>CM057459.1:183240000-188240000 GCA_016271365.2 Neoceratodus forsteri | reverse complement strand
GCCACCTCCTTTGAGAACCATAGTGGTATTTTACATCGTTTTGTTTTATTTGCTTCACACAAAGACTTGTTGCCTTAATGACGGCAGTTTTGATTATTCCCCATTGTTCTTCTACCCCTCCTTCCTGTCCATTTGCTAGTGCATTCTTTAGGCACTCACCCATTTTGGCAAAGTCATCCCTCCTAAAGTCCAGGACCTTTACCTTTGCATGGCTTGACTCTACTGCTGTGCTTATCGTGAACCATACTGTTTCGATGGTCACTAGTTCCCAGATGGCTACCCACTTCTACATCTGTGATCCTCTCTCCATCTCCATTTGAAAGTACCAGGTCTAAGATTGCTCCCTCCTGAGTGGGTTCCAGTACTAGTTGTCTAAGGCATGCCCCCTTCAGGACATCTAGAATGACCCCACTCTTTGATGTGGCTGCAGCAAATACACTCTAGTTAACATCTGGCATATTCAGATCCCCCATCAACAATGTCTCCCCTTTTTCTGCCATTCTAAGGATACCTTCTGTCATGTCCTTGTCCATTTCTTCCCCCTGAGATAGGGGTTTGTATACAACCCCTGTGAGGATTGTGGTGCCATTGCCTGTCTCCAAGTTGACACACAGTGCTTCCTCTCCTCCCTGTTTACCCTTTTGTTCTGTTGCGTGATTCCTTCCTTTATGTAGAGAGCTACTCCACCTCCTCTTTTACCCTCCCTGACCCTCCTGTAGATAGTATACCCTGGTATGTTTACATCCCAGTCATGGTTCTGTGTGTACCATGTTTCTGTGACTGCCATGACATCCAGATGTTCCTCTTCCATCAAGACCACTAGTTCAAGAAGCTTGTTACCTCAACTATGGGCATTGTACTCATTGCTCTCAATGTTTTGATGTCTTTTCCTCTTGTACTCCCATCCCTGCCCTTACTGACTTTGCTTTCTCCATTTACCTCAGTCCTGCTCCCTACTGACCTTTCTACCTTGGTCTTTACCTCATTAAGTACCTTATTTTGAAGGGGGAGGCTGGAAATTCCCTGTTGCTTATCAGTGACTCCCCCCTTGGCTAGTTTAAAAGCTTGCCAATGAAGCATTTAAACTGATCACTGAGGAGACTGGTTCCTTTCCCAGACAGATGCAGACCATCGTGCCAGTCTAGGTGGGTATCCCTCCAGGTGGAGCCCCAGTCCCCAATGAAGCCAAAACCCTGTGCTCTACACCCATTTATCAGCCATTCATTGCATTACATGGTGTGGAGTACCCTCGCCTCACCCATGCCACAGACAGGCAGCACCTCCAAGAAGGATACTGTATGAACTACTTGTCTAAGGCACCTCCCCAACTCATGAATTCCTCCTACACTGCTCTAATGCCATGCATGGCCAAGTCATTTGTGCCTAAGTGGACAATGACATCCAGCAATAAAACAATTAATTTTAAACCCTGGGGCTCTAATCCATCCCCGCCTGCACTCTTATTTGCTGACATTGAATTCAATAGTTTTAACACCTGTTTGGGATTAATAATATGAAAGTAAAATGGAGGGTTTTGTTTATTCATACATTTTGTATTGATTGGTTCTTTATTTTCATGTAAAGGAAAATCTTTTTTATATTTAATCAAATCTGTAAACTCATCCAAGAACACCTCACTAATTTCTAAATTAGTTCCAAGTATTTTATCATTATTGTGCCATGTTCCAATTAATTGTCTACTTGGAGGATCAGTGAGGGGTTTTATAGAAGCCCAGAATTTTCTTGGATTTCCCAGATTTTCATTTTGCTTATTTTGATATTAATCAGATTTACTTTGTCTAATTTAAATTTTACATTCATTTCTTAATTTACAATGTATGTGTGTTAAAATCCAACATACTATTTGATCATTTAAAATGTTTCCATGCAACATGTCATTGTTTCACAGAAAGGAAACGCTGTGGAGTTGTTCACTTGTTTGTGGTCCCTCTAACATTTCTGGTTACTGTAGGAAAATGCTTGTTCTTTTTTTCTAATAAAGAATTTGTGAAGATAACTTGGCTTCATGGAGGCTGAAGACTTTCAGCACCTGCCAGCCTGTGCAGACTAAAGGCTGTGATCAGGTATAGTTTTCCTCACTGGAAATATGTTTCTATTGTGGCCATCCCCAGCATCTAAGGTTGTTAAAGCACATGGACCAAAATTTCAAAGGGTGATGCAGAGCACGTGTCAAACCTGCATCAAACCTTTAGAGTGCCACACCTGTGCCATAGCCAAATGCCACAGCCACACCTGATTTTATATTCTCTGGTACAGTTGTGACAGTTAACTCCCTATACAGCAGCTTGCAGAAAAATTTGGCTGCAAGCTACATATCAGGGAGCAACAGTAATGACACAAGCTAGACCATAGAATGTTTGTACTGATGAACCCAGGGCTTGCAGCAGTTCTGGAATTTTGAAAATCTGGCCCCATGTATCTGCTAAAACAATTTTTTTTTAAATTGTATTTCAATTTTATTACTGAATATTGAACACTGTACAGAACACATTTGCAATGTTATCCCAACAAGCTTACTTAGACCATTCCAATTAAATAGATCCATATTATAACATGATTTTCAAAAACATTACATAAATTATACATGTAGCATACAAATGCTTTATTACAATTAGCTAACTGGAAATATAATGTATGATTCTCTGATTATTGTTGAAGTTTGCTAATCAAGGTCCCTGTTATTCACATGAGAGGAGGTCCTGCCTGTTATAAATTTTCTCCTGTGTGGTAACTTAATGTTTTCATACAATTAATTGGTAGACTAAAGGGTTACATCAAATACTGGGAGGTCAGTCAGCTCAAATTCCAAATATCTGCATATGTGGGAAAATGGGTCTACTGTTCATCAAATTATTTAGTAGGAGGGTGACTTGAGTGGCAAGATTAATCTGTTCCTGGGATTTGAAAAGTGATATGGTTGACACTGTTTAAGTGAATTTTGTTTTTGTGATAATGAAGAAACTTATGTAGAAACCTTTGTCAGACATAATGTTTCTATGTGCAAAGGGCCTGGCTGAGACGTGAGAGCAGGCCCTATAAGAGAACTTGCCTCATAGTGGTAAGGAGAGCAGAGGTTAGTCACAATGGTTTGTTGGTTGGAAACAGAAGGGGAGAACATGGCTGTGGGTTCATATCAATCAATCAATCATCTTTATTCCTAAAGCACCTTTCAAAACCAAGGCGCTGTACAGAGAAATCATACATACATATCAATTTTAAAAGCAGACCTAAATTAATCAACCATAACTAGGATATGCTAAACTAAATAAATGAGTCTTTAGCTCCATTTTAATTATGTGTTCATCTGTAAGTTTTGACCTAGCTGTAAGAAAGTAAGTTACGTTTTATAGTTTAACTCACTTTGTTTTACATTTTTTTCTTCTGTAAGCACTTTTGTTCTATTTTGTTCAATGTTAAATATATTATGCAACTAACATAGCCCTTATTTAGCATTGGTGATGCATTTTAATAAAAAGGATATAGTTTGTGAATCTCTGGAGTACTCACCATTCTGAAGAGGCATGCTAAGTCTGGTTTAAGCAATCACAAAACATATTCTTTCCTGATACAGGGAAAGGAGTGGTGCAAAGTTTGATTAAACAGAACCTACACTTCCCCTTGAGTTTCTGTAGTTGGTCTTGCCTTGATCCAAGGGGACTGGTGACTGGGCTGAGAGAGTCCAGGTGTCTGGGGTTTACCACCTTTGCACAGCATCAAGCATGAGTGCAAGGACACAGTCAGGGGCGAACATGGGGGGAAAGTATGTGACAGCCAGCTGCAAGAGGAGTACTGGTTGGGACATCAACGGCTGGGTTTGTCACACCACAGAAACAGGCATAGTAGTTATGCTACACAACTCATTAATATAGTAGTTATGCTGCACAACACATTAATATATTGCCAGACTGGAACCCCTTTTTCATTCTTTTTGCTGCTTTGCTTTAGATTGCCCCTATCGTACTCATGACTGCTCTCTTTATTCAGCTCTTTCCTTCCCTTCTCTTGATGTAAGTTGCCTTTCCCATTGTGTCTCTTTTTTGTCCAAATTCTGGTTTGGCACCCTTTCCTCTTATCTCAAATCTCTTCATTCCCCCAACCCTTCTTCCTCATACCCTCTTCACAACAATACTTTCCATTCTGTTAATAGTCCTCCTACAAAATCTATTATTAGTCAATCTGCTTTTCTTACCAATTTCCTAAGTTTTGGTCCTCCCTCCTCCTTTCTATTCATTCTGTCTCTTTTTTTTTTTTTTTATCCAGTGTTTGTCCTCCGTGGCAGGCAGAAGCTTGTGGGGGCCATCCGACACCAGACTTCTGTGGTCTTTTGGTCACCTCCTCCACTGCCCAGTGGAACCATCAGAGCTTCATCTGATTATCCATGTTTTTCTCCCCTGTTCCCCGGAACCCCCAGACAAGACTGGCATGTGCGTGGAGGTGCAAATGCCACCTTAGTCCAGACTAACTTCACTCAGCCTATCCCTGGTCTAGCATCTATCTCTGTACCCTGTCTGCACCACCATCACACCTCCACATAGTGGCGGTCAAAGTCTGGGAGAGATGACATCCCCTGCCTGGGAAAGGAGAGCTGCCAGTGGCAACTCAATCCTCACCTGACCCCTCCCAATCGAACACCAGAATCCCATGCTCATTCCCAAGCATGGGTCATTGGCATGGCAAGAGGTAAAGCATCCAGCACCTCAGCCCTCTATGCCACTGGGTCAGCTCATTCTGCCTCTTCTACCTCCTCCCTAAAGTCTCTTCTATCTGACTTCTGTCATCCTACTTGCAACTGCCTTTGAACTCCTCCTTTCTGTTTTTTGTCTAGATTTGCCCTCTCGTGCTATTCCATTTTTTGTTTTCTTTCTGTATACATTGACAGTGTTTTAATTCTCCAATGTTGGCTTCATTTACTATTTTTGCCTAACTTGTTTGATTGTGCTTGTATTACTTATTTGTATTTTACCTTTTTATTGTATTGTTAACTATCTCCCCTAACTCCTCTCACCCAGGACTCATCTGGAAAGGTGCTGTTATCAGCTCAGTATGTAATTCCTGGTTAAACTTAAAAAAAATATATATATATATATATATATATATGCAGCTTCAGGTAGGGTTGATATCAAAGTGGCAAAAGTCTGGAAATTTGATGTTAGAGTTACCAACCCTAGCACAACAGGGCCCTGAGCTCCCAGTTTTCCAAAATGGTATCCATAAGTAGGGACATGGGGTCTCTGGGCCTGCACTCCCACCCATAAGTATAGAGACTTAGCATAGAAGGGCCCTGTGCTTCTAGTTTTGCATAATTGGATTCACAGGTGGGAGTATGGTCACTCTGGGCCCTGCATTCCCACTCACCCATAAATGAAGAGGCACTACGCAGGAGGGCCTCGTGCTCTCAGTTTAGCAAAATGTTATGCATAGGTGGAAGCACAGGCCCTTTGAGCCCTGCACTCCCACCCACCCATAAGTATAGAGACATAGCGCAGAAGGGCCCTGTGCTTCCAGTTTTGCATAATCAGATCCACAGGTGGGAATGTGTACCCTCTGGGCCCTGTGCTACCACCCACCCATAAGTGTAGAGGCATAGTGCAAGAGGGCCTTGTG
This sequence comes from Neoceratodus forsteri, assembly GCA_016271365.2. NCBI lineage: Eukaryota > Metazoa > Chordata > Ceratodontiformes > Ceratodontidae > Neoceratodus > Neoceratodus forsteri. Next base: position 188,234,375 of record CM057459.1, on the reverse strand, counting down.
CTGCCAATTTTGCATACTGGTATCCATATGTGGGAGTGTGGAGGAGGGCAGGCCCTCTGGGCCCTGCTCTGCCACTGACCCATTAGTATAGAGACATAGCACAGGACAGGTCTGTGTTTCCAGTCTAGCAGAATCAGACCCATAGGTGGGAGTGCAGGCCCTTTGGGTATTGCACTCCCATCAACCCATAAATGTAGAGGTATAGCACAGGAGGGCCCTGTACTCCAAGTTTAACATAAATGGTATGCATAGATGGGAGTGCAGGTCCTCTGGGCCCTGTGCTCCCACCTACCCATAAGTACAGACTCATAGCTCAGGCCTAGAGACATTCCAAGTAACCCTTGTACTGCAAATGTGGCAATATCTCAGTAACCATAGCAATGTTGGAAGAAATTCCTTTGCAGTTGTATTCATGACCTGGCCACCTCCATGCATGCTTAGTGCAAGCTGCATGTAATGAAAAATCCATATCCCAAACCGGTTTCTAGGTATAGGTGCCAAAAGGTGCCTTAGCCACCACAATGTTATCCTATGGGAAAATTCACAACTTTGGAGTGCTGTAACTATGGAACCATTGTAATTTTTTCATCAAACTAGCAAAAGGCACATCTATGGGGTAGGGCTTGCCATCCTGCAAATTTCAGCCTAAAAGTCCTAACCAATGTTTTGCTATGAAGTGGCAAAGAAACTGTTTTTTGGGGGGCTGTTTACCCGTAGAACTGTCGTGCAAGTTCCGCGGACTTTTGCAAAAGAATCGTGAACTTGCACGAAAGTATCACTGGTTTACATGTGGAATTTTTGTGCAAGTTCCGCACTTGTGTGAAAGTCCCGCATGTAAACCAATGGTAATTATGTGAAAGTGTGCAGCACTTTCACACACGTTTTCACATGGAACATATATTTTTTCCCATAGGCTACAATGGGAAAATTAAAAGTTTAATAACTTTTGAACAGATTAATATGTTTTCACCAAACATTCATAAGGCGACCCAGTCCCCATATACCCTTAAAATTTTGGACCAGATGGACAAACCATTCGGGCTGTAGAGCTGAGCAAAGAATTTGCAAAAAAGTGAGGATGTTTCACATTTTTTGACACTCCACAGCTCTGCAATTGCAAATACAACTGGAATGAAACTTGCTAGATCTGGAGATCTGTGGTAACAGACCGTGCATGAAAAATTTCAGGCAAATCAGTCAAATGGTTGCAAAGTTAGTAAAGTGTAATATTTTGGATTTAACATTATAGTGCTTACTCAGTCCTAACTATAGTGGCATTACTGTACCACTATAAATAATATTAAGGAAAAGTATTATACACAAAATCCACAAAACAGTCCAATTACATCCACAGCTACAACAGGCCTGAAACTGTTATATCTGCAACAATTATGTTTAGGTTTAATTTGTCATATTAGGGTCTTCAATTTCCTCTCTGTTCTCAGCCTCTTTAGGGGACCCTCAGAGGTCAGTCTTTGGCACCCTTCTTTTCTCATTGGTCATTAATCTTCCCAACTGCCTAAAAGCCTGTAAATCTCATATGCACATGAATGATGCCATCATTTTCTCCTCTGGTCACTTGCCCTCTGACATAGAGTTATCAATTCAGTCCAACTTGGTTAATGTGCAAAAATGTTTCCCTGCTAACTAGCTAGCTATGAATCATAGGAAAATAGTTACTACGCTGTTTGGCACTGCCCACTGGTTTCCAATCAGTCTCCTCCACTCTGAAGCTGTGCTCTGTTGTCTGCTGGCCTCATTGACTCTAAAAACTCTTATAAATGCCTTGGGGTGATCCTAGATCAACAGATAGACTACTCACTGTACATAAACTCTATAGTGGGAAAATGTTTCACTAGACTTGGGGCTCTCAATGGGGTTACAAACGGTCTCCCTTTTAGTACTAGAAAAACTGTGGTTGAGCCTTTGCTTTTCCCATTGCTGGACTATGGGGATGTAGTTATCTTTGGACCCTCCACATCCACCCTAGCTAAGATCACCCCCCTTTTCAACTGACTGTCTAGATTTGCTTTGGTCTACTCACCACACACCCATCATTGCACAATGTACAAGGACCTAGACTGGTCTCCCACCCTAATAAGGCAGTCCATCCATATTAGTCTGCTAAGCACCAGATACTGGTCCAGGAAACTACCAGTGAATCTCAGTTATATGCTTGGCAACTAACTCACCCCACCCCTCCTCTCCTTCTGTCTCCTTCTGTCCTATCTTTCCAGCTGAAGCCCTCTAAATTCTTCTTATCCTCAACCCCTCAAAGGGTAAGTGCCCCTCAGGTCTTGATTCCAAGATTCTTTACTTGTCTACTCCTTCTATTGCCTCCCCCTTGCTTCTCTATTAAATCTCTCTTTCTTTCTTGCTTCCATCCCATCTGGCTGAAAATATGCCACTGTTATCCCTTTCACAAAAAATGTGGTGACCATTCCTCCCTGGGCAACTACCAGCCTATCTCTTTGTTCCCCATCCTTGCCAAGCTTCAGGAGCACTTGGTGCTATCCCAACTCTCCTATTACCTTGATTTCTCCTTATTCTTCACACTTTATCAGTCTGGTTTCCAGAAATGCCACTCCACTACCTCCTCCCTCCTTAGCCTTACTGACTCCATACTCATGGGTAAGGACCAAGATCTCATCACCTCTGCTATCTTTGTCGACATTTCAAGGCTTTGACATGGTCTCCAACCCCCTTCTGCTTACCAAACTCTCAGTTGCAGGGATCTCAAATGCAGCTACCAGCTGGTTCCACTCTTATCTCATGGGTAAAACTCAGTCGGTTCAGATTAGTGATACTACTACCCTTCCCCTCCCCATCAGCACAGGAGTTCCACAGGGTTCCGTGTTTGTGTCTCTACTCTTCTCCATCTTCCTAAACAACCTTCCCTCTGCCTGTCCTCTCACCTCCATCCACATGTATGCAGACGATACTGTACTGTATACATCTGGCCCCTTCCCCACTGATATAGCATCCAAACTTCAACAAAATTTTGATAAGGTCCAGCTCTGGTTTCACTCAAACCAATTATTCTTGAACACCAAGGAGACAATCTCCATGACCTTCAACATGAGGCAGGGACTCTTTCAGCTCAAATCCTTCCCCTCTTTCCACACCCTAGATGGAACTTTACTTGAGGACAACTCCTCCTTTATGGACCACAGGATTTGGCTTGACAGAACCTCACCTTCTCTGGGCACATAGATGCCATCCACAAAAAATCCACTGTAAACTGGGTGTCCTATATAGACATCATGAGTGTATTCCACCACCGGCCCTCCACGCTATTGTCCAGAAGATGATCCTACCTATCTTTGACTACAGCGACATAGTCTGCAGTGCCACTCCCAAATCATCCCTAACCTGACTAGACTCTCTTTTCCACTCCTTCTGCCTTTTTTACTGTTGACTGCCCTCCTCGTACCCATCACTGCACCCTTTACCAATCTATCACCTTCTCTGACTTGCTGACAGATGCCTTATCCACTGTACTAACTTTGTTGCTAAATTCTGATTTCACTTTCTCCTCCTTACCTCTCCTCCTCTATTTTCCACAAGCCTCCTTCATCTCATTCCCTTAGAAACCTTGACCACCATACCTTATCCATCCCTCCCAGGTCAACCTCATCAGGCCAGGCAGCATTCTCACACCACTTCCCATAAATATGTAACTCCTTCCTCCCGCCCATCCACCACACTTCCTCCCCTCAGGTCCTCTCTTCCCTCTTAAAGGACCATTTCGCCCCCTGCTGCACTTGCACTTAATTTTCCACACTCCCCTAGTTGCTTCTCCCTAGTTACTCATGTAAGCACTTACTCTTTGTTAATTCATTGGATTGCTTCTTTAATATAGCTCTAGTTCATTGCTGTTAGGTTAAATTTACTGTTATTCATTTCTGTCACCCTGATGCTTGATTGTATTTCTCATCCAAATAATGTTATCTGTATATGTCTTGTACTTTGCATTTATTGTTAATCGTCACCCCCCCCCCCGGATGCATCCGGAGACAAGCATTTCACTGCCCAGTGTGCCTTTCCTAGTAAAACATTTAAATAAATAAATAAATAATATATTCACCCCCCCATATTGTAACTCCTCATACTCCTTCAGGTCTGAGGATGGAAAGACTACTAATTCCTCATGTAGGCTTACTGCAGGAAAAGCCTCTATTAAGTACAGGTTTCCTCACGTATGGAATAGTCTTTCCTCTTCTATCAGAGCCATAACCAGTCTCCAGCCTATGAAGGCTAAGCTTAAGGAGTACTACAAGGCTCCCTTGACTTGTTCTAAGTGCCCTGGAGGGTTCTCATAATTTCTTAAGGGAGGCCCGGTCCCAGTTTTTCCTCCTACTCTGACTATGTCTAAGGTGGGCCTTCCTCACATGTGTTCTACTCTGCAGGGAATACTTTTCTTTGCTTTTTCTGAGGGACTTGTCCTCCTTCCCTGTTCCCTTGATATCTGAATGTGATTTAGCTCTGTTTTGTGGTATATCTTACAATGTATTATTGCACCCTGTTTACAATCTGTAATAGAGACTTTGTACATATACAGAATTTGTACATCACTACTATTGGAATTGTTTGTATTGTAGTTTCTTGATTTTTTTCCTTCCCCCTCCCCCAGGTTGCAACTGGAAATGAGCCCGTATAGACTCTGTTTGCTTACCTGATAAAATATGTTGCAAACAAATGAATTACTGGTTTTGTTACTTGCTCTTGTTATCGATCTTCTAAATATTTCAGGTAATACAGAACTTATTTCTCCATGTTTTTCAAAAAGCATCCGACTGTCCCCAATTAAATCTTATAGAGTCGGACTATGATAGCACAGACTGTTGCCATTACTCAGGACAGTCAAGTGCATACAGACATCTTATATAGGCAACTAAAAAATGTAACAAGTGGGCATTTGTAATAGTTGAAACATTTCCCTATGAAAGTACCTACTGAAGTGGAGAACTGCTCTTTAAAGGCAAGATCACAGAGAGGCTGTCTAAAACTATGAATGGCACAGTGCATGTTACAACAGATGTGGACAAGGATGCAGACTGTGCATTGTATGACTGCCATGACTACTGGGTTATTCCCTCTACTACTGTACCTCCAGCAGCAGCAGTAAGCCTGCCCAAAAACATCAACCTGCTGCACTGTCAGTTTGATCCTTTAGCGAAGACCTGTCTGTATGAAACTGTGTTTGTTTTTATAATTTTATCCAGCCATCTCCCACCCCAACAATCAGACCCACACAGCAGCACCAGTCCTTCAGCTGTCCTCTTCACTCTGCTTATTTATTTAGTTTTTCTTGACTGGGAAAGGATGGCTAGACAATTCTGCTATTTTCAGCTTTGTCCAGAGGAGTGGGGGACAGCTGCAACTCAACTGAACCAAATTAAGCTGCTGGTTGTATCTTAGTGAATGGGAAATTTAGTCAGGACAATTGGGCAATTCCCTTACTTTTCTCTAGAAGTGCCACAGCATTGTTTTTTGTAAATATCTTTTTATTCATTTAATACTGTGCATCATTATAGAGCTTACATACAAGCGGCAAAGTTTGAATATCTTTCAAGATCAATGTTAGCTTTTCTAGTATGCTGATTGGTCACCAGCCAGCCTCAGTACAGCTCAGCACTGGGCTGGCTGCTGGCAATTAAGTTAATAACTGTACTTATTCAGCTTTATCATCTGCTAGAGTGGAAGGGGGCAAGGCGCAACCATGCCAGTGAACTGCTAAATATTACTCTCAACCTGAGCTTCTGGTTTCCTACCTGCTCAGTCACCTGCTTCCCCTCTGGCCAGATGATAAAGCTATCATACAGGGCACAAAATGTGTGCCATGTTTCTTTACATAAGGAACCCATATATTCCATCTGGATGTGAACTGCTCCAATTTCTCATTCAAGCTAAAAGTAATCTTTTCCATTTTATAGATAACGTTATCTGTCCCCATCCAGCCTATTACAGAAATCTCCTGGTCTCTTGACCATTTTCTAGTTATACACTTTTTTGCAGCAGTAATCATGATACCCAGAAGATATTTGGTATGTCTATCCTTGTATCTGTATGAACATGAATGATAAATATAGATCTCCAGCATGAGTTGTATATGACTCTGTTGTACCTCTGAGATTGTCTCTCCTATGCATGGGAGAAATCCCACAAGTGATGGCAGGTCCACATAATGAAGGTATGCATTGCCTGTCCCTCCACACACTGCCTCCAACATGACATCGTTCTCCGTTACTCATACCTACCCATTATCAGGGGTGTACAAAGAAATCCATGTGATGTTTCCAGGCATATCCCCACCAGATATCCATGGGATCATTAGCATCCACCTAAACAATCAGAAGGAAAGGCAGACAGGACATCAATTTAATGTCTCTTCAGAAGGGCAGCATACCCTGACAGTTCAGTATCACGGGTAGTTCTGCTCTTGGGTACCAGCCTTTATGGTATGAGCCCAATCCAGGTATGGGACTAGAACCCACAACTATCTGTCCCATAAGTGGATGTGTTACCACTGCTGCTGTTGTTCCTGTATATTTGAATGTGTGTTTATAGTAATTATACCCTTCTGCTTTGCTGTGAGCATACAAATGACAATGGCAAATTACATTATCTGAACCTGCTTAGAAAACAGCAATGATTGACCAGAACCATCTTAGATTGCTGGAGCTGCTAGAACTCCTAGCAAAAATGCTACCTTAGTGTTCAAAATCAGGATATAAACTCCTGTTTAAATGTATTTGTTCTAGTGTATGTCAGTTTTGACAGCACTTCCTCCAGCTCCAGAAATATACAGGGTTAGGACTGTCTAGTGGCCCCATAGGAGAGCATCATGAAAGGAGCTACCAAGCAGTGACCTGTGTTCATGAACAGGTTTGGTTTGTTGTAGGCTGGGTGATTAAGGCAAAGAAATGTTGCAACTGCCAGTTTATCCTAACAAGGTGAGGGCGGCATCAAACTCTGCCTCTGCAGTGACTGCCTACGGTGGGCAAAGAAGGAGCTGGCTCCCTCACAGGTGACTGGCTGCATGTGTGTGAGGCCACTACTGGGCTTTGTACAACACCAGAAGGGGTGGTGGGTGGAGGGGTAGGAGAAAAACATGGTAGATCCCTGCCATCATCTCAGTGATGATTCCCAGCAGCCTGTTGTCCTGCACTCAGCTGTGTAGCAGCTGTCAGGGATAGCAGGTCCCAAACAAGACACAAAGACTTGATGAATAAGCCTCAGCAGGACAAAAAACTATAGTATGGGGGAAAAAAAGAATTGTACTAGGGTAGCACATAAACTCTGATCTGAACCAGCCTAATGATGGGATTTAATGATACAAACCATGACTTCATATTGACTGCCAGATTACTGCCTGTTTATTGGCAGGTGTGACTGAAACCTCTTAAAAGTAGAGTTGGGCAATCCAGAGTCACACCAGAGCCCAGCCATGGGTCTGACTTGAGTCTATGAGCTAAAACGTGAGCTGAGCCCTGGCTGCTGTAGACTGTTCTCTACATAGGAGTTGAATGTTTCAGATACAACACTAAGTGCTCTGGCTTGGCTTGACCTTGCCTCTCAATTACTTAAAGAGGTCAAGCTGAGCCAGGCACAACACTTGAGCCAGGCTCGAGCATGCTCTGGTTGGCCCACCCATGGTTAAAAGCTCTCTTTTTGAATAGAAAAGTTACTTGGCATAGGTTACAGAGCCCTGTATAGCTTGGTAGCAGCAAATAGAAAACCACAAAAACCCCAGGAAAAGAAACAAACATCATATTTCTGGCTTCTACCATGAGAAATGAGACCCCACATGTTCGGTCTAAGTCCTCTTATAACTTCAGTTGTGGTCTCCTGCACATTTTCTCTGATGTATAACTAGCTCAGTCCTGTCCTTTCTTCTTTGCAAGAAACATGTGAGTCACTAACAGAAACAAGCTGCCAACCACAAATGTATCACATAAAAATGTACTTCTGTTCCGGTGAGGTGGTCTGCATAACAGAAAATATTTGAAGAATGTCACATGGGCAAAGTGGAAGGATATTTATTTTTATCTAACACCACAACTTAGCCTTGGGAGAGTGGGTTAGACTATCACCTGTATTGTCTTCATATCTACTTTCTATGCTGAAATGCTGTTCCATCACAGAAAAATGCACTTTTATTTTGGTGAGGCAGTCTGCATGACAGAAAATCATTAGAAGAATGTTACACTGATAAGGAAAGAGCTTAAGTGCCTAGAACACGTTTTTAAAAAGGCAATATAAAAATGTAATTTATTACAATTATTATGACTATTATTATAATTATGTGTTATTTTTAGTTGTAAGCATTATTTTTAGTGCACAGCATGCGAAAGTTGGGCCACCTCCTCATATGTGCAGAGTGCTGGCTGCAGATGCAGAGCACACTGCATATTCCTTAACACCCCATAATGTTGTGTAAGTAGAGAAGTTGCAAAGTTTTACTTCACCAACTTAGTCTTCACAAATTAGTTAGGACATAGAAACATAGAATTTGACGGCAGATAAGGACCACTTGGCCCACCCAGTCTGCCCATTTCCCTACCTACTGGATAAGCTGCAGATCCTAGTTAACCAGCAGCCTACTTCTTCCTACCCCAACCCCCTAGAATTGCCTTATGGCTGTCCCATGCATGCTTGAATTCCACCACTGTTTTTGACTCCACAACAAATTTTTGCAATATACAGTACTAGGAAATTTCTTGTAATTACCTTTGTCTGGTAACTTCATCTGTTCGGTACGTTTTAGAGAAATTTGCTCAGATTGAGGCTTCTGTTAAACAAGTTCCTGTAAGTCACCTGGAAACAACTCCTGCATATCATGTCCTACTGCTCCATGTATGGACCGATGCTTAGTTTTGTTCTGCAGTCTAAATGAGTTAGTGGAGGAGATCAGATCTGCTGCTTTTAGAACCTTCAAAAACAAAACAAAAATAAAAAACTACTTTCCCAGAGGGAAGTGAAGTGTTCAAATAGTCACTATATGGTGTTATTTCAGTGTTACAGTAGCAGTGTACACTTCCTGCACACTTCATTCCATAGTGCAGTCCATCAGTGTTTAATTAGTGCACCTGCAGGTCTCTGTTGGTGTGCATGCGGTACTGACAGAGTGCGTGCGAATTGTGTTAATTAGCACTGCAATCGCACTGCAAAAGTACTGCAATTAGCAGTGTTTTGTCATCAACACTGCCTGAAGCAGTGTTGGTGCAGCAATACTGGCTGAAGCCATGTTATGTCAGCAACACTGCCTTAAGCAGTTTTGCACTGCTTTTTCAGTGTGTGCGAATTAGCACTGCAATCTCACTGTAAAAGTACTGCAAGTAGCAGTGTTTTGTCATCAACACTGTCTGAAGCAGTGTTGGTGTAGCAATACTGGCTGAAGCAGTGTTGCACTGCTTTTTCAGTGTGTGCGAATTATGTTAATCAGCACTGCATCAACATCTGTAGTGCACTTCAGTGTGCAGCGTGATTTTAGTAGCACTCCTGTCAGCAGTGTTGCAGTTCTGTTTTCAGTGTATTAGGCTGCATTAAAGATGATGTCACATAAAATTCAGCAAAAACACACGTATTCATCTGTAAGTATCTGCAACCTCAGCAAAGGAAGCTTTGCTTAAGGGTCCCTGAGTGAGAAAGTCATCTGTGAATTCCAAAGAAGATGGAGATCTTGGGAGCTATGTCTATAGGAGGTATTAAAGTCTGTTAGCCCATGTTTGACTCAAAGTCACAAGAAAGGGGGTGGACATTTAGTTAAAGGAAATCCCACTAATGGTTCTGGTTTGCAGAAAACGGATTTGTGAAAAATGGATGGTTCTGGTCTACAGAAAATGGTATGGGAGCCTCCCTGACATGCAAGGCCTCACCAGTATTTCCAGGTTTATCTTCAATAGGAGAAGAGAGCCTCTTCAGATTGGGAGCACTTGCATGGTGAGAAAAATGATTTTTGGTATCAAGGGGCTATTCGAGTGAAATGTGTGTGTGTGTCTGTGTGTGTGTGTGTGTGTGTGTGTGTGTGTGTGTGTGTGTGTATATATATATATATATATATATATTTCTATCTGTATATGTATATGTGTATATATCGATAATAGGATTATCAATCGCATTGGACAAACACCATCAGGTGACCGTGCATATATCAGAGTGCGACCACACACCTGCACTTTAACCCCCCTCCAAAACAATTTTGCCATTTTATAAGATAGATAACCTACTGTGGGGTGTGTGGTCATGCAATGATATATGCACGCTTGGGTGATTGATGCACTTGGCCTGCGGCCTCATATGTAACAACTCACACCAAGGCATGAGTATATCAGAGCATGACTGCACACCCTACAGTGGGTTATCTATTACACACACACACACACACACACATATATATATAAGATGGTACTTGTTGCAAAGGAAAAACACTACATTAATGCAGGCATTAGAATTCAAAGCACACAAAGCAAGAAAACGAAAAACAGGGTTTAAGCCTCACCTGTCTTGGCAGATTGGTTGTGTGGTGTTCCCTGGAGATCCCAACCTTAATGCCTATCCCCTACCCCCCAGCCAATAGCCTCCTTTCTAAAGCACAAGGCACAGCTCAACACAGTGCCTCCCACAGCAGCCATTCGTACCTGTAAAAGAAGCACAGTAATGGGTTCACAAAGGATCTGCAGCTCGTTACGAACTACTATATGACAAACAATGTAGGGTAAACAAAAAAACAATACTTATCTGATACATATGGTCAGTGTCCTCCTACTCCTGGTCAATGTCCTCTCAGACCTGTAGATATAAAAAGGAAAATGGGTCAGTATGAAAAATAAAAATACTGATCAGCTGGGTCCGTTGGGAAGGCTCTGTAGAGGTTAAAATAAAAAAAGTGGGTTAGGGGGAGGGATACCAGATCTGTACCACACCATCAACCTGGCTTTTAGAATGGACTCGGTCACTCAGGGGATGTCACGGTTGGGGGAGGGAGGAAGACTCCTTGCCCCTGTGCCTCTAGAACTGAGCTTTTTTGAGGGTAGGAGGTCATGTTGCTCCACACATCAACCAACACAGGGCAGGATAAAGACACCAAGGGACAGATATTCAAGGCACAATGAATGCTTCCCCGGTGGTGTAGTGGCTCCCCCCTCCCTTTTTCTGATCTGTCTGTAGAATGTAGAATACATAGGAACATAGGTATGTGATGGCAGAAAGGGCCCGCAAGCCCACCTAGTCTGTCCAATTTGCCTAGATATCCACTAGGCCTTTTCTGTAGTCCCCCCTCCCGTGCCTGTTGCCCTTTATGCTTATCCCATGCCCTCGTGAACCCTCCCACCCTTTCCCTCAGCAGCCCATTCCAGTTGTCCACCACCCTCTCAGTGAAAAAACACTTCCTAATCCTTCCTCTAAATCCCCCCCCACCGATTTGAAATTTCCAACTACCATCCATTGCAGTATAGCACACTGCAGCAGGCCAACTGTGACCATCTCTAGGCAGATATCCATAGCCATAACCAGTTCCAGAACTCCCTGCAGCTGGCACCAGAGCAACAGGCAACAGAAGTTCCAATAACCGGCAGTGCACATTTGAGCTTCCACAATCTCTGATCAGATGTTTTCCATTTCTGCTCTTCTCCAGGGGGTAAGTCAGTCTGAGACAGAACTTAGCCCAGGAAGTACAGTGGGGCCAGTAAACAAAAGATGAGAGCCTTTATAAACTCTTAACATGCACTGTAGGACAATCTCCCACCACAAAGAACTCCAGGATCTGCTGCAAATGAAGCTGTCAGTGCAGAATCAAGCAAAACCAGTTTATCATAATCCACTACACCTCAGCACACAGCAGGCAAACCAAAATGGCTCCACATGCAAAGTGCACATTGGCACCAGACCTACACTTTGCGTGGGACCCTTGACACAAGCCAGCCAGTGGGTACTGTGGTAAGGAGGGACAAAACCTTTTACATGCAGGTACATTAGGGAGAGAAGGAAGTCAAGCAAAGATATTGAGAGTCTGAAAAGGGTGGATGAAGGGAAGGTAAAAGATGACCTCCAAAATGCAGAAATATTGAACAAATACTTCTGTTCAGGTTTTACAAAGGAGGGGGCAGGAAATGGGCCAGCATTAAGTAATAAGGATGGAGAGATCACAGAAAAGGACACAGGTCCTTTTGCAAAAGAAAGGATCCTCATAGAACTGGCAGCAATAAGGCTATGGGCCAGAAAGATGCACCCCTGGACACTAAGGGAGCTAAGGGAGGTGTTAGTAGGGCCTCTGACTACCCTGTTCACCCTGTCTTTGTAAACTGGTGACATGCCCAGGGATTGGAGGAGGGGCTGATGTGGTCCCACTATACAAAAGTGTTAACAGGGAGGATGCAGGAACTACATACTGGTCAGCCTGACCACAACAGTGGGAAAAGTAATGGAAATACTGCTGAAGGAAAGAATAGTGGACCACTTGGTTGTTAATGGTCTACAGGAGAAGTGGGGGAAGGGAACATTGTTTAACCAGGAGCAGCACACTAAGCTGAAGCTTGTTTCCAGATGCAACCTGGAGCACAAGGAAGTTAAGTAACTTGCTCAGGATCACACTGTATGCACTTAGATGGCTGTTGGATTCAAACCAAGGTCTCCAGATCTGTAGCTCAGAGCCTTTACCCAATGTGCTATACTGCCTCCAGTACCCAAGGCAGTTTGGTTTTATGGGAGAGAGGTTGTGCCCGACAAACTTAACTGAGTTTTTTGACTGGGTAACAAGGAAGGTGGATGGGGAAGGATGTGACCTACCCAGATTTCAGCAAGGCCTTTGACACTTTGCCACATAGAAGGCTGGTAAATGAGCTGGAAGGCTTAGGAGTGGGACAGAAAATAACAAGGTGGGTGGAGAACTGGTTCAAAGACTGAAAACAGACGGTGGTGGTAAGGCAAATGGGGTGCATTCCAGGGTGGCAGTGGTATGCCCCAGGGGTCGGTGCCGGGACCCATCCTTTTTTAATATATTAGCCCAGTTGCTATCAGGGGAGGACAGCTGTTCTTTCCAGATGGGGGTTTGTCACTGAAAGGGATCGAGGCAGGCATTCTGGGGCTGCATCAGCGGTGGGAGAGGATGGGATCACTTTGGTGATCGACAAGGAAGTTCTTGTTAGCGAGGGACAGGCCATGCATACCAGGGCCACAACTTTGCAAGCCGGTGACTCAGGAAGAAGCGGCCAATCAGTGAATAGGGCGCAAACCTTTGACTGTGTGACTGGGCCATAAAAGGCAAGTAGTCCAGTCGCAATCAGAGGAGGATAGCTGTTCTTTGTTCTGCACCACCCACCCTGGCCCCAACCTCTATTAAATGGTCAGTGAGGGCGGAGCCTTGGAGAAGGGCAAGTTGAGATTGGGTGAACTGGAACACTAGGAAGCTGGATTGTTATTGATTGGGGGGAAAGGATCCTGTATGCTACACTGCTTGGGCAACACTGACTACTACCAGGAAGGGGCATAATGAAGCAGACTGTGTATGCCAACTACATCTGAGGGAGTAGGCAAACTGTGTGTGACTCGATTACTGCTAGGGTCTCTGAGCTGGCTAGTGTTGTGGTGGGCTAATTTTGCTTGTGAACTGTCTACTGCTAGGGCTAGAAAACTGACTACTGTCAAGAAAGAGGGAAAACTGCTGTAATCAGAGGGGACAAATTGCTTGGGTTTAAGTGTAACACAGACTGAATTGTGACTGTTAGAGGGACACATTGCTCACCTAAAATGAGGGTTGACTTGGGGGTGACCAAAGCGGGCACCTTCAGTAGAGTGATTGGGTGTACAGGTTGCAAGGCGTCAATAATGTTGAATTGGGTATGGAGGTTCAGAGGGTGCCCAGTGTATTTTCAGTTGGCAGGTCTTAGGAAGGAGGTAGATGGGATCAGAAAGCAGCTGGAAGACGGGAGGGGTGGGGAGGAAAGGTATGGAAAGGACCTCATGAGAGTAGACAAGTCGAATATGGCATAACCCAGGGAGCAGGTGGACAAGGACCATATTTTTTCTCAGGAGGGGTGGGGCACGAAACAATAGTCACTATATGGTGTTATTTCAGTGTTACAGTAGCAGTGTACACTTTCTGCACACTTCATTTCATAATGCAGTCCATCAGTGTTTAATCAGTGCATCTTCAGGTCTCTTTTGATGCACATGCAGTGCAGATACAGTGTGTGCAAATTATGTTAATTATCACTGTAATCACACTGCATCACTCTACTGAAGGTGCCTGCTTTGGCCACCCCCAAGTCAACCCTCATTTTAGGTGAGCAATGTGTCCCTCTAACAGTCACAATTCAGTCTGTGTTACACTTAAACCCAAGCAATTTGTCCCCTCTGATTACAGCAGTAAAGTAAAAATGTGATTCCCCTTCACAAAAGTGGGAGAAAGGCAGAAGCAGGAAACTATAGACCTGTTAGTTTAACCTCAGTGATAGGGAAAATGATGGAATCACTTCTAAAGGAAAGAATTGTCGAGTATCTAGAGGCCAGAGGGGCACAGGACCCTAGGCAGCATGGATTCACAGCAGGAAGGTCATGTCTGATGAATCTGATAGATTTCTTTGACTGGGTGACCAAAGTAGTAGATCAGGGAGGGGCTGTGGACATGGCCTACCTAGACTTTAGCAAGGCATTTGACACAGTCCCACACAAAAGATTAATATACAAGTTAGCCAACCTGGGAGTGGGTCCCAAGATGTCAGCCTGGGTAAAAATTGGCTGGAGAATAGGACACAGAGAGTAATATTAAATGGAGTCCACTCAGAAGAAAGGAGGTTACTAGTGGGGTACTGCAGGGTTCAGTATTGGACGGTCCTCTTCAATGTCTTTATAGCGACATTGCAGAAGGACTGGAAGGAAAAGTATGTCTCTTTGAAGATGACACTAAGATCTGCAACAGAGTTGATGCACAGGGTGGGGTTGAAAGGATGAAAAGGGACTTGGCAAGGTTAGAGGAATGGTCAAATGTATGGCAGCTTAGATTCAATGCTAAGAAGTGCAAGGTAATGCACCTGGGAAACAAAAACCCAGGGGAAGAGTACACAATGGGGGGTGAGATATTAACAACAGCAAAAATGGAAAGGGACCTGGGGGTAGTCATATCAGATGACCTAAAGATGGGCAAGCAATGTGAGAGGGCAGCAAGGAGGGCTGGGGGGATACTGGGATGCATAGGGAGAGGCATCACCAGTAGAAAACAGGAAGTTATTATCCCCCCTCTGTACGGACAGCTGGTGAGACCCCATCTGGAGTACTGTGTGCAGTTCTGGAGACCCAATCTCCATAAAGACATAGACAGGATGGAAGCTGTCCAGAGGAGGCAACTAAAATGGTGCAGAGTCTGCACGGAAGACATATGAAGAGAGACTTAAGGAGCTTAATATGTATAACCCGAGGAAAGGAGGAGAGGGGGACATGATAGAAACTTTCCAAGTACCTCAAGGGAATCAACAAAGTCAAGAGGGTAGCATCTTTCAAAAAGAGGTGTGCAAGAACAAGAGGCACAATTTGAAGATAGAGGCGGCTCAGAGGTAATTTAAGGAAGTATTTTTTCACAGAGGGTTGTGGATGCATGGAGCAGCCTTCCGGAGGAAGGTTGTGGAGTCAAAATCAGTGGTGGAATTCAAGCATGCATGGGATAGTCATAAAGGCAATTCTGGGGGGGTGGGGGTAGGAAGAAGTAGCTGCTGGTTAACTAGGATCCGCAGCTTATCCAGTAGGTAGGGAAATGGGCAGACTGGGTGGGCCAAGCGGTCCTTATCTGCCGTCAGATTCTATGTTTCTATGTTTAAAAGTACTGCAATTAGCAGTGTTTTGTCATCAACACTGCCTGAAGCAGTGTTCTGTCAGCATCGCTGCCTTAAGCAGTTTTGCACTGATTTTTCAGTGTGTGCAAATTATGTTAATTAGCACTGTAATCACACTGCAAAAGTACTGCAATTAGCAATGTTTTGTCATCAACACTGCCTGAAGCAGTGTTGGTGTAGCAATACTGGCAGAAGCAGTGTTGTGTCAGCAACACTGCCTGAAGCAGTGTTGCATTGTTTTTTCAGTGTGTGCGAATTATGTTAATTAGCACTGCATCAACACCTGTAGTGCACTTCAGTGTGCAGTGTGATTTTAGTAGCACTCCTGTCAGCAGTGTTGTAGTTATGTTTCAGTGTATTAGGCTGCATTAAAGATGGTGTCACATAAAAGACAACAAAAACAAAACAACAGTCATCTATAAGTATCTGCAACCTCAGCAGAGGAAGCTTTGCTTAAGGGTTCCTGAGTGAGAAAGTCATTTGTGAATTCCAAAGAAGATGGAGATCTTGGGGGCTATGTCTATAGGTGGTACTAAAGTCTGTTACCCCATGTTTGACACAAAGTCGCAAGGAAGGGGGTGGACATTTAGTTAAAGGAATGACCAACAATCATTCTGGTTTGCAGAAAATGGTATGGGAGCCTACCTGATATGCAGGTCCTCACTAGTATTTCCAGGTTTATCTTCAAAACGAGAAGAGAGCCTCTTCGGACTGGGAGCACATGCATGGTGTGGAAAATTATTTTCGGTATCAAGGGGCTGTTCGAGTGAAGTGTGTGTGTATATGTTATATATATATATATATATATATATATGTATATACATATCTATAATGGGATTATCAATCGCATTGGACAAACACCGTTAAGTGACTGTGCGTATCTCGGAGTGCAATCACACACCTGCACTTTTACTCCCTTCCAAAACAATTTTGCCATTTTATAAGACAGATAACCCACTGTGTGGTGTGTAGAAGCGCAGTGATGTACATACGGCTTGGGTGGTTGATGCACTCTGCCTGCGGCCTCACGTGTAACAACCACACCAAGGTGTGCGTATATCAGAGCTTGACTGCACACCCTACAGTGGGTTATCTATTATACACACACACATATATATATATATATATATATATATATATATATATATATGACAGTACTTGTTGCAAAACAAAAACACTACTTTAATGCAGGCATTAGAATGCAAAGGACACAAAGCAAGAAAACGAAAAACAGGGTTTGAGCCTCACGAGTCTTAGCAAATTAGTTGTGTGTGTTCCCTGGAGTTCTCAACCTTGATGCCCATCCCATACCACCCAGCTCATAGCCTCCTTTCTAAAGCACAAGGCACAGCTCCAATCCAGTGCCTCCCATAGCAGCCATTCGTACCTGTAAAACAAGAACAGCAATGGGCTCATAAAGGATCTGCAGCTTGTTATGAACTATTATATGACAAACAATGTAGGGTAAACAGAAAAACAATACTTATCTGATACATGTGGTCAGTGTCCTTCTACTCCCAGTCAATGTCCTGTCAGACCTGCAGATATAAAAGGGAAAATGGGTCAGTATGAAAAACAAAAATACTGATCAACTGGGTCAGTTGGGAAGGCTCTGTAGAGGTTAAAATAAAAAAGTGGGTTGGGGGGAGATACCAGACCTGTACCACACGATCAACTTGACTTTTAGAATGGACTTGGTCACTCAGGGGATGTCATTATTGGGGGAGGGGAAGACTCCTTGCCCGTGCCCTGAACTGATCTTTTGGGGTAGGTGGTCATGTTGCTCCACATCAACCAACACAGGGTAGGATAAAGACACCAAGGACAGATATTCAAGGCACAATGAATGCTTTCCTGGTGGTGTAGTCGATCCCCCCACCCTTTTCCCAATCTGCCTGCAGAAGATATAGGAACACAGGTATGTGACGGCAGAAAGGGCCCGCAAGCCCACCTAGTCTGCCCAGTTTGCCTAGATATCCACTAAGCCTTTTCTGTAGTCCCCCCCCATGCCAGTTGCCCTCTGTGCTTATCCCATGCCCTCATGAACCCTCCCACCATTTCCTCAGCAGCCCATTCCAGTTGTCCACCACCCTCTCAGTGAAGGAGTACTTTCTAATCCTTCCTCTTAGTCCCCCTCCAACCGATTTGGAATTTCCAACTACCATCCATTGCAGTATAGCACACAGCAGCAGGCCAACTGTGACCATCTCTAGGCAGATATACGGAGACACAACCAGTCCCAGAACTCCCTTCAGCTGGCAACAGGCAATAGAAGTTCCAATAGCCTGCAGTGCACATTTGAGCCTACACAATCTCTTACCAAATGTTTTCCACTTCTGCTCTTCTCCAGGGGATAAGTCAGTCTGTGACAGAACTTAGCCCAGGGAGTTCAGTGGGGCCAGTAAACCAAAGATGAGAGCCTATATAAACTCTTAACATGCACTGCAGGACAATCTCCAACCGCAAAGGACTCCAGGATCTGCTGCAAATGAAGCTGTCAGTGCAGAATCCAGCAAAACCAGTTCATCATAATCCACTACACTACACTACAGCACACAGCAGGCAAACCAAAATGTTTCCACATGCAAAGTGCACATTGGCACCAGACTCACACTTGTGTGGGACCCTTGACACAAGCCAGCCAGTGGGTATTGTGGTAAGGAGAGACAAAACCTTTTACATGCAGGTACATCAGGGAGAAGAGGAAGGCAAGGGGAGATAGTGAGTGTCTGAAAAGGGTGGATGGAGGGAGGGTAAAAGATGACCGTCAAAAAGCAGAAATACTGAACAAATACTTTTGTTCAGTTTTTACAAAGGAGGGGACAGGAAATGGGCCAGCATTAATAAGGATGGAGAGATCATAGAAAAGGACACAGCTCCCTTTGCAAAAGAAAGGACCCTCATGGAACTGGCAGCAATAAGGCTATGGGCCAGATAGATGCATCCCTGGATACTGAGGGAGCAGTAGGGCCTCCGACTACCCTATTCACCCTGTCTTTGTAAACGGTGACATGCTCAGGGATTGGAGAAGGGCTGATATGGTCTCACTATACAAAAGTGTTAACAGGGAGGATGCAAGAACTACATACTGGTCAGTCTGACCACAACAGTGGGAAAAGTAATGGAAATATTGCTCAAGAAAAGAATTTTGGAGCACCTGGAAGTCAATGGTCTACAGGGGAAGTGGGGGAAGGGAACATTGTTTAACCGGGAGTAGCACACTAAGCTGAAGCTTGTTTACAGATGCAACCTGGAGCACAAGGAAGTTAAATAATTTGCTCAGAATCATGCAGTATGCACTTAGATGGCTGATGGAGTCAAACCAAGGTCTCCAGATCTGTAGCTCAGAGCCTTTACCCAATGTGCTATACTGCCTCCAGTACCCAAGGCAGTTTGGTTTTATGAGAGAGAGGTTGTGCCCAACAAACTTAACTGAGTTTTTTGACTGGGTAACAAGGAAGGTGGATGGAGGAGGATGTGGCCTACCCAGATTTCAGCAATGCCTTTGACACTTTGCCACATAGATGGGTGGTAAATCAGCTGGAAGGCTTAGGGGTAGAACAAAAAATAACAAGGTGAGTGGAGAACTGGTTCAAAGACTGAAACCAGAGGGTGGTGGTAAGGCAAATGGGGTGCATTCCAGGGTGGCAGTGGTGTGCCCCAGGGGTCGGTGCTGGGACCCATCCTTTTTTAATATCTATAGCAACGATTAGCCCAGTTCCAATCAGGGGAGGAGAGCTGTTCTTTCCAGACCGGGGCTTGTCGCTGGAAGTGGTCTGGGCAGGCATTCTGGGGCTGTAGTGGGAGAGGATGGGATCACATTGGTGATCGACAAGAAAGCTCTTGTTGGCAGGGGACAGGCCATGCATACCGGGTCCACATCGGCCATAGCTTTGCAAGCCGGTGACTCAGAAAGGAGCAGCCAATCAGTGAATAGAGCGCGAACCTTTGACTGTGTGACTGGGCCATAAAAGGCAAATAGTCCAGTCGCAATCAGAGGAGGAGAGCTGTTCTTTGTTCCACACCACCCACCCTGGCCCTGACCTCTATTAAATAGTCAGTGAGGGCGGAGCCTTGGAGGAGGACAAGTCTAGATTGGGTGAACTGGAACACTAGGAAGCTGGATTGTTATTGATTGGGGGAAAAGGGTCTTGTACACTGTGCTGCTTGGGCAACACTGACTACTACCAGGAAGGGGCATAATGAAGCAGACTGTATAAATGACTGTGTATGCCAGCTACATCTGAGGGAGTAGGCAAACTGTGTGTGAATCGATTACTGCTAGGGCCTCTGAGCTGGCTAGTGTTGTGATGGGCTAATTTTGCTTGTAAACTGTCTACTGCTAAGGCTAGAAAACTGGCTACTGTCAAGAAAGAGGGAAAATTGCTTTAATCAGAGGGGGCAAACTGCTTGGGTTTTAGTGCAACACTGACTGAATTATTTCTATTAGAGGGACGCATTGCTCACCTAAAATGAGGGTAGACTTGGGGGTGGCCAAAGTGGGCACCTTCGGTAGAGTGATCGGGTGTACAGGGTGCGGGGCAGCAATAATATTAAATTGGGTGAGGAGGTTCAGAGGTGCCCAGTGTGTTTTCAGTTGGCAGGTCTTAGAGAGGAAGTAGGGGATCAGAAGGCAGCTGGAAGGTGGGAGGGGTGGGAGGAAAGGTGTGGAAAGGACCTCATGAGAGTACACGAGGCCAATGACGCCTTGGGGAACAGGTAGACAAGGTCATATAGTTACTCAGGAGGAGTAGGGCCACAGAACAAGCAATGTGCGAAATCACTTTGTGGGAGGTGGCTGACCAGAAGGAGGGGACAGGAGAGAGCAAGTCGGGGGCAAGCATCACACTTACTAATCTATTAGCCTTTATATACAGGAGATGAGGTGGAGGCTGGCGGGAGGAGGAGCAGGCAGACAGAGAGGTTTGGTCAGTAAGCTGGGGGAGATGGGGCAGGAGAGGCCAGATCCACAGAAGGACGTGCATTAGCCTAGGTGGGAGGAGGTGGGGAGGAAGGGGAGTGCAGAGTGAAGCCAGGGTGGGAGGAGGGAGGACTAGGTAGGCAAGCATCCAGGTTAGGAAGTCAACCAAGGATAAGGAATACTCTAGATAAGCCAGCTTCAGGGCAGAAGAAATCAGATGAGGTGGAGAGGGAGGGGAAGATGGGGGTGGGAGAAACACAGCAGATGGGGTGAAGGATGCAGAACTTGGGGGGGTCAAGAAGGAAAGCAGTAGAAGGGAGCCTGGGTGGGGAATCTGAGGCTACAAGACCAGAAAGAGAGTCCACAGAGATCTGGGTGGGGGGCAATCTGTGCCACCCAGGAGGTTGGGGGGAGCAAGGAGCAAGCTGGAAGCTACAGGTAGAAGAATGAGCATGGTAGGGCAAGCACAGGCTTGTGATCCCCAGGCTGAGGGGGCCAAGAGAAGTAAGCTGGGGGCTGATGACAGAAGGAAGAGCCTGGATGGAATCTAACGGGCCAGTAAAGTGGGGGGGGGAGGTGATCCTGCTGGGTGACTCCATGACCTGGGGCATACCGTGGGAGAGGGTGGGGGAGGGGAAAAAGTAGCCCAGTCAAGGCTAAATGTATCCCAGGCCTATCTGTACACAAGGCCAAATTCCAGCTATACTTGATAGTATTGAAATGCAGGGAATCCCCAGATGAAACATCTGGGAACAAATGACTTAGAGGGGAACAGTGAACTAGAAATCCAGGCAAGATTCCAGGAACTGACCAGGGTTTACCACTCTAAAGAAGTGCAATCTCCTTCTTTGAGATTCTGCCAGTACCTAGGGCATCCAGGGAGACCAAACATAAACTTAGAGGTGTGAATCAGTGGCTCAGGGACTGGCGTAGGGCAGAAGATTATGGGCTGGTGAGGGACTGGGGAACATGGGAGGACAAGGGGTTATATGCCAGGGATAGGCTACACCTCAACTTGGAGGGGATGGAGATCTTGAAACTAAATCTTGCTGGATTCATAGTCGAGAGGAGGAGTTTAACCTTTAAATGGGGGCGTTAAGTAAAAGAGTGGCTCCAGGAGGGCTGCTCGAGGGTCCATGTCCAGGGCATGAAAAGAAGGCAGGTAACTGTGATCTAAATCCATCCAGTGCTGTGCAAGAAATGGTATCTAGGGACTGCTCAGGGCCGTGATGACTGGAAAAGAGAGAGGGGTCAGGGTGGAGGACGGCCCTGATCAATGCTAGGAGCATGGGCAAGAAAATGCCCAAGCTCCAGGTGATGCTGGTTGAGGGATCAGTGGATGCGGCAGCAATTACTGAGACATGGGCCACTCAGAAAAATGATTGGGACCTAAATTTGGTGGGTTACAAAATATTCAGGAAGGATAGAGGAGAGGGAAGGGAGGAGGTGTAGCACTGATAGTCAAAAATGACATAGCGGTTAGTGGAGTGGAGGAGGCTGTGAGGGGTGGAGGAGATCTGGGTAACCCTACAAATGAGGGGAGGTAAAAGATTGAAAATAGGGGTGGTGTACAGAACCCCCAATGATGGAAGAGGCCCTGGAGGACAAACTAGTTGAGAACATCAAGGGGCACTGTGACTGTGGAAAGGGTATGGTGGTGATCATGGGTGACCGTATGTATACTGAGGACAGACTGGGACACTATGGCATCCTCTGTGCCAGGAACAGAGACTGATGGATGTGTTCAATATGCCTTCCTGGTCCAGCAGGGGGAAACCTACTAGGGAGGGCGGATACTGGATGTTGTCCTAGCAGACAGTGACCAGATAAAAGGGCCTGGGTATGCAGCCCGCTGGCAGGTGGTGATCACACTACAGTCTGGTTTCTGCTGTATCTGGGGCGGGGAGTATAATAAGGCTCCTAGAATTCTCTGACACATGAGATTTTATAGAGGCTGCAATCTACTTAAGAACTTTCACTGCGGTGCAAAATCACTCTTCTTGTTGATTTTTTATCAATATTTCTGTTTTTCCATAGAATCTGGTTCCTTCCCTCTTTATATCCTAAACCCCATATATGATCAGAATGTGATGTTATCATTGCTATAACATCATAAATTAGCTAATGAAATGGCTGCATTCTGCAACGAAATGAACAGTCCTTATCTACCACAGCTCCCTGCCAGAGACGGTGGCACAGCACATCAGGCATGGTGATATTTGCTCAACCAGCACAACAGCCTAATGCAATTTCAGGTCTTACAGTTCTTGCAAGGGCCAAATTAAACAAAAACCTTGTCAATAGCATAGACCTGTTAAGTCCACACTCACTTTGTACAAACCTATTTGTGCATTTAAGGTATAGAGATGCCATTTGAAATTAATAACTGGTAAAATGAATTTAACTGTAATTTTAAGAAAATAAAGTAATTATGCCCAGAAAAGTGGAATATAATAATGTGTAGACCTGTTGAAGAATAGACCTGTTAAATAAATAATTGCACTGTACACATTTTTGCCAGGGTTATTGATTACATATTGTCATTGGTTGATAGAATCACCTAAAGTTATGTAGAAATGTTTGTGCAGGGACAGCTGTTGGGCCAGAGGTAGCATGCTGTGTTTCCATGCCAACAACTCAGGTTCAGAGTTTAGCTCTGGGAGCTGGCTGGGCAGCACAAGGATTGGTGGAATACATCATTGCTCAGAGTCTGGGAAGGTATGGTGCAGTGTTCTGTCACATGGTGGACATATTGTGCTGGTCTGGAGAGCTCTGTCTTACAATCGGTTCACATGCATGTCATGGCCTGATGGTGTTACGCAGTGTGTCAAGGAAAGCAGGTTGACATCAAAAATGAGTTTTGCAATAACTCCTCTATTCCATTTCTAATGGGACCTGTATGAATGAGGATGCAAGTTCATGGAAATTTGAAAAAAAAAAAATATATATATATATATATATATATATATCCACACACACACACACACATATATACATTATCTCTGTCTCTCTCACCACACACATACACGTACACATGCACTTTTACGCACATACACGTGTATGTATGTCTGAAGTTATATAAATATATAAGTGATACACAGTGAGGACCTCATGAGTGGTGTAGAAGCACATACAAATATATAAGTGATAGGCAGTGGAAACCTCATTAGTGGGATAGATAGCGTGCATATAGAAGTACCTTATTTATCACATGAGATCCCCTCTGCATATGTCATTTATTTAACAGGCTAGGACCTTAAGGGAGAGACATTTGTTTTGCTTTTTAAAGCATAAAATTATTTTTATAATTCTGTTATTTTTTTGAACTAGTGTTACTGTGCTTTCCACCATCCCGATTGCTATAAAAACTGCCATGAAAGTGAAGTCAGGATGACAAGCTGTCACTGTGATGTGGTAGTTTGTTAGTGCCGCAGAACTTTCCACAGAAATTACAAACCACCGCTGCAGAAGTTCTGCGGCAAATGGTAGTCTTGCCGTAGAACTTGGTCCCACTGTGCCACAGAAAAGTAGGGTCCCTGAGTATAACCATTCTAATACAGCAGTAGTGGACTTCAGGGGAGTGGACTTCGTGGACATGGGCAGGATTCTACAGGGGAGCTCGGACAAGATTAGGCCGGACATGGATGCTGGCAGCTTGTGGGGGCCATTAAGAAGGGGGTTGCAGGAGACTACTAACTCCTGTACAAAGGTAAGGCATAAGCATGGTAGAGCCAACAAGCTGTGTTGGTGGACCAGGGAGGTGCAGGAGGCAGTGAGGGATAAAAAGGTTGCCTATGCATGTTTTAAGTGCTCTGGGGGGGGGATAGGGAGAGGGGTATGAGTTGATGGCAAGAAGGGTCACCACAGTGGTGAGGGGAGCCAAGGTGAGGAGGGAGCAAAACCTGGCTAGGGATATTCAAAGGGGGGAAGGGATTCTATAGATACACAAGGGAGAAGAGAAAAGGGAGGGCATAGATCAGCATGATTAGGACTCAGGAGGGATGGACTCAGGAGGCAGGTGAATCTGGCAGAGGTGCTAAATGAGTACTTTGCCTTGATATTTAAGGAGGGAGGCAGGGGATCCCTCCAACCCAGTGGGAGGGAAGGGGAGCCAGCAGAGTCGAGAGGTCAGATGGGTCAGAGAGGACTGAAAGAAGTTGGGGTACAGGCTGGGTCAAGTCTAGAAGGGGATGGGTGGTTAAATGAGGGGTGGGCTGGGAGGAGGAGAAATCACAGTGGAAAGGGTGAAGGTGTCCCTTCGGACACTAAAACCGATAAGGCACCGGGGCCAGATTGGCTGCATCTGGGAGTTATGAAGGAATTGACAGATGAGCTAGCAGCACCACTGGCAGCACTCTAACACCTCTCTGCTGACAGGATGGGTGCTTCAAGACTGGAGGGTGGCTCACGTGGTGCCTATCCACAAATGGTGGGGTCTAGAGAGGAGATGGGGAATTATAGGCCTGCCAGCCTTACGTCTGTGGTGGGCAAAGTAATGGAAGGCATTATTAAGGATAGGCTCAGGAGGCAGCTGGAAAGGTTGGGGTAACTGGATAACAAACAGTATGGTTTCATCCTGGGAAGATCTTGTTAGACCAACCCCATAGATTTTATGACTGGTACCTGGACCGGCAAAGACCCGGAGCGTTCTATACCTGGATTTCAATAGGCATTTGATTGGATTGCCCCAAAATGGGCTAATAAAGCTGGGGTGGGAGGAGAGTTGCTCAGATTGGAGGGGGCTGGGGGTGAGAGGATAGTTGCTCAGATGGGTAGAAAATTGGCTAACAGGGCGAATACAGAGGGTAGTGGTGGGTAGTCTCCTCCCCCATGAAGGTCACCAGTGGGGTCCCCCAAGGTTCGGTATTGGGGACACTCCTGTTCAATGCCTATGTCTTGGATATGGGGAGGGCAGTTAAGATTAGGATGAGTCTCTTTACCGATTACTTAAAACTGGGAGCATTGGCGGACGGGGACAAAGCGAGACAGTCCAGAGGGACCTGGATACCATGGAGGGATGGTCAAGGAGGTGTGGACTGAGGTTTAATGCAGGGAAATGTTGAGTGCTGCATCCGAGGGTCAGAAACCTGGGCCGTGTATACACCTGGGGGGGGTCATACTGCAAGCCACAATGAGTGAGAGGGATCTAGGGGTAGTGGTAGACGTCAAAATGAATAACACTAAAAATTGCAGAACTGCAGCCAAAGCAAACCGGATACTGCATAGCCAGGGGGATTACATCCAGGAAGAGGGAGGTGATCCTCCCTCTGTATAATGCCTTGGTCAGACCACATCTTGAGTACTGCATGGAGTTCTGGAGACTTCACCTCAAAAAGGACGTAACACTACTGGACAGTGCCCAGAGGAGGGCAACCAGGATGATTCAGGGCATGGGAGGAAGGCCCTATGAGGAAAGGCTGGAAGAGCTTGGGCTGTACTCGCTGGAGGAGAGGAGAGACAGAGGGGACATGATAGGGGTCTTCAAATATGTAAAAGGAATAAACAGGGGTGGTGCCAAAGAGATGTTCAGACTAAAGAAGGTCGGAAACAACCAGGTGACATGAGTGGAAGCTAGAGGAGGGAAACTACGGGGGGGGATGCAGGAGACCTTACTTCATTGAGAGGGTGGTGGAGCCCTGGAATGCCTGTCCAGGAGTCTGGTGGAGGAGGGCACAGTGGAGGGCTTCAAGTGGGAGTGGGACAGGTTCAAGGGTAAACTGAAGAAGAGGATGACCCTCTCTGGGGCTGGGTGGAAAAGAAAGAACCCATTAGGAGGCTGGCTACCGAGCAGACACAACAGACCATCCAGCTTATTTTGCTGGCTTTTAGTATGTTAGATATAGCAGAGGAACTGCAGGGGAAGGTGTGCCTATTTGTAGATGATACGGAGATCTGCAATAGGGTAGACACCCTGGTAGGGGAGGTGGAGGCAGTGAGAGAGGGCCTAAAGATTCTGGAGAGGTGGTTGGAAACTTGGCAGCTGAAATTTAATGCCAAAAAGTGCACAGTAATGCACATGGGTGTAATAACCTGCAAACCATTTACACAGGGGGGGTAAGGAAACTCAGCAGGACAGAGATCTGGGGATTATAATTTCAGATAACCTAAAGGCGGAGAACCAGTGCAGCACAGTGGTGGACAAAGTGAATAGAATGCTGGTGTGCATAGGGAGAGGGGTATAAAACAGAAAGAGGGAGGTGCTGATGTGCCTTTATAAATCCATGGTGAGGCCTCACCTGGAGTATGGGGTTTAGTTCTGGAGGCCTCACCTACACAAGGATATAAGACAGAAATGAAAGGGTTCAGACAAGTGCAACCAAGATGGTGCACGCTATGTATAGGCAGCCCTGTGAGGAGAAGTGGAGAGAATCTGATCTGTACCCGCTGGAGACTAGGAAGCTTATAGGGGGACGCTTATTTGCAAGGAAAATAAGTGCTAGAACTAGGGTTCATAAACTAAGATTAGAAGAAGGAAAGTTTAGGGGCAATGTGAGGGGGTATTACATTACTGAGAAGGTGGTGGAGTCCAGAAACTGACTACTGGAAGAGGTGGTGTGCGCAAAAATGGTGAAAGGATTCAAGGGGGCATGGGACAGACACCAGGAGCTGACCAGTGGGCAGAGTGGGGTGTCTCTTGACAAAGATGATGATTGGGGGTGGGGGTAAGGGTCAGACTCGATTGGCCAAAATGGTCCTTTTCTGTCACCAGATTTCTATGATTCTAAGGCTGTTAAGTAATTAGGACTTACCTGTTCCATCAAAGTAGGGGAGTCCAGAGTTGGGTGTCCTTGGTTTGGGGTATTCTGGTAGGACCTGAAAGGGAAGAACAGAGAAGGTTGAAGGGACACAAAGGGTCGGAGGTGCTAGAGGAGAGATTAGAGTGTTAGAATTAAACAAAGATACTTATCTGATTGGTATGTTTGGCCAGACCTGTAGAAATAAAGGGAAAAATAGATCAGTATGGGGAAGTTATAGTAGCAAGAGCAGAGAGATACAAAAATGGTATATAGCACAGGAGTGAAGGAAGAGAAGTTTCAGAGGAAAAGACAAACTAGGTCAAAGTAAGGAAACCAGAGATGGAATAAAAAGTGCAGACAGCTAAGAACAGAGAATAAAGTGGTATTTGGGACTTGGCAAAACCCCCCCTTAGCGCCCCTAGGTGACCTGCAGGTAGCCAATAAATTTAAGAAGTAGTCCAGATGGGCAGGTGGGGATGCGTTTGGGCTAGTGGCCCCTATATTATTTAAAAAAGGGGACACTGGTGGTTCAGAAGTCTTGAGTTGTCCCAGGAGGCCAGTGGTTTGAAAGGTATAGCTCTGGTGATATAATAGGTAGCTCCCTCATGGACAGTGGCAATTTTTTTTTTAATATTATCTTGCCCTGGAACCTAATGTGTGTGTGTGGGGGGGGGGGGGAGATGTCCTTGGGCCCAGACTGTATGTAGCAGACAGGAGGCCGTTCAGAAAACTGCTGACCAGAAATGCTGCATCTGTTGCTAGGCAGCCAGTTTAGTGCTACTGAACTACAGTGACAGTAATGGCAGGCACTTTCAACTGCCAGTCCAGAGGAGGGCAACTAAAATAGCGAAGGGTCTGCGCCAGAAGCCATGCAAAGAGAGACGAGCTGAATATGTATGCCATTGAGGAAAAGGGCCAGGGGGACAGGACAGAAAATTTAAAGCACCTCAAGGGAATCAGCAAAGTCCAAGAGAGTAGCATCTTTCAGAAAAAGTGATGCGCAAGAACAAGGGGCCAAATTTGAAGAAAGAGGGGACAACTCAGGGGCAACATGAAGAAGTATTTTTTCACAGAGAGGGTGGTGAACACATGGAATGGCCTTCCGAAGGAGGTTGTAGGGTCAAAAATAGTGGGGGACTTCAAGAATACATGGGACAGACATGAACCAATTCTACTGGTGGGCAGGAGGAAGTCAGCTGTTGGATAACTAGGATCTGCAGCTTATCCACTAGGTAGGGAAATGGGCCGACTGAGTGGGCCAAGCAGTCCTTATCTGCCATCAAGGTCTATGTGTCTATGATTCAGCCCACAGAGCTCAGGCTGTAACCTCCTCCATGTGTGTGGGAATATTTTTGGGAGGGGCAAGAGACTAGAGCAAATATGCCTCCTCTACCCATCAGCCACAAAGTGGCATGTGAAGAGCCACCACGGGGCAGGTTAAGAGGGTCTGGAGGGTGGGCAGCCAGCAGTAGGTGGCAGGAACCTTTAGCTAAGCCGTATGGTGGCAGACTGTAGGTGCCCTGAGGGCCTGGTAGAAAGGGACTGGAGGAGCAAATGCACAAGATAGGGGCCACAAAGGAAAATCCACAGTGCAGCTGAAGGGCAATACCTGAACTTGACTTAAATGTAGCTGTGGGTGGGAGTCAAACAGGGGAAATCAGTGGTCTCCTTGACGGGACCATGAAAGCAGCAAGCACTGCATATAATAGAGTCACACAGCAGCTAATGTCAAAGTACCAGGGGCTAACAAAAGGATTTGGGGGAGGAAAAGAACAGCATAAGGTCTAGGACAGCTCACAATTAAAAAACACAGAGCACTAAAGAGAAAGAGCCCTGATGGGTTATAAATATTAAATAAATTTATGCAATGGGATGGACATAAATGGAGTGTGATAAATCCATTTTATCCAAGCATGTACGTGTACACATGCAGAATCTTACATTTATACATATTACGTCATCCTCGATTAAGGTGCATAGTGGACTGCGTCACACATCCCCATCCCTCACCCCCGTTGTTTGGCACTGCCTACTAGTATCTTGCTTTTAGTTTTGTTTCTTCCAGGTTGACCGTCCCTCAGCCACGCCACCTGCCATTTAGTCATTCTTCTCCCCGTTCTTCCCACTATCATACAGCGATCATTTGTTTCTGTTTAACAGTTTTAGTTTTGCTTTTCTGCCAAACCTTTTTCAACTGGCTGCTCCAAGCTGTGCTCCAGCTGTTGCACTCCTCTGCATTCTGTTGCCGTGTCCTCGCCACACCTCTCGATATAAAAAAACAGGCTTTTTTTTTTACTGCTTCCTCAAAAACTGATAAGCCCTCACTCTTACTCTTCCTCTGGTTTCCCACCTCGCCACAACTGACACAGAGCTCCCAACACATAGAAACTGTCAGATATTTTTCCTTAAACTGCTTGCTCACAAACCCCACTGCTGATGAGCCCTCACTCTAGGTCACACTTCTGCTGTGGTTTCCAGACCTTGCTACAACTGCAACCAGAGGCTCCTGTGAAGTCCTTCTCTGTAAACTCTAAATGGTCTCCTGTGGCCCTTATGGCCCTCCATCTTCCCTGCTTATTTACTGAGATTTCCCTATGTCTATACACCACACATGTTTTAAGCCCCCCCACCACATTTCACTCCTGACCTCCAACACTATAATGCTGTCAGTCTGTTCCAGGTGTCTACTACCCTTTCAGTGAAGTAGTAATTTCTCACATCCATCTTACCCCCACCATAAGCTTCATCATGTCCCATGGTCCTTTTTCCTATTTGAAGGAGCCCCCCAGCACCCTGTTCATCCTTGTAAGGTACTTGTGGGTCTCCATCATGTCCCCTCTCTTTCAGGGTTTATATGTTGAGATCCCAGTCTTCTCACAGGGCTTTTGCCACAGCCCATGTACAATTTTAGTTGCCCTTTATACTGCCTCTACCCTATGGCCTTTCTAAGGTGCAGCCTCTAAACCTGGACACAGTACTCTTAGGCCCTGTCCACACTACCCCTCTGTAACATTACAGAGTGCCCAAACCGTTACCACAATGGTTTACGTTTATACCTGTAACGTTACAGAAGGCGTTTTCGTAACTGTTGTTGAAACCACATGAGGTGGTTTCAACAATGGTTATGAAACTGGTTACGCCTCGGTAATGTTACTGGGTGTAGTGTGGATGCATGGCACTGGTCCCCTAGTGCAGCACGAGCTGCATTGTGGGATAGGGTGCCACGGTAATGGCCGCCCAGCTCCCGAAGTGTGGAGCGGTGGTGCCAGTCCCGAAATGGAAACTGCGGCAGTGTGGACACACTGTACCACTCCACGGTTGTAATGGTTTCTATCTGTTATGGGGTCTGAGAGGTGCAGTGTGGATGGGGCCTTAGTTGGATCTCACTAATAAGGGATTACTTGCAACACCACCACCTCCCTCCTGCTGAAGATACCCCTCCCTATGCAGCCCCCAGCATCCTTCTAGCCCTACTCACTGCTTTGTCACACAGCCCACCAACTTTAAAGAGACTCATCAAGGTAACTGAGTCGGCACCTGCACCATATCCATCAGTGCCTTGCTGCCAGAGGACCCCAATGAAGTTAATATGTCCCCAAATTTTTAAGCCGTTAAAAAGTTTTGTCCTTCGTAAAAGTATACAAACCAGGTTCCAAGAACTTCCCAGTTGCTTGCTGCCACCCCAGCTCTGCTCCCACACTCTCTAGCAGGATGACGAGATGCCAGTGAGAGCGCGGGGATGCTCGTCTTTATCTGTAATGGGTGGCAGCTTTTCTGTTGATTTTAAATGATCTAGTGACCACCTGGCAATGAAACGTGGGCATCGGTCAAGTAACAAGGCCCTTGTTAGTTGAACAGTGCCCACATTTTATATCCCAGTACTCTCTATAGTTTAAAATCAATAGAAATGCTGCCGCCCATTACATATAATGAGTGTGCTTACGCTCTTACTGGCATCTGTCATCCTGCTAGTGAGCATGGGGGTGGAGCTTGTGCAGCAGAAAAAACAGGAAGTCCTTGGGACCCGAGTTTATACCTGTTTTTATGAGGGACAGAATTTTGATTGGCTATAAATTGGGACATATTAACTTCCTTGAAGTCTTCTGGCAGCAAGGCACCGATGGTATATGTTGCAGGGCAGTATCTTGGCAAGTTTCCTTAAGATCATAATAACTCCAAGGTCCGCACCTGCTTAGTGATCATCAGTACCAGCCCTATAAAGCAGCTCCTGGTTTCCTATGCCCTAGGTGCACAATTCTGCACTTTGTCATTGAACCCCAACTACCCCAATCTTGACCACTTTTTGAGTTTCTCCAAGAGGCACGTGCATGCTCTCTGCTCCGTTCTTAGTGCCCACCCTACAAATGTTGGTATTGTCTGCAAAAAGGCATTCCCTTCTTTGCCAGTTTTTCTGCAATGTCATTTATGAAGACACTGAAGAGGCTCTGCGCCAGTACTGAGCTGAGCTGCTCACTGACCCATCACTGTAATAAGTGCCATTAACCATCACCCTCTAACACCTTAACCCCCACCCCCAACTACTACTCCATTTTCCAACCTGCATTTCTGGCCCCCCTCCTTCTGTTCAGCTACCACAACACCATCACTCTGGCATCTGCCAGGACTTGCTCCATCATTGAATGAATCCAATATGTGGAGCAGCTGCCTAGGTAGTCAGGATAAGTTTGCATAGGACATAAGCGGCAAGGGTGCACAAACACGTGCACAGACATGTGTGGCACAGCACCAGTCAATGTCTTCCCACCCATGGGCTGCTCCCACCTGCACTGCCACTTGTGGTCAATCAGTTGGCAGTACTACAGCTGAGCTGGCTGTCCTCCTTCCCCAGAAGAGAGCCTCTTGTATAACAATTGATCCTCCTCCTCTCCCCAGAGAGCCTCTCACGCGAGCTCATTCCTGAACTAAGGTCACCTCCGCTGCAGGTCATAGCGCTACTGTTAAGCTGAAGGGCATACATGTTAACCAGTTTCTAATTAATTTTACCACTTTGGAGCCCTCCTAGGCTGATCAATCTCTTTAGCCTCACCCCCCAAAATAGTCAACCACCCTCCTCTCTGCTAGATCACCCTTCCAGGCACCAGACTATCCTCCATGCAGCTGGACAACCCTTCTAGCCCCAGTCTTTCACATAATGAGCACTGGAGCTAGAGCACCACACAAGCTCTGGGTCAGCCGCCTACCCAGCCAGCCACCCTCCCTACATCTGGACTAGTCTCCAACTACATTCTATACAACCTCCATGTAGCTGGAGCACCACCCCAAACCTCCACTCTAACAGACCACATATCTGAAGCTGTCCCTCTTAACCCATGGACTAGCAGTCCCCCACCTAACCACTCAACCTACAGCTAGATCCACTAGAACAGGGGTTCTCAAATGGTGAGGCCAGCCTCCCTGGGGAGGCCCCAACCTGTTCAAGGGGAGGCTCAAGCAAGTGTGAAAAAGTACTGTATTTAAATTTTGAGTTTTATATATTTTGTGTGAAGAGATGAAGCAAACTGAAAGAGGATTAGAGTAGGTGAATTTTATGTATTTATTTACTAAAAGGTGATAAGGAAAGGTGAATGAGCCAAGGCTCATTTCAGGTGTAAACTGCTGGAAGAGTAGGGAGTGAATACATTTTAAAAGGTAACTGCAAAACAATCAAGAAATACACAATGAACAATAGTGTAAACAAATATGAACAATAAACTAATAATGAGTGGTGGTAATTGATCAATTTGTAGAGTGATGGCAGAACTGCCCAGATATAAAGGTTAAGCATAGAAGTGCTAAGAGCAACAGCAGGAAGGAGCAAAGCAATCCCCAAGAAGTTGCTTAGGAGCGGGGAGAGGCAAAGTACGTAGGAAGGTTATTTCTTTTAGAGAGGAAACAGAGAAAGTAGCCTGACCCATGAAGGCACTGTAACAATGGTTCAAGAATGAAAATAGTGGAGCAAGTAGGCTTGCCTGTTTGGGGGGTTACAATAAGCTGAATGATAATATTTATTAATTTTATTTATTTGTTATTCAGATGACACCTTTGAGCACATGAGCTCTTTTTCAAAGGTTCCATGTCAGTATAAGACAAAAAACTGAATGTGAGCCAAGTACCCAAAGGGGTTTCAATTTTTTCATTGTGTACCGCGCAAAGTACAGTATGTTATTTTTCTTTGGGGAGGCCCAAGATTATTTCAGTTTTTGAGGGGAGGCTCAAAATCTTTTCCATGGATTTGGGGGAGGCTTACTGTGACAAAGTCTGAGAACTATTGCACTAGAAGCCTCATACCAGCCTTACCATCCAACCACCCACCATGCAGCTGGACCTCACTTCCAACCTTGAACTAGCCCCACCACCACCACCACCAGCCACCCTCCCTGCTGCTGCTGGCTCACTCTTTCATGCCCTGGATTAGCCTCCCCAGCAGACAATCCTCCCTGCAGCTGGACCCCTGGGTTCATTCCCACCCACAGACCAGCCTCCCTCCCCTCCGCAGGTTGAGTAACCTCCCCAGAGCTGGACACCCTTTCCAAAAGCTGGACACACCCACCATCCAGAGCAGAACATCCCTACACCTAGACCCCCCCCAATCACCCTTCCTCAACAATGGACCACATACTTCTCAATGTAGTATTAAAAAAAAATGTGATGCTAACATATTGCATTTGCAGTGTCAGTGGCTCAGCAGGTAGCACACTCGCCTCCAAGGCTGGGAGATCAGAAGGCAGTGGGTTTGGTTCCCATACCAGGCACTTAACTTAATATCCCAATACTGATGCTGTAGTACAGCATGAGGGGATGGCTGCACTCCTGAGGCACTGTCTTTCAGATGAGATGTTAAACTGAGGTCCCATCTGCCTGTTCTGGTGGTAGTTCAGGTGGATGTTAAAGATCCCATGGCACTTTCAAAAAAAGCAGGGGGATTTTCTCCAGTGCCCTGGCCAAATCCACCCCTCCCCCAATTCACTAAAAATACCACCAACAGCTTAATCTGGTTCAAGGTCAGTTGGCTTTCATCTGTATTCCTCTCCCTCTGGTCGTGCTTGAAAATAGGCAAGAATCTGTCTAGTGCACTTAGCCGGTCAACAAAAACGAAATAAAATAAACATAAAATATAAATTAATGCAGTCTTCTGCAAAAGAAAAAAAATACACTGATCCCCAGATTACAAAATGGATTAACACATGCAACAGTTAAATACAAATATTAAATACAAAAAAACAGTTTCCCCACATACACACTGCTGTAAATAATTCTTCCTTTATCTGCAGGTAACTCCAGATTTTCTCACTTAAAAAAGTTGTAATCTTTTCTCTATGCATTATGAATTTGCTCAATTATACAATCTTCCTGCTGTTCATTCTCCTGTCCCCACCACCACCACCACTACTTTAAAGTAACTAAATCAGCAAAATTTCCACAAATAACAAGTAATCTAGAGGCACAATGCATCCTAAACACTTTAAAGGGGGGGGTGACTGAAAATAAAATGTGTATTTCAAAGTTTAGCCAAGAGTTCAGAGAAGTGAAAATGTTTTCAAGACAAAACATTGATAGTGAAACTTGCACAGCATTTCATTTTGAAAAAAAAAACACCTGAGTGATAATTCCTTTACTGTATTTAACATTTCAGGGAGTTAAAAAGATGTATTTTTAAACATAAGCTCTTACCTTAACATGTAAATCTTAGCTGTAGGAAACCTCAGTTGTTCAAAAATGGAGACCACAGAGCACTCGTGCAGTTTCATCAGGCTGGGCACAGACAGGAAGAGAGCTGAGAAATGTAGGCCTCTGACTGAGTAGACTTATGGGAAATGAAGTTTAGAATAGACTTTTAAAGGGACACTGCCAACTTTTTTGCACCATATTATTTCCAGGTAAAAATCCACATTTTATTATTGCTTACCTTCTCTAAAATTCATTGGCGTTGCTGGTTATTTTATCTGTCTCCTTGGTTAGTAGAACTGAAATGCACGGTAATGTACCCAGCCTTGATTGGCTAATTTAAATCCTAAAACTACTCTGCTGACTGTGATCTTCATTTATGATTCAGCTGTATTAAAAAAAAATTGTACTTTTAAGAGCATTGCAGATCTATTTCTAATCCACATTTACCAATAACTTACTCTTGAACAACTAGTCTGCTGAAATACTTCTTAGAATTTAGTATTCTTAGCAGTTGTATTTTTGAATGATGATAAAAGATTATTAAAAATGACTAAAATTAATGGCCTGGATATTCAAAAGGGTTGCGCCAGCGCAAGTCTGAAAATGCGCTATTCTGCGATATTCAGCAGGAGGCAGTTGTGCCACCGAAAACATGCTGAGCAACAGCGCAATGATAATGAAGGCATGCATAACCGAAGGGGGAGGAACCATGCATAAAGGGCGCAGTGCGATGTTCAAAGACTTGCACAATGCGCAACAGTGGAGCAAGCGGAAGAGGTGCAAGAATGCTACAGGGAAGCCACATGAGGCAGGAGGAGAGACAGGCACAGGAAAACTGTGAGAATGAGGGCAGGCCAGGGAAACCACACTGCAGAAGAGAGGCACAGGGAAGGTGTGTGGTGACACACATACCAGAGGTCAGCACAGACAGGTGTACCTGGAATAGGGGAGGTAGCAGTCAGGACAGCAGGGGGAACAAAGCAACAGCTGCTGGGGGGGATGCAAGCCAGGGACATGGCCAGTGCCACCTTCCACATGGAGGCGTAATGAGGGGGTTAAGAAGGCATGCGGCAGGGGGACATGGCCGTGGAAGGGCCCGTCAGCGGTATGCCCCCTACAGGCAGTACCGAGCCCGCACCAGCTTTGAGCTGTATACAGATAGAGATTGTGGGCCGGTACCTCCTGAACAGGGCAATACTGATGTGGCTATGTGAGCTGTGCAGTGATGTGATGCAGGCACCCACATGACAGAGTCATACCCTGTCACTGGAGACAAAGGTAACAGCCTGCATATGCTTGCTCGCCATGGGTACCTTCCAGAGACCAACCGGGGACACCACAGGCATAACACAGTTGGCCACATCATGCATCCTCACCCAATTCCTCAGTACACTGCTGCCACATGCTGTGGAGTACATCCATTTCCCCAGCACTGCGGTGGAGCGCACAGCAAACATTAAGGAGTTCTACAGGGTAGCACGTATGCCTGGCGTGCTAGGGGCAATAGACTGCACCCATATGGCTATACACACACCACCTGGTGAGGCAGGGGCTGCATACATGAACCGCAAGGGCTATTACAGTGTCAACTGCCAGGTGGTGTGTGTTGCCAGTGGGTGCATCATCAATGTCTGTGCCACGCATACTGGGGGAGCACATGATTCATACATCTGGCACCAGTCGGCACTGTGCCACCAATTTGAGAGTGGGAACATCCCCACAGGACATCTAATGAGTGAGTATGCAAGTCAAATGGACATATCGTGGGCCTGGGGGGGCATGGCCAGAGGTGCCATGGGTGTGGCCCACAGGGCTTGGGGCAATCTGAAGTTGAACATGAAACTAACCTCCACTCTCTGCACACAGGTGACAGTGGATACCCACTCCATCCCTGGCTGCTCACACACTACCAGCCGCCCACGACCCCATCGCAGCAACGCTACAATGAGGCACATGCCACCACATGCAATGTCATTGAGTGGGTGTTCGGGATGCTGAAGACATGTTTCCATTGCCTGGACACCTCTGGTGGTGCCCTACAGTACAGCCCCTCAAAAGCCTGTGGGATACTCCTGGCCTGTGGCATCCTGCACAACATGGCCAAAGAATGTGGGATAGCTGTACAGGTCAAAGAGGGGGACAGCAATGGGGGCGATGGGGATGCCAGTGACGATGGTGATGAGCAGCCCCCCTTGGCTGATGGGACCCCCAACTGATCCAGCTGGCATAGCTGCACTGGGACACCATCACAGAGGAGCACTTCAGCCAACCCAGGTAAGTCATGGTGCCATGCACAACCACCAGTGGCTAAGGCACAACCCACAAACACACATGGAAATACACCAGGGATGCATGCTGGCAAGGGATGTGGCAGGGCACAGAAGCACACACACACACACAACCAGGGATAGGTGAACAGCAACACGCCACATGGACGGACACACACATACACACAATGCACCAAACGTGCACAGAGGGCAGGAAGAAGACCGAGCCAGAACACCAGCCCTAGCAACACACATGTCCACAGGCCACCATATCCACTGTCTGTCCATGTGTGTGTGTCAGATGTTGGGCACCTGTGCACTTTGGTGTACAGCGCAATGCAGGCACCATCATGCACACATACCTGCAGACAGCAGCCGGGAGGGTGTGCAGGTGGACCGTGTATTCGCATGTATGGCCGGGCACCCACCCGTGCACTGCCCACCAAAACATACAATGCACACAGGGCAGCACCAGACAGTGCCCACACTGGGAGACAAGGCATTCTCGCGGCACAGTGCCATGACCACCTCGGATGCATGGGCAGCCCCACTGAGACCTGCCAGCACTGGCAGGCTGACCATGGGCCTCATGGGGTGGCACCGATGGTCCCCCAGGGGTTTCACTGCACAAACGCGACCGTGCCTGCACAGGGGTCTGCAGCACACAGAACAAGCCTGCACCAGGAGTGCTTGGGATGCCCACAGCTGAACCCAGCATTGACAGGGTGGGTGTCGCATGATGCCGGGAATGGGGAGTGGATAGCACACTGCGTGGTGTGAGTGACACATGGGCATCTGACTGTGTGCCCATTGTGGCCATGACAGCAATGAACGCCTGTGCATGCCTGTCAATGGCAGCGGTCACATGCTCCGGCAAACAGTTCATCCGTGACAGGATCCTATCGGTGTCCCTGCTGCAATGCTCCTCTGCCCACTCTAGAGCCACACACAGTGCCTCCACAGACATTGCAAGCCCCATCTGCTGCTGGACTGATGCCCACAGTAGGCGGATGTACTTGTCAAAGAGGTCGTCTGCCTCCTCGGCATCCTGTCCTTCAGGGTGTGCAGGGGCCTGATGTTCAGCACCCCTTGAGGGTGGGTGCTGCGCACCAGGACCAGGTATGGGCAAGTCCACAGGCATTGCACAGACATCGACGCCGAACCCTGAACACCCAGTCCCGGTGGGCGACTGCTGCTGCTGCTGCTGCCCTTCCGGCTGCTGTGCCCAAGGGCTCAGTAGTGCCACTGCTGTGGCCGCAACAGTCCCACTGTCCTGACCAGCCACCGGTGCTGCCCCACTGGTGCTGACAGGCACAGCATGGGACTGTGCTGACATGCTGGCCCACATGGTGACAACAGCCAGAGCCATGGGCACGAGCTGACCTGCTGTGTGTCCATTCCATGGCACACATGTGTCACTGCCCATGATGGTCATGTCATTATCACTGGTGCAGGTTTCTGCCCCAGCCACAGCCATGGTGTGCTGGCATCCTTGGACACCAGAACGCTGAGACACAGGAAAGGCTTCCCCCTCATCTGTCTCAATGACATCAGTGTGGACAGCCAGGTGGCACCACTGTCATGCCGATCCACAGAAACCTGTGGAGGTGGATGTTCCAAACTCCGACTCTGTCCGACTGTCCTCAGTGGACAGGCCCACCAATGTTGATCCATGCAGATGTTCAGGATCTGTAAGGGAAAGCAAAATCACGTTACTGCGTGTAACCTAACTAGCTCCCCCAAAGGCAAACCATGGCTTACCATGCAGAGATGGCCACCACCCATCTAGAAGCCACCACCCGGAACTCCCTCTATGGCACTGCAATGCATGCTTGCAGCAAGCCTGTCCTCTGCTGGTGTGAGCTGCACCACCTCCGGCTGTCCCCCACCTGTTGCAGCATGTGCCACCCACATGGCAGCCAACTTCTCCTTCACCCTCCTCCTGTCAGTACCCATCTTCTTCTTACACTCCTGCACAGAGCACTGCTGGCTCCCATGCAGGTTGATGGCACATACCACCTCCTCCCATGCAGCGGCATGGGCCGGAGGGGTGCCCTGCCGTCCACTGAGCAGTGGCTCCTGATCCAGGTAGGCCTCGAAAAGTGCCTCGGTCTCGGCCTTCATGAAATTGGGCCTCCTCTTCCACCCACCATCGTTATCCTCCTCACCCAGACCTTGCTCAGTCATAATTCAGCTTGTAAGTATGGCAGTGGTTACCTGTGACTGTGCAGTCCAAAGCATGTCCCTGAATCCACAGTCCACACTCCCACACAGTATGCAACTCTCCAATAAACTGCAGTAACCGAATATGGCCACTGCAGAACTTTGTCGCACTTTTATAGTGCAATCCATGCAAATTAGGTGAGAAGCAACTTTAATTAGATGCAAACCGCGGTGCTGCACCATTGAGTGGCTGATCTGATGATTAGCATATGACGGCTGACTATCACGCTTTTGCGCTTTGTGCAACTGTGTTGAACGTGCTGAGCCAATGGTGCAGTTCCGTGGCATGCGTAGTGCATCTCACTGCGCCTGCCCAGGCTGCTGATGCTGGCACCTGCCACGCTGATGACGTGCTGTGCACGATGGTCAATGCAGGGCACGGCCACCATTGTGCCAGTGGTGCTATAGCGAAGGTCACTACATGGCGTTGTGACAATGGGCCTCAATAGGTGCAATGGCAAAACTGCCCGATAGTCCACTGTGGCACTGGCAAACAGGCAACCAATTGCGCTATACGCATAGTCATCCGAGGGCGCTGTGCGTGGCCTTGCACAAGAGACCCTTGACCCTGTGCCCGACCTTTGCCCCCTTGGCACCATGCATCCAGCATGGCTGCACTGTTCGGTAACAGTACGATAGGGAATGGCAGCGCTGTACCGTGCAGCAATTGTACGTGGGGTACCGTGCTGCAGAGCACCATATTGCCTACTATAGTGGTTGAGATGGCATGCAGGAGAGCCCCACAGTGGACTGCCATAGAGTTGGCAAAACTCGTGGCCATTGTGGAGCCACACCATGGGCCTCCATTTGGGGAGGAGCCACTGGACAGGGCCAGGACCCAGGTCTGGCAGGAGGTGGCCACTGACCTTGTGGAGGCCACCAGATGGAGGAGGACCATGGAGCAGTGCAGGCACCGCTATGGGGACCTCAGGAGGAGGGAGCCAGAGCTACTTGCCTGTCTGCGGTCGCATGCCAGGAGGTGCATGGTGCCTCGTCCAGTTGGGTGATACATCTACGCACTTGTATTGTCCATATGGGTAACAGTGTTTTATGTGTCCAGCACATAGGGGAGGGCTACTCTAGGGTTGGCTGTGGTGGTGTTTACAGGGTGTGGGGTGGGTGGCTCTGGCTGGGTGGGTGCTGATGTTTTTCTCTCCTTGTTTCCCCCATAGGCGTGGACGAGCAGTGACAGCTGAGGGAGGAGCGGTGGAGGGAGGAGGACAGAGTCCCCAGGAGGGACAGGGACCATTACAGCTGACCTGACCGGCCCGATGAGGGTCAGTGCCATGACTCCATGATTACTATTGCATGCTGTGTAACAGGGTGGGCAGTGGCGCATGGCAACCATCCATGGACACCACTGCAATGCACATGATTTGTGACAGTCAGCACTGTCCAGTGGCACTGCATGTCTGGGAGTGCATCAGTGGTGGTCCATGAGTGCATCGGGCACATAGCTGTGGCACTGCCTTCACACCGCGTAGCCACATTACTGTACAGCCTTGGTGGTGCTGTGCAGGACATGGGCGGTGGGTGTGTGCAGTGGTTCACATGGCTGTTGCTGCCTGGGTGGGCAGGTCTTGTGGACAGGGTCACTGTGGGTGGTCACACACCATCACAGGGATGTGGCACATGGCTGTATGCCATGCACAATGGGTGGGCTGCAGAGGGATGGACAGTCATACCTATTGACTCTGCTCCCTTGTCCTAGGTGACCGGAGGCTCCTGCAAATACAGCAGTCTGTCCATTAATGAGCTGCTACAGGTGGCCAAGGAGATGCTGCAGCTCCTACAGGAGATGAACCGGCATGGGGTCAGGAGTAGAAGGAGGGCCAGACAACAGCGCCAGGAGGAGGAGGACCCGGGCGGACGTTAATGTCCCCATGCCCCAAATACCACCTTCCCCCCTTTGACCCACCCTCACACCCCTTCTTCCCTCTTCCATATGTTCACCCTTGTCCCTTACCCACCCCCACCTTGTTTATGTCCCTCACCCCCACGTTTGTATATAAT
The DNA here is from genome assembly GCA_016271365.2 of Neoceratodus forsteri. NCBI lineage: Eukaryota > Metazoa > Chordata > Ceratodontiformes > Ceratodontidae > Neoceratodus > Neoceratodus forsteri. The sequence goes on along the minus strand of CM057459.1, from coordinate 188,192,719 downwards.
TCTGTATATAGTTATTTTTGAATATTTTCAATACATCTATTTTGATATGAATATTGTGGTGGTCTCTGATTTGCAGTGGGCTATAGGTGCTCAGCTGCAGTGGTGTGCATGGCGTCTGGGGTGGTGCAGTCATGAGTATGTGTGTATGTCCGTGGGGAAGTGACTATGGTGTGGGAGTAGCTATCAGTCAGTGTCTGTGGTGTGTGTGTTGTTTCCTGTGCATTGGATTACTGTGTGCTGTGGTCCATGGTGCATGCTCTGTGTCCATGGTGCTCCTGTCAACCCATCCATGGCCTGTGCAGCTGACATCCTTGCATGTCTGTGACCTGCAAGGTCTGCTGCCAAGTCACTGGTGGCTGTCCATGCAGGGCAGCCACTGTATCTGTCACAATGCTGAGTTGCCTCTTGTCACTGGTGTGGTGCATGTTTGCCTCAGGTGACACTGTGGCCTCCGCAGTTGTTGTCCCTCCTCCATGCTGTGGAATGTGTGTGTTGCAGGGGATGTGCACCACCATCTGTGACTTGTGCTCCAGGCATATGATGGTGGCGTATGGGTCCACAGTGCCTGCACAGGGTGGTTGGCACTCCTGTGCAATGGAGGACTGCAAGCTGTGTGTGCACGGTTTCCATGGGCCCACACTGGGGGCTTGGATGCCACACTACTGCGTCCCTGTGTTATTGTCCCCTTGGGTATGGGTGTGTGAGTTTGTCTCTGCACTGTGTTGCATCCAGTGTGATGCATGCTTCCACACACCACTGTGGGTGTCTGTGCTGGCTGTTGTGGCCAGTGGTGGGTCGGGGTGTGTCACTGGACTACTGTGCAGGGTGCTGTATCAATGGTGATGGTGTCAGAGGCATGCCCTGTCCCGTGTGGGGTACCTCTTGTGCCGATGCGTGGTCGGTCTCTCAGCTGTGCCTCAGGAGGATTGTGCATGTTGGCACTGTATCTGCCGTTGTTGCATTGCCGTGTGTTGCCACCCACTGCTGGGTGCTCATGGTGGGTCTGGCTTGTATGGTTCAGTAGTGCACGACTTTGCAGTGTCACAGTGGGGGTGCTGGTATGCATGGGGTTTCCCTGCAGTGATGGTCACTGCTCATGGGGGGGTGTCTGGGGGTCACGGTGCAGAGTGTGCTGTGCACTGGGGAAGGGATGGTGTGGCATGGGGTGGTCCGCCCTCCTTGTGTGGCAGTCTCAGCTTGCCGGTGGGTGTGATGGGGCACCATGGCCCAGCTGTGGGTTGTTTGCTTGTCCCACATGGGCCGGTGGTTATTCCAGCCCTCTCCCAGTTGTACTGTGCTTGGGGTGTGGGGGCACGATATCAGTTCTGCTGTGTGTTCCTGTGCCCATCTGTGGCATGGGAGGTGGGCCTCCAACCTCCCTGGTTGTACAGTTACATTGCTCTGCAGCTGGGAGGCTCCCTGCTTGCACTATGGCACCTCTGGACTGCTCAGCTGGACATCCCTTGTTACACCATAGTGCATCATATCTGCTCAGCTTCCCCTCCCTAGTTGCGCTATGGCGCAGGTTGTGCGATATTCAGACATTAGCAGTAGGCGCAATTTGGCTTGCTCCTTTTTTGAATATTGCATCTGTTGGCATGGGAGCAATGGACTTGTGCTTCCTCCTGCTATTGAGCACTTTTTGGGTGCAGTTTGAATATCCAGGCCAGTATTTGAAGGCAAATTAATGAATGCTTTAATACTAAATTTAGTATTTGACTTCAGTGAGGGTTCACAAGTACAGCCCTTTGGGCCTGCACCCCCATGACCATTCACATCTTGAACACCCCCTGCCCAGATGACCACCCAGCTGGACAACCATATCAACATCCCAATAGACCTCTCCCAAGTTGTGTACCTTGCCTGCAGCTAGTCCACCCTACAAGCCCCAAATCAGCCTCTCCCCATCAACTATCACCCACCCTGTAGCTGGCTGCTCCAGGCCATCCTTCCTACCCTCAGACATGATCCCCCTGCAGATGGAACCCCCCCAGACCTGCCTCCCAACCCAGTAGACCACCTCCCTGCAGCTGGACCAACCTCCCAGTCTCACCAAACAAAGCACCTTCCTTAGAGCTGGACCAGCACCCTCTAGATAACAACCCTTTCTGCATCTGGACCCACCCAGCCTACCCATCTTGCCCACATACCAGTTGCCCATCCCACCACTGACCACTCTCCTTGCACCTAGAAAACCCTGCCCTGCTAGGTTCCCTTTTATAATCCCAACGCTTATTAGTCTGACATGCTGCATCCCATACACAACAACCCAACAGCCCCAGCAACCCAACACACAGTGGCCTGACCTAGGACAGCACCTGACACACTATCAGGCCAGAGGAGGTCAGGATGCTGTGCGGCTGTTGAGTGGATTTTTCACAAACACATGAAGCACCCGATCCCAACCTATGCCACCCATCCCAGGACCTGAGCCACTACTGAACAGCATGGACGATGTGAAAACACCCACCCCCTCATGTGGTGCACCCTCCGAGAACACACTGACCTGATCACAGACCCCCTGGTAAGGATGACTGTCTCACCATTCATGGGACAGGGATGAAACAAATAGCCAGGCATGCCCCAGTGTGTTGACCAGCCATCCCAGGCAGCGTGGCAGATTGTCCGTGCATCCCTGCATGCATGATTATGTTAGTTGACGGCCAGCCAGCTGGGCATGCATGAAGGAATTGGAGTACCATGTCTGTTGGTCAGTGCATGCATGACACTGCAGGCACACAGCAGAGCGGCACAGCGAGAGCATGGATAGCTGCACCAGGAAATGGTCCACAGCAACACCACAAGTGGATGCTAGGACACAGAGCAGCATGCCATTGCACCAACCATGCAATGTGTGCATGTGGCCGTGTCATGCTAGCCTAGTATGGGCCTGCAGTAACCACAAAGAAAAAAGTCTGGAGGTGTTTGGGGGGACCTGTGCCACAGGAGCCCATTGTGGCATGAAGGCCGCCAGGTGTGTTGTGGGGGGTTCCACAAGGGCCCATTGCGGGAATGCTGTTACCACACAGTTGCACAGCTGGAAGGATTGGTGGGCACTCACACAGCTTCAGACCTGTGCAACATGTGGCATACATGAACAGCTGAAAGGATTTTGGGGGGACTCACACAGAGTCAAGCCTGTGCGACATGTGACACACAATGCAGATGTGGCAGTATGTAGTGGGCTGCTTGGCGATACCCAGCAGTGTTGTGATGAGACATCACCACTAGGTTGGGGTGCATGTTAAATGTGGGGGTGAAACTTTATTCAACAGTAGGGGGCCACAGTGGCAACCTGGTGGCTGTGCATGATGTGCACTGTAAATGTACAACTGTCAGGTGCCAAGTCACCATGGAAACCCTACAGGGTGGCGATGGGTGCCATGCCACAGAGGAACTTCAGTAGCTTGCCCTGTTCTTGGAAGCTAGTACCATCCTTATTCACTCCTCATAGCTCTTCTTGGGTGGTGTCCATGGCAGTCCACAATAAATGCCTTCTCTGGTGACATAGGTCCATTGCTGTTCCCAGTGGAGCCCTGCTAACATTGTCATGACCCCTACATGCACCTTCCCAAGCAGGGCATGGAGATAGCAGTGCCAGGTCTCGACATTGCTTTGGGTCCATGGTATACCTCACTCATTGAGATCCGCCACCAACCACAGCTGAGGTGGGAACATAGGGTTGTATCTCATGGGCACCTTGGCCACCCTACTGTATAGCCATATCCTGCCCAGCACATGTGTCTGCTCGAAACAATAGAGGACTTTGGTGGCATTGGGTGGAATGGTTGACTTCAGGAGGCTGAATGCTGCTGGAATGTCCTGTGCCAGGAGATGGGCGAGGACCACGAGTTCATGAATCTTCAGGCTGAAGTCTTGGTCACTTCTGTATTGTGGTGCAAGACCAAAGCTCTGGACCTTCTGCCACACAATCTGCCCAAAGTGGAACAGGCATCCCTTGTTTATGGCTTGCAGAAATTCCATCTTACAGGCATTGATCACAACCTGCTCAAAGTCAGTGATGATCGTAGGTGGTTTGAGGGAGCAGGACAGTATACTGGCATATTTATTCAGCTTCTGGAACAAGGTGCAGTAACATTGCAGGCTCTTTGTCATCATCAGTGTATACACCAATGACATAATGAGGTTGTTAGGCCACATCCCCATGGGTGCATAGATGGTGTACAATGAGTGAACAGGTGTGGCACAGTCTTGAACGTACCATCCCAGGACCTGAGACACTACTGAGTGTGTGCTGCAGCAGGTGAAAAATATGACATGTTAAAAAAACAGTGCACTGTCTCATTGCATGTCCATTCATGGACCAGAAGGTAGTCATTCACATTTAGCTTGGACTTTCCCTTCCTGGTTGGTACCACCTCAATGATTGTCCATGTTATTGGGGTTGCAGTTGAGCACCCTGGCCCCTCCATGGCTTCCACACTGTCCTCTATTGTGCCAGAGAACTGTGCAACACTGACCGACTTTGGTTCCAGCTCAGGCATTCGGGTGCGATTGCACTTTGTTTGCACATCACACTCCATGGGCCACACCTGTGGCAGTTGCTACTTGCCTGTGGGCAGTTTGTACCAGTACTGTAGTGCCACTGTCTGCCCGCAGTCCCAGTGCTTCAAGGCTGTGCTGTGCACCATGGTCACATTCAAGTTCTGTGTCCACAGTGTCCTGGGCCCCCATCAGCTACTGTGCTGCAGTGGGGCTATGCTCCATGGTACACTTCCCTGCTGTCCAGCATGCAGGGATGCAGAGGTCCCTGTGTGTTGTGCACTCTACCTACAGGTCACTGTCCACCTACCTAAGCTGGCCTTTGCACCCCCCCAGCATTGGCATCCATAGTTCCCATGCATGCCGTCATGAGTCCATGTCTGTCTGCTGCTCCCATGCATCATTTTTCGATGCCTACCTGTTCTCTATGTTCTCTTCAGCTGTAGTTCCCTGACCTGAGACTTCTCCAGTAAAGGATCTATAGTAGCCCTCACTGTACTCTTTCCTAAGGGGCTTGCATTTTCTGCCCCGTGCTGGTTTGTTTGTCAGAGTTTCAGTTCATCTGCTTTGTTTACTAACCACTCTCCATGCATCTGAAAAGGGCCCTGCCCGGTCAACCACTCTCTCTGCAGCTGAACCACCATTTCGGCCCCTGGAGAAACCTTCCCCAAGGAAAGCACTGTCCATGGACCATTCCACAGTTACAAGGATGGAGGAAGAGGCCTCCAGCTGAGTAGGAAGCAACTGCTGGTGGGGGACTTAATTGGGGGGATAGACTTGCGAGCAGGGTGGGGTAAAGGACAGGGAGGTGAAATACCTGAGAGGTACTTTGGCTTGGATGGATGAGAGCAGATACAGTGGATCATTAGGCAGCAGGAGATGAGAGGGAGCCAGATGTCATTGTCCACCTGGGGACAAATGACCTAGCAAGGGATGGGTAGGGGTAGTGCAGGGAAATTTCAGGGATATGGGGAGGGTCCTCAAGCATGCATGGTGGCTTTTGCCAAAAGGTTGCCTATATACACCTTGGGAGAAGATAGGACTCTCCACACAGCTTTCAACAGTTGGTTAAAGGCATGGTGCAGGGTGGGGCTCAATACTAGGAATGGGCCTCTTCAGTGTCTTTATAAGTGAAATTGCAGAAGAACTGAATGGGAAGGTATGTCGTTTTGCAGATGCCACCAAAACCTGTTATAGGGTGGACACTCAGGAGGGTGTGGAGAAAGGGTTCACCCATGCTGGTGTGACAGCCATGTTGCTGATGCTGATTACAGCACAGGCCACATTACAGCACCAGGCAAAACATATCCTGGGAGTTACACCACCAAAGATCCCTCCTGGGAAACGGTCTCCATTGGGCCCCTTCCCCTAATTATCCCACAGGTCCAGGTTCTTAATTTACCTGTTCTCCAGTCCTTCCCCATCCCACAATCACCCCGCAGGTATACAGTAGATTGTTACTATCCCTGATGCTCAGTGGTTCCCATTTATTTATTCATCCATTCATTTGTTTACCGAGTAGGTGCACTGGTCCAAGAACCATTTTCAGGCATGACCTGAGCCATTGAGGATGGCACAGGAATAAAAGCAAGTACAAAGGAGGCTGGGACAAGGCATACAATAGACAGTAATAAACATATACAGGATATTTATATGAAGATACATATAAACCTGCAGCACAATGGATAAATAACATTTATGACAATACAAAATCACACATGCCCCCACAATGCAAAGCACCATGGGCTGCATATGCAAATCACCACAGAATGTTGTGCTGGTCTAACATAAAGCAGAATTGCATGGTGCTGAAAGGCCTCTCACACAGTTTGCAAAGGATGCTAACAGAAGACATAGACACGTGTTTCATCCTACCAGGACTCATCAGTATGCCTCATCTGTTTGACACCCCAGTGGAATGGACCAGCTACCCCTAAGGCAGTGTGCCTGGGATATATTGTGTGAACCCATTAAAATAAAAAACTATTTAAAAGACAAAGAACCTCTGTGCAGAAACACTGAGGCAAGGGTTACCTCAAAGGGCATTTGGCTGGGAAGCCAAGTTTCAAGAAAATACAAAATCACACATGCCCCCACAATGCAAAGCACCATGGGCTGCATATGCAAATCACCACAGAATGTTGTGCTGGTCTAACTTTAAGCAGAATTGCATGGTGCCGAAAGGCCTCTCACACAGTTTGCAAAGGGTGCTAACAGAAGACATAGACACGTGTTTCATCCTACCAGGACTCATCAGTATGCCTCATCTGTTTGACACCCCAGTGGAATGGACCAGCTACCCCTAAGGCAGTGTGCCTGGGATATATTGTGGTGAACCCATTAAAATAAAAAACTATTTAAAAGACAAAGAACCTCTGTGCAATAACAGAGGTTCTTTGTCATTTATGACAATAGCAAGTACAGTAGTAGCCAAGTTGTAATACAAATTAAGCATGATCTGAGATGAGTAAAGGGAAAAGTGCATCACGGCAGTGTAGGTATGGACCAAGAAGAAAAAGGAGGGAAGGGAAGTAGAGGCATGATAATAAGTTGGTAGGGCAGGAGCAAGTAGTGGAGGACAGAAGGTGAGATCCAAGGAGAGAGTAGAAGAGTCCTGGAGAGTCCATGGTGCTAATTGGAGTGGGCAGATTGTTCCAAAGGAAAGGGGCTGCAGATGAGAATGCACATTTACCCATACAGTGGAGACTAGGGGGCACTCAAGCATGGGGCCAGCAGTGAGGCAGAGCTCTAGAACAAACACTTTTGGCCAAAGAAGGTGGGATTGCGGAGAGGTAGCTTGGTTTTGGATAGCCTTATTGACTGTGCTGGCCAGGAGGTAGGTCTGTTGGGCTGATGGGGGAAGCCAGCCCAGGGCCCGATAGAGTGAGCAGTGGTGTGTTGAGTGAAAGTCCTTGCCCCCTGTATATCCAAAGTCCCCACCATGACCCAGTTAGTTCTTACAGCAAATACTACCCCCTGGTCCCCAGCCTTACTATATATTTGACACCCTTCCACATTTGGCACAGACCATCCTCTCAGCTCCCTCATCGGGCACAAAATGGATGATTGTTCACAATCATGTGCTAACTGTACACAGTTGTTTAAACAGTAGGCACATGAGCACAAAACTGGCATTTGTCCTTAGTTGGTCACAGAGGTTAGCAGAGTGTCTCTGCCAATTTCCACTGTGGGGAGAGTGCGTAAACATATGGTGAGGGCCATGAATGGTGTGAGCGGTGGGACTGGGTGGGCAGGTAGTTATTGGCAGTTTCCAATGAACGGAATGGACAGCAGCACCACTAAACACCAAGGGAAGTGTGATATTACTGATGGTGGGAGCTCAAAGGGGCAGTGGTAGGAGGCAGAGGCGATACTACCTTTTTTTAGTGAGGCCACATCTTTTAAAGCCATTTACCAACTGATCAGAGACTCACTAATTATGCTATTCAAGATATCATTTTGTGATCCTACCCTGTTTTTGGGGTGCAAAGTGTTGTCTGAGAGTCACTTACCCATTTAGCGATCGCAAATGCTCTTTGAGTATTCTGGTCTATGTGAACAATAACAGTCCATTACCAGTAAGATAAAGACAAGTGAACAAATACAAATATGGAATTGAGAGCTGTTCTCCATGAGGTTGGTAATGTAATTTATCTTAACAATGCGTTAGAGTACAGAGTATGATGAGATTAATACTGGTACCACTGTGCTACCACATGAGTCTAGGGTTGCTGTGAGAGGTACCAAATGCTGAAATGTCAAAATAACACAGTACCATTGTGCTACCAGTGTACCAGTATTTGTGGGAGCTGACAAAAATCTCAAAATTTTGTGATACCATTGTATTACCAGTGTATGTGTGAAAGACAGAGAAAATTGTAAAAAATGCCATAAGGATACCATCCTGCCAGTGCACTACCAATGCACAGAGGAAAATCTATATATCACCTACCACTGTGATACCAGAGTACCACTGGGTAGTACTATTGTGGATTTTTCAGCTGACTACAGTATTGCCATTGCTATACCACTGCAATGCCATTGTGACAAATTCAGTAAGGGTAACTAGATTGCTGAGACAATGCAGTGCTAAAGAAGTGTGATAAAAATTATAAAGTGTTGCCAGTATTACTGCAGTGTGCAGCAAAAATTAGTGAAGGAAATACAGTGCTAAAGAAGTGTGATAACAATTTTAAAGTGTTGCCAGTACTACTGCAGCAGGCATCAAAAATTAGTGAAGGAAATACAGTGCTAAAGAAGTGTGATAAAAATTATAAAGTGTTGCTAGTAATACTGCAGTGTGCAGCAAAAATTAGTGAAGGAAATACAGTGCTAAAGAAGAGTGCATGAAAATCTAATTATTTGCAGTGCTCTTACAGTCTGCATCAAAACATAAGAAAGATTGAGCAGTGGTACAACAGTGTAGCAGAAAGTCAGTGCACTTATTAACAGTGCACTGATGAAAAGCAGTGCTTTGTTAGTCTGGAGTGAAATAACACTGAAATTAGATTCAAGATGGAAGTGTACTCTCCACTTCCCTCTGGGAAGCAATGTACAGATATCATAGGGAGATGGCTGACCAGAAGGAGGGGGGCGGACAGGAAAGAGCAAGTTGGGGCAAGCATCACACTTACTAATTGATTCACCCTGCTATATCCAGGAGATGAGGTGGAGAGGCTGGCGGGAGGAGGGGAGCAGGCAGACAGAGAGAGTTTGGTCAGTAAGCTGGGGGGGGGATGGGGCAGGAGAGAGAGCCAGATCCACAGAAGGGAGGGAGACATTAGCCTAGGTGGGAGGGAGATGGGGAGGATGGGAGAGTGTAGAGTGAAGCCAGGGTGGGTGGAGGGAGGACTAGGGTCGGGAAAGCATCCAGGTTAGGGAAGTCAGCCAAGGATAAGGAGTACTCTAAATAGGCCAGCTTCGGGGTGGGAGAAATCAGATGAGGTGGAGAGGAGGGAAATGGGGGGTAAGGAGAAACACAGCAGATGGAGTGAAGGATGCAGAACTTGTAGAGGGGGAGGCAAGGAGGGAAGCAGTAGAGGGAGCCTGGGTGGGGATTCGAGGATACCAGCCCAGAAAGAGAGTCTGGGGAGATCTGGGGGGACATCTGTGCCACCCAGGAGGTTGGGGGGTGAGGAGCAAGCTGGGAGCTACAGGTAGAAGAATGACCATGGTAGGGCAAGCACAGGCTTGTGATCCCCAGGCTGAGGGGGGCAAGAGAAGCTGGGAGTTGATGACAGAAGGAAGAGCTTGGACGGAATGAAACGGACCAGTAAAGTGGGGGGGGGTGAAGGTGATCCTGCTGGGACACTCCATGACCTGGGGCATCCAGTGGGAGAGGACGGGGGAGGGAAAAAGCAGCCCAGTCAAGGCTAAATGCATCCCAGGCCTATCCGTACACAAGGACAAATTCCAGCTACACTCAATAGGCTTAGCATTGGAATGTGGGGAATTTATTTATTTATTTATTTGCTTTTGTTGACCGGGTAAGTCACACTAGACAGCCAAGTGCCTATTTTCAGGTGCGACCCAGGAGGGTTACAAGCTTGGATAACAGGTACAGTGACAGATTGGACTTGAACACAAAGAGTATTACATGTCATATAGTGATAAAAGGCAACCAGTAAGTAAGACACCTGCCCAGGGAAGGTTACAGACGACCCGGGAGAGTTAAGATAGAGCATACACATATAGTGAGTGAGTCAGATTTACATACAGTGGTGATCCCAGATACTAACAAAAAATTTACCCACCCGGGGAAGGTTACAGATGGCCCGGGAGAGTTAAAATAGAGCATACACATATAGTGAGCGAGTCAGATTTATATACAGTGGTGATCGCAGGGACTAACAAAAAATTTACATACAGTGGTGTTGCAGGTACTAGCAACAATAACATTACATTATCCTAAATCTAGTCCAGTGACCAGGAGAGCAAGTGCAGTGGACCTGGGGTACGCAACCCCACGTGAGAGGATAGTTCAAGGGACTACGGGGCACAAGGACAGATGGAGGAGCCTTCAGAAATGCCCATAGAGATGTTTTGAACTCTGGATGGGAGGGGGTGGATCAAGCAAGGGCAGGGAATGAGTTCCATAGTTTGGGGCATAGTTGGCGAAAGCCCGATCACCCGCAAAGTTACGTGTTCTAGGAACCCCGCAATTTAGTGCCGCCCATGACCTAAGGTGGTGGGAAGGGTTGCCGGGGAAGAAGGACATGGCAAGGTCTGAGGGGGTGGCTGTTCTAATGATGTTGCCGATGAAGTTCCCTACTACAAAGGCACGATGTTTCTCAGGGAGGAGCCACTCAAGGCGAGTATAAAGGTCACAGCGGTATGTCGGGTGGGAGGAGAGCGCGAAGCGGCAGATGCTGTTGTAGGCCGTATCCCATTTCAAGAGGTTGGATTTTGGTATGGGGCGAAGGTCACTAGCCCGTAACAGAGGGAGGGGAGGAGAACACCCCTGGCTAGGGCCATCTGGGCGGTCGATGTAAGGCAGTTATTGGCTCTGTATGTGAGTCCGAGTTTGACATTCGTAGCCTTGCAGATGTTCCTGATGTGCAGGGAAAGGTCCAGCTGGGGGTCTAGGGTAACGCCAAGGTACTTGACAGCAGCAGCTATCTGCATGGGCAGGCCATCAGCCCCATGTATTAGAAGGGGGGCAGGGCAGGATTTTGTTCTATTCTGGGACCCGAAGAGCATAGCCTGGTTTTTTTTGAGGTTGATGACAAGCTTATGCTCGCACAGCCAGGCTTGTATCCGCTTGAAGTCAAAGTTTAGTTGGGAATTGATGGTACTGATGTCTCGGGCACTATCCAATATGACGAGGTCGTCGGCATACAGGGTTGTAAGCCCATGTGTGATGATGGATGGTAATTCGTTGATGAAAAGGGAGAAGAGCGTTGGGCGAGGACAGACCCTGGGGACGCACATTGGACAGTGGTGAGGTTGGAGAGGGTCCTGTTGAAGTTTGTGTATTGCTTCCTACCAGTGAGGTAATTGTGGAACCAGGAATGAGCGGGGTTTGAGAGTCTGAGGGAGAGCAGGGTGGTGCTCAGGAGGGAATGATCTACCCTGTCAAAGGCCTTGGATAAGTCCACGAAAATCGCACCAGTGAGGTTGCCCTGGTCGGTTGCAGCTCGGATCTGCGAGGTGACTACAGCAAGGGTGGTGGCTGTGCTGTGCCCCTTTCTAAACCCGTGTTGGGCTGGGGAAAGGAGATTGTACTCCTGCAGGTACTCAGTTAACTGAGAGGGCACAGCTTTCTCTAGGAGTTTAGATGTGGCTGAGAGAATAGCAATCGGCCCATAGTTCAGGGGATCTTTCGGGTTTCCTTGTTTGAGTACAGGGGTGATCCTGGCTATTTTCCAGATATCAGGGATGACACTGGTGGTGAGGGAGGCATTAAAGATATGTGTCATTGGCCAGGCTAGGAGGTGGGCACCTAACCTGAGCTGTTTGGCTTGAGGTTATCGTGCCCTGGGCCAGTATGGGGGGAGAGGCTAGCGACCAACCTCTGGGTCTCGGTGACAGACACCTGCTGTAGAAAGAAGGAGGGTCTGGGCGTGGGTCTGGGTTGAGCCAAATTGGGGTACGTTATGGGTGGGTTATAATTTGAGGGCTTGGGGTGGCGGGGGCAGGAGGAAGGGGGGTAGCTTGTTCAGAGAACATAGTGTTAAAGGTGTTAGCGATTGTGTGGGGGCTATTGCAGCTGACCCCATCAATGAGCAAATCCGTGGCTTGCCCTCTCGCAGAGCCCCCGACCGCGCTTTTTATGTTCTGCCAGAAACTTCTTGGGTTGTTGGTAGAAGAGAGTAGTGCGGATCAGCAGAACTCACTTTTGGCGGTCCTGATGGCTTTTTTGCAGCAGTTTCTGAGGCACTTGTAGGTGGCAAGATCTTTGACGCTGAGAGAGGCCTTATAGGTCTCCCAGCATTTGTCTCTGTGTTTCATTAGAGAGAATAGATCCCCATGAAGCCATTTGGTGACGGTACCTCGCACCCTCCTTCTAGTGAGGGGCGCATGCTTGTCCTGCACTGAGATGTATTTGGCTAGGAAAGCGTCCAGTGCTAGATTTGGGTCCAAGGAGGTGGTGACCTCAGACCAATCAGTAGATCTGAGGTCGCTGAAGAAGTCAGGCAAGTGGAGCTTTGAGTAGTCCCTCATCTGTATCACTTTGCTAGGTATTTTCGCCTGAGGTATGCCCCAGGTACAAAAGGTGGGTGAGTGGTCCGAGATGGCATCAGGTAGGATGCCCGAGGATGTGACTCTGTCAGGCCTGTTGGTCAGGACCCAGTCGATCAGTGATCCTTTATCCCCCTTGGGGGAAGGTCTCGTTGGTTCGGTGATAACCTGGCTCAGAGCAAGGCCTGATAGCAACTGCTCATAGGATTTCGAGTTGGATCCCATCCAGTCAAGGTTGAAGTCTCCAATAATGAGGACCTCACTTGTCCCCACCCTGGAGCTGAGGCTGTGTAGTAGTGAGGAGAGTCCGGGTATCCCACCTCTGAGAGGGTTATAGCAGCAAATCAGGTGGATTTTCTTTGTGAGCCCAAGACGGAGAAGGGTGTGCAAGAACTCACATGTCGAGGGGATGGTAGGTTGGTGGTCAATGATAGACACATTGAGGTGGACTTTATAATAAAGTAACACCCCCCTCCGCATTTGTTACCCTTGCGATCACACTTGATGTGGCTATAACCAGGCAGGGTGCATATAGCGTCAGGAGTGTGGGGTTTTAGCCACGTTTCTGTGATACCTAAAATTTCCGGGTTATAGTGGGCAACCCAGGCAGTGAGCTCAGCAAGGTTGCATAGGAGGCTGCGGACATTTAGATGGACGATTTTTAGCCCCTTGACCGCTAGCCATGGGGGTGGGTTGAGGTGACACAGGAGGTCATCCTGCTTGTATGTGGTAGCTCCACCCCTGGTGGGTCCAAGGGGAAGGGAGGTTGAAGGGGGGGGTGCATCATGCTGGAGGGGTGTTTGGGCAAGGAGAAACCTAGTTAGCTTGGGATTAAGTAGGTCTGCCCTTAGTGCAGTACCCAGAAATTGGAGAAATTGTGCTGGTTTTTTTTTTGGATTAGTTAACTAGGAGCTTGAGATTAGTTGGGTCTGCCCCTAGTAGCAGGTTAGTATAACCTGCAAATGGAGAACTGGGCTGATAGCTCAAATTATCACAACATGTGACCACTCTCAGCCTATTTAAGGGAGAGCCGACCAAGGGTGGTGGTGGGGGCGGTGGGGAGCCAAACGCGTAGCGTTCAGCGGGGCTAGATCATAAGCAAGCACAGGATCCCAGCTGTTTGTAATTACCTCGCTACAATGTCCTCTGGTAGGCTGGGGGGGAGGGCTGTAGAGCACCCTCGTGACCTCGGGGGTCCGATCTCGCTATGTTGTCCTCTGGTAGGCTGGGGGAGAGGGCTGTAGAGCACCTTCGTGACCTCAGGGGTCCGATCTCGCTACTTTGTCCTCCAGTAGGCTGGGGGGAGGACTGTAGAGCACCCTCGTCACCTCGGGGGTCCGATCTTGCCACATTGTCCTCTGGTAGGCTGGGGAGAGGGCTGTAGAGCACCCTCGTGACCTCGGGGGTCCGATCTCACTACGTTGTCCTCCGGTAGGCTGGGGGGGCTGTAGAGCACCCTCGCAACCTCGGTGGTCCGATCTTGCTACGTTGTCCTCCGGTAGGCTGGGGGGGGCTGTAGAGCACCCTCGTGACCTCGAGGGTCCGATCTCGCTACGTTGTCCTCTGGTAGGCTGGGGTGGAGGGCTATAGAGCACCCTCGCGACCTTGGGGGTCCGATCCCCAGACTTCCTAATACATCTGGGAATAAATGACTTGGGGGAACAGTAAATTAGAAATCCAGGTGAGATTCTGGGAGCTGGCCAGGGTTTACCACTCTATAGGAAGCGCAATCTCCTTCTTTGAGATTCTGCCAGTACCTAGGGCATCCGGGGAGACTAAACATAAACTTAGAGGTGTGAACCTGTGCCTCAGGGTCTGGCGCAGGGCAGAAGGGTATGGGCTGGTGGGGTACAGGGGTATACATGGAAGGACAAGGGGTTATATGCCAGGGATAGGCTACACCTCAACTTGGAGGGGAGGGAGATCTTGAAACTAAAACTTGCTGGATTCATAGTTGAGAGGTGGAGTTTAAACTTGTAAAGGGGGGTTTAAGTAAAAGGGTGGCTCCAGGAGGGCTGCTCGAGGGTCCAGGTCTAGGGCATGAAAAGAAGACAGGTGACTGCGATGTAAATCCATCCACAGCTGTGCAAGAAAGGGCATCTAGGGACTGCTCAGGGCTGAGATGACTGGAGAAGGGGGAGGGGTCAGGGTGGAGGACGGCCCTGATCAATGCTAGGAGCATGGGCAGCAAAATGCCCAAGCTCCAGACGATGCTGGTTGAGGGATCAGTGGATGTGGCAGCAATTATTGAGACATGGGCCACTCAGAAAAATGATTGGGATCTAAATTTGGTGGGCCACAAAATATTCAGGAAGGATAGAGGAGAGGGAGAGGAGGGGGTGTAGCACTGATAGTCAAAAAATGACATAGTGGTTAGTGGAGTGGAGGAGGCTGTGGGGGGGGTGGAGGAGATCTGGGTAACCCTACAAATGAGAGGAGGTAAAAGATTGAAAATAGGGGTGATGTACAGACTCCCCCAATGATGGAAAAGGCCCTGGAGGACAAACTAGTTGAGAACATCAAGGGGAACTGTGACTGTGGAAAGGGTATGGTAGTGGTCATGGCTGACCTTAATATGCCGGGGAGAGACTGGGACACTATGGAATTCCTCTGTGGCCAAGGAACAGAGACTGATGGATGTGTTCCAGGATGCCTTCCTGGTCCAGCAGGTGGGGAAACCTTCTACGGAGGAGTGGATACTGGACATTGTCCTAGCAGACAGTGACCAGATAAAGGGCCTGGAGGTGTGCAGCCCGCTGGCAGGTGGTGACCACACTACGGTCTGGTTTCTGCTGTATCTGGGTGGGGAGGATAACCATTCTAATACAGTAGTAGTGGACTTCGGGGGCTTGGGCAGGATTCTACAGGGGAGCTTGGACATGATTAGGCCAGACATGGATGCTGGCAGCTTGTGGGAGGCCATTAAGAAGAGGGTGCAGGAGACTACTAACTCCTGTACAAAGGTAAGGTGTAAGCATGGTAGAGCCAACAAGCCATGTTGGTGGACCAGGGAGGTGCAGGAGGTGGTGAGGGATTTAAAAAGGCTGCTTATGCATGTTTTAAGCACTCTAGTGGGGATAGGAAGAGGGGTATGAGTTGATGGCTAGAAGGGTCACCACAGTGGTGAGGGGAGCCAAGGTGAGGAGGGAGCAAAACCTGGCTAGGGATATCCGGAGGGGGGAAGGGATTCTATAGATACACAAGGGAGAAGAGAAAAGGGAGGCACAGATCAGCATGATTAGGACTGAGGAGGGATGGACTCAGGAGGCAGCGGAATCAGGCAGAGGTACTAAATGAGTACTTTGCCTTAATATTTACAGGGGGAGGCAGGGGATCCCTCCAGTGCAATGGGAGGGAAGGGAAGCCAGCAGAGTCGAGAGGTCAGATGGAACCTAGAGGACTGAAAGAAGTTGGGGTACAGGCTGGGCCAAGTCTAGAAGGGAATGGGTGGTTACATGAGGGTGGGCTGGGAGGAGAAATCACAGTGGAAAGGGTGAGGGAGGCCCTTTGGACACTAAAAACTGATAAGGCACCAGGGCCGGATGGGCTGCATCCAAGGGTTATGAAGGAATTGGCAGACAAGCTAGCAGCACCACTAACAGCACTCTTTAACACCTCTCTGCTGACAGGATGGTTGCTTCAAGACTGGAGGTTGGCTCATGTGGTGCCTATCCACAAATGGGGGGTCTAGAGAGGAGATGGGGAATTATAGGCCTGTCAGCCTAACATCTGTGGTGGGCAAAGTAATGGAGGGCATTATCAAGGATAGGTTGAGGAGGCAGCTGGAAAGGTTGGAGCAACTGGATGACACACAGTATGTTTTCATCCCAGGGAGATCGTGTTAGACCAGCCCTATAGATTTTTATGACTAGGACCCTGGACCGGCACAGACTGGAGGATGTTCTATACCTGGATTTCAGTAAGGCATTTGATTCGGTACCCCAAAATGGGCTGCTTATAAAGCTGGGGGGTGGGGATGGGAGGACAGTAGCTCAGATGGGTAGAAAATTGGCTAATGGCAAATACAGAGGGTAGCGGTGGGTGAGTTGTCTCCTCCCCAGAAAGGTCACCAGTCGGGTCCCCCAAGGTTCGGTACTGGGTCCACTCCTGTTCAATGCCTATGTCTTGGATATGGGGAGGGTGGTTAAGAGTAGGATGAGTCTCTTTGCAAATGACTCAAAACTGGGAGCATTGGTGGACGGGGACGAAGCGAGAGAGAGACAGTCCAGAGGGAACTGGATACCCTGGAGGGGTAGTCAAGGAGGTGGGAACTGAGATTTAATGAAGGGAAATGTAGGGTGCTGCATCTGGTGGTCAGAAACCAGGGCCATGTATACACCAAGGGGGGTTCATACTGCAAGCCACAACGAATGAGAGGGATCTAGGGGTGGTGGTAGACGTCAAATTGAATAACACTGAAAATTACAGAAGAACTGCGGCCAAAGCAAATCAGACACTGCATAGCCAGGGGGATTATGTCCAGGAGGAGGAAGATGATCCTCCCTCTGTATAACGCCTTGGTCAGACCACATCTTGAGTACTCTAAGCAGTTCTGGAGACTTCACCTCAAAAAGGACGTAACAATACTGGACAGTGCCCAGAGGAGGGCAACCAGGATGATTCAGGGCATGGGAGGAAGGCCCTATGAGGAAAGGCTGGAGGAGAGGAGTGACAGGGGGGACATGATAGGGGTCTTCAGATATGTAAAAGGAATAAAAAGGGGCAGTGCCAAAGAGATGTTCAGACTAAATAAGGTGGGAAACAACCAGGTGACATGAGTGGAAGCTAGAGGGGGAAATTACAGGGGGGAATGCAGGAGACATTACTTCATTGAGAGGGTGGCGGAGCCCTGGAATGTGCTGTCCAGGAGTCTGGTGGAGGAGGGCACAGTGGAGGGCTTCAAGAGGGAGTGGGACAGGCACAAGGGTAAACTGAAGCAGAGGATGACCCTCTCTGGGGCTGGGTGGGAAAGAAAGCACCCATTAGGAGGCTGGCTACTGAACAGACATAATAGACCATCAGGGTATTCTGCTGGCTTTTAGTATGTTAGATATAGCGGAGGGAATGCAGGAGAAAGTGTTCCTATTTGTAGCGGATATGAAGATCTGCAATAGGGTAGACACCCTGGTAGGTGAGGTGGAGGCAGTGAGGAAGGGCCAAAAGATTCTGGAGAGGTGGTCGGAAACTTGGCACCTGAAATTTAATGCCAAAAAGCGTACAGTAATGCACAAGGGTGTAATAACCAGCAAATCATTTACACACCGGGGGGGGGGTAAGGAAACTCAGCAGGAGAGAGATCTGGGGATTATAATTTCAGATAACCTTAAGACAGAGAATCAGTGCAGCACAGTGGTGGGCAAAGTGAAAAGAATGCTGGTGTGCATAGGAAGGTTTATGAAACAGAAAGAGGGAGGTACTGAGGCACCTTTATAAATCCATGGTGAGGCCTCACCTGGAGTATGGGGCTTAGTTCTGGAGGCCTCACCTACACAAGGACATAAGACAGGATTGAAAGGGTTCAGACAAGAACAACCAAGATGGTGCACGCTATGCATAGGAAGCCCTGTGAGGAGAGGTGGAGGGAATCGGATCTGCACCCACTGGAGACTAGTAAGGTGAGAGTGGGAAGCTTATCTGCAAGGAAAATAAGTGCTAGGAATAAGAATCATAAACTAAGATTAGAAGAAGGAAGGTTTAGGGGCAATGTGAGGGGGCATTACATCACTGAGAAGGTGGTGGAGTCCTGGAAAAGACTACCGGAAGAGGTGGTGTGCGCAAAAATGGTGAAAGGATTCAAGAAGGCATGGGACAGAGCTGACCAGTGGGCAGAGTGGGGGTGTCTCTTGACAAAGATAATGAGTGGGGGGTAAGTGGCAGACTCGATTAGCCAAAATGGTCCTTTTCTGTCACCAGATTTCTATGATTCTGAGGCAGTTAAGTAATTAGGACTTACCTGTTCCATCAGAGTAGGGGAGTCCAGAGTTCGGGTGTCCTTGGTTTGGGGTATTCTGGTAGGACCTGAAAGGGAAGAACAGAGAAGGTTGAAGGGATGCAAAGGGTTGGAGGTGCTAGAGGAGAGATTAGAGTGTTAGAATTAAACAAAGATACAGTACTTATCTGATTGGTATGTTTGGCCAGACCTGTAGAAATAAAGGGAAAAATAGATCAGTATGGGGAAGTTATAGTAGCAAGAGCAGAGAAATACAAAAATGGTATATAGCACAGGAGTGAAGGAAGAGAAGTTTCAGAGGAAAAGACAAACTAGGTCAAAGTAAGGAAACTAGAGATGGAGTAAAAAATGCAGACAGCTAAGTACAGAGAATAAAGTAGTATTTGGGACTTGGCAACCCCCAGTGCCCCTAGGTGACCTGCAGGTAGCCAATAAATTTAAGAAGTAGTCCAGATGTGCAGGTGGGGATGCGTTTGGGCTAGTGGCCCCTATATTATTTAAAAAAGGGGACACTGGTGGTTCAGGAGTCTTGAGTTGTCCTAGGAGGCCAGTGATTTGAAAGGTATAGCTCTGGTGATATAATGGGTCACTCCCTCATGGACAGTGGCAATTTTTTTTTTAATATTATCTTTCCCTGGAACCTAATGTGGGGGGGGGGTGATGTCCTTGGGCCCAGACTATATGTAGCAGGCAGGAGGCCCTTCAGAAAACTGCTGACCAGAAATGCTGCACCTGTTGCTAGGCAGCCAGTTTAGTGCTACTGAACTACAGTGACAGTAATGGCAGGCACTTTCAACTGCCAGCCCAGAGGAGGGCAACTAAAATAGCGAAGGGTCTGCGCCAGAAGCCATACAAAGAGAGATGAGCTGAATATGTATGCCATCGAGGAAAAGGGCTGGGGGGACAGGACAGAAAATTTAAAGCACCTTAAGGGAATTAACAAAGTCCAAGAGAGTAGCATCTTTCAGAAAAAGTGATGCGCAAGAACAAGGGGCCAAATTTGAAGATAGAGGGAACGGCTCAGGGGCAACATGAAGAAGTATTTTTTCACATAGAGGGTGGTGAACACATGGAATGGCCTTCCTAAGGAGGTTGTGGGGTCAAAAATAGTGGGGGACTTCAAGAATACATGGGACAGACATGAACCAATTGTACTGGTGGGTAGGAGGAAGTCAGCTGTTGGATAACTAAGACCTGCAGCTTATCAGCTAGGAAGGGAAATGGGCTGACTGAGTGGGCCAAGCAGTCCTTAACTGCCATCAAGGTCAATGTGTCTATAATTCAGCCCACAGAGCTCAGGCTGTAGCCTGCTCCATGTGTGTGGGAATGAAGATGGGATATTTTTGGGAGAGGGAAGAGGCTAGAAAAAATATGTCTCCCTCTACCCATCAGCCACAAAGTAGCATGTGAAGAGCCACCACGGGGCAGGTTAAGAGGGTCTGGAGGGTGGGCAGCCAGCAGTAGGTGCCAGGAACCTTTAGCTAAGCTGCATGGTGGCAGACTGTAGGTGCCCTGAGGGGCCTGGTAGAAAGGGACTGGGAGACCAAATGCGCAAGATAGGGCCCACAAAGGAAAATCCACAGTGCAGCTGAAGGGCAATGCTGAAATTGACTTAAAAATTAAAAGTAGCTGTGGGTGGGAGGCAAACAGGGGAAATCAGAGGGCTCCCTGAGGGGACCATGAAAGCAGCAAGCACTGCATACATTAGAGTTACACAGCAGCTAATGTCAAAGTACTAGGGGCTAGCAAAAGGAATGGGGGGAGGAAAAGAAAAGCATAAGGTCCAGGACAGCTCACAATTAAAAACACAGAGCAGTAAAGAGAAAGAGCCCTGATGGGTTATGAATATTAAGTAAATTTATGCAATGGGATGGACATAAATGGAGTGTGATAAATCCATTTTATCTGAGCATGTACGTGTATACATGCAGAATCTTACACTTACACATATATTTATTACGTCACCCTCGATTAAGGTGCATAGTGGACTGCGTCACACATCCCCATCCCTCACCCCCGTTGTTTGGCACTGCTTGGTATCTTGCTTTTAGTTTTGTTTCTTCCAGGTTGACCGTCCCTCAGCCACGCCACCTGCCATTTAGTCATACTTCTCCCCGTTCTTCCCACTATCATACAGCGATCATTTGTTTCTGTTTAACAGTTTGTTTTTGTTTTTTGCTTTTCTAACAAACCTTTTTCATCTGGCTGCTCCAAGCTGTGCTCCAGCTGTCACTCTCCTCGGCATGCTGCTGCTGTGTCCTCGCCACACCTCTCGATATACAAAACAGACTTTTTTTTTACTACTTCCTCAAAAACTGATAATCGCGCACTTACTCTTCCACTCTGGTTTCCCAACCTCGCTACAACTGCCACCAGAGCTCCCCCACCACATAGAAACTGTCAGATATTTTTTTCCTTCAACTGCTTGCTTGCAACCCCCACTGCTAATGAGCCCTCACTGTAGGTCACACTTCTGCTCTGGTTTCCAGACCTCCCTACAACTGCAACCAGAGGCTCCTGTGAAGTCCTTCTCTGCAAACTCCAAATGGTCTCTTGTGGCCCTTATGGCCCTCCATCTTCCCTGCTTATTTACTGATATTTCCTTATGTCTATATACCATATATATTTTAAGCCCCCCCACCATTTTTCACTCCTGACCTCAAACACTATAATGCTGTCAGTCTGTTCCAGGTGTCTACTACCCTTTCAGTGAAGTAGTAATTCCTCACATCCATCTTACCCCACCATAAGCTTCATCATGTCCCATGGTCCTTTTTCCTATTTGAAGGAGCCCCCCCCAGCACCCTGTTCATCCTTGTAAGGTACTTGTGGGTCTCTATCATGTCCCCTCCTTTTCAGGGTTTATATCTTAAGATCCCAGTCTCTTCACAGGGCTTTTGCCACAGCCTATGTACAATTTTAGTTGCCCTTTATACTGCCTCTACCCTATGGCCTTTCTAAGGTGCAGCCTCCAAACCTAGACACAGTACTCTAAGTCAGATCTCACTAATAAGGGATTACTTGCAACACCACCACCTCCCTCTTCTTGCTGAAGATACCCCTCCCTATGCAGCCCCAGCATCCTACTAGCTCTACCCACTGCTTTGTCACACAGCCAGCAACTTTAAAGAGACTCACCAAGGTAACTAAGTTGGCCCCTGCACCATTCCTTGGAGTCTTCTGGCAGCAAGGCACTGATGGGTATGGTGCAGGGCAGTATCTTGGTGAGTCTCTTTAAGATCATAATAACCCCAAGGTCCCCCCGCTTAGTGATCATCGGAACTACCCCCAACCCTATGAAGCAGCTCCTGGTTTCCTATACCCTAGGTGCACGATTCTGCACTTTGTCATTGAACCCCAACTGCCCCGATCTTGACCACTTTTTGAGTTTCTCCAAGAGGCATGTGCATGCTCTCAGCTCCCTTCTTAGTGCCCACCCTATGAATTTTGGTATTGTCTGCAGAAAGGAATTCCCTTCTTTGCTGGTTTTTCTGCAGTGTCACTTATGAAGACACTGAAGAGGATCTGCTCCAGTACTGAGCTGAGCTGGTCATTGTAATGAGTGCCATTAAACATCACCCTCTGACACCTTAACCCCCACTCCCAGCTACTACTCTGTTTTCCAAACTGCATCTCTGGTCGCCCCCCTTCTGTTCAGCTACTGTAACACCATCACTCTGACATCTGCCAAGACTTGCTCCGCCGTAGAATGAATCCAATACATGGAGGAGCTGCCAAGGTAGTCAGGATACATTTGCATGTTCTTCCATCCCCTAGGACATAAGCAGCAAGGGTGCACATACAGTACATGTGCACAGACATGTGTGGCACCAGTCAATGTCTTGGCCCACCCATGGGCTGCTCCCACCTGCACTGCCACTTGTGGTCACTCAGTCGGCAGTACTACAGCTGAGTTGGCTGTCCTTCTGCATAAGAAAGCCTCTAGTATAACAGTTGATCCTCCTCCTCTCCCCAGAGAGCCCCTGTCGCGAGCTCATTCCTGAACTAAGGTCACCTCCGCTGCAGGTCATAGCACTACCATTAAGCTGAAGGGCAGACATGTTAACCAGTTTCTAATTAATTTCACCACTTTGGATCCCTCCTAGGCTGATCAATCTCTTTAGCCTCACCTCCCCCCAAATAGTCAACCACCCTCCTCTCTGCTAGATCACCCTTCCAGGCACCAGACTCTCCTCCATGCAGCTGGACAACCCTTCTAGCCCCAGCCTTTCACATAATGAGCACTGGAGCTAGAGCACCACACAGGCTCTGGGCCAGCCGCTTACCCAGCCAGCCGTCCTCCCTACATCTGGACCTGCCTCCAACTACATTCTATACAACCTCCATGTAGCTGGAGCACCATCCCAAACCTCCACTCTAACAGACCACATATCTGAAGCTGTCCCTCCAAGCCCCTGGACCAGCAGTCCCCCACCCAACCACTCAACCTATAGCTAGATCCACCAGAAGCCCCATACCAGCCCCACCATCCAACCACCTACCCTGCAGCTGGACCTCACTTCCAACCTTGAACTAGCCCCACCACCACCACCAGCCACCTTTGCTGCTGCTGGCTCACTCTTTCTTGCCCTGGACTAGCCTCCCCCAGCAGACAATCCTCCCTGCAGCTGGACCCCTGTGTTCATTCCCACCCACAGACCAGCCCCCCTCCCCTCTGCAGGTTGAGTAACCTCCCCAGAGCTGGACTCCCTTTCCAAAAGCTGGACACACCCTCTGTCCAAAGCAGAACCTCCCTACACCTAGAACCCCCCGATCACCCTTCCTCAACCACAGACCCCATACTTCTCAATGTAGTATTAAAAAAATATGTGACACTAACATATTGCATATTGCAGTGTCAGTGGCTCAGCAGGTGGCACACATGCCTCTGAGGCTGGGAGATCTTTAGGAAGTGGGTTCTATTCCCACACCAGGCACTTGGGTTAATATCTCAATACTGATGCTGTAGTGAAGCATGAGGGGGATGGCTGCATTCCTAAGGCACTGTCTTTCAGATGTGATGTTAAACTGAGGTTCCATCTGCCTGTTCTGGTGGTCGTTCTGGTGCATGTTAAAGATCCCATGGTACTTCTCAGAAAAAGTAGGGGAATTTTCTCTGGCGCCCTGGTCAAATTTCCTCCCAATTCACTAAAAATACCACCAACAGCTTAATCTGGTTCAAGGTCAATTGACTTTATTCTATATCCCTGTCCCTCCGGGTCGCGCCTGAAAATAGGCAAGAATCTGTCTAGTGCACTTAGCAGGTCAACAAAAATGAAATAGAATATAAATTAATGCAGTCTTCAGCAAAAGACAAAAATAAAAAAAATACACTGATCCCCAGATTACAAAATAGATTAACCCATGCAACTGTTAAATACAAATATTAAATGCAAAAAAAAAGTTCCCCCACAAACACACTCAAATATCTGCAGTAAATAATTCTTCCTTTATCTGCAAGTAACTCCAGATTTTCTCAAATTATAAAAAGTTGTAATATTTTCTCTGTAAATATAGTTAAATAGGTTACTGAATAGATACACACAGAAAATACATTCTGCATTTACTCAGTTATACAATCTTCCTGCTGTTCATTCTCCTGCCCCCACCCCCACTACTTTAAAGTAACTAAATCAGCAAAAATTCCACAAGTAATCTAGAGGCACAACGCATCCTAGACACTTTAAGGGGGATGATTGAAAATAAAATGTGTGTTTTAAAGTTTAGCCACGAGTTCAGAGAAGAGAAAATGTTTTCAAGACAAAACATTGATAGTGAAACCTGCACAGCATTTATAATAATAATAATAATCTTTATTTTTATTACGCCTTTCAAAACATCAAAGTGCAGAACAGGCTTTAAAATACATCCAAATACCATGTCATAAAATACAATAAAATAATTAATGACATCCACATAATAAATAATAAGATCAAATTGACTCAGTATCCTCCCCAAATGCTATTCTCCATAAAAAAGATTTCAGAGCTTTTTTAAAGTCCCCCACCATCGTGCACTCTCTAATCCAATGGGGTAGAGAATTCCAAAGGGTCGGCGCTGCGAATATAAAAGCCCGGGCATTGGATGATTTCAAAACTACCCTTGGAATCTCCAGCAACCCCTCATTGGCTGAGCAGAGCTGTCACTCTGGGATTTCATTTAGAAAAAAAAAAAAACACCTGAGTGATAATTCCCTTACTGTATTTAACATTTCAGGGAGTTAAAAAGATGTACTTTTTAAACATAAGCTCTTACTTTAACATGTAAATCTTAGCTGTAAGAAACCCCAGTTGTTCAAAAATGGAGACCACAGAGTGCTCATGCAGTTTCATCAGGCTGGACACAGACAGGATGTGAGCTGGGAAATGTAGGTCTCTGACTGAGCAGACTTATGGGAAATGTAGTTTAGAATAGACTTTTAAAGGGACACAGCCAACTTCTTTTGCACCATATTATTTCCAGGTAAAAACCTACATTTTATGATTGCTTACCTTCTCTAAAATTCATTGGTGTCACTGGTTGTTTTATCTGTCTCCTTGCTTAGTAGAACTGAAATGCACGGTAATGAACCAAGCCTTGATTGGCTAATAAAATCCTAAAACTACTCCACTGACTGTAATCTTCATTAAGGATTCACTAATATTAAAAAAAAAAAATGTACTTTTAAGAGCATTGCAGATCTATTTCTAATCCTCGTTTAGCAATAACTTACTCTTGAACAACTAGTCTGCTGAAATACTTCTTAGAATTTAGTATTCTTAGAGGTTATATTTTTGAATGGTGATTAAAGATTATTAAAAATGACTAAAATTAGTATTCGAAGGCAAATTAATGAATGCTTTAATACCAAATTTTGTATTTGACTTCAGTGAGGGTTCCTAAGTACATCCCTTTGGACCTGCATCTCCCATGGCCACTCACATCTTGAATACCCCCTGCCCAGATGACCACCCAGCTGGATAACCATATCAACATCCCAATAGACCTCTCCCAAGTTGTGTACCTTGCCTGCAGCTAGTCCACCCTACAAGCCCCAAACCAGCCTCTCCCCATCAACTATCACCCTCCCTGTAGCTGGCTGCTCCAGGCCATCCTTCCTACCCTCAGACAAGATCCCCCTGCAGATGGAACCCCCTAGACCTACCTCCCCACCTCAGTAGACCACCTTCCTTGCAGCTGGACCCACCTCCCAGTCTCACCAAACAAAGCACCCTCCTTAGAGCTGGACCAGTACCCTCTAGATAACAACTCTTCTTGCAGTTGGACCCGCCCAGACTACCCATCTTGCCCACATACCAGTTGCCCATCCCACCACTGACCACTCTCCTTGCACATAGAAAACTCAGCCCTGCTAGGTACCCTTTTATAATCCTGATGCTTACTAGTCTGACATGCTGCAGCCCACACACAACAACCCAACAGCCCCAGCAGCCTGACACATAGTGGCCTGACCCAGGACAGTGCCTGACACACTGTCAGGCCAGAGGAGGTTGGGATGCTGTGCGACTGTTGAGTGGATTTTCCACAAACACATGAAGCACCTGATCCCAACCTACACCACCCATCCCAGGACCTGAGCCACTACTGAACAGCACAGACAATGTGAAAACACCCACCCCCTATGTGGTGCACCCTCCAAGGACACACTGACCTGATCACAGGCCCTTGGTAAGGATGACTGTCTCACCATCAGTGGGACAAGGATAAAACAAATAGCTGTGCATGCCCCAGTGTGTTGGCCAGCCATACCACGCAGCAGGAAGGAGACTGAGATCCATTGAAGGCCATCCTGCTGCTTCCTCCCTTCCCACCAAGATTCTGGCCAAGGACTGGATGGTTGAAAATAAACTGCGAATCCTCAAAGAACTTAACTTTCACTTTGACACTGCTGGGTTGGCATTCGACTCCTCCCCATACACTAGCCGTGTGAATAGCAACACTAGCCCAGATACTACACATGCTACTCCACCTCATCCCTTCCAGTTGTGCCTGTTTAGCTACAAAGAGGTCAAAGACATAATTCTTAGCCTTGACACCAAGAAAAGTGTAGGGGACGATGGCCTTGAATCATTTTTCTTGTGGTTAGGCTATGCCCAGCTCACAGCCCCCATCCTTCACATCTTCAACCTCTCTATTACCACAGCCACTGTTCCATCCTGCTGGAAATCTGCCCATATTCTTCCTCTCTTCAAATCAGGAGATCCTTGTGACTTAAATAACTACCGTCCTACCTCTATCTTGCCCATTCTCTCGAAAGTGCTGGAAAAACTTATATACAACCAACTAAAAAATCACCTCAAAGCACACTCACTCCTAAACCCGGCCCAATCTGGCTTCAGGTCGAAGCACAGTACCATCTCAGCCTTGGCTAAAGTCTCTAATGACTGGATCCATGCTATGAACACCAAGAAGGTTACTGGTGCAGTCTTTCTAGACCTCAGTAAGGCCTTCAACATTATAGACCATCACCTCCTAATCACCTGTCTTGCCTACATAGGTGCCACTCCACTTACCTTACAGTGGTTTAACAGTTATCTCACAGGAAGGATACAAAGTCAAAGCTGATGGCCTACTATCTGCCCCCCTTCCGACTGCCAGAGGAGTCCCTCAAGGCTCCATCCTAGGACCAATCCTTTTTTCCCTGTACATCAACAACCTTGACTCCCACATAAAGAACTCTAGCATACATTTCTTTGCAGACGATATGGTTTTGTACGCATCAGGCTCATCCTTAACTGAAGTCAGGGAAGCATTCCAAGCTGACTTTATCCAGTTAGAAAGCAACCTTATCAATGCCACGCTTCTCTTAGATGCCAAAAAAAAAAAACAAGGCAATGATTTTCTTGAGACTTGCCTTGTCTGATGCCCTACCTACCCCACCTAAAAACTTCATAGTTACCTCCCTAGGTGAACCCTTGGAAGTCGTGCCTAGATTTAAATATCTAGGTATGTGGATAGACAACAAGCTTTCCTTCAATGACCACATCGAGGATCTATCAAAGAGGCTTAAAGCACGCTTGGGTTTCTTCTTTAGAAACAAGACCCTCTTTTCTCTTGCGACCCTCAAAAGACTTGTCCAAGCAACATTCCTTCCCTTGCTTGATTACAGAGACATTATCTTTATCTCCTCCCCAACCTTGAGCCTATCTAAACTAGATGTGCTCTATCACCGTGCTCTTCACTTCATTACTAACTCTGTGTACAGAACCCACCACTGTGATCTTTATGCAGCAGTTGGGTTTGCCTATCTTGCCACCAGACACCTCCTGCATGCTGGCATTTGGACCCTCAAATTACTACTCCACAAACTGCCTGTCTATTTAACGTCTCTCATACACATCTCTCATAGCGTCTACTCCCTAAAGAAATCTGACCTTATCCTACTAGATGTTCCCAGGACACGTACCACAGCTGGCCAAAGAGCTGTCCCATACACCCTCCCAAACCTTTGGAACCAACTACAAGCCATGCTGATGCTAACCAGCATCATATCAACTAACTCCTACAAAACACTAGCTATCTCTAAATTAAAAGACATATGTAGGTGCTACTAGGCCCCCAATGCCAATTCAACTTCCTAGGTACCAACTGGCCCTCTACTTATTATTCTGAAATGTGTTGCATAATTTAGAGCAAAGTTAAAGCTGGAATGTACTGCATATATAGCATAAGGACTTCTATTGTGTATACCTCTTGTAGTATATATAATTTTTTCTTTGTTGCTCTACATTTTATATCTCCTGTCTATGTAATTGTGAACTGTATGTGTATGTGCCTCAGGACCTCCTTGTGAATGAGCTTGCTCAATGGAGTCTTTCATGCAATAAACTTGAACACTGTCTCAGGCCGGCCTGGTGGTGCTGAGGGTTGAGGCACTGAATGCCATACCTTGTGCCACGCCAGTGACCCAGGTTCAGGAATAAGCCTGGGCCATCAGGGGTCAGCAGGGGAGGACTAGGATCGAACGTCCATAGACTACTCTCTCAGTCCTTGGGTGGGCTGGGGAATTTCACTTGCTGTAACGGCCCCCTGGGGATGTCCAGGGGCACTACTAGTGTCAGTGACACTAGATGGGAAGCACGACAGATGTCAGCACATTGTGCCTGGATGTCATTACACATCCATGCTAGAGGGGCCAATCGAAGGAAAATGGCTGGGCACAACCTTGCAGCTTGATGGTTGTGCTCTGAGCCACCCGGAGTACTTTGGTGGAGTCCTATTGGGGAGGGTCCGGGGCTGTTCTAGCTGGTAGAGGCAGATGGGGAGCCCTCCAGCAGGATGGCATGATGGCTGTCCCTGATCCTCCTGGGTGCAATTTGAGTTACCCAGCTCTCCAGGTGGGTGGAGCTAGCAGCTGGATGCCCCAAGACGGAGTGTGTGCTGCAGCAGGTGAAAAATATGATATGATAAAAAAACAGTACACCGTCTCATTTCATGTCCATTCATGGACCAGGAGGTAGCCATTCACATTCAGCTTGGATTTTCCCTTTCTGGATGGTACCACTTCACAGATTGTCCATGTTGTTGGGGTTGCAGTTGAGCACCCTGGCCACTCCATGGCTTCCATGCTGTCCTCCATTGTGCCCGAGGACTGTGCAACACTGACCAGCTTCGGTTCCAGCTCAGCCATGCAGGTGTGATTGCACTTCTTTTGCACATCACACTCCATGGGCCACACCTGTGGTAGCTGCTACTTGTCTGTGGGCAGTGTATACCAGTACTGTAGTGCCACTGTCTGTCCACAGTCCCAGTGCTTCATGGCTGTGCTGTGCACCATGGTCACATTCAAGTTCTGTGTCCACAGTGTCCTGGGCCCCCATCAGCTACTGTGCTGCAGTGGGGCTATGCTCCATGGTACACTTCCCTGCTGTCCAGTGTGCAGGGGTCCCTGTGTGTTGTGCACTCTACCTACAGATCAGTGTCCACCTACCTAAGCTGGCCTTTGCACCCCCCAGCATTGGCATCCTGGCATCTGTAGTTCCCATGCATGCCGTCATGAATGCATGTCTGTCTACTGCCCCCATGCATCATTTTCCGATGCCTGCCTGTTCTCCATGTTCTCTTCAGCTGTAGTTCCCTGACCTGTGACTTCTTCAGTAAATGACCTACTGTAGCCCTCATTGTGCTCTTTCCTATGGGGCCTGCATTTTCTGCCCCTGTGCTGGTTTGTTTGTCAGAGTTCCAGTTCACCTGCTTTGTTTACTAACCACTCTCCCTGCATCTGAAATGGGCCCTGCCCAGCCAACCACTCTCCCTGCAGCTGAACCACCCTTTCAGCCCCTGGAGAAACCTTCCACAAGGAAAGCACTGTCCATGGACCATTCCACAGTTACAAGGAGGGAGGAAGAGGCCCCCAACTGAGTAGGAAGCAACTGCTTTTGGGGGACTTAATTAGGAGAATAGACTTGTGAGCAGGGTGGGGTAAAGGACAGGGAGGTGAAATACCTGAGAGGTACTTTGGCTTGGAGGGATGAGAGCAGATACAATGGATCATTAAGCAGCAGGAGATGAGAGGGAGCTAGATGTCATTGTCCACCTGAAGACAAATGACCTAGCAAGAGAAGGGGTAGGGGTAGTGCAGGGAAATTTCAGGGATGGGGGAGGGTCCTCAAGCATGCATGGTGGATTTTGACAAAAGGTTGCCTATATACATCTGGGGAGAAGATAGTACTCTCCACACCGGCTTTCAGCAGTTGGTTAAAGGCATGGTGTGGGGTGGTGCTCAGTACTAGGAGTGGCCACTTCAGTGTCTTCATAAGTGAAATTAGAGAAGAACTGAATGGGAAAGTATGTCTTTTTGCAGATGCCACCAAAACCTGTTATAGGGTGGACACTCAGGAGAGTTTGGAGAAAGGATTCACCCATACTGGGAAGATAGCCATGTTGCTGATGCTGATTACAGCACAGGCCACATTACAGCACCAGGCAAAATGTATCCTGGGAGTTGCACCACCAAGGCACCCTCCTGGGAAACAGTCAGTCTCCATTGGGCCCCTTCCCCTAATTATCCCACAGGTCCAGGTTCTTAATTTACCTGTTCTCCAGTCCTTCCCCATCCTACAATCACCCAGCAGGTATACAGTAGATTGTTACTGTCCCTGATGTCCAGTGGTTCCCATTTATTTATTTATTCATTCATTTACCGAGTAGGTGCACTGGTCCGAGAATCATTTTCAGGCATGACCTGGGCCATTGAGGATGGCACAGGAAAACAGGCAAGTACAAAGGAGGATAGGACAAGGCATACAATAAGACAGTAATAAAAATATATGGGATATTTATTGAAGATATATATATATATATATATATATATATATATGTATATATATATATATATATATAAACTTGCAGCACAATGGATGTATAACATTTATGACAATGGCAGGTACAGTAGTAGCCAAGTTGTAATACAAATTAGGCATGATCTGAGATGAATAAAGGAAAAAGTGCATCACAGCAGTGTAGGTATGGACCAAAAAAGAAAAGGGGGAAGGGAAGTAGAGGCATGATAATAAGTTGGGAGGGCAGGAGCAAGGAGTGGTAGACAGAAGGTGAGATCCAAGGAGAGAATGGAAGAGTCCTGAAGAGTCAGTGGTGCTAAGTGGAGTGGGCAGGTTGTTCCAAAGGAAAGGGGCTACAGATGAGAATGCACATTTAAGCAGAGCTCTCAAACAAACACTTTTGGCCAAAGGAGGTGGGATTGTGGAGAGGTAGCTCAGTTTTGGATGGCCTTATTGACTGTGCTGGCCAGCAGATAGGTCTGTTGGGCTGATGGGGGAAGCCAGCCCAGGGCCTGATAGAGTGAGCAGTGGTGTGTTGAGTGAAAGCCCTTGCCCCCTGTATATCCAAAGTCCCCACCATGACCCAGTTAGTTCTTACAGCAAATACTACCTCCTGGTCCCCAGGCTTACTATATATTTGACACCTTTCCACAATCAGCACAGACCATCCTCTTAGCTCCTTGATCAGGCACAAAATGGATGATAGTTCACAATTATGTGCTAACTGTACACAACTGTTTATACAGTAGGCACATGAGCACAAAACTGGCATTCTGTTCTCAGCTGGTCACAGAGGTTAGCAGAGTATCTCTGCCAATTGCCACTGTGGGGAGAGTGCGTAAACATATGGTAAGGCCATGAATGGTGGGAGCGGTGGGACTGGGTGGGCAGGTAGTTATTGGCAGTTTCCGATGTACAGAATGGACAGCAGCTCCTCTGAAAACCAGGGGAAGTGTAATATTACTGATGGTGGGGGCTCAAAGAGGCAGGGGTAGGAGACAGAGGTGATACTACCTGGTTTAGGGAGGCAACATCTTTTAGAGCCATTTACCAACTGGTCAGAGACTCACTAATTGTGCTATTCAAGATATCATTTTGTGATCCTACCCTGTTTTGGGGTGCAAAGTGTTGTTTGAGAGTGACTTACCCATTTAGCGATCACAAATGCTCTTTGAATGTTCTGGTCTATGTGAACAATAACAGTCCATTATGAGCAAGATAAAGATAAGTGAACAAATAAAATTATGGAATTGAGAGCTGTTCTCCATGAGGTTGGTAATGTAATTTATCTTAACAATGCGTTAGAGTACAGAGTATGATGAGATTAATACTGGTACCACTGTGCTACCACATGAGTCTAGGGTTGCTGTGAGAGGTACCAATTACTGAAATGTCAAAATAACGCAGTACCATTGTACTACCAGTGTACCGGTATTTGTGGGTGCCGACAAAAATCTCAGAATGTTGTGATACCATTGTATTACCAGTGTATGTGTGAGAGATAAGAGACAATGGTAAAATAGGGATACCATTCTGCCAGTGCATCACCAATGCACAGAGGAAAATCTATATATACCACCTACCACTGTGATACCAGAGTACCACTGGGTAGTACCATTGTGAATTTTGCAGGTGACCACAGTATTGCCATTGCTATACCACTGTAATGCCACTGTGACAAATTCAGTAAGGGTAACTAGATTGCTGAGACAATGCAGTGCTAAAGAAGTGTGATAAAAATTATAAAGTATACAGTACTACTGCAGTGGGCAGCAAAAATTAGTGAAGGAAATACAGTGCTAAAGAAGTGTGCATGAAAATCTAATAATTATTTGCAGTGCTCTTACGTCTGCATCAAAACATAAGAAAGATTGAGCAGTGGTACAGCAGTGTAGCAGAAAGTCAGTGCAGTGTATTAACAGTGCACTGATGAAAAGCAGTGCTTTGTCAGTCTGGACTGAAATAACACTGAAATGAGACTCAAGATGGAAGTGTGCACTTCACTTCCCTCTGGGTTTACAGCTTTTTTTTGGGTTTGTTTGTCATGCTTACTTGGCAGTTTGTGAGGCTTTATTTAGTTGCTGTTTAGGCCTATTTTTCTTTATTTTCCCCCACTTGTGTTTGTTTATTTTTCTTCCTTTTGCTCTGTTTTTTTTATTTGCTCTCTGTTTCTTTCAAATTAAAATATGTGAGACAGGCAAGGAGAAGAGTGGGAGGACTAGGACTGGGGGCAGTCACAGGAAGGAGAGGGGAATGCAGTCCATAGATGGGACATGCCACCCCCATCTAGCTGAAGAGGACAGATTTGGCACTAGGAGGACCAGGAACAATCAGCCCTCCCTCTCACAGAACAGCACCTTTAGTAACATGTAGTGGTATAGCCACCTATTGACCCTGCTTCTGTACACCCTGTACCTGCAACACCTGCTCCTGTGCTCCACCTCCCTCCGCAAGCCATGTGAGAAGGAGGAGACCTGTCCAAGACCATTTGGCTCTTCCCCTCTACAACAGCATAAGTCCCTAGTTTGTGAATTCTTTGTGATTTATTCCACCAGCAACAGTGCGGTGACATGCATCTTGGGCAGCCATTTGGTGTACAGGTGGGCAGCACACCCACCTGAAGGTGATGTACCACCAGGAGTAGGAGTAACATATGAGGAGTTGGACCAAGACAGCTGAGATGGGTGGAAGTGGTGGCAATCCTAGTGATTATTCCATGCCATAGGGTGGGCAGTGCAGGAAGAAACAAAAGCAAAGCAAAATTTATTTATAAAGTGTCCATTCTCATGGGCTCTGAGCGCTGTAAAATATACAATACAGTACCACAGCATTTGCATACAAAACACAGGTATAAAAAAAATAGCCACAAAACAAACCAATAAAATCGATATTAAATCTCAGTCAGAATATGAAAGTAAAATAATTAGAATAAATTTAATGAATATTGAAAAATAAATACGGTAAAATAAAAAAAAAATAGATTAAACAGCCAGTAAGCGAAGATAAACAAAAAGCTGCTGTAAAAAGATAATACTTCAGACTCCTGTTGAAGGCTTCCAATGGGGGGACCTCCCTTAGAGATCTGGGAAATAAGTTCCACAAGGTTGGGCCAGCAACATCAAAGGCTCTCTCTTCTGACGATTTAACTGAACCCTGGAAACTGCAAGGAGGCCTACCTCAGAGGAACAGAGAGGGCAGGAGTTCTGGTGAAGAAACAGAAGGTCCTGCTGGTAGCTAGGGCCCAGTCCATGTAGGGCTTTATACTGTAGGTCAGCAAGCCAACTTTCAAGAAAATCCACCACCTCACCAGCAGCCAGTGCAGCTTGCACAGGACTGGAGTTATATGACAGGGCCTGGGATGACCCATCAACAACCTGGCCACAGTGTTCTGCACCAGCTACAGGTGATGTATGGTCCCTTCATTTAGCCCCAAGTAAACGGCATTGCAATAATCAAGTCTGGATGTTACAAAAGCATGTATCAGTGACAGCAGGTCACTGGGTGGGATGAAAGGTTTATTGCAGACAACATTTCTGAGCTGGTAAAAACATTTCAGACAACAGGCAACACCTGAGCCTCCAGTGTCAATTCACCGTCCAGAATAACACAGAGATTCTTCACCTTTCCTGAAGTGGCTAGAGAAGAAGAACCCAGCACTAGTCTGGTCTCCTCTCCTCCTGTGACCAGGATCGATCATTAATATTTGCATCGTATCTGGGTTAAGCTTCAGCCAGCTGGAGGATATCCAGTCCTGAATCTCATCCTAACAAGAATTCAGAACAGAGACCTCACCCTGTGTCCCTGGTGCAAATGGCATACACAGTTGGGTATCAGCTGCATAGCTATGAAAACCCACCCTGTAACATCTAATGATATCCACCAGGGGTAGCATTTACACCGTGAATAACATGGGTAAGAGGATCGCACCTTGGGGAATTCCACAGGACAGGGGTATCGGGTGAAAGGAGTAATTTTCCATCATCACCCTTTGCATCCTACCTGTGAGAAAGGACTCCA
Organism: Neoceratodus forsteri; assembly: GCA_016271365.2. Classification (NCBI taxonomy): domain Eukaryota; kingdom Metazoa; phylum Chordata; order Ceratodontiformes; family Ceratodontidae; genus Neoceratodus; species Neoceratodus forsteri. The sequence continues at coordinate 188,157,787 of CM057459.1, read as the reverse complement.
ACCAGTTGACGATAGAGCAGGTGAGTCCACCGAGCTCCCTCAGGCAATCCAGCAACACCTCATGATCCACGGTGTCAGATGCTGAGGATAAATTGAGTTGACTGAGAATTGACAATTCACCTCTGTCTGTCACCCTGAGGAGATCATTCTGCACCCTGACTAGTGCCGTCTCCATACCGTGCCTGGACCAGAAACCAGACTGGAGTGGCTCATTGATGTCAAAGGCAGTGAGATGTGCCTCGAACTGAATGACCACTACTTTCTCATTAACCTTCCCCAAAAAGGGGAACTTCCCATGAATCGGGTCATCATTCAGTGCACGGGTCCCAGAGGGGTGTGACAGAGTTGGATAAAACCAAGTCGCATTTGTTATGCAGAGAGAGTTAAAAGCAATGTTCTGTTCTGTCACTTGTCTATCTCTTGTCTGTCTGATTGCACAGTCAGATTTTCGTTGTAGCACCTAGGAACTGGCCACTCCAATGGTACCACAATTTCTTTTTGTTATCTCCCATCCTTCACTTGCTGCTTCAATTCTTTCTTTCTCCCCTTTCTTCTCTGTTGTTGAAAAAATATATATGAATCCGTATGTGAAACTGGGATCTCTTGGTTTGCAAATGCATATAATTATATTGTCAAAATGGTTATAGACAGCTAGAGAAGTTTCCAGTTTAGAACACGGGGGGTTGACATTGAGAAATCTTTCAAATAAGCCCTGGGATAGGATGTCTTAATTGGTTGCACCTATTAAGAAGACTAATGTACTCTTTAGACTGTGATAGGAAGGTCAGTAAAAAAAGTCTTGTTGCATTTTCTGAAAAACAAAATAAGAATCTCACAATAATAGGATGCAGAGGTTAAACTGCCAGGCAAAGACATCTCATATAAAGAGAGCAGTGGTTTGTTTGGATAGAGAGAGAGGGAAAGAGAGAGAGAGAGGAGAGAGAGAGAGATTTTAAAGAGATTCTCGGGTAAAGGACTCTGTTTTTTGTTGGTGCTGCCTTTAAGAAGAGTTAACCTGCACAATTTAATTATAGTATATGGTTAGGGCTTATTGTGTATGGAAAACAAAGGTTTTCCAAATCATGTTGTGGGAAAGTTCAAAGGTCAAAAAAGTTGGTGTACTATCGTTCTGACATCATAACACTAGTACAACTTTTTAACCTTATCCTGCAACCTGATAGGTGGAAACAAAATGCCTCACAAAAAAATTCAGAAAAAAATGGCAGCCAGCAGTACTAAGTGAGCGGATGGGTGAGTGCGTTGAAGGAAGTTTGGACATGGACAGCCATACTTAGCTCCGTGTTTCCAAACTGTCACTATTTCAAGGTGTTTCTTTTTAATTTTTAGCACTAACTGCCATTTTTTATAGTCAAGAACACCCAGAATAGAGAAAATGGAAGAGAGGGTCAGGACGGGGACATCCATGGTCAGGCATACAGCAGGTCTCCAGCGAGGACTGGGAGCAAGCAGGACCATTAAAACAAGGTATAAAACCTTGTAAAATAATATTTTTTGAAAACCTAGGATAACCATATACTATATAACATAGTGGATGGTCACCCATCCACAACTAAGGTTGTGTTTCCATCTTGGGCAGTTGATGACATCAGCAAGACCTCCTGAGCTTCACTCTCGAGGTCTCTATGATGTCATCAACACCCTCGATGGAAACATAGCCTTGCTGTGGATGATTGTCCGTCCACTATTCTATATTTTGTAATTTTATAGCTATTGATAAAATCTGAATGTCATAACTTCTCCTGGTTCACCTGTGCTTCTTGACCTATGCCTCTATGACAAGAGGAACACAGAGGGGACTAAGAGTGGGACCAGCAGGACTCAGGTGCTGCGGTGGTCACTTGAGAGACCAGCCTCAGATCCTCCTCTCACATGCACCTATGTTGAAGTGGTGCAGCTGCATAGGGAAATAAGGGAGCTCTCCAGCCAAGTTGTGATCATGAAGAAAATCTTGGAGGTGTTGCTCCAGAACCAGCAAAGTATCCTTGAGGAGCTGGCAGAACTCTGCAGTGCAGTGTAATCTCTGTTCACAGGCCCCAAATCTATACTCTCACACTCCACTCCTGTCATCAAGACTCATCATATGCTATTGTATTTGTCATTCTCCTTTAGTCCTCACCTGTTTGAAAAAAAAATAACGAAAGTTTAAACATTTTCAAAAATTTAAAAACAATAGAAAATGTGCACATCTTAAATGTTGTCTGTCCTGATTTTTGCTACTATGTTCCTCTATCTATCTAAATTCTATGGTCAGCTACCCTCCTCCTGTTTAATGAAAGAAAAAAAATCTGATTTCCTCTCCACTGTTCTGTTTCTTGTGCAACTGCACAATCCTTATCCTATCAGTTCTCTCACTATTGTTTTTGTTGTAAAAGACCTGTGATAAAGCATGGTATACATACATTCTGTACTCCCATAATAGTTTCTCACCTACTAGAATTAATATATCAGGCTGCTATATGATGCTACATGATGCTGAAAACTGTATTGGTCCCCCATCACAATACTTGTAACACACATTAATTGAAAATATGTGCACAAAATACAAGATACATGAATTCTGTACTCCCAGAATTTTTCTCAACTACCAGAATAAATGTGTCAGGCTGTTACATGCTAGTACATGGTGCTGCATGTGTATCAGTTCGCCACCACCATTCTCGTAATGCACTTTAGTGGAAATTGTACAGAAAACACAATATACATAAATTCGGTACTCCCAGACCCAGATATTCAAAAGAGTTGAGCCATGCACAATAGGGTTGCGCCTGCACAAGTCCAAAATTGCACCATTCTGCGATATTCAGCAGGAGGCAGTTGCACCCCCGAAATCATGCTGAGCAACAGCGCAATGATAATGAAGGTATGCACAACCGAAGGGGGAGGAACCATGCATAAATGGCGCAGTGCGATATTCAATGACTTGTGCCATGCGCAATAGGGGACCAAGCGGAAGTTGCACCATAGCAGAAATGAGCCAAAATAAAAAGGAGCAAGGGAGAGGTGCAAGAACACTACAGGGAAGCCACATGAGGCAGAACCCTAGGCAGACACACAGGGTAGGAGGGACAAACAGGGCAGACCAGGGAAAGGGCACCCTGAACACCCAATCACAGGGAAGGTGTGGGGAGCCACAGCTAGTGCAGAAGGGGGAAGTGCCACACAGCACAGCACAGCACAGAGGCCACCACAGGCAGGTGTTCTCGGTGCAGGGAAAGTAGCAGGGAGGACAGCGGGGGGGAATACAGTGACAGCTGCTGGGGGGGTGAACACAAGCCAGGGACATGGTCAGTGCCACCTTCCAGATGGAGGCCATTATGAGGGGGGTGAGAAGGCGTGCAGCAAGGAGGCATGGCCGTGGAAGGGCCCGTCGGCGGTATGCCCCCAACAGGCAGTACCGAGCCCACACCAGCTTTGAGCTGTACACTGATACTGAGATTGTGGGCCAGAACCACCTGAATAGGGCAATTCTGAGGCAGCTCTGTAAGCTGTGCAGTGATGTGATGCAGGCACCCACATGACAGAGCCATGCCCTGTCAGTGGAGACTAAAGTAACAGCCTGCATGTGCTTGCTCACCACGGGTACCTTCCAGAGACCAACTGGGGACAACACAGGCATAACCCAGTCGGCCACATCATGCCACCTCATCCAATTCCTCAGTGCACTGCTGCCACATGCTGCGGAATACATTCATTTCCCCCAGCACAGCGGCAGAGCGCACAGTAAACATACAGGAGTTCCACAGGGTAGCACATATTCCTGGCATGCTAGGGGCAATAGACTGCACCCATGTAGCTATATGTACACCACCTGGCCCCGAGGGGGCCACATACATCAATCGCAAGGGCTATGCCAGCATCAACTGCCAGGTGGTGTACGATGCCAGGGGGCGCCTAATTAATGTCTCTGCCATGCACCCTGGGGGAGCACATGATGCCTTCATCTGGCACCAGTCAGCACTGTGCCACAGATTTGAGAATGTGGACATCCCTACTGGACACCTAGTGGGTGAGTATGCAAACCACATGGACAATCATAGGGCCTGGGGGGGCATGGCCAGAGGTGACATGGGTAGTGGCCCACATGGCCCGGGGCAGGGCGATGCTGATCACCAGACTAACCTCCACCCTCTACACACAGGTGACAGTGGATACCCACTCTGTCCCTGGCTGCTTACACCCTACCGGAGGCCAGCGACCCCATCACAGCAGTGCTACAATGAGGCATACGCCACCACATGTAATGTCATTGAGTGGGTGTTCAGGATGCTGAAGGCACATTTCTGTTGCCTGGACACCTCCGGTGGTGCCCTACAGTACAGCCCCTCAAAGGCCTGTGGGCTATTCTTGGCCTGTTGCATCCTGAACAACATGGCCAATGAATGTGGGATAGCCATACAGGTCGAAGAGGGGGACAGCGATGGGGACAATGAGGACACCGGTGACAATGGTGATGGGCAGCCCCCCCTTGGCCAACGGGACCCCCGACTGATCCGGCTGGCACAACTGCACTGGGACACCATCACGAAGGAGCACTTCAGCCAACCCAGGTAAGTTGTGAGGCCATGTGCAACCAACAGTGGTTAAGGTACAATCCACAAACACGCATGGACACACACCAGGGGTGCATGCCATCAAGGGGAAGTGGCAGGGCACAGAAGCACACACACACAACCAGGGATGGGTGAGGATTAACATGCCATGCAGATGGACACACACATGCACACACACAATGCACCAAATGTGCACAGAGGGCAGGAGGCACACCGACCCAGAACGCCAACCCTAGCAACACACATGTCCACAGGCCACCATGCCCACTGCCTGTCCATGTGCATGTGTCAGATGCTGAGCACCATTGCACATTGGTGTACAGCACAATGCAGGCATCATCATGCACATGCAACTGCGGACAGCAGCCGGGAGGGTGTGCAGGTGGACTGAGTGTCCACGTGCAGGGCCGGGGTACCCACCTGTGCACTGCCCACTGAAACACACAATGCACACAGGGCAGCACCAGACAGTAGCCATGCTGGGTGACAGGTCAGTCATGTGACACAGTGCCCCGGCCACCACGGATGCGTAGGCGGCCCTGCCAAGACTCACCAGCACTGACAGGCTAACCACTGGCCTCATGGGGTGACACTGATGGTCTCCCAGGGGTTCCACTGCATGAACGTGACTGTGCATGCGCAATGGTCTGCAGCACACCGAACATGCCTGCGCCAGGAGTGCTCAGGATGCCCACAGCTGAACCCGGTGTCAACAGGGTGGGAGTCACACAATGCCGGGAATGGGGGGTGGACAGGGCACTGCGTGGTGTCCGCGATGCGTGGGCACCTGACTGTGTGCCCATTGTGGCAATGACAGCAGTGAATGCCTGTGCATGCCTGTCAATGGCAGTGGTCACATCCTCCCACAAATGGTCCATCCCTGCCAGGATCAGAGCAGTGTCCCTGCTGCAATGCTCCTCTGCCCACTCCAGAGCCACACGCAATGCATCGACAGATGTTGCAGGCCACATCTGCTGCTGGACTGATGCTTGAAGTAGGCGGGTGTGATCGTCCAAGAGGTCATCTGCCTCCTCGGCATCCTGTCCCTCAGGGCATGCACGGCCCTGATGATCAGCACCCCTTGAGAGTGGGTGCTGCGCACCAGGACCAGGTCTGGGCATGTCCACAGGCGGTGCACAGACGACGATGCTGAACCCTGTACCCCCAAGCCCATTGGCTGACTGCTGATGCTGCCCCTCTGTCTGCCACTCCCCAGTGCTCATTGCTGCTGCCACAGTGGCTGCAACAGTCCCACTGTCCTGAACAGACACCAGTGCTGCCCCACTGGTGCTGACAGGCACAGGCTGGGACTGTGCTGACATGCAGGCCTCCACAGCAGCACCACCCACAGCCATGGGCACAAAGTGCCCTGCTGTGTGGCCATCCTGTGGCACACACATGTCACTGCCCCATGATGTTAGCATCATCATCATCGGTGACAGACTCTGCACTGGCCCCAGTCACAGCATGCTGGCATCCATGGACTCAGGCATGCTGGGACACAGGCAGGACTTCCTCCACACCTGTTACAGAGACATCAGTGAGGACAGCCATGCAGCCCCACTGTCGCAATGATCCACGTATACCTGTGGAAGTGGATGGGCCCTCCTCCATCTCCAGCTGACTGTCCTCAGTGGACAGACCCACCACTGCTGACCCATTCAGATGCTCAGGATCTGTAAAGGAAAGCAAAGTCGTGTTACTGCATGTGACCTACCCTGCCCTCCCCATAGACAGACCATGACTTACCATGTAGTGATGGACCACCACCCATCTGGAAGACATCACCCGGAACACCCTCAATGGCACTGCACTGCATGCTTCTAGCAAGCCTCTCCTCCTGTGGGGTCAGCTGTACTACCTCTGGCTGTCCCCCACCTGTTGCAGCACATGCTGCCCTGATGGCAGTCAACTTCTCCTTTATCCTCCTCCTGTCCATGCCCATCTTTTTCTTACACTCCTGCATGGAGAGCTGGTGGCTGCCATGCAGGTTCACAGCATGTGCCACCTCCTCCCATGCAGCAGCACGGGCTTGAGGTGTTCCTCGCTGTCCACTGAGAAGTGGCTCCAGATCCAGGTAGGTCTCAAACAGGGCTTCTGTTTTGGCCTTGGTAAAGTTAGGCCTCCTCCTCCTCCCACCACTGTGTTCCTCCTCTCCAACAACTTGCTCGGTCATTATGTAGCCTGTAAGAATGGCAGTTGTTACCTGTGACTGTGCAGTCCCATGCATGTCCCTAAATCCACAGTCCACACTCCCACACAGCATGCAACTCACCAATAGACTGCAGTAACCGACTATGGCCACTGCAGCCCAATGTCGTAGTTTTATAGTGCAAACCATGCAAATGAGGTGAGGCGCAACTTTAAGTAGATGCAAATTGCAGTGCTGCTCCATTGAATGGCTGATTAGATGATTTGAATATGACGGCTGAATATCACGCTGTTGCGCTTTGTGCAATTGTGTTGAACGTGCTGAGCCAATGGCGCAGTTCTGTGACATGCATAGTACACACCTCACTGCACATGCCCAGGTTCCTGATGCAGGCGTCTGCTGCGCTGATGACGTGTTGTGCACGGTAGGCAATGCAGGGCATGGCCACCATTGTGCCAGTGGTGTTATAGCGATGGTCACTACATGGCGTTGTGGCACTGGGCCATCATAGGTGCACTGGGCCAACTGCACAGTAGGTCGCTATGGCGCTGGCACACAGGCAGCCAATTGCGCTACATGCATTGTGTTCCAATGGTGCTGTGCATGTCCATGCGCCAGAGACCCTTGACCCTGTGCCCAACCTTCGCCCCCTAGGCACCATGCATCAGGCATGGGTGCACCTCTATTGCACTTTTCGGTGACAGCACGATAGGGAATGGCAGCGCTGTACCATGCAGCATCTGCATGTGGGGAGCCGCACTGCAGAGCACCATATTGCCAAATACAGAACTGAGAATGGCACGCAGAAGGGCAGCCCAGTGGTCTATCGAACTGGCCAACCTAGTGGCCATTGTGGAGCCACACCATGGGCCTCTGTTTGGGGAGGCTCCCCTGGACAGGGCCAGGACCTAGGTGTGGCAGGAGGTGGCCACTGCCCTTGAGGAGGCCACCGGATGGGGGAGGAGCACCGAGCAGTGCAGGCACAGATACCGGGACCTGCGGCGGAGGGAGCCAGAGCTACTGGCATGCCTGCGGGCACGTGCCAGGAGGGGCATGGTGCCACGGCCAGGTAGGGGTTACATCAACACACTTTTATCTTCCATATGGGTAACAGTGTTGTATGTGTCCAGCACAAGGGGGAGGGACTGTCTGGGGTTGGCTGTGGTGGTGTTCACAGGGTGTGGGGTGGGTGGTTCTGGCTGGGTGGGAGAGCACACACCTGGGGACAGGAAGACTTTGCTACGGGATTGTACTGATGTTCCTCTCTCCATGTTTGCCCCACAGGCCCGGAGGAACGTCACCGTGCACATGAAGAGTGGCGGCGGGAAGAGCATGGTGCAGCCACGTGGGGCAAGGATCCTCACCACCCGCTGAAGGTGAGTGCCATACATCCATGATTACTATTGCATGCTGTGTGACAGGGTGGGCAGCGGGGCATGGCCACCATCCATCGACACCACTGCCGTGCACGCGACTTGTTACAGTAAACACAGTCCAGTGGCAATGCATGTCTGGGAGAGCGTCAATGGTGGTCCATGCGTGCACCAGGTACAGGGTTGTGCCACTGCCTTTGCACCACATAGCCATGTCACTAAACAGCCACGGTGGTGCTGTGCGTGACTTGGCCAGTGGGTGTGTGCAGAGTTCCGCATGGCTGTATGCGCCTGGGTGGGCAGGTCATGTGGACATGATCACTGCGTGTCGTCACATACCACCACAGAGGTATGTCCCACAGCAGTATGATATGCACAGTGGGCGGACTGTATGGGGTTGTGCATTCACACCTATTGACTGTGGTCCCTTGTCCTAGGTACCCGCCATCTACGTGAAATCAGGGAGGCGCTGCAGGAGATATTACTGGTGGTGAGGGCATCGCTGGACATCCTCAGATGCATGGATGACACCGGGGTCCTGAGGAGGCACAGAGCCCGGAGGAGTCAGAGTGGGGAGAGGTGCTCCTGCTAGGGCTTAATCTGTCCCACTGTTCCCCTACCCCCCTGGACCCACCCTGACACCCCTCCTTTCCCATCCCATTTGTCCACCCCTGCCCTCTACCTACCCCCACCTTGTTTGTGGCCCCCCCAACCTTGTATATAGTTTCTGTAATATTGTATATAGTTGAATTTTATATATTTGTTCAATACATTTAATTTTGATATAAATACGTGGTGGTCTCTGATTTGCAGTGGGCTATAGGTGCTCAGCTGCAGTGGTGTGCATGGCACCAGGGTGGTGTGGTCATGGGTATGTGTGTGTGTCCGTGTGGAGGTGACTATGGTGTGGGGGTAGCTATCAGTCAGTGTATGTGGTGGTGTGTGTGTGTGTTGTTCCCTGTGCACTGGATGACTGTGTGCAGTGGTCCATTGTGCATGCTCTGTGTCCATGGTGCACCCATCAGCCCGTCCATGGACTGTGCAGCTGGCACACATGCATGTCTGTGACCTGCATGGTCTGCTGCCATGTCAGTGGTGGTAGTCCCTGCAGGGCAGCCACTGTACCCGTCACATTGCTGGGTTGCCTCCTGTCACTAGTGTGGTGCATGTCTGCCTCAGGTGGCACTGTGGGCACCACAGTTGTTGTCCCACCTCCATGCTGTGCCTTGTGTGTATTGCAGGTGATGTGCCCCACTGTCTGTGACTTGTGCTCCCGGGCAAATGATGGTGGTGTATGGGTCCACAGTGCCTGCGCAGGCTGGCTGGCACTCCAGTGCTGTGGAGGACTGTAGGTTGTGTGTACACAGTTTACATGGGCCCACACTGGGGGCTTGGGTTGCCCCACCGCTGGATCCCTGTGTTGTTGTGCCCTTGGGTATGGGTGGGTGTCTGTCCATACACTGTGTGGCATCCGGTGTGGTGCATGCTTCCACACACCACTGTGGGTGTCTGTGCTGGCTGTTGTGGCCAGTGGTGGGTCGGGGTGTGTCATTGGAATACTGTGCAGGGTGCTGTACCACTGGTGGTGATGTACGGGGGCACGGCCTGTCCTGTGTGGGGTACCTCATGTGCCGACGCATGGTTGGTCTCTCAGCAGTACCTTGGGGACTGTGCGTGGTGGCACTGTGTCTGCCGTTGTTGCATTGCTGTGTGCTGCCACCTGCTGATGGGTGCTCATGGTGGGGCTGGCTTGCATGATTCTGTGGTACACGGGTTGAAGTGTCACAGTGGAGGTGGCGGCATGCATGGGGTTTCCTGCTGTGGTGGTCACTGCTCATGGGGGGGTGTCTGAAGGTCACGGTGCAGGGTGTGCTCTTCATTGCGGAAATGGTGTGGCATGGGGTGGTCAGCCCTCCTTGTGTGCCAGTCACAGCTTGCCAGTAGGTGTGATGGGTGATGGGGCACCATGGCCCGGCTGTGGGTTGTTTGCTTGTCTCCATGGGCCAGTGGTTAGTCCAGCCCTCCCCCAGTTGTGCAGTGTATGGGGTGTGGGGGATGATGTCTGTTCTGCTGTGTGTTCCTGTGCCCATCTGTGGCATGGGTGGTGGACCCCTACCTCCCTGGTTGTGCAGTTACATTGCTCTGCTGCTGGGGGGCATCCCTGGTTGCACTATGGCACCTCTGGACTGCTCAGCTGAACATCTCTTGTTGCGCTATGGTGCATCAGATCTGCTCAGCTTCCCCTCCCTAGCTGCGCTATGGCACAGGTGGTTCGATATTCAGTCATCGGCTGTAGGTGCAGTTTGGCCTGCTCTGTTTTTGAATATCGTGTCTCTTGTGCATGGGCGCAATAGACTTGCACTTGCTCCTGCTATTGCGCAGTTTTTGGGCGTAGTTTGAATATCTGGGCCCCAGAATTCTTCTCAGCTGCCAGAATAAATATGTCAGGCTGCTACTATATGTTGCTACAGTACATGGTGCTGTGCTGTGTAAGTCTCCCAGCATAGCAGCTGGCATGATGCACTTCAGTGTCCAGAAATTCCCAGTCTAATAAATTCTAAAGCCGGGAAAGTTTCGCATGAGGCCCTGAAATGAGATGGGCTCCCAGAATTTATATGTTGTGCTATGTAAGTCTCTTACTATAGCACCTGTGAGTGATGCCCTGTAGTGCCCAGAAAGTCTCAGTTTAATACATTCCCATGACTGAAAATGTTTGCACAACATCCCAAAATCAGATGGGCTCCCAGAATTTATATATTGTGCTATGTGAGTCTCCTACTATAGCATCTGTTGGTGATGCTCTGTAGTGCCCAGAAAGTCTCAGTTTAATACATTCTCATGTGTGAAAATGTTTGCACAACAGCCCAAAATCAGATGGGCTCCCAGAATTTATATGCCACTCCTGAGCTGTGTGAGCCTTCAACCAAAGCACCTGTTCTGATGAACTTTAGTCCCCAGAAATTCTGAAAATTTTCTCACAAAATGATAATGCCCATTTTGGGTGCTGATCTGGATGATGATTGTTGAGTATTGCTGTGTGTCATACCTGCAAAGGCAAGTCTTTTTTATTCTCTCCTTTTTTGGCTACGAATGGATGGAAAGAGTGCCATTCTTCTTTGACAGTGTGGAAGTGGCTACCAAAATTGTGTGGGTGTTGCACAAGAAACTAGATATGAAGAAGTTGCAGGAGCTTAACATGTACTCCCCGAAGGTGGGGAGAGCAAGAGAAGACATGACTGAGACCTATAGAAGTTCACCCCATAAGTACCTTATAGGCAACAAGATGCATGAGTGGAGTCTTTTTTAGAGATGGAGGAGCATTAGAACACAAGGGTTTGCAGTGAAGCTGGGGAGAGTTTAAGTGGGATACAAGGAAATACTTCTTCATGGGAAGGGTGGTGTATGCCTGCAACACTCTGCCAGAAGACGTGGTGGGGGAAAAACAGCATGGAGCTTCAGGGATGCATGGGATAGGCACATGGGCATAATAAGTAGGGAGGGACACCGACAACCAAATGGGCTCCAGGGTACAATAATAGACAGAAACATAGGGCAGACTAAATGGGTCTACTGGTCCTTTTCAGCTGACAAATTCTTTATTTCTAACTATTGTTCCTATTTCTCTCTTTTCACATATTTATCACTCAATTGATAAAATTCTGTTTATGCATAGGTTCGGCCTGGATCTGGTTAATTAACTGATATGCTAAGATATGAGAAAAACAGTTAGATGGGAAAACAAATACCAGATGATGCACACTGAGCAGTGTCCTACCAGGGAAGGTAGGTATTTTTTTTTTTCCATTTTTTTGTTTAATTTCTTGAATGTTATTCGTATGCCACTCTCTCTGATCTGCTCCTGCTTCTCTCATTTCAGGTATTTTTCAGCTGGGTGACAATGGAGAATCCATCAGCAGCATCGGGTTTATGACAGGTGTTTTCATTGCATGCAAGAGGACAGGTTGACTTTGATAGGACCACATAAGGTGCTGGAGAGGCTGGTGGAAGAAGAAGAGGTCCGAGCACAAAGCTGCAATATTGCCATATCCATGATCTGGTGAAGAAGATGGCAATGGCTTGTCTGCTGGAGGAGAAGGCATTCATGACAAGATGGAAACACCACCTGTAGTATTGCACCTGTGAAAGGAAATAAAAAAGTAAAAGCGAAAAGAATTTCTGGAAAGGATACTTGCCATCACATGGGAGATGTCCATGCTGTGAAATGGAACTAAGGTGCAAGACAAAGGAGTTGGAGAGCAGAAGTTGTGCTTGCTGGGGGAGGAAGCAGCAGGAAAATACTTTTACCTGTGAAGACAAGAGAAAATTATTTAGACTCTGCTCAAGTAGCCACTGTGGGCAACTGCATGGTGTATCCATTGTTCACTTCCAGTACAAGTCTTACTATACCTGTTATCTGTGAAGAAGAAAGGGACATTATTTTGCCTCAGCTGGTTACCATGGTAGCTGCACAGTGTATCGGTTGTCCACTCCCAGTCTTACTATACCTGTCACCTGTGAAGAAAACAAGACAAATTATTAAGTCTCAGTTGGTCATTGTGGTGGCCATACGGTGTATCCATTCCCAGTCTTATTATCCCCAGGTCCATATTGTAAAATGAGCTTGCCTCAATGATGTTCCACCTGGCAAAAAAAAAAATAAAGATTTTGATTGATTGATTAATTGATACCTGTTCCCTGTGAAGAAGAATGGGAAATTATTTATCCTCAGTTGATGACCATGGTGGTCACATAGGCCCAGATATTCAAAAGGGTTGTGCATGGCGCAACAGTGTTGTGTTATGTGCAACCCATTGATGCGCCCCGGCGCGATATTCAAAAGGGGAAAGTGTGTGGCACAAACCCTTTGCGCCTGAGCGCATCAGTAATGTATGCAGGCACAGGTAGGGGGGCATGCCCATGCATACTCTGCACAGCCTGATATTCATCCCGGGATGTGCAGAGCCATGAATGTGCAACCCCTACCTGCACCAGCACAAAATTAATCCCCAAAAAAAAGGAACAACGGATGGCCACCCACAGGTGAGCTGCCGCATTGCAGGGTGCAACACGGCAGCTGCCACCTGTGGGTGGCCACCCGAGCTCCGGCTGCACCTCTGTGGTGGCGCCCACCCATGCCTGATTGTGGGCATCAGTAAAAGATAGTATAATCCAAAATACCTGGTGGTCCAGTGGATCGCTGCTCACCCGACCACGAGCTAAGTAAATAAAGAAATTTCCCAAATCCCCTGGTGGTCCAGTGGACCACTGCCCACCTGATCACAGGCTAAGTAAATAAATTTCCCAAATCCCTGGTGGTCCAGTGGACCGCTGCCTGCCCGATTGTGGGCTAAGTAAATAAATGAGAAATCCAATATCCCTGGTGGTCCAGTGGACCACTGCCCACCCGAAAGCGGGCTAAGTAAATAAATGAGAAATCCAATATCCCTGGTGGTCCATTGGACCTATCCGCCTGATCACGAGCTAAGTAAATAAATGAGAAATCCAATATCCCTGGTGGTCCAGTGGACCTATCTGCCCAATCGTGGGCAAAGTAAATAAATGAGAAATCCAATATCTCTGGTGGTCCAGTGGACCTATCCGCCTGATCATGGGCTAAGTAAATTAATGATATTTCCAATATCCCTGGTGGTCCAGTGGACCTGTGTGCCCGATCGCGGGCTGCAGTAGAATTAATCGAAACCTATCATCCTTGGTGGTCCAGTGGACCACCCTCCCCACCTGCCCACTGATCCCCACTGCCCTGCTCCCCCCCAGTCAGCGGCAGGTGGCAGCACCCAACCCACCTGCCGCCCGCCGACTGACACCGTTGGTAGGCTATACGCCCATTGGTCCACAGCGGAGTTAAGTAGTTTGATAACAGACATATTCCAGATATGTATTCTCATATCTGGAATGCTTAGTAACGGTATGGGTTGCACACACATTGGCTCACGCCAGGACCAATGGGGTAAAGTCCTACCCGTGTCAGTCGGCGGGAGGTGGAGCGGCAGGCAGGTGGAGGTCTGCCGCCCACCACTGACCGGGGGGGGAGTGGGGTGGTGGGGTTCAGTGGCGGGTAGGGAGGGGGGTCTACTGGACCACCAGGGATGATAGGTTTCGATTAATTCTACTGCAGCCCGCGATTGGGCACACAGGTCCACTGAACCACCAGGGATATTGGAAATATCATTACTTTACTTAGCCCGCGATCGGGCACACAGGTCCACTGGACCACCAGGGATATTGGGTTTCTCATTTATTTGCTTAGCCCGTGATCGGGTGGAAAGGTCCACTGGACCACCAGGGATTTGGGAAATTTCTTTATTTACTTAGACCACGATCAGGCGGGCAGCGGTCCACTGAACCACCAGGGATTTTAGATTATACTATCTTTTACTGCAGCCCACGATCGGGCTGTGGGGCACATTGCCGTACTACAGGGGGCATCGGTCCCTGATGGCTGCTGCCTGGCAGGGCGCCAGGCGCAAGTCGCTGGGGATCGGCGCACCTGCATGCAATGAAGAGAGGATATGCAAAATGGCTCCATTTGCACCTTGCATACATTATGGCCCCATTTGCATGTCAACCTTTGAATATCGCGGTTGCTGCACCTTGCACAATGGAACTTGTGCTAGCGCATCCCCATGCTCCACTCTGGCTCCTGACGCTGGCGCAGTGCCACCGCGCCTACGCGCATCGCGATTATAGGGTATGATATATTCAACCATGCTAGCCACATGAAGCCTGTTGAATATCGCCCGGTCAACGCCCCTGCACAGCCAAGTTGCGCTGTGCCCAGGCTTGCGCCACAGCCTGGCGCAGTTTGAATATCTGAGCCATGGTATATTAATTTTCCACTTCCAGTCTGACACCTTTGAACAAAAAAGTGGAATTCTTTTTTGGCCATGTGTCACTGTGTACCTGTAAAAGGAACATTTAAAACATTTAAAAAAAATCATGTAATGATACTATCAAACTAGTGAGGGCCATGCTGCGTACTGGCCTGATGATGCCACACAGAGGGGTGCTGGAGGAAGAGGTAACTTATGTCTGTGCCTTGGGAGCTGTCTGGCTTTGTGACTGGCTTGCTAGTCTTCCCTGTGAATGGTCAGATGGTCAAACCAGCAGTTAAAGGGAGACAAAAGGGGAAAAAAGCACATTTTAATGTCTTGCGAGCAATAAGGTGGAATCACCTCCTGTGTGAGGAGCCACCACCACACCATTGAGGATTAAGGGTGTGAACAACAGTGAAAGTAATTTACCATCACAGCAGGCAAAGGCAGGACTTGATGAACTTGAGGTCTTGCTGTCTTAATTGGGTGGCTGGAGGCTTGGCTTGATGGCTGGCTGGCTGGAGGTCTTCTAGGCAATGTCATTTGCACTGGATTAAGAGTCTGGGTTTCTCAGTCTGGATGCATGCGGTGGAGGTGGTGGTGCTCATGTTTGTGGATGTGGAGAACACAAGCAGGCCAGAGAAGGAGGAGGCAGTGTCTTGCTTGCTGGAGCAGGTCTGGTCTGCCAGGCTGGAAATGACATTTATGTTGGATTAAGAGTTCTGGATTTTAGTCTGGATACATATGGTGGAGGTTGCAGTGAGTCATCTTGTTCGTGGATATGAAGGACACAAGCAGGCCAGAGGTGGGGGAAGAGGCAGTGTCTTCCTTGCTGGAGAAGATATGATCCTCCTGGCTGGCAGTGGTATTTATGTTGGCTTAAGAGTCTAGGGGCTGGATTTTCAATCCACTGAGAATGTCACAAGGCCCTGGTGTGCCAAACATATGGCTCATAGGGCCTGTGGCATTGTCTGGGCCTGCAGTTGGGAGTTTCTATCCTGTGCACCAATTGCCACAAGTTAGACCAACTTTTTGTGATCTAGCTTGCAACAATCTTGAGGGCCATTTCTATGAATCTTGCACCAAATATTTGGTGCAAACTGGCATAAATGGTGAGAACTGTTACAGCTGTGTCTGAGATTGTAGAATCTGGTGTAGTTATGGTGGAAGGGTTTGGCACACCACTGGAACCAAAGTGTCACGGCACATAACTGTCCCCCACCTTGTAGAAGGCGCAGCCTTCGAGGTCCAGGAAGCGGAGGGGTTCCGAACTGCCAGCGGGTCGGCGGCACCTGTGCAGCCGACCAAGGGTTCCAGGAGGCCGGAAGAAGCAGGCAGAAAGAAGGCGCAGCCCTCGAGGTCCAGGGAGCGGAGGGGCTCCGAGCCGCCAGCGGGTCGGCGGCACCTGTGCAGCCGACCAAGGGTTCCAGGAGGCCGGGAGAAGAAGGCAGAGACGGCAAAGCCGCAAACCAATCGGAAAGTGACCGTAGTCTGTGCCTTGCTCCTCGATTGCGCCTTCCCCATAGACTTAAACAGGGGTTTGCTGCACTATTCTGGCCGGAATTTCTGCTTTTCTTTAAATTATTTTGAATTCCTCATAAAAGAGCTGTTTTCTCTTACTTTGTGCCTGATTTATAGGCTGTTTTTATGTACTTTAAAATAAGTGTACAGTCTTTGAAATGTTGTGTGGGCTGGCGGCTTTGCAAACTCAACCCCCATACCCTCCCAGTCTATTGTTGTGCAAATCTTAAGTTTTAGCACCTTATTGCAGATTACTGCAATAAAGGTACCTTGCTGACTGCCTTCTCCTCTGTCCCCACCTTGTAGAAGGCGCAGCCCTCGAGGTCCAGGGAGCGGAGGGGCTCGAGCCGCCAGCGGTCGGGTGGCGCCTGTGTAGCAATCCAAGGGTTCCAGGAGGCCGAGAAGCAGGAAAGGTACGGGCAAAGCCGAAAACCAATCAGAAAGCGACCGCAGTCTGAACCTTGCTTCCAATTGGTTTGCCTTCCCCATAGACTTAAACTGGGGTTTGCTGCACTATTCTGGCCGGGATTTCTGCTTTTCTTTAAATTATTTTGAATTCCTCATAAAAAGTGCTGTTTTCTCTTACATTGTGCAGGATTTAGGGGCTGTTTTTCTGAATTTTAAAATAGGTGTTACAGTCTTTTGAAATGTTGTGTGGGCTAGACGCTTAGGCGCCTAACCCCCCCATACCCTCCATGTCTATTGTTGTGCAAATCTTAAGTTTTAGCACCTTATTGCAGATTACTGCAATAAAGGTACCTTGCTGACTGCCTTCTCCTCTGTCCCCCACCTTGTAGAAGGCGCAGCCCTCGAGGTCCAGGGAGCGGAGGATCTCCGAGCCGCCAGCGGGTCGGCGGCGCCTGTGCAGCCGACCAAGGGTTCCAGGAGGCCGGGAGAAGCAGGCAGAAAGGTACGGGCAAAGCCGCAAACCAATCGGAAAGCTACCACAGTCTGTGCCTTGCTCCATTGGTGCGCTTTCCCCATAGACAACCAGGTTTGCTGCACTATTCTGGACGGGATTTCTGCTTTTCTTTAAATTATTTTGAATTCCTCATAAAAAGTGCTGTTTTCTCTTACTTTGTGCCTGATTTATGGGCTGTTTTTCTGTATTTTAAAATAAGTGTTACAGTCTTTTGAAATGTTGTGTGGGCTAGACGCTTAGGCGCCTAACCCTCCAATACCCTCCCAGTCTATTGTTGTGCAAATCTTAAGTTTTAGCACCTTATTGCAGATTACTGCAATAAAGGTATCCTGCTGACTGCCTTCTCTTCTGTCCCCCACCTTGAAGAAAGCGCAGCCCTCGAGGTCCAGGGAGCGGAGGGGCTCCGAGCCGCCAGCGGGTCGGTGGCACCTGTGCAGTCAACCAGGGGTTCCAGGAGGCTGGGAGAAGCAGGCAGAAAGGTACGGGCAAAGCCGCAAACCAATCGGAAAGCGACCGCAGTCTGTGCCTTGCTTCCGATTGGTGCGCCTTCCCCATAGACTTAAACTGGGGTTTGCTGCAATATTCTGGCCTGGATTTCTGCTTTTCTTTAAATTATTTTGAATTCCTCATAAAAAGTACTGTTTTCTCTTACTTTGTGCCTGGTTTATGGGCTGTTTTTCTGTATTTTAAAATAAGTGTTAAAGTCTTTCGAAATGTTGTGTGGGCTAGACGCTTAGGCGCCTAACCCCCCCCCATACCCTCCATGTCTATTGTTGTGCAAATCTTAAGTTTTAGCACCTTATTGCAGATTACTGCAATAAAGGTACCTTGCTGACTGCCTTCTCCTCTGTCCCTCACCTTGTAGAAGGCGCAGCCCTCGAGGTCCAGGGAGCGGAGGGGCTCCGAGCCGCCAGCGGGTCGGCGGCGCCTGTGCAGCCGACCAAGGGTTCCAGGAGGCCGGGAGAAGCAGGCAGAAAGGTACGGGCAAAGCCGCAAACCAATCGGAAAGCGACCGCAGTCTGTGCCTTGCTTCCGATTGGTGCGCCTTCCCCATAGACTTAAACTGGGGTTTGCTGCACTATTCTGGTCGGGATTTCTGCTTTTCTTTAAATTATTTTGAATTCCTTATAAAACTGCTGTTTTCTCTTACTTTGTGCCTGATTTATGGGCTGTTTTTCTGTATTTTAAAATAAGTGTTACAGTCTTTTGAAATGTTGTGTGGGCTAGACGCTTAGGCGCCTAACCCCCCCATACCCTCCCAGTCTATTGCTGAGCAAATCTTAAGTTTTAGAACCTTATTGCAGATTACTGCAATAAAGGTACCTTGCTGACTGCCTTCTCCTTTGTCCCCACTTTGTGAAAGGCGCAGCCCTCGAGGTCCAGGGAGCGGAGGGTCTCCTAGCCGCCAGCGGATCGGCAGCGCCAGTGCAGCTGACCAAGGGTTCCAGGAGGCTGGAAGAAGCAGGCAGACAGGTACGGGCAAAGCCGCAAACCAATCGGAAAGCGATAGCAGTCTGTGCCTTGCTTCCGATTGGTTTGCCTTCCCCTAGACTTAAACTGGGGTTTGCTGCACTATTCTGGCCGGGATATCTGCTTTTCTTTAAATTATTTTGAATTCCTCATACAAAGTGCTGTTTTCTCTTACTTTGTGCCTGATTTATGGGCTGTTTTTCTGTATTTTAAAATAAGTGTTACAGTCTTTGGAAATGTTGTGTGGGCTAGACGCTTAGGCTCCTAACCCCCCCCATACCCTCCATGTCTATTGTTGTGCAAATCTTAAGTTTTAGCACCTTATTGCAGATTACAGCAATAAAGGTACCTTGCTGACTGCCTTCTCCTCTGTCCCCCACCTTGTAGAAGGCGCAGCCCTCGAGGTCCAGGGAGTGGAGGGGCTCCAAGCCGCCAGCGGGTCGACGGCGCCTCTGTAGCCGACCAAGGGTTCCAGGAGGCTGGGAGAAGCAAGCAGAAAGGTACGGGCAAAGCCGCAAACAAATCGGAAAGCAACCGCAGTCTGTGCCTTACTTCCGATTGGTGCGCCTTCCCCATAGACTTAAACTGGTTTACTGCACTATTCTGGCCGGGATTTCTGCTTTTCTTTAAATTATTTTGAATTCCTCATAAAAAGTGCTGTTTCCTCTTACTTTGTGCCTGATTTATGGGCTGTTTTTCTGTATTTTAAAATAAGTGTTACAGTCTTTTGAAATGTTGTGTTGGCTAGACGCTTAGGCGCCTAACCCCCCCATACCCTCCCAGTCTGTTGTTGTGCAAATCTTAAGTTTTAGCACCTTTTTGCAGATTACTGCAATAAAGGTACCTTGCTGACTGCCTTCTCCTCTGTCCCCCACCTTGTAGAAGGCGCAGCCCTCGAGGTCCAGGAGCGGAGGGGCCCGAGCCGCCAGCTGGTCGGCTGGCGCCTGTGCAGCGACTCAAGGGTTCCAGGAGGCCGGAGAAGCAGGCAGAAAGGTACGGGCAAAGCCACAAACCAATCAGAAAGCGACCGCAGTCTGTGCCTTGCTTCCGATTGGTGCGCCTTCCCCATAGACTTAAACTGGGGTTTGCTGCACTATTCTGGAAGGGATTTCTGCTTTTCTTTAAATTATTTTGAATTCCTCATAAAAAGTACTGTTTTCTCTTACTTTGTGCCTGATTTATGGGCTGTTTTTCTGTATTTTAAAATAAGTTTTACAGTCTTTTGAAATGTTTTGTGGGCTAGACGCTTAGGCGCCTAACCCCCCCATACCCTCCATGTCTATTGTTGTGCAAATCTTAAGTTTTAGCACCTTATTGCAGATTACTGCAATAAAGGTACCTTGCTGACTGCCTTCTCCTCTGTCCCCCACCTTGTAGAAGGCGCAGCCCTCGAGGTCCAGGGAGCGGAGGATCTCCGAGCCGCCAGCGGGTCGGCGGCGCCTGTGCAGCCGACCAAGGGTTCCAGGAGGCCGGGAGAAGCAGGCAGAAAGGTACGGGCAAAGCTGCAAACCAATTGGAAAGCGCCCGCAGTCTGTGCCTTGCTTCGAATTGGTGCGCCTTCCCCATAGACTTAAACTGGGGTTTGCTGCAATATTCTGGCCGGGATTTCTGCTTTTCTTTAAATTATTTTGAATTCCTCATAAAAAGTGCTGTTTTCTCTTACTTTGTGCCTGATTTATGGGCTGTTTTTCTGTATATTAAAATAAGTGTTAAAGTCTTTTGAAATGTTGTGTGGGCTAGACGCTTAGGCTCCTAACCCCCCCCATACCCTCCATGTCTATTGTTGTGCAAATCTTAAGTTTTAGCACCTTATTGCAGATTACTGCAATAAAGGTACCTTGCTGACTGCCTTCTCCTCTGTCCCCCACCTTGTAGAAGGCGCAGCCCTCGAGGTCCAGGGAGTGGAGGATCTCCGAGCCGCCAGCGGGTCGGCGGCGCCTATGCAGCCGACCAAGGGTTCCAGGAGGCCGGGAGAAGCAGGCAGAAAGGTACGGGCAAAGCTGCAAACCAATCGGAAAGCGACCGCAGTCTGTGCCTTGCTTCCGATTGCTGCGCCTTACCCTTAAACTTTAACTGGGGTTTGCTGCACTTTTCTGGCCGGGATTTCTGCTTTTCTTTAAATTATTTTGAATTCCGTATAAAAAGTGCTGTTTTCTCTTACTTTGTGCCTGATTTATGAGCTGTTTTTCTGTATTTTAAAATAAGTGTTACAGTCTTTTGAAATGTTGTGTGGGCTAGACGCTTAGGCTCCTAACCCCCCCATACCCTCCATGTCTATTGTTGTGCAAATCTTAAGTTTTAGCACCTTATTACATATTACTGCAATAAAGTTACCTTGCTGACTGCCTTCTCCTCTGTCCCCCACCTTGTAGAAGGTGCAGCCCTCGAGGTCCAGGGAGCGGAGGGGCTCCGAGCCGCCAGCGGGTCGGTGGCCCCTCTGCAGCCGACCAAGGGTTCCAGGAGGCCGGGAGAAGCAGGCAGAAAGGTACGGGCAAAGACGCAAACAAATCGGAAAGCAACCGCAGTCTGTGCCTTGCTTCCGATTGGTGCGCCTTCCCCATAGACTTAAACTGGTTTGCTGCACTATTCTGGCCGTGATTTCTGCTTTTCTTTAAATTATTTTGAATTCCTCATAAAAAGTGCTGTTTCCTCTAACTTTGTGCCTGATTTATGGGCTGTTTTTCTGTATTTTAAAATAAGTGTTACAGTCTTTTGAAATGTTGTGTGGGCTAGACGCTTAGGCGCCTAACCCCCCTCATACCCTCCCAGTCTATTGTTGTGCAAATCTTAAGTTTTAGCACCTATTGCAGATTACTGCAATAAGGTACCTTGCTGACTGCCTCTCCTCTGTCCCCAACTTGTGAAGAGCGAGCCTCAAGGTCCAGGGGAGCGGAGGGCTCAGCCGGCAGCAGGTCGGCCTGTGCAGCCGTACTCATGTTCCAGGAGGCCGGAGAAGCAGACAGAAGGGTATGGCAGTTACAAACCAATCGGAAAAAGACCGCAGTCTGTGCCTTGTTTCCGATTGGTGCGCCTTCCCCTTAGACTTAAACTGTGGTTTGCTGCACTATTCTGGCCGGATTTCTTTTCTTTAAATTATTTTGAATTCTCATCAAAAGTGCTGTTTTCTTTTTCTTTGTGCCTGATTTATGGGCTGTTTTCTGTATTTTAAAATAAGTGTTACAGTCTTTGAATGTTGTGTGGGCTAGACGCTTAGGCGCCTAACCCCCCCATACCCTCCCAGTCTATTGTTTTGCAAATCTTAAGTTTTAGCACCTTTTTGCAGATTACTGCAATAAAGGTACCGTGCTGACTGCCTTCTCCTCTGTCCCCACCTTGTAGAAGGCGCAGCCCCGAGGTCCAGGTAGCGGAGCGCCCGAGCCGCCCCGCGACCTGCCGCGCCTGTGCAGCCGACCAAGGGTTCCAGGAGGCCGGAAGAAGCAGGCAGAAAGGCACGGGCAAAGCCGCAAACCAATCGGAAAGTGGCCGCAGTCTGTGCCTTGCTTCCGATTGGTGCGCCTTCCCCATAGCCTTAAACTGGGGTTTGCTGCACTATTCTGGCCGGGATTTCTGCTTTTCTTTAAATTATTTTGAATTCCTCATAAAAGTGCTGTTTTCTCTTTCTTTGTGCCTGATTTATGGGCTGTTTTTCTGTATTTTAAAATAAGTGTTACTGTCTTTTGAAATGTTGTGTGGGCTAGACGCTTAGGCGAATAACCCCCCCCATACCATCCCAGTCTTTTGTTGTGCAAATCTTAAGTTTTAGCACCTTATTGCAGATTACTGCAAAAAAGGTACCTTGCTGACTGCCTTCTCCTCTGTCCCCCACCTTGTAGAAGGTGCAGCCCTCGAGGTCCAGGGAGCGGAGGGGCTCCGAACCGCCATCGGGTCTGCTGTGCCTGTGCAGCCGACCAAGGGTTCCAGGAGGCCGGGAGAAGCAGGCAGAAAGGTACGGGTAAAGCCACACACCAATCGGATAGCGACCGCAGTCTGTGCCTTGCTTCCGATTGCTGCGCCTTCCCCATAGACTTAAACTGGGTTTGCTGCACTATTTTGGCCGGTATTTCTGCTTTTCTTTAAATTATTTTGAATTCCTCATAAAAAGTGCTGTTTTCTCTTACTTTGTGCCTGATTCATGGGCTGTTTTTCTGTATTTTAAAGTAAGAGTTACAGTCTTTTGAAATGTTGTGTGGGCTAGACGCTTAGGCGCCTAAACCCCCTCCATACCCTCCCAGTCTATTGTTGTGCAAATCTTAAGTTTTAACACCTTATTGCAGATTACTGCAATAAAGACACCTTGCTGACTGCCTTCTCCTCTGTCCCCCACCTTGCAGAAGGCGCAGCCCTCAAGGTCAAGGGAACGGAGGGGCTCCGAGCTGCTAGCGGGTCGGCAGCGCCTGTGCAGCCTACTTAAGTGTTCCAGGAGGCCGGAGAAGCAGGTAGAAAGGTGGCAGTCGCAAACCAATTGAAAGCGACTGCGAAGTCTGTGCCTTGCTTCCTATTGGTGCGCCTTCCCATAGACTTAAACTGGGGTTTGCTGCACTATTCTGGAAGGATTTCTGCTTTTCTTAAATTATTTTGAATTCTCATAAAAGTGCTGTTTCTCTTACTTGCCTGATTTATGGGCTGTTTTCTGTATTTTGAAATAAGTGTTACAGTCTTTTGAATGTTGTGTGGGCTAGACGCTTAGGCGCCTAACCCCCCCCCATTCCCTCCATGTCTATTGTTGTGCAAATCTTAAGTTTTAGCACCTTATTGCAGATTACTGCAATAAAGGTACCCTGCTGACTGCCTTCTCCACTGTCCCCCACCTTGAAGAAGGCGCAGCCCTCGAGGTCCAGGGAGCGGAGGGGCTCCGAGCCGCCAGCGGGACGGTGGCGCCTGTGCAGTCGACCAAGGGTTCCAAGAGGCCGGGAGAAGCAGGCAGAAAGGTACGGGTAAAGCCGCAAACCAATCAGAAAGCGACCGCAGTCTGAACCTTGCTTCCGATTGGTTTGCCTTCCTCATAGACTTAAACTGGGGTTTGCTGCACTATTCTGGCCGGGATTTCTGCTTTTCTTTAAATTATTTTGAATTCCTCATAAAAAGTGCTGTTTTCTCTTACATTGTGCCGGATTTATGGGCTGTTTTTCTGAATTTTAAATTAGGTGTTACAGTCTTTTGAAATGTTGTGTGTGCTAGACGCTTAGGCGCCTAACCCCCATGCTACCCTCCATGTCTATTGTTGTGCAAATCTGAAGTTTTGCACCTTATTGCAGATTACTGCAATAAAGGTACTTGCTGACTGCCTTTCCTCTGTCCCCACCTTGTAGAAGGCGCAGCTCGAGTTCCAGGGGAGCGAGGGTTCGAGCCGCCAGCGGTCGGCGGCGCCTGTGCAGCTGCATCAAGGATTCCAGGAGGCTGGAAGAAGCAGGCAGAAAGGTACGGGTAGCTGCAAACCAATCCGGAAAGCCACCGCAGTCTGTGCCTTGCTTCCGATTGCGCGCGCTCCCCATAGACTTAAACTGGGGTTTGCTGCACTATTTGGATGGATTTCTGCTTTTCTTCAAATTATTTTGAATTCTCATAAAGTGCTGTTTTTCTTACTTTGTGCCTGATTTATGGGCTCTTTTCTGAATTTAAAATAAGTGTTACAGTCTTTTGAAATTGTTGTGTGGGCTAGACGCTTAGGCGCCTAACCCCTCCAATACCCTCCCAGTCTATTGTTGTGCAAATCTTAAGTTTTAGCACCTTATTGCAGATTACTGCAATAAAGGTACCCTGCTGACTGCCTTCTCCTCTGTCCCCCTTGAAGAAAGCGCAGCCCTCGAGGTCCAGGGAGCGGAGGGGCTCCGAGCCGCCAGCGGGTCGGCTGGCACCTGTGCAGTCGACCAAGGGTTCCAGGAGGCTGGGAGAAGCAGGCAGAAAGGTACGGGCAAAGCCGCAAACCAATCGGAAAGCGACCGCAGTCTGTGCCTTGCTTCAGATTGGTGCGCCTTCCCCATAGACTTAAACTGGGGTTTGCTGCAATATTCTGGCCGGGATTTCTGCTTTTCTTTAAATTATTTTGAAGTCCTCATAAAAAGTGCTGTTTTCTCTTACTTTGTGCCTGATTTATGGGCTGTTTTTCTGTATTTTAAAATAAGTGTTAAAGTCTTTTGAAATGTTGTGTCGGCTAGACGCTAGGCTCCTAACCCCCCATACCCTCCATGTCTATTGTTGTGCAAATCTTAAGTTTTAGCACCTTATTGCAGATTACTGCAACAGTTAGTACCTGTTGACTGCCTCTCCCTCTGTCCCCACCTTGTAGAAGGCGCAGCCCTCGAGGTCCAGGGAGCGGAGGATCTCCAGCCGCGCAGGTCGACGGGCGCCTGTGCAGCCGTCAAGGGTTCCAGGAGGCCGGAGAAGCAGGCAGAGTAGGTGCGGCAAGCCGCAAACCAATCGGAAATGACCGCAGTCTGTGCCTTGCTCCGATTGCGCGCTTTCCCATAGACTTAAACTGGGGTTTGCTGCACTATTCTGGTCGATTTCTGCTTTTCTTTAAATTATTTTGAATTCTTTATAAAACTGCTGTTTTCTTACTTTGTGCCTGATTTATGGGCTGTTTTCTGTATTTTAAAATAAGTGTTACAGTCTTTTGAATGTTGTGTGGGCTAGACGCTTAGGCGCCTAACACCCCCATACCCTCCCAGTCTATTGTTGAGCAAATCTTAAGTTTTAGAACCTTATTGCAGATTACTGCAATAAAGGTACCTTGCTGACTGCCTTCTCCTTTGTCCCCCACTTTGTGAAAGGCGCAGCCCTCGAGGTCCAGGGAGCGGAGGGTCTCCGAGCCGCCAGCGGATCGGCGGCGCCAGTGCAGCTGACCAAGGGTTCCAGGAGGCCGGAAGAAGCAGGCAGACAGGTACGGGCAAAGCCGCAATCCAATCGGAAAGCGACCGCAGTCTGTGCCTTGCTTCCGATTGGTTTGCCTTCCCCATAGACTTAAACTGGGGTTTGCTGCACTATTCTGGCCGATTTCTGCTTTTCTTTAAATTATTTTGAATTCCTATACAAAGTGCTGTTTTCTTATTGTGCCTGATTTATGGGCTGTTTTCCTGTATTTTAAAATAAGTGTTACAGTCTTTGAAATGTTGTGTTGGCTGGAGGCGCTAGGCGCCTAACCTCCATACCCTCCCAGGTCTGTTGTTGTGCAAATCTTAAGTTTTAGCACCTTTTGCAGATTACTGCAATAAAGGTACCTTGCTGACTGCCTTCTCCTCTGTCCCCACCTTGTAGAAGGCGCAGCCCTCGAGGTCCAGGGAGCGGAGGGCTCTGAGCCAGCCGGTCGGCTGCGCTGTGCAGTCACCAAGGGGTTCCAGGAGGCCGGAGAAGCAGGCAGAAAGGTACGGGTAGCCGCAAAACCAATCAGAGCGACCGCAGTCTGTGTCTTGCTTCATTGCGCCTTTCCATAGACTTAAACTGGGTTTGCCGCACTATTCTGGAAGGATTCTGCTTTCTTTAAATTATTTTGAATTCTCATCAAAAGTACTGTTTTCTTTACTTTGTGCCTGATTTATGGCTGTTTTCTGTATTTTAAATAAGTTTCATAGTCTTTGAATGTTTTGTGGCTAGGCGCTAGGCGCCTCAACCCCCCATACCCTCCTTGTCTATTGTTGTGCAAATCTTAAGTTTTAGCACCTTATTGCAGATTACTGCAATAAAGGTACCTTGCTGACTGCCTTCTCCTCTGTCCCCACCTTGTAGTGAAGCGCAGCCTCGAGGGTCCAGGGAGCGGAGAGGGGCCCGAGTCACAGGTCGGCTGCGCCTGTGCAGCCGAGCAAGGGTCCAGGAGGCCGGGAGAAGCAGGCAGAAGGTAATGGTAAAGCTGCAAACCAATCAGAAAGCGACTGCAGTCTTGTGCCTTGCTTCGTCATTGGTGCTCTTCCCCATAGACTTAAACTGGGGTTTGCTGCACTATTCTGGAAGGATTTCTGCTTTTCTTAAATTATTTTGAATCTCTATAAAGTGACTGTTTCTCTTACTTTGTGCCTGATTTATGGGCTGTTTTTCTGTATTTTAAAATAAGTTTTGCAGTCTTTTGAATGTTTTGTGGCTAGACGCTAGGCGCCTAACCCCCATACCCTCCATGTCAATTGTTGTGCAAATCTAAGTTTTAGCACCTTATTGCAGATTACTGTAATAAAGGTACGTTGTTGACTGCCTTCTCCTCTGTCCCTCAATTTGCAGAAGGCGCAGCCCTCGAGGTCCAGGAGCGGAGGATCTCCGGAGCCGCAGCGGGTCGGCGCGCCTGTGCAGCCGTACTCAAGGGTTCCAGGGGAGGTCGAGTAGCAGGCAGAAAGGTTCAGGCAAGCTGCAAACCAATTGAAAGCGACCGCAGTCTGTGCCTTGCTTCAATTGTGCGCCTTCCCATATAGACTTAAACTGGGGTTTGCTGCAATATTCTGGAAGGGATTTCGCTTTAACTTATTTTGAATTCTCATAAAAGTGCTGTTTTCTTTACTTGTGCCTGATTTATGGGCTGTTTTTCTGTATATTAAAATAAGTTAAAGTCTTTTGAAATGTTGTTGGCTAGACTTAGTCTTAACCCCCCTATACCCTCCATGTCTATTGTTCTGCAAATCTTAAGTTTTAGTAATCACCGTAGATTACTGCAATAAAGGTACTTTGCTGACTGCCTTCTCCTCTGTCTCCCACCTGGAAGGCGAGCCTCGAGGTCCAGGGGAGCGGAGGGGCTCCGAAAGCCGCCAGCGGTCTCAAGGCGCCCAGTAGCCAACCAAGGGTTCCAGGGGGCCGGGAGAAGCAGACAGAAGGGTACGGGCAAAGCCACAAACCAATCGGAAAAAGACCGCTGTCTGTGCCTTGCTTCCGATTGGTGCGCTTTCCCCATAGACTTAAACTGGGGTTTGCTGCACTATTCTGCCCGGGATATCTGCTTTTCTTTAAATTATTTTGAATTCTTCTTAAAAAGTGCTGTTTTCTCTTACTTTGTGCCTGATTTATGGGCTATTTTTCTGTATTTTAAAATAAGTGTTACAGTCTCTTGAAGTGTGTGGGCTAGACGCTAGTTCCTAACCCCTGTATACCTCCCCAGTCTATTGTTGTGCAATCTAAGTTTTAGCACCTTATTGCAGATTACTGCACAAAGGTACCTTTGTTGACTGCCTCTCCTCTGTCCCTCACTTTGTAGAAGGCGAGCCTCGTGGTCCAGGGAGCGGAGGGCCCGAACTCCAGCGGTCGGCGCGCCTGTGCAGCCGACCAAGGGTTCCAGGATACGGGAGAAGCAGAAGGTACAGGCAGTTAAGAACCAATCGGAAAGCGACGCAGTCTGTGCCTTGCTTCCTATTGGTGCGCCTTTCCCATAGACTTAAACTGGGGTTTGCTGCACTATTCTGGGAGGGATTTCTGCTTTTCTTTCAATTATTTGAATTCTCACAAAAGTGCTGTTTTCTTACTTTGTGACTGATTTATGGGCTGTTTTTCTGTATTTTAAAATATGTTACAGTTTTTGAGTCGTGTGTGTGGCTAGAGGTTAGGTGCCTAACCTCCAAACCCTCCCAGTCTATTGTTGTGCAAATCTTAAGTTTAGCACCTATTGCAGATTACTGCAATAAATGTACCTTTGCTGACTGCCTTCCTCTGTCCCCCACCTTGTAGAAGGCGAGCCTCGAGGTCCAGGGAGTGGACTGGCTCGAGCCATAGAGGGATCTAGGTGACTGTAGCCGACCAAGGGTTCCAGGAGGTCGAGAAGCAGGCAGAATGGTATCGGCAGGTGCCGCAAACCAATCGAAAGCGACTGCAGTCTGTGCCTTGCTCGATTGCGCGCCTTATCCTTAGGGACTTAAACTGAGAGTTTGCCAATATTCTGGCCGGGATTTCGCTTTTTAAATTATTTTGAATTTTATAAAAAGTGCTGTTTTCTCTTACTTGTGCCTGATTTATGGGCTGTTTTTCTGTATTTTAAAATAAGTAAGTTACGTCTTTTGAATGTTGTGTGGGTTAGACGCCATGCCTTAAACCCCTTATACCTCTCCAAGTCTATTGTTGAGCAAATCTTAAGTTTTGGAACCTTATTGCAGATTACTGCAATAAAGGTACCTTGCTGATTGCCTTCTCTTTGTCACCCGCTTAGAAAGGCGAGCCCTCGAGGTCCAGGGAGCGGAGGGCTCAACCGGGCCATGGGTCGGTATGCTAAAGTTCAGCCGACTAAGGGTTCCAGGAGGCTAGAAGAAGCAGGCAGACAGGTACGGGAGAAAGCCGCGAAACCAATCGGAAATGTATCACAGTCTGCGCCTTTGTCTTCCATTGGCTTGCCTTCCCATAGACTTAAACTGGGGTTTGCTGCACTATTCTGGCCGGATTTCTGCTTTCTTTTAAATTATTTTGAATTCTTCATAAAAGTGCTGTTTTCTTACTTTGTGCCTGATTTATGGGCTGTTTGTATTTTAAAATAAGTGTTAAGTAGTCTTTTGAAATGTTGGGTGGGCTATGACGCTTAGGCGCTCTAACCCCCATACCTCCCAGTCTATTGTTTTGCAAAATCATAAGTTTTAAGCACCTTTTTCAGATTACTGCAATAAAGGTACTGTTGACTTCTTCCTCTGTCCCCCACTCCAGAAGGTGCAGCCTCGAGGTCCAGGAGCGGAGCGGCTCCGAGTCGCCAGCGGGACGGCGGCGCCTGTGCACCCGGATCAAGGGTTCCAGGAGGCCGGAGAAGAGGCAGAAGGCACGGGCAAAGTCAGAAACCAATCGGAAAGCGACTGCGAGTCTGTGCCTTGCTTCCTATTGGTGCGCTCTTCCCATAGCCTTAAATCGTAGTTTGCTGCACTATTCTGGCCGGATTTCTGCTTTTCTTTAAATTATTTTGAATTCCTACAATAGTGCTGTTTTCTTCTTTGTGCTCTGATTTATGGGCTGTTTTTCTGTATTTTAAATAAGTGTTACTGTCTTTGAATGTTGTGTGGGCTAGACGCTTAGGCGAATAACCCCCATACCCTCCCAGTCTTTGTTGTGCAAATCTTAAGTTTTAGCACCTTTATTGCAGATTACTGTAATAAAGGTGTACCTTGGTTACCTGCCTTCCTCTGTCCCCACCTTGTAGAAGGCGTGCAGCCTCGAGGTCCAGAGCGAGGGGCTCCGGAATTGCCATCGGGTCGGGTTGCTCCTGTGCAGCCGACCAAGGGTTCCAGAGGCCGGAGAAGTAGGCAGAAAGGTATCGGTAAGCCACACACCAATCGGATAGCGACCGCAGTCTGTGCCTTATTCCGCATTGGTGCGCCTCCCTATGACTTAAACTGTCGCACTATTTTACCGGCATTTCTTGCTTTCTTTTAAATTATTTGAATTTCACAAAGTGCTGTTTTCTTACTTTGTGACTGATTTCTGGCTGTTTTTCTGTATTTTAAAGCAGAGTTATGCCTTTGAAATGTTGTGTGGGCTTTTAGGGCACCTAAACCTCTCTATACCCTCCCTGTTCATTGTTGTGCAATTTAAGTTTAACACCTTATTGCAGATTACTGCACAAAGACACCTTGCTGATTGCCTTCTCTCTGTCCCCACCTGCAGAAGGCGCATCAAGGTCAAGGGAACGAGGGCTCCGAGCCAGCGGTCGGCAGCGCCTGTGCAGCCAACTAAGTGTTCCAGGGTCGGGAGAAGCAGGCAGAAGGGTATCGGCAAAGCCGCATCCAATCGAAAGCGACCGAGTTCGTGCCTTGCTTCCATTGCGCGCCTCCCCAGACTTAACTGGGGTTTGCTGCACTATTCTGGAAGGATTTCGCTTTCTTTAAATTATTTTAATTCCTGCAAAAGTGCAGTTTTCTCTTACTTGTGCCTGATTTATGGGCTGTTTTTCTACTTTGAAATAAGTGTTTACAGTCTTTTTGAATGTTGTGTGGGCTAGACGCTAGGCGCCTAACCCCCCCATACCTCCCAGTCTATTGTTGTGCAAATCTTTTAAGTTTTAGCACCCATTGCAGATTACTGCAATAAGGTAATTCCTGCTGACTGCCTTTCCACTGTCCCCACTCTGAAGAAGGCGCAGCCTCGAGGTCCAGGGAGCTGAGGTGTTCGAGCCGCCAGCGGGACGGTGGCGCCTGTGCAGTCGACCAAGGGTTCCAGGAGGCCGGAGAAGCAGGCAGAAAGGTATCATAAAAGCTGCAAACCAATCGGAAATACCGCAGTCTGTGCCTTTGCTTCATTGCGCGCCTTTCCATAGACTTAAATCAGTTTGGCTGTAATTATTCTGAAGGATTTCTGCTTTCTTTAAATTATTTTGAATTTCTACAAAGTGCTGCTTTCTTTTTCTTTGTGCCTGATTTATGGGCTGTTTTTCTGTATTTTAAAATAAGTGTTACAGTTTTTGATGTTTTGTGGTTAGACGCTTAGGGTTTAACCCCCATACCCTCCCAGTCTATTGTTTTGCAACTATGTTTCTAGCACCTTTTTTCAGATTACTGCAATAAAGTACTTGCTGACTGCCTTCTCCTCTGTCCCCACCTTGTAGAAGGCGCAGCCCTCAGGTCCAGGGAGCGGGATGCCCGAGCTGCCATGGGACGGCGGCACCTGCAGCCACCCAAGGGTTCCAGGAGGCCGGGAGAAGCAGGCAGAGCACGGGCAAAGCCGCAAACTAATCGGAAAGCGACCGCAGTCTGTGCCTTTGCTCGATTGGTGCGCCTTCCCCAGCCTTAAATCTGGGGTTTGCTGCACCATTCTGGCCGGATTTTGCTTTCTTTAAATTATTTTGAATTCTCATAAAAAGTGCTGTTTTCTTAATTTGTTCTGGTTTATGGGCTGTTTTCTGTATTTTAAAATAAGTTAAAGTCTTTGAAATGTTCTGTGGGCGACGATTAGGCGCCTAACCCCCGCACTTCTCCATGTCTATTGTTGTGCAAATCTTAAGTTTTAGCACCTTATTGCAGATTACTGCTATAAAGGTATTTTGCTGACTGCCTCTCTGTCCCACCTTGTAGAAGGCGTAGCCTCGAGGTCCAGGGAGCTGAGGGTCTCGAGTCCGCCAGCGGTCGGCGGCGCCTGCAGCCTACCAAGGGTTCCAGGAGGCCGGGAGAAGCAGGCAGAAAGGTACGGGGAAAGCCACAAACCAATCGGAAAGCAACCGCAGTCTGTGCCTTGCTTCCGATTGGTGCGCCTTCCCCATAGACTTAAACTGGTTTGTTGCCCTATTCTGGCCGATTTCTGCTTTTCTTGAATTATTTTGAATTCCCAAAAGTGCTGTTTCTCTTACTTTGTGCCTGATTTATGGGCTGTTTTTTCTTGTATTTTAAAATAAGTGTTACAGTCTTTGAACTGTTGTTTGGCAGACGCTTAGGCGCCCAACCCCCATACCCTCCCAGTCTGTTGTTGAGGAAATTTAAGTTTAGCACCTTTTGGTAGATTACTGCAATAAAGGTACTGGCTGGACTGCCTTCTCCTCTGTCCCCACCTTGTAGAAGGCGCAGCCCCCGAGGTCCAGGGATGGAGGGGCCCGAGTCATTAGCCGGTGCGCTTGGCTTGTGCAGCCGGATTGTTGGTCCAGGAGGCCGAGGCTACACGCAGAAAGGTATCGGCAAAGTTGCAAACCAATCAGAAAGCGATCTGCAGTCTGTGCCTTGCTTCTGATTGGTGCGCCTTTCCATAGACTTAAATCAGTTTGCTGCACTATTCTGGAAGGGATTTCTGCTTTTTTTTAAATTATTTTGAATTTCTATAAAAAGTGTTGTTTCTAACTTTGTGCCTGATTTGTGGGCTGTTTTTCTGTATTTTAAAATAAGTGTTACAGTCTTTTGAAATGTTGTGGGGTCGACGCTTAGGCGCCTAACCCCCATACCCTCCCAGTCTATTGTTCTGCAAATCTAAGTTTTAGGCAAATAATTGCAGATTACTACATTGGGCAGGCCTTGTTGACTGCCTTCCTCTGTCCCCCACCACAGAAGGCGCAGCCCCTCGGGAGGTCCAGGGAGCAGAGGGGCTCCGGTTGTGAGCTGGTCGGCTGCGCCTGCAGCCACCAAGGGTTCCAGGAGGCCAGGAGAAGCAGACAGAAGGGTACGGGTAAAGCACAAACTAATCAGAAAAACTAATCGCAGTCTGTGCCTTTGCTTCCTATTGGTGCTTTCCATAGACTTAAACTGGGGTTTGCTGCACTATTCTGGCCGGATTTCGCTTTTCTTTAAATTATTTTTAATTTTCATAAAAGTGCTGTTTTCTCTACTTGTGGCCTGATTTATGGGCTGTTTTCTGTATTTTAAAATATACTGTTTTGTTTTGTATGGTACCACATACTACTTGCTGCTCTTTTTACTTGCACTATATGGTGCCTGGACAATAGACAGCATGGATTCATCCTGGAGAAATCGTGTCAGACAAACCTTGTAGAGTTCTATGACTGGGTGATGATGAGTGCCTTGGACGTCGGTAGATCAGTGGATTTCCTCATTCTAGACTTCAGCAAGGTATTTGACTCTGTTCCTCACGGGGGCCTGTTGGATAAACTGGGAGAAATGGAGTTGGGGAACCAGATGACAGGATGGATAGGCAATTGGCTCCAGGAATGGAAGATAGTTTCATCCCCAAGGAGGGTCATTAGTGGGGACCTACAGGGATCAGTCCTTGGGGCCCTCCTGTTCGACGCCTACATCTCTGTCATGAGGACAGGTATTAGGAGTGTGATGAGTCTCATTACGGATGACTCAAAACTGGGGGTAGTGATGGATGGGGAGGAGGGGAGGGTGGCCCTTCAGAGGGACCTGAAGGCTCTGGAAAGATGGTCTAGAAAGTGGAAGCTGAGGTTCAATGCAGGGAAATGCAAGATACTGCACCTGGGGGCCAGAAACCCGTGCCAAGTGTACGCCCTGGGTGGTGAAATGCTACAAGTCTCGATGGCTGAGAGGGACCTGGGGTTGGTGGTGGATGTCAAGATGAACAACTCAGAGACTTGAAGGAGGGCAGCGACCAAGGCCAACAGGATGCTGGGATGCATCACTAGGGGGATCATCTCCAGAAGGAGGGAAGTGATACTCCCTCTGTATAACTGCTTGGTGAGACCGCACCTCGAGTACTGCATGCAGTTTTGGAGGCCACACTTAAAGAGGGACATTGAACTCCTGGAGAGGGTCCAGAGGAGGGCAACCAAAATTATTTGGGGCTTTGGGGAGAGAACCTATGGGAAGAGGCTCAAAGAGCTAAATATGTACATATTGGAAGAGAGAAGGGACCAGGGGGACATGATAGAGGTCTTCAGGTACATGAAGGAGGTAAATAGGGAAGCAGCAGTCATGGTGCTTCAAAGGAATGGGGGGCCAACTAGAGGGCATGGGTGGAAGCTGAAGGGGGTAGATTCAGGGGAGAAAGGAGGAGGAGCTACTTCACTGAGAGGGTGGTGGAGCCATGGAATGCACTGCCCAGGGGGCTGGTGGAGGCATAGACAGTGGATGGGTTCAAGAGAGGGTGGGACAGGTACAGGGGAAGGGTTTTGGAAGCAAAATCCAGTGCAGCGAGAATATCCAGAACTGGGAAGGAAGAAGCCAGAGAGGGCAAGGGGGGCAGCAAAGTCAGCTCCCAGGGTGGGGGCTGACCAAAAGAGCAGACACGAAAGACAGGCCTATTCTGCTGGCATTTTAGTATGTTAGTATATTGTCTACTCATGTATTTCCCAATGTTTCTCTCCCCAGGATGCAACTGGAAATGAGCAATTGTCTGTTCAGTATGTTTTCCTCATAAATCTTTTAAAGAAATAAATGGTATGTCCTTTCTGAGGTTGTCCCTCTCCTGCCACCACTGTAGTGCCTGAAGAAGAGTTCCTGTGGCTGGCACCAGTTTAGACAATGAATCTCTTTTTTGATGCCAGTGTGACTTGAGATGAAACTGAATGTCTCTCATTTGAAACCTGGCCCCCCGACACCGTTGCTGCTGAAGCTGCTATGTGGCCCAGCAATTTGTAGAAAATGCCTTGCTGGCTTTGGGATGTGTAGTTTGAAGGAGCTGGCTAGCTGCACTAGGCCATCCACTCTTCCCTGTGGAAGGAATGCCCTGCCCCCTTACAGTGTCCAGCTCAGCTCCTATGAACTGCCAAGAGCTGAACTGGCTCTAGCACTGACTTCTTCAGGTTGACTAGGAACCCTAAGGATTGCAGAGTGTCCTGTATGACTGCCAGAGCATCTCTGACTAGATGAGGAGATTGACCCAAGCCTTTCTAGTCATCCAGGTAGGAGAACACTGCCACCCCTTGCCTTCTTAGGTGTGCTATGACCACAGCCAAACACTTGGGGCGGAGGTCAGTCTGAAGGGCATTGCCCTGAACTGATACATACATGTGATAATGTAAAACTGTGCGAGAGGGAGGTTTTGTGAAGTTAGGAGGAAGATTGGCCTTTTAGGAGGGAGAGTGCGTAAATGCTGGCCATTAAGTAACAGGAAATATATATGTGTGTGTGTGTGTGTGTGTATAAATATATATATATATATATATATATATATTATATATATATATACATAATCAGGAGTGTAGCCAGCAATTTCCATTTTGTACACAAACTCCAACAGTTACACCCCACCCATTTAAAAAATGTACACATCCTTTCCAAATGGCAACCCCTTCCAAACAAGTCAGATTGTTGTCAGACTACTCCTCTACTCTCTAAAGGGGTTATACATGTATTGGACACTCCTCAGTGGCCTACACTAACCCAAATACTACAGATTAGAATGATAATATTAACAGAGTGGCTTATGGTTTGTAACAGGCACTCAACAAAACTGTAAACAAATGTGTACAGTGAGTATGCCTGTCTACACCCTTGTGTATATATATATATATATATATATATTATATATATATATATACACATACACACGCACACACATATATATATATACTGTATATACATAGCTATAGTACATATACAAAATGCACTTTATTAATTCAATTAGAACAAAATTATACAGGAATAAATACAAATTGTAAAAATCCACACTGATACATCAATAATAAATGCTTTCTAATTTCACAAACTCATCTTGGTGGAATGTACAAGTGAGTTCTTTCCCTTCCAACCATCATTGTATTTTGCCCCTCACGGTGTGGTTCTGGTCTCCCTATTAGTGTGGTGGAAGGATCAGGGGTCAGAGCACATGAGAGGGAAATGAACCTGAGCTGCCTGAGAGGCTTTTACATTCAGCACTGTAGCGCTCGAAACAGCCAGATACCAGCTCGCATATACATGCCAGTATCCTGCATGAAAGCTCACACAGGCGTTGCAGCATTTGCAAACCACTAGGCTGGCAGTTTTACTTTATCTACACAGCACCTCCGGTCCCCACAGCAAATGTAGACACATCGGAGCTGGCAGCGCAAACAAACAGGCACTCACGGACTGGAACTTGGGGATAGAGGGTGTCAGGAGGCAGCAAGGTAAGCTATGGCTGGTTGCTGAGATGTAAGCAGACATTGGAGATGATAACTGCTGATTGATTGACTATGTAAATCGGGAGATTTGCTTTCCTGTGTGGGGGAGGGTGGGAATGTAGTTAAAAAAACGGGACTGTCCCTGGCAAAATGGGGAGAGATCACATGTATGCTGATAATGGACTGATGGCACTCTGAATCCGAGATATTTTCTGTAGGATTGCCTGATGCGAATGGGGAAATAAGCATCCTTTAGGTCCAGAGATGCTAACCAATCTCCCTACCTTAATGTTGGGAGGATGGTTGCCAGAGTCACCTTCTTAAACTTTGGTTTTCACAAATGTCTGTTTAGATATATGAGATCTGGTATGGGTCACCACTCCCCAATTTTCTTTATTGTGAGGAAGTATCTTGAGTACAGGCCTTTTCACCTTCATGCCCAGGGAACTGGTTCTACTGCCCTTTGCAACAGAAGGTTGGATACTTCCTTCTCTAACAAAGCTGTTTCTGATGGGGTAGAGGGTCTGAAGACCCTTGTTTTCAGCCTTGACATGAGCTTAAAAGTGAGGCAAGATTCTGGCCCACTACCTCCAGGACC
This sequence comes from Neoceratodus forsteri, assembly GCA_016271365.2. Lineage (NCBI taxonomy): Eukaryota > Metazoa > Chordata > Ceratodontiformes > Ceratodontidae > Neoceratodus > Neoceratodus forsteri. Next base: position 188,120,976 of record CM057459.1, on the reverse strand, counting down.
CACTTGTCTGTGGTGATAGTTTGCCATTCCTGGAGATACTTAGCCAGCCTGTCCCCTACTGGTGTTGGGGAGGTGACCCAAGCAGACACCTCAGGGTATATGCTTGGTTTAATCAATTGCCTACACTGAGGCAAGTGGAGAAAAGAATCTGACAGGTGCAGGAAGTGCAACCTGGGACAGTGGTTTGAAAACCGAGCTCAAGCCTAGCATTCCACTATTTGCGTAGTTCTATTAACCATTTCGGCTCAAGGGCAGTCCTATGGTGAGACCATACTACATTTGTCACAATACAGTAAGATTCCCTGGGGTTTGAATGCAGAATTATGCAAATTGTGGGTTGGGACATGAATATTCATGCAGTCCGATATTCACAGTATTTGCTCCAAGCAAGGGCACTTTGCAGGGTCCCCTTGCATGGAGAATATACTGCTCACCTAACTCTCGTCTAAATCTGGCACAGCCCTAGCGGTTGCCCATGGTAGTGCATTGATGCCCCCCCATCCCAAGATAGTACTCCCTGGTGGCAAGTGGTGCCCCCTTCCTCTGAATCCAGTCTTGTTAATGAAGGATATAACCCTGTTGTTCAGTGGTCCCTCCCCTTCCACCTGATCCCAGTCCCATTATAGGAAGATATATCCCTGGAATAACCCTCAGTTTGCCAATGCCTCCCCAACAGCCACACTGCCCATAGTATGGCAGTAGCAAGGAAGTACTGCCCCCTAAGAAAGCCCAGTTCCATGAGCAGTGCCACCCACCCAGCCCATACCCACTTAGTAGCTAGTGGCCCATCTCTCACCTACAGCACCTACACTCACCCTCCAGTCCCCCCTACCAGTTCATCAGTGCCGTGGTCCAATGAGTGAGAGTGGCACAGCCCACCTCACACAACTGTGGCCACCGGCATCTGTCTGTTCAAGGGAGCATGGCTTATTTATAAGGCATAGTGATGTACCTTGCCCTATTCACAGCTTGCCCTCCCTACTACAGATAGACAATGAGTGGCCATAGTCGTGTAAGATGGGCTGCATCGCTTGTCATCGTCGACCTGTGGTATTGATGGACAGGTAGGGAGAACAGTAGATGGGTGTCTGTGCCAAGGGTTAGAGGGGAGCCACTAGCCAACTGAGTATACAGTAGGTTGAAGGGGGTTGCTCACAGTTTAGGATGGGGCTTTGTTGGGGAATCTGGACTTCTTTACTTCTGCCATGCCAAGGTCAGTGTGACTGTCAGGAGAGAGCACTGGTAAACTGGGGGCAGGGTGGTTCCCAGGATGGGGATTGGGTATGGGGAGGGATCACTGGCCACCAGGGAAATTGTTTTCCTACATGAACTGGGAAGGGGAGAGGGAGGGACCACTGGATGCCAGGATATATTTTTCTTGAATGGGATTGTGATTGGGTTGGGGGGAGACCACTGGACACCAGGGATATAGCCATCTTTAATGGGACTGGGTTTGGAGGGAGGGTTTATGTCACTATTCCCAGAGACAGCTCACTGCATTGGGGCAGTTGGGGGCTGTGCTGGGCAAAGCAGTCACACTTCCCATGCAGATGAGCCCGTAATGGAATACAAATGACCCCTTAGTGTCTTGCATGCCTAACTGACTTATTTGTATGAGGACCTTTGAAAAGTGCAGATTTTTCCAAGATGCAAGGCATTGCAGGGCCCAGTTTCAGGGGTGCTCTTGGGCAGTGCTCAGTGGCTTAGTGCCTGGACACAGTATCCCTGTATTCAGAGGGATAGTGCCATGCATTATCCCTCTGAATATACAGTAGCAGTAGTGTGCACCTGCGGTATTGCAAAGCACAGCACAAATGTTCTTGCTCCACTTTGGGCATTTTTGAGTATTGGGCCTCTGGTGTCTTCATTCTGTCCTGTGTTGGTCGATGGGTGGAGCAAAATGGCCCCCACCCCAGACAGAGATCAGCCCTAGGGACACTGAATCCTCCCTACCATGACAGCTCCTGAATGACCAGTCCATTCTAACACCAAAGTTGTTGGTGCAGCACTGCTGCAGTATTCCTGCCACCCACCCACCCCCACTTTATTTTTTCAACCTCTACAAGTACTTCTCAACTGACCTAGCTGATCAGTATTTTTATTCTGCATACTGACCTGTTTCCTCTTTTATATTTACAGCTCTGACAGGACATTGAGCACGTGTAGGAGGACACTGACCACACATATCAGATAAGCATTGTTTTTGGTTTACCCTACCTTGTTTGCAGTAGTTGGTTTGTAAAGAGCTGTAGATCCTTTGTGACCCCATTTGCTGTCCTTGTTTTACAGGTACGACTGTCTGTTCTTTTGAGATCCCCTTATCCCTGGCTCTGCAGGAACCAGGTAAGAGATCTCTTATCTGTGTTAGGATGTTAACCTGTAAAAGTTCAACCCCAAGTATTATGATACTAGGCTTTCACTTGTTGAGTGGTTGGTGATGTAGGGTTTGAAATATCTCCACTATGCTGTTACGATTCCACTATCATATAAGGGAGGAGTTGTACTGCAAAAAAACTGCACTACTGCAGACATTAGGGTGCAAGAATGCAATGTGTACAAAGTACACAAATATAAACATTAGAGGTTTGAGTCTGATCTAGTTGGATGAGCCTTAATTATTTTTTGGATCACTCTGCCAGCAGGTTTTTGCCTACAATGTGGTCAGTGTGCTACCAGTGACACGCGCAGGTCATTGTGATACCATGGTTCATGACCATTGTGTTACCACCAGCAAAAGGCATGGAATGAGACCATTGTATTACCACTGCAGGTGCACCCATAGTGCTACTGCTGACACGTGGTATCACAGTGGTCACAATGGTAGCGCAATGGAATTGAGACAAATCCATTGTGATACCAGTTGCAGTGGTATCACATATAGAATAGTGTATGGTTGCTTATACACAATATGGCTATGTTGTCATCGAGGGGATGTGATGACATCACACAAACCTCGAGAGTGAAGCTCGAGAGGTCCATGTGATGGAATCACTTCCTCGAGATGGCAATAATGCCTTGTTGTGTTTAAGCAATCATGTACTATTTTATATAGTATATGGTTCCCCAAACTGTAGGAGGTTTGACTTTTGACAAGGTTCATACCTTGTGAATATTGTCCTGCTTGCTTGCTCGTCACTTCCTCCCGGTCCAGGCTGCAGTCACCATCCAGTTCTGACACCGAAGATACCGGTGCTTCACTGCTTCCTGCGGTCCTGCTCTTGGCAAAAGAAATAAAAAAAAAACAACTGGCAAACTGACAGTTTGGGAACATGGAGCCGAGTATGGCAGTCCATGTCCCAGCTATCTGACTGAATGGCACTACCGACCAATCGTTAGACACCTCCGCCATTTTAGAGAGCATTTTTTGATCAGCTCTGTTTTTAGCCAATCATGTAGCAGCTTAAGGCTGAAAAGTTGTACTATCGATCTGGCGTCAGAACAATAGTACAACAACTTTTTAACCTTTGAACTGTCCTATAACAACATTTAGGAAGCCACTGTTTTCCACCTAGAATAAGCCCTAACAATATACTATAGTAGTATTTGCCATTGTCCTACGACTGCACAAGTGTTTGCCACTGTGCTACCACTGTGTGTCGATGGTATCATGGTGGATACAATAGTATCACACTAGAGTTGGAACAAAACCACTGTGTTACCAACAAACTGTGGTATCACAGTGGTGCACATTGCTACTACTGTGGTACCAGCAGAGATGGTATTACCAGTGAACTACCACTATCTGCATGGTATCACGATGGTTACAATGGTATCACAATGGAACTAAAACAAATCCACTGTGATACCATTTATGAAACCCATAATGGTAATACACAGGAATTCGTAGTGGTAGTGCAGTGGCAAAGAAAAGGTATTACAGTGGTACTCCAAATACATTTTTGTAACCTGTAATAGGATTGTTACATTCTCATGGTGCTTCATGACAGCAGTTTGTGTGTCACCTAGGATAGAGGACAACCACTTTTTAATGTGAACAGTTATTTAGAAAGATTGTACAACACCAAGAGGGAAACAGTCAGTGTAAAGTATACTGGAAAGAGGTTTTCATTCAGACCCCTGCCCCCCCCAAACAGATGTGTAATTGTCCCCTTGTTCCAACCTCCCTGATGCTCTGAGAGTAGAGCCCACCAGGTTCCACTTGTATGTCAGCTATAGGGGCGGGTGCTCTGCAGAGTGAAACACTCTAGCCTTCCTGGGTGACCATAGAAGAACAGACACTGATGGCAGAAAAAGGCTGACTGGCCCATCTAATATACCTGGCCTTCCTATAGTATGATGCGCTTAAGCTCTGCTGTTTGCCCACCCTCCACATGCGCACTCAGCAAGAGACCCACAGTTGCCCTCGGAACAAACCTGGTTCCAGCTGGGTTGGATATTCTTTGACATTATTACATAGAACAAGGAGCAGTGTGATAATGCAGTTGCCAGGAGGAGATGCTTACTATGCCAGCACCTTGGATTCATGTCCCTACCTAGCAGCAGCTTGATAGGAGGACTGAGAAACCCATAGGATGGGTGGTAGCCCCGCCACAGCACTGCTGCTTGGTGCTTCACTGGGGGCCATGAGGCACATTTGGAACCTGTGGGTGATCTGGGACTGCACCCTGCCTAAAGAGAGGTCAGATAAGGAGAAACATTGGTGGAAGGTGGACTGGCCCAAGCAGCAGACTTTGGCATGTCGACCGGTGCTGCTCTGCTATCTCAGGGAAGGGTCTGTCTGCTGTGCACCTTGCCTGATCACCGTGCCTCAGCCATGGTGGCCTGCCAGAAGTTTAGAGGAAGTTAAGTGGGTCGAGGATAGTAAGTGGTTACTCTGCTTAAGTGGCGGGCTAAGAACCTCATAGTTATTAGGCATAACAATATGCAACCTATCTGGCAATTATATGGGCAGGTCATAGTGACTGAGCATAAACAAGTCAACACACTTAATTTCTGGTAGAAAGGTAGGGCAGTCCGCAACTAATCGAAAGTGACCGGTCTGTGACTTGAGCTTCCGATTGGTGCGCCTTTCCCATAGACTTAAACTGGGTTTGCTGCACTATTCTGGCGGATTTCTACTTTTCTTTAAATTATTTGAATTTCTCATAAAGTGCTGTTTTCTACTTTGTGCCTGATTTATGGGCTGTTTTTCTGTATTTTAAAAATAAGTGTTATAGTCTTTTGAATGTTAGTGGGCTAGACTAGGCTCCCTTTCCCTACCCTCATAGTCTGTTGTGCAACCTGCTTTGTGCACCTTATTGTGATTACTACAATAAAGTAACTTGTTGCTGCTCTGCTTGTCCCCCACCTTGTGGAAGGCGCGCTTCTGGAGGTCCTGGGAACGGAGGGGTTGGTCGCGGCGCCTGTGCAGCCACCAAGGGTTCCAGGATGTTGGGAGAAGCAGCAGATAGTTATGGGAAGCCGCAACCACTGTGAAAGTGACCGCAGTTTGTGCCTTGTTTCCATTGGTGCTTTCCCAGAGATCTCTAAACTGGGTTTGCTGCAATTATTCTGGCCGATTTCTGCTTTTCTTTAAATTATTTGAATTCTCATAAAAAGTGCTGTTTTCTTTGCGCTCATTTATGGGTTGTTTTTCTGTTTTTAAAATAAGTTTTACAGTCTTTGAATGTTGTGTGGTCTAGACGCTTAGGCTTCTAACCCCCCACCTCCTAGTCTATTGTTGTGTAAATCTTAAGTTTTAGTACCTACAGATTACTGCAATAAAGGTATTTGTTGACTGCCTTCTCTGTCTCACTCGTAGTAGCGTGTTCTCGAGACCAGGGAGCTGAGGGGCTCGCGCCGACCAAGGGTTCCAGGAGGCCAGAGAAGAGTAGAGTACTGAGCTGTAAACCAATCGGAAAACATCAGGTGTGCCTTGCTACCATTGCGCGCTTCCTATAGATTTTGTCTGAGTATGCCACTATTCTGGGATTTTGTTTTTTTAAATTATTTTGAATTTCATGAGTGCTGTTTTCTTCTTATTTTGTGCCTGATTTATGGGCTGTTTTTCTGTATTTTAAAATATGTTACAGCTGAATATGTTATTGACGCTAGGCGCTTAACCCCTCATAATTGCCTATTGTTGTGCAATCTTATGTTTTAGCACCCATTGCAGATTACTACTAAAGGTACCTTGCTGACTGCCTTCTCCTGTCTCCCACCTGAAAGGCTGGCCTCGAGGTCCTGGGAGCGAGGCCTCGAGTGCAGGTCGCTGCACCTGTGCTGTCGACCAAGGGTTCCAGGAGGCGGGAGAAGCAGGCAGAAGTAATGGCAGTTACAAACCAATCGGAAAGGACTGCAGTCTGTGCCTTATGTTTCGATGGTGCGCCCTTTCCCATAGACTTAAACTGGGGTTTGCTGCACTATTCTGCGGGATTTCTGCTTTTTAAATTATTTTAATCTCATAAATATGCTGTTTTCTTTACTGTGCCTGATTTATGGGTTGTTTTCTGTATTTTAAAATAAGTTACAGTGTTTTGAATTGTGTGGGCGGCCAGGCGCCTAACTTCTATACCTCCTGCAGTCTATTGTTGTGCAAATCTGGTGTTTTAGCACCTGTTGTAGATTACTGCACAAAGGTACTGTTGACTGCCTTTCTCTGTCCCCACCTTGTAGAAGGCGAGCCTTGAGGTCCTGAGTGAGGGGCTCGAGCCGCCAGCGCTTGGCGGCGCCTGTGCAGCCACCATGGTTCCAGGAGGCCAGGAGAAGAGGCAGAGTAGACGAAAAGCCGAAACCAATCGAAAGTTTAATTTGTAGTTCTGTGCCTTGCTTCCCGATTGGTGCGCTCCCAGACTTCAACTGGGGTTTGCTGCACTATTCTGTCCAGGATTTCGCTTTTCTTTAAATTAGTTTGAATTTACAAAAGTGCTGTTTTCTCTTACTTTGTGCCTGATTTATGGTTGTTTTTCTGTATTTAAAATATGATAGTCTTTGAATGTTGTGGGCTAGACGTTAGGCCCTAACCCCGATATTCTCCCCAGTTCATTGATGCAAATCTTGTTAGCACCTTATTGCAGATTACTGTAAAGATTGCTGGTGACGCATTCTCTGTCTCACTTTTGTAGAAGGCGAGCCTCCAGGGTCCAGGGGAACGAGGGCTCCTCGGTCACAGCGGGTCGCCGGGCGTGTGTAGCTGACCAAGGGTTCCAGGAGGCTGAGAAGTGGCAGAAAGGTTCAGTAGCCGCGAACCAATCGGAAAGCCACCGCAGTCTGTGCCTTGCTTTCCGATTGCGTTCTTAGACTTAAATCAAAGCCATGTACTATTCTGGCCGGGATTTCTGCTTTTAAATTCATATTTCAGAATTCCTTACAAAAAGTGCTGTTTTCTTTTTTGTGCCTGATTTATGTAGCTGTTTTCTGCATTTTAAAATATGTTGTGTCTTGAATGTTGTGTTGGCTAGATCACTAGGCGCCTAAAGTTTCTATACCTCCCAGTTGTTGTGCAAATCTTAAGTTTTAGCACCTTTTGCAGATTACTGCAATAAAGGTGCATTCTTGCTGATCGCCTTTTCCTCTGTCCTCACCTTGTAGAAGGCGTAGCCCGAGGTCCAGGGAGCAGAGTGACCATCCGCCAGCGGTCGGCGCGCCTGTGCAGCTTCACCATGTTCCAGGAGGCCGGGAGAAGCAGGCAGAAAGGTACGGCAAAGCCGCAAACCAATGGAAAGTGACCGCAGTCTGTGCTTTGCTCCGATTGGTGCGCCTTCCCAAAGACTTAAACAGGGGTTTGCTGCACTATTCTGTCGGGATTTCTGCTTTTCTTTAAATTATTTTGAATTCCTCATAAAAGGTGCTGTTTTCTTACTTTGTGCCTGATTTATGGGCTGTTTTTCTGTATTTTAAAATAAGTGTTAGTCTTTTGAAATGTTTTGTGGGCTAGACGTTAGGCCCTAACTTCCCATACACTCCCCAGTCTATTGTTACAAATCTTAAGTTTTAGCACCTTGTTGCTCATTACTGCAATAAAGGTACCTTGCTGACTGCCTTCTCCTCTGTCTCCCACTTGTAGAAGACGCAGCCTCGAGGTCCAGGGAGGCGGAGGGCTCCAGCCGCCAACAGGTCAGTGGCAACTCTGCAGCACGACCAAGGGTTCCCGGAGGCGGGAGAAGCAGGCAGAAGGGTACGGTGCAGCCGCGAAACCAATCGAAAGTGACCGTAGTTCAAAGCATATGCTTCCGCATTGGTGCATCTTCCCCATAGACTTAAACTGGGGTTTGCTGCACTATTCTGGCCGGGTTTTCTGCTTTTCTTTAATTTATTTGAATTCGTCATAAAGTGCTGTTTTCTTTCTTTGTGCCTGATTTATGGGCTGTTTTCTGTATTTTAAAATAAGTGTTACAGTCTTTTGAAATGTTGTGTTGGCTTGATGCTTAGGCGCCTAAACCCCCATACCCTCCCAGTCTATTGTTGTGCAAATCTTAAGTTTTAGCACCTTTGCAGATTACTGCAATAAAGGTACCTTTGGTTGACTGCTCTTTCCTCTGTTCCCCACCTTGTAGAAGGCGCAGCCCTTGAGGTCCAGGGCTGAGGCTCCGAGCCGCCAGCTGGTCGGGCGGCGCCTGTGCAGCCGACTCAAGGGTTCCAGGAGGCCGAGAAGCAGGTAGAAAGGTACGGGCAAAGCCGCAAACTAATCGGAAAGTGACCGCAGTCTGTGCCTTGCTTCCGATTGCGCGCCTTCCCAAAGACTTAAATAGGGGTTTGCTGACTATTCTTGAAGGATTTCTGCTTTTTTTAAATTATTTTGAATTCTCATAAAGTGCTGTTTTCTTACTTTATGCTCTGATTTATGGGCTGTTTTCTGTATTTTAAAATAAGGTTACAGTCTTTTGAAATGTTGTGTTGGCTAGACGCTTAGGCGCCTTAAAGCCCCATACCCTCCCAGTCTGTTGTTGTGCAAATCTTTTGTTTTAGCACCTTTTGCAGATTACTGCAATAAAGGTACCTTGCTGACTGCCTTTTCCTCTGTCCCCACCTTGTAGAAGGCGAGCTCCCCGAGGTCCAGGGAGCAGAGTGGCCCGATCCGCCAGCGGTCGGCGGCGCCTGTGCAGCGACCAAAAGGGTTCAGGAGGCCCGGGGAGAAGCAGGCAGAAAGGTCGGAGCAAGCTGCAAACTAATGTCGGAGAGTGACCAGCAGTCTGTGCCTTGCTTCGTTGGTCCGCCTTTCCCAAAGACTTAAATAGGGGTTTGCTGTACTATTCTGGCTGTATTGCTTTTCTTTAAATTATTTTGAATTCTCATAAAAGTGCTGTTTTCTCTTACTTGTGCCTGATTTATGGGCTGTTTTCTGTATTTTAAAATAAGTGTTACAGTCTTTGAAATGGCACTTGTGGGCTAGACGCTAGGCCCTAACGCCCCCTACACACCCCAGTCTATTGTTACGCAAATCTTAAGTTTTAGCACCTTATTGCTCATTACTGCAACTAAGGTACCTCTTGTTGACTGCTCTCCTCTGTCTCCCACCTTGTAGAAGCACGTAGCCCTCGAGGTCCAGGGAGTGGAGGGGCCGTGCGTCGCCAGCAGGTCGGTGGCACCTGTGCAGCCGACCAAGGGTTCCCAGAGGACGGAGAAGCAGGCAGAAGGTACGGGCAAAGCCGCAAACCAATCGGAAAGTGACCGTAGTTTGTGCCTTTCTTCGTCATTGGTGCATCTTCCCATAGACTTAAACTGGGGTTTGTTGCACTATTCTGGCCGGATTTCTGCTTTTCTTTAAATTATTTTGAATTCATCATGAAAAGTGCTGTTTTTCTTCTTTGTGCCTGATTTATGGGCTGTTTTTCTGTATTTTGAAAAATAAGTCTTACAGTCTTTGAAATGTTGTGTTGGCTTGATGCTTGGGCGCCTAAACCCCATACCCTCCCAGTCTATTGTTGTGCAAATTTAGTTTTAGCACCTTTTTGCAGATTACTGCAATAAAGGTACTTTTGCTGACTGCCTTTCCTCTGTTCCCCACCTTGTAGAAGGTGCAGCCCTTGAGGTCCAGGGAGCTGAGAGGCTTCGAGTCCCAGCGGTCGGCGCGCCAGCAGCCGACCAAGGGTTCCAGGAGGCCGGGAGAAGCAGGTAGAAAGGCACGGGCAAAGCCACAAACCAATCGGAAAGTGACCGCAGTCTGTGCCTTGCTTCCGATTGCGTGCGCTTCCCAAAGACTTAAAACAGGGGTTTGCTGCACTATTCTTGAAGATTTCTGCTTTTCTTTAAATTATTTTGAATTCTCATAAAAAGTGCTGTTTTCTCTACTTTGTGCCTGATTTATGGGCTGTTTTTCTGTATTTTAAAATAAGTGTTACAGTCTTTTTGTTGTGTGGGCTAGACGCTTAGGCGCCTAACCCCCCATACCCTCCATGTCTATTGTTGTGCAAATCTTAAGTTTTAGCACCTTATTGCAGATTATTGCAATAAAGGTACCTTGCTGAATGCCTCTCCTCTGTCCCCCACCTTGTAGAAGGCGAGCCCTTGAGGTCTATGGAGTGGAGGGGCCTGAGCCGCCAGGGGTTGCCGGGCGGCGCCTGTGCAGCCGACCATGGGTTCCAGGAGGCCAGGAAAGCAGGCAGAGAAAGGTATGGGCAAAGCCGCAAACCAATCGGAAAGCGACCGTAGTCTGTGCCTTGCTTCCGATTGGTGCGCCTTCCCATAGACTTAAACTGGGGTTTTGCACTTATTCTGTCCAGGATTTCTGCTTTTCTTTAAATTATTTTGAATTACCTACAAAAAAGTGCTGTTTTCTCTTACTTGTGCCTGATTTATGGGCTGTTTTTCTGTATTTTAAAATAAGTGAACAGTCTTTTGAAATGTTGTGTGGGGGCTAGACGTTTAGGCTCCTAACCCCTGACACCCTCCCAGTCTATTGTTGTGCAAATCTTGGTTGTAGCACCTATTGCAGATTACTGCATGAAGATACCTGCTGACTGCATTCTCCTCTGTCCCCCACTTTGTAGAAGGCGCACCTCTGAGGTCCAGGAACGGAGGGCTCCGAGCCAGCCAGTGGGTCGTCGGCGCCTGTGCAGCCGTACTCATGGTTTCCAGGAGGCCGGAGAAGCAGGCAGAAAGGTTCTAGCAAAGCCGCAAACCAATCGGAAAGCGACCGCAGTCTGTGCCTTTGCTTCCCATTGGTGCACCTTCCCTTAGACTTAAACTGGGGTTTGCTGCACTATTCTGGCAGGGATTTCTGCTTTTCTTTAAATTATTTTGAATTCCTCATAAAAAGTGCTGTTTTCTCTTTCTTTGTGCCTGATTTATGGGCTGTTTTTCTGCATTTAAAATAAGTGTTACAGTCTTTTGAATGTTGTGTTGTTGTGATCGCTTAGGCGCCTAAAGCCCCCATACCCTCCCAGTCTATTGTTGTGCAAATCTTAAGTTTTAGCACCTTTGCAGATTGGCTGCAATAAATGTACCTTGTTGACTGGCCTTTTCTCTGTCCCCCACCTTGTAGAAGGCGCATTCTCGCGAGGTCCAGGGAGCAGAGGGTTCGATCCGCTAGCGGGTCGGCGGCGCCAGCAGCCACTCAAGGGTTCCAGGAGGCCGGGAGAAGCAGGTAGAAAGGTACGGCAAAGCCGCAAACTAATCGGAAAGTGACCGCAGTCTGTGCCTTGCCCATTGCGCGCCTTCCCAAAGACTTAAACAGGGGTTTGCTGCACTATTCTGGACGGGATTTCTGCTTTTCTTAAATTATTTTGAATTCCTCATAAAAAGTGCTGTTTTCTTACTTTGTGCCTGATTTATGGGCTGTTTTTCTGTATTTTAAAATAAGTGTTACAGTCTTTGAATGTTTTGTGGGCTGACGCTTAGGCCCCTAACCCCCCATACACTCCCAGTCTATTGTTACGTAAATCTTAAGTTTTAGCACCTTATTGCTCATTACTGCACTAAAGGTACCTTTCTGACTGTCCTCTGTCTCCCACCTTGTAGAAGACGCAGCCCTCGAGGTCCTGGGAGCGGAGGGGCTCGAGCGCCAGCAGGTCGGTGGCACCTGTGCAGCCGACCAAGGGTTCCCGGAGGCCGGGAGAAGCAGGCAGAAAGGTACGGGTAGCTGCAACCAATCGGAAAGTGACCTAGTCTGTGCCTTGCTTCCGATTGGTATCTTCCATAGACTTAAACTGGGGTTTGCTGCACTATTCTGGCCGGATTTCTGCTTTTCTTTAAATTGTTTTAATTCGTCATAAAAAGTGCTGTTTCTCTTTCTTTGTGCCTGATTTATGGGCTGTTTTCTGTATTTTAAAGTAGTGTTACAGTCTTTTGAAATTTGTGTTGGTTTGATGCTTAGCGCCTAAACCCCCATACCCTCCCAGTCTATTGTTGTGCAAATTTAGTTTTAGCACCTTTTGCAGATTACTGCAATAAAGGTACCTTTTTGCTACCGGCTTTTCTCTGTTCCCCACCTTGTAGATTGCGAGCTCCTTGAGTCCAGGGAGCTGAGAGGCCCGAGCCGCCAGCGGTCGGCGGCGCCTGTGCAGCCGACTTAAGGGTTCCAGGAGGCGTGAGAAGCAGGCAGAAAGGTACGGGCAAAGCCACAAACTAATCGGAAAGGACCGCAGTCTGTGCCTTTGCTTCCGATTGCGCCTTCCCAAAGACTTAAACAGGGGTTTGCTCACTATTCTTGAAGGATTTCTGCTTTTCTTTAAATTATTTTGAATTCCTCATAAAAGTGCTGTTTTCTCTTACTTTGTGCCTGATTTATGGCTGTTTTTCTGTATTTTAAAATAAGTGTTACAGTCTTTGTAAATGTTGTGTGGCTAGACGCTAGGCGCCTAACCCCCATACCCTCCATGTCTATTGTTGTGCAATCTTAAGTTTTTAGCACCTTATTGCAGATTACTGCAATAAAGTACCTTGCTGAATGCCTTCTCCTCTGTCCCCCACCTTGTAGAAGGCGCAGCCCTCGAGGTCCAGGGGGCAGAGGGGTCTGCCGCCAGCGGTCGGCGGCGCCTGTGCAGCCGATCAAGGGTTCCAGGAGGCCGGGAGAGGCAGGCAGAAAGGTACGGGTAAACCGCAAACCAATTGGAAAGTGACCTCAGTCTGTGCCTTGCTTCCGTTGGTGCGCCTTCCCATAGACTTAAACTGGGATTTGCTGCACTATTCTGGCCGGATTTCTGCTTTTCTTTAAATTATTTTGAATTCCTCAAAAAGTGCTGTTTTCTTACTTTGTGCCTGATTTATGGGTTGTTTTTCTGTATTTTAAAATAAGTGTTACAATCTTTGAATGTTGTGTGGGTAGACGCTTGAGCGCCTAACCCCATACCCTCCCAGTCTATTGTTGTGCAAATCTTAAGTTTAGCACCTTATTGCAGATTACTGCAATAAATGTACTTGCTGACTGCCTTCTCCTCTGTCCCCACCTTGTAGAAGGCGAGCCCTCGAGGTCCAGGGAGGCGCAGGGCTCCAGTCCGCCAGCTGGTTGGCGGGCGCCTGTGCAGCCGACCAAGGGTTCAGGAGGCCGGGAGAAGCAGGCGAAAGGTATCGGTAAAGCCGCAAACCAATCAGAAAGCTAACCGGGAGTCTGTGCCTTGCTTCCATTGGTTTGCCTTCCCAGAGACTTAAACTGGGGTTTGCTGCACTATTCTGGCCGGATTTCTGCTTTTCTTTAAATTATTTTGAATTCCTCATAAAAGTGCTGGTTTTCTTACTTTGTGCCTGATTTCTGGGCTGTTTTTCTGTATTTTAAAATTAGTGTTACAGTCTTTTGAATAGTTGTGTGGGCTAGACGCTAGGCGCCTAACCCCTCTATACCTCCCAGTCTATTATTGTGCAAATCTAAAGTTTTTGCACCTTTGCAGATTACTGCAATAAACGCATTTTGCTGACTGCCTTTTCCTCTGGCCCCCACCTTGTAGAAGGTGCAGCCGTCGAGGTCCAGGGACTAGAGTGGCTCTGAGCCGCCAGCGGGTCGGGCGGCGCCTAGCAGCCGCATCAAGGGTTCCAGGAGGCCGAGAAGCAGGCAGAAAGGTAGGGCAAAGTCGCAACCAATCGGAAAGTGACCGCAGTCTGTGACTTGCTTCCGATTGGTGCGCTTCCCATAGACTTAAACTGGGGTTTGCTGCACTATTCTGGCCGGGATTTCTGCTTTTCTTTAAATTATTTTGAATTCCTCATAAAAGTGCTGTTTTCTTACTTTGTGCCTGATTTGTGGGCTGTTTTTCTGTATTTTAAAATAAGTGTTACAGTCTTTTGAATGTTGTGTGGCTAGACGCTTAGGCGCCTAACCCCCCATACCCTCCCAGTCTATTGTTGTGCAAATCTTAAGTTTTAGCACCTTATTGCAGATTACTGCAATAAAGATACCTTGCTGACTGCCTCTCCTCTGTCCCCCACCTTGTAGAAGGCGCAGCCCCCGAGGTCCAGGGAGCGAGGGGCTCCCGAGCATCCAGCGGGTCAGCGGCGCCTGTGCAGCCGACCAAGGGTTCCAGGAGGCCAGAGTAGAAGCAGGCAGAATGTATCGGCATAGTCGCGAAACCAATCGGAAAGACCCAGTCTGTGCCTTGCTCCGATTGGTGCGCCTTTCCCATAGACTTAAACTGGGTTTGCTGCACTATTCTGGCCGGATTTCTGCTTTTCTTTAAATTATTTTGAATTCCATAAAAGTGCTGTTTTCTCTTACTTTGTGCCTAATTTATGGGCTGTTTTTCTGTATTTAAAATAAGTGTTACAGCCTTTTGAATGTTGTGTGGGCTAGACACTTAGGCGCCTAACCCCCATACCCTCCCAGTCTATTGTTGTGCAAATCTTAAGTTTTAGCACCTTATTGCAGATTACTGCAATAAAGGTACCTTGGCTGACTGCCTTCTCCTCTGTCCCCCACCTTGTAGAAGGCGCAGCCCTCAAGGTCCAGGGAGCGGAGGGGCTCCGAGTCACTAGGGTTACGGGCGCCAGCTGCCGACCCAGGGTCTCCAGGAGGGTGGGAGAAGCAGGCAGAAAGGTACGGCAAAGTCAGCAAAATTTTTGCCCGCCCCTCCCCTCTTGGTTGATTCCTTTTATACACTTTCTCCCGCCATTTCTTAATCCACGCCCACATCCCTTCCCCTTCCTCCCTTAACCCATACCTAACCTACACAATGCTACTTTGCTTCCTTTGCTCCTGAGCCTCACATCTCACCCAATCCCTTATGATATTAATGTTATGCCCAGTGTCAAGATAAATAACTCAGTTAATACGTCCTGCCCACTTGCCATCCACAATGGCCAACCACGGATTCCTTATTCACCCCGATCCACGCTTATATGCAACCTCTGGGATATCCCACAAAGGCCACCTAACAACTCAGCACAGCCCTGGCACCTTACTTGTATCATGGCTTTTATTAACCCACTATGCCTGTCCATTAAATTATTATGCTATGATAAAATTCGCACCTATATACAGGACCATCACTCATCTCACAGCAGGCACCCAGGATTAGGAGGAAATGCTCTGACCACTCACTATCCCTGTCCCTTGGTGCCCTCCTCAAATTTATCTTCTACCTTCTGATCTGTTTTGGTACCGTTGAAATAAATCCTGGCCCCATTGAAAGTTTATTTTCCCTGCTGATCTATCCTCTATAAATGGCCTAAGCTTCCTACACTTCAATGCCTGCAGCCTCTTAAAAATTCTCCGTAATACAGGCCTGGGTGGCACATACCCTGCCTAACTTTCTGGTCATCTCTCGAATCTTGGCTCAGACCTTCGACCAAAGACAGTGTTGTAAACCTTACCAACTATCAGCTCTTCAGAGCAGATCGCCTTCCAGGGTGGTGGGTGGCCATATACATTAAGGACACCATCTCTGCTACCTGCCTCATCAACACATCCGAACCAAAGGAATTTGAATGTTTGTCAATCAAAATATCCCTTCCTAACTTGTCTTCATTTAAATTGATTGGCTGCTATAGGCCCCTCAGCAGGCCTCAAATTACTATCTCACCTGGCGTCAATAACCAATCTAGGCCCTGAAGATACCATTATCCTTGGTGATTTGAATTTAAACTGGCTATCTAATGCATCTGCTCCATTGGTAACCTTTTGTGACACCTATGGCTTTACACAGCTAATTAAAGACCCAACCAGGGTTAACCTAAAAATTCTAGCAACAGCTCACTCCTGGATATTATGTTGGTAAACAAGCCTCACTTATATACACATGCAGGAGTACTACGAATGATGTAAGTGACCATTGTCCCATAGCTGGCATAAGATCTTCACTCAAACCACCTAACCCTGCTGAATTTGTCCTCAAAAGGTCAAAAAGAAGTTCAACATACCAGGATACCTCCATGACCTGAGTAACACAATATATTGGCAAGATTTCTACCTTACAAACCTCAGTGGAAACAGTCTCAGATCCTAAAGGACATTATCACTAATGCTCTCAATATTCATGCACCATTCACCAATATCAGAACTAAAGCAAGGTCCTGTCCCTGGTTCACCACTGATCTTAAAACAGCCTTGCTAGCCAGAGACAAACTGTGAAAAAGACAAGAAAAACTAAGGATTCCAGAGACTGGCTAAATTTCAGAAAAGCAAGAAACTCATGTACAACACAAATAAGATCTGCACAAGCTGCCTATTATAGAGCTGAATTGGATGCTCCTATAATAACCCAACCAGGCTCTGGGGAACTATAAGGGTATCTTGGGCCAAACTCTACTCCTGCCTTAACCTGCAAACTGCTACTAAATAACACAGAAATTACGGACAAACAAGAAATCAAATACCTTCAATGACCACTTCACCACAGCTGGACTAGCATTTGACTCTTCACCTGCAAATCTCCTGAGATCTTCCTTGAACCTTCAATCCACCGTGGATCAAAAGGCTACATCAACCTTCTCCTTCAACCCAATATCCTTGAAAGAAGTGGAAGATCTCTCTCCAATTTAGATACTTCAAAAGTGCAGGTACAGACTCCTGGACCCCTACTTCCTCAAGATTGCATCTCAAGTCTTATCTGTCCCCTCACTCATCTCTTCAATCTTTCCCTCACCACTGGATCCATTCCCTCCACTTGGAAAAACAGCTCAAGTAGTTCCTTTACTCAAATCTGTGATCCCATGGACCTCCAATAATTACAGGCCCATTTCCATCCTATCAGTTCTATCCAAGATGCTCGAAAAGTTAGTAAACTCACAATTAAGGGACTACCTAGATAACAATAACCTCCTAAATACAGCACAATCAGGATTTAGATCAAGGCATAGCACCATTTCGCCCTAGCCAAAGTAACCAACGACTGGCAGATTGCTATGGATAAGAAGAACAGTACCTGTGCTGTGTTCCTGGATTTGAGCAAAGCATTTGATACAGTGGATCATGAATCATTAATCACCTCCCTTGGCTCACTGGGTTGGATTCCCTTCACTCAATTGGTTCAAGTGCTATCAATCAGATAGATCACAACTGGTAAAAATGGAATCTACCTATCCACCTTAAAACCACTGTTAAGAGGTGTACCATAAGGCTCTATTCTTGGCCCCATCCTCTTTGCCATCTATATTAATAATATTGATGCTAACCTCACTCAATCCAACATCCATCTGTTTGCTGATGATACTGTATTATATGTTAGCAATCCTTCATTATCTAAAGCCTCTGAACTGCTAAATCTGAATTTTCCATCCTACAACACAACCTACTGGATAAAAACTACTTCTAAATGCCAAATAAACAAAGCTATATTCTTTACCTCAAAGAGTTGCTGTGCCACTACCCACCATCCACCACCCTACAACTAACCACCTTACTTGGAGAGAAGCTGGAATTGTTGATAACTCTCAAATACCTTGGAGTCTGGATTGATAACAAGCTTGACTATTCTGTCCATATTGAGGAGCTACTAAAGAAACTGAGACAAAGGCTTGGTTTATTTTTAGAATAAAGCACTACCTCAACAGAGACTCCAAAAAAGATTAATCCAGGCTTCATTCCTATCCCTCATTGACTATGCTGACTTTCTGTATGGACATTGTTCACTCCCTCTTAAATAAACTGGACACCCTATACCACAGGTCCATCAGATTCATTACTGACCTTCCTTCAGCACCCACCATTGCTCCCTTTATAAGGCAGTTAACTGGACATCATTACAACACAGAAGAAATAGGAATGCTGCAATTTGATATTCAAAGCCTTATCAGGCAAGCTACCTACCTGTATCTCAGACTGTTTTACTCAAATTACTTCTAGGCCATACAACCTAAGGATCAGCAAAATTTTCATTCTTAAGGTCCCCAATGTCTGCACCCAGTTTGGGAGGGCTGCTATCAGCTACTCACTAGCAATTGTTTGGAATTCACTCCAAAAAACATGAAGCTAAATAACCTCCAACCCTTAATGTCCTTCAAAAGACTATTCACCACCCTATTCCCAGAACTCTGCAACTGCTTCCACAAGGCCTAAACCCCGGCCCTACCTACCCCCGTGTTCCTATATGCTGATAAAACTCCCATTTCCAGTCCCAAGATTCACCCTCAAAATGCCTGCTAGGTCCTATAATCTACATATTACTCCTGATTGCCCATTACCTTCTGTCTCACAGATTAAAAGTTTTAATGTGCCTTGTACATATGTATATTGTTATATATTAGCACTTATGTCATTGTATTACTGTTTATGTTACCCTGTCATTGTATTACTGTTTATGCTACCCTTGTCAATGTAATAACACTTGCACTTCTTGACCACTCAGGTCCATCTTGTAAATGAGCTATGCTCAATGATGTTCGCCTGATTAAATAAAGATTTTGATTGATTGATTGATTGATTGATAACTTGAACAACCCCTGCGCCACACTTTTTAAAATCCAGCCATAGGTTTCTCAGTTTGCATGGCATGAGGTACTATGTTACTGCTGGTATTTTTCTTGAAATGTTCAGTGATTTTTTAGTTTGCCTGTAGGCATCACATAGGAAAGTTCAAGTTAAAGTTTATTGGATAAAACATATGTATTGACAAATAGTCATAACATACAGTGTACGGCCAATATCCTCCAGGATAACCCATGCCTCAGGGCATTTGCTCTGGGGTTCATTTGTAGTTCTTTTCCTTCTCTATTTTGGGCTCCCCATGACCCACACAAATAACATCCCCTTTAAGGGGTGGCTGGCTCCTCTCCTGGGCTAAGACACAGATATGGCACACTGATGAGTCCAAATGAGAATGAAACACGTGTTTGTGTCTGCTGCTCTTAGCCTTTGCTGATTGCACTGTGAGGCCTTCTGACACCACACAATTCTGTTTAAAGTAGAGCCAGTCCAAATTCTCTCCTGGGGATTTGATATATTTCCCATGATGCTTGCATCATTGGGGTATGTGCAATTGTGTTTCCTTTAAAATTTGGCTGTAGGCCAATATTCTCCGGAATAACCCATGCCTCAGGGCATTTGTTCTGGGGTTCTTTTGTAGTTTTTGTAACATACAGTGGTTCCTTTCTTCTGAGTCCTGAAGCAACCTCTGTGTGTGTTGTCCTGTTATGCTTAAGGTGTGACCTGGGCATGGGCAAGGTGGCAAATGTGCTGCCAGCTGGCAATGTGCTGGTGCCCATCAACTGGTAGTTGCACCTTGGTGGCATCCCATAAAAATAGTTTTTTTTTCCTTTTTGTAGTAGTTTTCAAATCAGAACTCTTAGTCTTCACATTCCCTCCAAGTTGTAGCAGTTCCTTCCTTCTGAGTCCTGCAGCAGCCTGTGTGTGTGTGTGTGTGTGTGTGTGTGTGTGTGTGTGTGTGTGTGTATGTGTGTGGTCCTGAGCTGTGCTGTTGCAGTGTGCTGTGGGCAGGGCAGCAAGTTTGAAGTTTGTTAGCTGGCAGCATGCTGGTGCCCATCCCTGATAGCTGGCACCTTGGGGTCCCAAATAAATATATATATTTTTCTATTTGTGGCAGTTTCCAAATCAAAACTCTTGGTCTTTATGTTTCCCCAAGTTGCAGCGGTTCCTTCCTTCTGAGTCCTGAAGTAGCGTGTGTGTGTGTGTGTGTGTGTGTGTTTGTGTGCATGCGTAAAGTGTGTGTGTGTGTGTGTGTGTTTGTGTGTGCGTGTGTATGTGTGTTTGTGTGTGTGTGTGTGTGTGTTTGTGTGTGTGTGCGTGCGTGTGTGTATGTGTGTGTGTGCTGTCCTGAGCTGTGCTGTTTGCAGTGTGACCTGGGCTGGAGCAGCAAGTTTAACTCTCCAGCTAGTTGTGTATGCCATCCCCTGACAGATGGCACCCTGGTGGCAAATCATCATTTTTTTCTTTTTGTGGCAGTTTTCAAATCAAAACTCTTAAGTCTTCATGTTTTATTTATTTTTATTTATTTATTTTAATTGGTTCCAAGTCAGTTAACAAGTACAGAGTGATACATAAACATTCAAATACAGAGTGGTTCGTAACAATTATACAAACACATGTTATGTTACAACAATACAGATAAAGTTCATGGTTACACTATAATGAGGCATTGTACAATGTATGCCCACGTCAGGGAGAGACAAAATCAGTAGAATAGACAGAAGGAGGAGGGGAGAGAAGATGGAGAGGTAATGGTAAGAGGAAGGGGTGGGTGGGGTAGGAGGTGGAGGGGTAGGAGTAGGGAATAGAGCTGGGGAGCATGGCAGCACCATGGGAGAGGATGGTGGGTCAGTGAAGTGCAAGGTCAGGGGTTACCCAGTAGAACAGTGGCAGAGTTAAGAGGTGCTAGAGGGCAAGTGCAGACTATGGCAATTGGGTTACTGACTTGAGGCAGGATTTAGGTGGGAGCAGGCACAGGTACCTGTGGTGAGAAGGTGTTGGCACTGTTTGTGTTTAAAAGAGCCAATCAGTGCTGCATCACAGATGTCCTGAGGTAGAGCATTTGTCCAGAGGGGGCCCTGCATGATAAACCCCACTGAGCCAAGGTAGTGCAGTACCTTGGCACATGGAATACCTGAGAGGCAGTGCTTCTGGTTTGCTTTGTGCTCCAGGAAGGGTCAGTAGATTCCATACTCCTGGTGGTAGAAGGTTTTAAGGAGGCTTTTTGGCAAGGAGGCATATTTGGTACCTGATACTTCCACTGAGCTATAGCCAGCCAGCCATGGTATAGAGGTCACAGGTGTGCATGAGTCTAGCAGCACCTGTGAGGAGACGTCATGCTTTATTCATTGCGTTGAGATGTGGTGGAGGGCTGTGTCTGTTGCAGATCCATAGATCACCAGCCCATAATCGATGAGTGAGACGATTGAGCTATTGATGGCAGTGCTCAGGGCTTTGTGTGTGAGACAGTGCCTGTGCCGATACAGGATCCTGATTCTGGTATTGATGGCTGTTGCAGTAATGTTGACGTGCTTGACATATGATAGGCGGAATCGATAGTGATGCCTAGGTATTTGAAGTCCTGAACAAGTTCGAGACTGGCACCCCAACATTCACAACTGCAAGTGAGAAGGCTCTGTGTTTGCTTTGTGAGGTGGGAACATCATGGTCTTGAGTCTTTTATAATTCAAGACCAGTCTATGGATCTTAAACCACTGCTCTGCGGATGCAAAGCCACTTTGTAGATCCATCTCCAGATGTTCAGCATGTTGACTTCTGGTGGATAAAACAGCAGCATCTGCGTAAAGGAACATTTGACATGAGCTAAAGGTTGGGAGGTTATTTAAGAATAAGCTGAACAGCAGTGGTCCTAATCTGGATCCTTGCAGTACACCAGATCTGACAGATCTGCTATCAGAGATCACATCCCTGATCATAACCTGCTGATAGCAGTTGCTCAGGTAGCTAGTGAACCAGCCCAAAGTTTTAGAAGAGAACCCAATGTCAGCCAGTTGTTTAAAGAGGAGCCCATGATGCACCATATCAAATGTCTTTGATAGGTCAGTGAATGGGGCTCCTACCTGGAGGCCTTGGTCTAATGCATGGTGGATCTATCCCATAAATTCTAGCAAGGCTGTGATGGTGCTATGGCCACCCCTGAACATGTGCTGTTCAGGACACAGTAGTTGATTATGGCTGAGGTACTTACAAGCGATCAGCCACAATCTGTTCTAGGACCTTGTAAAGCCGGGAGTCCGATCACCACTTTTATGAACCGGGGTAACTGTCGTGAGATTTCCATCATTTAGGGAATTGTGAGTGACAGAATGAGAGGTTTATAATTTGTGTCAGCAGGCTAAGAACTTCCTCAAGTGCCAGGCTAACAAATTTTAGTTCTAGGGAGTCCCCACTGCGTCTTGACTTCTCTAGTACATTTTCCAGGTATTTTCTGGCATCACCTTCAGAGACTACTCTGAAGTGAAATAGTGGCTGGTCATGGGAGGCAATTGTTCCCCTTGTGAGTCATTAGTGGTGAGGATTGAAGAAGTTAGCAGGAGCACGCTGTTTAGGTCCGTGAAGGCATGATTCAGGAGTTGACAACGAGAAGAGGGTCTAAGGACGGGACCCCAGCAATTGTGAACATAGCTGGAGCATTTTTTTTTTTTCCCAGTGATGTCATTGAGGTTGTCCCAAAAGATTTGCTGCTATTCCATGAACTGGTGAGGGCTTCTTTGTAGTAGGTGCTTTTTGCATGATGGATGGCTTTCGTGCAGTCATTTCATACTTGTTTGTAAAGTTGGATGTTTGCTGCTGAGCCATGTGTTTATGCCACTTGGCAGAGATGATCTCTTGAGGAGAGTTGCTCTAGCAGATCTAGAGTAATCCAGGGGTTGTAGTGTCCTTTGACCGATTTTGTTTTATCAGGGCATGCTTGTCACAGACAAAATTTAATTTGGGCATTTTGGTTATGTTCCCCAAACTGCAGCAGTTCCTTTCTTCTGAGCCCTGAAGCAGAGTGTGTGTGTGTGTGTCTGTGTGTTTGTGTGTGCTTGCAGTGTGAGAGCACAGCAGGCAGGGCAGCAAGTGTGTTGCAGCTGGCAGTGTCTGTGCCCAGCCCGTACTTGGCAAGTTGATGGCATCCCTCCAAAAATATTTTTTCTTTTTGTGGCAGTTTTCAAACAGAAGCTCTTAGTCTTCAAGTTCACCCAAGTTGCAGCAGCCCTACTCCTAAATTCTGAAATAGCCTATTTGTGTATATGTGTTGTCTTGAGCTGTTCTTTTGCACTGTGACCTGGGCAGTGGGCAGGACAGCAAGTAAGTGGCAGATGGTAGTGTGCCCGTGCTGGCACCTTGGTGGCATTGCATAAAAAAGTAAACAAAATGAAAACAAATTCTCCACATTCTTTCAAGTTGCTGAAGTTTTTGCTCCTCCTGAGTCCTGAAGCAACATGTTGTATGTGTTGTTTTGAGCTGTGCTGTTGCAGTGCAATCTGGGCAGTGGGCAGGGCAGGAAGTGTGCTCCAGCTGGACACGTGGCAGTGCCAGGATCCTGGTAGTTACATCTTGATGGCATCGCTGAACTTCTTAGTCTTTACATTTCCCCAAGTTGCAAGGAACAGTGGAAGGTGATGGTGGTTCTAGATTATAATCACCAATCATATAAAGTTAGACAACTTATTAATGAGAGATGGCAAATTTTGAACAAATTCAAGCCACAGCCGATACAGCTATGGCAAGCTTGTATGAGCACCACCGCTGACAGTGAACAATTGCTGCCAAATGCATGGGAATGCCAGATGCAAGATGGTGGTCTCGACTGAACTATGCATGCACCGTAGTCGTGCATGCATAGTTCTTTTGAATAGCATATGCCATTCCCAAGATGGTGTCACCTGCAAACTGTGCATGCATGACACATGCACATGCACAGTACTTCTGAATACAGAACTGCTGAGCACCAACAAAATAGTGCAGCCATGGTGGGCTGGTACGACTGTTTTGTACTTTCAGATCTTTCTAAAGTCCAGAATGGAAGTATTCCAAGGCCTGATCCGGTAGCTTCTTTTCTGAGCTCACAGAAAACAGCTGCAGGCTCTGCCTACGCAGCCATAAACTGACCCTGAAAAAGACCTTTCATAGGTCCAAGACCCAGAGTGATGTTCGAATAGGAAAACACTTAAGGGATCATTTGTCCACAGTCATTATAAAATTTCAGCAAGATTTCTCATAAGAACAGGCCTGGTTTCTTTCATAGAAACATAGAAACATAGAAGTTGACGGCAGATAAGGACCATAAGGCCCATCCAGTCTGCCCATTTCTTTTTCTACCTTATAAATGTGCCATCGCCTTTGCTCTGTCAGTGACCTATCTATTCATAGTCATTTGTATTGCTCCCTTATGCCTATCCCATGCCTGTTTGAAGCCCTGCACTGTATTCATAGCCACCACTTCTTGTGGTAAGCCATTCCATGCATCTACCACCCTTTCTGTGAAAAAGAATTTCCTCACATTCCCCTTAATCGGCCTCCTCTAATCTCATGCTGTGTCCTCTTGTCCTGCTATTTTTCTTATATTTAAACATGTTAGACTCTTTCACCTTGTTTATGCCCTTAAGGTGTTTAAATGTCTCGATCATATCACCTCTCTCCCTCCTTTGCTCAAGGGTATACATATTGAGCTCCGTTAATCTGTCCTCATATGTCTTCTGATGCAGTCCCTGCACCATTTTGGTTGCCCTTCTCTGGACTGCCTCAATTTGGTTAATGTCCTTGTGAAGGTGTGGCCTCCAATACTGCACGAGTACTCCAGATGGGGCCTAACCAATGTCTTGTACAGAGGATTATTACCTCCCTCTTACGACTTGTGATACCCCTACTAATACACCCTAACACCCCTAGCCTTACCTACTGCTTTAGAGGTCTGCTTGGATGATTTTAGGTCATCAGTGATGATGATGCCCAAGTCTCTTTCTTCCTTTGTGACTGCTAGCAACTCCTCCCAGCCTATAAGTGGCTTCAGGGTTTCTCTTCCCTATGTGCATGATTTTGCACTTCTTTGCATTAAATCCCAGTTGCCACTCTTCTGACCATTCTGCTAGTTTATCCAGATCTCTTCTCATTCTGCCCACCCCATCTGGATCATCTACTCTGTTGCAGATCTTGGTGTCATCTGCAAACAGACAAGCCTTACCCTCTAGTCCATCTGCGAGGTCACTAATGAAGATGTTGAATAGGACTGGCCCCAGGACTGATCCCTGAGGTACCCCACTTGTGACTTGCATCTCTTCTGACTGTATACCATTTACCACCACTCTCTGTTTTCTGCCAGTCAACCAGTTTGCCACCCAGTTGACCAACTTCTGACCCACCCGAGCCTACCTAACTTATTTATCAATCTTCTATGTGGAACAGTGTCAAAAGCTTTGCTGAAGTCAAGGTAGGGCGACATCAACTGCCCCTTGGTCCACCACTTGGTTACCCAGTCAAAGAAATCTATGAGATTAGTTTGACAGGACCTTCCTTTGTAAACCCATGCTGTCTTGGATCCTGTGCCCCTATGGATTCCAGGTGTTGCACTATCCTTTCTCAAGGAGTGCCTCCATAATCTTGCCCACTACTGAGGTAAGACTGACTGGTCTGTAGTTCCCCGCCTCCTCCCTGCTACCACTCTTGTGGAGTGGGATCACATGAGCCCTTCTCCAGTCTTCTGGGACCTCTCCTGTGCTCAGAGACTCACTAAACAATTCTGCTAACGGCTCTGCTAGTTCCTCCTTTAGCTCCTTAAGTACCCTGGGATGTATGCCATCAGGTCCCATTGCCTTATCCACCCTGAGCTTAGCAAGCTCTTGTAGGACCCTTTCTTTGTGAAGGAGTAGTGCTCACCTCCCTCCCCTGTGTCCATGATGCTGAGCTGTGGGCCCTGCCCTACCTTCTCTTCAGTAAATACTGAGCAAAAGTATCTATTTAGGATAGATGCCTTTACAGGGTCCTCCTCCTCACATGCTCCCTTTTCTCCATTAAGCTTAGCATACCCCTCTGGACTTTCTCCTTTCACTAATGTATCTATAGAAAGTCTTGTCACCTTCTTTTACTGTTTGTGCTAGTGTTTCCTCAGTTTGGGACTTTGCCTTGCCTTACTGCCTTACCTGCTTCCCTTAGGGCAGTTTGGTATGCCTCCCTATCTTCATCCCGCTGTGTTCCCTTATATTTTCTGAAGGCCAGCCTTTTGGCTCTGACCTTTCTGCTACTGTATTTGAGAACCAGAGTGGTTTCCTTCTTCTTTTGCACTTCCTTTTCTGTCTAACACAATGGGATGTTGCTTCAAGTATTGTATCCTTAATGCTTGCCCACTTTGCCTGTACCTCCTCACCTGTGTTTCTTTTTGCCAGGGCTAGCTTAACTCTGTTGGCCATCTTATCAAAGTCAGCTCCTCTGAAGTCCCATATTTTGCTTTGGAATGGGATGATTTAGATGTAGTAGCCAAATTGAACCATACCATGTGATGGTCACTGGCCCCCAGGTGACCTTCTACCTGGAGATCTGTGATCCCTTCTTTGTTAGTCAGTACTAGATCTAGGATAGCCCTGTCTCTTGTGGGTTGCTGTACCAGTTGTTTGAGGCCCTCCCTGCAGGGAATCCACTATGAGTCTAGTTCTGGCAGATGTTCCTGCTGGTATTGACCAATCTGTATCTGGCATGTTGAAGTCTCCCATTATCAGAACCTCCTTTAGCTGTCATGTTTTGTATATCTTCTAACAGTAATGTGTCTATGTCCTCCCTCTGGTCTGGGGCCTGTAGACAACCCCAGTTCTTATGGCTGTCCCATTTCCTGTTTCCAGGAGAGATGCGATATGTGTAAATATGCAAGTGTTGGGGATTTCTTTGAGCATCCAACTACAGGACAAAGACACCAGATGAGCACCTATGTAGACTGTCACACCCCAGTTATAGTTTATGCGGCGTGGTGCCCTTGTGGTAACATATACGTGTGGTGCACAGTTAGGCCACTCAAAAGAGAATGCAAGAACGTATGGATAATTACACAGGGTAAAGAAAACAGTGCTCTGGGTCTTCACTTTTTGTAAGTACATGACTGCCAGCTAGATGGGTATCAATTTAAGGCAATAGAATATGTTGCAGAATTACCATGAGGTGGGGATAGAACTTGTGTTCTTCTGCAGCAGGAGACCTATTGGATTTATGCCCTGAAGGCACTACATCTGGAGGGATTAATGATGAAACTGATTTTAAGCCACATCTTAAATAATAGAATGGTATATGGCTCTCCCCCATTTCTCCCTTCTCTTCCCTCTCCCTCCCCCATTCCCTCATTGGAGGCATTGGAACATGGTTCCCTGACTGAGTCATGTTATAAGGCTACTGTTGCAGTTATCCTGAAACCAGGAAAGACCCTGCAACTTGTACAGCCTATAGACCTATCTATTTACTCAGTTGTAACATCAAAATAATAGCAAAAGTGTTGGCCTGGTTAAATAAAGTGAGTGTTTGATTGATTGATTGATTGATTGATTGAGGTCCTGCTCCCAGAATAAATCCATCTGGATCAGACAGGTTTATGCAGGAAAGGTACTCCTATTATCAAATTCAACAACTGCTAAATGTGGCCCACTGGGGCTCTCGGCATCCAAGGGAGGCATTCCTGCTTTCCCAGACGCTAAAAACCCTTTGGTAGGGTAGAATGTCCCTACTTAAACTTGGTGCTACTAAGTTCATATCAGGAGGGGTTCATGAATTATATGTAACCCCTAGGTGGCACTATACCAGGGCTACTACCCGCCTACCTTCCTAACAACAGGTTGAGGGCCTGGGTTCATAACTACCAGGGGCCCATGGCCCCCTCAACTAAATCTGAAGTCAGTAATTTTTTTTAACTGCTCTGATGCTGGACTGAGAAGATCTTCAGCCACTGCCACCAGCCGGTCGGACCCCCCCTCCCCCAGGCTGAGAGAACAGTGTGTGTGTGTCTTGTGGACACGGTGGCTGTGTATGAAAGTCTGTGCCGAACCAGCATGACATTTAAAAATTAAATCCCTACCCTGCACTGTTACTGTGGCTTATAACGCAGTGCTGCAAATCTGATCCTCGGCACCGTCAGCAGGCACTTGCTGGCAAGTCAACCACCCCACAGCATGCTAGCTCATTGATCTGCAGACAGTGTTTGCTGCCGTCATTGCTATGCTATGCTCACTCGCTCACATCACTCACTCGTCGGACTTGCTCCTCCCCTGCTTCTGCTTCCTCCAGTCTCTGTGTCCCTCCTAGCCTATGATACTAGTCTGATTTGCTGGCTGGGCATTCACTCAAAGGCTGCAGATCTCACAGACCAGGTCAGTGTAAATTATATTAAGATATTCTGTTGTTGTTGGGGGCAGGGGCTGGGGAGGACTGGAGGAAGAGGTGAAGCATCTCAAGTCCTGAGAAATCCTGTCCGTGCGGCATGCGCTGTCTCCACAAAGTCTATGGCAGTTGTTGGTGGGCAGCACTGCAGATGAATGAGCAGATGCAGCTGGCATCAGATCGAAGAAACAAATTCAGAATTTGCAGCACTGCACACAGCAAGCAGCACCCAAGTAGTTCTGAACTGCTTTTGTAAACTAGAAAAGACACACAAATACACACTACCATAGGGTGGGGGACTGAATAAGAATAAAAATAGCTAGTTGGCAGCAAGCAGCCACAGGAAGGTATGAGTACTGTGACTGCCCTAGCCTAGAGGGCCCACCCTGGGTGAGGGGCACTTGGGGGTGTGCCACATGGATGGGGCCCCACCATAAAGGTCTTGCACCAGGGCCAAGTACATACTTGAACCAGCCCTACCACCAGTGCTCTGGGTCCTGGTGCAATCGCATCCCTTGCACCCCCTGGCGCTGGCCCTGAACTACCTAGTATGGGTGAGTCCCTACCAGTAGTAGAACTAATATTATGGTGCTTCCACCCAGAGTAATTCTCACTTGGGTAAACTCTCACGGTAGGTACAGCCCTCTGGGAAGCTAATACCACCCACAATTCTGCCTAGTGACCTTTCACAAGTTGCAGGGCTTAGCAATCAGTTTGCACAGCAGTTTCCTCATTTATGATATGCTCCCACTTAAACCACTTACCAACAGGTTCTTGATCTTTGGCTTGCACCCTGTAGTCCCCTGTAAAAGACAGTTTCAATCCCAGCATGCACTGCAAGAGCATTTAGCCTACATCCTATCACTGTAAACCAATTAATAATGTGCTCATGGACCAGGTTTAGCGTGAAAGAGCATATCAGGTTTATTAAGGGACATGAACAAGGAGGAGGTGAGAATTTAGACAAACAATTACTATACTGTATTTTGACAGGTTACCTTACATGCATTCAATTAGGTCCCTATATTCAACATCCTAAGCAACAACTGGTACCCAGGGTGACTAAATGGCATGCCTAAACGGTGCTGAGGGTTGGCCGGTGTTGCAGCTGATGTTGGAGCCCTCAGTGGAAAAACAATTAAACACTGGCAATGCAAAGCAGATCAAGATTTTTGTATCCATGGCTGGTTGGTCTAGTCTGTTTAAACACTCTGAACTGGTAACAATTAGATGGCATCAGACACAATTGCAGCTTTGTTGCAGGGAGCTACCCTGGTTTTACTCACTGTGCCCAGAAGACGGAACCTGGCAGTGGCAGAATGAAGACCTGCTGCTTGCTGTTGCAGATGGTGGGGAACAGGGCTGTCACGACTCACCTCCACTTCACACAGCCTTTCCCACAGGGTGGCAGCAACCTGCGTGTAGCTTCAGTGCAGGGCTAAATCCCCAATCACAGAGATGGTGCTAGCTTTGGTACAGGAACAGTCTGCTGGGGCCTCCGTGAACATAGGCCCAGGTAAAGGAACTGGATTGGTGCAAAGTTTGGTTTAAATGCTGGTGAAACCTCCAGCTGGTAGACAGGTCTATTAGTGTGCAATACTGGCTCCCTTACTGGCAGCAGGAGTCCCTGGATCCTGACTCTTCATATACAGTAGGCTGCAGCACATCAAGCTGAAGAAACATTAAACTTTCTTTTCTCCTTCGTTTTCTGGCCGACTGCAATCTCAGTCAACTTGCTGAGCAATCCCTCTTGGTCTGCTGGCTAGCAGTTTCTGAACTTGATCTCTTTTGTAGCAAAGACAGCTCACAGAAGGTAATACAGACATCTCTCATGCAGCAGGGCACAGAGCCCACAGGCTCCTATTTCCTCGTTCTGTCGAGCTGGAATTTCTGGATCTAGATCTGACCAAGTTCAAGCAATCCCTCTTAAAAAAGGGCAGAATCCAATAAACTCAGTTGGCTGTGTAAGTCATCATCACAGTCGCAGTCCCTTAAATGGTTGCATTTTAGGTGCCAGAACTAACCTGCTTTAGCTCTCAAAATTCTATGCCAATGTCTCAAGAGTTTCTGGCTGAAATCCAGGCTTCTGATTGGCTAACTGGCTGCAAAATGGTGGCTGCTGCAGTTAGTATTAACACAGGTTAGGTAGTCTTTTAATTTTAAAGTTCTGTTGCTGCCAGTAAAAAACTTTAACATTTCCCACAGTAATGTAGCCACAACAATTTCTATTTAAACAAGTCCACTTTTATGTATTTGCTCCAACTATTTTGACTGTCACTGCCACTGCAATGCTGTCTCCCTAGGTGGTAGGCAGCACTTTATGAATATTTATAAGAGTTTATGAATATTAATGAGCTCCTACTTATGCCCTCACTCAAACTCTTTAATTCTGCTCCTAGCAGCTCCTAAGTTGCATTGTTTTGGTCACCAGTCTCCATTTAGCTCAGGAGGGCAAGAGAACCATGGAAGACAACTCTGGTTGTCCGATCAGTGGTTGGAAAACATCAAAGGTGCTACCCTGCACTGCGTGAGTGCCAGCAGCATGGCAACATGCCAACAGCTCATGATTGCTATTTTGGGCCTCAAACAGGGCCAAAATATAGTCCAGACTGATCATGAAGGATGGAGGATACCTTTTGGGAGCCAGGAAATGGGCAGACAATCTGGGATGCCAGCAGCAGTGGGAAGAATGGAGAACAAGGGCACTTAAGGTAAGCCACCGAGGAGTGGTTACATATATGCAACTGCTCTATGTAGCTCCTAAGGCCCAAGTCCAGGTGAATGGGGCCTATCTGAGAAATTTTCAATTATAAGGGGCACTAGGCAGGGTGCCCTTCTCCACTCCTGTTCTCTTTGATTAAAGAGCTTCTTGCAGAGCATATTAGGTAAAGCCCAGGTATAATCAGTGGTGTAATGGAGAACTGGGACACACGCATAAGATTTCACTTATGCAGATGATCGCCTGATCTTCCTCATGAAGTCAGAGAAGTCTTTGCCAGAGACATTAACATTATTGATCAATTCTCCTGGTTTTGGACTATAAACTTAACTTTGACAAATCTGAGCTGATGCAGGTTCAGATACCTGCACCACCATTTAAATGGATTGTGACCTCCTTTAACTATTTAGGAACTAAAATGATCCCAGTATTATCCAGTCTCTACAGGCTGAATTACAATCATCTGCTTAGGGTGATAGAGGGAGACCTGGCGGATGGAAAGCATTGTCAGCATTTTGGATGCAACATATTAATGGTTCCACCATGCTGCATCAACATGAAATTTGTTGATCAGTATTACAGCAATTGCACAGTGCTGACAGTCAGCATTGTGCCATCAGCAGTAGGTGTTTTTGCAGGAGCTCTAACCCCGCACCCCCACATTTTAGATTATTAACTCGAGTCAGAGTTGTTTTGAGGAGGGCAAAATCACAGCAGACAGTAGTGTCGGCAATACCACAGCAAACTGCAGATTTTGCTGCTGTAATGTTCTTCACAGTACTGCAGTCACTGTGTGAATGGTATTGTCATATTAACTTACTTAAAGTGAACATCCTCCCTGTATGCTGTACCCAATACAGATTATGTCCATGGGCTTGAGTAAAAATGTTTTCATTTTTTTGAGGCCAGATGCATGGAATTTTTGTGGTAGGTGGGGATTCTTGTGCAGCATTAGCAAAACTGAAGGAGCCACCACTAATGGTGGACTTCACTTTCCGGATCTGAAGCAATATCTTATAGCAGCCCAAGTTTGGCTGCCGCATGAATGACTACTAGGAGAGAAGGTGTGAGCTGGATCACACTACAGATGAGCACAAGGCACACTGTACCATTATGCTACTTAGACAAAGAGAGCTAGGCCAGCGTAGGTATGGCAAGAGGTAAACCCACTAGTGATACATACATTGGAAGCATGGGGACCAGCACTCAAAATCTTGGGAGGAGTGCAGGAGAAAAATCTTGAGTCTGTATGGCAACCCAAAGACCCTCCCAGCTTTTCAGGATCAGGGCTTTGCACATTGGAGAAACGGGGACCAGTTTGCTTTAGGATTCTGTTCAGACCATCTGTGCTCTAGACTCAGGCAAAGCTGGAAGCAGATTTGGGGCTTTGGGGTTCACATAGATTTAGGTACTTGTAGATCTTGGCCCAACTCCATAGTATGAACAGATGGGACCCTAGGGTTGCTAAGATCAGTGGGATAGAGAAGGAATCTTGAGGGCCTGGGAAAGCCTGAAGTGCTCCAGAACTAGGTTATACTCAC
Organism: Neoceratodus forsteri; assembly: GCA_016271365.2. Lineage (NCBI taxonomy): Eukaryota > Metazoa > Chordata > Ceratodontiformes > Ceratodontidae > Neoceratodus > Neoceratodus forsteri. Next base: position 188,088,632 of record CM057459.1, on the reverse strand, counting down.
ATCTTAAGGAAGTTTTTCCAGGTCGGTGGGGTAGAGTGTGTAGATTCTGAGAAAAGGATCTGAGGGTAGAAATCACAACAGGTAATTGGACCATGATATGTGAGTCTCATATAGGGGTCCTATAGTGCAATAAATATAAACAGGCTGAATTCAAATGTATTCACTGACACCATTGACCCCCCTAGATGTTGTGAGTACATTCTCCCAGAGATCTCACCTACACAGTATGTGTGGAGGTGTGGGGAAGCTAGGGACACCTATCTGCACTATTACTGGAGCTGCACAATCATGCAACAGTTCTGGGCAGCAGTTAAGTCACTGAGCAGAGACTGGGAATGGCAATAGCAGATACCCTCTATCAGTCCTGCTTGAAGAAAATGACTCAGAGGGCAATGAGTTGACTCCCCACCCCAGGGTCATAAGGGTGCTGCCTGTCTTAGCAAGAAAGTGCACACAAAACACACAGGTTCCTCACCAGTCACCTACAGTGAGTATGTGGTTAGAGTTGTCCACTAAAACACTACCCCTAGAAAGAACCACATACAAGCTGAAAGATAAAGGAGAAATGTTTGAGAGAGTGGGTGCACCTTTATAGATTCATTCTCCGCTGTGGAGGGGCCATGTTGAGCCTCGGAGCAACTCGATAGTTATGGCTAACAGCTAGGTACACATGAAGGTAAAGAATGATTTGAATCATCCCTAAATCTGTGTTAATGAACTCTATAGGTACGTGAGAAGAAGAAGAAGAAGAATCTGCATTTATATAGCGCTTTTCTTACATCCAAAGCGCTTTACAAGCAATGCTAGACTGGTACTGAAGTGACTGAATGTGTGGTGGCGACATATCATACATCATCACCCACACACAGCCTGGATAATTGCATGAACCGGCTTTTGGGAAGGGAATGTTGGCCAGGACACCGGAATGTTCCCTACTTTGCGAAGAGTGCCCTGGGTTCTTTACTTTCACCTGCACACCCACCAGGACAACACCAGGATGGGTAGAAGGGACCTCGGTTTAACGCCTCATCCAAAGGACAGCACACCCCAGCAGTACAGCACTCAGATGCCAGCTGATTTTTAGGTGCAAGTCCAATCCCGGTGTGGGGGCGAGACCCCACGACCTTCTGGTTCAGAGGCTGATGTGCTACCAACTGAGCCACGCTGACACCTACAGATAACGGCATAGCAACAGAGATTAGTGAGGTGCAGATACTATATATTCAGCCGGTTATTAATGGTTTCCTTCTAAAACTAGAGTGTTCTGTTTTTTTTTGTTCTTGTCTGACTGTTCTAGATGTTGATTATGTCAAGTACAACTCTAAAGTCTCTAGTTCAAGCAAATTTATGTGAGTCTTGAAACCCTAACAGAATAAGTGATTTCATTAATTGTTAAGAATTATATAGCTGTACATTTTTGTCTTGTATGTGACTGTATTGTTCATAAATTAAATTAATAAAAAGATTTGGGCTGGCGGTATAGCCTAGAGGTTAGAGTAATGAACTGTGAATGAGCTCAATACGTCCAACAGACATGAGTTTGATTCCCACAACCTCTGTTTGCATACTGTGTGACTTTGAACAAGTCATTTAACCACCCTAGTGCTCTAAGGTTTCCCCAACACAGGCACTTATGCCTAGTGGGCCTTACCCACTTACCAAAAGAATAAAAGAAATAAATAAAATATATTTTACAATAATACGGAGAATGTGTTCACAAAATGTGTGGGCTTATTATGCATAGATCTATCCTCAATTACATCCCTGAAACACAAACACAAACACATAGACAATGACGGCAGAAAAGACAGATGGCCCATTCATTGTGCCCATAGTTCCTTATCAAACCCTGGGACCTAGTGTCTGTCGAGGGTACTGGCCCTCTCTATCCACCCCCCGCCTCTTCCCTACTACGACCCTCCTGAGCAACCTCTGTCCAAGTTTTGCTTGAAACCATTTATGGTTTTGACACCAACCAACTCAGCTGGCAGACCATTCCGGGTTCCATCATCTTTTCCATAAAATAAAATGTTCTCATATTACTCTTGCCTCATGCCTCCATGTTCTTGAACTGTTACTCATGCTAAATAGTTTCTCATAGTTCACCCTGTTTTTCCTTTCAAGAACTTGAAGGTCTCTATCATATCACTACTTGGCGTCTAGTCTCCTGCAAGTACATGTTCAGTGCCTTGAGCCAATCCTTGTAAGATATGTCCTGCTGGCCCGAATCATTCTGGTTACCCTTTACTGCACTGTCTCTACACTGTCTTGATCTTTTCTGAGGTGAGGTGAGTACTTAAGTAATAAACCACGACAAGGTGCGGGTTATGCTGGGATTTACCCACACTGGGTGTGGTTTAGTCACGAGGCCGCAGGCTGACTGGCCAAACCATCCAGGCGTGGGTAAATCCCAGCAAAACCCACACCCAAGAGTGGTTCGTGGATTATACAATGTCCTCCTATACTTTTGTCAGAAACAATAAAGAAAAAGCACTTTTGGCATTTTAAGTGATTTTTATTGAATTTATTCTTCACGCTAGGAAAACAGTCCAGTTCTGCTACTGTGAGCTCTCACCAGTACTTATTTTGCAGTCTGTTCCCCACTGGCTGCCTTTGCTTAAATGTTAAAGCTGTCATTGGCCTTTTCATACACAGTACCCTCAGCCACCCTTCCCAACAGTAGCAAAATAACTACATTGATATTTTCATGGTCCACAACAAAGTGAAATAGATGCTGTCATTTTTGATCAGCATTACTCTCTAGCTGTCCAGTCTACCTAAAAGTACATCTCCTTTCAAATCATGCCCATGTGCTTTTGAAAAGCACAGTGTAGCTACAGTGACTTATTCTACAGATATTCGGCTTCAGTTTTCACTTTGGACTCTCTTTTATTTCCCAGCTTTTTCAACTTTCTTTATACCCTCATCATGGCTTATCTGAACTCTCTCCAACGAGGACTCTCAGTTCGACCTGTTCCCATCTGCCTGAAACCTCCAGACTCCACTCTCCAACATTGCCCATCTCCTCCACATCTCCCAACTGCCCGAGCCCCACCAACTCTTCTTGGTGCTCTATCTGAAATCTAATTGAGGCGACCAGAGGGTTAGAGGACCTGCTTGAGGCGGAGATGAAAGCCCGGCATTGGGCGTGGGGGCAGGTCACTGGTTCCGTCATCACCTATCGTGTGCCAGGGTTTTACCTTGTTCTGTCTGTCCATTGGCCCAGCAGTGCAATGCACACCAGCACAGTCCATGTGCACTCCCATGCATGCCCACAGGAGTGATGCCGTGGCCAATCCTCCTTGCATGGACCCCAACTGCTGCTGAACCCCAGTTTCCACTGGGAGTCAGAAGACAGCAGGATCAACATCCCCCTCTCTCCCTCCCAGGTAAGGAGAGCTGTCCTGTGGACACTCAATCCTTTCCTCCCCTGCTAACCCCTAATGACTCGAGTCTGCTCCGAGCCAGGTCGCTGGCATGGCTGGAGTGTGGCATCCAGCACCTCATCCCTCAGTGCCACCAGAGCCAGCCCTGGACTCTCTTTTAAGACAACAAAAGACAAAATACCTTCCTCCTAATGCATTAGAGTCTCTACCACACAGAGTTGGGAGAATGTCGGGCTAGTAGTTTACAGCAGTGGTTACATCCTGTACAGGGTGGTGGAGGATGAGGCTGCTTTGTACTTTATTGTTAACAACAACAAAAACAAAAAAAAAAACAACATTTTACTCCCACATTACTTTCTGTGAAAATGAGGGTTGGGAGAATGTAGGGCCAGTACTACAGCGGCAGCTATTTCTAGGACCGGGTGGGGTGGATAAGGTTGCTACTTTTAAACAGCAGCGCAGCAGTTTGTGGGGTTCAGGATTAAAATTCAAACAACATTTCCAGTTACCTGAGCAAATTCTTGTGTAGAGAGGTGCCTCTGGAGTTTGCATTTTTACATCAGGCTGAGACTCACAGGAACACAGCCATCAGTAGGTCACTTCCGAATTTATGTGAACTGGAGTTGGGACTGCAGGTGACATCATGGGAACGGACTACGAGAGGCTTCCAGACACAGTGACAACAGGATTGAGGTTCAGGACAAGTGGCAACTTTAAAACTGAGACAGAGCTGGAGTGTCGGTGTTTGATACACAGTCCTATAGATCAGGTATTGTGGCACAGAAAATGATGTAAAATGTCTTTTTGGAATCTGCGGTCTACTTTTGTCTACTTTTGCTGCAGTTTAGTGGGGAATCAACATAGCGGGTGTATTTTTTGAATTTTGGGGTTGTACTGATGTCAGTGAAGCTGCTGACTGGCATCATTTCCCTGTTGGTATATAACAGGATTTACCATGGGTAAAGGTGCCAGTCAGGCAACCAGGATTAAGCAAATCTAGGACACCATTGTATAATTAAACAATATATCATGAGAGGGTGGGGGTGATGGCAGGATTTACCCATGCCTGGTGTGGTGATTTGCTCATGAGGCTGCAGACCAAGTGAGGAAACCAAAACAGGCGTGGTAAATCCTGACATCACCCACCCTCTGAGGAGATTGTGATTATATAATGTCCTACTTTATTTTGTATGAAAAATAAAGAAGAAAAAAACAGAGTTTTAGCATTTTTAATGATTCTTATGTAATGTGTTGTTATACCTGAAAAAGTAGTCCAGTTCTCCCAGTTAGCCTTTCTCTAGTAGTCATTTTAAACTGCTTTTTCTGTTGCTGACAGTCATCTGCACCCACAACACACATCATAAACATACATGAAAACTGGGATGTAGTACTGTATTTGGCTTCAAAAAGCCTAGCCAGAGGAAGCCATTTGATTTGTGGCAGCTTAAATGATCAAGCGGGACTCCGATTGTTGCAGCAGTAAACAGTGGGGATCGACCACAGCACAGCCTGGTTTCGGCTTAAATTGAGGGAGGGATCATTCAATGACAATGATAGTTGGTTTTGAGGTGGACTTTCAGAACATTGGGGAAATTCTTAATGGGAATTTGTGGTAGATTAAACCAGGTTTGAATGTGGAAGGTAGGTGGGAGATCATAAAGCAGGGGTTACAGTGTTACACTTGGGTTATGCCCCATTCATCCACATACACCTCACACTGTATTCCTGGTCTATTGTACTGTGATACTGCTATTTTGCACTAACCTATAGTTATATATTATACCTCACTATAATATATTTATCTAGATTAGTTTGTCTTTTATAGATATTCCATATAGTATCTACCTAATCACTGATAAGATGACTCAGAGGGATCATCAGTGATTGTTGTATCTCATATTCTCATATAATTATATGTAGTGTATTTTACCTCAGATTTGCCATGTAATAGGCCTATCAGCAGTTCTCTTTGTCTCTAAGGAGCTGACAGACATTGAAGGCCTTTGTTATGTCTAATATTTTATATTATGCGTAAGTAAGAAATTTGCATGTAGTTTTAAACTATCAGCATTTCTTCTCTCTAAGCTATAATGCTAATGGAAGCATATTCTGTCTCATATGATACTCATTAGTAATTCTGTCTCAGGTCATTGTCCAATGGAGAATGACTTAGGACTAATACATATTGTTTCTCATATCTGTAACTATGTTGTAATCTCTGTTGCTATGCCGTTATCTGTAGCATTTAGCTGTCTGCAACCCATTGTAGCACTCTCAAGACACTACTGTAACTTCTCTAGAAGGGCAGAGAGCTGGAGCATTGGGAGAGATAGAACAAGATCTTAGAGAACCTAAGATCTACAATTCTGGAGATTATGTACATTCTTCAGGAGTGGTAAGAAGCCCATCTCCTTGTGATTTTCTTTGTCACATGTTTGGTGTAAGTAGCATAACAAACTTTATTAGTACTCCTTGCTTGTTACGAATGTTTCTTGGCAGACTCATGACACACAAATCTGTATTATTATTATTATTTTATTATTTAACCTACACACCAAGAGTGCTTAGACAACATAATGGCGACCACGAAATGGAGTCTGGATATTTTGCCAAGTTTCATGTTAACTTTCTCTTTAAATTAAAACACTGGGCGAGATCCCAGTAAAAACAAGCTGAAAGTGTCTAATGTGTAAATTTTTCAGTCAGTTGTGTCCACTGCCAACCCAATGACTCGAGTCTGCTCCAAGCCGGGTCGCTGACATAGCACAAGGTGTGGCATCCAGCACCTCATCCCTCAGCACCACCAGGCCAGACATTGACTCTCTTTTAAGACAACAAAAACAAAATACCTTCCTCCTAACGCATTAGTGTTTCTACCACACAGGGTTGGGAGAATGTAGAGACTAGTAGTTTACAGCAGTAGTTACATCCTGTACAGGGTGGTGGAGGATGAGGCTGCTTTGTACTTATTGTTTACAACAAAAACAAACAAACAAAAACATTTTCACTCCGCATTACTTTTGTAGAAAATGAGGGTTGGGAGAATGTGGGCCAATACTACAGCGACAGCTATTTCTTGGACGGGTGGGGTGGAAGGGTTGCAACTTTTAAACAGCAGTGGCAGCACCTTGAGGTTAAGATTAAAATTCAAACAACATTTCCAGTTACCTGAGCAAATTCTTGTGTAGAGAGGTGCCTCTGGAGTTTGCATTTTTACATCAGGCTGAGGCTCACAGGGAACACAGCCATCAGTAGGTCACTTCCGAATTTATGTGAACTGGAGTTGGGATTGCAGGTGCCATCACGGGAGCAGACTGCGAGAGGCTTCCAGACACAGTGACAACAGGAGTGAGGCCCAGGACAAGTGGCAACTTTAAAACTGAGACAGAGCTGGAGTGTCGATGTTTGATACACAGTCCTATAGATCCAGGTATTATGCACAGAAAATGATGTGAAATGTTTTTTGAATCTGCGGTCTACTTTTGTCTACTTTTGCTGCAGTTTAGTGGGGAATCAACATAGCGGGTGTATTTTTGAATTTCGAGGTCGTACTGATGTCAGTGAAGCTACTGACTGGCACATTTTCCCTGTTGGTATATAACAGGATTTACCATGGGTAAAAGGTACCAGTCAGGCAACCAGATTAAGCAAATCTAGGACACCATTGTATAATTAAACAATATATCATGAGAGGGTGTGGGTGATGGCAGGATTTACCCATGCCTGGTGTAGTGATTTGCTCATGAAGCTGCAGACCAAGTGAGAAACCATAACAGGTGTGGGTAAATCCTGACATCACCCACACCCTCTCGTGGAGATTGTGATTATATAATGTCCTACTTTATTTTTGTACAAAATAAAAGAAAAAAACAGAGTTTTAGCATTTTTAATGATTCTTATGTAATGTGTTGTTATGCGAAAAAGTAGTCCAGTTCCCCAGTTAGCCTTTCTCTAGTAGTCATTTTAAACTGCTTTTTCTGTTGCTGACAGTCATCTGCATCCCCACAACACATCTCATAAACATACATGAAACCTGGGATGTAGGTCTGTATTTGGCTTCAAAAAGCTAGCAGAGGAGCCATTTGATTTGTGGCAGCTTAAATGATCAAGCAGGACTCCGATTGTTGCAGCAGTAAACAGTGGGGACCGACCACAACACAGCCTGGTTTCGGCTTAAATTGAGGGAGGATCATTCAATGATAATGATAGTTGGTTTTGGGGGTGGACTTTCAGAACATTGGGGAAATTCTTAATGGGCATTTGTGGTAAATAAAACCAGGTTTGGATGTGGAAGGTAGGTGGGAGATCATAAAGCAGGGGTTACAGTGTTTACCTGGGTTATGCCCCATATCATCCACATACACTCACACTGTATTCCTGGTCTATTGTACTGTGATACTACTATTTTGCACTAACCTATAGTTATATATTATTCCTCACTATAATACATTTATCTAGATTAGTTTGTCTTTTATAGATATTCCATATATTATCTACCTAATCACTGATAAGATGACTCAGAGGGATCATCAGTGATTATTGATACTCATATTCTCATATAATTATATGTAGTGTATTTTACACTCAGATATGCCATGTAGTAGGCCTATCAGCAGTTCTCTTTGTCTCTAAGCAAGCTGACAGAGACAGAATGCCTTTGTTATGTCTAATATTTTATATTGTACATAAGTAAGAAATGTGCATGTAGTTTTAAACTGTCAGCATTTCTTTTGTCTAAGCTATAATGCTAAAGGAAGCATATTCTGTCTCATATAATACTCATTTGTAATTCTGTCTCCTAAGTCATTCTCCAATGGAGAATGACTTAGGACAATATATTGCTTCTCATACCTGTAGCTATGTTGTAATCTCTGTTGCTATGCTGTCATCTGTAGTATTTAGCTGTTTGCAACCCATTGTAGTGCTCTCAAGACACTACTGTAACTTCTCTAGAAGGGCAGAGAGCTGGAGCATTGGGAGAGATAGAACAAGATTTTGGAGAATCTAAGATCTACAATTCTGGAGATTATCTACATTCTTCAGGAGTGGTGAAAAACCCATCTCCTTGTGATTTTGTTTGTCACATTCTTGGCGTAAGTAGCATAATAAACTTTATTAGTACATCTTGCTTGTTTACGAATGTTTCTTGGCAGACTCAGACACAGAATCTGCATTATTATTATTATTTTTATTGTTTACCCTACACACCAAGAGTGTTTAGACAACAACAGGAGGCCACCAGGACCTGTGCAGGAGTAAAGCACAAGGGCAGTAGGTCTCATAAACCATGCTGGTGGACCAAGGAGGTCCAGGAGGCAGTAAGGGAGAAGAAGGCTGCCTACAGTAGGTACAAAAAAATGAGAAGAGAGAGATAGGGAGAACTGTTGCCTTGCAACCAGGAAAGTCACCAGAGTGGTAAGGGGCAAAGGCCTGGAAAAGAGCAGAGGCTGGCAGGGGATAGGGTGGGGAAAAAGGGGTTCTTTAGATATATTGGTGAGTGGAAGAAGGCAAGGGCCAGCTCAGTAGGTTGAGGACAGCTAGGAGGTGAGTGGAAGTGGCTGGAGAGCAGGCGGATGTACTAAATGAGCACTTTGCCTCAGTGTTCACTAGGGAGGAGGCTGGGGAACTTCAAATAAGGGTTGAAGGACACAGAAGGTGCAGTAGACCTAACTATTTGGGTACTTGCTGAAGAACAAGCCGCTGGGGAGGTAGGCTAGGGGTGAGATATCAGGCTGGTTCTGCTGAATGGGGGAACAGATGCTGATATTCCTATCGGTCCAGGTGTGGGGAAGGCCTCCAGTCTCTAAAAGGATAAATCTCTGGGGCCAGATGCTATTCATCCCAGAGTACTGAGGGAGTTGGTGGTTGTTTTGGCTCGCCATTGGCAGATCTCTTTAACTTGTCGCTCCAGACAGAGAGGGTGCCAAGGATTGGAAGCAGGTGCATGTCGTGCCCATCCATATGGGGAATTGAGAGAAGAGCCAGGAAACTATAGACCCATCAGTTTGATGTTAGTAGTGGTGAAGGTAATGGAGAGCATACTTAAGGAAAGGCTGGGAGGTTTCTTGGAGGAGATGGGTTACCTGGATGACTAGCAGCATGGGTTTTGCCAGGTAGATCATGTCAAACAAACCTTGAGAGTTCTATAAGTGGGTGACAACAGCACTCGACAGAGGGAGACCAGTGGATGTACTGTTCCTGGACTTCAGCAAGGCATTTGATTCAGTCCTTCACACTGGCCTAAGGAAGAAGCTGGGGATGGAAGTAGGCCCATTAATGGTTAGGTGGACTAGAAATTGGCTTTCAGGTCACACTCAGTGGGTAGTGGTCAGATGAGAGGTCTCATCTCCTAGGGAGGTGATAAGTGGGGTCCCAGAGGGATCAGTCTTGGGGGCCTCCTGTTTTAACTACATTTCGATATCAGGAAGGTGTTGGGTGTGAAATGAGTCTCTTTGTGGATGACCGAAGCTAGGTGGTGGTGGAGAGAGGAGGGAGGAGGAAATTGGCCCCAAGATGACCTGGATACTCTGGATAGGTGGTCCTGCACCTGGAAAATGAATTTAACTCCTCAAGTGCAAGGTGTTACACCTAGGGTGGGAAAACCCCAACTATGTGTACACCCTGGGAGATGAGTTGCAGGCCACGGCAGGAAAGAGGCCTAGGAGTCTTGGTGGATGCTAACATGAATAATTCAGAGCAGTGCAGGAGGGCTGTGGTCAGGGCAAATAGGATGCTGGGATACATCGCTTGGGGATTACCTCAAGGAACAGGGAGGTGATTTTACCACTGTACAACAGCCTGGTTAGACCACATCTTGAGTACTGTGTGCAGTTCTAGAAGCCGCACCAAATGAGGGACTTTCAACTCCTGGAGCAGGTTCAGAGGAGAGCAACCAGAATGATCTGGGGCCTGGGGAAAGGACATATGAGGAACGACTAGGGGAGCTCAACCTGTTCTTGCTGGAGGAGAAGAGGGACCGGGAAATGATTGAGGTCTTCAAGTACCTCAGGGAAGTAAATAAGGTAAGCGAGATAGGATCTTTTGACTGAAGGAGGATGGAATCACCAGAGGGCACAGTTGTAAGTTTGAGGGTGGTAGGATTGGGGGAAAGGAGGAGGAGGAGGTAATTAATTGAGAGAGTGGTGGAACCATGGAATGTGCTGCCAGGGAGCTGGTACAGGCAGCTGGTAGAGGGATTCAAGAGAGGGTGGGACAGGTATAGGCAGGGGTGAAGCAGAGGTTGGTTTCCGGGGGTCAGGACTGTGGGATGGAGTAACAGTGGAAGGAGACAGATGAAGACTCACCAGTCCACCTAATCAAGGGTGTTGCAGCAAGTTCAAACTTGACAGACCAAGAGGCCTACCTGCTGACATCTAGTATGTTAGTATGTTACAGTAGGTATCTGCCGAGTAGCACTGAATGAGGGGAACAAATAATATTGAGTGCTAAAAGGAACGGGGTCAAATCTGAGGCACCATCTCCCATCTCCCAACCCACTGTTTGGTATGCATTCTCTGTTCAGTGACTTGTTTGTGACCAGTGTGGCAGTTACAGTTGAAGGCTGCCCTCAGGGTTGGTTTCAGGTTACATCACTTTCCGATCAGAAAATAATGATGTGAGTGGTGGCAATTCTACTCTTCTTTTTAACTTTATTTTCTCCAGGGGCATTACAGTTAATAATGTATGTTAGAACACTGTTAACCTAGGAAATCATCATTTCCAAAGGTTGTTAACCTATCGATGTGGCGTAGATATGTTGTTAACCTATCGATCCTCGTCACATCGATAGGTGCTAACAATCAGTGTCTGCACATGTGCGGCAGCTTTTCGATGGGGAACCAACTGAAGGAAACCGACGGGGAAGGACTGAAGGGCTGTACGGTGACTTTTAAAAGCGTAAGCAGCTTAATTTTTGATAGTGAGACCATACACTATAAAATAATGTATGGTCCTCTATCTACAACGGGTCAATTTAACCGTCTTGAGGTTGCCATGGTGGCGTAAACCTCTTGAGCTTCGCTCTCGAGGTTTACATGGTCGCTATGGCAACTTTCTTGACTGTTAAATTGACCGGTTAACGATAGAGGACCATACATTATCCCTCTATTTGGTACAGTGTGGATACTTGCAGTGTGTAGTGTGCAGCACAGCTACGGAGACTGTGGGGATGGAAGGAAGCCAACAATACTGGTACACAAGAGCTAGAAGATGAAAGAAAAGAGGCACGGTAGAGATGTTTTTCTTTTGTGGTGTACAGTGGTTGGAAATATAAAAAGAAATACTTTTTGTAGGTGTAGTGGGTTTCCTGACTTGTGGTTGGTGACTTTAAAACACTGTGTATTTTGTGGTCACCGTTTAGCAACAGAGAACATGGCGGCTTTTCCTTGATTTTCGCGGGTCAGGCTGATTTAAAGTAGTGGGCATTCTAGGTGGCTGGCTGACACTTTTCCTGTTGGGTGATGCACAATTTACACATTGTAAATCATGTCAGCCAGCCAATCAGAAGCCAGTATTTTTAGTCCATTGTATAATCTAGAACTGAGTACAGTACTACAGTTGTGGCCTCACCAACAATCTATAAACGGTAGTAATATCTCTTTCTTCTACTGTCAATACCCTTTCTGATACATCCCAGCATCCTATTTGCCTTACAATAGGCCTTGTTGCACTGATTTGATAGCTTAAAGGAGTCACTAATGATGACTCTTTGTCCCTTTCCTCAGCTATAGTAGTGTCACAAGCGCACTCAGCAGGTCAGGCCCTCTGCTCCCACAGTGCCAACCTCCGAGTGCAGAATTGTGAACAGGTAACAGACAGGTAACCCTCCTGTCTGCTTGTGGGTCTGAATCACCTTTGGTCTCAAGTTCTGGGGATTCAAACTGTGAACCTTATACTAGTGTACCCAAATGTACAGGCTCAGACAATCTGCTCTTCGGTGGATGCAGATATCTTTCACCTAAGGGCCTCTAACCAGGTATCCAAAATGAACCCTTAAAACTCTATGCAAGAACTTGGGTATCTTCTTACCTTTTCCCAGTTTGGGTAACACTATCAAGCTCTGAACAGTTGTCAAATGTAACCATCTATACATCACATGCAAAAGGAACTTGAAAGACACACCCAGGCAGTCTTTTTAAATGAAAGGTTTACTTAAAATGGATACAAATATGTAAAATGTAAACGCAGAAACTATATCACAAAGCATATAATCACTTAAAGAAAACAAGGAAAGCTACAAACAAAACTCCTACCACAATACAATTAGACTTTTCTATCTAATGTATTACCTCTATACAGTGGATAAGTTAGATCAGAGATCTTGTTTCTTAAGAGTCCAACAAGAAATATGTCACTAAGTTCAGCCACAGTATTCAGTTTAAACTGTGTCTCTCCACCCCTTTTGTGTGTCATCTAGCTCCTCCTTGTTGTATATAAAAATATACAAACAATGATCTTCCTGTCAGGAGATATTTTAAATACTACACTTCAGCAAAAAATCACCAATATGACACCTTAATTAACATCCCTCTTTGATCTCGAGTAGTTCCTCTTCCCAGGCCATATCAAAGGATTTTATGACTTTTCTCATTTAGGTGCAATATAGCTTTTTAACACCAGTTGATATTAAATGTTCTTCCTCTAAAGACATCATAAAAGTTTACGATCCCTATATCCTGGCAGCTGGGTCAGTTCTAATTAAGTTTCTCTGGTTCTTTAATTATATCCTGGTTTCAGGTTAATATATCCTGTAGCTGAAACCTTGGAGGGGCCATTGGTACAGCTGCCTGATGGAGACCATCACATACCACATTTTATATACAAATATCATAGAGCTATCATAACCTGCTGGCCAAGCATCACAATCCTCCCCACCTAGACTGAATTTGGGGGCTCTATCCCTGCCTGGGATGAGCTTCCCAGATCAGTTCACTCCTCATAAACATGCGACAGGCCATCTGTGTTCTGATTGGTAGCTCCAGCCCTATGTAAGATTGTCATGTCATACCCTTGCAAGGCAAGACTTCATCTTAACAGTCTACCATTGTTTTTCCCATTTCGTCCAGCCAAACCAGGGGTTGTGGTCCATTTGTACTTCAAATGCTGCCTGTATAAGTATGGCTCTAACTTCTTTAAGGCCCACACTATGGCATGACACTCTTTTTCCAGAGTAGAGTAAGCCTGCTCCTGGGAAGTAACTTTTCACTTAGGTACACTACAGGGTGATCTTTCCCTTGGTTGGATGTCTGATTCAGTACTGCCCCAATACCCACATCTGAGGCGCCAGTCTGAACTATAAAGGGTCTGCTGTAGTCAGGACTCATCAATAGGAGCACTGCACAGTGCCTCCTTCAGTCTGGTAAAGGCTTTTTCACAGGCTGGTTCCCAGGTAATTTTCTTAGGCATCCTTTTCCTTACCAAGTCAGATAGAGGGAGCAGTCAGGGCACTGTAATTGGGTACAAGTTTCCTATAGTACCCTGCTGTCCCAAGGAAACTCCTGACCTGCCTCTGTGTCTCTGGTCTGGGCCATGCCCTGATCACTTCTATTTTTACTGGGTTAGGATGGAGCTGTCCCGGCCAAAACATGCCCAAGGTATGCCACTTTAGCCATGGCTACCTGGCACTTTTCAGCTTTGACAGTGAGCCCGGCCCTCTGTATCCTGCCCAGCACTTCCCTAAGGTGGGACAGGTGTTACCAACCTTTGAAAAGTGGCTGGGGCATTCTTCATTCCGAAGACATTACTTTAAATTCAAATAAGCCTATCAGGTGATGAAGGCCGACCTCTCCCTAGCTCTGTCTGTTAACTTGATCTGCCAATACCCCTTTGTCAGGTCAATAGTCGTAGGTAGCGCCCATCCCAACTTGTCCAGGAGATCGTCAGTCCGGGGCATCGGGTGGGCATCTGACTTCGTGACTGCATTTAGTCCATGATAGTTCACATAGAAATGAGTAGAGCTTCTGGCTTGGACACAAGGACTACAGGTGAGGCCCAGGGGCTATGGGATCTCTGGATTACCCTAAATCCAGCATTCCTCCATCTCCCTCCTAATGCCCTTTGAACAGCCTCTGACACCCAATATGCTGTCCGCCATATGGGTGTCTGTGTCCCTGTCTTCACATCGTGCATCACCGAAGGGGTTAGTCCAGACTTGGCTCTAAACAGTGGGACAAAGTCTGTTAAAACCTTCCTTACTTCCTGGATCGTGTCTGGGACCAGCTGAGGAGACAATTTTACTGCCTCCACAGAGGGCTCCCACTTGCTTTCTTCCAGCAAGTCCAGAGCAGGGGTCTTCTTCATCCGTCTCCTCCCCAGGACTACACTGCAAACACCATGTCAGCCCTATTAGTATATGGCTTCATCATGTTGACATGATACATCCTTTCTGTCTGTATTCTGTCAGGTAATTCTATTATATAGTTCACATCATTAGTCTTCCTTACTACTTTATGCGGCCCTGCCCACTCAGCCTGCAGCTTGTCTTTCTGGACGGAGTAAGGACCATGACTTTCTGACCCACCATGTGCGAGTGAGCCCTGGCTCTGCGGTCACACCACACTTTTTATTTTTGTTGGGAAGCTGCCAGGTTGCTCTGGGCTATCCCCATTAGCTCCTTCAGCCTTTCCCTAAACATAAGGATGTAATCCACTATGGGAG
Organism: Neoceratodus forsteri; assembly: GCA_016271365.2. NCBI lineage: Eukaryota > Metazoa > Chordata > Ceratodontiformes > Ceratodontidae > Neoceratodus > Neoceratodus forsteri. The sequence continues at coordinate 188,073,591 of CM057459.1, read as the reverse complement.
TTCCTGGCTGGTGTGCTTGCCTTCCCAGTCCTCCCGGATTAAGTCTAGGGGCCCACGTACTCGGCATCCATGTAAGAGCTCTAAGGGAAAATCCTGTTGACTCTTGAGACACTTCCTGTATGCAAACAACAGGTGGGAAGGCATTTCTTCCAGTCTCTCACATGCTGTTCAGCAAACACTTGGAGCATTGACTTCAGGGTACTGTTAAAATCTTTCCACAAGCTCATTGGCTTGGGGGTGATAAGATGTCGTGCATCTCTGCAGCACCCCACACTTCTCCCATAAACATTTCATCAGGTCCAACATGAAGGAACCCCTTGATCGGTGACAACCTCCTGCAGAAACCCAACATGGGAGAAAATCCCAAGTAAGGCATCTGCCACTTTGCCTGTCCTAAGTGAGGATAGGGTGACAGCATCGGTTACCGGGTGGCATAATCCACCACAGTCAGGATGACCCTCATCTCAGAGGAGCTGGGTGTATTTAAAGGTCCCTAACATCCATTCCCTCTAGAACAGCTCCTTCACTGTGAGCAATGGAATTAGGGTGGCTTGGGTTATCTTTCCTGCCTTCCCTATTTCTTGGCACTGGTGAGAAGACTTGCAATATTCCTTCACCTGCTGGGTGAAGTTGGACCAATAGAAATTCTGGGCCAACGCTGCATAGTGTCGTGATTCCCAGATGAACAGACAAGGTAATATCATGTGTAACCTTGAGCAACTGCTCACGATACCCTGGGGCATGACAAGCTGCCTGCCTATCACCCCTCCCTCTGTCTTCACATCCTGAGTATACATCAGTCCATTTTCCCAATAACGTTATTTACCATCACCTCCCTGTGCTCAGTCAGAGTCTGCCCAAGCCCTCAGCTTCTCTGGACTATGGTCACTTTTCTGAGCAGCTGCAAACTCCTTACATATTCCCAAGGTATGGGACAGGTTTCCTTCAGTCTCTAAACTAGGGTTCCTAGCACTAGTGTCAGGGCAGTCAGGATCACTGTCATCCTAACCCTCTGACAATGGTTCACCCCACCTTCTTCAGAGTAACCCTCCATAGCTGTGTGGTTAACTGCTACTGGGAAATTTCTACCTCCTTTTCAATAGTCTCCATATCAGGAGACACAGGCTGGGAACCAGCCTCCCAGTGGTTTCCACAATGGCTTCTGTGGGGTCCAGGGAACTACAATCTCCCCATGCTGCTTGGCTATGGGTAACTGCCACACACCATCCCTGTTTGAGATTGTTGCCAAGGATGATGTCAACTGCTAACGTTTTGGCTACAGCCACCTGTTGCACGAGTTCCTCCTGTTTCACCCCAGTCCAGGAGAACACTGGTAGTGGCAATGTATTCTCTTCACCAGTGAACCCTTGTATAGTTACAGATGTATTGGGTATAAGCTGACCAGGCTCTGCCAGATCCCCTTTACCAATGTCAGGGATGTCCCTGTGCCCTTAACCCTTGTGTCTGTACACCATTCACCATGACTGGGTGCATGTGTTCCCTCATGTTCACAGGCATGCTTCGGGGACACAAAACAACTCACTTCTTTCTTAGCCCCCTGTTGTGTATTGCTTGCCCTTTTGGGACACTGTCTGCAATATGCCCAGTTTTTACAGATCCAACATTCATTTCTTTCTCAGAGAAATGGTTTCTCTGAAAACTGTAGCTAGCTGGTTTTGGTGGAGGCAGTGAGGGTTTTAGCTGCCCTGAAGGTGTGCTTTTCCCTTTCTGTACTGCTATGCCTGCCCCATTCACTCTCAGAGCAGGTCTTTTCTTGGCATAGAGGTCTGAGAGTTCAGCAGCCTCTTGCACTGTTTTGGGATCTCAGTCCTCCAGACAGGTTTTCAGCTGTGCTGGGCATGCCCCAAAAACTGCTGTAACAATATAGCATTTTCAATTTTATCTACAGAGTTTGCTTCAACTCCTTCCCATCAACATTTTAAAACTGACGTTGTTTCATGGCTAGCTCCTCATAGCTCATATCAAGGCTTCTCCTGAGCTTACAAAATTTAGCTCTGTACGCTTAGCAATTAAATCAAACTTTTAAAAGTGCAGCTTTAAGTTGCCGTAATCATTACTGTCCTCATTGTCCATTTAATCCAATGTATCCCAAGCTTTCCCGTTAAGTAGCAGGGATAGTGGGAAACTCAGGACCTCTCTAGGAATTTTAGCCTGAATACAAACTTTTTCAAAGGAATTTAAAAGGCATCTATATCTTCCCCTCTCTAAATTCAGCTATCAATTTGGAATTCAATTTGTTTAGAAGTTTAACATCTTTATTGTTTTGTAATATAATACATCAGTAAACAAAGTATGAAATACAGAAGAAAGACTATCAATACAAACCACAGACAACGAATAGTCCATATAGAAGGAAAATACATGACAGTGAAAAATAATAAAAACACCCCCATAAACCCCACAGAGTGTGCTATAAGTACCATACAGATTTTGTATGTATAGCTAGAAACTGAATACATTATGTTGACTTTGGGAACACTACCAATTAACAGATATCAATGCAGGTATAAGGCATATAATTCACCTAATTTTTTATTGAAACCTGACAGATTATTGTGAGAGCCAGCAATCAGGCGCTCGGTCCTAAAGTAAGCTGAGAGGTCATTTCAGCCATACGGTATAGGTTATAGTTAACTGGTCCGGTCAGTGTTTGAGTGCTAGTTTCTTGAGCACCATTGAGATTAAGGCTATGTGGTATTCGGCTCCTTAACCCAGATATTAGAATAGATTCCTGGAATACAAAGCTCCACAGTAAAAAGATCTTCAAGGCCAAGTAAGGGATCCAAGTCTGATTGGACTGAGTGCCATAGAGGAGCACCTTTTCACATGGCCAAAGAATGTGAAGCAGGTTCCCTTCAGCTTTGCCACATCTAGAACAGTTAGAAGTAGGTAGATGTCAATTTTGCCTAGTTTGCTGTGTATAATAAAGGAATAATGCACGACAGGGTGTGTGTCGTGCTGGGATAACATACGCCTGGCGTGGTTAGGCTACAAGGACAAGAGCTCAATTGTAAAAGTGAAAAAAAGTGAAAAAGGGATAGAAAATATATTAAAATATATATATTTTTACTGTTTTTGCAGTGAGTAGGGTTACATTATGACAAAATAGTGCAGATTTCTACTTTAGTCAGTAGGTGGAGATGTAGCAATCTTTGTTAGTATTCACTCTGTTTACAAAGCATCCTCTTAGGGTTGACTCTGTTTACAGTTTGATAAGGAAAAAAGTGTATTCTGGTGAGCGGTGAGAGCATGATGACTTTGTGAAAATGCCATTGCTGGCTAACTCAGCTAACTTCAGCCGCACACTCACTTTCTGTAGGTCTCTGTCCCCATCCCCCCACCCCTCAGTCAACTGAGTTACTGCCAGCCACACGCTCGTTTCCGGATGCCTGCATGGGAGATAGGGAGATGTTATACAGAGTCCTTTTAAGAAGGAGAGGAAGAAAGTGCATTTACAAGTGAGCGAGTGACACGCGCAGTGACTTTGTGAAAATGCGGTTGTGACTCACTCACTAACTGGACACTCGCCTCTTTCTGTATGGGGCTACAATTTGTTTGTTAAAAGAAAAATATGAATACTTGTTTTGTTGTGATGTGTGTGGGTTTACTTTCAGGGTTATCGTCTGTTGTGGGGTGGGTTTCCGGGTGTGCGAGGAAGTGCCAACTGGCAAAGCAGGTACTGTACGAAGCTGCTTGTAGGCAGCGGAGAGATGTATGTTGTACAGTAAGATCGGTCATCCCTGTGTTGGCATTCACAGCCATGGTGTTATGCCAGGATAACACCACGGGTCCAGTCCCACAGTGACCAATGACAGCTCAAGGTTCTTTCTTGCCATTGTATAATATAGGTTGTGTAGCATGTGGTATTAGGTAATTCTGAGTTTGTTCTGAATTATATACCTATATAAGTCTAGCAAGACTCCAGGCCAATCAATGTTTGTACCTGGCAACAGAGAAGACCAGATTTTAGAGCTGGGAATAACATCTGGGTGGCCTATAGTTAGAAGAGAATTATGTAAGAGGGATAAACAATGTGGTTTAGAGGCTAGGTCATGGAAGCTGTCTAAAATAGGTTGTATTTTGGATTCTTGTGGGGAGGTACCAAATGTTTGCCTTATTAAATGTCTCAATTGAAAGATCTTGAAAATGCAAGTACTGGGAAAGTTGTATTTGTTCCTTATTTTGAGGAAGGAGGAGGGAAGGGAATTGTGAGAATACATGTCCACTACTTTAGCATTCTGCAATTGAGGCAGCCAGTTGTGAGTTAGGTGTACTAACATATGAAATTGCCAGCAGATAAAGGCCTAGAGGTCTATCAAGTCTGCTCGAATGTGCAGCTAGCACCCCATATTCTGCAGCTGTCCCTCCCTTCCACCCTTCCCTTTCATTAACCCTCCCCTTGTCCTGTCCTATCCTCATTTGAAGCAGTCCACTGTTCTACTGCATACCACTTCAGCAGCGTCATTCCACCCAGCCACCACCCTCTCTGTAAAAAGTGTCTCCTCATCTTCCTCCTGAACCTTCCTCACTCCAGTCTCATATCATGGCCCCTGGTGGCCCTCCCTCTCTTACTTTGAACAGCCCCTCTGTACCTCTTGTTTATTCCTTTCATGTATTTAAAGGTTTCAATCATGTCACCCTGTCTCTCCTCTCCTCCAGTGAGTACATGTTCAACTGCTTCAACCTCCTGTCATATGATAAGTCCCCAGCCCCTTGATCATCTTTGTCGCTCTGCGCTGTCCCTTCCAGCAACTTAATGTCCCTCTTCAGACACAGGCGCCAGTACTGCATGCAGTACTCCAGGTGTGGTCTAACTAATGACCTATACAGTGGCAGAATCACCTCCTCCTCCTCGAGATATATCCTCTTGCAATACAACCCAGCATTTTGTTGGCCTTTGCAGCTGCTTTCCTACATTGTGCTGAGTTGTTCATTGACCCTGTAATGATCACACCCAGATCCTTCCCTCCTCTGTCTGGAGCTAGCAGCCTCCCCTAGCTGGTAACTCCTTCTTGGGTTCTTCACTCCAAAATGCAGCACCTTGCACTTTTGGCATTAAAGCTCAGTTGCCAGGTGACTGACCAGGTTTCAAGCTTTGCCAGATCATCCTGCAACCCTGCCATCCCCTAGGTCATCCACCACCGCGCCAACCTTGGTATCATCAGCAAACAGACTGATCTTGCCCTTGTTGTCCCATGATATGTCTGCAATGAATATCCCAAACAACACTGGTCCCAACACTGAGCCCTGTGGAACACCGCCATCACTGCCCTTGGGTGTGAGAGCTCACCACCACCACACTCTGTTGCCTTCCCTGCAGCCAGATTCCTACCCATCTCACCAGCTTTGCACCCACCCTTGTGCCTACTAACTTCCTTCCTAGCCTTCCATGTGGCACTGAGTTGATTGCCTTACTGAAGTCCAGATACAGGACATCCACTTCATGGCCCCTGTCCAGTTGCCTAGTTACCCAGTCACAGAACTCGACCAGGTTGGTTTGGCAGGATCTGCACATGTGAAGCCATGCTGTCTGCTGTCCTGTAGTCCTTTGGCCTCTAGGAGGGTCACGCGCCTCTCCTTCAGGATAGTCTCCATTAGCTTACCCACGATAAATGTGAGGCTCACTGGTCTGCAGTTCCTGGTTCATCCTTGGGGCCACCCCTTGTGGAGGGGCACCACATGAGCCATCCTCCAGTCCTGAGGTACACACCCAGAATGTGAGGCATTATATAGGTCTGCCAAAGTTCCTGCAAGGACCTCTGCCAACTCCTTCAGTGCCCTGGGGTGGATGCCATCTGGGCCTGGCCTTGTCCACCCTCAGTGCCTTCAAACCCTCTCGAACTCTGCTCTCCATGATTTCCCATCTGTTAACTCCCCCGATTCTGCCATTTCTCTCACCTTGGGTGTCACCCCCTCTTCTCTTTAGTAAATACTGAGCAAGTACTCACTTGAGTGCTCCCGCCTTATAAGCACCCCTGCTTCCATCCACCCCCCTTCCTAATCACTCACAGCAGTCCTTACAGCTCCTTTCTCCTGATGTGCCAAATTCCTTCTCCGCTTCTTAATGCCTTTGCCAGCCTGAGTTCCATAGATGCTTTGGCTCCCCTTACTGCCCTTGTCACCTACTTCGATTCTGTCAAGTACTCCTCCCTGTCCTCCCCTCCCTGTTTTCTTGTACTTCCTAAAGGCAGCTCTTTTCCTCCTTACCTTTTCCGCCTCCTTGCTCCAACCAGATCAGTTTCTAAGCCTAGCCTTTTGCTCTGGGCTTTGCAGCAGGTTTTGGTTGCCTCCACTTTCCTAGCTTTATGAGCTCCCACCTCTGGTTAGTGTCCATACTAGATTGAATTCTGGCCAGGTACCTTTACCACTTCCCTCATCCTCCCAAGTTGGCCCTCCTGAAGTCCAGCACTATTGTGCCAGGTTCCACTTCTTCCTTGCCCATATCCAATGTGAGCCATACTGAGTGGTGGTCACTCCTGACAGCAGTTCCTCCACTGTGTTCTCTCACAAAGTCCCCATTTGTCAGCACAAGGTCAAGGTTGTTTCTTAACCTGGTTGATTCACTGACCATTTGCAGCAGGAAGCTATCCTGGAAGGCATCCAGCAGTACCTGCTCCCTTCTGTTCCTGGTTGTTGAGGGTGCTCCAGTCCACTCCTAGCATGTTGAAGTCCCCCACAATCACCACACTACCCTTTCTCGAGGTTCTCCTGATCTGTCCCGCTAGTTTCCTGTCTAACTCCTCCATCTGAGATGGTGGCCTGTACACCACTCCCATTCTAAGAATCCTATTCTTGGAATCCTGGATTTGCATCCAAAGTGACTCCGTTCTACCCTCCTCCCTTCCTCCCTTACACACTTCAGTCCTTCCTTCAAATATAGTGCCACCCCTCCTTTCCCAATCACTCTGTCCCTATGAAATAATCTGTACCCTGGTACAGACAGGTCGTAGTCATTGTATTGGGTGGCCCAAGTTTCCATGATGACTGCAATGTCCACCTCTCCCTCTGCCATGAGCACCTGTAACTCTGCAGTTTTCTCCCAAGGCTCCTAGCATTAAGGGTAATAACCTTCCACCCTTTTCCCCTCCATCCTGCCCCCTCCTTTCCTAGCATCACCAACAGTACTTGCCATTTGTCCTTTGTCACTTTGTATGGTGAGTAGCTCATATGGTTTCCCAACCTGTGTTCTCTGCATATCTCTTCCCCAACTGCCACCCCACTCCTAGTTTAAATTCCCAACTTCCTCTATGTACCCTCCATCCTCTGTTTTAACACTTCCTTTCCTCCTCACTCAAGTGTAGTCTGTCCTTGGCATAGACACTACTGTCCTTCCAGTTCCCTCCCTACCCTCCCAACAGCCCATACCATTTAGCACAACACCAGGTTCTTAGCCATCCATTAATTCCTCTATTCTCAGCTTTCTTGTTGTGCTTGCCTTTGCTGCAAGGAAGTATCTTTGAAAAAGTTACTGATCTTCCTGCCCTCTCGCATAATTGTGCTAGTTCCTCAAACCTCCTCTGGACTGTATCTACTGTCTTGTCAGCCAGGTCGTTTGTCCCAAGATGTATAATTAAATGAGGCTTGTCCCTACCCCTTCTAGCATATTTCAGAACAGACTGTCCCACCTTTCTGCTGTCATTCCTGGCATGGCCTCCACCAAATGTGACTTATGCCTCTCCCACTTGCTGCCCACCTAACTCCTCTTAGTATTGAGTCCCCAGCACTGAGATTTCACCCTCTTACTCCTGCTTGCTTCCATTCATCTCTCTCTCAATCAATCAATCAATCAAAATCTTTATTTATTCAAGTGGACATCATTGAGCAAAGCTCATTTACAAGATGGATCTGATAGGTCAAGGATCAAATTGAAGGTACAGTAGCAGACATACAGAAGAACTTGTATTTCAACAGATACAGTAATATAAACATATATACAAATGAAGGATAAGGATGATAAAACCCTAACAGGACAAGGTAGGATACAGTAAAAGTACACTAGAAGAATCCAGAATGTCAAGTCCCAATAGAGGAGCCAAAGCAAGCACATATTACAGGGTAACAGGTATTACAGGCTCCAGGGCAAACTAACACAGACAAACAGATATAATGATTAATGACTACGAAAATGATGATAACAGCCTCTGATGAATGACATGGAGGGCTGGTGGGAGATTCAGATAGGGGCTAAGGCTACTAGTAGTAGGAGGTGCGGAGGAGTGGTTGGGGTAGAAGTAAGTGCCAGGAGTTGGTGTGGAAGTCTTGGTCAGGGAAGCAAAGCTGTAAAAAGTATGAAAGGTATGAGGTCTCTCATTTCCAGCTCCTTTTCTTCCTCCTGCATTATTTCCCTTTTACCCTATTGCAATTCTCCCAGCAGACTTCCTGCTCCAGTTTGGTCCAGACATTTATCAATTACTCCTCTAATTTCATCATTTCCCTCCTTCACCTTCTTCCTCTCTAGCAGTGCACAACTATTTTCTGAAGGCCCTTCACAAATACCTCCCTCTCTCTTCATTGTAACCTGTTCTCTCCTTTCCACTCCATGACTTTTGCCACTTCTTCACCTCCCTCACAAGTCCCTATCTCCTCCTTCCATTGTCTTTTGTCTCCTGACCTAGTTTCCCCAGCAATTATTCTTCCTAGCCTAGGCCCCTTTGTCTCTGCTTCCCTTCTTCGACCCTCTCCTCACCACTGTTGCTTAATCCACCCTCCCTCATCTCCCCTTCTTCCTCCCTCCTGTATTGAGCTAAACCCACCCCAACCTGCCTTGCCTGTCTTAATTCCTCCTGCAGACCCTCAATCTCCTTTCTAAGTTTTTCTATGTGGTTGCACACTAAACATCCTCCCACTCTCCAGGCAATTTTTAGAAAGATTGGTGCACGGCAGTTGTTGCAGCCTACCACCCTACCCATTGCTGTCGTTGTTCATCAGTGACCCCCCACCTACCTATCCTATTACCTATCCTGATGCTAGGGCTGAAAATAAGAGGTTGTGTAAAGTCTTGATGTGGGAGAGTTTCTTGGAGGTAGAATTGGAGAAGACTCTAAAGGGACGTACCATTACTGATTGGTATATTGAGTCAGTAGCCTGTTCATATGAATATAAAAGATGACTGGGGAGAGGAGATGATGTTGTAGGAGCATCTGTGATTTCAACTGTAGCCAGAGGGAATATGATCACGTGAAAGGTTAGTATTCCATTTACTGATCTTGGAGAAATGGCTCACCAGTAGTAAAGGAGAAGTTAGGAAAGTGGAGACTGCCTGATGGTCTGGGGAGGCTCAATTTGAGATATGATTTCCTGGGTTGTTTATGTAGCCGTATGAAGTCAGAAATGAGAGAGTGGACCTTCTGAAAGAAAGATGGGGAGCCAGATGTTCAGCATATGCAAAGGTAAAAAGCAGAGGGAGAACATTTATTTTGTTTATGTTAATACGCCCCCAGAGAGTCAGTGGAAAGCCTGCCATCTATGAAGATCTAACTGAAGAGTTGCCACTAGATCATCCAGGTTTAGTTTCCTGGTGAGAGATTGATCTGTGGTTAGATTTTAACAGGTATTTTAACAGGTATTTAAGTGAATGAGGGGACTATTTAATATCAAGATCAATGAAATCCACTTTATGAGTGACATGATTGAGGGAAAAATTTCAGTTTTGCTAAGGTTAAGTTTATAGTTAGAGAGAGAGAGAGCTGTATTGGGATACTACTTCCAGTACATGCTTGAGAGAGAAGAATCAGGAGTTCTCTAAATGAAGGAGATATCATCTGCATTGACAGAGAGGGTAAGAGTGTGGTTTAAAATTGAGATTCCTTTTACTTGTGGAGACTGTTTAATGTAGCACAGAAGAGGCTCCAAGTAGAGACTGAGTAAGAAGAGTGAGAGGGGGCAGCCCTGTCTTGTACCAAGTAAAGGGAAAACTTTGAGGAAAAACTCAGTTACAGTACATTTTTGCTGTGGGGATGAATATACAGCTTGAATCCATTGAATGAATAAGGGAGAAAGCCCATTTGCCCAAAGTTGACCAGAGAAACACCCAGTCCACTCTGTCAAAGGCTTTCTTGGTGTCCATCAAGATTGGGGCCATGGGAGTTGGGATAGATAGGCTGCCTGAAAAAATATGGGTAATTTTCATAAGGCAATCTGCTGAAGACCTACCTGGGGCAAAACCTACTTGTTCCTGGCTGAGAAGCTGGGACCATACCCTACATGTCACGATTAGTGAGTAGTTGCATCAAGATTTTAATATCACAATTTAAGAGGGAGTTCGATTGGTAGCCTCCAGGGAGCAGGTGAGGTTTATCAGATTTTAAGAGATAATTATTGATAGGGATGTAAGTTTGTCATGGCAGTCATACAAGTCATTGATTTCATGACGTTTGATTTTTATTCAGGACTTCCATGACTTTCACTAGTGTCATCAGAATTTAGCTAATGATGACAGTGCATAACATTACTACTGTTTACTAATGATTTCATGAACAAACAATGAGTCCTTAAAACCTCATCCATGACAAATTTACATCCCTAATTATTGATGCCTCTAATAAAGTGGGGTCTAAAGGTTTAGCTTCTAACATATACTGGTATAATTTAAGTAGCAGAGGTGCCAGTTCTTTAACAAAAAGTTTTATAGAAGTGGTAGGGAACCATCAGGCCTGGAGCTTTATCTAGAGTTAAATCCTGAATAACCGCCACTATCTCTTCCAGGATAATAGGTTCAACCAAAAGATCTGGGTTTGTTCTGACAGGGAGGAAGAGCAAGAGAATCTAGGTAGTGTTCTATATTTTGAGAAGATGTCTTTGAGGGTTTTCCCCATAGACAGACTGATAGAAATTGTCAAAGGTAAAAGCTATATCTCTAGGAGCTGTTTTTATCGTACCATCTGGGGCTGTATGGAGGGTATGAGTCTTAAGCTTTCTAGTTTACATAGCCAACAGCTAGAAGTTTCCTGGCCTTTTCCCTTGGTCTGTATATGTAGCATTAGTTTTCAAAATTGCATATTCTGCCTTTTCTCTGAAAAGGTCAGTGTATTATTCTAAGATCTAGAAGCTCTGATGCTGAAACAGGAGTAGTTGAAGAAGACAGGGATAGCTCCGCCATTCTGATTTTGCTAGTAGAGATAAGGCTTCTTTTTCTCTCAGTTTCTTTCTTCTAGATGCTATTTTAATAAGTTCACTATGAATGTAGCATTTGAATGTACACCAGAGAAGGTCCTCCTTAGAATTGAACTGGTATTTGTATCTGTAAAAGTCTAAATAGAAGACTGAATTCTAGAGATCGTGTTTTATCTTTTGATAATTGTTTGTACAGCTTCCCGACCTATCTCTGGGACTATTAGGGAGGGATTGAGTCTATCCAGAGCAGTGAATGATCGATAATTCTATTGGTTCAATGCTGGTTTGGCATAGACCAGTTAAGAGAGGAATACTAACGATATAGTCCAATCTAGACCATGATTTATGGACGTTAGAGTAAAATGTGAATAGCTGGTGGAATGGATTAAGTAAGCGCATGGATCACAGAGTCCTAGTGTGTCTATAAAATCATTTAGGGCTCTCAGGGATGCAAGGGAGATTTTAAGGGGTTGGTGTGTCCTGTCTAGATCTTAGGTGGGAGGAACATTCCAGTCACCCCTATTATCAAGGAAAGGGGAGGAGTGGAGCAATCTTACTGGCAAGCTCCATAAACAATTAGGGCTCTCCACCCAGTGGGCCTTATATGAAGCCTAGTAACGCTGTAGCCCCATAAGGAGGCCTTTAATAGGAACGTATCTGCCATTAGGATCTATTACTGTGGAGTCTGTTTGAAAGGAAATCATGTTCTTAATTAGAATAACTACCCCTTTACTTGCTAGGGAGTCTCCTGCTGCAATAAACTGTGAGAACCCAAGTCTCTATAGCCAAATAGCTTCTCTTGCCAGCAGGTGAGTTTCCTGTAGCAAAATAATATCTGCATTGAGCAGGGTACAGTGCTTAAGGACCTGGTGTTTTTTGTAGGCTCCCAATCTCTAACATTCCAGAACACTATTTTACAGTGATTGATAGTCATAACTAACAATAAACCAGTTAATCTTTCCAGTGGAGAAAATGGTAAACAACAGTAACTGAGCTGAGACACACTCTGAGCCTCCCTCCCCAACAAACCCCAGCAACCTTACCCAGGAATTGACTCTGTAGTAACATAATCAGACTGCTTGAAAAGAAAATTCCAGAACTTCAAGCCGGTAAGGTTGCTCCTTTCCCCAACCTCTCCTGAGACATAATTTAGGTCTAGTCTGAACTTTGTGAGTAGTAAATGTTGGAAATCTAACTAGTCCAGATTGAGGTCTCAGTAGTACAGTGAGCGGTAGGTGCTCTTCCCCTCCCTTAACAAACCCCAGCAAATATTTACACAAGCCTCCCTTGAAATAAAAACCCATCAGATTAATTGTAAACAATCCCATATAAGGGAGAGTCCCCAAGCAGCTTCTGAATACAACCTCACTAAAAGTGAGATGTAAATGAAAGTTATGGAATGCTGGTTCTGTACAAGCTTAGAAGTCACTGTCTTCTTTAACAGGCACCAACAGTGGACTAGTATAAGGGATGTAAGGGCCAACCCCCACATTAGGGTGCATTGTGCAGCTAACCCTGGGCTTACTCGATCCAGGACAACCCTCCCTCCCACCACTTCTCCAATTCTGGATGCCAACATTGGGGAGCTGTAAACTCCATCTATATAAACATAAGGTCGATATGATACTTGGAGACCGAGAGGAAGTAAAACCAAATTGGCATATGTTTCTGCCTTCCAACAATTAACTTTTAGCATCTAGGGTTTCTGGTGGCTTTATAACCTGCCAGCCCTGTTTCCAGTCTTTTATCCCCACCTAAAAAAGAAAGAAAAAAGGGGAAAGCAAATAGTACTTCTGACCTCACTCCCAGCAGAGGTATAACACAGTTTGTCCAGCATGGACTTCACAATTAAAAGTCTGAATGGGGCAAGATGTAAAGAAAAAAAAAAGAAAATACAAGAGTCTGTACTTGCAGTGAAGTAGTCCGTGGATGTTGTCTCCTTAGAGTGAGGGGAGTGAATTGGGGAAACAAATAGCTAATGGACCATTTTCGGTCCTACATGATAACCATCCCTCCTCTTTATGTCCCATGGAAGCAGTTCCTGCTTAAGTAAACCAGTCCCTGTAGAGGCCTGCCCTCTGGTTTAGAAGACAGGAATTTCAGATGAGGAGAGCAGGCCCATCCAAGAAGAACAAACAAGCAAAAGTGTGGGTTCAGATCCGCAGCAGGTAGGCGAAATTCAGTTCCCTCAGATGCTTAATGTAAAAGCAGAAACATTCTTCTCTCTCATGGGGTCCATGATCCTATGAAAAGAGCTCAACCCTCTTTGAACAGGTCTGGTAGTCAATTCTTCAGGTCGGCAATAGCTTGAATCGGTATGTCATAAGAGATCCAGGAGCCAGCCACTGACACTTGAAGTTTAGCAGGGTATAACATTTTGAATGGGATACTTGCTGCTATGAGTTTAGTAACTGTGGGGTGAAAGGCAGGCGCTATTGGCATGTCTCAAAAGGTAGATCTTGGGTGAATTACAGCTTGGAGAACTCCCATGTAATTGACTGAAGTTCTTTGACTTTATTTAGCACATGTTGTCATTCCACGTAGCTCAAAAAATTTAAGATTAGAGGTCTTGGTGGGGAACTCTGGGGGTCGAGGTCTGAGTGATCTGTGAGCTCTTTCAGTTTAGTAGTTACCCCGAGGAGACGGACCCATGATTTTTTTTGTGGGAATTTCTGGACAAAAGAATAACATACTGAGTTTCTTCTGTTTCAGGAAGACCCATTATTAAGATGTTGTTCCTCGGCTCCTACCTTCAAGGTATTCAGTTTTTAGTTGCAGCTTAGTAATTTGCTGTCAGAGCTGGATTATTTCTGGATCCACTCTGCCTCTCCATTTTTCCACGGATGAGGTTCTAGCTTCATTATCACTAACCCTTCTAGCTAGATCTGACATGTCACTTCTAATTGATTTAATTTCAGTGGATATGTCAAGGAAAGTCTCTCTAAAAGCAATAGCTCTTGTAAAAATCTATCCTCGGTGAGTGGAACTGAAGGGCCTGTTTCTGGATTTTTTGAGTTGGAAGTTCCCCTTGAGGTCTGGCATTTTTTGGTAGCTTTTCAGGTGAGGGAGAAGAGCGTGTCTGAGCTGGACCATCTTCATATCTGCTTCCATCGCGGAAGAAAAACACCCAATAGTGATGTAAAAGTTGTTGATATCGAATGCTGAAGATGTTCTCACCTCTTTGTTGTGGTTATTAGGCAGTTTCCAGTTAAAATTAAGTAGTAAAAGATGAAGATGTGATGTCATGGATTGGAGTCCTGTATCTCTGCTGCCACTAAGCTGTCTGTATCATGTGACCCTCTGGAATTTAATTTGTAACCCAGTCCTGTGGTTCCAGTTAAACCAAACCACTTACCTGCTCTGGTGCTGGTGGTTGGAGACGTAGCTTCTCCAGTTCATGTCGCCTCTGGCCTGTTATGCTCCTCACGGTCTGCATCTTGCTGTTCACGCTCCCTCTTCTCCTCTGCTGCTCGCTGTTCTCGCTTCTCCTCTCTGGAACTCTAGCTCCATTCTCGCAACTCAATCTGCAGCCTGATTGCTTCTGGCTCCAGAATGCTGGTGACCTTCCCTTGCTGCTGTGGCCCTTCTCTGGCACTGGCCCTGCTGTCATCCTCACCAGATCTGGACACTGCACTGGCCACTAGCTCCTCTATGCTCAAGGTTTGGTCTTTTACAGTCACAGTCAGTGACTCAATGATCTGAGAATCTGCTACTATCAGGGCATCCACGAGGTTCTGCTTGGTGGCTCTCCCCTCATACAGGACTCCTCTGTCCTGGCACAACTGCTCAAGTAGTCTACAGTGTGCCCACTGTAGTTGGAAGCCATCTTCTTCCCTAACTATGGCTACTCTAACTTGCGCTTTAGAAAAATAAATAAAATGGGTAGGAACTCAACTGTAAGCAAAACAATACAGTTCTGTTTCCTTTTAAAAAATAAATCACTGCCTTTTTGCAACTCAGCTGTACAGTATTAAGCTGACACACTGAACAATTAAAACTTGTGTTAGCAAATTTGTCTGCACCACTGCCAACCAATCTGTCACAAATGCACTCAGCAGGTCAGACCCTCTGCTCCACAGTGCTGACTTCTGAGCACAGTATTGTGAACAGGTAACAGACTTGGTAACCCTCCTGTCTGCTTGTGGGTCCAAATCACCTTTGGTCTCAAGTTCTGGGGGATTCAAACTGTGAACCTTATGCTAGCATACGCAAATGTACAGGCTCAGATAATCTGCTCTTGAGGAGATGCCAGATATCTTTCACCTAAGGACCTTTCACCAGGTATCCACAATGAACCCTTAAAACTCTATAAAAGACCTTAGGTATCTTATTACCTTTTCCCAGTTTCAGTAACACCATCAAGCTCTGACCAGTTGTCAGATTTAACCATCTATATATCACATGCAAAAGGAACTTCAAAGACACACCCAGACAATCTTTTTAAATGAAAGGTTTACTTAAAATGAATAAAAATATGTAAAATGTAAACACAGAACACTATATCACAAAGCATACAATCACTTAAAAGAAAACAAGGAAAAGTAAAAACAAAAACTCCTACCACAATACAATTAGACTTTTCTATCTAAAGTGTTACCTCTATACAGTGCTTAAGTTAGATCAGAGATCTTGTTTCTAAGAGTCCAACAAGAAATGTGTCACTAAGTTCAGTCACAGTATTCAGTTTAAACTGTGTCTCTCCGCCTTTTGTGTGTCATGTAGCTCCTCCTTGTTGAATATAAAACATATACAAACAATGATCTTCCTGTCAGGAGATATTTTAAATACTGTGACTTCAGCAAAACTAATTTCCCAATATGACACTTTAATTAACATCCCTCTTTGATCTTGAATAGTTCCTCTTCCCAGGCCACATCAAAGGACTTTATGACTTTTTCCATATCTCACTTAGGTGCAATATAGCTTTTTAAAACCAGTTGATATTACATGTTCTTCCTCTTAAGACATCTTAAAAGTTTACGATCCTTATATCCTGGCAGATGGGTCAGTTCTAATTGAGTCTTTCTGGTTCTTTAATTATATCCTGGTTTCAGGTTAATATATCCTGTAGCTGAAACCTTGAGGGCCATGGCACAGCTGCCTGATGGAGACCATCATCACTACCACATTCTATATACAAATATCATTGGGTAATCATAACCAGCTGGACAAGTGTCACATAGTGCTCCCATTCAGCACTCTGTCCTGGGGTTCTTATTTCCTTACCTCTGGTTTTGAATTCAACTGCCAAACTTTGAACTGCCTCTTTAGTCTTTGCTGGTCACTCTGCATTTTCTTAAAATTCCTTGTTGCTATCTACCCTCCCACAGAGCTTAGTGTCATTTGCAAGGAGACAACTTACCCCAGATTCCTTCTCCAATATTGCTGATGAACATACAGAAGGGACAGAACAGAGGACAGATCCTTGTGGCATCTCACTCATGACCTCCCTCTCCTCAGATTTGACACCATTAATCACACCCCTTGGTTGCCTCTCTTTCAAGCAGTTTCCTATCCATCTTATTATGTCCTTGCTGCACCCATATCCTACATCTTCTTCAGCAATCTTTGTGAGGCACTGAGTTGAAAAGTTCATGGAAGTCAAAGTAAAGTAAATCCATGGTGTAGCCCATGTCCAATACCCTCATCACCCAGTTGCTTGTTGAATTTGCCTCTGATTTTGAGGTTTTAGGAGGTCCTCCCTGTCCACACTCATAAAGTTTTTAGCCTTCAATGCAAAGTCTCTACTGTATTCCATCTGCATAAAACTCTGGCTCAGTTCCTTAGGTCTTATTTCAAAATGATGGTCCTCTGAGTATCCTGATGTACTGAGTTTTGGAGATATTTTCCATGGTGTGGTGGGGTTGCAGTTACTGTGTCAATGTACAATAGTGAATTCTAATTGATTCCTTCCTAAAAGGTCTGTCACTAGACCGCCACTGCAATCCTTAGATACTGTATATTATAGAGGAGCAGTAGCACCCCATCGTTAGGAGTTGAGTAGGCTGTTTAATGTTAAACTCCATTTTTGTACCTTAATAGCATTGCCATTGTTTGACAAAATAGCCAAAAATTTGTTGTCTGCGGTCAGGCTTCCAGAATCTCAAGATAAGTTTTGCTATGTCATCTTGTTTGGTTTTGAGATGTGAGGCACCAAAAACAGAAAATAAATATGTTTGGTTTCCTATACTGTACTTAACACTGGTATTATTTTTTGGCTCTCACCTACAGCCTAGGTGGCATGGAATATTTTCATGAAATTTTCAGAGTTGAAGGGGCCATGCCAAGGTGTGCATTTGGAAAGTTTCAGGAAGAAATAGTATATGATTTCAGAGCATAATGATTTTAGAGTTAACACCATGATGCAAATGGTAAAAACAAAATTATCACAGTAGATTATTTTTATTTTATACCTTTCAACAGTAAAGAAAAACATCTCGACTGCTTATTTTCAGGATTTACCTTTCATGCTGACAGAAACACAGATTAAGTCATCCACCAGTTTTTCACTCCATTTTAAACTCACAAACACTAAAATGTTTAAAATAATATCTTTAAAAAAACACTGAACCTAGCTAAACAAGATCCATTTAGCTAGGGTCTGCTAGGTTGTTTTTAAATAGTCAGAACTACCTTTCTAGGCACCACAAAATCCAGGGTGCCCAGGTTAGAAGAGGAGCTATTCACCAGTGTTCTTTGGATGAGAACTGCAGGACTTTCTTGTCATTTGCAACTGCAGCTGGAACTTGTGCTGCAGGCTACAGTGACAGGAGATGAGCCACCGATCCTCTCTTCTGTCTGTCTGCCTCTGTGTCTGTCTGTTCATCTAGCTGTCTGTCTAGCTATCCATCTCTATCTATACAGCATGTATTTAGTATCATGTCCTCAGGCCACATGTCTTCCATTGCTGAGAACCAGGTTGTGGTATCACATCTAGCATCCTTCTTGTTTTATTGTAATTATATTTTTTTTTTGCGCAAAGTGAAATAAGTAAAATTAGAAAAGAAAAGCATTTTAAATAAAGCAGTTTTGGGTGAAATAGTCAATCTGCAGCCTGACCGCAAATGCAGGGTGCTTGCCTGAGTATCACATTATAAACCAATATAGTGTATGAACTTTTTGTGTGAATTGGCACTTGAATGCAATATCATACACACAAACACACACACACATAAGCATTAAGCCATGATGAAGTGTGGCATCTAATGGGGAATTAATGCATGATTGGGAAAGTTGTGGCATGAGACCATAGGTCAGGAAATAGGAGTAACATTTATTATTATGCTGATGTTCTCAGAAGTACGGTACTTTGGGTGATTACTCAATGTTACATAATATGTCTTTTAGCTTTTACAACATTTCTGGTGACTATTACTTTCTACTGTCCATAGAGGTCCAGCTGCTCTGCTTCTCATCATTCTGTGGTCTTCATGATGTATTAATGTGTGCTATTTTGCATCTCTCTTCATGTTCACTGTTGCCTTGACCTCACTGGTCCGATCTTCCTGTGTGTTTCGGATGCTTTCCAGCACCATTCCCATACTTGTTTTCACACTTTTACTTCCATTAATAATGATTTCCCACTCTATTTCATACTTTCAGGACTCCTTTCTAACTGCTGCACTTCCATTTCATGCTACATGGAGAGTGGAGCACTCAGATTAAAATTATGCAACTGCTTCATGAATCTCAATTGCACGGCCCTATTCTATTCCGGGATTAGTTCCTGGTGCTTCCTGACTTGTTGTGGGTCGCTACCACATTACGCCTTTGAGCTCTGTGGCACATACTGCTTCTTTTCACTTCTCTGGCTAACATCAGTATCTCATTTTGAGCGCTACCTAAATTGTTTGTTCATTTGTACAATGGAAGAGAAATACATTGATGTTGTTTTACTTTGTGGGTTTTAATTGACAGTAATTGGCTTATGGAGTGTCAATTTAGTCAGTGAGTTGACCAGCACTGTAGTAGTGTGTGACTGTGAGATGAGGATTAGTGATTGTTACATCGAGGAACTGCGCTTTGACATTTGTATTAATTGAGCTACATCATTACTGGTTCTTAAGTATACCCATTGGTTATGATGTTTCAATTGAGCAATTTTCAGCTATTCAGGATGCAGGATTATGAGTACCCTAAATAGCAACTATTAACTACA
Source organism: Neoceratodus forsteri (assembly GCA_016271365.2). NCBI lineage: Eukaryota > Metazoa > Chordata > Ceratodontiformes > Ceratodontidae > Neoceratodus > Neoceratodus forsteri. Next base: position 188,054,300 of record CM057459.1, on the reverse strand, counting down.
AACTGCATATCTGAGCTATTCCACAACTAAGTGAATAGCTTTTACTGCAGGTTGTTTTCACTTAAATATAAAGACATACAACTGATGTAAAGTAGCATCTATGTGGTCATCCACCAAGAGGAACTGGAAAAGAAACTCGCCATCTTTTCTTTTGTTGACTGGATGTTCATATACTGTGCTTCAGAGCACAATGGCAGAACTATATGATTTTGCATTTTGTTTCTGTGTAAGGGTGAGAATTAGTAATATTTAGCTCCTGTGATCTTAAAGATCAAGTATGTGTTTTTAAGATTCTTTAACATATGTTATGTGCTCAACATGAGAATAACCACTTGTATATATTGCACGTAATGTGCAGGAACAATCATTTCTCATGTTCAGATGCTGTTTTACTGCCTGTCTTTTTGAAGGTTTCACAGAACATCCTCAGACATTTTCAGACCAGCTGGCAGAATCTTGGTGAGTGCTGATTCCATTCGTGCAACAATGACGCCATTTTCCTCAAGGTCCTGGCACCTCAGTACATCATATTATGACATTCAAAAATCAGTCTTTGCTTCCAATTTTCTGGTGGTGGCCTGTATTAATCAAATTATTCCAATAAAATGCCATGAGTAAATATCTGTCAATTTCCATATGCTGATCAACACTTGGTGCTCAGTATCACCCCCACCCCAAAAAAAACCTAAACAAAACACATCAACAACATGACAGGATTTTAACATGAACATTTTTGTTTCCTTTGTTCTCTTCCTGCCCTGAATGAAGCCCCAACAGCTTGCCCTTACTTTAAAGTATTGTCTGCTAAAAATTACTAATTAATCTGAGAATTAACTAAATATTTACAGTGAAGCCCACCAGGATGAAGCCAGTGCTGCAGAATTCTGCAGTAGAGTTACTGCAGCTAACAATGCAATTTCAATGGGAGTTATTCCCTTTGTCATGCAGTAAACCCAGACACTGTGCTTCATCCTGGCAAGCTTCATTGTGTCTGTAATGCTGTATTAAAAAAATTCAATAGGCAAAGATCCTCAGACAACTGAAAGCTAACATGAATTGTTGACATTTTGCAATCTGTTGTACGTGTGTGTGTGTGTGTGTGTGTGTGTGTGTGTGTGTGGGCTGAGCTGCCAGGACCCTGAGGAAAATGATGTCATTGTTGTCTGAATGGAATGAGCACTCACCCAAGATTCTACCAACTGGTTTAAAATGTCTCAGGAATTTTATGCAAAACCATCAAATAGGAGAGTATTAAAATAGTATCTGTACATAACAAATGGCAATTTCTTCATTTATTATGTAATAAATAAGGCCTGGTTGTCCTTATGTTATGGAAAAGAAGCAAAGTTTATAATATTTTTCTAACATATCTACAGTTGATCTTTAGGAATATCTATAGATTGGAAAGTGGGTAAAGCAAAGCACCATATCTGAACAACTAGAAAAGCAGCACCCATCTGCTTTGTTCTGTACAGGAGATATTACGGTAAATTAGATACTTAAAAGGATTGTATTACTCAAACATTGAATGATGTGGCAACACTACACACAGCAGAAAGATCTTAGAGATGCACTCCATGATTAGCAAGACAAAGCATACATGGCAATTTGGTAATAGTTCACTTGTCTAAATGAGTTTAAATAAATGATCAAAACACCACCATCCCACTCACCCTATGCACAGTAATCAAACATCACAACTTGCATTCTCAAAATGCTGCAGAGGCTGGGACCGTTATTTGTTGAAGGATGGATGGCTTGCTGGCGAAATCTACAACAGTCCATTAGTACTGGCACGAGGTCATAAAAGCACAAGCAAACACTGCATGGAAATAAATGCCAAGCAAAATAGCAGCTTTGCCTACAGTGTTAGGTTCAACAGTGCCGCGACAGCAACAGCACTTCCCCATAGAAAACTATAGGAGTCATTTATTTTGCAGGGGACGTTGTCACTCTACACCCCCAGACTTAAATTAATGAACTTGGGGGTGGGGTGGAGAGAAAATTGGGATGGGGAAAGTTGGTTTAAAAAGGAAAAATAGTTGTAGCAGGAGCCCTAGTCAGAATCGAACCACAATCCTAGGTCTCTGAATGCAGTGTGCTGTGACCCTAACCATTCCACCAAAGGAGCAGCTCAGTCAGGTTTTCCAGCACAAGGCTACTTGACATTTACTTCTGCAGTGTAGAGCCGACAGGGTAGTGGTAATTCCCTACCGCTGTTTAAACCCTGTCGCTCTAAATCCTTTCACACTTAGCACAGTGTGGTTGTTGCAGTGCTCTTTTGGTGCTCTGTATTGACCCGGTAGGTGTAGCATCCACCTCACCTTTCACATACAGTATCTGATGCGGCATCTCTCTATTTCCTACAGAAAATTAGGATTTAAAACTGTCTCTTTGCTGCCCATAGTTAATTCATGTGATTGCTCCTGCCACATCTCGGTAATAAAGACTGTTAAACTGAAATGAAAACCTCCAAGCACAGGCCACAAGAAAACAGTAAACGAAAGACAAACTTACACCACTGTTGATTTATGCTGATATGTAGATAAGACGAAATATGACACACATTCACTGCCACCCCAACTTCCACACCATGAAACTCAGACAATACCAACACCAAAAATCTTCAACTACTGCTTACCATAATGTAAATCACTGAGAAATACTGTCAGAAATGGTTCAAAAGTCCTCAAAACATGAACGCGACTCATTTTAACTTACTTGTGTCAGAATGTTTTGACAGCTTGGCTCAGACAGCTATGCACCAGGACAGCAGTAGTGTTAGGACACAAATGGCACCGGCCAGCTTTGAATTAGCTCACACTTTGCCAGTGTGAAAACTGGAAAGCTGTGGTAGTGACTTCAGAAACTGCCTTGTTGCCAAAATCTGCAAAAACAGAAATAAAATGATGATACAGTTTATCGGTTGTTTTAATAGTTAAAAGCACATGTCTTATGAACATAAATAACATGACACATGTTTGGTAAAAACATCAGTTTTTATTTCCTGCCCTGTTTAAAATAACAAGGGACTTATCCAATCCATTAAAACTGTTAAATTAAGAAAACAAGAAAGCTAGTTAATACTCTGTGAACTGTAATCTCTTCACAAATACTCATTAACAATTTAAACTCTGGAATGTAACTGAGCAATGGAAAATTAAATAAAAAAAAGAACAGAGCCTTTCAGTGCATTACAATGCCACCCTGAAAGCTACATATTAGCCTACTGTCTCCTATAAACTCTTTCAGAAGCAGTACACTCCAGAGTTTGGTAAGGTACAGTAATTAGTTATCCTGCACCCTCTACTCAAAATCATTGTCCCGGATCTCCTCCTTTTCCTCACAAAAAGACAGAGACCATTGTTTGTTGTTGTGCTCAGATTGGCAATTAATTTATTTATATATCATAATTCCATGTTCCATTTTATCATCTTTTATTCTTGTATCTCTTACAATTTCATTTATTTTCATCCCTATATCAATCTCTGATCATTCATCTTTCTTTCTATTTTTGCTCCCTCAGGTGAAAATCTGGGTGCCTTCTTCTTCTCCTTCTTGTTAGGTAATGGTGAAAACTGAGACCGCTTTTCTCCTTCAGCTTCTTCCTCTTTTCATCTTATTCCTTTTCTTCCCCTTCCCCCTTTTTCCCCACTAGCTAGTCTCCAGCTTGCGTTGGATGGCTGGCTTTCCCTCACTTAGGATATTGTTCCCCAAACCTCGGAAACCCACTTTCCAATCCTTCTCTTCCCCACCCTTTTTTTTTAATTTTTTCATGCTTTCTCCATGCTTCTATAAAACCCATCATTTGTGTATTGAACATATCTATGGCTAGATCTGACAGGTGCATCCCATCTTACCTGTAGAAATCTTCTACCCACTCTTCCACACCCTGCAGTATTACTTGTTCTCCCATTTTTCTTACCAGTGTCTCCACCCTTCTGTTCATATTTCTTCTGGCCCTATCCACAGCTCTGTATGGCTATGCTCATGTCTCCAAACCCTCCATGGTATCATATCCAACCAGGCAATGCATACCTCAGGCCACCACTGCTGAACTGTCTCTAAGTCCCTTTTATCTGTATGTATGTGTCCACCCATGGCTTGCCCTCAGGTATTACCCCCAAATGTATAATAATTAAGTGTGGAATGGGTCGCCGCTCCTTCAGCTCTTTCAAGGTGGGAGCAGTTGTGCCCATGTCATCCCTCGGATGCCACACCATACCAATTTACATTGCTTCACATCCTGGTAAAGTTGCTTTCCGCAGCCTTTTCTCATCTCTTCTTTCTGCCCAATAAATATAAGAGTGGCATAGATCCAGACTTCTGTGCTCCTCCATCTTCCTATAGGGTTTAAACAGAATACATATCTACATATGATCTTAGTTTCTTACCATCATTTCACCTCTCCCTATTCCCCTGTGGTACAAGTGGAACACCCTGCCAGAGGAAGTGGTGGGGCTGAAACAATCATGGGATTTAAGAATGCATGGGATAGACATAAAGGAATTCTGAAGGTCAGGGGTGAGGGCAACAGACTTCTAGGAAAACATAAACTGAACTTTACAAGCTCAAATGGGCAGACTGGTGGGCCATAGGCCCTTATCTGCTGACACTGTCTATGTATCTATGTATATCTGTAACAAAACATAGGTGATCCAGTTAGTCACACTGCAGTGTTCAAATGTATTGTTTATAACTGGATGACTGCCAGCACCCCTTCCCCAAAATATTATTCACCATCTCACCTGCCGCTGCTCACTGTGAGACAGCCCCTATCCGTAAGGAGTGGGAAGAATAATTAATCAGATCCTCCCCAGGAATTGCATGCCTTTCTTAATCAATGCTGTGACTTGATAACTTGTGAATCTACTTCCATCACCATACAGAAATAATCTCCTGTCCTATTCCCACACCTACGGTGAAAGCCCACAAAGCCTGCACTGGGCACACTGCACCTTCTACATGTTTCTTTAATGTTACCATGCAACCCTGTCCCCTTTGATCTGTTTTTGATCTCTTAATCAACAGCTGTATCTCCTTCATCCACCAGCTTATAGCTTCCTTATTCTATTCCCATTCTCGTCTTGCTTGCCGTGGCCTACCACCTCACTCACTCTCAAGGCCCCTGCAAACATTACCATATAAATCATGTGAAATAACTGGGCCTTGGCCTTTGATCTGCATATTGCCGGTAACACACCTTCAGTTTCACCAGCCATTGTTCTTCTATTGGTCTTCTATCATCCACCGTCCCTTGTTTTAACTCTACCCCATCCCTGCATCATTCTTCTAATGAACATTGATTTTGTTTGTTCCTTCCATCCTTTTAGACTGCAGCTAACACTAATCCCTGCCAAGTAGACCCCCACTGTGGCATGGGCTGTTCCTTTTGCCATTGTTCTCAGGTGAACTTCCCAATTGTTCTTCTGTGAGCGCCTACTTACCTCCATGTGGTCTGTTGCCCTGAATGTTTGAAACACCTGTCAGGCCCCACCATAGGTTTCCTAGAGTCCATGGTACCCATGAACTGTGAAACAACATTTCTGCTCCTTCCTGCCGATGTCCCATATGTTGGTTGGTGGGCATTTTTGCTCCTCTGCTGTTGGTGCCAGCCTATGGAAATGTTCCAGCTGCAGACGGAAAGGCAGTCAGCCAGGGTATTGTGTACCCTCTATGTGTTTCACTCTGAATGACATGTTCAACTGCAATGCCTTTAGCACTAGAAGTCATAAAACTTGCATGACCATCTCTGACCTGGCTCCCTGTTGTTCAGGACCTCTACCACTGCTCTGTTGTCACACCAAAATGTCACTTCTTGATCCCATAATTCCTCCCCCACACTAGGGTGCATGCCCAGATGGGCATGATCTCTAACAATGTTATATCTTTTACCTTACCGCCCCTTACCCAGTCTAATGGCCACGGATCTGCAAACCATCTGCCCTCAGGTAGCCCCCATGCCTAGCCACTGGCTGCATCTGTGTAAAGATTGAAGTCTGTGTTATATACCCATTTCTCTTGCCAGAAGGAGCAGCCATTATATTCCCTCAGTAATTCCTCCCATACTTAAAATCCTCCTTGACTCCCTTTGTCATGTCTACCCAATGGTGTGGTCTGGTCACTCTGGCTGTAACCCTAGCTAACCTTTTGGTGAAAGCCCTCCTGGCCCAATAGCCCTGCATGTGAAGTTCAGATGTCCCAATACCTGTTGTACCTGTTTCAGTTGTACTCTTCTTCTACTGGTATGTATCTGAATCAGTTTCTTCAATGTTTTCACTTTTTTGTGTGGCAGCCAAATATTTCCTCTGGGGCATCTATCTCAATACCCAGAAACTCTAACACCTTACTGGGCCCTTCCGTTTTTCAGGTGCCAGTGGGACCCCTAGTTCTTTTCACAGCTCTTGGAAGCTGGCCAACATTTTTCTGTCTCTTCTCCCACTGCCTATAAAAGAAAATCATCCAAATAGTGAATCACTGTTTTATGACCAGTTCTTTCTTGAAATATCCACTGCTAACATGTGCTGAATGCTTCAAATGTCGCACATGCTATAGAGCAACACATGGGCATGGCTTTGTCAAAATAGTACTGTCCCCAATTTTAAACCCCAACAGGTCCCAGTCCTCTCTTCTAACCGGAAGTGATCTGAAAGCTAACTCTATGTCTGTCTTTGCCATCATGCATCCGCAGTTGCCTGGATAATCCAGACTGTGTCTTCCAGAGCAGAATGTCACTTTACTATATTCCTTGTTGATAAAATCATTCACTGAATCACCTTCCAGAAAGGATAGGTGATGAATCACCCTGTGTTCCCTTTCTGTTTTTGGGACCAAATCCAATGGAGAAATCCTCATATTCTGCAATGGGGGGTCTCATATGGTCCTTCTATTCTCCCTACTGCCTTTTCCTTCTCTATTTTTGTCTAAACATTTCTTCCTCCCTTCACTGAACCCAGATTGTTCGCTTCTCTGGCTCACCTTGGGCCCTCATACTGCAATTAAAAACCTGTGGAAAAACTTTTTCATCATTTCTGCTGTTTTATTATCTGGGTATCTATCTAACCACTCTCTACATGCCTCTATCTTGATGGGGTTCTAGCTCTTTAAATTGCTTCCTTGTCCTCATTTCTTTTCCTCCACCAAGGTCTCCCTTGGTTGATGTCCGGCCTTGCTGGTCAATGGTTCTGACTCTCTCCATTTGCATGTCCCCTGCCCCTTCCCTTCTAGTCCACATCTGCCCTTTATATCCCTGCCCTTCCCAAAAAACTGCTGACCTGACCCTTCCACCCAGATCCTTGGGCTCCTGGACCCATGTCATCCTGCATCTGTTCACTGGATGTGATCCCCACATTTCAAACAGGCATGCCAGAAACGGCATTGTGGCCAGGAGCAAAGGCCCTATTGTAGATCCAACAACATCTCTGTGGCATGGCTCCTTCTTCCCAAACTCCCTCTGGTGTGGACTGATCGGTTACATAGTCTGTCCACAAGTCTAGTTGTTTCGTGTCCCATCTTACATCCCCATATGTTGCCATCCTCTACTGAAAGAATTCATCATAGTATATCCACCCCACACCCCTTTTGCTTTTGCTCTCCTTATTATCAAGGAGTATGTGATGAATGGAATGCCCAACTCTGGCCTCCTTTCCAATACTATGGCTGAGAATGTGGTGAAACCTATGAACCATCCTTCCCACATCTTCCCTTTTGTAAATTTGTCCTCCTTCTTCTTTCTTAACAAAACTACTGCTGCTGCCATCTCACTCTTCCCTATGTTTTCTGTCTCCTCATATTTTGCTGCCACTTTCGCTACTAAGGAGAAGATATTCACACACTCCCTCCTTCCATATTTTCTCTTTCATGGCCAACGGTAGCGTTTCACCCTACCTCATCCCAGGAGCCCCTGTCTCCTCGTCTTTTCCTTCTTTCTCACCCCACCATCTTTCCTTTTGGCACTTCCTTTCTGACCTAATCTCTGCTAGTGCCGACTCTATCTGCCCCAGACCCCTGTCCCTAGTGCTGAAAAATTTGATTTTATACTCTTTGATGCTGTCCCCATGGAGCAGAGTCGTTACCTGTGGCCTTGTCTGCTCCAGATTGCCTGCCATCCTCCTGATGCCCGAGTATGGTGCCTTGTGGTCAGAGGGGTGGTTGTTCTACTAGTGGCTATGGAGGAACCACTGTGAGCTGGGGATTTGGTCTGGGTGGTGCTGGAGGAAACCAAACTGGTCCTGAAAAGGTACTGGCAACACCGGGTTAACAGAGTGCAGGGATGCTGGACTAGCCACCTGGTTGGGTCCTTCTATCAGTGGCTGTATCCTGGCTGGGCTGCTTGGTCCCTCGGCTGGTTGCTTCCCTCTGCCCTCTTTTTCCTTTTCAGCTTTCCTTTTCTCCCAAGGCCTCCCCTTCCTCCCTTCGACCAGCTCCCACATTTTATTGGCTTTTCTGCCAGCTCCACTATAGCCCTGTAGGCATCCTCCTTTGAAGGGCTGTCCTTTTTGGAGCCATGTTCCTTGCTGTCAGCCAACTGTGGAAACACTGAAGAAAGAAAAGAGAATTTCATTAAACCTTTTAGCCCATAATACTCCCCATGACCTGGACCCATTTTCCAAGATAAACAGTCGACCCATGGCACCACAAAGTGACCTCCTTGTTTCTTTTTAGTGCCCCCAGGCCTCAAAAACACTTTAAACGTTGCCCCCTATGGCTGTCAGGCCTCCCCCACTGTCTTGCATCCCACCTAAAGAAAGTTTATCCCTTTGCCATTAGGTGACCTTCCCTGCCCCAGAAGAATGTGAGCTGCTCATTTACGGCCTGTTCCCTTGGCGTGTCACGCCACGCCACGACTCCCTCATTATCACCAATTGCTAGGCCTTGTAGGTCTCTCCTTGCCTTGCTAGTTTTGAATGCCCCCAAGCACTAGGCCTCATGCCATTCCTGCCAGGCCAAATCAGCCATCTGCTTTGCTCGGTCTGTTCCCTTAGCGTGTGGCGTCACGCCATGGATGCTTGTCATTCCCATCTGCTTGGTCTTTCCATAGGCCCTCTTTGCCCTCTTAGTTTTGCATTGTGCGAGTGCCCCTCCCAAGCGCTAGTTCCTGTACCATTTGCTGGGCCAATTGCCAGCGATCATTTTTCGCCTGCCCTTTGGCATGTGACGCCACACCAACTGGCTGCTTCATTGCCCCCTTTGCTAGGGCCTTTAGTAGGCTCCTCCTGACCTACTAGCTTGCAGCAAGTGAATGTGCACCAGATCCTCTCCTGACTTGAAGGGCTAGTCCCTACCCTCTGCCTGGCCAAAAGCGTAGGCCCCTGCAGCCGCATGGTTCCTGCCCGCCGCCACATGGGGCAGCGAGACTGATGCTGTCCATCCGATCAGCCTCTTCATTGTGACAAGCCCGGTGGTACCCCCATGGAAGGGGATGCACCTCTACCTGGGAATGCGAGGAGGTAGCAGGGAGGTGGGGGGGGGGTCATTTCTGGGCCACGCGGGTAAAGCTGGGGTGGGCCTCCTCAATCAAACAATTCCATGTAGAGCTATTCAATGCAGCTAACTGGAAGCATCAAGGAGAGTTTTTTCCAAATTTGTTACTTGGATCCTTGTAGGGAAAAAATGAGCACAGAGCATTTGTAGGGGGCGAGTGATCCTGTTGTCCCCACAGCCCCATTGAAAAAAAACTTGGCGCCCAAACAGCTGAAGATCCCCCAACACTTCCAGTATGAGACTACCACACCCTGTAGGTTCTCAGAAAGCTGTTCCCATCGAATCACGCTGATTCTCTTCCACCAGCAATGTTAAAGGCCAGTGGAGGACCCAGTCAATCCAGCTTCTACACTCTCAGGCTTTCTTTCAAAGCAACATCAGCTTTCTAACTGAATGACCCTTCTCTGGAGCAAAAGCGCTTTTCCAACAAACCTCATTTTGTGTGCCTATTCACCTCGATTTAAAAACCAAGGCATACAACCTCAGTGCAGCTGCTAAATTTATTCCAACCACCAAAACGATTCACTTGAAACAGCAATGCTAAAACTTCCTCAAACAAAACCTAATGAACCAGTCACATACAAAACAAGGCGTAAACCTCAGTACAGCTGCAATTTTTTCCGACTACTAAAAGCACATTCACTCATACCAGCAATGCTAAACTTCCTTCAAAGAAGCCTAATGAGCCAGTCACATACCATTCACCCTAAAACGATGATTTTTTTTTTTTGAGTAAAATAATATAACTATCATTATACATTATTATTAACTTATTTGTTTATTTTATTTTATTTTTTTAAACTTCATTCTGGAAGCTGTCTTACCTGCTGTATCCTAGTGCACAAACCTCTCCAGTTATTCAGCCAGTCTGATCTGCTGCAGTTTCGACACATCAGAACTCCAGCAAAAGTGGCTGCACCACTTCTATGCTGCCCCTTATGTACCTCCACTTGCCCCTCCCTTCCTGTTGCTTGCCCATTGTTCTATCCTCTGGCCCTCCCTTCCTTCCCCCTCCCCTTCTGAGCACACCGCCTTGATGGAAAGGGAAGGTGCACCAGGACAACCTGGTCTGCCCCTTAAAGCAAACTCCATTATCCAAAAGGAAAATTAAAATCTCAGTTGGCACTATGAACAGAGATGTGTAAAATGTATGTACCAGCTGTCTGAGTCTGCAGTTTAATACAGAGTATCCTCAGGAAGAAATGAAAGGTAAATAAGATTAAAAAAAATGTTCACTAAGTGCCATTTATGTGTCAAAGTGTCAGCATTAGCCAGACCTGGCTAAATCTTCTAATACTGGAGCTTCTTTCCAACCCAGAAGAAATGTGCCTCCTGGAATAACTTATGATACCTAGTTGCGCAATATACACACACTACTTAGGCTTTGAGCCCTGTGTGTTATCATTTGCTATGTGGCTGCTATTCCCACATGTAGCCAGGGGAATACTAAAGACAAACTCTAGACAGTGAACAACCATTCTCAAATTAAACAGGTTGGCCAGGAACAATGGAGTAACAAGCTCTGTCAATAAAACAATCCATTGATCATCCCATAATATGAAACCTCTGCTCTTGTTGGGATACGTCAGGTATTACAAAACTAAATATATTCATCTTGTTCTGTAATGCACAGCAACATTCTACCATTAGGGACTAACGTTGTTCAGTGGCCCAGATCCAATAGGCAGGAAAAGACCGTGCATAAAAAGTTTAAAAAAGTTATAAAATGAAAATTAAGAAGGAAAAGGATAAATCGGTTCTGTAGGAACTGAGGTTCAATATGGGCTGCACTAAAATTCTAATTGGTCAGTAGTACCAATTGTACCTAAAGCCGGTTTCTAACAATAAAATTAAAAATGATTTGGGGTATTTTCTGAATTTTCAGGTGTGTTGCACATCTTTAGATTCTTACAGCATGTTCAGCTTTTAATGTCCATGTTTTTAGCCTCCGCTTTCTGTAATTTTCGAGGCTCTTGACCAGAATGCTGTCAGAGTGGTCAACACACGTATCCAGGAGTGTCATGGTTTCTACATAAGCTGCAACTTTCTTGTTAAGCTGAGTAAGATTAGTGCTTAAATCATTTGTGTTTCAACCTGTAGGCTCATAGCACTATTAAAATTAAATCCATCTTTCATCCCTTCACTATAGTTTGTAGCACTTATGTTTTTCAGTGGCCGGCCACCACCGTGCTGAGCTGCAAGAAATTGCAGAGTCAGAATCTTCTTCAGTGAATCTCCTTAATCAGTTGTCAGCATAACTATTTGGAATTGCTGTGCCTTAGCAGATTTTAATAGGTCTCTTACTGATTGCACAACCTACAGTAACTTAGTTTTGTTTTACAGTTTTTTGAGGTGAGAATTGGTTGGAATTGGAGAGCAACTCTGAACTATATACTGTATATAATTACTGGGTTTTGCTTTTACACCACAGGAAACCCATGGCAAAATTTATCATTATCAAGGAGTGTTTATAATGGCTAACAGGTGCCAGGTTTTTCTTGCTTAGAATGCACTGGCCACAGCTCTTCCGTTTCTGACTGCTGGCCATTGTGCTTTGCTGCTGGAGACTGCCCCTGCCACACGGACCTGGACAGTAAGCTATTTAAAAACAAATAAACAAACAAACAAAAAATCACAGCTAAAAAAAAAAAACTACCAGAAAAAGTTAACTTCGACGCGATGCGGACAGCACTAAAACCCAACCGGACTGTGGTAATGTAGAAATATCTTTATATTATATAATTGCTGTGGCAAAAAATGAAATCCAGCAATTATATAAAATAAAATATGGAGTGGTGTAGAAACATATCCTCAGTGCTGGATGCCTAGATAAACCCACTGAGCTTCTCTCTTGGGGTTTATGTGGCATCTACACCGGTGTGTGTGCAAAATTCTTGTTACACACACCATCCCTATACTATTCTATATTTAATGAATGGACAACTATGTACCACTCAGCTGAGTTTTAATTCTCAAGGGTCTGATAACATTGTGGACCTCCTAAGCTTCGCTTCTAGGTTGCTATGGATATCAACAAAACCCCTAATCAAAACACAGACTAGTGCATGGTTGCCATGCACTATTCTTCATGTAGCAACTGGGTTACTTGATAATATTATTCAGTTAAGGCCTTTGTTCTTGTGAAATCAAGGATTACAGATAGACCCACAGTATGAAATAACAGCACACCTAGCTGATGAGCTGAAGTTGCAAAGACAGGCTAAGTTATGTTACTTTAGCTTTAATAAATGGTATACAGTCCTTTGTCCTAGTAATGCTCCCATACTAATATGTTTTGCCAAACTTAACAAAAAAAAAACAACATGTGTATGTGTGTGTGATATTGGTGATGGGGCTGGGTCAATTGACAGAATAGTTTTACCAAGAAGGTGACAAAAATTCTTAGTGGCAATTACTCCAGCTGACACCTTGATACAGTACACTGAGTTTTTTTTTTTTTAGTCTTTTGGTAACTGGTAAGTCCCACTAGGCACAAGTGCCTGTTTCAGGGGCGACCTGGGAGCATGGGGCAGTTAAGTGACTTGCTCAGAGTCCTGGAGAGAGGGTGACAGATTCAGTGCAGCTGTGCTATATTAGTGGTATTTTATGTTTTAGTCCTTTATATACTGTATGCTTGACAAACCATCTACATTTCATACTGCATCACACAATTCTGCAGCTCATACTATCACAGAATGTGAGAATCTAGCTATATCTAATAAGACACAGTAAATTATAACTTCAGCACTGTTCAGAGTGGAAATTACCTTAGAAAAACAGGGTACAATGTACTGTACCTAATCTTTATTACATTGCTACAGGGTTATCCACGTCTTGCAGGTGTGCATTACAAAATTCATATGATTGCCACTTCATTGTGCTTTACTACAAAGAAACGTGTCAGCTGCCTGTAACTGTTCTTGTTACTTAATATTATGATCACAATATGCCCCAGACATATTTTCTCTGTGTTTTACTGTATATTGTTTATATAGTAAGTGAAGTTCTTATAGATCCCAATATCCTCTTTAGTTTTATATGAAACCTGTGCTAACAGCTGCCCTACCAATCACACTTGTTTGATGAGAAATGATTATTGTTGCTATTTTATGTCAGCCCATTCACCCCTCTGCATATCACTCAAAGGCACATATATATATATATATATATATATATATATATATATATATATATATATATGCAGAAAGAGAGAGAGAGATACTGTAGATAGAAATTACGTAGCAGTAAGTATGCTGCAGACTGTGTGTGTCAGGAGGTAGGAAGACAGTTTACAAATACTGTCCTTGCCCACTCAGCTCACTGATGTGTCTGATTTATTTCCTGTCTGTCTGTCTGGTTTTGTTATCTACTAAATGTCACACTTATTCCTTCAGTATAATTATAGCTCCTGTTATGCCAGCCCAGCCACCTTAGCATTTCACTTGAAGGTCGTCATAAGTTTTACTTTTGCATCGCTGATCTGCATGATAGTATTTCTGTCTTTCGGAAGAGACGTTAAACCAAGGTCCCATCTGCCTGGATTGGTGGTAGTTCAGGTAGATGTTAAAGATCCCATGGCACTTATCAAGAAAGAGTAGGGAATTTCTCTGGTGTCCTGGCGAATTTCCTCATTCACTAAAAATACCACCAACAGCTTAATCTGGTTCAAGGTCAGTTGGCATTCATCTGTATCCCCCTCCCTGGGTCATGCCTGGAAATAGGCAAGAATCTGTCTAGTGCACTTACCTGGTCAACAAAAACTAAATAAAATAAATAAATAAATTAACTATTAGGGTGAATGTATGCGTGTGTGTGTGTGTGTGTGTGTGTGTGTGCATGTGTGTGTGTGCGTGTGTGCGTGTGTGTGTATGTGCATGTGTTTGTGTGTGTGCGTGTGTGTGTATATGTGTGTGTGTGTGTGTGTGTGTGTGCGTGTGTGTGTATGTGTATGTGCGTGTGTGTGTGTATGTGTGTGTATGTATGTAGTGTGTGTGTATGTGCATGTGTGTGTATGTGCATGTGTGTGTGTGTGTGTGTATGTGTGTGTGTGTATGTGCGTGTGTGTGTGTGCATGTTTGTGTGTATGTGCGTGTGTGTGGCGTGTGTGTATGTGTGTGTGTGTGTGTATGTGCATGTGTGTGTGTGTGTGTGTGTGTGTGTGTGCATATGTGTGCCTCTGGGTGAGGGGACAGCTAATTCTCCCATTGCCACTCATTTCTCATTTCTGTGAATGCTGTCATTGCTCACTCTAGTTCTACTTTATTTTCCATCTCTGTCTCTCTCTCTCTCTCTCTCTCTGTCTCTGGAGTTATTTATTTTTTTGTGTAGGAAATGTTACACTGATGCTACTGTTTGTATAATTGTTGCCCCTTTTATGTCAGCCCACTCACCCCCTCCATATCACTTGAAGGTTGCTGTAAGTTTTACTTATCTATCACTTTCCTGCCTGATAATATTTCAGAAATGGATTGTACAGGCGTGCTGCTTGTGGTGTGCGGTAATGTATGTGTATGAGTCGGGGGAGGGTTGCAAATGCTATCATTACCTCAGCTCCCTGCTACAACATGTCTGATTTATTCCCTTTCTCTCCCTGGTTTTACTACTTTTTATCTAGTAAATGTCACACTGATATTGCCATTAGTATCTATACTGTTCATGGCAGACTGTCTGTGTCTGCTGTATCTAATGCATTTGGTACTGATGCTGCTGTCACCTATCATTAGGGATCCCTTCACAAAATAACCATGCCACACACAAATCCTCTTGGGTGCTCAGTTGGCCATATTTTATTAACTCATAAATCCTTATTTACAGTATTTATATCACATAATCCTCAAAATCTTTTTCATATGCACATCATCCATTATATGTATCCGTTGTTCATCTTCCATTTTCCATCCTTCTGGGCATGGGTGCATACTCGACACCCATTTCCCTCTTTCTAGGCTTGGTGCATATCTGACACCCATCTTTGGCCCTCCGGGTTGCAACGCCACAAGGGTCAAACACAGGTGGAGTGCACACCCAGCCCATGTCCTGGTTTCCCTGTCCAGTACCTCAGGCCCCGTATATCCTCCTGTGCCTCAGATTCCCTCTTTCCCTCCCTTTTCTTCTCTTACATCCACTATCCCATCTCCAGCTACTGTGCCGAATAATGGGCTTCCCCTATTAAGCCCCCATTCCTATACCATTCCTCTACTGCCCTTCAGCTGCAGGTTAAACATGTCCAAGCCCACATTTGTTAAATGTACCCCATCCTACCTATATAACTGGTACATTCATTTGAGATGTCCTTGTATGTTATGTACAAACCTCCCATCCCTTCACTATGGCCTCTACTTTTTGTTTAGTCTCTTCCTGGCCCATTCCACAGCTTTGCATCTCTCGGATATCACCACGCCCACCTCGGGATATTCTCAGACCAGGCGATCACTACCCCTGGCCACCACACTTTAATGATCCCCAAGTCCCTTTTAATTTCTTCAAATGTCCAACCAAGGTCTTGACCCCAAATCATTTCTCCCCTAAGTGCAAAATCAACGCAGGTCGGCCTTGGCATTTTCATTTTAACACTTCCAGAAGCAGAACAGCTGGGCCCATTGCATCCCCCATATCCCTTTCCATTGTACTTTTGCTGCTCAACCTCCATCCGCGAGCTGCTTCCCGAGCCTCACCACCACGCTTCTCTCTGCCCAGTATATAAAATGAGTGGCCCACAATCCATAAGCTTCTCCTCTGGTCCAGATCTAAAGTAAGGGACAACAACAACATTTTACTTATTTAGGTCTCTCACACACTATTTATAACAATCAGATTTCCACCTACCCGCTTACATAGATACATAGATACATAGATAGCATCAGCAGATAAGGGCCTATGGCCCACCCAGTCTGCCCATTTGAGCTTGTAAGTTCAGTTTATGTTTTCCTAGAAGTCAGTTGCCCTTACCCCTGGCTCAGCATAATCACGCCAATTGCATACTTACATTGATCTGTGCATGCGGTCATCTACTGGGCCTCCCCTAATGTAAAAGAACTGAGAGAGCCCTTCAAGATGACATCCTCCAGATGGAGGATTGGCTCACTTTGGAACAAAATGGTACTAAACACTAGCAAAACCAAGGGCGCATGCTGTTTGGGCCTAGATCGCTGGGTTCTGAGAGGTCGACGCCCTTCAACTGCAGTCCTGAGGGGAGTCAAACTCAAGTGGTTACCTCAGCTAAGTACCTCAGTCTAACACTAGACCAAAGCTATACTCTAAAAAATCATGTCGACCAACTAACCAAAAAGCCATTCATGAAACTCGGCATCCTCTATAGAATAAAGGACAGATTATCCCTGAAACCAGGGTAGCCATACGTCACTATGTCCTACTCCCTAAGCTCACCTACACAGCCCCGGTTCTCCAAGGTGTGCGGCTACAGAACTTGACAGGCTAAAGACCTTATACTACAAGATTGCCCAGTTTGCTCCATGTCCACCCTAGAACCCACCACTGTGAGGCCTAGTAAGGCTCAGGTGGCCGTCACTGGAAGCCCGCCTCATCTACCGACTCTCTGCCTGACATTTAAACTACTGGGCCCCTCCTCCCCGAGCCTCAAAGGGCTAGTCAGAGCTAAAACCAGTCTGAGGTGTCTCCACACCTCAGGACAAACTCTCCTTGAGGTTCCCAAAACTAGGACCAAAGCCGAGTCCCGGTCCTTCGCTTACAGCCCCTTCCACCTTGAACAACCTCCCACTAGGGGTACGAGAGAGGCAGGAACAGGCCTTAGCTTCCGCTCTAAACTTAAAGCACACTTGCTCATAGGAGTACCTGCCAATGCCTTAGGACCTGACCATTTGTCACTGCCTCCCTAACTTTGAAGGCACACCTTATGGTCACCCTTACCCCTATCTACTTTGATTCCTCGGGATGGCACCCTGACTCTAGGCAAACTAGCCAGTACCTCGAGTCTTCCAGGGTCCACAAGATTGATGCATGCACAATGTTGGTAAATATCTAATCCCACATGTTCTCACGTTCTTTATGTTCCCTTACCTCCTACCGATTGTAACCCTATGGATATTTATTTGTCTAAATCTTGTCACTTTATAACTAGTACTGTTCCGTTGACTTGTATGTAACTTTCCTCGGTCGCCCTGAAAAGGGACCTCCGGGGCCAGCGAGCTCACCAGTCAACAAAATTCAATAAATAAATAAATACAAGAAAATCTACAGAATTTCATCCGGGAGCACTGCGCTATGTCCGCACCACCCGTGTTGAAGCCCCCTGCTGTTTTACCTCCACCACTTCAGCTGGCAATCTGTTCCAGGCACCTACCAATATTTTCACATCTCTCTTGACCCACCCCCCAGCTTCATGCATTCCCTCGGTCCTAGTGCTCTTTCACATTTGAAAGAGACTCACCTGGACCCTGTTCACTCCTGTAAGATGCTTGTAGGCCTGTATCATGTCACTTTTCTCTTTCCTCTCTTCTAGGGTATACATGCTGAGATCCTCTGTCTCTGCTCTTAGGGCTTCTCATGTAAATCCTGCACCATTTTAGTTGCCCTCCTGTGGACTTCCTCCACCCTGTTTGTTCTTTCTGAGGTTTGTTCTCCACAATTACATCGCACTCCAGGTGGGGTCTGGCACACCACCTCCATCCTCCTGATGTGATACCCTCCTACACACCCCAGCATCCCACAAGCCCTACTCACTGCTTTTGCAACAGTGCCACCTTGAGGTCCTCAGCACAAAAAACCCCAAGACTACTTTCCTGTTTATTGACTGTCAATAACCCCCACCCATCCTATACTCAGCTCTTGGGTTCCTATACCCTAGGTGCATGATTTTGTACTTGTTGGCTTTGAATTCAACTGCCATGCTTTTACCATTCCTCAAAATTCACAAGATCCCTGATCATTCTCTCCACCACTCCTGGCTGTCCACCCTATGGCAAATGTTGATACCATCTGCAAAAGGCATACCTTCCTTCCGTTCTTCTGCAGTGTCCCTCGTTCAAAGTACTGGCTCATACTGAGCTCTATGGTACCCCACTGATCACTTTCCCATCATTAGAGTGAGTGCCATTAACCACCACCCTCTGTCTCTTATCCATTAACTAGCTACTGTCCTAATTGGAAGGCTACAGTCTGTAGTACAAGGGTTGGTGCAACAGGACACACTCCTATTCAACCATTTAAGAGCTGCTCTCCTCCTCCACACACAAGCATTTTTCCTCGCCCTCCTTCCACCTTCCTCCTCCAGCAGCATGCCTCTCTTCCCATGGACTTCTTCCTAATGTACCATTAGGCAGGGAATCACTCCGTGGCACCTCAAGGGTGGAACCCTCCTCTCGGTTCCTTCCCTTCATATCCAGACAGGGTGGTATATCCCATGGATAGAGAGGCTAACAGCCAAAGATTATCTATGTTAAACAAGCACAAAACCAGTTGAACAGGCACATTGAACCCAATTAACCATTTTGGATTCCACCCTAGGCCATTCAGTTTCTTTATCAGCTTCCTGTGTGCAGTGCTCCCAGATTAGGCAAAGAATTTTCCTGTAGTGCACCTAATTTTCCCTGTATTTTCACTGTAAAACTGGGATGAAATTCCTGTAGATTTTCCTGTATGCACAAATCAATGTAAGTACGCAATTGGTGTCATTATGCCAGTCAATAAAATCACTAGGACAAATGTGCAGGCTGTTTTATGTGTTCTTATTTAATTTAAATATAAAAATCACCTACAACGTATCACATAACAACTCTACAACTATAAGAACTTTATATGTAACAACGCTGTCTACCTTACAAACTCCCTCCTGGGTCATGCCCTGCCCTAACCTTGGCCATGGAGCACAAGCTATCACATTAAAAATTACCCTGACCCTGGATGAGGCCCTCTCTACCTCACAACCAGCTTACACCCCCGTGAGCAAAGCCAAGCTATCCTCTCCCTCACGACTACCTCACCACCCTGCCAAGCAAGGCTGAATAGCTCATCTTAGGTGACCTCAACATCAACTGGCTGGGCCTCAACTCAACACCGATTAAGGACAGCTTCTCAGCCCTAGACCTAGCCCAACTAGTGACTCAACCCACCAGAGTTAACCCGTCAAGTGGGACTAGCTCACTACTTAACGTTGTGTTCTCTAACCGCCTACACAAAATAAAGGATCTTAATGTCCTAGCCAACTCCGGCCAGTGACCACTCACCCATTCTCTGCTTCTGGTCCTCCCCCACACTCAAACCCATGCACCAAGCCACCCCCGTCGCCGTTTCTGCCTGGGAGGACTAAACAAGCAAAGCTGCACCTTGCCCAGCTCGATTGGCCCCGATCTCCCTTGCAACAGATATAGATATCGCCCTAGCCTTTCTCACCAGTGCCTTTTGTAAGGCCTGTGACGCCTTCACCCCTGTCATCAACACCCGCACTAAGAGACGACTGCTGCCTGGATTTCCCTCCCTGATCCAACAACCTAAGCAGCCGATAACCTTTGGAGCATTGCTGTTGAAACTGGCAGGCTAGCAGACAGGCAAGCTTATAATACAGCTCACAACCAGTGCACCTGGGCCATCTGGCAAGCAAAAGCATACTACTACCTATCCATCTTGACTTCCTCCTGGGGCTCTGCTCGATCCTTCTGGTATAACATGAAGGAGTTAAATGGTACAACCCACCCCTCTTCCCTCTCAGATGGTCATAAATAGCACTATTAACATGAATTCCTCCTGTGTTGCTGACTGCCTGAACAGCATCCTTTTCTGATCTAAGAGCTATCCTTCCATCCCACTTCTTTGACCCCATCCCGGTAACCAACTACCCAGATATCTCCGTCCCCTTTTCACTTTAGGACTATCTCCTACAGGATGCAAAACCGATCCTCCTAAAGCCCTCTCCTCCCATAACCCGAGCTGCACCCTTGACTCCAGGATGCTCCGCCTAACAATGGATGTCATGATAGCTCCTCATGGACCTTATTAACCACTCCCTGTGCCTCGCCAATCTCGAATGCATGGAAGCAGGCTGAAATCACCCCTATACACAAGAATGGAGACCACACAGTGCCAAGCAATTACAGACCTATCTCCATCCTCCCCCCCAAGGCCTTGGAAAAATAGTATCCATGCAACTTGGGACTATCTTTCCACCCACAACGTTCTGTGCCCTGAACAACATGGCTTCCGCCTGGTCACAGCACTACCACAGCTCTGCTGGAGTTCTCCCACTATATACACTCAGCACTAGATACCAGAGAGCTGGCCGGGCAGTGTTCATCGACCTGTCCAAGGCCTTCAACACTGTGAGCCACCCATTACTGCTGGAAACCCTGGTAATCTGGGGTTCTCAACTGGTCCATTGACCTGGTTCTCCAGCTACCTCTGTGACAGATCCCAACGTGTCAAATTAAATGGTAGCCTGTCTATGGCACTGCCTGTATGCTCTGAGTACCCCAAGGCTCCATCTTGGGCCCCACTTGTTCAGTCTCTTCTTAAACACCCTTCCCAGCTCTTGCTCAGGCAAGCTACTACTATATGCCAATGATGCAGCCCTTGTCACCTCCCACCCCGACCCACTCACACTCCAGAGCTCCTGCAACTCTCCTTCAACCAAGCTGAAAAATGGTTCCTCGACCATCACCTGGTCCTGAACCTCAAGAAAACAAGGCCATGATCTTTGCCCACCGACAAAGTAACTCAAAAATGCTCCTGTTTGCATCCTTCCCAGTACCCTTCACCCCTTGAACAGGTAGCCACGTACAAATACCTGGGCATCACCTTCAACTCGGCATTCTCCTTCCATGCCCATATCCATGCCTTATCCTTGGCCATGAATGCCCAGATTGGGCTCCTCTATCACCACAAAGACTGCCTCCTTGAATTCGCCCTACGGCTGGCAATCACTTCCTCCATCCTGCCATTGGTTGACTATGGACTCCCACATATGCTGTCACTGACCCCACTGCCCTCACAAAATCCAGACCTCTATCAACAAAGCCTGCAGGCTCCAGACTGGTGCCCCAAGTAGAACGCAAATGCGCTTTCAACTCTACTTCACCACTAACATACTCAATTTAAAGAACGGCTGCAATATCACACCTGCATACAAGCCAAAAAGTCTCTACTTGGGCTTTGTCCCCGGTGTCACAGCACTGCTTCCTGGCCTCCCACTCGGTCGCCACCATAGGCTACCAGTGCCACCTTCCAGGTGCCTAGATCCAGGACCTCACTTACCCAAAGATCCTTTCATCATATAGAGCACCGTCCTGGTATAACTCCCTCCCTTGCACGTCACTAGCGCCTCTAAAATTGGCCAATTCAAAATCGCCTTCGCAAACACTCTGCTAGCTCACGGAGATGTGTGTGTCTATCTTAGGGCCTACTGTGAGTGCCTTCCAGACTTACCAGCTCCTACAGGATTAAGTATATAACAGTGCTTTTGTTTTGCCTGCCATCAAACTGTATACCACATACTGTATCCTACATGTCCCTCTGGGAACCCAGTGACTTTGTTGTGTGCTTTCTAGAAACCCAACTGTTTAAATGGCACTTTGATGATTCTGTACTGTATGTTGCATGTATTTCACCTGTACTGTTCTCCACTGTCTAACCTCACATGTAGATTGTTCCCTCCTGCGACGAGGTGCCTTTGTAAATGAGTCTCTGACTCAAAGGTTGTAAATCCGATATATGAATTAAAATAAATAAAAATATAATACCATCTTGAGGATCTGGGAACATGTTAGAATGTATAAAGCTCAGTTCTCAAGGTTCACATGTCTCCAGGACCTCCTGAAGGTATTATAACCTTGTAATAATACAGTCCCTTATACAGTATTCTATTTATAGTATGAAATGCCTTAACTTCAAATTTACCCTTAATCACAGACTGATACATTTTGTGTTCTGCTCACAATGCATGAAAGGGGCATAGGGATGCACAAAATCGCGATACCCCCACCCCTTGCCCCTGCACCCCAAGTGGACAGGTGCACCCATACTGGCATTCACTAATGCTGACCACCTATCCACGGCTCCTCTTCCAATGCACAGGACTCTGCAGGGTGGACAGTGGGAGGTGTTGTGCCAGGCAGACATCCAATGGGATGCCCTCCTGGGACTCATAGTGGATCTCACACATGGGTGGCATGGGTCTGGAGCTGTACATGCCAATAGCATGCTCCCAGACAAGTGTGGCACCCTCCAGTCCCAGTGCTGCCTCACATAAACTTTCTGGGTGCTCACCCATCCAGCTGCCCCTGCCGATTCCTGCTACCCAGCAGTCAGGAGCAGCACAGTGTGCACTGTCCTGGTCCCCAGTGACTGAATACCTGTGTTCATGGGGGCATGCTATGGGTTATGGCAGGGTCTCCCGGTGTCAGCTGCACCACCCTCTGCACCCATCGTGCCAGCATTACACAGGTTAGTGAATACACGTAGTGCTGACACACCCCAGAACGTCCCCATTGTGGAGCTGTCTGCAAACATGGGGGATAGGAGTGTGGGGTCTGCATGTGCCCCCTCTGTGCATGTGGGGCACAGGGGTGTGGAGTAGCTACTCACCCCAGATATGCATGCATAGCCACTGCACACCAATCGTGCATTGGGCCTACAACTCCGTGTACCTGTAGTGCTCCATTAATAAACATTGTTTCAGTGTATTGTTGTGTTTTTCTTTGGCATGCTTAAGCACCCTACACACACACACACACACACACACACACACACAGCTTTGTGCACTGAACTCTCAGAGGTAAAACAAATGTTCCTTTTTTTCCCAGTTATTTTACTAACCTTAGGCCAGACCAGTGTCTATGGGTCCTTCTGATCTCACACATACAATTAATAACTCCTGATTATCTTGATGAAGACACCCCATACCCTTCCCAGGCTCACAATTAAATAGAAACACTGTCGCATTTTATTTCAAATAACCTCAACCTCTAGGCTGGTCTGAAGTAGTGCTACCTTGTGATCTTTTTAAAACATAACTCTGCTCTGTGCACCAAACAAGACAAGTAGCACTTAAACACTCTTTGTGTCCCCGTCACCCTTTAAAACCCACCATCATCGAGTCTCTTGTCTGGCTCGCTTTTGTACTTCATGTGTTTAAAATAGACAAATTTTGCAAAACAGAAGGTTTGTTGGCCTTGGTGGTTTGGGCGCTGCTTCCTCAAGCAACGCTTAAGCTCTCTTTCTTGCACCCCCAAAGCATATCATCATCAAGTGGTCAGTCTTTTGTCTGACTCATTTTGCACTTAAAATGAGTTTAAAATAGACTAACTTGAGGCTGCCCACAAGAAGGCTAGTTTACCTTCAGTGGCTTAGGCTCTCTGCCAGTCCAGAACAATTGTATTTGAGATGCAGCTCGGCTGACTCAACGGTTTTGCTGTTTTGAGTGGGGCCACATGGCAGGTGTTTGGATCATGCAGCAGTTCACTGGTTCTTGATCAGAAGATCTGAATTCATCCTCAGAAAGATGCACTGCCAACACATTACCTTACTACCCCATAGAAACACAGGCTGCAAATGGACCAAGCAAAGCCAGCAAACTGAGCACCAATGGGAGGCTCTGTCTGGATCTTGGCAGCCATGAGATTTAATCAATCAATCAATCAATCAATCACTTTATTTAACCAGGCATAAACACCATTGAGCAAGCTCATTTTCAAGGTGGTCCTGGACATTAATACAATACAGTACACTTCATAAGATTACAATTACAGTGGACAACTGTGCAAAGAAAAAAAGAAAAACATTGTGAAGGTGCCGGTCAATATGGGCCTATACATACCAGTCAACATAATTAAATGAAAGGTACATAATAATAAGCTTTACTGAAATGAGAAGAGACAACAATCCCATATAGTCTCCGCTATGTAAGAGCTCAGACCTAAATGAAGAAAAATAAGGAGGTATTAAGGAATAGGGTAGAAATTGGGGTGAAAGAGTAGGCAGCCAAAAGGGATTCCAGAATAGGTAAAAGGTAGATAATAGGCAGGGCCATCTTGGATTAAGGGAACTAGGCTTGTAAGTCCTAGGTTTCAGTTGTTAGGAATAATGGGGTGGATGAGATACTTAAGTAGGATTTGAGAGTGGCACCCAGGGCTTAGGGTCATCGGCATCTGAAACAGTTGCATGGTTCCTTTAGATAATCCGTTAATAGAGCTTTGAATGTGAAAATGCTTGGAAGTGAGGATAATTTTATTGAGTCTTGCATGGTGTTTCAGAGTGATGGAAGTGAGAAGTTGATTGCTGCTAAGCCAAGGGTAGTTTTCACTCTACGAATCTGAAGCAGATTAAGGAGAAGCATCTCAGGCAATAGGAACCTTTAGCCCATTTGAAGATGCTCAAGATGTATGCAGGAGGTTATCAGATAATGCTCTAAAAGACCAAAGGAGAGCATTCCTTTTTCTTCTAGTTGAGAGTGAGGTCCATCCCAAAACCTGGTACAGACGACAGTGATGTGTACTACGGGGTAGATTTAAGATAAATCTTAAAGTCCGGTGGTAAAGGGTGTCCAGTTTCTCATCTTTCTCCTCACATGCTGTCTGATCTCCATCAACCCTCCCACCTCCCTACCTCTTCTCTAATATACTGCTATGCAGTGCTCCCAGATCTACAGGGATTCCTGTATTTTAAGGATTTTACTACAAAAATGGGATACGGGAAGGAAGTCTTTTATTTTAAAATATCAGGAAATGGACAAACACTACGGGAAAATGTCCACTATGAATTGCCCCAACCTATGGTGGATGAGGTATTGGAGAAGAGGTAGGAGGTGGGAGGGTCAATGGAGATCAGACAGCAGTGTGAGAGAAAGATAAGGCAGGAAACATCTAGGCAGGCTAGATAGGCCAAGCGGTCCTTTCTGATGACAAATTCAGTGTTTCTCTTTCTATGTTCATGATCACACACCTACTATAGAAACAACTTTGCTACAGTAGGCATCTGATTATGAAGTGTCATTTGGTTGGTGGCTGCTATGGATGTGAGTGGAGGGTCTGTGCTGCTCACCGTACACCGTGGGATGGGGCAAGTGGGGCAGTTGTAGTGGTACTGGGTGAGCTGGTCGGGGGTAGATAATATACTTATGGGGCAGGGAATCACTCAACACCAAGGATGTGCTATGGAAGAATTACAGCTCTTGCCAGACTACTAATTGGGACATGTGGGGAACCCTGGTCTGGATATCAGTTAAATGGTACCGAGGAATTACTGATCTTATGAAGTGTCTGATTGGGGCCCAGTTGATCAGTGGTGGGGGATCTGCTGGACACATGGGACAGATGTTTTATTACACAGGCATGCAGTTTGGGGGTGGGGCACTGGACACTGAGATAGTTATGCCATGTGCCAGTGGACAGACCAAAGCTAGTGGTAGCCTGACATGGCCAGGTATTGGGAGTGTAGAACGCACAGTCCATAACACTGTGTAACCCCCTACAAATGGGGTTCCTAAAAGCTGCCTTCAGAGTTTGCCTAAGTGGTCTCTGCCTAAATGGTGGTCAGCATAATGCGGTTAGATGTGAGTGCCTTTAGAGCCTCTAATACTGTCTCTTTAAGAGCTGCCTGCTTGCAGACTTTATTAGTTTGCAAGGGGGACTGTGGGTTTATTGCTGAAATCCACTTGAGCTGCCTTTCAAATCGCTTCACTTCTGTAGTCGCTTAAGAGAGCAGAGGGAGCCTAATTGAAGGATGTATCTGTTTGCTGGGAAGTATGTAGTAACAGTAAAATGTAGTTTGTTTAACCTGTCTTATTGCAGCTAGGACTCTGTGTGCCTGGCACCACCATTTTGGACCTGAACTACTGAAATGGGCCAATTGGGGAAGAGGGACCTTAAAATGGAGACCACCTGAGCTAGCCAGAACTTGGACTCCAATGGGCAGCCTGCCACTAAGGGAATATATGGTAGGTGCTTCTGGGAAGTGTAGTTTGGACCCTGGTGCCTTTTTGCACCAATAGAGGTGTATGGAGTGACTGGCAGAACCAAGCAGCAAACTGGAGCACTGTGGAGTGAAAGGAAACTGCCTGCAACTGTCCAAAGGGGCAGAGTCTTTGGTCATCATGAAGGTAGAAGGAGTTCTGGCTCCTCGCTGTGCAAGTTTCAGCGTGGGAAGCATGTGCAGGCCAAGAAGTCAAAGCTGAATTGCCATGAGGCCGGACAAGATCCATGAGGGAGTGCCAACAGAGGAGGCTGTGCGTTTACAGCTACCTCAGGCTCACCCTGTAGAGGACTGGAGAATCGGCTTCAATCTAAGCTCAGTCCGTCAGGACAAGTGAAGCTGCATTGTGTCACCTGGTTTGTACAGTGAAAGTCATCGGGAGTCTAAAGCAGCTGCCTGGTATGGTACCTCTGTTCTACATATAAATGTGTGGAGAAGTGTCGGATCACAGGCTATGTCCTGCAGGTGGTGTGAGAGGGATCTATCTGCAGGACTGTGAGTACTAAATCAGGGTAGCTCCCTGTTAGATATTTACAGCAAGGGCAAGATCTGTCTGGTCGCTCCACTGGCTGCATGAACTGAGCCTGCTGGTTCTGATTAACCAATTTGGGTGTTGAATGCACTTCCTCCATCAGGGCCCCAACCAGCTGCACCGACTAGGTTAGCCTCTTATTGCCTGGGTACCAGAGACAGTGACTTATAGGTCTGGCCTGTGCACAGTGTCCTAATATAGTAGAGTGTTAAGCTAATCAACCTGATTTCCCCGCCTTGTTACTTCCTGCAATAAATCAGATTTGTTGTTTGCAAGGTACACTGTCTGAACTGTATATCTGTGCTCCCTCTTGTGCATGGGCTATTGTGTCACTGTGTCTTATTTTACAGGGGTCCTCAGCACCAAGTCTGGTCATTCTACTTTGGGGTAAGTGTAGTCGTAACCATTGGGTGAGAAGTGTTCATGGGCCACTAGCGAAAGGAAGGGGTTGCAGTGACCCAGAGGGCTGTGACCAAGTCGTGTTTGACTGTTCCAACCCTGACCTCTGGGTGGAGGCACCCGCCATTGGATCCAGGCCCCTCAACCTGCTAGTGGTGAAGCAGGCAGGGTAGTAGCCCTTGGATAGCGCCCCTGCGGTTACACCTGGTTTGGGGAACCAGTAACTAGTGTTGCACTAATGGATAGCTATACCTCCCAAACCTTCCAGCATGCCGATGTGCCTATGTGCAAGGTGCTGTCAGCTGCTTACATAGCCACTTACAAATGGGCTAGTGACTTGGTAACCAAGCAATCATATGACCCTTTGCAGTACTACCCTGCTTTAGAGGTGCAAATTGGGATTAGCAAGTTGGTAACCCGTCTAACACTTGTAAAAAGCTTGAATATTTTGCCTTAGGGCTTTTAAAACATTGTAACTCTGTTAAATGAACAAAGAAACACACTGGAATTGTAGTTGGAGATGGTGCACCATGGCCCCATGTCCACTGCCGGACTCCACCCACCTGGGTCCCAATCTCTGTGTGCCTCCTCTGCCTGGATGATACTGGATGTCTTGGGTGCCAGAAGGGTGGCGACCCACCCTATGGATAAGCCAGGAGATATTTTGCCAGGCGGAGGTAGGCATTGCTGGAGCCTCGGGGGAACCGGGGGCAGGTTGGGTGGAGAGAATGGGGATGACTCCTGAGAGGCCACATCTCCAGTGATCAGAGGGAAAGAGCTGGTAAAAAGAAAAACACAGCATTCCCCTTTTGATTTGAACTCAAATCACCTTTGATACTGCAACCACCAAACTACATGACTATCTAACTACTGCAGGTGTTACCAAACCCAAACCCACTGATATCAGTTCAGAAAGACACCCTGAATTTTGTCCCTGGGTACCTAAATGCCAAGCTGCAGGCCTGAGGTGCAGCTGGTTGGCTGGCGCGCACACCCACCTGAACTAAATGACCCCACATGTTCCTCTTGATTGCTTTAAATCTTGAACTGGCTTTCAGCACCAGTGGACTTGAACACAGATATCTATCTATCTATCTATCTATCTATCTATCTATCTATCTATCTATCTATCTCTATCTATCTATCTATCTATCTATCTATCTATCTATCTGTCTATCTATCTATCTATCTATCTATCTATCTATCTGTCTATCTATCTATATATATTCCCCAGGTGCAGGGCAATTCCTGCCCTCACTCACTGCTCTGCTGTATTAGTCCTAGGATGGCACACATGACTGAAGTCCTGGGGAAGATGTGTCAGCAGATGCAGAATCAAGCCTGATGCTCAACACTTGGAGTGTAGAAGCTGCAGCTTGGATCTTCAGTGTGACCCAAGGTCTTGCAGCCTTGCCCCCCGGCCCACAGAGGCCCACTGCAGGGCATCATACAAGACCCACTAGCACAGGGACCCAGACAAGGAGGCGTCCCCACAGTCCGCTCCCCACAGGTCAGAACACCCCAGCACCTGGGCACAAACCCACAGTTCCTTGCCACCAGCAGCCCCACTTGATGGGGTCAGCGAGCTCTCCACCTGGCATATTTAGGATGGATTCTTCAGATCATTTCCATTCTTTCCTCAATTACCTGCTACTCTGTGTAGTCAAGCAGTCTCAGCTACCTTCTCGAATATCAGGCTCTGGGGTACTGTGCAGAGTCTGAAAATCCAGGGATTTAACACAACAGTCTCCCATCTTGCTGCATCTCAGGAGCAGACAGCAGGCACCCACCCAGACAGCACCTGCTCATCCCCTGCCTCCACAGTATTTCACCTCCAAAACAGTAGCCACTCTTGTGCTCTGGCTCACACACAAGTTCAGCAACTCTTTTTAGAAATACATCAAGAAAGTCCCTTTTCTTACGTGCAGGTGCTAGTTGACTCCAAAGAAGAGGCTCTCTTGTCAGCTTCTTAAAATCTGGTTTCAAATCCAGTTTTCATATCCATTTTCTACAATCCATTTTTTTCTGCCAAAAACAGTCCTCTAACCTTGTCTTCCCTTTTCCTGTTGACGCCTCATCATTTCCAGGGTCAGACACAACCTTTACACTTTTCTTACTTCCCTCATCAAAAATCTTTGATCATTCGTGTCTCTACTGATGTGGCGCAGATAAAATTGAAGAGGTTTTATCCCCATCCTCGACATAATCCTTTTTCTTAATCCTTTTCTCAATCCATTTAACCTTTACTCTGAACAAGTTCACCACTGTGGTGCAATTTCTCTGGCAGCAACAGAATACTGCAGATCTCCTCTCTGCAGAGCTGCCTCAAAATCCTCTCTTTTCTCTCTAGATGGGAAAGGCACAACCAGCTCTGTGGGACAGACAGCTGGCAACCCTCAGGCAGCCCCCTACAGCCCCACAGCTCCATCTTCTTCCTAGGGGCTGGAGATTCCCTCCCTGTGGAGGGCTCCCACCAAACTGAACTTAGAAACCAAAGTTCTTTCCCTTGGGAGCTTTGGCAGCTCCCCATTGGCAGGGCAAATGTCAACCAAAATTAAAATGTACGAGGTTCAGCGACACCTCACTGGTTGCTGAAGAATGTGCACAGACTGTCCCCGGTATTTTTCCTCAAGAGTCTTCACTGAAGTTCTACTCTTTAGCAGCCTCTTCCCTCTGATGGCCCAACACAAAATTTTGCATTTTAGTTATTTTCCAGTCAGTCACTAACGCTGAAACTTGTTTTCCCCAGCACCAGACAGGCTGAGAAATATGTGTAGTATAACAGCAGCAGGAATGAGGAATAAATGTTCTCACTCTACTTGGATTAGGTGAGTGGGGACCACCAGACTACCAAAGAATTATTATTTTTATTGTGTCCAGAACTGACAGTGTGTGTCGTGTGTGTGTGGGGTTGCTGGTAAACTGCGTGTATGCAGTTAAAACACGATTCCCAGAATCATTAACTAGCACTAACCATGCAGCGTGTTAGCATGTCCAGAATGCATTAGAGTAACCCCCAGTTATATGGGCACCTGGTTGCAATTAGTAATCCTGTGCAAAAAAAAAAAAAAATAGTGCCACGTTAAATTTATTTATTTATTTTATTTAGTTTTGTTGACGGGTAAGTGCACTAGGCAAATCCTGCCTATTTTCAGGCACAACCGGGGAGGGATACAGATGAATGCCAACTGACCTTGAACCAGATTAAGCTCTCGGTGGTATTTTTAGTGAAAGAGGAAATTTGGCCACGACACTGGGGAAATTCCTACTCTGCTGGCGCTTAGCGCCAGTAGGGTGTATGGGTCGACATGGCCACTACAACAATGGAGAAGGAGGAGGAGGTGGTGTTGGCTGGCATCTCGGAGAATGGCCGTCAGCAGGATTTAGAGTCTCAGACCGTTTTAGGTTCAGATTTGGAGACTATGGATGGGGAGACTGATTCAGCAAATCAAGCAAGGAGTAATTGCATTTCAGTGGACGAGGTTGGGAGTCCTCAATTTGCTACATTGGCGAAGAATCCCATGGTCAGTGAGAATTTAGCATCTGCACCCTTTAATTCGGGCTGAGCGTGAGATTGGCGGAAGGCGTGGAGCCGAAGACAGTGGAGGCGTTTATAGCATTTGGCTTTGGGCGTCGGTGGAGGCAGCAGGAATTCAACAGAGGAGAAAAGAATTGTTTGAGTGGGAAAATACTGTGCAGAATCGGACAAGAAGCTGTCGGAAAGTGTGGCTTCAGTGCGGAAGGGACACATAGCGTAATATGCCTCTAGAAAGAGCTGTGAGTCAAACAAAAGGGCTGTAAGTACTGAGCACAATTTATCAACCTTCCTACATTTCAATTAAAAAAAGTCTGGTTTTGTCTTTAATCCTCCCAAAATGGAATGTGTGGGAGTAGATCCTAAAGCCCTGTAATTTACCAAACTAGGACTGGCTCTCAAGAAGGGTGACAGACTTTTTTGCAAACAACAACAAGGAACAAAATAATCTTAAAAAGACATTGGGGTCGGAATGCAGTGACATAACTATGGTTTCTTCAACTCCTCAATGTTTGGAACATGATGGAAACTGGTCCCCACAGGCAGCTTTAACAGCTGCAGGGTGGAAAAAATTAGGCCAAGGGATCTGGACACGGACTCTGACTGGGATAATTCTTTGCTTTAAATAAATCTGGGCCAGAGTGGCAACCTGGGGGTAAAGAGTCAAATGTCACATCTGTAAACTCTTCTGTTATAAATGAGTTTCAGGAGGAAACAGGGAGAATAAAAATATGCAGAATGTTAGCCCTGTATCTCAAAAAGCAAGTAATGAAGGTAAGGTAGAGGGGGAAGGTCTGAGAACCCTTATGTCCAGTCTTTTCCCAGTGTAAAAGAGAAGCTGCTCCAGGAGGAATGCTGTCCGCATTAGATACAAGGGGTTTAAAGTAAAGGCCTGACAGGTATTTCATGGGTAAATCGTTATTAAAGAATCTTTAAAGTTTTCACCTCGTGATGTATTTGTTTATTAACATCTCAGGGAGGATAACTTTGATGTAAGTTTTCGATCCCTGCCTTATTAGAACTTTTTGGGAAGATATAACCAAGTTAAATTCTCCCCATTATGGACACCCTTTTTAGTCATCCCTTTATCGAAACCCTTAATTAAATATATAACAGTAATGTTCAGGAACGAAGGGTACATGTTGAGGACATTGTTTTTGGTTGTCCCAGAAATGCAAGTACAGAGTGACCCAGAACCAATTCTAGATTCAGAACAGTTCTGGACGGGAGGGTGGAAATTTAAAGTAAAATTACGCCAAACATCAGTGGGTATTGAGCACATTCCTAACTCTTTGTTAGGTAGGGACAGGGGTGGTGTTCTATAGTGGGAAGCCGAGGGCATGTTACAGGTGTGGTGCAAAATGCATTTATCAAGCTCATGTGATCAACGAAATGTGACAATTGTGGAGAAATGGGGCATGTGACCATGTTCTGTACTAATGCTATTAAATCGACTTATGTGAGGAACAAAATCACACCTTTAGGGATTGCCCATGGGCTGCACAAAACAAGAACGTTTGTGGTAATTACTAACATACTAAAATGCCAGCAGAATAGGCCTAATGGTCTTTCGTGTCTGCTCATTTGGTCAGCCCCCACCCTGGGTGCTGACCTTGCTGTCCCTCGCCTTCTCTGGCTTCTCCTTCCCAGTTCCGGATATTCTTGCTGCATTGGATTTTGCTTCCTGAACCCTTCCCTGTACCTGTCCCACCCCTCTTGAACCCCTCCACTGTCTCTGCCTCCACCAGCCCCTAGGTAGTGCATTCCATGGCTCTAGCAACCTCTCAGTGAAGTAGCACCTCCTCCTTTCTCCCTGAATCTTCCCCCCCAGCTTCCACCCATGCCCTCTAGTGGCCCCTTCCTCCTTCCTTGAAGCACCCTCACTGTTCCTCCCCTATTTACCCTCTTCATGTACCTGAAGACCTCTATCATGTCCCCAGTCCCTTCTCTCTTCCAAAGTGTACATATTTAGCTCTTGAGCCTCTCCTCATAGGTCCTGTCCCCCAAGCCCCAAATCATTTTGGTTGCCCTCCTCTGGACCCTCTCCAGGAGGTTAATGTCCCTCTTTAAGTGTGGCCTCCAAAACTGCACGCAGTACTCCAGGTGCGGCCTCACCAAGCAGTTATACAGGGGAGTATCACTTCCCTCCTTCTGGAGGTGATCCCTAGCGATGCATCCCAGCATCCTGTTGGCCTTGGCTGCTGCCTCCTACAAGTCTCAGAGTTGTTCATCTTGACATCCACCACCACCCCAGGTCCCTCTCAGCCATTGAGACTTGTAGTATTTCCCCAGGGTGTACACTTGGCCTGGGTTTCTGGCCCCCAGATGGAGTACCTTGCATTTCCCTGCATTAAACCTCAGCTTCCACTTTCTAGACCATCTTTCCAGAGCCTCCAGGTCCCCCTGCAGGGCCACCCTCCCTCCTTCCCATCCACCACTGCCCCCAGTTTCAGGTCATCTGCAAAGAGACACATCTCACTCCTGATTCCTGTCCTTATGTCAGATACGTGAGGCGTGAACAGAAGGGGCCCAAGGACTGATCCCTGTGGGACCCCACTAATGACCCTCCTTGGGAAGAGATTATCCCACCAACTACGACCCTCTGGGTCCGGTTCTGGAGCCAATTGCCTATCCATCGGATCATCTGGTTTCCCACCCCAGAGTTAATTATCCAAAAGCACAGGACCCTAGGGACAATCAGGAGACAGGGAAGACTTTGGCAAAATCCCTTTTAGTACTACAGAGCACTGCAGATTCCTTGAGTGTGGTAGATACTAAGGATATGGAAACAGGTCTAACTGATTTAAAGGGAAAGGAACTGGAAAAATATCCCTGAGCTGTTGCAGCCTGTTTGTTATGCCGAGTCAAAGGTGGAATTAACAGGCAGGTCAGACTCACCTTTCAAACCCCACCGGCTCCCAGAAGATCAAGTAGAACCATAAAACCACAGTTGCCCCAGAACCAGAAGGTATTGAATCCAAAAATTCTTATGAGGCCTTATTTTGGGGTGATTCAGAAGTAGATATGGCGAATACAGATTCTCAGGTCTCAGTTCAAGAGGGCCTAGTGCCTTCTAGAGAGGATTATAAAGGGAAAAGAAGAAAGAAGAAAAAATAATGGATTTCTGTACTAGAAAGCATAAGCATGGATTTAAATTTTACTTGGGCTACCTTAAACACTCATAGTCTATTAAAGGCTCAGAAGAGACAGGCAGTTTTCACTTAATTCATGATCTAAAATCTCAGTGGTTTTCTACAAGAAACTTGGATGTTTACTAAAAACCAGTGTATTACCTTTTCTAAAGACTGGCCTTGGGGCCTTCCTTTTGGTCTTTAGGGAGGAGAAGGCAGATGGAGTGGGCATTCTTTTTAATTCATATAATTTTGTTCTGCATAAATTAATAGATTTGTGTCCCGGAGAACGTTAATTGTAGAGGGAAAATGGTTCTAGCAAACCTTTCGTCTAATTAACATTTATAACCCCCAAACTAAGGCAGGAAGAGTATTATGCATGAAAGAAATACAACCTTTCTTAGTGACAACCATCCCCATCCTTTGGGAAGGGACTTTAATTGTGGTATAGAAGGAAACAGGAAAGGGTTCGAGAAAACGAAAAAAATTTACTGTGACACCGCATGCTTAAAAGACATTATTAAAACTGCAGACTTAATGTCTTGTATGGATAACAAGGGCAACTGGGCGAAAGGTACATTTTATAAAAAGGGAAAGGTATACTATAGATTATCTTTTATTTCAAAAATATTTCGTTCAGTAGTTCACAGATAATTCGGTCGAATTTTCGGATCACGCTTTATTAATGGTCAATATAGGTTTTATAAGGGCAGTGGGAGACAGAAGTCTAGGTGGAAACTTAATACTACTATTCTACAGGATAATTTGGTTGAAGTCTATAAAACTAATATTACAAGCAAGGTTATCAGTGAGATTTCTATATCAGGATGTAGGGAAATGGTGGCAGGAAACCAAAGAGGACTGCATTCAGTGGTTGAAAAAACATGGTAAGGTATGTCAAAAAAATAGGTTTTTATTATCTAAAATTAAGAAACCAGTTGCAATTTTTGCTTACAAGAGCTAACACCTCAAGGGACAATTATTCACCTCAAATAGAAGAAATTAAAACAAAATGAAAGCCTTTCAATATGACAGAGCAAAAACTTTACAAGCTATTATGTCTAATCACATGAGAAATCGGTGTTTGGTGACCCTTTTGAGTTATGTAAAGGGTTAAGAGCATGTGTCATTTAATTCGTTAAATCAGGGAACTGAGAAAGTTTTTCAGTACAAGAGATAGGGAAATAATTCATGAACATTTTAGGGATTTAGAGGCATGAGATTTCTTCCTCAATCCAGATTAAAAATTGCTAGGCCCTCCATAGAGAATGGCCTAGAGCCAGATTTCTTCAAAAAGCTAAAACAACCCTTTTCTCATGAGGAAATTAAAAAGTCCTTAATTCACTAAAACCTAATGTGGCCCCAGGGCCAGATGGCCTTTCAATCTATTTTATAAAATGTTTCAGCTAAAAATTATTCATTGTTTAGCACTAGTGTTCAATTATTTTTGGAAATAGGAGTAAGCATAAATTCCTTTTCTGATGGGCTACAAATTTATATTTTTAAGTCAGGGATAAGAGTGTATTTCAAAATTGGAGACCTATTACATTACTTAACTCTGATTATAAAATTCTGATGTCTTTAATTAATAACAGACTTAGAGAATTAGCAAAAAATAGTTTTCGCTAAGTGCAACATTGCGGCATTCCTGACCAAGTATTGTCAGTCTTGTGTTTAATTAGAATTTAATTGAGAAAACTAATGAATTAGGGGAAAAAGGTTTTTATTAACGTTGGACTTAGAAAAGGCCTTGACAGAGTCAGTCATGTATTTTGTTTTCCACCTTGGAATTCTTTAAAGTTCTGTTGAGTTTATTAAATTTAATTAAAAGTTTATATAGTTCAGGTAATGTATTTCCTTACATTAAAGGAGAATTGGGGAGGGTTTCAAGGTAAATTGTGGTACAGTGGTTGCCCTTGAAGCTCCCCTGTTGTATAACTTCTTCATTAGAACCTTTATTAAGAGCTGTGAGTTCAGTCCCTCTGTGGCAAGGGGTACATATTCCAGAGACTGATTTGTCAATTACTATCCAAGCGTATGCAGATGATGTATGCCTTTTCTTTACAGAAATTTCACAACTCAAAGTTTTTTGCAAAATTTGAAGAATCGCTTTGTAGCCAATGCAAAGATTAACTTGAATAAAACTAAGGGTTTAATATTAGGGATGACTTATCAAAACCTGATTGTCTGGAACTCTATTAATATAACTTCAGAGCCTTTAACAATCCTGGGAGTAAAGTTTGGTCCACAGAATTGTCCAGAGGATAATTGGAAAATGGTGTTGGATAAAATTGAGAGCAAAGTCAGTAGATGGAAAAGGTTTAGATTTTCCAAAAGAAAAGAATTCAGGTTTTAAAACAATTTATCCTGCCCAGTCTACAGTATATTGCGGCAGTCTTCCTTACCAGTTAAATATGATGCTAGGCTTTATAGTATTTGTTTTCAGCTACTTTGGGGAATAGATTAAACCGGTTAAAGGTGCTTTACATACTTAGAGAAGAAAGAGGGGTTGAGAATGGTGGATCCAGTTTTTTCTGTTTCTCGATTTTTTTCCTGCTCATTAAAAATGTTTTAGGTGGGTCAAGCAGTCAGGAGGTCCCCTTTTTAATAGTTTAATGAGGCGCTACTTTACAGCCTGGTTACAGTGTGCTCCAAAACTGTCCGTCCATTTATCTTTGCTGGATTACTTCAAGCCGGCCGCACAGAAATTATTTAAGTGGAAGGTAACAAAACATCAAATTATAAGGTGTTCTTCAAGGACACTATATAAAGAGTTAATGTCTGCGAACTACTCGGCAGTACCTTGTTTTAGAAACTGTCCTATTAATCGGAATGAGGACATTTTGAATCAGCTAAACAACCCCAGATTACCAGACTATATGTGGGAAACTCAATAGCTTACACTATATGGAAAATTAAATGTTAGGGAACAGCAAAATATAAAGCCAGAGAGAGAGAATTTGTCCTTATATAGAATGTATAAACCAAGAAGAAACAATAGAACATTTCTTTCTACAGTGCTCAGTGTCATCTAAATTTTGGGAATATTTGGCTAAAGTATGGAATTTTCCATGGTTGGCCAGGCTTACTTATGATATCTTGTAATTGGATCTTTTCCTTTATTTTACAAAAGTATGAAAAAAGGACTTTGCGGGTCTTCTTTGCTAGCCTAAGATATTGCTTATGGCAAACAAGATGCCAATGGGTTCTACATCAAAGAAGCCTCAGCTCAGGGTTTTAGAGAATATGTAACTAATGTTTTGAATAAGGTATTTCTTTCAGATTCACAGTTGTATAATGAGAAGAAAGTTAGAGTTTGGTGGAAAGGTTTTAGCATATCATTAAATACAAATAGAGTTGTTTGTGTCATAGTCCTTTACCTGTTAATAATTAAATATGAAATTAAATATGAAATTAACATTTAGCTGTGGATACCGAACTAAAGACTAGATATTATATTATAGGGTTGCTAAATTTCATCTAGGGCTAGAATGAGTGGGTAGGGGTGAATGATTTTTGTTATGGTTTTCTTGGCGTTTTTTTTTCCCTACTGTAACAATTGGAGTATAATGTTACTGCTTGTCCTTTATTGATTGTTATCTGGTATTGAGTGTTATTTGTTATGTATTCTCATTTTCTCTTGTGTTTCCTTTTCATGTGTTTATTTCAATAAAATTGCCCCTACCCTTTTGATAAGTGCCATGGGATCTTTAACATCCACCTGAACTACCACCAATCCAGGCAGATGGGACCTCGGTTTAACTTCTCATCCGAAAGATGGCACCTCAGAAATGCAGCACCTCTCATGCTGCACTACAGTGTCAGTACTGGGATATTAACCCAAGTGCCAAATGTGGAACTGAACCCACAGCCCTCTGATCTCCCAGCCTCAGAGGTGAGTGTGCTACCTACTGAGCCACTGACACTGCTAAAGGTTAGCACTGCACAGAAGAATGCTTTTTAAAATAGTACCAGTCATGCTTGTCACAATGCAGTGCTAATTCTGTTACAGTGCTAAGTGGGCCCCCATTTTCAGATTAGTGTTGTGCACTCCTAAGTGCTGCACCTGAGATAGTGCACAGCCACAGATGGTAAATGGCACTCACCCAATGAGGAGAGAGTAACCAGTATAGGGTGCCAGAGGGCTCAGTAATGGGACACATCCTCTTAAGTGTCTTTATAAGTGGCATTACAGAAGAACTGGAGGGAAGATGTGCCTTTTACAGATGACACCACAATCTGTAATAAGCGTTGATAGGTGCAGATGGAGAGAATGAGTAGGGACCTTAGAAAACTTAAAGGTGCTATGGGACATGGCAGCTCAGGTTCAAAAGCCAAAAAGTGCAAAATCAAGCATCTAAGGAATAGATTCCTAGAGGCTGAGTATAAAAGACAGGCAGTACAGCACAGTGGTTTAAGGCTCTGAGCTGCAAATCTGAAGACCTGAGCCTGAATCCCCACTTACATACCGAGTGACCCTGAGCAAGTCAATTAACTTCCCTGTGCTCCCAGGTCGCACCTGTAAACAAGCTTTCAGCTTATGTGCTACTCCTGGTTAAACAAATAAAAAAAATGCAGGGGAGGTACTTATGGTCACTAAGGAAACCTTTATATAGCACTGTGCTCTGTATGCAAGAGGATTACTCATTTGCATGGCCATAGTAGTACACATGCACATGATCAGGTTAGCATCAGGTGATGCTGAACGTGACACCGATCCAACCATGCTGTTCCCACATAGTGTAATGTTTAGCTCTGCACACAACCTTCTGAAAATGGTGCCCTAATTGACTAAAATCCTGGCTGATGCCTCTTAAGATCCAGAAGGTAAACATAAAGGGTTATCTTATCTCTTTATGTATTGTTTTATCGTATTTTGCTTGCAAAACCTTTATCTGATTTCAAAACATTGTGATGTGACTTAAAATGTTTATAACAAACTAATTAAAATATTTTTTTCTTCTTTTACCTAAATGGTGTCTTTATTAACTTGTAAAAACACAGTCTGGTGGGCTGACCTATCAGCTTGGTGGTGATTGCACTGACTCCCATGCCAGTGGCCCAGTTTTGGGGGTGGACCTGTGTTGCACAGGGTTAGCTGGGGATATGATTGAACATCCTGGGAACTGCTCTCCTCTCATCAAGGGAAGTCTGACCACCCTCTTCAACATCCACCTAGCTGAGGAGGGCTGGCAGGGCAGTGGAGTTGCATTAAGTGGGAGGGCTCAGGCAGACACAAAGCAAGCATGTGCCTTTATATGCAATTGCATCATTGCATGCTTGGCTTCGGGGATGAAACCAAAGGTAGAAACCGCTCAATGGCAGAATGATCCAACAACCTGCCACAGATTCTCCACTACTAACCAGGCTCTGCTCCTGTCTGAATATCTGTCTTCTTGTTAATGCCCTGGCCCACCCCTCCTGGCCCCAACATGGGGGATGTGTGTGTGGGGTGGGAGAATCTAAAAGCAAGAATGTCTTGGGGATGGTGGGTGATTGGGCTAGAGATGTCAGTGGGCAAAGGGTTGCAGAATAACTAAGGAGATAAAATCTCTATGGGAAAAAAAGAAAGAAAACACAGTTTGAGAAGCTCAAACCCCTAACACAGACTGTGAATGCCTCCAGTGAGGCATCACAGAAAAGTTATTTAGTAAAACAATGCAAATTATATACATATGCCAGCTAAACTCCTGATGAGAATTGGATACTGAAGGGCTGCAGCAAAATTATATATTTTGTTTCTTAACCAAGAAATGTTTATTAAACAAAATATTAAAATAAAAACAAAACGTATCAAATCATAGTCCACAGAGTACAAACTAGCAAAGCTTTTGGCTTACACTTTCATGGCTCCTGAAGTGCTTCCCAAGCATTCAGCTCAGATAAATTGCTGGACTAATACATTAATTAATTACACATAAATCCAATCAAAAATTGAACTTAGAAAATGCATGCAGCCCCAGGTATACAGGTATGTTAGGAATATCCTAAGTATTAGCTTCCTATACAAATGTGTTGTCCAACAGTAAATGAAGGTAGCACTTATTTAAAAGAATAAACTACAGCATTTTAAATTAGTTCTAAAAGTTTCCTGTCACATCACAATGTTATGAAATTTGATTAAAGGTGTGCAAGCAAAACAAGCTGTAAAACCCTATAAAGTAGAATAAGAGATAGCCTCGTTTTGTTTACCTTCTGCTCTGCGGTTTTAGACATCTTCTCATTAAGCCAGCAGCTAACTGAATGCAACAGGCAAAGACTGCAGTGGCAGGCCATTCAAGGGGAGGGCTGGGGATGGGTAGTTTCAGAA
Organism: Neoceratodus forsteri; assembly: GCA_016271365.2. NCBI lineage: Eukaryota > Metazoa > Chordata > Ceratodontiformes > Ceratodontidae > Neoceratodus > Neoceratodus forsteri. Next base: position 188,013,975 of record CM057459.1, on the reverse strand, counting down.
TGTAGTCCATTTCAGTATATAGTTTATTTGTTTCAGTATATAGTGTATGAGATTTTTCAGCCTACAATGTATGTATTTCAATACATAGTGTATGTGTTTCACCATGTAGTGTATTTGTTTCAGTATATAGTGTATGTGTTTTTTAAATATACTGTGTATGTATTTCAGCATGTAATGTATTTATCTCAGTATATAGAGTAGGCAACATTTTTCAATAGAAGGTAAGTGTTTTAATATATAGTGCATTTGTTTCAGTATATAGTGCATGCAGATTTTGCAATGCATAGTGTATTTATTTCAATATATAGTGTATATATTTCAATATAAAGTGTAGCTACTGTATCTCAGTATATAGTGTACTTGTTTCAGTAGACAGTCTCACAAATGCACTCATCAGGTCAGGCCCTCCTCCCATAGTGCCAACCTCAGAACGCAATAGTGTGAACAGGTAACAGACAGGGTAACCCTCCCATCTGCTTTTGGGTCTGAATCACCTTTAGTCTTAATTTCTGTGGGATTCAAACTGTGAACGTTATGCTAGCATACCCAAATGTGCAGGCTCAGATAATATTCTCTTGGTGGATGTAATATATCTTTGCCTAAAGGCACCCAACCAGGTATCCAAAATGAACCCTTAAAACTCTGTAAGAGACCTTAGGTATATTCTTACCATTTTACTCAAGCTCAGTAACACCATCAAGCTGTTGAACAGTTTTGTCAGACTTAACCACCTATATGTCACATGCAAAAGAACTGACAGACACCAGGCAGTTTTTCAAAGAAAAGGTACTTTACTAAAGATGATAAAATATGAAAAATGTAAACACAGAACAATACATAAAAGAGCTCACAATCACATAAAAGAACAGGGGAAAATTACAAAGCAAAACTCCTACCACAATACATTTATATCTTTCCTATCTGATGTATTACCTCTGGAAGTGCTTTAGCTAGATCAGAGAACTGTTTTCTCTCAGAGTCCCAAAATAATATATCATTCATTTCAGACACAAGTATCAAGTTTAAACTCTGTGTCTCCACACCTCTTCTGTGAGTCATCTAGCTCCTTCTTTTAGAATAAAAAGCACAGACATGATTTCCTACCAGAAGGTATGTTAAATAATGTGACATCAGAAGAACAAAAATACATTTCCTATATATAACTCCTTAATTAACCATTTTCCTTTGAATTTAGCAATCCCAGCATTTGCCATTTATGTGTTAAACTTGTTTGGAACATCCAAATTACCCTTACTTTCCTGACGTTATAAACTTTAGATTTTGTTTCACTTCAAAAAGCCTATGCAGGTAATAAAAAAGGTAATAAAATGCCCACTGGAAGGAAGATTGTTAATTAACTGGTTCTCTTATCAGTTTTAATTACATCCTGTGATTTCAGCTGCCGACACCTTGTAATTTAAAGGGCCAAATATCACAGACTGACATTTCATACACTGATCATTTATGTTTTATGATGTAAGCACTTAACTATTTGTTTGCACTTCAGTCGCAGGACTTCATTGTGAATGTATGTATATCTCGGACCTCCTTATGAATGAGCTTGCTCAATGGAGTTTTCCACAATAAACTTGAACTTGAACTTATAATACCAATATCATACAATAATCATAACCATCTGGCCAAGTGTTACTATCCTCCCACCTAGACTGAATCTGGGGGCTCTATCCCCTGCATGGGATGATCTCCTAAGTCAGTTCACTCCTCATATAGATCGACAAGCCATCTGCATTCTGATTGGTTGCTCTAGCCATATGTAAGATCCTCATGTCATACCCTTGCAAGGCAAGACTCCATATTAATAGTCTACTATTAGTTTTTCCTATTTGTGTCAACCAAACCAGGGAGTTGTGGTCAGTTTGTACCTCAAAATGCTGCCCATATAGGTATGGCTGTAACTTATTTAGGGCCTACACTATGGCAAGACACTCTTTTTCCACAGTAGGGTTAGCCTGTTCCTTGGGAAGTAACATTTTACTCAGGTACACTATGGGGTGATCTTTCCCTTGGTTGGATGTCTGACTCAGTACTGCCCCAATACCCACATCAGAGGCATCAGTCTGGACTATAAAGGGTCTGCTATAGTCAGGATTTGACAATACAGGAGCAGTGCACAGCACCTCCTTCAGTCTGGTAAAGGCATATTCACAGACTGGTTCCCAGGTAATTTTCTTAGGCATCTTTTCTTTACCAGGTCAGATGGGGAGCAGCCAGAACACTGTAACTGGGTACAAATTTCCTATAGTACCCTGCTGTCCCTAGAAAACTCCTAACCTGCTTCTGCATTTCTGGTCTGGGCCATGCCTTGACCACCTCTATTTTACTTGGCTGGGATGGAGCTGTTTCCGCCTACAACATGTCGAGGTATGCCACTTCAGCCATGGCCACCTGGCACTTCTCAGCTTTGACAGTGAGTCCGGCTGTCTGTATCCTGCCCAGCACTTCCCTAAGGTGGGACAGGTGTTCCTCCCAGTTGGCACTAAAGATGGCAATGTCATCCAGGTACACCATGGCGTACTCTTCAGCACCATTTAACACCTGGTTCACCAACCTTTGGAAAGTGGCGGGCGTTCTTCATTCAAAAAACATTACTTTAAATTCAAATAGGTCTATTGGAGTGATGAAGGCCAACCTCTCCTAGCTCTGTTAGTTAACTCTACCTGCCAATACCCCTTTGTCATGTCAATAGTCGTGAGGTGTGTGCCCCCCAACTTGTCCAGGAGTTCATCCGTCTGGGGCATCGGTGGGCATCTGACTTCATGACTACATTCAGTCCATGACAGCTACGCAGAAATGAGTAGAGCCATCTGGCTTGGGCATAAGGACTATGGGTGAGGCCCAGGGGCTGTGGGATCTCCAGATTACCCCTAAATCCAGCATTTCCTCCACCTCCTTCCTAATGTTCTTTTGGACAGCCTCTGACACCGATATGCTGTCCACCGTGTAGGCGTGTGTCCCTGTCTCTACATCATGCGTCGCTAAGGGGTTAGTCCAGGCTTGGCATTAAACAGTGGGACAAAGTCTGCTAAAACCTCCCTTACTTCCTGGATCTTGCCTGGGACCAGCTGGGGTGACAATTTAACTGCCACCACAGAGGACTCCCACTTGCTTTCTTCCAGCAAGTCCAGAAGGGGTCTCCTTCATCCATCCCTCCCTAGAACTACAGACTGCAAACACCATATCAGCCCTTTTAGCATATGGCTTCATCATGTTGACATGGTACATTCTTTCTGTATGTCTTCTGTCAGGTAGCTGTATGATATAGTTCACATCATTAAGCTTTCTAACTACTTTGTATAGTCCTGCCCACTCAGTCTGCAGCTTGTCTTTCCTGACTGGGATAAGGACCATGACTTCCTGGCCCACCGTGTATGAGGGAGCTCTGGCTCTGTGGTCATGCCACACTTTTGTTTCTGTTGGGCAGCTGCTAGGTTGCTCTGGGCTGTCCTTATAAGCTCCTTCAGCCTTTCCTAAACCTAAGGACATAATCCACTATGGGAGTTCCCTGGGTGGCATGCTTGCCTTCCCAGTCCTCCTGGATCAAGTTTAGGGGCCCACGTGCCCAGCGTCCATATAAGAGCTCATAGGGGAAAATCCTGTTGACTCTGGGGCACCTCCCTGTATGAAAAACAACAGGTGGGGAAGGTATTTTTCCCAGTCCCTCCCATGCTGTTCAGCAAATGCTGAGAGCATTGACTTCAAGGCACTATTAAATCTTTCCACAAGCCCATTGGCTTATGGGTGATAAGGAGTCGTGCACCTCTGCACCACCCCTCACTTCTCCCACAAACATTTAATCAGATCTGACATGAAGGAACCCCTCGATCGGTGATAACCTCCTCACGGAAACCTAAGAGGGAGAAAATCCCAAGTAAGGCATGTGCCACTTTGTCTGTCCTCAGTAAGGATAGGATGACATAATCCACCACAGTCAGGATGAACCTCTTCCCGAGGAGCTGGGGGTATTTAAAGGCCCACACTACCCATTCTCACCCTCCCACCCTCTGGAATGGCTCCTCCACTATGGGCAATGGAATTAGGGTGGCTTGAGTTTCTTACCTGCCTTCCCTATTTCTTGGCACGGTGACAAGACCTGTCTAGTGCAGCTTGTTTAAGTGCACACCCTCGGATATGACATTTTGTGCACTAAAGCGGGCTGTCTATTATCCAGACAAAACGATTTTCCTGTAAAAGCGTTCAGTTGTGTACTCGGTATGCACTTTATTAAACAGGTGCAGTCATATAAAGCAGTATAATGAAAAGTTAGCAAGTAAACAAGCAATCGAGAAAAAAGCAATCATATTATTGTATAAAAATCTGTAATTTATTTTTGTTTGGTAGACTGGATTGCCAAACTGTTAACATAACTGTCAAACTGAAATAACAAAGCAAAATCACTTTTTCTTTGTTTAAAACAAAACGCCTCAGTTTCCATCACTGCAACAGTGGCTGATGGGGTCACTGGCTCATCATCTGAATCCTTCTCATCCTCTTCCTCCTGGTAGACAAACGATATCTCCCTGTCATCGTTACAGAGCTACGCTCATCAAGAGCACCTCGGTCTGCAATCCTGCATCGGCGTGTCTGCATACCGAAACTTGTGGGGTGACATACTGGAAGATCAGTCTCAGACACAGCATCATCCTGCAGTACCTCAGCGCCTGATGTGGATGCTGAGAATCCAGCCATCCTATAAGCAGTTGACTATTGTTACGGCAACTAATGTCCAGGAAAAGTCTAGCATTTGTATGGCATCCAGCACACTAATTTTCTTAGCCAGTCTGAACACTGTGTTAGCGCCTGCTGAAGTGGAGCCTGAATCAATACACACCTGCAATTTTTCAATGATCTACAAGAAATAAGAAATTGAAGTTTAGTGCGAACACAGTACTTCAGAATGCAATGAGGTGTTTCTGCAGTGTATCACAGTGCTCAACTTTTTCTGTACAAGTGCTTGACATTGCGGATAATGTCCATATCCATGGGCTGGATTAAAGATGTTGGGCCAGATATTCAGAGGTTGCTTCATGCTAATAGGGTGCGCTGGGCAGTCCAAAAGTGCGCCATTCTGCAATATTTCAGCAGGAGGCAGTTGCACCACCAAAACATGCTGAGAACAGCGCAATGCAAATGACAGCATGCGCAACCAAAGGGGTGGATCCATGCAAAGAGAGCAATGCGACATCCAAAAGACTGGCGCAATGCGCAACAGCAGAACAGCCGGAAGTTGCGCATCACGGAAATGAGCCAAAATAAAAGGCTCAAGGAAGAGGCGCAGAGACACAGGGATGCCAAGTGGGAAGAGAGAGAGAGAGAGACAGTCAGTGACAGGCCAGGGCAGGCAAGGGAAGCAGTGGGCCATAGGCTGCAGAGGCCAGCGGGGTGCCGGTGCAGTGGAAATAGCAGTCAGGACAGCGGGGTAACAGAGCAACATCAGCGGTGGGGTCACAAGCCAGGAGATGGACAGTGGCAGCTTTCACATGGAAACTGTAATGAGGGGGTGAGAATGCAAGGTGCAGGAGGCGTGGCCGTGGATGGGCCCATTGGCGGACGCCCCAACAGGCAGTACCGTGCCCGCACTCAGCTTTGAGCTGTACACAGATGTAGAGATCGTGGGCCAGTACCGCCCTAAACAGGGCACACTGAGGCAGCTCTGTGAGCTGTGCAGTGATGTGATGCAGGCACCCTCACGACGGAGTCATGCTCTATCAGTGGAGACCAAGGTGACAGCCTGCGTGTGCTTGCTCGCCACGGGCACCTTCCAGAGGCTAACAGGGGACACCACAGGCATCACACAGTCGGCCACGCCATGCATCCTCACCCAATTCTCAACACACTGCTGCCACATGCCTGAGGAGCACATCCATTTCCCCAGCACCGCGGCAGAGCGTACAGCAAACATGCAGGCATTCCACTGGGTAGCACGTATGCCTGGCATGCTGGGGCCATAGACTGCACCCATGTGGCCATTCGCATGCCACCTGGCCCTGATGGGGCTGCATATAGGAACAGAAAGGGCTTCCCCAGTGTCAACTGCCAGGTGGTGTGGGATGCCACTGGGTGTATAATCAATGTCTGTGCCACACACCCTGGCAGAGCACATGATGCCTTCATATGGCATCAGTCCACACTGTGCCATCGATTCGAGAGTGGGACCTCCCACAGGCCATCTAGTGGGTGAGTACGCATGTAGGAAATGCAAACTCAGGGCAAGGGTGGAATGCCACAGGTGCCATGGTAGTGGCACACAGGGATATGGGCAATATGGACCTGAACATGAGACTGATCTCCACTATCTCCACACAGGTGACAGTGGATACCCACTCTGTCCCTGGTGCTCACACCGCATCGCGCCCATCACCCCATCGCAGCAACGCTTATAATGAGGCACATGCCACCACACACGCAACATCATTGAGCGGGTGTTTGGGATGCTCAAGGCACACTTCTGATGCCTAGACACCTCCGTGGTGCTCCCTACAGCATAGCCCCCTCAAAGGCTTGTGGGATATTCCTGGCCTGTTGTATCCTGTACTACATGGCCAATGACTGTGGGATAGCCATACAGGTTGAAGAGGGGACAGCGATGGGGACGCCAGCGGAGCCGGTGTTGATGGTGATGAGCAGCTCCCCTTGACGGCGGGACCCCGACTGATCCGGCAGGCCCAGCTGCACCGGACACCATCAACGGAGGAGCATAATGCACAACACAAGTAAGTCAAGGGCCATGTGCATACAACACTGTCCTGGCGCAACCCACAGGCAAACAGAGTAACACACCAGGGGTGCCTGACGGCAAGGGGGTGGAAGGGACCAGGCACACAAACACACCATCAGGGAGGGGTGAACAGTCATATGGACACACACACACACACACAAACACACCAGGCACAAAGCGAGCATGGGCAGGTGCACAGCAGAGCAGGAACAGACATGGCAAACACACAGATCCACAGACACACCCACCACCTGTACTTGTCAAGCACATGTGTCAAATGCTGGGCACCCTTGCACCTTTGGTGTACAGTACAAAGCAGCATCATCATGCACACGCACCTGTGGACAGCAGTCGGGATGGTGTGCAGGTGGTCCAGATGTCAGCGTGATGGGCAGGGCACCCACCAGTGCACTGCCCACCATGATGCACAGTGCACACAGGGCAGCACCAAACAGGGCCCGCACTGGGAGACAGGTCAGTCATGTTGCACCCTCCACAGCCACCGTGGATGCATGGGCAGCCCCGCCGTGACCCAACAGCACTGGCAGGCTGAGCAGGGCTACATGGAGTGGCACCGATGGACCACTAGGGGTCCCACTGCGCGATCGTGACCTTGTCCGGCAGGGGTATGTAGGATGCCAAACATACCTGCACCAGGGGTGCTTGGGTTGCCAAAAAACTAGTTATGGTGGGTAATGGATCTATATATTCTTATAGGAACATCTGTAGCCCCCCCCAAAAGAGGTTTAGAAACAATGAAGTCAATGAAGGCGAAGTGCCCTTGAAGAATTCTCAAACGAGTTCTCTGTGTTGTAATTTTCTTTTATTCTGAACAGTCCCCTACATTTCACCCAGCTAGTGGGCTTGTTCATGGGATAACTTGTAGATACTTGTATTCTTAGTTTTTCTGTAAATTAATACAAACATGTTCAAATACATTAATATTCATATAATTACAATATGTTTATATGGTAATTTCAAAAAACATATTTTCTCTCATACCATACCTTATTAAAAATACAAAATTGTAACCACTTTATGAATTTGTTGTTCAAAAAACGTTTATAAAGTGTACTGGCATTTCAATTTTCTGTAACATATATAAAACAGTAGTCTTAATACTTGAAACAATCACCGTGGCAGTAATTCTATACTGGTCATAGATCTTGTACTGCTTCATATCTAAAAGCACTATACATACATCAAACATATATTCTATTAATACAGCCAAAATATGCTTTTGGGCACTATACAATTTCTACAAAAGAAAATAAAGGTTGAATAACATCACCGCTAATAAGGTTTAACAAACAACCTATGATGGTTTTTATAAAAATCCTTTTATCAAAGACTATGCATACCTGAATCTTTATATCTTTTTAATGCAAACAAATGTGCTTCAAAACACTGCTTAATTTCTGTAAAGAAACCACAAAAATTTGGGTTTGTATTACTCCATTTAAATGTATAGCTTATACAGATGTAATCTTAATTACAAAAAGGTCTTGTTACTTACTTAATGGCTGTTGTAATCGAAATTCTCAACAAAGTACTCAACTTGCTGTTCCCCAAACATGGCTGCTTATGTTTGTTACAGCTTCAGGCTTGTTTATAGGCCTCTTGTGCCCGCTTTGCTCAAATCCAGCGATAGGACATCTATGCGTGATGACGCCACCATTGCGCTATTGCGCATGCGCAATGATCGCCACCATCGCGCCATTACATGTACTGCCAGCAGACTGCTACAGCAGTGCAATAGCTGGCTCATCCCTAGAGCCATGGATTGTAACAAATGCCACTGTGATTGCACCACCACAAAATGCTTATTCTTAAATGGTTCTTTGTGAAATCCAATACTGGAACTAAAATAAAATTACAGTTTAACATGCTAGATGAAGAACATTGAGGGTTAGCTTATAATTTTTAAATTATTGTTGCTGGAACACCCTAAATAAATGCTCACAAAATATTTTATGCAGTAAGATGCTGAATTTATATGTAACAATATACCTACATAATGGTAAATGTTATATTCTATTAATATTACTTTTATATAAACATTATAACAGAAACCTTAGATAATCCTTTGCAATATATGATAATATTATACATATTAATTAATTTAAATACAAGCATGCCAATTGGTTTCCACATTCATTCCTATATCACTATTTAATGTATGCATTTTAAAAATCCATCTCATTTCAGCTTTAATAATATTTCTCTTATATTACCTCCTCTAACTGGGATGTATACCTTTTCTAAACCCCAAAATCTGAGAGAAGCTCCTGAATGAAGCTTCATTAAAATGTTTAGCTACTGGTGAGTTTTCATCATGTTTTCTTATGTCACCTTTATGTTCTTGAATCCTAATCGTAATTCTCTACTTGTCTGTCCAATATATAATAAATCACAAGGACATTGTATCAAATACACAACTCCTTCTGAAGTGCAAGTAATATGTTGTTTAATCAAAATTTTTCTTGTGTATGTGGATGTATATATATCTGTTTTTAGATGTATGATTGCAAATGCTGCACCTGCCACAAGGGACCATTCCTGGCATTAATGGACCAAGTAAAAGCTGACTACCCACCACTTCTTGTGCTTTAAACTGTGAATGGACAAAGTGTCCTGTAAATTCTTAACCTTTTCGCTACTATTATAGGTTTTTCTGCAGTGTTGCAATATGTTCATTATCAGTTTGGACTAAATACCAATGTTTGTTTATAATTCTTCTTATATCTGCCATTTTATGGTTATATTTTGTTGAAAAAATCATGCTTTGAGTATCATCCTTAGATATTTTAGGTTTTAATAAATCATTTCTCTTTTTGATTAATTTTGATCTCTGCTTGTTTTAATATATGTTGTTTATATCCCTGCCTTAAATTTGTCTAACATTTGTTGTGTTTCTTGTGCACATTATCTGTTTTACTGCAATTCCGCTTAACCTCTGTGAGTTGTGCATAAGGTATACTATTTTTAGGTTAATTTCATGAAAACTTTTATAATGCAACAATGTATTTCTATCTGTTGGTTTCCTAAATAAAGATGTTTCAATTTTTTATTCTCATAAATAATAAATAAATCTAGATACGGTATTTTATGTGTATCATAGTTCATAACAAACTTCAAATTACTGTCTTTTGATTTAATTCTTCATAGAACATATGCAATTCCATGGTAGTTCCAGACCATAACATGAATATGTCGTCAGTAAAGCGTCACCATGTCACAATTTTACCAAGAAATGTATTAGTGTACTCATCAAATATATATTTCTCTTCAAAATCAGCATATAACAGTTAGCATAGGCCGGTGCCATGGTTGACCCCATGGCTGTACCATTATTTGTTGATAATAACACCCATCAAATTCGAAATAATTCTTACTAAGAATTAATTGCACAATTTTTGTAAAATGATGGTTTTGGTTTACAGTTACTAGGTCTCTTATCAAGAATGTTCCAATACATTCTATACCTAGCTTATGTGGAATCGAAGTGTACAAATCTGTCACATCAAAGGTAACTCAGAATACTGGATTCTGGAATACCATTATCAGATAGTAGTTGTAAATGTCTTATCATATCTGATGTGTCTTTAATATATGATTTGGTAATTTCTACTAAAGGTTGTAAATGATAATTTATGTATTTAGACAAGGGTTCTAAAATGGAGCCAATACGGAAACTATAGGCCTTCCTGGAGGATTAGACATATTTTTATGGATTTTGGAATACAGAAATTAAAGAATTAATTGCACCAATTTTTTAAATGATGGTTTTTGTTATAAGTTACTAGGTCTCTTATCAAGAATGTGTCCAATACTCTATACCTAGCTTGTGTGGAATCAAGTGTACAACTCTGTCACATCAAAGGTAACTAGAATACTGGATTCCATACCATTATCAGATAGTAGTTGTAAATGTCTTATCATATCTGATGTGTCTTTAATATATGATTTGGTAATTTCTACTAAAGGTTGTAAATGATAATTTATGTATTTAGACAAGGGTTCTAAAATGGAGCCAATACCGGAAACTATAGGCCTTCCTGGAGGATTAGACATATTTTTATGGATTTTTGGAATACAGAAATTACCAAATCATATATTAAAGACACATCAGATATGATGTGACAGATTTGTACACTTCGATTCCACACAAGCAAGGTATAGAATGTATTGGACACATTCTTGATAAGAGACCTAGTAACTGTAAACCAAAAACCATCGTTTTACAAGAATTGGTGCAATTAATTCTTAGTAAGAATTATTTCGAATTTGATGTATGTTATTATCAACAAATTAAGGGTACAGCATGCTGGGTCAATCCATGGCACCGCCTATGCTAACTGTTATATGGATGATTTTGAAGAGAAATATATATTTGATGAGTATACTAATACACTTTGTAAAATTGTGACATGGGTATCGCTTTATTGACTGCTATATTCATGTTATGGTTCGAACTACCATAGAACTGCATATATGTTCTATGAAGAATTAAATCAAAAAGACAGTAATTTGAAGTTTGTTATGAACTATGATAATATGTAAAATAATTGTGATCTAGATTTATTTATTATTTATGAGAATAAAATTGAAAACATCTTTTATTTAGGAAACCAATAGATAGAAATACATTGTTGCATTATAAAAAGTTTTCATGAAATTAACCTAAAAAATAGTATACCCTATGCACAGCCCATGCGGTTAAACGGAATTGCAGTAAAACAGATAATGTGGCACAAGAAACACAACAAATAAGTTAGACAAATTTAAGGCAATGGGATATAAAACAATATATATTAAAACACAGAGATTAAAATTAATCAAAAAGAGAGAAATGATTTATTAAAACCTAAAATATCTAAGGATGATAATTAAAGCATGATTTTTTCAACAAAATATAACCATAAAATGGCTAGATATAAGAAGAATTATAAACAAACATTGTATTTAGTCCAAACTGATAATGAATATATTGCAACACTGCAGAAAAAACCTATAATAGTAGTGAAAAGGTTAAGAATTTACAAGACACTTGTCCATTCATCAGTTTAAAGTATAAGAAGTGGTGGGTAGTCAGCTTTACTTGGTCCGTAATGCACAGGAATGGTCCCTCAGGCAGGTGCAGCGTTGTAATCATACATCTAAAAATAGATATATATATAACCACATACAAAGAAAAATTTTGATTAAACAATATATTACTTGCACTTCAGAAGGAGTTGTGTATTTGATACAATGTCCTTGTGATTTATTATATATTGGACAGACAAGTAGAGAATTACGTACTAGGATTCAGGAACATAAAGGTGACATAAGAAAACATGATGAAAACTCACCAGTAGCTAAACATTTTGAAGGAAGCTCATATTCAGGAGCTCTCAGATTTTGGGGTTTAGATACGGTATACATCCTAGTTAGAGGAGGTAATATAAGAGAAATATTATTAAAAGCTGAAATGAGATGGATTTTAAAATGCATACATTAAATAGTGATATAGGAATGAATGTAGAAACCAATTGGCATGCTTTGTATTTAAATTAATTAATATGTAATATTATCATATATTGCAAAAGGATTATCTAAGGTTTCGTTATAATGTTTATATAAAAGTAATATTAATAGAATATAACATTTACCATTATGTAGATATATTGTTACATATAAATTCAGCATCTCACTGCATAAAAATATTTTTGTGAGCATTTATTTAGTGTGTTCCAGCAACAATAATTAAAAATTGTAAGCTAACCCTCAATGTTCTTCATCTTGCATGTTAAACTGTAATTTTTATTTTAGTTCCAGTGTTGGATTTTACAAAGAACTATTTAAGAATAAGTATTTTGTGGTGGTGCAATCACAGTGGTATTTGCTACAATCCATGGCTCTAGGATGAGCTAGCCATATGACTGCTGTAGCAGTTCGCGCCGCATGCGCAGTTTGGGTTATGACACGCTATTGCGCATGCGCACTAGCGATGGTGGCGCCATCACGCATAGACGCCCCTATCGCGATTTGAGCAAAGCGGCACAAGAGGCCTATAAAAAAAGCTTGAAGTTGTGACAAATATAAGCAGCCATGTTTGGGGAATAGCAAGTTGAGTACTTTGTTGAGAATTTCGATTACAACAGCCATTAAGTAAGTAGCAAGACCTTTTTTGTAATTAAGATTACATCTGTATGTTATACATTTAAATGGAGTAATACAAACCCAAATTTTTGTGGTTTCTTTACAGGAATTAAGCAGTGTTTTGAAGCACATTTGTTTGCATTAAAAGATATAAAGATTCAGGTATGTATAGTCTTTGATAAAAAGGATTTTATAAAAACCATCATAGGTTGTTTGTTAAACCTTATTAGCGTGTGATGTAATTCAACCTTTTATTTTCTTTGTAGAAATTGTATAGTGCCTAAAAGTATATTTTTGGCTGTATTAATACAATAATATGTTTAAGGTATGTATAGTGCTTTTAGATATGAAGCAGTACAAGATCTAAGGACCAGTATAGAATTACTGCCACGGTGATTGTTTCAAGTATTAAGACTATTGTTTTATATGTTACAGAAAATTGAAAGTTCGCCAGTACAATTTTTATAGAAGTTTTTTGAACAACAAATTCATAAAGTGGTTACAATTTTAGTTTTTAATAAGGTACGTATGAGAGAAAAATATGTTTTTTGAAATTACCATATAAGCATATTGTAATTATATGAATATTAATGTATTTGAACATGTTTGTATTAATTTATAGAAAAACTAAGAATACAAGTATCTCATGTTATCCCCATGAACAAGCCCACTAACTGGGTGAAACGAGGGGACTGTTCAGAATAAAAGAAAATTACAACACAGAGAACTCGCTTTGAGATTCCTTCATGGCCCCCGCTTCATTGACTCTAGTGTTTGGGTTGTCGATAGCAGAACCCGCGCCGACAGGTTTTGCGTCGCATTTACCGAATGGGAGTGGAGATCACACTGTGTGGGTGTGGTACAGGAGCACCTGCATGTGTGCCCAATGCAGCCATGACAGTGACCAATGCCTGAGTTTGCCTGTCAATGGCGGCGGTCACATCCATCCACATGTGGACCATCTCTACACGGTCCAGAGCACATTCCCTGCTATGCCGCTCCACAGCCGCACACAATGCCTCCACAGACGTTGCAAAACACCTTTGCTGCTGTACTGATTCCCACAGCAGGTGGGTGTGCTCTTCAAGTGGGTACTCTGCCACAACAGCATCCTGTCCCCCAGGGTGTGGAAGGTCCTGATGCTCAACACCCCTTGAGGGTTGGCGCTGTTCACCAGGACCAGGAATGGGCATATCAAAGGGCGGCGGGCATGTGCCACTGCTGGACACTGTACCCACAGACCTGGTGGGTGACTGATGCTGCTGCCCCTCCAACCGCCAGCCCCAGGGACCACTGCTCCACTGCTGTAGCCGCAACAGTGCCAGACACCTGCACAGCCACTGGTGCTGCCCCACTGGTGACAGGCACAGCCTGGGACTGTGCCGACATGCTGGCACACATGTTGGAACCAGCTAGGCCTAGGGGCATGTGCTGGCTGCTGTGTGTCCTTCATGGACACACACATGTCACTGCCCATTGCAGTCCCTTTATCATCAATGGTGCAGGTACGCTACAGCCACAGTTCACAGCGTGTTGGCATGCTTGCATGCCAGACTGCTGAGACACAGGCTGTGCACCCCCACACCTGACTCACCTACACCAGAGTTGGCAGCCCAGTGTGCATGCTGGTGCAGTGCATGCTGGTTGGTGACAGAGGTGGATGGACCCTCCTCCATGTCCAGCAGGTCATCCTCACTGCCTGGACCCACCACCTCCATTCCCTGAAGACAAACAGGATCTGGAACAGAAAGAGAGGACATGTGAGTGCATGTGAACAACCTCCCCCCCCAACACCACCACCATGTCATACCGTGCAGTGATGGGCTTCCACCTGTCTGGAATCCACCTCCTGGTACGCCTTCAATAGCACTGCACTGCATTGATGCAGCCAGTCGGTCCTCAGCCGGGGTCAGCTCCACCACCACTGGCTGGCCCCCGCCAGTGCCAGCACGTGCCGCCCTGAGGGCTGCCACCTTCTCCTTCCACCCTCCTGTGGTCTGTCCCAATCTTCTTTGCATTCCTGCATGAGCACTGGTGGCTCTGCGGCAGGTTCACTGCCTGAGCTACTCCCTCCCATGCAGCCAGCACGGGCTCTGAGGGGTGCCCCGGCCTCCACTCTAGTAGTGACTCTCCTCCAGGTAGGCCTGAAGAGGGCCCTGTCTCTGCTGTGGTGAAGGGTCCTCCTCCTTCGCCCACCATCCTCACCTCACCTTGGCTCTGCTCGGTCATGGCGATCTGATGGGGGAGTGGACACCTGTCACTGTGCAGTCTACAGCGCTATCCCATGTCCATTGTCCAGAACATCCCACAGCATGCAACCCACCTCTCACCCGCAGTAACCGATCTGGCTAGCGAGCCCAATGTTGCACATTTATAGCGCATGCATGCAAATTAGGAGTGGAGAACTGTAATGAGATGCAAATCGTGCTAATGTGCCTTTTGAATGGCTGGATCAGATGATTTGTGTGTCGGCTGAATATCACGCCATTGCGCGTGCATATGCGGTTGAGCCAGCTGAGCCAATGGTGAATCTGTGACTGTGTGGTACACTGCATTGCACATGCCCATGTAGCTTACGCGGGCGCTGCACACGCTGATGACGTGCTGTGCACGATCGGCAATTCAGGCCATGGCCACCATTGTGCCAGTGGCGCTACAGTAATGGGCACCATATGGCGCTGTGGCACTACTGGCGCATATGTCCACTGTGGCACTGGCACACAGGTGGTCGGTCACGCAGGATGCGTAGACGTCCATGGCGCGCTGTGCGGCCTTGCCATAGATCCCTGACCTGGTGACCGACCTTGCCCCTAGTGCAGTTCGCGCCATGTGTACAGCCCTATTAAGCTGTTTGGTGACAGCGCTATGTGAACCGATGGCGTGTTGTACTAACAGCGATTGGAACCTAAGTGGTGGTCTATTGCGCAACATTTCCATCGCGCAAGCCGTGACTCGCGGGCCATATTGCCTGCTGTAAAATCCAACAATGGCATGCAGGAGAGCACCCCAATGGAGCCCAGTGGAGGTGGCCAACCTGGTGGCCCTGGTTGAGCCCCACTATGGGGCACTGTATGGGGAGGAGCCCCTCACCATGGCTCGAACCCAGGTCTGGCTGCAGGTGGCCAATGACCTGGTAGTGGGGTCACAGGGCGGCGCTGGTCTGCCGAGCAGTGCCGGCATAGGTTCAGTGACCTCCGCAGGAGGAAGCCGGATTTGCTTCACCGACTACGGTCACGTGCCAGGAGGGGCGTTGTGCCTAGGCCAGGTGGGTGTACCATCTATGCACCTGTATTCTCCGTAGGGGTGTGAATGTGTTTTGGTGGCTGTGCATGGGTGATGGCTCTGCCATGGTTGGCTGTGTCAGTCTGTGCAGGTGTGAGATGCATGGGTCTGGCTGTGTGGGCAGGCACACTCACTGGGGCAGGGGGCAGTCTGCTTTGGAGTCACACTGATGTTTTTCTCAACATTTGTCTCCCACAGGCCGGGCAGAGAGGATGCAGGCACAGGCTGAGGAGGGCCATGGCAGGGCCCAGGTGGCGGACGGTGGTGCTGCGAGGGGTGTGCCACAGCAGCAGCAGCAGCCACAGCTGCTTGCGGAGTTTGAGTATCATTACATCATGGATGCTATTGCATGCTGGAGGGGGTGGGCATGACCACCAGCTATGGACAACACAATCATGCACGACACAGGTGACAGTCATCACTGTCCAGTGTCACTGCACATCTGTGTGTGCGTCACTGGTGGTCCATGCATGCACTGGGCACATGGCTGTGGAACTGGCATCCCACCACATTGCCACATCACTTGACAGCCTTGTTTGTGCTGTGATGGACATGGGAAGTGTGTGTGTGTGTGCAGTGGTGCACATAGCTGGTGCCGCCTGGTTGGGCTTGTTATGTGCATGGTCACTGTGGGTTGGTGCATACCATCACAGGTGCGGGACATCGGGCTATATGCCTTGCAGGTTGGGTGGTGTTCAGGGTTGTGGATCACGGCCATTGACTGTGTTCCCTTTCTAGGCCTCATCGTCCTCCTGCAGGATTGAGCGGCACTGCACCAGCTGACCCGGGTGTCCCTGGAGAACCGTGACATCCTCCATGACATCCAGTGCCATGGGCTCGGAGAAGGCACAGCCAACCGAGATGGCACCAGGCAGCAGAGGACCGGCCTGCTAGGCCTAGACCGCTTCCTTTCCCACTTCACCCATCCCTCCCACCTGCCTTCCCTCTCCAGTTGTTCATCCCTCACCTTGTCCACCCCTACCTTGTACCCCTACTCCCCCGCTCTTGTAAATAGTTTTGTTGTTGTTCTTGTTCTACTTTCCATTTTTGAAATATATATATATTTTGTTATGAATACTGTGGTGGTCTCTGATTTGCAGCTGGCTATGGTTGCTCAGTTGCAGTGGTGTGCATGCCATCTGGGGTGGTATGGTCCTGGGTGTGTGTGTGTGTGTGTGTGTGTGTGTGTGTGTGTGTGTGCGTGTGTGTGCATGGGGAGGTATCTCCAGTGTGGCAGTGACTTTCTGTCGGTCTTGCCATCTGCTGCCGCCCACTGCTGGGTGCACAGGATAGGTCTGGCTTGTATGGTTCTATACTACGAGGTTGGCGTGTGCGGGGGATGCATGGTGTTTCCTGCAGTGCCAGTCACTGCACATGGGTGGTGTCTTGGGGTCACGGTGCAGGGTGTGCTGTGCGACGGGGGCTGATGTGCACTGTGGTTGTCAACCCCTGTGTGTGGCAGTCTCAGCCTGCCAGTGGTTGTGCTGGAGCGTCATGGCCCTGCTGTGCTTTGTTGGCTTGTCCCCATGGGCCAGTGGATCATCCGCCCCACCCCCAGTAATGTGTGCTTGCGGTGTGCAGGTGTCTTGTTGGTTCTGCAGTGTGTCTGTGCTCCATGTGTGGCATGGTTGGCGGTGGGGCCCCAGCCTGCCTCCTGGTTGTGCAGTTCCATTGCTCTGCTGGGGGTGGGGGCTTCTGCTTGCTTATGGCACCTCTGGACTGCTCAGCTGGGCTAGCCTTGTTGCGCTATGGCACAACCTTTCTGCTCAGCTTCCTTCCTGGTTGGCTGCTAGGCGCGAGTTTGTGCGATATTCAGGCGTTGGCTGCTTGCGCGCAATTTGTTTTGCTCCATGTTTGAATATCAGGCTCATTCGCATATGCGCAATTGAATTGTGCTTGCTCCTGCTGTTGCGCACATTTTGGGAGCAGTTTGAATATCTGGGCCATTGTGTTCGGGGGAAGAAAGATCAGTTTAATGTGGGACAAAGGCACATTCGGGTGAGCACTACAGTTGTCAAGGAGCATAGTGATTCGGCTGCGACGCCTTTACATTTGACAGTTTACACTATGGAGCTGAGTAAAAATCTCAGCTGTCATCCATGAATTCAAGTTGGCTTCATAAACCACAGGCAGTGCATTAACTTCTATACCATTGAAGCAATGAGACTCCCTGGACTTCCCTATGACAACAGGCTTCAGTTTTTCCGTGCCTGACATGTTTGCACACAGCAGCACATATATGCGCTCCCTTGACTTTCTTCCACAGGATGCTGCATCTTGTCTAAAAGCTAATGTGCCTTCTGGCGTGGCCCGAAAGTACAGGCCAGTCTCATTGCTATTAAATGTCTTGGGTGTTGTAGTCTGACAAAATTTGTGGGAGCATGTTCTTTATCCACTTACCGGCAGACTCTGCATCAGCATCTTTTTTTTTCCATGACACCGTTTATAGACTACGCCATTTCTCTCTGTCCATCTACACAACCACCCGTCCATGGGTGTAAATGGCACCTCCATAATGTCAGCTAGTTGCTGAGCTTTTTACATAAAAATTGGGCCGTTAGTAGGTACATCTACAGAACGGCTTGCAGTGAACCACCTGAGCAGTGCAGTTTCAACTGTGTCACTTTTTACCATACTTTTCCTCTTTCGCCCAAGCTTCTCACCACACTCCCACTCTGCCAGCAGTTTTTCTCAAGAAGCATAAATACAGGAAACTGTAGAAACATCTACGCCGTACTCTTTGCCAGGTCAGCCCGTTTAACATCAGGCTGTGACAACTTATTCAGTACAGTGATTTTCTACTCCAGGGTAAGTGTATTTTTTCTTATTTTATCCATGTCGCAACACTGAACTGAGCACTCCCTAATTCTGTGTGCGCTGCTCTGAGCATTTTTGTATAAGCCAGCACTGAAAATCAGACAAGTGGTCATTTACAGTACTGTAGGTCTGGTTTCTAAGTGAGCAATTGAGCATTCAATCAAGTAATCACCCAGGTCAATGTGCACTTATCCAGATTCTGAGCCTAAAAATGTTACATTTCCACAATGAAACATTTGCATTTATCCGAAATGTGTACTTATGTGTAGTGCACTTATCAGGAAAATTTAACATTGAGCCTATAGGAAAAAAATCAGGATATTGGTTTTCTGTGCACTTAACTGGGATGTGCACTTATCTGATGTGCACTTATGTGGGCTGCACTGTACTCCTTCACCTGCTGGATGAAGTTAGGCCAATAGACGTTCTGGGCCAACCGCTGCATAGTACGCGCAATTCCCAGATGACCAGACAGGGGAATATCATGTGCAGTCTTGAGCAACTGCTCATGGTACCCCTGGGGAATAGCAAGCTGCCTGCCTATCACCCTTCCTCTGTCTTCACTTCCTGAGTATACATCAGTCCATTTTCCCAATGAACTTTATGTTTTCCATCACCTCCCTGTGCTCCGTCAGAGCCTGCCCAAGCCCTCAGCTTCTCTGGACTAGGGTCACTTTTCTGAGCAGCTGCAAACTCCTCACACATTCCCAAGGCACTGGACAGGTCCCCATCAGTATCTAAACTATGGTCCCTAGCTCTAGTGTCAGGGCACACAGGATCACTGTCATCCCTGACCCTCTGACAATGGGTCACCCCTACTTCTTCGGAATAACCCTCTGTAGCTGTTCGGTTAACTGCTACTGGAGAAATTTCTACCCCCTTTCATTAGTCTCCCTATCAGGGGACACAGGCTGGGGAACCAGCCTCCCAGTCGTTTCCACAATGGCTTCTATGGGGTCCAGAGAACTACAATTTTCCATTGCCACTTGGCTAGGGGTAACTACACACACCATCCCACTTGAGATTGTTGCCAAGGATGACATCAACTGCTAAAGTTTTGGCTACAGCCACCTGTTGCACAGTTCCCCCTGTTTCACACCAGTCTAGGAGAACACTAGCGAGTAGCAATGTTTTTTCCTCACCAGTGAATCCTTGTACAGTTACAAACATGTTGGGTATAAGCCTACCAGGCTCAACCAGATCCCCTTTTACCAACATCAGGGATGCCTCTGAGTCTCTTAACCCTTGTGTCCATACACCATTCACAGTGACTGGGTGCATGTGTTCCTTCATGATCACAGGCATGCTTCCAGGCACACACAAACAATCCACTTCTTTCCTAGCCCCATTCTGTGTATTGCTCATCCTTTTGGGACACCGTCTGACAATATGCCCAGTTTCTTTGCAAACCCAACATTTGTTTCTTTTCTCAGAAAAAAGTTTTCTTTGAAACCTAGGGCTAACTGATTTCAGTGGAGGCCGTGAGGGTTTTAGCTGCCCTGAAGGTGCACTTTTCCCTTTCTGTACTACCATGCCCACCCCACTTGCTGTCAGAGCAAGTCTGCTCTTGGCATAGCAGTCCAAGAGTTCAGCAGCCTCTTGCACTGTTTTGGGCTCTATGTCCTCCAGACAGGTTTTCAGCTCTGCTGGGCATGCCCCAAAAAACTGCTCTAACAATATAGCATTTTCAATTTTATCTACAGAGTTTGCTCAATTCCTTCCCACCAACAGAGTTTGCTCAATTCCTTCCCACCAACGTTTTAAAAACTGATGTTGTTTAATGGCTAGCTCCTTGTAGTTTATGTCAGGGCTTCTCCTGAGCTTACGGAATTTATCTCTGCATGCTTCTGCAATTAAATCAAACTTTTTTAAAAGTGCAGCTTTAAGTTTGCTGTAATCATTACTGTCCTCATTGTCCATTTGATCCAATGCATCCTGAGCTTTTCTGGTAAGTAGTGAGGATAGCTGGAAGCTCCAGGACCCTCTAGGAATCTTTGCCTGAATACAAACTTTTTCAAAGGAATTAAAAAAGGCATGCATATTCTCCCCCTCCTTAAATTACATAGAACATAGAAACATAGAATTTGACGGCAGATAAGGACTGCTTGGCCCACCCAGTCTGCCCATTTCCCTGTCTACTGGATAAGCTGCAGATCCTAGTTAACCAGCAGCCTACTTCTTCTTACCCCACCCCTAGAATTGCCCTATGACTGTCCCATGCATGCTTGAATTCCACCACTGTTTTGACTCCACAACCTCCTCCGGAAGGCCGCTCCATGCATCCACAACCCTCTCTTGTGAAAAATACTTCTTAAATTACCTCTGAGCTGCCCCCATCTTCAAATTGTGCCCCTTGTTCTTGCACACTCTTTTTGAAAGATGCTACCCTCTGGACTTTGTTGATTCCCTTGAGGTACTTGAAAGTTTCTATCATGTCCCCTCTCCTCCTTTCCTCGAGGCTATACATATTAAGCTCCTTTAGTCTCCTCATATGTCTTCCAGTGCAGACCCTGCACCATTTTAGTTGCCCTCCTCTGGACAGCTTCCATCCTGTCTATGTCTTTGCAAACTGTCTCCAGAACTGCATGCAGTACTCCAGATGGGGTCTGACCAGCTGTCTGTACAGAGGATAATAACTTCCTTGTTTTCTACTGGTGATGCCTCCCTATGCATCCCAATATCCCCCAGCCCTCCTTGCTGCCCTCTCACATTGCTTGCCCACCTTTAGGTCATCTGATATGACTACCCCAGATCCCTTTCCATTTTTGTTGTTGTTAGTATCTCACCCCCATTGTGTACTCTTCCCTGGGTTTTGTTTCCAGGTACATTACCTTGCACTTCTTAGCATTGAATCTAAGCTGCCATACATTTGACCATTCCTCTAACCTGCCAAGTCCCTTCTCATCCTTTCCACCCCACCTTGTGCATCAACTCTGTTGCAGATCTTTGTGTCATCTGCAAAGAGACATACTTTTCCTTCCAGTCCCTCTGCAATGTCGCTTATAAAGACATTGAAGAGGCCCGGTTCTAATACTGAACCCTGCAGTACCCCACTAGTAACCCCCCTTTCATCAGAGTGGACTCCATTTACTATTACTCTCTGTGTCCCATTTTCCAGCCAATTTTTACCCAGGCTGTCATCTTGGGACCCACTCCCAGGCTAGCTAACTTGTATATTAATCTTTTGTGTGGGACTGTGTCAAATGCCTTGCTAAAGTCTAGGTAGGCCATGTCCACAGCCCCTCCCTGATCTACTACTGGTCACCCAGTCAAAGAAATCTATCAGATTTGTCTGGCATGACCTTTCTGCTGTGAATCCATGCTGCCTCGGGTCCTGTGCCCTCTGGCCTCTAGATACTTGACAATTCTTTCCTTCAAAAGTGATTCCATCATTTTCCCAACCACTGAGGTTAAACTAACAGGTCTGTAGTTTCCTGCTTCTGCCTTGCTCCCACTTTTGTGAAGGGGAATCACATCTGCCCTCCTCCAGTCCTCGGGTACCACCCCATCCTCCTATGATTTGTTAAACAGGGTAGTCAATGGTGTCACTAATTCTACCCTTAGTTCTTTTAGAATTCTGGGATGAATCCCATCAGGCCCCATTGCTTTGTCCACCTTCAGTTTTAAGAGTTCTTTCAGAACCCTTTCTTCTGTAAATGGGCTGGTATCAACTTCTGTATCCAGTGTGTTTCTACTGTTTGTTCTAGGTACCCCCTTCCTTTGTAAATACTGAGCAAAATATTTGTTTAGCATCTCTGCCTTTTCACAGTCTCCTCTGCCCATCCTCCCCCCTTTATTAAGCCTCACTATCCTCTCTTGGTCTTCCTTCGCCTCCCTGATGTACCCATAAAAGGTTTTATCCCCTTCTTAACTGAGTTGGCTATCTTTCCTCGGTTTGGGCCTTTGCTGTTCTGACTGCCTTCCCAGCTTCCTTTGCTTTAACTGATACAGTTCTCTGTCCTGTTCCTTCTGTGATTCCTTGTACTTCCTGAAAGCTTTCTTTTCTCTTGAACCTTCACTGCCACTTCCTTTGAGAACCATAGTGGTTTCTTACATCATTTAGTTTGTTTATTTGCTTCACACAAAGGCTTGTTGCCTCTGTGATGGCAGTTTTTATTATTCCCCATTGTTCTTCCACCCCTCCTTCCTGCCCATTTTCTAGTGCATTCCTTAGGCACTTACCCATTTTGGCAAAGTCAGCCCTCCTAAAGTCCAGTACCTTTACCTTTGTATGGCTTGACTCTATTGCTATGTTTATTGTGAACCATACTGTTCGATGGTCGCTAGTTCCCAGATGGCTACCCACTTCTACATCTGTGATCTCTCTTCATCTCCATTTGAGAGAACCAGGTCTAAGATTGCTCCCTCTCGAGTGGGCTCCAGTACTAGTTGTCTAAGGCATGCCCCTGTAGGGCATCAGAATAACCCCACTCTTCAAGTGGCTGCGTCAACTGCACTCCAGTTAACATCTGGCATATTCAGATCACCCATCAGCAATATCTCCTTTTTGCCATACTAAGTATACTTTCTATCATTTTGTCCATTTCCTCCCTGAGAAGGGGGTCTGTATACAACCCCTGTGCGGATTGTGGTGCCATTACAAGTCTCCAAATTTACTCACAGTGCTTCTCCTCCACTGCTGTCAATTTGGAATTTAATTTGTAACCCAGTCCTGTAGTTCCAGTTAAACCCAAGCCACTTGCCTGCTCTGGTGCTGGTGGTTGGAGTCGTAGCTTCTCCAGTTCATCTCGCCTCTGGCACTCATGCTCTTCATAGTCCACCTCTCGCTGTTCACATTCAGCTTCTTGCTGTTCTTGCTCCCTCTTCTCCTCTGCGGCTCGATTCTCTCGCTCCACTTCTAGCCATTCCCACTCAGCCTCTCTCTGGAACTCCAGCTCCATTCTACACAACTCAATCTGCAGCCTGATTGCTTCTGACTCCAGAGTGCTGGTGACCTTCCCCTGCTGCTATAGCCCTTGGCTTGCACTGGCCCTGCTGTCCTCTTCACTGGATCTGAACACTGCACTGGCCCCTGGCCCCTCCACACCCAAGGTTTGGTCCTTTACAGTCACAGACTGTGACTCGACACTCTGGGCATCAGTGGCCATCAGATCGTCCATGAGGCTCTGCTTGGTGGCTCTTCCCTCATGCAGGACTCCTCTCTCCTTGCACAACTGCTTCAGGTAGTCTGCAATGTGCTCACTGTAGTTGGAAGTCATCTTCTTCCCTAACTACAACTACTCTAACTTGCACTTTGAGAAAAAATAAAACAGGTAGGAACTTTGACTGTAAGCAAAGTGATATAGTTCTGTTTTCTCTTTTAAAAATAAATCACTGCCTTATTTTGCAAGTGAGCTGTACAGTATTAAGCTGACCCACTGAAGAGTTAAAACTTGTGTTACCAAATTTATCACACTGCTGCCAACCAAATCTGTTACAAATGCACTCAGCAGGTCAGGTCCTCTGCTCCCACAATGCCAACCTCATAGCACAATAGTGTGAACAGGTAACAGACAAGGTAACCCTCCCATCTGCTTTTGGGTCCAAATCACCTTTGGTCTCAAGTTCTGGGTGGATTCAAACTGTGAACCTTATGCTTGCATACCCAATGTACAGGCTCAGACAATATTCTCTTCAGGGGGATGCAATATATCTTTTGCTTAAGGGCACCTAATCAGGTATCCAAAATGAACCCTTAAAACTCTATAAGAGACCTTAGGTATATTCTTACCGTTTTACTCAAGTTCAGTAACACCATCAAGGTTTTGGACAGTTTTGTCAGACTTAACCACCTATACGTCACATGTAAAAAGAACTGACAGACACCCAGGCAGTCTTTCAAAGAAAAGGAACTTTACTAAAAGATGATAAAAATACAAAAAATGCAAACACAGAACAACATATCAAAGTGCTTACAATCACATAAAAGAACAAGGGAAAATTATGAAGCAAAACTCCTACCACAATACATTTAGATATTTGCTGTCTAAGGTATTACCTCTGGAAGTGCTTTAGTTAGATCAGAGAACTGTTTTCTCTCAGAGTCCCAAAATAATATATCCTTCATTTCAGAAGACACAAATATCAGTTTAAACTCTGTATCCACACCCCTTCTGTGAGTCATTTAGCTCCTCCTTTTAGAATCAAAAAAGTACAAACATGATTTCCTACCAGGAGGTATGTTAAATAATGTGACATAAGAAGAAAAAAAGACATTACCTATATACAGCTCCTTAATTGTTTTCCTTTGAACTTAGCAATCCCAGCATTTGTCATTTATGTGTTAAACTTGTTAGGAACTGCCAAATGACCCTTACTTTCCTGACATCATAAACTTTAGATTTTGTTTCCACTTCAAAAAGCCTAGGCAGGTCATACAAAAGGTAATAAAATGCCCACTGGAAGGAAGGTAGTTAATTAACTGGTTCCCTTATCAGTTTTCATTATATCCTGTGGTTTCAGTTGCTGACACCTTGAAATTTAAAGCGCCAAATCTCACAGACTGACATTTCATACACCGATCATTTATTTATAATACCAATACCATACAATAATCATAACCAGCTGGCCAAGCATCACAGACAGTGTATGTGCTTTTTTCAGTGTTTAGGGTATGTATTTCAATAGATAATGTATGTATTTGAATATATAGTGTGTCTGTTTCAGTATATAGTGTATGCAGATTTTTATGTTGGCTCACGCTTGAGCAGCCAACATATTGCGGTAGTAGCAGATTTGGAGGCGCTGTCACTGTGGGGCAAATGCAGGGCATGCATCAGAAGGTGCGTCCCTCATTCCCCAATCAGGCAGCAGGAGGCACTGACCTCATGCATGCCTAATGTGGCCATCACAACAAAGAAAAGGTCCGCTGCAATGAGAGTGAAGCTCTTATGCAGCGTGACCACTACACGCCTCCCGTGGTGCAGGCAACATGGCGGCAGTGACTGCCGCCGCTGCTGCCTGTCACAATGTCAACAGGGAGCCCACTCCCCATCAGCATAATGTGTCTCCCCCCATTTGTTGATTGCCGAGGGGGTGCCCAACCTCGGCATCGTGCCCCCCATTTATATGTGCTGACGGGGTGTCGCATCCCCGCTGGCTAAAGAACCCCTCCACCCACAGACATTGAAGTGGCACGCTGAGAGCCCACCCCAGCATGCCAAATCCCACCCAAAATGAAAACATCCTGCAACGCCTTTTGTTTTTTAAACCCTGTAAACAAAACGGTCCCTTGGTCTCCCTGCCCCTCCCACAACCCACACCACCCACTGTGCACCCTGCCTCCCTCATTACTCCCTCACCCCTCCACTACCTCCGAGTTCGAGGATAGATCTTTGGTGGACCGGGAACACGCTTGCACTCCTCAAAGCTAATTACTTAACTGAAGAAATGCCGTAAGCTACAATGGAATAAATAGGGTTTTTCAACTTTGATGCTTATCTCAGGCATTTTCAGGAATTTTGCACCAAATTCTCAACATAGGGTTTTTGGGACCCCTCCTCATGAATTCTGGCACTGTCATGGCGTTAATCGGTCCTGAAAGGTGATTTCGCAGTCACTGTGTGAAATCACCTTTCATGACTGATTAACACCATGACAGTGCAAGAATTCATAAGGTGGACTCTCAAAAAGCCTATGTTGTAAATTTGGTGGGAAAAATCAAAAAAATTACTGTTTTACTAATGTGCTTTGCGCAGTTTCCACGCACACCCGTAACTCCACGAATTTGCAATATTTTGATGCCAGATTTTCAGCACTGGCATTTTTACACACCTCCTTGTGAACAGTATAGCTGTCAATTTTCACATCCTGGCCAAAATGAGTTTTCGTACTCCCAGCGCAGAATAGCGTGTTTGCTGTGGGAAATCCATGTTCAAGACACATTATGAAAATGACAGTGACACTGTACATTAGCAGAGGTCCTAAAATGCCTATATTGAAAATTTGGTGATGAAAGTCCATAAAATGAGTGTTTTCTGAGTGTGCGTTGTGCAGTTTGCATGCATACTCATAACTTCATGAATTTGTAAAATGTTCACTCCAGATTTTCAAAATTGCCATTTTTCCACACCTCCTTATGAACAGTACAGCTGTCATTTTACATATCCTGGCCAAAATGTATTTTTGCATGTCTGGTGCAGAAGTGCATGATCGCTGTGCGAAATCGATTTTCGGGACAGTGTAAGGAAATAACGGTGACACTGTTCATGAGCAGAGGTCCTAAAATGCCTATGTTGAAAATTTGCTGCCGAAGGTCCATAAAATGACTGTGTTGCAAGCATGTGTTACGCAGTTTCCACACACCCTTGTAACTTTGCAAATTTGCAATATTTTCATGCCAGATTTTCAACACTTGCATTTTTTCACACCTTCTTATCAACAGTACAGCTGTCATTTTTCACATCCTGCCCAAAATGTGTTTCCGCACCTGTGGTCCACAATGGCATAGTCACTGTGGGAAATCAACTTTTGGGACTGATTAACAAAATCACAGCATCACTGTTCATGAGGGGAGGTCCCAAAATGCCTATGTTAAAAATGTGGCTAACATGCTCCCACAAATAATTGGGTTACTGCTGTGTGTTGCACAGTTTCTATGCATGCTAATGACTTCACCAATTTTTCATATTTTCACTCCAGATTTTCAACATTGCCATTTTTTATGCTTCGTCATGAACAATACAGTTGCCATTCTCCACATCCTGTCCAAAATGTGTTTTCGTCCCTGTGTTGCCAAATGGCATAGCCACTGTGCAAAACCACCTTTCAGCTCACAAACTGATTGTGCTGCTTCTCATGAGGTGGCCTCACAAACAGCCCATGTTGAAAATCTGGAGTGAACATACTACCCGTACCCCTACAGTGTTAGGGTTTCCAACTGTAGCACCCCACCCAGTACAGACAGGCACCAGGACTGTGACTTGGGATCACGGGATGTAATGCTCGTGCCATTGCACCCCCATCCTGCAGCCACTGACACGCATCGTGGTGTGCCTTGCACTGTTTGGCCACAAAATTCACCCCATTCTCCTATACTGCACCCACATCAGCATATTATAGACTGGGGTAAGTATAATGTCCAAAGACCCCAAAGCACACCACACCACAACACTTGTCAGTGTCTACAGGGTAGGGTGATGTACAATGGCATGAGCATTATAGCTGTTGACCCAAAGGCACACCCCAATGCCTGCACTCTCTACAGGGTGAGGGTGGAGTTGGCATCACTTTCAATACTTCACTGCCATTCTTATTATGCATCTCTACCTCTGACACTACCAAAGCCAATGCCAGCGAGACAACATTCGGGATTGACAAATGCTTGTTTTATTATATAGTGTATGCGTTACAATGTATAGAGTGTTTCCTTCAGTAGATAGTTTATGTGGATTTTTCAGTCTGAGTATATGTATTTCAATAGGTAGCGTGTATGTTTCAGTATATAGTACATTTGTTTCTGCATATAGTGTATGTAGATTTTCAGTACTCAGTATATGGATTTCAGTAGATAGTGTATGTATTTCACTATATAATGTAAGCATTTCATTATATAGTGTAAGTGTTTCACTGTATGATATATGCATTTCAGTATACAGCATATGTATTTCACTATATGATGTATATATTTCAGTAGCTAGTGTATGTGGTTCCCTACATTGTGTATGCATTTCACTATATGATGTATATATTTCATTATATGATGTATATATTTCACTATGTAGTGTGTTTTACTATACAACCAGAGATTATGAATTATGTCCCTAACGACTTGCCATAACATTTCACACATAGCAGTGACTTCAATTTCTTTCACAAAACCATCCTGTAAGTCCTGACAACTCTGTGAAAGCATGGCCACCTCCCCAACACTAACAAGCTTTAATCTATTGTCCCTTGCACCCCCACCCCAGATCTGGTCCCTTGGACTCACCCCTGTAAAACAACACGATGACAGAAGAAATTATATATGTGATGTGACTGCCCAAATCTCTCTCTCCTGAGGAGGACCATGTACCTGATCCTCCACCACCACTGTAAAGTTTGGAACACATTGGATTATAAAGGGAAACTGAAGCAGAATCACTGGATATTCACACACTATGTTGATTTGACCTTTTATCAAACTTCGGACACACAAGAAAATACTCTGAAGATGAAAGTTTTGGTTAAAAGCTTTTAAGAAATAACGACAACAAAAACAAGCAACAACAAGAACACGAAAACAACAAAACAGGAGTAGAATAACACAATAACTATTTACAAGAAAAAATACAAGTAATGCAATTATTTACAAGACTGCTAAAGAGGTGGACAACACCATTCACCTGTTACTGCTCCTGTGGTGCTGGGGGGGGGGGATGCTGGCTGGTGTTGCCTGCCCTGCCTGGCAGCCTGAGCCCGCTTCCCGCTTGCTCCCATGGCAGCTAGCTGCCATGAAATATGACACATAGTGCACTCCATGTGGGTTTGTCCTTCCCACAGGGCTTTCATCTTTTCCTTTAATTGATGGATGTCATCGTGCAACACTTCAGCTCCGGTGCTGTGAGCATGGCTGGTGTTGAAGGAGCAGGAGGCATCATCAATGATCCTGTTCCTGTTGGGCCCTCCTGGGATTTATTTGGTTCATTACTGGTCAGACATGTCATTTCCTTTCTTGGGCGGGCTATTCAGTTCTGTGTCCATTTTTATTTTTCTTTCTGGGCAGCTAGTGCTGACAGCTGTGTCTCACTGGTCTGTGTAGAGAAAGAAATAAGTAATTTGGACTGAACGAACTTTACATATGTCACTAAGATTAGCACTAATTGTAGTTTGTCCAGTTTAACAGCACTGTTCCCCATGACCTGTTGTCATGATGGGATTTACACCCTCACCTGCCCCCTTGCTCCCCGCTGTATGTCTAACACTAAGAAAAATTATTAAGCCTTTTTCTCTGTCAAAGCAGTGGTTTAATCACATATTGGTAATGGTTTTCAAGCACATCTGCAACTAGGCTGTTCCTCCCACACCTCAACCACTGTCTCCGTAAGGTAAACCTTTCTGATTTTCACTTCTAATTCAGCCCCCCTCCCACACCAGCCTACATTCATGTACCTTGGTTTTTGATGCCAGCTACATAGTTCCTCACTGTTTGCTATGTTTATTCTTTTCAGGAACATGAAGCTCCATGTGCATGCCACCTGGACACTCCCTTCTGACCTATGGTGAGTACACGTTCAGTGGCCTGACCTGATCATCATAGGTTCTGTGCTGCTGGCTCTGATCCTCTGACTCATTTTGGTTACTCTATAATGCAACATCGACAGCCTGTCTCCCTCAGGTGAGGGCTCAAGAACTAGTGATCACTGGGGATTTAGTATCACATTACCTCATTCTTGTACTGCTATCAAAAAAAATTTCATTACATCACAACAGTCTTATTGCCATGCTGCCGGTCTTGTTGCATTGACTACTTCATTTCTTGGAGCCCCTTATGGTGACCTGCAGGTCTCTTTCCTCTGAATTAGTGGCCACCTTAGTATCTCCCATTCAGTATGCTTTCCTGGTCTCCCTGTTGCAAGAGACACTTTCCTTAAATGAATATTGCCTTCGAGGCAGTGCTGTGTCAGAGGTAGATGACTTAATCCCTCCCTCTGCTGTGTCTCATTGGTTAATACCTTCTGGAGGGCAGTAACTGAGGTTGTCTGCCTATTGCTGCTGATTGGTTTCACACACCACTGCCTTGGAGGCAGACCATTCAATCCCATCCTCTGCTGTGTCTCATTGATTAATACCTTCTGAAGGCACTGAGGTTGCTGCCTGTTGCTGCTGATTGGTTTCACACACCACTGCCTTGGAGGCAGACCCCTTAATCCTATCCTCTGCTGTGTCTCATTGATTAATACCTTCTGAAGGCACTGAGGTTGCTGCCTGTTGCTGCTGACTGGTTATTCATCTGGTCTCCAAATAGACCTCCCACATGTTTTTTTCTTGCTCTGATTTGGTGGTTCTAACTTGTCCCTGATTGGTTGACATACAGAATGTGCCCTTTTTTCTAAGACACATTTTTTTAAATGAAAGTCATCTCATGGTCCGCTTCAGTTTCTTTTTTGAGGAATGGATACGTGCTACCAGGCAGGCCTGTAACCCTATAGTTCTGATCATTGCCAGCCAGTGTAGTGGCTCGATATGGTTTGAACCACAAGTCCCACTGTCCTTGTCAGAATTTCGTTTGAGGTGATTATGGCTGACTAGTAGGTATATAAAAAAGGGACTTACTGTGCTGTGAGAAAGAATAATTGTGACAATAAACTTTTTGCATTGGAGGCAGATCAGCAGCACTTTTCTTAAACAAATATAGCCTCTGAGGCACAGCTAAGTCCCTTTTCTAACATACTTACTGTTCTAACACCACGCTACCATGGATCACCGTTCAAGTGAAATTCTGATAAAAGAGAACTGAGGGGACCTTCTGTAGATTCAAACTCTCAACCTACCATTTATCAGGATGTACATCTTTCCACTACACCACCAAGCTGGCACAGCAGTGAAACTCAGGTCTTCAGTTGTAGAGGGGTAAAGCCCTGCCAGGGAGGCAGCCCTATCCATTCCTGTCTCAAAGGCAGGGTTGCCTTTGAGGCAGATCTCCCTCAGTGACAACTTTCATTTAAAAAAGTGTTTTAAAAAGGCATTTTCTGTATGTCAATCAATCAAGGGCAGGCCAGCCCAGAACCGCCCAATCAGAGCAAGAAAAAACATGTGGGAGAGCCATTTAGAGACCACATGAATAACCAATCATCAGCAGCAGGTAGCAACCTCAGTTACTGTCCTTCATAAGGTATTAACCAATGAGACACAGCAGAGGGTGGGATTAAATAGTCTGCCTCCCGAGGTAGTGGCATGTGTAACCAATCAGCAGCAAGAGGTGGGCAACCTCAGTAACTGTCCTTCAGAAGGTATTAATCAATAAGACACAGCACATGGTGGGATTAAGTCATCTGCCTCCAAGGCAGCAGTGCCTCAGAGGTAATATTTGTTTAAGAAAAGTGTCTCTTGCATTTCGGTTCCATACATGCATCACCTTGCACTGTTTAGCATTCCAGTTTGCCACCCACCCATGGACAGAAGACAACAAGACACCAGGCATGTGTAGTCACTGGCAGGCATATTCACTGTACACAGTTGTGAATAGTTTTTTCAGTACATCACAGAATCAGATATGCCTGTTCCCAAACATCATTCTAATTCTTAACAAAGAACATGATGGCACTGTTGTGGCTGTACCAGTTTCTACTCTGATGTAAGGACATGGATAAACCAGGTTTGGTATTACATTCAATGTGTACACAATAATACATGAGAGGGTGTGTGATTATGGGTCAATAATCACATGTCTCTCAAGGGTGTTGTTAGGCACACAAGGCACTTGCACAGAGTGTCTTTAAACACATGAGAAGTAAGTAAGTGTTTTATTTAATCTATAACAAGTATAAAAAGAATTACAACTACTTTTTTCTTTTTTTTTGTAAATAAAACTTTTATTTAAGAAATAATGCATGGCCGGGTGTGTGTTGTGCTGGGATAACATCACGCCTGGGGTGATTAGGCACAAGGCCGCAGGCCGAGTGCAATCTAGTCACCCCAGAAGTGACGTTATCCTAGCACAACATCACACCCTGGAGTGCATTATTGCTATTATACAATGGCTCATGTAAAACTAACAAAAACAAAGATGAAGAAGTACATTTAAAGTTTTATTTTTGACATTTTTATGTGGGTAGGAATACTTTATAAATAAATAGTACTGATTGTTTCAGCCAGTAGGTGGAGCTGTTGGGTTTTTTATGGGGGTCTTCTCTGTTGATACTAGGAACGTTTTTCAGTGCTTCTTCTACTTTTTTCTAACGTTTTTTATTTTCTTTTTTGCCTGTCTTTGTGTTTCCTGACGGTGTTTATTTGCCATTGGAGATTGAGGCTGTACTCCATTTACAAGCGCATTGCCCTCTGCCATGGGGATGGAAGTAGGAAGGCGATAAGGATGGTTTCATTGTTTTGACACTGTGGTGTTTAAAAGAAAAGAACAAGAAATTTAATTGAAGACGACTGAACGAGCAGTAGACAAGAGCTGTGTAGTGAAAGACGTTCTTGCGCGGTCTGGTCGTTCAGTCGCTCAGTCGGGTAGTTCACTCGCTGAGATGTCAAGTCTGAAGTGAGAGGAGTCACTGTGTTTTACTGTTTTGATAGGCAGGAAGGTGGTAGGGGAGGGTTTTTTAAACAATACAATACAAATAGAGAGAAAACCTGCTTGAGGACTGAGCAAGCGTTATGAAACAGCCATGCTGTGAGTAGAGTACTTAAAATAGGCACTTGCTCACTCGCTGTGGTCGAAAAGGAGAGGGATCACGAGGCAGTGTTTTTTTTTTCTTTCAGATAACTTAGCAGAAGCATTTCTGTCAACCTTCACTGAAATACAGTGTTGTCAGTGTGACAGTGTTTTTTTCACGTGATTTCTTTGGGAGCAGACCAGGAAGTGAAGCTAATCATGGTGTTAGCGAGGAGGGTAGTGGAGTAGTCAATCGCTGTCGTGGAGTGATTCAGGATTTTTTTTACATTTGATGCGGTCTCTTGTGTGCAGGGACTAGACCCGTGATGTTGTACTGGGATAACATTGCTGGTCCAGTACCAGTTTGACCAGTCAGAGCCAGCCTTTATTTCTTGCCATTGTATAATGAGGCTTTACACACAACAGCAGTTCATCTGAACATTTCAAATCCATTCCAGTAACTAACTTTATATGTCATGGATCACAGAAAACCTCCTCCATTAACTTTCTGAATTCCAATCTATATATCACATCAGGTATAAAACCTGAAAACTTTTATATTTGGCTGTACCTTCTATTCTTAATTGAACAGTTTCCGGATTGTCCCTCCTCTGTTGCAGTGGCTACCTCCCCCTCTCTATGCTTTATTTCACCACTAGTGGTGTCATGTCCTATTTCACAGCTGTTGTTTTAACTCCGCCTCCCACCATCAATGGTCCACCCTTCTGCCTCCCACTCCAGAACTATGTAATGTGAAAAAAAGCATCTTAAAAAACAGATTGTAGATTGAGGGAGCACTCCTGACAAATTGGAGTGCTCCTTTCTCCTGCATGTGAGACACTCTTATTCTGTGAAGAGCATCTCACGCACAGATGTCCTGGAAACGGACACGTTCCAGGAACATTTTTTTTAAATATATTATTGATCACTCTCAATCAGTAATATATTAATACATCTCCCATCACCACTCATTCCCGTATTAGCATGGTTTCACTTCCTTCAGCTTGAGCCAGAACAGCTCAACTTTGCTTCACTGTTCTTGCTCCAGCCTAAGGTGCGTGAAACCATTCTTATACAGCACTAAGTGGCTCCTGGGGACGTATTAACATATAAAATAGGGTTTCCTTTGTGCCACTTATGGCACAAAATCTTGATCTATTTGTGTATAGTACATCACCCATCTTTGCCATTTTGTTTGAAAGTGTCTCTTTTGATTATGAAGAAGAGCTGTTTATCTTTCCATGCTATAAATTTTGTTTACCAATTTATGCCACTGCTCGGTTCCAGGTGGAGTCTCTGTCATCTACCACCTAGTTTTGGCCTTCTTGGCTGCCAAAAGGTAAAATTAAGTTAAAGAGTTTCAAGACATGCTGGACGCCACACCTTGCACCATGCCGGCGACCCGGGTTAGGGAATGGACTCGGGCCACTGGGGGTTGGCAGGGGAGAGGAAGGATTGAGCACCCCATGACTGCTCTCCTTCCTCTGGGAAGGGCTGGGGTACTGCAGCGCACTATAGCGACAGCTGGTGGAGGCCCAGCAGCACAGCAACGGGCAGCAGAAATAAGGGAGAGAGCATGGCAGGCGTTGGCACATACTGCTCTGATGCTATTGCACGTCCGGCTCTCGGGGAACACAAAAATCAGGTGGAAAATGGTGGAGTGTGATCTCTGAGCTGATGGCCGCACCCGGCATCCCCCAGTACCCAAGAGGATCCTTCATACAGGGTGCATGAGCGATTAAAGACCAGCCCTGTGGAGGTGCTAGACCAAGCCCGGGGGGTGTGGATGTTGGCAGCCAGAGATCATGAGGGATCCGCTCCGCTGAAAGGAGCAGAAATAGAGATGTGAAAAAAAAGAAAGAGTTTCAAGACACTCTATCTCATGGAGGGGTACTGATATCATGATCGAGAATGGGTCAATCCACTCTATAGGGATAGCTAATTCCCTAACTCTGTCTGCAACATTCATCCAAAAATCCGATAAGACTGGACAGGACCAAAACACATGCACGTGTTGCAATGTTGCATCCACATTTTCTCCAACAGGCATGATAACCGAGTGGAAGATATTTAATTCATGTCACTGGTTGTGGAAAGATCTGCGCCTACATTTCCAGGCATATTCTCTCCAAATTTGAGAAGTGGTAACTTTTACTGCTGGAAGAGTACACTTAATCAATATGTCAAATGTTATATTGGCCTGCTGGTCTTTATTCCAAGTGTCAGACATGGTTTGTGATGTGTGAAATGGCCTGGATTTTTGGTAACTCACCTTTGGCCATCTTTCCAGGGCTCTTGGATCTCCACTGGATCCACATCAAGGAGGGCTGGCCTAGGTTCTTGGGGAACCATAAACATGCTTGGTGCCTCCACCTGGGGTAGTGAATTGGGGATACCTGGAAATAAATTACAAGTTAACACCCCCCCAGGAAATTATAGAAGTTGGCCCCACAGTACCTTCCCCATATAACAACAATCCCCATGTTTTACAATAAGTCACTGTACCAGAATATAACATTGATAGTAACAGATTTTATTTTGGGAGGGGGTAAAGAGGAAAAACAGCATAACATCTTTTTTACTTGTTGCATCACTTTTACCCCCCACAATCTCTGCCTCCCACCCATGGGTGCACCTGTTTCCCTATTGGCAGCTGCTGAAAAATCTCTAAAGTATCATGGTGGGTACAACACTACAGAGGCAAAGAAGCAAAGGAACTTTCATTGGGGCCCAAAATGAAACACTTTTAAATGTTAAACTGGGCACACATTTGATCTTGTGCAGACCTGCCCAGAATTTAACACCCTTGTATTTGGACTAGTTGAATAATCAATGAAAGCTTCCCCAAAGCCACAGGCCTGGGTACTTACTGTTCTGGTGATTCTCAGGGGACTTTGCAGATATTTGGCATCACAATAATGTGCTAGTATTAGTCGTAGTTGTTAGAACCCAAAGTCCCTAGATGAAGCTATGGTGGAGGCCACTCTTCACCTACCAAGTCTTTCCGATCTTCACTCATTGGGGCCTTTGTACATTGTCTTCACCTGGCAGCCTCTCAAACTCTGTCTTTCCAGAACCTTCTCTTTGTCTTGGTACACTTTCTCTCAAGCTTTCTCTTTCCAGAAGTCTCTCATGGTCAGGGTACAAATTCTTTCTCTCTCCAGGTACCCTCTTCTCCCTATCCGGGTTCAAATTCTCAGTCTCCAGCAAGGAAAAATCCTTTAAACTCACATTTTCAATGTTGGCAGAGAACTGTGGTTTGTAAGTCATCTACCTATACAGTCTCTGAAATCCAAAATTTTGAATACGCTTTCTGCACTGCAGAAAAGTCCCCTTCCTTTCGGGCAATCTCAGAAATCTTACAGTTCTCAGCTCTCAATGGTGGGGTCTGCTTCCCCCAATCACAGATTAAAATCTCACACGTTTCCTCTCTGGAGTGGCATCTTTTTTCATAACTAGGTTCCCTCTCTGGAGCAAAATCTCTTCTCAAATCTCAGTTCACATCATAATCTCTGGCTCCCTTCTCAGAAGCAAAACTAAGGTTTCCTTCATGCAGCAGCAATCCGGCAGAGATTCCAGTCTCAATCTCTCTCTCTCTCTCTCTCTCTCTCTCTCTCTCACTAAAGCACACTTTCTTCTCTTCCAGCTGAAGGTTAAGCATGTCTCAAGTCTCTGGCCCCCTTCTCTGGAGCAAAACCGAAGTTTTCTTCATACAACAGCAGTCCGGCAGAGATTTCACTTGAGCAACGGCTCGCCAAACAACTTTAACACAACTTCACAAAGGCTCAGTGCAGCCTGTCCTTTTTTTTTGTGGCTAACAACACTGAGGAGCAAACACACTGTTCTTAAGACGCTCAGGCTTTTCTTCATACAAAACTTTAGCCATTTAAAGTCATAGTCCCGCATAGCGCTCTCACCACTGTGGTCTCAGTCACTTATAGCTCTCTCACAGCTGGATGGAAGTGGGCTCCACATTTCTCTCACAGCTGAAGGTTTCATTAATGTCCATGGGCCCTGGGGACAGAACATTGGCAACCCCCAGGAAGGCCCTTTTCCATCCTGGAAACAACATCTGTCTCCATGGTACTGGATCTCCCTCCTGTAGGAGGGGGTCCCAATGAACTAATCCCAGAACAACAAGTCTCTCAGGTTTTGGGAGCTCCGTCTTGCTTCTGATTGATTCACACACTTGTCTTTTCAAGAAAAAAATAATATTCATCAACCTCCTTCGACGTCTCATTGGATCTGTAAATGGGCACCAAGAAAAGTCCCTGTTTTTACTCCCAAAAGTCTTTCAGCAGAATCCTAGCTCTCTTATTTGCTGAATAGGGGTTAGGGTTCACAAGTATGGTGGCTGAGTTCAGTCTCAACAAAGTTCTCACAGTTAAATACATTTTTCAGCCAAAACAAACACTTTTAAAATTTATTTTCCCCACAGCAATCAAGCCTACCCCCACCCGTTCACACATTAAAGGAGGTTAAAATTTTTGTGCACTTCCCAGAATGTTGCTACTGCTGAAGAGCTGTCTCCCCAAAGCTGCAAGTGGGTTCATTAATATTCATGAGCCTGAACTAATATTCATAGCGGCTCAGGATTTTTAGCACTACAGGTGCTCTTAAGATAAATATTTGTGGGGATTTTATCATGCCATCTCCAGATGTCTGGACCCCTTTTGAAAGAATATGGGGGTTGGAAACCCAGGAGAGGCACCCAGATTGCCGCCACAGTGACCAGAGAATCAGATGCATGAACTGCGCATGCACAGAACAACCAGCTGCACCGAAGTGCAAGAACAGCTGGCAGTACTGCAAATGGAAAGGGGCCACACACCATAAGCTCAACTAAGTTGGGGGATGTATATGTGTCAGCAAGATAGCCCTGCAGTCCCCTATAAAAGTTCCCTATTAAATATGTCCAGCTTTTCCTCTGTACGGCATCTCTAAGCATTATGAAGATCATAGGGGGAGGGGAAGGAGTTTCACTTATTTGTGTTGTTTGTGCAAAAGGTAAGTACATATTTGTAAATACTGAAAATGTTCCCGGCCCCTAAGACTGTAGTCTTGTTGAAGAGAGGAGAAAGGATGAATTCCTTCATCATCTAAACACTGATAAATATACATGAGTCCCAAATGCTTCCATCTTGAAAAAGCAATATCGAATCTAGCTGGGAGGAAGTCCACTTCCTCAGCAAAAATTGTTAAAGAGCAGAACACCTCAGTGAATTTTTGATAATGGAGCAAGGATCTCCAGATTCTCTGTATGTTTGCAGTGAAGGGTGTGAAATCTGAAAGGGGAAGGGATCCTGGACCTCTGGCAAATAGTAAGTGGCCTATGTCATACATATCATATAATATGAAACAACAATTTTTCTTATGAATGTTATAAACTAAAAGGCTGCCTAGATGCTGAGACACAAGTCAATATCATAAAAAAGGTCCTGTTATGGACTGCATAGCTCCCTTCACAGCGTTGTTCAATAACACTCTCCCATATCTCTTGTCTCTTCCTTTCTTTGACAGGCCGTTGATAAAAATTGAAGTGCAATTCAGTTAATTTACCTAATGCCAGTTATCTGCACAGCTGTGTTTCTGCCCAGTATGGTGCTGGCTACAGCAAGAGTATGGCTACTGGATCTGCACAAAACGTGGCTGTGCTGGTGCTTTAGCCAATCACAGTACTTCAGTTTTATTACACATTTTATAATGTTAGTGTTGCAGTCAGTTCCCAAATATTGTTATCTTCTGCTAACAAACTAAATGACT
Source organism: Neoceratodus forsteri (assembly GCA_016271365.2). Classification (NCBI taxonomy): domain Eukaryota; kingdom Metazoa; phylum Chordata; order Ceratodontiformes; family Ceratodontidae; genus Neoceratodus; species Neoceratodus forsteri. The sequence goes on along the minus strand of CM057459.1, from coordinate 187,974,934 downwards.
CTTGCAGCATATTTAATACATTATCTGATAAATGGCCAAAGTGTGTAACAAATTTAAACTTTGGGATTCAGTACTGCAAGAAAGGCAGAAAACACTGGTCCTCAGCACAATTTAGCAATTTAAGCAACTTGATTAGAGTATTACAACCAAATGATTACGTACCTCACTTATTTAGTCAGGTTACTAGTAGCTTCAATTTGCTTCAAACATTAGGTGTTTACCAGAACCAGGCATCCCACTGCTCTCTCCTGTGCTGGTACTGCTACGCACCTCCTCCCAATCACGCCACTGGAGAGCAGCCTCTTTTATCTGCAACTGTTGAAAACAAAACAGATATTTCACATTTAAAAGCAACGCAAAATTCAAGCAACATTAATCATCAAACAAATTCCATCCTCTAGGGCAGGTCAAGTGTCACTGTGAAAAGCATCACTGAGTATCATCACAGAAACACCCATAAAGGGAAGTTAGGTGACACAACAAGGGACCAAGCCAAGAAAGGTTCCCATCCACTAAGTACATGTGGACCGCTGGTAAAAGCCATGGAGTTGTCTGACTGAGCTGGAGTTGAATACACACCATTGGTGAACACCTCTGCACTCAGTCACACCAGTGCTCCTTGCTACCTGGGCAGCCATGACAACAGATGGATAGAGGGCAGAGCAGCAACTGGATAACAAGCTTCCTGAACTAGTGGCCTTGATGGAAGAGGAACATCTGGATATCGTGGCAGTCACAGAAACATGGTACACACAGAACCATGTATGGGATGTAAAAATACCAGGATACACTATCTACAGGTGGGACAGGGAGGGTAAAAGAGGAGGAGGAGGAGTAGCTCTCTACATAAGGGAAGGAAACAAAGCAACAGAACAAAAGGGTAAGTGTGGAGGAGAGGAATCACTGTGGGTCAATTTGGAGGCAGGCAATGGCACCACAATCCGCACAGGGGTTGTATACAGGCCCCCATCTCAGGGGGAGGAAATGGGCAAGGAAATGATAGAAGGTATCCTTAGAATGGCAGAAAAAGGGGAGATATTGATGGGGGATCTGAATATGCCAGATGTTAACTGGAGTGCATTTGCAGCAGTGACTTCCAAGAGTGGGGTCATTCCAGATGCCCTACAGGTGGCACGCCTTAAACAACTAGTATTGGAACCTACTCGAGAGGGAGAAATCTTAGACCTGGTATTCTCAAATGGAGATGGAGAGAGGATCACAGATTTAGAAGTGGGTAGCCATCTGGGAACTAGCGACCATCGAACAGTATGGTTCACGATAAACACAGCAGTAGAGTCAAGCCATGCAAAGGCAAAGGTACTGGACTTTAGGAGGGCTGACTTTAACAAAATGGGTGAGTGCCTAAGCAGGGCACTAGCAAATGGGCAAGAAGAAGGGGTGGAAGAACAATGGGGAATAATCAAAACTGCATCACAGAGGCAACAAGCCTTTGTGTGAAGCAAATAAAACAAAACAAAACAATGTAAGAAACCATTATGGTTCTCAAAGGAGGTGGCAGGGAAGGTTAAGGAGAAAAAGAAAGCATTCAGGAAGTACAAGGAATCACAGAAGGAGCAGGAAAGAGAACTGTATCAGCTAAAGCAAAATGAAGCAGGGAAGGCAGTCAGAACAGCAAAGGCCCAAACCAAGGAAAAGACAGCCAACTCAGTTAAGAAGGAGGATAAAACCTTTTATATGTACATCGGGGAACGAAGGAAGACCAAGGGAAGGATAGTGAGGCTTAATAAAGGGGAGGGGGGGTCAGAGGGAGACTGTGAAAAGGCAGAGATACTAAACAAATACTTTTGCTCAGTATTCACAAATGAAGAGCGTGAGGTACCTAAACCAAACAATAGAAACACTCTGGATATGGGGGTTGATACCAGCCCATTCACAGAAGAAAGAGTTCTGCAAGAACTCTTAAAACTGAAGGTGGACAAAGCAATGGGACCTGATGGGATTCATCCCAGAATTCTAAAAGAACTAAGGTTAGAACTAGTGACACCACTGACTACCCTGTTTACCAAATCATGGGAGGATGGGGTGGTACCTGAGGATTGGAGGAGGGCAGATGTCATTCCACTTCACAAAAGTGGGAGCAGGGCAGAAGCAGGAAACTACAGACCAGTTAGTTTAACCTCAATGATAGGGAAAATGATGGAATCACTTCTGAAGGAAAGAATTGTTGAGTGCCTAGAGCCCAGAGGGGCACAGGACCCCAGGCAGCATGGATTCACAGCGGGAAGGTCATGTCAGATGAATCTAAAAGATTGTTTTGACTGGGTGACCAAAGTAGTAGATAAGGGAGGGGCTGTGGACATGGCCTACCTAGACTTTAGCAAGGCATTTTACATAGTCCCACACAAAAGATTAATATACAAGTTAGCCAACCTTGGAGTGGGTCTCAAGATGGTAGCCTGGGTAAAGAATTGGCTGGAGAACAGGACACAGAGGGTTATAGTAAACGGAGTCCACTCTGAAGAAAGGGGAGTTACTAGTGGGGTACTGCAGGGTTCAGTACTAGGACAGGTCCTCTTCAATGTCTTTATAAGTGACATTGCACAGGGACTGGAAGGAAAAGTATGTCTCTTTGTAGACGACACAAAGATCTGCAACTGAGTTGACACACAAGGTGGGGTGAAAAGGATGAGAAGGGACTTGGCAAGGTTGGAGGAATGGTCAAATGTATGGCAGCTTAGATTCAATGCTAAGAAGTGCAAAATAATTCACCTGGGAAACAAAAACCTATGGGAAGAGTACACAATGGGGGGTGAGATACTAACAACAACAAAAATGGAAAGGGACCTGGGGGTAGTAATATCTGATGACCTAAAGTTGGGCAAGCAATGTGAGAGGGCAGTAAGGAGGGCTGGGGGATACTGGGATGCATAGTGAGAGGCATCACCACTTGAAAACAGGAAGTTGTTATCCCTCTGTACAGACAGCTGGTGGAACCCCATCTGGAGTACTGTGTGCAGTTCTGGAGACCTAATCTCCACAAAGACATAGACAGGATGGAGGCAGTCCATAGGAGGCAACTAAAATGGTGCAGGGTCTGCACCAGAACACATATGAAGAGAGACTTAAGGAGCTTAATATGTATAGCCTCAAGGAAAGAAGGGAGAAGGGCATATGATAGGAACTTTCAAGTACCTCAAGGGAAGCAACAAAGTCCAAGAGGGTAGCATCTTTCAGAAAAAGAGGTGTGCAAAACAAGGGGGCACAATTTGAAGATAAAGGGGGGGACGGCTCAGATGTAATGTGAGGAAGTATTTTTTTCACAAAGAGGGTTGTGGATGCATGGAACAGCCTTCCTGAGGAGGTTGTGGAGTCAAAAACAGTGGTGGAATTCAAGAATGCATGGGTCAGTCGTAAGGCACTTCTAGGGGGTGGGGATAGGAGGAAGTAGGCTGTTGGTTAACTAGGATCTGCAGCTTATCCATTATGTAGGAAAATGGGCAGACTGGGTGGGCCAAACGGTTCTTATCTGCCATCAGATTCTATGTTTCTATGTTTTTAGGCATGCGCACTGCCCACCAATAAATGTATATGATGTGGATGTTGGTAATACCACACACAGCAAGGCCTCTTGGTCAATAGGGAGAGCTGGAAATATGTACTTGTTCACAGCTGCAAGTATTTAAAATGTCAAAGCTGGACAACAACAACAACATATAGCAAAGCAAACTAACAGGGCTTCCATATGTATCCTGTCAGTACAAGAACCCTGCATGGCCATGTATGGAATCAAGTGGTGCTCCAGCACACCACTCGATTGGATGCCCATGGTACGGACACAGTACGCCCACCTCTAACACACCCTGACCCTCACTATAGGGGTTCTGATCAGATGTCGTCATGCGTGTCCTCACATGCAAGGTGCAGTGTACCAAAACAGATTTATTTACTTTTTTGTTTAATATTTGGTTTACTATATTTAATTGGAATTACTATACTTGGGATGACAACGTGACAACATGTTTATAAAATTTTTATTACAATCACTTTAATGAATCATTTTAGTGTACTCACTGGTGCTGCTGCCCTCCACCCTCTTTCTTGTCTTGGGGCGACCTTCAGGTATAGTAAATACTCCACCAAGCAGCTCCAGAACTTGTGGTTCCCTGCACTTCTGGGGCATAGCTACAAGGGTGCAGGGGTTGCAGTCGCACCCAGTTCCACGAGGCTCTAGGAGCCCAAATCCTATTCAAAACTAGGGGGGGGCTATAATGTACCCTTGCACTCAGGCCCTCTGGGAATTTGCTACGCCACTAGTGCTGCAGATCATCCCACTTGTGCTGCTTAATAGTCTTGGGATGCTTCCTGGCTGCCCATCCATCATGGCCTTGATCTGGCCCCACAGTTCCTCCTTTTGGTGGTGGGGGAGTCCCTCAGGGCCAAAGAGTGACTTAGCATGTTTTGTCACCTCCTTCACCAGCAGGGTGGCATCTTTGCTGTGGAAGGGGGCATGCAAGCTCGCAGTGGGAGCTGCTGCTTGCTCATCCACAGACTTCTTCTGCTGCCCCCGTTGCTGCTCCTGCTGACCAGTATGTCCCTCCTGCTGTTGCTACATCAGCACCAGATGCGTCGCCTTCTGATGCAGACATTGCGTCTTTTTTAACTTCAGGAAAAATCCTCTATTATAACTCTGCAAAGTTCTCTCTACACCAGTTCTGTCTCTTTCTCAGTTCTCAAAGAAGCTTGTGCTTCCTCACTAACTGTGGTGAAATATGGAATTTTACAATTGCTGTTCACCAAAAATTCTGTAGTTCATACTGAACTGCTGTTTGCAGATGTCAGAATTATTTTCCAGTGGATGTGATTTAATAATACATCATCCATAAACTGTGCAATATGTCACCATGGTTCTCAATGAATTCTGCTACAAAGAACTGTGGAACTACCTGTAAAATGTACATTGCTGTTCTGCCATTATGAGTTGCAGCACTAATTTACACTTTGGAAACTGCAGAAAGAGATTTTGCATTTTATAGGTACCATTCCACAACTTACAAATTGAATGTGATTGTTCAGTACACGTCCTTCCTGTGCTAACTCATGAGACATTGAACACAAATAAAGCTTTTTAAGAATTCTACTTTTTTCATGACCTCTGAGGACATACATCCACCCCTTGCCAGTCACCAGATTACCATGGACTTACTGCAGGGTATGAACAACACATATCATTAACATGGCTTTTACCACCCACCACTGTGAGAAGGACTACTGGTTCACAAACTGCCAGACGCAGGATCAGCATTTTGTTGGCTAGCCATGTCACTGCTTCAGGGTCTGTGAAGGGTCTGACCCTCATACAACCCCCCTTCCCAACACAGTGCATGGCCCATTGGGCCTTGACACACACAGCGACCCTTGTGAGGGAGGCTCCCCTGCCCGCATCAAGGTGACTGTGTGGTGGAACACTGCCATCCATCCACAGGCTATGAACAGTGTTGTGGGGCAGCACTGGTATCCCACATCAGGCCACCCAGACAGCTCTCAGTGCTTGTAAAAATTAAGTCGTTGGTACTTGAACACAACAGGAAATGCACTACTCACTGATCTAATGGGTGGCAGTGAACCCAAGGCTGGAGATTCTGATACCAAATTTTCAGTACTTTTGGAGGAATACAAATCCTAATGACTTCTACAAATTTTTGATCCATTCTGCAAAATTTTCTGGCTGAATTGTGGAATGGTACCCATGAATTGCAGAATGGACATTCCTGAGGAATTTATACAGTTTCTTACATGAATCTGAAATAAATGCAGTCATTCCGCAATACTAAAGACAAATGGAATGATCTGTTCTGTGGAACTCTATTCCATAATTCACTACATAAATCCACAGTACATACAAAACTGCCACCATTGTAAGTCAGAATTTCGCTCAAGTTGACAAAATGCTTTCTGAAATTTCACAGAAGCAAAATTCTAACTTTCATGGAAATTCTACCAGAGGAATTTTATTTTCACACAGCACTAAAGGCAATACAGGCACAAAAATAGCAACTAGTCAGGCCAGTGCACAGGTTTATATATGGGAGGGCTTAAGCCCAAGGTTCAATGTGGGGAATAGCTCCTCCCACAACCTCTACTTAAACCCATCTCTAACACACCTCCTTTGCTTAGGGAGTGTTTTCCTGAGCTCCCTCTGTGGCTTGTGTGGTTGTGCCTTCCTTCTCCTCCTCCCTCCTGCTGCTGCTGCTGTCTAGTTCATTCCTCCCATCTCCTGTTCGTCTCACCTTCCCTCCTTGTTCTTTTCCCGTGTTCTCCTTCTGTTTGTGTTCTTACCTCTTTTTCCTCCCATTTCCCATTTCATCCTCTGCTCCCTGACCCACTCCGTTCAGCCTCCCTGCTCCTTTTCTCTGCTCACCTTTGTCTCCCGACTGTGCCTGGGTCTCCCCCTCTGTTTCCTTCTTTTGGGCTTCTCCGCCCACCTTGTATGATTTGTGGAGAATGTGGAAGGGAACAGCACCATCACATTTTTGCAGACATTCCCATCTGGAGCTCACCCACTTCCTGTTTGTCCCCCACGGGCCACTGCTTTACGCTTTTCTGTTCCCCTCTGGTGCTACACGTGCTGTCTGCCTCCCTGACTGCTCAGCATTTCCTTTCTCCCTTGGCACTCCTCCTTGCTTTCTGGATCAGGACACGGTTGGTAGTGAGTGTACACCTTCCTTTCTCGACTGTATTGCACAATTTGAGTAACACCAGTGCTATGAAACAAACAGATGTTGCATCTCTAGCTTGCACAAGGCAGACTTTTTCTCAAATCCATTACTCAGGTCTCTGTGCTTACAACAGCTTTTTGTGGGTGGTGGAAATTGCATTGTGACTGCTGGAAGGCACAGGCTGGATCCCCTACTTGTCTATGCCTCGGCCACCGCCATCAGTTCTATCTATCTGTGTACCTTGCACTCCACATCGAGCATCATCCTGGTTAGCCTGCTGGCTTGTCATCTGTGGGGGGTTGGGGTGCTCATTAAACTGTCTTTGGCTATTATTCTTGGGTACTTCTTTCAATTCAATACTACACTTCATGTCTGTAGGTCTCTGGCTTATTGCACAAATACTGCATTCCAACTGAGATCAACTTTGACTGCCTATAACTCGCATGCTATCCCATGCCATTAGCTACCTCACCTTCAGTTCCTGCCTGACTATAGACTATTTTGTGTCCAGTTCACTCCCTGGCCAGAATTATGTACATAAATATCTACACCTTACCAACTCTGCCAACAAGTTCTGAAGCCACAGTTTCATTGGCATTCGAATCCACCAGCTCAAGATACAGAACAACATGCCTTATCTCCCTACTAAACTCAGTCTCGCCTTCACTAGATTGCTGCACTCCCTCTGATTCCTGGATATTTCTTATATCTTCTCCCGCTACTCCTACAATGCACTCCTTTTGCCCCCTCCTTCCTCTATTGAACCCTGTCAGCACCTGCATTCCAGTTTTGTTTCTGTATCTGCATTTGTTCCCCTTCTTTTCCCATGACCAGGACGGTGGGATGCAACCTGTTGAGGGCAACATCGCACTACGGCTCCTGTCCTCCAGGATGTTGCTGGGGGGTAGTACTCCCATTTTACCATCCCTGGGCTTGATCCCACTTTACCGCCCCTGCTATCTATGATCTCAAACACCTACCCTCGCATCAATATTCCTCCCTGGTGTGTGCATCCGTGTTCTATGGGGTCCTCCTCTGCAATCCATTATATTGCTTCCGACAGCCCCTCTTTTTTACTTATCACTCCTGTTTGTGTGCCCACCATTTCATCTTTCCTAAGCATATCCTACTGTACCTTTGTAATGTTCATTCATCCTGCCTGCACTGCAATTTCCTCATATACTGTCTTTCAACAGCTGCATTCTGTGCTTTCTGCCAGCCCATACCAGCAGTACTCTGCCCTAACTCGTACCTTCTGAGGTGCTGAGTGAAGGTGGGCTTCCACTATCTACTGGAGAAGGGATTCCATTACAAACACTACTTTTTAATCCCTACCAGCCTGACATCCTCTGTCCGTAACTCTGCTGGATAGCATTGAGTGCAGGTTAGCTCGCCCTGACTACCAGGGAGGGGAGCCATGTCTTCAATCTTCTGAGACTTTCCATGCCTTTTTTACCTCATACCAGTTGCCACTTCCCTTCGGGAATGGGACTTCTTCACCCCATATGCCCTCATTCTCCTACTTATGCCTGGCTGCCTCAAGTCATGATCATCCCACCTCAGCTGTCATCGATGGGTGTCTGCCTCTCCATTCCACTGCTTCAACAGTACGCATTCTCATCCTGCTGCCTGAATACTGCTTCCCTTCAGGAATCTGACTTTGCCTGACTTGCTTTCTCCATCTTTCCTGGTCTGCAGCCTTGATACACAGTCCTACCTCACAAACTTACATGGCTAGGATCCTGCATCTGCTTAGACTGTTTCCACCCTCTGCTTCCCATATCTGATGCGGGTTGCCACTTCCCTTTGGGAATGGGGCCTTTATGCCTTATTTGCCTTCCACTTCCCACCTTTTCCTACAGGCTTCATATATTGGTCTTCACAATCTGACTACCTGGTTTGGTTGCCTGACTCTATGACTCCACTGGTTCCATGCAGTCTCTGGCTCACACCCGGATGCTACTCCAGTCTGGAGCGAGATCTCATCCTCTCAGTTGCCACCATCATCTTACATCAGCCTGGTGGTATCAGATACCAGTCATCTCTCCTTGATTACTTGGACTGGAGGCTCATTTCTGCAATTGTCTGTTTCAATTTTAGATGCTCTTTACCGGACCACCACCTGCTCCTCCCTCCTGAACCTGATCCATTTACCAAACTTGCCTCCACCGTCATACTTTATCTGGCATGTAGTGTTCGGGACTTCTCACCTGAACTCCCTCACTTAGGAGCCTATGTCTGCACCTGAAAGTTCATCCCCTTTGCATTTTACCTCCTACCTGACTACAGCTTCCCTCCAGATACAGGACTCCTCTACTCTGAATGTCCTGCTTCCTTCCTCATCAGTTTCCATCCTTCACTTCCATGAACCATCATTCTCTAACCCCTTTGGCTTCATTTCCCTTACAATGTAGATCTTTCCAGCTTGTTCAGTCTCTCTCTCAAGCCAGGCCAACTGCCTCTTGGACTTCCTTGCTGCAGATCCCCCTTCTGGCTGCTATATGTGCTCATTTTAATTTTCAAATGTGGGAACCTCATCCTTCATCACTCCAGCTCCTTCCATCCTTTTTCTCTCATCATTTGAAGCCTTCATCAGATGTAGGACTCACATATCTCTATTAATTTGCTCTTGGTATTTTGCTTCACTCCTTGGCCTTCAGTGGATCATCATCTGATACCTTGCTACAGCCTTCCTACATTCTGCAGCAATTCGGTGAAGAACCAACCTGGTTCTGTTCCTTCCTGCACAGTCTGTCATTCGGCTTCTCCTACCCCTTCGCCTTCCCCGGATCATTCCTTCAGTCCATCAGGATTCACTCTGGATTTTCCTTCCAAATTAGATGGCTGCCTTTTTTATCTCTGCCTTACAGGCTCAGGGCTTCATACTGTTTGTTGTGGCTCTTTTGGCCTAGTACCCTATCTCTGACCAGTATTCCTACCCGGTTAACCACTCCTCCAGTTTATCCATCTCATACTCCTACTTTGCCTATTCTAACAGTTCCCTTCCACTACTCAAAGGATCACTTGTTCATTACTCTTGAGAAAAACTACTGCTAGCAAACATCCCTTGGATAACATGCCTCATAGACTCTTACATCATCATAGAGTTTTATATACTGCCCAATCAGCTCCTCACAATCATTTATGGAATCTCATTCGCCTGGACAATAGAAAGATCTCCTCTGTCTCTGTTAGATACCCCTCCAACTCCTGTCTACTCAATCACCATGACTTCCCTGTCTACCATGTGTCACTAGCTATCCTCCTACATGGAAAGGACTTAAATCCTTCTGTTATGCTCTGACTTTATAATCATTATTAATTCTATGGATACTGGGAATCGTAAGAAAACCTATACTACTACAGACATCATCGATTTTACCTTCTACAGTCTGTCTTACCAATACCAACTCTGTTGACAGCATTACTCAACTCCTACTTTCTCAACACCCATTGCTCATCCTAAGACTTTCACAGCACCAGAACTTTCATTGTTGAATCTCCCATATCTAGGTGCTTTACTAATGTTATGCCATCCAAAAAAATGTTTTCTAGCTCCTGAACTTCACCATACCTCATATACTAATCTGCATTTCTCAATCCTATTACCATCAGTCAAGTTAGCTGCCTATCCAGCTGTCCTTCTAGTTCATTCTTCACAAATTATCTCCATTACTCCATCCAATGAAGACTTTCACCGAGAACAGGCTCCTCCGATTCTCAGTCTGGAAATCTGCAACCATTACAGCAAATTCACTAACCCAGTCTTGCCTCCCAACAAGCCTTAATCAACCACAGCACTAGGATCCTCTGGTGTTTCTCACTACTTGCCTGCGCTACCAACCCAACCTATAGACACTTCCAGATATCCGCTTCCAAGCTTCTCCTTAGTATTTAGGCATCAGATTACCCATAAACCTAAACAGACATTGCCACCTCAGTGCATCTCATGGGCAATTACACCACATAAATACACACATATACTTCAGCCAGTGGACCAGCAGAACATGTACAAGTATGGATACAACATCAATGCCCAAATGAGCTATCCAGTTCCTTGTACTGAACTACCAGTCATTCTCTATGTATATTCAATTACCAGCTGGACTGCATATATCAATCTTCTGGTATTTGTCTTCAGATCACTTATGGCATTTCTCTAATCAGGTACACAAAGACTCTACTCAACTCCTTCTTCCACTTCACAGATGCTTATTTCTCTACTTATAGCTCCCAACTTAATTCCTTACTTCCAGACTTTACTGTGAATGCCAAACCTCCCACAGGTTGGATCATTCACTTATGACTTCGCAAATCATCACAGTCCCATCATTCACTGTCTGGCAACTCATCATTGAAATCATACTCTCCCTGCTTATTCCATCCCTGCAATCCCTTTGGACAAGCTTACTCTGTTACCTTGGAAATCTGGACTTAATTTGCTCTTCTTTGACTGGATCTGCTTCACACTCAGGATTCTTCCACTCCTTCAGAATTCAACCTCAGTATTGTCATCCCAACTACGTCATCCATGGCTCTAGGATGGACCATCATCTCTCCAAGAAGCTCGCCTTCCTCAAAATTAGCTATGGTTATTAGAACCTAGGTCCTTCTCCTCTTAGAATACCCAGAGGACAGGCAGACCAATGGCCATGGGTCCTTGTAGGTTTCCACCACCTGGGAGGGTTCCTCTCCTGAGTGCCAATGGTCATACTCTCTGTGAGTTGAAGGAGATATCTTTTTGGGCCTTCTATTCCCTACAAATTCCTACCTACATACCTACTACTCAAGGGTGGGAATAGAGTAAAGTCACAAAATACAAATTACACAAGCACTAAATACCCCATCACTATTCCCCAAACATTGAAGTCGAGGGTTTAAGCCCGAGGTTCAATGTGGGGAATAGCTCCTCCCACAATCTCTACTTAAACCCTTCTCTAACACATTTCCCTTGCTTAGGGAGTGTTTTGTGACCACCACCACCATCTTCTCCTCCTCCTGCTCTTCCTTCTCCACCACTCTTCTTACCCTCGTTCATGGGCCTCCTTTTCTCTACAAATTCCTACCTACATAGCTACTACTCAGGGGCAGGAATGGAGTAAAGCCACAAAAAGTACTACAAGTTACACAAGCACTAAATACCCCATCGCTATTCCCCAAACATTGAATTTATGTATTTATTTATTAACCTGGTTAGCACACTGAGCCAAAGACCCTTTTACAGGTGTGGTCCACAGCTGACAAAAAGGGCAACTATGAGATGACAAACATAAGATACAACAAGGAAAGTTTTTACCTGCAATGTGCATTACAATACACCTTACAATGTAAAACTGTGTCTTGTCATGTAAGACACAAATTAGCAATTACATACAAACTTATCAAGTAAATGCTGTTTCAGGCAAGTTTTAAAAATCATGAGTACTGGTAACACGAGTGATAATGGGAAGATCATTCCATTATTTAGATGATGCAAAGTTATATAATAGGGTTGGCATAGCAGGAGAGTTGAGGCCATGAGGAGAGATCTGAGCACCCTAGAAAACTGGTTGGACATTTAGCAACTGAAATTCAATGCTAAGAAGTGTGCAGTGATGCATGTGGGGTGTAAAAATCCACTAGCTGAGTACTCACTTGGGGGGACCTGCTAAAGCAAACAGAATAGGAAAGGGACCTGGGCATTATAATCTCAAACAAGGTAGGAGACTAATGTAGTAAGACAGTAGGTAAAGCTAATAGAATAATGGTGTGCATAGGAAGGGGTATAACAAGTAGGAAGAGGGAGGTGTTGATGCCTTTATAGAAGACCATGGTCAGACTGTACCTGGAGTATGGGGTACAATTCTGGAGGCCTCATTTAAGAAAGGATATAGATGAGTTGGAGAGGGCTCAGAAAAGGGCAACAAAGATGGTGCAAGGTATGCAAGAGAAGCCATATGAGACTAGATGCAGAGAATTAAAGCTATACCCGCTGGAGGTTAGAAGACATAGAGGTGACATGATAGAGGCTTTTAAGTATATGAAGGGAATAAATAAAGTGAATGAAGGTAGATCATTCAAAAGGAAAGTAGGAGTTAAACAAGGGCTCATAATTTAAGATTGGAAGGGGGAAGATTTAAGAGCAATGTAAAGAGATGTTATTTCACTGAGAGGGTGGTGAACCCTGGAACAGATTGCCTAATAAGCTGGTGTGTGCAGAAATAGTGGAGGAATTTAAGAGGGCATGGGACAGACAAAAGGGGTTGGCTGGTAGGCAGAGGAAAATATCGCTGGGAAGTGGAGACAAGTGGGGGCTGGTAGGAAATGAGCAGACTAGATGGCCCAGGATGGTCCTTTTCTGCTGACACATTACTATAATACTATGTCAAAAACAAAAATACACACTGACCCATTAAAGCATTCACCTTAGGTGTAGCAAACAAAAGATTTTCATCAGAGCTCAAATTTCTAATGTTTTGTTTAGGATTCAATACTCTCAATAAAGGTGAGTCAGAGTGCAGTCTCATAATCCTGTCAGTTAGACAACAATATTGATATTGTGTATCCTGTTAAGGATTCATCCAGCCTAATAGACATATTTTTATATTATTTAGCAGCTAGATTATCCCAGTTGTCCAAATGGCTCTCCAGCATGGGAGGGGCAGAATATATACCTGAATGGGTGCAAATAGAACATAATGTATGTGCAGAAAGAGGATTTAACTTACATTCAGTGTTTTCCCCCAAAGAAATCTCATTCTGTCTTAATAAAATTATGGTAGATTCCTTCAAAATACTAAGGTACATTTATCACACATTTAAAATGAACCTGTCACTCTTGAAACTACAACACCTATGGGATAATATGAAGTTAAGGTTAAACCCTGGACAGCCAATAAGACAGGAATGGATTATTAAAGTAATAAACAAAATATGAGATGTTATGTGTGGAAATTCCATTTTCTCATATGAAATACTAATTAGAAAATGTAAACTGTCAGCAATGGGTAGAGAATTTTATGAAGATTTAATTTGAAAACTGCCAATTTATTAGATTTGAATAATACACAATCGCAGGAAGTTAGGTCCCTCATTGCAGCCATGCATGTTTCTCCCTCGATCTCATAATACACAATTCTCTTTTAGAAATATCTAGAGGGGTACTGATGGATCCGATCAAGTGGTGGTCCAAAGAGCTGGACAAAGTGGGGGAGGATTGGGGCTGGAGTAAAATCTGGAACTTGGCAGGTAAATCCTTTAAAACCTCAAAACTCAGACTTATGCACTTCAAAACTTTACATAATTTATACTTAAAGGAACTTTGCTTCATATGTTCTGGTCTTGTCCTAAAGTGAAGGCCTTATGGAAAGTGGTAACTGAATTTTTTAGTGATATCTCTAGTTTAAAACACAAAATAAATCTGGAAACATGTATTATAGAAAATTTTGACATAGAAGTAACTTGGACTCAGGAGCAAAATCATTCTATTTTATTAATAGGCGGTTCAGTTAGAATTTCTATATTGAAATATTGGGTCAAAGAGAACACTCCATCATTTAGAGAATGTTTATTGCAGTTTATAGAGACTCTTAGAGCAGAAAAGATAGCTTTGATTTTGAATGGCCTGTCTCACAAATTTACAAGCGGGTTTAGTTCAGTGGAACAACTTGTAAAAAAAACAAGAGATGCTTCAACTTGTTAGTGGGTAGATAGATTTGATGCTATTAGTCAGCTCTTTCTCTTCTTTTCTTCCTCTTCTTCCTTTGGTTTCTTCCTTTTAATGGTGTAATAATTTCTGTTATCATCTACTGAAGAAAAAAGCAAAAGTAAACATATTAAGTGATTTTGATGTTGTGTGAGAAGAATAATTTAAAAGTGACAGTTATTGCAAAGATATGGTTATTCATTAAGATTCTATTCTTATTTGATAAGCTTCTCATATGTAAATTATGTTTTAGGAAATGGTATTGTTTATGTTATGATGAATCTGTTATGAATGTACTGTGTATTATTTAATCCAATAAAAACTTTAATTGAGAAAAAAAACACAATATTGATATTGTGTATCCTGTTAAGGATTCATCCAGCCCAATAGATTATACAGTATATAAAGATGTGCTCTGAGAAACATCTAGCACAAGGGATAAGTAAGCAATAAGACACAATGAGGTGTGGATTATGGCCTAATAACAGCACACACCATGTGCATTATGAAGCATGAGGCACTTGCTCCAAGTGCCGTTAGCACTGGGGAAGTGCTTGTATTTATCAGACCATAATCCACACCTCAGAGTGTCTTGTTGCACTTATAAAATAGGTAGAATATTTTCAGTATGGATTCTGGTCAAGTTCATGCAGTTCAAAATGTAAAATGTTATTTATTACTGTTTTTGTTTCCCTTTTTTTAGGCTTCAAGAAAATAATCCCTTTTACTGCAGAGGTATAGAGCATTTTAAACTCATTTTAAGATTTTAGTAAGGTGATGTCTGTCAGTCCCTCCCACTTTTTTACTTTCTCTCCTTCTCCCTTCTGACACACACACACACACACATATAGAAACTATTTGTTTTTTTCTACTTTTTTGCAGGCTGTTTTGGCAGAAAGTATCACAGGGAGCAGAACAATCCACTTTCTGTTCCTGGCACCTACCCCCCCAACACAGAGAGACAACCTACTTTGTTTAGCTTTTTTTTTTTTTTTTGCACGTTGTCACTAAGGATCACGCTAAGGAACATAAGGAGCAAAAAGGCAGTGAGCCCATGAAAAGCTCCTATCAGTCACCCGTAATATGTAAATTTCATTCCTGACAACAAATATTTATCAAGCCTGCTTTTGAAAGTATTTTTATTATCATTAATTATTACAGAGGTTGGAAGTGAATTCCACGGATCCGCCACTCTCTAAAAAAAAAGAAAGACCTCTTTTTGGCATAGAACTTATCCCTTGCGAGTTATAAAGGGTGACCTCTTGTATTAACCGTGACCTGCTTGAACTCCAGTCCAGTTTCTTGCATGAGGGATGGATCAGTTAATAAATCCCATGTCAACAATAAGTCCCCTTCCATGCACTGATGTCCGGTGACATAAGATTAAATGTGGCTAGTCTATCCACATATGACTTATTTTTTTCTGGGCATATATATTTTGTGACTTTTATTTTTGGAATTTTTCAATTTTCTGTATGTCCTTGCATTTGTAAGGACACCAGAACTGAGATGCAAAGTCGAAGTGCGGTCTGATGCATACCTCTCAACTGTCCCTGATTTTCAGGGACATCCCTGATTTTGCTTCAAAATTTTCTTCTGTCCCTCATAAAATTTGCATTTTTGTGACAGAACCATGGGACTAAAATCACAAAATAATGTCAAACATTAAAGTTATAAACTTGTTCTTTTTCAGAAAATGCATCTTAATACATATCCCTTTATTTTATCAGCTTTCTGAGTGAATAGTACCAATTTTTAAGATGTGTCCCTGATTTGGGGTCTTTGTCCCTGATTTTTTTAAGCCTTGTCCCTGATTCAAGAGGCAAGAGGTTGAGAGGTATGGTCTGATGTAAGCATGATATAACAGTAGTAGGATTTGAGGGTCTCTTGAGTTGTATTTAATATATTCTTTTATACTGATTAACATAGCTGATTTTGTAAGCGCTATCAAGCAGCGAGCTTCAGCAGGAGCAAGTGTGTTCATCTTTAGCTGTTGTACTAAATGTTTTCTGCTTCACGCTTCTCCATCAAGCAGCTTCACAATCACTGCAGTTTCTTCACACCACTCATTCTGACAAACATGATTTCTTTTTCTTGGGATGTTCAGTTAAACATACCTTTTATGATTCACTGTGTGACTGTAATTGGGGAATTGTTGTGGATTGGCAGGTGGGTTGGTCTATTGCTTGAATACCAAAGTCTGTGTACAGAGAAATGGGAAAGCAGGCCAGCAAATGAAAACTGTTTTGTTTAAGGTTGTGCTTTTATATCACAAAAAGCTGATTCTGTCTGGATTTTAGGCGTGAAGAGGCAGATGAGCTGCTCAGCTGGTGGAGGGGAGCTGTGACCTACAAGCACACAGTGTTTGGGGAAACTGGGACTGCAGCTGAGAGATTTTCATTTAAAAAAGGCATAGTCAGTATAAATATCTGACTATGCACCATCCTGGGTCTAACTTGGACCGGCTGGTATGTTATGTATGGATAACAGCACAGCAAACTGTGCCTCTTATTCAATCAAAAGCCAGGACATTTTCTACGTATTTTGTAAGTATTGTTATAAGCACAGTTTAGACATAAGTCAGACTGTGAAATGTTTGAAAAAAACAAATAGTCAAAGTAGGCAACAATATATTGATCCCTATTAGTTTTTGAGTAACTGTCAATAAACAACTTTTGAGCCTGTATGAAATATCCAGTTTCTGATTAACCTGTTTGCAGATATTGTTTACATGATATGAAAATGTTAGATTGGAGGCAAGAAAGATACCTAAATATTTAAAAAGTTCAACTTTTGGAGTTGCTGGCAGTCACAAGGGAAGAAAGAGACTTGGGTGTCATCATCACAGATGACCTGAAATCATCCAAGCAGACCTCTAAAGCAGTAGGTAAGGCTAGAGGGATATTGGGGTGCATTAGTAGGGGTATCACAAGTCAGAAGAGGGAGGTAATAATCCCACTTTACAAAACACTGGTTAGGCCCTATCCAGAGTACTCCATGCAGTACTGGAGGACACACCTTCACAAGGACATTAACCAAATTGAAGCAGTCCAGTGAAAGGCAACCAATATGGTGCAGGGACTGCATCAGAAAACATATGAGGACAGATTAACTGAGCTCAATATGTATACCCTAGAGCAAAGGAAGGAGAGAGAGGTGATATAATTGAAACATTCAAACACCTTAAGGGCATTAACAAGGTGAAAGAGTCTAACATGTTTCAATATAAGAAAAATAGCAGGACAAGAGGACACAGCATGAGATTAGAGGGAGGCTGATTGAGGGGTGATGTGAGAAAGTTCTTTTTCACAGAAAGGGCGGGGGATGCATGAAACGGCCTACCCTAGGAAGTGGTGGATATGAATACAGTGCAGGGCTTCGAACAGGCATGGAATAGGTATAAGGGAGCAATACAGATGAGTATGAATAGAAAGGCTATTGACAGAGCAAAGGCCAATGGCACATTCATAAGGTACAAAAAGAAATGAGCAGACTGGATGGGCCTTGCAGTCCTTATCTACCACCAACTTCTATGTTTCTAACTTGCTTCGTATATACACCACTAGTTAAACTCAGAGTAGTCCAGGTAATCCTCTGCTGCATGTATCTGCTGTACCTCCTGGAGAGGGTTCAGAGGAGGGCAACCAAAATGATTTGGGGCTTGGGGGACAGGACCTATCAGGAGAGGCTCGAAGAGCTAAATATGTACACATTGGAAGAGAGAAGGGACTGGGGGGACATGATAGAGGTCTTCAGGTACATGAAGAGGGTAAATAGGGGAGGAACAGTCAGGGTGCTTCGAAGGAAGGAGGAAGGGGCCACTAGAGGGCATGGGTGGAAGCTGGAGGGGGGAAGATTCAGGGGAGAAAGGAGGAGGTGCTACTTCACTGAGAGGGTGGTGGAGCCATGGAATGCACTACCTAGGGGCTGGTGGAGGCAGAGACAGTGGAGGGTTCAAGAGGGGGACAGGTACAGGGGAAGGGTTCAGGAAGCAAAATCCAAAGCAGCAAGAATATCCGGAACTGGGAAGGGAGAAGCCAGAGAAGGCGAGGGGGACAGCAAGGTCAGCACCCAGGGTGGGGGCTGACCAAACGAGCAGACACGAAAGACCGTTAGGTCTATTCTGCTGGCATTTTAGTATGTTAGTATGTTCTAGAGATCCATTATGTTAAGCAGCTCTTCCCAGTGCTGCAGCAATTCGGGGGTAGGTACCAATGCCATACAGGGAACAATTTTTAAGTGTTTTGTTTTTTATTATTCTTTTTCCCTCCAGTCACCAGATCGTAGGACCTCTCTCAGGTGACCTCCCTCAGTTGGCTCCTTTACCACCCTGCCTCAGGCCCTCCCAACCAAGGAATCGAGTGCTGGGTCCCCTTCTACTCTACAGAGCCCCTTTGACCAACCCACCGGCTCTGCACCCCAAGGAGGGGCCATCTTCCCCTACCTGGTGCCCTTTCTAGAATCTAGTTGATCGAGGCTTGGGAGTGGAGAGAGACCCAGGAGAGCTAGTCAGGCAGGGTCCAGTGGTGGGTGTGTGGGCCAACTCCTCAAAGTGCCATCATCCTCCAATGGTCCAGAGTTTTTCTTGTTCTTCCCCCTCCCCAATGTGCGGATGCCCAATGATGCCAGCACGCAGTGGGTACACTCCTGCACCCACCCGGAGACATCTGCCATAACCTCTCCCCCACATATGTCCACTGCTGGTGTAGTGCTCTCAGTCTCCACTGGGAGCCGCTACAAAGTGGGGAAATCCTAGTCCACCCTCATAGGAGAGGAGAGTCATACTCTGGATGCTTGATCCTCTCGTCCCATGCTGACCCTGGCATCCTGAGTTTGCTCCCTAACCTGGGTTGCCAGCGTGGCGTGAGGTAAAGCGGATGCCTCAGACCTCAGCGCCACTGGGCTGTCCATTTTTAAGTGGGTTGCATGCTCAAAATCCTGTGAATACAGAGATGACAGCAGGCCAAATGTCATTTAGCACAAAAAACAATAGAGCAGACGTCATGGCAGACCAAAACTAGTAGACCAGATTGCGTTAGGCTGAAAATCTATCGGTTAATCTTTGTGTCACTGTAGGGAACAGTACTCCACCTGGAGGCTGACATACTGAGTTCTGTTTCTCCCTGTATGTCATCAGCATTGTGACCTCCTGTGACATCACTAGTAATGAAAAAGAGCCAGTATTCTACTGCTTGATTGCTAAGAAGTGACACATGTTGCCAATCAGGCAGCAAGGCTTGAGATGTAACAATGATTGAGGCCACATGCTGATAATACAGTGATAAGAATAGCACTAGGTACGTCTGCTTCCAGGCAAAGCACTGCTATTCACTTCACACCAATACTATTAGGTAGAAAACCATCTAATGAATACACAGAACAAGAAAAAATGCTTCAGAAAAATAGTAATATAGGACTGCTTTAAAAAAATATTACAATTTTCTGCCTGTTGCTTTTTGTGCTACAAGCTCTTTAAATTTGCATTAAAAACCCTAACTGGAGATTTCTATTATTTTATTACTGAGTTGGGGATTGTAGTAGAAGCACAGAAATAGAATTTGACAGCAGATAAGGACTGCTTGGCTGACCTAGTCTGCCCATTTGTTTACTACCTACAATGTCATGACAGACCCTAATCAATCTCCAGCTCTTTCTCCCCCTTCCCCTTCTTTTCACTATGATACCCTTATGACTAGCCCATGCATTCGTGAACCACACCACTGTCTTTGCCTCCATCACTTCTGGTGGAAGGCTGTTCCAGGCATCCACCACTCTTTCTGTGAAGAAATACTTTCTCACATCCTTCCTGAATCTATCCCTCTCCATCTTTGTAGAATGTCCCCTTGTTCTTGATCTCCTTTTTGTCTGAAAATACTTCCATATGGACTGCCTCCACTCTGTCTATGTCCTTCCAGAGCTGTGATCTCCAGAATACTACACAATACTCAAGGTGGGGTCTTGCCAGCAATCTATACAGGGGAATCAGCATCTCCCTATTTCTGCTGGTGATACCCCTTCCTATGCACCCCATCATCCCACTAGCTCTCCCATCTGCCTTGTCACACTGCCTGGCCACCTTTAAACCATCTTATATGACTACCTTCTGGTCTCTTTCCTGCTTGGTGGTCATTAATACCACTCCACTTATTTTGTACTCTACCTCCAGGTTATCCATTTTGTAGTCCATGCCTGGGTTTCTGTGCCCTAAGTGCATTATTTTGCACTATTTCATGGTATTGAAACCCAGCTGCCATACCTTTGACCACTTCTCGAGTTTTCACAGGTCTCTGCTCATCCTTTTCAAACACCACCAAAGTGTCCACCCTGTTGCAGATTGTGGTATAACTCATGGAGAGACAGGACTTATATTCCAGCTCCTCTGCAATGTCACTTATAAAGACATTAAAGAGGACTGGTCTGTGCACTGATCCCTGAGGCACCCCTCTGGTCGCTTTCCCTTCCTGAGAGTGAACTCTGTTTACCACCACCACACACTGTTGCCTATCCTCTAAACAATTTCGTACCCAGTTTACCACCTTTGCAACAACTCTTAGTCACCCAGCTTGCTTACTAGTCTTCTATGTGGAACAGTGTTGAAAGCCTTACTGAACTCAAGGTAGGCCATGTCCACTGCTCCACCCTGATCTAATTCATTTGTCACCCAGTCAAATAATTCTATCAGATTAGTTTGATGTGATCCCCCTCCCACCACCACCACCACCACGAATCCACGGCTGCCACAGGTCTTGCATCCATTGGATTCAAGCTATTCCAAAATATTTTCCTTCAGCAGTGTTTCTATGAACTTTCCCACCACCGATGTCAGGCTGACTGGTCAATAATTGACAGCCTCTTCCCTGCTACCACTTTTGTGTAGTAGGACTACATTCGCCCTCCTCCAGTCCTCCAGAACCACTCCTGTTTCCAGCAAGCTGTTAAACAGAACTGTCAGAGGTGCAGCCAGTACCCCTACCCTCAGCTCCCTCAGTGGCCTGGGATGCATTCTGTCCAGTCCCATTGCCTTGTCCACTTTCAGATTAGCGAGTCTCTTCAGCACTCTCTCCTCCAAAAAAGGACTGATGTCCACCTCTCCACCCACCATGGCTCCTGTTACTTATTTGTAGTCCCTCCCCTTCTCCTACTTCTGAACACTGAGCAAAAGTATTTGTTTGGGATGCTTGCCTTTTCCTGGTTCCTCGCTGCACAGTCCTCCTTCCCCTTTTTAGCCTTACAGTCCCTCCCCTAATCTTCCTTTTTTCACTTACATACCAAAAAAATGTCTTGTTCCCTTTTGTTACCACCTGGGCTATTCTTTCTTCAGTATGCACCTTTGTGCTCAATATTACTTTCCTGCTTCCCTCTGTTTCTCCTGATATACCCTCTTATCCTCCTCCCTCTGTGTCTCTTTATACCTTCTGAGTGGAATCCTTTTAACCTTTACCTTTTCCATTACCTTTTTCAAGAACCATAGTGGTCTCTTTTACCTTTACTCCTGCTCAGTTGCATGACACACAGGTTTGTCAACTTAACTATGCCACCTTTTAGCTTCACTCACTGTTCATCCACTCCCAGGTCATTCACCTCATCAGGCATCCCTGAAGCATTCACCTATGTTTAAAAACCTGACATCCAGGACCCTCACTCTTGTGTGTCTCAATTCTGTAGCTGTTCTCATATTGAACTACACTGTACAATAATCAGGGGTCCCCAGGAGACCTCCCACCTTGACGTCTGCAACACTGTCCCTGTTAGTGAGTACCATGCCCAGTATTGCCCTATCATGAGTGAGTTCACTGACTAGTTGCTTGAGGAAACCCCCGCAGGGAATCCAGGATGTCCCTGATTGTAGCTGAAGCCACAACTGAAAGGCTCCAATTTACTTCCAACAGATTGAATCCCCTATCAGCAGCACCTACCCCTTTTCTGCCATTTTGCTACTAGCTTCTACTAGTACTGTATATAACTCATTTCCCTGTGCTGGATGTCTGTAGATCTTGCCAGTGCAAGAAGTAGCTCCATTCCCCATCTCCAAGGTGGCCCACAGTACCTCTGCCCACCCCTTTATTCTCTGTATCTCCAATGATTTTATGCTTTCCCTCACATAAAGCACCATACTCTCTCCCTCCCTTCCCACTCTGTCTTTCCTCAACATAGTAAAGCCTGGTATGGCCATATCCCAGTCATGGATTTTAGTGCATCATGACTCGGTGATGGCCACAATATCCAGGCTGGACTTTGCCAAGATGGCTTCTAGGTCTGGAATCTTATTTCCTAGACTTCTAGCATTTGCACTCATGGCCTTCCAGATTTTGTTACCACTCTGCTTGTTACCTGCTTTCTTCCTTTTTCCCCCTTCCCCCTCTCATTTTAATGTTCCGAATTCCATACCCCTTTGTTCCTATCCCCCTGCTTCCTTTATTAATTGTATCCTCGTAATGATGGCTCAGAAGCCAGTTTGCATGAGGGTTGCCACCTTTGGATGAGACAAAAACATGGATACTGCACCACACCCAAAATTACACCCTTAGCTCCACCCCTTTTCATGACCCCTTCTCCAAAGTCATTTGTTATGTCAGTGTAAACCTTAATGGAACAATAAAAGATATCAATTGAAGCAGCAGTGCAACAAAAATGTTAACATACTGTAACTTTTAAACTTGCTTTTCTAGATTCTCTTTATTTATTTATTTTTATTTATTTATCAAAATTGTTTTACCAGGTAAACAAACAGAGATAAAGGATGTTTCATATACAGATGTCATGGGGTGGGGCAAGGGAAATACTGGAAATACAAGGACATACAGTGTAATAAACAGGTTGTTTGCTTCCTGTGATAGATACTATATGCACTTTGTCTGGATCCAATTCCTTTTCATGTCCGCAATGGTATTTCAGAACCAAAATAAATGATTATACTTTTTTCTTGGGGGAAAAAATAATTTAAAATATTTAAAAATGCTTACTTTCTCGCTGACATCTGCAATTTTACCGGCAAAGGAAAAACATGGGAAAGTTTACCAGCAAGTGAAAGTTTTTGGGTCCCATATTCAGAGCCATCTGGCAGCACATGCACATGAGGGCGCCACACAACAAAAATAGGGCTGGCCAGCTCTGGCACCATATTCAAACAGATAGCATGATAAAAACTGACCACGCTATCCATTTGAATATCACGCCATGATAGTCTGGCCCACAGCCAGAGGGCACAATGGTTTGTGCAGTGTTAACAGGGCACCAGGCTGAAGACCACCCATAGCGGTAAAACGCAGCACATACAGACTAGCAATGCAACCCCTATGGGCAATATTCATCCCAAACATGGAGATGAGCTCATTTGATATGCAAGGCACTGGTGGGCCATTTGCATGCCCATTATGAGCTCATCTGTATGAATGTACAGCTGTACAGTGCACCAGGCCAGGTGCCCCCACCGTAGCCCCAATCCCTGTCCCTATAGAGAAAGTTTAACCTGGTGGTCCAGTGGTCCCTCCCTAGCCACGATCCCCTTGTTGTCATGTAAAATAATAGCACTGGTGGTCCAGCAGTCCCTCCTTAGCCCTAATCCCCCTGCCGTTATGTAAAATACTAGCATTGGTGGTCCAGCAGTCCCTCCATAGCCCCAATCCCCATGACATCATGTAAAATAATAATATTGGTTGTCCAGTGGTCCCTCTACAGCTCTGATCTCTGTACATGTACCAAAACATAAACATTGGTGGACCAGTGGTCCTTCTTTAGCCCAGATCCTTATGCCTTCATGTAAACTAATAGCATTTGTGGTCCAGTGGTTCCTCCTCAGACCCGATCCCCCAGTATATAAAATGTAAATGAAGTTCTGGTGGTTTAGTGGTCCATCCCCCCACCCCCCCTTCTCTGATCAAGTCTTGATGAAACCTACAATACCCTGGTAGTCTAGTGATTCAAACCCTGGCAGATAGTGACACACCGCCCCACTCCCCCAACCCGATCCGAGCCAGTGACTGGCACAGCCCTCCTTACACCAGCAGGGTCAGCCACCAACTGAACTGTCACTGAGCATGTACAGGAGACAGTACACACTCATCAGTTGACCAGTCAACCAATGAGTGCATACTGTCTACTGTACATGCTCAGGGACAGTTCAGTTGGTGTCTGGCCATGGCAGGGTGAGGAGGGCTGTGCTGGTCGCCAGCTTGGGCCGGTTGGGGGGGAGCAGGGTGTTGGGTCACTACCTGTGGGAATGGTAGGGCCACTAGACTACCAGGGTATTGTAGGTTTCATCGGGATGGCAATCAGAGAATGGGGAGAGGGACCACTAGACCACCAGGACTTCATTTAGGTTTTATATAGCAGAGGATCGAGACCTGGGGGGGATACTGGACCACCAATGTGTATGCTTTTGGTATGTGTACAGAGAGTGGTGGGGCTATGGAGGGACTGCTGGACCACCAGTGCTATTATTTTACATGAAGGCATGGGGATCAGGGCTGGGGAGGGACTGATGAACCACTAATGATGTTTTATAATAGGTGTACAGGGATTGGGGCAGGGGATGGAGCCATGGACAACCAGGGTACCCCAGCCCTTGACAGTGCATGGATGGGGTGTGGGGCACCCACCCTCTCTGCACACTGTTAAGAGCTGGGTTTCAGAAGCATTAAACTGCATCAGCACTGGCATCCATTTAGCACTTCTGAAAACTTTCAGTATTGTGTTGTGCTGCATATGCTTGAGAGAACCCTCATTTGCAAAGGTGCATCACAATATTGTACCCATTGGTGCTGTTGGGGGTGCGACCTGCATATGTGTCTTTTGAATATGGGCATGCCCCCAATAGTGGTACTATACCAGGTTAGTGCAGTACAAACCCAGTGTGTGCCATGCTAACCTTTTGAAAATGGGGCCCTATATGTTGAAAGTGTCAGGTACATATACAGTAATAAAGGAAATCTCGTTCACAGACATGACCTTGGGACAGCAAGTTAAATTCTGCAAATGGTATACAGGGATATATAATAAACAAATTGTTTGCATCTCATAACGTATACAATGTTCTTTTTTTATTTTCTGGATCCAGTTCTTTCAGGTCCACAATACTGTTTTAAAGCCAAAAGAAGTGACCCTTCATTTCTCTTAAAAAAAAAAATAAAAAAAAAAAAGAATTTGAAACATTTAAAAATGTTTAAATTCTCGTACAGATTAAAATGTTTACCAGCAAATAAAAGTGGAAGATAAATGAATATTTTGCTATTACAAAAGGTGAATATTTTACTATTACAAAATGTAGGGTCAAACATTTTGCCCAGCTTTGCTGCAGTGCTCCTTTAACATGCAGGATGGAAAAAAGTAAGGACATGCTATTCTGAAGAGGGCAAAGCACAGAACAAAGATTTGCACTGCACTTTGCAATTGCCCAGAGGTCCGAGGAGGCTACTTTATA
This sequence comes from Neoceratodus forsteri, assembly GCA_016271365.2. NCBI lineage: Eukaryota > Metazoa > Chordata > Ceratodontiformes > Ceratodontidae > Neoceratodus > Neoceratodus forsteri. The sequence goes on along the minus strand of CM057459.1, from coordinate 187,949,154 downwards.
TTCAGTCAGATACTGCATTGGCACTATCCAACTGAATATAGGGCCATGCCAGTGTAATGCAAAGTCGAGTAGTGCTGAGCGAACCTGGAGCCTAACATGTATCTCAAGAGTGAATAGTGCCAGAGCGCTATCTGCAATTTTCAAAGGGACCATGCAAATGAACCCATTGGCCACTCAGGGTACAAAGGGGCCATTTAGATGCCCATTATGGGTTCATTTCCATGGGAAGCAGAGATAAGTTAGTGCAGTGCTGCCTCCCATTGCCTAGCCCTATAGTTGTGTGGACATTCCTGGTGCATAGTGGTCCCCTATCCCTCTGATCACTGTCCCCATGCCCACGGAAGTAATCCCTGGTGCCTAGTTGTCTCCACCACTGACCACTGTCCCCATACCATGGCAGTATTAATCACTGATGCCTAGGGGTCCCCCTCTCACTGATCGTCAGTCACCTACACATATGGAGCCCCCAGATACCCTGTATCCAACCCCCCATCCTGACTTGTTCAGAGTAATACATGTCCCTTGCATCCAGTAGTACTCCCCCTCAGTCACTACTCCCCAGACCCCAAAACAGGTGCACCATCCATCCCTGTCATGCTGGTGTACATAAATGGTATGGTGCAGGGAAATAAAACAAACTAGTCTCTGGTGTGTCCAGATACCCCCCCCCGATTGCCAGTCTCACCCTTGTCCAAGCATTACTCCTTAGTGTCTACTTGCAACCCCTCCCCTGCAGCACTGAACACCCACCCAACCCCTTCCCCCTACCAGACTCTCCAGTGCCATGGGAGTGCAAATGGTGACCGAAGCAGCCCTCTGCACATGTCCTTGGCTGGCTACCATACATCCAGGCAGGGAGCTTGTATCCTGTCCTATAAATAAGATGAGCACTCCCTCCCTGGATGTATGGTGGCTAACTGAGGAGGTGTGCGGAGGGCTGCACCGGTCACTGTATGCACTCCCTTGGTACCAAAGATTCTGGTTAGGAGAAGAGGGATTGGTGGGTGTCAGTGCCATGGGAGGGCACTAGGATGTTGCGGGTACTGCCTGGACAGGGGCAATTGGGTGGGGGTTTGGCCTGACACACCAAGGACTAGTTTATTTTATTTTGCACCCTACCTTGTACACCAGCACCACAGGGACAGATGGTGTGTCTGTTATGGGGTAGGGGAGCAGTGACTGGGGGGGGGGGACTACTGGCAGGGACATATATTACCTTGAATGGGCCAGGACAGAGGGAAGTTTGGACACTGGGCACCTGTGGGCCATTTATGTGTAGCTGACCAGCGATCGTTGAGTAGGTGACCACTAGGCGCCAGGGATTGGTGGTGCCATGAGCATGGGGATGGTGATTGGTGGTGGGGACCACTAAGCACTGGGGATTAATACTGATGTGGGCACAGGGACAGTGATTGGGGGGAATACTAGGCACCAGGGATTACTTCTGTGGACATAGGGGTGGTGATCAGGGGGGATTCCTAGGCACCAGGGAGCTTTATTTCTATGTTATGGGCTGGCAGGCAGGAGGGAAGGGGAAATACTAGGCACCATGGAGGGTTTTGTTTTCTTTTACAGGCTGGTGATCAGCAGGTGGGGGGGCATTAGGTACAAGGGAGATTTTGAGCCATACACGGGCTAGCAGTCAGTGGGAGAGGAGGGACCAGTAGGCACCAGGGTTAACTGACTTGTGCACAGAAATGGTGTTTGGGCAGGTGCCACAGACCATAAGAGGGATGGGTGGGCTCCCCCACACTGACAACTGGGTACTTTGCCGCAGTACCTCTGGGAGCCGCAAGAGCTGCCCAGAGTAAGTTAGAGTTTTGTTCAGCAGTATTTGTGTTGTACAAATGGACCGCACTTAGCCCTTTTGTGCATGCAAATGCTTTGACTACAGGGTTGCACTGATATTCCTGTCCCCATGCCTCCCTTTGCCCACCGACATGCATTATGTTTTGCATGGGCACTACCCCTGTGTACCATTCAACCTCCCCTTTTGAATATCGCACACTGGCTCAAACCCTGGTTTGCATGGGCAAACACCCATTATTGTCCATGCAAATTTTTGAATATCAGGCCCCAGGTTAAGTAATCGCTAACAGTCGTAATGGCCATACTTTACATCTCCCAGGTTAATTGCTTTTACAATGAAAGGGCTATACTGACCACAGAACTTGTCTGTAACCTGGATATGCAGCTGAAACAATGATTTGACAGACTGTTTTAAGAGTGTGTGAGCACTCAAAATGGCTCAAAAAATAGACTGTCTCTGTGCAAAACTGGATAACTAGATAGGGACACTGAAAACTAGATTTTCAGTTAAAAAAACCTGACAAGTGGTAACCCTAGTTTGCACATTGTTGTGTTTTTCTCCTCACTGCAGGATCCATTTTAGGATGAAGAAGGTGAAGTGATATACAACTTGAACAAATTGTTTGGGGGCTATGCGTAGTCCAAATGAAGACTACTGTGGCCACAATGTAATTTTAGCATGATCAGTTCTCATCATGAGAAACTGGTTGTTGTCAGCATTAAATATCAGGGGCTTAATTATACAAATCTAATTTACTGAAGATAAGTAGCATAACAATTGGAGAGGAACTGATATGCAAAATTCATTAGTTTGCTGCCTAGATTTATTTAGTTTGCTATAGGTCTATATTTATCCAGTTTACACAACATGGGGTTTTTATTGCTACCCAGGCTGTTACCTCATTCACACGGCATGTAACGCCATTGCTCCTGTCCCCATCAGTTCCACCACAGTTTGTGAAATGCTCCTGAGGAGCATTCATATGACAGGGCTTTTAGGTGCTGCAGGATAGCTTCTTGTGTTGTGAATAGTCTTCTGGTAGGGCAGGAAATCTACTTAAGTGTAGCACAGAAAGAAACCTGGCACCATTGTGAGTGGTGCCAGCTGTTCACATGGGCACATGATATGCCTATGCCACTATGTGATCCCAAGAAAAGAGGGATCACAGTGAGCTGCAATGCAGGCAGACACAGAGTGCGGCGACAGTGCTGTAACAGCTCTGCACCACTCACAACGAATGTGTCATGTGAACAAGCCTTTTGACTCCCAGAGATTCATGCTGTGTTTCTCAAGTCTCACATCAGCAACTCTTGCTGCCTGCTCCAGGCTGTTAACACCCCTCCTTTACTCTTCTAGGATACAGCACACACTGCACATAGCCATGGGAGCACATCCTTCACTTAGCAGCTTCTAGCCACTACCACTTCTTCTCTGTCCCCCATCACAGAGCAGGTACTATCTGCAGCTCCTATGGCATCCTGCTGTCTCTCCCCATCACAGCCTTATAAATCTGGCCAGAATCAGGGGGAATAAAGACATGCACTGTTGTGTTTAAAGGGGAACTGCTATCAATAGGATTTCATAATGTCTGAATGACCATTAAAAGCTAATTTGAGTGAGCCATTGTGTTTATCTGTGAGTCTTTGCAGTACAGCATTATTCATATGTAAATCAATCTGTAATTAAGGGCTGGGACCAGCCATATGTTTTAGGCTCCAGACAGGAAATGATGTCACAGAGGATCTTGGCCCTCCATTGACTGAAGGTTAACTAGGAAATTGTCTGTTTTATTAAATGTGTTTTAAGGTGTTATTACAACACTTTCTGCATTTATAATAATTGTTTTGTATGTGCATTGAAATTAGTGAGTTATCACCTTTACATTTCAAACTGTTTGTAAAAATAATCCACTTTTAGGATTGTTTTAACCTCTAGGCTACGCTGCCAGCTGATCATCAAAAACTACACATCTCAAGGCTGGCTCTGTAGTGCCAACAGGAATTGGGGCCCATACTGTATCAGGATTTCTAAACCCTGGCTGTGTTCATGTCAATGCAGATTTATGGGGCTGCCACAGCACAAACTTCTGTCTTATTTCATTCCCTCTCTTACAGCCTTTTCTCTTACAATTTTGGGTTTGAACTCATGTTTACAAGATGCAAATGTGGCTACGTATCTACTGGCCTAGCATCATGGGGCCAGCCTTCTAATGTGTAGTTTTTGATTAACATCTGGCAGTACAAACTAGAGGTTAAAGTAAAGAGCTGAGAACAAGCTCCAATCATCCAGCAGAATGGGGTTGAATTCCAACATGCTCTACTTGTGTACTGTATGACCAGAGTAAGTCACTTAACCTCCCTGTGCTCCCAAAAGACACCCAGAAACAAGTTGTGTCTGTGTGCCTTTCCTGGACAAAGACTGTAAAAACAATCTGAGCATGTGTTATGATTCTGAAAATATTATGTTCTTTCTATCAAGATTTAACTTGAAAAGAAAAAAATAGGATGCCATTAATGGTTTATTAATTGCTAAAACACATGGATGGACAACATTGTTTAAAAAAAGCTTAATCTGAACTGCATTATTAAAATATAGAATAATATATGTGTGTGTGTGTATGTAACCAACATTTTACACACACCTGAGGTGTGGGATGTTACATTTGAGTGGTTTATAAAAGCATCCCACATCGAGTGTGTGTGACAAAGTCTGGTGTTTACACCCACCCACACATATATTATTTTATTTAAAGAAACTTACCAGCCATGGCCATTGCACCCAATATATGGGTGCATTATTCTCATAGAAATTTTCTTGGGACAGCTGTTTCAATAATCCAGTAGTAAAAAGTTGTAGCCCTTGAAGTTCAGAAAGTGGTCCCAGAGATGGGTCCGGTGCTACCCACACTCAACCCCATGACGTGATGCTAGGGAGAGTGTGGGGATGCACTCGATTATACTCTATAGGTGGCACCTTTCCAATCTTTTTTTACATTATAATGGTAATTTGGTGAGGAAACATGGGCACTGGTCAATGAACAATGCCCTTATTAGTCGACCAGTGCCCACGTTTCCTCACCAAATTGCCATTATAATGTAACAAAATGATCAGAAAGGTGCCACCCATAAAGTATAATGGAGTGCGTCCCTGTGCTCTCCCTAGCATTATGTCATAACTTGGCAGAGTAAGGGCAGAGCATGGGTGGCACCAGAAACCGGGATGTCCTTGGGACCCGGTTTTCTGGATCTTATGAGGGTTACAACTTTTTTACTACTGTATTATTTGGGGCAACATTCACATGAGGAGGTTTCCTATGAGGTAATCCACCCATATATTGGGTACAGGGCTGTTTGGATTACCTTGGTGGTTCTCTTTAATTAATGGTGATAATTTGTTTCCGTTTCAGCACAGTTCAGTTAGTGCAGCACTTCTGTCAGACACACACACACACACACACACACAAACACACCGTCTCTCCCTTTGTTTTGTTTTTTAGGTTTTTTTTCTTTCTTTTTTACATTACGGGGGAATGGCATTCTGGAAATTTGTGGTCCATCAGCATAGCTGTGTAGTGTAAGACATACGCAAAGGGTATTGGCAACAGGATCAATCAGATTTATTTTTTTCCTTTACGGTACAGAATCCCATTCCATGCAAAGTATTTCAGTAAGAAACTACTACACTTTTAACTTTATCAAAAGAAGTAAAATACTATTTTAATAATGCGTTTCAGGTTATGCATGTTTTAACTGTGTTGTCCATCTATGTGTTTTTGGAATTAGTAAACAAGTAATGGTGTCCTATGTTTTTCTTTTCAAGTCAAATCTGGATAGAAAGAGGATAATATTTTCAGAATCATAACATGTGCTCAGATTGTTTTTACTGTTTTTGTCCAGGAAAGAAACACAGCCACAGCTTGTCCCTGGGTGTGTTTTGGGAGCACAGGGAGGTTAAGTGACTTGTTCTGGTCACACAATATACAAGTAGAGCATGATGGAATCAAAACCCATTCTGCTGGACGAACAAAGCCTGTTCATGGCTGTTTGCTTTAACCTCTAGGCTGTACTGCCAGCTGATAATCAAAAGCTTCACATTTCATGGCTGGCCCCATGATGCCAGGCCAGTAGGTACAGAGCCACATTTGCATGTTGTAGATCTGAGTTCACACTCAGAATTGTAAGAGAAAAGGCTATAGGAAAGGGGAATGGAAAAAGATATACGTTTATGCTGTGGCAACCTCAGAAATCTGTCCTGACATGAACACAGACAGGGTTTACAAATCCTGATATGGTCCTGCTGGTACCACAGAGCCATGATTAGCTGGCAGTATACCCTAGAGGTTAAAGCAACCCTAAAGATGGATTATTTTTACTAACAGTTTGAAATGTAAAGGTGATAACTCACTAGTTTCAATGCACATACAAAACATTTATTATAAATGTAGAAAGTGTTGTAATAGCACCTTAAAACACATTTAATAAAACATACGATTTCCTATTTAACCTACTGTCAATGGAGGGCCAAAGATCCTCGGTGACATCATTTTCTATCTGGAACCTAAAACATATGGCTGCCCCAGCCCTTAATTACAGACTGATTTACATATGAGCAACTCTGGACTGCAAAAACTCACAGATAAACACAATAGCTCACTCAAATTAGCTGTTTATATTGTTTCAGACATTGAGAAACCCTGTTGACAACAGTTCCCCTTTAAGCATGGTAGCCTTTTCTTTCATTTCTCACTGCTCCTCTGGTGAAAAAGATCCTACAGAGATAGGGACATCAATGGCCAGTAACATGGGGAACAAGAAGCCCTCCCAGGACACATTAGAGAGCAGGGATGTTCTGTTAACTGCTGGTCACTAGCCCATAATGCCAGTGTGAATTTTTTTGTGTGCTTACTACATAGTATGCCCTCCACCAAACTTGGGTAGGGAATGGCATGCTGCTGTGAAATATTGTATTCCTGCTTAATCCAGAGCCCCTCACTCACCTCTACTAAACTAGGGCAGTGTAGGGTGTTTTGCTGAGAAATACTGGGTTGGGCATGTTGTGTGCTGTTAAATTATTGTTTCCTACAGATGTGCTGCTGGTTCCCCAGAGTCCAGTCCCCACTCCTGTCACAGCCAAGCCCTGGCAAAGAGGTCTTAAAATCCAGAAAGCACATTGTCTGATCAAAATGTGAAGGGGAGCAGCAGGTTAGAGCATCAGAGGTGCTACTAAAGTATCTTTTCTTGTGGCACTAATAGTTCCTCTTAGTCTAGCCCTGAAGATAGTCACTCCCTTTCTCTTACCTCTCCATCTAATTTCCCCTCCTCATAGACAAGCCCTGGTTCTGGAGTGTGCTTTGCATGCACAGTTGGTACTTACAGCATCTTACTTATTCTCAGTAGGCACAAAAACGGAACAGGACTGTGCATCACATGGGGTCCAGACAGATTTGGCTGGACATGGTTAACTAAGTGACGTTGGGGTGCCAGGGGCATGCGTATGCACAACCACCTGACCTCAGAGATGTATTTGTGTGTCCTAAAAGAAAAATAAATAGGAAGTGATAAATTTGGTTTGCCTGCAGAGGCAGTGGAAACCAGAGGATGTGGGTAAAGGTGCAAAGACAGTTAAATATAATCCACCATTGTTAAAACATGAACTAGAAGAACTGACTTTAGTCTCCACATTCAAAGGGGAAGTCCCCTCAATCTATTTTCTGTATACCTGCATAATTTGTAGGCATGAATGATGATCCCTCTCTTGCATCCCCTAATTTAAATAAAAATGAGGTTACTTCACTCTGTTTCGCCCTTGTGTGAAAACCTGTTTTCTCCATTGCAAAGGTCATGACCCCACTCACGCAAGGCATCATGGGAGTTGATGATACATAGCTGCACAAGTCAGCAGAAGTTATGCTCTCATTCAGTTCTGTTATATGTCTTGTAAAGTCATTGTATTCTCTAAAAGCATTTTGTTTCTAACTCAGATACACTTTAAACTACAGAAAACAGTAGGGCACGTATTATGCCTTCTGAAGTTTCATGGCTAGCATAAGACAAGAACAAAGGGACTGCAGAGGACAGCAGCAGCCCTGACTAGTGCAGGTACAACTACTGTATACTTTAGCACTAAAACATCATAACATTCCAGGACCCCATACAAGAGTCAGGTCATGTCCCTTACAACGGAATCAAGCAGGTTTTCACACCAGACTTGAGTACCTTCATTTACATTTAAATCCTGATGAAATTAGGAGAGCATAATGGAGGAAATCTTTGTTCATGCCTAACAATGACACAGGTAAACAGAATAAAAGGCTGAGGAGACCTTCCCTTTAAGGGCAGGCAGCCTAAATATGGTCCTCTCAATCAGTCTTTTTTTATTATTCATTAGTCGTGATGTCATATGTTACTATAAGTACATTATTCATTGTCATTACTTATAGAGTAGTTACACATGAGGCCATTTTTGCATGACTCAGATGATTCATGTTGAGTACATTGGGATTCCACCTGAATACCCTTGTATGTGCAGTATAGGAACAGTACATCTAGGCTGGTGCGGCGGTACAGTATTAGTGCATGACACTGCCGCATGGGAGACTCAAAGTCACACAAAATCCATGGAATCTCAAGCTGAAAGGTATAGCATGTACAATATTTGGTTCTGTTAAAACTGAATCTGATATGCAACATTTAGTTCTGTTAAAACTGAAATGTATGTGCAATGTTTGGTTCTATTAAAACTAAAATAGATGCATAATAATATGTCACGTTGAAAAAAATTGATGTGCAATATTTTGTTCTCTTAAAACTCAAATTTATGTGTAACATTTTGTTCTTTTGAAAAAAAAAATGATGTGTAAAGTTTTTAGTTTCAAACCTTGGTCTGTAACGCCATACTATGACTGGATAAAAACATGTCACAGGAGGTAAACTAGCTAGTGCTACGTCCCTCATAATCCCTAGCAATTTTGCCCACTGCTATTCCGCTTTTCTGTCTGCTTTGATTATTCCCACAGACATTAGCAATTTCTTACAAACATTATTTGCAGTATCTCACAATCTCCTCCAAAAGATTTTGTGGACTTTTTCTCACACAGGCATAAACATACAGTTCATTCTGGCTAAAATGTAAGTAACTGCACTTGTCTAGCATCCCCCTCCCATTAATACCACTCAGCTTCATAACATACTGCCAGTTGGCACATTTCTGAATTAGTGGTTTATGTGTTTCTACACAAGTCACAGTTTTAATTCATAATAACTGGGGAGCATTTTCTCCTGTAGAGAAACCCGGTTATAAGTCACAGTTATAACTTGTGGGTTATAATGGCAAATGCATGCTGGGTTTCTCTCACTCCACGCATGTGCTGTCTGCAATCTTCCCATTGTCGTGTAAACCCGAGAACCACGGCAACACTTCCCATACTTGGACTCCACAACCAGTAAGTTTTGCAGCCATGAACGTCAGACATTTTCACTGTATTTTTTTTTTTATTTGGAGGAATAAGTCACAAAAAATAAAATAGTTTAAACAACTAGCACTTCAGCCCAAGCACAGACCAGAGCAGGGATGGACAGTGCTTCATGCCAGCCAAGGCTGAACAGCAATGTATTTTTATTTTATATAGTTTCTGTGGTGAGAAAATGCTCCCCAGCAATTACACAAAATAAAATAAAACATGGGTGGTGTGTTAAAGTCAAATTTTACACATACCCGAGGTGTTGGATGCTACATAAACCCCTTGGGTGGGATATTCAAAGGGGTTGCGCATGGTGCAACAGTGTTGTGCCATGCGCAACCCACTGATGCCCCCCAGCACGATATTCAAAGGAGAAGGTTGTGTTGCGCAACCCTCGATGTGCTGGGTCGCACCAGTAATGTATGCGGCGCAAGTGCGGGGGGCATGCCCATGCATATGCTGCACATCCCGATATTCAGCCCGGGATGTGCAGTGCATATGCAGGCACAAACCTGCCTTGTGCTACACAGGGGGGGCACAATGATGTGTTTGTAATAAACAGGAGCATCTCAGGGGACACCCACAGGCGGGCTGCCGTAATGCCGGGTGCAACACAGCAGCCACCTGCTGTGGGTGGCCATCTGACCTCCAGAGACACAGTCTGGGTGGCATTCCCCCCTCGCCTGATCGCGGGCATATAAATATAATAACCCTGGTGGTCCAGTGGACCCGCTCTACTGCCCGATCGCGGGCATATTAAAGAATTATCCCTGGTGGTCCAGTGGACCCTACCTCATCGCCCGATCACAGGCATAGTTAATGACAATCCCTGGTGGCCCAGTGGACCTGCCCCCCTGTCCGATCACGGGCACACGAATATGTTAATTTCTGATTGAGTCTTTATGTAGCGCTCCTACAGAACTCAATCGGCGGCTGCCCATGGAGGTGAGAGGTGGGCTGTGCCAGTCGCCGGCTGGGGATGGGTGGAGAGGTGCTGGGTGGACTGGCACGGCTGGGTGGGGGCCACTAGACTACCAGAGATTGTCTGGGTGTATGCCGCATTTGTAGCAGTGACTTGGGGTCAGGGCATGGGTGGGGGAATGACAGTGCCATCCTACAGGACATTTCACAATGGGGGATTCGGGGCAGTTGGTGTGGGCAGCCCTGCGGAGCACATTGTGGACAAGTTGGGTGCAGGAGGCACCCATTGGGGTATGCTGGACATGGGGGGTGGGCAACTTTGGCATGACCGCTGGACTGCAGGAGGGTCTACAGGACCCCCGGGAGGCGTCCATAAGTTACACCAACCAAAAGTTGGTATAACTTATGTTGCCGGTTCTCCTTCGGGGGTTCTTGTAAAATCCCGACATTGGGGATTTCGTTGCTGCCCTTCTGGAATGGGGCACAACAGCTGCCATAAACCCCCTAGCGCCATGTCGCAGTGGATTTATGGCACAACTGCCAGCGTAACTGCTTTCCGGTGCATGTGGCCTGTGCCATGTCGCAGGCCGCATTATAGAATCGCACATGTCGCAACTGCTGGCGAAAGTTGCCACATGCGCCATTCTACTTGGTGCAAGTGCTGTTATGCCAGGCACAACTGTACTAGAATCAGGGTCATAAAGTGCTAAAATATAAAAAAACAGAATAAATATCTCTATGTAAACAGGCATAAGAATGCATTATTTAATTTGTACAATTCAAAAACAGCCGTGAAAAGGCCTTCTATAAGATACTATAATTGCATTCATTTTGCTGTAATTTAATATCACACCAGTAAGGAGGTTTTACTTATATAATCACTATAGCACCATCGCTCTTTAACTAGGCCTGCTCACATTTACCTTTCTGGCTCAGACCACCCCCCCCATCTTGTACCCCCACCCTCCACCCTGAGCATTTCTCCCCAGGCCACCCCCAATCTGCTTGGCACCCTCCCACCTTGGACACCCCCCAACTCTCTGCATCCACCACCTACCAACACCTTTGCTCCCTCTGCCCTCCCGGGTCCATCCTGGACCCACATCTTCCTTGCCATACCTACCCTCATTGCCTTACCCATCCCCTGCGCCCCTACTATCAGGGCCTCACATCGGCACCAAGTTAAGGGTCCTTGTCACCACCGTCCTCTAATTAGATTAATCACTCTACTCTTACTGCTGTCTGGGAATTATACACCAAACCCTGGACCTATGCCAGCTAGCCCTCACATACCCTACTCTGGAGCTGGTCTCTGCTTTACATCACTGAACATATGCAGCCTTATTAAGAAATCCGCCTCACTCCTGTGCTGTGTGGTACAACACCAACCTGATATTATTGAGTTGGTAGAGACCTGGCTGTCCAAAACAACCCCTGACTTTTTTATTTCCCTCCCTGGATATACCCTGTTCAGGGAAGACTGAGTTGGTAAATGTGGCCGTGGGTGTGCAATCTACATGCGGGACACCCTTATAAGCCATGAGCTCCCTGACCCCAAGCTTGACTATGGCGCCCAAGCCCTCACTCTAAAAAGTACCCCAACCAAGCCAGGGGCCCACTTTTCCTCATGGTCTCCTACATACCCCCGAGGAACCAGAACCCAGTGGTCCAGTCTCTCATTGACTACCTCTCTTCCCTACCACACAAAGCCAAGGAACTCAACCTAGGTGACCTTAACATCAATTGGCTTTGTACCACTGCCTCCCATGCCAGGGACTCCTTCGCTGCCCTGGACCTGTCCCAGTTAGTCACCCAGCCCACTAAATTGAACTGGACAAGTGGCTCCAGCACCCACCTAGATGTAATACTATCGAACCACCCTCATAAAATCTGGGATATCAACGTTCTCCCCGCCTCACTTAGTGATCTCTCACCTGTCCTCCATCTTTGGTCATCCTCCATACTGAAAACCTGTGTCCCAGGCCACCTCATGCCAGCACCTATGCCCCGGGGGTCTCAGAAAGCTAAAATTGCATCTAGCACAGCTGGACTTGTCCCCCATTCATCACGCCCCTGATATTGACTCTGCTGTATACCTCTTCACCAATGCCTTCAGCAAGGCCTGTGACCTTTTCGCCCCCACACCAGAATCCATACTGAAAAACAAAATGCTGCATGCATCTCCCCATCCCTTATCCAAAAACTTAAGCACAGGGATAATCTCTGGCACATCACTATCAAATCAGGCAAGTTGGCTGATAGACAAGCCTACAACATGGCATGTAATCAGTGCACCTGGGCCATTAGACAGGCCAAGGCAGAGCACTATCAGACCACCCTTGCAACCACCTGGGGTTCCACCCAGACTTTCTGGGACAGCATGAAAGAGCTTAATGGGAAGATCCACTCCCCCCACCATCCCAGCTCTCCATCGATGGCACCATCACTACAGACCCAACTTGCATAGCAGATTGTCTCAATAATACCTTCTTTGACCTAAGCTCTGTCCTCCCAAACAACATTTTTGACCCAATCCTCACCTCTATCCCCCCTGCCTTGGGTCACTCTCCTTTCTACCTGCACACTATATCCTCCCACGTATCCAGGCTGCACCTGCTAAAAGCCCTTGGTAGCAACAACCCCAGCTGTGACCCCCTAGACTCCAGGATCCTCCACCTGGTCTTGGATGTCATCCTAGTCCCCCTTACAGACCTACTAACTGGTCTCTGTGCCTTGGTATGTTTCCCATTGCTTGGAAATCAGCCAAAATCACCCCTATACATAAGAGTGGAGATCGGTCCACACCTAACAAGTACAGGACAATCTCTATCCTCCCCCTGCTCTCTAAAGCCCTAGAAAAAATAGTGTCTATTCAACTCTCTGAGTACCTGGCCAAATATGACATAATGTATCCAGAACAACATGGTTTCCACTCAGGACACAGTACAACTACTGCTCTCCTGGAGTTCTCTCAATACCTGCACTCTGCTCTTGACTGCGGCAACCTTGCTGGTGCAGTATTCATAGACCTCTCCAAGGTTTTTGACACTGTTTGTCACCCACTCCTGCTCAACCCCCTCCACCAACTCAGATTTTCTGCTCATCCCCTTGCCTGGTTCTCCAGCAACCTCTCTGCTAGATCCCAGCTTGTGAAGATAAATGGCTCCCTATCCAATACCTGGCCTGTCGTTCCGGGGTACCCCAGGGCTCCATTCTTGGCCCCTGTACTTTTCAGACCCTACTTCAACACTCTCCCCAGCTCCTGAACAGGAAAAATGCTCCTCTATGCTGACGATGCAGTTCTGTTTGCATCCCACCCCAATCCCTCTTCTCTCCAGGTATCCCTCCAGCACAGCTACAACCAAGCTGAAAAGTGGTTCCTTGACCACCAACTTGTCATTAACCTAAAGAAGACTAAGTCAATGCTCTTCTCCCATCACCAAAACAAGGCCAAGAATGTACCCCTCTTCATTCTCCCCAGCACTCTGCACCCACTGGAGCAAGTGACCTCTTACAAATATCTAGGCATCACTTTCGACTCGGCTCTCACCTTCCACACCCACATCAATGCCCTATTCTTCACCATAAATTCTCGGCTAGGCCTACTATACCATCATAGAAATTGCCTCCCCCAAATTGCCCTCTGGCCGGCCATCACCTCTTCCGTCCTGTCGCTAGTGGACTATGGCTTGCCCATTTACACTGTGGTGGACAACACCGCCTTGACTAAAATCCAGCACTTAATCAATAAGGCCTGCAGGCTCCTGACCAGAGCCCCTAGCCGCACTTACACTTGCCTGCTCTACTGCACCATCAATCTGCTCACCTTTGAGGAGTGTCTGCTCTACCAGACCTGCCTACTCATCAGAAAATCTCTTCTAGGGCTCTCCCCCAAGGGGTCTCTGCTTCCCTACAGCGTGCGTCCTCATCTGTTGCCACCCATAGCTCTGTCAAGGCCACCTTTCTGGTGCCCAGAACCAAGACCTCACTAGCCCAGAGGTCCTTCCATTACCAAGCCCCTGCTTGGTTCAACTCCCTCCCATCCTGCATCAGAAAAATTGGCAAAATTGGTCCCTTCAAAATCACCCTCCAGAATCATCTCTTTGATGCTCGTTGCTGTAGATGCACCTAATTAATTCCACTGTGGGATCCTCCTGTCAGGCTTCCCTGACTTGACAACATCCTCCGGACAGCCTATCCTCTCCTGCTCCCTCCCACCCCACTCCCCATCCCTACCTCCACCCTCCCCAGGTATTATCTAGGTATGTCCAGGGCTGTACCCCCAATGTAACCCTTGGCTACCTTGTACTTGTCTGTAACCTATTATAAGTAACATTATTATGTAACCTATGTGTACTCTATGTTTAATGTTCTGCACCTGTACTGTTTTCACTTTTGTAACCACACTATGTAACTCTGTCTACCACCCCTGCAACGAGGTGCTTTTGTAAATGAGTCCATGACTCAAAGGTTGTAAATCCAACTTTTCTAATAAATAAATAAATACAGTTTAATAACACAACATCCTTATTTATGCATAGGTTAAGACATGTGATAAACCTGTGTTAAAAGCAAGGGAAGGAAAGCATATTAACATCAATATCTTAGAGTAACTACTATATTTTTCAGTCACTGTATAAAAATAGAATAAAAGTAAAGAGACTTGCAAACCCATTTGAGTATCACAGTTCTGCACAGAACAATTCCATTATTTGGTACACATAGATATGTTGTGCTATTGAGAAAGTTAAATTGGGACCAAGAGGTGGTGACCTTAAGAATAAATTGGCATACAGGGAATCATTTTGGATGTTTACACTGTGGTAGGACTTGGCGAAAATTGCAGATTCTGTTTCTGTGAAAAATTTGAGGAATTCTGTGATTTCCATGGAATTTCATCAGAGATTTGCCTTTGGCAAAATTCCTATTTTCAGCAGAATTTTCACCTGACTTGCAGAATAATTAAGTGTACCTCAAAAAATATATAGTATAATGAATGTAGCGGGTTACAATGTTGTACGCTTAATAGTGTATAGCATTATGCGTGAACCCCAGACCTGTGAGCTCTTCAGGTTGGATCCCCGGAGTTAGAATCCTAAGTGGGGGGTTAGCAGCAGCCCCGTAGTGTGGCAGAGCCCCCACAGAACATAAGAAAACATGAAATTGCGCAGTGCAATTAAGTCGCACGGCATTATGCCTTGCGACATTTTGACCCTGTGCCTATAATGAACTGCAGAAAATATTTATGACAGGAAAAAAACACCATTCAGAGATGCAATTCATGGAAAATGTATTCCGTAAGGTATGTAGTCATGAGATTTCATTAATTTAGGCAGGAATTGAATTTGCAAAGAACTGCTTCTTACTGTTCCTGTCTCTTTCTTTAGTGATACTGTTCCTCTTGTCCAAAGAAAAATTTGATATGGTATAATTCAAAACTGTAATTTACTGTAATTTCAATAGAAATTCCACGGTATGTCCCAAAAGTCCACTGTTTGTTAATATTTTCTGCTGCACACACACACACACAAAAAATTTAGCAAGCAATTCTGTCACCTGATCTTTTTTTGATTAGGCAGGAGTCTATGGGTCGAAGTGTGAGTTGCTACAGCAACCTCTCTCTCTCTCTCTCTCTCTCTCTCAAGTGATTGCTCCTCCTACTCTGCTGGGCAGTTTAACAGTAGGCGTTGAAGAAGAAAGATCTGTAGCTCTTTGCAACTTACTTTTCTAAATCGAAAAGCTATATTTCAAAGCACTTTGTGGCATTTTTTATGTGTGAAAGTTTTTTGTGAAACCTCTAATGATGTTTGCTGTGTTTTTCAGCAATATAATTGTTAACCTACTGATTTTTGATGTTCTGAGATACTTATTTGCTTGTACACTGGTGGGTGATGAAAGAAAATGGATCATGTGGTGGCAGAAATGTGGGGACAAAGATGTGTTCATCATCAAGCAGTGGTAGTGATGAGCATGGAGGTGATGCTAGCTCTCTCCGCTTAGTGTCCAGTGTTCCTCCAGTCAGGGGACTCGGTCAGCTGGGGCCAGCATCAGTATTGCTAGATCTTTGTGGGAAAGGATTTAACTTTAAACCAAAAGGCAATAATGTCTATGTCAAGCACAAAAATAATTCAGGCAAACCTGTGACAGATGTGACAGCACTAATGCTGGACACGGGAGATGTTGGGTACTTATGGAGGTGAACACAGTTGAAGCTGCATTAGTGACTAAAATATGAGTTATCACCTGAGCAATGAAAGAGGAATCCACAGTTTGCAGGACTTTCTGAGGTTTACGTAGGCCACTGATTTTTATGTTTGCTTGCACGCGCAGCACAAAGGAATCATATTGAAATAGCAGAGCATTGCGGAGGTGCGGCAGTGTTATGGCCAATGCAGTAGACGCTTTAGTGGGTGAGTCCCTCAGCCACCAATTAATGCTGAAGCTGCCAATGACGGCAGTTTCAGAGTGAGCGATGTACTTGAAAGAATTCTGCTGCTGCAATTGGGGCAGATTCATCATTGCAGCGGCAGTCCCCCTCCCTCCCAACCAGGCACACAGTAGGACAACAAATTTAAATGTTAACTCCTTCCCACTGCTGCTGGCCACCCCGAACCCTCTGTTCTCCATTTCCTACTGACATTGGGGAGCTCAAGTCCTGTGTCAGCATGTATCCCCCCTCCCCCCATTACTGTGGCACACTTGGAGTCCACACCAGTGTGCCAAAAATACTTCTTTGATGTTTCTGACACCAGGATGCCCACTCCTGGTGTCAGATACACTGCCCCCATGCCCCTATGTTCTCAGCCAACCTTGTGGTGCCCAATCCCTGGGTCAGCATTGATCCACCCTCCAGTACTCTGGCACACTGGGAGCCTATCCCACTGTGCCGAAATCTGTTTTGTTAACATTTCATCTGTAAAACAGAAAACAGTCATATGACGTCATTTTTTTTAAACCTGAAAAAAATAAAACTGTCCCTTGTTGTTCCCGCCGGCCTCCCTCCCCCAACCCACACCCTCTCTCTGTGCACCCTATCTCCTTGCACCCCCCCACCCATACTTACCTCCAGAGGTTGGGAACAGCAATCTTCTGTTGACCAAGAACATGCCTACACTCTTCAAAGACTAACCAGGAACTGAAGAAATGACAGTAAGCCCTATAATGGTAGTCAATGGGGAGTTTTCAACTTAGGTTGATATCTCAGACAATTTTTGGAATTTTGGTCCCAAATTTTCAACATGGGATTCTAGGGACCCCACCTCATGAACACTGGCATTGTCATTTTGTTTCTTGGTCCTGAAAAGTGATTTCATGATCCCTGTGTGGAATCACCTTTCAGGACCAATTAATGAAATAACAGTGCCACTGTTCATGAGGTGGGGTCCCAAAAAGCCCTTGTTGCAAATTTGGTGAAAAAAATCCAAAAAATGACTGTGTTATAAGCGTCTATTGTGCAGTTTCTATGCACGCTTGTAACTTCATCAGTTTTTAATATTTTTACTTCAACTTTCCATCTTTGCCATCCATCCACCCCTCATGAACAGTACAGCTGTCATTTTTCACATCCATCCCAAAATGTGTTTTTGCTCCATGATGCATAATGGCGTGGTTGCTGTGCAAAATCAACTTTCAGGACAGATTAATAAAATCACACTGCTACTCTTCATGAGGAGAGGTGACAAAAAGGCCATGTTGAAAATCTGGTGAAAACATTCAAAAAAATGACTACGTTATGAGTCTGCCATGCACAGTTTCTATGCACACTCGTAACTTCGCCACTTTTTCATATTTTCACTCCAGATTTTCAACATTCCATTTCTTCGCACCTCCTCATCTGTCATTTTTCACATCCTGAACAAAATGTGTTTTCGCACCTGTGGTGCTGAATAGCACACTCTCTGTGTGAAATCACCTTTTGGGATTGAGTAACGAAATGATACTGCCACTGTTCATGAGGTGGGGTCCCAAAAAGTCTATATTGACAATGTGGAGCAAAAATATCAACAAACGTCCAGGGCATTAGGGTTTCCAACTTAATGCCCACTTTGTACAAAATGACAGGCATCAGGGGGTGTGACTTGGGGTTGTCAGCCATAATGCTCATACCATTCCACTCCCACTCCAACCCTGCAGCCACTGACAGGCATCAAGGTGTGCCTTGGGGTCTTTGACCCTGACTTTCACCCCATTCTCATATACTGCGCCCATCTCAGTTTATTTCCTTATGGAATGGGGTGAGCATAAGAGCCGAAGACCTCAAGGCACACTCCGACACCTGTCAGTGTCTGCAGGGTGTGATGAGGTGTAATGGCATGAGTGTTATGGCCAATGACCCAAAGGCACACCCCTCAACACCAGTTAGTCTCTGTAGGGTTGGGGTGGCGGTTGACGTTACTTCAACACTGCCATTCCTATTATGCATCTCTCTAACTCCTGCACTATCAATGCCAATACCAGCAAGCAAACATTAGGCATTGACAAATGTTTGTTTAACTTTCTCTTTATAATCCCTTCCTATCTCTCGCACCTGCCACCTTCAGGAACTCACAAGGCACACACAATCCCCTGTACTCCTAACTGTGATGACAACCCTCCATGGGGAGCAGGTAGTCATGTAAAGTGGCATTTATAAAATTATTATTTGCCTCAAAAGGGCTTTTTTTAAACAACTGTATCCTGTCAGCATGCTCCAAATGTTATTAAAAGGACTTATTTATCTTCACACTCTTAAAAGGGACTTTTATTTTACATTTATTTATTCCTTCCTTTGTTTACTTTGTTGGTGCACTGATCCAAGAACGTTTTCCAGGCATGGTCCGGGCCAGAGACTGGCACATACAGAAAAGTCACAGTAAGGACAGGTGTATATATATATATATATTTATATTTATACACACACACACACACACACACACACACACAGTGTTCTACAGTTACAAATAGCAGGCAGCATAGATCTAGTAGCTACATAATGTTTGGCAGCAATAACTGCAACTCGGAGTTAACATTGACAGGTAAAGAGTAGTACTGAAAAAAATATATACATATTACTTACAAATTATAATTTATTGGTACATTTACAATTTGCAGGTAGCAGACTATTGAATCCTGCACAGGGTACTGGCCAACAAGCCAGTCCCTAGGTAGGAGAAGAAGGAGATGGCAGGGAGCAATGGAGGCCTAGACAGATTGCGCAGAAGTGCCAGTAGCCTGGGGATAGGAACAGGTCATAGAGAACAGGAAGTGTTTTTTTAGTGGGGTATGTAAATTTAGCGGGGGGTCAATGGAACACAAAGGGGGGGAAGGGGCTGTTGTTCCAGAGGGAGAGCTCAGCAACGGAGAGGCCCTTTGACCCATCCTGGTGGTAATATTTGGATGGATGAGTTGGAGTTGGGAAGAGTGGTAGAGACTGCAGCTATGAGTCTTGAGGCAGACTAGACGAGATAGAGGGAAGTATGAGGGGCAGTGGATGGAATCCCCAATGGTCTGGGCCAGTAAATAGGAGCATCAGGCTTGAGGGGGAAGCCAAAGAAGGGACTGGTAGAGAGAGCAGTAGTGCATGGAGAGAGGGGTGCAAGGGACGAAGTGGCAAATCTAGCCAGTCCATCTGCCCTTAGACCTTAAAAGGACTTGATAGCCACTAGGCCTTGATGAGGATTTTAATGCCAACCTGCATTTCTTAATGAGACCTTAACTCCCAAGCTGAGAAAAGGTTTTTTCATTGTTCGTAATGATTTTTCTCCTTCCTGCCTGCATTCACTCAGTTCTTTAAAGGACTCACTAGCCTGCATGCCCTGAAAATGGATGTAATAGCAGCCTGCATTCCCTAATTTATTTTATTTTATTTTATTAAGTCTAGGATTACAAATACCTTTGAGCCAAGGCTCTTTTACAAAGGTTCCACATCAGAGAAATACAAATTATGGGGAACATCAAGACAGATATTACAGCAATGTGGACGTCGCAAACGGATTACAGATTAATACAATTCAAGGGTAGCATTGTAAGCAAGGCAGCCAACGGCATTTGTCAGAGAAAACAGACAAGAGATAAGAAGTGCCAGAGTCACAGGGAGAGGGAAGGGGGGAGAAGGAATGTAGGTAGGGTGGGGAAAGGGTGAAAAGTGCAGCACTGGGGTACCAAGATGTGAGGGTAGAATCCAGTGGGGGGGGAACTACTAGAGCAGGCAGGGAAGTGGAGAAACAAGGTTAAGTTGGTCAGTCACAGAAGCTGTTGGTAGGGAGATAGTCCTGGAGCCTAGTTTTAAACATACCAATTGTTGGGGCAGAGGAGATGGTGGGGCTGAAGCCACTGAACCAGAGTGGCGCTCGATAAGCAAAAGACCATTGTCCCTGTGACGTGTGACAGTGGGGGACTTTCAGTAGCTGTAGCATGGATCTCCAAAGGCACCGTTTGTTGGTTTGGTGTTGTAACAGAGTTGAGACCCCAGAAGGTGCAAGGCCAAGGTAGATATTTTTTGCTATGGAGCAGGTGAAAAACTTCATGCGATTTGATAGTTGGAGCCAGCCGGTCTGTGTGTACTGGTCACATGTGTGGGTGAGACGGTGAGCACCTGTGATGAGCTGACATGCCTAATTTAAGGCAGTTGAGAGGCATCTAAGGGTTGTGGTTGTGGCCGAGCCATAAATGATGAGACTATAGTCTATTACAGAGATCACAGAGCTCAGGACTGCAACCTTCAAAGCTTCTGGCATGAGGTGTTGTCTGTGTTTGAAGAGGAGACCAAGCCATATATTAGCAGCTCTAGCTACATTATCTACGTGAGGTCCATAGGAGAAATTATGGTCAATCTATATCCCTAAGTATTTGAAGGACCCCACCTGATCTAGAGTGTTCCCCTGGGTGGTGGAGATAGCCAAGTGGTGTAGCTTGTGTGGGTTATGAGAGCTGCAGAAGAGCATAGATTTGGTTTTCATGTCATTGAGGACCAGTTTATGATTAAGAAATCATGTCTTTACAGAACTGAAACCAAGCTGAAGGTTGTGTTGAAAAGCTGCATGATCTTTGTGAGTGGAGTATGCAACAGCATCATCGGCATATAGTACGATCTGCTCAGAGCGGTGGTAAGGGAGGGAGTTTAAGAAAAGGCTAAAAAGGAGAGGGGCCCAGTACGGATCCCTGTGGGACACCCGAGCAAACAGGCAGGGTGTCAGAAAGAGCGTCAACAATTTTTACTCTCTGCGACTGGTTTTCTAAGTAGCTTTTAAACCAGAGAGAAGAGTCAGGTGATAGCCCGGCATTCAGTAGTTGGTCAATTAGTAGTCCATGGTGTACTGTATCGAAGGTCTTGGAGAGGTCGACGAAACAGCCACTGTGAGAAGGCTGTTGTCAAGGGATTTGTGCAAAGCTCCAGTGAACTCAAGAAGGGCTGTGGTGGTGCTGTGACCTTTCCGGAAACCGTGTTGTTGTGGACAAGGTATATTGTATTTATCCAAGTGGTCGGTAAGTTGATCAGCCATGATGCGCTCAAGTGCCTTAGAGAGTGGGGGCAGTATGGAGATAGGGCGATAATTTGAGTGATTTGTCTTATCTCCACTTTTATGGACAGGTGTCACAGTGGCTGTTTTCCATAGGTTCAGGAATTTTCCACAGCTGAGAGAGAGGTTTAGGATTTTTGTTAATGGACGAATTACCTCATCGAGGGTGAGCAACAGAAGATTAAGGTTCAGGGTGTCGCTACTAGATCCAGATTTAGAGATAGCTGCAGTAATATAGCAATGAGCTTCATTCAGCCTTAATTCCCTGAAGCAGAAGAGGGGATGGTTAGACTGAGGGGCTGTCAGGGCTGAGGTATTTGGGGAGTAGGCCCTGTTTTCAAAAAAGCCATGGGGTAGGACAGCACTAAGGTCTAAAAAAGCCATGTTAAAGATGTTTGCAATCACCTTGGGGTCGAGGGTTGAGGATCCATCAACCATTAACATGGCCGGAGAGGTTTTTGGCTGCTTTCCTGTGACATCCTTGATATTGTCCTAGAAAGCACGACCATTTGTTAGACCATGCACACATGACTGGGGAGTGGTCACTGAGAGAGTCTGGGAGAACGGTCGTACAAGAAATCCTTGTGGGGTGAGTGGAGAGGACCCAATCCAGGAGGATACTGGTGCCAGTCTTGTAGTTAATCCTAGTAGGGGAGTTTACCATTTGTGTGAGGTTAACAGCTGAGATGGAGTCTTTATAGGCACTGGTGCTCAATGCTAACCAGTTTATGTTGAAATCCCCTAGTAGAATAAGTTCAGCTTCAGGAGGATGAGAGTTGATAAAGTTTAGTACATCGTTGAAGCCATGTTTAGGGTCCCAGGGTGGGATGTATACGGAGCCAATAGTCAGGGCTTTATGGTTGGGACCTAGGACAATTTTTATTGGCAGAATCTGGGCCAAGGCAGAAAGTGATGGAGTTGCTAAAGGGTGCCATGAGAGGGAGTCTTTGATATAGATTGCGCAACCACTACCTTTTTTGGATATCCGGTCCAGTCTGTGGACATTGTAGCCCTGTATTGTTACTGCCAAGTCAGGAACTTTAGGTGTCAGCCAAGTTTCCACCACTGCAAGGGTATCAGGGTTGTGTTGGCATATGAAGGCTTGGAGTTCATCCAGCTTTGGTAGTAGGCTGCAGATATTAATGGTTGCAAGGATAAGAGCACCTGGAGTTTGTGTATGGCCTGAGCTTCTAGGGCTAGGATTGGGATGGACGCTGCCTGAGATGAGAAGGAAGAGGAGTAGGAGTTTTAAGGAGCAGAGTTGCAGCTCTTTGAGAGATAGTTTTGATCGTTGTTTCCAGGAGTAGAGGTTGCAAGATTCCAGGTGGTATCCCATATGGATTGCAAGGGGTATAGTGTAGAGAGGTAGCCACACTTGTTGAGAGTAGTGGCCGGCATAAGTAACCAGGAATATCCAAATGGTGCACCAAGCACAAGTCTCGAGTGGAAGTGGAGAGTTCCCTTGGAGTAACAGTAGAAACCAGAGTAGAGGCATGGGGCGGGTGGGAGTGGCTAGGACCAGGGAGAGAGAAGAGGGGGCAGGGCAAGGAGTAGGAGGAGAGGTGATAGAAAGTCACAGAGAACCCGCATGGCTTGCGTACTAGCACAGTAGGGGTGGGGAAGTGAGTTGAACAGGAAGGAGTAACTTAGCAAGCAGGAGGCAGATAGAAAGAGAGATTGAGAAAGGGAGCACCTCAATCAGTAAGCACTATGTGGGATGAGAGAAGGGGGATGGGAGACATAGCCAAAGCAGAGGAAGCTAAAAGTGTTGGCCAATAGGCTGTGGGAGGCAGGGTATGTAAGAGGGAGGGCGAGCTTAGAGGTCTATTTAAGTAAGGTAGGGGGGCTGGCGAAATTTTGCGGCAAAACTAATGCAACGTCAATGGGTGCAGCGCCCAGAGAGAAAAGCAAGGCAGTGAAGACAGGGCTGGCCAATCAGCTGCTGTTCAAGAGGTGTATTTACAGATGGTAGGAGAGCATCTCCGTTTGACCCCTGTAGGTAGACTGAGCTAGAAGCACAAGTGGTTAGAGGTGAGAGTGGATGGCAGGCTTATCTAGTTTTTAAGAAGGGAGGGGGGGAGGGGGAGGGAGAGAGGAAAAGGAGAGCCCACTGAGGAGGGAGCATTGTGATGACAAAAGAACAGAGTATGTGGTGTGCCAAATAGGGTAGGAGCTGCTACCAGAGATATAGCCCTCTAGTGGTGAGAGGATGTAATCTGCTAATGAAAAAGCTCAAAATTCACTTCTAATATCAACTCAGAACTTAAAATGACTGTAAGGATTAAACAAATTATTAAACCCTGGGCACATAAATTCAACTAGAGACACAGAGGGAGATAAAGTAGTTAGAGATGTGTTCAGCAGGAGATAGTGTGGGCCACTTGGAAATCAGCTTCCACTGGTACCAAATCCAAAAGTCAGGGCTAGTACCTTGCAGTATAGAGGATTTCTGAAAAACTGTTTAGGTTCTAAAAATTGAGGGGTCCGTGGCCTGATCAAGGCATGCTGGATCCCTTGCAGTATAGAGGATTTCTGAAAAACTGTTTAGGTTCCAGAAATTGGGGGGTCCGTGGCCTGGTCAAGGCATGCTGGATCTCTTGCAGTATAGAGGATTTCTGAAAGACTGTTTAGGTTCCAGAAATTGAGGGGTCTGTGGCCTGGCCAAGGATCTAATTCCTGATACTAATTCCTGATACTTTTTTGTTATGAATTTTCTCCTGCCTGCCTGCACGCCTGTAGTCCTTAAAAGGACTTCTAGTTAGCTCCCAAGCCTTGCAAAGGGCTTTTTAAAATGAACTTGAGGCTTGCTTGTCCTGACACAGTAGGTCCTTATAATTATTTATCTCCAAGTCCTTAAAATAACTTTTAACCATATATTATGCTGCACTGGTGAGGGTCCCTAAAACTCCATATCAGTAGCCCTTAAAAGGATGATTTGTGAGAACTGATTTAAATCCCTTAAAGAGACATTTTCCTGTGAGCTGCCTGCTGCTCTGACAACCAATTCAGCTCCCCCCCACAACTTGTTCTGATGGGCTGAATAGCACTCACCAGCAACACTTATTAGGGGAAGGATCAGTTGCCAGTAGCAGCCAATTAATGCCTCTGCTCCAGACTGTGCTCTGATGCCTAGTGAAAGCACTTGTCATGTGACACTGGCTGCATGACTGAGTCAGCACAATTCTCAGTGCACAGACTTTGTGATCACATGACAAACTCTCCACTGCACTGTTCCCTCCTGGTCCTGGTTTCTCCACTACACTTAAGAGTAACTGCTCTGATAAACTTAGTCATGCAATGTATTGTTAACATTGCACCATTGCAGATGGCACAGGCACTTGGGGAGGGGGTGGGCTGGGGAGATTAAAAAAGGTAGGAATACAGAAGACAAAATTAAGATACAATAGCACTAATGCCTCAGTTGCCCCAGTGGGCAGGCACTAAGGGGTTGTAGATGTCTTTAGACAAAAGTGCTTGCCTTGGGGCACCTAAAGTATAGGAATTGGGCACCTAAAGTATAGGAATTGTGCACTGGGAGGAATTATCTTCCCAGCTGAAATTGTTTCTTCCTCACAGTTCTGTTAGTGCATCCCACAGTATTCAAAACTACACATATTTCACCATAGCTTATTACAGTATATCTGTGTCTCATCCCAGTTACACCAGTTTCTTCTCCCAGTTCCTCCAGTATCAGTTGCAGTAGTGTCACCTCCCAGTTATTCAGTTTCTCCTCTCAGTCATACCAACATTTCCACTTCCCAGTTTTGGTCCCAGGGTCCCAGTTACACCATTTTTTTTTACTTACTAAATGAAAGAAAAAGGCAATCAGTTCTAAGGAAATATTATCTGCAGTTCCCCATATTATGCCACAATACATGCCCAAATTCTGCAGTTTAATTTGGAATTTTGCAAAAATATTCCTCCATTTTTCACAGAATTTCACAGAGGCCAATTTTGCAAGAATTTCGCCAGTGGAATTTAAATTTCACACAGCCCTACACTGGGGACATTGGTGCCCTCAGGTCTCAATGACAAAATAGAACTCATGGCATGCATCGAGAAAAGGAAAAAACATGAAATAATGGAATTGTTCTAAGTAGCACTACTAGAAATCCTCGGGGCCAAGTGCATTGTTGTTTCTGCAGCCTTTAGAATGGCATTTACTTTGTGATCAGTAATTGGAGATTTTCTTATGCTCTCTCCCACAGGGTTTAAGTTTTTTATCCAGCATTTCCTTAGGCACCTGGATTCTCATTATAAGCAAGCTGATAAGTATCTGTGGAGAACTGTGATACCAAATGGGTTTGCACTTACATAGAAACATAGACTTAGACGGCAGATAAGGACCGCTAGGCCCATCTAGTCTGCCCATTTCCCTACCTACAGGATAGGCCGCAGATCCTAGTTAACCAACAGCCTATATCTTCCTGCCCCCCACAAGAATTGCCTTATGTCTGTCCCATGCATTCTTGAATTCTCCCACAGTTTTAGACCCCACAACTTCCTCAGGAAGGCTGTTCCATGCATCCACTACCCTCTCTGTGAAATAATACTCTCACATTGCCCCTGAACCGCTCTCTTCTATCTTTAAATTGTGTCCCTTGTTCTTGCAAGTCTCTTTTTCTGAAAGATGCTACCCTCTTGGACTTTGTTGATTCCCTTGAGGTACTTGAAAGTTTCTATCATGTCCCCCTCTCCTTCTTTCCTCAAGGGTATACATATTAAGCTCCTTTAGTCTCTCCTCATACGGCTTCTCTTGCAGACCCTGCACCATTTTAGTTGCCCTCCTCTGACTACCTCTATCCTGTTTATGTCCTTGCGGAGATGGGGTCTCCAGGACGGACACAGTATTCCAGATGGGGTCTCACCAATTGTCTGTACAGAGGGATAACAACTTCCTGTTTTCTGCTGCTGATGCCTCTCCTATACATCCCAGTATATCCCGGCCCTCCCTACTGCCTTCTCACATTGCTTGCTAACCTTAAGGTCATCTGATATGATTACCCCAGGTCCCTTTCCTGTTTTGTTGTTGTTACTACCTCCCACCCATTGTGTATTCTTCCCTGGGTTCTTGTTTCCCAGGTGCATTATTTTGCACTTTTTGCATTGAAGCCTAGCTGCCATATTGCCTAACCATTCCTCCAACCTTGCCAAGTCCCTTTTCATCCTTTCCACGCCTCCTTGTGTATCAACCCTGTTGCAGATCTTTGTGTCATCTGCAAAAAGGCATACTTTTCCTTCCAGTCCCTCTGCAATGTCACTGATGAAGACATTAAAAAGGACTGGACCCAATACTGAACCCTGCAGTACCCCACTGGTAACCGCCCTTTCTTCAGAGTGGACTCCATTTACAATTACCTTCTGTGTCCTGTTGTCCAGCCAATGTTTTACCCAGGCTACCACCCTGGGACCCACCCAGGCTGGTTAATTTGACTAATAATCTTTGTGTGGAACTGTGTCAAATGCCTTGCTAAAGTCTAGGTAGGCCATGTCCACAGCCCCTCCCTGGTCTACTACTTTGGTCACCCAGTCAAAGAAATCTATTAGATTCGTCTGACATGACCTTCCCGCTGTGAACCCATGCTGCCTTGGATCCTGTGCTCCACTGACCTCTAGGTACTCAACTATTCTTTCCTTCAGAAGTGACTCCATCACTTTCCCTACCACAGAGGTCAGACTGACAGGTCTGTAGTTTCCTGCCTCTGTCTTGGTCCCACTTTTGTGAAGGGAATCACATCCGCCTTCCTCCAGTCCTCGGTACCACACCATCCTCCCATGATTTATTAAAAGAGTAGCCAGTGGTTTCACTAGTTCCCCCCTTAATTCTTTTAGAATTCTGGGGTGAATTCCATCAGGACCCATTGCTTTGTCCACCTTCAGTTTTAGGAGTTCTTGCAGAACCCTTTCTTCTGTGAAAGGACTGGGATTGACCACCCTATCAAGAGTGCTTCTGTTAATTGGATTAGGCACTTCCCCCTCCTCTTTTGTGAATACTGAGCAGAAATATTTGTTCAGTATTCCTGCTTTTTCACTGTCCCCCTCTGCCCACCCACTGTTCATTCTATTCAGCCTCACTATCCCTCCCTTTGTCTTTCTACACTCGCTGATGTACCTATAAAAGGTTTTATCCCCCTTCTTAACTGAGTTGGCTATCTTTTCCTCAGTTTGGGCCTTTGCTATTCTGACTTCCCTCCCTGCTTCTTTCTGCCTTAACTGGTACAGCTCTCTGTCCTGCTCCTTCTGTGTTTCCTTATACTTCCGGAATGCTATCTTTTTCTTCCTGACTTTCACAGCCACCTCTCTTGAGAACCATAGTGGCTTTTTCTTTCATTTTGATTTGTTTATTTGCTTCACACAAAGGCTTGTTGCCTCTGTGATGGCAGTTTTGATAATTCCCCATTGTTGCTCCACACCTCCTTCTAGCCTGTTTGCTAGTGCTTTTCTGAGGCACTCTCCCATCTTGCCAAAGTCAGCCCTCCTAAAGTCCAGTACCCTCACTTTTGTATGGTTTGACTCTGTAGCTGAGTTTAACATGAACCAGACTGTTTGATGGTCACTTGTCCCCAGATGGCAACCCACTTCTAGATCTGAGATCCTCTCACTGCCCCCGTTTGAGAGTACGAGGTCTAAGATTGCTCCCTCATGAGTGGGTTCCAAAACTAGCTGTCTAATGCCTGCCACCTGTAGGCGTCAGAATGGCCCTGTTTGGATGTGGCTGCAGCAAATGTGCTCCAGTTAACATCTGGCATATTCAGGTCTCCCATCAACAGTATCTCCCCTTTCTCTGCCATTCTAAGAATGCCTTCCATCATATCCTTGTCCATTCCTTCTCCCTGATATGGGGGTCTGTACACAACCCCTATGCGGATTGTGGTGTCCTTTTCAGTCTCCAAGGTGACCCACAGTGCCTCCTCTCCTCCCTGTTTACTCTTTTGTTCAGTTGCTTTTATCCCTTCCTTTACATAGAGAGCTACTCCTCCCCCTCTTTTCCCCTGCCTGTCTCTCCTGTAAGTTATGTACCCTGGTATGTTAACATCCCAGTCATGGTTCTCTGTGTTCCATGTTTCTGTGACTCTACGATATCCAGGCATCCTCTTCTATTAAGGCCACCAGCTCAGGGAGCTTGTTGCCCAGACTAGGGCATTGGTACTCATTACCCTCCATTTCCTGATGGCCTTACTCCTTTTGCCCCATCCCTGTCCTTCTTGCCTTTCTCACTTTCTCCATTTACCCCTGCCCTTCTCCCTATCGACACCTCCATGTTGGTGTTTGCCACACTTACTACCGTGATTGTTTGGGGGAAGGATTTTCCTGCTCCTTTCCAGTGCCTCCCCCATTGGCTAGTTTAAAAGCTTGCCAATGAAGCATTTAAACCTATCACCTAGGATCCTGGTTCCCCTCCTGGACAGATGCAGCCCATCATGCCAGTATAGGCTTGCATCACTCCAGGTGGACCCCCAGTCCCCAATGAAGCCAAATCCCTGAGTTCCACACTAGTTTTTCAACCACTGATTGAATCCCATAGTGCGGAACACCCTAGCCTCTCCTATGCCATAGATGGGTAGCACCTCCGAGAAGGTTACCGTGCTACTTGACTAAGGCCCCTCCCCAATTCCACAAACTCTTCCTGCACTTCTCTAATCCCTTTCTTAGCCAGGTCATTTGTCCCTAGGTGGACAATGACATCCAGCTCCCTCCCCTGTGCAGCTGCTCCGGCAATCTTGAGGATTTGCTCCCTGTCCCTCCGAGCCATGGAGCCAGGCAGGCACCTTACCTCCCTCTCCCCTTCCTGCCCAGTTCTACCTTCCTAACAATGGAGTCCCCCACCAGGAGTTGTTTTTTCCCCTGCAGGGTCCCCTGCCACTCTCCTGTGGGTCTCCTTGTGGAGGTTCCCAGCATCCTCCTTGGTCTCCACTGTAGGTGCCTCCATGGAGGAACCACACTTTGCCAGAATGGCATAGGAATTGTGGAGAGGTCAACTGGAGGGATGTGCCTCTGTTCCACCACCCTCACCCTCCCTGAGCCCACTGTGGTCCAACCGCTCCTCTTTCTTGGCAACCTCTGAGGCAACGGCAGTGGCACTGGTGGTCCCTGGATGGAAGAGGAGGTCCCACAAATCCTGGCCAACTCAGCCTGGAGATGAGCAACCTCCTCCCTCAGCCCAGAGAGGTGCCTGTAGATGGGACAACACCGCATCCTCCAGAACATCTCCCAGAAGACTGCTGCTCCACAGCCACTGCACTGCACCACTCCAATCATGTCTTATTTCTGGCCCCTTAACTGTTTGCAATCCTTACTCTTTCCTCTGTTTTTTTCTCTCTCTCCTTACTTTCTGCCTGTGTGCCCTTTAAGCTCCTGATTGTCCTGTTCTGAGACAAGAATATCCTATATTTCTCAGTAGACCACTTACTTGTTCAGAGGCAGAGCTCCAGCAGCTAGAGGGGGCCGGAGAGCTACTCTTGCCCTTCTAGGATGGTGGGTCCTTGGTGGTTCTGAGATCACTCACTTCCTGCCCCTAAACAGGAAGTTCCTGTTGTCAGTCAAATCCTGTGCCTATAAAAATAGAACTAGCTTTGGGTGGAGGAGAGGGAAGGAGGGCAATATAGTCCCAGCAGAGAAGTTCAGTCACACAGCAGTCCTTTCTCCTGGTGTCTTCTCTTTCCTTTTATTCTGTTTGTATGCAGTAACTAAAAATAGAGTAGTTACTGTGAGATATTGATGTTAATATGCTTTAATTCCTTTGCTTCTAACACAGGTTTATCACATCTTAACCTATGCATAAATAAGGATGACATGTTGTGAAGTGATACAGTGATTATACAAGTACAACCTCCTTACTGGTGCGATATTAAATGACAGTAAAATGAATGCACTTATAATGTATTATAGAAGGCCTTTTTACAGCTGTTTTGGAATTGTACAAATGAAATAATACATTTTTATGCCTGTTTACATAGAGATATTTATTCAGTTTTTTTTATCTTTTAGCACTTTATGTCTTCAAGCACTTTACTAATTTGTATATTATTATGCATTTTTTCACTTTAGTAGGTAATACCGCTTTAAGAGATATTGTATTTATTACCTGTGCACACTAAGCTCTGGCACCTCCTGATGATGCACATGGAAAGTGTGAAACCAGTAGAGGGTTCCACGACCATTTGGTTGCTCGTGGCATTTTTTTGTATTCTAACCATTAAAGATGCTCTTTGGTTGAATTTCATGGAGGAGTGCTGACTTTTGCTTGTTGTGATCTACACTTTCTAATCCGTGTACACTCCCGTGCAGTGGAGCTGCATTTTGCCTTGCTTTGACCCCACCCATGGACCCTAAAGCTACAACTCCTGGCCAGGTCAGCCCACCAGCTGGCACCCCGGGCCACTTGGGAAATGTTGACGAGTTTTGTCCACCCTTCGGTGGACCAGAGGCCCATGTCTCCTGCCCAAGTCTGTTAGGCCAGGTGGTCACCCCCCCCACAGGCTGAGTGAGCGAGCTCACCGCCCACGCAATCTTCAGGCCCCTTTGGAGGTCAAGATCTAAACAAGTGCTTTACTCTGGTAGTCCATCACTAATCAGGGGACGATGCTGTTCTGGGACTGGTCCATTCAACAAAATGTCACCTGCTGCATTTCAGCTCCCCCAGTTCCACTCCTCTGGTTTCTTCTCCACTGATGGAATACCTGCCAGCCTCTGGGTGCACACCTCACTCCAGTTCACTGGACAGGTAGGCTGACTATTTTAGCCTCCCAAATGATAGACCAGATTCTCCAGCGATAAGTGCTGCAACGCTGGATACAGGAAAACTTTGTGATTTTTAAGTATCTGCAAGTCCTTAAACACTGTGGCTGCATCTCTAACCCACAATGCCAATACAAACTTCCTTACTCACTTTAATTCCCTAACTCACTACCACTAACTAATAAGCCACAAAAAATATGAAAAGGAATGCAAACATTGCAAGAGGGGGAAACTATTATTGTGTGGGAAAGTGTTGTTGGGGGCAGCTGTTGTATATTTCCTAGGAGATGATAATCTGCAATCTGTTCACAAGTATTCCCTGCCATTACCCCAGGTGGAGGCAGCATGCCACTTCTTCTCTCCACTCCTGAACCCAGGCCACCCCCTCGGAAGAGTGTGCAATGTGGACCCCGAGGGCCCCAGAATAGCCAAAGTGAGTCAAAGGTTAGTTACAAAGTGGAGCACTGCTGGGATCTGCTGCCCACTAGTGGCCACCCGGAGATTGCAATTTGTAACATTTTTGTACCCCCCCCAAAAAAGCAAAGTTTTGGAAAGTCAGTATGGAGCAACAGGGGCATGGTCTTGCCTCATCTAAAATGGCCACTTAACTCTGTTGCTCTGACTGCCTGGGGCTTTTAATCCATATGAACTGCCTTTCACTGAGCTTTTTCTGAAAACTGAGCAATCTAGGAAGCTTCCACGTAACTGCAGCTATCCATCGGACTAATTTTGATATCACTAAATGTTTTGACCATGCAACAGAGAGTGCTGTCTATACAGATCCAGAACCACATGGCTGTACATCCCAGCATGAACATGCGTCCCGGCTTCATCAACGAAATGATCTCCAGTCTGATGAAACAAATGACGGTGGTAACACTGGCATCTAATAACACTACCCTTGCTCTCCACCAGCTTGATGTGAGGATATTTCAGAACAAGAGAAAAGCAGCTTCCCACCATGGCACCATCAACAAACTCACGGCAACTGTAAAGGAACAAGCACATGTGATAAAGTCCCTGCAAGATAAAATGGATGACTTGGAGAACAGGAGCCACTGAAATAATCTGCAGCTTCTGGGGTTTCCAGAAGGTTCCAAACATGGCAATGTGGCTGAATTCCTCAGAACATAAATCACTCAGATCCTAAAGCTGCCAGAAGGTACACACCTCACAATTAAGAGGGCCCACCACTCCCTACAACCTTGCCCTAAGCCTGGAGATAAGACATAGCCCATACTGGCCCATTTTCTGAACTTTGCAGAAAAAGAATCAATTCAGGCTCTGGTCAGGGAACTGGGTACTCTGGAGTGGAGGGGGCATAGTTTGCTTATTTTTCCAGACTACTCGGAGCTGGCATCCAAAAGAAAAGAGTACACTTAGGCAAGACACCTTTTGCACACATTAGAGGTACCATTTTCCCTTTGGTATCCTGCATCTATGAGACTGGAATATTATGGGACACCCCTGGTTTTCAGCACCCCGGAAGCATTAATGGATTTCATTCACTGGACCTGGCCATGGGAGGATCAAATCTTCAGCCGAGAATACAAGCAAAGCCATTTCGTGCAGGACATAGGAAAAGACAAAGGCCAATACCACAACCACAGGCTGCTACTCACAGCGGGACCCAACAGCCAAACTTCCTCATAAAGGTGTGCAGGACCAGTGGGCACTGCCTCCATGATCATGGAAGAGACTGCAGAATTCAAAACACACCAGGCGAGACCACCCAGTCAAGAGAGTGAGAGAGACAGACCCAGAAGCTGCAACCACAGTAGGGACTCAGACGTCAGAGAAAAAGAGCACAAAATCCTCAGCTCTTACTGTGCCAACAATAAATATGCCCCTCTGTCTGAAATAACTCTGGACTATGCACCTTCCATGGAAATCAGCATCAACACTCATAACACATCGGACATTGTCTCTCTTAGTGCCAACACGCAGTCCTGGGCATCGGTGGTCAAAATCGGGCCAGGCACTATCACTGGGGAGACCGCAATAATGGTAAGGGCTATCTGCAACAGCAAGTATCAGCTATGGCATCCCCTGATCATCTGAAGAAGGCACCTTCAACATCATCTTCCTCTATACCCAGCTGAGCTCAAATATGGCTCAGATAAATAGTGTCTTACTTTTGCTTGTGGGATGAGCTGTAGAGGGGAATGTGGGGGGTGGCTAATAGGGGTATGCTGCCATGCTATTTTGGCCATCAAGAGGCCTGGTACTTACAAGCTGCTCATTGATTTGGCCTTTCCCACCACATAGAACCGGGTACAGGCCTTGTCACAGCCTCCTCGTCCTCTTTGCACTTGTCCCTGAAATAAAAGTTTGCATACGTGCTGTGCTAAAGTGTATCACCGCATTTTCTCTAGTATGTGGCCATCTTTGTACATGACTTGTCTGATTAGAGCTTATGACCAGGATACAAGGGGATAATTATGGGCTTTAAAAATGAAGGGTTCACTCACATCGCTTAATTTCAAAAGCCATACCTAAGCTGAGACGTAGTGCTCATGGCACAATCACACTTATTTGCTGCCGTCTACAGAGAACCCGTAGCAGCTACAGTGGAGTCAGCCACAATAAAGTGCAGTAACTGGCAGCAATGACATATCACAAAATCCTGCATGACAAAAGGGCTTAATTGCCATTGACTTACAATGGCGCCTGCAGCATTTTGTGATATTCTGCAGCATTTCTGCATTGCATCCTGGCTGTCACATCTGTATCTATGGTCTAATGCCCCCCTGTTGCTTCTTGTCTTCGAATATGCTAAGAGCTGGATCAGCTCACTAAGCTCCTTCTGTGAAAGGCTCATTTAATAAGGCTACTGGTATACACCTCTGGTAAGTGAACCCGGTACAGCCAACATGAACTATACCATCACGCTGTGCACAATAGGTCTTATGCATTTCCTCCTATGATAAGTTTCTCATCAACTAAATAGACCTAATGCGCTCCCTCTCGGCTCCTGATTGGATGCGTCATTGCCACACTTGAATGAAGCAATTCATATCTCTCCCTTTCCAATCAGAGAAAAGGGAACTCTGGCCATATTTCTAGCAACCTGACTTTGCCCCAGGTAGTTGAAGTTGTAGTGGTAGTTGAGGCTGTGGGTGAGACTGTTACCGCTCTCCCGCATTTCACAGTGACCACTATAACTGTGGGCATATCCCAGTTTGGTCACGGCATGTTTGCTATCAGGATCACTGGGAAAAGTGGCTAACCACTTGGGACACCATGCTGCCAGATATTCACCATGACTACATCCCAAAATACAGTTTCTTTGATACCAATGTAAATAGTTTATGTATACTGTATAATATAATGTTTTATTTTTGGTCTTGTGCTAATTCTCATACAACATCGTTAGAATGCTTTATTGGAGAGAACCTGTTTGAAGGAACACATGCTCAGGGTACTGTAAGGTGTGTAGTCATGACCTCAAGGTTTTTCAGCAGCTTTTTTGGGACTTTGGGTAATCTGGTTGGCCTGCAGGAGTTCTACGAGTCCTATACCCCCTTATTTCTCTGCACACGTAGTCTAATTATTGGATCCCCTATATGTGATCAAGGCTGATTTTGTCTGTCATACATGGAATGTTAGAGGGCTTAACACCCCTGTCAAGAGGAAAAAAGTGCTTTCCCATTTAAAAAAGTTGAGGTCTCGGGTAGCTTTCCTGCCAGAAACAAAACTCATCCACAATGATCAGGTATTCTTAGTCAAGGACTGGCTGTGCCAGGAAGTTCATGTGTGTGCACCCTCTAGAAAATGTCAGGTTTTTATACTCCTCCACAAATCTCTTAAGTGGTCAGTCACTACTTTACTATCTGATCCCCTAGAAAGATGGGTAATGAGCATCTTCTCTACACCATGTGGTCCTATCCTACTGTGCAATGTGTGTGCTCCACACCAGGATGACCCAAAATTATTTAATGAATTTGCTAATGCTCTCAACTCCCTTTCAAACCCTACTGTCCCATTTTGATAGGTGGGGACTTCAACTTCACTCTAATACCCTTGCTGGGCAGGAGTGCATCAGGTAAATAATCACACACTAGAAGGGGGGGGCACACCTTAGGTCAACTGATGACTGATTATGGTCTCATTGCTATTTGGTGCATGTTTCACCCACATGTTCGAGACTACACCTTCCACTCAGGAGTGCGCAACTCCTTTAGCAGATTGGACTTCTGGCTCAGCAACCCCACCCTGACTCTACTGGCCCTAGACTCGGTTATCCTTCCAATGTTGATCTCTAACCATGCAACTCTAGTTCTCATGAGGAACCTCGCACCAGCTTTCTGCCCATTGGAGGCTTGACTCCCTTTTGCTAAGAGACCCAGATTTTATCCCCTGGGCACAAAAGGAAACCACCCTTTTTCCCCAGGAGAACCCCATCTCTGACACCTCAGCTGGTGTCAGATGAGAGGGCTACAAGACCACTATCAGGGGGATAATTATGGAATACATCTCAAGAAGGCGAAGAGAAAGAGAGCAATGTCTTACAAAAACTGAGGCAGATTTAAAACAGGCTGAAGTGACATATAAAGCTCAACACTCCCCTTCCCAGCATTCCACCCCATGTCACAAAGTGATGGGCTTATGCCTTGAAATCAACCAGTTGTTAAGTAGGAAAGTTGAAATAGCAATCCGATGACTACATCGCAAATTTTGGGATATGGGACAAAAGTAGGAAGATTTTGGAATACCAGCTATAAAAGCAAATTGCTGATAGACACATAGCAGGCCTAAAAGGATTTACTGCATTTAGTGTCAGTGGCTCAGTAGGTAGCACACTCGCCTCTGAGGCCGGGAGATCAGAGGGCTGTGGGTTCAGTTACCACATCTGGCACTTGGGTTAATATCCCAGTACTGACACTGTAGTGCAGCATGAGAGGGGTGCTGCACTTCTGAGGTGCCGTCTTTCGGATGAGACGTTAAACCGAGGTCCCATCTGCCTGGATTGGTGGTAGTTCAGGTGGATGTTAAAGATCCCATGGCACTTATCGAAAAGAGTAGGGGAATTTCCCTGGTGTCCTGGCCAAATTTCCCTCATTCACTAAAAAAAATACCACCAACAGCTTAATCTGGTTCAAGGTCAGTCGGCATTCATCTGTATCCCCCTCCCCCGGGTCGTGCCTGAAAATAGTCAGGATTTGTCTAGTGCACTTACCCGGTCAACAAAAGCTAAATAAATAAAATAAATAAATAAAAAAAGACTCCCAAGGTAAAGTGTTATCTAGCTCGCAGGATGTTAATGACATTATGTCAGCCTTTTACTCCACTTTATATACATCCATGCCCCAAGATTTCCCTGTGGGAATCCAGCCCTTTCTTGACGGACTCTCTCTTCCGATGCTGTCATCCGCATAATCTCAAATCCTTGACACTACATTAACCCTAGAAGATGTGAGTAAAACCCTAACATCGCTCCAGGGAGTAATGCTCCTGGTAGAGACAGCTTCTGTGTTGAATTCTTCGAAGCAGTGACCCCCCCCCCGATCACCTGCTACTATCTCAGGTGTATGCAGAGGCCAAAGTGCTGGTTTTTTTTTTGGCCCTCACACTTAGGGAAGCTGTTATTATAGTGCTCCCCAAGAAGGGCAAGGACCCCACTCTAGCTGCCAGTTATAGACCAGTCACACTTGTCATTGCTAACAGTAAGGTCTATGCCAAAGCACAGTTGAACAAACTGAGCCCCCTGCTGCCCACTCTGATGCATCCCTCCCAAGTTGGTTTCATCCCAGGAATAAACAGCACAGATCACATTAGGTCACAGATCAACCTTCTGTACGCTGCAGATGGCTTCCAAATCCCAACAGCTATCCTTGCAGTGGAGTTTGAAAAGGCCTTTAATCCCCTAGAGTGGGACTACCTTCAATTGGTCCTAAACCACCTGGGCTTTGGGGATAGATTTATGGCCTGGGTAAAATCCATTTACTTGCCCAGACAGCCGAGGTTTCCACAAACTTCTTACTATTGGCTTCATTCTCCTTAAAGAGAGAGATGCCCCATCAGAGGCAGTATAGCTCAGTGGTTTAGGTCTCTGAGCTGCAAACCTGGAGACTGGGGTTTGAATCCCACAGCCCCCACTTGCATAGTGTGTGACCCTGAGCAAGTCACTTAACTTTCTTGTGCTCCCAGGTCACAACTGGAAACAAGCTTCAGTTTAGTGTGCCTTTCCTGGTTAAACAATTTCCCCTTCCCTTCTCCCCACTATTATTTGTGTTGGCCATTGAGCCCTTGAAAGCAGCCACAGATCTTAGGGATTGAGATAGGAAACAGGCATTACTCGACCCTCATGTATGTGGATGACCTGCTAATTAGGGCAACTCAGTGGTATTAACCCAGCTGCACACTCGAGTAGACTCGATAGACCGTTGGGTCTGTTTCTGCTGGCAAGTACATATGTTCGTATGTAATTCTGCTGGCATATGTACAGCAGTCCTTATAACCTCTCCTAAACCTGCTAAACTCCTTTGCAGACTATTCCAGCCTAAGGTAAAATTAATCTAAAACAGAGATAATGCCCCTAAATCAGCTCTGCCAACCAAGCATAGCCACATACATCAGTTTTCTATGGACAGCAGAAGGTATTACATGCCAGGGCATTAAATTATCCCCACAAATTGAGAAGACTTGGGAATTAAATCTTCAGCCACTACTAAATGCCTTCAGGACTGAATTTGACAGGTGGAAGTTACTGAAACTCACCCTAGCCAGAACAATTGCTGCCATTAGGATGATAACTTCTCCTAAATTCTTCTATCTGCTTACCCACATCCCTCTAAGCATACTGATAATATAGTTTCAAAGTATCAACAAGTTAGTGGGTGATTTTTTATGGGAAAGTAAGAAACCCAGATTCAGCTGCAACAAATTATGATCCCACTAGAAGTTTGGAGGGTGGAACTTATCGTGGATGAAGGGGTGTTAGTATGCATTTCAAGCAGCACAAACACTTCACTGGTTTAACCCCTGCAATTAGTTATCTCCTCAATGGGTTCATATGGAACACAGCATGGGAGGTGTTGGCACTGCTGCCTCCTTGCTTTACCTACCCAAAGGGAAACTTCACCCCCACCCCAGCATAACCCCTTCTAGTAAGTGCTGGGCCCTGGTTGACCACAGGTTGAGCTTGAATTCCAGTCTCATACACCCCCCATGGAATAACCCACATATTCTCATAGATAAAAAGTCTCTGTCCTGGCCTCAATGGACCAACAAGGGTATTCATTTCATAAAAGACGTCCTTGATCATGAGTCTGATTCAGTTGCATTATTTCACTCTCTGCAAGAGAAATGGAACCTTCCTCACAATGATCACTGGTGGTATTTACAAATGAGGGAGGCTGTTAAGTCCTTTCTGCATGCTCACAATTCTTTACCAGTAGTTGAGATGCTGCCCCAGTAACTTTCTGCCTGAAAAGGGCTAGCACACAATATATACTCAAAATGGAGAAACATCTTACCCATTCCATCAGAAGAATCAAAAGCAAGGTGGGAAACATTTCTAGGATTCAGTCCCACTGATGTCTAATGGTCACAAGTGTTGCACAATACCCTGCTCAGAGATGCTCACAGCAGGTTGATTCAAAATAAAATTCTACATTCATGGTACAGAACCCCAGCAGTCCTCCATGTCACCAGGGTACTTGACCATTACAAACACTGGTGCTAGGGGGATCTTTAACATGTTCTCTGGTTATGCTCCAAACTTAAAACCTTCTGGAAGCAGATATGCCACATAGGCAGTTCAGGACTTCATATAAATATTCCAATCTCTGCCCACCTTCTATTACTGGGCATTAAACTAGCAGCATGGCAGCTGAAACAACCTGCATTTAGATGGCTGATCTTGCTGGCAATGCAATCTAAAAGAGCTTTCCTGTGCAAATGGCAAGGTGGCATGCCTCACCTTGATTGCCTCTAGGAACTATGTCATATGTAACCATAAGAACACTGTCTTGTGCTCACAGAGTTGTAAAAGTGCAGGATTGTCAGATCTCATTATGTTATGTCTGTTTACCTTAAAATCAATAAAAAGCTTTAACAACAAGGAGACACAATAATTGCTTGACTGGTGCTGAGGGGAGAGCCTAGATCCAAAGAAAGGTATTTTGGTTACAGGGATCCCAGACGACACAAGCAGAGAGACTATTACAGATGCATTAGAGTCTGTGAAAGAATTGGGCAAAGTAAAAGTATTCCAGATAAGGTATGATTGTGCCAGTAAAAGCACCCATGCCTTATGCAAAAGCACTACAGATGTTGATGCTAGTAAATTACTGCCCATCCTCAACACAGAAGGGACTGATGGTGAGTGGAAACTGTTTGAAAAGGAGCAGTCCGCAACCAGACACTCTTCCCCCACCACCACCTAAAACAGATTTGTTAAAAAAAGGTTAAAGCAATGCTGTCCACTGAAGACAAACCTGTGAGAGACATACAAGCCCTGTTCCAAGAAGTCAAGCCTGCCTTTATAGTACTGCCCAGTGGAGTAATCTCCTACAGTGGTAGGTATATAAAAGTTTGCCAGTACCAAGGTATACCTTGGTAGGTGCAGTACACCAAGCAGTATCAAGGGGAGAGGCACTGATAAGCAGCAGGAAAATCCCAGCCTCTCCCTACAAAACAGGGTACTAAATGAAAAAAAGACCAAGGTAGAAAGGTCAGTGGGGGATGCTGCTACAGAAGGTAAAGCCATCAAAAAATGGAGAGCAATGAGTACCAATGCCTATAGTCTGGGTAACAAGCTTCCTGAATTAGTGGCCTTGATGGAGGAGGAACATCTGGATATTGTGGCAGTCACAGAAACCTGGTACACACAAAACCATGACTGGGACATAAACATACCAGGATACACTACCTACAGGAGGGACAGGGAGGGTAAAAGAGGAGGAGGAGTAGCTCTTTACATAAGGGAAGGAATCAAGGCAACAGAACAAAAAGGAAAACAGGGAGGAGAAGAAGCACTGTGGGTCAGTTTGGAAGCAGGCAATGGTACCACAATCCGCAAGGGGTTGTATACAGACCCCCCCCTCTAAGGGGGAGGAAATGGACAAGGAAATGATAGAAAGTATACTTAGAATGGCAGATAAAGGGAGATACTGCTGATGGGTGATCTGAATATGCAAATGTTAACTGGAGTGCAGTTGCAGCCACTTCTAAGAGTGAGGTTATTCTAAATGCCTACAAGGGGGCATGCCTAGACAACTAGTATTGGAATCCACTCGAGAGGGAGCAATCTTAGACCTGGTTCTCTCAAATGGAGATGGAGAGGATCACAGATGTAGAAGTGGGTAACCATCTGGGAACTAGTGACCATCGAACAGTATGGTTCTACAATAAACACAGCAATAGAGTCAAGCCATACAAAGGCAAAAGTACTGGACTTCAGGAGGCTGACTTTGCCAAAATGGTGAGTGCCTAAGGAATGCACTAGCAAATGGGCAAGAAGGAGGGTGGAAGAACAATGGGGAATAATAAAACTGCCATCACAGAGGTAACAAGCCTTTGTGTGAAGCAAATAAACAAAACAAAATGATGTAAGAAACCACTATGGTTCTCAAAGGAGGTAGCAGTGAAGGTTTGAGAGAAAAAGAAAGCATTCAGAAAGTACAAGGAATCACAGAAGGAACAAGACAGAGAATTGTATCAGTTAAAACAAAAGTAAGCTGGAAAGGCAGTCAGAACAGCAAAGGCCCAAACCGAGGAAAAGATAGCCAACTCAGTTAAGAAGGGGGATAAAACCTTTTTTAGGTACATCAGGGAGCGAAGGAAGACTAAAGGAGGGATAGTGAGGCTTAATAAAGGGGAGGGGGTAGGCAGAGGGTGTCAGTGAAAAGGCAGAGATACTGAACAAATATTTTTGCTCAGTATTTACAAATGAAGAGGGAGAGGTACCTGAAACAAACAATAGAAACACTCTAGATACAGAAGTTGATACCAGCCCATTTACAGAAGAAAGGGTTCTGAAAGAACTCTTAAAACTGAAGGTGGACAAAGCAATGGTGCCTGATGGGATTCATCCCAGAATTCTAAAAGAACTAAGGGTAGAACTAGTGACATCGCTGACTACCATCTTTAACAAATCATGGGAGGATGGGGTGGTACCTGAGGACTGGAGGAGGGCAGATGTGATTCCCCTTCACAAAAGTGTCAGCAGGGCAGAAGCAGGAACCTACAGACCTGTTAGTTTAACCTCAGTGATAGGGAAAATGATGGAATCACTTCTGAAGGAAAGAATTGTCGAGTATCTAGAAGCCAGAGTGGCACAGGACCCAAGGCAGCATGGATTCACAGCAGGAAGGTCATGCCAGAAGAATCTA
This sequence comes from Neoceratodus forsteri, assembly GCA_016271365.2. NCBI lineage: Eukaryota > Metazoa > Chordata > Ceratodontiformes > Ceratodontidae > Neoceratodus > Neoceratodus forsteri. Next base: position 187,907,391 of record CM057459.1, on the reverse strand, counting down.
ATAGATTTCTTTGACTGGGTAACCAAAGTAGTAGATCAGGGAGGGGCTATGGACATGGCCTACCTAGACTTTAGCAAGGCATTTGACTCAGTCCCACACAAAAGGTTAATATACAAGTTAGCCAGCCTGGGAGTGGGTCCCAAGATGATAGCCTAGGTAAAGAATTGGCTGGAGAATAGGACACAGAGGGTAATAGTAAATGGAGTCCACTCTGAAGAAAAGGGGGTTACTAGTGGGGTACCGCAGGGCTCAGTATTAGGACCGGTCCTCTTCTATGTCTTTATAAGCGACATTGCAGAGGGACTGGAAGGAAAAGTATGTCTCTTTGCAGATGACACAATGATCTGCAATAGAGTTGATGCACAAGGTGTGGCGGAAAGAATGAGAAGGGACTTGGCAAGGTTAGAGAAATGGTCAAATGTATGGCGGCTTAGATTCAATGCTAAGAAGTGCAAGATAATGCACTTGGGAAACAAAAACCCAGTGGAAGAGTACACAATGGGGGGTGAGATACTAACAACAACAAAAATGGAAAGGAACCTGGGGGTAGTCATATCAGATGACTTAAAGGTGGGCAAGCAATGTGAGAGGGCAGTAAGGAGGGCTGGGGGGATACTGGGATGCATAGGGAGAGGCATCACCATTAGAAAACAGGAAGTTGTTATCCCTCTGTACAGACAGCTGGTGAGACCCCATCTGGAGTACTGTGTGCAGTTCTGGAGACCCAATCCCGCAAGGACATAGACAAGATGGAAGCTGTCCAGAGGAGGCAACTAAAATGGTGCAGGGTCTGCACCAGAAGACATATGGAGAGAGACTAAAGGAGTTTAATATGTATAGCCTCGAGGAAAGGAGGGAGAGGGGGGACATGATAGAAACTTTCAACTACCTCAAGGGAATCAACAAAGTCCAAGAGGGTAGCATCTTTCAAAAAAAGAGGTGTGCAAGAACAAGGGGCACAATTTGAAGATAGAGGAGGGTGGCTCAGAGGTAATGTAAGGAAGTATTTTTTCACAGAGAGGGTTGTGGATGCATGGAACGGCCTTCCAGAGGAGGTTATGGAGTCAAAAACAGTGGTTGAATTCAAGCATGCATGGGACAGTCATAAGGCAATTCTAGGGGGTTGGGGTAGAAAGAAGTAGGCTGCTGGTTAACTAGGATCTGCAGCTTATCCATTAGGTAGGGAAATGGGCAGACTGAGTGGGCCAAGCGGTCCTTATCTGCCATCAAATTCTATGTTTCTATAAGGAATACCTCACTAATGCAGTAGTCTGATACTATGGTAATGAGATAATAGGATAAGTGCCTAAATAATTGAATCCCCATCATCATCTGCTTAAATGTGCCAGGTGGTGCTGTTTGTGGTTACATTTTACCTGACTTACTTGCAATGTTCCAGCAGGTGTTCCCACAGTCTACATCTGCTGTTTGGATATTGTAAAGGGAAATTAACCAACCTCTAACCTACTGTATGTCATGACGTCTTTTTTTTTTCTAAATTGTAATGACCTAAACAATCAAACAATAAACAAAAAACTATACCAGTGCATAGCAACTGATTTGAAATGTTATGGTAAAGTGTCAGATACCTGTCTATATTTTTAATTCTTCTTTGAGGAATGTATAAATGCAGCAGTGGTTGGAGTAGTATGTTGTACTTTTCTGTGATGTAAGCCCTGCTTCACACTAAGCATTTTTATGAATACACCAGCAATTCAGAACTGCCAGTATTTACCTCTTCATTTAGCATGCTGATCTTAAGATTGAAAACATAATACACAATATTTATTTCTTTTGCAACTGAGCCACAGATCTCCTATCATGTCTTTTTTAAATAATATTTTACTTAATTTCTAAGACAACAAACATCACCGTGTCCAAACAGTTCACATAACATACATAAAAAAAGATAGAAAATACACTCATCTATATAAAGTTCAGAGATACCTTTAAAATAAATAGACAAACCAATGATAAATTAAGAATGAATGAGTAAAAATAGAACACAAAAGACTCTCTACAAAACCATTAGTGCCAGGACAAGTATACTGGGGACACCAGGTCTGACTTGACTCAGAATTAATATCAATCTGGTAAGTCGAGAAGTGGGGCGAGGGGATAAGGGAGAAAGTGAATGGGAGGAAGGACAAAGATCCCTACCCAGCCCATCAGGAAAAGTGTCTTGGGGAAACTGTGGGTAAATGGAGACTCCAATAACTGTACCAAAGGGGGAAATCCCTTATAATATTACCTTAAACCTGTTCAGCTAGCTCTTCTAAAATGGACTTGTGATTAAGGTGAGCTAAATAATGAAAAAAGGGCATCCAATGACTAAAGAATTGGTCCTTTTGAAGCCTTATTTTGGCCGTGATTTGTTCCATCATAAGAATCTGAATACATATATTCAACCAATCCTTGATCAATGGTCGAACAGGAGTTAACCATTTTTAGGTGAGTGCCTTAAGGGTGGAGGCTACAAAGATGTTAAAAAGATACTTCTGAGCCCTTGTTCGAATAGGGGTTGGGGAAAGTCCCAGCACCCAATATGTAATTCCCTTTGGCAGGGGCACTTTTAGAATTTTCATGACTTCCCCTATCACTTTCCCCCAGAAGGGTTGGAGCATAGGGCAGTCCCCAAAAATGTGAGTGTGGTTGCCTACAACAGAGCAAACTCTCCAGCACCTGGCCAAAGGGGGTACGCTATATTGTTTGGTAATGTCAGGAGTACGAAAATGACGGCTAGTCACCCTCCATCTAAAATCTCTCCAGGTTGGGGAGGCAGTAGTGGAGAAAACCCCTTCCCAAATCTTTTTCTATTCTCCATCTGATAACTTAATCTGTGTCTCATTGTGCCATTTATTTATGACTGAAAACTGTGGATGTGGATCTCTACCCGACAAGAAATGGACTATTTGGGAGACCCTCCCTCTAGACATGACCGACTCCGCCATATCAGTAAGGAACTGAGATAAGTAGTTCTGCCCTGTTTGAAGTTACTAACATACTAAAATGACAGCAGAATAGGCCTAACGGTCTTTCGAGTCTGCTCGTCTGGTCAGCCCCCACTCTGGGTGCTGACCTTGCTGTCCTGCTCGCCTTCTCTGGCTTCTCCCTTCCCAGTTCCGGATATTCTTGCTGCATTGGATTTTGCTTCCAGAACCCTTCCCTGTACCTGTCCACCCTCTCTTGAACCCCTCCACTGTCTCTGCCTCCACAGCCCCTAGGTGAGTGCATTCCATGGCTCCACCACCCTCTCAGTAAGTAGCACCTCCTCCTTTCTCCCTGAAACTTCCCTCCAGCTTCCACCCATGCCCTCTAGTGGCCCTTCCTCCTTCCTTCAAGCACCCTGACTGTTCCTCCCTATTTACCCTCTTCATGTACTTTTGAAGACCTCTATCATGTCCCCCCGGTCCCTTCTCTCTTCCAATGTGTACATATTTAGCTCTTTGAGCCTCTCCTCATAGGTCCTGTCCCCCAAGCCCCAAATCATTTTGGTTACCCTCCTCTGGACCCTCTCCAGGAGGTTAATGTCCCTCTTTAAGTGTGGCCTCCAAAACTGCACGCAGTACTCCAGGTGCGGCCTCACCAGTTATACAGAGGGAGTATCACTTCCCTCCTTCTGGAGGTGATCCCCCTAGCGATGCATCCCAGCATCCTGTTGGCCTTGGCTGCTGCCCTCCTACAAGTCTCAGAGTTGTTCATCTTGACATCCACCACCACCCCCAGGTCCCTTTCAGCCATCGAGACTTATAGCATTCCCCCCCCCCAGGGTGTACACTTGGCCTGGGTTTCTGGCCCCCAGGTGGAGTACCTTGCATTTCCCTGCATTGAACTTCAGCTTCCACTTTCTAGACCATCTTTCCAGAGCCTCCAGGTCCCCCTGCAGGGCCACCCTCCCTCCCCCCCATCCACCACCACCCCCAGTTTCGAGTCATCTGCAAAGAGACTCATCTCACTCCTGATTCCTGTCCTTATGTCAGATATGTAGGCGTTGAACAGAAGGGGCCCAAGGACTGATCCCTGTGGGACCCCACTAATGACCCTCCTTGGGGATGAGACTATCCCACCAACTACGACCCTCTGGGCCCGTTTCTGGAGCCAATTGCCTATCCATCTGATCATCTGGTTCCCCAACCCCATTTCTCCCAGATTATCCAACAGGCACGTGAGGAACAGAGTCAAATGCCTTGCTGAAGTCTAGAAGAGGACATCCACTGAGTCTACCCAGGTCCAGGCACTTGTCACCAGTCATAGAACTCCACCTGGTTTGTCTGACACGATTTCCCTGGGATGAATCCATGCTGTCTACTCGTCCAGGCACCTGACTTATCCAGGTCCCCCTAGCCTCTCCTTGACAATGCCCTCCATCACCTTGCCCACCACCGATGTCAGGCTGACAGGCCTGTAGTTCCCTGCCACCTCCCTTGATCCCCCTTGTGGATGGGCACTATCGCGCCACCTTCCAGTCTTGGGGCACCCACCCTGTCCTCAGAGAGATGGTGAAAAGCTCTGCCAGGGTTTCCATGGGACATCTGCAAGTTCCTTCAGCACTCTGGGATGTAATTTATCCGGCCCAGTGCTTTCTCCATCTTAAGGGAGCTGAGGCTTCCTCACTCTGTCTGCTGTGATTTCCACTTCGGTGCCTCTTCTCCTGCTTAGCCTCCCCACCTGCCAGTGATGCCTCCCCTCTCCTCAGACCTGCCGATCGGTAAGGGTCCCCCCTCCCTCAGTATCTCTGTCTCCTCCCATGTATAATGCAGCACCCCATTTCCCTGGTGAAAACTGGGTGGAAGTACTCATTTAGTATCCTCAGCCTGCTCCCCGGGTCTTGTGCCCATCTCTCCCTGATTTAATCCTGCTAATCTGCCCCTTCACCCTTCGTCTTTCCCCAATGTATCTAAAGAACCCCTTTTTCCCTCTCCTAATTTCCCTGGCCAGGTTCTGCTCTTCCTTGCCTTAGCCGCCCTCACCACTCTAGTGGCTCTTCTAGCCATCAGCTCGTACTCCCCTCGATCCCTTTCACTCCTTGAGCACTTGAATTGCTTATAGGCTGCTTTCTTTCTCTGCACCACCTCCTGGACCTCCCTGGTCCACCAACAGGGTTTTTGGGCCCTACCGCATTTTCGTCTTACTCTTGCACAGGTGCTGGTAGCATCCTGCACCCCTCTCCTGATGATTTCCCACCTACTATCAGCATCCATGTCTGACCCAATCCCATCCAAATGCTCCTTAAGGATCCTTCCCATTTCCTTAAATCATCCGCCCCCTGAAGTCGGTTACTTCCGTCTTTGTGCAGCCTTCTACCTCTCCTAGGTCCAGGCAGAACCAGACCATGGCATGGTCACTCCCGCCAATGGGTCCCTTACCTCCAGGCCCCAAATCTGGTCACTGTCTGCCAGGACCACATCCAGTACCAGTCTCCCTGGTGGGTTCCCTCACCTGCTGAGTTAAGGAGCATCTTGAAGACATCCAACAACCTCTGTTCCTGGTCACAGAAGATGTCATAGTCTCCCAGTCTGTTCCTGGCATGTTTAAGTCCCCAACACCACCACGTTCCTCTTCCCAGTCTGCAGTGTCTCCTAACATCTGCCACCAGACTGTCCTCAGCTCCTCCGCCAGACAGGGGTCTATACACACTCCTATTTTTACTCTCTTGCCTCCCTTGTTATCAGGTGTCCCAAATCACCTCCACGGTTCCCCTGCCTCACTACTCCCCTATGCCAATGCAGTTTTTGACTATCATTGCCCCCTCCTCCCTTCCCTCCCCCTGTCCTTCCTGAACATAGTGTACACCCTCCAGGTTCAGGTCCCAGTCATGTCTTGCGGTGGCCCAAGTCTCAGTGACCGCTGCCACATCCACTGCTCCCTCAGTTAACATCGCCTGGAGCTCAGGCATTTATTGCCCAAGCTCCTGGCATTTAGCAGGACTACCTTCCACCCTTTCCCTATAGTTCCATTTCCCCTGCTCGTGTTCTCATGGGGATTCTGTTTTCCCCTGGTCTGCACTTTGCCAGTCGGCCTTTTCCTGCAATCCTCCTGGTCCCCAGAGGGGTGGAGACAGAGTCCCTCCTTTATCGACACCCCCTTGACAGCCTTTTCTCCCATACCACCCCCCTTCACAAGTTTAAACCCCACTTTTCACCAATGAACCCCTCTATTTTCAACTTAAGGATTCCCCTTCCCTCCAAATTGAGATGTAGTCTATCTCTAGCATACAGCTCCTTATCCTCCCAGGTCTCTCCCCAATCCCCCATCAACCCATACCCTCTGGCCTCACACCACTCCCTGAGCCACTGGTTTATCTCCCTAATTTTCCTTTTGTGTTCCCCACTAGCCCTTGCACTGGCAGGATTTCTGAGAAAAACTGTGCATCCTATGTCATGACAGACCCTGGCGAGCTCCTGAATCTTGCCTGTATCTCTAGCTCGCTATTTCCCTCAATGTCATTTGTACCCAGGTGGACCAGTATGTCTGGGAACCCCACAATCCTTTGCCAGCTGATATACCTCATGCTTAGCCCTGTGCACTGTTGGTCCAGGAAGCATCTTGTTCTAACTGGCCAGGCTTCTCCTTCCTATCCCATTTGATACCCCTGATCATAGAATCCCCCAGCAGGAGCACTCTGACCACCTTTTCCTCCATTCCCTTCCATGTCCTCATCCTTTCTACAGGCCCCATCCACCCAGCTGGCTCCTTGTTCCTCCCCTATCTGGGTGCCACATGCCACCCCTCCTTGTTTACCATGGCCACCCCTCCCCTCCAATCCTATGCCTCTCCTCCTCCTAGTATCCTTCTGTACCTTGCTAATTCCCCCTCACTGATCGCAACTGGTCCTTCTCCCCATCTGCTAAACTAGCCTGCTCATCCTCCCTTCCTTCCTGTCTCCATTTGTTCCTCCTTGCTCGTCGTGCTCCCCTGGCCTAAACCCTCAGCTCCCTTTACTGAATCCTCCTTGTACTTCTGGTCCTTCTCCTTTACCTTTCCTCCCAACTGGTCCTTCTCCTTGCACTTTCCTCCCTCTTCCCCCTGCCCCTCCTGCTCTGATTCACTGCTCCCCCCATTCTCCTGCATTCCAGGTCCCCCCCTGTTCTTCCCTTCTCTTGTAATCTAAAACATATTGTCTTAACCATAAAAAACTAAAGTGGTCTTGTGGGGGGAGATGGAATTTATGTGTAAGCTGAGCAAAAGATTGCATATGCAGCCCATGATGCTTTGCATTGTGGAGGCATGTGTGATTTTGTATTTTCTTGAAACTTGGCTTCCCAGCCAAATGCCCTTTGGGGTAACCCTTGCCTCAGTGTTTACACACAGAGGTTCTTTGTCTTTTAAATAGTTTTTTATTTTAATGGGTTCACCACAATATATCCCAGGCACACTGCCTTAGGGTAGCTGGTCCATTCCACTGGGGTGTCAAACAGGCCAGGCATACTGATGAGTCCTGGTAGAGATGAGAACACGTGTCTATGTCTTCTGTGGCACCCTTGCAAACTATGTGAGAGGCCTTCGGCACCATGCAATTCTGCTTAAAGTTGGACCAGCATAACATTCTGTGGTGATTTGCATATGCAGCCCATGATGCTTTGCATTGTGGAGGCATGTGTGATTTTGTATTTTCTTGAAACTTGGCTTCCAGCCAAATGCCCTTTAGGGTAACCCTTGCCTCAGTGTTTACACACAGAGGTTCTTTGTCTTTAAATAGTTTTTATTTTAATGGGTTCACCACAATATATCCAGGCACACTGCCTTAGGAGTAGCTGGTCCATTCCACTGGGGTGTCAAACAGACGAGGGCATGCTGAGTGAGTCCTGGTAGAATGAGGCTCACGTGTCTATGCCTTCTGTTAGCACCCTTTGCAAACTGTGTGAGAGAGGCCTTTGACGGCATGTGCAATTCTGCTTAAAGTTGGACCAGCATAACATTCTGTATTGATTTGCATATGCAGCCCATGATGCTTTGCATTGTGGGGGCATGTGTGATTTTGTATTTTATATATATGTTTTTTTTTTTTTTTACACTAGGCTAGCGGCAGTTGCATTTGCGAGAGCTAAGCAGGAAGTTTCTGAGCCTGGGCTTAAAGCAAGCTAAGGTTAGAGAGTTTGAGACACTGGCAGGGAGGGAGTTATACCAGTGGGGCACATGGTAGGGGAATGCCCTCTGACCTTGTGAGGTCCTGGCTCTCTGAATAACTAGGGTAGCTCTTGACGAGCTGCACGTGATCAGGGTTGGTGCAGTACGGCGAATGGGTTGGATAGGCCTATGGGGGATGAGGCCATGTAGGGCTTTAAAGGTGAGCTGGCATGTCTGATACATGAGTCGCTCTTCCAGGTTGAGTAGGGTAGCCAGGGTGTACAGCTCACATGTGTGAGTGAGTCTGGGAGCACCAGTGATAAGTCTGCAGGCCTTATTTACTGTGAGGCGAACCTTGTAGGCGGTCTGATCTGCTGAGCCATAGACGCAGGCCATAGTCAATGAGAGACATGACAGAGGAGGTGACAGCCAGGCGGAGGGCATCAGGAGGGAGGCATTTCTTGTGCCGGTAAAGAATGCCTAGCCGTGAGTTGGTGGCAGAATTTAGGGCAGATATATGTCCATGGAATGAAAGTGCAGGGTCAAAGGTTATACCAAGATATTTATAGGATTGCACCTGGTCAATGACGAGATTGGGTGTGGAGTGGACAGCTAAGGAAACTTGCTGTACTTATTTTAGGGGTGAGAGAGAAGAGCATCGTTTTGTTTTCTTAAGGTTGATAACAGTTGGTGCTCAGTGAACCAGGTAGCTGCAGAGTCAAAGACTAGTTGGAGGGAGTTCTGTAGCAGCATGGGGTCATTGTGGGAGGCAACGAGAACAGCATCATCAGCATAGAAGCATCTTACCCATACAACTGTTGGGTAGGAGCTAAGAAAGAGTGAGAATAGTAGGGTCCAAGAATTGAGCCCTGCAGCACCCCAGAGCGAATGGGGCATGTTTCAGAGAGAGTACCGTTGACTTTCACACATTGGGAGCGGCGGAGAGATAGCTGGTGCACCAGGAACAGGTCCTGAGGCAAAAGCCTATTAGGTCGAGGGTGGAGAGCAAAAGAGGATGTGCACAGTATCGAATGCTTTAGACAGGTCAATGAATATAGCACCAGCCAGGGCACCAGAGTCCAAGGAGGCATGGAGGAAGTTGGAAAATTCCAGGAGTGCTGTATTGGTACTATGACCTGCTCTGAACCCGTGTTGTTCAGGGCAGAGAACATTATACCTACAGAGGTAGTCAGAGACTTGGGACGCACAATTTTCTCTAACGCCTTAGAGAGGGGAGAGGATTGAGATGGGTCGGTAGTTACCGGAAGAGTCCTGTCACCCCTTTATGGACAGGGGTAACTGTGGCAATCTTCCAGGCAGAGGAATTTTCCGAGACAGAGTGATTTGTTGAAAATGCATGTAATAGGTGAGAGGACCTGATCCAAGACCTGGCGTAAAGGCAGGGATCAAGTGAGTCATTACCGATGGTGTTACCTTTTAGGGCTTTTAGCAAGTAAGGCCTAGCTTCTTGCATGGTGACACGATGCAGGTGGAAAGAGGGGCGGGCAATGGGTGGTGGTACAGATGGAGGAGGTGGACTGAAAAAGTTAGTGAAAAAGTTAGTGAAAATTTTAACATCTTGGTTTAGCAATGAGATTGTCCTGCAGCTGGCACAATTTGTGTTGTCCTTCCCTGGTTTGGGTATCACCAATATGACTGCTCCTAGCCAGGATTCTGGGAATGTACCTTCCCCATGGGCCATGTTGTAGGCTTTGGTTAAAGCTGGAACAATTTCTTTAGAAAAAAATAAGTAATATTCCGACACAAAGCCATCTGACCCCAGGGCCTTCCCTCCTTTGAAGGAGTTAAAATGTTATCTGCATATAGAGAAATACGGATATCCTCCCCTCCCATCCGGATGCCCTCAAACACTAAGGATTGTTGAATCATAGCTGACAAGGGCTCGATACTGAGGGCAAATAACAGTGGGGAGAGGGGGCGCCCTTCCCTTGTTCTTCTCATAATACAAAATGAAGGGGATATCTCACCATTCACTTTGATTTGGGCAAAGGGGAGCTATAAAGATTGGAGATCCAGCTACGAAATTACCAGTATAGACGGTCAAATACCTTTTCTGCGTCAATCAATGCAACCGCTTGTGGGCGGGGGGGTAGAAAGTTCAGCTGAGGAAATCACATTCAAAAGAAGGCATATATTGTCATGAATGTGCCTGCCTGGGATGAACCCAGTCTGGTCTGGGTGAATCAAATGGAGGATAATCTGTTGAACATGCAAGGCTATTGCCTTAGTGAAAATTTTAACATCTTGGTTTAGCAATGAGATTGTCCTGCAGCTGGCACAATTTGTGTTGTCCTTCCCTGGTTTGGGTATCACCAATATGACTGCCCCTAGCCAGGATTCTGGGAATGTACCTTCCCCATGGGCCATGTTGTAGGCTTTGGTTAAAGCTGGAACAATTTCTTTAGAAAAAAACAAGTAATATTCCGACACAAAGCCATCTGGCCCCAGGGCCTTCCCTCCTTTGAAGGAGTTAATAATGAATTGAATGTCAGTTTCAGTGAAGGGAGCCTCCAGGCACTGCTGCTGTTCTGAGGTTAGTTTTGGTACTGAATGTTATTTAAAAATTGAGCTATTCTTTCTGTATGTCCCTCTGATCTGTCTTGACTGTATAGTTGAGCATAATACTTAAGAAATTCTTATGTTAGTTCCCCTTGGGTATTGAGTGTGATCTTATCTCTACTTTCTGTTCGTAATTTAGACACATACCTTTCAGCTTCTTGTTTTTGCAGTCTTAGGGCTAGGAGCTTGCCAGCCCTATCGCACCGCTCATAATATTTTTGACCTACAAAGCAAAGGGAATTTTCTACCCTCCAAGCCTCCAAAACATTTAAATCATCTCGTGCTTTTTTGATTCTGGATATTAGGGTTGGATCTCATGTCTGCTTGTGTTCTACTTCTAACTGTACTAATAATTCTTCCATTATCCTTAAGGTGGCCTGGTGTAATTTATGTTTGTAGAAGGCATGAGAAATAGTGTGGCCCCTTATTACAGCTTTAAGACTGTCCCAGATGAACTTCAGGGCAGTAACTTTTTCTGTATTTTCATTTAAGAAATGTCTGATAAGTTCCCTCATGGAGTTCATGAAGGCTTCATCGTGTAGGAGCCCTGCATTTAATCTCCAACTCCCACAGGAACAAGGGGAGTCCCATTTCATTTTGTAGGTCACCAGGGCATGTTTGGAAAGTGATAAAGTGTGGATCCTAGTGTTCACAATGGTATGTGCCCATTTTTGTTGAGTGTAGAGCCTATCTAGGCAGGAATATAAATTAGAGGCAGGGGAAAAGAAGGTAAAATCTTTCTTTCTAGGGTTCTGGAGTCTCCAGGGGTCAGTCATCCCTCCCCCCATCATTAAGGTTTTTATTAATTTGGAACACAGCTTGCTTACTGCCCCTTGTGGAGGATTTCTATCCAGAGCCGAATCCTCCACATAGTTCCAATCCCCTAAACATACTATTTGTCCTTCCGGTACAGAGGAGAAAGTCTTAAGACATGGCGAAGGAATTTGCCTGTTGAAGGGGTAGGTGCATAAACCCCAACTATGTGCAATGGTTGACCACAAAGTTCTCCATAGACCTGCACCTTCCACCCAGAACTATCAGGGTGTGTTTAAGTCACCTGAAAAGGCAGCCCCTTTCTTATCACGATAGCCACTCTGTCCCGTTTATCCCTTGGGTGCGAGTCAGAATATAGGCTACCAACCCATAACCTTCAAAGCTTTAAATGCTTTTGGGTGGAAAGTTTAGTTTCCTGAATACAAGCGATATCACATTTAGTTCATTTTACTTCTTGGAGGATCCAAGTCCATTTAACAACATTATTTACCCCTTTGACATTCCATGAGCATACTGTTAATTCAGCCATTTGTGATAAAGTAATATTTCAGTATCCTAACCTCCCAATTCCCAGCTTCCCCCCCACTCCCCTAGCATGAGGTCATCCTTGGCAAGGCAAGAAAATAAAATTTAGAATAAAAAACATTACAAAAAGACATGATAGAAGTAACACATGTAAGAGACATTAACAATGCAAAAACAACAGTCAACTAAAATGTTGATTAATAATAGTTACACTTAACTTGGACTCGGAAGCTTGGAAGCTTCCTGGAATACCAGCAGGCGTTGGGGAGAAAGTCTGAATCCCTAGAAGGAATACCCTGTAGCCAGGGAATGAGTAGTTGGTCCACTATTAATGTGGTCCTGAGTCTCTGCCTTCTGTTGGGCTCACGGTATTCTGGTTGGACCGCCTGGCGGCGGTTTGACTGAGGCAATGCTTATGGGATTAAGCTGATCGTGATTTTTTTGTTAGGTGACATTTTGAAAATCAGAACTCTGGTCTTCTATTGATTGATAGTTGGTTACCCTATGTTGCATTAACAGGGGTCAGTCTATTCCCAGTGTGCCCATATTTTTAAATATATCGCCTGAAGTATGAGCTTAAATAGGAACTATTCCCTTTCAATAACTGCTAGTAGGAACTATAATTAAACTAATCAGGGAGACAAACTAACTCCAAGCAATCCCCAATATTTTCCAGAGCAACCATAAACAGACAAAAAACTTGAACCTTTTATATAGAATAATAGTGCCTTCAGTCTTATCAGAGTGTCAGATGGGAGGCACTTAAGGCTGGGACAGTACAAAATGAAAGAATAAAACAAAAACAGATAATTATGTCTGGCACCTTTGCCAAACTCTTGGAATTAATCATCATGGGACAACTAAAGTACTCACACCTCCATGTACCTAAGGAAAGAAAAAGTTTTCATATTATGCAATGTTTCTGGTGGTATGGTAGTAAAGTTCTTATCCAATAAATTAAGTAAGGCCTGATATTTGAAACGATCACCAGTTTTTAAAACAAGGTCGTTACCAGTCAAAACAGGTCTTCCCATCCAGTTCTCTTATAAAATAGGTCTACCAACTATCCATGCTCGGGCTGAGCATATCGTGAGTGCTGCAGACATGGGTAGGCCATACGGACCTTGCTGTATCGATCCGATCGAGCTTTTCCAATGAGGGTGTAGGGAGAAAATCATGGGATCCGAAGCTCCCCATAAGCCATCCACAAATAACATTTTACAGCCCAAATGCCGACACAAAGAACCAGGGAGGGACAACATGGCAACACCCAGAACTGGTGCCCCTCCACAAGTCTTTGGTCCGAAGCTCTTCCCTTCCTTGTTCAGGTCCATGGATAAACAAATTTAACCGGGAGTGACAGATTATGATGGTGTAAGGAGCTGACGTCAACTAAAATAAAGGAGCTTAGTAGGGTCCCATGACAACTAACCATGCACCAGTTATCGTAAGAGATTTTGACTGTTCACAGAGTTCCAGTGAGACTATCAATTGAGTTACACTGGTTGCACGGCCGCTCCGAGGAAGATTCAACACAAGCAGGATGTCTTCTTCATGTGGAAGATATTCTTTTCTGCCAGGTTGTTAAATCTGAATGTAATGTCAGTATGCCTTGTGAGCAGTTCTTACCTCACTGGTGTTTACAGTGAGTTACAGTCCAAAGAAGTTTATTTATTTATTTATTTATTTTATATTTATTTTTTAACATCAGTTTAAAACTTTTGAGCCAGAGGCTCATTTACAAAGGTACCTCGTCATAAGGAAGACAAAACATACATACATACATGAGACAATCAGAAATACAGTACAGCAATAAGGCACAGGCAAGTTGCAGGCAATGCAATACAATCAGCAACACAGTTTAACAATAGGCACAGTCACGTTACAGGTGATGAGTGTCATAACACCCTTTTTTTTTATTTCTTATTATCACGGAGGTGGGGATGGGGGGTCTGGGGCAGTGGCAGGAGTGTGAAGTGAGCAAGTGATTTTTTAGGCTGTATTTGAAGCTCTTGAGTGAGGGGCATCAGTGATGCCAGCAGGGAGGAATTGTACCAGGAGGGGCTCTATGGGAAAGCCCTTTGGCCCTGGGTGGTCCATGCCCTTGGAATGACCAAAGCAGCTTTGCTGGAGGCGCGAGTGTGCACCATGGGGTTGGATCGGTGAATTGAGTTAGCAAGGCCTGGCGGGGATAGACCATGGAGGGCTTTATAGGTAACTTGGCAGGTTAGGAACAAGAGACGCTCATCAAGGTTGAGTAGGGTGGACATGGAGTAAAGATGACAGGTATAGGTGAGTCTATGGGCACTGGTAATAAGTCTACATGCTTTGTTAAGCATTAGACATACCTTGTGGAGGGCTGTCTGGTCTGCCGCTCCATATACAGGAAGGCCATAGTCAACTAGTGAGAGCACCAAAGAGGTGACAGCCAAGCGGAGGGAGTTTGCTGGGAGACATTCTTTGTGCTGGTAGAGGATACCCAACCGTGCATTGGAGGCAAAGGCCAGGGCAGAGATGTGGTTATGAAAGGAGAGAGCAGAGTCGAAGATTATGCTAAGGTATTTATAAGAGTACACAAGTTCTAAGGGGTGATTCAGAGTGGAGTGGACAGAGAGAGGAAAGTTGCTGGACTTATTTTGAGGGTGTGTAAAAAGCATAGATTTAGTTTTCTTAAGGTTGATGACAAGACGGTGGGCAGAGAACCAGTTTTCAGCTGAGGTGTAGGCACGCTGAAAGGAGTTTTGGAGTGAGACGGGGTTACTGTCAGAGGCAAAGAGTATTGCGTCATCTGCATAGAGTAGGATATTTCCTGCGCATGCATTGGGCAGGGAATTGAGAAGGAGGGAGAAGAGTAAGGGCCCAAGTATGGAGCCCTGGGGAACTTCTGAGCGTATTGGGCAGGTACTAGAAAGAGTGCCACCAATCCGCACACGTTGGGAGCGGTTGATCAAGTAGCTGGCACACCAGGAGACTGGACCAGAGGCAAAGCCCACACTGGCAAGGGTAGCTAACAGTAGAGGGTGTGAGACGGTATCAAAGGCTTTTGATAGGTCTATAAATACCACACCAGCGAGGGAGCCAGCATCAAGTGAGTTATGAAGGAAGTTAGCAAACTCCAGGAGAGCCATATTGGTGCTATGACCAACTCTGAATCCATGCTGTTCAGGACAGAGGGCATCATATTTCGTGAGGTAATGTGAGATTTGGCTGGCAACAATTTTCTCCAAGGCTTTAGAGAAGGGGGAGAGGATGGAGATAGGCTGGTAGTTGTCTGGGAGCATCCTATCATCACCTTTGTGAATAGGGGTAACAGTGGCAACCCTCCAGACAGTGGGGAGTTGTCCCAGGCAGAGGGACTTATTAAAGAGGCAAGTAATGGGTGAGATGACCTGATCCAGGACCTGACATAGGAGACAGGGATCAAGGGAGTCATTGCCAATAGAGTTGCACTTTAGGGCTATTAGTAAGTAGGGCCTAACCTCATGGGTGGTGACAGTGCGAAGGTGGAAAGGGGGGCGGGAGATGGGAGGGGCAGACATTGAGGGAAGAGGATCAAAGAAGTTGCATGGGAGCATTGCACTAAGGTCAGTGAAGGAGTTGGTGAGGTGCATTTCAACGAGGGCAGGGTCAGTGGAGGTAGTCCCATCAATGTTGAGAAGTGATGGGGGGGTGAGCATACTCCACCATTTAGCTGCTTGATATTGTCCCAGAAGGACCTAGGGTTACGTCAAGAGGAGGTAAGAGAAGCATGGTAATAATCTGCCTTTGCTTTGCGGACAGCCCAAGTACACTTATTCCGGGAAGCTGCGTAGGTCAATCTGTCAGCTGGGCGGCCAGTTCCAATAACAATGTGCCAAGTTGTCCTGCTGTTTGAGAAGCATCGTAAGGCAGGGTAATCCAGGGTGTGCTTACTTTAGATCTAAGTGGGGTTAGGGGCATAAGTCTCTGAGCAAGGTTAAAGGTGTGGACAAAGAAGGCAAGTGCCTTGTCAATATCAGGGGTGTTTAGTAGCGGGGACCAATCAGTGCCAGCTAGATAGTGTTTTAAGTCTTTTAGCCTACCAGGTCTAAGTCGACGACAGTGGGTGGTGTGAACAGGGGGCTTGGGCAGGGAGGTTGCCCAGAAGAAAAGAACTGGGGAGTGGTCACTAAGGCAGTCTGGGAGGATTTGAACGTTGCGGACATGGCTGGGCCTGTTGGTAAGAACCACATCCAGAAGAGTGCGAATGCCCGTACTAGGATTTAATCTGGTAGGTTGTGAGACTAGTTGTGTCAGATCAATGGCAGAGAACGCCTCAAAGGAGGTAGACGCCTTGGGAGATGCCATTTGATATTCAGATCACCTACCCGGATTTGGTCAGAGGGGTTAGGTAGGGAGGTAATGTAGTCAATTAGAGGGCCCAGTGCCTGAGCTTGATTTTTGGGTATGTAAGCAGTAGTCAGGAAGATCGGAGCCCTGGGAGGTCCAGGTGACAACTTTAGAGTTAGGGCCTGGGCATTGTAATCAAGGATGAGGGAGGAAGGGCTAGACCAGAGGCGGGTCTTTAACATAGATGGCACAACCACCACCTCCTACCAATTCGGTCCAGCGGTGGAGGAGTAGTCTGGGAGAGAGACCTGGGCATCAGAGGTGGAGCTGGACAACCAGGTTTCTACATAATCACATCAGGATTATGAAGAGTCACTCAGCATTGTAGGGAGTCCAGTTTTTGAGGAGGCTACAGATATTAATAGATGTGATCGCATGTCCAGTCGATTTCAAGGAGCCATTGGGGACAGGCCCAGGACTGGGATGGATATTGCCATATAGGAGCAGAAGGAGGAGAAAGCCCTAGGAAGGAGGTGGCAGAGGAGAATTTATGCGGATAGGGGAAGGGGTAGGGGGAGGCAGTACAAGGGTGGGCAGGGAACCACAGACAGGGAATGCTAACGTGATATGATACAAGAGTGGGCGGGGGTGGGAGAGGGAGGCCAAGGGGATGGTGGAGATGAATGGAGGTGCAGAGTGTGAGAGGAGGATGGGGCTGGGGAAGGGGGGCAACTAGGGACACAGGTATGGCTGAGTAGTGGGCAGAAGGTAGTCCTAGGAGAGGCAAGGAAGATAATAAGGAGGAGAGGGAGAGGAGAACAAGCTGGATCAGGGAAGATAGACATACTAGGAGTGGGAGGAGATAGCAGTGAGACATAGAAGCGGACTTGGAGCCCCAGTGGATGAACACAGTGGTAGTATAGGGAGGAACGATAGAGAGCTGGGAAGGGAAGAGAGGAGTCAAGCGCCACCTAGTGGTCACCCAGTATAATCTGCAAATGGGAAAGTGGGGACTTAGGTGATGAGATGACACAGGAAGTGACGTAGGCATCCGGAGCCAATAAAACAAGGGCTGCCCTGGGTGAGGGGTGGTTGGGGTGGGTGGGATTAGCACCCCACAGCCGAGTCCACGGAACAATCAGTGGGCTGTGGAGCTAGGTAGCCAGGAGTCCATCACAAAACGGCCATAAAATACGCCCAGAGCCAAGAAGTGGGAGGCCTGTTTACCTGGGGGAAGTAGCTGCAGAGGTCCTGAGACACGCTCCTGAGCGCTCCTGATCCTGCACTCGCCGTGGTCGGCAGCATTCTGTGGGGGGGGTGACCTTCTAGAAAAGGTAGACGGGCGTAGTTAGTATGCAGCGTGAAAATGTAGAAAGGCTAGCTAGGGCAGCAGTCTGTACATGCGCAGTCAGCACAATGCAGAACAAAGCCCAGTATACCCCCACCATGCTGTTATAACACAATACTGTATTTTTTTTTTTCTGTTTTTCAAGCTAAAGTTCCTCAACCTCTGACTCTGCTATTTCTTCTTTCATGTCAGGGATATTTATTCCCAGTGATTGGAGGTGAGGAACAGCTTCTAAAAGGGATTCAACGCTTTTGGTGATGGTTCCATCTTGGATCCATAATCTGGCTGGGTAACGGACCTGAGCATGGAGGCCCTTCCCCTTAAATTGTTTAACCACCTGGAGGATCTTCTTTCATTTGGCTAAAAGCAGTGGTGGGTAGTCTTAATCCACATAAACTTTAATGCCATCAATATTCAGATCTTTTTTTGCCCATGCTAGGCACAATATTTTTTCTTTTACTGGATAGCTGAGGAACTTGATAATAATGGATTGAGGGGGTGCTCCATGCTTCAGCTTGGGTGCTATCACCCAGTGTGCCTACTCTATTCCCAGCTCAGAGTCTTCTGATAAGTCAAGTTCTTTCTGTAACCAACATTTCAAAAATGTGGTCATATTTTCTTGTTCAGCTCTTCCCAGGATTCCAAAAAAATATATATTTGTTTCTTCCGGACAGGGCTTGGCATTTTCATCTCTTGCGGTTAGGGCTCGTTCCCATCTGTAGAGGTAGGAAAGAGAGTTGCTGAAGGCCATATGTTCTTGTTGCAGTTTGTCCATCTGATTTTCCATCATGGCGGTACATTTTTCCAGTTTCTTCAAATCTTTTTGAATGCCCGTTATCTTGCCATTGATTTTATGCAGCATTGACATAGTAGCTTGGGTGTCTGCTCTGCTTATTCTGGGATCCATTCCTGAGCCCCGATCGTCTTCTTCATCCCTTGATCCAGCAGTGTAGGTGGAGGTGTGAGAAGCCACTGGGCTACAATTTCTAGGCCTCAAGTTTCTCTTAGTCATTTTTCTTACTTTCTTTGCACTGTAGACCAAATGTTTGCACCCACACATCGAAGGAGTAGCTCAGAAAATTTGCAGAATCGTTTATTTGATAAATGATGCAGCAAAACAGGCCAATGACCATTGATTAAGCCACTGGGGGCAGAGCAAGCAGAATTAGGCTGCCATTTCCAATGCTGGCTCAACCAGAAGTCCCTAACATCACTTTTGCATTGGGGTTACTTGACAAACTTGGGTTACAGGAAAAAAAAACATAAATGAGATGCATTTGCTTCCATACTTTCAACGGTCAGCACACTTAGGCTCTTCCATAAATTTTACTGTAATTTTTTTGACTACGATATTCGACAGTGCAATCTTTAATTTATCCATCCTCTGAAAACCAGCTAAATTTAAAATGTTTTCAGCATCTGACTGGTGGTCATAAACTTACCAGTTGTAGACATTCATAGTGTCATACATATCTTGCTGACAAAAGTTCAATCAATAGATATGTGTTGTATAAGTATGTTAATTCATGTCTTGGCATTATAGATACTGGAGTGACAATTCTGATGATTTGAGAATGAAACCCTAATTCACCCCCCACCCCCAACACATCTCACAAAACAAAGTAACATTTCAAATAGAACATCACTGATCAAATAAGGAGACAGCAGATGAGAATCATAAGAAGTGTTTTCTAGGACAGTGTAATTTGCCTATCTTGAGAGTTTAACTTGAAGTCTGAGAAAAAGTTCACAACAATTTCGATACATGCTGAATAAATCACCAAAAGAGTGCAGATATGTGACTCTGATCATTCATCATGACAGCTAGGAAAACAAAATCACAAATAAATATTGGAAGACAAGGAATTAGTAGGGCAAATGTAGTACCTCATATACAGTAAAAGCATGTGATATGGTAACTTGTACAGTATGGGTAACTTGATGAGCTCCTGTTGTGATCAGAAAAAAAATCATAGCATTCCTTTGCATTAGTAAATGTGTGGAAAAGCTGTATTTTCTTTTAATCTGGTGATGGGGGGTGGCAATTTATGACTAATAACATTTTATTATACCTAGGACAGGTTGTTAATGACACAATATGGATAGCTTATGCCAGATCATTTTAATGTTCTGACATCATGAGGAAAATGATGGTATACAGAAAACATACAGATTTTATTCCTCTTTTTTCTCTGCATTTTTTAAAGAACAAAAAGGGTGGCGGGCTGTTGAAGCCAACTAGTACTAAGTAGCATTTAAGAAATCATTCATGAGTAAGGGGAAAGGTTTCCTTTTTTATACTTTCTTTGGTTGGAAACCTGGTAATGCCCAATAGGCACATTGCCTGTTTTCATGGGCAACCGGGGAACAATAAGGAGATTAAGTAACTTGATCAAAGTCAAACAGTATACAAGCGGAGGTTGTGGGAATCAAACCCATAACAGCTGGAAATACCAAGCTCATTCACAGCTCACTACTCAACCTCTAGGTTATACTGTCAGCCCCACTTAAAATCCCTGTACAAATGACAACCCATGAATGATTTTAACTATAATAATTCATGCTGTCCCCAGGAAAATGTACTAATGGAAAGAAAAAAAAAACATGTCCTTAGTAGCTGAGTTAAAAAAATGAAATAAATAAATATACAAAAAAAAAACACACACAGTGGTCATCTGTCAGCACTAGGAGAAGGGGTAGTTCCCATTTCACAGGACTTGCATCGTAGTATCATTCCACATTGCAGCATTTTTCTGAAATGTCAAATAATAACTGATAGTTCACTCAGTCCCCGACACTTCCCAATTCCCACTATATCCACTGCATCACCTGTATAGCAGCATCGGAAGTGGGAATGGACAGACAGCTTGACAAAACTGATATTAATTTACCCTGAATATCAGATGTTTCAGAAGCCTTTGATGATAGCTATAACAGATACTTGCAGTGAGAACATAAATATTTCATGCAGATAGTGGTGTTGGTTTTGGTGGTATCATTGGAGGGGGGTTATAAAATGATCAAGGTGGTCCTTTGTGAGAAGTTTAAATGCTTCAGCTGCAAGCATTTAAACTGGCCAAAGGGGGAGAGCCAGGAGGGTCAGGAGGCTTAGTACCCCCCCCCCGGGAACATGCAGGAACATAAGTTGACTACAGGAACAGCTAAAGCAGGCAGGGAGAGGCAGGCATAGGAAGACTGTATAACAAGTGATACAGGGGGGCAAGAGCACATAGGAAAGGAATCTGGGATGGGGGAAGATGCTGGAGAGGGAGAACAAGAGCAGAGGGAAGGTAGACTGTAAAACATGGAAGGTCATGCTAATGAATGCCCGTAGCATAGGATATAAGGTTCTAGACCTGGATGCCTTGTTGGCAGATGCAGACCTTGACATAGCAGCAATAACAGAGATGTGGTACTCTGCTAATCACTGCTGGAAGTCAATGTACCAGGCTGTACAGTGTTCAGAAAGGGTTAAAAGGGTGGAGGAGTGGACCTATACATCAGAGATGGTATAAAGGTTACAGGAGTTCAAGGAATACAGGGGGAGGCCAAGGTAATATGGGTCACTCAGGAGCCAGGGAATGGAACAGCAATACATACAGGAGTGATCTACAGACCTCTGGCACCGAGGGAGGAGGCAGACAGGTAACTAGTGGAGAACATACATGGCATGACAGCTAAAGGTGGAATCCTGCTACTGGGGGATTTCAATATGCCGGATATGGATTGGGCCATCCAAGTATCTACTTCTGCCAGAAGCACAGCCATCCTGGAATTCCTACAGGGAGCTGGACTCAGGCAGCTGGTGCATGAGCCAACCAGGGACAAGTCAATTCTGGACCTGGTATGGACCAGTGGAAACAAAGTCGAAGAAATACAGGTGGAAGGGCAGCTGAGGTCCAGTGACCACCACATGGTGTGGTTCAGCATGGAGACATGGACTCTATTAAGTCACACAAGGGCAAAAGTATTACATTTCAGGAGGGTGGATGTCACTGAAATGGGTAGATGTATACAAGCAGTCCTGGGGAAGGGAGAGGTAATAGAGGGGGTGGAAGAACAATGGGAGAAACTGAAAGGAGTTATAGTGTATATAACAAACCAATGTGTTAGGGTAGTTGCCAAAGGGAAAAGAAGAAGGAAACCACTATGGTTCTCCAAAGAGGCGGGGGACAAAGTCAGGGCTAAAAGGCTGGGTTTCAGGAAATATAAGGGGAGCCAAAGGGAGGAGGACAGGGAGGTGTACCTAGAATGTCTAAGGAAATCAGGAAAGGCTATTAGGAGGGTGAAGGCACAGACAGAAGAGGGCTTAGCATAGTCTGTAAACAAAGAGGATAAGGCATTGTATAGGTATAGCAGTGAAAGAAGAAAAACAAGGGGGGATTGTGAGGCTCAAAGGGGAGAATGGAGACTGTAAGGAGGGGGATCTGGACAAGGCAGAAATATTGAACAAATACTTCTGCTCAGTATTCACTAAGGAGGGGAAGGGTCAAGGATCACAGTTGAGTTGAAGAAGCAATGGGGGCAGGGAGAAGTGGACACCAGTCCATTCACAGTGGAGAGAGTTCTGGAAGAACTCCCAAAGCTGAAGGTGGATAAGGCCATGGGGCCAGATGGCATCCACCTGAGAATATTAAAAGAGCTGCAAAGGGAGCTAGCAGTGCCTCTGGCTGCCCTGTTCACAGATTCACTTAACACAGGTGTCATTCTAGAGGACTGGAGGGGGGCACATGTAGTCCCACTGCACAAAAGTGGCAATAGGAGGTGGAGAACTGCAGGCCAGTCAGCCTCACCTCAGTGGTGGGAAAGATCATGGAGACTCTGCTGAAAGAAAGGATAGTGGCACATCTGGAATCCAACGGTGTTCAGGATCTGAGGCAACACAGATTCACCGCAGGAAGGTCATGTCAAATGAATCTAATAGATTTGTTTTATTGGGTGAATAGGGAACTATATCAGGGAGGGACAGTAGACATCGCCTAACTAAATTTCAGCAAAGCCTTCAACACCGTCCCACATAGAAGGCTGATTGTGTTTTGCATGTTTTGGCATTTTTTGGTGATTTTTTGACATCTCTCCTACATGGACCAGATAAAGGGTGTGTAATCTTTGTTTGTGTTTAGTATTTTCTTTCCTACATTGGTCTTTTCTAAACTAGCACTAGTAGTTTAGGGAAATGTCTTCTTTAGTAATTACATTGGAAGGGCAAACCGGATATAAATGTGAAACATGTCTCATGTATAGTTTTTTTCTTGATCTAAATCCAAATGAAAGGTTTCAATGCTTTAAATGTATAAAGAATAAAGAATAAAGAACTTGAAGATGAAATTAAACTATTTGATGAACGCTTAAAATTATTGGAATTTAGCCAACTTGAAACTAGGTAAAGGCTTCAAAGGCCAAATGTTATAAATGATACTCTGCTAAATAAAGAAATAATTCAAGAAATCAAGGAACCAAACAAAAGAAAAAGAGTTTGTAATGAACCAGATTTAGTGGATAAGGAAGATGAATGGTTTACTGTTCAGGCGTCTAAAATTACAAGAAAAGGGAGAAAAGCTGGAGAATTTCTGTTGCCCTTATCAAATAGCTTCGACCCTCTAACTCTACTTTCTGACTCACAAAATCTTAATGAGGTGTTACTCATGGAAACTAATTCTCATCCGGTAAATGAAGCAAATATTGTTTTACCACAAAAATCGGTTTTGATCCCAAATATTTCATCAGTTGCTGACAGTAGTTAAAATGATTTATTACTTTTTAATCAGAACATAAGTATTGATCCTGAGCAAAATTTGATGGACTTTACTTCTAAAAATCAAAACCAAATATATGTTTTGGGAGATTCAATTATATCAAACCTTGATCGTCAAATATGTGACATTAATAAATCTATCCATATCCTTTCCTGCTTCACAGGAGCAAAAATACAGGATGTTACTAAAATGACCAAAAATATACTTCACAATTGAGGTGTTGATCCACTGGTGATTATACATCTGGGCACAAATAATATTAAATATCAGAATGTACAACAAATTAAAGAAGCTTATGTGGGATTAACTAATTTATTGGTAGAATTAGGGGCAAAGATAATCTTTTCTGAAATACTAACTGTCCTTGGAACTGACAATGCTACTACCAATAAAATCAAACATATTAACAATTGGTTGAAACAATGGTGTTTAAAACAAAATTTAAAGTGTCTTGCTAATTGAGAAATTTTCTCACAACATAAAGACTTTTTTCTATTTGATGGCCTTCATTTGAACAAAAAAGGAACTAAAATGTTAGGTAACACTATTAATACAGCAATTACTGACTGTTTAAACTATTAAATGGGGGGCAGATGATACTTTGTGTACTAAACATGTATTGTTAAACACAAAAAAGTCCCAATTTATCAGGAAACTATATCAAATAAAGACAATTTGACTCTAAATGTGTTATTACTAAATGCTAGAAGTCTTTCAAATAAGATCTGCGAGTTGCAAATTCAATTACAAAGTAAAAATATTGATATTTGTGGCATTACAGAGAGTTGGTTCTCTGAGGAACAATGGGGTCTGTAAATTCCTGGTTAAAGTCTCTTTAAAAAAAATAGAGAATTTTCCAGAGGAGGAGATGTTGCCTTTTATATAAAGGAAGGTTACGACTGTATGGAATTAAATTTTGATCTTCCTGACCCCACAGGAATTGAAATATTGTGGGTTACAATAAATTCAAATATTGAACCATTAACTTTTGGAATATGTTATAGACCCCCGTTCCTGGATATTAATAAAAATGAATCATTCATACATTATTTTCAAAATATTAAGTTACCTAATAACATTTTATTAATGGGAGACTTTAACTTTCCAGGGATAAATTGGAATTCTTTTTGTGGTATAACTCATAATGAAAAATGTTTTCTAGAAACAATTTTTATAATGGGTTTAGATCAAATTGTAACAGAACCTACTAAACAAAATAACGTCTTTGGTCTAATTTTTACAAACATCAAACAGTATTATAAAAATCCATCAATTCTTGAACCTCTAGGATTATCTGATCATAATATACTTCACTGGGAAATATTTGTTTCTGCTCTAGATAATAAAGGTATCACAAAGATGAAAAATTATAAAAATGCAAACTTTGTGAGAATAAAAAATTATCTATCTAAATGGAATTGGAAGAAAGATTTTGATCAATTATCTGTGGAGGCCATTGGGAAAACATAAAAACTCAACTTTATTTCTGTATAAATAGCTGGGTGCCTGAAAGAAAAAAATATATAAATAAAAGACACAATCCAGCATGGTTTAATAATGCTATAAGAAAATCGATTTTAAGAAAGAAAAGGGCCTTTAACAAATATAAGAAAAATAAAACTGATATAAATTGGCAGAGGTTTAAATTACAATCAAAGGAAATGATACGTAATGCAAAAAAGGATTTCGAAAAAAATTTGGTTAATCAAAAGGATAA
This sequence comes from Neoceratodus forsteri, assembly GCA_016271365.2. NCBI lineage: Eukaryota > Metazoa > Chordata > Ceratodontiformes > Ceratodontidae > Neoceratodus > Neoceratodus forsteri. Next base: position 187,882,316 of record CM057459.1, on the reverse strand, counting down.
TAAACAAAGTTTCTTTAATTACATTGGCTCCTTAAAAAATTCTCAAACTCAAGTTGGACCTTTGTTTATTGATGACTTATTAATATCAGATGAACTAGATATGGCAAATGCTTTTAATAAACAATTTTCTAGTGTATTTAAAAAGCAAGAAAAACTAGATCTTCCTTTTGATTATAATATAAATCATAATATAAATTTTACATCTACAGAAGTTTTTTCAGCCCTGACGTCTTTTAAAACCTCATCCTCTGTTGGCATCAATAATATTCCTTTTTATGAAAAGGCTTTCAATACTGTCTCACACAGGATGATAGTTGACTGTCTAATAAAATTGCAAATATGTAAAAATATAATCAAATGGATTACATCATGTTATTAGAAAGACAACAAGTCAGTATTAGAGGTTATAACTCTGCGTGGAGCAAGGTGACTAGTGGAGTGCCTCAGGGTTCTGTGCTGGGACTTATTCTGTTTAATATTGTTATTTCCAGCATGTCTACATCAAATGGGGTATGGCTAAACAAATATGCAGATGATGTTAAATTGGGCTGCATTGTAAATTATTCTAATGCTGTACAAAATCTCCAGATGAATTTAAACAATATATTAAACTCAGCTACTGAAAACAATTTATCATTAAACATATCCAAATGTAAAGTTATGCATTTTGGCAAAAATAACCAAATGTCACATTGTATGATAAATAATGTACCACTGACTAAAGTTTCATCAGAAATAGACCAGGGTGTTGTTATAAGTAATGATCTAAAATTTACAGATCATAATAATTTAATAGTTAAAAAATGCCATCGCTTAATAAATTGTATTCTTAAAAATTTAAAGAGTAGAGATTCAGAGGTACTTATTCCTTTCTATAGTAGTTTGATAAGGTCTAAAATTGATTACTGTTGTTCTTTTTGTGCACCTATTCTTATAAAGGATAAGATAAATAGAGAACGAGTACAACGTAGATTTACAAAAAATATTAAGAGTCTAAAACAGTTTCCCTACCAGAAAAGACTGAAAAATCTCAAACTTTACTCATTAGAATATAGGTCTATGAGACATGACTTATGCTTAATTTTTTGTGCACTAAAAAATGAGTCTTTATTTGAAACTCTATGTTTAGAGTGGGGGAAATTGTCTTGGTTGTACACGATCAAATATATTAAAATCAAGACATTTAATGTGAAAACTAATAAAAGGAAAGGTTTTATAACACAAAGAATAATTCCAGTGTGGAATTCTTTGCCTCAGGAAGTTGTAAATAGTCCAAAGTTCAATATGTTTAAAAAGAATCTGGACAATTATATGGGTGATAATAAATATTACTACCACCCAAGTTAATGGGCGGCGAAGTCATAATGGGCATGTCCCTCGACTTTGTATACTACCTATGAACCTATGACAAAATGAGTAGTCTGGGCATGCGTAACAAGGTGGTGAACTACATTAGGAACTGGTTAACAGACAGGAGACAGAGAGTGGTTGTAAATGGGGAACAAGCTGGGGAGAGTGAGGTGGCCAGTGGGGTACCACATGGATTAGTACTAGGACCAGTCCTGTTCAATGTCTTCATTAGTGACATTGCAGAGAGGCTGGAAGGAAAGGTCTGCCTGTTTGCAGATGACAGCAGGATCTGCAACAGGGTAGATATTCCAGAAGAGGTGCAGAAAATGAAGAGGGACCTGGAAAAGCTTGAAAGATGGTTGGAGATGTGGCAACTGAGATTCAATGCAAAGAAGTGCAAAATAATGCACCTGGGTAGAGGGAACCCTGGAGAGAGGTACTGGTTGGGGGGGAGGAGCTGTCACCAATGAGGAAACGGACCTAGGGGTTATCATCTCTGATTATCTTAATGTATCAAAGCAGTACACAAAGGTGGCAGGTAGGGCCAGTGGCATGCTGGGGTGCATAGACAGGGGGCAATACTAGCAGGAGGTGGGAGGTAGTGATGCCATTGTGTAAAACATTGGTAAGGTCTTACCTAGAGTACTGAGTGCAGTTCAGGAGGCCACACCTGTGCAAGGACATAGATAAGGTGGAGACTATCAAGAGAAGAACAACAAAGATGGTGCAGGGCTTGTGCCACAAAACATATAAGGTGAGACTTAGGGACCTCGATATGTACTCACTGGAAAAGAGGAGACAGCGGGGGGACATGATTGAAACTTTGAAGTACCTCAAGGGCAAAAACAAGGTGCAGGTGGGGGACCTTTTCCAATGTAGATAAAGTACTAGAACAAGGGGGGCACAATATGAAATTAGAAGGGGGTAGATTAAGAAGCAATGTGAGAAAGTTTTTCTATACAGAAAGGGTAGTCAACGCCTAGAATAGTCTGCCACAGGAGGTAGTGGGGGAAAGCATAGTGTAGGGGTTTAAGCATGCCTGGGACAGGCACAAGGGAAGCTTGAGAGGGGAGGGAGTGATGAAAAGCCATGAATTACATTGCGTCAGTGGCCACATACAATGTATAAGGCCAACAGGCAGACTGGAGAGGCCTAGCAGTCCTTATCTGCTGACAGTTTCTATATTTCTAGTATACTGTATATAGCTTGTATTGTGCCAATTTACAAGAAAAAAAATCAGGTAGGGCTACATAAGGGGCACAGTTTGTAGGCAATAATTCTGCAGTGTGGTCGTGAGCATCTCACCTAACCCCATAAATATTTATGGAAGCTGATGTCAGACTGAATAATGTCAAGTTCTGAATTTTTTTTCTCTTCTCATTATTAAACAGGTATGCTGGAGACCCCGAAGAATGCTGAGGACATCCACAAGGGAGACCCACAAAAGGGTGGCAAGGGACACCACAAGGGAAGGAAACAGCTTCTGATAGGGGACTCAATTGTTAGGGGGTAAAACTGGGAAAAGGAGAGGAGAAGGAAGTAAGGTGTCTGCCTGGTGCCATGGCTTGGAGGGACAGGAAGCAAATCCTCAGGATTGCAGAAGCAGCATCACAGGAGAGGGAACTAGATATCATAGTCCACCTTGGGACAAATGACCTAGCTAGGCATGGGATCAGAGCAGCACAGAATGAATTTGTGGAGTTGGGGAGGGGCCTCAGATGGGTAACAAGCATGGTAACCTTCTCAGAGGTGCTACCAGTCCATGGCAGGAGTAAGACTAGGGTACTGCACACCATGCAGTTTAATGAAAACTGGTGCAGAGCACAGGGCTTTGGCTTCATTGGGGACTGGGGGGCCACCTGGAGAGATGAAGGTCTATAGTGGCATGATGGTCTGCATCTGTCCATGAAGGGAACCAAGCTCCTAGGTGATAGGTTTAAATGCTTCCTTGGCAAGCTTTTAAACTAGCCAAGGGGGGAGGCGCTGATAAAAGGTAGGAAATGTCAAGCCTTCCCCCACAAAACATGGCAGGTAGTAAGGTAAACTCTGAGGTACAGAGCTCAACACAGGGCAGGACAGGGGTAAATGGAAAAATAGACAAGGACAATAAGAGCAGGGATGGGGAAAAAAGGATAAAGCCAACATTAAATGGAGGGCAATGAGTACCAATGCCCATAGTCTGGGAAACAAGCTTCCTGAGCTAGTAGCCCTGATGGAAGATGAACAATTGGATATTGTGGCAGTCATGGAAACAAGGTACACCGAGAACCATGACTGGGATGTCAACATACCAGGGTACATAATCTACAGAAGGGACAGGAAAGGTGAAAGAGGAGGTGGAGTAGCTCTATACATAAGGGAAGGGATCAAAGCTACAGAACTAAAAAGTAAAGCAGGAGGACAAGAGGCACTCTGGGTCACCTTGGAGACAGGGAATGGCATCACAATCCGCACAGGGGTTGTATACAGACCCCCATCTCAAGGGGAGGAAATGGACAACAAAATGATAGAGGACATTCTCAAAATGGCTGAAAAAGGGGAGATACTGTTGATGGCGGACCTGAATATGCCAGATGTTAACTGGATAACATGTACTGCAGCCACATCCAAGAGCAGGGTCATTCTCGATGCCCTGCAAGGCAACCTAGACAGCTAGTGTTGCAACCCACTCAGAGGAGCAATACTAGACCTGGTACTCTCAAATGGAGAGAGGATCACAAATTTAGAAGTCAGTAGACATCTGGGAACAAGCGACCACTGCACAGTGTGCTTCACAATGAGCACAACCATGGAGATGAGCCATACAAAAACAAGGATACTGGACTTTAGAAGGGCTGACTTTGGCAAAATGGGTGAATACCTGAAATATGCACTAGCAAATGACCAAAAAGGAGGGGTGGAAGAACAATGGAGAAAAATCAAAACTGCCATCATAGAGGCAACAAGCCTTTGTGTGAAACAAATAAAGAAAACCAAGCAGAGTAAAAAACCACTATGGTTCTCAAAAGAGGTGGCAGGGAAGGTTAAGAAGAAAAAAGCTGCATTCAAAAAGTATAAGGACTCACAGAAGGAGCACAAAAGGGAACTGTATCAATTAAAGCAGAAAGAAGTGGGGAAGGCAGTCAGACTAGCAAAGGCCCAAACCGAGGAAAAAATAGCCAATTCGGTTAAGAAGGGGGATAAAACCTTTTAAAGGTTCATTAGAGAGCATCGAAAGGTTAAGGGAGGGATAGTGAAGATTAATAAAGGAGAGGGGAGGTGGGCAGAGGGAGACAGTGAAAAGGCAGAGATGCTGAATGAATACTTTTGCTCAGTATTCACAAAAGAGAGCGAGGTTACCTAAACCAGACAATAGAAGCACTCTGGGTAGGGGTTGACACCAATCCATTCACAGAAGAAAGAGTCCTGAAAGAATTCCTAAAACTCAAGGTGGACAAAGTAGTGGGGCCTAACGGGATTCACCCCAGAATCCTTAAAGAACTAAGGGAGGACCTAGTGACACCACTGACCACGCTTTTTAACAAATCATGGGAGGATGGGGTGGTACCTGAGGACTGGAGGAGGATTTCCCTTCACAAAAGTGGGAGCAAGGCAGAAGCAGGAAACTACAGACCTGTAAGTCTGACCTCAGTGGTAGGAAAAATGATGGAATCACTTCTGAAAGAAAGCATTGTTGAGTACTTAGAGGCCAACAGGGCACAAGACCCAAAACAGCATGGATTTTCAGCAGGAAGGTCATGTCAGACAAATCTAATTGATTTCTTTGACTTGGTGACCAAAGTAATAGACCAGGGAGGGGCTGTGGATATGGTCTACCTAGATTTTAGTAAGACATTTGATACAGTCCCACACAAAAGATTAATACACAAGTTAGCCAGCCTTGGAGTGGGTCCCAAGGTGGTAGCCTGGATAAAAAATTGGCAAGACAACAGGATGCAAAGGGTGGTAGTAAATGGAGTACACAGTGAAGAAAGGAGGGTTACTAGTGGGGTACTGAAGGGTTCAGTACTGGGACTGGTCCTTTTTAATGTCTTTATAAGTGACATTGCAGAGGAACTGGAAGAAAAAGTATGTCTCTTTGCAGACAACACAAAGATCTGCAATAGGGTTGATACACAAGATGGAGTGGAAAAGGATGAGAAGGGACTTGCAAGGTTGGAGGAATGGTCAAATGTATGGCAGCTCAGATTCAATGCAAGAAGTGCAAGGTAATGCACATGGAAACAAAAACTCAGGGAAGCATACACAATGGGGGGTGAGATACTGGCAACAGTAAAAATGGAAAGGGACCTGGGGGTAATTATATCAGATGACCTAAAGGTGGGCAAGCAATGTGAGAAGGCAGTAAGAAAGGCTGGGGGATACTGGGATGCATAGGAAGAGGCATCAATAGTAGAAAACAGGAAGTTGTTGTCCCTCTGTACAGACAGTTGGTGAGACTCCATCTGGAGTACTGTGTGCAGTTCTGGAGACCCCATCTCTGCAAAGACATAGACAGAGTGGAGGCTGTCCAGAGGAGGCAACAAAATGGTGCAGATCTGCACCAGAAGACATATGAAAAAGACTAAAGGAGCTTAATATGTATACCCTTGAGGAAAGAAGGAAGAGAGGACATGATAGAAACTTTCAAGTACCTCAACGGAATCAACAAAGTCCAAGAGGTAGCATCTTTCAGAAAAGAGATGTGCAAGAACAAGGCGTAATTTGAAGATAGAGGGGACGGCTCAGAGGTAATGTGAGGAGTATTTTTCACAGAGGGGTTGTGGCTGCATGGAACAGCCTCCCTGAGGAGGTTGTGGAGTCAAGAACAGTGGGGGATTTCAAGAATGCATGGGACAGACATAAGGCAGTCCTAGTGGGGGGTATGAGGAAGTAAGCTGTTGGTTAACTAGGATCTGCAGCTTATCTGTTAGGTAAGAAAATGGGCAGACTAGGTGGGCCAAGCGGTCCTTATCTGCCGTCAAATTCTATGTTTCTATACACAACAAAGTTGCGTTTCCATCAAGGGGTTGAGATGACAGCATATGAACCTCAAGAGCAAAGCTCGAGAGGTCCATGCTGTCATCTCAACCCCGACTCGGCTACATGCTGAGATTGTGTGTGGTTGACCATATTTTATTTTTATAGTATATGTTTTTTACAGTGTCGTGACAGACCCCCCCCCCACTGAAGTGAAAACAAAAAAATCTTGCCATTTCTTTGTTCTGCTCACATAACAAAATCAAATTTCTAGACTTTTGAAAGGAAAAATGTATGACTTTGGGCACTGGGTGGTTATTCAGTAGCTAGGAGTAGAATAAATGAGAAATGTAAAATTGTATGACCTTTGAACTGTGCATAACAACTGTTCAGAATGCGCGCATAACAACACTTTAGAGTGTGCATAATGGTTTACAATATGCTTAACATAGAGGATTGTTTATGAGCAATCATACACAACAAGGCAGTTGTACGATCGAGAAGTTTCCATGGTAACCAGAGACCTCAAGAGTGCAGCTCAAGAGGTCCGTTACCACAGAAACTCCGAGGTCGTACAATTGCCTTGTTTGTGTATGGTTGCTTATACACAATCTTTTATAGTGTATGGGCACTTCTTTATCCCCCAAATAGGTCTCCCAGAAAAAAATAAGGCTTACTTCTAAACATCGCTTACTTCCTCACCACCGCAGCCCACTCAATTGCGCATGCGCAACCACGATCAATGTTGCTGTGCTGCACTAGTGACGTACTCAGTGCGGCACAACAACATTGTGATGCACTGAGTGCAGCACAACAACGTTGTTCCAGGCATGGATTTCCATGCGGAACAGTGTTCTACCATATACTATAAGGATTTTCAGCAGGCTGATTTTTATACATAACAAAGGGTAACCATATATTATACAGAGTTACCGCACATGCATCAATGAAAGAAACCAAAGTTACAGATGTTAATAAATAACACAATTGTTTATATATAACATAAAAGAGGAAGTGTCAGCATATGGTGCTTACAGTAAGTCGGGACGGGTTATGAGTGACACTGGCATCTAATACTAGGGTGACTCTGCATGGAAATCCACAACATGAGGCAGACAGCTTCACTGATGTAAAGGCATGGTTTAAATCCCACAAGCTTATTCTTAACTACAGCAAAACCAAATCAATGCTGTTCCATGATACCCACAGCAAACATAAAAACAGAGATATCTCTATCTCAAACAGCAAAGGGGACACCCTTGAATAAGTACAGCTATTTAAATATCTTGGGGTGATTCTTGACCCAACACTTGGATACTCTGAACATATCAACTGCGTAGCAAAAACTGTGAATACCCGCATAGGCCTGCTCTATAGACATAAGAACTGCCTCACGGAAGAAGCCCTAAGCACTGCCATGCACAGTTCAGTAATCTCTATAATAGACTATGGGCTTGTGATCTACGGGTCTGCCACTGGCACAGCTCTCCGACACATCGACACAGCACTAAATAAGGCATGTCACCTCCAAACATCTGCAAACTGCCTTACACACACCTGCAAGATCTACGAACACGCAAACTGACTCCAACTATCTGGCAGAATTAAATATCACCTGCATCCTAGCAAAAAAGGAAACATTGGCCCTACTACCCCCTGGATCACAGGCACTGCTGAGACCATATAGCGACCCATGGCAAACGAGGAATTCAAACAACCTCTCCTTCAGTGTTCCCCTTTGCAGGACTACCCAAGGCCAACAATCCTTCCTTTTCAGAGCCTTCTCCTGATTCAACACCCTGACAGCAGAAGTTACCATCAAAGCAACCCTGGGCGCCTTTAACCTCAGCCTACATCAATACCTCATCTCCAGTGCCTCCTGCCAAAGCTACACCTAAATGGTTTATCCCCCACCCCCATACCCCACCCTTCCCTCCCTTCCTACTCCTTCTCTCCTCCTCTACACCCTCCACACACCTCCTCACTGCCCTGACCCTGACCCACCCCCCACTCCCTTTCTTTCTCCCTCTTTACACCAGCCTCTGGCCTCACCTCCCTCTGTCAGATGGCTACCTATATGAATCTATAGTGTTTAAATTGTTATAGAAGCAATTTGTACAATTGTGATGTTTTGGTAATTGACAAAGCCCTCTATGGCTGCTGTGTTTATTTCTCTTTTGCACAACACCACTGCCTGTCCTAATGTTTCAAGTAACCTGACGTGGAACCTTTGTGAAAGAGCCCCTTGTTAAAAGGTGTATCTGATTCCCTTAAATAAAATAAAAAAAAATAAAATAAACATCTATCTTGAGTAAAGGACTGAGTTTTGCTCCTACTTGCACTACCAGCAAATGTTATACCTTTCTTGATGTAAAAAAACTGTCAAGAAAATTGAGTATAAAAGCCTTTTATAACAAAAAGAGGATGCGCCTCCAATGAATCCAGATTGTCTGATAAGAGCAGATTCTGTCCCAGTGCTCACCTCAGCATTAAGCTCAGTACAAAATGTCAAGCCTCCCTCAAACTTTAAACCCCTTCCCCCATGTCCTGCAGTACATGTCTTTGAGCAGGCCTGCCTCAATAATATTGATGCCCTTTTCGAGGCACAGCGAAATTCATCGTTCTGTAATATTCTGAACTTCAAAAGAAATGCCTTGAAAGAACTAGAGGACAACCAGGAAATTACAATCAATCTGGCTGATAAAGAGGGCGCCACTGTTGTTCTAAATACCTCAGATTACATTTCTAAAGTACGGAGACAGCTCACCAATTCACATTTTATAAACCCTTGGACAGCGACCCAACCATGACTTTCAAAACGGAGATTGACATGACACTTGTTCTGCCCAGGTTTTGTGCTGTTTCTAGGGCATGGCTTTTTCAGTTATCTCCATGTACATGAGAGTCAATTTCCTGATTCCCATGACCATCGGGAGAAGCAGACATAGCCAGTAATTGATTTATGTTAGGGTATAACGTTACTGAAGTGGCTATACACAAGGCTGGTAATTCATGATGTTCTGAGCCTATAATATCCCATGCCTCTATCATGTCCTGATCTTGTTTGCTGATTAGAAGTATTTTATTCTTGTGTGAGTATACACTAAATTCATCAAAGTCTCCCTGGTTTTTGTGTTTATGGGTAAATGGAGAGGGACAATGTTCCTTCCCTAACTGAGCAAAAACCCCGACAACCACACAATTTAAACCTGAATTGTCATGTCTTAGGCAATTATATATTTTGCATGCCCCAGCAGCATCTGACTCATAGTTTAGTTTACACCAACCAACTATTCTGTGAATTGGAACAGGTCAATCAGGATCTGTACAAATCAATACATGTTTAAAAGCCTCTATGGTTAACATTAGTGTCCCCGGGTGACCAGTATAGCAGTAGTCATAAAAATCTGTATCTTTCGCCTGACAGTCAGCTTTTTTTATTCTCTAAAAATCTAAAATGATTAGTCATATCCATTTCTAAGCAATGAATTTTTATTAAAGCAAATAGTACTGACAGCATCTCATGCAGAATGAATAAACAAGCAAATAATCACAACCAGGAATAGTAATGTACACGTCATCCCGTCCTGATTTTATAAATTCAGGAAAACATGCAATTACCTTACCACCTTTAGTTCAAACCAGTTCTCAGATTAAAAAAAGCCCTAAGGGTACTTCTCTGTCTGCAGCTGGTCCATATATGCCGAGCTGATTAACTGAAGAAAAGACCACATACTTCTCTTTATCTGGAAGGTGGCTTTTATCAGAGAAATTCAGCTTTTTTACTCATTAATCCAAGTCCCAAGCAATGCAATGCTTCTTCTGTGCATTACAGATGCCCCTACTACAGTTCTGTTTTTTAATATTATTACAAGCTGACAATCTAAGACTTGGCCCCATTATTTACTGTATATGTTTTAATTAAGTCACAACATTGAAGTCACAACACCTGTCTTCACAGTCTGTCTGGACCATATCAGGCAGCTGAGTCTTAAGGTGACAGAGAAGATAATGCTATGATACTTACATACCAGCCGAGATATTCAAAGGGGTTGTGCCTGGTGCAACTGAGTTGCACCAGTGTGACCACAGAAATGCACCCCTGGGAATATTCAAAAGGGGTAATTGCACAGCACAATTCCTAATGTGCCGGGGTGCAAATATAATGTATAGGTCAGCTAAGTGTGTACCGCCAGTGCTGACATGTGCTGGAGGCCTTCCCCCACAGTCATGTGCTATTCACCCTCTGCCCTCCACGCCCTCTGCCCTTTTTTTCCTCCCCATTACAGTTTACAACTTATCAGTACTGTCGGGCACTGGGCATTGCTCACAAAGGGAGGAGAAGGGCAGGGGGGTGAACAGTGGATGATGAATGAGCGGGAGATCCAGGAGACACCCTGGGGCAAAATGGAACCCAGAACGTGGTCCTCCATGCCTGGTTTCCATACCCAAAGGCACCACCAATATTGGTGGGCAGGTGGCCCGGGCAGCCCTGGAGGTTCATCCAACTCAGGCTGTGTTATGCGATGCCAAGTCCATCAAAAACAAGACTGCAATTATTGCAGATCTTGTAGAAAGGGTGGATCTGGCTTGCATTACTGAGACCTGGCTGGATGAGAATTCTGGTCCCATTTTGGAGTCTCTAACTCCAGACGGGTACTCGGTGATTCACCGCCCGAGATTGGATCACGGGGAGTTGCAGTCTGTTTCAAGACCGAACTTAACCTCACGAGTGTACTGGTTCAGGAAACTGAGTTATTCAAGTGTACCGTGGTAGCAGGTGTAGGCTGTAGGATTGCCCTCATCTACCATCCACCCAGAGATGAGAAGAGATTCCATCAGGAAGTAGCGGACTTCGTCATCGACATGGCATTTGAATCACCCAGAATGATGGTTCTGGGCGATTTCAATGCCTGGGTCGATGACAAACTCTCGCAGTTTGGACAGCACTTCCTCCAGTTGATGTCATCTCTGGGCCTTACACAGATATTTACCACTGCTACCCATAAACATGGTCACTCCCTTGGCTTAGTTTTTCTCCTGGGGTCAAGGCCTCTGACTTGGGGGTGGAACCAGTTGGGTGGTCCAATCACTACACCATGGGGTTTAGTTTTAGTGGTGGCGATGGTTAAGTATCGCCCTTTACGAGATGTTAGTTCTGAAGGCCTGGCAGAGGTACTTGACCTATCGTCCCTCCCAGTGGCAAACAATGACCCAGATGCCCTCATGGTAGCCGATAATACGGCTATCTTGGCAGCCCTGAATGTCATTGCTCCTGTCCGTGTTTTCCGTCTCTCCCTTCACCCTCGGTCCCCATGGTTTGATAGGACCTTGAAGGAGATGCGGCGACTAGGTCAAAGGTTAGAAAGTTGTTGGCGGAGATCCTCCCTTGATGCCAACCACCTTAGGTTGATGGAGCTCTATCAAGCCTATCAATCTGCAATCACCCGTAAGAAGGTAGAGTTCCTGTCCGGAGAGATTGCGGCTGCTCAGAATCAACCAGCTTAGCTCTTTCGCACTGTGGACAGGCTATGCAACCCAGCCTGTCTACAGGTCCAAAGGGCCTTTTCACAAAGAGAGTGCAATGAACTTGCTCAATTCTTTGCAACTAAAGTGGCCAACATTACGGCGGCGCTCCAACCAGCACACTCTAAGGGTGTTGCTTTGGATCAGCATGAGGCTGCTGTTGCTCAGTTTTCCTGGAGTGCCTTCAACCAACCAGAATTCATGGATATCATGCAGATTGTCCAGGGTGCACATCCTACGTGCTGTAGTTTGGATCCAGGACCAACTTCCCTGATTTTGGGTTGTATCGACTCTATTGGTCCAGTCCTAGCATAGATAGTCTGGTGCTCCTTGGAAACAGGTGAGTTGCCAAGCTCCCTGAAAGAGGTGGTGGTAACACCCCTCCTGAAGAAAGCTTCTTTGGACCCTGACTGCTGTGCAAACTATAGACCAATCTCTAACCTTCCCTTTTTAGGGAAGGTCATTGAGAAGGTAATGGCCGTGCAGCTGAAGACCCATTTGACCATCCATGATATCTATGAACCCCTCCAGTCTGGTTTTCGAAAAAGGCATAGTACTGAGACAGCGCTGGTTTGGGTGCTTAATGATCTCCTGATGGCTAGGGATCAGAAGAACCGTTCCATTCTGGTTCTTCTAGATCTGTCATCAGCCTTTGACACTGTGGACCATGAGGTTCTACTTGAGCATCTGAGGTTCATCTGTGGACTAGTCCTCAGGTGGTTTACATCTTACCTCACTGGAAGAATGCAGAGAATGGCTTCCAGGGTTTATTTCTTGGACCCAATTTCTCTGTCTTGTGGGGTTCCTAAGGGGTCTGTGTCATCCCCCATGCTGTTTGCAGTGTATATGCTGCCCCTCAGAGACATTGTAAGAAGGTATGGGCTGAGATTTCACTGATGTGCTGATGATACCCAGCTCTACCTTTCTTTTGCACCTGATCAGGATAGAGCTTTCTCGGTCTTTAATAGTTGTCTGAAGGAAATCCAGGAGTGGATGGATTCGAGTTGGTCGAAGTTGAACTCGGAAAAGACAGTGATGCTGGCAGGGTGCTGGATAGGGGGGCTGGGGGTTGGTTCACCCTCTGGACTTTATCTCGTGGGTGTTTCACTCCCAACCTCTGAACAGGTGCGTAACCTGGGGGTAATATTTGATGAGGGGTTGACTCTGCATTAGCAGGTGTCTGCCATCATCAAATCCTCATTTTACCATCTGAGGAATATCTCCAGGATTAGGCACCTTGTTCCGTCCGGCAATCTTCCTACGCTGGTCCATGTCTTTGTGTCCTCATGACTGGACTATTGCAACTCCCTTTATCTAGGGCTTCCTGGGGTTGAAATCCGCTGCCTGCAGCTGGTGCAGAATGCAGCGGCCCGGTTTCTGAGTGGTACCTCTTGGTCCAGCCATATTTCGATGGTGCTGCACGGACTGCACTGGCTGCCAGTGCAGTGGCGGATCACCTTTAAAGTCAGACTTCTGACTTTTAAAGCCCTACATGGACTTGGCCCTGACTATCTGAAAGAGCTCCTGGTCCCTTACTGCCCTGGGCGATCGCTCCGCTCAGCTTGTGAGGGGTTGCTAGAGATCCCATAAGTGTCTTTGAAGTCTTCTGGGGTCCGTGCATTTATGTATGCGGCCCCTACCCTCTGGAATTCTCTACCCCATCAGTTATAGGATTGCGTGACCATGGAGTGATTTAAAAAGGCCTTAAAAATGTATTTGTGGACCCAAGCATTTGGAGTCTGACTGTATTTTGTTTATTTGCTCTAGTTGTTTTTAATATAATATTTGAAATGCTCAGCCTGTTTTATTCTGTAAGACACCTTGGTTTTTGAAAGGCACCATAAAAATAAAGTTTTATTATTATTATTAATATTATTACTATTATTATATGGCGCATCTCTAGGGGGCGTGCTCATACATATGCAGTACATCCCGATATTCAGCCCGGGATGTGCGGCACATCTGCTGTCACAATCTGGAGATGTGAGGCATACCAGGGCTCACAGCTGAGCTCAGAATAAATGGTTCAAGTGCTTGGCACACACAGGTGGGCTGCTGTAGTGCAGTATGCAACACAGCAGCCACCGGTTGATGGTGGCAATCCCCCAACACCATGCACAAGCACACACAAGAGTCCCTGGTAGTCCAGTGGTACCTCCCTCCCATCCTGATCCTCCAGTCACCAAAAATATCTTTATTATCTCTGGTAGTCCAGTGGTAACCCCCTTTCCATCCCAACCCTCCGATCGCCATATTGAAGCTCATTTAATAGCTCTGGAGGTCAAGTGGTTCCCGACTCCCTGCCCATACATCCGATTGCTCATAAATTCAAACAGCTGTCCCTGGTAGCCTAGTTGTACTCCCACCCTGCTGGTAACCCCGATCGCCCATAATGTTAATTAAAACAATTCCCTGGTGGTCCAGTGGCACATCCCACTTCAACCCACACAGGAACCCCAGCCCACCCAGCTCCTCCCCCAATCATCAGTGGGTAGTAAATCCACCACATACCACCACAGCTGCCCGTCAAATGACAGCTTACAGTAGCAGCTGTGGACCAATGGGCTTGCAGTGTACACTGTAATACTCATTCACAAATATGTGAATGAATGACTTCAGTTACATATTTGTAAATAACTATTACAGTATGCACTGCAAGTCCATTGGTCCACACTGTGGACCAATGGGCTTGCAGCTGCTACTGTAAGCTATCATTCAGTGGACCGCTACGGCGGTATGCGGGTGGGTTTGCTGCCCACCGATGATGGGGAAACTGTGGGCTGGGGGTTCTGTGTGGGGGGTGCAACTGGAGGGCTGAGGATGGAGGAAGAACCTGCGGCTAATTGGACTACTGAAGGCAGTAGAGGTGAAGAACCTGGTCTCCTATCTTCGTGATCACCTCCCCATCTGGCTACAATTTTCCCCTGACGAATACCTTTTTGAAATAGGGAAGGCGCACCATATTCGATGAGCCCAGCCCGGTTCCTCCAACAAACCTCGGACCCTTATATTTAAATTGCTCCAGTACCAAGATAAAGTGCTTATTCTTTCCAAGGCATGGGAACTCTGAGTAATACGAGTTGGAGAGGCCTGTGTATCTCTTTATCCCGATTATCCGAAATCAGTGCTTGAGAAGCGCCAGGTGTTTCATCCTGTAAAACAACTACTTCGAAGCAGGGGACTCACCTATGCCTTACTATTCCCAGCCATGATGGTGTTTTCCTGGGATGGTCAGCCAGTGCAATTCACCTCCCCTGCTGAAGCTGAGTGTTTCCATTTGGATTCCCCCTCCCCCCATTCATCGCAACCATTAAAGCCCTTGTCTGAACCTTTGACGGAAGTCTATGCTCCCACTCGTCCATGACAAAATCTCTCAGATACCTAGTCAGGATGACATGCTTCAATGTCTTACTGGCCAGCTATGATAAGTGCCCGCTTCTGAGGGGTGAAGCGTGGTGATCATTTCCCTGTGAAACTTTTTAATCTGAGCTGTGGATAACGTTCACCACTGTCTGCCCCCACTTGGCTTTGAAGTTCCCCATTGTTTCTCCACCTCAACCGGCCCCGCTGTGGCTCCCTAGCTTTAATCTGCTTCTGGAATATTGACTGTTATTTCTTTGGAACGTCCAGAGGGGCAGTCCTACCTGATACATGGAGCTGACTTTGTTTGTGGGTCCACATCCCCTAGGATGTTTGCTAAGATTAGAGGAGTGTCTGGGGGCAGTGTGCAAACTGGTTGCCCCGTTATACGTCAATGGGTCTGGACCCAGGCAGACAACTAGGTTACCTGCTCACAAGGCCTGAAACTTTGAATCTTTATTTTCTTTTGCTGTTTGCAGGAGCAATCTCTCTTAGTTTCAATATTGCTCACTAATACACAGGCCAAAATTAAATTGTCTGGCTTTGTTTTGCCTTACTACTAGTTGCATGTTCTAATGAAGCAGTGCTTGTTTACCTGTTTGGAAGCCTTGTGGACCACTAGGGCTAGCTCACTACATGTTCCACGTTCTGGTTCCTGGTGTCAAGAATCAGTTATATGTTTCAGGTTATTGTATGCTGCTTTCTTGATAGCCTTAAATGTTCACCTTTTGTGTGCCAGATTTTATGATTACAAATCTGCCCAGATACTTTAGTTTCATTTTGATCTGCTTGTCCTCATTATGGCCTCTAGAGCCCCCTGCTGGTCCTTTCATTTTTTGTACTTCGCTTCCTTGACTGTGGTATATTCCTTTATCTTTCTGAATTTACTCCTACTGTTCTTTTTCATTTATTTTCTTTTACACCTGCTTTCATCTGTTTTTATCAGCCTACCTTCCAGACACTGGGCCAGCCCAGTGAATAGACAGAGTGATATTTAATTTTTTTCTCTTTCTTCTCCTTCTACTGTCTCAGTATTTTTATGCCCTTTTCTAGGGCTATCCCTTGGCCAGACAGGGAGCTGAGGGCTGAGGGGCGGTAGGACCCTATGTTCTTTCTTGCTTCCACAGGCACATGACAGCGTTGGCTTATTAACCCCCCACTGTCTTCAGCTATTGAAGCGCCCAGTGTACCTCCTCTGGGCTTGGGAATGCTCATCTTACTTTTTGGTTCAGTATCTTTTGCTTCTCTAGGTTCTAGCCTCTGTCCTTCTTTTCTATTTGTGTTGTTCTCTTTTACTTTCTAATGTACTACTTCTATTTTGTCCTGAACCTGGGGTGGTGGTATTTGTTAGGGGATTTTCCAGGAGGGGGGGTGGAAGGGCACATGGATGTGTATAATTGTTCTGTTTTAGGATTGATCACTGATGATATGGGAACAATGACAAATGTTAATCTTTTGAAAATTGTATCCTGGAATGTCAGGGGACTTAATGACCCCAAGAAGTGTCGAATTGTATTACAATATCTTCGAGATGCCCAGTGTGATATAGCCTTAATTCAAGAAACACATTTTTAGAAAGAAATGTTCGTCTAGGATGAATGTGGGTGGACCAATACTATTTCAGCTCTTTCACATCCCGGCAAAGGGGATTAGCAATACTCTGTAAGACAAACTTGCCTTTAGGTATTTCATGGGTCTATAAAGACAGTGATGGAAGCTGTGTCCTTGTAGCTGGCACACATTTGGGGAACCTATTAACCTTTGTAGTTTCTATGCCTCAAACTCCCCTGACTTACAGTTTTATCAAAATATCTTAACCAAACTCCTGCAATCACCATCCACTATTATCTTAGGAGGTGATTTAAATCTAGCCCTGGTTCCCCCCTTAAACAGATCAGGTCCTGGACCTCAGTATGAGCCCTCTTTGGCTCCCTTAGTATCCTCCCTTTTTTGAGAAGTGGGCCTTGTAGACATCTAGAGGGCAATGCACCCCAGGGAGGTGGATATTTTTTTTACACTTATTTTTGCCTCCGGTCACGGTCAGCAGGGGCCTCTCTCAGCCATCCTACCAGTTCCTGACCAGCCTGAAGTCCTCCTTGCCTGTACCGTCTCTCTCCTCCTACTCAACACCACACTTTGCACCCCCCAGCTTAACCCCTCTGGGGGTGGGGCTGCCCCTCCCTTGGGTGCTCTTCTTAGTCAGTCTCCGGTGTGGGTGAGGACCCGGGTGGAGGAATCTGGGAGGTCAGGCAGGCCGGACCTGGCTGCGGGCATGGGGGTAGGTGTTGTCACCTACCCCTGCCGACCGGGCTTTTACTTGTTCTGGTGCTGACATCCCTCCCCCCACATGGGCACGCCCCCAATGCAAAGGCACATGGCAACCATGCCTTGCATCAGGCCACGCTACTTGCGTGCTGCCCAATGTGCTGCAACGCTCCTGGTCTCCACCAGGAGCCACTGGCATGCCGGGACTCCCCTGATCTTCCCCTCCCTGGGGAAGAGAGCAGCCCAGTGGGTGCTCAATCCTCACCCACCCCCTGCCGATTCCCGTCACCCAAGCTCACTCCCGAACACGGGTTGCCAGTGTAACGCGAGGTATGGCATCCAGCACCTCAACCCTCAGCACCACTGGGCCGCTCGGGGAGGTGGATATTACCTGTTACTCCACTCCCCTCCATAGCTCTTATAGTCAAATAGACATTTTCCTCACCTCCCTTGACCTCCTTTCTAGACTTGGGATGTTGTTTGGGGAATATCCTCTTGTCTGATCATGCACTAGTACTCCTATCCTTCTCCTGTGGTATGGCAATGGGCAGGCATAACTCCTGGAACCTTAATACAGTACTACTATCTCAAGGAGATACTTGTGCACAGATTGGTCAAGCTATTCAAGAATACTTTCTTTTCAATGACTTCCTGGAATGTTCACATGCAACCCTTTGGGAGGCACTTAAGGCCATCCTGAGAGGCCACCTGATAGCCCACGCTTCCCACCTTAAATGACAAAGGGAGGCTACCTTGAAAGGCCTGGAGTCAGAGCTGAAGACTTTACAGACCCAGCTCCCTCAGATGCCCAGTGAAGACCCAACCCTTAAACGCTGGTTATTGTCCCTTAAAGTCAAAATTGAAAACATTTTGCAACATCGACCTGAATATGCTCTTTACAAACTTAATCAAAAGTATTCTGAATCTGGTGAATGTTCTGGGAAACTACTTGCCTCCTGGCTGAGGGACCAGGCCCAAGATAAATACATTCTGAAGATTCAAGTGGCAGATGGGGTTACTGTTATGCAGCCAAAGATTATTAATCAAGCCTTCTTGGATTACTATCAGCGTTTATATTCTTCGGAAGTTGACCCTTTTCCAGAACATATGGAGGCCTTTTTCACAGGTGTTGCCATTCCTAAAGTGCCAGAGTCCTTCTCCCATCTCTGTTAAGTCCCATTCAACCCTCTGAGGTTGTTTCAGCTATTCGGGATATGTCACAGGGTAAATCCCTGGGTCCTGATGGCTTCCCAGTGGAGTTTCACTTAACCTTTATAGACCAGCTTGTCCCCTGCCTTACTCAGGTTTTTAATGAAGCATGGGAGACAGGTAGGCTCCCCCCAACATTTACTGAGGCCTTTATTACCTTGATCCCCAAGAAGGGTAGAGATAGTGTCCTCTGTTCGCAATTCCAGTCTATTTTGCTTTTGCACGTTTGCTAAGATAATAGCAAACAGTTTGAAACCCCTTACTAATTCATCCAGATCAGGTCGGTTTTGTGCCAGGTCGCCTGGGTTCTGATAACATTTGTAGGGTATTAGATCTTCTCTGGGAGGCAAAATCCTCCCCTTATCCCATTGCCACCTTATCTTTAGATACTGAAAAGGCATTTTTTTTTACTTTCTTTTTTATCCTCCTCTACTGTCCTTGTCACTCCACTCAATCAGCTCTCTCCGGCCCCTACCACTGCCTGGGCGTCAGCCCCTAGAGTGCTAGGTTAAATCCAGAATTTCTAGCGACCCCGGATAACCTACCGGGTGGGCAGGGAAGGACCCCCCCTTTCCTCCCCTTGACATCAATGGAGGGCCAGCACAATGAAGTCTTGCACCTTGGACTTGTAGCGAGGATTGGAGAGAAGCGTCACCTAGGCGCAGCAAGGGCTTTTTCCCTTTTTGTTCTGTCCCCGAAGTCGGTGTGCAATGATGACCAACGAGCCATGCATGCTCCTGTCATCTGCCAACATCAACCCCGAAGCTACTGGTTTTCCCTACTGCACCTAGCACCAACCAGGCTGCTCCAGGTGTTGGTGGTATAGCAGCAGTGTCAGCATCCCACCCCTTCCCGGAGAAGGACAGCAAGCCATCGGGCGCTCAATCCTTCTCCCTCCAGCATGAAAAGGCATTTGATAGGGTGGAATGGTCCTACTTGTTTGAAGCTCTGTGAAGGTATGGTTTCCCTTCCCATTTTCTTGCATTAATCCAAACTTTTTACTCAAACCCAAAGGCGGCAGTCCTAACTAATTCGGCTCTATCACCCTACTTTGTTCTTCATCATGGCACCCACCAAAGCTGCTCTTTAACCCCATTTATTTTCCTTTTAGCCATGCAACCTTTAGCAGCCAAGATTATTTTATTTTATTTATTTATTTATTTATTTTTATTTATTGTTGAGATCAGTTTTACAACCTTTGAGTCAAAGACTCGTTTACAAAGGTACCTCGTCAAAAAAGGGGGGAGACAACAATAGAGTGAGGTTAGGACAGGGATGACGAACAGGTTAGATACATAAAATATACATTTGGAGAGTGCAGACAGCGAAGCTGTACTGGAGCAAACTTGTGTAAGGTACTAACATTGGTAAAACAACAGGAGATACATTATTCAATTTAACAACATGTCACAAACTAATATGTAGAGTTAAAAGGACCGGAAGGCGAGGGGCTTGAAAAGGTTAGAAGGGACCGGCACAGGGCAGCTACAAACATTTACAGCATCGGTTGTCAATAATATGCTGGCGGAGGGCGATTTTGAAGCGGCCAATACCTGGGATCTTAGAGATGGTTTCAGGAAGGGAGTTAAACCAGGATGGGGCTAGGTGATGGAAAGATCTTTGGCAATGAGAGGTCCTTGCTCTGGGAACGTTGAAGGTGGCTGCAGCGGCGTACCGGGTTGGCAGGGACCTAGCAGCCCGCTGCAAAGGTCCAGAGACCCCAGGAGGGCAGAGACCTGACATGGATTTTGGCCAGTAGGCAGGTTTGATATTTCAGTCTTTCCTCAAGAGTGAGTATTTTGTGGGCGGAGTATAGCAGACAGGTGTGGGTTCTGCTGTGGGCACGGTAAGGAGCCTACAGGCTTTGTTGATAGAGGTCTGGACTTTGGATAAGGCAGAGGCGTCAGCAGCACTAAACAGGAGTCTGTAGTCAGCCAGTGATAATACCGATGAGGTGATGGCTAGTTTTAAGGCGGGTTCGGGGAGACAGTCTTTGTGGCGGTAGAGAAGACCGATCCTGGAGTTCATTGCAGATGCCAAAGCTTTAAGGTGGGCGTGGAAAGTAAGGCTGGAGTCAAAGGTGATGCCCAGGTACTTATAGGATGAAACCTGCTCCAGAGGGAGGGGCATGCTGGTGATGATGTGGAGGGGAAAGTCCCTGGCATTGTTTTGCCGATGAGAAAATAGCATGGACTTAGTTTTCTTTAGGTTCAGGACTAAGCGGTGATTATTGAACCACTTTTCGGTTTGGAGGAAGGCACTTTGCAGCATGATTTGGAGTGGGAGTGGGTCAGGGTGTGATGCAAGGATAACAGCGTCATCAGCATAGGTAATATTTTACTGGAACAGGAGCTGGGAGGGTGTTCAGGAATAGGCTGAAAGGTCGGGCCAGGATGGAGCCTAGGGGACACCCGAGTGTACAGGAAGGTAGGAGGAGAGGGTCCCATTTAGCTTGACTCTTTGGGACCTGTTGTGTAGGTAGCTTGCGAACCACTTCAGGGGGCCGGCTGCGAGACCCAGTATGCTAAGGGAGTTTAGTAGCAGGGGGTGGCACACCGTGCCGAAGGCCTTGGACAGGTCTATAAAAACCGCCCCTGCGAGATGACCTTTGTCAAGTGCTGAGTGAATGTGGTGGGAGAATTCCAGAAGGGCAGTGGATGTGCTATGGCCAGGCGAAAACCCGTGTTGCTCTGGACAAAGAAGGTTATAGTTAGTAAGATATTCCGAGCTGTGTGTTCACTATTTTTCTAAGGCTTTGGATGGGGGGAAGGATGGAGATGGGCCTGTAGTTATTAGGCAGAGTGCGGTCCCCAGACTTGTGGATGGGGGTTACTTCAGTTTGCTTCCAGGTCTTAGGGAATTGGCTGAGGCATAGGGATTTGTTAATGATAAGCGTCAGCGGGGTAAGCATGACATCCAGCACGAGGCGAAGTATCCTGGAGTCAAGAGGGTCATTAATAGGGTTCTGAGAGGCGAGGGATTTTATTAAGAAAGGTTTGGCATCGTGGGGTGAGATCATTCAGAAGTGGAATTGTGGCCTGGAAATGGGAGCGTGGGTGGGTTTGGCAACCGGGTCTGAAAAATGGGCCGGGAGGACGGCACTTAAGTCAGTGAAGGTTTTATTAAGGCAGTCAGCAATACAGGTGGGGTCAGTCGAGACAGTCCCATTTATGACAATCTGGGATGGAGGGGGCGGGTCTTACCATTTAAATCTTTAATGTTGTCCCAGAAAGCTCTGGGACGAGCCCCAAGAGGATGTCAACGCAGCCTGGTAGAATTTAGCTTTAGCCTGCTTGATTGTCCAGGTGCATTGATTGCGGGCTGTCCTGTGAAGCTTGCTGTCAACCCCTACCGGAGTCATTAGCTAAGTGCCAGAGGTTATCTCTCTTTGTAGTTGTTGGATCAGTGCAGGAGTTATCCATGCAGCAGTCCGTTTTTTTATCCTAAGAGTGTTGAGGGGTGCATACAGATCACAGGCGTGGTTGAAGGCCGTGGAGAAGTAGGTTAGGGCAGAGTTAACGTCAGGAACGCTGGCCAATGGGGACCAGTCGATATGGGCGAGGTGACGTTTGAAGTTGGCGAGACCTCCGGGGAGAAAATGGCGGCGAGGGGTCCTGCTGTACCCAGGGCTGAGGGTGGGGAAGACCAGAAGCAGATGACAGGAGTGGTCACTGAGTGAGTCCGCAAGGACTTCAACGGAGACTATTTTATGAGGTCGGTTAGAGAGGATGGCGTCCAGGAGGGAGCTAGTTCCTGTTACTTTGTTAAGTCTAGTAGGCTGGTGACCATTTGGGACAGGTCAAGGGCTGCAAGCTCATTCTTCAAATTATCAGCCGACGGCTGAGCCAATTGGAATTTAAGTCACCCATAATTAACTGTTGAGCACTGGGGTAAGGTAGCCAGGTAGTCAGGAGAGAGGTGGCCTAAAAGTCTTTGTTAGACCCCGAGGTGAATAAGCCACAGTTAGATCAGAGCAGACCCACGGCGTCCAGGGTAGGTGTGACTTTTAAGGTGATGGCTTGCGCCCCATGGTTTAGCTCAGGATTGGGGAGGGCAAGCCCGAGGACCGAGTTGCGCAAGTAGATAGCACACCCCCCTCCACGCCTGCCCATCCTATCAGCCCTGAAAATGGTAAAACCAGGAAGGGAGATGGCAGAGTCAGGCGTGAGGGAGGAGAGCCAGGTTTCAGCAAGCAGGAGAATATCCGGGGAGTGTTGGGTGACCCAACATTGGAGGGCTGCAGTTTTCTTAGGGAGACTGCATATATTAATGAAGGTGATTCGAAGGCCTTTGCCATCTGTGGGCAGAGGCGTGGCTGGGATGACAGGCCCGGGGTTTGGGTTCACATTGCCGGACAGCAGGAGCAGCAGGAGAATTAGGTGCCTCGCATGGTGTTTGTAGCTGGCGGTGGGGTGCATATGTGGCCGACGGGACCTCGCCTGGAAGGAGCAGGGGATAGGAAGGGAGAGAACAACTGAGGGTGCTAGCGAGGAGAGGGTCCACTTGTGAAGAAACACAATACTGAGAGTAGCACATAGGTGGTTGGTGGGTGGGGGTGGCGTGGTGAGTCCAGGGTACGGAGGGATTTGGGGGATGGATAGAGGGGTAGGTGTGGGGTAATCCGATGGGGGCAGGGAATTGAGTGGGGGCAGTGTGTTTGGTTGGGGGCAGGTTAATGGGGGTATAGAGGGCGAGAGAGAGAGCATAGGGTGCTGTAGTAGGAGGAGGGCCAGTATAGCAAGGACCATGCTTGAGTGAGACATTTCCCAATATAGAGCAAGAAGTGAGGGCAGGCTCCCTCTAGTGCTGGAATGATATAACCAGCAAATGGGAAAGTAGGCTGATTGGTTTTTGCACCTCATGTGACAAAGAAAAAATACTCTATATAAGGGAGAGCCGAGCAGGGGTGGTGGTGGGGGTGGCGGGGTTTTTCCAGAGCACCGACTGCAAATGAACAGAGGGTGGCTAAGCCTAGTGAAAAAGGCGCCAAAGCCACGTTTCAAAAACAGAGCCGAGTTTCCAGCAGAGTGTCCACAGGTAGGCTGGCTCACTGACTGTCGCGATTTTTTTTTTTTTTATATTTATTTCCCCAGGCAAGATTTTACCTTAGCGGGAGGGCCCCTCGCGACCAACTGCTCCTCGGGGGGTTGGGGTGTCCTGGCGGCATCAAAAGTCTGCAGGGAGGGCAGTTCCAGCTTTGCCCTCGTGACCCAATGGCTCCTCGGGGGGTGTCCTGGCGGCAGGGAAAGTCTGCAGGGAGGGCAGTTCCAGCTTAGAGCAGACGCAGCCTTTCCTGGAGTCATAATGGGTACCATACCTCACAAAATTGTACTCTTTGCTGATGATGGTACCCTTTTTGTATCTCACCCCGAGACCTCACTCCCTTCTTTACAGGCTATCATCTCTCATTTCTCTGACTTATCAGGTTATGAACTCAATGAGAATACGTCTCAAGTCCTTCCACTGAACCCACATTGTACTGCTGAAATGTTTACCAGATTTCCCTTTCAATGGTCCCCAGCTGGTATTATCTGTTTCGGGATTGCTCTGCGAACCTCCATCCCAGACACATTATCAGCTAATACACAGAAAGTACTGGATATTCTCAATGCTGACCTTTCTAGATGGAAACCCCTGTTCTTGTCTTTATGGGGTAAGGTTAATGCCTTAAAACTAGTAGCCCTTCCGAAGGTCCAATATGTTATCTCTAACCTGCCACTGGCATTGCCACCACATTTTTTCAGAAGGTTTGCATCTAGACTATCAGTCTTCTTATGGGATGGTAAGCCTCCCAGAATTAAATATTCTGTTTTGCAGAGACCCTGGATAGAAGGTGGTGTCAACCTTCTGAACGTGAAATGGTTTCATGACTTTACTGTACTACTCCAAGCAGTCCTAGTTATGTCCCTTCTTTACTCACTGTGGTACCAGGGTGGCTTCCCCTTGAATTAGACCAAGGACAACTCTTGTCTCCACAAGCATTGCTTTTCCCAGACTGGTCCCTTCATTCATCTGTTTCTCCATGTGCCCACTATGTGTGGTTTGTCTGGAATAAATACACCCCCAGTCTAGGATGGTGTTCTGGTACCTAGCCCAAGAGACCATTATGGGATAACCCTGGCTTAACTATTGATGGTAAACCATTTCAATGGAAAGATTGGGAGCAGCGGGGCATTACCTCCATTGGACACCTAGCTGATCCCTCCTCTGGGATCTTGTGTTCCTTTGCAGAGTTTCAAACTCGGTATAACCTTCCCACCTCCTATATTTGGAGGTTTCTATAACTGCATAGCCTTTTCAGACAAAAGATCTATAAGGATTTTATTATCCCTCACACCCCACTCCTCAAGGACTGGCTAACCAAACTCCCGTGCCCCCGTCACTTGACTACCAAGTTCAAAATCCTATGCAGTAAGACCTCTCTGGAATCTTCTTGTGTAGGCCCTATAGACAAGTGGGAATTAGAACTGGGCATTGATATCCCACTCCAAGAGTGGAACCAGATCTGGTCCAACTCTTTCTACTCAACAAGAGATCTCCAGGCCTGCTCTGTTCAATACAAGATACTCCACAGGCCTACCGAACCCCCCTGTGGCTATATAAGGCTGGCCTTCTCTCAAGCAGTGACTGTTGGCACTGTACCTCCCCTCAGTCATCTTTGACACACATTCTATGGTCCTGCCCTGCTCTTGATCACTTTTGGTCCAGGGTCTGGACCACCTGTTCCTTGATTGCCCCTCTGCTGAAGTTGAGAGACCCCAGCTTGCCATTTTAGGCCTCCTTCAACAGGCTGTGGATCTTTCTGCTCCCCAACTTTATTGGGTGGACCGTGCCTTATGGTGGCAAAGAGAGTCATACTTAAGCATTGGCATTCCCCTGACCCCCTCCCCCGCTACAATGAGTGGTTGCACCTTCTGTCCTTAACTGCTAGATATGAACAAACCGCACACCTACTTCCAGGTAAACTTAATTTCTTTAATCAAATGTGGCAGCCTTTTTTAACTACATTTCCCATTCCTGTCCCTCTGAGGCAACCAGATGGCTGACAAGCTACTCCCTGGAGACCTAGGCCCAGTTCCATTGGCTCCCCTCTCTAACTGCAAGTGGACCCCACTCACCCTCTCTCCCCCGTTACAGCAATTTGTAGAGACTGATATCTACAATCAATTTATAATTGAGTAGACCTCGGCAATGCCACTTTATTATACTCCCTTCCTTGAATATCATACTAGGATATTTCCTAAGGTGCTTTCTTGTCTATAGGTAAGGCCCCCCCCCATGTTATATTTTTATGAAACTGTGTTTTATTGGTTACTATTCTCGTCTGGGTATTAGAATAATGGTATCGGATTTGGAAAGCTAGGCTTACTGTTTTATTAATTAGCAATTATTTCATGTTTTCTATTTTGTGTTCCCTTTCACCATGCTGTCAATATGTGTGATGTTGACATGTTCTGTTTTGGAAACTGAATAAAAATCTTTATGACAAAAAATAGCTTGGTTACAAAGCCTTATTTATCTTAAAGATACACTCAGAGAAGTGAAATACAGCAAGAAATAGCTTGGTTACAAAGCCTTATTTATCTTAAAGATGCACTCTACATTGTAGCTAAAATATCTATATCTTAGATTATACTTCTTAAGTTACAAAGAAAACAGAATGCAGTAAGCAGAATATAGTTCACTGATCTCATTAGTATCCTTCCAGCTTATTTTCAATAAGTGGTCCAGCAACAGCACTTTGCTCCCCCAAAGCACTGTCAATAGTTTGTTGGAATGTTAAAGTATCTCCAATAGTCTCCCCCATGGCTGAATAAGCAAACTAATATCAACAGTCTGTTCCATTCCTTGAATCTCTTCCAAGGAATAGAAGGTGCTCTTTTGAGCTGTAGATACATTTTATGGTAGGATTAGCAAATTATTATCAGCACTTTCCAATGACTGGAGTGTAAAATATAGTCAATAATTTAATCCAATGCCTGGATTTCTTCCACGGAGTAAGGAGGCCAAATCTGGACAGGGAATTCATTGCAGGTAAGGCACACTTACCAAGGCCTTTGATGATTGAATCATTTCCCAACAAACACACCCTTGAATTCTTACAGGTAACCCCTCTGATTCATGTGACTATGTATGTACTGCCTAAAATAGACTCATCATCTCGGGTATTGGGTTCCTTACCAAACCCCTATCCCAATATGTAGATTCACACATCCAGGATCTTGTCAGGGAATTACCTTCATATGTATGGGACACCACCGAGACACTGGGCATCCTGAAGAGCATGCAGCTTGAAGGAAATTGGCTTTTGGTATCTATGGACATATAGTCCCTATATACCAACATTCCCCATGAGAGGGGCCTCTCGGCACTGAATATGTGGCTGCATGATACTATGGATTTGGATAGCAGGCAAACTGAATTTCTAGTTAAACTAGCTGAATGCATACTTAAATATAACACCTTTAGTTTTCAGAGGAAATATTATCACCATATAAAAGGTACAGTCATGGGGGTCAGTTGTGCTCCCAATTATGTAAGCCTTTATTTGGGACATTGGGAGAAGAATGTCATTTATAATGAGATTAACAATCCTTTTTTCCACAGTCTCGATCTCTGGAGGTGCTATATTGATAATGTCCTGATGGTGTGGTGTGGTACTGCAGCAGAACTAACTGATTTTGTGAACTATCTCCAAAATTCCAATCCAAATCTGAAATTTTCAGTGCAAAGTGATTTAGGACAAATCAACTTTTTGGACCACATCATGAAAAATGATGATGGGACTATCACCACAGACTTGTTTAGAAAACAAACTGATAGGAATACTCTACTTCTGGCATCCAGCTGCCACCCACGCGACACCATCAAGAACATACCACACTCACAGTTTCTGAGACTCAAAAGAAATTGTTCCCAAACATGGGACTTTGAAAAAAGATTATGTGAGATGTCTGACAGATTTGCAGCAAGGGGATACAGTCAGCATGTCCTTGATACTGCCAAAGAGGCAACTAGGAACACACCCTATCCCTCATTGCTCAGACACAAAACAAAACTCCCCCTCAACCAGGACCAGGTGAATTTTATCACCACCTATGGTACCAACACTGCAGGCATCAGGGCAGTTTTAGAAAAACACTGGCATATTTTGTCCACAGATCCAACATTTAAAGATACTGCAGCTCTACCACCCAGAATTGTGCACCAGCATAAGAAAAATCTGTCTGACCTACCGGTCCACTCACTATAGCCAGTGGCCAAATTTACTACACAGTGGTTGCCCCACCCCCACAGGGAAGTAACACATGTGGCCATTGCAAATTCTGTGACATGATTCTGAAAACTCAACACTTTCTGTCAGTAAATGCCACTAGCAGTTTTTAGATTCGTCAGTTTATTAATTGTTCCACAATGGGAGTGGTGTACATGGCAGCCTGCTCATGTAGAACTTTTTATGTGGGCAAAACCACATGTACTTTAAAGGTTTAAAGGGTGAACATCTAAGTGATATTAGATGCAAGGATGATAAAAATGAACTGGGCAAACACATTTTGACAGCAGGCACCAAGAGTCAACATACTTTTTGGTTCTGTGGGATTGAAAAGGTAACCTTGGGACCTAGGGGGGTGAACTTGACAATAAGCTTCTATGCGGAAAAGCATTTTGGATATTTCAGCATTATTTCACCCTGGCTTTAATGATCATCTGGACATCATGACTTATCTTAAAAAGAAGAGGGATTGGAGATATTAGGACCTGCACTTTTTGTTTCTGCTTTGATATATGCAGTGGTGGACATACATAAAATGCTTTATAGAGCTATCTATGTATGTAGTTAGAAGCATATTTCAATGATTTTTAATTATGTCCTTATTTAAGCTTTTTTTTGTTGCCATTTGTTCTGTTGTCTGCCTTAGCCATTTAGCCTTAAACTTCCTGGAATGTTGCCTTGACACACCAGAGTTATTGATGGCTTCTACATTGACTCTGTTTCATGGTAAAAATTCTGCCATTTATTTTTCTAGAAGAAATAGCTATTAGATTATGAGTGCTTTGTGACAAGTTCATGAAATATAAGTATCTATTAACTGCCACTTCATAACTTTGTTATATTGCATCTCCAACCTTTTTACCCTATCCTCTTTTTTATGTGTATATTCACATGTAAAGTCACTTTAATTATCATTCTATTTAAGTGTTGCCATTAGAGGGGAAAAGGCTATCCATGAAGATGCGCACATGTGCAAAACTGGTTGGGCCTAGGTGGACAGGAGTGTTCACCTACTTGGTACAGTTGCTCTGATTTTGTATTTTTTGCTTTTTTACTTGCCATTAAAACAACGAGCTGCATACTCAACATGAATTCTGGTGGATGGTGCCTGTTTTCTTCATTGTGGATTTATGTACGAGTCAGAGCAGACAGACAGAAGGTTGTTTATAAAAAGTGAGATGAGGATAGGGCTGAGTATAGAACCCTGAGGGACACCAGACAGGATGAGGGGAATGAATGGATCACGTGATGGCTCTGGCTTGCTAGCTGCTGTTTCCTTAGGCTCCTGCTTTCCCCTCCTGAACATCTGATATAATCAAATGTTCTTCGAATCAGGTTTGTGGAGACCATCTTATTTTACTATTTCAAGCTACTTGAGGAAGTTATTTGGCTGTTTCTTTGGCATCTTGGGTGGCTAAGCTGACCATGATGGAGATCAAAATGAAAGCAGCCTTGCCTAGACAAACGCCCCCGGTCTCGCCTGATAAACAGGCCAAGAAAGCAAAGCCACTTCAGCATCTCTTGGCTAAGCAACTGAGCACTCTCTCAGGCCCTGCACCACTGTCAGAAGAGCGTTTCCTGCAAGAGCTGCAACCTTTCAAAGAAGCTTTACAAGAAATCGCTATGGATCTCAAAAATATCCACAACGAGATGGCTGACCTTAAGATCCAAGCGGCGGACACCGAGGCACGCACTCACTCCTTAGAAGCCTGACGTGATAAGGCAGATCCCAAGATTGCAAAACTCAGGCAACAGATCACAAAGCTACAACTCAAAACAGAGGATTTGGAGGGACACAGCAGGAGGAACAATATTTTAATCTTTGGTCTGCCTGAAGGGGCTGAAGGTTCCTCTGCAATTCCTTTTGTCCAGAAGCTATTCACTAAAGTAGTGGGCCCTTCTCCACATAATCCAACCTACTTAATTGAAAGGGTGCATAGGTCCCTGCACACGAAACCGGACGAGTCTGCTCCCCCTCATCCCATGGTCATTCACCTGCTTAATTACCTGGAAAAGTAACATATTCTCTCCAAAGTTAGAGAGCTGCAAGTTATTCAATGGGAAGATAAGCGATTGCGGATTACCCAGGATTTGCCTCTGGAAACGCATCAGAAGAGAGCCTCCTTTCATCCTACAGTCACTAAATTGATTGCTGCTAGTATCAAGTTTCGTATGGCCTATCCCACTCATCTGTAAGTTTTGGTGGACAGTGTATGGCTATCTTTTGAATCGGCTGATCAAGCTCAGGCCGAGCTGAGTAAGAAGCTACCCGTGTTGTTCAAATCCTAATGTTGCGGGCCACAATATGATCTACAAGAAGCTCTGCGAGTTTAAATGTTTCATTAGTTTGCTTACCATGAAGGCGACTGTCCTGATGGAGCCTGCATGAAAAGAAATGGTCCTTATTGGGGGGGGATGACGGTGGAGGACTGAGATGGTGAAGAGCAGCAGCCTAAAGCTCTGAACAAACCTGCGCATCATTGAGGCACTTTATCCCCACGGACTCTTTTAGTTTGTCTGGCTGTCTCCCTGGGGCTTGTTTTCTGGCACGGTGCAAGCCCGCTACTAATCTGGTTCCCCTTGGAAACAACCGCATCAAGAAAGATCGTCTGGCACAATGAAACCGGTGCAATCTACTTTGATTTTATTTGTGCTTAGATATTAAAGAAAGAGTTTAATAGTTTCGATTTTCTTCTCATTTTGTCTGTAACTCTCCACTCGTGAATCACGTCTCCTGTTATAGGGTTCTCTTTGTTCTCGCCACTCTGGTGAAAGGGGAGCGAAGCTAACATTTTCCTGCATTCTCAGCCTGCCTCATTTTCCGGTCTTACACAATTTATGTCTCTTCCCTGTACCCTTCAGTATTTTCTGCTCCCCTTTACATCACTGTTTCACGCTCTCATTCCAGTTATTTCAACCTTCACCACCTGTTCTCTCTCTCTCTCTAAAGTCTTGGCTGTAACCGCGTCTCCCTGGACTGTAGTCTGGTAATAACACGACTTACCATGAAGGTTCCTGTCCCTCACAATCTGGTGATTTCTCCTTCAGGTCTCTAGAATAAATGTTTATTTGCTCATTGGTGGGTTTTTAGGGAGGGAGGGGGGTCTCAGCTTAGGATTGGCCAGCCACACGTTCTGATGCATGGGCGGGAGTACCCTAGTTGCTCTCGGATTTACTATGACTGGTTATGTTATTATGGAGAATATCTTTTGGTTCTCAAGGTGGCTAATGGAGTTAATGAGGTTTTTCTCTTCTGGATCTGGGAGGAGGACAGTGTTATAGTTTCGAGGAAATATCTGGGGGGGGGGCTTCTGGTGCACTTTCTCAATATACGGTTCCGGTATTGTAAAGTACTTCATAAAGTTAAATGACCAGTGGCCTGAAAAAATGTATAACCTGGAATGTTAGAGGGGCTCGTGAGTTGAATAAAAGAATTCAAATTTTCAAACATTTACAGTATCAGTATTGCAGGCCAACATCTCTTTCATTCAAGAGACCCATCTCCTCCCTGGGGAAGCTGCTGGCTTGCGTAGGCAGGGGGTTGGGCAAGTTTACGCATCTGTTATGTTAAGAGCCAGTGGTGGCACCGCCATTCTGATTCACCAGTGTGTAGCCTTCCAGCCCAAAATGGCCATCTCAGATCCACAGGGGAGACACATTTTAGTCCATGGCCTACTAGAGTGTACTGAAGTAGTTCTTGGAAGTGTGTATGGGCCCGTGGGGGGGAATAAGGACTTCTTCTTAGATCTGCAGAATAAATTGTGAACATTTTCCTTTCTCCCAATAATACTTGAGGGAGACTGGAACTTACCACCCACCCAGGATTTAGATCTTTTCAACTTCCAATTCAAGCATCTTTCTGCTGCCCAGAAGGCACTTGCAGAATTCCTTGATTCTGCTAAGCTGTGCGACCCATGTCAATTACAAAATCCCACATTCCTTTCCTGCGCTCTACCCACACCAGTGGCTGCCATGATTGGAAACTAGCTGCATTAAGCAAGATGGCGGCCACGCTGGGCTGCCTTCTGTAAGCCCTCTAGTTGCCTGCAGAAAATTTAGTAGAACTTAGAGAAATTCGCTTACTTTAGTTGCCGCTTTGTTTTGTGTACTACCGCGATTTGGAGTTTGAATCGGCGTTGTTTGTTCGCCTCTTGGGGATTGATGCTCGGAGATTGGCGTGTCGGAGCCGTGGGAGATCATTTTGCTGGGCGTCTAATTGTTGGCGTCTAATCGCTGGCTCAATCCATTGAAGAACTTTACGCTCAGTGGTCCACAGGAGTTGTCGAGGGGCCTTAAATTGGAGAAAGCGGTGAGGTGGAGTGGCTGTTTCCCATGCGGGACGGGATACAGCTGGACTGTGCGTGGAGGGCGTGGCGGATGCCTGTGAGGAGGACTGGCGAGGAAGTGGAAGCCCCTGAGAGGTGCGCTTGGAGTACAGCAAGGATTCGGCAAGTGTTGTACAAAGGAAAGGTTGGGCTCCTCGGTCCGGATGGAGGGAAGGTGATCACTGACACTGGAGGGTGTTGGTGCGAACCTAGTTCCTTAGGGGGAGTAGGGGGACCACCGAAGGGTGATCTTGCTTGCTCCACCGAGGTGAAGGATCGGGTTGAGCCTAACCCGAAGGTGAAAGTGATATGCTGTCTACTTGTCTATCCACTATCCACCATCACGAAGGATTCATAAGGAAGGAAACCACAACATAGGAGGAAATTGGGACTCCTTGGACCATTTGTTTTGGTGAAGTACACTGAATTTTGTTTTGGGCCAGCGTTTGTAATTTATCTTTTAGAAAGATCAGAACTGGGTTCGATGGGGTTGTTGCCACCTTGTGAGAGGAGGCTGGCACACGTTAAAAAAAAAAAACCTTCATAGTCTAAAGTGGTGAGAGCACACGGCTGTGGACAATAAAAGACCTGCAAACTCTTTCTTGAACTTTCAAAAAGAAACTGTGTTGTTTGATTATTGGATAAACGTTAAAGCCATTTAATCATATTTTTTAGTAGTTTTAGGTGGGGTGCTCCTCTTCCTGCAGTGGTGAGAGTACTGTGGGGGGGGGCAGAACTAGAATTATAATAGATAATTTTATAGTACTAGAATTTGAATAGATGATTTTACAGCACTAGAATTTGTTAGATCTTATTTTATTGTGAGTGTTTTATTTTAGTGCAGAGATGTGCTGAAGTGATTGTAAGACGGTCGGGTATTATTCCCCATCTATGCTTAGGGACCTCCGCCCTTTCTCCTGTCCCCCGTTGCCAGCTGAAGTTTATAGGAGGTGTAGGGCTTTGGGGATTGTGAGAAGGAGATGGAGGTCCCATGCTGGAGGGGGAATGGAAAGGAGTGGGCGGATTGGGATTGTAGAGTCAAGGAGACACCCTTGGGCGAAATGGGCATGGGAGAGAGGGCCTTCCTGTCTTGTGCCCATACTCAAGGGCCCTGGATTGGACCAGCAGGTAGGCCGGTCACTATCAGAGGTTTGTCCTACTCGGCGGTGTTATGCAATGCCAGGTCTATAAAAACAAGACAGCTATTATAGCTGATCTTGTCGAGTCATCTGACCTGGCATGCATCACCGAGTCTCTGCTGGATGAAATGCTGGGCCTGTATCAGCCGCAGCACCCGCTGGTACTGTGATACACCGCCCGAGGCAGGATCGTAGGGGCGGGGTGTTGCCATGTGTTTTAGGTCAGAACTGGGTCTGGTGGAGGTGCCAGCGGGATTCACTCAGATCCTTTGAGTACATTGTGGGCTAGGTGGGGGTGCAGGATACTTTCGTGATACCGGTCCACCAGGTGACTTAGAATGTTTTCTGCAAGAAATCACAGACTTCATTGTCGACCTATATTGGGGTCCCCAGATGGTTGGTACTGGGGGACTTCAATGCTTGGGTCGATGATGAATTCTCTCAGTTTGGTCAAGATTTCCTCCAGTTGATGATATCACTGGGCTTCACACAGGTGGTTTCCTCCTCGACCCATGTGGGTGGACACTCATTGGACCTGGTGTTCCTTCTGGGGATGGGGATATCTGACTTGGTGGTGGAACCGGTTGGATGGTCAGACCATCACTCCATTAGATTCAGTTTGAGGCCACCCTGTTAGGTCTGCCCTACAGAGATGGTTCGATACGCCCTTTGAGGTGTATCCCCAGAGGACCTGATGGCAGTGTTGGACCCTATCGAGCCTACCCGATAGATTGCATGGATCCAGGTGTTCTGCTACGTGCCTATAATGAGGCAGTAGCAGGGGCCCTGGATTCTATTACACCATTTCGTGTTGTCCTCTTACTCCTCACCCCAGGTCTCCTTGGTTTGATGAGACCATGAGGGAATTGAGGAGAGTTAGGCGAAGGCTGGAGAGGCGTTGGCAAAGGTCCGGTAGTGATGATGACAAGCTTAGTTTGATGGACCATTATTTGGTCTATCAATCCGCAATCTCTAGTAAGAAGGCAGAATTCCTGTCCAGAGAGATAGTGGCTGCACAGAACAGACCGGCTCAGCTCTTTCGGACTGTGGACAGACTGTGCAATCCAGTTTGTCTTCAGCCCAGAAGAGCCTTATCTCAAGAATGGTGTGAGGAGCTCGCTCTCTTCTTTGCAGATAAGGTTGCCAAAATCAGATCGGACATTCACTCTTCCCTCTAATAGGAGCAGCGGTGGTCGTCAGGAATGTCAAGCATCCAGTTGAATGGTCTGACTTCAGCCTTCCCATAATCGAGGATGTTGTGATGATCATTCGAGCACTGCGACCGACCTGCTGTAATTTGGACCCTGGTCCCACGCCTCTTAGTGGGTTGCGTGGATAAGATTGGCCTAGTCCTAGCTCTGATCGTATGGAAGTCTTTGGAGAGGATTTTCCAGATCCTCAAAGAGGCTATAATTAAGCCCTTTAAAGAAACCCTCCTTAGACCCATACTGTCTCGCAAATTACAGGCCAGTCTCTAACTTACCCTTTGTGGGTAAAGTTATTGAGAAAGTGGTCACAGTCAGTTGGAGGATCATCTGGCCAACAACAATATCTACGATTCGCCCAGCCTGGATTTAGGAAAGGTACTACTCTAGACAGCGCCGACGGGTACTAAATGACCTCCTAATGGCTAGAGATCGTAGGACCCGATCCATCTTGGTACTACTTGATCTCTCGGCAGCATATTACACCGTTGACCATGGTGTGTTATTGGAGCACCTGCGGTTAGTCTGTGGACTGTCTGGTAAGGTCCTCAGATGGTTTCAATCTTACCTTGAGGGTAGGACTCAGAGAGTGATGTCGGGAATTTTTTCCTCAACATCATTCTCCCTGCCCTGTGGGGTACCGCAGGGCTCCGGTTTAGCACCCATGTTGTTTTTGGTGTATATGCTACCATTAGGGGTGATTATTAGACGGTACGGTCTGGGTTTTCACTGCTATGCTGATGATACCCAGCCGTATATGTCTTTTGTGCCCGGTCAGGACGCTGCCTTGTCGGTATTTAATAACTGCCTTGAAGAAATCCAAGAATGGACGAATGGGAGTTGGCTGAGGTTAAATCTGGAGAAAACTGAGGTGTTGGTTGTAGATTTAGGTCGCTGTGAGGCGGGTCTGCCAGAAGGATCACCCTCAGGCCTATGGCTTGGAGGTGTCCAGCTGACGACCTCAGACCAGGTGCGAAACCTTGGCATAATACTTGATGACCATTTGACACTCAAATCCCAGGTGTCAGCGGTTGTGAAGACTTCCTTTTTTCATCTGAGGAATATTGCCAGGGTGAAGCACTTGGTTCCTCCAGAGGACCTTCCAACATTAATCCACGCCTTTGTTACCTCCCGGCTTGACTACTGTAACTCCCTATACCTAGGGCTATCGGGGGTTGAACTTTGCTGTCTGCAGCTGGTGCAGAATGCGGCAGCCAGGCTGTTGACTGGAGTCTCTAGATCCAGTCACATAACGCCTGTGCTCCACGGACTGCACTGGCTGACAGTGTTTTGGCGAATCACCTTCAAGGTCGGTTTGCTGACCTATAAAGCCCTACATGATCTGGGACCTACCTACCTGAAAGAGCTCCTGTGCCCCTATAGTCCCTCTCGCCCCCTCCGATCCACTGACTAGGGATTGCTAGAGATTCCCAGGGTACGTTTGAAAACATCTGGTGCTAGATCTTTTAGTTTTATGGCACCTACCCTGTGGAATTCTCTACCTCGTCAGGTGCGAGACTGTCCGACCGTCCTTAGTTTTAAAAGGGAGTTGAAGACCCACCTTTTTAATATAGCTTTTAAGGATTTCTGTTGATTTGATTTACTATATTTATTGTCATATTTATCTGTACAGGCACTTTGATTTAAGAAAAGCGCCTTTTAAAAATAAAGTTGAAATTGAAATTGAAATTGAAAATTTTCTTTTCACTCAATGGTGCATTCCACCTAGTCCCAGCTGGACTATATCCTACTTAGCCACTTGTTTATACAAGGTTTAAATGACTCCGCTATAGAACCAATAGTCATATCGGTTCACGCTGTTGTCTGGGTTACAGTCTTGTTAGACCATAATTTCCAAAGGGATTCAGTATGGTGCCTTAATACGCAGTTGTTAAAGGATGACTATGTTGTCACCAGAATTTCTGATTTAATTCAAGTATTTGTTGCAAACAGCCAAGGCTCGGTTGCAAGAGCAGATCATGAATGGTGTGCCTTGAAGTGTTTTCTGAGAGGTGAATTCATCAGGTTAGCCTCTACTCACAAACGGAAGTGAGAAGCCACCATCACCTCGCTTCTGGTTCAGATCCATTCGCTTGAACAATCCCTCCCCTCTTCTCCCTCTCCAGAGCTCTTGAAAAAATTATTGAATTTAAGGAATTAGTATTCATGTCTAGTACAAGAAAAAGCAGAATTTGTCATTTTGAGAACTCAGGCAAAATACATAGAACAAGGGGAGAAAGCGAGTCCCCTACTAGCCCTGTGTCTGAGGAAATTAGAGGTGTCAAGGTTCATCTCTTCCATTAATGATCCTGGTGGGATCACTAAAACACATCCCAGAGATATAGCTTCTATCTTTAAACACTTCTACTCTTCTCTTTACAGTCAACGTCCATCGCCTCCGTTGCAAAGGGAGTTACTAGAATATCTGACTGTCTCTTCTCTACCCACTCTCTCTCTCACACAGCAGACCTTTCTATCTGCTCCCATTTCCCTTCAAGAAGTGCTATCGGCTATTCATAATTTAGCTCTGGATAAGGCCCCCGGCCCGTATGGTTTACCGTCAAACTTCTATAAAGCTTTTGCTAAAGATCTTGTGCCTAGCCTGCTGCGATTGTACCAATACATTCTTTCTGGGAAACCCCAGGACATATCCCTGCTAGAAGCCTTGATCATTCTTCTCCTTAAACCAGACAAACCACCCCAGTCCCCACCGAGTTACCACCCAATTTCCCTATTAAATTGTGACATTAAAATTCTTGCCAAGATACTCGCTAGTAGAATTGAACAAGTCTGGGTCCATCTTCTTAGTCCGGAGTAAATAGAATTTGTGGCAGGTAGAACCCCTGCAGATCATCTCTGTAAATTGCTGTATCTGGTTCCGTCGGCAAAAACCTCTTCTTCCCCTATGGCAGTAATTTCCCTAGATGCAGAAAAAGCATTTGACAGGGTAGACTGGAATTTCTTGTGGGCAACGCTGCAGATAATGGGTTTCCTAATGACTTTATCAAATGGATTCAAGCTCTGCATTTCTTCCCTCGGGCTAGAATATACTGCAATGGTGTACTCTTGGACGCTTTCCTTCTCTTCTCTGGCACGCAGCAGGGCTGTCCTCTCTCTCCTTTTCTCTTTAACATATATCTCGAACCCCTCATCAGGTGACTGAAATCTTCTCCATTAATCACTGGTATACCAGTAGGTGATAGGGCTCCTCTGCTTTCGGTCTATGCTGACGATATATTGCTTCACCTTTCAAATCCAGTTTCTTCTCTAGCAGAAGCATTGAATATCATTGAGAGTTTTGGGAAACTTTTGAATTACAAACTTAATGTTAGTAAAACTGAAATTTTTCCTCTTAATCATTTAATATATAGCTCCGATTTTAGTAAGTTCGGGATGAAATGGACCTCTCGGTCCATTAAATATTTAGGTATTTACATCACCATGGACTTATCTTTACTGCGTAAACTTAATTTAGAGGACCTATGGAATAATGTTCAACAAGATTTGGTAAGAGGGAAAAAGCTTCTTTTATTGTTATGAGGAAGAATTAATACTGTCAAGATGAATGTCCTGCCCAGACTGTTTTACCCGTTGAATATGTTGGACGTACAGTTACCTTTATCGTTCTTTCAATGTATCCATTCTGATATTAACTCCTTCATTTGGCAGGATAAAGCAATCAGAAGGTCTTATCTTAAGCTATCTTTACCCAAGGAGTTAGGCGGCTTGTGTCTTTCCAATTTTTTATTCTATTATTGGGCTTGTCATTTGTACAAGTGTGGGAAATGGCTCTCCTTACCTTATCTTCTCACTCACCATGACTATGTTCCAGTTTGGTTGTTCATTGAATTGGACATGTTTGCTGCTCATAAGTTAGCCCCCTCCACACTGTTTTACGCATCCATAAAGCACATACCTAAAGCCCTACAGTCTCTCCCGATTGGCATTTCATTAAGAGTTCTCTCTCAGCTGTTCAGATACTGTAAGATATCCCCAAGCTCTGACTTCTCTCTGCCAATCTACGACAATTTGAATATCAAAATAGGAGAGGCTCCTATATCCTGAAGTTGGCTGCCACTCTTTCCTGAACATACAGTTGCTGATTTCTATTCGCAAGATGTTATTCTGACCACAGAGGAGATTCTTACCAAGTTCAGTTTAACATCTCGGGCAGTCTTTAAAGTTTTTCAGCTCAAACACATACTAGTTAAAGTGTTTGGGAAAGTACCCAAACCCTCCCACATAGATGCTTTTCTTCAGCAAATTAGGCTTTCTGTCACCAAACTGCATGGCATATCTTCTTTGTACAAACTGGTTCGCACATTCCCACAACTTCCCTCAGCTCTCGGGTCCAAGATCTGGCAAGCTTTTTTCCAGAAATAGTTATTAATTGGCAATGGATTTGGAAAGATTTATACATATACAATACTCAAGACCGTTATAGGTTAACGCAATACTGCATCTTAAATAACCTGTATTACACTCCCGTTAAACTGGCTCAAATGAAACACTTTCCTTTTGGCATCTGTTCTAGATGCAACAAGGAGGAAGGTTCACTCCTACATATATTCTGGTCATGTGAAAAGATATCTCCCCTGTGGAAGCAAATTGAGTCAACATTAGATCCAATGCTGGGGCTAAAGGGCCTCTTCTCTCCCATCATAAGTATTCTGGGAGACCACTCTAGCATTTCAGTGAAGGAGAGAAGATTCCACATGGCCCTAATCTCAATGGTGGTCAAAAAATCGGTGCTTAGACATTGGATGGATCAGGCTGTTATTACTTATACTGAATGGCTGCACAAAATATCATTTGCACTTCGTGTTGAGCATCTAATTGCAAGCATAAGTCACCATCAGTCAGCTTTCATTAACAAATGGGGGAAGCTAAATGCCCTTTATTTGTCCTGACAAAGCATAGCAGATGGCTCATGAGTCCCTCTTCCTCTTCCTTCTCCTTCTCCTTCTCCTTCTCTTGGCTTCCCTTTCTTCTGGTGTCTATATACCCAGTATGAGTTCCTCTATTGTCTTTGTCATGACCACCTTCTGTTTCTTTGGTTTTATTTCTTTTATTAACTTATATACTTGTTGGCCTTTTTGGTCCTCATTTGTGTACTGTTTTAAATTAGTCAGTATGGGAAAGTGCACCAATGGGGTGGTGGGGGGGTGGTGTTTTTATTTTGTTTATTGTAGAGTTAGTTTTTACTTTTTCCGAATGTCACACCTTTACTTTGTTAATGTTTCCTACTTTGAAATGTACTACTCGTAGTGGTCAGAGTATGTTATGTGTTGTCTACTTTCTGTTTTATAAAATAAATAAAAGATGTTAAATTTAAAAAAAAAGAGATGGGGGAATGACATTTCCCACCTGTACAGCCTGTTGCCTACCCATGAGATAGGAACTAAACCATTGCACAGTGTGGACTGATAAGATTCATACTAAGATTCACACTAACAAATAAGGAGCTAAAGGGGCCTTTCTTTTGGACCATTGCCACTCCTGTCATCTCACCCGTAATGAGTCGGATTGTGTCCTTTCAGAATATGAGAGTTGAGGTTACGTTTAAACTAGGCTATGCTTCTTGAACAAATTATCTCCTCTGATAACTCATTCTCAGGTGCAACCACTCTCTCTCTCTGTGAAAAAAAGCTTTTCTCCTATCGGTGTTATGTTTAATGTGTCTCAGCTGAAGAGGGTGGCCCCTAGTACCCTTCTTGTCATTTTTAAATGAAGGTTTAGTTCATTTAGTATATAATCATCCTGCATAACATCTATTTCTTCTTGTCTGCAGTAATATCAGCTGTAATTTATTTAAAGGTTGTTCATAAGGAGCCTTATTTAAGTTGTGTATAATTTTGGTGGCCTGTCTCTGCACCCTTTCAACGTTAGCCAATGCCTCTCTTGTGATGGGTCCCCATATTGGGGCTCCGTAGTCCAATATGGGTCTGACATAAGTTCTGTACAGTGGCAAAATCACCCTCTGATTGTGACTGCTAAAGGTTTTCTTTATATTCCACAGTACTTGCTTAGCTTTCATAATTTGTTTATTACAGTGGGACTAATATATAAGGTTGCAGTCTACCAGAATACCCAGGTCTTTTTCTTCATCTGTTTTCGCAGTATTACTCCATTTATTAAGTAGTTTTCTTCACGGTTCTTTTTACCCAGATGGATAACGCAGCACTTCTGAACATTAAAACTCATGTCTCTGGCTATTGCCCAACTATAAATGTTATTTAAATCTGCCTGTACTATCTGTACCACCTTTGGGTCAGTCACCAGACCAGCAAGTTTAGACTCATCCGCATATTCACTTATCTAGTTTTCTACCCCTTATCCATTCCTGCCATGGATACTCTAAAGAGCACAGGCCCCAGAACCAATCCCTGGGAAACCTGATTGTCACTGGAACACTAACCAAGTAGTATGTATTTATACACACCCTCTGTGATCTATCACACAACCAGCCCCCTATCCAATGGACCACTCTGTGATCCAGGTTAATTTCTTTTAGACTACACATTATTTCTATATGAGGAACCTTATCAAAGGCCTTTTTGAAATCAAGATAAACACAATCCACAGCCTCCCCCATCCAATGCCGGGGAGATCTTTGCAAAGAAACACAACATACTTGTTACACATGACCTCCACGCCACAAACCCATGCTGCTCATTATCCCCTTGGTTAGTTTCTACCAAATGGGCATTTATTACATCTTTTGGTATAGATTCCATCAATTTGCCTGGCACCAAGGTCAAGTTTATGGGTCTACAGTTAATGTTATCTGCTCTATTACCCTTCTTATGGATGGGTACCACATTTGTCGCCAACCAATCCCAAGGCACCTCACCGCTGTCCAGTGATTTTTGAAATGTAAATGTCAGAGAGACAGCAATATTGGGGGAAAATAGTTTAAGTACTGTATCTTGTTTAAGATATAATCTGGCCCAGCTGAGTTTGTGTTTTTTAAAGATTTTATTTTACTACTGTGTGCAATGTTATCTTTATGTTGTATTCCTTATTGGGTCTAATTTCCACTTGCTCCTGCAATTTATTAGAAAAAACTGTACTGAAATAGGAGTTAAAAATGTTTGCCACCTTAGCCGAATGAGAAATTAGATAATTCCCCTCTTCAATAGACCATAGGTCACTTCATGTTTTCCTAAGTGAGTAAATAACTATAACATTGTTGCATATTGTCATTCATAGCTGTAGTTGCCAGATGTATTTCCAGCCTTTGTTTATTTCTTTTCATCATTTGCTTACATTTATCTTAAATGTTTTTTTAGTTGATCCAAGTATGGGAGTCTCCTATTTTTTTATAATTGTTATAAAGCTGTTGCTTTTTTTTCAGTAACCTAGGTAGTGTTTTTGTAAGCCATCTAGGTTTTTTCCTTATTATCATAAACCCTTACCTTTTCTATGTGTTTATTACATATGGCAAAGATATGTTTTGTGAATATGCTCCACATTTCCTCCACTGTTTTGTTTGTTAAGACACTGTCCCAGTTTATATTTTCCAGTTCTTTCAATATGTTTGATTTATCCACCCTATTTAGACTATAGATTTCCCTGTATCCTTTATAAATTGGTAAATGCTGCTTAAATGAAAAGGCTACCCCATTGTGATCACTATTACTCAGTGGGACCATAGTTTGACAAGATGCAACATCGATCTCCCTGGATGTCATTACGAGGTCTAATATGTTATTAATCTAGTTGGAGTATTTACATGTTGGGTTATATCCATTTCCTGACTAAGCTCCAGGAATGCTGTATTTTTGTGGATTTATAGCCCGTTTGCTTTCCCACATTATGTCATCATAATTGAGGTCACCAATGAAAATCACCTTTCTTAGTTCACATGCTTTAGATACTTCTGTATTTATTAGATTAGAAAGTTCCACAGTTGCCCCTGGGAGTCTGTAGCACACTCCTACTAGCATATGTTCTTTACAGCTTATGTCCAATCAA
Source organism: Neoceratodus forsteri (assembly GCA_016271365.2). NCBI lineage: Eukaryota > Metazoa > Chordata > Ceratodontiformes > Ceratodontidae > Neoceratodus > Neoceratodus forsteri. The sequence continues at coordinate 187,839,727 of CM057459.1, read as the reverse complement.
ATCCATATGGTTTCATGGCCTGTTATACCTTGTTTAACTTTGTCAGTTATATTGGTAGCTGTTATGGAGTTTGATATATATGCTGCTACCCCCTCCCCTTTTTTTTATCATCCCTACCCTAATGGAAAAGGACAAATCCAGGTATCTATCTTCCACATTCATTTTGGTCTGACCACCAGGTCTCAGTGATAAAGGCCATTTGAATGTTTGTTCTGCTATTTTTAAGTGCCTCCAGTTCTTCATTTTTATTATTGAGTCTTTGAGCATTTAGGAGTACACAATGGGTTTCATTTTTGGAGCTATTTGTAGTTTCATTTTTACCCCATTTATTTTTGTCTGTGGACCCACCCCCCATTCCTAGTTTAAATGTTTCATTATTTCTTCCTTTATTGCTGTTGCTAGCATTTTAGTGCCCAACACATTTAGATGCAGTCCATCTTTTTTGTATAAGTTACTTTTGTTAAAAAATGTATTCCAAGTGTCAATGAAAACTATATCCCTTGTGCCACACCCATTGAATACTTTACTATTGACTCCTTGCATGGTGAGGTTTCTTTCTGGGTTGAATCCATAACATGGCTGTATCCCTAATATCATGAGTGTTTGCCCCTCTGCAATTATTTGTTCAGCACAGTGTATTATTTCCTCCACTAGGTCTTTTTTCATGATCCTTACTAATATTATTGGTCCCCACATTTAATACTACTACTTGAGATTTTGGTGTTTTGGCTAGTAATTTTATCAATCTGAGTTTTACATCTTTAACTCTAGCCCCAGGAAGACAGTTTACCACTGTGTTATGTTTATGTCCCATGGTTAGCACACTATCTGTTTTTCTCAGGATAGAATCCCCTATGATCAGTATTTCAGTATCAGTGGTTTTACCCTGAGTTGCAGTATCAGTGGTTTTATCTGGAGTTGGTGTGTCTATACTAGATTCTGTGACCATGCTTGGGGGGAATACTTATTGTGCAGGGTTATCTCTGTGACACTGAGTGCCTTTTCTCCTTTTCCTGTAGGGGCCCTTTGATATGGTAGCACAGCTATTTAGGTCAGACTCCTCGCTGGCAGTAGCCCAGCTGCATTGTTTAGAATCATCACTAGTGGTTACTGTGGTAGGATCCCCCTCTAGCTGTTTGCTTGGGATTTGCTTTATTCAGTGTGTTGGGAGTTATCTGGCAGGTTTGGCTGGTTTATTGTGTCCATTTGTTGAAACTTTCTAAGTTCCTCCTTCATTTTGTCTATTTTCTGACATTTATCACAGGCAAAGTTTGTAAGTACAATATTTTGTACTGCTTTGGTGCACATCCCACATGGAATACATTTTACTAGGGCTCCTTGTTGACACAGGGTATCTAAAACATGGTCTACATTTGTGTTCTCCATTGCTGGTAGCCATTAGTTTTTAGTCTTGTTTAGTTCTCAAGGTTATCTTGATATTTCTTGTACCTTTCCACCACATTGTGTCATTCCTGCCTTAGTTCCCTTAGTCCCCACAGGACACCATGTGCTGCTGTGCGTGCTTGCAGAGCTTGCAGTGCTCACTCTAGAACTGCCTTATATCCCCCTCGAGGATCGGAGGTGATGTCACTCCATCCTCGTGAAACCACTTGCTCAAAAGTTAGTTTTTAAACACAAAATCACTGTTCCCCCTGTGATTCTAGTCAGTGTGACTGGTACAACTAACTGTTTATCCTTTGCCTATTGTTACAAGCAACGGATGCAACTCTGTAGTCCACGTACAGTGTCTGTGGACTACAGAACTCTCCCCCTTCCTCTCTTTCTGCTTCCTGACAATCGATATAGCATGCTACTATACTTTCTTTAGCATTTTAGCATTTTTGAGTTGCTCCACCAAACGGGCTCATGCACCCTTCTTAGGTTTTACAATAATAACAAACACAGAGTTCAGCCTTCAGTAAGCATTAGTTTAAAAAATATAATTAGTGCAGCTTAATGAATAGGCTCATTGGAAAGGTATTTTGTACTTTGGAACCCTATGAAATACAATTTACTGTGTAAGGCCCCAACCCCTGCCTTTTTGCAAAATGACAGGTGGCATGCTGTTGAAGCTGACAGCAGTACCTGGTGGGGACTGGGTTCGGGGAGGACTAGGTTACTCGGCACAGGAGGCCTAGGTTTAGTTACTCTGCACAGGTGCACTCAAGTAAATCCGAACACAGGAAGCAATAACTGTAATGTCCAATACCAGGAATGGGTTTCTAAAGTGTGGCTTTTATTCACATCCAAACTGAACAAATAAAGCATAGATGGACCCCCACGGGGCTACATTCCTGGTAATGCAGATTAGAGACACAGAAAACTTCTCCACTATTCCAGCCCTCAGGCTCTGAACCCACCAGGCACACAGCCCAGACTTGCATGCAGCTTTGGGTACACAGCCCAAATTGTAAACTACTTGGCTTTTTCCATGACCCGGTTCCCCTGCCGGCTACTTGATCATGGTCCATATGGGAATGGACCAGTTTTCCTGTTGGTGGCTCCCCAAGCCACCTTAGAGCCTTCAACTCTTTAAGGGAAATTTTCCTTCCAATCCCACATCTGGGTACTTCCCTCATCACTGGCCAAGTGCATGAGGCAAAGTAGAAACCACAGAGCAAATCTTAGAGGTGGACCTGGTTACTAAAGATGGGGGTCTCCCACCTCAGCTCACAATCCGCCATTTCTCTGGACACTAAACAACTCTTTGAAAGCTTGGCAATGTAGATTACAGGGTAGACGTATGTCACATCTCCTCTACATGTCTTGACTTTCCCCTTGTGCTGGACTTGAACATACTTTTACTTTAGGCTAAGCCTATTACTCTAGGCCTCCCACTACTTCAGCAGTCCAATCCCCACTTTAACACAGTTCAGGATGAAACATGGGCCCTTTAGAAAGAGCAAAACTCACCCTATGTTTGCAGGTGCCCCACAGGCAAATTTCAAAATCTTCTTGTACCCCACACTCTTGGGAAAAATAAGGCAGCTTCTTCTCTAGCTGTAGCCAGGGGTTGCCCCTTGAATAGCAGGCAAACCTTCCAGCCCCATCCCCTGAGGGATGGAGCACAGAGACCCCTATCAGCAGTCTCCACCACTTTAAAGAACAGCTTACTGTGTCCCTCTTTAGGTGGAAACACACACATTTCTCTAAATGTAGCTCTAATTCAGAGCTGAGGATCGAAGAACCTGTGCACAGAGCTGCTGTGCTCCTCTCACAACAGTCTCCAACTACTGACTGAACACTAACTTTTCAAAACTCCCAACATTCTAATCCAACTCCCTTCTGCAGATTCCGATGTGGCTCATGCAGCTGCGATAGTTCTATGGTGATGTCATCCCTCAGTCTCAGCTGAGACTGAGAACAGAGTGAGACAGTGTGAAATCCATTTAACTGGAGTTTCACAAGCTACCTTCCCTGTCTACCACTAGGTCTTACTAGGATTCTAGTAACCCCAGGTAACAGGGGGGTTACACTCACCCTTGACCAGGAAAATGACTGTCTGCAGTCATTGTTTACCCCGCTTTGGCCATCCCACCCTATGTGCTACCTGTGGAGGGGGGTGATCAGGCCCCCTTCTACCATGTGCAACCAGAGATAGGCAACACTAAGGGCCTAGAGGCCTTTAGCTGACATATCAGCCTCTACTCTACCCACTTACTATGGATGTCTGGTGGCTCTGGTAGAACTGTCCAGAGCATAGCCCTAATAGCTCAGCACTGCAGTCCCTATGACCCTTCAGGACCACATCTTGTCTATCCCCCCTAGCCCTCTAGGGAAAATCTGTCTGCCTCTAACTCAAATCCCAAAACAAAACAAACAGGAGACCTCCCTGACCTTGGGCACCCTGCAGCCACACACCAAGAAATTAATATCACACCATTACATCACTTTACTGCCTCCCTACCCCCACAACCACAACCACACCTGTGGAAGGAAAGGGTTAATACAGTAACAACAACGATAACAACCACAGTACTTTAAATTACTACACACTAAAGTACTAGCGAGGAACTCCAATGAACCCCTCCTCCTCTTTTTGTCTTCTCTTCTATCTTCTTCAGGAACACCTGCAAGAAAAAAGAAAGACAACACACACTCCTAATCTACATACACAGTCTATCTAAACCCCTACCATCAAAACACTGGAGAATCCCAAAAATATATATTTTTTTTTTAGAAAAGGTAGAAAAACAGTATATACATTAGAAAACAGTAGAACAACAATGACATTATTTACAATACACATTTGGGGGATGGAGTGCCCTAAAAGTCCCAACTAGTGACCACAGTGCCTGAAGGCTAGTCCATTGAAGAGTCTCTCCTGGGCCGGAGCCCAGTGAAGCACAGTTCTAGCAGGCCAAAGTCCTGAAGGGGAGAGTCTTTGAGGACAGTTCACATGTTCTGGAGTCTGCTAGTGTAGGGTGTGTACTGCAATGTCATAAGGATAGAAAAGTTCGGACTTACCCGCCCCTTGTAGAAGATTAAGATACACCAACCTGCTCCTCAGCCAAAGACTCTCCCTGGCAGCATTTCTTCCGATACAGCTGGGCGGACATCTTCCTGGAACTACAGGAGGGCACATCTGGGAACTGCTGGGTTGATGTCATCTCTGGAGATGGAATCTTAGAACAGGAACAAAAAGGAAAACAGCTGGTCCAACGTCATCCGATTACCAGGTGATGAAGCAGGATACAGCTGGGATGGTGTCCTCTCTGGATCGGAAGTCATCTGGTGGGCCAGTCGATGGATTCTGGAAAGGCCAGTACACTGTAGAACTGATGAATGTGGGTCACTTGAGTCCTGGATGTCCATACTGGTGGATCAATAAAGGCACTACAAAGGCTGGTGTGGCAGTATTGACTACCACTGCTCGACTTTCCTTCTAATAGAATAGGGCACATTTGCCGGGAGGTCCTTGCATTGAGGCTAATAGTACCGGGGGTCAGGAGCTTGAATTATTACCCCATCTGGGTGCATATAATTCACGCAGTGAAAGGTTTCATATAGGGTTGTCAGAACTAGTTCGATAAAGATTCAAACCCTCCTCGAACCCTGGTGTTTGAGTTCTAACTTAGAACTCAAACACTAAAAGGTTCGCAAAATGGTTCGAATCTGAGGCCCAGTGTGTGAGTGGAGAGGAGGGCGAAGGAGGCATGTCCCAGCAGGCAGCCCCGAAGCGGGGGTGTAGGGGTATGTGTGGGGACTGGAGGAGGCATATCCCAGGCAGCAGCAGGCAAGTGGCAGCCCCAATGTGGTGGAGGGGTGCTGCAGCAGCAGCAGCAGCAGCAGTGTTGTTGGGGGTGTTGAACTTGCCATTGCCATTCACTGCGAGTTGTCTGTTTGCACTTGCGTAACGTACTTACATACGTACGCTCAAGTGAAGTCATCCTCCTCACCACCTGACCAACACTATGTGGTCAGGTGGGGGTCGAGTAAGCTGCGCGAGCCATGGGATCTATTGGGGTATTTATAGGCAGATGCAAGCCGAGAAAGAGCACCATTTGCTGAGGATTTCAGGAGGCAGCAGTAGCTTACTTAACTGTAGCATTAGCGGTTAGCATACTATTACTCTACTACCGCAGCCAGGCATTCTCTTTCCTGATACTATACTTATAGGCCAGGGCCCAGGTCAGTGTGGCCACAATCGGACTGCAGTGAGCACTTGCTAGTTGCTGCAGTGCTATTTAAAAAATTCCATCATCCATTTTCCTGTGAGACCGAGAACGAGAGAAAGGCTGAAGGAAAGGCTCGAAATTAATGGTCGGGTGGGAGTGGGACTAGGGTGAGTTTCAGGTGGAGGGATTAATCAAGAATTGAGAAGGGATTGGGGAATAGGGAGGGATCGAGACGGAGATCAATCAATTTCAGGAGGACTCAGGAGAGAGAATAAAAAAATAAGAAGTGAAGAACCTTTGTGAAATGTGATTGTGATTATTTGAAACTGCAGCACTGCCCAGTGGTGCACACTCAGCAGCTGCCAGGAACAAGCATACAACAAGGGGGGGCCAAAAAAGGCAAATAAATCCGTGCCCTACCCAGTGTGTGTCACAGAGAGAAGTCCAGTGGCCAGTTGTGTGGTGGCATTAACCTTACATGACAGAAGCGTAGAAATATAATTCTCATTCCCTGAGCTGTTGGTTATGTATGTGACTCCGTCTCCTGGGGTCAGCCCATCACCCTGCTGCTGTGTGTCCCTTGACTGCACTGTACCCTACTCAGTGTGTGTTACAGAGAGAAGCCCAGTGGCCAGTTGTGTGGTGGCATTAACCTTACATGACAGAAGCGTAGAAATATAATTCTCATTCCCTGAGTTGTGTGTTGATTATGTATGTGATTCCATCTCCTGTGGTCAGCCCATCACCCTGCTGCTGTGTGCCCCTTGACTGCACTGTACCCTACTCAGTGTGTGTTACAGAGAGAAGCCCAGTGGCCCGTTGTGTGATGGCATCAACCTTACATGACAGAAATGTAGAAATATAATTCTCTTTCCCTGGGTTGCGTATGTGAATCCGTCTCCTGTGGTCAGCCCATCACCCTGCTGCTGTGCGCCCCTTGACTGCTATGTGTATGCCTATGCCCAGCAGCCCAATCATTCTGTAAGCCTTGAACCTTGGATCCTTTAGTTGCAAACCGTCATATTCTTTAATTACTTTCAGTCCACTGCATCACAGTGTCACACAACCAAAATAGAATTTTGGAGTTGTAGCCAGCGATCATAGATCACATTGCTTTCTTACACAGGAATTGTTTGGGTGTGGGTGTGTTCACCACAGTATACTGGTAGTACTGGTACTGTCTGTTATGGCTGACACCAACATAGATGAAGCATCTGGTGATGGTGTTGGAGTAGGTGTTGGTGGTAGTGGTAATCCTGGTGCTAGCAGAAATAACCAAAATGCTTCATGTGATAAAATTCAAGAAACAGCAAAAGAGCAACAGTGAAGTGTGGTAAAGGGGGACCTTTTAAGAAAACCTGTACAGCTGCTGGGGTCACACGGAGAGGTACCATAAGGTATGCCATTCATGCTGTTAAGATCCCTGTGACTAGCAGCACACGTAAGTGACAGTGAGTCCCTCTCTGACTCAGACAGTAGCTTTGTCTCAGTCCGACACTGTTGTGTCTCACGATGAATCATTACTTCCTCAACAAAGTGAAATGAGCAAGTCTGCTGACAATGAATTGGTAGTGCACTTGCAAATACATCCAGCACTGTTGGCAATGAAAAGGACATATCCATTGAATCCACCACTTCTGTGTTGGCCAGCAATGAAAATCCATCAGAGTCTTCTGCCCACTCTTCTAGCACCAAGAAGCATGTCCCAGGTTCTGTTAGGACAGGTGAAAAGACACAAACAGTCTTTAGCTATCTTCCTAGCACTCAAACAAAATCTGTTACATCTGAGGTGGAATTATTCTCTGTCAGTAAAACTGATCCATGCAGAGCAATTTGTTCCCTGTGTAAACAGAGTGTAAGCCATGGTAAAGTTGTGTCATGCTTTGGCACTACAGCTCTTAAACGCCATCTGAAAAAGCATTCAGTTTTGCATGATCATCCAAAACCCATGTCCTCCATCTTCCAGACCACATGTGAGAAGCATCAGGAATCTGAAATGGATACTGAATTGTCTGAACTTGATGCGGGCAGAACCACTGCCAGCCCTGGGATCACTGTTACCACCAATGCCAGCACCATTAGTACCAGTTACACATCCAGTGATGGCACTGAATGTATAAGTCCTAGTCCACCGTTTCTGCGTCCATCTGCCCATCGAAGCACGGTGTATAATAAACCAGCAGGGACATGTTGTAAATAGCTAACACTGTCTCAGGCATTTGAAAGGAAGAATACCTTTACTAGAAATCATCCAAAGACCCTTCATCTTAATCACCGAATTGGTAAACTGTTAGCCGGAGTCCTTCTCCCATACTCTTTGGTAGATCATGAGGATTTTAGGGAGCTCATGACATTAGCAGAGCCTCATTACAATGTTCCTCATCGAAGGTACTTTTCCTATGTTGAAATACCACACATTTATCAGGCTTTAAAAGCGACAGCGATGCTTGCACTTAAAACTGCGGAGGATGTGGTTATTCATGTCACAACAGATATGTGAACCAGCACTCAAAACATAGATTACATGTCCCTTACCGTTCATTGGGTCACGTTTTCTTGTGCTTCTTCAAAAACAAAGACACCCCAAAAGATGGCGCTGCTGCGTATAAAGAAGTTTGAGCAAAGTCATACTGCTGCAAACATCTTGCAGGAACTAAATGACCTCCTTGACGAATGGTTTTATTCTCACGGTCTAAAATGTGGCTTCATAGTAAGTGACAATGGAGCCAACATCTTGAAAGCAGTACAGGATGGAGGATTTCTGCATTCTTCTTGCTTTGCACAGTGCTTACACTTAATTGTCACGGGATTTCTTGGCAATGAAACACAAGTGGATGGTATGATTGCTGTTTGCAAAAAAATTGTGACTCACTTTTCACATTCAACCAAGGCTATACGGACATTGTCCAAACTGCAAAAAAAACACAAGCTGCCCCAGCAAAAGCTGATTCAAAATGTTTCCACTCGTTGGAACTCAACACTTTATATGCTGCAGTGCCTCTTAGAGCAAAAGCAAGCTGTACATGAGTATTGCTCCAGTTACATTATTGGAGAGGGCATTATGCTGTCTGTGCTGCAGTGGAAATTCATGGAGACAGTGTGCTGCATCTTAGCTCCTTTTGAGACAGCTACAAGGTACATGTCTTCTGAAGGCGCATCTGTGAGTCAGGTTATCCCACTCATAATGCTCATTTCACATCATCTTAGTGTTCTAAATCTACAAATAGAAAAACTCAGATCTGAAGCGCAGACAACATGTAGCCTGTATCATGGGAATCTCATAAAGAGAATGAGCAAGCGCTTCAAAACCGATGACAAATTAGTTGCAATGACGAAATCAAAACACTACATCCTTGCAACTCTCTTAGATCCCAGGTTCAAGGCTATACATCTTCCAAAAACAGATGATATAGAGCAGTACAAATGTCTGTTGCTAGATGAGCTGCAGCACTCACAGGAGTCAAACACAGACACGCACAGTACCCTCAGGTTGTCATCACCACAACATGCAGGTTCATCTTCACAAAGGGATACAGAAGTGGAAAAGTCACCAAACATTAACAGTAGTTGTTCCACAACTGCCACTTCTTCAACCCTTAGTAGCAAACTAAATCTGTGGCAAAACCTTTCTCAAATTGCTGCCATACCATCTTCTGCTGATTCCTCTTCTGAGCGGTCTCTGTCCATCATGGTAGACAGTTACCTGCAAGAACTGCCTATTCCTATTGATGCATGCCCTTTGAATACTGGAGATCAAAAAGTCAATTTGGACAGAGCTGTATGATGAAGCCTGTAAATATCTTGGTTGTCCTGCAACAAGTGTCTCTTCAGAAAGCATGTTTAGTACAGCTGGCAATATTGTGACAGACACCAGAAATAGGTTGCTGCCAGAAAATGTACACACATTAACTTTAATTAAAGTTAATAAGTCAAGATTTTCGTATCCCTACAAGAGTATACAAACTGATCCTGAAGTGATTGATGTTGTGGATGTTGATGGTGATGACAACTCAGATGGTGGTGGCTGGTAAATACTGTGTGGGACAGAGTCTCTGCACCAAAAGGAACTTTACAGACTGTGATGACTTTGGTTGTCTCTCTCCTTTCTCGATCTACTACCTTGGACTATATACCCCCCAAAACTTTCACCATTTCATGGCAAACTGCTTTGTAGCTAGGGTCTAAACTAAAGTCAACAAGTTTTATATACAGGGCAAACTTAACATCAGTGGGAACAGGCCCAAATTTGGCATAAAAGGGACACTGTCACGTCAATCCTTTCTGTATCATATTATTTATAGTTAAAGTGCAAACATAGATTTTTGGATTTATCTTCTGTGACTTTGTGGTGCATCAGTATGGGCTGGGACCGGGGACGGTCTATTTTTCAATTATAAAGAGGACAAAAGAATGAGTTCTAATTGGTAGCTGTTTATTATATTTTCAATTACAGAAATGTTAGCCATAAACCAAAAATGGATGCTAGTACATGGGTAAGGGTTGTGAGTTGGTTTTAACATGGGTGTAAGGGTGGTATGGGTGCTACTGCACAGATGAGGATGGTGGAAGAAAAGTGGAATGGGTGATGGGGTGAAAGGTGGGTGTTGTTTTAGTCCTTTCGTTTACAGATTCATGATTGGCTGGGGATGGTGAGGAAAAAAATGATGACAGACCGAACCTACTGTGTACATATAATATATATATATATTTTTTTATTATTATTAAATACATTGCAAACTGCTGCCACCTAGCACAATTGTCCTGTCCCATTTAAAAAAGAATAAAAGAATCAGAAATAAAAGAAAATCTGCAGCAGCAGTTTTCACAGAATGTGACCTATCATAAAGTGTTTTTGCTTTACAAGTAGTGATAATTTGATACATAATGGGGTTGACAGACGCTGTCCCTTAAACATCACATGCCAACTGCTGCAGCTACGTTAAATGTTCCTTAAGTTAGCATGTGGTGAGGAAACCACTTTTTTTAATTTTGTGACTGAGATACAGATTTTATTGAAGTGTCAGCTGCACAAATGCATCATCTTAGAAAGTTGTATGTATTACTTCAATTTGCCAACAAAAATGTTGGTATATGTATGCATTATCTTAGAAAATTGCATGCATTTTTTGCCAGCAACAATGACTGGCATATTTTTTTTATTCAAATCTCTTGACTGACTACGTTATGACATAATATGTTTTGCAACAGTTCCACATGCTACTGCTGTAGTACCTTGGCTTGACTTTGTTATAAAAGCTTTCTTTTAAACATAGCAACTTTTGAGTTACTCATTTAAAACAGAAAGCAGCAAATAGCTGAGATTAGGTAATATCAGTTATTTTTCTCATAATTCATGACGATGAATTTATATAACTAAGTACATAAATGGCTAATGTGTCTCTTTCTTTCACTAAGGAACTATGATGCACCTGCAGCAGGAAAACTTTTAACATATGGGTGGGTGGGTGGGCCTGTTGTGTATTAAGTTGCTGGCTTTAGCAAACAGAAGAAACCATAGATAAACCTAGTTGTATTCCTATCAATGTCACACATGATAATTTATCTCCCCTTTATATTGAACAGTTTTTCCTTTACATGTATTTTATTACTATCGTCGCTACTGGCAGCACAATAAAAAAGTAGGGTTTGAGTTCTAAAAAGTTCTAAAAAAGATTAGAACCCTAGAACTTTTTCAAAAGTTCTAGACTAGAACCCAGAACTTCAGAGGGTTCTGACAACCCTAGTTTCACGTCCCTCTCCATCCACTATTCGCACTCTGTCCATAAACAGTGTCCTGCCTCTCTTCCACTGGGTATACTTCTCATGAAACAGTCTGTTCTTGACATGCTTGTTTGCACCAGGATGCACACATTTCATTGCTTCGGCCCAGATCCAGGATTTCTTGCTGTTCTCAATCTCCTCCCAGACTCTCCGAGGAAAGGTAGGAAAGGACATTCCATAAATTTCATTCGCCTTCCTAGAAAACCAGTCTCTCCTCTTTACTAGCTTTGGTCAATCTGAGACCGCTGGCCTGGCTTTGGGGTGGCCAGTCCAGGTTCTTCCAGCTACACATCCTTAACAGGATTAAAAACAGATCCCTGACTTCTTCTTATTGCACAGCAAGGGCAGTGGCATCACCACTCTCTTCCATGCATTCTTCCGAGTCAAGAGCTTGAGGCTGTGTACCTGTTCCTTTTTCACAAGGCCACATAGGTTCCCCTTCTTCTTCTTTCTCACTGAGGATCTGAGCCCAGGAGTGAGAAGTCGTCCTCACTCCTGAGACTATCCACTCATCACTAGGCATGGAGGTCGACACCTCCCATTCAAAGGTCTCCCTCATCTCCTCTTCTCCTATGAGACTTGGGCTAGGCCCCCCCCCCCGTGGTCTACTGATGCTTTGTCTGAATTTTCCTTCTGAGATCCAGCATCCAAAACTTCAACATCTGGTTCTGTCTCTAAATCTGCACCCTCTAGCTCTATGCCACACTTGCCCAAGGGGCCTTCTTCAACAGGCTCCACCTGGTGCTGTGTGCTGCCAACTACAGATTCCTGAACCTTAGTCCATGTGGGAGCCAAATGAATCTTGGGCACTTTATACAAGCCATATTTCTCTAGGCACCCAGAACAGTGAGGTATCGTGAAGACGTTCCTTCCAGCATTTAAGCATATTTGACACACTTGCAGTGGATATCCAGGAATCACCACATTAGAAGGCAGTTGTCCTCCATAATAACACCATTCAATGTCCCTTAACCTATTTACTGCTGCTGTTACTGCAGCCTGGACATGATCTGGGTAGCGAGTTGGTCCTGAGGCCATAACTGCAGGGAAAACAAACAAAAGCTCACTGTTACTGAAAGTCCCACTTCACTGAACACTTTCTTTACTTTTGAAATGGCTCCTCTGCTGCTGTGTTTACTTTACTACCCTACCATATAATGGCGGTGGCAGCACTCCTGTACATCAGCATTCAGAAATTGGGTCAAGCCACTGCGCATCCAATTTATATACTCTACTGATAACTTTTGCTCAAACTGCACAAACTTGCACTGTTCTTTTTCTAACACATTTACATGATTTGCCATGGACTTTTCACTTTCTGAAAACATTTCTTTCGCTCATAGTCCCTAAAAGCCTCAGGATTTTAAGCACAGGATTGCCTGTAAACTAGTGCTGCACATTTGGCTACAAATCACAGTCTCTCTCTGGCTTTGAAACTTTAAACTGATGCTGAATCCATAACTATGCTCACAGTCAATAGCTTAACAGACATGCACTTTCTGGTAAAACTTGACACAGTCATTATTTGCAAAGCAACTACACTGCTGCACACATATTCAGCTGGCTTTTGGCAGAAAATCACTGTTTGAGCAACTTTTACTGTTGGTACTCACTGTTATCAGTATCTGTTTGCTGCGATGGAAAAATGACCTGCAGCCAGTCTTGGAGCCCTCAGAAAGGAAGCAGGTGGGCAGTCCTGATGATCCTCTCCCCGATCATCACACTCGTAATTCGGTCAATCGAGATGCGGGTTGAGCCCGATTTTGAACAGCAAAGGCTATTTTTAATACTTTTACAGTGCTTTTTAATCACCGTGATGCTCCTCCACCAAGCCAGTACATGCACTCCACTCACACTCCCTCTCGAATTCTGGGCAGTCACTGTAGAGCTGACTGAGGGGCGGAACTGATTGCAGCCTCACCACTCACACAACGTCATGCAAATGAGCCTCTTCTTCCTCGGGAGTGCTCTTCTAATCACAGCGATCGTCGAGCAGGCAAATTTAAACTGCAGAAACCACTTTTTTTTTTCTTCAACCGACTCCACAGCGGGAGCCCATTTCAGCCATTAAGCACAGCCATTCACACAGCAGGTTTCTCAGTTCACTCAAAAGCATTTCCAACATCCAGGGCACAATTTTCCTGTTGCTACCCCTAGTTTTCCACACTTTTCTTTATCACACACAATTCTTTTTAAAAAAAAAAGCTGGCAAAACTCTATAAACATTTGATGCAGGACAAGGGCACACTCTTTTAGCGTTACTGCTCCTTGGTAAACAGTTGGCATTTTAACAGCAGCATAAGAACCACAGCACACAGTGACACACTAGTTAACTTGCTTCAGCTTTTTGGGCTACCCACTGCCAGATAGCCAAAATGCTAGCCCCTTGCCCGAGTACCTTTCCTCCCAAATTTAAAAATCCAAAGCAGTGCCTCAATTTTGTAAGGCCCCGACCCCTGCCTTTTTGCAAAATGACAAGTGGCATGCTGTTGAAGCTGACAGCAGTACCTGGTGGGGACTGGGTTCGGGGACGACTAGGTTACTCAGTACAGGGGGCTTAGGTTTAGTTACTCTGCACAGGGGCACCCAAGTAAATCCGAACACAGGAAGCAATAACTGTAATGTCCAAAACCATAAATGGGATTCTAAAGTGCGGCTTTTATTCACATCCAAACTGAAGAAACAAAGCATAGATGGACCCCCATGGGGCTACATTCCTGGTAATGCAGATTAGAGACACAGAAAACTTCTTCACTATTCCAGCCCTCAGGCTCTGAACCCACCAGGCACACAGCCCAGACTTGCACACAGCTTTGGGTACACAGCCCGACTTGTACACTACTTGGGTTTTTCCATGGCCCAGCTCCCCCACCAGCTACTTGATCATGGTCCATATGGAATGAACCAGTTTTCCTGTTGGTGGCTCCCCAAGCCACCTTAGAGCCTTCAACTCCTTAAGGGAAATTTTCCTTCTAATCCCACATCTGGGTACTTCCCTCATCACTGGCCAAGTGCATGAGGCAAAGTAGAAATCCACAGAGCAAATCCATAGATGTGGACCTGGTTACTAAAGATGGGGGGTCTCCCACCTCCAGCTCCCACAATCCATACCCGGCCATTTCTCTGGACACTAAACAACTCTTTGAAAGCTTGGCAATGTAGATTACAGGGTAGATGTATGTCACATCTCCTCTACATGTCTTGACTTTCCCCTTGTGCTGGACTTGAACATACTTTTACTTTATGCTAAGCCTATTACTCTAGGCCTCCCACTACTTCAGCAGTCCAATCCCCACTTTTACACTGTTCAGGATGAAATATGGGCCCTTTAGAAAGAGCAGAACTCACCCTACGGTTGCAGGTGCCCCACAGGCGAATCTCGAAATCTTCTTGCCCCCCACACTCTTGGGAAAAATAAGGTAGCTTCTTCTCTAGCTGTAGCCACGGGTTGCCCCTGGAATAGAAGGCAAACCTTTCAGACCCATCCCCTTAGGGATGGGGCACAGATACCCGTATCAGCGGTCTCCACCACTTTAAAGAACAGCTTACTGTGTCCCTCTTTAGGTGGAAACACACACCTTTCTCTAAATGTAGCTCTATTTCAGAGCTGAGGTTCCAAGAGCCTGTGCACAGAACTGCTGTGCTCCTCTCACAACAATCTCCAACTACTGACTGAACACTGACTGTTCAAAACTCCCAACATTCTAATCTAACTCCCTTCTGCAGATTCCAACGTGGCTTATGCAGCTGCGATAGTTCTATGGTGATGTCATCCCTCAGTCTCAGCTGAGACTGAGAACAGAGTGAGACAGTGTGAAATCCATTTAACTGGAGTTTCACAAGCTGCCTTCCCTGCCTACCACTAGGTCTTACTGGGATTCTAGTAACCCTGGGTAACAGGGGGGTTACAACTGTATCTTCAAAAGTTGTGGTCAAAATTAAAAAAAAACCAAAACAAATTCTTTAACATGCATCAAATGTCTGGCATTGACAAATGCTTGTTGCTTTCTATCGTAGTGACAGATCTTGCCTGCTCCCAATTTCCGGTACCTCTGCTCACTCTGTTGCAATGCCCCTAGTGGCGCTTTAAGGAAAGAAATAGTCTGCTGTGACTTTGATGATATCAGGATAATCTTGCTCTTATTTCTGTGTGTTTCTGCCTGTCAAATCCTGGGTATGACTGACCAGATGACATCATCAGATCCAGCAATGAAATTGTTAGATGTGACCGAGCATAGCTTTGTTCTCCCACAGACACTGGCAAAAGGCATTGTGCTTTGAGAAGAGGGAACCAACAAGGAAGAAACATTCCCTTATGAAAGACAAAAGTCTCTTTCTTAAAAGAAAGCTTTTGCTCCAGTGCAGGAGACCAGCTGTGGTGGTTGTTAAGGGTTCAGGAGAAGGGATTCATCATGCAAAATAGTTGTCAAGATAAAGCCTGTAGGCATTTTTTTAATTTTTAAATTATTGTCCTTAAAGTGTTATACCTGGTGTTTGTATAGGAAAAGGATAGCACTGAGAAATGTAAGTGCCTTATGTATGTTTTAAAGAAAATTGTGCTTCTGAAAAAAAATGTCTCCAAGTGCTTTCTCTAACATTTTTGATCAACAAAGCAAACGGGAAGCTTTATTACTGCTACACAGTAGCTTTTTTCAACATTCTCCATTATAGCAGCAAAGCTGTAACATAGTAACAGATGCACTCACACTGAGCCACAAATGTTTAAAGAGGACCTTCTCTGATGGTCCAAAAAGTTACAGCTTGTAGTCGTTATATGCAATACTAGACCTGAAAAGGTGTATGCATTTGTTATTTCTGCCCAAGATTTACTCTGCCTTCCATAATTTGGATTTATTTTTGAGCCATGCTGCACTTGCCTTTGCTGTTCAGCTGCTGGGCTGATAGCTCCTTATGACATCACTGTAGGATAGAGGAGTGACTCATACTGTGCAGTACCATGTGATTGCAACAATGTTGCAAGGGAAACCTACCAGTACTCAGTGTACATGCTGTGTGCTCCCTTCCCAAAGACACCCTGTTAGCAATGCATTATGCCAAAATCTAAATGCCTTGTCAGTATGTTTTTTTTTGTGTGAAATTGACTCTGCCCTACAAAGATGTCAGCAGTATAACCCTGTCCCCACAGTAACGCCAGACTTGCTATAGAAGCTCTGGTACACCCCACAGTTTTTAGCAGCTCAGAATGCAAAAACTAACTGCAGCAGACAGTAATGAAATACAATTCCAGAATCAATGCATGAAGGGGTAATTAATGCATGAAAGTCAAAGTGACTGGAGAAGGTCCTCTTTAAACAGAAAAGCTTATGGAGAAGGGATGAATAGGTTTGTTTGGTGCTGGGAAACACTAAGACAAACACATGCACATGAAGTTTTTATCCACCATGAGTTAATTCTTAAAACAGGAACCCCTGAGTTTTCAGTTACCATGTGAGAGGTATGGAGAAATCCATAGATTCTGATCCTTGCTGTACCTGAAAACTGCCTGGTAAAACTGAAGACTGTGTAGGGGTGGAAAAGAAGCCCATCCTATCCCTAATAGGGATACATAAAAAGTTAAGTAGAGAAGTCTGACTCTGGAAGGGAAAAGGAGAAAAGATTCAGTTCTACATAGGTTACATAGGTTTTTACAGAGCTCTTGGAAGACCAAAGGTCCATTGTAGCTCGCAACTAGTTTCAAGAATACCCCGAAATTTTGTTTGCAACAAGGTGAGTGTCGAGATGTGTCTTAAACTCATTCATATTCCTGCTGGCCACTACTTCAACTGGAAGCTCATTCCATACCTTGACCACTCTTACACTAAACCAATGCTTTCTTTTGTTGGTATTGAATTGTTCCCCACCTAGCTGCAATGGATGAGCTCTGGTACTGTGTATCTAATCCCTTAACATAAGGCCTAGTTGTTTCCACAGCTGCGTGTCAGGGCTTGTAAATCAGGCACATGTCTCTCCTCAGTCTGCGAAATTCCAGGGTGTAGAGCCCTAATGTTTCAAGTCTTCTTTCATAGTTGACTCCCCTGGCCTCCTTTATTCTGTGCATAGCCCTTCTCTGCACCCTTTCAAGGGCTTTTATTTCCTTTTTGCCCCCTGGTGGTCTGAACTAAGCACAGTACCCAACACAGGGATGCACCAGTGAGGTGTACAGTTGGAGTAATACCTCCTTGTTCCTGCTCTTAATATGTTTTTTTATGCAGTACATTATACTGCTGGCTTTTTTGATGACCTGGTGGCAGTGCATCTTGAAACCGAGGTCATTACTAATTCTGATGCCCAGATCTCTTTCATCATGCACTTCTTTTAATACTAACCCACCTAATGTATATTTTAGCTGCACATTGTTTTTCCCGAGATGCACCATGGTGCATTTATCGGTATTAAAGGTTAACTTGTTTAATTTGGCCCAGTGTTCTAATTTCCCCAGAGCTGTTTGTAAGATGTCTGCATCCTCATGATTGTTTACAATATGCCTGACTTGCATGTCATCGGCAAATTTAGATTCTCAGACTCCTGTTTTTGTGCTCATTGAAAAGATGTAAATATTAAAAAGACAAGGGCCCAGCATAGATCCCTGGGGCACCCCGTTGGTCACTTCTGGCCACTTGAAGTATGACCCTTTGATGCATGCCTTCTGTTTTCTGTTAGAAAGCCATACATTGATCCAACAGGATATTTTCCCATGAACCCTGTGCTTAATTAAAATGTCGACAAGTTTCCCAGAAAGTCCAGAAAGATGACATCTACTGAATTTCTGTTGTCTAGGGCTTTACTGACTTTGCCGTAAAATTCCAAAAGATTGGTCTGGCACAACCTTTCCTTGGTGAATCCTTGTTGTGTACAGTCCACGTCCTCAGCCAGGAGTAGGAATTCAATAATATGGTTCTTTATGATGCCTTCCAAGATTTTCCCCAATACCTCTGTCAAGCTGATTGGTCTTTAGTCCCCTACCTCTTGTCTTGCTCCCTTTTTATGGACTGGCACCACCACTGCCTGCCTTCAGACCTCCAGGATCTCACCCTCATTGATGGATTTTTTAAAGATAGATGTTACTGGTCCTGCCAGTACCTCTACCAGCTCTTTAATTACTCTGGGGTGTAGGCCGTCAAGGCCCTGTGCCTTGTTTTGATCTATCTTCTGGAGTCTTTGCTTAACATCTGTTATTTCTGGTAACAGGCCATATTCTATAGGTTGGTCAAGATGGATTTTAGATATATCTGTTCTCTTAATATACATAAAGGAAAAAAAAATCAGTGGTACTGCTCAGCCACTAAGTGGTTATCCGTAATTAATATCCCATCAGAACCTTCCAGTGGATCAACTGTTTTGCTACCTCCCTTACTATTATTGATGTATGAATTGAATGATTTTTAGTTGTCCTGAACTTTGCAGGCCAGTATAAGCTCATGTTTCTTCTTGGCCTGCTCTATGCTCTTTTTAGTTTGCTTTAAGCATTTTTTCTATCCTTCCCAGCATGCTTTGTTGCCACATTTCTTGGCCTTTTTATAAGCCTTGTTCTTCTTTTTGATGGTTTTCCTGACTGTGGGTGTCAACCATGGTGGGAGGTTTTCTTTTTCCCTCGTTGTTTTTTTTTGTGGATGGTGTGTATATTTGCACCAAGTTGGTAATGTTTTTGTTTAACAAGTCCCACATATGTTGAAGTGGTTGATTTTCAAAATCCACCTCCCAATTCCATTCAGCCAGTTCTCATCTCATATTGTGGAAGTCTGCCTTGTTGTAGTTATAAACTGTAGTGCTACCTATGACATTGCCCAGTACTCTCATATAACTAAAACCCAGCATACAGTGATCACTTGAGCTCAGGGGACCCAGTACTCTACATTCTTGAATATTGTTGATCATATTGCTCAGGAACAAGTCCATTATGTGACTACCCCTAGTATTCTCAGTTACAAACTGGTCCATGCGAGCCAGTATGAATGCTCCCAAAAAGTGCAGCTCGGATGGGGCTTCTGCAGTCAATGTATCCCAGTTAATCCCACGGAGACTGAAATTGCCTAGCAATATAACATTGGCTGCTAAGATTATTTTATTAATAAAATCTTGTAGTAGGGAGTCATTCTGATGTGAAATGGATGGTGGTCTATGTGGCACTTGGCCAGCTGGTTATGATTGCTCTGTGACATTTGTATATAGAATGTGTTATATGAGTGTCTGTCATGAGACAGCCTGTGGGATGACCCCCCCCCCCATGGTTTCAGTTAAAATGACAGGATATATATATATATTAAACAGCAGATCTCTGTAATGTGATTAACTTCCAAAAATTTACATTTTATGGCCTTGTTTATGATCTCTGCTGCTTTGAAACTGGGAAACTAAAATATCCATTTTATGATGTCTTAAGAGGAAGAACAGTTAATATCAACTGGTGTTAAAAAGCTATATTGCTCCTAAGTGAGATATGGCAAAGTTGTTCAAAAAAACTTTTGATCCTTGGGAAAACAGAAACTGCTCAAAGATTAAAGAGAAGGAACTGAGAAATCACAGACTTATAATTTGGGAAATAAGTTTTTGTTGATGTCACCTTATTTAATATGCCTCCTGATAGGACATCCTGTTTGCATATTTTTTTTATTCTGAAAGGAGGAGCTAGATAACATTGTGGAAGGGGTTGAAACACAGCATTTTAAATTGTATCCTGTGTTTCAACTGACATTTTCTTTGTGGGCTCTTAGAAACAACATCTAACTTTAAACACTGTGTTGAGGGACACATTAGATAGAAAAAGTCTAACTGTATGTTGGTAGTAGTTTGTATGTAAGTTTGTTTGTTTTCTTTTAAGTGATTTTATGCTTTGTGATATATTGTTCTGTGTTTACATTTTGCATGTATTTATCCATTTTTAAGTAAATCTATATTTAAAGAGACTGCCTGGTGTGCCTTCCAAGTTATTTCTTTTGTATGTGATGTATGGAGGGTTAAGAACTGACAAAACTGTTCATAAGCTTAATGGTGTTACCAAACAGGGAAAAGGTAAGAATACACCTTAGGTCCTTTATAGAGTTTTAAGGGTTCATTTTGGATACCTGGTTAGGTGCCCTTAGGCAGAGGATATCTGGCATCCCCCTGAAGAGCAGATTATCTGACCTTGTACATTTGGGTACACTAGCATAAGGTTCACAGTCTGAATCTCTCCAGAACTTGAGACCAAAGGTGATTCAGACCCACAAGCAGACAGGAGGGTTACCCTGTTCTGTTACCTGTTCACAGTACTGCACTTGGAGGTTGGCATTGTGGGAGCAGAGGGCCTGGCCTGCTGAGCAGTTTGTGACAGAATTTTTGGCGGCGGTGCTGATAATTTTGGTAACAAGCTTTAAACGGGTCAGTGTGTCATCTTAATAATGTACAGCTGACTTGCAAAATAAGGCAGTGATTTATTTTTTAAAAAGGAAACTGAACTATATCATTTGCTTTACAGTCAAGTTCCTACCTGTTTTATTTTTTTCTCTAAAGTGCAAGTTAGAGTAGCCATAGGTAGGGAAGAAGATGACTTCCAACTACAGCGGGTATTCTGCAGATTTCTTGAGGCAGTTGTGCAAGGACAAAAGAGTCCTGTATGAGGTGAGAGCCACCAAGCAGAACCTCATTGATGCCCTGATGGCAGCAGATACCTAGAGCATTGAGTCACTGACTGTGACTGAAGAGGACCAAACTTTGCATGTGGAGGGACTAGCGGCCAGTGCAGTGTCCAAATCCGGTGAGGTTAACAGCAGTGCCAGTACCAGCAAAGGGCCACAGCAGCAGCAGGGGAAGGTCACCAGCATTCCGGAGTCAGAAGCACTCAGGCTGAAGATTGAGTTGTGCAGAATGGAGCTGGAGTTCCAGAGGGAGGCTGAGCAAGAATGCCAATAAGTGGAGTTAGAACAGGCAGAAGCGGAGTGAGAGAAGTGAGCCACAGAAGAAAAGAGGGACTGGAAACAGTGAGAGGCAGACCAAGAGGAGTGAGAGTGCAAGAGGCAACATGAACTGGAGAAGCGATGACTCCAACCACCTGCACTAGAGCAGGTAAGTGGCTTGGGTTTAACTGGAACTACAGGACTGGGTTACAAATTGAATTCCAAATTGATAGCTGAATTTAAAGAGGGGGAGAATATGGATGCCTTTTTAAATTCCTTTGAAAAAGTTTGTATTCAGGCTAAAATTCTTAGAAGGTCCTGCAGGACAGTAATGATTACAGCAAACTTAAAACTGCACTTTTAAAAAAGTTTGATTTAGCTGCTGAATCATACAGAGCTAAATCCTGTAAGCTCAGGAGAAGCCCTGACATGAGCTACGAGGAGCTAGCCACAAAACAACGTCAGTTTCTAAAATGTTGGTGGGAAGGAATTGAAGCAAACTCAGTAAGTAAAATTGAAAATGCTGTTTTGGTAGAATAGTTTTTTTGGGCATGCCCAGGAGAGCTGAAAACCTGGCTGGAGGACCGAGATCCCAAAACAGTGCAAGAGGCTGCTGAACTCTATGCCAAGAGCAGACCTGCTTTGAGAGTGAATGGGGTGGGCAGGGCAGTGCAGAAAGGGAAAAGCATGCCTTCAAGCCAGCTAAAACCCTCAAAGCCTCCACCAAAACCAGTTAGCCCCAGGTTTCAAAGAAAAAAGTTCTCTGAGAAAAGAAACAAATGTTGGTTTTGTAAAGAAACTGGGCATATTGCCAGACAGTATCCCAAAAGGGTGAGCAATACACAACAGGGAGCTAGGAAAGAAGTGGATGGTTTGTGTGTCCCTGGAACCCTGCCTGTGAACATGAGGGAACACATGCACCCAGTCACAGTGAATGGTGTACAAACAGAAGGGTTAAGGGACACAGGGGCATCCCTGACATTGGTAAAAGGGGACCTGGTAGAGCCTGGTCAGCTTATACCTGATAAATATGTCACTGTACAAGTCTTTACTGGTGAGGAGAAAACATTGCCCTTCGCTAGTGTTCTCCTAGACTGGGGTGAAACAGGGGGAACTGTGAAACAGGTGGCTGTAGCCAAAACATTAGCAGTTGACATCATCCTTGGCAACAATCTCCAACAGGGATGATGTGTGCAGTTACCCATAGCCAAGCAGGAAGGGAAAATTGTAGTTCTCTGGATCCCACAGAAGCCAGTGTGGAAATCACTGGGAGACTGATTTCCCAACCTATGTCTCCTGATATGGAGACTAATGAAAAGGAGGTAGAAATTTCCCCAGTAGCAGTTAACCACACAGCTATGGAGGATCACTTGGAAGAGGGAGGGATGATGGTGATCCTGAGAGCCCTATCGCTAGCGTTAGGGACCCTAGTTTAGAGACTGAAGGGGGCCTGTCACATGCCTTGGGAATGTGTGAGTTTGCAGCTGCTCAGAAAAGTGACCCTAGTCTAGAGAACTGACGGCTTGGGTAGACTCTGACAGAGCACAGGGAGCTGACGGTAAACATAAGATTTATTGGGAAAATGGACTGATGTATACTCAGGCTGTTCAGACAGAGGGAGGGGTGATAGGCAGGCAGCTTGTTGTTCCCCAGGGGTATTGTGAGCAGTTGCTCAAGGTTGCACGTGATATTCCCCAGTCTGGTCATCTGGGAATCATGTGCACTATGCAGTGGTTGGCCCAGAATTTCTATTGGCCCAACTTTACCCAGCAGGTGAAGGAGTATTGCAGGTCTTGTCACCAGCGCCCAGAAATATGGAAGGAAGGTAAGGAAACCCAAGCTGCCCTAATTCCATTGCCCATAGTGGATGAGTCATTTCAGAGGATGGGAATGGATATTGTGGGGCCTTTACATACCCCCAGCTCCTCCGGGAAGAGGTTCATCCTGACTGTGGTGGATTATGCCACCCGGTACCCCAAGGCAGTTGCCCTGTCCTCACTGAGGACAGACAAAGTGGCAGATGCCTTACTTGGGATTTTCTCCCTTGTTTGGTTTCCACAGGAGGTTATCACTGATCAAGGGGGTTCCTTCATGTTGGACATGATAAAATGTTTGTTGGAGAAGCGTGCGGTGGTGCAGAAACATAGAATTTGAATTTGATGGCAGATAAGGACCGCTAGGCCCATCTAGTCTGCCCATTTCCCTACCTACAGGATAGGCCGCAGATCCTAGTTAACCAACAGCCTATTTCTTCCTACTCCCAACAAGAATTGCCTTATGTCTATCCCATGCATTCTTGAATTCTCCCACAGTTTTAGACCCCACAACCTCCTCAGGAAGGCTGTTCCATGCATCCACTACCCTCTCTGTGAAATAATACTTCCTCACATTGCCCCTGAACCGCCCTCCTTCTATCTTTAAATTGTGTCCCCTTGTTCTTGCAAGTCTCTTTATCTGAAAGATGCTACCCTCTTGGACTTTGTTGATTCCACTGAAGTACTTAAAAGTTTCTATCTTGTCCCCCCTCTCCCTTCTTTCCTCAAGGGTATACATATTAAGCTCCTTTAGTCTGTCCTCATACGGCTTCTCTTGCAGACCCTGCACCATTTTAGTTGCCCTCCTCTGGACTGCCTCTATCCTGTCTATGTCCTTGCGGAGATGAGGTCTCCAGAACTGGACACAGTACTCCAGATGGGGTCTCACCAACTGTCTGTACAGAGGATAACAACTTCCTGTTTTCTGCTGATGATGCCTCGCTATACATCCCAGTATACCCCCAGCCCTCCCTACTGCCTTCTCACATTGCTTGCTAACCTTAAGGTCATCTGATATGATTACCCCCAGTCCCTTTCCTTTTTGTTGTTATTATCCTCCCACCCATTGTGTATTCTTCCCCTGGGTTCTTGTTTCCCAGGTGCATTAT
Source organism: Neoceratodus forsteri (assembly GCA_016271365.2). NCBI lineage: Eukaryota > Metazoa > Chordata > Ceratodontiformes > Ceratodontidae > Neoceratodus > Neoceratodus forsteri. Next base: position 187,815,533 of record CM057459.1, on the reverse strand, counting down.
TTTGCACTTCTTTGCTTTGAATCCTAGCTGCCATATTTCTGACCATTCCTCCAACCTTACCAAGTCCCTTTTCATCCTTTCCATGCCTCCTTGTGTATCAACCCTGTTGCAGATCTTTGTGTCATCTGCAAAAAGGCATACTTTTCCTTCCAGTCCCTCTGCAATGTCACTGATGAAGACATTAAAAAGGACTGGACCCAATACTGAAACCTGCGGTACCCCACTAGTAACCCCCCCTTTCTTCAGAGTGGACTCCATTTACAATTACTTTCTGTGTCCTGTTATCCAGCCAATGTTTTACCCAGGCTACCACCCTGGGTCCCACTCCCAGGCTGGTTAATTTGACTATTAATCTTTTGTGTGGGACTGTGTCAAATGCCTTGCTAAAGTCTAGGTAGGCCATGTCCACAGCCCCTCCCTGGTCTACTACTTTGGTCACCCAGTCAAAGAAATCTATTAGATTCGTCTGACATGACCTTCCCACTGTGAACCCATGCTGCCTTGGGTCCTGTGCTCTCCTGGCCTCTAGGTACTCGACTATTCTTTCCTTCAGAAGTGACTCCATCACTTTCCCTACCACAGAGGTCAGACTGACAGGTCTGTAGTTTCCTGACTCTGTCTTGGACCCACTTTTGTGAAGGGGAATCACATCCGCCTTTCTCCAGTCCTCGGGTACCACACCATCCTCCCATGATTTATTAAAAAGAGTAGCCAGTGGTTTCACTAGTTCCTCCCTTAATTCTTTTAGAATTCTGGGTTGAATTCCATCAGGACCCATTGCTTTGTCCACCTTCAGTTTTAGGAGTTCTTGCAGAGCCCTTTCTTCTGTGAAAGGACTGGGATCGACCCCCCTATCAAGAGTGCTTCTGTTAATTCTATTAGGCACTTCTGCCTCCTCTTTCATGAATACTGAGCAGAAATATTCATTCAGTATTCCTGCTTTTTCACTGTCCCCCTCTGCCCACCCACTGTTCATTCTATTCAGCCTCACTATCCCTCCGTTTGTCTTTCTACGCCCGCTGATGTACCTATAAAAGGTTTTATCCCCCTTCTTAAATGAGTTGGCTATCTTTTCCTCAGTTTGGGCCTTTGCTATTCTGACTTCCCTCCCTGCTTTCTTCTGCCTTAACTGGTACAGCTCTCTGTCCTGCTCCTTCTGTGTTTCCTTATACTTCCGGAATGCTATCTTTTTCTTCCTGACTTTCACAGCCACCTCTTTTGAGAACCATAGTGGCTTTTTCTTTTGTTTTGATTTGTTTATTTGCTTCACACAAAGGCTTGTTGCCTCTGTGATGGCAGTTTTGATAATTCCCCATTGTTGCTCCACACCTCCTTCTAGCCTGTTTGCTAGTGCTTTTCTGAGGCACTCTCCATCTTGCCAAAGTCAGCCTCCTAAAGTCCAGTACCCTCACTTTTGTATGGCTTGACTCTGTAGCTGAGTTTAACATGAACCACACTGTTTGATGGTCACTTGTCCCCAGATGGCAACCCACTTCTAGATCTGAGATCCTCCACTGCCCCTGTTTGAGAGTATGAGGTCTAAGATTGCTCCCTCACGAGTGGGTTCAAACTAGCTGTCTAATGCCTGCCACCTGTAGGGCATCAAGAATGGCCCTGCTTTTGGATGTGGCTGCAGCAAATGTGCTCCAGTTAACATCTGGCATATTCAGGTCTCCCATCAACAGTATCTCCCCTTTCTCTGCCATTCTAAGAATGCCTTCTATCATATCCTTGTCCATTCCTTCCCCTGACATGGGGGTCTGTACACAACCCCTGTGCGGATTGTGGTGCCCTTTCCAGTCTCCAAGGTGATCCACAGTGCCTCCTTTCCTCCCTGTTTACTCTTTTGTTCAGTTGCTTTTATCCCTTCCTTTACATAGAGAGCTACGCCTCCCCCTCTTCTCCCCTGCCTGTCTCTCCTGTAGGTTATGTACCCTGGTATGTTAACATCCCAGTCATGGTTCTCTGTGTACCATGTTTCTGTGACTGCTATGATATCCAGGCATCCCTCTTCCATTAAGGCCATCAGCTCAGGGAGCTTGTTGCCCAGACTATGGACATTGGTACTCACTACCCTCCATTTCCTGATGGTCTTACTCCCTTTTGCCCCATCCCTGTACTTCTTGCCTTTGTCACTTTCTCCATTTACCCCTGCCATTCTCCCTATTGACACCTCTATGCTGGTGTTTGCCGCACTTACTACCATGATTATTTGGGGGGCTAGGATTTTCCTGCTCTTTCCAGTGCCTCCCCTTGGCTAGTTTAAAAGCTTGCCAATGAAGCATTTAACCTATCACCTAGGATCCTGGTTTCCTCCGACAGATGCAGCCCATCATGCCAGTATAGGCTTGCATCACTCCAGTTGGACCCCAGTCCCCAATGAAGCCAAATCCCTGAGCTTCACACCAGTTTTTCAACCACTGATTGAATCCCATGGTGCGGAACACCTAGCCTCTCCTATGCCATAGATGGGTAGCATCCCGAGAAGGTTACCGTGTGTGCTACTTGACTAAGGCCCTCCCAATTCCACAAACTCTTCCTGCACTTCTCTAATCCTTCTTAGCCAGGTCATTTGTCCCTAGGTGGACAATGACATCCAGCTCCCTCCCCTGTGCAGCTGCTCTGGCAATCCTGAGGATTCACCCTGTCCCTCCAAGCCATGGTGCCAGGCAGGCACCTTACCTCCCTCTCCCTTCCTCCCCCAGTTCTACCTTCCTAACAATGGAGTCCCCCACCAGGAGTTGTTTCCTTCCCCTGCTGGGTCCCCTGCCACCCTCCTGTGGGTCTCCTTTGTGGAGGTTCCCAGTATCCTCCTTGGTCTTCACTGTGGGTGCCTCCATAGAGGAACCACAGTTTGCCAGAATGGCATAGGAATTGTGGAGAGGTACAATGGGAGGGATGCACCTCTGTTCCACCACCATCACCCTCCCTGAGCCCACTGTGGTCCAACCGCTCCTCTTTCTTGACAACCTCTGAGGCAATGGCAGTGGCACTGGTGGTCCCTGGATGGAAGAGGAGGTCCCACAAATCCTGGCCAACTCAGCCTGGAGATGAGCATCCTCCTCCCTCAGCCCAGAGAGAAGCCTGCAGATGGGACAACACCGCATCCTCCAGAACATCTCCCGGAAGACTGCTGCTCCACAGCCACTGCACTGCACCCCTACAATCATGTCTTATTTCTGGCCCCTTAACTGTTTGCAATCCTTACTCTTTCCTCTGTTTTTTTTTCCTCTCTCTCCTTACTTTCTGCCTGTGTGCCCTTTAAGCTCCTGATTGTCCTGTTCTGAGACAAGAATATCCTATATTTCACAGTAGACCACTTACTTGCTCAGAGGCAGACCTCCAGCAGCTAGAGGGGGCTGGAGAGCCACTCTTGCCCTTCTAGGATGGTGGATCCTTGGTGGTTCTGTGATCACTCACTTCTTGCCCCTAAACAGGAAGTTCCTGTTATCAGTCGAATCCTGTGCCTATAAAAATAGAACTAGCGGGAGGGAGTGGGAGGGAAGGAGGGCAATATAGTCCCAGTGGAGAAGTTCAGTCACACAGCAGTCCTTTCTCCTGGTGTCTTCTGGCAAGCTATTAGCAGAAACTTTCTCAGGCAGTCTTTAAATGTAGCTTCCTTCTAGCTAAGCCACTCCCCCTACCTACCAGATCTTTCTACAAGTAATTTAAACCTCACAGCAGTTAAGTCCTTTCAGTCACCTGAGATTTATACCTAGATAACTCTTCAGATACCCATTCAGTTCAGTTAACCAAAACACACACTTTCTTTTTTTGGGTGTTAGTTTTTTTACCCTAAATTAAAGGTCAAATAACAAAAGTTCTTCTACTTTAGTCCCAGCAGAGTTTAGTCACACAGCAGTCCTTTCTCCTGGTGTCTTCTGCCAAGCTAGAGATGCATAACACCGTATCACCCAGAAGCCAATGTGCTTGTGGAAAGATTCAATGGTACCCTGAAGTCAGTGCTCCGGGCATTTGTTGAATAGCATGGGAGGGACTGGGAGAAATACCTTCCCCACCTGTTGTTTGCACACAGGGGAGTACCCCAAGAGTAGACACTAGTAGAAAGGGGATTTTTCCCTTTTTAATTCTTGTATGGACACCAGGTATGTGGGCTCCTAGACTTGATCCAGGAAGACTGGGAAGGCAAGCACGCCACCCAGGGAACTCCCATAGTGGATTACATCCTTACATTTAGGGAAAGACTGAAGGAGCATATGGGAAAAGCCCAGAGCAACCTGGCAGCTGACCAACAAAAACAAAAAGTGTGGTATGACTGCAGAGCCAGAGTTCACTCGTACATGGTGGGTCAAGAAGTCATGGTTCTTATTCCCGACCAGAAAGATAAGCTGCAGGCTGAGTATGCAAGACTGTACAAAGTAGTTAAGATGGTAAATGACGTGAACTGTATCATAGAGTTACCTGACAGAAGACAGAAGAAAGGATGTATCATGTCAACATGATGAAGCCATATGTTAATAGGGCTGACATGGTGTTTGCAGTATGTAGTCCTGGGGAGGAGACAGATGAAGGAGACCTCCTTCCTGACTTGCTGGAAGAAAGCAAGTGGGAGTCCTCTGTGGTAGTAGTTAAATTGTCTCCTCAGCTGGCCCCAGACAAAATCCAGGAAGTAAGGGAGGTTTTAGTAGACTTTGCCCCACTGTTTAGTGCCAAGCCTGGACTAACCCCCTTAGTGATGCACAATGTGCAGATAGGGACACAGATGCCCATTCGGTGTACACCATATCGGGGTGTCAGAGGCTGTCTGAAAAGACATTAGGAGGGAAGTGGAGGAGATGCTGGATTTAGGGTAATCCAGAGATCCCACAGCCCCTGGGCCTCACCCGTAGTCCTTGTGCCCAAGCCAGATGGCTCTACTCATTTCTGTGTGGACTATCATGGACTGAATGCAGTCATGAGGTCAGATGCCCACCTGATGCCCCGGACAGCTGAACTCCTGGACAAGTTGGGAGGGGTGACCTACCTTACGACTATTGACCTGACCAAGGGGTATTGGCAGGTAGAGTTAACGGACAGAGCTATGGAGAAGTAGGCCTTCATTACTCCAAAAGGCTTATTTGAATTTAAATTATTGCCTTTCGGAATGAAGAATGCCTCGGCCACTATCCAAAGGTTGGTGAACCAGGTGTTAAACGGTGCTGAGAAGTACACCATGGCGTACCTGAATGACATTGCCATCTTTAATGCCAGATGGGAGGAACACCTGTCCCACCTTACAGAAGTGCTGGGCAGGATACAGAGGGCCAGGCTCACTGTCAAAGCTGAGAAGTGCCAGGTGGCCATGGGAGAAGTGCCATACCTTGGGCACATTGTAGGTCGGGGTCAGCTCCATCTTAACCAAGTAAAAATAGAGGTTATCAAGGTGTGCCTCAGACCAGAAATGCAAAAGCAGGTCAGGAGTTTTCTAGGGACAGCAGGGTACTATAGGAAATTTGTACCCAATTACAGTGCCCTGGCTGCTCCCCTTTCTGACTTGGTAAAGAAAAGGATGCCAAAGAAAATTACCTGGGAACCAGCCTGTGAAAAAGCCTTTACCAGACTGAAGGAGGCACTGTGCCATGCTCCTATATTGACAAGTCCTGACTACAGCAGACCCTTTATAGTTCAGACTGATGCCTCAGACGTGGGTATTCGGGCAGTACTGAGTCAGACATCCAACCAAGGGAAAGATCACCCGGTAGTGTAGCTGAGTAAAAAGTTACTTTCCAGGGAGTAGGCATAATCTACTGTGGAAAAAGAGTGTTTTGCCATAGTGTGGGCCCTAAAGAAGTTAGAGGCATACTTGTATGGGCAGCATTTTGTGATACAAACTGACCACAACCTCCTGGTTTGGCTGATGCAAATGGGAAAAACTAAAGGTAGACTGTTAAGATGGAGTCTTGGTTTGCAAGGGTATGATATGACAATCTTACATTGGGCTGGAGTGAGCAATCAGAACACAGATGGCTTATCGCGTCTTTATGAGGAGTGAACTGATTTGGGAAGCTCATCCAATGCACGGGACAGAGCCCCTAAATTCAGTCTAGGTGGGGAGGATTTGTGACGCTTGGCAAACTGGTTATGATTGCTCTATGATATTTGTATATAGAATGTGTTATGTGAGTGTGTCTCTCATGAGACAGCCTGTGGGATGACCCCCCCCCCAGGTTTCAGTTAAAATGACAGGATATATATTAAACAGTAGATCCCTGTAATGTGATTAACTTCCAAGAAGTTGCATTTTATGGCCTTGTTTATGATCTGTGCTGCTATGAAGCTGGGAAACTAAAATATCCATTTTATGACATCTTAGGAGTAAGAATAGGTAATACCAACTGGTGTTAAAAAGGTATATTGTACCTAAGTGAGATCTGTCAGAGTTGTTCAAAAAACCTTTGTTCCTTGGGAAAATAGAAACTACTCAAAGATCAAAGAGAAGGAACTGGGAAATCACCGACTTATAATTTGGGAAATTAGTTTTTGCTGATGCCACCTTATTTAATATACCTCCTGATAGGACATCCTGTTTGTGTATTTTTTTATATTCTGAAAGGAGGAGCTAGATGACATCATGGAAGTGGTTGAAACACAGTGTTTTAATTTGTATTCTGTGTTTCAACTGGCATTTTCTTTGTGGACTCTTAGAAACAACATCTAACGTTAAGCACTGTGTAGAGGGACACATTAGATAGAAAAAGTCTAGCTGTATGTTGGTAGGAGTTTGTATGTAAGCTTCTTTGTTTTCTTTTAAGTGATTTATGCTTACTGATATATTGTTCTGAGTTTACATTTTACATGTTTTTATCCATTTTTAAGTAAATCTATATTTAAGGAGACTGCCTGGTGTGTCTTCCAAGTTATTTCTTTTGCATGTGATGTATGGAGAGTTAGGAATTGACAAAACTATTCATAAGCTTAATGGTGTTACCAAACTGGAAAAAGATAAGAATATATCCAAGGTCTTTTATAGAGTTTTAAGGGTTCATTTTGAATACCTGGTTAGGTGCCCTTAGGTGGAAGATATCTGGCATCCCCCCAAAGAGCAGAGTATCTGAGCCTGTACATTTGGGTACGCTAGCATAAGGTTCACAGTTTGAATCCTCCCAGAACTTGAAACCAAAGGTGATTCGGACTCACAAGCAGACAAGAGGGTTACCCTGTTCTGTTACCTGTTCTTAATACTGCACTCAGAGGCTGGCACTATGGGAGCAGTGGGCCTGACCTGCTGAGTGGTTTGTGACCGCCTATACACTAGTCCTATATTGATATTAGCATTATGAGGTGAGGATATTTTAATCCTTAATACTTTAGCAGTTTCCCAGTGAGTGGTTTCTATATGTTCTGTTATAATGTTGTTGGCAATATACAGGGCAACGCCCCCTACCTCAGAATGTGACCCATCTCTGTGATATAGAGTGAAACCTGGAATATTCTTGTCCCAGGTATCCTCGTTTTTCCCACCAGGTTTCAGTTATGGTGCAGATCTTTATACTAGACTCATGTGAAATGTGGAGAAGTTTGTCAAATTTACTGATGAGGCTTCTGGCATTAATTAATAGGAAGTTCCTTTTGGGAGGTTCCAGCTGCCTGGTGTTTACACCCTTGGGTTTGGGGTTCCTCAATACTCCCTTCATGAAGTTTTAATGGTTATCAATTACCTGTCTTAAACTGTGTGCCAAAATACACTTCCCCTGTTTATTTAAATGTAGAGCTTCCTGTGCAAACAGTCTTGATCCCTGATAATTGTCCCAGTGGTCTTCATATGTGTATCCCTCCCTAAAGCACCAATGTTTCAGCCAACCATTTAGTCTCATTATGGCCTTAGTCTTTGCTTGACTAGCTTAATGGACTGGCAAAAGTCCTGAAATCACCAGGTCACACTCCTTGGCTGTTAGGGCTGTCCCTACCTGTTTAAAGTCTCTCTGGATATCAACAAGGTTTCTCTTGCCTATATTATTTACCCTCACATGTATTAATGTTACTAGTTTTGTTGTATTGCCTGTCAAAAATTGCCTAATGTCTCCTACTCCAGACCCTGGTAGGACACTGACTGTAATGGGGTTATTGCGATTTTTGTACATTGTGTGATCCGTGTACCAGAGCATGGAGTCCCCTATCATCAGGACATCATGGGGTACATTTTCACCTGTCGGTAATGATTTAACCCTCTATAGGTTTATCATGTTATTTGTTATCTGAACTGCTGATTTGTTACTACTAGGTAACAGCAGTTCCTCCTGGGTGGTAAATTCTTCCTCACAATTCTGGTTTGTGTTAATTGATAGGGCATTGAATCTAGTATGTGTCAGTATGTTTGATGATCCGCCTATGTTTCTTCTGCCTTCTTTGGAAGTTTTGTGCACCATACACCAATCATCATTTTCCCCACACCCCACCATCTTGGGTTCATCAGATTTTTAGTGGACTTGGTGATTCTTGCTGAATTGATTCAACAATAGTGTGTGCCACAGTGTCTATGAAGTGCTCTAGTGTGCTAATGTCTGCCTGGAACTGAACCTTTAGTTGGAAAGTTGCAATTTATGCTTATAACACATCTAGTAAGATACATTTATGGCACACAAACTCAGGGGTACTTGCCCCTTCAGCATACATGCAGCATTTTTTGCAGGATCTCATTATGTTGCTGTACCTTCTATGTTGGAGACTTTTGGTCCCAGTTCTCAGTTGTTCCAGCTGACACAGTCGACATGTGCTGACGTGTGTGTCTCTGTGCACATCTCTGTACATGGCAATGTGCACTCTGCATGTGCTCGCCCTGCCTGCAGCAGGGCCTAGATTTGTAAGTCTGAATGACCCAGTAGTCACTGTGGGAGGGTAATGGAGCCCTCGCAACAGAAGTTGCTGTATAAAATAGCTTTTACTGTATGATAGCCACTTATATATGGCAAAGGCACAGGAGACTAGCTCTCAGTCTGATAATAGTGGACACATTTTTTTTTAGCAGTATAGTAGTCCTTCTCTGTGCCTGAGAAATACCACAGCTCTCCTCGTACTTCCTGTTTTATGAGTAGGTATGGCTCATTTGATAAAACAGTAAAATCAGTTTCAAGTACACAAATAAAGGTTCCCACACAGTCTCCCAAAGGAGGACTGCTCGTGCAATGCTTCCACTAATGTTTTTATTCACCTGCTCACAGCAGGGCCAAGATTTGTAGGTCTGAATGATCCAGAAGTCACTGTGGGGGATTGTGAATCCCTCACAACAGAAGTTGCTGAATAAAATAACTTTTATTGTGCATTAGCCACTCAGACATGGCAAAGGCACAGGAGACTAGCTCTCAGCCCAATAACAGTGCAAAAAACATTTTTTTAGCAGAGTAGTAGTTCTTCTCTGTGCTTGAGAACTACCACAGCTTTCTTCCTATTTCCTGTATACTAAGGGTGAGGAAGATTCTGATCCCAAATTAGGTTTTATCAAATCAATTTTATGGCTGTGGGTGGAGCCTACAGCTATATTGCTTTAGGCTGAAAAGGGGTTTCCGGAGAACACATTTTTTAGTAATTTTCAGTGTATCCTTCTGTAACACTGCAAATCGCTATAGTAGTTAAAAAATACTCCCTTCTTTCTTTTTAGAATGATGGACACAGAACTCCAAGCTGCTGTTCTCTGAGAGCAAATGTGCAAACCTTCCAAACAAATCTAAATATCTTTAAAACTATTCAAGGTGCACAAAAACAACTAGTGTGAAAGTTGTTCAGGACAAAAAAGACCTTTCACATAAGGGTAGTCACTAACCTGAATTCTTTATATTTTGTAAAATATGGTCTTCCAAACAACCTCATTTTTTTCTCTCTGACTGAACACAGTAGGAGTTATGCCAAACACATGTAACTATCTCAAAAAGTGTACATGTTACCAGTATACAACCAACATGAATGTTGTTCAGGACTAAATTACTTTTCAAATGAGGGTAGTCACTAATCTGAATTTGTTAGATTTTTTTTATAAAATTTCGCCATCAAAAGGTGAATGTCATGAAGAAAAATGAAAATTCAGGTAATCAGATGGCCATAGTTTAAAATATATAATTACTGCAGCTTAATGAATAGGCTCCTTGGAAAGGTATTTTGTCCTGAACAACTTTCATACTGATGGATTATGTGTAATGTGTATACTTCTAGAGATATTTACATTTGTTTGGCGCAACTCCTATGAAAAATGAAAACTAGGGTAATCAGATGGCCATAGTTTAAAATATATGATTAGTGTAGCTTAATAAGTAGGCTCATATTTATTTATTTATTGTTATTTATTTATTTAAGTGTTTTACCAGGAAGACATGCTGAGCAGACTACTGCTCAATTTCAGATGTGTCCTGGGGGAGGAGGGAACATTGATAGCAGTTGAAGACAGTATAAACAAATGATATTACATAGTAGGGGGATCACTAACATTAGGTCCTGCTTTCTAGACAATAGTGGGTCAAGAATATCAGTAGGTAGCCACAGTTAATACAGCATAATACAATAAATTCATGGTTTAGGCCTCTAACAAACTGTTCCCTGTGAGAGAACAATGGATTAGCACATATTAATTGCATTACTAGGTGCAGATATACACAGACATTCCCTTAGAGACCGGAGAACACCTAGACACATATGCAGGTAGGGGAGAAATGAACTTGGAGCATGGAGTTGAGTTGCGAGAGGGAGGAAAAGTGGCAAACATAAGCTGGGAGGGAGTTCTACAATAAAGGAATGTGGTAGCTGAAAGCTGCCTGATCAACGGTAGTAGACCAGTGTGGGACAGCTAGGGACCAAGAGTCAGAGTTTCTGAGAGAGTATGCATGGGTGCTGGGGTCTGTTAGGGCATCAGCAAGGTAGGAGAGGAGTCACTGGGACTAAAACTTGGCTGGGATCTTGCAGCAGTGGGTCAGTCTGCAAATGTCTAGAGAGGTGAGGTGCATAGATTGATATAGGGCACAGTGGTGTGTGGAGTAGGTACAGTTCAGGGCCAAACAACAGAAAGAGTGGAAAAGAGGGTTGAGTCTGGCTAATGTGGACTTGGGGCCAGCACAGAAGGCTATGTCCCCATGGTCGAGGACAGTGAGGATCATTTTCTACACAGTGGCCTTCCTGGCAGATAGGGGGATGCTGTCATAATTCCAGTAAAGTGTTCCAAGTCTGGGTTGCAGCTTTTTGAGTATGGAGTCAATGTGTATGGAAAAACTGAGGTGCTGATCAATCCAGATGCCGAGGTATCTGAAGGAGGTGCAGGACTCCAGGAGGGACCCTTCCAGGGTGTGGAATGTGATCAGGGAGAGGAGTCTGGAAATTTTCTGCCTTGTGCCAAAGGTTAGTGAGAGGTCTTTTTGTCCTGAACAATCCTCATACTGTTTTTTATCTGTAACTTGTAAACATTTAGATATATTTACATTTGTTTGCAGCTCCTATTGCATTTCTAAACAGCCTATTTTGCAAATTACTACGCCACTAAAGTGAAATTCTAAACCAGACCACCTTGTTCATCTCATCATGCCTAATTTAAAGTGAACAGGAACTGATTATTTATGTGCAGCTGTTTGAAATGTCTCTATTTTCATAAATAACATTTATACCTGTAAAGGGTCCCTATTTAACTGTGCCTGTATAAAAGCTGAAGCTGTCAGTTGTGTTTTGTATTGTTTTCTTTGTATGAACAACATTTTGTGCAGTTCCTTTCATGGAACTAGGAATTTGCAAGTTTTGACTATGTCACTGCATGGTTTCAGAACCGTGGACACTGTACTGATAAGTTCCTGCCAACATTTCTGAAACCATGAAGCCACAGAAAAACTTGATGCCATATCGGTCCTTGTAACACAAGATCCACAGAAACAGATGATTTGATACCTTTTATTAGACCAACAGAGTTGTTACAAAAGAAGACAGATGCTATTAGCTTTTAGATTACACAGAATCCATCATCAGAAAACATTGGCAGTTGTTTTAGAAGAACATATTTTCTCAAAACCTAGATCATACAAAAAAAACAGATGAAAGGTTGTTAAGGGCCCCATTGATTAAAAGTGCATTCAAAAAACAACATACTCATATAAAGACAGCAAAAGTTCCATCAAAAGAAAGCTATCCCAAGGTCAAATGACACTGACTTGAAAGTTCACTCCCTGAGAAAAGCTGTAAACCAACTGAAAATTCATTTTAAAACCCTCAGTGTGTGTGTCTGTGCTAGCATAGGTCACTGACAGAGCAAAGGCCGATGGCACATTTATAAGGTAGAAAAAGAAATGGGCAGACTGGATGGGCCTTGCGGTCCTTATCTGCCGTCAACTTCTATGTTTCTATGTTTCTATGTTTCATGAGTAAATTACAATGATTAAAAACCACAAGGAAAAATAAGCTTAAAGAGCAGCTGACATCATCAGGAGAAGTTTAACAAAACATAATATTTAAATAAAATTCAGCTTGTATTTCACATTAGTTCTTTATTCCTCCTCCTCACTATTTATGGCTGAGGTCATTTGCAAGAAAATTTGATTTTTTGCTCCAGAAGAGTTCATCTATTTGTGTTGCTGTCTCCCTACCTGAGATCATAATGCACTGCTTGTGACTTCACATTTACTCTCATGGTAACGTAGTGTGATTTCATAACAGAGCATTATGACATGAAGCAGGGAGTAAGCTATAGAGGCAGATTAACTTTAAAGTAACTGTAAGGGATAAAAAACGTATTCACGTGCATTTCCTCAGTAATAAATATTGAGGGGGGATCTAGAATATATTTAGAATACAAGCAGAATTTTACCTACTCATTATGTTTTGCAAAGTTTTCTTTCAGGCGTCAGTAGATCTTTCAGTAATACATAGTAAATAATGTTAAAAGTCTTAGAAATATGAAAATATCTATGTGTTAAGTAAAAAATAGGTTAGAAGACAACTCTCCCTTGTTTAAATTAATCATTCACCAGCTGTTTCATGCAGTGGTGTCAATCAAATTTTACACAGTGTACTGTTCAGATAAATTTTTCTTAAACTCTGTGTACAATAAGTCCATATTACTCATGAACAGTCAAACTTATACTGTCTTAAACATGACATATCTGCAATTTTGTAACAAGTGGCTAGTGTATGTGTATATTAAAAAAAACAACTCTAACACAGACCCCCTTGTAACTGAGAAACTGTTATCCTCATATGTCCATGTATCAACATGTGTCCATATCACCTAATCTGCTGTTGTATTAAATAACAGTTCTATAAATCTAAAACCAAAACAAAACACAACTGACAGCTTCAGCTTTTATTCAGGCACAGTTAAATAGGGACCCTTTAGAGGTGTGAATATAATTTATGAAAATAGAGACATTTCAAACACCTGCACATAAGTAATCAATTACTGTCGCCTTTAACTCATTCAGACCCATCATGTGTTTAGAACATTGGAGACAGAACTCCAAACTGCTTTTCATTGAGAATTTTCCTAATGTACTGTGCAGAATTCTTAGCAAATGTGCACACATTCCAAACAAATCTAAATATATTTAAAGCTATTCCAGGTGCACAAAAGCAACCAGTCTGAAAGCTGTTCAGTAGAAAAATACCTTTCAAATGAAGGTAGTCACTAATCTGAATTCCTTATATTTGCAAAATATGGTCATCTTATTACATGTATTTCCATGTTTGTTTCTACAAAATTCACATTTCAATCAATCAAATTCTTTATTTATCCAGGCGAACACCATTGAGCAAGCTCATTTACAAGGTGGACCTGCATTACACAAGTCAAGTAACAATGCATTTATATACAGACAAATAGACAGTAGATGCAAGAGCACAATAGTACAGGTAGGCCTGCAATAGACAGGATAAGTAAAAATACATTTGGGTACAGGTAAAAGAAAGTTGGCAAGGGTATACATAACAATAGGGTAGCAAGTCAGTAAAAATGTATACCAGATACAACAACATACTTGGTTTAATATTCCTGTAAGGCAAAGGCATTATAGTCCAGCGAAGAGATTAGTTAAAGTGAATGCTACAAGCAAAGAGACATACATAGTCAGTTTAAAAAGGCCCAGGTGCATCAAGGGGGAGACATGTGTCGGGAGAAGTGGGCAGCCAGTGGGGGGGGGGGGTCTGGAACTGGGATAATACTAGGAGTGAAGGAATGAGATGATGTGGGTATACAAGAAATAGATGGGTGAGGGAGGGTGAGGTTTAGGGCAGTAGATAAGTAGGTGGCTCAGGGACAAGTTATGCACTGATACAAGAAGGAAGGAGGATGGGAAAAGCAGGGAGGATGTGGAAGGGCAGTGTAAGTAAGCTAGGATCATTGGAAGCAGTTGCAGGCTTCTGTAATGTATTTTGAGTATAAGGTCTTAAACACAGTGAGACTAACAGGAGTCCTCAGTTTCAATGATTTCTGTAGCACATTCCAGAGCTAGGATCATTGGAAGCAGTTGTAGGCTTCTGTAATGTATTTTGAGTATAAGAACTTAAACACAGTAATACTAACAGGAGTCCTCAGTTTCAATGATTTCTGTAGCACATTCCAGAGTGACGGTAGAATGAATCCTATGGCAACTCTCCAAAAATGTGTTAGGGCTTTGGGCACTTTCAGAGAAATCAGTGAACAGTTTCTTGGGGCATAGGTTCCAGGCATATTGATAGTCAGGCAATCAACAACGTACTGTGGAAGTTTGCCAGTATGTCCAAAGAGCTGCATTTTTATTTTGTCTGTAGTGTAGGGAGGTCCAACCTACGGCTGCAAATAAGAGCAGTGATGGGTGGAGAAGGGAAGACCAGTGATGAAGTGCAGGGCTCTGTGGTAAAGTAAGTCCAATTTATCAAGGTATGAAGTAGCACATTGGCTGCATATAATCAATTAGGGAAATGAATGTAGACTGAACTAGCTGTTTCTTGGCCTCTGTAGTTAGTAGGTGGTTTAACCTGAAGAAAAGACCTAGTCTCTACCTCAGTTTTTTTAACAAATCCTCCAGGTGGTCTGCAAAGGAGAGTTTGAAGTCTAGCCAGACCCCCAGGTGTTTGAATTTTGGCACAAATTCCAGGGTTTCTCTTAGGAAGGTGGTGATGGGGGGTAGAGCAGGGTAGGCTGCATGGTTAATAGGTGTAAATAGCATCACCTTTGTCTTTTTGGCATTAAGTAGCAATTTTTTACTAAGGAACTGGTATTGAAGTATGTTGAAGTCAGCTTGAAGGTCACTACAGGCAGTTTCAGGAGTTGTACAGCTTAGGTAGAGCACTGTATCATCTTCAAACAGATGAATTTTTGCCTCATCGATGCCTGAGTCTATATTGTTGATGTAGATGGCGAATAGGAGTGGCCCCAGGATGGATCCCTGTGGGATGCCTCTTATTAACAGACTTGAGGTGGAGAGTTCACCTTCAGCCTTGACTTGTTGGTGCCTATCAGAAAGGTAGTTGTGGAACCAATGCAAGGAGGTAGAATCTAGACCAATAGCTTTTAATAAAGAAAGAAGGAGGCTGTGGCCGACAATGTTGAAGGCCTTACTTAGGTCTAGAAAAACAGCGCAGACAAATTTTTTGTTCTCTAGCTCGTTCTGCTAGTCATTTGTCGCATTGGCCAGGGCCATGATTGTACTATGTTCAGTTCTAAAACCAGATTACATTGGGTTTAGCAGGTTAGTATCATCAATGAAAGATTTCAGCTGGGCATTCACATTTTTTCCAGAAGTTTTGATAGTACCAGGAGAAGGGAGATGGGCTGGTAGTTGTTTAGATCACAGGGGTCTCCGGATTTAAACAACAAACTAACATGAGCAGTCTTCCACAATTTGTGGAGGGTTCCTTGAGAAAGAGACAAGTTAAATAGATGCATAATAGGTATGGCCAAGACATAATAGGCAATCTTTAAGTAGTATGGATCCAAGGTGTCAGCGCCAGACCTTTTTCTGGTGTCCAACTGGAAGAGGAGATCTTCGACCTCTTTTAGTGTGGCAGAAGAGAATGAAAAGACTGCATCTGTGGGACTAGATTCTGAAGTTTGCGTGCTAAGCTGGGAGCGTAGGTTGCGTGCAGGTGAGTCATCAAAAGCCAGCCCTGCAGTAGCAAAGTGATTGCTGAAGGCTTGTAGTATCTTTTTATTGTTGTAGATAGTTACATTGACAGAAATAATTTTTGAGGGGAGAGTGTTTCCTGTGGTATTACCAGAAAGTTATTTTATTGTGAATCAGAACTTGGTAGGCAGTTGGAGGCAGTGTTGAGTTCAGAGCGATAGAAGTTGGACTTGGTTTCCTGAATTAGCTTTGTACAGTGGTTTTTGGCTGTTCTGAAAAGATGCCAGTCTTCGGCTTTGTGGGATTTGTGTGCTAGCTTCCAGAGCTTGACTCTTTTCAATAGTGCTGCCTTGATGTCTGCTGTAAACCAACGGCACTTTCTAGCCTTTATGCGGGTTTTGACTAAGGGTGCATGGGTGTTAAGAGCGCAGGATACAATTTCGTGGAAAAATGGCATATGCTGTTTATACTGATTTGGCTAAATAAAAGGTCTGCCAAAGTAGGGAGGCTTTCAAGTCATTGATATATGCAAGCGGGTCAAAATTCCATTTTGATCTTTTGGTAGAGAACTTTGCTGAGGCTGTTGGTTTAGGGACTGCTCTTATGCCAGCAATAAAGCAACAGTCACTAACATCGGCAGAAAAGATCCCAGCATGGGAGAAGAAATGGGGTTTACTTACTAGAAGTATATCTAATAGTGTACATTTTGTAGGTTTTTTCTTATTGATACGAGTAGGTTCATTAATAAGTAGAGTGAGCCCATGAGTGTCACAGAAGGATTTAAGTGGAAGAGATGAGCTTGACAGCCAGTCGTAGCTAAGGTCCCGTAGTATAATTGTTTTCATTGTGTCGGTACTCATAGTAGATGATAGGTGGGACAGTAGCTGTGACCCCGAGGACGGGGATCTATAACATCCTATGACGCGGAGGGCCATTGATGTAGATATTTTGATTTTTAAGGACAGGCATTCAAAGGCATTGGCAATTGATGCAGTGTTGAGGCTAGTGACCGTAAACTTGTCCTTAACATAGATGGCTACACCACCACCTCTGGTTAGTCTATCAGCTCTAAATAACAGATAGTTGGGGATATTGACCTCTTTGTCTGGCGTGGATGGATGAAGTCAGGATTCAGATATGACAACTACTTCTGGCTCCATGTGGATAGCCCAAGCCTGTATTAAGGTGAGTTTCTTTAAGAGGCTACACACATTAACATGCATAAAGCTGATACCTTTATACTTTGTGACTTCAGATGGTGAAGAAATTGCTTGTATAGGACCAGGGTTAAATTTAACATTACCTGAGCATAGCAAGAGGAGGAGTACAACTTTTCTCAGGACAACAAGTGGTAATTTTGAAGAACTAAACCTTCTTAGGCTAGTGGAAGTATTGGTGTAGGAATGCAAGGACCTATTCTTTGTGCTGTTCAGTCCTAGTGATACACATGCTAAGACCCTAGCCGTATGACACTAGTAGATGCAGGTACTGGGCCAAGTAGGCAACATTCCTTCGGTATTTCTGATGCATTTCTGATGACAATTTAAAAAAAACTATAAAGAATATAAATTAGTGACTACCCTCATTTGAAAGGCCTTTTTGTTCTGAACACAAAAATGTAAAATAATGCACTCGAGGTACAGAAATCCAAGGGTGGAGTACAAAATGGGTGGAGTGGTATTGACAACATTAAGAAAGCACACATTCAAAAAAAAAATTACATACAGGTGATTACTGTTTAACAATGTTAAGCATCTATGGCTGTCACTGTACATCTGATGCAAACCCATAATCACGTTCCTCACTTGAAGTGAAAAGGGGTTGGGGTGGCATCCATAACTGACTTCTTCTTTTTGTGTTAAAGGGGTCAGTTTTTTTACAGCAAAAACAAGGAAGGGTAATTTCTAAAATGTTCAGACAAGCATGGGGACCACTTTTTTTTCAGAGCACGCCACAACTAGCAGCTACAACTGCAAGACTGCTTCTACCCCCAACTAATACAATCAGGGGAAAACCAGAAGTAGTCTACCAGCACTGAGATCAATATGGTTAAGGCACATTTACCAGAAATTAGTGCTAAGAAAAGAATGAGAAAGTGACTATGATGATGAGCAAATCCCAGACCAGATCTCTAGTTTGTCAATAGTCTCCTCCTGGGTCTGATTTTTATGACTGTGTGGGCCAAACTCCACAGATGTTAAGCTATCATCACATTTGTATAAGAGCACTGTGGAAGCATGTAACTGGACTGCTATCTGATGTTCTTTCCCAGTGCTCCAACATAGTTTCCATGGTTTCTGTTTATATGGCCCTTCCCCTCTGCGGGCCACATAAACATACCTACTTTCTGGTGCACTACTTTTCCTTTTCACAGCTGTGGAAGTGATGGCTACCGAGTGCAACATGGTCACACTGACTTAAAGTGTGCATACATGAGTATCATGCATATGTATGCAACTCCCATGCTACCTTTGGCTAGCTGGACCCCCCCCCCCCAAAAGAACTACTACCAACTACATGGCATACAATTTTCTTTTGGGAGAACTACACTCATGGTACCACCCCTAGCGTTGGAGTGCATACTAGACTCATTATCTAGAGGATGGGAGGGTGAGGGTACATACTAAAATGAACCTTTTTATTTACAACCGGGTCCAAGGGAAAGGATGCTAGGCATATACTGGCTCTAATTGCTGAGGTGACCCAATAACATTCACACTAGAAGCAACAAGTAGAATGTCCAAAGCAGTAACTGGGATTTTGCAGTATGATATTACTTAAAGCAAGGGTGATCCTTCAAAGGTTTTTAATTGCAATACAGGCACACTCTCTTTTGCAGGACACTTTGCTAGGCAGTACTGTTTTCCACAAAAACATTTCTATCTCTCTTCCAAAGCATATATCTGTGGGCTGTGCCACATACTTTAAACATTTTCCACATATTTCTATTTCCAAAGTGTATATCTATGGGATGTGCCACACACTTTAAAATCCTCCTGGTGCATGGTCTTTACCCAGGGGCCAGTAGTACCCATCCATGAACCACTTAGCCCTGCCTGAAACTCCAGATGGCATTCCTCCCACCCTTTGCCCCAAACAGCCTCTGCCATTCCTTCAGGGTTACACCAAATGAGTCTCCAATCCCCAATGGATTGCTAATGAATCCCAACTTTTAATTTTAAATTCAGCACAGTTGTGGTGAAAGGGATCCTGACCGGTGTTATCTAGCCTTATCTAGGGCACCCCACCTCAGATAACTCCCTTAGAGAACAGTCTCGTATTCTGTACTCACAGATTAGTTGTTCCTTCCTCCCAGTCCATGGAAAGAACAAAAGGCATACTGTATTTCTTTCCCTAGCAGCTGTCAGATTCTATTCATTGTTCTTCCTTAAGGCAGCTATGAACTTCAGGAACTTCAGGGGATTGCCCCCTTAGATCTACAAGAATTGCATTCCCTCTCACTCCCTGTGGAGTGAAACTAAAGAGTCCTGCAGGCAAACTGAAGATTTTGCCAAACTAGGGTGAGAAATGACAGGGCTCCCTTTGGCAGAGCCCCAGTGTCAGACCTCCTGCCACTCTGACTGCCACACTTAAAGTTACTGATTAGCATTCTAATCTCCCTGAGAGCAGCTGACTCTAAAATGGTTATGCTGCTGTGAGAGTCCTAAATGACACAATCATCCTTCTCTCAGGATAGCTGAGCAAACAATGATGTCATTATGTAGAAAGACCTGAATGAGCTCCCACCAACTGTCTTTTTCTACCTTCCTAAGACTAGTACTAATGGGATTCTAGTAACCTGAGGGGACTGGGTTGGTTACATGTAGTTCTGTCAGCACTGCCATGTTGTGCAAGGCTGACTCTGGGGCAAACAGCACATGTGTGAGTATCACGCATGCACATCACTGTCATCACTGTAGTATTGTGGCTGACTTCAGTCCAGCAAGAGCACCACATATTCTTTTCACAGCTCTTGCTGCTCCTAAACATTCACCATAGCTGCATTGGCTCTGACCAGAGTTTATTATTAAAGATGATATATTTCGAGTTACCATATCAGGTTGCCAGTGCCAGTGCTTCTGTTATACTGTACTGTACTGTACTGTACAATACTACATTATACTGTACTGTTCTGTACTATATTACACTACACTACACTGCACTGCACTGCACTGTACTATACTGCACTATACTATATTACACTACACTACACTGTACTATACTGCACTATACTATACTATACTATATAACACTACACTGTACTGTACTGTGCTATACTGCACTATACTAAACAGTGCAGCTGGGAGTCACAAGCAAATGTTCACATACAGGATGATTGTATCTGAAAGGCAATCAGAGTCTTAGAGACTACATAATGAGAGAATGAATTGGCCAGAAAAGCCCATTACTTGTCTAAGAAACCATAACAAGAATACATTAACTTCTTACAGTTGGGCAAGAGAGCTTTGTAAAAGCCAGACAACCGCTGGCCATTAGGAAGTAGCCCCAGTGTCATGAAATGTTGGTTTTGACAACCTAACACATCCTAGAAGCAACCCATCCTTTTCCAGAATTCCTGGAGCTTCATTTTGTCCAGGATTTGTTGCTTTAGGTTTCTAATGAGTCAGGGGAAGGCTCTTCTTGGCCCTTTTCCCTTATTACTTACAGGGATACAGACCTCTGCTACTGTTGCTTCTAGCATCTTCTTTTTTGCAGTCAAGCATTTTCTCCCTGACCAGGCCACATTACCCTTCCTCCGGTGACTGTCAAATCCCAGCCCCATCTACCACTAACCACATTACTTCTGACAGCTCCCCCTGTTATTCCCTTTATGTCAGGGGTCTTTGGGGGAGGCATGCTCCTCACGGCGACTCAGTCAGGATCCAGGTCAGGTGGTGGGTATCATGGGATAATTCAAAAGAGAAAGTCGAGTTCAGCCAACCTTGGTAAAAAGAAAAGTAAGTTCAGGGAGTATCTCACTACCGATACTGGCATGTATAACGAAAGACAAATTGGTAGCCAATGAGCCCACTCACCCAATTATTTTATAAAGTATATGAACTTTTCATTTGGTAAGGTACTTTTTGTTGTTTTCTGAATATGAAGTGCTTATATACAGTGTCATATAATTCATACATTTCAGACTGGTGTCCATCAGTGAACAATACTGTATCTATTCAGACAAAATGTATATACATTACAAAATGCATGTTTCCTAATAAAAATAGTAAATTAAATCAATTAAAGTATAATTACATCTTTAAACTATTTATTCTTCTAGCCCCATATAGATTTCTTAGTTCTAGTCTTTATCTGATAAAAAGTAATTCTCCTGTTAATGTCATCCTGTTAACTTTGTTATTTTTATAAAGGATTCATACTCCAGAAAGTTTCTCACCAAATTTCACTATATTCTGACCCTCTGTATAGATAAATTCATCTGCTGTTACTGCGGTATCTACATTTTTTAAGAGACTTCGAGTTAAACTTCGAATAAAACATCTTGTGAAGTACTGACAAAACTGAAACTTTGTTACTTCTAAGTATACTTCACCTGTACGAGTCACAGATAGCTATAGTACCTGGTTTTCTTTTCTTTTCAAGTCTGCACCCTAATAATCCAAAAATAGCAGCTTCATTTTAGTGTCACATATGTCCCTGTCAACATTTCTAGCCATGTAAATCAAACAGTTCAAAAAACCTCAACATCTTAGGTTTAAAAGAAACTTAATCAGGTCAAAATAAAGCAAACAATCATTTTCTGTTGAAACTCAACACAAAAAGCTCCATTTTAGCATGTAGAGAAATAATTTCTCCAGACTAGAACTAAAGAATTCATAAGGGGCTAGAAGAATGAACGGTGAGACATCTAAAGATGTAATTATACTTAAATTAATTGACTTAATTTACTATTTTTATTCGGAAACATGCATATTGCAATGTATATACATTTTGTCTGAATAGATAGTGTTATTCACTGATGGGCACCAGTCTGAAACTTATGAATGATATGACACTGTGTATAAGCACTTCATATTCAAGAAATCAACAAAAAAATACCTTACCAAATGAAAAGTGCATATACCTTATAAAATAATTGGGTGAGTTGGCTCATTGTCTACCAATTTGTCTATTATCATGGGGTAATGCCCAAGCTTTCTAACTGCAGCTGTCGTTCAAAGAGCACCTGGCTGTTTTATCCCCTGTAGTTCTGGCCACCCATCATGCATGGGAAAGCACTATAACCATCAAGTGCCTCACCAGCATATAACATTCTCTACAGCTGGAAGGTGAACATTCCAGAGCCTTTATTGCAGGGGTCGCTGATGCAGAAGTGTGGTGCCAACCTTCCTAATCAAGGATGTGCTGACACCAGCAAAATTCCTTGATCATTGTTCACCTATACTCAGTGCTATACTCAGTCTATTAGACAGGCAGAAGGCATGTGCCCATAAGGACATGTCACCCCAGAAGTGGCATAGGATACTGTTAAGAATGCAAAAGGAATGTATCAAGTCTACTGTTAAATGTCTTCAAGCTGTTAGAGTGGACAATGTCAGCAGGAACCATATTCCACAAGGGAATACTTCTTTCAGGGAAGGAATATCTTCTGTTCTTTCTAGGGTAAGTCAGCTTCAACTGCTTATTATGGGATCTAAGATTCAGACCTCTATTGGCCAGTGTTAGATCCAAACCTTCCCTTAGGTCATCATCCTTGATTATCCTGTACATCAGTAGTAAATCGCCCCTAATTCTCCTTTGCTCCAGTTTGTACAGGCCTAATACTGAGAGTCTCTCATCATAACTCAGATTTTCCAAACCAAAGATCATCTTGGTACACCTCCTCTAACCCTCTCCAGGAGATCCACACCTCTTCTGAGGTATGGACTCCATAGGTGACTACAACAGTCCAGGTGTGGCCTCGCAAATGTCCTATAGATGGGAATTATACGTGCCCTGTGCCTAGATGTGAATGATCTTCTAATCGTTGTTAGAATACTGTTTGCTTTGTTCAGTGTTGCCTTACAGTGACTGCTAAATGATAAATCATTACTTATAAGGATACCCAAATCTCTTTCTTTGAGTACAGTCTTCAGTTTTGATCCATACATTGTATATTCAAAATCTTAATTGTTAGTTCCAAAGTGCATAACCACACATTTGCCCAAATTAAACTCCATACCGTTGTTGACTGCCCATTCTCTAATTATTTGTAAAGCAGCATGACGTATCCTTCCCTGTTGTTCATTGGAGACCTCAGCACCAATTTTAGAATATACTGCAAGCTTAATGCAGTGGGAACTAACTGTGGAACACACATATCGGATATGAATATGGAGACTAGGACTGGCCCCAATACTGACCCCTGTGAGACACTGTTTGTCATCCTACCCTCACTGGACAGGTGTCCCCTAATTCTGACTATTTGAGTTCTTGAAATAAGCCAGCTTTTAACCCAGTGTGTTACTTTTGGATTTATTTATAATTGTAACAACTTTTAATCAAGATATTATGAGGTACCTTATCAGATGCTTTACAATAAACATGTTGCTATTCAAGGATTTATTAATTCTGTTATAAAACATAAACATATTGGTCTGACATGAGCTATGTTTCCTAAAACCATGATGTGCACTATCAAGGATATTGAATATCCTTGATAAAGACCTCCAATATTTTACCTAAAATTGATGTCAAGCTTATGGATCTATAATTGCTCATGTCAGACTTAGAACCCTTTTTATGTATTGGCTGTTTTCCAGACATGGGGTGCTTCCCCAGTTGCAAGTGACAGATTATACAACAGTTAAAGTGGTTTGGCCAACCAGGATCTGACCTCATAAAGGAGTCTTGGATGTAGGTAATCTGGGCCACCTGATTTAGAGGCATCTGTCCTCTCTAACTTGTTTATTATGTCTTCCTGAATTATTATTTCCCTGAATTCAGTATTATCAGACATATTAATAATAGGGGGCTCAATTTTTGTTGCCAACATTGGTTCCATCAAGTCACGTCAACAACTTTGTTGTCAAAGTGCAGTACAATGAAATCCCCATTGTCAACAGGTGACATTTTGTCTGTCAGACATTGGCAGTTTTGTTTTTCGGGGGCCTTTTTCCTATGCACCCCCCATGTGGAGGGCTTCACCCCACACACCCTGATCTCTAAATATCATACTCAGAGTTGGAGTTGACTTGGAGTGGGAGCGAATCATTGCAAAACAAAGAAATTTCACCATTGGGACCATAACAGCAACAGTTTCTGAATTTCGTCAAAATTGTTGCTGTATTGGATTTTGCTGTTGGAATCTCACTGTTCCAACATGATATGGCCAGCATCTCAGGCTTGTCCCCTTACCTTGGTTGATAGCATCGGATTACCAGAATGGAAATGGGCATGAGAATGGGACATACTACACACTGGGCCATCAGGCAGCCTGTCAAGCTTTTTCTCATTGACCAGACCATGTCACCCTTCCTTTGGTCCTCTGGCCACTGTCCAGCCCCATCCACAACTAATGACTTCAAGATCCTTCTTCAGTGAACTTCACATGTGCTCTGAATTACCAGTGTCACACATCTGTTCCAGACCATTCATCACCAGATACATCATCTGGCTGAATCATCCTTTCTGAAATTCTGGGTCCTTACGGCTGAGGCTACCAAGAGGTCTGTTATGCATGGGTGTTGGAACATGGGAAAGAGGAGCATAAAGTGAAAAAGAGAACAGGGTAAAAAAGGTAGTTTTTGCAAACCACTGTTTTTTATACACAAAAATCTTGTATCAACATATATACAAAACACACGATAAATAACTGTACTAATTGTACTATATCACACTTACTGACAAAAAAAATTATTTTTAGGAGTTTCGTTCAAATGGGTGAGTAAGTAATGGGGAATGTATTGACTGAGTAACTAGAGGGGGGTATTAAGTACTTGTAAGTGCCAGCCTTTCAGGATCTTCCATTTTAATTGGAGATTGGGGTGCACAAATAAAAAAAAACTTATACAAGAGACTATGTTTGCTTCCCTTCTGGCCTTGTGTTCATTCAAGGGACACTTTGAATGCTCAAAGGCAAAACTGTAGGGGTGGTTCACCCATCCACCCCACCCCACCCCATGGCCATTGGTTCAGACACCTATGTTTCTATGTTCAACATGAAAGTGTAAAAAAGCACATTTACCACTGAAATCACACAGGTTACCTTTCTGCCACTGGGTGAAATGTACATACTAGTCAAAATTAATTGTGGTCACACTGGAAAATGAGCACAATTCAATTAAGATAACCAGGATCCGGCATTCTTATGGTGGTAGGGATTTTATCTGCTATTTGTTTTCCATCACCCTCGTAACACCCCTGCAGACCATGCCAGCACTGCACTGGCCCCCTCTGTGAAACAGATTACTGCCATGGACACACTTCTGCCCCTGGAGCTGCATGACGGTGGAGACCCAGTCTTACTTCTTAAACCCAGGTCACCTACATGATTGTGCAGTGTACTACCCTGGGCCATCCTGATGACCTCCACCCAAGAAATATCTTTGATTTCCACAAGAACCAGCTTCCAAATCTGATTTTTTTTTTTACTTCCACCAAAAAGGAAATTAACTGAACCCCCTAAAAGTGATGTCCCTCGTAATAGATGTGGTGCAGTTTAGAGACTGGTATGTTTTGGTTGTGGCTGCACAGTGATTGCCAGGAGTAGGGGGTGCAGCCTAATGGGTATAATGGTGGTGAGAAAGGTGGAAAACCTTATGAACAAAATACCTCATGGATTACAAGCTTTGATGTCAATATTGTCAAGAAACCAACAGTTGGAAGGCCATATAAAATGTTACTGGAAAGATAATGCTTTTATTTCAGAGATATATTACATTTTGAATTCTATGCATACAAAACTGGATGTCTCCTCAATTTGCTTTTTTTTCCTTTTTGTGAGTTGAATACATCTTTCCCTTTCATTTTGGAAGTTTTTAATTATTTTTAGAAGCTAAATACTTCCAAAACAGAGTTATTGTAAAATAAGCCATTGTCTCTCATCACACTACTCAGGGTTCACTATCACAGAAACATTGAAACATAGAATTGGATGGCAGATAATGACCACTTGGCCCATCCAATCTGCCCTTTTCTCTCTACCTACATTCTTATCACAGACCCTACTTGATTTATAGCTCTTTCTCCTTCACCCTTCCCTTCTTTTCCTTTCCACTATGATTCCCTTGTGCCTGTCCCATGCATTCTTGAACCCCACCACTGTTTTCACCCCTACCACCTCCACTGAAAGGCTGTTCCAGGAATCCACTGCTCTTTCTGTGAAAAATTCTTTCACACATCTCTCCTGAATCACCATCGTCCAGCTTCATAGCATGTCCCCTTGTTCTTGAGCACCTTCTTTTCCGAAAAATACTTCCCTTCTGTACCTTATTTACCCCCATGAGGTATATGTGAGCTGTCTCACATGGAAAATGTGCTGGCCACACAGGGATGATGTTACATTGTTTCTTTTTGTTTGTTTGTTTCTTTGCAAAAAAAAAAAATTATGAGTACTCAAGCTAGCATAGTTACTAGAGCTCACTGGAGCTCAGAGAGGACACAGAGGGACTTTCTTCCAGTTCATCAGAGCTGAAAAAATACTTTCATCTCATAATTTCTGCACCAGAGCAAATTTCTGTACTGGAGGTCCTCGGAACTCTTTTCCCTCAAGAATTGTGCTGGGTGGGTCAGAAGCTCCACAGAGCTAGTCCACCTTGTCTGGGACTGAGACTGTTGTTTGATTTTTTTTTTATTTCAAAAAAGGGGCCAAGTCCTCTAGTCCTGCCTCCCTACTTAAAGGGCAGCTCCAACTCCTTTGTGACTGAAAGCGCTAATTGGAGCTCAAAGAGTATGCTGAGGGACTTTCTTCCAGTTCATTAGAGCTGAAAAAAATACTTTCATCTGGTAATTTCTGCACTGAAGCTCCTTGGAGCTCTTTCCCTTCAAGAATTGTGCCAGGTGGGTCAGAAGCTCCATGGAGCTAACCCACCTTGTCTGGGGCTGAGACTGTTGGTTGATTTTTTTGAATTTGAATAAAGGTACCAAGTCCTCTAATCCTGCCTTCCTATTTAAAGGGCCACTCCAACTCATCTGCAACAGAGAGAGCTCATCGAGGCTCTGAGAGGACACAGAAGGACTTTCTTCTAGCTCATCAGAGTCGAAAAGAATACTTTCATCTGCTAATTTCCTCACTGGAGAAAATTTCTGCACTGGAGCTCCTCGGAGCTGTTTCCCCTCAGGAACTGTGCCAGGCAGGTCCGAAGCTCCATGGAGCTAACCACCTTTTCTGGGACTGAGGCTATTAGTCGATTTTCTCCCGCCCACCCTCCCCCACCTCTGCTACAATAAAATGGTCTATTGCTCTGCTCTTAGGGTAAGGATTGGTGGTAAACTGAGTCTTCAGGTGGCTCTTCTGTATCTTTCAGATGGTGAGCTATGCTGAGACTGAGTGTACTACACCTAATGTAAGGAAATCGCTATACCTCCTTTGTTTCCAGGGCTGTAGGGTTTTATCTTAGGTTACTGTCTTGCATTTCCATTGAGGTATACCATAGGAGGGAGAAGTCAACAGGGGCTTGCATTTCTTCTGAGTTACACCACAGGAGGGATTAGCCAAAAGGGTTATACCTTTAAATCTGATCAGTTGTGATCTATGCTTCTCTGTGATTCCCCTAGCGCTTTGCATAATTTCAGATCTAATATGAGCCTGGAGTATTAAGTGAATTTTAAGTGCCAGGGCTTTTACTGTTGTATGTAACCCAATCTGGGGAAAAGGTTCTTTTAGGAATTTAAAGCTAAGCGCATCTGCCAATCCTTCTCTCCTTATTTAGTTACTTAGTTGCAGGGGTACTAGTGCTAACTTATGTATAATCCTTCCTCCTTGGTCTGACTTTTACATGATCAGAGATGTCTGACCAGTTGTTAACTTGTAGGTTCACTAGGTTCTAGTGGTTTAGCCTGTCTAGATTGGTTACCCTATACGACCTACCCTTAGTACCACTTGCAAATCACCCTTGCTTATCCACTGTGTGGGTCACCAGTATGTCATCCCAGGTCAGTCACTCTGCTGTTGCAGGCCTCTAGACTGCAGTCTGGCCTTATTTAGTCTGTACCTGGCTGGCTGTCTTCCAACTAGTATTGCTACTCTTAATGGCCTCTCTTCCATTACCTATGGCCCTTCTGGATACTAAACTCTACCCATCAGAGGATGACTATACCTTCTCCAGTCACAAGGCATAAAATAAGTGGGTTCACATCATAATTTGTGACCCACGATCAGGGAAAAATTAGTTAAATATGATGGTGATTAGCGGTCATTGCTAATCATTGCCAACTGCTGGGTCCTGTAAAAATGCCTTATTGGGCACTGTCACTTTATTTTTATTTTTTTTTGGTCAAGATATCATTTTCCTATCTTTTTCCCCTGCACCCCACCCCATGTGCCCCAAGCTGTATTTCATTGGTCCCAGTAATGCTCCAGCTGTTTGCAGCATCACCCCAAGGAAGAGCAAACAGGTAGGGACCTCCAGCAGGAGTAAAAAGGTGAGTTTTTTTTTATTTTCAGTTTTTTCTTTTCTTCATCACCACTGTTAGTGTCTGATATGTAATTTAATTATATATCTGTTCTTAGTTGCAGGGCAGAACGAGGAGGTGTGACCGGAGGGTGTGGGCCACACTGATGAGCCAGAGGGAAGCAGAGAAGCCTGAGACCATGAGAGGGGATGGGACTGGAGTTGAGGCCAGGCTGTATCTGATCATGGGGGCAATGCACACAGATTCAGTGACTGAGGCAGAGCAATGCAGCAGAGAATCAGGGATCTACAAAAAAAAGAAGTAAAACATTTTCATTTTATGGTTGGTGAACCTGGAGGAAGGAAGAAACATAGGACAGCACAGGCTTCAGGGAACATATGGGGGGGGGATGGCTGCTTATATGGCAAGAAAGGCTCACAAAGCCTGGAACAGTACTTGACATTGGGTGGTGGGAGAAGGACATCTCCTGGGCAAGTCACAGAACTAAAGAGGGTGCCCTGCTTTTTGAACTTTTTAGACATTAAAATAACTGTGCTAAAGTTTGTGTCCTGCTTTGCAGTGAAAGTCATTTGGGAACAGAACAAAGTGACTTAAGACTAAGTAATGTGCCCTGCTTTACAGAGATCCAAGAGGGGAAAGTAAAAAGACTTGCACCCTGCTACATTGTGCCCTCTTTGCAGTGAACATTTGGAAATAGAATTAAGACTAAGTATCATGCCTTGCTTTGCCAAGATCCCTGAGGGGAAACAGTAAAAAGACAATTGCCCTGCTAGTGTTGTGCCCTGCTCTTTGCAGTGAACATTTGGAAACAGAATTAAGGCTAAGTAATGTGCCTTGCTTTGCAGAGATCCATGATGGGAAAGTGAAAAAAGAATGTACCCTGCTTGTGTTGTGCCCTGCGCTTTGCAGTGAACATTTGGGAACAGAACAGACTGACTTAAGATGTAAGTAATGTACCCTGCTTTACAGAGATCCATGAGGGAAAGTAAAAAGACTTGTGCCCTGCTTTGGCAGTGTTGGAAAAAATAAATGAAAAATTACTGTCTGTCCTTTTTCTGGGCAGAAATGAAAATGTAAGTGTTGTGACCTGCAGTTTGTAGAGATTTATTTGAACTTAACTACTTAAAGGATTTGTGCCCTGCTTTGCAGAGGAGGGAAATAGTAATTGTGCCCTTTGCACTTGATTTGGACACACTGGACACTTATTGTGGCAGTGAGCCCACATGAAAAATTAAGTAATGTGCCCTGCTATGCAGTGACTGACTGCCCTGCACACAGTTTTGGGAGGGGTGCCCCACTTAAGAAATCGAAGGGTTGTTTTGGTCTGAGACTCAGGGCCAGTGACGGGGGGGGGGGGTGGCTGGAGATCACAAGCAAATCTGCTTCCATTTTCTTTCTTTCAGTACAGTAAAAGCCATCATGTGTTAATTTAAGTAGCTGCACACCCTGACAACTTCAAACTTTTTAATAATTGCCATCTGACATGGCTGGTGGAGTAGCATTAGAAAGTACAGAAGGATGGCGTAAAAAATATGATCCAGAAAAAATGGCTACAAATAAGCAGTGAGGGAGACTGTGCAGTGCATGCTAGTTGCAAATTGTACTGTCAGTATAAAGATGAGCTACGTGGGTTAAGGAACTTCAGTGACACATTAAATGCAATGGTAACAGGCCCCCAGCTAAAAGTTGACATCATCTGGGAACATCTTCAGACAGAGCAGCACAAGAAAGCTCTTACCATTTTGACATTTGATAAAACAGTCATCACTTGAAATATATTGCCATACCACAATTGATAAGTTTAAAATAGTCATGGGAGGTTAGGAGTTTGAACCCAGAACTAAAATAATTTACATTTATTTACAGGGAGAGCTTTCGGTAATGCAGAGGAATAACATAGAATGGATCTAGAGGGGCTAATGGAGATCCTGTATATAATGGCCAAAGAGGACATCTCTATTTAAAAGTTTGAAGTGATAGCAGAACAGAAGAAATGCCATGGAGTTAATTTGGGCAAAAATACATTAACGCTGTTAGTGGGAAAGAACTCACAATGTGTACTGGCAAGAACCTAGAAGAAAACCTGTTGGCAACTGTAAAAAATGTTAATTATTTTTCAGTTCTTATGGATGGTAGTAATGTCAGTGGTGTAATTTAAAAGGAACTGGTTTATGTAATTTATTTTAATCCTAGCAATGGTCACGTGAAGATTACATTTTTATAAATGAAAGCAGTATAAGGTGGCACAAGTGAGGGATTGAAAAATCTCCTTTTAGACATTCTTGCAGAGAGTGGCCTTAATATAAAAAAACATGGCTGGGTTTGGGGCTGATGGGGCAGCTGTCAGCATGGGTGTAAGAGGGGGTCTTACTGCACTTTTAAGGGAAGTCATACATTGGTTGGTTGGTTGCTGTTCATTGTTTCTCTCACAGATTAGAACTGGCCATAACAGAGGCTTTGGATAACACCTGTATCAAGGCAGTTTCAAACTTTGTGATCCAGCTGTTTCATCTTATCAGAAAGGTCCTAGGTGACATGGGGAGTTGTGATTCCCTTGTCCAGGCCATAGATATGTCAGTCAAAAAGCCCAAGAAGGCTGAGTGGTCTCTTACAAAATGGGTCTGATGCTCTTTCGGGATCATGTGCTGAAGTCACTTACAAGGGTATGAAATTAACACATCATAGTGGTCAATCTGTTAAAACTTTTAAACAGTAATACAAGAAATACATTACAAATATTGAGAACTTTTGTGAACAAAGGTTCTGTTTGAACGATGAAAGTAGTATGTAGAGTATAACAAAATCACACATGCTCCCACAATGCAAAGCATCATGGGCTGCATATGCAAATCACCACAGAATGTTATGCTGGTCCAGCTTTAAGCAGAATTGCATGGTGCCGGAAGGCCTCTCACACAGTTTGCAAAGAGTGCTAACAGAAGACATAGACACGTTTTTTGTCCTACCAGGACTCATCAGTATGCCTTGTCTGTTTGACACCCCAGTGGAATGGACCAGATACCCTAAGGCAGTGTGCCTGGGATATATTGTAGGTGAATCCATTAAAATAAAAACTATTTAAAAGACAAGAACCTCTGTGCATAAACACTGAGGCAAGGGTTACCCAAAGGGCATTTGGCTGGGAAGCCAAGTTTCAAGAAAATACAAAATCACACATGCCCCACAATGCAAAGCATCATGGGCTGCATATGCAAATCACCACAGAATGTTATGCTGGTCCAACTTCAAGCAGAATTGCATGGTGCGAAGGCCTCTCACACATTTGCAAGTGCTAACAAATTGTGTGAGAGGCCTTTCAGCATTAAAATGGACCAACCTGCTCTGATAGTGATTACATATACAACCATGTCTTTTTTTTACATGAATGAGGCATGTATGTTACAAACAGCTTTCAACAAATACTGCAAGGTCAACCCTCGAATATACTCTGGAGGTTCTTTGTCTTGTAGAGTATAACCATGCAAAAGTATTAGATATCAGACTTTGCCAGCAGACCTAAAGGAACTGGAGCTGTGCGGTAACAGTGACATCACTGCAGTGGCTGACCATTTCTCAGCTCTTATATGGCCTGACTGTGACACCACTCAAGTGCTTGCAGAATGGCCAGAGTTTAAGATTTTTGCTCAAACCAATTTCATCAATCTGTCTGCTTCTACTATCTGGTCAAAGCTGGCATGTGACTTCCCAAATTCATATCCCAATCTGTTGATGGTTGTCAATCAGTTGAGA
Organism: Neoceratodus forsteri; assembly: GCA_016271365.2. Classification (NCBI taxonomy): domain Eukaryota; kingdom Metazoa; phylum Chordata; order Ceratodontiformes; family Ceratodontidae; genus Neoceratodus; species Neoceratodus forsteri. The sequence goes on along the minus strand of CM057459.1, from coordinate 187,783,209 downwards.
GTATTTCCTGTGTCTAATGCAATAGTATAAAGGTGTTTCTCAACTATGAACAAGATAAAAACTGATTGGAGAGCTTCTCTGGCAGAGATCATTGTAGAAACATTGATTCTCATTAAAAAGCAAGGTCCCCCTCCAGCTGAAGTCAACCTAGAAAGGGCTGTAGACATATTATTTAGTGCAAAGCCAAGATGTCCTGTTGATTTGGCAGCTGATAGTGAATTCCCTGATCCCTCCCCCCAAAACAGGCCAGAACTACTGGCTACATGACTAGTGGAGAATAGTAAAACTGGACAGGGATACCTAGTCTTTACTGCTTACTGTCCTGTCCGAGCTGAACTCGGTCACGAATAATTGTCATGGTTCATGTCACAGTCTGCTTTGGAGACAATGGTCATATCACGCTGACTCTCCTGCTCTTGATTGTCAGAAATGATAAAATAAAACAGACAACGGTCTGAAACTATGTGTGCAATGTGTATTTTATCAATATATAGCAAGATAAGTAGATTTTATAGGTTTTAGAGCAAAAAGATTAGTTGTTGGTAATTGCTAAGCAGCTTTGGCCAAGTGCTAATCATTTTTCACTTTGATTAGTGGAGACCACTAATCAAGTCCCCAACACAAATTTATGCCTTGAATCAGATAGCTGCTAAGCAGTTGTGTCTCCATCCTATCCATTGTCTGAAATACAAGACTCTTTCCCATACTACCTGCCTGACCAAACGCACAACTTTGAAACCTAAGTCCAACAAAAAAGCATGCTGCCCTGTTTTTCTTTATTTCTGCTTTTGCTTGTCATACTGGCCAGATATACTGAACTTAACCCTGGGACCCCTACTTCCTTGCCTACCTTCCAGCCCATCTCACCCCCCTTCATGGCTTACTTCAAAGGGCATAAAAATTGCCCATCTGAATGTCAGCAGCCTTCTGCCTAATCTTGCTGAGCTTTCAGCTTGGGTTGCTCACTACAGTCCAGACAAAATGGGGGTCACAGAAACATGGCTAAAACCTCCCACTCCAGATTATGTGTGTGCCCTTCCATGGTACAATATAATGAGGCAGGATTGTGCTAGGAAAAAATGAGGAGGTGACCTGCTGCTTTACTATTTGAGTCACCTTAATGTGTCCATCAGACCTCATCTGTTGCCCCCATTCCCTACTGGTGAATTCTTCCATGCCTTACTTCTACTGGGTAACACAAAAAAGTTGCACCTAGTCTGTGCATATAACCCTCCCAAAGGTGGCATGCAAGGACACTCCTACCTCCTTAACAGCCTAAGTCCTAATGTGTGTTCCAATGAATTAAAAGTTAGGTGACTTCAGCCTAAACTGGATAAGTAGCAGTGTCAAGCAATATGAACCCCTGTTGGCAGGTCTTGCTCTCTCTCTCTCTCAACTTATTGCTGAACCAACTAGCCTTTCTTCCTCTGGAAGGAAAGGCACCCTCCTTGACTGGATACTGGCCAATAGGCACGAGGGAATTGTCCTGTCTGGTATTTTTCCAGACTCTGTCTGCGATCACTCCCCCATTTAGTGCGTCTGAAAAGTCTCGCCACCTAACATCCCCTGCAAGATCACTCAAATGAGGGACTTCTCAAAATTTAACACCAAACCCTACCATGCTGATCTGAAACACACAGACTAGTCCCCGGTCCTAGCCACAAATGAACCCTTCAGTTCCCCTTAACAATTTTCTTGCTATATTCTCATCCCTACAAGATAAACATGCCCCTCTTACAAAACAGAGGGTGAGGGGCATGGTCACCAAATGGCTACAATGTGGCTTATTTTCCCTTATGAATTTGAGGGACAAATGCTGGGCAGAATTTAAGGCCTCCCATTAAATTTCTATCTTCCAGGAATATAAGCAACTCAAAAACACTTGCAAAAAAAGTCATCCACTCTGCCAAAAGTGAGTTTTGTAAATCCCTCCTGCTACCCTCCAAAGGGACCCAAAGAGCTTCTGATGAAACATCAAGAATATTATTAGTGGCTCCTCCAGAGCCTATGTCACTGAGATGCTTAATGGCGGGGTTAAATAAAACAATGCCTTGACTATTGCACATGCGTTTAACTCCTAGTTCTCAGTCCTGTCTGCCTACACCTCTCAGTTCCCTGATCTAAGTGAACTGGGTCCCTCCTGCAGTTCCCGGTTTGGGGTGATCCCCCAACCTCCTTTCTATTTTAAGGCCGTCTCCGTCAGTGAAACTCAGAGACTCCTTGCTGGCCTCTCTCCCTACACCAGTGCTGCTCATGACAACATAGGGCCCAAACTTATTTGTCTTGGGGCCCCTTTCCTTGCTCTGCCCATCACCCATATCTTAAACATCTTTTACTACTAGAATCATATCTGGCATATGGAAAATGGTTGGGATTGTCCCTGCATTCAAGCATGGTGATCCAAAAACCCTTGGGAATTACCGCCCTATTGCAATCCTTTCAGCTATCAGTAAACTGCTTGAAAAAGTGGTTGCTACTCAGCTCATGGATTACATCCAAAGCTATGACCTAATTACCCCAGTGCAGCATGGCTTTTGAAAGGAACATAGCACCTCTACTGCCCTGGCCTAGGTCACCGCTAAGATCAGGGCTGCTATTGATCAAGGCAACTTGACCAGAGCTATCTTCACTGATCTCTCAAAAGCCTTTGATCTGATTGACCACACACTCTTGTGGTCCTCACTCCAGTCCCTTGGCTTCTACCCCCCAATCCTAGCCTAGTTCACCAACTACCTGCTTGGGAGGCAGCAACTAATAAAGTTCAATAAGGTCCTCTTGGGGCCCACTCCTGTTAATCCTGCAGTTCCTCAGGGGTCTGTTCCAGGGCCAGTTCTTTTCTCTCCCTTTTAGTTAATGATTTGCCCCGGTTCCAGCTCATGGTTATACCACCCTATACACAGATGACCTTGTGATCCTAACCAGCTCCCAGGACATCGGTGTCATCAACTCTCAGTTCGATGATAACTTTGACCATATACAGTCCTGGCTAAAGGTTCATAAACTAGCTATCAATCTTATAAAAAAAAAAAAAAAACACAGAAGCTATGCTTTTTGGATCCCTGACCAAATGCAAAGCTTGTCATGCACCCCTTGGAGACCCTGGAGTTGATGGATCCCTTATGCGGGTTGCTGACTCCCTTAAATTCTTTGGTGTTACCCGTGATTCTCTGCTTGACTTCTCCCAGCATATACATAATGTATGCAAGGCTGCTAACAGTATGCTGGGCCTGGCATACAGAGCTAAAAGCTGCCTTACTCCAGCAGTGCATCATGCCTTGGCCAAGGGGGTTCTTCTACCCATGCTCTGTTAGTCAGCTTTTCCCATGCCTCACAAATCTGTCCAACAAAATGAGATGTTGCCTATAACAACGTATGTCCCTTTGCTCTCTCTGTCCCCACCTCACTCACCACTGTGAGCTACCACAGTGAGCTATACAACAAACTTTAATGGCTCTCCCCTGACAACCATCAAACTTTTGTAATGGGCAATTTCACTGACAATGTTGTCAGAACTGCCACTCCCCCTGCACTAGCTGAGCTATTCAAGCCTGCTAATCTCACCTATCTGTTGAGGTCTAGTGGCTCACATGTGTTCCAAGTTCCCAAAACCCATACCATAACGGATGATCGGGCTTTCGCTGTCTGTGCACCCAAACTATGTAACTCCCTCCCTGACCATGTTTCCACCTCCCCTTTCCATACCTGCTTCAGAAACCCTCTCTGGGGCTTCCTGAAACTTGCCTCGACCTGTCATTGTACCTAAGATATTATCCCCTTTTTGGCACTATGCTGCACTTTATGGTTCTGTCTGGTCATCACTTTGAGACCAGTGTGATTACAAGATTATAATTCATGGCTGTGAAATGTTATCTTTGTATTTGATGCTCAACATCTGACTGTCAATTACTTACCTTGTCACATTATGTTTTTCTACATGCCTTCCTGTTAAGTCATGCTGAGTCTGACTGTTATCTTTCACTGAAATCCTGTAATACCTGCTTTTTGCTTGTAATCTCCTTGTACTCACCTGGTTAAATAAAAGCATAGAAACATAGACTTTGACGGCAGTTAAGGAGCGCTAGGCCCTTCTAGTCTACCCATTTCCCTACCTACAGGATAGGCCGTAGATCCTAGTTAACCAACAGCCTATTTCTTCCTGCCCCCCACAAGAATTGCCTTATGTCTGTCCCATACATTCTTGAATTCTCCCACAGTTTTAGACCCCACAACCTCCTCAGGAAGGCTGTTCCATGCATCCACTACCATCTCTGTGAAATAATACTTCCTCACATTGCCTCTGAACCGCCCTCCTTCTATCTTTAAATTGTGTCCCCTTGTTCTTGCAAGTCTCTTTTTCTGAAAGATACTACTCTCTTGGACTTTGTTGATTCCACTGAGGTACTTAAAAGTTTCTATCATGTCCCCTCTCCCTTCTTTCCTCAAGGGTATACATATTAAGCTCCTTTAGTCTCTCCTCATACGGCTTCTCTTGCAGACCTTGCACCATTTTAGTTGCCCTCCTCTGGACTGCCCTCTATCCTGTCTATGTCCTTGGAGATGGGGTCTCCAGAACTGGACACAGTACTCCAGATGGGGTCTCACCAACTGTCTGTACAGAGGGATAACAACTTCCTGTTTTCTGCTGATGATGCCTCTCCTATACATCCCAGTATACCCCAGCCCTCCCTACTGCCTTCTCACATTGCTTGCTAACCTTAAGGTCATTTGATATGAATTACCCCAGGTCCCTTTCCTTTTTGTTGTTGTTACTACCTCCCCACCCATTGTGTATTCTTCCCTGGTTCTTGTTTCCCAGGTGTATTATTTGCACTTCTTTGCATTGAATCCTAGCTGCCATACTTCTGACCATTCCTCCAACCTTGCCAAGTCCTTTTCATCCTTTCCATGCCTCCTTGTGTATCAACCCTGTTGCAGATCTTTGCGTCATCTGCAAAAGGCATACTTTTCTTCCAGTCCCTCTGCAATGTCACTGATGAAGACATTAAAAAGGACTGGACCCAATACTGAACCCTGCAGTACCCCACTAGTAACCCCCCTTTCTTCAGAGTGGACTCCATTTACAATTACCTTCTGTGTCCTGTTGTCCAGCCAATATTTTACCCAGGCTACTACCCTGGGTCCCACTCCCAGGCTGGTTAATTTGATTATTAATCTTTTGTGTGGGACTGTGTCAAATGCCTTGCTAAAGTCTAGGTAGGCCATGTCCACAGCCCCTCCCTGGTCTACTACTTTGGTCACCCAGTCAAAGAAATCTATCAGATTCGTCTGACATGACCTTCCCACTGTGAACCCATGCTGCCTTGGGTCCTGTGCTCCACTGGCCTCTAGGTACTCGACTATTCTTTCCTTCAGAAGTGACTGCATCACTTTCCCTACCACAGAGGTCAGACTGACAGATCTGTAGTTTCCTGCCTCTGTCTTGGACCCACTTTTGTGAATATGGCTTGATAATAAATGATGATGGTATGCCAAAAAGCACAGGTAGGCAGAGTTCAGGGGCAGCAGAAGGAATTGATCAAATGGCTACAGGAAATCTATACATGCATGATAGCTAGATGAAACAAACTAGTATTAAAAAAAAACAAGGAGCTTTCAAATCCACACATACATTTACTATGGTCGTTTAGTTGCTCCTCCCAAGTATTTTAATCAACTGTTTAGGTCTGTAGTGTCAACTTTTTTATAACCTTCCCTTCCCCGAACTCAACTGACTTGTCCCCTACTTTCTTTTTTATAATTCAATATGTTTTATTAGATTTGACCATAAACATAAAGTTATAATCATGTCATTAGCCAAAATCTTCATTAAGACCTCAGAAAATAGTAGTAAGAAATTGAGCATAAACAATAAGCATCGAATACATTGACATTAAAAATTAAAATGGATAACCAAAGAAATCTCCTCCCCCCTCCTCCCCCCTCCCCAACCCTGTGGTGCAAAATGGCATATTTACTGGAGATCTCAGGTACCAGTAATAAAAAGATTCTCAACAGAGAGACATATCCACCTTTTGTTAAAGGTAAAAATAACAAACAAAGGAAAGGGAAATAAGAGAAGAGGGATAACAAAGGGGATATATTAAAAGTTAAATATTAAATGCTAAAAGTTATGTGGAGAGATTAGATGGAGAGGGGCCCGCAGCTCATCATGTTTCCTATTGCCTCCTTAATAGCAAGGCGTCTAGCTTGCCCCATTTCGTTTTGAAGGAGGATGCTCTTCGGATTACCTGTGCTATAAGATTTTCCACACGGAGAGCAAAGGTTATCTCATGCAACCATTCCGTATAAGTTAATACTGAACGATCCTTCCAATGTCTAAGAACTAATTTTTTAACTGCCATGGATATCAATGCCATGTGATATCTCTTCTCCTTCACTTGTATATCTAGGTAATCACCTAGAATGCAGACCTTAGGGGAAAAAAGCCCTTGCAAGCCCAATAGAGGGTCTAGTGAGGCTTCTATTTGAACCCAGAGAGGAGATACTGAAGAACAAAACCAAAATATGCGTAACGGGGAGCCCTCTTCTTTATCACATCTGAGACATTTTGTTGAGGTGGCCCTCTTCATCCTTGCCAGTCTGATCGGGGTGTAATAAAGATCATTTAAAATACAATATTGTGTAAGTCTATATCTGTCTTGTGTATGATATATGTGTAAACTTTTCCAGATATACTGCCAGTCAACACCTTCATCGGGACATAGGTCTTTCCTAATCTTAGGGCAGGGGTTGGGTGGAATTCTGGGAAATCTATACAATAGGCTATATAGCTCTGAGACACTATGTGGTTTGTTAACAATTGCCGTGACCTGAGAGAAAAATTGGAGAAGAGATGAGCTTTTATTGTCTCTCCCAAATTTAGTAAGCAAGAGATGTCGTAACTGATATACTTTAAAGGTCACTTTGGTTGGCCATTGAAATTTATCCAGAATTTCCTTTGTATCCAGAATGTAATTGGATGAATAGAAATATTTTACACAATAGCCTGAAATAGATGGCAACCACTTACTGGATATCACTGAGTTACCCATGCGGAGGTTAGGGTTTAGGCATATAGGTTGAGAAAAGTCCTTTGTATGAGAAATCCTAAGGTACCTGAAAACCTGAAATACCACTCGGAGAGAGATACCTAAGGGTAAGGAACAGAGTGGCGTAGGGATATTTTTGCCTGATCTGTAAAAGAGAGCTTTTGGATCTACATTATGAGCTTTTATAAGATCTAATTCCATTTGAAGCCATAATGGTTTATATACTTGGGGGGATTGGGAGTCGGTGGCCAACAGCCATTTACCGCATTTGTTGAGATGTGAGGCCCAATAATAATGTGAGAAATTAGGAAGCCGGAGCCCTCCATATTCTTTGGGCTGAGATAACTTGTTATAGGATTTTCTAATAGCTTTGTTGTTCCAAAGGAAGGAACTTATTCCAGAGTGAATATCCTTGAAGAAAGATTGGGGAATCCATAAGTTTAACATATTTAAGGGGTAGAAGATTCTAGGTAACACATTCATTTTAACCGTGTTAATCCTACCCCACAGCGACAAAGGTAGTTTAGACCATCTCAGAAGATCTTGCTTAATATTTCGACATAGATCTTCCAAATTCAGTTTCCTCATCAATGCCGGACTAAGAGAGATATGTATACCCAGATATTTAATAGAACGTGTAGTCCACTTCATTCCGAATTCAAGAAAATCTGCCTTATACGTAAAACGATTAAGAGGAAAGATTTCAGTTTTAGTGATATTAAGTTTATAACCAGAATATAGACTGAAGGCCTCAATCTTACTTAGAGCGCTCTCAACAACAAAACTGGGTTCGACAGGTGTAAAGCAGATCGTCTGCAAAGACTGAGATTTTAGCCACACTATTTGCATAGGATACCTGATATTGATAGGGATGAATTTAAGGATCTAAGGAGAGGTTCAAGGTACAAATTAAATAAAAAGGGAGATAAGGGGCAACCTTGCCTTGTACCCGAGGTAAGTGGAAAGGGATCTGACATAACACCATTACAATACAGCCTTGCTGAAGGAGAAGTATATAAGGCCTGTATCCATGTCACAAATAGTGGGGGAAAGCCCATAACTCGTAGTGTAACCCATAAGAAGGACCAGTCAACCCTGTCGAACGCCTTTTCCGCGTCAAGGGAAACTAAAATCATCGGAGATTGTGAAGTCTGAGCCGCAGTTAAAAGATATTGCAGCTTGTGGTGGTGATCCACCGGAGACCTACTTGCAACAAATCCGATCTGTTCGGGACTGATTAAAGGCTCCCATACTTGCTCAATCCTTTTAGCAAAGATTTTGGCCAAGATCTTAATATCACAGTTTAATAAAGAGATGGGACGATAGCTTGAAGGAAGATGTGAGGGTTTATCTGGTTTGAGAAGAAGAATGATAAGGGCTTCCAGAAGGGTGGGATCCTGAGTACTACCGGTCAGTAAATATTGGTACAAGCAATGTAGGCCGGTCACTAAATCCTTAGCAAATAGTTTATAAAAATTCAGAGAGAATCCGTCCGGACCTGGAGATTTATCCGGAACCAAGTCCTTTATAGCTACTAAGATCTCCTGGGTAGATATGGGGGAGATTAATAATGCTTGCTGATCTTGATCCAAAGACGGTAGAGAGAGAGTTGCGAGATAATTGAATGTTTCATCGATAGGGGGAGAAGGGCCTGCTTTGTTGTAAAGTGACGAGAAATAGGATCTAAGCACAGAAAGTATATCCCGAGGATTAGTTTGGATCTCTCCATTGAGATCTTCAATGGAATTAATCGCCCTTGAAGCTTCCAACTTCCTTAGTCTCAAAGCTAACAGGTGGCTAGCTTTTTCTCCACATTCTACGTACTTCACACGAGTTCTCAAAATAGCGAATTCAGCCTTTTCTTGCAATAGCGTAGAGTACTGGTTTCTTAAAAGCAAAAGGGTTTCCAATGTATCCGCTGTGGAGGACATAGATAAAGATTGCTCTATCATTCTGATTTGGGTGAGAAGGGATCGGGTTTTCGCTTCAATTTTCTTTTTACGAGTGGAAGCTAGGCGAATAAATTTGCCCCTCAGACAGCACTTCAATGCACATCATTCTTGGTCTGCCCTAGTTATAGAATTCTGATTTTTGAGATAAAAGTGTTAAATCAACCCTGATATTCTAGTACTAATGTATTCTTCCTTTAGAAGTTGATTATTTAGTCTCCATAGCGGATCTCTAGTAGTATTGGTATCCAGTAGCGTGACCATCCAAACTGGAGCATGGTCCGATACCACTCTGGCATCTATACCCACGTTACTTATATTCCTAAGAAGAGAATTACTACATAAAATGTAATTGAGTCTAGTCCATGTGTCGTGTACAGAAGAGTGAAATGTGAATTCCCGGGCAACTGGGTTCAGTGTTCTCCATGGATCACATAGACCAAGTGTTTCTATAAAGTCCGCGAGTGCCCTTTGGGCTGCTGAGAGGGGTGCGAGAGTGGTATTGGACCTGTCCAAATCCTGCGTGGGAGGTAAATTCCAATCTCCTCCAAGTATCATTGGAAGGGATAGGAAATCTTGCACTTTCCCCATCAGACTAGCAAGGAAGGATGAGTCCCCCCCACCGGGCCGTAAATACTCCCTAGTAGAACCTCTGTGTGGTTCAGAATACCCTTCACTAAAATGTATCTGCCCATAGGATCCGAGATTGTCATGGTAGATTGGAAGGTTACTGACCGATGAATGAGAATCGCTGTGCCCCCCGACTTGGAAGAGGCTCCAGAAGCGAAGACCTGACCAATGCCCCTTCTTCGGATATTTACCACCTCATGTGGGAGTAAGTGCGTCTCTTGGACAAAGGAAATCTTCGCTTACAAGGACTCCAAATGTCTCAATATCTGCATTCTCTTTAATGTGCTGCGGGCCCCTCTCACATTCCACGTGACAAATTTAATATTGTTAACTGCCATTAAACCTCTGTTGAACTAATAAGTATATTCTGGTACCTGACAATACATGCACCACGGTCCCCTTTAATAACCCATAAGTAACCCCCAAAAAACATACCCACCACAATGCCCCAAATAAGGAAATGAAACCCAAAAACATTTCAGGGCCAAGCTTCCCCCCCTTACTAAACCCCAAAAAAGCTGTAGGTCCCTCTTGTAACAGGTTGACATAGATATATAAGACCTTTGTACTTTTATATTTAACCCCAAACCAACTATGTACATCCCAACCCAGCCTCCACTCATCAAAAAAGATAAAGTAGATGGTATAACTCTTAAGTGTCAAATTCCCAAAATTCCCGGCATCTATCTCCCTCATAAGGAAAATTAAAATTGCCCTACAGGGAGTTTGAGACATAAAAATAGGCCCACATTGCATAGCTTTAGAGTCCTCCCCAAAATGACCCATACATGATATTGATTGGACTCCTATCCAGAGTGAGGTAGTAAGAATCCCTATGAGGCGGGCTAGGTACAAACTCCTATTCCCCAGCACGCACGGCCAAACATGACCGGCTCGTAGCTCCGCCGCCCCAACCCCATATGCTATGAAGTCCGCCTGCTGCTGTGGAAAGAGAAAAAGGGGGAAGGGAAAAGGGGAAGGGAGGGGAGGAGAAAGAGGGGAGGGGGAAGGAAAGAGGGGGAGGGGAGGGAAAGGGGAGGAGGAGAGGGGAAGAAGGGAAACGGGAGGGCTTAGGGACAGGAAAAGAGAAGGGCTCCTGAGGAGGTGGAAGGGTGGAGGATAAACGTATAGGACACAGGAGGAAAGGGCAAGGGATGGGTAGAATAATATTGATAAATAATATTGTCCTGAATTCTCTTGCTGGTCCACTCTTCCATCTTCTTCGAGGTAAAATATGGTAACCCAGTGGAAATTTTAGCTTCCTGCATGTCCCTGCGCAAAGAACTAAACTAAAAAATTCCAGCAGTCACCAACTGGTAAGGGAACTTATAATCCACAAAAGATGATTCCTCTGGGACTGAAAACAAAGGTACACCGAAGCCTTGGTGTATCATGCCCAAACGTCCTCCAGAAACACAGGCTCGTCTTCAAAGTACCCATCCAGGGCCACAGAAATCCTTGGTCCCACCTGCAAAGAAAGCCAGCAGCCACAGAATGCTTCCCCACGAAGATCCAACTTGCCCTCGAGAAGAGACACACCAGAGAAAAAGAGATTCCCACTAACAGGTAAGAAAATAAGGTGGGCTTTCCAGAACCAGAAATGGTATTAGATAATTATTTCTTATTCTCCAACAAGCAGATCATCTTTCCAAAAGGGAGCACATAGTAGAAACATCAGGATTAAGCAACTATAATGGCTCATGAGACTTTAAATAGATCTGGTAACAGACGTGACAGATCCTCTTGGGCCTGGTTCACTGCCTCATAGCTGTACCATTTGCCATCAATTGAAACTTGAAGTCGAGCAGGATAAGCCATCCTGAATTTAATGTTGGCAGCTATTAGCTTTGACACTATGGGGTGGAAGGCGGCTCTCCGCTGCCTCGTCTCCAGAGGAAGGTCTTGTGTAATTCGGAGCCGTTTCCCTTCCCAAGTAATGGCTTGCAACAACCCTTACTTTCACCAAAATATGCTGGCGCTCCAGATAATTGAGTAGCTTGATAATTATAGGCCTGGGAGGGGCTGAAGGTTCTGGTTTTGGGTGCAGCGACCTGTGAGCCCTCTCAATAATGTACCCTGGATTGTGTGGGGAAGGGCCTACTATTTTAGTTAGCAACGCCTGGACAAATGGAATGCAAGAAGATCCCTCCTCTCCCTCTGGCACGCCATGAATTAATATGTTGTTTCGTCATGAGCGGCCTTCTAATTCCTCTGCCTTCTGTTGCAATCTAGTTATTGATGGTTTCATTTTGGTTATTTCTGGTTCCATTTTATTTCGCCAACTTTCCAACGATGTAGAGCGAGCCTCGTTGTCCGTAACCCTTTGCGTCAGCATCGAGATTTCCCCCCGCATGCTCTTCAGTTCCAGAGTAAGTTCTGTCAATGCGTCTTTAAGTGGACATATCTCCTCCAGAAAACGATCCTCTGATAGCGGATTGAGAGAGGAGAAGATCAAGGTCTGCACCATCGAGGAGGAAGGTGCTTGCTGCTTGGCCTTCTTGGCCTGCTGCTTTCTGGAGAGACCGGGGTGCGTTTAGGGAGGGCCGATTTCATGTCCGCATCCATTCTGGCGCTTATTAAAGCGAAATGCCTCCGAAGTTCCCCCTGAGCACTCCTCGGTCATTAAATTAGTAAAAGGACTCAGGAAACTCGCGGACTGCACACTTTAGGTAAGCTGAAAGGTAAAATTAACAGAGGTGAGGCGAGAGCACTGAAATCACCCTGCTTTCACGCTCGGCTCATCACGTGATCTCTCTGTGTCCCCTACTTTCATGGCATCTCTTAAAATGTAATCTGGGACTTCCATTTTGTCAGGAGATTCCTGAACCTTTGGCCTCCAAATGTTTTGGACACTCTTAACTTGGGCAGGGTACCAAGGTTGTTCAAAATCAAGTTGTACATCTCAGCCAAGCCCATCTGCAACTGAATCTGCACTTGCCCCACATTCTTCACAGTGAAATCAGTTCTCTTTCTGTACTTGTCCTTCAAGGAAACATACTTGTCAAGGACAGGGGACATAGGATTTGCACATGCCCGCTGGACAGGGGTTAACTAGACAGAGACAGTTGTGGACATAGGCAATGCTCTGCAGGCAGGAGGAGAAAAATTTGGAAATATTAGAGAGAAAAAGACAGTTCTGGGTAAAGGAAAAGGCCTAGGTTGGAGACAGAGGCAAGTATGAGATCCAAGTTAAGTTGCATGGCACAGGAACAGAGTTTTGATTTAGGATGACCCTCTTGTCCCAGAGCAGCACTTTCTTCTGTAAAACATCAAGATGAAGCATATTCAGATAAAACCAGAATCTGGTCTAGTTGAGACATGAAGATAAAGTCTGATGGGAGGGTGGTCACAAAATGAGTCAAAATATATCTAGAGCTATGTGCTGTCAGTATAGCAGGGATAAGTAGACTAGCCAAGACTGAAGCTACAAGAGCCACTAGGAGATAATAGACTGAAAATGCAGATGGTTTACCCGTCCTTGAGTTTTAACTCCATGTTCCACTCTGGGACAAAAATTCCAAAGAAATAAATACATTGCCCTCAGATAAGTCATACAGCACGGGAGAAAATCCTGGCAGCAAAACTGAAAGAATGGTCCGACAGGTGGTAGCAAGAAAAAGAAAAAAAGAAAAAAAAAACACCACTTTTTCTACTCTGTCTCTTACTCAGGAGTTGCCAAATTAAAAGGCACCTATCCTATGAGTTGAACATTACCAGAAACGAACGTATCCTGTGTTGAATGTAACATGATTCCCAGTGATTTTTGGGTATTGTGCCTTTAAGTTTTAAAGTACATATACACACCTATGGATAACTGGAGCCAATACTCCTCCTGACAAAGACTAGTTTTGGTCAAAGTGCCAAGAGCGTAGGCTATCCTACAGCTAATATCTTTGTTGCTAGACTGTGACAGTTAGTTTTTGTAATACACAGACACCCAGTTGTGTCCTCCTGAGTGCAGTTATCTTCATTTGCCTCTGCGTGATTCTTGGGCTAGTGGCCCTTAACTGCAACCCCAGCATTCAGAGAAACATGCTACAACCACCTTTGTTCCTTGCCAAAAGAGAGATAAACCTGCCAGAGTCACCAGAACAGCATTCAAAATACTTTATCAAAGTGGTATTGTCAAAGGTGTAAAACATAGTAATGTAGAAAGGACTCAGGTCCTTCATGTGGGTCATAAGCAGGGATAAACAAGCATGCCATGTAAAAATGTACCAACGTGTTTGGGATTCCCTACCCACTCACCGAGATCAAGAATAAGCAGAGAGAAGGAGCCGAGATACACTAAATGGAGGTGGTCTTGGACAACATGGATGAACAGACTGCTATTGTCGAATAAAAAAAAAACAGAACAAAAACAATACACAATATTGTTAGAAGTGAGGGGGTCAACAAGATGGGAAAAGGGCTTCTTTCTTAGACATTCTGAAGAAGTAGGAAACCGAATATAAAGAGGGTGTCAGGACCGAAAGAGTTTTTATTTTAAGGGAGGGTCAGTAACAGTGCTGAGGGAAACTGAAAAGATTCTAGTCGCACAAGGCCGATGACAACCGCTGCAAAATATGGGCATGGAAAAGGAGGCGGGTTGGAATGATCAAGGAGGAAGGGAGGGCAAGGCTCCAGTGAAGTGGAAGACTTTCTTGTTCAGAGAAAAAATACTATCAGTTAGGTCCATGGGGGAGAGTGGAAAGGGAATGGGGTGATGTCAGATGAGAAGATAGTGAGGGAGGGGAGGTGGAGGTGTGGAGAAACAGATAAGATGGACAAAACAAACACAGAAACAAAGACAGCATTACACCTGTTAGAGATAGATGGGCACAGGAAGAACTGAAGGTGCAAATCTGGACCCACAGTAAAGGACAGCCCACGTTACAATAATGAGACACCCCACCCACACAAGGACTGGGGTTAATAACATCAGCTACACCACAACCAAAATGCTTAGGCTACTAAATATGACATTTTTCACCCCCTGCAGCAGCTAAATAATCAGCCACCCCACCCAAAAGCTTAGGTTTCTAAACACATCAGTTACCCTCTCCACAACTCAAGGGCAGGGCTACTAAACAGATCAGCCACTCCCAATCCAACTTCCAGGGCTGTTAAATACATCAGCTACCCAATCCCCAAATGAAGGGTTGAGGCCACTAAAAAAAAAAAAAAATTTTTTTTAAATAATCAGTTACCTTCCAACCCAAGGTCTGGGGCCACTAAATATAGCAGCCACATTTCAACCCAAGGTCTAGGCCACTAAATACATCAGCTACCTTTCAACCCAAGGCCTGGAGCTGTTAAAAACACATCAGCTTCCTTCCAAACCAAGGTCCGAGGCCCCTAAATACATCAGTTTCATTCCAACCCAAGGTCTGGGGCTACAAAATACATCAGCTACCTCCCAATCCAAAGTCTCGGGCCACTAAATACATCAGCTACTGTCTAACCCAGGGTCTGGGGGTGCTAAATACATCAGTTATTTTCCAACCCAAGGTCTGGGGCCGGTAAATATATCAGTCACTCCCCAACCCAACTGCTGGGGTGGTAACGCAGCAGTCATAGTAAACCTCCATATCCACGTCAGGGAATGGGGAGGGGGTTCAAAAATCGTCAGCCTCAACATACTCAAATGCCCCACCCTGTCAGACTAAACCATGGTCTGAATCCCCTATATTCCCCCCCAATCATCTAAAAATGCCCCACAGGAGAAACGCCTGAAGGGTAGGAGTGTGAAACGGTATGAAACCCCAGTCACCGGGGCAAAGAAGATGCCGAAATCCCCAGGTAATCCCCACATTGCCCGGAGGGGGTGGAGAATGCTTTGCTGTGTTAAATACATCAGCCACCCCACGAGCTGAAGCTACTACACAAGCCGTTGCCTTCCACAACCAACGGCTGAGGCAACCAAATACATCAGCCTCTCCCCCAACCCACGAGTGTTAGCACAATCAGTGACCTCCTCCCCTCTGTCACTTATACCTGTCCATTTCCCCTCAGTAGTTGTTGCCCCCTTGGCGGTTATTCCTACCCCTCGTTGCCCCCTCACACTCCGCTTCCGTTGGTTGGTATTTACCTGAAAAGCATCTGAAAATAGGCATTTGACTGTCTAGTGTGCTTACCTGGTTAACAAAAGCTAAATAAATAAAATACAGAATAATGTGTGGGGTTGTGTGTATAACAAGATTTTACACACACCCGAGTTGTGGGATGCTACATAAACCAAGATGGCAAAGCCCGAGGGGTTTATGAAATGCATTCCACATCAAGGGTATGTGTAAAATGAAGTTTTACACAACCACTCCATATTTTATTTTATATAATTGCTGGCATGCACTTTTTTTGCCTCAGCAATTATACAAAATAGAATAAGCAAAAGATTGGTGTTCAGGCAGCTGCAGCTCACTCAGCATTCTGTCTGCCAAGTTACAATGTCTGCGTGGTCTGCCTGGTTACAATGTCTGCGTGGTCTGCCAAGTTACAATGTCTGCATGGTCTGCCAAGTTGCAGTGCTCCCCTGGAGTGCTCTGCTTGTTTGATTTTAAAAAACTGGAGATTTCATTTTGAAACTATCTGTATTTTTTTTTAAGTTAAACTTACTGTTGAGCAGCGGTTACGAACCTACGGCATCTTTCCAGTTGAAGAGGTGGGGAGACCTGCTGGCTAAAGCGTGCTGACAGGGAAATTTGATGCCTGTTTAACATCTCCCTTTTTTCTGGGTCAGTGCAGAATGAGATTACTTTAAAAACAATCAGGTTACCACTGACTGTGAGTGGTGGTGAAGTCTGCTGCCATATTAATCCAGGGAACGTCACAGAGAAGACCAGCGACTGGTGCATGCATGGTCCAAGGGAAACCCGGGGCGTGTTTGCCATTATAATTACAACTGAGTTTTCTTATGAAAAAAAGCATACACCAGTAATTATTAAGTCTTAGTAATACAATATACGTGAATCAATGTGCATCAAATAACTTGTAATCATATGCTTAAAATTGTACTGATGTCCCTTGACATATATCAAAGTGCATAGACACCTAGAAACTATGTTGTCAGGAAACAGCATGTTGACATAACTCCAAGCTTTTATTATTACAAATTTAGTTTCTGTCCATTACTTTAGTTTTTTTTTTTTTAAATCATCCTTAGTCCATGTTAAGTTTGAAAGCATTACAGCTGGAAAATTCATTCTTTTTAAATCAAAACTTATGAATCAGAGCAACAAAGATAAATTATATTAATATTATAGTTTTTATTTATCATTTAAAATATTGCAAATAATATCAAATGATAAAATGTATTGATGTTGAATAATATTAATAAATGTAAACTATATTAATATAGATCTGTTCTGATATGATGCCCAGATTTTATTTAAAAAAATAGTTTCTCACCCTATGAGTTTAATATTTAGCCTTGATCAAACAATTATTTTTAGAAAGCTCTGTAATTAGAACATTTCAGACTAGAAAAGTCAACCCCATTTACAGAAGAATTATGCAGCACAAAACCAGATTGCATGACACAAAATCAAAATAGCATGGAAGCATGATATTCAGAGGGAAGAATTGTACCACGCACATGCAATAGTGCTGCAATGCACAATAAATGTATGCCGTGCAGAAAATGGGGGCAGATATCTTATATGCCATACACAGTGACATTCAGCCAAAATGCATGACACATTCATTGTGCAAACCAAAATAGTGCAGCGCAAAATAAGGATTAGAAAGGGAAGCCCTTAACGTAGTGCAGCCACACAGGAAGGCTGTGTACAAGCTGCAATGGCACACATTGTGTTCAATATGGAGGCTGTCATGGCACACCTGAGGCAAATGAGGAAGGCAATGTCCCCAAGGGGGACAACACAGATCCCACTGGCAGTACACCCATCAGAGATGGTACCAGCCATGGGTGACATTTGAACATCTCACTGACACCCACATCATGGAGTGGTACCATCTTAACAGGGCCATCCTCAGACAGCTCTGTGAGCTACTACATGAGGAGCTGAAGGCACCAACAAAGAGAAACCATGGCATGACAGTTGAGACAAAGGTCACAGTGGCACTGTGAGTTCTTGCCAAAGGCACATTTCAGATACCCACGGGTGACACCGCTGGCATCACTCAATCAGCCAGCTTCCACTTCCTGAGCCAGTTCCTTCGTGTCCTGTTGCCACATGCCAGGGAATTCATCTGTTTCCCCCAGCATACCAGCAGAGCATACAGCAACCATGCAACACATCTACTGGACTGTGCATCTACCAGCGGTGCCACTGCCTGCACCTATGTGGTCATCAGGGCACCACCTGACAGTGATAAGGACCTATATGTGAATAGGAAGGGTTACCCCTTGATCAACTGCCAGGTGGTGTGTGATGCCACTGGGCACACCACAGATATTATGTCAAAGTATCCTGGAAGTGCACATGATTCCTACATCTGACAATTGTCTACACTGCACCATCGATCTGAAACAGGGGCCATGCTCAGTGGGCATCTTGTCAGTGAGTGTGAGCCAGGCCAGGACAAGAGTGGAATCATACCACAATGGATACTAACATGTCTCTGCCCTCCACATAGATGACAGCGCATACCCCCTGTGGCCATGGCTGCCCACACCAATCCTGTGGTCCATGTCTGAAGCAGAGGAATGTTACAATGAGGCACACATGGCCACCTGCAACATCGAGTGTGTGTTGGGCATGCTGAAAATGTGGTTCAGATGCCTAGATAGAGCCAGGGATGCCCTACAGCATAACCCAGACAAGGTCTGTGGCATATTCCTTGCCTGGTGTGCCCTACACAACATGGCACTTGACAGTGAAGTAATTGTCTAGGACCTGCAGCGTGACAGTGCAGAGGATGTGTAGCCAACAGAGGAGCGGGAGCATGAGCAAACCCACAGGTGGGACCAATGACTGGCTCAGTGAGGACAGGAGTACAGGGCAAGAATAGTGGAGGAACATTATGGGCCAAGAAGGTGTGTAAAATGAGCACATGGCCTCTAATATACAAACTGTGAGGAAATGCACTGTGGGCAGTATGTTGAGGGTTAGGGGCTGGAGAACGTGGCATAGTACATGCACATGTGTGTGCTAGAGGGAAACTGGTCATCTCACAGAATGTGCAACATGAAACATTTGTCACACTGGTATGGTGATTTTTCAGCAAGGATCAGCGAGATACCATGGCACATACTGGTATGATGCAGGCACTTTCATCACAGCCATGCCAGTCCCAGGCCACCAATCAACCCATCTGGGGTGTAAATGCCATCCATATGTGTAACAGTGCCACTGGGGTATTATGCAGGGGTGGTGTGGTTGTGGAGGGTGAAGACACAGCAAGTCCCATAGGCATCAAGAAGCACATGACAGCTTGCCTGCAGGTGGGGGGGTCATGGGCATGCTGCGCAGAACCCGGACCCTTCAAGTGCTGCATCCTCATCTGCAGCTGTCACAAACATGCATGGTGCATTGACCACGTGAGGTTGATGAATGCAGTGAGGACAGCCACACCATGTTGGGGGAGTCACCCACACTGGTGGGGGTAGGCCCATGTACCCATGTGTGGCCACTGGATGGGCTTGGTGTGACAAAGTGAATATGACGACCAGGTGTGTTGGGACGTGACAGCCCACTAGACAGGGTGATGGGATTGCTGATGGCGGGGTGCAGGTGGTGGGGGTGCACATGGTGGGGGTGTAAGGAGTGCAAGTGGTATCAGTGCTGCTGGGAGTGTGGGACAATGGATGGGCAGTAGAACACTGGGATTGGCAATTCCTGACTGTTGGCACCTGTGGGACCATGTGCTGTTCATCATCACGCGTAGCATAGGCTGTGGCAAGGTCACATATGGCATCCATGACATCAGAAAACCTCACTGAAATAACTGAACATAGTCCATGGAGAACCTCCATGTGTTCCACTTTGTGGACAGCAGTTTGCTAATCATGAAGGTGTATCTGTGCACGCAACTACTACACTGCTTCATAGAGGGATTCCTTGCCCTCCACAGCAGCTCACAGAAGCCGTGTGTATGCAGTAGGAAGTTTTCCATTGGGCATGTGTGCTGCAATGCTGGCAGCCTGCTGCTGGGGAGTGAGTGACAGACATGCAGGTGACACAGTTTGTGACGCCTCCACATCTGCCTGCTGGGGTGATGGTGATGGGCCATGTGCAGGGACTGCATATGTGGTGGATGCCTGAACCTGTACATGGTCAGGCTATGGTTGGGCACCATGCATACAGGGCTGTGGATGATGATCACCGTGGCCCTGTCACTGTGCCTGTGCAGGCTGTGAACTGTGGCCCTGTTGCTGCACACTGGCCACCTGGCTGTGGCAGTCATGTTGCTGTGCAGGGGCCTGACCTGGATGGTAGCTAAAGGTAGACATAGCATCTGGAGGGTTGACTACTGGCAATTGGGATGAGGCAGAGCTGCTGCTGCTGTGTGTGCCGGTCTCATCCCCAGACTCTGTGGGGATGTCCTGTGCAGCTAGCAGCAGGTTGTCCCCAAATAGGGAGACAGTCATCGTCATCATCATCATCAGCAGCTGCATCATTGTCTGTCTCCACAAGGATCTGTAGGCCCAGGTCTAGGGCATCCTCCTCCTCCTCCCCCTCCTCCTGGGCTCCAGAGGTGGTCCCCATCACCAGGCAGGCTGTGATGTACCCGGTTCCTGAGGAACATCACCAGCCCCATGGATGTATGTTGCTGTGTAGAAAGTAGGAAACAGTCAAATTACAAGGTCATGGAAATATTAAACAGTAACAGACACACCTAGGAAAAAAGGTACACATAGATGGCATGTGTCACACATGACAGAGGATACAGAGCTGCACTGCATGGCCCAGGCATGACACACAGACACACCACACTGTAGAATGTACATAGACACAGCGGCATCACAACAGTGTACACACAGTTACATCCACCAGTGAGAAAGGACACCAAACTACACATGTTACATCCTAGCAAAGTACAGGTGACATGCAGCATGCATATGTACATGGATGGGATGGGCTGCCACCTGTCTTAAAGCCACCACCAGGTATACCCTGGACAGCAGTCCATTGGAAGGTGTTGGCCATCAACTCATCCATCAGTGTCAGCTGGGTAACTCTGGATGGGCCCCACCTGTGGCCTGCAGTTCTGAGTGTTCCCTTGCCAGCAACTTCTTTGCATAAGCATGGAGACCACTTTCCCTTTTGCGGCACGCCTGGGGTATGGCACATGTGACCTTGGGCATTGACTGACTCTGCTACCTCCTTCCAGTGAAAACAAGGATGCAGCACTCTGTATCAAAATAAATATCTTAGACACAGTCATTCCATAAGTTCCTTGACTTTATTGTGAAGAAGGCAATTATAGACAGTGATGCTGGTGTGGCCCAGGGAGGCTACCACAAACTAAAATTGAAAAAGCACTCAAAAAGAGTATGAAACGTTGGTTTGTAGTAGCCTCCCTGGGCTGCACCAGCAACACTGTCTATTATTGTCTTCTTCACAATAAGATCAAGGAACTTAGGTAACGACTGTGTCTAAGACATTTATTTGATACAGAATGTTGAGTCCTTGTTGTTTTCACTAACTCATTGTGTCTTGCAAGCAGCAACCTTGCTTGAGTGACCCTTGCTGCTCTTTACCTCCTTCCAGGCCTGTTCTTGCTCATGGGGTGTGCCCCATGCCAGGTCAACAGCTGCTTCTTGGCCATATAGGCCAAGGTTAGGGCCCGTAGCTCCTCAGAGCTGAATTTGGGACATCTGCATCAAGCAGAGAACATATCTGGTGATGTCGAGAAAGAACAGATAGAAACCAGGCAGATACAAAGATAAACAAACACACAGTACACTTACCATAAAGACTACAGTATCTGTCAGTATGCTCCGAGGTGTGGTGCTGCTGGTGGACCCTTTTTGTAGTCCCAAAAAGGCAAATGAACTGAATACAGTCCAGTAATGAGATGCAAATGGTTGGTTAGGGTGATGACTGTGCAGTGAGGTCATTTGTATAGGCTGGCTGAATATTTCAAAATTGCATGATGAGCTGCCACCATCAGACTGAGCATTCTTCACCACTCTGCAGAACACTGCAGCACACATGTGTTGATGTAACCACGTCCCTGCAACTTTACACAGTTAGCTACCCCTGGTACCCTTCACTGGGCACAAACTACTTTGGAAATGGGTACCATCCCTAGCTTTTGGTATATATACCAGGCTCATTACTCCTAGAGATCAGAAAAGGGGGGGGGGGGGGGTGTACAGAAGAATAAACTTATGACCAAACCCAGATCCTGAGGAGAGAACTTTTTGCTAGAGGTTTGCTATACCTATACTTCTGGAGGGGGTACCCAATAACTTCACACACAGAAAGCAAAAACACAAATGTACAAACTAGAGTTGGGGTTCTAGAGTATGACTTTATTCCAACAGATGTTCTCTAAAGCAAGGATGGACCCCCAAGGTTTATACATTGTGGCACAAGAAACTGGCAGAACAAAAAAAAAAACGACTGTATCTGACAGCAACTCTACACATTCCGATTTTTCATAGGACCTTGAATTCCCTTTGGTTGCACTGGCCACAACATGAACATTTCTTCTAGTGGCACTAGCCACAACTGAGCACACATCTCCCATATGGCATATGACTTTAAAACTTCTTCAAGTGGCAACTGGCCTCAACGAAGCACACAGGGGCTCATTACAAGCACACCCCACTCCAGGGGGTAAACTTCTCTTCAGATATTGGCCACCATGTCCAACATAACCAGGCACTATTATGGAACCAGTAGGCCTGAAATGGTTACTCCAGATGGGGGTTTGCCCGCCCCTTTGATTTCAAATTCATACCCAGTCATTCTTTCAGAGTAACACCTTAAAATGTCTTGAACACACTTAGGTAAATGCATCTTTGAATGAACTTTTGCATCCAGCATTTAAAAAACACTACTCTTGGAGTGTAAGAAATGAAAGTCCTGAACAACATGAATCAATCTGTCTCTGGATCCCACAATTGCCAGCCAACTTTACACTGAGAAAGGTCTCAAACTTCAGAACAGAAATTGGTATACCATGTTCTTTTAACCAGAGAAACACAAAAGCACACGTAGTTTATTCAGGAAGCACTAGGTCAAATCTACTCGCACTGTAGCTCTCACTCCTCCACTGACTCACTACAGACTAAACTGACTACCAGCTGACCCAAGATTCTAAAACTCCCTACTCACAGACAGCTACTGTGGCTTATGCTGCTGCTAGAGTTCTAAGGTTCTAAGGTTGTGGAGTCAAAATCAGTGGTGGAATTCAAGCATGCATGGGACAGTCATAAGGCAATTCTAGGGGGTGGGGGTAAGAAGAAGTAGGCTGCTGGTTAACTAGGATCTGCAGCTTATCCAGTAGGTAGGGAAATGGGCAGACTGGGTGGGCCAAGCAGTCCTTATCTGCCGTCAAATTCTATGTTTCTATGTTTCTATGTTTACTTACTGTTAGAACACCACAGGCTGCTTCAAATTATCCTAGATCAAATAGGGGATTTCCCCTTATCATCCAGGGGTGAAAATCAGGAGATCCTGGTGTTGACAACAGTTTGCACCATTTCTCTTGGCAGGCTGTAGTCTTTCAGGACTAGGATAAGAACATAGGCTCTCCTCTCAGAGCCCGCACTGTAGCTCTCACTCCTCCACTGACTCACTACAGACTAAACTGACTACCAGCTGACCCAAGATTCTAAAACTCCTCACTCACAGACAGCTACTGTGGCTTATGCTGCTGCTAGAGTTCTAAATGACCTAATCTCTATCATGTCAGTGGAGACCAAGTAAAGAAGAGAGTGAGTAGGTGAGAAACCTATTTAGCTAGTTATTCACCAGCTGCCTTCCCTACCTGGCACTGACACTGATGGGATTCAAGTTACCTCAGGGGACTTGGTTATATTCAACCCTGCCAGGCAAATGACTGTCCACATCCATATCTCCTCCTGGCACCAGGCCATCCTACCTTCTGCATTACCTATGGGGAGGGGTGATCAGGCCCTCCCCTACCATGTGCCAGACACAGGCAGGCAACATTAAAGGAACAGAGGCTTGCTGATGAAACTTCATCCCCTATCCTTCAATCAATCTATGGATGCTCAGTGGCTCCAAAAAAACTGCTTGAAGCATGCCCTAATAAACAGCACTGGTGACCTCTGTCTGGCTTAGGACCACCAGCCTGCCTACCTCCCTAGCCCTCTAGGGAAAATGTATCTGACTAAGCTGCCTACTGCGGAACCTATCCCCCCAAACTCCCCAGGGTACCTGTGAACAACAAAGGAAATATACATTACACTTCCCCAAAATTTTCCCCACAACCTCACATCCATGAAGAGAAACATGTTAACATCCTGTTAACCACAAACAACCCTAAAAAACACTAAGAAAAGGGGAACTTGACTGAGCTCCAAAATCATCTTCTTCTCTTCTTTTTTCCTTTTCTTCTTCTTCAGGAATACCTGCAAGAGAAGAAAAACACATTGTGCATTACACATAGTGCCTTATCCTCTACCTGAACACTACAGGACTCCCAAAAAAAATTTCTATAAAAGTGCAAAAGTAAAAAATGGAAAAATAGACATTTATACAACACGTTTGGGGATAGAATGCCCTACAAAGTTCAAAACTAGTGACAAGATTACTGTTGCCCATAGGCAAGGTCCATTAAAGAGACTCTCCAAGGCCGAAGCCTGCTGAAGAACTTTTCTTGGACAGAACTGGCCCTGTATAGCACTGCGATCTATGGAGAAAGTCTTTGATGACAAATAGAGTTCCATGGATAGTCTTCATATGTAGGATGCATTGTGGAAAGTTAGTAAAGTAAACAAAAGGTTTGGTCTTACCGGTTTCTTAAAGAATGAAAACACAGGCTCAACTTACTTCTACGTGCTGAAGACCCTCTCCTTTCAGACAAGATGGCATCTTTGGACACTGCTGGATTGATGTCTTCTGAAAAAAAAAATGATGAAGCAGGAAAACTGCTGAGCTGATGTCATCTGAAAACAAACAAACAATGGAACAGGAAAACAGCATGGTTGATGTCATCTGGAAGGACAGGTGATGAAACAGGAAAACTGCTGGGCTGATGAATCTGGTTATACCTGAAGAGTCCTGGAACACCAGAAGAGCTGCATCTTCCTCCATGGATACTGCTGCTTCAGATAAGAGACACTGGGATACCACTGCTCACTTTCTTGAGGCATGCTGGGCATATTCACAGGAGTGGCACCATTAATGGTAGTACCACTCAGGGTGTGGGGCAAGGACTATGACCCCATCTGGGTGTTCAGAGTTGATGTTGTGGAATGTCTCATTACCAGCCCCATCCACAATTCACACAGTGTCCAGAAACAGAGTCCTGCCCATTCTCCAAAATTTAAGGTGAGCAGTTATGACTTTGTCACTTAAACATTCTTCTGCACCAGAGTACAAATTCTTGATTGCTACTTCCAACAACCAGGATTACCTGTTCTGTTAGATTTCCTCCCAGACTCATCAAGAAAAGGTAGGAAAGGACTTCCCGTAGATGGCGTCAACTCTTCTATGAATCAATCTCTCCTCCTTGCTACTCTTCATTAATCTGCAGCCTATGGCCCAACATGGGGAGGCCAGTCCTGGTTGAGCTAGTGTCATATACTTAAAGAACAAAAGAACTTGTCCCCCACCATCTCTGTGGGCAGATTACTAGAGCCTTCTCCAACTGTCTCTGGTTTTTCTGAGGCAAGCGCTTGAGGCAACTCACTGGAGCCCTCAACATGAAAATACATTTCTCCATCCTGCTCTTCCTCACTCATTATCTAAGCCCAAGAGTGAGCAAACATCCTCACTCCTGAGACATTCCACTCCTCACTGGGTGTGGAGGTAGGCACCTCCCAATTCAGTGTCTCTTCCATGTCGTCTTCCCCCACTAGGCTAGGATTTGGACCCTGCTTCCATGGGTCCAGGAATTCTTCCATTGCACTGTCCATCTGGGACACAGGTGTAAAAACCTCCCTCTGTTCCTGCCCTTGCAGTGGATCAACAATAGCTTTAATCTCTTCTTCTGTAACACACTCTGAAGAACTTTCAACAACAGGTTTAACCTGGTGCTATGTGCTGCTGCAGGAAGAGTCCCCTACTCAGGTCCATATGGGAGCCAATAAAATTACTGATGCCCTCTCTGCCATTGCACCCCTGCTCATTCCATACTTCACAAGGCAGTCTGAGGAATGGGGTATGAGAAACACATCCATTCCAGCCTTTAGGCACACAATACACAGCCTCACTGGATAGTCAGAGATTGCTACATTTAGAGGCAATCTTTCACCATAGAAAGCTCTCTCTATTTCTCTTAGTGTTGCCACCTCCTCTGCAATCATAGCTCAGGCATGATCCAGATATCAGGTAGTTCCCAAAGCCATGACTGAAAGCAAACACACACAAACCTGTTATTACTGAATTGCTCACTAGTCTCTTACTGTCTCACAAAATAGCTCTGTGCTGCTGCTGTGTTTACATTGCAGACCCCACTCTGTAATGGCGCTGGTAACTTTTCTTATGCATCAAACTATGTTTAATTGCTGAAAACTGTGTTTCTGACTTTTTCTGGCTACTAAATTTACTTTAACTGCAATTGATTGCTCTGATGGTACATTTCAGCACATTCATATGATTTTTAACTTGACTTTGTGATCAGCATCAATTTAGGAAAAGTATTGACACATGCTCAGTCACTTATAAGTCGCACAGTCTTTCTTTTTTTTGAACTTACATATTTTATTGGAGACATTTCTCAGACAGATAGACAGTTGGATTACTTGTAGTGCTATAGGAAGAGTAGTTACACTTCATTTTTACGTACTGATCACCAATGTTATTAGAGCTGTTCTCTAGTATAAGCATCATCCAATCATCATCCATTCTGCTCTGTACTTATCATTAAACATTGCATTATCGTATAATTAACTGACACTTTTTGTCTGCCATTTTCTGTAACAAAAACAGGAAAACAAAAATGGAAACTGAATAAAAATAAATAAAGTCCAATAAAAACTTCCAACCTGGTGTCTGTCTCTTCTGTCTTTTACTTTATCTACCAACTGAGATTGATCTTAGTCATTTCACATCAGTTGCTGGGTTAAAACTGGAAGTCCCTCCCTCTCTTCTAAGTAAGTGAAGAAGGGGTGCCACGAGGTATTGAATCTCTTCACTTTCTGCCTCACTTTGGCAGTAATGGCTTCTGCATCTCTGATTGCCGTAACATTACTGAGCCATTAGGTAATAGTTAATTGATTATCTGAGAGCCAGTTTTGTGTTACCATCTCGTTGGCAGCCACAGTTAATACTAGGAACAAATATTCTTTCCCCTTAGATCTGATCCCATGGGGGGTACAGGCAAGAATCAAATGCCGAAATTCCAAATTGTCATCTAGTTCTAACATATCCTGGATTTCCCTCCCTATTTGTGCCCAAAACGCTTGAATCTTGGGACAAGCCCAGAAAATGTGGGTGTGCATACCTTCTTGCCCACACTTCCTCCAGCATTTATCCGATGGATGTTTAGAGTAATGCTGTGAAATGGTTGGTGTAATAAAAAAACGCACCAACATTTTCCAGCAATATTCTCTCCATACTAATGAATTTGTAGTTTTATGCTGGTTGGACCAGATCTTAGCCCATTCTTCATCTGGAATTTCTTGCCCATATTCCTCTACCCAGTTATTTTGCATCCGCAGAATTACCATTTCAGATAATCTGTCATCTAGCATTTGATAGAACGGAGAAATCAGGTGTTTCATGTCCCATGAGTGGTCCTTGTTATACACTGTGGTGACCCTTTCTTCAGGCTGTCCCCCCAGAGATGATACACCCATGGTATGATTAACATAGTATCTGAGCTAGAGGTATTTATAAAAATCAGTATGGGGGAGATTATACTCTTGTTGCAGAGTTGCAGAAGCTTTTAACTGATTGCCCTCTATGAGCTGAGGGAGATACTGTAGACACTGTTGCTTCCATCTAAATAAGACAGTGTCACTCTGACCCATGGGGAAGTTAGGAAAATACTGCATGGGGATATATGGCCATGCCAACTCTGGGTTTTCCCAGACTCCTCTTATTTTTCACCAAATTGAAAGTGAATGTCTGGTCCATCTATTTCTAATGTTTTTAAGCGAGCCTGTTAGGGTCATCCAAGGAAGCAAGTTCAGAGGGATACCTTTGAGCCCCATCCCTTCCAGCTCACACCATTGTATATGTTGAGGGCTTCTTACTGTTTTAATCAAAGGAACAATTTGTGCTGCCTAGTAATACCTCTTGATGTCCGGGAGGGCCAGACTCCCTTTATTTTTATTTTCCTATAGTATTAAGCTGCATATTCTGGGCTTTCTACCTGCTCAGATAAAATGTGTAATCTTCTGCTGTATTTGTTTTAAATCTTTTCTAGGAATATGTACGGGTAGTGAAGCAAAAAGAAAGAGCAGCCTTGGCAGCGCATTTATTTGTATGGTTTGTATTCTATTAAGGAAAGACCGGGTTAAATTGTGCCATCTGCTCAGGTCTGTGTGGATCTGTTTAGTAAGGGGGCTATAATTATATTAACATAACTTGTTTAAGTGTTTCGGAATCCATATACCCAAGTAACAGACCTTTTCTTTTACCCATTTAAAGCGGAAATTGTTTTTAACTCTCTCATTTAGGTTCCCTTAGATCAACAATGTCTCTGACTTTTCCAGGTTGATTTTAAATCCTGATATAACTCCATAATTTTTTAACACTGGCAGTAGATTAGGGATAGTGAGGGTAGGTCTTTCAATAAAAACCAGAGTGTCGTCTGCGTACATCGAAACTTTGCAGCAACCGTCGCCCATCTGGACACCCTGTATTTCCTTGGAGTGCCTTATGGTAATAGCCAGTGGCTTCAGACTCATCGTGAAGAGCAAGGGCGATAGTGGGAAGCCTTGACGCATCCCCCTTTCAAGCTTTATTTCCCCCGATATAGTGCCATTTACCCGTACCCTGGCTGTGGAGTTGCTATAGCACAAAGACACCCATTGTATGAATTTATCCCCCAATCCCATCTTTTCCATAACAACCCAAAGGTAATTCCATGTGAGGCAGTCAAATGCTTTTTCAGCATCTAAAAAAAGGGAAATCTGTGCATTTTTTGTAGGGGGGCTATAAGCTAAGACATTGAGCAGTTTGCGAATAATATCCACCACATGCCTGTTAGGAATGAAACCCGTTTGGTCAGGATGTATCAGGAACTCAATACATTTTTGTAATCTATTAGCTAAAATTTTAGATATTATTTTTAGATCTTGATTCAATAGTGAGATGGGTCTATATGATTCACATTTGTCTGAGGGTTTGCCAGGTTTGGGAATAACACTAATTAGGGCTGCCTTCCAGGAGTCAGGTATTCGATCTTCAGTCAGACGGTTGTTAAACACATTAGTTAAGATGGGGGTAAGTATGGTTTTAAATTGTTTGTAAAATTCAGGAGGGAACTCATCAGGTCCTGGAGATTTACCGTTTGGGAAGGAGGTAATCACCTCTCTGACTTCCCGCGGCGAGACCGGGGCATTCAGCACTCCCCTCGCTGAGTTTGTTAACTTAGGCAGAGGCAGATCCTGTAAGAATTGTTCAGTCTGAGCTTTAATATTGGCCTGCTGTACCTCAGTTTTATACAATTTCTGGTAGAATTGTTGAAACTGAGCTGCAGTGGCTGATGGGGTGGATATTGGTTTCTGTGGGTTTAATGGGTTGTGGATCTTCGTGACTGTTCTACCAGCTTGATTTTTACACAGCCTCATTGCCAATAGCTTACCTGCTTTTCCTCCCATATCTTGATATTTTTGATTTAAGAATCTGGGTTTGCCTTCTATTTTATGAATATCTGCTTTGCAAAATTTGTCCCTGGCCTGTTTTAATTTTGTAAATATTTTGTTGTTATTAGGATCCCTTTTATGCATTGCCTCCAGCACTTGTGTTTTACTTAAGGTTCTGTTCCAGTTTAATTTTGCTGTTTTCTTTTTTGCTGAAGCCACTCCTATAAACTCCCCCCTACACACTGCTTTCAAAGCATCCCAGGTGGAAAGTGGTGAACTTTGTTGCCCCATATTGATATTATAACTTAATTTAATGGATTCTGACATTTTTGTTATAAAGTTTTTGTCACTTAAAAGAGAGATGTTAAGCCGCCACAGTTTAACATGATCCACTTTATGGATTCCCCAGGAAATAGATACAGGAGTGTGATCCGAGACAGTTATGTTATGGATATACTCCTTTGACTGATAGTGTAGCATGCGCACAATCCACGATCGAGGTCTGGCTTTGGGATTCTCTGGTTTCGGGCCAAGAGAGTGATGTGCTCTTTCTATAGTTAAAGGCAAGTCAGATGGCAGTGATAAGCTCTTCTTTAATAGATGGATAATCAAGTCAGCTGGGCTAGGGAACCCTTCTTTGGCTCTTTCTTTTACTCCATGGATGTGGAAATTGTTCCTCCTTGCGCGGTTCTCTGCATCCTGTAATCTGGTGTGTGTTTATCTGTCTCATTGCAAGAGATACAGCAGCAATTTATTGTGGCAGTCTTGAGTTTCAGTGAGCTCTGTGATTTTTTTCTTCGTTTTGCTGAACCTTTGCATTAACCTCCTTGAAATCCATGTGTAAGTCAGTTATTGATGTCTCGATTTTGTTAACTGCTGTTAATATCTTGTGAAGGGTTTTCTCTGTGTTACTTTGTGGTTCTTCACCCATTTCTAGATCAGGTTCCCACAAGAATTCTGAGGGGGTGCGGGGCCTACCCTAGGCTGCAAATCCCCTGATCTCCATTTGCTTTAACATTGGTTTCTGCCCCATTTTTTTATTCCCTTTAAGTCGCTGTGGCATCGCTGACATAAGCAGCACCGGCAAAAGTCATTTTCATGTTGGAAGTTTTCTGTTTGCAGGGAGGATGGATGTAGATACCTGGGTTTGAGCCAGGAGGATGAAGATTAGGCTGCCACCATTACAACTACGTCACCGGAAGTCCCCCGCACAGTCTTTCTTTGCACAGCATTGCCTGTTTGCTGCATTCTCACTATACAACTCACAGTCCCTTTTTGCTTAGAAAAATGTATTGTTGCTGAATTCAATATCACTGCTCACAGTCTATACTCAGAATTTTTGTTTGTTACACTTGCTCTAAAAATGTACAGTCCTTCTGTGCAAACAAAAATCACACTGCTTGCATACAGATTCAGATGGCTTGATAATAACACACAGTTTATTGCAGAGTTAATTGGTTTGCTCACAGAATTCAGTAGCTGGTTCCCTCCGATGGACATTTTTTGGCCTGGTGTCGATCCTGGAAAGGCCTCTGGGGTAAAACAAGCTGGCAGTCTCACCAATCATAGCTATAAATGCCTCGCTCACTTTCCAGTATGTCAGACAATGGGTTGAGCCTAGAATTGCACAGTTTTAGTCTGTTTACTACAGTTGAGAATGCTGACAAGCCCCTCGGTGATTGATCCTGGTCTGACCAGCTCACATGCCACCCTCTCTACTCCTCAAACAATCTGCAATGCACAGACGCTGGCCATGGGGCGGGACTTGATGCTGTTGCACCAATCACTTGATGCCATGCAAATGAGCCTCTCTCTCTCTCTCTCTCTCTCTCTCTCCTTGCTTACTCTTCCTTCCCGGTGATCATCGAGCAGGAGTAAATTTAAACTACAAACTATAACTTTTTTCATCGGCTGCAATTTCAGTGGTGGAAGCACTGTTTTGACCATTTTCTCTACAGTTTCTAGACAATTTCTCTTGCGACTAGACTCCCACAATTCACACACAAAGCACATGAAACTTTCAGGGTACTTATCTAGGGTTGCCACCATTGATTCTGGCCAAAACTTGATCTGATGGCCCCACCCCTTCCCAGCCCTTGCCCAGACCCTTTCACCATGGCCACACCCCTATTGTCACATGACCTTTACGTGTATAACAGGAAACCAAACCTGACCAGTAATGGGTTACCTGCTGTTAATGGTAGTTCCTCATATCTTGTGTGCAGACCAGACTAGAAGAACAGATCCCTTATCCAAATATAATAAGATGCCAGTCAAACTTAGTAAAAGGTGAAAATTGTATTTAACAATCCTTGTTACTGTGACACTTTAAAAATAAAATCCTTTATCACTAAGAAACTTCTGGAAAAACAGAAAAGTCATTACCGTGCAGCACAACACTGTGTAATTCATAGTCTAAAACTGTAATTTAAAGAACCTACAATTCTTTAAATATAAAATAAATCAGTATAAAAAAATGTGTGGATAAGTGTTCCACTCTGCAGCACAGCACAGCACTGTTTTATTCAATACATCATCTCAAACTGCTATCTGAAGAAGAATGTCATTTACATTACTTAGATTTGAAGCAGTACTTCTGATTAGACTTTGTCGCTTCAAGGAGCCTGCTATTGGTTTTAATAAATAGAAAAAATGTGAACAGGTAAAGCTGTAGTTCAATTTTACTTGTAGCTCTGCTTTCACCAAAGGCATTCTGTTCTGCTCGTCAGTCCATAAATTCCCCATTAGTGCAAATACTTGCTCCACAAAGCTGTTGTTAACAGAGATGGACAAGACATATTGTTTAACCTTATACAGCATTCTGCACTCAGGTCCCTCTTTAAAAAAATGCAACCCATCTTTCCCCAACAGATTTTTATTTCATTTCTATCAAGAATGGCAATGCAGTGCATAATGATGAATAATCTATATACAATAAGTCCATGTCCATCTTGTAGCTTTACCACCTCCACAGAGCTGCATAGTTCATCCCAAGATATTGGCTGGTGTAGTGAGAATATTTGCATGACCCTGAGGGGGCTATTATCAAAGTCAAGTCATTTATTTAAGTAATTTAGGGCCCGAACATAAAAGTTTACCAAGTCTTTTGAAACTCTGTCTCTTACATTTGGTTGCAATGTTTTTAGAGCTGCCGTGACTTTGAATCCAAATAACTTGTTCTGAAGTCTATTTTGCAATTCACTGCACAGATTATGCATCACACCATACACCTCTGGAGCAGTTAATGAATTGCTTTCCAGCTTGGTGATACTCTTATGAAACACTTGCAGAACATAGCGCATGAAATTCAAATAGCATTCTGCCTCAGACATTTCATTGGGGTTGCTGTATCCATCTCCATAGGATTCAACAAATGTCCATATAGAAGGATGACATTCTTCTGCTCCTTGCATTATAAAATAGCTTTTAATGGATGTCCAGCATTCTACCAGCCTGGCTACAGTGGGAAGAAATGAGAGCCACCTGGTCACCACATGCTGCATGACCTCCTTCCAGTCCTGGTCCATGAACACAAACATTTCTTTCAGCTGTTGAACCTTCTTTGCAGAGGAATAAAACTCACTGTAAATTTTTAGGATAAGTGCCTCCACATTAAACTGTGCCAGGGCCTTGCTAGCATTCCTAGCACAGTTGTGAATAATTTGGCATAAACAGTTTGCAGAAATTATGTGTGGCACTTCAGATTTTAGGTGCTTGAAAATGAACCTGTGCTTGCTGTAATTCACAGAGGCATTGTCCGCAGCGTAGCTGAAAAGATGTTGCAGCTGTAGGCCTTTGTTATGAAGGCTCTCTGTTATTTTTTGGAAGATTGCTTCAGAGGTTTTGTTGTGGTCCTCGAAAAACATCAAGATGTTTTTGTTGAATGCCACTTTTTGCTGTAAAGAACTGAACTGCAGCAGGGAACATTTTTTTGTTTCCTCTGTTGGACGCATCTGAGGCCACTGATAAAATGTGATGTTCCCAGGTCTTTCAAAAACAGTTCTTCTGAATATGGGACCAGAACATTTTTGACTATGCACTCTGCCTTAGTTTTTCCACAACTTAATTTTGATGCTATTCTGGAGTCCAAATAGAGGCTCTATGCCAGTTTACTGCCACAATCCATTAACAGGTGTGAGTGGTGATGCTGTACTCCATGGTAAACTGATGTGACCTCAGCAGCTATGACTTTCATGGTCTCTGCAGTTGGAATCTGTGGCTGGGCAAATTTTGCCATGAACAGATTTTCTTTCTGTGCCTGGATAGTCTGCTGGTGTTTCTTGGATTTCTGGTGGTTTTTGAGAGCCTTTTCTCCATCCCACTTCACAGTAAAGGTAGTGCCACAGGATACGCATTTCACAGAATTGTCCATGCCTGGCACCATCCTCACCCGAAGAAATTTTTGACTCCACTCTGTATTGTAACTGCAGAACCCATTAGCCCTCCACTCTGCATTGTAACTGCAGAACCCATTAGCCTTCTTTGCTGATGGTGGCACTAGACTGGTGGTGGCATCATCTCCTGTCTCCTCTGAAGGCATAACTCTTTTCTTGCCAAAAGCAATCATTCTCACTGACATCTGAAAGTCTCTGTTTCTGACCAAACACTGTGCCCGACCACAACAATTAACTAAAAGACAAAAGAGAAACAAACAAAAAGGAGCAAGATTACAATTATGCCAGCCATGTGCAGGAAAAGAAAACTACAACAAAACATAAGGGTTCTATCTATAGCAACAAAGTGCAAACTACTACCAAGTGTGATTTTTTAGACCAGGGTGCCTCTGCTGGCAAAGTGCACACTACCACCAACACCAAATGTGACTTGTTCAACCTGGGTGCCTTCTCAACAAGGTCACTGACATAGACTTTATTCTGGTTTGGTCTATAAGAACAAAATGCACACTACTACTAAGTGTGCCTTGTTAGACCAGGGTGCCACTGCTGGCAAAGTGCATATTACCACTAAGTGTGACATGTTCGATCTGGGTGCCTTCTCAACAAACTGACTGACGTAGACTTTATTCTGGTTCGGCCTATAAGAACAAAGTGCACACTACTACTAAGTGTGCCTTGTTAGACCAGGGTGCCTCTGCTAGCAAAGTGCACACTACCACCAACACCAAATGTGACTTGTTCAACCTGGATGCCTTCTCAACAAGGTCACTGATGTAGATTTTATTCTGGTTCGGCCTATAAGAACAAAGTGCACACTTTTACTAAGTGTGCCTTGTTAGACCAGGGTGCCACTGCTGGCAAAGTGCACACTACTACCACCACCAAGTGTGACTTGCTGGATGAGGGTGCCTTCTCAACAAAGTCATTGACATGGACTTTATTCTGAGGTGGCACAAAGACCACCTGAGAAAATGCCACACATCAGACTCCAATGTAAATAGCAAACACTGTTGCACCTCTAGCACAGCAGAGACCAGTGTCCATGGGGTAGGACCTTGTCGTGGTGGCACTTCTTTCTACAAATGCTCCCCCAGCTGTGAAAATGACAAAGCCAAACATCAGATTTTTAGTATCTTAAAACTGTTTTGCAAGATATTTGTAATTCGCCAGGAAAAAAAAAAGGAAAAAATTTCCCTTGAGCAAATCTATTTACAAGCATAAAGTAAAGGAAAAGAGGAACATTAAAATGAACAAAAAGAGTTTCAACAAACAACTGAATTGACTGACATCTGTAAGAAAATATTTACAAATACAAATACAGGTAGTGCACAGAGATAACAAAAAACAGTGTGCATTTTCTTTAAATATTTGTTTACAGATATTGGGCAGGTGGTTGTTGTAACTCTTAGGTAAACAGCAAGCAGGTCAGGAATAGGACAGAAAAAAACACCACCACCACATCAGTATGGTCATAACCCGACACCAACTTTACTAAGCTGCTTAGCAGCTTACCTAAACAGAACCAGTGAGATATTCAGCAAACTCCTCTAAGCAACATCCAAGTTACTAATAATTAACATCATAAACCAGCCTGTCTTGTAAAAATGATTGCCTGTGGCCTGGCAGCTGGCTGGCTGTGAAACTAAGCTGTACAGTAGCTGTTATTATTTAAATTAAAAACAACTAACATCACATTTCTACACAATAACCCCATACTAAGCCGGCCTACCTTAAAAAGTGATGCCTGTGGCCCTGTAGTCCTTAGCTGGGTCAGTGTTCACCCCCTCTTTTCCAACAGTGCTGTCTGCAAGCAAGCTGTGACCATCACCGACTATCCTAAGGTGCCAAAGCAGCCAAATTAGACCGAGGTCTTGGTTCTCTCGTCGGTAGTGGTAGCAGAGCAGTGGGGGTCCCGTCTGTGGTGGCTGCAGCTGTACTTCTGAGTTCTCTCAGTTCTCCAAACTCCAGTCCAAACACAATGGGTAGGTTTAAAGTACAGTTTAAAAATCAGCCCTTTATATAGGGCCGTTAACACAGTGTAGACTGGGAAGCCTTCTTTGTTTATTTTTTCCTGCTGCAGAGTTACGTGAATCCAGGCTTGTGACTGGTCTTTCTGAATGGACCAATCACAGCCTCTAAGTGGACCTATCAGAAGCCTGGGATGAGCCTGTATTCCAACTGGCCACCCTATCATCCTGTACTCTGATAGGGTGGTTTCTGGATCCCAAATCTGGACTCAATTAGCTTGCTGATGCTGCTTGGCACTCTCTCTTTCTTTGGTCAATATGTGTATGCAGCAGCAGTGGGCGGTTGTGGCGTGGGATCCTCATCAATGGATGGACTCGTGTTAGCATGTGGCAGTGGCGTTGCAGTGATGTTTGGGTGGTGTGGTGACCATAGCAGTTACGATGGCATGTTGAGCGAGAACTTGGAAGTCTGAACAATGATGTGCCAACAGCAGCAAAACCGGAGCTGAATGTGGGGAAACCGGAGAACCGGAGGATCTGGGAAAAAAACAGGTAAGTGGCAACCTTACACATATCTGAGTCTGTTCCTTAAAGTCCACACTACTTTTGGCATTTAAAATTGTAATTTAAAAGTACCGTAAGCACTTTCTGATGCAGAGACTAGGACACACACTTCAAAGCTTTACTGTCCACTGCAAGTTGACAATACACAAGCAGCACTCTGTTTTATGTTTACTTGCTAATAACTGTGTTTCTGACATTTTCTGGCTACTGAATTTACTTAAACTGCAATCAATTGCTGTGCTGGTACATTTCAACACATTCATAAGATTTTTAACTTGACTTTGTGATCAGCATCGATTTAGGAAAAGTATTCACACATGCTCAAAGTCACTTGTAAGCTGCACAGTCTTTCTTTGCACAGCATTGCCTGTTTGCTGCGTTCTCACTATACAACTCACAGTCCCTTTTTTGGTTGGAAAAGTTGACTGTTGCTGAATCTGTTATCACTGCTCACAGTCTATGATCAGAATTTTTGTTTGTTGTAGTTGCTCTAAAAACGCAGTCCTTCTTTGCAAAAAAATCACACTGCTTGCATACAGATTCAGCTGGCTTGATAATCACACACAGTTTGTTTGCACAGTTAATTGGTTTACTCACTGAATTCAGTAGCTGGTTCCCTCTGATGGACACTTTTGGCCTGATGACAATCCTGGGAAGACCTCTAGGGTAAAACAAGCTGACAGTCTCACCAATCATAGCTACAAATGCCTCGCTCACATTCCAGTCTGTCGGACAATGGGTTGAGCCCGGAATTACACAGTTTTAGTCTGTTT
Organism: Neoceratodus forsteri; assembly: GCA_016271365.2. Lineage (NCBI taxonomy): Eukaryota > Metazoa > Chordata > Ceratodontiformes > Ceratodontidae > Neoceratodus > Neoceratodus forsteri. The sequence continues at coordinate 187,746,040 of CM057459.1, read as the reverse complement.
GCTTTCTCGATACTTGTGGCATGTTCAGCTGAGATACAGTATATCACCAGCACCTCCAATTTTATTGAAATACATTCAGTGCTTAATTTGTAAAGAAAGAGGTGCCTGGGGCTAAAGGTTTGGGTCTGTGGTGTGCCAGGTCCCCAGATGCACTTGGGGTTTAGATGCCCTCTGGTGAATTATGTGGCTTTCATTGACAAATAAAAAACACACTTTTGTTACAACTTCCTCACCTCGGATTCTAGGGACATGATTTCTTCTCCTGGAGTTAGGGGTGTGGGAGACTCTTGCTGGCCTATTAAGCAACAAAATGTACCACAGAGCATCTAATAGTAATATCACAGGGTTCTGGGGTCCTAGCACTGCCCTATTGCAAACCGCAACTCCCCAACCCAAGGTGACCACCTTAGAGCAGATTTTTTTTAAGTTTAGTTAACACCTCTGTTCTTATAATACCTTGCATGGCATTTATTGTAGTATTATTAAAAAAGTACATGAGCCATGGCCACACACAAAACTGGGAGGAGCAGTATTTAGAGACAGGGTATACAAAAAAAAAAAAAAGATGTTTACACTTCTGTATCAAATAAAAGACAGACCAAATATTGTACCATGCCAAAGTAATTAATATCACACAGGTTTATTCCAGAATTATGTGTGCAAGGCAGTGGCAGTGCACAGAGGACCTCCTAATACGGTACTATACACCCCTTTCACCTGCTTGGGTATATACCGCATCATGTGTCTTTGACTGTATTATATGTAAATAGTCTAGCACAGCTAACAAATTCTTTACTTTTAAGGGTGAGGCCTCAAGTAATGAACTTGTTAGCTAGGCTATTTACATATAATACAGTCAACGACTTGTGAGGCTTGTTTCTCATAGATGGTGTATGACTCTGAAAGTGTCACACTTAACAGTACTGCAATCTCAAGAAGCTAATATCATTTGCCAATGCCACATCACATGCACAAGCCCAATAGATCTAATATTCTGCACTGCTAAGAGTAAAGTGTGGTTGTTTATACACAATTGCTGATAAAAACCCTGCAAGTGAAAACCAGAATTAATTAGAATGACAATAATTCCAGCTAGTACCAGGCTGGACTTCATGTCCTATATAGTATAGCAAACCGAATAATGCATAGCATAGCAACCCGAATAATCTATATTATAGAAAACTGAATGATGGTGCTAACCCTCCCCAGACACTTGTATAGTGAAAGCACATTGGCTCAACTCCCCTACTTGCACCACAAAAAACTACTAAATTATGCTGTCAGTAGACAGACAGCAGCACCAGAAGGCCACACACTCAGTGCCTCATTGTTGGGACTGAGCCGGCAACAGGAGCCAAAATCTTACTACCCAATGTCAAAGAAAGTGATTGGTTCAGTTGACATTTGCCATTACCATGAACTTGCTATGGGCTACAGCAGAACTCAGAAGGTAAAGGAATTTAATTTAAATTCCTAAAGAATTCCTTTCCCTTATACATTCGCTGTAGCTGGTATGGGGGTCATAGGTTCATGATGATGGATGGTAGCACAGTGGAGAATAAGTAAGAGTCTGAGGTTGAGGACAGACAGTCTCTGACCTGGTCATGCTGACTCTGAGCACAAAATAACCATCGCTGAGCTCTTCTCTGTGAGTACAAGTCTGTCTCTCTGCCCCTTGTCATTCAGTGGGGAGTAGCACCAACAGCAAGCCCTGACTGACACGGTGTCCCATCCACTCCTCTGCAGCATATCTCTTGGCAACCGATGATACATAGATACATAGACAGTGTCGGCAGATAAGGGCCTATGGCCCACCCAGTCTGCCCATTTGAGCTTGTAAGTTCAGTTTGTTTTCCTAGAAGTCTGTTGCACCTTACCCCTGACCTCCAGAATTCCTTTATGTCTATTCCATGCATTCTTAAATCCCGTGATTGTTTCAGCCTCCACCACGTCCTCTGGCAGGGTGTTCCACTTGTCCACCACCCATTCTGTGAAGAAATTCTTTCCAATGTTTCCTCTGAATCGTCCTCCCTCCAACTTCATCCCATGCCCTCTAGTCCTGGAACATCTTTTTCGCTTAAAAATAGTGTTTTCCTGCACCCTGTTCCTCCCTGTAAGATACTTGTATGTCTCTATCATATCCCCTCTCTCCCTCCTCTCCTCCAGGGAGTACATGTTCAGTTCCTTCAACCTGACTTCATAGGACTTATGATGCAATCCATGCACCATCTTTGTTACCCTCCTCTGAACCTTCTCTACCTTGTCTATGTCCTTATGTAGGTATGGTCTCCAGAACTGTACACTGTACTCCAGGTGGGGCCTCACTAGTGTCTTGTATAGCGGAATTATGACCTCCCTTTTCCTGCTGGTGATGCCCCTGCCTATACATCCCAGCATCCTATTTGCCTTACCTGATGCCTTGTCACACTGTTTCCCTACCTTGAGGTCATCAGAGATGATAACCCCAAGATCCCTTTCCTGCTTGGTGCATGCTATATCCTCACCCCCAACTGATATATTGTGCCAGGGTTTTTGTGCCCCATATGCATTATCTTGCATTTCTTTGCATTGAATTTCAACTGCCAAACCCCTGACCATTCTTCAAGTTTCTGCAGGTCCTTCTCATTCTGTCTACACCCTCTGGTGTGTCTACTCTGTTACAGAGCTTTGTGTCATCAGCAAACAGTGAAATTCTGCCTTCTAGGTCCTGCGCCATGTCACTGATGAAGATGTTGAATAGGACCGGTCCCAGCACTGATCCCTGTGGTACCCCACTGGTCACTCTTCCCTCTGTGGAGTGACAGCCATTTACCACCACCCTCTGTGTCCTGCCACCCAGCCAGTTACCTACCCACCACACTACTGTCCTGCCCACACCATATTCCCAGTTTGTGTAATAGTCTTCTATGTGGCACAGTGTCAAAGGCTTGCTGAAGTCCAGATAGGCCATGTCCACCGCCCTCCCCTGATCCACCTCCCTAGTTACCCAGTCAAAAAATTCAATGAGGTTGGTCTGACATGACCTCCCCCTGGTGAAACCATGCTGCCTTGGGTCCTGTAGTCCATTGACAACCAGATGTTCCACCAATCTCTCCTTCAGTAGTGCTTACATTAATAGTGCTTCCATTAAAATGATAGTTGGTGGTAGGTAAGTAACTATCCACCCCTCCCCTATTCTTCAATATTCTTCAATATATCACCTCCCCCCCGGCCCCCTCCAAGCCTCTTGTATAAACTAAAAAGCCATGAACATCTTGACTTAAAAAAAGAAAATGAAAAAGAAACATTCTGTAACCGCTAACCTGTAACATATTACACATCACTAGCTAGTGGGCAGGCCCTTGGGGCAGTTCAAACATCAACAACCTGCAAAGGCACCGAGCAAGATAGCTGAGATAAAAGATCAGCCCCTCTGTCAAATAAATGATCCAAACTGAGTGTTGGATGGTGAACTAAAACAAGTCAGGGAGCTGTTTCTAGCCTGGAGATCTCTACTCTCTTCAAGGCAAACTGTCCAAACCAAGGCTCCTACAAAAATTTAGCAGAAACTAAGAGAAAGCCTAGGCAAGGCAAAGAGAAAATTCAATTCTGCATAAAAAAAAAATTATAATAATGTGAGATTGTGAGCTTACCTCACTCAGTCTGTCTAACTGACTCCTTCAGTTCTCATCACTCCACTCTCCTAGGTGCCAAAGCAAGAACAATAAGCAGCAACAAGCCAGGCAAGGCAGCTAAGTGTGGGACAAAATGAAAAACGTAATAAACAAATGCAACATGCAGGCAAGCACACTGTGATGATTCTGAACTAAAAAAATTGACCCGACCATTATCGCCTCAGGCTGCAAGACTCAGTCCCATCCAAGGCAATTCTCACTCAGTCCCTCCACTCTCCAATGACTTTTTGCACTATGGAGCTGAGCTGAAATGGCAGCGGATGAAAAGGTGCTTAACTGCTCCCACTCCGGCTCTGTCATCCATGCATCGATGTATGCTCCCCGCACCACTAGGTATGCTAATTAATTTACCAGGCAGCTTCAGCTCTTATAGGTCAGGTGAGGGAAAAGGCGGTCCATGTGTCCTCACATTTAAATATTACTGGAAGCCGGGAGTGAGCACTAGTCAGTCTGTCTGTAGCACAAACAATGACTCAGTGATAGGCAGACTAGAGGTGGTGGAGTAGCCATTTACATTAAGGATAAACTTACAGTTTCCATTGTTGACTTCACCTCAGTCAAAAATGAATTTTAAAGTCTGTCCTTAAAAATTGACACTGGAAACGGTGCCTCAATCTGTGTAATGGGTTGCTATAGACCTCCATCGGCTGGGGTGCTTCTGATGAAACATCTTGGGAATATCTTGAGTTTAGTTGTCTCAGAGCACATTCTATTAGGTAATTTCAACTTAGATTGATTTACTGGTGCCTCTACTCCCTTAAAAATGTTCTGTGACTCCTTCTGACTGTCCCAGCTGATTAATGAGGCTACTTGACTTAAAAAAAATAACCCTATCAAAAGCACATTGTTAGATGTTATTTTAGTTAGCAAACCTCACCTATTTTCTCATGCCGGCGTCTTCTTCGTGGATATCAGTGACCACTGCTTCATTGCATGTGTAAGGTCCACCCACAAAATTGTAGTGATTCCCAATTTTACTATTAAAAGACGTACTTGAAACTTTGATTCTTGGGGGTATATTTCAGAGCTAAGGGATTCTCTGCAATGGCAGGATTTTTATTTAGCTAAGTCATTGACTACAGCGTATGACGTCTTCTCTGAAATTGTTTTAGGGGCCATAAATAAATTTGCTCCATTGGTGAAAGTTCGTACCAGGGGAAAAAATTGCTGATGGTTCACAGAAGATTTGAAGGGTGCCCTGAGAAGTAGGGATATGCTTTGGAAAATTGCCAGGAAATCTAATCTCCCTAATGTTTGGGTTCTATTCAGAATGGCAAGGAATTATTGCACCAAGTTGACTAGAGATGCAAAAGAACATTTTTACCGTACACAGCTAGAGCTAGCTTCAAGTTGTTCCTCCAAATTCTGGAACACAGTCAAAGTGATTGAAGGACGTTCTTCCGGAAACCGTCTTCCTACCAATATTATAGTTGGTGACTCTGTAGTCTCCGATAGGCTTTCCAACCTTGACGTTTTTAATAACCATTTTGCTACTGCTAGTCTGGCCTTTGACTCTTCTCCTGCCTGCTCTCTCTGTCACCAGCTGGCAGAGGACACTCTAGAAACACCTATCTACAGCCCATCATTCTCACTCCAGCCAACATCCTTGAAAGAAGTTGAAGACCTCCTCCTACAGCTAGACTCCAAAAAAAGCACTGGAGCTGATCTTATTGACCCCTACTTCTTAAAGGTTGGTTACCGGGTCCTTGCAGTTCCAATTATACACCTCTTTAATCTGTCTCTGTCTCAGGGTGAACTCCTGCCCATTTGGAAAACTGTACTTTTGGTCCCGTTGTGTAAATCTGGTGATCCTAGGGATCTTAACAATTACAGGCCAATCTCGTTACTCCCAATTCTGTCCAAGATGCTGGAGAAAATAGTGACTGTCCAGCTACAAAACTATCTGGAATCTGAAAACCTGCTTAATCCCTTACTGTCTGGCTTCAGGGCTCAGCATAGTACAATATCTGCCCTTGCTAAAGTGAGCAATGATGGGCTAACAGAGCTGGATAATAAGAATTTTATCTGACCAGTGTTTTTGGATTTAAGCAAGCCATTTGATATCGTAGACCATAGCCTGCTTCTTTCTTCCCTTCGGAATATGGGTCTAGACGTCCTCTCTTTAAGATGGTTCTCAAACTATCTCTCTGATCGATTTCAGCAATTAAAGGCTGATGGAGAAGTCTCTCCTTTAAAACCCTTGCTGAGGGGTGTACCCCAAGGTTCCATTCTGGGACCCTTGCTCTTTGCTATCTACATCAACAATATTGACACGACCGAAATGAAGCAAAAATACATCTAGTTGCAGACAACACAGTAATTTACGTCAGCAGCCCTTCTCCTGTAGCTGCACAGAAAACCCTTCAAAGCTAGTTCAATTTGCTGCAGCTTCAACTACTAAACCAGAAGTTACTGCTTAATGCTAAAAAAACGAAAGCATTGCTCCTATCACCCTGTTCACATGCATTAAATCCTTCTGTCAACGGAACACTTCTACCTATTACCACCGTCCTAGGTGAGCAGCTGGACTACATAACTAAATTCAAGTACTTGGGTGTCTGAATAGACAATAAACTCACCTTTACCGATCACATTGAAGAGTTGATAAAGAAACTTAGGCAGAGACTTGGTCTCTTCTTTAGGATAAATAACTTACTCACTAGAGATGCCAAGCTTATGTTGGTCCAAATCACCTTTCTCTCTCTACTGGACTATGCTGATTTCCTATATGGCCAGGGAACTGCTGGTACTCTAGCAAAGCTAGATACACTCTATCACCGTGCCTTAAGATTTGTTACAGGTTTACCATATTCTACCCATCACTGCTCTCTGTACTCAGCTGTAGGATGGACATCCCTCAGCTGCAGACGCAAGAGGAATTCTGCTTTTTGGACATACAAAGCGATCATAGGAATGCTACCTCAGTACATCTCCATCTGCCTCCCAATATGTTCTCTCGGCAAGTATGCCCTGAGAAGCACTTCCTTCATTGCTCTGTATGTATATAAGGCAAAATCACGTTTTGGCAGAGCAGCACTATGCTGTGTACTACCCCAGATGTGGAATAAGCTGCAAAAAGACTTGAAAGTAACCCATCCTATCTCCCTCTCTAACTTCAAATCCCTTTACCTAAGTCATAATAAAGAGCCATGCACCTGTTTCACTTGATGCCGTAATCCCATAACTTTAGCATAGCTTGAGCCTTGCCTCTACAGTTACGCTGTGTTTGATGTTTATAATTTTGTGCCCCCTTCCCTGCCTTCCCTTTCCCATGCCCTTGCTTTTTGCCTCTTCCGCCATCTCTGGCTTATTTCTCAGTACCCCCTTGTCTGTCTTCTCCTCCTGAACCCTCTTGTCAGCTGGATGTAGTATCCCTGTTATTGCTGTGGTCCATTATCATTTTCGTATTTTTGTTCCTTTTCTTCTCTCCATTCAGTTCCACTATGTCCCTATTCCTGACCCTTCTTTTTAATCTGTTGTTACTACCTCCTCTGAAATACCTCCATTATAGCCTAGTAACCCTCATCCTTACCCCGGACCTGTACTTTAGTGTATACTGAGCACTTATTATTCTGCTGTACTCATTGACTGGTATATTATTTTAAATTGTTGATATGTGTATACACTTTGCTTGACGTGTCACCAGTTTACCCAAATTACATCTGCCTTTCTGTACATGCTTATGGTTGTCAATACCTGTTCATATTTTTCTAGTGTCGCATTTATTTTCTGCATTGTATATTATTCAGTGTATCTTCTGACCTATTTATATCCTGTATATCCCAGGTCCACTTCAAAAATGAGTTATGCTCAATGGTGATCGCCTGGTTAAATAAAGATTTTGATTGATTGATCGAGCAGTACATTTATTGTTTAAATCTAGATGCGATCATGTGGTCGCAATGGCTCCCACTCTTCTGACCCCCCGGCCCATAGTCAAATATCCAGCAGGTGGCAAAAAACTTTAACATGGCAGCTAGCATTACTGGGAATCAGGGCCCCCAGACAGCTTGGGCCCTATGCACAGGCGTACTTGGTATTGCAGTGAATCTGGCTCTGCCTTCACTGTGTGTTATCAGGCGTTGGCTCCAAGTCAAGAGTCCTAATCAGTGTCTTTGTAGTTCCTGGGTGAAACAGTAGCTTTTTTAATTTAGTCAGTGACAACAGGACTCAGAGCAGGTATTACTACTGTTATCACAGCACACAGAGAGCACACTGAGTAACCCTGTAGTTTAAAACATAACCTAAAACAAGGTCAGGCCATTAGACCCAGCTTTAATTCATTACCAAACTAGGTAGTGAATTTCCAGCCCAAAAGATTTCACCTGACTGGAAAGGTTACTCCACTTCCAACCTCTATGTATCACTGATAAGCACATTATCATGGAGAAAACACTGGGAATAAATAAGGAGGAAGCTAGTTTGTTTTACGCTACTTGTAATCGAAATGCGGTACTTTATTGCACTGCATCTGAAATTAGTTTCCACCTTAATTCCAGCTCACGAGCTGGAAAGGAAGAAAACACCAGTCACCAATGACAAAAGTAAATAGCTCACTCAGTTTTCTCAGCTCCTGGTCTACCGAAGGTAAACTTTTCTGAATTCCAGGTACTCCTTTTAAAAATTCCCCACACCAACTCCGACTTCAGTAAAGAGCTCTTTTGGGCACCTGTAAAAACAAAAGAAAGCAAAAAGTGCTCTTTTTGGTGCAATGACTCCGGGTTTTAACAATTCAAACTGTAATATTCCCGGCCCCCAGGCAACAATGGCATACCTTTTGATAAGGGTTAAGGAGCTTATCCACATGCATAGTTCGGCTATACTCTCCGGCATTCACAGACTTTCACAGATGAGTGTATCGGGTTAGGTACGAAAGACCCCAACATCTGTAATCCCATCAAACATGATCCCAACTTCGTAATCCTGACTATTAAAACACCAACAAGCAGCACTAGTTACTGATTTTACGAAATCTTGACTTTCAGCAACAGTACTGAGCAGGTGTATACATGGTGCAGGAGGAGTATGCAGGTTACCTGCAGGAAGCATATCCTCTACCCCCGTTACTCCTTGGTGCACTAGAGCATCTGAAAAAGAGCTGGAGTTAGCAGGAGAGTTTAGGAGAGCTGCTTCGATTTGAATTTGGTGACTTTGCTGCATGTAGGTGATTGGCTGGTGATTTGCTCCCTGATCAACTCTTTCAGTTGCCCTATATCTGTGCTCTTTCAGTAGGCAAAAATTAATTAAATCCCCAGGAAAATCAAAAATGAATGAATCAGTGCAGGGGGAGGGTGCAGGTCACCTGCAGAAAGCAAACCCTCTGCCCCTGTTACTCCTTGGCACACTAGAGAATCTGCTACTGTACTGACATTAGAGATTAAATTTGTGCCACATCTTGGGTCACCTGCTTCTGTTTTAAAAGATACTCAATTAGACATCTCAGCATTTTATACTAGCCTCTCTCTTTCTCTCTTCTCTCTCTCTCTCTCTCTCTCACATTATGCACAGGCTACAACAAACTGCTAAAAAGTTAGGCTTTATTTCAATCTTGTTAAAAGAAAATATTTTATTGATTGTGTGGGGGTATTCACTGTCTGCCTTTCTAGTTTGTCGATAATGCCAGAGAGCACTAGACAGAGCAGCTATTTTCGGATGGGGAGTGTCTTGATGATACCTGGACTGCCTTTGCTGCAACATTGGGCATTTGAGGAGTGTTGTAAGATTTTTCAACAGGTTGTAAAAGGAAGAGAAATACTGTGTTGTTCTGCAACAGTAAAGTAGGGATTTTAGATGACGGTCATTTGTTTGTCAGTCATTTGTATAGTGGGTTTTCAACCATGTCGGATTCCAGTGTCGGGCTTTCCTTTCTCAGGATTTTGGTTGTCAGCATGAGGTATGGATCACTTCACAGGCATCATCCTTCCACTCTGGGGTCATCCTGATCCAAGAACACCAGATTTCAGAGTGCTTCAGTGGGAAGCCCTCCCACGGGACCTGCAGTTCAAGGAATTCAGGCACACCATCCAGGCACCATTTACTGGCAGCTCTCCTCGTGATGATGGTCGTGACTCAGAGTCCGATGATCTGACGGAACTTGGAAGGAGGAACCACAAACAGAGAAGTGAGCTGAGTGAGCATCCCAAGCAAGGAGAAGACAGCAGCAGGCAATGCAGCCTGTTGCAGGTCACGAGTGGCATGCAGTGACTTTTTAGCAAGACATACAATGGATGCTCAGGAGAATTATAAAAGTCTGTAGGTCTGGGATCCTCAGCAGAAGCTGTAGGATTTTTCATACTTTGTGGTGCATTTTGAGGTGTATTTTGGTACATTTTGGAATGTGTATGCCACCTCCACCAGCACCACAAGAAAGTTATATGACTTTTTCAGACTCACACAGTATGCATTTAGTGGCTGTGAGATTCAAACTTAGATTGTTAGGTTTTCAGCTCAGTGCTCTTAACCAGAATTATGCATCACATTCAGTCTAGTTCCTCACTTTTATACAGTGGTCTAAACCTCTACTACTCTCAAACCTGCCTGGAAATCTTGCTATTTCCTCTCTTCTAGCACTTACTCACTAGTTGTATGACTTATGACTGTTAGTTATTTTCACTTATAGTCCTGTTTTGTTACTATATATAGATTTCTGCAAATGCACTGTCATTGCTGAAAATTTTGTATACGTGTACTATGTCTGACTTCTACTTGTTCCCATGATGTTTTCTTGTATCTACTATTGTCTACATACCCTTTGTTGTAATCTCCAGGGTTGTTCCTGAAAATGGGCAGCTATGCTGTCTAGTGCAGCCACCCAGTTAACAAAAACTAAATAAATAAATATCTCCTTTGATATACAGTCCCACCATCAGGCATGGCTTGGGAGATGGCAGTAGCTTTAACTGCAGGGCAATGCCTTACAATCACATAAACCCTTCAGACGTTGTCATTTGTATAGTTTGGGCATGGGTGACTAAGTGCTGAACACGCTACAGTAAAGGATCACAGAATCTGAATGGATGCACACTCTGAGGAGCATAACATTTATCAAAGGAAGGCAAGCATCTGACCTTGTTTACACCAAGACAAGGCAGGAAAGTGTCACAGATCCTCACCTCTTTTTAAGGAAACCCTCTTGGCTCGGAGGCTGCAATCCTATTTTACTGAAGACCTCCCTCTGGAATTTGAACCTGACTACAAATGGTTGAAATCATTTCTCAAAGTCTTATGCTGGAGAAACAAAATTTCAGTCACAGAAAGAATGCAGAATTAGTATATTCTGAAAATGTCAGAATATATAAGTACATCAATTCCATTTTCCCATTCTAGTACATTAAAGAGTAGGTGTTCACTTCTAACAAATGGATAACTTGACTACTATATTTATTGTATTTTGATAAGGGCTGCAGTATAGCCTAGAGATTAGGTAATGAATTGTGAATGTGTTTGGTATATCCAATAGACAGACCTGGATTTGATTCCCACAACCTCCACTTGCATACACTCCATGACTCTAAGTTAGTCACTTAAATTCTCTAGTGATCCTGGGTTGCCCTGGAAAACAGTCATCTATGACTAATGGGCCTTACCTGGTTACCAAAAACTGAACAACACAAAAAGTGCTGGTAATTACTTTTTACCTTTTATAAATATTTGTAAATGCAGTGTCACAACTTGGTTTTCAACGTTGCTTTTCACACTGCTAGTAAAAAGAATTCATTAGAATTATGGTAATGTGAAGTGGTCAAAAGCTCTAGTTCTGAGCCCAATATATTCCAATGATAAATTAAATACATGTTTCAGTCTTTTTCCAAAAGAGATAGATACTTCCAACAATAACAAATTTTCCATTTACTGGCCCTGTTAGCTTGTATGGAGATGGAAACATTTCAATAAGTGCACCAGCTGGGCCAGCGACATGTATATGGGTCAAATGATTTTCCCCAGTCACTAGCCCTGCAAAAGTTCATTTAGACTCCTGTATCTCCAAATTCATCACCAGCTCGCTTAAATCTCATGCATGCAAATTCTTAGCTCCACACTTAATTTGTTTGCTACCTCTAACCACAAAATAATAAAAGCAGTGCAAAATATAATTTTCAAAATAATTTTTAAAATTGTTCTGGTGGAGCATGCCCCCAGACACCGCAGACTGTGAATCACCCTCTACACAAATGTCTCCAGATTGGCTGGCTAGATCTGAAAAAACATGTTTTGTATGCTCAGAATTTCAAATGCAAGAATGTAAAATGTTATTCTGGACTGAGTACATGGGAGGGGACATGCAGCAGCAGTAAATGCCAAACCTATGCAGCCTAGCCATTAAGATTTTTATTACTGAGGAAAAGAGATTAACAGGAAAATTGGCAGCTCAGTTGTCTAGAGTTTAAGGTACTTTGAAAAGTTGCATAGAAAATGACCATCCTAGAGGAAGAAGGAAACTCACAAAGTCATATACTGTCTTACACTACTCAAACACAGTACTTTCAGCTTTCAAATACCGTACTTTTAAGCCACTTTGGTAAAATTGGAAGTACAGTGCATTTAGGTTAGGGTACCTCCAAAGTGCTGATATGAAAAGACCACCCTAGAAGCAGAAGGAAACTCTACCAAGTCACAGCCTGCCACTACTCAGTTTCACCTTACAAATATTTTAGCTCCTCACCCCAACAAATGTAAAGCAAAAAGCAGCACAGAATATCATCCTTTTCAAAATAATTTCCGTTATTCTGGCGCAGTATGCCCGCATTCTCTCAGCTGTCACCCATTACTAAAGAACAGCACTCATTTTACCACTCAGAAGCCTACTATACCTCATGGAGAAGGCATTATTCTGTGCTGCCAACTGAGACTTTAAAGCAGAAATGAATGCTTCTCTATTATGCTCAGTTATCAGAAAACATATCGACATGGTTGCATTGAAACCTACAGGGTTCTGAGCAAGCAGTGACATATAATGTTTCTGATAACATTATACAGCAGGTGGTCAAGAGGCATGACGCACAGGTGAAGGTCTTACATCTCTAGAAATAGCTTAACAAAAGTATTCTAACCCCTGGAGTGTACAATGTTATTATTAAGCTAAATTGTTTACTTTTTGTAAATGAGTGTCCCTTTAATTAACATTCTAAGTGTTCAGTCGTTCATGAGTTTCTAGTCTTTATGCATTTACTTTTTGTTTACCGGGTAAGTACCATAGCCAAGACATGACTATTTTCAGGCATGACCCAGGAGATTACAGTGGGTAGGAGAACCTGAAAAATACACTCATTTGCAATACATACATTATACCGAATCAGGATAACTACATAGTTTCAGCACAAGATCAAATTACATGATTTGCAGACATAGAGTGATAATAGGTAGAGATAAACAGGGAAAATACATACATTTTGACTTTTAGTGAATTCATCAAGGACTCAAAGATTTCACAAGTCTCTAGCATGTGTGGCAAAATAGGCGTAACAGTAGCATAACATATCATGGCTGTAACTCATTTCTGGATTGAGCGCAGTTAGACGCAACTACAAAACACAAAACACACAATATAAGTGCTTAAAATGTGAACTAGAGAGTAATCCAGAGAGTAATATTTAGCAGGTAGGGATAAGAGGGAGAGGGAGACAGAGAAAAGGTTTAAGGGGTTTAACTGAAGCCTTCACGCTGCTGTCAGCTAATCACAATGTTACATTTCCTATCATTATTTTGTCATTCAACTTGAGATTAAGACAAATACCTGTCATGCATGATTATGCTAATATTACTAGTATTTGCTCTAATATTATTTAGCCTAGGTAGTGTTCTCTATTGTTGCCTCTGATGTAATTTGTTTTTGTTGCCATGTATGATTTCTAGGACTCTAAATGAGGATTTCTGAAACAGCTGAGGTGTCCAACTGAATCAAGTCTAATCCATTAGCTGGTGATCTGCATCCTACTGTAGCAAGCATTCATTTTTAGGTTTCCTTGCACATGCACAAGAAACATTTTGCGGTTGCTTCACAGAATGACATTTCAGAGGTGTGCCAGGGCTAGCCCAATGCAGGGCAATCTACAGTGGGCTCGTCCCTGACAGACCAATGACCACCGAAGCAGAGAGTGACAGTGGTCAGAGTTTCACAGCTGGAAGTGTCCTGTAGTTGAAAGAAATTATGTGCTCCAATGAGAGAGAGTGCTTCATTACTTTCACCTGCATAAAGCTGTCAGCAAGCAGCTGAGTGCATGACCAGCCTCCCCCTCCAAGAAAAATACCTCCCACACTGTCTGTGTGACATCCCTGAAAATCAAAGACAGCTGAGAGGTATGTTCACCCTTCAGTCCTATTCAGTATGAAGAAAACAAAACCTCCAGGCTCCCCCCTCCTCGGTGTACTAGAAGTGTTCCAAATCAGTATTTAAACCCTCTCTGTAGTACTTTCTTTATATTTAAATGATGACTGCATATACAAGTAACACGAAATCTTGCATAGACTGCTCACCATTCATTATTGAAAGGATTATTCTTTCACTGTTTTCAGTTAATTTGTTTTGAGTACTGATATGTAAGTCAGCTCCCATCACTTTGGCGAACTGTCAAGCTACTATTACCGCGCCTCCAATTCTGCCAAGAATGAGTAACTGCATCTGTTGGGGGCTGTTACTTTTTAATTTAGAAAACCCAAGTCCCTTTTTCAACTATGTCAGCTCCTGAGTCCTAAACTTACCAAAGGCAGTTATTACCTGGTTCTCATATGGGACCACTGCCAATTAGCTTGTGCCCCTCGATTCACAGTCACTTAAAAACACAAAAAGTGCTGACCTCACCGCAGTGTATGCCACCTCACAGTGACATTTGTATGGTGACATGCGTCGATATCAACTACAGTGCCATGTCACTTTAAAAATGCCACTGGAAGGGGACAACCACTTCCCCCCGACCTGTAACCCTCCCTGAACAAACTCCTGCCTGAAGTTAGAATCCTTTAGTTTGGGGGGTGTTGGGATCAAGGCCCCCAATGTAAGAAACTGGGTCAAACTGTGCGGCTCCATACCAACTGCAACTTGTGGCCAACATGGAGCCTGTCACTGAAATGACGGTCATGGTCTTTTTTGTTGCGCTAGCATATATAACCCCACCACAGGAGATAACAGTGCCCCATGGTGGCTATAGGTGCTCGGACTGTTTGAGTTTTTGTTTGTGACTCGGAAAATGACACAATTTTGGAAGCACAATTTGCTGTAACTGGTTTGAGGCAAGGAGAACTCCTCTTAATGTGTTAACCCTTTCATTCAAAGGCTGATCTCAGATCAGTCGGAGAGTTGGGATAGCAGCCTGTGCAGCAGACCTGCACTGTTTTAATCTGAGACTGTTGCATACCTCATGCATTTGTTTACATAACGAAACACCAGATATAATGTTAATGCAAGGCTAATGCTCTGGAGTCAGCCAAGATGCAACTTTCTGAAAGATACACTCTATAGTATCAGATTAAAATATTTATACATTCCCTTCCAGGGAAAATAGTTCAACCATGATTTTTGTTTTTGGTAAATTTTCTTTATTGAAACAACTTCAGCAAAGTGGATGTATCAAAAGTACACCATATAGTACAGGCAGGTGTCCAGGAGGGTTCAAGTACAGAATCCTTTTGTTAGTGTCCATAACAGTCAATGTATATAAACAATCAATATATTATTACAGATACAGTGGATAATAGCTGTAAGTGACAAATGAAACTTTTTTCGAATCCCCAGTTTCCAGGGATTTCCTGGCATATTCTTGTAATAACATTTCATCACTGCTACACCCATTTTGGTTATTTATTGATAAATGGAAAGTTCCAACCCAACTGCCACAGAGGGTAATGGTATTCTTGTTGTTTACTGCCCCTGGGGTGACATCCCATAATGACCACTTCTACTGTAGCCACATACTGGAATTTTAAGCAGTCAGACAGAGCCTGGGTCACTAGCCCAGAGAAGTTCCTAATCCCTGGACATTCACATCCTAGATGCTGAAAAGATCCTTCCTCCAGCTCACACTTAGGATGTGTATCTGGCTTTGAGTCATCATACGTATGTGCCATAATGGGAGTAATGTAGGTACAATGTAAGAAGTTGAATTGTACGTCTCAAACTGTTATTCTTTAAGCAGGCATGTACTGACATCACTGCCACCGTACAAAGCTCATCAGGTAGGACTTCCAGGCCCAGATCCATAGCCCTTTATTCCTAGATCTGATCTCAGACTGTAATGCAGCTGAAATAAGGCTTTGCAGAGTGTTTTCAGTGGTCTGTCCCCTTTATGAGAGGATGTGACTTTTGTGATGGAGTGAGGAAGTTCTTTTCACAGAAAGGGTGGTGGATGCATTGCATGGAATGGCCTACCTCAGGAAGTGGTGGATATAAATACAGTGCAGGCTTCAAACAGGCTTGGGATAGGCATAAGGGTGCAATATAGATGAGTATGAATAGATAGGCCATTGACAGAGCAAAGGCCTATGGCACATTCATAAGGTAGAAAAAGAAATGGGCAGACTGGGTAGGCCTTGCGGTCCTTATCTGCGGTCAACTTCTATGTTTCTATGTTTGTCAATTAAAGACACATTTGGATGGGTCTAGGAGTTGGGCTGGTCCCAGACTTTCTGTTTCACCTGGAGGTAAGCAAATAAACCAGACACTTTTGAGACATATCTGGCTGTAAGGTTTTAAAACAAGTTTTAAATCCTTTTTTTGTACAAAACAGCTTTGAGTGTCAGCCCTTGGGCTTGCCATTGCTTTAAGACTTGGGCAAAATGCTCCTGAGGAGAGGAGTCAGATATCCCCACAGGCCCTTTTGTGTATGTGCTAACACTGAAAGACCCAGTGCATGTTTTGTGATTTTGTGGGCTGCTTACTTCTGTATGCTCTTACACTGGCCCTAGTAAAGGGGTCGGTGATAGCTTTAACTATCCCTGTTCTGAGGGCAGGTGCCAGTATGTCCCCAATCATTAGGTCTCCTAGGTACTACTCCTCCAACCCCACACAGTCTGATCTACTCTTCTCTCCCATAATCACATCCTTCACATGGGCAAGTTGTGCTGCTATGTAAAAGAAGCTGAAGTGTGGAAGATCCAGGCCTCCCTTCACTTATGGTAATCTTAAAAAATCTTGCCTTACCAAAGCCTGTTTCCCCTGTCAAAAGAAGGAGGCAAGGGATCCCATTATGCTGAAGAAGAAGAACAATGGCATATGTATTGGAAGAACTTGAAGCAAATATAGACATTTGGGTAGCAGGCACATTTTCACTGCCTTAACCCTAGCCCTCAGAGTTAGTAGCAGGGACCACCACCTGTCACAGTCAGTAGTGGATAATTTGTTTGGTGTTGATCATTCAAATAGTGGAAAGTTATTTTAGTTGAAGATCCTACAAGTAAATAATCTGGTTTAGGGACCTGAGTGTCACACTTGGACAGCTGGTTATGATCTCTGTATCATTTTTTTTGTAAATATAAAAAAATGTATGATGGACTGGGGAAGGAGAAAATGCTGGCTTGCTGAAATTGGCACTTCAAAACCCCCAGGGATAAGTTCAAAGGACAGGATATAGCTAAACTGTGGATATCTAGGATGCAATTATCTTGTCAATTTGCTTTGATCACAGGAAATAAAATTAGCAATGCATGACGTCCTCAGAGAAATCCTTTGATCCGCACTAGATGTCCTGAGAAAAGGGACACTTCCCAGTGTTATGAATAACTTCCCAGAAAGCCATCTAATTTCATCAAAGAGACCTTTGATGTGTAGAGACCAGGCCCAGATGGAAGTAAGGCATCAAATACACATTTGCATGGAATATACAGTGACTTACATCAAAGAGACTTTGATGTGTATGTCTGAAGCAAAGCACAGACTGGTTCAGACCAGTCAACATGAGAAGAGGAGATTTATCATGTCATCCCTTATTTTTTTTTAATAACTTAGTAGGCCATCATGTGTTATAAAATATAGATTTTGTTACACCTAGGAGGAGTTTGGTTACCTCAGAGAGAAGTCCGAGTGTTATTTTTTGTAGGAATCTGAACTTTTAACCTGTTTGTTTTAAGGCTGTATGTGTTGGGATATTTTGTTGTGTAATATTTTCTGTTTTCCTATTTTAAAGTAAAGATTTATATTTTAAATGGAAACTGCCTAGTGTGCTTGAAATTTCTTTTTATATAAGTGGAGCTGTAAAGGTTATAGTTAACACTGTGTATGAGCTTATTGTTATACCAAACTGGGAAATGGATAGAGTTCTCTAAGATCTTGCATAGAGTTCTAAGGGTTCATTTTGTAGACCTGGTTAGGTGCCCATGGGTAAAGATATCTGGCTCCTGAAGACAGAATTATCTGAGCCTGATAATTAGGTAAACTAACAAGAGGTTATCAGTTTGAATCCTCCAGAACTTGAGACTAAGGTGACTGAAACCCACAAAACAGAGAAGAGGATTACCTTGTACTGTTCACTGTCCACAAATCCTATGCTCAGAGGTTGGCACTTTGGGAGCAGAGGGCTGATCTGCTGAGCGAATTTGTGACAATAAGTAGGAAATCTACAATTTTAAGGGGGTCCACACTTTCCCCATGGGCATCCACGCATTCAATCCAGTTTATTTTGTATCCTGACAGAGGGCCATATTCACTAAAGATGTTAGACAAAGCCTGCAATGCCTCCTTCAGGTTCAAGGAGAACAATTGTATGTCATCCCGAAAAAGTGAGATGATATGTTGTGCTCCCTACCTCAGGCCCTTTATCAGTTCACTGTTTCTTATGGCCAATGCAAGGAGTTCTGCTGTCAGAACATTTAGTAGCGGAGGGGACAGTGGGCTTCCTTGTCTAGTACCCATAGACATCAGGAATCCCTCCAAGCAGTGACCATTAGTCAGAATTTGGGCCTGTGGTGTTTTATATAGTACAGCAACTCAGGAATGTGTCCATGAACCTAAACCAAAACATGCCAACACAGCAAACATGAAGGGCCACTCAACCAGGTCAAATGCCCTCTGCATCTAGTGACTGGTGACCAAGTTGAGTAGCCCTTCCCTGGCCCACTTCCAAGTGATGGTCAGTGTTCTGTGCAAATTATATCTTAGCTGCCTGCTTTTCACAAAACCTGCCTGATATTTTTTTTTGTTTGTTTACTGTGCTTTTTGTTTGCTTGCCAGTGTTGGGAATTTCGGCCCGGTCATGGTCCCTTCCGTCCTCCACTCCCATATGAGCCACTTCTCCCCATTGCACCCTTGGTTTGCCCCCCAGGATGAGGCCACGGCACTGGACAAAGTGCCCTGCACATTGGGCAGGTTGTGGAATCAGCGAGGGAGTGCATGAAGGAGTGGCAAGGGGGCATCATTAGGACACTAGCAGCTGTGTTTTGTTTCTCCTTTTTTCTTGGGGCAGGAACATAGAATGATGTCCTACATCTGCTGAACCTCCTAGGACATCCAGACACCGGCTGCTCATGGTAGCCCCAGCCTCCGCAGGTGTCCCTCAAACACCAGACATTCTCCCCACCCTCTACCCAGGGATGGTGAGCCATCTGAGGACACTCCATTGTTCTCCCCTTGGCCGGCCCTCCAGTGATCCAGGTCCACTCCCAGACCTGGGTCGCTGACATCACTAGTGGAAATCCAACCGTTGTGCAGATGGCTATCCTGCCTGATGTTTGTAAATGATCTTAGGTAGAAACCCCTCCCAACTAGAAGTTATAATCTTAATGAGAACTCTGGACAGCTGTAGTTTGGTCCATAGAACAATACGAAAGTGTACCTGTCATTCTCCGCATGCACTTCCACAACCACATAGCTTCCCTACGGATCTCTGTTCTCTTTAAGTATTTGTACCCCCAAGCCCAGTCTAAACCATATGGCCACTCCTCTTGCTTTGGAAGTTAAAGAAACATCTACCAATATTCTCCACCAACAATTTTCCAGCTTCACCGCCTCTTGTGTGCCTATATGGGTCTCTTGCAGCAAAAGCACATCAGTGCTTTTCTTTTTAGCTAGTCCCCACACCATTTTGCATTTTATTACTGACTTCAAACCATTGTCATCAACTTGTGATAGCCTTCTTGTAGATGGAAAGAGATAGATATTACAAGGAAACTTGTATGTTTAGGAGAGATGGTATTTTAAGTTTGCTTGGCATGCACGCAAGAAACATATTGAGATAGTAGAGCATTGCGGAGGTGTGGCAGTGTTGTGGCAATGCAGTGGATGCATTAATGGGCGCATCCTCAGTCACTAATTAATGCTGAAGCTGATAATGGCAGTTTCAGAGCGAGTGCTGCACCTGAAAGAAATCTACTGCTGCAATCACAGGGGTAGTTTCATCATTGCACAGGCACGCAACAGGACAACAAATTTCAATGTTAGCTCCCTCCCATTGCTTATGCCCACCCTGCACACTTTGCTCTCTGTCCCCTGCAGACATCAGGGTGCTCAATCCCAGTGTCAGCATGTATCCCCTCACCCTCATTAATGTGGCACACCGGGAGCCCACATCAATGTGCTAAAAAATACTTTCTTTATGTTTTTGACACTGGGATGCCCACTCCTGGTATAGTATGCACCACCCCCCATGTACCTATGTTCTCAGCCTACCTCAAGTGCCCAATCCCTGGTTTGCATTGATCCCCCAGTACTCTGGCACACTGGGAGCCCACCCCAGTGTGCTAAAATCCATTTTGTTAATATTTCACCTGTAAAAAAGAAAACAGTCCCACAACATTTTTAACCTGAAAAAAAAAAAGAAAATGGTCCCTCATCTTTCCTGCTAGCACCCCTCCCCCAACCCCCAGCCTCCCTCTGCACACCCTACCTCCCCACACCTTCCCTCACCCATGCTTACCTACAGAAGTCGGAATCAGTGATCTTCTGTGGATCAGGAACACGTCTGCACTCTTCAACGACTAACCAGGAACTGAAGAAATGACTGTATGCCCTATAATCGTAGACAAGTGGGGTGGTTTACATAGGTAGATATCTCAGCCAATTTGTAGAGTTATGGTCCCAAATTTTCAACATGAGATTCTTGGACTCCTCATAAACAATGGCACTGTCATTTTGTTTCTCTGTCCCAGAAGGTGATTTTATGTGGCTGCACGGAATCACCATTAGGACTAATTAATGAAATGACACTGCCACTGTTCATGAGGTGGGATCTTAAAAAGACCTAGTTGCAAATTTGTTGAAATAACTCCAAATAATGACTGCATTATGAGTGTCCATTGTGCAGTTTCTACGCATGCTTGTAACGTCATCAATTTTTAATATTTTCACTCCAAATTTCCAACATTGCCATTTTTTCACACTCCCTTATGAAAAGTACAGCTGTCATTTTTTGCATCCTTCCTGAAATCTGTTTTTGCACCTGTGGTGCTGAATGGCACACTCACTGTGCAAAATCACCTTTCAGGATGGAGTACTGAAACAATAGTGCCACTATTCATGAGGTGGGGTCCCAAAAAGCCCACATTGAAAATTGGGAGCAAAAATGTGAACAAATGCCCGGTGCATTAGGGTTTCCAACTGTAACTCCCATCCTGTACAGACTGACGGGTGCTGGGGATGTGACTTGGGGTTGTCAGCCATAACGCATGTGCCATTCCACCCCATCCCCACCCTGCAGCTAATGACAGGCATTGATGTGTGCCTTGGGGTCTTTAGCCCTAACATTCACCCCATTCTCTTATACTGCACTCATCTCAGCTTATTTTCTTATAGAATGGGGTGAGCTTAAGGGCCAAAGACCTCAAGGTACACTGTGACACCTGTCAGTGTCTGCAGGGTGGGGTGAGGTGGAATGGCTGA
This sequence comes from Neoceratodus forsteri, assembly GCA_016271365.2. Lineage (NCBI taxonomy): Eukaryota > Metazoa > Chordata > Ceratodontiformes > Ceratodontidae > Neoceratodus > Neoceratodus forsteri. The sequence goes on along the minus strand of CM057459.1, from coordinate 187,724,566 downwards.
TGACCCAAAGGCACACCGCCACTGCCTGTCAGTCTCTGCAGGGTGGGGGTAGGGGTTGTCATTACTTCAATACTTCACTGCCATTCCTATTATGCATCTCTTTAACTCCTACACTACCAATGCCAATACCAGCAAGCAAACATTTGGCATTGACAAATACTTGTTTAGTACTGTTTTGGCTAAAGTAGTGTTGTTCAGTCAGTATTGTTTTGGCTCATTGCTGGTAGAAGTGGTAAGGATTGTAGTTAAAAGTGTAGTGCTGTGTTCTGGTAGATGGCATCATTTTATGCTCTGTGCAGGTAGAAGGGGTTAGGAATTGTAGCTATTAACTGTACTGGTAAGAAACTTATAGTTAGTACTGTAGAAGTAGTGACTGGACTAGTTAGGAATTTATAGATAGTACTGTATTTTGTAGCCGAAGCAGGTATCATAGGTGGGATAGTGGGCTGCAAGGTATGTGGGGCAGCAGGTTGGATGAACATATTGTGGACGCTGGGAGGATGTCCAATGTGATACAGGCTAAGACGAATTGAGGAAGTGGTGCTGTGGCTTGGTAGAGAGTTGGAGAGGATGGAGAGGGAGCTGGGGCAAGGGGACCTCACTCAGGAAGCAACATGAGGACATCACAGGAGAGGAGCAATGGTTCAAGGGAGGGGATGCAGATGAACATGAGAACACCTCATGGGTGGAGCATCAAATTGAAGGTGGGGATGGGGAAAGGGTGCAGGGGCAAAATGAATGGGAGGCCCGGCACTGGAGGGAATGCTCAGGTCAGGAGGAAGGAGCCAGCATGCAGCATGGCAGAGGGGGCAGGAGAAGGGGAAGAAGGGTCTCCAGGAGGGGACAAGAGAGTGGAATGCACAAGGGGAGGTAGTTAGTTGGAGGGCAGTGGCAGGGGAGGAAGGGAAAAGGGCACAACTGGGGAAGAGTTGAAGGGAACAGGGATGCAGCATTGTGGAGAAAGGTGGATGAAGAAGATGTCAGGCCTCATAGCAGAGGTAGCAGTGGGGAATACTGATGGGGGAAAGGTGACAGGGTTAGGTGGAGGAAATGATGTGCAAAAGGGGGAGATGGGTAGGAGAGGAACAGGGACAAGGACAAATGCGGGAATTATGTACAGGAGAAGGAGTTGGGCAGAAGAGGAATGGCAGCAGGAATGAGTAAGGGGAATGATGGGCAAAAGGAGAAGTCAGGCAGGAGAGGAATGGTGGCTGGGATAGGTGGGAGAAGTATGTCTGGAGGAGGAGGAGTCAGGAAGGAGAAAAATGGTGACAAGGACAGTTGGGGTAGTATGTGCTGGGGAGGTGGAGTCACACAGAACAGGAACGAAGGAGGAGAAACAAGCATAGGAAAATATGGGGGAACTACTAATACTGGGGGATTCAGTACTAAGGGGGATAAGGTGGGGTAGCAAAGGGGTAGGCATAGTGATAAATGAGTGGAAGCTATACCAGGGATAACAGCTGAAACAGTGGGACACTCAGTCCTGAAATATGCTAGAAGAGGAAGGGAGAGACCACTTATAGTTCTACATCTGGGGACAACCGACCTGGCCGATAGTACAGCAGAGGTAGTCCAAAAGAGGTTTGAGGAGCTGGGAAGTTTATGCAAGGAGGAAGGTTGAACAGAACTTTTTTTAAGGTGTTAACAGCACCCAAGGCGGGCACAGTCAGAAAACCAAGGATCAAGGAATTTAATGAATGGTTGGGCAAACGGTGTCACACAAAAGGATATGGGTTAGTGGGAGGGTGGGGAAAGTCCTGTGAGGATAGTAGTCTTTACACTAAGGATAGACTTCACCTAAATGAGGAGGGCAAAAAGGTGCTGAAATGGAAGACTGGGGAGTACACTGAGGTAACTGGACATTTAAACTAGAAGGGGGGGTGGCAGGTGGAAGGATGGCACACAGGGGCCACAAGATGCCCTGTGGTTGATTGTACAGCTGCTGTCTTCCTCAAATGTAAAATAATGCTTTTTTTTATTTATTTCAACCTTGTACTGTACTGTATACACTGTATATAATTTTTCTTCCTTGTATATTATTGCTTTCTGAATACCTGCTTCTGTACTGTCCACCTTGCAAATGAGCCTTGCTCAATGGTGCCTGCCTGGATAAATAAAGATTTTGATTGATTTTGATTGAAGAAGGGAAGCAGAGAAAGCTTACCCCCCAAGGAAAAGGGCAATAAACTAGGTAGAAACAGTAGAGGAGTTGTTGGAAGTGGAGAGCATGGGGGTTGGGATGAAAGGTGGTCACCATGAATGCTAGGCGCCTGGGGAATAAAATGAATGACCTTCAGGCCCTCATGATGGCAAGAGAGGTAGCTATGGCAGCCATAACAGAAGCATGGACCACCCAATACCATGACTGGGACCTGGCGGTACCAGGATACAGAATGTTTCACAGGGATAGGGAAAACAGGAGATTTGGTGGAGGCACTATATGGAAAGGGGAGCTAAAGTGCATTAGGGAGGGGGGAGGGAGAAACAGAGTCATTATGGCTGCAACTCCAGAATTCCAGGAATGGGACTCTCCAGATGGGAGTGGTGTACAGGCCACCATCCCAGATACAGGAGTTGAACAGGGGAACTTGCGGTGCAGATTAAAAGGGCATGTGGGAAGGGGACTGTGCTGGTGGTGGGGGATTTCAACCTGCCAGGGGTAGCTCAGCCACCAGCAATAAAATGGAGCAGGTATCACTGGATGCCTTTCAGGACAGCTTCCTGACACAGGAGGTCAGTGAACTAACCAGGAGCAGGGGAACACCCTTGACCTAGTGCTCACAAATGGAGAGCTGGTGAGGGATATCAATGTGGATGAAACAACTGGTGGGGAGTGACCATCACCCAGTGTGTTCAGGTTGATTATGGGCAAGGGGGGTGGAATGCAACATGACGGTACTGGATTTTAGGGGGGCGGATTTTGCAAGGATGGTAGAGGTAGTGAGTGGGTACCTGGCCAGGATCCAGCCTAGTATGAACACGGACCACAGATGGGAACTCCTAAAGAAGGGGATGTTATAGGCTACCAATTCCTGTAGCAGGACTCAGAGTAAAAAGGTCAGGTCAAAAAGACCGAGCTGGATTAGCACGGGGTTGTGAAAATGGTACAGAGAAAAAGGGTGGCCTTTAGGAGATACAGGAAATCAGGGAGGGGGAGATCGGGAGGAGTACCTGCAGGAGTCAGGGGAGGAGACAAGGGCAGTTAGGGCAGCAAAAGCCACTAAAGATCTCAAGCTGGTGCAAGGCATTAAGAAGGGGGAGTAAAGCTTCTTCAGGTACATTAGGGAGAAAAGAAGCTGTAAAGAACAGATAGTAAGGATTAAGAAGGAAGGGGAATAGGTTGAAAAGGAGGACTAAAAGGCAGAAGCATTTGATGACTTCTTCTGCTTGGTATTTACAAAAGAGAGATGGGGGAGTGCTGCCTGAGGGGGATGGGGGCCAGTAAATGCTAAGGACAGAGTCACAGATGGGGTTGTCACAGAAGGAAGAGTGCTGGAGGGCTTGAAAGTGCTGAGGATAGACAAGGCACCAGGTCCAGATGGCATTCACCCCAGGGTACTGAAGGAGCTAGAAGAGATCCTGGTGGGGCCCTTGGCAGGCCTATTCAATTCCTCACTGAATTCAGAATGTGTACCTAACTACTGGAGGTTGGCTCATGTGACTCCCCTGCAGAAGACTGGACTCAAGGGTGAACCAGGGAAATATAGACCAGCGAGCTTCAGGCCATTGTAGAGAAACTAATGGAAACTATCCTGAAGGAGAGGCTGGTATCCTGCTGGAGTCCAAGGGGCTGCAGGACAGCAGACAGCATGGCTTTCTATCTGGCAGATCCTGCCAAACCAACCTGGTAGATTACTATGACTGGGTAACTAGACAGATGGACAAGGGCCATGCAGTGGATGTCCTGTACCTGGACTTCAGCAAGGCATTCAATTTGGTGTCGCATGGGAGACTTAGAATAAAACTTGAAGGCACAGGGGCAGGAGCAAAAATGGTGGGATGGGTGACAAACTGGCTGCAGGGAAGACAGCAGAGGGTGGTGGTGGAAGGGAACTCCCATCCCTGAGGGCAGTAATGAGTGGGGTTCCTCATGGTTCGCTACTGGGATCAGTGTTATTTGGGATATTTATAGCAGACATTTCCAGGGGTATTAAGAGCAAGATCAGCCTGTTCACCAATGACACCAAGATAGGGGTAGTGGTGGATGACATAGAGGAGTGGCAGGGTTTGCTGGAGGATCTGAAAAGCTGGAGACCCAGTCGGGCACTTGGCAGCTGGGGTTCAGTGCCAAAAAGTGTAAGGTGCTGCATTTTGGGGCAAAGAATCCAAGGAGAAACTACCAACTGGGGGGTGCAGCTGACAGAGACTGAGGAGGAGAAGGATCTGGGAGTAGTTATATCAGGATCAATGAACAACTCCACACAATGTAGGAAAGCAGCTGCAAGGGCCAACAAAATACTGGGTTGCATCGCAAGGGGAATAACTTGAAGGAGGGGAAGTAATTCTGCTGCTGTATAGATCACTGGTAAGACCTCATCTCGAATACTGTGTGCAGAACTGATGAACATACCTGAAAAGGAACATTAAATTACTGGAATGGGTGCAGCATAGAGCAACTAAGATGACTCAGGGATGAGGGACTTACTGTATAAAAAGAAGGCTTAGGGAGCTGAAGATGCACTCACTGGAGGAGAGGAGGGATGGGGGGACATGATCAAGACATTCAAGTACATGAGAGGGATAAACAAGACTGGTACAGATGGGTTCTTCAGGCTAAGGGTGGAGAGGGATACTAGGGTTCATGAGATGAGATTTTGGGGAAGAGGGTCAGAAGGGAAATGAGGAGGCACTTTTTTACACAGTGGATGGTGGCAGGGTGGCATGTGCTACCAGGGGATTTGGTAACCTGTAGAACAGTGAACTGCTTCAAAAAGGGCTGGGATAAGGCAGGGGGAGGATGGGGGAGGGAGAAAAACTGCAGAATAGGACTGCTAGCTACAAAATCAAGCAGACTCGATAGACCAAAATGGACTTTTTGGGCTGCCAATTTTTGAATGTTCATATGTTTGTAGTTATATAGGGCAGGTAGTAATGATCTAGCACAAACAAGCCAACACACTGACTTTCTAAAGTTTAACAAAAACAAGCATTTGTCAATGCTGAATGTTGTCTTGCTGGCATTGGCTTTGGTAGTACAGAAGGTAGAAACATGCATAATAGGAATGGCAGTGAAGTTTGAACCAACACAATCTCACCCTCCTGCAGAGATTGACAGGCATTAAGGTGTGCTTTGGTCGCTGGCAATAACGCTCATGCCATTTTACCTCACCTGCCCTGCAGACTCTGACAAGTGTTGCGTTATGGCTTGGGGCTATCAGGCCTGCCGTTCACCCCATTCCATAAGGAAATACATTGAGATGGGTGCAGTACAGGAGAATGGGGTGAACTTTAGGGCTGAAGAGTCCAAGGCACACCTCAATGCCTGACAGTGGCTGCAGGGTGGGGGTTGGGGTGGAACAGCATGAGCATTACAGCTGACAATCCAAAGTCACCCCCTGACACCTGTCAGTCTCTACAGGTAGGGATGTTACAGTTAGAAACCCTAACATCCTGCGAGTTTGTTGGTATTTGAACTCCAAATTTTCAACATGGGGGTTTTGTGAGCCCCACCTCATGAAAGCATTTAGGACCTCTGCTTATGAGCAGTGGCCACTGTGATTTTGTTAATCTGTCTCAAAAGTTGATTTCCCACACTAACCATGCCATTCTGCACCAGATGTAAGCACATTTTGGGCAGGATGTAAAATGACAGCTGTACATTTACAAGGAGGTGTGAATAAATGGCAATTTTGAAAATCTGGAGTGAAAATACTAAAATTCTCGGGTTAGAGCATGCGTGAAACTGCACAACACACACTGCAACAGTAATTTCATGGAATTTTTTCACCAAATTTTCAACAGAGACATTTTGTGACCTCTGCTCTTGAAGAGTGGGAGTGTAATTGTCTTAATCTGTCCAGAACATTGATTTCCCACAGCGACCACACCATTGTGCGCCAGATGTGCGAAAACACATTTTGGCCAGGATATGAATAATGACAGCCATACTGTTCATAAGGAGGTGTGAAAAATGGCAATGTTGAAAATCTGGAGTGAAAATTTTTAAAATTCTCAAACTTACAAGCATGCATGGCAACTGCACTACACATGCTCATAACACAGTCATTTTTTGGAATTTTTTCATCAAATTTTCACCATAGGCATTTTTGGGAGCCCACCTCATGAACAGTGGCACTGTCATTTTGTTAATTAGTCCCAAAAGATGATTCCACACAGTCACTGCAAAATCACCTATCAGGATCAAATAATGAAATGACAGTGCCTGAACTCATGAGATGGGGTCCCAAGAACCCCATGTTCAAAATTAGGAGCCAAAAGTCACAAAAATGGCCAAGATATCAATCTAAGTTGAATCCCTCACTATTGGTGCCATTATACTGCTTACCGTGATTTTCTTCAGTTTGCAGTCAGCTTTAAAGGGTGCAGATGTGTTCTTGCTCCTCCAAAGATTGTCATGCCAGGCTCCAGAGGTAAGTATGGGCTATGGGGGGTGTGGGGAGGTGGGGTGCACAGAGGGTGGGTGTGGATTGGGGGAGGTGAGCTGCTGTGACCATGAGGGACTGTTCTCAGTTTTACAGGTAAAAAATTAAAAAAGGACATCCCAGGAAGGTTTTTCCCCCACAGGTTTGCTTTGGGCACACTGGGGTGGGCTTCCAGTGTGCCACCTGTGTTTTTTTAGAGGGGCTGAAGCCAATGGGGATTGGGCCCCCTGTCAGCAAAGATAGCATGTCTGTGTTTGGGGGGGCATGATGCCAAAGGGGACTGGGCACCCCCCTCAGCAGATTGCAGGTAGGGGACTGAAGGCAACTGGGATTGGGGCCCCCTTCAGCAAGTGTGTCTGTGTTTGGGGGGATGATGCTGAGGGGGGTTTGGCACACCCCTGGCAAACAAACAAAACAAAGGGGAATATACGAAGATGGGGACTGGTATCCCCCATTGGCAAATGAACAGGGATGGGGACATGCCAACAGGGGGACTGGGTACCCCATAGTTGGCTTACTGGGTATTGTGAAAGGCAGATGGCCAACAGCCACTGCCATGTTTACTGAAACGTTACACCAGGCAAAGCATGCCCTGTAATGATGGGTTGCTCCTCATTGCAGCGGTGAAATTGTTTCGTTGGTGGCACTTTGCAGTGCAGTTATAGACAGTATGTAATTTATCTGTGCCACAGAGCCCAGCTAAAAAAGCAGTGGTGCCATTGGCACACATGACTGCATCTCCAAAACCTGTTGCTCCACACACCAGGTTAATATTATTGATGTTGTTTAGCGCTGCACACACAAAACAACATAAAATGGGAAGTGAGGGTGGAGCCCTCACAATTGTTAGAAAGGTACACTAAGAAACTGGCATAGTGGCATGCAGGGTGGTAAGTATTCAGGTACATATAACCAAGAGGTCATTAGTTCTTCACTTATGGCAGTTACCCAAGACAGGAAGGGACTTGAGGCAGGCCCAACCAGTATCTGGATATCCATGTTGGAGGAAGTAAAATAATCAAAACAAGTGAATTATAGCTGGCCTGCTGAGGGCACAGATGAGTCCTGATCCTGAAACAAGAAAAGATCTGATGCTAAGGGTCAAAAGAAAAGTAGGCTTGGGATGATATCCATACCTTTTCCAAGTTCTTCCTTGATTTCCTCCAGAAGAACTTCAGAGTCAAAAGCAAGATGACTGGAATCGCAAGAAAGTAGTAACTGCTTATCCATTCTAGGAATTTCTCCTATGTCTCCGTTCTCCAGCACACTCTGTCCAGGGGGAACAGGAGACAGGACTAAGGTTGAGCCCAGACATTTACCTTGGAAATGTCTTCTGGTAGGAATTCAATGCCAACTCTGTACCAAGCTGGGTGCTGAGAAGGTCCTGTATCTTCTGAGAAAAGGGAGCTAAACAAATAAACCATAAAAGGCTAGCCTGGGGGGGGGGAAATTTTCACCAAAACACAAGAAAACTGATGTGAATGCCACTGACTATTGAATGTTGGGGAGGCTGTTTGCCAGGGTGTGGGATAAATAGTGGTGACACAAAAGGGGAATGTTGTACTAGTCTGTACTGTGATGTCATGGGATTATGTCATAAACCTTGCTGTTTGGTGAGAGGACACCCTAAAGACGAACAGAAGAAAGGGATTTAGTGGTCTTATGGACTGCCTCAATCAAACAAGTCATACAGTAAGGCATTGAGGATGTTGGGGTGTATAGAGAAGGGTGTTGATGGTAGGAGAAGTGAGGTGATTCTGCCACTGGACGGATCCCTGGTGAGGCCTCACCTAGATTACTGTGCCCAGTTCTGGAGTCCTCATGTGAGAAGGGACCTTTCATTCATTTCAAAAGATTCATCAGAAATGACATACTGAGCTGGTAACAGCTTGTTTCCAGAGGCCCTTAATATGTACTCATTGAAAGTCAGTCAGGAGTAGGGAGGGGGCATGACTGAAACAGAAGTTGAACAAAGTGAATAGAAAGGACCAGAGTCAGTAGAAGGCATGACTGGAGGTTGGTGGGGGACAAGGTCAAGAGAAATGTGAGGAAGTTGTACTTCACTGAGAGGGTGGTAGAACCATGAACAGACTGCCAATGGAAGTAATGGGGGCAGCTACCCTTACTAGGTTTAAACAGTTTGGGCAGAGCAGGGGATTCAGAGTCCAGGGGGGGTGCAACATGTGTTTCAGGAGTGGGGGAGGGTACCACACGACTAGCATAGTGGATTGCTGGATTGAAGTAGTACAGTATGGGCGGCTCGATGAACCTTCAAAATCTTTCTGCTGTCAGATTTTATGTTTCAAAATCAAGATTTATGACCTACAGGACACAGTAGCTGTAAACATAAATCATGCAAAAACTTCTGTTTCAAAGTAATAAATTTGAATTTAAAAATCACATAGTTTTGGTGTGCAAAAAAAAAATTGGAAAGGTTTTATTTATGTATGTATTTATTTATTTTTATAGTTTTCTGTCAAGAAAGGCATACTGAGGCAAAGCTTGGTTCCAGAGGTATCCCAGGATCATGGGGATGTTAAGCGACATGTTCAGGGTCACACGGTATACAAGTGGTTGTGGAAAATCAAACCTACGCCTACTGGATGTACCAAGCTCTTTCACACCTCATTCTTATGTTTCCAGGGGTCTCCCATTTCCTGCAGTGGTCAAAGCCCACTCCATTCAAGCACTGGCCACCTCTTGCACAGAATGAACATTTGCCTCCTTGGGGGAGATCTGTAGAGCTACTTGAGCCTCTGTTCACACCTTGTTCTTGTTTTATTTTCTTGCGATAGGTTTTCCTGTTTTACCTGAGGCGGCACTGAGTAGTGTAGTCTGATGCTCAAAAGTGGTGAATTCAGGGATACTATTAGAAAACCCCTTTTCCCAGAGGGTGTTCAACCTGTAGAACAAGCTACCAGTGGAGACAGTGGACATGAAGAAGGTACAGGTTTAGACTGCTAGAGGGCCCAGTAGCAGTGCAGTGCACTGCCATGCAGATGACCTGGCTTCAGGAGTGATCCTGAGTGGTCATATCAGAAGACAGGCTGGGCTGAGGTAGCTGCCACATGGCACCCTGCTTCGCCCGGGAGGGTTGATGGCAAATGATCTGTGGTTGCACCAGACAGCTTGCTCCTGCCACATGGGGTAAGGCTGACAGAGGTTGCGCTCACTTTGGGGAGGTGGGAGGGCAGTGGTCAACCTTAACTTTTTTTTGCACTAGCCAGACTGGCTAGAAAACCAGAAATTACATTAGCCCATAGAAGTTTGCAGTAGCCCACAGTCAGCTTGGTTAACAGTGATTTATTTAACGAAAGGCAAACAAAATCGCATTTGTCCTGCCAACAGTCCAACTGATTTTGCACTGTGCCTTTAACTGCAAACCACATATACACTATCTCAGCTTCTGAGACTGAAGAGTCAGTGGTTCTGTCACTGACAACTGAAATGAACTTTGTTCCCATAAGTTTTTCTCATAGCGCCATGTGTTCAACCTCGGCTACATAGTGGATCCAGTTGCAGGCATATTTGTCCTTCTGATATGTTGAACTGCTATCTAGCCCTTTCATATCATCAAGGCTGCACATCCACACAAAGTCTGTGAAATGACGTCCTTTCTTAGCAATTGCATGGAACGTGCAAAACAGTTTATCTAGATGGTTAAGCATTGCTTCTTTCATTTTCTTCAGCATTCCCTCCACATTAATTGTCCCTGGAGCAGCAATGCTGGTATCCTCCTTTTCCTTTGCCCTAGCATGAGCTCACTAATATTATGGGACAAGACAGAGTCAAGCTGGAAGTTATCTGTACCGAAACTAAAATTATTGTTACTGCCCACCTTACCCGACTGTATTTCATGTTTGATACATAAATGGCAGACCATCAGATCTTTTGCACCATCATACCCCAACCAGTCATATTGTTCTAGCCAGTATATTGGAACTGACGGCTTCACTTTGTCCTTTCGTACTCATGATCTTTTATTTGTTTGTCTTCATCAACATGCTTTATGTTAATGGCAGCTGGGTTACTGACTTCTTTAATATATTTCCACATTTTTAGATTTGTAGTTAACAAAGTTGTGTCATGAAAAGTGTGTGTGTCTTTATCCTTCCCCTTTTCCCACCCTGGCTACAGATCCCACAAATGCTTGATCATCCCATTTCTATTAAAAAATGGTCACCCAAAATAAAGGTAAGGATAAATTCAACAGCACCAACCCATACTGTTATTTTTATTCTTTGGCAACCACGTAACTCTCATTGGTCACAAGACCCATTTACACGGGTGGCCCAGGAACACAGGGAGGTTAAGTGACTTGCTTAGGGTCTCGCAGTATGCAAGTGGAGGCAGTGGAAACTAAAACCCAGATCTGCTGGATATACAAAGCCCATTCACAACCTGTTGCTCTCTCTGTTAACCATTCTCCAGTTCTCCTTTCCATGACAGCCATGTGTTCTGATATGCTTTGACCCCCCCTTTTTGATACCTGAACTATCAGTACCTGTGGTATCCTCAATACTACATTGTGTCTCCTTTACCTCATCAGCTACTGCATTTCTTTTCAAGTGTCTAAGGCATCGCACACCATAATTTCAGACGTACCATGCCGTGCTATTTATTCCAGTGGCCTGTACAGGTGTAGCTAATATCATGGAATGTTCAGGCTGGTAGTTTAAAAAATAAAAGCAGCAGCTGCTGAGGACTTAGGAGAGAAATAATCAACACATTGACAAAGACAATAAAAATGTGAAAATTAATTTGAAAAAGTGGGTCTAAAACATTTGAGAATATAGGAAAAACAAAAAGGAACCCATTACAGCATATAAAGGTGTAAAAAAATGTTTCCTATCACAGCAATAAATGACCGTACTTAAAATTTGGAGTTGAAAAGATTAGGTTCATTTAGTGCTAATGGTCTTAATGGCCATACTTTACACCTCCAAGATAGACTGGTTTTACAAACAAAGGCCTGGGTCTAGTGACATCAGAACTCTTTTTGTAACCTGGACATGCATGCAACAGTGAATGGTTTGATACAGTCAGTTTCAATACTACCTGAGCACTCAAAAAGGCCCTAAAACTGGACTACATTAAGGACCCTGAAATACGGATGATCTGGTCTACAACTGGACATGTGGCAACCTTAGAACTGTGTTGCTCCTGGACACAGTCACAAATCTGCCTGCCATGAGTACTGAGCTAAATAAGGAAAGGAAAAGGAGAAAGGATCTCTATCAGCAAAAAATAAAAGCAGTAGTTAGTATAAAATGAAACAGTTTATAAATGCACTACACACAGACATCTATTTTTTTCATTTCACTAATGCTAAGGCAGCACATAGTAAAACCTCTTGGAAAAGACATGGCTTTAAATTGAATAACAGTTATATTTATGTGTCTGTTTGTTTAATACTCAGGTTGAGAATGGAACTGCAGCTTTCCACAGGAGGACTTGCACTAGCCCAGCTGGGCAAGTAAAAGAGATTCTGCACTAGCACGTCGCAATCTGCACTAGTACCCGGGCTAGTAAAGGAATGTTAAGGTTGACTCCTGTAGAAGGGGCCAACAAAAAGGAGGAGAAAACCCCACAGCTGCCTGAATGAGACAGTCTGGGCTCCTGACTTCCCTGGGTCCTAGTGCCTGTTAGTGCTGGAGCGCAGTCCAAATGGAGGACACAATCTTGAGGAGGGGATTGCCCTCACCCTGGAGCCTCTGCCAGTAGTCACTGGGATTGGAGAAGCAGGCCCACAAGGCAAGTCTGGACATATATCTGCTTACCAAGAGAATTGTAGGGTATCCTGGATAGTTGGGTGGGTGGAATGTCCCTATAAATTAGTCATTATACAATGGGTCTTAAAATATTGCTTTCTGATTGACTGTCTGGCATGATTTACAGTGTGTAAAAACCTACTATCATCCCGCAGGAGGACGTGCCAGCCAGCCACATCTGCCATCCCCAGTGTGAAATCACTGCAACCCCTGAAACACAAACAGAAAAGATGCCAGGTTCAGTCACCCGTAAACGACTGTTAAAGACAGTTTTTCCAGTATCCAGTGAGGATAGTGACTGAATATGAGTGATCATCAAAAGGGCGACTCATATTCAGTGCTTTCCCATGGGCTACCTTGCAAGGGTAGCAACCCTACGTGAAAGCGAGTGTAGGAAGGGGCGACCAGAATGGAGGGATAGTGAGGGGGAAGGGTAGGGACAGGGTAGGGCTTTTAGAAACATAGAAGTTGATGGCAGATAAGAATCACAAGGTCCATCCAGTCTGCCCATTTCTTTTTCTACCTTATAAATGTACCATCGGCCTTTGCTCTCTCCATGGCCTATCTATTCATACTCATCTGTATTGCTCCCTTATGCCTATCCCATGCCTGTTTGAAGCCCTGCACTGTATTCATACCCACCACTTTCTGAGGTAGGCCGTTCCATGTATCCACCACCCTTTATGTGAAAAATAACTTCCTTACATTGCCCCTTAATCGGCCTCCCTCAAATCTCATGCTGTGTCTTCTTCTCCTGCTATTTTTTTATACTGAAACATGTTAGACTCTTTCACCTTGTTAATGCCCTTAAGGTGTTTAAATGTTTCAATCATATCCCCCTCTCTCCCTTCATTGCTCTAGGGTATACATATTGCGCTCCGTTAATCTGTCCTCATATGTTTTATGATATAGTCCCTGCACCATTTTGGTTGCCCTTCTCTGTACTACCTCAATTTCGTTAATGTCTTTGTGAAGGTGTGTCCTCCAGTACTGCATGCAGTACTCCAGATGGGACCTAACCAGTGTCTTGTAAAGAGGTATTATTACCTCCCTCTTCCGACTTGTGATAACCCTACCAATACACCCTAACATCCCCCATGCCTTACCTACTGCTTTAGTGGTCTGCTTGGATGATTTCAGGTTATCGGTGATGATGACGCCCAAGTCTCTTTCTTCCCTTGTGACTGCCAGCAACTCCTCTCCCAACCTATAGGTGGCGTTGGGTTTTTCTTCCCTATGTGCATGATCTTGTACTTCTTTGCATTAAACCCCAGTTGCCACTCTTCTGACCATTTTGCTAGTTTATCCAGATCTCTTCTCATTGTGCCCACCCAATCTGGATCAACTACTCTGTTGCAGATCTTGGTGTCATCTGCAAACAAACCTTACCCTCCAGTCCATCTGCAATGTCACTGATGAAGATATTGAAGAGGACTTGCCCCAGGACTGATCCCTGAGGTACCCCACTTGTGACTTGCATCTCTTCTGACTGTACACCATTTACCACCACTCTCTATTTTCTGCCCGTCAACCAGTTTGCCACCCAGTTGACCAACTTCTGACCCACCCCGAGCCTACCCAGCTTATTAATCAATCTTTTATGTGGAACAGTATCGAAAGCTTTGCTGAAGTCAAGGTAGGTGACATCAACTACACCCCCTCAGTCCACCGCTCTGGTTACCCAGTCAAAGAAATCTATGAGATCAGTTTGACAGGAACTTCCTTTAGTAAACCCATGATCTCTTGGATCCTGTGCTCCTATGGATGCTAGGTGTTGCACTATCCTTTCCTTAAGGAGTGCCTCCATAATCTTGCCCACTACTGAGATAAGATTGACTGGTCTGTTGTTCCCTGGGTCCTCCCTGCTACCACTCTTGTTGAGCGGGATCACATGAGCCCTTCTTCAGTCTTCTGGGACCTCTCCTGTGCTCAGAGACTCACTAAACAGTTCTGATAATGGCTCTGCTAGTTCCACCCTTACCTCCTTTAGAACCCATGGATGTGTGTCATCAGGTCCTATTGCCTTGTCCATGCTGAGCTTATCAAGCTCTTGTAGGACCCTTTCTTTTGCGAAGGGACTAGTGCTCACCTCCCCCCCGGCCCGTGTCCATGGTGCTGTGCTGTGGGCCCTACCCTACCTTCTCTTAAAGGACTGGTGTGCCTGCCACTGCTGAGCTATCCATGTGGTGTGGTGATGTTGGTGGCTACCTGTGGTGCAGCAGGTACTGGGTTCGGGGCTGGGGCCAGGAGCAAGGAAATTTTGCTGATGATTTTGGCAGCGGGACTTAATTTTTTTCTGACATCCAGATTTTGCCCTCTCCGCGACATGCAACCTCCTGGAGTTGAGAATCTAATTTCAGGGGGTGCAAGGTAAAGTCCACCCTCCCCGTAAAAACACTTTTTAGTGTTCTGGATGTTGGGTCACCTGGAAATGTATATCGCTGAATTGCTTTTCAGCACTATACACTGACCATAATAACAATCACTGTTATGCGATCACTATTATGACATGGAACTGTTTTTCCTTAATTTTTCTCAGGAAAAACAAGCAGGTAACTGAATAATTGCAATATCCCACTCAGAGTGAGGAATTGCAAGGATTTGGCCACTTCTGGTGTGGTTTCATTTTTTGGCCAGTGGCCTCATGACCAAACCACACCAGGCATGGATGAATCCTGGTTTTACCCACACCTTCTCGTGGTATATTGCTTAAATATCCTTTGTTGCTGTTTTTGATGAAGTATTTTATGTTACTTTGTAGCCTGTCTGCAGAGGTTTGCGAGTGCCAGGTACCCCATTTTATGTTACCTGTTACGGTCTCTGTGGTCAATTACTGCCTGCATGCTCTTCAAAAAACGAGAGCAGACCAAGCATGAAGGTATATTTTGCCCTCAAACCCAATTGTGTCACTGACTTTTCTTTGGCTTTGCTCCATATATTTTCTGTAGAGAAGAGCATCATTCATATGCCATAAGGGGTGGATATCCCATGCAATAAATAGATATCACCAACATTTGTGTGCCGGTAGGGGTGATGTCCCATACATTAAATAGCAGTGTTCATGTTCTGGTGGGGTGGATTCCCCATATATTTAATGGAGATCGACCTGAGTCCCAGCAGGGGTCACTGTCCCATACATTTAATAAATGGAGATCAGCTTGTGTGCCAGTGGGGATCACTGTCCCATACATTTAATGGCGATCAGCTTGTGTGTCATGTGGGAAGGTTGCCCTATATTTTTTACAGAAACTGGCATCATTTGTCTGGTAGTGAGGGTTGAAGTCTGGGTTTGAGTTTCTCTACCATGGTCCCACCCCCTACCCAAAATCTGTAATGGGTGACTGCATACTTTAGGAGAATAGATGTTTGTACATACAGACTTTTCCCCCCAACTATTGCATTATTACCCAAAATACATACAGGATGGTGTGGATTCCACTTGTCATCCCTCCCTAGTAACGAGCCAGTATCATTCTTGTCTCCAGGTGTTTGTGTCTCCAGGTCCTCTACACAATGTAATACCATGAATCCGGTTAGAAATATCCATATTGGACTTCCATTACCAGAAGAACCATCCAGTATCTGTTGAGCCTCCTTCATTTGTGGTGAGGCTGCGACAGGGTGGATGATTGAGGCTGGGGCTGCAGCCACCCTACCCTTTAGACCATTTGTTCCTGGCTCAGCTCACATATGAGCAGTGGTGCCTGCAGGCAGGTACCAACCCTGAGAGAAATTCAAGAGGTCCTGGTGGAGATGGAGGACAAGTCAAAGGATTTCATTGGCTCAAAATCCTGGACTGGCTCATTTAAGCACCTCCAGTAAAGAAAAAAATGATTTCACTAAAGAAGATATATATACTAAAACAGTTCGGTGAACTGTCTTAAATGCACTCTAGCATTCACTCCTCATCCCCTTCTTTACCACCAAAGTGTGTTCCAGAAACACCTCGAGAAGGGCTAGAAGTTTAGTTTACAATTTTGTGTTTCGGACAGTTTCAGAATTTCTGATGTTGGCATTCTGTCCCTAAATCTGGTGTATCAGCTCAGGCCACATAGAGTTATACTGCACTTTTTGCGCACAAAGTGAAAATCAAATTCAAACCTACTATTAGAAACTGATTACCACTCACCAGCAGAGCGGTAGGGTTACTGCACATGAAGATGACGAGCTTGGTTCGGGACTAGCCTGGGCCATCGGACATCCGGGGTGGGGTGGGATAGAGGATCGAGCGTTGCCAATGGATACTTTCCTCCAGGGAGGGGGGTATCAGCTGATCCACAGCTCTGCCACCACCTGGATAACCACAGGTGGTGGTGAAGGGGTAGCATCAGACAGGGACATTGGAGTGAGTGCCACAATCATGTGTGGGCTTTGGCATGCCAACACCCAGTGATGCGGTGTGCTACTGGTGGGAGGCAGGAAAACAGGGACAATAGTGAAACAGACTGGGTGGATGAAGCCCCTCACTGCCAACCATGCTTAGTACTTGGACTTTTCCCACAGCCTGTGTGGGGGACCCTCCAAGCTCTTCACCTCCCCTGCAGATGGCCAGATGGACTGCAGGGGAGAAATGTTGAAGTGACTATAGGCATACACAACACTGGGTGGTAAGCCAAGGGTAGGGGGCTGCAGTACAGCAGTGAGATGTGGGTGGACCTTGGAGGCCTGGCAGGTGTGTGTGGAGCAGTTTCACGTGACTGGCATTAGGGCTTAACGAGATGGTGGTAGGAGGTCCCAACCAAGCACCAAGAGGGATACAATATGTTCCATAAAAAAAATAAAAAGAAAAAGAAAAGAGGGAGAGTCATTACCAGCAGCAGGAAAATTTTCTTTTGTCTACAGTTTCTGGTGTGCTTAAAACATCACATGAATTTAAAATTCGAGCTCTGTACGGACTAGTCTGCCAGTCTTCATACTCGCCTACTTGGGACTGCGTAGTACATTTTCTTGTTCTGGGATACATATGACTGACTATACAGACTGCCATCAATAGTCAAACTAGAATTCTAATCCAGTTTAGTTTCAGCCACCTTTTACAGAGGCCAATATTTAATTTCCCTGCATATACATATATCCCTAACTTCTGCTACAAAATTTGAGACCTCACTCTACGCTGCACATGTGATGTGCTGATGTGGAAGGCCTGTGATGTTATTAAGAAAAAAAATAGAATTTTAATCCACTTTAGGTTCACTCACCTTATACACAAGCCACTATTTTATTTTGTCAAATTTTTTTTATTGTTTTATAATAAAAAGACAATACAGGAAAATGAATGCATTAGGTAAAATCGTTCAAACAACTAACATAAGGACATATAACATATACCTATACAAAAACTAACAAAATTAAGGATTTCATCTGACATATTATCACATTTATCATCTTTAACAATTAAACTAAACAGAGACTCATCAGACTAACTAGTGTGATTTGATGCAAAGGAAATTACAGCTTACGAAATTTAATGATAGCTCTATAAGAACAGTATGGCAACAGCTATTATGTTTAACAATAATGAAACAATTAATATTTCCCTACATACAAATATATATATATATATCTGAACTTCAGGCGATGCTAACGGAGGGAGAGGTGGATGTGGCAGCGGTCACTGAGACCTGGGCCACTGCAGGGCATGACTGGGACCTGAACCTGGAGTGTTACACCATGTTCAGGAAAGACAGGGGAGAGGGAAGGGGAGAAGAGATAGCAATAATAGTCAAAATCTGCATTGGCATAGGAGGAGTGGAGGAGGCAGTGGGAACTGTGGAGGCGATTTGGGTCACCTTGATAACAAGGGGGAGAGCAAGAGAGTAAAAATAGAAGTGGTGTATAGACTGCCCACGCTGACAGAGGAGCTGGAGGAGAGTCTGGTGGCAGATGTGAGGGGACACTGCAGTTTGGGCAGGGGAAGGGTGGTGGTGTTGGGGGACTTAATCATGCCAGGAATGGACTGGAAGACTGTGACATCCTTGGTAGCCAGGGAACAGAGGTTGTTGGATGCCGTTCAGGACACGTTCCTAACTCAGCAGGTGAGGTAACCGACCATGGAGTTGTGGATACTGGATGTGGTCCTGGCAGACAGTGACCAGATTGGGGGGCCTGGAGGTAAGGGACACCTTGGCGGGGAGCGACCACGCCACGGTCTGGTTCCACCTGGACCTAGGAGGGGTAGAAGGCTGCACAAAGATGGAGGTAACTGACTTCAGGGGGCAGATTTCAAGGAAATGGCAAAGATCCTTAAGAAACATTTGGATGGGATTGGGCCAGACATGAACGCTGATAGTAGGTGGTAAATCATCAGGAGGGAGGTGCAGGATGCTGCCAGCACCTGTGCAAGAGTAAGATGAAAATGCAGTAGGGCCCATTAGCCCTGGTGGTGGACTAGGGAGGTTCAGGAGGAGGTGAGGGGGAAAGAAGGCAGCTTATAGGCATTTCAAGTGCTCAAGCAGTGAAAGGGATTGAGGGGAGT
Source organism: Neoceratodus forsteri (assembly GCA_016271365.2). NCBI lineage: Eukaryota > Metazoa > Chordata > Ceratodontiformes > Ceratodontidae > Neoceratodus > Neoceratodus forsteri. Next base: position 187,705,715 of record CM057459.1, on the reverse strand, counting down.
ATGAGCTGATGGCTAGAAGGGCCACTAGGGTGGTGAGGGCAACTTAAGGCAAGGAAGGAGCAGAACCTGGCCAGGGAAATTAGGAGAGGGAACAAGGGGTTCTTTAGATACACTGGGGAAAAATGGAGGGTGAAGGAGCAGATTAGCAAGATTAAAACAGGGGATGGATGGGCACAAGACCTGGGGGAGCAGGCTGCGGTACTAAATGAGTACTTCACCTCAGTTTTCACAAAGGAAAATGGTGGGGCTGCATCTTACATGGGAGGAGACGGTGAAACTGAGGGGGGGGAACCTTACCGATTGGCGGGTTTGGGGAGAGGGTGGGCCATCACTGGCGGGGGAGGCAAAGCAGGAGGACGAGGTAGCAGAGGTGGAAATCATGGCAGAGAGAGTGAGGGAAGCCCTCAGGTCCCTTAAAACAGAGAAAGCACAGAGGCCAGATAAATTACATCCCAGAGTGCTGAAGGAATTGGTGGATGTCCTGGCAAAACTGCTGGTGGAGCTTTTCAGCATTTCTCTGAGGACAGGGTGGGTGGATGCACCAGGACTGGAAGGTGGCACATATAGTGCCTATCCACCGGGGGGGGATCAAGGGAGGTGGCAGAGAACTACAGGCCCTTCAGCCTGACATCGGTGGTGGGCAAGATGATGGAGGGCATTGTCAAGGCAAGGCTAGGGGACAACCTTGAAAAGTTGGGGTGCCTGGATGATAGATAGCATAGATTAAACCTGTGGAAATTGTGTCAGACAAACCTTGTGGACTTCTATGACTGGGTTACAAGTGCCTTGGACCTGGGTAGACCAGTGGACGTCCTCTTTCTGGACTTCAGCAAGGCATTTGACTCTGTTCCTCATGGGAGCCTGTTGGATAAGCTGGTAGAAATAGGGGCGGGGAACCAGATGATCAGATGGATAGGAAATTGACTCCAGGACCAGATCCAGAGAGTTGTGGTTGGCGGGATAGTCTCATCCCCAAGTAGGGCCATTACTGGGGTCCCTCAAGGATCAGTCTTTGAGCCCCTCCTGTTCAACGCCTATGACTCTGACATAAGGAAGAATATCAGGAGGGAGATGAGTCTCTTTGCAGATCATTCAAAACTGGGGGCAGTGGTGGAAGGGGAGGAGGGCAGGGTGGCCCTACAGGGAGATGTGGAGGCTCTGGCAAGGTGTTCTAGAAAGTGGAAGCTGAGGTTCATTGCAAGGTACTGCACCTGGGAGCCAGAAACCTGGGCCAAGTGTACACCCTGGGGGGGAATGCTACAAATCTCAATGGCTGAGAGGGACCTGGGGTTGGTGGTGGATGTCAAGATGAACAACTCTGAGGCTTGTAGGAGGGCAGTGGCCAAGGCCAACAAGATGCTGGGATGTATCACTAGGGGGATCACCTCCAGAAGGAAGTAAGTGATACTCCCTCTGTATAACTGCTTGGTGGGGCCGCACCTCAAATACTGCATGCAGTTTTGGAGGCCACATTTAAAGAGGGACATTGAACTCCTGGAGAGGGTCCAGAGGAGGGCAACAAAAATTATCTGGGGCTTGGGTGACAGGACTTATGAGGAGAGGATCAAAGAGCTAAATATGTATACACTGGAAGAGAGAAGGGACTGGAGGGACATGATAGAGGTCTTCAGATACATGAAAGGGGTAAAAAGGGGAGGAGCAGCCAGGGTGCTCTGAAGGAAGGAGGGGTGGCAACTAGAGGGCATGGGTAGAAGCTGGAGAACGGGAGATTCAGGGGAGAATGGAGGAAGTGCTACTTCACTGAGAGGGTGATGGAGCCATGGAATGCTCTGCCCTGGGGACTGGTGGAGGCAGGGGCAGTGGAAGGGTTCAAGAGGGGGTGGGACAGGTACAGGGGAAGGATTCTGGAAGGAAAGTCCTGTGCAGTGAGAATATCTGGGACTGGGAAGGGAGAAACCAGAGAAGTCAAGGAGGGGGCTGCAAGGTCAGCTCCCAGGGTGAGGGCTGACCAAAAGAGCAGACATGAAAGACTGTAAGGCCTAGGATGTGAAAGGCCAGTGATATTGAGAAAAAAATATTTGAAGAGGGTTAAAGATTTGATGACATGGAGTTCAAGGAAAAATAACATACAATGGTTTAAACTGTTTACATTATTTAAACTTCCACAGAGGCTTTCTGCTATCCTCTTAAATTTTCTTAGAGGAGTACACTTAGAGACAATAAAATATCCAAACAACACTAAATGCACCCACTCTTATAGTCCGTCACAGTTATAAAAAGCAAGACTAATGCCTTGAACTAATTGTACCACAGATGGGAAAAATGCTTCAGATTATGGAAAAAACATTTCTTTTAATCTTTGAATCTCTTTAAAAATTCAATTATAATAAAGTACAAAAAATAGACAATGAGCACTAGGGCAGACTAAATTCATGCAAGAGCAGTATTTAAAAAATTAAAAGCCATACATTTCACCACACCTCAATGTGGTTTCATAGAGGCATACTAAACACAGTGACTTCTGAGTCTATATATAGCTCTTAATTACAACATTAAAGTGCAATCACAACAATTTATCTCAATACACAAACACATGTGCTTAATAAAGGTAACCATCAATAGTGATTACCACAACACACTGATTCCACTCCTCCATCAGTCATTAATTAATTACAACAATTACAAATTACAAATAAAACGATTATGGGGTCTGAGTCCCAGAACTTTTGTTTCTTTAAACTTGAGTTTTCTTTCTTTATGTCCTGGACTTCATTATTGACTCTTTCTCCTTAATGTTCAGGCTATAGTCCTGTAAATCAAAAGGAAAAATGTTAAGTTCCCAAATCCCTATTCTTGTATTAATTTTATTCATCTACAATTGATATTTTTAACCCACTAATAACAACCATTCAGTTTGTTTTTCTGCTTTTGTTGTTTTCATTAATGAATGCACTGCTGTCCCAAATACTAGCACTGCATATCAAAAACTAACTGCACAACCATAGCACACTCCAAACATTCCATATTTAATTATACATTTTATGGAAATACCAGATATTTAGAATAGGATAAAGTAAAACTACAGATCAGAATCAAAAAAGCGCACAATAAGCTGGGGGGAAGGAGACCAACCCATAGGAGGGGGACCAGGAAAACCAGGATAGCTGCCAAAATATATTCGTGCAACCTGCAGAATAGTTTTATTATTTAAACAGAAATCCAAGGCTTCATCAGAGATTTTTAACTTATTGTAATTTATTACAATCACATCCTTTCCTATATTTTTAACCCTTTATGACTTCTGTTATGTATTACTGCTGCTTCTTTAGTAAATGTTTAACTTCCACTGAGTCATTGAGACCCGGTGGAAAACAAGTCCAAGTTCTATAAATTCAAATGGATTCTTTCTGGCTGACTATACTTTTCCAGTCCCCCCAACCGCACCTCTCCATACCCTCTCAATTCCAAAAAAGCTGATAGTGTGTTCCCTTTTATCCTTGTTCAGAACATGCTTACCAATTGCATATTTAATGTTGCCATCCCTCCATGCACATACATGTTCTCCAATTCATTGTTTAAAGTTTCTAATTGTTCTCCCAATATAGAAAGCATCACATTTACACTGCAATATTTATACTATTCCTTCAGTATTACAGTTTATAAACGAATTGCAAAAAATATTATTTTTATCCCGAGGATGTTTAATTTCGCTCCCTTGAATAATGTAACTACAGTATATGCAATTACCACACTGTTTGTTCACATTGGGAGCCTTCCAAAATATATTCTTTTCAGGTGCAACATAATGGATGCTAACCACTATGTCCCTTATGCTCCTCACTTTTCTAAATGTCACCTCGGGTTTTTCCGGTAGAATATTTTGTAATCTAGAGTTCCTCAACAGAATGGGCCACCTTCTATTAATAATATCCCTAACCTCATTTGCCCTGTGTGTAAATGTTGTGATGAATCTTGGGAAATCAGGGTGCTGTATTGATCTTTTGGGCGACTTATTTTCCAGCAGCATTTTTCGCTCCATCTCCTGAGCTCTAATCCCATATTGTTTTGCTTCATTGCAACTTTAACTGCCCCTTTGGAATAGCATTTTTTCATGTGAAGGGTGGCGACTTGTAGCTTGCAACAGGGTGCTGTGATCTGTAGGCTTTACAAATAAATCTGATGCTATACCCCCATATAGTTCAGCATCCAGAAATTCAGTACATTCCAATTGTGTCACTAACTTGAACTTTAAAGCACAATTTGTTGATTCTAAATGTTGCACAAACAAAATCAGATCTGCTTCGCTTCCATTCCATATAATTAGCATATCATCAATAAAATGCCGGCACAAATCCACACAACTCAGGTGTGGATTTGAGGAGGTGTTCTTGACATAGAGATATTCCCAACTAGCCAAATACTAATTAACAAAACTGGGGGCAAAAGTAGCTCCATAGCTGTACTCCTGATCTGCAAATAATAAATCCCCTTAAACATAAACACATTAAGGGTCAAAATCAGTTGGGCCAAATCTAATAATAACTCTGTTGAAGGATGGGCACCAGGGGGTCTCTGATCTAAAAAGAATTGCGTAGCAGACAAACCCTCACCCCCTTAATATGTGGACTAGAAGTGTACAATGACTGTACATCTAGAGTAGCAAACCTCCAGTCATCCTCCTTAGCTATATCTTGTACAGTGTTCAGTATGTCTGTAGTGTCACCAATGTTAGATGGAATATTCTGTACTATAGGTTTAATAAAGTTATCGATGAACTGTGACAAAGGTTCAGTGGTCCTCCTCTTATCAGAGATAATAGGACGCCGTGGTGGTTCATTTAAACTCTTATGTATTTTGGGCAGAACATAGATCGTAGGCACTACTGGAAATTCAGTTGTTAATAACTTTTTTCCCTCCATATTTATCCAGTTCTTATCTAGTGTCCACATCAAATATTCATCTATTCTTTTTTAAAAACCTTCATCAAGTTCCCTGTCAACTTTCTATAGCATTCAATATCATTTAACTGTATTAGAATTTCCCCTTCATATTTATCACTGTCCAGTACAACACTAGCACCTCCCTTGTTAGCTGGCTTTACATTCACTAACCTGTCTCTGGCTAGATTTTGTAATGCTTCTTTTTCTTGAAATGCCAAATTACTGGTTACCTCCCTTTTAATTGAGGAGTTCAAGTCCAAATGCATCAAATCCACCTCGCATTGTCTTAAAAAGGACATCACTGCTGGTTCATAGGGAAGGCAAAATGTAGATCTACGTCAAAAACTATTCACTGGAATTTGGCAAGTGCCCAGCTCAGCATCTGAAATGAGATTCTCTGGGAAAAAAAGTCTTAAGCGTTATTTTTCTAGTAAATAACTGGAGATCAATCATGGTAATGTTAATATCAAGTGGTGCAGAGGGAATAAATGTCAAACCCTTGTTTAATTCTTGTCCTTCATCAGCACTTAATATTCATCCCAAGAGGTTAACATCATTGTCTTGTGCACAAATATTGGCTCTCAATTGTTTAATTTTAAATTTCTTCCACCTCTCACCACCTCCCCCTCCTCCCGTTCTCTTCCTCTGCCCTTATTTTGTACAAACTGGAACCTTGTTTGGTGCTTGCTGCATCTTAGAACCTGCTGTATTTTTTTGCATTATATAATGGCGAGGGGGGGAGGTGAGTCCTGTTGAAACATCAAATGATTTTGTCTGGTTCTTCGGGGCCAAAAATAAGAACTGTTGCTTGATGCATCAGAATCTGGCCCTGATATATTATCGAGTACTGTGGCTTCATCTATTTGTACTTTCTTAAGGATTGATCTTGGAGCTTCCTGTTGTTTACTGGACCATTTAAATACTGTTCCATTCAGATAGTCTCTTGCATCTCTTTTTAACTTTTTTCTTTTGCTGCTTTTGGATGAGCATCATGTCTAAGCATTTTCTTATCTAATTCTTTCCTTAGATCTATTAATTCCACCTCAGGAACCAGTTCTGCAAGCTGATGTTCCAGCTTTTTAATATCATTAGCCCCCTGCTCTCTGACTGGTGTTGCATTCAATGGTATGAGCTTCATCCACTTTGTGGAAGCCTCCTGTGCAATCTCCTGCCCTTTATCCATAAATTCTGGCATCTTAATGATTCTTAAATTCTGGCATCTTAATCATTCTTAAACCTCTCGGGACCTGCTTTAGAGCTAAATAAGCTTGTACCGATGTTTTGGGCCAGTACAGACAAGAGCTCACTATATATTCATCAGAAACTGTGAAGGACAAGTGAGTATTTGTGCACTTTAAGGAAATTTCCATTGATACTGAGAAGATTGTACAAGAATTTGTTCCATTATAGAGAATAATTATGGAAATGCAGTTAATAACATGGGACCTTTAAATCTAGGACAGTTTCACCATGCGGAGCATGTTTTTGAACACAGTGGTTCTAGTAACCCACTTTTAGATAATTGCACTGTACCAAATACAAGTGGTTCAGTAGAGACTGCTGGTTCTGTGAGGGCTCGCACTATATATTTTAAATTAGAAAAGATGGTAAAAAAAGCACGCTGTATGTACTGGCACAAAACATCTATAGAAGCTTATTTAGCTCTAAAGCAGGTCCCAAGAGGTTTAAGAATCATTAAGATGTCAGCATTTGTAATGCTACCAAAAAATAAGGGAGGCTAAAATTTGCCTGATCTTCAGATGTATGCATACGCTACAGTCATAGCTCAAGTTTTCAATTGGAATAATCCAAAATATGATATACCAAGGAAGAATTTAGAATTTACCCTTAATGGGGTAAAGGAGGGGAATGAACTTTTACAATTGCTATATGCCCCAGTAAATAAAAGACCCAGACTTATTTATAATACAAATTCTACTATGGAGACTTGGAGGAGACTCATCCATCTAAGAGAGCTAGAACCAGTAGGTCCCTATTCTAATCTATTAAATTTCAGAATACAAACTCTTACTCTGGAACAGGAGGGTATTTTGGCTCAATGGAGACAAAAAGGTTTTAAATTTATGTTCCACTTGGTGGATGCCAGGGGGTCCTCTCATTTATTAAACTTCAAGGAACATACTATCTTCCACAACAAGACTTTCCAATCTATACAAGCTTAAGAGAGGGCATTGAACATAAAGGACTAGCTTTTAGTAGACTCCCAGACCCCCCCATTGCTTACTTTAGCCATGACCATAGTGAGAAGACAGTTGTGGCCCCACTTTGTGGGACTAATATACAGGGGTTTGAGGGAATTATCAAAAAATTCAACTCAGGGAATTCTAAATGCCTGGAATAAAGTGCTTCCACTCCAGGTATTGATGATTTGAAAAAGTATAACAAATTCTTAATGGGACTTTTAGGAGCCTCCTACTGGTGAGAATTTGCCTGGAAATTAGAAATAGAGTTTTCTATACTCTGGCAAGACTGGCCAGGTTTTCATCAGAGACACTAAGTAATTGCTGGAGAGATTGTGGAGAAATGTCTGTGGATCAGTTCCATGTTTTTTGGGCCTGCCCGCAGTTAGCAGGTTACTGGAGAGATATTTTAGAGGCATTAAAAGAATTGGAAGATGCGGAAGCTGTGTTGACCCCTGAGCTGGTATTACTCTCTCAATTCTGCCAGAGGGTCTCCCAATACTCAAAGGATTACTGTTACTCACTTACATGCTAGCAGCTAAAAAAGCAATTACTAGAAACTGGGGGAAGAAGTCTCCAAATATACAGAACTGGCAGGGAATAATGGGAGAAATATATGTATTAGAGAGATTAATAGCTAAAAGCACAGATAAATGGTCTGCATTCGAGCTTAAATGGAGGAAATGGTTTCTATATATTTCATCTTTAGATCCTACTTTTGTACCTTAGAAACATATTGACTCTGAGGATGTCTTATGTAAATGTCTTAGTGCTCATTATATGAATTGCTTTGTAAAATATGTAAGTTGTCCTGAGACCTTTGACTAATCTATTGCTATGTATCTGACTGATGTAATTATGTACTGTCTTAACTTATGCATTTTAAAAACCTGTCCTATGATTTTGCAAATGAAAAATATAATAAATATGTAGTATAAAAAAAAGATGTCAGCATTTGGGACTGACATTAACAAATTTATGGATAAATGGCAGAAGATTGCACATGAGGCTTCCACAAAGAGGATGGAGCTCATACTATCGAATGCAATGCCAATCAGAGAGCAGGTGGCTAATAATATTAAAAAGATGGAACATCAGTTAGCAGAATTGGTTCCTGAGGTGGAATTAATAGATCTTGGGAAAGAGTTAGATGAGAAAATGCTTCGATATGATGCTCGTTTGAAAGCAGCAAAAGAAAAAAGTTAAAAAGAGATGCAGGAGACTGTCTGAATGGAACAGTATTTAACTGGTCCAATAAACAACAGGAAGTTCCAAGATCAAAGCTTAAGAAAGTACAGATAGATGAAGCCACAGTACTCGATTATACATCAGGACCAGATTCTGATGCATCAAGCAACAGTTCTTATTTTTTGACCTGAAGAACAGGACAAAATCATTTGATGTTTTGACAGTACTCACCTACCCCCCCCCCCCAATTATACAACATGAACAAATACAGCAGGTTCCACAATGCCGCAAGCGCCAAACAAGATTCATGTTTGTACAAAACTAGGGCAGAGTACGGGGGGGGAGGTAGGAGGTGGAAGAAATTTCAACATAATCAATTGAGAGCCAATGTTTGTGCACAAGGCAATGCTGTTAACCTCTTGGGATGGATATTAAGTGCTGATGAAGGATAAGAATTAAACAAGGGTTTGACATTTATTCCCTCTGCACCACTTGATGTTAGCAGGACCGTGATTGATCTCCAATTATCTACCAGAAAAATAACCCTTAAGACTCTTTTTTCCCAGAGAATCTTGTTTCAGATGCTGAGCTAGGTTCTTGCCAAATTCCAGTAAATAGTTTTTGACCTAGATATCCATTTTGCCCACCCCATGGACCAGCAGTGAAGTCCTTTTTAAGACAATGCGATGAGGATTTGATGCATTTGGACTTGAACTACACAGTTAAAAGGGAGGTAACCAGTAATTTGACATTTCAAGAAAAAGAAGCATTACAAAATCTAGCCAGAGACAGGTCAGTGATTGTAAAGCCAGTTGACAAGGGGGAGCTAGTGTTGTACTGGACAGTAATAAATATGGATGGGGAAATTCTAAAACAGTTAAATGATATAGAATACTATAGAAAGCTGACAGGAAACTTGATAAAGGTTTTTTTTAAAAAGAACTGATGAATATTTGATGTGGGCACTAGATTAGAACTGGATAGATATGGAGGGAAAAACGTTTTTAACAACTGAATTTCCAGTACTGTCTACAATCTGTCTTCTGCCCAAAATACATAAGTGTTTAAATGAACCACCAGGTCATCCTATTGTCTTTGGTAAGGGGTGGATTACTGAACCTTTGTCACAGTTCGTTGATAACTTTATTAAACCTTTAGTACAGAATATTCCATCTTACATTCGTGACTCTACAGACATACTGAACACTGTACAAGATATAGCTAAGGAGAATGACTGGCAGTTGCTACTCTAGATGTACAGTCTTTGTACACTTCCGTTCCACATGGTGAGGGTTTGTCTGCTATGCAGTTCTTTTTAGATCAGAGACCCCCTGGTGCCCACCTTACAACCGAGTTATTATTAGATTTGGCACAATTGGTTTTGACCCTTAATATGTTTATGATTAAGGGGATTTATAATTTACAGATCAGGAGTACAGCTAAGGGCGTTACATTTGCCCCCAGTTTTGCTAATTAGTATTTGGCTAGTTGGGAATATCTCTATGTCAGGAACGCCTCCGCAAATCCACACCTGGGTTGTGTGAATTTGTGGAGGTGTTTTATTGACAATATATTAATTATATGGAAGGGAAGGGATGCAGATCTGATTTTGTTTGTGCATTATTTAGAATCAACAAATTGTGCTTTAAAGTTCAAGTTAGTGACACATTTGGAACGTGCTGAATTTCTGGATGTTGAACTACATGGGGTAATAGCATCAATTTTATTTGTAAAGCCTACAGATCGCAACACCCTACTGCAAGCTACAAGTTGCCATCCTTCACATGTAAAAAATGTTATTCCAAAGGGGCAGTTAAACAAAATTGCAGTGAAGCAAAACAATAAGGGATTAAAGCTCAGGAGATGGTCAATAAATTTACTGTTAGGGGTTATAAACACGATCTAGTAACTATAGCATTAGAGAAGGTTAACCAGTTGGAGTAAAGAATGCTGCTGGAAAATAAGTTGCCTAAAAGACCAATACAGCACTCTGATTTTCCAAGATTCATCACAACATTTACACATAGGGCAAATGAGATTAGGGATATTATCAATAGAAGGTGGCCCATTATGTTAAGGGACTCTAGATTACAAAATATTCTACCAGAAAAACCTGGGGTGACATTTAGAAAAGCGAGGAGCATAAGGGTCATAGTGGTTAGTAGCCATTATGTTGCAGCTGAAAAGAATATGTTTTGAAAGGCTCCCAATGTGAACAATTGGTGTGATAACTGCATATATTGTAGTTACATTATTCAAGGGGGTGAAATTAAACATCTACAGGATAAAAAGAACATTTTTTGAAATTTGTGTATAAACTGTAATACTGAAGGAATAGTATAAATATTGCAGTGTAAATGTGATGCTTTCTATATTGGGAGAATGATTAGAAACTTTAAACAATGAATTGGGGAACATGTACGTGCATGGAAGGATGGCAACATTAAATATGCTGTTGGTAAGCATGTTCTGAACAAGGATAAAAGGGAATACACTGTTAGCATTTTTTTGGAATTGAGAGGATATGGAGGGGTGTGGTGGGGGGAATTGGGAAAGTGTAGTCAGCCAGAAAGAATCCATTTTGGATCTACAGAACTTGGGCTTGTTTTCCACCGGGTCTCAATGATTCAGCGGAAGTTAAACATTTACTAAAGAAACAGCATTAATACATAAGAGAAGTCAGAAAGGGTTCAAATATAGGAAAGGAAGGGATTATAGTGTATAGTCAGGTGTTGTGCCGAATAGAAATCAGAGCCTTTCCAAATATTGTACCACAATTCAAAAGGTCATAGAATGTGATTGTAGTACACTGTGGTACAACAACATTTGGAAAAGCTCTAGAGGTTCTATCAGAGCCGTAAACTGGCTGCGAGCCCTTCTGGCAACAGCAACAGCAGCATTGGCGGCAAGATCCCCTGAACCAGTGACACGAACATGAACAGGCACATAAACAAAATCCAAATGCAGGATTAACCAGATAATCTTAGCTTCATCAAAATTAGAACCTGATATTTAAATAACTTGCAAGTAATTGTTTCCTCTGAGCCCACATCCTCTCGCTAACTGAGACATATGCCGCCATGTTTTTTTCTTGAAAATCCCTCCCACATCCCAATGACAGCCAATAGAAGGCAACACAATAAATGTAGGGATGTCTGCTCCCTAGCAACCACACATGTAAATAAAGCAATCAGCCCCAACTCCCAGAACACAATGGAGCAACAAATACATTTTTTTTATTTCAAAAATTTCCAACAAAAAACTTTGGCAATGGGGGACTATACACTATAAAAAATAGCGATGAAATTGTATGAAGCAAACCCTATTCTGTTACCTCAGGGTTTTGATTACCACGGAGCTCTCGAGCTTCGCTCTTGAGGTCTGAGGTAATCAAAACCCCTCGGTGGTACAATAGGCTGGTTGCGCATGGCTGTCCATGCATTATTCTTTATGTAATAATAAAATGAGCTGTAGTTTTGCTTTATCCTGTTCTAAATATCTGGTATTTCCATAAAATATATAATTAAATATGGAATGTTTGGAGTGTGTTATGGTTGTGCAGTTAGTTTTTGATATGTAGTGCTAGCATTTGGGACAGCAACACATTCATTAATGAAAACAACAAAAGCAGAAAAACAAACTGAACGGTTGTTATTAGTGGATTAAAAATATCAATTGTAGATGAATAAAATAAATACAAGAATAGGGGTTTGGGAACTTAACATTTTTCCTTTGGATTTACAGGAATATAGCCTGAACATTAAGGATAAAGAGTCAATAATGAAGTCCAGGACATAAAGAAAGAAAACTCAAGTTTAAAGAAACAAAAGTTCTGGGACTCAGACCCCATAATTGTTTTATTTGTAATTTGTAATTGTTGTAATTAATTAATGACTGATGGAGGAGTGGAATCAGTGTGTTGTGGTATTCACTATTGGTGGTTACCTTTTATTAAGCACAAGTGTTTGTGCATTGAGATAAATTGTTGTGATGGCACTTTAATGTTGTAATTAAGAGCTGTATAAATAGACTCAGAATTCACTGTGTTTAGTATGTCTCTGATGAAACCACATTGAGGTGTGGTGAAATGTAAGGCTTTTTTTACACTGCTCTTGCATGTATTGTGTCTGCCCCAGTGCTTGTTGTCTATTTTTTGTACTTTATTATGGTGGAATTGCTAAAGAGATTCAAAGATTTAAGGAGACATTATTTCCATAATCTGAAGCATTTTTTCCATCTGTGGTACAAGTAGTACAAGGCATTAGTCTCATTGTGGGGGATAAGCTCTGAGGTGCTCCACACTCCTTACACCTGGGTATTGTGTTCACCTGATAGGTTGCTGATGCACATGTGACTTCAAAAGAAGTCCGTCTCCTCTTCCCTGTGATGCAGCCTCTCCTGTCTCAGTTTGAACTGTATATCTGACCCGGTTGCAGTGCATAAAAACAGTTCCCAAGCAGTTTTTGAATTTCATTTATATTTTTGAGGTAAACTCAGTATTTTGTACTCAGTATTTTGTTGTAATATGTTAAGTAAACCAGGATTAATGAGGAGTGTCTGGTTCTGTTACATCATGTAAAGAATAGTAGACTAAATGAACCAGTAATTTAAACATGGAAGGAACTGCCAAATGTTTGTGTAAATCTTTCCAAAATTCACAGTTATACAATGGAACTACTGGCCACATCCCTGGGACTCAGCTGTTTTTTTGCAGATTCATTTAGCAGGATGATTGTCTGAGTTTGTGGCTAAGCAGCTCACTTGGGTCTCCTGCTAGCAGACCTAAGTTTGTGTTTTGGCTGTTATCTGCTGCTGGGTATTACCTGTGACCCCTGCTAGTGGTCTCAAGAGTGTCCCAGTTACCCACTTCAGTGGCATTTTGTGGGAACTTCTGGGCATCCTGTGGTCCCTGCTAGAGACCACAGAGATAGTCCCTTATTGTGCCAATCAGTTTTGGGGCTTATTTCCCAAGTTCACTTCAGACTGCATCCTAAGGCATCTGGGTCAGTAGTTTTTCAAGTTTTGTCTTCCCTTTTTTATCTGGGGTCTACCTTTCAATTGTAGAGCTCCCAGGAGGTATATTAATTTTTGTTTGCTGTATCCTCTTGCTGCAGCCGTCAGGAGCCCTGGTGTCCTAATATGGTGACTTTTCACACCTCCCCATCTCTTATGTATTCAGGGAGGGTGTTGGCCATGTTTCTGCTTGTCTGCTGGGTCTCCTGGCTGTCTTGTCCATTTCGCTCATCTCTCCGACTCCTTCACGCATGTGCTTGAGCTCTGAGTATGAGCATGCACGACTCATACCTCCGGCTTGCGCATGCGCACAGGGGGTTCCTTCACCTGCGCATGCGCACTTCTCCAATGCTATATTATGTGGGGCTAGGCATTCAGGAGCTTGCACCAGTATGAGGGCAAATAGATTTTTCTGCAGCCATTGCTCACACTCGCGATCTGCAAAGTGAATCTTTGAGGTACCCATCCACAGTACTGAAGGGTCTCAGTGACCAGTAAATGTTTTCTTAAGCACTTCTCCTGGGGAAAACCATAAAGCTGCTCTCTTCATAGACGCTGTAGAGGTCCACAGTGCAGTGATAATTTTATGACCCCCCTTTTTTAAAGAAACAGCAGGCTACCAAGAAATCAGTCTGCTTACTCCCCAACTCTATGGTATACTGTGCACTAGGTGTGCAGGCATTCCAGATTAAGGCACAGAACAAAAGGTTTTTTTCAATGGGACAGCAGCTCATTTGGGCAGCACTAGACAGTGTCTGTGTATGTTTATTTTGGCTGCAATATCTGTTCCCTATTATCAGTTTGTGTATGGCTACAGAGGGGATTACTGCCAGTTTTTACAATGCAGTCTTTTGAGCAATGTTGAACATGATCCTAAAGCCACTATGATCCTAAAACCACTCCATTTGTTTCCCATTCTTCCACAGACATGGGAGAAACAAAAAGCTGCAGGCTCTGCAATGTTCCCATCCCTTCAGCACAGCTAGGGCGCATCTGCGCTTCTTGCGCTGAGGAGCCACCCACTTCAGCACACACACAGCAGATGAGGACATATTTATTGACCACAGTGAGCTCCAAGGAACTCCTAATGTAACACAGGCCACTCTGTCTAATTCTCAAAGCAATGTAGACAATAATGCCATCCTACTTCAGAATCAACAGGTTCTTCAGCTACAGCAGCAACTCATGACAGCTATGTGGGACAAATTAGCAGAAATTTCGGTGAGACCTCAAACTCCAGGCCCTAGTACTCAGAACCATGCTTACAGCTCCAACCCACATTCTACGGAACTGCCCTCCCGCCTGAATCAAACTCGGAAGATGAGGAGGATAAGGAGGTTGCCCCACAGTCACTCACGGCCAAGTGGTGCTTTCGATCAAATACTTGCACTGGTTCACAGTATTATTGCCACAGTAGGCTTCGAGACACCAGCCACACCCATTACCCAGTCTAAGCTGCTGCCCTCTTTACAACCGGCGCCAAAGGCATCTGACAAATTTCCCTTGTGTGAGGCCATTAACAAGATAGTTAATTAAGAATGGAAATCCAGAGATCCTGCATGAATCCCAGTGCATAGATCATGGGATAAAATGTATCCTCTGGAAGCTGACAAACTAGTATTATGGTGCACACCCCCTAGTGTGTACCCTCAGATAGCATCCCTTAATAAAAAGAGCGTCCTGCCTACAGAGTCCACTTCTGCTCTCAGAGACCCAGTGGACAGGAAATTGGAGGACATATTAAAGAAAAATTTTGAGCTAGCAGGTCTGGGGGCTAGGGCAGCTACCACAGCCATCTGTGCCACAAGGGCCCAACTGGAATGGTTACAAGAGGCTCAAAAAAGCAATTACATCCAAAACTTCAGAGTCACACTTGCTCGACAATGCCATATTATCTACCAAATATCTGGCAGACATGACAGTAGACTCTCTGAAGATCAACGCCAGAGCGGCCACACTTCTGAATA
The DNA here is from genome assembly GCA_016271365.2 of Neoceratodus forsteri. Lineage (NCBI taxonomy): Eukaryota > Metazoa > Chordata > Ceratodontiformes > Ceratodontidae > Neoceratodus > Neoceratodus forsteri. The sequence continues at coordinate 187,690,445 of CM057459.1, read as the reverse complement.
GACCTAGAAGATGTATATGGATGAAACTGTGGAATGCAGATCCTGAGTCAAAGCCTCTCCTACTAAAATTGCCATGCAGGGGAAACCTTCTGTTTGGAGAAGGACTGGAGAAATATTTAAAGAGAAAGGAGGATGGGAAGGCATTGGGAAAAGACAGAGTTAACAACTCCATGTACCTCCCAACCAGGCAGGCTAATCTCACACATTCATTTCGAGACAGGCACTTAGGTCAAACTTCATACAGGGGTCAGGGTTACCGAACAAATTTCAACCCCTACAACTCATACAACAGATAACAGGGAAGGGGAACACAGAGAAGGGCTAGAGGTTACTACCAGCACAGAAGAGGGGGTCACAACAAACAATGACTATTCCTCTTGTGAAACACAGCCAGAGGTACCAATCAGTGCCCGATTAAGCAAGCTCACTCATGAATGGATAAAAGCCACTCAGGACAAATAGGTCCTAGAAATACTTCAAGAGGGTTACGCAATAGATTTTGCAGAAACACCAAGACTGAACAGGCTGATAACATCACCAGTAGCAAAACACAGGGCAACACTTCAACAGTTACAAGACATACTGAAAGAACTAACAGACAACAGTACCATCATGATGGTCCCCCAAGCAAGGGAGGGACAGTGAGTCTATTCAATACTGTTTACAGTTCCAAAAAAGACAGGCGATCTTCACCCAGTACTCAACCTAAAATTCTAAAACAAAAGTGTAAAATACAAGCCTTTCAAGATGGAAGCAATAAGATCCGGTCTAAAAGCTCTCCGCCCAGGGGATGTGCTAACGTCCATAGACTTGAAAGACTCATATCTCCACATCTCCATAAGACCATCTCACTAAAGATTCCTCAGATTTCACATAATGGGGAAACACTTTCAGTACAAGGTACTCCTTTTCGGCCTAGCATCCTCTCCCGGAGTGTTTTATAAAGGTTGCCACAGTACTTGCCTCAAAACTAAGAGAGCAGGGAATACAAGTAATAGCCTAGCTGGATGATTTGCTGATCAGAAAAAGATTAGTTTAGCAATCAAGAAGAGAGACAAGGATCGCAACTCAATGTATCAAGACTCACGGCTAGGTTATAAACCAGAAGAAGTGCCAACTTGACCGATGCAGAAGGCTGGAACACCTAAGCAACCTCATAGATACTATAGAGGGAAGGGTTCAGCCATCAGAAAAAAGGGTCTCAACCCTGCTGTCCATGGTAAACAAACTAAGAAACACAATACAGCCATCATTAGAGGCCATTTCCCATACACTATGCCTAACGTCATCTTGTATAGACACCATCCCATGGGCAAGATGGCACATGAGACCACTGTTATCATTCATCATTCAACAAGGTCCTACATACAACTTGGATTTTACAAAAAAGGTGCAGCTTCCTACAAACATTGCACATTCTTTAGTGTGGTGGTCAATAAAAGACAACTTACTAAAGGGTAGGCCACTAGACATACAAACGGACATCCAGGTAGACACAGACGCCAGCCTATCGGCACAGGGAAGGTGGCCAATAAACAAGTCAAAACTGCCAATAAATGTATTAGAAAGAAGGAGAGTGTTCAAAGCATTACTGCATTTCACAAAGGAGGTAAGAGGAAGGAATGTACTGATTCGGTCAGGCAACCAAGTGACCATAGCATACATCAACAAACAAGGGGGAACAAGAAGCAGAGCAATGCAAAGAGAGGCGGAAAAGCTTATCCCCTGGGCACAAATACACCTTGCAAGTCTGACAGCCAACCATCTGGCAGGACAATTGAACACCACAGCGGACTGGCTCAGCCAACAAATGATTCATCCAGTGGAATGGATGCTCCACCCACAGATATTCCAGTCCATCAACAGCTGCTGGGGACCAACAGAGTTAGACCTAATGGCATCCTACAAGAACAACCAGTTCCCCAGGTTCTACTCCCGATTTCAGGACTAAAATCCATGGGGTGGACACTATCAAGCAACTTGGAGCTTCCACATAGCCTACATATTTCTACCTCTCCCATTAATTCCACAGGTTCTGAAAAAGATCCACAGGACCAGATCGACGGTGATCTTAATTGCACCATACTGCCCCAGAAGAAGCTGGTTCGCCACAATTGAGGCAATGGGGTTGGCTCATCTCTGGACCCTACCACGCAGACACGACCTTCTCAGTCACGATCCAATATTTAAACCCAACCCAACAAACCTCAAACTGACAGGCTGGCTCCTGAAAGGGAGAGATTGCTAAAAGCAGGCTACCACCCCATAGTCTTCAACACAATGGCAAATTCCAGAAGGAACTCCATGACACTAACATACCAAAGACACTGGAAGGTATTCTACAACTGGTGCACAGAAAGGGGCATAGACCCTTTAACGGCATCAGTAGTCAATATTCTACTTTTTTACAAGAAGATCTGGACAAGGAGTTATCACCAGCATCTCTATGAGTACAAGTGGCAGCAATTGGGGCAGCCAGGGACATGATAGAAGGAATGACCCCAGGATCACACAGAGATATCATATGTTTTCTCAAGGCAGCAACCAACCTCTGTCCAAATATCAAGCAATGGACAGCCCCATGGAACCTCACCCTAGTACTTAGGGCAATGATGGACACTCCATTTGAGCCATTGGAGACAGTGTCTCTTCAATGGTTGACACTGAAAACTATACTTCTAGTCGCTTTTTGCTTAGCCAGGCATATCAGTGAAATTCAAGCGCTGTCAAGTAGAACACACTTTCCAGTATTCCACGAGGACAAAATCACCTTAAGAACTATTCCCTCATTCATACGTAAGATTTACACAACATTCCATGCTAAGCAGATCATCAAGATCCCAGCATACATGCTGGCAGAGGAAGTGGACCAAGAACCTCAACTCCAATTGCTGGGAATGAAAAGGGTACTTTTGACATATCTAGACAGGATAGAAGGCATCAGATTAACAGACCGACTATTCATTATCACTCATAGTCACAGGAAGGGACAAGTGGGCTACAATATCCACTATAGCCACTTGGCTAAAACTGGCAATCACCGAAGCATATAAGGCAACAAATCAGGATCCACTCACAGGTGTCAAAGCACACTCTACTAGCACAATAGCCACATCCTGGACAGAAAGGAACATGGCGTCAGTGGACGTGATTTGTGCAGCTGCCACATGGGCTTCCCCCACATACTTTTACTAGACACGATAGAGTAGATGTGTCTACGGACACAGAGGTAAACTTTGGGAGGGCAGTGCTGCTAGCTGCTAGCAATTATTAACAATGGGGGGGGCCCTTGAAAAATTCAAAGACAATTCTTCTGTAATGTAGTTTCTTTTTATTATGAAAAGTCCCCTACGTTTCACCCACTGAATGGGCTTGTTCACGGGGATATAACTTGTAAATGCTGTTTTCTTAATTTTTTCTGTAAATCAATTTAAACATATTTTAGTAGAAATATTGTCATATAAATTTATAATATGCTTTATGAGGTAACTTCAATAATTACTGAGCACTTTCCCATACCTCAGTAATAATGTAACTTAATACTGCTGTGAAAATATGTCTGTTGGCAGAAATAACTTCCAAATCTCTGTAACATATACAAAACAGAAAATGAAACAGTCACTCTGGCAGTCATTTTTTCTTACTGTTAGTAAATAACATGTACTACTTTGTAACTGAAGGTGCTCTGCATACCTTAATCAGTATATTCCATTTGGTGCAGGCAAAAATGTGCTTTAAAGCACTATAACATTTCCTAAAAAATAACCAAAATAATACTTATTTTATCATTTCCTGTATAACATAACTTGAAAAATATATAATAGTTGGTAAAATAAATCCCCATTAACAAAAAAAGCACTCTGCACACCTTAATTTATATATTCTTGTTCAAATGCAGAAAAATGTTTTTGAAACCACTTGGTTATTTCTGTGGAAAAGACCAAAGTAACATAAGTTTTATCATATCACTTTGAAATGTGGTTCACACAATCTTATTTAGATTAATGAAATAACTCCCTTTTACTTACTTTATAAGCTTTTTAGCTGAATTTCTTTTGAAAGTGTCAACCCCTCTGCACCAAAAGATGGCTGCCTACGTTTGTTACTACTAGGAATGAGTTTAAGAACCTCTTGTGCCCATTCTGCTGTAATCCCGCGTTAGGACGTCTAAAAGCGATGAGGTCATAATCGCGCTACTTCGCATGCGCGATGACGTCACAATCGCGCCATCACGCATGCGCGAACAGACTGCTACTGCAGTCAGATAGCTGGCTCAACCATAGAGCCATGGATTTTCCAGCAAAACGGGCACTGTATAGACTGCCACTGTGACTGAACCTTTACATTACGTACTACCTCCTGATGTTACTGAACAAACTTTATGTTTCTAAACAATTTATTAACAAATAAATATAAATAAGAATAGGCTTGTACATGAGCAGAGATACTATAACCCCACTTACCAATAGGTTAAAAGGAAAAACAACCGGAGGCATAATGCATAAACATTATTATACATATATTTGAAATGCTACATGATTCTCTATGACAATTTCACTTCCTTACAAACAATATACCATAAACTGGTTCTTACATACTGGGAGGTCAAAAAAGGTCAATTTTCAAAGACAGTTATATATAATGAGCTAATGAAAACTGATAATTGCACAGTGCAAGAATGTACATTTATATGTGCATCATATTTATTTATAAGCCTAAACTCAATGGGTTGAAGACAGTCACTGTTGTCAATAATAAACTCTACCTACCAAGAGGTCAAAAGGTCAGTTTATCAAAGAAAAATTTTTATTTCTAAATTATTCAATTTGCACTGATATATTCCTGCACTGTACAATTACCACTTGATTATATAGTATTGCAACTTAAAAAACTGTTAACAACCATTCTTATACCTTAAACTGGTTCTTACATACTGGGAGGTCAAAAGGACAATTTTCAAAAACAATTTTGGCACCAATATATATAATAAACCAATAAAAACTGTTAATTGCACAGTGTAAAAATACACATTTACATGTGCATCATGTCTGTTTATAAGCCAATATATTCCTATACTATACAATTGCCACTTGAATACATATAATGGCACTACCCATAGTAATCAGTAGAACAGATAGGTCCCTATCCATACTAAATAGTATTATATAAATCTCTAAGTTAAATACATGCTAGCTGCTAGGGCAGATGAAAAATCATAACATTGTCTGACTACCCACCCATTTTGGGTACTGCTACTTAAATCGTTACCCAGGTGTAAGGAGTGTGGAGTGCCTCAGAGATTATCCCCCCACAATGGTAGTCTACTCACCTGGTAAAGGTGATTGTGGGGATATCAATCTCTGATGCACTTCACAGCCCACCCCCCCAAAAAAAATTTTTTCAGATCAGTTGAGGTGTTTTCTCGGTCATACAGTTTTTCACTGGCATGCTGTACGGTTCGGTCAGTACTAGTTGTAAAACTAGGAAATAAATGGACTCTAGGTCCACTGTGTGAATAACTCTACCATAGTGTGTGATTTCTTGCATACAGTGATGACAACATGCAGAGGTGTTTTGTTTTGTCTTTTTAAAAGTAGAAGGATACAAAACAGGTCAAGGGACCACAATCTCTTATTAGGTACAGCTTTGGAAGATATCGAACTGAGACAGGAGAGGCTGCATCACAGGGAAGTGGGAACGGAATTCTTTTGAAGTCACTTGTGCATCAGTCACCTATCAGGTGAACACAATACCCAGATGTAAGGAGTGTGGAGTGCCTCAGAGATGTATACACCCCCAATCACCTTTGTCAGGTGAGCAAACTACCACTTCTTACAACTGGGATGAACTATAAGAGTAACTGCAGTTAGCGTTCTTTCGCAGTTTAAATTATTTGGTATCAGCTTTATACAGTTTTTCTTTACATTCTAGTGCCAACACAGGGCTAAACTATACCAGTATAGGGACTGACTCTGGCAGATATGCTACTTAACAAGACTGGGACAACAGGTTAAAATGATCTTAGGGAAATATGAAAAATGCAGGAAATCTCCTTGGCATGTGAGAACAAACTACTGCAGTAATTCCTTAGGGAAGATGTGATCGTGAAATAGTCATTGGCCTCAGTCACTACGAATCTTGAGTTAAGGAAAGTGATAAGGGTGCAGGTTCTGTCGTCTTCGGCCGTTGCGTTTCTTAGTGACAAAGCGTTTGGCCCTCTTCTGGGCAGTTTCCAGTTGGTTCTGTGTGATTTGCATCTTTAACAATATCAATTCCATCTTCAGTAAAGCCCTTTCTAGCCCTGATAAATCCTGTTCCTGCTGAGTGGTTTCATCAGGTGTACTTGAAGCCGCAGAAATTAACCGGGAGGTGTCCTCTGCTGATTTATTCTGGGAAGGGTACAAAAAAGACACTAGAATTGGGGAGTGTTGGAAATACTTGTTTGGTATCATAATTAAAACTCTATTTAATTTATTCATTTACAAAGTTTCACCAGGAAAGACATACTGAGATGGTAACAGCCTTTTTTCCAGATGCATTCGGGAGGTGGACATAGTTCAAGGTGGAAAAAAATTAAACAGTAATAATTACATTACAAAAATAGAAGTCAGAGCTATACAGTGTGCCAAGGAGTAGAATCGTTGATACTAAAGGTGATTAAAATAATTAGTAGGCAGTATGGCGCAGTGGTTTAAGGCTCTGAGCTGCAAATCTGGAGACCTGGGTTTGAATCCCACAGCCCCTACTTGCATACTGTGTGACCCTGAGCAAGTTATGTAACTTCCTTGTGCTCCCAGGTTGCATCTGTAAACAAACTCTCAGTTTAGTGTGCCTCACCTGGTTAAATAATTGGGGGAAAAAATTTTATTAAAATGAAAGTATATTATAATAAGGAACATCCAGCATTGTACATGGGGCTGCTAAGCTTACTTTCTGTCCTATTTTTTATTTTAAATTGCACTTTTTGCCTCCTGAGCCTGGCAGGCTGCAACGGTCCTCCAATTAAAGGGACTCTCTCTCTTCGGTCCCACCACTCCCATGCTAGGTGGCCCCTGGTACTTCCCCAGCAGACTGCCCCCTGTGGCTGGACCAGGAAATTGCCGGCTTCTACCCCCTTCCAGAGACTGCTCCCGAGAGTGGCAGACCATCATCAAGCCTGCCAGTCTCACTTTTCCTGTTTTCGCCGGGCACCCCTCTACTCCGACGTGAGGATGTCGGCTTCGAGCCTCCTGACCCGTGCTGCCCTCCAGCCACCACCAGAGGGCAGTCAACGAGCAGAATGACTAGTTCCCCTCTCCCTGAGAGGCGAGAGCTGTCCTTCAGATGCTCAGTCCTCGCTCCCCTTGCTGACCCCCGGCAGCCCAGACTCGTTCCAGAACCTGGGTCACCGGCGTGGCATGAGGAGTGGCTTGCAGCACCTCAACCCTCAGTGCCACTGGGCTGGCATTTTCTGTCTGATTTCAAGGAAACCGTTCCTACAAATAACGAATTTTGTACCTTCATGAGCTCTGCAGACTAACAGTGAGATAAAGACCACTTGGCACACCCAGTCTTCCCATTTTTCCCTACCTACTGTACCACTGCATATCATACTTGATCTTGGTTCCTTCTCCCTTCCCCCATTCCTTTTCACTAAGATTCTGTTAGTCTATCCCATGAATTCTTGAACCCACCACTGTTTTCGGCCCCACCTCCTTAGCTGGTAGGCTATTCCAAGAATCCACCACACTTTCTGTGAAGAAGTACGTCCTCATGCCCCTCCTAAATCTAACCCCTCTAAGTTCATAGCTTATCCCCTTATTCTTGAGCACCTTTTTTTCTGAAAAATACTTTCCTTCTGTACCTTATTGAGGTATTTAATTTTCTTACTTCAAGAGAGCTCTTGCAGTAGGTACTAACAGGTAGGACTGAAGCCATCAGGCACCAGAACAACACGGAAAACTTTTAGCAATGTCTGGCAGGAGACTGCCCATCTGGTGTCATGTGACCAACAACTGTGTGGCGCAATATAGTGAGTGATCTCCATGCCAACCTACAGTTCTTTCCTGATGTCAACCTATGCACATTGGACCTCACTGAATAAGTTGCTTCTGTCAACGCCATCTTGGATGAGTATATCTCATTTATTTTTTTAGTAAAATTCAGTATTTTGTCATAAATTGTGTTTTATAAAACTAATCGTGCATGTTGTCTCCGACGTCTTCCACTTCACATAAAAAAAAGAGTGCGACTCCTGTGGAACTCGGTTTCCTCACAAGGACAGATATTCCCTCTGCCTCTTTTGCCTGGGCCCAGACCTTAAGACCGAGGAGTGTGAGGTCTGCCAAGGCTTTAATCAGGCCACACGAAAGTGCCATCAGCAGTTCCTGGAAGTCCACATTTTAAACAAAAATGGCATCCATGGAGAAGGAGCTGAAGAAACTCAGAAGCACATCTTCTTCTCTGAAGGCCATCATAAGCAGAAGAAGGACAAGGAGAGACATCAGGCCCTGATATGGTCTCTTTTAAAGCTGCGACCCCCTGTTGGGTACCTTGGCCAATGAGGTACTTTCTCCCCCGGGGAAAGTCACCTTTTCCATAGCTGTCTCTGTGGCTACAGAGCAGCCGTCACCCCCACTCCCCTTCGGGTTCAGGTTCGGCCCCAATGGGAGCCTACAGAGCAAAGGAGGCACCCACTACCCCTTGTCCTCTCAAGATCAAGAGGCCTAGCGAGAACAGTGGGTTCAGTAAGATGAACACTGTCTCCCTCGGTGTTTACATGGAACTGGCTGGTAAGCAGCCCATTTGCTCCTCTGATGAGTGTGCAGCCCCGGCTCCTACAGTAGGCCCTGATAACAGGTCTGACTCAAGAAGCCAGATCAGTTGACGTCTGAGCCGCTGCTGACACCGACGTCCCCTTTAGTTTCTCCCTTTCCACCTGTAGAGGTGGTCCCCCCAGTGCCTCCAACTCCCGGTGACCCAGAGGGGGGAGAGGGCCCACCATCTAGGACAGTGCCTGTCCTGACTCCGGAGCCACCCATGCCTGAAGCTTCGTTGGACCTGATGAAGGACTGCACCGGTTCCTCAAGGCTCCACAGCTCCAAACCCTCTGATGGGGCCTTCTGCATCATCGATGGGGCCTTCTGCACCTCTGTTGGGGCCTATACGTGGGCCTTCAGCCCGCTGTCTGAGCTGATGCCAGAACCATTGACCCCACCTTTGTGGCTGATGCCGAGTCCCTCAGGGATTCCATCTAGATACTTGATGCCAGGCTAGCGATGTTACTATACCCTCTGGGGTATACGGCTCCACAATACCCAATGCAGGGATACCCTTCACCTCTGTATCTGATGTCTGGGTACCTGATGCCAGGCATTCTCATGCCAGGATACCCTCATCCCTACTTCATAGGGTATCCAATGCTGAGATATGGGCATCTGCCACCTCGCCTCCCCCTCAGCCTCAGGTGGACTCACAGGTGATGCTGCACTGGTGGGATGAGGCAAAATCACAGCTCATGTTAGAGTGGGAAAAGCATCTGCCTCTGCCAGCCTTGACCCTGGCCACCAGAGAACCACAATTCAATCCCCCCACAACCATTGAGCCCCAGGCCTTTGAGGTTGGGCAGGACAGTGGACCTCTTCATTGACCCCATCAGCCCACAGAGTTTGCAAGGCCTTCAGACCTCTCGAGACCCGTGGAGATCACTCCACTGAGATTAAGCACACCTGATGATACCCCTACATCGGACTTGGATGTTGACTCAGCTCACTTATCGGAGTACGCATCACCTACTCCAGATGAACCAAAGCCTAGGGAGTCACCAAAATCTCCTCCTGAGGATCCCTCTTTTACAGAGCTGTTCAGAAAAATCCAGGCAGCATATGACTGCCGTACTGTGGATCAAGATCCCCAACACCAGAGATGGGCAGAACATCTGGAACTCTTGGATTTATTGCCTACCATCATCCTGCCCTGGATAAGGCCACATGAGGATTTTGCTTCCACAGTCTGGAGGCAACCAGCTTCACTGGCACCTGTGGCCAGAAAAGTGGACTGTCTATACCAGACACCTGAAGGTAAAGACCACCTCAGTGCTCACCTTTAACCAGATTCTGTGGTCATCAGTGCTGCCCATGACCATTCACAAAACCTAAGCACCTTTAGAACCTCTCCTCTGAACAAAGAATCTAAGTCATTAACCAATTTGGGAAGAAGGTCTAAGCTAGATAAACTCCCAGACTCCGAGCTGAAAGAAGAAATGGTGGGTATTGTCAGATCGGCTGGATCAGCTAGCCGACAGACTCCGAGGGCCACTTATGATGCTGTGGATGCTTCAGCAAAGGGGAACAGCCAATGCAGTCAGCCTCAGGAGACACACATGGCTGAGGATTTCAGGCCTTGCACCCGAGGTACAGACAGCAATCCAAGACGTTCCCTTTAGAGGTTCGGTCTTGTTTGGGGAAGATGTCAAAGACATTATTACAGACTTACAGGACAAAGGCAAAGCTTTGTGCCCTGTTCAGTTTATGTATAAGCCTCCACAAAAGCCCAAGCAGCCCTTTCATTGGCAGCTACATCGCAAACAGAGGCAGCAACAAAACCGACATCAGAACAAATTTATGGCCCTTTCAGCAGGTATGGCTCCCCCGGCCAAAATGCATACAGCCTCAAGATCTGCTCCCTCCACCCTCCCCACTGCCTCCTGACTCACTGGGACCCCCCCCTCCTCTGGCGCTAGTCCCAGGGGGAACCGGTATGGTGCAGATTTGCCAGCCACCTGCCAGGATGGGAGGCAATAACCACAGACTTCTGGGTACTCCAGTAGGTGGGTCAAGGCCACACACTAGAGTTTATGGAGAGACCTCCAGTAAATCCTCTAGGTCACTCTTACTATCCGAACAGTCATGTCCCTCATGTAAGAGAGGAAAAAGACTCCCTGCTGGCAAAGGCAGCAATAGAGCTGGTTCCTCCAAATCAAACAGGAAGGGAATTCTACTCACACTTCTTCCTGGTTCCCAAGAAAATGGGTGATCTCAGGTCAACTCTGGACCTAAGCACTCTGAATCTCTTCATGGAATACAAGAGGTTCAGAATGCTATCTCAGCCATGCCTGGTTCTACTCTTGCAAACTTTTCCTGTACCTTATTTACCCCATGAGGTATTTAAAGGTCTCTATCATATCCCCTCTCCCCTCTTGTCTTCCACGGTGTACATACTGAGCACCTTTAGTGTGTCCTCACAGGGAATTTTGATGCAGACCCCGTACCATTTTAGTTACACTCTTCTACAGCACCGCCGCACTGTCTGTGTCCTTGTGGAGATGAGATCAGCAGAATTGTACACAATATTCTAGGTGAGGTCTTACCAATGATCTTCAGTGCACTTCAGAATCAGTGCACAAGGAGCATATGCCTAGCCAAAGCCAAATACTTCCAGAGCAAGCTATCTTGCAGTGCGCCTTGTCCATTCTGGAACACACGGGTAATGGCCTATTTTAATCCCCCGCCCAGTGGGGTACAGACCCCATCAGGTTCCCCCTTAGCTGATGATACCCTGAACCAGTACTTCTCAGAAGGACCCAGGGCTCTTATCCCTAACTTCCCCCTTCCCCTGCTACCTAGTCCACCCACCAGTGGTAACTTCCACCTGCAGACAGTCTCAGTGACAGTATCGCAAAGAGCTTTCAGCACAGAACTCAGCCTGTGTAGCAGATGGCATCACATCCAAATTCCTCAAAATCAGCACTCTGGCAATAGCTGTCCCTATTTCCCACATACTTAATAGATCACGATGTACCAGCTCCTTTCCTCATGGCTGGAAACATGCACTAGTATTTTAGATCACTGAGGTGGCCCAGCTAACTCACCCTTCAACTACCGTCCAACCTCTCTGATTCTGATCCTTTCCCAAACCCTTGGGAGGTTTATCAGCAGGCAGCTATTGAACTACTATGCCCAAACAGGCTTCCTAACTCCGACCAATCTGGTTTTTACCCCAACCACTCAACCTCTTCCACCCTTCTCAGAGTCACCAACCACACTCACACCCACATGGACAAAAGCCTGGATACAGGGGCGATATTTATAGACCTAGCAAAGGCCTTTGACACCATGGATCACCATCAGCTCCTACCTCAGACTAGCTGACTCTGGTGTCCCCCCCCAGGCCTAGCATGGTTCCAGTCATACCTGACCAGCTAGAACCAATCTGTCAAGCTTGGCTCATGCTCTTCCCTACACTACCAGTCACCTCAGCATCCCACCAAGACTCAATTCTAGGGCCCCCTACTCTTCTCTACCTACAATAACAACCTGCCCAGCTCCCTCACTACCAGTCACCTCAGCATCCCACCAAGACTCAGTTCTAGGGCCCCTGCTCTTCACTACCTACAGTAATAACCTGCCCAACTTCCTCACTACCGGTCACCTCAGCATCCCACCAAGACTCAGTTCTAGGGCCCCTGCTCTTCACTACCTACAATAACAACCTGCCCAGCTCCCTCACTACCAGTCACCTCAGCATCCCACCAAGACTCAGTTCTAGGGCCCTGCTCTTCACTACCTACAGTAACAACCTGCCCAGCTCCCTCACTACCAGTCACCTCAGCATCCCACCAAGACTCAGTTCTAGGGCCCCTGCTCTTCACTACTTACAGTAACAGCCTGCCCAGCTCCCTCACTACCAGTCACCTCAGCATCCCACTAAGACTCAGGTCTAGGGCCCCTGCTCTTCACTACCTACAGTAACAACCTGCCCAGCTCCCTCACTACCAGTCACCTCAGCATCCCACCAAGACTCAGTTCTAGGGCCCCTGCTCTTCACTACCTACAGTAACAACCTGCCCAGCTCCCTCACTACCAGTCACCTCAGCATCCCACCAAGACTCAGTTCTAGGGCCCCTGCTCTTCACTACCTACAGTAACAGCCTGCCCAGCTCCTCACTACAGTCACCTCAGCATCCCACCAAGACTCAGTTCTAGGGCCCCTGCTCTTCACTACCTACAATAACAACCTGCCCAGCTCCCTCACTACCAGTCACCTCAGCATCCCACCAAGACTCAGTTCTAGGGCCCCTGCTCTTCACTACCTACAGTAACAACCTGCCCAACTCCCTCACTACCAGTCACCTCAGCATCCCACCAAGACTCAGTTCTAGGGCCCCTGCTCTTCACTACCTGCAGTAACAACCTGCCCAGCTCCCTCACTACCAGTCACCTCAGCATCCCACCAAGACTCAATTGCTAGGGCCCTGCTCTTCTCTACCTACAGTAACAACCTGCCCAGCTCCCTCACTACCAGTCACCTCAGCATCCCACCAAGACTCAGTTCTAGGGCCCCTGCTCTCACCACCTACAGTAACAACCTGCCCACTCCCTCACTACCAGTCACCTCAGCATCCCACCAAGACTCAGTTCTAGGGCCCTGCTCTTCACTACTTACAGTAACAACCTGCCCAGCTCCCTCACTACCAGTCACCTCAGCATCCCACCAAGACTCAATTCTAGGGCCCCTGCTCTTCACTACCTACAGTAACAACCTGCCCAACTCCCTCACTGCCAGCAACGTGAGGCAGTGTAGCATAGTGGGTTAAGGCATTGAGCTGCAGATCTGCAGATCTGGGTTTGAATCCCACAGCTGTCTAGGTTCATTCTGTGTGATCCTGAGCAAGATGCTTAATTTCCTTGTGCTCCCAGGTCACATCTGGAAATAAGCTTCGGCTTAGTGTGCTACTCCTGGTTAAACAATGTTCCCTTTCCCTAACATGCACGTGTGCAGACAACACCATTATCTATGTATCTGGGACTTACACTTTGGCCATTGCGGTCACCTCTGAAAGGACTTCACCGCAGTACAAAAGCATTTCCTGGCTAGCTGCCTCATCATGAACCAAAAGAAAACAGAGTCCATGTTGTTCAGCACCAGGCATTGGCTCAGCTTTTTCACCTCCACTCTGACTTAACACACCCCAGACAGGTCCTTTCTAGACTCATTTTTCTACCACAAATACCTCCATGTCCACTTGGAGCAGCCCCTTAACTGCTTGGAGTACATATCCCAGGTGGTAACCAAGTCATATGCCAAGCTAGGTGCCTTATAAAGAGTAAAGGGATACCTCCATCGAATCATGAGAAAACATATTGTGGGGCAATTGGTCCTCCCCCTTACCTACTATGGCAACCAAGTTTACTCAGGTGTTATATCCACATCTCTTGATAAAATCAACACCTTTTTCAATGCACTGTGTAGATTAGCCATAGAGTCCCACTACCCCTTAATCATGCAGTATGTACAGCGAGATAGGGTTGTCCCATCCCCCGAGAGGCAAATGATGCATAATTCCCTCCTGGGTGCCAAGAATTCATCAGGCAAACTGCCTAAATATCTGTCTAACCTCTTCTCCCCTGCAGCAGACCATTCAGATCTGCTGAGTATCAAGGCAAGATGCCATCTCTACTTCCTTCAGTAAAAGTGCAGCATAGAAAAAGCCTCCCTCAGCTACAGGCGTCCCAACACCTGGAGCAATCTCCCAGTCAGTGTCATTGCCCCCCTCCTCCACATGAAGCAAGGCTCTGATCAAGTCCCACTACAAATCCCCGACTTCATGTCCATAGTGCGAAGTGCACCCCCCAGTCTTCCTAACTCATATCAAGTGCATATCTTAACTGAGTGATGTAGGTTGCACTAACTGCTGTGATCCTCTGCAGGACGGTCATGGTTCTACCCTTTATTTTTATTCTCTTGGGGTTACTCTGTCACATTGGTATAGTTTACTGCACTGGGACACGCTGCTTACCGTGTACTTGTTTCATTTGTTTTTGGAGTGTGTAATGTATGAACATTGTAAGATTCCTCACTGTCCTGTTCCTCCTAGGTCACAACTGGAAATGAGCCCTGGGCTCTGGGTGCTTACCTGGTAGAACATATTTAAAATAAAAAAAAAACTATACTGAGTAAACACCACCTCATTCCTTCTGCTGGTGATATTTCTCTCTATGCACCCCAGCATCCCACTAGCCCTCCCAACTGACATACTGCACTGACTGGCCACTGTTAGTTCATCAGAGATGGTTACCCCTAGGTCTGTCTCCTGCTTGATGGTTGTCAAGTAGCACTCCTCCTCCTCATTTTCTACCGTGTTTTGGTGATGAGAGTATGATTTTGCACTTTTTATGTTGTCTTGCACGCAAGTGCAAACAACATATTATGGTAGCTTGGAATAGCAAGTTTTGGAGGTGCGGTCATGTTGTGGCCAATGGCACCACTGCTTTTTTGGGCTGGGCCCTGTGGCATCAATGAAATAGCATGCTGTCCATCACAGCAGTGCAAAAGCATGCCACCAACTTGAAACAATTTCACTGCTGCAATGAGGGAGCGACCTGTCACCACAGGGCGTGCCTTGCCTGGTGTAATATTTCAATAAACATGGCGGCAGCTATCGCAGTCCGCCTCTCACAGTCTCACCTGAAAGATGACTTCTGAGGTGCCCAATCCCCTGTCAGCATGCCCCCTCCACATTTCATTTGCCGATGGGGGAGCCCAATCCCTGTCGGGATAATGTCCCCCTATTAATTTAATTTGTGTGCTGAGGAGGTGCCCAATTGCCATCGGCATCATGTGCCCCCCCAAGCACAGATATGTTTTGTTTGACAACGGAGGGCACAATCCCCATCGGCTTCAATCCTGTTACAAAAAAACACAGGTGACACACTGGGAGCCCACCCCAGTGTGCAAAAACTGACCTGTAAAAAAAATCCTGCAATCTCTTCTGGGTTTTTTTTTGGTTTTTTCTTTTACCTGTAAAAAGACAAAATGATCCCTCGATATCTCTGGTGCCCCCTTCCCCAACTTGCGCCCACCCTCTGCGTACTTCTACCCTATACTGACCTCTGGAGCCCAGTGCGATGATCTTCGGTGGAGCATGAACACGTCTGCACCCTTCAAAGCTGATCGCGAAATGAAGAAATGCTGGTCATTTGTATAATGGCATAAATGGGAAGGGTTTCAACTTAGGTGGATATCTCAGCCATTTCTGTGACTTTTGGCTCCAGATTTTCAACATGGGGTTCTTGGGACCCCACCTCATGATCTCAGTCACTGTCATGTCATTATTTGGTCCCGAAAGGTGATTTTGCGGTCACTGAATGGAATCACCTTTCGGGACCGATTATTTAATTTTATTTATTTAGGGATTTGAATCATACCTTTGAGCTCAGAGCCCTTTTACAAAGGTTCCATGTCAAACAGTGCCAATGACAACAATAACAAACAGTTTACATAGAATACTCAAATAGTAGGTAGCTAGTATACAATGAGGTTACAATGTCATTCATAGTACCAATGGTGATAGTACAGTGTCAAGGGCATTTGACTAGGGTAAAGGACAGTGTTTATATGTAGCGAAGGAGATAAAGAGGTGTGACACCTAGTGTGAGAGTCCTAGGAGGAGTCAAGGGGAGGTGGAGGGGAGTGGGCAGCCAACAGAAGTGGCTTTGTCTAGGAGGTAGGGAGGTAGTGGTAGTAGGTTGGTTTTAAGGTTGATCCAGTGGGAGAAAAGGCACGGGGGAGAGGAAGACAGAAGGATAGGGCAAGAGGGAAGAGTGGGGGTAAAAGGAAGGGGAAGGAGAATGTGGTTGAGTGCGCATTATGGGTGTTAGAGTCCTAGTGGCAGTCGCAAACTGTCCTAGTAAGCAGGTGTTGCCTTAGGCCATTTTTGTCCTAAGGCACACATAACAAAACGATAGTGTCAGTGTTCATTAGGTGGGCTCCCAAAAAGCTAATGTTACAAATTTGGTGAACAAATTCCAAAAATTGACTGTGTTACGAGTGTGCATTCTTCAGTTCCCATGCACACTCATAAGTTTGAGAATTTTTAATGTTTTCACTTCAGATTTTCAACATAGCCATTTTCTCACACCTCCTTATGAACAACACAGCTGTCATTTTTCTCATCCTGCCTGAAATGTATTTTCACACATCTGGCACATAATGGCGCGGTCACTGTGGGAAATCAATGTTTGGGACAGATTAAGAAAATCACAGTGACACTGTTCATGAGCTGAAGTCATAAAATGCCTATGTTAAAAATTTGGTGACAAAATTCTACAAAATGACTGTGTTACGAGTGTGCATTGGACAGTTTCCACACATGCTCTTTGCTTCAAGAATTTTAAACATTTTCACTCCAGATTTTCAACATTGCCATTTCTTCACACCTCATTATCAGCGGTACAGCTGTCATTTTTCACATCCCCCCCGAAATGTGTTTTTGCATATCTGGTGCATAATGATGCGGTTGGCGTGGGAAACAAAATCACAGTGCCACTGTTCATGAGTGGAAGTCCCAAATGCTTTCACGAGGTGAGGTCACAAAAAGGCAATGTTTAACATTTTTCAGTGCAAATACCAACTAACACCCGGTATGTTAGGGTTTCTAACCATAATGTCCCACCCTGTAGAGAGTGACAGGCGTCGGGCATGTGCCTTTGAAATATCGGCTGTGATGCTCACGTCATTCCACCACCACCATAATCCTGCAGCCAGTCACAGGCATCAAGTTGTGCCTCAGACTCTTCAGTCCCAAACTTCACCATATAGTCCTATACTGCAGTCATCTCAATATACTTCCTCATTGAATGAGGTGAGCGTACGGCTCAATGACCGCAAGGCACAACGCGACACTTGTCACAGTCTGCAGGGTAGGGTGAGGTGAAATGGCATGTGAATTCTAGCCAACGCCCCAAAGGCACACCTCAATGTCTGTCAAGTCTCTGCAGGGGTTGGGTGGGGTGGGGTTGACATCGATTCCATACTTCACTGCCCTTCCTTTTATGCATCTCTAACTCCTGCACTACCAATGCCAACACCACCAAGACAACATTCGGAATTGTCAAATCTTTTTTTGTTTTGAAACCCATCTGCAAAGAGGCAGACCTTCCCCTTCTGCAATGTCGCCTATAATGACACAAAGAGGACCAGTCCCAGTACTGATCTGTAAAACACCCCATTGGTCAAACTCCCCTCCTTGGAATTAACTCCATTTACTATTGTCCTGTGTAACCCATTACTTGACTAGTTTCTTATCCGGTTTACCACATTTGGACCCACTCCTAAGCTATCCAGCTTGCTTAACAGTCTCCTATGTCAGATTTGTTTGACATGACCTCCCACCCGTGGGTCCATGCTGTCTCCGGTCTTGTGACCCATTTGATTCAAGATATTCCACTACCCTCTCCTTCAGCAGTGATTCCATTAACTTTCATCACTATTGACAGTCAGGTTGACTGGGCTCAAATTGCCAGTCTCCTCCCTGCTACCACTTTTGTGAAGTGGGACTTCATCTGCTCTCCTCCAGTTCTCTGGAACCACTCCTGTTTCTAGTGAGCTGTTAAATAGTACTGTTAGAGGTGCATCCAGTACCTCCCAGAGCTTTCTCAGTACTCTAGGAAGTACCCCATTTGGTCAATTGCTTTGCCCACTTTCAGATTAGTGAGTCCCTTTAGGACTTTCTCTTCCAAAAAGACTAGTGTCCACTTCCCTCCCTTCAGAGATCCTGTTACTTTTTGCAGTCCCTCTCATTGTCCCTGTGAACACCAAACAGAAGTATTTGTTCAGGATGTCTGCCTTTTCCTGGTCCCCCTCTGCACAGTCCCACATCCTTTTTTAACCTTACAGTCCCTCCCATGGGCTTCCTCTTTTCACTTAAATACCTAACAAAAAAGTCCCCTTTTGTTTCTGCTTGGGCTGTTTTCTCCTCAGTTTGCATCTTTGCACACCCTGCTGATTTCCGTGCTTCTCTCTGTTAACACCTCTCTGTCCTCCTCCCTCTGCAGCTCCTCCTATCTTCTGAATACTGTCCTTTTAGCCTTTTCCAACCACATCTTTTGAGATCCATAGCGGTTTATTTTTTTCTTTTTACTTTTACTCACTTGACACAGAGATTTGTTCCCTTCACTGTACTCCCTTTTATCTTGTGTCACTGCTCTTCCACCCACCCCCCCACCAGGTCATTCATGAAGGATTCACCCATCTTTACAAAATCTGCCTTCTTGAATTCCAGGACCCTCACCCTTGTGTAGTCTGATTTCACAGGCATCCTAATATTGAACCACACTGGGTACGATGATCACTGGTCCGCAGAGAACCTAACACCATGATGTCTGCAACACTGTCTCAGTTAGTGAGCTTCAGGTCCAGTATTGCACCATCAGGAGTGGGTTTACTGACTGGTTGCCTGGGGAAGGCTGCCTGTAGGAAGTCCAGGTTGTCCCTGCTTCTAGCTGAAGCCACAAGTGGGAGGCTTCAATCTAAATCTGGTAGACTGAAGTCCCCCCACCAGTGGCACCTCCACCTTTTCTGCCATCCTGCCAGTGCCTTTCACCAATACCTTATCTAACTCATCCCCCTGTGCTGGAGGTCTGTAGATCACACTAGTGGGAACAGCGGCTCTGTCTCCCTTCTCCTTGGTAACTCACAGTACCTCCCACCCATATTCCCGGCACTAGGTCCAAAGACTGCTAACAAGAATAGCATCAGCTAGGAGCACACGGTAAAAACTATGCTGATATTTCTTTTGTGGGGGGCTCTGCCCCCTGTACCCCCTGAACTACAGGATTCCAAGTCCAGGGGGAGCAGATCACATGGAAAGTTAAAAATCATGGGACCGTAGAATACTGTTTCCACGGCCTCACATAAATAAGTGTAAGTCCTGATTGCAGTAAAACATGTAGGAGACCAGGATTAGAACCCTGGTCTCCAATGGCACTGGTCAAGCTGCACTCTGCCCAGCCCTACACACCATGGGAGCAGCTCGGCCAGCCTTTTGGCTCATGGTGCTCTTCTCATTCTTCAGTACCACAGACAGTGACCATGGGAGCACATACAGCAAGCACTGTAAATCTCTCCTTGCTGTCCGTGGTAGTGCTTACCAGACTAGAACTGTGAACTGTGGTGCTATTCTGGTAGCACTCTTCTCACTGGGTAATGTATTGCCTGCATCTTTTTCTCTTTTGCTTTCTGTCACATAAAGCACTCCCCCATGCACGCGCACACATTCACACCTTTTCTTCCCGTGCTTTGCTTCCTGAACAGAGTATAGCACAGTATGGCCATGTCCCAGTTGTGGTTTTCATTGCACCATGACTTGATAATGGGCACAGTATCCAGGTTGGCCTCTACCATGATGACTTCTAGGTCTGGAGTCTTATTTTTGAGACTTTTAGCATTTGCACACAAGATTTTGTTACCACTCATTTTTTTACTTTTGCCCACCTCCCCCCTCTCTGTTTCTAATGCCTTCATTTCCAGTCCTCTTGATTTCTACCACCCTACTTCCTTTATTAATTTGCACCTTGAGGTACTTCTGTTCCCTCAGGTTCTCCCTACTTCCTATTTTAGGTTTGGGAGTGGTAGCAGTTATTGCCTCACACAATTTATTCTGCCGCACCTGTCAACTAGTTTGAAGTAACATTCAAACTGTCCACTGAGGACTGCGGTTCCTCTCCTAGATCGATACAGGCTATTGCCCTTGTAACGATTCTTATCTCTCTCGGTTGGACCCTGTCCCCAGTGTAACCCAACCCCTCCTCTCTGCACTATTCCTTAAACCATGAGTCAAAGGTCCTGGTGTGGGGATCACTCTCCGCCCCCCCGCTCATTGCAGACAAGCACCATCTCTGTGAAAGCCACTGAACATGCTGCCTCTGTAAGACCTCTCCCTGAACTCCCCCTGTACTATCCCAGCCCCATCCCTAGCCAAGTCATTAGTCCTCAGATGGGGAATGACATTCAGCTCAGCCTCCCTCTCTCCCTGTCTACTGTCCTAGCGATCCTCAGGATTCACTTTCTATCCCTTCAGCACATGGTGCCATATACTGAGCCACCAGAAGGGCTGCACTGCACTTCTTGTAGGAACTGCAAGTTTAGTGGGTAGTAGATTTGTGATCCATCATGCATCTGAAAATGTTGAATTGTGATGTCCCTTAGCGAATTCATCACAATGGCAACACAGTGGTATAACAATGGCAATACCGTGGTAAGCAGAACAATCCACACTGGTGCTACCCAGTGGTACTCCGGTGTCACTGTGGTATGCAACATATTGATTTTCGTTGGTACACTGGTAGTGCACTTGCACAATAGTATCCCTATGGCATTTTTTTACCCTTTTCACTCTCTCATACACACTGGTAATACAATGGTATCGCGTAATTTTGAGATTTTTGTCGGCTCCCACAAACACTGGCACAATGGGAGCACCATGTTACTACGTTATTTTGATATTTCGGTATTTGGCACCTCTCACAGCAACCCTGGACTCATGTGGCAGCACTGCCGTATCACTCTTAATCTTCATTGCACTCAGTGCTGTAATGCAATGTAAAGATAAATTACATTATAACATCACGGAGGACAGTTAGGTAGTGTTCCCCGACTCTGCACATCGTCTCCACTCCACAGCCTGCCACTATTTGACACAGAACTCATCGATTACCCCCCGAGTCAAGTCCCCAGTTACATGCACTTATAAGTAATCTCTCTCATGACAAATGCCTCTGGCTGCCTATGTCCTCACACCACCTTCCCAATCCCTCCCCCCTTATTTGTTAGTTATCATTTGTCGTTGTTTTTGATAACCACTTTGTGATGGTTTTCCTCGCTTTTTTTTCTCACTTGAAATGTTGTCATTGACGTGGAACCTTTGTAAAACAGCAATGGCTCAAAGGTATTGTAATCTTAGACCTTATAAATGAATAAAATAAAATAAAAGTGTGTGATCTATGCAGAGTACTGGGAGCAGGCACTGCCAAACACCCTGTGTGTCTGGTAGAGCCTGCACCCAAGGTTTTGGTTTAGTTGGACACCCCCATATGACTCCTGGAGAACTAAGGGATTCTGTATGAAATAACAGTCGGTCACAGAGCAGGAGAGAGCACGTGGAGTCTGTGCATCATAGGATTACTACTGACTAGTATGCTGAAAGTGCTTTTTAGAAAGCAGAAGACACTAGTCCTTACACTGCAAAAAAGAATGTCTTGACAAGCTTAGTCCGTTTATTTCACTAACTAGAAATCGTACATGTTTAACCCCAAGATTATCTCTAAAGGTTTTTCTTATTAATTAAGAAAAAATGGCTTACATAGAAACTGTCGGCAGATAAGGGCTGCCAGGCCCAACCAGTCTGCCCACAGGCTCTACACATTGTATGTTGCCATTGACCCTATGTGATCAATGGCTTTTAATCACTCTGCCCCTCTCAAGGGTCCCTTGTGCCTGTCCTCGGCATGCTTAAACCCCTCCATTGTATTTGCCCCCACTACCTCCTGTGGCAGACTATTCCAAGCATCAACCATACTTTCTGTGTAGAAAAACTTCATCACATTACCTCTTAATCTACCTCCCTCCAATTTCATATCATGTCCCCTAGTTGTAGTACTTTTTCTACTTTGAAAAGGGTCCCCCACCTGCACCATGTTTATGCCCCTCAGGTACTTGAAAGTTTCAATTATGTCCCCCACTATCCCCTCCCCTCTCCTCCAGTGAGTATAAATTGAGGTTCCTTCATCTCTCCTATGTTTTGCGGTGCAAGCCCTGCACCATCTTTGTTCCCCTTCTCTGGATAGTCTCCACATTGCTTAAGTCCTTGCGCAGGTGTCGCCTCCTGAACTGCACACCGTACTTCAGGTGAGGCCTCATCAATGTTTTATACAATGGCATAACCACCTCCCACTAGTGATACCCCTGCCTATGCACCCCAGCATGCCACTGGCCCTTTCTGGCCACCTTTGTTCACTGCTTTGTTACCTTAAGGTCTTCAGAGATGATAACCCCTAGGTCCCTTTCCTCCTTGGAGACAGTCAGGTCCTAACCCCCAACCTGTAGCTCTCCCCAGGGTTCCCTCTAAGCAGGTGCATTATTTTGCACTTTTGCATTGACCTCAGTTGCCACCTCTGTGACCATCTAACAAGCTTCTCTAGGTCCCTCTTCATTTTCTGACACCTCTCTACAGTACCCACCATGTTGTAGATCTTGTGTGTCATCTGCAAACAAGCAGAATCTTTCCTTCCAGCCTCTCTGCAATGTCACTAATGAAGACATTGAGCAGGACTGGTCCCTGTACTAATCTCTGCATACGTACCCTGCTGGTCACTCACCTCTCCCCAGATCGACCCCCATTTACCATCATCCTCTGTCTCCTGTTAACCAGTTCCTAACCCAGTTCACCACCTTGTCTCCCATGTCCAGACTACCCATCTTGTTAACCAACCTTCTATGTGAGATGGTGTAGAAGGCTTTGCTGAAATCTAGGCAGGCAATGTCTACTGCCCCTCCCTGAATTACTTCCCTAGTCACCCAATCAAAAACAAGCATTTGTCAATGCCGAATGTTGTCTTGCTGGTGTTGGCATTGGTAATGCAGGAGTTAAGAGAGATGCATAATAGGAATAGCAGTGATGTATAGAACCAACGTCAACCCCACCCCACCCTGCAGAGAGTGACAGGCACTGGGGTGTGCGTTTGGGTTGCTGGCCATAACGCTCATGTTATTTCACCTCACCCTACCCTGTAGAGTCTGACAAGTGTTGCGTTGTGTCTTGGCCTTATACTCACACATTTCATAAGTATATACATTGAAATGGGTGCAGCATGGGAGAATGGATTGAACTTCAGGGCGGAAGAGTCCAGGGCACACCTTGATGCCTGTCAGTGGCTGCAGAGTGAGGGTGGAGGACCAATGGCGTGAGCAGTACAGCAGACAATCCAAAGACACACACCTGATGCCTGTTGGTCTGTACAGGGTGAGACGTAATGGTTAGAAACCATAACACCCTCGGCATGTGTTAGTATTTGTACTCCAAATTTGAAAACATGGCCTTTTTGTGACCCCACCTCATGAAAGCATTTGGGATCTCTGCTCATGAACAGTGTCCATATGATTTTTTTCTTGAACATTGATTTCCCACAGTGACCACACCATTTTGCACCACATTAAAATGTCAGCTACACCATTGATAAGGAGGTGTGAAGATATGGCAATGTTGAAAATCTGGAGTGAAAATATGAAACATTCTCGAAGTTACGAGCATGTGTGAAAACTGCACATCACATGTTCATAACACTGTCATGTAGAGGAATTAGTTCACCAAATTTTTAACACAGTCATTTTGGGACCTCTGCTCATGAACATTGGCACTATGATTATCTTAATCTGCCCCAAACATTGATTTCCCACAGCGTCCACATGATTGTGCACCACATGTGCAAAACTACATTTCAGGTAGGATGTGACAAATGACAGCTATATTGTTCATAAGAAGGGTGTGCAAAACTGACAATGTTGAAAATCTGGAGTGAAAATATTACAACTTCTCAAAGTTATGACTTTGCATGGACATTGTGCAACACACGCTTGTAACATAGTCATTTTATAGAATTTTTTCACCAAATTTTCAACATAGGCATTTTGGAACCGCTGCTCATGAATAGAGTTGCTGTGATTTTCTTACTCTGTTCTGAACATTGTTTTCCTACAGCAACTGTGTCACTAAGTGGCAGATGTGTGAAAACACAGTTCAGGAAGGATGTGGAAAATAAAAGTACTGTTAATAAGGAGGAGTAAAAAATATCAATGGTGAAAATGTGGAGTAAAAATATAAATTATCGAAGTTACGAGCGTGCATGGAAACTGCACAATGCATGCTTGTAACACAGTCATTTTATGGACGTTTGTCACCTGATTTTCAACATAGGCATTTTAGGACTCTGCACATGAACAAGGTCACTGTGATTTTCTTAATTGTTCCAAACACTTATTTCCACAGCGACTGCGCTATTTTGTGTGGGAAGTGCGAAAACACAGTTCAGCCAGGATGTGAAAAAAGACAGCTGTTTTGTTCATAAGGATGTGTAAGAAAAAGGCCAATGCTGAAAATCTGGAGGGAAAATATTAAAAATTTGTGAAGTTAAGAGCGTTTGTGGAAACTGTGCAACGCACGCTTGTAAAACATTTATTATTATGTTGACTGCGCGCATGCACAAGAAACATGTTGCGGCAAGTTTCTCCACAAGCAGGTTGTGGAGGTGCGGCACTGTTGTGGCCAATTACCCCACAGCCTTTAAAGACTTGGCCAGCTTTCCCCAATGCTGTGGCATGCTGTTGCTCACACTAGTTCAGCCAGCATGCCACCAAATTGTGAAAATTTAGCCACTGCAATCAGGGGCTGCCTCATCATTGCAGCGTCAGGTATCTGCTGCAATGAGGGAGCAACCCATCATTGCAGGGTGGGATCTAGAAACCCTGATATTGTTTGTGAACATGGCATTCAGCTTGCCGCCATGTTCACAAACAATATAACCCCCCACTATGTTTGTTTGTCGACGAGGCCTCAATCCCTGCCGGATTCAGTGACCCACGCTTATTTTGTCGGCTGTGGTTTCTCACCGCCGGCATTATATCACCCCATTTATATTCTCTCGCCAATGGGGTACCCAGTACCACAGCATAATGTGAACCCCCCCTTTGGCTACTGCTACCCCCCAAAAGAAAGACTCAATTGGCACACTGGGAGCCCACCCAGTGTGCTACATGCCACTGTGAAATAAAAAACAGTCCCAGGATGTCTTTTTTTTTTTCTTCTAACCTGTAAAGAAGGAAAGGTCCCTTAGCTTCTGCCCTTCTCCCCCAAGAACCCGCACCTACCCACTGCGCACCCTGCCTCTCTCACACACACCCCTCACCCCATACTTACCCTGAGCTCGGTGTGATGATCCTCAGTGGACTGGGAACACATCTGCACTCTTCAAAGCAGACTGTGAACTGAGGAAATGACGGTCAGCTGTATAATGGAATAAAAATTTTGTTTCCAACTTTAATGCATAGCTCAGTCATATTTTGGAATTTTGACACCAAATTTTCAACATGGGGTTTTTGGGACCCCTCCTCATGAATTCTGGAACAGTCATGGCATTAACCACCCCAAAAAGTGATTTTGCTGTCATTGTCACGCTGAATCACCTTTAGAGTTGATTAATGAAATAACAGTGCCAGTGTTCGTGAGGTGGGTTCTCAAAAGCCTATATTACAAATTAGTGGAATAAATCTCTAAACTGATCATGTTTTATGAGTTGATACCTTGCAGGTTGCTTTTGCAAGCTCATAACTTTGGAATTGCAATATTTTATGGCAGATTTTCAACACTGGCATTTTTTCACACCTCCTTGTGAATAGTGCAGGTGTCATTGTTCACATTCTGGCCGAAATGTGTTTTTCCACTTCACATGAGGTTACCTCCTCTCAATTCACCTGCCAGCTAATGTCAATCACTGCTCTGCATTACAGTCTTGGCATGACAACGGGGATTCAACATAATTATCCCATAGCTAACTGCTCCCCATTTTGGCATACCGATTACCTTCTGAAGCCTCAAATGACTAGCCCACAAGGGAACCTACTTGCAGCAGCAGCTCTCTGCAATAAGGCAGGACGACCCCAGCACCATTACACCAAGGCGCCTAGACTTCAACAAACAAGCAAGCCATCGTGTGTAATTCTTTAAACCTCTCCTGGAGATTTCTCTAATGCTACTTCTCCTGTCAGGAACGTTCACCCTATCCTGGACCTCTTGGACTGTCTGCCCACCCCCAGAATAGAATAACGGGTCTCACTCTGGGCGCCTATCAAATGTCTGTAGCCTCCTCAGCAAACTCGATAACCTCCAAATCTGGATCCACCAACACAATCTTGACATCCTCTCTGTCGTCGAAACTTGGCTTACCCACAAGATCCCTGACACTGCGGTTGCAATTCCCAGATACTCAGTCTTCAGGCAGAGCAGGATTTTGAAGCGTGGTGGTGGCTGTGCCATCTACCTGAGAGATACTATCATGGGACACGTCATCCCGTTTCCTAGCCTGGGATCCCCATCTCAGGTCCTTGCTATCAAAGTTCTCCTAGGGACCCATAACAAAAATCTTACTATAGTCTATGTATATATACCCCAAAGGAGTTGGTCAGTGGCTTCAATATCATAGTGGAATGCCTCAAGGGACTGTGCCATGACATGAAGACCATAATAATGGGTGATTTTAATATCAACTGGCTTGCATCTGAGGCCTACATCTATGTGATACTGTCACTGCACAGCACCTCACACAGCTTGTCCCAGCACCCACTAGATGCAACTATAGGATGGGGCCTGTACCCTAAACAGTATGAGTACTATCATAACCACAAATATCATTGTGGAAGCAGGTTTAGAACTGCCATGGTTAGGGATAGGAAGGAGACACAACTACTGAGGGGGACAGAGAAAAAAAAAACAGCAAAATAGGAGATCAGATAAAGCAAGTATGATTGGTTGAGGCTGAGGGTGCTGTAACAGATTGGTAAAGCAGCCCAAGGTGGGAGGGGCAACAGTGTATTTAAAGGAGGCCTGGAAGGGGGTTGTAGGGGTGGGATAAAATAACAGTGTCCCAAAAGACCCGAGTAGCTGAAATGCTTCGGGAGGTAGAAGAAAGGCAATTTAGGCAGCAGTCCATGTGCACACCATTGGCCGAGGTGTAAAAATTGCCCTGTCCAATCACAGGACACTGGCAGCAGCACCGCACCAATTGGAATGCAGATGCAAAATATGGAGCTTTAATAGCCTTAGACACTCATACCTGGTAGCAGGATCTGCAGAGTTCCAGGGAGGTGGCCGAGGTGTATTCAGTGAGTCGTCGCGTGGTTGTTCAGTGCCACTTTCAGCAGTGGCACCAAACTCTGTTCCGGATACCTAATGGGGCCAAAAAGGAGAGAATTAATTTGAGTTTAGCGTTATGGGCGGGAGGCTAAGGCAGTCTGTCAGCAGGGGTGGGGTGCTAAAACAAAATTACTATGAATGAGTGTGAAGTAGCTATGGGTGGGGTGGAAAGACAAAGAGCTGAGGCACAGATTAGGGGGGGGACAAGGTTAAAGACGGGGGAGGAGCCAAGGCAAGTGCTCAGGTGAAACTAGGGCTTTTTGAGCTAAAATGGAGAGAATTGGATAGGCTGCCAGGAACCGATGGTGGTGGTGGGGGGAATTACAGCTGTTCAGACTGTGGCAGAGTTTCGGAGGGATTCGGAGAGAATGGAGCGATGCAGGGACAACTGAGACAGAGACAGACAAAGAAAGAGAGAGAAATTCAGACAGCAGTGCAATCAGGTTACAGGAGCAAAACTGCACTATTAAATACATTAATTAACAAGGCAAGTGGTGGCAGCTTAGATTAAAGTCCACAAAGGTCATGCACAGGCTTAAATTAGCAAAACAACAGTGTCTCCAAAGACCAAGTAGCTGAAATGCTTTGGAGGTAGAAGAAAGACAGTTTAGTAGCAGTCCGTGTGCGCATCTAAATGTCTGAGATGTAAAATTGTCCTGTCCAATCACAGGACTGGCAACAGTGTTGCACCAATCGGAATGCAGCCGCAGAAATATGGAGTTTAAGCCTTAGACACTCATACCTGTAGCAGATCTGCAGAGTTCCAGGAGGCAGCCAGAAGATGTATTGGGAATAAGCACGGCGACGTCTATCGCCACTCAGCAGTGGCGCTAAATTTGGCCGGTTTGTTTATCAGCCCTGAAGTTGATTTGGTGTAACCACAAAATCACCTTTGGGACAGAATACCATGACAATGACTGAATTTATGAGGAGGGGGTTCCAATAACCATGTTAAAATGGTACAATTTCAAAATGTCTGGATGTGCCCCATTGAAAACCTCTATTTATGCCATTCTACAGCTACTGGCATTTCTTCAGTTCCGGTCAGCTTTGAAGAGCATTGACTTGTTCCAGGTCCACAAAGATCGTTGCACTGGGCCCAAGTAAGAATAGGGTGAGGTATGGGAGGTGGGTATGTGGTTGGTACAGGTTGGCTGAAGGAACATTTTCACTTTAGAGGGTTAAAAATAATAATAAATATAACGGAGGCTTTTTCTTTTAACAGGTACTTTCACAGCTGGGTGTGTTCTCCTGTGCCACCTGTTTTGGGGTGGTGTGACTGGAGGAAAAGGGATCCAGCCCATCAGCAAATAAATGTGTTGGGGGTTGTTCATGTATTGGGCACACCGTAAACAACTGGTATGGACATGATGCCAACGGGATTGACACTTTGGCAAATGAACTCAGGAGGGGGGATGATGCGACAGGATTGGGCACCCCAGCACGGCTTTCTGGGATTGTGGAGGCAGTCACAGCCACTGCCATCTCTTATTGAAATGTCACCAGGGGAGATGCCCTGCAATGAGTCTGAGCTCCTCATTGCAGTGGATAAACATTTTAAGTTGGTGGCATGCTTTGCACTGCTGCCATAAACAGTGTGCACTCCATTCATGCCACGGAGCCCAGCCCCAAAAAGCAGTGGCACCACTGACTACAACATGACCACTTCTCCAAAATCTGCTATTCTAAGTGCCATCATGTTTCTGGCGCTCGCAAGACAACATAAAATCTATCAGATCTTTGCATGGCCTTCCTGCCGAATCCGTGTTATATAAACATATGGATTTGCTGTATACAGGCTTTATGGTCTATCTAGTCTGCTTGAATGTGCAGGTAGCAACCCTTAGCTGCAGCTTCTCTCCCCTCCTCCCTGACCCTCCTACTTCCCTATCCTATCCACCCTATATATCAAGGCTTATATCAAGACAAAGTATCATATTTTATCTTGTCATGAAACAACTTATTTTATTGTATATTTTCTTCTTTTAATGATCTTTAATTCAGTGATTAAAATCTTGGGTGATTTTCAAAAGGACAACTGTAGCGCAAAAGTTTGCTGCTACCTTGGCACTGTGGTAGGACCAAAATGTATATTCATAATTGATGTTGTACCGCCTTATCCGAATGTGAATAGGCACTCGGCAGAGTCAACCTGAAAACACTGGGAACCTTAGTAGCGCTGCGCCCACAGTCAGTCTTGAGAATGAGCTGCCAGCACAGCGCCATTTTGCCCCCATTCACAAAAGGACATGTGTAACCTCTAGGTGGCACTATCCTAAAGGCTAATACTTTTGCCTGTTTGGCTAGTTGCATTAAGGGGCCTGATACTGAAACGTGCTCCCTCGAGAACAGGGTTATTAGTACAAGGCTAACCTGTAGGCCTCCTCCTGGACACTGTAACCCCTTCTTTCCTTCGGCATCCTGATAATATGTGTCAACACTTCACATAGCCCCTATTCAGCATATGCAATTCCCACACTGTTTGCATCTACCACCAGGGCTGGTTCCACCTGTTCGCCCTGGAGCCTCAAACAAGGTAGTACAGCAATAAACGTGCAGTGCTTTGGCAAACTGGAACCAGGCAGACAGATTAAAAGAGTTACAGCTGATTTATTCAGGAATTGGTTAGGCATAGTGGGATTGATTAACTGATTGTAAACTGATCTAATTGGCAATTTGTATGCACATTTAGCCTGTACAGTCATACGCTGGTACCTGTTGAAGTAAATGGGCTAGTTGAATGTTGTTCGGTAGGTTGGTACTTGCTGGTTGGGTCCCTGTGATGAAAAATCAAAGGCTTACACAAAGTACATACACTTTGATTGAGCTGTTGTTGGTGGAGCTACCTGGGGTTTACCCATGCTACCCAGCAGAGACAGAATGGATGAAATGCAGAGTGCAGGACACTTGTTGGGTTGTGGAGTAGCAGGGCCCACACGATTCACCATGGTGTTGTTCCTGTTTAGATTGAGCAGGGGCTGATCCCCGGGCAGGTCTCAGTCGATGGTGTTCTCTGCAGCTGAAGTAGCTATTGGGCCAGGTGGCAGTGCCTACGCTAGGTGGACAGTTGGATATCAGTCCGGAAGCTGGAGCTTCAACAAGCTGCACACCACACAGTGGGGAACCAACTTGCACCCACTAACAGCATACATTCACATTTAAAGTAAAGCAATTATACCACAAAAAGGGATAGCAGTCCAGCAAATTTCAGTGAATCTGACAAACCGAGTTCTGTGGTGAAAGGTGTCCTGACAGTCCAATCATCATAGCAAAATCTTTGGTCTTCTTCAGGTTCAAGGCTGGTCACAGTTCAGTGGCTTTATTACATCCGATTTGTGACACAGTCCGTTACTAAGTTTCAGTAATTCTCTCGAGGGACAGCAGGCTGACAGCCTAACTCAGCCTTTCCACTGATTTCCCATGTTCTACCCAGGGGCAGCTGTCAAATCACTGGAGCTGTTTACCTTCAAACTCTAACTCCAGACTGAAACACTGCAGCAGGCAGTTTGGGAATTTCCTTTGGTCCAAAAGGTTCCAGTTGGTTGATCCATCAGTTGTCAGCTAGTGCTCCTCCAGGTCCATTTGGCGCCAGTGTAAAAAACTACATTCCGCAGAATTTGTTCCATAAGGCCGTGTACAGATACCATTTTAGAGTCCCCAAAAGTTGATTGTCCCAGGGCAGTCCAGAACCAAATGGTGGGCAATACTGGAATGACCTATGGTGCAGAAGGTGGCAGGTTGGACAAATCACATTATTGTTTTTAAAACAGGAAACAGTAACAGTCATAGTTCAGTCTTCAAGAAATAGCATGGCAAATGGAGTCATAACACTGCAGCCCAGGCGAGACTCCGAGCCTGAAACTACTTGGTCCCCAACCAGATAAATTTACACAAGATAGGCAGCTCTTAAGAGACAGGCTGGAGGCTAACAGGCACCCACATGCAAACACTTTTAAATCGCTAGGGACACAGAACACCAGCCTGGCAGGGCATTTAGGAAGCCCAAGGAAGATCTGAAACCCATTTAGGGGTTACATATGCAAATTTGCTCATTGGGCATGCGTGACACTAGTGCCATTAGTATGCCTATTATGAGATTATTTATATGGCCTGTGGGTGGTTTAGTTATTTCCACCTGCCCAAACTCCACGCAGCTGCAGTCCCGGTGTACTGCCACTCACTTGATCACCATCCTGTGTAGGAATAATGTTTTTCCAGTGTAGTGTCCTCTTCGCCAGTTACCGACCCTGCATTAATTATAGTAATCTTTTCCATAGTGTGTATCCTCCCTGCTCGGTCCACAATCGACATCTCTGTATTAATAGTGATCTTTTTCCATAATGTAGTGTCTCCTACTCCCTGGCCCTGAGTGGACCCTGTATTAATAATGTGATCTTTCCATAGTGTAGTGTCCTCCCCCAACTCAGTCTCTGATCGCTGACCCTGTATTAATAAATTATCTTTTCATAGTGTGGTGGCTCACCTGGTCCCTGTAGATGTCGATTCTGTATTGGTATTAGTGACTCTTTTCATCTCCAGTTTATCGCCATCTGCATGGTGACAAAGAGATCCCCGTTAGTCCAATGTTCTCTCCCCCGCTGTTTGATGCCATCCCAGTTGACAAAAGAGACGCTGTTAGTCCAGTAATTCTCCCCATTCTACTGTCTGACAGCCATCCTTGTGATAAAACAGAAGGATCCCCTTAGTGTAGTGCACCCCCTCCCTGTTGTCTGGTCCCCATCCCATTGAATATCAAACTATCCCTGGTAGTCTAGTAGTCCTCCGCCCCAGGTTTGAAACCATTGAAAACTCAAACTCAGTAGTCTAATGGTCTCCTTCTGGTAAGGGTGTGACCCACCACCTTATTCTCCCCAGCTGCGGTGCAGCACAGCCTCCTCTCACCAGTGCAACTGGCTACCACTGAGCTCTCAATGAGCAACAATAGATAGTACGCCCAGTGACAGTGATTGACAGCCACCCAAACATAGCTTATAAATTTTGGTGCCATCAAATGCTCACTGCAGACAAATATGTCCCTTCTCCTTTCAGCTACTTTTGTTATTTGCTATAGAACTGGCAATTATCTTGGACATTGCTTTTTGTATATTGGGATGTGGAGGGTACCTTTGTATTCATATATTTATTTTTTTGTTTAACCTGAGGCACACTGTTGAAAGCTTTTTGCAGGTTACCTGGGAGGCCAGGAGGTTGGTTACTTGCTCAGGTCACAGTATGCAAGTGGAATTGTGGGGTTCAAACCCAGGACTGGTCTGTTGATGTCACCCGATCTGTAGCTCAGAGCCTAAACCACTGCGCTATACTGCCTCCCATAATATATTATATACTATGTATCTGCATTGTGTTTGATGTTTAACTATTGTTGCACTAGGGTGATTTTGTACTTGTTTTTAAGTCTTCTAAACGAATTCATGGTATCAACTCTGTAACTCCACCCCAACTATGCATCACATTTCTATTCGCTAAGCCTGTTGCAAATGGCTTTTCTTGACTCAATAAACACACTGTGGCATTGTTCTTTGAACATGCCTTTGTGGAAGACAAGAGAGATTTTAATGAGTAGTCCCATAGTGGTCATAGGGCTGGTGCAGGTAGAGGAACATGGGGGACATTGGTGGAAAAGGGCAAGGCTGGGTGGGCAGGCAGTTAAGTAGGATGTGGTAGACTAGTCTGGTGGTCCAAGGATTTGTGGGTGAAGAACATGGTGGTACATGTAGGGACAGCTAGTATGGTTTCTGTGGGATAGTCTAGGGTAAAAGGAGAGTTGATAGAATAGTAGTCCTGGATCCCAACGGTGATCCAGATTGTGGGACGTTGAGAATGTAGGTGGGAGGCAGATCCAGTGCTCTAGGGCTGGTCCATGGGTGTACAATGGAAACATAGATGGAGGCTATTCCAGTCATCCCAGGACTGGTCTCTGGAGCGCTAAGGGGCATAGGTGAGGCAGGCAAGCCCAGCAGTCCCAGGGATGGTTCAGGATGTGTACAGAGATTTAGGTGGAAGACTGTCTGGGTTCCAATTGCTGGTCAGGTGGACAGAGAGGGAGGTATAGTTAGGGGATGCTAGTCAAGGGGTCTGCATGGTCCAAGGAAGAAAACTGGTCCCTTATGGAGAGACAAGTCTGGTGTCCTAGGCTGGTCTAATTAGACATTGTGGGCAAAAATACATTACTAGGAGAGGCTAGTGTGGGAGGATTGTGGGGGAGGAGCTGATGTTTAGTGCTGCTGGGGCGGTGGGGTCGACACCAGAGACCTGACGCAATCTGTGGTACATGGAGACAGACTTCTTTGTGTTTGTAATTGAATACCCACTGTGTGACACCAGCACCGCTGTTCGCACTCTATAGCAGGCGCTGCTGCAGATGTGTCAGGACCAGGGATCATTTGCTGGAAATGGAGGGGGGTCTTTGGAGAGACGCATTACAGGTACTTGCGCAAGCGTTATTCGTTTGTGATTATATGTGAATAACTCTTGAGCAGGTTTGTCTACGAGGGGTTCGATCACTTAACAGCAATAAGCATATATATATACATATGAAGGAAATATATACATACATCAGAGGGGTTACACTGATACAAAATGTGTGTAATCCATCAGAGACAGCCAATATCTAATGTAAAGGCAGAAAATATGAAATTAGCCTGGGGGACCAGATAGAGAGGAAGGTGAGAATGAGAATGATGGAGGACAAGGAAGGGATAACAGGAAGTAATAGGAAGAATGGTGGGTAGGGTGAGAGAAAAAGGAAGAGATAAAAAGTAAAAGGAGAGAAAGTGAGGGAATCATCTGAGCAACTGGGGAAGTTGGTGAAAGTGTAAATAGAGTGAAGTTGAGGATAAGATAAAGAGAAAAGGGGAAGTAAAGAAAAGCTTTGGGGCTGGGGTAAACAGGTCAGGAGATGTGTGGGAAAGTTTTTAAGAGGGAGAATTGAGGATATGAGGCGAAGGTCCAATGGACACAGTATCCAGGTCCCCGCATACAGTTGCATTGCATCCCTCCAGTTTGCTTAGCCAGAGTCCTGTTGCACATGCAACCAGGTTTGAACATAGGAACGCTCAAAGCCCAGTCTGTGCACAAACCAGCACCTGACAAGGAAAACATTTGACATGGTCTCAAATGCATTGGTTTTAGATTCAAACTGGAATAACTTAAACAGATACACCCCAAATTTAACACCATGCCCGGCTGGACCTCATGCTGTAGTATATCCCTGTATTGGAATGCTCCCCTTACTGAATGTTACTACTTGAATGGCACCTTCTCAGTAGTGGTATAGTTTAGGAAGAGAGGACATTTACTTTTAAAATCTTCTGATTTTCACCCACAACCAGGCCAACAGAATTTAGAATGTATAGAACTTAGAAGCTTCTCAGTCCGTGGCACACCAAGGTCTACCGGCATCTATTCCCTAACTTTCCTTTTCCTTTTATATTCATTCTCCCTGTCCAGAACTGTATTGTTCACTGAGGCAGCCACTGCCCCCATTACTGTTGCCTGCTACGCTTAAGCTCACAATAGCTACTGCCGGGCTAAGTCTCTTTTTTTATTTAAGGTCTGTGCTCCTCCTCTCGTGGCCTCTTCCTACCAACCCATCCAACCTGTCACCTGCTCTTGTGACTTCCTTGCAGTGCGTCCTGCTACCAGTGGAGCCCGAGGGGTTAGTTCTCATCATGTCACCAGGATTTATTTATTTTATTTATTTATAAATCGGTTATAAACCTTGAGTCAAAGACTGCTTCAGCGGCACCACTCAGATACAGGTGAATACATAGTACAGACAGGGTATTATATATATCAAGTGATTATAAGAGTTTTGAGACAAATCATAATTACAGAGTAGAACAACTATAACATCAAATAGCATATAACATCACAGTACCACAGTGCAGTGATCATCATCACAGTAAACAATAGTACACAATGGCCTGTGGCCAGTGGTAGCTAGCCACGGTAGGTGAAAGTACAGTGTGCTGCGTGAGGTGTCAGCAAAAATTGGTTAAGAGCCTCTAGTGATGTGGCTGATGTTTCAGGCATGTCACAAAGATTAGTTAGAGCCCCTAGTGGGAGGTGACTTGGTCAAGGACCCTGCATGTTGGGAACAATTGTAAGTGGTGTGAGAGAGAATGAGGTTCTTGAAAGTTACTAAAAGGACCTATTTGGGTGGAGGAGTTGATAGTGGGGAGAAGTTGAATCAGTGTGGTGCCTTGAAACAAAAGGATCTCAAGGAGGGAGGTTCTCACCCTGTGGACTCTAAGAGGCCTTGGTGGAACTAAGGAGGAGGTGGAGGTTGTTGGGTGGAGGGAGGAAGACCCTTGAGGTGAGACATAGTATTTTTGCTTTTTGGCAGCATCTGATATTGTGATCTGTCTTCAAGATTGAGGTAAGGTCAGGGAGTATAGAGTGTTGTATTAGTCTGCCTGTCTGCACCGTTAGGAGCCCAGGCCTTGTTTAGGATATTTGAATTTTGCTGAGGGCAGTGCACCAGCAGCGACAGAGATAGAGGGGCCAGGTCTACAAGCACAAGACTGAGGTGGTGACAGCCAGTTTGAGGGTTTCTGAGGTAGGCAGCCCTTATGGCGAGGAGTATAGAGCAATGGGAGGCCATATTCTATAAGTGACAAGACTGAGGCGGTGACAGCCCGTCTGAGGGTTTCTGAGGTAGGCAGCCCTTAGGTGCAGGGAGTCAGAGTACAATGGGAGGCCATAGTCTATAAGTGACAAGACTGAGGTGGTGACAGCTGGTCTGAGGGTTTCTTTGGTGGTGGGCAGTTCTTATGGCGCAGGGCATAGAGTATAATGGAGGCCATGTCCACAAGTGACACTGAGGCGGTGACAGCTAGTCTGAGGGTTTCTGGAGGTAGGCAGTCCTATGCGCAGGGAGTTAGAGTGCTAGGGAGGCCATAGTCCACAAGTGACAGACTGAGGAGTGCAGCCAGTCTGAGGGTTTCTGGAGGTAGGTGTTCTTATGGTAGAGAAGGCTTATGATGATGGCAGTGGTGGAGCAGGCTGATATGTGAGAAAGTGTGAGGCAGCGCAAGGTGCTCCAGGTTTGTAGTTGTTAACTGCTCCAGTGGTTGAAGTGCGGATAGTGTCTGAGGGGCGAGTTTTGCATTGCTGTGATGGTGAGCAAACTACATGGCCTTGTTTTTTTATCTTAATAATCAGCCTGCAGGAAATAAACCAGTTCTCAATTTGACTGAAAGAGCACTGAGGAGGTCTAAGAGAGGAAGGGTCAGGGTGGGGTGAAAAAGAAGACAGCGCTATCTGCATATAGAAGAACTGCTGGAGCAGGAGTTGGGTAGGGCATCAGGTGAATTGAAGAGAAGAGGGCCCAAATGAAGTTTGTGGTACCTCTGAGCAGATGGGATGGTCCGGGAGGGTGTTGGTCGAACACACTGGGAACATGAGGAGCGTAACTAGAGAACTAAGTGGGCCTTGGGAAAGCCAAGGAAGGAGGAGCTGCATGAGAGGGTGACAGACCATATCAAAGGCCTTGAGAGGTAACAAAGACAGCTCTGGCAAGGTGGCTTTGTCAGGGTTTCATGAAGAAATTAGAGAACTCCACAAGGGTTGTGTTCATTCTGATCAGGCCGAAGTCATGCTGCTCCTGTATAGTAGATTGTGGAGGTGATATTGGACAATTGGTCTGCTACATTTTTTCCAGGGCTTTGGGAGGGGTGAGATCATTAGCTGCCTGGGAGGAGGTGTTCCACTTTAAGAATGAGATAGTAACTGGCTTTTTTCAGGCTTAAGGAACTAGCTAAGGCAGTGGCAGATGGAGGGCACAAGGGGGCTAAGGCTGAGGTGGGTTAGTTTTCCATTTTTTCCTTAAACCTCAGCGCCTGCCATTCACAGATGTGCATGCACGCCGAGGTGTGTATGTGCACTGGCACTGGAGAGGGTTCCCAATCTGCCCAGCCACCCTAACATCTAGAGCTTAATCCCTCATGCTTGACACCGCTAAACCTCTACCTGTGGCAGCCAAGAGCCAGAAAAGCTACCACTCCTACCCTGGGGAAAGAGCTGCTGCAGCTGCTCAGTCCACTCCAGCCTTCCCCACATCCGGAGTCCCATCCTGCTCATTCCCAACACATATCACTGGCATGGAGTGGTAAGGCATCCAATCCTTCAGCTCTATAGTGTCACTGGACCTGTCAGGACTAGGTATTCTGATGACATCCCTGAAACCTGACCCTCCAGTGTGGATCAATAGTTGGTATGTGATTGACCCAAGAATGGGTCCACAAGAATGTCAACCACTATGTGGACATAAAGGGTCAAACAGAGTATGTTAGGCTGTTTGTTGACCTTGCCCTCAAAACTCCCTGTCCCTCCCCATATGGGACTACACTGCTGCAGTGCTAAGCTGGTAGGAGCCCAATGTTGAAAGGTCTGGCCAATCGATTCTAATGGGAGTCCTGCTGCAGTGGAGAAAACTCTGTCTCTCCCAGTCGAGACATCTCTACAGCATATGGCTGTGTCCCCTCCCCCACACACACACATGTCATACTAATATTTTTTTAGCTTTCAGCATTATTAAGTTTTAAAATACAATATATCAAATGTCTGTCCGTTGTTGTGTCCAAGATAAACAACCTCTCCTATACATCCAGAGTACTGCCCCAAACCATAAACAAGATAAAGAAAATATACGATACCCAAATTCTCAATCCCCCTACAAGGCCTAATCACCAAACACCCCCACCCTTAGCCCTCTCTGCCCATGGAGTGTGCTCCCTTATTACAACCAATTGAAAGAGAAATATAAAATAAAATTAGTACAGTGAATCAATAAATGTTGAGGCACATATGAGACAAATTGACAGAGATTATTGCAAATATAAGGTATAGTTTATCATTTTTATTAAATGAACTAATACAGCTGTGTGAACTTGCAATCAGCCTTTCAGTCTTGAAACAAGCAGATAATTCTTTATCATTCTGTAAGATATAATCAGTTGTCCATCCAATGCTATACTAATTTAACCACCGTTGAAATTAGTGCCATGGAATTTACACCCAGGATATCATACTAATATATGCCCACATACCTCTATAGTGAACAACCCATCCAAACCTAATAATGGATCAAGTCTAGACTAAATTGTTTGCCACAAAGGAGCTACCTTCACAGTACCAGAAAATATGTAGTAGATTTCCTTCAGCCTAATGCATCTAGTGCAATTAGAACCAGCCTACCCACTTAGCCAGTTTAACCGAGATATACATATTGTTTAAACATGATATTGATAAGCCTTAATCTGTCCTGAGTGTGGTATCTGTGCAATCTTTCCAAATTTTGGGTCCAGTTAAGTGGTATTTGGCAGAAGAGAAGTCCAACCAGAACTCACCAGGAATTAGGAACTAAGGCCTAGAAAGGAATAGATCTTTGAAATCACATGGGTCTGTTTACATCTTGTATTTGAAGAAGGAAAGGCCTGACTTGAGATTCCCAACTTGGTACCAAAGTTCTTCAGTGCCAGGGTGTCTCAATTGAAAGACTTTAAATATCTCTGAGGTATTTTAAACTTGCCATGATTTTGTGAGAAAGAGAAAGAGCCATGCGAAGAGGCTGTCTGTCAATGCACCGAAACTGAGGAAGCCAATTTCTAATGGGATCTATAATCCACCAATTCTAATATTAGATTCAGAATATGTTGTTCCATGTCCCTTTACATGAAATACAAAAAGTGCTGGCATTGAGCAAGAACTTTAAGGAACTTATAAATCATGGCAGTGCCAATTGGAAAGAAAAGAAATAAGCTAATTGAGGTTGTCTGAATCCAGAATCTGTCTTTGAGCTGGAGCCAAATAGGGAGTGAAATAGTTGTCCACAACTAGCAACCATCTCCCCAATTCGCAAATGGTTGGTCCCAATACAAAATAAAATTAGGCAGATGTAGTCCACCAAATCTTTGGGGAGATTCATTAAGGAAGGAGCATCAGACACTTACTGCCAAGTAAATTTAGAGAGTGTAGAGGAAAATGCTGCAGATAGGATAAAGGAGCCACAAATTTAAAATTAAAGGGTAAAAGGGCAGGATGTTCATCTTAATGATATTAATCCGTCCCATAACTAGAGAGGGAGTTTGCCCATCTTGAAGGTCCTGTTGAATATTTACCATTAAGTCATCCAGATTGGTTTCTGAGCAACCTGGTCTTAGCGGATGCAATCCCAAATATTTATTCGAATGCAGAGACTATTTATCCCAAAGGGAGAAACTGGCTTATGGGTAAATGTATTTAAGGAATATTTGATTTGCAATTTAGCTTGCAGTTTGATAACCTACTACGTGTCATAATTTGTAAAGATGAGCCATGATGTATCGAGATAGACTAAATGGAGCAATATCGTCTCACAGATACTGACAGTTAGGAGGCTGGCACTGGGCAGCCTTGTGCATATGGAGCCTTTTAATATTGAGAAGAAGAGGCCTAAATATAAGTTAAAAAGAAAAGGGGGTGGCATCCTTGTCTGTTGTCAAAACAAAGAAACCAAGATGAAAAGACCATTGCAATACATTTTGTGAAGAGGACTGTGCACCACCTGATCCATCTGATAAACATAACAGGGAAACCCATTTTAAGTGGGGCCGAGAAAGTCCCAATTGCCCCGATCCAAGGCCTTCGGCATCTAACGAGATTGAGTCATAGTCTGAGAACTTGAGCAGCATGAAAGATATGTGAACGTTTCTAAGACGATCGCGAGAACGGCCTTGCACACAGTCGCTTGTTCAGGCTCAACAAATGAGTCCAGATCTGACCCTGTTGGCCAGAATTTTTGTCAGTATTTTATTATCACAATTTAGGAAGAGAAATGTAGCTGGTGGGTCCTTTGCGATTTGTCCGGCTTGAGAAGTAATACTATAGTGGCTTCCAATAACGTGATCTAAAATATCTAGCATATATAGTCATATAAATTAAGAAGAAGAAGGGCTAGCTCTTTATGGAAAAATTTTGTAGTTGAAGGAAACCATCAGGCCCCCGTGACTAGTCCGATGCCAACCCTTAATTGCCTTCCAGTTCCAATATGGAAGTGGGGAAGATAAAGCCAACCTGTGGTGGGTTTGCAGGCAGGTTCGTTTATCCAGGTAATTTTCAATATCCGATAAGGATGCTGGAGAGAACTTTACTGTAAAGAGAACTGTAAAGTCCACACACACACTTTAAACCTACCTACTCCATCAAATGTTGCCTGAATTCAGTAAGTAGTGCCATATATTCTGACCAGATTTAAATTGTGAATGCTTTACCAAACTGGGATCCTAGTCACAGGCTGCAGTGACAGGGTAACAACTCAAACTGACAGACGCATTTAATATAGCTGTCCCTTCTTGGCTGCAGCAACCACCACCTTCCTATGCTGGCATCATTGTTCATTGACCAGGACCCTGACCTGCTCCTCTACGTCGATCTCGATTGCCACAAATTTACTACTGGTGCCAATAAAGCTAAAAAAACAGAGGCCCTGCTCTGGGAGTGATTCCCTCATGCATTGCTGTCAGTGCTGCTGCCCTCTCAAATATCTGCACATGGGCACGCACACAGGACATCCGCAGCTGTGCAGTGCGTACTAGAAGGTCAGGTGGCCGGGAATGAGGACCACAAATTGGAACGCTGCTCACAGACAAATTAAATCTTATGGGTGGTCAAAATTTGTACACACTGGACAAGTATCAGGAACAAGGCTAGACTGGCAAAAGATGGTTCAGAGGAACCAGTTTAAAAAAAGAAATAAGAATATGACAGAAAACAGTAGGTTTGGAGTCAAGATTGTCTCCAACTGCTGCAGAAGTGTTGCCACAGATTGTCCAGTCACGTTTCTAGGTCCCGTCGAACCATCTACAGTTGGTAAAGGTGGTCGCTCAGTTCCAGTGGTTCAGGTTTATGATGTTGGGATTTATGAACTACAGGAGTGGAGGAGGAAAATTGATCACATGTGTGGCTGGTAGGTCTGGACGTGCCCACTTAGGACATTTCTCCAGACAGACTTTAGAATCTCCTCCTATTCTGTCTGAGTCCCTTTTCAGTTTATGTTTTACAAAAACGCAGAATCCCCAGCTTCCTTTAGGGAGGCTATGGATGAGTAAGGGAACCTGATTATGTAGGAATGATGGGCTAGGAGTTGTCTTTCCTTGCATAAGTCATTTAGGAAGTAAACAACAAGATTTTATAAGATTCTTTTTCTGTCCCTCCTGTAAGATAAAAAATGGAAGAAGGTGTATTTCGTCAGGCTCTGTTACAGACTTCTCCCGAGCAGTGTAGTCATGTAGTGTGGCAAGCTGCAGCCTGTAAAAGGTGAGTCCCCTGGCCTCACATCCTCCTGAATAGATTCAGGAGGATTGATGCCATAGCAAAAAACAGTATGGCAGCTTTTGTGGGACCCAGACAGGCAAGCGCAAGGCTTATGTGGCTAGATTTCGGAAATCTAGGTGGGACTTAATATGCAATAGCAAGCAGGCCCATGGCCAGCTGGCTAGCGGGTTGAACAAGTGGCTGCTAATGGCACTGAAGCCTCTGTTCACGCTCATACTGCTGTTGGTGTTAATTGTTTTCTAGGCCAGTACTTCTGTAGCTCAGGTTGGCATGGCTCAGATGCACTAATCTGTCCCAAGTATATATAAAGTTATGGATTTGTTTCGTTGGTAATTCTCTGTTTGAGAACAAACAGAAAGCTATGAAAACATGGATGATTACCTACAAAAGTGCCAGTAGAGGCTCAGCCCTCTGCTTTTGCCAGAGGGGCCCCTCAGGCAGAGATAGACGGGCACAAGTAAACAGTCCCCTCCTTAGCCTAAGACTATTGAAGCAGGCACCTGATGGGGTGCAGGGCCGTCTCCCATACCAGTGGGCAGGTTGGTTTTATTTCAGCCAGAACTGTGTGTCCTAACTGACAAGTAATTTGGAAGAATAGTCCACTTCTCGCTTCAAACATTTCCAAAGATGAGAGCAAGACAGATCCACCACCAACCCTTCGGAATCCTTGCTGTGAAGCAGAGGCTTTTCTCCTCTGAACTGCAAAGCAGTAGAAAGGGCCCCTCCTGCCACCGGGCAAGGGCTGTGCTCATGATACTTTCTTAACCTAGAGAAGACAGGAATTGCATCTCAGATTTAGGCACCAACACATCTTTTGAAACAAAGTTAAAATGTTAACTTGGCTGAGGCCAGGGACTGCCTAGCTCCTGACCTCAAGGATGCCTGTTTTCATGTCTTGATCAGGCTACTCACCCAGTACCTCAGGTTACCCTCAGGCCACTACCAGTTCAGGGCAATGCCCCCGGCTCACCTGCGCCAAGGGTAGTCCAGAAATTCTAGCTGTGGTTGTGGCTCTTTAAGAAGGCAAGGATTGCTTTGTTTTCCTGGATGACTGGCTCTTAGTGGGTCAGTCTCCAGATCAAATAAAATCACATGCAAGTCACCCTAGCCACCTTCTGGGATTCCTGCTGAATTTGCAAAAGTCAGTTCTAACCAGTTCAGGTACTAACTTTCATAGGTGCAGAGTTGAACACAAAGTTAGCAGGGCATTTCTCCCTCTAAAAGTGTAGGCAGTCTCTGCCCGGCATCTTCCATTACTCAAAGTAACTGACCAGCAAGCATTTGCCACACTACTAGGGCACATGGCTGCTTCCACAGCTGTAGTGCAGGAGCAAATTCAGATGAGGACATTCAGTTCATCTGAGGCCTATTGGTCCCAAAGGGATTCTTCCAAATTGGTTCTAGTGACCAATCCCGATCCTGGCTCACATCAGGCAGGATCAAAGCAATCTAAAACTAGGGGCCTTCATTCCCACCACGGGTGCTCCAGGCAGGGTGGGAGCCCGCCAGGCGACCTGTCCACTAGGGAGGGTGGTCTCCCTAGGAATCTCTGCTCCACATCAATTTTTTGAACCAGAGCTGTCTTTAGCTCTTAGGAGTTCAGCTTCTGTCCAGAACAAGGTAGTTCAAACCAGACAGACAACACCACAATAATGTGGTACATCAACAGGCAGGGGGGCACTGTCATCAGCCTTGTGCACT
This sequence comes from Neoceratodus forsteri, assembly GCA_016271365.2. Lineage (NCBI taxonomy): Eukaryota > Metazoa > Chordata > Ceratodontiformes > Ceratodontidae > Neoceratodus > Neoceratodus forsteri. Next base: position 187,646,692 of record CM057459.1, on the reverse strand, counting down.
GAAGCAATGAAGTGGTGGTCTCGGCTTACTCCTGAACACCTCCCTGATAGCAGTTCACCTCCCAGGAAGGACAATGCCACAGATGCCCTCAACAGGATTCTCAGGGCCATCACAAGGGCCTGAACTCGGTGCCGGGTTCAGTCCTTGCCAGATGGGGCCCATTACAGATCTTAGCAGCCCCAAATAACCACTAACTTTCTCTGTTTTGTTGAGGCCTCAGTGCTGGGTTCAGCCCCCGGACCTTTGCACTTAGATGGAAAGGAAGTTTCTGTTCACCCTTCCTCCCTTTCCCTTTCTTTCAAGGTACTAGTAAAACAGATCCAGCCCTGCAAGTGATTCTGATTGTTCCAAGCTAGCCAGACAGCCCTGGTACCCATCGTCTCTGTCCTGACAGTCCAACTACCCTGAGCTTGCCCAGAGTCCACGACCCACGGGCCTTGCACAAGGGAGAGTGGTATCAAACCTCAAATTCTTCCTTCTCAAGGCAGCTCTTGAGGATAAGAATTTCTGATTCACACCTTCAGGTGTAACAATATTTTAAAGGCTCAAAGGCTTTTCACCAAGCCACTTACAATTCTAAGTGGAACAGGTTTTCAGTTCAGTAGGAGAAGCAGATTATACCACAGTCTGCTTATCTGCCCATTTTCTGGACTCTTGGTCCATTTAAATTCTTAGGTCTCAGGCCAGCTACCTTAAGGTTCCTTTGGCAGCTGTCTCTGTTTTTTCTGCAAGCAGGAAGCCCGCTTCCTTTTCTTCTCAACCTGTTTTTTCCAAGTTTTTAAGGGGTTGCTTCACACCAACCCTCCTTTTTAGAACCAGATTCTGCATGGATCCCAAATGTTTGCATTGCTCAGTTAATGCAAACCCTCTGAACCTCTGTCCCCAGCAGAGCTCAAGCTCTCACTTGGAAAATGTTTTTTCTGGTGAAGCCACCTGCCAGCGATAAGTGAACTACAGGCCCGACAGTGGAAGAAGATTTTCCTCTCCCCACAGGGATAAGACAGTCCCTAGGACTAACACAGGGTTTGTCCCTAATGGTTTCAGGTTTCCACCCGAACCAACCATCTCTCCCAGGATTTTTCACTGAGCATTCTTCCCCAGGTGAGAGGAGACTGCACAGCTTGGACGCCAAAAGAGCCTTATGCTACTATTTGTAATGCACCAAGGGTCACAGGTTTGAATCCCTCCAACTCTTCCTTACCTAGGGCGAGGTTGGCAAAGGAACCTGCCACTCAAGAGGACAATTGCAAGGTGGATTGTCTCTTGTATCCATTTTTGTTATCAAAGACCAAGTAGGAGAGCCCCTCAGGACTGAGGGCTCACTCCACCAGGTGTACAGCTGCACTCTAGCGGCTGCTAGAGATATTCCATTCTGGAAATCTGTCGAGTTGTTACTTGGAAGACAGTTCACACTTTTACCAAGCATTAGTCTCTGGATTTCAGTCCAGGAGAGATGTACGTTTTAGCACAGCTGTGCTCAGAGCCTATTTCCTAGAGGTTCTGACCCTCCTCCATGGAGGTACTGCTGTGAATCTAATAAGTCCCTAATATAGCAAGACTTCATGGTGTTTGAAGAAAAATTACTCACCTTAGTAATTGCTTTTCTTCTCATGGAGTCTTCATATATTAGGACCACTCCCCAACCTGCCCCTCTCAGAACTTCTACTGGGGTGGGTGGCAAATTAGCAAGCACTGTGTCATGCCATTGTAGTTCTTCCTCACCCTCTTTATTTAGGTTAGGGAACTAGGGTTTTCTGTGTTGAGTGATTTAAGGACCCTTCCTGGACTTGAGTCTTGGGGGAAGGGGGTCCTAATAGTGCTTGTCAGGGGGAAAACAACAATACCATTATTCATTCTTATTATTGTTATTGTTGTTTCTATTGTTGTTTCTATTGTTGTTATTACTACTAGTAGGTAGCCATTTGCCTAGTGTAGAGCTTTCCACACAGACTTGTTGCTTAGTGTTAGCTTAAGAAGATCTGACAGTTTCATTTGAAACTGCCCAGATAGAGCTTGGTATAGCGACCAAGACTCAGAACTCCAGATTCTCTGGAGTTAACTCTTCCTCTCGGGCAGTTCAAGTGCAGTGGCTAACTGCAATAAGTCCTAATATAGCAAGACTCCATGAGAAAAAGCAATTACTAAGGTGAGTAATTTTTTCTTTTGGTCCCTCAAGACAGTGGAAGGTATGGGCAAAACAACCTGCAGTTTGTCCTTTTGAAAATCCTGCCCAAGACTTTGTAATCGCTGAGATTAAAGATCATTAAAAAATAAGGAAAATATACAAACATACAATAAAATAAGGTTGTTTCCTTTACAAGATAAAAAAGGATACTTTGTCTTGATATAAGCCTTAGATATAGAGGTGGAAGGGATAGGGTAAGTAGGGAGGGTCAGGGGGGAGAGAGGGCAGCTGCAGTATAAGGGTTGCTACCTGCAATATTCGAGCAGACTCGATCAGACCATAAAGCCTTTATCTGCTGGCAAATCCATATGTTCTATATAACATGGATTCTCAGCAGGAAGGCCATGTCAAATAAATCAATATATTTTATGTTATCTGCACATGTGCAAGAAACATGACACAGCAATAACTTTAGAATAGCAGGTTTTGGAGGCGGTCGTGTTGTAGCCAGTGGTGCCACTGCTTTTTGGGGCTGGGCTATGCATGGATGAATTGCACGCTGTTTATGGCAGCAGTGCAAAAGCATGCCACCAACTTAAAAGTTTTATCCGGGCTGCAATGAGGAGCTCCAACTCATTGCAGGGCATGCCTTTCCTGGTGTAACATTTCAATAAGACATGGCAGTGGCTGTGCCGTCTGCCTCACACAGTCCCCAGAAAAGCCGATGCTGGTGGTGCCCAATCTCCCTGTCGGCATTATCATGCCCCCCTCCTGAGATCATTTGCCAAAGTGTCCAATCCCCGTTGGCATCATGTCCCATGCCAGTTGTTTGCCAAGGGGGTGCCCAATCCCCCTTGGCATCACCCCCCCAACACATTTTATTTGTAGATGGTCTGCCCAATCCCTACCTGCTCCAGTCCGCCTCACCCCAAAACATGCAGGTGGCACACTGGGAACACATCCCAGCATATGAAAAGTTCCTGTTAAAAGAAAAAGCCTTCCCGTTATATTTATTATTATTTTTTTTTAACCCTGTAAAGTAGAAAATGTTCCTTCAGCCCAACCTGCACCAACTCACGTCATACCCCACCTCCCCACACCCCCTCACCCTATTCTTACTTCTGGAGCCCAGTGCACCCATCTTTTGGTGGACCTTGAACACGCCAACGCTCTTCAAAGCTGACCGTGAACCGAAGAAATACCGTGTAAGCTGTAGAATGCATAAATAGGGTTTTTCCAACACGGGTGCATATATCCCAGACATTTTGGGGAATTTTGTCACAAAATTTTCAACATGGGGTTATTGGGACCCCCTCCTCATGAATTCAGTCATTGTCATGGTGTTATTCTGTCCCAAAAGGTGATTTTGTGAAACACTGCCTGAAATCATCTTTCAAACAACATAAATATTGCTATATTATGACATATGCAGTTAGTCCCAACCTTAGAACTGTCTGAGGTGAAAGAGATAAATCATACCAGGCATGGAATCGAGCGAAAGCTCAGTTGAGAACTCTGTCTGTTGTTCTTCAAACTCAAACTGTCAGATTCTTCATCTACCACTGAACAGTCGCCAGGAGATTTCTCCTGCGCGCAGTTCATTTTGGTCGGTTAAAAAGTGTAATTTCTTGGTTTTAAACCGCATTTTGTCTATATTTAAACTGCAACCGGTCGGTTCAAGCTCTGTCTGTGGTATCTTAAGTAATAGATAGGTTTTACATTATTTCTGCATGGAACTGCAAACGATATTATCAGTTCGGTTTGAACGATCGATTCGTTGTTAACCTTATTAAATTGCATTTAGAGTGTGGTTCTGGTTCTTATGGCTTAAAAAAACGGATTTCATTACGGTTTTTCCACTACCAGTGACATGGGTTGAGAACCGATAAGGGTTTTGTTTGGCGAATGCAGTAAACAGGCAAGTTTTTAGTTAGGCTGGCACTTTGTCTAGAGAAACCCAAAAGAAAAACGGGCCCACTGGTTCAGCACTGTAGTGTCTGTGGGAAGCCTTTGATAAAGGCTGACCCACACAACACCATGTCTTATTGTCTGGGGTTTGACCACCTCAGTGCAGACTGCCAGATTTGAAAGAATGTCCCTGCAGCTACCCTGGATAAGAGAGTTGGTAGACTTAGAGAACGAGGAGGCCAGAAGTCCGCTGACCCGGATGGCCAGCCAAACTGGAGGTACCCTCATGATCAGAAGCGACGACTTCCTCGGGCAAATGGAGATCTGCTTCAGAAGGAGCCTCCCAAAAAAAGACTAGAAAATCAGCAGGTGTGGAGCCAAAATTTCCTTCTCCAACCGCTGCAGAGATAGCAGCGATCAAAATTGTCCAGTCTCTTCCCGGTTCCGACCCGAACCTCCACCATCAGAGTAATGCGCTCGGTTCGGTCGGTGCCACCGGTTCAAGAATATGATATAGAGGAATTTTATGAACCGGAGGAGGGGGAATGTGATTTTGAAAGTCTGGATGTGCCCATTGAACCTGACATCTCCCCAGACAGACCTTTAAGAGTGTCTCCCCCTAGGCTTTCTGAGTCCCCTTCTCATTTTATGTTTTATAAAAAGGTGACTGAAACCCTCCAGCTTCCTTTGGAAGAAGCTGTGGACAAACAGGAGGAGCCTGACTATGTGGAAATGATGGATATCCCAGAGTCCAAGAGACTGTCTATTCCCTTACATAAATATTTTTAGAAACAGACAATAAAGATTTTAAAAGCTCCTCACACTATACCTCCTGTGGATAAAAAATGGACAAGAGGTCACATTGTCAGCTCTGATACAGGAGTTCTCTCCCAACAATGCAGCCATGTTAGTAGTACAGGCTGCAGCCTGTGATAAGGCAAATATTCCTCAGCTTCACACCCCCCGACAAGGACTCAGGAGGATTGATGCCATGGCAAACAGTACAAAGGCAGCATCCTTAGGACTCAGACAGGCAAACTATATGGCCTATGTTGCAAGATACCAGGAACCAGATGTAATACTGTTATGGCTCACAAACAGGTACCTGGCCAGCTTGCCAGGACTGGAGCAGGTGGCTGCTGATGGCATGAGGCATCATGGTGCAATTCCATGCCGCAGTGGCCTCTACAACAATGTATCTTCAAGATCATGGTTACATCTGTGGCTTTCACAGAATGGCTTGGCTCAGTGTACTAGCCTGTCTCAGGATACCCAGGCTAAGGCCATTGATTTTCCTGTTGTGAGTAACTCTCTGCTTGGGGAGCAGACAGAGAATTACATGAAGAAAATGGATGAGTATAGAACTACATGTAGGAGTGCACAGGCCAAGGAAAGGCAGGCCACTCCTCAGAGACAGCTTTCCAGGGGCAGGGGCAGGCCTCTTCACAGGCCTTTTTACCAAGCCCAGGCTCACCTCTTCAGCCTCACTCAGAGGGATTTTCAGAGGGAGGAGGCAGGCCAGAGGCCTGAGCAGGCCTGCTCCCACCCCCAACCTAAAGCCCCTGCCAATCAAGCTCCCTGATGGATGACCAGGGCCGGTTCTCCATTACTTGTAGGGGGCAGACTGGCTTACTTCATCCAAGACTGGAAGTCTTTAACATCAGACAAATGGGTCCTAGAAGTAGTAAGCCAGGGACTGGTTCTCAGCTTCACAAAATTTCCAAAGATGAGAACCAGATCCTTTCCACCTGCAAATCCATCAGAGGCCCTCGCTCTAGAAACAGAAGTTCAAACAACATGAAGTCTTGCTATATTATGACTGATGCAGTTTGTCCCACTGTTAGAACTGCTCCAGAGGTGAAAGAGTTAACTTCCATGCAGTGCATGGAACTTAGAGCGCGAGCTTGGTTAGGAAAGCTCTGTCAGGGTAATTTCAAACTGAAACTGTCAGATTCTTTACTCCGCTTCACTGAACAGTCGCTCCGGAGATTCCTCCTGCTGCTCGGTTCATTTTCTCGGTTTAAAGTGTTTTTTTCTCAGTTAAATTCAACCGCCATTTTCATTATTTTAACCACAACTGATCGTTCAAAGCTCTGTCTATGGTATTGTAAGGAATAGATAGGTTTTCTGTGTGGAACTTGTAAATGCTTCATCGGTTCAGTATGATCAGTGTGAATGTGACCTTGAAAGTCTGGATGTGCACATTGAACCGGACATCTCCCCAGACAGACCTTTAGGTGAATCTCCCCTAGGCTTCCTGAGTCCCCTCTCATTTTCTGTTTTATAAAAAGTTGCTGAAACTCTCCAGCTTCCTTTAGAGGAGGCTTTGGATGAGCAAGAGGGGCCTGACTTTGTAGAAATGATGGATATCCCAGAGTCCAGGAGATTGTCTATCCCTTTACATAAATCTTTTTAGGAAACAAACAATAAAAATTTTAAAAGCTCCTAATTCTGTGCCTCCTGTGGATAAAAAGATGGACAGGAGGTACACTTTGTCAGAGTCCTGATACAAGAATTTCTTTCCACAACCAATGCGTCATGTTGGGGTAGTTCAGGATGCAGCCTGTGATAAAGCTAATATTCCCCTGGCTTCACATCCTCCTGACAAGGACTCCAGGAAGATTGATGCCATGGCCAAAAAACAATACATGGCAGCGTCTTTGGGACTTAGACATGCAAACTATATGGCTTATGTTGCGAGATACCAAAAATCTAGATGGGATACTGTCACGGCCTTAGCCAAACAGGTCCCTGGCCAGCTTACAAAAAAGCTGGAGCAGGTGGCTGCTGATGGTATTGAGACATCTAAGGTGCAATTCCATGCTGCAGTGGATTCTAATGATGTATCCTCTAGAGTCATGGCTACATCTGTGGCTTTTCGTAGATTGGCTTGGCTCAGGTGTACTACTTTGTCACAGGATACCCAGTCTAAGGCTATGGATTTTCCTGGTGGGAAATTCTCTGTTTGGGAGCAGACAGAGAATTATATGAAGAAAATGGATGAATATAGAACCATTTATAGGAGTGCACAATGCCAGGAACAGCAAGCCACCTCAGAGGCAGCCTCCAGGGTAGGGCAGACCTTGCAGAGCCTTTTACCAGACCCAGGCCTCCTCTTCAGCCTATGTTCAGAGGGGGTTCTTCAGAGGGAGAGGCAGATGGGGTACAAGCAGGCCTGCTCCCACCCTTCAGCCTAAAGCCCCTGCCAAACAGGCACCCTGATGGGAAGCCCAGGGTCGACTCTCCATTACCTGTAGGGGGCAGGCTGGCTTACTTCTTCCAGGACTGGGAGTCTTTAACATCAGACAAGTGGGTCCTGGAAGTAGTGAGCCAGGTCTGATTCTCAGCTCAAAAATTTCCAAAGATGAGAATCAGATCCTTTCCACCTGCAAACCCTTTAGAGACTCTGCTTTGAAACAAAGTCTCAACCCTCCTGGCTCTCAGAGCTGTAGAAAGGTTTCTCCCTACACGGGGCAGGGTCTGTACTCAGGTACTTCCTTGCCCCAAAAAAGACAGGGCGTGGCAGCCCATCCTGGACCTAAGATATCTGAACAAGCACCTTTAAAACCAAAATTAAAAATGGTGACTCTGGGAATGATTTATCCTCTCTAAGGCCAGGGACTGGCTAGCTTCCCTGGACCTCAAGGATGCCTACTTCCATGTTCTTATCAGAAGCTCCCATCGAAAGTACCTCAGATTCGAACTGCCTTCAGGCCATTATCAGTTCAGAGCAATGCCCTTCAGCCTTACCTCTGCCCCAAGGGTATTCACAAAATGTCTAGCAGTAGCAGTTGCTCATCTAGAAGGCAAAGATTGCCATCTTTCCCTACCTGGGCGACTGGTTCATTGTGGGTCAGTCTCCAGACAGTCAGTCACACCTACAAGTTACCCAGCAGCCTGCTTACACCTCTGGGCTTTCTTCTCAATCTTCCAAAGTCAGCTCTGGAACCTGCCCAGGTACTCACACCTTATAGGTGCGGAACTGAACAAAGCAGGTTGCAGAGTTTTCCTTCCCCCAGCAAGGGACCTTGGTGGCCTTGGCCTCGTCCTTCACTCTGCAGGTCTCTCGACCAGCAAGGAATTTCCTGCAGCTCCAAGGACACATGGCTGCTTCCACAGCTGTAATGCAAGGAGCAAGATTTCAGATGAGAGCCTTCTGGTCTCAAAGAAGAGATTCCCTATCCAAGTTAATCCCAGTGACTCGAACCCTGATCCAGGCCCTCCAGTGGTGGCAGGATCAGAGCAATCTGAGACAAAGGGTGCCCTTCATCCCTCTATCCCACTGCTTGACCCTTACTACAGATGCGTCCCTCTTGGGATGGGGAGCTCACATGGGTGACCTCTCCACCCAGGGGTTATGGTCCCTTCAGGAATCTCTGCTCCACATCAATCTGTTGGAACTCAGAGCTGTTTTTATAGCACTTCAGGTTTTTTCTGCATCTGTTCAGAACAAGGTGGTACAGGTCAGAACAGACAACACCACTACAATGTGGTACATCAACAAACAGCAAGCACTTGGTCTTGGCCTTGTGCACCGAGGTGATGAAGTCATCGGTCTGGCTTATTCCCTGAACACTTCCCTCATAGCAGTTCACCTCCAGGCAAAGACAATGTCCTGGCAGATGCTTTCAGCAGGATTTCCCAGGGCCATCACGAATGGTCACTGGATTCCTAGTACTGGGGATAGTTTTTGCCAGATGGGGCACTCCTCAGATAGATCTTTTTGCAGTCCCAGACAATCATCATCTCCACTTTTTGTTGCAGGCCCCCAGTGTTGGGCTCAGTCCCCCTGGATGCCTTTCTCCTGGATTGGGAAGGAAAGTTTCTCTGCCTTCCCCTCCTCTCCTGTTCAAGGTGCTAGTCAAAATCAGGTCTCAGCCCTGCAAGATGATCCTGATTGCTCCAGACTGGGCCAGGCAGCCCTGGTACCCACTCCTTCTGTCCTTAGCAGTCCATCTTCCCCGTGTCCCCCCAGGAACCACAATATGTTAACCTGTGCTCAGGGGAGAGTCTGGTATCCGAATCTCAAATCCCTCAACCTCAAGGCCTGACTCTTGAGGAGTTAGAGTTTGCTGATCTACAACTTTCTCAGGGTGTTCTCGAAATCTTGAAAGCTTCTAGGAAGCCTTCCACCAGGGCTACCTATAACTCCAAGTGGAAAAGGTTTTCCATATGGTGTTCTGGGAAGCATATTTCCCCGGAATCTGCTGATTTACCCACTGTTTTGGACTATATGGTCCATCTTAAAGCTTTGGGATTGAGACCAGCTACCCTGAAAGTGCATTTGGCAGCTGTCTCTGCTTTCATTTCAGCAGGGAAGCCTTCTTCTCTTTCTGCTCACCCTGTATTCTCCAAGTTTTTTAAGGGATTGCTTCATACCAATCCTCCATTCAAGGACCCTGCCCCTGCCTGGGATCTTAATGTTTGCATTGCTCGGCTGATGCAACCCCCCTTTGAACCTCTGTCTTTGGCAGAGCTTAAGTATTTGACTTGGAAAACTGTATTTCTAGTAGCCATCACTTCTGCCAGGCGCATAAGTGAGTTACAGACTTTATCAGTTGAGAATGACTCTATTTCCTTTCACAGGGATAAGGTAGTCCTCAGGACTAACAGGAAGTTTTTGTCTAAGGTGGTTTCGGATTTCCACCTTAACCAATCTATTTCACTTCCAGTGTTCTTCACTGACCATTCCTCCTCTGGTGAGAGGAGGCTGCACAACAGATGTTAAGAGGGCCCTAAGTTACTACATAGCGTACCAAGGGTCACAGGTTTGACCCATCCAACTATTTCTCACTTATGGTGAGGTTGGGAAAGGGAGACCTGCCACTAAGAGATCCATTGCCAGGTGGATTGTTTCTTGTATCCAATTTTGCTATCAAAAACTGGGTAAGGTTCCCCCTTCAGGCCTGAGGGCTCACTCTACCAGAGGTACAGCTGAATCTCTAGTTGCTGCCAGAGACATCTTTATCTTAGAAGAGATATGTTAAGCGCTACTTGGAAAACAGTACACACTTTCACCAAGCATTACTCCCTGGATATCCAGGCCAGGAGGGATGCTCGATTTGCCACAGCCATGCTTCAGAGCCTATTACCTAAGTAGGTTCTGTCCCTCCTCCGTGGAGGTACTGCTGTGTAGTCTGCATCAGTCATAACATAGCAAGACTTCATGTTGTTTGAAGAAAAAATTACTCACCTTAGTAATGTTGTTTCTTCTAATGGAGTCTTGCTATATTATGAAGAAACTTCTGTTAGCACCCTTTGCAAACTGTGTGAGAGGCCTTTCGGCACCATGCAATTCTGCTTAAAGTTGGACCAGCATAACATTCTGTGGTGATTTGCATATGCAGCCCATGATGCTTTGCATTGTGGGGGCATGTGTGACTTTGTATTTTCTTGCTATATTATGACCTCCCCCCCAGCCTGCCCCTCTCAGAACTTCTACTTTAGGTATGGGGTGGGCAGTCCACTGTTGGCACTTATTGATGCCCCTTTTTATGTTTTCCACCTCTTCTTGTTGGGGTGTTTGGGTGTTGAGTTTTATTTATTTTATCTTATTTTTCTGGTCCCCTGACTTGAGTCTTGGTGTTGGGACCAGGAAAATGTGTGAATATTTTAGTAGCCAGTTGGCTAGTGTAGGTTACAGCTTCCACACAGAGCCTTAGTGAGTTTTGCTCGTAAAGATCTGACGGTTTCGGTTTGAAATTACCCTGACAGAGCTTTCCTAACCGAGCTCGTGCTCTAAGTTCCATGCACTGCATGGAAGTTAACTCTTTCACCTCCAGAGCAGTTCTAATGGTGGGACAAACTGCATCAGTCATAATATAGCAAGACTCCATTAGAAGAAACAACATTACTAAGGTGAGTAATTTTTTCTTTCAACCCTCCTGGCTCTCAGCGCTGTAGAAAGGGTTCCTCTCCTACACCAGGACAAAGGACTGTACTCCAGGTACTTCCTTACCCCAAAAAAGACAGGAGAATGGCGGCCCATCCTGGATCTCAGATACCTAAATAAACACCTTTTAAAACCAAGATTCAAAATGGTGACTCTGGGAATTATTTTACCCTCTCTAAGGCCAGGGGACTGGCTAGTGTCCCTGGACCTCAAGGATGCCTACTTCCATGTTCTCATAAGAAGCTCCCATCGAAAGTACCTCAGATTCGAACTGCCCTCAGGCCATTACCAGTTCAGAGCAATGCCCTTCGACTTCACCTCTGCCCCAAGGGTATTCACAAAATGCCTGGCAGTAGGAGTTGCTCATTTAAGAAGGCAAAAGATTGCCATCTTTCCTTACTTGGACGACTGGCTCATAGTGGGCCAGTCTCCAGCACAAGTCAAATTACACCTTCAGGTTACTCAGCAGCAGCTTACATCTCTAGGTTTCCTTCTCAATCTCCCAAAGTCAGTGCTAGAGCCTGTTCAGCTACTCACCTTCATAGGTGCAGAACTGAGCACTCAACAGGCCAGAGCTTTCCTTCCTCTAGAAAGAGCAAGGACCCTGGTTTCTCTGGCTCCTCTTTCACTCTGCAGGTCTGTCGACCAGCAAGGCATTTTCTGCAGCTCCTAGGGCACACGGCTGCCTCCACAGTGGTAGTGCAGGGAGCAAGATTTCAGATGAGGGACATTCAGTTCCATTTGAGAGCCTTCTGGTCTCAAAAGAGAGATCCTCTAACCAAATTGATCCCAGTAACTCGAACCCTGATCCAGGCCCTGCAGTGGTGGCAGGATCAGAGCAATCTGAGACAAGGAGTTCCCTTCATCCCTCAGTCTCACTCCTTGACCCTTACTACAGATGCATCCCTCTTGGGGTGGGGAGCTCACATGAGGCCTCACTACCCAGGGATTGTGATCCCCTCAGGAATCTCTGCTCCACATCAACCTGTTGGAACTCAGAGCAGTTTTTCTAGCACTTCAAGTTTTTTCCACATCTGTTCAGAACAGAGTGGTTCAGGTCAGGACGGACAACACCACCACAATGTGGTACATCAACAAGCAAGGGGGCACTCGGTCTACAGCCTTGTGCACTGAGGCAATGAAGTTGTGGTCTCTGGCTTATTCCCTGAACACCTCCCTTATTGCAGTTCACCTCCCAGGCAAGGACAATATCCTGGCAGATGCTGTCAGCAGGATTTTCCAGGCCCATCACGAATGGTCACTGGATCCCCTAATTCTGGAGGTAGTATTTGCCAGGTGGGTCATGCCTCAGATAGATCTTTTTGCAGCCCCAGACAATCACCAACTTCCTCTTTTTTGCTGCAGGCCCCCAGCGTTGGGCTCAGTCCCTCTGGATGCCTTCCTTCTCAACTGGGAAGGGAAGTTTCTCTGTGCTTTTCCCCTCTTTCCTCTCCTGTTCAAGGTGCTAGTCAAAATCAGATCTCAACATTGCAAGATGATTCTGATTGCTCCAGACTGGGCCAGACAGCCCTGGTATCCACTCCTTTTGTCCTTAGCAGTCCACCTTCCCCTGTGTCTCCCCAGCAATCACAATCTGTTAACCTGTGCCCAGGGGAGGGTTTGGTACCCGAATCTCAAATCTCTCAATCTCAAGGCCTGGCTCTTGAAGAGTCAGAGTTTGCTGACCTATATCTTTCCAAGGGTGTACTCGATATCTTGAAGGCTTCTAGGAAGCCTTCCACCAGGGCTACGTATAATTCCAAATGGAAGAGATTTTCAATATGGTGCTCTGGCAAGAATATTTCCCCAGACTCTGCTGGTTTGCCCACAGTCCTGGATTATTTGGTACATTTGAATTCCTTGGGGCTGAGACCAGCTACCCTAAAAGTGCACCTGGCAGCCGTATCTGCTTTCTTATCAGCAGGTAAACCCTCTTCCCTTTCAGCTCATCCAGTATTCTCTAAGTTTTTCAAGGGGTTGCTTCACACCAACCCTCCATTCAGGGACCCTGCCTGGGATCTTAATGTTTGCATTGCCCAGCTAATGCAACCCCTTTCGAACCATTATCTTCAGCAGAGCTTAAGTACTTGACTTGGAAAACTGTGTTTTTGGTAGCCATCACTTCTGCCAGGTGCGTAAGTGAACTACAAGCATTGTCAGTGGAGCCTGATTTTATCTCCTTTCATAGGGATAAAGTGGTCCTTAGAACTAACAGAAAGTTCTTGCCCAAAGTGGTCTCGGACTTTCACCTTAACCAATCTATTTCTCTCCCTGTGTACTTCACTGACCATTCCTCCTCTGGTGAGAGGAGATTACACAGTTTAGATGTCAAAAGAGCCCTTAGTTACTACATAGAGCGTACCAAGGGTCACAGGTTTGACTCCCTCCAACTGTTCCTCACTTATGGTGAGGTGGGCAAAAGCAAACCTGCCACTAAAAGATCCATTGCCAGGTGGATCGTCTCTTGTATCCAATTTTGTTACCAAAAACTGGGTAAGGTTCCCCCTTCAGGCCTGAGGGCTCACTCTACCAGAGGTACAGCTGCGTCCCTGGCTGCAGTCAGGGACATCCCTATCATAGAGATATGTCAAGCAGCTACCTGGAAAACAGTTCACACTTTCACCATGCATTACTCCCTGGACATCCAGGCTAGGAGTGATGCTCGGGTTTGACACAGCTGTGCTTCAGAGCCTATTTCCTAAGTAGGTTCTGGCCCTCCTCCATGGAGGTACTGCTGTGTAGTCTGTATATGTCATAATATAGCAAGACTCCATGTTGTTTGAAGAAAAAATTACTCACCTTAGTAATGTTGTTTCTTCTAATGGAGTTTTGCTATATTATGACCTCCCCCCTGCCTGCCCCTCTCAGAACCTTTGTTTGGGATGTGGGTGGGCAGTGCACTGTTGGCACTTGTAAATTGCCCACTTTGTTTTTCTTCACCCCCTTTTTTCCTGGGGTGCTTACTGTTGTGTTTTTCATTTTTTGGATCCCCTTACTTGAGTCTTGGTTTAGGGACAAAAAAATGTGTTAATATTTCAGTAGCCAGTTGGCTAGTGTAGGTTTACAGCTTCCACACAGAACCTTAGTGAGTTTTGCTCGAAAAGATCTGACAGTTTGAGTTTGAAGAACAACAGACAGAGTTCTCAACCGAGCTCGCGCTCAAGATTCCATGCCTGGCATGGAAGTTAACTCTTTCACCTCGGGAGCAGTTCTATGGTTGGGACTAACTGCATATGTCATACTATAGCAAGACTCCATTAAAAGAAACAACATTACTAAGGTGAGTAATTTTTTCTTCAGGGCTGATGAATGAAACCGGCAGAATTTTCGGCGCCACCGCTGAGTGCGGCGCTGAACAGCCGCCGTGCTTATTCCTGATACATCTTCTGGCTGCCTCCCTGGAACTCTGCACCAGATCCTGCTACCAGGTACGAGTGCCTAAGGCTGTGAAAGCTCCATATTTTGCGGCTGCATTCTGATTGGTGAGGCACTGCTGCCAGTGTTCTGTGTTTGGACAGGACAAGTTTTACACCTCAGACATTGGTGCGCATACGGACTGCTGCCTAAACTGTCTTTCTTCTACCTCCCGAAGCATTTCAGCTACTTTGGTCTTTTGAGACACTGTTATTTTGCTAATTTAAGCCTGTGCATGACCTTTGTGAACTTTAATCTAAGCTGCCTGCTTGCCTTATTAATTAATGTATTTAATAGTGCAGTTTTACTCCTGTAACCTGATTGCTGCTGTCTGAACTTCTCTCTCTTTCTCTTTGTCTGTCTCTGTCTCAGTTGTCCCTGCATCGCTCCATTCTCTCTGAATCCCTTCTGAAACTCTGCCATAGTCTGAACAGCTGTAATTCCCGCCACCCCCCCCACCATCAGTTCCTGGCCTTCTATTCAATTCTCTCCAGTTTTCACTCAGAAAGCCCTAGTTTCACCTGAGCACTTGCCTCCTCTCCCTTCCCCCATCTTTAACCTTGTCCCCCCCTTAATCTGCACTTCAGCTCCTTTGTCTTTCCACCCCACCCTTAGCTACTTCACCTCATTCATAGTAATTTTGTTTAGCACCCCCACCCCTGCTGACAGACTGCCACCAGCCTCCCGCCCATACTTGCTAAACTCTTAAATTAATTCTCCTCTCCTTTTTGGCCCCATTAGGTATCCCGGTGGAATTTTTGGTGCCACCGCTGAAAGTGGCACTGAACAGCTGCCGTCGACAACTCCTGATACATCTTCAGGCCACCTCCCTGGAACTCTGCACCAGATCCTGCTACCAGGTATGAGTGCCTAAGGCTGTTAAAGCTCCATATTTTGCATCTGCATTCCAATTGGTGCGGTGCTGCTGCCAGTGTCCTGTGATTGGACAGGGCAATTTTTACACCTCGGCCATTGGTGTGCACAAGGACTGCTGCCTAAATTGCCTTTC
Source organism: Neoceratodus forsteri (assembly GCA_016271365.2). Taxonomy (NCBI): domain Eukaryota; kingdom Metazoa; phylum Chordata; order Ceratodontiformes; family Ceratodontidae; genus Neoceratodus; species Neoceratodus forsteri. The sequence goes on along the minus strand of CM057459.1, from coordinate 187,631,344 downwards.
TTCTACCTCCCGAAGCATTTCAGCTACTTGGGTCTTTTGGGTCACTGTTATTTTATCCCACCCCCACAACCCCCTTCCAGGCCTCCTTTAAATACACTGTCACCCCTCCCACCTTGGGCTGCTTCACCAATCTGTTACAGCACCCTCAGCCTCAACCAATCATACTTGCTTTAGCTGATCTCCTATTTTGCTGTTTTTTTCTCTTTCCCCCTCTTAGCCAAACTGTGTGTCCTTCCAATCCCTAACCATGACAGTTCTAAACCTGCTTCCCACAATGATATTTGTGGTTATGATAGTGCTCATACTGTTTAGGGTACAGGTCCCCATCCTATAGTTGCCTCAGATGCAAGCCAGTTGATATTAAAATCACCCATAATTATGGTCTTCATGTCATAGTGCAGTCCCTTGAGGCATTCCATTATGATATTAAAGCCACTGACCAACTCCTTTGGGGTACATATACATAGACTATAGTAAGATTTTTGTTATGGGTCCCTAGGAGAACTTTGATAGCAAGGACCTGAGATGGGGATCCCGGGCTAGGAAACGGGATAACGTACCCCATGACAGTATCTCTCAGGTAAATGGTACAGCCACCACCACGCTTCAAAATCCTACTTTGCCTGAAGACTGAGTATCTGGGAATTGCAACAGCAGTGTCAGGGATCCTGGGGGTAAGCCAAGTTTTGACGACAGAGAGGATGTCAAGATTGTGTTGGTGGATCCAGATTTGGAGGTTATTGAGTTTGCTGAGGAGGCTACAGACATTGATAGACACCAGAGTGAGAGACCCTGTTGTTCTATTTTGGGGGGTGGGCAGACAGTCCAAGAGGTCCAGGGATAGGGTGAACATTTCCTGAGAGGAGAAGTAGCATTAAAAGAAATCTCAGGACAGAGGTTTAAAAATTTTTTATGGCTTGCTTGTTTGTTAGACGTCTGCGTGCCTTGGTGTAATGGTGCCGGGGTCGTCCTGCCTTATTGCAGAGAGCTGCTTCTGCAAGTAGGTTCCCCCGTGGGCTAGTCGTTTGAGGCTTCAGAAGGTAATCAGTATGCCAAAATGGGGAGCAGTGGGCCATGGGATAATTATGTTGATTCCCCGTTGTCATGCCAAGACTGTAATGCAGAGCGGTGATTGATATTAGCTGGCAGGTGGATTGAGAGGAGGTAACCTCATGTGAAGTGGGAAAACACATTTCGGCCAGAATGTGAACAATGACACCTGCACTATTCACAAGGAGGTGTGAAAAAATGCCAGTGTTGAAAATCTGGCATAAAAATATTGCAAATTCGCAAAGTTATGAGTGTGCGAAGCAACTGCTCAGTGCACGCTCATAAAACAGTCAATTTTGGGATTTTTTTCCACTAAATTTGAGACATAGGCTTTTTGAGAGCCCACCTCATGAACACTGGCACTGTTGTTTCATTAATCAACCCCGAAAGGTGATTCCGCGCAATGACCACAAAATCACTTTTCAGGGGCGGTTAATGCCATGACAGTTCTAGAATTCATGAGGAGGGGTTCCAAAAACCCCATGTTGAAAATTTGGTGTCAAAATTCCAAAAAATGACTGAGATATGCATCAAAGTTGGAAAAAAAAACATTTATTCCATTATACAGCTTACCGTCATTTCCTCAGTTCACAGTCTGCTTTGAAGAGTGCAGATGTGTTCTCAGTGCACTGAGGCTCATCACACCAAGCTCTGGAGGTAAGTATGGGGTGAGGGGGTGTGGGGAGGCAGGGTGCGCAGTGGGTAGGTGCGGGTTGTGGGAGTGGGGCAGGGAGACCGCAAAGGGACCTTTTCCTTCTTTACAGGTTAGAAGTAAAAAAAGACATCGCCGACTGTTTTTTATTTCATTGGCATGGCACACTGGGTGGGCTCAGCCTGCCACTGGAGTCTTTCTTTGAGGCAGCAGTAGCCAGCGGGGTTCACATTAGGACTCGTCCCCATTGGCAGAGAATATAAGTGGGTGATATAGCCGACGAGGAGGGACTCTCGTACGGCAAAATAAACATTGTCATTGAAGCTGACAGGGATTGGGGCCCTCGTCAGCAAATAAACACGGTGAGGGGGGTTATATTGTTTGTGAACATGGCGGTAAGCTGATGCCATGTTCACAAACAATATCAGGGTTTCTAGATCCCACCCTGCAATGATGGGTTGCTCCCTCATTGCAGCAGACACCTGATCGCTGCAGTGATGAGGCAGCCCCTGATTGCAGCGGCTACATTTCCACAATTTGGTGGCACGCTGGCTGAACTAGTGTGAGCAACAGCATGCCATGGCATTGGGGGAAGCTAGTCAAGTCTTTACAGGCTGTGGGGCCATTGGCCACAACAGTGCCATGCCTGCATAACCTGCTTGTGGAGAAACCTGCCTCAACATGTTTTTTGCGCATGCGCGCAGTCAACATAAAAATGACTGTTTTACGAGCGTGCGTTGCACAGTTTCCATGAATGCTCTTAACTTCGCAAATTTTTAATATTTTCCCTCCAGATTTTCAGCATTGGCCTTTTTCTTACACAACCTTATGAACAAAACAGCTGTCTTTTTTCACATCCTGGCTGAACTGTGTTTTCACACTTCCCATGCAGAATAGCGCAGTCGCTGTGGAAATAAGTGTTTGGAACAGATTTAGAAAATCACAGTGACTCTGTTCATGTGCAGAGGTCCTAAAATGCCTATGTTGAAAATCAGGTGACAAACGTCCATAAAATGACTGTGTTACAAGCATGCATTGTGCAGTTTCCATGCACGCTAGTAACTTCGATAATTTATAATATTTTTACTCCATATTTTCACCATTGATATTTTTTACTCCTCCTTATTACAGTATAGCTTTTATTTTCCACATCCTTCCTGAACTGTGTTTTCGCACATCTGCCACTTAGTGACGCAGTTGCTGTAGGAAAACAATGTTCAGAACAGAGTAAGAAAATCACAGTAACTCTGTTCATGAGCAAAATGCCTATGTTGAAAATTTGGTGAAAAAATTCTATAAAATGACTATGTTACAAGCGTGTGTTGTACAATGTCCATGCAAAGTCATAACTTTGAGAAGTTGTAATATTTTCACTCCAGATTTTCAACATTGACAGTTTTGCACACCTTCTTATGAACAATATAGCTGTCATTTGCCACATCCTACCTGAAATGTAGTTTTGCACATGTGGTGCACAATCATGTGGACGCTAAGGGAAATCAATGTTTGGGGCAGATTAAGATAATCATAGTGCCAATGTTCATGAGCAGAGGTCCCAAAATGACTGTGTTAAAAATTTGGTGAACTAATTCCTCTACATGACAGTGTTATGAGCATGTGATGTGCAGTTTTCACACATGCTCGTAACTTCGAGAATGTTTCATATTTTCACTCCAGATTTTCAACATTGCCATCTCTTCACACCTCCTTATCAATGGTGTAGCTGACATTTTAATGTGGTGCAAAATGGTGTGGTCACTGTGGGAAATCAATGTTCAAGAAAAAAATCATAGGGACACTTTTCATGAGCAGAGATCCCAAATGCTTTCATGAGGTGGGGTCACAAAAAGGCCATGTTTTCAAATTTGGAGTACAAATACTAACACATGCCGAGGGCGTTATGGTTTCTAACCATTACGTCTCACCCTGTACAGACCAACAGGCATCAGGGGTGTGTCTTTGGATTGTCTGCTGTACTGCTCATGCCATTGGTACTCCACCCTCACTCTGCTGCCACTGACAGGCATCAAGGTGTGTCTTGGACTCTACGCCGAAGTTCAATCCATTCTCCCATGCTGCACCCATCTCAATGTATATACTTATGAAATGGGTAAGTATAAGGCCAGGTGACCCCAAGACACAACGCAACACTAGTCAGACTGTACAGGGTAGGGTGAGGTGAAATAACATGAGCGTTATGGCCAGCAACCCAAACGCACACCCCAGTGCCTGTCACTCTCTGCAGGGTGGGATGGGGTTGACGTTGGTTCTATACGTCACTGCTATTCTTATTAATTATTCCTATTATGCATCTCTCTTAACTCCTGCATTACCAATGCCAACACCAGCAAGACAACATTCGGCATTGACAAATGCTTGTTTTTGATTGGGTGACTAGGAAAGTAATTCAGGGAGGGGCAGTAGACATTGCCTACCTAGATTTCAGCAAAGCCTTCTACACCATCTCACATAGAAGGCTGGTTAACAAGATGGGTAGTCTGGACATGGGAGACAAGGTGGTGAACTGGGTTAGGAACTGGTTAACAGGAGACAGAGGATGATGGTAAATGGGGGTCGATCTGGGGAGAGGTGAGTGACCAGCGGGGTACATATGCAGAGATAAGTACAGGGACCAGTCCTGCTCAATGTCTTCATTAGTGACATTGCAGAGAGGCTGGAAGAAAAGATCTGCTTGTTTGCAGATGACACAAAGATCTACAACATGGTGGGTACTGTAGAAGGGGTGCAGAAAATGAAGAGGGACCTGTAGAAGCTTGTTAGATGGTCACAGAGGTGGCAACTGAGGGTCATTGCAAAAAAGTGCAAAATAATGCACCTGCATAGAGGGAACCCTGGGGAAAGCTACAGGTTGGGGGTTAGGACCTGACTGTCTCCAAGGAGGAAAGGGACCTAGGGGTTATCATCTCTGAAGACCTTAAGGTAACAAAGCAGTGAACAAAGGTGGCCAGGAGGGCCAGTGGCATGCTGGGGTGCATAGGCAGGGGTATCACTAGTGGGAGGTGGTTATGCCATTGTATAAAACATTGATGAGGCCTCACCTGAAGTACGGTGTGCAGTTCAGGAGGCCACACCTGTGCAAGGACTTAAGCAACGTGGAGACTATACAGAGAAGGACAACAAAGATGGTGCAGGGCTTGCACCGCAAAACATAGGAGAGACGAAGGGACCTCAATATATACTCACTGGAGGAGAGGGGAAGGGATAGTGGGGGACATGATTGAAACTCTCAAGTACCTGAAGGGCATAAACATGGTGCAGGTGGGGGACCCTTTTCAAAGTAGAAAAAGTACTAGAACTAGGGGACATGATATGAAATTGGAGGGAGGTAGATTAAGAGGTAATGTGATGAAGTTTTTCTACACAGAAAGTATGGTTGATGCTTGGAATAGTCTGCCACAGGAGGTAGTGGGGGCAAGTACAATGGAGGGGTTTAAGCATGCCGAGGACAGGCACAAGGGACCCTTGAGAGGGGCAGAGTGATTAAAAGCCATTGATCACATAGGGTCAATGGCAACATACAATGTATAGAGCCTGTGCTCAGACTGGTTGGGCCTGGCAGTCCTTATCTGCTGACAGTTTCTATATAAGCCATTTTTTCTTAATTAGTAATACAAATCTTTAGAGATAATCTTGGGGTTAAACATGTACGATTTCTAGTTAGTGAAATAAACTGACTAAGCTTGTCAATACATTCTTTTTTGCAGTGTAAGGACTAGTGACTTCAGCTTTCTAAAAAGCACTTTCAGCATACTAGTCAGCAGTAATCCTATGATGCACAGACTCCACGTGCTCTCCCCTTCTCCGTGACCGACTGTTATTTCATACAGAATCCCTTAGTTCTCCAGGAGTCATATGGGGGTGTCCAACTAAATCAAAACCTTGGGTGCTGGCTCTACCAGACACACAAAGTGTTTGGCAGTGCCTGCTCCCAGGACTCTGCACAGATCACACACTTTTATTTTATTTTATTTATTTATAAGGTCTAGGATTACAGTACCTTTGAGCCATTGTTCTTTTACAAAGGTTCCATGTCAATGACAACATTTCAAGAGAGAAAAAAAACACATGGAAAACCAACACAAAGTGGTTATCAAACACAACAACAAATGGTAACTAACAAATAAGGGGGGAGGGATTGGGAGAAGGGGTGGTGTGAGGACATAGGCAGCCAGAGGCATTTGTCATGAGAGAGATTATTTATAAGTGCATGTAACTGGGGACTTGACTCGGGGGGTAACCGATGAATTCTGTGTCAGATAGTGGCAGGTTGCAGAGAGGAGACAATGTGCAGAGTCTGGGAAAACTACCTAACTGTCCTCCATGATGTTATAATGTAATTTATCTTTACATTGCATTACAGCACTGAGTGCAATGAAGATTAAGAGTGATACGGCAGTGCTGCCACAGGAGTCTAGGGTTGCTGTGAGAGGTGCCAAATATCGAAATGTCAAAATAACGTACTAACATGGTGCTCCCATTCTGCCAGTGTTTGTGGGAACTGACAAAAATCTCAAAATTACATGATACCATTGTATTACCAGTGTGTGTGAGAGAGTGAAAAGGGTAAAAAAATGCCATAGGGATACTATTGTGCCAGTGCACTACCAGTGTACCAATGAAAATCAATATGTTGCCTACCACAGTGACACACCGGAGTACCACTAGGTAGCACCTGTGTGGATTTTTCTGCTTACCACGGTATTGCCATTGTTATACCACTGTGTTGGCATTGTGATGAATTCAGTAAGGGACATCACAATTCAACATTTTCAAACACATGATGGATCACAAATCTGCTACCCACTAAACTTGTGGTTCCTACAAGAAGTGCAGAGCCGCTCTGGAGACTGCAGTATATGGTACCATGTGCTGCAGGGATTGGAAGTGGATCCTGAGGATCGCTAGGACAGTAGGGAAGGAGGGAGGCTGAACTGAAAGTCATTCCCCATCTGGGGACTAATGACTTGGCTAGGGATGGGGCTGGGATAGTACAGGGGGAGTTCAGGGAGCTGGGGAGAGGTCTTACAGAGGCAGCATGTTCAGTGGCTTTCACAGAGATGGTGCATGTCTACAATGAGCGGGGGGGAGAATGATCCCCCACACCAGGACCTTCAACTCATGGTTTAAGAAATGGTACAGAGAGGAGGGGTTGAGTTACACTGGGAACAGGGTCCAACCTAAAGAGATAAGAGCCGTTACAAGGGCGATAGCCTGCATCGATCTGGGAGGGGAACCACAGTCCTCAGTGGACAGTTTGAATGTTACTTCAAACTAGTTGACAGGGGCAGCAGAATAAATTGTGTGAGGCAATAACTGCCACCACTTCCAAACTTAAAATAGGAAGTAGGGAGAACCTGAGGGAACAGAGGTACCTCAAGGTGCAAATTAATACAGGAAGTAGGGTGGTAGAAATTAAAAGGACTGGAAATGAAGGCATTAGAAACAGAGAGGGGGGGAGGTGGGCAAAAAGTGAAAAAAAAGAGTGGTAACAAAATCTTGTGTGCAAATGCTAAAAGTCTCGAAAATAAGACTCCAGACCTAGAAGTCAGCATGGCAGAGGCCAGCCTGGATACTGTGCCCATTATCAAGTCATGGTGCAATGAAAACCACAACTGGGACATGGCCATACTGTGCTATACTCTGTTCAGGAAGCATAGCATGGGAAGAAAAGGCATGTGTGTGTGCGTGCATGGGGGGTGCTTTATGTGACAGAAAGCAAAAGAGAAAAAGATGCAGGCAATACATTACCCAGTGAGAAGAGTGCTACCAGAATAGCACCACAGTTCACAGCACTAGTCTGGTAAGCGCTACCATGGACAGCAAGGAGAGATTTACGGCACTTGCTATACATGCTCCCATGGTCACTGTCTGTGGTACTGAAGACTGAGAAGAGCACCATGAGCCAAAAGGCTGGCTGAGCTGCTCCTATGGTGTGTAGGGCTGGGCAGAGTGCAGCTTGGCCAGCACCATTGGAAACCAGGGTTCTAATCCTGGTCTCCTACATGTTTTACTGCAATCAGGACTTACACTTATTTATGTGAGGCCGTGGAAACAGTATTCTATGGCCCCATGATGTTTAACTTTCCCTGTGATCTGCTCCCCCTGGACTTGGAATCCTGTAGTTCAGGGGGTACAGGGGGCAGAGCCCCCCACAAAAGAAATATCAGCATAGTTTTTACCGTGTGCTCCTAGCCGATGCTATTCTTGTTAGCAGTCTTTGGACCCATGCCGGAATACAGGGGGAGCACCTTGGGTTACCCTGGAGAAGGAGACAGGCCACTGTTCCACTAGTGTGATCTACAGACCTCCAGCACAGGGGATGAGTTAGATGAGTGTTGGTGAAAGGCACTAGCAGGATGGAAGAAAAGGTGGAGGTGCCACTGGTGGGGACTTCAGTCTACAGATTTAGATTGGAGCCTCCTCACTTGTGGCTTCAGCTAGAAACAGGGACAACCTGGACTTCCTGCAGGCAGCCTTCCCCAGGCAACCAGTCAGTAAACCCACTCCTGATGGTGCAATACTGGACCTGAAGCTCACTAACTGAGACAGTGCTGCAGACATCAAGGTTTTAGGTTCCCTGCAGACCAGTGATCATCGTACAGTGTGGTTCAATATTAGGATGGCTGTGAAATCAGACTACACAAGGGTGAGTGTCCTGGAATTCAAGAAGGCAGATTTTGTAAAGATGGGTGAATCCTTCATGGTTGACCTGGTGGGGGGGTGGAAGAACAGTGACAGAAGGTAAAAGGGAGCACAGTGAAGGGAACAAACCTCTGTGTCAAGTGAGTAAAAGTAAAAAGAAAAAAATAAACCGCTATGGATCTCAAAAGATGTGGTTGGAAAAGGCTAAAAGGACAGTATTAAGAAGATAGGAGGAGTTGCAGAGGGAGGAGGACAGAGAGGTGTAAACAGGGAGAAGCACGGAAATCAGCAGGGTGTGCAAAGGTGCAAACAGAGGAGAAAACAGCCCAAGCAGTAACAAAAGGGGACTTTGTTTTAGGTATTTAAGTGAAAAGAGGAAGCCCATGGGTGGGACTGTAAGGTTAAAAAAGGATGGGGGACTGTGCAGAGGGGGACCAGGAAAAGGCAGACATCCTGAACAAATACTTCTGCTTGGTGTTCACAGGGACAATGAGAGGGACTGCAAAAAAGTAACAGGATCTATGAAGGGAGGGAAGTGGACACTAGTCCGTTTTTGGAAGAGAAAGTCCTAAAGGGACTCACTAATCTGAAAGTGGGCAAAGCAATTGACCAAATGGGGTACCTCCTAGGGTACTGAGAAAGCCCTGGGAGATACTGGATGTACCTCTTACAGTACTATTTAACAGCTCACTGGAAACAGGAGTGGTTTCAGAGAAATGGAGGAGAGCAGATGAAGTCCCACTTCACAAAAGAGGTAGCAGGGAGGAGACTGGCAATTTTGGGCCGGTCAACCTGACATTGGTGGTGGGAAAGTTAATGGAATCACTGTTGAAGGAAAGGGTAGTGGAATATCTTGAATCAAATGGGTTACAAGACCTGAGAAAGCATGGACTCACGAGTGGGAGGTCACGCCAAACGAATCCGACATAGGAGACTGTTAAGCAAGCTGGATAGCTTAGGAGTGGGTCCAAATGTGGTAAACTGGGTAAGAAACTAGTTAAGTAATAGGTTACACAGGACAATAGTAAATGGAGTTAATTCCAAGGAGGGAGTATGACCAATGGGGTGTTTTACAGATCAGTACTGGGACTGGTCCTCTTTGTGTCATTATAGGTGACATTGCAGAAGGGGAAGGTCTGCCTCTTTGCAGATGGGTTTCAAAAAAAGCATTTGACAATTCCGAATGTTGTCTTGGTGGTGTTGGCATTGGTAGTGCAGGAGTTAAAGAAATGCATAAAAGGAAGGGCAGTGAAGTATGGAATCGATGTCAACCCCACCCCACCCAACCCTGCAGAGACTTGACAGACATTGAGGTGTGCCTTTGGGGCATTGGCTAGAACACTCATGCCATTTCACTTCACCCTACCCTGCAGACTGTGACAAGTGTCGCGTTGTGCCTTGCAGTCATTGAGCCGTACGCTCACCCCATTCAATGAGGAAGAATATTGAGATGACTGCTGTATAGGACTATATGGTGAAGTTTGGGGCTGAGGAGTCCGAGACACACCTTGATGCCTGTGACTGGCTGCAGGATTATGGTGGGGGTGGAATGACGTGAGCATCACAGCCGATATTTCAAAGGCACATGCCCGACGCCTGTCACTCTCTACAGGGTGGGACATTATGGTTAGAAACTCTAACATCCCGGATGTTAGTTGGTATTTGCACAGAACAATTTTCAACATTGCCTTTTTGTGACCCCACCTCATGAAAGCATTTGGGACTTCCACTCATGAACAGTGGCACTGTGATTTTGTTTCCCACACCAACCGCATCATTATGCACCAGATGTGCAAAAACACATTTCGGGCGGGATGTGAAAAATGACAGCTGTACTGCTGATAATGAGGTGTGAAGAAATGGCAATGTTGAAAATCTGGAGTGAAAACATTTAAAATTCTTGAAGCAACGAGCATGTGTGGAAACTGTCCAACGCACACTCGTAACACAGTCATTTTGTAGAATTTTGTCACCAAATTTTTACATAGGCATTTTATGACTTCAGCTCATGAACAGTGTCACTGTGATTTTCGTAATCTGTCCCAAACATTGATTTCCCACAGTGACCGTGCCATTATGTGCCAGATGTGTGAAAATACATTTCAGGCAGGATGAGAAAAATGACAGCTGTGTTGTTCATAAGGAGGTGTGAGAAAATGGCTATGGTGAAAATCTGAAGTGAAAACATTAAAAATTCTCAAACTTATGAGCGTGCATGGGAACTGAGGAATGCACACTCGTAACACAGTCAATTTTTGGAATTTGTTCACCAAATTTGCAACATTTGCTCTTTGGGAGCCCACCTAATGAACACTGACACTATCGTTTTGTTATGTGTGCCTTTGGACAAAAATGGCCTAAGGCAACACCTTCTTACTAGGACAGTTTGTGACTGCCAGTAGGACTCTAACACCCATAATGGCCACTCATCCACATTCTCCTTCCCCTTCCTTTTACCCCCACTCTTCCCTCTTGCCCTATCCCTCTGTCTTCCTCTCCTCCATGACTTTTCTCCCACTGGATCAACCTTAAAACCAACCTACAACCACTACCTCCCAACCTCCTAGACAAAGCCACTTCTTTTGGCTGCCCACTCCTCCCCAGTCTCCCCTCCACCTCCCCTTGACTCCTCCTAGGACTCTCACACTAGGTGTCACACCTCTTTATCTCCTTCGCTACATATAAACACTGTCCTTTACCCTAGTCAAATGCTCTTGACACTGTACTATCACCATTGGTACTATGAATGACATTGTAACCTCATTGTATACTAGCTACCTACTATTCGAGTATTCTATGTAAACTGCTTGTTATTGTTGTCATTGTCACTGTTTGATGTGGAACCTTTGTAAAAGAGCTCTGAGCTCAAAGGTATGATTCAAATCCCTAAATAAATAAAATTAAATAATCGGTCCCGTAAGGTGATTCCATGCAGTGACTGCAAAATCCCCTTTCGGGACCGAATAATGACATGACAGTAACTGAGATCATGAGGTGGGGTCCCAAGAACCCCATGTTGAAAATCTGGAGCCAAAAGTCACAGAAATGGCTGAGATATCCACCTAAGTTGAACCCCTTCCCATTTATGCCATTATACAAATGACCTGCATTTCTTCATTTCGCAATCAGCTTTAAAGGGTGCAGACGTGTTGATGCTCCACCGAAGATCATCGCACTGGGCTCCAGTGGTCAGTATAGGGTAAGGGGGTACGCAGAGGGTGGGCGCAAGTTGGGGAAGGGGGCACCAGAGACATCGAGGGATCGTTTTCTCTTTTTACAGGTAAAAGAAAAAAAAAAACAGAAGACATTGCAGGATTTTTTTTTACAGGTCTGTTTTTGCACACTGGGGTGGGCTCCCAGTGTGTCACCTGTGTTTTTTTGTAAGGGGATTGAAGCCGATGGGGATTGCACCCTCCAGGTCAAACAAAAATGTTCGTGCTTGGGGCGCATGATGCCGAGGGGGATTGGGCACTTACTCGGCACACAAATTAAATTAATAGGGGGACATTATCCCGACAGGGATTGGGCTCCCCCATCGGCAAATGAACTGTGGAGGGGGCATGCTGACAGAGGATTGGGCACCTCAGAAGTCGGCTTTTAGGCGAGACTGTGAGAGCCGGACTGCGATAGCTGCCGCCATGTTTATTGAAATATTACACCAGGCAAGGCATGCCCTGTGGTGACAGGTCACTCCCTCATTGCAGCAGCGAAATTGTTTCAAGTTGGTGGCATGCTTTAGCACTGCTGTCATGGACAGCATGCTGTTTCATTGATGCCACAGGGCCCAGCCCAAAAAAGTAGTGGTGCCATTGGCCACAACATGACCGCACCTCCAAAACTTGCATTCCGTTAATATAATATGTTGTTTGCACTTGCGTGCAAGACAACATAAAAAGTGCAAAATCATACTCTCATCACCAAAACACAGGGACAGAGTACAAAATGAGGAGGAGGAGTGCTACTTGACAACCATCAAGCAGGAGACAGACCTAGGGGTAACCATCTCTGATGAACTAACAGTGGCCAGTCAGTGTGGTATGTCAGTTGGGAGGGCTAGAGGGATGCTGGGGTGCACAGAGAGAAATATCACCAGCAGAAGGAATGAGGTGATGTTTACTCAGTATAGTTTTTATTTTAAATATGTTCTACCAGGTAAGCACCCAGAGCCCAGGGCTCATTTCCAGTTGTGACCTAGGAGGAACAGGACAGTGAGGAATCTTACAATGTTCATACATTACACACTCCAAAAACAAATGAAACAAGTACACGGTATGCAGCATGTCCCGGTGCAGTAAACTATACCAATGTGACAAAGTAACCCCAAAGGAATGAAAATAAAGGGTAGAACCATGACCGTCCTGCAGAGGATCACAGCAGTTAGTGCAATCTACATCACTCAGTTAAGATATGCACTAGATATGAGTTAGGAAGACTGGGGAGTGCACTTCGCACTATGGACATGAAGTCAGGGATTTGTAGTGGGACTTGATCAGAGCCTTGCTTCATGTGGAGGAGGGGGGGCCAATGACACTGACTGGGAGATTGCTCCCGGTGTTGGGACGCCTGTAGCTGAGGGAGGCTTTTTCTATGCTGCACTTTTACTGAAGGAAGTAGAGATGGCATCTTGCCTTGATACTCAGCAGATTTGAATGGTCTGCTGCAGGGGAGAAGAGGTCAGACAGATATTTAGGCAGTTTGCCTAATGAATTCTTGGCACCCAGGAAGGAATTTTGCATCATTTGCCTCTCGGCGGATGGGACAACCCTATCTCGCTGTACATACTGCATGATTAAGGGGGAGTGGGGGTCTATGGCTAATCTACACAGTGCATTGAACAAGGTGTTGATTTTATCAAGGGATGTGGATATAGCACCTGAATAAACTCGGTTGCCATAGTATGTAAGGGGAAGGACCAATTGCCCTACAATCTGTTTTCTCATGATTCAATGGAGGGCATCCCTTTACTCTTTATAAGGCACCTAGCTTGGTATATGACTTGGATACTGCCTGGAATATGTGCCCCAAGCAGTTAAGGGACTGGTCCAGGTGGACATGGAGGTATGTGTGGTAGAAAAATGAGTCTAGAAAGGACCTGTCTGGGGTGTGTTAAGTCAGAGTGGAGGTGAAAAAGCTGAGCCAATGCCTGGTGCTAAACAACATGGACTCTGTTTTCTTTTGGTTCATGATGAGGCAGCTAACCAGGAAATGCTTTTGTACTGTGGTGATGTTCTTTCAGAGGTGACCGCAATGGCCAAAGTAGAAGTCCCTGATACATAGATAACGGTGTCGTCTGCACATGTGCATGTTAGGGAAAGGGAACATTGTTTAACCAGGAGTAGCACACTAAGCCAAAATTTGTTTCCAGATGCGACCTGGGAGCACAAGGAAATTAAGCATCTTGCTCAGGATCACACAGAATGAACCTAGACAGCTGTGGGATTCAAACCCAGATCTGTAGATCTGCAGCTCAATGCCTTAACCTACTGTGCTATACTGCCTCACGTTGCTGGTAGTGAGGGAGCTGGGCAGGTTGTTACTGTAGGTAGTGAAGAACAGGGGCCTTACAACTGAGTCTTGGTGGGATACTGAGGTGACTGGTAGTGTAGGGAAGAGCATGAACCAAGCTTGACAGATTGGGTCTGTCTGGTCATTTATGACTGGAACCATGCTAGGCCTGATGGGGGGGGGACACCAGAGTCTGCTAGTTTGAAGTAGGAGCCAGTGGTGATCCATGGTGTCAAAGGCCTTTGCTAGTTCTATTAATATTGCCCCTGTATCCAGGCCCTTGTCCATGTGGGTGTGAGTGTGGTTGGTGACTCTGAGAAGGATGGAAGAGGTTGAGTGGTTGGGGTAAAATCCAGATTGGTCGGAGTTAGGAAGCCTGTTTGGGCACAGTAGTTCAATAGCTGCCTGCTGATAAACCTCCCAAGGGTTTGGGAAAGGATCTGAATCAGAGAGGTTGGCCGTTAGTTGAAGGGTGAGTTAGCTGGACCACGTCAGTGATCCAAAATACTAGTGCATGTTTCCAGCCATAAGAAAAGGAGCTGCTACATCATGCTCTATTAAGTATGTGGGCAGTAGGGACAGCTGTTGCCAGAGTGCTGACTTTGAGGAATTTGGGTGTGATGCCATCTGCTCCACAGGCTGCATTCAGTGCTGAAAGCTCTTTGCGATACTGTCACTGAGACTGTCTGCAGGTGGAAGTTGCCACTAGTGGGTGGACTAGGTAGCAGGGGGAAGGGGAAGTTAGGGATAAGATCCCTGGTGCCTTCTGTGAAGTACTGGTTCAGGGTATCATCAGCTAAGGGGGAACCTGGTGGGGTCTGTACCCCACTGGGGGAATTAAAATAGGCCATTACCTATGTGTTCCAGAATGGGCAAGGGGCACTGCAAGATAGCTTGCTCTGGAAGTATTTGGCTTTGGCTAGGCATATGCTCCTGGTGCACTGATTCTGAAGTGCAGTGAAGATCATTGGTAAGACCTCACCTAGAATGTTGTGTAGAGTTCTGCTGGTCTCATCTCCACAAGGACACAGACAGTGTGGCGGTGGTGTAGAAGAGTGTAACTAAAATGGTACAGGGTCTGCATCAAAAATCCCTGTGAGGACACACTAAAGGCGCTCAGTATGTACACCGTGGAAGACAAGAGGGGAGAAAGGATATGATAGAGACCTTTAAATACCTCACGGGGGTAAATAAGGTACAGGAAAAGTTTGCAAGAGTAGAACGAGGCATGGCTGGGATAGCATTCTGAACCTCTTGTATTCCACGAAGAGATTCAGAGTGCTTAGGTCCAGAATTGATCTGAGATCGCCCATTTTCTTAGGAACCAGAAAGAAGTGCGAGTAGAATTCCGTTCCTGTTTGATTTGGAGGAACCGGCTCTATTGCTGCCTTTGCCAGCAGGGAGTCTTTTTCCTCTCTTACAAGAGGGACATGACTGTTCGGATAGTAAGAGTGACCTGGAGGATTTACTGGAGGTCTCTCCATAAACTCTAGTGTGTGGCCTTGACCCACCTGCTGGAGTACCCAGGAGTCTGTGGTTATTGCCTCCCATCCTGGCAGGTGGCTGGCAAATCTGCACCCTACCAGTTCCCCTGGGACTAGTGCCAGAGGAGGGGTCCCAGTGAGTCAGGAGGCAGTGGGGAGGGTGGAGGGAGCAGATCTTGAGGCTGTATGCATTTTGGCCGGGGGAGCCATACCTGCTGAAAGGGCCATACATTTTTTCTGACGTCGGTTTTGTTGTTGCCTCTGTTTGCGATGTAGCTGCCGATGAAAGGGCTGCTTGGGCTTTTGTGGAGGCTTATACATAAACTGAACAGGGCACAAAGCTTTGCCTTTGTCCTGTAAGTCTGTAATAATGTCTTTGACATCTTCTCCAAGCAAGACCGAACCTCTAAAAGGAAGGTCTTGGATTGCCGTCTGTACCTCGGGTGCAAGGCCTGAAACTCTCAGCCATGTGTGTCTCCTGAGGCTGACTGTATTGGCTGTTCCCTTTGCTGAAGCATCCACAGCATCATAAGTGGCCCTCGGAGTCTGTCGGCTAGCTGATCCAGCCGATCTGACAATACCTACCATTTCTTCTTTCAACTCGGAGTCTGGGAGTTTATCTAACTTAGACCTTTTTCCCAAATTGGTTAATGACTTAGATTCTTTGTTCAGAGGAGAGTTTCTAAGGTGCTTAGGTTTTGTGGATGGTCATGGGCAGCACTGATGACCACAGAATCTGGTTAAGGGTGAGCACTGAGGTGGTCTTTACCTTCAGGTGTCTGGTGTAGACATTCCACTTTTCTGGCCACAGGTGCCAGTGAAGCTGATTGCCTCCAGACTGTGGAAGCAAAATTCTCATGTGGCCTTATCCAGGGCAGGATGAGGGTAGGTGATAAATCCGAGAGTTCCAGATGTTCTGCCCATCTCTGGTGTTGGGGATCTTGATCCACAGTACAGCAGTCGAATGCTGCCTGGATTTTTCTGAACAGCTCTGTAAAAGTGGGATCCTCAGGAGGAGATTTTGGTGACTCCCTAGGCTTTGGTTCATCTGGAGTAGGCGACATACTCCGATAAGTGAGCTGAGTCACTATCTGAGTCCGATGCAGGGGTATCATCAGGTGTGCTTAATCTCAGTGGAGTGATCTCCACAGGTCTCGAGAGGTCTGAAGGCCTTGCAAACTCTGTGGGCTGATGGGGTCAATGAAGAGGTCCACTGTCCTACCCAACCTCAAATGTCTGGGACTCAATGGTTGTGGGGGGGTTGAATTGTGGTTCTCTGGTGGCCGGGGTCAAGGCTGGCAGAGGCAGATGCTTTTCCCACTCTAACGTGAGCTGTGATTTTGCCTCATCCCACCAGGAGTGCAGCATCACCTGTGAGTCCACCTGAGGCTGAGGGGGAGGCAAGGTGGCAGATGCCTGTATCCCGGCTTTGGATACCCTATGAAGTAGGGAGGAGGGTATCCTGGCATGAGAATACCCGACATCGGGTACCCAGGCATCAGGTACAGAGGTGAAGGGTATCCCTGCATAGGGTATTGCGGAGCCGTATACCCCAGAGGGTATAGTAACATCGCTAGCCTGGCATCAAGTATCTTGGTGGAATCCCTGAGGGACTCAGCATCAGCCCCAAAGGTGGGGTCAATGGTTCTGGCATCAGCTCAGAGCGCGGGCTGAAGGCCCATGTAATGGCCCCAACAGAGGTGAAGAAGGCCCCATCGATGATGCAGAGGGCCCCATCAGAGGGTTTGGAGCTGTAGGGCCTTGAGGAACTGGTGCAGTCCTTCATCAGGTCCAGTGAAGCTTCAGGCATGGGTGGCTCCGGTGTCGGGACAGGCACTGTCCTAGATGGTGGGCCCTCTTCCCCCTCTGGGTCCCCGGGAGTTGGAGACACTGGGGGACCACCTCTACAGATGGAAAGGGAGAAACCAGAGGGGATTCCAGTGTCAGCTGTGGCTCAGGCATCAGCTGATCTGGCTTCTTGACTCAGGCCTGTTATCAGGGCCTACTGTAGGAGCCGGAGCTGCACACTCATCAGAGGAGCAAATGGGCTGCTTACCAGCCAGTTCCATGTAAACACAGAGGGAGACGGCATTCATCTTACTGAACCCACTATTCTCACTAGGCCTCTTGATCTTGAGAGGACAAGAGGTAGTGGGTGCCTCCTTTGCTCCGTAGGCTCCCACTGGGGCCGAACCTGAACCCAAAGGGGAGTGGGGGTGATGGCTGCTCTGTAGCCACAGAGACAGCCATGGAAGAGGTGACTTTCCTCGGGGGAGAAAGTACTTCATTGGCCAAGGTACCCAACAGGGGGTCGCAGCTTTAAAAGAGACCATATCAGGGCCTGATGTCTCTCCTTGTCCTTCTTCTGCTTATGATGGCCTTCAGAGAAGAAGATGTGCTCCTGAGTTTCTTCAGCTCCTTCTCCATGGATGCCATTTTTTGTTTTAAAATGTGGACTTCCAGGGACTGCTGATGGCACTTTCGTGTGGCCTGATTAAAGCCTTGGCAGACCTCACACTCCTCGGTCTTAAGGTCTGGGCCCAGGCAAAAGAGGCAGAGGGAATATCTGTCCTTGTGAGGGAACTGAGTTCCACAGGAGCCACACTCTTTTTTTTATGCAAAGTGGAAGATGTCGGAGACAACATGCATGATTAGTTTTATAAAACACAATTTATGACAAAATACTGAATTTTACTAAAAAAATAAATGAGAGATACTCATCCAAGATGGCATTGACAGATGCAACTTATTCAGTGAGGTCCAATGTGCATAGGTTGACATCAGGAAAGAACTGTAGGTCGGCATGGAGATCACTTACCATATTGCGCTACACAGATGTTGGTCACATAACACCACGTGGGCGGTCTCCTGCCAGACATTGCTAGCTAAAAGTTTTCCGTGTTGTTCTGGTGCCTGATGGCTTCAGTCCTTCCTGTTAGTACCTACTGCAAGAGCTCTCTTGAAGTAAGAAATTTAAATACCTCAATAAGGTACAGAAGAAAAGTATTTTTCAGAAAAAAACGGTGCTCAAGAATAAGGGGATAGGCTATGAACTTAGAGGGGGTTAGATTTAGGAGGGGCATGAGGATGTACTTTTTCACAGAAAGTGTGGTGGATTCTTGGAATAGCCTACCAGCTAAGGAGGTGGGGCCGAAAACAGTGGTGGGTTCAGGAATTCATGGGATAGACTAACAGAATCTTTGTGAAAAGGAATGAGGGGAAGGAGAAGGAACCAAGATCAAGTACGATATGCAGTGGTACAGTAGGTAGGGAAAAATGGGAAGACTGGGTGGGCCAAGTGGTCTTTATCTCACTGTTACTCTGCAGAGCTCATAAAGGTACAAAATTTGTTATTTGTAGGAATGGTCTCCTTGAAATCATACAGAAAATGCCAGCCCAGTGGTACTGAGAGTTGAGGTGCTGCACGCCACTCCTCATGCCACACCGGTGACCCAGGTTCCAGAACGAGTCTGGGCTGTTGGGGGTCAGCAAGGGGAGAGAGGACTGAGCATCCGAAGGACAGCTCTTGCCTCTCAGGAAGAGGGGAACTAGTCATTCCGCACGTTTACTGCCCTCTGGTGGTGGCTGGAGGGCAGCAGGGGTCAGGAGGCACGAAGCCCACATCCTCACGTTGGAGTGGAGGGAGGCCGGGTGAAAACATGAAAAGTGAGACTGGCAGGCTTGATGATGGTCTGCCACTCTAGGGAGCAGTCTCTGAGAGGGGGTTGAAACCAGCAATCGTCTGGTCCAGCCGCAGGGGGCAGTCTGCTGGGGAAGTACCAGGGGGCCACCTAGCATGGAAGTGGTGGGACTGAAGAGAGAGATTCCCTTTAATTGGAGGACAGTTGCAGCCTGCCATGCTCAGGAGGCAAAAAGTGCAATTTAAAACAAAAAATAGGACAGAAAGTAAGCTTAGCAGCCCCATGTACAATGCTGGATGTTCCTTATTATAATATACTTTCATTTTAATAAAATTTTTTTCCTCCAACTATTTAACCAGGTGAGACACACTAAGCTGAGAGTTTGTTTACAGATGCAACCTGGGAGCACAAAGAAGTTACATGACTTGCTAAGGTTCACACAGTATGCAAGTGGGGGCTGTGGGATTCAAACCCAGGTCTCTAAATTTGCAGCTCAGAGCCTTAAACCACTGCTCCATACTGCCTCCTAATTATTTTAATCACCTTTAGTATCAACGATTCTACTCCTTGGCACACTGTATAGCTCTGACTTCTATTTTTGTAATGTAATTATTACTGTTTAATTTTTTTCCACCTTGAACTATGCCCCCGAGTGCATCTGGAAAAAAAAGCTGCTACCATCTCAGTATGTCTTTCCTGGTGAAACTTTGTAAATTAATAAATTAAATAGAGTTTTAGTTATGATACCAAACAAGTATTTCCAATGCTCCCCCCAACTCTAGTGTCTTTTTTTGTACCCTTTCCAGGACAAATCAGCAGAGGACACCTCCCGGTTCATTTCTGCGGCTTCAAGTTCTCCTGATGAAACCACTCAGCAGGAACAGGATTTATCTGGGCTGGAAAGGGCTTTATTGAAGATGGAATTGATATTGTTAAAGATGCAAATCACACAGAACCAACTGGAAACTGCCAGAAGAAAGTGAGCCTTTGTCACTAAAGCACTAATGGCCAAAGACGACAGAACCTGCACCCTTATCACTCTCCTTAACTCAAGATCCGTAGTGACTGAGGCCAAGGACTATTTCATGATCACATCTTCCCTAAGGAATTACTGTAGTAGTTCGTTCTCACATACCAAGGAGATTTCCTGCATTTTTCATATTTCCCTAAAAAGATCATTTTAACCTGTTGTCCCAGTCTTGTTAAGTAGCATAGCTGCCAGAGTCAGTCCCCGTATTGGTATAGTTTAGCCCTGTGTTGGCACTAGAATGTAAAGAAAAACTGTATAAAGCTGATACCAAATAATTTAAACAGCAAAACAACACTAACTGCAGCTACTCTTATAGTTCATCCCAGTTGTAAGAAGTGGTAGTTTGCTCACCTGGCAAAGGTGATAGGGGGTGTATACATCTCTGAGGCACTCCACACTCCTTACATCTGGGTATTGTGTTCACCTGATAGGTTGCTGATGCACAAGTGACTTCAAAAGAATTCTGTTCCCTCTTCCCTGTGATGCAGCCTCTCCTGTCTCAGTTCGATAGCTTCCAAAGCTGTACCTAATAAGAAATTGTGGTCTCTTGACCTGTTATGTATCCTTCTACTTTTAAAAAGACAAAACAAAACACCTCTGCATGTTGTTATCACTGTATGCAAGGGTAGAGTTATTCACACCGTGGACCTAGAGTCCATTTATTTCCTAGTTTTACAACTAGTACTGACCGGACTGTATAGCATGCCAGCGAAAAACTGTATGACTGAGAAAACACCTCAACTGATCTGAAAAAAAATTTTTTGGGGGGGTGGGCTGTGAAGTTTAACCGACCATGGTGTTATGACACTCATCACCTGCAATGTGACTTTGCCTATTGTTAATTTGTGTTGCTGACTGTCTCGCCTTGCCTGCAATTTGCCGGTGTCTTATTACTGTACAGTATTTTTGGATTGCTTCATGTATGTATGTTCTGTCTTCCTTTCGACGAGGTACCTTTGTAAATGAGCCTCTGGCTCAAAGGTTTTTAAACTGATGTTAAAATAAAATAAATAAAAAATAAAAAGTGCATCAGAGATGTATATCGCCACAATCACCTTTACTAGGTGAGTAAACTACCATTGTGGGGGATAATCTCTGATGCACTCCACACTCCTTACACCTGGGTAACGATTTAAGTAGCAGTACCTGAAATGGGTGGGTAGTCATACAATGTTATGATTTTCACCTGCCCTAGCAGCTAGCAGCACAGCCCTCCCAAAGTTTATCTTTGTGTCCTTAGACACATCTACTCTATTGTGTCTAGTAAAAGTATGTGGGGAAGCCCATGTGGCAGCTGCACAAATCACGTCCACTGACGCCATGTTCCTTTCTGTCCAGGATGTGGCTATTGTGCTAGTAGAGTGTGCTTTGACACCTGTGGGTGAATCCTGATTTGTTGCTATATATGCTTCGGTGATTGCCAGTTTTAGCCAAGTGGCTATAGTGGATCTTGTAGCCACCTGTCCCTTCCTGTGACTATGAGTGATAATAAATAGTCGGTCTGTTACTCTGATGCCTTCTATCCTGTCTAGATACGTCAAAAGTACCCTTCTCATTCCCAGCAATTGGAGTTGAGGTTCTTGGTCCACTTCCTCTGCCGGCATGTATGCTGGGATCTTGATGATCTGCTTAGCATGGAATGTTGTGTAAATCTTAGGTATGAATGAGGGAATAGTTCTTAAGGTGATTTTGTCCTCGTGGAACACTAGAAAGTGTGTTCTACATGACAGCACTTGAATTTCACTGATATGCCTGGCTAAGCAAAAAGCGACTAGAAGTATAGTTTTTAGTGTCAACCATTGAAGAGATACCATCTCCAATGGCTCAAATGGCTTGTCTGTCATTGCCCTAAGTACTAGGGTGAGGTTCCATGGGGCTGTCCATTGCTTGATATTTGGACGGAGGTTGGCTGCTGCCTTGAGAAAACATATGATATCTCTATGTGATCCTGGGGTCATTCCTTCTATCATGCCCCTGGCTGCCCCAATTGCTGCCACTTGTACTCATAGAGATGCTGGTGATAACCCCTTGTCCAGACCTTCTTGTAAAAAAAGTAGAATATTGACTACTGACGCCGTTAAAGGGTCTATGCCCCTTTCTATGCACCAGTTGTAGAATACCTTCCAGTGTCTTTGGTATGTTAGTGTCGTGGAGTTCCTTCTGGAATTTGCCATTGTGTTGAAGACTATGGGGTGGTAGCCTGCTTTTAGCAATCTCTCCCTTTCAGGAGTCAGCCTGTCAGTTTGAGGTTTGTTGGGTTGGGTTTAAATATTGGATCGTGACTGAGAAGGTCATGTCTGCATGGTAGGGTCCAGGGTTGAGCCGACCCCATCGCCACAATTGTGGTAAACCAGGTTCTTTTGGGGCACTATGGTGTAATTACGATCACCGTTGATCTGGTCCTGTGGATCTTTTTCAGGACCTGTGGAATTAATGGGAGAGGTGGAAATATGTAGGCTATATGGAAGCTCCAAGTTGCTGATAGTGTGTCCACCCCTATGGATCTTTAGTCCTGAAATCGGGAGTAGAACCTGGGGCACTGGTTGTTCTTGTGGAATGCCAATAGGTCTAACTCTGTTGGTCCCCAGCAGCTGTTGATGGACTGGAATATCTGTGGGTGGAGCATCCATTCTGCTGGATGAATTATTTGTTGGCTGAGCCAGTCCGCAGTGGCGTTCAATTTTCCTGCCAGATGGATGACTGTCAGACTTGCAAGGTGTTTTTGTGCCCAGGGGATAAGCTTTTCTGCCTCTCTTAGCATTGCTCTGCTTCTTGTTCCCCCTTGTTTGTTGATGTATGCTATGGTCACTTGGTTGCCTGACCGAATCAGTACATTCCTTCCTCTTACCTCCTTTGTGAAATGCAGTAATGCTTTGAACACTGTCCTTATTTCTAATACATTTATTGGCAGTTTTGACTCGTTTATTGGCCACCTTCCCTGTGCTGATACGCTGGCATCTGTGTCTACCTGGATGTCCGTTTGTATGTCTAGTGGCCTACCCTTTAGTAAGTTGTCTTTTATTGACCACCACACTAAAGTATGTGCAATGTTTGTAGGAAGCTGCACCTTTTTTGTAAAATCCAAGTAGTATGTAGGACCCAGTGGTCTCATGTGCCATCTTGCCCATGGGATGGTGTCTATACAAGATGACATTAGGCCTAGTGTATGGAAAATGGCCTCTAATGATCGCTGTATTGTGTTTCTTAGTTTGTTTACCATGGACAGTAGGGTTGAGACCCTTTTTTCTGGTGGATGAACCCTTCCCTCTATAGTATCTATGAGGTTGCCTAGGTGTTCCAGCCTTCTGCATCGGTCAAGTTGGCACTTCTTCTGGTTTATAACCTAGCCGTGAGTCTTGAGACATTGAGTTGCGATCCTTGTCTCTCTTCTTGATTGCTAAACTGATCTTTTTCTGATCAACCAATCATCCAGGTAGGCTATTACTTGTATTCCCTGCTCTCTTAGTTTTGAGGCATGCACTATGGCAACTCTTTATAAAACACTCTGGGAGTGGATGCTAGGCCAAAGAGGAGTACCTTGTACTGAAAGTGTTTCCCCATTATGTGAAATCTGAGGAATCTTTGGTGAGATGGTCTTATGGGGATGTGGAGATATGCGTCTTTCAAGTCTATGGATGTGAGCACATCCCCTGGGCGGAGCACTTTAGACTGGATCTTATTGCTTCCATCTTGAAAGGCTTGTATTTTACACTTTTGTTTTAGAATTTTAGGTTGAGCACCGGGTGAAGATCGCCTGTCTTTTTTGGAACTGTAAACAGTATTGACTAGACTAACTGTCCCTCCCCTGCTTGGGGGACCATCATGATGGCACTGTTGTCTGTTAGTTCTTTCAGTATGTTTTGTAACTGTTGAAGTGTTACCTTGTGTTTTGATACTGCTGATGTTATCAGCCTGTTCAGTCTTGGTGTTTCTGCAAAATCTATTGCGTAACCCTCTTGAATTATTTCTAGGACCTATTTGTCCTGAGTGGCTTTTATCCATTTGTGAGTGAGCTTGTTTAATCGGGTGCCAATCGGTACCTCTGGCTGTGTTTCACAAGAGGAATAGTCATTGTTTGTTGTGACCCCTTCTTCTGTGCTGGTGGGAACCTCTAGCCCTTCTCAGTGTTCCCCTTCCCTGATATCTGTTGTATGAGTTGCAGGGGTTGAAAGTTGTTCTGTATCCCTGACCCCTGTATGAAGTTTGACCTAAGTGCCTGTCTCGAAATGAATGTGTGAGATTAGCCTGCCTGGTTGGGAGGTACATGGAGTTGTTAACTCTGTCCTTCCCCAGTGCCTTCCTATCCTCCTTTCCCTTTAAATATTTCTCCAGTCCTTTTCCAGACAGAAGGTTTCCCCTGCATGGCAATTTTAGTAGGAGAGACTTTGACTCAGGATCTGCATTCCACAGTTTCATCCATATACATCTTCTAGGTCTATTCAGAAGTGTGGCCGCTCTGGCGTTGATCTTTAGAGAGTCTACTGTCATGTCTGCTAGATATTTGGTAGATAATATGGCATTGTCAAGCAAGTGTGACTCCGAAGTTTTGGATGTAATCGCTTTTTGAGCCTCTTGTAACCATTCCAGTTGGGCTCTTGTGGCATAGATGGCTGTGGTAGCTGCCCTAGCCCCCAGACCTGCTAGCTCAAAATTTTTCTTTAATATGTCCTCCAATTTCCTGTCCACTGGGTCCCTGAGAGCAGAAGTGGACTCTGTAGGCAGGACGGTCTTTTTATTAAGGGATGCTATCTGAGGATCCACACTAGGGGGTGTGCACCATAATGCTAGTTTGTCAGCTTCCAGAGGATACATTTTATCCCGTGATCTATGCACTGGGATTCATGCAGGATCTCTGGATTCCCATTCTTAATTAATTATCTTGTTAATGGCATTGCTTACGGAAATTTGTCAGATGCCTTTGGCGCCAGTTGTAAAGAGGGCAGCAGCTTAGACTGGGTAATGGATGTGGCTGGCGTCTCGAAGCCTACTGTGGCCATAATACTGTGAACCAGTGCGGGTGTTTGATCGGGAAAGCACCACTTGGCCGTGAGTGACTGTGGGTCAACCTCCTTATCCTCCTCGTGCTCCGAGTTTGGTTCAGAGCGGGAGGGCAGTTCCGTAGAATGTGGGTTGGATCTTTCAGCATGGTTCTGAGTACTAGGGTCTGGAGTTTGAGGTCTCACGGAAATTTCTGCTAATTTGTCCCACATAGCTGTCATGAGTTGCTGCTGTAGCTGATGAACCTGTTGAGTCTGAAGTAGGATGGCATTATTGTCTACATTGCTTTGAGAATTAGACAGAGTGGCCTGTGTTACATTGGGAGTTCCTTGGAGCTCACTGTGGTCAATAAATATGTCCTCATCTGCAGTGTGTGTGCTGAAGTGGGTGGCTCCTCAGCGTAAGAAACGCAGATGCATCCTAGCTGTGCTGAAGGGATGGGAACATTGCAGAGCCTGCAGCTTTATGTTTTTCCCATGTCTGTGGAAGAATGGGAAACATATGGGGTGACTTTAGGATCATAGTGGCTTTAGGATCATATTCAACATTGTTCAACAGAATGCATTGTAAAAACTGGCAGTAATCCCCTCTGTAGCCATACATAAACTGATAATAGGGAACAGATATTGCAGCCAAAATAAACATACACAGACGCTGTCTAGTGCTGCCCAAATGAGCTGCTGTCCCATTGAAAAAAAACTTTTATTCTGTGCCTTAATCTGGAATGCCTGCACACCTAGTGCACAGTACACCACAGAGTTGGGGAGTAAGCTGACTGATTTCTTGGTGGCCTGCTGTGCCTTTAAAAAAGAGGGGGTCATAAAATTATCACTGCACTGTGGACCTCTACAGTGTCTATGAAGAGAGCAGCTTTATGGTTTTCCCCAGGAGGAGTGCTTAAGAAAACATTTACTGGTCACTGGGACCCTTCAGTACTGTGGATGGGTACCCCAAAGATTCACTTTGCAGATTGCGAGTGTGAGCAATGGCTGTAGAAAGATCTGTGCCTCTCATGCTGGCGCAAGCTCCTGTATGCCTAGCCCCACATAATATGGCATTGGAGAAGTGTGCATGCAGAGTGAAGGAACCTCTATGCATGCAGCCAGAGGAACGAGTCACGCATGCTCATACTCAGAGCTCACGCTACGCGCCAAGGAGTCAGAGAGATGAGTGTAATGGACAAGACAGCCAGGAGACTCAGCAGACAAACAGAAACATGGCCAACACCCTCCCTGAATACACAAGAGATGGGAAGGTGTGAAAAGTCACCATATTAGGATGCCAGGGCTCCTGACAGCCGCAGCAAGAGAATACAGCAAACAAAAATGAATATACCTCCCGGGAGCCCTACAATTGAAAGGTAGACCCCAGATAAAAAAGGGAAGACAAAACTTGAAAAACTACTGACCCAGATGCCTTAGGATGCAGGCTGAAGTGAACAGGGGAAATAAGCCCCCAAAACAGATTGGCACAATAAGGGACTATCCCTGTGGTCTCTAGCAGAGACCACAGGATGCCCAGAAGTTCCAACAAAATGCCACTGAAGTGGGTAACTGGGGCACTCTTGAGACCGCTAGCAGGGGTCACAAGTAATACCCAGCAGCAGATAACAGCCAAAACACAAACTTAGGTCTGCTAGCAGGAGACCCAAGTGAGCTGCTTAGCCACAAACTCAGACAATCATCCAGCTAAATGCGCCTGCAAACAAACAGCTGAGTCCCAGGGATGTGGTCAGTAGTTCCATTGTATACTGTGAATTTTGGAAAGATTTACACAAACATTTGACAGTTCCTTCCATGTTTAAATTACTGGTTCATCTAGTCTACTATTCTTTACACGATGTAACAGAACCAGATACCCCTCATTAATCCTGGTTTACTTAACATATTACAACAAAATACCGAGTACAAAATACTGAGCTTACCTTAAAAATATAAATGAAATTCAAAAACTGCTGGGAGCTATTTTTATGCACCGCAACCGGATCAGATATACAATTCAAACTGACACAGGATAGGCTGCATCACAGGGAAGAGGGGACGGACTTCTTTTGAAGTGACATGTGCACCAGCAATGTACAGCACAGGAGAACAGAATGGCAGTACACGGGACAGTGAGTAGGCTCACAGATCAACACAATCAACATTCAGCATTGACAAATGCTTGTTTTATAAAAACCTACTAAAACTTTTACAGCAAGGAGTTAGTGAGAAGGACAGTTGTCCTAAAAATATTTAATTGAAAAAAAACACATACCTGACAATATTATTTGTGGTATTACCACAGTATCAATACTGTGACTGTGAAGTAGTAATTATGAAACCTTGATACTGTAACATCTCTCTTCTGTATATTTTTTAGCATAAGGTAAATCTGGGCGTTGGACTCCAGAGGCTACTGCTGATTTCACCTATGAAACTAGAAATTTCAGTGCATGGCCTTATTACCCTGCAAGCCTGAGTCCCATAAAGGCTAACATTCCATTAAGCACCTCAGTAAAAAAAAATGATTTCACTAAAGAAGATATATACTAAAACAGTTAATGAACTGTCTTAAATACCTCTAACATTCCTCCTCATCCACTCTTTACCACCAAAGTATTTGAAACACCTCGAGAAGGGCTAGAAAAAATTACTCACCTTAGTAATGTTATTTCTTCTAATGATCTTATATTATGCCATAAAACTAGCGATCTAGCACCTGATGTTTCAAATAGACTACGAATCTCTAGCAATCCTAATCAGTGGATGGAGGAGGCAGGAGAGACAGTAGAGGCAGGGAGTTCTTCGAGTAAGTAAGTCCCAAGTCATTAGGGCTTTATAAGTCAACAAAAAAGTCTTGAAGTAATCGCCAAACCACTGGCAACCAATTACAGTCCATAAACACAGGCATTATAGCTGGATTAGAAAGTCAATCAACAACAAACTACTGCATTCTGACTAACTGCAGACAGCGAAATTCCCCCTAGTAACCTAGGTATGAGGTACAGTAATCAAGACAAAACAGGCGTAGATCAACATTAGAAGGTCCTCTGGAAACAGGTACTTCACCCTAAATATTCCTCAGATGGAAAAAGGTTTTGACCACCACTGACACCTGATTTAAGCATCAGACATTAATCAATTATTTCACCAAGATTCCGCCCTGATCTGAGTTGCAATGAACACCTCAAACCATAAGCTGAGGTGATCCATCCAACAACCGCCTCACAGCGGCCTTGTCCCGACAACACCACAATTTTCTCTAGGTTTAACCTCAGCCAACTCCCATTCATCTGATTTGAATTTCTACAAGGCAGTTATTAAATATCGACAAGGCAGCAAAAGCCGACACAAAGACTACAACAGCTAGGTATCATCCATAGCAGTGAAAAGAACCGTATCATCTAATAATACTCCTAACGACACGCAACATATAGGTGCTAGATGAACACACGTACCACACGGGGAGACTGATGCTGAGAAAAAATTCCTGACACCACTCTCTGAGTCCTACCTCGAGTAAGATCGAAAACATCTGAGACCGTGCCAGACAGTCACAGAAGCATAAGCGTTCGCAGCACACCATAGTCAATGGTGTCAAGCACTACAGAGATCAAATAGTACTAAAATGGATAAAGTCCTCGATCTCACTATGAGAATCATTTAGTACCAGACAAGCTGTCTGGTACTATGCCTTTTCCCTAAATCAGACTGAAGAGATCATAGATATTATTGTTGGTAGATGATCTTCAACACATACTAAACCAGTTTCTGAACTTTACCCACAAAGGGTAAGTTAGAATTATCTGTATTTGCAGACAATCTGGATCTAAGGAGGTTTCTTTATGAAACAACTATAGCCTCTTTGAGATCAAGATCCCCTCTCCAAGACTTCCAGACTATAAAAGACAGGACTTGGATTTTATCCACAACCCACTAAAAGTGTGAGGCCAGGTCAAATCACGCTAATCGATCGCATCGCTAGAATGATCATCACAACATCATCGATTATGGGAAGGCTGAAGTCAGAACATCTAAACTGGGTGTTAAGCATCTCCCGACCACATCATTCCATTAGGAGAAAAGTGAATATCGATCTGATTTGACAACCTTATCTGCAAGAGGACAAATTCCTCACACCATTCTTGAGATAAAACTCTTCATACTGCAACAGTTGGTTGCAATCTGTCCACATCAAAAAGTTGACGGTCTATTCTGCAGCCCTGTCTCTGGACGAAATTCCACCTTCTTCAAGTGCAGATGATAGACCACATAATGGTCCACAAACTAAGCCTGTCATCAAGAACAGGACCTCTGCCAACACCTCTCAGCCTTCCTCCTCAACTCCTCACAGTCTCATCAAACCAGGGGAGATCTGGGCAAGAAGTGAGAGGGCGAACGAACTGGTCGATAAATCAGGCCCCTGTCCTGCCTCATTATAAGCATGTACCAGGTCCTGGATCTAAGCAATCTATCAGTGGCTTGATAGGTCCAACACTGCATCAGGTCATCCGGGAAAACACACCTAAAGGCGATGAACCATCTCAAAGAGCTGACCTAACAAGGTAGCCTCAAAACTGAACCTAATGGGGTGATGGTCAGACCATTCGATCAGTTCCACCACCAAGTCAGATATTCTATCCCCAAAAGACACCAGGTCAATGAGTGTCACAATATGGGTCGAGGAGGAAACAAACATGTGAAGCCAATGACATCATCAACTGGAGAAGTCTTGACCAAATCGAGAGAGTTCGTCGTCGGCCCAACATTAAGTCCCCAGACCAACCATCTGGGGACTACCAATCAGTCGACAATGAAGTCTGCGACTTCCTGCAGAAAAACATTCTCATCACCTGGTGGGCCGGATACAAAATATCCTGTACCCCACATCCTCACTCAAAATACACTCAAAGGATCTGGTGACTCCATTGGTACCTCCACCAGGCCCAGTTCTGACTTAAAACATTAGCAACACCCCCCTCGCTACACCTCAGAGGGCGGTGTATCACCAGTACCAACTGGAACTGCTGCAGCTAAAACAAGCCCCAGCATTTTCATCCAGCCAAGTCTCAGTGATGCACACCAGATCAGATAACCAACAAGATCGGCTATAACAGCCATCTTGTTTTAATAGACCTGGCATTGCATAACACACTTAAGTAGGAACTAAGATATGCCTACCTGCTGACCTGATCAGAAAACATTGGGATGGACACACAGACAGGAGATCCCCCTCCTGTGCCCATTTGCCCAGGGCATCTCACTTGACACCACTATCCCTATCTAGCCCACTTCTTTCCATTCCCCCCAGGCCCAGCACCAACCATCCATCTCCTTCTCACAATCCCCAGAGCCCTACATTTTCTGTAGACTCCCGGAGACAAAGGGGGACAGGAAAAAGGACGGATGTCCCTGAGCATAGAGGGGAATAATCCCGACCATCTTATTATCTTTCCAGCACATAAATCAACCACAATTATATAATAAATCCTACTCAACATATAAAACAAAATTACAAATAAAAAACTAAGAATCCAACACTAAAAGCATAATATAATATAAAATCTATTGACAAATTTAGTGCTGACAGATTATCAAAAACATATTATTTTTCTACTCCACCTACAGTGCTCTCACCACTGCGGGGAGAGGAGCTTACCACCTAAAACACAAAGATTGGCCCATCACTTTAATACCCATTAATAAGTACCCTCGTTTTACGCAAGACAAAGTTCAAGGTCTTTTATACGTCCACACTTCTGTGCTCTCACCACTCAGTAATGGCTCCAACATTTATCCGTCTCCCCTCACGATACCGATAGTTGTGAATGAACTTAGATATAGTTAAATTTCCTAGTAGTCACCCAATAATTAAAACACTGTAGCTGCAACAAAAGTAATTCAGGGATACTTCACCAAGTTCAAGCAATCCACTCCAGTCCATATAGATCCAAATATAAATGAAATATTCAGAGTTCACAGTAGCCAGAGTCCTGAAGGCAGCAAACGAGTAGACACCGCAAACAACTCCACCATAGGTTCCAGCTCACACTAACCCTCGCCTACGATGAGGCAGGCGTAACCACCCTCTGATAGTACCCCTGCCTCCCCTAGGGAGAAAAGCAAACCCCACCGCCCACCGGAGGCAGGAAAACCAATCCCCCATCTGGATCAGGGAGCCAAAACCTCCGATTATGTGGACAAGAATATCACCAGTCTTACTGCCGTTATTTGCCTTCCACTTCCTTATTCCCGATGGTTCTACACACATAAAAAAATGGTGACATCTTTCCTATAGTCTGGCAAAAATTATATCCCCAAATAGAAACTACAGTTCAGTCACTGGATTCCAAAAAAAGGGAAAACTGCCACCAAACCTCCACCAATATCCTGAGAGAGTAACTTGAAGGAATATCTCGGCAGGTTCACAATTTTCACAGTTTCACTTGGTCTAATGACTATCACTGTAATTCAGGCAGGCGTTTCAATCCTAGGGGCACAAACAATCACCCCTGTAACATCGGGACCACGACTGTCTCACACTACCAAAAGTCCCCTAACAGTCTTGAAATCAGCCACCACAGCAGCCGACTCTCTCCAATAATACTCAAAAATTAGGCAGCCAAAGCCACCTCAGTCCCACACATAGTTCTCAAAAAGTCCAAAGCACCCCACGACCACACGCCGGTTAGTAACGCCGATGAAGAAAATGCCTGGGAAATCCTTGCAGATCTCAGATCTCAGCTAAAAGATAGCAGCTCAGACCCAAGCGTTACCGACAGTACAAACCCGAAACATTTAAGGCATATAAAACTATTCAAAATAAAATAAACAAATTAAAAAAAATAAAACGAACTAAAATGAAGCTCAAACAAAAGCTAAAACGGAGCTAAAATGAAGGCTGACCCAGCGTGGTCGCCATCTTCAGATCATATCAATCAATCAATCAATCAGGAAGCAGCTGTACTTCTGGTACAGAGAGCCCTCAGGCCTGAGGAGGAACCTTACCCAGTTTTTCATAACAAAATTGGATACAAGAGACAATCCATCTGGCAATGGATCTTTTAGTGGCAGGTTTCCCTTTACCAACCTCACCATAAGTGAGGAACAGTTGGAGGGAGTCAAACCTGTGACCCTTGATACGCGCTATGTAGTAACTAAGGGCTCTCTTCACATCTAAGCTGTGCAGCCTCCTCTCGCCAGAGGAGGAATGGTCAGTGAAATACACTGGAACAGATATTGATTGATTAAGGTGGAAATCTGAAACCACCTTAGGCAAGAACTTCCTGTTAGTCCTGAGGACCACCTTATCTCTATGAAAGGAGATAAAATCAGGCTCCACTGACAAAGCTTGTAATCCACTTATGCGTCTGGCAGAAGTGATGGCTACCAGAAACACAGTCTTTCAAGTCAAGTACTTACGCTCTGCTGAAGACAAGGGCTCAAAAGGGGGTTACATAAGCTGAGCAATGCAAACATTAAGATCCCAGGCAGGGGCAGGGTCCCTGAATGGAGGGTTGGTGTGAAGCAATCCCTTGAAAAACTTGGAGAATACAGGATGAGCTGAAAGAGAAGAGGGGTTTACCTGCTGAAATAAAAGCAGACACAGCTGCCAGATGCACTTTTAGGGTAGCAGGTCTCAGCCCCAAGGTATTTAAGGGGACCATATAATCCAGGACTGTGGGTAAATCAGCAGATTCTGGGGAAATATGCTTTCCAGAGCACCATATGGAAAATCTCTTCCATTTGGATTTATAAGTAGCCCTGGTGGAAGGTTTCCTAGAAGCCTTCAGGATATCCATTACACCTTGGGAGAGGTGTAGATCAGCAAACTCCAACTCTTCAAGAGCCAGGCCTTGAGATTGAGAGATCTGAGATTCGGGTACCAAACCCTCCCCTGAGCACAGGTTAACAGGTTGTGATTCCTGGGAAGGCACAGGAGAAGATGGACTGCTAAGGACAGTAGGAGTGGATACCAGGGCTGTCTGGCCCAATCTGGAGCAATCAGGATCATCTTGCAGGGTTGAGATCTGATTTTGACTTGCACTTTGAACAGGAGAGGGAAGGGGGGAAAGGCATAGAGAAACTTCCCTTCCCAATTGAGAACTAAGGCATCCAGAGGGACTGAGCCCAACACTGGGGGTCTGAAGTGAAAAAGGGGAAGCTGGTGATTGTCTGGGGCTGCAAAAAGATCTATCTGTGGGGTGCCCCATCTGGCAAATATCACCTCCAAGACCAGGAGGTCCATAGAAACATAGAAACATAGAAACATAGAATTTGATGGCAGATAAGGACCGCTTGGCCCACCCAGTCTGCCCATTTCCCTACCTACTGGATAAGCTGCAGATCCTAGTTAACCAGCAGCCTACTTCTTCCTACCCCCACACCCCAGAATTGCCTTATGACTATCCCATGCATGCTTGAATTCCACCACTGATTTTGACTCCACAACCTCCTCCGGAAGGCCGTTCCATGCATCCACAACCCTCTCCATGAAAAAATACTTCTTAAATTACCTCTGAGACGCCCCCTCTATCTTCAAATTGTGCCCTCTTGTTCTTGCACACTCTCTTTTTGAAAGATGCTACCCTCTTGGACTTTGTTGATTCCTTGAGGTACTTGAAAGTTTCTATCATGTCCCCTCTCCTCTTTTCCTCGAGGCTATACATATTAAGCTCCTTAAGTCTCTCTTCATATGTCTTCCGGTGCAGACCCTGCACCATTTTAGTTGCCCTCCTCTGGACAGCTTCCATCCTGTCTATGTCTTTGCGGAGATTGGGTCTCCAGAACTGCACACAGTACTCCAGATGGGGTCTCACCAGCTGTCTGTACAGAGGGATAATAACTTCCTGTTTTCTACTGGTGATGCCTCTCCCTATGCATCCCAGTATCCCCCAGCCCTCCTTGCTGCCCTCTCACATTGCTTGCCCATCTTTAGGTCATCTGATATGACTACCCCAGGAACCTTTCCATTTTGTTGTTGTTAGTCTCACCCCCATTGTGTACTCTTCCCTGGGTTTTGTTTCCCAGGTGCATTACCTTGCACTTCTTAGCATTGAATCTAAGCTGCCATACATTTGACCATTCCTCTAACCTTGCCAGTCCTTCTCATCCTTTCCACCCCACCCTGTGCATCAACTCTGTTGCAGATCTTAGTGTCATCTGCAAGAGACATACTTTCCTTCCAGTCCTTCTGCAATGTCACTTATAAAGACATTGAAGAGGACTAGTCCTAATTCTGAACCCTGCGGTACCCCACTAGTAACACTCCTTTCTTCTGAGTGGACTCCATTTACTATTACTCTCTGTGTCCTATTCTCCAGCCAATTCTTTACCCAGACTGTTATCTTGGGACCCACTCCAAGGCTGGCTAACTTGTATATTAATCTTTTGTGTGGGACTGTGTCAAATGCCTTGCTAAAGTCTAGGTAGGCCATGTCCACAGCCCCTCCCTGATCTACTACTTTGGTCACCCAGTCAAAGAAATCTATCAGATTCATCTGGCATGACCTTCCCGCTGTGAATCCATGCTGCCTAGGGTCCTGTGCCCCTCTGGCTTCTAGATACTCGACAATTCTTTCCTTTAGAAGTGATTCCATCATTTTCCCTATCACTGAGGTTAAACTAACAGGTCCAGTGACCTTTCGTGATGGCCCTGGGAAATCCTGCTGAGAGCATCTGCCAGGACATTGTCCTTGCCTGGGAAGTGGACTGCCATAAGGGAGGTGTTCAGGGAGTAAGCCAGAGACCACAACTTCATTGCTTCAGTGGAAAAGACCATAGACTGAGTGCCCCCTTGCTTGTTGATGTACCACATTGTGGTGGTGTTGTCTGTTCTGACCTGTACAACTTTGTTCTGAACAGAGCTTCTGATGAGAATATGGAAGAAGGCATCCTTGAGGTTCAGGGACGCTAGCCAGTCCCCTGGCCTTAGAGAGGGCAGAATAATTCCAAGAGTCACCATTTTGAATTTTGGTTTTAAAAGGTGCTGGTTTAAATATATGGGAGATCCAGGATGGGCCGCCATTCTCCTGTCTTTTTTGGGGTAAGAAAGTACCTGGAGTACAACCCTTTGCCCTGGTGTAGGGGTGGAACCCTTTCCACAGCTCTGAGAGCCAGGAGGTAAGAGACCTCTGCCTCTAGGGCTAGTGCCTCTGGTGGATTTGCAGGTGGAAAGGATCTGGTTCTCATCTTTGGAAACTTTTTGAAGCTGAGAACCAGTCCCTGGCTACTACTTCAGGACCCACTTGTCTGATGTCAGAGACTCCCAGTCCTGGACAAAGTAAGCCAGCCTGCCCCCTACAGGTAGCTGAGAATCGGCCCTGGCAACCCCATCAGGGTGCCTGCTTGGCAGGGGCTTTGGGCTGAGGGGTGGAAGCAGGCCTGCTTGTACCCCATCTGCCTCTCCCTCTAAAGAACCCCCTCTGGGCATAAGCAGAAGAGGAGGCCTGGGCTTGGTAAAAAGGCCTATCAAAAGGCCTGCCCCTGCCCCTGAGAAGCTGCCTTTGAAGAGTGGCCTGCCTTTCCTTGGCCTGTGCACTCCTATAGGTGGTCCTATACTCATCCATTTTCTTCATGTAATTCTCTGTCTGCTTCCCAAACAGAGAATTACCCACATCAGGAAAATCCATGACCTTAGTCTGGGTATCCTGTGACAGGCTAGTACATCTGAGCCAAGCCATTCTGAAGTGCCACAGATGTAGCCATGACTCTTGATGACATCATTTGAGTCCACTGCAGCATGGAATTGCACCTTGGATGCCTCAATACCATCAGCAGCCACCTGCTCCAGCTCCTTGGCAAGCTGGCCAGGGACCTGTTTTGCTAGAGACATAACAGTATCCCATCTGGATTTCTGATATCTAGCAACATAAGCCATAAAATTTGCCTGTCTGAGTCCCAAGGATGCTGCCATGTACTGTTTCTTTGCCATGGCATCAATCCTCCTGGAGACCTTGTTCGAGGGGTGTGAAGCCAAGGGAATATGTAAGGAACTCCGTATCAGAGCCTGACAATGTGTACCTCTTGTCCATTCTCTTATCCACAGGAGGTATAGTGTGAGGAGTTTTTAGAATTTTAAATATCTGTTTCCAAAAAGATTTATGCAAGGGAATAGACAGTCTCCTAGACTCAGAGATATCCATCATTTCCACATAGTCAGGCTCCTCTTGATCATCCACAGCTTCCTCTATAGGGAGCTGGAGGATTTCAGCCACTTTTTTATAAAACATAAAATGAGAAGGGGACTCAGAAAGCCTAGGAGGAGACACTCTCGAAGGTCTGTCCGGGGAGATGTCCGGGTCAATGAGCACATCCAGACTTTCAAATCCACATTCACTCTCCTCATACTCCCCTTCCCCCTCCTCAGTTCATAATCTCTGAATGACAGGTCAAGATATTTTAAACAACCTGATCTGTTCAAACCGAACTGATAAACTGTTTACAGGTTCCACACAGAATAGAATTAATGTAAAACCTATCTGGTACTCACAAATACCACAGACAGAGTCTGAACCGACCGGTTGCGGTTTAAATTCAGTCAAAAACCGAGAAAAACAATACTTTAACCGACAAAATGAACCGAGCAGAAGGAGAAATCCCCGGAGCGACTGTTCAGTGAGGCAGAGTAAAGAATCTGATGGTTTGAGTTTGAAGAACAGGCAGAGTTTCAACCAAGCTCGAGCTCAGCGTTCCATGCCTAGCATGGAAAGTTCACTCTTTCACCTCCGGAGCAGTTCGAAGGTTGGGACTCACTGCATATGTCATAATATAGCAAGACTTCATGTTGTTTGAAATTTAGTTTACAATTTTGTGTTTAGGATAGTTTCAGAATTTGTGATGTTGGCATTCTATCCCTAAATCTGGTATATCAGCTCAGGCTACACAGAGTTATATTGCGCTTTTGCGCACAAAGTGAAAATCAAATTCAAACCTACTATTAGAAACTGATTACCACTCACCAGCAGAGCGGTAGGACTACTGCTCATGAAGATGATGAGCTTGGTTCGGGACTGAGCCAGGGCCACTGGATGTCCAGGGTGGGGTGGGATAGAGGATCGAGCATTGCCAATGGATACTTTCCTCCAGGGAGGAGGTATCTGCTGATCCACAGCTCTGCCACCGCCTGGATAACCACTGGTGGTGGTGCAGGGGTAGCATCAGACAGGGACATTGGAGTGAGTGCCACAATCATGTGTGAGCTTTGGCATGCCAACACCCAGTGATGCAGTGTGCTACTGGTGGGAGGCAGGAAAACAGGGACAATAGTGAAACAGATTGGGTGGATGAAGCCCCTCACTGCCGATCATGCTTAGTACTTGGACTCTTCCCATGGCCTGTGTTGGGGACCCTCCAATATCTTCACCTCCACTGCAGGTGGCCAGATGGACTGCAGGGAAGAAATGTTGAAGTGATTATAGGAATACCTGACCCTGGGTGGTAAGCCGGGGGTAGGGGCTGCAGTACAGCAGTGAGATGTGGGTGGACCTTGGAGGCCTGGAAGGTGTGTGTGGGGCAGTTTCAGGCGAGTGGTATTAGGGCATAGCGAGATGGTGGTAGGAGGTCCCAACCAAGCACCAAGAGGGGTAAAATATGTTCCACAAAAAAAAAAAAAAGAAAAAGAGGCAGAGTCATTACCAGCAGCAGAAAAATTTTGTTTTGTCTACAGTTTCTGGTGTGCTTAAAACATCACATGAATTTAAAATTCAAGCTCTGTAAGGACTAGTCTGCCAGTCTTCACACTCGCCTACTTGGGACTGCATAGTACATTTTCTTGTTCTGGGATACATATGACTATACAGACTGCCATCAATAGTCAAACTAGAATTCTAATCCAGTTTAGTTTCAGCCACCTTTTACAGAGGCCAGTATTTAATTTCCCTGCATATACATGTATCCCTAACTTCTGCTACAAAATTTGAGACCTCACTCTATGCTGCACATGTGCTGTGCTAATATGGAAGGCCTGTGATGTTATTAAGGAAACAAAAATAGAATTTTAATCCACTTTAGGTTCACTCACCTTATACACAAGCCACTATTTTATTTTGTCAAAATTTTTTTATTGTTTTATAATAGAAAGACAATACAGGAAGATGAATGCATTAGGTAAAAGTCGTGCAAACAACTAACATAAGGACATATAACATATACCTATACAAAACTAACAAAATTAAGATTTCATCTGACATATTATCACATTTATCATCTTTAACAACTAAACTAAACAGAGACTCATCAGACTAACTGGTGTGATTTGATGCAAAGGAAATTACAGCTTACGAAATTTAATGATAGCTCTATAAGAACAGTATGGCAACAACTATTATGTTTAACAATGATGAAACAATTAATACTTCCATATATATATATATATATATATATATATATATATATATATGAACTCCAGGCGATGCTAACGGAGGGAGAGGTGGATGTGGCAGCGGTCACTGAGACCTGGGCCACTGCAGGGCATGACTGAGACCTGAACCTGGAGTGTTACACCATGTTCTGGAAGGGCAGGGGAGAGGGAAGGGGAAGGGAGGAGGGGTAGCAATAATGGTCAAAACCTGCATTGGCATAGGAGGAGTGGAGGAGGTGGAGGGAACTGTGGAGGTGATTTGGGTCACCTTGATAACAAGAGGGGGGCAAGAGAGTAAAAATAGAAGTGGTGTATAGACTGCCCACACTGATGGAGGAGCTGGAGGGGAGTCTGGTGGCAGATGTGAGGAGACACTGTAGTTTGGGCAGGGGAAGGGTGGTGGTATTGGGGGACTTAATCATGCCAGGAAAGGACTGGGAGACTGTGACATCCTTGGTAGCCAGGGAACAGAGGTTGTTGGATGCCGTTCAGGACACGTTCCTCACTCAGCAGGTGGGGGAACCGACCATGGAGGTGTGGATACTGGATGTGGTCCTGGCAGACAGTGACCAGATTGGGGGCCTGGAGGTAAGGGACCCCTTGGCGGGGAGCGACCATGCCACGGTCTGGTTCTACCTGGACCAAGGAGGGGTAGAAGGCCGCACAAAGATGGAGGTTAGTAACTGACTTCAGGGGGGCGGATTTCAAGGAAATGGGAAGGATCCTTAAGAAGCATTTGGATGGGATTGGGCCAGACATGAATGCTGACAGTAGGTGGGAAATCATCAGGAGGGAGGTGCAGGATGCTACCAGCATCTGTACAAGAGTAAGACAAAAATGCAGTAGGGCCCATTAGCCCTGGTGGTGGACTAGGGAGGTTCAGGAGGTGGTGAGGGGAAGGAAGGCAACTTATAGGCATTTCAAGTGCTCAAGGAGTGAAAGGGATTGAGGGGAGTATGAGCTGATGGCTAGAAGGGCAACTAGGGTGGTGAGGGTAACTTAAGGCAAGGAAGGATCAGAACCTGGCCAGGGAAATTAGGAGAGGGAACAAGGGGTTCTTTAGATACACTGGGGAAAAACGGAGGGTGAAGGAGCAGATTAGCAGGATTAAAACAGGGGATGGTTGAGCACAAGACCTGGTGGAGCAGGCTGAGGTACTAAATGAGTGCTTCACCTCAGTTTTCACAAAGGAAAATGGTGGGGCTGCATCATACATGGGAGGAGACAGTGAAACTGAGGGGGGGGGACCCTTACCTATCGGTGGGTCTGGGGAGAGGGGGGAACATCACTGGCAGGAAAGGGGAAGGCAAAGCAGGAGGATGAGGTAACGGAGGTGGAAATCATGGCAGAGAGAGAGTGAGGGAAGCTCTCAGGTCCCTTAAGATAGAGAAAGCACAGAGGCCAGATAAATTACATCCCAGAGTGCTGAAGGAATTGGTGGATGTCTTGGCAAAACCCCTGGCGGAGCTTTTCAGCATTTCTCTGAGGACAGGGTGGGTGCACCAGGACTGGAAGGTGGCACATATAGTACCTATCCACAAGGGGGGGATCAAGAGAGGTGGCAGAGAACTGCAGGCCCATCATCCTGACATCGGTGGTGGGCAAGGTGATAGAGGGCATTGTCAAGGCGAGGCTAGGGGGCGACCTGGAAAAGTCGGGGTGCCTGGATGATAGATAGCATAGATTCAACCTGGGGAAATCATGTCAGACAAACTTTGTGGAGTTCTATGACTGGGTGACAAGTGCCTGGGACCTGGGTAGACCAGTGGACAT
This sequence comes from Neoceratodus forsteri, assembly GCA_016271365.2. Lineage (NCBI taxonomy): Eukaryota > Metazoa > Chordata > Ceratodontiformes > Ceratodontidae > Neoceratodus > Neoceratodus forsteri. The sequence goes on along the minus strand of CM057459.1, from coordinate 187,591,207 downwards.
CCTCTTTCTGGACTTCAGCAAGGCATTTGACTCTGTTCCTCATGGAAGCCTGTTGGATAAGCTGGTAGAAATAGGGGTGGGGAACCAGATTATCAGACGGATAGGAAATTGACTCCAGGACCAGATCCAGAGAGTTGTGGTTGGCGGGATAGTCTCATCCCCAAGTAGGGTCATTAGTGGGGTCCCTCAAGGATCAGTCCTTGGGCTCCTCCTGTTCAATGTCTATGTCTCTGACATAAGGAAGAGTATCAGGAGGGAGACGAGCCTCTTTTGCAGATGACTCAAAACTGGGGGCAGTGGTGGATGGGGAGGAGTGGAAGGTGGCCCTACAGAGGGACCTGGAGGCTCTGGCAAGGTGTTCTAGAAAGTGGAAGCTGAGGTTCAGTGCAAGATACTGCACCTGGGAGCCAGAAACCTGGGCCAAGTGTACACCCTGGGGGGGAGATGCTTCAAATCTCAATGGCTGAGAGGGACCTGGGGGTGGGGGTGGATGTCAAGATGAACAACTTGTAGGAGGGCAGTGGCCAACAGGATGCTGGGATGCACCACTAGGGGGATCACCTCCAGAAGGAGGGAAGTGATACTCCCTCTGTATAACTGCTTGGTGGGGCCACACCTCAAATACTGCGTGCAGTTTTGGAGGCCACACTTAAAGAGGGACATTGAACTCCTGGAGAGGGTCCAGAGGAGGGCAACCAAAATGATCTGGGGCTTGGGGGACAGGACATATGGGGAGAGGATCAAAGAGCTAAATATGTATACACTGGAAGTGAGGAAGGGGCTTGGGGGACATTATAGAGGTTTTCAGGTACATGAAAGGGGTTAAAAGGGGAGGAGCAGTCAGGGTGCTCTGAAGGAAGGAGGGGTGGCAACTAGAGGACATGGGTGGAAGCTGGAGAATGGGAGATTCAGGGGAGAATGGAGGAGGTGCTACTTCACTGAGAGGGTGGTGGAGCCATGGAATGCGCTGCCCAGGGGGCTGGTGGAGGCAGAGACAGTGGAAGGGTTCAAGAGGGGGTGGGACAGGTACAGGGGAAGGATTCTGGAAGCAAAGTCCTGTGCAGTGAGAATATCTGGGACTGGAAAGGGAGAAACCAGAGAGGTCAAGGGGGGGCTGCAAGGTCAGCTCCCAGGGTGGGGGCTGACCAAACGAGCAGACACGAAAGACCATTAGGCCTAGTCTGCTGGCATTTGGTATGTCAGTATATATCCTTAACTCCGGCTACAAAATTTGAGACCTCACTCTGCACTGCATATGTGACATGCTGATGTGAAAGGCCAGTGATGCTATTGAGGAAAAAACAATTGAAGAGGGTTAAAGATCTGATGTCATGGAGTCCAAGGAAAACTAACATACAATGGTTTAAACTGTTTACATTATTTAGACTTCCACAGAGGCTCTCTGCTATCCTCTTAAATTTCCTTAGAGGAGTGCACTTAGAGACAATAAAAATATCCAAACAACACTAAATGCACCCACTCTTATAGTTCATCACAGTTATAAGAAGCAAGACTAATGCCTTGTACTAATTGTACCACAGATGGGAAAAATGCTTCAGATTATGGAAAAAACATTTCTTTTAATCTTTGAATCTCTTTAAAAATTCAATTGTAATAAAGCACAAAAAATAGACAACGAGCACTAGGGCAGACTAAATACATGCAAGAGCAGTGTTTCAAAAAAAAAAAGCCTTACGTTTCACCACACCTCAATGTGGTGTCATCAGAGGCATATTAAACACAGTGAATTCTGAGTCTATATATAGCTCTTAATTACAACATTAAAGTGCAATCACAACAATTTATCTCAATACACAAACACATGTGCTTAATAAAAGGTAACCATCAATAGTGAATACCACAACACACTGATTCCACTCCTCCATCAGCCATTAATTAATTACAACAATTACAAATTACAAATAAAACAATTATGGGGTCTGAGTCCCAGAACTTTTGTTTCTTTAAACTTGAGTTTTCTTTCTTTATGTCCTGGACTTCCTTACTGACTCTCTCTCTCCTTAATGTTCAGGCTATATTCCTGTAAAACAAAAGGAAAAATGTTCAGTTCCCAAACCTGTATTCTTGTATTTATTTTATTCATCTACAACTGATATTTTTAACCCACTAATAACAACCGTTCAGTATGTATTTCTGCTTTTGTTGTTTTATTAATGAATGTGCTGCTGTCCCAAATGCTAGCACTACATATCAAAACTAACTGCACAACCATAGCACACCAAACATTCCATATTTAATTATACATTTTATGAAATACCAGATATTTAGAATAGGATAAAGTAAAACTACAGATCAGAATCAAAAAGCATATAATAAGTTGGGGGAACCAACCCATAGGAGGGAGACCAGGAAAACCAGGATAGTTGCCAAAATATATTCTTGCAACCTGCAGAATAGTTTTATTATTTAAACAGAAATCCAAGGCTTCATCAGAGATAATTTATTACAATCACATCCTTTCCTATATTTTTAACCCTTTCTGACTTCTGTTATGTATTAATGCTGCTTCTTTAGTAAATATTTAACTTCCACTGAGTCATTGAGACCCGGTGGAAAACAAGCCCAAGTTCTGTAAATCCAAATGGATTCTTTCTGGTTGACTATACTGTCCCAGTTCTCCCCCGCACCTCCATACCCTCTCAATTCCAAAAGCTGATAGTGTATTCCTTTTATCCTTGTTCAGAACATGCTTACCAATTGCATATTTAATGTTGCCATCCTCCATGCATGTATATGTTCCCAATTTGTTGTTTAAAGTTTCTAATCGTTCTCCCAATATAGAAAGTATCACATTTACACTGCAATACTTATACTATTCCTTCAGTATTACAGTTTATAAACGAATTGCAAAAAATATTCTTTTTACCCCGAGGATGTTTAATTTCGCTCCCTTGAATAATGTAACTACAATTTATGCAGTTACCACACCGATTGTTCACATTGGGAGCCTTCCAAAACATATTCTTTTCAGGTGCAACATAATGGCTACTAACCACCCTTATGCTCTTCACTTTTCTAAATGTCACCTCAGATTTTTCTAGTAGAATCTTTTGTAATCTAGAGTTCCTCAACAGAATGGGTCACCTTCTATTAATAATATCCCTAACCTCATTTGACCTGTGTGTAAATGTTGTGATGAATCTTGGGAAATCAGGGTGCTGTGCTGATCTTTTAGGTGACTTATTTTCCAGCAGCATTTTTCGCTCCAACTGGTTAACTTGCTCTAATGCTGTAGCAACTAGAGCTTGTTCATAACCCCAACAGTAAATTTATTGACTATCTCCTGAGCTCTAATCCCATATTGTTTTGCTTCATTGCAATTTTGTTTAACTGCCCCTTTGGAATAGCATTTTTTCATGTGAAGGATGGCAATTTGTAGCTTGCAACATGGTGCTGCAATCTGTAGGCTTTACAAATAAATCTGATGCTATACCCCTGTATAGTTCAACATCCAGAAATTCAGTACATTCCAATTGTATCACTAACTTGAACTTTAAAGCACAATTTGTTGATTCTAACTGTTGTACAAACAAAATCAAATCTGCTTTGCTTCCATTCCATTTAATTAGCATATCATCAATGAAATGCTGCCATGAATCCACACAACTCAGGTGTGGATTTGCAGAGGCATTATTGACATAGAGATATTCCCAACTAGCCAAATATAAATTAGCAAAACTGGGGGAAAAAGTAGCCCCATAGCTGTACTCCTCATCTGCAAATAATAAATCCCCTTAAACATAAACACATTAAACACATTAAACACATTTACCATCTTTTCTAATTTAAAATATATAGTGCGAGCCCTCACAGAACCAGCAGTCTCTACTGAACCACTTGTATGTGGTACAGTGCAATTATCTAAAAGTGGGTTACTAGAACCACTGTGTTCAAAAACATGCTCTGCATAGTGAAACTGTCCTAGATTTAAAGGTTCCATGTTATTAACTGCATTCCCATAATTATTCTCCATAATGGAACAATTTCTTGTACAATCTTCTCAGTAACAATGGATATTTCCTTAAAGTGCTCAAATACTCACTTGTCCTTCACAGCTTCTGATGAACATATAATGAGCACTTGTTTGTACTGGCACAAAACATCGGTACAAGTTTATTTAGCTCTAAAGCAGGTCCCGAGAGGTTTAAGAATCATTAAGATGCCAGAATTTAAGGATCATTAAGATGCCAGAATTTATGGATAAAGGGCAGGAGATTGCACAGGAGGCTTCCACAAAGTGGATGGAGCTCATACTATTGAATGCAAACCCAGTCAGAGAGCAGGTGGCTAATAATATTAAACAGCTGGAACATCAGCTAGCAGAATTGGTTCCTGAGGTGGAATTAATAGATCTTAGGAAAGAGTTAGATGAGAAAATGCTTCGATATGATGCTTGTTTGAAAGCAGCAAAAGAAAAAAGTTAAAAAGAGATGGATCATGCAGGAGACTGAATGGAACAGTATTTAACTGGTCCAATAAACAACAGGAAGTTCCAAGATCAAGGCTTAAGAAAGTACAAATAGATGAAGCCATAGTACTGATTATACATCAGGACCAGATTCTGATGCATCATGCAATTGTTCTTATTTTTGCCCTGAAGAACAGGACAAAATCATTTGATGTTTTGACAGAACTCTCCCCCCTCCATTATACAACATGAACAAATGCAGCAGGTTCCACAATGCAGCAAGCGCCAAACAAGGTTCATGTTTGTACAAAACTAGGGCAGAGGACGGGGTGGAGGGTAAGAGGTGGAAGAAATTTCAACTTAAACAATTGAGAGCCTATATTTGTGCATAAGACAATGCTGTTAACCTCTCGGGATGGACATTAAGTGCTGATGAAGGATAAGAATTAAATAAGGGTTTGACATTTATTCCCTCTGCACCACTTGATGTTAGCAGGATGGTGATTGATCTCCGATTATTTACCATAAAAATAACCCTTAAGACTTTTTTCCCAGAGAATCTTGTATCAGATGCTGAGCTGGGTTCTTGGCAAATTCCAGTGAATAGTTTTTGACCTAGATCTACATTTGCCCACCCCATGGACCAGCAGTGAAGTCCTTTTAAGACAATCGATGAGGATTGGATGATTTGGACTTGAACTCACAGTTAAAAGGGAGGTAACCAGGAATTTGACATTTCAAAAAAGAAGCATTACAAAATCTAGCCAGAGACAGGTCAGTGATTGTAAAGCCAGTTGACAAGGGGGAGCTTAGTGTTGTACTGACAGTGATAAATATGGATGGGGAAATTCTAAAACAGTTAAATGATAAAGAAGAAAAAATTACTCACCTTAGTAATGTTGTTTCTTCTAATGGAGTCTTGCTATATTCTGACATATGCAGTGAGTCCCAACCTTCGAACTGCCCCGGAGATGAAAGAGTTAAACTTTCCATGCCAGGCATGGAATGCTGAGCTCGAGCACGGTTGAGACTCTGTCTGTTGTTCTTCAAACTCAAACTGTCAGAGCTTTATGAGCTAAACTCACTAAGGTCCTATGTGAAAGCTGTAAACCTACACTAGCCAACTGGCTATCAAACATAAAACACATTTTTTGGTCCCAAAACAAAGACTCAAGTCAGGAGACCCAAAAAATGAAAAACACACCAATTCACCCCAAGAAAGAAGGGGTGAAAACAACAAGGTGGGCACCTACTAAGTGCCAACACTGTACTGCCCTCCCACATCCCAAAAACAGAGGTTCTGAGAGGGGCAGGTGGGGGGGTCAGAATATAGCAAGACTCCATTAGAAGAAACAACATTACTAAGGTGAGTAATTGTTTCTTCAAACAACATGAAGTCTTGCTATATTATGACATATGCAGACTACAAAGCAGTACCTCCATAGAAGATGGACAGAACCTACTTAGGAAATAGGCTCTGAAGCACAGCTGTGCCAAACCAAGCACCACTCCTAGCCTGGATGTCCAGGGAGTAATGCTTGGTAAAAGTGTGAACTGTTTTCCAGGTAGCTGAATGACATATCTCTAGAATAGGGATGTCCTGGTAGCAGCCAGGAAGCAGCTGTACCTCTGGTAGAGTGAGCCCTCAGGCCTGAGGGAGGAACCTTACCCAGTTTTTCATAACAAAATTGGATACAAGAGACAATCCACCTGGCAATGGATCTTTAGTGGCAGGTTTCTTATCAACCTCACCATAAGTGAGGAACAGTTGGGGAGTCAAACCTGTGACCCTTGGTACACTCTATGTAGTAACTAAGGGCTCTTTTCACATCTAAACTGTACAGCCTCCTCTCACCAGAGAAGAAATGGTCAGTGAAGGACATTGGAAGAGACATAGATTGATTAAGGTGGAAATCTGAAACCACCTTAGGCAAGAACTTCCTGTTAGTCCTGAGGACCACCTTATCTCTATGAAAGGAGATAAAATCAGGCTCCACTGACAAAGCTTGTAATTCACTTATGCGCCTGGCAGACCAGAAACACAGTCTTCCAAGTCAAGTACTTAAGCTCTGCTGAAGATAAAGGCTCAAAAGGGGTTGCATAAGCTGAGCAATGCAAACATTAAGGTCCCAGGCTGGGGCAGGGTCCTGAATGGAGGGTTGATGTGAAGCAATCCTTGAAAACTTGGAGAATATAGGGTGAGCTGAAAGAGAAGAGGGTTACCTGCTGAAATAAAAGCAGACACAGCTGCCAGATGCACTTTCAGTGTAGCTGGTCTCAGCCCCAAGCTATTTAAGTGAACCATATAATCAAGGACTGTGGGCAGATCAGCAGATTCTGGGAAATATGCTTCCCAGAGCACCATATGGAAAATCTTTTCCATTTGGAATTATAAATAGCCCTGGAAGGTTTTCTAGAAGCCTTCAGGATATCCATTACAAATTGGAGAGGTGTAAGTCAGAAAACTCTAACTCTTCAAGAGCCTGGCCTTGAGATTGAGAGATTTGAGGTTCGGGTACCAAACCCTCCCCTGAGCACAGGTTAACAGGTTGTAATTCCTTGGAAGACACAGGGGAAGATGGACTGCTAAGGATAGTAGGAGTGGATACCAGGGCTGTCTGGCCTAGTCTGGAGCAATCCGGATCATCTTGCTGGGTTGAGATCTGATTTTGACTAGCACTTTGAACAGGAGAGGGAAGAGGGAAAAGCATAGAGAAACTTCTCTTCCCAATTGAGAACTAAGGCATCCAGGGGGACTGAGCCCAACACTAGGGGCCTGCAGCAAAAAAGACAAAGCTGATGATTGTCTGGGGCTGCAGAAAGATTTATCTGTGGGGTGCACCATCTGGAAAATATCACCTCCAAGACCGAGGGGTCCAGTGACCATTTGTGATGGCCCTGGGAAATCCTGCTGAGAGCATCTGCCAGGACATTGTCCTTGCCTGGGAGGTGAACTCCATGAGGGAGGTGTTCAGGGAGTAAGCCAGAGACCACAACTTCATTGCTTCGGTGCACAAGGCCACAGACTGAGTGCCTCCTTGCTTGTTGATGTACCACATTGTGGTGGTGGTGTCTGTTCTGACCTGTACAACTTTGTTATGAACAGATTTGGAAAAAGCTTGAAGTGCTAGAAATATTGCTCTGAGTTCCAACAGGCTGATGTGGAGCAGAGATTCCTGAGGGGACCACAATCCCTTGGTGGTGAGGTCGCCCATGTGAGCCCCCTACCCCAAGAGGGAGGCATCTGTAGTAAGGATTAAAGAGTGAGACTGAGTGACAAAGGGAATCTCTTGTCTCAGATTGTTCTGGTCCTGCCACCACTGTAGGGCCTGGATCAGGGTTTGAGTTACTGGGATCAATTTGGTCAGAGGGTCCTTCCTTTGAGACCAAAAGGCTCTCAAATGGAACTGAATGTCCCTCATCCAAAATCTTGCTCCCTACACTACTGCTGTAGAAGCAGCTATGTGCCCTCAGGAGCTGTAGAAAATGTCTTGCTGGTCGAGACACCTGCAGGGTGAATGAGGAGGCCATGGAGACCAGGGTCCTTGCCCTGTCCAGGGAAGGAAGGCTCTGGCCTTTCTGTGTCTAGCTCTGCGCCTATGAAGGTGAGGAGCTGGACAGGCTCTAGAACTGACTTTGAAAGATTCAGAAGGAAACCCAAAGAGTGAGCAGTTGCTGAGTTATCTGTAAGTGTAACTTGACTTAGTCTGGGGACTGGCCTACTATGAGCCAGTCGTCCAGGTAAGGGAAGATGGCAATTTTCTGCCTTCTTAGAGAAGCAACTACTACTGCCAGGCATTTTGTGAATACCCTTGAGCAGAGGTGAGGCCAAAGGACATTGCTCTGAACTGGTAATGGCCTGAGGGCAGCTCTAACCTGAGGTACTTCGATGGGAGCTTCTGATGAGAATATGGAAGTAGGCATCCTTGAGGTCCAGGGACACTAGCCAGTCCTCTGGCTCTTAGAGAGGGTAGAATAATTCCAGAGTCACCATTTTGAATTTTGGTTTTAAAAGGTGCTTGTTTAAGTATCTGAGTATCCAGGATGGCGCCATTCTCCTGTCTTTTTGGGGTAAGGAAGTACCTGGAGTACAACCCTTTGCCCTGGTGTGGGGTGGAACCTTTCCACAGCTCTGAGAGCTAGGAGGGAAGAGACCTCTGCCTCTAGGGCAAGTGCTCTGATGGATTTGCAGGTGGAAAGAATCTGGTTCTCATCTTTGGAAACTTTTTTGAAGCTGAGAACCAGTCCCTGGCTTACTACTTCCAGGACCCATTTGTCTGATGTCAGAGACTTCCAGTCCTGGACAAAGTAAGCCAGCCTGCCCCCTACAGGTAGCTGAGAATCGGCCCTGGCAACCCCATCAGGGTGCCTGCTTTGCAGGGGCTTTGGGCTGAGGGGTGGAAGCAGGCCTGCTTGTACCCCATCTGCCTCTCCCTCTAAAGAACCCCCTCTGGGCATAAGCAGAAGAGGAGGCCTGGGCTTGGTAAAAAGGCCTATGAAAAGGCCTGCCCCTGCCCCTGGGAAGCTGCCTTGAGGAGTGGCCTGCTTTTCCTTGGCCTGTGCACTCCTATAGGTGGTCCTATACTCATCTATTTTTCATGTAATTTCTGTCTGCTCCCAAACAGAGAATTACCACAACAGGAAAATCCATGGCCTTAGTCTGGGTATCCTGTGACAGGCTAGTACATCTGAGCCAAGCCATTCTGTGAAGTGCCACAGATGTAGCCATGACTCTTGATGACACATCATTTGAGTCCACTGCAGCATGGAATTGCACCTTGATGCCTCAATACCATCAGCAGCCACCTGCTCAGCTCCTTGCAGCTGGCTAGGGACCTGTTTTGCTAAAGCCATGACAGTGTCCCATCTGGATTTCTGATATCTAGCAACATAAGCCATATAATTGGCCTGTCTGAGTCCCAAGGATGCTGCCATGTACTGTTTCTTTGCCATGGCATCAATCCTCCTGGAGTCCTTATCTGGGGGTGAAGCTCAAGGAATATTTGCCTTGTCACAGGCTGCAGCCTGCACTACCCCAACATGGCTGCATTGTTGTAAGGAACTCTGTATCAGAGCCTGACAATGTATACCTTTGTCCATTCTCTTATCCACAGGAGGTATGGTGTTAGGAGTTTTAAAATTTTAAATGTCTGTTTCCAAAAGATTTATGCAAGGAATAGACAGCCTCCTAGACTCTGGGATATCCATCATTTCCACATAGTCAGGCTCTTCTTGATCATCCACAGCTTCCTCCATAGGGAGCTGGAGGGTTTCAGCCACTTTTTAGAAAACATAAAATGAGAAGGGACTCAGAAAGCCTAGGAGGAGACACTCTGAAGGTCTGTCTGGGGAGATGTCCGGTCAATGGGCACATCCAGACTTTCAAATCCATATTCACTCTCTCTATACTCCTCTTCCCCTCCTCTGTTCTATAATATCCCTAAATCATACTTTGAACCGTGGAACCAGCCGAACCGAGCACCTCCCTGATGGTGCCGGTTCGGTGCGAACCGGGAAAGCGACTGACAATTTTGATCGCTTTGGCTATTTCTTCAGCGGTTGGAGAGGAAAGTTTGGCTCCACACCAGCTGATTTTCTAGTCCTTTTCTGGAACTGACTCTCAGAGTCGGATCTCCTTTTCCCGAAGAAGTCTCGCCCTGGTCAGAGGGCACCCTCTGGTTCAGTTTGAACCGAACCGGCTGGCCATCCGGTTCAGCTGACTTTTTGGCCTCCTTTCCTGAGCCTACCAGCTCTCTTTTCCAGGGTAGCTGCAGGAAAATTTTTACAAATCTGGCAGTCTGCACTGAGGTGGTCAAACCCCAGACACAACACAGGTGGTGTGGGATCAGCCTTGGCAAAGACTTCCCACACACACTACAGTGTTGAAACCCAGTGGGCCCGTTTTTCTTTGGTTTCTCAGACATAGTGCCAGTCCTAACCAAACTTACCCTTTATGGCAATCCGACCAGGCAAGACCCTCTTATCGGTTCCCTAACCATGTCACTGGTTGTGGAAAAACGAATAAAAACCTGCTTTTTAGAACCGATAAGAACCGTAACCACACTTGAAAGTACAATTTAAGATTTTTATACTTGATCGGTTCAAACCGAACCGATGAACCATTTACAAGTTCCACACAGAATAGAGTAAAATATAAACTATCTAGTACTCACAAATATGACAGACAGAGACTGAACTTACAGGTTACAGTTTAAATTCGATCGAAAACTGAGAAAACGGTACTTTAACCGACAAATTGAACCGAGCAGAAGGAGAAATCTCCAGAGCGACTGTTCAGTGAGGCACAGTAAAGAATCTGATGGTTTGAGTTTGAAGAACAACAGACAGAGTCTCAACCAAGCTTGAGCTCAGCATTCTATGCCTGGCATGGAAAGTTTCACTCCTTCATCTCTGGGGCAGTTCCAAGGTTGGGGCAGTTCGAAGGTTGGGGCAGTTCGAAGGTTGGGGCAGTGCGAAGGTTGGGACTCACTGCATATGTCAGAATATAGCAAGACTTCATGTTGTTTGAATACTATAGAAAGCTGACAGGGAACTTGATGAAAGTTTTTTAAAAAAGAATAGATGAATATTTGATGTGGGCACTAGATAAGAACTGGATAAATATGGAGGGAAAAAAGTTTTTAACAACTGAATTTCCAGTACTGTCTATGATCTGTCTTCTGCCCAAAATACATAAGTGTTTAAATGAACCACCAGGTCATCCTATTGTCTCTGGTAAGGGGTGGATCACTGAACCTTTGTCACAGTTCGTCGATAACTTCATTAGACCTATAGTACAGAATATTCCATCTTACATTCGTGACACTACAGACATACTGGAACACTGTACAAGATATAGCTAAGGAGAGATGACTGGCGTTTGCTACTCTAGATGTACAGTCTTTGTACACTTCCATTCCAAATGGTGAGTGTTTGTCTGCTATGCAGTCTTTTTAGATCAGAGACCCTGGTGCCCATCCTCCAACAGTGTTATTATTAGATTTGGCACAATTGGTTTTGACCCTTAATATGTTTATGTTTAAGGATTTATTATTTACAGATCAGGAGTACAGCTAAGGGGTTATATTTGCCCCAGTTTTGCTAATTAGTATTTGCTAGTTGGGAATATCTCTATAGTAGAATGCTCCGCAATCCACTCCTGGGTTGTGTGAATTTGTGGAGGTGTTTTATTGACGATATATTAATTATATGGAAGGGAAGGGAAGCAGATCTGATTTTGTTTGTGCATTATTTAGAATCAACAAATTGTGCTTTAAAGTTCAAGTTAGTGACACATTTGGAACATGCTGAAGTTCTGGATGTTGAACTACACGGGGGTATAGCACCAGATTTATTTGTAAAGCCTACAGATTTCAACACCCTGTTGCAAGCTACAAATTGCCAACCTTCACATGTAAAAAAAATGCTATTCCAAAGTGGCAGTTAAGCAAAATTGCAGTGAAGCAAAACAATATGGGATTAGAGCTCAGGAGCTGGTCAATAAATTTACTGTTTGGGGTTATAAACAGGATCTAGTAACTATAGCATTAGAGTAAGTTAACCAGTTGGAGTAAAGAATGCAGCTGGAAAATAAGTCACCTAAATGACCAGTACAGCACCTTGATTTCCCAAGATTCATCACAACATTTACACACAGGGCAAATAAGGTTAGGTAATATTATCAATAGAAGGTGGCCCATTATATTGAGAGACTCTAGATTACAAAATACTCTACCAGAAAAACTTGAGGTGACATTTAGAAAAGTGAGGAGCATAAGGGACATAGTGGTTAGTAGCCATTATGTTGCACCTGAAAAGAATATGTTTTGGAAGGCTCCCAATGTGAACAATCGGTGTGGTAACTGTATATATTGTAGCTACATTATTCAAGGGAGTGAAATTAAACATCCACAGGATAAAAAGAACATTTTTTGCAATTTGTTTATAAACTGTAATACTGAAGGAATAGTATAAATATTGCAGTGTAAATGTGATGCTTTCTATATTGGGAGAACGATTAGAAACTTTAAACAATGAATTGTGGAACATGTACGTGCATGGAGGGATGGCAACATCTAAAGTTGTTGGTAAGCATGTTCTGAACAAGGATAAAAGGAATACACTGTTAGCATTTTTGGAATTGAGAGGTATGGAGGGTGTAGGGGGACTGGGGAAGTGTAGTCAGCCAGAAAGGAATCCATTTGGATCTAGAGAACTTGGCTTGTTTTCACTGGGTCTCAATGACTCAGTGGAAGTTAAACGTTTACTAAAAAAGCATTAATACATAAGAGAAGTCGAAAGGGTTCAAATATAGGAAAGGAAGGGATTATAGTGTATAGTCAGATGCTGTGCCACATAGAAATCAGAGCCTTCCAAATGTTGTACCACAATTCAAAAAGTCATGGAATGTGATTGTAGTACACTGTGGTACAACAATGTTTGGAAAAGCTCTAGAGGTTCTATCAGAACCATCAACTGGGTGCGAGCCCTCCTGGCAGCAGCAACAGCAGCATTGGCGGCAAGATCCCCTGAACCAGTGACACGAACATGAACAGGCACATAAGCAAAAACCAAATGCAGGATCAACCAGATAATCTCAGCTTCATCAAATTGGAACCCGATATTTAAATAACTTGCAAGTAATTGTTTCTCTGAGCCCACATCCTCTCGCTAACGAGACATATGCCAGCCATGTTTTCCTTGAAAATCCCTCCCACATCCCAATGACAGCCAATAGAAGGCTACATAATAAATGTAGGGATGTCTGCTCCCTAGCAACCACACATGTAAGCAAAGCAACCAGCCCCAACTCCCAGAACACAATGGAGCAACAAATACATTTTTTTTAATTTCAAAAATTTACAACAAAAAACTTTGGCAATGGGGGACCATACACTATAAAAAATAGTGCATGGGCACTCTTATGTGCAACCAGCCTATTGTGCTACATCAGGGTTCTGATTACCACGGATCTCTCGACTTCGCTTAGCCGAGGTCTGAGGTAATCAAACTCCCTGGGGTACAATAGGCTGGTTAGCATGTCACCATGCACTATTCTCTATGTAATAATAAAAATGATCTGTAGTTTTACTTTATCCTGTTCTAAATATCTGGTATTTCCATAAAATGTATAATTAAATATGGAATGTTTGGAGTGTGTTATGGTTGTGCAGTTAGTTTTGATATGTAGTGCTAGCATTTGGGACAGCAGCACATTCATTAATAGAAAACAACAAAAGCAGAAAAACATACTGAATGGCTGTTGTTAGTGGGTTAAAATATAAATTGTAGATGAATAAAATGAATACAAGAATAGGGGTTTGGGAACTTAACATTTTCCTTTGGAGTTACAGAGATATAGCCTGAACATTAAGGAGAAAGAGTCAATAATAAGAATCGAGGACATAAAGAAAAGAAAACTCAAGTTTAAAGAAACAAAAGTTCTGGGACTCAGACCCTATAATTGTTTTATTTGTAATTTGTAATTGTTGTAATTGATTAATGACTGACAGAGTGTGGAATCAGTGTGTTTGTGTATTCACTATTGATGGTTACCTTTTTATTAAGCACATGAGTTTTTGCATTGAGATAAATTTTGTGATTGCACTTTCATGTGTAATTAAGAGCTGTATATATAGACTCAGAATTCACTGTGTTTAGTATGCTCTGATGAAACCACATTAGGTGAGGTTGAAATGTAAGGCTTTTTAACACTGCTCTTGCATGTATTGTGTCTGCCCTAGTGCTCGTTGTCTATTTTTTACTATTATGATGGAATTGTTAAAGAGATTCAAAGATTTAAAGAAACATTATTTCCATAATCTGAAGCATTTTTTCCATCTGTGGTACAATTAGTTACATAACATTAGTCTCATTGTGCGGATAGTTTCTGAGGGTGCTCACACCCTTACACATGGGTATTGTGTTCACCTGATAGGTTGCTGATGCACATGTGACTTCAAAAGAAGTCTGTCCTCTTCCGTGATGCATCCTCTCCTGTCTCAGTTTGAATTGTATATCTAATCCAGTTGTGTGCATAAAAGCAGCTCCTGCAGTTTTTGAATTTCATTTATATTTTAAGGTAAGCTCATATATTTTGTACTGGTACTCTATTGTAATATGTTAAGTAAACCCAGGATTAATGAGGGCGTCTGGTTCTGTTACTGTCGTAAAGAATAGTAGACTAGATGAACCAGTAATTTAAACATGGAGGAACTGCCAAATGTTTGTGTAAATCTTTCAAACGTCACAGTTATACAATGGAACCACTGACCACATCCTGGGACTCCAGCTGTTTGTTTGCAGGCGCATTTAGCAGGATGATTGTCTTGAGTTTGTAGCTAAGCAGCTCACTTGGGTCTCCTGCTGCTTAGACCTAAGTTTATGTTTTGGCTGTTATCTGCTGCTGGGTATTACTTGTGACTGCTGCTGGTGGTCTTAGGAGTGCCCCAGTTACCCACTTCAGTGGCATTTTGTTGGAACTTCTGGGCATCCTGTGGTCTCTGCTGGGGCCGTGGGATAGTGTCTTATTGTGCCAATCTTTTTTGGGGCTATTTCCCTGTTCACTTCAGCCTGCATCCTAAGGCATCTGGGTCAGAAGTTTTCAAGTTTTGTCTTTCTTTTTATCTGGGTCTACCTTTCCAATTGTAGGGCTCCCGGAGGTATATTCATTTTGTTTGCTGTATCCTCTTGCTGTGGCCGTCAGGGCCCTGGCGTCCTAATATGAGTGCCTTTCCACCTTCCATTCTTGTGTATTCAGGGAGGGTGTTGTGCCATGTTTCTGCTTGTCTGCTGGGTCTCCCTGGCTGTCTTGGTCCATTATGCTCATCTCCACTCCTTGGCGCGTATATGTCTTGAGCTCTGAGTACGAGCATGTGTGATCGTTCCTCCGGCTTGTGCATGCGACATGGGGTTCCTTCACCTGCTCATGCACACTTCCAATGCCATATTATGTGGGGCTAGGCATACAGGAGCTTGTGCCAGCACGCGAGGGCAATAGATCTTTCTACAGCCTGCTCCCACTCGCGATCTGCAAAGTGAATCTTTGGTGCCATCCACAGTACTAGAGGGTCCCAGTGACCAGTAAATGTTTTCTTAAGCACTTCTCCTGGGAAAACCATAAGCTGCTCTTCTGCATAGACACTGTGAGGTCCACAGTGTCAGTGATAATTTATCACCCCTTTTTAAAGGCACAGCAGCTACCAAGAAATCAGTCTGCTTACTCCCCAACTCTATGGTATACTGTGCACTGGGTGTGCAGCGTTCCAGATTAAGGCACAGAATAAAAGTTTTTTCAATGGGACAGCAGCTCATTTGGGCAGCACTAGACAGCTTCTGTGTATGTTTATTTTGTCTTGCAATATCAGTTCCCTATTATCAGTTTATGTATAGGCTACAGAAGGATTACTGCCAGTTTTACAATGCATTCTGTTGAGCAAATGTTGAATATGATCCTAAAGCACTATGATCCTAAAGCCACCTCATTTGTTTCCCATTCTTCAACAGACATGGGAAAAACATAAAACTACAGGCTCTGCAATGTTCCCATCCCTTCAGCACAGCTAGAGCCATCTCTGTGCTTCTTGCGTGAGCCACCCTCTCAGCACACACACAGCAGATGAGGCATGTTATTGACCACAGTGGGCTCAAGGAACTCCCAATGTAACACAGGCCCTTCCGTCTAATTCTCAAAGCAATGTAGACAATAATGCCATCCTTACTTCAGAATCAACAGGTTCATCAACTACAGCAGCAACTCGAGCAGCTATGTGGGACAAATTAGCAGAAATTTCCATGAGACCTCAAACTCCAGGCCTAGTACTCAGAACCATGCTGAAAGATCCAACCCCATTCTACGGAACTGCCCTCCCTCTCTGAACCAAACTCGGAGGACTAGGGATAAGGAGGTTGATCCTGATCACTCACAGCCAAGTGGTGCTTTCCTGATCAAACACCCGCACTGGTTCACAGTATTATGCCTACAGTGGGCTTGAGGACAACAGCACATCCTTTACCCAGTTTAAGCTGCTGCCTCTTTACAACCGGTGCCAAGGCATCTGACAAATTTCCCATGTGCTAATCGTTAACAAGATAGTTAATTAGAATGGGAATCCAGAGATCCTGTATGAATCCCAGTGCATGAGATCAGTGGGATAAAATGTATCCTCTGGAAGCTGACAAACTAGCATTATGGTGCACACCCCTAGTGTGGACCCTCAGATAGCATCCCTTAATAAAAAGACCGTCCTGCCTACAAGTGTCCACTTCTGCTCTCAGAGACCCAGTGGACAGGAAATTGGAGGACATATTTAAAGAAAATTTTGAGCTAGCAGGTCTGGGGCTAGGGCAGTTACCAGCTTTCTATGCCACAAGGACCCAACTGGAATGGTTACAAGAGGCTCAAAAGTGATTAATTCAAAACTTCGGAGTCACACTGCTCAACAATGCCATTTTATCTACCAAATATCTGGCAGACATGACGGTAGACTCTCTGAGATCAGCGCCGGAAGCGCCACTCTGAATAGACCTAGAAGATGTATATGGATGAAACTGTGGAATATAGATCCTGAGTCAAAGTCCTCCTACTAAAATTGCCATGCAGAAACCTTCTGTTTGGAAGGACTGGAGAAATATTTAAAGGGAAAGGAGGATAGGAAGGCACTGAGGAAAGGACAGAGTTAACAACTCATGTACCTCCCAACCAGGCAGGCTAATTTTACACATTCATTTCCAAGACAGGCACTTAGGGTCAAACTTCATACAGGGTCAGGGTTGCAGAACAAATTTCAACCCCTAGCCATACAACAAATATCGGGAAGGGGAACACTGGGAAGGGCTAGAGGTTCCTACCAGCACACAGAAGAAGGGTCACAACAAACAATAGCTATTCCTCTTGTGAAACACAGCCAGAGGTACCGATCGCACCTGATTAAAAAGCTCATCACCATGAATGGATAAAAACACTCCAGGACAAATGGGTCCTAGAAATAATTCAAGAGGTTATGCAATAGATTTTGCAGAAACACCTAAGACTGAACAGGCTGATAACATCACAGTATCAAAACACAAGGCAACACTTGAACAGTTACAAAACATACTGAAAGAACTAACGAACAACAGTGTCATCATGATGGTCCCCAAGCAGGGAGGGACAGTTAGTCTAGTCATACTGTTTACAGTTCCAAAAGACAGGCGATCTTCACGGTACTCAACCTAAAATTTCTAAAACAAAGTGTAAATACAAGCCTTTCAAGATAAGCATTAGATCCAGTCTAATGCACTCCGCTTAGGGGATGTGCTCACGTCCATAGACTTGAAAGACGATATCTCCACATCCCATAAGCCATCTCTACCAAAGATTCCTTCAGATTTCACATAATGGAAAACATTCAGTACAAGGTACTCCTCTTGGCCTATCATCCACTCCCAGAGTGTTTTATACAAGGTTCTATAGTGCTTGCCTTCAAAACTAAGGAGAGAGGGAATTAGTATTAGCTACCTGATGATTGCTGATTGTAAAGATCAGTTTAGCAATCAGAGGGTAAGGATCGCAACTCAATGTCTCAAGACTCACGGCGGGTTATAAACCAGAAGAAGTGCCAACTTGACCCGATGCAGAAGGCTGGAACACCTAGGCAACCTCACAGATACTATAGAGGGAAGGGTTAAGCCACCAGAAAAGGGTCTCAGCCCTACTGTCCATGGTAAACAAACTAAGAAACACAATACAGTGATTAGGAGGCCATTTTCATACACTAGGCCTAATGTCATCTTGCATAGACTGCCATCCATGGGCAGATGGCTCATGAGACCACTGGGTCTACACACAACTTGGTTTTACAAAAAAGGTGCTGCCTTTAAACACGTGCACATTCTTTGGTGTGGTGGTCAATAAAAGACAACTTACTAAAGGTGAGTCCACTAGACATACAAGCGGACATCCAGGTGAACACAGGCGTGAGCGTGTCAGCACTGGTAGGTGGCCAATAAACAATCAGTGCCAATAAATGTATTAGAAATCAGGACAGTGTTCAAAGCATTACTGCATTTCACAAAGGAGGTAAGAGAAAGGAATACTGATTCGGTCAGGCAACAAGTGACCATAGTAGTACATCAACAAACAAGGGGGAACAAGAAGCAGAGCAATGCAAAGAGAGGCAGAAAGCTTATCCTGGGCACAAAAGAAAAAATTACTCACCTTAGTAATGTTGTTTCTTCTAATGGAGTCTTGCTATATTATGACAATTAGCTCACTAACTCCTGGGCAGTTCTAGAGGAGGACCAAACTGCTAATTGTCGTAATATTGAAGCTCATGTTTTAAACACCTTGCAAGTCTGACAGCCAACCATCTGGCAGGAAAATTGAACACCACAGCGGACTGGCTCACCACAACTGATGCATCCAGCTGGAATGGATGCTCCCCACAGATATTCAGTCCATCAACAGCTGCTGGGGACCAATGAGTTAGATCTAATGGCATCCCACAAGAACAACCATTGCCCAGGTTCTACTCCCGATTTCAGGACTATAAATCCATGGGGGTGGACACACTATCAGCAACTTGGAGCTTCCACATAGCCTACATATTTCCACCTCTCCCTTAATTCACAGGGTCCTGAAAAGATCCACAGGACCAGATCGGTGGTGATCGTAATTACACCATAGTGCCCAAAAACCTGGTTCGACCACAATAGTGGCGATGGGATTGGCTCATCCCTGGACCCTACCATGCAGACACTGACCTTCTCAGTCACGATCAATATTTCAACCCAATAACAAACCTCAAACTGACAGGCTGTTCCTGAAAGGGAGATTGCTAAAAGCAGGCTACCACCCATAGTCTTCAACACAATGGCAAATTCCAGAAGGAACTCCATGACACTAACATACCAAAGACACTGAAAGGTATTCTACAACTGGTGCATAGAAAGGGGCGTAGACCCTTTAACGGTGTCAGTAGTCAATATTCTACTTTTTTTACAAGAAGGTCTGGACAAGGGGTTATCACCAGCATCTCTATGAGTACAAGTGGCAGCAATTGGGGCAGCCAGGGGCATGATAAAAGGAATGACCCCAGGATCACACAGAGATATCATACGTTTTCTCAAGGCAGCAGCCAACCTCCGTCCAAATATCAAGCAATGGACAGCCCCATGAAACCCTAGTACTTAGGGCAATGACGGACACTCCATTTGAGCATTGGAGATGGTATCTCTTCAATGGTTGACACTAAAAACTATACTTCTAGTCGCTTTTTGCTTAGCCAGGCATATCAGTGAAATTCAAGTGCTGTCATGTAGAACACACTTTCTAGTGTTCACGAGGACAAAATCACCTTAAGAACTATTCCCTCATTCATACCTAAGATTTACACAACATTCCATGCTAAGCAGATCATTAAGATCCCAGCATACATGCTGGCAGAGAAGTGGACCAAGAACCTCAACTCCAATTGCTGAATGAGAAGGGTACTTTTGACGTATCTAGACAGGATAGAAGGCATCAGGTAACAGACCGACTATTTATTATCACTCATAGTCACAGGAAGGGACAGGCTGGCTTCAAGATCCACTATAGTCACCTGGCTAAAACTGGCAATCACGAAGCATATATGGCAACAAATGGATTCACCCACAGGTGTCAAAGCACACTCTACTAGCACGATAGCCACATCCTGGGCAGAAAGGAACTATGGCGTCAGTGGACATGATTTGTGCAGCTGCCACATGGGCTTCCCACATACTTTTACTAGACACTATAGAGTAGATGTTTCTACAGACGCAGAGGTAAACTTTGGGAGGGCAGTGCTGCTAGCTGCTAGGGCAGATGAAAAATCATAACATTGTCTGACTACCCACCCATTTTGGGTACTGCTACTTAAATTGTTACCCAGGTGTAAGGAGTGTGGAGTGCCTCAGAGATTATCCCCGACAATGGTAGTTTACTCACCTGGTAAAGGTGATTGTGGCGATATACATCTCTGATGCACTTCACAGCCCACCCCCAAAAAAAAATTTTTTAGATCAGATGAGGTGTTTTCTCAGTCATACAGTTTTTCGCTGGCATGCTGTACGGTTCGGTCAGTACTAGTTGTAAAACTAGGAAATAAATGGACTCTAGGTCCACGGTGTGAATAACTCTACCATAGTGTGTGATTTCTTGCATGCAGTGATGACAACATGTGAGGTGTTTTGTTTTGTCTTTTTAAAGTAGAAGGATACATGACGGGTCAAGGGACCACAATTTCTTATTAGGTACAGGTTTGGAAGATATCGAACTGGAGACAGGAGGGGCTGCATCACAGGAAGAGGGAACAGAATTTTGGTCACTTGTGCATCAGCCACCTATCAGGTGAACACAATACCCAGATGTAAGGGTGTGGGTGCCTCAGAGATGTATACACCCCAATCACCTTTGCCAGGTGAGCAAACTACCACTTCTTACAACTGGGATGAACTATAAGTGGCTGCAGTTAGTGTTGTTTTGCTGTTTAAATTATTTGGTATCAGCTTTATGCAGGTTTTCTTTACATTCAGTGCAAACACAGGGCTAAACTATACCAGTATGGGGGACTGACTCTGGCAGATATGCTACTAACAAGACTGGGACAACAGGTTAAAATGATCTTTTGGAAATATGAAAAATGCAGAAATCTCCTTGGCATGTGAGAACGAACTACTGCAGTAATTCCTTAAGAAGATGTGATCGTGAAATAGTCCTTGGCCTCAGTCACTATGAATCTTGAGTTAAGGAGAGTGATAAGGGTGCAGGTTCTGTCGTCTTCGGCCGCTTGCGTTTCTTAGTGACAAGCGTCTGGCTCTCTTCTGGGCAGTTTCAGTTGGTTCTGTGTGGTTTGCATCTTTAACAATATTAGTTCCATCTTCAGTAAAGCCCTTTCAGCCCAGATAAATCCTGTTTCCTGCTGAGTGGTTTCATCAGGAGAACTTGAAGCCGTGAAATGAACCGGAGGTGTCCTCTGCTGATTTGTCCTGGGAAGGGTACAAAAAAGACACTAGAGTTGGGGGAGCATTGGAAATACTTGTTTGGTATCATAATTAAAACTCTATTTAATTTATTCAATTTACAAAGTTTCACCAGGAAGACATACTGAGATGGTAGCAGCTTTTTCCAGATGCACTTGGGGGCTGTGGACATAGTTCAAGGTGGAAAAAAATTAAACAGTAAAAATTACATTACAAAATAGAAGTCAGAGCTATACAGTGTACCAGGAGTAGAATCGTTGATACTGAAAGTGATTAAAATAATTAGGAGGCAGTTTGGCACAATGGTTTAAGGCTCTGAGCTGCAAATCTGGAGACCTGGGTTTGAACCCACAGCCCCACTTGCATACTGTGTGACCCTGAGCAAGTCATGTAACTTCCTTGTGCTCCCAGGTTGCATCTGTAAACAAACTCTCAGCTTAGTGTGTCTCACCTGGTTAAATAATTGGGGAAAACATTTATTAAAATGAAAGTATATTATAATAAGGAACATCCGACATTGTTACATGGGGTTCTAAGTTTACTTTCTGTCCTATTTTTATTTTAGTGCACTTTTGCCTCCTGAGCCTGTGCGCTGCTGCAGTCCCCTCTGATTAAAGGGGTCTCTCTTCAGTCCCACCACTTCCATCTAGGTGGCCCCTGGTACTTCCCAGCAGACTGCCCTCAGGCGGGACCAGGAGATTGTCGGTTTCTACCCCCTCTCAGAGACTGCTCCTGAGAGTGGCAGACCATCATCAAGCCTGCCAGTCTCACTTTTCCTGTTTTCGCCCGCCCCCTCCACTCCGACGTGAGGATGTCGGCTTCAAGCCTCCTGACCCGTGCTTGCTCAGCCACCACCAGAGAGGCAGTCAGCGATGGAATGACTAGTTCCCTCTTCCTGAGAGGCGAGGCTGTCGCCGGATGCTCAGTCTCTCTCCCTTGTTGACCTGAACAGCCCAGACTTGTTCGGAACCTGGGTCACTGGTTTGGCGGTGAGGCGTGGCAGCACCTCAGCCCTCAGTGCCACTGGGCTGCATTTTCTTTCTGATTTCAAGGAGACCGTTCCTACAAATAATACATTTGTACCTTTATGAGCTCTGCAGAGTAACAGTGAGACAAAGACCACTTGGCCCGCACTGTCTTCCCATTTTCCTACCTACTGTGCCACTGCATATCGTGACTGATCTTGGTTCTTTCTCCCTCCCCATTCCTTTTCACTAAGATTCTGTTAGTCTATCCTATGATTCTTGAACCCACCACTGTTTTCATTCCCACTCCTTGGCTGGTATGCTATTCAGAATCCACCACTCTCTTGATAGCACTTCCTCATGTCCCTGCTAAATCTAACCCCTCTAAGTTCATAGCTTATCCCTTATTCTTGAGCACCGTTTTTCTGAAAATACTTTTCTTCTGTACCTTTATTGAGGTATTTAAATTTCTTACTTCGAGAGCTCTTGCAGTAGGTACTAACAGGTAGGACTGAAGCCATCAGGCACCAGAACAACAGGAAAACTTTTAACTAGCAATGTCTGGCAGGAGACTGCCCATGTGGTGTCATGTGACCGACATCTGTGGGCACAATATAGTGGATGATCTCCATGCTGACTCTACAGTTCTTTCGATGTCAACCTATGCACATTGGACCTCACTGCAATAAGTTGCTTCTGTCACTGCCATCATGGATGAGTATATCTATTTATTTTTTAGTAAATTCAGTATTTTGTCATAAATTGTGTTTTATAAAACTAATCGTGCATGTTGTCTCGACTACTTCCACTTTTATAAAAAAAGTGCGACTCCTGTGGAACTCGGTTCCCTTACAAGGACAGATATTCCCTCTGCCTCTTTTGCCTGGGCCAAGACCTTAGTGACTGAGGAGTGTGGAGGTCTGCCAAGGCTTTAATCAGGCCACACACAAGGTGCCATCAGCAGTCTCTGGAGTCACATTTTAAAAAAAAATGGCATCCTATGGAGAAGGAGCTGAAGAAACTCAGAGCACATCTTCTTCTCTGAAGGCCATCTAAGCAGAAGAAGGACAAGGAGAGACATCAGGACCTGATATGGTCTCTTTTAAAGCTGCGACACCCCTGTTGGGTACCGTGGCCAATGAGAGCACTTTCTCCCGAGAAAGTCACCTCTTCCATGGCTGTCTGTGTGGCTGCAGGCAGCCTCTATTCCCCTTCTGGGTTCAGATTCGGCCCCAATGGGAGTCTATGAGCAAAGAGGGGCACCCACTGCCCTTGTCCTCTCAAGATCAAGAGGCCTAGTGAGAACAGTGGGTTCGGTAAGATGAATGCCGTCTCCTCTTCGCTTACATGGAACTGGCTGTTAAGTAGCCTGTTCTCCTCTGACTGTGCTGCAGCCCGGCTCCTACAGTAGGCCCTGATAACAGGCCTGACTCAGGAGCCAGACTGATATGTCTGAGCCACAGCTGACACCGGAGTCCCCTCTGGTTTCTCCTTTCCATCTGTAGAGTGGTCCCCAGTGTCTCAACTCCCAGGGGACCCAGAGGGGAAGAGGGCCCACTGATCTAGGACAGTGTCTGTCCCGACACGGAGCCACCCATGCCTGAAGCTTCGCTGGACCTGATGAAGGACTGCACTCGGTTCCTCAAGACCCCACAGCTCCAAACCCTCTGATGGGGCCTTCTGCATCATCGATAAGGCCTTCTGCACCACTGTTGGGGGTTATACCTGGGTCTTCAGTCCCACTGTCTCGGCTGATGCCAGAACCATTGACTCCACCTTTGGGGCTGATGCCGAGTCCCTCAGGGATTCCACCGAGATACTTGATGCCAGGCTAGCGATGTTGCAATACCCTCTGGGGTATACGGCTCCACAATACCCTATGCAGGGATACCCTTCATCTCGGTACCTGATGCCAGGCATTCCCATGCCAGGATACCCTCCTCCCTACTTCACAGGGTATCCAATGCCAGGATACGGGCATCAGCCACCTCGCCTCCCCCTCAGCCTCAGGTGGACTCACAGGTGATGCTGCACTCCTGGTGGGATGAGGCAAAATCACAGCTCATGTTAGAGTGGGAAAAGCATCTGCCTCTGCCAGCCCTGACGTCGGACACCAGAGCGTGACAATTCAAATCCCCCCACCACCATCGAAGTCCCAGGCCTTTGAGGTTGGGCAGGACAGTGGACCTCCTCATTGACGCCATCAGCCCACAGAGTTTGCAAGGCTTTCAGATCTCTCGAGACCACGTGGAATCACTCTACTGAGATTAAGCACACCTGATGATACCTCTACATCAGACTCGGATAGGTGACTCAGCTCACTTATCGGAGTACGCATCACCTACTCCAGATGAACCAAAGCCTAGGGAGTCACCAAAATCTTTTCCTGAGGATCCTCTTTTATAGAGCTGTTCAGAAAAATCCAGGCAGCATATGTTTGCCGTACTGTGGATCAAGATCCCCAACGCCAGAGATGGGCAGAACATCTGGAACTCTTGGATTTATCACCTACTCTCATCCTGCCCTGGATAAGGCCACATGAGGATTTCGTTTCCATAGTCTGGAGGCAATCAGCTTCACTGGCACCTGTTGGCAGAAAAGTGGACTGTCTATACCAGACACCTGAAGGTAAAGACCACCTCAGTGCTCACCCTTAACCAGGTTCTGTGGTCATCAGTGCTGCCCATGACCATCCACAAAACCTAAGCACCTTAGAACCTCTCCTCTGAACAAAGAATCTAGAGTCATTAACCAATTTGGGAAGAAGGTCTAAGTTAGATAAACTCCCAGACTCCGGAGTTGAAAGAAGAAATGGTGGGTATTGTCAGATCGGCTGAATCAGCTAGCCGACAGACTCCGAGGGCCACTTATGATGCTGTGGATGCTTCAGCAAAGGAACAGCCACTGCAGTCAGCCTCAGGAGACACATATGGCTGAGAATTTCAGGCCCTTGCAGAGGTACAGACAGCAATCCAAGATGTTCCCTTTAGAGGTCTGGTCTTGTTTGGAGAAGATGTCCAAGACATCATTACAGACTTACAGGACAAAGGCAAAAGCTGTGACCTGTCCAGTTTATGTATAAGCTCCACAAAAGCCGACAGCCCTTGCTTCAGCAGCTACATCGCAAACAGAGGCAGC
The DNA here is from genome assembly GCA_016271365.2 of Neoceratodus forsteri. Taxonomy (NCBI): domain Eukaryota; kingdom Metazoa; phylum Chordata; order Ceratodontiformes; family Ceratodontidae; genus Neoceratodus; species Neoceratodus forsteri. The sequence goes on along the minus strand of CM057459.1, from coordinate 187,565,692 downwards.
AACAAAAACCGACATCGAACAAATGTCTGGCCCTTTCAGCAGGTATGGCTCCCCAGCCAAAATGCATACAGCCTCAAGATCTGCTCCTCCACCCTCCCCACTGCCTCCTGACTCTCTGGGGACCCCCCTCCTCTGGCACTAGTCCCAGGGGAACTGGTAGTGCAGATTGCCAGACCTCCTGCCAGGATGGAGGTACTTACCACAGACTCCTGGGTACTCAACAGGTGGGTCAAGGCCACACAACTAGAGTTTATGGAGAGACTCTAGTAATCCTCCAGGTCACTCTACTATCCAAACAGTCATGTCCCTCTTGTAAGAGAGGAAAGACTCCTGCTGGCAAAGGCAGCAATAGAGCTGTTCATCCAAATCAAAACAGGAAGGGAATTCTACTTGCACATCTCTTGGTTCCCAAGAAACGGGTGATCTCAGATCAATTCTGGACCTAAGCATTTGAATCTCTATCGTGGCATACAAGAGTTCAGGAATGCTATCCCAGCCATGCCTGGTTCTACTCTTGCAAACTTTTCCTGTACTTTATTTACCTCGTGAGGTATTTAAGGTCTCTATCATATCCTCTCTCTCTCTTGTCTTCCACAGTGTCATCAGCTGAGCGCCTTTAGTGTGTCTCACAGGGATTTTTGATGCAGACCCCTGCACTATTTTAGTTACACTTCTACATCACCGCCACACTGTCTGTGTCTCTGGAGATGAGACCAGCAGAACTGCACACAATATTCTGGGTGAGGTCTTACCAATGATCTTCAGTGCACTTCTGAATCAGTGCACCAAGGAGCATATGCCTATCAAAGCCAAATGCTTCTAGAGCAAGCTATCTTGCAGTGCCCTTGCCCATTCTGGAACACACGGGTAATGGCCTATTTAATCCCCCAGTGGGGTACCAGACCTCATCTGGTTTCCCTTAGCTGACTATACCTGAACCAGTATCTTCACAGAAGGCACCAGGGCTCTTATCCCTCACCTCTCCTGCTGCCTGGTCCACCCACCAGTGGCAACTCTCCACCTGCAGACAGTCTCAGTGACAGTATCGCAAAGAGCTTTCGGCACTGAACTGCAGCCTGTGGAGCAGATGGCATCATAACCCAAATTCCTCAAAATCAGCACTCTGGCAATAGCTGTCCCTATTGCCCACATACTTAATAGATCACGGTGTACCAGATCCTTTCCTTATGGCTGGAAACATGCTAGTATTTGGGATCACTGAGGTGGTCCAGCTAACTCACTCTTCAACTGCCGTCCAACCTCTCTGGTTCAGATCCTTTCCCAAACCCTTTGGGAGGTTTATCAGCAGGCAGCTATTGAACTACTATGCCCAAACAGGCTTCCTAACTCCGACCAATCTGGCTTTTGCTCCAACCACTCTGCCTCCTCATCCTTCTCAGAGTCACCAACCACACTCACACCAACATGGACAAGGGTCTGGATACAGGGACAATATTATAGAAGTAGCAAAGGCCTTTGACACCATGGATCACCATCAGCCTCTACTTCAGACTATCTGACTCTGGTGTCCCCCAGGCTAGTATGGTTTCCAGTCATACCTGACCAGCCAGAACCAATCTGTAATCTTGGCTCATGCTCTTCCCTCACTACCAGTCACCCCAGCATCCCACCAAGACTCAGTTCTAGGGCCCTGCTCTTCACTACCTACAGTAACAACCTGCCCTAACCCTCACTACCAGTCACCTCAGCATCCCACCAAGACTCAGTTCTAGGGCCCTGCTCTTCACTACCTACAGTAACAACCTGCCCAGCTCCCTCACTACCAGTCACCTCAGCATCCCACCAAGACTCAGTTCTAGGGCCCCTGCTCTTCACTCCACAGTAACAACCTGCCCAACTCCCTCACTACCAGTCACCTCAGCATCCCACCAAGACTCAGTTCTAGGGCCCTGCTCTTCACTACCTACAGTAACAACCTGCCCAACTCCCTCACTACCAGTCACCCTCAGCATCCCACCAAGACTCCAGTTCTAGGGCCCCTGCTCTTCACTACCTACAGTAACAACCTGCCCAGCCCCTCACTCACCAGTCACCTCAGCATCCCACCAAGACTCAGTTCCAGGGCCCCTGCCTTCACTACCTACAGTAACAACCTGCCCAGCTCCCTCACTACCAGTCACCTCAGCATCCCACCAAGACTCCAGTTCTAGGGCCCTGCTTTTCACTCACCTACAGTAACAACCCGCCCAACTCCCTCACTCACCAGTCACCTCAGCATCCCACCAAGACTCAGTTCTAGGGCCCCTGCTCTTCACTACCTACAGTAACAACCTGCCCAGCCCCTCACTACCAGTCACCTCAGCATCCCACCAAGACTCAGTTCTAGGGCCTCTGCTCACTACCTACAGTAACAACCTGCCCGGCTCCCCCTCACTACCAGTCACCCCAGCATCCCACCAAGACTCATTGAGGCCTGGAAGGTAATCAGTATGCCTTAAATGGGGAGCAGTGGGGCATGGGATAATTATGTTGATTCCCTGTCATGCCAAGACTGTAAGTGGAGGTGGTGATTGACATTAGCTGGCAGGTGGATTGAGAGGAGGTAACCTCATGTGAAGTGGGAAAACACATTTCGCCAGAATGTGAACAATGACACCTGACTATTCACAAGGATGTGTGAAAAATGCCAGTGTTGAAAATCTGGCATAAAATATTGCAATTGGTAAAGTTATGGCGTTTGAAACAACTGCTTGCCAGTGCCGCTCATAAAACAGTCAATTTGAGGTTTTTTCCACTAAATTTGTGACATAGGCTTTGAAACCCACCTCATGAACACTGGCACTGTTGTTTCATTAATCAACTCCCAAAGGTGATTCCGCCGCGAATGACTGCAAAATCACCAGGGTATACGCCATGACAGTTCCAGAATTATGAGGAGGGTCCCAAAACCCCATGTTGAAAATTTGGTGTCAAAATTCCAAAAAATGACTGAGATATGCATTAAAGTTGGAAAAAAAAACATTTATTCCATTATACAGTTTATCGTCATTTCCTCAGTTCACAGTGTGCTTTGAAGAGTGCAGATGTGTTCCCAGTCCACCGAGGCTCATCACACCAAGCTCTGGAGGTAAGTATGGGGTGAGTGTGTGTGGGGAGGCAGGAAAAGAGGGTAGGTGCGGGCTGGCGTGGAGTGGGGAGACCCGCAGCGGGACCTTTCCTTTACAGGTTAGAAGTAAAAAAAAAGACATCTAGGGTACTGTTTTATTTCACAGGCATGTGGCACACTGGTGGCCCCAGCGTGCCACTGAGCTCTTTCTTTTGAGGCAGCAATGTGGGGGATTACATTACACTGACAAGGGACTGGGTACCCCATTGGCAGAAGAAACCTCATGAGGTGATATAATGCCGATAGAGGTGGGCTCCCCGTCGTAAAATAAACATTAGGTCGTTGAGGTGACAGGATTGGGGCCCTCGTCGCAAATGAATACGATGGGGGTTATATTGTTTGAACACGGGATGCTGGCGCCATGTTCACAAACAATATCAGGTTCTAGATCCCACCCTGCAATGATGGGTTGCTCCTCATTGCAGCAGACACCTGACGCTGCAATGACGAGGCAGCCCCTGATTGCAGCGGCTACATTTCCACAATTTGGTGTCACGCTGGCTGAACTAGTGTGAGCAACAGCATGCCACGGCATTGGGGAAAGCTAGTCAAGTCTTTACAGGCTGTGGGGGCATTGACCACAACAGTGCCATGCCTCCATAACCTGCTTGTGGAGAAACCTGCCTCAACATGTTTCTTGCGCATGTGCTAGTCCTTATAAAATAGATTGTTTATGAGCTGCGTTACACAGTTCCTTAGCTCTTAACTCACAAATTTTTAATATTTTCCTCCAGATTTTCAGCATTGGCCTTTTTCACACATCTCATGAACAAAACAGCTGTCTTTTTTCACATCCTGCTGAACTGTAAGCTTCACACTTCCCACGTAGAAATAGCGCATACTGTGGAATAAGTGTTTTGAACAGATTAAGAAAAATCACAGTGACTTTCTTTTCGTTTGCAGAGGTCCTAAAATGCCTGTCAATGAAAATCGGGTGACAAACAATCCATAAAATGACTGTGTTTACAAGCATGCATTGTGCAGTTTCCATGCGCGCTCGTATCGATAATTTATAATATTTTACTCCACATTTTCACCATTGATATTTTTTACCTCCTTATTAACAGTACAGCTTTTTCTTTTCCACATCCTTCCTGAACTGTGTTTTCACATCTGCCATAGTAGCGCGGTTGCTGTAGGAAAACAATGTTCAGGGTGCAAATGAAAATCACGGTAACTCTGTTCATAGGTAGCTGTCCCAAATGCCTATGTTGAAATTTTGGTGAACAAATTCTATAAATGACTATGTTACAGCGTGTGTTGCACAATGTCATGCAAAGTCTTCTTGAGAAGTTGTAATATTTTCCTCCAGATTTTCAGCATTGTCCAGTTTTGCACCCTTCTTATGAACAATATAGCTGTCATTTGTCACATCCTACCTGAAATGTAGTTTTGCACATGTGGTGCAATCATGTGAAATACTGATGGGAAATCAATGTTTGGCAGATTAAGATAATCATAGTGCCACTGTTCATGAGCAGAGGTCCCAAATGACTGTGTTAAAATTTGTTAACTAATTCTCATATGACAGTGTTATGGAATATGTGATGTGCAGTTTTCACATATGCTCGTAACTTCGAGAATGTTTCATATTTTCACTCCAGATTTTCAACATTGCCATCTCTTCACACCTCCTTATCAATGGTGTAGCTGACATTTTAATGTGGTGCGAAATGGTGTGGTCACTGTGGGAAATCAATGTTCACGAGAAAATCATAGGGACACTTTTCATGAGCAGAGATCCCAAATGCTTTCATGAGGTGGGGTCACAAAAAGGCCATGTTTTCAAATTTGGAGTACAAATACTAACACATGCCGAGGGCGTTATGGTTTCTAACCATTACGTCTCACCCTGTACAGACCAACAGGCATCAGGGGTGTGTCTTTGGATTGTCTGCTGTACTGCTCACGCCATTGGTCCTCCACCCTCACTCTGCAGCCACTGACAGGCATCAAGGTGTGCCTTGGACTCTTCCCCCCCGGAGTTCAATCCATTCTCCCATGCTGCACCCATCTCAATGTATATACTTATGAAATGGGTAAGTATAAGGCCAGACGACCCCAAGACACAACGCAACACTAGTCAGACTCTACAGGGTGAGGGTGAGGTGGGTCTTATGCGAGGGTTATGTCTGCTTACTCCAGCCGCACACCCCAGTGCCTGTCACTCTCTGCAGGGTGGGGTGGGGTTGACGTTGGTTCTATACATCACTGCTATTCCTATTATGCATCTCTCTTAACTCCTGCATTACCAATGCCAACACCAGCAAGACAACATTCGGCATTGACAAATGCTTGTTTTTGATTGGGTGACTAGGGAAGTAATTCAGGGAGAGGCAGTAGACATTGCCTACCTAGATTTCAGCAAAGCCTTCTACACCATCTCACATAGAAGGTTGGTTAACAAGATGGGTAGTCTGGACATGGGAGACAAGGTGGTGAACTGGGTTAGGAACTGGTTAACAGGAGACAGAGGATGATGGTAAATGGGGGTCGATCTGGGGAGAGGTGAGTGACCAGCAGGGTACATATGCAGAGATTAGTACAGGAACCAGTCCTGCTCAATGTCTTCATTAGTGACATTGCAGAGAGGCTAGAAGGAAAGATCTGCTTGTTTGCAGATGACACAAAGATCTACAACATGGTGGGTACTGTAGAAGGGGTGCAGAAAATGAAGAGGGACCTGGAGAAGCTTGTTAGATGGTCACAGAAGTGGCAACTGAGGGTCAATGCAAAAAAGTGCAAAATAATGCACCTGCATAGAGGGAACCCTGGGGAGAGCTACAGGTTGGGGGTTAGGACCTGACTGTCTCCAAGGAGGAAAGGGACCTAGGGGTTATCATCTCTGAAGACCTTAAGGTAACAAAGCAGTGAACAAAGGTGGCCAGGAAGGGCCAGTGTGCTGGGGAATTATAGGCAGGGGTATCACTGGTGGGAGGTGGTTATGCCATTGTATAAGAAACATTGATGAGAGCCTCAATTGAAGCACGGTGTGCAGTTCAGGAGGCGCACACCTCAAGGACTAAGCAATGTGGAGACTATCCAGAGAAGGGAACAAAGATGGTGCAGGGCTTGCAATCAAGAAAACATAGGAGAGATGAAGGGACCTCAATATATACTCACTGGAGGAGAGGGGAGGGGATAATGGGGGACATGATTGAAACTTTCAAGTACCTGAAGGGCATAAACATGGTGCAGGTGGGGGACCCTTTTCAAAGTAGAAAAAGTACTAGAACTAGGGGACATGATATGAAATTGGAGGGAGGTAGATTAAGAGGTAATGTGATGAAGTTTTTCTACAAAGAAAGTATGGTTGATGCTTGGAATAGTCTGCCACAGGAGGTAGTGAGGGCAAGTACAATGGAGGGGTTTGCATGTTTAGGACAGGCACAAGGACCCTTGAGAGGGCATAGAGTGATTAAAAAGCCATTGATCGTTATAGGTCAATGGCAACATACAATGTGTAGAGCCTGTGGGCAGACTGGTTGAGCCTGGCAGTCCTTATCTGCCGACAGTTTCTATGTTAGCCATTTTTTCTTAATTAATAAGAAAAACCTTTAGAGATACTCTTGGGGTTAAACATGTACAATTTCTAGTTAGTGAAATAAACTGATTAAGCTTGTCAAGACATTCTTTTTTGCAGTGTAAGGACTAGTGTCTTCTGCTTTCTAAAAAGCACTTTCAGCATACTAGTCAGTAGTAATACTATGATCCCTAGACTCCCCTGTGCTCTCCCCTGCTCCGTGATCCTACTGTTATTTCACATACAGAATCCCTTTAGTTCTCCAGGAGTCATATGGGGTGTCTAACTAAATCAGTTCTGGGTGTAGGCTCTACCAGACACGCAAAGGTGTTTGGCAGTGCCTGCTCCTGTGGACTCTGCAAGTAGATCACACTCTTTACGCTTTCATTTTATTTATTTACAAGGTCTAGGATTACAGTACCTTTGAGCCATTGCTCTTTTATAAAGGTTCACGTCAATGACAATATTTCAAGAGAGAAAAAAAGCTGAAAACCAACACAAAGTGGTTATCAAAACAACAACAAATGGTAACTCAACAAATAAGGGGGAGGATTGGGGAAGGGGTGGTGAGACATAGGTAGCCAGAGGCATTTGTCATGAGAGGAGATTACTTATATGCATGTAACTGGGGACTGACTCGGGGGTACTGATGAGTCTCTGTGTCAAATAGTGGCAGGTTGCTGAGGGAGACGTATGTGCAGAGTCAAACATCACCAACTGTCCTCCGTGATGTTATAATGTAATTTATCTTTATATTGCATTACAGCACTGAGTGCAATGAAGATTAAGAGTGATACAGCATTGCTGCTACATGAGTCCAGGTTGCTGTGAGAAGTGCCAAATACAAATGTCAAAATAACGTGCCTAACATGGTGCTCCCATTGTGCCAGAGTTTGTGGGAACGGTTAAAATCAAAATTACATGTATACTATTGCATTACCAGTGTGATGTGAGAGAGTGAAAAGGTAAAATGCCATAGGGATACTATTGTGCCAGTGCACAAACCAGTGTACCAATGAAAATCAATGCTGTTTGCCACAGTGTGACATCGAGTACCACTGGGTAGCACTATGTGGATTGTTCTGTTTACCACTGTATTGCCATTGTTATACTACTGTGTTGCCAGTCAGATGAATTGTGCAAGGGACATCACAATTCAACATTTTCAAACACATGATGGATCACAAATCTGCTACCCACTAAACTTGTGGTTCCTACAAGAAGTGCAGTGCAGCCCTTCTGGAGACTGCAGTATATGGTACCATGTGCTGCAGGGATTGGAAGTGGATCCTGAGGATCGCTAGGACAGTAGGGAGGGAGGCTGAGCTGAATGTCATTCCCCATCTGGGGACTAATGACTTGGCTAGGGATGGGGCTGCGATAGTACAGGGGGAGTTCAGGGAGCTGGGGAGAGGTCTTACAGAGGCAGCATGTTCAGTGGCTTTCACAGAGATGGTGCATGTCTACAATGAGCGGGGGGGAGAATGATCCCCACACCAGGATCTTCAACTCATGGTTTAAGAAATGGTGAAGAGAGGAGGGGTTGGGTTACATTGGGAACAGGGTCCAACCTAGAGAGATAAGAGCCACTACAAGGGCGATAGCCTGCATCAATCTGGGAGGGGAACCACAGTCCTCAGTGGACAATTTGAATGTTACTTCAAACTAGTTGACAGGGGCAGCAGAATAAATTGTGTGAGGCAATAACTGCCACCACTCCCAAACCTAAAATAGGAAGTAGGGAGAACCTGAGGGAACAGAGGTACCTCAAGGTGCAAATTAATAAAGGAAGTAGGGTGGTAGAAATTAAGAGGACTGGAAATGAAGGCATTAGAAACAGAGAGGGGAGGTGGGCAAAAAGTAAAAAAAATGAGTGGTAACAAAATCTTGTGTGCAAATGCTAAAAGTCTCGAAAATAAGACTCCAGACCTAGAAGTCAGATGACAGAGGCCAGCCTGGATACTGTGCCCATTATCAAGTCATGGTGTGAAAACCACAACTGGGACATGGCCATACTGTGCTATACTCTGTTCAGGAAGCATAGCATGGGAAGAAAAGGCATGTGTGTGTGCGTGCATGGGGGGGTGCTTTATGTGACAGAAAGCAAAAGAGAAAAAGATGCAGGCAATACATTACCCAGTGAGAAGAGTGCTACCAGAATAGCACCACATTTCACAGCGCTAGTCTGGTAAGCGCTACCACGGACAACAAGGAGAGATTTACAGCGCTTGCTGTACGTGCTCCCATGGTCACTGTCTGTGGTACTGAAGACTGAGAAGAGCACCATGAGCCAAAAGGCTGGCTGAGCTGCTCCTATGGTGTGTAGGGCTGGGCAGAGTGCAGCTTGGCCAGCGCCATTGGAGACCAGGGTTCTAATCCTGGTCTCCTACATGTCTTACTGCAATCAGGACTTACTTATGTGAGGCCGTGGAAACAGTATTCTATGGCCCCATGATTTTTAACTTTCCCAGTGATCTGCTCCCCCTGGACTTGGAATCCTGTAGTTCAGGGGGTACAGGGGACAGAGCCCCCCACAAAAGAAATATCAGCATAGTTTGTACCGTGTGCTCCTAGCCGATGCTATTCTTGTTAGCAGTCTTTGGACCCAGTGCCGGGAATACAGTGGGGAGGTACTGTGGGTTACCCTGGAGAAGGGGGACAGAGCCGCTGTTCCCACTAGTGTGATCTTCAGACCTCCAGCGCAGGGGAATGAGTCAGATAAGGTATTGGTGAAAGGCACTGGCAGGATGGCAGAAAAGGTGGAGGTGCCACTGGTGGGGGGACTTCAGTCTACCAGATTTAGATTGGAGCCTGTCACTTGTGGCTTCAGCTAGAAGCAGGGACAACCTGGACTTCCTGCAGGCAGCCTTCCCCAGGCAACCAGTCAGTAAACCCACTCCTGATGGTGCAATACTGGACCTGAAGCTCACTAACTGAGACAGTGCTGCAGACATCAAGGTTTTAGGTTCCCTGCAGACCAGTGATCATCGTACAGTGTGGTTCAATATTAGGATGGCTATGAAGTCAGACTACACAAGGGTGAGTGTCCTGGAATTCAAGAAGGCAGATTTTGTAAAGATGGGTGAATCCTTCATGGTTGACTTGGTGGGGGGTGGAAGAACAGTGACAGAAGATAAAAGGGAGCACAGTGAAGGGAACAAACCTCTGTGTCAAGTGAGTAAAAGTAAAAGGAAAAAATAAACCGCTATGGATCTCAAAAGATGTGGCTGGAAAAGGCTAAAAGGACAGTATTCAGAAGATAGGAGGAGTTGCAGAGGGAGGAAGACAGAGAGGTGTAAACAGGGAGAAGCACGGAAATCAGCAGGGTGTGCAAAGACGCAAACTGAGGAGAAAACAGCCCAAGCAGTAACAAAAGGGACTTTTTTGTAGGTATTTAAGTGAAAAGAGGAAGCCCATGGGAGGGACTGTAAGGTTAAAAAAGGATGTGGGACTGTGCAGAGGGGGACCATGAAAAGGCAGACATCCTGAACAAATACTTCTGTTCAAACACCATGAAGTCTTGCTATATTATGACATATAGCAGTTAGCCACAGCACTTCAACTGCCCCGGAGAGGAAGGAGTTAACTCCAGGCTGACTGGAGTTCCAAGCGCGAGCGCCTTACTGAAAGCTCTATCTGGCTAGTTTCAAATTGAAACTGTCAGATTCTTTACTCTGCTTCACTGAACAGTCGCTCCGGAGATCTCTCCTTCAGCTCCGTTCATTTCTCGGTTCAAAACGAGTGTTTCTCAGTTCATTTTAACCGCCAAAGTAATTATTTTACCGCATTTCGATTCAAAGCTTCTATCTGGTAAACCCGTAGTACAGGATTTTAAAGTCTGTGGAAATTCATTATCGGTTCGGTTTTGAACCGATCGGGTTTGCAAAATACTAATTTTAAAACAATAATTTAGCTTTTAGAGGCGGTTTCGGTTCTTATCGGTTCTAAAAACCCAACTTTAAATTGAGTTTTTTCTAAATACCCGTGACACTAAGTTAGGAACCGATAAGGGTGTCTTGCCTGGCACTGCCACATGTAAAAAGGGCAAGTTTTTTGGATAGGCTGGCATTATGTCTTGAGAAACCCAAAAGAAAAACCGGGCCCACTGGTTTCAACACTGTGATGTTTGGGGAAGCCTTTGCCAAGGCTGACCCACACACCACATGTGCTTATTGTCTGGGGCTGACCACCTCCCGTCAGACTGCCAGGTGTGTAAGAATTTCCTGCAGCCACCCTGGAGAAAAGATTGGGCCGGCTCAGGAACAGAGGGCAAAAGTCCGCTGACCTGATGGCCAGCCCGGTCCAGCACCCACTGGACCAGAGGGAGTGCCCTCTGACCAGGCAAGACTCGGCAAAGGAAGGCTGGTTCTGAGGAACCAGTCCCAGTAAAAAATCTAAGAAATCAGCAGGTCTGGAGTGCAGATTGCCTCTCCAACTGCTGCAGAGATAGCTAAAGCCATACAGATTGTCCAGTCACTGTCTCAGGGACGGCCAACCACCAACAGATGGCAAAAAGTTGGTTCGTTCGGTTCCAGTGGTTCAAGAGTATGATGTTGAGGAATTTTATGAACCACAGGAGGGGGAGGAAGATTTTGATCATTATGTATGTGGCTGGGAGGGTCTGGACGTGCCCATTGAACCGGACATTTCTCCAGACAGACCATTTGAATCTCCCCCTATGCTGTCTGAGTCCCCTTCTCATTTTATGTTTTACAAAAAGGTTGCAGAAACCCTCTAGCTTCCCTTGGAAGAGGCTGTGGATGAGCAAGAGGAGCCTGATTATGTTGAGATGATGGATATCCCAGAGTCTAGGAGGTTGTCTATTCCTTTGCATAAGTCATTTAGGAAGCAACAACAAAAATTTTAAAAAATCCTCATTCTGTCCCTCCTGTAGATAAAAAAATGGACACAAGGTATACTTTATCAGGCCCTGATACAGACTTCCTCACTGAGCAGTGTAGTCATGGGTGTGGTACAAGCTGCAGCCTGTGACAAGTAATATCCCCTTGGCCTCACATCCTCCTGATAAGGATTCCAGGAAGATTGATGCCATGGCGAAAAAACAGTATATGGCAGCTTCTTTGGGACTCAGGCAGGCAAATTATATGGCTTATGTGGCTAGATATCAGAAATCTAGATGGGAACAGTGTTGTAGTTAGCCAAGCAGGCCCATGGCCAGCTGGCTAGTGAATTGGAACAGGTGGCTGCTGATGGCATTGAAGCCTCTAAAGTTCAATTTCATACTGCTGTAGATGTTAATGATGTTTCCTCTAGGGTCATGGCCACTTCTGTAGCTTTCTGTAGGTTGGCATGGCTCAGGTGCACTAATCTGTCACAGGATACTCAGTCAAAGGCTATGGATTTTCCTGTGGTGGGAAATTCTCTGGAGAACAAACGGAAAATTATATGAAAAAGATGGATGAATACAGAACTACCTACAAAAGTGCCCAGGCCAAGGAGCGGCATGCCACTCCACAGAGGCACACTCCCAGAGGTAGGGGCAGGCCTTTCCACAGGCCTTTTTATCAATCCCAAGCCTCCTCTGCTTTTGCACAGAGGGGTTTTTTCAGAGGCAGAGGTAGACGGGGTGCAGGTAAACCGTCCCCCACCCCTCAGCCTAAGGCTACTGCCAAGCAGGCACCCTGATGGGATGCCCAGGGCTGATTCTCCTGTACCAGTTGGAGGCAGGTTGGCTTATTTCAGCCAGAACTGGGTGTCCCTAACTTCGGACAAATGGATTCTGGAGGTAGTAAGCCAGGGTCTGGTTCTCAGCTTCAAACAGTTTCCAAAGATGAGAACCAGACATTTCCACCTGCAAGCCCTTTAGAGGCCCTTGCTTTGGAAGCAGAGATCTCTTCCTCCTAGACTGCAAAGCAGTGGAAAGGGTTCCTCCTTGTCACCAGGGCAAGGGCTGTACTCCAGATACTTCCTTACCCCAAAAAAGACAGGAGAATGGCGGCCCATTCTAGACTTAAGGTACCTGAACAAGCATCTTTTGAAACCAAAGTTCAAAATGTTAACTCTGGCAATGATTTTGCCCTCCCTCAGGCCAGGGGACTGGCTAGCCTCCCTGGACCCTAAGGATACCTATTTTCATGTCCTGATCAGGCCTTCTCACCGAAAATACCTCAGGTTCGAACTGCCTTCAGGTCACTACCAGTTCAGAGCAATGCCCTTCGGTCTTACCTCTGCTCCAAGGGTATTCACAAAATGTCTAGCTGTGGTAGTGGCTCTTTTAAGAAGGCAAGGGGTTGCTGTGTTTCCCTACCTGGACGACTGGCTCATTGTGGGTCAGTCCCCAGATCAGGTAAAATCCCACTTGCAAGTCACCCAGCAGCTTCTCACTTCCTGGGATTCTGCTGAATTTACAAAAGTCAGTTCTAGAACCAGTTTCAGGTACTAACTTTCATAGGTGCGGAATTGGACACAAAGTTGGCCAGGGCATTTCTCCCCTCGGAAAGGGTAGAGAAGCTGATTGCCGTGGCATCCTCTTTCACCCTGCGGGTATCTCGACCAGCAAGGCACTTTCTGCAACTTCTAGGGCACATGGCTGCCTCCACAGCTGTAGTGCAAGGAGCAAGATTCCAGATGAGAGACATTCAGTTTCATTTGATGGCCTATTGGTCCCAAAGGAGGGACCCCCTTACCAAATTGGTCCCAGTGACCCAAACTCTGATTCTAGCTCTTCAGTGGTGGCAGGATCAGAGTAATCTAAGACGAGTCCCCTCATTCCCATTTCTCATTCCCTCACCCTCACCACGGATGCCTCCTTGCTGGGGTGGGGGGCACTGGGTGACCTTTCCACTCAGGGGTGTGGTCCCCCAGAATCTCTGCTCCACATCAACCTGTTGGAACTCAGAGCTGTCTTTTAGCTCTTCAGGTTTTCTAGCATCTGTCCAGAACAAAGTAGTTCAGGTCAGGACAGACAATACCACAACAATGTGGTACATCAACAAGCAGGGGCACTGGTCATCAGCCTTGTGCACGAAGCAATGATTGTGGTCTCTGGCTTACTCCCTGAACACCTCCCTAGTAGCAGTTCACCTTCCAGGGAAGGACAATGTCCTAGCGGATGCCCTCAGCAGGATTTCTCAGGGTCATCACGAATGGTCTTAGAATCCCCTAGTGCTGGGGTCAGTTTTTGCCAGATGGGGCACTCCTCAGATAGATCTTTTCGCAGCCCCAGACAACCACCAACTTACTCTGTTCTGTTGCAGGCCTCCAGTAATGGGCTCAGTCCCCCTGGATGCCTTTTTGTTGGATTGGGAAGGAAGTTCCTGTATGTCTTTCCCTTCCCCTTCTCTTCAGGTGTTAGTAAAATCAGATCCCAGCCCTGCAAAGTGATTCTGATTGCACCAGACTGGGCCAGGCAACCTGGTACCCTCTGCTTCTGTCCCTGTCAGTCCACCCTCCTGGGCCTTCCCAGGGTCCACAACCTGCTGACTTGTGCCCAGGAGAGAGTTTGGTATCCTGGACCTCGGAATCTCTCCACCCTCAAGGCTTAGCTCTTGAGGGGTTAGAATTTGCTGAATTACACCTTTCTCAAGGTGTCCTTGATATTTTAAAGGCCTCTAGGAAGCCTTCCACTAGGGCCACTTATAATTCCAAATGGAAGAGGTTCTCCATCTGGTGTTCTGGGAAGCAAATTGTCCCAGAATCTGCTGATTTGCCCATTTGCTGGACTACTTGGTCCATCTTAATTCCTTAGGCCTCAGGCCAGCTACCTTAAAGGTTCATCTGGCAGCTGTCTCTGCTTTTATATCAGCAGGAAAGCCTGCCTCCTTTCTTCTCACCCTGTGTTTTCCAAGTTTTTGAAGGGTTACTCACACTAACCCTCCTTTTGGGACCCAGCCCCTGCCTGGGACCTTAATGTTTGCATTGCTCAGTTAATGCAACCCCCTTGAACCTCTGTCTTCAGCAGACCTTAAGTTCCTAACTTGGAAAACTGTTTTCCTAGTGGCCATCACTTCTGCCAGACGCATAAGTGAGTTACAAGCCTGTCAGTGGAAAAGGATTTATTTCTTTTCACAGAGATAAGTAGTCCTCAGGACTAACAGAAAGTTTTACCTAAAGTGGTTTCAGATTTCCATCTTAACCAATCCATCTCCTTCCAGTATTTTTCACTGAGCATTCTTCCTCGGGTGAGAGGAGATTGCACAGTTTGATGTTAAAGAGCTTTAGCTACTATTTGGAACGCACCAAGGGTCACAGGTTGAATCCCTCCAACTATTCCTTACCTATGGGAGGTTGGCAAAGGGAAACCTGCCACTAAGAGGACAATTGCCAGGTGGATTGTCTCTTGTATCCAATTTGCTACCAAAAATTAGGTAGAGAACCCCCCTCAGGACTGAGGGCCCATTCCACCAGGGGTACAGCTGCATCTCTAGCGGCTGCTAGAGATATTCCCATTCTGGAAATCTGTCAAGCTGCTACCTGGAAAACAGTTCACACCTTTACCAGGCATTACTCCCTGGATGTCCAGTCCAGGAGAGATGCTCGGTTTGGCACAGCCATGCTTCAGAGCCTATTTCCTAAGTAGGTTCTGGCCCTCCTCCATGGAGGTACTGCTGTGTAATCTGCTATATGTCATAATATAGCAAGACTTCATGGTGTTTGAAGAAAAAATTACTCACCTTAGTAATTGCTTTTCTTCTCATGGAGTCTTGCTATATTATGACCACCCCAACCTGCCCCTCTCAGAACTTCTACTTGGGTAAGGGTTTGGCAAATTGGTGCAAGCACTGTGTCATGCTATTATAGCTCTTTTTCCTTTTTCCCTTTTCTTTAGGATTAGGAAAACTATGTATTTCTGTTTTACTTGTAGGTTTGGCCCCCCTCCTGGACTTGAGTCTTTTGGGGAGGGGGGGCCTAATAGTGCTTGTCAGGGTGATGTTGTTGTTGTTGTTGTTTCTGTTATTGTTATTTCTACTAGTAGGTAGCCATTTGGCTAGTGTACAGTTTTTCCACAGACTTTTGCTTAGTGTTGGCTCCGTAAAGATCTGACAGTTTCAATTTGAAACTAGCCAGATAGAGCTTTCAGTAAGGCGCTCGCGCTTGGAACTCCAGTCAGCCTGGAGTTAACTCCTTCCTCTCCGGGGCAGTTCAAGTGCTGTGGCTAACTGCTATATGTCATAATATAGCAAGACTCCATGAGAAGAAAAGCAATTACTAAGGTGAGTAATTTTTTCTTGTATGCCGTCAATCACAGACAGCTGATTAGGCTTGACAGCGCTGCATTAAGTAATTATCGCCTCGTTCCACCGCTGGATACACACTTATCAGTTAATTACCGACCGCTTAAATAGTGTTGCCACGTACCATTCAATAGATTCTTTGCTGTCTGTGTGCTTAGTGCTTCTAAGGAGGTGTGAGAATCACGGTCTGAGGTTATTGAAATTTTGGGCCAGTCAACCTGACATCGGTGGTGGGAAAGTTAATGGAATCACTGCTGAAGGAGAGGGTAGTGGAATATCTTGAATCAAATGGGTCACAAGACCTGAGAAAGCATGGACTCATGAGTGGGAGGTCATGCCAAACGAATCTGACATAGGAGACTGTTAAGCATCCTGGATAGCTTAGGAGTGGGTCCAAATGTGGTAAACTGGGTAAGAAACTAGTTAAGTAATAGGTTACACAGGACAATAGTAAATGGAGTTAATTCCAAGGAGGGGAGTATGACCAATGGGGTGTTTTACAGATCAGTACTGGGACTGGTCTTCTTTGTGTCATTATAGGTGACGTTGCAGAAGGGGAAGGTCTGCCTCTTTGCGGATGGGTTTCAAAACAAAACAAGCATTTGACAATGCCGAATGTTGTCTTGGTGGTGTTGGCATTGGTAGTGCAGGAGTTAGAGAGATGCATAAAGGAAGGGCAGTGAAGTATGGAATCGATGTCAACCCACCCCACCCACCCTGCAGAGACTTGACAGGCATTGAGGTGTGCCTTTGGGGCGTTGGCTAGAACGCTCATGCCATTTCACTTCACCCTACCCTGCAGACTGTGACAAGTGTCACGTTGTGCCTTGCAGTCATTGAGCCGTACGCTCACCCCATTCAATGAGGAAGTATGTTGAGATGACTGCAGTATAGGACTATATGGTGAAGTTTGGGGCTGAGGAGTCAGAGGCACACCTTGATGCCTATGACTGACTACAGGATTATGGTAGGGGTGGAATGACGTGAGCATCACAGCCGATATTTCAAAGGCACATGCCCGACGCCTGTCACTCTCTACAGGGTGGGACATTATGGTTAGAAACCCTAACATCCCGGGTGTTAGTTGGTATTTGCACTGAAAATTTTCAACATTGCCTTTTTGTGACCCCACCTCATGAAAGCATTTGGGACTTCCACTCATGAACAGTGGCACTGTGATTTTGTTTCCCACACCAACCGCATCATTATGCACCAGATGTGCAAAAACACATTTCGGGCGGGATGTGAAAAATGACAGCTGTACCGCTGATAATGAGGTGTGAAGAAATGGCAATGTTGAAAATCTGGAGTGAAAATATTTAAAATTCTTGAAGCAACGAGCATGTGTGGAAACTGTCCAACGCTCACTCGTAACACAGTCATTTTGTAGAATTTTGTCACCAAATTTTTTACATAGGCATTTTATGACTTCAGCTCATGAACAGTGTCACTGTGATTTTCTTAATCTGTCCCAAACATTGATTTCCCACAGTGACCGTGCCATTATGTGCCAGATGTGTGAAAATACATTTCAGGCAGGATGAGAAAAATGACAGCTGTGTTGTTCATAAGGAGGTGTGAGAAAATGGCTATGTTGAAAATCTGAAGTGAAAACATTAAAAATTCTCAAACTTATGAGTGTGCGTGGGAACTGAGGAATGCACACTCGTAACACAGTCAATTTTTGGAATTTGTTCACCAAATTTGTAACATTTGCTTTTTGGGAGCCCACCTAATGAACACTGACACTATCGTTTTGTTATGTGTGCCTTAGGCCAAAAATGGCATAAGGCAACACCTTCTTACTAGGACAGTTTGCGACTGCCACTAGGACTCTGCATCTGTAATCTTAGATAAGTTCACCGAACTAAGGTAGAAGCTTATATCAGTGTCAGTAGGTCGTAAGGCTGGGTCCACTGCATATAACCCTTGAAAATGAGAACCGAAGGCTTTTTGCCATTTCCAGAGGATCAGTACAAACTTGACCATCCCACCCCGCGTAAATTCCTGTGATGAATTGTGAGGAATCTTATTGACGAATACTCATTGCGAGCAACTTACTTGCCCTCTCCCCTGTCTTGAGATATTTGAGTTTGGTACTCAGGAGGGCTAATTCAGCTCTTTGGGATACCAGACCTGCATATTGAGCCTGTAGCTGATAAAGCCTGGCCCAACTCTCTGCCAAAGAGGCACGAGATAGACTATATTCCAAATTCGTAATGGATACTAAAAGAACACACATAATGGCCACTCATCCACATTCTCCTTCCCATTCCTTTTACCCCCACTCTTCCCTCTTGCCCTATCCCTCTGTCTTCCTCTCCCCCGTGCCTTTTCTCCCACTGGATCAACCTTAAAACCAACCTACAACCACTACCTCCCTACCTCCTAGACACAGCCACTTCTTTTGGCTGCCCACTCCTCCCCAGTCTCCCCTCCACCTCCCCTTGACTCCTCCTAGGACTCTCACACTAGGTGTCACACCTCTTTATCTCCTTCGCTACATATAAACACTGTCCTTTACCCTAGTCGAATGCTCTTGACACTGTACTATCACCATTGGTACTATGAATGACATTGTAACCTCATTGTATACTAGCTACCTACTATTCGAGTATTCTATGTAAACTGTTTGTTATTGTTGTCATTGTCACTGTTTGTCATGGAACCTTTGTAAAAGAGCTCTGAGTTCTAAGGTATGATTCAAATCCCTAAATAAATAAAATTAAATAATCGGTCCCGTAAGGTGATTCCATGCAGTGACTGCAAAATCCCCTTTCGGGACCGAATAATGACATGACAGTGACTGAGATCATGAGGTGGGGTCCCAAGAACCCCATGTTGAAAATCTGGAGCCAAAAGTCACAGAAATGGCTGAGATATCCACCTAAGTTGAATCCCTCCCCATTTATGCCATTATACAAATGACCTGCACTTCTTCGTTTCGCGATCAGCTTTGAAGGGTGCAGACGTGTTCATGCTCCACCAAAGATCATCATGTTGGGCTCCAGAGGTCAGTATAGGGTAAGGGGGGGTATACAGAGGGTGGGCGCAAGTTGGGGAAGGGGGCATCAGAGACATCGAGGGATCGTCTTCTCTTTTTACAGGTAAAAGAAAAAAAAAACAGAAGACATTGCAGGATTTTTTTTTACAGGTCTGTTTTTGCACACTGGGGTGGGCTCCCAGTGTGTCACCTGTGTTTTTTTGTAAGGGGATTGAAGCCGATGGGGATTGTGCCCTCCGTTGTCAAACAAAACATGTCTGTGCTTGGGGGGGCACATGATGCCGATGGCGATTGGGCACCTCCTCGGCACACAAATTAATTTAAATTTATAGGGGGACATTATCCCGACAGGGATTGGGCTCCCCCATCGGCAAATGAACTGTGGAGGGGGCATGCTGACAGAGGATTGGGCACCTCAGAAGTCGGCTTTCAGGCAAGACTGTGAGAGGCGGACTGCGATAGCTGCCGCCATGTTTATTGAAATATTACACCAGGCAAGGCATGCCCTGTGGTGACAGGTCACTCCCTTCATTGCACCAGCGAAATTGTTTCAAGTTGGTGGCATGCTTTAGCACTGCTGTCAAGGACAACATGCTATTTCATTGATGCCACGGGGCCCAGCCCAAAAAAGCAGTGGTGCCATTGACCACAACACGACTGCACCTCCAAAACTTGCTATTCCAAGCTACCACAATATGTTGTTTGCACTTGCGTGCAAGACAACATAAAAAGTGCAAAATCATACTCTCATCACCAAAACACAGGGACAGAGTACAAAATGAGGAGGAGAAGTGCTACTTGACAACCATCAAGCAGGAGACAGACCAAGGGGTAACCATCTCTGATGAACTAACAGTGGCCAGTCAGTGTGGTATGTCAGTTGGGAGGGGCTAGAGGGATGCTGGGGTGCACAGAGAGAAATATCACCAGCAGAAGGAATGAGGTGATGTTTACTCAGTATAGTTTTTTATTTTAAATATGTTCTACCAGGTAAGCACCCAGAGCCCAGGGCTCATTTCCAGTTGTGACCTAGGAGGAACAGGACAGTGAGGAATCTTACAATGTTCATACATTACACACTCCAAAAACAAATGAAACAAGTACACGGTAAGCAGCATGTCCCGGTGCAGTAAACTATACCAATGTGACAAAGTAACCCCAAAGGAATGAAAATAAAGGGTAGAACCATGACCGTTCTGCAGAGGATCACAGCAGTTAGTGCAATCTACATCACTCAGTTAAGATATGCGCTAGATATGAGTTAGGAAGACTGGGGGGTGCACTTCGCACTATGGACATGAAGTCAGGGATTTGTAGTGGGACTTGATCAGAGCCTTGCTTCATGTGGAGGAGGGGGGCAATGACACTGACTCGGAGATTGCTCCAGGTGTTGGGACGCCTGTAGCTGAGGGAGGCTTTTTCTATGCTGCACTTTTACTGAAGGAAGTAGAGATGGCATCTTGCCTTGATACTCAGCAGATTTGAATGGTCTGCTGCAGGGGAAAAGAGGTCAGACAGATATTAAGGCAGTTTGCCTGATGAATTCTTGGCACCCAGGAGGGAATTATGCATCATTTGCCTCTCGGGGGATGGGACAACCCTGTCTTGCTGTACATACTGCATGATTAAGGGGGAGTGGGAGTCTATGGCTAATCTACACAGTGCATTGAACAAGGTGTTGATTTTATCAAGGGATGTGGATATAGCACCTGAGTAAACTCGGTTGCCATAGTACGTAAGGGGAAGGACCAATTGCGCTACAATCTGTTTTCCATGATTCAATGGAGGCATCCCTTTACTCTTTATAAGGCACCTAGCTTGGTATATGACTTGGTTACTGCCTGGAATATGTGCCCCAAGCAGTTAAGGGACTGGTCCAGGTGGACATGGAGGTATCTGTGGTAGAAAAATGAGTCTAGAAAAGAATAGTTTGCTGCAGGGAAGAAGAGGTCAGACAGATATTTGGGCAGTTTGCCTGATGAATTCTTGGCACCCAGGAGGGAATTATGCATCATTTGCCTCTCAGGGGATGGGACAACCCTATCTCGCTGTACATACTGCATGATTAAGGGGGGTGGGGGTCTATGGCTAATCTACACAGTGCGCTGAACAAAGTGTTGATTTTATCAAGGGAAGTGGATATAGCACCTGAGTAGACTCGGTTGCCATAGTACGTAAGGGGAAGGACCCATTGTCCCACAGTCTGTTTTCTCATCATTCGATGGAGGCATCCCTTTACTCTTTATAAGGCACCTAGCTTGGCATATGACTTGGCTACTGCCTGGAATATGTGCCCCAAGCATTTAAGGGGCTGGTCCAGGTGGACATGGAGGTATTTGTAGGAGGAAACTGAGTCTAGAAAGAACCTGTCTGGGGTGTGTTAAGTCAGAGTGGAGGTGAAAAAGCTGAGCCAATGCCTGGTGCTGAACATGGACTCTGTTTTCTTTTGGTTCATGATGAGGCAGTTAGCCAAGAAATGCTTTTGTACTGTGGTGAAGTCCTTTCAGAGGTGACCGCAGTGGCCAAAGTAGAAGTCCCTGATACATAGATAATGGTGTCGTCTGCACATGTCCATGTTAGGGAAAGGGAACATTGTTTAACCAGGAGTAGCACACTAAGCCAAAGTTTGTTTCCAGATGCGACCTGGGAGCACAAGGAAATTAAGCATCTTGCTCAGGATCACACAGAATGAACCTAGGCAGCTGTGGGATTCAAACCCAGATCTGCAGATCTGCAGCTCAATGCCTTAACCCACTGTGCTATACTGCCTCACGTTGCTGGTAGTGAGGGAGTTGGGCAGGTTGTTACTGTAGGTAGTGAAGAGCAGAGGCCCTAGAACTGAGTCTTGGTGGGATGCTGAGGTGACTGGTAGTGAGGGAGTTGGGCAGGTTGTTACTGTAGGTAGTGAAGAGCAGAGGCCCTAGAACTGAGTCTTGGTGGGATGCTGAGGTGACTGGTAGTGAGGGAGTTGGGCAAGTTGTTACTGTAGGTAGAGAAGAGCAGGGGCCCTAGAACTGAGTCTTGGTGGGATGCTGAGGTGACTGGTAGTGAGGGAGTTGGGCAGGTTGTTACTGTAGGTAGTGAAGAGCAGGGGCCCTAGAACTGAGTCTTGGTGGGATGCTGAGGTGACTGGTAGTGAGGGAGCTGGGCAGGTTGTTACTGTAGGTAGAGAAGAGCAGGGGCCCTAGAACTGAGTCTTGGTGGGATGCTGAGGTGACTGGTAGTGAGGGAGTTGGGCAGGTTGTTACTGTAGGTAGTGAAGAGCAGGGGCCCTAAAACTGAGTCTTGGTGGGATGCTGAGGTGACTGGTAGTGAGGGAGTTGGGCAGGTTGTTACTGTAGGTAGAGAAGAGCAGGGGCCCCAGAACTGAGTCTTGGTGGGATGCTGAGGTGACTGGTAGTGCAGGGAAGAGCATAAGCCAAGCTTGACAGATTGGATCTGGCTGGTCAGGTATGACTGGAACCATGCTAGACCTGGGGGACACCAGATTCAGCTAGTCTGAAGTAGGAGCCAGTGGTGATCCATGGTGTCAAAGGCCTTTGCTACTTCTATAAATATTTTCCCTGTATCCAGGCCCTTGTCCATGAGGGTGTGAGTGTGGTTGGTGACTCTGAGAAGGATGGAAGAGGCTGAGTGGTTGGAGCAAAAGCCAGATTGGTCAGAGTTAGGAAGCCTGTTTGTGCATAGTAGTTCAATAGCTGCCTGCTGATAAACCTCCCAAGGGTTTGGGAAAGGATCTGAATCAGAGAGGTTGGCCGGTAGTTGAAGAGTGAGTTAGCTGGACCACCTCAGTGATCCGAAATACTAGTGCATGTTTCCAGTCATAAGGAAAGGAGCTGGTACATCGTGATCTATTACGTATGTGGGCAGTAGGGACAGCTGTTGCCAGAGTGCTGATTTTGAGGAATTTGGGTGTGATGCCATCTGCTCCACAGGCTGCATTCAGTGCTGAAAGCTCTTTGCGATACTGTCACTGAGACTGTCTGCAGGTGGAAGTTGCCACTGGTGGGTGGATTAGGTAGCAGGGGGAGGGGGAAGTTAGGGATAAGATCCCTGGTGCCTTCTGTGAAGTTCTGGTTCAGGGTATAGTCAGCTAAGGGGGAACCTGATGGGGTCTGTACCCCAGGGGGATTAAAATAGGCCATTACCTGTGTGTTCCAGAATGGGCAAGGGGCACTGCAAGATAGCTTGCTGTGGAAGTATTTGGCTTTGGCTAGGCATATGCTCCTTGTGCACTGATTCTGAAGTGCACTGAAGATCATTGGTAAGACCTCACCTAGAATATTGTGTACAGTTCTGCTGGTCTCATCTCCACAAGGGCACAGACAGTGCGGCGGTGATGTAGAAGAGTGTAACTAAAATGGTACGGGGTCTGCATCAAAAATCCCTGTGAGGACACACTAAAGGCGCTCATTATGTACACCGTGGAAGACAAGAGGGGAGAGAGGATATGATAGAGACCTTTAAATACCTCACGGGGGTAAATAAAGTACAGGAAAAGTTTGCAAGAGTAGAACCAGGCATGGCTGGGATAGCATTCTGAACCTCTTGTATTCCACGAAGAGATTCAGAGTGCTTAGGTCCAGAATTGATCTGAGATCACCCATTTTTTTAGGAACCAGAAAGAAGTGCGAGTAGAATTCCCTTCCTGTTTGATTTGGAGGAACCAGCTCTATTGCTGCCTTTGCCAGCAGGGAGTCTTTTTCCTCTCTTACAAGAGGGACATGACTGTTTGGATAGTAAGAGTGACCTGGAGGATTTACTGGAGGTCTCTCCATAAACTCTAGTGTGGCCTTGACCCACCTGCTGGAGTACCCAGGAGTCTGTGGTTATGCCTCCCATCCTGGCAGGTGGCTGGCAAATCTGCACTTACCAGTTCCCCTGGACTAGTGCCAGAGGAGGGGGGTCCCAGTGAGTCAGGAGGCAGTGGGGAGGGTGGAGGGAGCAGATCTTGAGGCTGTATGCATTTTGGCCGGGGGAGCCATACCTGCTGAAAGGGCCATACATTTTTTCCGATGTCGGTTTTGTTGTTGCCTCTGTTTGCGATGTAGCTGCCCAAGCAGCCCTTTTATCGGCTTTTGTGGAGGCTTATACATAAACTGAACAGGTCACAAAGCTTTGCCTTTGTCCTGTAAGTCTGTAATAATGTCTTTGACATCTTCTCCAAGCAGGACCGAACCTCTAAAGGGAAGGTCTTGGATTGCCGTCTGTACCTCAGGTGCAAGGCCTGAAACTCTCAGCCATGTGTGTCTCCTGAGGCTGACTGCATTGGCTGTTCCCTTTGCTGAAGCATCCACAGCATCATAAGTGGCCCTCAGAGTCTGTCGGCTAGCTGATCCAGCCGATCTGACAATACCTACCATTTCTTCTTTCAACTCGGAGTCTGGGAGTTTATCTAACTTAGACCTTCTTCCCAAATTGGTTAATGACTTAGATTCTTTGTTCAGAGGAGAGTTTCTAAGGTGCTTAGGTTTTGTGGATGGTCATGGGCAGCACTGATGACCACAGAATCTGGTTAAGGGTGAGCACTGAGGTGGTCTTTACCCTCAGGTGTCTGGTGTAGACAGTCCACTTTTCTGGCCACAGGTGCCAGTGAAGCTGATTGCCTCCCAGACTGTGGAAGCGAAATCCTCACGTGGCCTTATCCAGGGCAGGATGAGGGTAGGCGATAAATCCAAGAGTTCCAGATGTTCTGCCCATCTCTGGTGTTGGGGATCTTGATCCACAGTACAGCAGTCATATGCTGCCTGAACAGCTCTGTAAAAGAGGGATCCTCAGAAGGAGATTTTGGTGACTCCCTAGGCTTTGGTTCATCTGGAGTGGGCGACGCGTACTCCGATAAGTGAGCTGATTCACTATCTGAGTCCGATGTAGGGGTATCATCAGGTGTGCTTAATCTCAGTTGAGTGATCTCCACAGGTCTCGAGAGGTCTGAAAGCCTTGCAAACTCTGTGGGCTGATGGCGTCAATGAAGAGGTCCACTGTCCTGCCCAACCTCAAAGGCCTGGGACTCAATGGTTGTGGGGGGTTGAATTGTGGTTTTCTGGTGGCCGGGGTCAAGGCTGGCAGAGGCAGATGCTTTTCCCACTCTAAAGTGAGCTGTGATTTTGCCTCATCCCACCAGGAGTGCAGCATCACCTGTGAGTCCACCTGAGGCTGAGGGGAAGCGAGGTGGCAGATGCCCGTATCCCGGCATTGGATACCCTATGAAGTAGGGAGGAGGGTATCCTGGCATGAGAATACCCGACATCGGGTACCCAGGCATCAGGTACAGAGGTGAAGGGTATCCCTGCATAGGGTATTGTGGAGCCGTATACCCCAGAGGGTATAGTAACATTGCTAGCCTGGCATCAAGTATCTTGGTAGAATTCCCTGAGGGACTCGGCATCAGCCCCGAAGGTGGGGTCAATGGTACTGGCATCAGCTCAGAGAGTGGGATGAAGGCCTACGTGAAGGCCCCAACAGAGGTGCAGAAGGCCCCATCGATGATGCAGAGGGCCCCATTAGAGGGTTTGGAGCTGTGGGGCCTTGAGGAACCGATGCAGTCCTTCATCAGGTCCAGCGAAGCTTCAGGCATGGGTGGCTCCGGTGTCGGGACAGACACTGTCCTAGATGGTGGGCCCTCTTCCCCCTCTGGGTCCCCGGGAGTTGGAGACACTGGGGGGACCACCTCTACAGATGGAAAGGGAGAAACCAGAGGGGATTCCGGTGTCAGCTGTGGCTCAGACATCAGCTGATC
Organism: Neoceratodus forsteri; assembly: GCA_016271365.2. Classification (NCBI taxonomy): domain Eukaryota; kingdom Metazoa; phylum Chordata; order Ceratodontiformes; family Ceratodontidae; genus Neoceratodus; species Neoceratodus forsteri. The sequence continues at coordinate 187,540,105 of CM057459.1, read as the reverse complement.
TGGCTCCTTGAGTCAGGCCTGTTATCAGGGCCTACTGTAGGAGCTGGAGCTGCACACTCGTCAGAGGAGCAAATGGGCTGCTTACCAGCCAGTTCCATGTAAACGAAGAGGGAGACGGCATTCATCTTACCGAACCCACTGTTCTCACTAGGCCTCTTGATCTTGAGAGGACAAGGGGTAGTGGGTGCCTCCTTTGCTCCGTAGACTCCCATTGGGGCCGAATCTGAACCCAAAGGGGAGTGGGGGTGATGGCTGCTCTATAGCCACACAGACAGCCATGGAAGAGGTGACTTTCCTCGGGGGAGAAAGTACTTCATTGGCCAAGGTACCCAACAGGGGGTCGCAGCTTTAAAAGAGACCATATCAGGGCCTGATGTCTCTCCTTGTCCTTCTTCTGCTTATGATGGCCTTCAGAGAAGAAGATGTGCTCCTGAGTTTCTTCAGCTCCTTCTCCATGGATGCCATTTTTTGTTTTAAAATGTGGACTTCCAGGGACTGCTGATGGCACTTTTGTGTGGCCTGATTAAAGCTTGCAGACCTCACACCCTCTGGTCTTAAGGTCTGGGCCCAGGCAAAAGAGGCAGAGGGAATATCTGTCCTTGTAAGGGAACCGAGTTCCACAGGAGTCGCACTCTTTTTTTTATGCAAAGTGGAAGTTGTCGGAGACAACATGCACGATTAGTTTTATAAAACACAATTTATGACAAAATACTGAATTTTACTAAAAAAATAAATGAGATATACTCATCCATGATGGCATTGACAGAAGCAACTTATTCAGTGAGGTCCAATGTGCATAGGTTGACATCGGGAAAAAACTGTAGGTCGGCATGGAGATCACTCACTATATTGCACCACACACATGTCGGTCACATGACACCACACGGGCGGTCTCCTGCCAGACATTGCTAGTTAAAAGTTTTCCGTGTTGTTCTGGTGCCTGGTGGCTTCAGTCCTTCCTGTTAGTACCTACTGCAAGAGCTCTCTTGAAGTAAGAAATTTAAATACCTCAATAAGGTACAGAAGAAAAGTATTTTTCAGAAAAAAATGGTGCTCAAGAATAAGGGGATAGGCTATGAACTTAGAGGGGGTTAGATTTAGGAGGGGCATGAGGATGTACTTCTTCACAGAAAGCGTGGTGGATTCTTGGAATAGCCTACCAGCTAAGGAGGTAGGGCCGAAAACAGTTGTGGGTTCAAGAATTCATGGGATAGACTAACAGAATCTTAGTGAAAAGGAATGAGGGGAGGGAGAAGGAACCAAGATCAAGTACGATATGCAGTGGTACAGTAGGTAGGGAAAATTGGGAAGACTGGGTGGGCCAAGTGGTCTTTGTCTCATCGTTACTCTGCAGAGCTCATAAAGGTACAAAATGTGTTATTTGTAGGAACGGTCTCCTTGAAATCAGAAAGAAAATGCCAGCCCAGTGGCACTGAGGGTTGAGGTGCTGCACGCCACTCCTCATGCCACACCGGTGACCCAGGTTCCGGAACGAGTCTGGGCTGTTGGGGGTCAGCAAGGGGAGAGAAGACTGAGCATCCGAAGGACAGCTCTCGCCTCTCAGGAAGAGGGGAACTAGTCATTCCGCTCGTTGACTGCCCTCTGGTGGTGGCTGGAGGGCAGCACGGGTCAGGAGACTTGAAGCCGACATCCTCACGTCGAAGTGGAGGGGGGCCGGGCGAAAACAGGAAAAGTGAGACTGGCAGGCTTGATGATGGTCTGCCACTCTCAGGAGCAGTCTCTGAGAGGGGGTAGAAACCGGCAATCTCCTGGTCCCGCCACAGGGGGCAGTCTGCTGGGGAAGTACCAGGGGGCCACCTAGCATGGAAGTGGTGGGACTGAAGAGAGAGATTCCCTTTAATCAGAGGACCGTTGCAGCCTGCCAGGCTCAGGAGGCAAAAAGTGCAATTTAAAATAAAAAATAGGACAGAAAGTAAGCTTAGCAGCCCCATGTACAATGCTGAATGTTCCTTATTATAATATACTTTCATTTTAATACAATTTTTTTCCCCCAATTATTTAACCAGGTGAGACACACTAAGCTGAGAGTTTGTTTACAGATGCAACCTGGGAGCACAAGGAAGTTACATGACTTGCTCAGGGTCACACAGTATGCAAGTGGGGGCTGTGGGATTCAAACCCAGGTCTCCAGATTTGCAGCTCAGAGCCTTAAACCATTGTGCCAAACCGCCTCCTAATTATTTTAATCACCTTTAGTATCAACGATTCTACTCCTTGGCACACTGTATAGCTCTGACTTCTATTTTTTGTAATGTAATTTTTACTGTTTAATTTTTTTTCACCTTGAACTATGTCCACCCGCCCCCCCCGAATGCATCTGGAAAAAAAGCTGCTACCATCTCAGTATGTCTTTCCTGGTGAAACTTTGTAAATTAATAAATTAAATAGAGTTTTAATTATGATACCAAACAAGTATTTCCAATGCTCCCCCCAACTCTAGTGTCTTTTTTTGTACCCTTCCCAGGACAAATCAGCAGAGAACACCTCCCGGTTCGTTTCTGCGGCTTCAAGTTCTCCTGATGAAACCACTCAGCAGGAACAGGATTTATCTGGGTTGGAAAGGGCTTTACTGAAGATGGAATTGATATTGTTAAAGATGCAAATCACACAGAACCAACTTGAAACTGCCCAGAAGAGAGCCAGACGCTTTGTCACTAAGAAACGCAACGGCCAAGACGACAGAACCTGCACCCTTATCACTCTCCTTAACTCAAGATTCGTAGTGACTGAGGCCAAGGACTATTTCACGATCACATCTTCCCTAAGGAATTACTGCAGTAGTTCGTTCTCACATGCCAAGGAGATTTCCTGCATTTTTCATATTTCCTTAAAAAGATCATTTTAACCTGCTGTCCCAGTCTTGTTAAGTAGCATATCTGCCAGATTTAGTCCCCATACTGGTATAGTTTAGCCCTGTGTTGGCACTAGAATGTAAAGAAAAACTGTATAAAGCTGATACCAAATAATTTAAACAGCAAAACAACTCTAACTGCAGCTACTCTTATAGTTCATCCCAGTTGTAAGAAGTGGTAGTTTGCTCACCTGGCAAAGGTGATTGGGGGTGTATACATCTCTGAGGCACTCCACACTCCTTACATCTGGGTATTGTGTTCACCTGATAGGTGGCTGATGCACAAGTAACTTCAAAAGAATTCTGTTCCCTCTTCCCTGTGATGCAGCCTCTCCTGTCTCAGTTCGTTATCTTCCAAACCTGTACCTAATAAGAAATTGTGGTCCCTTGACCTGTCATGTATCCTTCTACTTTTAAAAAGACAAAACAAAACACCTCTACATGTTGTCATCACTGTATGCAAGAAATCACACACTATGGTAGAGTTATTCACACCGTGGACCTAGAGTCCATTTATTTCCTAGTTTTACAACTAGTACTGACCGAACCGTACAGCATGCCAGCGAAAAACTGTATGACTGAGAAAACACCTCAACTGATCTGAAAAAATATTTTTTTGGGGGTGGGCTGTGAAGTGCATCAGCGATGTATATCGCCACAATCACCTTTACCAGGTGAGTAAACTACCATTGTCGGGGATAATCTCTGAGGCACTCCACACTCCTTACACCTGGGTAACAATTTAAGTAGCAGTACCCAAAATGGGTGGGTAGTCAGACAATGTTATGATTTTTCATCTGCCCTAGCAGCTAGCAGCACTGCCCTCCCAAAGTTTACCTTTGCGTCTGTAGACACATCTACTCTATAGTGTCTACTAAAAGTATGTGGGGAAGCCCATGTGGCAGCTGCACAAATCATGTCCACTGACGCCATGTTCCTTTCTGCCCAGGATGTGGCTATTGTGCTAGTAGAGTGTGCTTTGACACCTGTGGGTGAATCCTGATTTATTGCTATATATGCTTCGGTGATTGCCAGTTTTAGCCAAGTGGCTATAGTGGATCTTGTAGCCACCTGTCCCTTCCTGTGACTATGAGTGATAATAAATAGTCGGTCTGTTACTCTGATGCCTTCTATCCTGTCTAGATACGTCAAAAGTACCCTTCTCATTCCCAGCAATTGGAGTTGAGGTTCTTGGTCCACTTCCTCTGCCGGCATGTATGCTGGGATCTTGATGATCTGCTTAGCATGGAATGTTGTGTAAATCTTAGTATGAATGAGGAATAGTTCTTAAGGTGATTTTGTCCTCGTGGAACACTAGAAAGTGTGTTCTACATGACAGCACTTGAATTTCACTGATATGCCTGGCTAAGCAAAAAGCGACTAGAAGTATAGTTTTTAGTGTCAACCATTGAAGAGATACCATCTCCAATGGTCTCAAATGGAGTGTCCGTCATTGCCCTAAGTACTAGGGTTTCATGGGGCTGTCCATTGCTTGATATTTGGATGGAGGTTGGCTGCTGCCTTGAGAAAATGTATGATATCTCTGTGTGATCCTGGGGTCATTCCTTCTATCATGCCCCTGGCTGCCCCAATTGCTGCCACTTGTACTCATAGAGATGCTGGTGATAACCCCTTGTCCAGACCTTCTTGTAAAAAAAGTAGAATATTGACTACTGACGCCGTTAAAGGGTCTATGCCCCTTTCTATGCACCAGTTGTAGAATACCTTCCAGTGTCTTTGGTATGTTAGTGTCGTGGAGTTCCTTCTGGAATTTGCTGCTGTGTTGAAGACTATGGGTGGTAGCCTGCTTTTAGCAATCTCTCCTTTCAGGAGTCAGCCTGTCAGTTTGAGGTTTGTTGGGTTGGGTTTAAATATTGGATCGTGACTGAGAAGGTCATGTCTGCATGGTAGGGTCCAGGGATGAGCCAACCCCATCGCCACTATTGTGGTGAACCAGGTTCTTCTGGGGCACTATGGTGTAATTACGATCACCACCGATCTGGTCCTGTGGATCTTTTTCAGGACCTGTGGAATTAATGGGAGAGGTGGAAATATGTAGGCTATGTGGAAGCTCCAAGTTGCTGATAATGTGTCCACCCCCATGGATTTGTAGTCCTGAAATCAGGAGTAGAACCTGGGGCACTGGTTGTTCTTGTGGGATGCCATTAGATCTAACTCTATTGGTCCCCAGCAGCTGTTGATGGACTGGAATATCTGTGGGGGGAGCATCCATTCTGCTGGATGCATCATTTGTTGGCTGAGCCAGTCGCATGTGGTGTTCAATTTTCCTGCCAGATGGTTGGCTGTCAGACTTGCAAGGTGTTTCAAACAACATGAAGTCTTGCTATATTATGACAATTAGCAGTTTGGTCCTCCTCTAGAACTGCCCCGGAGTTAGTGAGCTAATTGTCATAATATAGCAAGACTCCATTAGAAGAAACAACATTACTAAGGTGAGTAATTTTTTCTTTTGTGCCCAGGGGATAAGCTTTTCTGCCTCTCTTTGCATTGCTCTGCTTCTTGTTCCCCCTTGTTTGTTGATGTATGCTATGGTCACTTGGTTGCCTGACCGAATCAGTACATTCCTTTCTCTTACCTCCTTTGTGAAATGCAGTAATGCTTTGAACACTGTCCTTATTTCTAATACATTTATTGGCAGTTTTGACTCGTTTATTGGCCACCTTACCAGTGCTGATACGCTGGGCCTGTGTCTACCTGGATGTCCGTTTGTATGTCTAGTGGCCTACCCTTTAGTAAGTTGTCTTTTATTGACCACCACACTAAAGAATGTGCAATGTTTGTAGGAAGCCGCACCTTTTTTGTAAAATCCAAGTTGTATGTAGGACTCAGTGGTCTCATGTGCCATCTTTCCCATGGGATGGTGTCTATACAAGATGACATTAGGCCTAGTGTATGGAAAATGGCCTCTAATGATCGCTGTATTGTGTTTCTTAGTTTGTTTACCATGGACAGTAGGGTTGAGGCCCTTTTTTCTGGTGGCTGAACCCTTCCCTCTATAGTATCTATGAGGTTGCCTAGGTGTTCCAGCTTTCTGCATCAGTCAAGTTGGAACTTCTTCTGGTTTATAACCTAGCCGTGAGTCTTGAGACATTGAGTTGCGATCCTTGTCTCTCTTCTTGATTGCTAAACTGATCTTTTTCTGATCAGCCAATCATCCAGGTAGGCTATTACTTGTATTCCCTGCTCTCTTAGTTTTGAGGCAAGCACTATGGCAACCTTTATAAAACACTCTGGGAGTGGATGCTAGGCCAAAGAGGAGTACCTTGTACTGAAAGTGTTTCCCCATTATGTGAAATCTGAAGAATCTTTGGTGAGATGGTCTTATGGGGATGTGGAGATATGCGTCTTTCAAGTCTATGGACGTGAGCACATCCCCTGGGCGGAGTGCATTTAGACTGGATCTTATTGCTTCCATCTTGAAAGGCTTGTATTTTACACTTTTGTTTTAGAATTTTAGGTTGAGTACCGGGTGAAGATCGCCTGTCTTTTTTGGAACTGTAAACAGTATTGACTAGACTAACTGTCCCTCCCCTGCTTGGGGGACCATCATGATGACACTGTTGTCTGTTAGTTCTTTCAGTATGTTTTGTAACTGTTGAAGTGTTGCCTTGTGTTTTGATACTGCTGATGTTATCAGCCTGTTCAGTCTTGGTGTTTCTGCAAAATCTATTGCGTAACCCTCTTGAATTATTTCTAGGACCTATTTGTCCTGAGTGTTTTTTATCCATTCATGAGTGAGCTTGTTTAATCAGGTGCCGATCGTACCTCTGGCTGTGTTTCATAAGAGGAATAGTCATTGTTTGTTGTGACCCTTCTTCTGTGCTGGTAGGAACCTCTAGCCCTTCCCAGTGTTCCCTTTCCTGATATTTGTTGTATGAGTTGCAGGGGTTGAAATTTGTTCTGTAACCCTGACCCCTGTATGAAGTTTGACCTAAGTGCCTGTCTTGAAATGAATGTGTGAGATTAGCCTGCCTGGTTGGGAGGTACATGGAGTTGTTAACTCTGTCCTTTCCCAGTGCCTTCCTATCCTCCTTTCCCTTTAAATATTTCTCCAGTCCTTCTCCAAACAGAAGGTTTCCCCTGCATGGCAATTTTAGTAGGAGAGACTTTGACTCAGGATCTGTATTCCACAGTTTCATCCATATACATCTTCTAGGTCTATTCAGAAGTGTGGCCGCTCTGGCGTTGATCTTTAGAGAGTCTACTGTCATGTCTGCCAGATATTTGGTAGATAAAATGGCATTGTTGAGCAAGTGTGACTCCGAAGTTTTGGATGTAATCACTTTTTGAGCCTCTTGTAACCATTCCAGTTGGGTCCTTGTGGCATAGATGGCTGTGGTAGCTGCCCTAGCCCCCAGACCTGCTAGCTCAAAATTTTTCTTTAATATGTCCTCCAATTTCCTGTCCACTGGGTCTCTGAGAGCAGAAGTGGACTCTGTAGGCAGGACGGTCTTTTTATTAAGGGATGCTATCTGAGGGTCCACACTAGGGGGTGTGCACCATAATGCTAGTTTGTCAGCTTCCAGAGGATACATTTTATCCCATGATCTATGCACTGGGATTCATGCAGGATCTCTGGATTCCCATTCTTAATTAACTATCTTGTTAATGGCATTCGCACATGGGAAATTTGTCAGATGCCTTTAGCGCCGTTGTAAAGAGGGCAGCAGCTTAAACTGGGTAATGGATGTGGCTGTTGTCTCGAAGCCTACTGTGGCCATAATACTGTGAACCAGTGCAGGTGTTTGATCAGAAAGCACCACTTGGCTGTGAGTGACTGTGGATCAACCTCCTTATCCTCCTCGTCCTCTGAGTTTGGTTCTAGAGTGGAGGCAGTTCGAGAATGTGGGTTGGATCTTTCAGCATGGTTCTGAGTACTAGGGCCTGGAGTTTGAGGTCTCACGGAAATTTCTGCTAATTTGTCCCACATAGCTGTCATGAGTTGCTGCTGTAGCTGATGAACCTGTTGATTCTGAAGTAGGATGGCATTATTGTCTACATTGCTTTGAGAATTAGACGGAAGGGCCTGTGTTACATTGGGAGTTCCTTGGAGCTCACTGTGGTCAATAAATATGTCCTCATCTGCTGTGTGTGTGCTGAAGTGGGTGGCTCCTCAGCGCAAGAAGCACAGATGCGCCCTAGCTGTGCTGAAGGGATGGGAACATTGCAGAGCCTGTAGCTTTTTGTTCTTCCCATGTCTGTGGAAGAATGGGAAACAAATGAGGTGGCTTTAGGATCATAGTGGCTTTAGGATCATATTCAACATTGCTCAACAGAATGCATTGTAAAAACTGGCAGTAATCCCCTCTGTAGCCATACATAAACTGATAATAGGGAACAGATATTGCAGCCAAAATAAACATACACAGACGCTGTCTAGTGCTGCCCAAATGAGCTGCTGTCCCATTGAAAAAAAACTTTTATTCTGTGCCTTAATCTGGAATGCCTGCACACCTAGTGCACAGTATACCATAGAGTTGGGGAGAAGCAGACTGATTTCTTGGTGGCCTGCTGTGCCTTTAAAAAAGGGGGGGTTATAAAATTATCACTGCACTGTGGACCTCTACAGTGTCTATGAAGAGAGCAGCTTTATGGTTTTCCCCAGGAGAAGTGCTTAAGAAAACATTTACTGGTCACTGGGACCCTTCAGTACTGTGGATGGGTACCCCAAAGATTCACTTTGCAGATCGCGAGTGTGAGCAATGGCTGTAGAAAGATCTATTTGCCCTCGTGCTGGCGCAAGCTCCTGTATGCCTAGCCCCACATAATATGGCATTGGAGAAGTGTGCATGCGCAGGTGAAGGAACCCCCTATGCGCATGCACAAGCCGGAGGAACGAGTCACGCATGCTCGTACTCAGAGCTCAAGCACATGCGCGAAGGAGTCGGAGAGATGAGCATAATGGACAAGACAGCCAGGAGACCCAGCAGACAAGCAGAAACATGGCCAACACCCTCCCTGAATACACAAGAGATGGGAAGGTGTGAAAGGCACCATATTAGGACGTCAGGGCTCCTGACGGCCGCAGCAAGAGGATACGGCAAACAAAAATGAATATACCTCCCGGGAGCCCTACAATTGAAAGGTAGACCCCAGATAAAAAAGGGAAGACAAAACTTGAAAAACTACTGACCCAGATGCCTTAGGATGCAGGCTGAAGTGAACAGGGGAAATAAGCCTCCAAAACAGATTGGCACAATAAGACACTATCCCTGCGGTCTCTAGCAGAGACCACAGGATGCCCAGAAGTTCCAACAAAATGCCACTGAAGTGGGTAACTGGGGCACTCTTGAGACCACTAGCAGGGGTCGCAAGTAATACCCAGCAGCAGATAACAGCCAAAACACAAACTTAGGTCTGCTAGCAGGAGACCCAAGTGAGCTGCTTAGCCACAAACTCAGACAATCATCCTGCTAAATGCACCTGCAAACAAACAGCTGAGTCCCAGGGATGTGGTCAGTGGTTCCATTGTATAACTGTGAAGTTTGGAAAGATTTACACAAACATTTGGCAGTTCCTTCCATGTTTAAATTACTGGTTCATCTAGTCTACTATTCTTTACGTGACGTAACAGAACCAGACGCTCCTCATTAATCCTGGTTTACTTAACATATTACAATAGAGTACCGAGTACAAAATACTGAGCTTACCTTAAAAATATAAATGAAATTCAAAAACTGCTGGGAGCTGTTTTTATGCACCGCAACCGGATCAGATATACAATTCAAACTGAGACAGGAGAGGCTGCATCACAGGGAAGAGGGGACAGACTTCTTTTGAAGTCACATGTGCATCAGCAACCTATCAGGTGAACATAATACCCATGTGTAAGGAGTGTGGAGCACCTCAGAGCTTATCTCGCACAATGAGACTAATGCCTTGTACTAATTGTACCACAGATGGAAAAAATGCTTCAGATTATGGAAATAATGTTTCTTTAAATCTTTGAATCTCTTTAACAATTCCATCGTAATAAAGTACAAAAAATAGACAACGAGCACTAGGGCAGACACAATACATGCAAGAGCAGTGTTAAAAAAGCCTTACATTTCACCTCACCTTAATGTGGTTTCATCAGAGGCATACTAAACACAGTGAATTCTGAGTCTATATATACAGCTCTTAATTACAACATGAAAGTGCAATCACAACAATTTATCTCAATGCACAAACTCATGTGCTTAATAAAAGGTAACCATCAATAGTGAATACCACAACACACTGATTCCACTCCTCTGTCAGTCATTAATTAATTACAACAATTACAAATTACAAATAAAACAATTATGGGGTCTGAGTCCCAGAACTTTTGTTTCTTTAAACTTGAGTTTTCTTTCTTTATGTCCTGGATTTCATTATTGACTCTTTCTCCTTAATGTTCAGGCTATATTCCTGTAACTCCAAAGGAAAAATGTTAAGTTCCCAAACCCTATTCTTGTATTCATTTTATTCATCTACAATTGATATTTTTAACCCACTAACAACAGCCATTCAGTATGTTTTTCTGCTTTTGTTGTTTCTTTAATGAATGCTGCTGTCCCAAATGCTAGCACTACATATCAAAAACTAACTGCACAACCATAACACACTCCAAACATTCCATATTTAATTATACATTTTATGGAAATACCAGATATTTAGAACAGGATAAAGTAAAACTACAGATCATTTTATTATTACATAGAGAATAGTGCATGGTAGCCATGCGCAACCAGCCTATAGTACCACCGAGGAGTTTGATTACCTCAGACCTCGACAGCGAAGCTCGAGAGATCCATGGTAATCAGAACCCTGATGTAGCACAATAGGCTGGTTGCACATAAGAGTGCCCATGCACTATTTTTTATAGTGTATGGTCCCCCATTGCCAAAGTTTTTTGTTGTAAATTTTTGAAATTAAAAAAATGTATTTGTTGCTCCATTGTGTTCTGGGAGTTGGGGCTGGTTGCTTTGTTTACATGTGTGGTTGCTAGGGAGCAGACATCCCTACATTTATTGCATAGCCTTCTATTGGCTGTCATTGGGATGTGGGAGGGATTTTCAAGGAAAAAACATGGTGGCATATGTCTCGGTTAGTGAGAGGATGTGGGCTCAGAGGAAACAATTACTTGCAAGTTATTTAAATATCGGGTTCCAGTTTTGATGAAGCTGAGATTATCTGGTTGATCCTGCATTTGGTTTTGCTTATGTGCCTGTTCATGTTCGTGTCACTGGTTCAGGGGATCTTGCCGCCAATGCTGCTGTTGCTGCTGCCAGGAGGGCTCGCACCCAGTTGACGGTTCTGATAGAACCTCTAGAGCTTTTCCAAACATTGTTGTACCACAGTGTACTACAATCACATTCCATGACTTTTTGAATTGTGGTACAACATTTGGAAGGCTCTGATTTCTATGTAGCACAGCATCTGACTATACACTATAATCCCTTCCTTTCCTATATTTGAACCCTTTCTGACTTCTCTTATGTATTAATGCTGCTTCTTTAGTAAATGTTTAACTTCCACTGAGTCATTGAGACCCGGTGGAAAACAAGCCCAAGTTCTGTAGATCCAAATGGATTCTTTCTGGCTGACTACACTTTCCCAGTCCCCCTACCCCTCCATACCCTCTCAATTCCAAAAAATGCTAACAGTGTATTCCCTTTTATCCTTGTTCAGAACATGCTTACCAATAGCATATTTAGTGTTGCCATCCCTCCATGCATGTACATGTTCCCCAATTCATTGTTTAAAGTTTCTAATCGTTCTCCCAATATAGAAAGCATCACATTTACACTGCACTATTTATACTATTCCTTCAGTATTACAGTTTATAAACAAATTGCAAAAATTTTCTTTTTATCCTGTGGATGTTTAATTTCACTCCCTTGAATAATGTAGCTACAATATATACAGTTACCACACCGATTGTTCACATTGGGAGCCTTCCAAAACATATTCTTTTCAGGTGCAACATAATGGCTACTAACCACTATGTCCCTTATGCTCCTCACTTTTCTAAATGTCACCTCAAGTTTTTCTGGTAGAGTATTTTGTAATCTAGAGTCTCTCAATATAATGGGCCACCTTCTATTGATAATATTACTAACCTTATTTGCCCTGTGTGTAAATGTTGTGATGAATCTTGGGAAATCAGGGTGCTGTACTGGTCATTTAGGTGACTTATTTTCCAGCAGCATTCTTTACTCCAACTGGTTAACTTACTCTAATGCTATAGTTACTAGATCCTGTTTATAACCCCAAACAGTAAATTTATTGACCAGCTCCTGAGCTCTAATCCCATATTGTTTTGCTTCACTGCAATTTTGCTTAACTGCCCCTTTGAATAGCATTTTTTACATGTGAAGGATGGTAATTTGTAGCTTGCAACAGGGTGTTGCAATCTGTAGGCTTTACAAATAAATCTGATGCTATAATCGTGTAGTTCAACATCCAGAACTTCAGCACGCTCCAAATGTGTCACTAACTTGAACTTTAAAGCACAATTTGTTGATTCTAAATAATGCACAAACAAAATCAGATCTGCTTCCTTCCTTCCATATAATTAATATATCATCAATAAAACACCTCCACAAATTCACACAACCCAGGTGTGGATTTGCGGAGGCATTCCTGACATAGAGATATTCCCAACTAGCCAAATACTAATTAGCAAAACTGGGGGCAAATATAACCCCTCTAGCTGTACTCCTGATCTGTAAATAATAAATCCCCTTAAACATAAACATATTAAGGGTCAAAACCAATTGTGCCAAATCTAATAATAACTCTGTTGGAGAATGGGCACCAGGGGGGTCTCTGATCTAAAAGAACTGCATAGCAGACAAACACTCACCATGTGGAACTGAAGTGTACAAAGACTGTACATCTAGAGTAGCAAACCGCCAGTCATCCTCCTTAGCTATATCTTGTACAGTGTTCAGTATGTCTGTAGTGTCACGAATGTAAGATGGAATATTCTGTACTATAGGTTTAATGAAGTTATCGACTAACTGTGACAAAGGTTCAGTGATCCACCCCTTACCAGAGACAATAGGATGACCTGGTGGTTCATTTAAACACTTATGTATTTTGGGCAGAAGATAGATCGTAGACAGTACTGGAAATTCAGTTGTTAAAACTTTTTCCTCCATATTTATCCAGTTCTTATCTAGTGCCCACATCAAATATTCATCTATTCTTTTTTAAAAAACTTTCAAGTTCCCTGTCAGCTTTCTATAGTATTCAAACAACATGAAGTCTTGCTATATTCTGACATATGCAGTGAGTCCCAACCTTCGAACTGCCCCAACCTTCGAACTGCCCCAACCTTCGAACTGCCCCGGAGATGAAGGAGTTAAACTTTCCATGCCAGGCATAGAATGCTGAGCTCGAGCTTGGTTGAGACTCTGTCTGTTGTTCTTCAAACTCAAACCATCAGATTCTTTACTGTGCCTCACTGAACAGTCGCTCTGGAGATTTCTCCTTCTGCTCGGTTCAATTTGTCGGTTAAAGTACCGTTTTCTCAGTTTTCGATCGAATTTAAACTGTAACCTGTAAGTTCAGTCTCTGTCTGTCATATTTGTGAGTACTAGATAGTTTATATTTTACTCTATTCTGTGTGGAACTTGTAAATGGTTCATCGGTTCGGTTTGAACCGATCAAGCTGCTAAAAAATCTTAAATTGTACTTTCACAGTGTGAGTTACCGTTCTTATCGGTTCTAAAAAAACGGGTTTCGTTACGTTTTTTTCCACAACCTGTGACATGGTTAGGAACCGATAAGAGGGTCTTGCCTGGCGAATTGCCATAAAAGGGTAAGTTTGGATAGGACTGGCACTATGTCTGAGAAAGCCCAAAAGAAAAACTGGGCCCACTGGGTTTCAACACTGTAGTGTGTGTGGGGAAGTCTTTGCCAAGGCTGATCCCCACACCACCTGTGTTTACTGTCTGGGGTTTGACCACCCCAGTGCAGACTACCAGATTTGTAAAATATTCCTGCAGCATCCCTGGAAAGAGAGCTGGTAGCTCAGGGAAAGGAGGCCAAAAGTCAGCTGAACCGATGGCCAGCTCGGTTCGGTTCAAACTGAACCAGAAGGAGTGCCCTCTGGCCAGGGTGAGACTTCTTCAGGCAAAAGGAGATCCGACTCTGAGGAGTCGGTTCCAGGAAAAGGACTAGAAAATCAGCTGGTGTGGAGCCAAAACTTTCCTCTCCAACCGCTGAAGAAATAGCCAAAGCAATCAAAATTGTCCAGTCGCTTTCCACGGTTCCGACCGAACCGGCACCATCAGGGAGGTGCTCTGATTGGCTGGTTCCACCGGTTCAAGAGTATGATTTAGAGGAGTATTATGAACCGGAGGAGGGGGAAGAGGAGTATAAGGAGAGTGAATGTGGATTTGGAAGTCTGGATGTGCTCATTGACCAGGACATCTCCCCAAGCAGACCTTCAGGAGTGTCTCCTCCTAGGCTTTCTGAGTCCCTTCTCATTTTATGTTTTCTAAAAAAGTGGCTGAAACCCTCCAGCTCCCTATGCAGGAAGCTGTGGATGATCAAGAAGAGCCTGACTTTGTGGAAATGATGGATATCCCAGAGTCTAGGAGGCTGTCTATTCCCTTGCATAAATCTTTTGGGAAACAGACATTTAAAATTTTAAAAAATCCTAACACTATACCTCCTGTGGATAAGAGAATGGACAAGAGGTATACATTGTCAGGCTCTGATACAGAGTTCCTTACACAACAATGCAGCCATGTTGGGGTAGTGCAGGCTGCAGCCTGTGACAAGGTAAATATTCCTTTGGCTTCACGCCCCCAAGAAAAGGACTCCAAGAGGATTGATGCCATGGCAAAGAAACAGTACATGGCAGCATCCTTGGGACTCAGACAGGTGAATTATATGGCTTTTGTTGCTAGATATCAGAAATCCAGATGGGACACTGTCATGGCTTTAGCAAACCAGGTCCCTGGCCAGCTTGCCAAGGAGCTGGAGCAGGTGCCTGCTGATGGTATTGAGGCATCCAAGGTACAATTCCATGCTGCATTGGACTCAAATGATGTGTCATCAAGAGTCATGGCTACATCTGTGGCACTCGCAGAATGGCTTGGCTCAGATGTACTAGTCTGTCACAGGATACCCAGACTAAGGCCATGGATTTTCCTGTTGTAGGTAATTCTCTGTTTGGGGAGCAGACAGAGAATTATACGAAGAAAATAGATGAGTATAGCGCCACCTATAGGAGTGCACAGGCCAAGGAAAAGCAGGCCACTCCTCAAAGGCAGCTTCCCAGGGGCAAAGGCAGGCCTTTTCATAGGCCTTTTTACCAAGCCCAGGCCTCCTCTTCTGCTTATGCCCAGAGGGGGTTCTTCAGAGGGAGAGGCAGATGGGGTACAAGCAGGCCTGCTTCCACCCCTCTGCCCATAGCCACTGCAAAGCAGGCACCCTGATGGGGCTGCAGGCCGATTCTCAGCTACCTGTAGGGCAGGTTGGCTTACTTTGTCCAGGACTGGGAGTCTCTGACATCAGACAAATGGGTCCTGGAAGTAGTAAGCCAGGACTGGTTCTCAGCTTCAAAAGTTCTCAAAGATGAGAACCAGATTCTTTCCACCTGCAAATCCATCAGAGGCACTTGCCTTAGAGGCAGAGGTCTCTTCCCTCCTAGCTCTCAGAGCTGTGGAAAGGGTTCCACCCCCACACCAGGGCAAAGGGTTGTACTCCAGGTACTTCCTTACCCCAAAAAAGACAGGAGAATGGCGGCCCATCCTGGATATCAGAAACTTAAACAAGCACCTTATAAAACCAAAATTCAGAATAGTGACTCTGGGAATTATTCTACCCTCTCTAAGACCAGAGGACTGGCTAGTGTCCCTGGACCTCAAGGATGCCTACTTCCATATTCTCGTCAGAAGCTCCCATCGAAAGTACCTCAGGTTCGAGCTGCCCTCGGGCCATTACCAGTTCAGAGCAATGTCCTTTGGCCTCACCTCTGCTCCAAGGGTATTCACAAAATGCCTGGCAGTAGTAGATGCTTCTCTAAGAAGGCAGAAATTGCCGTCTTCCCTTACCTGGACGACTGGCTCATAGTAGGCCAGTCCCCAGACTAAGTCAGTTACACTTACAGATAACTCAGCAACTGCTCACCCTTTGCTCTTCTAAATCTTCCAAAGTCAGTTCTAGAGCCTGTCCAGCTCCTCACCTTCATAGGCACAGAGCTAGACACAGAGAAGGCCATAGCCTTCCTTCCCCTGGACAGGGCAAGGACCCTGGTCTCCATGGCCTCCTCATTCACCCTGCAGGTGTCTCGACCAGCAAGATATTTTCTGCAGCTCCTGGGACACATGGCTGCTTCTACAGCAGTAGTGCAGGGAGCAAGATTTCAGATGAGGGACATTCAGTTCCATTTGAGAGCCTTTTGGTCTCAAAGGAAGGACCCTCTGACCAAATTGATCCCAGTAACTCAAACCCTGATCCAGGCCCTACAGTGGTGGCAGGACCAGAACAATCTGAGACAAGGGATTCCCTTTGTCACTCAGTCTCACTCTTTAATCCTTACTACAGATGCCTCCCTCTTGGGGTAGGGGCTCACATGGGTGACCTCACCACCCAGGGATTGTGGTCCCCCAGGAATCTCTGTTCCACATCAACCTGTTGGAACTCAGAGCAATATTTCTAGCACTTCAAGCTTTTTCCAAATCTGTTCAGAACAAAGTTGTACAGGTCAGAACAGACAACACCACCACAATGTGGTACATCAACAAGCAAGGAGGCACTCCGTCTATGGCCTTGTGCACCGAAGCAATGAAGTTGTGGTCTCTGGCTTACTCCCTGAACACCTCCCTCATGGCAGTTCACCTCCTAGGCAAGGACAATGTCCTGGTAGATGCTCTCAGCAGGATTTCCCAGGGCCATCACAAATGGTCACTGGACCCCCCGGTCTTGGAGGTGATATTTTCCAGATGGGGCACCCCACAGATAGATCTTTCTGCAGCCCCAGACAATCATCAGCTTCGTCTTTTTTGCTGCAGGCCCCTAGTGTTGGGCTCAGTCCCCCTGGATGCCTTAGTTCTCAATTGGGAAGGGAAGTTTCTCTATGCTTTCCCCTTCCCTCTCCTGTTCAAAGTGCTAGTCAAAATCAGATCTCAACCCTGCAAGATGATCCTGATTGCTCCAGACTGGGCCAGACAGCCCTGGTATCCACTCCTACTGTCCTTAGTAGTCCATCTTCCCCTGTGTCTTCCCAGGAATTGCAACCTGTTGACCTGTGCTCAGGGGAGGGTTTGGTACCCAAACCTCAAATCTCTCAATCTCAAGGCCTGGCTCTTGAAGAGTTAGAATTTGCTGATTTACACCTTTCCCAAGGGGTAATGGATATCCTGAAGGCTTCTAGAAAACCTTCCACTAGGGCTACTTATAATTCCAAATGGAAAAGATTTTCCATATGGTGCTCTGGGAAGCATATTTCCCCAGAATCTGCTGGTCTTCCCACAGTCCTTGATTATATGGTCCATTTATATAGCTTGGGGCTGAGACCAGCTACACTGAAAGTGCATCTGGCAGCTGTGTCTGCTTTTATTTCAGCAGGTAAGCCCTCTCTTTCAGCTCACCCTATTTTCTCCAAGTTTTCAAGGGATTGCTTCACACCAACCCTCCATTCAGGGACCCTGCCCTGCCTGGGACCTTAATGTTTGAATTGCTCAGCTTATGCAACCCCTTTGAGCCTTTATCTTCAGCAGAGCTTAAGTACTTGACTTGGAAGACTGTGTTTCTGGTCTGCCAGACGCATAAGTGAATTACAAGCTTTGTCAGTGGAGCCTGATTTTATCTCTTTTCATAGAGATAAGGTGGTCCTCAGGACTAACAGGAAGTTCTTGCCTAAGGTGGTTTCAGATTTCTACCTTAATCAATCTGTGTCTCTTCCAATGTCCTTCACTGACCATTTCTTCTCTGGTGAGAGGAGGCTGTACAGTTTAGATGTGAAAAGAGCCCTTAGTTACTACATAGAGTGTACCAAGGGTCACAGGTTTGACTCCCCCCAACTGTTCCTCACTTATGGTGAGGTTGATAAAGGGAAATCTGCCACTAAAAGATCCATTGCCAGGTGGATTGTCTCTTGTATCCAATTTTGTTATGAAAAACTGAGTAAGGTTCTTCCCTCAGGCCTGAGGGCTCACTCTACCAGAGGTACAGCTGCTTCGCTGGCTGCTACCAGGGACATCCCTATTCTAGAGATATGTCATGCAGCTACCTGGAAAACAGTTCACACTTTTACCAAGCATTACTCCCTGGACATCCAGGCTAGGAGTGGTGCTTGGTTTGGCACAGCTGTGCTTCACAGCCTATTTCCTAAGTAGGTTCTGTCCCTCCTCTATGGAGGTACTGCTTTGTAGTCTGCATATGTCATAATATAGCAAGACTTCATGTTGTTTGAAGAAAAAATTACTCACCTTAGTAATGTTGTTTCTTCTAATGGAGTCTTGCTATATTCTGACCCCCCCACCTGCCCCTCTCAGAACCTCTGTTTTTGGGATGTGGAAGGGCAGTACAGTGTTGGCACTTAGTAGGTGCCCACCTTGTTGTTTTCACCCCTTCTTTCTTGGGGTGAGTTGGTGTGTTTTTCATTTTTTGGGTCTCCTGACTTGAGTCTTTGTTTTGGGACCAAAAAATGTGTTTTATGTTTGATAGCCAGTTGGCTAGTGTAGGTTTACAGCTTTCACATAGGACCTTAGTGAGTTTAGCTCATAAAGCTCTGACAGTTTGAGTTTGAAGAACAACAGACAGAGTCTCAACCGTGCTCGAGCTCAGCGTTCCATGCCTGGCATGGAAAGTTTAACTCTTTCATCTCCGGGGCAGTTCGAAGGTTGGGACTCACTGCATATGTCAGAATATAGCAAGACTCCATTAGAAGAAACAACATTACTAAGGTGAGTAGTTTTTTCTTCTTTATCATTTAACTGTTTTAGAATTTCCCCATCCATATTTATCACTGTCCAGTACAACACTAGCTCCCCCCTTGTCAACTGGCTTTACAATCACTGACCTGTCTCTGGCTAGATTTTGTAATGCTTCTTTTTCTTGAAATGTCAAATTCCTGGTTACCTCCCTTTTAACTGTGGAGTTCAAGTCCAAATGCATCCAATCCTCATCGCATTGTCTTAAAAAGGACTTCACTGCTGGTCCATGGGGTGGGCAAAATGTAGATCTAGGTCAAAAACTATTCACTGGAATTTGCCAAGAACCCAGCTCAGCATCTGATACAAGATTCTCTGGGAAAAAAGTCTTAAGGGTTATTTTTATGGTAAATAATCGGAGATCAATCACCATCCTGCTAACATCAAGTGGTGCAGAGGGAATAAATGTCAAACCCTTGTTTAATTCTTATCCTTCATCAGCACTTAATATCCATCCCGAGAGGTTAACAGCATTGTCTTATGCACAAATATTGGCTCTCAATTGTTTAAGTTGAAATTTCTTCTACCTCTTACCCCCGGCCCCGTCCTCTGCCCTAGTTTTGTACAAACATGAACCTTGTTTGGCGCTTGCTGCATTGTGGAACCTGCTGCATTTGTTCATGTTGTATAATGGAGGGGAGAGTTCTGTCAAAACATCAAATGATTTTGTCCTGTTCTTCAGGGCAAAAAATAAGAACAATTGCATGATGCATCAGAATCTGGTCCTGATGTATAATCGAGTACTGTGGCTTCATCTATTTGTACTTTCTTAAGCCTTGATCTTGGAACTTCCTGTTGTTTATTGGACCAGTTAAATACTGTTCCATTCAGTCTCCTGCATGATCCATCTCTTTTTAACTTTTTTCTTTTGCTGCTTTCAAACAAGCATCATATCGAAGCATTTTCTCATCTAACTCTTTCCTAAGATCTATTAATTCCACCTCAGGAAGCAATTCTGCTAACTGATGCTCCAGCTTTTTAATATTATTAGTCACATGCTCTCTGATTGGCATTGCATTTGATACTATGAGCTCTATCCACTTTGTGAAAGCCTCATGTGCAATCTCCTGCCATTTATCCATAAGTTCTTTAATGTCAGTTCCAAATGCTGACATCTTTTTTTTCTACTACATATTTATTATATTTTTCATTTGCAAAATCATAGGACAGGTTTTTAAAATGCATAAGTTAAGACAGTACATAATTACATCAGTCAGATACATAGCAATAGATTAGTCAAAGGTCTCAGGACAACTTTCATGTTTTACAAAGCAATTCATATAATGAGTACTAAGACATTTACATAAGACATCATCAGAGGCTTATATGTTTCTAAGGTACAAAAGTAGGATCTAAAGATGAAATATATAGCATCCATTTTCTCCATTTAAGCTCGAATGCAGACCATTTATCTGTGCTTTTAGCTATTAATCTCTAATACATAGATTTCTCCCATTATTCCTCACCAGTTCTGTATATTTGGAGACTTCTTCCCCAGTTTCTAGTAATTGCTTTTTAGCTACTAGCATGTAAGTGATTAACAGTAATTCTCTGGGTATTGGAGCCCTCTGGTGAATTGAGAGTAATCAGGAGTGTAGCCAGAAATTTCCATTTTGTACTCAATCTCCAACAGTTACACCCCCCAAAATTAAAAAAATGTATACATCCTTTCCAAATGACACCCTTTTCCAAACAAGTCAGATTGTTGTCAGATGACTGCTCTACTCTCTAAAGAGGTTATACATGTATTGGACACTCCTCAGTGGCCTACACAAACCCAAATACTACAGATTAGGATGATAATATTAACAGAGTGGCTTATGGTTTGTGACAGGCACTCAACAAAACTGTACACAAATGTGTACAGTGAGTATTCCTGTCTACACCCTTGAGAGTAATACCAGCTCAGGGGTCAACACAACTTCCACATCTTCCAACCTTTTAATGCCTCTAAAATATCTCTCCAGTAACTCACAACATGGGCAGGCCCAAAAAACATGGAACTGATCCGCAGACATTTCTCCACAATCTCTCCAGCAATTACTTAGTGTCTCTGATGAAAACCTGGCCAGTCTTGCGGAGTATAGAAAACTCTATTTCTAATTTTCCAGGCAAATTCTCACCAATAGGAGGCTCCTAAAAGTCCCATTGAGAATTTAGTATACTTTTCCCAATCTTCGATACCTGAGTGGAAGCACTTTATTCCAGGCATTTAGAATTCTGAGTTGAATTTTTGATAATTCCTCAAACCCTGTATACTATTCCTACACAGTGGGCCCACAACTGTCTTCTCACTATGGTCATGGCTAAGTAAGCAATAAAGGGGGTCTGGGAGTCTACTAAAGCTAGTCCTTTACGTTCA
This sequence comes from Neoceratodus forsteri, assembly GCA_016271365.2. Classification (NCBI taxonomy): domain Eukaryota; kingdom Metazoa; phylum Chordata; order Ceratodontiformes; family Ceratodontidae; genus Neoceratodus; species Neoceratodus forsteri. The sequence goes on along the minus strand of CM057459.1, from coordinate 187,518,930 downwards.
AAGCCTCTCTTAGCTTGTATAGATTGGAAAGTCTTGTTGTGGAAGATTGTATGTTCCTTGAAGTTTAGTAAATGAGAGGACCCCTGGCATCAACCAAGTGGAACATAAATTTAAAACCTTTTGTCTCCATTGAGCTAAAATACCCTCCTGTTCTAGAGTAAGAGTTTGATTCCAAAATTTAATAGATTAAAATAGGGACCTACTGGTTCTAGCCTCTCAGATGGATGAGTCTCCTCCAAGTCTCCATAGTAGAATTTGTACTATAAATAAGTCTAGGTCTTTTTATTTATTGGGGCATATAGCAATTGTAAAAGTTCTCTCCTCCTTTACCCCATTAAGGGTAAATTCTAAATTCTTCCATGGTCTTTCAGATAAGACATTAAACCGAGGTCCCATCTGCCTGGATTGGTGGTAGTTCAGGGTGGATGTTAAAGATCCCATGGCACTTATCGAAAAGAGTAGGGGTGTTTTATTGGCAAAATAACATAAAGACAATAACACATTTTAGAACAAATAATATCTCAATAACAGAGAAAAACAATTAAACATAATTACTTAAATACCACAAAAACAAAGCATTCATAAGAAACTGTAGATTTAACAGAACTTGTGCCAACTTTTACCCTTATGGCTATCGCTAAATACACTTTTCTCAACATCCACACATTTTACTTAAATTTAATAAAGTGAAAAACCCTTTCCACCATTTCCGTGGGGTTCCTGAGGTAACTCTTAAAGCATCTAGAGAATAAATTTGAATTAACTCCTTAATTATCAATTCACTAACCTTAAAATAAGGCATTTTCTTTTGATAAAGAACCCATTGTACCCTGGCTTGCCATAAATAATATCTTAAACACCCCAAGAATAATGACAAAGTTTCTTCATGGAATTCTGATAAATTAACTGGATAACAACCTAAAATCAATAAATCATAAGTCATATTACATAACCATCTAAATCCCCATAAGTTAGCTAAATACTTCCATAGACCAATAGCATATGAACATCTGAGAAAAAAATGCTCCATGGATTCCTCCACATTAATACATTCTAGGTATGGACACATTCTCTCCTGTAAAGATTTATATTTACTTACCTTTGACATTTAATCTCCCATAGAAAATTAACCACTGTGTTTCCCATTGTTTCTGAGGCATCCTAATATTGTTTAATTGTACCAAAACTTTATCATTTAATACTGTAGGGCAATTTTTAAATCCTGGTTCCAAGGGACTATTAGTTGATATTAGATAACGGTAAAGCCCTTTCATGTTGTTATTCAAAATTATCTGTTTTTGTATCTGCCATTTAAACAATTTCTGTGCTGAAGGCCTAAAATATAAAGGTACAGCTAAATGACGATTTAGTTTGGGAGCCAAATTAAGCCAGTTCTTAAAATATTTACCCATTGTTTTTAAATACCAAGTCTCCTCAGCACTTGAGTCTGCTTTTAATCCTTCTTTAACCGAATTAGCAAGAAATAATGCATGCACAAAAATAACTGGATCAACCATACCCAATCCACCCTTATTTTTCATCAAGTACGTGTAACCCCTTTTAACGGATTTAAACGATTGCCCCATAACATTTGAAAAACAAACTGTATAACTTTGATTCAAAAGCACTGGAAGGGGAAAAATCATGCTACATATTGTACCATAGGGAGAAGAAATTGCTTAATGACTTGCACCCTTTCTAATTTGGATAGTTTCCACTGTTTCCACCTATTCACTTTAGACTCTACTTTGTAATGACACTTTCCCAATTCTCAATAGGTATGTTCTGGGAACCAAACTTAATTCCTAATATTTTTAGAGGAATCTTAGAAATATAAATGCCTCCTGCCATACCTCATTAATCCCTGTTGCACCATTAATAATCCCTTAGTTTTATTTAAATTTAATTTTGCATTAGATACCTTGAAAAGTCCTTGAAGGCTGACAAAAATGGGTTATGAAGCATAATCCTCAAGGTATACTACTAAGTCATCGGCATAGGCCTGGATTCTTAATTGCAAATCTGATCTATTATTGACTGTCATACCCTTCCATTTCTGACTTGAAGCTATAATTTGTAGAAAGGGATCTAAAGCAAAATATAAAGAAGAGGGCTAAGCGGCACCCTTGACTAACGCCTGTATTTAATCTAAAACATTCTGCCTTATAACCTTTTAAATATGGAAACACAAAATAACTATCATACAATTCTCTATGATATCCACTAATTGGTTTGGCACCCATAGTGTTTAAGCATGAGGAAGAGAAAGGGCAAATAGACTCTATCAAAGGCTTTATCCAAGTCTGCAGTCATTAAACATCTGCCGATCCTATATCAGAGAGATGCTCAATAAATCCCTAATTAACATAAGAGCAGACTGAACCCGCTCTATCAGGTAATCCACAATATTGGTAAGGTGAAATAACTCCTTTGCATAATTTTTAATCTATTATTCCTCCTTCGGTAGTTCAGATTGAAACTAGTAACTCTTATGCAGCTCTGTTCTCTTCATGGGGTAATACTGAGATAGAGGTTGAAGACTCGATTCTCAAAATCCTCCTTTCATCTAGGTCTCAAATTTTGATAACTATAAGGACAAGAAAAGAAAAGAGGAAAATAATGATTGGCTTCTTTAAAATGGCTATGAGTTTGGCATGGGGTTCTTTAAATGTTCATAGTTTATTAAATAAGGTCAAAAGACAAGCCTTTTTTATTACATTCACGACTTTCCAATTTCTGTATGCTTCTTGCAGGAAACATGGATGTACTCCATAGAACAGTCGGTATCTTTTAAAAGAGAGGGTTCTGGGGCCCTCATTTTGGTCTTTTGAGAGGACTCTGCTGATGGTATAGGAATTGTATTTAACTCATTTGACTTTCAACTGCATAATCTAATTGATTTAATACCAGGAAGGGTTCTGATCGTGGATGGGAAGTGGCAAGGGTTATGTTTTAGGTTCATTAATATCTATAATCCCCAAACGAAAGCGGTAGGGTAAATTGCTTAAAATGGTCCAGCCTTTTACTAACAACTGTTAGAATATTATGGGAGGTGACTTTAATTGTCCTATTTCAGCTCATTCTAAATCTAAAACTAAAAACATACTGTGATACTAATGCTTTAGAGAAAATTATTAAGGAGGCTGGTCTTTGAATTGTAATAATGGTATGCAGGCAGGGGTAGCTTTTCCTTTAAAAAGGGACATGTTTTACTTTAATTGATCATATGTTTGTATCAGCTAATATGCAATTAGAGTCCTTTAAAATATTTCCTTGTGAGTTTTCTGATCATTCCCTTTATTTAGTATTTTTGTCTTTCGATGTGAAAGAGTGTAGGCATACTAGATGGAAACTTAATAATTCTTCTTGATCTTCCTTTTATTCAAGCAGGAGTAATACCTTTAAGTGCTAGATTATCGGTGGCCTTCTATATTCAGACCTAGGAGATTGGTGGTTGGAAACAAAAGCTGATTTAAGAAATTGGTTCAAATCTCAAGGAGTTAAAACAAAAATCACAATTTTCTACGTTACTTAGGCATTAGGCAACAATTACAGAGGCTCATGACCATAGCTTATACGTCTAGGTATGACTATTCTGAACAAATTGCTAACCTAAAAGCTAAGATGAGAGATTTTCAATATGACAGAGGCAAAACCATGCAAGCCATTTTAACTAATGGAATTAAAAATCACCTATTGGAGATCCTTTTGTGATGTGTAAACAACTAAGAGAAGCTACAAGAATGGAGTTACTTAAACGCGGATGGTAGTATGGCTTCTTCTGTATCTCATTTACAGAAGTGATTGTAGACCACTATCGCTCTTTAGAACCCTAGAAAAGATTTCAATCTCTTCTATGGATGCTTACTTAAAGGAGATTGTGATCCCAGGTGATCAGTTAAGGAGACAGGAAGTATGGGGCCCAATTACACAGATAGAAATCTTGAACTCCATTAGGCTTTTGAAATTGAATATTTCACCAGGGATAGATGGGATTTCTAATAATCTTTATCAAAAATTTGCTGAACAATTAAGTCAGTGCCTTTTTCTACTGTTTAAATTTTTTCTAGATAAAGCCATTATTTTTCCTTCCTTTTCAGAAGGATTATTAATTTACATTTTTAAATCAGGAGACAAGCAAAACATTGCTAACTGGAGACCAATTACTCTTTTAAATTCAGATTATAAAATATTTACTTGTATTTTAAGGGAGTTTTGAGAGTAGATTTCTAGTAGATCTTCTCTGGGGCAACCTCACCGCTGATTTACTTACTGTGGCTACAGAACCCACCTCCTTAACTGCTCCTTCCTCATAACAAACCGGGGGAAATTCTGAAAGGCTATGAAGAACCATGCTATCCTTCTTTAACCCTTCCCCATCTGAAGGTGATTCCAGCCTACCCACCCTACCTGCTGAAAATAGCTTTCCTTATCCCCACCCTTATCCAAACCCTTATCTTTTAACCTCTTGAGTCAGTTGTCTTTTAGCCTGAGTAGTAGCCTGGGTGGGAATGTTCACACTGTGAGGAAGCTTTAGCCATGGTGTCTTGTGCTTCTGTATGAAAACCTCGAATTAGAACATTGTGCTGTCCTTTGAGCAGCCCATGGACACATTTTAAATGTATGACCTTTAGCTTCACATAACTCACAGCTAGCTTGGTTATTGCAAAACATAGTTAAATGCCCTATCTCTCCACAATTGTCACAGCGAGGTTTGTCACAGACACTTGAAAGATGTGTTCTAGCACCACATTTGTAGCATGCACGAGGTTGTCCACTATAAAACATACTTCTATCTTTCCCCAAAAGAAAAGAATTAGGAATATGTTCAATCCCTGTCTCTGACTGCCTTAGTTTAACTTTATACTTCCATCCACCAGTCCAGAAACCCTCTATATCTAAGATAGGTTCTGGCTCACTTAATACCTCACATTTTTCTTTAACCAAATGTTATATCCTCTACCCAAACTCCCTCGTTCAAACATGATTGTGACAAATTTAAGTAGTGGTTTAGATAGGGAATAACAATAAAGGGCGCCAAACAGGTGAAAACTTAACTTGGTTGTACCTAACCCAAAACAGGTCTAAAGCATGTTGAGAACGAAAACTGATGTCATAATTGTCTTCCCTGAAATATTTATGAAAGCATAAACATCCTGGTGTAAACTTTAATGAGTCTTTTAGTAAGGTTTTGCCCACATAATACCTATCGGACCTTATTTCCAACCCTCCTTTATATCTCAATCTTACGACATTACTTGGAGCAGCTTCCCTATGGGAATTTGAAAATAGTTCGGACATCAAAGGTTTCTGAGCAGAAGAAGGGGCTGCACATTAACCGCAATTGAATTCTTCTGCATAGGTTCCTGCCGTTGTAATAGTAAAGCAGAATGATTGTTCAGGCTAGAAGTACCAGAAGGAGGATGTAAAGATTCTTTCTCTAATTTATTATTCATCTCACACTCTGACCCTTTCTGCTGTTGACAAACTGGAAACCATTCTGGAGAGTGCTGCGATAAGGTTGAGTTCAAATCCATGCAGGGTCAGGCTTCCATTCCCGAGACTGTTTGTTTCACCCAGCCTCACATAAAGCTTTTTGTGGTGACCAAGTAACATGTGTTCCTTCATTTTGTACCTGAGGGAAGCAGTCATTGGAATATTTGGATTTGACTCTCTTCTTCTTTTTTTTGTTTTTATTATTGGGGAAAAAATTAGTAACCCTCTTGAACCTGCAGACGTACTGATAAGTTACTGTTGGGTCAGATAAAGAGTTCTCCTTATTCTGGTGTTTAAAGACAAAACCAGTCATTTTGTTTAGGTGTGGTTCCTCTTTGTCTCCAAGGGGAAAACAAAACTGAATCATTACTCAGGTCGCCAGATTTTCCACCTTTGCAATTTGTGTCCTCTGTAATTGAGCTAGGCTGTAGGCACTGCTATTAACCACTTAAAACACTGCCAGCCTGTATTTGATTTAAAGTGTACCCTGCTTTTGTACGCCATAATCTCAAGCCCTGTTGAAATTTTTCTTCTGCTGCCGGCTAAAGCAAACCAGCTCCAGCCTTAGAGCTATTAGGTGCTATCATTAGCGCACCTGGCATCATTAATAAGCTCAACGCGTCATGGAGCTTCAAAAGACCGAACAAGTCTGTATTTTAAAATCAAAGGGATTCGCTTCCCAACACTAACAGTATCAGTGAAATGATTTTAGACACAGGCACAGTACCTTCCAGAAGCTCTTCGCTTTGAGCCGACATCCTGTGATCCTTTTGTCGCTTTTCTGTTTGAAGTCCTCTGTTCGCTGAAACAACACGCCCACAGGCTCGTTTAAAAAATAAACTCTTCTTTATTTTTAGAGTTTGAAACAGTTCCAGAGTCTCCATGAACAGGAGCACCAGCCTGCTTGCTAGGAAGAACTGGTTTGCTCTCAGACTCAGGTTCAAATCTCACCGATTCCATTTCAGTTTGTAAAGAAACAATAACTTGACCACTTTCTTCTTTTTATAATCCACTACAGCTTGTTCCCATTCCACAAAGGCATCTTGAAAATCTGCATCCGAATCTCTCTCAGCCATATCCACGGCTGAAGCCTCTACTAAGCCTGGAGTAAGAGTTGAGGCTGGCTCTCCTACTCCACTTGCTTCCTCCACCTTCCTTGGTTCACTTGGAGCAGCCATCTTGGAAATGGCCTGGCCCCCTACTGGCAGCAATGCAGCAGCAGAGTAGGGGAATTTCCCAGTGTCCTGGCCAAATTTCCCTCATTCACTAAAAATACCACCAACAGCTTAATCTGGTTCAAGGTCAGTTGGCATTCATCTGTATCTCCTCCCCCGGGTCGTGCCTGAAAATAGGCAGGATTTGTCTAGTGCACTTATCTGGTCAACAAAAGCTAAATAAAAAAAAAATAAGTAAAATATCATATTTTGGATTATTCCAATTGAAAACTCGAGCTATGACTGTAGCGTATGCATACATCTGAAGATCAGGCAAATTTTAGCCTCCCTTATTTTTGGGTAACATTACAAATGCTGACATCTTAATGATACTTAAACCTCTTCGGACCTGCTTTAGAGCTGAATAAGCTTCTACAGATGTTTTGTGATAGTACATACAGCATTCTTTTTTTTTACCATCTTTTCTAATTTAAAATATATATAGTGCAGCCCCACAGAACTAGCAGTCTCTACTGAACCACTTGTATGTGGTACAGTGCAATTATCTAAAAGTGGGTTACTAGAACCACTGTGTTCAAAAACATGCTCTGCATAGTGAAACTGTCCTAGATTTAAAGGTTCCATGTTATTAACTGCATTCCCATAATTATTCTCCATAATGGAACAATTTCTTGTACAATCTTCTCAGTATCAATGGATATTTCCTTAAAGTGCACAAATACTCACTTGTCCTTCACAGCTTCTGATGAACATATAATGAGCTCTTGTCTGTACTGGCACAAAACATCGGTACAAGGTTATTTAGCTCTAAAGCAGGTCCCGAGAGGTTTAAGAATCATTAAAATGCCAGAATTCAAGAATCATTAAGACGCCAGAATTTATGGATAAAGGGCAGGAGATTGCACAGGAGGCTTCCACAAAGTGGGTGGAGCTCATACTATTGAATGCAACACCAGTCAGAGAGCAGGGGGCTAATGATATTAAAAAGCTGGAACATCAGCTAGCAGAATTGGCTCCTGAGGTGGAATTAATAGATCTAAGGAAAGAATTAGATAAGAACATGCTTAGACATGATGCTCATCTGAAAGCAGCAAAAGAAAAAAGTTAAAAAGAGATGCAAGAGACTATCTGAATGGAATAGTTTGTTTATTGTTTGTTTGTTTATTCGCTTAACGGGTAAGCACACTGGAAACAAGTTTCTTTTACAGGTGCGACCCACATATATTGCATACAGACAATACATAATCAAACATACATATACAATGCAGCAAATTGCAGACAAAAATGTCTTTGTTACGTATAAAATTCATAAAAAAATTCATAAAAAACAGTTACAATTAAATTGAGATTTGAAATACATCTTTAATGCATCGGCAAACTTTTGACAGAACACAACCACCTAATATCTTGAGGAATTTCATTCCAAATGAATGGAGCAATATAAGCAAAGGATCTTTGTCCACTTTTAGATTTCATAAAAGGAATCTCGAGAAACCTACTGTCAGACCTATGTCTAGAATAATGACCATCAATATGGTCTCAAACTTTGAAATACTATGTGGAATTCCAGAGTCCATAACTTTATATATGAACTTGGCCACACAGTATTGGAAATTTAATGAAACCGTAACCAGCCCATTTCTTTCAAAATCACACAATGATGAGATGACTTAGAACAATTTAAAGCAAGCTTAGCTATCAATGAAGTAAAGTGGATTTCTTTGAAATCACTGTCGAGAAGCAGTGTCAGTAATCATAGCTGCATAGTTCACACAGGAAGTAAGCAGCAATTTGAAATAACCAGCCTAGACTCAGGAATAAAATGAACGATTCTGTACAAAGAACCTAATTCTATAATGTATTCTTGAGGTAACCTCAAAAATGAGATTCATAACTTAGATGAGAATCTAGTAATACCCCAAGATATTGAAATGTATCAACATAGTCAAACAGTAATCCATCAAGAGATTTAACTCAAGTACCAACCTCAGATCTCAGTCTAGGTGGGGTACCAAAACCATCACCTTTGTCTTAGATTTGTTTAAGAGTAATTTACAGGCCATAAGTGAAGACTGAAATTGCACATTTCCTCTGTTAGAGAAACACCTAGATCTCCAAATGACAAACCCTGCATATAAATTACTGCATCGTCAGCGTAAAGTGTTAGAGAAGCATTATTAATCACACTTACTAGTTGATCAAAAAACAAAGAAAACAAAAGTGGCCCCAAAATAGAACCTTGTGGAACCCCACACTTAACCATTACAGAGTCTGATACAGCACCCCTATATTTAACCCTTTGAAACCTATTTGTTAAATAGTCTCTCGTCCAGTCCAAGAAAGACTCACCAACTCCCAATGACCCAAGTCTAGAAATCAACAATTGGTGATCAACTGAGTCGAATGCCTTGGTCAAGTCCACGAACACGGCACTCTGGCCAGACACCCTTTATCCATGCCATTAAGTACCGCTGTCAGGAACTCGACCAAGGCAGTCTCAGTACTCCTTCCCTTTCTAAAACCATGTTGGTTCTGAGACAATAATCCAAAGCGATCCACATACCCAATCAACTGATTATAAACTATTATTTCCTGAACTTTATCTAAAGCAGACAAGATAGAAATAGGTCTGTAGTTACAAAACTCATGTTGTGAACCAGATTTAAATATAGGAGTGACCAAAGTATGTTTCCATATATTAGGTATAGTACCTGTAACAAAAGACAAGTTGAAAATAATACTAACTGGAAGTGCTATAACCCGAGGCAGCATCTGCTAATAACTAGGACATAAGCCATCAGAACCAGCTGAGCTGTCCCTCTTAATACAACGCAACAACTCTCTACTCTCCTTCGAGTAGTAGTCCTTAAGTACAGTTTAGGATTAACTGTAAAATCTTCAGTCAATCCCAAGTAGTTCACCTTGGACTGGTCACTAAAGGAATCAGACAATGTAGTAAATTTCAAATTAAACTCGTTAGCTATCTTCAGTGGACAAGACAACAAGTCACCATTCAACCTCATTGAACCTGGTTGACAAACATTAGGCCTTATGAAATTATTAATTGTTTTCCAAAAGTAGTAGCGTTAGATAACCCTTCACATTGTTTATGACTAATATAGTCTGTTTTAGCCTTCCTTATCTTAGCCTTACATTGGTTCCTTAAAGTCCATACGCATGATAACCAGAAGCAGAATGGTTCAGTTTATACGTTTTCCAGGCCTTGTCTCGTTGTCTCATAAGTTTAATCAAAGGAGGTGTTAACCACCCATAAGTTTTCCTCGGACCCTTCTTTTAACAAGGAGCTAACTGGTCCAAAACATGTGTAAACTCAGTAATGAAAATGCAATGCAGAATCCACATCAGGGATAGAATATAAAAAGACCAATCTATTTTACCCAACTCTGTACAAAAAGAATGTACATCAAATTTAGAAAAAGATCTCGAAATCCTTATAATTGGCTTAGACTTCTTCAGTCCCCATGCTTCCAAATACAGAAGACTGGATGATGATCACTTAACTAATCAGAGGTCAAACCACATTTTATCATATTAATAGGTCTATTTGTTAATATCCAGTCCAGCAATGTGATTTCCTGATCTATTATTGTGTCGAGTGGGCAAAGTAATAATCTGTTGTAAACCAGACTGAGACAAGACCGTATTTAACTTTGTTATATCTGAACCCATCCAATTTAAATTAAAATCCCCAGTAGTATTAACTCTGTAGAAACCCCAGTATTCAAAGCATTTACAAGTTCTTGTAAGCCTGATTTGCTACCATTAGGTGGAAGATATACACAACAAATAGTTAATTTTTGACAAATCCCAACAATAACTGAATAGTAATATGTTCACAATATTCCAAATTACTGTTAAATATAGTGGTCTCATTTACCATTAAATATTCCTTAACATAAAACAAAACTCCACCCCTCTACCAGTGGCACGATCCTTTCTAAAAAGTTTATAAGCAGGTATACAAAGTTCAGTATCAAGAACAGGTAAGTTATAACCAGGTTTCAGTCAGTGCCAGAACATCCGGATTATATAAACTAATCCATGACTCCACCTCATGAAATTTAGATGTTAAGCTTAATACATTAAATGCATAATTTGAGGCCATATGAATGCTGCAAAAATCACTATCTGCCATATCGCTTGCTAAAGGACCAGGGTTGCTTTCAACATTGCCAGATCTAATTAGCAAGAGAAAGCAATGTAACCAGGTTCTTATGCAAACAGGCAGAACACATTTCCGTGTCTTATATTTCCTAACACTGTAACCCAAGTTATAACACATGTATTTAACCTTACACCAAATAAATGACTATAATTAGGAATAAACAGTTGAGTCTGAACCCAGAATCTGATTATTTTCATACGCTCTAAAGTCATTATTAACATACATAGAACAAAATAACCCATAGTATATAGAATAGTATTTAACTGGTCCAATAAACAACAGGAAGCTCCAAGATCAATCCTTAAGAGAGTACAAATAGATGAAGCACAGCACTCGATAATACACTAGGCCAGATTCTGATGCATCAAGCAACAGTTCTTATTTTTGCCCCAAGAACCAGACAAAATCATTTGATGTTTCAACAGGATTCATCTCCCACCATTATACAATGCAAAAATACAGCGGGTTCTACGATGCAGCAAGCACCAAACAAGGTTCCAGTTTGTACAAAACAAGGGCAGAGGAAGAGAACGGGGGAGGGGAGGTGGTGAGAGGGAAGAAATTTAAAGTTAAACAGTTGAGAGCAAATATTTCTGCACAAGACAATGTTGTTAACCTTTTGGAACGAATATTAAGTGCTGATGAAGGATGAGCATTAAACAAGGGTTTGACATGTATTCCCTCTGCACCACTTGATATTAGCATTACCATGATTGATCTCCAGTTATTTACCAGAAAAATAACCCTTAAGACTTTTTTCCCAGAGAATCTTGTTTCAGGTGCTGAGCTGGGTACTTGCCAAATTCCAGTGAATAGTTTTTGACCTAGATCTACATTTTTCCCTCCCTATGAACCAGCAGTGATGTCTTTTTTAAGACAATGCGAGATGGATTTGATGCATTTGGACTTGAACTCCTCAATTAAAAGGGAGGTAAGAAGTAATTTGGCATTTCAAGAAAAAGAAGCATTACAAAATCTAGCCAGAGACAGGTCAGTGATTGTAAAGCCAGCTAACAAGGGAGATGCTAGTGTTGTACTGGACAGTGATAAATATAAAGGGGAAATTCTAATACAGTTATATGGTATTGAATGCTATAGAAAGCTAAAAAAAAATACAGCGGGTTCTACGATGCAGCAAGCACCAAACAAGGTTCCAGTTTGTACAAAACAAGGGTAGAGGAAGAGAACGGGGAGGGGAGGTGGTGAGAGGTGGAAGAAATTTAAAGTTAAACAGTTGAGAGCAAATATTTCTGCACAAGACAATGTTGTTAACCTTTTGGAACGAATATTAAGTGCTGATGAAGGATGAGCATCGAAGGGGGAAGGGATAAGGAAGGGGCTGACCAGAAGCCCTCTCCTCCAGATGAGGGGAGTAGCCTTCACGCCCAAGGGGGAAAGGGGGGAAACAGATTGGGGATGGAGATTTCAGGAGGAGCAGAGGGAGGATGGAAGTATAAGGAATCTGGGTGGGGTTCACAAAGAGAATCAGGGATAAGGGGTGGGGGTTGGTGTTAGTAAATGCCAGGAGCTTGGGAAACAAGTTGCCAGAGTTCCAGGCCATGCTGTTCGAGGGGTGGATGTGGTGGCTCACGGAAACGTGGCAACAAAAACCATGACTGGGACCTAAACGACGGGGTACACTATGCTCAGGAAGGATAGAAAGGAGGGCAGAGGGGTGGAGTGGCTATGTTCATTAGAGATGACATAGAAATTGCTAGGGTAGAAGAGGCAGAGGGAAACGTGGAGGCCTTATGGGTCACTTTACGATCCTCAGCAGGAAATAAGGTCAAGCTGGGTGTAGCATATAGGCCCCCCGGGATGAGTGAGGTTCTAGAGGATGGTTTGCTGGACAACATCATTGCCCAGTGTGGACCAAAAGGGGAAGGAGTGGTGTTGATGCAGGACCTTAATATGCCAGGTACAAACTGGGGAACCATGTCCTCTAAGGTGGCCAAAGAGCAGAGGCTGCTGGATGGCTTCCAGGATGTTTTCTTAACACAGCATTTGATGGAGCCCACAAGGAGGGGCATGTCCTGGATGTGGTTCTGGCAGATGGGGATCTGGTAAGGGACATGGTTGTACAAGACCCCCTGACTGGGAGCGACCACAATACTGTCTGGTTTCAAATAAGCATGGGGGAGGGGGTGAGATCTAGGACACTGGCAGTGGACTTCAGGGGGGCAGACTTCATGGGCATGGGAAATATTCTCAAGGATCACTTGATGGGGATTACCTCAATGACAAGTGTGGAAAGGAGATGGGAGGTCAAAACCGGACTACATGAGGCAGTCAGGATCTGCACTAATTTGAAACGTAAGGGAGCAAGTTCACAACCATGCTGGTGGTCCAGTGAGGTACAGGTAGCAGTCAGAGAAAAGAAGGCGGTCTACAAAAATATAAAACAACAAGAGGGATAGGATAATGAAATGTACCAGCTTGTATCTAGAAAAGTCACCCGTATGGTGAGGGGAGCAAAGTCCAGTAAAGAGCAACGGGCTGGCACAGGGGATAAGCGTATGGGAAAAGGGGTTCTTCTGGTACATTGGGGAGCGGAGAAAAACTAAGGGCCATCTCAGCAGATTGAGATCAGAAGGAGGGTGGGTGGAAAGGGCGAGGACCAGGCAGAGGTATTTAACAGTACTTTGCCTCTGTGTTCACTAGGGAGGGATGGATATCTACAAAGCAAGGCATGGAGGGATAGAAACATCAGTAAGTGGGATCAGGGAGCAACAAAAATGGAGCAAGAGGGGAGAGAGAGTACCCCAGGAGTGTCACATCTGGGTAAAGATAAAAAGGCCAGTAAGGTGGAGGGGACGGATGATGCTATCTCCGCCAAAAGGTGTGGTTAGCCCTCAAGGCCCCTAAAGAAAGACAAATCTCCTGGGCGATGGCATTCATCTGAGAGTACTTAAGGGAATTGGTGGCCAACTGGCTGCACTTCATGGAGCTTTTCAGCAGGTCACTAGACAGGGAGGGTAGCTAGGATTGGCGAGGCACATGTGGTACCAATCCATAAAGGGGGGTTGAGGAAGTACTAGGTAACTATAGACCCATCAGTTTGACCTCTGTGGTGGGAAAATTAATGAGAGTATATTAAAGGAACGATTGGGGGTACTTGGAGGAGGTGAGAGGTCTGGATAGTCGGCAACATGGGTTTGTGCTAGTGAGATCAGTGTCAAACCAACCTTGTGGAGTTCTATGAATGGGTAACATCAGAACTGGAAAGGGGTAAGCCTGTGGATGTATTATTCTTGGACTCAGCAAGGCGTTGACTCTGTCCCCACAATGGTCTGGGTGGAGAAACTGATGGGGTTAGGGAGTAGGCCCTTGATGGTCAGATGGTTGAAAACTGGCTGGCTGGGCCTCAGAGAGTAGGGGTCTGTGGGAGCTCTCAAGCCCTAGAGAGGTTGGTGATGGGGTACCGCGAGGGTCGGTCCTGGGTCCGATCCTGTTTAATGGATACATATCGGACATCAGGAGGGTATAGGGTGAAATGAGTCTTTCGCAGATGACTCCAAGATGGGAGCAGTAGTTGAGGGAGAAGACGGGAGGTTGGCCCCTGCAAGGACCCTGACACCCTGGAAAGCTGGGCTCACACATGGAAATTAAATTCATATCACCAAGTGCAAGGTGTTGCATCTTGGTCGGGGAAACCCAAACACAGGTACACCCTGGGAGGGAGGTGCTGGAGGCCTCAATAGGGGAAAAAGACCTAGGGTCATGGTGGATGCAAGTATAAATAACTCTGAGCAGTGCAGGAGCTAGCAAGGTAAACAGGATGTTGGGATGCATCATATGGGGGATCACCTCTAGGAGCAAGGAAGGATTCTGCCGCTGTACAATGGACTGGTTAGACCACACCTTGAGTACTATGTACAGTACTGGAGACCACACTTAAAGAGGGACATACAGCTCCTAGAGAGGGTACAGAGGAGGCAACAAAGATGATACGAGGCTAGGGATTTGACGATGAGGACAGAGTTAAGGAGCTCTGCCTGTTTTCACTGGAGGAGAGAGAGATGGGGGACATGATTGAGGTCTCAAGCACTCAAGGGAATAAATAGGTAAACATGGAGGATCTTTGTGACCAAAGCAGGGAGGTATCACCAGAGGGCATGGTTTGAAGTTGAAGGTGGAAGGTAAGGGGAAAAGAGGAGGAGGTTTTTCACTGAGAGGGTGGTGGACCCTTGGAATGCACTGCCTGGTGAGCTAGTTCAGAGATCCACAGTGGAGGGCTTCAAGAGGATGGGACAGACACAGAATGTGAATGTATCAGATGATGTCCTGTCCCAGGGGTGGGGATGGATGATACGGGGTTTCTGGAGCACAAGGGATGGGAGGTCTCGCACCCAACTAAAGATCTAAAGTTCGAGCAGACTTGATAAACCGTAAGGCCTAATCTGCTGGCAAATAGTATGTTAGTATGTTAGTATGTTAGTATGTTAGTATGTTAGAAAGTTGACAGGAACTTGATGAAGGTTTTTAAAAAGAATAGATGAATATTTGATGTGGGCACTAGATAAGAACTGGATAAATATGGAGGGAAAAAGTTATTAATAACTGAATTTCCAGTAGTGCCTACAATCTATGTTCTGCCCAAAATACATAAGAGTTTAAATGAACCACCAGGGTGTCCTATTCTCTGGTAAGGGAGGATCACTGAACCTTGTCACAGTTCATCAATCAACTTATTAAACCTATGTACAGAATATTCCAGCTTACACTGTGACACTACAGACATACTGAACACTGTACAAGATATAGCTAAGGAGGATGACTGGCGGTTTGTTACTCTAGATGTACAAGTGTTTGTACACTTTATTCCGCATAGTGAGGATTTGTCTGTTATGCAATTCTTTTTAGATCAGAGACCCTCTGGTGCCCATCCTTCAACAGAGTTTTTATTAGATTTGGCACAATTGGTTTTGGACCCTAATGTGTTTATGTTTAGGGACTTATTATTTGCAGATGAGGAGTACAGCTATGGGGCTACTTTTTTCCCCAGTTTTGCTAATTTGTATTTTAGTTGGGAATATCTCTATGTCAAGAATGTGCTCTGCAAATCCACACCTGAGTTGTGTGATTTATAGACATTTTATTGATGATATGCTAATTAAATGGAATGGAAGCAAAGCAGATTTGATTTTGTTTGTACAACAGTTAGAATCAACAAATTGTGCTTTAAAGTTCAAGTTAGTGATACAATTGGAATGTACTGAATTTCTGGATGTTGAACTCATACAGGGTAAAGCATCAGATTTATTTGTAAAGCCTACAGATCGCAGCACCATGTTGCAAGCTACAAATTGCCATCCTTCACATGAAAAATGCTATTCCAAAGGGGCATTAAACAAAATTGCAATGAAGCAAAACAATATGGGATTAGAGCTCAGGAGATAGTCAATAAATTTACTGTTAGGGTTATGAACAAGCTCAAGTTGCTACAGCATTAGAGCAAGTTAACCAGTTGGAGCGTAAATGCTGCTGGAAAATAAGTCACCTAAATGATCAGCACAGCACCCTTGATTTCCCAAGATTCATCACAACATTTACACACAGGTCAAATGAGGTTAGGGATATTATTAATAGAAGGTGACCCATTCTGTTGAAGAACTCTAGATTACAAAAGATTCTACCAGAAAAATCTGAGGTGACATTTAGAAAAGTGAAGAGCATAAGGGTGGTTAGTAGCCATTATGTTGCACCTGAAAAGAATATGTTTTGAAGGCTCCCAATGTGAACAATCGGTGTGGTAACTGCATATATTGAGTTACATTATTCAAGGAGCAAATTAAACATCCTGGTAAAAGAATATTTTTGCAATTGCTTATAAACTGTAATACTGAAGGAATAGTATAAGTATTGCAGTGTAAATGTGATGCTTTCTATATTGGGAGAACGATTGAAACTTTAAAACAACAAATTGGGGATCATGTACTGCATGGAGGGATGGCAACATTAAATATGCAATTGGTAAGCATGTTCTGAACAAGGATAAAAGGAATACACTATCAGCTTTTTGGAATTGAGAGGGTATGGAGGGGTGCGGGGGACTGGGACAGTATAGTCAACCAGAAAGAATCCATTTGGATTTACAGAATTTGTTTGTTTTCCACCGGTCTCAATGACTCAGTGGAAGTTAAATATTTACTAAAGAAGCAGCATTAATACATAACAGAAGTCAGAAAGGGTTAAAATATAGGAAAGGATGTGATTGTAATAAATTACAATAAGTTAAAAATCTCTGATGAAGTTTTGATTTCTGTTTAAATAATAAAACTATTCTGCAGGTTGCAAGAATGTATTTTGGCAGCTATCCTGGTTTTCCTGGTCTCTCCTATGGGTTGGTCCCCCCCAACTTATTGTATGCTTTTTTGATTCTGATCTGTAGTTTTACTTTATCCTATTCTAAATATCTGTATTTCCATAAAATGTATAATTAAATATGGAATGTTTGAGTGTGCTATGGTTGTGCAGTTAGTTTTGATATGTAGTGCTAGCATTTGGGACAGCAGCGATTCATTAATGAAAACAACAAAAGCAGAAATACATACTGAACGGTTGTTATTAGTGGGTTAAAAATATCAATTGTAGATGAATAAAATAAATACAAGAATACAGGTTTGGGAACTGAACATTTTTCCTTTTGTTTTACAGGAATATAGCCTGAACATTAAGGAGAGAGAGTCAAAGAAGTCCAGGACATAAAGAAAGAAAACTCAAGTTTAAAGAAACAAAAGTTCTGGGCCTCAGACCCCATAATTGTTTTATTTGTAATTTGTAATTGTTGTACTAATTAATGACTGATGGAGGAGTGGAATCAGTGTGTTGTGGTATTCACTATTGATGGTTACCTTTATTAAGCACATGTGTTTGTGTATTGAGATAAATTGTTGTGATTGCACTTTAATGTTGTAATTAAGAGCTATATAGACTCAGAATTCACTGTGTTTAATATGCTTCTGATGACACCACATTGAGGTGTGGTGAAACGAAGGCTTTTTTTTTTTTTTGAAACACTGCTCTTGCATGTATTTAGTCTGTCCTAGTGTTCAAGGTTCATTTTTTGTGTTTTATTACAATTGAATTTTAAAGAGATTCAAAGATTAAAAGAAATGTTTTTTCCATAATCTGAAGCATTTTTCCCATATGTGGTACAATTAGTACAAGGCATTAGTCTTGCTTCTTATAACTGTGATGAACTATAAGAGTGATGGCTTTAATGTTGTTTGGATATTTTATTGTCTCTAGTGCACCTCTAAGGAAATTTAAGAGGATAGCAGAGAGCCTCTGTGAAGTTTAAATAATGTAAACAGTTTAAACCATTGTATGTTAGTTTTCCTTGACTCATGACATCAGATCTTTAACCTCTTCAAATGTTTTTCCTCAATAGCATCACTGGCCTTCACATCAGCATGTCACATATGCAGCGAGAGTGAGGTCTCAAATTTTGTAGCCGGAGTTAAGGATATACTGACATACCTAATGCCAGCAGACTAGGCCTAATGGTCTTTCGTGTCTGCTCGTTTGGTCAGCCTCGCCCTGGGAGCTGACCTGCAGCCCCCTGACCTCTCTGGTTTCTCCTTTCCAGTCCCAGATATTCTCACTGCACAGGACTTTGCTTCCAGAATCCTTCCCCTGTACCTGTCCCACCCCCTCTTGAACCCTTCCACTGTCTCTGCCTCCACCAGCCCCCTGGGCAGCGCATTCCATGGCTCCACCACACTCTCAGTGAAGTAGCACCTCCTCCATTCTCCCCTGAATCTCCCGTTCTCCAGCTTCCACCCATGTCCTCTAGTTGTCACCCCTCCTTCCTTCGGAGCACCCTGACTGCTCCTCCCCTTTTTATCCCTTTCATGTACCTGAAGACCTCTATCATGTCCCCCAAGCCCCTTCCTCACTTCCAGTGTATACATATTTAGCTCTTTGATCCTCTCCCCATACGTCCTGTCCCCCAAGCCCCAGATCATTTTGGTTGCCCTCCTGGACCTCTCCAGGAGTTCAATGTCCCTCTTAAGTGTGGCTCCAAACTGCACGCAGTATTTGAGTGTGGCCCCACCAAGCAGTTATACAGAGGGAGTATCACTTCCTCCTTCTGAGGTGATCCCTAGTGGTGCATCCCAGCATCCTGTTGGCCACTGCCTCCTACAAGTCTCAGAGTTGTTCATCTTGACATCCACCCCCACCCCACGTCCCTCTCAGCCATTGAGATTTGAAGCATCTCCCCAGGGTGTACACTTGGCCCAGGTTTCTGGCTCCCCAGGTGCAGTACCTGCACTGAACCTCAGCTTCCACTTTCTAGAACACCTTGCCAGAGCCTCCAGGTCCCTCTGTAGGGCCACCTTCACTCCTCCCCATCCACCACTGCCCCCAGTTTTGAGTCATCTGCAAAGAGGCTCGTCTCCTCCTGATACTCTTCCTTATGTCAGAGACATAGACATTGAACAGGAGGAGCCCAAGGACTGATCCTTGAGGGACCCCACTATGACCCTACTTGGGGATGAGACTATCCGCCAACCACAACTCTCTGGATCTGGTCCTGGAGTCAATTTCCTATCTGTCTGATCATCTGGTTCCCCACCCCTATTTCTACCAGCTTATTAAACAGGCTTCCATGAGGAACAGAGTCAAATGCCTTGCTGAAGTCCAGAAAGAGGATGTCCACTGGTCTACCCAGGTCCCAGGCACTTGTCACCCAGTCATAGAACTCCACAAGGTTTGTCTGACATGATTTCCCCAGGTTGAATCTATGCTATCCATCATCTAGGCACCCTGACTTTTCCAGGTCACCCCCTAGCCTCGCCTTGACAATGCCCTCCTTCACCTTGCCCACCACCGATGTCAGGATGACGGGCCTGCAGTTCCCTGCCACCTCTCTTGATCCCCCCTTGTGGATAGGTACTATATGTGCCACCTTCCAGTCCTGGTGCACCCACCCTGTCCTCAGAGAAATGCTGAAAAGCTCCACCAGGGGTTTTTCCAAGACATCCACCAATTCCTTCAGCACTCTGGGATGTAATTTATCTGGCCTCTGTGCTTTCTCTATCTTAAGGGACCTGAGAGCTTCCCTCACTCTCTCTCTGCCATGATTTCCACCTCCGTTACCTCATCCTCCTGCTTTGCCTTCCCCTTTCCTGCCAGTGATGTTCCCCCCTCTCCCCAGACCCACCGATACGCAGGGACCCCCTCAGTTTCACCGTCTCCTCCCATGTATGATGCAGCCCCACCATTTTCCTTTAGAAAACTGGAGGCGAAGCACTCATTTAGTACCTCAGCCTGCTCCACCAGGTCTTGTGCCCAACCATCCCCTGTTTTAATCCTGCTAATCTGCTCCTTCACCCTCCGTTTTTCCCAGTGTATCTAAAGACCCATTGTTCCTCTCCCAATTTCCCTGGCCAGGTTCTGATCCTTCCTTGCCTTAAGTTACCCTCACCACCCTAGTTGCCCTTCTAGCCATCAGCTCATACTCCCCTCAATCCCTTTCACCCTTGAGCACTTGAAATGCCTATAAGTTGTCTTCCTTCCCTCACCACCTCCTGAACCTCCCTAGTCCACCACCAGGGCTAATGGGCCCTACTGCATTTTGTCTTACTCTTGTACAGATGCTGGTAGCATCCTGCACCTCCCTCCTGATGATTTCCCACCTACTGTCAGCATTCATGTCTGGCCCAATCCCATCCAAATGCTTCTAAGGATCCTTCCCATTTCCTGAAATCCGCCCCTGAAGTCAGTTACCTCATCTTTGTGCGGCCTTCTACCCTCCCTTGGTCCAGGTAGAACCAGACCGTGGCATGGTCGCTTCCCCGCCAAGGGTCCCTACCTCCAGGCCCCAATCTGGTCACTGTCTGCCAGGACCACATCCAGTATCCACACTCTCCATGGTCGGTTCCCCACCTGTTGAGTGAGGAACGTGTCCTGAACGGCATCCAACAACCTCTGTTCCCTGGCTACCAAGGATGTCACAGTCTCCCAGTCCTTTCCTGGCATGATTAAGTCCCCCAACACCACCACCCTTCCCCTGCCCAAACTACAGTGTCTCCTCACATCTGCCACCAGACTCCCCTCCAGCTCCTCCATCAGTGTGGGTGGTCTATACACCACTTCTATTTTTACTCTCTTGCCCTCCTCTTGTTATCAAGGTGACCCAAATCACCTCCACAGTTCCCTCCACCTCCTCCACTCCTCATATGCCAATGCAGGTTTTGACCATTATTGCTACCCCTCCTCCCTCCCTTCCCTCTCCCCTGCCCTTCCAGAACATGGTGTAACACTCCAGGTTCAGGTCTCAGTCATGCCCTGCAGTGGCCCAGGTCTCAGTGACCGCACACATCCACCTCTCCTCCGCTAGCATCGCCTGGAGTTCAGATATATATATATATATATATATATATATATATATATATATATATTTATAAAATGGGTAGGAAATTGCAGCAATATCATTAGCTGAGCAGCATCACATGACCGCATGGATATCAGAGCGCGATCACGACACCTGCACTTTTACCCCTTCAAAACAATTTTGATATTTTATAAGATAGATTAACGTTTGGAATGACTTCTGATATACGCACGCTTTGGCGGTTGACGCACTCAGCCTATGCCTCGCAAGGCATAACGCACATCACATGCGCAGGTGATATCAGAGCGCCGATCAAGCACACCTCAGATTGGTATATCTATTACATATATGTGGGAAGTATTAATTGTTTCATCATTGTTAAACATAATAGTTGTTGCCATACTGTTCTTATAGAGCTATCATTAAATTTCGTAAGCTGTAATTTCCTTTGCATCAAATCACACCAGTTAGTCTGATGAGTCTCTGTTTAGTTTAGCTGTTAAAGATGATAAATGTGATAATATGTCAGATGAAATCCTTAATTTTGTTAGTTTTTGTATAGGTATATGTTATATGTCCTTATGTTAGTTGTTTGCACGACTTTTACCTAATGCATTCGTCTTCCTGTATTGTCTTTCTATTATAAAACAATAAAAAAATTTTGACAAAATAAAATAGTGGCTTGTGTATAAGGTGAGTGAACCTAAAGTGGATTAAAATTCTATTTTTGTTTCCTTAATCACATCACAGGCCTTCCATATTAGCACAGCACATGTGCAGCATAGAGTGAGGTCTCAAATTTTGTAGCAGAAGTTAGGGATATATGTATATGCAGGGAAATTAAATACTGGCCTCTGTAAAAGGTGGCTGAAACTAAACTGGAGTAGAATTCTAGTTTGACTATTGGTGGCAGTCTGTATAGTCATATGTATCCCAGAACAAGAAAATGTACTACGCAGTCCCAAGTAGGCGAGTGTGAAGACTGGCAGACTAGTCCGTACAGAGCTTGAATTTTAAATTCATGTGATGTTTTAAGCACACCAGAAACTGTAGACAAAATAACATTTTTCTGCTGCTGGTAATGACTCTCCCTCTTTTCTTTTTTTTTTTTTTTGTGGAACATATTTTGCCCATCTTGTGCTTGGTTGGGACCTCCTACCACCATCTCGCTATGCCCTAATACCACTCGCCTGAAACTGCCCCACACACACACCTTCCAGGCCTCCAAGGTCCACCCACATCTCACTGCTGTACTGCAGCCCCTACCCCCGGCTTACCACCCAGGGTCAGGTATGCCTATAATCACTTCAACATTTCTTCCCTGCAGTCCATCTGGCCACCTGCAGTGGAGGTGAAGATATTGGAGGGTCCCCAACACAGGCCATGGGAAGAGTCCAAGTACTAAGCATGATCGGCAGTGAGGGGCTTCATCCACCCAATCTGTTTCACTATTGTCCCTGTTTTCCTGCCTCCCACCAGTAGCACACTGCATCACTGGGTGTTGGCATGCCAAAGCTCACACATGATTGTGGCACTCACTCCAATGTCCCTGTCTGATGCTACCCCTGCACCACCACCAGGTGGTTATCCAGGCGGTGGCAGAGCTGTGGATCAGCAGATACCTCCTCCCTGGAGGAAAGTATCCATTGGCAATGCTCGATCCTCTATCCCACCCCACCCCGGACATCCAGTGGCCCTGGCTCAGTCCCGAACCAAGCTCATCATCTTCATGAGCAGTAGTCCTACCACTCTGCTGGTGAGTGGTAATCAGTTTCTAATAGTGGGTTTGAATTTGATTTTCACTTTGTGCCAAAAGCGCAATATAACTCTGTGTAGCCTGAGCTGATATACCAGATTTAGGGGATAGAATGCCAACATCACAAATTCTGAAACTACCCTAAACACAAAATTGTAAACTAAATTTCAAACAACATGAAGTCTTGCTATATTATGACATATGCAGTGAGTCCCAACCTTCGAACTGCTCCGGAGGTGAAAGAGTGAACTTTCCATGCTAGGCATGGAACGCTGAGCTCGAGCTTGGTTGAAACTTTGTCTGTTCTTCAAACTCAAACTATCAGATTCTTTACTCTGCCTCACTGAACAGTCGCTCCGGGGATTTCTCCTTCTGCTCGGTTCATTTTGTCAGTTAAAGTATTGTTTTTCTCAGTTTTTTACTGAATTTAAACCGCAACCGGTCGGTTCAGACTCTGTCTGTGGTATTTGTGAGTACCAGATAGGTTTTACATTAATTCTATTCTGTGTGGAACCTGTAAACGGTTTATCAGTTCGGTTTGAACAGATCAGGTTGTTTAAAATATCTTAACCTGTCATTCGGAGATTATGAACTGGAGGAGGGGGAAGGGGAGTATGAGGAGAGTGAATGTGGATTTGAAAGTCTGGATGTGCTCATTGACCCGGACATCTCCCCGGACAGACCTTCGAGAGTGTCTCTCCAGGCTTTCTGAGTCCCCTTCTCATTTTATGTTTTATAAAAAAGTGGCTGAAACCCTCCAGCTCCCTATAGAGGAAGCTGTGGATGATCAAGAGGAGCCTGACTATGTGGAAATGATGGATATCCCTGAGTCTAGGAGACTGTCTATTCCCTTGCATAAATCTTTTTGGAAACAGACATTTAAAATTCTAAGAACTCCTCACACTATACCTCCTGTGGATAAGAGAATGGACAAGAGGTACACATTGTCAGGCTCTGATACGGAGTTCCTTACATATTCCCTTGGCTTCACACCCCCCGAACAAGGACTCCAGGAAGATTGATGCCATGGCAAAGAAACAGTACATGGCAGCATCCTTGGGACTCAGACAGGCAAATTTTATGGCTTATGTTGCTAGATATCAGAAATCCAGATGGGATACTGTTATGTCTCTAGCAAAACAGGTCCCTGGCCAGCTTGCCAAGGAGCTGGAGCAGGTGGCTGCTGATGGTATTGAGGCATCCAAGGTGCAATTCCATGCTGCAGTGGACTCAAATGATGTGTCATCAAGAGTCATGGCTACATCTGTGGCACTTCGCAGAATGGCTTGGCTCAGATGTACTAGCCTGTCACAGGATACCCAGACTAAGGTCATGGATTTTCCTGATGTGGGTAATTCTCTGTTTGGGGAGCAGACAGAGAATTACATGAAGAAAATGGATGAGTATAGGACCACCTATGGAGTGCACAGGCCAAGGAAAGGCAGGCCACTCTTCAAAGGCAGCTTCTCAGGGGCAGGGGCAGGCCTTTTGATAGGCCTTTTTACCAAGCCCAGGCCTACTCTTCTGCTTATGCCCAGAGGGGGTTCTTTAGAGGGAGAGGCAGATGGGGAACAAGCAGGCCTGCTTCCACCCCTCAGCCCAAAGCCCCTGCCAAGCAGGCACCCTGATGGGGTTGCCAGGGCCGATTCTCAGCTACCTGTAGGGGGCAGGCTGGCTTACTTTGACCAGGACTGGGAGTCTCTGACATCAGACAAGTGGGTCCTGGAAGTAGTAAGCCAGGGACTGGTTCTCAGCTTCAAAAAGTTTCCAAAGATGAGAACCAGATCCTTTCCACCTGCAAATCCACCAGAGGCACTAGCCCTAGAGGCAGAGGTCTCTTCCCTCCTGACTGTCAGAGCTGTGGAAAGGGTTCCACCCCTACACCAGGGCAAAGGGTTGTACTCCAGGTACTTCCTTACCCCAAAAAAGACAGGAGAATGGCGGCCCATCCTGGATCTCTCATATATTTAAACCAGCACCTTTTAAAACCAAAATTCAAAATGGTGACTCTTGGAATTATTCTGCCCTCTCTAAGGCCAGGGGACTGGCTAGCATCCCTGGACCTCAAGGATGCCTTCTTCCATATTCTCATCAGAAACTCTGTTCAGAACAGACAATACCACCACAATGTGGTACATCAACAAGCAAGGGGGGCACTCAGTCTATGGCCTTTTCCACCGAAGCAATGAAGTTGTGGTCTCTGGCTTACTCCCTGAACACCTCCCTTATGGCAGTTCACTTCCCAGGCAAGGACAATGTCCTGGCAGATGCTCTCAGCAGGATTTCCCAGTGCCATCACGAAAGGTCACTGGACCTGTTAGTTTAACCTCAGTGATAGGGAAAATAATGGAATCACTTCTAAAGGAAAGAATTGTTGAGTATCTAGAGGCCAGAGGGGCACAGGACCCTAGGCAGCATGGATTCACAGTGGGGAAGGTCATGCCAGATGAATCTGATAGATTTCTTTGACTGGGTGACCAAAGTAGTAGATCAGGGAGGGGCTGTGGACATGGCCTACCTAGACTTTAGCAAGGCATTTGACACAGTCCCACACAAAAGATTAATATACAAGTTAGCCAGCCTGGGAGTGGGTCCCAAGATGACAGCCTGGGTAAAGAATTGGCTGGAGAATAGGACACAGAGAGTAATAGTAAATGGAGTCCACTCAGAAGAAAGGAGGGTTACTAGTGGGGTACCGCAGGGTTCAGAAGAGGATTCAGTCCTCTTCAATGTCTTTATAAGTGACATTGCAGAAGGACTGGAAGGAAAGTATGTCTCTTTGCAGATGACACTAAGATCTGCAACAGAGTTGATGCACAGAGTGGGTGGAAAGGATGAGAAGGACTTGGCAAGGTTAGAGGAATGGTCAAATGTATGGCAGCTTAGATTCAATGCTAAGAAGTGCAAGGTAATGCACCTGGGAAACAAAAACCCAGGGGAAGAGTACACAATGGGGGGTGAGATACTAACAACAACAAAAATGGAAAGGTTCCTGGGGTAGTCATATCAGATGACCTAAAGATGGGCAAGCAATGTGAGAGGGCAGCAAGGAGGGCTGGGGGGATACTGGGATGCATAGGGAGAGGCATCACCAGTAGAAAACAGGAAGTTATTATCCCTCTGTACAGACAGCTGGTGAGACCCCATCTGGAGTACTGTGTGCAGTTCTGGAGACCCAATCTCCGCAAAGACATAGACAGGATGGAAGCTGTCCAGAGGAGGGCAACTAAAATGGTGCAGGGTCTGCACCAGAAGACATATGAAGAGAGACTTAAGGAGCTTAATATGTATAGCCTCGAGGAAAGGAGGGAGAGGGGGGACATGATAGAAACTTTCAAGTACCTCAAGGGAATCAACAAAGTCCAAGAGGGTAGCATCTTTCAAAAAAAGAGGTGTGCAAGAACAAGAGGGCACAATTTGAAGATAGAGGGGGAGCGGCTCAGAGGTAATTTAAGGAAGTATTTTTTCACAGAGAGGGTTGTGGATGCATGGAACGGCCTTCCGGAGGAGGTTGTGGACTCAAAATCAGTGGTGGAATTCAAGCATGCATGGGATAGTCATAAGGCAATTCGGGGGTGGGGTAGGAAGAAGTAGGCTGCTGGTTAACTAGGATCTGCAGCTTATCCAGTAGGTAGGGAAATGGGCAGACTGGGTGAGCCAAGTGGTCCTTATCTGCCGTCAAATTCTATGTTTCTATGTTTCTATGGACCCCCTGGTCTTGGAGGTGATATTTGCCAGTTGGGGCACCCGCAGATAGATCTTTTTGCAGCCCCAGACAATCACCAGCTTCCCCTTTTTCACTGCAGACCCCCAGTGTTGGGCTCAGTCCCTCTGGATGCCTTAGTTCTCAATTGGGAAGGGAAGTTTCTCTATGCCTTCCCCCTTCCCTCTCCTGTTCAAAGTGCAAGTCAAAATCAGATCTCAACCCTGCAAGATGATCCTGATTGCTCCAGATTGGGCCAGACAGCCCTGGTATCCACTCCTACTGTCCTTAGCAGTCCATCTTCCCCTGTGTCTTCCCAGGAATCACAACCTGTTAACCTGTGCTCAGGGGAGGGTTTGGTACCCGAACCTCAGATCTCTCAATCTCAAGGCCTGGCTCTTGAAGAGTTGGAGTTTGCTGATCTACACCTCTCCCAAGGTGTAATGGATATCCTGAAGGCTTCTAGGAAACCTTCCACAAGGGCTACTTACAAATCCAAATGGAAGAGATTTTCCATATGGTGCTCTGGAAAGCATATTTCCCCAGAATCTGCTGATTTACCCACAGTCCTGGATTATATGGTCCACTTAAATACCTTGGGGCTGAGACCTGCTACCCTAAAAGTGCATCTGGCAGCTGTGTCTGCTTTTATTTCAGCAGGTAAACCCTCTTCTCTTTCAGCTCATCCTGTATTCTGCAAGTTTTTCAAGGGATTGCTTCACACCAACCCTCCATTCAGGGACCCTGCCCCTGCCTGGGATCTTAATGTTTGCATTGCTCAGCTTATGTAACCCCCCTTTGAACCTTTGTCTTCAGCAGAGCGTAAGTACTTGACTTGAAAGACTGTGTTTCTGGTAGCCATCACTTCTGCCAGACACATAAGTGGATTACAAGCTTTGTCAGTGGAGCCTGATTTTTTCTCCTTTCATAGAGATAAGGTGGTCCTCAGGACTAACAGGAAGTTCTTGCCTAAGGTGGTTTCAGATTTCCACCTTAATCAATCAATATCTGTTCCAGTGTATTTCACTGACCATTCCTCCTCTGGCGAGAGGAGGCTGCACAGCTTAGATGTGAAGAGAGCCCTTAGTTACTACATAGCGCGTATCAAGGGTCACAGGTTTGACTCCCTCCAACTGTTCCTCACTTATGGTGAGGTTGGTAAAGGGAAACCTGCCACTAAAAGATCCATTGCCAGATGGATTGTCTCTTGTATCCAATTTTGTTATGAAAAACTGGGTAAGGTTCCTCCCTCAGGCCTGAGGGCTCTCTCTGTACCAGAAGTACAGCTGCTTCCTGATTGATTGATTGATTGATATGATCTGAAGATGGCGACCACGCTGGGTCAGCCTTCATTTTAGCTCCGTTTTAGCTTTTGTTTGAGCTTCATTTTAGTTTGTTTCATTTTTTTTAATTTGTTTATTTTATTTTGAATAGTTTTATATGCCTTAAATGTTTCGGGTTTGTACTGTCGGTAACGCTGGGTCTGAGCTGCTATCTTTTAGCTGAGATCTGAGATCTGCAAGGATTTCCCAGGAATTTTCTTCATCGTTACTACAACCGCGTGGTCGTGGGGTGCTTTGGACTTTTTGAGAACTATGTGTGGGACTGAGGTGGCTTTGGCTGCCTAATTTTTGAGTATTATTGGAGAGAGTCGGCTGCTGTGGTGGCTGATTTCAAGACTGTTATAGGGGACTTTTGGTAGTGTGAGACAGTCGTGGTCCCGATGTTACAGGGGTGATTGTTTGTGCCCCTAGGATTGAAACGCCTGCCTGAATTACAGTGATAGTCATTAGACCAAGTGAAACTGTGAAAATTGTGAACCTGCCGAGATATTCCTTCAAGTTACTCTCTCAGGATATTGGTGGAGGTTTGGTGGCAGTTTTCCCTTTTTTTGGAACCCAGTGACTGAACTGTAGTTTCTATTTGGGGATATAATTTTCGCCAGACTATAGGAAAGATGTCACCATTTTTTTATGTGTGTAGAACCATCGGAATAAGGAAGTGGAAGGCAAATAATGGCAGTAAGACTGGTGATATTCTTGTCCACATAATCGGAGGTTTTGGCTCCCTGATCCAGATGGGGGGATTGGTTTTCCTGCCTCCGGTGGGCGGTGGGGTTTGCTTTTCTCCCCTAGGGGAGGCAGGGGTACTATCAGAGGGTGGTTACGCCTGCCTCATCGTAGCGAGGGTTAGGTGGAGCTGGAACCTATGGTGGAGTTGTTTTCGGTGTCTACTCGTTTGCTGCCTTCAGGACTCTGGCTACTGTGAACTCTGAATATTTCATTTATATTTGGATCTATATGGACTGCAGTGGATTGCTTGAACTTGGTGAAGTATCCCTGAATTACTTTTGTTGCAGCTACAGTGTTTTAATTATTGGGTGACTACTAGGAAATTTAACTATATCTAAGTTCATTCACAACTATTGGTATCGTGAGGGGAGATGGATAAATGTTGGAGCCATACTGAGTGGTGAGAGCACAGAAGTGTGGACGTATAAAAGACCTTGAACTTTGTCTTGGGTAAAACGAGGGTACTTATTAATGGGTATTAAAGTGATGGGCCAATCTTTGTGTTTTAGGTGGTAAGCTCCTCTCCCCGCAGTGGTGAGAGCACTGTAGGTGGAGTAGAAAAATAATATGTTTTTGATAATCTGTCAGCACTAAATTTGTCAATAGATTTTATATTATATTATGCTTTTTAGTGTTGGATTCTTAGTTTTTTATTTGTAATTTTGTTTTATATAAGTTGAGTAGGATTTATTATTATTAATTGTGGTGTGATTTATGTGCTGG
This sequence comes from Neoceratodus forsteri, assembly GCA_016271365.2. Taxonomy (NCBI): domain Eukaryota; kingdom Metazoa; phylum Chordata; order Ceratodontiformes; family Ceratodontidae; genus Neoceratodus; species Neoceratodus forsteri. The sequence continues at coordinate 187,489,477 of CM057459.1, read as the reverse complement.
AAAGATAATAAGATGGTCGGGTATTATTCCCCCTCTATGCTCAGGGACATCCGTCCTTTTTCCTGTCCCCCTTTGTCTCCGGGAGTCTACAGAAAATGTAGGGCTCTGGGGATTGTGAGAAGGAGATGGATGGTTGGTGCTGGGCCTGGGGGGGGAATGGAAAGAAGTGGGCGGATAGGGATAGTGGGGTCAAGGAGATGCCCTGGGGCATAATGGGCACAGGAGAGGGGATCTCCCTGTCTTGTGTCCATACCCAAGTGTTCTGATCAGGGTCAGCAGGTAGGGCAGTCATCATCGGAGGCTTATCCTACTCGGGCGGTGTTATGCAATGCCAGGTCTATTAAAAACAAGATGGCTGTTATAGCCGATCTTGTTGGGTCATCTGATCTGGTCGTGCATCACTGAGACTTGGCTGGATGAAAATGCTGGGCCTGTTTTAGCTGCAGCAGTTCCAGCTGGGTACTCGGTGATACACCGCCCAAGCAGGATCGTGAGGGGCGGGGTGTTGCCATATGTTTTAAGTCAGAACTGGGCCTGGTGGAGGTACCGATGGGAGTCACCAGATCCTTTGAGTGTATTTTGGGTGAGGATGTGGGGTACAGGATATTCTGTATACCGTCCACCAGGTGATGAGAATGCTTTCCTGCAGGAAGTCGCAGACTTCATTGTCGACCTGACGTTGGGGTCCCCCAGATGGTTGGTTCTGGGGGACTTCAATGCTTGGGTCGACGATGAACTCTCTCGATTTGGTCAAGACTTCCTCCAGTTGATGATGTCATTGGGCTTCACACAGTTTGTTTCCTCCTCGACCCATATTGGTGGACACTCATTGGACCTGGTGTTCCTTTTGGGGATAGGAATATCTGACTTGGTGGTGGAACTGATCGAATGGTCTGACCATCACCCCATTAGGTTCAGTTTTGAGGCCACCCTTGTTAGGTCAGCCCCTTTGTGGAGATGGTCTAATACCGCCCCTTGAGGGGTGTTTCCCCAGATGACCTGATGGCGGTGTTGGACCTATCAAGCCTACCGATAGATTGCTTAGATCCAGGTGACCTGGTACATGCTTATAATGAGGCAGTGACAGGGGCCCTGGATTCTATCGCACCAGTTCGTGTTCGTCCTCTCACTTCTTGCTCCAGATCTCCCTGGTTTGATGAGACTGTGAGGGTGTTGAGGAGGGTTGGACGAAGGCTGGAGAGGCGTTGGCAGAGGTCCAGTCTTGATGATGACAGGCTTAGTTTGGTGGACCATTATGTGGTCTATCAATCCGCAATCTCTCGTAAGAAGGCAGAATTCCTGTCCAGAGAGATAGTGGCTGCACAGAATAGACCAGCTCAACTCTTTCAGACTGTGGACAGACTGTGCAATCCAATCTGTCTGCAGCCCAGAAGAGCCTTATCTCAAGAATGGTGTGAGGAACTTGCTCTCTTCTTTGCAGATAAGGTTGTCAAAATCAGATCGGATATTCGCTTTTCCCTCCCCAATGGGAATGATGGTGGTCGGCAGGAGATGTCGAACACCCAGTTTAGATGTTCTGACTTCAGCCTTCCCATAATCGATGATGTTGTGATGATCATTCGAGCGATGCGACCGACTAGCTGTGATTTGGACCTTGGCCCCACACGCCTTTTAGTGGGTTGTGTGGATAAAATTGGCCAAGTCCTGGCTTTGATAGTCTGGAAGTCTTTGGAGAGGGGGATCTTTTTGGATCCCCTAAAAGAGGCTATAGTTAAGCCTCTATTAAAGAAATCCTCCTTAGATCCAGATTGTCTAGCAAATTACAGACCAATCTCTAACTTACCCTTTGTGGGTAAAGTTATTGAGAAAGTGGTCGCAGTACAGTTGGAAGATCATCTGACCAACAACAATATCTATGATTCTCTTCAGTCTGGATTTAGGAAAAGGCATAGTACCGAGACAGCGCTGGTTCGGGTACTAAATGACCTCCTAATAGCGAGAGATCGTTAGGACTCGATCCATCTTAGTACTACTTGATCTCTCTGCAGCGTTTGACACCATTGACCATGGTGTGCTGTTAGAACGTTTGCGGTCTCTCTGTGGACTGTCTGGCACGGTCCTCAGATGTTTTCGATCTTACCTCGAGGGTAGGACTCAGAGAGTGGTGTCAGGAATTTTTTCCTCAGCATCAGTCTCCCTATCCAGCGGGGTACCGCAGGGTTCTATCTTAGCACCCATATTGTTTGCGGTGTATATGCTGCCGTTAGGAGCGATCATTAGATGATACGGTTTGGGTTTTCACTGCTATGCGGATGATACCCAGCTGTATATGTCTTTTTTGTGCCTGGCCAGGATGCTGCCTTGTCGATATTTAATAACTGCCTTGCAGAAATTCAAAACTAGATGAATGGGAGTTGGCTGAGGTTAAACCCAGAGAAAACTGTGGTGTTGGTCGTGGACAAAGGCTGCTGTGAGGCGGGTTTGCCGGATGGATCACCCTCAGGCTTATGGTTTGGAGGTGTTCAGTTGGCAACCTCAGATCAGGTGCGGAATCTTGGCGAAATAATTGACGACCGTCTGATGCTTAAATCTCAGGTGTCAGCGGGTGGTCAAAACTTCCTTTTTCCATCTGAGGAATATTGCCAGGGTGAAGCACCTGGTTCCTCCAGAGGACCTTCCAATGTTGATCCACGCCTTCGTTACCTCCCGTCTTGACTACTGTAACTCCCTATACCTAGGCTATCAGGGGTTGAACTTCGCCGTCTGCAGCTAGTGCAGAATGCAGCAGCCATGCTGTTGACTGGATCTTCTAGATCCAGCCATATAATGCCTGTGCTTCGCGGACTGCACTGGCTGCCAGTGGTTTGGCGAATCACCTTCAAGATCAGTTTGCTGACCTATAAAGCCCTACATGACCTGGGACCTACCTACTTGAAAGAACTCCTCTGCCCCTACTGTCCCTCCTGCCCCCTCCGATCCACTGACGAGGGATTGCTAGAGATTCCTAGGGTCCATTTGAAAACATCAGGTGCTAGATCGTTTAGTTTTATGGCACCGACCCTATGGAATTCTCTACCTCGTCAGGTGCGAAATTGCCCGACCGTCCTTAGTTTTAAAGGAGCTTTGAAAACCCACCTTTTTAGCATAGCTTTTAATGATTTATATTAGTTTTAATTTTATTGTATTTATTGTTTGAAATGTACAGGCGCTTTGGTTTTAAGAGAAGCGCCTTTTAAAAATAAAGTTGAATTGAATTGAATTGAATTCCTGGCTGCTGCCAGGGACATCCCTATTCTTGAGATATGTCAAGCAGCTACCTGGAAAACAGTTCACACTTTTACCAAGCATTACTCCCTGGACATCCAGGTTAGGAGTGATGCTCGGTTTGGCACAGCTGTGCTTCAGAGCCTATTTCCTAAGTAGGTTCTGTCCCTCCTCTATGGAGGTACTCCTTTGTAGTCTGCATATGTCATAATATAGCAAGACATCATGTTGTTTGAAGAAAAAATTACTCACCTTAGTAATGTTGTTTCTTCTAACGGAGTCTTGTTATATTATGACCTCCCCCCCGCCTGCCCCTCTCAGAACCTCTGTTTTTGGGATGTGGGTGGGCAGTGCAGTGTTGGCACTTAGTAGGTGCCCACCTTGTTGTTTTTCACCCCTCCTTTCTTGGGGTGACTTGGTGTTGTGTTTTTCATTTTTTGGGTCTCCTGACTTGAGTCTTTGTTTTGGGACCAAAAAATGTGTTCTTATGTTTAGTAGCCAGTTGGCTAGTGTAGGTTTACCACTTCCACACAGAACCTCAGTGAGTTTAGCTCATAAAGATCTGACGGTTTGAGTTTGAAGAACAACAGACAGCGTTTCAACCAAGCTCAAGCTCAGCGTTCCATGCCTGGCATGGAAAGTTAACTCTTTCACCTCCGGAGCAGTTCGAAGGTTGGAACTCACTGCATATGTCATAATATAGCAAGACTCCATTAGAAGAAACAACATTACTAAGGTGAGTAATTTTTTCTTCTAGCCCTTCTCGAGGTGTTTCTGGAACACACTTTGGTGGTAAAGAAGGGGATGAGGAGTGAATGCTAGAGTGCATTTAAGACAGTTCACCGAACTGTTTTAGTATATATATCTTCTTTAGTGAAATCATTTTTTTCTTTACTGGAGGTGCTTGTAATGGAATGTTAGCTCCTTTATGGGACTCAGGCTTGCAGGGGTAATGAAGGCCATGCACTGAAATCTTCAGTTTCTACAGGGGTGAAAATCAGCAGTAGCCCTGGAGTCCAACGCTCCCAGGATTTACCTTGCGTTATTAAAAAAATATACAGAAGAGAGATGTCACAGTATCAAGGTTTCACAGAATACCACTGCATCAGCAGTCACAGTATTGATACTGTGGCAATTTCCAATACTACAACAACATTGCTTCATGGTATACAGCCTTTTCAACTAAATATTTTTAGGGACAACTGTCCTTCCTCACCAACTCTCCTTGCTGTAAAAGTTTTAGCAGGCTTCCTTTTAATAAAACAAGCATTTGTCAATGCCAAAAGTTGATTGTGTTGATCCGTTGAGCTCACTCACTGTCCCTGTGTCTCTCGCTCGTTCTGTTTCTCCGGTGCTGCAGGCTACTTTTTGTTCTGGGCTCCTGCCTGCATTGGCATGTTTTCTGCCTACAAAGAAATCTGCAGCTGTTCCGACAAGGCACTGTTGAGGTGCGTCTCTCCCCCTCTCTCACTCGCTCATTCTGTTTCTGCTGGCACTGCAGGCTGCCCTTTTGTACTGGGCTGCCATCTCTGTTGGTGGCTTTTTCTGCCCACAAAGAAATCTGCAGCAGTCCTGACACAGGTCCATTGAGCTAGCTCACTTCCCCTCTCTTGCTCTTTCCATTTCTGCTGGTGCTGCAGACTGGTGTTTTGTACTGGGCTCCTGCCTGCATTGCCACCTTTTCCTGCCCACAAAAAAATCCTCAGCAGTCACAATACACCTCAGTTGAGCTCGCTCACCCCCTCACTCACTCATTCTTTTTCTCCCGGCTTTACAGGCTGTCCTTTTGTACTGTTCTCCTGCCTGCGTTGGTACCTTTTCCTGCCCACAAAGACATCTGCAGCTGTCCCGACAGAGCTCTGTTGAGGTTGCTCACTCCTCCTGTCTCGTTCACTCATTCTGTTTCTCCTGGTGCTGCAGGCTGCCCTTTTGTACTGTGCTCCTGCATCTGTCAGCATCTTTTTCTGCCCACAAAGAATTCTGCAGCAGTCCCGACAGAGCTCAGTTGGCCTCACTCACTCCCCACCGTCTCACTCACTCATTCTGTTTCTGCCAGTGCTGCAGACTGCCCTTCTGTATTGGGCTCCTGCCTGCACTGCCACCCTTTTCTGCCCACAAAGAAATCTGCAGCAATCATGATACAGCTCCTTTGAGCTCACTCACTCCCCCTCTCTCACTCGCTCATTCTGTTTCTCCCACCGCTGCAGGCTGCCCTTTGGTACTCAGCCCCTGCATGCACTGTTGCCTTTTTCTGCCCACAAACAAATCTGCAGCAGTTCCAGCAGAGCTCTGTTGAGCTCACTCACTCCCCTTCCCTCACTCGCTCGTTCTGTGTCTCCCAGCGCTGCAGGCTGCCCTTTTGTACTGGGCTCCTGCCTGCATTGTTGCCTTTTCCTGCCCACAAAGAAATCTGCAGCAGTCCCGACAGAGCTCACTTGAGCTTGGTCACTCCCACCTCCCTCAGTAGCTCGATCCTACTCTGTCCCAAACACTGATTTCTGACAGCGACTGCAGTATTCTGTGCCAGAAGTATGGAAACACATTTTGGCCAGAATGTGAAAAATGACAGCTGTACTGTTCATAAGGAGCTGTGAACAAATGCCAGTGTTGAAAATCTGGCAAGAAAATATTACTAATTTGCAAACTAACAAGGGTGTGTGGAACCTGCACAACACACGCTCGTAACACGGTCATTTTATGGAGTTTCATCACAAAATTTTCGACATAGGCATATTAGGACCTCTGCTCATGAACAGTGCCACTGTTATTTTCTTAATCTGTCCTGAATACTGATTTCCCACACCGACTACGCTGTTCTGCGCTGGAAGTGCAAAAAACACATTTTGGACAGGATGTGGAAAATGACAGCTGTGCTGTTCACAAGTAAGTCTGAAAAAATGCCAATGTTGAAAATCTGGCATGAAAATATTGCAATTTCGCAAAGTTACGAGCGCGTAGCAATTGCGCAATGCACTTTTGTAAAACAGGCATTTTGGGATTTTCCCACCAAATTTGCAGAATAGGCTTTTCCATAGCCCACCTCATGAACACTAGCACTGTCATTTCATTAATCAGTCCCAAAAGGGGATTCCACGCAGTGACCTCAAAATCACCTTTCAGGGCTGAATAACGCCATGACAGTGCCAGAATTCATGAGGAGGGGTCCCAAAAACCCCATGTTGAAAATGTGGTGCCAGAATTCCCAAAAATGCCTGAGATATGCATCAAAGTTGAAAAAAACTTATTTATTCCATTATAATGCTTACCGGCATTTCCTCAGTTCGCGGTCGGCTTTGAAGAGTGCAGGCATGTTCCAGGTCCACCGAAGCTCGTCGCGCCAGATTCCAGAGGTAAGTATGGTGTGAGGGTGGTGTGGGGAGGCAGGGTGCACAGTGGGTGGGCACGGGTTGTGGGAGGGGGTAGGGAGACTGCTGAGGGTTAAAAAAAAGACATTGTGGGACCGTTTTTGATTTTACAGGGGCATGTGGCACGCTGGGGTGGGCTCCCAGCATGCCAACAGAGTTTTTTGGGGCAGCTGTAGCCGAAGGGGGATTGGGCACCTCCGTTGGCACACAACAAAAGAGGGGGGTTACATTATGTTGATGAGGATTGGGCACCCCCGTCAGCACACAACAAAAAGAGGGGGGTGACATTATGCCGACGGGGATTGGTCACCCCATTGGCAGACAGCAAAAGCGGGGGGGAGTTACAAAATGCTGATGGGGAGTGGGTTCCCCCATTGGCAACATAAACCTTGGGACACTGAAGCTGACAGGGATTGTGGCCCCTGTCAGCAAACACGGTGGAGGGGGCACATGCTGCCGAGGGGAATTGGGAACCCCCTTGGAAGGGGGGGTTAATATTGTTTGTGAACACGGTGGCAAGACACCGCTATGTTCTCAAGCAATATCAGTGTTTCAAAGTTCTGCCCTGCAGTGACAGGTCGCTCTCTCATTGCAGCGAATGGCTGATGCTGCAATGAGGAGGCAGCCCCTGATTGCTGCAGCTAAATTTTTACAAGGTTGTGGCACGCTGGCTGAACTAGTGTCAGCAGCAGCATGCCATGGTATTGGGGGAAGTGGGCCAAGTCTTTAAAGATTGAGGGGGCACTGGCCACAACAGTGCTGCACCTCTACAACCTGCTTCTGGAGAAAGCTGCCGCAATACTTGCACATGCAATATAAAAAATTACTTTTTCTGTAATATGTGTAACAATAATTGCTGTATTACATGTGATGATTATCATACTGGCAGATTTTTGATTTTGTGGAAACCTAGGGCTGGAGTCACAAAAACATGCAAAGTGCAGCCGATTGCTCAGGTGGTAAAAATGTTATTCATAGTCAGATAGTGTAGCATGCTATCTGACTGTGTTTATGGCTAGATAGAGGCAGCAGTATCCCCATTACCGCTACCCCAACCTGCATGCCTGGAAATGGACACGCAATGAACAGCGACTGTGTGCTATTTGTGATTTACAAAATTCACAAAAGCAGACATGCAAATGAACCCATTGGGCATGCGAGACACTAGCTGGCCATTTGCTTGACCATTATGGGCCTATTTATATGGTCTGTGAGGACTGCAGTGCCCGTATTGAGACAAAACCCTCACTGGTGGTATAGTGGTCCCTCTCCGTCCCCGAGCGCTGACCCCTTATGAATGAAAAAAATCTCCCTGGTAGTCCTGTGGTCCCCCCACCATCTCCGATCGTTGTCCCATTATGTGTAAATTAAGTTTCCCTGGTAGTCTAATGGTCCCTCCCCATGCCCATTCCTTGATTCCCATCAGGATATTAGAAAGGTAGTCCAGTGGTCCCTCATCCCTCCCCGTTCCCTGATCACCATCTCGATAGTAAAAGAATTTATTCCCTGATAGTCTAGTGGTCCCTTCCCTCCCTATTCTCGATCTCCATCCCAATATGAAAAACATTATTTCCTGGTAGTCCAGTAATCCCACTCCCTTTCTAGGATCTCAGTCCCTACGTGAAGAAAATTATTTCCTGGTGGTCTGGGGATCCCATTCTCATTCTAGGATCTCCGTCCCAACATGAAAAACATTATTCCTCAGTAGTCTAGTGATCCCTCCCCCCTTCTCCAGTCACCGATCACCATTCAGAGTAAAAGAAACAGTCCCTCCTTGGTGGTCCAGTAGTTCCCCACCCGAACACTGCCAATAAATATATATTATTATCATTGGTGTCTATTGTAACTCCCCCCCACCTTGCTCCCTTGGGAAAAACAAAAGTGTCCCATTTTCCTGGTGGTCTAGTGGACCACTCTCCCTCACAGTGACCTCCCCCTGCTCCCCATCTCAAAAGCCCAGACAGCAACTAGCACAGCCCTCTCCCACCACCATGGCTGGCCAGTGACTGCACCATGGATGAACGAGTACGGTATATAGTACAATGATCCCGCAGTGTATACTGTACTCACTTATTCACAGTTCAGTCAGCGGCCAGCCTAGTGATGGGAGGAAGCCTGTGCCAGTCACCACCTGGGTTGGAGGTCACTGACTGCCAAGGTGAGAGGTCCACAAGGTCACCAGAGAAATGGGACACTTCAGTTTTCTTCCAAGGGAGCGAGGTGGGGGGCAGGGTACACTAGGCACCAATGACAATTTATTGGGCTTGTGTTCGAGAGTGGGAAGGGAACACTGGACTACCAGGGAAACTTCTTTTCACATAAAAGGGATGGCGATCAGGGCCATGGAGGGGAGAGGAACCACTACACCACAAGGGTCACAGTGTTGTGGGTGTGGGGTCTGCTGTAGTACCTCTGTCAGCCACCAGGGTTGCATGGAATATTGCCAGGTCTTGGTCATCGGTATTTCCTCCATGCAAAAGTTCTCTCCAAATGGCCCTTGAATGCAGAAAATAGTTTGTAAATGGCACAGAACCTTTATGCAGGTCCCCTACCCCTAATTTGAATTGTGGTCCCTTGAACCCTTTTCCCTGGTGAAAGCCAATTCTAATGGTGCAAACTGCGCTCTTATGAGTAACACTGTGGCATGCAAAGCCCTGTTTCACTGTGGAAATGGGGTTTGCACTAGGGAAAAGCTTTGTGAATCCAGTCCCTGCTCTTTAACAACACAAAATAAACAGATGCACAGCTAGGTGAAGCACGATTCCAAGCAAGTTGGAAAAATTACAAGACAGATAAAATCTGATGCAGTGGTGACTTCACGGGTCATGGAATGACTTCATGTTAGGCAGAAAGAAAACCCACCAAATAGTAGCACAAAACACATTTATTTAGCAGCCTTACACTGCGGCAAACAGAAATTGTAAAAGAAGACATGTTCCAAAGAATCAAGCTTTCTCCACTGAACACAGTGGTTGCTCTGAGACATTTCTGCATCCATAGTTTTCCCCAAAAAATGAGGGTCCCACACCAACAAATAGTGGCCTTTCACACTGGAACAAATTCCCAAAATTCCTTTAGGAGAATTATCCATTTTACTTCCCATCATCACCAGGGACCCTAAGCTATCGAAATGGGAATTAATTGCTTCTACGTGCTTGCCTAGCTCTTTCCCCAAGCGGATGTGCAGAAGTTTGCAGAGAACACCATAAAACTTATAAAGACACAGGGTGATCTTAAATGAGCCAATCCAGGATTCTGAGCCAATGAAATCTTTTGACTTGTCCTCTGTCTCCACCAGGACCTCTTGGATTTCTCTCAGGGTTGGTACCTGCCTGCAGGCACCACTGCTCATATGTGAGCTGAGCCAGGAACAAATGGTCTAAAGAGTAGCTTGGCTGCAGCCCCAGCCTCGATCGTCCACCCTGTCGCAGCCTCACCGCAAATGAAGGAGGCTCTACAGATACTGGACAGTTCTTCTGGTAATGGAAATTCAACATGGATATTTCTAAGCAGATTCATGGTATTACATTGTGTAGAGGACCTGGAGAAACAAACACCTGGGGACAAGAATGATACTGGCTCGTTACTAGGGAGGGATGGCAAGTGGAATCCACACCATCCTGTAGGTGTTTTGGGTAATAATGCAATAGTTGGGGGAGTCTGCATGTACAAACATCTATTCTCTTAAAGTGTGAAGTCACCCATTACAGATTTTGGGTACAGGGTGGGACCATGGTAGAGAAACTCAAACCCAGACTTCAACCCTCGCTAACAGACAAATGATGCCGGTTTCTGTAAAAAATATAGGACAACCTTCCCACGTGGCACACAAGCTGATCGCCATTAAATGTATGGGACAGTGACCCCCACTGGCACACAAGTTGATCTCCATTTATTAAATGTATGGGACAGCGACCCCCGCTGGCACACATGCTGATCTCCATTTATTAAATGTATGGGACAGTGACCCCTGCTGGGACACAAGCCAATCCTCATTAAATATATGGGGCATCCACCCCACCAGAACATGAACACTGCTATTTAATGTACGGGACATCACCCCTACCGGCACACAAATGTTGGTAATATCTATTTTATGTATGGGATATCCACCCCTTTTGGCATATGAATGATGCTTTTCTCTACAGAAAATATATGGAGCAAAGCCAAAAAAGCCAGTGACACAATTGGGTTTGAGGGCAAAATATACCTTCATGCTTGGTCTGCTCTCATTTTTTTGAAGTGCATACAGGCAGTAATTGACTGCAGAGCCCATAACAGGTAACATAAAATGGGTTACCTTGCACTTGCAAACCTCTGCAGACAGGCTACAATGAAACATAAAATACTTAATCAAAAACAGCAACAAAGGATATTTAAGCAATATACCATGAGAAGGTGTGGATAAAACCAGGATTCATCCATGCCTGGTGTGGTTTGGTCATGAGGCCACTGGCCAAAAAATGAAACCACACCAGAAGTGACTAAATCCTTGCAATTCATCATTCTGAGTGGGATATTGCAATTATTCAGTTACCTGCATGTTTTTCCTGAGAAAAAATAAGGAAAAACAGTTCCATGTCAAAATAGTGATTGTATAACAGTGATTGTTATTATGGCCGGTGTATACTGCCGAAAAGCAATTCAGTGATATATCCAGGTGACCCAACATCCAGAACACTAAAAAGTGTTTTTGCAGGAAGGGGGGACTTTACTCTGCACCCCCTGAAATTAGATTCTGAACTCCAGGAGGGTGCATGTTGCAGAGAGGGCAAAATCTGGATGTCGGAAAAAAATTAAGTCCCGCTGCCAAAAGCAGCAGCAAAATTTCCTTGCTCCTGGCCCCAGCCCTGAACCCAGTACCTGCTGCACCACAGGTAGCCACCAGCACCACCACACCACATGGATAGCTCAGCAGTGGCAGGCACACCAGTCCCCTAAGAGAAGGTACGGCAGGGCTCACAGCTCAGCACCATGGACACGAGGGAGGTGAGCACTAGTCCCTTCACAAAAGAAAGGGTCCTACAAGAGCTTGATAAGCTCAGTGTGGATAAGGCAATGGGACCTGATGGCATACATCCCAGGGTACTAAAGGAGGTAAGGGTGGAACTAGCAGAGCCATTATCAGAACTGTTTAGTGAGTCTCTGAGCACAGGAGAGGTCCCAGAAGACTGGAGTAGGGCTCATGTCATCCCGCTCAACAAGAGTGTTAGCAGGAAGGACCCAGGGAACTACAGACCAGTCAGTCTTATCTCAGTAGTGGGCAAGATTATGGAGACACTCCTTAAGGAAAGGATAGTGCAACACCTGGAATCCATAGGAGCATGGGTTTACAAAAGGAAGTTTCTGTCAAACTAATCTCATAGATTTCTTTGACTGTATAACCAGAATGGTGGACTGAGGGGGTGTAGTTGATCTCGCCTACCTTGACTTCAGCAAAGCTTTCGATACTGTTCCACATAAAAGATTGATTAATAAGCTGGATAGGCTCGGGGTGGGTCAGAAGTTGGATCACTGGGTGGCAAACTGGTTGATGGGCCGAAAACAGAGAGTGGTGGTAAATGGTGTACAGTCAGAAGAGATGCAAGTCACAAGTGGGGTACCTCAGAGATCAGTCCTGGGGCAAGTCCTCTTCAATATCTTCATCAGTGACATTGCAGATGGACTGGAGGGTAAGGTTTGTTTGTTTGCAGTTGACACCAAGATCTGCAACAGAGTAGTTGATCTAGAAGGGGTGGGCAGAATGAGAAGAGATCTGGATAAACTAGCAAAATGGTCAGAAGAGTAGCAACTGGGGTTTAATGCAAAGAAGTGCAAGATCATGCACATAGGGAAGAAAAACCCGAAGCCACCTATAGGTTGGGAGGGGAGTTGCTGGCAGTCACAAGGGAAGAAAGAGACTTGGGCGTCATCATCACTGATGACCTGAAATCATCCAAGCAGACCACTAAAGCTGTAGGTAGGCATGGGGGATGTTAGGGTGTATTAGTAGGGTTATCACAAGTCAGAAGAGGGAGGTAATAATAGCTCTTTACAAGACACTGGTTAGGCCCCATCTGGAGTACTGCATGCAGTACTGGAGGACACACCTTCACAAAGACATTAACCAAATTGAGGTAGTACAGAGAAGGGCAACCAAAATGGTGCAGGGACTATATCAGAAAACATATGAGGACAGATTAACGGAGCTCAATATGTATGCCCTAGAGCAAAGGAGGGGGAGAAAGATGATATGATTGAAACATTTAAACACCTTAAGGGCATTAACAAGGTGAAAGAGTCTAACATGTTTCAATATAAGAAAAATAACAGAAGAAAAGGACACAGCATGAGATTAGAGGGAGGCCGATTAAGGAGCAATGTGAGGAAGTTATTTTTCACATAAAGGGTGGTGGATACATGGAACGGCCTACCTCAGAAAGTGGTGGATATGAATACAGTGCAGAGCTTCAAACAGGCATGGGATAGGCATAAGGGAGCAATACAGATGAGTATGAATAGATAGGCCATCGAGAGAGCAAAGGCCGATGGTACATTTATAAGGTAGAAAAAGAAATGGGCAGACTGGATGGACCTTGCAATTCTTATCTGCCGTCAACTTCTATGTTTCTAAGAGCCCTACCCTGTCCTTCCCCTTCCCCTCACTATCCTTCCATTCCGGTCGCCCCTTCCTATGCTTGCTTTCACGTAGGGTTGCTACCCTTGCAGGGTAGCCCATGGGAAAGCACTGAATATGAGTCACCCTTTTGATGGTCACTCATATTCAGTCACTGTCCTCACTGGATACTGGAAAAACTGTCTTTAACAGTCGTTTATGGGTGACTGAACCTGGCATCTTTTCTGTTTGTGTTTCAGGGGTTGCAGTGATTTCACACTGGGGATGGAAGATGTGGCTGGCTGGCACTTCCTCCTGTGGGGTGATCGTAGGATTTACACATTGTAAATCATGCCAGACAGCCAATCAGAAAGCAATATTTTAAGACCCATTGTATAATGACTAATTTATAGGGATATCCCACCCACCCAACTATTCAGGATACCCTTCAATTCTCTTGGTAAGCAGATATTTGTCCAGACTTGCCTTGTGGGCCTCCTTCTCCAATCCCAGTGACTACTGGCAGAGGCTCCAGAGTGAGGGCAATCCCCTCCTCAAGACTGTGTCCTCCATTTGGACTGCGCTGCAGCAGTAACAGGCACTAGGACCCAGGGATGTCAGGAGCCCAGGCTGTCTCATTCAGGCAGCTGTGGGGTTTTCTTCCCCTTTTTGTTGGCCCCTCCTACAGCAGTCAAACTTTACATTCATTTACTAGCCCGGGTACTAGTGCAGATTGCCACGGGCTAGTGCAGAATCTCTGTTACTTGCCCAGCAGGGCTAGTGCAAGTCCTCCTGTGGAAAGCTGCAGTTCCATTCTCAACCTGGGTATTAAATAAACAAAAAAAACAGACACATAAATATAACTGTTATTTAATTTAAAGCCATGTCTTTTTCAAGAGGTTTTACTATGTGCTGCCTTAGCATTAGTGAAATGAAAAAAAAAGATGTCTGTGTGTAGTGCATTTATAAACTGTTTCATTTTATACTAACTACTGCTTTTATTTTTTGCTGGTAGAGATCCTTTCTCCTTTTCCTTTCCTTATTTAGCTCAGTACTCATGGCAGGCAGATTTGTGACTGTGTCCAGGAGCAGGACAGTTCTAAGGCTGCCACATGTCCAGTTATGAACTGGATAATCCGTTTCAGGGTCTTATCTGGTTATCCAGTTTTGGTTAAATGTAGTCAGTTTTAGGGCCTCTCTGAGTGCTCAGGTTGATAGAAACGACTGCAAATCATTCACTGTTGCATGCATGTCCAGGTTACAAAAAGTTTTTGATGTCACTAGACCCAGACCTTTGTTTGTAAATCAGTCTGTCTCGGAGGTGCAAAGTATGGCCATTAAGACCAATAGCAGTAAATGAACCTAATCTTTTCAACTCCAAATTTTAAGTACGGTCATTTATTGCTATGATAGGAAACAGTTTTTACACCTTTATATGCTGTTATGAGTTCCTTTTTGTTTTTCCTATATTCTCATATGTTTTAGACCCACTTTTTCAAATTAATTTTCACATTTTGAATGTCTTTGTCACTGTGTTGATTATTTCTCTCCCAAGTCCTCAGCAGCTGCTGCTTTTATTTTTTATACTACCAGCCTGAACGTTCCATGATATTAGCTACACTTGTAATGGCCACTGAAATAAATAGCATGGCATGGTATGTCTGAAATTGTGGTGTGCGATGCCTTAGACACTTGAAAAGAAATGCAGTAGCTGATGAGGTAAAGGAGACACAATGTAGTATTGAGGATACCACAGGTACTGATATTTCAATTATCAAAAAGGAGGTCAAAGCATATCAGTACACATGGCTGTCATGGAAAGGAGAACTGGAAAATGGTTAACAGAGAGAGCAACAGGTTGTGAATGGGCTTTGTACATCCAGCAGATCTGGGTTTTAATTCCCACTGCCTCCACTTGCATACTGCGAGACCCTAAGCAGGTCCTTAACCTCCCTGTGTTCCTAGGGCCACCTGTAAATGGGTCTTGTGACCAATGAGAGTTACCTGGTTGCCAAAAGAATAAAATAAACAACAGTTAGGGTTGATGCTGTTGAATTTATCCTACCTTTTATTTTGGGTAACCATTTTTAATAGAACTGAGACGATCAAGCATTTGTGGGATCTGTAGCCAGGGTGGGAAAAGAGAAGGAAAAGATGCAACACACTTTTCATGACACAACTTTGTTAACTACAGATGTAAAATGTGGAAATGCATTAAAAGTTAGTAACCCATGCCATTCATAGAAAGCCTGTTGATGAAGACAAACAAATAAAAGATCATAGTACGAAGGACAAAGTGAAGCATCGGGTCCAATATACTAGCTAGAACAATAGGACTGGTTGAGGTATGATGGTGCAAAATTTCTGATGATCTGCCATTTGTGTATCAAACATGAAATACAGTCGAGTAAGGTGAGGCAGTAATAATTTTAGTTTGATTGTACAGATGATTTCCGACTTGACTCTGTCTTGTCCCATAATATCAGTGAGCTCATACTAGGGCAAAGGAAAGGAGGATGCCAGCATTGCTGCTCCAGGGACAAGTAATGTGGAGGGAATGCTGAAGAAAATGAAAAACAATGCTTAACCATCTGGATAAACTGTTTTGCACATGCCATGCAATTGCTAAGAAAGGCGTCATTTCACAGACTTTGTTGGATGATGTGCAGCCTTGATATGAAAGGGCTAGAGAGCAGTTCAACATATCAGAAGGACAAATATGCCTGCAACTGGATCCACTATGTAGCCGAGGTTGAACACATGGTGCTATGAGAAAAAATTATGGGAACAAAGTTCATTTCAGTCATCAGTGACAGAACCACTGACTCTTCAGTCTCAGAAGCTGAGATAGTGTATATGCGGTTTGCAGTTAAAGGCACAGTGCAAAAACAGTTTGTAGGTGTCCGGACTGTTGGCAGGACAAATGCGATTTTATTTGCCTTTTGTGAAACAAATCAATGTTAACCATGCTGACTGTGGGCTACTGCAAACTTCCATGGGCTAGTGTAATCTCCGGTTTTCAAGTCAGTCTGGCTAGTGCAAAAAAAAGTTAAGGTTGACTGCTGCCCTCCCACCTCCCCAAAGTGAGTACAACCTCTGTCAGCCTTACCCCATATGGCAGTAGCAAGCTCTCTGGTGCAGCCACAGATCATTTGCCATCAACCATCCCGGGCTAAGCAGGGTGCCATGTGGCAGCTACCTCAGCCCATCCTGTCTTCTGATATGACCACCCGAGATCACTCCTGAAGCCAGGTCATCTGCATGGCAGTGCACTGCGCTGCTACAGGGCCCTCTAGCAGTCTAAACCTATACCTTCTTCATGTCCACAGTCTCCACTGGTAGCCTGTTCTACAGGTTGAACACCCTCTGGGAAAAGGGTTTTCTAATAGTATCCCTGACTTCACCACTTTTGAGCATCAAACTATACTACTCAGTGCCACCTCAGGTAACAAGAGAAAACCCATAGCAAGAAAATAAAACAACAAGAACAAGGTGTGAACAGAGGCTCAAGTAGCTCTACAGATCTCCCCCAAGGAGGCAAATGCTCCTTCTGTGCAAGAGGTGGCCAATGCTTGAATGGAGTGGCTTTGACCACTGCAGGAAATGGGAGAACCCTGGAAACATAAGAATGAGCTGTGAAAGAGCTTAGTACATCCAGTAGGTGTATGTTTGATTTTTCACAACCACTTGTATACAGTGTGACTCTGAAAAATTAAAGCTAACCTCCCCATGATCCTGGGACACCTCTGGAACCAAGCTTCCTCAGTATGCCTTTCTTGACAGAAAACTGTCAAAATAAATAAATACATACATACATAAAACCATTCCAATTTTTGTTTTGCACACAAAACTATGTGATTTTTAAATTCAAGTTTTATTACTTTGAAACAGAGGTTTTTGCATGATTTATGTTTACAACTACTGTGTCCTGTAGGTCATAAATCTTGATTTTGAAACATAAAATCTGACAGCAGAAAAAGATCAAAGGTTCATCGAGTCACCCATACTGTATTACTTCAATCCAGCAATCTACTATGCTAGTGGTGTGGTACCCTCCCCTACTCCTAAAACACGTTGCACCCCCACCCCGGACTCTGATTCCCCTGCTCTGCCCAAACTGTTTAAACCTAGTAAGGGTAGCTGCCCTACTACTTCCATAGGCAGTCTGTTCATGGTTCTACCACCCTCTCAGTGAAGTACAACTTCCTCACATTTCTCTTAACCTTGTCCCCCACCAACCTCCAGTCATGCCTCCTACTGACTCTGGTCCTTTCTATTCACTTTGTTCAGCTTCTGTTTCAGTCATTCCCCACCCGCTCCTGACTGACTTTCTACGAGTATATATTAAGGGCTTCTGGAAACAAGCTGCTACCAGCTCAGTATGTCATTTCTGATGAATCTTTTGAAATGAATGAAAGGTCTCTTCTCATGTGAGGACTCTAGAACTGGGCACAGTAATCTAGGTGAGGCCTCACCAGGGATCCGTCCAGTGGCAGAATCACCTCTCTTCTCCTACCATCAACACCCTTCTGTATACACCCCAGCATCCTCAATGCCTTACTGAATGACTTGTTTGATTGAGGCAGTCCATAAGACCGCTAGATCCCATTCTTCTGTTTGTCTTTAGGGTGTCTTCTCAGCAAACAGCAAGGTTTATGAGATAATCCCATGACATCACAGTACAGACTAGTAGAACATTCCCCTTTTGTGTCACCACTGTTTATCCCACACCCTAGCAAACAGCTTCCCCAACATTCAAGAGTCAGTGGCATTCACATTAGTTTTCTTGTGTTTTGGTAAAAATATCCCCCCAGGCCAGCCTTTTATGGTTTATTTGTGGAGCTCCATTTTCTCAGAAGATACAGGACCTTCTCAGCATCCAGCTTGGTCCAGAGTCGGCATTGAATTCCTACCAGAAGATATTCCCAAGGTAAATGTCTGGGCTCAGCTTCAGTCCTGTCTCCTGCACCCCGGGACAGAGTGTGTTGGAGAATGGAGACACAGGAGAAATTCCTATAATGGATCAGCAGTTACTACTTTCTTGTGATTCCAGTCATTTTGCTTTTGACTCTGAAGTTCTTCTGGAGGAAATCAAGGAAGAACTTGGAAAAGGTATGGATATCATCCGAGCCTACTTTTCTTTTGCCCCTTATCATCAGATATATTCTTCTTTCAGGATCAGGACTCATCTGTGCCCTCAGCAGGCCAGCTATAATTCACCCGTTTTAATTATTTTACTTCTTCCAACAGGAATATCCAGATACTGGTTGGGCCTGCCTCAAGTCCCTTCCTGTCTTGGGTAACTTCCATAAGTGAAGGACTAAGGACCTCTTGGTTATACGTACCTGAATACTTACCACCCTGCATGCCACTATGCCAGTTTCTTAGCATACCTTTCCAACAGTTGTGAGGGCTCCACCCTCACTTCCCATTTGTATGTTGTTTTGCACATGCAGTGCAGCACAAACAACATATTGTGGCAGCCTGGTGTGGAGCAGCAGGTTTTGGAGGTGCAGTCGTGTTGTGGCCAATGGCGCCACTGCTTTTTTGGGCTGGTCTCTGTGGCATGAATGAAATTGCATGCTGTCTATGACTGCACTGTAAAAGCATGCCACCAACTTGAAACAATTTCACTGCTGCAATGAGGGAGTGACCCATCATTACAGGGCATGCCTTGCCTGGTGTGACATTTCAGTAAACATGGCAGTGGCTGACGGCCATCTGCCTTTCACAATACCCAATAAGTTGACTATGGGGTGCCCAGTCCCCCTGTTGGCATGTCCCCTTCCCTGTTCATTTGTCAATGGGGCAGACCAATCCCCATCTTCATATATTCCCCTTTGTTTGTTTGTTTGCCAGGGGCCCAACCCCTCAGCATCATCCCCCAAACACAGACACGCTTGCTGAAGGGGCCCCAATCCTCATTGGCCTCGGTCCCCTGTCCACAATTTGCAGAGGGGGTTGCCTAATTCCCCTTGGCATCATTCCCCCAAACACAGACACACTTGCCAATGGGGGCCCTAATCCCAGTTGGCTTCAGTCCCTTCCTGCAATTTGCCAAGGGGGGTGCCCAATCCCCTTTGGCATCATGCCCCCCAAACACAGACATGCTATCTTTGCTGACAGGGGGCCCAATCTCCATTGGCTTCAGCTCCCTCTAAAAAAACACAGGTGGCACACTGGAAGCCCACCCCAGTGTGCCCAAAGCAAACCTGTGGGGGAAAAACCTTCCTGGGATGTCCTGTTTTGATTTTTTACCTGTAAAACTGAACACAGTCCCTCATGGTCTCAGTGGCTCACCTCCCCCAACCCACACCCACTCACTGTGCACCCCACCTCCTTGCACCTCCCCATAGCCCATACTTACCTCTGGAGCCTGGAATGACAATCTTTGGTGGAGCAGGAACACATCTGCACTCTTCAAAACTGACCACAAACTGAAGGAAATCACTGTAAGCTGTATAATGGCATCAATAGGGAGGGATTCAACTTAGGTTGACATCTTGGCCATTTTTGTGACTTTTGGCTCAGAATTTTGAACATGGGGTTCTTGGGACCCCACCTCATGAGTTCAGGCACTGTCATTTCGTTATTTGATCCTGATAGGTGATTTCATGGTGACTGTGTGGAATCATCTTTCAGGACTGATTAACCAAATGGCAGTGCCAGTGTTCATGAGGTGGGCTCCCAAAAAGCCTATGGTGAAAATTTGATGAATAAATTCCAAAAAATGACTGTGTTATGAGCATGTGTAGCGCAGTTGCCACACATTCTTGTAAGTTTGAGAATTTAAAACATTTTCACTCCAGATTTTCAACATTGCCATTTTTCATACCTCCTTATGAACAGTATGGCTGTCATTCTTCATATCCTGGCCAAAATGTGTTTTTGCACATCTGGCGCACAATGGCATGGACAGATTAAGAAAATCACACTCACACTCTTCAAGAGGAGAGGTCACAAAATGTCTACATTGAAAATTTGGTGAAAAAAATTCCATGAAATTACTGTTGCGAGTGTGTGTTGTGCAGTTTCCACGCATGCTCCTAACTACAAGAATTTTTAGTATTTTCACTCCAGATTTTCAAAATTGCCATTTTTTCACACCTCCTTGTAAATGGTACAGCTGTCATTTTTTACATCTTGCCCAAAATGTGCTTTCACACATCTGGTGCAGAATGGCGTGGTTAGTGTGGGAAATCAACTTTGAGACAGATTAACAAAATCACAGAGGCCCACTGCTCATAGCTAGAGGCCTAAATGCTCATGTGGTGGGCTCACAAAACCCCATGTTGAAAATTTGGAGTTCAAATACCAACAACTTGCAGGATGGTTAGGTTTCTAACCCTAACATCCCTATAAGAGACTGACAGGTGTCAGGGGGTGACTTTGGATTGTCGGCTGTAATGCTCATGCCGTTTTACCCCCACCCTCACCCTGCAGCCACTGACAGGCATTGAGGTGTGCCTTGGACTCTTCAGCCCTAAAGTTCACCCCATTCTCCTGTCCTACACCCATCTCAATGTATTTCCTTATGGAATGGGGTGAAGGGCAGGCCTGACAGCCCCAAGCCATAACGCAACACTTGTCAGAGTCTGCAGGGTGAGATCAAATGGCATGAGTGTTATTGCCGACGACCCAAAGGCACACCTTAATGCCTGTCAGTCTCTGCAGGATAGGGTGAGATTGGCGTTGGTTCCAAACTTTACTGCCATTCCTATTATGCATGTTTCTAACTTCTGTACTGCCAAAGCCAATGCCAGCAAGACAACATTCAGCATTGACAAATGCTTGTTTTTGTTAAACTTTAGAAAGTAAGTGTGTTGACTTGTTTGTGCTAGAATAGATCATTACTACCTGCCCTATATAACTACAAACATATGAACATTCAAAAATTGGCAGCTGAAAAATCCATTTTGGTCTATCAAGGCTGCTTGATTTTGTAGCTAGCAGTCCTATTCTGCAGCTTCCGCTCCCTTCCCCCTCCACCTTCCCCCTGCCTTATCCCAGCCCTTTTTGAAGTAGGTCACTGTTCTACAGGTTACCACATCCGCTGGTAGTGCATGCCACCCTGCCACCATCTGCTGTGTAAAAAAGTGCCTCCTCATTTCCCTTCTGACCCTCCTCCCAAAATCTCATGTCATGAACCTAGTATCCTCCCACCCGTAGCCTGAAGAACCCATCTGTACCAGTCTTGTTTATCCCTCTCATGAACTTGAATGTCTTGATCATGTCCCCACATCCTCTCCTCCAGTGAGTGCATCTTCAGCTCCCTAAGCCTTCATACTATATGGTAAGTCCCTCATCCCTGAGTCATCTTAGTTGCTCTATGCTGCACCCATTCCAGTAATTAAATGTTCCTTTTCAGGTATGTTCATCAGTTCTGCACACAGTATTCGAGATGAGTTCTAACCTGTGATCTATACAGCAGCAGAATTACTTCCTCCCTCCTTGAAGTTTTTCCCCTTGCAATGCAACCTAGTATTTTGTTGGCTCTTGCAGCTGCTTTCTTACATTGTGTGGAGTTGTTCATTTATCCTGATATAACTACTCCCAGATCCTTCTCCTCCTCAGTCTCTGTCAGCTGCACCCCCCCCAGTTGGTAGTTTCTCCTTGGATTCTTTGCCCCAAAATGCAGCACCTTACACTTTTTGGCACTGAACCCCAGCTGCTAAGTGCCCGACTGGGTCTCCAGCTTTTCAGATCCTAAAGCAAACCCTGCCACTTCTCTATGTGATCCACCACTACCCCTATCTTGGTGTCATTGGTGAACAGGCTGATCTTGCTCTTAATACCCCTGGAAATGTCTGCTATAAATATCCCAAATAACACTGATCCCAGTAGCGAACCATGAGGAACCCCACTCATTACTGCCCTCAGGGATGGGAGTTCCTCTTCCACCACCACCCTCTGCTGTCTTTCCTGCAGCCAGTTTGTCACCCATCCCACAATTTTTGCACCTGCCCCAATGCCTTGAAGTTTTATTCTAAGTCTCCCATGCGACACCAAATTGAATGCCATGCTGAAGTCAGGTACAGGACATCCACTGCATAGCTCTTGTGCATCTGCCTAGTTACAGTCATAGTAATCTACCAGGTTGGTTTGGCAGGATCTGCCAGCTAGAAAGCCATGTTGTCTGTTGTCCTGCAGCCCCTTGGACTCCAGCAGGATACCAGCCTCTCCTTCAGGATAGTTTTCATTAGTTTCTCTACAATGGCCTGAAGTTCACCGGTCTATGTTTCCCTGGTTCACCCTTGAGTCCGCTTTTCTGCAGGTGAGTCACATGAGCCAACCTCCAATAGTTGGGTACACATTCTGAATTCAGTGAGGAATTGAATAGGCCTGCCAAGGGCCCCAGCAGGATCTCTTCTGGCTCCTCCAGTACCCTGGGGTGAATGCCATCTGGCCCTGGTGCCTTGTCCACCCTCAGCACTTTCAAGCCCTCCAGCACTCTTGCTTCTGTGACCACCCATCTGTGACTCTGTCCCTAGCCTACTGGCCCCCATCCCCTCAGGCAGCACTCCGCCTCTCTCTTTGTAAATACCGAGTAGAAGTAGTCATCGAATGCTTCTGCCTTTTCATCTTCCTTTTCAACCTATCCCCCTTCCTTCTTAATCCTTACTATCTGTTCTTTACAGCTTCTTTTCTCCCTAATGTACCTGAAGAAGCTTTACTCCCCCTTCTTAATGCCTTGCACCAGCTTGAGATCTTTAGTGGCTTTTGCTGCCCTAACTGCCCTTGTCACCTCCCCTGACTCCTGCAGGTACCGCTCCTGATCACCCCCTCCTCCCTGATTTCCTGTATCTCCTAAAGGCCACCCTTTTTCTCTGTATCATTTTTACAACCCCATGCTAATCCAGCTCGGCCTTTTTGACCTGATCTTTTTACTCTGAGTCCTGCTACAGGAATTGGTAGCCTATAACATCCCCTTCTTTAGGAGTTCCCATCTGTGGTCCGTGTTCATACTAGGCTGGATCCTGGCCAGGTAGTCACTCACTACCTCTACCATCCTTGCAAAATCCGCCCACCTAAAATCCAGTACCGTCATGTTGCATTCCACCCCTCTTTGCCCATAATCAACCTGAGCCATACTGGGTGATGGTCACTCCCCACTAGTTGTTTCATCCACATTGATATCCCTCACCAGCTCTCCATTTGTGAGCACTAGGTTGAGGGTGTTCCCCCTCTCCTGGTTAGTTCACTGACCTCCTGTGTCAGGAAGCTGTCCTGAAAGGCATCCAGTGGTACCTGCTCCATTTTATTGCTGGTGGCTGAGCTACCCCTGGCAGGTTGAAATCCCCCACCACTAGCACAGTCCCCTTCCCACATGCCCTTTTAATCTGCACCACAAGTTCCCTGTTCAACTCCTGTATCTGGGATGGTGGCCTGTACACCACTCCCATCTGGAGAGTCCCATACCTGGAATTCTAGATTGGCAGCCATAATGACTCTGTTTCTCCCTCCTCCCCCCCCCCCACTGCACTTTAGCTCCCCCTTTCCATATAGTGCCACTCCACCAAATCTCCTGTTTCCCTACCCCTGCGAAACATTCTGTATCCTGGTACCGCCAGGTCCCAGTCATGGTATTGGGTGGTCCATGCTTCTGTTATGGCTGCCATAGCTACCTCTCTTACCATCATGAGGGCCTGAAGGTCATTCATTTTATTCCCCAGGCTCCTAGCATTCATGGTGACCACCTTCCATCCCTTCCCCCCACGCTCTCCACTTTCAGCATCTCCTCTACTGTTTCTACCTAGTTTATTGCCCTTTTTCTTGGGGCGTAAGCTTTCTCTGCTTCCCATCTTCAATCAAAATCTTTATTTATCCAGGCAGGCACCATTGAGCAAGGCTCATTTGTAAGGTGGACAGTACAGAAGCAGGTATACAGAAAGCAATAATATACAAGGAAGAACAATTATATACAATGTATACAGTACAGTACAAGGTTGAAATAAATAAAAAAAACAGCATTATTTTACAACTGAGGAAGACAGCAGATGTACAATCAACCATAGGGCATCTTGTGGCCCCTGTGTGCCCTCCTTCCACCTGCCACCCCCCTTCTAGTTTAAATGTCCAGTTACCTCAGTGTACACCCCAGTCTTCCATTTCAGCACCTTTTTGACCTCCTCATTTAGGTGAAGTCTTTCCTTAGTGTAACGACTACTATCCTCACAGGACTTTCCCCACCCTCCCACTAACTCATATCCTTTTGTGTGACACCATTTGCCCAACCATTCATTAAATTCCTTGATCCTTGGTTTTCTGGCTGTGCTCACCTTGGGCACTGTTAACACCTCAGAAAAAGTTCTGTTCAACCTTTCCCCTCGCATAAACTTCCCAGCTCCTCAAACCTCTTTTGGACTACCTCTGCTGTACTATCGGCCAGTCAGGTTGTCCCCAGATGTAGAACTATAAGAGTCTCCCTTCCTCTTCTAGCATATTTCAGGACTGAGTGTCCCACTGTTCAGCTGTTATCCCTGGTATAGCTTCACTCATTTACAACTATGTCTACTCCCTTGCTACCCCACCTTATCCCTCTTAGTACTGAATCCCCAGTATAGTAGTCCCCATATTTTCCTATGCTTGTTTCTCCTCCTTCATTCCTGTTCTGTGTGACTCCTCCTCAGCACAACTGTCCCTTGTCACTGTTTTTCTCCCTTCCTGACCTCCCTCCTGACATACTTCCACCCATCCCTGCCACCATTCCTCTCCTGCCTGACTCCTCCTTTTGCCCATCATTCCCTCACCCATTCCTGCCATTCCTCTTCTGCCCAACTCCTCCTCCTGTACATAATTCCCTCATTTGTTCCTGTCTCTGTTCCTCTCCTACCCATCTCCCCTTTTTGCACATCATTTCCTCCACCTATCCCTGTCGCCTTTCCCCCATCAGTATTCCCCACTGCTACCTCTGCTATGGGGCCTGACATCTTCTTTTATCCACCCTTCTCACACTGCTGCATCCCTGCTCCTTCAACTGTTTCCCCAGTTGTGCCCCTTTCCTTTCCTCCTTGCTACCGCTCCATCCAACCAATCCTCCTTGTGCATTCCACTCTCTGCCCCTCCTGCAGACCCTTCTTCCTTTCCTGCCTCCTCTGCCATATGTTGCATGCTGGCTTCTTCCTCCTCACCTGAGCATTCCCTCCAGTGCCCGGCCTCCCACATATTGTCTGCACTTTCCCCATCCCTCCTTCAAATAGATACTCCACCCATGAGGTATTCTCATGTTCATCCGCATCCCCCCTTGAACCATTGCCCTCTCCTCTCGTGATGTCCTCATGTTGCTTCCTGAGTGAGCTCCTTGCCCCAGCACTCTCTCCATCCTCTCCAACTCTACCAAGCCACAGCAACCACTTCCTCAATTAGATCTTTAGCCTGTATCACATTGGACATCCTCCCAGCTCACAATATGTTCATCCAACCTGCTGCCCCACATCCTTGGCAGCCCACTATCCCACCTATGATACCTGCTCTGGCTACAAAATACAGTACTATCTATAAATTCCTAACCAGTCCAGTCACTACTTCTACAGTACTAACTATAAGTTTTTTACCAGTACAGTTAATAGCTACAGTTCCTCACCCCCTGTACCTGCACAGAGCATTAAATGATACCGTCTACCAGAACACAGTACTACACTCTTCACTACAATCCTTACCGCTTCTACCAGCAATCAGCCAAAACAATACTGACTAAACAACACTACTTTAGCCAAAACAGTACTAAACAAGTATTTGTCAATGCCAAATGTTTGCTTGCTGGTATTGGCATTGGTAGTGTAGGAGTTAAAGAGATGCATAATAGGAATGGCAGTGAAGTATTGAAGTAATGACAACCCCTACCCCCACCCTGCAGAAACTGACAGGCAGTGAAGGTGTGCCTTTGGGTCATCAGCCATTCCACCTCACCCCACCCTGGAGACACCGACAGGTGTCACAGTGTACCTTGAGGTCTTTGGCCCTTAAGCTCACCCCATCCTATAAGGAAATAAGCTGAGATGAGTGCAGTATAAGAGAATGGGGTGCATGTTAGGGCTAAAGACCCCAAGGCACACCTCAATGCCTGTCAGTAGCTGCAGGGTGGGGATGGGGTGGAATGGCACATGCGTTATGGCTGACAACCCCAAGTCACATCCCCAGCACCTGTCAGTCTGTACAGGGTGGGAGTTACAGTTGGAAACCATAATGCACCGGGCATTTGTTGGCATTTTTGCTCCCAATTTTCAATGTGGGCTTTTTGGGACCCCACCTCATGAATAGTGGCACTATTGTTTCAGTACTCCATCCTGAAAGGTGATTTTGCACAGTGAATGTGCCACAGGTGCAAAAACAGATTTCAGGAAGGATGCAAAAAATGACAGCTGTACTTTTCATAGGGGTGTGTGAAAAAATGGCAAAGCTGGAAATTTGGAGTGAAAATATTAAAAATTGATGATGTTACAAGCATGCGTAGAAACTGAACAATGGACACTCATAATGCAGTCATTCTCTGGAGTTGTTTCGACAAATTTGCATCTAAGGCTTTTTTAAGACCCCACCTCATGATCAGTGGCAGTGTCATTTCATTAATTAGTCCCTAATGGTGATTCCGTGCAGCCACCACAAAATCACCTTCTGGGGCAGAGAAACAAAATGACAGTGCCATTGTTTATGAGGTGGGGTCCCAAGAATCTCATGTTGAAAATTTGGGACCATAACTCTACAAATTGGCTGAGATATCAACCCATGTTGAACCACCCCCCTTGTCTACGATTATAGGGCATACAGTCATTTCTTCAGTTCCTGGTTAGTCGTTGAAGAGTGCAGACGTGTTCCTGATCCACAGAAGATCACTGCTTCCGACATCTGTAGGTAAGCATGGGTGAGGGAGGGTGTGGGGAGGTAGGGTGTGCAGAGGGAGGCTGGGGGTTGGGGAAGCAGTGCTAGCAGGAAAGATGAGGGACCATTTTCTTTAATTTTTTTTCAGGTTAAAAATGTTGTGGGACTGTTTTCTTTTTTACAGGTGAAATATTAACAAAATGGATTTTAGCACACTGGAGTGGGCTCTCAGTGTGCTAGAGTACTGAAGGGATCAATGCCAACCAGGGGATTGGGCACTTGAGGTAGGCTGAGAACATAGGTGCATGGGGTGGTGCATACGATACTGGGGTGGGCATCCCAGTGTCAAAAACATAAAGAAAGTATTTTTGGCACATTGGTGTGGGCTCCCAGTGTGCCACATAAATGAGGGTGAGGGGATACATGCTGACACTGGGATTGAGTACCCTGATGTCTGCAGGGGACAGAGAGAAAAGGGTGCGGGGTGGGCAGGAGCAATGGGAGGGAGCTAACATTTAAATTTGTTGTCTTGCTGTGTGCCTGTGCAATGATGAAACTACCCCTGTGATTGCAGCAGCAGATTTCTTTCAAGTGCAGCACACACTCTGAAACTGCCATCATCAGCAGCTACAGCATTAATTGGTGACTGAGGGACGTGACCATTAAACCACCCACTGCATTGGCCACAACACTGCCACACCTCTACAATGCTCTACTATCTCAATATGTTTCTTGTGCACTGCATGCGCAAGCAAACATAAAAATACCATCCTATCCTAAACATACAAGTTTTCTAGTAATATCCATCTCTTTCCATCTACAAGAAGGCTGTCACAGGTTGATGACAATGATTTGAAGTCAGTAATAAAATGCAAAATGGTGTGGGGACAAACTAAAAAGAAATGCACTGATGAGCTTTTGCTGCAAGAGACCCATAAAGGCACACAAGAGGCAGTGAAGCTGGAAAATTTTTGGTGGAGAATATTGGTAGATGTTTCTTTAACTTCAAAAGCAAGAGGAGTGGCCATATGGTTTAGACTGGGCTTGGGGATACAAATACTTAAAGAGAACAGAGATCCGTAGGGAAGCTATGTGGTTGTGGAAGTGCATGTGGGGCATGACAGGTACACTTTCGTATTGTTCTGTGGACCAAACTACAGCTTTCCAGAGTTCTCATTAAGATTATAACTTCTAGTTAGGAGGGGTTTCTACCTAAGATAATTTACAAACATCAGGCAGGTTAGCCATCGGCACAATGGTTGGATTTCCACTTGCGATGTCAGCAACCCAGGTTTGGGAGTGGACCTGGGTCATCAGAGGGCCGGCCAAGGGGAGAACAATGGAGTGTCCTCAGATGGCTCACCATCCCTGGGTAAAGGGTGGGTAAAATGTCTTGTGTTCGAGGGACACCTGGCGGAGGCTGGGGGTACCATGAGCAGCCAGTGTCTGGATGTCCTAGGGGGTTCAGCAGATGTAGGACATCATTGCATGTCCCTGCCCCAAGAAAAATGGAGAAACAAAACCCTGCTGCTACGCGTCTTCATGATACCCCCTCGCCGCTCCTTCATGCACTCCCTCGCTGATTCCCCAACCTGTCCAATGTGCAAGGCACTTTGTCCAGTGCCATTGCCCCATCCTTTGGGGCAAACTAAGGGTGCAGTGGGGAGAAGTGGCTCATATGGGAGTGGAGGATGGCAGGGACCATGACCGGCCAAAAATTCCCAACGTTGGCAAGCAGACAAAAAGCACAGTGAACAAACAAAAAAAATATCTGGCAGGTTTTGTGAAAAGCAGGCAGCTAAGATATAATTTGCACAGAACACTGACCATCATTTGGAAGTGGGCCAGGAAGGGTTACTCAACGGTCGCCTGTCACTAGATGCAGAGAAGGCATTTGACCTGGTTGAGTGGCCTTCATGTTTACTGTAAGCTGCATGTTTTGGTTTAGGTTCATGGACACATTCCTGAGTTGCTGTATTATATAAAACACACAGGCCCAAATTCTGACTAATGGTCACTGCTCAGAGGGTTCTATTGTCTATGGGTGCTAGAAAAGAAGCCCACTGTCCCCTCTGCTACTAAATGTTCTGAAAAAGACTCCTTGCAGTGGCTATAAGAAATAATGAACTGATAAAGGGCCTGAGGTAGAGCACAACATGTCATCTCACTTTTTCGGGATGACACAATTATTCTTCTTGAACCTGAAGGAGGCATTACAGGCTTTGTCTAACATCTTTAGTGAATATGGCCTCTGTCAGGATACAAAATAAACTGGATTGAATGCAGTGTGGATGCCCATGGGAAAGTGTGAACCCTCTAAAAGTGTAGATTTCCTACTTATTGTCACAAATTCGCTCAACAGGTCAGCCCTCTACTCCCAAAGTGCCAACTTCTGAGCGTAGGATTTGTGCACAGTGAACAGTACAAGGTAACCCTCTTCTCTGTTTTGTGGGTTTCAGTCACCTTAGTCTCAATTTCTGGAGGGATTCAAACTGATAACCTCTTGTTAGTGTACCTAATTATCAGGCTCAGATAATTCTGTCTTCGGGGGCCAGATATCTTTACCTACGGGCACCTAACTAGGTCTACAAAGTGAACCCTTAGAACTCTATGCAAGACCTTAGAGAACTCTATCCATTTCCCAGTTTGGTATAACAATAAGCTCATACACAGTGTTAACTATAACCTTTACAGCTCCACTTACTGTATATAAAACAAAATTTCAAGGCACTCCAGGCAGTTTCCATTTTAAAATATAAATCTTTACTTTAAAATAGGAAAACAGAATATATTACAGAACAAAATATCCCAACACACACAGCCTTAAAACAAACAGGTTAAAAGTGCAGATTCCTACAAAAAATAAACCTCGGGCTAATCTTGTCTTAAGGTCCTTACTTCTTAAATCTTTCAGTGCTCTGATGTTCCTCTTCTCTCAGTCAGAAACATGAAAGTGTGAGTCTCAAAGTTTGCTCAGTAGGTTTAAAACAGTCCTGAGCCAGCCTTCTCTCGGAGATCACCAAACTCCTCCTAGGTGTAACAAAATTTATATTTTATAACACATGATGGCCTACTAAGTTATCTAAAAAAAAATAAGAGATGACATAATAAATCTCCTCTTCTCATGTTGACTGGTCTGAACCAGTCTGTGCTTTGCTTCACACACACACATCAAAAGTCTCTTTGATGTAAGTCACTGTATACTCCACACAAGTGTGTATTCGATGCCTTTCTTCCGTCTGGGCCCTGGTCTCTACACATCAAAGGTCTATTTGATTAAATGAGCTGGCTTCCTGGGAGGTTATTCATAACACTGGGCAGTGTCCCTTTTCTCAGGACATCTAGTGCAGATCAAAGGATTTCCCTATGGACGTCATAGAAACATAGAAACATAGACTTTGACGGCAGATATAGGACCGCTAGGCCCATCTAGTCTGCCCATTTCCCTACCTACAGGATAGGCCGCAGATCCTAGTTAACCAACAGCCTATATCTTCCTGCCCCCCACAAGAATTGCCTTATGTCTGTCCCATGCATTCTTGAATTCTCCCACAGTTTTAGACCACAACATCTCTCAGGAAGGCTGTTCCATGCATCCACTACCTCTCTGTGAAATAATACTTCCTCACATTGACCCTGAACAGCCCTCCTTCTATCTTTAAATTGTGTCCCTTGTTCTTGCAAGTCTCTTTTCTGAAAGATGCTACCTCTTGGACTTTGTTGATTCCCTTGAGGTGCCTTGAAAGTTTCTATCATGTCCCCCCTCCTTCTTTCCTCAAGGGTATACATATTAAGCTCCTTTAGTCTCTCCTCATACGGCTTCTCTTGCAGACCCTGCACCATTTTAGTTGCCTCCTCTGACTGCCTCTATCCTGTCTATGTCCTTATGGAGATGGGGTCTCCAGAACTGGACACAGTATTCCAGATGGGGTCTCACCAACTGTCTGTACAGAGGATAACAACTTCTGTTTTCTGCTGCTGATGCCTCCCTATACATCCCAGTATACCCCAGCCTCCCCTACTGCCTTCTCACATTGCTTGCCCAACCTTAAGGTCATCTGATATGATTACCCCAGGTCCCTTTCCTGTTTTGTTGTTACTACCTCCCCACCATTGTGTATTCTTCCCTGGGTTCTTGTTTCCAGGTGCATTATTTTGCACTTTTTTGCATTGAATCCTAGCTGCCATCGTCTGACCATTCCTCCAACCTTGCCAAGTCCTTTTCATCCTTTCCACGCCTCCTTGTGTATCAACCCTGTTGCAGAGCTTTGTGTCATCTGCAAAAGGCATACTTTTCCTTCCAGTCCCTCTGCAATGTCACTGATGAAGACATTAAAAGGACTGGACCCACTACTGAACCCCTGCGACCCCAACTGTAACCGCCCTTTCTTCAGAGTGGACCCATTTACAATTACCTTCTGTGTCCTGTTGTCCAGCCAATGTTTTCCTAGGCTACCACCCTGGGACCCACTCCCAGGCTGGTTAATTTGACTAATAATCTTTTTTGTGGGACCGTGTCAAATGGCTTGCTAAAGTCTAGGTAGGCCATGTCCACAGCCCCTCCCTGGTCTACTACTTTGGTCACCCAGTCAAAGAAATCTATTAGATTCATCTGACATGACCTTCCCACTGTGAACCCATGCTGCCTTGGATCCTGTGCTCCACTGACCTCTAGGTACTCAACTATTCTTTCCTTCAGAAGTGACTCCATCACTTTCCCTACAACAGAGGTCAGACTGACAGGTCAGCAGTTTCTGCCTCTGTCTTGGTCCCACTTTTGTGAAGGGGAATCACATCCGCCTTCCTCCAGTGCTCGGGTACCACACCATCCTCCCATGATTTATTAAAAAGAGTAGCCAGTGGTTTCACTAGTTTCTTCCTTAATTCTTTTAGAATTCTGGGGTGAATTCCATCAGGACCCATTGCTTTGTCCACCTTCAGTTTTAGGAGTTCTTGCAGAACCCTTTCTTCTGTGAAAGGACTGCATTGCTAATTTTATTTCCTGGGATCAAAGCAAATTGACAATATAATTGCATCCTAGATATCCACAGTTTAGCTATATCCCGTCCTTTGAACTTATCCCTGGGGGTTTTGAAGTGTCAATTTCAGCAAGCCAGCATTTCCTCCTGCCCCAGTCCATCATACATTTTTTATATTTACAAAAAAAATGATACAGAGATCATAACCAGCTGTCCAAATGTGACACTCATGTCCCTAAACCAGATTATGTACTTGTAGTATCTTCTACTAAAATAACTTTCCACTATTTGAGTGATCAACACCAAACAAATTCTGTCCCTACTGACTGCTGACAGGTGACGGTCCCTGCTACTAAGTTTGAGGGCTAGGGTTAAGGCAGTGAAAATGTGCCTGCTACCCAAATGTCTATATTTGTTTCAGGTTCTTCCAATACATGTGCCATTGTTCTTCTTATTCAGCATAATGGGATCCCTTGCCTCCTTCTTTTGACAGTGGGAAACAGGCTTTGGTAAGGTAAGATTTTTTAAGATTACCATAAGTGAAGGGAGGCCTGGATCTTCCACACTTCAGCTTCTTTTACATTGCAGCAAAACTTGCCCATGTGAAGGATGTGATTATGGAAGAGAAGAGTAGATCAGACTGTGTGGGGTTGGAAGAGTAGTACCTAGGAGGCCTAATGATTGGGGACATACTGGCATCTGCCCTCAGAACAGGGATAGTTAAAGCTATCATCGACCCCTTTACTAGGGCCAATGTAAGAGCATACAGAAGTAAGCAGCCCACAAAATCACAAAACATGCACTGGACCTTTCAGTGTTAGCACATACACAAAAGGCCTGTGGTGATATCTGACTCCTCTCCTCAGAAGCATTTTGCCCAAGTCTTAAAGCAATGGCAAGCCCAAGGGCTGACACTCAAAGCTGTTTTGTACAAAACAAGCATTAGTCAATGCCGAACGTTCACTTACAGGTGTTTGCAGTGGTGTTTGGCATGTATGGTGCTTTACCCTAACGGCCTGTGTGATTGCTGGTATTTACACAACAAATTGTCAGCATGACCTTTTTGTTACCCCCATTGTGCGCTACATAGGCGGAAACATGTTTTGGGCAGGATGTGAAAAATGACAGCTGTACTGCTCATAAGAAAGTGTGGTAAAATGGCAATGTTGAAAATCTGGAGTAGAAATATTGAAAATTCGCAAATCTAGGAGCGTGCGTGGGAACTGTGCAATGCACGCTAGTAAAACAGTGACTGTTAGGAATTTTTTCACCAAATTGTCAACATTGGCAGTTTAAAAGCTCTGCTAATGAACAGTGACACTGTGATTTTCTTAATGTGTCCCATACACTGAGTTCGCACACCCACTGTGCCATTGTGCGCTACATGGGCGGAAACACGTTTTGAGCAAGATGTGAAAAATGACAGCTGCAGTGCTCATAAGGAGGTGTGGTGAAATGGCAATGTTGAAAATTTGGAGTGAAAATATTAAAAATTCGCAAACTTACGAGCGTGGGTAGGAACAGCGCAACACAGACTCATAAAACAGTCATATTTAGGAATTTTTTCACCAAATTTTCAGCACAGCCATTTTAAGACCCCTGCTCATGATCAGTGTCACTGTGATTTTCTTAATGTGTCCCATACATTGAGATCGCACACCGACTGCGCCACTGCTGCCGCCAAAAGCAGAAAACACATTTTGAGCAGGATGTGACAAATGACAGCTGTACTGCTCATGAGGAGGTGTGTAAGAACGCAATGTTGAAAATCTGGAGTGCAAATATTGAAAATTCGCAAACATCTGAAGCGCTTGGAACTGCGCAATGCATGCTCGTAAAACAGTCATTTTTAGGAATTTTTTCACCAAATTTTCAACATAGCCATTTTAAGACCTCTGCTCATGAACAGTGTCACTGTGATTTTCTTAATGTGTTCCATATATTGATTTCGCACACCGACTGCACCATTGTGCACTACATGGACGGAAACACGTTTTGGGTGAGATGTGAAATATGACAGCTATACAACTCATAAGAAGGTGTGATAAAATGGCAATGTTGAAAATCTGGAGTGAAAATATTGAAAATTCATGAACTTACGAGCCTGCATGGGAACATAATGCAACTTGTAAAACAGTCTTTTTTAAATTTTGCGCAAATTTTCAAGCATTGAAGGTTTTGGGACTTCTTGCATGAATGATGTCACTGGCATTATTCAGGCCAAGGTGATTTAATGCAGTGACAGCACAGTGCCTGAGAATCACCCTTAGCCCGAATAACACCATGACATACATTACATGAGAAGGGCTCAAAACCACATGTTGAAAATTTGGTGCAAAAAATTCCAAAAATGACTGAGATATGCAATAAGTTGAAACCCCTATCTATCCCATTATACAGCCTTGAGCATTCCTCAGTTCACTGGTCACCCTTGAAGAATAGATGTGTTCCCGGTCCACGAAGATTGTCGCTGGAGTCTGGAGGTAAGCATGGGTGGGGGGTGTGGGGAAACTGGAGTGCACAGTGGGTGGGTGCGAGTTGTGGGAGGGTTGGGAGATGCACCACGGCACAGTTTTGTTTTACAGGTTTTAAAAAAAAAAGACAACGGGGGACATTTGCCATGCTGGGGTGGGCCATGAGCGTGGCACAAGATGGCTGGGAAGTCGAGGCCGACGGGAGTTGGGCACACTGCCGACAAACTACACTGGGGGCAGGGAGCCCGAGTTGGGCACTCCGTTGGCAAATAAAGCAAACTTTTGCCACGCTGGGGAGCTCCCAGCGTGGCAGCAGGATAACGGTGGGGCCGTGAGCCAGCGGGAGTGCGATGCCCCGTCGGCAAACAATGTTTACCACGCTGGGGTGGGTTCCTGCATGGCATAGCTTTAGGGGGCAGCGTGATGGGCGTGCGGGAATGCGGCGTGATGCGAGGGGTGGCTCAGTAGCGTAGTGTTTTCTTTGAAGCAGAGCTTCGCTGTCATACCAAACTGCTACCCATTAGTACAGAACATCACGCCTGCTCAAGGGAGCAGTACGTAGGTGGGAGGCACACCTCTAAGTGTACTCTCCCAAAAGCGTTCACTTGTGCATGTGCGCAGTGAGCGGTTAAACATGTTTAAAACACAGTCAGATATCTCAAAGTGTCTGGTTTATCTACCTACCTCCAGATGAAACAGAAATTGAGACCACACAACTCCTAGTCCCATCCATTGTGTCTTTAATGACAACATAGAAACATAGAAGTTGTGAATAAGGACCATGAGCCCACCAGTCTACATTCTTTTCTACCTTATATGTCCCAGGCCTCTATATCAGCCTATCTATTTATACTCATCTGTATTGCAGCCTTATGCCTATCCCATGCCTGTTTGAAGCCACTGTATTCATATCCACACTTCAGTAGCATTCCATGCAATGCATCACCACCCTTTATGTGAAAAAGAACTACGCTCCATCACAAAGTTGCATCCTACATAAAGGGGACAGACCTGAAAACACTCTTAAGCTTATTTCAACTGCATTACAGTCTGAGATCAGATCTAGGAATAAATGGCTATGGATCTGGGCCTGGAGTCCACCAGTGAGCTTTGGGGGCAGTGATGTCACTACATGCCTGCTTAAAAATAACAGTTTGAGACATGTACAATTCAACTTCTTGTGTACCCATTACTCCATTATGGCACCACGTAGTGACTCAAAGCAGATACATGTCTGGTGTGAGCTGGAGGAAGGATCTTTTCAACATAGGATGAATGTCTGAGATTAGGAACTTCTCTAGGCTAGTAACCCAGCTCTGTCTGACTGCTTAAAATTCCAGTATGTGGCCACTGTAGAAGTGGTCATTATAGGATGTCACGGGGCAGTAAACAACAGAATACGACACCCTCTGTGGCAGTTGGTTGAAACTTTCCTTTATCAATAAATAACAAAATAGATTGTACACAGGTAAAATGTTATTACAGAATATGCAGGAAATCCTGAACTGGGGATTGAAAAAGTTTCATGTCACTCACAGCTATGATCTGTCTGTAATAATATTGATTGTTTATATACATTGACTGTTATGGACACAGAAAAGGATTCATACTTGAACAACTCTGGACACCTACCTGTACTATATGGTGTATTTTGATACATCCACTTGAAAGAGTTGTTTCAATAAGAAAATTTACCAAAACAAATATGGTTGAACTATTTTCCCTGGAAGGTGTATAAATATTTTAATTTGATATAATAATGTATCTTTCAAAGTTGCATCTTGGCTGACTCCAGAGCATTAGCCTTACATTATCATTATATTTGGTCCTCATTAATAAACAATGCATGAGCTCACGACAGTCTCAATTAAACAATTAGCTCTGCTGGGCTATATCAACTCTCCGACTGATCTGAGATGGCACTTTGAATGAAAGGTTAACACAGAAAGGAGTTCTCCTTGCCTCAAATCAATTACAGCAAATTGTACTTCAAAATGGTGTCATTTTACGAGTAACAAACCCAAAACTCAGACAGTCTGAGCACCTATAACATACTAGAACTGTTGTCTCCTTGGTGGGGTTGTATATGGGTACAAAAAAAGACCGTGACTGGCAGCGACGACGACTGTAGTCAAGTTGCAGTTGGCATGGAGCCACATTCGACGGTTTCTTACATGGAGGCCTTACCCCCACCCCTGAACTAAAGTATTCTAACTCAGGCTGGAGTTAGTTCAGGGAAGGTACAGGTTAAGTGATGGTTGTCCCTTTCAGTGGCATTTTACAGTGACATGGCACTGTAGTTGATATCGACGTTTGTCACCATACAAATTTAAACTGCGGTGGCACCCTGTGGTGAGATCAGCACTTTTGTGTTTTAGTGACGTGAATCGGGCAGGGCTAATGGCGGTGATCCCATGAGAACCAGGTAATAACTGCCTTTGGTAAGTTTAGGAATCAGGGCGACATAGTTGAAAAATTGACTTGGGTTTTAAATTAAAGTAACAGCCCCAACAGATGCAGTTAATGACTGACAGTTCACCAATGTGATGGGGCGACATATCGTACTAAAAACAAATTAACTGAAAACAGTGAAGAATAATCCTTTCAGGTAGAATGGTGGCGGTCTGCAAGACTTTGTGTTACTTGTATGCAGTCATCATATGAATATAAAGAGGATACACAGGGTTTAAACACGATTTGAATGCTTCTAATGTGATGGAGGCCTGGAGGTTTGTTTTCTTCATACTGAATGGGACGCAGGGATGGCATCCTCAGCTGTCACTGATTTCAGGGATGTCACACAATAGTGCAGGAGGTATTTTTTCTTGGGGAGGCTGGTGATGCAGTCAGCTGCTTGCTGGTGGCTTTATGCAAGTGAAAGTAATGAAGCATCTCTCCATTGGGCACTTTATTTCTTTCAACTACAGGACACTTCCAGCTGTGAAACTCTGACCACTGTCACTCTGCTTTGGTGGTCACTGGTCTGTCAGGGACAAGCTATTATGATCCGCCCTGCATTGGGCTGGTCCCTGGCACACCTCTGAAATGTCATTCTTTCACCCGGAAGGAACACATACAGATGTTTCTTGCACATATGGCAAAGAAACCTAAAATGAATGCCCGCTACAGTAGGATGCAGATCACCAGGTAATGGATTAGACTTGATTCAGTTGGATACTTCAGCTGTTTCAGAAACCCTCATTTAGAGTCCTAGAAATCATACATGGCAACCAAAACAAACTACATCAGAGGCAACAATAGAGAACACTACCTAGGTTAAATAATATTAGAACAAATACCAGTAATATTAACATAATCATGGATGGCAGGTATTTGCCTTAATCTCAAGTTGAATGACAGAATAATGGTAGGAAATGTAACATTCTGATTCGCTGACAGCAGTGTGAAAGGCTTTGGTTAAACCCCCTTAAACCTTTTATCCATCGCCCTCTCCCTCATATACCTACCTGCTAAATACTACTCTCTGGATTACTCTCCTAGTTCACATTTTAAGCACTTATATTGTATGTTTTGTAGTTGTGTCTAACTGCGCTCAATCCAGAAATGAGTTACAGCCATGATATGTTATGCTACTGCTATACGCCTATTTTGCCACACACATGCTGAGAACTGGTGAAATCTTTGAGTCCTTGATGAATTCACTAAAGTCAAAATGTATGTATTTACCCTGTTTATCCCTACCTGTTATCAATCTATAACTGCAAATCGTGTAATTTGATTGTGCTGAAACCATAAGTTATCTTGATTCGTATAATGTATGTGTGCAAATGTATGTATTCTTCAAGTTCTCCCACCAACTGCAATCTCCTGGGTCATGCCTGAAAATAGTCATGTCTTGGCTATGGTGCTTACCTGGTAAACAAAAACAAAATTAATAAAGACTGGAAACTCATGAACGACTGAACACTTAGAATGTTAGATGAAGACAGTCATTTAAAAAGTAAACAATTTAGCTGAATAACCAACATTATGTGCACAACCAGGGGTTAGAAATGCTTTGTTAAGCTATTTCTAGAGATGAAAGGCCTTCACCTGTGTGTCATGCCTCATGACCACCTACTGTTGATTAACATGGTAACCCAGCCTGTAATCTGTCCCAATACATAACTGGATTTGATTCTGTTTCTTGTGCATGCCAACATTAGAGTCTCAACTTGATTTCCGCCTTAGTTGAATGCATGAATATTTATTTACTTCTGCTGCTCTTGATGTTTGTTTGCGCGCATGTGTGCAAGAAAAGTTGCAACAGCTTGCTGGAGTAGCAGGTTGTGGAGAGTACGACGTCATTGTGGCCAATGCCGTCACTGCTTTGGGGGCCAATAGTGACGCTGAAATAAATGAGCATGCTGTCTATGACAGCAGCTCAAGCATGCCACTGGCTTGAAAGAAATTCGCTGCTGCAATGAGGGTGTGCCCCCTCATTACAGGGCGTGCCTTGCCCGGTGTAACATTTCAAGAAACATGGCGGCTGTCTGCAACCCGCTCTGCAGCGCTGCACCATACAAGTCAGTTAAGGATTGGTCAAAATCGCATGGTATAATAGTGCAAAATTAATAGCGGCATACATATGGGCGCACAGAATATCACTCACTATGGTCTCTGTACTAAATAAGCGACAGGAGGTCTGCCATTCCTGTTGGAATGAGAGCGAATATTCTGAACACTGTCCCAATAAATAATAATGTCCTGAGGGCGGCATACAGTCTGCAAGTTGTCTCTAGTTCAGCTAAATTCTTAAGTACTTTAATCGCGAACAAATCAAGTAATTAGTTCTCAATGTGTAACCGCGGGTGGCGCTACCCCAAGAATACTATTTATTTATTGCTTTTTGTTTACGGTGAGTGCACTAGGCATAGAACATAATATTTTCAAGCACAACTTGGAAGGTTACAAAGTCAGATACAGAACAACCAACAGCATTGTAAATGCAGCACAAACAGGTCATCGATGAGAGAAGTAAGTCAGAAAGAAAAAACATCACAAACACTTGCAAGACTATATAATAGATGGTCAGGCAAAGTAAGTAATAAAACAAAGGTACCAGGATCATTCAGAAGAATGAGACAAGTGCAACATATGTACAGAGATCAGTACCAGTCATTGTTATGAACAGTGAGCAGTAAGTGACAATTTGTAAGTCAGATAAGCACAGTGGAGGAATAAGAAAAAAGGGAGGAGGGTAGGGGGTAGAGGAGGAGAGGTAGATTACAGTGTGTTCAGGTAGGGTGGGAGTAGAGTGAAGGAAAGCAGAGTGTGGGATGGGTTTATGGTGGATGCAAACAGGTACAAAGACTTACTGCAAGTAGGTGCTCACGATGAAGCTTCTTAAAGCCAGTATGTGTGGGGCAAGACAAATAGCTCTAGGGATTGTATTCCAATATTTAGGGGCAGCATGGGAGAAGGCCTGTGCACCCATTGTGGTCTTACACCTGGGGATATAAAGAGGGATCAATTGCTGAACGGAGACCCCATGGAAGGGGTTTGAGAGTGTGCAGGCCAGATTGGGAGAGGCCTGCTCTTATGGTGCCATCTATTATGGCGCCACCAGGATGGGAGGCGATGGACATGAGACTAGGCCAGTTGAGATCAGCATAGAGCTGACAGTGATGTTTGTGCCAAGGAGTGGCAGAAGCATAACTGCAGATGTTGTTATAGGTAGTGTTCCGTGTGTGGAGGGAGGTCTTAGTTGCACCTAGGTTGGTGACTGAGCCATAGGCCAAAGATGGGAGCAGAAAGCCTTGTGCCACGGCAAGCCTAGCCGATGGGGTGAGGGCATAGCTAGTGCGGTAGGCTCCTCCAATTTTTGCATTGACAGATTTGCAAGTTGCAGTGATATGGAGATCAAAGTCCAAGGATTCATCAAGAAGAATACCCAGGTATTTAAAGGAACTGGTGTTGACTAACAGGGAATTGTCAGCAGCATAGGATATTTTGAGGGAGTTCCAATTTACTTTTAGTTTTGCAGGAGAGCCAAAGAGCATAGACTGAGTTTTACTAAAGTTAAGGACAAGGTGATTTGCAGTAGGCCAGGACTGAATATTTAGGAATCTATAGATAGTGAGTTATTTATGTCTGATAAATTACTGGAACTATGGTAGAGGACAAGGTTGTCTGCGTAGAGCAAGGTAGAAACAAGTAGGTGTCCAGGATGGAAGGTCGCTTATGAAAATAGTGAAAGTAGGGGCCAAGTATGGATTCCTGTGGATCCCAACGTGTATAGAACGATTGGTCAGATATGGCTGATTAAAAAGCACAACCTGCTGTCGATTGGATAAATAGCTGCGGAACCAGTTCACCGATGAGTTGAAAAAACCAAGGAGGTAAATTTTAAGAAAAAGGCGTGGTTAACTGGTGGTCAAATGCCTTGGTGAGATCAATGAAATGGCAACCGTCAAGATACCAGAGTCCATGAAAGCAGAAATGTCATTAGTAAGTTTAGAGGGCAGTAAAAGCACCATGGCTACGGAAGCCATGCTGGAAACCATAGATAGGTTGTGTTTCCAGATATTCTATGGATTGACACCACTAATTTTCAAAGTTTACTAAGCTGAGGATAGCAATGGACAATAGTTGGCCACATCTTTGGGATCACCTTCTTAAGGATAGGGATTACCCTAGC
Organism: Neoceratodus forsteri; assembly: GCA_016271365.2. Lineage (NCBI taxonomy): Eukaryota > Metazoa > Chordata > Ceratodontiformes > Ceratodontidae > Neoceratodus > Neoceratodus forsteri. The sequence goes on along the minus strand of CM057459.1, from coordinate 187,448,381 downwards.
TAATTTCCAAACATAGGAACTACACCATGACATAGCGACAGGTTAAAGATTTTAGTTGGGGCTATAAGCAGGGTAACTGCTTAGAAGCCTGGTTCCAGACTGTCAGCACAGAGCTAGTATTGTCTGGGATTGTGGTAGCAGCAGGACTGGTTTAGTGACAGTCAAACCTGAAAAGGACGGAGACATAGGAGCCTTAGCCACAGGAGGGATGCAGGTGGCCGGAGGAAGGAGGCTAAAGATGAAAGTCAGGAAATGATGGCTGAAGAAGTTGGCAATGGTCACAAGGTTGTTACAATGTATGCCATCAACAACATGTCATTTGGTGAACAGTTTATCAGTAACGAGAGTTTTAATGATTACCAAAATTCTTCTAGTCTCCTCCCGACTTTATTAACAAATCTTTACAGAAGAGCTTTTACAGATGAGTATTCCTTTACAAAGTTTCTCAAGGCCCATTATGATTGTAATCGACCTGCCTTGAGTCTTAAAACACCAGCTTTATCCTGGTATGGAGTTGGGTAGAAGCCCTTGCCCAGCCACTTAGTTTATGCACCAATGATGACAAGTGACACAGGCATAAGGTCCTGATACCAAATTTATCAAGGAGTAGTCTAGGGCAGACTGAGCATCCAGAGAGGCAAGTGGTGACCAATCAATCAGTGAGAGATCTGCAGAACTCTGATTAAAAATCATCCAGGTTTTGGAAAGGATTAATTTGGAAGGGAGATGATTGTCTAGCAGCCGCATGAAAAAAAGTGGGCAGTAGTCACTTATAGAATCAGGAAGGGTACCAGTTGAGACTACGCAGTCAAGACGGTTTGTGGGGCCAATCATTAGGAACTAGATCGGAGGGTGGGCCATGACCCTAGTGGGCCAGAGACCAGTTGATGGAGGTCATAGCCTCTACTATACGCATGGAGGGACTGGCAAGATTTGTGTTAAGGTTTAAGTCCAAGGATAAGACCTCATGGTGTCCGATTGCTCAGTCCACTGGAGAGCACTTCCACTAGACCAGAGGCACCACCTGGGAGGGTTGCAGGCACATACTATATGTAGCCTCTTTGAACCGAGTTGAACAGTAGCATGAATAGCTTTGCAGTATGAGAGGGTGAAGGAGATATTTCAGTGTATCAAGAGTTGAGGTTTATGTAGGATGGCATCCCCACGCCCTCGTTTAGATGAGGACCCATCTTGTCTTATCATTTTATAGTTAGCCAAAAGACATAAATGATCAGGTGTGGAGGGATGTGTCCAGGTCTCAGTCAAGCAAAGAATGTCAGGGTTATATTGGGTGACCCAGGCCTCAGGTTCCATTAAGTTGTGGGGAAGGCTCCTGATATTCATGTGAACAATGCGTAGACCCTTGACATTATTCCAGTAAGTGTCAGAAATGGAGGGTTAACTCCAGGTTCTGATTCAGTTCAATATCATCAGCTAATAGTGCCAGGAGGCAAGTACCACAGTTTACGATGGAAAGCATGAAGAGGGGGTGACACAGACAAACAGCTGCGCAGAAAGTAGGTGACATAGTAAACAATCCAATTTGGGAGGTTATCTTTTCACCTCTGGAGCAGTTCTAGGTTGGACTAACTGCATATGTCATAATATAGTAATATCGTTGTTTGAAAGATGATTTCAGGCAGGACCACAAAAATCACCTTTGGGACAGAATCACACCATGACAATGATGAATTCATGAGGGGGTCCTATTAACCCTATGTTGAAAATTTGGTGACAAATTCCCAAATGTCTGAGATATACCAAAGTTGAAAAACCCTGTTTATGCCATTCTACAGCACTGGCATTTCTTCTGTTTGATCAGCTTAAGAGCGTTGATATGTTCCAGGTCCACCAAAGATCATTGCACTGGGCTCAGAAGTAAGAATAGGGTGAGGGTGTGGGAGGTGGGTATCTGTGGGTTGGCACAGGTTGGCTGAACTTTTCTGCACAGGGTTGAAATAATAAATATAGCGGAAGGTTTTTTTCTTTAATAGGTACATTTGACATGGGTGGGTTCCTATGTGTCACCTGCATGTTTGGGGTGAGTGGACTGGGCAGATGGGATTGGGCAGCCACTGCAAATAAATGTGTTGGGGTTGATGCTGTGAGTTGGGCACTGTAACAACTGTATGGGACATGATGCCCAGTGATTGACACTTTGAAATGAACTCAGGTGGGGGATGATGATGCGACAGGAGGTTTGTTTTAGCACTTTTTGGATTGTGTGAGGCAGTCGGCACTGCCATCTCTTATTGAAATGTTCCACCAGGCATCGCCTGCAATGATTGGGCTCCTCATTGCGAGATAAACATTTTGTTGATGGCATGCTTTGCACTGCTGCCATCAAACAGCGTGCAATCTAATTGCTACAGGCCAGTCCTAAAAGCAGTGGCATCACTGCTTCAACCTACCGCCTCAAAGCCTGTTATTCTAAAGTTATTGCATCATGTTTTGCACGCTGAGACAACATAAAACCTATCAGATTCATTTGACATGGCCTTCTGCTGATCTGTTATATAAACATATGGATTTGCCAGCAGATAAACTAGTCTCTCGAGTCTGCTCAATGTGCAGTAACCCTTATACTGCAGCTGCCCTCTCTCCCTCTGGCCCTCACTTACCCTATCCCATCCACTTCTATATATCAAGGCTTATATCAAGACAAAGTATCATATTTTATCTTGTCAAGAACCTTATTTTGTGTATATTTGTATATTTTCCTTATTTTAATGATCTTTAACTTAGCGATTAAAATCTTGGGCAGGATTTTCAAAAGGACAAATGTAGAGGTTTGCCCATACCTGCCACTGTTATTGACCAAAAATATATTCACAACTGGATGGTGTATCCTATCCAATGTGAATAGGTTAACTTTTGGCAGGGTCAACCCTGGAAAACATGGGAACCTTAGTAGCGCTACTTAACAGTCAGTCTTAATGCCTGCAATAGCGCTACATGTTGCTCCCATCTACAGATGAGACATTTGTAACCCTGGAGGCTATCCCAAAGGCTAGTCCCTGCCTGTTGGCTAGTTGCAGGTTGGGCCTGGATACTGAAAATTGCCCACCCGGAGAACAGTTTTATTAGTGGGCTAACCTGGGTACAGCCTCCTAGACATGACCCCTTCTTTCCTTTGAGCATCCTGGACAATATGCAACAACACTTCACAATAGTTCTATTCAGCCTGAAATTCCCATTGTTTGGACTTATCATCAGCTTGTTCCACGATTCAACCCTGAGCCTCTGTAAAACAAGGCTAAGCGCAGCAAATAACAATGGAAGTGCTTTTGGTGAAACTGGAACCATAGACAGATAAAATGCAAAAGAGTTAGATCTGTTTATTCAGAGAATTGAGCAAGGAAGGCGTAATCAGATTGATTAATTGATTTAAAACTGATCTAATCAGGCATTATGCATACACATTTGTCCTGGCACAGTCATGCTTCTGGGCACCCAGTTGGAAGTGATTGGGCTAGCCTGGCCTGTTGCCCGGTAGCTGGCATCACAGCTGGTTGGGGCCTGTGATGAAAACAAAAGTTACACAAAGCACACACAATTTGTAATCGGGCCATGAGGCTTATTTCGTGAAGATTAGGCAAAACAGTTAAATCTGTGATACACTTGATTGAGCTGTTGCAGGAGCTACCTGGTGTTTACTGGTGCTAACCAGTACAGAGACAGAATGGATCAATGCAGAGTGCAGGATGACTTTCTGGTTTGCCAGGAGAAGTAGGGCCTTACGATTCACCATGGTGTTGTTCCTGTTTGTGATGTTGAGCAGGGGCTGATCCCAGGCAGGTCTCAATCAATGATGTTCTCTGCAGCTGAAGTAGCTAGCTGGGCCAGTGGTAGCCTAGTCAGGTAGACAGTTGGATATCGTCTGGGAAGGCTGGATGCAGCTTCAGCAAGGGTGGTACAATTACACAGTGGGGAACCTAATCGTGACTCACTAACAGCATACATGCACATTTATAGTAAACGTCACCATACCACAAAAGGATAGCAGTCCTTGTATTATCAGTGTCTGAGCAAAACCAGGAGTTCTGTGGTGAAAGGTGTCCTGACAGTCCAATCAATTGGCAAATCTTTTGGCTCTTCAGGTTCAGGCTGGTCACAGTTCAGTGGCTTTATCATCCGATTTCAGACACAGTCCGTTACTAAGCCTTCAAAAGATTCTCTCCAAGGGACAGCAGGCTTGAGCTCACTCAGCTTTCACTGATTTCCCATGCTACTACCCAGGGCAGCTGCTGAATCCTGGGCTGTTTACCTTCTGTGTAACTCAGACTGAAACACTCAGGGCAGCTTGGGAATTTCCATTCGTCCAAAGGTTCCAGTTGTTGCTCATCAGTCTGTCAAAGCCAGATCTCCTCCTGGTCCATTTTAGTCGCCAAAGTGGAAAAACTTGACTTCTGATTTGCTCCCAAGACCCTAGGGACAGACACCATTTGAGTCCCCTGCGTACTGATTGGTCCTAATAGGCAGTCCAGAACCAAAATGGTGAGTACTGAAATGTCCATGCTGCAAAGGAAATTAGACAACTATAACATTATTATTATTAAAACAGAGAAACAGTAAACAGTCATAGTTCTAGCAGGGCCCCTCTGGGCAAATGTGATGGCAAATGGAGTCATAACACTGCAGCCCAGGCCAGACTGTTCGAAACTACTGTCCTAACAGATAAATTTTACACACAAGATAGGCGGCTCTTAAAGAGAGGCTGGAGGCTATGAGGGCACTCATGCAAACACTTTTTAAATCGCTAGGACACAGAACACGCCTGGCAGTGGCATTGGGGCAAGCCCAGGAGACTAGGAACTCTTTTGTAGGGTTACACATGCAATGTGCCAATTGGGCATGACAATACCTATTAGTATGCCTATCATGGATCATTTACATGGCCTGTGGGTGGCTTATTTAGCCCCCACCTCCAAACTCACGGCTGGAGTCCTCATGGTGTACTGCCACCTATGATCACCAACCTGTGTAGAAATTGATGCTTATAGTGTATGTCCTCTCTTCCTCAGTCTCAGTTACCATCCCTGTATTAATTATAGTAATCTATTCCATAGTGTAGTATCCCTCCTCCACTGTCCACAGTGACATCTCTGTATTACCATAGTGATCTTTCAATAGTGGTGTCCCCTCTGGTCCCTGATTATTGACATTATTAATAACAGTGATCTTTTTCTGTAGTGTCCCTATGGTGTGACTGCGACTGTTAATAGTAGTTGTGTTTTCCATAATATATATCCCTCCCACCCGGTACGATCGACATCTCTGTACACACAGTGACTTTTCCATAATGTAGTGTCCTCTGCTCCTCGTCTCTGATTGCTGACCCTGTTAATAATTGTGATCTTTCCATAGTGTAGTGCCCCCACTCAGTCTCTGATTGCTTTCCTGTATTAATAAAATGTCTTTTCCATAGTGGGTGGCCTCACTTCCCAGTTGTCGACCCTGTACTAGTAATAGTGTTCTTTCTCCCTCAGTTTCCATTCGCCATCTGCATGGTGACAAAAGAGATCCTGTTAGTCAATGTTCTCCCCTCCCTGTCTGACTGCCATCCCGTGGTGACAAAGAGACTGCTGTTAGTCCAGTTCCTCCCCATTCTAATGTCTGCAGCCATCCTTGTGATAAAAACAGAAGGATCCCTTAGTGTAGTGCACCCTCCCTGTTGTCTGATCCCATCAGTTGTACTATCAAACTATCCTTGTAGTCTAGTAGTCCTTCCCTCCCCTTGTCAGTTGAAACCATTGAAACTCAAAATCCTAGTAGTCTAATGGTCCCCCTTCTGGTAAGGTGTGACCCACCTTGTTCTCCCCAGCTGCGAGCAGCAGCTCCTCTCACCAGTAACTGGCTGCGACTGGCCTCGTGAGCAAATACCGATAGCATGCCCAGACAGTGATTGTGTGGCAAACATAATAAATACTGGTGCCATCAAATGGCTCACTGTGCAGACAAAATATGTCCCTCCTCCTTCAGCTACTTTTTTTTTGCATAGAGCTTGCATTGATCTGGGATGTGTTGTTTTTGCATATATTGGGTGTGGTATAATTTTGTATTTCATAATTAATTTTAGTTATTTAACTGGTCTTTTACTAAGCTGAAAGCTTTTAGGTGCCACCTGGGAGCACAGGAGGGTTACTTGTCCAGTCACATAGTATGCAAGTGGAAGCCGGTTCAAATCCAGGACTGGTCTGTTGGATGCTCACCCCGACCAGTCAGACCTTAAACACTAGTTCTCTGCCTCCCATATATATTATATAGCCATGTATCTGCATTTGTAGTTGATGTTTAACAATTGTTTACTTGGGTGATTTTTACTTGTTTTTTAAGTTCTAACACAATCATAGGTTATCTGTAACCCACCCCTAACGATCATCCATTTCATTCTCGGTGCTGGGTTAAGCAATGTGTTTTCGGACTCAATAAACACACTTGGTGTATTAAGCCTTTGAACATGCCTCGTGGAAGACAAGAGATTTAAATAGAAGTCCCATAATGGCATTGGGCTGGGTAGGTAGAGAATATGGGACATGGTGGAAAGGGCAAGGCTGGGTGGGCAGGCAAGTCATAATGTGGAAGACTGTCTGGTGGTCCAGGGATTATGGTGAAGGTACATGTGTATAGGTGGGACAGCGTTGTGGTTTCAGGGATAGTCTAGGTGGGTAAAGGGAGGTTGCTAGGAAAGTTGGTCCGATTCAATGATGATCCAGATTGAGGGACAGAGAATGTAGGTGGAGGCAGATCCAGTGCTCCCAGGCTGGTCCAATTGTTGTACAATGCAAAAATATGGTCGCCATTCCAGTCATCCCAGGACAGGTCTCTTTGGAGTTACCATGGGCATAGGTGAGGCAGACCCAGCAGTCCCAGGATGGTTCAGGATGTGTGCAGAGATTTAGGTGGGAGGCTGGTCTGGGTTCCCAATTGCTGGTCAGGGTATAAGAGGGGAGGTATAGTGTTGGGATGCTAGTCAAGGGTCTCAGGCACGTCCAGTGGAAGAAAATTGTTCTTTATGTGGGAGAGACAGGTCTGGGTGTCCCAGGCTGGTCTAATTAGACACTGAAGACAAAAATACATTACTAGAGAGGCTAGTGTGTGTGGTTGGTGGGGAGAGGCTTGATGTTTGGTGCCATGTTGGGCGGTTGGGGGCTCTGGACACCAGAGACCTGGACCGCATCTGTGGTACATGGGGACAGTCTTCTGTGACTGATGAATACCACTGTGTGACACCAAACTTTCGCTGGTTCGCACCCTATAGTGGCGCTGGTTGCAGATGCGAAACAGGACCAGGGTCATTGGCTGGGAATGGGAGGTGGGGTTCTTTGAGATGTCTGCATTGCACAGGTAATGGCTGCAAGCTGTTATTCAAGTTTATGATTATATGTGGGAATAACCTCTGAGGATCATTCACAAGGAGGTCTTGCCATTTAACAGGAACAACACAGATATATATTGCGTGGAATATATACAAATCAAGAGGTTACGTGGCTACAAAATGTTGATTACAAAGGCAGCCAATATTTAATATAAAGGCATAAAAATAAGTGAAAAGTAGTTTGGGACCAGATGAGAGAAGGTGAGGAGAATGTGATGGAGGGACAGGAAGGATAACAGGAAGTAAGCAAGATACAAGGTGGTGCAAGGTGAAAGTGAAAAAGGAAGAGCTATAAAAAGAAATGAGAGAAAAAGTGTGAGGGAATCATCTGAGCAGAACAGGGGAAGTTGGTGAAAGTGTAAATAGAGACGTGGAGGAGATAAGATAAAGAGAAAAAGGGGAAGTAAAGAAAAAGGTGTGGTCAGTAAACAGATCAGGAGGTGTGGAGTGTATAGAGGGAGAAGAGATAAGGAGGCTAAGGTCCAATGGACAATAGTATTCAGGTCCCTGCGTACAGTTGCATTCATCCCCTTCCACAGTTGCTCAGCGACTCTGTTTGCACATGCAAACCAGGCTTCTGAACATAAATCTGCCAAAGCCCAGTCTGTGTGCACAAACCACATCTGCACAAGGAAAACATTTGCACACTTTAAATGTCATTGGTTTTTGATTCAAACTGAATTAGCAAAAACAGATACCCAAATTTGGAACAACTAATGCCCTGGTTGTGGCCCTCATGCTGTAGTATGTCCGACAGGAATGTTCTTTACTGAATGTACTAGATGGGACCTTCCTGTAGTGGTATACAGTTTGTGAAGAGACATTAATTTTGGGTACATTCTGATTTTCACCAACAACCAGGCTGTAGAATTAGAATGAATAAATTCAGCTCTCAGTCCGTGGCACACTGAGGTTCACTTTCATGCTTCTTCTCTTTTTCCTTCCTTTTTATTCATTCTCCTGTCCTTAACTGGGTATTGTTCCACTGAGGCAGTCCTGCTGCCCCCATTGCTGCCACAGCTTAAGCTCAACAGCTACTGCTGACTAGGTAGTCTCTTTTTTTTCATTTGTCTGTGCTCTTTCCTCGGTGGCCACCCTTCCGCCAACCCACCCAAGCTGTCACCTGGCTCTGGGACTGCCTTCAGTGTCGTCCAGCTGTAGTGTGGAGTCTGTGAGGTTAGTTCATCATCTGGGATTTATTTATTTTATTTATTTATAACATTAAATTACAACCCTTGAGTCAGGAGACCGTCCAAAGGCGCCACGTCAGAGACAGGTGAATACATATCTGGACAGGATATAATACATCAAGTGATTACAAGAGTTTTGAGACAAATCACGTAAATAGTAGCAACACCATAAACATCAAATAGCAATACAACATCACAGTGCACACAACGGTGCAGTGATCAGTCATCACAGTAAACAGTATTGACACAATGGCTCATACAGAGTGGTGAAGTGGAGCAGTGGCGGATAAGTACTGATGGTGCTGCTCAGCAGAAGCAGCCAGGATTGGAGGAGCCCTAGTGGGGAGGCAACTGGTAGTCTGGTTGCCTGTTAGAATACTTGCTACAGCGGGTGGAGAGAGAATGAGGTTCTTGAGAGCTACTTAAAGGACCTATTTGGAAGGAGGAGGATAGAAGGGGAGGAAGTGAACCAGTGTGGTGCCCTTGTAACAAAAGGATCTCCGAGGCGAGGAGGTTCTCACCTGGGCTTTCTAGGCGTTTTGGAACTATGGTGGAGGTAGAGGGGTTAGTTGGGTGGAGGAGTGGCACACCCTGAGGGGAGACATAGCAGTTCTTTTTCCAGAGGCAGGTCTGGCATTATGATCTGCTTCAAGATTAGTGTGTTGCCAGGGGTATAGGTACATGTTAGCTGCTGTCTGCACCAGTTAGACCTGTAGCCTTGTTTGGGGATATTGAATTTTGTTGAGGTGGTGGCACAGCAGTGGCATAATAGGAGGCCATGGTCTACAAGGACAAGACTGAGGCGGTGACAGCCAGTCTGAGGGTTTCGATAGCAGTTTTATGGCTGGGGAGTATAGAGTACAATGGGAATATGGTCTGGTGACAAGACTGGGGGCGGGAGGCAGCCAGTCTGAGGGGTTTCTGGAGGTAGGCAGCCCCTTGTAGGCGGTGAAGGCCTATGGTATGATGGCAGTGAAGGTGGGCAGGCTGGTTTTGAGGAAAGGTGAGGGCAGAGTCAGTGTGCTGAGGATGGTTGTTAACCCTTCCGTGGTTGAAGTCGTGGATAGTGTCTGAGGGCGTGTTTTGCATTGCTTTGATGGTGAGCAAACAACATGGCTTTGTTTTTTTGTTTTATCTTAATCACCTGTAGGCAATAAACCAGTTCTCAATTTGGCTGAAAGAGTACTGAGGAGGTCTGAAGAGGAAGAGTGTGGTGGAGGAAGAAGACAGCGTCATCTGCATATAGAAGAACCTGCTGGAGCAGGAGTTGGTAGGCATTCAGGTGGATACTGAAGAAGAGGCGGAAATGAGCTCTGGTACCTCTGAGCAGACAGGATGGCTGCTGAGGGTGTTGTATATTTAAACATTGGGGAGCGTGAGGAGGGAATTAGAGAACCAATCAAGTGGGCCTGGGAAAGCTGTTGGAGGAGTGAGTCAAGAGCGAGGTGACAGACCATATCAAAGGCCTTGAGTTAATAAAGACAGCCTGGCAAGGTGGCCTTGTCAAAGGGTTTCATGAAAGAAATTAGAGCTCCACAAGGGTTGCGGTCATATTTGATTACCTGGCTGCTGCCGTTCCATAGTAGATTGTGGGGGAGATATTTGACAATTGGTCTGCCACGATTTTTTGGGGCTTTGAGTGGGGACAGAGATCAGCTGATCGCTGCCAGGAGGAGGTGTCCTTCTTTTAAGGATGATAGAGATACAGTAACTGTCTTTTTCCAGGCTTGAGGAAACTAGCCAAGGCAAAAGGGCAAGATAGAAAGGCATGAGGAGGGGCTAGAAGCTGGGGAGGTGGCTTGCTTTTCCACATTTTCTTCCCCAAACTCAGAGACCCAGCCATTCAGATTGTGCATGCGTGGGAGGTGTGTGTGCACTTGCATTGGGGCAATCTGCCCAGCCACCCTAACATCTGGGCTTAACCTTTATGCCGCATTACCACGGAACTTACCAGTGGCAGCCAAGAGCCGGAGGCATACCACTCCTACCCTGGGGGAAAAGAGCTGCCCAGCAGCTGCTCAGTCCACCCAGCTCCTTCCTCACACAGCCGGAGTCCCGCATCCTTCTCATTTCCAAACACACATCACTGGGTGAGGTATATCCAACCTCAGCCTCAGTGCCCTTGACTGGCTCAGGACTAGGTGTTGATGACATCCTGAAGAGGCAGCCCACAGTGTGGATCAAATAGTTGGGTGTGGGATTGGCTAAGAACTGGTCCAGAATGTCAGCCACTGTGACATGAAGGCTACCAAACAGAGCAGGTTAGTTGGTTGCTGCCTTCCCCTCAAAAACTCCTGTCCCTCCCTCCTAGATGGGAGTACACTGATGCTGCAGTGTAAGTCTGTGGAGGGGCCAATGTTGAAAGTCTGGCCAGTCAATCCTAATGGGTAGCTGCTGCAGTGGGAGAGAAAACTGTCTCTTTCCAAAGTCAAGACATCTAACTGTACCAGCTCCTGCCCCCCACACACACACACACACACACTATTTTTTGAAATTTCCACATTTTATTAGTTGTATTTTAAAATACATCAGCGTTTGTCCAGTTACATAGTCAGATAATATTTGCTATACATCCAGATTACTCCCTCAAACCATAAAAAAGATAAGAAAACATACTATACAAATCCCTCAATCCCCTCCAACACAAGCCTAACCCACCAAACACCCCCACCCTTAACCCTCCCCCACCCTGGAGTGTGCCCCCCACCCATATTACAACTAACTGAAAGAGAAACATAAAATAAAATTAGTACAGTGTATCAATAAAATGCTGAGGCACATACAGAGACAAATCTGACAGAGATTATTTATGCAAATATAAGGTATATAGTTATTTTTTATTGGGTGAACCCATACAGTTGAACTTGCAATGTGCTGATCTTGAAACAAGCAGATAATTCCTTTAGCCATTCACGTAAGATATGGTTGTTGTCATCCAGTGCTTAAGTTATTTCTTAGCCACCATTGAAATTATTGCCATGTGAATTCACTCAGGATATCAATACTGGAATATATGCCCAGAACATCCTTATAGTAAACAACCCATCAAACTCATTAATGGATCAAGTCTAGACTAATTGTTTGCCACAGAGTCCTTCTCACAGTGCCAGAAAATATGTAGCAGATTTCCTTCAGCCTAACCGCATCTAGTGCAACTAACCAGGAACCTATCAATTTAGCCAGTTAAACGGGTATAGTAATATTATTTAAAGAGTATGATATTGGATAAGCTTTAATCTGTCCTGAGTGTGGTATCTGTTGAATCTTTCAAATTTGGGTCAGTTAAAGTGTTTTGGAGAGAGGGTCCAAACTGGAACCACCGGGGAATTAGGGTCTCAAGGCCTAGTAGAAAGATTAGATCTGAAATCATATGTCTGTTTACATTATCTTGTGTTTGAAGGAAAGGCCTGACTTGAGTTCCTTAAACTGGGGTACCAAAGTTATTCTGTGACTCAGGTTTTCTCAATTGAAAGACTTTAAATATATCCTTCTGAGGTATTTAAAATTTGCCATGATTTTGGGAGAAGAGAGGAAGCCATGCGAGAAGGGGCCTTCTATCAGCGCACCTTGAAACTGAGGAAGCCACCCCAATAGGATCGATAGTCCACATAGAACAATAACTAGGATTCAGAATAGGTGCTATTTCCATATCCTTTTTCATGAAATACCTACAAAAGTGCCAGCATTGAGCAAGAACTGGTACTAATAACCGTTAGCAGTGCGGGTTGGAAAGAAAATAATAATAGTTTTGAGGTTATTCTAATCCAGAATCTGTCTTCGAGCTGGTTTCAAATAGGAGTGAAACAGTTGTCCCCAACCAGCAACCATCTCCCCCAACTTCAACAAATGGCTGTTCCTAATACAAAAAAATTAGGCAGACGTTGTCCACCCAAATCTTTGGGAGACTAAGCTTAAGGAAAGGAGCATCTAGGGCACTTATCCTGCTTGGTAAATTTAGAAAGCCGTGAGTGAAAATGCTGTTATAGGATAAAGGGCCACAAATTTAGAAAATTTAAAGGGTAAAAAAGGTGAAAGTGGCAGGGCGTTCATCTTAATGATACTAATCCGGCCCCATAATGAGAGAGGTTGGCCCATCTTTGAAGGTCCTGTTGAATATTTCATTAAGTCATCCAGATTAAGTTTCCTGAGCAGTCCAGGTCTTTAGCAAGATGCAATCCAAATATTTAATCGAATCTGGGACCATTTCATCCCAAATTGGGAGAAACTGACTTTAACAGTACGCATTCATAAATATTTCTGATTCCTTAATTTATCTTGTAGTTTGATAACGACCATACTGTGTAATAATTTGTAAGCATGGGTAATGATGTATCGGGATCGCCAAATGGAGCAAATATCATCCATTACTAATAAAGTTAGTGAGTGCTGGTGCCCTAGGCAGCCTTGTACATATAGAGCCTGTTTATTGAGAAAGAGGTTCTCAATATAAGTTAAAAGAAAGGATAGTGGGCATCCTTGTCTGGTGCCACTAAACAAAGAAAACCAGGATGAAAAGACCCATTGCAATACATTTTGTGGAAGAGGACCCTTACCACCTGGATCCATCTGATAAGTACATAACAGGGAAACCCATTTTTTAAGTGTGTCCAGAGAAGTCCCAATTGGCTCGATCAAGGCCTTCCTAGGCATCTAGCAGATTAGAGCCATAGGGGCCTGAAACTTAGAGCAGCATGAAAGACTTTGAGCAGGTTCTAGGAGATGATCGGCCGAGTGACCCTCACACAACCGGCTTGTTCTAGGGCTCAACAAATGAGTCTAGATCTTCTCTTGACCCTATTGGCCAGAATTTTGTCAGTATTTATTATCACAATTCGAAGAAATGGGACGGTAGCTGGCAGGGGTTCTTTGGCGTTGTCCGGCTTGAGTAATACTATAGTGGCTTCCAATAGCAGTAGGATCTAAAACTATCTGCAGCATACATATATTCATATAATTTAAGAAGAAGAGGGCTTATTCTTTATGCGGAAAATTTTGTAGAAGTTGGAAGAAACCATCAGGCCCATGACTTGTCCGATGCCAGCTCTTGTTGCCTCTTCGGTTCAATATGGAAATGGGGAAGACAAAGCTAACCTGTGGTGGGCTTGCAGGAGGGGCAGGTTCAAGCCATCCAAGTAATTTTCAATATCCGAAGGGTGCGGTAGAACTTTTTACTGTAAAGCGGTAAAGTCCACACACACACTAAAACCACTCTACTCCATCAAATGTTGCCCTGAATTCTGCGTAGTAAGCTGCCACATATTCCGACCAGATTTAAATTGTGAATACTTTTGCAAACTGGGATCCCAGTCATGTTGCAGTGCAGACAGGGTAACAACCTCAAACTGGCAGGCATTCCAATTAATATAGCTCTCCTCTTCTTGGCTGCAGCAACCACCACCTCTTCCATGCTGGTATCATCGTTCATTGACCAGGACCCTGACCTGCTCCTCCGTGTCGATCGGTTGCCACAAATTTACTACTGGGTTAAAAGCTGAAACAGAGGGCCTGCTCTGGAGTGATTCCCTCAGTGCATTGCTGTCTGTGCGCCCTCTAAAATATCTGCACATGGCATGCACAGGACATCTGCAGCTGGCTGATGCGTACTAGAAGGTCAGGTGTTGACGGGAATGAGGACGATACTTAGTGAGTCTGCTGCTCCGCCAACAAATTAAATCTATGGGTGGTCAAAATGTATACTGACAACTAGTCAGGATCTGGTACCACTGTAGAGAGTTGGTATTGTACTGGCCAAAACAGTACAGTTGGGGTATGTCTCCAAACCATTTTTTCTCTGTTTGTTTTGTCTCTTGCTACAAGGTATATAAAGTAAATTTGGTCCATACCTCCCCTCTTTAAAGAATAGAGGGCAACAGTAAACAGACTTAACTGCTGTACAGCTAAATGTTACTATAGGGATTTGATGTTGGTTTAAAAAAGGTTAGAATAAGGCACACAACTCACCTCCAAGTTTTTCTTGGAAAGTAATAAAATTGTCCAGCATGTAAATGTTTACAGTTAAGCTGTTCATTCTCTACGCAAACTCATGCAGAGCTGGGACATAGCACTGCACAGCTGGGACATGGGTCAACAGGTTATACTCTTTAAAGCCCCCTTCGATAAAAATAAATAAATAAATCATACACACAAAAAATGTACATTTTTTAATTTATTTATTTATTTATTTTTGATAACTTGAGTAGGTCGCTTAGACACAAAAGTGACTATTTTCAGGCCCCTGTTGGAGGTCAACAAACAGAGAGATAACAGTTACATAGACTAGGTGTCAGGAGATGTGCAGTACATCACAAACATAAGTGAGACAAAGTTAGGGTTAAATAAAGGTGCAAGAGCACGAATGATGTAAAAGTTATACAATTGGAGATAAGTGCCCAAGTGTAGATTATCATAGTAATAACACAAGATATCTGAGGTACAGAAGAAAAAATTACTCACCTTAGTAATGTTGTTTCTTCTAATGGAGTCTTGCTATATTATGACATATGCAGTTTGTCCCAACCTTAGAACTGCTCCGGAGGTGAAAGAGTTAAAGTTCATGCCAGGCATGGAACTTAGCACTCGAGCTCGGTTGAAAACTCTATCTGTTGTTCTTCAAACTTAAACTGTCAGATCTTTACGAGAAAAAACTCACTAAGACTCTGTGTAGAAGCTTTAAACCTACACTAGCAACTGGCTACTAATTAAATAAACACATTTTTGGTGCCACAATGAGGACTCAAGTCAGGAGACCAAAAACATGACAAACATAACATGAGTCACCCCAAAAGAGGGGTGAAAACAAGGTGGCATCTAAAAGGTGCCGATGCTGCCCTGCCCACTTCCCTTCAAAGGTAGGGTTCTGAGAGGGGCAGGCAGGGAGGGAGGTCATTATATCAGGGTCCATTAGAAGAACAACATTACTAAGGTGAGTAATTTTTCTTCAAACAACATGAAGTCTTGCTATATTAAGATATATACAGACTACACAGCAGTACCTCCATGGAGGAGGACAGAACCTATTGCGGAAATAGGCTCTGAAGCACAGTTGTGTTAAGCGAGCATCACTCCTAGCCTGGATGTCCAGGGAGTATGCTTGTAAAAGTGTGAACCGTTTTCCAGTTGCTTGTGACATATCTACTAGGATAGGGATGTCCTGGTAGCCAGAGACACAGCTGCACCTCTGGTGGGTGAGCCCTCAGGCCTGAGGGAGGAACTTACCCAGTTTTCATAGCAGAATTGATACAAGAGGCGATCCACCTGGCAATGGATCTTTTTTGGTGGCGGGTTTCCTTTCTGACCTCCCCCATAAGTGAGGAACAGTTGGAGGAGTTAAACCTGTGACCTTTGGTCTGATCTATGTAGTAGCTAAGGATCTTTTGACATCTAAGCTGTGCAACCTCCTCTCACCAGAAAGGAATGGTCAGTGAAGGCCCCTGCAGAGAGACATAGATTGATTAAGGTGAAAGTCTGAGACCACCTTGGGCAAGAACTTTCAGTTAGTCTGAGGACTACCTTAACTCTGTGAAAGGAAATAAAATCAGGCTCCACTGACAATGCTTTTGTAACTCACTTATGCACCTAGGCAAGTGATGGCTACAAACACAGTTTTCCAAGTCAAGTACTTGAGCTCTGCTGAAGACAAGGGCTCAAAGGTTGTAAGCTGGATAATGCAAATATTAAGATCTGAGGTAGGGCAGGATCCCTGGATTGGGGTTGGTGTGAAGCAACCCTTTGAAAACCTCGGAGAATACAGGATGAGCTGAAAGAGAAGAGGCTTACCTGCTGACAAGAAAACAGACACTGCTGCCAGGTGCACTTTTAGGTAGCTGGTCTCAGCTAAGCATTTAAATAGACCATATAATCCAGGGACTGTGGGTAAGTCAGCAGATTCTGAAATCGCTTCCCAGGCACATATGGAAAATCTCTTCCATTTGGAATTATAGGGATGAGCTTCCAGAAGCTTTCAGGATATCAATACACCTTGGGAAAGGTGTAGGTCATCAACTCTAACTCTTCAAGAGCCAGGCCTTGAGATTGAGAGATCTGAGGTTGTGTGCCAAACCCACCTGAGCACAAGATAAGGATTGTGATTCCTGGGAAGCACACAGGAAGTTGTGGACTGCTAAGGACATAAGTGAATGGGTACCAGGGGTCGCCCTGGCTCAATCTGAGAAATCAGAATCATCTTGTAGGATTGAGACCCTGATTTGACTAGCACTTGAACAGGAGAGGGAAGGGGAAGGCATAGAGAAATTGCTTCCAGCTGAGAAGGAAGGCATCCAGGGACTGGGTCAACACTGGGGGCCTGAAACAAAAAGGGAAGTTGGTGATTGTCTGGGGCTGCAATAAGATCTATCTGGGGTGTGCCCCATCTGGTCAAATACCACCTCCAGAACTATGGATCCAGAGCCAATTTGCTGTGGCCTTGGGAAATCCTGCTGAGAGCATCTGCCAGGACATTGTCTTTGCTGGGAGGTGGACTGCCACAAGGAGGTGTTCTGGGAGTAGCTGGAGACCACAACTTCATTACTTCAGTGCACAGGCCGTAGACCGAGTGCCCCTTTGTTTGTTGATGTACCACATTGTGGTGGTATTGTCTGTTCTGACCTGAATAACCTTGTTCTAAAACAGTTTGGAAAAAGCTGACGTGCTGAAAAACTGCTCTGAGTTCCAACAGATTGATGTGGAGCAGAGGTTCCTGAGAGACTACAATCCTGGGTAGTGAGGTCACCCATGTGAGCTCCCACCCAATAGGGATGCTTCTGTAAGGATTAAGGGTGAGACTGAGGGTGAAAGGGACCCCTGTCTCAAATTGCCCTAGTTCTGCCAGCACTGAAAGACCTGGATCAGGGTTCGAGTCACTGAAATTAATTTGGTTAGAGGGTCCTTTCTTTGGGCAAAGAGCGTATCAAATGGAACTGATGTCCTCATCTGAAATCTGGCTCCCTGACTACTGCTGTTGAAGCAGCCATGTGTCCCAGGAGCTGTAGAAAGTGCCTTGCTGGTTGAGACCTGCGGGGTGAAGGAGGAAGCCAGAGAATCCAAGGTCCTTGCGCCGCTTTCCAGAGGGAAGGAAGGCTCTGGCCTTTTGTGTTCAGTTCTGCACCTATGATGGTGAGGAAGCTGGACAGGCTCTAGGACTGACTTTGGAAGATTGAGAGGAAACCTAGAAGTTAGCAGTTGCTGAGTTGTGAGGTCTTAACCTGACTTAGTCTGGGGACTGGCCTGCTATGAGCCAGTCATCCAAGTAAGGAAAGATGGCAATTTTGCCTTCTTAAGGCAACTGCTACTGCCAGGCATTTGTGAATACCCTTGGGGCAGATGTGAGGCAGCGACGTACTCTGAACTGGTAATGGCCTGAGGCAGTTCCAGATCTGAGGTACTTTTCGATGGGAGCTTCCAATGAGAACATGAAAATAGGCATCCTTGAGGTCCAGGGACACTAGCTAGTCCCCTGGCCTTAAAGAGGGTAGACTAATTCCCAGAGTCACCATTTTGAATTTTGGTTTTAAAAGGTGCTTGTTTAGATACCTGAGATCCAGGATGGGCCACAATTCTCCTGTCTTTTTTTGGGGTAAATAAGTACCTGGAGTACAACCCTTTGCCTTGGTGTAGGGGTGGAACCCTTTCCACAGCTCTGAGAGCCAGGAGGGTAGAGACTTCTGCCTCCAGGGTAAGAGTCTCTGAAGGATTTGCAGGTGAAAAGGATCTGATTCTCATCTTTGGAAATTTTTTGAAGCTGAGAACCAGTCCCTGGCTTACTACTTCCAGGACCCACTTGTCTGATGTTAGAGACTCCCAGTCCTGGACAAAGTAAGCCAGCCTGCCCCCTACACATAGTGAAGAATCAGCCCTGGGCACCCCATCAGGGTGCCTGTTTGGCAGGTGCTTTAGGTTGAGGGGTGGAAGCAGGCCTGCCTGCACCCCGTCTGCCTCTCCCTCTAAAGAAACCCCTCTGTGCAAAAGCTAAAGAGGAAGCTTGGGCTTGGTAAAAAGGCCTATGAAAAGGCCTACCCCTGCCCCTGGGAGGCTGCCTTTGGGGAGTGACTTGCCTTTCCTTGGCCTGTGCACTCCTATAGGTGGTCCTATATTCATCCATTTTCTTCATGTAATTCTATGTTTGCTCCCCAAACAGAGTTGCCCACAACAGGGAAATCCATGGCCTTAGTCTGGGTATCCTGTGACAGGCTAGTACATCTGAGCCAAGCCATTCTATGGAGAGCAACAGATGTAGCCATGACTCTGGATGATACATCATTAGAGTCCACTGCAGCATGGAATTGCACCTTGGATGCCTCAATACCGTCAGCGGCCACCTGTTCCAGCTCTTTTGCCAGCTGGCCAGGAACCTGCTTTGCTAGAGCTAAAACAGTATCCCATCTGGATTTTTGATATCTAGCAACGTAAGCCTATAATTAGCCTGTCTGAGTCCTAAGGATGCTGCCATGTACTGTTTCTTTGCCATGGCATCTATCTTTCTGGAGACCTTGTCAGGGGGGTGAGAGGCTAAGGGAACATTTGACTTGTCACAGGCTGCAGCCTGCACCACCCCCACATGGCTGCATTGTTGTGTAAGGAACTCCGTATCAGAGCCTGATAATGCATACCTTTTGTCCATTCTTTTATCATTAGGTGGTATGGTGTGAGGAGCTTTTAAAATCTTTACTGTCTGTTTCCAAAAAGATTTATGCAGAGGAATAGACAGTCTCCTAGGCTCTGGGATATCCATCATTTCTACAAAATCAGGCTCTTCCTGATCATTCACAGCTTCCTCCATAGGGAGCTGGATGGTTTCAGCCACTTTTTTATAAAACATGAAATGAGAAGGGGACTCAGAAAGCCTAGGGGGAGACACTACTGAAGGTCTGTCTGGAGAGATGTCCGGTTCAATGGGCACATCCAGACTTTCAAAACCACATTCACTCTCCGCATACTCCTCTTCCCCCTCCTCTGGTTCATAAAATTCCTCTAAATCATACTCTTGAACCGGAGGAACTGACTGAACCGAGCGCTTAACTGATGATGCCGGTTCGGTCGGAACCGAGGAGAGTGACTGAACAATTTTTTTTGCTTTAGCTATTTCTTCAGCGGTTGGAGAGGGAAGTTTTGGCTCCACACCAGCTGATTTTCTAGATTTCTTTGTTGGAACCGACTCCTCAGAGTCGGCTCTCCTTTTGCCCGAAGAAGTATCGCCCTGGTCAGAGGGCACTCCCTTCGGTTCGGTTGAAACCGAACCGGGCTGGCCATCCGGATCAGCGGACTTTTTGGTCTCCCATTCCCTAAGTCTACCAAACTCTTATCCAGGGTAGCTGCAGGAAAACTCTTGCAAATCTGGCAGTCTGAATTGAGGTGGTCAAACCCCAGACAATAAACACATGTGGTGTGGGGGTCAGCCTTGGCAAAGGCTTCCCCACATACAACACAGTGCTGAAACCCAGTGGGCCCAGTTTTTCTTTTGGGTTTCTCAGACATAGTGCCAGCCTAACCAAAAACTTGCCTGTTTATGGCAATCCACCAAGCAAGACTCCCTTATCGGTTCCCAACCGTGTCACAGGTTGTGGAAAAAAACAGAATTAAATCCATTTTTTTTAGAACCAATAAGAACCGGGAACCACACTTCTAAAAGACTGTAATGTAATAGAAGTAGCTTGATCGGTTCAAACCGAACCGATGGAATTGTTTACAAGTTCCACACAGAAATAAATGTAAAACCTATCTACTACTTACAATACCACAGATAGAGCTTGAACCGACCGGTTGCGGTTTAATTTTCGTAAAAAAAACGAAACCTTTTATATTTTAACCGACAAAATGAACCGAGCAGAAGGAGGAATCTCCGGAGCGACTGTTCAGTGAGGCGGAGTAAAGAATCTGACAGTTTAAGTTTGAAGAACAACAGATAGAGTTTTCAACCGAGCTCGAGCTCTAAGTTCCATGCCTGGCATGGACTTTAACTCTTTCACCTCTGGAGCAGTTCTAAGGTTGGCACAAACTGCATATGTCATAATATAGCAAGTCTTCATGTTGTTTGAAAGAAGAAATATACCAACGTAGGCATTATTACAATATACTGAAAGTGAAAGGGTGTTGATTTGGAAGGGGGGAGGGAGAGAGGTAAAATTGGGATAGGTTTAAGAGAGGCTGAAGGAGCAGGATGCCATCTCACAACCAAGGGCAGCCAGGGCAGAGTTAATCTAGATCTATGGAGGGTTGAAGCAGGTACATTGAGCACAAGTAGTAAGAAGGGAGCGGTGCCTTTTTTTAAACGTGGCATGATTAGGTGCAAGGTGGACATCTAGGGGCAGCGAGTTCCAGTAGGAGGGACCTACATGCGAGAAACCTGATTTCCCTTTGGTAGTTCTACATCTGGGAATGAAAATCAAGGAAAGGTCAGTAGATCGGAGACCGCAGGAGATGGGCTGAGGGATCAGCAGGGAGGCTAGGCAGGTGGGCATACTAGATCAAAGTACACTGTCCAGCAGGTTCCCAAGAGAGAGAGGAGACGTTGTGCAATAGAATGCCAATTTAGGTCAGAGTACAGCAAGCAGTGATGTTTTAGTCTGGAGGAAGCAGAGGCATAGCGGCATATATTGTTGTAGGTAGTGCCCCACCTATGAAGATTAGCTTTAGACGTATTTGTATAGATTACGGATCCGTAAGAAAGTGATGGAAGTAGGATTCCTCTAGCAATGGCAGTCCTAGCAGTGGGGGTAAGAATATAGCTTGCTTTGTAGGCTAAGCCCAGTTTGGCATTTATAGCCTTACAGGTGGAGGTAATATGGGCATCATAGGGGAGGGATTCATCAAGTAAGACGCTCAGATATTTAAAAGAAGTTACCATCTCCAATGGGGAGCTGTCAGCTCAGGTGACCTGGAAAGATTTACGGTGCTGTTTTAATTTAATAGAGGATCTGAAGAGCATGGCCTTAGTCTTTCCAATGTTTAGAACAAGCTTATTTTTGGTCATCCAGGATTGAATATTTTGTAGGTCCATAGAAAGCTTGTGATTAATAGAGTGGATATTATCTGAGCTAGTGTAAAGGACAAGGTCATGGCATAAAGCAACAATGAACAGGAAGATACCACTTGAGGAATGTTGTTGATAAAAATCAAGAAAAGCAGGGGTCCGAGGATAGAACCCTGAGGTACACCAACATTGATGATTGCTTTTTCTGAGGTGGCCGAGTTGAATTTTACAGTTTGATATCTGTTTGATAGGTAGCTATGGAACCAATTTACAACTTTGGGCGAGAAACCCAGGGAGTGGAGATTGGTAAGCAGAAGAGGGTGGTTAACTAGATCAAAGGTTTTTGTCAGATTAATAAAAACAGCACCAGTTAGATGACCCTGGTCCATAGCTTGAAGAACATCATTTGTCAGCTGTAGTAGAGCAGTTTGAGTACTATGGCCTTTTCTAAAGCTGTGTTAGTTAGACTGCAGGAGGTTATACTTTGTAAGGTGTTCTGAGATCTGAGCTGAGATGAGCTTTTCAAGGACTTTATTTAATGTTGACAATATTGCTATTGGTCTATAGTTGGCTATATCTTTCTTGTCACCTTTTTTGAATACTGGCGTGATTCTAGCTAGTTTCCATACCTTGGGTACCATGCCTTCGCTCAGGGACAGGTTGAATATACAAGCCAGAGGTCCTGAGATGAAAGGTGCCGCAAGCTTGAGGAGTCTAGGTTCAAGGCGGTCAGATTCAACAGCAGTACTGTCTGATATAGAATTTAGATGTTTGAGGACATCATTTTTCAATATAGCTTTAAAGTAGAAAGTGGGCATCTGTGAAGTTTCTTTTGGGTAGGGGGATCCAGGTATTAGGTTAATGGAGGAGAGAGTATTTGTGTAGCTCGAGAGGTCAGAGAAGTAAGAGTTAAAAGCATTGGCAATGGTGCCTGAGTCATTGCAATGGATGCTTTTCAATATCATATCGTTATTTAGTGGTCTTTGATTAGAGCCGAGGAAAGTCTTGACATGAGACCAAAATTTCTTGGGGTCGCCAGCAACATCCAGCAGAAGGCCTTTGCAGTACTGGTTTTTGCAAGTCTTATTTGTGTTTTGCATTTTGACCATTGTTCTCTATAGTTGTCATAATCCGCTTGGAGACCAGATGTTTTAAACTTTCTCCAGCATTTGTCCCTGTTTTTGAGGGCTGTGAGGAGGTCTTTGTGCAGCCATCTGGTTTGTTAACCATGAACGCGCTGAGTGATGGCTGGGGTATGTTTGTCTTGAAGGAGTAGGAACCTGCTCAGGAAGGCATGCAGTGCAGTTTCAGTACTAGTAGAATGGAAGACAGGGGACCAGTCAGTGTGAGACACATCATATGGGAAATTACCTTGATTTAAGTTAGCATAATTTCTGAAGCATATATAGTTTTAGTGGGAAGTGGAGTTTGTGGAGGTGTTCCATATGCAAAAGACAGGGGAGTGGTCACTGATACTGTCCGGCATCACACCAGATTTTGCAATTCTATCCACACGATTCGTTAAGACCCAGTCAATAAGGGTACTGGAGTCAGTGTTGGCTGACACCCTTGTGTAATCAGTAATGATTTGGTGCAAATTGTAGCTCTGCACCAGGGAATGAAGTGTGTCTTGAGATTTGCCAAGCCAGTTAAGATTTATATCACCGAGAATGATGAGTTCATTTTTCCCCGCGTGTGTAGCTGTTTGAACCAGCAAATCAGCTAGACCTTGTGTTCCACTATTAGGTGGATTGAAAGCACAGACAATGTGGAGTTTCTTATCTCCTAGTCTGAGTATAGCATGGATATATTCCCACAAGGAGTTTTTATTGTCTGTTATCATAGTCCTATTTAGGCTGCTTTTGTAATAGATTATGACACCCTCACCGCGCTTAGGAGATGGTCTGTCACATCTAAGAAGGGAGTAGTTTGGGAGCAGGCAAAAAGCATCTGGGATAGAGGGTTTTAGCCATGTCTCAGATAAACAAAGCACATCTGGGTGGTGGTTAGCCACCCAGGCTTCTAGATCTGCTTGATTGCAGAGAAGACTCCTAATATTAAGATGGACTATATGAAGTCCCTTCGTATCATATCCAGAGCAGATTAAGGGTGATATACCTGTTGCGGGGCCTGGGTTCAACTCTATGTCTCCAGACAGTATAAAGGCCAGCAATATGAAATACCTTAATTTATGCAGGGCAATTTTAGTACAGTTCTGGCAGTAGATACGCCATCATTTGGCGGTGGATGCCATAGCATGGCAGATGAGCAGTTTAGGGAGGAGGGCAGAGGTCATGTCAATGCCACATTCGGTTAGGATTAGCATATTGGAGTAGGTAAAATCATTTAGATACGCATCCCTATATTGGATATGATATTTGGGATGAGGTACATTAGGTATACCAAGTAGCACCAGAGACAAGATAAGAGAGGTCATAGTTAGCGGTGTCCAAAACATTCTACAGGCTTTAATTATAGGCATATTTTTAAGAAAGAGCAGGGATTGATGGACACAGTAGAGGGCAAGAGGTGATTGCTGTGAGAGGAGCAACAGTTATTACTCGGTTAGAGCGTACAGTGGCTTGCCTAGTACAGGAGTTGCATAGGATTCCAAAAAGAAACTAAGATTTATCAGAGGGGGTAGGAGAGCATTAAGCTGAGAAAGACAGATTAAAGGCTGCAGGCAGGGAAGCTACAGGATGTGAGGAGAACTGAATTAAGCTGAAAAAGGAAAAAGAGAAAGATTCAGGCAGGCAGTAATGCAAGGAGAGAGAGTAAAGTTATTCTGGCTGAAAGACTGTGGAAGAAAAAGATCAGGGCAGACTAGAGCATACAGCAGTAACAGCATAAATGTTTGCAAATACCACTCGAGAGAGGAGAAATTGGGAAAGATTTATTTGGGCACCCCCGTGGCTAGTTAATATAACAAGCCAATGGGAAAGTGGGGAGATAGTAAATTTAACCTGATTGGTTGCCTTAACCTATAAAGAGTGAATGCTGACCACGGGAGGGCAAGCAGTGGGTGGGCGAGGAGACGCCGAAGGTAACTGGGCTAGCAGCTCCAGCAAGAGAAAGAGTGAGCGAGCGCTAGGGAGCCCGGTTTCAAATTCTGCCTTTGCAGCCTGCTGCTTTCTGCCCTGTTTAAGTTCTGATTATACCGACTGCTGCTTCGCTTGCATTTGCCCTGGTTACAATTCAGCATGAGCGGTGAGCTGCTAAAGTGTTAAAAGCTACTGCTCCATGTTCAACCCGAAGTCCAGGGAAGAAAAGAAATGGTGCCAAGTTTAAATCTTGCAGAAAAGGTCCACACTGGGCGAAGACACCACGGGTAGATTCCATTTTTGTACTTGTACCTTTCTTAGGTGGCGTGCAATTCAGGGAGCTGCTCCGATTGGGCGGTAGCATGGGGCGACTGGGCCAGCTGAGGATAGAGAAGAGGTAAATATCAGTAGCGGGGAAGGGACAGAGGACAAAAGAAAAGACCAGAGACAGACAGGATTTGCTGCGAGGAAAAAAAGAGGGTACAAGTTATTTGTCTGAATGCTGAGGGGTGTCGAGGTGGGGGTTGGAGATATAGCAGGGGGGAGAGAGGGGTGAGTGCAGGTGAGCAGATAGCTAGGCAGGAGGGGATGGGTCAAGTGTGAGGGAGAAAAGAACAATTTCAAACAGTACAAGCACAAGTTTCTTTAAACTGCAAATAAAAGTGCAAGCTAACAAAAACTAATTGTACAGTCTGTAGATAGCATCAGAATCAATTTCAGCGAGCATAACAGTAGTCGGAAATGCCTTGCTTCTAAACAAACTTACAGACCTGAATAGAAACCATCTGCACTGGTGTACATTTTTTTTTTATTTCTATTAAATATTTACATACCCTACCCCTGCTCTGCAACAGTCAGTTCCTGCAATATGTCACAGGAAGTGAAAGAAAGAGGTTACAGTTATGAACTGCAGGGCTGTGTAATTTCTTCATGAGACCAGAATGGCTGTTTTTGGAAGTGCGGGTACTGTTAATTCATGTCTGTATTACCATGTACTGTTACTGATTCTTAATGGACCTATTTAATTAGATGTGTTTTGCTTATTCTTCTTCTCACTTTTGCAGGCTTTGTATGCAGCATGGGAGAAATTACAGATGATTAATTTCAGAACATCAGCAAGCTGAAATGAGATAGCCAGAAGCACAAACAGGTACAGGTTGTGGGAGGGAAGTATTTGAAAAGTGGGACTGCAAATCAGATTGGTTTGTTGGAGCAGTTGGTACGGATGCTCTGGGGCATTCTGTGTACTGTCTGCTTACTTCTTTGCCCCACGTGGTTGGCCCTGTTGTCTTTCTTTCTTCAGTCCCTCTCAAAATTGACATGTGTAACCCCTTTGTTACCCGGGGTTACTAGAATCCCAGTAAGACCTAGTGGTAGGCAGGGAAGGTAGCTTGAGAAACTCCAGTTAAATGGGTTTCACACTGTCTCACTCTGTCCTCAGTCACAACTGAGACTGGAGAGATGACATCATTATATAGAATTGTTACAGCTGCATGAGCCACATTTGGAATCTTCAGCTGAGAGAGTTCTTAGAACCTTGGGAATTCAAAAGTCAGTCTTCCGTTTGTCCTTAAGCAAGAAGGAAGCATCAGTCTGTAGTTTGAGTTTTGCTTCCACACAGAAAGAAGTTTTTCTGTGTATCACCATTTATCAAGTGGTGGAGACCGTCCCCTCGGTCTCAGTGCCCCCTCCCTCCGGGGGGGGTAGGAAAAGGTTTCAGTGGGTTCCAGGGGCAATCTCCTTTTCCCACCAAGGAAAGAAGCTGCCTGATTTTGTGTTGGCTGTTCTACAATACAGCAAAGGTTAAAGGACTTCCCCTGTGGGGCCCTGAGTAGTATAAGGGGATATAACTTGTCCAATGTTAAATTTCAGCCAATCAGAGCGTGACACGTCATTTGACAGGTGGTTTCCATGGCAACGCCCCGTCCCCCTTTCCAACCGGAAGTCCCGCCTTCCCAGCACCATGGCAACGCCCCGCCCCCTTCGTGCCACAGGAAGTGACGTGCATTTTGGTCCTCGAACCCGAAGTCCTCCCTTTCTACACTGTACGTGCCTCCTTCTTCTTCCCTCCTCTCGATCCTGCCAGACCTCGCACCGGAGTCCCACCACCTCCCTCCCTCCTCACATCAGAGTGCTAGCAGCTCCTCGAACCCTCCCCTGACCCGGTTCGGCATCCTAGCTTGCACCCGGGTCCCTCCCCTCACATCGCAACCTAGCTGCACCATCCTAATTCACACCAGAGTCTCCCTCCTCGATCCACCACCGCTTGCACCTGAGTCCCTCTTCTTCCACACCACCCTGCTCCCTCTCGCACCCCTGCTGAAACATCCTAGCTCAAACTCGAGTCCCTCTCCTCACCACACACCCCTGCTCCCTCCTCCTCCCCCCACCCTTTTGCACCCCTGCTCTCTCCTCCTCCTCCTCGATTCATCCACCTCTTGCACTCGAATCCCTCTTCTCACCACACCACCCTGCCCCTCCTCCACCCCTACCACCGTGTCCTAGCTCAAACCTCCTTCTCCTCACCCTCCCCATCACACCCGAGTCCTAGCACCTTCATACACCCTACTCCCTCGCTATTCATTCGCACCCATCGGTCCGGGGATATACGGACAGGATGTGTGTAAATGCATTGTGACTTGGAAATCTGTACAAGGAATGCATCATCAGGCATCTCTGTATAGATAGGTTTTATGTTTTTTGGTGATTTTTGTAATGTCTGTAATTATTTTTGTCTTGCTGCCTGTATGGGTGATGCCTCCTGTGCATCCCAGTATCCCCCCGCCTCCTTACTGCCTTCACACATTGTCTGCCTACCTTTAGGTCACTTGATATGACTACCCCCAGGTCCCGTTCCATTTTTGTTGTAGTTAATACCCCCCCAATTATGTACACATGCCCTGAGTTTTTGTTTCCCAGGCGCATTTCCTTGCACTTTTTGCATTGAATCTAAACTGCCATACTTTTGACAATTCCTCGAACCTTGCCAAGTCCCTTCTCATCCTTTCAATCTCCTCACCTTGTGTATCAACTCTGTTGCTGATCTTTGTCTCATCAGCAAAGAGGCATACTTTCCCTTACAGCCCCCAATGCAATGTCACCTATAAAGACATTAGAGAGGATCGACCCCAGTACTGAACCTGGGGTATCCTGCTGGTATCCCCCTTTCTTTGGAGTGTAGTCCATTTACTATTACCCTCTGCATCCTTATGTCCAGCCAATGTTTTATCCAGGCTACCACCCTAGGACCCACTCCCAGGCTGGCTAATTTGTTTATTAATCTTTTGTGCATGACTGAGTCAGATACCTTGCTAAAATCTAGGTGTGCCATGTCCATATAGAAACATAGACTTTGACGGCAGATAAGGACCCCTTGCCCCCCTCAGTCTGCCCATTTCCCTACCTAGAGGATAAGCTGCAGATCTTATTTAACCAACAGTATATTTCTTCCTACCCCCCCACCAAAACTGCCTTATGTCTGTCCCATGCATTCTTGAATTCTCCCCCCAGTTTTAGACCCCACAACCTCCTCAAGAAGGCTGTTCAATACATAGTCCCTCCCTGGTCTACTACTTTGGTTACCCAGTCAAAGAATTATATTAGATGAGTAGTTCTTAGACTTTGTCACAGTGAGCCTCCCCAAATCCATGGAAAAGATTTTGAGCCTCCTCCAAAAACTGAAATAATCTTGGGCCTCCAAGTAAAATAACGACTGTACTTTACGCAGTACACCATGAATAAATTGAAACCCTTTGAGTACTTTGCTCACATTCAGTTCTTTGTCTTATACTGACATGGAACCTTTGAAAAGAGGTCATGTGCTCAAAGGTGTTATCTGAAAAATAAATAAAAGAAACAAATATGATTATTCCGCTATTGTAACCCCTCCCCCACAGGCCAACCTACCTGCTCCGCTATTTTCATTCTTGAACCATTGTTACCCCTTGTTGCAGTACCTTCATGGGTCACACTACTTTCTCAGTTTCCTCTCTACATGAAATAACCTTCCCACATGCTTTGCCTCTCCCCACCTTCTCTGCTCCTAAGCAACTTCTCTGGGATTACTTTGCTCCTTCCTGCTATTGTTCTTAGCACTTTTATGCTCAACCCTTGTATTTGGGCTGTTCTGCCATCATTCTACAAACTGATCAATTACCACCACTCATTATTAGTTTACTGTTCATATTTGTTTGCACTATTGTTCACTGAGTATTTCTTGATTGTTTTGCGGTTACCTTTTGAAATGGTATTCACTCCCTTCCCTCCCCGGGTACATCGGAAATGAGCCTTGGCTCATTCACCTTCCCTTGTCACCTATCAGTAAATAAATACATAAAATTCACCTACTATTATCCTCTTTCAGTTCGCTTCATCTCTTCACAAAAAATATATAAAACTCAAAATTTAAATACAGTACTTTTTCAGACTTGCTTCATCCTCCCCTGAAAGAGGTGGAGGCCTCCCCAGGAAGGCATGCCTCACCATTTGAGCATCCCTGTATTAGATTCATCTGACATGACCTTCACACTGTGAATCCATGCTACTCTGTGTCATGTGCCCTGCTGGCCTCTAGGTGCTCAACAATTCTTTCTTTCAGAAGTGATTCCATAATTTTCCCTAACACTGAGGTCAAACTAACAGCTCTGTAGCTTCCTGCCTCGGCCTTGCTCCCACTTTGTCAAGGGGAATCAGATCAGCCTTCCTCCAGTCCTCAGGTACCACACCATACTCCCATGATTTGTTAAAAGGGTAGTCCGTTGAGTCACTAGCTCACCCTTAATTCTTTTACAATTTGGGTGAATCCTGTCAGGCCCCATTGCCTTGACCACCTTGAGTTTTAGGAGGTCTTTTGGGATCCTTTCTTCTGTGAATGGACTTGTATCACAACCCCTTCCCAACCCATCCAGAGTGCCTATATTGTATGGGTATGGTATTGTATATATGGAAAGTGCAATTAAGTGACTTCCTTGAAAATGAGTTTAGCTCAATAGAGCTCCATTTCTGTTCATAGTTTGTGAATAAAAACATTTGATACTTGCTAATGTTGCCTATGAATGTCCAGTTAACATTCTACAGAACACTGTATATGTGTGTGTAGGTGGGGGGGGGCATAATTTTGAAGTACATACAGTAGTTGAAGGAAGACCCATCTAGTTCTATGAAAGGCTGTCTAGCATACAAGCAATATCAGCACAATACTCCAAAAAGGCTCCCTAAACTGAAAATAATAACCAACATTTGAATTAATGTATTTAAAAACATCATCGGGGGTCAGAAAAGCAATGACAGTCCATCCAGTCTGCCAATGGTTAGCTATTTAACTTCATGATCAGGATCTCATGCAAATGTACATATTTGTTATATCATCTTTTTTTCTTGAAATCTTCACTGTGTGGCAATCTTGATGGTATAACATGGCAGTGAACTAAAATAATAAGTAATGATAAGCACATTTGTTATATTGCTGTAGAGGGATCAAAATTTCATGCAAATGTACAAAAATTATTTTTTATACATTTGTTCATGGAATCATGCTTATAAGTGATTGTAAATACTGATATATTGTTGCATATGACAATCATTCATTGAGAAACATTAATTACTGACTTAAGTGCAGTAGGAACAGAATTTCATGCAAATGTATTTGTTGGTGTCTTTTCATGAAATCGTGATTAGGTGTTAATCTCAATGGTATAACATGGCTGTAAATCACAATAATAGGCTAAAATAATGAATTTGTGACACAGTTGTAGTCGGGATCAAGAATTCATGCAAATGTCCACACAGTATTTTCTTATAAGTGTATTCATGGAATCGTGATTATATCCTAATGGGAATATTGATATATTGCTTAATGTGACAGTCATTCATTAAGAAATATAAATTACTGATGATAATGCGCTAGAGTCAGAATTTCATGCAAATGTACACCGGGTTGGGGGGGATCATTACATGAAATCTTCATTGGGTGGCAATCTGAATGGTATAAAAGGGTTGTGAACCATAATAATAAGTTATGATGAACACATTTGTGACACTGCCGCAGTTGGGATCAAAATTTCATGCAAATTTCTCTAACACTTGTTTCACATTTTTCCTTGTCATTAGAGTATACAGTCTACCATTTTTCCAAAAACCCTCTCTGTGCCAAAGGAGTAACAATTTTGCACAAATATCCTCATTTTTAGACCAATTTTTAGACCAAACTTTAATCAGTCTCATTGGTCTTTGTGAGACTGGACCAGCTCTTGAACAAGCAAGATCTTGCAAATCCTCACCCTTACTACCATCCTTTAAGACCAACTCCTACCTCTGTAAATTCCTGCCTAATATCATCATCATCGATGCTTCTACCAATGTCTTGTGTTCCTACATGTAGTACTGCATCTAGGGTCACTACCTGGCTCTTTAGTACATCCACAGTCCTACTCTTCAGGTGAACTTTTGTAACCCCTGTAACACAGCTTTCCATCCTATGTTATTTTATTTTCCTTACAAACTGTTCCATCTAGGAGGCTTTTGAATCTCTGATAGCTCCTAGCTGTCTAGGTGCCAAAGGTACTGTGCTCCGTTTCCCTCCTCCACTGGCCACTTACAGCCTTCCTTCTCTTACATTACATCGGCCAGAACCCCTGAGTTATTACTATGACTCACAAGAGATTATGCTGTCTCTTGTCTACTTTTGTGCAACCCCGCGACTGTTCTCCAATCTATGTTATACTATGGTATTGTATACATGGACAGTGCAATTAAGTGGCCTCCTTGAAAATGAGTTTAGCTCAATAGAGCTCCATCTCTGCTCATAGTTTGTGAATAAAAATGTTTGATACTTGTTAATGTTCCCTATGAATGTCCTATTAACATTCTACAGAACACTGTGTGTGTGTCGGGGAGGGGGCATCAGCCAATTCATAGGTAAAGAAAAAACATCTCTACACTGCTTTGGACAGAAAACTAACTACAAATCTTACCTTGTTTGTACTATATATATATATATATATATATACACACGTCCCCCAAGTTTCCTGTGAATGTTACAGAAAAAAATTATTCCTATTGAGGATGATAACATTTTTAACACACAGTAAAAAGATGATAATTCACACAAAAAGTTCTCAGCTTTTGTCAAGGGTTGCCAAAGTGTATTTCCCATTTACTCCAGTGAGTCAGGAAAACAAATTTCCCTTTTAACACACAGTAAAATGAAGGTAGTCCATAGAAGTTCCCAACTTTTTTCAAGGGTTGCCAAAGTATATTTCCCATTTACTCCAGTGAGTCAGGAAAACAAATTTCCCTTTTAACACACAATAAAATGAAAGTAATCCATAGAAGTTCCCAACTTTTTTCAAGGGTTGCCAAAGTATATTTCCCATTTACTCCAGTGAGTCAGGAAAACACATTTCCCTTTTAACACACAATAAAATGAAAGTAATCCATAGAAGTTCCGAACTTTTTTCAAGGGTTGCCAAAGTATATTTCCCATTTACTCTGGTGAGTCAGGAAAACAAATTTCCTTTTAACACAGAATAAAAAGTATATAAAGTTCCCCGAATGCCCACATAAAATGTCTAACGGTGTTAAATCCATCTGTGGTCATTGCTTCGTTAGATGTAAAATGACTAAATTCTGAAATCTTTGCTTACAAATAGATTATCAACCTATAGCTAGCGTCCATGTGAAACACTCTGAATACTGATAAGCGTGTCATGAATTCTTAATGAATGAGCAAAGTGGGTAGAGACCATTGGACATGCATTTACATGTGAAGGTAGTTTGATAAATCGTACATGGGGTGAGGGTGTTAGCAAGCTGGGAGACTCCGATGAGCTCATCTTTGAAGAATAGAATAAGACACAGGTTTACAAGTGAAAGGATACTTTTGTTAAATCTTACTAGGATATCATCAGCTATACAAAAGGTCGGTACATACATTTACATAGTAGGCATCTGGGAACAGCAGTTTTTCACAATCTGGTAAACCCTGTATTGTTTCTTTTTCATGAAAAGAAATGGGGGGAGGGGTGAGACGATATTCACTGCATAAGGGTTGAAAATGTACCAGTTGAAAAGAGACTCAGAGAACACACAGTTTAAGTTTTCAGAACTGTAAAATGGCAATGCATCCAGCACACAGCAGTGGCCTTTAGCTAGGTTAGAAAGTAGAATCCTTCCCAGGTGCATACTGTGTGTACACAGGCTAACAGAGCATTCACCTATGCTAGGGCAGAGGAATAAAAACACAAGAAAGCCAAGAGAAAAAATACCTGGTTGCCTTCTTATAATGACTTTGGCCTGAGAAGGGTATATCCCAGTTCGTAAGGTTTATCTCTAAATGATGAAAGTAAGGGCAAGGATAAAAACTAATACACAAAAAGGAGGCATGCCTGTATCATGTCCCCTTTTTATGTGTATCAACAATGCACATCATACGTGCGAAGATGCATTCATGGGTGCTTGCTTATACACCGCTACAGTATAACAAAACCGACATCATGGAAAAAACACTGACAAACACCACCCACATATACCACCACTGCACTACTTAATACCCATCCACTGTGGAAATCATTGAGTATATTTACAAACATGCACAATCTGCAAATAATAAAAAAGTCTAACAATATGTAATATATAAATCAAAGGACAAGTTTATATTGTGTTGTGTAAATATACCCATCTCAGGTCTGCGGGTGCTATGGGTTATGAGCAGATTAGAGTTATGCTTCTAACTACAGGCAAATAACTTTTAGTGTAGCCCATGCTTCAGGGCTTTTCATTGAAGTTCTTGAAATAGAAACTGATTTATCATAAACCTTACATTGCATTTATGTTGCATTATAAGCCTTGTACTACATGTCCTAAGAGGAAGGACTTGGGTATTGAGTATGTACTCTGTGGAGCAGAGAAGAGTGTGAGAGAGAGAGGGACATGACTGGAACATTAAAGTACATAAAGGCATTAACAAAGGAGCAGGCACTGGAACATTTTCATTTCAATAAGGCCTCGGGACCTGACCTCAGGCTGAAAGGCTTGCAGGTTCTCTATCAACATCTGGAGTTTTCCTTCACAGAAAGAGTGGTGGATGCTTGAAACAGCCTGACTTATATGTTGTGTGATGCAGCACTGTGGGGGTGTCAAGAATGCATGGGAAGACACATGGCAACCCCTGTCTAAGAGGGCAATTAGAGTGTCAAATTGGTCTAACACAAAGGCAGACTAGATGGACATAGCGGTCTCCTTCTGCCATCAACTTCTATGTTTCTACATTTTTCAAAGGTTTCATATAAGTAGCAGGGTTCTTTAGTGAGGGTATATCTCTGTATTCCGCTCTTAATGCGCTATTAACTAATTATGTTGCCAAAACCGCGGTGAACATGTGTCTCTTCCTGCTGCCAGGTGTCAGGTGGGTTGCAGAAGAGTTTACTTGCACTTCTTTGCATTGAATTGCATTGATCTACTGATGAGCTTGCTTTATGCTAGAAGATTGAGCAGAGTGACAGTCATTTTGACTTTTGTGTGATGTTTAGGTTGCAATATGTTGAAATAGGCTTTTGTATATGTCGAATTCTTACACTCTGCTGTTGCTTTAATTTGACTAAGGATATTTAAAATCAGCATGTTACTCTTCAGAGAAACTGTGATGTGTTTTCCCAATAGAATGAAACACAATTCCATATAATATCCTGAAACAGAGAAGCCTTGATTATATGCAGTATCTCTCGGTTCTCAAAACTGTGATAGTCAAACATGAAATGGCACAAAGTGTCCCTCTGTAGTGGGGGACTCACTCCTACACCTGAGGATGCTACCTCAGCCCACCTCCCAGCTTCCTGTAGCCCAGCAGCAGTTACAGTAATCAAGAGGCTGAGCTTCCTGTTAGAGAAGGGTCTGGGAGCTGACAGTGCAGTAAACACTTTGCAACCCACCTGACACCTGGCAGCAGGAAGAGACACATGTTCACCGCGGTTTGGCAACATAATTAGTTAATAGCGCATTAAGAGCGTGAATACTGAGGATACCCTCACCAGAGAACCCGCTACTTATATGAAACCTTTGAAAATGTAAACATAGAAGGATGGCAGAAGGAGACCGCTATGTCCATCTAGTCTGCCCTTTTGTGTTAGACCAATTTGACACTCTAATTGCCCTTCAGACTCAGTGGTTGCCATGTGTCTTCCCATGCATTCTGGACACCCCCACAGTGCTGCGCCACAACATATAAGTCAGGCTGTTTCAAGCATCCACCACTCTTTCTGTGAAGGAAAACTTCCTTGGTGTTGATAGAGAACCTGCTGCTTTCAGCCTGAGGTCAGGTCCCTGAGGCCTTATTGAATGAAATGTTCCAGTGCCTGCCTTGTTAATGCCTTTATGTACTTTAATGTTCCAGTCATGTCCTCTCTCTCTCACACTCTTCTCTGCTCCACAGAGTACATACTCAGTACCCCAAGTCCTCCTCTTAGGGACATGTAGCGCAGGCTTATAATATCAACATAAATGCAATGTAAGGTTTATGATAAATCAGTTTCTATTTCAAGAACTTCAATGCAAAGCCCCTGAAGCATGGCTACACTAAAAGTTATTTGCCTGTAAAGTTAGAAGCATAACTCTAATCTGCTCATAACCCATAGCAACCGAGAAGACCTGAGATGGGTATATTTATACAACACAATATAAACTTGTCCTTTGATTTATATATTACATATTGTTAGATCTTTTTATTATTTGCAGATTGTGTTATGTAAGTATACTCAATGATTTCCAGTGGATGGGTATAGTGCAGTGGTGGTATATGTGGGGTGGTGTTTGTCAGTGTTTTTCCATGATGTATGCTTTTTGTTATACTGTAACGGTGTAAGCAAGCACCCATGAATGCATCTTCTCACGATGATTGCATTGTTGATATATATATAAAAAGGGGACATGGTAGCATGCCTTTTTTGTGTATTAGTTTTTATCCTTGCCCTTACTTTCATCATTTAGAGATAAACCATGAACTGGGATATACCCCTTCAGGCCAAAGTCATTATATAGAAGGCAACCAGTATTTTCTCTTGGCTTTTTTGTGTTTTTATTCCTCTGCCCCTGGCATAGGTGAATGCCTCTGTTAGCCTGTACACACAGTATGCACCTGTGGAAGGATTCTATTTCTAACCTAGCTAAAGGCCACTGCTGTGTGCTGGATGCATTGCCATTTTACAGTTCTGAAAACTTAAACTGTGTGTTCTCTGAGTCTCTTTTCAACTGGTACATTTTCAACCTTATGCAGTGAATATCGCCTCACCCTCCCCCATTTCTTTCATGAAAAGAAACAATACAGGGTTTTACCAGATTGTGAGAAACTTGTTCCCAGACGCCTACTATGTAAATGTATGTATCCGACCTTGTATAGCTGATGATATCCTAGTAAGATTTAACAAAAGTATCCTTTCACTTGTAAACCTGTGTCTTTTCTTCTATTCTTCAAAGATGAGCTCATCGAGTCTCCCAGCTTGCTAACACCCTCACCCCATGTACGATTTATCAAAACTACCTTTTTCACATGTAATGCATGTCATTTGTCCCACTTTGCTCATTCATTAAGAATTCATGACACGCTTTTATCAGTATTCAGAGTGTTTCATGGACGCTAGCTATAGGTTGATAATTCATTTTGTAAGCAAAGATTTCAGAATTTAGTCATTTTACATCTAACGGAGCAATGACCACAGATGGATTCTTATCATGCAGACATTTATGTGGGCATTCGGGGAACTTATATACTTTTATTCTGTGTTAAAGGAAATTTGTTTTCCTGACTCACCAGAGTAAATGGAAATATACTTGGCAACCTTGAAAAAGTTGGGAACTTCTATGATTACTTTCATTTTATTGTATGTTAAAAGGAAATTTGTTTTCCTGACTCACTGGAGTAAATGGGAAATATACTTTGGCAACCCTTGAAAAAAGTTGGGAACTTCTATGGACTACCTTCATTTTACTGTGTGTTAAAAGGGAAATTTGTTTTCCTGACTCACTGGAGTAAATGGGAAATACACTTTGGCAACCCTTGACAAAAGCTGAGAACTTTTGTGTGAATTATCATCTTTTTACTGTGTGTTAAAAATGTTATCATCCTCAATAGGAATAATTTTTTCTGTAATATCTACAGGAAACTTGGGGACGTGTATATATATATATATATATATATATATATATATATATATATATATTGTAGGTTTGGGGATAGATGTTTTGCAGGAAAAATTAGAAGGTAATTTAAATGTGTTTGCCTGGTGTTTGGAGGAGGGACATTAGCTGCAATTAACTTGTCTTTAAACAGGAATTACTGTGGCTTTCATTGTTCACTTGGGAGCTTAAGCAACAGGTTGGTAGAAAAGAGGCCAGGAGTTATATTTTGTTTTAAACTGAAATATTTGAATAGTTTGTTAGTGAAATTAGTTCTATGTTTAAAAATTATTACCTTTGAATTTGAACTGATACTTGGGCTGTGATATTGTAGGTTTGGGGGATAGATGTTTGGCAGGGAAAAATTAGAAGGTAATTTAAATGTGTTTGCCTGGTGTTTGGAGGAGGGACATTAGCTGCAATTAACTTGTCTTTAAACAGGAATTACTGTGGCTTTCATTGTTCACTTGGGAGCTTAAGCAACAGGTTGGTAGAAAAGAGGCCAGGAGTTATATTTGTTTTAAACTGAAATATTTGAATAGTTTGTTAGTGAAATTAGTTCTATGTGTTAAAATTATTACCTTGAATTTGAACTGATACTTGGGCTGTGATATTGTAGGTTTGGGGATAGATGTTTGGCAGGGAAAATTAGAAGGTAATTTTAAATGTGTTTGCCTGGTGTTTGGAGGAGGGACATTAGCTGCAATTAACTTGTCTTTAAACAGGAATTACTGTGGCTTTCATTGTTCACTTGGGAGCTTACAACAGGTTGGTAGAAAAGAGGCCAGGAGTTATATTTTGTTTTAAACTGAAATATTTGAATAGTTTGTTAGTGAAATTAGTTCTATGTGTTAAAAATTATTACCTTGAATTTGAACCTGATACTTGGGCTGTGATATTGTAGGTTTGGGGATAGATGTTTGGCAGGAAAATTAGAAGGTAATTTAAATGTGTAAAGAGGTTTATTCCTCCCTCCCACCCACCCTGTTTTGTAGGCTTACTTAAATACTGAAAGTCACTGGGGTTGGGATTGAAGGCTGAGTATTTCTGTTTGGGACTGAAATTTTGAAGCAACAGGAGTTGGTGGCCTGTGACACTATCGTACCTGGAGTCTGCTTACACACACTGTTATGGGACTGAACACATACTGGACTGTATGTGTTTGTGAGACTTGGGAACTTTGTTTGTGGGTTTGAAATTGGGTCTGTAAGTAACTACAGTCAGTATAGAGAGAAACTGTACTCAGGGGAAAGGGACTGAGAAAAGGGGGTGTGCTATAAACAGAGGGGGTTAATCAGGGTGGCTATATCCACCATGGCAGGCATCTTCGGAAGGGTTGTAGGCTGACAGGCTGTGGGATGGCAATAATTCTAAATTGGGCCTGAGAGAGGGAGGCTGCTCACTCTGTAGACAGCTATCTTGTATTAGGAGTGAGGTATATTGGTTAAGGAGGCTGTGGGAGCTGGGGGGGTGTCCAAGGATAAGGGGTGTGGAGGCAAGGCAGAAGGGTGGGGCTGAAGGAGGCTGAAATGCCGAAATTACAGGACATTATGCTACAGCAAGCAGAAGGGGGATATTAGGACAGAGGACCCTTAGATAGGGAAGCGATGCTAAGGGGCAAAGCAGGGTGAAAATTTGAATCAAGGAGACTGAGGGGAAAAGTCAGAGGGCTGTGAGCGGAAGCTAAAACAGCAGACTGTGGGAAGGGAGCCCTAAGGTGAACAGTAAGAGAGGAAGAAGAGGTCAGTTTAGAGATGCAGTCAGGGGAACTGGTTACTTGATGGAGGCTGACAGAGTCACAATAAATTTGAGATACTACATCCTAGAGGGGAGGAAGGGTTGGTGAAAATGAGGAAACTTATACAGAGGCCGGGAGAGGGAGTCAGATACCCATAGGGCATCACAGAACAGCTATGGAAAGGATAGACATAGTCCCAGAGAAGAGGGAGAACATATATGTTAAGCAAATGGGGAGATGCAACATATTCCAGACATGAGGGGAGGAGAGCATGATTGGAGAGGAACTGGGAGACAAGGAGGTGGAGAGGAGCCCCTTCAGCAGGAAGGTCAGTACCAAGGATGGGGCCCAGCAAGGGGGACCCACAGAGAGCCTCTGGAGACAGGGGTACTATTCAAGGGGGGATGAGGGGTGGGGAAGGGAACCATCAGGGCCAGGATAAATGGTTCAGATAAGAGAGGTTAAAGGGGACAATTTATCCAGAGGGTTTGAGTTAAGTGGCAAAAGTAGCAAGGAGGCAGAAAGGAGGGTGACATGGGGTCTCTAATAGGCAGGAAGACTCCCATGAAATTGTGATCATGAATAAAGTGGGGGAGGTGGGGCTGAGAGGGCATAGGAGGTAACCATAAGGATGATGGCGGTGTTAAGGTTCTGTTACTGGGAGACTCGATGATTAAGGGTATCCATTGGGAGGGACAGGGATGGATGCATAGCCAGGTGAAGGTAGTGAGTATCTCTGGGCTGACAGTGCACAGAGCAAAGTTCATAGTGTATGAAATGGTTAGGGATTGTGGAGGAAACCGATTTCCTGGTGCATTGGGAACTAATGATCTAGAGGAAATAGCATTATGGAAATCCAAGGTTCCAAGAACTTGCCAGAGTCTGTCGGGATAATGGATGCAACATTTCCTTTTGGAGATATTGCCAGTACCAAAGGCCTCAGTGGAGAAAAAAATGAAGCTCACAGAGGTTAATAGAATGGCTCAGGAAGTGGGGTGAAGAGAATGGGTTGGGAGGTTGGGAACTGGAATGGAGTTTGGGAGGATAAGGACTATATGCCAAGGACAGGTTTCATCTTGCCCATTAGGGAAGGAAGTCCTTAAACAGGGATGTTGACTACATACAAGAAAGGTGGGGTTTAAACTTGTAAGGGGGAAGGGATAAGGGAGGGGCTGACTGAAGCCCTCCCTCCAGATGAGGGGAGTAACCTTCTGCCCAAGGGGAGGGAAACAGACTGGAGGTGGAGGTTTCAGGAGGAGCAGGGGAGGATGGAAGTATAAGGAATCTGGGTGGGGTCTGACAAAAGGATCAGGGATAAGGGGTGGGGTTGGTGGTAAGTAACAGGAGTTTGAAACAAGTTTGTAGAGTTCAGGCCATGCTGTTCGGGGGTGGATGTGGCGGCAGTCATGAGGCGTGGGCCAACAAAACCATGACTGGGACCTAAATGTGCTGGGGTACACTATGCTTAGGAAGGATGAAAGGAGGAGCAGAGGGGTGGAGTGGCTATGTTCATTAGAGATGACATAGAAATTGCTATGGTAGAAGAGGCAGAGGAAACGTGGAGGCCTTATGGGTCACTTCACGATCCCCAGCAGGAGATAAGGTCAAGCTGGGTGTAGTATATAGGCCCCCGGGATGAGTGATGTTCTAGAGGATGGTTTGCTGGACAACATCATTGCCCAGTGTGGTCCAAAAGGGGAAGAGTGGTGTTGATGGGGACCTTATGCCAGGTACTAACTGGGGAACCATGTCCTCTAAGATGGCCAATGAGCAGAGGCTGCTGGATGGCTTCAGGATGTGTTCTTAACACAGCATGTGATGGAGCC
The DNA here is from genome assembly GCA_016271365.2 of Neoceratodus forsteri. Taxonomy (NCBI): domain Eukaryota; kingdom Metazoa; phylum Chordata; order Ceratodontiformes; family Ceratodontidae; genus Neoceratodus; species Neoceratodus forsteri. The sequence continues at coordinate 187,408,079 of CM057459.1, read as the reverse complement.
CACAAGAGGGGCATGTCCTGGATGTGGTTCTGGCAGATGGGGATCTGGTAAGGGACATGGTTGTACAGGACCTCTGACTGGGAGTGACCATAATATTGTCTGGTTTCAAATAAGCATTGGGGAGTGGGGTGAGATCTAGGACACTGGCAGTGGACTTCAGGGGGCAGACTTTATGGGCATGGGAAATATTCTCAAGGATCACTTGAAGGGGATTACCTCAACAACAAGTGTGGAAAGGAGATGGGAGGTCAGAAACGGGGACTTCATGAGGCAGTCAGGATCTGCTAAGTTGAAACGTGAGGGAGCAAGGTCACATAAACCATGCTGGTGGTCCAGTGAGGTCCAGGTAGGCAGTCAGAGAAAAAGAAGGCGGCTTACAAAAATATAAAACAACAAGAGGGGATAGGGATAAGGAAAATGTACCAGCTACTCTAGAAAGTCACCAGAGTGGTGAGGGAGCAAAGTCCAGTAAAGAGCATCGGGCTGGCACAGGGATACATGGAGGGGAAAGGGTTCTTCCGGTACATTGGGGAGCGGAGAAAACTAAGGCCATCTCAGCAGATTGAGATCAGAAGGAGGAGGGTGGGTGGAAGAGGCGAGGGACCAGGCAGAGGATCTACATCGAGTACTTTGCCTCTGTGTTCACTAGGGAGGGGATGGATATCTACAAAGCAAGGCACAAAGGGGATAGAACGGCAGGGGTGGGATCAGGAGCAGCAGAAATGTAGCAAAAGGGAGGGAAAGGTACCCCAGGGTGTCACATCTGGATAAGGATAAAAGACCAGTAAGGTGGAGGGGACGGATGATGCCATCCCCACCAAAGGGTGTGGTTTGCCCTCAAGGCCCCAAAGAAAGACAATCTCTGGGCCGGATGGCATTCATCCGAGAGTACTATGGGAATTGGCGGACATACTGGCTGCACTTCAGGTGAGCTTTCAACAGGTCACTTGAGACAGGAGGGTACCTTAGGATTGGCGAGAGGCACATGGTATTAATCCATACAGGGGGTCAAGGAAGGCATCAGGAAACTATAGACCCATCAGTTTAACCTCGTGGTGGGAAAATTAATGGAGAGTATACTAAAGGAACGATTGGGGTTTACTTGGAGGAGGTGGAGGTCTGGATAGTCGGCAGCATGGGTTTGTGCCAGGTAGATCATGTCAAACCAACCTTGTGGAGTTCTATGAATGGGTAACATCAGAACTGGATAGGGTAAGCCTGTGGATGTATTATTCTTGGACTTCACAAGCATGCTTGACTCTGTCCCCCACAATGGTCTGGTGGAGAAACTGTCTGGGGTTAGGAGTAGGCCCTTTGATGGTCAGATGGATTGAAAACTGGATAGCTGGACACCTCAGAGAGTAGTGGTCTGTGGGGAGCTCTGAACCCTACAGAGGTTGATAGTGGGTACCACAGGGCTCGGTCCTGGGTCCAACCTGTTTAATGCATACATATCAGACATCAGGGATGGTATAGGTGTGAAATGAGTCTCTTCCTGGATGACTCCAAGATGGGAGCAGTAGTTGAGGGAGAAGAGGGAGGTTGGCCCTGCAAGGGACCTGGACACCCTGGAAAGCTGGGCTCACACATGGAAATTAATTTCAATATCACCAAGTGCAAGGTGTTGCATCTTGGTTGGGGAAACCTAAACACAGGTACACCCTGGGAGGGAGGTGCTGAAGCCTCAACAGGGGAAAAGACTTAGGGTCATGGTGGATACATGTATGAATAACACTGAGCAGTGCAGGAGAGCAGCTAGCAAGGCAAACAGGATGTTGGGATGCATCGCAGGGGGATCACCTCTAGGAGCAAGGAAGTGATTCTGCCACTGTACAATGGACTGGTTAGACCACACCTTGAGTACTGTGTACAGTACTGGAGACCACACTTGAAGAGGGACATAGCTCCTGGAGAGGGTACAGAGGAGGGCAACAAAGATGATCGAGGGCTAGGGATTTGACTTACGAGGACAGACTTGAGGAGCTCTGCCTGTTTTCATTGGAGGAGAGAGACAGGGGGACATGATTGAGGTCTTCAGGTACCCTCAAGGGAATAAATAGGGTAAACATGGAGGGATCTTTAGACTAAAGCAGGAGGCATCACCAGAGGGCATGGTTTGAAGTTGGAAGGTGGAAGGTGAGGGGAAAGAGGAGGAGGTTTTTCACTGAGAGGGTGGTGGACCCTTGAATGCTCTGCCTGGTGAGCTGGTTCAGAGATCCACAGTGGAGAGCTTTAAGAGAGGGTGGGACAGACACAGAAAGTGGATGTATCAGATGATGGCCTGTCCCGGGGGTGGGGATGGATGATAGGGGTTTCTGGAGCACAAGGATGGGGGTCTCTGCACCCAACTAAGGATCTAGGTTCGAGAGACTTGATAGACCATAAGGCCTAATCTGCTGGCAAATAGTATGTTAGTGTGTATATATATGATATATATATATATATATATATATATATATATATATATATATATATATATATATATATATATATATATATATATATATATATATATATATATATATATATATATATATATATATATATATATATATATAGTACAAACAAGGTAAGATTTGTAGTTAGTTTTCTGTCCAAAGCAGTGTAGAGATGTTTTTTCTTTACCTATGAATTGGCTGATGCCCCCTCCCCCGACACACACACAGTGTTCTGTAGAATGTTAATAGGACATTCATAGGAACATTAACAAGTATCAAACATTTTTATTCACAAACTATGAGCAGAGATGGAGCTCTACTGAGCTAAACTCATTTTCAAGGAGGCCACTTAATTGCACTGTCCATGTATACAATACCATAGTATAACATAGATTGGAGAACAGTCGTGGGGTGGCACAAAAGTAGACAAGAGACAGCATAATCTCTTGTGAGTCATAGTAATAACTCAGGGGTTCTGGCCGATGTAATGTAAGAGAAGGAAGGCTGTAAGTGGCCAGTGGAGGAGGGAAACGGAGCATTGTGCAATTTTGCACCTAGACAGCTAGAGCTATCAGAGATTCAAAAGCCTCCTAGATGGAACAGTTTGTAGGAAAATAAAATAACATAGGATGGAAAGCTGTGTTACAGGGGTTACAAAAGTTCACCTGAAGAGTAGGACTGTGGATGTACTAAAGAGCCAGGTAGTGACCCTAGATGCAGTACTACATGTAGGAACACAAGACATTGGTAGAAGCATCGATGATGATGATATTAGGCAGGAATTTACAGAGGTAGGAGTTGGTCTTAAAGGATGGTAGTAAGGGGTGAGGATTTGCAAGATCTTGCTTGTTCGAAGAGCTGGTCCAGTCTCACAAAGACCAATGAGACTGATTAAAGTTTGGTCTAAAATTGGTCTAAAATGAGGATATTTGTGCAAAATTGTTACTCCTTTGGCACAGAGAGGGTTTTTGGAAAATGGTAGACTGTATACTCTAATGACAAGGAAAATGTGAAACAAGTGTTAGAGAAATTTGCATGAAATTTTGATCCCAACTCTGCAGTGTCACAAATGTGTTCATCATAACTTATTATTATGGTTCACAACCCTTTTATACCATTCAGATTGCCACCCAATGAAGATTTCATGTAATGATCCCCCCCAACCCGGTGTACATTTGCATGAAATTCTGACTCTAGCGCATTATCATCAGTAATTTATATTTCTTAATGAATGACTGTCACATTAAGCAATATATCAATATTCCCATTAGGATATAATCACGATTCCATGAATACACTTATAAGAAAATACTGTGTGGACATTTGCATGAATTCTTGATCCCGACTACAACTGTGTCACAAATTCATTATTTTAGCCTATTATTGTGATTTACAGCCATGTTATACCATTGAGATTAACACCTAATCACGATTTCATGAAAAGACACCAACAAATACATTTGCATGAAATTCTGTTCCTACTGCACTTAAGTCAGTAATTAATGTTTCTCAATGAATGATTGTCATATGCAACAATATATCAGTATTTACAATCACTTATAAGCATGATTCCATGAACAAATGTATAAAAATAATTTTGTACATTTGCATGAAATTTTGATCCCCTACAGCAATATAACAAATGTGCTTATCATTACTTATTATTTTAGTTCACTGCCATGTTATACCATCAAGATTGCCACACAGTGAAGATTTCAAGAAAAAAAGATGATATAACAAATATGTACATTTGCATGAAATCCTGATCATGAAGTTAAATAGCTAACCATTGGCAGACTGGATGGACTGTCATTGCTTTTCTGACCCCCGATGATGTTTTTAAATACATTAATTCAAATGTTGGTTATTATTTTCAGTTTAGGGAGCCTTTTTGGAGTATTGTGCTGATATTGCTTGTATGCTAGACAGCCTTTCATAGAACTAGATGGGTCTTCCTTCAACTACTGTATGTACTTCAAAATTATGCCCCCACCTACACACACATATACAGTGTTCTGTAGAATGTTAACTGGACATTCATAGGCAACATTAGCAAGTATCAAATGTTTTTATTCACAAACTATGAACAGAAATGGAGCTCTATTGAGCTAAACTCATTTTCAAGGAAGTCACTTAATTGCACTTTCCATATATACAATACCATACCCATACAATATAGGCACTCTGGATGGGTTGGGGAGGGGTTGTGATACAAGTCCATTCACAGAAGAAAGGATCCCAAAGACCTCCTAAAACTCAAGGTGGTCAAGGCAATGGGGCCTGACAGGATTCACCCAGAATTGTAAAAGAATTAAGGGTGAGCTAGTGACTCAACGGACTACCCTTTTTAACAAATCATGGGAGTATGGTGTGGTACCTGAGGACTGGAGGAAGGCTGATCTGATTCCCCTTGACAAAGTGGGAGCAAGGCCGAGGCAGGAAGCTACAGAGCTGTTAGTTTGACCTCAGTGTTAGGGAAAATTATGGAATCACTTCTGAAAGAAAGAATTGTTGAGCACCTAGAGGCCAGCAGGGCACATGACACAGAGTAGCATGGATTCACAGTGTGAAGGTCATGTCAGATGAATCTAATACAGGGATGCTCAAATGGTGAGGCATGCCTTCCTGGGGAGGCCTCCACCTCTTTCAGGGAGGATGAAGCAAGTCTGAAAAAGTACTGTATTTAAATTTTGAGTTTTATATATTTTTTGTGAAGAGATGAAGCGAACTGAAAGAGGATAATAGTAGGTGAATTTTATGTATTTATTTACTGATAGGTGACAAGGGAAGGTGAATGAGCCAAGGCTCATTTCCGATGTACCCGGGGAGGGGAAGGAGTGAATACCATTTCAAAAGGTAACCGCAAAACAATCAAGAAATACTCAGTGAACAATAGTGCAAACAAATATGAACAGTAAACTAATAATGAGTGGTGGTAATTGATCAGTTTGTAGAATGATGGCAGAACAGCCCAAATACAAGGGTTGAGCATAAAAGTGCTAAGAACAATAGCAGGAAGGAGCAAAGTAATCCCAGAGAAGTTGCTTAGGAGCAGAGAAGGTGGGGAGAGGCAAAGCATGTGGGAAGGTTATTTCATGTAGAGAGGAAACTGAGAAAGTAGTGTGACCCATGAAGGTACTGCAACAAGGGGTAACAATGGTTCAAGAATGAAAATAGCACAGCAGGTAGGTTGGCCTGTGGGGGGAAGGGGGGTTACAATAAGCGGAATAATCATATTTGTTTCTTTTATTTATTTTTCAGATAACACCTTTGAGCACATGACCTCTTTTTCAAAGGTTCCATGTCAGTATAAGACAAAGAACTGAATGTGAGCAAAGTACTCAAAGGGTTTCAATTTATTCATGGTGTACTGCGTAAAGTACAGTCGTTATTTTACTTGGGAGGCCCAAGATTATTTCAGTTTTTGGGAGGCTCAAAATCTTTTCCATGGATTTGGGAGGCTCACTGTGACAAAGTCTAAGAACTACTCATCTAATATAATTCTTTGACTGGGTAACCAAAGCAGTAGACCAGGGAGGGACTATGTATTGAACAGCCTTCTTGAGGAGGTGTGGGGTCTAAAACTGGGGAGAATTCAAGAATGCATGGGACAGACATAAGGCAGTTTTGGTGGGGGGTAGGAAGAAATATACTGTTGGTTAAATAAGATCTGCAGCTTATCCTCTAGGTAGGAAATGGGCAGACTGAGGGGCAAGGGTCCTTATCTGCCGTCAAAGTCTATGTTTCTATATGGACATGGCACACCTAGATTTTAGCAAGGTATCTGACCCAGTCATGCACAAAAGATTAATAAACAAATTAGCCAGCCTGGGAGGGTCCTAGGGTGGTAGCCTGGATAAAAATTGGCTGGACATAAGGATGCAGAGGTAATAGTAAATGGACTACACTCCAAAGAAAGGGGATACCAGCAGGATACCCCAGGTTCAGTACTGGGATCGATCCTCTCAATGTCTTTATAGGTGACATTGCATTGGGGGCTGTAGGGAAAGTATGACTCTTTGCTGATGAGACAAAGATCAGCAACAGAGTTGATACACAAGGTGAGGAGATTGAAAGGATGAGAAGGGACTTGGCAAGGTCTGAGGAATTGTCAAAAGTATGGCAGTTTAGATTCAATGCAAAAAGTGCAAGGAAATGCGCCTGGGAAACAAAAACTCAGGGCATGTGTACATAATTGGGGGGGGGTATTAACTACAACAAAAATGGAACGGGACCTGGGGGTAGTCATATCAAGTGACCTAAAGGTAGGCAGACAATGTGTGAAGGCAGTAAGGAGGCGCGGGGATACTGGGATGCACAGGAGAGGCATCACCATACAGGCAGCAAGACAAAAATAATTACAGACATTACAAAAATCGCCAAAAACATAAAACCTATCTATACAGAGATGCCTGATGATGCATTCCTTGTACATATTTCAAGTAATGCATTTACACACATCCTGTCCGTATATCCCGACCGTACGGGAAGCATGAATAGCGAGGGAGTAGGGGTGGCGAAGGTGCTAGGACTCGGGTGTGATGGGAGGTGAGGAAGGAGGTTTGAGCTAGGACACGGTGGTAGGGGTGGAGGAGGGGCAGGGTGGTGTGGTGAGAAGAGGGATTCGAGTGCAAGAGGTGGATGGATCGAGGAGGAGGAGGAGAGAGCAGGGGTGCAAAAGGGTGGGGGGGGAGGAGGGAGCAGGGGTGTGTGGTGAGGAGAGGGACTCGAGTTTGAGCTAGGATGTTTCAGCAGGGGTGCGAGAGGGAGCAGGGTGGTGTGGAAGAAGAGGGACTCGGGTGCAAGCGGTGGTGGATCGAGGAGGGAGACTCTGGTGTGAATTAGGATGGTGCAGCTGGGTTGCGATGTGAGGAGGGACCGGGTGCAAGCTAGGGCCGAACCGGGTCAAGGAGGGTTCGAGGAGCTGCTAGCACTCTGATGTGAGGAGGGAGAGGAGGTGGTGGGACTTCCGTGTGCGAGTCTGTGGCAAGGATCCGAGAGGAGGGAAGAAGAAGGAGGCATGTACGTGTAGAAAAGGGAGGACTTCCGGTTCGAGGACCAAAATGCACGTCACTTCCTGTGGCACGAAGGGGGCCGGGCGTTGCCATGGTGCTGGGAAGGCGGGACTTCCGGTTGGAAAGGGGGCGGGGCGTTGCCATGGAAACCACCTGTCAAATGACGTGGCCCGCTCTGATTGGCTGAAATTTAACATTGGACAAGTTATATCCCCTTATACTACTGCCCTGCAACGATTGGGTGAGTGTTTGGCTCCAGTTTAAGGGGCAAACAACTGTTTTTTCAGTCAGGAAATGTTATTGGGGACTGCTGTTTGGGAGGACTATATACACTAGGACGAACAAATGGAGCAGTCAATTCAGTTTCAAGTTTCAAATAGTTATATTGGGGACTGCTGTTTGGGAGGACTATATACACTAGGACGAACAAATGGAGCAGTCAGTTTAAAGTTTTAAATGGATTTAGAGTTTGCAGTAGAGGCGGTGCGTCAGTTCATCCACCATGCAATCTACATGTTACAGTCCTAAAGTTTCTGTGTGTTCAGAGAAATGGCCGGGTATGGGCTGTGGGAGCTGGAGGTGGATAAATCCCCATCTTTAGTAACCAGGTCCACCTCTACAGATTTCTTCTGTTTTTGCTACTCGCCTCATGCGCTTGGCCAGTGATGGGATGGGTACCCAGACGTGGGTCGCAACTTGAAAATCTCTCTAGGAGTCGATGACTTCAAGTGGTGTGGGGAGCCACAGGATGGGAAAATTGCTCCTTGTTGGATGGGAGTACTCCTTGTTTGATGGGAGTTTCGATTTGGAAGTACGAAAACAAAATCCCTCTAGGAGTCGCAGACTTCAAGTGGTGTGGGGAGCCACACTTGGGAGCCTCCTTGTGTGATAGGATGTCTTGCCAAGTAAAGTTAGGGTTCATTCTTCAGTGGACCGTCACGAGTGGCGCCAGGAGCCGTGCCAGTCGGGTTGTATTCAATGCGCATGCAAAGTCCGGGCTGAGTGCCTGGTGGGTCCAAAGCCAGACAACTGTTGTATTGTGCTCATTCTCCAATGGACCGCTGTGTTTAACCTCTAATCTGCATTACAGTTACGTAGCCCTTTGGGGGACCATGCAGTGCTTTGTTTATGTTCAGTGAGTTAATAAATAAAGCCACACTGGAAAATCCTAGTTCCGGTTCTGGACATTACAGTTATTGCTTCTTGTAATTGGATTTACTTGGGTGCCCCTGTGCAGAGTAGCCAAACCTAGGTCTCTTGTGCCAGGTAACCTCATCCTTCCCCGAACCCGTAGATACCATATGTATATCCATGTTGCAAAAATTGACATATGGGTTACAAAAATGGAGGCACCACTTTGGATTTGTTTGGGAAGGAAGGTACTTGGGCAAGTAGGCTAGCGTTTTGGCTATCTGGCAGTTGGTAGCCCAAAAAAGTTGAAGCAATTTCCCTAGTGTGCTGCTGTGTGCTGTGAATCTTGTGCTGCTGTTTAAAAAATGCCAACTGTTTACCAAGGAGCTGTAAAGCCAAAGTGTGTATCCTTGTCCTGCATCAACATAGTTTACAGCGTTTGTCAGTTTTAAAATGAATTTCTGTGAAGAAAAGTGTGGAAAACTAGAGGTAGCAACAGAGAAATTATGCCCTGGACATTGGAAATGCTTTCTGTGCAATACTAAAGACTGCAGAGTTAATGGCAATGTTACATGGTTGAAATGGGCTCCCGCTGTGGAGTCAGTTGAAAAAAAAGTGCATCTTTTCAGTTTAAAATTGTCTGCTCGACGATCGCCGTGAGGAGAGGAGCCCTCGTGAGGAAGAAGAGGCTCATTTGCATGGCATCATGTGGTTGGTCAGTTTGCCATTAGTTCCGCCACTCAGCCAGCTCTTCAGTGTCTGCTTCAGCATTCGAGAGGGAGACGGAGAGTAGTGCGTGTACTGGCAGTGGAGGAGCGTTCGCCAAGTGTTCAAAGTGCTGTAAACAGTGAAAAGTGACTTTTCTAGTTCAAAATCAGGCTCAACCCACTTATCAGTCGTGGGATCAGTGAATTGTGTGATTAATACTACGATCACGGAGACTGCCCACCCGTTTGAAATCCGAGGCCTTCAAAATCTGGCTGCAGGCCATTTTCCTCCATAGCAGAAATCTGCTACCATAACAGTGAGTAAACGATTTAAAACTGCTCAAATCAGTGATTTTCAGAGAATGCCATATAAAATGTGAGTGCAGCTATATAGTCGCTTTGCAAGTAGCGATTGTGTGATATCCTGCTGGCAAGTGCAAGTCTGTAAAGCCATTAAATGTGTGCATAGCAATGAAAGTAGCCTCAGTTTAAAGTTTGCAGCCAGAGAGAGACTGTGGGTTGTAAAATAAGTGCAACACTAGTAAAAGCAGGTAATGCTGTGCTGAAACCTGAAGCTTTAAAAAGGGACTGTAATTAAATAAATGTTGCCAGCATGTGAAAAGTCCAAGGCAAATCCTGTAAATGTGAGAACAGCCAGAACAGAGTAAGTTGTGCAGTTTGAAATAAAAGTTAATAGTAGCTGATGTAAATCGGGTGCGTAGTGGCTTGACCCAGAGTCTGAATGTTGATGCACAGGAGTGCTGCCGCTGCCATTACAGGGTGGGGTAGTAAAGTAAACACAGCAGCAGAGGAGCCATTTTAAAGCTACAGAGTGTGTTCATTCAAAGTGGGACTTTCAGTTACAGTGAACTTTTGTTTGTTTTTCTGCAGTTATGGCCTCAGGACCAGCTCGTTACCCGGATCATGCCCGGGTTGCAGTAACAGCAGCAGTAAATAGATTGAGAGACATTGAAAATTGGTGCTATAGAGGGCAACTCCCTCCTGATGTAGCAATTCCTAATTATCCAGTGCGTGTATGCCAGATGTGATTGAGCGCTGGAAGGGATGTCTTCATGATTCCTCACTGTGCTGGTTGTCTACAGAAATACGGCTTGTATAAAGCACCTCAAATTCATTTGGCTCCCACATGGACACAACTTCAAGAATCTGCAGTTGGCAGCACACAGCATCAGGCAGAGCCTGTGGAGGAAGGTCCCTCGAGGGAGTGTGGCACAAAGTTAGAGAGTGCAGAATTAGAGATTGAATCTGAAGTTGAAGTTTTGGATGCTGGAACTCAGAAGGCAAGTTCAGATAAAGCATCAGTAGACCCCTGGGTGGGGGAGCCTAGCCCAAGTCTCGAAGGTGAAGATGAGATGCGGGAGGCCGTTGAATGGGAGGTGTCGACCTCCGCTCCTAGTAATTAATGGATAGTCTCGGGGGTGAGAACTACTGCTCACTCCTGGGCTCAGATCCTCAGTGAAGAGGAATATGAGGGGGAACCTATGTGGCCTTGTGAGAAAGGAACAGGTACACAGCCTCAAGATCTTGCCTCAGAGGAATGTGTTCAAGAAGGTGGTGATGCCACTGCCCTGGCTTCACCAGAAGAAGAAGAAGTCAGGGATCTGTTTTTAATTTCATTGAGGATGCGAAGCTGGCAGAACCAGGACTGGCAACCCCCAAGCCAGGCCAGCGGTCTCAGATTGACCAAAGCAAGTAAAGAGGAGAGACTGGTTTGTAGAAAGGCCAATGAAATCTTTGGTATGACCTTTCCTACCTTTCCTTGGAGAGTCTGGGAGGAGATTGAGAACTGCAGAAAATCCTGGATCTGGGATGAAGCAATGATACATGTGCATCCTGGGGCTAACCAGCATGTAAAGAATAGACTGTTCCTCGAAAAGTATACTCAGTGGAAGAGAGGCAGGACACTGTTTATGGACAGAGTGAGAATAGTGGATGGAGAGGGACGCGAAGTCTCCCACTGTGTGAATTATGTGTGGCCAGATGGAGTAATAATTCAAGCCCCTGACCCCCTCTACTATTGGCCTCAATGGAAGGACCTCCTGGAAATTAAGCACGAGCCTACAAAATGGAGAGCCGAGCAGTGGTAGTCAATACTGCCACATCTGAACTGTGAAGTACCTTTATTGAACCGCCAAAATGAATAAACAAAAATTCAGGGCTCCACATTCTTCAGTCTACAGTAAACTGTCTGCAATCAATAACCATCTACTGGTACCACCAGATGATGTCAGATCCAGAGAGGACACCAGCCCAGCTGTTTTCCTGTTCATCGCCTGGTAATCGGATGACGCCGGACCAGCTGTTTTTTTTTCCTTTTGTTCCTGTTCTAAGGTTCCTTCTCCAGTTATGACATCAGCCCAGCTGTTTCCAGATGTGCACTCCTGTGGGTTCCCAGAAGATGTCCGCCCAGCTGTATCAGAAGAAATGCTGCCAGGGAGAGTCTTCGGCAGGGACCAGGTTGGTGATGCTCGAATACTTCAAGAAGCTGGTGAGTCATCAAAATTCTTTTTATTCTATCTTTATGACATTGCAAACACACCTTACACTACAGACTTCAAACTGTGTGTGAACTGTCCGCAAAGACTCTCTCCTTCGGGATTATGGCCTTAAACGACTATGTTCACAGGGCTCCGGCCCAGGAGAGACTCTTTAATGGACTGGCCTTCGGGCCTTGTAGTCACTAGTGGGACATTTAGGGCATTCCATTCCCACCAAAGAAGTGTATTGTTATCAATGTCATTTCTGTACTTAATGTATATACTGTCTTTTCTACTTTTCTAAAAAAATATATATATTTTTTCTTTTTGGGATTGTTTAGTGTTCTGTTTTTCCTGTATGGTAAGGGCTGTTGTTGTCATTGTTGTTGTTTAGATAGACTGTACATGCAGATTAGGATGTGTTTTTTTTTTTTTTTGTGTGTTTTTGTCTTTTCCTACAGGTGATCCTGGAGGACAGAAGAAAAGACAAGAAGAGGAGGAGGGGCTCATTGGAGTCCCTCGTCAGTGCTTATGGTGTAGGATTTAAATGTACTGTGTTATTATTGCTGAAGGTTGTAGTTGCAGGCTGCCCAAGGTCGGGGAGTTCCCCAGGTTTTGTTTTTATTTGGGATGTTATGTAGAGGCGGATAGGTTTTCCCTAGAGGGTTAGGGGGGATGGACAGGCTGTGGCCCTGACCTGCAGTAGGGGCTGCAGTGCTGATCTATCAGGGCTATGCTCTGGATGGTTCTAGCAGAGCCACTAGGTGTCCATAGTAAGTGGATATAGTAGAGGCTGATATGTCAGTTATAGGCCTCTAGGCCCTTAGCTGCCTACACTGGGTGTCAAGATAGTAGGAGGGGCCTGATCACCCCCCTCCGCAGGTAGCACATAGGGTGGGATGGCCTAAGGCCGGGTGCATAATGACTGGTCATTTTCCTGGTCAAGAGCGAGTGTAACCCCTTTGTTACCCGGGGTTACTAGAATCCCAGTAAGACCTAGTGGTAGGCAGGGAGGGCAGCTTGTGAAACTCCAGTTAAATGGGTTTCACACTGTCTCACTCTGTCCTCAGTCACAACTAAGACTGGAGAGATGACATCATTAAATAGAATTGTTACAGCTGCATGAGCCACATTTGGAATCTTCAGCTGAGAGAGTTCTTAGAACCTTGGGAATTCAAAAGTCAGTCTTCCGTTTGTCCTTAAGCAAGAAGGAAGCATCAGTCTGTAGTTTGAGTTTTGCCTCCACACAGAAAGATGTTTTTCTGTGTATCACCATTTATCAAATGGTGGAGACCGTCCCCGTCGGTCTCAGTGCCCCTTCCCTCCGGGGTAGGAAAAGGTCTCTGTGGGTTCCAGGGGCAATCCCCTTCTCCCACCAAGTAAAGAAGCTGTCTGATTTTGTGTTGGCTGTTCTACAATATAGCAAAGGTTAAAGGACTTCGCCTGTGGGGCCCTGCAACGATTGGGTGAGTGTTTGGCTCCAGTTTAAGGGGCAAACAACTGTTTTTCAGTCAGGAAATGTTATTGAGGACTGCTATTTGGGAGGACTATATACACTAGGACGAATAAATGGAGCAGTCAATTCAGTTTCAAGTTTCAAATGGTTTTATTGGGGACTGCTGTTTGGGAGGACTATATACACTAGGACGAACAAATGGAGCAGTCTGTTTAAAGTTTAAATGGATTTAGAGTTCGTAGTAGAGGGGGTGCGTCAGTTCATCCACCATGCAATCTACATGTTACAGTCCTAAAGTTTCTGTGTGTTCTGAGAAATGGCCGGGTATGGGCTGTGGGAGCTGGAGGCGGATAAATCCCCATCTTTAGTAACCAGGTCCACCTCTACGGATTTCTTCTGTTTTTGCTACTCGCCTCATGCGCTTGGCCAGTGATGGGGTGGGTACCCAGACGTGGGTCGCAACTTGAAAATCTCTCTAGGAGTCGATGACTTCAAGTGGCGTGAGGAGCCACAGGACGGGAAAATTGTTCCTTGTTGGATGGGAGTACTCCTTGTTTGATGGGAGTTTCGATTTGGAAGTAGGAAAACAAAATCCCTCTAGGAGTCGCAGACTTCAAATGGTGTGGGGAGCCACAGTTGGGAGCCTCCTTGTGTGATAGGATGTCTTGCCAAGTAAAGTTTGAGTTCATTCTTCAAGTGGACCGTCAGTCGAGTGGCCGGCAGGGGAGCCGGGCCAGTCGGGCTGTGTATCCAATGCGCATGCAAAGTCTGGGCTGAGTGCCTGGTGGGTCCAAAGCCAGACAACTGTTGTATTGTGTTCATTCTCCAATGGACCGCTGTGTTTAATCCCTAATCTGCATTACAGTTATGTAGCCATTTGGGGGACCATGCAGTGCTTTGTTTATGTTCAGTGAGTTAATAAATAAAGCCACACTGGAAAATCCCAATTCTGGTTCTGGACATTAGTTATTGCTTCCTGTAGTTGGATTTACTTGGGGTGCCCCCGTGCAGAGTAGCCAAACTTAGGTCTCTTGTGCCAGGTAACCTCATCCTTCCCCGAACTCGTAGATACCATATGTATATCCATGTTGCAAAAATGGACCTATGGGTTACACATATCTCTCACAAAGGACTGGAGATTTGAAACAAAATAATGCTGCACAGATGCTGTAGTACAGTCTGAGTCTCCTTCATGAAATGCTTTTCTCTCTCTAAGCAAAAATGTTGCATTTTTTTTAAGCTAAAAACTACTTGGAAGATTAAGTTTTTCAGCCTGCAGTCCCTGATTTGTGAGGCTAGAAATGTCTGGTGTAACCCCTAGGTGGCACTACCCCAAGTGCTGCTACCCCTGCCTGCATGGCTAGTTGCAGGTTAAGGGGCCTGAGTACTGGAAACGGGTGCTTCCACCTGGAGGTCAGGGTTGTTAGTGGTCAAGCTAACCTGGGTACAGCCCTCCGGGACACTGTAAAGCCCTCTTTCCCTTCTAGTGGCTTGAACAATATACAGCAATCACTTTTGCAGTGACCCTTATTCACCATGCAGTTACCCACACTGTTTGCACTCATCACCAGGGCTGGTTCCACCAGTTCGACCCTGGAGACCCCCTGTAAAACAAGATTAGGCCCAGCAAACAACAACAGAACAGTGCTTTTGGTTCAGACTTGAACCACAGTCTGGTTAAAATGCAAAAAGAGTTAGATCTGATTTATTAAGGGGACTTGAACAAGGAAGGGGCGTAATCAGGTTAATTGGCTTAATAGCTAGATTAATCAAACAGTCATGCATGCACTTCAGAGTCCCTACACAGTCACACACTCTGGGTACCCAGGTAGGAAAGAGGTGGGCTATCCAGGAATGTTGCCCGGGGTAGGCCAGCGTCGCAGCTGGTTGGGGCCCTGTGATGGAAGAAAGAAACATGCACAACACACACTATTTGTAATCCGGAGCCGGACTGCTCAGTTTGTGAGGGAAAAGACAACAAGACAATCAGATGATAACACTTTAGATTTAGCTGTTGTTGCAGGGAGCTACATTGATATTTACTCACAGTAGCCAATGCAGGACACAGTCTGGATGAAATTGAGACTGCAGGTTATTTAGCTGGAGTGCCAGGCAAAGCAGGGTCCACAAGAATCACCGAGGCATTGTTCCTGTTCATTGAGCAGGGGGCTGATCCCCAGGCAGGTCTCTCATCGATGGCTTTCTCTGTGCAGTGGGTAGTCTGGCTGGGTTACTGTGGCAAGGCCCAGGCCAAAGGAAGATGAATGTGGTTTCAGTCCAGTTAGCTGGATGCAACCTCCAGCAAGCAGAACACAGTTCAGCACACAGTGAGGAACCAAATCACAACCTACTCGCAGCACACAGCACATTTGTAGTAAGGAAATATCACTGTACCAGGTGGAAGGCAGTCCGGGGTCGCAATATCAAAGTCTCAGAGCCAAACCAGGATTCCAACAGTAATTGAGGTCCTGACAGGCAATTCGCATTCAGAAAATCTTCGGTCTTCTACAGGTTTCAAACTGGTCACAGTTCAGTGGCTTTAATATCTCTCTCTCTCTCTCTCTCTCTCTCTATCAATCCTACTACAGTTCTCCCGTGCGAACAACTTGGAAAATGCTGTTCCACTATCTTGAGCTGTTACCCTTTCACTTCCCAACTCAGACTATCAGATATCAAAGCTACAGAAATTCAGAATACACATAAGGAGCCAGAAGAACTGTGGGTCACCCTAGAAACAGGAAATGGAACAGCCATACGAACTGAGATTGTGTACAGGCCTCCAGGTCAGGGGAAGGACATAGACATGTTACTGTTAGAAGATATACAAAACGTGACAGCTAAAGGTGAGGTTCTGATAATGGGAGCCTTCAACATGCCAGATACAGATTGGTCAGTACCAGCAGTGACATCTGACAGAGCTAGACCACATGGTGGATTCCCTGCAGGGGGGAGGGCCTCAAACAACTGGTACAACAACCCACATGAGACAGCGCTATCCTAGATCTAGTACTGACTAATAGGGAAAGAAAAGTTTTCTCAGAAGAAGCCAGAAGGGGAAGGAAACATATTAATTTCAGTGCTTTACAGTAACTGGTAATTGCTATTTTTCTTTTAAATTTAGATTGTGGGCTTTTAGTGACACTGTAATTTCTTTGCTGTCCTTACTTAGAATTGTTTTTGGGCTGTTGAAAATTTAAAACGTAATGGCTGTGTATTTCTTTGCTGTCTTTAATTGCTGAAAATGTTTTGCCCCTCTTCCCCCAACTCTTAATTATATGCCCTGTTAAATCTGATTGACAGGAGCTAAACACAGGGGATAGTAGGGGTTGTGGAGTAGGAGGGGCATAAGGGGGAAGAAGCCTACCCTCAGCACAACAAGTGTTTTGACTCATTTATTTATTTGTTTATTTTCTTTTTTTAAAAGAAAAGCATCTGAGGATCAGTGGCAGGATTTTTAGGACAGTAAATTAATAAAAAAGGAACTAGGAGAGCTTCAGTAATAGACAAGTAGTGGAACAGCAGTATAACTGCAGTATAATGTGGGGAGTTATTGAGGCAGACCTTCTGGACACTGAGGCGCTGCCCAATCTGCATGCATCTCTCTGGACTGCAGGATGAATTTCTTCACAGAACGGGTGGTGGACAAGTGGAACACCCTACCAGAGGAAGTGGTGGGGGCTGAAACAAACACGGGATTTAAGAATGCATGGGATACACATCAAGGAATTCTGGAGGTCAGGAGTAAGGGGTAACAGACTTCTAGGAAAGCATAAACTGAACTTATAAGCTCAAATGGGCAGACTGGGTGGGCTATAGGCCCTTATCTGCTGACACTGTCTATGTATCTATGGATCACAGATCTCCAGGTAGAAGATCACCTGGGTGCCAGTGACCATCACATGGTATGGTTCAATTTCGCCACTAGAACAAAATCGTCCCATTCCAAGGCAAAAAATATGGGACTTCAGAGGAGCTGACTCTGATAAGATGACCAATAGAGTTAAGCTAGCCCTGGCAAAATGAAATACAGGAGAGGGGGTACAGGTAAAGTGGGCAAGCATTAAAGATGCAATACTTGAAGCAACATCCCATTGTGTTAGTGAGAAAAGGAAGTGCAAAAGAGAAGGAAACCACTTTGGTTCTCAAATACAGTAGCAGAAAAGGTCAGAGCCAAAAGGCTGGCTTTCAGGAAATATAAGGGAACGCCAGAAGGATGAAGATAGGGAGGCATACGAAAGTTCCCTAAGAGAAGTAGGGAAGGCAGTAAGGCAGACAAAGGCCCAAACTGAGGAAACACTAGCACAAACAGTGAAAGAAGGTGACAAGACTTTCTATAGATACGTTAGTGAAAGAAGAAAGTCCACAGGGGGTATTGCTAAGATCCAAGGGGATAAGGGGGCGTGTGAGGAGGAGGACCATGTAAAATAATCTATCCTAAATAGATACTTCTGCTCAGTATTTACTGAAGAGAAAGTAGGGCAGGGCCCACAGCTCAGCACCATAGATACAGAAGGGAGGGAGGTGTACACTAGTCCTTTCACAAAAGAAAGGGTCCTACAGGAGCGCGATAAGTTCAGGGTGGACAAGGCAATGGGACCTGATGGCATACATCCCAGGGTACTAAAGGAGCTAAGGATTGAACTAGCAGAGCCATTATCAGAACTGTTTAGTGAGTCTCTGAGCACAGGAGAGGTTCCAGAAGACTGGAGACGGGTTCATGCAATCCTACTCCACAAGAGTGGTAGCAGGGAGGAGGAGGTAGGGAACTACAGACCCATCAGTCTTACCTTAGTAGTGGACAAGATTATGGAGGCATTCCTTAAGGAAAGGATAGTGCAACACCTGGAATCCATAGGAGCACAGGATCCAAGACAGCATGGGTTTACAAAAGGAAGGTCCTGTCAAACTAATTTCATAGATTTCCTTGATTGGGTAACCAGAGTGGTGGAACAAGGGGGAGCAGTTGATGTTGCCTACCTTGACTTCAGCAAAGCTTTAGATACTGTTCCACATAGAAGATTGATTAATAAGCTGGGTAGGCTCGGGGGTGGGTCAGACGTTGGTCAGCTGGGTGGCAAACTGGTTGACGGGCAGAAAACAGAGTGTGGTGGTAAATGGTAATCAGAAGATATGCAAGTCACAAGTGGGGTACCTCAGGGATCAGTCCTGGGGCCAGTCCTCTTCAATATCTTCATCAGTGACATTGCAAATGGACTGGAGGGTAAGGTTTGTCTGTTTGCAGCTGACACCAAGATCTAAAACAGAGTAGGTGATCCAGATGGGGTGGACAGAATGAGAAGGGATCTGGATAAACTAGCAAAATGGTCAGAAGAGTGGAAACTGGGGTTTGCTGCACAGAAGTGCAAGATCATGCACATAGGGAAGAGAAACCCTGAAGCCACCTATAGGCTGGGAGGGGAGTTGCTGGCAGTCACAAGGGAAGAAAGAGACTTGGGCCTCAACATCACTGATGACCTGAAATCATCCAAGCAGACCACTGAAGCAGTAGGTAAGGCTAGGGGATGTTGGGGTGTATTAGTAGGGGAATCACAAGTCGTAAGAGGGAGGTAATAATCCCTCTTTACAAGACACTGGTTAGGCTCAATCTGGAGTACTGCATGCAGTACTGGAGACCACACCTTCACAAGGACATTAACCAGATTGAGGCAGTCCAGAGAAGGGCACCAAATGGTGCAGGGACTGCATCAGCAAATATATGAAGACAGATTAGATGAGCTCAATATGTATACCCTAGAGCAAAGGAGGGAGAGAGGTGATATGATTGAAACATTCAAACACCATAAGGGCATTAACAAGGTGAAAGAGTCTAACATGTTTCAGTATAAGAAACATAGCAGGACAAGAGGACAAAGCATGAGGTTAGACGGAGTCCAATTGAGGAGTAATGTGAGGAAGTTATTTTTCCCAGAAAGGGCGTTGGATACATGGAACGGCCTACCTGAGGAAGTGGTGGATGTGAATACAGTTCAGGGCTTCAAATAAGCAAGGGATAGCATAAGGGAGCAATACAGATGAGTATGACTAGATAGGGCATTGACAGAGCAAAGGCCGATGGCACATTCATAAGGTAGAAAAAGAAATGGGCAGACTGGATGGGCCTTGCGGTCCTTATCTGCCATCAACTTCTATGTTTCTATGACTGAACTGAAGCTGCAATTAACCTGGGACTTCCGCAGGATCCAAAAGGTTTGGTTGGCTGATCTGTCTGTCAGTCACAACAAGGGCTCCCCCTCCAAGTTCATTTGGGCGCCAAAGTTCCAAAACTATAGTTCCTACAGAATTTTGCTCCCACAAAGCCCCTGGGAACAGGCTCCATTTTAGAGTCCCCAAAGGAACTGATTGGTCCCAACGTCTAGCAGTCCTGGACCAAGATGGTGGAGATAAATAGAACTGTCCAAGATGCAAAGAAGGCAGGTTACACCAACTACAATATCATTACTACCACAATAGATAATCAGCAAAGAAGTACAGCTTCTGAGAGAGCTCCCTCTGTGCAATAAGCGATGGCAGAACAAAGTGATTATCTGGCAGCCTGGGCTGGACTCGAGCATAGAAACACTCGACCCCCTCCTAGATTGAATAAGCACCACGTTATTGGCAGCTCTTAAAGAGACAGAGCACAGAGGCATTAAGGCACTCTTCACACAAACAGTTTTAAACCACTAGGACACTGGTTACCAGCCTGGCAGTGAGCGCTTAGGCACACCCAAGGAAGACTTTTTGGGAACTCTCATTAGTAGGGGGGTTACACTGGTATGAGGGGGTTAGCTCTTGCTAGTGTTAGGGGCAGTCTCTATGCTACATATTGGGTGTTGGCTGTAGGTGCTGGTGTTTCTGTGTGTCTGTAGGACTAGAGTTAGGACTGATTTCTGTGCTGGGGATACAGCAAGTGCTTGATTATTGGATGCTGACTGGTTGGGGGAGGCTGATGGAAAGTTGTATGTCATGCTGATGTTAACACTTTTGGGTACTTTAGATTCTATCTTGTGGGTCCTACCACCACATACTGTCTGGGGAGAAGTTGCAGTTTATGCTGCAGGTGTCATGGTGGATGAGAAACTGTTTGGCCAAGGAGAATACTTCTGCAATTGGGAACAACGTTGGTGCCAGAACTGTATGTCCCTCACACAAGTGTACCAACAATTCATTTACTTTTTGTGCTATGTCTTTTACCAACAATTCAGACTTTTATTTTATGTCCCTCACAAAATGTTACCAATAATTCAGACTTTTTAAATGTCCCTCACAAAAGTTTAGCAACAGTTTAGATTTTTCATTTTATTTTGGTGAGGGCTGCACCCCCTGTAAATACATTTAACCTACTTGGAAGTCACACAATATTTGGGGGGAAATGTCAAGCAGGCATTTACTGTGCAGTTGTGTTTGCAGAGATTGTATTTATTCAAAACTACTGAATGTGGAAGGCTGTGAGAATCGAGCCCCATTCCTATTGTAATTCTACCTACCTACCTGCCTACAGTCTACCACCCTACCCACTACACAAAATGAGCATAGCTGCTCAACCATGCTCCGGCGTCACCGTTATTGTCTAATCTAGTACGTTGGTATCCATGCGGTTGCAGTGCATCTAAGCGGTGCTCTTGTGCAATGTGAGCTTCACATCTGCCATACCACTCCCACTGCAAGGTGTCCGCCATGACACGCGCAGCAGGACATGCAAGCAAGCCTGTCACTGTTATTGTCTAATCTAGTATGTGGGTATCCGCGCGGGGCACGAGTAGTCCCAAGCAGTGCTCTTGTGCAATGTGAGCTTCTCATCTGCCATACCACTCCCACTGCAAGGTGTCCGCCATGACACCCGCAGCAGGACATGCAAGCGAGCCCTGTCAGGATTTAATAATAGTTTTAATAGTAGTAGGACAGATGGGGGGTTGGTGATGGTTTGGGATGATCTACTTGTCAGGGAATGCAGAAGGGAAAGGATGTGGTGGTGGGATTAGAAAGAAAACAGAATGAGGGTTCCAGCAGTGGGATGTAGGCTGGGAAGCTGAGATTGCTGTCCCTTTTAGTGCAGAAATGTAGCCTAGCACCTGTTACTCAATTAGGTAAGCTAGCTGAGTTTTTGAATGCTCATGCAGTGTGCCCCTCCATGGCATCCACAACGGGATTTATGCCAGCTATTATGGAATGACTGGTGGGGCTAATAGCAGAGAGGGACAGTTTCACTATTGGGGTTAGCCCTAAAGCCAGTGGACTGGGCGTGCAATACCAGAGGGGAAAAAAATGAGAAAGTGCCTCCAAGTAACCCTAACTCTTCAGTACCCCAGTTATATTTCAGTGGTGCTCTCTTACTTCTGATTTGGGGTAATCACCTTTTGGCTACCTCGATTGCTGTCTCTCACAGCTTGCCAACTTTTTTAAGATAATGGAAGCTGTAGTGTGGCAAAAGCATGCACACATTCTGGGAAGGGGGGGGTTTCAGTCTCTTCCTCATAATCTCATCCATGATGCAGACTGCTCTGCCCTCCCCAGTCATGTGCTCCGTGTTACCAAGGGAGCGACTGCTGTACACAACAAAAAAGGAAGAATAGGTGTGCAGAACAGCACAGTGTAGTAACATCCTGAAAATGGCAAGTTGCAAAAATCCAAATGCTTTAATTCATTCAAGGCATGTTAGACTACAGGCCTGCATCATCGTGCCATGGTCTTTTTGGAACTTTAATGGAGCAGGTGCACTGTGGGATGGTGAAGACTTAAAGTAGCCAGGATTTATATACTGTTGTTCCCTTCCTCCCTGAAATTATGGATCAGATGTCAAGAGGGGAAGGGGCTAGCTTTGAATTATCAGTCACTTGGGGAACTGTGGGGCATGGGTGGGTTTGGAGGTATCCTTGGCTTCTGGCACACAGCACCAGGGAACCAACCTATTTAAATTAACAAAAAAATAGATTGTGGCAGAGAGTGGTAAATGATTATATTGGGGAGAGAGTGGATGACCTATGGACTTGCCTTAGGCTACCTGGGGACTTTCTGAGCTTTTCTTTTCTAAGCCCAAACATGGAGTCCCGAGTATCTGCAGGGGCTTGCCTACCCTCCCAGTTACCTTGTAGTACTGTGCTGCTGGAGATTTCTAATGTTTGCATTTTCAACTTTCCCATCTCCTGGCAGCTGTAGTCACCATCAGAGATACAGCTATTTCATGGTGCATTCATGCACTGATGTAGTGACTGTCTGATCAAGTGGCTGTATTTCTCTGGGTGGTGCTGGTGATTGCTCAGGACAATAAGACATTTTAATAGGGCTTCGCTATCACTTCTGTGTAGCAGCAGAGTGCCAGGGTGTTGAGACTTAGGCATGTTTGGCCAATCCGCAGTCACGTGTTTGGGAGTTGGTGGGGTAATGTGAACCAGCATTGAACTGCTGGGAGGTTGGAAGCAAGAGCACCACGACCTCAGTCTATCCTATGTGGAGTGTTGGGGGGGGTGAGTGAAGTGCTGCTTACCATAGTGCTGAGTTGTACCTTCGATATGCAAAAACAAACTGGCCAATGGTGAGCGCACAGGGAAAACGGTCCACTGCAAGACACGTGACTGGTGATTGCGTTGCACACCTTGCTGATAGATCTGCATGTTGGCCCCATTGTTGGGGGGAGGGGTTGACCCTGCACCCCCCTTAAAGACATATAAACAACCCTCAGCCTGGACACGACGGGGAAGGGGAGGAGCTTGTTAGGGCCCCAGGTTCCTGTCCACCCACAGTCGCCGCCGCACTGAAGTCCCAACCACGTAGATTGCATTCACCCGTACTACATTACCTACATTCCTTTGCCCTAAGCCCCCCGCCCTCATGACAGTATATGCCTTCCATGCAAGATATGGCTTTTTTCATATCTACCCATAACAGTTTTTTTTTTTAAATAAATAAATGTGTGATGTAATTAAAAAACAGTTTGGGCTTCATAGCCTGCTATCTTGGGGCCACAATAGCCACTCTGTGCTAAAATAAAATTTTTTAATGCAGCCTATACAGTTTGGGAAGGGATTGTAATAGTGGTGCACTGCCAGCCAATGATCCCTTCAACTTTCCTGTCCGCCTGCTCTGCCCTCGCCTTCCCCCGTTTTGTAACGTGGTACCAGGGAGAGCACGAGAATGTATTCCATAGAAGTTTATGGGGCAGATTTTCAGAACAATTTCACATAACTTCAAAGTACTTTTTAAAAAAATGAAAGCTGGCCCAATGATGCTGAGGGTTGAGGTGCTGGATGCAACACCTTGACCATACCGGCAACCCTAGTCCAGGAACGGACTCGGATCACCAGGGATCGGCAGGGGGAAGAAGGATCGAGCGTCCCAACGGATGCTCACCTCCTTCGGGGTGGGTTACCAGGGGTGCTTCACACACCAGACGTCCCCGAGGGTTGGTGGGAGCACTAACTTTCGGGGCCTTGGCAGCTCCTATGGCACTGGAGTCGGGAGGGAGGACGCCATAGGGCACTTGGCAGGTGTAGTGAATCAGAACGTAGCCTGCCTGAGCTGGAGTCCTCAGGGGGTGGAAGGGGACCACAAGAAAAGCAAAAAACATCTCTTGGATGTCCTAGATGATGGCGACTCCGGGCCATCCAGCCACCGATCTACAGGAAGACCCTGCTGTGCAGGCACTCCACTGAGGTGGAGGAAGGTAGGTCCTTCCTCACCCCACCTGGATGTTATCTGGACACTTAAGGGACCAGTGGAGTAGCTGGGGGCAGACTCCACAACTGGGGCATGGATGGTATGAGTGGCCCGAAGGAGTGGAACGATGAGGGCAGCTTACGAGGTATAAAAAGAAAGTAAAAAAACCAAAAAATGAAAGTCACTGCTCAAATAACAGGGTTCCTATTAGTTGAACGGTTGCTTTCATTTTTCTCCAAAGGTACTTCAAAGTTATGTAAACTTGTTCTGAAATCCACCCCATAGACTTGTATGGGGCACGTCCCCGCACTTTCCCTGATACCACGTCACAAAACGGGGGAGTGAGGGGTGGAGCAGGCAGATGAGGAGGTGGGAAGGGATTGGTTGGCTGACAGTTTGGCCAGCATTACGATCCCTTCCCAAACTGCATAGACTACATTAAAAAAATTTCTTTTAGCACAGAGGGCTATTGTCGCCACAAGGTAGCGGGGCTAGGAAGCCTAATTGCCTGCATCACACATTTACTTTACATTTCAGGCTCCTTTCCCATTGTAACAACTGCACCAGTGAGTGGCAGACCCAAAAACTAAACATCCCTTTTCCACAGTGTGACAATAGAAGGAATAATAACAGCAGACCTTATACTTATGGGTGTGTAGATTAGTCTGTTACTAATGCTCATTACTTTAACTAATTCTTTTAAAGGTAAATTGATAATGTTTGAATCTTCTGGGCATTGGAGGGCTGGCCCGGGATAGCAGGATGGAGTCTCCCTCACTCTACCTTCTCCAGGGAGAGGGATGAGTTGAGCCTTTGCGTTTGCTGCCCCCTGGCGGAGGCCGGGAACACAATACTACATTGAGCTATACCATGGGAGGGGCAAGATGGATGTTGACTCTGGCCTTGATGTTATGCAGCTCATCACATCCCCACTGGAAAATGGAAAAATAGCCCCAGCCTTGCCGGATGACAGCCACTCCTCCTCACACCACGCTCTTCTCCTGAGTGCATCTGCTGCTCCATCTCACGTGAATGCAACATCCCCGGAGGCACTGTATCCCCGATTTCTCCTCCCCAGAGGGCCCCTTCCAGTAGGATTAGTGCTGGACCCCCACCCCGGGGAGTGGGGCACATGGGGCTGTGACCAACAATAGGAGAGACAGCAGAAGTGAGACGGTGGGCATATGGCTCAAAATTAAGTTTTGCAGCTACTAGACAGCAGGGCTAGTGATTGGGGATATCCACTACCCCCACAGACTTTTCCACTTGCCCAGCTGAGGTATTTAGTGAAATGCTACCTGCATCAATATAAGCCTGCAGGGTTAGTTTAAGGAAAGTCTTATTAGCCTGACACAGTGTACCACCATTTGGCTAGTGGACTTGTACCAGTTTCAACCCTGACTCCCAAAGGAGTGGCAAGGCTGGGGCCTGGAGGAGGCAAAAAAAAAGGTTTAAAAGTGTTAGTTACAGGCTACCCCAGTAGCCCAGAGGCATTGCACATGTGGGCCACCTGAATTTGAGAGCCTGAGTCTCGACTTGTTGGCAGCCCAGTAGGGATGATTTGCCTTCTGACTCCAACAGCAACCCCCACAGTGGCCTTTAGGCTAATCAGATTCATGGGGGAGTCAAGGGTTGCAGGAAGACAGGCAAAGGGGAGGTTGCAGTGAGTGCTGGATGTGCAGTTGGTGTGGCTGGGAGGGAGAGGATTTTGTGCTGGCAGTATAGAAAACGGGGGGCTTGATCATGCTGGGGTCAGCTCTGCACTAAGACAACTAGGGCCAGTCCTCCTGCAAGGCAGCTTTTTGTCAGTTTCTGTTGTCATTTGGAGGTGTGGGCCAGTAAGATTATTTTGGAAGGGATGGTTTGATCAATTGAATGGGCTGAGACAATTCGACTGGGGTTATGTGAGTGGGTGGTAGAAACGGAAGTTACTGTAGGAAGCTGCTTTTTTTGTTGTTTCTTTGTTTTATTATGTTATCCTTAGCACTCTATCTCTGTTGCTTTTGCCTTGATGCTAAAGAGCAACTCTGCAATTCTGCACGTGCTTTAAATAAGATGTCTCCGCTTTCTTACCTGTCAATGCAATTCCCCTGTGTCTGTACTATTTTTCTGTGCTCTGCATTGAAATTAACTGTTTACTCTGTTACACGTAGCTCTTGACACAGTACTGCTTGTGGTATATGTTTCCTTGTTACTATTTAGTTCCTGTTGTCAGTTCTGTCTTTAAAGTTTGTATTGTACTGTATTTAAAGTCTCTGTATCTCTGACCTGGAACCTTTGTAAAGGAGTCTGACTCAAAGGTATGCAATCTGATAGTTTCAATAAATAAATAAAAATACATTACAATTTACTAGAGAATACATTTTTTTTCATCTTCAGTGTTCCTTTCCAAGATTTACAGTACATCCTGGCAGTCCATCTGAAAAGTCTGTGTAGAAAACATTTGCCTCTCCCCTGTTAACCTCATAGTGCCTTCAGTTTATAGTGCTCACCATGACAGACTGTGATATCACAGACAGCAATCGTGTGGTTAGCATTGGAGAGTAAGATATATTTTAAAAGACTTATTGAAAAAAGTGCTGCAGTACCTACAGTATTTAGTAGATTAATAGTGTGGGAAAGTAATAAAAAAATAATAACTAGAAAACAAAATTAAAACACAATTGGTGTAAATACAGTATTAAGTTTTTTATTATAATAGGGAGTTGTTCTTTAACCATCTTTTACACTTCTATGCTGTATTATACCCTTTGTATCTCTCCACTCCCTATCTACTTACACTACTATAAGTGCCTCACAAGTACCTATTTTACCTTTAGTTCCTCAGGTCTGGCCAGATGTTGGCTGTCTACCTATCAGATAAGTATCTCGTTTAATTATGACTCCTGTACACTCTCCCTTAGAATGTCTGAGCCTTTGCATTGCATCGCACACATCACAAGACGGAGGAAGAAGGGAGCACTGTCCATACCATTCTGCCAAACCTCACTAGGGCAGTGTGCTTTCTCCTATCGGGCCCCTCTGGATAAATGAACTCCCAATGAAATTACAAACAAACAACAGCCTGTCTCAGTTCAAAGTAGGCCTCAGACAGCACCTAATGTCTAACTCAAAATGCACCTGCTTCTCAGGCCCACTTGATAACAGGCCTACCCCAGGTAACACTCCAGCAGGGCTGTCTAGAGAACCCTGCCTCCATTCCAGCTTCAGCCAAGGCTTAGTAAGCTATCAGTCCTCTTTAAATGCACTTGGTACTGCCTCCCAACCCCACACACACACACACCATACTCGGCTAAAGCCTCTGGAGCTCCCCCATCACAGCCCCCTGTTTCACTATCCCCCACCTCTCGCTCTCTCTGCGTGTTGGTTTCAAACCCAATCCCCCTTGTTTTACTGTCACCCAGCCTCTCGCCATCTGGGATAGCATTAAACCCTATGCAGTTACTCTGGCATAGTCTATCAACGGATTTGGAGGTTTCCAGGGGTGTGCTACCTAGGGCAACCAATTAGAAATAGCTTAGTATTCAATTACAACTGCTGAGTTTTTTTTCTTCTATTTGTCTAATTGTCATGTAATCGCTCTTTAATGCCTAATGATCAGGCCTCTGTAACCACTGAATATGTGTATTGTCTTATTGTCCACCCTGACGTGGAACCTTTGTAAAAGAGCTCACGCTCAAAGGTCTTTCCGAAATACTAATTAAACAATTAAATTGCCGTCACTATGCTTTCCTTTTAGGTCCTTCCAGATTACCCCAAACCCAAGACAGCACCAACTCTGGTGCTGTGACTCTGTCAGAGCAGGTAATTCATATTTAATTCAGAGGTCAAAATTCAGTTTTGCAAACACTAGCCAATGGGACTAGTGAGTGGGGAAAATCTCTGCAGACTTTTCCATTGGCCCAGATGGTCTACTTACCAAAGTGTTACTTTCTCCGGCACAAGCCTGCAGGGCTAGCCAAAGGAAAATCTTAGTAACTGTATACAAAATTTACCAGCATTTGCTAGTCAGATGGTGCCAATTTTGACCCCAGTAAAGGAGGCAGAGCTAGTGTCCAGTGCCAAGGAAGGAGGTGGGGCTATTGGGCTGTGTGGGAGCAAGGGCTAGTTTTTAGAGATGGAAGGTGCTAGTGATTGGGCTTTGGATGATGGGCCAGCAGAGGTCAGGGCTGTGGAGAGAGGGAGGGTCCAGTATCAGGGGCCCATGGAGGGAGAATGTAGAGGGAAGGGTGTATGAGCGCCTCAGGTGTCCGAGTAAGGCAAGGGCAAGGCAATTTTATTTGTAGGGTGCCCAGTCCTGGAGGCTCTGGGCGCCTGACAGTGGTTAAAACAAGACCTAATAAAGAACAGCATCAGTAAATAATACAATAAACTAAGTATAAATATAACAGTTTAAAATAGATCAAAAAGGGTTTCAGAAAATCACAGCGGGGACTAGCACAAGACGAGCGCAAAAAATAGGGAAAACCAGGACAAAGAGGTAGGTTGTGTCCAGGAGGGCTTTGCAGGGAAGGTGCTCAGCAAGGGTATGGGTGATTCTCAAATGGCAACGGAGGAAGGGGTGTGGATTCTGGGAGTTGGGGGCATGAGTGAGGTGATATCCACAGAGTTTAGAAACTGGGATACCTAGAAAGGAAGGGGTGCTCCGAAGGACTGTGGTAAAGGGATGGTGAGGTTGGTGTGGCTGGGTTGTATAGGGAAGTGGAGAGAGGGGGTTATTGTCTGAAGTCGGGGGAGTCAGAGAAGGGTTTGGGACTGTGAAGAGTGTACATTCAAGAGGGCTACTGTCAAGGGGTGCTGTGGAGGGAATGGGCTATTGTCAGAGGGCCCTGTGGATTGGGGGAGGTAGTGTATGGGTTAGAGGAAGGAAGTGTGGTTAGTGTCTGAGCTGCAGGCTGGCTTCGGAAATATTTTCAAAAAAATAGTTAATTATACAGATTAGAGGTACACAAAGTCCCATTTATTCCTCAAAAAAAAATGTTTTATTGATAAAGCACTTGAAGTGTCTTCCTAGCTTTTATTATTAGTTATTTATTGAAAAGTATTTGTTTTAACAGGATATGATTCAGCAAGCTGTTCAGTGACAAATCCCTGGCATGAGTTACATCAGCTGCATCTTAGGAATGTGTCATTAAATGCTCACTGAAGTGCGTCACTTTAGCCAGTTTGTCCCTCTGTGTACGTATGCCAGTGCTCTGAGGGTCACATTGATCCATTCAAGCCAATTAAACAATTTATGCATACATAAGAAAATATGAACATACTGAAGGTGCCAGCAGAACAGACCTACCAGTCTATCAAAGTCTGCTCAACTGTGCAGCTAGCTCCCTAGCAGGCATCTGTCCCTCAACTCAAACCCCTTCCCCTCCCATTGTTGTCCTTTTGGCCCGCCATTACCCACCCCTCAATCAATCAATCAATCAATCAAAGTCTTCACCCCGTACCCTGTCCCAAGCGTTCTTGAAGAATCATGCTTTTTTGCATGATATCACCCCTTCTGGTAGTGTATTCCATCAGAATCTACTCCCTCTGTGAAGTAATGCTCCTCTCTTCTCCTGAATCTCCCCCATTCTTAGCCCATGTCCCCTAGACTCCCTCCTGCTCCTTAGTTTCTACACCCCTCTGTCCCCCTTTGTTGACACCCTTCAGGTACTTGAATGTCTCGATCATGCCCCCCCATCTCCCGTCTCTCTTCCAATGCATACATATTCAGTTACTTTAGCCTCATCTCATAATTTATTCCCTCCATCCCCTGAATCATCCTTGACACCCTTTGCTGCACTCCTTCCAGCAGCTTGATGTCCTGGCTCAGGTACGGCCTCCAGAACTGCACACAGTACTCCAAGTGAGGCCTAACTATGCCCGTGCAGAGGGGCAAAATCTCCCCTTGGCCTGGATGTGAATCTGGTACTTTGAATCTTAGCATCCTGTTTGCTTTACCACCACCTCCTGCATTGTGCAGTATTTTTCATGCTTTGCTGTTATCAATACCCCAGGTTCCCTTTTTCTCCTCACTACTCCCTCAGCTTGATTCTTTCTGTAGCCAGTATTCTCTCCTTGTTGTTGCCCCAAAATGCAACACCTGTTTTTTTTGCTTCCATCCAACTCCTCATCACCCAGTCATAGTACTGTATCAAGACAGTACAGCACATCTTCTCAGCATGGCTCCTATCCAACTCCTCATCACCAGCTGATTCTGTGTGGTCAGTATTCTTCCTTTGGTTCTTGCCCCAATGCAACACCTTGCATTTTTTTCTTTCATTCAACTCCTCATCACCCAGCTATAGTACTGCATAAGGACAGTATAGCACATCCGCTTAGTATGGCCCCATCCAATTCTCTCATTACCCAGTCATAGTACTGTATATATGACTGGTCTGGCAGGATCTCCCTGAAATGAATCCCATGCTGCCTCCCATCTCACAGGTAGTTGCCCTGAAGTGCTATCAGCCTGTCCTTTAGTATGGTCTACATGAGCTTTCCCACTATGGACATCAGACTGACTACCTATAGCTCCCTTGGCTCATCGTTTGAAGGCTTTTATGTAACGGCACCACATGGGCCATCCTGCAGTCCTGAGGCATGCCCATTTCCAGGAGGTGCTAGAGGTCCTCCAGTGGTTCCGCTAGAACCTCTGCCATCTCAGGCAGCACTCTGGGGTGGATGCTATCTGGTTCCGACACTTTATTCACCTTTCAGTGCCCTTAACCCTTCCAAGACTCAGCTACCTGCCGTTTGTTCACATCTTACACCCCCATCCCCCGACCAGGGTAGTAATGGATCCCTGTTCGCTTGCAGTACACTGAGCAGAAGCACTCAGTGCTTCAACTTGTTTTTCCTTTCTACCTACTCATTCCTTTTTATCATCACCATACTGTTTGTACTTCCTTTCACTCACATATCTAAACAAGTCTTTCTTCCCTCCTTTAATTCCCTGCACCAATCTGAGTTCCTAGTGGCTTATACCCTTTAATCTCTTGGTCACCTCCTTGACCATTTGGTATACTCCTCCTGTCCTTCTGCTCTTCCCCATCCTTCTGAACCTCCGGCACACCACCTTTTGCTTTCATCCCTCTATCACCTTCCTGTTTGGCCAGCATAGTCTCTTTGCCCTATTCTTCTTACTCTGTAGCCTGCGTATGTTTCGTTGTCTCTATGATTCCTTGTTCATTATGTCCCACTTCTGTGCTATTCCCATGTCTCGCTTTTATTCTTTCTCTGTTCACCTTCAGCAATTACCCTTTTTCCTGAAGTCCACCTTCCTGAAATCCACCACCTTGTTGCAGATCTCTCTGGCTCTTTGCTCATTGTGATGCTATGCCACACTGTTAGATGATCAGTCAGCTAATGGATCCTTGGCACCCTTCCCTCACTGTCTCACTGTTAGATAGTACCTGGTCCATGCTTTTCTAGTCTGTGGTTACTGCAACCAGCTGTGTCAGATACCCCTTTGGAATAGTAATCCAGAAGGACCCTCCTAGCACTGGAGGTGACCGGCACCGTCCAGTCCTCCCTGCAGGTTGAAATCCCGTGCGACCACCTTCCCTCTCTCACATACCTTACTGATTTGTTCCACCAGTTCCTGTCACTTTCACTATCTGCTGGCAACCTATACACCACCCTAAACCTTAGCTTCCTTCCACTGGAGTCCAGAGCTGTAACCACATTTCCTCCATATCCTCTCTTCCTTTTCATCCATTGTACATTTGATCCTCCCACATATGATAGCTACCCCCTCTTGCTCTTCCCATGGTCCTTTCTGTATATTTTGAACCCTAGGATTGCCAATAGTCCCAGTTCCAGAGCCTGTGTGTCCATGTTTCTGTATTGTGGCCATGATGTCTCCTCCTATAGCCAAGAGTGCCTGAAGCCCGTGCTTTGTTACCAAGGCTTCTCATATTCACCTGAGACCATCCTCCACCCTGTCACCGTTCCTCCTTTTCCAGATCCCTTTCCCACCTTGCCTCCTGACTAAATTCTCAAGTATTTTCTATTAGCTTGGGGGTTAGACTCACCCAGTCCCTGGATACTTTGGCCTATAGTTGGATGCCCTGCCACCCCAGCTAGTTTTAATTCACTTTTGCTGCTATATACCCCGTAGCTTCTGCTTTAATACCCCCTTTTCCTCCTGAGTTAGTACCTGTATATAAACTTCGTTAGCGGGTTTACTGTTAACTTGCAGTGGGTAACATCAGAGATACTTAGACTGATGTATACATCGAGGTCTGACTAGACTACGCACTGTTAAAAGAGATGGATGGGCATGAAAATGGGAAAATATCAACTGACAGTAAGAATGACACCCCAGTTTCTGCAGGCTGTATATTTTGAGAAGTACCATAATGCCAGCAACATCACCCACTATCTCAGGGACTAAACTTGACCTCAGTACAGCCACAGATTCCTCCATGGGGCTGGGAGGCTGGAGGAAAGGGTATCTTCCATCCCTTCCAGAAACTCATCTGCTGGTGAATCCCCCACCCCACCAAGACTCTTTACCAGTTTGGTGGTCTGAGTTCTGTCAGTTGTGCAGGGAGTATAAAAGCTGGGACTGATATTCAAATGTTTGCTCAGGTGCAGATCCTAGTTTGCCTGTGCTAAACTTAATGCAGCAGAAATCCAGCATGCAATGGACCTTTGGTGGTTGGTTCTTTTTTCCCACTTCTATAGGTCAGGAAGACTTGGCATTGTCCTGCCTGTGGCTCTTTTGTGTGGTGCAGGTAGTAGCTGGCTCTCTTATTATTCATGACAATCCACATTCCCTGAAGTGGAATGGCTGTGCATAAAGACTGGCAGTGTCATGGACTGACTGAGGTAACTCAGTTACACCTTAGGAAGAAACTTCTTGTAAGTCCTAAGGACAGCCTTTGTCTTATGGAATACGATGTACTCAGGCGTGTATGATAAAGGCTGAGCTCATTAATCCTCCTGGCAGAGGTAATTGCCACCAGGAACACCATTTTTCAGGTAACATTCTAAAGATCTGCCAAGGAGATGTGCTTGAAAGGAGGCTGTATGAGCTGAGCAATTGTACTATTAAGGTCCAATACTGGCATGGGATCCTTGCAGGATACAGGTGCAGGAGCCACTTGAAAACTTTCGAATACCTGGATTTGAAGCTGGGGATGGAGCCCTTCCTGTTGACAACAAGCAGAGACAGCTACCAGGTTGCACGTTGACAGTGGATGGTCTTAGACCAAGGAATGAAGGTGGGTCACGTAATCCACGGCTAACCGGCAAGCCTGCCTGACTGTGCTCTATGGCTCTGTTCTGGCGCCACATGAAAACCTCCTCTCACTTAGATGTAAGTTTTTCTGGTGGAAGGCTTTCTAGAGACTCTGAGGATCTCCATGACTCCCTCTGAGAGGTGTAAGTTAGCATACAGATGTAGAAGTGGGTAGCCATCTGGGAACTAGCGACCATCGAACAGAATGGTTCACGGTAAACACAGCAGTAGAGTCAAGCCATATAAAGCCTATACTGGCATGATGGGCTGCATCTGTCCGGGAGGGGAACCAGGATCCTAGGTGATAGGTTTAAATGCTTCATTGGCAAGCTTTTAAACTGAGCCAAGGGGAGGCACTGGAAAGGAGTGACAGGAAAATCC
Organism: Neoceratodus forsteri; assembly: GCA_016271365.2. Classification (NCBI taxonomy): domain Eukaryota; kingdom Metazoa; phylum Chordata; order Ceratodontiformes; family Ceratodontidae; genus Neoceratodus; species Neoceratodus forsteri. Next base: position 187,374,574 of record CM057459.1, on the reverse strand, counting down.
TAGCCTCCAAATAATCACTGGGTGGTGCGGCAAACACCAACATAGAGGTGTCGATAGGGAGAAGAGCTAGGGTAAATGGAGAGAAATGACAAGAAGGACATGGATGGGGAAGGGTAAGGCTATCAGGAAATGGAGGGTACGAGTACCAACGCCGTAGTCTGGGCAACAAGTCCCTAAGCTGATGGCCTTTAATGGAAGAGGGATGCTTGATAGCATAGTGTTTCAGAAACATGGTACACAGAGAACCATGACTGGGATGTTAATATACCAGGGCTATAACCTATGGTGAGAGACAGGCAGGGAGAAGGGGAGTAGAGCTTTCTATGTAAAGGAAGGGATAAAAGCAACTGAACAAAAGAGTAAATAGGGAGAGAGAGGCACTGTGGGTCACCTTGGAGACTGGAAAGGGCACTTACAATCCGCATGGGTTGTGTACAACCCTCATGTCAGGAGGAAGGAATGGACAAGGACATGGATGAAGGTATTTTCAGAATGGCAGAGAAAGGGAGATACTGTTGATGGGAGACCTGAATATGCCAGATGTTAACTGAGCACATTGCTGCAGCCACATCCAAGAGCAGGGCCATTCTTGATGCCCTGCAGGTGGCAGGTATTAGACAGCTAGATTCGGAACCCACTCTAAGAGGAGTAATCTTAGACCTTGTACTCTCCAACGGGGGGGCAGTGGAGAGGATCTCAGATCTAGAAGTGGGTTGCCATCTGGGGACAAGTGACCATCAAACAGTGTGGTTCATTTACGCTCAGGCTACAGAGTCCAGCCATACAAAAGTGAGGGTATTGGACTTTAGGAGGGCTGACTTTGGCAAGATGGGAGAGTGCTCTAGAAAGCACTAGCAAACAGCTAGGAAGGCCGGGGTGAGCAACAATGGGAACATCAAACTAAGCTATCACAGAGGCAATATTTTGTGTGGAAGCAAACAGACAAATCAGAAATGAAAGAAAAGCTACCATGGTTCTCAAAGAGTGGCTGTGAAAGTCAGGAAGAAAAGATAGTATTCTGGAAGTATAAGGGAACACTGAAGGAGCAGGGACAGAGATGCGCTGTACTGTTTAAGGCAGAAGTGGGCAGGGAGGGAAGTCAGAATAGCAAAGGCCCAAACTGAGAGGAAAGATAGCCAACTCAGTTAAGAAGGTGTATAAACGTTTTATAGGTACATCATCCGGGTGAGGAAAGACAAAGGAGGGATAGTGAGGCTGAATAGAATGAAGGGTGGTGCAGAGGGACAGTGTAAAAGGAATACTGAATGAATATTTCTGCTCAGTATTCACAAAGATGAGGGAAGTGCCTAATCCACCATGAAGCACTCTTGATAGGGGGTTCGATCCCAGTCCTTTCACAGAAGAAAGGGTTCTGCAAGAACCTAAAACTGAAGGTGGACAAAGCAATGGGTCCTGATGGACTTCGGTCCCTGAATTCCTAAAAGAATTAAGGGAGGAACTAGTGAAACCTCTGGCTACTCTTTGAATAAATCATGGGAGGATGGTGTGGTACCTGAGGACTGGAGGAAGGCGATGTGATTCTTCACAAAAGTGGGTCCAAGATAGAGGCAAACCAGTGACCTGTCAGTCTGACCTCTGTGGTAGGGAAAGGATGGTCACTCTGAAGGGAATAGTCGAGTACCTAGAGGCCAGTGAGCACAGGACCCATATATTCCAAGAAGCACATGTCTGTGACGTAATCTAATAGATTTTTTGACTGGGTGACCAAAGTAGTAGACCAGGAGGGGCTGTGACATGGCTTGCCTAGATTCTTTTAGCAAGGCATTTGACACAGTCCTGCACAAAGATTAATAGTCAAATTAACCAGCCTGTTGGGTGGGACCCAGGGTGGTAGCCTGGGTGAACACTGGCTGGACAACAGGACACAGAAGGTAATTTAAATGGAGTCCACCATGAAGAAAGGGGTTACTAGTGGGGTACCGCGAGGGTTCAGTATTGGGTCCAGTCCTTTTTAATGTCTTCATCAGTGACATTGCAGCGGCACTGAAGGAAAAGTATGCCTTTTGCAGATGACACAAAGATCTGCAACAGGGTTGATACACAAGGAGGCATGGAAAGGGATGAAAAGGGACTTGGCAAGGTTGGAGTGAATGTCATAGAAGTGGCAGCTAGGATTCTAAAGCAACAAGTGCAAAATAATGCACCGGGAAACAAGAACCCTGGGAAGAATACACAATGTGTGGGAGGTAGTAACACAACAAAAAGGGAAAGGGACCTGGGGTAATCATATCTGATAACCTTAAGGTTAGCAAGCAATGTGAGAAGGGTAGGGAGGGCGGGGGTATACTGGGATGGTAGGAGAGGCATCATCAGCAGAAAACAGGAAGTTTGTATCCCTCTGTACAGACAGTTGGTGAGACCCCATCTGAGTATCAGACCAGTTCTGGGAGACCCCATCTCCGCAAGGACATAGACAGGATATAGGCAGTCCAGAGAGGGCAATCAAAATGGTGCAGGGTCTGCAAGAGAAGTGTGAGGAGGACTGAAGGAGCTTATATGTATACCCTGAGGAAAGAAGGAGAGGGGGGACATGATAGAAACTTTTAAGTACCTCAGTGGAATCAACAAAGTCCAGAGGGTAGCATCTTTCAGAAAAAGAGACTTGTAAGAACAAAAAGGACACAATTTAAAGATAGAAGGAGGGCGGTTCAGGGACAATGGAGGAAGTATTATTTCACAGAGAAGGTAGTGGATGTAAGGGAACAGTCTTCCTGAGAGGTTGTGGGGTCTAAACTGTGGGAGAATTCATGACACGCATGGGACAAACATAAGGCAATTTTTGTGAGGTGGAAGAAATAGGGTTGTTGGTTAACTAGGATTCACGGCCCATCCTGTAGGTAGGGAAATGGGCAGACTAGATGGGCCTAGTGGTCCTTATCTGCCGTCAAAGTCTATGTTTCTATGTTAAAGGCAAAAGTACTGGACTTTAGGAGGGCTGACTTTGCCAAAATGGGTGAGTGCCTACAGAATGCACTAACAAATAGGATGGAAGAAGGAGTGGAAGAACAATGGGGAATAATCAAAACTGTCATCACAGTGGCAACTAGCCTTTGCATGAAGCAAATAAACAAAACAAAACAATGTAAGAAACCACTGTGGTTCTCAAAGGAGGTGGCAGGGAAGGTTCGAGAGAAAAAGAAAGCATTCAGGAAATATAAACAATCACAGAAGGAGCAGGACAGAGAATTGTATCAGTTAAAGCAAAAGGAAACTGAAGGTAGTCAGAACAGTAGCAGCTCCAAACCAAGGAAAAACAGCCAACTCAGTTAAGAAGGGGGATTAAACATTCTATAGGCACATCCTGGATGAAGGAAGACCAAGGGAGGGAGTAGGTGAGGCTTAATAGTTGAGAGGGTAGGCAGAGGTGACTCGTGAAAGTAGAGATGCTAAACAAAGATTTTTGCTCAGTAAATGAAGAGGGGGAGGTACATAAACCACACAATAGAAACACTCTGGATACAGAAGTTGATACCAGCCCATTTACAGAAGAAAGGGTTCTGAAAGAACTCTTAGAACTGAAGGTGAACAAAGCAATGGAGCCTGATGGGATTCATCCCAGAATTCTAAAAGAAGTAAGGGTAGAACTAGTGACACCACTGACTACTCTCTTTAACAAATCATGGGAGGATGGGGTGATACCTGAGGACTGGAGAAGGGAAGAAGTGATTCCACTTCACAAATGTGTCAGCAGGGGCAGAGCAGGAAATTACAGACCTGTCAATTTAACTTTAGTGATAGGGAAATTAATGGAATCACTTCTGAAGGAAAGAATTGTGAGTACCAAGAGACAAGGATGGCAGAGGACCCAAGGCAGCATGAATTCACAGCGGGAAGGTCATGTCAGACAAATCTAATAGATTTTTTTGACTGGGCGACCAAAGTAGTAGATCAGGGAAGGGCTATGGACATGGCCTACCTACACTTTAGCAAGGCATTTGACATAGTCCCACACAAAAATTAATATACAAGTTGGCCAGCCTGGAGGTGGGTCCCAAGATTGTAGCCTGGGTAAAGAATTGGCTGGAGAGCAGGACACAGAGGGAAATAGTAAATGGAGTTCACTCTGAAGAAAGGGGGGTTACTAGTGGGGTACCGCAGGGTTCAGTATTAGGACCGGTCCTCTTCAATGTCTTTATAAGCAACATTGCAGAGGGACTGGAAGAGAGAGGCATGTCTCTTTGCAGACAACTACAAAGATCTGCTGCAACAGAGTTGATACACAAGGTGGGGTAGAAAGGATGAGAAGGATCTGCAAGGTTGGAAGAATGGTCAAATGGTGTGGCAGCTTAGATTCAATACAAAGAAGTGTGTAAGTAATGTACCTGGGAAACAAAAACCCAGGGGAAGAGTACACAATGGAGAGTGAGATACTAACAACAACAAAATAGAAAGGACCTGGGGGTAGTCGTATCAGATGACTTAAAGGTGGCCAGCAAATGTAAGAGGCAGTAAGGAGGGCTGGGGATACTGGATGTATAGAGAGACATCATTGTAGAAAACAGGGAAGTTGTTATCCTCTGTACAGACAGCTGGTGAGATCTCATCTGGAGTATCGTGCGTGCAGTTCTGAAGACCCAATCTCCGGCAGAACACATATAGACGGAATGGATGAAGTCCAGAGAGCAGCAAAATAGTGCAGGGTCTGCACCAGAAGACATATGAGAGAGACTTAAGGAGCTTAATATGTAGTAGTCTTGAGAAGTGCTGAGGAGAGGGGACATGATAGAAACTTTGAAGTCCCTCAAGGGAATCTGGCTAAAGTCCGAGAGGGTAGCATCTTTCAGAAAAAGAGGTGTGCAAACAAACAGTGGGGAATTTGAAGATAGATGTTGAGATAGAAGTTGTGGATGCATGGAACGGCCTTCTGGAGGAGGTTGTGAGTCAAAAGTGTGGTAAATTCAAGGGATAGTCATAGGGGTGGGGTAGGCACAGGGCAGTTGAAGTTAAATTAGGATTTGCAGAAACCCATTAGGTAGGAAATGGGCAGGCTAGGTGGGCCAAGTGGTTCTTACCATCAAATTCTATGTTTCTATACTCTTAAGTTCTCAAGAGGCTTTGAGCCTGAGGGACTGGAGGTTGGGGATACAATCCTGCCCTGAGATGATGTTAGTAGGTTGTGCCTCTTTGGGAGGCTGATTGGTTTGGCTTTTGACGGAAGAGAATCTGAGGGTACCAGGGTTGCTCGCCCAGTCTGACCCACTAGGATCAGTGTTGCTGGCTGAGATCTGAGCTTGTTCAGCATCCTCTGCAACAGACGTAAAGGGAGAGTAGCCTTACACAGAAACGTCCCTGTCCAATCCATCGGCAGTACAGCCTCTGTGATTGTGCCCCTCAAGGGAGGTCTGCAGCAGAACTGGGGTAGCTGATTGTTGTCTGGGCTGCAAGATCCACTTGGAGTCTCATCTTTTGGAGACAATCTGTCAGGACCTGCTTGTTGAATGACCACCCATGGTAGTTCTGTATCATTCTGCTGAGAGCATCTGCTCAGGACTTGTCCTTCCCTGAAACGTGATTATGTGATAATGAGACCGTGAGTAGTGTCAGTTTCAAATTTGTGTGTGTGGTGTCTGTGGGGGTTTGTACCTCCTTGTTTGTTTATGTAATACAGGTGGTTGTGATGTCTGTCCTAATCTGAACCATTATCCCTTCAGTATGTTGGCATGCTGAATGCCCAGAAACACTGCTGTGAGCGCAGACGATGTGGCAATGACTCTGCATGAGCTATGTACCATGAGTGTGTGCTCACCCAGATCTGATCCCCATCCCAGAAGGGAGATATCCGTGGTTAGTACCAATGAGGATTTACCTGTCCTCATTTTTGACTACAGGATGTAGACTACAGTGCCACTCCCAAATCCTCCCTAACTAGACTGGATACTCTTTTACCACTCCTGCTGTTTTGCCCTGGACTGCCTTCCCAGTTCCTGGCTTGTCTCTATCTGTCCCTGTCCCTCCCAGCCCTGCAGGGGATAGGAGGCAAGTGCACTGGGCGCTAGTCTGGGTGCTAAACACTGTCACAGTCCCTGTCTGCTTATCTCTCTGCCTTGTTCTTCTGCCTATTTGCCTTTCCTCCGCTACATCGCCCTGTCCTTAGCAGTCCTTTGCATGTCTACCTCAGCAGACCAGGCTGTGTTCTCCTATTGGCTGCCTAAATCATGGAACCTCTCCCCTCTACCATTCTGCCATACCCCTTCCTCTTCTTATCTCAACAATCTCCTTAATGACAACTTATACCTCTTGCTCCTCGCGCCTAACCTTCCAGATTACTACTATTTTCTTTCACTTGCTTACCTGCTTAGACTGGGCTACCTGAGACAGTGTTGATTTGTCAGCTTAATGCTGGTATCCTGCTCCACTACTGTAGTTGCTGCATCTAGTTGCCATTGTTATGTTTTACACTGTACTGAAATGTACTGTATTTAATGTTCTGAACTGCACTGTTTCATTTTGTATGGTACCACATACTACTTGCTGCTCTTTTTACTTGCCCTATATGGTGCCTGGACAATAGACAGCATGGATTCATCCTGGAGAAATCGTGTCAGACAAACCTTGTAGAGTTCTATGACTGGGTGATGATGAGTGCCTTGGACATCGGTAGATCAGTGGATGTCCTCATTCTAGACTTCAGCAAGGTATTTGACTCTGTTCCCCATGGGGGCCAGTTAGATAAACTGGGAGAAATGGGGTTGGGGAACCAGATGACCAGATGGATAGGCAATTGGCTCCAGGAACAGAGGATAGTTTCATCCCCAAGGAGGGTCATTAGTGGGGTCCCACAGGGATCAGTCCTTGGGGCCCTCCTGTTCACCTACATCTCTGTCATGAGGACAGGTATCAGGAGTGTGATGAGTCTTATTGTGGATGACTCAAAACTAGGGGTGGTGATGGATGAGGAGGAGGGGAGGATGGCCCTACAGAGGAACCTGGAGGCTCTGGAAAGATGGTCTAGAAAGTGGAAGCTGAGGTTCAATGCAGGGAAATGCAAGGTACTGCACCTGGGGCTAGAACCCTGGCCAAGTGTACACCTCTGTGAGGAAATGCTACAAGTCTCGATGGCTGAGAGGACCTGGGTTGGTGGTGGATGTCAAGATGAACAACTCAGAGATCATGATGGGCAGCTGCCAAGGCCAACAGGTGATGGGATGCATCACTAGGGGATCACTCCAGGAGGAGGGAGTGATACTTCTCTGTATAATCTTGGTGAGTCTGCACCTCAAGTACTGCGTGCAGTTTTGGGAGGCCACACTTAAAGAGGACATTGAACTCCTGGAGAAGGTCCAGAGGAGTGGCAACCAATTATTTGAGGCTTAGGGAGAGGCTCTGCAATAAGCAGGATGACCCCGCACCATTACACCAAGCGCACGAGGCGCCTACTAACAAACAAGTGCCATCAAAATTTTAAACTTCTCCTGAGATTTCTTTTAATGCTATTTCTCCTCTCAGGAAACGTTCACTCTATCCTGGACCTCTTGGACTGTCTGCCCGCCCAAAATAGAACAACGGGTCTCTCACTCTGGTGTCTATCATTGTCTGTAGCCTCCTCAGCAAACCTCGATAACCCAAACTCTGGATCTACCAACACACTCTTGGATCCTCTCTGTCGCCGAAACTTGGCTTCACCCTCAAGATCCCAGACACTGCTGCATGTAATTCCTAGATACTCAGTCTTCAGGCAGAGCAGGTTTTGAAGCATGGTGGTGGCTGTGCCATCTGCCTGAGAGATACTATCATGGGACACGTTATCCCGTTTCCTAGCTCAGGATCCCATCTCTGGTCCTTGCTATCAAAAGTTCTCCAAGGGACCCATAACAAAAATCTTACTATAGTCTATGTATATATACCCCAAAGGAGCTGGTCAGTGGCTTCAATATCATAATGGAATGCCTCAAGGGACTGCGCCATGACACAAAGACCATAATTATGGGTGATTTTAATATCAACTGGCTTGCATCTGAGGCCTACATCTATAAGGATACTGTCACTGCACAGCACCTTACACAGCTTGTCCCAGCACCCACTAGATGCAACTATAGGATGGGGACCAGCACCCTAAACAGTATGAGCACTATCATAACCACAAATATCATTGTGAGAAGCAGGTTTAGAACTGCCATGGTTAGGGATAGGAAGGAGCACAATCTGGCTAAGAGGGGGACAGAGAAAAAACAGCAAAATAGGAGATCAGCTAAAGCAAGTACGATTGGTTGGGGCTGAGGGTGCTGTAACAGATTGGTGAAGCAGCCCAAGGTGGGAAGGGCAACAGTGTATTTAAAGGAGGCCTAGAAGGGGGTTGTGGGGGTGGGATAAAATAACAGTGTCCCAAAAGACCCGAGTAGCTGAAATGCTTCGGGAGGTAGAAGAAAGGCAATTTAGGCAGCAGTCCATGTGCACACCAATGGCCGAGGTGTAAAAATTGCCCTGTCCAATCACAGGACACTGGCAGCAGCACCGCACCAATTGGAATGCAGATGCAAAATATGGAGCTTTAACAGCCTTAGGCACTCATACCTGGTAACAGGATCTGGTGCAGAGTTCCAGGGAGGTGGCCAGAAGATGTATCAGGAGTTGTCGCGGCGGCTGTTCAGTGCCACTTTCAGCAAGTGCTCAGGTGAAACTAGGGCTTTCTGAGCGAAACCTGGAGAAAATTGGATAGAAGGCCTGGAACTGATGGTGGGGGTGGCGGGAATTACAGCTGTTCAGACTGTGGCAGAGTTTCAGAAGGGATTCAGAGAAAATGGAGCGATGCAGGGGACAACTGAGGCAGAGACTGACAAAGAGAAAGAGAGAGAAGTACAAACAGCAGCAATCAGGTTACAGGAGCAAAACTGCACTATTAAATACATTAATTAACAAGGCAAGCAGGCAGCTTAGATTAAAGTTCACAAAGGTCGTGCACAGGCTTAAATTAGCAAAATAACAGTGTCTCAAAAGACCAAAGTAGCTGAAATGCTTCAGGAGGTAGAAGAAAGACAGTTTAGGAAGCAGTCCGTGTGCGCACCAATGTCTGAGGTGTAAAACTTGTCCTGTCCAATCACAGAACACTGGCAGCAGTGCCACACCAATCAGAATGCAGCCGCAAAATATGGAGCTTTCACAGCCTTAGGCACTCGTAACTGGTAGCAGGATCTGGTGCAGAGTTCCAGGGAGGCAGCCAGAAGATTTACCAGGAATAAGCACGGCAGCTGTTCAGCGCTGCACTCAGCGCTGCACTCAGCGGTGGCGCCGAAAATTCTGCCGGTTTCGTTCATCAACCCTGAAGAAAAAATTACTCACCTTAGTAATGTTGTTTCTTCTAATGGAGTCTTGTAATATTATGACATATGCAGTTAGTCTCAACCTTAGAACTGCTCCGGAGGTGAAAGAGTTAACTTCCATGCCAGGCATGGAGTCTTGAGCGTGAGCTCGGTTGAGAACTCTGTCTGTTGTTCTTCAAACTCAAACTGTCAGATCTTTACGAGCAAAACTCACTAAGGTTCTGTGTGGAAGCTGTAAACCTACACTAGCCAACTGGCTACTAAAATATTAACACATGTTTTGGTCCCAAAACCAAGACTCAAGTCAGGGGATCTAAAAAATGAAAACACAACAGTAAGCACCCCAGAAAAAAGGAGGTGAAGAAAACAAAGTGGGCAACTTACAAGTGCCAATAGTGCACTGCCCACCCACATCCCAAACAAAGGTTCTGAGAGGGGCAGGTGGAGGTCATAATATAGCAAGACTCCATTAGAAGAAGCAAACATATACAATGCAGTAATTTTTTTCTTCGAAACAACATGGGAGTCTTGCTATATTATGACATATGCAGACTACACAGCAGTAACTCCATGGAGGAGGGACAGAACCTACTTAGAAATAGGCTCTGAAGCACAGCTGTGCCAAAACGAGCATCAATCCTAGCCTGTATGTCCAGGGAGTAATGCTTGGTGAAAGTGTGAACTGTTTTCCAGGTAGCTGCTTGACATATCTCTATGATAGGGATGTCCTGGCTGCAGCCAGGGCCGCAGCTGTACCTCTGGTAGAGTGAGCCCTCAGGCCTGAAGGGGAACCTTGCCCAGTTTTTGGTAACAAAATTGGATACAAGAGACAATCCACCTGGCAATGGATCTTTAGTGGCAGGTTTGAATTTTGCCCACCTCACCATAAGTGAGGAACAGTTGGAGGGAGTCAAACCTGTGACCCTTGGTACGCTCTATGTAGTAACTAAGGGCTCTTTTGACATCTAAACTGTGTAATCTCCTCTCACCAGAGGAGGAATGGTCAGTGAAGTACACAGGGAGAGAAATGGATTGGTTAAGGTGAAAGTCCGAGACCACTTTAGGCAAGAACTTTCTGTTAGTTCTAAGGACCACTTTATCCCTATGAAAGGAGATAAAATCAGGCTCCAGTGATAATGCTTGTAGTTCACTTATGCACCTGGCAGAAGTGATGGCTACCAAAAACACAGTTTTCCAAGTCAAGTACTTAAGCTCTGCTGAAGATAATGGTTTGAAAGGGGGTTGCATTAGCTGGGCAATGCAAACATTAAGATCCCAGGCAGGGTCCCTGAATGGAGGGTTGCTGTGAAGCAACCCCTTGAAAAACTTAGAGAATACTGGATGAGCTGAAAGGGAAGAGGGTTTTCCTGCTGATAAGAAAGCAGATATGGCTGCCAGGTGCACTTTTAGGGTAGCTGGTCTCAGCCCCAAGGAATTCAAATGTACCAAATAATCCAGGACTGTGGACAAACCAGCAGGGTCTGGGGAAATATTCTTGCCAGAGCACCATATGGAAAATCTCTTCCATTTGGAATTATAAGTAGCCCTGGTGGAAGGCATCCTAGAAGCCTTCAAGATATCGAGTACACCCTTGAAACGGTATAGGTCAGCAAACTCTAACTATTCAAGAGCAGGCCTTGAGATTGAGAGATTTGAGATTCGGGTACCAAACCCTCCCCTGGGCACAGGTTAACAGATTGTGATTCCTGGGGAGACACGGGGAAGGTGGACTGCTAAGGACAAAAGGAGTGGATACCAGGGCTGTCTGACCCAGTCTGGAGCAATCAGAATCATCTTGCAAGGTTGAGATCTGATTTTGACTAGCACCTTGAACAGGAGAGGGAAGGGGGAAAAGATAGAAACTTCCCTTCCCAGTTGAGAAGGAAGGCATCCAGAGGACTAAGCCCAACACTGGGGGCCTGCAGCAAAAGAGAGGAAGTTGGTGATTGTCTGGGGCTGCAAAAAGATCTATCTGAGGAGTGCCCACCTGGCAAATACTACCTCCAGAATTAGGGGATCCAGTGACCATTCGTGATGGGCCTGGGAAATCCTGCTGACAGCATCTGCCAGGACATTGTCCTTGCCTGGGAGGTGAACTGCAATAAGGGAGGTGTTCAGGGAATAAGCCAGAGACCACAACTTCATTGCCTTGGTGCACAAGGCCATAGACCGAGAGTTCCTTGCTTTGTTGATGTACCACTACTGTGGTGGTGTTGTCCGGCCCCTGACCTGAACCACTCTGTTCTTGAACAGATGTGGAAAACTTGAAGTGCTAGAAAAACTGCTCTGAGTTCCAACAGATTGATGTGAGTAGAGATTCTTGAGGGGGATCACAATCCTGGGTAGTGAGGTCGCCATGTGAGCTCCCCACCCCAAGAGGGATGCATCTGTAGTAAGGGTCAAGGAGTGAGACTGAGGGATGAAGGGAACTTCTTTTCTCAGATTGCTCTGATCCTGCCACTACTGCAAGGCCTGGATCAGGGTTCGAGTTACTGGGATCAATTTGGTTAGAGGATCTCTGTTTTGAGACCAGAAGGCTCTCAAATGGAACTGAATGTCCTCATCTGAAATCTTGCTCCCTGCACTACCACTGTGGAGGCAGCCATGTGCCCTAGGAGCTGCAGAAAATGCCTTGCTGGTCGAGAGACCTGCAGAGTGAAAGAGGAGGCCAGAGAAACCAGGGTCCTTGCTCTTTCTAGAGGAAGGAAAGCTCTGGCCTGTTTAGTGTTCAGTTCTGCACCTATGAAGGTGAGTAGCTGAACAGGCTCTAGAAGTGACTTTGGGAGATTGAGAAGGAAACCTAGAAATGTAAGCAGCTGCTGAGTAACCAAGGTGTAATTTGACTTGTGCTGGAGACTGGCCCACTATGAGCCTGTCGGTCCAGTAAGAAAGATGGCAATCTTTGCCTTCTTAAATGAGCAACTGCTACTGCCAGGCATTTTGTGAATACCTGGGGGCAGAGGTGAGGTCGAAGGGCATTGCTCTGAACTGGTAATGGCCTGAGGGTAGTTCAAATCTGAGGTACTTTCGATGGGAGCTTCTTATGAAAACATGGAAGTAGGCATCCTTGAGGTCCAGGGACACTAGCCAGTCCCCTGGCCTTAGAGAGGGTAAAATAATTCCCAGAGTCACCATTTTGAATCTTGGTTTTAAAAGGTGCTTGTTTAGGTATCTAAGATCCAGGATAGGCCGCCATTCTCCTGTCTTTTTTGGGGTTAGGAAGTACCTAGAGTACAGTCCTTTGTCCTGGTGTAGGGGAGGAACCCTTTCTACAGCTCTGAGAGCCAGGAGGTTGAAACTTCTGTTTCTGGGTTGAGAGCCTCAGATGGTTGCAGGTGGAAAGGATCTGGTTCTCATCTTTGGAAATTTTTTGAAGCTGAGAACCAGTCCCTGGCTTACTACCTCCAGGACCCCTTTGTCTGATGTTAAAGACTTCCAGTCCTGGACGAAGTAAGCCAGCCTGTCCCCTACAAGTAATGGAGAACCGGTCCTGGTCGTCCCATCAGGGAGCTTGTTTGGCATGGGCTTTAGGCTGGGGGGTGGGAGCAGGCCTGCTCGTACCCCATCTGCCTCTCCCTCTGAAAATTGCCCTCTGAGCGTAGGCTGAAGAGGAGGCCTGGGCTTGGTAAAAAGGCCTGTGAAGAGGCCTGCCCCTGCCCCGGGAAAGCTGCCTCTGAGGAGTGGCCTGCCTTTCCTTGGCCTGTGCACTCCTACATGTAGTTCTATACTCATCCATTTTCTTCATGTAATTCTCTGTCTGCTCCCCCAAACAGAGAGTTACCCACAACAGGAAAATCCATGGCCTCAGTCTGGGTATCCTGCGACAGGCTAGTACATCTGAGCCAAGCCATTCTGCAAAGAGCGACAGATGTAGCCATGACTCTTGAAAATTCATCATTAGAGTCCACTGCAGTGAATTGCACCTTTATGCCTCACTGCCAGCAGCCACCTGTCCCAGCTCCTCAAGGCTGTCCAGGTACCTGTTTCTGCTAGAGCCATAACAGTATCCCATCTAGATTTCTGGTATCTTGCAGACCCATAGGCCATATAGTTTGCCTGTCTGAGTCCCAAGGATGCTGCCATGTACTGTTTCCTTGCCATGGCATCAATCCTCCACGAGTCCTTGTCAGGGGTGTGAAGCCAAGGGAATATTTGCCTTATCACAGGCTGCAGCCTGCACTACCCCAACATGGCTGCATTGTTGTGAGAGGAAATCTAAGATCAGAGCTTGACAATGTGTACCTCTTGTCCATTTTTTATCCACAGGAGGTATAGTGTGAGGAGCTTTTAAAATCTTTATTGTCTGTTTCTAAAAGATTTATGTAAGAGAATAGACAGTCTCCTGGACTCTGGAGTATCCATCATTTCCACATAGTCAGGCTCCTCCTGTTCATCCAGCTTCTTCCAAGGAAGCTGGAGGGTTTCAGTACCTTTTATAAAAACATAAACAGAGGGACCTGGTTTAGGGGGAGACACTCCTAAAGGTCTGTCTGGGGAGATGTCAGGTTCACCGGGCACATCCAGACTTTAAAAATCACATTCACTCTCTTCATAATCTTCCTCCCCTTTCTCCGGTTCATAAAATTACTCTATATCATATTCTTGAACTGGTGGCACCGACTGAACCGACTGCTTACCTGATGGTGCCGGTTCGGTCGGAACCAGGGAAAGCGACTGGACAATTTTGATCGCTTTGGCTATCTCTGCAGCGGTTGGAGAAGGATATTTTGGCTCCACACCTGCTGATTTTCTAGTCCTTTTTGCTGGGACCGACTCCTCCAAGTCAGCTCTCCATTTGCCCAAGGAAGTCTCGCCCTGGTCAGAGGGCACTCCCTCCGGTTCAGTTGGCACCGAACCGTGCTGGCCATCCGGGTCAGCAGACTTCTTGGCCTCTCGTTCCCTAAGTCTACCAACTATCTTATCCAGGGTAGCTGCAGGGAAATTCTTGCAAATCTGGCAGTCTGCATTGAGGTGGTCAAACCCCAGACAATAAACACATGTGGTGTGTGGGTCAGCCTTGGCAAAGGCTTCCCCACAGACACTACAGTGCAGAAACCCAGTGGGCCCTTGTTTTTCTTTTGGGTCTCTCAGACATAGTGCCAGCCTAACCAAAAACTTGCCCGTTTATGGCAATTTGCCTAGCAAAACACCCTTATCGGTTCCCAACCATGTCACGGGTCGTGGAAAAAAACCGTAATGAAATTCGTTTGTTTTAGAACCGATAAGAACCGGGAACCGCACTCTAAATGCAATTTAATAAAGTTTAACAACAACCTGATCGGTTCAAACTGAACCGACAATATCGTTTGCAAGTTCCACACAGAAATAATGTAAAACCTATCTATTACTTAAGATACCACAGACAGAGCTTGAACCGACCGGTTGCAGTTTAAATATAGACAAAATGCGGTTTAAAAACCAAGAAATTACACTTTTAACCAACAAATGAACCGAGCAGCGGAGAAATCTCGGGCGACTGTTCAGTGGTGAAGTAAAATCTGACAGTTTGAGTTTGAAGAACAACAGACAGAGTTCTCAACCGAGCTCACGCTCAAGATTCCATGCCTGGCATGGAAGTTAACTCTTTCACCTCTGGAGCAGTTCTAAGGTTGGGACTAACTGCATATGTCATAATATAGCAATACTTCATGTTGTTTGAAAGATGATTTCAGGCAGTGACCACAAAAATCACCTTTTGGGACAGAATAACACCATGACAATGACTGAATTCATGAGGAGGGGGTCCCAATAACCCCATGTTGAAAATTTGGTGACAAAATTCCCTAAAATGTCTGAGATATGCACCAAAGTTGAAAAAACCCTATTTATGCCATTCTACAGCTTACTGGCATTTCTTCAGTTCGCGGTCAGCTTTGAAGAGCGTTGACGTGTTCCAGGTCCACCAAAGATCGCTGACTGGGCTCCAGAAGAAAGAATAGGGTGAGGGGGTGTGGGGAGGTGGGGTATGCCATGGGTTGGCACAGGTTGGGCTGAAGGAACATTTTCTACTTTACAGGATTAAAAAATACTAATAAATATAACGGGAAGGTTTTTTCTTTTAACAGGTACATTTGACATGCTGGGTGGGCTCCCAGTGTGTCACCTGCATGTTTTGGGGTGAGGTGGACTGGAGCAGATGGGGATTGGGCGGCCACTGGCAAATAAAATGTGTTGGGGTTGATGCCAATGGGGATTGGGCACACCCTTGGCAAACAACTGGCACGGGACATGATGCCAACGGGATTGGACACTTTGGCAAATGAACTCAGGTGGGGGGCATGATGATGCGACAGGGGATTGTGCACCCCCAGCATTGGCTTTTCTGGGGAGTGTGTGAGGCAGTCGGCACAGCCACTGCCATCTCTTATTGAAATGTTACACCAGGAAAGGCACGCCCTGCAATGAGTTGGAGCTCCCTCATTGCAGAGGATAAAACATTTTAAGTTGCTGGCATGCTTTTGCACTGCTGCCATAAACAGCGTGCAATCTAATTCATGCCACGGAGCCCAGTCCCAAAAAGCAGTGGCACCACTGGCTACAACACGACCGCCCCTCCAAAACCTGCTATTCTAAAGTTACTGCATCATGTTTCTTGCACACATGCAAGACAACATAAAATCTATCAGATTCATTTGACATAGCCTTTGCTGAGAACCGTGTTATATATAAACATATGGATTTGCCAGCAGATAAAGGCTTTATGGTCCATCGAGTCTGCCTGAATGGCAGTAGCAACCCTTATACTGCAGCTGCCCCTCTCTCCCCTCCCCTGACCCTCCTACTTACCCTATCCCATCCACCCTATATATCAAGGCTTATATCAAGACAAAGTATCATATTTTATCTTGTCAAGGAAAACAACCTTATTTTATTGTATATTTGTATATTTTCCTTATTTTAATGATCTTTAATCTCAGCGATGAAAAATCTTGGGCAGGATTTTCAAAAAAGGACAAACTGCAGCGCAAAGGTTTGCCCCACACCTTGCCACTGTGCAGGGACCAAAAATGTATATTCACAACTGGATGGTGTACCGCCCTATCCAAATGTGAATAGGTGCAACTGGCGGCAGCGTCAACCCTGGAAAACACTGGGAACCTTAGTAGCGCTGCACCCAACAGTCAGTCTTGAGAATGAGCTGCCAGCAATAGCGCTACATGTTAAGCCCCCCATTCACAAAAGGAGACATGTGTAACCCCAGGTGGCGCTATCCCAAAAAGCTACTGCTCCCTGCCTGCTTGGCTAGTTGCAGGTTAAGGGGCCTGAATACTGAAACAGGTGCCTCCACCCAGAGAACAGGGTTATTAGTAACAAGGCCAACCTGGGTACAGCCCTCCTGGACACTGTAACCCCCTTCTTTCCTTTCGAGCATCCTAGACAATATGCAACAACACTTTCACAATAGTCCCTATTCAGCATACAAATTCCCACATTGTTTGCACTTACCATCAGGGCTGGTTCCACCAGTTCAACCTTGGAGCTCCTGTAAAACAAGGTTAAGCACAGCAAATAACAACGGTGCAGTGCTTTTGGTACAAACTGGAACCACAGACAGATAAAATGCAAAAAGAGTTAGATCTGATTTATTCAGGGGAATTGAACAAGGAAGGGGCATAATCAGATTGATTAATTGATTGTAAAACTGATCTAATCAGGCAATTATGCATGCACATTTAGTCCTGGCACAGTCATACGCTCTGGGCACCCAGTTGGAAGTGAGGTGGGCTAGCCTGGAATGTTGCCCGGGGTAGGCTGGCATCACAGCTGGTTGGGGCCCTGTGATGAAAACAAAAGGCATACACAAAGCACACACAATTTGTAATCCAGAGCCATGAGGCTTAGTTCGTGAAGATTAGGCAAAACAGTTAAATCAGATGATACACTTTGATTGAGCTGTTGTTGCAGGGAGCTACCCTGGTGTTTACTCATGCGAACCAGTACAGGAGACAGAAAGGATGAAATGCAGAGTGCAGGATGACTTTCTGGTTTGCCAGGAGAAGCAGGGCCCACACGATTCACCATGGTGTTGTTTCTGTTTGTGATGTTGAGCAGGGGGCTGATCCCCAGGCAGGTCTCGAGTCAATGGTGTTCTCTGCAGCTGAAGTAGCTAGCTGGGCCAGTGTGGCAGGGGCCAGGTCAGGTAAGACAGTTCAGATATCAGTCCGGAAAGGCTGGATGTAGCTTCCATCAAGAGTGGCACAATTACACAGTGGAGAACCAAATCGCGACCCACTAACAGCATACCTGCACATTTATAGTAAAGCAATCACCATACCACAAAAAGGATAGCAGTCCAGCAGCAATATCAGTGTCTCTGAGCAAAACCAGGAGTTCTGTGGTGAAAGGGTGTCCTGACAGTCCAATCACGTACAGCAAATATTTGGCCTTCTTCAGGTTCAAGGCTGGTCACAGTTCAGTGGCTTTATCACATCCGATTTCAGACACTGTCCGGTTACTAAGCCTTTCAAAAAATTTTCTCTCGAGGGACAGCAGGCTGACAGGCCTAACTCAGCCTTTCCACTGATTTCCCATGCTACTAGCCAGGGGCAGCTGCTCAAATCACTCGAGCTGTTTACTCTTCAAACTCTAACTCCAGACTGAAACACTGCAGCAGGCAGCTGGGAATTTCCTTCAGTCCAAAAGGTTCCAGTTGGTTGATCCATCCAGTCTGTCAAAGCCAGAGCTCCCCTCCAGGTCCATTTAGGAGCAAAGTGGAAAACTACAATTCCTACAGAAATTTGCTCCCACAAGACCCTAAGGGACAGACACCATTTTAGAGTCCCCAAAAGTACTGATTGGTCCCAATAGGCGGTCCAGAACCAAATGGTGAGGCAATACCTGAAATATCCATGTTGCAAAGGAAGGCAGGTTAGACAACTAAGCAACATTATTATTATTAAAAACAGAGAACATTAAACAGTCACAGTTTCCCAGCAGGGCTCCCTCTGAGTAAACATGGCGGCAAATGGAGTCATAACACTGTAGCCCAGGCGTAGACCGAGCCTGAAAACTACTCGGTCCATAACCAGATAAATTTTACACACAAGATAGGCAGCTCTTAAAGAGACAGGCGTGGAGGCTAACAGGGCACTCACATGCAAACACTTTTAAATCGCTAGGACACAGAACATCAGCCTGGCAGTGGGCATTTAGGCAAGCCCAAGGAAGACTTTCGGGAACCCCCATTTGTAGGGGATTACACATGCAAATGTGCCCATTGGGCATGCGAGACACTAG
This sequence comes from Neoceratodus forsteri, assembly GCA_016271365.2. Taxonomy (NCBI): domain Eukaryota; kingdom Metazoa; phylum Chordata; order Ceratodontiformes; family Ceratodontidae; genus Neoceratodus; species Neoceratodus forsteri. The sequence continues at coordinate 187,356,059 of CM057459.1, read as the reverse complement.
TGCCCATTAGTATGCCTATCATGAGACCATTTACATGGCCTGTGGGTGGCTTAGTTTAGCCCTCCCACCTGCCCAAACTCCACACAGCTGCAGTCCCCCGTGGCGTACTGCCACCCTACTCTGATCACCATCCTGGTGTAGAAATTGAATGCTATTTCTATGTCTAGTGTCTCTTCCTCAGTCTCCAGTTACCGACCCTGTATTAATTATAGTAATCTTTTCCATAGTGTAGTATCCCTCCCTCCACTCGGTCCACAATTGACATCTCTGTATTAATAATAGTGATCTTTTCAATAGTGTAGTGTCCCCTCTGGTCCCTGATTATTGACACTGTATTAATAACAGTGATCTTTTCTATAATGTAGTGTCCCTCCTACTCCGTGGTCTCTGACTGCTGACCCTGTATTGATAATTGTGATCTTTTCCATCATATAGTATTCCTTCCCCCACCCAGTCCACGATCGACATCTCTGTATTAATAACAGTGATCTTTTCCATAATGTAGTGTCCCTCCTACTCCCTGGTCTCTGATTGCTGACCCTGTATTCATAATTGTGATCATTTCCATAATGTAGTGTCTCTCCTACTCCCTGGTCTCTGACTGCTGACCCTGTATTAATAATTGTGATCTTTTCCACAGTGTAGTGTCCCTTCCCCCACTCAGTCTCCGATCGCTGACCCTGTATTAATAAAAGTGACCTTTTCCATAGTGGGGTGGCCCTACCTGGTCCCCAATCGTCGACCCTGTATCAGTAATACTGATCTCCCTTTCTCCCTCTCAGTTTCCATTCCGCCATCTGCATGGTGACAAAAGAGATCCCTGTTAGTCAATGTTTCTCTCCCTCCCCATTGTCTGACTGCCATCCCATGGTGACAAAAGAGATCGCTGTTAGTCCAGTACTCCTCCCCATCCCAATGTCTGACAGCCATCCTTGTGATAAAAACAGAAGGATCCCAGTAGTGTAGTGCACCCACCCCCTCCCTGTTGTCTGATCCCCATCCCAGTTGTAATATCAAACTATCCCTGGTAGTCTAGTAGTCCTTCCCCCCTCCCCCTTGTCCGAGGGTTGAAACCATTGTAAAACTCAAAATCCCTAGTAGTCTAATGGTCCCCCCTTCTGGTAAAGGTCTGACCCACCACCTTATTCTCCCCCAGCTGGCGAGCAGCACAGCCCTCCTCTCACCAGTGCAACTGGCTACCGACTGAGCTCTCAATGAGCAAATACCGTATACAGTCCGACCCAGTGACAGTGATTGACAGCAACCCCAACATAGCTTATAAATACTGGTGCCATCAAATGGCTCACTGTGCAGACAAAATATGTCCCTCCTCCCTTCAGCTTCTTTTTGTTATTTGCTATAGAACTGGCAATTGATCTGGGATGTATTGCTTTTTGCATATATTGGGTATGTGGAGGAGCACCTTTTGTATTTCATAATTTATTTTTTTAGTTATTTAACCTGGAGTAGTACACTAAGCTGAAAGCTTTTTTACAGGTGCCACCTGGGAGCACAAGGAGGTTAAGCGACTTGCTCAGGGTCACACAGTATGCAAGTGGAAGCTGTGGGGTTCAAACCCAGGACTGGTCTGCTGGATGTCACCCGATCTGCAGCTCAGAGCCTTAAACCACTGCGCTATACTGCCTCCCATAAATATTATATAGCCATATGTATCTGCATTTGTAGTTTGATGTTTAACTATTGTTGCACTAGGGTGATTTTTTTACTTGTTTCTTTAAGTCTTCTAAACAAATTCATGGTATTAACTCTGTAACTCCACCCCTAACGATGCATCACATTTTCATTCGCGAAGTGCTGGGGTTAAGCAATGTGGCTTTTCCGGACTCAATAAACACACTTGGTGGCATTAAACCTTTGAACATGCCTCAGTGGGAAGACAAGAGAGATTTAAATAGAGAAGTCCCATATAGTGGTCATAGGGCTGGAGCAGGTAGAGGAACATGGGGACATTGGTGGGAAAAGGGCAAGGCTGGGTGGGCAGGCAGCAAAGTCATAGATGTGGAAGACTAGTCTGGTGGTCCAAGGGATTATGTGGGTGAAGGTACATGGTGACATAGGTAGGGACAGCCAGTATGGTTTCCCAGGGATAGTCTAGGTGGGTAAAAAGGGGAGAGGTTGCTAGGAAAAGTTAGTCCTTGGATTCCAATGATGATCCAGATTGAGGGACATGGAGAATGTAGGTGGTGGAGGCAGATCCAGTGCTCCCAGGGCTGGTCCAAGTGGGTGTACAATGGAAACATAGACATGGGAGGCCATTCCAGTCATCCCAGGACTGGTCTATTTGGAGTTACCATGGGGCATAGGTGAGGCAGGCAAGCCCAGCAGTCCCAGGGATGGTTCAGGATGTGCACAGAGAGATTTAGGTGTGGAAGACTGGTCTGGGTTCCAATTGCTGGTCAGGGTGGACAGAGAGGGGAGGTATAGTTAGGGGATGCTAGTCAAGGGGTCTCAGGCATGGTCCGAGTGGAAGAAAATTGGTCCCTTATGTGGGAGAGACAAGTCTGGGTGTCCCAGGGCTGGTCTAATTAGACATTGAAGACAAACAAGACATTACTAGGAGAGGCTAGTGTGTGGGAGGATTGGGTGGGGGAGAGGAGCTGGATGTTTAGTGCCATGCTGGGGTGGGTGGGGGCTCTAGACACCAGAGACCTGGACCGCAATCTGTGGTACATGGGGGACAGACTTCTTGTGACTGGTAATTGAATACTCCACTGTGTGACACCAGAGCACTCGCTGGTTCGCACCCTATAGCAGGCACTGGTTGCAGATGCCGAAACAGGGACCAGGGATCATTGGCTGGGAATGGGAGGCGGGTTCTTGGGAGATGGCAGCGTTGCTACAGGTACTGGCTGCAGAGCTGTTATTCAAGTTTAAGATTATATGTGGGAATAACTCTCTTGAGCAGGTTCATTCACAAGGAGGTCCTGATCACATTTAACAGGAACAAACACAGAGATATATATATCAAGGTGGAATATATACATAAATCAGGAGGGGTTACATTGGATACAAAAATGTGTGCTAATTACAACAGGCAGCCAATATTTTAATATAAAAGGCATAAAAATAAGTGAAAAGTAGCCTGGGGGACCAGATAGAGAGGAAGGTGAGACGAAGATGTGGATGGAGTGGGACAAGGAAGGGATAACAGGGGAAGTAATAGCAAGATACAAGGGTGGTGCAGGGTGAAAGTGAAAAAAGGAAGAGCGATAAAAAGGGGAAATGAGAGAAAAAATGTGAGGGAATCATCTGAGCAGAACAGGGGGAAGTTGGTGAAAGTGTAAAATAGAGAGTGAATGGAGGAGATAAGATAAAGAGAAAAAGGGGGAAGTAAGAAAAAAAGCGTGTGGGGGGTCAGATAAACAGATCAGGGAGATGGTGGTGAAAAGTGTAACAGAGGAGAATTGGAGGAGATAAGAGGCGAAGGTCCAATGGACAATAGTATTCAGGTCCCCGCACGTACAGTTGCATTGCATCCCCCTCCACAGTTTGCTCAGCCGCAGACTCTGTTTGCACATGCAAACCAGGCTTCTGAACATAGGAAATCTGCTCAAAGCCCAGTCTGTGTGCACAAACCAGTATCTGCACAAGGGAAAACGTTTGCACACTGGGCCCCAAATGTGCACTGGTTTTAGATTCAAACTGGAATTAACTTAAAAACAGATACACCCCAAATTTGGAACAACTAATGCCCTGGCTGTGACCCTCATGCTGTAGTATATCCCTGCACAGGAATGCTCCCCTTACTGAATGTTACTACTTGAATGGGACCTTCTCAGTAGTGGTATTCAGTTTAGGGAAGAGAGGACATTTAATTTTGGGTACATTCTGATTTTCACCAACAACCAGGCTGCCAACAGAATTAGAATGAATAGAAATTCAGAAGCTCTCAGTCCATGGCACACCAAGGGTTCACTTCTCAGCATCTATTCCCTCTCTTTTCCTTTTCCTTTTATATTCATTCTCCCTGTCTCAGAACTGGGTATTGTTCCACTGAGGCAGCCACTGCTGCCCCCATTACTGTTGCCGTGCCACAGCTTAAGCTCACAACAGCTACTGCCGAGACTAGGTAGTCTCTTTTTTTTTTTTATTTAAGGTCTGTGCTCCTACTCCCTCGGTGGCCCCCCTTCCTACCAACCCACCCAAACCGTCACCCGGCTCCTCTGGGACTTACCTTGCAGTGTGCGTCCAGCTACCAGTGTGGAGCCTGCGAGGGGTTAGTTCTCATCGTGTCACCAGGGGGATTTTATTTATTTTATTTATTTATAACATTGGAATTACAACCTTTTGAGTCAAAGACTCGTTTCCAAAGGCACCACGTCAGAGACAGGTGAATACATAGTACAGACAGGGTATAATACATATCAAGTGATTACAAGAGTTTTGAGACAAATCAAGTAAATACAGAGTAGCAACAACCATAAACATCAAATAGCAATACAACATCACAGTGCACACAACAGTGCAGTGATCAGTCATCACAGTAAACAGTATCGACACAATGGCCTATACAGAGTGGTAGCTAGGCAACAGTAGGCAGATGAAGTACTTCAGTGGTGCTGCCTCAGCAAGAGGCATTGTCAGCAAAGATTGGTTAAGAGCCCCCTAGTGATGCATGGCTGTATGTTTGTAGGCATTGTCAGCAAAGATTAGTTAAGAGCCCCTAGTGGGGGAGGTAACTGGTGGTCTAGGACCCTGCATGTTGGGAACAATTGCAACAGCGGGTGGAGAGAGAATGAGGTTCTTGAGAGCTTACTTAAAAGGACCTATTTTGGGAAGGGAGGGAGTTGATAGAAGTGGGGAGGAAGTTGAACCAGTGTGGTGCCTTGTAACAAAAGGATCTCTGGGCGAGGGAGGTTCTCACCCTGGGGACTCTAAGAGTGGCCTTGGTGGAACTATGAGTGGAGGTAGAGGGGGTAGTTGGGTGGAGGAGGACACCTTGGAGGGGAGAGACATAGCAGTATTTCTTTTGCCAGAGGCAGATCTGACATTGTGATCTGTCTTCAAGATTGAATGTGTTGGCCAGGAGTATAGAGCACATGTATGAGTCTGCCTGTCTGCACCAGTTAGGAGCCTGCAGGCCTTGTTTAGGGACATTTGAATTTTGCTGAGGGCAGTGGCATCAGCAGCGGCAGAGACAGAGAGGCCATAGTCTACAAGTGACAAGACTGAGGCGGTGACAGCCAGTCTGAGGGTTTCTGGAGGTAGGCAGCCCTTATGGCGCAGGGAGTATAGAGTACAATGGGAGGCCATAGTCCACAAGTGACAAGACTGAGGAGGTGACAGCCAGTCTGAGGGTTTCTGGAGGTAGGCAGCCCTTATGGCGCAGGGAGTATAGAGTACAATGGGAGGCCATAGTCTACAAGTGACAAGACTGAGGCGGTGACAGCCAGTCTGAGGGTTTCTGGAGGTAGGCAGCCCTTATGGCGGTAGAGAAGGCCTATGCGTATGGTGGCAGTGGAGGTGAGCAGGCTGATTTGTGAGTGAAAGGTGAGGGCAGAGTCGCAGGTAATGCCCAGGTATTTGTAGTTGTTAACCCGCTCCAGTGGTTGAAGTGCGCTGGATAGTGTCTGGAGGGGCGAGTTTTTGGCATTGCTTTGATGGTGAGCAAACAACATGGCTTCGTTTTTTTTTTTTTTTTATCTTAATAATCAGCTTGCAGGCAATAAACCAGTTCTCAATTTGGCTGAAAGAGCACTGGAGGGAGGTCTGAAGAGAGGAAGGGTCAGGGTGGGAGGAAAAGAGGACAGCGTCATCTGCATATAGAAGAACCTTGCTGGAGCAGGAGTTGGGTAGGGCATTCAGGTAGAGACTGAAGAGAAGAGAGCCCAAAATGAAGCTCTGTGGTACCTCTGAGCAGACAGGATGGCTGCTGGAGAGGGTGTTATATATTTTAACACATTGGGAACGTGAGGAGAGGTAACTAGAGAACCAATCAAGTGGGCCTTGGGAAAAGCCAAGTTGAAGGAGTGAGTCAAAAAGGAGAGGGTGACAGACCATATCAAAGGCCTTGGAGAGGTAAATAAAGACAGCTCTGGCAAGGTGGCCTTTGTCAAAGGGTTTCATGAAGGAAATTAGAGAACTCCACAAGGGTTGTGGTCATAATATGACCTGGCCGGAAGCCATGCTGCTCCCTGCATAGTAGATTGTGGGAGGTGAGATATTTGGACAATTGGTCTGCCACGATTTTTCCAGGGCTTTTGAGGGGACAGAGATCAGCTGATCGCTGCCAGGGAGGAGGTGTCACCACTTTTAAGGATGACAGAGATACAGTAACTGCCTTTTTCCAGGCTTGAGGAAACTAGCCAAGGCAAAGGGCAGATAAAAAGGTGCATGAGGGAGGGATTGAGGCTGGGGAGGTGGGTCAGTTTTCCACATTTTCTTCCCCTTAAACCTCAGAGACCCAGCCATTCACAGATGTGCATGCACGTGGAGGTGTGCGTGTGCACTGGCATTGGAGACAGCCCCGATCTGCCCAGCCACCCTAACATCTAGAGCTTAACCCCCCATGCTTGACACTACCGCCGAACCTCTAACTCAGTGGCAGCCAAGAGCCGGAGAGGCCTACCACTCCTACCCTGGGGAAAAGAGCTGCCTAGCAGCTGCTCAGTCCAGTCCCAGCCCTTCCCCACACAGCCAGGAGTCCCGGCATCCCATGCTCATTTCCAAACACACATCACTGGCATGGTGAGAGGTAAGGCATCCAACCCTTCAGCCCTCAGTGCCACTTGACTGGCTCAGGACTAGGTATTCTGATGACATCCCTGAAACCTGACCCCCTCCAGTGTGGATCAACTAGTTGGGTGTGGGTTGGCCCAAGAATCTGGGTCCACAAGAATGTCAGCCACCGAGGTGGACATGAAGGGCTACCAAACAGAGCAGGTTAGGGCTGGTTTGTTGCCCTTGACCCCAAAAACTCCCTGTCCCTCCCTCCCCTAGATGGGAGTACACTGATGCTGCAGTGCTTAAGTCTGTGTAGGGGGCCCCAATGTTGAAAGGTCTGGCCAGTCAACCCTAATGGAGTCGCTGCTGCAGTGGGAGAAAACTCTGTCTCCTCCCAGAGTCTGAGACATCTCTACAGCACTATGGCTGTGTCACCCCCCACACACACACATACACACTAATATTTTTTTGAAATTTCAACACTTTATTAAGTTTTAAAATACAAATACATCAAAACGACTGTCCAGTTACATTGTGTCCAAGATAAAACAACCCCCCCATATACATCCGGAGTACTGCCCCTAAACCATAAAACAAGATAAAGAAAACATCACGATACCCAAATCCCCTCAATCCCCCCAATACAAGCCTATCCACCAAACACCCCACCCTTAACCTCCCCACGCCCCTGGAGTGTCCCCCCACCCATACTACAACCAACTGAAAGAAAACATAAAATAAAATTAGTACAGTGTATCAATAAAATGCTGAGGCACATACAGAGACAAATCTGACAGAGATTATTTATGCAAATATAAGGCATATAGTTTACCCCATTTTTTATTAAATGAACCCATACAGTTGCGTGAACTTGCAATCAGCCTTTCAGTCTTGAAACAAGCAGATAATTCCTTTAGCCATTCCACGTAAGATATGGTTAGTTGGTCCATCCAGTGCTTAAGTACCAATTTCTTAACCACCATTGAAATTAGTGCCATGTGGAATTTACACTCCAGGATATCAATACTGGAATATATGCCCAGAACACATACCTCTATAGTAAACAACCCATCCAAACCCATTAATGGATCAAGTCTAGACTAAATTGTTTGCCACAAAGGAGCTACCTTCTCACAGTACCAGAAAATATGTAGCAGATTTCCTTCAGCCTAACCGCATCTAGTGCAACTAGAACCAGGAAGCCTACCCAATTTAGCCAGTTAAACCGGAGTATAGTACATATTATTTAAAATATGATATTGGATAAGCCTTAATCTGTCCTGAGTGTAGTATCTGTGCAGATCTTTCCAAATCTGGGTCCAGTTAAAAGTGGTATTTGGCAGAAGAGAAGAAAAAAATTACTCACCTTAGTAATGTTGTTTCTTCTAATGGAGTCTTGCTATATTATGACAGTAGCAGTTTGATCCACCACTAGAACTGCTCCGGAGGTGAAATGGTTAATACCATTCCAAAATAGAACTTTGAGCACGAGCTCTAAGAAGCAGCTCTATCTGTGTAATTTCAAACCTGAACTGTCAGATCTTTACGAGCAAAAACTCACTAAGGTCTGTGTGGAAGCTGTAACCTACACTAGCCAAATGGCTACCTAAATATTAACAACCATTGCTGGTCCCAACACCCAAGACTCAAGTTAGGGGACCAGAACTAACACAATTCTAACAACATGAGAATAAAACAACAGTATAATAAAACACACACACCCCAAACTCCCAAAAGGGAAGAAATGCTAAAAGGGCATAAAATAGTGCCCACACTAAGTTGCCCACACCCCACCCAAGTAGTAGTTCTGAGAGGGGCAGGCTGGGGGGGAGGTCATAATATAGCAGGACTCCATTAGAAGGAACAACATTACTAAGGTGAGTAATTTTTTCTTCAAACAACATGAAGTCTTGCTATATTATGACAGTAGCAGACTACACAGCAGTACCTCCATGGAGGAGGGCAGAACCTACTTAGGAATAGGCTCTGAAGAACAGCTGTGCAAACCGAGCATCTCTCCTGGCCTGGACATCCAGGGAGTAATGCTGGTAAAAGTGTGTACCATTTTCCAAGTAGCACTGGCATATCTCTAATATAGAGATGGCTCTGACAGCAGCTAGAGACGCAGCTGTACCCTAGTAGAATGAGCCCTCAAGCCAGAGGGGATCTCTGCCCAGTTTCTGATAACAAATTGGATACAAGAGACAATCCACCTGGCAATTGATCTCTTAGTGGCAGGTTTGCCTTCCCATCTTCACCATAGGTAAGGAAAAGTTGGAGGATTCGAACTGCTGACCTTTGAGTACGCTCTATATAGTAACTAAGAGCTCTCTTAACATCCAGGCTATGCAACCTCCTCTCACCAGAAGAGGATGAACAGTGAAAAATACTGGAAGGAGATAGATTGATTAAGATGGAAATCCGAAACCACCTTAGGTAAAACTTCCTATTAGTCCTAAGGACTACCTTATCCCTGTGGAAAGAAATAAAGTCAGTTTCACTGACAAGGCTTGCAACTCACTTATGCGTCTAGCAGAAGTGATAGCCACCAGAAAAACAGTTTTCCAAGTTAGATACTTAGCTCTGCAGAAAACAGAGGTTCAAAAGGGGGTTGCATTAACTGGGCAATACAAACATTAAGGTCCCAGGCAGGGGCCGATTCCCGAAAGGGTGGATTAGTATTGAGTAATCCCTTAAAAAACTTGGAAAACACAGGGTGAGTGGAAAGAGGGATGACTTTCCTGCTGACACAAAAGCAGATACAGCTGCCAAATGGATCTCAGGGTAGCTGGTCTGAGACCCAAGGAATTAAGATGGACCATGTAATCCTAATACAATGGGCAAATCAGCAGATTCTGGGAAATATTTTCCCAGCACACCAAATAGAAAACCTTTTCCATTTAGAACTATAAGTAGCCTAGTGGAAGGCTTTCTGGAAGCCTTTAGGATTTCAAGAACACCTTGAGAGGTGTAAATCAGCAAACTCTAACTCCTCAAGAGCCAGGCCCTGAGGTTGAGGGATTTGAGGTCCGGATACCAAACCCTTCCTGGGCACAAGTTAACAGGTTGTGAATCCTGGGAGGCAAAGGGAAGATGGATTGTCAGTGACAGAAGGAGTGGGTACCAGGGCTGTCTGGCCCAATCCGGGCAATCAGAATCACCCTGCAAGGCTGAGATCTGATTTTGACTAATACTTTGAATAGGAGAGGGAAGGGAGGGAAAGCATAAAGAAACTTCCCCTCCCAATCCAGGAGAAGGGCATCCAGGGGGACTGAGCCCAACACTGGAGGCCTGCAACAGAACAGAGGAAGTTTGTGATTGTCTGGGGCTGCAAAAAGATCTATCTGAGGGGTGCCCCATCTGGCAAAGACTATCCCAGCACTTGAGGATCCAGGGACCATTCGTGATGGCCCTGGGAAATCCTGCTGAGAGCATCCGCTAGGACATTGTCCTTCCCTGGAAGATGAACTGCTATGAGGGAAGTGTTCAGGGAATAGGCCAGAGACCACAACTTCATTGCCTCGGTGCACAAGGCTGAAGACCGAGTGCCCCCCCTGTTTGTTGATGTACCACATTGTTGTGGTGTTGTCTGTTCTGACTTGTATCACCTTGTTGTGGACAGATGCAGAAAATGCTTGAAGAGCTAAAAAGACAGCTCTGAGTTCCAGCAAATTGATGTGGAGCAGAGATTCCCGGGGGGACCACACTCCCTGAGTGGAAAGGTCGCCCATGTGGGCTCCCCAACCCAGAAGGGAAGCATCTGTAGTGAGAGTCAAACTGTGAGCAGGGGGAATGAAGGGGACCCCCAATCTTAAATTGCTCTGATCCTGCCACCACTGGAGGGCCTGGATCAAGGTTTGAGTCACTGGGACCAACTTGGAAAGGGGGTCTCTTCTCTGAGACCAATAGGTTCTCAAGTGAAACTGAATGTCTCTCATCTGAAATCTTGCTCCCTGCACAACAGCTGTGGATGCAGCCATGTGTCCCAGGAGCTGCAGAAAGTGTCTTGCTGGTCGAGAGACCTGCAGGGTGAAGGAGTAGGCCAGAGCCACTAAATTCGTCACCCTCTCTAAGGGAAGAAAAGCTCTGGCTAGCTTTGTGTCCAACTCTGCCCCTATAAAGGTGAGTACCTGGACTGGTTCCAGAACCGACTTTGGTAGATTTAGCAGAAAGCCCAGGGAGGTGAGAAGCTGCTGGGTGACTTGCAGGTGAGATTTTACCTGTTCTGGGGACTGGCCTACAATGAGCCAATCATCTAGATAGGAAAACAGCAATCCTTTGCCTCCTTAAGTGAGCCACTGCCACTGCTAGACACTTTGTGAATACCCTTGGGGCAGAGGTAAGGCGAAGGGCATTGTTTGAACTGGTAATGACCTGAGGGTAGTTCAATCTGAGGTACTCTCGATGGGAGCTTCTGATTAGGACGTGGAAATAGGCATCCTTGAGGTCCAGGGAGGCTAACCAGTCCCCTGGCCTTAGGGAGGGTAAAATCATTGCCAGAGTTACCATTTTGAACTTTGGTTTCAAAAGATGCTTGTTCAAATATCTGAGGTCTAATATGGGCCGCCATTCTCCTGTCTTTTTTGGGGTAAGGAAGTATCTGGAATACAGACCCCTGCCCTGGTGCAGGGGAGGAACCCTTTCCACTGCTCTGAGAGCCAACAGAGTTGAGACCTCTGCTTCCAGAGCAAGGGTCTCTGAAGCACTTGCAGGTAGAAAAAGTCTGACTCTCAACTTGGGAAACTTTTTGAAGCTGAGAACCAGACCCTGGCTTACTACTTCCAGAATCCACTTGTCTGAGGTTAAAGAAGCCCAGTTCTGACTGAAGTAAGCCAGCCTGTCACCGGGTAAAGAGAATGGCCCTGGGCACCCTATCAGGTGCTTGCTTAGCAGGAGCTTTAGGCTGAGGGTGGGAGAAGGCCTGCCCACCCTCGCCTGCCTCTGCCTCTGAAGAAGCCCCTCTGAGCATAGGCAGAGGAGGCCTGAGTCTGGTAAAAGGCCTGTGAAAAGGCCTACCCTCTACCCTGGGAGTATGCCTCTGAGGAGTGGCTTGCTGCTCCTTAGCTTGGGCACTTTTGTAAGTAGTCCTATATTCATCCATCTTTTCATGTAATTCTCTGTCTGCTCCCAAACAGAGAATTTCCCACCACAGGAAAATCCATAGCCTTAGTCTGGGTATCCCAGACAGACTAGTACACCTGACCCAGGCCAACCTACAAAAGCTACAGATGTGGCCATGACCCTAGAGGAAACATCATTAACATCCACAGCAGCATGAAACTGTACCTTAGAAGCCTCAATGCCATCAGCAATAACCTGTTCTAGTTCACAGCAAGGGCTTGCTTGGCTAATTCCATAACAGTATCCCATCTAGATTTCTGATGCCTAGCTACATAAGCCATATAATTTGCTTGCCTGAGTCCCAGAGAGGCTGCCATATACTGTTTTTCACCATGGCATCAATCTTCCTGGAATTCCTTGTCAGGAGGATGTGAAGCCAGGGGATATTAGTTTATCACAGGCTGCAGCCTGAACTACCCAACATGACTGCATTGCTGAGAAAGGAATTCTGTATCAGGACCTGACAATGTGTACCTTCTGTCCATCTTTTTATCTACAGGAGGCACAGAATTAAGAGCTTTTAAAATTTTATTGTTTGCTTCCTAAAAGACTTATGCAAAGGAATAGACAATCTCCTAGACTCTGGAATATCCATAATTTCTACAAAATCAGGCTCCTCTTGCTCATACACAGCTTCTTCCAAGGGAAGCTGGAGGGTTTCAGCAACTTTTTTGTAAAACATAAAATGAGATGGGGACTCAGATAGCATAGGGGGAGATTCTAGAGGTCTGTCTGGAGAAATGTCCGGTTCAATGGGCACACCCAGACCTTCCCAGCCACATTCATACTGTTCATAATCATCCTCCCCCTCCTCTGGTTCATAAAATTCCTCAACATCATATTCCTGAACCACTGGAACCGGACGAACCGACCTTTTGCCAGATAGTGGCGGATCGGACAGAACCTGAGACAGTGACTGGACAATTTGTATGGCTTTTGTTATCTCTGCAGCAATTGGAGAAGGGGGTTTTAGACTCCAAACCTGCTGACTTTCTTGTTTTCTTTACTGGAATTGGTTCCTCAGAACCAGCTTTTCTTTTGCCCGAGGAAGTCTCGCCCTGGTCAGAGGGCACTCCCTCCGGTTCGGTTGGCACCGAACCGGGCTGGCCATCCGGGTCAGCGGACTTTTTGGCCTCTCATTCCCTGAGCCTGCCCAATCTCTTTTCCAGGGTGGCTGCAGGGAAATTCTTACATATCTGGCAGTCTGACTGGAGGTGGTCAAACCCCAGACAATAGACACATGTGGTGTGTGGGTCAGCCTTGGCAAAGACTTCCCCACAGACATCACAGTGTTGAAACCCAGTGGCCCAGTTTTTCTTTTGGTTTCTCAGACATAATGCCAGCCTAACCAGAAAATCCTGCCCTTTAAACGGCAGTGCCAGGCAAGACACCCTTATCAGTTCCTAATCGTGTCACAGGTATTGGAAAAAAACGTACTAAAATCCGTTTTTTTTAGAACCGATAAGAACCAGGAACCGCACTCTAAAATGTTAAACTTTAAAGTTAATGAGTTTTAAACCCAGCTGATAGGTTCAAAATCGAACCGATAAACTTACAAGTTCCACACAGACAAAACCTTTAATTTACTTACGATTACCACAGACAGAGCTTGAACCGAACGGTTTTGCAGTTAAAATAAAACTATTCTCGGTTGAATCAACCGAGAAAACACTGTTTAAACCGAGAAATGAACCGAGCAGTAGGAGAAATCTCCGGAGCGACTGTTCACTGAGGCGGAGTAAAGAATCTGACAGTTCAGGTTTGAAATTACACAGATAGAGCTGCTTCTTAGAGCTCGTGCTCAAAGTTCTATTTTGGAATGGTATTAACCATTTCACCTCCGGAGCAGTTCTAGAGGTGGATCAAACTGCTACTGTCATAATATAGCAACACTTCATGTTGTTTGAAGTCCAAACTACGGAACCCACCAGGGAATTAGGGAACTTAAGGCCTAGTAGAAAGGAATAGATCCTTGAAATCACATGGGGTCTGTTCACATTATCTTGTATTTGAAGAAGGAAAGGCCTGACTTGAGATTCCTTAAACTCGGTACCAAAGTTATTCAGTGCCAGGAGTCTCAATTGAAAGACTTTAAATATATCCTTCTGAGGTATTTTAAAACTTGCCATGATTTCGGGAGAAGAGAGAAGAGAGCCATGCGAGAAGAGGCCTTCTATCAATGCACCTTGAAACTGAGGAAGCCACCCCAATGGGATCGATAATCCACCAATTGTAATATTAGGATTCAGAATAAGGTGCTGTTCCATGTCCCTTTTACATGAAATACCAAAAAAGTGCCAGCATTGAGCAAGAACTTTAAGCGAGGTACTAATAACCGTTGGCATTGCCGAATTGGAAAGAAAGAAAATAATAAGCGAATTGAGGTTATTCGAATCCAGAATCTGTTTTTCGAGCTGGAGCCAAATAGGAGTGAAATAGTTGTCCCCAACTAGCAACCATCTCCCCAACTTCAACAAATGGCTGGCCCAATAATACAAAATAAAATTAGGCAGACACAGTCCACCCAAATCTTTGGGGAGACTAAGCTTAAGGAAGGAGCATCTAGGGCACTTACCCTGCCAAGTAAATTTAGAAAGCGTAGAGTGAAAATGCTGCAGATAGGATAAAGGGAGCCACAAATTTAGTAAATTTAAAGGGAAAAATGGGGCAGGACGTTCATCTTAATGATACTAATCCGGCCCCATAACGAGAGAGGGAGTTTGGCCCATCTTTGAAGGTCCTGTTGAATATTTACCATTAAGTCATCCAGATTAAGTTTCCTGAGCAACCCAGGGTCTTTAGCAAGATGCAATCCCAAATATTTAATCGAATGTGGAGACCATTTCATCCCAAATTGGGAGAAACTGACTTTATGGGTAAACGCATATAATGGAAATCAATCAATCAATCAAAATCTTTATTCAGGCGGACATCATTGAGCAAAGCTCATTTACAAGATGGATCTGATAGGTCGAGGAACAACTTGAAGGTACAAAAGCAGACATATACAAAACACATCTATATAAACAGATACAATAATATAAACATATATACAAACAGGGTAGCCGGAGATTACAGGCGCCAAGGCAAGCTAAACCAGACAGTTATGATTGATGACTACTAAAATGTTGAAAACAGCCTCTGAAAAATGACATGGAGGGGCTGGTGGGAGTTTTGGATAGGGACTAAGTCTACTAGTAGTGAGTGAATGGGGTGGAAGTAAGTGACAGGGGTAGCTGTGGAGGTCTTGGTAAGGGCTAGCAAAGCTGCAGTAAGAAAAAGAGGGGTAATGAGTGTGATTGGACTAAGCCTTGTGAAAGCAATTGCATTTCTCTGGGAAGAGACTTGTGTAGAGCTTTTTAAAGGATGTTAGAGGTATAAAGGTGGTCAACTTTAGGGTCTTCTGCAGAGAATTCCATGCCATTGCTAGAGAGTAACTGATTGCAGATCTCCCATGCCAGGTGCTGGCTTTGGGTAGCTTCAAAGTGATGAGGTTGTTGCTTCTTAGGGCATATAACCTAGCTGTGGCCAGTGTAAAGCAATCTAAAATGTAGGATGGAAGTTTGTTAGACAGGGTTTTGTATATCCATAATGCAGCATTTTTGTTCCTTCTCAGGTGTAAGGATGTCCAGCCAACTGCAGCATAGAGAGAGCAATGATGAGTGTTGAATGGAAGATCTGTGATGAACCTGAGAGCTCTATGGTACAAGGTATCCAGTTTACTTAAATAGGAAATAGAACAGTGGCCATAGAGGAAATCTGCATAGTCAATAAGTGATAGAAATGAGGCCTGGATTAGTCTCTGTCTTGAATCTCTGGTTAAATAATGTTTAATTCTGAAGAAAAGGCCAAGCCTCTGGGGAAGTTTTTTCAGAAGTTCTTCAATATGCTGAGTATAATCAAGCCTGTTGTCAATCCATACCCCTAAATATTTGAATTTGTCAACATAGTCAAGGCTTTCTCCAAGGATGGTGGTTAGTTGGGGAAGATTGCTTGGTGAAAAGGTGTTAGTATAGTAATTAGTGGAGAAGAACATAGCTTTTGTCTTCTTTGCATTTAGGAGGAGTTTTTTTTCAAGTAGTTGGTATTGCAAAAGGGAGAATTCTGATTGTAGTATTTCACAGACCTTTGATGATGATGGGTTACTGACATATAGGACAGTGTCATCTGCAAAGAGGTGAACATTGGCTTTGGTGAGATTAGAGTCAATGTTGTTAATGTAAATGGCAAAAAGGATAGGGCCCAGGATAGATCCTTGAGGTACTCCTCTTAGGAGTGGTTTTGTTGAGGATATGTCGCCTTCATTTTTCACCTGCTGCGTTCTATCAGTGAGGTAACATCTGAACCACTTAAGAGAGGGTGGATCTAGGCCTATGGAGTGCAGTGAAGAGAGTAGCAGCTCATGATCCACTGTGTCGAAGGCTTTGCTTAGATCAAGAAATACAGCACAGATGCTGTTCTTTTTGTCTAGCTCAGTTTGCCAGTCATTTGTGACTTTTGCCAGTGCAGAAATGGTGCTATGCCTAGTCCTAAACCCAGATTGAGCGGGGTTTAAGAGATTATTAACATCAAGGTAGTCTCTTAATTGGATGCTCACTAATTTTTCTAGCATTTTGGAAAGCACTGGCAGGATGGATATGGGCCTGCAATTGTTGAGGTCCATAGGGTCCCCTGATTTTAGGAGGGGAAACACTTGTGCTGTCTTCCACAGCGAAGGAATAGAACCAGAGGCTAAAGATAGATTAAAAAGATGTGTTAAGGGAACTGCAAGCACATGTATTGCAAGTTTTAGAAAATAGGGGTCAAGAGAGTCTGCACCTGCGCTTTTTTTAGTGTCCAAATGCAACAATAGATCCTCTACTTGCTTCAGTAAAATTGGTTTGAATGAGAATGAAGAATCAGCCCTCTGAGCCTCAGTAGGCTGGGATTTAAGTTGTGCCCGCAGTAGATTAGCTGGAGGGGAGTCAAAAGCAAGGCCAGCCGTTGTGAAATGATTGTTGAATGCATCCAATACTTCCCGTTTGTCGGAGATAGCAACCTTATTAAGGTGCACTTGAGATGGCAGAGAAGTGCTGGAGTCCTGCCCTAAGATCCCTTTGATGGTGCCCCAGAATCTAGCAGGGTTGTGATAAGAGGCATCAAGTTCAGCCGTATAGAAAGCAGCCTTAGCATCCCTTACTTTTTTGGTGCAGCTATTTCTGGCTTTTCTGAACAGCAGCCAGTCATTTGGTTCCTTAGTCTTCCTTGCCATTTTCCATAGCTTATCTCTCTCAAGCACTGCACATTTAAGGTCGGCTGAAAACCAGCGGCAAGATTTGCTTTTCATTCTAACACTAGTGATTGGTGCATGAGTATTGAGGGCACCTATGATTATGCTGTTTAACACCTGAAGTGCTATTTCCACAGAGTATGTAAGGTAGAACTCCTGCCAGCGTGCAGAGTGGCATAGGTCGTGGAGATATCCCTCGATATTAAGGTTTTTTTTAGATCTTCTCAGGAGGAATTTTGCTGGGTTAGCTGGTATGCCTGATGATCTTATTCCTGCAATAAGACAGTGATCACTTATGTCACTGAATAGTACTCCAGCGTGTGAGAACAGGTGGGGTTTGTTTACCAGCATAATGTCAAGTAGGGTGCTGCTACTTCTGTTCTTTAAATTGATTCTTGTCGGTTCATTTATTAGTTGAGTAAACCCATATGTATCACAAAAAGATACTAAGGGTGCAGCTGTCTTGGAGAGCCAGTTTAAATTCAGATCACCTAAGATAATGATATCTTCAGGGCCCAGTTTGATTATGTTCCCCAGGTGGCTTAAGAGCTTATGATCAGCAGAGGGGGGCCTATAGCAGCCAACTAGTTGAAAAGCTGCCATGTTGGGGAGAGCTATTTTAAGGGATAAACATTCGAATTCTTTGGGCAATGATGTTGCACTAAGGCAAGATGCAGATATATTCGATTTTATATAAATAGCTACTCCACCGCCCCTTGACAGGCGGTCTGCTCTGAATATTTGGTAGTTGGGTAGATTTACCTCCCCTATCTGTTGTTGCAGGTTTGAGCCATGTCTCGGATATTACCAGAAAGTCTGGCATGGTGTGGGCAACCCAGGCTTGTATTAATGAAAGCTTTTTCAGGAGGCTGCATGCATTGATATGAAGGAAGCTTAATCCTTTGATGGATGCTAGATCTGCTGGGGAGGTGATGCCCTCTGGAGGTCCTGGATTGATTTCAACATTACCAATACAGATCAGCAGAAAGAATAAGAGTTTTGTGAGGGCTTCGAAGGACAGGAGGATGGGACAGTCAATGGGCCATCTCTTCTTGCTCGGTGGCCAATGCTTTGAGATGATCCACTCTGGATTGCAGCTTAGTAACCTGTTACAGAGTGCTAATTCTAATTTGGTGGACAGGTATAAGGGGGCACTGTAGATCCAATAGTGGAGCATCGAGCGTAAAAAGTACATGACAGGTTGTGACCCTTTTTGGGGGTTACCCCACTGGTTATGGTGAAGCAACGGTGGGGCATATGTGAGGAACCGATCAGCACCCACTGGAGGTGCCACAGGGAAGCTAGGCTGGTGTGCCGCATTATTCAGTAAGGCATGGGTCAGTATGGCATCATCCTCAAAGAACACCATAGTTGAGAGAGAGAAACAGTAAGAGGAGCTTCCCCATTATGATGCAGTAACTAGGGGTTAACTACAAGAGAGGACAGGGGAGGACTGCTGAGCAGGTGACACTGCAGGACCGCTGACAGATTATTGGACAGAATTTTGCTGTAGGCGGAGGTAAAATTCGTGCGTATGAAATTATCACCCTAGCCTGGATGTCCAGGTGTAATTTGTGAAAGTGTGAACTGTTTTCCAGGTAGCTGCTTGACATATCTCATGATAGATGTCCTGGCTGCAGCTAGGACGCAGTTGTACCTCTGTAGAGGAGCCTCAGGCCTGAAGGGGAACCCACCAGTTTTTGTAACAAAATTGATACAAGAGATGATCCACCTGGCAATGATCTTTAGTGCAGGTTTGCTCGCCCACCTCACCACAAGTGAGGAACAGTTGCGGACAACCTGTGACCTTGCTGGCTCTATGTAGTAACTAAGGGCTCTGACATCTAAATCAGTAATCTCCTCCACTCAGTGAGGAAATGGCTAAAGGAAGTACACAGGAGAGAAATGGATTGGTTAGGGTGAAAGTCCGAGACTACTTTTAGGCAAGAACTTCTGTTAGTTCTAAGGACCACTTTATCCCTATGTGAGAGGAGATAAACTTGGCTCCACTGATAGTTTGTAGTTCACTTATGCACCTGCAGAAGTGACGCTACTAAAACACAGTTTTCCAAGTCAAGTACTTAAGTTTGCTGAAGATAATGGTTTGAAGGGGTTGCATTACCTGGGCAATGCAAATAAGATTGCAGGCAGGGTCTTGAATGGGGGGTTGGTGGAAGCAACCCCTTGAAAAAACTTAGAGAATACTGGATGAGCTGAAAGGGAAGAGGGTTAACTGCTGATAAGAAAGCAGAGCCAGGCACTTTAGTAGCTGGTCTCAGCCCATGGAATTCAATGTACCAAATAATCCAGGATCAGGGCAAACCAGCAGAGTCTGGGGAAATATTTCACAGAGCACCATATGGAAAACTTCTTCCATTTGGAATTACATTTAGCTTCTGTGGAAGGCTTCCAGAAGCCTTCAAGATATCAAGTACACCCTTGAAAGATATAGGCTGGCAACTCTAACCTTCAAGGGGCCAAGCCTTAGATTGAGAGAGATTTGAGATCTGGGTACCAAACCTCCCTGGGCACAGGTTAACAGATTGTGATTCCTGAGGAAACACAGGGAAGGTGGACTGCTAAGGACAAAAGGAGGATACCAGGCTGTCTGGCCTAGTCTCGCAATCAGAATCATCTTGCAAGGTTGAGATCTGATTTTGACTAGCACCTTGAACAGGAGAGTGGGAAGGGGAAGTGCAAAGAGAAACTTCCTTCCCAGTTGGAGAAGGAAGGCATCCAGAGGGACTGAGCCCAACACTGGAGGCCTGCGGCAAAAGGGAGGAAGTTGGTGATTGTCTGGGGCTGCAAAAGATTCATCTGAGGAGTGTCCCACCTGGCAAATACTACTCCAGAATTAGGGAATCCGAGTGACCATTCAGATGGGCCTGGGAAATCCAAGGACAGCATCCACAGGACATTGTCCTGCTCTGGGAAGTGAACTAACAAGGGAGGTTCAGGAATAAGCCAGAGACCACAACTTCATTGCTCGGCACAAAAAAGCCATAGACCGAAATTTCTTGCTTGTTGAGCGTACCACATTGTGGTGGTGTTGTCCGCTCTGACCTTGGAACTACTCTGTTCTGAAATAGATGAAAAACTTGAAATGCTAGAAAACTGCTCTGAGTTCCAACAGGTTGATGTGGGAGCAGATCTCTGAGGGGATCACAATCCTGGGTAGTGAGGTAGCCCATGTGAGCCCTCACCCCAAGAGGGATGTATCTGTGGTAAGGGTCAAGGAGGGACTGAGGATGAAGGGAACTCCTTGTCTCAGATTGCTTCTGATCCTGCCACCACTGCAGGGCCTGGATAAGGGTTCGAGTTAC
Organism: Neoceratodus forsteri; assembly: GCA_016271365.2. Classification (NCBI taxonomy): domain Eukaryota; kingdom Metazoa; phylum Chordata; order Ceratodontiformes; family Ceratodontidae; genus Neoceratodus; species Neoceratodus forsteri. The sequence goes on along the minus strand of CM057459.1, from coordinate 187,335,662 downwards.
TGGATCAATTTGCTAGAGGATTTCTCTTTGAGACCAGAAGGCTCTCAAATGGAACTGAATGTTCCTCATCTAAAATCTTGCTCCCTGAACTACCACTGTGGAGGCAGCCATGTGCCCTAGGAGCTGCAGAAAATGCCTTGCTGGTCGAGAGACCTGCAGAGTGAAAAAGGAGGCCAGAGAAACCAGGGTCCTTGCTCTTTCTAGAGGAAGGAAAGCTCTGGCCTGTTTAGTATTCAGTTCTGCACCTATGAAGGTGAGTAGCTGAACAGGCTCTAGAACTGACTTTGGGAGATTGAGAAGGAAACCTAGAGATGTAAGCAGCTGCTGAGTAACCTGAAGGTGTAATTTGACTTGTGCTGGAGGCTGGCCCACTGTGAGCCTGTCGTCCTAGCGGAAAGATGGCAATTGACTTTTAAATGAGCAACTGCTACTGCCAGGCATTTTGTGAATACCTTGGGCAGAGGTGAGGTCGTAAGGCATTGCTCTGAACTGGTAATGGCCTGAGGGCAGTTTGAATCTGAGGTACTTTCATGTGGGAGCTTATGAGAACATGGAAGTAGGTATACTTGAGGTCCAGGGACACCAGCCAGTCCTCTGGCCTGAGAGGGCAAAATAATTCCCAGAGTCACCATTTTGAATCTTGGTTTTAAAAAGGTGCTTGTTTAGGTATCTGAGATCCAGGGCCGCCATTCTCCTGTCTTTTGGGGTAAGGAAGTACCTGGAGTACAGTCCCGTTGTGGTGTAGGGAGGAACCCTTTCTACAGCTCTGAGAGCCAGGAGGGTTGAAACTTGTTCTAGGGCGAGAGCTCTGATGGATTTGGAGGTGGAAAGGATCTGTCTCATCTTTTGAAATTTTTTGAAGCTGAGAATCAGTCCCCTGGCTTTCTACCTCCAGGGCCCATTTGTCTGATGTTAAAGACTTCCAGTCCTGACGGGTAAGCCAGTCTGCCTCAGCAATGGAGAACGCCCTGGCTCAGTCCCACTCAGGGAGCTTGTTTGGCAGGGGCTTAGGGTTGGGGGTGGGAGCAGGCCTGCTCGCACTCGCCTGCCTCTCCCTCTGAAAATCCTCTGGCAGGGCTGAAGAGGAGGCCTGGGCTTGGTAAAAGGCTTGTGAAGAGGCCTGCCTCTGCCCTTGAAAGTTGCCTCTGAGGAGTGGCCTGCTTTCCTTGGCCTGTGCACTTACATGTAGTTCTATACTATCCATTTTTTTCATGTAATTCTCTGTCTGCTCCCAAACAGAGAGTTACTACAGGAAAATCTATAGCCTTAGCTCTGGGTATCCTGAGACAGGCTAGTACACCTGAGCCAAGCCATTTCATGTAAAAGCCACAGATGTAGCCATGACTCTTGAAGATACATCATTAGAGTCCACTGCAGCATGGAACTCAACCCTGATGCCTCAATACTGTCGCAGCCACCTGCTCCAGCTCCTTAGCAAGCTGGCCAGGTACCTGTTTCACTAGAGCCATAACAGTATCCCATCTGGATTTCTGGTATCTTGCAACATAGGCCATATAGTTTGCCCTCTGAGTCCCAAGGATGCTGCCATACTGTTTCCTTTGCCATGGCATCAACCTCCTGGAGTCCCGCCAGGGGGGTAGTTAAGCGAATATTTGCTCTTTTCACAGGCTGCAGCTCAATACCCCAACATGGCTGCATTGTTGTGAGAGGAACTCCTATCAGAACCTGGGACAATGTGTACTTTCTTTGTCCATTTCTTTATCCATCGGAGGTGTATAGTGTGAGGAGCTTTTAAAATCTTTATTGTCTGTTTCCAAAAGATTTATGTAAGGAATAGACAGTCTTGGACTCTGGGATATCCATCATTTCACATAGTCAGGCTCCTCCTGTTCATCCACAGCTTCTTCCAAAGAAGCTGGAGGTTTTGTCACCTTTATAAAACATCAAATGAGAAGGGGACCCAGTAAAGCCTAGGGGGAGAGTACACTCCTAAAGGTCTGTTCAGAGATGTCAGGTTCAATGGCATATCCAGACTTTCAAAATCACATTCACTCTCTTCAATCTTCATCCCTCCTCCGGTTCATAAAATTCTCATATCATATTCTGAAGTGGTGGCACCGACTGAACCGACCGCCATTTGATGGTGCCGGTTCGGTCGGAACCGGGAAAGCGATTGACACCTTTGATCATGACATTCCCTGCAGCGCTGGAGAAGGATATTTTGGCCCACATCTGCTGATTTTCTAGTCCTTTTTGCTGGGACCACCCTCTGAGTCAGTTTCTCCATTTGCCCAAGGAAGTACTGCCCTGGTCAGGGTGAGCATTCTCCGTTCGGGTTGGCATCGAACCTGGCTGGCCATCCGGTCAGCGGACTTCTTGGCTCTCATTCCCAAGTCTACCAACTCTTATCCAGGGTAGCTACAGGAAATTTTGCAAATCTGGCAGTCTGCATTGAGGTGGTCAAACCTCAGACAATAAACACATGGGTGTGCCTCCTGGCAAAGGCTTCCCACAGACACTACAGTGCTGAAACCCAGTGGGCCCAGCGTTTTCGTTTCTACATAGTGCCAGTCTAATCCAAAATCTCGCCCGCTTACGGCAATTCACTGCTAAAACACCCTTTATCGGTTCCCAACCATGTCACTGGCTCGGAAAAACGTAATGAAATCTGTTTTTTAGAACCGATAAGAACCGGGAACTGCACTCTAAATGCAATTTAATAAAGTTTAACAACAACTTGATCAGTTCAAACCGAACCGATAATATTGTTTGCAAGTTCCACACAGAAATAATGTAAAACCTATCTATTACTTAAGATACCACAGGCAGAGCTTGAACCGACCGGTTGCAGTTTAAATATAGACAAAATGCAGTTTAAAAACCAAGAAATTACACTTTTTAACCAACAAAATGAACCGAGCAGCAGGAGAAATCTCCAGAGCGACTGTTCAGTGAGGCGGAGTAAAGAATCTGACAGTTTGAGTTTGAAGAACAAAGACAGAGTTCTCAACTGATTCATGGATCAAGATTCCATGCCTGGCATGGAAGTTAACCTTTTCACTTCTGGAGCAGTTCTAAGGTTGGGACTAACTGCGTATGTCATAATATAGCAATATTCTTCATGTTGTTTGGAAGATGATTTGAGGCAGTGACCACAAAAATCACCTTTTGGGACAGAATAACACCATAACAATGACTGAATTCATGAGGAGGGGGCCTAATAACCCCATGTTGAAAATTTGGTGACAAAATTCCCTAAAATGTCTGAGATATGCACCAAAGTTGAAAAAACCCTATTTATGCCATTCTACAGCTTACTGGCATTTCTTCAGTTCGTGGTCAGCTTTGAAGAGCGTTGACGTGTTCCAGGTCCACCAAAGATCATCGCACTGGGCTCCAGAAGTAAGAATAGGGTGAGGGGGTATGGGGAGGTGGGGTATGCCGTGGGTTGGCACAGGTTGGGCTGAAGGAACATTTTCTACTTTACAGGGTTAAAAAAAATACTAATAAATATAATGGGAAGGTTTTTTCTTTTAACAGGTACTTTTGACATGCTGGGGTGGGCTCCCAGTGTGTCACCTGCATGTTTTGGGGTGAGGTGGACTGGAGCAGATGGGGATTGGGTAGCCCACTGGCAAATAAAATGTGTTGGGGTTGATGCCAATGGGGATTGGGCACACCCTTGGCAAACAACTGGCAGGGGACATGATGCCAACGGGGATTGGACACTTTGGCAAATGAACTCAGGTGGGGGGCATGATGATGCGACAGGGGAATTGGGCACCCCCAGCATTGGCTTTTCTGATTGTGTGTGAGCAGAAGTCGGCACAGCCACTGCCATCTCTTATTGAAATGTTACACCAGGAGGCAGCACCCTGCAATGAGTTGGAGCTCCCCATTGCAGCGGATAAACATTTAAGTTGGTGGCATGCTTTTGCACTGCTGCCATAAACAGCGTGCAATCTAATTCATGCCACGGAGCCCAGTCCCAAAAAGCAGTGGCACCACTGGCTACAACACGACCGCCCCTCCAAAACCTGCTATTCTAAAGTTACTGCATCATGTTTCTTGCACACATGCAAGACAACATAAAAATCTATCAGATTCATTTGACATGGCCTTCCTGCTGAGAATTCATGTTATATATAAACATATGGATTTGCCAGCAGATAAAGGCTTTATGGTCTATTGAGTCTGCTCGAATGTGCAGGTAGCAACCCTTGTACTGCAGCTGCCCCTCTCTCCCCTCCCCTGACCCTCCTACTTACCCTATCCCATCCACCCTATATATCAAGGCTTATATCAAGACAAAGTATCATATTTTATCTTGTCAAGGAAAACAACCTTATTTTATTGTATATTTGTATATTTTCCTTATTTTAATGATCTTTAATCTCAGCAATTAAAAATCTTGGGCAGGATTTTCAAAAAAGGACAAATTGCAGTGCAAAGGTTTGCCCCATGCCTTGCCACTCGCGTGGGACCAAAATGTATATTCACAACTGGATGGTGTACCGCTCATCCAAATGTGAATAGGTGCAACTATGTAAAGGCCAACCCTGGAAAACACTGGGAACCTTAGTAGCGCTGCACCCAACAGTCAGTCTTGAGAATGAGTTGCCAGCAATAGCGCTACATGTTAAGCCCCCCATTCACAAAAGGAGACATGTGTAACCCCTAGGTGGCGCTATCCCAAAGGCTAATACCCCTGCCTGCTTGGCTAGTTGCAGGTTAAGGGGCCTGGATACTGAAACAGGTGCCTCCACCCAGAGAACAGGGTTATTAGTAACAAGGCTAACCTGGGTACAGCCCTCCTGGACACTGTAACCCCCTTCTTTCCTTTCGAGCATCCTAGACAATATGCAACAACACTTTCACAACAGTCCCTATTCAGCATACAAATTCCCACATTGTTTGCACTTACCACCAGGGCTGGTTCCACCAGTTCAACCCTGGAGCCCCCCTGTAAAACAAAGTTAAGCACAGCAAATAACAATGGTGAAGTGCTTTTGGTACAAACTGGAACCACAGACAGATAAAATGCAAAAAGAGTTAGATCTGATTTATTCAGGGGAATTGAACAAGGAAGGGGCGTAATCAGATTGATTAATTGATTGTAAACCTGGTCTAATCAGGCAATTATGCATGCAATATTTAGTCCTGCACAGTCATGCGCCTGGGCACCCAGTTGGAAGTGAGGTGGGCTAGCCTGGAATGTTGCCCGGGGTAGGCTGGCATCACAGCTGGTTGGGGCCCTGTGATGAAAACAAAAGGCTTGCACAAAGCACACACAATTTGTAATCCAGTGCCATGAGGCTTAGTTCGTGAAGATTAGGCAAAACAGTTAAATCAGATGATACACTTTGATTGAGCTGTTGTTGCAGGGAGCTACCCTGGTGTTTACTCGTGCTAACCAGTACAGGAGACAGAATAGATGAAATGCAGAGTGCAGGATGACTTGCTGGTTTGCCAGGAGAAGCAGGGCCAGCACGATTCACCATGGTGTTGTTCCTGTTTGTGATGTTGAGCAGGGGGCTGATCCCCAGGCAGGTCTCGAGTCGATGGCATTCTCTGCAGCTGAAGTAGCTAGCTGGGCCAGTGTGGCAGGGCCCAGGTCAGGTAAGACAGTTCGGATATCAGTCCGGGAAGGCTGGATGCAGCTTCCAGCAAGCGTGGCACAATTACACAGTGAAACCTAATCGCGACCCACTAACAGCATACATGCACATTTATAGTAAAGCAATCACCATACCACAAAAAGGATAGCAGTCCAGCAGCAATATCAGTGTCTCTGAGCAAAACCAGGAGTTCTGTGGTGAAAGGGTGTCCTGACAGTCCAATCACGTACAGAAAATCTTTGGCCTTCTTCAGGTTCAAGGCTGGTCACAGTTCAGTGGCTTTATCACATCCGATTTCAGACACAGTCCAGTTACTAAGCCTTTCAAAATATTCTCTCTCAAGGGACAGCAGGCTGACAGGCCTAACTCAGCCTTTCCTCTGATTTCCCATGCTACTACCCAGGGGAAGCTGCTCGAATCACTCGAGCTGTTTACTCTTCAAACTCTAACTCCAGACTGAAACACTGCAGCAGGCAGCTTGGGAATTTCCCTTCGGTCCAAAAGGTTCCAGTTGGTTGATCCATCAGTCTGTCAAAGCCAGAGCTCCCCCTCCAGGTCCATTTAGGTGCCAAAGTGCAAAAACTACAATTCCTACAGAAATTTGCTCCCACAAGACCCCTGGGGACAGACACCATTTTAGAGTCCCCGAAAGTACTGATTGGTCCTAATAGGCAGTCCAGAACCAAAATGGTGAGGCAATACTGAAATGTCCATGCTGCAAAGGAAGGCAGGTTAGACAAACCACAACATTATTATTATTAAAACAGAGAAACAGTAAACAGTCACAGTTCCTAGCAGGGCTCCCTCTGAGCAAATAGCAATGGCAAAATGGAGTCATAACACTGCAGCCCAGGCCAGACTCGAGCCTGAAACTACTCGGTCCCTAACCAGATAAATTTTACACACAAGATAGGCAGCTCTTAAAGAGACAGGCATGGAGGCTAACAGGGCACTCACATGCAAACACTTTTAAATCGCTAGGACACAGAACATCAGCCTGGCAGTGGGCATTTAGGCAAGCCCAAGGAAGACTTTTGGGAACCCCTTGTAGGGGTTACACAGCAAATGTGCCCATTGGGCATGCGAGACACTAGTACCCATTAGTATGCCTATCATGAGACCATTTACATGGCCTGTGGGTGGCTTCGTTTAGCCCCCCCACCTGCCCAAACTCCACACAGCTTCAGTCCCCAGTGGTGTACTGCCACCCTACTCTGATCACCATCCTGGTGTAGAAATTGAATGCTTTTTCATAGTGTAGTGTCCCTCTCTCTTCCTCAGTCTCCAGTTACCGACCCTGTATTAATTATAGTAATCTTTTCCATAGTGTAGTATCCCTCCCTCCACTCGGTCCACAATTGACATCTCTGTATTAAAATAGTGATCTTTTCAATAGTGTAGTGTCCCCTCCGGTCCCTGATTATTGACACTGTATTAATAACAGTGATCTTTCCATAATGTAGTGTCCCTCCTACTCCCTGGTCTCTGATTGCTGACCCTGTATTAATAATTGTGATCTTTTCCATAATATAGTATTCCCCCCCACCCGGTCCACGATCGACATCTCTGTATTAATAACAGTGATCTTTTCCATAATGTAGTGTCCCTCCTACTCCCTGGTCTCTGACTACTGACCCTGTATTAATAATTGTGATCTTTTCCATAGTGTAGTGTCCCTTTCCCCAATCAGTCTCCGATCACTGACCCTGTATTAATAAAAGTGACCTTTTCCATAATGTAGTGTCTCTTCCCCCAATCAGTCTCTGATCGCTGACCCTGTATTAATAAAAGTGACCTTTTCCATAGTGGGGTGGCCTTACCTGGTCCCCAATCGTCGACCCTGTATCAGTAATAGTGATCTCCTTTCTCCCGCTCCAGTTTCCATTCGCCATCTGCATGGTGACAAAAGAGATCCCTGTTTGTCCAATGTTTCTCTCCTCTCCTCGTCTGACTGCCATCCCTGCAGTGACAAAGAGATCGCTGTTAGTCCAGTACTCCCTCACCATCCCCAATGTCTGACAGCCATCCTTGTGATAAAAAACAGAAAGATCCCCAGTAGCGTGGTGCACTCACCCCTCCCTGTTGTCTGATCCCCATCCAGTTGTAATATCAAACTATCCTCGTAGTCTAGTACTTTTCCCCTCCCTTGTCCAAGGGTTGAAACCATTTAAAACCCAAACTCTAGTAGTCTAATGGTCCCCTTCTGCAAAGGTGTGACCCACCACCTTATTCTCCCCCAGCTGGCGAGCAGCAGAGCCCTCCTCTCACCAGTGCAACTAGCTACCGACTGAGCTCTCAATGAGCAAATACCGTATACAGTACGGCCCAGTGACAGTGATTGACAGCAACCCAAACATAGCTTATAAATACTGGTGCCATCAAACGGCTCACTGTGCAGACAAAATATGTCCCTCCTCCCTTCAGCTACTTTTTGTTATTTGCTATAGAACTGTCAATTGATCTGGGATGTATTGCTTTTTGCATATATTGGGTGTGTGGAGGAGCACCTTTTGTATTTCATAATTAATTTTTTTAGTTATTTAACCTGGAGTAGCACACTAAGCTGAAAGCTTTTTTACAGGTGCCACCTGGGAGCACTGGGAGGTTAGTGACTTGCTCAGGGTCACACGGTATGCAGAAGTGGAAGCTGTGGGTTCAAACCCAGGACTGGTCTGCTGGATGTCACCCGATCTGCAGCTCAGAGCCTTAAACCACTGCGCTATATGCCTCCCATATATATTATATAGCCATATGTATCTGCATTTGTAGTTTGATGTTTAACTATTGTTGCACCAGAGTGATTTTTTTACTTGTTTCTTTAAGTCTTCTAAACAAATTCATGGTATTAACTCTGTAACTCCACCCCTAACGATGCATCACATTTTCATTCGCGAAGTGCTGGGGTTAAGCAATGTGGCTTTTCCGGACTCAATAAACACACTTGGTGGCATTAAACCTTTGAACATGCCTCAGTGGGAAGACAAGAGAGATTTAAATAGAGAAGTCCCATATAGTGGTCATAGGGCTGGTGCAGGTAGAGGACATGAGGGACATTGTGGGGAAAAAGGAGCAGAGCTGGGTGGGCAGGCAGCGAAGTCATAGATGTGGAAGACTAGTCTGGTGGTCCAAGGGATTATGTGGGTGAAGGTACATGGTGACATAGGTAGGGACAGCCAGTATGGTTTCCCAGGGATAGTCCAGGTGGGTAAAAAGGGGAGAGGTTGCTAGGAAAAGTTAGTCCTTGGATTCCAATGATGATCCAGATTGAGGGACATGGAGAATGTAGGTGGTGGAGGCAGATCCAGTGCTCCCAGGGCTGGTCCAAGTGGGTGTACAATGGAAAAATAGACATGGGACGCCATTCCAGTCATCCCAGGACTGGTCTCTTTGGAGTTACTATGGGGCATAGGTGAGGCAGGCAAGCCCAGCAGTCCCAGGGATGGTTCAGGATGTGTACAGAGAGATTTAGGTGTGGAAGACTGGTCTGGGTTCCAATTGCTGGTCAGGGTAGACAGAGAGGGGAGGTATAGTTAGGGGATGCTAGTCAAGGGGTCTCAGGCACGGTCTGAGTGGAAGAAAATTGGTCCCTTATGTGGGAGAGACAAGTCTGGGTGTCCCAAGGCTGGTCTAATTAGACACTGAAGACAAAAAAATACATTACTAGGAGAGGCTAGTGTGTGGGAGGATTGGGTGGGGGAGAGGAGCTGGATGTTTAGTGCCATGCTGGGGCGGGTGGGGGCTCTAGACACCAGAGACCTGGACCGCAATCTGTGGTACATGGGGGACAGACTTCTTGTGACTGGTAATTGAATACTCCACTTTGTGACATCAGAGCACTCGCTGGTTCACACCCTATAGCAGGCGCTGGTTGCAGATGCCGAAACAGGGACCAGGGATCATTGGCTGGGAATGGGGGGGGTTCTTGGGAGATGGCGGCGTTGCTACAGGTACTGGCTGCAGAGCTGTTATTCAAGTTTAAGATTATATGTAGGAATAGCTCTCTTGAGCAGGCTCATTCACAAGGAGGTCCTGATCACATTTAACAGGAACAAACACAGATATATATATCAAGGTGGAATATATACATAAATCAAGAGGGGTTATATTGGATACAAAAATGTGTGCTAATTACAAAAGGCAGCTAATATTTTAATATAAAAGGCATAAAAATAAGTGAAAAGTAGCCTGGGGGACCAGATAGAGAGGAAGGTGAGAACGCGAATGTGATGGAGTGGGACAAGGAAGGGATAACAGGGGAAGTAATATCAAGATACAAGGGTGGTGCAAGGTGAGAGTGAAAAAAGGAAGAGCGATAAAAAAGGGGAAAATGAGAGAAAAAGTGTGAGGGGAATCATCTGAGCAGAACAGGGGGAAGTTGGTGAAAGTGTAAAACAGAGTGAAGTGGAGGAGATAAGATAAAGAAAAAAAGGGGGAAGTAAAGAAAAAAGCGTGGGGGAGTCAGTTAAACAGATCAGGGAGATGGTGGGGAAAGCGTAACAGAGGGAGGATTGGAGGAGATAACGAGGCGAAGGTCCAATGGACAATATATTCAGGTCCCCGCACGTACAGTTGCATTGCATCCCCCTCCACAGTTTGCTCAGCCACAGACTCTGTTTGCACATGCAAACCAGGCTTCTGAACATAGGAAATCTGCTCAAAGCCCAGTCTGTGTGCACAAACCGGTATCTGCACAAGGGAAAACATTTGCACACTGGGCCCCAAATGTGCACTGTTTTTTAGATTCAAACTGGAATTAACTTAAAAACAGATACACCCCAAATTTGGAACAACTAATGCCTCGGCTGTGACCCTCATGCTGTAGTATATACCTGCATAGGAATGCTCCCTTACTGAATGTTACTACTTGAATGGGACCTTCTCAGTAGTGGTATACAGTTTAGGGAAGAGAGGACATTTAATTTTGGGTACATTCTGATTTTCACCAACAACCAGGCTGCCAACAGAATTAGAATGAATAGAAATTCACAAGCTCTCAGTCCGTGGCACTCCAAGGGTTCACTTCTCAGCATCTATTCCCTCTCTTTTCCTTTTCCTTTTATATTCATTCTCCCTGTCTCAGAACTGGGTATTGTTCCACTGAGGCAGCCACTGCTGCCCCCATTACTGTTGCCATGCCACAGCTTAAGCTCACAACAGCTACTGCTGAGACTAGGTAGTCTCTTTTTTTTTTCATTTAAGGTCTGTGCTCCTACTGCCTCGGTGGCCCCCCTTCCTACCAACCCACCCAACCCGTCACCTGGCTCCTCTGGGACTTACCTTGCAATGTGCATCCAGCTACCAGTGTGGAGTCTGTGAGGGGTTAGTTCTCATCATGTCACCAGGGAATTTTATTTATTTTATTTATTTATAACATTGGAATTGCAACCCTTTGAGTCAAAGACTCATTTCCAAAGGTGCCACGTCAGAGACAGGTGAATACATAGTACAGACAGGGTATAATACATATCAAGTGATTACAAGAGTTTTGAGACAAATCAAGTAAATACAGAGTAGCAACAACCATAAACATCAAATAGCAATACAACATCACAGTGCACACAACAGTGCAGTGATCAGTCATCACAGTAAACAGTATCGACACAATGGCCTATACAGAGTGGTAGCTAGGCAACAGTAGGCAAATGAAGTACTTCAGTGGTGCTGCCTCAGCAAGAAGCATTGTCAGCAAAGATTAGTTAAAGCCCCTAGTGGGGGAGGTAACTGGTGGTCTAGGACCCTGCATGTTGGGAACAATTGCAACAGCGGGTGGAGAGAGAATGAGGTTCTTGAGAGTTTACTTAAAAGGACCTATTTTCGGAAGGGAGGGAGTTGATAGAAGCGGGGAGGAAGTTGAACCAGTGTGGTGCCTTGTAACAAAAGGATCTCTGGGCAAGGGAGGTTCTCACCCTGGAGACTCTAAGAGTGGCCTTGGTGGAAGTATGAGTGGAGGTAGAGGGGGTAGTTGGGTGGAGGGAGGAGGACACCCTTGGAGGGAAGAGACATAGCAGTATTTCTTTTTGCCAGAAGGCAGATCTGACATTGTGATCTCTCTTCAAGATTGAGTGTGTTGGCCAGGGAGTATAGAGTACATGTATTAGTCTGCCTGTCTGCACCAGTTAGGAGCCTGCAGGCCTTGTTTAGGGATATGTGAATTTTGCTGAGGGCAGTGGCATCAGCAGCGGCAGAGACAGAGAGGACATAGTCCACAAGTGACAAGACTGAGGAGGTGACAGCCAGTCTGAGGGTTTCTGGAGGTAAGCAGCCCTTATGGCGCAGGGAGTATAGAGTACAATGGGAGGCCATAGTCCACAAGTGACAAGACTGAGGCGGTGACAGCCAGTCTGAGGGTTTCTGGAGGTAGGCAGCCCTTATGGCGCAGGGAGTATAGAGTACAATGGGAGGCCATAGTCTACAAGTGACAAGACTGAGGAGGTGACAGCCAGTCTGAGGGTTTCTGGAGGTAGGCAGCCCTTATGGCGCAGGGAGTATAGAGTACAATGGGAGGCCATAGTCCACAAGTGACAAGACTGAGGAGGTGACAGCCAGTCTGAGGGTTTCTGGAGGTAGGCAGCCCTTATGGCGCAGGGAGTATAGAGTACAATGGGAGGCCATAGTCCACAAGTGACAAGACTGAGGCGGTGACAGCCAGTCTGAGGGTTTCTGGAGGTAGGCAGCCCTTATGGCGCAGGGAGTATAGAGTACAATGGGAGGCCATAGTCTACAAGTGACAAGACTGAGGAGGTGACAGCCAGTCTGAGGGTTTCTGGAGGTAGGCAGCCCTTATGGTGCAGGGAGTATAGAGTACAATGGGAGGCCATAGTCCACAAGTGACAAGACTGAGGAGGTGACAGCCAGTCTGAGGGTTTCTGGAGGTAGGCAGCCCTTATGGCGCAGGGAGTATAGAGTACAATGGGAGGCCATAGTCTACAAGTGACAAGACTGAGGCGGTGACAGCCAGTCTGAGGGTTTCTGAAGGTAGGCAGCCCTTATGGCGCAGGGAGTATAGAGTACAATGGGAGGCCATAGTCAACAAGTGACAAGACTGAGGAGGTGACAGCCAGTCTGAGGGTTTCTGGAGGTAGGCAGCCCTTATGGCACAGGGAGTATAGAGTACAATGGGAGGCCATAGTCTACAAGTGACAAGACTGAGGAGGTGACAGCCAGTCTGAGGGTTTCTGGAGGTAGGCAGCCCTTATGGCGCAGGGAGTATAGAGTACAATGGGAGGCCATAGTCTACAAGTGACAAGACTGAGGCGGTGACAGCCAGTCTGAGGGTTTCTGGAGGTAGGCAGCCCTTATGGCGCAGGGAGTATAGAGTACAATGGGAGGCCATAGTCTACAAGTGACAAGACTGAGGAGGTGACAGCCAGTCTGAGGGTTTCTGGAGGTAGGCAGCCCTTATGGCGCAGGGAGTATAGAGTACAATGGGAGGCCATAGTCTACAAGTGACAAGACTGAGGAGGTGACAGCCAGTCTGAGGGTTTCTGGAGGTAGGCAGCCCTTATGGCGGTAGAGAAGGCCTATGCGTATGATGGCAGTGGAGGTGAGAAGGCTGATATGCGAGTGAAAGGTGAGGGCAGAGTCGAAGGTAATGCCCAGGTATTTGTAGTTGTTAACCTGCTCCAGTGGTTGAAGTGCATTGGATGGTGTCTGGAGGGGCGAGTTTTTGGCTTTGCTTTGATGGTGAGCAAACAACATGGCTTTGTTTTTTTTTTTTTTTTTTTTATCTTAATCAGCCTGCAGACAATAAACCAGTTCTCAATTTGGCTGAAAGAGCACTGGAGGGAGGTCTGAAGACAGGAAGGGTCAGGGTGGGAGGAAAAGAAGACAGCGTCATCTGCATATAGAAGAACCTTGCTGGAGCAGGAGTTGGGTAGGGCATTCAGGTAGAGACTGAAGAGAAGAGAGCCCAAAATGAAGCCCTGTGGTACCTCTGAGCAGACAGGATGGCTGCTGGAGAGGGTGTTGTATATTTTAACACATTGGGAACGTGAGGAGAGGTAACTAGAGAACCAATCAAGTGGGACTTGGGAAAAGCCAAGTTGAAGGAGTGAGTCAAAAAGGAGAGGGTGACAGACCATATCAAAGGCCTTGGAGAGGTAAATAAAGACAGCTCTGGCAAGGTGGCCTTTGTCAAAGGGTTTCATGAAGGAAATTAGAGAACTCCACAAGGGTTGTGGTCATACTATGACCTGACTGGAAGCCATGCTGCTCCCTGCATAGTAGATTGTGGGAGGTGAGATATTTGGACAGTTGGTCTGCCACGATTTTTTTCCAGGGCTTTTGAGGGGGGGGGACAGAGATCAGCTGATCGCTGCCAGGGAGGAGGTGTCACCACTTTTAAGGATGACAGAGATACACTAACTGCCTTTTTCCAGGCTTGAGGAAACTAGCCAAGGCAAAGGGCGGATAGAAAGGTGCATGAGGGAGGGGCTGAGGCTGGGGAGGTGGGTCGGTTTCCACATTTTCTTCCCCTTAAACCACAGAGACCCAGCCATTCACAGATGTGCATGCACGTGGAGATGTGCGTGTGCACTGGCATTGGAGACAGCCCCGATCTGCCCAGCCACCCTAACATCTAGAGCTTAACCCCCCCATGCTTGACACTACCGCCGAACCTCTACTCAGTGGCAGCCAAGAGCCGGAGAGGCATACCACTCCTACCCTGGGGAAAAGAGCTGCCTAGCAGCTGCTCAGTCCACTCCCAGCCCTTCCCCACACAGCCGGGAGTCCCGGGCATCCCATGCTCATTTCCAAACACACATCACTGGCATGGTGAGAGGTAAGGCATCCAACCCTTCAGCCCTCAGTGCCACTTGACTGGCTCAGGACAAGGTATTCTGATGACATCCCTGAAACCTGACCCTCCAATGTGGATCAAATAGTTGGGTGTGGGATTGGCCCAAGAACTGGGTCCACAAGAATGTCAGCCACCAAGGTGGACATGAAGGGCTACCAAACAGAGCAGGTTAGGGCTGGTTTGCTGCCCTTGCCCCCTCAAAAAAACTTCCTGTCCCTCCCTCCCCTAGATGGGAGTACACTGATGCTGCAGTGCTTAAGTCTGTGTAGGGGGCCCCAATGTTGAAAGGTCTGGCCAGTCAACCCTAATGGAGTCGCTGCTGCAGTGGGAGAAAACTCTGTCTCCTCCCAGAGTCTGAGACATCTCTACAGCACCATGGCTGTGTCATCCCCCCTCCCACACACACACACATACACACTAATATTTTTTTTAAATTTCAACACTTTATTAAGTTGTAAAATACAAATACAACAAAACGTCTGTCCAGTTACATTGTGTCCAAGATAAAACAACCCCCCATATACATCCAGAATACTGCCCCCAAACCATAAAACAAGATACAGAAAACATACGATACCCAAATCCCCCCTCAATCCCCCCAAATACAAGCCTAACCCACCAAACACCCCCACCCTTAACCCTCCCCACCCATATTACAACCAACTGAAAGAAATATAAAATAAAATTAGTACAGTGTATCAATAAAATGCTGAGGCACATACAGAGACAAATCTGACAGATTATTTATGCAAATATAAGGCATATAGTTTACCCCATTTTTTATTAAATGAACCCATACAGTTGCTCGAACTTGCAATCAGCCTTTCAGTCTTAAAACAAGCAGATAATTCCTTTAACCATTCCACTTAAGATATGGTTAGTTGGTCCATCCAGTGCTTAAATACCAATTTCTTAACCACCACTGAAATTAGTGCCATGTGGAATTTACACTCCAGGATATCAATACTGGAATATATGCACAGAACACATACCTCTATAGTAAACAACCCATCCAAACCCATTAATGGATCAAGTCTAGACTAAATTGTTTGCCACAAAGGAGCTACCTTCTCACAGTACCAGAAAATATGTAGCAGATTTCCTTCAGCCTAACCGCATCTAGTGCAACTAGAACCAGGAAGCCTATCCAATTTAGCCAGTTAATCCGGAGTATAGTACATATTATTTAAAGTATGATATTGGATAAGCTTTAATCTGTCCTGAGTGTGGTATCTGTGCAGATCTTTCCAAATTTGGGTCCAGTTAAAAAGTGGTATTTGGCAGAAGAGAAGTCCAAACTATGGAACCCACCAGGGAATTAGGGAACTTAAGGCCTAGTAGAAAGGAATAGATCCTTGAAATCACATGGGGTCTGTTTACATTATCTTGTATTTGAAGAAGGAAAGGCCTGACTTGAGATTCCTTAAACTCGGTACCAAAGTTATTCAGTGCCAGGTGTCTCAATTGAAAGACTTTAAATATATCCTTCTGAGGTATTTTAAAACTTACCATGATTTCGGGAGAAGAGAGAAGAGAGCCATGCGAGAAGAGGCCTTCTATCAATGCACCTTGAAACTAAGGAAGCCACCCCAATGGGATTGATAATCCACCAATTGTAATATTAGGATTTAGAATAAGGTGCTGTTCCATGTCCCTTTTACATGAAATACCAAAAAAGTGCCAGCATTGAACAAGAACTTTAAGCGAGGTACTAATGACCATTGGCAGTGCCGAATTGGAAAGAAAGAAAGAAAATAATAAGCGAATTGAGGTTATTCGAATCTAGAATCTGTTTTTCGAGCTGGAGCCAAATAGGAGTAAAATAGTTGTCCCCAACTAGCAACCATCTCCCCAACTTCAACAAATGGCTGGCCCAATAATACAAAATAAAATTAGGCAGACGCAGTCCACCCAAATCTTTGGGGAGACTAAGCTTAAGGAAGGAGCATCTAGGGCACTTACCCTGCCAAGTAAATTTAGAAAGCGTAGAGGGAAAATGCTGCAGATAGGATAAAGGGAGCCACAAATTTAGTAAATTTAAAGGGTAAAAAAGGCGGGGCAGGACGTTCATCTTAATGATACTAATCCGGCCCCATAACGAGAGAGGGAGTTTGGCCCATCTTTGAAGGTCCTGTTGAATATTTACCATTAACTCATCCAGATTAAGTTTCCTGAGCAACCCAGGGTCTTTAGCAAGATGCAATCCCAAATATTTAATCGAATGCGGAGACCATTTCATCCCAAATTGGGAGAAACTGACTTTATGGGTAAACACATGTAATGGAAATATTTCTGATTTCGCAAGATTTATCTTGTAGTTTGATAACCGACCATACTGTGTAATAATTTGTAAAGCATGAGCCAATGATGTATCGGGGGATACGCCAAATGGAGCAAAATATCATCCGCGTATACTGACAAAGTTAGTGAGTGCTGGTGCACCGGCAGCCTTGTACATATGGAGCCTGTTTAATATTGAGAAGAAGAGGCTCTAAATATAAGTTAAAAAGAAAAGGGGATAGTGGGCATCCTTGTCTGGTGCCACTAAACAAAGAAAACCAAGATGAAAAGACCCCATTACAATAATTTTTTGTGGAAGAGGACCTGTGCACCACCTGGATCCATCTGATAAACATAACAGGGAAACCCATTTTTTTAAGTGTGGCCCAGAGAAAGTCCCAATTGACTCGATCAAAGGCCTTCTCCACATCTAATGAGATTAGAGGCATAGGGGTCTGAAAGATATGTGAAAGGGTTCTAAGATGAATGGCCGAGGAACGGCCTTGCACAAAGCCGGCTTGTTCAGGGCTCAACAAATGAGTCCAGATCTTCTTGACCCTGCTGGCCAGAATTTTTGTCAGTATTTTATTATCACAATTTAGAAGAGAAATGGGACGGTAGCTGGCAGGGTCCTTTGGCGATTTGTCCGGGCTTGAGAAGTAATACTATAGTGACTTCCAATAATGTGGGATCTAAAATATCTGCAGCATACATATATTCATGTACATTAAGAAGAAAAGGGGCTAGTTCTTTATAGAAAATGTTGTAGAAGTTGGAAGGGAAATCATCAGGCCCCGGTGACTTGTCCGATACCAGCTCTTTAATTGTCTCTTCCAGTTCCAATATGGAACTGGGGGAAGACAAAGCCAACCTGTGGTGGGCTTGCAGACAGGGCAGGTTCAAGCCATCCAAATAATTTTCGATATCCGACAAGGATGCTGGAGTAGAACTTTTACTGTAAAGAGAACTGTAAAAGTCCACACACACACACTTTAAAACCCACTCTACTCCATCAAATGTTGCCTGAATCTCAGTAAGTAAACTGCCACATATTCTGACCAGATTTAAATTGTGAATGCCTTACCAAACTGGGATCCCAGTCACAGGCTGCAGTGCAGACAGGGTAACAACCTCAAACTGACAGGCATTCCAATTAATATAGCTCTCCCTCTTCTTGGCTGCAGCAACCACCACCTCTCCCATGCTGGCATCATCGTTCATTGACCAGGACCCTGACCTGCTCCTCCATGTCGATCTCGATTGCCACAAATTTACTACTGGTGCCAAAAAAGCTGAAAAAACAGAGGCCCTGCTCTGGGAGTGATTCCCTCACGCATTGCTGTCTGTGCTGCCGCCCTCTCAAATATCTGCACATGGGCACGCACAGAGGACATCTGCAGCTGCGCAGTGCGTACTAGAAGGTCAGGTGAGCGGGAATGAGGACCGCAAGTGGGAACACTGCTCACAGACAAATTAAATCTTATGGGTGGTCAAAAATTTGTACACTGACAACTAGTCAGGATCTGGTACCACTGTAAGAAAGTTGGTATTGTACTGGCCAAAACAGTACAGTTAGAGGGTATGTCTCCAAACCATTTTTTTTCCTCTGTTTGTTTTGTCTCTTGCTACAAGGTATATAAAAGTAAAATTTGTCCCATACCTCCCCCCTTTAAAGAATAGGAGGGCAACAGTAAACAGACTTAACACTGTACAGCTAAATGTTACTATAGGATTTGATGTTGGTTTAAAAAAGGTTAGAATAAGGCACACAACTCACCTCTCCAAGTTTTCTTGGAAAGTAATAAAATTGTCCAGCATGTAAATGTTTACAGTTAAGCTGTTCATTCTCTATGCAAGCTCATGCAGAGCTGGGACACAGCACTGCAGAGCTGGGACAGGGGTCAACAAGTTATACTCTTTAAAGCCCCCTTCGATAAAAATAAATAAATCATACACACAAAAAATGTACATTTTTTAATTAATTTATTTATTTATTTTTTGATAACCGGGTAGGTGCGCTAGACACAAAAGTGACTATTTTCAGGCACGACCTGGGAGGTCAACAACATAGAGAGATAACAGTTACATAGAATAGAGTGTCAGGAGATGTGCAATACATCACAAACATAAGGTGAGACAAAGTTAGGACAAATAAAGGTACAAGGCACGAATGATGTAAAAGTTATACAATTGGAGATAAGTGCCCAAGTGTAGATTATCATAGTAATAACACAAGATATGAGGTACAGAAGAAAAAATTACTCACCTTAGTAATGTTGTTTCTTCTAATGGAGTCTTGCTATATTATGACATATGCAGTTTGTCCCAACCTTAGAACTGCTCCGGAGGTGAAAGAGTTAAAGTTCATGCCAGGCATGGAACTTAGAGCTCGAGCTCAGTTGAAAACTCTATCTGTTGTTCTTCGAACTTAAACTGTCAGATCTTTATGAGAAAAAACTCACTAAGACTCTGTGTGGAAGCTGTAAACCTACACTAGCCAACTGGCTACTAATTAAATAAACACATTTTTTGGTGCCACAATGAAGACTCAAGTCAGGAGACCCAAAAAATGACAAACACAACACAGATCACCCCAAAAAGAGTGGTGAAAAACAAGGTGGGCATCTAAAAAGTGCCAACGCTGCCCTGCCCACCCATTTCCCCAAGAGTAAGGTTCTGAGAGGGGCAGGCAGGGAGGGAGGTCATAATATCTAAGACTATTAGAAGAAACAACATTACTAAGGTGAGTAATTTTTCTTCAAACAACATGAAGTCTTGCTATATTAAGATATATGCAGACTACACAGCAGTACCTCCATGGAGGAGGGACAGAACCTGCTTAGAAATAGGCACTGAAGCACAGTTGCTGTGCAAACGAGCATCACTCCCTAGCCTGGATGTCCAGGGAGTAATGCTTAGTAAAAGTGTGAACCATTTTCCAGGTAGCTGCTTGACATATCTCTAGGATAGGGATGTCCCTGGCAGCAGCCAGAGACGCAGCTGTACCTCTGGTGGCGTGAGCCCTCAGGCCTGAGGGAGGAACTTTACCCAGTTTTTCATAGCAGAATTGGATACAAGAGACGATCCACCTGGCAATGGATCTTTTAGTGGCAGGTTTCCCTTTGCCAACCTCCCCATAAGTGAGGAACAGTTGGAGGGAGTTAAACCTGTGACCTTTGGTATGATCTATGTAGTAGCTAAGGGATCTTTTGACATCTAAACTGTGCAACCTCCTCTCACCACAAGAGGAATGGTCAGTGAAGTACACAGGGAGAGACATAGATTGATTAAGGTGGAAATCTGAGACCACCTTAGGCAAGAACTTTCGGTTAGTCCTGAGGACTACCTTATCTCTGTGAAAGGAGAGAAAATTAGGCTCCACTGACAATGCTTGTAACTCACTTATGCGCCTGGCAGAAGTGATGGCTACCAAAACACAGTTTTCCAAGTCAAGTACTTGAGCTCTGCTGAAGACAAGGGCTCAAAAGGGGGTTGCATAAGCTGGGCAATGCAAATATTAAGATCCCAGGCAGGGGCAGGATCCCTGAATGGGGGACTGGTGTGAAGCAACCGTTTGAAAAACTTGGAGAAGACAGGATGAGCTGAAAGAGAAGAGGGCTTACCTGCTGACAAGAAAACAGACACTGCTGCCAGATGCACTTTTAGGGTAGCTGGTCTCAGCCCTAAAGCATTTAAATGAACCATATAATCCAGGACTGTGGGTAAGTCAGCAGATTCTGGGGAAATACGCTTCCCAGAGCACCATATGGAAAATCTCTTCCATTTGAAATTATAGGGTGGAAGGCTTCCTAGAAGCCTTCAGGATATCCAATACACCTTGGGAAAGGTGTAGGTCAGCAAACTCTAACTCTTCAAGAGCCAGGCCTTGAGATTGAGAGATTTGAGGTTCGGGGACCAAACCCTCCCCTGAGCACAGGATAACAGATTGTGATTCCTGGGAAGACACAGGGGAAGGTGGACTGCTAAGGACATAAGGAGGGTACCAGGGCTGTCTGGCCCAGTCTGGAGAAATCAGAATCATCTTGCAGGATTGAGACCTGATTTTGACTAGCACTTTGAACAGGAGAGGGAAGGGGGGAAAGGCATAGAGAAACTTCCCTTCCCAACTGAGAAGGAAGGCATACAGGGGAATTGAGCCCAACACTGGGGCCTGCAACAAAAAGGAAGTTGATGATTGTCTGAGCTGCAAAAAGATCTATCTGGGGTGTGCCCCATCTGGCAAATACTCACCTCCAGAACTAGGGGATCCGAGTTTCATTTGTGATGGCCTTGGAAATCCTGCTGAGCATCTGCCAGGACATTGTCTTTGCCTGGGAGGTGAACTACAAGGAAGGAAGGTGTTCAGGAGTAAGCCAGAGACCACAACTTCATTGCTTCGGTGTACAAGGCAGCAGACCGAGTGCCCCCTTGCTTGTTGATGTACCACATTGTGGTGGTTGTCTGTTCTGACCTGAATAACCTTGTTCTGGAACAGATTTGAAAAAGCTTGAAGTGCTAGGAAAACTGCTCTGAGTTCCAACAGATTGATGTGGGAGCAGAGATTCCTGAGGGACCAAGTGATCCTTGCAGTGAGGTCGCCTATGTGGAGCTCCCATCCCAATAGGGATGTTTCTGTAAGGATAAGGAGGAGACTGAGGGGCAAGGGACTTTCATCTCAAATTGCTCTGGTTCTGCCACCACTGAAGGACCTGAAGTTAGGTTCTCAGTCACTGGAATTAATTTGGTTAGAGGGTCCTTTCTTTGAAACCAAAAGGCTCTCAAATGGAACTTCTGATGTCCCTCATCTGAAATCTGGCTCCCCTGCACTACTGCTGTTGAAGCAGCCATGTGTCCCAGGAGCTGTAGAAAGTGCCTTGCTGGTCGAGAGACCTGCAGGTGAAGGAGGAAGCCAGAGAACTGTGGGTCCTTGTTCTTTCCAGAGGAAGAAGGCTCTGGCTCTTTTTGTTTTTAGTTCTGCACCCGTGAAGGTGAGAAGCTGGACAGGCTCTAGGACTGAGCTTTGGAAGATTGAGAAGGAAACCTAGAGAAGTTAGCAGTTGTTGAGATGATAAGATGATTAGAAAGAAAAAAATTACTCACCTTAGTAATGTTGTTTCTTCTAATGGAATCTTATATTATAACATATGAAGTGAGTCCCAACCGAACTGCTCGGAGGTGAAAGAGTTAACTTTCCATGCCAGGCATGGAACTTTGAGCTCAGAGCTCGGTTGAAAACTCTGTCTGTTGTTCTTCAAACTCAAACTGTCAGATCTTTATGAGCAAAACTCACTAAGGTCTGTGTGGAAGCTGTAAACCTACACTAGCCAACTGGCTACTAATTAATAAACACATTTTTGGTCCCAAAACAAAGACTCAAGTCAGGAGACCCAAAAATGAAAAACAAACAAAGATCACCCCAAAAGAGGGGTGAAAAACAAGGTGGGCATCTACTAAGTGCCAACACTGCACTGCCCACCCACATCCCAAAAGCAGAGGTTCTGAGAGGGGCAGGCGGGGGAGGTCATATATAGCAAGACTCCATTAGAAGAAACAACATTACTAAGGTGAGTAATTTTTCTTCAAACAACATGAAGTCTTGCTATATTATGACATATGCAGACTACACAGCAGTACCTCCATGGAGGAGGGACAGAACCTACTTAGGAAGGCTCTGAAGCACAGCTGTGCCAAACCGAGCATCACTCCTAGCCTGGATGTCCAGGGAGTAATGCTTGGTAAAAGTGTGACTGTTTTCCAGGTAGCTGCTTGACATATCTCTAGGATAGGGATGTCCCTGGCAGCAGCCAGAGGCAGCAGCTGTACCTCTGGTGAGAGTGAGCCCTCAGGCCTGAGGAGGAACCTTACCCAGTTTTTCATAGCAAAATTGGATACAAGAGACAATCCACCTGGCAATGGATCTTTTAGTGGCAGGTTTCCCTTTACCAACCTCACCATAAGTGAGGAACAGTTGGAGGGAGTCAAACCTGTGACCCTTGGTACGATCTATGTAGTAACTAAGGGCTCTTTTGACATCTAAACTGTGCAACCTCCTCTCACCAGAGGAGGAATGGTCAGTGAAGTACACAGGAAGAGACATAGATTGATTAAGGTGGAAATCTGAAACCACCTTAGGCAAGAACTTTCTGTTAGTCCTGAGGACCACCTTATCTCTATGAAAGGAGATAAAATCAGGCTCCACTGACAATGCTTGTAATTCACTTATGCGCCTGGCAGAAGTGATGGCTACCAAAAACACAGTTTTCCAAGTCAAGTACTTAAGCTCTGCTGAAGACAAGGGCTCAAAGGGGTTGCATAAGCTGGGCAATGCAAATATTAAGATCCCAGGCAGGGCAGGATCCTGAATGGGGGTTGGTGTGAAGCAACCCTTTGAAAAACTTGGAGAATACAGGATGAGCTGAAGAGAAGAGGGCTTACCTGCTGACAAGAAAGCAGACACAGCTGCCAAGTGCACTTTTAGGGTAGCTGGTCTCAGCCCCAAAGTATTTAAATGACCATATAATCCAGGACTGTGGGTAAGTCAGCAGATTCTGGGAAATATGCTTCCCAGAGCACCATATGGAAAATCTCTTCCATTTGGAATTATAAGTAGCCCTGGTGGAAGGCTTCCTAGAAGCCTTCGAGATATCCAATACACCTTGGAGAGGTGTAGGTCAGCAAACTCTAACTCTTCAAGAGCCAGGCCTTGAGATTGAGAGATTTGAGGTTCGGGTACCAAACCCTCCCCTGAGCACAGGTTAACAGATTGTGATTCCTGGGAAGACACAGGGGAAGGTGGACTGCTAAGGACATAAGGAGTGGGTACCAGGGCTGTCTGGCCCAATCTGGAGCAATCAGGATCATCTTGCAGGGTTGAGATCTGATTTTGACTAGCACTTTGAACAGGAGAGGGAAGGGGGAAAGCATGAGAAACTTCCTTCCCAACTGAGAAGGAAGGCATCCAGGGGACTGAGCCCAACACTGGGGCCTGCAACAAAAAGGGAAGTTGGTGATTGTCTGGGGCTGCAAAAGATCTATCTGCGGGGTGCCCCATCTGGCAAATACTACCTCCAGTACTAGGGGATCCAGAGACCATTCGTGATGGCCCTGGGAAATCCTGCTGAGAGCATCTGCCAGGACATTGTCCTTGCCTGGGAGGTGAACTGCTATAAGGGAGGTGTTCAGGGAGTAAGCCAGAGACCACAACTTCATTGCTTCGGTGCACAAGGCCGTAGACCGAGTGCCCCCTTGCTTGTTGATGTACCACATTGTGGTGGTATTGTCTGTTCTGACCTGAATAACCTTGTTCTGAACAGATTTGGAAAAAGCTTGAAGTGCTAGAAAAACTGCTCTGAGTTCCAACAGATTGATGTGGAGCAGAGATTCCTGAGGGACCACAATCCCTGGTGAGTGAGGTCGCCCATGTGAGCTCCCCACCCAAGAGGGATGCATCTGTAGTAAGGATTAAGGAGTGAGACTGAGGGGTGAGGGACCCCTGTCTCAAATTGCCCTGGTCCTGCCACCACTGAAGGGCCTGGATCAGGGTTCGAGTCACTGGGATCAATTTGGTTAGAGGGTCCTTCCTTTGAGACCAAAAGGCTCTCAAATGGAACTGATGTCCCTCATCTGAAATCTTGCTCCCTGCACTACTGCTGTGAAGCAGCCATGTGTCCCAGGAGCTGTAGAAATGCCTTGCTGGTCGAGACCCTGCAGGGTGAAGGAGGAGCCAGAGAAACAGGGTCCTTGCTCTTTCCAGAGGAAGGAAGGCTCTGGCTTCTTTTGTGTTCAGTTCTGCACCTATGAAGGTGAGAAGCTGGACAGGCTCTAGGACTGACTTTGGAAGATTGAGAAGGAAACCTAGAGAAGTGAGCAGTTGCTGAGTTACTTGAAGATGTAACCTGACTTGGTCTGGAGACTGGCCTACTATGAGCCAGTCGTCCAGGTAAGGAAAGATGAATTTTTGCCTTCTTAAGTGGGCAACTGCTACTGCCAGGCATTTTGTGAATACCCTTGGGGCAGAGGTGAGGCCAAGGGCATTGCTCTGAACTGGTAATGGCCTGAGGGCAGTTCGAATCTGAGGTACTTTCATGGGAGCTTCTGATGAGAACATGAAAGTAGGCATCCTTGAGGTCCAGGGACACTAGCCAGTCCCCTGGCCTTAAAGAGGGTAAAATAATTCCCAGAGTCACCATTTTGAATTTTGGTTTTAAAAGGTGCTTGTTTAGATATCTGAGATCCAGGATGGGCCGCCATTCTCCTGTCTTTTTTGGGGTAAGGAAGTACCTGGAGTACAACCCTTTGCCCTGGTGTAGGGGTGGAACCCTTTCCACAGCTCTGAGAGCCAGGAGGGTAGAGACTTCTGCCTCTAGGGCAAGTGCCTCTGATGGATTTGCAGGTGGAAAGGATCTGGTTCTCATCTTTGGAAATTTTTTGAAGCTGAGAACCAGTCCCTGGCTTACTACTTCCAGGACCCACTTGTCTGATGTTAGAGACTTCCAGTCCTGGACAAAGTAAGCCAGCCTGCCCCTACAGGTAGTGGAGAATCGGCCCTGGCCACCCCATCAGGGTGCCTGTTTGGCAGGGGCTTTAGGCTGAGGGTGGAAGCAGGCCTGCCTGCACCCGTCTGCCTCTCCTCTAAAGAACCCCTCTGGCATAAGCTGAAGAGGAGGCCTGGGCTTGGTAAAAGGCCTATGAAAAGCCTGCCCCTGCCCCTGGGAGGCTGCCTTTGAGGAGTGGCCTGCCTTTCCTTGGCCTGTGCACTCCTATAGGTGGTCCTATATTCATCCATTTTCTTCATGTAATTCTCTGTCTGCTCCCCAAACAGAAGTTACCACAACAGGAAAATCCATGGCCTTAGTCTGGGTATCCTGTGACAGGCTAGTACATCTGAGCCAAGCCATTCTGGAAGTGCCACAGATGTAGCCATGACTCTTGATGACACATCATTAGAGTCCACTGCAGCATGGAATTGCACCTTGGATGCCTCAATACCATCAGCAGCCACCTGCTCCAGCTCTTTGCCAGCTGGCCAGAGACCTGCTTTGCTAGAGCCATAACAGTATCCCATCTGGATTTTTGATATCTAGCAACATAAGCCATATAATTTGCCTGTCTGAGTCCCAAGGATGCTGCCATGTACTGTTTCTTTGCCATGGCATCTATCTTCCTGGAGTCCTTGTCAGGGGGTGTGAGGCTAAGGGAATATTTGCCTTGTCACAGGCTGCAGCCTGCACCACCCCAACATGGCTGCATTGTTGTGTAAGGAACTCCGTATCAGAGCCTGACAATGTATACCTTTGTCCATTCTTTATCAACAGGAGGTATAGTGTGAGGAGTTTTAAAATCTTTACTGTCTGTTTCAAAAAGATTTATGCAGAGGAATAGACAGTCTCCTAGACTCTGGGATATCCATCATTTCTACATAGTCAGGCTCCTCTTGATCATCCACAGCTTCCTCCATAGGGAGCTGGAGGGTTTCAGCCACTTTTTTATAAAACATGAAATGAGAAGGGGACTCAGAAAGCCTAGGGGGAGACACTCCTGAAGGTCTGTCTGGAGAGATGTCCGGTTCAATGGGCACATCCAGACTTTCAAATCACATTCACTCTCCTCATACTCCTCTTCCCCCTCCTCTGGTTCATAAAATTCCTCTAAATCATACTCTTGAACCGGAGGAACCGACCGAACCGAGCGCTTACCTGATGATGCCGGTTCGGTCGGAACCGGGGAGAGTGACTGAACAATTTTTATTGCTTTAGCTATTTCTTCAGCGGTTGGAGAGGGAAGTTTTGGCTCCACACCAGCTGATTTTCTAGATTTCTTTGTTGGAACCGACTCCTCAGAGTCGGCTCTCCTTTTGCCCGAGGAAGTCTCGCCCTGGTCAGAGGGCACTCCCTCCGGTTCGGTTGAAACCGAACCGGGCTGGCCATCCGGATCAGCGGACTTTTTGGCCTCCCTTTCCCTGAGTCTACCAACTCTCTTATCCAGGGTAGCTGCAGGAAAACTCTTGCAAATCTGGCAGTCTGAATTGAGGTGGTCAAACCCCAGACAATAAACACATGTGGTGTGGGGGTCAGCCTTGGCAAAGGCTTCCCCACATACAACACAGTGCTGAAACCCAGTGGGCCCGGTTTTTCTTTTGGGTTTCTCAGACATAGTGCCAGCCTAACCAAAAACTTGCCCGTTTATGGCAATCCGCCAAGCAAGACTCCCTTATCGGTTCCAACGTGTCATGGGTCGTGGAAAACGTAATTAAATCCGTTTTTTTAGAACCGATAAGAACCGGAACGCACTCTAAAAGACTGTAATGTAATAGAAGTAACTTGATCGGTTCAAACC
Organism: Neoceratodus forsteri; assembly: GCA_016271365.2. Taxonomy (NCBI): domain Eukaryota; kingdom Metazoa; phylum Chordata; order Ceratodontiformes; family Ceratodontidae; genus Neoceratodus; species Neoceratodus forsteri. The sequence continues at coordinate 187,308,668 of CM057459.1, read as the reverse complement.
GAACCGATGGAATATGCTTTACAAGTTCCACACAGAAATAAATGTAAAACCTATCTAGTACTTACAATACCACAGATAGAGCTTGAACCGACCGGTTTCGGTTTAATTTGGTTAAAAACCGAAAAATTAATACTTTAACCGACAAAATGAACCGAGCAGAAGGAGAAATCTCCGGAGGCGACTGTTCAGTGAGGCGGAGTAAAGAATCTGACAGTTTAAGTTTGAAGAACAACAGACAGAGTTTTCAACCGAGCTCGAGCTCTAAGTTCCATGCCTGGCATGGACTTTAACTCTTTCACTTCCGGAGCAGTTCTAAGGTTGGGACAAACTGCATATGTCATAATATAGCAAGACTTCATGTTGTTTGAAGGAAGAAATATACCTACGTAGGCATTATTACAACATACTGAAAGTGAAAGGGTGTTGATTTGGAAGGGGGCAGGGAGAAAGGTAAAATTGGGATAGGTTTAAGGGAGGCTGAAGAAGCAGGATGCCATCTCACACCATAGAAGGTGTTACCAAGGGCAGCCAGGGCAGAGTTAATCTAGATCTATGGAGGGTTGAAGCAGGTACATTGAGCACAAGTAGTAAGAAGGGAGCGGTGCCTTTTTTTAAACGTGGCATGATTAGGTGCAAGGTGGACATCTAGGGGCAGCGAGTTCCAGTAGGAGGGACCTACATGCGAGAAACCTGATTTCCCTTTTGGTAGTTCTACATCTGGGAATGAAAATCAAGGAAAGGTCAGTAGATCGGAGACCGTAGGAGATGGGCTGAGGGATCAGCAGGGAGGCTAGATAGGTGGGCATACTAGATCAAAGTACACTGTCCAGCAGGTTCCCAAGAGAGAGAGGAGACGTTGTGCAATAGGAGAAGGCCAATTTAGTTCAGAGTACAGTAAGTAGTAATATTTTAGTCTGGAGGAAGCAGAGGCATAGCGGCATATATTGTTGTAGGTAGTGCCCCACCTATGAAGATTAGCTTTAGACATATTTGTATAGATTACGGATCCGTAAGAAAGTGATGGAAGTAGGATTCCTCTAGCAATGGCAGTCGTAACGGGGGGGTAAGAATATAGCTTGCTTTGTAGGCTAAGCCCAGTTTGGCATTTATAGCCTTACAGGTGGAGCTAATATGGGCATCATAGGGGACGGATTCATCAAGTAAGACGCTCAGATATTTAAAAGAGTTACTATCTCCAATGGGAGCTGTCAGCTCAGGTGACCTGGAAAGATTTGGTGCTGTTTAATTTAATAGAGGATCTGAAGAGCATGGCCTTAGTCTTTCCAATGTTTAGAACAAGCTTATTTTTGGTCATCCAGGATTGAATATTGTGTAGGTCCATAGAAAGCTTGTGATTAATAGAGTGGATATTATCTGAGCTAGTGTAAAGGACAAGGTCATCGGCATAAAGCAACGATGAACAGGAAGATACCACTTGAGGAATGTTGTTGATAAAACTCAAGAAAAGCAGGGGTCCGAGGATAGAACCCTGAGGTACACCAACATTGATGATGGCTTTTCTGAGGTGGCGAGTTGAATTTCACAGTTTGATACCTGTTTGATAGGTAGCTATGGAACCAATTACAACTTTGGGAGAAAACCTGGGGGTGGAATTGGTAAGCAGAAGAGGGTGGTTAACTAGATCGAAGGTTTTTGTCAGATTAATAAAAACAGCACCAGTTAGATGACCCTGGTCCATAGCTTGAAGAACATCATTTGTCAGCTGTAGTAGAGCAGTTTGAGTACTATGGCCTTTTCTAAAGCTGTGTTAGTTAGACTGCAGGAGGTTATACTTTGTAAGGTGTTCTGAGATCTGAGCTGAGATGAGCTTCTCAAGGACTTTATTTAATGTTGACAATATTGCTATTGGTCTATAGTTGGCTATATCTTTCTTGTCACCTTTTTTGGAATACTGGCATAATTCTAGCTAGTTTCCATAGCTTGGGTACCACGCCTTCCTCAGGGACAGGTTGAATATACAGGCCAGAGGTCCTGAGATGAAAGATGCCATAAGCTTGAGGGTCTAGGTTCAAAGGGTCAGATTCAACAGCAGTACTGTCTGATATAGAATTTAGATGTTTGAGGACATCATTTTTCAATATAGCTTTAAAGTAGAAAGTGGGCATCTGTGAAGTTTCTTTTGGATAGGGGGATACAGGTATCAGGTTAATGGAGGAGAGAGAGTATTTGTGTAGCTCAAGAGGTCAGAGAAGTAAGTGTTAAAAGCATTGGCAATGGTGCCTGAGTCATTGTAATGGACGCTTTTCAATATCATATCGTTATTTAGTGGTCTTTGAATAGAGCCGAGGAAAGTCTTGACATGAGACTAAAATTTCTTGGGTTCGCCAGCAGCATCCAGCAGAAGGCCTTTGCAGTACTGGTTTTTGCAAGTCTTATTTGTGTTTTGCATTTTGACCATTGTTCTCTATAGTTGTCATAATCCGCTGGGAGACCAGATGTTTAAACTTTCTCAGCATTTGTCCTTTTTTGAGAGCTGTGAGGAGGTCTTTGTGCAGCCATCTGGTTTGTTAACCACGAACATGCCGAGTGACGACTGGGGTATGTTTGTCTTGAAGGAGTAGGAACCTGCTCAGGAAGGCATGCAGGGCAGTTTCAGTACTAGTAGAATGGAAGACAGGGGACCAGTCAGTGTGAGACACATCATATAGGAAATTACCTTGATTTAAGTTAGCATAATTTCTGAAGCATATATAGTTTTAGTGGGATGTGGAGTTTGTGGAGGTGCTCCATATGCAAAAGACAGGGTAGTGGTCACTGATACTGTCCGGCATCGTTCCAGATTTTGCAATCTATCCACACGATTCATTAAGACCCAGTCAATAAGGGTACTGGAGTCAGTGTTGGCTGACACCCTTGTGTAATCAGTAATGATTTGGGATGGAAGGTACTTGGGCAAGTAGGCTAGCATTTTGGCTATCTGGCAGTTGGTAGCCCAAAAAAGTTGAAGCAATTTCCCTAGTGTGTGCTGTGTGCTGTGAATCTTGTGCTGCTGTTTAAAAAATGCCAACTGTTTACCAAGGAGCTGTAAAGCCAAAGTGTGTGTCCTTGTCCTGCATCAACATAGTTTACAGCGTTTGTCAGTTTTAAAATGAATTTCTGTGAAGAAAAGTGTGGAAAACTAGGGGTAGCAACAGAGAAATTATGCCCTGGACGTTGGAAATGCTTTCTGTGCAATACTAGAGACTGCAGAGTTAATGGCAATGTTACATGGTTGAAATGGGCTCCCGCCGTGGAGTCAGTTGAAAAAAAAAAGTGCATCTTTTCAGTTTAAATTTGCCTGCTCGACGATCGCCGTGAGGAGAGGAGCCCTCGTGAGGAAGAAGAGGCTCATTTGCATGGCGTCGTGTGGTTGGTCAGTTTGCCATTAGTCCTGCCCCTCAGCCAGCTCTTCAGTGTCTGCTTCAGCATTCGAGAGGAGACAGAGGAGATCGTGTACTGGCAGTGGAGGAGCGTTCGCGAAGTGTTCAAAGCGCTGTAAACAGTGAAAAGTGACTTTTCTAGTTCAAAATCGGGCTCAACCCGCTTATCGGTCGTGGGATCAGTGAATTGTGTGATTAATACTACGATCACGGAGACTGCCCACCCGTTTGAAATCCGAGGCCTTCAAAATCTGGCTGCAGGCCGTTTTCCTCCATCGCAGAAATCTGCTACCATAACAGTGAGTAAACGATTTAAAACTGCTCAAATCAGTGATTTTCAGTAATGCCATATAAAATGTGAGTGCAGCTGTATAGTCACTTTGCAAGTAGCGATTGTGTGATATCCTGCTGGCAAGTGCAAGTCTATAAAGCCATTAAATGTGTGCATAGCAATGAAAGTAGCCTCAGTTTAAAGTTTGCAGCCAGAGAGAGACTGTGGGTTGTAAAATAAGTGCAACACTAGTAAAAGCAGGCAATCCTGTGCTGAAACCTGAAGTTTTAAAAGGGACTGTAATTAAATAAATGTTGCCAGCATGTGAAAAGTCCAAGGAAAATCCTGTAAATGTGAGAACAGCCAGAACAGAGCAAGTTGTGCAGTTTGAAATAAAAGTTATTAGTAGCTGATGTAAATCGGGTGCGCAGTGGCTTGACCCAGAGTCTGAATGTTGATGCACAGGAGTGCTGCCGCCGCCATTACAGGGTGGGGTAGTAAAGTAAACACAGCAGCAGAGGAGCCATTTTAAAGCTACAGAGTGTGTTCATTTAAAGTGGGACTTTCAGTTACAGTGAACTTTTGTTTGTTTTCTGCAGTTATGGCCTCAGGACCAGCTCGTTACCCGGATCATGCCCGGGTTGCAGTAACAGCAGCAGTAAATAGATTGAGAGATATTGAAAATTGGTGCTATAGAGGGCAACTCCTCCTGATGTGGCAATTCCTAATTATCCAGTGCGTGTATGCCAGATGTGCTTGAGTGCTGGAAGGATGTCTTCATGATTCCTCACTGTGCTGGATGTCTACAAAATATGGCTTGTATAAAGCCCTCAAATTCGTTTGGCTCCCACATGGACACAACTTCAAGAATCTGCAGTTGGCAGCACACAGCATCAGGCAGAGCCTGTGGAGGAAGGTCCCTCGGGAGTGTGGCACAAAGTTAGAGGTGCAGAATTAGAGACTGAATCTGAAGTTGAAGTTTTGGATGCTGGATCTCAGAAGGCAAGTTCGGATAAAGCATCCATAGACCCCTGGGTGGGGGCCTAGCCCAAGTCTCGAAGGTGAAGATGAGATCGGGAGGCCGTTGAATGGGAGGTGTCACCTCCGCTCCTAGTGATGAATGGATAGTCTCGGGGTGAGAACTACTGCTCACTCCTGGGCTCAGATCCTCAGTGAAGAGGAAGATGAGGGAACCTATGTGGCCTTGTGAGAAAGGCAGGTACACAGCCTCAAGATCTTGCCTCGGAGGAATGTGTTCAAGAAGGTGGTGATGCCACTGCCTGGCTTCACCAGAAGAAGAAGTCAGGGATCCATTTTAATTTCATTGAGGATCGCGAAGCTGGCAGAACCAGGACTGGCCACCCCAAGCCAGGCCAGCGGTCTCAGATTGACCAAAGCAAGTAAAGAGGAGAGACTGGTTCATAGAAAGGCCAATGAAATCTTTGGTATGACCTTTCCTACCTTTCCTTGGAGAGTCTGGGAGAGATTGAGAACTGCAGGAAATCCTGGATCTGGGATGAAGCAATGAAACATGTGCATCCTGGGGCTAACCAGCATGTAAAGAATAGACTGTTCCACGAAAAGTATACACAGTGGAAGAGGCAGGACACTGTTTATGGACAGAGTGAGAATAGTGGCGGAGAGGGACTGAAGTCTCCCACTGTGAATTATGTGTGACCAGATGGAGTAATAATTCAAGCCCTGACCCCTCTACTATTGGCCTCAGTGCAAGGACCTCCCAGTAATTAAGCCCGAGCCTACAAAATGGAGGCCGAGCAGTGGTAGTCAATACTGCCACATCTGAACTGTGAAGTACCTTTATTGAACTGCCAAAATGAATAAACAAAAATTCAGGGCTCCACATTCTTCAGTCTACAGTAAACTGTCTGCAATCAATAACCATCTACTGGTACCACCAGATGACTTCAGATCCAGAGAGGACACCAGCCCAGCTGTTTCCTGTTCATCGCCTGGTAATCGGATGACGCCGGACCAGCTGTTTTTCTTTTTGTTCCTGTTCTAAGGTTCCTTCTCCAGTTATGACATCAGCCCAGCTGTTTCCAGATGTGCACTCCTGTGGGTTCCCGGAAGATGTCCGCCCAGCTGTATCAGAAGAAATGCTGCCAGGGAGAGTCTTCGGCAGGGACCAGGTTGGTGACGTTCGAATACTTCAAGAGGCTGGTGAGTCATCAAAATTCTTTTTATTCTATCTTTATGACATTGCAATACACACCTTACACTACAGACTTCAAACAGTGTGTGAACTGTCCGCAAAGACTCTCCCCTTTGGGATTATGGCCTTAAAAGACTATGTTCACGGGGCTCCGGCCCAGGAGAGACTCTTTAATGGACTGGCCTTCGGGCCTTGTAGTCACTAGTGGGACATTTAGGGCATTCCATTCCCCCAAAGAAGTGTATTGTTATCAATGTCATTTCTGTACTTAATGTATATACTGTCTTTTCTACTTTTCTAAAAAAATATATATATTTTTCTTTTTGGGATTGTTTAGTGTTCTGTTTTTCCTGTATGGTAAGGGCTGTTGTTGTCATTGTTGTTGTTTAGATAGACTGTACATGCAGATTAGGATGTGTTTTTTTGTGTGTGTGTGTTTTGTCTTTTCTTACAGGTGATCCTGGAGGACAGAAGAAAAGACAAGAAGAGGAGGAGGGGCTCATGGAGTCCCTCGTCAGTGCTTATGGTGTAGAATTTAAATGTACTGTGTTATTATTGCTAAAGGTTGTAGTTGCAGGCTGCCCAAGGTCGGGGAGGTCCCCGGGTTTTGATTTTATTTGGGATGTTATGTAGAGGCAGATAGGTTTTCCCTAGAGGGTTAGGGGGATGGACAGGCTGTGGCCCTGACCTGCAGTAGGGGCCGCAGTGCTGATCTATCAGGGCTATGCTCTGGATGGTTCTTCCAGAGCCACTAGGTGTCCATAGTAAGTGGATATAGTAGAGGCTGATATGTCAGCTATAGGCCTCTAGGCCCTTAGTGTTGCCTACCTGTGCTCGCACATGGTAGGAGGGGGCCTGATCACCCCCCTCCACAGGTAGCACATAGGGTGGGATGGCCTAAGGCCGGGTGCATAATGACTGGGGACAGTCATTTTCCTGGTCAAGGGCGAGTGTAACCCCTTTGTTACCTGGGGTTACTAGAATCCCAGTAAGACCTAGTGGTAGGCAGGGAGGGCAGCTTGTGAAACTCCAGTTAAATGGGTTTCACACTGTCTCACTCTGTCCTCAGTCACAACTGAGACTGGAGAGATTACATCATTATATAGAATTATTACAGCTGCATGAGCCACATTTGGAATCTTCAGCTGAGAGAGTTCTTAGAACCTTGGGAATTCAAAAGTCAGTCTTCCGTTTGTCCTTAAGCAAGAAGGAAGCATCAGTCTGTAGTTTGAGTTTTGCCTCCACACAGAAAGAAGTTTTTCTGTGTATCACCATTTATCAAGTGGTGGAGACCGTCCCCTCGGTCTCAGTGCCCCTTCCCTCTGTGGAAGGGGTAGGAAAAGGTCTCTGTGGGTTCCAGGGGCAATCCCCTTCTCCCACCAAGGAAAGAAGCTGCCTGGTTTTGTGTTGGCTGTTCTACAATACAGCAAAGGTTAAAGGACTTCACCTGTGGGGCCCTGCAATGATTGGGTGAGTGTTTGGCTCCAGTTTAAGGGGCAAACAACTGTTTTTTCAGTCAGGAAATGTTATTGAGGACTGCTGTTTGGGAGGACTATATACACTAGGACGAATAAATAGAGCAGTCAATTCAGTTTCAAGTTTCAAATGGTTTTATTGGGGACTGCTGTTTGGGAGGACTATATACACTAGGACGAACAAATGGAGCAGTCCGTTTAAAGTTTAAATGGATTTAGAGTTCACAGTAGAGGGGGTGCGTCAGTTCATCCACCATGCAATCTACATGTTACAGTCCTAAAGTTTCTGTGTGTTCTGAGAAATGGCCGGGTATGGGCTGTGGGAGCTGGAGGTGGATAAATCCCCATCTTTAGTAACCAGGTCCACCTCTACAGATTTCTTCTGTTTTTGCTACTCATCTCATGCACTTGGCCAGTGAAGGGGTGGGTACCCAGACATGGGTCGCAACTTGAAAATCTCTCTAGGAGTCGATGACTTCAAGTGGTGTGGGGAGCCACAGGATGGGAAAATTGCTCCTTGTTGGATAGGAGTACTCCTTGTTTGATGGGAGTTTCGATTAGGAAGTACGAAAACAAAATCCCTCTAGGAGTCACAGACTTCAAATGGTATGGGGAGCCACAGTTGGGAGCCTCCTTGTGTGATAGGATGTCTTGCCAAGTAAAGTTTGAGTACATTCTTCAAGTGGACCGTCAGTCGTGTGGCCGGCAGGGGAGCCGGGCCAGTCAGGCTGTGTATCCAATGCGCATGCAAAGTCCGGGCTGAGTGCCTGGTGGGTCCAAAGCCAGACAACTGTTGTATTGTGTTCATTCTCCAATGGACTGCTGTGTTTAACCTCTAATCTGCATTACAGTTACGTAGCCCTTTGGGGACCATGCAGTGCTTTGTTTATGTTCAGTGAGTTAATAAATAAAGCCACACTGGAAAATCCCAATTCTGGTTCTGGACATTACAGTTATTGCTTCCTGTAGTTGGATTTACTTGGGTGCCTCTGTGCAGAGTAGCCAAACCTAGGTCTCTTGTGCCAGGTAACCTCATCCTTCCCCGAACCCGTAGATACCATATGTATATCCATGTTGCAAAAATGGACATATGGGTTACACATATCTCTCACAAAGGACTGGAGATTTGAAACAAAATAATGCTGCACAGATGCTGTAGTACAGTCTGAGTCTCCTTCAGGAAATGCTTTTCTCTCTAAGCAAAAATGTTACGTTTTTTTTAAGCTAAAAACTACTTTGAAGATTAAGTTTTTCAGCCTGCAGTCCCTGGTTTGTGAGACTAGAAAAGTCTGGTGTAACCCCTAGATGGCACTACCCCAAGTGCTGCTACCCCTGCCTGCATGGCTAGTTGCAGGTTAAGGGGCCTGAGTACTGAAACGGGTGCTTCCACCTGGAGGTCAGGGTTGTTAGTGGTCAAGCTAACCTGGGTACAGCCCTCCGGGACACTGTAAAGCCCTCTTTCCCTTCTAGTGGCTTGAACAATATACAGCAATCACTTTTGCAGTGACCCTTATTCACCATGCAGTTACCCACACTGTTTGCACTCACCACCAGGGCTGGTTCCACCAGTTCGACCCTGGAGACCCCCTGTAAAACAAGGTTAGGCCCAGCAAACAACAACAGAACAGTGCTTTTGGTTCAGACTTGAACCACAGTCTAGTTAAAATACAAAAAGAGTTAGATCTGATTTATTAAGGGGACTTGAACAAGGAAGGGGCGTAATCAGGTTAATTGGCTTAATAGCTAGATTAATCAAACAGTCATGCATACACGTCAGAGTCCCTACACAGTCACACACTCTGGGTACCCAGGTAGGAAAGAGGTGGGCTATCCAGGAATGTTGCCCGGGGTAGGCCAGCGTCGCAGCTGGTTGGGGCCCTGTGATGGAAGCAAGAAACATGCACAACACACACTATTTGTAATCCTGAGCCGGACGGCTCAGTTTGTAGGGGAAAAGAAAACAAGACAATCAGATGATAACACTTTAGATTTAGCTGTTGTTGCAGGGAGCTACATTGATATTTACTCACAGTAGCCAATACAGGACACAGTCTGGATGAAATTGAGACTGCAGGTTATTTAGCTGGAGTGCCAGGAAAAGCAGGGTCCACACAAATCACCGAGGCATTGTTCCTGTTCATTGAGCAGGGGGCTGATCCCCAGGCAGGTCTCTCATCGATGGCTTTCTCTGTGCAGTGGGTAGTCTGGCTGGGCTACTGTGGCAAGGCCCAGGCCAAAGGGAGATGAATGTGGATTCAGTCCAGTTGGCTGGATGCAACCTCCAGCAAGCAGAACACAGTTCAGCACACAGTGGGGAACCAAATCACGACCTACTCGCAGCACACAGCACATTTGTAGTAAGGAAATATCACTGTACCAGGTGGAAGGCAGTCCTTTCGCAATATCAAAGTCTTAGAGCCAAACCAGGATTCCGACAGTAATTGAGGCCCTGACAGGCCAATCGCGTTCAGAAAATCTTCGGTCTTCTACAGGTTTCAAACTGGTCACAGTTCAGTGGCTTTAATATCTCTCTCTCTCTCTCTCTCTCAATCAATCCTACTACAGTTCTCCCATGCGAACAACTTGGAAAATGCTGTTCCACTATCTTGAGCTGTTACCCTTTCACTTCCCAACTCAGACTATCAGATATCAAAGCTACAGAAATTCAGAATACACATAAGGAGCCAGAAGAACTGTGGGTCACCCTAGAAACAGGAAATGGAACAGCCATACGAACTGAGGTTGTGTACAGGCCTCCAGGCCAGGGGAAGGACATGGACATGTTACTGTTAGAAGATATACAAAACCTGACAGCTAAAGGTGAGGTTCTGATAATGGGATCCTTCAACATGCCAGATACAGATTGGTCAGTACCAGCAGTGACATCTGACAGAGCTAGACCACATGGTGGATTCCCTGCAGGGGGAGGGCCTCAAACAACTGGTACAACAACCCACATGAGACAGCGCTATCCTAGATCTAGTACTGACTAATAGGGAAAGAAAAGTTTTCTCAGAAGAACCCAGAAGGGGAAGGAAACATATTAATTTCAGTGCTTTACAGTAACTGGTAATTGCTATTTTTCTTTTAAATTTAGATTGTGGGCTTTTAGTGACACTGTAATTTCTTTGCTGTCCTTACTTAGAATTGTTTTTGGGCTGTTGAAAATTTAAAATGTAATGGCGGTGTATTTCTTTGCTGTCTTTAATTGTTGAAAATGTTTTGCCCCTCTTCCCCCAACTATTAATTATATGCCCTGTCAAATCTGATTGACAGGAGCTAAACACAGGGGATAGTAGGGGTTGTGGAGTAGGAAAGGCGTAAGGGGGAAGAAGCCTACCCTCAGCACAACAAGTGTTTTGACTCATTTATTTATTTGTTTATTTTCTTTTTTTAAAAGAAAAGCATCTGAGGATCAGTGGCAGGATTTTTAGGACAGTAAATTAATAAAAAAGGAACTAGGAGAGCTTCAGTAACAGACAAGTAGTGGAACAGCAGTATAACTGCAGTATAATGTGGGGAGTTATTGAGGCAGACCTTCTGGACACTGAGGTGCTGCCCAATCTGCATGCATCTCTCTGGACTGCAGGATGAATTTCTTCACAGAACGGGTGGTGGACAAGTGGAACACCCTGCCAGAGGAAGTGGTGGGGGCTGAAACAAACACGGATTTAAGAATGCATGGGATACACATCAAGGAATTCTGGAGGTCAGGAGTAAGGGGTAACAGATTTCTAAGAAAGCATAAACTGAACTTACAAGCTCAAACGGGCAGACTAGGTGGGCTATAGGCCCTTATCTGCTGACACTGTCTATGTATCTATGGATCACAGATCTCCAGGTAGAAGATCACCTGGGTGCCAGTGACCATCACATGGTATGGTTCAATTTCGCCACTAGAACAAAATCGTCCCATTCCAAGGCAAAAATATGGGACTTCAGAGGAGCTGACTTTGATAAGATGACCAACAGAGTTAAGCTAGCCCTGGCAAAATGAAATACAGGAGAGGGGGTACAGGTAAAGTGGGCTAGCATTAAAGATGCAATACTTGAAGCAACATCCCATTGTGTTAGTGAGAAAAGGAAGTGCAAAAGAAGAAGGAAACCACTTTGGTTCTCAAATACAGTAGCAGAAAAGGTCAGAGCCAAAAGGCTGGCCTTCAGGAAATATAAGGGAACGCAGCAGGATGAAGATAGGGAGGCATACCAAAGTTCCCTAAGAGAAGCAGGGAAGGCAGTAAGGCAGACAAAGGCCCAAACTGAGGAAACACTAGCACAAACAGTTAAAGAAGGTGACAAGACTTTCTATAGATACGTTAGTGAAAGGAGAAAGTCCACAGGGTTATTGCTAAGATCCAAGGGGATAAGGGGCGTGTGAGGAGGAGGACCATGTAAAATAATCTATCCTAAATAGATACTTCTGCTCAGTATTTACTGAAGAGGAGGTAGGGCAGGGCCCACAGCTCAGCACCATAGATACAGAAGGGAGGGAGGTGTACACTAGTCCTTTCACAAAAGAAAGGGTCCTACAGGAGCTCGATAAGCTCAGGGTGGACAAGGCAATGGGACCTGATGGCATACATCCCAGGGTACTAAAGGAGCTAAGGATTGAACTAGCAGAGCCATTATCAGAACTGTTTAGTGAGTCTCTGAGCACAGGAGAGGTCCCAGAAGACTGGAGACGGGTTCATGCTATCCTACTCCACAAGAATGGTAGCAGGGAGGAGGAGGTAGGGAACTACAGACCCATCAGTCTTACCTTAGTAGTGGGCAAGATTATGGAGGCATTCCTTAAGGAAAGGATAGTGCAATACCTGGAATCCATAGGAGCACAGGATCCAAGACAGCATGGATTTACAAAAGGAAGGTCCTGTCAAACTAATTTCATAGATTTCCTTGATTGGGTAACCAGAGTGGTGGAACAAGGGGGAGCAGTTGATGTTGCCTACCTTGACTTCAGCAAAGCTTTAGATACTGTTCCACATAGAAGATTGATTAATAAGCTGGGTAGGCTTGGGGTGGGTCAGATGTTGGTCAGCTGGGTGGCAAACTGGTTGACGGGCAGAAAACAGAGAGTGGTGGTAAATGGTAATCAGAAGAGATGCAAGTCACAAGTGGGGTACCTCAGGGATCAGTCCTGGGGCCAGTCCTCTTCAATATCTTCATCAGTGACATTGCAAATGGACTGGAGGGTAAGGTTTGTCTGTTTACAGCTGACACCAAGATCTGCAACAGAGTAGGTGATCCAGATGGGGTGGGCAGAATGAGAAGGGATCTGGATAAACTAGCAAAATGGTCAGAAGAGTGGAAACTGGGGTTTGCTGCACAGAAGTGCAAGATCATGCACATAGGGAAGAGAAACCCTGAAGCCACCTATAGGCTGGGAGGGGAGTTGCTGGCAGTCACAAGGGAAGAAAGAGACTTGGGCCTCAACATCACTGATGACCTGAAATCATCCAAGCAGACCACTGAAGCAGTAGGTAAGGCTAGGGGATGTTGGGGTGTATTAGTAGGGGAATCACAAGTCGTAAGAGGGAGGTAATAATCCCTCTTTACAAGACACTGGTTAGGCCCAATCTGGAGTACTGCATGCAGTACTGGAGACCACACCTTCACAAGAACATTAACCAGATTGAGGCAGTCCAGAGAAGGGCACCAAAATGGTGCAGGGACTGCATCAGCAAATATATGAAGACAGATTAACTGAGCTCAATATGTATACCCTAGAGCAATGGAGAGAGAGAGGTGATATGATTGAAACATTCAAACACCATAGGGGCATTAACAAGGTGAAAGAGTCTAACATGTTTCAGTATAAGAAACATAGCAGGACAAGAGGACAAAGCATGAGGTTAGAGGGAGCCCAATTGAGGGGTAATGTGAGGAAGTTATTTTTCACAGAAAGGGTGGTGGATACATGGAACGGCCTACCTGAGGAAGTGGTGGATATGAATACAGTTCAGGGCTTCAAATAAGCAAGGGATAGGCATAAGGGAGCAATACAGATGAGTATGACTAGATAGGGCATTGACAGAGCAAAGGCCGATGGCACATTCATAAGGTAGAAAAAGAAATGGGCAGACTGGATGGGCCTTGCGGTCCTTATCTGCCATCAACTTCTATGTTTCTATGACTGAACTGAAGCTGCAAGCAACCTGGGACTTCCTCAGGATCCAAAAGGTTTGGTTGGCTGATCTGTCTGTCAGTCACAACAAGGGCTCCCCCTCCAAGTTCATTTGGGCACCAAAGTTCCAAAACTATAGTTCCTACAGAATTTTGCTCCCACAAAGCCCCTGGGGACAGGCTCCATTTTAGAGTCCTCAAATGAACTGATTGGTTCCAACGTCTAGCAGTCCTGGACCAAGATGGTGGAGATAAATAGAACTGTCCAAGATGTAAAGAAGGCAGGTTACACAAACTACAATATCATTACTACCACAATAGATAATCAGCAAAGAAGTACAGCTTCTGATAGAGCTCCCTCTTTGCAATAAGCGATGGCAGAATGAAGTGATTATCTGGCAGCCTGGGTGGGACTCGGGCACAGAAACACTCAACCCCCTCCTAGATTGAATAAGCGCCACGTAAGGCACACCCAAGGAAGACTTTTTGGGAACTCTCATTAGTAGGGGGGTTACACTGGTATGGGGGGTTAACTCTTGCTAGTGTTAGGGGCAGTCTCTATGCTACATATTGGGTGTTGGCTGTAGGTGCTGGTGTTTGGTGTGTCTGTAGGACTAGAGTTAGGGCTGATTTCTGTGCTGGGGATACAACAAGTGCTTGATTATTGGGTGCTGACTGGTTGGGGAAGGCTGATGGAAAGTTGTATTTCATGCTGATGTTAACACTTTTGGGTACTTTAGATTCTATCTCGTGGGTCCTACCACCACGTACTGTCTGGGGAGAAGTTGCAGTTTATGCTGCAGGTGTCATGGTGGATGAGAAACTGTTTGGCCAAGGAGAATGCTTTTGCAATTGGGAACACCGTTGGTGGCAGAACTGTATGTCCCTCACACAAGTGTACCAACAATTCATTTACTTTTTGTGCTATGTCTTTTACCAACAATTCAGACTTTTATTTTATGTCCCTCACAAAACGCTATCAATAATTTAGACTTTTTAAATGTCCCTCACAAAAGTTTAGCAACAGTTTAGATTTTTTATTTTATTTTGGTGAGGGCTGCACTCCCTGTAAATAAATTTAATCTGCTTGGAAGTCACACTATATTTGGGGGAAAAAATGTCAAGCAGGCATTTACTGTGCAGTTGTGATTGCAGAGATTGTATTTATTCAAAACTACTGAATGTGGAAGGCTGTGAGAATCGGGCCCCGTTCCTATTGTAATTCTACCTACCTACCTGCCTACAGTCCTCTACCCTACCCACTACGCAAAATGAGCATAGCTGCTCAACCATGCTCCGCCCATCACCGTTATTGTATAATCTAGTACGTGGGTATCCGCGTGGTGCACGAATAGTCCCAAGCGGTGCTCTTGAGCAGCATGAGCCTCTCATCTGCCATACCACTCCCACTGCAAGGTGTCTGCCATGACACCCGCAGCAGGACATGCAAGTGAGCCCATCACCGTTATTGTCTAATCTAGTACATGGGTATCTGCGCGGCGCACAAGTAGTCCCAAGCGGTGCTCTTGAGCAGCATGAGCCTCTCATCTGCCATACCACTCCCACTGCAAGGTGTCCGCCATGACACCCGCAGCAGAACATGCAAGCGAGCCCGTCACCGGTATTGTCTAATCTAGTACGTGGGTATCCGTGCGGGGCATGAGTAGTCCCAAGCAGTGCTCCTGAGCAGCATGACCCTCTCATCTGCCATATCACTCCCACTGCAAGGTGTCTGCGATGACACACGCAGCAAAACATGCAAGCAAGCCCGTCACCGTTATTGTCTAATCTAGTACGTGGGTATCCACACGGTGCACGAGTAGTCCCAAGTCGTGCTCTTGAGCAGCATGACCCTCTCATCTGCCATATCACTCCCACTGCAAGGTGTCTCCCATGACACCCGCAGCAGGACATGCAAGCAAGCCCGTCACCATTATTGTCTAATCTAGTATGTGGGTATCTGCGTGGCACACAAGTAGTCCCAAGCGGTGCTCTTGAGCAGCATGAGCCTCTCATCTGCCATACCACTCCCACTGCAAGGTGTCCGCCATGACACGTGCAGCAGGACATGCAAGCAAGCCCGTCACCGTTATTGTCTAATCTGATGCATTGGGTATCCTGCATGGCTGCAGTGTATAAGCGGTGCTCTTGAGCAGCATGAGCCTCTCATCTGCCATACCACTTCCCACTGCAAGGTGTCCACCATGACACCCGCAGCAGGACATGCAAGCAAGCCCGTCACCGTTATTGTCTAATCTAGTATGTGGGTATCTGCGTGGCGCACGAGTAGTCCCAAGTCGTGCTCTTGAGCAGCATGAGCCTCTCATCTGCCATACCGCTCCCACTGCAAGGTGTCTGCCATGACACCCGCAGCAGGACATGCAAGCAAGCCCGTCACCGTTATTGTCTAATCTAGTATGTGGGTATCCGCGCGCGCACTAGTAGTCCCAAGCGGTGCTCTTGAGCAGCATGAGCCTCTCATCTGCCATACCACTCCCACTGCAAGGTGTCCGCCATGACACCCGCAGCAGGACATGCAAGCAAGCCCGTCACCGTTATTGTCTAATCTAGTACGTGGGTATCCACGCGGCGCACAAGTAGTCCCAAGCGGTGCTCTTGAGCAGCATGAGCCTCTCATCTGCCATACCACTCACACTGCAAGGTGTCCGCCATGACACCCGCAGCAGGACATGCAAGCGAGCCCGTCACGTTATTGTCTAATCTGAAATGCATTGGGTATCGGCAGTAGTGCGCAGTAGTATGCCAACGGTGCGCTTTGAGCAGCATGAGCCTCTCATCTGCCATACCACTTCCACTGCAAGGTGTCCACCATGACACCCGCAGCAGGACATGCAAGCGAGCCCGTCACCGTTATTGTCTACTCTAGTACATGGGTATCTGCACAGCGCACAAGTAGTCCCAAGCGGTGCTCTTGAGCAGTGTGAGCTTCTCATCTGCCATACCACTCCCACTGCAAGGTGTCCGCCATGACACCCGCAGCAGGACATGCAAGCAAGCCCTGTCGGGATTTAATAATAGGTTTAATAGTAGTAGGACAGATGGGGGGTTGGTGATGGGGGTTTGGGGATGATCTACTTGTCAGGGAATGCAGAAGGGAAAGGATGTGGTGGTGGGATTAGAAAGAAAACAGAATGAGGGTTCCAGCAGTGGGATGTAGGCTGGGAGAGACCTTGAGGGAACAGGCTGCAAAATGAGGTGGGGGGTTGGACAGCAAACATAAAAGGGTGGTCAGTACCAGTTGATCCAGCTATATAAAAATACAAAATACCTGACAGAAAAGACTTGCAGGTCTATCAAGTCTGCCCGAGTGTGCAGCTAGCAGTTTACTACTACTGTTACTGCTGCCCTCACACCCTTGTATGTCCTTACCCTGCCTCTATCCCATCCCCACGTAAAGCTATCCACTATCCTTAGCTGGATTAACTCCTCTGGCAATGCATTCTCTCCCACCACCGCTCTCTCTGTGAAGTAGTGCATCCTCATCTCCCTCCTGAAACTCCCCTCTTGCAACTTCAGACTGTGTCCCCAAGGTATGTATCCAAGTAGCACCCACTGTTCCCTTAGTCCAGCAAAAAGCTACAGTATTTAAACCTAATCTTCACTTTAAAAGATAATATTTTTGGGGAAGAACTGTCCCCTTGAAAAAATTCTAGTTACACCTCTGGTGATCAGCAATACAGAAAAGTACCACAGTTCGGTGTACAAAATTTACTTTATTTGGTGCAGAACAATTCACAGCCACCTGCAGCTTAAGTAAGATGCCTCTACTGGTTTCGCGGGACTACTGTGTCATCACACTACTGATGTAGTAGTCCTGCATAACCTGTTGAGGTGTCTTATCTGAGCTGTGGGTGATTGTACATTGTTTTGCACCTAATAAATCCAATTTTGCACAAAGAATTGGGCTGGTGTTTGCTGTTCCTGAGACTTTCATTGTACATCAGGCACATTGTGCTGTGAAGCTGAGATTGCTGTCCCTTTTAGTGCAGAAGCATAGCCTAGCACATGTTACTCAATTAGGTAAGCTAGCTGCGTTTTGAATGCTCATGCAGTGTGCCCCTGCATGGCACCCGCAACGGGATTTATGCCAGCTATTATGGAGTGACTTGTGAGGCTAATAGCAGAGAGGGCCAGTTTCACTATTGGGGTTAGCCCTAAAGCCAGTGGACTGGGCGTGCAATACCAGAGGGGAAAAAAATGAGAAAGTGCCTCCAAGTAACCCTAACTCTTCAGTACCCCAGTTATATTTCAGTGGTGCTCTCTTGCTTCAGATTTGGGGAAATCACCTTTTGGCTAACTCGATTGCTGTCTCTCACAGCTTGCCAACTTTTTAAAGATAATGGAAGCTGTAGTGTGGCAAAAGCATGCACACATTCTGGGAAGGGGGGGTTGCAGTCTCTTCCTCATAATCTCATCCATGATGCAGACTGCTCTGCACTACCCAGTCATGTGCTCTGTGTTACCAAGGGAGCGATTGCTGTACACAACAAAAAAGGAAGAATAGATGTGCAGAACAGCACAGTGTAGTAACATCCTGAAAATGGCAAGTTGCAAAAAATCCAAATGCTTTAATTCATTCAAGGCATGTTAGACTACAGGCCTGCATCATCGTGCCATGGTCTTTTTGGAACTTTAATGGAGCAGGTGCACTGTGGGATGGTGAAGACCTAAGGTAGCCAGAATTTATATACTGTTGTTCCCTTCCTCCCTGAAATTATGGATCAGATGTCAAGAGGGGAGGGGGCTAGCTTTGAATTATCAGTCACTTGGGGAACTGTGGGGCATGGGTGGGTTTGGAGGTATCCTTGGCTTCTGGCATACAGCACCAGGGAACCAACCTATTTAAATTAACAAAAAAATAGATTGTGGCAGAGAGTGGTAAATGATTATATTGGGGAGAGAGTGGATGACCTATGGACTTGCCTTAGGCTACCTGGGGACTTTCTGAGCTTTTCTTTTCTAAGCCCAAACATGGAGTCCCGAGTATCTGCAGGGGCTTGCCTACCCCTCCCAGTTACCTTGTAGTACTGTGCTGCTGGAGATTTCTAATGTCTGCATTTTCAGCTTTCCCATCTCCTGGCAGCTGTAGTCACCATCAGAGATACAGCTATTTCATGATGCATTCATGCACTGATGTAGTGACTGTCTGATCAAGTGGCTGCATTTCTCTGGGCGGTGCTGGTGATTGCTCAGGACAATAAAACATTTTAATAGGGCTTCTCTATCACTTCTGTGTAGCAGCAGAGTGCCAGGGTGTTGAGACTTAGGCATGTTTGGCCAATCCGCAGTCATGTGTTTGGGAGTTGGTGGGGTAATGCGAACCAGCATTGAACTGCTGGGAGGTTGGAAGCATGAGCAACACAACCTCAGTCTATCCTATGCGGAGTGTTGTGGGGGGTGATTGAAGTGCTGCTTACCATAGTGCTGAGTTGTACCTTCGATATGCAAAAACAAACTGGCCAATGGTGAGTGCACAGGGAAAACGGTCCACTGCAAGACACGTGACTGGCAATTGCGTTGCACATCTTGCTGATAGATCTGCATGTCGGCCCCATTGTTGGGGGGTTGACCCAGCACACCCCTTAAAGACATATAAACATCCCTTAGCCTGCACACAAGGGGAAGGGGGAGGATCTTGTTAGGGCCCCAGGTTCCTGTCCACCCACAGTCGCCACCGCACTGAAGTCCCAACCACGTAGATTGCATTCACCCGTACTACATTACCTACATTCCTTTGCCCTAAGCCCCCCGCCCTCATGACAGTATATGCCTTCCATGCAAGATATGGCTTTTTTCATATCTACCCATAACAGTTTTTTTTTTAAATAAATAAATGTGTGATGTAATTAAAAAACAGTTTGGGCTTCATAGCCTGCTATCTTGGGGCCACAATAGCCACTCTGTCCTAAAATAAAATTTTTTAATGCAGCCTATACAGTTTGGGAAGGGATGTAATAGTGGTGCACTGCCAGCCAATGATCCCTTCAACTTTCCTGTCCGCCTGCTCTGCCCTCGCCTTCCCCCGTTTGTGACGTGGTACCAGGGAGAGCACGAGGATGCATTCCATAGAAGTTTATGGGACAGATTTTCAGAACAATTTTACATAACTTCAAAGTACTTTTAAAAAAAATGAAAGCTGGCCCAGTGATGCTGAGGGTTGAGGTGCTGGATGCAACACCTTGACCATACCGGCAACCCGAGTCCAGGAACGGACTCAGGTCACCAGGGATCGGCAGGGGGAAGGAGGATCGAGCATCCCAACGGATGCTCACCTCCTTCGGGGTGGGTTACCAGGGGTGCTTCACACACCCGACGTCCCCGAGGGTTGGTGGGAGCACTAACTTTCGGGGCTTTGGCAGCTCCTATGGCACTGGAGTCGGGAGGGGAGGACGCTGTTAGGCACTTGGCAGGTGTAGTGAATCAGAACGTAGCCTGCCTGAGCTGGAGTCCTCATGGGGTGGAAGGGGACCACAAGAAAAGCAAAAAACATCTCTTGGATGTCCTAGATGATGGCCACTCCGGGCCATCCAGCCACCGATCTACAAGCAGACCCTGCTGTGCAGGCACTCCACTGAGGTGGAGGAAGGTAGGTCCTTCCTCACCCCACCTGGGTGTTATCTGGACACTTAAGGGACCAGTGGAGTAGCTGGGGGCAGACTCCACAACTGGGGCATGGATGGTATGAGCGGCCTGAAGGAGTGGAACGATGAGGGCAGGTTACAAGGTATAAAAAGAAAATAAAAATAAAAAATGAAAGTCACTGCTCAAATAACAGGGTTCCCATTAGTTGAGTGGTTGCTTTCATTTTTCTCCAAAGGTACTTCAAAGTTATGTAAACTTGTTCTGAAATCCACCCCATAGACTTGTATGGGGCACATCCCCGCACTTTCCCTGATACCACGTCACAAAACGGGGGAGTAAGGGGTGGAGCAGGCAGATCAGGAGGTGGGAAGGGATTGGTTGGCTGACAGTTTGGCCAGCATTACGATCCCTTCCCAAACTGCATAGACTACATTAAAAAAATTTATTTTAGCACAGAGGGCTATTGCAGCCACAAGGTAGCGGGGCTATGAAGCCTAGTTGCCTGCATTACACATTTACTTTACATTTCAGGCTCCTTTCCCATTGTAACAACTGCACCAGTGAGTGGCAGATCCAAAGCTAAACATCCCTTTTCCACAGTGTGACAATAGAAGGAATAATAACAGCAGACCTTATACTTACGGGTCTGTAGATTAGTCTGTTACTAATGCTCATTACTTTAACTAATTCTTTTAAAGGTAAATTGATAATGTTTGAATCTCCTGGGCATTAGAGGGCTGGCCCGGGATAGCAGGATGGAGTCTCCCTCACTCTACCTTCTCCAGGGAGAGGGATGAGTTGAGCCTTTGCATTTGCTGCCCCCTGGAGGAGGCCGGGAACACA
Organism: Neoceratodus forsteri; assembly: GCA_016271365.2. Classification (NCBI taxonomy): domain Eukaryota; kingdom Metazoa; phylum Chordata; order Ceratodontiformes; family Ceratodontidae; genus Neoceratodus; species Neoceratodus forsteri. The sequence goes on along the minus strand of CM057459.1, from coordinate 187,287,800 downwards.
ATACTACATTGAGCTATACCACGGGAGGGGCAAGATGGACGTTGACTCTGGCCTTGATGTTATGCAGCACATCACATCCCCACTGGAAAATGGAAAAATAGCCCCAGCCTTGCCGGATGACAGCCACTCCTCCTCACACCACGTTGGTCTCCTGAGCGCATCTGCTGCTCCATCTCATGAATGCAACATCCCCGGAGGCACTGTATCCCCGATTTCTCCTCCCCAGAGGGTCTCTTCCAGTAGGATTAGTGCTAGACCCCCACCCCGGGGAGTGGGGCACATGGGGCTGTGACCAACAATAGGAGGAACAGCAAGTGAGGCCGGTGGGCATGGCTCAAAATTAATTTTTGCAGCTACTAGCCAGCAGGGCTAGTGATTGGGGATATCCACAACCCCCACAGACTTTTCCACTTGCCCAGCTGAGGTATTGAGTGAAATGCTACCTGCATCAATATAAGCCTGCAGGGTTAGTTTAAGGAAAGTCTTATTAGCCTGACACAGTGTACCACCATTTGGCTAGTGGACTTGTACCAGTTTCAACCCTGACTCCCAAAGGAGTGGCAAGGCTGGGCCTGGAGGAGCAAAAAAAAAGGTTTAAAAGTGTTAGTTACAGGCTACCCCAGTAGCCCAGAGGCATTGCACCTGTGGGCCACCTGAATTTGAGAGCCTGAGTCTCGACTTGTTGGCAGCCCAGTAGGGATGATTTGCCTTCTGACTCCAATAGCAACCCCCACAGTGGCCTTTAGGCTAATCAGATTCATGGGAGAGTCAAGGGTTGCAGGAAGACAGGCAAAGGGGAGGTTGCAGTGAGTGCTGGATGTGCAGTTGGCGTGGCTGGGAGGGAGAGGATTTTGTGCTGGCAGTATAGAAAACGGGGGGGGCTTGGTCAGCTGGGGGGGTCAGCTCTACACTAGGATAACTAGGCCAGTCCTCCTGCAAGGCAGCTTTTTGTCAGTTTCTCTGTCATTTGCGGAGTGTGGGCCAGTAAGAATATTTTGGAAGGGATGGTTTGATCAGTTGACTGGATCAAAGACAATGACTGGGGGTTATGAGTGGGTGGGTAGAAACGGAAGTTACTGCAGGAAGCTGCTTTTTTTGTTGTTTCTTTGCTTTATTATTTTATCCTCTAGCACTCTATCTCTGTTGCTTTTGCCTTGATGCTAAAGAGCAACTCTGCAATTCTGCACGTGCTTTAAATAAGATGTCTCCGCTTTCTTACCTGTCAGTGCAATTCCCCTGTGTCTGTACTATTTTTCTGTGCTCTGTATTGAAATTAACTGTTTACTCTGTTACATGAAGCCCTTGACACAGTACTGCTTGCGGTATATGTTTCCTTGTTACTATTTAGTTCCTGTTGTCAGTTCTGTCTTTAAAGTTTATATTGTACTGTATTTAAAGTCTCTGTATCTCTGACCTGGAACCTTTGTAAAGGAGTCTGACTCAAAGGTATGCAATCTGATATTTTCAGTAAATAAATAAAAATACATCACAATTTACTAGAGAATACATTTTTTTTCATCTTCAGTGTTCCTTTCCAAGATTTACAGTACATCCTGGCAGTCCATCTGAAAAGTCTGTGTAGAAAACATTTGCCTCTCCCCTGTAAACCTCATAGTGCCTTCAGTTTATAGTGCTCACCATGACAGACTGTGATATCACAGACAGCAACCATGTGGTTAGCATTGCATAGTAAGATACATTTTAAAAGACTTACTGAAAAATGTGCTACATTGCCTACAGTATTTAGTAGATCAATAGCATGGGAAAGTAATTAAAAAATAATAACTAGAAAACAAAATTAAAACACAATTTGTGTAAATACAGTATTAAGTTTTTATTATAATGAGGAGTTGTTCTTTAACCATCTTTTCCACTTCTATGCTGTATTATACCCTTTGTATCTCTCCACTCCCTATCTACTTACACTACTATAAGTGCCTCACAGGTACCTATTTTACCTTTAGTTCCACAGGTCTGGCCAGATGTTGGCTGTCTACCTATCAGATAAGTATCTCGTTTAATTATGACTCCTGTACACTCTCCCTTAGAATGTCTGAGCCTTTGCATTGCATCACAAACATCACAAGACGGAGGAAGAGTGGAGCACTGTCCGTACCATTCTGCTGAACCTCACTAGGGCAGTGTGCTTTCTCCTATCGGGCCCCCCTCCGGATAAATGAACTCCCAATGAAATTACAAACAAACAACGGCCTGTCTCAGTTCAAAGTAGGCCTCAAACAGCACCTAATGTCTAACTCAAAATGCACCTGCTTCTCAGGCCCCACTTGATAGACAGGCCTACCCCCAAGGTAACACTCAGCAGGGCTGCCTAGAGAACCCTGCCTCCATTCCAGCCTAGCCAAGGGCTTAAGTAAGCTATCAGTCCTCTTTAAATGCACTTGGTACTGCCCCTCCCAACCCCCTCACACACACACACCATACTCGACAAAGCCCTCTGGAGCTGCTCCCCCCCATCACAGCCCCCCGTTTCACTATCCCCCCACCTCTCGCTCTCTGCGGTTGGTTTCAAACCCAGTCCCCCTTGTTTTACGGTCACCCAGCCTCTCGCTGTCTGGGATAGCATTAAACCCTATGCAGTTACTCTGGCATAGTCTATCAACAGATTTGGAGGTTTCCAGGGGTGTGCTACCTAGGGCAACCAATTAGAAATAGCTTAGTATTCAATTACAGCTGCTGAGTTTTTTTCTTCTATTTGTCTAATTGTCATATAATCGCTCTTTAATGCCTAATGATCAGGCCTCTGTAACCACTGAATATGTGTATTGTCTTATTGTCCACCCTGACGTGGAACCTTTGTAAAAGAGCTCACGCTCAAAGGTCTTTCCGAAATACCAATTAAACAATTAATTAAACAATTAAATTGCCGTCGCTATGCTTTCCTTTTAGGTCCTTCCAGATTACTCCAAACCCAAGACAGCCCAACTCTGGGTGCTGTGCCTCTGTCAGAGCAGGTAATTCATATTTAATTCAGAGGTCAAAATTCAGTTTTGCAAACACTAGTCAACGGGACTAGTAAGTGGGGAAAATCTCCGCAGACGTTTCCATTGGCCCAGATGGTCTACTGACCAAAGTGTTACTTTCTCCGGCACAAGCCTGCAGGGCTAGCCAAAGGAAAATCTTAGTAATTGTATACAAAATTTATCAGCATTTGCTAGTCAGATGGTGCCAATTTTGACCCCAGTAAAGGAGGCAGAGCTAGTGTCCAGTGCCAAGGAAGGAGGTGGGGCTATTGGGCTGTGTGGGAGCAAGGGCTAGTTTTTAGAGATGGAAGGTGCTAGTGATTGGGCTTTGGATGATGGGCCAGCAGAGGTCAGGGGCTGTGGAGAGAGGGAGGGGTCCCGTATCAGGGCCCATGGAGGGAGAATGTAGAGGGAAGGGTGTATGTGCGCCTCAGGTGTCCGAGTAAGGCAAGGGCAAGGCAATTTTATTTGTAGGGTGCCCAGTCCTGGAGGCTCTGGGCGCCTGACAGTGGTTAAAACAAGACCTAATAAAGAACAGCATCAATAAATAATACAATAAAAATACTAAGTATAAATATAACAGTTTAAAATAGATCAAAAAGGGTTTCAGAAACTCACAGCGAGTACTAGCACAAGACAAGCTCAAAAAACAGGGAAAACCAGGGCAAAGAGGTAGGTTGTGTCCAGGAGGGCTTTGCAGGGAAGGTGCTCAGCAAGGATATGGGTGATTCTCAAATGGCAGTGGAGGAAGGGGTGTGGATTCTGAGAGTCGGCGGGGCACGAGTGAGGTGATATCCACAGAGTTTAGAAACTGGGATACCTAGAAAGGAAGGGGTGCTCCGAAGGACTGTGGTAAAGGGATGGGGGGGTTGGTGTGGCTGGGTTGTATAAGGAAGTGGAGAGAGGGGGTTATTGTCTGAAGTCGGGGGAGTCAGAGAAGTGTTTGGGACTGTAAAGAGTGTACATTCAAGAGGACTACTGCCAAGGGGGTGCTGTGGAGGGAAGGGGCTATTGTCAGAGGGCCCTGTGGATTGGGGGGAGCTAGTGTATGGGTTAGAGGAAGGAAGTGTGGTTAGTGTCTGAGCTGCAGGCTGGCTTCCGAAATATTTTCAAAAAAATAGTTAATTATACAGATTAGGGGTACACAAAGTCCCATTTATTCCTCAAAAAAAATGTTTTATTGATAAAGCACTTGAAGTGTCTTCCTAGCTTTTATTATTAGTTATTTATTGAAAAGTGTTTGTTTTAACAGGATATGATTCAGCAAGCTGTTCAGTGACAAATCCCTGGCAGGGGTTACATCAGCTGCATCTTAGGAATGTGTCATTAAATGCTCGCTGAAGCTCATCACTTTAGCCAGTTTGTCCCTCTGTGTACGTATGCCAGTGCCCTGAGGGTCACATTGATCCATTCAAGCCAATTAAACAATTTAGGCATACATAAGAAAATATGAACATACGAAGGTGCCAGCAGAACAGACCTACCAGTCTATCAAAGTCTGCTCAACTGTACAGCTAGCTCCCTAGCAGTCATCTGTCCCTCAACTCAAACCCCTTCCCCTCCCATTGTTGTCCTTTTGGCCCGCCATTACCCACCCCTCAATCAATCAATCAATCAGTCAATCAAAGTCTTCACCCCTGTACCCTGTCCCAAACGTTCTTGAAGTCAGCACGTTTTTGCATGATCACCCCCTTCTGGCAGTGCATTCCACGCCCATTAACCACCCCTCTGGCAAATGTACTCCTATCTCCCTCCTGAATCTCCCCCCCATTCTTAGCCCATGTCCCCTAGACTCCCTCCTGCTCCTTAGTTTCAACACCCCCTCTGCCCCCCTTTGTTGACACCCTTCAGGTACTTGAATGTCTCGATCATGTCCCCCTGTCTCCGGTCTCTCTTCCAATGCATACATATTCAGTTTCTTTAGCCTCATCTCATAATTTATTCCCTCCATCCCCTGAATCATCCTTGTCACCCTTTGCTGCACTTCTTCCAGCAGCTTGATGTCCTGGCTCAGGTACGGCCTCCAGAACTGCACACAGTACTCCAAGTGAGGCCTAACCAGTGCCCTGCAGAGGGCCAAAAATCACCTCCCTGGGCCTGGATGTGAATTTGCATACTTTGCACCCTAGCATCCTGTTTGCTTTCACCACCACCCTCCTGTATTGTGCAGTATTTTTCATGCTTGCTGTTATCAATACCCCCAGGTTCCCTTTTTCTCTTCACTACTCCCCAGCTTGATTCTCTCAGCCAGTATTCTCTCCTTGGGTTCCTTGCCCCAAAATGCAACACCTTGCATTTTTTTGCTACCATCCAACTCCCTCATCACCCAGTCATAGTACTGTATAAGGACAGTACAGCACATCCACAGCACGGCCCCATCAACTCCCTCATCACCCAGTCATGGTACTGTATAAAGACAGTATGGCATCCATAACCTGTTATCCAACTCCCTCATCGCCCAGTCACAGTACTATATAAGGACAGTATAGCACATCCACAGCATGGCCCCCATCCAACTCCCTCATCACCCAGTCATAGTACTGTATAAAGACAGTACAGCACATCCACAGCATGGCCCCATCCAACTCCCTCGTCACCCAGTCATAGTACTCTATAAGGACAACATAGCACATCCACAGCATGTCCCCCAACCAACTCCCTCATCACCCAGTCATGGTACTGTATATGGACAGTATAGCATATCCACAGCATGGCCCCATCCAACTCCCTTGTCACCCAGTCATAGTACTGTATAAGGACAGTATAGCACATCCATAGCATGACCCCATCCAACTCCCTCATCACTCAGTCATAGTACTGTATAAGGACAGTATAGCACATCCACAGCATGGCCCCCATCTAACTCCCACATCACCCAGTCATAGTACCATACAAGGACAGTATAGCACATCCACAGCATGGCCCCATCCAACTCCCTCATCACCCAGTTATAGTACTGTATAAGGACAGTATAGCACATCCACAGCATAGCCTCATCCAACTCCCTCATCACCCAGCTTGATTCTCTCAGCCAGTATTCTCTCCTTGGGTTCCTTGCCCCAAAATGCAACATCTTGCATTTTTTTGCTTCCATTCAACTCCCTCATCACCCAGTTATAGTACTGTATAAGGACAGTATAGCACATCCGCAGCATGGCCCCATCCAACTCCCTCATCACCCAGTCATAGTACTGTATAAGATTGGTCTGGCAGAATCTCCCTGAAATGAACCCATGCTGCCTCCCATCCTACAGGTAGTTGCCCTCCAGAAATGCCATCAGCCTGTCCTTTAGTATGGTCTACATGAGCTTTCCCACTATGGACATCAGACTGACTCACCTATAGCTCCCTGGCTTATCCTTTGGAAGGCTTTTATGTAACGGCACCACATGGGCCATCCTGCAGTCCTGAGGCAGCTGCCCATTTCCAGGGAGGTGCTGTAGAGGTCCTCCAGTGGTTCCGCTAGAGCCTCTGCCATCTCACGCAGCACTCTGGGGTGGATGCTATCTGGTTCCGGCACTTTATTCACCTTCAGTGCCCTTAACCCTTCCAAGACTCAGCTACCCTGCCGTTCGTTAACTCACACCCCCCATCCCCCTCGATCAGGGTAGTAATGGACCCCCTGTTCCCTTGTGAACACTGAGCAGAAGTACTCAGTGCTTCAACTTGTTCCTTTCCCTTTTCTACCCACTCATTCCTCCTTTTTATCATCACCATACTGTTCCTGTACTTCCTCTTCTCACTCACATATCTAAACAAGTCTTTCTTCCCTCCTTTAATTCCCTGCACTAATCTGAGTTCCCTAGTGGCTTTCATACCCTTTACTCTCTTGGTCACCTCCTTGGACCATTTGGTGTACTCCTCCCTGTCCTTCCCCCTTCCCCATCCTTCTGAACCTCCGGCACACCACTCTTTTTGCTTTCACCCCCTCTATCACCTTCCTGTTCAGCCAGCATGGTCTCTTTGCCCTATTCTTCTTACTCTGTAGCCTGGTGCATGTTTCTGTTGCCTCTATGATTCCTTGCTTCATTATGTCCCACTTCTGTGCTATTCCCATGCCCCACTTTATTCTTTTGAGTCTACCCTTCAGTAATTACCCCATTTTCCCAAAGTCCACCTTCGTGAAATCCACCACCTTTGTTGCAGATCTCTCTGGCTCTTTGCTCATTGTGATACTATGCCACACTGTTAGATGATCACTGTCAGCTAATGGATCCTCCACCCTTCCCTCACTGTCTCACTGTTAGATAGTACCTGGTCCAGCATGTTCCCTAGTCTTGTGGGTTCGGCAACCAGCTGTGTCAGGGACCCCTTTTGGAATGCGTCTAGAAGGACCCTCTCCTAGGCACTGGAGGTGACCGGCACTGTCCAGTCCTCCCCTGGCAGGTTGAAATCCCCCACTATGACCACCTTCCCCCTCCTACATACCTTACTGATTTGTTCCACCAGTTCCCTGTCCCTTTCCACTGTCTGGGTTGGCAACCTATACACCACCCTAAACCTCAGCTTCCTTCCACTGGAGTCCAGGAGCTACAACCACATTGCCTCCATATCCCTCTCTTCCTTTTAATCCATTGTACATTTGATCCCCTCCCACACATAGATAGCCACCCCCCCTTCTTGCCTTCCCCATGGTCCTTTCTGTATAGTTTGAACCCTAGGATTGCCACGTCCCAGTTCCAGAGCTCTGTGGCCCATGTTTCTGTGGTGGTCATGATGTCTACCCTCCCTATAGCCAAGAGTGCCTGAAGCTCTGTGCTTTGTTACCAAGGCTTCTCATATTCACCTGAGACCATCCTCCACCCTGTCACCCTTCCCTCCTTTTCCAGATCCCCCTTCCCACCTTGCCCCTCCTGGACTAAATCCCCAAGTATTTTCTTACTAGCTTGGGGGTTAGACTCATCCAGTCCCTGGATACTTTGCCCATAGTTGGATGCCCTGCCACCCCCCAGCTAGTTTAAATTCACTTTTGCTGCTATATACTCCTGTAGCTTCTGCTTTAATACCCCCTTTCCCTCCTGACTTAGGTGCACCCTGTATATAAACTTGTTAGCGGGTTTACTGCTAACTTGCAGTGGGATAAACATCAGAGATACTTAGACTGATGTGTACATCGAGATCTGACTAGATTACGCACTGTTAGAAGAGGTGGATGGGCATGAAAATGGGAAAAATAGCAACTGACAGGCCAGAATGACACCCCCAGTTTCTGCAGGCTGTATATCTTTGAGAAGTACCATAATGCCAGCAACATCACCCACCATCTCAGGGACTAAACTTGGACCTTCAGTACAGCCACAGATTTCCCCCATGGGGCTGGGGAGCTTGGAGGGAAAGGGTAATCTTTCCCATCCCCCCTTCCAGAAACTCTCATCTGCCATGGTAACCCCCCCACCCCACCAAGACTCTTTACCAGTTTGGTGGTCTGGAGTTCTGTCAGTTGTGCAGGGAGTATAAAAGCTGGGGACTGATATTCAAATGTTTGCTCAGGTGCAGATCCTAGTTTGCCTGTGCTAAACTTAATGCAGGCAGAAATCCAGCATGCAATGGACCTTGTGGTGGCTGGTTTGCCTTTTCCCACTTCTCTATAGGTCAGGAAGAGCTGAGTATTGTCCTGCCTGTGGCTCTTTGTGTGGTGCAGGTAGCAGCTGGCTCTCTTAATATTCAAGCCACACAATCCACATTCCCCTGAAGTGGAATGGTCAGTGATAAAGACTGGCAGTGTCATGGACTGTTTGAGGTGGAACTCAGATACCACCTTAGGAAGAAACTTCTTGTAAGTCCTAAGGACAGCCTTGTCTCTATGGAATACAATGTACTCAGGCTCTATGGATAAAGGCTGGAGCTCATTAATCCTCCTGGCAGAGGTAATTGCCCCTAGGGACACCATTTTTCAGGTAACATTCTAAAGATCTGCCAAGGAGATGTGCTTGAAAGGAGGCTGTATGAGCTGAGCAATGTATATATTAAGGTCCAATAATGGCATGGGATCCCTATGCAGGGATGCAGGTGCAGGAGCCACTTGAAAAACTTTCTGGATACTGGATTTGAAGCCGGGGGTGAGGTCCTTCCTGTTGACAAATAAGCAGAGACAGCTACCAAGTGCACGTTGACAGTGGATGGTCTTAGACCAAGGGAATGAAGGTGGGTCACGTAATCCAGGACAACTGGCAAGCCTGCCTGACTGTGCTCTATGGCTCTGTTCTGGCGCCACATGGAAAACCTCTTCCACTTAGATGTGTAAGTTTTTCTGGTGGAAGGCTTTCTAGCGACTCTGAGGATCTCCATGACTCCTTCTGAGAGATGTAAGTTAGCATACAGATGTAGAAGTGGGTAGCCATCTGGGAACTAGCGACCATCGAACAGAATGGTTCACGATAAACACAGCAGTAGAGTCATTCCATAAAGGCAAAAGTACTAGACTTTAGGAGGGCTGACTTTGCCAAAATGGGTGAGTGCCTACAGAATGCACTAACAAATAGGCAGGAAGAAGGAGTGGAAGAACAATGGGGAATAATCAAAACTGTCATCACAGTGGCAACTAGCCTTTGTGTGAAGCAAATAAACAAAACAAAACGATGTAAGAAACCACTGTGGTTCTCAAAGGAGGTGGTAGGGAAGGTTCGAGAGAAAAAGAAAGCATTCAGGAAGTACAAGGAATTGCAGAAGGAGTAGGACAGAGAACTGTATCAGTTAAAGCAAAAGGAAACTGGGAAGACATTCAGAACAGTAAAGGCCCAAACCAAGGAAAAGACAGCCAACTCAGTTAAGAAGGGGGATAAAACCTTCTATAGGTACATCAGGGAGCGAAGGAAGACCAAGGGAGGGAGGGATAGTGAGGCTTAATAAAGGAGAGGGGAGTGGGCAGAGGGTGTCTGTGAAAAGGCAGATATGCTAAACAAAGATTTTTGCTCAGTATTCACAAATGAAGAGGGGGAGGTACATAAACCACTCAATAGAAACACTCTGGATACAGAAGTTGATACCAGCCCATTTACAGAAGAAAGGGTTCTGAAAGAACTCTTAGAACTGAAGGTGAACAAAGCAATAGGGCCTGATGGGATTCATCCCAGAATTCTAAAAGAAGTAAGGGTAGAACTAGTTACACCACTGACTACTCTTTTTAACAAATCATGGGAGGATGGGGTGATACATGAGGACTGGAGGAGGGAAGAAGTCATTCCACTTCACAAATGTGTCAGCAGGGCAGAAGTTGGAAATTACAGACCTGTCAATTTAACTTTAGTGATAGGGAAATTAATGGAATCACTTCTGAAGGAAAGAATTGTCGAGTACCAAGAGACAAGGATGGCACAGGCAGGGCCGGTGTTAGGACTTTGGGGGCCCCCAGCAAACTCCATCTCTGGGGCCCCTCGATGGGCCCCCGCATCCTCCTCCCGGGGCCCCCTTCCCCGTTCCCCCTCCACAAACCCCCAGTAATCTTTGTACATCAATCCAACTACTGCATGATTTTTCAGACACAATCTGACCTGGAGACACTAGAAGTATTACTTTTCTAACAGATAGTTAATAGAATAAATTGCAAAAAAATTGCTCCTCTCCAGCAGCTGCAATATTTGTTTTTACCTCTGCTGTTCTGCTCTCTACCTTTCCAGACTCCCATCTCCCTGTACTTATGCTGCAGACACGGACCTGTGGGGGGAACAGAAATTTTCAAGTTGAGTTGGAGGAGGTGCGATAAACAGCCACGGACCTATTGGAACCCTGTGATTGGTTCCAGCACAGGACCTCCTCCCACATCAGCACATTCTGTGCAGCACAACAGAGGACCATGGGGAACATGAAACCTCCCTGGGGAAAGAACTGAAGGCAGGATGGTGGCGTGGACCGCGTGGTGTAGTCTGGCATTCCTTCGGGGAAATCGGGGCCTGATTTTCTTGCCAGGTTGGTACTAATAATGCTGCTCAGCTATGGGATGCTGTGGTGATCCAGGCAGGGAGTGGGGTGGGACAGACAAAAAAAGTATGCTGCTGGTGCCCGCCGCCAGACCCGCTACATATGCCGCCTGCGGCCCGCTACATTTGGGGGCCCCCCGCAGCCGCGGGGTTCGCGGGTGCCTAACGCCGGCCCTGGGCACAGGACCCAAGGCAGCATGAATTCAGAGTGGGAAGGTCATGTCAGACAAATCTAATAGATTTTTTTGACTGGGCGACCAAAGTAGTAGATCAGGGAGGGGCTATGGACATGGCCTACCTATACTTTAGCAAGGCATTTGACATAGTCCCACACAAAAATTAATATAAAAGTTGGCCAGCCTGGGGATGGGTCCCAAGATTGTAGCCTGGGTAAAGAATTGGCTGGAGAACAGGACACAGAGGGAAAAAGTAAATGGAGTTCACTCTGAAGAAAGGGGGGTTACTAGTGGGGTACCGCAGGGTTCAGTATTAGGACAGGTCCTCTTCAATGTCTTTATAAGCAACATTGCAGAGGGACTGGAAGGAAAAGTATGTCTCTTTGCAGACAACACAAAGATCTGCAACAGAGTTGATACACAAGGTGGGGTAGAAAGGATGAGAAGGGACTTGGCAAGGTTGGAAGAATGGTCAAATGTGTGGCAGCTTAGATTCAATGCTAAGAAGTGTAAGGTAATGCACCTGGGAAACAAAAACCCAGTGGAAGAGTACACAATGGGGGTGAGATACTAACAACAACAAAAATGGAAAGGGACCTGGGGGTAGTCATATCAGATGACTTAAAGGTGGGCCAGCAATGTGGGAGGGCAGTAAGGAGGGCTGGGGGGATACTGGGATGTATAGGGAGAGACATCGCCAGTAGAAAACAGGAAGTTGTTATCCCTCTGTACAGACAGCTGGTGAGATCCCATCTGGAGTACTGCGTGCAGTTCTGGAGACCCAATCTCCGCAAACACATAGACAGAATGGAGGAAGTCCAGAGGAGAGCAACTAAAATGGTGCAGGGTCTGCACCAGAAGACATATGAGAGAGACTTAAGGAGCTTAATATATATAGTATTGAGGAAAGGGGGACATGATAGAAACTTTGAAGTCCCTCAAGGGAATCAACAAAGTCCAAGAGGGTAGCATCTTTCAGAAAAAGAGGTGTGCAAAAACAAGGCGCAATTTGAAGATAGAGGTTGAGATAGAAGTTGTGGATGCATGGAACGGCCTTCTGGAGGAGGTTGTGGAGTCAAAAACAGTGGTGGAATTCAAGCATGCATGGGACAGTCATAAGGCAAATATAGGGCGTGGGGGTAGGAAGAAGTAGGCAGTTGGTTAACTAGGATTTGCAGCAAATCCATTAGGTAGGGAAATGGGCAGGCTAGGTGGGCCAAGCAGTTCTTACCTGCCATCAAATTCTATGTTTCTATACTCTTAAGTTCTCAAGAGGCTTTGAGGACTGGAGGTTGGGGATATACAATCCTGCCCTGAGAGGATGTCAGTAGGTTGTGCCTCTTGGGGAGGCTGATTGGTTTGGCTTCTGACAGGAAGAGAATCAGGGAGTACCAGGGTTGCCTGGCCCAGTCTGACCCAATTAGGATCAGTGTTGCTGTCTGAGATCTGAGCTTGTTCAGCATCCTCAGCAACAGACGAAAGGGAGAGAAGGCATACAGGAACTTCCCTGTCCAATCCATCAGCAGTACATCCAGTGGGATTGTGCCCCTCACAGGAGGTCTGCAGCAGAACTGGGGTAGCTGATTGTTGTCTGGGGCTGCAAAGAGATCCACTTCTGGAGTGCCTCATCTTTTGGAGACAATCTGCAGGACCTGCTTGTTGAATGACCACCCATGGTAGTTCTGTATCATTCTGCTGAGAGCATCTGCCAGGACTTGTCCTTCCCTGAAACATGGATTGCAGATAATGAGATCTACAGGGAGTATGTCAGGCTTCAAATTTGTGTGGCCTCTGTGCACAGTGGGGGTTGTACCTCCCTGTTTTTTATGTAATACATAGTGGTTGTGATGTCTGTCCTTATCTGAACCACTTGTCCCTGCAGTATGTTGGTGAAGGTGGATGCCCAGGAACACTGCTGTGAGCTGCAGCAGATTTATGTGTAGCAATGATTCCTGCATGAGCCATGTACCATGAGCAGTGTACTCCCCAGATCTGATCCCCATCCCAAAAGGGAGGTATCTGTGGTTAGCACCAATGAGGGATATACCTGCCCTATTTTCGACTGTAGGATGTAGACTACAGTGCCGCTCCCAAATCCTCCCTAACTAGACTGGATACCTTTTACCACTCCTTCTGCTGTTTTGCCCTGGACTGCCTTCCCAGTATCCACCATTGTCTCCTCTATCTGTCCCTGTCCCTCCCAGCCCTGCAGGACAGGAGGCAAGTGCACTGCGCTAGTCTGGCAGCTAAACACTGGTCACAGTCCCTGTCTGCTTATCTCTCTGCCATCTTCCTCTTCTGCCTATTTCCCATTCCCTCAGCTACATCGGCTCCTGGTCCTTAGCAGTCTCTTGCATGTCTACCTCAGCAGACCAGGCTGTGTTCTATTGGCTGCCTAAATTATGGAACTCTCTCCCCTCTACCATTCGCCATACCCCTTCCCCTTCTTATCTCAACAATCTCCTTAATGACCACTTCTATACCTCTTGCTCCTTCGCCTAACCTTCTAGACACTGTACTATTTTCTTGCACTTGCTTACCTGCTTAGACTGGGCTACCTGAGACAGTGTTGATTTGTCATCTTAATGCTGGTATCCTGCTCCACTACTGTAGTCGCTGCATCTAGTTGCCATTGTTATGTTTTACACTGTATTGAAATGTACTGTATTTAATGTCCTGAACTGCACTGTTTCGTATTGAATGGTACCACATACTACATGCTGCTCTTTTTACTTGCCCTATATGGTGCCTGGACAATAGACAGCATGGATTCGTCCCAGAGAAATCGTATCAGATAAACCTTGTATAGTTCTATGACTGGGTGATGATGAGTGCCTTGGACGTTGGTAGATCAGTGGATGTCCTCATTCTAGACTTCTGCAAGGTATTTGACTCTGTTCCTCATGGGGGCCTGTTGGATAAACTGGGAGAAATGGGGTTGGGGAACCAGATGACCAGATGGTTAGGCAATTGGAACGGAGGATAGTTTCATCCCCAAGGAGGTTCATTAGTGGGGTCCCACAGGGATCAGTCCTTGGGGCCCTCCTGTTCAACGCCTACATCTCTGATATGAGGACAGGTATCAGGAGTGTGATGAGTCTCATTGTGGATGACTCAAAACTGGGGGTGGTGATGGATGAGGAGGAGGGAAGGGTGGCCCTACATAGGGACCTGGAGGCTCTGGAAAGATGGTCTAGAAAGTGAAAGCTGAGGTTCAATGCAGGGAAATGCAAGGTACTGCACCTGGGGGCCAGAAACCCGGGCCAAGTGTACACCCTGGGTGAGGAAATGCTACAAGTCTCGATGGCTGAGAGGGACCTGGGGTTGGTGGTGGATGGCAAGATGGACAACTCAGAGACTTGTAGGAGGGCAGCGGCCAAGGCCAACAGGATGCTGGGATGCATCACTAGGGGGATCACCTCCAGAAGGAGGGAAGTGATACTCCCTCTGTTTAACTGCTTGGTGAGACCGCACCTCAAGTACTGCGTGCAGTTTTGGAGGCCACACTTAAAGAGGGACACTGAACTCCTGGAGAGGGTCCAGAGGAGGGCAACCAACATTATTTGGGGCTTAGGGGAGAGGACCTATGGGAAGAGGCTCAAAGAGCTAAATATGTACACATTGGAAGACAGAAGCAACCAGGGGGACATGATAGAGGTCTTCAGGTACATGAAGGAGGTAAATAGGGAAGGAGCAGTCATGGTGCTTCAAAGGATTGGGGGGCAAACTAGAGGGCATGGGTGGAAGCTGGAGGGAGTAGATTCAGGGGAGAAAGGAGAAGGAGGAGCTACTTCACTGAGAGGATGGTGGAGCCATGGAATGCGCTGCCAAGGGGGCTGGTGGAGGCACAGACAGTGGAGGGGTTCAAGAGAGGGTGGGACAGGTACAGGAAAGGGTTCTGGAAGCAAAATCCAGTGCAGCGAGAATATCCGGAATTGAGAAGGGAGAAGCCAGAGAGGGCGAAGAGGGCAGCAAGGTCAGCTCCCAGGGTGGGGGCTGACCAAAAGAGCAGACACGAAAGACTGTTAGGCCTATTCTGCTGGCATTTTAGTATGTTAGTATATTGTCTACTCATGTATTTCCCTATGTTCCTCTCCCCCAGGATGCAACTGGAAATGAACAATTGTCTGTTCAGTATGTTTTCTTCATAAATCTTTTAAAGAAATAAATGGTATGTCCTTTCTGAGGTTGTCCCTCTCCTGCCACCACTGTAGTGCCTGAAGGAGAGTTCCTGTGGCTGGCACCAGTTTTGACAATGAATCTCTTTTTTGATGCCAGTGTGACTTGAGATGAAACTGAATGTCTCTCATTTGAAACCTGGCCCCTGACACTGTTGCTGCTGAAGCTGCTATGTGGCCCAGCAATTTGTAGAAAATGCCTTGCTGGCCTAGGGAGGTGTAGTTTGAAGGAGCTGGCTAGCTGCACTAGGCTGTCCACTCTTCCCTGTGGAAGGAATGCCCTGCATCTTACAGTGTCCAGCTCAGCTCCTATGAACTCCCAAGAGCTGAACTGGCTCTAGCACTGACTTTTTCAGGTTGACTAGGAACCCTAAGGATTGCAGAGTATCCTGTATGACTGCCAGAGCATCCCTGACTAGATGAGGAGATTGACCCAAGCCTTTCTAGTCATCCAGGTAGGAGAACACTACCACTCCTTGCCTTCTTAGGTGTGCTATGACCACAGCCAAACACTTGGGGTGGAGGTCAGTCTGAAGGGCATTGCCCTGAACTGATACATACATGTGATAACGTAAAACTGTGCGAGAGGGAGGTTTTGTGAAGTTAGGAGGAAGATTGGCCTTTTAGGAGGGAGAATGCGTAAATGCTGTCCATTAAGTAACAGGAAATTTATATGTATGTGTGTGTGTGTGTGTGTGTGTGTGTGTATGTATGTATATATATATATATATATATATATATATATATATGTATATATATACACACATAGATATATATATATATATATATATATATATATATATATATACTGTATATACATAGCTATAGTACATATATAAAATGCACTTTATTAATTCAATTAGAACAAAATTATACAGGAATAAATGCAAATTGTAAAAATCCACACTGATACATCAATAATAAATACCTTCTAATTTCACAAACTAGCCTTGGTGGAGTGTACAAGTGAGTTCTTTCCCTTCCAACAATCATTGTATTTTGCCCCTCACGGTGTGGTTCTGGTCTCCCTATTAGTGTGGCGGAAGGATCAGGGGTCAGAGCACATGAGAGGGAAATGAACCTGAGCTGCCTGAGAGGCTTTTACAATCAGCACTGTAGCGCTCGAAACAGCCAGACGCCAGCTCGCATGTACATGCCAGTATCCTGCACGAAAGCTCACACAGGCGTTGCAGCGTTTGCAAACCGCTAGGCTGGCAGTTTTAATTTATCTTCACAGCACCTCCGGTCCCCACAGCAAATGTAGATACATCGGGGCTGGCAGTGCAAACAAACAGGCACTCACGGACTGGAACTTGGGGATAGAGGCCATCAGGAGGCAGCAAGGTAAGCTATGGCTGGTTGCTGAGATGTAAGCAGAGATCGGAGGTGATAACTGCTGATTGATTGACTATGTAAATCGGGAGATTTGCTTTCCTGTGCGGGGGTGGGAGTGTAGTTAAAAAAACAGGACTGTCCCGGGCAAAATGGGAGAGATCACATGTATGCTGATAATGGACTGATGGCAATCTGAATCTGAGATATTTTCTGTATGATTGCCTGATGGGAATGGGGAAATAAGCATCCATTAGGTCCAGAGATGCTAACCAATCTCCCTACCTTAATGTTGGGAGGATGGTTGCCAGAGTCACCTTCTTAAACTTTGGTTTTCACAAATGTCTGTTTAGATATATGAGATCTGGTATGGGTCACCACTCCCCAATTTTCTTTATTGTGAGGAAGTATCTTGAATACAGGCCTTTTCACCTTTGTGCCCAGGGAACTGGTTCTACTGCCCTTTGCAACAGAAGGATGGATACTTCCTTCTCTAACAAAGCTGTTTTTGATGGGGTAGAGGGTCTGAAGACCCTTGTCCTCAGCCTTGACATGAGCTTAAAAGTGAGGCAAGATTCTGGCCCACTACCTCCAGGATCCACATGTCTATGGTGATAGTTTGCCATTCCTGGAGATACTTAGCCAGCCTGCCCCATACTGGTGTTGGGGAGGTGACCCAAGCAGACACCTCAGGGTATATTATATTTATTTATTTAGTTTTTGTTGACCGGGTAAGTGCACTAGACAAATCCTGTCTATTTTCAGGCACGACCCGGCGGGGGGGAGGGGGATACAGATGAATGCCAACTGACTTTGAACCAGATTAAGCTGTTGGTGGTATTTTTAGTGAATGAGGGAAATTTGGCCAGGACACCGGGGAAATTCCCCTACTCTTTTCGATAAGTGCCATGGGATCTTTAACATCCACCTGAACTACCACCAATCCAGGCAGATGGGACCTCGGTTTAACGTCTCATCCGAAATGCTTGGTTTAATCAACTGCCTGCACTGAGGCAAGTGGAGAAAAGAATCTGACAGGTGCAGGAAGTGCAACCTGGGACAGTGGTTTGAAAACCAAGCTCGAGCCTAGCATTCCACTATTTGCGTAGGTTCTATTAACCGTTTCGGCTCCAGGGCAGTCCTATGGTGAGACCATACTACATGTGTCACAATACAGTAAGATTCCCTGGGGTTTGAATGCAGAATTGTGCAAATTGTGGGTGGGGACATGAATATTCGTGCAGTTCGATATTCACAGTATTTGCTCCAAGCAAGGGCACTTTGCATGGTCTCCTTGCATGGAGAATATACTGCTCACCTAACTCTCGTCTAAATCTGGCACAGCCCTAGCAGTTGCCTGTGGTAGTGCATTGATGCCCCCCCATCCCAAGATAGTACTCACTGGTGGCAAGTGGTGCCCCCTTCCTCTGAATCCAGTCTTGTTAATGAAGGATATAACCCTGTTGTTCAGTAGTCCTTCCCTTCCACCTGATCCCAGTCCCATTATAGGAAGATATATCCCTGGAATAACCCTCAGTTTGCCAATGCCCCCACAACAGCCACACTGCCCATAGTATGGCAGTAGCAAAGAAGTACTGCCCCTAAAAGCCCGTTCCATGAGCAGTGCGCCACCCAGTCCATACCACTTGGTAGCTAGTGGCCCGCCTCTCACCTACAGCACCTATACTCACCTACAGTCCCCCTACCAGTTTATCAGTGCCGTGGTCCAATGAGTGAGAGTGGCACAGCCCACCTCACACAACTGTGGCCACCGGCATCTGTCTGTTCAAAGGAGGGTGGCTTATTTATAAGGCATAGTGATGTACCTTGCCCTATTCATAGCTTGCCCTCCCTAGTACAGATAGACAACGTGTGGCCATGGTCGTGTAAGATGGGCTGCGTCAGCTTGTCATCATCGATCTGTGGTATTGATGGACAGGTAGGGAGAACAGTGGATGGGTGTCTGTGCCAAGGGTTAGAGGGGAGCCACTAGCCAACTGTGTATACAGTAGCTTGAAGGGGGTTGCTCACAGTTCAGGATGGGGCTTTGTTGGGGAATCTGGACTTCTTTACTTCTGCCATGCCAAGGTCAGTGTGACTGTCAGGAGAGAGCATTGGTAAACCGTGGGCAGGGTGGTTCCCAGGATGGCGATTGGGTATGGGGAGGGATCACTGGCCACCAGAGAAATTGTTTTCCTACATGAACTGGGAAGGGGAGAGGGAGGGACCACTGGATGCCAGGATATATTTCTCTTGAATGGGATTGTGATTGAGTGGGG
Organism: Neoceratodus forsteri; assembly: GCA_016271365.2. Taxonomy (NCBI): domain Eukaryota; kingdom Metazoa; phylum Chordata; order Ceratodontiformes; family Ceratodontidae; genus Neoceratodus; species Neoceratodus forsteri. The sequence continues at coordinate 187,268,938 of CM057459.1, read as the reverse complement.
AGAGACCACTGGTCACCAGGGATATAGCCATCTTTAATGGGACTGGATTTGGAGGGAGGGTTTATGTCACTATTCCCAGAGACAGCTCACTGTATTGGGGCAGTTGGGGGGCTGTGCTGGGCAAAGCAGTCACACTTCCCATGCAGATGAGCCCGTAATGGAATGCAAATGATCCCTTAGTGCCTTGCATGCCTAACTGACTCATTTGCAGGGGACCTTTGAAAAGTGCAGATTTTTCCAAGATACAAGGCATTGCAGGGCCCAGTTTCAGGGGTGCTCTTAGGCAGTGCTCAGTGGCTTAGTGCCTGGACACAGTGTCCCTGTATACTGAGGGATGGCGCCATGCACTATCCCTCTGAATATACAGTAGCAGTATTGTGCACCTGCGGTATTGCAAAGCACAGCACAAACGTTCTTGCTCCACTTTGGGCATTTTTGAGTATTGGGCCTCTGGTGTCTTCATTCTGTCCTGCGTTGGTCAATGGTGGAGCAACATGGCCCCCACCCTAGACAGAGATCAGCCCTAGGGACACTGAATCCTCCCTACCATGACAGCCCCTGAATGACCAGTCCATTCTAACACCAAAGTTGTTGGTTGGCTACTGCTGCAGTATCCCACCACCCACCCACCCCCACTTAATTTTTTCAACCTCTACAAGTACTTCTCAACTGACCTTGCTGATCAGTATTTTTATTCTGCATACTGATCTGTTTCCTCTTTCATATTTATGGCTCTGACAGGACATTGAGCAGGTGTAGGAGGACACTGACCACACGTATCAGATAAGTATTGTTTTTTGTTTACCCTACCTTGTTTGCAGTAGTTGGTTTGCAAAGAGCTGAAGATCCTTTGTGACCCCATTTGCTGTCCTTTTTACAGGTATGACTATCTGTTCTTTTGAGATCCCCTTATCCCTGGCTCTGCAGGAACCAGGTAAGAGATCTCTTATCTGTGTTAGGATGTTAACCTGTAAAAGTTCAACCCCAAGTATTATGATACTAGGCTTTCACTTGTTGAGTGGTTGGTGATGTAGGGTTTGAAATATCTCCGCTATGCTGTTACGATTCCACTATCATATAAGGAAGGAGTTGTACTGCAAAAAAACTGCACTACTGCAGACATTAGGGTGCAAGAATGCAAAGCGTACAAAGTACACAAATAAAAGCATTAGGGGTTTGAGTCTGACCTTGTTGGATGAGCCTTAATTATTTTTTGGATCACTCTGCCAGCAGGTTTTCCTCTACAATGTGCTCAGTGTGCTACCAGTGACACGTGCAGGCCATTGTGATACCATGGTGCATGACCATTGTGTTACCACCAGCAAAAGGCATGGAATGAGACCATTGTATTACCACTGCAGGTGCACCCATTGTGCTACTGCTGACACGTGGTACCACAGTGGTCACAATGGTAGCGCAATGGAATTGAGACAAATCCATTGTGATACCAGTTCCAGTGGTATCACATATAGAATAGTGTATGGTTGCTCATACACAATAAGGCTATGTTGTCATCGAGGGGATGTGATGATGTCACACAAACCTTGAAAGCGAAGCTTGAGAGGTCCATGTGATGGAATCACTTCCCGAGATGGCAACAATGCCTTGTTGTGTTTATGCAATCATATACTATTTTATATAGTATATGGTTCCCCAAACTGTAGGAGGTTTGACTTTTGACAAGGTTTATACCTTGTGAATATTGTCTCGCTTGCTTGCTCGTCGCTTCCTCCCGGTCCATGCTGTAGTCGCCATCCAGTTCTGACACCGAAGATACCGGTGCTTCACTGCTTCCTGCGGTCCTGCTCTTGGCAAAAGAAATAAAAAAAAACAAAACAACTGGCAAACTGATAGTTTGGGAACACAGAGCCGAGTATGGCAGTCCATGTCCCAGCTATCTGACTGAATGGCACTACCGACTGATCGTTAGACACCTCCGCCATTTTAGAGAGCATTTTTTGATCAGCTCTGTTTTTAGCCAATCATGTAGCAGCTCAAGGCTGAAAAGTTGTTCTATCGATCTGGCGTCAGAACGATAGTACAACAACTTTTTAACCTTTGAACTGTCCTACAACATTTGGGAAGCCACTGTTTTCCACCTAAAATAAGCCCTAACAATATACTGTAGTAGTATTTGCCATTGTCCTACGACTGCACAAGTGTTTGCCACAGTGCTACCACTGTGTGTCAATGGTATCACGATGGTTACAATGGTATCACAATGGAACTAAAACAAATCCACTGTGATACCATTTATGAAACCCATAATGGTAATACACAGGAATTCGTAGTGGTAGTGCAGTGGCAAAGAAAAGGTATTACAGTGGTACTCCAAAGAAATTTTTGTAACCTGGAATAGGATTGTTACATTCTCATGGTGCTTCGTGACAGCAGAGTTTGTGTGTCACCTAGGATAGAGGACAACCACTTTTTAATGTGAACAGTTATTTAGAAAGATTGTACAACACCAAGAGGGAAACAGTCAGTGTAAAGTATACTGGAAAAAGGTTTTCATTCAGACCCCTGCCCCCCCTGAACAGATGTGTAATTGTCCCCTTGTTCCAACCTCCCTGATGCTCTGAGAGTAGAGCCCACCAGGTTCCACTTGTACATCAGCTATAGGGGCGGGTGCTCTGCGGAGTGATACACTCTAGCCTTCCTGGGTGACCATTGAAGAACAGACACTGATGGCAGAAAAAGGCTGACTGGCCCATCTAATATGACTGGCCTTCCTATAGTATGATGCGCTTGAGCTCTGCTGTTTGCCCACCCTCCACATGCGCACTCAGCAAGAGACCCACAATTGCTCTTGGAACAAACCTTGTTCCAGCTGGGTCGGATATTCTTTGACATTATTACATAGAACAAGGAGCAGTCTGATAATGCAGTTGCCAGGAGGAGATGCTTACTATGCCAGCACCTTGGATTCATGTCCCTACCTAGCAGCAACTTGAGAGGAGGACTGAGAAACCCACAGGATGGGTGGTAGCCCTGCCACAGCACTGCTGCTTGGTGCTTCACTGGGGGCCATGAGGCACATTTGGAAGCTGTGGGTGATCTGGGACTGCACCCTGCCTAAAGAGACATCAGATAAGGAGAAACATTGGTGGAAGGTGGACTGGCCCGAGCAGCGGACTTTGGCATGTTGACCAGTGCTGCTCTGCTATCTCAGGGAAGGGTCTGTCTGCTCTGCACCTCACCTGATCACCGTGCCTCAGCCATGGTGGACTGCCAGAAATTTAGAAGAAGTTAAATGGAGCCCTGAGGATAGTAGAGTAGGTTACTCTGCTTAAGTGGCGGGCTAAGAACCTCATAGTTATTAGGCATAACAATACGCAACCTATCTGGCAATTATATAGGCCAGGTCATAGTGACTGAGCATAAACAAGTCAACACACTTAATTTCTGTCTTGCAGTTGGGAGGAAAAGGGGAACGATTCGGCTGTCACATCAAACAGGGATCTGTAGCAGTGGAGGGGTATAGTGGATGAGCAGGGGGGTTGTGAAAATGGTAAAGAGAAAAAGTGTGGCCTTTAGGAGATACAGGAAATCAGGGAGGGGGGAGATCGGGAGGAGTACCTGCAGGAGTCAAGAGAAGTGAGAAGGGCAAGTAGGGCAGCAAAAGTCACTAAAGAGCTCAAGCTGGTGCAATTGACTTCTTTGGCTGTGTCACTAAGACAGTAGACAGGGGCCAAGCAATAGACATCCTCTGTCTTGATTTCAGCAAGGCATTTGACTCTGTGCCCCACAAAAGGTTGATCAGGAAGTTGGTGGATCTTGGAGTTTGAGAAAATATGGTCAGATGGGTGGGAAACTGGCTGAGGGACAGAACCCAGAGGGTGATGGTGGAGGAGAGTTATTTGGCACCAGAGAGGTAACCAGTGGGGTCCCACAGGGCTCTGTGCTCGGGCCAGTATTGTTCAATGTCTTCATCAATGACATTGTGGATGGCATTAAAGGCAAAATGTGCCTACTCGCAGATGACACCAAGCTCTATGGGAGAGTGGACACAGCTGAATGGATAAGGGACCTGCAAGAAGATCTGGAAAAGCTGGGGAGGTGGTCCAGGATCTGGCAGCTTGGCTTCAATGCCAAGAAATGCAAAGTTATGCATATTGGAGCCAAGAATCCCAGGACAGAGTATTACCTGGGTGGAGTCCGAGTATCTGCATCAGAGGAGGAGGAAAAAGACCTGGGAGTGATGATCACTAGTGACCTGAAGCACTCTATGCAGTGCAAGAAAGCAGGAGCAAAGGCAAACAAGATGCTGGGATACATAGCTAGGGTAATCAGTAGTAGGAGAGAGGAGGTTATACTGCCCTTGTACAGGTCACCGGTAAGGCCGCATCTAGAATAGGGAGTTCAGTACTGGTGCCCACACCTCAAAAAGGACATTAACCAGCTGGAGAAGGTACAGAGGAGGGCTACAAAGATGATAGCCAGTCAGCAGGGCAAGGCATACGAAGAGAGGTTGAAGCACTGAACATGTGCAACCTGGAAGACAGGAAAGAGATGGAGGGGACATGATTGGGATATTCAAGTACTTGAAAGGATAAATAAGGTTGATAAGGGGAGTCTCTTTAAGCTGGGTGGCAACTATATCACAAGGGGGCACAGTGTTAAGCTGGAGGGTGGGAGGTTTAGGAGGGAGGTCAGGAAGCACTTCTTCACAGAGAAGGTGGTAGATACTTGGAATGCGCTGCCGGAAGAGGTTATCTTGTTGAAGGCAGTGGGCAGCTTTAAAAGAGGCTGGGATAGGCATGGAGGAAGGTAAGAATTATGGGTAAGGAGGATATGAGGAATGAGGAGGGAGGGCAGGGACATTAGCTCAAGCTGTGGACCCTACAATACGAGCAGACTCGATGGACCAAATGGCCTTCTTCTGCTGGCTTCTTCATATGTTTGTATGTTCATAAGGCATTAAGGAGGAGGAGAAAAGCTTCTTCTAGATACATCAGGAAGAAAAGAAGCTGTAAAGAACAGATAGTAAGGATTAAGAAGGAAGGGGGATGGTCAGAAAAGGGGAGAAAGACAGACGCACTCAATGACTACTTCTGCTCGGTATTTGTGAAAGAGAGCAGCATTGCAATCTAAGAGGGGTAGCGGGGTAGTAAAAACTAGGGAGGGAGTCACGGACAGGGTGATCATGAAAGGTAGAGTGCTAGAGGGATTGAAAATGCTGAGGGTGGACAAGGCACCAGGGCCAGATGGTATTCACCCCAGGGTACTGAAGGAGCTAGCAGAGATCCTAGCAGGGCCCGTGGCAGGTCTATTCAATGCCTCCCTGAATTCAGGATGTGTACCCTGCGATTGGAGGTTGTCTCATGTGATTTCCCCTGCAGAAGAGTAGATCCAAGGGTGAACTAGGGAACTATAAACTGGTGAGCCTCACGTCCATCGTGGGGAAATTAATGGAAACTATCCTGAAGGAGGGGCTGGTGTCTTGCTGGAATCCAAGGGGGTGCAAGACAATAGACAGCATGGCTTTGTAGTGGGCAGATCCTGCCAAACCAACCTTGTAGATTACTATGACTGGGCAGCCAGTCATATGGACAAGGGCCATACAGTGGATGTCCTGTACCTGGACTTCAGCAAGGAATTCGATTTGATGATGCATGGGAGACGTAGAATAAAAATTGAAGGGTCAGTAGCAAAAATGGTGAGATGAGTGACAAACTGGCTGCAGGGAAGACAGCAGAGGGTGGTGGTGGAAATGAAAACTCTCATCCCCGAGGGCAGTAACGAGTGGGGTTCCTCAGGGCTCAATAATGGGACCAGTGTTATTTGGGATATTTATAGCAGACATTTCCAGGGGCATTAAAAGTAAGATCAGCCTGTTCACCAATGACACCAAGATAAGGGTAGTGGTGGGTGACATAGAGGGGTGGCAGGGCTTGCAGGAGGATCTGAAAAAGCAGGAGACCTGCTCAGACACTTGGCAGCTGGGGTTCAGTGCCAAAAAGTGTAAGGTGCTCTATTTTGTGGCAAAGAATCCAAGAAGAAACTACCAGCTGGGGGTGTGCAGCTGGCGGAGACTGAGGAGGAGAAGAATCTGGGAGTAGTTATAACGGGATCAATGAACAACTCTGCACAACGTGAGAAGGCAGCAGCAAGGGCCAACAAAATGCTGGGTTACACCACAAGGGGAAGAACCTCGAGAAGGGGGAAGTAATTCTACTGCTGTATAGGTCACTTGTTAGACCTCATGATGAATACTGCATGCTGTACTGGCGACTACCTGAAAAAAGGACATTAAATTACTGGAATGGGTGCAGCGCAATGCAGCTAAGATGATGCAGGGACTGGGAGATTTATCATATAAAAGAAGGCTAAGGGAGTTGAAGATGTACTCGCTTGAGCAGAGGAGGGACGGGGGGACATGATCGAGACATTAAAGTGAGAGGGGTAAAAAATATTGGTAAGGATGGGCTCTTCAGGGTAAGGTTGGGGTGGGATACTAGGGGCCATGACATGAGATTTGGGGGGGTTCAGAAGGGAAATGAGGAGGCACTTTTTATGGAGAGGGTGGTGGCGGGGTGGAATGCATTATCAGCAGAGGTGGTAGCCAGTAGAACAGTGAGCTGATTCAAAACAGGCTGGGATAGGGCAGGAGGGGGTGGGAGGAGGGAGGGGCAGCTGCCGAATAGGGCTGCTATCTGCAGAATCGAGCAGACTCGATAGACCAAAATGACCTTTTTCTGCTGGCAATTTTCGTATGTTCATATGTTCGTAGTTATATAGGGCGGGTGGTAATGATCTAGCATTAACAAGCCAACACACTTACTGTCTAACGTTTAACAACACAAATGGGGGGGGGAGGGGATGGAGCCCTTACAATTGTTAACAAAACAAGCTGATATTCAGGTTTTATTTCTGGAGGTGGGGATGGGGTTCACCGGTGGGGGCACTTTTCCCTTGTTTTTTTTTCCCATACTTTTACAGCTTCTCCTGGAAAGGTCTGCTAAGAAACTGGCATAGTAGCATGCAGGGTGGTAAATATTCATGTACATATAACCAAGAGGTCCATAGTCCTTCACTTATGATAGTTACCCAAGACAGGAAGGAACCTGAGGCAGGCCCAGACAGTACCTGTATACCCCTGTTGGAGGAAGTAAAAAATAATCAAAACAGAGCTGAATTATATCTGGCCTGCTGAGGGCACAGATGAGTCCTGATCCTGAAACAAGGAAATATCTGATGATAAGGAGCAAAAGAAAAGTAGACTTGGGATAATATCCATACCTTTTCCAAGTTCTTTCTTGATTTCCTCCAGAAGAACATCAGAGTCAAAAGCAAGATGACTGGCATCACAAGAAAGTAGTAACTGCTGATCCATTCTAGAAATTTCTCCTGTGTCTCCATTTTCCAGCACACACTGTCCAGGGGGTACAGGAGACAGGACTGAGGCTGAGCCCAGACATTTACCTTGGGAATATCTTCTGGAAGGAATTCAATGCCAACTCTGTACCAAGCTGGGCGCTGAGAAGGTCCTGTATCTTCTGAGAAAAGGGAGCTCCAAAGATTGACCATAAAAGGCAAGCCTAGGTGGGGCATTTTCTCCAGAATACAAGAAAACTGATGTGAATGCCACTGACTCTTGAGTGTTGAGGAGGCTGGTTGCTAGGGTGTGGGATAAACTGACTCTTGACTGTTGAGGAGGCTGGTTGCTAGGGGAGTGGGATAAACAGCAATGATACAAATGGGACTGTTCTACTATTCTGTACTGTGATGTCATGGGATGATGTCATAAACCTTGCTGTTTGCTGAGAGGACACCCTAAAGACAGACAGAGGAAAGGGATCCAGTGGTCTTAAGGACTCCCTCAAACAATCAAGTCATACAGTAAGACACTGAGGATGCTGAGGTGTATAGAGAAGGATGTTGATGGTAGGAGAAGCGAGGTGATTGTGCCACTGGATGAATCCCTGGTGAGGTCTCACCTGAATTACTATGTTCAGTTCTGGAGTCCTCACGTGAGAAGGGACCTTTCATTCATTTCAAAAGAGTCATCAGGAATGACATACTGAGCTGGTAACAGCTTGTTTCCAGAGGCCCTTAATATATACTCATTGGATGTCAGTCGGGGGGGGGGCATGATTGAAACAGAAGTTAAACAAAGTGAATAGCAAGGACCAGAGTCAGTAGGAGGCATGATTGAGGGTTGGTAGGAGACAAAGTCAAGAGAAATGTGAGGAAGTTGTGCTTCACTGAGAGAGTGGTAGAACCACAAACAGACTGCCTATGGAAGTAGTGTGGGCATTTACCCTAACTGGGTTTAAACAGTTTGGACAAAGCAGGGAACTCACAGTCCTGAGGGGGGAGGTGTGTAACATGTGTGTCAGGAGTGAAGGAGAGAACCAGACCACCAGCATAGTACATTGTCGGAGTGAGGTAAATAGTACTCAATGGACCTTCGATGTCTTTCTGCTGTCAGATTTTATGTTTCAAAAGCATACTAAGATGTATGACCTAAAGGACAAAGTAATTGTAAACATAAATCATGCAAAAACTTCTGTTTCAAAACAATAAAACTTGAATTTAAAAATCAAATAGTTTTGGTGTGCAAAATAAAAAAATTGGAATGGTTTTATGTATGTATGTATTTATTAATTTTTACAATTTTCTGTCAGGAAAGACATACTGAGGCAAAGCTTGGTTCCAGAGGTGTCCCAGGATCATGGGGAGGTTAAGCGACTTGTTCAGGGTCACACAGTATACAAGTGGTTGTGGAAAATCAAACCAACGCCTACTGGATGTACCAAGCTCTTTCACAGCTCATCTTGCGTTTCCAGGGGTCTCCCATTTCCTGCAGTGGTCAAAGTCCACTCCACTCAAGCACTGGCCACCGCTTGCACAGAATGAGCATCTGCCTCCTTGGAGGTAATCTGTAGAACCACTTGAGCCTCTGTTCACACCTTGTTCGTGTTTTGTTTTCTTGGAATAGGTTTTCTCATTTTACCTAGTTAATGTCTTTCATGTATTTAAAGGTTTCTATCATATCCCCCCATTTCTTCTCTGCTCGAGGGAGTACATCTGCAGTATCTTGGTCTAGTCTCATATTGTTCCTAGTGTAAGCCATGCAACATTTTCATAGCCCTCCACTGCACTGCCTTTTGTTAAACAAAAGATTCAAATGGTTAAGCCCAGTGCCACATGAAGGTAACTCCAGCAGGCAAGCTGCTGGAGCACTCGGCTACTGGAGTTACGTTGATGCGACACTGAATTGTCTAGTCTGAAGCTCAAATGTGGTGTATTCAGGGATAATATTAGGAAATCCTTTTTCCAGAGGGTTTTCAACCTGAGGAACAGGCTACCAGAGGAGACAATAGACAAGAAGAAAGTACAGGTATAGTTTACTAGAGGGCCCAGTGGCAACGCAGTGCACTGCCATGCAGGTGACCTAGCTTCAGGAGTGAACCTGGGTGGTCATATCAGGAGACAGGCTGGGCTTAGGAAGCTGCTTCAACTGGGAACATTGATAGCAAGCGATCTGTGGCTGCTCCAGGGAGCTTGCTCCTGCCGCATCTGGTGTGATGCATGCACGTAAGGCTGACAGAGGTTGTGCTCACTTTGGAAAGGTGGGAGGAGCTTGCTCCTGCCGCATGGGGTGTGATGCATGCACGTAAGGCTGACAGAGGTTGTGCTCACTTTGGAAAGGTGGGAGGGGCTTGCTCCTGCCGCATGGGGTGTGATGCATGCACGTAAGGCTGACAGAGGTTGTGCTCACTTTGGAAAGGTGGGAGGGGACAACAGAAAAGTGAAAAAAAAAACACAGCTGTTTGAATGAGACAGCCTGGGCTCCTGGCTTCCCTGGGTCCTAGTACCTGTTGGGTCTGGATTGCAGTACAAATGGAGGACAACAACTTGAGGAAGGGATGGCCCTCCCCCTGGAGCCCCTCCCGGTAGCCAGTGGGGTTGGAGACGCAGGCCAGCAAGGCAAGCCTGGACAAATTTCTGCTTACCAAGAGAACCATAGGGTATCCTGGATTATTGGGTGGATGGGTGGGAAATCCCTGTAAATTAGTACTTATACAATGGGTCTTAATATACTGCTTCCTGATTGGCTGGCTGGCACGATTTACAATGTGTAAATCCTGCTGTTACCCATAGGAAGAATTGCCAGCCAGCCACATCTGCCATCCTCACTGTGAAATCACTGCAACCCCTGAAACACAAACAGAATAGACACCAGGTTCAGTCACCAGTAAATGGCTGTTAGACAGTTTTTCCAGTATCCAGGAAGGGTAGCGACTGAATATGGGTGACTGTCAAAAGAGTGACTCATACTCAGTGCTTTTCCCATGGGCTACCCTGCAAGGTAGCTACCCTACACAAAAGCAAGAGTAGGGAAGGGCGACCGGAAGGGGGTGGGGGGATGGTGAGGGAAAGGGGAGGGACATGGTAGGGATTTTAGGGAACTGATGTGCCTGCTGCTGGTGAGCTAGGCATGTGGTGTGAGTGGCTGGCTGTGGTGCAGCAGGTACAGGGTTTGGAGCTGGGGCCAGGAGCATGGAAATATTCCTGCTGCTGACTCCGGATTTTGCCCCCTTCCTGACATGCATCCCCTTGAAGTTGAGAATCTAATTTCAGGAGGATGCATGGCAAAGTCCCCCCCCCCCCCCCCTGCACAAACACTTTTTAGTGTTCTGGATGAAATGTTGCTTGGAAGTGTATATCGCTGATTTGCTTTTCGGCAATATAGACTTGCTGCTATACGAATCGCTGTTTTGCGATCACTATCATAACATGGAACAGTTTTTCCTTTTTTTTTCTCAGGAAAAAACAAGCAGGCCATTGAATAATCACAGTATCCCTCTCGGTATGGGTAATGCTGGAATTTAGCCACTTCAGACGGGGACGGAGCAAGTGCTGCAGTCATTTGTGGGTGTTGGCATGCCAACACCCAGTGATGCGGCACACTTCTGGTGGGGGCAGGAAAAAAGGAAAAATAGGGAAACGGATTGGGTGGATGAAGCCCTTCCCTGCCCACCACACTAAGTGCTCGGCCTCCTCCCACAGCCTGTAATGGTGCTCTCCAAGATTTTCCCCGCCGCTGCAGGTGGCCCGATGGACTGCAGGGAAGGAAATGCTAGAGTGAATATACCTGAACCTGAGTAGTAAGCCGGGGGTAGGGGTACAGCATAGTAGTGAGATGAAGGTGGACCTTGGAGACCTGGCAGGTATGTATGGAGCAGTTTCAGGTGAGTGGTATTAGGGCTTAGCGAGGTGGTGGTAGGAGGTCCCAACCAAGCACCAAGAGGGATAAAATATGTTCCAAAAAAAGAGAGGCATTGCCGTCAGCAGAAAATTGGTATTTTGTCCATACTTTCTGGTGTGCTTAAAACACCAAATTGATTTAAAATGCATGTTCTGTACGGATTAGCCAGCCAGTCTTCACACTTGCCTACTTGGGTATGGGTAGTACATTTTCTTGTTCTGGGATACATATGACCATACAGACTGCCATCAATTGTCAAACTATAATTTTAATCCAGTTTAGGTCCAGCCACCTTTTACACAGGCCAGTATTTAATTTCCCAGCATATATATCTCTAACTCCTGCTACAAAATGTGAGACCTCATTCTGTGTTGCACATTTAATGTGCTGATGTGAAAGGCCTGTGATGTTATTAAGAAAAACAAAACTAGAATTTTAATCCACTTTAGGTTCAGCCACCTTTTACACAGGTCAATATTTTTTTTTTGTAAAATGTTTTATTTTATAATAGAAAGACAAACTAGAACAATGCGTTCATTAGGTAAAAGTCGTTCATACAACTAACATAAGGACATATAACATATACCTGTGCAAAAAAAAAAAAAGTAAGAATTTCATCTGACATATTATCACATTTATCATCTTTTACAACTAAACTAACCAGAGACTCATCAGACTAAGTAGTACGATTTGAAGTAAAGGAAAGGATAACAGCTTACAAATTTTAATAATAGCTTTAAAAGAACAATATGGCAACAGCCATTAAGTTTAACAATGATGAAACAGTTAATTAATATTTTCCTGCATATATATTTCTAACTCCTGCTACAAAATTTCAGACCTCATTCTGCGCTGTACATGTGACGTGCTGATGTGAAGGCCAGTGATGTTATTAAGAAAAAAAACTTGAAGAGGGTTAAAGGTCTGATGACATAAAGTCCAAAGAAAACTAACATAAAATGGTTTGAACTTTTTACATTATTTGGTATCAGTTCTATGCAGTTTTCTTCACATTCTAGTGCAATACTGAGGATAAACTATGCCAGTGTCGGGACTGACTCTGGCAGATGTGCTGCTACTACGATTGGGACAACAGGTTAAAATGATCTTTGTAGGGAAGTATGAAAACTGGAGCAAATCTCCTTGGCACATGAGAACAAACTACTGCAGTAATTGCTTAGTGCAGATGTGATTGTAGAAATAGTCCGCCACACAGCCAGATTGAATCTTGAATTAAGGAGAGTGATGAGGGTGCAGCTTCTGCTGCCTTCGGCTGTCGCATTTCTTGATGGCAGAGTGTCTGCTCTTCTGAGAAGTTTCCAGTTGGTCCCGTGTGGCATGCATTTTTAACAAGATGAATTCAAATTTCAGTAAAGCCAGTTCCAGCCCAGATAAATCCTGTTCCTGCTTACTGGATTCGTCAGGAGAACTTGAAGTCACAGAATTGAACCCGGAGGTGTCTGTGACACTTGGACAGCTAGTTCTGATTACACTATGATTTTTGTAATATAAAAATGTGGTATTGAGTGTCTCTCATGAGACATGCTGTTTCAGCTAAGAGATAAAAGCCAGGAGATAATTACAGGTTAGAAGAGACCTAAATTAAAGATCTCCTGTTTATCTAGCTCAATGTAGGTTGCCAGCTGTTAGGCTAGAAATCCTAAACTTTCATGGCATTTAGAGGAAGGATACAGGTTATGTCACTGTCGCGCGAAGTCATAAAAGGTCCTTTGATGTCCTTGAGAGAGGATGCTGCTCAAGGATGAAAGGAAGGACTTGGAAAATTACAGACTTAATTGGGAAGTCAAATGGGGAACAAGTTTTTTTGCTGATGTCTTCTATTAATTTACCTCCTGACACAAGACATCCTGATTGTATAATTTTTAATAAAAAGAGGAGGAGCTGGGTGACATCATGGAGAAGGCAAGCTCAAGACAGTTTGTTAATTATGCTGTGAGTGACCTGTAGACTCACACATGTTTGGACTCTCTAGACATTAACATCTGTCTATCAGTACTATTAGAAGAGATACATTAGATATATAAGTCTAATTGTCTGGTGGTAGGAATTTTGCACTTTTTTTAAGCCTTGTTCTTTTAAGTGATTGTATGTTTTTGTGATATATTGTTCTGTTTTTACATTTTACATTTGTTTATCTATTTTTAAGTAAACCTCTACTTTAGAGACTTCTTGGTGTGCCTTTGAAATTATTTTTCTTGACAAGTGAAGCATATATGGTTAAAGTTGACACTGTGCAAAAGCTTAATGGTGATACCAAACTGGGAAAAGGTAAGAATGTTTCCTACGTCTTCCATAGAGCTTTTAAGGGTTCATTTTGTACCTGGTTAGGTGTCCAAGGTGAAAGATATCTGGCAGCCCCTGAAGAACAGAATTATCTGAGCCTGTATGTTGGGTACGCTAGCAGGAGACTCACAGTTTGAATCCCTGCAGAACTTGAAACCACAGGTTGATGCAAACCCACAAAACAGACAGGAGTGTTACCCTGTTCTATTCCTGTTCACAATACTGCACTTGGAGGTTGGTACTGTGGGAGCAGAGGGCCTGACCTGCTGAGTGAGGTTGTGACAGATTGGTTGGCAGTGGTGTGATACGTTTGGTATTACAAGCTTTATTGTTCAGTGAGTCAGCTTGAGAAGGTCAGCTCACTTGCAAATAAAGAAAAAGGCAGAGATTTATTTTTAAAAAGGAGACAGAACTATATCATATAGCATACAGTCAAGTTCCTACCCATTTTATTTTTTTTCTCTAAAGTGCAAGTCAGAGTAGCCGTAGTTTGGAAAGAAGATGGCTTCCAACTACAGCAGGCACATTGTAGACTATTTAAAGCAGCTGTGTGGGGACAGAGGAGTCCCTTTTGAGGTGAAAGCCACCAAACAGAACCTCATGGTTGCCCTGATTGAAGTAGATACCCAGAGCATCGAGTCATAAACAGTGACTGAAAAGGACCGAACTTTGAGTGTGTCAGGGCCAGTGGCTAGTGCAGTGTCCATATCCGATGAGGAGAGCAACAGGGTCAGTGCCAGCAAAGTGCCACAGCAGCAAAGGAAAGGCCACCAGTATCCTGGATCCAGAAGTACTCATGATACAGATTGAGTTGCACTCAATGGAGCTGGAGTTCCAGGAGAAGTGAGAACAGCGAGATGTGGAATGAGAGAGACGAGAGGCAGAGCAGGAACAGTGGGAAGATGAGTGGGAGGAGCGTGAGTGCCAGTAAGCTGCAGAGTAGAAGAGGGAGCAAGGATGGCAAGAGGTTGATCATGAGCAGTGAGAGGCAGACTATGAGGAGCATGAGCACCAGAGGCAACATGAACTGGAGAAGCTATGACTCCAACCAGTGGCACCAGAGCAGGTAAGTGGCTTGGGTTTAACTGGGACTACAGGACTGGGTTACAAATTGAATTCCAAATTGATAGCCGAATTTAAAGAGGGGGAGGATATGGATGCCTTTTTAAATTCTTTTGAAAAAGTTTGTATTCAGGCTAAAATTCCTAGAGAGTCCTGGAGCTTCCAGCTATCCCTGCTACTTACCGGGAAAGCTTGGGATGCATTGGGTCAAATGGACAATGAGGACAGTGATGATTACAGCAAACTTAAAGCTGCACTGTTAAAAAAGTTTGAATTAACTGCTGAATCATACAGAGCTAAATTCCATAAGCTCAGGAGAAGCCCTGACATGAGCTACGAGGACTAGCCACGAAACAGTCAGTTTAAAACATGTTGGTGGGAAGGAATTGAAGCAAACTCTGTTGATAAAATGAAAATGTGATTTTGTTAGAACAGTTTTTCTGGGCATGCCCAGCAGAGCTGAAAACCTGGCTGGAGGACCGAGATCCCAAAACAGTGCAAGAGGCTGCTGAACTCTTGGACCACTATGCCAAGAGCAGACCTGCTCTGAGAGTGAATGGGGTGGGCATGGCAGTGCAGAAAGGGAAAAGCATGCCTTCAGGGCAGCTAAAACCCTCACTGCCTCCACCGAAACCAGTTAGCCCCAGGTTTCAGAGAAAAGATTTCTCTGAGATAAGAAATGAATGTTGGTTATGTAAGAAACTGGGCATATTGCCAGACAGTGTCCCAAAAGGATGAGCAATAATACACAAGTAGTGCTAGGAAAGAAGTGGGTTGTTTGTGTGTCCCTGGAAGCATGCCTGGAACATGAGGAACACATGCACCCAGTCATGGTGAATGGTGTACAGATACAAGGGTTAAGGGACACAGGGCATCCTTGACCTTGGTAAAGGGGATCTAGTACAGCCTGGTCAGCTTATACCCAATAAATATGTCACTGTACAGGACTTTACTGGTGAAGAAAAACATTGCCCCTTGCTAGTGTTCTCCTAGACTGGGGTAGAAACAGGAGAACTGTGCAACAGGTGGCTGTAGCCAAAACCTTAGCAGTGGATGTGATCCTGGGCAACAATCTCAAACAGAGATGGTGTGTGCAGTTACCTGTAGCCAAGCAGACAAGGAAAATTGTAGTTCCCTGAACCCCACAGAAGCCATTGTGGAAACCACTGGGAGGCTGGTTCCCCAGCCTGTGTCTCCTGAGGGAGATAATGAAAAGGGGTAGAAATTCCCCAGTAGCAGTTAACCACACAGCTACAGAGGGTTACTCGAAGAGGAGGGTGACCCATTGTCAGAGGGTTGGATTGACAGTGATCCTGGGTGGCCTGATGCTAGTGCTAGGGACCCTAGTTTAGCAATGGAAGGGACCTGTCCCGTGCCCTGAGAATGAGTGAAGGGTTTGCAGCTGCTCAGAAAAGTGACCCTAGTCTAGAAAAGCTGAGGGCTTGGGCAGACTCTGACGGGGCACAGGGAGGTGACAGCAGACATAAGGTTTATTGGGAAAATGGACTAATGTATACTCAGGCTGTGCAGACAGAGGGAGGGGTGCTAGGCAGGCAGCTTGTCATTTCTCAGGAGTATCGTGAGCAGTTGCTCAAGATTGCACATGATATTCCCTTGTCTGGTCATCTGAGAATCATGCAAACTATGCAGCGGTTGGTCCAGAATTTGTATTGGCCTAACTTCACCCATCAGGTGAATGAGTATTGCAGGTCTTGTCACTGGTCCCATGAAATAGGGAAGGCGGGCAAGAAAACCAAGCCACCCTGATTCCATTGCCCATAGTGGAGGAGCCATTCCAGAGGTGGAATGGATATTGTGGGGCCTTTAAATACCCCCAGCTCCTCAGGAAGAGATTCATCCTGACTGTGGTGGATTATGCCACCGGTACCCAGAGGCAGTCACCCTATCCTCACTGAGGACAGACAAAGTGGCAGATGCCTTACTTGGGATTTTCTCCATGTGGGTTTCCACAGGAGGTTATCACCGATCGAGGGGTTCCTTCATGTCAGACCTGATGAAATGTTTATGGGAGAAGTGTGGGGTGGTGTAGAGATGCAGACACCTGTACCCCCACAAGCCAATGGGCTTGTGGAAGATTCAATGGTACCCCAAGTCAATGCTCTGGTGTTTGCTGAACAGCATGGGAGGGACTGGAGAAATACCTTCCTCACCTGTTGTTTGCATACAGGAGGTGCTCCAAAGTCAACAGGATTTTCCCCTTCAAACTCTTATATGGACGCCTGGTACATGGGCCCCTAGACTTGATCTGGGAGGACTGGGAAGGCAAGCACACCACCCAAGGAACTCCCATAGTGGATTATGTCCTTAGGTTTAGGGAAAGGCTGAAGGAGCTTATGGGGACAGCCCAGAGCAACCTGGCAGCTGCCCAACAGAAACAAAAAGTGTGGTACGACTGCAGAGCCAGAGCTCGCTCAGTACATGGTGGGTCAGGAAGTCATGGTCCTTATTCCAGTCCGGAAAGACAAGCTGCCGGCTGAGTGGGCAGGACCATACAAAGGGGTTAGGAAGGTAAATGACGTGAACTATATTGTAGAGTTACCTGACTGAAGACAGACAGAAAGGATGTACCATGCTAACATGATGAAGCCATATGCAAATAGGGCTGACATGGTGTTTGCAGTGTGTAGTCCTGGGAGGGGATGGATGAAGGAGACCCCTTCTGGACTTGCTGGAAGAAAGCAAGTGGGAGTCCTCTGTGGAGGCAGTAAAATTGTCTCCCCAGCTGGCCCAGGACCAGATCCAGGAAGTAAGGGAGGTTTTAGCAGACTTTGCCCCATTGTTTAGCACCAAGCCTGGACTAACTCCCTTAGCGACGCACGATGTGGAGACAGGGACACAGATGCCCACATGGCGGATGGCATATCGGGAGTCAGAGGCTTTCCAAAAGGACATAAGGAGGAAAGTGGTGGAGATGCTGGATTTAGGGTAATCCAGAGATCCCACAGCCCCTGGGCCTCACCCGTAGTCCTTGTGCCTAAGCCAGATGGCTCTACTCATTTCTGTGTGGACTATCGTGGACTGAATGCAGTCACGAAGTCAGATGCCCACCTGATGCCTCGGACGGATGAACTCCTGGACAAGTTGGGAGGGACCTACCTTACGACTGACCTGACCAAGGGGTATTGGCAGGTAGAGTTAATGGACAGAGCTAGGGAGAGGTTGGCCTTCATCACTCTATGAGGCTTATTTGAATTTAAAGTAATGCCTTTCGGAATGAAGAACACCAGCCACTTTCAAGGTTGGTGAACCAGGTGTTAAATGGTGCTGAGGAGTGCGCCTGGTGTACCTGGATGACATTGCCATCTTTAGTGCCAGCTGGGAGGAACACCTATCCCACCATGGGAAGTGCTGGGCAGGATTCAGAGGCCGGGCTCACTGTCAAAGCTGGGAAGTGCCAGGTGGCCATGGGAGAAGTGGCATACCTTGACATGTGGTAGGCCGAGGACAGCTCCATCCTAACCAAATAAATATAGAGGTAATCAGGGCGTGGCCCAGACCAGAAATGCAGAAGCAGGTCAGGAGTTTTCTTGGGACAGCAGGGTACTATAGAAAATTTGTACCCAATTACAGTGCCCTGGCTGCTCCCCTATCTGACCTGGTAAAGAAAAGGATGCCAAAGAAAATTACCTGGGGACCAGCCTGTGAAGAAGCCTTTACCAGACTGAAGGAGGCACTGTGCAGTGCTCCTGTTTTGACAAGTCCTGACTATAGCAGACCCTTTATAGTTCAGACTGACGCCTCAGACATGGGTATTGGGGCAGTACTGAGTCAGACATCCAGCCAAGGGAAAGATCACCCTGTAGCATATCTGAGTAAAATGTTACTTCCCAGGGAGCAGGCATACTCCACTGTGGAAAAGGAATGTCTTGCCATAGTGTGGGCCTTAAAGAAGTTAGAGCCATACGTATATGCCCTACCTGCTGGAGGGGAGGCGTAGGTGACCCGTGCCTGGTGGGTCCCCCCCTCGTGCTCCACATCCGCACCATCTGCCGAGTTGAGGTGCCGGCTTGCAAACCAAGCTCCGGCGGGCCTCCTTGGCACAAATGCAATTTTCTGACTGGAGCTGCCCCTGCCATTGCAGAAGACTGAACTACAGAGTGAACAGAGTTCTTTTTTCCTTACCGTCAGAGCGGGAGCCCTGCCACGTACTGTAAGACTGCCGTGGACTTGATCTGACCTTTGTTCTTTAAACATGGCTGCCCTCACCCCCCAGTGGACCCTGCTAAGTGACTCGTCAGCTCTACAGCTTAAAAAGGAGAGCGTGACCTCGGACTCGCACCTTGATTTTGACCTACCTGCTGGAGGGGAGATGTGGGTGACCTGTGCGTGTTGGGTTCCCCCCTCGTGCTCCACATCCACACCATCTGTTGAGTTGAGGTCCCGGCTTGCAAACCAAGCTCTGGCGGGCCTCCTCGGCACAAACGCAATTCTCTGACTGAAGCTGCCCCTGCAGTTGCAGGAGATCAAACTACAGAGTGACTTTTTCAGCCCTCCAACCCATCCTGTTCCCTCCTCCCATTAAATTCTCACTTGCCCCACCTCCTGAGTCGGCAGTGCCCTAACAGATTGCTGGGGGATGGTACTGTAAGGTGAATGACTTATTACTACCAAGGGATAAAAATGAGATATTAGTCACTGTCACAGAACTGTGTTGCCCTGTTCTGTCTTACCTGACTTGAGTGCCCCTACTGTGCTAGCCTCTCCTTGCTAAATGAGCCCTGCCTCAATGAGCTCTGCTAATTCTTGCCATAATTGATGTGACCTCTCTCGAATATTTGTCATACTGTGAGTTAATTACTGCTATATGCCACAGTCTCTAGCTCTCCCCAGGTGACATTCAGTATACTGCCTTTTGTACTTTTGCCCTTGTCCTCTATTTCCCCAGGGTTCCCATTTAATATTGCCCCATGCATGCTGCATTCTCATGGTTACCCTTTCGGGTGCTGTATTGGGGGACTGACTGATAACCCTGTTCTATAGTAGGTTGTACAACTCTTAAGAGTCAGCTAACTCTGGTGCCCTTTCCTAGTGGGTGACCACCTGCCCATGACCAATAGTCCCTACCCCAGGTGTAGATTGACCCACCTAGCCTGCCCACATCCAATAGCCCTTACCCCAGGAGTAGATTGTCTCACCTATTCTCCTCACTATTTTGGTAACCCTACCCCGCCTCCTCCCGACCATTTCCTTTGTAGTTCTGTAGGCATTACCTATGTGGGGTCCCAGTGAACTGCAAGGTTCTACCTCTAGAATGGAGTCTCCCAAGGCTGCTAGGGACATCATCCTCCCCCCACCTTACTCTATTATCCTTGCTGGCCTATTTCTAGGACTAGTTCTCCTCCAAATGGTAACTGCCCCCACGCAGACAAT
The DNA here is from genome assembly GCA_016271365.2 of Neoceratodus forsteri. Classification (NCBI taxonomy): domain Eukaryota; kingdom Metazoa; phylum Chordata; order Ceratodontiformes; family Ceratodontidae; genus Neoceratodus; species Neoceratodus forsteri. The sequence continues at coordinate 187,248,963 of CM057459.1, read as the reverse complement.
GTGTGATGGCTGGGAAAGGACCTCCTCTTGCATGGTGCTTGACGTCACCTTCTCTAATCTCTTGGCATACACTGGGAGACCCTGCTATCTCACATGCTGTCTGGACCTAAGACATCTACTGTACCATATCCGGATAAGGCGACGCCTAGCCTGCAAGCCTACGACCAGGAATTCCACCTCTAGAGAGCACCTCCTTTGGCTTTTCCTGTTGATCCTAGCCCTGGCCGGTGATGTTGAACTTAATCCTGGCCCTACCCACCAGGCCTCTTCAATTCCTCTAGAATGGAGGCTGGACAAGGGGTTAAAAATACAGGTTACTAACCTGTAACAGGAGTTCTAGGAATGGTATATGTTGTTCATCCATACTATCTGGCAGGTTCCTTGCCGCTTTAAATCTTGCCGGAAGGTCTTCAAGCTGGCTCCTCCCACCCACCACTCGGGTGGTAAAACTCTCGGCTCCACCCCATGACGCCAGATCTAGCCACTGGAAGCCAGGTTGTGCGTCGAAGCCAGGGAGGCTGGGTGGGTCGTGTGGATGAACAACATATACCATTCCTAGAACTCCTGTTACAGGTGAGTAACCTGTATTTCTAGGGACATGGATATGTTGTTCATCCACACTGTCTGGCAGACTTCTAGCAGTTCTCCAGGAGGAGGGAGGCAAGGCACACCCCCTACTTAGGGAATAGAGACTGGAGAACCGAGGCCCCAAAACCAGCATCCGGCGTGACTCAAGGTCGATGTGGTAGTGGGTAATGAAGGTGTGTGCTGACTTCCAGGTAGCAGCCCTGCAGATTTCCTGGATAGGGACATCCCTGGAAGCAACCATCGATGCAGTGGTATGGCAGGTAGAATGAGCTGTAATCCCTTTGGGAGGCTCCATGCCCGCCAACCTATAGCAGAGATCTATGCAGGAGGTGACCAACCTCCCTATCGTTCGCTTGGCTGCAGGTCTGCCAGGTGGCTTCAGCGTAGGTGACAAACAGCTGGAAACCTCTCCCGAACTTCAGTCATCGCTCCTTGTAATAAGCAAGCGCTCTTCTAGGGTCCAAAGTATGGAAGCTATATTCGGCCTCCGAGGTGTGATTGGGGTAGAACACCGGCAGAGTCAACACCTGGTTAAGGTGAAACTCCGACACCACCTTCGGAAGGAATTTCGGGTGGGGGCACAGGACAACCTTGTCCCTGTGGAAGACCAGATAAGGAGACTCGATGGAAAGCACCTGGAGCTCTCCCATCCTTCTGGCTGACGTGATAGCCACCAAGAAGGCGGTCTTCCACAACAGGTGAGAGATGTCACACCTGTGCATCGGTTCGAATGGCTTGCCCATGAGCTTAGCCAATACCAGCAGTAGATCCCATGAAGGTGAAGGTTCTCGCACCGGAGAGGATATGTGATCAAGGCCTTTGAAAAAGCACCCGACCACCTTCTCCTGCACCACCGACTGCTTCCCGGCCAGCGTCTGGTAAGCAGAGATGGCTGCCAGGTGCAACTTAAGGGTCGTCGACCGAAGCCCTTGCTGAGAGAAAAGCCCTTGCTGTCCAGAATGCTTGCCAAGGAACAGAAGGAAGGATCCAGGCCCTTACCCTGACACCAAATGGAGAATCTCTTCCATTTAAAGGTGTAACATTTTCTGGTCGACTCCTTATGGGATGCCTCAACAATGTTAAGGACCTCATCAGAAAGACCCAAGGCCTGGAACTCTAGCCACTCAGGAACCTGGCCGTCAGGTGCAGGGATTGAAGGTTCAGATGGAATACCTTCCCCTGATTGACTGAAATCAGGTCCGGGTGGGCTGGAAGCCGCCTGAGGAGCCTGGAGCTGAGACTGAGGAGATCTGGATACCAAAACTGGCGGGGCCAGTCTGGAGCTATCAGAATCACCTGTGCCTTGTCCCTCCTCACCTTGAGGAGCACCTTGTGGATCAAGGGAAATGGAGGAAGTCATAGAAGAGGCCCGGGGTCCACAGCCTTGAGAAGGCATCCCCCTGCAGCGAGCCCTGCTGAGGGGGGCGGGCATGAAACAGTCTCAGCTTCGCATTCTCCCTGGAGGCAAACAGGTCCACCTGAGGCATGCCCCAGTGGGAGGACAGATCTTGTACTACCTCCAGCAGGAAATACCACTCATGGGACGGAGCCCCTATCCAGCTTAGGGCATTGGCCAGAATGTTGGAGGCTCCTGCCACATGGATGGCAGGAGATCACCCCAGGCTGCACGAGGGACCAAATCGGAGAGCTTCCCTGCACAGAGACATGGAGTGCGTCCCGCCCTGGCAGTTTAGGTAGTACATGGTCGTGGTATTGTCCGTCTGGACCTGGACCACTTGACCCCGTACAAATGGAGCAAAGGCGGTGAGGGCTAGATGAACTGCTCGAAGCTCCAGCAGGTTGATGTGGCATCGGGACTCCCGAGGGGACCAGAGGCCATGCGCTCTGTGCTCCCCCAGATGGGCACCCCAACCCATCAGAGAGGCATCGGTCAATAGAGACCGTCAGCTCGGGCAGACAAACAGGATGCCCTCCTGCAGATGAGCTGGAGGGTCCACCACTGGAGGCGTTCCACATCTCCTGGGTCACTGTCACTAAGCTGATCCAAGGATCGAGTTCTGTGACCATTGGCTGGCCAGTCCCCATTGAGGGATGCATGTACCAATGGGCCCAATGGACCACGCTGGTGCAGGCACCATGAGGCCCAGGAAGTGCAGGAAGTCAGGCGCAATTGCCCAACCTGAAATGATTGGGCAAAGGAGGAAAGAACCTCGGCCCTGTCCACGGAAGCCATGCTCTGGCTACAGAGAGTCGAGCTCTGCCCGATGAATTGTATCACCTGCTTGGCATGAGTTCTGACTTGGCCTCGTTGATAAGGAGGCCAACTGGAAAGCAAACCTGGAGGGCCAGATCCCTGGACCGCTCTACCTCCATTCTATAGGAGGCTGCAATCAGCCAGTCATCCAGGTAGGAGTACACCTGGACCTTCCGGCACCGCAGGAATGCTGTCACCACTGCATGCATTTGGTGAAGACCCTGGGAGCTAGAGAAAGGCCGAAGGGCATGGCCTGGAACTTATAGAGGGACCCTCTGCCCTGAAGTGGAGGAATCTCTGGTGGGACAGACAGATTGGGACATGAAAGAACGCGTCCTGGAGGTCCAGAGAACAGAACCACACGCCTCATTCCAAGGATGGAATGATCTGAGCCAGAGTGACCATCCTGAAGGTTCAAGACCTTAGGAACCTGTTCAGGTCATGCAGGTCTAGAATGGGGTGCCAGCCCCCATCTGTTTCGGGACCAGGAAGTACCTGGACACAAACCCCGGGTCTGGTGGAGGATCTACCACCTTCCTGATCACCTCCTTTTTGAGGAGCAGGGCAATATCGGCTCGATGAGCTGACAGGGAGGCTATGGACCCCGTAGCCCCCCTGTGGGGCGACGGCTCGGAAGGGCAGGGCCTGCTCGAACTCCAGAGGCAGGCCCTTTCCTACCACCTCCAACACCCAGCAGTCCATGGTGATAGCGGACCAGGCGGAAACGAAGTGGTGGAGCCACTCCCCATGGGGAACCCAGGGAAGTGACGAGGCTGGGCTGACACCCCTCAACCCGTCACTGGGCAGACTTAGAGCAAGGACCAGCTGAGGAACCTCCTGGGCCTTTTCCTCCCTTCTTCCTGTTAGTGGAAGCTGCAGGCTTGGCTTTGGGGTGCCAAATGCGAGCCTGCTGGCCCTGATGCTGGTGTTGCTGGGCCGGACGTGCTGCAGAAGCAGGAGGGTGAAAGGACTTATGTTGCTGATGACAGCCCTTGTCCTTCTGGGTGGAGGTGACAGAGTCCAGGGTAGCGTTGGACTTTTCGATCCTCTGGAGGTGGCCTTCCACTCCAGGGCTGAACAGGTCAGTCCCCAGGAAGGGGACATCTAACAATTTGTGCTGGGTATCCGCCATGAGGTGGATATCCTCAGCCAGGCTCTGCGGCGCATGGCCACTGCAGCTGCTACTGATCGGGCACAGGAGCCTCCAATGTCCAGAGCCATTTGGAGCTGCTGTTTTGCCACTGCCCTTCCCTGATTCCACACCTGCTTGTATCGTAGTCTGCAGGTTGGCCAGGAGATGAGGGATCACCTCATCCAGGGAGCCCATGAGGGCATGGGAGAAGTGTGCCATCAGCATGGCCGAGCTGGCCTGACAGAGGCCGAGGGAGGACACAGCATACACCTTGTGCCCGGCATAGTCCAGCTTTTTGGAATCCTTGTTGGGGGGCTTATCCACATCCCTAGCATTCCCAGAGGGCTGGAAAACACTATTGGTGACCAACCCCTCCGCAGCGGGGTGCTCCAAAAAACCAGACAAAGAGCCGGTAGGGACCGCATACTTCCTGGTCATCCTGGCCGAAGGTGCAGGACAGGAAGCTGGCTACTGCCAAAGCTCCAAGGCTGGGCCGACAATGGCTTCAGCCACCTGAAAGGCCTCCATGGGAGAATCCCCTCGGTCCAGTATCTCCGTGAGGGGATACTTGGCCTGCTTGCATATGGGCTTGAGCTGCATCCCAGTGGACTCTGAGATGGGCTGAAGCAGACCCATGAACGATGATAGGCTGTCAACCATCGACTGCCCCCCGGAGGACTCCAGGTCAAGGGGCCTGGAAAACAGGGAGGAGTCATCGTCAGATCTCCAGAAGTCTGCGAAGAGCTGCCTAGGACCTTAGCCACCCTCCACCTGCTGAGGACAATCAGGAGTGAGGGTGACCGACAACCGGTGTGGCAGACCCTGACCCGACTGAGAGTCCTTGGTAGGGGCCCCCAATTTCGGTTGTGGTGGAACCTCTACCTCCGCAGTTGGTGGGGCAGCTGGTTTCGGCCAAATAACTGGCCCAAGCTTGGGTACCTTGACTACTGCGAGGGGCTGTTTCAGCCTTTCGGGTGACAGCCACTTAATGGCCAGGGAAGGCGATGGTGTCGGCTTGTTCCCAGACAAAAGGAGCTGCTGCCACATTAAGTCCTTGTAGTGTTGACGCAATTTGCACTGAAGCCTCTGCTCTTCCGTGGAGGAAGATGAGGATGAGCGGCGACACCGCTTACCTCAGTGCCGAGACCAAGATCACCAATGTCGGCAGGATCGGCTGGACTGAGATGAGGTCTGAGACTGAGACCAAGATCCTTGGTGTTTCCAAGGGTGGGTCTGGGAGGGAGCAGGGGTCATCCACTCCTATCTCGGCTCGGGAACCTTGACCTGGAACTCCGGCACAGGAGACACAGTCAAGTCCTTGGTTTCCACAGGGGGAACCAGTGATGAAGGGTTGTTGGCTTTGCCAGTCGACAGCCCGTCCAACAGGTTGAGAAAAATCTCGACCGTGTCGACTGGTGTCTCAGACAGCTGACCAGATGGGGACACCGTGAAGCCAGCAGCCTTAGCCGCAACCTCGACCGAAGTTGAATGTCGACTGTCCAGGGAAGGGGATCTCTCCCGCTCCCACGAATGTTGACGGTGTGACTTACCCTTCGAGTCCTTCTTCCTTGACCGAAAAGAGTGTCCCAATGGCCCCTCTCCCTTTGCGGAAAGGGATTGGCAAAGCTCCCTAAAAGAAACTGTGTAGGAGGATCCCAGAAAGAGCGTGATAAATGCCGTGACTGAGGAAGATGAGGATGCAGCCTGGGCTACCTCCTCCTCGAGGGCGATCATCTGCTCGAGTTGCTCAGCCGAGCCAGCCACCACGGATACCACCCAATGGGCGCCTTAGACTTCACCAGTGGATAACGCTTCTCGGGGCACCCAAGTTGTAACCGGGCAGTGTGGTCTTCAAGGACATTGGCCGAGTAAGATCTACACAACTTGCAGGCCTGTGGGTCGTGATCAGGACTGAGGCACTAGACGCACGTGGAGTGCGGCTCCATCCTAGACATCTTCTGCTCACATGGGCACTGCCAAAAACCGGGAGTCAATTCGTCCATCGCAGCCATGAGGAAAGAATTTGACTGAAGTCTTGAGAATTTTAAAACTATTTTCAGGTGAACTGAAGAGTTAGGATCCAGTCTATACACAGAGCATTAAGGAGGAACCTGAGCTTCCAAGTGGTAAGGAAGATCTGGTGTCATGGAGCAGAGCCAAGAGTTTTACCACCCAGGTGGGTGGGAGGAGCCAGCTTGAAGACCTTCTGGCAAGATTTAAAGCAACAAGGAACCTACCAGACAGTATGGATGAACAACATATCCATGTCCCTAGAAGTGGCTCATCTCAACATTCATAGCCTGCTTCCCAATCTGGATGAGCTTGTCACATGGGTTGCACTCTACAAGCCCGATATCCTTGGAATAACAGACACCTGGCTTAAGCCCTCAATTCCTGACTTAGTCTTTGTGTTCCTAGGCTATGAGCTCATACGACTGGATAGGTCCCAAAACAAGAAGGGTGTAGGCATCCTGATATACTTCAGGAGCCACCTTAAAGTATCTCTGGTGACACACCAGACATACCCACTGTCCCCCGTGAGCTGCTTCATGTTATGCTCCTACTTGGTATTACTACAAAAGTACATGTTGTATGCACCTATAACGCCCCAAAGGGAGGGCTTCCGGGTCTCACTCACCTCCTGGACACTGTTGGCCCCAGTATTGGTGATAATGAACTCCTTATCCTGGGAGATGTGAACTTAAACTGGACTGGTGGCAATGTAAAGCAGTTTGAGCCTTTACTTGCAAACCTAACCCTGACACAACTTGTACAGGAGCCTAACTGACAGTTGGCAAATGGAGCCTCCAGCTCTCTACTGGACTGGATCCTGTCTAATCGTCTTGAGAGGATCTCTTCTACAGGAACCCTATCTGACTCCATCTCAGATCACTCCCTGGTTTTCTGTGCATGGAAAATCCCCTCCCCAAAGATTCCTCACAAAATCATCCATATCAGAAACTTCTCCAGGTTTGATCACATTTATGGAGTACCTGAGGCTCACTGACTGGACAGGGGTGTATAGTGCCCCTGATACCCCTGATACCTCTACAGCCATAACCCAGTTTCTCAGTACCTTTGGAGCCCTGCAAGACAGGCATGCCCCAACTATTAGGCATAGGGTAAGGAGGTCAGCCACTAAATGGCTGCACGGGAGCCTCCTTGCCCTAATGCGAGGCGAGGGACAAGTGCTGGGCCCACTTCAAATGCTCCCTTGACCAGACCTTGCTTCAACAATATAGAAAACTTAGAAATTAGTCTAACTCTGCAAATGACCCAAGAAGGTTCTGGAGAAACATAAAAACTCTTGTCAGAGGTTCCTCTAACTCAGGAGTAACCAACATGATAATTGGAGGGGTTTCCTGCAACAACCCACATACGATTGCAAATGCTTTCAATTCCAATTTGACACTTGGACAGCTAGTTCTGATTACACTATGATTTTTGTAATATAAAAATGTGGTATTGAGTGTCTCTCATGAGACATGCTGTTTCAGCTAAAAGATAAAATCCAGGAGATAATTGCAGTCTAGAAGAGACCTAAATTAAAGATCTCCTGTTTATCTAGCTTAATTGTAGTTGCCAGCTGCAAGGCTAGAAATCATAAACTTGTATGGCGTTTAAAGGAAGGATACAGGTTATGTCACTGTGGTGCGAAGTCATAAAAGGTCCTTTGATGTCCTTCAGAGAGGAAGCTGCTCATGGATGAAGAAATGACGTGGAAAATTAAAGACTTAATTGGGAAGTCATATGGGGAAACAAGTTTTTTTTTTGCTGATGTCATCTATTAATTTACCTCCTGACACTAGACTTCCTGATTGTATAATTTTTAATAAACACAGGAGGAGTTGGTGACATCGTAGAGAAGGCAGGGTCAATACAGTGTTTTAATTATGCTGTGAGTGACCTGTAGATACATACATGTTTGGACTCTCTTTACAACAACATATGTCTATCAGCACTATTAGAAGAGATACATTAGATATACTTTGATACTTTGATACTTTGATATTTCTGGACAAAAGAAGGTGGGTTGCCCATCAGGATTGTCCTCCATATACATGGAACATTAACCCAATCTTTGCTCAGACATCCATATATCTAATTTATTTTTAAAAATTGTAATATTTGTAGAGTCAACTATCTCTTGTGGTAGTTTGTTCCACAGTCTAGGTGTTCTAACTGTGAAATAATTAAGTCTTTTGTTGCTATTAACCCTTACTGCTTCTATTTGTTTATTATGTAGTCTGGCTACTATTTTTCTAGTGGAAAATTTAATACCACATGATTTCATTTGTTCTTGATTGCCTAAAATTTTGAATAATTGTAATAAATCTCCTCGACTACGCCTCTGCAAGTGTGTATAATCCTGTTTTATGTAATCGAGAACAATAGTCTAGATTTTTAAGTGGGTAGTTGTTTTGTGGCTCTACGTTGGACTTGCTCTATTTATTTATGTCTGATTTCAGGTAGGGATTCCAAAATGGAGAACCATAGTCCAGATGGGGCCTTATATGAGATCTATAAAGGGATAATAAGCAAGATTCAGATCTAGTAATAAATGTTTTTGAAATTCTGTGTAGTAATGCATTTGTTTGGGTTGCTATTTTAGTGCAATGAGTTGATGGAGTTAATTTGTCATTAATTATTATCCACAGATCTTTCTCAGCTGATGAAGTTCTAATAACAGTATTATTTAAGTAGTAATTTTGGACCGGATTATTTTTTCCAAAATGTATTACTGCACATTTAGATAGGTTGAAGTACATTTTATTTGTTAGTGCCCATTTTTCTATAGCTGTCAGATCTTCTTGGAGCCCAATTTTGTTACTGTGATTTATGGCCGTCCCTCCGAGTTTGTGTCATCCACAAACTTTACCATTGTATTGCTAGGAGAGATAGTCATATCACTTATGAATACATTAAACAGGGTCGGTCCGAGCACCGAACCCTGTGGCACCCCGCTGGTCACATCTCTGTCATCAGAAAGGACATCATTTACTCTTACACATTGGGTTCTTTCGCTTAACCACTGGTTTATCCAAGAGATTAATGGAGTTGAAATTCCCAAAGTAATAAGTTTATTTATTATTATAGTATGAGAAACTTTATCGAACGCCTCGCTGTAATCTAGAAGAATGACGTCCATTGGAATATTACAATCTAAATTATGACTAATGTAATTATAAAATTATATTAAATTTGTTGTGCATGAATAACCTGTTTTGAATCCATGTTGGTAAACATCATTAATCTTTAAAGTTGTCATTTCGTTCTCTAATTTTAATTTAATAATTTTTTCCAATAATTTACATGGAACAGATGTCAAACTAATGGGACGGTAGTTTTCAGTTTTGATTGGGACCTTTTTGTGAATAGGTGTAACTATGGCTGTACGCCAATCCTAGGTACTACTGAATTTTGAATAGATTTGTTATAGATTATCATTAAAGGTAGGGAAATACTATTTTGGTTTCTAAAAGAAATCTTGAGGATATGTTATCTGGTCCTGAACTAGTATGTTTCTTTAGAGTATTTAGAACAGCAAAGTTTTTTGTTTTTGAAATAGTTATTACTCGTATTTGAATTTACCGGAATATCAGGTAAAGTTATTTCTTTTGAAAAGACTTGATGCAAAGTAATTATTTAATTCAATTGCTGTTGTTTGATCTGATGTTATTGTTTGTTTATTAATTATTAATGGTCAAATTGTCTTGTTACAACCTTTTTTGTATTGAGATATGAATATAAAGATTTTTGGCAATCTTTAGTATGTGCTATTTAAATTCGACATTATGCTTTGTAAATAACAATTTGTTTTTTTAATATTTTGAGTGTTTCCTCATAATTTTTAAAGTTGGGTTGGTTGAATTTCTTTTTTTTTTTAGTTTTGAAAATAATTTCTTCTTTTTGCAATTAGTGTTTTAATTTTTTTATTAAACCATTGTGAATCTTTTCCTTTGTTGTTGTAACTGTTTTTTTCAGGTATTTATTTTTTTCAATGTGATATTTTATCTTTTAGAAAATCCCAGTTTCATTAGTATTCAGAGGAAGAAGAGTCTTTTCCCAATTGATTTTTATTTATAGAGTGGTTGATTTGATCAAAATTGTTTTGTGGTATTGTTTTAGTTTAATTTAATTTTTTTTTGCTGAAGAAGATATTTTATAGCAAAGGTTATAGACATATGTCTTGCTATTTCCTAGGGGTGCTGACATTTTAATATCATATATGGGTGTTTCTAATTTGTTATTACTAGGTCAAGGATGTTATCTTCCCTAGTAGGTTGTCTTATAACCTGCTTTAAACCAAGATTTATAATAACTGTGATAAGTTGTTCATCTGTTGATTTGTTCCTGTAAGAGTGTCCTAGTTTATAGTAGGGAGGTTAAAGTCACCCATATCTAAGTACTGTATCTTTATTTGCCAGTTGTATTATTTTCTTCAGTCAAAATTTTGGTAGTTTGTAGGTCAGATGAAGGTGGCCATAACATACACCTATAAGTAGTTTGTCAGTATTTGTTGTGCTAAATGTGTTTCCATACACTTTCTGTTTGTAGGTTAGCTTCATCCCATAAGAATGTATGTCAAGTTCTTATGTAAAGACTCACCCCTCTTCCTTTTTGAGTTTTGTCTATGTTTAAAGTAGGTTTATAACCAGGGAGGTCTGCCATCCATTTTTTTTCTGTATTGCCCCCATGTTTCAGTTATTGCTACTATTGCTAAGTCTAGAGTTTTAGTTAGAATTCTAGTTCTGCATATTTAGTAATATTCATTGATCTGCATTTAAAGTAAGAATATTTGCTTGTAATTTGTATTACAACAATGATTTTTATAAGAGGCTGGGAAAGGTTTCAGACTCCTTATTTTTTTAGTTTAAAATGAGAATTAATGTATGATGTTATTTTGGCCCAGAATGTTACTACCTCTTCCTACTTAGGTGCCATCCATCCCAGCAATATAGTGCAGATCTTTTCTTCAAATTCCTTCCCAATGTGTTAGACATTTTATGCCTTGTTTGTAGCACCATTTATGGAGCCATTCATTCAAGTTTTTAATTTTGAGATATTTTCAGTGGCTCTTGGATGGGCAGTATTTCAGAATGCAGACAGTACAATCCAAAAATCTGACAGTATGTTGTTTAGTGCAACAAAATCTTGTTTGATTTTTGACAGTTGTGATACCTTTAATATCATTTGTTCCTGCGTGAATAATTACTAGTGGATTTTTACCAGCAGTGGATAGTATTGATTTTGCCACAGATGTAATATCAGCAATTTTGCTCCCTCAAAGCTGGAGCACTTCTTGCTTCTTTGTCTGGATTTATATTGTCCTATCTAAACATTTTATAATTGAATCATCCAGCAGCCAACTACTTGTCTTTGATTTGTGTGTGGTTCACTTAATGATGATACATTTAGAGAATTTGTTAAGTGTTTCTTGGATGTGGTGGACTTCTTCTGTTTTGGTGTTATTTTTTTGATACATCTTCGAGATGTTTTGGTCTTCTTCATTGTGTTGAGAGTAAATTTCATTTACCAAAAACATATCAGCCTCTCTGTCCATTTGATTCGCCAATATTTGGGCAAGGAGTTATGTAGTGGAAGTTTGTCCTGTTTTCTGAAAGATTTTTATTTTTCTGTGTGTGTTTTATGATGGAATTTTGTCCAATTGTTCTCCATTGTGTGTATTATAGAGTTGAGGATATAACTGATTTTTCTAATAAACTAGTTATAGGTCCTCTTTTAAGATACTTTTGAAGGAAATGAAATATCTACGTTTTTTGTAATAGATGTATTAGTTTCAACCAGTATTGACATTTGGTCTATGTAGTCTTTAATGCTTTAATTTGTACTAAGGTTATGTTTAGTGGTTGTAATCTTACAATTTCTTTCCTGGAGGTTTTGTACCAGAATGCACCTTCTTCAAACAAAGTTAGGTGTTTGTTTACCTGTTGTGTACATTAAACAGGATATGTACATTTTGTTCACTTTCTTTCATGGTGTGTGATGCTTTTAATGTATATAAAGGACTCATGAGTAAGAACCTTATATATTGTAGTATTACCTTGCAGTTTCTCTATGGATAGGGCCCTGTGCCTGTTTGCCCCAGTTGACATGGTAGACCTGTGCCAAATGTCGCGTCTCTGCTCATCTCGGCCTTTGCCCTTGTACGCTCAACCCGCTTCGGCTAGTGCGGTTTTGTTAGGTTGAGGCTGGTGAAACCGGAAGTTCGTTCTAACGTGACTTCCGGTTTCGCGCTACAATATACAGTGATTTAAGTAGGATTTAGCCTTTAAAAAGGCTAGAATACTGTGGTAGGATGTTATTTTAATTAAAAGACCCTTCTTGGAGCATTTGAAACAGCGTGGGTTTCAGATATTTTCAGGAGGTCTTAGGAGCTAGCCCTCTGGTCCTCCAATATCCCAGACTGCCCCAAAGCTTCAGTCAGGAAGTCCCAACAGTGTAGTATTATAAAATGTATCTGGCAATAAGTGTATCACACTTTTCCTATGACAATAAAGTATATCCGGTCTACCTGACTGCCGCCTACATACCCCCAAAAAACCAAGTGCTGGCATTTGGCCCTCTAATTGACTATCTCTCCTCCCTACCCTGCTCATCTGATCGGATTCTGGTTGGTGATCTGAACGTCAACTGGCTTAGCACTACATCCTCTGCCTCCCGTGAGGCTTTTGCTCCTATTGATCTTACCCAACTAGTCTCTCAGCCTACTAGAATAAATCCTAGCAGGGGAACTAGCACTCTCCTGGACGTGGTCCCTCACCAACAGAGCCATCCGAGTCCCTACCTTCTAAATCCTCCCAGACTGCCTTAGTGACCACTCTCCGGTTCTCTTGAACTGGATTACCTCCTGCCTAAGTCCGCTGTTCATACAACTCAACGCCGACGTCTAAGACCTGGTGGCCTGAAAGACCTACTACCTACCTTGGCTGCAACTGACTGGTCTCGCTTTAAACTCCCCTGACATTGATAAGGCTCTTGCCTTCTTTGTCCGAACCTTTAACTCTGCCTGTGACATCTTTGCACCCTTAACTTCTCTGAGGTCCAAAGTTAGACACACCCCTTGGGTCACCCCTGCCTTACGCACTCTTCTTAGGCAGCGGGATAACTTATGGCACATCGCTGTTGAAACTGGCCGCCCTGCAGACAGACAGGCCTACACAGCTGCCTGAAATAAGTGTACTCTGGGTCATCCATGCTAAGGCTGCGTCATACTACCAAGCCTCCCTTATCTCCTCATGGGGGAACCCCAGGTCCTTCTGGGACAATGTGAAGCAGCTAATGGTGGTGCACGCCACCTCCACCGTCGCTCCCTTGACATCAATGGGACTATCTCTACAGACCCTACCCTCATTGCTACCCACCTCAATAATTCTTTTTACAGACCTTAGCTCAGTGCTCCCTGGCAATTTCTTCAGTCCCCTCCTCCCTTGCACACCCCCCTCGCCCCTCCTTTTCACTTTCGCTATGTCACCACTCAAGAAGTCAGGCCCTACCTGCTTAAAGCTCTAAAGTGCAATACCATTGGTACGACTCTCTGATCCCTGCCTCCTACCTGCAGGTCCTGGATCAGGTCATCTCACCCATCACCTGCCTCTTTAATAAGTCCCTCTGCCTAGGGCAATTCCCCACCGTCTGGAGGTCGCCACTGTTACCCCTATACACAAGGGTGGTGACAGGGGCGCTTGCTAGTAGCTTCAGCCTATTTCTATCCTCTCCTCCCTCCCTCTAAGGCCTTAGAGAAAATTGTAGCTGTCCAAATCCAGATTACCTCCTAAAGTATGATGTCCTTTGCCTAGAACAGCATGGGTTCAGAGCCGGTCATAGCACCAATACTGCACTCCTGGAATTTGCTACTCTTCACTCCGCTTTGGATGCAGGCTCCTCGCAGGTGCAGTATTTATCGACTTCATCTAAAGCCTTGACACTGTCTCCGATCCTCTCCTGTTAGCTACTCTGCCTGTGTGGGCTTTACGCACGGTCCAGTCTCATGGTGCGCCAGCTACTTGTCCGACCAGCCTCCTAAGCGTGTGAGGGTGGGTGCCACCTCTCTAGCACCTGCCCTATCCACTCAGGAGTCCCCAGGGCTCCATCCTCAGTCCTTACTCTTCTCCCTCTATCTCAACTCTCTGCCCAACATGTGTGCAGGAAATGTCCTACTCATGTGATGGCGCAGTACTCTTTGCCTCTGACAGTAACCTGTCGCACTCCAGAACTCCCTTCAAACTGCTTTCAACTCTGTGGAGACATGGTTCTCTGAGCACCGCTCGTCATCAACCTCAAGAAACCAAATCCATGCTCTTTCACTCACCCCTAAAATAAGTCCAGCAACTTTCCTCTCACTGTCCACTCCACCCACAATCTCCCTGTAGAACTTGTACAATCCTATAAATACCTTGGCATAATCTTTTGACTCTGCCCTACCTTCCATAACCATATCTCTGCCCTGACCACTGCCTCCAACGCTGTTTGGGATCCTCTACCGACACAAAACTGCCTCCCCACTGACACTCTTCACCTGGCAGTCACTTCCTCGGTTCTATCCATAATTGACTATGGCCTTCCGGTCTATGGCGCAGTAGACCCGACTGCTCTCCACAAGGTACGCCTTTACGCTCAACAAAGGCAGTCGCCTTTATTACTAGTGCCCATCGCCTCTCTACCCACACACCTGTCTACTGTACTCCATGGCCACCATATTCAACCTCGATGAACGCCTCATGTTCCAAACCTCCGCCAACCTACTTCTATAAAAGCACCCATGGTCTCCTGCCTAGCTAACTCTGTTCACTGTGACACTCCTCTTTGGTGTGTACACGCAGCTCCTTGAAACAGCCCTGGTCGTTCCAAGGGCTAGAACCTCCCAGGACCAAAGGGGCCTTTCCCTATAGAGCATCCACTGGGTACAACTCCTCCCTGCTAGCATCACTGAGGCTCCCTCATTAGCTTGTTTGGGGCCACAGCCTTAGAAGTCACCTGCTCAACTCACCCTGCTGCTGTACCTGGAATTTGTCCCTCCCCTACCTACTGACAAAGCTCTCTGAGCTGCACCCCCCCATCGTCAGCCCTCCCCCGCAGGACTCGCTCAAGTCAGCTACCCTTAGCTGTCTATACTGAATTTGTTATTCGAATTTGCTGTTTAACTCACTGTTGTATCGCGAACTTGATTATCTGAATCTGCTGTTAATTCAATGTTATGTTCCCCCTATACCTGTAATCAGACTGTACCATACTGTTGAACTGTACTGCTGACCTGCTACTTGTCTAGTGTATGTTGTCCAATCTTTTGATGAGGTACCTTTGTAAATGAGCCCCTGGCTCAAAGGTTGTTAAACTGATGTTAAATAAATAAAATAAATAAAATATCAGGCAAATTTAAGGTTCAGCAGCAAATACAATTTTACAGCAGCAAGTTTTAGCCTGCTGCCCGCTTGCTAGTGCTGTGTTTTTATAGTTAGGAACCGAAGTTCGCTCTAACGTGACTCCGGTTTCTGCACAATATACAGTGATTTGTAAGATTTAGCCTTAAAAAGGCTAGAATACTGTGGTAGGATGTTATTTTAATTCAAAGACCCTTCTTGAGCCGTTTGAACAGCTGGAGTTTCAGATATTTTTGGAGGTCTTAGAGCTAGCCCTCTGGTCCTCCAATATCCCGGACTGCCCCAAAGCTTCAGTCAGAAGTCCCAACAGTGCAGTATTATAAAATCTATCTGGCAATAAGAGTATCACACTTTTCCTATGACAATAAAAGTATATCAGGCAAATTTAAGGTTCCAACGTAAATACAATTTTACAGCTGTGATTTTAGTCTGCTGCCCACTTTCGCTTCGTGGGTTTTAAGGCTGGTGAAACCGGAAATTCATTCTAACAAGTCTAATTGTCTGATGATAGGAATTTTGCACTTTTTTTAACCCTTGTTCTTTTAAGTGATTGTATGTTTTTGTGATATATTGTTCTGTATTTACATTTAACATTTTTTATCTAATTTTAATTAAGTAAACCTCTACTTTAGAGACTACTTGGTGTGCCTTTGAAATTCTTTTTTTCTTGACAAGTGAAGCATATATGGTTAAAGTTGATACTGTGCAAATGTTTACTGGTTTATCCACTTGGGAAAAGGTAAGAATTATTCCTAGGTCTTTAATATAATTTTTAAAGGTTCATTTTGTACACCTAGTTAGGTGCCCATAGGCAAAAGATATCTGCTCCCTGAAGAGCAGAATTATCTAAGCCTGTACATTGGGTACATTAGCAAGAGGTTCACAGTTGGAATCTCTCCAGAACTTGAGACCAAAGTTTGATTCAAACCCACAAAACAGACAGGAGGGTTACCCTGTCCTGATAACTGTTCACAATACTGCTCTTGGAGGTTGGCACTGTGGGAGCAGAGGTCCTGACCTGCTGAGAGGGGCCGTGACAGTGTCCTCTGCTGATTTGTCCTGGGAAAAGTAGAAAAAGTGACACTAGAGTTGGGAAGCATCTTGGAAATAGTTGTCTGGTATCATAATTAAAACTCTATCTTATTTAAAAATGTTCATCAGGAAAGACATACTGAGATGATAACAGCTTTTTTCCACATGTGTTCTGGGGGAGGAAGAAGCGGAGATAGCGCAAGGTGGAAAAAACTAAACAGTAATAATTACATTTACAAACCCAGAAGTCACAGCTATACAGTATACCAAAGGGAGCATAATCATAGATACCAGAAGGTATTAAAATAATTCAATTATGTTATTAAAATAAAAGTATTTAAAATAAGGAGCATCCGTGTTGTACATGGGGCTAAGAAACCTACTTTCTGTCCTATTTCTTTTTCCTTTTTGCCTACTAACCCTGGCAGGTGGCTATGGCCCTCTGATTGAAGGGACTCTCTCTCCGGTCCCACCACTCTCATGCTAGGTGGTTCTCCCTGATTGTTCCCCTGCAGATTGCACCATGTGGCAGGATCAGGAGGAGATTGTCAGCTTATCTCCCCTTCCCAGAGACCCATTCCAGAATCCAGGGGACTTCTCCCAGGAGTGGCAGACCATCATCACGTCTGCCAGGGTCTCTTCCTGTTTTCACTGCCCTTCCCCTCCGATGTGAGGATGTCAGCTTCAAGCCTCCTGACACGTACTGTCCTCCAGCCACCAGCAGAGGGCAGTCAATGAGTAGGAAGATTAGTCCCTCTCTGCCTGAGAGGTGAGATGTTTACTTGGACACTCAGTCCTCTCTCCCCTGCCAACCCTTGACAGCCCAGGGTCATTCCCGAACCTGGATATCCAGCGTGGCATGAGGAGTGGAGTCCAGTGTCTCAACCCTCAGTCCCACCAGGCTGGTATTTTCTATTCTATTTCAAGGAGACCTGTCCTGCAAATAACAAATTTTGTACCTTTATGACCTCTGCAGGGTAACAATGAGGCAACCTAGGCCAGAGATTATCACAAGATAAAAGGTGGTATGCTGCATGACCACATGAGAAACATAGAACCAGTAATTTGTCAGCAGATAAAGCTCTGCTTGGCCCACCTAGTCTGCCCATTGTTCCTACCTATAGTACCACTGCATAACATGCCTGGATCTCTGGCTCTTTCTCCCTCCCCCTATTCCTTTCCACTAAGATTCTGTTGATCTGTCCCATGAATTCTTGAACCCACCACTGTTTTCACCCCACCTCCTTGGCTGGTAGGCTGTTCCAGGAATCCACCACACTTTCTGTGAAGAAGTACTTTCTCATGCCCCTCCTAAATCAAACCCCTTCTAAGTTCATAGCTTATCCCCTTATTCTTGAGCACCTTTTTTTCTGAAAAATACTTTCCTTCTGGACTGAGTATATTGCCTCTGAGGTGTCTCCCAACTTTTCTTGTTGACAGCCTCCTAGTGCTTATCTGGGTAAAGTGTTCCTCATAAATCTTTTCCTTTAGTGTGCTGAGTGACAACTTTTACTTTTTCATTACCACTTCGCAAAATTTTTATTTTTAGCGCGACGGCGCTATTTAAACTTTATTTTTACTACAATTGTTTACTTTAGAGCCTAATTTTATCAAGGGTGTTTATTTTCGATGGTTTCCTACATTTTTGACTAATTTCTTGTGGGAACCATCTAACTGGGGACAGTTGCCTTGTTTTTTACCTCAGACCTCACGGGGTTTACCACGAGGCAACTACAGTACATGTCAAATTTAAAGAGTGCCTGGGGGTTTTCTCTCTAGACTGGCAATTACGAGGAAACATTTTTTTTGTTATTTTACTGAACCTTGGTATCATCTGTGTCAAGACTGTCCATAAGGTTCCAGCAGCCACTTGCGTGCAGTTGAGTATTACTGGTTTTCTATTAAGATTGGCACTGGTATAGATCCCAGTTTTACACACACACAAAAAAAATAACACATCCTCCCTATGTGCCTGTCCTGGTGAAA
The DNA here is from genome assembly GCA_016271365.2 of Neoceratodus forsteri. Lineage (NCBI taxonomy): Eukaryota > Metazoa > Chordata > Ceratodontiformes > Ceratodontidae > Neoceratodus > Neoceratodus forsteri. The sequence goes on along the minus strand of CM057459.1, from coordinate 187,230,608 downwards.
CCATTTTATCAACATGGTGGCACTGACTGCCGCTGTGCTTAGTGCCCCAACCCACTTCATTTGTGAATGGGGGAGCCCACTCCCCATCGGCATAATGCCCTCTCCTATTTAAATGGGGCACGCTGGGATGCCAAATCCTCTCAGCATCATGTACCCCCACGACAGTCTTTCTTTTCCCATGAGGGAACAATCCCTGTCGGCTTGAGTCCCCCTTCCTATTTATTTTGCTGATGGGAGGTCCGCTCTCCATCGGCATAATCTCCTCATTTTGTGTGGCTAGGGACTGCCTGTCTCTTGGTTGTTCCCTTTCGTATATGCCGCATGGGGTGCCCAATCCTGTCAGCTACAACTCCCCAAAACACTCAGTTGGCATGCCGGAGCCCACTCCAGTGTGTTCTAATGTCTTGAAAACAAAACCATCCCACAATGTTTTTTTTTTTTAACTGTGAAAAGAGAACGGTCTCTCGTGGTCTCACTGCCTTCTCAAACTGCATCCACCATTATGTATGCCCTGCCTCCCACACCCCTCGTGATCCCATAATTACCTCTGGAGCTTGGCACACATCTTCGTGGACTTTGGAACATGCCTGCACTGCACAAAACCGACTCGCAACTGAAGAAATGCTGGTAAGCTGTATAATGGCACAAATAGTATTTTTCAACTTTGTGTATTTCTCGTCATTTTGGGAATTTTGTACAAATTTTCAACATGAGATTATTGGACCCCTCCACATGATCAGTCACTGTCATGGTAGTTGATTTGTCCCAAAAGATGATTTTGTGGTCACATGAATCATCTTTCGGGACCGATTAACAAAACGACAGTGCACAGTTTCAAGGGGCTCTCAAAAGCCTATGTTGCAAAATGTGGTGGAAAAAAATTTCTAAATGGCTATTTTACAAGCATGCATTGCGCAGTTTCCATGCACGCTCATAACTTCGTGAATTTGTAATATTTTCACTCCAGATTTTCAAAATTGGCATTTTCCCATACCTCCTTATGAACAGTACAGCTGTCATTTTACATATCCTGGCTGAAATGTGTTTTCACTTGTCTGGCACAGAATAGTGCAGTTGCTGTGTGAAATCAGTTTTTGGGACAGTATGAGGAAATGACGGTGACACTGTTCATGAGCAGAGGTCCTAAAATGCCTGTGTTGAAAATTTGATGACGAACGTCCATAAAATGACTGTGTTTCCAAATTGTGAAGATTCCATGTACCCTTGTAACTTCTCAGATTTGTAGTATTTTCATGCCAGATTTTCAACACTGGCATTTTTTCACACCTCCTTATGCACAGTACAGCTGTCATTTTTCACATCCTGCCCAAAATATGTTTTCGCACCTGTGTGCACAATGGTGTGGTCGCTGTGGGAAATCAACTTTTAGAACAAATTAACAAAATTACAGTGCCACTGTTCATTAGGGGAGGTCCCAAAATGCCTCTGTTGAAATGTGGTTAATAAAATCCTGAAAATAATTGGGTTATGGACATGTGTTGCACAATTTCTATGCTCATAACTTTATCAATTTTTCATATTTTCACTCCAGATTTTCAACATTGCCATTTGTTTTACACCTCCTCATGAACAATACAGTTATCATTTTTCACATCCTGCCCAAAATTGTTTTTGTCCCTGTGTCACCAAATGGCATAGTCACTGTGCAAAACCACTTTCAACTAACAAACTCATGAGGTGAGGTCACAAAAAGCCTATGCTGAAAATTTGGAGAGAAAATACCAACAAAAGCATATTGCACTATGGTTTCCAGCTGTAACACCCCACCCTGTAGAGATCGATGGTGTCCGGGATGTGACTCTGGGGACCCTTGGTTGGCACAAGCTCACTCCATTCCACCCCACCCCCACCCTGCAGTCAGGTGACAGGCACGAGGTCTGCCTTGGAGTGTTTGTCCTAAGTTCACCCCATTCTATTCTGCACCCATCTCAGTGTATTTCCTTATGGAATGGCATTAATGTAAGACCTAAACACCCCAAAGCACATCACGACACTTGTCAGTGTCTACAGGGTAGGGTGAGATAGAATGGCATGAGCGTTATAGCCAACGACCCAAAGGCATACCTCAACACCTGTCATTTTCTGCAGGCTGTGGGGTTGGCTTCAGTTCAGTACTTCACTGCCATTCCTATTATGCATCTCTAACTCCTGCACTACCAATGCCAATGCCAGCAAGACAACATTCGACATTGACAAATGCTTGTTTAAAACTAATCATGTATGTCATCTTAGACATCTTCTGATTGACATAAAAATAAGTGCAACTCCTGTAGAACTCAGCTCCCTCACAAGGACAGCCATTTCCTCTACCTCTCTTATCTGGACCCAGACCAGAAGACTGAGGATGTGTGGTCTGCCAAGGCTTTAACCAGGCCACATGAAAGCACCATCTCAGTCCCGGAAGCAAAAATGGCATCAGCCTGCCTGTCTTCCACCTCCACCTTGGCCTCAGGTGGACTTACAGGTGATGTTGCACTCCTTGTGGATGAGGCGAAACTGCAGCTCACATAGGAGTGAGAAAGTGTCAGTCTCCACTGGCCCTGATGACCGCCACCAGGGATCCACATCAGATGTCTATCCTCACCATCAGGCCCAGGCCTTCAACATTGGGCAGGACAGTGGAGCCTCCTGCACAACCCCAGCAGCCCACAGAGTTTGCAAGGCCCACAGATCTCTTGAGACCCATGCAGACAGCTCTACTAAGATTAAGCACACCCACGATACTCCTATGTTAGACCTGGATAGTGACTCAGTCACAGCTTGGACTATGCATCACCTACTCCAGATGAACCAAAGCCTAGGAATCACCAGTCTCCTCCTTGAGGGATTCCTGTTTACAGAGCTCCTCAGAAAAATCCAGGTGGCATATGACTGGCATACTGTGGATCAAGATCCCCAATGCCAGAGATTGACAAAACATCTGGGACTTTCTGTGATTTATCACCTATCCTCATCCCGCCCTTGGTAGGCCCATGGAAGATTTTCTTCCACAGTCTAGAAGCAACCATCTGTACTGTGCACCTGTGACCAGAAAAGCAGACAGTCTATACCAGACACCTGAAGGTAAGGCCACCTCAGTGTTCACCCCAAACCAGATTCCATGGTCATCAGTGCTGCTAACGACTGTTCAGCAAAAACCTAAGCACCTTAGCACCTGTCCTCCGTCTGAAGATCTTGGGTCATTGATCAATCTGAGAAGAAGCTCTACTCTTCTTTAACCTTGGCTTTAGGTGCTGAACTATAGTGCTCACATGATGATTCTACCAGAAATCCATTTTAGGTCAACTGGGAACCCAAGACAGATAAACTCGCCGAGACTCTGAGTTGAAAGAAGAAATGGTGAATTGGGCAGATTGGCTAGATCGGAAGGCTGACACCTCTGATGGCACTATGATGCTGCAGATGCCCCAGTGAGGAACATATGCAGTCGGCCTCAGGAGACACGCAGGCTGAAATTTTGGCCTTCCACCTACATACAGCAATCAAGATGCTTCCTTAGCAGTCAGTCTTATTTAGAGGAATGTCAAGACAGTCAGAACAGTGAGAGCCCAAACCAAGGTGAATAGCCAACTTGGTTAAGAAGGAGATAAAACCTTTTATAGGTGCGTGAGCAAAAAGACTAAGGCAGGTATATGAGGCTGAATAAAGAGATATTGGGCAGAGCAACAGTGAAAAGGAGGGATACTGAATGATACTTCTGTTCAGTATTCATAATGGAAAACAGGGGGATAATTTAATCCAGTCAATAGAAGCACTTGATGGGGGTTGATATTAGCCTTTCATAGAAGAAAGGGTCTGAAGAACCTTAAACCTAAGGTGATCAACAATGGGGCCTGATGGGATTCACTTGAATTCTAAAGAACTTAAGGAAGACTAGTAGCACTTCTGGCTACCTTTTAATAAATCATGGAGGATGATGTCACCTGGAGGTTTGAGGAGGCAGATGTGATTCCCTTCACAAAGCGGAGTAAGACGGGGCAGAAAACTACAGACCTGTCAGTTGGACCTCAGTGATAGGGAAATGATGGAATTACTGAAATGATCTTTGTAGGAAGTATGAAAACTGGAGCAAATCTTCTTGGCACATGAGAACAAACTCTGCAGTAATTGCTTGAGTGCAGATGTGATTGTGAAATAGTCCTTTCCACAGCCAGAGTGAATCTTGAATTAGAGGAGAGTGATGAGGTGCAGCTTGCTGCCTTGGCTGTCGCATTTTTTGGTGGCAGAGTGTCTGCTCTTCTGAGAAGTTTCAGTTGGTCCTGTGTGGCATGCATTTTTAACAAGATGAATTCAAATTTCAGTAAAGCCAGTTCCAGCCCAGATAAATCCTGTTCCTGCTTACTGGATTCATCAGGAGAACTTGAAGTCACAGAATTGAACCCGGAGGTGTCTGTGACACTTGGACAGCTAGTTCTGATTACACTATGATTTTTGTAATATAAAAATGTGGTATTGAGTGTCTCGCATGAGACATGCTGTTTCAGCTAAGAGATAAAAGCCAGGAGATAATTAAAGGTTAGAAGAGACCTAAATTAAAGATTCTGTTTATCTAACTCAATTGTAGTTGCCAGCTGTTAGGCTAGAAATCCTAAACTTTTATGGCATTTAGATGAAGGATACAGGTTATGTCACTGTCTGGCGAAGTCATAAAAGGTCCTTTGATATCCTTGAGAGAGGATGCTCTCAGGATGAAAGGAGGCTTGGAAAGTTATTCAGACTTAATTGGGAAGTCAAATGGGGCAAGTTTTTTTTTTTTTGATGCCTTTGTTAATTTACCTCCTGACACAAGACGTCCTGATTGTATAATTTTAATAAAGAGGAGGAGCTGGGTGACATCTGGAGAAGGCAAGCTTAAGACAGTTTGTTAATTATGCTGTGAGTGACCTGTAGCTCCACATGTTTGGACTCTCTAGACATTAACATCTGTCTATCAGTACTATTAGAAGAGATACATTAGATATATAAGTCTAATTGTCTGGTGGTGGAATTTTGCACTTTTTAAGCCTTGTTCTTTAAGTGATTGTATGTTTTGTGATATATTGTTCTGTTTTACATTTACATTTGTTTATCTTTTTTAAGTAAACTCTCTACTTTAGAGACTTCTTGGTGTGCCTTTGAAATTATTTTCTTGACTGAGTGAAGCATTTATGGTTAAAGTTGACACTGTGCAAAGCTTAATGGTGATACCAAACTGGGAAAAGGTAGAATGTTTCTGGTCTTCCATAGGATTTTAAGGGTTGTTTTGTACCTGGTTAGGTGTCCGAGGTGAAAGATATCTGGCAGCCCCTGAAGAACAGAATTATCTGAGCCTGTATGTTTGGGTGCTGTTGTAGGACTCACAGTTTGAATCCTGCAGAACTTGAACCACAGGTTGATTCAAACCCACAAACAGACAGGGTGTTACCCTGTTCTATTCCTGTTCACGTACTGCACTTGGAGGTTGGTAACCATGGGGCAGAGGGCCTGACCTGCTGAGTGAGGTTGTGACAGATTGTTTGGCTGTGGTGTGATACATTTGGTATATATGCTTTATTGTTCAGTGAGTCAGCTTGAGAAGGTCAGCTCACTGCAAATAAAGAAAAAGCGGTGATTTATTTTTAAAAGAGACAGAACTTATCATATAGCATACAGTCAAGTTCCTACTCATTTTATTTTTTTTCTGCAGTGCAAGTCAGTGTAGCTGTAGTTTGGAAAGATGGCTCCAACTACAGCAGGCACATTGTAGACTATTTAAAGCAGCTGTGCTGGGACAGAGGAGTCCCTTTTGAGGTGAAAGCCACCAAACAGAACCTCATGGTTGCCCTGATTGAAGCAGATGCCCACAGCATTGAGTCATAGACAGTGACTGAAAAGGACCGAACTTTGAGTGTGTCAGGGCTAGTGGCTAGTGCAATGTCCAGATCTGATGAGGAGGGCAACAGGGTCAGTGCCAGCAAAGTGCCACAGCAGCAAAGGAAAGGTCACCAGTATCCTGGCTCCAGAAGTACTCAGGATGCAGATTGAGTTGCACTGAATGGAGCTGGAGTTCCAGGAGAAGTGAGAGTGAGAACAGCGAGATGTGGAATGAGAGAGACGAGAGGCAGAGCAGGAACAGTGGGAAGATGAGTGGGAGGAGCATGAGTGCCAGTAATCGGCAGAGTAGAAGAGGGAGCAAGGATGGCAAGAGGTGGATCATGAGCAGTGAGAGGCAGACTATGGGGTGCGTGAGCACCAGAGAAACAGGAAGTGGAGAAGCTATGACTCAACTAGTAGCACCAAGAGCAGGTAATGGCTTGGGTTTAACTGGGACTACAGGACTGGGATAAGTTGGATCCAAATTGATAGCCAAATTTAAAGAAGGGAGGATGTGGATGCCATTTTTAAATTATTTTGAAAAGTTTGTATTCAGGCTAAAATTCCTAGGAGTCCTGGAACTCAGCTATCCTGCTACTTACCGGGAAAGCTTGGGATGCATTCAGTTAAATGGACAATGAGGACAGTGATGATTACAGCAAACTTAAAGCTGCACTGTTAAAAAAATTTGAATTAACTGCTGAATCATACAGAGTGAAATTCCGTAAGCTCAGGAGATACCCTGACGTGATCTATGAGGATCTAGCCACGAACCATCAGGCTTTAAAACATTGGTGGGAAGGAACTGAAGCAAACTCTGTTGACAAAATTGAAAATGTGATTATATTAGAACAATTTTATTGGGCATGCCCAGCTGAGCTAAAAACCTGGCTGGAGGGCAGAGATTCCAAAACAGTACAAGAGGTGCCTGAACTCTTGGACCGCTATGCCAAGAGCAGACCTGCCCTGAGAGTGAATGGGGAGGGCATGGCAGTGCAGAAAGGGAAAAACATGCCTTCAGGGCAGCTAAAACCCTCACTGCCTCCACCAAAACCAGTTAGCCCCAGGTTTCAGAGAAAAGATTTCTCAGAGAATAGAAATGAATGTTGGTTATGTAAAGAAATTGGGCATATTGCCAGACAGTGTCCCAAATGGATGAGCAATAAGCATGAGTAGTGCTAGGAAAGAAGTGGGTTGTTTGTGTGTCCCTGGAAGCATGCCTGTGAACATGAGGGGACACATGCACCCAGTCATGGTGAATGGTGTACAGACACAAGGGTTAATGGACACAGGGACATCCTTGACCTTGGTAGAGGGGGGATCTAGTACAGCCGGGTCAGCTTATACAAAATAAATATGTCACTGTACAGGACTTTACTGGTGAAGAAAAAATATTGCCCCTCACTAGTGTTTTCCTAGACTGGGGTGAAACAGGGGGAATTGTGCAACAGGTGGCTGTAGCCAAAAATTTAAACAGTGGATGTGATCCTGGGCAACAATCTCAAACAAGAGATGGTGAGTACAATTACCTGTATCCAAGCAGAAATGGAAAATTGTAGTTCCCTGAACCCCACAGAATCCATTGTGGAAACCACCGGGAGGCTGATTCCCCAGCCTGGGTCTCCTGAGGGGGACTAATGAAAAGGGTTACTGTAGTCCCCAGTAGCAGTTAACCATACAGCTACAGAGGTTACTCCGAATAAGGAGGGTGATTCTCAGTGTCGGTTGGGATTGACAGTGATCCTGGGTGGTTTCTGCGCTAGTGCTAGGGACCTTAGTTTAGCAATGGAAGGGGACCTGTCCCAGTGCCCTGAGAATGAGTGAAGGTTTTGCAGCTGCTCAGAAAAGTGACCCTAGTCTAGAAAAGCTGAGGCTTTGGCAGACTCTGGCAGGGGCACAGGAGGTGACATGAAGACATGTTATTGGGAAAATGGACTAATGTATACTCAGGCTGTGCAGACAGAGGGAGGGGTGCTAGTCAGGCAGCTTGTCATTTCTCAGGGGTATCGTGAGCAGTTGCTCAAGATTGCACATGACATTCCCTTGTCTGGTCATCTGAGAATCATGCAAACTATGCAGCGGTTGGTCCAGAATTTGTATTGGCCTAACTTCACCCATCAGGTGAATGAGTATTGCAGGTCTTGTCACTGGTCCCATGAAATAGGGAAGGCGGGCAAGAAAATCCAAGCTGCCCTGATTCCATTGCCCATAGTGGATGAACAATTCCAGAGGGCAGGAATGGATATTGTGGGGCCTTTAAATGCTCCCAGCTCCTCAGGGAATAGATTCATCCTGACTGTGGTGGATTATGCCATCCGGTACCCAGAGGCAGTCTCCCTATCCTCACTGAGGACAGACAAAGTGGCAGATGCCTTACTTGGGATTTTCTCTCATGCTGCATTTCCACAGGAGGTTATCACGAATCGAGGTGGTTCCTTCATGTCGGACCTGATGAAATGTTTATGGGAGAAGTGTGGGGTAGTGTAGAGATGCATGACACTGTATCCCCCACAAGCCAATGGGCTTGTGGAAAGATTCAATGGTACCCTGAAGTCAATGCTCTGGGTGTTTGCTGAACAGCATGGCAGAGACTGGGAGAAATACCTTCCTCACCTGTTGTTTGCATACAGGGAGGTGCTCCAAGAGTCAACAGGATTTTCCCCTTTCAAACTCTTATATGGACGCCAGGTACAAGGGCCCCTAGACTTGATCTGGGAGAACTGGGAAGGCAGGCACTACCCAGGGAGCTCCCAGTGGATTGTTCGTCTAAGTTTAGGGAAAGGCTGAAGGAGCTTATGGGGACAGCCAGAGCAACCTGGCAGCTGCCCAACAGAACAAAAAGTGTGGTGTGACTGCAGAGCCAGAGCTGGACCAGACATGATGGGTCAGGTGTGATGTTCTTATTCCAGTCCGGAAAGACAAGCTGCCGGCTGAGTGGGCAGGACCATACAAAGGGGTTAGGAAGGTAAATGACGTGAACTATATTGTAGAGTTACCTGACTGAAGACAGACAGAAAGGATGTACCATGCTAACATGATGAAGCCATATGCAAATAGGGCAGACATGGTGTTTGCAGTGTGTAGTCCTAGGAAGGGGATGGATGAAGGAGACCCCCTTCTGGACTTGCTGGAAGAAAGCAATTGGGAGTCCTCTGTACAAGCAGTAAAATTGTCTCCCCAGCTGGCCCAGGACCAGATCCAGGAAGTAAGGGAGGTTTTAGCAGACTTTGCCCCATTGTTTAGCACCAAGCCTGGACTAACTCCCTTAGCGATGCACAATGTGGAGACAGGGACACAGATGCCCATATGGCGGATGGCATATCGAGAGTCAGAGGCTGTCCAAAAGGACATAAGGAGGGAAGTGGTGGAGATGCTGGATTTAAGGGTATTCCAGAGATCCCACAGCCCCTGGGCCTCACCCGTAGTCCCTGTGCCTACGCCAGATGGCTCTACCCATTTCTATGTGGACTTTCATGGACTGAATGCAGTCACGAAGTCAGATGCCCACCTGATGCCCTGGACGGATGAACTCCTGGACAAGTTGGGAGGAGTGACCTACCTTGCAGCGACTGACCTGACCAAGGGGTATTGGCAGGTAGAGTTAATGGACAGAGCTAGGGAGAGGTTGGCCTTCATTCACTCTGATAGGCTTATTTGAATTTAAAGTAATGCCTTTCGGAGTGAAGAACACCCCGGCCACTTTCCAAAGGTTGGTGAACCAGGTGTTAAATGGTGCTGAGGAGTACGCCTTGGTGTACCTATATAACATTGCCGTCTTTAGTGCCAGCTGGGAGGAACACCTATCCCATATTAGGGAAGTGCTGGGCAGGATTCAGAGGGCCGGGCTCACTGTCAAAGCCGGGAAGTGCCAGGTGGCCATGGGAGAAGTGGCATACCTTGACATGTGGTGCTTGGGACAGCTCCATCCTAACCAAATAAAGATAGAGGTAATCCAGCTGTGGCCCAGACTCAGAAATGCAAGGTGATATCATGAGTTTTCTTGGGACAGCAGCGTACTATAGAAAATTTGTAGCTCAGTTACAGTGTCCTGGCTGCTCCCCTATCTGACCTGGTGAAAAGGATGCCAAAGAAAATTACCTGGGGAACAGCCTGTGAAGAAGCCTTTACCAGACTGAAGGAGGCACTATGCAGTGCTCCTGTTTTGACAAGTCCTGACTATAGCAGACCCTTTATTGTTCAGACCGACGCCTCAGACATGGGTATTGGGGCAGTACTGAGTCAGACATTCAGGCAAGGGAAAGATCACCCTGTAGCATATCTGAGTAAAATGTTACTTCCCAGGGAGCAGGCATACTCCACTGTGGAAAAGGAATGTCTTGCCATAGTGTGGGTCTTAAAGAAGTTAGAGCTATACGTATATGCCCTACCTGCTGGAGGGGAGGCGGGGTGACCCGTGCCTGGTGGGTCCCCCCCTCGTGCTCCACATCCACACCATCTGCTGAGTTGAGGTGTCGGCTTGCAAACCAAGCTCCGGCGGGCCTCCTTGGCACAAATGCAATTTTCTGACTGGAGCTGCCCCTGCCATTGCAGAAGACTGAACTACAGAGTGAACAGAGTTCTTTTTTCCTTACCGTCAGAGCGGGAGCCCTGCCACGTACTGTAAAACTGCTGTGGACTTGATCTGACCTTTGTTCTTTAAACATGGCACCTTTTTCACCCTTGCCCAATTGGACCCTGCTGAAAGTGACTCGTCAGCTCTACAGTTTAAAAAGGAGAGCTTGACCTCGGACTCACCTTGATTTTGACCTACCTGCTGGAGGGGAGATGTGGGTGACCTGTGCCTGGTGGGTCCCCTCGTGCTCCACATCCACACCATCTGTTGAGTTGAGGTCCCGGCTTGCAAACCAAGCTCTGGCGGGCCTCCTCGGCACAAACGCAATTCTCTGACTGAAGCTGCCCTGCAGTTGCAGTGGAGATCAAACCATGACTTTTCAGCCTCCAACCCATCCTGTTCCCTCCTCCCATTAAATTCTCACTTGCCCCACCTCCTGAGTCGGCGGTGCCTAACAGATTGCTGGGATGGTACTGTGAGGTGAATGACTTATTACTACCAAGGGATAAAAATGAGATATTAGTCACTGTCACTGAGACCTGTTGCCCTGTTCTGTCTTACCTGACTTGAGTGCCCTACTGTGCTAGCCTCCTTGTTAAATGAGCCCTGCCTCAATGAGCTCTGCTAATTCTTGCCATAATTGATGTGACCTCTCTCGAATATTTGTCATACTGTGAGTTAATTACTGCTATATGCCACAGTCTCTAGCTCTCCCCAGGTGACATTCAGTATACTGCCTTTTGTACTTTTGCCCTTGTCCTCTATTTCCCCAGGGTTCCCATATAATATTGCCCCACGTATGCTGCATTCTCATGGTTACCCTTTCGGCTGCTGTATTGGGGGACTGACTGATAACCCTGTTCTATAGTAGGTTGTACAATTCTTAAGAGTCAGCTAACTCTGATGCTTCTTCCTAGTGGGTGCCACCTGCCCATGACCAATAGTCCCTACCCCAGGTGTAGATTGACCCACCTAGCCTGCCCACATCCAATAGCCCTTACCCCAGGAGTAGATTGTCTCACCTATTCTCCTCACTATTTTGGTAACCCTACCCCGCCTCCTCCCGACCATTTCCTTTGTAGTTCTGTAGGCATTACCTATGTGGGGTCCCAGTGAACTTCAAGGTTCTACCTCTAGAATGGAGTCTCCCAAGGCTGCTAGGGACATCATCCTCCCCCCCACCTTACTCTATTATCCTTGCTGGCCTATTTCTAGGACTAGTTCTCCTCCAAATGGTAACTGCCCCCATGCAGACAATGTGTGATGGCTGGGAAAGGACCTCCTCTTGCTAGGTGCTTGACTTCACCTTCTCTAATCTCTTGGCATACTCTGGGAGACCCTGCTATCTCACATGCTGTCTGGACCTAAGACATCTACTGTACCGTATCCGGATAAGGCGACGCCTAGCCTGCAAGCCTACGACCAGGAATTCCACCTCTAGAAAGCACCTCCTTTGGCTTTTCCTGTTGATCCTAGCCCTGGCCGGTGATGTTGAACTTAATCCTGGCCCTACCCACCAGGCCTCTTCAATTCCTCTAGAATGGAGGCTGGACAAGGGGTTAAAAATACAGGTTACTAACCTGTAACAGGAGTTCTAGGAATGGTATATGTTGTTCATCCATACTATCTGGCAGGTTCCTTGCCGCTTTAAATTTTGCTGAGAGGTCTTCAAGCTGGCTCCTCCCATCCACCCACCCGGATGGTAAAACTCTAGGCTCCACACCATGATGCCAGATCTAGCTCACTGGAAGCCAGGTTGTGCGTCGAGCCAGGGAGGTGGGTGGTCGTGTTGATGAACAACATACCATTCCTAGACTCCTGTTACAGGTGAGTAACCTGTATTTAAAGGACATGGATATGTTGTTCATCCACTGTCTGGCAGACTTCTAGCAGTTCTCCAGGAGGAGGGAGGCAAGGCACATGCCCCCTACTTAGGGAATAGAGACTGGAGAACCGAGGCCCCAAAACCAGCATCCCGGCGTGACTCAAGGTCGATGTGGTAGTGGGTAATGAAGGTGTGTGCTGACTTCCAGGTAGCAGCCCTGCAGATTTCCTGGATAGGGACATCCTTGGAAGCAACCATCGATGCAGTGGTATGGCAGGTAGAATGAGCTGTAATCCCTTTGGGAGGCTCCATGCCCGCCAACCTATAGCAGAGATCTATGCAGGAGGTGACCAACCTCCCTATCGTCCACTTGGCTGCAGGTCTACCAGGTGTGGCTTCAACGCAGGTGATAAACAGCTGGCTAACCTCTCCTCGAACTTCAGTCATCTGCTCCTTGTAATAAGCAAGCGCTCTTCTAGGGTCCAAAGTATGGAACCTATATTCAGCCTCAGAGGTGTGATTGGGGTAGAACACTGGCAGAGTCAACACCTGGTTAGGGTGAAACTCCGACACCACCTTCGGAAGGAATTGTGTTGCGGGGCGATACTTCTTGTCCCTGTGACAGATAGAGACTCGATGGAAAGCACCTGGAGCTCTCCCATCCTTCTGGCTGATGGATAGCCACCAAGAAGGCGGTCTTCAAAGACAGGTGGAGATGTCATACTCTGTGCATTGGTTCAAATGCTTTGCCCATGAGCTTAGCCAATACCAGAAGTAGATCCCATGAAGGTGGAGGTTCTCACACCGGAGAGGATATGTGATCAAGGCCTTTGAAAAAGCACCTGACCACCTTCTCCTGCGCCACCGACTGCTTCCCGGCCAGCGCCTGGTAAGCAGAGATGGCTGCCAGGTGCAACTTAAGGGTCGTCGAAAGCCCTTGCTGAGAGAAAAGCCCTTGCTGTCCAGAATGCTTGCCAAGGAACAGAAGGAAGGATCCAGGCCCTTACCCTGACACCAAATGGAGAATCTCTTCCATTTAAAGGTGTAACATTTTCTGGTCGACTCCTTATGGGATGCCTCAACAATGTTAAGGACCTCATCAGAAAGACCCAAGGCCTGGAACTCTAGCCACTCAGGAACCTGGCCGTCAGGTGCAGGGATTGAAGGTTCAGATGGAATACCTTCCCCTGATTGACTGAAATCAGGTCCGGGTGGGCTGGAAGCTGCCTGAGGAACCTGTAGCTGAGACTGAGGAGATCTGGATACAAAAACTGGCGGGGCCAGTCTGGAGCTATCAGAATCACCTGCGCCTTGTCCCTCCTCACCTTGAGGAGCACCTTGTGGATCAAGGGAAATGGAGGAAGTCATAGAAGGCCTGGGTCCACAGCCTTGAAAGGCATCCCCTGCAGTGAGCCTGCTGAGTGGGGGGCGGCACAGCCAGTCTCAGCTTCACATTCTCCCTGGAGGCAACAGGTCCACCTGAGGCATGCCCCAGTGGGAGGACAGATCTTGTACTACCTCCAGCAGGAAATACTACTCATGGGACGCAGCCCCTATCCAGCTTAGGGCATCGGCCAGAATGTTGGAGGCTCCTGCCACATGGATGGCAAGGAGATCCTCCCCCAGGCTGCACACGAGGGACTAAATGCGGAGAGCTTCCCTGCACAGAGACATGTAGTGCATCCCGCCCTGGCAGTTTAGGTAGTACATGGTCTTGGTGTTGTCCATCTGGACCTGGACCACTTGACCCCATACAAATGGAGCGAAGGTGGTGAGGGCTAGATGAACTGCTCAAAGCTCCAACAGGTTAATGTGGCATCGGGACTCCCAAGAGGATCAGAGGCCATGCACTCTGTGCTCCCCCAGATGGGCACCCCAACCCATCAGAGATGCATCGGTCAATAGAGAGACCGTCAGCTCAGGGCAGACAAACAGGATGCCCTCATGCAGATGAGCTGGTATGGTCCGCCACTGGAGAGCATTCCACATCTCCTGGGTCACTGTCACTAACTGATCTAAAGGATTGGAGTTCTGTGACCATTGGCCTGCCAGTCCCTATTGCAGGAGATGCGTGTGTCAATGGGCCCAATGGACCACGCTGGTTCAGGTCACCATGAGGTGCAGGAAGTCCCGGGCAAGGCGCAATTGCCCAACCTGAAATTATTGGGCAAAGGAGGAAAGAACCTCAGCCCTGTCCACCGGGAGCATGCTGTGGCTTGCAGAGAGTCGAGCTCTGCCCCGATGAATTGTATCACCTGCTTTGGCATGAGTTCTGACTTGGCCCCGTTGATAAGGAGGCCAACTTGAGAGCAAACCTGGAGGGCCAGATCCCTGGACCGCTCTACCTCCATTCTATAGGAGGCTGCAATCAGCCAGTCATCCAGGTAGGAGTACACCTGGATCCTCCGGCGCCGCAGGAATGCTGTCACCACTGCATGCATTTAGCGAAGACCCTGAGAGCTAGAGAAAGGCCGAAGGGCATGGCCTGGAACTTATAGAGGGACCCCTCTACCCTGAAGTGGAGGAATCTCTGGTGGGACAGACAGACTGGGACATGAAACAATGTGTCCTGGAGGTCCAGAGAACAGAACCACACACCTCATTCCAAGGATGGAATGATCTGAGCCAGAGTGACCGTCCTGAAGGTTCAAGACCTTAGGAACCTGTTTAGGTCATGCAGGTCTAGAATGGGGTGCCAGCCCCCCATCTGTTTCGGGACCTGGAAGTACGGGGACACAAACCCCGGGTCTGGTGGAGGATCTACCACCTTCCTGATAACCTCCTTTTTGAGGAGCAGGGCAATATCGGCTTGATGAGCTGACAGGAGGCTATGGACTCTGTAGCCCCTGTGGCAAGGTCTCAGGAAGGGCAGGGCCTGCTCAAACTCCAGAGGCAGGCCCTTTCATCCACCTCCAACACCCAGCAGTCCATGGTGATAGAGGACCAGGCAGAACGGTGGTGGAGCCACCCCATGGGGATCCCAGGGGAGGGCGACGGGACTGGACGCCCTCAACCCGTCACTGGGAAGACTTAGAGCAAGGACCGGCTGAGGAACCTCCTGGGCCTTTTCTTCCCTTCTTCCTGTTAGTGGGAGCTGCAGGCTTGGCTTTGGGGTGCCAAATGCGAGCCTGCTGGCCCTGATGCTGGTGTTGCTGGGCCGGTCGTGCTGCAGAAGCAGGAGGGTGAAAGGACTTATGTGGCTGATGACAGCCCTTGTCCTTCTGGGTGGAGGTGACTGAGTCCAGGGTAGCGTTGGACTTTTCGATCCTCTGGAGGTGGTCTTCCACTCCAGGGCTGAACAGGTCAGTCCTCAGGAAGGGGACATCTAACAATTTGTGCTGGGTATCCGCCGTGAACGTGGATATCCTCAGCCAGGCTCTGCGGCGCATGGCCACTGCAGCTGCTACTGATCGGGCACAGGAGCCTCCAATGTCCAGAGCCATTTGGAGCTGCTGTTTTGCCACTGCCCTTCCCTGATTTCACACCTGCTTGTTTGTAGTCTGCAGGTTGGCCAGGAGATGAGGGATCACCTCATCCAGGGAGCCCATGAGGGCATGGGAGAAGTGTGCCATCAGCATGGCCGAGTTGGCCTGACAGAGGCCGAGGGAGGACACAGCATACACCTTGTGCCCGGCATAATCCAGCTTTTTGGAATCCTTGTTGGGGGGCTTATCCATATCCCTAGCATTCCCGGAGGGCTGGAAAACACTATTGGTGACCAACCCCTCCGCAGCCGGGTGCTCCAAAAAACCAGACAAAGAGCCGGTAGGGACCTCATACTTCCTGGCCATCCTGGCCGAAGGTGCAGGACAGGAAGCTGGCTGCTGCCAAAGCTCCAAGGCTGGGCTGACAATGGCTTCAGCCACCTGAAAGGCCTCCATGGGAGAATCCGCTCGGTCCAGTATCTCCGAGAGGGGATACTTGGCCTGCTTGCATATGGGCTTGAGCTGCATCCCAGTGGACTCTGAGATGGGCTGAAGCAGACCCATGAACGATGATAGGCTGTCAACCATCGACTGCCCCCCGGAGGACTCCGGGTCAAGGGGCCTGGAAAACAGGGAGGAGTCATCGTCAGACTCCAAGAAGTCTGCGAAGAGCTGCCTAGGGCCTTAGCCACCCTCTACCTGCCGAGGACAATCAGGAGTGAGGGTGACCAACAACCGGTGGGGCAGACCCTGACCCGACTGAGAGTTCTTGGTAGGTGCCCCCAATTTCGGTTGTGGTGGAACCTCTACCTCCGCAGGTTGGTGGTAGCTGGTTCTCGCCAAATAACTGGCCCAAGCTTGGGTACCTGATTACTGCGAGGAGCTGTTTCATCTTTCTGGTGACAGCCATAATGGCCAGGGAAGGCGATGGTGTCGGGCTTGTTCCTAGACAAAAGGACGCTGCCATTAAGTCCTTGTAGTGTTGGCCTTATTTGCATTGAAGCTCTCCTCTTCGTGGAGGAAGGCGAGGATGAGCAGCGACACTGCTTACCTCAGTGCGAGACCAAGATCACCAATGTCGGCAGGATCGGCTGGACTGAGATGAGGTCTGAGACTGAGACCAAGATCCTTGGTGTTTCGGGCGGGTGGGTCTGGGAGGAGCAGGGGTCATCCACTCCTATCTCGGCTCGGGAACCTTGACCGGGAACTCCGGCACAGGAGACACAGGCAAGTCCTTGGTTTCCACAGGGAGAACCAGTGATGAAGGGTTGTTGGCTTTGCCAGTCGACAGCCCGTCCAACGGGTTGAGAAAAATCTCGACCGTGTCGACTGGTGTCTCAGACAGCTGACCAGATGGGGACACCGTGAAGCCAGCAGCCTTAGCCACAACCTCGACCGAAGTTGAATGTCGACTGTCTAGGGAAGGGGATCTCTCCCGCTCCCACGAATGTTGACGGTGTGACTTACCCTTCGAGTCCTTCTTCCTTGACCGAGAAGAGTGTCCCAATGGCCCCTCTCCTTTGGAAAGGGATTGGCAAAGCTCCCTAAAAGAAACTGTGTAGGAGGATCCCAGAGAGAGCATGATAAATGCCGTGACTGAGGAAGATGAGGATGCAGCCTGGGCTACCTCCTCCTCGAGGGCGATCATCTGCTCGAGTTGCTCAGCCGAGCCAGCCACCACGGATACCACCCAATGGGCCTCCTTAGACTTCACCAGCGGATAACGCTTCTCGGCCACCCAAGTTGTAACCGGGCAGTGCGGTCTTCAAGGACATTGGCCGAGTAAGATCTACACAACTTGCAGGCCTGCGGGTCGTGATCAGGACTGAGGCACTAGACACACGTGGAGTGCGGCTCCATCCTAGACATCTTATGCTCGCATGGGCACTGCCAAAAACCGGGAGTCAATTTGTCCATCGCAGCCATGAGGAAAGAATTTGACTGAAGTCTTGAGAATTTTAAAACTATTTTCAGGTGAACTGAAGAGTTAGGATCCAGTCTATACACAGAGCATTAAGGAGGAACCTGAGCTTCCAAGTGGTAAGGAAGATCTGGTGTCATGGGGCAGAGCCAAGAGTTTTACCACCCAGGTGGGTGGGAGGAGCCAGCTTGAAGACCTTCTGGCAAGATTTAAAGTGACAAGGAACCTGCCAGACAGTATGGGTGAACAACATATCCATGTCCCTAGAAGTGGCTCATCTCAACATTCATAGCCTGCTTCCCAATCTGGATGAGCTTGTCACATGGGTTGCACTCTACAAGCCCGATATCCTTGGAATAACAGACACCTGGCTTAAGCCCTCAATTCCTGACTCAGTCTTTGTGTTCCTAGGCTATGAGCTCATACGACTGGATAGGTCCCAAAACAAGAAGGGCGTAGGCATCCTGATATACTTCAGGAGCCACCTTAAAGTATCTCTGGTGACACACCAGACATACCCACTGTCCCCCTGTGAGCTGCTTCATGTTATGCTCCTACTTGGTATTACTACAAAAGTACATGTTGTATGCACCTATAACGCCCCAAAGGGAGGGCTTCTGGGTCTCACTCACCTCCTGGACACTGTTGGCCCCAGTATTGGTGATAATGAACTCCTTATCCTGGGAGATGTGAACTTAAACTGGACTGGTGGCAATGTAAAGCAGTTTGAGCCTTTACTTGCAAACCTAACCCTGACACAACTTGTACAGGAGCCTAACTGATGGTTGGCAAATGGAGCCTCCAGCTCTCTACTGGACTGGATCCTGTCTAATCATCTTGAGAGGATCTCTTCTACAGGAACCCTATCTGACTCCATCTCAGATCACTCCCTGGTTTTCTGCATGGAAAATCCCTTCCCCAAAGATTCCTCACAAAATCATCCATATCAGAAACTTCTCCAGGTTTGATCACATTTATGGAGTACCTGAGGCTCACTGACTGGTCAGGGGTGTATAGTGCCCCTGATACCTCTACAGCCATAACCCAGTTTCTCAGTACCTTTGGGGCCCTGCAAGACAGGCATGCCCCAACTATTAGGCATAGGGTAAGGAGGTCAGCCACTAAATGGCTGCACGGGAGCCTCCTTGCCCTAATGCGGGCGAGGGACAAGTGCTGGGCCCACTTCAAATGCTCCCTTGACCAGACCTTGCTTCAACAATATAGAAAACTTAGAAATTAGTCTAACTCTGCAAATGACCCAAGAAGGTTCTGGAGAAACATAAAAACTCTTGTCAGAGGTTCCTCTAACTCAGGAGTAACCAACATGATAATTGGAGGGGTTTCCTGCAACAACCCACATACGATTGCAAATGCTTTCAATTCCAATTTCACTGACCTATCTGCTCTCTCCTTACCCTTCCCCACTGACGAGAGGACCAGTTGCCCCTAACCCCCGGTCTGGCAGGAGTTCGACCCCTCCAGACCACCTTTCTTTCTAAGGGCCGTGTCGGACAAGGAGATGCTGAATCTCCTCTCCAGCCTCTCCCAGTACTCAGTGCTGGCCTAGATAACCTGGAGCCCAAGCTTCTGAAATTAGGAGCCCTTCACATTGCCTCCCCGGTGGCCCACATCCTCAACCTGTCCCTTGCCATGGGGGAGATTCCTGATATCTGGAAGGTGTCCAGGGTTGTCCCCGTGCTGAAGCAGGGCAACCCAAAAGTCCCAGACAACTATCAGCCAATCACCATCCTCTCAGCCAGCAGCAAGCTCCTTGAAAAAGTAGTAGCTGAACAACTCTCTGAGTACATTCAAGCCCATGAGTTTCTGTCCCCCACCCAGCATGGTTTTCGTAAAGGGCATAGCACCACGGCCCTGGTCTCTGTCTCATCCAGTGTCAGAGCAGCCATGGACCAGGGGAAACTCTCTGGAGCGGTGTTCATTGACTTGTCCAAGGCCTTTAACCTTGTTGACCATGCACTATTCTGTACTCAGATGAGGTCCCTTGGCCTGTCCCCCCTGCTCAGAAATGGTTAACTGACTACCTGCATGGCAGATTACAGCTGACCAAATTCAATAAAGTCCTCTCAGATCCCTTACCAGTGACCTCTGGCATTCCTCAGGGCTCGGACTTGGGACCCTTTCTCTTCTCCCTCTTTATTAACCATCTCCCAGCCATTGTAACTAACTGTAGGGTCACCCTTTATCCGGATGATTTGGTTCTCCTGGCCCACTCACTGGACACATCTGCCCTCAATCACCACCTGTCTGAGCACTTTAACAACATTCAGTCTTGGTTAACCCAACAGAAGTTGGTTCTCAACCTGAAAAAAACACAGGCTATGCTATTCGGTTCATCTGCCAAGATACATGCCTCTCCAGTCCCATTGCGAATCAGCTGTGCAGATGGAACTCCTTCCAAACTGTGACCTCCCTCAAATACCTCAGGGTGACACTTGACCCCCAATTGGACCTAGGGAGCAATATCCTCAATGTCTGTAGAACTGTGAACTGTAAGCTGGACATGGCCTATAGGGCCAAATATAACCTGACACCTGCTGCTTGCCTGGCACTTGCTAGGGGAGTACTACTTCCCTCCTTACCTATGGTCTCCACCAATTTGCACGTACCTCTAAAGCTCTTCTTACTCGGTGGCACATGATGTACAATAATATCTGCCGCTTCGCTCTGGCCGCCCCCCACCTTACCCACCATTGTGAGCTCAATGACAAGTTAGGTTGGCTTTCTCTGACTAACCACCTAAACTTTGGACTGGGGTGACTCGTGAGTAAAGTGATCAGTACTGGCACCCCCCTGGGGCTGGCACAGCTTCTCTCTCCCCCTGACCACCCCTCTTACCCTCTCAGGTGCCAGGGTCCTGAGATACTAAAAGTACCCCCTGCACGTACCCTCATGGGGGACAGGGACTTTTCAGCATGTGCTCCTAGGCTCTGGAACTCTTTCCTGAGCAGGTTAGCATTGCCCCCTCCCATCAGTGTTTCCAGAAATCCCTGTGGGACATCTGAAGCTGGCCTCAGGGTGCGAGTGTCCAAAGCCCCCACTACTAGGTCCTAGGTACTGGACCATTACATTAGTCATTTACTCAGAACACAATCTGAATTGATCTGTTGATGATCTGGATCCAACTTTTCTTTTAGGCACTTGTCTATGCTATGTGTGTTCAAGACTACCTACTGTTTGATCATTATGTACTCTACCAGCTTCTGTCATATAAGATCCCTACATGCCTTTTTGTTTTTGTGACTCAATGTACTAAGTTACAAATTGTACTTGATTACCTACTGTGTTGCGCTGATGTATCTGTAATACCTGTTGTACTCTCCTGGGTCATGCCTGAAAATAGGCATATGATTTGTCTAGTGTACCTACCCAGTTATCAAAAGCTACATAAATAAATACATTTTGTGGTACAGACAGATTACAACCCCAGGTTTGGCTGATACAGATGGGAAAAACAATGGTAAATTACTAAGATGGAGTCTTGATTTGCAGGGGTATAATATGACAATTATATATAGGGCTAGAGCGAACATCAGAACTCAGATAGGTTGTCTTGTGTCCATGAGGAGTGAACTGATTTGGGAAGCTTATCCCATGCAGGGGATAGAGCCCTCAAATTCAGTCTAGGTAGGGAGGATTGTGATGCTTGGACAGCTGGTTCTGATTACACTATGATTTTTGTAATATAAAAATGTGGTATTGAGTGTCTCTCATGAGACATGCTGTTTCAGCTAAAAGATAAAAGCCAGGAGATAATTACAGTCTAGAAGAGACCTAAATTAAAGATCTCCTGTTTATCTAGCTTAATTGTAGTTGCCAGCTGCAAGGCTAGAAATCATAAACTTGTATGCGTTTAAAGGAAGGATACAGGTTATGTCACTGTGGTGCGAAGTCATAAAAGGTCCTTTGATGTCCTTCAGAGAGGAAGCTGCTCATGGATGAAGAAATGACGTGGAAAATTAAAGACTTAATTGGGAAGTCATATGGGGAAACAAGTTTTTTTTTTGCTGATGTCATCTATTAATTTACCTCCTGACACTAGACTTCCTGATTGTATAATTTTTAATAAACACAGGAGGAGTTGGTGACATCGTAGAGAAGGCAGGGTCAATACAGTGTTTTAATTATGCTGTGAGTGACCTGTAGATACATACATGTTTGGACTCTCTTTACAACAACATATGTCTATCAGCACTATTAGAAGAGATACATTAGATATACTTTGATACTTTGATATTTCTGGACAAAAGAAGGCAGGTTGCCCATCAGGATTGTCCTCCATATACATGGAACATTAACCCAATCTTTGCTCAGACATCCATATATCTCATTTATTTTTAAAAATTGTAATATTTGTAGAGTCAACTATCTCTTGTGGTAGTTTGTTCCACAATCTAGGTGTTCTAACTGTGAAATAATTAAGTCTTTTGTTGCTATTAACCCTTACTACTTCTATTTGTTTATTATGTAGTCTGGCTACTATTTTTCTAGTGGAAAATTTAATACCACATGATTTCATTTGTTCTTGATTGCCGAAAATTTTGAATAATTGTAATAAATCTCCTCGACTACGTCTCTGCGCAAGTGTGTATAATCCTGTTTTATGTAATCGAGAACAATAGTCTAGATTTTTTAAGTGGGGTAGTTGTTTTGTGGCTCTACGTTGGACTTGCTCTATTTTATTTATGTCTGATTTCAGGTAGGGATTCCAAAATGGAGAACCATAGTCCAGATGGGGCCTTATATGAGATCTATAAAGGGATAATAAGCAAGATTCAGATCTAGTAATAAATGTTTTTGAAATTCTGTGTAGTAATGCATTTGTTTGGGTTGCTATTTTAGTGCAATGAGTTGATGGAGTTAATTTGTCATTAATTATTATCCACAGATCTTTCTCAGCTGATGAAGTTCTAATAACAGTATTATTTAAGTAGTAATTTTGGACCGGATTATTTTTTCCAAAATGTATTACTGCACATTTAGATAGGTTGAAGTACATTTTCTTTGTTAGTGCCCATTTTTCTATAGCTGTCAGATCTTCTTGGAGCCCAATTTTGTTACTGTGATTTATGGCCGTCCCTCCAAGTTTGGTGTCATCCGCAAACTTTACCATTGTATTGCTAGGAGAGAGAGAGAGTCATATCACTTATGAATACATTAAACAGGGTCGGTCCGAGCATCGAACCCTGTGGCACCCCGCTGGTCACATCTCTGTCATCAGAAAGGACATCATTTACTCTTACACATTGGGTTCTTTCGCTTAACCACTGGTTTATCCAAGAGATTAATGGAGTTGAAATTCCAAAGTAATAAGTTTATTTATTATTATAGTATGAGAAACTTTATCGAACGCCTCGCTGTAATCTAGAAGAATGACGTCCATTGGAATATTACAATCTAAATTATGACTAATGTAATTATAAAATTATATTAAATTTGTTGTGCATGAATAACCTGTTTTGAATCCATGTTGGTAAACATCATTAATCTTTAAAGTTGTCATTTCGTTCTCTAATTTTAATTTAATAATTTTTTCCAATAATTTACATGGAACAGATGTCAAACTAATGGGACGGTAGTTTTCAGTTTTGGATTGGGACCCTTTTTTCGTGAATAGGTGTAACTATGGCTGTACGCCAATCCCTAGGTACTACTGAATTTTGAATAGATTTGTTATAGATTATCATTAAAGGTAGGGAAATACTATTTTTGGTTTCTAAAAGAAATCTTGAGGATATGTTATCTGGTCCTGAACTAGTATGTTTCTTTAGAGTATTTAGAACAGTCAAAGTTTCTTGTTTTGAAATAGTTATTACTTTGGTATTTGAATTTACCGGAATAACAGGTAAAGTTATTTCTTTGAAAAAGACTGATGCAAAGTAATTATTTAATTCAATTGCTGTTGTTTGATCTGATGTTATTGTTTGTTTATTAATTATTAATGGTCCAATTGTCTTGTTACAACCTTTTTTTGTATTGAGATATGAATATAAAGATTTTTGGCAATCTTTAGTATGTACTATTTTAAATTCAAAATTATGCTTTGCAATAACAATTTGTTTTTTTAATATTTTGAGTGTTTCCCTATAATTTTTTAAAGTTGGGTTGGTTGAATTTCTTGGGTTTTTTTTTAGTTTTGAAAACAATTTCTTCTTTTTTGCAATTAGTGTTTTAATTTTTTTATTAAACCATTGTGGAATCTTTCCCTTGTTGTTGTACCTGTTTTTTTCAGGTATGTATTTTTTTTCTAAATGTGATATTTTATCTTTTAGAAAATCCCATGCTTCATTAGTATTCAGAGGAAGAAGAGTCTTTTCCCAATTGACTTTATTTATAGAGTGGTTGATTTGATCAAAATTAGCTTTGTGGTATTGTTTTAGTTTAATTTAATTTTTTTTTGGCTGAAGAAGAAATTTTATAGCAAAGGTTATAGACATATGGTTCGCTATTTCCTAGGGGTGCTGACATTTTAATATCATATATGGGTGTTTCTAAATTTGTTATTACTAGGTCAAGGATGTTATCTCCCCTAGTAGGTTGTCTTATAACCTGCTTTAAACCAAGATTTATAATAACTGTGATAAGTTGTTCATCATGTTGATTTGTTCCTGTAAGAGTGTCCCAGTTTATAGTAGGGAGGTTAAAGTCACCCATAATAAGTACTGTATCTTTGTTTGCCAGTTGTATTATTTCTTCAGTCAAAATTTTGGTAGTTTGTAGGTCAGATAAAGGTGGCCTATAACATACACCTATAAGTAGTTTGTCAGTATTTGTTGGCTGAATGTAAGCCCATACACTTTCTGTTTGTAGGTTAGCTTCTATCCCATAAGAATGTATGTTGTTTCTTATGTAAAGACTCACCCCTCCTCCTTTTTTTGAGCTTTGTCTATGTTTAAAGTAGTGTTTATAACCAGGGAGGTCTGCCATCCATTTTTTTTCTGTATTGCCCCATGTTTCAGTTATTGCTACTATTGCTAAGTCTAGAGTTTTAGTTAGAATTTCTAGTTCTGCATATTTAGTAATATTCATTGATCTTGCATTTAAAGTAAGAATATTTGCTGTGAAATTTGTATTACAACAATGATTTTTAATAAGAGGCTGGGAAAGGTTTCCAGACTCCCCCTTATTTTTTAGTTTAAATGAGAATTAATGTATGATGTTATTTTTTGGCCCAGAATGTTACTACCCTTCCTACTTAGGTGCCATCCATCCCAGCAATATAGTGCAGGTCTTTCTTCAAATTCTTCCCAATGTGTTAGACATTTTATGCCTTGTTTGTAGCACCATTTACGGAGCCATTCATTCAAGTTTTTAATTTTGGAGATAATATACCCAGTGGCTCTTGGGATGGGCAGTATTTCAGAAATGCAGACAGTACAACCAAAATCTGACAGTATGTTGTTTAGTGCAACAAAATCTTGTTTGATTTTTGACAGTTGTGATACCTTAATATCATTTGTTCCTGCGTGAATAATTACTAGTGGATTTTACCAGCAGTCGATAGTATTGATTTTGCCATAGATGTAATATCAGCAATTTTTGCTCCCCTAAAGCTGGAGCACGTTCTGCATTCTTTGTCTGGATTACATATTGTCCTATCTAAATATTTTATAATTGAATCGCCTAGTACAACTACTTGTCTTTGATTTGTGTGTGGTTCACTTAATGATGATACGTTTAGAGAATTTGTTAAGTGTTTCTTGGATGTGGTGGGACTTCTATCTGTTTTGGTGTTATTTTTTTGATACATCTTCGAGATGTTTGGGTCTTCTTCATTGTGTTGAGTGTAACCCCCATTTACCAAAAACATATCAGCCTCTCTGTCCGTTTGATTCGCCAATATTTCAAATGAGTTATTTAGTGGAAGTTTGTCCTTGTTTTCTGAAAGATTTTTATTTTTCTGTGTGTGTTTTTTATGAGGAATTTTTGTCCAATTGTTCCCCATTGTGTGTATTATAGGAGTTGAGGATATAACTGATTTTTCTAATAAACTAGTTATAGGGTCCTCTTTTAAGATACTTTTTGAAGGAAATGAAATATCTCTTTTTTTGTAATAGATGTATTAGTTTCAACCAGTATTGACATTTGGTCTATGTAGTCTTCTAATGCTTTAATTTCAGGACTAAGGTTATCTTTAGGCTGTAATCTTACAATTTCTTCCTGGAGGTTTTGTACCAGAATGCACCTTTCACAAACAAAGTTAGGTGTTTGTTTACCTGTTGTGTACATTAAACAGGATATGCACATTTTGTTCGCTTTCTTCATGGTGTGTGATGCTTTAATGTATATAAAGGACTAAGGAGTAAGATCCTTTATATTTGTAGTATTACCTTGCAGTTTCTCTAAGGGATAGGGCCCTGTGCCTGTTTGCCCCAGTTGACATGGCAGACATGCTCAAATGCGCGCGTCTCTGCGCCGTCTCTGCCCCGCCTCGCCGCTAGTGCGGGTTTTAAGGTTGAGGAAACTGAAGCTCGTTCTAATGTGACTTCCGGTTTCGCGCTACAATATACAGTGATTTAAGTAAGATTTAGCCTTTAAAAAGGCTAGAATACTGTGGTAGGATGTTATTTTAATTAAAAGACCCTTCTTGGAGCATTTGAAACAGCGTGGGTTTCAGATATTTTCAGGAGGTCTTAGGAGCTAGCCCTCTGGTCCTCCAATATCCCAGACTGCCCCAAAGCTTCAGTCAGGAAGTCCCAACAGTGTAGTATTATAAAATCTATCTGGCAATAAGTGTATCACACTTTTCCTATGACAATAAAGTATATCAGGCAAATTTAAGGTTCAGCAGCAAATACAATTTTACAGCAGCAAGTTTTTAGCCTGCTGCCCGCTCGCTAGTGCGGGTTTTTAAGGCTGGTGAAACCGGAAGTTCGTTCTAACGCAACTTCCGGTTTTGCGCTACAATATACAGTGATTTAAGTAAGATTTAGCCTTTAAAAAGGCTAGAATACTGTGGTAGGATGTTATTTTAATTAAAAGACCCTTCTTGGAGCATTTGAACAGCGTGGGTTTCAGATATTTTTGGGAGGTCTTAGGAGCTAGCCCTCTGGTCCTCCAATATCCCAGACTGCCCCAAAGCTTCAGTCAGGAAGTCCCAACAGTGCAGTATTATAAAATCTATCTGGCAATAAGTGTATCACACTTTTCCTATGACAATAAAGTATATCAGGCAAATTTAAGGTTCAGCAGCAAATACAATTTTACAGCAGCAAGTTTTTAGTCTGCTGCCCACTCGCTAGTGTGGGTTTTTAAGGCTGGT
The DNA here is from genome assembly GCA_016271365.2 of Neoceratodus forsteri. Lineage (NCBI taxonomy): Eukaryota > Metazoa > Chordata > Ceratodontiformes > Ceratodontidae > Neoceratodus > Neoceratodus forsteri. The sequence goes on along the minus strand of CM057459.1, from coordinate 187,203,731 downwards.
GAAACCGGAAGTTCATTCTAACAAGTCTAATTGTCTGATGATAGGAATTTTGCACTTTTTTTAACCCTTGTTCTTCTAAGTGATTGTATGTTTTTGTGATATATTGTTCTGTATTTACATTTAACATTTTTTATCTAATTTTAATTAAGTAAATCTCTACTTTAGAGACTACTTGGTGTGCCTTTGAAATTATTTTTCTTGACAAGTGAAGCATATATGGTTAAAGTTGATACTGTGCAAATGTTTACTGGTTTATCAACTTGGGAAAAGGTAAGAATTATTCCTAGGTCTTTAATATAATTTTTAAAGGTTCATTTTGTACACCTAGTTAGGTGCCCATAGGCAAAAGATATCTGCTCCCTGAAGAGCAGAATTATCTGAGCCTGTACATTGGGTATATTAGCAAGAGGTTCACAGTTGGAATCTCTCCAGAACTTGAGACCAAAGTTTGATTCAAGCTCACAAAACAGACAGGAGGGTTACCCTGTCCTGATAACTGTTCACAATACTGCACTTGGAGGTTGGCACTGTGGGAGCAGAGGTCCTGACCTGCTGAGAGGGGTCATGACAGTGTCCTCTGCTGATTTGTCCTGGGAAAAGTAGAAAAAGTGACACTAGAGTTGGGAAGCATCTTGGAAATAGTTGTCTGGTATCATAATTAAAACTCTATTTTATTTAAAAATGTTCATCAGGAAAGACATACTGAGATGGTAACAGCTTTTTTCCAGATGTGTTCTGGGGGAGGAAGAAGCGGAGATAGCGCAAGGTGGAAAAAACTAAACAGTAATAATTACATTACATACCCAGAAGTCACAGCTATACAGTATACCAAAGGAGCATAATCATAGATACCAAAGGCAATTAAAATAATTCAATTATGTTATTAAAATAAAAGTATTTAAAATAAGGAGCATCCGGTGTTGTACATGGGGCTGCTAAACCTACTTTCTGTCCTATTTCTTTTTTCTTTTTGCCTACTAACCCTGGCAGGTGGCTATGGCCCTCTGATTGAAGGGACTCTCTCTCCGGTCCCACCGCTCTCATGCTAGGTGGTTCCCCCTGATTTTTCCCCTGCAGATTGCCCCATGCGGCAGGATCAGGAGGAGATTATCAACTTATCTCCCCTTCCCAGAGACCCATTCCAGAATCCAGGGGACTTCTCCCAGGAGTGGCAGACCATCATCACGTCTGCCAGGGTCTCTTCCTGTTTTCACTTGGCCTCCTTCCCTTCCGATGTGAGGATGTCAGCTTCAAGCCTCCTGACACGTACTGTCCTCCAGCCACCAGCAGAGGGCAGTCAATGAGTAGGAAGATTAGTTCCCCTCTCCCTGAGAGGTGAGATGTTTACTTGGACACTCAGTCCTCTCTCCCCCTGCCAACCCTTGACAGCCCAGGGTCATTCCCGAACCTGGATATCCAGCGTGGCATGAGGAGTGGAGTCCAGCGTCTCAACCCTCAGTCCCACCAGGCTGGTATTTTCTATTCTATTTCAAGGAGACCTTTCCTGCAAATAGCAAATTTTGTACCTTTATGACCTCTACAGGGTAACAATGAGGCAACTCTAGGGCCAGAGATTATCACAAGATAAAAGGTGGCATGCTGCATGACCACATGAGAAACATAGAACCAGAATTTGTCAGCAGATAAAGCCTGCTTGGCCCACCCAGTCTGCCCATTGTTCCCTACCTATAGTACCACTGCATAACATGCTCGATCTCTGGCTCTTTCTCCTTCCCCCTATTCCTTTCTACTAAGATTCTGTTGATCTGTCCCATGAATTCTTGAACCCACCACTGTTTTCGCCCCACCTCCTTGGCTGGTAGGCTGTTCCAGGAATCCACCACACTTTCTGTGAAGAAGTACTTTCTCATGCCCCTCCTAAATCAAACCCCTTCTAAGTTCATAGCTTATCCCCTTATTCTTGAGCACCTTTTTTTCTGAAAAATACATTCCTTCTGGACTGAGTATATTGCCTCTGAGGTGTCTCCCAACTTTCCTCGTTGACAGCCTCCTAGTGCTTATCTGGGTAAAGTGTTCCTCATAAATCTTTTCCTTTAGTGTGCTGAGTGACAACTTTTACTTTTTCATTACCACTTCGCAAAATTTTTATTTTTAGCGTGACAGCGCTATTTAAACTTTATTTTTACTACAATTGTTTACTTTAGAGCCTAATTTTATCACGGGTGTTTTTTTGATGGTTTCCTTCATTTTTGATTAATTTCTTGTGGGAACCATCGAACTGGGGACAGTTTCCTTGTTTTTTACCTCAGACCTCGTGGGGTTTACCACGAGGCAACTGCAGTACATGTCAAATTTAAAGAGTGCCTGGGGGTTTTCTTTCTAGACTGGCAATTACGAGGAAACATTTTTTTTGTTATTTTACTGAACCTTGGTATCATCTGTGTCAGGACTGTCCATAAGGTTCCAGCAGCCACCTGCGTGCAGTTGAGCATTACTGGTTTTCTATTAAGATTGGCACTGGTATAGATCCCAGTTTTACACACACACAAAAAAAATAACACATCCTCCCTACGTGCCTGTCCTGGTGAAACCATGTAATCAACATGGTGGCACTGACTGCCGCTGTGTATAGTGCCCCAACCCACTACATTTATGTAATGGGATCCACTCCCCATCGGCATAATGCCCCCCTCCTATTTAAAGTGTATGCCAAGGGGGTGCCATATCCCCCTCAGCATCATGTACCCCCACAACAGTCTTTCTTTTCCCACGAGGGGAACAATCCCTGTCGGCTTCAGTCCCCCCTTCCCTATTTATTTTGCTGATGGGAGAGTCCGCTCTCCATCGGCATAATATCCTCCCAATTTTGTAGTGTGGCCAGGGGGGTGCCCAATCCCCCTTGGCTTGTTCCCCCCTTCAGTATATGCAGATGGGGTGCCCAATCCCCTGTCAGCTACAACTCCCCAAGAACACTCAGTTGGCATGCTGGGAGCCCACTCCAGCATGCCAAATATCCCTGAAAAACAAAAACCATCCCACAATGCTTTTTGTTTTTTTAAACCTGTGAAAGAAGAGAACGGTCTCTCGTGGTCTCACTGCCCCTCCTCAAACTGCGTCCACCGTATGTATGCCCTGCCTCCCCACACCCCCCGCATCCCATAATTACCTCTGGAGCTTGGCACGACAATCTTCGGTGGACTTGGAACATGCCTGCACGCTACAAAACTGACTGCAAACTGAAGAAATGCCAGTAAGCTGTATAATGGCACAAACAGTATTTTTTCAACTTTGGTGCACATCTCGGCCATTTTTGGGAATTTTGGCACCAAATTTTCAACATGAGGTTATTGGGACCCCTCCACATGAATTCAGTCACTATCATGGTGTTAATTTGTCCCAAAAGATGATTTTGTGGTCACTATGTGGAATCATCTTTTGGGACCGATTAACAAAACGACAGTGCCACAGCTCATAAGGGGGGCTCTCAAAAGCCTATGTTGCAAATGTGGTGGAAAAAATTCCCATAAATGGCTATTTTACAAGCATGCATTGCGCCGTTTCCATGCAAGCTCATAGCTTCGTGAATTTGTAATATTTTCACTCCAGATTTTCAAAATTGGCAATTTCCCATACCTCCTTATGAACAGTACAGCTGTCATTTTACATATCCTGGCTGAAATGTGTTTTCACTTGTCTGGCACAGAATAGTGCAGTCGCTGTGTGAAATCAGTTTTTGGGACAGTGTGAGGAAATGACTGTGACACTGTTCATGAGCAGAGTTCCTAAAATGCCTGTGTTGAAAATTTGATGACGAACGTCCATAAAATAACTGTGTTCCCAAATTGTGAAGATTCCATGTACCCTTGTAACTTCTCAGATTTGTAGTATTTTCATGCCAGATTTTCAACACTGGCATTTTTTCACACCTCCTTATGCACAGTACAGCTGTCATTTTTCACATCCTGCCCAAAATATGTTTTCGCACCTGTGGCGCACAATGGCGTGGTCGCTGTGGGAAATCAACTTTTAGAACAAATTAACAAAATTACAGTGCCACTGTTCATTAGGGGAGGTCCCAAAATGCCTCTGTTGAAATGTGGTTAATAAAATCCTGAAAATAATTGGGTTATGGACATGTGTTGCACAATTTCTATGCTCATAACTTTATCAATTTTTCATATTTTCACTCCAGATTTTCAACATTGCCATTTGTTTTACACCTCCTCATGAACAATACAGTTATCATTTTTCACATCCTGCCCAAAATTGTTTTTGTCCATGTGTCACCAAATGGCATAGTCACTGTGCAAAACCACTTTCAACTAACAAACTCATGAGGTGAGGTCACAAAAAGCCTATGTTGAAAATTTGGAGAGAAAATACCAACAAAAGCATATTGCATTATGGTTTTCAGCTGTAACACCCCACCCTGTAGAGACTGACAGGTGTCCGGGATGTGACTTGGGACCCTTGGCTATAATGCTCACTCCATTCCACCCCACCACCACCCTGCAGCAAGTGACAGGCATCGAGGTCTGCCTTGGAGTGTTTGTCCCTAAAGTTCACCCCATTCTCCTATTCTGCACCCATCTCAGTGTATTTCCTTATGGAATGGCATTAATGTAAGACCTAAACACCCCAAAGCACATCACGACACTTGTCAGTGTCTACAGGGTAGGGTGAGATAGAATGGCATGAGCGTTATAGCTAACGACCCAAAGGCATACCTCAACGCCTGTCATTTTCTGCAGGCTGGGGTGGGGTTGGCTTCAGTTCAGTACTTCACTGCCATTCCTATTATTCATCTCTAACTCCTGCACTACCAATGCCAATGCCAGCAAGACAACATTCAACATTGACAAATGCTTGTTTAAAACTAATTATGTATGTCGTCTTAGACATCTTCTGATTTGCATAAAAATAAGTGCAACTCCTGTGAAACTCAGCTCCCTCACAAGGACAGCCATTTCCTCTACCTCGCTTATCTGTACCCAGACCAGGAGACTGAGGAGTGTGTGGTCTGCCAAGGCTTTAACCAGGCCACATGAAAGCACCATCAGCAGTCCCCGGAAGCAAAAAATGGCATCAGCTACCTCTGCCTCCACCTCCACCTTGGCCTCAGGTGGACTTACAGGTGATGTTGCACTCCTTGTGGGATGAGGCAAAACCACAGCTCACATTAGAGTGAGAAAAGTGTCAGCCTCCACTGGCCCTGACACCGGCCACCAGGGATCCACAATTCAGATGCCCATCCCCACCATCAGGCCCAAGGCCTTCAACATTGGGCAGGACAGTGGAGCCTCCTGCACAACCCCAGCAGCCCACAGAGTTTGCAAGGCCCACAGATCTCTTGAGACCCATGCAGACAGCTCTACCAAGATTAAGCACACCCGACGATACTCCTATGTTAGACCTGGATAGTGACTCAGCTCACACCTCGGACTATGCATCACCTATTCCAGATGAAGCAAAGCCTAGGGAATCACCATAATCTCCTCCAGAGGATTCCTGTTTTACAGAGCTCCTCAGAAAAATCCAGGTGGCATATGACTGGCATACTGTGGATCAAGATTCCCAATGCCAGAGATTGACAAAACATCTGGGACTTTCAGATTTATCACCTACCCTCACCCCACCCTGGGTAGGGCCACATGGAAGATTTTTCTTCCACAGTCTAGAAGCAACCATCTGTACTGGCACCTGTGACCAGAAAAGCAGACAGTCTATACCAGACACCTGAAGGTAAAGGCCACCTCAGTGCTCACCCCAAACCAGATTCCATGGTCATCAGTGCTGCCAACGACTGTTCAGCAAAACCTAAGCACCTTAGCACCTGTCCTCCCGACAAGAAATCTGAGGTCATTGACCAATCTGAGAAGAAGCTCTACTCTTCTTTAACCTTGGCTTTAGGGTGCTGAACTATAGTGCTCACATGATGGTCTACCAGAAATCCATTTTAGGTCAACTGGAACCCAAGACAGATAAACTCGCAGACTCTGAGTTGAAAGAAGAAATGGTGAATTGGGCAGATTGGCTAGATCAGTTAGCTGACACACTCTGATGGCCACTTATGTTGCTGCAGATACCTCAGTGAAGGGAACAGCAACTGCAGTCAGCCTCAGGAGACACGCATGGCTGAGAATTTTTGACCTTCCACCTAAGGTACAGACAGCAATCCAAGATGCTTCCTTTAGCAGTCCAGTCTTATTTAGAGGAGATGTCAAAGACAGTCAGAACAGCAAAGGCCCAAACCAAGGTAAAGATAGCCAACTTGGTTAAGAAGGGAGATAAAACCTTTTATAGTTACGTTAGGGAGCAAAGAAAGACTAAGGCAGGTATACTGAGGCTGAATAAAGAGGAAGGTGGTTAGGCAGAGAGCAACAGTGAAAAAGCAGGAATACTGAATGAATACTTCTGTTCAGTATTCACAATGGAAAAGCAGGGGTAGATACCTAATCCAGTCAATAGAAGCACTCTGAATGGGGGGTTGATATTAGCCTTTCAGAGAAGAAAGGGTTCTGAAAGAACTCTAAAAACCTAAGGTAGATAAAGCAATGGGGCCTGATGGGATTCACCCCAGAATTCTAAAAGAACTTAGGGAAGAACTAGTAACACTGCTGACTACCCTTTTTAATAAATCATGGGAGGATGATGTCATACCTGAGGACTGGAGGAGGGCAGATGTGATTCCCCTTCACAAAAGCGTGAGCAAGACAGAGGCAGAAAACTACAGACCTGTCAATTGGACCTCAGTGATAGGGAAAATGATGGAATTACTGCTGAAGGAAAGAATTGTTGAGTACCTAGAGGCCAGTGGGGCAGAGGACCCAAGGCAGCATGGATTCGCAGCAGGAAGGTCATGTCAGACAAATCTGAGTGATTTCTTTGACTAGGTGACCAAAGTAGTAGACCAGGGAGGGGCTGTGGACATGGCCTACTTAGACTTTAGTAAGGTATTGACACAGTCCCACAAAAAAAAATTAATAAACAAATCAGCCAGCCAGGGAGTGGGTCCCAGGGTGGTAGCCTGGGTAAAACACTGGCTGGACAACAGGACACAGCTGGTAATAGTAAATGGAGTCCACAGTGAAGAAAGGAGGGTTACTAATGGGGTACCGCAGAGTTCAGTACTGGGGCCGGTCCTTTTTAATGTCTTTATAAGTGACATTAGAGAGGGACTAGAAGGGAAAGTATGTCTCTTTTGCAGATGACACAAAGATCTACAACAGGTTTGATATGCAAGGTGGGGTGGAAAGGATGAAAAGGGACTTGGCAAGGTTGGAGGAATGGTCAAATGTATGGCAGCTTAGATTCAATGCAAAGAAGTGCAAAGTAATGCACCCGGGAAACAAAAACCCCAGGAGAAGAGAACATAGTTGGGGGTGAGATACTGACAACAACAAAAATGGAAAGGGACCTGGGGGTAGTCATATCAGATGACCTAAAGGTGGACCAGCAATGTGAGAAGGCAGTAAGGAGGGCTGGGGGATACTGGGATGCATAGGGAGAGGCATCTCCAGTAGAAAACAGGAAGTTGTTGGCCCTCTGTATGGACAGTTGGTAAGACCACATCTGGAGTACTGTGTACAGTTCTGAAGACCCCATCTCCGCAAAGACATAGTCAGGGTAGGAGCTGTCCAGAGGAGGGCAACCAAAATGGTGCAGGGTCTGCACCAGAAGACATATGAAGAAAGATTAAAGGAGCTTAAGATGTATAGCCTCGAGAAAAGGGGGACATGATGGAAACGTTCAAGTACTTCAAAGGAATCAACAAAGTCCAAGAGGGTAGCATTTTTCAGGAAAAGAGATGTGCAAGAACAAGGAGGCACAATTTGAAGACATGGGGGGACGGCTCAGAGGTAATGTGAGGAAGTATTTCTTCACAAAGAGGGTAATAGATGTGTGGAACAGCCTTCTGGAGGAGGTCGTAGAGTCAAACACAGTTGGGGAATTCAAGAATACATGGGACAGACATAAGGCAGTTCTAGTGGGGGGTAGGAGGAAGTAGGCTGTTGGTTAACTGGGATCTGCAGCTTATCCGTTAGGTAGGGAAATGGGCAGACTAGGTGGGCCATGCGGTCCTTATCTGCCGTCAAATTCTATGTTTCTATGTTTAAGACATCATTACAGGCTTAAAGGACATAGGCAAAGCTATGTGTCCTGTCCAGTTTATGTATAAGCCTCCACAAAAGCTGAAGCAGCCCTTTTGTCAGCAGCAATGCCACCAACAGAGGCAGCAACAAAAACCGAAGCTCAAAGGATTTCCAAGCTTCAGCCAGTACGGCTCCCCCGGTTAAATCGCATAGAGCCTTGGGATCTGCTCCTTTCACCCTCCTCAATGCCTCCTGACTCACTGGAACCCCTCCCTCCTCTGGAGCTAGTCCCTGGAGAACCAGTAGGGGGGGATTACCAACCACCTGCCAGGATGGGAGGCAACAACCACAGACTTGTGGTACTCCAGCTGGTGGCTCAAGGCCACACAATAGAGTTTATGAAGAGACCTGCTGCAAATCCTCCAGGTCACTCTTACTATCTGCACAGTCCATGTCCCCCTAGTAAGAGAGGAATAGACTCTTTGCTGCATATGGCAATAGAACCAGTTCCACCTGGATCAACAGGAAGGATCTTACCGACTTCTTCCTGGTTCAGCTGGGCGAGCGACCCCAGACCAGTTCTGGACCTAAGCACACTGAACATCTTCATGGAATACAAAGGGTTCAGAATGCTACCCCTGCCAGGCCTGATTCCACTCTTGCAGAAGGGCCACTGGTTGTGTGCACTGGACATGCAGGATGCTTAGCTGCACATCCCAGTTTTCCCACCTCACTACAGGTTCCTCAGATTCTGTTTTTCGTGAGAGGATTTTCAGTTCAAACGTCTACCCTTTGGCCTATCAACAGCACCAAGAGTGTTCATGGTGGTGGCAACAGCTTTACGCATACAAGAGGTGCAGGTATTCCCTTACCTCGATGATAGGCTCTTTTCGTCCTCATCGAGAGACAGCCTAGTCCAAGCTCTTGCTGTGACCCTGGACCTTTTCAGATGGGAAGACAACAACCCCAAGTCCCACCTTTCTCCTTCCCAACACCTACAATTTATTCAGCAGTGTTGGACACAGTCCTGGGGAGAGCCTTCCTACCATCAGACAGAATGGAGACTCTTCAGCAACAGATCCATTTTATGGCCTCTCAGAGAAGGATCTCAGCCAGAACAGTACTCCGTCTTCTCAGCCTTATGGCAGTGTCCATTCCTACAGTGCCCAGGGAAGGACTTCATATGAAGGTCACTCAGTAGACCATCAGAGTACAGTGGGACCAGAGATCCGACAATCTGAATCACGTGATCCTGGTCTAAACCCCTATGGCTCGGACCTGTTCTGGTGGCAGGACCCAGACACCCTACTACAGGGTGTACCATTCTTCTCAGATCTCCCCACCCAGACCCTAACAACGTATTTGTTTATTTGTTTATTGCATATTTTCGGAATTACAAACCTTTGAGTCGCAGACTCATTTGCAAAGGCTCCATGTCGGTTACAGTGGTGGAGGGGAGACGGAGTACAAGGATACATACATAGTAAGGCAGTATACAGGAGAAACATACACACTCAAAATAATACACATGACAGTTCTGTAACAGCAGTCAGGCTTTATCTTAATACAGCAGTGACTGTAGCAGGGACATTAAGGGTATCATTTGTTGGAGACTAGGGGAGGTGTTCGTGGGATCCATGAGACCCTGTGTCAGTTTTTTTAATGGAAGGGGCGTATTCTTGGGGTCCATGAGACCCTGTAGATTTTATTTTTTTTTTTTTTTTAGTGTGGTAAGGTAGCTACTTAGGAGAAGAATAGCTAGCCACAGGCACAGGAATGGATTCAGCTAGGTGGGCTTTGAGGCCTGCTTTGAAGCGGAGATGCTGTGTGTACTGAGTGAGCCAAGGAGGTAGTGCATTAAGTCAACGAGGATCACGGTAATTAAGCGATCTTTGACCCATTGATGTCCTACAGTGGGGATCCAGAATGAAGGATTAGGAGGCTAGTCGGGTATTGCGCCTGATGGGGCTGGTCTGATAATTGGGAGAAGGCCAAGTGGGGGGTCTGAAGTTGTATTTTTTAGCCAGGATACAGGTGTGGTAGCGTAGTCTTTGTTGGAAGTTTAGCCAGCCAGTCAGGCATATAGGTCACATGTATGAGTAGCTGGTCACTGCGGTGACTAGTCGGCAGGCTTATTCAGGGCGGTGTCGATACTGCGTAGTACCGTGAGTTCAGCCGATCCATATATCGATATCCCATAATCGATTAGGGAGAGGATTGAAGCAGAGACTGCTAGATGCAAGGCCTGTGGGGTAAACAGTGTTTAACCTGATAGAGGATTCTACCTTGTGTTAACAGAGGTGGAAAGAAGTTGGACGTGTCTGGTAGGAGAGGAGGTATCAAAGCGATACCCAGGTATTTGAAGTTAGTGACGTGTTCAAGGGGGGGCTTTTGCTTGTTGTTAATTAGTAGAGCCGATTGGCTGTGTGGGTTTTGTCGTGTGCAAATAACATGGATTTAGTTTTTTATAGTTGATGATCAGGCGGTGTTCATTCGACCTGATTCTAGCTCCCAAAGAAACCCTGTAGGGCTTGCTGCAGGGTGCATGGTTAGGTGTTTCAGAATATTACCACATCCGCATAGAAAGCATGTTTCGCCATGCTGTGGGAAGAGAGTTTAAAAGAGGGAGAAGAGAGAAGGGGCCATGATAGACCCGCGGGACCCCAGAGCACACTGCTTATGGGAGGAGATGGTGGTATTTACTTTAACTTGCTGAGACCGCCTGATAGGTAGTCCCTCGAACCAGGCAGTCGCCTCAGTGACCACATTTAGCTGTGGCATTACATGAAGCAACAGATCGTGACTGACTGTGCAAACGCTTAGGTGAGGTCCACGAAGATTGCACCTGCAACAGCTCAGCAGTCTAGGCCTCAGTGGATGAGCGAGGTGAGCTCGGTCAGTGCGGTCACAGTGCTATGTCCTGTCCGAGAAACCCGTGCTGAGCATGACTAAGGAGGTTGTATCTAGTGAGGTGTTCTGTAAACTGGTCAGCGACTATTTTTCCAGCGCTTTAGGAGGCGGAGGAAGTATGGAGATAGGTCTATAGTTGCTTTGTAAAGTGGGGTCCCACTCTTCAAGATGGGAGTGATTAAGGTATTCTTCCAGGTTGAGGGAACTGACCGAGGCAAGAGAGATTGAGAATTTTAGTGAGGTGGGAATTGTGACGTCCAGTGTCAGCCAAATGAGCTTTAGATCGAGTGAATCATTGCTGTACCGGGAATTGGAATTGCATTGGTAATGTAATGTTTTGCTTCCTGGCAGGAGACTCAGTCTGAATGGTGAATCCGAGTTAGTGGAGTGTCGGGAGGGGGACTGGGTGGTATGAAAGTAGGGAGGATACTGGAGAGGTCCGAGAAGTGGTGTTAAGGGCTTCAGCTACTACGGAGGGGTCTTGTGTATCTTCTCCGTTTACAGAGAGTAGGGAGGGGGAAGGGGAGCGTGAATTCCCATTTAGTTCTTTTACGTTGCTCCAGAATTTCTTCCCGTCTCCCCATGCGGAGGTAAGGGTTTGCTGGTAGTAGGATGCCTTTGCCTGTCGTACGGCCCATGTACATGCCTCCAGGATGGGCTGGGGAGCACACTTGGCTGTTCACAGGACCCAAGGCTGTTGGGCCACCAGCAAACTCTCGCTCCACAACAACATACTGGAGTTAAGAGCAGTACTGAATGCCTTACAGGTTTACCAGCACCTTGTTCAGCCGGGACCAGTCATGATCCAGATGAACAATATGTTTGTCATGTGGTACATAAATAAACAAGGAGGAACTCCCTTGTGCCCCCCTTTGTTGAGATGTAATGAGAGTATGGTACTGGGCAGTGCAACACCATCTTCACTTTATGGCGGTTCACATTCCAGGAGTACAAAACATACTAGCGGATGTACTCAGTCACACTAAGGTCAGAACAAACGAGTGGGAACTGAGACAGTTTTTGATAGACATTTTCAAAAGATGGGAAAGGCCAGACCTAGATCTGTTCACATCCCCATCCAATGCAAAACCACCAGCTTTCTGCTCACTCGCTCCAGGGCCTGGTGTTTTCTGGTGAGATGCACGTCTCTACGCTGGAAAGGGAGCTTCATGTATGCCTTCCCCCTGCTTCCACTAATCCAGAGCGTTCTATTGAAACTTCTGGTAGAAGGAGCATGAATGATTCTAATTGTGCCCTTTTGGTTGTGGCAGATCTGGTTCTCTCTGCTTCAACAACTGCCATTGGAACCTCCAGTTCCCCTGCCCAGTTGTCATGATCTCTTCACCCAGGAACAGGGTACCATGGTTCATGCAGGCCTACGGTCCCTTCATCTACATGTGTGGCACCTACTGACATAGCTGCTGCTGCTTTGGGATTTCCTCTAGAGTAGCACAAGTTCCAGTGGAGGCCAGAATGCCATCCACTAGAGCCACCTATGCCATGAAATGGAAGAGATTTTCCATATGGCCATGTCTGAGGAATGGGAACCCTTCTCCTGCCCAATTATGCAGGTCTTGGTGTACCTCCTCCACCTCTTTCAACTGGGGCTCAGTTATTCGATCTTGAAGGTCCACTTATTGGCCATTTCTTCTACCACTCCAGTGGGTAGCAAATCTTTAGCTGAGCTGGAAGTATCCAAAACTTTCTTGAAAGGGATTATTCATTTGAAACCACCAGTCAGAAGCCCTGCTCCTCCCTAGGCCTGAATTTTATATTAGAAAAACTCACACTGCCTCCTTTTGAACCAGTATCAAGTTATGACATGCACTACCTGTCTTGGAAAGTCCTCTCTTTGGTTAAGGTTACTTTAGCTCAAAGTATTTCCGATCTTCAGGCCCTGATGTGTAAGGAGCCTTGTCTGATTTGTCACTGAGACTGCGTGGCTGTGCGTTCGAATCTTGAGTTCTTGCCCAAGATGGTTTCTGAGTCCACCTTAAATTAGACTCTTCAATTGCCAATGTACTACCCTGAGCATTCTAATCAGGGAGAAGCAATTCTGCATACATTGGATGTACACAGAATTCTTTGTTATTACAAGAACATGTCGAAGCCGGTTCACAAAACTGACCAATTGTTAATTTTCTTTGCACCCAAAAGAGAGGGAGCTGCAGTCTCAAGACAGTGTTTGTCCAAATGGTTGGCAAACTGCATTACCTTTTGTTATCAGAAGTATAACAAGCCCCTTCCGGGGGAGGTTAAAGGGCATTCAGCCAGAGGCATGGGTGCTTCTACTGCTTGTTTTAAGAACGTCTCTGATGCGGGTATCTGGGTGGCTGCCACGTGGAGTTCTGTCCTTACCTTTACTAAGCATTGCAGTTTGAACATTGCTTCTAGTCTTTGGCCTAGCTGTTCTTAAGGGACTTTTGTCCTAGGATCCCTGTTTACTGCAGACTTATTCCTACCTCCCATGTCTCAGACTTGTCTGACTTTGACTGCTTGGGACTTAGTCCTACCTGTTAGTACCCACTGCAAGAGCCCTCTCTATGTAAGATAGTACAGTTATGAAAGAACTTACTGTAACAATAGATCTTCGAGAGAGGCTCTTACGGTAGGTACTGCTTTCCCTCCCACCTTCCCCCTGGATTTTTTTCTGCTCTTTCTCTTATCATAGCTTTTCAGCTCCAGGAGCCCACTCCTACCTCCTGTCGCACCTTACTAATCTCCAGCAGGAGAACTGGAGGGCGGACGTGGGGACCGCTCATTAAATCGTGCCACACTGATGTTGGCTACATGACACTGGGTGGGCAGTACCCTGCCAGACAATGCTAGCTAAAAGTTTTCCGTGTGGTCCTGGCGCCTGACAGCTTCAGTCCGACCAGTTACTACCTACTGCAAGAGCCTCTGTCGAAGATCTACAGTTATAGTAAGGTGTTACGTAACTGTACTGTGTCTATTATATCCCCCCCTCCTATCTTCCAAGGTGCACATATTGAGCTCCTTTAGTGTGTCCTCATAGGGCTTTTTCAAGCGGACCCGTACCATTTTAGTTGCCCTCTTCTAGATCACCACCACTCCGTCTGTATCCTTTTGGAGCTGTGACCTCCAGAACTGTACGTGATACTCTAGGTGAGGTCTTACCGATGATCTTCACTGCACTTCAGAATCAGTGCACCAGCAGCATACGCCTAGCCAAAGCCAAATACTTCCAGAGCAAGCTATCTTGCAGTGCCCTTTCTCCATTCTGGAACACACAGTTAATAGCCTATTTTAAACCCTCCCTCACTGGGGTACAGACCCCAGCTGGTTCCCCCTTAGCAGCCAACGCCCTGAACCAATACTTCACAGAAGGCCCCACAGCTCTTATCCCTAACATTGCCTTCCCCCTGCTACCTAGTCCACCCACCAGTGGCAACTTCCACCTCCTGGTAGTCTCGGTGCCAGTATTGCAAAGAGCTTTCAGCACTGAACCCAGCCTCAGGAGCAGACAGCATCACTTCCAAATTCCTCAAAATCAGCACTCCAGCAATAGCTGTCCCTATTGCCCACATACGTAATAGATCACTATGTACCAGCTCCTTTCCTCATGTCTGGAAACATACACTTGTATTTCGGATCACAAAGGTGGCCCAGCTAACAGCTAACTCACCCTTCAACTATCGGCCAACCTCTCTGATTCAGATCCTTTCCCAAACCCTTGGGAGGTTTGTTAGCAGGCAGCTATTGAACTACTATGCCCAAACAGGCTTCCTAACTCTGACCAATCTGGCTTTTGCTCCAACCACTCAGCCTCCTCCTCTTCCTCAACTCTTCTTAGAGTCACCAACCACATTCACACCAACATGGACAAGAGCCTGGATACAGGGGCATTATTTATAGACCTGACAAAGGCCTTTGACACCATGGATCACCTTTGGCTCCTATTTCAGACTAGCCAATGCTGTTGCCCCCCAGGCCTATCATGGTTCCAGTCATACTTGACCAGTCAGACCCAATCTGTCAAGCTTGGCTCATGCTCCTCCTACACTACCAGTCCCCTCAGGATCCCCTAAGGCTCAATTCTGGGGCCCCTGCTCTTCACTAACTACTGTCCCTAGCAGATTTACAATGGTGCCAGTGGAGCCAAAGCACCAGGGCCCACAGTGATAAGGGGTCCAACTTGACCCATTCAAATTCATTGCTGAATAAGACTCAAGTCTGGCAGTGGCAGCGAGAGATGGCACCCCTCCCCCCAACTAGTGAGCCAGTATGAGAGGCAGAACAGGTGGATGGGGATACGCAGGTGTGTCAGCCTCCCGCTCCACATGCTCATTATAATGATCAGTCTGCAGACTTAAAGGTTTAGCTTGAATTGCTTTACTGTAGATTGGCACAGTACAGAGAAGAAGACCCATAAGTTGGTGGGCTTGCTTATCTGACTAACCCTCCGAGCTGTCTGGAGATGTCTCAGGGGGAGTAAGAAAGAGAAAAATGAGAGAGAGAGAGAGAGAGAGAGGAGAGAGAGAGAGAGAGAGAGAGAGAGACGCTTAGATCGAGGTCTTCTTAAAGGCACAATACAGTTTAAAAAGCAGTAATACTTAAAGCAAAATTACTCAATTTCCTTACAAACATTGGGTTGGTCATGTGACGATGATGAGGACTGGAGAAAGAGCACACAAGCTGCATGATGATGAGCGTCTGATACCATGATTTTTTGCAGTTTTCAACTTAGAGTCTTTCTTTCTCACAGGCTCGGCTTTATCTTCAAGCGGTGCTGTCAGCTGTCGGTCGCGGTGTCCGGAGTCAGACTTTGAGTTGTCACCACCTGCCATGAGATAGAGACTTTCACTCTCTAGTCCTGCGTCCTGAGCAATCCTGACTTGAGTGCAATCCCAAGTATTTGTTACCGTTGGCAAGTTGCTGAGGAGACTAGTCACTGTTGGGGTGTGCTGACAGGGTAGTGAGTGTTGGTTGGTGTTTGCACCAGATGTCTATCACCCCTGTGAAAAGGATTAGGACACAGAGATAGGCAAATAAACACATTTCACTGAGACAGGAAAACTAATGCAAAAAAGTGAGATTCATTTTGTTGCTTTGTATGCATAAACCCTTCCCTACAGTACTTCATGCTGTTTGCTGGTTTGCCAGGCTGGCTGGCGCTATAACTTACTAACAGATCATCTTAAAAAATGTCTGTGTCAGTGTAAGCATTCAGGTGATTTCCCATTTCCTGCAGCTTGCTGGTGCATTACAGAATGAGGGAAATAAAGAACAGGGATCGAGGACTGGGCTAGGGTGGTGAGGTGCTGCAGGTTGCAGCTGCTGGTACTAAGGAGGTGTGTTACACATTCAACAGGATGATTACAAAGAGTGTGGGCTAAATACAAGAAGTAATCAAAGTAAAGAGCAATAAAGCATGCCAAGCATTATAAATACACGCCAATTTACTGGGGTTTGTTAGAACTGTAATATATACTGTATGAGCTCATCGGTGTGATTCAATAAGTCCCTAGGAAAAACAAACTACTATGGTTGAGCAGTGGACCAGATCCAGAACAGCAGAATTCTGAGGTACTTCGTACAAGGAAGCATAGGTGTAACCCCCCCCACAAATAGGGGTTTCCAAAAGCCTCCTAGGAGCTTGCCTAAGTGCTCCCAGCCTGAATGGCATTTGCATTTAAGACATTTATTTGTTAGTGCTTTTAGAGCCTCTGGTCCTGTCTCTTTAAGAGCTGTCTGCTTGCAGGCATGATTAGTTTGCATGGGGGGACTGTGTGTTTCCCTGCTTAAGTCCTGCTCGAGTTGCTGACAAATCTCTCCGTTACTGCTGTTGCTAAGTGGGCAGAAGGGGCACTTATCAGAGATGTAACTGTTTGCCCCATATCATTTAGAGTACTAGCGGAAATGTAATTTGTCTAACCTGCCTTTCTTGCAGCTGGGACTCTGTGTGTTTTGCCCCTCCATTTTGGATCTGAACTGCTTAATAGATCCAATCAGGCAAAAGGGGCATCTAAAATGGAGATTAAGCAGACCAACCAGGATCAGGACTCTCTTGGGAGCTAGCTTGCCATAAGGAATATAGCTAGTAATTCTGGGAAGTGAAGTTCTGGACCATGTCATCTTTTCTCACCAATAAGGGTAGTTTTGAGTGATTGACAACTGAAGTCCACCAAATGCACCTGGCGGCGCCCAATTGGAATACCCTGCCTTGTGTCTGGAAAGGCAGATCTGTTGTGACCGTGACTGGGGAAGGAACTCCGAGCTCCTGTGCTGCAGAGGTTTCACGTGGGAAGCACGTGTGGAGGCCTAAACTCAGGTAGCACATTTGCAGTGCCAATTCAGACTGAATCTGCAGCTACCGAGAAGAAGAGACGCTGAACAATTGGGAACCAGGCTCACCCTGTAGAGGACTGGAGAAACTGCTTAATTGCGCTCGGTCTGTCAGGAAAGTAAAGCTGCAGTGTGAACTCCCGGGTTAGCAGTAAGTGCGATCGGGACCTGAGAACAGCTGCCTGGTATAATAATTTCCTTTACATATAAATGTGTGTGGTGTTTGTGAAGGACAGCTGAACGAGTCCTCTTGTTCCGTGTGTGTAGACAGGAAGGCAATTGAGTGCAGGCGGAGTGAAACCGTTGCTGCTTCACGCTGTGTGCCTGCTTGTAGAATTTCATCCCCCTACTGTGCGAGGGTGTACAGCAATCCATGATCCCCCCGGTGACAGCTTTCAACATCAAGTTTGTGATTGTAAATCAGGGTAGCTCCCTGCCATTTGTACATTTAATTACAAGTGTTTCATTTGATTTCTTTTCTTTCTTCTTTCATGAACTGAGCCATCTGGCTCTGGATTACAATTGGGTATTGTGCAAGTGTTTTTCCATCACAAGGCCCCAACCATCTGCACCAATCCTGGCTAACCCCCCACCATCCTGGGTACCCAATAAAGTGACATTTTGGGACTCTGAATATGCGCACAGTACTGTGATTATTAATGTGTCTAACCTAATTAATCTGATTCCCTCTGTCCTTGTTACAGCCCCTGAAATAAATCAGATCTGTTTGTTTCAGAAAAGTTACACTGACTAAAGTATGTGTTTATGTTAAAGTATTGCACTGTGGCTATCGTATTACATCATCTTGTTTTACAGGGGGTCCCCAGAGTCAAGCTGACCGAATAAGTACTGGGGGTAAGTGTAAATAGTGAAGATACTCATGGTGTATTGTGTGGGCCACTAATAGGAGTAAAGGGTGTCTCAGTGTCCCAGAGGGCTGTGACCAAGTTAGCCTCAACTACTACAAACCCTGACCTCTGGGTGGAGGCACCGCCATAGAACTAGGCCCCTCAACCTATTGTAATTCATGAGCAAGAGCAACCCTTGGGATAGTGCCACCTGAGATTTATAGGAAAACCAGGAGCAATTGTAAAAAAGTGATTTATTATTAATAAAAGTAAAAATAAAAATAAAATTGTTGAGTATAGCTATTTAGAAAGACAGTATAAACAGAGAAAGTCCATCTGGGTTTATTCTCAATTTCCTATTTCAGTGTCTGTGTTTTCTCTCTTGCAATAAATTGCAGCTCTATTTTTATAAGTCATTGTAACTCCTGCTCATTAGGAAAACAGCATGCTTTTCACACAGCATTCTTGTAAGTTTCAACATGTGTAGCCAAAAGAACATTGTGATCCAGAACTGACCAAAAAGCTTTTTGCAATCATTTCAACAGTATAAGTATATACATTTCAACAGTAAAACTGTATACATTTCTAAACAAAGGGAGCACAGTATCAGTTACATTTGTACATAATGATTCATATATATTTTTATACCAGCAGATATGCAAAGGTGGGAGAAAAGACAGAACAGCAAGAGAAGGTAGAGAAATAGTGAGAGGCAGAGAATTGCAAGACCATGGGGTGATCAAGTCCTAGGTCTCATGAGAACACTTGGTTGCGCAACCAGACAGAGAAGAGACAGAAAAGGGGAGAATACAACAGATCCTTGCATTTAAACTCTTTCTCCAGAACAACTGGTACAGGACCCTAGTCAGCCCTGTCACATACCCACCTCCTTAACAGGGAACCTGTTTAGCAAAAACAGGTATCCAGAACTTTCTTCAAATTCCCCTTTAGCAGGACAATAGCTTATAATCTTTATAGTTCAGTACATATGCTGCATATCAAACAGAAAAGTTTCAACTCACGCATGTTTTTTCAACCTTCAGAATTCTCGATTCCTGATCCATATCTAGACAGAAAATCAACACTGAAATTCTCTTTCCCAGATTTGGGAATCACTTTAAATTTAAATGGCTGTAGTGCCAGGTACCACTGTGTGATTCTAGAACTGTTATCCTTCATTTGGTTAAGCCAACAGAGATGACTATGATCTGTTAAATACAAAGTCAGCTCCTTGAAAGTAAAACATAAGGGATTCCATAGCCCTCTTTGCTGCAAGACATTCCTTTTCAACGGTGGAGTACCTTTTCTTTCTGTCTTGCAGCTCTTAGCTGCTCTGGAAATCTGTATGTCTTTTATTTAATATGGTGAGAATTCCTTATCACTATTATGTGCTTAGCCCCTTTTGCTCAGCCTGGTACTGTGGTAAAAGTAATGTTAAATGTATTTAGGAAGTTATGACTTTCTGCAGTTTATTAAATATATTGCAACATTCTTACTCTGTTATGCATTGAAGCTGAGATATTACACTCTTTAGATTGAATAAGTTTAATAAAAAATTTTGGCAGCAGCAAAGGCATGCTGAAAATGTAGGTCTCTGTAATCAACATTTTATTGTATTGATTGGTAACCAGGTGAAGTCCACTAGGCACAATTGCCTGTTTTCAGGGGCAAACTGGGAGTACTGGGGTGGTTGAATGACTGGATTCAAGTCACACAGTATGAAAGTGGAGGTTGTGGGAATCAAAACCAGATCTGTTAGATGTACCAAGCTCATTACTCTACCCTTTAGGTTACACTGACAGTCAGATATGTTATCATATCATTATATTATCAAATATTATGTTGTTAAATGTTTGCTGATTCCAAAAAATAGTTAAATTGCCTATTTCCATCTTATCTGAATAAAGATGAACTTGGGAAAAATTAAATCAAACACATGAAAATGGGGTCTGGGGCAGGGTGGGGGGTGTCCATAGAACTTTTTGGATCCAGGGCCCATAAAAGGTGGGTCCCACTCTGCACAGTAACAACCTGTCCAACTCCCTCACTGCCAGCAACATGCATAAGGTCAGCTGACTCCATTATCTATTTATCTGGGAGTTCTAACATGGCCATTAAGGTCACCTCCAACAGGACTTCACCGCAGTACAAAAGCTGTTCCTGGCTAACTACCTTCTCACGAACCAAAAGAAAACAGTGTCCATGTTGTTCAGCACCAGGCATTGGCTGAGCTTATTCACTGCCACTCTGACTTAACACACCCCAGACAGGTCCTTTCTAGACTCAGTTTTCTCCTACAAATATCTCCATGTCCACCTGCACCAGCCCCTTAAATGCTTGAAGTACATATCCCAGGTGGAAACCAAGTCATATGCCAAGCTGGGTGCCTTATAAAGAGTAAAGGGATGTCACCATCAAATAATGAGAACACAGACTATGGGATGATTGGTCCTTCCCCTTACCTACTATGGCAACCTAGTCTACTCAGGTGCAACATCCACCTCCTCTGATAAAATCAACACCTTGTTCAACACACTGTGAAGGTTAGCCATGGACCCCCCTCTTACACATGCAGTATGTACAACTAGATAGGGTGCTCTCCTCCACAGAGAGACAAATGATGCATAATTCCCTCCTGGGTGCCAAGCATTGATCCAGCAAACTGCCCAGATATCTATCTGACCTCTTCGTCCCTGCAGTGAACCATTCATATCTGCTAAGATCCAAAGCAAAATATCATCTCTATTTCCCCTGGTACAATCGCAGCCTAGGCTAAGCCTCCATCAGCTTCAGGCTTACTAACACCTACAACAATATCCCAGTCAATGTCATTGCCCTCTCTTCCACATGAAGCAAGGCTCTGATCAAATCACACTACAAATCCCTGACTTTATGTCTCTAGTGCAAAGCGGTCCCCTCCCCAGTCTATCTAACTCATCTAGCTAGTGCATATATTAACCCAGTGATGTAGATTGCACTAACTGCTGTGATCCTCCATGGGACAGTCATGGCTCTACCCTTTATTTTCTTTCCCTGGGGTTACTCTGTCACGCTGGTATAGTTTACTGCAGCAGGACAATCTACTTACCATGTACTTGTTTCATTTTGTACACTGTGTAAACATTCACTGCTCATTACATGTACCTGTTTTTGCTTGCATGAAATGTTTTATTGTCTGCTGTTAATCTTGTACAAAAATTGTGTCTATTTTATTCTCTATCATCTTGTTCCCCTATTCCCCCGGGTCGCACTTGGAAACGAGCCTCAGCTCATGGTGCTTTTCGTGATTATCAAATTTTAAATAAATAAAATAAAAATAAAAATGTGATTTTGGAGTGTGTAATGTATGAACATTGTAAGATTCCTCACTGTCCTATTCCTACTGAGTCACAACTGGAAATGAACTCTGGGCTCTGGGTACTTACCTGGTAGAATATATTTAAAATAAAAACATCTATACAGAGGAAACACCACCTAATTCCTCCTGCTGGTGATAGTTCTCCCTATGCACCCCAGCATCCCACTAGCCCTCCCAATTTTGTACTCTGCCCCTGTGATTTGTTGATAAGAGAGCATGATTTTGCAATAGTTTTGCATTGAAACCCAGCTGCTATACCCTTGATCACTCCTCGAGTTTTCTCAGGTCTCTGCTCATCCTTTTCACCCCTCCAAGTATTCATCCTGTTGCAGATCCTGAGCTCATCTGCAAAGAGGCAGACTTTCCCTTTCAGCTAATCTGCAGTGCCACCTATAATGACACAAAGAGGACCAGTTCCAGCACTGATCTCTGAGACATCCCATTGCTCACCCACCCCTCCTTGGAATTAATTCCATTTACTACCACCCTGTGAAACCTATTACTTACTAGTTTCTTACCCAGTTAACCACATTTGGATCCATTACTAAGCTGCCCAGCTTGCTTAATAGTCTCCTATGTCAGATTAATTTGACATAACCTCCCACCTGTGAGTCCATGCTGTCTCGGGTCTTGTAACCCATTTGATTCAAGATATTCCACTATCCTCTCCTTTAGCAGTGATTCCATTAACTTTCCTACCACCGATGTCAGGGTGACTGACCCAGAATTGCCAGTCTCCTCCCTGCTACCACTTTTCTGAAGTGGGACTTCATCTGCCCTCCTCCAGTTCTCTGGAACCACTCCTGTTTCCAGTGAGCTGTTAAATAGGACTGTCAGAGGTGCATCCAGTACCTCTCTGAGCTTTCTCAGTGCCCTAGGAGGTACCCCATTTGGTCCCATTGCTTTGCTCACTTTCAGATTAGTGAGTCCCTTTAGGACTTTCTCTCCTGAAAAATGACTAACATACTAGATGCCAGCAGAGTAGGTCTATTGGTCTATCAAGTCTGCTTGTGCTTCTGCACCCTTATTGGGAATCATAGCCCTCTATCTGTTTCCTTCCACTGTTACTCCAACCCCCAGTCCTGCCCCCAGACAAACCAGCCTTTAACTCAGTCAAGTCAGTGTCAATGGCTCAATAGGTAGCGCACTCACCTCTGAGGCAAGGAGATCAGAGAGCTGTGGGTTCAGTTCTCACATCTGTCACTTGGGTTAATATCCTAGTATTGACACTGTAGTGCAGCATGAGGGGGTGCTACATTTCTGAGGTGCCATCTTTTGGATGAGACGTCAAACAGAGGTCTCTTCTGCCTGGACTGGTGGTAGTTCAGGTGGATGCTAAAGATCCCATGGCACTTATTGAAAAAGAGTAGGGATTCATTTTATTAAACAGAATATCGAAACATAAACAAACAATAAAGAAATATCAGAAACAAAAGTATGGAATCAAAAACATAGTCAAGATGACAAAAGAAAAAGTAATACAAAAGGTATCAGGAGTCACCAACAATAATGACAGAAACATGAAAAGAAATACTGTTCAACTAGGAAATAAATAAATAAATAAATATCCAGCAGCCAGGAACAGGACCCCTGTTCTCAGTAAAGTGAAAAAGTAAACAAGGAAATCCCAAAAGAAATCATCATGTCACTGCCGGCAGCTCAATAATCCAAGACAACTCCTTCCATAATTCAGCTATCTCTTTACCTGACAAGGCAAGACATTCAGCAGCATATACAGTTTTAACATCTTTCAGTATCTTGTTACCCAGCTCCAAATGGGAACATTCCTTTTGCTGTAAGGTAAAAGCACACCTACCCAACACAATATTCCACTTGATAATAGTAAATATGAGAAGAAGAGTACCTGTATTCCACATTCGCCAAACAGGTGGAGCAAAACCATACATAAGGTGGTCATAGGACAGGTGTGCAAATAAAGTCATGTCCCGCAAATCAGTCAAGTAAACCCAAAAAGATTTAATAAAGGAACAATGAAAACATAAATGCTGCATAGTCTCAGTTAGATTAACACAAGGCAGTCTGTTACAAACCTGATCCTGTACCTGTCTATAGTCTCAGTTAGATTAACACAAGGCAGTCTGCTACAAACCTGATACTGTACCTGTTTATAGTCTCAGTTAGATTAATACAGGACAGTCAGCTACAAACCCGATCCTGTACCTGTTTATGGTCTCAGTTAAATTAACACAAGGCAGTCTGTTACAAACCCAATCCTGTACCTGTTTATAGTCTCAGTTAAATTAACACAAGGCAGTCTGCTTCAAATTCGATCCTGTACCTGTTTATGGTCTCAGTTAGATTAACACAGGGCAGTCAGCTACAAACCCGATCCTGTACCTGTTTATAGTCTCAGTTAGATTAACACAAGGCAGTCTGCTACAAACCCTATCCTGTACCTGTTTATAGTCTCAGTTAAATTAACACAAGGCAGTCTGCTACAAACCAGATCCTGTACCTGTTTATAGTCTCAGTTAAATTAACACAAGGCAGCCTGCTACAAACCCAATCCTGTACCTGTTTATAGTCTCAGTTAGATTAACACAAGGCAGTCTGCTACAAACCCGATCCTGTATCTGTTTATAGTCTCAGTTAAATTAACACAAGGCAGTCTGCTACAAACCCTATCCTGTACCTGTTTATAGTCTCAGTTAGATTAACACAGGGCAGTCAGCTACAAACCCGATCCTGTACCTGTTTATAGTCTCAGTTAAATTAACACAAGGCAATCTGCTTCAAATCCGATCCTGTACCTGTTTATGGTCTCAGTTAGATTAACACAGGGCAGTCAGCTACAAACCCAATCCTGTACCTGTTTATAGTCTCAGTTAAATGAACACAAGGCAGTCTGTTACAAACCCTACCCTGTACCTGTTTATGGTCTCAGTTAGATTAACACAGGGCAGTCAGCTACAAACCCAATCCTGTACCTGTTTATAGTCTCAGTTAAATGAACACAAGGCAGTCTGTTACAAACCCTACCCTGTACCTGTTTATGGTCTCAGTTAGATTAACACAAGGCAGTCTGCTACAAATCCGATCCTGTACCTGTTTATAGTCTCAGTTAGTTAACACAAGGCAGCCTGCTTCAAATCCTACCCTGTACCTGTTTATGGTCTCAGTTAGATTAACACAAGGCAGGCTGCTACACATCCGATCCTGTACCTGTTTATAGTCTCAATTAGATTAACACAAGGCAGTCTGCTTCAAACCCTATCCTGTACCTGTTTATAGTCTCAGTTAAATTAACATACAGCAGCCTGCTACAAACCTTATCCAGTACCTGTTTATAGTCTTAGTTAGATTAACACAAGGCAGTCTGCTACATACCTGATCCTGTACCTGTTTATAGTCTCAGTTGAATTGACACAAGACAGTCTGCTACAAACCCGATCCCGTACCTGTTTATAGTCTCAGTTAAATTAGCACAAGGTAGCCTGCTGCAAACCCGATCCCGTACCTGTTTATAGTCTCAGTTAAATTAACACAAGGCAGCCTGCTGCAAACCCTATCCTGTACCTGTTTATAGTCTCAGTTAGATTAACACAAGGTAGTCTGCTACACACCGATTCCTGTACCTGTTTATAGTCTTAGCCAGATTAACACAAGGCAGTCTGCTACAGACCCGATCCTGTACCTGTTTATGGTCTCAGTTAAATTAACACAAGGCAGTCTGCTACAAATCCTATCCTGCAACTGTTTATGGTCTCAGTTAAATTAACACAAGGCAGCCTGCTATAAACCCTATCCTGTATCTGTTTATGCTTATTGTTAGCTTTAAAAATTAATTCTCCCATAAGTGGAAAGCCAATGGAAATTCCACATATGGATAGGTATCCTGGAATTACAATAAGAAAGGTGCAAGGAGGAATGAAACTAGTCAGGGCAGCCCGAAAAAACATCAGGAATACCACAGAGACAGAACAACAGGGATCTATAAAGTACCTTATGGGAAGCAGAAGATAAAAGTTGTTGGGGTATAATCTTCCATTGCTTCAGAAGAAGAAACGTCTCTCTAAGATATTGTAGTAAAACTGGGCCCGTCAGGGCCTTCACTGTTTGCTCCCATTGGCGGAACCAGGGCTCACAACTCCCAAACACACAAGGGCTCCCAACCCTTACCCATATTAACAAATAAAGGTTTCAAATTAGACATAAAAAAATACTATTAAAAAACAAAATTGGGCCAGCCCGGTGACGCTGAGGGTTGAGGCGCTGGACACCACACCTCACACCACGCTGGCGACCTGTGTTCAGGAGCGGACTCAGGTCATTGGTCAATCAGCCGGGGGGAGACAGGCTGGAGCATCCAATGACAGCTCGCCTTCTCCGGGGAGGGATCAGGCTGATGCCTGCCACTAGCATGACCCCGAGTGGAGGCTCGGTGAACTGCAAGCCCCATTAGGGGATGAGATGTGGCCATTGAGCAGCTTGGACATCGATGCTCATGTCATGATGTTGGGGGAAGTCACTTGCTGCTCGGGAAGGGAGAAAATGGAAAAAAGCCTGCCTCAGCCTGGAAGTTGGTAGGACCAAGGCCGTGCCCATGATTTGCGTGTACCCGCCCGGCAGATCTCAAGACCGACAAAACGTAAGTTACAGGGTGTCTGACCCCTCTTCTTGTCCCCGCCCAGGGGGAAATTTGCAGTTTCATGGGGACTAGAGGTCTGCTGGGTAGGGTTCCAGGCAGTGGGATGTCCACTTGTCCCCATGAAGAGTTGGAGGTGGCAGGCTAGGGGAAGGAGATAAACTATAGGGAGGAAATAAAATTGGGTTAACCATATCCAGGCCACCCTCCCTAAAGGGCAAATATTACACATTCTGTTTGATAGGGTTGAGACAGCTGCCCCAAATGGCTTGAAAGAAAACACTCAAAAGGGAGGTTTCCATTTTTTAAGGAATGGGAAACACATAACTAGGGTATAAATAAAATGGAATAAGAAAAGTCTTAACCAAAAAAACTATTTTTTTCTTTCCAATCTTACTTTTATTCCATTACATGACTTTATGTTTCCCAAGAACAAGTTTCTCCTCCCAGTTTAAGGTAGCCATCTCAACAGAATGTAGCTTAATCCCAAGGATGGTCAGAGGGTCCAAGGTGAGAGAAATAGGCCCCTAGAGTAGACTGAGGACCAGGGTTAAAACCCAGAGCCATCCCACAGCATTTATTTAAATTCAAGGAAGCACTGGACACTGCACCAAAGGATGAACAGAGGTGAAGAGCCTGATGAACAGACCGGCGGTCATCAACTAATAAACCAAGGTCATCAGCATAAGCAATGACTCTGGTCGAAGCCTGAGCAGACAGCCCCAGTATCAGCGCGATAGTAGAAAGGTCATTAATGTACTGCAGCAAGGGATCAATAAAAAAAGTGTACAGTATAGGACTCATGGGACAACTCTGCTGGACTTACCTTTTAATAGAGACCATGGGGCCAACATGGCCATTCACAACTGCTGTCACAGTAACAGTAGCATAGAGGGACTGACTCCACCCCTACCAGGAGAGGTGGAACATGACAGTGACTGAGAGATTCCCATAAGAAGGTGTGGCAGATGGAATCAAATGCCTTTCTCTGATTGAGAGACACCACAAATCCTCTGCAGGAGCCTTTTAGACCATGGGAAAAGACTTTCCGTAATAGGATCAAATGATCCTGGATACTATAGGTAGGGATGGTACAAGCCTGTTCGGGGAAATAACCTGTTCAGCTATCAGAAGCAGTCTATTAGTCAGAATTTTAGTAAGCAATTTACAATCTGCATTCAACATGCAGATAGGTCTCCAATTATTCAGATCAGCCTTATTCCCTTTTTTAAACAAAAAAATCAAAGTTCCTTTATCAAAACTCAAAACAATAGTACTAGTGCTCAGCATAGCATTAAACACAGCAGCAAGTTTGAGGCACGGATGGTCACCAATAATTTTATATTATTCAAAAGGTAAACCATCCAGCCCAGGGGAAACGTTATTTCTCAAGTGCTGGAGAACAACTTCAACCTCCTCACAGGTAACCAAACGGTCTCCCTGCTGCACTATTCAAGAGGGAATGGTTGGTACTGGGATGGTCCTCAAAAATTCTCGAATCTCACTAAGGTCTGAGGGTACGTCAGTAAAAAGGGCTCTGGAGAAGTCAGCAGCTATGTGGGAAACTGAAATACTAGAGGTGTGTAAGAGGCCAGAGGAGTCTTGAAGACTGGTCATGGTGTGAGTTCTCACTCTGTGGGCCTGCCGAGCAAAGGGGTCAACTTCCTGGGAAGTGCCCTGAATGCAAATTTATGTTGGGCATACGAATGAGTAGCATGTTGAGAGGACAACAACATCATGTCCTTGTGAATCAATTGAATTTGGGAAGCAAGGTCTTGACCAGTAGTGTTGGCAATAGTCAGTAAATTCTGAAGGTGTTGTCTGTGCTGTAGATAGGTCAAGTAAGCAGTACTACATTTCTGCTTACTATAATGTTTTAAAAGAAGAATTAAATCAGTCTTCGTATCCATCCACTAAGTAATAGGGTCATCATAGAAAAGTAACACAGATTTCTGAACAGTAAGAAATTGGTGTAATGCAGACAATAATTCTGGGTCTGTCAACAAAGAAGTATTAAATTTCCAAAGTCTCAGACCCTGGCAATGGAAGGGGGTACCACCAATAGAAATGGATACCCTCCCATGGTCAGAGAATTCAACTGGAGTAACAGTAGCATTCGAAATAGGTAGTGTTGGGGATGAAAAAATAAAGTCGATTCTAGTGGCCAAGATATGTGGGGGTGTGCTGATTAGTAAAGTCTAAGTAGGTTTCTCGTAGGTGAGTCGTATGAATAACACTGTGTAGAAAGCGAGAATCACAAAAAAGCTTTTTAGTGGTAGCAAAGAACTTTTGTCTTGCAGACTCAGGCCACAGATGAAATCCCCAGAAAACAGAATCTGCTTGGAAGTGAATAAATAAGGTTGGATAAGAGAAAGAATGTCAATACAACTCGATTTAGTTTGTGGGGTGTAAATAAAGATTAAGCGAAAGGGTATGTGAAGTATAACTGTGTCAAGAATATGGACTCAGCCAGGCATTAAATCATAGAGTTTAAGCAAATAAAAATCAAGCGAGTGGACTAAAATGCCAACACCAGAGCAGGTCTCATGGCCAATGGACCAAAAACAGGGGACACATAACCAGTGTCTTTGAGCATGATGTAGTTTTTGCAAAATATGTAAAAAAATCAAGCCAAGTTGTAATGAAGCAGGGAAAGCGAAAACTAAATTCTTCTTGTCTGTATGTTTAATGCTGTTTACATTCAACGTGTGACAAGTAAAAGGTGTGAAAATATCAAGCAGCATGAGAAAAAGGGCAGGAGCACAAAAAAAACAACCAGAGAAAAAACAGTATTTCTTTTTGCCCAAACCAGCCATACTCTTCCCTTTCACCTGTGCTTTCCTTTTCTGAGCACCTCTACTCTTAGTCCCAATTCCAGTGTCAGTAGTCCCTTCAGAGTGGGAGGAAGTGATAGAGGAAGAATCAGACTCCTCTCCAGAGTCAGCAGAAGTGTCCTGCAAAACATCATAGGGATTAGAAACAGGAACAGGCAAGGGTCCGAGGACCTTGGGGGCAGTGGGGCAGCTTTTTGTCTGGATCTCATTGAGCATCTACAGCTCACAGGAAGAAGCCTCGGGACATTTCAGTGTCAGCCGGGGCCACTCAAGGGTTCAGGGGCAGCAACTGTAGGCACCAAAGAGGAACAGGCGGAGTGCAAGACCCTGGCCACTGTACAACACACACAAGACTCAGGTGCAGGTGCAGTCGACGTGGAGGGTCCAGAAAGACACAAATCTGGCTGTGGTGGAGAAATCTTTCTCCAAAGTTCATCCTTCAGGGCTTGGGAGACAATAAAATGCTGATCAGCACATCATCACAGTGCTCCTGATTGTGGGCTGCCCAGGTACAGTTCCATCATCATGGTGCTCCTGATTGTGGGCTGCTCAGGTACAGTTCCATCATCATGGTGCTCCTGATTGTGGGCTGCCCGGGTACAGTTCCATCATCATGGTCCTCCTGACTGTGGGCTGCCCGGGTACAGTTCCATCATCATGGTGCTCCCAATTGTGGGCTGCCCGGGTACAGTTCCATCATCATGGTCCTCCTGACTGTGGGCTGCCCAGGTACAGTTCCATCATCATGGTCCTCCTGACTGTGGGCTGCCCAGGAACAGTTCCATCATCATGGTCCTCCTGATTGTGGGCTGCCCGGGTACAGTTCCATCATCATGGTGCTCCTGATTGTGGGCTGCCCGGGTACAGTTCCATCATCATGGTGCTCCCAATTGTGTGCTGCCCAGGTACAGTTCCATCATCATGCTGGCCCTGATTATGGGCTCCCCAGGTACAGTTCCATCATTATGGTGTTTCTGATTGTGGGCTGCCACGATACAGTTCTGAAAAGTGTGCCCAGGTTCCTCACAGAAATTGCATTTGCTCTCATTGAGACAGGCAGAGCTAACATGACCCAACTCTCCACAGGAGTTACATTTAACCTTATCACAAGCACTACTCAGGTGAGAGGGATCATCACACCTGTAGCAGGCCTTAGGCTGGCCAAAATAAAATAATACCTCCCTATCACAACCCCCAAAAAAGGAATTAGGCAGGCGGAGAAGTCAAGAGTCATCAGACTTGAGCAGTACTTTGACCCTCCACCCCATATATTTTCAGAGTCCAATATGGCCTTAGGTTCCCCAATAATAGTACAATGCATTTTCAACCAATTAATCACATCAGACAAATCCACTCTGTCATTACGAAACAAAATCAATAGTTTTATAGGCAGGCTTAGTTAATAGAATGGACAGAAAAAGTGTCCACTAGGCTGTAGTTTTCAGTGAGTGATATTTTGCCCAAAACCTGTCCAAACTCAAAAGCGTCCTGAAGCTGATATCAAAAGTGGTCTCCCCCGAGATATGGATAAGGGCATACGGTTTGTGGGCAAAGAACTTCATGGACTCCTTCAATAAAGTTCTAGCCACATAAACATGATTAGGGTGGTCCAGCATACCACCAATATAAGAGAGACGGACAGCATTATGGCGTTTAGCAGGCATAATAGGGAGATGAAACAATAAGGAAAAAGTTTTCTTCTGTCTATCAGGCATGAGATTCAAAGGCACTGCAGTCGGAGCAGGGTCTCGGCCTGCAGTAACAATCAGAACAGTTACATGAGGGAGATGCAGGGCAGGGTGCTGGGTGAGATGTAGGCAATCAGGGATGGCTAGTGGATCAGCCAGAACCTGCTCAAGGCTCATGTCTCTAGTGACAGTAGTACTCACAAAGTCAGCCTCCGCCGGCATACAGATAGGAGATTTACCAGGAGACCAGCAAGCATCAGGAGAACACTTTTCCCATCCAGCACCCTTCAAAGCTGAGTCCACAGACCAAGGTCCAGTCTCTGAATGTCAGTAGCTCAGATAGCCAGACATGGAGGGTGTAAGGCAGGCTCAGTAGAAACAGTAACAGAGTTACAAGCAGTGGTTGCGGGCAAAGTAGGAAATGAATCGCAGGCAGACGTACAGTGTCCATTGGCAGACGGCGGGTCCTGCAAATGAGTAGAAGGATGACAGAAACTGCAGAGCTGTCAGTACAGGACTGCTGAATTCTCTGCATAAGAGCTGCTTTCCTCGCAAGAAACTTCCTTTCCTTGGATTCTAAAAGCAGCTGTAAATCACAAGTCTCTGCTGACTGCTCACCAGAAGGAGCAGCCAAAGATTCACTTTCAGCCTCCTCAGAAATGACGACCAGCTCAGAGTCAATGTCAAGGTCAGGAGCCAGCAAATTCAAAACAATCCCGTCAGCAGCAGCAGCAGGTTCCAAATCCAGATTATTTATTTCCACCACGCTCTCCTGAACATCAAGTGTCCCAGGCAAAAACAAGGCAAGAGGGGAGGCTAGCCCTCCAACCTCTATGGCTTCCACCACCACTCCAGGGCTCTCATCCTCCATCTTGGTCCTGCAGACAAAAGGGTCCCCCCTGCTCACAGGAAGCAAGAGTAGGGGAATGTTTATTCAAAAAACTTAAAACAAAATATACAGAAGTGTAGTACAGCACACAAAATTCATAATGGCAGCAATCATAAAACAGAAATAAGTAGTATAACATACATGAACTATATACAGAAACAATCCGTAGTTGTACACAACCCCCATCCCATCCCCACTAAAAGAGTAGGGGAAATTAGATTCAGAAACCATAAAACACAGTATGCAGAAGTGTACTACATCATACAAAAGCAGAAAACAAAAATAAAAAAAAGTAAAAAACAGAAAACAAGCAGGAGAAAGAGTTTACAGTAAACATAAATTATGAACAAAAATAAAATACACATGTACACAATCCTCATCCCTACCCCACAAAGAGAGGAGGGGAAAAAGGATCAAAACAAAAACCGTCAGGAAGAAATCTAGGAACAGAGATTCCAATATCTCCAAAAAAAACTCTGGGGGGAAAGAGGTTTCCTCATTGCAATAAATAGTGTATATACCCTGCAAGATCTGAGCGACAACCTGGGTAGGGTCGCTCAGTTTCTGTTGCAGCAAAAATGCACATCTGGCCTGCCACAAATAGTAGTGGCAAAAAGCAAAAATCAAACGGAGAGTACTAGGATGATATAAATCAGGTCCAGGAGGATACATGCCATAAATCAAAATCTCATAAGTGAGAGAAGGGAGGGCCTTTGCGTCCACTTATGAAGGAAAAGGGTCCAAACAGGTCTAGCAGAGGGGCAATAGATAAAAAAATGAAATATGGTTTCAGGGATGGAAAGACATGAGGCATGAGGACAAGTCCTTTCCTCCTGTGCTTTGTGCTTCAAATTATCACGCACACCAAGCCATCTGTGACAGGACAACCAAATGATATCCCAAACCCGCTGAAGAATACAAGGGTCAGTTAATTGACGAAAATACAGGAGGAGTCCAGAATAGCACCAAGGGAGTTCCGTACCACTGGAAGATCCAGAAAGGAAGTCCCCATAATAGACTGGTATAAATGTTTCCGTGAGGAAGAAAGAATCAACGTAGGAGTCAGAGACCACTGATGAATCTTTAAAAAAGAGGGGATAATATAATGGGGAAGGTTGTACTTCCAAAAGTTCCGAGGAATCTCATGAGGAGGAAGAGTCCACTTCATACACAACGGGGCAACTCGATGTTGGAAAAGAGATAACCAAAAGACTGACTGGTCATGCAAGAGAAGAAACTGTGGATTTAAAAAACAAGCAGTAAAAAAATACTAAAGGATTCAACATCTGAACTCCACCATGGCAGTAATCAAGATAAGTGTAATTCTGTTTAACTGGGTTTAATCGACTGCCCCCAAAACCCTGGACGAAAACATTACACAAATGGGCTTCCAAAGAAAAGGGGACGGGAAAAAAACAAAGCCACATGATGAAATAAGGGGAGAATGAATGCTTTCAACAGTAAAACCTGTTTCCACTTAGCAATAGAATACCCTTTCCAGAAGGCAATTGTGTGCAAAGCTTTATCTAGAATAACAGTCCAATTATCAAGGGCATCGACAGCGGCACCGAAAGTCAATCCTAAAATCTTGATTGGCGTGAAGGACAGAGGTACCCCAGCAATAGAACCAGGGGAATCAGAGGGTGGCAACAGTGGGAGGGGCAGAGCAGAGCTCTTACCATAGTTCAGCTTTGAACCAGATACTCGTTTGAAGTCTGTAAGAAGATGAAGAAAGTCCGACTCCTGAAGTTGTGGAGCAGTGAGAATGCAAAGGTTATCCGCATATGCCAATACTGTAGGAATGGGGGACATAGAAGAAAAGGAAAGATGAGGGATAGAAGGATGATGCAAAAGCTGATGAAGTAAAGGATCAATATGAAAAACATAGAGAAGAGCACTCAAAGGGCAGCCTTGACGGACGCTGGTATGACTTAAAAAGGAGAAACAAGGAGCACCATTTACATAAGGCTGGATCCAAGCAGTAAAATATAGAAGTTGTATCCACTGAATAAAGCGTTGAGGAATACCATAATGAGAGAGAACCTGAAAGAGATAGGCATGGTTCACCCTATCAAACGCCTTCTCCTGATCAAGAGAAAGGAGTAGTGAGGGAGAAGAAGAAGAACTGAAAGCAGAAATATCCCTCAGGAGAGAAAGATTAGAAACAATAAAGTGGTGGGGGATAGCACAAGTCTGAACCTCTGAAATAACTTGAAATGCATAAGGAAGAAGACGATGGAGCAGGACAGACGCAAAGATCTTGTAATCCACATTCAGGAGGCTTAATGGTCTCCAATTCCGAATGTCTGCCCTATCACCCTATTTAAAGGTAAGAATAATAATTGCATCTGAAAAATGTCGAGGAACAGAATGAGTAGAAATAATGGTATTAAAGAGCAGGGTACTAGTCGGAGAAAAGAAATCAGAGAACGTGTGATAAAGTTCCACGGTCAGGCCATCCGGTCCAGGAGAGGTAAACCGCTACTGTTTCTTAACTGCTGCTTGTACCTCCAACAAAGAAATCGGAACAGTCAGCTGAGTACATAGATCAGAAGAGGGAGACGGAAGCAGGAAGTCAAGAAGAGGAGCGGCTGCAGAGGAGGCTACCAAAGGAGAGCAAAAGACGGCATTCAGATGAGAAAAAAACTTCTGCTGAAGAGAGGTTATAGTGTCATAAACCATCAAGGAGTCTTGGTCAATGAGACAATCAATATGCATGGCTAACACCCTGTCTGAACAACGCTTATAAATGTCTAAAGAGGCTTTAGATGAATGGGTGCCGCAAGAGGCCTCAAGACACAAGGAACGAGCTCTATCGTACTGATATGCCTCCATCCGAGACTTCAGAGAAGCAATAAGAGGTGAGTAATCCTGTCCAGATGTATGTGCCCTGGAAATAGTGTCCTGTAAATGCCATAAAAGTAAATGCTGTTGATAAAAGGAGGCTGATTTTCTCCTACGTTGCCGAAGAAAGAACTGTTTAAGATCTGCTTTGGTGTCTTCCACTGAAACAAGGGAGAGTTATCCAAGGTATCCATAGGCATCCAACACTGAAGTGCATGCCACCAACAAATCACAGCAGTCCCTAATAATGCAACCATCTGAGTGCAAGGAGCTATTTAACTTCCAGCAGGAAGAAACAATCAAAGGGTGGGATGCCGTGAAGGCAGAGCAAAGCAAGGAAATGGCCATGTGATCTGAGGACTCACAAGGAATAACTTTGGCCTGGTGAACCCGACTATTAAGAGAGAGGAAGAATGAGTGGCCAGGGAGCCTCTATGATAGGTCTTAGCTCCCTTGGGGTGCACTGCACAGTAGCCATCCTGAAGAGAAGCAGTCTGAAGTATAGAACATAGAACAGTAGTGTCTCCGAAAAGATTCTGAGTGGAGCCTCCTCTATCTGCTAGGGAGAGGCCACAATTGAAATCTCCCCCCAGCAAAACATGGCGGAAAATGTGTAGATAAGGTTGTATGAGCCAAAATAAGCCCAAACGAGCAGCAATACTTTGAGGTGCATAAATATACAAAATCCTGAGCAGTAAACCACGAAACGTGCAATCAAACAACAATGCCCAGCCAGGGACAACATCAACCAGTCTTGTAACAGTATAATCAAATCCGGAAAACAAAATCCCCAAGTCATTACATTCATCCACACCAGAGGACCAAGAGGACTGATCCTTGGTCCAACTGGCAGAAGCTCAGGACAGCTCATAACGGATTTTCAGCCTGGTATCTTGAAGCAGATAAAAATCACGAGGGACAGCCAGAAGAAACTGCAAAGAAACAATTAGTTTTCTACAGGACTTCATGCTGCACACATTAAGAGTAAGGCAGTGAAGGCTGAAATTTCCAGACATTGAGAAAGTGTAGAAGGTGTCAAAAAACAGAGTGGAAATGGAAAAAACTAAGTGTTTAGGTGCCCGCAGAACACTGCCCAAGCATAGAACTAGAGGGATCAACTTGGGAATCAGAGGAGTAATCCATAAGGACAGAAGAGGCCTGAGAGGAATCAGAATCATTTTCTCATTCACTATGTCACTCCACTGCTTCCATTTAGTCAGAGCTTGGTAACGATTCCTACTCAGAATTGATTGATGAGGGGGAGGGCCAGGAGTCTTTCGCTTTCCCTTAGACTTACCCTTCTTACCCTGAGAAACCTCCATAAAGGGAACCGGGTCAAGAGGGGAAGGGGGAGGCATAGGATTGGAAGGGGGGAGATGACTCCCGGAGCCGGTACCTCACAGGGAGGAACAGGAATGTGTGAGCAAGGAGCACTCACTGTAGACTCAGGAGGGTAAGTCAGGACAATTTCTGTGGGGACACCACCTCCTGATGCAAATTGTATTGGTGCAATAGCTGATTTTGAGAGTCAGAGATAAGGGCCACCGGGTCCTGAGGAAGGTGATCCAACCTGTTGTATTCTGCCCATGGACATTGTTGATAAGTATGGCCAGATTCATCACAGAGGTTGCATCTCTGGGGATCAGGGCAACTAAGGCTGACATGACCATAGGCCAAGCAGAGAGAGCATTGAGGCTTGTCACAAGTATGGTTAACGTGCATTTGAGCACCACACTTATGACAAGTGTGGGGCTGACCAGGTTAAAAACACAAACCGATATCATGACCAATATAAAAACAGCCTGGTAAATGTTTTATGTCCCGGTCAGTCTGCCACAGTTGCACCTTTATCTTCCAACCCTCTGTCCGAGCGAGGTCTTCATCCAAGATAGGTCAAGGAGCCTCGAGAATGTTGCAGCGCTGCTTAAGCCAATACTGGACATCCGCTATGCTTACTCCCTCATTAAGAAAAAGCAAGGTAATAACCTTAATGGTAGGTTTAGTAAGGGGAATGAGCATAAAGCGGGCCTATAATGGCTGAGTTGTAACCAGTTCATACTTAGACCAAAACTTTTCCGAAGTGTAAACATTTTTAAAACTGAGATCATAAACAGGTTCCCCTTTAATATGTATGAATGCAAACAATTCACTTGCAGTAATATCTAGAGAGTCTCTAAGCATAGAATGTAACACAGTCCTCCTGTCAGGAGCAGCAGAAAGGTCCCCAAAATACTTCAGGCGAACGGCGTTTCTAACGCTGTGCAGGTGTACCCAAATTCTGAAATAAGCACTCAGTCAAAACTGCAAAGCCTCTAAAGGCTCACCTGAAGGAAGGGAAGGTGACAGTGTAGCAGGCTGATGAAGCTGAGGATCCTCATCCGAAGAGGAGTGAGCAGTAGCAGCAGAACGTGATGTAGAAGTGGAAGCCAGGAGGGGGGAAACAAAAGGAGAATGAACCAGAAGAATGTCCTGGCAGGAAGTCTGTGGAGGAGCTGAATCAGCATGGAGAGAGACCTGTTGGGAGGAACAAACAGGCGAAGGAGAATCCAAAATGAACACACCAGAGGGCAAGGTATGCAGTATAATATCTTGGGCACTGACAGCAGTAAGAGAGGTCCACGGGGCACCAGGACACTGTTGCATCCATCCCGTGGCTCGCAGAGCAGAAGCCGGAGACCAGGCCTGGTCAGCTGAGGAAGCATCACTAGGAGGAATCGTTGCCATAGCAGGCCAGGGAACAGACTCAGATAAGGCCCCTCCAGAGGAAATCACAGACAGAATCATCAAGGCAGGAGAGGTAGTGACTAGCGGTGACTGAACTGTAAAGGGGGGTAAGTCGGTAAGAGAAGAGTTGTCCTCTTTAACAAAGTCCCTCAAGATAGTGCAGTGATGCAGGTAGAGAGAGTGCAACTGCGATGGAGTCAGAGTCACAACTGAGGCCTCAGTAGTGGGAGCAGGAGGACAGGTTGGATGTAGTTGGCCAGAGTCCAGGAGCACAGTAGCAGCAGCAGTAGATGAGGGTACAGAAGGAAATCCATCCAAATCAGGTACTGTGTCTAAATGACTATTGCAGTGAGAATCAGGCTGTAGATCAGGCAAAAGAGCAGGATCAGATCCCTGGGGACAAAGAGCAGCAGAACTACCACCTCCTCCAGGGTCCGGGGTGGCAGCCATCTTAGCAAACAGCTAGATGGCCAAAGGTTCCCCCTGCAGCAGAGTAGGTGAATTTCCCCGATGTCCTGGCCAGATTTCTCCCATTCACAAAAAATACCACCAACAGCTTATTCTGGTTCCATTTCGGTTGCTTACCATCTATATCCCTCCTCCCCCCAGTCGCCCCTGAAAAAGGGACTTCTAGGCCCAGTGGGCCTACTGGGTCAACAAAATTCAACCGATACATAAATAAATAATGCATGTGTGAGGCTGCAGTCTACATCTGGAGATTGAAGTCCCCCAACAGTGTCCACTTCCCTCCCTTCAGAGCTCCTGTTACCTTTTTGCAGTCCATCCTATTCTCCTTGTGAACATCGAGCAAGAGTATTTGTTCAGGATGTCTGCCTTTTCCTGTTCCTCC
Organism: Neoceratodus forsteri; assembly: GCA_016271365.2. Classification (NCBI taxonomy): domain Eukaryota; kingdom Metazoa; phylum Chordata; order Ceratodontiformes; family Ceratodontidae; genus Neoceratodus; species Neoceratodus forsteri. The sequence continues at coordinate 187,165,820 of CM057459.1, read as the reverse complement.
TCTGCACAGTCCCCCATCTCTTTTTATGTCGGCTCACGCTTGCGCAGCCAACATATTGTGGTAGTAACAGATTTGGAGGCGTGGTCATTGTCGCGCAAATGCAGGGCACACATCAGAAGGTGCATCCCTCATTCCCCAATCAGGCAGCAGGAGGCACTGACCTCATGCATGCCTAATGTGGCCATCACAACAAAGAAAAGGTCAGTTGCAATGAGAGTGAAGCTGTCATGCAGCATGACCATTACACACCTCCAGTGGTGCAGGCAACATGGCGGCAGTGACTGCCGCTGCTGCTGCCTGTCACAATACCAATGGGGAGCCCACTCCCCATCAGCATAATGTGTCTCCTCCCCTTTTGTTGCTTGCCGAGGGAGGTGCCCAATTCCCCTCGGCATCATGCATCCCCCCCAAACATTTTTTGTTTGCCGATGGGGAGCCCAATTCCTGTCTGCTTTTACCCCTGTATTTTGCCAACTGGGGAGCTCACTTCCTATTGGCATCATGCACCCTCTAAGGAAAAAAAGCGTAGTACTGTACAAATCACACAGCAAAAAGAGCATGAGCATTACAGCTATGGTGGAAATAAGAGCATGGCACATTACAGCGCTGTACCAGTAGCTGTGATGACTCGGGCCAAGAAGTTATGACCCATGGCTGTCAGCTTGAGAACTGCACTGCTCCAGTAGTTCAGAGGCTAGTGTTATAGCCTTTGAGAGTCAGTGAAGATCAAGCTAACTGTGATTTGAGTCCCAACCAGTGCCCCTGTAATTGTGTTTTGTTTATATCAATTAGGTTGTGGAATGACCATCTGCCAGCTGCAATTTTTTTTTTATCATTTAAGTTGTGGAACAACAACATCCACTGGCACCCTGACTTTCTTCCCCTCCTGAGTTTTGCCCCCTCCCTCAGAGTTAATTATATTAAGTAGGGCATGGGTGTAGGCAGGCATACTCCAAGTACTCCATGGTGTGCAATTTTCTTTAAGGGTGGGTAGCAAATAGCTCTAAACTGCTTCCTTTTTCCATGAAATCTAACAAAGAAAATACTGAACCTTTCTGTAATTTTATTCATAGGAGTCAAAACTAGAAGAACTAGTCACTAATACTTTCTTTGCATCCCAAGGACAGTACAACTTTACAGGCTCTGGGCTGGTATGTGGGTGTCTTAGGGAACAATGCAGGGCATTTGTATTTACCCATGCATGGCAACAACCATTGTCATGAGATACAAAAGTTGTATTTATTGTTCCATATGAGGCAACAAACAGGGTCCTGGTGTACATTTGTATATTGTCTAGCTACACCCGGGGGGGGAGGGTAGCTCACCCTAACAAGGGGGGGGTTAGCAGTGAGTCCACTTGGTGTGCAGCTCTGAAATCCCTGGCTACACCCCTGAAGTAGGGTGTGGGGGAGCCCTCATAAAACACTATTGCAGGGTATGTGGGAGTGAAAGTTTTTCTTGTTTATGTCCTTTTCAACCTGTGCCTGCAATTTTTCTGTCACTGTATATTTTTTTAGCTCTCGCTATTTTTTCTCAGCGCTCTGATATCTTGTGCTGTATTCCCTGTGCAGATACTGACTACACTATAATTACTTTGCGATTTTTGACTAGATCCAGTGTAAAACTATTCTTGCAGGAGCAACAGCATTTATTTATGAATGAAAGAAAGTAATCCATCTTACTTTGTTGCACTTGGCTGGTATAACTTAAATTATGAAGAGTTTTAAAATCAGGAGACACAGAAAGCTTGCGTATGAGGCTCAGGTAAGGAACAGGCTGCATGTTTGTTGGGAATATGCAAAATTAAGGAATGTTGGTATCATCAAGCTCCTTGAATATTGTAGGAAATTATTGGCATTAAAATGGAGTGTATGCCCAAAGCAGTGCTTCTGAATTTTGTGGATTCATTGGATATAAATCAGCAGTAAAAGAAATCCTACATTTGACTACAGTGGCTATGATGTAAATGGTAATAAAGACAAGTATTTGTCAATGCCAAATGTTTGCTTGCTGGCATTGGCAGTGGTAGTGTAGAAGTTACAGAGCTGCGTAATAGTAATGGCAGTGAAGTATTGAACTGAAGCCAACCCCACCACCACCCTGCAGAGTGACAGGCATGGGGGTGTGCCTTTGGGTCGTCAGCCATAACGGCCACGACATTTCAGTACACCCCACCCTGCAGACACTGGCAAGTGTCACGGTGTTCCTTGGGGTCTTTGGTCCTTATGCACACCCCATTCCATTAGGAAATACAGTGGGATGAGTGCGATATAGGAGAATGGGGTGAACTTTGGGGCTGAAGAGTCCATGGCATACCTCAATGCTTTTCACTGGCTGCAGGGTGTGGAATGGGATGAGCATTACAAGCAAGAATCCCAAGTCACACCCCTGATGTCTGTCATTCTCTACAGGGTTGGGCGTTATGGTTGGAAACCCTAATACCTCAGGCATTCATTGTTATTTTCACTCCAAATGTTCAACATGGTTTTTTTGTGACCCCACCTCATGAACAGGGGGAATATCAGTTTGTTAGCCGAAAGCTGCTTATGCACAGCAACTATGGCATTTAGCACCACAGGTGCAGAAACATTCCGAACAGGATGTAAAAAATGACAGCTGTACTGTTCATGGGGAGGTGTAAAAAATGGCAATGTTGTAAATCTGCAGTAAAAATATTTAAAGAAATGGTAAAATCATGAGCATATACAGAAACTGTGCAACGCACACCCATAATATAATTAGGTTGGGGATTTTTTTTACAGCAGATTGTCAACTCAGGCATTTTGGTGCCTCCGATCATGAACAGTGTCACTGTGATTTTCTTTGTCTGTCCCGAACAATAATTTCCCAAGCGACCACGCATCTCTCGCTGAAAGTGTGAAAACACACTTCGCCATGTTAGAAAATGACAGCTAAAGCTGTAAATAGCGCAGTGTGAAAAATGCCACTGGTGAAAATCTGAACTTAAAATATTACAAAGTCATGAACTTACGAGGGTGCGTGGAAACTGCGCAATGCTCACCCATAACACAGACATTTTATGGATTTTTGTCACCAAATTTTCAACATAGCCATTTTAAGACCTCTGCTCATGAACAGTGTAACTGTGATTTTCTTAATCTGTCCCAAACATTGCTTTCACACATCAACAGCACCATTGTGCGCTACATGTGCGAAAACACATTTTGGGCAGCATATGAAAAATGGCAGCTGTACTGTTCATAAGGAAGTGTAATAAAATGGCAATGTTGAAAATCTGGAGTGAAAATATTAAATTTGCAAACTTATGAGCATGCATAGGAACTGCGCAACACATGCTCGTAAAACAGTAATTTTTAGGAATGTTTTCACCAAATTTTCAACATAGCCATTTTAAGACCTCTGCTCATGAACAGTGTCACTGTGATTTTCTTAATGTGTCCCGTACATTGATTTTGCCATTGACTGCACCATTGTGCGCTACATGGGCAGAAACACATTTGGGGCAAGATGTGAAAAATGACAGCTGTACTGCTCATAAGGAGGTGTGGTAAAATGGCGATGTTGAAAATCTAGATAAATATTGAAATTTCTAAGACTACAGTATCGTGGGAACTGCAAAACGCACACTCGTAAAACAGTCATTTTTTGGAATTTCTTCACCAAATTTTCAACATAGCCATTTTAAGACCTCTGCGCATGAACAATGTCACTGTGATTTTTTAATTTGTCCCATACATTGATTTAGCACACCGACTGCGTCATTGTGCGCTATGTGGGCAGAAACACGTTTTGGGTGAGATGTGAAAAATGACAGCTGTACTGCTTATAAGAAGGTGTGGTAAAATGTCAATGTTGAAAATCTGGAGTGAAAATATTGAAAATTTGCGAACTTACGAGCGTGCATAGGAACTGCACAGCTTGCGCTAAATAAAACAGTCGATTTTTGAAATTTTTCCACCAAATTTTCAAAATAGGCTTTTAGAGCCCACCTTATGAACACTGGCAGTGTCATTTCATTAATCAGTCCCAAAGGTGATTTGTGCAGTGACTGCGAAATCACTGGGACCCAATAATGCCATGACAGTGACATAATTCATGAGAAGGGGTCCCAAAACCCCATGTTGAAAATTTGGTGCAAAATTCCAAAAAATGCCTGAGATATGCAACAAAGTTGAAAACCCCCTATCTAGCCCATTATATAGCTTACCGGCATTTCCTCAGTTCGCGGTCGGCTTTGAAGAGTGCAGACGTATTCCCGGTCCACCGAAGATCATTGCGCCGAGGTATAGAGGTAAGTATGGGGTGAGGGAGGTGTGGGGAGGCAGGGTGTGCAGTAGGTGGGTGCGGGTTGTGGGAGGGAGGCCAGGGAGACTACGTGGGACCGTTTTTTTTTACAGGTGCTCTTTTTGTTTCCAATGGCCTTGAGGCATGTTTGCCACGCTGGGGTGGGCTCCCAGCATGGCACAAGGATGGTTGGGGGCATTCAGCCAATGGGGGATTGGGCACCCCGTCACCCAAAGCATCGATTACCACGCTGGGGTGGGCTCCCAGCGTGGCACCCAGTACTCAGGGGGGGTGAGGGCAGTGGAGCCGATGGGGGATTGGGCACCCCCGGCTATATCATGAGTTGCCACACTGGGGTGGACACCCAGCATGGCATTTGGAATGCTTTGGGGGGTGGGGGTGGGGGGAGTACAGCACACCATCAGCTATACAGTGTGTGTGCGCGTGCGAGGGGGTGCACACGCCTGCGTGTGTGTGTGTGTGTGGGGGGGCTGCGCATGAGCAAGCGATATCTTATCGCTGCTCACTGAAGCGTAGCTCCCCCTTTGAACTGTATGCCACTGCATTTTGGAGCTTGTCATAGACAGCTCCATCATGCATTAGCTTACAGAGGCCACGCCTGCCAATACACTGATTGAATTGGAAGAGCGGGTGACACACCTCCGAAATCTCAGATGATGGCACTATGTTTCTTACACATGCGTGCATGCAAGCATAACAAACATAATAAATGTATCTAAATTTTTGAAGACCGTTTTTTGCTTTTTTGTGCGTGCATATGTGACATATGAATGAGGGATCCACTCACTGTAGATCAAGGGAGGATGTGAAATGGTGCAGTTATATGGGGGGGGTGAACAAAGTGGTAGACAGTAAGCCCTACCAGAGCTTCAGGCTGATGTAGCACAGCGATACATGGGGGGGTGAACAAAGTGGAAGACAGTAAGCCCCACCAGAGCTTTAGGCTGATGTAGCACAGCTGGACTAAGGAAAGGGAGGATGTAAAATGGTACAGGTACATGGGGGTGAACAAAGTGGTAGACAGTAAGCTCTACCTGAGCTTCAGGCTGATGTTGCACAGCTGGACTAAGGCAGAAGCACCCACGGCATGTTCTTATAGTTCCCATGTATATGTCCATTTATGTTCTTACAGCGCTGATTGCCTAACTGAGCCAAGATGTAAAACAGACACTAAAATGTAAGGTTTATTTCAGGTGACCATGTTCTTATAGTCCCCATTTATATGTCCATTTATGTTCTTACAGTGTTGATTGCCTAACTGAGCCAAGATGTAAAACAGACACTAAAATGTCAGGTTTATTTCAGGTGACCAGGATCATAGTGGGGAGAGGGGGCAGGTGAAACAATGTCCTGAGAATGTGCGTAAACTTATTAACCGTTGCTGTGCCAAGGAGTGATACACCGGTCCAGAATCCCTATACGTTTAAATTATGTTTGCAGCCTAAAGGTGCTTAGGTGGATTGGCATTTACATTACTCAGCAGCAAATCTTTTCATACTTTTTGATCATCGGTTAAGATATAACCACTAACTGATGAGACACTTGGGGCATGAAACTGTGCTACCAGCAAAGTTGCATTTGCAAAGCCCTGAATATTTATCTGCTGATAATGAAATGAAAACTGTCAGCTGATAACATTCAGCCACTGTCCATTGCACAGAATAGACATCTCACTGATAGATCTGGAGCAAAGGACATGCACTTGCCAAAACACCACTACAACTCCAGACACGGAAGAAAGAGTTTATGCAGTTTCATCGCTGTTAACTTTTTCAGCATTTTAAACAGTTACTTAGCATCTGCACTAAGGTGTTACACGTCAGCTGAACTGAATTGTGACACCAGAATCCCTGCGATCAACATTTGTAAGCAAAGTGAATTGAAAAAATCAATAGATGTATAAAATGGTAAGTGACATGAGTCAATAACAACATATCTGCATGTAATACTTGGCTTAAAATTTGAGCACTACCATGTTTCACACCACAGCGTCAAACAGGGATGCCATTGATAATTCAGCTAATGTCAAGCAGTTTTGAGCCATAAAAAATATTACTGTATCAGTATGATGGCAGCAACAGGATCAGAAAATTATGAAATAAAATGCAACAGCACCCTATCAGGCCATATGTTGTGCAGGTGGAGGAGTGCATGAGCACCCAGGGTGGGCTGTTAGGCGGCTTCAGATTCACCGGAGAAAGGGTGGATTTGATTGTGAGCTACGGTTGAATTTGTGTTTTCTTTTTCTATACCTAGTTTAGCTATTTTGTTAGGGCACATGTCTGACCCTAAGATGTTTAGGTCACAAGGTGATGTGACTTCATTGAGCATCTGATCTGAGAAAGAGCTGTGTGATTCTATCTAAATGCCAGCTCACGGCAATTCAGAGAAAAAATATATTTTGAAGCTGCATTACCAGACTAAGTGTGCAGTTTGGTGAATTACCACACAGGGGTGTGTATATGACAGCACTAAAAGGCGCATTAAAGTGCTTCAGTCATGAAAACCTCCCCCACTGGCTGCTGCTGAAATGCATAGCAGTATGTTCTTTGTGCATTCTGGCTGTTCTTTGCTTCAGCTGCAGATAGTACAGTATGCTCAAGTTCGTTTGCATAGGTTTTAGCAGCGAGGAGTTCACATTGGCAGAGTCTAGTAAGAGAAAATGCTTGGAATTAACATACAACAAAGTCTGAGTTTTCTCATCAAATGCTGAGGTATTTTTCTGGAGGATTAGAACCCATGGAGTCCATGAAGGTGTGCTTTGCAGAACTGGCGTGTGTAAGGACTGTTAGGCACCCACTCATTTGGTGGTCCTGCTTTCGCAGGGAACAGTTTATTAAAGTAATGATGTGTGACTTGTCTCTCTAAGCTAGACAAGACTACAGCAATCTATCAGGTAACCAACACAGTTGATCTGTGTGTGTGGGGGGGGAGCTGCTCACTGAAGCGTAGCTCCCTCTTTCAACTGTATGCGACTGCATTTTCAACTGCTGTCATAGACAGCTTCAGCAGTGATTGGAGAAATGTGACCATGCCTGCAAACACACTGACTGAATTGGAAGATGCTGACACACCTCTGAAAAACTCAGATGATGGCACTATGTTTCTTGCATATGCGTGCAAGCAAACATAAAAATGAACATGCTGCCTGCATAAGACCTCTCCCCAGATCCCTAAACTCCCTCTGTACTATGCCAACCCCATCCCTAGCCAGGTAATTAGTCCCCAGATTTGCAATGACATCCCTCAGCCTCCCTCCCTGCTGTCCTAGTGATCCTCAGGACCCAGTTCCTATCCCTTCAGGGCATGGTGCCATGCAGGCATCTAACCTGCCTCCCCACCACCACCTTTCCTATTTCCAGATTTATCCCCCCTCAAAGTTGAGTCCCCCACCATAAATTGCCTCCTCCTTATCTGGAGTCCTCTACTACCCTCCTGGGGTTTCCACTACTAAGGACCCCCATCCTCCTCAGACCCTACATGGGTGCCTCCTCTGAGCAATCTCAAACAGCCAGAGTGGCATAGGAATTCTGTAGCTTTATCAGTTCTGACCTGCTACCCTAGCAGAGTCCACCTCAATCCAGCTGCTCCTCCTTCTAGGCACCCTCTGAGGCAACTGTGTCAGATTTAGTGGCCCCATGGTGGAGAAAGAGATTGCCCACAGCCTAGCCAACTCAGCCTGGAGTCCAGCAACTCCTCCATCATCCCCAAGATGGGCATGCATCTGGATCAGCACTGCAGTCTCCAGAAGGTCTGCACTGCACTTTTTGCAGGAACCACAAGTTTAGTGGGTAGCAGATTTGTAATCCATCATGTGTTTGAAAATGTTGAATTGTGATGTAGCCTGGAATAGAATCATTACATTCTCATGGTTCTCCTTGACAGCAGGGTTTGTATGCTGCTTGGGATCAAAGACAACCACTTTTTTATGTGAACAGTTAATCAGAAAGACTGTACAACACCACGAGGGAAGCAGTCAGTGTAAAGTATACTGGAAAGAGGTTTTTACTCAGACCCTCGCCACCCGAACAGATGTGTAATTGTCCTCTATTTCCACCCTCCCTGATGCTCTAAGAGTAGACCCCACCAGGTTCTACTTGTAAGTCAGCCATAGGGGTAGGGACCTTCAGAGTAATACACTCTAGCCTTTCTGGCTGACCATAGAATAGAATAGACACTGATGGCAGAAAAATACTGACTGGCCCATCTAATCTGCCTGGCGCCACTTACAGTATGATGCGCTTCAGCTCTGCTGTTTGTCCACCCTCCACAGGAGCACTCAGCAAGAGACCCACGATTGCCCTCTGAACAAACCTGGTTTCAGCTGGGCCAGAAATTCTTTGACATTATTACATAGAATAAGCAGCGGTCTGATAATGCAGTTGCCAGGTGGAGACGCTTACTATGCCAGCACCCTGGACTCATGCCACTAGCTGGAAGCAACTTGATGGAAGGACTGAGAAACCCATAGGATGGGAGGTAGCCTCTGCCATTGCACTGCTGCTTGGTGCTTTAGTGTGGCTCAAGAGGTACATTTGGAAGCTGTGGGTAATCTAGGAATGCACCCTTCCTAAAGAGGGGTCAGATAGGGAGAAACATCGGTGGAGGGTGGACTGGCCCAAGCAGAGGCCTTTAGCATGTCGACCAGTGCTGCTCTGCTGTCTCAGGGAATGGTCTGTCTGCTCTACACCTCACTTCATCACCTTGCCTCTGCCATGGTGGTCCACCAGAAATTTAGAGGAAGTTAAGTGGACTCCCCAGGATGGTAAAGTAGGCTACCCTTCTTAACTGGAGGACTAAGAACCCATTAGTTATTACACGTAACAATACACATCCTATCTAGCGGTTATATAGGCAGGTCATAATGATCGAGCTTAAACAAGCCAAAACACTTACTTTCTATCTTTCAGTTATATAGGGCAGGTAGTAATGATCTAGAATAAGCAAGCCAACACACTTACTTTCTATCTGGCAGTTATATAGGGAAGGTAGAATGATCTAGCATAAACAAGCCAGCACAGTTACTTTCTGTCTTTCAGTAATATAGGGCAGGTAGTAATGATCTAGTATAAACAAGCCAAAACACTTACTTTCTATCTGGCAGTTATATAGGGCAGGTAGTAATGATTGTGCATAAACAAGTGTCGTGGAAATTTCTTACTTGTTATACAGAGACAAAGAAACAGTCTTGTGCAGAGTTCAAACCATTTATTCACGTATGCATACGGAGAGCCAGGTCCCCATGCTGTTATGGCATAGCTCCAATTACAATAGTAAGTCTCCTCTTTTTATACCCTGCCTTACTTACATAACAGTTTCTTGGCACAATTTTATTGGACAGTACACTTCATGTAATACTGCTGTAACTTACTGACTGGCTATACTGATTATTATGCTAACTTACTTTAGCCACATCATCTAGAAGGCATGCATAAATTACTACAAAGACATGCTTGTGGAAATTTCCATCATCCACCAAGGGCATGCCTTACTACAAAGACATGCTTGTGGAAATTACCATCATCCACCAAGGACATGCTTACTCTGCTACCAAGGACATGCTATGCTATGCTATGGAATTTTCCACTATCCACCATTTATATGAAGATTGTTTCAGTTCTGCAGCCATTTTGTGGTGCTTTCTATGCACCGTTGTTTTACAGCATTGTTATACAGAATTTTCTTCCTCCACACAAGTTAACACACTTACTTTCTATCTGGCAGTTATATAGGGCAGTTAGTAATGATCTAGCATAAACAAGCTAATACACTTACTTTCTATCTGGCAGTTGGGAGAAGAGGATCTGGAGCAGCAGAGAGGCACAGTGGCCCCAGACCAAGAAGGCGGGCAGCAGGCTTGGTTTATTTGCTGCTGGGCTTCTGGCACCAGGAGGGCCAATCACTGAAGCAGTGGCTCCTGGAAGGAGCCAATTGAGTGGGAAGCATGAGGATTTGAAAGTGAGGCCAGGCTTTAAAGACCCAGCCATCACACTTCTCGGCAGTCAGGAGGAAGATGGGAACAAGGCAGCAGTCGCACGAACAGGGATCTGAAGCAGTGAAGAGACACAGCAGCCCCAGACTGAGGAGGTGAACAGCAGGCTTTGTTTATTTGCTGCTGGGCTTCTGGCTCTAGGAGGGGCCAGTCACTGTATCAGCAGCTACTGGAAGTAGCCAATAGAGTAGGGAGTGTGAGGATTTGAAGGCCCAACCACTTCATGTTCCCACAGCAGTCAGGAGGAGGAGGAGGAGGGAACAAGGTGACTGTTGCGCCGAACAGGGATCAGGAACAGCAGAGGGGCACAGTGTCCCTAGACTGAGGAGGCGGCAGCAGGTTTTGGTTACCCTACCCTGCCACCCTGGCCCCAACCACTATTAAATAGCCATGGTGGAAGGAGCTGGAGCTGCAGAGCTGGGGAAAAGCTGAAGGCACGCTCTCTGGGGGAAGAGCCTACAAAGGAAAGGGTCAGGAAGGAACTGATCATGACTTGGACAGAGAGCTCTGGGTGAGTCTATTTATGGCATTACTGGCCATAGGAGGGTGAGGGGAAAGTTGCTGGCATTCAGTTGAAGGGGTGGTGAGGACAATTGTGTAAGTTCTAAGATTTGGTAAAGAAATATAGGTAGTACTGTGCTGTGTGGTACTGTAAGAGTAGATCTCAATCTATGATTTGGGAAAGGATGTAGAGTTAGTACTGTAAACTGTTGTTAAGTTAATATTGTTTGGGCTCATTGCTGGTAGAAGTGGCAAGGGTTGTAGTGAAGAGTGTAGTACTGTGTCCTGGTAGATGGTATCATTTATGCTCTATGCATTTAGAGGAGGTGAGGAATGATAGCTAGGAACTGCACTAATAACATAGAAACATAGACTTTGACAGCAGATAAGGACCACTTAGCCCATCCAGTCTGCCCATTTCCCTACCTACTGGATAGGCCGCAGATCCTAGTTAACCAACAGCCTATTTCTTCCTACACCCCCCACAAGAATTGCCTTATGTCTTTCCCATGCATTCTTGAATTCTCCCACAGTTTTAGACCCCACAATCTCTTCAGAAAGGCTGTTCCATGCATCCACTACCCTCTCTGTGAAATAATACTTCCTCACATTGCCCCTGAACTGCCCTCCTTCTATCTTTAAATTGTGTCCCCTTGTTCTTGCATGTCTCTTTTTCTGAAAGATGCTACCCTCTTGGACTTTGTTGATTCCACTGAGGTACTTAAAGGTTTCTATCATGTCCCCCCTCTCCCTTCTTTCCTCAAGGGAATACATATTAAGCTCCTTTAGTCTTTCCTCATACGGCTTCTCTTGCAGACCATGTACCATTTTAGTTGCCCTCCTCTGGACTTATAGTTGGTACTGTAGAAGTAGTGACTGAACTGGTTAGGAATTTATAGATAGTACTGTATTTTTTAGCCAGAGCAGGAATCATGGGTAGGATAGTGGGCTGCAATGGATGTGGGGCGGTGGTTTGAATGAACATATTGTGAAGGCTGAGGGGATGTCCAATCTGTCACAGGCTGAGAAGAATTGAGGACACAATGCTGTGGCTTGGTAGAGAGTTGGACAGGTTGGGGAATGGGTAGAAGATGGGGCAAGGGGGCCTCCTTCAGGGAGCAACATGAGGATATTGCAGGGGAGGAGCAATGGTTCAAGGGAGGGGATGGGGATGAACATGAGAACACCTCATGGGTGGAGCATTGGATTGAAGGTGAGGAAGGGAAGAGGGTGAAGGGGCAAAATGAATGGGAGCCCAGGCACTGAAGGGAAGGATCAGGCAAGAGAAAGGAGCATGCACACAGCACAGCAATGGGGGGATGTAATAGGTTTGTGGTGCTGGCAACATTGGGGCAGAAAAGGGAGAAAAGGGTCTCCAGAAGGAGGCAAGAGAGGAAAAGGGAGGGGAATGCACAAGGGCAGTAGTCAGTTGGTGGAGACATCATGGGTGGAAGGAGAAGGTCACAGCTGGAGGAGACAGTTGAAAGGAGCAGGGATGCAGCAATGTGAAGCAGGATGGATGGAGAGGATGTCAGGGGCATAGCAAAGGTAGCAGTGGAGAATACTGATGGAAAAGCAACAGGGACAGGAGAATGGTGTAGAAAAGGTGCAGGCGGATAGTAGGAGAAGAGACAGGGACAGACAGGGGATTATGAACAGGAGGAGGTTGGGCAGAAGAGGAACAGTGGCAGAGACGGGTGGGAGAAGTATGCTGGAGGAGGAGTCAGGAAGGAAAAACAGTGACAAGGACAGTTGGGGTAATATGTGCTGGTGAGGAGGAGTCACACAGGAGAGGAACAAAGGAGAAGAAACAGGCATAGGAAAATATGGGGGGAGCACTAGTACTGGGGGATTCAATACTAAGGGGGATAAGTTAGGGTAGCAAGTGAGAATGGCATAGTTGTATATAGGTGGAGGCCATGCCATGGATGACAGCTGAAAGAATGGGAAAATCCGTTCTGAAATATGCTAGAAGGGAAGGAGACCTCATATAGTTCTACATCTGGGGACAAACAACCTGGCTGATAGTACAGTAGAGGTAGTCAAAAGAGGTTTGAGGAGCTGGGAAGTTTACAAGAGGGAAGGTAGAAAGAAGCGGTTACTTTTTCTGAGGTGTTACAAGTGCCAAAGGTGAGTATGACTGGAAAATAAAGGATCAAGAATTTAATGAATGGTTGGGCAAATGGTGTCACATAAAGGATATGAGTTAGTGGGAAGGTGGGGAAAGACCTGGGAGGACAGTAGTCTATGATAAGGAGGGCAAAAAGGTGATGAAATGGAGGATTGGGGAGTATATTGAGGTAGCAGGACATTTAAACTAGGAGTGCGGGATGGCAGGTGGAAGGGAGGGCACACGGGGTCACAGGATGGGAAGCAAAGAAAGCTTACCCCACAGAACAAGGGCAGTGAACTAGGTAGCAGCACTAGAGGAGATGCCGGAAGTGGGGGGAGGGATGGAAGGTAATCAGCATGAATGCTAGGAGCCTGGGGGATAAAATGTATGACCTTCAGGCCCTCATAGTGGCAAGGGAGGTGGACATGGCAGCAATAATGGAAACATGGGCCACCAAATACCATGACTGGGACCTGGCAGTCCCAGGATACAGAATATTCCTCAGAGATAGGGAAAATAGGAGAGACACTATACATAAAGAAGGGGCTAAAGTGTGTTAGGGAGGAGGGGGGAGGAGGGAGAAACAGAGTCATTATGGCTGCTAATCCAGAATTACTGGAATAGGACTCTCCAGATGGGAATGGTGTACAGGCCACCATCCCGGATAGAGGAGTTGGATAGGGAATTTATGGGGCAGATCAGAAGGGCATGTGGGAAGGGGAGTCTGGTGGTGGTGGTGGTGGACTTCAACCTGCAGGGGGTAGATTGGGAAATTTTGGCCAGCAGCAATTAAAGGGAGCAGGTACTGCTGGATGCCTTTCAGGAAAGCTTCCTGACAGAGGAGGTCAGCAAAGGAAGCACTCTTGACCTAGTGCTCACAAATGGAGAGTTGGCGAGGGATATCAAGGTGGATGAACCAGTAGCGGGGAGATGGGAACTCCTAAAGAAGTGGTTATTATAGGCTACCAATTCCTGTAGCAGGAGTCAGAGTTAAAAGGCCAGGGCAAAAAGGCTTAGCTGGATGAGCCGGGGGGGGGTTGTGAAAATGGTAAGGAGAAGAAGTGTGGCCCTTATGAGATACAGGAAATCAGGGAGGGATGATCAGGAGTAGTACCTGCAGCAGTCAAGGGAGTGGCAAGGGTAGTTAGGGCAGCAAAAACCACTAAAACCTTAAAGCTGGTGTAAGGCATTAGGAGGTGGAAAAAGCTTTTCAGATACATCAGGAGAAAAGAAGCTGTAAAGAGCAGATAGTAAGGATTAAGAAGGAAGGGATGGGCAGAAAAGGGAGAAAAGGCAGAAGCATTCAATGACTACTGCTCGGTATTCTGAAGAGAGGAGTGCTACCTGAGGGGTGGGGGCAGTAAAGGATGGCGAGGCACCACAGATGGGGTGATCATAGAAGGTAGAGTGCTGGAGGGCTTGAGGTGCTGAGGGTTGACAGGGTACTAGGCCAGATAGCATTCATCCCAGGATACTGAAGAAGCTAGCAGAGATCCTAGCAGGACACTTGGCAGGCCTATTCAATGCCCACTGAATTCTTGATGAATACCCAATGATTGGAGGTTTGCTCATGTGGTTTCCCTGTATAAGAGCAGACACAAGGATGAACCAAGGAATGATAGACTGGTGAACCTCCCGTCCATCATGGGGAAACTAATGGAAAGTATCCTGAAGGACAGGCTGGTGTCCCTGCTGGAGTCTGAGGGACTGCAGGACAGTAGACAGTATGGCTTTGTAGTGGGCAGATCTTGTCAAACCCACCTGATAGATTACTATGACTGGGTAACTAGGCAGATAGACAAAGGCCATGCAGTGGTTGTCCTGTACCTGGACTTCAGCAAGTCATTCAGTTCGGTGCCACAGGGGAGACTTGGAATAAAACTTGAAAGTACTGGGACAGGAGCAAAAATGGTGGGATGGGTGATAGACTGGCTGCAGGGAAGGCAGCAGAGGGTGATGGAGGAAAGGAAACTCTCATAAACAAGGGCAGTAATGAGCGGGGTTCCTCAGGGCTCAGAACTGGGACCAGTGTTATCTGGGATATTTACAGTAGATGTTTCCAGCGGCATTAAGAACAAGATCAGCCTGTTTGCTGAGGACACCAAGATAGGGGTGGTGGTGGGTGATATAGAGGGGTGGCAAAGTTTTCAAGGAGAATCTGAAAAAGCTGGAGACCTGGTCGGGCACTTGTCAGCTGGGGTTCAATGCCAAAAACTGTATGGTGCTGCATTTTGGGGCAAAGAATCCAAGGGGAAACTACCAACTGAGGGAGTGGCAGCTGGTGGAGACTGAGGAACAGAAGGATCTGGGAGTAGTTATAACAGGATCAAAGAACAACTCCACACAATGTAGGAAAGCAGCAGGGCTAACAAAATGTGGGTTACATCACAAGGGGAATAACCTTGAGTAGGGGAAGTAATTCTGCTGTTGTATAGATAATTTGTTAGATCTCATCTCAAATACTGCGTGCAGTACTGGCATCCATACCTGAAAAGGACATTAAATTACTGGAATGGGTGCAGTGCAGAGGAACTAAGATGATACAGGGACTGAGGGACTTACCATATGAAAGAAGGCTTGGGGAGTTGAAGATGTACTCGATGGAGGAAAGGAGGTGACAGGAGACATAATTGAAACATTCAAGTATGTGAGAAGGATGAACAAGACTGGTATGGATGGGATCTTCAGAGTAAGGGTGGGAGGGATACTAGTGGCCATGACATGAGATTGGAGGAGGAGAGGTTCAGAAGGGAAATGAGGAGGTACTTTTTAAGGAGAGGGTGGTGGCTGGGTGGAATCGTTACCAGCAGAGAGGTGAGACTTAGAACAGTGGGATGCTTCAAAAGGGGCTGCAATAGGGCAGGGGGAAGATAAAGGGAGGGGGAGGAGCAGCTGCAGAACAGCGCTGCTAGCTGCAAAATTGAGCAGACTCGATAGACCAAAATGGCCTTTTCCAGCTGACAATTTTGTGTGTTTATATGTCCGTAGTTATATAGGAAAGGTAGCAATGCTGTAGCATAAACAAGTCAACACACCTTCTAAGACAGTTTGCACAAAACTTGGTCTTGCCTTTAAAATTAGGTCCTCCCTCAATGATGCTGCTCGGCTTGCTATTGCACAAGGATTTCTCCTACCTGCTCTGACATATTGCTCTCAGGTTTACCTTAAAGCTAGCAAAGGAGCGCTCCAGAAATGGAGCACCTGCTATAACAGTATATGCAGATTTGCTCTCTCCGCTCACAGACTTACCCATCATTGCCTGCTCTACTCGAAAATAAATTGTCTCTCCCCAGACTCGCTCAGACACTTTTCTGTGGGCTGTACAATTCATAATATGATCAGAACAGGGTCCCCTAAATACCTTGCCGAACTATTAACTCTTCCCTCCCAAGCATACCTCCTCATGGCATCTGCTCAAACCCAACCTTGAAATTCCCAGATATCGCACAAAAAAAAGGGAATGATCCTTCACCATATCTGGCCCAGGCTCCTGGAACTCCATTCCTCCCACATCAAGCTCTCCAAATCCCACAAGGCCTTTAAACTGGGTCTTTGGACACACCTATTAGAATCTGACTGCTGCTCTTGTGCTGTAACTTGAGCCTCTCCCTAGCATTTTCTCCTCTCTATGGCACTTATTGATTTCCTGCTGGTCTCCAAAATCTAAAAGTTTCCCACATCCAGCAGATATCCTATTGTTATAATGTTACTTCATTTAAGTTTTGTTTGCTGTTTGTCGTTTCAGTTTAGTCACTGATGTATCATCAGATGAAAATAATTAATGTAATGTTATCTGTTTCTCTTTGTCATCACTGATAATGACTGTACCTGGCTGTATACTGTTCAAATGTTTGTTCTCACCTCATGCTGTGTCATGAAATACTCTTTAATGCTGACTCTGGTCTCCCTGTCTGTACTCTCCCAGGTCATGCCTGAATATAGGCAACACTGTTATCTAGTGTGCCACCCTGTAAACAAAAACAAAATAAATAAATAAAGTTTAACAAAACAAATTGGGGGTGAGGTGGAGCCCTCACAACTGTTAACAAAACAAGCTAATATTTAGGTTTTATATTGGGGGGCACTTTTTGTTGTTTATTCTCCCCATAGTTTAATAGCTTCTCCTGGAAAGGTATGCTAAGATATTGGCATAGTAGAGTGCAGGTTGAAATATTCAGGTCCATAAAACCAAGAGGCCCCTAGTCCTTCACTTTTGGCAGTTACCAAGAGAGGAACGGACTTCAGGCAGGCCCAAGCAGTACCTGGATACCCCTGTTGGAGGAAGTAAAATAATCAAAACAGAGCTGAATTACAGCTGGCCTGCTGAGGGCACAGATTACTCCGGATCTAGGGTTACCACCTGTCCCTATGTATCTATGTATCTATGTATGAACTATAGCTGGCCTGCTGAGGGCACAGATTACTCCTGATCTAGGGTTACCACCTGTCCCTATGTATCTATGTATCTATGTATGAATTATAGCTGGCCTGCTGAGGGCACAGATTACTCCTGATCTAGGGTTACCACCTGTCCCTATGTATCTATGTATCTATGTATGAATTATAGCTGGCCTGCTGAGGGCACAGAGTACTCCTGATCTAGGGTTACCACCTGTCCCTATGTATCTATGTATCTATGTATGAACTATAGCTGGCCTGCTGAGGGCACAGATTACTCCTGATCTAGGGTTACCACCTGTCCCTATGTATCTATGTATCTATGTATGAATTATAGCTGGCCTGCTGAGGGCACAGAGTACTCCTGATCTAGGGTTACCAACTGTCCCTATGTATCTATGTATGAATTATAGCTGGCCTGCTGAGGGCACAGATTACTCCTGATCTAGGGTTACCACCTGTCCCTATGTATCTATGTATGAATTATAGCTGGCCTGCTGAGGGCACAGATTACTCCTGATCTAGGGTTACCACCTGTCCCTATGTATCTATGTATCTATGTATGAATTACTAGCTGGCCTGCTGAGGGCACAGATTACTCCTGATCTAGGGTTACCACCTGTCCCTATGTATCTATGTATGTAAATTATAGCTGGCCTGCTGAGGGCACAGATTACTCCTGATCCTGGGTTACCACCTGTCCCTATGTATCTATGTATCTATGTATGAATTACAGCTGGCCTGCTGAGGGCACAGATTACTCCTGATCTAGGGTTACCACCTGTCCCTATGTATCTATGTATCTATGTATGAATTACAGCTGGCCTGCTGAGGGCACAGAGTACTCCTGATCTAGGGTTACCACCTGTCCCTATGTATCTATGTATCTATGTATGAATTACAGCTGGCCTGCTGAGGGCACAGATTACTCCTGATCTAGGGTTACCACCTGTCCCTATGTATCTATGTATGAATTATAGCTGGCCTGCTGAGGGCACAGATTACTCCTGATCTAGGGTTACCACCTGTCCCTATGTATCTATGTATCTATGTATGAATTACAGCTGGCCTGCTGAGGGCACAGATTACTCCTGATCTAGGGTTACCACCTGTCCCTATGTATCTATGTATCTAAGTATGAATTATAGCTGGCCTGCTGAGGGCACAGATTATTCCTGATCTAGGGTTACCACCTGTCCCTATGTATCTATATATCTATGTATGAATTATAGCTGGCCTGCTGAGGGCACAGATTACTCCTGATCTAGGGTTACCACCTGTCCCTATGTATCTATGTATCTATGTATGAATTATAGCTGGCTGCTGAGGGCACAGATTACTCCTGATCTAGGGTTACCACCTGTCCCTATGTATCTATGTATCTATGTATGAATTATAGCTGGCCTGCTGAGGCACAATTACTCCTGATCTAGGGTTACCACCTGTCCCTATGTATCTATGTATCTATGTATGAATTATAGCTGGCATGCTGAGGGCACAGATTACTCCTGATCTAGGGTTACCACCTGTCCCTATGTATCTATGTATCTATGTATGAATTATAGCTGGCCATGCTGAGGGCACAGATTACTCCTGATCTAGGGTTACCACCTGTCCTTATGTATCTATGTATCTATGTATGAATTATAGCTGGCCTGCTGAGGGCACAGATTACTCCTGATCTAGGGTTACCACCTGTCCCTATGTATCTATGTATCTATGTATGAATTACAGCTGGCATGCTGAGGGCACAGATTACTCCTGATCTAGGTTACCACCTGTCCCTGTATCTATGTATCTATGTATGAATTATAGCTGGCCTGCTGAGGGCACAGATTACTCCTGATCTAGGGTTACCACCTGTCCCTATGTATCTATGTATCTATGTATGAATTATAGCTGGCATGCTGAGGGCACAGATTACTCCTGATCTAGGGTTACCACCTGTCCCTATGTATCTATGTATGAATTATAGCTGGCATGCTGAGGGCACAGATTACTCCTGATCTAGGGTTACCACCTGTCCCTATGTATCTATGTATCTATGTATGAATTATAGCTGGCTGCTGAGGGCACAGATTACTCCTGATCTAGGGTTACCACCTGTCCCTATGTATCTATGTATCTATGTATGAATTATAGCTGGCTGCTGAGGGCACAGATTACTCCTGATCTAGGGTTACCACCTGTCCCTATGTATCTATGTATCTATGTATGAATTATAGCTGGCCTGCTGAGGGCACAGATTACTCCTGATCTAGGGTTACCACCTGTCCCTATGTATCTATGTATCTATGTATGAATTATAGCTGGCCTGCTGAGGGCACAGAGTACTCCTGATCTAGGGTTACCACCTGTCCCTATGTATCTATGTATGAATTAATAGCTGGCCTGCTGAGGGCACAGATTACTCCTGATCTAAGGTTACCACCTGTCCCTATGTATCTATGTATCCATGTATGAATTATAGCTGGCTGCTGAGGGCACAGATTACTCCTGATCTAGGGTTACCACCTGTCCCTATGTATCTATGTATCTATGTATGAATTATAGCTGGCCTGCTGAGGGCACAGATTACTCCTGATCTAGGGTTACCACCTGTCCCTATGTATCTATGTATGAATTACATCTGGCCTGCTGAGGGCACAAATTACTCCTGATCTAGGGTTACCACCTGTCCCTATGTATCTATGTATCTATGTATGAATTATAGCTGGCCTGCTGAGGGCACAGATTACTCCTGATCTAGGGTTACCACCTGTCCCTATGTATCTATGTATCTATGTATCTATGTATGAATTATAGCTGGCCTGCTGAGGCACAGATTACTCCTGATCTAGGGTTACCACCTGTCCCTATGTATCTATGTATCTATGTATGAATTATAGCTGGCCTGCTGAGGGCACAGATTACTCCTGATCTAGGGTTACCTCCTGTCCCTATGTATCTATGTATCTATGTATGAATTATAGCTGGCCTGCTGAGGGCACAGATTACTCCTGATCTAGGGTTACCACCTGTCCCTATGTATCTATGTATGAATTATAGCTGGCCTGCTGAGGGCACAGATTACTCCTGATCTAGGCTTACCACCTGTCCCTGTATCTATGTATCTATGTATGAATTATAGCTGGCCTGCTGAGGGCACAGATTACTCCTGATCTAGGGTTACCACCTGTCCCTATGTATCTATGTATCTATATATGAATTATAGCTGGCCTGCTGAGGGCACAGATTACTCCTGATCTAGGGTTACCACCTGTCCCTATGTATCTATGTATCTATGTATGAATTATAGCTGGCCTGCTGAGGGCACAGATTACTCCTGATCTAGGGTTACCACCTGTCCCTATGTATCTATGTATCTATGTATGAATTATAGCTGGCTGCTGAGGGTCAGGATTACTCCTGATCTCGGGTTACCACCTGTCAATATGTATCTATGTATCTATGTATGAATTACAGCTGGCCTGCTGAGGGCACAGATTACGCCTGATCTCGGGTTACCACCTTCCCTATGTATCTATATATGAATTACAGCTGGCCTGCTGAGGGCACAGATTACTCCTGATCTCGGGTTACCACCTGTCCCTATGTATCTATGTATCTATGTATGAATTATAGCTGGCCTGCTGAGGGCACAGATTACTCCAGATCTAGGGTTACCACCTGTCCCTATGTATCTATGTATCTAATATGATTTACAGCTGGCTGCTGAGGGCACAGATTACTCCTGATCTAGGGTTACCACCTGTCCCTATGTATCTATGTATCTATGTAAGAAAAACAGCTGGCCTGCTAAGGCACAGAGTACTCCTGATCTAGGGTTACAACCAGTCCCTATGTATCTATGTATCTATGTATGAATTATAGCTGGCCTGCTGAGGACACACAGTACTCCTGATGTAGGGTTACCACCTGTCCCTATGTATCTATGTATCTATGTATGAATTACAGCTAGCTGCAGGGGGCACAGATTACTCAAGATCTAGGGTTACCACCTGCCTTATCTATGTATCTATGTATGAATTATAGCTGGCCTGCTGTGGGCACAGAGTACTCCTGATCTAGGGTTACCACCTGTCCCTATGTATCTATGTATGAATTACAGCTGGCCTGCTGAGGGCACAGATTACTCCTGATCTAGGGTTACCACCTGTCCCTATGGATCTATGTATCCATGTATGAATTACAGCTGGCTGCTGAGGCACAGATTACTCCTGATCTAGGGTTACCACCTGCCCCTATGTATCTATATATCTAAGTATGAATTACAGCTGGCCTGCTGAGGGTACAGATTACTCCTGATTTAGGGATACCACCGGTCCCTATGTATCTATGTATCTATGTATGAATTACAGCTGGCCTGCTGAGGGCACAAATTACTCCTGATCTAGGGTTACCCCCTGTCCCTATGTATCTATGTATCAATTTATGAATTACAGCTGGCCTGCTGAGGGCACAGGGTACTCCTGATCTAGGGTTACCACCTGTCCCTAGGTATCTGTGTATCTATGTATGAATTACAGCTGTCTGCTAAGTGTACAGATTACTCCTGATTTAGGGATACCACCTGTCCCTACATATCTATGTATCTGTGTATGAATTATAGCTGGCCTGCTGAGGGCACAGAGTACTCCTGAACTAGGGGTTACCACCTGTCCCTTATGTATCTATGTATGAATTACAGTTATGGCTGGCCTGTGATGGCACAAGATTACTCCTGATCTAGGGTTACCACCTGTCCTTATGACTATGTATCTATGTATGAATTATAGCTGGCCTGCTGAGGGCACAGAGTACTCCTGATCTAGGGTTACCATCTGTCCCTATGTATCTATGTATCTATGTATGAATTATAGCTGGCCTGCTGAGAGCACAGAGTACTCCTGATCTAGGGTTACCACCTGTCCCTATGTATCTATGAATCTATGTATGAATAACAGCTGGCTACTGAGGGCACAGATTACTCCTGATCTAGGGTTACCACCTGTCCCTATGTATCTATTTTCTATGTATGAATTACAGCTGGCCTGCTGAGAGCACTGAGTACTCCTGATCTAGGGTTACCACCTGTCCCTATGTATCTATGAATCTATGTATGAATAACAGCTGGCTACTGAGGGCACAGATTACTCCTGATCTAGGGTTGACCACCTGTCCTATGTATCTATGTTATGAATTATAGCTGGATGCTGAGGGCAACAGATTACTCCTGATCTAGGGTTACCACCTGTCCCTATGTATCTATGTATAAATTACAGCTGGCCTGCTGAGGGCACAGATTACTCCTGATCTAGGGTTACCACCTGTCCCTATGTATCTATGTATCTATGTATGAAATACAGCTGGCCAGCTGAGGGCACAGAGTACTCCTCATCTAGTGTTACCAACTGTCGTCATGTATCAATGTATCTATGTATGAATTACAGCTGGCCTGCTGAGGGCACAGAGTACTCCTGATCTAGGGTTACCACCTGTCCCTATGTATCTATGTACCTATGTATGAATTACAGCTGGCCTGCTGAGGGCACAGAGTACTCCTGATCTAGGGTTACCACCTGTCCCTATGTATCTATGTATCAATTATACCTGGCCGACTGAGGGCACAGAGTACTCCTGATCTAGGGTTACCTCCTGTCCCTATGTATCTATGTATCTATGTATGAATTATAGCTGGCCTGCTGCGGGCACAGAGTACTCCTGACCTAGGGTTACCACCTGTCCCTAAGTATCTAAGTATCTATGTATGAATTATAGCTGGTCTGCTGAGGGCACAGATTACTCCTGATCTAAGGTTACCACCTGTCCCTACAATCTATGTCTATGATGGTGTAGCTGGCCAGCTGAGGCCACAGCACTTGATCTAGGTTACCACTGTCCCTATTTATCTATGTACCTATGAATGAATTATAACTGGATGCTGATGGCCGAATTTCTCTGATCTAGGGACACCACTGTCCCAAGCCATCTATGTATGATTATAGCTAGCCTCCCGAGGCAGAGTACTCCCGATCTGGGGTTACCTGGCCCTGTATCTATCTACCAATTAGCTGGCGGCTGGGGCACAGGCACTCCTGATCTAGGGTTACCACCTGTCCTATCTATCTATGTATAGTATGAACCATATCCGGCCTGCTGAGGCACAGATACTCTGATCTGGGATTCCCTGTCCCTATGTATCTATGCATGAATTATACCTGGCCTGCTGAGGGGCACAATTACACCTGATTTAGGATTACCTCCTGTCCCTCAGTATCTATGTATTTAGGTATGAATATAGCTGGCTTGAGGCAGAGACACTCCAGATCTCGGTTACCACTGTCCTTATGTATCTATGTATCTATATATGAATTATAGCTAGCACTGAGGGCACAGATTACTCAGATCAAGGTTACCACCACTCCCTGTACTACGTCTATGTATGAATTACAGCCCCAGCTGGGCCAGAATACTCCTGATCTGATTACAACTGTCCTATGAATCTATGTATCATATGAATTATACCTGGCCTGCTGAGGATAAAGCACTCTGTGCGGTACCCCTGCTGTCTATGTATGAAATACAATGACTGCTGGGGGCACAGATTACTCCTGATCTCAGATTACCTGTCCTGTGTCTATTATGGTATAGCTGACTGCTGAGGCACAGAGTACTCATGATCTAGGGTTACACCTGAACCTCTATGTATGAATTGCACTGGCCTGTGAGGACAAATGCTCTGATCTGGGTTACCTGTCCTATATATCTATGTCCATGCATGAACAACAGCTGGCTGCTGGGGCTGAGTACTCTGATCTGGGGTTAACACCTGTCCTAAGTATCTATGTATCTATGTATGAATTACAGCTTTCCTGCAGGGGGCTGAGTACTCTGATCTAGGTTACCTGTCCTAAATCTATACACCTATGTATGAAGTAAGCTAGTCTGCTGAGGCACAGAGTACCTCATCACAGGGTTACCACCTGTTCCTATGTGTCTATTATGAATTATAGCTGGCCTGCTGAGGCTGAATTACTTCTGATTTAGGTTACCACTTCCCTATATCCAACCCTATGTAGGAATTACACCTGCATGCTGAGGCAGGGAGTACCTCTAGGGTTCCACAGCGTCGCACATCTATGTATTAATGTATGATTATACCTGGCCTGCTGAGGCACAGTTCTCTGATCTAGGTTGCCAACTGTCTATGTATCATGTATCTATTTGGCAAGCGACAACTGCGATGAGGCAAGATTACCTCTGATCTAGGGTTACCCCTCCCTTATCTGTAATATAAATGAATTATAGCTACAGCCAGCCGAGGGCTGAATACTCTGATACGAGGTTCCACTGTCCTATGTCTGTATATGTATATTATAGCTACTGTGAGGACAGAGTGCTCTAATCTAAGTTACCACCTGTCCTGAATCTATATCTCTGCTGAATGTAGCTGGCCTGCTGAGGCACAATACTCTGATCTGAACACCTTAATTATCTATCTATCCATCTATCTATTTATGTATGGGAACTGTCTGGCCTGCTGAGGGCACAGTATCCTGATCTGGAGACCACTTGTCCCATACATCTCAACATCATGTATGAATTATAGCTGGCTGCTGAGGGGCACGTGCTCTGACCTCAGACACCACCTGTCCCTATGTATACTTCTTCTCTATGTATAATTACAGCTGGCCTGCTGAGGCACAATTACTCTAATCTCAGGTTACCACCTGTCCCATGCATCATATAACATGCAGAATTATAGCTGGCCTGCTGAGGACACAAGTACTCAGATATAGAGTTACCACCTGACCCTATGTATCTATTATCTATATATGATTACAGCTGTCTGCTAGAGCTGAATACTCCTGATGGGATTACCACCTCCATGTTACTGTATCTATGAATGAACTACATCTGCCCTGCTGAGGGCAAGGACTCATGTCTGGGTCCACCTGTCCCATGTATCACATATCTATGTATGAATTATACCTGGACTACTGAGGCACAGGTACTCCAGAACAAGGTTACCACCTGTCACTTTGAATCTAACATCATCTATATAGTACAGCTGGCTGCTGAGGCACAATTACTCTGATCTGGGTTACCACCTGTCTTCATGTATCTATGTAGTTATAGCTGGCTGCTGAGGGAGGAATGACCTGATCTCGGGTTACCACCTGTCAATATGTATATATAACCATCTATATGAATTACAGCTGGCCTACTGAGCACAGATTCACTGATCCCGGGTTACCCCACTATATCTACTATGAATTACAGCTGGCCACTTCAGGCTGGGCCTCCTGACCTCGATTTCACCTGTCCTATGTATCTGGCATACATGTGAATTATAGTGGCCTACTGAGGCACAATTACCAGATAAGGGTTACCTGTCCCTATCTATTATCTAATATGATTTAAGCTGCTGGGCACAGATTACTCCTCATGATCTGGGTTAACTGTCCCTATATATCTATATGAAAAAACAGCTGGCCTGCTAAGGCACAAATACTCCTGATCTAAGGTTACAACCAGGTCCCATATGTCTATGTATCTATGAATGAATTATACCTGGCCTGCTGAGGACACACAGTACTCCTGATGTGAGTTCACTGTCTATATATCTACATATCTATGTAAGAACAGCTAGCTACAGGGGCGTTACCAAGATGTAGGATTACCTGTCCCTATGTCTATGTCTATGTGAATTATAGCTGCCCTGCTGAGCCAGAGTACTCCTGATCTGAGGTTACCACCTGTCCTATGTATCTGTACAGATTACAACTGGCCTGCTGAGGGCACAAATGCTCTGATCTAGGTTACCACCTGTCCCTATGTATATATGTCCATGTGAATTACAACTCTGCGGGGCACAGATTACTCTGATCTGGGATTACCACTGCCCCTATGTCTATATATCTAGTGAATTACAGCTGGCCTGCTGATGGTACGATTACTCTGATTTAGGGATACCACCGGTCCTATGTCTATGTATCTATGTATGAATTACAACTGGCCTGCTGAGGCCTAAATACTCCTGATCTAGGGTTACCCCTGTCCCTATGTATCATGTATCAATGTATGAATTACAGCTGCCTACTGAGGGCACAGGCACTCCTGATCTGGGTTCTGTCCCTATGTATCTGTGTATCTATGAATGAATTACAGCTGTCTGCTAAGTGTACAGATTACTCCTGATTTAGGGATACCACCTGTCCCTACATATCTATGTATCTGTGTATGAATTATAGCTGGCCTGCTGAGGACACAATTACTCCAGATCTAGGGTTACCTGTCCCTATATATCTATGTATCTATGTGAATTAGCTATCTGCTAAGGCACAGATTACTCCAATCTGAGTTACCACCTGTCCCTATCTATTTGTATCTATGAATGAACTACATCTGCCTGCAGAGGCACAGAGTACACATCAAGTCTAGGGTTACCTGTCCCTATCTATCTATGTTCTATGTATGAATTATAGCTGGACTGCTGAGGCACAAGTACTCCTGAACTAGGGTTACCACCTGTCACTGAATCTATGCTCTATGTATGATTACAGCTGGCTGTGAAGACAGATTACTCCAGTCTGAGGTTACACTCTCTGTGCAGATACTGACTACACTCTAATTACTTTGCAATTTTTGACTAGATCCAGTGTAAAACTATTCTTGCAGGAGCAACATCATTTATTTATGAATGAAAGAAAGTAATCCATCTTACTTTTTGCACTTGGCTGGTATAACTTAAATTATGAAGAGTTTTAAAATCAGGAGACACAGAAAGCTTGCAGTATGAGCTCAGGTAAGGAACAGGCTGCATGGTTGTAGGGAATATGCAAAAATTAAGGAATGTTGGTATCATCAAGCTCCTTGAATATTGTAGGAAATTATTGGCATTAAAATGGAGTGTATGCCCAAAGCAGTGCTTCTGAATTTTGTGGAGTCATTGGATATAAATCAGCAGTAAAAGAAATCCTACATTTGACTACAGTGGCTATGATGTAAATGGTAATAAAGAAAATGAACATGCTGCCTGCATAAGACCTCTCCCCAGATCCCTAAACTCCCCCTGTACTATGCCAACCCCATCCCATGCCAGGTAATTAGTCCGCAGATTTGCAATGACATCCCTCAGCCTCCCACCCTCCCTGCTGTCCTAGTGATCCTCAGGACCCACTTCCTATCCCTTCAGGTCATGGTGCCATGCAGGCATCTAACCTGCCTCCCCACCACCACCTTTCCTATTTCCAGATTTATCCCCCTCAAAGTTGAGTTCCCCACCATAAATTGCCTCCTCCTCATCTGGAGTCCTCTACTACCCTCCTGGGGCTTCCACTACTAAGGATCCCCCACATCCTCCTCAGACCCTACATGGGGTGCCTCCTCTGGGCAATCTCACCCAGCCAGAGTGGCATAGGTATTCTGTAGCTTTATCAGTTCTGACCTGCTACCCTAGCAGAGTCCACCTCAATCCAGCTGCTCCTCCTTCTAGGCACCCTCTGAGGCAACTGTGTCAGATTTAGTGGCCCCATGGTGGAGAAAGAGATTGCCCACAACCTAGCCAAACTCAGCCTGGAGTCCAGCAACCTCCTCCATCATCCCCAAGAGGGGCATGCATCTGGATCAGCACTGCAGTCTCCAGAAGGTCTGCACTGCACTTTTTGCAGGAACCACAAGTTTACTGGGTAGCAGATTTGTAATCCATCATGTGTTTGAAAATGTTGAAATGTGGTGTAGCCTGGAATAGAATCATTACATTCTCATGATTCTCCTTGACAGCAGGGTTTGTATGCTGCTTAGGATCGAAGACAACCACTTTTTTTATGTGAACAGTTAATCAGAAAGACTGTACAACATCATGAGGGAAGCAGTCAGTGTAAAGTATACTGGAAAGAGTTTTTTACTCAGACCCTAGCCACCAGAACAGATGTGTAATTGTCCTCTATTTCCACCCTCCCTGATACTCTAAGAGTAGACCCCACCAGGTTCTACTTGGAAGTCAGCCATAGGGGTGGAGCCCTTCAGAGTAATGCACTCTAGCCTTTCTGGCTGACCATAGAATAGAATAGACACTGATGGCAGAAAATACTGACTAGCCCATCTAATCTGCCTGGCGCCACTTATAGTATGATGCGCTTCAGCTCTGCTGTTTGCCCACCCTCACAGGTGCACTCAGCAAGAGACCCACAATTGTCCTCTGAACAAACCTGGTTTCAGCTGGGCCAGAAATTCTTTGACATTATTACATAGAATAAGCAGCGGTCTGATAATGCAGTTGCCAGGTGGAGACGCTTACTATGCCAGCACCCTGGACTCATGCCCCTAGGTGGAAGCAACTTGATAGGAGGACTGAGAAACCCATAGGATGGGAGGTAGCCTCTGCCACTGCACTGCTGCTTGGTGCTTGAGTGTGGCTCATGAGGTACATTTGGAAGCTGTGGGTAATCTGGGAATGCACCTTTCCTAAAAAGGGGTCAGATAGGGAGAAACATCGGTGGAGGGTAGACTGGCCCAAGCAGAGGCCTTTGACATGTCGACCAGTGCTGTTCTGCTGTCTCAGGAATGGTCTGTCTGCTCTGCACCTCACTTCATCACCTTGCCTCTGCCATGGTGGTCCACCAGAAATTTAGAGGAAGTTAGTGGACTCCCCAGGATGGTAAAGTAGGCTACCCTTCTTAACTGGAGGACTAAGAACCCCATAGTTATTACACGAACAATACACATCCTATCTAGCGGTTATATAGGCAGGTCATAATGATCGAGCTTAAACAAGCCAAAACACTTACTTTCTATCCGGCAGTTATATAGGGCAGGTAGTAATGATCTAGCAAAACAAGCCAACACAATTTCTTTCTATCTGGCAGTTATATAGGGCAGGTAGTAATGATCTAGAATAAGCAAACCAACACACTTACTTTCTATCTGGCAGTTATATAGGGAAGGTAGCAATGATCTAGCATAAACAAGTCAACACACTTACTTTCTATCTGACAGTTATATAGGTAGGTAGTAATGATCGTGCATAAACAAGCCAACAAACTTACTTTCTATCTGACAGTTATAGAGCAGGTAGTAATGATCTAGTATAAACAAGCCAAAACACTTACTTTCTATCTGGCAGTAATATAGGGCAGGTAGTAATGATCGTGCATAAACAAGTCAACACACTTACTTTCTATCTGGCAGTTATATAGGGCAGGTAGTAATGATCGTGCATAAACAAGTGTCGTGGAAATTTCTTACTTGTTATACAGAGACAAAGAAACAGTCTTGTGCAGAGTTCAAACCATTTATTCACGTATGCATACGGAGAGCCAGGTCCCCATGTTGTTATGGCATAGCTCCAATTACAATAGTAAGTCTCCTCTTTTTATACCCTGCCTTACTTACATAACAGTTTCTTGGCACAATTTTATTGGACAGTACGCTTCATATAATACTGCTGTAACTTACTGACTGGCTATACTGATTATTATGCTAACTTACTTTAGCCACATTATCTAGAAGGCATGCATACATTACTACAAAGACATGCTTGTGGAAATTTCCATCATCCACCAAGGGCATGCCTTACTACAAAGACATGCTTGTGGAAATTACCATCATCCACCAAGGACATGCTTACTGTGCTACCAAGGACATGCTATGCTATGCTATGGAATTTTCCACTATCCACCATTTTATGAAGATTGTTTCAGTTCTGCAGCCATTTTGTGGTGCTTTCTATGCACCGTTGTTTTACAGCATTGTTATACAGAATTTTTCTTCCTCCACACAAGTTAACACACTTACTTTCTATCTGGCAGTTATATAGGGCAGTTAGTAATGATCTAGCATAAACAAGCTAATACACTTACTTTCTATCTGGCAGTTGGGAGGAAGAGGATCTGGAGCAGCAGAGAGGCAGAGAGGCACAGTGGCCCCAGACCAAGAAGGCGGGCAGTAGGCTTTGTTTATTTGCTGCTGGGCTTCTGGCGCCAGGAGGGGCCAATCACTGAAGCAGCGGCTCCTGGAAGGAGCCAATTGAGTGGGAAGCATGAGGATTTGAAAGTGAGGCCAGGCTTTAAAAGACCCAGCCACATCACACTTCTACGGCAGTCAGGAGGAAGATGGGAACAAGGCAGCAGTCGCACCGAACAGGGATCCGAAGCAGTGAAGAGACACAGCAGCCCCAGACTGAGGAGGTGAACAGCAGGCTTTGTTTATTTGCTGCTGGGCTTCTGGCTCTAGGAGGGGCAAGTCACTGTATCAGCAGCTACTGGAAGTAGCCAATAGAGCAGGGAGTGTGAGGGTTTGAAGGCCCAACCACTGCACGTTCCCACAGCAGTCAGGAGGAGGAGGGGAACAAGGTGACTGTTGCGCCAAACAGGGATCAGGAACAGCAGAGGGGCACAGTGTCCCTAGACTGAGGAGGCGGTAGCAGGTTTTGGTTTAGCCCTACCCTGCCACCCTGGCCCCAACCACTATTAAATAGCCATGGTGGGAGGAGCTGGAGCTGCAGAGTTGAGGAAAAGCTGAAGGCACGCTCTCTGGGGGAAGAGCCTACAAAGGAAAGGGTCAGGAAGGAACTGATCATGACTTGGACAGAGAGCTCTGGGTGAGTCTATTTATGGCATTACTGGCCATAGGAGGGTGAGGAGAAAGTTGCTGGCATTCAGTTGAAGGGATGGTGAGGACAATTGTGTAAGTTCTAAGATTTGGTAAAGAAATATAGGTAGTACTGTGCTGTGTGGTACTGTAGAGAGTAGATCTCAATCTATGATTTGGGAAAGGATGTAGAGTTAGTACTGTAAACTGTTGTTAAGTTAATATTGTTTGGGCTCATTGCTGGTAGAAGTGGCAAGGGTTGTAGTGAAGAGTGTAGTACTGTGTCCTGGTAGATGGTATCATTTTATGCTCTATGCATTTAGAGGAGGTGAGGAATGATAGCTAGGAACTGCACTAATAACATAGAAACATAGAAACATAGACTTTGACAGCAGATAAGGACCACTTGGCCCATCCAGTCTGCCCATTTCCCTACCTACTGGATAGGCCGCAGATCCTAGTTAACCAACAGCCTATTTCTTCCTACCTCCCACAAGAATTTCTTATGTCTTTCCCATGCATTCTTGAATTCTCCCACAGTTTTAGACCCCACAACCTCCTCAGAAAGGCTGTTCCATGCATCCACTACCCTCTCTGTGAAATAATACTTCCTCACATTGCCCCTGAACTGCCCTCCTTCTATCTTTAAATTGTGTCCCCTTGTTCTTGCATGTCTCTTTTTCTGAAAGATGCTACCCTCTTGGACTTTGTTGATTCCACTGAGGTACTTAAAAGTTTCTATCATGTCCCCCCTCTCCCTTCTTTCCTCAAGGGTATACATATTAAGCTCCTTTAGTCTTTCCTCATACGGCTTCTCTTGCAGACCATGTACCATTTTAGTTGCCCTCCTCTGGACTTATAGTTGGTACTGTAGAAGTAGTGACTGAACTGGTTAGGAATTTATAGATAGTACTGTATTTTTTAGCCGGAGCAGGAATCATGGGTAGGATAGTGGGCTGCAATGGATGTGGGGCTGTGGTTTGGATGAACATATTGTGGAGGCTGGGGAGATGTCCAATCTGTCATAGGCTGAGAGAATTGAGGACACAATGCTGTGGCTTGGTAGAGAGTTGGACAGGATGGGGGATGGGGAGAAGATGGGGCAAGGGGACCTCCTCAGGGAGCAACATGAGGATATTGCAGGAGAGGAGCGAAATTTCAAGGGAGAGGATGGGGATGAACATGAGAACACCTCATGGGTGGAGCATTGGATTGAAGGTGAGATGGGGAGAGGGTGAAGGGGCAAAATGAATGGGAGCCCAGGCACTGAAGGGAAGGATCAGGCAAGAGAAAGGAGCATGCACACAGCACAGCAGTGGGGGGATGTAATAGGTTTGTGGTGCTGGCAACATTGGGGGTGGAGAAGGGAGAGAAGGGTCTCCAGAAGGGGGCAAGAGAGGAAAAGGGAAGGGAATGCACAAGGGGCAGTAGTCAGTCAGTGGAGGGGGTTTCATGGGTGGAAGGGAGAAGGTCACAGCTGGAGAGACAGTCGAAAGGAGCAGGGATGCAGCAATGTGAAGCAGGGTGGATGGAGAGGATGTCAGGGGCATAGCAAAGGTAGCAGTGGAGAATACTGATGGAAAAGCAACAGGGACGGGGGAATGGTGTAGAAAAGGTGCAGACGGATAGTAGGAGAAGAGAGACAGGGACAGACGGGGGATTATGAACAGGAGGAGGAGTTGGGCAGAAGAGGAACAGTGGCAGGGACGGGTAGGGAGAAGTATGTGCTGGAGGAGGAGTCAGGAAGGAGAAAAACAGTGACAAGAACAGTTGGGGTAATATGTGCTGGGGAGGAGGAGTCACGCAGTAGAGGAACAAAGGAGAAGAAACAGGCATAGGAAAATATGGGGGGAGCACTAGTACTGGGGGATTCAATACTAAGGGGGATAAGTTAGGGTAGCAAGTGAGAATGGCATAGTTGTATATAGGTGGAGGCCATGCCATGGATGACAGCTGAAAGAATGGGAAAATCCATACTGAAATATGCTAGAAGGGGAAGGGAGAGACCTCATATAGTTCTACATCTGGGGACAAACAACCTGGCTGATAGTACAGTAGATGTAGTCCAAAAGAGGTTTGAGGAGCTGGGAAGTTTACATGAGGGGGAAGGTAGAACGGTTACTTTTTCTGAGGTGTTACCAGTGCCGAAGGTGAGCATGACTGGAAAATAAAGGATCAAGGAATTTAATGAATGGTTGGGTAAATGGTGTCACATAAAAGGATATGAGTTAGTGGGAAGGTGGGGAAAGACCTGGGAGGACAGTAGTCTATGATAAGGAGGGCAAAAAGGTGATGAAATGGAGGATTGGAGAGTATGTTGAGGTAGCAGGACATTTAAACTAGGAGTGCGGGATGGCAGGTGGAGGGAGGGCACGCAGGAGTCACAGGATGGGAAGCAAAGAAAGCTTACACCCCAGAACAAGGGCAGTGAACTAGGTAGCAGCACTAGAGGAGATGCCGGAAGTGGAGGGGGGGAGAAAAAGGGATGGAAGGTAATCAGCATAAACGCTAGGAGCCTGGGGAATAAAATGTATGACCTTTAGGCTCTCATAGTGGCAAGAGAGGTGGACATGGCAGCAATAATGGAAACATGGGCCACCAAATACCATGACTGGGACCTGGCAGTCCCAGGATACAGAATATTCCTCAGAGATAGGGAAAATAGGAGAGACACTATACATAAAGAAGGGGCTAAAGTGTGTTAGGGAGGAGGGGGAGGAGGGAGAAACAGAGTCATTGTGGCTGCTAATCCAGAATTACTGGACTAGGACTCTCCAGATGGGAATGGTGTACAGGCCACCATCCCAGATAGAGGAGTTGGATAGGGAATTTATGGGGCAGATCAGAAGGGCATGTGGGAAGGGGAGTCTGGTGGTGGTGGTGGACTTCAACCTGCCGGGGGTAGATTGGGGAATTCTGGCCAGCAGCAATTAAAGGGAGCAGGTACTGCTGGATGCCTTTCAGGAAAGCTTCCTGACAGAGGAGGTCAGCAAAGGAAGCACTCTTGACCTAGTGCTCACAAATGGAGAGTTGACGAGGGATATCAAGGTGGACGAACCAGTAGCGGGGAGATGGGAACTCCTAAAGAAGTGGTTATTATAGGCTACCACCCTGTAGCAGGAGTCAGAGTTAAAGGCCAGGGCAAAAAGGCTTAGCTGGATGAGCGGGGGTTGAAAATGGTAAGGAGAAGAAGTGTGGCCTTATGAGATACAGGAAATCAGGGAGGGATGATCAGGAGTAGTAGCTGCAGCAGTCAAGGAAGGTGACAAGGGTAGTTAGGGCAGCAAAAACCACTAAAAACCTTAAGCTGGTGTAAGGCATTAAGGAGGTGGAGAAAAGCTTTTTCAGATACATCAAGGAGAAAAGAAGCTGTAAAGAGCAGATAGTAAGGATTAAGAAGGAATGGGATGGGCAGAAAAGGGGAGAAAAGGCAGAAGCATTCAATGACTACTGCTAGGTATTTACGAAAGAGAGAGGGGGAGTGCTACCTGAGGGGGTGGGGGCAGTAAAGGATGGCGAGGGCATCACAGATGGGGTGATCATAGAAGGTAGAGTGCTGGAGGGCTTGAAAGTGTTGAGGGTTGACAAGGTACTAGGGCCAGATAGCATTAATCCCAGGATACTGAAGAAGCTAGCAGAGATCCTAGCAGGACCCTTGGCAGGCCTATTCAATGCCCCACTGAATTCTTGATGCATACCCAATGATTGGAGGTTTGCTCATGCGGTTTCCCTGTATAAGAGCAGACACAAGGATTAACCAAGGAATGATAGACTGGTGAACCTCCCATCCATCATGGGGTAATTAATGGAAACTATCCTGAAGGACAGGCTGGTATCCCTGCTGGAGTCTGAGGAACTGCAGGACAGTAGACAGTATGGCTTTGTAGTGGGCAGATCTTGTCAAACCCACCTGATAGATTACTATGACTGGGTAACTAGGCAGATAGACAAGGGCCATGCAGTGGTTGTCCTGTACCTGGACTTCAGCAAGTCATTCAGTTCGGTGCCACAGGGGAGACTTGAAATAAAACTTGAAAGTACTGGGACAGGAGCAAAAATGGTGAGATGGGTGATAGACTGGCTGCAGGGAAGACAGCAGAGGGTGATGGAGGAAAGGAAACTCTCATAAACAAGGGCAGTAATGAGCGGGGTTCCTCAGGGCTCAGAACTGGGACCAGTGTTATCTGGGATATTTACAGTAGATGTTTCCAGCGGCATTAAGAACAAGATCAGCCTGTTTGCTGAAGACACCAAGATGGGGGGGTGGTTGTGGGTGATATAGAGGGGTGGCAAAGTTTTCAAGGAGAATCTGAAAAAGCTGGAGACCTGGTCGGGCACTTGTCAGCTGGGGTTCAATGCCAAAAACTGTATGGTGCTGCATTTTGGGGCAAAGAATCCAAGGGGAAACTACCAACTGAGGGAGTGGCAGCTGGTGGAGACTGAGGAACAGAAGGATCTGGGAGTAGTTATAACAGGATCAAAGAACAAATCCACACAATGTAGGAAAGCAGCAGCAAGGGCCAACAAAATGCGGGTTGCATCACAAGAAGAATAACCTTGAGTAGTGGGGAAGTAATTCTGCTGCTGTATATATCATTTGTTAGATCTCATCTCAAATACTGTGTGCAGTACTGGCATCCATACCTGAAAAGGGACATTAAATTACTGGAATGGGTGCAGTGCAGAGGAACTAAGATGATACAGGGACTGAGGGACTTACCATATGAAAGAAGGCTTGGGGAGTTGAAGATGTACTCAATGGAGGAAAGGAGGTACAGGGGAGACATAATTGAAACATTCAAGTATGTGAGAAGGATGAACAAGACTGGTATGGATGGGATCTTCAGAGTAAGGGTGGGGAGGGATACTAGTGGCCATGACATGAGATTGGAGGAGGGAGAGGTTCAGAAGGGAAATGAGGAGGTACTTTTTTATGGAGAGGGTGGTGGCTGAGTGGAATGCGTTACCAGCAGAGGAGGTAGACTGTAGAACAGTGAGCTGCTTCAAAAGGGGCTGCAATAGGGCAGGGGGAAGATAAGGGGGGGGCAGCTGCAGAACAGCGCTGCTAGCTGCAAAATTGAGCAGACTCGATAGATCAAAATGGCCTTTTCCAGCTGACAATTTTGTGTGTTCATATGTCCGTGGTTATATAGGAAAGGTAGCAATGCTGTAGCATAAACAAGTCAACACGCCTTCTAAGACAGTTTACTCAAAACTTGGTCTTGCCTTTAAAATTAGGTCCTCCCTCAATGATGCTGCCCGGCTTGCTATTGCACAAGGATTTCTCCTCCCTGCTCTGACATATTGCTCTCAGGTTTACCTTAAAGCTAGCAAAGGAGCGCTCCAGAAATGGAGCACCTGCTATAACAGTATATGCAGATTTGCTCTCTCCACTCACAGACTTACCCATCATTGCCTGCTCTACTCGAAAATAAATTGTCTCTCCCCAGACTCGCTCAGACACTTTTCTGTGGGCTGTACAATTCATAATATGATCAGAACGGGGTCCCCTAAATACCTTGCCGAACTATTAACTCTTCCCTCCCAAGCATACCTCCTCATGGCATCTGCTGAAACCCAACCTTGAAATTCCCAGATATCACACAAAAAAAGGAGAATGATCCTTCTCCATATCTGGCCCCGGCTCCTGGAACTCCATTCCCTCCCACATCAAGCTCTCCAAATCCCACAAGGCCTTTAAACTGGGTCTTTGGACACACCTATTAGAATCTGACTGCTGCTTTTGTGCTGTAACTTGAGCCTCTCTCCTAGCATTTTCTCCTCTCTATGGCACTTATTGATGTCCTGCTGGTCTCCAAAATCTAAAAGTTTCCCACATCCAGCAGATATCCTATTGTTATAATGTTACTTCATTTAAGTTTTGTTTGCTGTTTGTCATTTCAATTTAGTCACTGATGTATCATCAGATGAAAATAATTAATGTAATGTTATCTGTTTCTCTTTGTCATCACTGATAATGACTGTGCCTGGCTGTATACTGTTCAAATGTTTGTTCTCACCTCATGCTGTGTCATGAAATACTCTTTAATGTTGACTCTGGTCTCCCCTGTCTGTACTCTCCCAGGTCGTGCCTGAATATAGGCAACACTGTTATCTAGTGTACTTACCCTGTAAACAAAAACAAAATAAATAAATAAAGTTTAACAAAAACAAATTGGGGGGTGAGGGTGGAGCCCTCACAACTGTTAACAAAACAAGCTAATATTTAGGTTTTATATTGGGGCACTTTTTGTAGTTTATTCTCCCCATAGTTTAATAGCTTCTCCTGGAAAGGTATGCTAAGATATTGGCATAGTAGAGTGCTGGGTGAAGTATTCAGGTCCATAAAACCAAGAGGTCCTTAGTCCTTCACTTTTGGCAGTTACCCAAGAGAGGAAGGGACTTCAGGCAGGCCCAAGCAGTATCTGGATATCCCTGTTGGAGGAAGTAAAATAATCAAAACAAAGGTGAATTACAGCTGGCCTGCTGAGGGCACAGATTACTCCTGATCTAGGGTTACCACCTGTCCCTATGTATCTATGTATCTATGTATGAATTATAGCTGGCATGCTGAGGGCACAGATTACTCCTGATCTAGGGTTACCACCTGTCCCTATGTATCTATGTATCTATGTATGAATTACAGCTGGCTGCTGAGGGCACAGATTACTCCTGATCTAGGGTTACCACCTGTCCCTATGTATCTATGTATCTATGTATGAATTATAGCTGGCCTGCTGAGGGCACAGAGTACTCCTGATCTAGGGTTACCACCTGTCCCTATGTATCTATGTATCTATGTATGAATTATTGCTGGCCTGCTGAGGGCACAGATTACTCCTGATCTAGGGTTACCACCTGTCCCTATGTATCTATGTATCAATGTATGAATTACAGCTGGCCTGCTGAGGGCACAGATTACTCCTGATCTAGGGTTACCACCTATCCCTATGTATCTATGTATGAATTACAGCTGGCCTGCTGAGGCACAGATTACTCCTGATCTAGGGTTACCACCTGTCCCTATGTATCTATGTATGAATTATAGCTGGCCTGCTGAGGGCACAGATTACTCCTGATCTAGGGTTACCACCTGTCCCTATGTATCTATGTATCTATGTATGAATTACAGCTGGCATGCTGAGGGCACAGATTACTCCTGATCTAGGGTTACCACCTGTCCCTATGTATCTATGTATGAATTATAGCTGGCCTGCTGAGGGCACAGATTACTCCTGATCTAGGGTTACCACCTGTCCCTATGTATCTATGTATCTATGTATGAATTACAGCTGGCCTGCTGAGGGCACAGAGTACTCCTGATCTAGGGTTACCACCTGTCCCTATGTATCTATGTATGAATTACAGCTGGCCTGCTGAGGGCACAGATTACTCCTGATCTAGGGTTACCACCTGTCCCTATGTATCTATGTATCTATGTATGAATTACAGCTGGCTGCTGAGGGCACAGATTACTCCTGATCTAGGGTTACCACCTGTCCCTATGTATCTATGTATCTATGTATGAATTATAGCTGGCCTGCTGAGGGCACAGATTACTCCTGATCTAGGGTTACCACCTGTCCCTATGTATCTATGTATCTATGTATGAATTACAGCTGGCCTGCTGAGGGCACAGAGTACTCCTGATCTAGGGTTACCACCTGTCCCTATGTATCTATGTATCTATGTATGAATTACAGCTGGCCTGCTGAGGGCACAGAGTACTCCTGATCTAGGGTTACCACCTGTCCCTATGTATCTATGTATCTATGTAAGAATTATAGCTGGCCTGCTGAGGGCACAGAGTACTCCTGATCTAGGGTTACCACCTGTCCCTATGTATCTATGTATCTATGTAAGAATTACAGCTGGCCTGCTGAGGCACAGAGTACTCCTGATCTAGGGTTACCACCTGTCCCTATGTATCTATGTATCTATGTATGAATTACAGCTGGCCTGCTGAGGGCACAGAGTACTCCTGATCTAGGGTTACCACCTGTCCCTATGTATCTATGTGTCTATGTATGAATTATAGCTGGCCTGCTGAGGCACAGATTACTCCTGATCTAGGGTTACCACCTGTCCCTATGTATCCATGTGTCTATGTATGAATTATAGCTGGCCTGCTGAGGGCACAGAGTAC
This sequence comes from Neoceratodus forsteri, assembly GCA_016271365.2. Lineage (NCBI taxonomy): Eukaryota > Metazoa > Chordata > Ceratodontiformes > Ceratodontidae > Neoceratodus > Neoceratodus forsteri. The sequence continues at coordinate 187,126,808 of CM057459.1, read as the reverse complement.
TCCTGATCTAGGGTTACCACCTGTCCCTATGTATCTATGTGTCTATGTATGAATTATAGCTGGCCGCTGAGGGCACAGAGTACTCCTGATCTAGGGTTACCACCTGTCCCTATGTATCTATGTATCTATGTATGAATTACAGCTGGCCTGCTGAGGGCACAGAGTACTCCTGATCTAGGGTTACCACCTGTCCCTATGTATCTATGTATCTATGTATGAATTGTAGCTGGCTGCTGAGGCCACAGAGTACTCCTGATCTGGGGTTACCACCTGTCCCTGTGTATCTATGTATCTATGCATGAATTATAGCTGGCTGCTGAGGCCACAGAGTACTCCTGATCTGGGGTTACCACCTGTCCCTATGTATCTATGTATGAATTACAGCTGGCTGCTGAGGGCACAGAGTACTCCTGATCTAGGGTTACCACCTGTCCCTATGTATCTATGTATGAATTACAGCTGGCTGCTGAGGGCACAGAGTACTCCTGATCTAGGGTTACTACCTGTCCCTATGTATCTATGTATCTATGTATGAACTATAGCTGGCCTGCTGAGGGCACAGAGTACTCCTGATCTAGGGTTACCACCTGTCCCTATGTATCTATGTATCTATGTATGAACTATAGCTGGCCTGCTGAGGGCACAGAGTACTCCTGATCTAGGGTTACCACCTGTCCCTATGTATCTATGTATCTATGTATGAATTATAGCTGGCCTGCTGAGGGCACAGAGTACTCCTGATCTAGGGTTACCACCTGTCCCTATGTATCTATGTATGAATTATAGCTGGCCTGCTGAGGGCACAGATTACTCCTGATCTAGGGTTACCACCTGTCCCTATATATCTATGTATCTATGTATGAACACAGCTGGCCTGCTGAAGGCACAGATTACTCCTGATCTAGGGTTACCACCTGTCCCTATGTATCTATGTATCTATGTATGAACTACAGCTGGCCTGCTGAGGGCACAGAGTACTCCTGATCTAGGGTTACCACCTGTCCCTATGTATCTATGTATCTATGTATGAACTACAGCTGGCCTGCTGAGGGCACAGATTACTCCTGATCTAGGGTTACCACCTGTCCCTATGTATCTATGTATCTATGTATGAATTATAGCTGGCCTGCTGAGGGCACAGATTACTCCTGATCTAGGGTTACCACCTGTCCCTATATATCTATGTATCTATGTATGAATTATAGCTGGCCTGTTGAGGGCACATATTACTCCTGATCTAGGGTTACCACCTGTCCCTATATATCTATGTATCTATGTATCTATGTATGAACTACAGCTGGCCTGCTGAGGGCACAGATTACTCCTGATCTAGGGTTACCACCTGTCCCTATGTATCTATGTATGAATTATAACTGGCCTGCTCCGCAAAGACATAGACAGGATGGAAGCTGTCCAGAGGAGGGCAACTAAAATGGTGCAGGGTCTGCACCGGAAGACATATGAAGAGAGACTTAAGGAGCTTAATATGTATAGCCTCAAGGAATGGAGGGAGAGGGGAGACATGATAGAAACTTTCAAGTTCCTCAAGGGACTCAACAACGTCCAAGAGGGTAGCATCTTTCAAAAAAAGAGGTGTGCAAGAACAAGGGGGCACAATTTGAAGATAGAAGGGGGGCTGCTCAGAGGTAATTTAAGGAAGTATTTTTTCACAGAGAGGGTTGTGGATGTATGGAACGGCCTTCCAGAGGAGGTTGTGGAGTCAAAAACAGTGGTAGAATTCAAGCATGCATGGGACAGTCATAAGGCAATTCTAGGGGGTTGGGGTAGGAAGAATAAGTAGGCAGCTGTTTAACTAGGACCTGCAGCTTATCCATCAGGTAGGGAAATGGACAGACTGGGTGTGCCAAGCGGTCCTTATCTGCCGTCAAATTCTATGTTTCTATGTTATGTTTCCCCTGAAGGGGTGGTTTACACTAACACTCCCAAATTAATGTCCATCATGAAAGTCCTTTGTACATTTGAATAAATGTTGAAAGTCTCAAGGCTGATAGCACCAAAAACTATGAGCAAACCTGACAGACATCATTTGTCATCTTCTAAGGTCATTACTGATTTGTCCTTGGCAAGGTGGACATTTATGGCACAACAAAGACTGGGCAATAACTTCCTGTGCCAAGTGGCCCATAACCACCCCATATCCTTGTGCCACCTAGAATTTTGAGAAACTCAAAGCCCAGCCTGCCACCATTTTTTCTGGCCCACTCAGAAAACTACAAAAAATCTACATCAATGTCACACAACCTGAAAGTCAATTATGAACGTCTGGACCTGCAGAACTTAGACACTGCATTTGCTGACACTGAAAATACCAATTCTAGAGCCACCACCAGTCAAAAAAGTCAAGAAGGAAAAACATTTAAATACCAGGTATGTGCCAGTTACATCAGAAAAACTAAACCAAACAGAGGAAGACAGAAATGAAATAAACACAAAAAAAACACCATATGTGCTGTCAAAGTCTTTACTGAGTGGGCTACTGCTAATGAATGTATGCCCGATTTCCAAACAATACTGTTTGAAGAATTAAACAATCTTCTCCACCAGTTCTCTGCTGAGATCCACACAGCCGTGGAACAATGGTACTGTATTCAGTTTCGGGCTACTGTGCATTACACGTGGGGCTGAACCACCTCGTAAACAGCCTCGATGGTAGGCCATAACATCAGCATAATAGGTGACACCCGATTCAAATCCTCTAACAATGTACTGCTATCAGTACTAAGAAACACTATGGAAAGACAAGCAAGACCCTGCTGCCCCCCACTCATCCACTTACCTCTGCCGACTTACAGAAACTGAGAAAATCACTGGCTCTGTCCCCCGATACTACACTTGGCCTCCTTACAAAAGTCTGGTTTGATATCCAGATGCACATGGCCAGGCTCAGTCATGAAGGGTTATGTGAGCTCACTAAGGACTTCTTTGAAATAAAAACAGATGAAAAAGAACTGGAATATGTGACCCTCACACGCAGTGAGGACACAAAAAATTCATAAACCATAACGACCCCACAGAACCTAACAGATCTACTTACTGGGGCTTTCTTTACTCTGACTCATCCAACCCACTGTGCCCAGTGAATGCATTCAAAAAATACATCTTGAAGCTCCCTGAAGATGCCCTGGTGTTTTACTGTCACTCCTGGTGCCAGCCCCAAGCTTATCTGGATACCCAGCAGTGCTGGTACACAAAAGAGTCAATCAGGCAAACATTTCCTAGGCTCACTGATGGCCAAGCTGTCCACAGAAGCAAACCTGCACCAGAGATACACCAATCACTCTATCCATGTAACTACCATGCAGCTCCTACCCAGCACAGGACTAGCAAACAGGGGGATCATGGGTGTTACCGGACATCGATCCGAAAACAGCCTAGTCAGCTAATAAGCATCCTGGGTGGTCAGCAACAAGAAACTGCAAACGCAAGTGATTCAAAAAGAAACCACCAGCAAGTCAGTGAAAACTCATTTCTGCTACCCACAGGAGCCAGCAGTCAATCCACCTCCAGCCCTGCAACACTAAATAATTTCAGTCCAGCAAACTGCAGTTTCGACACACCAGTGAATTTTATTTCCTCTGCAAACCAATAGTGGGCAAGGGTTGTTATTTTTGAATTTCCCTAAACAAAAAAGTGCTTCAAATGAGTTAAAATCTGCTTTATTTTATTTTTTCAGGGACTTTTACAATACTTGTCTCCATCTATTTCTTTTACTTGGGAGCCCATTTTCTAAGTACAATAATACCATCCAGGGTAGGTGGTATGGGCAATACTGGACCTTCCAGGGTCGATAAGGTGGTTTGCCTGTGGTGTCGGCCTCATTTACTCCCCTGGGTGGTCCGGTTGTTGCCCCCCTTGTCGGGTATTATTACTTGCATAGTGGATTGTGTATGGTCACTCTTATGCAACTAGGCTGTGTCTGAATCAAGAGGCTCCTATGGCAACCTCAAGACCTCGAGAACACAGCTTTAGAGGTCCCCTTGTTGCCATGGCAACCACAAGATTCAGACACAGCCTTAACTGTGAATGGATGACCATACACAGTCTTTTATAATGTATGGTTTTCTATACACAGATAGACTGAGCCTGTTTATTTCTACATTTCTTTTATTGAAACACTGAAAATAACATCACAGGCAAACACTAGCATTGAAAAAACTAAAATGCTTTCAGTCTATCAGACTTGGATCAAAGTTTGTTACTTGGGTGGTGGACAAGTGGAACACCCTGCCAGAGGAAGTGGTGGGGGCTGAAACAATCACGGGATTTAAGAATGCATGGGATAGACATAAAGGAATTCTAGAGGTCAGGGATAAGGGGAAACAGACTTCTAGGAAAACGAACTGAACTTACAAGCTCAAATGGGCAGACTGGGTGGGCCATAGGCCCTTATCTACCGACACTGTCTATGTATCTATGTACTCCTGATCTAGGGTTACCACCTGTCCCTATGTATCTATGTATGAATTGTAGCTGGCCTGCTGAGGGCACAGATTACTCCTGATCTAGGGTTACCACCTGTCCCTATGTATCTATGTATCTATGTATGAATTATAGCTGGCCTGCTGAGGGCACAGATTACTCCTGATCTAGGGTTACCACCTGTCCCTACGTATCTATGTATCTATGTATGAATTATAGCTGGCCTGCTGAGGGCACAGATTACTCCTGATCTAGGGTTACCACCTGTCCCTATGTATCTATGTATCTATGTATGAATTATAGCTGGCCTGCTGAGGGCACAGATTACTCCTGATCTAGGGTTACCACCTGTCCCTATGTATCTATGTATCTATGTATGAATTATAGCTGGCTGCTGAGGGCACAGATTACTCCTGATCTAGGGTTACCACCTGTCCCTATGTATCTATGTATCTATGTATGAATTACAGCTGGCCTGCTGAGGGCACAGATTACTCCTGATCTAGGGTTACCACCTGTCCCTATGTATCTATGTATCTATGTATGAATTATAGCTGGCCTGCTGAGGGCACAGATTACTCCTGATCTAGGGTTACCACCTGTCCCTATGTATCTATGTATGAATTACAGCTGGCCTGCTGAGGGCACAGATTACTCCTGATCTAGGGTTACCACCTGTCCCTATGTATCTATGTATCTATGTATGAATTATAGCTGGCCTGCTGAGGGCACAGATTACTCCTGATCTAGGGTTACCACCTGTCCCTATGTATCTATGTATCTATGTATGAACTATAGCTGGCCTGCTGAGGGCACAGATTACTCCTGATCTAGGGTTACCACCTGTCCCTATGTATCTATGTATCTATGTATGAATTATAGCTGGCCTGCTGAGGGCACAGATTACTCCTGATCTAGGGTTACCACCTGTCCCTATGTATCTATGTATGAATTATAGCTGGCTGCTGAGGGCACAGATTACTCCTGATCTAGGGTTACCACCTGTCCCTATGTATCTATGTATGAATTACAGCTGGCCTGCTGAGGGCACAGATTACTCCTGATCTAGGGTTACCACCTGTCCCTATGTATCTATGTATCTATGTATGAATTACAGCTGGCTGCTGAGGCACAGATTACTCCTGATCTAGGGTTACCACCTGTCCCTATGCATCTATGTATGAATTACAGCTGGCCTGCTGAGGGCACAGATTACTCCTGATCTAGGGTTACCACCTGTCCCTATGTATCTATGTATCTATGTATGAATTATAGCTGGCCTGCTGAGGGCACAGATTACTCCTGATCTAGGGTTACCACCTGTCCCTATGTATCTATGTATCTATGTATGAATTATACCTGGCCTGCTGAGGGCACAGATTACTCCTGATCTAGGGTTACCACCTGTCCCTATGTATCTATGTATCTATGTATGAACTATAGCTGGCCTGCTGAGGCACATATTACTCCTGATCTAGGGTTACCACCTGTCCCTATGTATCTATGTATCTATGTATGAACTATAGCTGGCCTGCTGAGGGCACAGAGTACTCCTGATCTAGGGTTACCACCTGTCCCTATGTATCTATGTATCTATGTATGAATTATAGCTGGCCTGCTGAGGGCACAGAGTACTCCTGATCTAGGGTTACCACCTGTCCCTATGTATCTATGTATCTATGTATGAATTATAGCTGGCCTGCTGAGGGCACAGAGTACTCCTGATCTAGGGTTACCACCTGTCCCTATGTATCTATGTATCTATGTATGAATTATAGCTGGCCTGCTGAGGGCACAGAGTACTCCTGATCTAGGGTTACCACCTGTCCCTATGTATCTATGTATGAATTATAGCTGGCCTGCTGAGGGCACAGAGTACTCCTGATCTAGGGTTACCACCTGTCCCTAAGTATCTATGTATGAATTATAGCTGGCCTGCTGAGGGCACAGAGTACTCCTGATCTAGGGTTACCACCTGTCCCTATGTATCTATGTATCTATGTATGAATTATAGCTGGCCTGCTGAGGGCACAGAGTACTCCTGATCTAGGGTTACCACCTGTCCTTATGTATCTATGTATGAATTACAGCTGGCCTGCTGAGGGCACAGATTACTCCTGATCCTGGGTTACCACCTGTCCCTATGTATCTATGTATCTATGTATGAATTACAGCTGGCCTGCTGAGGGCACAGATTACTCCTGATCTAGGGTTACCACCTGTCCCTATGTATCTATGTATCTATGTATGAATTATAGCTGGCCTGCTGAGGGCACAGATTACTCCTGATCTAGGGTTACCACCTGTCCCTATGTATCTATGTATCTATGTATGAATTATAGCTGGCCTGCTGAGGGCACAGATTACTCCTGATCTAGGGTTACCACCTGTCCCTATGTGTCTATGTATCTATGTATGAACTATAGCTGGCCTGCTGAGGGCACAGATTACTCCTGATCTAGGGTTACCACCTGTCCCTATGTGTCTATGTATCTATGTATGAATTATAGCTGGCCTGCTGAGGGCACAGATTACTCCTGATCTAGGGTTACCACCTGTCCCTATGTATCTATGTATCTATGTATGAATTACAGCTGGCCTGCTGAGGGCACAGATTACTCCTGATCTAGGGTTACCACCTGTCTCTATGTATCTATGTATGAATTATAGCTGTCCTGCTGAGGGCACAGATTACTCCTGATCTAGGGTTACCACCTGTCCCTATGTATCTATGTATCTATGTATGAACTATAGCTGGCCTGCTGAGGGCACAGATTACTCCTGATCCTGGAACAAGGAAATATCTGATGATAAGGGGCAAAGTTTTCAAGGAGAATCTGAAAAAGCTGGAAACCTGGTTGGACACTTGTCAGCTGGGGTTCAATGCCAAAAACTGTATGGTGCTGCATTTTGGGGCAAAGAATCCAAGGAGAAACTACCAGCTGGAGGGGTGGCAGCTGGTGGAGACTGAGGAGGAGAAGGATCTGGGAGTAGTTATAACAGAATCAAATAACAGCTCCACACAAGGTAGACTTGGGATGATATCCATACCTTTTCCAAGTTCTTCCTTGATTTTCTCCAGCAGAAGTTCAAAGTCAAAAGCAAGATGATTGGAATCGCAAGAAAGTAGTAACTGCTGATCCATTCTAGAAATTTCTCCCGTGTTTCCATTTTCCAACACACTCTGTCTAGAGGGAACAGGAGACAGGACTGAGGCTGAGCCCAGACATTTACCTTGTGAATATCTTCTGGTAGGAATTCAATGCCGACTCTGGACCAAGCTATGTGCTGAGAAAGTCCTGCATCTTCTGAGAGAAGGGAGCTCCAAAGATAGACCATAAAAGACAAGCCTAGGGGGGACATTTTCTCCATAACACAAGAAAACTGATGTGAATGTCATTGACTCTTGAGTGATGCAGAGGCTGTTTGCTAGGGTGTATGACAAACAGTGGTGACACAAATGAGGAATGTTCTACTATTCTATACTGTGATGTCATGGGATGATGTCATAAACCTTGCTGTTTGCTGAGAGAGCACCCTAAAGGCAGAGAGGGGAAAGTGATCTAGCAGTCTTAAGGACTCCATCAAACAAACAAGTCATACAGTAAGGCATTGAGGATGCTGGAGTACATACAGAAAGGTTTTGATGGTAGGAGATGCAATGTGATTCTGCTATTGGACGGATCTCTGGTGAGACCTCTCCAGGATTACTGTGCCCAGTTCTGAAGTCCTCACTTGAGGAGGGACCTTTCATTAATTTCAAAAGTTTCACAAGCAATGACATACTGAGCTGGTAACGGCTTGTTTCCAGAAGCCCTCAATATATACTCATTGGAAGTCAGGTGGGGGCGGGGGGGCATGATTGAAACATACAACTTAAAGTGAATAGCAAGGACCAGAGTCAGTTGGGGGCATGACTCAAAGTTGGTAGGGGACAAGGTCAAGCAAAATGCTAGGAAGTTGTACTTCACTGAGAGGATGGTAGAACCATGAACAGACTTCCAACAGAAGTAGTGGGGGCAGCTACCCTTACTGGGTTTAAACAGTTTGGACAGAGCAGGGGACTCACCATCCGGGGGGGTGCAACATGTGTTTCAGGAGTGGGGGAAGGTACCAGACCTCCAGCATAGTAGGTCATCGGAGTGAGGTAATATAGTATGGGTGACTAGATGGAGCTTCAATCTCTTTCTGTCGTCAAATTTTATGTTTCAAAAGCATATAAAGATTTATGACTGAAAGGACACAGTAGTTGTAAGTTTAAATCATGCAAAAACTTCTGTTTCAAAACAATAAAACTTGAATTTAAAATCGTATAGTTTTGGTGTGCAAAAAAAAAATGGAATGGTTTTATGTATGTGTGTATTTATTTCTTTTTATAGTTTTCTGCCCAGAAAGGCATACTGAGGCAAAGCTTGGCTCCAGAGATGGCCCAGAATCATGGGGAGGTTAAGCGACTTGTTCAGGGTCACACGGTATACAAGTGGTTGTGGAAAATCAAACCTACGCCTACTGGATGTACCAAGCTCTTTCACACCTCATTCTTATGTTTCCAGGGTTCTCTCATTTCCTGCAGTGGTCAAAGCCCACTCCACTTAAGCAGTGGCCATCTGCCACGCAGAATGAGCATCTGCCTCCTTGGAGGAGATCTGTAGAGCTACTTGAGTCTCTGTTCATACCTTGTTCGTGTTCTTTTGTTTTCTTGGAATAGGTTTTCCTGTTTTACCTAGTTCATGCCTTTCATGTATTTAAAAATTTCTATCTTACCCCCCCATTTCTTGTCTGCTCAAGAGAGTACATTTGCAGGTGCTTTAGTCTAGCCTCGTATTGTTTCTGGTATAAGCTGTGCACCATTTCCGTAGCCCTCTGCTTCACTGCCATTTTTAAACAAAAGATTCAAATGGTTAAGTCTAGTGCCACATGAAGGTAACTCCAGCAGGCAAGCTGCTGGGGAACTCAACTACTGGAGTGGGGGTAAGTGAGGGTAAGTGCTGAAGTAGAAGTTGAGAATCTAACTGATGGGGGATAGGAAGAAGTAGGCTGTTGGTTAACTAGGATCTGCAGCCTATCCACTAGATAGGGAAATGGGCAGACTAGGTGGGCCAAGCAGTCCTTATCTGCCATCAAAATCTATGTTTCTTTGTTTCTGTGAGTTACGCTGAGGCAGCACTGAGCTGAAACTGAACTTACAAGCTCAAATGGGCAGACTGGGTGGGCCATAGGCCCTTATCTGCCGACACTGTCTATGTATCTATGTAGTGTAATCTGAAGCTCAAAAATGGTGAATTCAGGGATAATATTAGGAAACCCTTTATCCCAGAGGGTGTACAACCTGTGGAACAGGCTACCAGGGGAGACAATGGAAATGAAGAAAGTACAAGATTAGGCTGACCAGGGGCCCAGTGGCAATACAGTGCACTGCCATGCAAATGACCTGGCTTCAGAAGCAAACCCGGGTGACTGTATTGGGAGACAGGCTGGGCTGAGATAGCTGCCGCATTGCACCGTGCTTCGGCCGGGAGGGTTGATGGCAAGCGATCTGTGGCTGCACCAGGTAGCTTGCTCATGCCACATGGGGAGTGCTGCATGCATGTAAGGCTGACAGAGATTGCGCTCTCTTTGAGGAGGGGTAAGGGGCCCCCTCTGAACTTCAGGCTAAAAGCCTTTCAATTCAACATGTAGTACATAGAGCAGTACTTGTGTGTACTTATGAGCTGAATGGTATATGCTGATGTTTATAACTTGAGCTTTGGCGTTTCTCTATATCCCAACCTCTGTAGGATACTGGGTAGGTGTAAGAATTAAGGCCCAAAAAGAGAAATATCACAGTGATTACCTCCGCCAACTCTGGAGAGTGTGATCAGTAGCATGCAGGAGAGGAAAAGCCCCTTTAAAGGAAATCTCCAAGGACCCATGGCCACTGACCTGCCCATCCTCTGGGCATACTAAGAGGAGAATAATCCTAAATGTGGCTGAGGTGTAGTTATGGTTATGTCCAAGGATTCGGTCTGATTTGCTAGTCGAAGAGTCCTGTTTCGAGGTCAGTGATGAGCAGGAAGTCAACGCTGAAGATGAAGAATCTGGCTGATGAGGAGCTCCAACTTGGAATGATGTCGGGATGGAGAGACAGTGGTCAATCTGTAACCAAGGTAGCTCTGAGTGAAGCAGATGTTAAGTGTAGACATACAGTCAGTACGGCTGAGGACTACGTGCCAAAGTTGCAAATTTTTGAGGGAAGTAGATCATAGATGATGAAATGGTCAGAGCATTGAGGGCTGAGAACGATGATAAGATAGGAGTGGAGCCCAGCTGAGAGGCTTGCATGGGTCTTGTACATCGATTGAGACAATAGGGTATAATTGAATACCTGTTAGAAGGAAAATGGTCCTTCGATATCCAAGGAATTGAGGTGAGCTCCACAGAAATGTCCAGTGTTGAAACCTGAGTTGTAACTGTAACAGAAGAAGGCAGATTTCAGTAGAAGAAGTGGATGATTTAATGATGAAGTAAAATAGGCCCAGATGTGGGCTAGCTAGAGCATGGGATTCCCATGTAGTCCAGTGTATGTAGTATTTGAATGTTTGCATGATAGAAAGATCTCAGGTGGTCAGACTGGGAAGGCGAGACCCCCACGTGGGTCTGATTAGTGAACATGGAAGATCATTTGAGTAGTGAGAAATTCCCACTCATGGGGCACAATAGATTTTGGATGGTGTTACCCGCACGTGGGTTCACCAACACCACAGTATGAATTAAACCCAAGCTAACGGGGGGTGAATGTCCACCTAAGACTGCCTGGAGATGATAGAGAAATACAGTTGAGCAAAGTAATGCCCCATTGTGGGCATGTTGTGTTAGTATGGCGGGACCCTCCTGCAGGTCTGCCATTGTTGTATTATTACATGATCCAAGATAATAAGGCAAGACCCATGTTGGGATGGCAGGACCCCACATGGTCCACCATTGCTGTAGTACGGAATAGTTCAAGGTAAGAAGGACAAGAGTCACATGAGTCTGTCTGGAAAGACATGAAAATACAAGTCAGGCCCTTCATGGGGCATGCATGATTGGAATAGCCGGGACCCGACGTGGTCTGCCATTGTCATAGTATGTAACAGTCCAAGGTAATGAGGTTGATACTCCGACGTGAATTTGCCTGAAGTGATTAGGAAAGAGGTTCGAGCTATGAGTTGGGCTTTTTTGTAGGGTGTACCTGTTTGGGATGGCAAGAAACCACATGGTTCACCATCGCCATTCCATTGAGTAGTACATGATTGGGATGGTGGGACCCCATGTGGCCCACCATCACTGTACCACTGAGTAGTATGTGACTGGGATGGCTGGACCCCATGTTGTCCACCATCGCCATTTCATTGAGCAGTACATGCTAGGGATGGCGGGAGCCCACATGGTCTGCCATTGTGATGGTAGGAGCAGAGTATGTTTGAGATGGCAGGAATCCACATGGTCCACCATCGTCATAGTAAGGAATAGTCCAAGGCAAGGAGGGCAAGACCCCCAAGTGAGTCTGCCAGTAGTAAATTGAAATGTGTTAAAACTATGGGCGGGACCCGCTTGTGGTGCGTGTGTGTTTGGGATGGCATGACCCCACATTGTCCACCATTGCTGTAGTATTGTACTATGTATGGTAAGGATGATGGGACCTCCCCCGTGGTCCATCATCACAGTATTAGCATGTAGTACCAAGAAGGAGGACTACCCCAATGAGTCCACCTGCAAGTAATGGAAATGAGATTGAGCAATGAGTAGATGTCCCTTTGTTGGTACATTAGATTGGGATGGTGGGACTCCACATGGTCCACCATCGCCGAGATGATGGACGGTCCGAGGAAGGGACAGCGAGACCCGCATGGGGATTTGCCTGCTGTGAGTGGGATATAAGGTTGAGCTATGAATAGGGCCCCCTTGTGGGCTGTGTAAATTTAAGATGGCAGACACATGTTGTCCGCCACTGCCATAGCAAGTCAGGCCATCTGATCTGGAGAAGTACTATTTTTTAAGAGTTTATTGCCGGTGTGACGAATAGCATATACTTATTATTATACTGCATCATATTTGTGATATAAATATATGTTTATTTGAAGCCTGCTTGGAAAATATGTCAGCCAACAGGCCTTGGGAAAACAGCTTTAAAAGGGCCTGACCTTTTGACCCCAAAGGCCCTGCTTGCTGGAACAACTGGCTGTAGTAAAACAACCCATTGGATAAATTAATTAAAAGCTTCTTTTGACATCTCCTGTCATGTCTGTGTTAGCTGTTATACAACAGGTTGTGAAATAACAACTACTTTGAAATCAGGAAGCCATAAGAAACTGCATTTTTATGACATATTAGGAAGCAACCATTTCTAACTGATACCTGTTACATTTCTCACCACTAGGAGAAAATAGCTGTCAGGATGTGTTTCTGAAGATCAAAGGAATGCTCTGAAAGAAAAGAGACAGTTATAATTTAATATTGCTATCTTTGCAGATTTCAAGCAAGCATTAAAATGACGCCCTTTTTGGTATACTTGGTCATGTTACAAGTTAATTACAGGACTAACAGTGACTTCTTACCAACAGCCCAGAGCTGTGACCTCACAGGATGGGAGGGACATTTGGCTCCTATTATCAATCTGGCTGAAAGGAATGAAATCAGCTTCTACCTCTGGACTCCTAAGAGAATACACACACTGTGTTCTGGACTTGAAGGGCACTTCTGGCAAGAATGGGTAACATCCAATTGGAAACTGAGTTAGAATTAGAAATTCAAGTACAAGGCGTTTTTTTGTTTCTTTTGGACTGTAAACATTAATGTGTATATATGCTTTGTGTTTTGTATGTTTTACTTTTTTTTATTTTACTAAACATTTTAATTTCCTTAATTCTGGCTGAGTCTTTTCTCATTTTGCATGTAATGCTGGAACAGTGTTGATAATTCTGACATAACTGTTAAGGAGCTTATAGTGTGTCACCATATGCACAAAAGGTAAGAAAATACTAGGTCTCAACTGAGTCAAAAAGAGGGATTGTGAACCAGGTTGGATGCCCACTGGCTTAAGTATTGCACTGCATTTCACTGAACAGGGTGTGATATTTGATTCTTTAACTGGACATTTTAGCAAAAAAGGGTTCATATTTGACCTCAGGACTCGAGACTGATAGGTGTTTCAGACCCAAAAGAGACAGGAAGATTACTGTTTGTCTGCTGTTCACATATTGCACTTCAACGTTTGGCATTGTGAGAGCAATGGGCCTAACCTGCGGAGTGCATTTGCGACAGATCTGGTTGGTAGTGGTACAGTTTAAAAGTATTTGGTAACGAAGCATTAACAGTCCAGTGTGTTAGACTGATAACTGTAACAGCTGACGTGCAAAATAAGGCAGTGATTTAAATAGAAAGAACTGTATCATTGTGATTAAATTCGAAGTTCCCTACCTGATTTATTTTTTGGGGTGTAAGCTAGTGTAGCCGTAGATTAGGGAAGAAGATGGCTTCCAACTACACCGAGTACACTGCAGACTACCTGAGGCAGTTGTGCCAGGAGAGAGGAGTCCATTACGAGGGGCGGAATGAGCAGCAACTCATTGAGGCTGTTGTGGCAGGCAATGACCAAGACCTTGAGTCACAGTCTGTGACCAGAAAGGACCAAATTTTGGGAGTGGAGAGGCTAGGGTCCAGCACAGTGTCCAGACCCATGGAGGAGGACAGTGGGACCGGTATAGGCCAAGAGCCACTGTGGCAGGAGAAGGTCACAACCATGCTGGAGCCAGAAGGCGTCAGGCTGCAAATGGAGTTGTGGAGAATGGAGCTGGAGTTTGAGCAGAAGAGGTTTGAAGCTCAGCAGCAAAGGGGCTTGAACAGTGGAAGATGGAGATGGAGAGAGAGAGAGAGAGAGAGAGGAGAATCAAGAGCGGAGAAAGGCTCAGCGAGAACAGCTACAGGCCGAAGAAAAAGCGTGACAGCTTCAGAGAGAGGCCAAGTGAGAAGAGTGAGAGTGCCAGAGGAGATTTGAACTGGAGAAGCTACAACTCCAAAGACCATCGCCAGAGCAAGTAAGTGGCATGAGTGAACCAGGAATTCCAGGACTGGATTAAAAGTGTAATTCTAAATTGAAAGCTGAATTTAAAGAGAGGGAGGATATGGATGCATTTTTAAATTCATTTGAAAAGGAATGCATTCAGGCAAAAATTCACAGAGTTCAGGAGCTTCCAACTATCCCCGCTGCTTACCGGGAAAGCTTGTGATGCATGGGGACAAATGGACAATCAGGACAGTAATGATTATGGCAAACTTAAAGCTGTCTTGTTAAAAAAAAACATGATTTGACAGCAGAAGCATACAGAGTTAAATTCCGTAAGCTCAGGAGAAGCCGTGATATAAGCTACAAGGAGCTAGCCACTAAACAACATCAGTTTTTAAAACACTGGTGGGAAGGGATACAAGGAGACTCTGTAGAAAAAAAATGAGAATGTTGTACTTTTGCAGCAGTTCTTTTGGGCTTGCCCTACAGAACTGAAAACCTGGCCAGAGGATCGAGATCCAAAAACAGTGCAAAAGTCTGCCAAGCTCTCGGACTGCTATGCCAGGAACAGACCTGCTTTGAGAGGGAGTGTGGTGGGCTTGGCAGCACAGAAAGGGAAAAGCACACCTTCAGGTCAGCTAAAACCCTCCCTGACTCCACTGAAACCAGGCAGCCAAAAAGAAATGAATGCTGGGTTTGCAAACAATCTGGACATCTTGTAAGACAGTGTCCTAAAAAGGCACAGAGCACACAAAGTGATGCTGGGAAAGAAGTGGGTTTTTTTTGGGTATCGCTGAAAGCATGCCAGTAAATATGGAGCACATACCCAGTTACAGTGAATGGGTTACAGACCCATGGGTTAAGGGACAGGGAGCATCCTGACTTTGGTAAAGGATTTGGTTGAACCTGAACAGCTTATACACAATCAGTTTGTACTGTGTGGGGGTTCACTGGGGAGGAGAAAAAGCTGCCACTTGCTAGTGTTCTCCTGGACTGGGTTGAGACATGGGAGACTGTGCAAAAAGTTGCAGTGGCAGAGAATTTTGCTCTGGATGTGATTATCAGAAACAATCTCCAAAAGGGGATGATGTATGCAGTTACCCGCAGTCAAGCCGCAAAGGTAAATTGTACTTCCCTGGACCCCTTAGAAACCCCTGTGGAAAACACTGGGTGGCTGGTTCCCCAGCCTATGTCTCCTGATAGACAGAATAGTAAAAGGGGGGTAGAAATTCTCCAGGTAGCAGTTAATAGAACAGCTGAACAAGGTTACTCTGAGGGAGGAGGGGTAGCCAATTGTCAAAGGGTTAGGGATGGCAGTGACCCTGAATGCCCTGATGCAAGAGCTTGGGATCCTAGTTTAGAAACTGGAGGGGACCTGTCTCATGTCTTGGGAATGTGCAAAGATTTTGCAGCTGCCCAGAAAAATGACCCTCGTTTAGAAAGGCTGGGGCTTGAGCAGACTCTGACAGAGCACTGGGAGGTGGTGGGAAACATAGAGTTTACTGGGAGAATGGACTGCTGTTATGCAGGATGTAAAGACAGAGGGAGGGTGATGGGCAGGCAGCTTGTCGTTCTCCAGGGGGTACCATGAGCAGTTGCTCAAGATTGCTCATGATATTCCCATGTCTGGCCATCTGGGAATCACATGCACTATGTAGTGATTGGCCCAACTTCACCCAGCAGGTGAAGGAGTATTGCAGGTCTTGTCACCGGTGCCAAGAAATAGGAAAGACAGGTAGGAAAACCTAAGCCGCCCTAATTCCCTTGCCAATATAGAAGCAGCCATTCCAGAGGGCAGGAATGTATATTGTGGGGCCTTTGATTACACCCAGCTCCTCTGGGAAGAGGTGTATCCTAACAGTGGTGAATTATGCCACCTGGTACCCAGAGGCAGTCCCTCTATCCTCACTGAGGACAAACAAAGTGACAGATTCCTTGTTAGGGATTTTCTCCCATGTTGGGATCCCACAGGAGGTTATCACTGATCGAGGGGGTTCCTTCATGTGGACCTGATGAAATGTTTGTGGGAGAAGTGTGGGTGGTGCAGAGACACAAGACACCTTATCACCTGCAAGCTAATGGGCCTGTGGAAAGATTCAATGGTAACCTTAAAATGATGCTCAAAGTATTTACTGAACAGCATGGGAGGGACTGTGAGAATATCTTCCCACTTGTTGTTCACATACAAGAGGTGCCCCAGAGTCGACAGGTTTCCCCTTGAGGATCTTATATGGATGCAGGATATGTGGGCCCACAGACTTGATCCGGGAGGACTGGGAAGGCAAACACACCACCCAGGGAACTCCCATAGTGGATTATGTCCTGAAGGTTAGTGAAAAGCTGAAGGAGCTTATGGGAACAGCCCAGAGCAAACTGGCAGCTGCGCAACAAAAATAAAAGGTATGGTATGACCGCAGAGCCAGAACTCACTCATACACTCTGGGTCAGGAGGTCATGGTCCTAATCCCGGTCTGGAAAGCTAAGCTGCAGGCTGAGTGGGCAGCACCATACAAAGTAGCCTGACAGGTGAATTATGTAAATTACATTATAGAACTGCCTGGCAGGAGACATACCCAAAAGAATGTAACGTATGTCAACTGAAGAAGCCATATGTAAATAGGCTGACATGGTCTTTGCAGAGTGTAGTCCTGGGAGGAGATGGACAAAGAAGACCCCATGTTGGACTTGCTGGAAGAAAGCAAGTGCAGTCCTCTGTTGAGGCAATTAAAATTTGCCCCAGTTGACCCCAGACTAGATCCAGGAAGTAAGGAAGGTTTAGCAGACTTTGCCACATTGTTTATTGCCAGGCCTGGACTTATCCCTTCAGCAACACACAATGTGGAGACAGGAACACAAACGCCCATAAGGCGAACAGCATATTGGGTGTCAGAGCCACCCAAAAGGACATTAGGAGTGAGATGGAGGAAATGTTGGATTTAGGGGTAATCCAGAAATCCCACAATCCCTGGGTCTCACCCGTAGTCCTTGTTCCCAAGTCAGATGGCATTACTCATTTTTGTGTGGACTATCATGTACTCAACACAGCCACGAAGTCAGATGCCAACCCAATGTCAAGGATGGACAAACTACTGGACAAGTTGGGATGGGTGATATACCTTACTATGATTGACCTAATGAAATGTAATTGGCAGGTGGAGTTAACTGCCAGAGCTATGGAGAGGTCAGCATTCATCACTCTGATAGGGTTGCTTGAGTTTAAAGTAATGCCTTTTGGAATGAAGAACACCCCTGCCACCTTTCAAGGTTGATGAACCAGGTGTTAAATGGTGCTGAAAGAGTACGCTGTGGCATACCTTGTGACATTGCCATCTTTAGTGCTAGCTGGGAGGAACACCTGTTCCCCTTAGGAAGTGCTGAGTAGGATACAGAGGCCGTGCTCACTGTAAAAGCTGAAAAGTGCCAGGTGGCCACAGCTGAGGTGGCATACCTTGGGCATGTAGTAGGCCAGGGACAGCTCCGTCCTAATCAAGCAAAATTGAAGCAATCCAGGCATGGCCCAGACCTGAAACACAGAAGCAGGTTCAGAGTTTTCTAGGGACTGCAAGGTACAATAGGAAGTTTGTATCACATTACAGTGCCCTGGCCACTCCCTATCTGACCTATTGAAAAAAAGAATACCTAAGAAGGTTATTTGGGAACCAGCCTGTGAGCAAGCCTTTACACGGTTAAAGGAGGTACTGTGCAGTGCTCCTGTATTAGCCAGTCCAGACTACAGTAAACCCTTTGTAGTTCAGACTGATGCCTCAGATGTGGGTATTGGGGCAGTACTTAGTCAAATGTCTAACCAAGGAAAGATCACCTAATAGTGTACTTCAGTAAGAAGTCACTTCCCAGGGAGCAGGCTAATTCTGTGGTGGAGAAAGAATGCCTTGCATTGGTGTGGGCACTAAAGAAGTTACAACCATACATATATGGGTGAAATTTCGAGGTACAAACAGATCACAACTCCCTGGTTTGGCTGGCACAAATGGGTAAAACAAATGGTAGGCTTTTAAGATGGAGCCTTGCCTTGTAGGGGTACGACATGACTGTTACACACATGGTAGGGGCAATAAACAAAAAACACAAATAGGCTTTCACATCAGTTAGAGTAGTGAACCAAATTTGGGGAACTCATCTCATGCCTGGGAACTGATCCCCCCCAAATTCAGTCTAGAAGGGGGGGGGTGACAGATAGCGTCTGCTTGTTATTATACTGTATCATATTTGTGATATAAATATATGTTTATTTTAAGCCTAATTGGAAAATATGGCAGCCAAGCAGGCCAGGAAAGACTAGCTTTTAAAGGGCCTTATCTTTTGACCCCAAACACCCTGGCTTGCTGGAACAGCTAGCTGTAGTAAAACTGACCCAGTGGATAAATTAAGAGCTTTTGACATCTCCTGTCATGCCTGTGTTAGCTGTTATATAACAGGTTGTAAAATGACAGCTACTTTGAAATCCAGGAAGCCATAGAAGACTACACTTTTTACGACAACTTAGGAAGCAACAATTTTTAGCAGATACCTGTTACATTTCTCACCACTAGGAAAAAATCTCTGTCAAGATGTGTTTCTGAAGATCAAAGGGAATCCTCTGATAGAAGAGACTGTTATAATTTAATATTGCTACCTTTGCAGATTTCAAGCAAGCAGTAAAATGACACCCTTTTGAGTATACTTGGTCATGTTACAAATTAATTACAGGACTAACAGTGACCTCTTGCCAACAGCCCAGAGCTGTGACCTCACAGGGTGGGAGGGACATTTGGCCCTTATTATCAATCTGGCTGAAAGGTGTGAAATCATCTTCTATCTCTGGACTCCTAAGAACACACACACACACACACACACACTGTGTTCTGGACTTGAAGGGCACTTCTGGCAAGAATAGGTAACATCCAATTGGAAACTGAGTTAGAATTAGAAATTCAAGTACAAGGCATTTTTTTGTTTCTTTTGGACTGTAAACATTAATGTGTATATATGCTTTGTGTTTGTATGTTTTACTCTTTTTTAATTTTAGTAAACATTTTGATTTCCTTAATTCTGCCTGAGTCTTTTCTCAATTTTGCATGTGAATGCTGGAACAGTATTGATATCATAATTCTGACATAACTCTTACATGGTTTATAGTGTGTTACCATATGCAAAAGGTGAGAAAATATCTAGGTCTCAACTGAGTTAAAGAGATTGTGAACAAGTTGGGTGCCCGCTGGGTTAAGTATTGCACTGCATTTCTCCAAAGAAGATATGATATTTGATCCTGTTAACTGGGCATGCTAAAAAGGGTTCATATCTGACATCAGCACTTGAGACTGGTAGGTGTTTTGGACCCAAAACAGACAGGAGGGTTACCATGTTTGTCTCCTGTTCGCATATTGCACTTTGAGGTTTGGCACTGTGGAGCAGAGGGCCTGACCTGCGGAGTGTGTTTGTGACAGCCACTACAAGTTGTAAGTAATTGCAAAAGTAAATTGTGAGATATCCTGGTCGCTCAAGTCAGGAGTAATGAGCTGTGAGAAGCATGGCTTTGCAGGAGCTATGAGCAGTGGCCCCAAAGGTCTGGTGTACAAATCAAAAATTATGCACAGCATACCTTCAGAGTGTTTTCTATAATCCCTGACATACTATATAGTTTACTGAATTCTCTGATCAATTCTTCATTTACAAACTCTTAAAGGATCAAGTAGATTTTGCATTGTGTTCCAAATGAAATTTCCTGTGGAAGGATTGAGCCCTATCATACTGAATCTTAAACTGTCCTTCTTAACATTAGTGCTAAGTGTGGCGAGTGTGTTTGGGGAAGGATCTCCAGTCGTATCCAAGTTAGATGTCTGCTGACCTTGGAAATTCCACGCCAATATGGCACTTGCCATCTCAGTGAAGGTAAAACTTTGGCAAGGATAATATTAGTAATCCCAACTTCTGGAAGAAAGGTTCATCCATGACCCACAGTTGTAATGCAGGAGTGTAACCCCCGGCCCAATGGTGATCGATGGGCTGAGGAGATTAGTTCAAAACCAGTGTACGGTCACACTGCCAGCAGGTGCATCAGGCTCCAAGAAGAAAGATAATCCGGGGTTCCCCACCCCACTGAGCAGCAGATTGAAGGGGCAGGGAACCACGGTACACTGGTGGTATGCCAGCCACAAGTCGAGGGCAGTAAAGTTCAAAATGCTCCCAGCCCATGTAGTAGTGCAGGAGCTGACCAGGGAGCAAAGTGGTAGGCAGTTCACCAACCACAAAGAGGTGGTGCAAGAGGCACTGCAGGAATCTGGAGAAGGAAGGTCAGAAGAAGCAGGTGAGGAGAACAGCCAGACCGGTATGAGTCAGGGGTGATGCAGCTGCAGTCCAGGTGCTGGCAAGTACTGAATTACGTGAGCTGGTGAAGAAAGAAGAGAGCCCTAAAGAGACAGGGAACAGCAGGATAATGAAAAGGTGCTGACAGAATGGGGGGGCAGGGAAAATAATAAGGGGGCAAAGACACAGGCAAATCAAAAAGGGGGGGAGACCAACGGCAGCTGAAGAAGGCAAAGGGAAGGTGTGAGGGGGAGAAGAGGGCACCACAGGAGGCACAGAAGGGAGAAGAGGAAGGACCCAGCACCACCAGCCATGCAGCACCAGAGCGTTGTTGAAACACTTGAAGCAGAGCGAGCGGAAGCCTGAAGTTTAAGTAGGGGATGTGGGAGGAGTGATCCCCCACTGAACTTCAGGCTAAAAGCCTTCTAATTCTCATTGGTGTCCAGTGTGCCCCCCCCACCCTGCCTCGCTTCTTTGGAAAAAAACCAAGAGTCCCAGTTCCCTGGTGGCCTAGTGGACCCTCCCACCCTGGCAAACTGACTCCAACCCAGCTGGTGACTGGCACAGCCCTCTACCCATCACCATGGCTGGCCACTGACTGAACTGTGAATGAGTGAGTACAGTATACACTGTGGACTCATTGTAGTGTATACTGTACTTGCTCATTCACAGCACAGTGGCCAGTTGAGCAGTGGGAGAAGGGCTGTGTTGCTCCCTGACTTGGTTTCAAGATGGGGGGAGTGGGGGGAAGGTCACTGTCTGGGAGGTGGGGTCCATTAGACCACCAGAAATGGGACACTCATTTTCCCAAGGGAGCAAGGTGGGGGGAGATACACTGGACATCAATGAGAATAATATATTTATTGGATGAGTGTCCAGGTGGGGGGAGGAACCACTGGACTACAAGGAGGGACTGTTTCTTTTTACTCTGAATGGCCATTGGTGACTGGAGGAGGGAGGAGGGCCCAGTAGACTTCCAGCAAAATAATGTATTTCATATAGGCAATGAGATCTGAGAAACGGTGAGGGACCACTAGACTACCAGGATATAATGTTTTTCATATCGGGATGGAGATTGGGGAACTGGGGAGGGACCACTAGACTATCAGGGAATAATTTCTTTTACTATCTGAATGGTGATCATGGACTGGGGGAGGGATGAGGGACCACTGGACTATCTTTTAATATCACGATGGTGATTAGGGAATGAGAGTGGGGGGAGGGACCATTTGACTACCAGGGAAACTTAATTTACACATAATGGGACAGTGATCGGAGATGGGGGGATGCTGGATTACCAGGGAGATTTATTTTTATTCATAAGGGGTCAGCGCTCGGGGGTGGGAAGGGACCACTACACCACCAGGGGAGATTTTAACACAATACAGGCATGACAGTCCTCGCAGCCCATATAAATAGGCCCAAAAGGGGCATGCTAATGGCCAGCTAGTGTCTTGCATGCCCAATGGGCTCATTTGCATGTCTGCTTTTGTGAATCTTGTAAATCACAAAAAGCGCATAGGCACTGTTCATTGCAGGACCATTTCCAGGCATGCAGGTCAGGGCAGCGCTAGTGGGGTTAGAGGTAACAGTAAAGGGTTACCGCTAATCTACCTAGCCCTAGTCACAGTTGGATATTGCCCTATGCTGTCCATCAGTAAATGGCATTTTACTAGCTGGGCAGTCGCAAAGACAGAGCAAACATTTGCACTGCACTTTGCATGTTTTGTGAATCTGCCCCAGATTTCTACAAAACCAAAGGCTTGTAAGTGTTGTTCTGTTCTGGGATATCACAGTATGAAATTCTGATGGTGTGACAATCATCACATGTAATACAGCAGTTATTGTTTATATGTATTACAGAAAAAGTAGTTTTTGTACCAGAAAGAAGACTGCTCAAACCTTTACGGCAGGGAGAGTTGGTGTGGAAGGAACAGTTGTCCCTAAAAATATTTAGTTGAAAGGGGTGTATACCATGAACCAATGTTGTTGCAGTATTGGAAATTGCCCATGGTATCAATACTGTGACTTCTGGTATAGTGGTATTCTGTAAAACCGTGATACTGAGACATCCCCCTTCTGTTTATGTTTTAATAACCCAAGAGAAATCCTGGGAGCTCTGGACTCCAGGGCTACTGCTGATTTCCCCTGTAAAAACTAGAGATTAGAGTGCATGGCCTTCTTTACCCTGCAAGCCTGAGTCCCATAAAGGGAATCACCAGTCCATTCCATGCACTTCAAGTAAAGAAATTGATGGTTTAGCTAAATAAGATCTGTATGCTAAAACTGTTGGGTGCACAGCATATAATGCACTCTAGCATTCAGTCCTCATCCCTTATTTACCACCAAAGTATGTTCCAGAATTACCTCTGGAAGATCTAGAAATTTAGTTTACAGTTTTGTGTTTCAGACAGAGTACCAGAATCTGTGATGTTGGCATTCTCTCCCTAAGTCTGGTATATCAGCTCAGGCTACATACAGTTAAACTGCACTTTTGCGCACAAAACAAAAATACAATTCAAACCTACTATTAGAAACTGACTATCGCCCACCAGCAGAGCGGTAGGGCTACTGCTCAGACGCTGATGAGCTTCGTTTGGGACTGAGCCAGGGCCATCAGAGGTCTGGGGCGGGTGGGCTAGAGTATCGAGCATTGTAAAAGGATGCTTTTCTCCAGGAAGGGGACATCTGCTGACCCACAGCTCTGCTGCCACGTGGGTAACCACAGGTGATGGTGCAGAGATAGCATCAGGCTGGGGATGTTGGAGCGAGTGCCATAGTCATGTGTGGGCGTTGGCATGCCAACACCCAGTGATGTGGCACGTTTCTGGTGGGAGGCAGAAAAAAGGGAAAATAGCAAAATAGATTGGGTGGATGAAACCCCTGCCTGCTAACTACAGTTAGTGCTTGGACTTCTACCATAGCCTGTCAGGGGGACTATCCAACCTCCACTGCAGGTGGCCAGATGGACTGCAGGAAAGAAATATTAAAGTGACTATAGGCATACCTGACGCTGGGTGGTAAGCCAAGGGTAGGTGGGTGCAGTACAATAGTGGGATGTGGTTAGACCTTGGAGGTCTGGCAAGTGTATGTGGAGCAGTTTCAGGTGATTGGTATTAGGGCTTAGCAAGGTGGTGGAAGGAGGTCCCAACCAAGCATCAAGAGGGATAAAATATGTTCCCCAAAAAGAAAGGCACTACCAGCAGCAGAAAATTGGTATTTTGTCCACAGTTTCTAGTGTGCTTAAAACACAAAATAAATTTCAAATTGAAGCTCTGTACGGATTAGCCTGCCAGTCTTCATGCACGCCTGCTTGGGTCTGCATAGTACATACTTGTGTAACCCCCACTGTTACCCAGGGTTACTAGAATCTCAGTAAGACCTAGTGGTAGGCAGAGAAGGCAGCTTGTGAAACTCCAGTTAAATGGATTTCACATTGTCTCATTCTGTTCTCAGTCTCAGCTGAGACTGAAAGATGACATCACCATAGAACTATCGCAGCCGCATGAGCCACATTGGAATCTGCAGTTGGGAGTTAGGTTAGAATGTTGGGAGTTTTTGAACAGTGAGCAGCAGCAGTTGTGTCTGAGCAGTCTTGAAGAGAGGAGCACAGCAGTCTGTGCACAGGCTCTTGGAGCCTAAAGCTCTGATACAGAGCTACTTTTAGGGAGAGGTGTGTGTTTCCGCCAAAAGGAACACAGTAAGCTGTTTGTGAAGTGGTGGAGACTGCTGTTACTGGTCTCTATGTCCCATCCCTGAGGAGATGGGGAAAAGGGTTGCCTGTTATTCCAGGGGCAACTTCTTGGTTCTGGCTAGGGAAGAAGCTACCTTATTTTTCTAAGCTGTGCTGCGGCACAGGCGTTGTCAAGAATCACTGGTGGGGCACCTGCAACCAAAGGGTGAGTTCTGCTTTTACATGGGGCCTATGTTTCACCTGAACTATTGTAAAGTGGGATTGGACTGCTTAATCAGTGGGAGGCCTAGAGAATAGGTTAAGCCAAAGTGAAAGTATGTTCAAGTCTAGTACAAGGGAAGATCAAGACATGTAGAGGAAATGTTTATGCATTTACCCTTTAATCTACACTGCCAAGCTTTTCAGAAAGAGATGTTTAATGTCCAAAGAAATGGCGGGTATAAATTATGGAAGCTAGAGATGGGAACCCCCATCTTTAGTAACCAGGTTCACCTCTACGGATTTGCTCTGTGGCCCTTTTACTTTGCCTCAGGCACTTGGCCAGTGCTGAGGGAAGTACCCAGACGTGGGATTGAAAGGAAATTTCCCTTATGGAGTTGAAGGCTCTACGGTGGTTTAGGGAGCCACTAGGAAAATGTGTCCATGTCACAGGGACGGTGTTTGAATGGACAGCGGGGGAGCCGGGCCAGCGAAAACCCAAATAGTGTACAAGTCAGGCTGTGTACCCAAAGCAGCGTGCAAGTCCGGGCTGTGTGCCTGGTGGGTCCAGAGCCTGAGGGCCGAAGTGTTGAGGAAATGTTCTGTTTCTCTTATCTGCATTACCAGGAATGTAGCCCCGTGGGGGTCCGTCTATGCTTTGTTTGCTCAGTTTGGATGTGAATTAAAGCCACACTTTAGAATCTCATTCCTGGTATTGGACATTACAGTTATTGCTTCCTGTGTTCGGATTTACTTGGGTGCCCCTGTGCAGAGTAACCAAACCTAGCCCTTGTGCCAAGTAACCTAGTCCTCCTCGAACCCAGTCCCCCACCTGGTACTGCTGTCAGCTTCAACAGCATACCACCTGTCATTTGCAAAAAGTACAGGGGTCAGGGGCTTACACTTGTTCTGGGACACATATGACCATACAGACTGCCATCAATGGTCAGACTAGAATTTTAATCCAGTTTAGGTTCAGCCACCTTTTACACCAGCCAGTATTTAATTTCCCTGCATATCTATACATATATATATATATATTTATTTCGTTTTTGTTTACCGGGTAAGTACACTTGCCAGAATGCCTATTTTCAGGCATGACCCGGATCCCTAAATTCTGCTGCAAAATTTGAGACCTCACTCTGTGCTGCACCTGTGACGTGCTGATGTGAAAGGCCTGTGATGTCATTTAGAAAAAAAACAACTAGAATTTTAATCCACTTTAGTTTCAGTCACCTTATACACAGGCTAGTATTTTTTTTGTCAATACAAATTGCTATTATTTTATAATAGAAAGACAATACAGAAAAATATGTTCATTAGGTAAAAGTCGTTCATACAACTAAAATAAGGACACATAACATATACCTATGCAAAAACTAACAAAATTAAGCACTTCAGTCATATTATCACGTTTCTCATCTTTAACAACTAAACTAACCATAGACTCATCAGACTAACTAGTGTGATTTGATGTAAAATAACAACTTACAAAATTCAATAATAGCTCTAAAAGAACAATATGGCAACAAGTAATATGTTTAACAAAGATGAAACAGTTAATTAATATTTCCTGCGTTTATATCCTAACTCCTGCTACAAATTTGAGACCTCACTCTCGCTGCACATGTGACGTGTTGATGTGAAAGGCCCATGATGTTATTAAAAACAAACTTGAAGAGGGTTGAAGGTCTGATGAAATGGAGTCCAAGGAAAACAAACACAAAATGGTTTAAACTGTTTACATTATTTGGTATCAACTTTATACAGTGTTTCTTCACATCCTTGTGCCAACAAGATTAGCACAACAGGTTAAAATGATAATTTTAAGGAAATGTGAAAACTGCAGGAAATCTCCTTGGCTCATGAGAACGAACTACGGAAGTAATTCCTTAGTGCAGATGTGATCGTGAAATAGTCCTTGGCCACAGCCACAGTGAATCTTGAGTTAAGGAGAGTGATAAGGGTGCAGCTTCTGCCACCTTCGGCAGTTGCGTTTCTTGGTGGCAGAGCGTCTGGCCTGCCTCTGAGCAGTTTCCAGTTGGTCCTAAATGGCTTGCATCTTTAACAAGATGAATTCCAACTTCATTAAAGCCATTTCCAGCCCAGATAAATCCTGTTCCTTCTGATTCGTCTCATCAGGAGAACTTAAAGTCACAGAAATGAACCCAAAGGCGTATTCTGCTGATTTGTCCTGGGAAGGGTAGAAAAAGTGACACTAGAGTTGTGGTGGGGGGAGTGTTGGAATAGTTGTTTGGCATTATAATTAAAACTCTGTTTTATTTATTTATTTAAAAGGTTTCACCAGGAAAGACATACTGAAATGGTAACAACTTTTTTCCAGATACCTTCTAGGGAGGGAGAAGTGGATAGCGCAAGGTGGAAAAACAAAACAGTAATAATTGCATTACAAAACAGAAGCCACAGCTATACAGTATACCAAAGGAGCATAAATAGGGGATAAATAGGATATGGCATGGGTTAGCATGAGCATACGCTTTTTATCTTCACGAGAGTCTGTGACCTCTTGATCTCTCACAGTGGTGTAGCCACGAGGTAAAGGGCACAGACATAACTGAATTAAAATCGCATGACACGCTAACCCATGCCATGTTTGCCTTATACAATGAGCATACAATGAGCATGATGGAAATAAAATTGCCTGCACCTATTTTTTTATAATTTTACAGTTGTGTCTGAAGCTGTGGGTCCACTGTAGCGTGAGTAGGCATCCATGCAGTGTCACTGTGATGTACTGGATAGTGGAAATAACAGTCACGACATACCCGATTCATAAGATACATTTTTTATGTCTGAATCGAGTACGTCAGCAGGCAGGATACAGTTTTTATCTGCCTGAATTTTCCATCACGCCATTGTATAATCATAGATACCAAAGGCGATTAAAATATGTTATTCAAATAAAAGTATATTAAAATAAGGAGCATCCAGTGTTGTACATGGTGCTGCTAAACCTTCTTTCAGTCCTATTTCTTTTTCCTTTTTTTTCGTTAATTTGCACTTTTTGCCACCTGAGCTCTGGCAGGTGGCTATGGTCCTCAGATTGGAGGGACTCTTCTTCCAGTCCCACTGCTGCCATGCTAGGCAGCCTTCCTGTAGTTCCCCCATGGATTGCCCCATGTAACAGGGCCAGGAGAAGGTTGCTGGCTTGTCTCCCCTCCTGGAGACCCAATCCAGAATCTGGGTACTGCTCCCAGGAGCAGCAGACCATCATCAAGTCTGCCAGGCTAGATTTTCCTGTTTTCACCCCTCCCCCAATGTGAGGACGTCAACTTCAAGATTTCTGACCTGTACTGCCCTCCAGCCACTGCCAAAGGGCAGGCAATGAGCGAGACGGCTCATCCCCCTCACTCTGAGAGGTGACAGCAGTCCTCCTGATGCTCACTCCTCTCTCCCCTGCTGATCCCCAGCAGCCCAGGCTCATTCCCGAACCTGGGACATCGACATCCAGGACCTCAACCCTCAGTGCCACCTGGCTGGCATTTTCTGTCCTATTTCAAGGAGACCGTTCCTGCAAATAAATCTTGTACCTTCATGAGCTCTGCAGGGTAACAGTAAGGCAACCCTGGGGCCAGAGATTATCACAAGATACAAAGTGGTATGCTGCAGTGAAAAACATAGAACCAGAATTTGTCAGCAGATAAAGACTGCTTAGCCTACCCAGTCTGCCTTTTTTCCCTACCTACAGTACCACTGCATACTGTAATTGGTCTCCAACTCTTTCTCTCCTCCCCATTCCTTTCCACTAAGATTCTGTTAGTCTATCCCATGAATTCTTGAATGCACCACTGTTTTCACCCCCACCACCTTGGCTGGTAGGCTGTTCCAGGAATCTACCACTCTTTCTGTGAAGAAGTACTTTCTCATATCCCTCCTAAATCTAACCACCTCTAAGTTCGTAGCTTATCCCATTCTTCTTGAGCACCTTTTTTTCTGAAAAATACTTTCCTCCTGTATATTATTTACCACCATGAGATATTTAAAGGTCTCTATTATATCCTCCCTCTCCTCCTGTCTTCCAAGGTGTACATACTGAGCTCCTTTAGTGTGTACTCACAGGGATTTTTGATGCAGACCCTGTATCATTTTAGTTGCCCTCTTCTAGACTGCCGCCACTCTCTCTGTGTCCTTTGGAGCTGGGACCTCCAGAACTGCTGCGATATTCTAGGTGAGGTCTTACCAATGATCTTCACTGCACTTCAGAATCAGTAAACCCGTAGTATAGCCTAGCCAAAAGTAAATACTTCCAGAGCAAGCTAGTTTGCAGTGCCCTTACGCATTCTGGAACACATAGTTAATAGCCTATTTTAAACCCTCCCCCAGTGGGGTACAGATCCCACCTGGTTCCCCCTTAGCCGCCAACGCCCTGAGCCAATACTTCACAAAAGGCACCAGCGCTCTTATCCCTAACCTCCCCTTCCCCTGCTATCCAGTCCACCCATCAGTGGCAACTTCCACCTGCAGACAGTCTTGGTACCAGTATCGCAAAGAGCTTTCGGCACTGAATGCAGCCTGTGGAGCAGACAGCATCACTTCCAAATTCCTCAAAATCAGCACTCCAGCAATAGCTGTCCCTATTGCCCACATATGTAATAGATCACTACGTACCAGCTCCTTTCCTCATGGCTGGAAACGTGCACTAGTATTTCAGATCACAAAGGTGGCCCAGCTAACTCATCCTTCAACTACCGGCCAACCTCCCTGATCCAGATCCTTTCCCAAACCCTTGGGAGGTTTATCAGCAGGCAGCTATTGAACTACTATGCCCAAACAGGCTTCCTAACTCTGACCAATCTGGCTTTTACCCCAACCACTCAACCTCTTCCTCCCTTCTTAGAGTCACCAGCCACACTCAGACCAACATGGACAAGGGCCTGGATACATGGGCAATATTTATAGACCTAGCAAAGGCCTTTGACATCATGGATCACCATCTGCTCCTACTTCAGACTAGCAGACTCTGGTGTCCCCCTCCCCAATCAGGCCTAGCATAGTTCCAGTCATACCTGACCAGCCAGACCCAATCTGTCAAGCTTGGCCCATGCACTTCACCTACACTACCAGTCACCTTGGGATCCCCCAAGGCTCATTTCTTGGGCCCTGCTCTTCACTGCCTACAACCTGCCCAGCTCCCTCACTGCCAGCAACAGGAGGCAGTATTACGCAGTGGGTTAAGGCACTGGGCTGCTGATCTGGGGACCTGGGTTTCAATCCCACAGCCGCCTAGGTGCATACTGTGTGATCCTGAGCAAGTTACTTAGCTTTTTTGTGCTCCCAGCTCACATCTGGAAACAAGCTTCAGCTTAGTGTGCTACTCCTGGTTAAACAATGTTTCCTTTCCCGCACATGCATGTGTGCTGGTGACCCCATTATCTATGTATTTGGGACTTCTACTTCACCGCAGTACAAAAGCGGTTCCTGGCTAACTGCCTCATCATGAACCAGAAGAAAACAGTGTCCATGTTGTTCAGCACCAGGCTTTGGCTCAGCTCTTTCACCACCACTCTGACTTAACACACCCCAGACAGGTCCTTTCTAGACTCAGTTTCCTCCTACAAATTGCATTACCTGCAATGAATTTCCTATCCAGATTTGGCCTTGTTACTCCTTGGTAGAAATCCAGGCATTGGATCAAACTATTGACTATATTTTGGCACTCCAGTGGGGCAACTATTGACAATGATTTGCTAATTCTACCATGAAATGTATCTGCAGCCCAAAAGGGCACTTTTCATTTGCTGAAAGAAGATTCAATCAATGAGCACTAATGTTCACATTACTGTAGTTTGCTTATTCAGTCATGGGGAGGCAACTGGAGATAGTTTAACCTTCCAACAAACTATTAACAGTGCTTTGGAGGAGCAAATGCTGCTGCTGGACCACTTATTTAAGCTGAAAGAATACTAGTAAGATTAATGAACTGATTCTGCTAGCTGCATTCTGCTTTTATTACAATCAAAGAAGTATAATCTAAAACATAGTCATTTTAGCTACAATGTAGAGTGTTTTTAAGATAAATCAGATTTTATAGCCAAGCTATTTTTTTACTGTATTTCGGTCTCTGAGTGTATCTTTAAGACAGATAAGTTTTTTTATTTATTTTATTTATTTAGTTTTTGTTGACCTGGTAAGTGCACCAGATAAATCCTGCCTATTTGCAGGCATAATCCAGGGGAGGGGGATACAGATGAATGCCAGCTGACCTTGAACCAGATTAAGCTGTTGGTGGTATTATTAGTGAATGAGAGAAATTTGGCCAGGACAGCAGGGAAGGTTCCCTTACTGCATTGCTGGCAGTAGGGGGCCCGTGAGACCGAAGTCTGGTCACTTCAGTCTAGTCTGCAAGGAAGATGGACGTTCCAGGAGAAGGGGAGCATTTGGTGAGCTTTGATATGGACTCTACAGTTTTAAACAGAAATACTACTGGCGATATTGAGAATAAGCTGCAAGGATTTTCTGTTTCAACGAACGATGTGCGTTACCACCATGAGAAAGCGGTTTCTGAGGTGTTCCCTCAGAAGCTCATCAGGAGCAACTCAGGCTTCAGCTTGCTGCTTTAGCCAAGAACAAGAGTGTCTTCAGTTGCAGCTGGGTTGACAGACTCCTCAGCTACACCTGTCAGTGCTTCTGAGCAGGCTGTCATTTGCCGTGATGCTGAATCAGCGAGAACCTGTGGATGCAACCAGTGTGGTGAGTCTGCACAAACTCTTACTCTTGCTACATCCCTCACCCTGAGTCTGTGACTGGCAGTAGTGAATCTACAAAGATTCTGTGCCTAGAGCAGTTCCCTGAGTTGCAAGTCCAGCAATCTAGTTCAATTTTGCCGCCCACTGTTTCTCGCACCTGAATAACACAGAGAAGCCTGTTGAGACAACAGAAGGCTCCTCCTGATTCCTGCTCAGTCACTGACAACAGCAGCAGGATTTGTGTTCCACAGTTAGATTACAATCTCTTCACCTGAAAACTCTGCTTCTGCTTCTCCTTGTGTGTTTCAAACTAATCCCCTAAATCAGGAGGGGGTTTCCAAATTTTTCTTTGCAAAACATCAGCAGCCACTGCAGGATAAAACTGGGGAAGACAGGCCCTTCGGTTTCTATCTCGTGGGTATTACAAACTGATCATCCTGTACAACCTCAAGCAACTGAGTTATGGTCCCCTCAAAAGGCTCTCAGTGAAGCAGGCTGGACTCTAAAACAAGGTAATTGGCATCTGACCCCTGCTTGGGACCTGAAATTAAACTTTTTCCAAAGTGAGCCTGCCTGGAGACCTCCAATATCTACAGAACCTTTACCTTCTACGGTTTGTCCAGGTACTTCGCCTCGGGTATGAGAGCCTGCTGCGGCCCCCCAGTCCAGTGTGTCTGAGCCTGCTGATCTCCTGCTTCTGCTGTGACTGGACATAATCATCTTTCTACTTTGCTACAGCAGCAACCTGATGTAGAGAAGCCATTAATGTCTGGGTTAGTTACTAAAATCAAAAAAGCTGCACCTCGTAGAAATGCAGTTAGGTTAGTTATAAAGGGGTTGGAGGTTAGGCCAGATAGGCATTATGGGGGAAAAGGTTGTTAAAGGATTCTTTGCATTTTACACCTAGGGAAGTATTGGCCTTTATTAACATTTCAGGCGAGGATAACTTTGCCATTAGTTTTCATTCCGCCCATGCTTTGGATTTATTTTGGGAAAGATATAATCAGGTGAAGTTTTCTCCCTTATGGACCCCCTTCCTTGTTATTCTGTTATCTAAACCTTTGATTAAATACGTAACTATCATGTTTCGGAATGAAGGGGTTCACGTAGATGACATCACTTATTGGTTGTCCCAAAAAAGTAGTTTTGAGTCCCCCAGAAGCCATCCTTGACTCAGAGCAATTTTGGACAGGTGGCTGGCGGTTTAAGGTAAAACTCCGACAAACTGATAGTGGCATAGAACACTTTCCCAGTTCATTTCTATTAGGCAGAGACAGGGGAGTTTGTTTTTATGTTGGACAGCCTAGGGCCTGTTATAAATGTGGATCCTGCACTCACTTATCTAGTTCTTGTGACAGGCCTCGTTGTGATAACTGTGGGGAAATAGGTAACATTGCTTTTCAATGTGCCAACCTTACTAAGTGTGATTTATGTGAGGATACTGGGCATGTTTTTTCCTGAATGTCTTTAGGCAGCAAAAACAAGGCTTGCAGTGGGAGCCCTGACCTTCTTTTCTCCAGCAGGCTCAAGATCTTGTTGCTACGCTTTCCCCAGACAGCTGCTGCTCCTTTGTGGATGATGCTAACCAGTGCTTGGATTCATCCCAGGCTAAGGAGCAGTCAGAACCTCTTCCTCTTGATTCTTCTGACCCCCCACCCCACCCCTCTTCCCCCCTCCCTCTCCTTTCTCCCGTGTGTTATTCATCTCAGCAGGAGCACCAGGTCTCTGATCCTCCATTCCTTCTCCTTTAGTGCCAGTTCGGAGATCCTCTAGAAACCTTAGCCCCCCCCTTTTCAAGGAGGACTTTGAGTCCAGTAATCCCTTCACTGTTTTATCCACACAGTGGGGAGATACTGCTGTGGACTGTAGTGAGCAAGAGCCCCAGGACCTTCAAGATCGCCCTCCCTCCCCTGTTCGGTCTCAAGGGGTATAAAAGGAAAAAGAAAAAATGAAGGAAAAAGGATGGTTGATTTTCTGCTGATTATTAATGGGGTTTACAATTGGCTCTTCAAATGCCCACAGTTTGTTAAACCCTAATAGGAGACACATTGTTTATGACTACACTCACAGTTCTTCCATTGATATATGTTTTATTCAAGAATCATGGACGTTCCCTTTAGATCAAGCCAGGCTCTTCCAAAAGGAATGGTGCTGGGGCCCTTCCTACTGGTCTTTTGGTCGACAGACTGCTGATGGTATTGGGTTTCTTTAAATGCATATGATTTCTCTCTTATAAAAGTTATTGATTTAATACCAGGCAGATTAATGATTTTTGGATGGAAAATAGAACTCTATGGTCTGTAGATTTATTAACGTTTACTGCTACTAGAATAAAGACAGAGAGGGTTACTCTCTTTTCTATGATTCAACCTTTTTTACTACTTCCTTTCACATTTTTTATGTGAGGATTTTAACTGAGAGTTACAGAAAGCTAAAGGTGGGCTTACAGATAAAGGAAAAAGAAAATTATCGTGACTACAATGCTTTATTTCAACTAGTGGGTACAACCGGCTTAATAGATAGTAGACAATTTCTGCAGGGAGGTGCAAATTTACCTATAAAAGAAATTCCCTTACCTCTACAATAGATTATATTTTTTTGTCTAAGACCCTTCTCCTGTGTAAATGTTATACTTGTCCTTTAGGGTTTCAGATCATTTATTCCTTAAGTGTTTTTTTCCATATAGTAAGGTACCCTCCCCCCCAAAATCAAGATGGAAACTGAGTTCACCTCTGTTAAAGAATCCACTTGTATTTAAGGATAGTCAATCATTGCTTAGTGCGTGGCTTTCTGTTGCCTTTCTTTATGAAGATTTGGGGGGACTGGTGGAGGGAATCTAAAGATGACTTCAAAAGATTACTATCACACTTAGGAAGAACTAGTGAAAACCTAAAATTTTTACACTATTTAAAACTAAGTCAGCAACTGTATTATTTATTTTCAATAGCAAATACCTCTACATTTGATTATTCTTCCCAAATTACTAACATAAAACAACAATTACAGGAGGTGCAATATAACAGGGCTAGTACTATGAAAGTACTTTTCAAGAAGGTACCAAAGCAGGCTTATGTGATCCTTACGAAGCTTTTAAATGATATGAGTCTAAAATCACAATGTCCTCTTTAACACAAAATGGGTGTCGGGTCAAGGACATAGATGGATTCATGCTACTATTAAGCAATTTTTGGGATTTCATAGTCGGTGGAGCCCCTGTAGGAGGCGATGAAGGACTTTTTAAATGACTCATATTCCTAATATTCAGTTTGATTTGTCTAGTTTAATTGTGCCAGTATCAGTTGTTGAAGTTGAACTTGCCATAAAACCCAAAAGAATGGGATTTCCCCAGGAACTGGTGGGATAACTTTGGAATTATACAAAATGTTTCCTTCTGTATTCTTAGAATGTTTATCTCTGGTATTTAATTTTTTCTTTCAGCCCCTAATTTCCCCCTTTGGTTTTCCAAAGGTTTGTTAGTTTTTCTGTATAAATCAGGGGATCGAGAGAGTCTAGACAATTGGAGACCCATTACTATGCTTAACTCAGACTATAAACTATTGGCTGGCATTTTAAATTCTTGGCTTAAGGCCTTTGCAAATAAAGTTATCTCTTCCTCCCAATATTGTGGACTCCCAGGAAGAAAGATACAACAGGCACTTATGATTATAAGAGATTTAATTGAACATTTTTCATTATATAAATTGACGGGATGTATTCTTTCCCTGGACCAAATGAAAGCTTTTGATCTGGTATATCACCTTTTGTTTTTAACTTTGCAACATTATGGGGTTCCAGTTTCTTTTGTTCAATTGATACAAACACTTTATGATACTGCTATAGCATCCAGTTATTCATAATTGTATTATGGAGGGCTTTCATATCGCCATAGGGCTCGCTCAAGGGTGTCCTTTGAGTCCACTATTATATGTATTTACTATTGATACACTAATACAATCATTAACACATTATCCACAGTGAAAAGGGTGTTAGTGCCTTGGTATGGATAACTTGTATTTACAAGCTTATGCAGATGAAATTTGTATTTTTTCTGATTATACTCAAATTCCTTTTTGGGGATTGTTTGTTCTTTACTCACGTGTTTCAAATTCAAAAATTAACACAAGGAAAAGCCAGTATGTATTTATTGGGGTAAACTGCCCTGGTGAAGTTTCCATTCAGGGAATTTGTATTTCTTCAAACCCAATCAAGATTTTAGGGTTACTCTTTGGGCCTCAGAATCTTCCACTATTAAACTGGGAACAGGCCTTTATCACTATGCTAAAAAAGTTCAGGTATGGAAAAGTTGGAGGTTGGTTAAACTAAAAAGGGTACATGTAATAAAACAATTCTTACTTCCCTTATTTCTATACACAACTTTGATATTCCCACTTCCCCAAGAACTTGAAACCAGATTATATAGCTTATTCTTCCAGATACTGTGGGGTAATAGGCTTAATCCCATAAAGAGGCAAAATACCTATTTAGGGAAACAAAAGGATTAGACAGCTTGCTGAGTAGCAGGTTGTGGAGGTGCGGGCTGTTGGGCCAGTGGCGCCACTGCTTTTGGGCTGGTCTGTGGCATCAATGAATGAGCACACTGTCATGACAGCACCAAAGCATGCCACCAACTTGAAAGAAATCCACCACGCAATGAGCAAAGGTTCATCATTGCAGTGGCAGATCTCACATGTCTCCATTACGTGTCTCCTGGTGAAAGATTTTATAAACATGGTGGTGTTCTTGTCATATGCCTCATAGTCCCTACAGCTGACATCAGGGGTGCCCAACTTTCAGTGCCCCATCCCCAGTCATTTGCAACCGGGAGCCCAATTGCTGTTGGCATCGTCCCCTTGATTTGTTTTGTTGAGGTTCCTAATCCTCGGCATCATGCCCCTCAAAAACAGACAGTCCTTTTGCCGATGAAGGCCCAGTTCCATTGGATTTCCATGTCCAAAACACAGTTGTCACACTGGGAGTCCCCCAGTGCCTAAACAACCTGTGTAAAAACCTTCCATACATCCTTTTTTTTTGTTCCTGTAAACAGAAAGTCCCTGTGGTCATGCACCACCTCCCCAACCTGCACCCACCTCTGTGCACTTACTCCCACACACCTCCTCACCGATACTTACCTCTGAGCTGGGCATGATTCGTGGAGCGGGAGATGTTGAACTTCAAAAGCTGACCACAACCTGAAGAAAATCAAGAAAGCTGTAGAATGTATCAATTGGGGTTTCAACTAGATGGATATCTCGTCATTTTGGTGACTTTGGCCCAAATTTCAACTGGGGTTCTAGGACCTATTTCATGATTTAGTCGTCATTTTTTATTCAGTCCTGAAAGATGATTGTTAGTCATTACATGGAATCACCTTTCAGGCTGATAACAAATGACAGGTCACTGGTTCATGAGGTAGTCAAAAGTATACCTTTAAATTTGGTGAAAAATTTAGAGTGACTGTACAATCGGCATTAGGCTTCCATAATATTTGTAACCTCAAAAATGTTTAATATTTTCACTCCAGATTTCAGATTGTCACTTTCCCCACATCTTCATGAACAGTACGTCATTTTCCAATTCCTGCCTGAAATGCCGACACCTGAGCACAATGGCTGGGTCGCTGGGAAATCAAGATTTGGGACAGATTAAGGAAATCATAGTGACACTATTCATGAGTGGAGGTCCCAAATGCCTGTTTGAAAATTGCGAAATAGTCCTCAAATGACTGTGTTACAGGTATTGAGCAGTTTCACGCCATAACTGCAAGCATTTTATATTTGAACTCAGATTTTCAACATTGCCATTTCTTTATACCTCCTTATAATGGATAGATTTTTTCATCCTGCCTTGCTGTGTTTTCACGCCTGGTGCAGAATGGCGTGTCGTGTGGGAAATCAATATTTGGGACAGATTAACAAAATCACAGTGCTACTGTTCATGAGTGATTTGTACTGGTTTCCCATGGGGTCACAAAGTTCATGTTGAAAATTTGGAGTGCAAATACCAACACACCCGGAGTGTTAGGGTTTTGACTATAACATCCCACCCGTAGAGACAGACAGGTGTCAGGATTGTGACTTTGGATTGTCAGCTGTAATGCTCATGCTATTCCACCTCCCCCATCCCACCCTGCAGCCAGTGAGTGGAATCAAGGTGCCATGACCTCGCCCCAAAGTTTACCCATTCTCCTATACTGCACCCATCTCAGTATTTATGAATGGGGAGTAGGTCTGATGACTTCAGCACAACGCACACTTGTCAGGAGTCTTGTGGTAAGGTAAGGCAGGTGTGGCGATGACCTGCTGGCATACCTAATGCTGTCGTCCTGCAGAGAGGGGTGGGTTGTCGTCAGTTCCATATTTCACTGCCATTCTACTATACATCTCTTACCTTCACTACCAATGCTACCGGTAAGACAACATTCAGCACTGACAAATGCTGTTGTTGATTGAGCACGACTTTAGAAGGTCGTTTAGACCTGTTATCTATGAAAAATCAGCATTGCCTGGTACATTTCATAGCATTATTTACCCGCTTCTAAACTGCTCCAACTTAAAGTTGTGTTGCCTGGATAAGAGACAGACAGACAGATGAACTGCTACTGTAACTTCGTTGTGACTAATTAAACACGTAAATAATAGCCAAATCTAGATTGTCACTGTAACAATACGGATGTCAGCTGCATATGCACTATGCATAGAGCATGTTAGACTTGATTGAAGACAGTAGTTGAACTTCTATAAAAGCCACTTGCCAAACAGAGATAGAGGGTCTTTTCATTAATTGGTTGCATCGGACCTGTTACAGACAGATGATTACCTCAGGATAGGGGCGGTGGTGCAGTAGCCCTCAGTAGCGAGGCTCGTTGGTCATGTCCCATGAGAGGAGGGGTTTTTGCATGAGAGGTAGCCTGTCTGTTGACCAGTTTTAGGTGGAATTGAGGTCGAGGTGTTTATGCATCCCCCGGTAGCGTTAGCCTGTGAACTGGGAGAAGACCCACTGTAGAGAAGGAAGCACAAAATGCCTCAGCAATTACCATTGATCATTTGTCAGAGAGTCCCCACCATGATGGAGTCCATTTGATCTGCTGAGGAGCCTTGATAAGGGTTACTGTGGCCTCAGAAATTTTGGTTTTAGGTTTAGTTTGTACATTAGTATTGAGACTTTTTTTGAGGATTTCTTGCACTGATTTTCAGTTTCTGTATTTTCCCAGTCTGTTTGCTACCGGAGGATTTGAAGGTAACCTAAGCTCTGCTTGGGGGAGCATGAATGTTCAGCGCACGCACAGCTATTTATATTTTCCTTGTACCCTGAGCTTTTTATCGCTGTATATTCACGTAGTCAAAAGATCTGGGTGAAGTATTCATGCCTCATCCAGTGTGGGAGAGAGATGATAGGGCTCAGTAAAGCAATGGAGCAGAAGTTGCAGTACAACCATTGTTGTTTCTCGCTCAATGACCTTTGCAGCACTTTTTGAGTCTTATTGGACCAAATGCAGAAATAGGTGAGTGATCGTCATGACTCAGCTTACCCCTTGCTGACAGTATATGGGCTGGCAGGAGATGAGGATCCACAATGAGAGTGGTTTCAGTCTTGTTATGTTGTGTGTGGGAGGTCTATGACCAAATGGGGCTAAGTAATGAGTTTTTACTAGGAGGAGAGAGGATGGCTACGAGATTGAAGCCCTAAGGAGTTTTCTCTCCGGGAGTAGTCTCAGGTGGCTAGTTATGGCTCAGGAGAGGCAGATTGTGGAGGGATGATACCACTTTGGTAAGGGGTTGGTGTTTCGCAGTATTTTACGAGCACATTTCAGCTAGGGGGCACTGTGAGGGGGGAGTCCAGCTCTGACGCTGAAAGTCAGTGCACGTAATAATGACCCCACCTCCTTTCCTGTCCTACTTTTCTAAAAGCAGTATCCCAATGGTCCACTTCATGTGGAAGGATTGTGGTTTGTCAAGTTTCTGTGAAGGCTAGTATGTTGTCTTGTAGCCACCCAAGCCTCAAGGTCTTGGAATTTGTGCCTTAGGCTACACATGTTCATATGAGCAAGTTTGAGCCTTTGTATCAGCCCACATGGGGCATGAAGGGTTGTAGAGTGAGATTTGGGGGAGATGGACCTGATTAGATCTTCATGTCCCCCAAAGGCTAGGGAGGTCCAGCCTATATGTCCTGGAGGAAGGTAGGTAAGGAGAGGAAGTGTCATCGTCCATCACCCCTTTGTGAGAGATCAGCACCACCTTGAATATATGCAAGGGTCCAGGCAGGTTTGGTTTGCAAGGTACATTTAAGGATAATTTTATTTCAGTGTTGGAAATGAGATGTCTAGAACTTACTAATGCAATCTGATGCTGGGTGAGAGTTGTAAAGGCTGTACACTCAGTATTGTTAGGGTTTTGCTAGGAATAATAGGCTATGTTTATCGTTGCTGGGAAAGAATTTAAGGGGATGGTTTATTTGAAATTAAATATAGCAGAGCATTAGGAAGTATTGTCAGGATTAGAGACAAGTTGGCAGCTATCAAAGGTTTTATGGAGGTCAAAGCAGATTAAGAAATGATGAAATTTTAGGTAAAATTGTGAAGTTTTCTGAAATGAACAGTACAGAGCAGAACATTTTTTATGGGAGAGATTATTTGAGGAGGGCAGAGGCCTTAGTGGAGAAGTTAGGAGGTTGCGGTAAAGTGAGTTGATAGGTATCAGCTGGCATGACTAACCCAGACCAGCCCAGTGCCTATAAACGTGAGCACCGACCACTGAGGTGATGGGGTAGTGGGCAGCCTGCAGTGTGGGGCAGAGCTGTTTTACCGGGCTTAGCAATGCTTCCACAGCAGCCAGGAGAGCTTGTGTGATCAATCGAGTTCTGGCCACAAATTAGAGTGGCTTTTTCCAAGAGAGATCCTTTATGAATTGCATAAATTTTCCTGTTTGTCCCTCCTGTGTTCTTTTCAGAGCAAGATTTACCTATGCAGCATTTTAGGGAGGGGAGGCAGAGGCCCTCTCGACCTCATGGGCGGTCCCCACGAACCTGTTGAGGGAGATAGAGGAGGTGAGCAAGGCACTTATATAGCAGGTGGAATGGGGGGAGGGTAAAAGGCCTATTGTAGTTGAAAACAAACAATAACACAAAAAAACAAGCAGGCAATCCCCAATGTAGTCTACAGACGGAGCTGCAGATTCAACCTCAGCAGTTTACAGAAGTCTTAGCGCTGAAGGCACATTCCCCAGGAATTACTTTATCGAGGTTTGTATTTAAACCCAGCAGTTTAGAAAATACCTCTGTGAAATTAAGATACGACTTATCAGAGACATTGTGTATTTAGTCTCAAATAGTTTTAAAACTCTCTTGACGCTGCAGCACGCCTTGGAATTAGCATAATCAGGTTCGAGGTAATGTACAATTAGTAACCACTAGATTTATGATTACCTAGTACTTGAAATTGGGTATAAATTGTTGAATTGTGGCTGCACTTTATCGAACCCTATGACGTAGCAAGAGCATGTTAATCAGTTAATTTTTAATCATAAACGGTGCTTATGCATCCACTAATCTTCCTTAACAAGGAGCCATATACAGTTCCTTGAAACAGTCTCACATCACGCCGACAAATGGCCGGCTCAGCAACAGTCCACAGCAGCCAGAGCTCGTGGGATCAACCAGAGTTCTGCCACAAATTAGGAGCATTTCTTTGCAAGAGGCAAGTCTTTAAGGAATTGTAAATTTTCCTTGTTTGTCCTCCTGGGTGTTCTTCTAGAGTACAAGAATTACTGAGTGCAGGCGTTCGGGGGTGGCAGAGCAGGCTCTGACCACGGCATCCCCACGAACCTGAGTAGCTGGGGCAGGAGGGTATAGAGCCCTTTTGACCACAAGGGCAGTGTGACTTGTTTAAAAATGATTTTCTATTTGTTGAGGAATACATTTTGTCCTAGTTGTGATTATTTGTTTGTTTTATTCTTCTGTATGAGCTGTCAAATATTTGTTTTAATAAGTAATCATTGCTAGAAATGATATGACAATCATTTTTAGTTGTAAAATGAATTAGCTGACTGTCAATAAAACAGATTTCTATGACCATCATACTGGTCACCTGGGACACCAGTTAACCAGAGGCTACAATTGTTTGTTGAGTTGTACAACTTGAGTGTCCAGTCACACCAGAATAGTAGGTTGGGGGTCTCTGCTGGTCCTTTCCACCCCCCCAATATCAATCCTGTTGCAGATTTTGTGCCATCTGCAAAGAGAAGACATTCCTTTCAGAGTATCTGCAGGTCACCTATAATGACACAAAGAGGACCAGTCCCACTGAACTTTGAGACACTTATTGTTTCATTCTCCCTCCTTGGAATTAACTCCATTTATACCACCCTGTGTCATTTATTATTTATTTTTTTTTATTTTATTTATTTAGTTTGTTAACCAAGTAGGTGCACTAGCCATAAAATGACTATTTTCAGGCACAACCTGGGAAGTACACAAAGGAGAACAGTTGAACAATAGCAACATGGTTTAATAATAAATAGAGGAACAGCAGTATAGTACAGTGGGTTAAGGCTGAGCTGCAAATCTGAGACCTGGGTTTGAACTTCAGCCCCAGGTATACTGTGACCCTGAGTAAGTCACTTTACTTCTCAGGTTCAGGTTGCACCTGCAAATGTT
Organism: Neoceratodus forsteri; assembly: GCA_016271365.2. Lineage (NCBI taxonomy): Eukaryota > Metazoa > Chordata > Ceratodontiformes > Ceratodontidae > Neoceratodus > Neoceratodus forsteri. The sequence goes on along the minus strand of CM057459.1, from coordinate 187,084,792 downwards.
TATCAGCTTAGTGTGTCTCATGAAAATAATTGGTAAAAAATACAATAGAAACAATAACAATAATGGCAAGTATTATACAGATAATGGCAAGATATATAATAAGTGTAGAAACTATGGACCCGACTGTGGAGTGAAGGTTAATAAGATATATGTTTAGAGGAAAATGAGGATTGTTCAAACATAACAAGAAAGACTAACAGAAGGAAGGTTAGGGTGGTAATTAAACAACAGTGGATGTCAGTGTCAAGGTTCAAGAATGAAGAGAGAGCTAGTGTCGGTAGTTATTTACAAAGAGAAGGAAAATATGGGTGGGGAAGAGGAGCAGTCTTGAGCTGGATTATATAGGTGACATTACTGGTAAGTCTCAAGAGCTCAGGTTGGGTCAGCGTGGCCAAGCATCAGCTAAGATTGATAATGACGATATTCACTTTTAAATCCAGTGATACTGAGCAGCTGGAGGTTGAGGGAAGAGTATACAAATCAGATTCATCTCTCTTTGGCCTGGGCTCGCCACACTGAGCTAGACTACCACTGTGACACAGAGACAGCTGGTTCAGTTACTATATAATTTTGTAATATGAAATGAAAGATTGTTTATCATAAAAAGTCTGTGTCTAGGATGACCCCAGGTATCACTTAAATGACAGGATATATGTTAAACAGCAGATCTCACGAATAGCTCACAAAGACTCATTTATGATCTTGTCGCTGAGCTGTGCTCTTTGAAGTCAAGAAATGGAAATATCCATTTTAAGGCATCTTCAGGAAGCACATTAATTTATCTGTGTCACAAAGCACAACACTTCAGTGCGATCTGACAGTTAGTCTTAAAAGTTATTTCATGGCTTGAGAAGGAAACTACTCAAGGTGAAGAAGATGGAAAATCCAGAGTGATTAGGAAGTCATATGGAGATGAGTTTCTGCTGATGTCACCATTAAAATATCTTGATAGGACATCCTGTTTTATATATAATTTTAACAAAAGAGGAGGAGCTAAGACATCATGAGACTGTAGGTTCAAGACAGTTTCTAATTATGCTGTGACGACCTGAGACATTCTTGTTTGAACTCTCTGAGCTACAACATCTATCAGCACTGTAAGAAGATACAAATACATTAGATAGACAAGTTAAGTGTAGGCGTAGAGTTTGCACTTAATTTGTTCTTTAGATGATAGTATGTTTCAGGATATATTGTCTGTATTTACAGTTCATATTTATCTACAAATGAAACCTCATTTAAAGAGACTGCAGAAGTGTCTTCAAAATTTTATTTGACAATAAGCATATGGTACAGACACACTGCATAGCTTAATGGTAATATCAAACTGGGAACAGGTAAGAGTTTATCTGGAGGTATTTTCACAGAGTTTTAAATGGTTCATTTGGCATACCTGGTTAGATGCCCACAGAAAGATATTGGCATCCTCGAAAGGAATTATCGAGCCGCACATTGGGTATGCTAGCAAGAGTTCACAGTTTGAATCCTCGAACTTGGACCAAGGTTGATTTGAACCCACACAACAGACAGGAGGGAACCTGTTTATGTTCATATTCACAATACCTGCTCAGGGTGGCAAGAGGAGCAGAGGAGCGACCTGCTGAGGTTGTGAGATTGGCTGGCAACAGAGTAGCTAGAAGAAAGAAGATGGCTCAACCATAGCGGGCACACTGTACACCAAAGCAGTAGTAGGGACAGAGGTCAGTACAAGCGAAAGCCACAAGCAGAAGCTCACGGATGCCTAATGCTAGCAGATACCCAGATCATGAGTCACACACAGTGACTGTAGGATGAACCTAGAGGGAAGGGCCAGCAGTGCAGCGTCAGATCCGGCGAGAGGCAACAGGGTCACTGCCAGTGAAGGGCCACAGCAGGAGAAGGTCACCAGCATTCTGAGCCAGAAGTATTCAGGCTGCAGATTGAGTTCCGCAGAATGGAGCTGGGTTCAGAGGGGCAGGCGAGAACACCGACAGGCACAGAGGAGAACACAAGCTGCTGAGGAAGAGGGCAAGAACAAGAGAGACCCACCGTAACAGCAGGAGGCAGACCAAAAGAGTGAGAACAAGAGACAGCATGAACTGGTGACTATTGACCCAACAACCAGCACAGACCAGGTAAGGGCAGGTTTAACTGGGACCAGGACTGGGCCCAAATTGAATTCAAATGGAATTATTTTTATTTATTTTATTTGCTTATTACCGGTGGCACCTAGACAAACTGTATCCCAATTTTCGGTATGACTAGGAGTACAGTGAAGATACAGGTTCAAACAAGGTACATAACAACAAGAGGGGAAAACACAGAGCATCAAGAAACAAATGAACACAGATAGTCCACAGTGACAGTAGCTAAATAAAAAAATACATATACATATGGAATAAATAACTAAGACATTCAATGGCAATTACATTGTATGGTGACCCTTTACCAGGGCCATAATTCATGAACAGATGGCAATAGTCACATGCTTCCCAGGTTAAAAGACAGTAGGCAGTAACATGGACAACTTGAGACCTGGTTAAGTGGCAGACACCACACTGAGGACAGTTTCAAGTGCTCCCAAGAAATCGGAGACAGTTGGGAGGGGGCACATCAGGTCAGGAAAGGTTTCATAGCCCCGGAGCACATGTAGCAGTCCCATCCCAATTATTCAAGTATGAACTTTGAGCACCTGGACCCTGAGACCTAAGGAGAGGAGGAGGACAACAGGCTTGAAGCTGTGCTAACAAATTTAAGAGGGAGGATATGGATGCCTTAGAATTCTTTGAAAAATTGTATTCAGGAAAAATTCTTAGAGTCCTAGACTAGTATCCAGCTACCAGGAATGCTTAGGATGCATAGACAAATGACAATAAGGACAGTAATGATTACAGCAAACTTAAAGCTAAAAAATTAAAAAAAAATAGAATTAACTGTAGATCATATAGACAAATTCCATAAGCTCAGAAAAGCCCTGCAAGAGCTACAAGGAGCTAGCCAAGAAACAACATCAGTTTTGAAACATTGGTGGAAGATTGAAGCAAACTATAGATCAATTGAAATGTGATTTATTAGAACAGTTTTTCAGCATATCAAGGAGCTGAAAACCTGGCTGGAGACTGAGAGCAAAAACTGCAAGAAGCTGCTGAACCCTTGACTGCTATGCAAAACAGACCTGCTCTGAAAGGAATGGGTGGCAATGGCAGTGCAGAAAGCATAAAGCGAGACTTCAAGCCAGCTAAACCTCACTTCCTCCTGAAACCGGTTAGCCCCAGGTTTCAGAGAAAAGATTTATCTGAGGAAAGAAACAAATGTTGATTGTGTAAAGAAACTGGGCATATTGACAGACAGTGTCCCAAACGGATGAGTAATATGCAAGGTGGTGCTAGGAAGGAAGTGGGATGTAGTCCCTGAGCATGCTCAGAAAATGAAGAAACATGCACCCAGTCATGGTGGTGTACAGACACAAGGTTAAGGCACAGGGCATCCTCACATTGGTAAAGGGGATCTGGTCACGTATACCCAATAAATATGTCACTGTACAAGATTTACTGGTGGAGAAAACACCCTCGTTAGTGTTCTCTAGACTGGGGCAAAACAGGAACTGTGCAACAGGTGGCTGTGAAAACCTAGCAGTGATGGATCTGGCAAAAATCTCAACGGGATGGTGTGCAGTTATCCGTAGCAGCCAGAAGGAAAATTAGTTCCCTGAACCCAACAGAAACCATGTGAAACCACTGGGCTAGCTGCCCAGCCTGTGTCTTCAGATGGGAGACTAATGAAAAGGGGGAAGCCCCCAGCAGCAGCTAACCACACAGCTAGGAGTTACTCTGAAGAGGAGGGTGACCCATTGTCGAGGTTGGGATTGACAGTGATCCTGAGGCCCTGACCTGGTGCTAGGGACCCAAGTTTAACGACTGAAGGGACCTGTCCCATGCCTTGGGAATGTGTGGGTTGCAGCTGCTCAGAGAACTAGTCTAGAGAAGCTGAGGCTTAAAGACTGACAGAACACAGGGTGATGTAAACATAAGGTTTGGAAAAATGGACGGATGTATACTCAGGCTGTGAGACAGAGGGAGGTACTAGGCGACAGCTTAACATTCCCCAGGGTATCAGGCAGTTGCTCAAGATTGCAAATGATATCCCTTATCTAGAATCGCACACTACACAGTTGGCCCAAATTTATCACCCAACTCACCCAGGTGAAGGGTATTGCAAGTCTTGTCAATGGTGCCAAGAAATAGGGAAGGAGGCAAAAAAACCAAGCCACCTGTTCGATTGCCCATAGTGGAGGAGCCATTCCAGAGGTAGGAATGGATACCTTTAAATACCCCAAGCTCCTTAGGAAAGAATTCATCCTGATGTAGTGGATTATGCCACCTGGTACCCAGAGGCAGCTGCTGCATCCTCACAGGACGGACAAAGTGGCAGATGCCTTACTTGGGTTTTCTCCTGTTGGTTTCCACAGAGTTATCACCGAACAAGGGTTCCTTCATGTCGGACCTGATGAAATGTGTATGGGAGAAGTGAAGTGGCACAGATGCGACACCATATCACCCATAAGCCAATGGGCTTGTGGAAAGATTCAATAGTACACAGAGGCAATACTCCGACATTTGATGAACAGCATGGAGGGACTGAGAAATACCTTCCAACTGTCATTTGCATACAGGAGGTGTCCCAAGAGTGCCAAGTTCCCCTTCAAACTCTTATATGGACGCGGCAGAGGGCCCTACACTGATCCGGGAGGACTGGAAGGCAAGCATGCCACAGGAACTCCCATAGTGGATCACATTCTTAGGCTAGGAAAACTAAAGGAGCCCATGGGGACAGCCCAGAGCAACCTAGTAACTGAACGAAACAAAAGTGTGTTACAACCCAGAGCCAGAGCTCATGTACTTGGCGGGTCAGGAAGTCATGGTCCTTATTCCAGTCAGGAAAGACAAGCTGCAGGCTGAGTGGGCAGGATCATACAAAGTAGTTAGGAAGGTAAATTACATGAACTATATTATAGAGTTACCTGACTGAAGACAGACAGAAAGGATGTACCATATTAACATGATGAAGCCATATGCAAATAGGGCTGATGTGGTGTTTGCAATGTGTAGTCCTACAGAGGTGAAGGATGAAGGAGACCCCCTTCTGGACTTTCTGGAAGAAAGTAAGCGGAAGTCCTCTGTGGAGGTGGTTAAATTGTCTCCTCAGCTGACCTCGGACCAGATCCAGGAAGTAAGGGAGGTTTTAGCAGACTTTGCCACATTGTTTAGCGCCAAGCTTGGACTAACCCTCTTAGCGACTCACAGTGTAGATACAGAGACACAGATGCCCATACGGCAGACAGCATATCAGGTGTCAGAGGCTGTCCAAAAGGACATTAGGAGTGAAGGGGAGGAGATGCTGGATCTAGGGATAATTCAGAGATCCCACAGCCCCTAGGCCTCACCCATAGTCCTTCTGCCCAAGCCAGATGGCTCTATTCATTTCTATGTGGACTAACATAGACTGAATGCAGTCACAAAATCAGATGCCCATCCAATGCCTTGGATGGATGAACTCCTGGTCAAGTTGGGAGGGGCGACCAATTACAACCATTGACCTGACCAAGGGGTATTGGCAGGTAGAGTTGATGGACAGAGCTAGGGAGAGTCTGGCCTTCATCACTCCGATAGGCTTATCTGAATTTAAAGTAATACCTTTTGGAATGAAGAATGCCCCGGCCACTTTCCAAAGGTTGGTGAATCAGGTATTAAATGGTGCTGAGGAGTACGCCATGGTGTAGCTGGATGACATTGCCATCTTTAGTGCCAGCTGGGAGAAACACCTGTCCAACCTTGGGGAAGTGCTGGGCAGGATACAGAGGGCTGGGCTCACTGTCAAAGCTGGAAGTGCCAGGTGGCCATGGGAAATGGCATACCCAGGCATGTGGAAGGCTGGGGACAGCCCGCCTCACCAAATACAAATAGAGGTGATCCAGGCATGGCCAGACCAGAAACAAAGAAGCAGGTTAGGAGTTTAGAACAGTAGGGTACTACAGAAAATGTACCAAATTACACTGCCCTGGCTGCTACGCTATTTGACCTGGTAAAGAAAAGGATGCCAAAGTAAATTACCTGGGGACCAGCCTGTGAAGAAGCCTTTACCAGATTGAAGGAAGCACTGTGGAGTGCTCCCATTTTGACAAGTCCTGACTATAGCAGACTCTTTATAGCTCAGACTGATGCCTCAGACATGGGTATTGGGGCAGTCCTGAGTCAGACATCCAACCAAGGGAAAGATCACCCGGTAGCGTACCTGAGTAAAAAGCTACTTCCCAGGGAGCAGGCATAATCTACCATGGAAAAGGAGTGTCTTGCCATAGTGTGGGCTCTAAAGATGTTGGCACCATACTTGTATGGGCAGCATTTTGTGGTGCAAACTGACCACAGCCCGCTGGTTTGGCTGACGCAAATGGGAAAGACAAATGGTAGATTGTTAAAATGGAGTCTTGCTTTGCAAGGGTATAATGTGACAGTCTTACATAGGGCTGGAGTGAAAAATCAGAACCCAGATGGGTTGTCTCGTATCTATGAGGAGTGAACTGATTTGGGAAGCTCATCCCATGCAGGGGATAGAGCCCCCAAATTCAGTCTAGGTGGGGAGGATTGTAACACTTAAACAGCTGGACTTGATTACTCTATGATTTTTGTAATATAAAAATGTAGTGTGATTGTCTGCATAAAAAACAAAAATCCTGTGCCTGCGATGACACCCCCCCAGGTATCACTTAAACTGACAGGATAGATGTTAAACAGCAGATCTCAGTAATGTGACTAGCTTACAAAGACTCACATTTTATGATCTTGTTGCTGAGCTGTGCTCTTTGAAGCCAAAGGAAACGAAAATATTAATTTTATGGCGTCTTCAGAGGAAGCCCAGTTGATATCACCTGGTGTCACAAAGCATATTACACGTCAGTGAGATCTGACAGTCATAAAAAGTTCTTCCATGTCTTTGTGAAGCAGGAAATTGCTCATGGATGAAAGAAGATACTGGAAAATCACAGAGTTGATTGGTATCACGGGGGTTCCTTCATGTCAGACCTGATGAAATGTGTGGGAGAAGTGGGGGGTGGTGCAGAGATGCACAACACCATATCACCCACAAGCCAATGGGCTTGTGGAAAGATTCAATGGTACCCTGAAGGCTATGCTCTGGGCATTTGCTGAACAGCATGGGGAGATGAGTTTTTGCTGATGTCACCTATTTAAAATAACTCTTGATAGGACATCCTGTTTTGTATATATAATTTTAATAAACAGAGGGAGCTGAAGACACATGGAGAATGCAGGTTCAGGTCAGTTTCTTAATTATGATGTGACTGACCATTACAGACATTCTTGTTTGGACTCTCTGAGCTACAACATCTATCAGCACAGTAAGAAGATACGAATACATTAGATGGACATGTCTAAGTGCTTGGTTAGTATGAGTTTGCACTTTAAAATTTGTTCTTTTAAATGATTGTTTGTTTTGTGATATATTGTTCTGAATTTACATATTTCATTTTTATCTATTTTAAAGTAAACCTCTATTTTGAAGAGACTGCTTGGGGTGCCTTCGAAATTCTTTCTTTGACAAGCAAAGCATATATGGTTACAGTTGACACTGTTCATAGCTGAATGGTAATACCAAACTGGGAAAAGGTAAGAGTTTATCTGAGGCCTTTTCATAGAGTTTTTAAAGGGTTCATTTTGTACACCTGGTTAGGTGCCCATAGGTGAAAGATATCTGGCATCCCCAAAGAGCAGAATTATCTGAGTCTGTACATTTGGTACGCTAGCAAAAGGTTCACAGTTTAAATCCCTGCAGAACTTGAGACCAAAGGTTGATTAGAACCCACAAAACAGACAGGAGGGTTACCCTGTTTCTGTTCCTGTTCATAATACTGTGCTCAGAGGTTGGCACTGTGGGAGCAGAGGGCCTGATCTGCTGAGTGGGGTTGTGACACCCGCTACACAGAGAAAGTCATCGACGAGAGACCTGCCTGGGGATCAGCACCCTGTTCAATGCTTTGAACAGAAACAACACTTCAGTGATTAGTGTGGGCTCTGCTTCTCCTGGCACTCCAGTTCAACAACCTGCCATCTCGATTTCGTCCTGCCTGTGTCTTGCATTGGGTATCATGAGTAAACATCAGGGTAGCTCCCTGCAACAACAGCAGATTGTCTTGGTGTAGTTTCTCTCACGAACTGAGCCCTCCAGCTCCAGATTACAAATAGTGTATGTTGTGCATGTTACTTTCTTCCATCACAGGGCGCCAACCAGCTGTGACACCAGCCTACCCCGGGCAATGTTCCTAGCTAGCCCACCTTTTCCCCACCTGGGTACCCAGAGTGTGTGTCCGTGTAGGACTCTGAAGTTCATGCGTGACTGTTTGATTGATATAGGCTTTTACAAATCAACTTGATTATGCCCTCCCTTGTTCAAGTCCCCTGAATAATCAGATCTAACTCTTTTGCATTTAACTCATCTGTGGTTCCAGTTTTGCCAAAAGTACTGTACTGTACTGTTGCTATTTACCTGTGCATAACCTTGTTTTACAGGGGTCTCTAGGTCAAGCTTACAACCAACCATGTGGTAAGTACAAACAGTGTGAGTAGTGCACAGTGAATAAGGGCCATTGTGAAAGTGATTACTGTATATTGTTCAGGTCACTGGAAGGAAAAGGGGGGTTACAGTGTCCCAGAAGGGCTGTGCCCAGGTTAGCTTTACCACTAACAACCCTGACCTCCAGGTAAAGGCACCCCGTTTGCACCCAGGCCCTTAACCTGCAAATCAGCCAAGCAGACAGGGGTAGTAGCCTCGGGGGTAGTGCCAATAGGGGTTACAAAATGATTGCCAGCCTTAATAACTGAAATGCTCAGATTTAGGAGAATCTAGGATCCCAATTATCTCTTTTGTCACTGTAATGCTCCTGGCATTGTCCACAGAGAGCTGATTTATCTGCACTGGTTATCTTCTAGCTGTGGTAGGAAAAGGAAGCTGAGGGAGAGAGAGAGGCTGGGGGAGTATCTATGGGGAAGGGATCATTGAGAAGAGGGAGGGAATGTTTAGGAAAGATTTTTCCTGTCAGTTACCATTACAGTGTTACTTCTGTTTGCTTTGTTTGTAAAACCATAATAAACTTTAAAACAAAAAAAATTGTTTAACCCGTTTACATTATTTGGTATCAGCTTTCTTCACATTCTAGTGCCAGTACAGGGCTAAGCTATGCCGGTATGTGGACTGACTCTGGCAGATATGCTACTTAACACAACTGGGACAACAGGCTAAAATGATATTTTTAAGGAAATATGAAAACTGCGGCAAATCTCCTTGGCACATGAGAATTAACTACTGCAGTAATTGCTTAGTGCAGATGTGATTGTGAAATAGTCCTTGGCCACAGCCACAGTGAATCTTGAGTTATGGAGAGGATAGGTACAGCTTCTGCCACCTTCGCCTAATTCGATGCTTGGTGGCAGACATCTGGCCTGCTTCTGGGCAATTTCCAGTTGGTCCTGTATAGCTTGCATCTTTAGCAAGATCAGTTCCAATTTCTGTAAAGCCAGTTCCAGCCCAGATAAATCCTGTTTCTGCTGACTGGTTTCATCAGGAGAACCTGAAGTCACAGAAATGAACCTAGAGGTGTCCTCTGCTGATTTGTCCTGGGAAAGGTAGAAAAAGTGGCACTGGAGTTCGGGGGGTATTGGAAATATTTGTTTGGTATCGTAATTAAAACTCTGTTTTATTTATTTATTTAAAAAGTTTCACAAGGAAATACATACTAAGGTGGCAACAGCTTTTTTCCAGATGCATTCTGGGGGAGAGGGAAGTAGAGATAGCTCAAGGTGGAAAAAACTAAAGAGTAATAATTACATTACAAAACAAGCATTTGTCAATGCCGAATGTTTGCTTGCTGGCATTGGCATTGATAGTGTAGGAGTTACAGAGCTGCATAATAGGAATGGTGCTAGTAAATTGAAACTAACCCATCACTACCCTGCAGATAGTGACAGGCATTGGGGTGTGGCTTTGGGTCATCAGGCATAACGGCCATGCCATTTCACCACACCCTACTGTGCAGACACCGACAAGTGTCACGGTGTGCCTTGGGGTCTTTGGCCCTTATGCGCGCCCCATTCCATCAGGAAATATTGCGAGATGGGTGCAGTATAGGTGAGTGGGGTGAACTTTGGGGCTGAAGAGTCCACGGCACACCTCGATGCCTTTCAGTGGCTGCGGGGTATGGGTGGGGGTGGAATAGTATGAGCATTGCAGGTGACAATCCCAAGTCACAGCCCTAATGCCTGTCATTCTCTACAGGGTGGGTTGTTATGGTCGAAACCCCAACGCCTCAGGCACTACAGTACACCCAAATCTTCAACATTTTTTTTTTGTGACCCCACCCATGAACAGTGGCAATATCAGTTTGTTAATGGAAAAGCTGCTTTTGCACAGTGAATTATAGATTTGTCACCACAGGCAAAAAACATTCTGAACAGGATGTGAAACAGCTATACTGTTTATGGGAGGTGTAAAAATGGCAATGTTGAAAATCTGCAGTGAAAATATAAAAAAAAAATGGTGAAGTCACGAGTGTGCGTAGAAACTGTACGACATGCACCCGTAATGTAATTAGTTTGAGAATTGTTTACAGCAGATTGTCAACATAGGCATTTTGGGACCTCCGGTCATGGACAATATCACTGTGATTTTCATCTGTTCCGAATAATGATTTCCCACAGCGACCACGCATTTCTGTGCTGAAAGTGTGAAAACACATTTAGCCATTGAGAAAATGACAGCTGTACTGTTCATAGGAAGCATGGAAAATGCCAATGGTGAAAATCTGGACTGAAAATAGTACAAATGCATGAACTTACTAGGTGCATGGAAATTGCCATCGTATCACTACAACAGTCATTTTAAGAATTTTTCTCCAGATTTTCAAATAGGACATTTAAGACCTCTGCTCATGAACAGTGTCACTGTGATTTTCTTAATGTCCCATACATTGATTTCCGACACCGACTGTGCCATTATGCACTACATGGGCAGAAACATGTTTTGGGCAAGATGTGAAAATGACAGGTGTACTGCTCATAAGGAGGTGTGTGTAAAATGGCAATCGCTGAAAATCTGGAGGAAAATATTGAAAAATTTGCAACTTATGAGGTATGAGATCAGCTAACAAACGCCTCATTAAACAGTCATTTTTGGAATTTTTTTCATCACATTTTAACATAGCTATTTTAACACCTCTGTTCACGAACAGTGTGACTGTGATTTTCTTAATGTGCCCCACCATTGAGTTTGCACACCGACTCAAGTCATTGTGCCACATGCTGTGAAACATTTTGGGTGAGAAATGACAGCTGCTACTGCTCATCAGAGGTGTGGTCAAATGGCAATGTTGAAAATCTGGAGAAAATATTGAATATTTGCATCTTATTCATGCGACGAGAACAGTCAACACATGCTCATAAATAGATCTTTTTGGGACTTTTTTCACTAAATTTTAACATAGCAATTTTAACCTCTCTGCAATGAACAGTGTCACTGTGATTTTCTTAATGATGTCCTGAATATTGATTTAGCACACCAACTGCGCCATTGTGCGCTTATATGCATCGGAAACACATTTTGGGTGAGATGTGAAAAATGACAGATGTACTGCTCACAAGGAAGTGTAGTCAAATGGCAATGTTGAAAATCCGGATGAAAAATATTGAAATTCTTGGATCCATGCAGAGTGTAAGAACAACGCACACTCATAAAACAAACATTTTTAGGAAATTATCACCAATTAACATAGGCTTTATTGAGAGCCCACTTATGAAACTGGCACTGTCATTTCATTACTCATTCCTGAAAGGTGATATTGTGCAGTGACCATGAAATCACCCTTTGGGTCCAATTAACGCCATGACAGTGACAGAACTCAAGAAGAGAGGTCCCAAAAACCCCATGTTGAAAATTTGGTGCCAAAATTCCAAAAAAATGCCTGAGATATGCAGCAAAGTTGAACAAACCCTATTCATTACATTATACAGCTTACCGGCATTTCCTTAGTTCGCGGTCGGCTTTGAAGAGTGCAGACATGTTCCTGGTCCACCAAAGATCATCACGACGAGCTCCAGAGGTAAGTATGGGGTGAGGTGGGGATGTGGGGAGCAAGGGTGTGCAGTTGGTGGGCGAGGGTGGGAGAGTGGGGTGAAGACAGCAGCGAGGGAAGGTTTTTTTCTTTAGGTTTTTTTTTTTTATTTGGACTATACGAGATATTTCGACTACGCTGCGGAGTTCCTCATGGCAGCTGGGAAAGGCTGTTGGTGGGTAGTGGAGCCGATGGGGGATTGGGCACCCGGCCGACCATAGGACCTGTTGCCACTGGGGTGGGATTCAGCATGGCACCGTATAGTCTGGGGGGTGAAACAGTAGAGCTGACGGGGATAGGCACCCTATCGGCCAACAGGCTGCAGGGGGACAGTAGAGTTGACGGGGATTAGGCACCCCATCAGCTATACACTAGTGTGCATGGGAGAGGAGGAACATGAGCATTCGCAATGTGCATGCGCATGTATGTGTGGGGAGGGGAGCTGCTCACCAAGCGCTGCTCTCCTTTCAAATGTACGGCACTGCATTTTGATCATTAGACTATGTTTTCTTGCACATGCGCAAGCAAACATAACAATAGAAATCAGCACATACAGAATACCAAAGGAGCATAATCACAGATACCAAAGGTGATTAAAATAATGAAATGTATTATTGAAATAAAATTATACAATGGCAAGAAAGAATCTTGGACTGTGATTGGTCAGTTTGGGGCTGGACCCATGGCATTATCCCAGCATGTCACCACAGGTCTAGTCTCAGCACTGTGAACCTGCTGCCGACCATCTTATTGATTGTCTTATTGACCATCTTATTGACTGTTTCATCTTCTCTTAAAAACAAAAAATGTTTCCACACAAAAACATCTTTAAAACGAATTTTTTTATTCTGTATAACAATGAGCCATTGTATAATAGGAATAGTGCACTCCAGGGTGTGTGTCGTTTTGGATAACGCCATGCCTGGGGCACTGGATGCACTTGACTTGCGGCCTCATGCCCAACCCCCCCAGACGTGGTGTTATCCCAGCACAACACACACCCTGGAGTGCATTATTCCTTTAGTATATTAAAATAAGAAACATTCAGTGTTGTACATGGGGCTGCTAAGCCTACTTTTTATCCTATTTTTTTTTAATTTGCTCTTTTTGCCTCTTGAGCCCTGGCAGGCAGCTATGGCCCTCTAGTTGGAGGAACTCTGTCTCTGGTCCCACTGCTGTCATGCTAGATGTCCCCCCAGTAGATTCCCCCACAGATTTCCCCCTTTGGTGGGACTAGGAGGAGATTGCTGGATTCTCCCCCCACAAGAGACCCAATCCAGAATCTGGGGGACCACTTCTGGGAGCAGTGGCCCATCATCGAGCCTGCCAGACTCGCTTTTTCCATTTTCACTCAGCTGCCATCCTTTCCAATGTGAGGATGTCATCTTCGAGTCTCCTGACCCCAATTGCCCCTCCGACACTGCCAGAGGGCAGTCAAAGAGTGGGACAACTAGTCTCCCTCTCCCTGAGAGGCGAGAGCTGTCCTCTGGACACTCAGTCCTCTCTCCCCTTCTGACTTTGGCATCCCAGGCTAGTTCCCGAACCTGGGTCACTGGCATGGTGCAAGGTGTTGCATCTAGGTCTCAACCCTCAGTGTCACAGGGCTGATGTTTTCTGTACTTTTTCCAGGAGATCTGTCCTGCAAATAACAAATTTGTACCTCCATGAGCTCTGCAGGGTAACAGTAATGCAACTCTAGGGCCAGAGATCCTCACAAGATATAAAGTGGGATGCTGCAAGTGACCCCATAGAAACATAGACCCAGAATTTCTCAGCAGATAAAGACCGCTTGGCCCACCCAGTGTGCCCATTTTTCCTACCCATAGTACCACTACATACCGTACTTGATTTCTGCCTCTTTTTCCCTCCCCCCCATTCCTTTCCACTAAGATTCTGTTAGTCTGTCCCATGAATTATTTAACCCACCACTGTTTTTGTTCCCACCACCTTGGCTGGTAAGCTGTTCCAGGAATTCACCACACTTTCTGTGAAGAAGTACTTCCTCATGTCCCCCCTAAATGTAACCCCCTCTAAGTTTATAGTTTATCCACTTGTTCTTGGACACTTTTTTTTCTGAAAAATGCTTTCCTTCTCTACCTTATTTACCCCCGTGAGGTATTTAAAGATTTTACAACGAGAAGGCTCTTGCAGTAGGTACTAACAGGTAGGACTGAAGCTGCGAGGAGCCAGGACCACACGTAAAACTTTTAGCTAACAATGTCTGGTGGGGGACCATTCTCACAGCGTAACATGACCGATGTCAGCCTGGCGCTATTTAGTGAGCATGCCCGCCCTCCAGCACTTTCCCACTGTCAGCCTGCGGATGTCAGACCTCGCAGACTACATTGCTTCTGTCTACGCCATCTTGGATGAGTATATCTCATTTATTTTTTTCACTGAAAATCAGTATTTTCTCGTATATTGTTTTTTACAAAACTAATTGTGCCTGTCATCTCCAATGTCTTCAGATTCACATAAAAATAAGTGGGAAAGTCACCTCTTCCACAGCCATCTCTGTGGCGGTCACACACACACACCTGTTGGGGACAAAGGAGGCACCCACTACCCCAAGCCCCTCAATATCAAGAAACCTAGTGAGAAATGTGGGTCCAGTAAGACAAATGCTGGCTCCTCCAGCGCTCACACGGAACTGGACTGATAAGCCGCCTATCAGCTCCTCTGAGCGCAATAACAGGCCTGACTTAAGGAGCCAGATCATCTGATGTCTAAGCTGCAGCTGACACCGGAGTACTTTCTGGTTTCTCCCCTTCTGCCCATAGAACTGGCCCCACCAGTGTCCCCAAATCCCGGGGACTCAGAGGGCAGAGAGCGCCCATCATCTAGGGCAGTGCCTGTCCCATTGCTAGAGCCACCCATGCCTGAGGCTCCACCAGAACTGACAGAGGCCACACCAGTCCCTTAAGGCTCCACAACTCTGAACCATCCAACGGGGCCTTTCACACCACCATCAGAGCCTATACCTAGGCCTTCGGCCCTGCCACCTGGGCCAATGCCAAGCCATCAGCCCCAACTCCGGGCAGATGCTGAGTCCCTCAGGCATCCCACCAAGATACCCAATGCCAGGCTACCCAATGGCACAATGCCCTCCGCAGTATCCAGCACCGCAATAGCCTACACCGGGATAACCTTCACCTGGGTACTAGGTGCTGTGCATTCCAACGCCAGGATACCCACCTCCCTACTTCACAGGATATCTGATGCTGGGATACGGGCATCAAGTCACCCCCTCCACCTCAGCCTCAGGTGGTCTTACAGGCAATGTTGTGCTCCTGGTGGGACGAGGAAAAATTGCAGCTCACATTAGAGGCAAATTTATAGGTTTAAAACACACTGTGGTATGATATATATTTTTCAAAAGTTCGAAAAATAATAAATGAAAACAAAAATTTGCAAAGAAAATCACTACTTAACATCAGTAGTTTCTCCCATACAGTCCTGAATCTTAGTGCTCCAAAGACCTTTCTCATCTGCATTCAACCACTTGTCTGCACAAACAGTAGAACCTCTCTTCATCTCTTAGGGCTGAGCCCCACTGGACTGAACTGAAGTGAACTCAGTGAAGAGGTGTTTATATCTTTTTGATGGGGTCACCTGACTGAGCCCTTTTCTATCTACATGTCTGAACATGATGTTTCATCTCTGAACATGTAATTTCAAAACCAAGGGGAGGGGATTTCCTATTTCAGTTAAAGGTACACTGAATATCTCCACAGATATTGACTCTCTATATCTCTGATCCACAGTGACTAAGCTCTTTTATAAAGTATACCACATTCTCAAACATAAAAGCAGTTACAGTAGATGGGAAAAAGAAGAAAAGCAAAGAGAAAAGCATTAACTGTTGTTAGGAGATAAGGAGATAGAAAAGTGGTCCATAAGTCACAGCTGACAGTGTAGCCTAACTCCACCACGTGGTGCACTATTTTCATAGCCCTCCGTTGCGCTGCCTTTTGTTAAACAAAAGATTCAAATGGTTACACCTAGTGCCACATGAAGGTAACTCCAACAGGCAAGCTGCTGGAGCACTCGGCTACTGGAGTAACACTGAGGCGACACTGAGTAGTCTAGTCTGAAGCTCACAAATGGTGAATTCAGGGATAATATTAGGAAACTTTTTTCCCAGTGGGTGTTCAACCTGTGGAACATGCTACCTGTGGAGACAGTGGACATGAAGAAGGTAAAAATGTAGGCTACCAGAGGGCCCAGTGGCAGCGCAGTGCACTGCCATGCAGACAACCTGGCTTCAGGAGCAAACCCGAGTGGTCATATCGGGAGATGGGCTGGGCTGAGATAGCTGCTGCATTGCATCATGCTTTGCCAGGAGAGTTGATGGCAAGCGATCTGTGGCTGCACCAGGGAACTTTCTCATGCTGCATGGGGTGTGATGCAAGCATGTAAGGCTGACAGAGGCTACGCTCACTTTGGGAAGGTGGGAGGGGCCAACAAATAGAAGAAGAAAAACCCACAACTGTCTGAATTAGACAGCCTGGGCTCCTGGCTTCCCTGGGTCCTAGTGCCTGTTGCTGCTGGAGTGCAGTCCAAACAGAGGACACAATCTTGAGGAGGGGATTGCCCTCACCCTGGAGCCTCTGCCAGTAGCCAGTGGGATTGGAGACACAGGCCCACAAGGCAAGTCTGGACAAATATCTGCTTACCATGAGAATTGTAGGGTATCCTGGATGGTTGGTTGGGTGGAACATCCCCTATAAATTAGTAATTATACAATGTATCTTAATATACTGCTTCCTGATCGGCTGTCTGGCATGATTTACAATGTGTAATCCTGCTATCACCCCACAGAAAGAAGTGCCAGACAACTACATCTGCCACCCCCACTGTGAAATCACTGCAACCCCAATACACAAACAGAAAAGATGGCTGTTATAGACAGCTTTTCTGGTATCCAGTGAGGATAGCGACTGAACATAGGTGACCATTAAAATGGTGACTCATATTCAACGCTTTTCCCATGGGCTACCCTGCAAGGGTGGTGACACTATACATAAGCAAAGGTAGGGAAGGGCAACTGGAGTG
Source organism: Neoceratodus forsteri (assembly GCA_016271365.2). Lineage (NCBI taxonomy): Eukaryota > Metazoa > Chordata > Ceratodontiformes > Ceratodontidae > Neoceratodus > Neoceratodus forsteri. The sequence continues at coordinate 187,067,583 of CM057459.1, read as the reverse complement.
GGGGAAGCAAGGGGAAGGGGAGGGATAGAGTAGGGGTTTTAGGGCACTGCTGTGCCTGCTGCCACCAAGCTATCCATGTGGTGTGGTGGTGTGGGTGGCTAGCTGTGGCCCAGCAGGTACTGGTTTTTGGGCTGTGCCAGGAGCATGGAAATGTTACCTCTGCATACGGCAGAGGGACTTAATTTTTTCCTGACATCCAGATTTTGTCCCCTTCCTGATATGCACTCCCCTAGAGTTGAGAATCTAATTTCAGGGAGTGCAGGGCAAATCCCCGCCCCCCCATGCAAAAACTCTTTTTAGTGTTCTGGATGTCAGGTTGCCTGGAAGTTTATATCGCTGATTTGCTTTTCGGCAATATACACTCGCCATAATACCAATTGGTGTTTTGCGAGTAAGCAGTAAGGGACGACAGGGCGTGGTATATCATGGAATATTGTCATGCCTTTGGTGGTTGGGCACAATGCCGCAAGCCGAGTGCGTCCAACCACCCAAGAAGTAATGATATCCCATTATATACCACACCCTGGAGTGACTTATAGCTATAATGAACCTAGTTTGAAGTTTTGTAAATAAAAAAAAAACAGGTTTTAAAACATTTTATAAATGAGCTTTTGGGTGGTGTAGGAGTACATTTTGAAAAAATAGTTCTCAAGCAGTAGACAGCAAAGAGGCTGCTGGTGCTGGAACTTTTCTGAAACCGTGATGATGTAGCCTGATACCATCACGGCTTCAAAGACCTCTTAGCCAATCAGATTCCTCTATTTATGATCCTTGGTTCACAATCGCTATTATGACATGGAACTGTTTTTCCTTAATTTTTCTCAGGAAAAAACAAGTAAGTTAGTGAATAATTGCAATATCCCACTCGGTGAGGGTAATGCCAGGATTTAGCCACTTCTGGTGTTGTTTCCTCATTCGGCCAGCAGCCTCATGACCAAACCACAGCAGGCGCAGATAAATCCTGGCATCACCCATACACTTTTGTGGTATATTGCTTAAATATCTTAGGTCCCTGTTTATGAAGCAAGGGGACAACGTGATGAAGTCTCTTATGTTACTTTGTGCCTTATCTGCAGAGGTTTGCAAGTGCTAGGTAACCCATGTTATGTTACCTATTATGGGCTCTGTGGTTGATTACTGCCTGCATGCACTTCAAAAAACCAGAGTAGACCAAGCATGAAGGTAAATTTGGTCCCCGATCCCAGTTTTGTCACTGACTTTTCTTTGGCTGTACTCCATATATTTTCTGCAGAGACGAGCATGATTCATATGTCAAGAGGGGTGGATATCCCATGCATTAAATAGATATCACCAACATTCGTGTGCCAGTAAGGGGTGATGTCCCATACATTAACAGCACTGCTCATGTTCTGGTGGGGGTGGATGCCCCATACATTTAATAGAGATCAGTGTGTGTGCCTGTGGGGGTCACTGTCCCATACATTTAATAAATGGAGGTCAGCTTGTGTGCCAGTGGGGGTCGCTGTCCCATACATTTAATAAATGGAGATCAGCTTGTGTGCCAGTGGGGATCACTGTCCCATACATTTAATAAATGGAGATCAGTGTGTGTGCCAGTAGGGGTCACTGTCCCATATATTTAATAAATGGAGATCAATGTGTCTCAGTGGGGGTCGTAGTCCCATACATTTAATAAATGAAGATCAGCTTGTGTGCCAATGGCAATCGCTGACCCATATGTTTAATGACAATCAGCTTGTGTGCCATCTGGGATGGATGTCTGTATATTTTACAGAAACCAGCATCATTTGTCTGGTAGTCAGTGTTGAAGTCTGGGTTTCTGAGTTTCTCTACCAGGGCCCACCCCCTACCCGAAACCTGTAATGGGTGACTGCATACTTCAGGAGAATAGATATTTGTAGATACAGACTTTTTCTCTCTCTGTTGTATTATTACCCCAAAACCATACAAGTTAGTGTGGATTCCTCTTGCCATCCACAGTAACAAGCCAGTATCATTCTTCTTCCCAGGTGTTTGTGCCTTCAGGTCTTCTACACAATGTAATACCATGATCTGGTCAGAAATATCCATAATGGATTTCCTTTACCAGAGGAACCACTCAGTATCTGAAGAGCCTCCTTCGTTTGGGGTGATTATCACTATTACTGCTGTGGCTATGACGGGGTGGATGATTGAGGCTGGGACTGCTGATACCGCACTCTGCAGGCCATTTGTGAGCAGTGGTGCCTGCAGGCAGGTACCAACCCTGATGGAAATACAAGAGGTCCTGGTGGAGATGGAGGACAAGTCCAAGGATTTCATTGGCTCAAAATCCTGTATTGGCTCATTTGAGGTCACTCTGTGCCTTGATAAGTGTTATGGTGCTCTCTGCAAACTTCAGCATGTCCGCCTGGGGAAAGAGCTGGGACAGTACATGGAAGCAATTTATTCCCATTTCGATAGCTTAGGGTCCCCAGTGATGATGAGAGGTGACTCGGATAATTCTTCTAAAGGAATTTTGGGGATTTGTTCCAATGTGAAAGGCCACTATGTGCTGGTCCTGCACCCTCACTTTTTCGGGAAAACTATGGATGCAGAAATGGCCCAGAGCAACTGCTGGGTTCAGTGGAGGAAGCTTGACTCTTTTGAACATGACTTCTTTTACAATTTCTTTTTGCTCCAGAGTAGGGCTTCAAAATAAAGGTGTTTTGTGCTACTATTTGGTGAGTTTTCTTTCTGTCTAACAGGAAGCCATTCCATGACCTGTGGAGTCACCACTGCACCAGACTTTACCTGGCTTGCATTTCTCCAACCAGCTTGACATCGTGCTTCACTTAGCTGTGCATCTGTTTGTGTTGTGCTGTTAAACAGAAGCTACTGGATTCACAAAGCGTTGCCCTTATGCTAACCCTGTTACCACACTGCAAACTGGGTTTTGTGCTCCACAATGTTAATCATCAAAGCCCAGTTTGCACCATTGGAATGGTCTTTCGCTGGGGCAAATGGTTCAAGGGGCCATAGTTCAAATTAGGGGGAGAAGACCTGCACAAAGGTGCTGTGCCATTCACAAATTATTTTGTGCATGCAACAGCCATTTGCATAGAACCCTTGCATGGAGAACATACTGCCAACCAAGACCTGGCAGTATTCTGCGCAACCCTAGTGGCTGACGGCGGTACTAGAACAGATCTCACACCCACAGCACTGTGACCCTTGTAGTGTAGTGGTTCCTTTCCCCTCCATGGTCCCTGATCACCATTCTTTTTATGTAAAAAGAAGTTCCACTAGTAGTCCAGTGGTCCCTCACCCATTCTCAGATCTCTGTCCCAAAATGAAAAACAATATTCCCTGGTAGTCTAGTGGTCCCTTACCCCTCTGCCAGTCACCAGTTGCTGTTCTGAGTAAAAGAAAACAGTCCTTCCCTGGTAGTCCAGTGGTCCCTCCCCGTACTGGAACACCTGCACAATAAATAAATATAATTGTCATTAGTGTCCAGTGTACCCCTCCACCTCGCTCCCTTAGAAAAAAACAAAGTGTCCCATTTCTCTGGTGGTCTAGTGGACCCAGCCACCCTGGAAGGCAGTGACCTCCAACCCAGGTGGTGATTAGTACAGCCCTCCTCCCATCACCATGAGTGACCACTGACTGAACTGTGCATGAGTGAGTACACTATACACTGCAGGGTAATTGTAGTGTATATTGTACTCACTTATTCACAGTACAGTCGGTGGCTGGCCGTGGCGGTGGAAGAGAGCTGTGCTGATCGCCAACTAGGTTTTGGGATGGGGGGAGCAGGGTGGCAGGTCACTGTCTGTTCAGGTGGGGTCCACTAGACCAACAGAGAAATGGGACACTTTTGTTTTTCCCCAGGGGAGCAAGCTGGGGGGGAGGTACACTGGACACCAGTGAGTATAATATATATTTATTGGGTGAGTGTTCGGATGGGGTAGGATCCACTGGACTATCAAGGTGGGACTGTTTTCTTTTACTCTGCATGGTGATCGGTGACTGGAGGAGGTGGGAGGGACCACTAGACTGGAATAATGTTTTTCACATTGGGACAGAGAGCCTAGAAAGGGGGTGGGATGACTAGACTGCTAGGGAATAATGTGTTTCTTATCAGGATGGAGATTGGAGAATGGGAGGGGGAGGGACAGGGAACACTACACTACCAGGGAATAATTTCTTGTATTCTCTGGATGGTGATCTGGGAAAGGGGGAGTGGTGAGGAACCACTAGACTACCTTTTTAATTTCTGGACAGCGATCATTGAATGGGAGTGGGGGGAGGGACCATTAGACTACCAGGGAAACTTAATTTACACATAATGGGATGGTGATTGGCAGAAGGCAACACTGGACCTTGTGCTCACAAATGGGGACAGTGTGATGAGGGTAACAGTGGGGGAGCACTTGGGGAACAGTGACCACCAGTCAGTGTGATTTGAAATGACAGAAGGAACAGAACCAAACCACAAAAGAACACATATCCTGGATTTTAGGGGAACAGACTTTGGGAAACTAAGGAGATGTATGAAAGAGGCATTAATGGGAATGGGGGGGGTCAGGTTGAGGAACAGTGGGCAATATTTAAAACGGGGATTACAAGAGCAACAGAATTCTGCGTTAAGCAAGTCAGCAAGGGGGAAAGGAAGAGGAGGCCGTTATGGTTTTCAAAGGAGGTAGCAGAGAAAGTGAAAGCCAAAAAGATTGCATTCAGGCAGAACAAAAAGACACAGGCAGAAGGGGATAGAGATAAGTACCAGGAGAAGCAAAGGGAGGCAGGGAGGTCTGTAAGGGAAGCCAAAGCTCTGACAGAAGAGCACATTGCAAAATCAGTGGGAAGAGGGTACAAAACCTTTTACGGGTACATAAGTGAAAAAAAGCAAAGCAAAGGGAGGGCTAGTGAGACTGAAGGGGAGGATGGCGCCCACGTGGATGAAGACAACAGTAAAGCAAACATAATCAGGGCCCCGAGTTTTCCGCGATTCCGCGGGTGCGGCAAACCATGGAAATATCCGATGAATTTGCCGTCACACCCGCGAATTCGCGGCTGCCCGCGGAACAAATGTTGAGTTTGTGGGTTACCCCTGGGCAAGTGTTTGCAGCCTATGTGTGGTAATAACCAGGAATTCAAACCAATAGTAGAAGCCAAGGTGTAGTGATAATACTCCTAAGCACACACTAAATTTGTTGTATTTGCTTACAATATTTGATGTGCCCCCTCTCACATGTTAGTATGCCACGCTGGGAGCCCACCCCAGCGTGGCAAAAGCTTCCTTTGCCGACGGGGGTGCCCAATCCCCCGTCAGCTTCACTGTCGTCCCAGAGCTGCCTGGTGCCATGCTGAGAGCCCACCCCAGCATGGCAAAAGCCCTCCTTGTGTGGGAATCCAAATAAAACAAAAACCTTCCATCGTTGCTTCTTTTGCCCCTCCCCAACCGCACCCACCCTCGTGCACCCACCTCCCCACACCCCACCTCACCCCACCTCAACCCATACTTACCTCTGGAACCCAGCGATGATCTTCTGTGGACCGGGAACACGTCTGCACTCTTCAAAGCCGACCATGAACTGAAGAAATGCCGGTAAGCTGTATAATGGACTAAATGGATTTTTCAACTTTAGTGCATATCTCAGCCATTCAGAAATTTTTCACCAAATTTTCAACATAGGGTTTTGGGGCCCCACCTCATGAACTGTGACACTGTTATTTCATTAATCGGTCCCGAAAGGTGGTTTTGGAGTGACTGCGCGGAACCACCTTTCCGAATAATTAATGAAATAACAATGTCTGAATCATGAAAACTCTAAAAACCCTACGTTAATTTGGTATCTTCCCAAACGACTATTTTCTGACGGCGTTGCGCGGTTCCCTCACGCTTCGTAACCGAGCATTTTAATATTTTCACTCCAGATTTTCAGTATTGCCATTTTACCACACCTCCTTATGAACAGTATAACTGTCATTTTCACATCTCACCGAAATGTGTTTCGCACATATAGCGCACAATGGCGCAGTCGGTGTGCGTAATCAATGTTCGGACAGATTAATAAAATCACAGTGATACTGTTCATGAGCAGAGGTCTTAAACTGGCTATGTTGAAAATTTGGTGACAACATCCATAAAATGACTGTGTTACGGTGCATTGTGTCAGATATAGGAAAAAAAACAAAAAGGAAAAAATTAAGGGTAAAAATGTGCATGAATTGCCGCAGAAATAGGTGTTGAGTGCCGCAGAAGTTCTGCGGCAAATGAGAACCCTGCCGCAGAACTTTGCTCCAATGTGCCGCAGAAAAATCGGGGCCCTGAACATAATGAACAGGTATTTAGGCCCAGTCTTTACTGAGGAAGAGGGTGGTAATGGGCCTGAAGGGAGTACAAGGGATGGGAACAGCACAGAAATAGACACAATTCCCTCTACACGAGAAAGGGTCCTGAAGGAACTGGAAGGAATAAGAATTGATTAAGCAATGGGGCCAGATGGGGTGCACCCTGGGATCCTAAAAGAACTAAGAGAGGTGGTGGCTGAATCCCTGGCAATTCTGTTTAGCCAATCACTGGAATTAGGGGAGGTATCAAAGACAGGAGGATAGCAGATGAAATACCCTTATACAAAAGCAGGAACAAAGAGGTAGCGGAGAACTATAGACCAGTCAGCCCTGCCTCAGTAGTGGGGAAGATAATGGAAGCACTACTAAAGGAGAGATTGGTGAAACATCTGGTTGCCGATGCACTACAGGACCCAAGGTAGCATGGTTTCACCAGGGGAAGGTCATGTCAGACCAACCTCATTGAATTTTTTAACTGGGTGACAAGGGAGGTGGATCAGGGGAGGGCAGTGGACGTGGCCTATCTAGACTTCAGCAAGACCTTTGACACTGTGCCACATAGAAGGCTAGTAAACAAACTGGGGAATGTGGGAGTGGGCAGGACAGCAGTGTGGTGGGTAGGTAACTGGCTGGGTGGCAGGACACAGAGGGTGGTGGTAAATTAAGCAATAACACATGACAGGGTGTGGGTTGTGGTGGGATAACTTCACGCCTTGGTGGTTGGGCACAAGGCCGCAGGCTGAGTGTGTCCAATGTCCTAGAAGGAAGGTTAGCCCAGCACAACCCACACCCTGAAGTGCATTAGTGCTATTATACAATGGCTCATTGTTTTACAAAATAAAAACAACATTTAAAAAATGTTTTTAGTAGATTTTTAGTGTGGTCTTATATCTTTGTTTCTTAAGAGAAGATAATAACAGTGGAGGATGGAATCCAACAAATCAGTACAGTGAGGTTGTGGTCAGGTAACCTCACTGTTGCAAAGGACAGACAGTCAATCAGGATCCAGGATTTTTTATTGCCATTGTATAATGGCTGTCGCTCCACAGAGGGAAGAGTGACCAGTGGGGTACCACAGCGATCAGTACTGGGACTGGTCCTATTCAACGTCTTTTTTTTCTTAGTGGAGTTTCTTTCCCTCCAGTCACCACCGACTGGGGCCTCTTCAGTTGGCCTACCTTATCTCCTCCAGCCTGAGATCCTTCCATCTGTGCCTTGATACCCAACATGCCCGTGGCACACCTGATAGAGTTGATCCCCCCAGAATGCTTCCCCCGGGATGGAGCTGCCTTCTGCTCCATGGCGCTTTCATCCAGCACTCCATAGGCAGAGGTGATGTTGGGCCCAGAACACAGTGGGCAGGATCCAGCAGTGGAGGTGACATCTACCCCCAGTCAGTGGGTGGTTTTGCTTGTTCTAGTGCACCCCCTAGGAGCCTGGATGTGCAATGCCATCCAGTGCTACCGGTCACCCTCCCACACCTAGCTCGTGGACAGCTGCCAAGGTTCCTCCCCTGACCCTAGCATGATCCCTGGACTGTGGCACTCCCAGCCTCCACTAGGAGCCACTTATGCTGGGGAGTCATCCACCCACCTTCCTCAGGAGAGGAGAGCTGTCCTCCGGATGCTCAATCCTCTCCGTTCCCTGCCGACCCCCGATGACCCAGGCTCGCACCCGAACCTGGGGTCACCAGCATGGTGCGAGGAGTGGTATCCAGTGCCTCAACCCTCAGTGCCACTGAGATGACTGCCTTTTCAATGTCTTCATTAGTGACATTGCACAGGACCTAGAAAGCAACATTTCCTGTTCGCTGATGACACAAAGCTCTGTAACAGAGTGGATATACCAGAGGGTGCAGACAGAATGAGGAGCAACCTGCAGAAACTTGAAGAATGGTCAGGGGTTTGGCAATTGAAATTCAATGCAAAGAAGTGCAAGATTATGCATATGGGACACAAAAACCCTGGAACAATGTATCAGATGGTGGGTGAGGATATAGCATGCACTAAGCAGGAAAGGGATCTTGGGGTTATCATGTCTGATGACCTCAAGGTAGGGAAACAGTGACAAGGCAGCAGGTAAAGTAAATAGGATGCTGAGATGCACAGGCAGGGGCATCACCAGCAGGAAAAAGGAGGTCATAATTCCTCTATATAAGACACTATTGAGACCCCACCTGGAGCGCAGTGTACAGTTCTGGTGACCTTATCTACGTAAGGAGATAGACAGGGTAGAGAAGGTTCAGAGGAAGGCAACAAAGATGGTGCATGGATTGCATCACAGGTCCTATGAAGACAGGTTGGAGAACTTTAATATGTACTCCCTGGAGAGGAGGAGAGAGAGAAGAGATATGATAGAGACATACACGTATCTTACAGGGAGGAACAGGGTGCAGGAATACACTATTTGTCAGTGAAAAAGATGTTCTAGGACTAGAGGGCATGGGATGAAGTTGGAAGGAGGGAGATTCAGAGGAAACATGAGGAAGAATTTCTTCACAAAATGGGTGGTGGACAAGTGGAACTTCCTGCCAGAGGAAGTAGTCAGGGCTGAAACAATCACGGATTTAAGACTGCATGGGATAGACATAAGGGGATTCTGAAGGTCAGGGGTAAGGGGCAACAGACTTCTAGAAAAACATAAAGTGAACTTACAAGCTCAAGCTCCAATGGGCAGACTGGGTGGGCTGTAGGCCCTTATCTACTGACAGCATCTATGTATCTATGATCCAAGATGGGGGGAGCCACTGGACTACCAGGGAGATTTTTTTCATTCATAAGAGGTCAGTGCTCGGGGACGGGGAGGGACCATTATACCACCAGGGAAGATTTTGTCTCAATACGGGAAAGGCAGTCCTCACAGCCCATATAAATAGGCCCATTATGGTCAAGCAAATGGCCAGCTAATGTCTTGCATGCCCAATGGGCTCATTTGCATGTCTGCTTTTGTGAATCTTGTAAATCACAACTTCCTCATGGATGTTGTTCATTGTGAGGCCATTTCCAGGGATGCAGGTCAGGGCAGCAGTAGTGGGGTTAGAAGTAGCAGTAATGGGGTTACCGCCGCCTTTACCTAGCCATAGTCACAGCTGGATAGTGCCCTATGCTATCCATCTGTAAATAGGATTTTTTACCACCTGGGATATCGAATTGGCAGCGCAAACTTGTGCACTGCACTTTGTGTGTTTTCCTGAATCTAGACCCAGGTTTCCACAAAAATCAAAGGCTTGTAACTATTGTTCTGTCTTAGGGATATCACAGTATGACATTCTGTTGGAGTGATAATCATCACATGTAATACAGCAACTGTCATTATACATATTATAGAAAAATAATTTTTTATATAAAAAGGAAGTCTGCTCAAGCTTTTATAGCTAGGAGTGTTGGTGTGGAAGGGACAGTTGTCCCTAAAAATATTTAGTTGTAAGCGCTGTAAATCATGAACCAATGTTGTTGTGGTATTGGAAATTGCCCACGGTATCAGTACTGTGACTTCTGATATAGTGTTATTGTGTAAAACCGTGATACCGAGACATCCCCCTTCTGTTTATTTTTTTAATAACCCAAGAGAAGTCCAGGGAGCCCTGGACTCCAGGGCTACTGATGATTTTCACCGCTATAGAAATTGGAGATCACAGTGCATGGTCTTCTTTACCCCTGCAAGCCTGCGTCACATAAAGGGAGTTACCATTCCATGATATGCCCCTCCAGAAAAGAAAAAGATGGTTTCATTAAATAAGATGTATATACCAAAACTGTTGGGTGCATAGCCTAAAATGCACTCTAGCATTCACTCCTCATCCCATTATTTACCACCAAAGTATGTTTCAGAAACACCTCTAGAAGGGCTAGAAATTTAGATTACAATTCTGTGTCTTGGATAGAGTTCCAGAATTTGTGATGTTGGCATCCTGTCCCTAAATCTGGTATATCAGCTCAGACTACACACAGTTATACTGCGCTTTTGTGCACAAAGCAAAAATCAAATTCAAACCCACCATTAGAAACTGATTACCACCCACCACCAGAGAAGCAGGGCTTCTACTCATGAAGCTGATGAGCTTGGTTCGGGACTGAGTCAAGGTCATTGGAGATCCAGGGTGGGGTGGGGTGAGGTAGAGGATGATGCACTGTTAACAGATTATTTTCTCCATGGAGGGGGTTGGGGGTAACATCAGATGGGGACAGAGCAAGTGCTGCAGTCATTTGTGGGTGTTGGCATGCCGACACCCAGTGATGTGGCACATTTCTGGTGGGAGGCAGGAAAAATTGAAAAATAGTGAAACGGATTGGGTGGATAAAGCCCCTACCTGCCCGCTACACTAAGTGCTTGGCCTCCTCCCACAGCCTGTCATGGGGATTCTCCAAGATCTTCACCTCTGCTGCAGATGGCCCAATGGACTGCAGGGAAAGAAATGCTAAAGTGAATATACCCAAACCTGAGTAGTAAGCCGGGGGTTGGGGTACAGCATAGTAGTGAGATGAAGGTGGACCTTGGAGGCCTGGCAGGTATGTGTGGAGCAGTTTCAGGTGAGTGGTATTAGGGCTTAGCAAGGTGGTGGTAGGAGGTCCCAACAAAGCACCAAGAGGGATAAAATATGTTCCAAAAAAAGAGAGACATTGCCGTCAGCAGAAAATTGGTATTTTGTCCATACTTTCTGGTGTGCTTAAAACACCAAATTGATTTAAAATGCATGTTCTGTATGGATTAGCCAGCCAGTCTTCACACTTGCCTACTTGGGTATGGGTAGTACATTTTCTTGTTCTGGGATACATATGACCATACAGACTGCTATCAATTGTCAAACTAGAATTTTAATCCAGTTTAGGTCCAGCCACCTTTTACGCAAGCCAGTATTTAATTTCCCAGCATATATATCTCTAACTCCTGCTACAAAATGTGAGACCTCATTCTGTGTTGCACATTTAACGTGCTGATGTGAAAGGCCTGTGATGTTATTAAGAAAAACAAAACTAGAATTTTAATCCACTTTAGGTTCAGCCACCTTTTACACAGGTCAATATTTTTTTTTTGTAAAATGTTTTATTTTATAATAGAAAGACAATATAGAACAATGCGTTCATTAGGTAAAAGTCGTTCATACAACTAACATAAGGACATATAACATATACCTGTGCAAAATTTAAAAAAAAGTAAGAATTCCATCTGACATATTATCACATTTATCATCTTTAACAACTAAACTAACCAGAGACTCATCAGACTAAGTAGTACGATTTGAAGTAAAGGAAAAGATAACAGCTTACAAATTTTAATAATAGCTTTAAAAGAACAATATGGCAACAGCCATTATGTTTAACAATGATGAAACAGTTAATTAACATTTTCCTGCATATATATTCCTAACTCCTGCTACAAAATTTCAGACCTCATTCTGCGCTGTACATGTGACATGCTGATGTGAAAGGCCAGTGATGTTATTAAGAAAAAAAACTTGAAGAGGGTTAAAGGTCTGATGACATAAAGTCCAAAGAAAACTAACATAAAATGGTTTGAACTTTTTACATTATTTGGTATCAGTTCTATGCAGTTTTTCTTCACATTCTAGTGCCAATACAGGGATCAACTATGCCAGTGTCGGGACTGACTCTGGCAGATGTGCTACTTAACACGATTGGGACAACAGGTTAAAATGATCTTTGTAGGAAAGTATGAAAACTGGAGCAAATCTCCTTGGCACATGAGAACAAACTACTGCAGTAATTGCTTAGTGCAGATATGATTGTGAAATAGTCCTTGGCCACAGCCAGAGTGAATCTTGAATTAAGGAGAGTGATGAGGGTGCAGCTTCTGCTGCCTTCAGCTGTCGCATTTCTTGGTGGCAGAGTGTCTGCTCTTCTGAGAAGTTTCCAGTTGGTCCTGTATGGCATGCATTTTTAACAAGATGAATTCAAATTTCAGTAAAGCCAGTTCCAGCCCAGATAAATCCTGTTCCTGCTTACTGGATTCATCAGGAGAACTTGAAGTCACAGAATTGAACCCGGAGGTGTCTGTGACACTTGGACAGCTAGTTCTGATTACACTATGATTTTTGTAATACAAAAATGTGGTGAGTGTCTCTCATGAGACATGCTGTTTCAGCTAAAAGATAAAAGCCAGGAGATAATTACAGGTTAGAAGAGACCTAAATTAAAGATCTCCTGTTTATCTAGCTCAATTGTAGTTGCCAGCTGTTAGGCTAGAAATCCTAAACTTTTATGGCATTTAGAGGAAGGATACAGGTTATGTCACTGTCACGCGAAGTCATAAAAGGTCCTTTGATGTCCTTGAGAGAGGATGCTACTCAAGGATGAAAGGAAGGACTTTGAAAATTACAGACTTAATTTGGGAAGTCATATGGAGAACAAGTTTTTTTTTCTGCTGATGTCTTCTATTAATTTACCTCCTGACACAAGACATCCTGATTGTATAATTTTTAATAAAAAGAGGAGGAGCTGGGTGACATCATGGAGAAGGTAAGCTCAAGACAGTTTGTTAATTATGCTGTGAGTGACCTGTAGACTCACACATGTTTGGACTCTCTAGACATTAACATCTGTCTATCAGCACTATTAGAAGAGATACATTAGATATATAAGTCTAATTGTCTGGTGGTAGGAATTTTGCACTTTTTTTAAGCCTTGTTCTTTTAAGTGATTGTATGTTTTTGTGATATATTGTTCTGTTTTTACATTTTACATTTGTTTATCTATTTTTAAGTAAACCTCTACTTTAGAGACTTCTTGGTGTGCCTTTGAAATTATTTTTCTTGACAAGTGAAGCATATATGGTTAAAGTTGACACTGTGCAAAAGCTTTAATGGTGATACCAAACTGGGAAAAGGTAAGAATGTTTCCTATGGTCTTCCATAGAGATTTTAAGGGTTCATTTTGTACCTGGTTAGGTGTCCGAGGTGAAAGATATCTGGCAGCCCCTGAAGAACAGAATTATCTGAGCCTGTATGTTGGGTACGGTAGCAGGGGACTCACAGTTTGAATCCCTGCAGAACTTGAAACCACAGGTTGATTCAAACCCACAAAACAGACAGGAGTGTTACCCTGTTCTATTCCTGTTCACAATACTGCACTTGGAGGTTGGTACTGTGGGAGCAGAGGGCCTGACCTGCTGAGTGAGGTTGTGACAGATTGGTTGGCAGTGGTGTGATTCGTTTGGTATTACAAGCTTTATTGTTGAGTGAGTCAGCTTGAGACCATCAGCTCACTTGCAAATAAAGAAAAAGGCAGTGATTTATTTTTAAAAAGGAGACAGAACTATATCATATAGCATACAGTCAAGTTCCTACCCATTTTATTTTTTTTCTCTAAAGTGCAAGTCAGAGTAGCCGTAGTTTGGAAAGAAGATGGCTTCCAACTACTGCAGGCACATTGTAGACTATTTAAAGCATTTGTGCGGGGACAGAGGAGTCCCTTTTGAGGTGAAAGCCACCAAACAGAACCTCATGGTTGCCCTGATTGAAGTAGATACCCAGAGCATCGAGTCATAAACAGTGACTGAAAAGGACCGAACTTTGAGTGTGTCAGGGCCAGTGGCCAGTGCAGTGTCCATATCCGATGAGGAGGGCAACAGGGTCAGTGCCAGCAAAGTGCCACAGCAGCAAAGGAAAGGTCACCAGTATCCTGGATCCAGAAGTACTCAGGATGCAGATTGAGTTGCACTGAATGGAGCTGGAGTTCCAGGAGAAGTGAGAGTGAGCACAGCGAGATGTGGAATGAGAGAGACGAGAGGCAGAGCAGGAACAGTGGGAAGATGAGTGTGAGGACCGTGAGTGCCAGTAAGCTGCAGAGTAGAAGAGGGAGCAAGGATGGCAAGAGGTGGATCATGAGCAGTGAGAGGCAGACTATGAGGAGCATGAGCACCAGAGGAAACAGGAAGTGGAGAAGCTATGACTCCAACTAGTGGCACCAGAGCAGGTAAGTGGCTTGGGTTTAACTGGGACTACAGGACTGGGTTATAAATTGGATTCCAAATTGATAGCCAAATTTAAAGAAGGGGAGGATGTGGATGCCATTTTAAATTCTTTTGAAAAAGTTTGCATTCAGGCTAAAATTCCTAGGGAGTCCTGGAACTTCCAGCTATCCCCACTACTTACCGGGAAAGCTTGGGATGCATTCAGTCAAATGGACAATGAGGACAGTGATGATTACAGCAAACTTAAAGCTGCACTGTTAAAAAAATTTGAATTAACGGCTGAATCATACAGAGTGAAATTCTGTAAGCTCAGGAGATACCCTGACGTGATCTACGAGGATCTAGCCACGAACCGTCAGGCTTTAAAACATTGGTGGGAAGGAACTGAAGCAAACTCTGTTGACAAAATTGAAAATGTGATTTTATTAGAACAGTTTTATTGGGCATGCCCAGCTGAGCTAAAAAACCTGGCTGGAGGGCAGAGATTCCAAAACAGTGCAAGAGGTGCCTGAACTCTGGACTGCTATGCCAAGAGCAGACCTGCCCTGAGAGTGAATGGGGAAGGCGTGGCAGTGCAGAAAGGGAAAAACATGCCTTCAGGGCAGCTAAAACCCTCACTGCCTCCACCAAAACCAGTTAGCCCCAGGTTTCAGAGAAAAGTTTACTCAGAGAATAGAAATGAATTTTGGTTATGTAAAGAAACTGGGCATATTGCCAGACAGTGTCCCAAATGGATGAGCAATAATACGCAAGGTGGTGCTAGGAAAGAAGTGGGTTGTTTGTGTGTCCCTGGAAGCATGCCTGTGAACATGAGGGAACACATGCACCCAGTCATGGAGAATGGTGTACAGACACAAGGGTTAACGGACACAGGGGCATCCTTGACCTTGGTAAAGGGGGGATCTAGTACAGCCGGGTCAGCTTATACCCAATAAATATGTCACTGTACAGGACTTTACTGGTGAAGAGAAAATATTGCCCCTCGCTAGTGTTTTCCTAGACTGGGGTGAAACAGGGGGAATTGTGCAACAGGTGGCTGTAGCCAAAACCTTAACAGTGGATGTGATCCTGGGCAACAATCTCAAACAAGAGATGGTGTGTACAATTATCTGTATCCAAGCAGAAATGGAAAATTGTAGTTCCCTGAACCCCACAGAATTCATTGTGGAAACCACTGGGAGGCTGATTCCCCAGCCTGGGTCTCCTGAGGGGGAGACTAATGAAAAGGGGGTAGATATTTCCCCAGTAGCAGTTAACCACACAGCTACAGAGGGTTACTCCAAATAGGGAGGAGTGACTTACTGTCAGAGGGTTGGGATTGACAGTGATCCTGAGTGGCCTGACGCTAGTGCTAGGGACCTTTGTTTAGCGATGGAAGGGGACCTGTCCCATGCCTTGATAATGAGTAAAGGGTTTGCAGCTGCTCAGAAAAGTGACCCTAGTCTAGAAAAGCTGAGGGCTTGGGCAGACTCTGACAGGGCACAGGGAGGTGACAGCAGACATAAGGTTTATTGGGAAAATGGACTAATGTATACTCAGGCTGTGCAGACAGAGGGAAGGGTGCTAGGCAGGCAGCTTGTCATTTCTCAGGGGTATCGTGAGCAGTTGCTCAAGATTGCACTTGATATTCCCTTGTCTGGTCATTTGAGAATCATGCAAACTATGCAGCGGTTGGTCCAGAATTTGTATTGGCCTAACTTCACCCATCAGGTGAACGAGTATTGCAGGTCTTGTCACCGGTGCCATGAAATAGGGAAGGCGGGCAAGAAAACCCAAGCCGCCCTGATTCCATTGCCCATAGTGGACGAACCATTCCAGAGGGCAGGAATGGATATTGTGGGGCCTTTAAATACTCCCAGCTCCTCAGGAAATAGATTTATCCTGACTGTGGTGGATTATGCCATCCGGTACCCAGAGGCAGTCTCCCTATCCTCACTGAGGACAGACAAAGTGGCAGATGCCTTACTTGGGATTTTCTCTCATGCTGCATTTCCACAGAGGTTATCACCGATCGAGGGGGTTCCTTCATGTCGGACCTGATGAAATGTTTATGGGAGAAGTGTGGGGTAGTGTAGAGATGCATGACACTGTATCCCCCACAAGCCAATGGGCTTGTGGAAAGATTCAATGGTACCCTGAAGTCAATGCTCCGGGCGTTTGCTGAACAGCATGGCAGGGACTGGGAGAAATACCTTCCTCACCTGTTGTTTGCATATAGGGAGGTGCTCCAAGAGTCAACAGGATTTTCCCCTTTCAAATTCTTATATGGACGCCAGGTACAAGGGCCCCTAGACTTGATCTGGGAGACCTGGGAAGGCAAGCACACCACCCAAGGAACTCCCATAGTGGATTATGTCCTTAAGTTTAGGGAAAGGCTGAAGGAGCTAATGGGGACAGCTAAGAGCAACCTGGCAGCTGCCCAACAGAAACAAAAAGTGAGGTACGACTGCAGAGGCAGAGCTCGCTCAGACATGATGGGTCAGGAAGTCATGGTCCTTATTCCAGTCCGGAAAGACAAGCTGCCGGCTGAGTGAGCAGGACCATACAAAGGGGTTAGGAAGGTAAATGACGTGAACTATATTGTAGAGTTACCTGACTGAAGACAGACAGAAAGGATGTACCATGCTAACATGATGAAGCCAAATGCAAATAGGGCAGACACGGTGTTTGCAGTGTGTAGTCCTAGGGAGGGGATGGATGAAGGAGACCCCCTTCTGGACTTGCTGGAAGAAAGCAATTGGGAATCCTCTGTAGAGGCAGTAAAATTGTCTCCCCAGCTGGCCCAGGACCAGATCCAGGAAGCAAGGGAGGTTTTAGCAGACTTTGCCCCTTTGTTTAGCACCAAGCCTGGACTAACTCCCTTAGCGATGCACAATGTGGAGACAGGGATACAGATGCCCATATGGCGGATGGCATATCGGGAGTCAGAGGCTGTCCAAAAGGACATTAGGAGGGAAGTGGTGGAGATGCTGGATTTAAGGGTATTCCAGAGATCCTACAGCCCCTGGGCCTCACCCGTAGTCCCTGTGCCTAAGCCAGATGGCTCTACCCATTTCTATGTGGACTTTCAGGGACTGAATGCAGTCACAAAGTCAGATGCCCACCTGATGCCCTGGACGGATGAACTCCTGGACAAGTTGGGAGGAGTGACCTACCTTACAGTGACTGACCTGACCAAGGGGTATTGGCAGGTAGAGTTAATGGACAGAGCTAGGGAGAGGTTGGCCTTCATCACTCCAATAGGCTTATTTGAATTTAAAGTAATGCCTTTCGGAGTGAAGAACACCCCGGCCACTTTCCAAAGGTTGGTGAACCAGGTGTTAAATGGTGCTGAGGAGTACACCTTGGTGTACCTATATAACATTAGCGTCTTTAGTGCCAGCTAGGAGGAACACCTATCCCACCTTAGGGAAGTGCTGGGCAGGATTCAGAGGGCCGGGCTTACTGTCAAAGTTGGGAAGTGCCAGTTGGCCATGGGAGAAGTGGCATACCTCTGGCATGTGGTAAGCCGAGGACAGCTCCATCCTAACCAAATAAAGATAGAGGTAATCCAGCCGTGGCCCAGACCAGAAATGCGGAAGCAGGTCAGGAGTTTTCTTTGGACAGCAAGGGTACTATAGAAAATTTGTACTCAGTTACAGTGTCCTGGCTGCTCCCCTATCTGACCTGGTAAAGAAAAGGATGCCAAAGAAAATTACCTGAGAATCAGCCTGTGAAGAAGCCTTTACCAGACTGAAGGAGGCACTGTGCAGTGCTCCTGTTTTGACAAGTTCTGACTATAGCAGACCCTTTATAGTTCAGACCGACGCCTCAGACATGGGTATTGGGGTAGTACTGAGTCAGACATTCAGGCAAGGGAAAGATCACCCTGTAGCCTATCTGAGTAAAATGTTACTTCCCAGGGAGCAGGCATACTCCACTGTGGAAAAGGAATGTCTTGCCATATTGTGGGCCTTAAAGAAGTTAGAGCCATACGTATATGCCCTACCTGCTGGAGGGGAGGCATAGGTGACCTGTGCCTGGCGGGTCCCCCCCTTGCGCTCCACGTCTGCACCATCTACGAGTTCAGGTGCCGGCTTGCAAACCAAGCTCCGGCGGGCCTCCTTGGCACAAATGCAATTCTCTGACTGGAGCTGCCCCTGCCATTGCAGAAGACTGAACTACAGAGTGAACAGAGTTCTTTTTTCCTTACCGTCAGAGCGGGAGCCCTGCCACGTACTGTAAAACTGCTGTGGACTTGATCTGACCTTTGTTCTTTAAACGTGGCACCTTTTTCACCCTTGCCCAATTGGACCCTGCTGAAAGTGACTCGTCAGCTCTACAGTTTAAAAAGGAGAGCGTGACCTCGGACTTGCACCTTGATTTTGACCTACCTGCTGGAGGGGAGATGTGGGTGACCTGTGCCTGGTGGGTCCCCACCTCGTGCTCCACATCCACACCTTCTGTCGAGTTGAGGTCCCGGCTTGCAAACCAAGCTCCAGCGGGCCTCCTCTGCACAAACGCAATTCTCTGACTGAAGCTGCCCCTGCAGTTGCAGGAGACCAAACTACAGAGTGACTTTTTCGGCCCTCCAACCCATCCTGTTCCCTCCTCCCATTAAATTCTCACTTGCCCTACCTCCTAAGTCGGCCGTGCCCTAACAGATTGCTGCGGGATGGTACTGTAAGGTGAATGACTTATTACTACCAAGGGATAAAAATGAGATATTAGTCACTGTCACTGACCTGTGTTGCCCTGTTCTGTCTTACCTGACTTGAGTTCCCCTATTGTGCTAGCCTCTCCTAGCTAAATGAGCCCTGCCTCAATGAGCTCTGCTAATTCTTGCCATAATTGATGTGACCTCTCTTGAATATTTGTCATACTGTGAGTTAATTACTACTATGTGCCACAGTCTCTAGCTTTCCCGGGTGACATTCAGTATACTGCCTTTTGTACTTTTGCCCTTGTCCTCTTTTTCCCCAGGGTTCCCATTTAATATTGCCCCACACACGCTGCATTCTCCTTTTTACCCTTTCGGGTGCTGTATTGGGGGACTGACTGATAACCCTGTTCTATAGTAGGTTGTACAATTCTTAAGAGTCAGCTAACTCTGGTGCCCTTTCCTAGTGGGTGACCACCTGCCCATGACCAATAGTCCCTACCCCAGGTGTAGATTGACCCACCTAGCCTGCCCACATCCAATAGCCCTTACCGCAGGAGTAGATTGTCCCACCTATCCTCCTCACTATTTTGGTAACCCTACCCCACCTCCTCCCAACCATTTCCTTTGTAGTTCTGTAGGCATTACCTATGTGGGGTCCCAGTGAACTGCAAGGTTCTACCTCTAGAATGGAGTCTCCTAAGGCTGCTAGGGACATCATCCTCCCCCCCACCTTACTCCATCATCCTTGCTGGCCTATTTATAGGACTAGTTCTCCTCCAAATGGTAACTGCCCCCACACAGACAATGTGTGATGGCTGGGAAAGGACCTTCTCTTGCAAGGTGCTTGACTTCACCTTCACTAATCTCCTGGCATACACTGGGAGACCCTGCTATCTCACATGCTGTCTGGACCTAAGACATCTACTGTACCGTATCCGGATAAGGCGACGCCTAGCCCGCAAGCCTACGACCAGGAATTCCACCTCTAGAGAGCCCCTCCTTTGGCTTTTCCTGTTGATCCTAGCCCTGGCTGGTGATGTTGAACTTAATCCTGGCCCTACCCAACAGGCCTCTTCAATTCCTCTAGAATGGAGGCTGGACAAGGGGTTAAAAATACAGGTTACTCACCTGTAACAGGAGTTCTAGGAATGGTATATGTTGTTCAACCATACTATCTGGCAGGTTCCTTGCCGCTTTAAATCTTGCCGAGAGGGTCTTCAATCTGGCTCCTCCCACCCCACCCACCCAGGTGGTAAAACTTCGGCTCCACCCCATGATGCCTGATCTAGCTCACTGGAAGCCAGGTTGTGCATGAAGCCAGGGGAGGCCGGGTGGGTCGTGTGGATGAACAACATATACCATTCCTAGAACTCCTGTTACAGGTGAGTAACCTGTATTTCTAGGGGCATGGATACGTTGTTCATCCACACTGTCTGGCAGACTTCTAGCAGTTCTCCAGGAGGAGGGAGGCACAGCGCACGCCCCCTACTTAGGGAATAGAGACTGGAGAACTGAAGCCCCAAAACCAGCATCCCGGTGTGACTCAAGGTCGATGTGGTAGTGGGTAATGAAGGTGTGTGCTGACTTCCAGGAAGCAGCCCTGCAGATTTCCTGGATAGGGACATCCCTGGAAGCAACCATCGATGCAGTGGTATGGCAGGTAGAATGAGCTGTAATCCCTTTGGGAAGCTCCATGCCCACCAACCTATAGCAGAGATCTATGCAGGAGGTGACCAACCTCCCTATCGTCCGCTTGGCTGCAGGTCTAGCAGGTGCGGCTTCAACGCAGGTGACAAACAGCTGGCTAGCCTCTCCCCGAACTTCAGTCATCCGCTCCTTGTAATAAGCAAGCGCTCTTCTAGGGTCCAAAGTATGGAACCTATATTCAGCCTCAGAGGTGTGATTGGGGTAGAACACTGGCAGAGTCAACACCTGGTTAGGGTGAAACTCCGACACCACCTTCGGAAGGAATTTCGAGTGGGGGCGCAGGACAACCTTGTCCCTGTGACAGATAAGAAGACTCGATAGAAAGCACCTGGAGCTCTGCCATCCTTCTGGCTGACGTGATAGCCACCAAGAAGGCGGTCTTCCACGACAGGTGAGAGATGTCATACCTGTACATCGGTTGAATAACTTGCCCATAAACAGCCAATACCAGCAGTAGATCCCATGGGTGGAGTTCTCACACGGAGAGGATATGTGAACAAAGCACCCGACCACCTTCTCCTCATACATGCGCTTTCCGGCCAGCGCCTGAAAGGAGAGGCTGCCAGATACAACTTAAGTGAGTCGACTGAAGCCTTTGCTGAGAGAGAAGTCCTTGCTGTCCAGAATGCTTGCCAAGGAACAGAAGGAAGGGTCCAGGCCCTTACCCTGACACCAAATGGAGAATCTCTTCCGTTTAAAGGTGTAGCATTTTCTGGTCGACCCTTATGGGATGCCTCAACAATGTTGAGGACCTCATCAGAAAGACCCAAGGCCTGGAACTCTAGCCACTCAGGAACCTGGCCGTCAGGTGCAGGGATTGAAGGTTCAGATGGAATACCTTCCTCTGATTGACTGAAATCAGGTCTGGGTGGGCTGGAAGCCGCCTCAGGAGCCTGGAGCTGAGACTGAGGAGATGTGGATAGCAAAACTGGCGGGGCCAGTCTGGAGCTATCAGAATCACCTGTGCCTTGTCCCTCTTCACCTTGAGGAGCACCTTGTGGATCAAGGGAAATGGAGGAAGTCATAGAGGAGGCCTGGGGTCCACAGCCTTGAGAAGGCATCCCCCTGCAGTGAGCCCTGCTGAGGGGGGCGGGCATGAAACAGTCTCACCATTGCATTCTCCCTGGAGGCAAACAGGTTCACCTGAGGCATGCCCCAGTGGGAGCACAGATCTTGTACTACCTCTAGCAGGAAAGACCACTCATGGGACGCAGCCCCTATCCGGCTTAGGGCATCGGCCAGAATGTTGGAGGCTCCAGCCGCATGGATAGTAAGGAGATCCACCCCCAGGCTGCACCAGGGACTAAATGTGAAGAGCTTCCCTGCACAGAGACATGGAGTACGTCCCGCCCAGACAGTTTAGGTAGTACATGGTCTTGGTGTTGTCCGTCTGGACCTGGACCAATTGACCCCATACAAATGGAGCGAAGGTGGTGAGGGCTAGATGAACTGCTCAAAGCTCCAGCAGGTTAATGTGGCGTCGGGACTCCCAAGAGGATCAGAGGCCATGCGCTCTGTGCTCCCCCAGATGGGCATCCCAACCCATCAGAGATGCATCGGTCAATAGAGAGACCTTCGGCTCAGGGCAGAAAAACAGGATGCCCTCCTGCAGATGAGCTGGAACGGTCCACCACTGGAGAGCGTTCCACATCTCCTGGGTCACTGTCACTAACTGATCCAAAGGATCGGAGTTCCTGTGACCATTAGCTACCAGTCCCCTTGTAGAGATCACGTGTACCAAGGACCCAATACACCACGCTGGTGCAGGTCACCATGAGCGCAGGAAGTCCGAGCAAGGCGCAATTGCCCAACCTGAAATTATTGGACAAAGGAAGAAAGAACCTTGGCCCTGTCCAACGGGAGCCATGCTGTGGCTCGCAGAGAGTAGAGCTCTGCCCCGATGAATTGTATCACCTGCTTTGGCATGAGTTCTGACTTGGCCCCATTGATAAGGAGGCCAACTTGAGAGCAAACCTGCAGGGCCAGATCCTTGGACCACTCTACCTCCATTCTATAGGAGGCTGCAATCAACCAGTCATCCAGGTAGGAGTACACCTGGACCCTCCGGTGCCACAGGAATGCTGTCACCACTGCATGCATTTAGCGAAGACCCTGGGGTCTAGAGAAAGGCCGAAGGGCATGGCCTGGAACTTATAGAGGGACCCCTCTACCCTGAAGTGGAGGAATCTTTGGTGCGACGGACAGACTGGGACATGAAAGAATGCGTCCTGGAGGTCCAGAGAACAGAACCACACACCTCATTCCAAGGATGGAATGATCTGAGCCAGAGTGACCGTCCTGAAGGTTCAAGACCTTAGGAACCTGTTTAGGTCATGCAGGTTTAGAATGAGGTGCCAGCCCCCCCATCTGTTTCGGGACCTGGAAGTACCGGGACACAAACCCCGGGTCTGGTGGAGGATCCACCACCTTCCTGATCACCTTCTTTTCGAGGAGCAGGGCAATATCGGCTTGATGAGCCGACAGGGAGGCTACGGACTCCGTAGCCCCCTTGTGGGGCGACGGCTCGGAAGAGCAGGGCCTGCTCGAACTCCAGAGGCAGGCCCTTTCCTACCACCTCCAACACCCAGCAGTCCATGGTGATAGAGGACCAGGCAGAAACGAAGTGGTAGAGCCATCCACCCCATGGGGGAACCCAGGGGGGAGCGACAAAGCTGGGACTGACACCCCTCAACCCGTCACTGGGCAGACTTGGAGCAAGGACCGGCTGAAGGACCTCCTGAGCCTTTTTCTCCCTGCTTCCTGTTAGTGGAAGCTGCAGGCTTGGCTTTGGGGTGCCAAATGCGAGCCTGCTGGCCCTGATGCTTGTGTTGCTGGGCTGGACGTGCTGCAGGAGCAAGGAGCAGAAGGGTGAAAGGACTTATGTTGCTGATGATGGCCCTTGTCCTTCTGGGTGGAGGTGACTGAGTCCAGGGTAGCATTGGACTTTTCAATCCTCTGGAGGTGGTCTTCCACTCCAGGGCCAAACAGGTCAGTCCTCAAGAAGGGGACATCTGACAATTTGTGCTGGGTATCCGCTGTGAAGGTGGATATCCTGAGCCAGGCTCTGCGGCGCATGGCCACTGCAGCCGCTACTGATCGGGCACAGGAGCCTCCAATGTCCAGAGCCATTTGGAGCTGCTGTTTTGCCACTGCCCTTCCCTGATCCCACACCTGCTTGATCATAGACTGCAGGTTGGCCAGGAGATGAGGGATCACCTCATCCAGGGAGCCCATGAGGGCATGGGAGAAGTGTGCCATCAGCATGGCCGAGCTGGCCTGACAGAGGCCGAGGGAGGACACAGCATACACCTTGTGCCCGGCATAGTCCAGCTTTTTGGAATCCTTGTTGGGGGGCTTATCCACATCCCTAGCATTCCCGGAGGTCTGGAAAACACTATTGGTGACCAACCCCTCCGCAGCGGGGTGCTCCGAGAAAACAGACAAAGAGCCGGTAGGGACCACATACTTCCTGGCCATCCTAGCTGAAGGTGCAGGACAGGAAGCTGGTGGCTGCTAAAGCTGCAAGGCTGGGCCAACAATGGCTTCAGCCACCTGAAAGGCCTCCATTGGAGAATCCCCTCAGTCCAGTATCTCCGAGAGGGGATACTTGGCCTGCTTGCATACAGGCTTGAGCTGCATCCCAGTGGACTCTGAGATGGGCTGAAGCAGACCCATGAACGATGATAGGCTCTCAACCATCGACTGCCCCCCCGGAGGACTCTGGGTCAAGGGGCCTGGAAAACAGGGAGGAGTCATCGTCAGACTCCGAGAAGTCTGCGAAGAGCTGCCTAGGGCCTTAGCCACCCTCCACTTGCCGAGGACAATCGGGAGTGACGGTGACCGACAACCGGTGGGGCAGACCCTGACCTGACTGAGAGTCCTTGGTAGGTGCCCCCGATTTCGGTTGTGGTGGAACCTCTATCTCCACAATTGGTGGGGCAGCTGGTTTCGGCCAAACAACTGGCCCAGGCTTGGGCACCTCGACTACCACGAGGGGCTGTTTCAGCCATTCAGGTGACAGCCACTTAATGGCCAGGGAAGGCGATGGTGTCGGCTTGTTCCCAGACAAAAGGAGCTGCTGCCACATTAAGTCCTTGTAGTGTTGACGCAATTTGCACTGAAGCCTCTCCTCTTCCGTGGAGGAAGACGAGGATGAGCGGCGACACCGCTTACCTCAGTGCCGAGACCAAGATCACTGATGTCAGTAGGATCAGCTGGACTGAGATGAGGTCTGAGACTGAGACCAAGATCCTTGGTGTTTCCAAGGGTGGGTCTGGGAGGGAGCAGGGGTCATCCACTCCTATCTCGGCTCGGGAACCTTGACCGGGAACTCCGACACAGGAGACACAGGCAAGTCCTTGGTTTCCACAGGGGGAACCAGTGATGAAGGGTTGTTGGCTTTGCCAGTCGACAGCCCATCCAACGAGTTGAGAAAAATCTCGACCGTGTCGACTGGTGTCTCAGACAGCTGACCAGACGGGGACACCGTGAAGCCAGCAGCCTTAGCCTCAACCTCGACCGAAGTTAAATGTCGACTGTCTGGGGAAGGGGATATCTCCCGCTCCCACGAATGTTGATGGTGGGACTTACCCTTCAAGTCCTTCTTCCTTGACTGAGAAGAGTGTCCCAATGACCCCTCTCCCTTTGCGGAAAGGGATTGGCAAAGCTCCCTAAAAGAAACTGTGTAGGAGGATCCCAGAGAGAGCGTGATAAATACCGCGACTGAGGAAGATGAGATGCAGCCTGGGCTACCTCCTCCTTGAGGGCGATCATCTGCTCGAGTTGCTCAGCCGAAGCCAGCCACCATGGATACCACCCAATGGGCCTTCTTAGACTTCACCAGCGGATAACGCTTCTCGGGCACCCAAGTTGTAACCTGGCAGTGCGGTCTTCAAGGACATTGGCCTAGAAAGATCTACACAACTTGCAGGCCTGTGGGTCGTGATCAAGACCGAGGCACTAGACGCACGTGGAGTGCGGCTCCATCCTAGACATCTTCTGCTCGCATGGGCACTGCCAAAAACCGGGAGTCGATTTGTCCATCGCAGCCATGAGGAAAGAATTTGACCATAGTCTTGAGAATTTTAAAACTATTTTCAGGTGAACTGAAGAGTTAGGATCCAGTCTATACACAGAGCATTAAGGAGGAACCTAGCTTCCAGGTGGTAAGGAAGATCTGGCGTCATGGGGCAGAGCCAAGAGTTTTACCACCCGGGGGGGTGGAAGGAGCCAGCTTGAAGACCTTCTGGCAAGATTTAAAGTGACAAGGAACCTGCCAGACAGTATGGATGAACAACATACCCATGTCCCTAGAAGTAGCTCATCTCAACATTCATAGCCTGCTTCCCAATCTGGATGAGCTTGTCACATGGGTTGCACTCTACAAGCCTGATATCCTTGGAATAACAGAAACCTGGCTTAAGCCCTCAATTCCTGACTCAGTCTTTGTGTTCCTAGGCTATGAGTTCATATGACTGGATAGGTCCCAAAACAAGAAGGGTGTAGGTATCCTGATATACTTCAGGAGCCACCTTAAAGTATCTCTGATGACACACCAGACATACCCACTGTCCCCCTGTGAGCTGCTTCATGTTATGCTCCTGCTTGGTAATACTAAAAAAGTACATGTTGTATGCACCTATAACCACCCAAAGGGAGGGCTTCCGGGTCTCACTCACCTCCTGGACACTGTTGGCCCCAGTATTGGTGATAACGAACTCCTTATCCTGGGAGATGTGAACTTAAACTGGACTGGTGGCAATGTAAAGCAGTTTGAGCCTTTACTTGCAAACCTAACCCTGACACAACTTGTACAGGAACCTGACTGACGGTTGGCAAATGGAGCCTCCAGCTCTCTACTGGACTGGATCCTGTCTAATCGTCTTGAGAGTATCTCTTCTACAGGAACCCTATCTGACTCCATCTCAGATCACTTCCTGGTTTTCTGCACATGGAAAATCCCCATCCCAAAGATTCCTCACAAAATCATCCATATCAGAAACGTCTCTTGGTTTGATCCGGACACATTTATGGAGTGCCTGAGGCTCACTGACTGGTCAAGGGTGTATAGTGCCCCTGATACCTCTACAGCCATAACCCAGTTTCTCAGTACCTTTGGGGCCCTGCAAGACAGGCATGCCCCAACTATTAGGCATAGGGTAAGGGGGTCAGCCACTAAATGGCTGCACGAGAGCCTCCTTGCCCTAATGCGGGCGAGGGACAAGTGCTGGGCCCACTTCAAATGCTCCCTTGAGCAGACCTTGCTTCAACAATATAGAAAACTTAGAAATTAGTCTAACTCTGCAAATGACCCAAGAAGGTTCTGGAGAAACATAAAAACTCTTGTCAGAGGTTCCTCTAATTCAGGAGTAACCAACATGATAATTGGAGGGGTTTCCTGCAACAACCCACATATGATTGCAAATGCTTTCAATTCCAATTTCACTGACCTATCTGCTCTCTCCTTACCCTTCCCCACTGACGAGAGGACCAGTTGCCCCTTACCCCCGGTCTGGCAGGAGTTCGACCCCTTCAGACCACCTTTCTTTCTAAGGGCCGTGTCGGACAAGGAGATGCTGAATCTCCTCTCCAGCCTCTCCCAGTACTCAGTGCTGGCCTAGATAACCTGGAGCCCAAGCTTCAGAGTGGGAGCCCTTCACATTGCCTCCTGGTGGCCCACATCCTCAACCTGTCCCTTGCCATGGGGGAGATTCCTGATATCTGGAAGGTGTCCAGGGTTGTCCCCGTGCTGAAGCAGGGCAACCCAAAAGTCCCAGACAACTATCAGCCAATCGCCATCCTCTCAGCCAGCAGCAAGCTCCTTGAAAAAGTAGTGGCTGAACAACTCTCTGAGTACATTCAAGCCCATGAGTTTCTGTCCCCCACCCAGCATGGTTTTCGTAAAGGGCATAGCATGACCACGGCCCTGGTCTCTGTCTCGTCCAGTGTCAGAGCAGCCATGGACCAGAGGAAACTCTCTGGAGCGGTGTTCATTGACTTGTCCAAGGCTTTTAACCTTGTTGACCATGCACTATTCTGTACTCAGATGAGGTCCCTTGGCCTGTCCCCACAGCTCAGAAATGGTTAACTGACTACCTGCATGGCAGATTACAGCTGACCAAATTCAATAAAGTCCTCTCAGATCCCTTACCAGTGACCTCTGGCATTCCTCAGGGCTCGGACTTGGGACCCCTTCTCTTCTCCCTCTTCATTAACCATCTCTCAGCCATTGTAACTAACTGTAGGGTCACCCTTTATGTGGATGATTTGGTTCTCCTGGCCCACTCACTGGACACAGCTGCCCTCAGTCACTACCTGCTGAGCACTTTAACAACATTCAGTCTTGGTTAACCCCACAGAAGTTGGTCCTCAACCTGAAAAAAAACAGGCTATGCTATTCGGTTCATCTGTCAAGATACATGCCTCTCCAGTCCCAATGCGAATCAGCTGTACAGATGGAACTCCCTTCCAAACTGTGACCTCTTTCAAATACCTCAGGGTGACACTTGACCCCCAATTGGACCTAGGGAGCCATATCCTCAGTGCTGTCGAACTGTGAACTGTAAGCTGGATATGGCCTTTAGGGCCAAATATAACCTGACACCTGCTGCTAGCCGGGCACTTGCTAGGGAAATACTAATTCCCTCCCTTACCTATGGTCTCCACCAATTTGCACGTACCTCTAAAGCTCTTCTTACTCGGTGGCACATGACGTACAATAATATCTGCCGCTTCGCTCTGGCCGCCCCTCACCTTACCCACCATTGTGAGCTCTATGACAAGTTAGGTTGGCTTTCTCTGACTAACCACCTAAACTTTGGACTGGGGTGACTCGTGAGTAAAGTGATCAGTACTGGCATCCCCCTGGGGCTGGCACAGCTCCTCTCTCCCCCTGACCGCCCCTCTCACCCTCTCAGGTGCCAGGGTCCTGAGATACTAAAAGTAACCCCTACCCGTACTCTCTTGGGGGACAGGGACTTTGTAGCATGTGCTCCTAGGCTCTGGAACTCCTTTCCTGAGCAGGTTAGCATCGCCCCCTCCCATCAGTGTTTCCAGAAATCCCTGTGGGGACATCTGAAGCTGGCCTCAGGGTGTGAGTGTCCAAAGCCCCCCCTACTAGGTCCTAGGTACTGGACCATTACATTAGTCATTTACTCGGAACACAATCTGAATTGATCTGTTGATGATCTGGATTGAACTTTTCTTTTAGGCACTTGTCTATGCTACGTGTGTTCAAGACTACCTACTGTTTGATCATTATGTACTCTACCAGCTTCTGTCATATAAGATCCCTACATGCCTTTTTGTTTTTGTGACTCAATGTACTAAGTTACAAATTGTACTTGATTACCTACTGTGTTGCGCTGATGTATCTGTTATACCTGTTGTACTCTCCTGGGTCGTTCCTGAAAATAGGCATATAACTTGTCTAGTGTACCTACCCAGTTAACAAAAGCTACATAAATAAATACATTTTGTGGTACAGACTGACCACAAGCCACAGGTTTGACTGATGCAGATGGGAAAAACAATGGTAAATTACTAAGATGTAGTCTTGATTTGCAAGGGTATAATATGACAATTCTATATAGGGCTAGAGCGAAGCATCAGAACTCAGATGGGTTGTATTGTGTCCATGAGGAGTGAACTGATTTGGGAAGCTTATCCCATGGAGGGGATAGAGCCCCCAAATTCAGTCTAGGTAGGGAGGATTGTGATGCTTGGACAGCTGGTTCTGATTACACTATGATTTTAGTAATATAAAAATGTGGTATTGAGTGTCTCTCATGAGACATGCTGTTTCAGCTAAAAGATAAAAGCCAGGAGATAATTACAGTCTAGAAGAGACCTAAATTAAAGATCTCCTGTTTATCTAGCTTAATTGTAGTTGCCAGCTGCAAGGCTAGAAATCATAAATTTGTATGGTGTTTAAAAGTAGGATACAGGTTATGTCACTGTGGTATCCTGAAGTCCTGAAGTCCTTCAGAGAGGAATCTGCTCATGGATGAAAGAAAGGACTTCGAAAACTAAAGACTTAATTGGGAAGTCATATGGGGAAACAAGTTTTTTTTTGCTGATGTCATCTATTAATTTTCCTCCTGACACAAGACATCCTGATTGTATAATTTTTAATAAACACAGGAGGAGTTGGTGACATCGTGGAGAAGGCAGGGTCAATACAGTGTTTTAATTATGCTGTGAGTGACCTGTAGATACATACATGTTTGGACTCTCTTTACAACAACATATGTCTATCAGCACTATTAGAAGAGCTACATTAGAAATACAAGTCTAATTGTCTGGTGATAGGAATTTTGCACTTTTTTTAACCCTTGTTCTTTTAAGTGATTGTCTATTTTTGTGATATATTGTTCTGTATTTACATTTAACATTTTTTATCTAATTTTAATTAAGTAAACCTCTACTTTACAGACTACTTGGTGTGCCTTTGAAATTATTTTTCTTGACAAGTGAATCATATATGGTTAAAGTTGACACTGTGCAAAAGTTTACTGGTTTACCAACTTGGGAAAAGGTAAGAATTATTCCTACGGTCTTTAATACAATTTTTAAGGGTTCATTTTGTACACCTGGTTAGGTGCCCATAGGCAAAAGATATCTGCTCCCTGAAGAGCAGAATTATCTGAGCCTGTACATTGGGTACACTAGCAAGAGGTTCACAGTTGGAATCCCTCCAGAGCTTGAGACCAAAGTTTGATTCAAACCCACAAAACAGACAGGAGGGTTACCCTGTCCTGTTAACTGTTCACAATACTGCGCTTGGAGTTTGGCACTGTGGGAGCAGAGGTCCTGACCTGCTGAGTGGGGTCGTGACAGTATCCTCTGCTGATTTGTCCTGGGAAAAGTAGAAAAAGTGACACTAGAGTTGGGGAGAATGTTGGAAATAGTTGTCTGGAGCTTATCAGTTAGGTAGGGAAATGGGCAGACTAGGTGGGCCATGCGGTCCTTATCTGCCATCAAATTCTATGTTTCTATGTTTAAGACATCATTACAGGCTTAAAGGACACAAGCAAAGCTATGTGTCCTTTCCAGTTTATGTATAATCCTCCACAAAAGCCCAAGCAGCCCTTTTGTCAGCAGCAACGCCACCAACAGAGGCAGCAACAAACCGAAGCTCAAAGGATTTCCAAGCTTCAGCCGGTACGCCTCCCCTGGTTAAATCACATAGAGCCTTGGGATCTGCTCCTTTCACCCTCCTCAATGCCTCCTGACTCACTGGAACCCCCTCCCTCCCTCCCTCCTGGAGCTAGTCCCTGGGGAACCAGTAGGGGGCAGATTTACCAACCACCAGCCAGGATGGGAGGCAACAACCACAGACTTGTGGGTACTCCAGCTGGTGGCTCAAGGCCACACAACAGAGTTTATGAAGAGACCTCCTGCAAATCCTCCAGGTCACTCTTACTATCTGCACAGTCATGTCCCCCTAGTAAGAGAGGAAATAGACTCTTTGCTGCATATGGCAGCAATAGAACTGGTTCCACCGGATTAGATAGGAAGGGGATTCTACTCGCACTTCTTCCTGGTTCCCAAGAAGGCGAGCGATCTCAGACCAGTTCTGGACCTAAGCACTCTGAACATCTTCATGGAATACAAGGGGTTCAGAATGCTACCCCTGCCAGGCCTGATTCCACTCTTGCAGAAGGGCCACTGGTTGTGTGCACTGGACATGCAGGATGCTTAGCTGCACATCCCAGTTTTCCCGCCTCACTGCAGGTTCCTCAGATTCTGTTTTCCGTGAGAGGATTTTCAGTTCAAACTTCTATCATTTGGCCTATCATCAGCATCAAGAGTGTTCATGGTGGTGGCAACAGCTTTACGCATACAAGAGGTGCAGGTAATCCCTTACCTCGATGATAGGTTCTTTTTGTCCTCATCGAGAGACAGCCTAGTCCAAGCTCTTGCTGTGACCCTGGACCTTTTCAGATGGTAAGACAACAACCCCAAGTCCCACCTTTCTCCTTCCCAACACCTACAATTTATTCAGCAGTGTTGGACAAAGTCCTGGGGAGAGTCTTCCTACCATCAGACAGAATGGAGACTCTTCAGCAACAGATGCATTTTATGGCCTCTCGGAGAAGGATCTCAGCTAGAACAGTCCTCCATCTTCTCAGCCTTATGGCAGTGTCCATTCCTACAGTGCCCAGTGAAGGACTTCATATGAAGGTCACTCAGTAGACCATCAGAGTACAGTTGGACCAGAGATCTGACAGTCTGAATCACGTGATCCTGGTCTAAACCCCAATGGCTCGGACCTGTTCTGGTGGCAGGACCCAGACACCCTACTACAGGGTGTACCATTCTGCTCAGATCTCCCCACCCAGACCCTAACAACGTATGCCTCCAGGATGGGCTGAGGAGCACACCTGGCTGTTCACAGGACCCAAGGCTGTTGGGCCACCAGCGAACTCTCGCTCCACATCAACATACTGGAGTTAAGATCAGTGCTGAATGCCTTACAGGTTTACCAGCACCTTGTTCAGCCGGGACCAGTCATGATCCAGATGGACAATATGTGTGTCATGTGGTACATAAATAAACAAGGAGGAACTCCCTTGTGTCCCCCTTTGTCGAGATGCAATAAGAGTATGGTACTAGGCAATGCAACACCATCTTCACTTTATGGCGGTTCACATTCCAGGAGTACAAAACATACTAGCGGATGTACTCAGTCACACTCAGGCCAGGACCAACGAGTGGGAACTGAAACAGTCAGTGATAGACATCTTCAAAAGATGGGAAAGGCCAGACCTAGATCTGTTCACATCCCCATCCAACGCGAAACCACCAGCTTTCTGCTCACTCGCTCCAGGGCCTGGTGTTTTCTGGTGAGATGCACTGTCTCTAAGCTGGAAGGGGAGGTTCATGTATGCCTTACCTCTGCTTCCACTAATCCAGAGCGTTCTATTGAAACTTCTGGTAGAAGGAGCATGAATGATTCTGATTGTGCCCTTTTGGTCGTGGCAGATCTGGTTCTCTCTGCTTCAACAACTGCCATTGGAACCTCCGGTTCCACTGCCCAGTTGTCATGACCTCTTGACCCAGGAACAGGGTACCATGGTTCATACAGGCCTATGGTCCCTTCATCTACATGTGTGGCACCTACTGACATAGCTGCTGCTGCTTTGGGATTTCCCCTAGAGTAGCACAAGTTCCAGTGGAGGCCAGAATGCCATCCACTAGAGCCACCTATGCCATGAAATGGAAGAGATTTTCCATATGGCCATGTCTGAGGAATGAGAACCCTTCTCCTGCCCAGTTATGCAGGTCTTGGTGTACCTCCTCCACCTCTTTCAACTGGGGCTCAGTTATTCGATCTTGAAGGTTCACTTATTGGCCATTTCTGCCTACCACACTCCAGTGGCTAGCAAATCTTTGACTGAGCTGGAAGTATCCAAAACTTTCTTGAAAGGGATTATTCATTTGAAACCACCAGTCAGAAGCCCTGCTCCTCCCTAGGCCTGAATTTGATATTAGAAAACTCACACTGCCTCCTTTTGAACCAGTATCAAGTTATGACATGCACTATCTGTCTTGGAAAGTCCTCTCTTTGGTTATGATTACTTTGGCTCAAAGGATTTCCAATCTTCAGGCCCTGATGTGTAAGGAGCCTTGTTTGATTTGTCACTGAGACTGTGTGGCTGTGCGTTCGAATCCTGAGTTCTTGCCCAAGATGGTTTCTGAGTCCACCTTAAATTAGACTCTTCAATTGCCAATGTACTACCCTGAGCATTCTAATTGGGGAGAAGCAATTCTGCATACACTGGATGTGCACAGAATTCTTTGTTATTACAAGAACAGGTTGAAGCCGGTTCACAAAACTGACCAATTGTTAATTTCCTTTGCACCCAAAAGAGAGGGAGCTGCGGTCTTAAAACAGTGTTTGTCCAAATGGTTGGCAAACTGCATTACCTTTTGTTATCAGAAGTATAACAAGCCCCTTCTGGGGGAGGTTAAAGGGCATTCAGCCAGAGGCATGGGTGCTTCTACTGCTTGTTTCAAGAACGTCTCTGATGCGGGTATCTGGGTGGCTGCCACATGGAGTTCTGTCCATACCTTTACTAAGCATTACAGTTTGAACATTGCTTCTAGGCACAGAGCAGGCTTTGGCCTAGCTGTTCTTAAGGGACTTTTGTCCTAGGATCCCTGTTTACTGCAGACTTATTCCTACCTCCCATGTCTCAGACTTGTCTGACTTTGACTGTTTGGGACTTAGTCCTACCTGTTAGTACCCACTGCAAGAGCCCTCTCTAAGTAAGATAGTACAGTTATGAAAGAACTTACTGTAACAATAGATCTTCGAGAGAGGCTCTTGTGGTAGGTATTGCTTTCCCTCCCACCTTCCCCCTGGGTTTTTTTCTGCTCTTTCTCCTATCATAGCTTTTCAGCTCCAGGAGCCCACTCCTACCTCCTGTCGCACCTTACTAATCTCCAGCAGGAGAACTGGAGGGCGGACGTGGGGACCGCTCATTAAATAGTGCCACACTGATGTTGGCTACGTGACACTGGGTGGGCAGTACCCTTCCAGACAATGCTAGCTAAAAGTTTTCCGTGTGGTCCTGGCACCTAATGGCTTCAGTCCGACCAGTTACTACCTACTGCAAGAGCCTCTGTCGAAGATCTACTGTTATGGTAAGGTCTTATGTAACTGTACCATCTCTATCATATCCCCCATCCTGTCTTCCAAGGTGCACATATTGAACTCCTTTAGTGTCTCCTCATAGGGCTTTTTCAAGCGGACCCGTACCATTTTAGTTGCCCTCTTCTAGATCACCACCACTCCGTCTGTATCCTTTTGGAGCTGTGACCTCCAGAACTGTACGTGATATTCTAGGTGAGGTCTTACCGATGATCTTCACTGCACTTCAGAATCAGTGCACCAGCAGCATACGCCTAGCCAAAGCCAAATACTTCCAGAGCAAGCTATCTTGCAGTGCCCTTTCTCCATTCTGGAACACACAGTTAATAGCCTATTTTAAACCCTCCCTCACTGGGGTACAGACCCCAGCTGGCTCCCCCATAACAGCTAGCGCCCTGAACCAATACTTCACAGAAGGCCCCAGCTCTTATCTAACATTGCCCTCCTCCTGCTACCTAGTCCACCCACCAGTGGCAACTTCCACCTCCTGGCAGTCTCGGTGCCAGTATCGCAAAGAGTTTTCAGCACTGAACCCAGCCTCGGGAACAGACAGCATCACTTCCAAATTCCTCAAAATCAGCACTCCAGCAGTAGCTGTCCCTATTGCCGACATACGTAACAGATCACTATGTACCAGCTCCTTTTCTCATGGCTGGAAACATACACTTGTATTTCAGATCACAAAGGTGACCCAGCTAACAGCTAACTCACCCTTCAACTATCGGCCAACCTCTCTGATTCAGATCCTTTCCCAAACCCTTGGGAGGTTTGTTAGCAGGCAGCTATTGAACTACTATGCCCAAACAGGCTTCCTAACTCTGACCAATCTGGCTTTTGCTCCAACCACTCAGCCTCCTCCTCTTCCTCCACTCTTCTTAGAGTCACCAACCACATTCACACCAACATGAACAAAAGCCTGGATACAGGAGCAATATTTATAGACCTGACAAAGGTCTTTGACACCATAGATCACCTTTGGCTCCTATTTCAGACTAGCCAACTTTGTTGTCCACCCCCCCAGGCCTATCACGGTTCCAGTCATACTTGACCAGTCAGACCCAATCTGTCAAGCTTGGCTCATGCTCCTCCCCACACTACCAGTTACCTCAGGATCTCCAAGGCTCAATTCTGGGGCCCCTGCCCTTCACTAACTACTGTCCCTAGCAGATTTACAATGGTGCCAGTGGAGCCGAAGCACCAGGGCCCACAGTGGTAAAGGGTCCAACTTGACCCATCCAAATTCATTGCTGAATAAGACTCAAGTCTGGCAGTGGCGAGAGAGATGCACCTCACAACTAGTGAGCCAATGAGGAGGCAGAGCAGGTGGATGGGGATACGCAGGTGTGTCAGCCCCCCACTCTGCATGCTCATTGTAATGATCAGTCTGCAGTCTTAAAGGTTTAGCTTGAATTGCTTTACTAAAGATTGGCACAGTACAGAGAAGAAGACCCGTAAGTTGGTGGGCTTGCTTATCTGACTAACCCTCCGCACTGTCTGGAGATGACTCAGGGAGAGTACGAAAGAGAAAGAAAGAGAGAGAGAGAGAGAGAGGTGCCTAGATAGAGGTCTTCTTAAAGGCACAATACAGTTTAAAAAGCAGTAATACTTAAAGCAAAATTACTCCATTTCCTTACAAACATTGGGTTGGTCCTGTGACGATGATGAGGACTGGAGAAAGAGCACACAAGCTGCATGATGATGAGCGTCTGATACCATGATTTTTTGCAGTTTTCAACTAAAGAGTCTTTCTTTCTCATGGCTCGGCTTTATCTTCAAGCGGTCGGTCGCTGTCAGTCACGGTGGTGTCCGGAGTCAGACTTTGAGTTGTCACCACCTGCCATGGAGATGGAGACTTTCACTCTCTAGTCCTGGGTCCTGAGCAATCCTGACTTGAGTGCAATCCCAAGTATTTGGTTACCGTTGGCAAGTTGCTGAGGAGACTAGTCACTGTTGGGATGTGCTGACAGGGTAGTGAGTGTTGGTTGGTGTTTGCACCAGATGTCTATCACCCATGTGAAAAGGATTAGGACACAGAGATAGGCAAATAAACACATTTCACGGAGACAGGAAAACTAATGCAAAAAAGTGAGATTCATTTTGTTGCTATGTATGCATAAACCCTTCCCTACAGTACTTCATGTTGTTTTCTGGTTTGCCAGGCTGGCTGGTGCTATAACTTACTAACAGATCAGCTTAAAAATGTCTGTGTCAGTGTAAGCATTCAGGTGATTTCCCATTTCCTGCAGCTTGCTGGTGCATTACAGAATGAGAAATAAAGAACAGGGATCGAGGACGAAGCTAGGGTGGTGAGGTGCTGCAGGTTGCAGCTGCTGGTACTAAGGAATGTTACATTCAACAGGATGATTACAAAGAGTGTGGGCTAAATACAAGAAGTAATCAAAGTAAAGAGTAATAAAGCATGCCAAGCATTATAAATACAAGCCGATTTACTGGGGTTTGTTAGAACTGTAATATATACTGTATGAGCTCATCAGTGTGATTCAATAAGTCCCTAGAAAAAACAAACTACTATGGTTGAGCAGTGGACCAGATCCAAAACAGCAGAATTCTGAGGCACTTCGTACAAGGAAGCATAGATGTAACCCCCACAAATGGGGGTTTCCAAAAGCCTACTAGGAGCTTGCCTAAGTGCTCCCAGCCTGAATGGCGTTTGGCATTTAAGACATTTATTTGTGAGTGATTTTAGAGCCTCTGGTACTGTCTCTTTAAGAGCTGTCTGCTTGCAGGCATGATTAGTTTGCATGGGGGGACTGTGTGTTTCCCTGCTCGAGTCCTGCTCGAGTTGCTGACAAATCTCTCCGCTACTGCTGTTGCTAAGTGGGCAGAAGGGGCACTTATCAGAGATGTAATTGTTTGCCCCATATTATTTAGAGTACTAGCGGAAATGTAATTTGTCTAACCTGCCTTTCTTGCAGCTGGGACTCTGTGTGTTTTGCCCCTCCATTTTGGATCTGAACTGCTTAATAGATCCAATCAGGCAGAAGGGGCATCTAAAATGGAGATTAAGCAGACCAACCAGGATCAGGACTCTCTTGGGAGCTAGCTTGCCATAAGGAATATAGCTAGTAATTCTGGGAAGTGAAGTTCTGGACCATGTCAACTTTTCTCATCAATAAGGGTAGTTTTGAGTGATTGACAACTGAAGTCTACCAACTGGACCTGGCGGCACCCGAATGGAATACCCTGCCTTGTGTCTGGAAAGGCAGATCTGTTGTGACCGTGACTGGGGAAGGAGCTCCGAGCTCCTGTGCTGCAGAGTTTTCACGTGGAAAGCACGTGTGGAGGCCTAAACTCAGGCAGCACATTTGCAGTGGCAATTCAGACTGAATCTGCAGCTACTGAGAAGAAGAGATGCTGAACAATTGGAAACCAGGCTCACCCTGTAGAGGACTGGAGAAACTGCTTAATTGCGCTCAGTCTGTCAGAAAAGTAAAGCTGCAGTGTGAACTCCCAGGTTAGCAGTAAGTGTGATCGGGACCTGAGAAGCAGCTGCCTGGTATAATAATTTCCTTTACATATAAATGTGTGTGGTGTTTGTGAAGGACAGCTGAACGAGTCCTCTTGTCCCGTGTGTGTAGACAGGAAGGCAATTTCGTGCAGGCGGAGTGAATCCGTTGCTGCTTCACGCTGTGTGCCTGCTTGTAGAATTTCATCCCCCTGCTGTGCGAGGGTGTACAGCAATCCATGACCCCCTCAGTGACAGCTTTCAACATCAAGTTTGTGATTGTAAATCAGGGTAGCTCCACCCTCCTGTACATTTAATTGTAAATGTTTCGTTTCTTTTCTTTCTTCTTTCATAGAACTAGAGCCATCTAGCTCTGGATTACAATTGGGTATTGTGCAAGTGTTTTTCCATCACAAGGCCCCAACCAGCTGCACCAATCCTGGCTAACTCCCCACCATCCTGGGTACTCAGTAAAGTGACATTTTGGGACTCTGAATATGCACACTGTACTGTGATTATTAATGTGTCTAACCTAATTAATCTGATTCCCCCTGTCCTTGTTACAGCCCCTAAAATAAATCAGATCTCTTTGTTTCAGAAAAGTTACACTGACTAAAGTATTTGTTTATGTTAAAGTATTGCACTGTGGCTATCGTATTACATCATCTTGTTTTACAGGGGGTCCCCAGAGTCAAGCTGACCAAATAAGTACCGGGGGTAAGTGTAAATAGTGAAGATACTCATGGTGTATTGTGAGGGCCACTAATAGGAGTAAAAGGGTGTTTCAGTGTCCCAGAGGGCTGTGATCAAGTTAGTCTAACTACTGCAAACCCTGACCTCTGGGTGGAGGCACCCGCCATAGAACCTAGGCCCCTCAACCTGTTAGCAATTACGCAGGCAGGAGTAGTAACCCTTGGGATAGTGCCACCTGGGGGTTACATAGGAAAACCAGGAACAATTGTAAAAAGTGATTTATTATTAATAAAAGTAAAAATTAAAAAATAAAATTGTTGAGTATAACTATTTAGAAAGACAGTACAACAGAGAAAGTCCATCTGGGTTTATTCTCAATTTCCTATTTTAGTGTCTGTGTTTTCTCTCTTGCAATAAATTGCAGCTCTATTTTTATAAGTCATTGTAACCTCTGCTCGTTAGGAAAACAGCATGCTTCTCACACAGCATTCTTGTAAGTTTCAACATGTGCAGCCAAAAGAACATTGTGATCCAGAACTGACCTCTTGCTTACAGCTTCTCAAAGAGTTTGCAAACTAGCTTCTCTGGTTAACCCCTTGAGATCCAAACAGGTTTTTGCAATCATTTCAACAGTATAAGTATATACATTTCAACAGTAAAAATGTATACTTTTCTAAACAAAGGGAGCCCAGTATCAGTTACAATTCCACATACAGATTCACATATATTTTTATACCAGCAGATATGCAAAGGTGGGAGAAAAGACAGAACAGCAAGATAAGGCTGAGAGATAGTGAGAGGCAGAGAATTGCAAGACCATAGGGGTGATCAAGTCCTAGGTCTCATAAGAACATTTGGTTGTGCAACCAGACAGAGAAGAGACAGAAAAGGGGAGAATACAACAGATCCTTGCATTTAAACTCTTTCTCCAGAACAACTGGTACAGGACCCTAGTCAGCCCTGTCACATACCCACCTCCTTAAGAGGGAACCTGTTTAACAAAAACAGGTATCCAGAACTTTCTTCAAATTCCCCTTTAGCATGACAATAGCTTATAATCTTTATAGTTCAGTGTATATGATGCATATCAAACAGAAAAGTTTCAACTCACGGATGTTTTTTCAACCTTCAGAATTCTCGATTCCTGATCCATATCTAAACAGAAAATCAACACTGAAATTCTCTTTCCCAGATTTGGGAATCACTTTAAATTTAAATGGCTGTAGTGCCAGGTACCACTGTGTGATTCTAGAACTGTTATCCTTCATTTGGTTAAGCCAACAGACAATGACTATGATCTGTTAAATGCAAAGTCAGCTCCTTGAAAGTAAAACATAAGGGATTCCATAGCCCACTTTGCTGCAAAACATTCCTTTTCAATGGTGGAGTACCTTTTCTTTCTGTCTTGCAGCTCTTAGCTGCTCTGGAAATCTGTATGTCTTTTGTTTAATATGGTGAGAATTCCTTATCACTATTATGTGCTTGGCCCCTTTTGCTCAGCCTGGTACTGTGGTAAAAGTAATGTTAAATGTATTTAGCAAGTTATGACTTTCTGCAGTTTATTAAATATATTGCAACATTCTTACTCTGTTATGCATTGAAGCTGAGATGTTACACTCTTTAGAGTGAACAAGTTTAATAAAATATTTTGGCAGCAGCAAAGGCATGCTGAAAATGTAGGTCTCTGTAATCAACATTTTATTGTATTGATTGGTAACCAGGTGAAGTCCACTAGGCACAATTGCCTGATTTCAGGGGCAAACTGGGAGCACTGGGGTGGTTGAATGACTTGATTCAAGTCACACAGTATGAAAGTGGAGGTTGTGGGAATCAAAACCAGATCTGTTAGATGTACCAAGCTCATTACTCTACCCTTTAGGTTACACTGACAGTCAGATATGTTATCATATCATTATATTGTCAAATATTATGTTGTTAAATGTTTGCAGATTCAAAAAATAGTTAAATTGCCTATTTCCATCTTATCTGAATAAAGATGAACTTGGGAAAAATTAAATCAAACACATGAAAATGGGGTCTGGGGCAGGAGGTGGGGGTCCATAGAACTTTTGGATCCAGGGCCCATAAAAGGTAATTCCCACTCTGCACAGTAACAACCTGTCCAACTCCCTCACTGCCAGCAACATGCATGAGTGCAGCTGACTCCATTACCTATGTATCTGGGACTTCTAACATGGCCATTAGGGTCACCTCCAACAGGACTTCAACGCAGTACAAAAGCTGTTCCTGGCTAACTACCTCCTCACGAACCAAAAGAAAACAGTGTCCATGTTGTTCAGCACCAGGCATTGGCTCAGCTTTTTCACCTCCAGTCTGACTTAACACACCCCAGACAGATCCTTTCTAGACTCAGTTTCCTCCTACAAATACCTCCATGTCCACCTGCACCAGGCCCTTAAATGCTTGGAGTACATATCCCAGGTGGAAACCAAGTCATATGCCAAGCTGGGAGCCTTATAAAGAGTAAAGGGATGTCACCATCAAATAATGAGGACACAGACTATGGGACAATTGGTCCTTCCCCTTACTATGGCAACCTAGTCTACTCAGGTGCAACATCCACCTCCTCTGATAAAATCAACACCTTGTTCAACACACTGTGAAGGTTAGCCATGGACCTCCCTTTTACGCATGCAGTATGTACAACTAGATAGGGTGCTGTCCTCCACCGAGAGGCAAATGATGCATAATTCCCTCCTGGGTGCCAAGCATTGGTCCAGCAAACTGCCCAGATATCTATCTGACCTCTTCGTCCCTGCAGTGAACCATTCATATCTGCTAAGATCCAAAGCAGGATACCATCTCTATTTCCCCTGGTACAATCGCAGCCTAGGCTAAGCCTCCATCAGCTTCAGGCTTACTAACACCTGCAACAATATCCCAGTCAATGTCATGCCCTCTCCCCACATGAAACAAGACTCTGATTAAATCACACTACAAATCCCTGACTTTATGTCTCTAGTGCAAAGTGGCCCCCTCCCCAGTCTATCTAACTCATCTAGCTAGTGCATATATTAACCCAGTGATGTAGATTGCAGTAACTGCTGTGATCCTCTGTGGGAGAATCATGGTTCTACCCTTTATTTTCTTTCCCTGGGGTTACTCTGTCACGCTGGTATAGTTTACTGCAGCAGGACAATCTACTTACCATGTACTTATTTCGTTTTGTACACTTTGTAAACATTCACTGCTCATTACATGTACCTGTTTTTGTTTGCATGAAATGTTTTATTGTCTGCTGTTAATCTTGTACAAAAATTGTGTCTATTTTATTCTCTATCATCATGTTCCCCTATTCCCCCGGGTCGCACTTGGAAACGAGCCTCAGCTCATGGTGCTTTTCCTGATTATCAAATTTTAAATAAATAAAAATAAAAATGTGTTTTTGGAGTGTGTAATGTATAAACATTGTAAGATTCCTCATTGTCCTATTCCTACTGGGTCACAACTGGAAATGAACTCTGGGCTCTTGGTGCTTACCTGGTAGAACATATT
The DNA here is from genome assembly GCA_016271365.2 of Neoceratodus forsteri. Classification (NCBI taxonomy): domain Eukaryota; kingdom Metazoa; phylum Chordata; order Ceratodontiformes; family Ceratodontidae; genus Neoceratodus; species Neoceratodus forsteri. The sequence continues at coordinate 187,025,679 of CM057459.1, read as the reverse complement.
TAAAATAAAAACATCTATACAGAGGAAACACCACCTAATTCCTTCTGCTGGTGATAGTTCTCCCTATGTACCACAGCATCCCACTAGCCCTCCCAATTTTGTACTCTGCCCCTGTGATTTCTTGATAAGAGAGCATGATTTTGCAATTGTTTTGCATTGAAACCCAGCTGCTATACCCTTGATCACTCCTAGAGTTTTCTCAGGTCTCTGCTCATCCTTTCCACCCCTTCAAGTATTCATCCTGTTGCAGATCCTGAGCTCATCTGCAAAGAGGCAGACTTTCCCTTTCAGCTAATCTGCAGTGCCACCTATAATGACACAAAGAGGACCAGTTCCAGCACTGATCTCTGAGACATCCCATTGTTCACCCACCCCTCCTTGGAATTAATTCCATTTACTACCACTCTGTGAAACCTATTACTTAACTAGTTTCTTATCCAGTTAACCACATTTGGATCCATTACTAAGCTGCCCAGCTTGCTTAATAGTCTCCTACATCAGATTAATTTGACATAACCTCCCACCTGTGAGTCCATGCTGTCTCGGGTCTTGTAACCCATTTGATTCAAGATATTCCACTATCCTCTCCTTTAGCAGTGATTCCATTAACTTTCCTACCACCGATGTCAGGGTGACTGACCCAGAATTGCCAGTCTCCTCCCTGCTACCACTTTTCTGAAGTGGGACATCATCTGCCCTCCTCCAGTTCTCTGGAACCACTCCTGTTTCCAGTGAGCTGTTAAATAGGACTGTCAGAGGTGCATCCAGTACCTCTCTGAGCTTTCTCAGTGCCCTAGGAGGTACCCCATTTGGTCCCATTGCTTTGCTCACTTTCAGATTAGTGAGTCCCTTTAGGACTTTCTCTCCTGAAAAATGACTAACATACTAGATGCCAGCGAGTGGGTCTATTGGTCTATCAGGTCTGCTTGTGCTTCTGCACCTTATTGAGAATCATAGCCCTCTATCTGTCTCCTTCCACTGTTACTCCAACTCCCAGTCCTGCCCCCCCAGACAAACCAGCCTTTAACTCAGTCAAGTCAGTGTCAATGGCTCAATAGATAGCGCACTCACCTCTGAGGCCAGGAGATCAGAGAGCTGTGGGTTCAGTTCTCACTTCTGTCACTTGGGTTAATATCCCAGTATTGACACTGTAGTGCAGCATGAGGGGGTGCTACACTTCTGAGGTGCCGTCTTTTGGATGAGACGTTAAACAGAGGTCTCTTCTGCCTGGATTGGAGGTAGTTCAGGTGGATGCTAAAGATCCCATGGCACTTATCGAAAAAGAGTAGGGATTCATTTTATTAAACAGAATATCGAAACATAAACAAACAATAAAGAAAAATCAGAAACAAAAGTATGGAATCAAAAACATAGTCAAGTTGACAAAAGGAAAAGTAATACAAAAGGTATCAGGAGTCACCAACAATAATGACAGAAACATGAAAAGAAATACTGTTCAAACAGGGAAAAAAATAAATAAATAAATAACCAGCAGCCAGGAACAGGACCCCTGTTCCCAGTAAAGTGAAAATGTAAACAAGGAAATCCAAAAAGAAATCATCATGTCACTGCCGGCAGTTCAGTAATCCAAGACAACTCCTTCCATAATTCAGCTATCTCATTCCCTGACAAGGCAAGACATTCAGCAGCATATACAGTTTTAACATCTTTCAGTATCTTGTTACCCAGCTCCAAATGGGAACATTCCTTTTGCTGTAAGGCAAAACACACCTACAACACAATATTCCACTTGATAATAGCAATCGAGAAGAGTACCTGTATTCCACCTTCGCCAAACAGGTGGAGCAAAATCATGCATAAGGTGGTCATAGGACAGGTGTGCAAATAAAGTCATGTCCCACAAATCAGTCAAGTAAACCCAAAAAGATTTAATAAAGGAACAATGAAAACATAAATGCTGCATAGTCTCAGTTAGATTAACACAAGGCAGTCTGCTACAAACCTGATCCTGTACCTGTCTATAGTCTCAGTTAGATTAACACAAGGCAGTCTGCTACAAACCCGATCCTGTACCTGTCTATAGTCTCAGTTAGATTAACACAAGGCAGTCTGCTACAAACCCGATCCTGTACCTGTTTATGGTCTCAGTTAAATTAACACAAGGCAGTCTGCTTCAAACCCGATCCTGTATCTGTTTATGGTCTCAGTTAAATTAACACAAGGCAGTCTGCTACAAACCCGATCCTGTACCTGTTTGTAGTCTCAGTTAGATTAACACAGGGCAGTCTGCTACAAACCCGATCCTGTACCTGTTTATAGTCTCAGTTAGATTAACACAGGGCAGTCAGCTACTAACCCGATCCTGTACCTGTTTATAGTCTCAGTTAGATTAACACAAGGCAGTCTGCTACAAACCCGATCCTGTACCTGTTTATGGTTTCAGTAAGATGAACACAAGGCAGTCTGCTACAAATCCGATCCTGTACCTGTTTATAGTCTCCGTTAAATGAACACAAGGCAGTCTGCTACAAACCCGATCCTGTACCTGTTTATGGTCTCAGTTAAATGAACACAAGGTAGTCTGCTACAAACCCGATCCTGTACCTGTTTATGGTCTCAGTTAAATGAACACAAGGCAGTCTGCTACAAACCCGGTCCTGTACCTGTTTATGGTCTCAGTAAGATGAACACAAGGCAGTCTTCTACAAACCCGAACCTGTACCTGTTTATGGTCTCAGTAAGATGAACACAAGGCAGTCTGCTACAAACCCGATCCTGTATCTGTTTATAGTCTCAGTTAAATTAACACAAGGCAGTCTGTTACAAACCCTATCCTGTATCTGTTTATAGTCTCAGTTAAATTAACACACGGCAGTCTGCTACAAACCGATCCTGTACCTGTTTATAGTCTCAGTTAGATTAACACAAGGCAGTCTGCTACAAACCCTACCCTGTACCTGTTTATGGTCTCAGATTAACACAAGGCAGTCTGCTACAAACCCGATCCTATACCTGTTTATAGTCTCAGTTAGATTAACACAAGGCAGTCTGCTTCATACCCTATCCTGTACCTGTTTATAGTCTCAGTTAAATTAACATACGGCAGCCTGCTACAAACCTTATCCTGTGCATGTTTATTGTCTCAGTTGAATTAACACAAGGCAGTCTGCTACAAACCCGATCCTGTACCTGTTTATAGTCTCAGTTGAATTAACACAAGGCAGTCTGCTCCAAACCCAATCCCATATCTGTTTATAGTCTCAGTTGAATTAACACAAGGCAGTCTGCTACATACGCAATCTCGTACCTGTTTATAGTCTCAGTTAGATTAACAGAAGGCAGTCTGCTACAAACCCTATCCTGTACCTGTTTATAGTCTCAGTTAAATTAACACAAGGCAGTCTGCTTCAAACACGATCCTGTACCTGTTTATGGTCTCAGTTAGATTAACACAGAGCAGTCAGCTACAAACCCGATCCTGTACCTGTTTATAGTCTCAGATTAACACAAGGCAGTCTGCTACAAACCCTATCTTGTACCTGTTTATAGTCTCAGTTAAATTAACACAAGGCAGCCTGCTACAAACCCGATCCTGTACCTGTTTATGGTTTCAGTAAGATGAACACAAGGCAGTCTGCTACAAACCCGATCCTGTACCTGTTTTTAGTCTCAGTTAAATTAACACAAGGCAGCCTGCTACAAACCCGATCCTGTACCTGTTTATGGTTTCAGTAAGATGAACACAAGGCAGTCTGCTACAAACCCGATCCTGTACCTGTTTATGGTTTCAGTAAGATGAACACAAGGCAGTCTGCTACAAACCCGATCCTGTACCTGTTTATAGTCTCAGTTAAATGAACACAAGGCAGTCTGCTACAAACCCGATCCTGTACCTGTTTATGGTCTCAGTTAAATGAACACAAGGTAGTCTGCTACAAACCCGATCCTGTACCTGTTTATGGTCTCAGTTAAATGAACACAAGGCAGTCTGCTACAAACCCGGTCCTGTACCTGTTTATGGTCTCAGTAAGATGAACACAAGGCAGTCTGCTACAAACCCGATCCTGTACCTGTTTATAGTCTCAGTTAAATTAACACAAGGCAGCCTGCTACAAACCCGATCCTGTATCTGTTTATGGTCTCAGTTAAATGAACACAAGGCAGTCTGCTACAAACCCGATCCTGTTCCTGTTTATGGTCTCAGTTAAATGAACACAAGGCAGTCTTCTACAAACCCAATCCTGTACCTGTTTATGGTCTCAGTAAGATGAACACAAGGCAGTCTGCTACAAACCCGATCCTGTATCTGTTTATAGTCTCAGTTAAATTAACACAAGGCAGTCTGTTACAAACCCTATCCTGTACCTGTTTATAGTCTCAGTTAAATTAACACACGGCAGTCTGCTACAAGCCCGATCCTGTACCTGTTTATAGTCTCAGTTAGATTAACACAAGGCAGTCTGCTACAAACCCTACCCTGTACCTGTTTATGGTCTCAGATTAGCACAAGGCAGTCTGCTACAAACCCGATCCTGCACCTGTTTATAGTCTCAGTTAGATTAACACAAGGCAGTCTGCTTCATACCCTATCCTGTACCTGTTTATAGTCTCAGTTAAATTAACATACGGCAGCCTGCTACAAACCTTATCCTGTACCTGTTTATTGTCTCAGTTGAATTAACACAAGGCAGTCTGCTACAAACCCGATCCTGTACCTGTTTATAGTCTCAGTTGAATTAACACAAGGCAGTCTGCTCCAAACCCAATCCCATATCTGTTTATAGTCTCAGTTGAATTAACACAAGGCAGTCTGCTACATACCCAATCTCGTACCTGTTTATAGTCTCAGTTGAATTAACACAAGGCAGTCTGCTACATACCCGATCCCGTACCTGTTTATAGTCTCAGTTAAATTAACACAAGGCAGCCTGCTGAAAACCTGATCCCGTACCTGTTTATAGTCTCAGTTAGATTAACACAAGGCAGCCTGCTACAAACCCGATCCTGTACCTGTTTATAGTCTCAGTTAATTTAACACAAGGTAGTCTGCTACACACCCGTTCCTGTACCTGTTTAAAGTCTCAGTTAGATTAACACAAGGCAGTCTGCTACAGACCCGATCCTGTACCTGTTTATGGTCTCAGTTAAATTAACACAAGGCAGTCTGCTACAAACCCTATCCTGTACCTGTTTATAGTCTCAATTAAATTAACACAAGGCAGTCTACTACAAACCCAATCCGCAACTGTTTATGGTCTCAGTCAAATTAACACAAGGCAGCCTGCTATAAACCCTATCCTGTATCTGTTTATGCTTATGGTTAGCTTTAAAAATTAATCCTCCCATAAGAGGAAAGCCAATGGAAATTCCACATATGGATAGGTATCCAGGAATTACAATAAAAAAGGCACAGGGAGGAATGAAACTAGTCAGGGCAGCTCGAAAAGGCATCAGGAATACAACAGAGAAAGAACAACAGAGATCTATAAAGTACCTGATGGGAAGTAGAAGATAAAAGTTGTTGGGGTGTAATCTTCCATTGCTTCAGACGAAGAAACGTCTTTCTAAGATATTGTAGAAAAACTGGGCCCTTCAGGGCCTTCAACTCATTTTGCTCCCATAGGCGGAACCAGGGCTCACAATTCCCAAACAACCAGGGCTTCCAACCCTTACCCGTATTAACAAATAAAGGTTTCAAATTAGACATAAAAAAATACTATTAATAAATAAAATTGGGCCAGCCCGGTGACGCTGAGGGTTGAAGCGCTGAACACCACACCTCACACCATGCTGGCGACCTGTGTTCAGGAGCGGACTCAGGTCATTGGTCAATCAGCCGGGGGGGAGACAGGCTGGAGCATTCAATGGCAGCTTGCCTTCTCCGGGGAGGGATCAGGCCGATGCCTGCCACTAGCATGACCCCGAGTGGAGGCTCGGTGAACTACAAGCCCCATTAGGGGATGAGATGTGGCCATTGAGCAGCTTGGACATCGATGCTCATGTCTTGATGTTGGGGGAAGTCACTTGCTGCTCGGGGAGGGAGAAAATGGAAAAAAGCCTGCCTCAGCCGGGAAGATGGGAGGACCAAGGCCATGCCCATGATTTGCCTGTACCCAACCAGCAGATCTCAAGACCGACAAAATGTAAGTTACAGGTTGTCTGGCCCCTCTTCTTGTCCCCGCCCATGGGGAAATTTGCAGCTTCATGGGGACTACAGGTCTGCTGGGTTGGGTTCCAGGCAGTGGGATGTCCACTTGTCCCCAAGAAGAGCTGGAGGTGGCAGGCTAGGGGAAGGAGATAAACTATAGGGGGAAAAAAAATAAAATTGGGTTAACCATATCCAGGCTACCCTCCCTAAAGGGCAAATATTACACATTCTGCTTGATAGGGTTGAGACAGCTGCCCCAAATGGCTTGGAAGAAAACACTCAAAAGGGAGGTTTCCAATATTTAAGGTATGAGAAACACATAACTAGGGTACAAATAAAATGGAATAAGAAAAGTCTTAACCAAAAAAACTATTTTTTTCTTTCCAATCTTACTTTTATTCCATTACATGACTTTATATTTCCCAAGAACAAGTTTCTCCTCCCAGTTTAAAGTAGCCATCTCAACAGAATGTAGCTTAATATTCAGGATGGTCCAGAGGTCCAAGGTGAGAAATGAGCCTAGAGCAGACTGGCGACTGGAGGTTAAAGCAGAGCCTTCCACAGCTTATTTAGACTCAAGGAAGCACTGGACACTGCACAAAGGATGAACAGGGTGAAGAGGCCTGGTGAACAGACGCCGATGAACTAGCAACTAATAAACAAGGTCATCAGCATAAGCAATGACTCTGGCCAAAGCCTGAGAAGATGGCCAAGGTATCGACGCGTAGTAGAAAGGTCATTAATGGACCACAGCAAGGGATCAATAAAAAAAGTGTACAGTATAGGGCTCATGGGACAACCCTGCTGGACTTCCCTTTTAATAGAGACCATGGGACCAACATGGCCACTCACAACTGGTGTCACAGTAGCAGTAGCATAGAGGGACTGAATCCACCCTACCAGGAGAGGAGGAACATGATAGTGACTGAGATTCCCAAAAGAAGGTGTGGTGGATGGGATCAAATGCCTTCCTCTGATCGAAAAGCACACACAAATCCTCTGCAGGGCCTTTTAGACCATGGGAAAAGACTTCCACTGTAATAGGATCAAATGATCCTGGATACTATAGGTGAGGGATGGTACAAAGCCTGTTCGGAGGAAATAACCTGTTCAGCTATCAGAAGCAGTCTAATAGTCAAATTTTAGCAAACAATTTACAATCTACATTCAACATGCAGATGGGTCCTCAATTATTCAGATCAGCTTTATTCCTTTTTAAACAAAAAAATCAAAGTTCCTTTATCAAAACTCAAAGGAATAGTACTAGTGCTCAGCATAGCATTAAAAACACAGCAACAGCAGTTAAGGGCAAGGATGGTCGCAATAATATTATATCATTCAAAAGTGACCATCAGCCAGAAACAGTATTTCTCAAAGTGCGGAGAACAACTACAACCTCCTCACAGGTAACAAAGCGGTCTGCCTGCACCACTGACGAGAGAGCCGGTTGGTACTGGGATGGTCCTCAAAACTCTCGAATCTCACTAAGGTCTCAGGTATGTCAGTGAACTGGACTCTGGAGAAGTCAGCAGCTATGTAGGAAAGTGAAATACTACAGGTGTGGCAAGGGCCAGAGGTCATGGTGTGAGTTCCACTCAATGAGCCTGCCAAGCAAGGGGTCAACTGGGAAGTGCCTGAATGCTAAATTTATGTTGGGCATATAGCAGGTAGCGTGTTGAGAGGACAACAACATCATGTCCTTCGCGAATCTATTGAATTTGGGAGTAAGGTCTTGATCAGTAGTGTTGGCAATAGTCAATAAATTCTGAAGATTAATACGTCTGTGCTGTAAATAGGTCAAGTAAGCAGTACATTTCTCACTTACTATAATGTTTAAAGAAGAATTAAATCAGTCTTGATCCATCCATCCACACTAAGTAATAGGGTCATCTTAGAAAAGTAACACAGATTTCTGAACAGTAAGAAATTGGTGTATTGAAGACAATAACTCTAGGTCTGTCAACAAAGTATTAAATTTCCAAAGTCTCAGACCCTGGCAATGAAGGGTACCACCAATAGAGATGGATACCTCCATGGTCAGAGAAATTCAACCAGATAACAATAGCATTGAAATAAGTAGTGTTGGGATGAAAAAATCAAGTCGATTCACAGTGGCCAAGACACCTTTGTGATATGTGGGGGTGTCTGATTAGTAAAGTCTAATAGGTTTCTCGTAATAGGCCGTATGAATAACACTGTGTAGAAAGCGAGAATCACAAAAAAGCTTTTTAGTGGTAGCAAAAGAACTTTTGTCTTGCAGACTCAGGCCACAGATGAAATCCCCAGAAAACAGAATCTGCTGGGAAGTGAATAAATAAGGTTGGATAAGAGAAAGAATGTTAATACGGCTCAATTTAGTTTGTGGGGTGTATATCAAGATTAAGCAAAATGGTATGTGATGTATAACTGTGTCAAGAATATGGAATCAGCCAGGCATTAAATCATAGAGTTTAGGCAAATAAAAATGAAGAGAGTGGACTAAAATGCCAACACCAGAGTGGGTCTCATGGCCAAAGGACCAAAAACAGGGGACGCATAACCAGTGTCTTTGAGCATGATGTAGTTCTTGCAAAATATGTAAAAAAATCGGGCCAAGTTGTAATGAAGCAGGGAAAGCAAAAACTAAATTCTTCTTGTCTGTATGTTTAATACATTTACATTCAAGCATGATGACAAACAAAAGATGTGAACATATCAAGCAGCATGAGGAAAAGGGCAGGAGCACAAAAAAAAACAACCAGAGAAAAAAAACACTATTTCTTTTTGCCCAAACCAGCCATACTCTTCCCTTTCACCTGTGCTTTCCTTTTTTGAGCACCTCTACTCTTAGTCCCAATTCCAGTGTCAGTAGTCCCTTCAGGGTGGGAGGAAGTGAGAGAGGAAGAATCAGACTCCTCTCCAGAGTCAGCAGAAGTGTCCTGCAAAACATCATAGGGATTAGAAACAGGAACAGGTAAGGGTCCAAGGATCTTGAGGGCAGTGGGGCAGCTTTTTGTTTGGATCTCAATGAGCATCTACAGCTCACAGGAAGAAGCTTGTGGGGGGGCATTTCAGTGTCAGCTGGGACAACCCTCAAGGGTTCAGGGGCAGCAACTGTAGGCACCAAAGAAGGAACAGGTGGAGTGCAAGACCCTGGCTACTATACAACACACACAAGACTCAGGTGCAGGTGCAGTTGACGTGGAGGGTCCAGAAGGGCACAAATCTGGCTGTGGTGGAGAAATCTTACTCCAAAGTTCATCCTTCAGAGGCTTGGGAGACAATAAAATGCTGATCAGCACATCATCACAGTGCTTTTGATTGTGGGCTGCCCAGGTGCAGTTCCATCATCATGGTGCTCCTGATTGTGGGCTGCCCGGGTACAGTTCCATCATCATGGTGCTCCTGATTGTGGGCTGCCCGGGTACAGTTCCATCATCATGGTGCTCCTGATTGTGGGCTGCCCAGGTACAGTTCCATCATCATGGTGCTCCTGATTGTGGGCTGCCTGGGTACAGTTCCATCGTCAATGTGCTCCTGATTGTGGGCTGCCCAAGTACAGTTCCATCATCACGGTGCTCCTGATTGTGTGCTGCCCAGGTACTGTTCCATCATCATGGTGCTCCTGATTGTGGGCTGCCCAGGTACAGTTCCATCATAATGGTGCTCCTGATTGTGGGCTGCCCAGGTACAGTTCCATCATCATGCTGCTCCCAATTGTGGGCTGCCCAGGTATAGTTCCATCATCATGGTGCTTCTGATTGTGGGCTGCCCAGGTACAATTCCATTATCATGGTGCTCCTGATTGTGGGCTGCCCAGGTACAGTTCCATCATCATGGTGCTCCTGATTGTGGGCTGCCCAGGTACAGTTTCATCATCATGGTGCTCCTGATTGTGGGCTGCCCAGGTACAGTTCCATCATCATGGTGCTCCTGATTGTGGGCTGCCCAGGTACAGTTCCATCATCATGGTGCTCCTGATTGTGGGCTGCCCAGGTACAGTTCCATCATCATGGTGCTCCTGATTGTGGGCTGACCCAGGTACAGATTCTATCATCATGGTGCTTCTGATTGTGGGCTGCCATGGTACCAGTTCTGAAAAGTAGTGCCTAGGTTCCTCCCAAAAATTGCATTTACTCTCACTGAGGACAAGCAGGCTAACATGCCCAATTCTCCACTGGAGTTACATTTAACACTTATCACAAGCACTACTCAGGTGAGGAGGGATCATCACACCTGTAGCAGGAGCCTTAGGCTGGCCAGAATAAAACAATACCTCCCTATCACAACCCCAAAAAAAGGAATTAGGCAGGTGGAGAAGTCAAGAGTCATCAGACTTGAGCAGTACCTTGACCCGGCACCCTCCAGTCCATATATTTTCAGAGTCCAATATGGCCTCAGGTTCCCCAATAATAGTACAATGCATTTCAACCAATAAATCACATCAGACAAATCCACTCTGTCATTATGAAACAAAATCAATATAGTTTTATAGGGAGGCTTAGTTAATAGAATGGACAGAAAAGGTGTCCACTAGGCTGTAGTTTTCAGTGAGTGATATTTTGCCCAAAACCTGTCCAAACCCAAAAGCGTCCTGAAGCTGATATCAGAAGTGGTCTCCCCTGAGATATGGATAAGGGCATACAGTTCATGGGCAAAGAACTTCATGGACTCCTTCAATAAAGTTCTAGCCACATAAACATGATCAGGGTGGTCCAGCATACCACCAATATAAGAGAGATGGACAGCCGGACAGCATTATGGCGTTTAGCAGGCATAATAGGGAGTTGAAACAATAAGGAAAAAGTTTTCTTCTGTCTGTCAGGCATGAGATTCAAAGGCACTGCAGTCGGAGCAGGGTCTCGGCCTGCAGTAACAATCAGAACAGTTGCACGAGGGAGATGCAGGGCAGGGTGCTGGGTGAGATGTAGGCAATCAGGGATGGCTAGTGGATCAGCCCAGAACACTCAAAAACTCACTATCTCTGATGACAGTAGTACTCACAAAGTCAGCCTCCGCCAGCATACAGATAGGAGATTTACCAGGACCAGCAAGCATCAGGAGAACACTTTTCCTAGCCAGCACCCTCAAAGCTGAGTCCACAGACCAAGGCCCAGTTCCTGAATGTCAGTAGCTCAGATAGCCAGACATGGAGGGTGTAAATCAGGCTCAGTGGAACAGTAACAGAGTTACAAGCAGTGGTTGCGGACAAAGTAGGGAAATGAATGCAGGACAGGCGTACAGTGTCCATTGGCAGATGGCGGGTCCTGCCAAATGGTAGAAAGGATGACAGAAACTGCAGAGCTGTCAGAACAGGACTGCTGAATTCTCTCATAAGGCTGCTTTCTCATGAAACTTCCTTTCCTTGGATTCTAAAAGCAGCTGTAAATCACAGAATCTCTGCCGACTGCTCACCAGAAGGAGCAGCCAAAGATTCACCTTCAGCCTCCTCAGAAATGATGACCAGCTCAGAGTCAATGCCAGGGTCAGTAGCCAGCAAATTCAAAACAATCCCATCAGCAGCAGCAGCAGGTTCCAAATCCAGATTATTTATTTCCACCACGCTCTCCTGAACATCAAGTGTCCCAGGCAAAGACAAGGCAAGAGGGGAGGCTAGCCCTCCAACCTCCATGGCTTCCACCACCTCTCAAGGGCTCTCATCCACCATCTTGGTCCCGCAGACAAAGGTCCCCCTGCTCACAGGAAGCAAGAGTGGAAATGTTTAATAAAAACTTAAAACAAAGTATACAGAAGTACAGTCAACACACAAAATTCGTAATGACAGCAATCATAAAACGAAATAAGTAGTACAACATACATGAACTATATGCAGAAACAATCCATAGTTGTACACAACCCCATCCATCCCACACTAAAGAGTAGGAAATTACATTCAGAAACCATAAAACACAGTATACAAAAGTGTACTACATCATACAAAAGCAGAGAACAAAAATAAAAAAAAGTAAAAAACAGAAAACAAGCAGGAGAAAGAGTTTACAGTAAACATAAATTATGAACAAAGATAAAATACACATGTTCACGGTCCTCATCCCTACCCCACAAAGAGAGGAGGGGAGGGGAGGGGAAAAGGATAAAAACAAAACCGTCAGGGAGAAATCCAGGAACAGAGATTCCAATATCTCCAAAAAACTCTGGGGGAAAGAGGTTTCCTCATTGCAATAAATAGTGTATATACCCTGCAAGATCTGAGCGACAACCTGGGTAGGGTCACTCAGTTTCTGTTGCAGCAAAAATGCACATCTGGCCTGCCACAAATAGTAGTGGCAAAAAGCAAAAATCAAAAGGAGAGTACTAGGATGATATGGATCAAGTCCAGGAGGATAGATGCCATAAATCAAAATATCATAAGTGAGAGAAGGGAAGGCCTTTGCCTCCACTTATGAAGGAAAAGGGTCCAAACAGGTCTAGCAAAGGGGCAATAGATAAAAAAATGAAATATGGTTTCAGGGATGGAAAGACCAAAAGCATGAGGACAAGTCCTTTCCTCCTGTGCTTACTAAATTATCATGCACACAAGCCATCTGTGACAGGACAACCAAATGATATCCCAAACACGCTTGGGAATATGAGGGTCAGTTAATTGATGAAAAACACAGGAGGAGTCCAGAATAGCACCAAGGGAGTTCCGTACCACTGGAAGATCCAGAAAGGAAGTCCCCGTAATAGACTGGTATAAATGTTTCCGTGAGGAAGAAAGAATCGCCGTAGGAGTCAAAGACCACTGATGAATCTTTAAAAAAGAGGGGATAATATAATGGGGAAGGCTGTACTTCCAAAAGTTCAGAGGAATCTCATGAGGAGGAAGAGTCCACTTCATACACAATGGGGCAACTAGATGTTGGAGAAGAGACAACCAAAAGACTGACCGGTCATGCAAGAGAGAAGAAACTGTGGATTTAAAGAACAAGCAGTAAAAAAATACTAAAGGATTCAACATCCGAACTCCACCATGGCAGTAATTAAGACAAGTGTAATTCTGTTTAACTGGGTTTAATCGACTGCCCCCAAAACCCTGGAAGAAAACATTACACAAACAAGCTTCAAAAGAAAGGAGACGGGAAAAAAACAAAGCCACATGAAGAAATAAGGGGAGAATTAATGTTTTCAACAGTAAAACCTGTTTCCACTTAGCAATAGAATACCCTTTCCAGGAGGCAATTGTGTGCAAAGCTTTATCTAGAATAACAGTCCAATTATCAAGGGCATCGTCAGCAGCACCGAGAGTCAATCCTAAAATCTTGATTGGAGTGAAGGACAGAGGTACCCCAGCAATAGAACTAGGGGAATCAGAGGGTGGCAACAGTGGGAGGGGCAGAGCAGAGCTCTTACCATAGTTCAGCTTTGAACCAGATACTCGTCTGAAGTCTGTAAGAAGATGAAGCAAGTCCGACTCCTGAAGTTGTGGAGTAGTGAGAATGCAAAGGTCATCCACATATGCCAATACTGTAGGAATGGGGGACATATAAGAAAAGGAAAGATGAGGGATAGAAGGATGATGCAAAAGCTGACGTAGTAAAGGATCAATATGAAAAACATAGAGAAGAGGACTCAAAGGGCAGCCTTGACGGACGCTGGTACGACTTAAAAGGAGGAACAAGAGCACCATTTAGATAAAGGCTGGATCCAAGCAGTAAAATATAAAGTCATATCCACTGAATAAAGCGTTGAGGAATACCATAATGAAGAAGAACCTGAAAGAGATAGGCATGGTTCACCTATCAAATCCTTCTCCTGATCAGAGAAAGGAGTAGTGAGGGAGAGGAAGAAGAAGAACAGAAAGCAAATATCCCTCAGGAGAAAGATTAGAAACAATAGAGTGTGTGGGGATAGCACAAGTCTGAACCCTCTGAAATAACCTTGAAATGCATAAGGAAGAAGGCGATGGAGCAGGACAGTGTAAAGATCTTGTAATCCACATTCAGGAGGCTTAATGGTCTCAATTCCGAATGTCTGCCCTATCACCCTATTTAAAGGAAAATCATAATTACATCTGAAAAATGTAGAGGAACAGAATGAGTAGAAATAATGGTATTAAAGAGCAGGGTAATGAGTGGGAAAAATAAATCAGAGACATGTGATAAAGTTCCACGGTCAGGCCATCAGGTCCAGGAGGGTAAACCGCTACTGTTTCTTAACTGCTGCTTGTACCTCACAAAGAAATCGGAAGGGTCAGCCGAGTACATAGATCAGAAGAGGAGACAGAAGCAGGAAGTCAAGAAAGAAGCGGCTGCAGGGAGGTTACAGAAGGAGCCAAAGATGGCATTCAGATGAGAAAAAAACTTCTGCTGAAGAGGTTATAGTGTCATAAAACCATCAAAGGAGTCTTGGTCAATGAGACAATCAATATCGCTGGCTAACACCCTGTCTGAACAAGCAATAAATGTCTAAAGAGGCTTTAGATGAATGGGTGCATAAGAGAGGCCTCAAGAGCGTAAAGGAACAAGCTCTGTCGTACTGATATACCTCCATCCGAGACTTCAGAGAAGCAATAAGAGGTGAGTAATCCTGTCCAGATGTATGTGCCCTGGAAACAGTGTCCTGTAAATGCCATAAAAGTAAATGCTGTCGATAAAAGGAGGCTGATTTTCTCCTACATTGCCGAAGAAAGAACTGTTTAAGATCTGCTTTGGTGTCTTCCCACCGAAACAAGGGAGAGGTATCCAAGGTATCCATAGGCATCCAACACTGAGATGCATGCCACCAACAAATCACAGCAGTCCCTAATAATGCAGACCATCTGAGGAGCAGGCCTATTCAAATTCCAGCGGGAAGAAACAATCAAGGGTGGGATGCCGTGAAGGTGAAACAAAAGCAGAAACAACCATGTGATCTGAGGACTCACAAGGATAACTTTAGCCTGGTGAACCCGACTATTAGAGAGAGGAAGAGCAGTGGCCAGGAAGCCTCTATGATAGGTCTTAGCTCCCTGAGGTGCACTGCACAGTAGCCACCCTGAAGAGAAGCAGTCTGAAGTATAGAGACATAGAGCAGTAAGTGTCTCCAAAAGATTCAGAGTGGAGCCTCCTCTATCTGCTAACGAAAACACAAGTGAAATCTCCCCAGGAAAACATGTGCAGAAATGTGTAGATAAGGTATATGAGCGGAAATAAGTCCGAACGAGCAGCAATACTTTGAGGTGCATTAATATTCAAAATCCTGAGCTGTAAACCACGAAATGTGCAATCAAACAACAATGCCCAGCCAGGGACAACATCAACCAGTCTTGTAACAGTATAAACAAATCCGGAAAACAAAATCCCCAAGCCATCACATTTATCCATACCAGAGGACCAAGAGGACTGATCCTTGGTCCAACTGGCAGAAGCTCAGGACAGCTCATAATGGATTTTCAGCCTGGTATCTTGAAGCAGATAAAAATCACGAGGGAAAGCCAGAAGAAACTGCAAAACAAACAAGTTTCCTACAGGACTTCATACTGCACACATTAAGAAGTAAGGCAGTGAAGGCTGAGATTCCCAGACATTGAGAAAGTGTAGAAGGTGTCAAAAAAACAGAGTGGAAATGGAAAAAACTAAGTGTTTAGGTGCCCGCAGAATGCTGCCCAAGCTTAGAACTAGAGGGATCAACTTGGGAATCAGAGGAGTAATCCATAAGGACGGAAGAGGCCTGAGAGGAATCAGAATCATTTTCCTCATTCACTATGTCACTCCACTGCTTCCATTTATTCAGAGCTTGGTAACGATTCCTACTCAGAATTGATTGATGAAGGGAGGGCAGGAGCCTTTTGCTTTCCCTTAGACTTACCTTCTTACCACTGAGAAACCTCCATAAAGGGAACCCGGGTCAAGAGGGGGGGAGGCATAGGATTGGAAGGGGAGATGACTCCCGGGCCGGTACCTCACAGGAGGAACAGAATGTGTGAGCAAGGAGCACTCACTGTAGAACTCAGGGAAGGTAAGTCAGGACAATTCCTGTGGGGTGGGGGACACCACCTCTTGATGCAAAGTGTATTGGGCGCAATAGCTGATTTTGAGAGTCAGAGATAAGGCCACCGGGTCCTGAGGAGGTGACCAACCTGTTGTAATCTGCCCATGGACATTGTTGATAAGTATGTAGATTCTGCATCCAGAGGTTGCATCTCTGGGGATCAGGGCAACTAAGGCTGACATGGCCATAGGCCAAGCAGAGAGCAGTTGAGGCTTGTCACAAATATGGCTAACGTGCATTTGAGGCACCACACTTATAGCAAGTGTGGGGACTGACCAGATTAAAAACACAAACCCATATCATGACCAATATAAAAACAGCCTGGTTAATGTTTTATGTCGAGGTCAGTCTGCCACAGTCGACCTTTATCTTTAACCCTCTGTCGAACAAGGTCTTCATCAAGATAGGTCAAGGAGCCTCAAGAGATATTTGCAGCGCTGCTTAAGCCAATACTGGACATCCGCTATGCTTACTCCCTCATTATGAAAAAGCAAGGTAATAACCTTAATGGTAGGTTTAGTAAGGGGAATGAGCATAAAGGGGGCCTATAATGGCTGAGTTGTAACCAGTTCATACTTAGACCAAAACTTTTCCAAAGTGTAAAAATTTTTAAAACTGAGATCATAAACAGGTTCCCCTTTAATATGTATGAATGCAAACAATTCACTTGCAGTAATACCTAAAGAGTCTCTAAGAATAGAATGTAACACAGTCTTCCTGTCAGGAGCAGCAGAAAGATCCCCAAAATATTTTAGGCGAACGGTGTTTCTACGCTGTGCAGGTGTACCCAAATTCTGAAATAAATCACTCAGTCAAAACTGCAAAGCCTCTAAAGGCTCACCTGCAGGAAGGGAAGGTGACAGTGTAGCAGGCTGATGAGCTGAGGATCCTCATCCAGAAGAGAGTGAGCAGTAGCAGCAGGCGTGATGTGAAGTGGAAGCCAGGAGAAGCAAAGGGGAGAATGAACCAGAAGAATATCCTGGCAGGAAGTCTGTGGAGGAGCTGAATCAAGCATGAGAGAGAGACCTGTGGGAGGAACAAACAGGTGAAGGAGAATCCATGAAACACACCAGAGGGCAAGGTATGCAGTATAATATCTTGGGCACTGACAGCCTAAGAGAGTCACAGGGGCACCAGGACACTGTTGCATCCATCCCGTGGCTCATAGAGCCAAAGCGGAGACCAGGCCTGGTCAGCTGAGGAAGACATCACTAGGAGGAATCGTTGCCATAACCAGGCAGGAACAGACTCAGGTAAGGCCTCCAGAGGAAATCACAGACTGAATCATCAAGGCAGGAGAGGTAGTGACTAGCGGTGACTGAACTGTAGAGGTGGTACGGCAGTAGAGAAGAGTGATCCTCTAGACAAAGTCCCTCAAGATAAGTGTGGTGATGAGAAGGTAGAGAGTGTAACTGTGATGGAGTCAAGAATCACAACTGAGGGCCTCATATGTAATGGGAGCAGGAGGACAGGTGGATGTGGCTGGCCAGGTCCAGGAGCACAGGCAGCAGTAGTAGATGAGGTAGAGGAAATCCATCCAAATAGGTACTGTGTCTAAATGACTATTACAGTGAGAATCAGGCTGTAGATCAGGCAAAAGAGCAGGATCAGATCCTGGGGACAAAAGAGCAGAACTACCACCTCCTCCAGGGTCCAGGCGGCAGCCATCTTAGCAAACAGCTAGATGGCCAAAGGAGTCCCCCTGCAGCAGAGTGAAATTTCCCCGATGTCCTGTCCAAATTTCTCCCATTCACTAAAAATACCACCAGCAGCTTATTCTGTTTCAATTTCGGTTACTTACCATCTATATCCCCCCTCCCCCTGGTCGCCACTGAAAAAGGGACTTCTAGGCCCAGTGGGCCTACCGGGTCAACAAAATTCAATCAATACATAAATAAATAATGCATGTGTGAGGCTGCAGTCTACATCTGGAGATTGAAGTCCCCCAACAGTGTCCACTTCCCTCCCTTCAGTTCCTGTTACTTTTTTGCAGTCCATCCTATTCTCTTTGTGAACATCGAGCAATAATACTTGTTCAGGATGTCTGCCTTTTCCTGTTCCTCCTCTGCACAGTCCCCCATCCCTTTTTATGTTGGCTCGCGCTTGCATAACCAGCATATTCAATAATGTAGCAGATTTGGGCGTGGTCACTGCTGAACGAATGCAGGCACACATCAGAAGGTGCATCCCTCACTCACAATCAGGCAGCAGGAGGCACTGTTACCTCATACATACTAATGTAGCCATCACAACAAAGAAAGGTCAGTTGCAATGAGATGAGCTGTCATGCAGCATGACCATACACACCTCCAGTGGTGCAGGCAACATGGCGGCAGTGACTGCCGCTGCTGCCACTGTCACAATACCAATGAGAGGCCACTCCCCCATCAGCAATAATGTCTCCTCCCTTTTGTTGCTTGCCGGAGGTGCCCAATTCCCTCGGCATCATCCGTCCCCAAACATTTTTGTTTGCGACCAGAGATCAATTCCTGTCTGCTTTTACCCCAGTATTTTACCGACTGGGGAGCTCACTTCCTATTGGCATCATGCACCCTCTAAGGAAAAAAAGCATAGTACTGTACAAATCACACAGCAAAAAGAGCATGAGGATTACAGCTATGGTGGAAATAAGAGCACGGCACATTACAGCGCTGTACCAGTAGCTGTGATGACTCGGGCCAAGAAGTTATGACCCATGGCTGTCAGCTTGAGAACTGCACTGCTTCCGTAGTTCAGAGGCTAGTGTGATAGCCTTTGAGAGTCAGTGAAGCTCAAGCTAACTGTGATTTGAGTCCCAACCAAGTGCCCTGCAATTGTGTTTTGTTTATATCAATAACGTTGTGGAATGAACATCCGCCAGCTGCAATTTTTTTTTATCATTTAGGTTTGTGGAACAACAACATCCACTAGCACCTGACTTTCTTCCCTCAGGTTTGCCCCCTCCTCAGAGTTAATTATATTAAGTAGGGTGTGGGGAGCCCTTATAAAACACTATTGTAGGGTATGTGCGAGTGAAAGTTTTTCTTGTTTATGTCCTTTTCAACCTGTGCCTGCAATTTTTCTCTCACTGTATATTTTTTTAGCTCTCGCTATTTTTTCTCAGTGCTCTGATATCTTGCGCTGTATTCCCTGTGCAGATACTGACTACACTCTAATTACTTACGATTTTTTGACTAGATCCAGTGTAAAACTATTCTTGCAGAACAACAGCATTTGTTATGAATAAGAAAGTAATGCATCTTACTTTGTTGCATGGCTGAGTATAACTTAAATTATGAAGAGTTTAAAATCAGGAGACACAGAAAGCTTGCTGTATGAGCTCAGGTAGGGAACAGGCTGCATGTTTGTTGAAATATGCAAAAATTAAGGAATGTTGGTATCATCAAGCTCCTTGAATATTGTAGGAAATTATGGCATTAAAATGGAGTGTATGCCCAAAGCAGTGCTTCTGAATTTTGTGGATTCATTGGATATAAATCAGCAGTAAAGAAATCTACATTTGACTACAGTGGCTATGATGTAAATGGTAATAAAGAGAAGCATTTGTCAATGCCAAATGTTGCTTGCTGGCATTGGCAGTGGTAGTGTAAGTTACAGAGCTGCGTAATAGTAATGGCAGTAAGTATTGAACGAAGCCAACCCACCACCACCCTGCAAGTGACAGGCATTGGGGTGTGCTTTGGGTAAAATCAGCCATAACCCACGCGCATTTCAGTACACCCACCCTACAGACACTGGAAAGTGTCACGGTGTTCCTAGGGGTCTTTGGTCCTTATGTGCACCCCATTCCATTAGGAAATACAGTGGGATGGGTGCGATATAGGAGAATGGGGTGAACTTTGGGGCCGAAGAGTCCAAGGCATACCTCAATGCTTTTCACTGGCTGCAGGGTATGGAATGGTATGAGCATTACAGGCAAGAATCCCAAGTCACACCCCTGATGTCTGTCATTCTCTACAGGGTTGGGCGTTATGGTTGGAAACCCTAATACCTCAGGCATTCGTTGTTATTTTCACTCCAAATGTTCAACATGGGTTTTTTGTGACACCACCTCATGAACAGGGGGAATATCAGTTTCTTAGCCGAAAGCTGCTTATCCACAGCAACTACAGCATTTACTTGCCACAGATGCAGAAACATTCTGAACAGGATGTAAAAAATGACAGCTGTACTGTTCATGGGAGGTGTAAAAATGGCAATGTTGTAAATCTGCAGTAAAATATTTAAAATATGGTAAAATCATGAGCATATAGAAACTGTACAGCACACACCAAACTATAATTAGGTTGGAGATTTTTTTACAGCAGATTGTCAACTCAGGCATTTTGGTGCCTCGATCATGAACAGTGTTACTGGATTTTCTTCATCTGTCCCAAACAATGATTGCCCACAGCGACCCGCATCTCTGCGCTGAAAAAGTGAAAACACACTTCGGCCATGTTGTGAAAAATGACAGCCGTGCTGTAAATAAGGCAGTGTGGAAAAATGCCACTGGTGAAAATCTGGACTTCAAATATTACAAAGTCAAGAATTTATGAGGGTGCGTGGAAACTGCGCAATGCTCACTCGTAGCACAGTCATTTTATGGACTTTTGTCACCAAATTTTCAACATAGCCATTTTAAGACCTCTGCTCATGAACAGTGTCACTGTAATTTTCTTAATGTGTCCCGTACATTGATTTTGCAATCAACTGCGCCATTGTGCGCTACATGGGCAGAAACACATTTGGGGCAAGATGTGAAAATGACAGCTGTATGCTCATAAGGAGGTGTGGTAAAATGGCAATGTTGAAAATCTGGAGTGTAAATATTGAAAATTTGCGAACTACAGTGTACGTAGGAACTGCACTAGCATCACGCTCATAAAACAGTCATTTTAAGAATTTCTTCACCAAATTTTCAACATAGCCATTTTAAGACCTCTGCTCATGAACAGTGTCACTGTGATTTTCTTAATTTGTCCCATACATTGATTTCGCACACCGACTGCACCATTGTGAGCTACATAGGCGGAAACACGTTTTGGGTGAGATGTGAAAAATGACAGCTGTACTACTTATAAGAAGGTGTGGTAAAATGTCAATGTTGAAAATCTGGAGTGAAAATATTGAAAATTTGCGAACTTACAGCGTGCATAGGAACTGCTAGCATACGGCTCAAATAAAACAGTGGATTTTGAAATTTTCCACCAAATTTTCAAAATAGGCTTTTAGAGCCACACCTTATGAACACTTGCAGTGTCATTTCATTAATCAGTTCAAAAGGTGATTTCGTGCAGTGACTGCGAAATCACCCTAGAACTAATAATGCTCATGACAGTGACATAATTCATGAGAAGGGTCCCAAAAACCCATGTTGAAAATTTGGTGCAAAAATTCCAAAAAATGCCTGAGATATACAACAAAGTTGAAAACCCCCTATCTAGCCCATTATACAGCGTTCGGCATTTCCTCAGTTCGCGGTCGGCTTTGAAGAGTGCAGACGTGTTCCCGGTCCACCGAAGATCATTGCGCCGAGGTCCAGAGGTAAGTATGGGGTGAGGGGGTGTGTGGAGGCAGGGTGTGCAGTAGGTGGGTGCGGGTTGTGGGAGGGGCCAGGGAGACTACCTGGGACCGTTTTTCTTTACAGGTGTTCTTTTTGTTTCCAATGACGCAGGATGTTTGCCACGCTGGGGTGGGCTCCCAGCATGGCACAAGGATGGTTGGGAGCATTCAGCCAATGGGGGATTGGGCACCCCATCACCCAAAGCATCGATTACCATGCTGGGGTGGGCTCCCAGCATGGCACCCAGTACTCGGGGGGGTGAGGACAGTGGAGCCGATGGGGGATTGAGCAGCCCCCGGCTATATCATGAATTTCCACTCTGGAGTGGACACCCAGCATGGCATTTGGAATGCTTTGGGGGGTGGGGGGAGCGCAGCACACCGTCGGCTATACAGTGTGTGTGTGCGTGCGAGGGGGCGCACACGCCTGCGTGTGTGTGGGGGGGGGAGCTGCGCATGAGCAAGCGATATCTTACCGCTGCTCACTGAGTGTAGCTCCCCTTTGAACTGTATGCCACTGCATTTTGGAGCTTGTCATAGAACAGCTCCATCATGCGATAACTTACAGAGGCCACGTCATATACATTGATTGAATTGGAAGCGGGTGACACACCTCGAAATCTTTGATGATGGCACTATGTTTCTTACACATCGTGCAACAAACATAACAAACATAATAAATTTATCTTAATTTTTGAAGACCGTTTTTCTTTTTATGAGTGCATATGTGACATATGAATGAGGATCCACTCACTGTAGATCAAGGGAGGATGTGAAATGGTGCAGGTATATGGGGGGGCTGAACGAAGTGGTAGACAGTAAGCCCTACCAGAGCTTCAGGCTGATGTAGCACAGCGATACATGGGTGCGTGAACAAAGTGGTAGACAGTAAGCCCCACCAGAGCTTCAGGCTGATGTAGCACAGCTGGACTAAGGCAAGGGAGGATGTAAAATGGTACAGGTACATGGGGAGTGAACAAAGTGGTAGACAGTAAGCTCTACCTGAGCTTCAGGCTGATGTTGCACAGCTGGACTGAGCAGAAGCACCCACCGGCGTGTTCTTATAGTTCCCATGTATATGTCATTTATGTTCTTACAGCTGATTGCTAACTGAGCCAAGATGTAAAACAGACACTAAAATGTCAGGTTTATTTCAGGTGACCATGTTCTTATAGTCCCCATTTATATGTCCGTTTATGTTCTTACAGCGTTGTTTGCCTAAATGAGCCAAGATGTAAAACAGATACTAAAATGTCAGTTTATTTCAGGTGACCAGGATCGACGTGGGGAGAGGGGGCAAGTGAAACAATGTCCTGAGAATGCGCTTAAACTTATTAACCATTGCTGTGCCTAAGGTGATACACGATCCAGAATCCTTATACGTTTAAATTATGTTTGCAGCCTAAAGGTGCTTAGGTGGATTAGCATTTACATTACTCAGCGGCAAATCTTTTCATACTTTTGTGATGATCGGTTAGATATAACCACTAACTGATGAGACACTTGGGGTATGAAACTGTGCTACCAACAAAGTTGCATTTGCAAAGCCCTGAATATTTATCTGCTGATAATGAAATGAAAACTGTCAGCTGATAACATTCAGCCACTGTCCATTGCACAGAATAGACATCTCACTGATAGATCTGGAGCAAAGGGACATGCACTTGCCAATAACACCACTACAACTCCAGACACGGAAGAAAGAAGTTTATGCAGTTTCATCGCTGTTAACTTTTCAGCATTTAAAACAGTTATAGCATCTGCACTAAGGTGTTACGTTGGTGAACTGAATTGTGACACCAGAATCCCTCGATCAACATTTGTCAGCAAAGTGAATTGAAAAAATCAATAGATGTATAAAATGGTAAGTGACATGAGTCAATAACAACATATCTGCATGTAATACTTGGCTTAAAATTTGAGCACCACCATGTTCCGCACCACAGTGTCAAACAGGGATGCCATTGATAATTCAGCTAATGTCAAGCAGTTTTCGAGCCATAAAAAATATTACTGTATCAGTATGGTGGCAGCAACAGGATCAGAAAATTATGAAATAAAATGCAACAGCACCCCCGTCGGCCATATGTTGTGCGGGTGGAGGGAGTGCATGAGCACCCAGGGGTGGGCTGTTAGGCGGCTTCAGATTCACCGGAGAAAAGGGTGGATTCGATTGTGAGCTACGGTTGAATTTGTGTTTTCTTTTTCTATACCTAGTTTTCGCTATTTTGTTAGGGCACATGTCTAACCCTAAGATGTTTAGGGTCACAAGGTGATGTGACTTCATTGAGCATCTGATCTGAGAAAGAGCTGTGTGATTCTATCTAAATGCCAGCTCATGGCAATTCAGAGAAAAAAATATTTTGAGCTGCATTACCAGACTAAGTGTGCAGTTTGGTGAATTACCACACAGGGTGTGTATATGACAGCACTAAAGGCGCATTAAAGTGCTTCAGTCATGAAAACCTCCCCACTGGCTGCTACTGAAATGCATAGCAATATGTTCTTTGTGCATTCTGGCTGTTCTTTGCTTCAGCTGCAGGTAGTACAATGCACTCAAGTTCATTTGCATAGGTTTTAGCAGCGAGGAGTTCACATTGGCAGAGTCTAGTAAGAGAAAATGCTTGGAATTACACATACAAAGAAGTCTGAGTTTTCACATCAAATGCTGAGGTATTTTTTCTGGAGGATTAGAACCCATGGAGTCCATGAAGGTGTGCTTTGGAGAGCTGGCGTGTGTAAGGACTGTTAGGCACCCACACATTTTGGTGGTCCTGCTTTCGCAGGGAACAGTTTATTAAAGTAATGATGTGTGGCTTGTCTCTCTAAGCTAGACAAGACTACAGCAATCTATCAGGTAACCAACACAGTTTATCTGTGTGTGTGTGGGGGGCTGCTCACTGAAGCATAGCTCCCTCTTTCAACTGTATGCCACTGCATTTTCAGCTGCTGTCATAGACAGCTTCAGCAGTGATTGGAGAACTGTGACCATGCCTGCAAACACACTGACTGAAATGGAAGATGCTGACACACCTCTGAAAAACTCAGATGATGGCACTACGTTTCTTGCACATGCATGCAAGCAAACATAAAAATGAACATGCTGCCTGCATAAGACCTCTCCCCAGATCCCTAAACTCCCCCTGTACTATGCCAACCCCATCCCTAGCCAGGTAATTAGTCCCCAGATTTGCAATGACATCCCTCAGCCTCCCTCCCTCCCTGCTGTCCTAGTGATCCTCAGGATCCAGTTCCTATCCCTTCAGGGCATGGTGCCATGCAGGCATCTAACCTGCCTCCCCAACACCACCTTTTCTATTTCCAGATTTATCCCCCTCAAAGTTGAGTCCCCTACCATAAATTGCCTCCTCCTTATCTGGAGTCCTCTACTACCCTCCTGGGGTTTCCACTACTGAGGACCCCCCACATCCTCCTCAGACCCTACATGGGGTGCCTCCTCTGGGCAATCTCACTCAGCCAGAGTGGCATAGGAATTCTGTAGCTTTATCAGTTCTGACCTGCTACCCTAACAGAATCCACCTCAATCCAGCTGCTCCTCCTTCTAGGCACCCTCTGAGGCATCTGTGTCAGATTTAGTGGCCCCATGGTGGAGAAAGAGATTGCCCACAGCCTAGCCAACTCAGCCTGGAGTCCAGCAACCTCCTCCATCATCCCCAAGATGGGCATGCATCTGGATCAGCACTGCAGTCTCCAGAAGGTCTGCACTGCACTTTTGCAGGAACCACAAGTTTAGTGGGTAGCAGATTTGTAATCCATCATGTGTTTGAAAATGTTGAATTGTGATGTAGCCTGGAATAGAATCATTACATTCTCATGGTTCTCCTTGACAGCAGGGTTTTGTATGCTGCTTAGGATCAAAGACAACCACTTTTTATGTGAACAGTTAATCAGAAAGACTGACAACACCACGAGGAAGCAGTCAGTGTAAAGTATACTGGAAAGATGGGGGAGCTGCGCATGAGCAAGCGATATCTTACCACTGCTCACTGAAGTGTAGCTCCCCCTTTGAACTGTATGCCACTGCATTTTGGAGCTTGTCATAGACAGCTCCATCATGCATTAGCTTACAGGGGCCACGTCTGCCAATACATTGATTGAATTGGAAGAGCGGGTGACACACCTCCGAAATCTTAGATGATGGCACTATGTTTCTTACACATGCGTGCAAGCAAACATAACAAACATAATAAATGTATCTTAATTTTTGAAGACCGTTTTTTTCTTTTTTGTGCGTGCATATGTGACATATGAATGAGGGATCCACTCACTGTAGATCAAGGGAGGATGTGAAATGGTGCAGGTATATGGGGGGGCTGAACGAAGTGGTAGACAGTAAGCCCTACCAGAGCTTCAGGCTGATGTAGCACAGCGATACATGGGTGCGTGAACAAAGTGGTAGACAGTAAGCCCCACCAGAGCTTCAGGCTGATGTGGTACAGCTGGACTAAGGCAAGGAGGATGTAAATGGTACAGGTACATGGGGAGTGAACAAAGTGGTAGACAGTAAGCTCTACCTGAGCTTCAGGCTGATGTTGCACAGCTGGACTAAGGCAGAAGCACCCACGGCGTGTTCTTATAGTTCCCATGTATATGTCCATTTATGTTCTTACAGCGCTGATTGCCTAACTGAGCCAAGATGTAAAACAGACACTAAAATGTCAGGTTTATTTCAGGTGACCATGTTCTTATAGTCCCCATTTATATGTCCGTTTATGTTCTTACAGCATTGATTGCCTAAATGAGCCAAGATGTAAAACAGATACTAAAATGTCAGGTTTATTTCAGGTGACCAGGATCGTAGTGGGGAGAGGGGGCAAGTGAAACAATGTCCTGAGAATGTGCTTAAACTTATTAACCATTGCTGTGCCAAGGAGTGATACACCGATCCAGAATCCCTATACGTTTAAATTATGTTTGCAGCCTAAAGGTGCTTAGGTGGATTGGCATTTACATTACTCAGCGGCAAATCTTTTTCATACTTTTTGTGATCGTCGGTTAAGATATAACCACTAACTGATGAGACACTTGGGGGCATGAAACTGTGCTACCAGCAAAGTTGCATTTGCAAAGCCCTGAATATTTATCTGCTGATAATGAAATGAAAACTGTCAGCTGATAACATTCAGCCACTGTCCATTGCACAGAATAGACATCTCACTGATAGATCTGGAGCAAAGGGACATGCACTTGCCAATAACACCACTACAACTCCAGACACGGAAGAAAGAAGTTTATGCAGTTTCATCGCTGTTAACTTTTTCAGCATTTTAAAACAGTTACTTAGCATCTGCACTAAGGTGTTACACGTTGGTGAACTGAATTGTGACACCAGAATCCCTGCGATCAACATTTGTCAGCAAAAGTGAATTGAAAAAATCAATAGATGTATAAAATGGTAAGTGACATGAGTCAATAACAACATATCTGCATGTAATACTTGGCTTAAAATTTGAGCACCACCATGTTCCGCACCACAGTGTCAAACAGGGATGCCATTGATAATTCAGCTAATGTCAAGCAGTTTCGAGCCATAAAAAATATTACTGTATCAGTATGGTGGCAGCAACAGGATCAGAAAATTATGAAATAAAATGCAACAGCACCTCCGTCCGCCATATGTTGTGCGGGTGGAGGGAGTGCATGAGCACCCAGGGGTGGGCTGTTAGGCGGCTTCAGATTCACCGGAGAAAAGGGTGGATTCGATTGTGAGCTACGGTTGAATTTGTGTTTTCTTTTTCTATACCTAGTTTTCGCTATTTTGTTAGGGCACATGTCTAACCCTAAGATGTTTAGGGTCACAAGGTGATGTGACTTCATTGAGCATCTGATCTGAGAAAGAGCTGTGTGATTCTATCTAAATGCCAGCTCATGGCAATTCAGAGAAAAAAAATATTTTGAAGCTGCATTACCAGACTAAGTGTGCAGTTTGGTGAATTACCACACAGGGGTGTGTATATGACAGCACTAAAAGGTGCATTAAAGTGCTTCAGTCATGAAAACCTCCCCCACTGGCTGCTACTGAAATGCATAGCAATATGTTCTTTGTGCATTCTGGCTGTTCTTTGCTTCAGCTGCAGGTAGTACAGTACGCTCAAGTTCATTTGCATAGGTTTTAGCAGCGAGGAGTTCACATTGGCAGAGTCTAGTAAGAGAAAATGCTTGGAATTACACATACAAAGAAGTCTGAGTTTTCACATCAAATGCTGAGGTATTTTTTCTGGAGGATTAGAACCCATGGAGTCCATGAAGGTGTGCTTTGGAGAGCTGGCATGTGTAAGGACTGTTAGGCACCCACACTTTTTGGTGGTCCTGCTTTCGCAGGGAACAGTTTATTAAAGTAATGATGTGTGGCTTGTCTCTCTAAGCTAGACAAGACTACAGCAATCTATCAGGTAACCAACACAGTTTATCTGTGTGTGTGGGGGGGGGGCTGCTCACTGAAGCATAGCTCCCTCTTTCAACTGTATGCCACTGCATTTTCAACTGCTGTCATAGACAGCTTCAGCAGTGATTGGAGAACTGTGACCATGCCTGCAAACACACTGACTGAAATGGAAGATGCTGACACACCTCTGAAAAACTCAGATGATGGCACTACGTTTCTTGCACATGCATGCAAGCAAACATAAAAATGAACATGCTGCCTGCATAAGACCTCTCCCCAGATCCCTAAACTCCCCCTGTACTATGCCAACCCCATCCCTAGCCAGGTAATTAGTCCCCAGATTTGCAATGACATCCCTCAGCCTCCCTCCCTCCCTGCTGTCCTAGTGATCCTCAGGATCCAGTTCCTATCCCTTCAGGGCATGGTGCCATGCAGGCATCTAACCTGCCTCCCCAACACCACCTTTTCTATTTCCAGATTTATCCCCCTCAAAGTTGAGTCCCCTACCATAAATTGCCTCCTCCTTATCTGGAGTCCTCTACTACCCTCCTGGGGTTTCCACTACTAAGGACCCCCCACATCCTCCTTAGACCCTACATGGGGTGCCTCCTCTGGGCAATCTCACTCAGCCAGAGTGGCATAGAAATTCTGTAGCTTTATCAGTTCTGACCTGCTACCCTAACAGAATCCACCTCAATCCAGCTGCTCCTCCTTCTAGGCACCCTCTGAGGCATCTGTGTCAGATTTAGTGGCCCCATGGTGGAGAAAGAGATTGCCCACAGCCTAGCCAACTCAGCCTGAGTTCAGCAACCTTCCTCCATCATCCCCAAGATGGGCATGCATCTGGATCAGCACTGCAGTCTCCAGAAGGTCTGCACTGCACTTTTTGCAGGAACCACAAGTTTAGTGGGTAGCAGATTTGTAATCCATCATGTGTTTGAAAATGTTGAATTGTGATGTAGCCTGGAATAGAATCATTACATTCTCATGGTTCTCCTTGACAGCAGGGTTTGTATGCTGCTTAGGATCAAAGACAACCACTTTTTTATGTGAACAGTTAATCAGAAAGACTGTACAACACCACGAGGGAAGCAGTCAGTGTAAAGTATACTGGAAAGAGGTTTTTACTCAGACCCTCACCACCCGAACAGATGTGTAATTGTCCTCTATTTCCACCCTCCCTGATGCTCTAAGAGTAGACCCCACCAGGTTCTACTTGTAAGTCAGCCATAGGGGTAGGGCCCTTCAGAGTAATACACTCTAGCCTTTCTGGCTGACCATAGAATAGAATAGACACTGATGGCAGAAAAATACTGACTGACCCATCTAATCTGCCTGGCGCCACTTATAGTATGATGCGCTTCAGCTCTGCTGTTTGTCCACCCTCCTCAGGCCCACTCAGCAAGAGACCCACGATTGCCCTCTGAACAAACCTGGTTTCAGCTGGGCCAGAAATTCTTTGACATTATTACATAGAATAAGCAGCGGCCTGATAATGCAGTTGCCAGGTGGAGATGCTTACTATGCCAGCACCCTGGACTCATGCCCCTAGCTGGAAGCAACTTGATAGGAGGACTGAGAAACCCATAGGATGGGAGGTAGCCTCTGCCATTGCACTGCTGCTTGGTGCTTTAGTGTGGCTCAAGAGGTACATTTGGAAGCTGTGGGTAATCTGGGAATGCACCCTTCCTAAAGAGGGGTCAGATAGGGAGAAACATCGGTGGAGGGTGGACTGGCCCAAGCAGAGGCCTTTAGCATGTCGACCAGTGCTGCTCTGCTGTCTCAGGGAATGGTCTGTCTGCCCTACACCTCACTTCATCACCTTGCCTCTGCCATGGTGGTCCACCAGAAATTTAGAGGAAGTTAAGTGGACTCCCCAGGATGGTAAAGTAGGCTACCCTTCTTAACTGGAGGACTAAGAACCTATTAGTTATTACACGTAACAATACACATCCTATCTAGCGGTTATATAGGCAGGTCATAATGATCGAGCTTAAACAAGCCAAAACACTTACTTTCTATCTGGCAGTTATATAGGGCAGGTAGTAATGATCTAGAATAAGCAAACCAACACACTTACTTTCTATCTGGCAGTTATATAGGGAAGGTAGAATGATCTAGCAGAAACAAGCCAGCACAGTTACTTTCTGTCTTTCAGTCATATAGGGCAGGTAGTAATGATCTAGTATAAACAAGCCAAAACACTTACTTTCTATCTGGCAGTTATATAGGGCAGGTAGTAATGATCTAGTATAAACAAGCCAAAACACTTACTTTCTATCTGGCAGTTATATAGGGCAGGTAGTAATGATCGTGCATAAACAAGTGTCGTGGAAATTTCTTACTTGTTATACAGAGACAAAGAAACAGTCTTGTGCAGAGTTCAAACCATTTATTCACATATGCATACGGAGAGCCAGGTCCCCATGTTGTTATGGCAATGCTCCAATTACAATAGTAAGTCTCCTCTTTTTATACCCTGCCTTACTTACATAACAGTTTCTTGGCACAATTTTATTGGACAGTACGCTTCATGTAATACTGCTGTAACTTACTGACTGGCTATACTGATTATTATGCTAACTTACTTTAGCAACATTATCTAGAAGGCATGCATACATTACTACCAAGACATGCTTGTGGAAATTTCCATCATCCGCCAAGGACATGCTTACTGTGCTACCAAGGACATGCTATGCTATGCTATGGAATTTTCCACTATCCACCATTTTATGAAGATTGTTTCAGTTCTGCAGCCATTTTGTGGTGCTTTCTATGCACCGTTGTTTTACAGCATTGTTATACAGTATTTTTCTTCTTCCACACAAGTTAACACACTTACTTTCTATCTGGCAGTTATATAGGGGCAGATAGTAATGATCTAGCATAAACAAGCTAATACACTTACTTTCTATCTGGCAGTTGGGAGGAAGAGGATCTGGAGCAGCAGAGATGCAGAGAGGCACAGTGGCTCCAGACCAAGAAGGCAGGCAGCAGCCTTGGTTTATTTGCTGCTGGGCTTCTGGCACCAGGATTGGCCAATCACTGAAGCAGCAGCTCCTGGAAGGAGCCAATTGAGTGGGAAGCATGAGGATTTGAAAGTGAGGCCAGGCTTTAAAAGACCCAGCCACATCACACTTCTACGGCAGTCAGGAGGAAGATGGGAACAAGGCAGCAGTCGCACCGAACAGGGATCCGAAGCAGGAAGAGACACAGCAGCCCCAGACTGAGGAGGTGAACAGCAGGCTTTGTTTATTTGCTGCTGGGCTTGGCTCTAGGAGGGCCAGTCATTGTATCAGCAGCTACTGGAAGTAGCCAATAGAGTAGGGAGTGTGAGGATTTGAAGGCCCAACCACTTCATGTTCCCACAGCAGTCAGGAGGAGGAGGAGGGAACAAGGTGACTGTTGCCAAACAGGGATCAGGAACAGCAGAGGGCACAGTGTCCCTAGACTGAGGAGGCGGAGCAGGTTTTGGTTAGCCTACCCTGCCACCCTGGCCCCAACCACTATTAAATAGCCATGGTGGGAGGAGCTGGAGCTGCAGAGCTGGGGAAAAGCTGAAGGCACGCTTCTGGGGAAGAGCCTACAAAGGAAAGGGTCAGGAAGGAACTGATCATGACTTGGACAGAGAGCTCTGGGTGAGTCTATTTATGGCATTACTGGCCATAGGAGGGTGAGGGAAAGTTGCTGGCATTCAGTTGAAGGGTGGTGAGGACAATTGTGTAAGTTCTAAGATTTGGTAAAGAAATATAGGTAGCACTGTGCTGTGTGGTACTGTAGAGAGTAGATCTCAATCTATGAATTGGGAAAGGATGTAGAGTTAGTACTGTAAACTGTTGTTAAGTTAATATTGTTTGGGCTCATTGCTGGTAGAAGTGGCAAGGGTTGTAGTGAAGAGTGTAGTATTGTGTCCTGGTAGATGGTATCATTTTATGCTCTATGCACTTAGAAGAGGTGAGGAATGATAGCTAGGAACTGCACTAATAACATAGAAACATAGACTTTGACGGCAGATAAGGACCACTTGGCCCATCCAGTCTGCCCATTTCCCTACCTACTGGATAGGCCGCAGATCCTAGTTAACCAACAGCCTATTTCTTCCTACCTCCCACAAGAATTGCCTTATGTCTTTCCCATGCATTCTTGAATTCTCCCACAGTTTTATACCCCACAACCTCCTCAGAAAGGCTGTTCCATGCATCCACTACCCTCTCTGTGAAATAATACTTCCTCACATTGCCCCTGAACCACCCTCCTTCTATCGTTAAATTGTGTCCCCTTGTTCTTGCATGTCTCTTTTTCTGAAAGATGCTACCCTCTTGGACTTTGTTGATTCCCCTGAGGTACTTAAAAGTTTCTATCATGTCCCCCCTCTCCCTTCTTTCCTCAAGGGTATACATATTAAGCTCCTTTAGTCTTTCCTCATACGGCTTCTCTTGCAGACCATGTACCATTTTAGTTGCCCTCCTCTGGACTTATAGTTGGTACTGTAGAAGTAGTGACTGAACTGGTTAGGAATTTATAGATAGTACTGTATTTTGTAGCCGGAGCAGGAATCATGGGTAGGATAGTGGGCTGCAATGGATGTGGGGCGGTGGTTTGGATGAACATATTGTGGAGGCTGAGGGGATGTCCAATCTGTTATAGGCTGAGAAGAATTGAGGACACAATGCTGTGGCTTGGTAGAGAGTTGGACAGGATGGGGGATGCGGAGAAGATGGGGCAAGGGGACCTCCCTCAGGGAGCAACATGAGGATATTGCAGGAGAGGAGCGAAATTCAAGGGAGAGGATGGGGATGAACATGAGAATACCTCATGGGTGGAGCATTGGATTGAAGGTGGGGAAGGGAAGAGGTGAAGGGCAAAATGAATGGAGTCCAGGCACTGAAGGAAGGATCAGGCAAGAGAAAGGAGCATGCACACAGCACAGCAATGGGGGGATGTAATAGGTTTGTGGTGCTGGCAACATTGGGGCAGAGAAGGGAGAAAAGGGTCTCCAGAAGGAGGCAAGAGAGGAAAAGGGAGGGGAATGCACAAGGGGCAGTAGTCAGTTGGTGGAGACATCATGGGTGGAAGGGAGAAGGTCACAGCTGGAGAGACAGTCAAAAGGAGCGGGGATGCAGCAATGTGAAGCAGGGGGATGGAGAGGATGTCAGGGGTAGCAAAGGTAGCAGTGGAGAATACTGATGGAAAAGCAACAGGGACGGGGGAATGGTGTAGAAAAGGTGCAGACGGATAGTAGGAGAAGAGAGACAGGGACAGACGGGGGATTATGAACAGGAGGAGGAGGAGTTAGGCAGAAGAGGAACAGTGGCAGAGACGGGTAGGGAGAAGTATGTGCTGGAGGAGGAGTCAGGAAGGAAAAAACAGTGACAAGGACAGTTGGGGTAATATGTGCTGGTGAGGAGGAGTCACACAGGAGAGGAACAAAGGAGAAGAAACAGGCATAGGAAAATATGGGGGGAGCACTAGTACTGGGGGATTCAATACTAAGGGGGATAAGTTAGGGTAGCAAGTGAGAATGGCATAGTTGTATATAGGTGGAGGCCATGCCATGGATGACAGCTGAAAGAATGGGAAAATCCGTTCTGAAATATGCTAGAAGGGAAGGAGAGAGCTCCATATGGTTCTACATCTGGGGACAAACAACCTGGCTGGTAGTACAGCAGAGGTAGTCCAAAAGAGGTTTGAGGAGCTGGGAAGTTTACAAGAGGGGAAGGTGAAAGAACTGTACTTTTTCTGAGGTGTTACCAGTGCCAAGGTGAGTATGACTGGAAAATAAAGGATCAAGGAATTTAATGAATGGTTGGGCAAATGGTGTCACATAAAAGGATATGAGTTAGTGGGAAGGTGGGGAAAGACCTGGGAGGACAGTAGTCTATGATAAGGAGGGCAAAAAGGTGATGAAATGGAGGATTGGGGAGTATATTGAGGTAGCAGGACATTTAAACTAGGAGTGCGGGATGGCAGGTGGAAGGGAGGGCACACAGGGGTCACAGGATGGGAAGCAAAGAAAGCTTAACCCCAAGAACAAGGGCGGTGAACTAGGTAGCAGCACTAGAGGAGATGCCGGAAGTGGAGGGGGGGAGGAAAAGGGATGGAAGGTAATCAGCATGAATGCTAGGAGCCTGGGGGATAAAATGAATGACCTTCAGGCCCTCATAGTGGCAAGGGAGGTGGACATGGCAGCAATAATGGAAACATGGGCCACCATATACCATGACTGGGACCTGGCAGTCCCAGGATACAGAATATTCCTCAGAGATAGGGAAAATAGGAGAGACACTATACATAAAGAAGGGGCTAAAGTGTGTTAGGGAGGAGGGGGGAGGAGGGAGAAACAGAGTCATTATGGCTAAGCTAATCCAGAATTACTGGAATAGACTTCCAGATGGGAATGGTGTACAGGCCACCATCCCGGATAGAGGAGTTGGATAGGGAATTTATGGGGCAGATCAGAAGGGCATGGGAAGGGAGTCTGGTGGTGGTGGTGGACTTCAACCTGCCGGGGTAGATTGGGAATTCTGGCCAGCAGCAATTAAAGGGAGCAGGTACTGCTGGATGCCTTTCAGGAAAGCTTCCTGACAGAGGAGGTCAGCAAAGGAAGCACTCTCGACCTAGTGCTCACAAATGGAGAGTTGGCGAGGGATATCAAGGTGGACGAACCAGTAGCGGGGAGATGGGAACTCCTAAAGAAGTAGTTACTATAGGCTACCACCCTGTATCAGGAGTCAGAGTTAAAAGGCCAGGGCAAAAGGCTAGCTGGATGAGCCTGGGGTGTGAAATGATAAGGAGAAGAAGTGTGGCTCTTATGAGATACAGGAAATCAGGGAGGGAAATGATCAGGAGTAGTATCTACAGCAGTCAAGGGAGATGACAAGGGTGTTAGGGCAGCAAACCACTAAAACCTTAAGCTGTGTGGGCATTAAGAGGTGGAGAAAAGCTTTTCAGATACATCAGGAGAAAAGAAGCTGTAAAGAGCATATAGTAAGGATTAAGAAGGAAGGGGGACGGGCAGAAAAGGGGGGAGAAAAGGCAGAAGCATTCAATGACTACTGCTCGGTATTTACAAAAGAGAGAGGGGGAGTGCTACCTGAGGGGGTGGGGGCAGTAAAGTATGGCGGGGGCATCACAGATGGGGTGATCATAGAAGGTAGAGTGCTGGAGGGCTTGAAAGTGCTGAGGGTTGACAAGGTACTAGGGCCAGATAGCATTCATCCCAGGATACTGAAGAAGCTAGCAGAGATCCTAGCAGGACCCTTGGCAGGCCTATTCAATGCCCCACTGAATTCTTGATGGATACCCAATGATTGAGGTTTGCTCATGGTTTACCTGTATAAGAGCAGACACAGGATGAACCAAGGAATGATAGACTGGTGAACCTCCCGTCCATCATGGGGGAAACTAATGGAAACTATCCTGAAGGACAGGCTGGTGTCCCTGCTGGAGTCTGAGGGACTGCAGGACAGTAGACAGTATGGCTTTGTAGTGGGCAGATCTTGTCAAACCCACCTGATAGATTACTATGACTGGGTAACTAGGCAGATAGACAAAGGCCATGCAGTGGTTGTCCTGTACCTGGACTTCAGCAAGTCATTCAGTTCGGTGCCACAGGGGAGACTTGGAATAAAACTTGAAAGTACTGGGACAGGAGCAAAAATGGTGGGATGGGTGATAGACTGGCTGCAGGAAGGCAGCAGAGGGTGATGGAGGAAAGAAAACTCTCATAAACAAGGGCAGTAATGAGAGGGTTCTCAGGGCTCAGAACTGGGACCAGTGTTATCTGGATATTTACAGTAGATGTTTCCAGCGGCATTAAGAACAAGATCAGCCTGTTTGCTGAGGACACCAAGATAGGGGTGGTGGTGATGATATAGAGGGTGGCAAAGTTTTAAGGAGACTCTGAAAAGCTGGAGACCTGGTCGGGCACTTGTCAGCTGGGGTTCAATGCCAAAACTGTATGGTGCTGCATTTGGAGCAAAGAATCCATAGAAACTACCAGCTTGAGGGAGTGGCAGCTGGGGAGACTGAGGAACAGAAGGATCTGGGAGTAGTTATAACAGGATAAAGAACAACTCCACACAATGTAGGAAAGCAGCAGCAAGTGCAACAAAATGTGGGTTGCATCACAAGGGGAATAATCTTGAGTAGGGGTAATTTGCTGTTGTATAGATAATTTGTTAGATCTCATCTCAAATACTGCTTCAGTACTGGCATCCATACCTGAAAAGGGACATTAAATTACTGGAATGGGTGCAGTGAGGAACCAAGATGATACAGGGACTGAGGACTTACCATATGAAAGAAGGCTTTGGGAGTTGAAGATGTACTCGATGGAGGAAAGGAGGTACAGGGGAGACATAATTGAAACATTCAAGTATGTGAGAAGGATGAACAAGACTGGTATGGATGGGATCTTCAGAGTAAGGGTGGGGAGGGATACTAGTGGCCATGACATGAGATTGGAGGAGGAAGAGGTTCAGAAGGGAAATGAGGAGGTACTTTTTTAAGGAGAGGGTGGTGGCTGAGTGGAATGCGTTACCAGCAGAGGAGGTAGACTGCAGAACAGTGGGATGCTTCAAAAGGGGCTGCAATAGGGCAGGGGAAGATAAAGGAGGGAGGAGCAGCTGCAGAACAGTTGCGTAGCTGCAAAATTGAGCAGACTCGATAGAGCGAAAATGGCCTTTTCCAGCTGACAATTTTGTGTTCATATGTCCGTAGTTATATAGGAAAGGTAGCAATGCTGAGCATAAACAAGTCAACACACCTTCTAAGACAGTTTACTCAAAACTTGGTCTTGCCTTTAAAATTAGGTCCTCCCTCAATGATGCTGCCCGGCTTGCTATTGCGATTTCTCCTCCCTGCTCTGACATATTGCTCTCAGTTTACCTTAAAGCTAGCAAAGGAGCGCTCCAGAAATGGAGCACCTGCTATAACAGTATATGCAGATTTGCTCTCTCCACCACAGACTTACCCATCATTGCCTGCTCTCTACTCGAAAATAAATTGTCTCCCCAGACTCGCTCAGACACTTTTCTGTGGGCTGTACAATTCATAATATGATCAGAACGGGGTCCCTAAATACCTTGCTGAACTATTAACTCTTCCTCCCAAGCATACCCTCATGGCATCTGCTCAAACCCAACCTTGAAATTCCCAGATATCGTTACAAAAAAGGGAATGATCCTTCACCATATCTGGCCCAGGCTCCTGGAACTCCATTCCTCCCACATCAAGCTCTCCAAATCCCACAAGGCCTTTAAACTGGGTCTTTGGACACACCTATTAGAATCTGACTGCTGCTCTTGTGCTGTAACTTGAGCCTCTCTCCTAGCATTTTCTCCTCTCTATGGCACTTATTGATTTCCTGCTGGTTTCCAAAATCTAAAAGTTTCCCACATCCAGCAGATATCCTATTGTTATAATGTTACTTCATTTAAGTTTTGTTTGCTGTTTGTCATTTCAGTTTAGTCACTGATGTATCATCAGAAGAAAATAATTAATGTAATGTTATCTGTTTCTCTTTGTCATCACTGATAATGACTGTGCCTGGCTGTATACTGTTCAAATGTTTGTTCTCACCTCATGCTGTGTCATGAAATACTCGTTAATGCTGACTCTGGTCTCCCCTGTCTGTACTCTCCCAGATCGTGCCTGAATATAGGCAACATTGTTGTCTAGTGTACTTACCCAGTAAACAAAAACAAAATAAATAAATAAAGTTTAACAAAAACAAATTGGGGGTGAGGGTGGAGCCTCACAACTATTAACAAAACAAAGCTAATATTTAGGTTTTATATTAGCACTTTTGTTGTTTATTCTCCCATAGTTTAAACAGCTCTCTGGAAAGGTATGCTAAGATATTGGCATAGTAGAGTGCAGGTTGAAGTATTCAGGTCCATAAAACCAAGAGGTCCTTAGTCCTTCACTTTTGGCAGTTACCCAAGAGAGGAAGGGACTTCGGGCAGGCCCAAGCAGTATCTGGATATCCCTGTTGGAGGAAGTAAAATAATCAAAACAAAGGTGAATTATATCTGGCCTGCTGAGGGCACAGATTACTCCTGATCCTGAAACAAGAAAATATATGATAATAAGGGGCAAAGTTTTCAAGGAGAATCTCAAAAAGCTGGAGACCTGGTCGGACACTTGTCAGCTGGGGTTCAATGCCAAAAACTGTATGGTGCTGCATTTTGGGGTAAAGAATCCAAGGAGAAACTACCATCTGGGGGGGTGGCAGCTGGTGGAGACTGAGGAGGAGAAGGATCTGGGAGTAGTTATAACAGAATCAAAGAACAACTCCACACAAGATAGACTTGGGATGATATCCATACCTTTTCCAAGTTCTTCCTTGATTTTCTCCAGCAGAAGTTCAGAGTCAAAAGCAAGATGACAGGAATCGCAAGAAAGTAGTAACTGCTGATCCATTCTAGAAATTTCTCTTGTGTTTCCGTTCTCCAACACACTCTGTCCAGAGGGAACAGGAGACAGGACTGAGGCTGAGCCCAGACATTTACCTTGTGAATATCTTCTGGTAGGAATTCAATGCCGACTCTGGACCAAGCTATGTGCTGAGATAGTCCTGCATCTTCTGAGAGAAGGGAGCTCCAAAGATAGACCATAAAAGACAAGCCTGGGGGGGCATTTTCTCCATAACACAAGAAAACTGATGTGAATGTCATTGACTCTTGAGTGATGCAGAGGCTGTTTGCTAGGGTGTATGACAAACAGTGGTGACACAAATGAGGAATGTTCTACTATTCTATACTGTGATGTCATGGGATGATGTCATAAACCTGGTTTGCTGAGAGAGCACCCTAAAGACAGAGAGGAAGGGATCTAGCAGTCTTAAGGACTCCATCAAACAAATAAGTCATACAGTAAGGCATTGAGGATACTGGAGTACATACAGAAGGGTTTTGATGGTAGGAGATGCAAGGTGATTCTGCTATTGGATGGATCTCTGGTGAGACCTCTCCAGGATTACTGTGCCCAGTTCTGAAGTCCTCACTTGAGGAGGGACCTTTCATTAATTTCTAAAGTTTCACAAGCAATGACATGCTGAGCTGGTAACAGCTTGTTTCCAGAGGCCCTCAATTTAAACTCATTGGAAGTCAGGTGGGGGGGGCATGATTGAAACATACAACTTAAAGTGAATAGCAAGGACCAGAGTCAGTTGGGGGCATGACTCAAAGTTGGTAAGGGACAAGGTCAAGCAAAATGCTAGGAAGTTGTACTTCACTGAGAGGGTGGTAGAATCATGAACAGACTTCCAACAGAAGTAGTGGGGGCAGCTACCCTTACCGGGTTTAAACAGTTTGGACAGAGCAGGGGACTCACCATCCAGGGGGGTGCAACATGTGTTTCAGGAGTGGGGGAGGGTACCAGACCTCCAGCATAGTAGGTCATCGGAGTGAGGTAATATAGTATGGGTGACTCGATGGAGCTTCGATCTCTTTCTGTCGTCAGATTTTATGTTTCAAAAGCATATAAAGATTTATGACTGAAAGGACACAGTAGTTGTAAGTAAATCATGCAAAAACTTCTGTTTCAAAACAATAAAACTTGAATTTAAAATCGTATAGTTTTGGTGTGCAAAAAAAAAATGGAATGGTTTTATGTATGTATACATGTATTTATTTAATTTTACAGTTTTCTGCCCAGAAAGGCATACTGAGCAAAGCTTGGTTCCAGAGATGGCCCAGGATCATGGGGAGGTTAAGGGACTTGTTCAGGGTCACATGGTATACAAGTGGTTGTGGAAAATCAAACCTAGGCTTACCGGATGTACCAAGCTCTTTCATAGCTCATTCTTATGTTTCCAAGGGTTTCCCATTTCCTGCAGTGGTAAAAGCCCACTCCACTTAAGCAGTGGCCATCTCCCACGCAGAATGAGCATCTGCCTCCTTGGAGGAGATCTGTAGAGCTACTTGAGTCTCTGTTCACACCTTGTTCGTGTTCTTTTGTTTTCTTGGAATAGGTTTTCCTGTTTTACCTAGTTCATGCCTTTCATGTATTTAAAAATTTCTATCATACCCCCCCATTTCTTGTCTGCTCAAGAGAGTACATTTGCAGGTGCTTTAGTCTAGCCTCGTATTGTTTCTGTTGTAAGCCATGCACCATTTCCGTAGCCCTCTGCTTCACTGCCATTTTTAAACAAAAGATTCAAATGGTTAAGCCTAGTGACACATGAAGGTAACTCCAGCAGGCAAGCTGCTGGGGCACTCAGCTACTGGAGTGGGGGTAAGTGAGGGTAAGTACCGAAGTAGAAGTTGAGAATCTAACTGATGGGGGATAGGAAGAAGTAGGCTGTTGGTTAATTAGGATCTGCAGCCTATCTACTAGATAGGGAAATGGGCAGACTAGGTGGGCCAAGCAGTCCTTATCTGCCATCAAAATCTATGTTTCTTTGTTTGTGTGAGTTACGCTGAGGCAGCACTGAGTAGTCTAATCTGAAGCTCAAAAATGGTGAATTCAGGGATAATATTAGGAAACCCTTTATCCCAGAGGGTGTGCAACCTGTGGAACAGGCTACCAGGGGAGACAATGGAAATGAAGAAAGTACAGGATTAGGCTGACCAAGGGCCCAGTGGCAGTACAATGCACTGCCATGCAGATGACCTGGCTTCAGGAGCAAACCCGGGTGGCTGTATTGGGAGACAGGCTGGACTGAGGTAGCTGCAGCATTGCACCGTGCTTTGGCCGGGAGGGTTGATGGCAAGCGATCTGTGGCTGCACCAGGTAGCTTGCTCGTGCCACATGGGGAGTGCTGCATGCATGTAAGGCTGACAGAGATTGCGCTCTCTTTGAGGAGGGGTAAGGGGCCCCCTCTGAACTTCAGGCTAAAAGCCTTCCAATTCAACGTGTAGTACATAGCGCAGTGCTTGTGTGTACTTCTGAGCTGAACGGTATATGCTGATGTTTATAACTTGAGCTTTGGGGTTTCTCTATATCCCAACCTCTGTAGGATACTGGGTAGGTGTAAGAATTAAGGCCCAAAAAGAGAAATATCGTAGTGATTACCTCCGCCAACTCTGGAGAGTGTGATCAGTAGCATGCAGGAGAGGAAAAGCTGCTTTAAGGGAAATCTCCAAGTACCCATGGCCACTGACCTGCCCATCCTCTGGGCATACTAAGAGGAGAATAATCCTAAATGTGGCTGAGGTGTAGTTATGGTTATGTCCAAGGATTCGGTCTGATTTGCTAGTCGAAGAGTCCTGTTTCGAGGTCAGTGATGAGCAGGAAGTCAACGCTGAAGATGAAGAATCTGGCAGATGAAGAGCTCCAACTTGGAATGATGTCGGGATGGAGAGACAATGGTCAATCTGTGACCAAGGTAGTTCTGAGTGAAGCAGATGTTAAGTGTAGACATACAGTCAGTACGGCTGAGGACTACGTGCCAAAGTTGCAAATTTTTGAAGGAAGTAGATCATAGATGATGAAATGGTCAGAGCATTGAGGGCTGAGAATGATGATAAGATAGGAGTGGAGCCCAGCTGAGAGGCTTGCATGGGTGTTGTACATCCATTGAGACAATAGGGTATAATTGAATACCTGTTAGAAGGAAAATGGTCCTACGACATCCAAGGAATTGAGGTGAGCTCTACAGAAATGTCCAGTGTTGAAACTTGAGTTGGAACTGTAACAGAAGAAGGCAGATTTCAGTAGAAGAAGTGGATGAATTAATGATGAAGTAAAATAGGCCCGGATGTGGGCTAGCTAGAGCATGGGATTCCCATGTAGTCCAGTGTATGTAGTATTGAATGTTTGCATGATAGAAAGATCTCAGGTGGTCAGACTGGGAAGGTGAGACCCCACGTGGGTCTGGTTAGTGAACATGGAAGATCATTTGAGTAGTGAGAAATTCCCACTCATGGGGCACAATAGATTTTGGATGGTGTTACCTCCACTTGGGTTCACCAGCACCACAGTATGAATTAAACCTGAGCTAACGGGGGTGAATGTCCACCTAAGACTGCCTGGAGATGATAGAGAAATACAGTTGAGCAAAGTAATGCCCCATTGTGGGCATGTTGTGTTAGTATGGCGGGAACCCCCTGCAGGTCCGCCATTGCTGTATTATAACATGATCCAAGATAATAAGGGCAAGACCCATGTTGGGATGGCAGGACCCCACATGGTCCACCATTGCTGTAGTACGGAATAGTTCAAGGTAAGAAGGATGAGAGTCACATGAGTCTGTCTGGAAAGACATGAAAATACAAGTCAGGCCCTTCATGGGGCATGCATGATTGGGATGGAGGGACCCGACGTGGTCTGCCATTGTCATAGTATGTAACAGTCCAAGGTAATGAGGTTGATACCCCGGTGTGAATTTGCCTGTAGTGATTAGGAAAGAGGTTCAAGCTATGAGTTGGGCTTTTTTGTAGGGTGTACCTATTTGGGATGGCAAGAAACCACATGGTTCACCATCGCCATTCCATTGAGTAGTACATGATTGGGATGGTGGTACCCCATGTGGCCCACCATCACTGTACCACTGAGTAGTATGTGACTGGGATGGCTGGACCCCATGTGGTCCACCATCGCCATTTCATTGAGCAGTACATGATAGGGATGGTGGGAGCCCACATGGTCCACCATTGTGATGGTAGGAGCAGAGTATGTTTGAGATGGCAGGAATCCACGTGGTCCACCATCGTCGTAGTAAGGAATAGTCCAAGGTAAGGAGGGCAAGACCCCACGTGAGTCTGCCAGTAGTAAATTGAAATGTGTTAAAACTATGAGCGGGACCCGCTTGTGGGGCATGTGTGTTTGGGATGGCAGGACCCCACATTGTCCACCATCGCCGTAGTATTGCACTATGTACGGTAAGGATGATGGGACCTCCCCGTGGTCCATCATCACAGTATTAGCATGTAGTACCAAGAAGGAGGACTACCCCAATGAGTCCACCTGCAAGTAATGGAAATGAGATTGAGCAATGAGTAGATGTCCCTTTTGGACATTAGATTGGGATGGTGGGACCCCACATAGTCCACCATCGCTGAGATGATGGTCGGTCCGAGGAAGGGACAGCGAGACCCATGGGGATTTGCCTGTTGTGAGTAGGATATAAGGTTGAGCTATGAATAGGCCCCTTGTGGCTGTGTAATTTAAGATGGCAGACACATGTTGTCCGCCATTGCCATAGCAAGTCAGGCCATCTGATCTGGAGAAGTATTATTTTTTAAGAGTTTATTGCCGGTGTGACGAATAGCATCTGCTTATTATTATACTGTATCATATTTGTGATATAAATATATGTTTATTTGAAGCCTGCTTGGAAAATATGGCAGCCAGCAGGCCTTGGGAAAGACTAGCTTTTAAAGGGGCCTGACCTTTTGACCCCAACGGCCCTGGCTTGCTGGAACAGTTGGCTGTAGTAAAACTAACCCAGTGGATAAATTAATTAAAAGCTTCTTTTTGACATCTCCTGTCATGCCTGTGTTCGCTGTTATACAACAGGTTATGAAATAATAACTACTTTGAAATCCAGGAAGCCATAGAAAAACTGCATTTTTTATGACACATTAGGAAGCAACCATTTCCAACTGATACCTGTTACATTTCTCACCACTAGGAGAAAATAGCTGTCAGAATGTCTTTCTGAAGATCAAAGGAATGCTCTGAAAGAAAAGAGACTGTTATAATTTAATATTGCTATCTTTGCAGATTTCAAGCAAGCATTAAAATGACTCCCTTTTTGGTATACTTGGTCATGTTACAAATTAATTACAGGACTAACAGTGACTTCTTACCAACAGCCCAGAGCTGTGACCCCACAG
The DNA here is from genome assembly GCA_016271365.2 of Neoceratodus forsteri. Classification (NCBI taxonomy): domain Eukaryota; kingdom Metazoa; phylum Chordata; order Ceratodontiformes; family Ceratodontidae; genus Neoceratodus; species Neoceratodus forsteri. The sequence goes on along the minus strand of CM057459.1, from coordinate 186,981,884 downwards.
GATGGGAGGGACATTTGGTCCCTATTATCGATCTGGCTGAAAGGAATGAAATCAGCTTCTATCTCTGGACTCCTAAGAGAACACACCCACTGTGTTCTGGACTTGAAGGGCACTTCTGGCAAGAATAGGTAACATCCAATTGGAAACTGAGTTAGAATTAGAAATTCAAGTACAAGGCTTTTTTTTGTTTCTTTTGGACTGTAAACATTAATGTGTATATATGCTTTGTGTTTTGTATGTTTTTAATCTTTTTTTTTATTTTACTAAACATTTTAATTTCCTTAATTCTGGTTGAGTCTTTTCTCATTTTTGCCTGTGAATGCTGGAACAGTGTTGATAATTCTGACATAACTGTTAAAGGGCTTATGGTGTGTCACCATATGCACAAAAGGTAAGAAAATACCTAGGTCTCAACTGAGTCAAAAAGAGGGATTGTGAACCAGGTTGGGTGCCCACTGGCTTAAGTATTGCACTGCATTTTACTGAACAGGGTGTGATATTTGATTCTGTTAACTGGACATTTTAGCAAAAAAAGGGTTCATATTTGACCTCAGGACTCGAGACTGATAGGTGTTTTGGACCCAAAAGAGGCTGGAAGATTACTGTTTGTCTGCTGTTCACATATTGCACTTCGAGGTTTAGCATTGTGGGAGCAATGGGCCTAACCTGCGGAGTGCATTTGCGACAGATCTGGTTGGTAGTGGTACAGTTTAAAAGTATTTGGTAACACGAGCATTAACAGTCCAGTGTGTCAGATTGATAACTGTAACAGCTGACGTGCAAAATAAGGCAGTGATTCAATAGAAATAACTATATCATTGTGGTTAAATTCTAAGTTCCCTACCTGATTTATTTTTTGGGGTGTAAGCTAGTGTAGCCGTAGATTAGGGAAGAAAATGGCTTCCAACTACAGCGAGTACACTGCAGACTACCTGAGGCAGTTGTGCCAGGAGAGAGGAGTCCTTTGCGAGGGGAAGAATGAGCAACAACTCATTGAGGCTGTTGTGGCAGCCAATGACCAAGATCTCGAGTCACAGTCTGTGACCAGAAAGGACCAAATTTTGGGAGTGGAGAGGCTAGAGTCCAGCACAGTGTCCAGACCCATGGAGAAGGACAGTGGGACCGGTATAGGCCAAGAGCCACTGTGGCAGGAGAAGGTCACAACCATGCTGGAGCCAGAAGGCGTCAGGCTGCAAATGGAGTTGTGGAGAATGGAGCTGGAGTTTGAGCAGAAGAGGTCTGCCAGTCAGCAAAGGGCTTGAACAAAGGAAGATAGAGACGGAGACAGAGACAAGAGAGAGAGGAGAATCAAGAGCAGAGAAAGGCTCAGCGAGAACAGCTACAGGTCAGAAAAAGAGTGATAGCTTCAGAGAGAGGCCAAGGAGAAGAGTGAGAGTGCCAGAGGAGATTTGAACTGGAGAAGCTATAACTCCAAAGACCATCGCCAGAGCAAGTAAGTGGCACGAGGAACCAGGAACCCAGGACTGCATTAAAAGTGTAATTCTAAATTGAAAGCTGAATTTAAAGAGAGGAGGATATGGATGCATTTTTAAATTTTATTTGAAAAGGAATGCATTCAGGCAAAAATTCACAGAGAGTCCAGGAGCTTCCAGCTATCCCCGCTAGCCATCGGGAAAGCTTGTATGCATGGGGTCAAATGGACAATCAGGACAGTAATGATTATGGCAAACTTAAAGCTGTCTTGTTAAAAAACATGATTTGACAGCAGAAGCATACAGAGTTAAATTCAGTAAGCTCAGGAGAAGCCGTGATATGAGCTCACAAGGAGCTAGCCACTAAACAACATCAGTTTTTAAAATGCTGATGGAAAGGGATACAAGGAGACTCTGTAGGAAAAAAATGAGAATGTTGTACTTTTGCAGCAGTTCTTTTGGGCTTGCTCTACAGAACTGAAAACATGGCCAGAGGATCGAGATCCAAAAACAGTGCAAAAGGCTGCCAAGCTCTCGGACTGCTATGCCAGGAACAGACCTACTTTGAGAGGGAGTGTGGTGGGCTTGGCAGCACAGAAAGGGAAAAGCACACCTTTAGGGCAGCTAAAACCCTCCCTGCCTCCCCCGAAACCAGGTAGCCCTAAAAGAAATGAATGTTGGGTTTGCAAACAATCTGACATCTTGTAAGACAGTGTCCCAAAAAGGCACAGGGCACACAAAGTGATGCTGGGAAAGAAGTGGGGTTTTTTTGTGTATCGCTGAAAGCATGCCAGTAAATATGAGGGAGCACATACACCCAGTTACAGTGAATGGGTTACAGACCCATGGGTTAAGGGACAGGGGAGCGTCCCTGACTTTGGTAAAAGGGGATTTGGTTGAACCTGAACAGCTTATACACAATCAGTTTGTGCTGTGTGGGGGTTCACTGGGGAGGAGAAAAAGCTGCCACTTGCTAGTGTTCTCCTGGACTGGGTTGAGACATGGGAGACTGTGCAAAAAGTTGCATTGGCAGAGAATTTTGCTCTGGATGTGATTATCAGAAACAATCTCCAAAAGGGATGATGTATGCAGTTATCCGCAGCCAAGCCGCAAAGGTAAATTGTAATTCCCTGGAACCCTTAGAAACCCTTGGGGAAAACACTGGGAGGCTGGTTCCCCAGCCTATGTCTCCTGATAGACAGAATAGTAAAAGGGAGGTAGAAATTCTCCAGGTAGCAGTTAATAGAACAGCTGAACAAGGTTACTCTGAGGGAGGAGGGGTAGCCAATTGTCAAAGGGTTAGGGATGGCAGTGACCCTGAATGCCCTGATGCGAGAGCCTGGAATCCTAGTTTAGAAACTGGAGGGGACCTGTCTCATGCCTTGGGAATGTGTAAAGATTTTGCAGCTGCCCAGAAAAATGACCCTAGTTTAGAAAGGCTGGAGCTTGGGCAGACTCTGACAGAGCACTGGGAGGTGGTGGAAAACATAGAGTTTACTGGGAGAATGGACTGTGTATACGCAGGATGTAAAGACAGAGGGAGGGTGATGGGCAGGCAGCTTGTCGTTCCCCAGGGGGTACCATGAGCAGTTGCTCAAGATTGCTCATGATATTCCCATGTCTGGCCATCTGGGAATCACATGCACTATGTAGCGATTGGCCCAACTTCACCCAGCAGGTGAAGGAGTATTGCAGGTCTTGTCACCGGTGCCAAGAAATAGGAAAGACAGGTAGGAAAACCTAAGCCACCCTAATTTCCTTGCCCATATAGAAGCAGCCATTCCAGAGGGCAGAAAGGTATATTGTCGGGCCTTTGAATACACCCAACTCCTCTGGGAAGAGGTTTATCCTAACAGTGGTGAATTATGCCACCTGGTACCCAGAGGCAGTCCATCTATCCTCACTGAGGACAGAAAAAGTGACAGATTCCTTGTTAGGGATTTTCTCCCATGTTGGGATCCCACAGGAGGTTATCACTGATCGAGGGGGTTCCTTCATGTTGGACCTGATGAAATGTTTGTGGGAGAAGTGTGGGGTGGTGGAGAGACACACGACACCTTATCACCCGCAAGCTAATGGGCCTGTGGAAAGATTCAATAGAAACCTTAAAATGATGCTCCAAGTATTTACTGAACAGCATGGGAGGGACTGGGAGAAATATCTTCCCCACCTGTTGTTCACATACAAGGAGGTGCCCCAAGAGTCGACAGGGTTTTCCCCCTTCAAGATCTTATATGGATGCAGGATATTTTGGCCCACAGACTTGATCCAGGAGGACTGGGAAGGCAAACACACCACCCAGGGAACTCCCATAGTGGATTATGTCCTGAAGGTTAGTGAAAAGCTGAAGGAGCTTATGGGAACAGTCCAGAGCAAACTGGCAGCTGCGCAACAAAAATAAAAGGTATGGTATGACCGCAGAGCCAGAACTCACTCATACACTCTGGGTCTGGAGGTCATGGTCCTAATCCTGGTCTGGAAAAATAAGCTGCAGGCCGAGTGGGCAGCATCATACAAAGTAGCCTGACAGGTGAATTATGTAAATTACATTACAGAACTGCCTGACAGGAGACATACCCAAAGAATGTAGCATGTCAACATGATGAAGCCATATGCAAATAGGGCTGACATGGTCTTTGCAGAGTGTAGTCCTGGGGAGGGAATAGACAAAGAAGACCCCATTTTGGACTTGCAGGAAGAAAGCAAGTGCAAGTCCTCTGTTGAGGCAATTAAAATTTTGCCCCAGTTGACCCCAGACCAGATCCAGGAAGTAAGGGAGGTTTTAGCAGACTTTGCCACATTGTTTATCACCAAGCCTGGACTTATCCCTTCAGCAACACACAATGTGGAGACGGGAACACAAACGCCTATAAGGTGAACAGCATATTGGGTGTCAGAGGCCACCCAAAAGGACATTAGGAGTGAGATGGAGGAAATGGATTAAGGGGTAATCCAGAAATCCCACAATCCCTGGGTCTCACCCGTAGTCCTTGTTCCCAAGTCAGATGGCGCTACTCATTTTTGTGTGGACTATCATGTACTCCACACAGCCATGAAGTCAGATGCCAACCCAATGTCAAGGATGGACAAACTACTGGACAAGTTGGGATGGGCAACATACCTTACTATGATTGACCTAATGAAATGTAATTGGCAGGTGGAGTTAACTGCCAGAGCTATGGAGAGGTCAGCCTTCATCACTCTGATTAGGTTATTTGAGTTTAAAGTAATGCCTTTTGGAATGATGAACACCCCTGCCACCTTTCAGAGGTTGGTGAACCAGGTGTTAAATGGTGCTGAAGAGTACGCTGTGGCATACCTGTATGACATTGCCATCTTTAGTGCTAGCTGGGAGGAACACCTGTTCCCCCTTAGGGAAGTGCTGAGTAGGATACAGAGGGCCGTGCTCACTGTAAAAGCTGAAAAGTGCCAGGTGGCCACAGCTGAGGTGGCATTCCTTGGGCATGTAGTAGGCCAGGGACAACTCCGTCCTAATCAAGCAAAAATTGAAGCAATCCAGGCATGGCCCAGACCTGAAACACAGAAGCAGGTTCAGAGTTTTCTAGGGACTGCAGGGTACAATAGGAAGTTTGTATCACATTACAGTGCCCTGGCCACTCCCCTATCTGACCTATTGAAGAAAAGAATACCTAAGAAAGTTATTTGGGAACCAGCCTGTGAGCAAGCCTTTACACGGTTAAAGGAGGTACTGTGCAGTGCTTCTGTATTAGCCAGTCCAGACTACAGTAAACCCTTTGTAGTTCAGACTGATGCCTCAGATGTGGGTATTGGGGCAGTACTTAGTCAAATGTCTAACCAAGGAAAAGATCACCTAATAGTGTACTTCAGTAAGAAGTCACTTCCCAGGGAGCAGGCTAATTCTGTGGTGGAGAAAGAATGCCTTGCATTGGTGTGGGCACTAAAGAAGTTACAACCATACATATATGGGTGAAATTTCGAGGTACAAACAGATCACAACTCCCTGGTTTGGCTGGCACAAATGGGTAAAACAAATGATAGGCTTTTAAGATGGAGCCTTGCCTTGCAGGGGTACGACATGACTGTTACACACATGGTAGGGGCAATACACAAAAACACAAATAGGCTTTCACATCAGTTAGAGTAGTGAACCAAATCTGGGGAACTCATCTCATGCCTGGGAACTGATCCCCCAAATTCAGTCTAGAAGGGGGTGTGGACGCTAGCATCTGCTTGTTATTATACTGTATCATATTTGTGATATAAATATATGTTTATTTGAAGCCTGCATGGAAAATATGGCAGCCAGCAGGCCATGGGAAAGACTAGCTTAAAGGGCCTTGTCTTTGACCCCAAATGCCCTGGCTTGCTGGAACAGCTAGCTGTAGTAAAACTGACCCAGTGGATAAATTAAAGCTGCACTGTCAGATTTTTTCCAAGAATCTGTAATCTCACTCACCATTCTGAATTTAGGCTCTGTGGTGCTCCATATTTCATCCATCAAGACACACCCATTTGTTTGTTTTTCTACCTTGTACTTTTGTAAGAAATCCAAATATAAATTTGATATTCTCTGCTGTGTGAGACCCCACCTTTGTTTTGATAAGAACCTGCCCTCGGCTCTGCCTGCATTTCTAACAATGTCTAAAGCAGGCTGGGGAGGTGTTCAGCCAGTATCAGTAACTCAAGCATACTTCCTTCCTCCTTCAGTCCTTTTATATTCACTTCCCCATTTCTGTCCCATTCTCCTTTTGCATGACAGCTAGTGTCATCCTGCCTACAAGCTTCCCCGAAGTCCTGCAATTTGACCTCAGAATGGCTAGAGAATTGGTCATTACAAATGATCTAATGCACAAAGAAACCTATTATGTATAGCTTTTCTCTATCATTTCTGTTGTGCTATAGCCTGCTGCACTTTTTCGACATTGTATTTATTACTCATCAGTGTGTCAGTGAGCACACCATGAGCTTTAGGTGTCTACAAGTGCACTGATGATGAGACACACATTTGTTGTAACATTGCCTTGTAACACAGCCCATTTATACTTTTTGTAATGCACCCTATGTCATGTTCCCTAATGCAGCACTTAATCATTTTTGCATTTATGCTGTCTCCCTCCTCAGAGTCTTGTTTCCTTGATGTAATAAATCCCACATTTCAGCACCCTGACTTAGTGCTTACTAATAGTGATATACAATCACTCTCCTCAATGTCCAGCATCTCCAACCACACTATAGTGTTGTGCTCCTTGCTGATGTTTGTGATACAGATGTTTATCATAAATCCATGTTCCCTTTCCATGATGTTGACTTTTACTTCTTTGAGATCACCCTCCCCTACATCCGAGGCTGCCAGTTCATGTGCCAGATATACCCCCCCAAAAAGCACATGTTCTGTGGTCTACTTGAGTGAACCACTGCTATCATCCATAATGTACCCACCACCTTCCACGAAACCCCATGCCATCACCTTGACACATTGCCCCTATCACCAACACCTCTGTTTGTTGACTGCGCTGTGCACGTGTACTGTTGAAGTTCACTATATGGTTAATGGACTGTACATTCCCACTCGTGACAGTCAGTCATCAGCTCGTGGTGGTGGTGAGAGGATGATATGCTGCCTGCACCTCCTTCAGGGTTCTGTTGTAGTAAGTGTTGTGAGGTGGTGTGAGGGTGGTTGCACTAGATCACCATTAATTTGTTGTGTGTAGAATTTGTATTACTGTATACATTTTTTTGGTTTGTTGTTGGTGGGCACAGGAACATGAAGATTTTGCATACCAGTTGGTGAATGACATTACCTAAATTCCACTATCTGTGCAATGTAAAGATGCATTGAATAGTTTTGCATCACTTAACTCCTTTGCTTACCGGCCATGCATTTCAACATGTTATACCACCTCTGAGACAGCATGGTGAGAATGAGATTCACAAATGAAACTATTGCTGCTGCTTGGTGCATATTCTCATTTTCATCAGTGTAATCCCTTTATAAATTGGGATTTACTAGAATGCCTCTAGTGGTCTCTTTGAGACTGCCAGCTTGACCCAGTCAGTATACTAAGAAGGAGGAGACTGTGAGTTCTCTTGTTCGAGTCCCTCATGAGGCACGGTGTATGTGCTCTATTGTTGCCATTGCTAAGTAGGCAAAGTGGTACCCTTGGGCATGTGTATTTATGTATTATATGTTGACTGAGTATTAAGGAATGTAGTTTGTCTAGCCTGTTTCTCCTTTCAGCTGGTACTTTGTGCGTTTTGGATCCTCCAGTTTTGACCCGTACTGTCTATGGGTTCCTGTGAGGATCCAAGGGCACTTAAAATGGAGCACTTAGCTACCATTTATGGCTGGGACTCTTTTTGGAGCCAGCTGCCAATGGGAACTATGGCTCTTGATCTGCGAACTAAAGTCCAGAAGGTGGTGAATTTTTTCACCAATAAAAGGAGGTAGAGGATTGGCATGTGAGCCCTCTCCAATAGTGTTGTGTCTAGCCGAATGAGGACCCCCTGCTTAATGGCTGATGGAGCAGAGTCGTTGTGTCCGTAGAGAGAGGAGTCGGGCTCCTGCGCTGTACAGTCTTTGCGGGTAGTACGTGTGGAAGGCCAAGTAGTCGTGCTACAGTATCATCATAAGGTGCCAGACAAGATCCTCCATGATGTGCCGGCAGAGGAGGCTGTATACATGACAGCTACCTACCAGGTTCCCCATTGAGAACTGGAGAATCTGCTTCAATTGTGCTCGGTCTGTCTGGAAAACTGAAGCTGCATTGCGTTACCCGGTTCGCGCAGTAAAAATGTTTGGGAGTTTAAAGAAGCTGCCTGGTATGTTACCCCTCTTTCTTACATATAAATGTGTGGCGCAGTGTTTGGATCAAGGTCTTAGCATCAGGACATGCAGTGAGTGGGTCTGGGAAGGCTGAAGTACTTAAGGAGCACTTATTTTCATGGTTCACAAGGAAGAGGGATTGGGCCATTCCTGCAGGGAAAGGGCGTGCGTGCGTGGGTTGGTGGAAGAGAGCCACAGATGGGGGTCATCATGGTGGCAATGTTGCTGGGGGGTCTTAGGTCCCTGTGGGTACACAAGGCACCTTGGCCAGGTGGGTTACATCCCAGCATGCTTAGGCAGCTGGCAGGGGTCCTGGCATGGCCACTGGTGGATCTGTTAAACACTGCACTAAATACTGGATGTGTGCCCAGAGACTGGAGTTAGCCACATGTGGTACCTCTCCACAACAGTGGGCCCCAGGACGATCCCGGAAACTACAGACTGGCAAGGCTGAGCACAATTGAGGTAAAACTGATGCAATCTATGCTCAAAACAAAGGCTGTTGCAGTTTCTTCAGGCTAAATGCTGTGGTAAACTGTGATAACCTGTTAGAAGTGTTTAGTTGATAAAGTCTTTACCTGGATTAGGAACTGGTTACGAGGGCTGCGTGTTATCTACTACAACTGAAATGGGGATGAAAGTCTTCATCTTGGACCAACACAGTTTGGCAACTTGGAGAAGGGTGATGGGTGGTACCCACGGGGGAGGACACCAGGCCCAGGTGGGAACGTCCCAATGTTTATGGAGAGGCACAATTGTGGTGTCCTCCAGCCAACAGGGCATGCGTATTGTGTTGGAGTGTAGGCCACACTGGCTGTGGGGTGGTGATAATACTAAATGGAGATTGCTGGTAGGAAGGTTGCCGACTGTGCAGTCAGCTCTTGCAGATCATTGGAGAGGTAAACTGGCTTAGCATGCAACCGTGGCCATTGGGGCGGGCAATGAGAGACAGTGGGAGGTGAAATGACGGACAAGTTGTAATTGTTGTTGTGAGACACGGACAACTTTCATCCAACAGGAGGCAAGCAACTATGGCCAGTGGACATTGCCAGAGGGCTTGGAAAGTGACCAGAGGTGTCCAGGGGGAGCCTAGAGGGGGTGATGGAGAGGGGATGGGCATTGGTTGGCATGCTAAGTCTCTCCAGTCATGTAGACCCACTACACCCGTCAGTATAAGAGGTGAGCGGTGGATGGGAGGATGCAAATGATGATGACATATCATTGATGTTAAGACAGGGCACTATTACAGCTGTGCAGGTACAAACCGGGCAGGGTGAAGTAACACGGCAGAGGGACACATCAAGGAGATCGGGAGGCATTGAGGCACATAGGGCTTAGGAGGGGTGGAAGACAGTAGGTTCAGGAAAAAGAAGGAAGACACTGCATATTGTGTGCCTATATTCAGATGTTGCCACAACAAACACGTGACGGACAAGCCTGGGTGTCCAGCTGGAACACAGTTATGCACCCCTCGTCACACTGACAGGGGAAGGAAGCAACTGATAGGAACCATTGGAGGAACGAGCAGCAGCAAGGAGGAAAGGAGACACTCCCTCGGAGAAGGGTTCCGGGGCACACAATCTGGGAGACATGGGGGAACTTCTCTTGCGAGCATTGAAATTTCACCAAAACAAGAAAGAAAATATTTTTTTCCGCGGGGGCACCCAGAGGAGGCACAAGTAAAGCAAGAAAAGTGGTGGCATTGGTCAAGACGGAGGGGAAATGAGCTGGGTGCTGGGGGGGCAATGCACCAGTAGGAGATACTGTATTGCCCAGAAGCATCACTGCATCACTGGCAAAAGAAAGGAGACTCAGGGTGGCGGCTCAGTGAGGAGAAAGCTCTGTAGATGGGATGGGTGGTGTTGCCTTGCTCTGGGTGTACAAACTGACATTGTCCACAGTGATCCAGCAGGATGTAATGGATCCGAGGAAGATCAGTGCAAATTGAGATAGTGGTTCAAGCTGGGGGGGTGGACATGGTTTGAGCAAGAGGAGGGTGGAGGAGACACACAGGCTAATGTAGGGGGAGGTGGGGACCCACAGGTAGCCAGTGGTAACAGGGATAATGATGCAGTGACAGTGCTGCTCTTGGGTGACTCCTTGACTGCCCTGGACACCAGAACAGCCACCATGAAAGCCGATGTCCACCAGAGGACTCTTAGTGAAGCTAGGAGGTGACAAATAGTGAGGGGGGAACCAGGAATGGTTACTTCATTGCATCAAGGATGTATACCTCTAATCCAGGACTCCAACTGGGCTGACGTGAGTTATGATGAGATACGGATTACTTAGGGTGAGCAGATGCTTACCTGTATATGGCCTGCTTGCAGATGGAAATGGCCTAGTAGCCTTTGTCTGCCATGAATATCCATTTTTCTATATTTGTTTGTGTCATCATTCTGTGTGTGCTGATTCCAGTTTTCCTCTAGTGCTATGTATGTACCCTGTGTCACACTTTGTGGTGCGCATCCACTCCGAGTGCTTTTACTGTCCACCCAAAGTTTAAAAAAAAACTGACAGTGATATTTGTTTTTCTCTCCATGGTATTCCCCTTGCTACAACATAATTATACTTATTTTCTCTTCTTCTTCTGCTTTGGGTGTGTGTGTGGGGGGCATTGGTAGTTCAACAGTCCCACTGTGTATAACTGCATCACTTGATTTCAGTTGACTGCACTCATTATGACCTCCACTGAGTCTCAATCAGGGGCTATTCTCACCTGCTTACCCTTGGTCATGTGCTTCAGTTTATGTGTTTGAGTACAGCACAATCACACAGACAATTGGGTCATCAAGCTAAATGTAGTAGTTTGCCTGCACTGCAAAACACCATGAATTGAGCACATCACAGTGTCTTTGGCATCATATTGGCAGTCATGCTGTCAGACATATCTGTGTTCCTTCATGGCCTCTTTGTTTGTACTATGACACACAATTCTGCTGTGGATGAGCACTGGGAAATTATCCACAGTGGTCGATATATCTATGTTGCACCGTCCCGGTGGCACTGTTGGTTAAGGCGCTGTATGCCACACCTCACACTGTGCCGTCAATCCATGTTGGTTTAGTAAGTGAAGCTGATGCACTAGCCATTGTTGGCAAGGGGAGAAGTCAGGACACAGACCGGAGGAGGCAGAAGGGGTGAATCGCTTGGGGGCTAGGGGAAAGGGAGCTTTTCTGAGGCAGTGAAAAGAGCATGCAGAAAAAGATAGGGAGTGAGACAGAGGTAGATACAGGGAAAGAGAGAATGACAGAGAGAGGGAGAGAGCCCATAAAGGAGTCAGTCATAATTCTGGAGGACTCTATAGTAAAGTGTATCATATGGTAGTGGTGAACGGGGGACAGGAAAAGCAGCATCTGGGTAGAGTGCATGCCTCACATGACAGCAGATAGGCTACAGCAGCATAGAAACATAGACTTTGACTGCAGATAAGGACCGCTTGGCCCATCTAGTCTGTCCATTTCCCTACCTACAAGATAGGCCACAGATCCTAGTTAACCAACAGCCTATTTCTTCCTACCCCCCACAAGAATTGCCTTATGTCTGTCCCATGCATTCTTGAATTCTCCCACAGTTTTAGACCCCACAGCCTACTCAGGAAGGCTGTTTCATGCATCCACTACCCTCTCTGTCAAATAATACTTCCTCACATTGCCCCTGAATGGCACCCCCATCTTTAAATTGTGTCCTCCTTGTTCTTGCACGTCTCTTTTTCTGCAAGATGCTACCCTCTTGGACTTTGTTGATTCCACTGAGGTACTTAAAAGTTTCTATCATGTCCCCCCCTTCCTTCTTTCCTCAAGGGTATACATATTAAGCTCCTTTAGTCTCTCCTCATACGGCTTCTCTTGAAGACCCTGCACCATTTTATTTGTCCTCCTCTGGACTGCCTCTATCCTGTCTATGTCCTTGCGGAGATAGCATCTTCAGAACTGGATGCAGTACTCCAGATGTGGTCTCACCAACTGTCTGTACAGAGGGATAACAACTTCCAGTTTTCTGCTGCTGATGCCTTTCCCTATGCATCCCAGTATACCCCCAGCATTCCCTACTGCCTTCTCACATTGCTTGCTAACCTTAAGGTCATCTAATATGATTACCCCCAAGTCCCGTTCATTTTTTCTTCTTGTTACTACCCCCCAATTTGCATTGCATATTGAATTTTTTGTACGGAAGGTGGTGGGGAACGAGGCATCATCGTTCTTGTGAAGATAAGCTGAATTATTTTTCAGCTGCCATGCCAAGTCGCCCCCCATCAATTGAAGTAAGCTCCAGCCAGGGGCAGAATGATGGACCTTTTGATTGTAACATTGCTCATGGTGTTATAGCGTCACTTTAATTTCTGTAACACCTTGATTCCCTGATGAACCGCAGAATCTATCAGTGGTTCTGTGTTCCTGCTGGTGTCCTTATTTCAGTCAGAGACCTTTACCACACTTTTGAAAATTTTCTGAATAAATAGGAGGAGGGATGCAACTATAGTTGCTGAACAGGGCACCAAGCTTGGGACATCCTTTTTTAAGGATGGCGTCAATATGTCCGGAGAAGTTTCGCTGTTGGTCCAGCCAAGCACCCAAGTACCTGAAGGAGGATGTGTACTCAAGTAGATTATCATCAAGGTTGAGGAAAGTGGGCATGGAGGCAATCCTAAAGAGTCTCTGCATTGTGGCAAAGGTCATGGACACAGTCTTCTTGTCATTAAGAAACAGTGTATGGTTTGCAAACCAGAGAAGAACTTTGTCAAAGTCATGCTGCAAGTTTAATGGAACAACGACAGGGTTCAGACAGATGTATAAGAACCGTATCAGTAGCGTACATGTGTATGATGGAGGGTGAGCAGACTGATGGAAGGTCAGTTAGAAAGATGGAGAATAATAAGGGCAGTAACACTGAGCCCTGCAAGAAAGATGTGCTTTTCTGGATGTGAGGGGAAATGACATCAGAAATCTTGACTGGTTGTGTTCTGCCAGTGAGGTTTGCTTTGAGCAAGTTTGTGGCTGCGGGACATAAACCAGCTGTTGAGAGGTAGTCTACCAGAAGGGAGTGGGAGTCAGTGTTGAAGGCCTTAACCAGGATGACCAAAATTAATGAGGTGATTTGGCCATTGGCCATCCCTGTTGGGATATAGTCAGTAAGCTGAAGTAAGGAGGTGGCAGTGGAGCGCTTTTTCCTGGAACCAGATTGGGAAGGGGTGAATTAGGAGGTGTCAGATATGAGGTAAGCTGTGAGATGACTGTATTATTAAAGTTTAGGTAGTGTGTGAAGGATAGATAGGGTGGTGGTTACCAGAGGAGGAAGGGACACTGCCTTTGGGAAGGGAGGATGTAGAGCTCCACAGAGCTAGAGAAAGAAATGATGGAAGTTAGGAGGTCAAGAATAATAGAGGCCTTCATGGTAGGACAGCAGTAGATACCAGCTACAAAGCTAGGGAGAGTAAATGGAATGGACACCTGAACTTGCTAAAGCATCACATGTCACTGAGGTAGAGGAGGAGTAACCTGTTGAGAATTGGAGGGAGGTAGGAATGTACATGGCCACACCACTTCCCCTGCCTGCGCTATCTTGCTTTAAGCGTGAGTAGCCAGGAATGGATACTGAGTGGCAGCACAGGTGAGAAACTGACCAAGAAGAGATGAAGGGTGCTGCAGGGTGCTGACTGAGCTGTCAGTAAGTGCATACTGTAACAGCAGGTAGTACAGCTCAGTTGGCGGCAGGCCATGATGGATCGCGAAGGAATGTGCTGGACACCGGCGCATGAATGGGGGGAGCAGGGTTTTTTGGCACTACATTACGGGATGGGTGATCCACTACACACCTGGGAACAGCATTACTTAAAGAGACACTGTCAGCCTTAGTATCTGTTGATTTCAGTGTTTCTCAAAATGCGAACTTCTGTAACGACTAGCATTCATTATGAGGCTACAATAATTTGTTTACCTTTCCGTTGGTCAGCCAAAGCTATATTTAATTTTATAATACATAATCCACATTCCCTTGGGTCAGACTTAATGTCCTTCTTTGGGGCAGACCTCCCACCATGCACAGCATGTTAGTAACCACCCAGGTCTCATGCACCCGCGTGATCAGTGTGCCTGTGATCACGTGATTCCAGTCATTCTTTCCTGCTGGCTTGAAACAGGTGCTGTGTGCTGCTCATTACCGCAGCCCCCATCCTATTGCTGCTTCTGCTGTTTTGTAAGTTCCTATCGTAGGTGCAGCATCTGGTATATTTTTGGGCTATTTCTCACACATGTGCGCTTCATTATCTGACCTATTGAGCCCCGTCATCAGCTGGTTCATATATGCTGCACTACTCTTTCCTAGCAGCAACCCGGCATGTACAAAGGCTGGAGCCAGCTTGCAATCAGTCTGGCTATAGAGAGTGAGAGCCACAGCCTTCCACTATTAGCTGTTCTGGCTGGTCCAGTACTGGAGCCATGCAATTTCACTGACTAGCATTTACTAAAAGGCAGGGAAAGATGCGAACAGGCACCAGTATTAAAAAAAAAATAAAACCTTCCACAGAAATGACTGTCTTGCAGGTAGAATTGTTGATACAATTGTTTACCTGGGGTATGACAGCTGTGCTATAACCCATACTGTAGTTTTGGGTGTAAGTCTTGCTTCTGCTCAGTTCCATGTGGGAAAACTGATGAACAAGGAGATCTAGTGACTCGCTCATGTTCCCCGAGTGAGTCAGTAACTGTGCTGAGGCTGGGACTGGTGTTCTGTTATTAAAAATCACTGTACTCCAATCATTAGGCCATGATATCTTCCTCAAATCAACCAGATATGGTGCCTTATGATTAGTGCTAGGGGACTTGTTGTACTATGCGGCCGCTCCATCCGTCTGCCTACAGTCAGTGAAAGAGAGGGACATACACTCGGTTTTTAGCCATACCCTCCAACTGTACCGTTCTTGCTGGTTCTGTACTGGAATTCTCTCATTAACCACACTAACCTCTCGGCAGTAGCAGTGCTGCTGCAGCCTTCCCTGACAGATTTGACGTTACTTTCTAGCTGCCATAGAGCACATCTAACTCAGCCGTGAAGCAAAACAACCAATTTAGTCATGTGGCTCTTGTGTTTACCTGTCAAATTTATCCAATTTTAATTTCTATGGATGAAGCTCAACGTAAACATATTATCACTACTTTTTTTTTTTTACCTGTAGGACATTTGTGGGTTTTATATGATTTCCTCAGAGGGAGCACTGATTCTTCGTTTAAAAAAATAATGTCATTCATTTTTTTCCATTATCTTACACAAATGTGCATTTGTTTCATTTTCCAGCAACAGAACCAAATGAGAAAATATGTTTTTGTTGACCGACACCAAGATCACTATGTGGTGGTGGTGGTGGTGGGGGCTAGTATAGCTTCACAGTCCATGTCTTTCGTTGTTTTCCCTTCTCTGATTCAGTTCAGCATTTTTTCCGTTTGCCAGTAACAAAACCAAACGAAAAAATATTTCTTAGTTGACCTAGACCAAGCTCACTATGTGGGTGGTGGGGGGGGGCTAGTATAACTTCACAGTCTATGTGTTTCATTGTGTTCCCTTATCTGCCCCTATTTACAATTTTTTTCATTTGCCAGCAACAAAACCAAAAGAAAAAATATTTTCTGTTTACCTAGACTAAGATCACTATGTGGTGTTTGTGGACGGGGGCTAGTATGGTGACCCAGTCCATGTCTTTAATAGTTTTCCCTTCTATGCACCAATTTTACATTTTTTTTTTCCATGAACAAAACCAAACGAAACAATATTTTTGGGTTGACCTAGAACAAGATCACTATGTGGGGTGGGGTGGTGCTAGTATGGTGACCCAGTCCCTGTCTTTCATTGTTTTCCCTTCTATGCCCCAATTTTGCATTTTTTTTGCCATGAACAAAAGCCTACACCTATAGCGCTATGTGCTGGTGTTATTGTCCCCTTGTATTTGTATGGTCCAGAAGTTTGTTTCACCTTGCACTGTCTAGCCATGCACTTGTCTGCACAACCCCACTGATTCCACCTACATGTGGATGCAATTCACTCGGTCACCAGACTTAAAAATAATTTCTCTCTCAATGTTATTGGTTCATGCACCCTTCTGTCTAAAATGTATTTCCTGGTACAATACTCAATAATGTCCTTTGAAGCAATAGTAGCATTTAGTTCTAGCTAACTGAACATGAGTATTGCCTAGCGCATACTGTAATTTTCCATTGTCAAGCTTCATGTTTTGTGTCTTATTTTCTGTTTTAATTTTTGCCTCTAAATTGTGCATGCAGCATTGAAACTGGTAAGTTCTTGTCCCCTTGTGCTTTCTCTGCACATGTTGCTACTGTTATTTTGACTGGCAACTACAAAAAGGCACACGGGGCTGAATATTCAAAAGGGGTGTGCCCTGCGCAATAGGGTTGCAACTGCACAAGTCCGAAATTGCACCACTCTGCCATATTCAGCAGGAGGCAGTTGCGCCCTCCAAGTCAAGCTGAGCTACAGCGCAATGAAAATGAATGCATGCTGAACTGAAGGGGTAGAAACCATGCATAAACTGCACAGCCCAATATTCAGTGGGCTGTGCAGAGTTGTGCAGGCACAACCCTGAACCTGTGCCGCACAACTTGATCCAAAAAGGAGTAGTCAAGGCCACCCACAGGTGAGCTGCCGCATTGCAGGGTGCAACACAGCAGCTGCCACCTGTGGAGGCCTCAACCTACCCCTGTGCCCCTGCAGCCCAATCATGGGCATATAATAACCTCCCCTGATCGTGGCCATATATCGAAAATACCCCTCCCGACTGACCCGATCACAGGCATATGTGTAAAACAGCCCCCACCCCCAACTGGCCCAATCATGGACAAAATTAAAATAAACCCACCCCCACCCACCTGATCGCAGCACCAAAGTGTCCAACCCCCCAGACTATATCCCTGGTGGTCCAGTAGACTGCTAAGCCCAATTGCGGCTGTATAATGTTTAACCCCCCAAGAACATATCCCTGGTGGTCCATTTTACCGCTAAGCCCGATGGCGGGCTGCAAAATGTTTAAACCCCCCAAGACCATATCCCTGGTGATCTAGTGTACCCCCACCCCCCCAGCAGCTGGCAGCATCCCACCCACCTGCCTCCACCCGCCGACTGACTGCCCAGTAGGGCTGCACACCCATTGGTGCAGAGCAAGAGCCCATGGGCATGCAGCCCATACCGTACAAGGCAGTCCAGATATGTGATTGGGCTTAGTGGTCCACTGGACCACCAGGGATACCATCAGGGATATGTTCTTGGGGGGTTGACACTTTCCTGGCTGCGATTGGGCCAGTCAGGGGGTTGGGGGATGTTTAACACTTTTGCCCGCAATCGGGCTGCAGGGGGTGTCGGTCCCCGATGGCTGCTGCCTGGCAGGGTACCATGCGCAAGTCCTCGGGAATCGGCACACCTGCATGCTAATGGCATCAAAATAGTGCCATAAATAGCTGTAAATGTCCCCCTCTGCACCTTGCATGAATTATGGCCCCATTTGCATGTCACCTTTTGAAAATGGGAAATTTGCAAATGGCGCAATGGTACTTGCGCCACAGCAACTTGAATGCTCCACTCTGACCACTTGCGGTAGCATAAGTTCCACTGTGCAATGCACAGTGGCTGTGGCCGGGGGGGGGTGATATTCAAAGGAGTTGCTCAATAGCGCAACTCCTTTGAATATCGCCCCGGCCACACCCCTGCACAACTCTTTTGTGCAGCGCAAGGGCTTGTGCCACAAAATAGCGCAGTTTGAATATCCAGTCCACGGTGTCTTTACATACATGGACATAGTGTTACCACAGCTGGATGCAGTTATCCATGCAGTAAATCGTGGCATGCTTTTTGAACATGTTTTTCTTTGCTGTGTGAGTATGACCTAGCAATGGGTATGGCACCATCTCTACAAACTTGCTAAGAAAGCATTTTTTTTTTATTTGTCATGTTTGTCCAAGACCACTACTATAAGGCTGCATCATGTCTTTCACAACCCATGGCTTACAACTTGAGATCATCACTTTTTTCTTTTTGGTGTGTTGTATTTTAGAACTGTTATCCGAAGGCACTATCATATACCATTTATTGGTTGTTGTAATGCTTGATGCGTTCTACTTTTTTTTTTTGCCTAATTGTTCCAATTTATTCCATGTGCCCAATCATACTCTTGTTTCCTTCCATCAAATGCAACTCTTGCTTAGGTATCTCTCCTGAGACTACTCCCCTTCACAATTCTTATGCAAGTCAATAAGATTACTTGTCTTCATCTCTCAATGGCCTCTTCTCAGACCTTTGCAAACAAACAATTGATGCAAGTCAATATGTCCTTGTAATTCATGTTGGTCTTTGTGTGGCTAGACCATGTGTTTTTGTTTCCACATGTTATCACCTCTTCCTGCTACTGCTTTTTGTGTAGCCCACTTCAAGGCTTTCATGCTGTCTTTGACTGTGCCTTTGAATGTACATGACATTGTTGCAATATAAATATAAATAAGCAGCTTGAGCTCAGCTCATTATCTCAAGCAGCAGTCCTACCCCCTTCAGAGAGCTGTGTCTTCATTCTTGTAGTGCCAGACAATGATGAAAGGCTCTCTGGACTTTCCACAAAAGGTGTAATGCCTTGTCTCAGGCTAACAATGTTCTTTTGTAAGTCCCTTAGTCAAAATGTTTTGATGCACTTAGGTATCCTCTTGTCTTTGTCTCAGAGTCTTGCTAGCAGACAGTGATCTACAAGGTACCTCACATTGAGTGCCTTGCTGTTCTAGTACTTCTTGTCAAATGCCTATTTTTTGTACTACAGTACATTCAAAATCGTGTCAGTCATTATTATTTATTTAGGACTGATCAGGGGCACTAGACACACTAGCAACAGTTTTCTGTCCCAAGCCCAGAGATTACAAGGTACAGACAGTATAGAAAGATTAATTTTAACACAGATTTCATACGACACAACACACACGGTTACAGCACTTTCTGCTGTATCGTTATGATACAAAAAATATTGTACAGAAAAAAAGGGCACATCATTTGCCACAATATCAGAAATGCTTGTAAGTCAAAGAACAGATACCAATTCTATATCAGTGCGATGGCCAATAGTGCATAGTGAGAGCAGAATACCGAGCAATGTATCTGATACTGGTGTAAGGCTTCTACCATGCTACAGTCACAACATTGAAAGGGTGGATAGGCCATGACAGGTCAGATGTGTGGTGAAAAACCATTGAGGTGAGACAAGTGGGATAGGTAATAATATAACTGACCCTTGTACCAGTGCACCTGGTTGTCATAGGACTTGGTGGGGGTGGCAGGTAAACGAGAAATGTGTAGGCCACTGGTTTACGGTGTGGGCCACATTAGAACAGAGCCGTCACTTTGGTGCACTGGTTGCATTTCCACTTGTAATGCCGTCGACCATTGTTCGTGAACTGACCCAGGTTGCTGTCTGTCAAGCAGGATGAACAAAGCTTGACCATTCGCAGACTACTTCCACTCTCCGCGGGGTGGTATTCCACCAATACCAAGACTGGTATCTTTTGATCTCAGTTTACAAGGTGTTCCACATGGACTGGGAGGGGGGAATTGCTGTAGGGGGTGGCTATTTATGTCAGGGCACGGTATACTCTGTACCATGGAAGTAGTGGTGTAAGGGACTACAGAAGCCATATTGGTACTGCGCCCTTATCACCTACTTTGCCAGTAGTTACATATGGAAAGCTGGTTGCTCTATTGCCGGATACATTCCAGCTGATGGCCTAGGATCCCTGTCCATCAATCCCCATCTCATCTGCTTTCTGTAGTGCAGAATTGAGTGGACTGCTTGTGTCTAGGTTGTGGTGGTCTTATGTCACCAGGTGTATGGCATTGTTACGCCAATTAATAAGTAATTATGCATTTTAAAAGCTTGTGCGGATGCCATGGCAATAAATTCAATGGAACATTCTTCTGATATTGATGATAAAAATATTTCATAATGTTTTCATTTAGGCAGTAGAGGATCACGCAAAAGTACTATCACCAACTGTCATGCTTTCAGGTCTTGACAATGGCTACCTGTTCTCTAGATCACAGATTCAGCATCTGTAACATTGTGATAACTTCAATCGCTGTTCAATAACTAAATTTAACATGATATAATCTTAACACACAGTGCCAGAGAACGTTTACACATAGAATGGCATGCTGTTTCAATGTTATTGGCAGTACAACAATCTTGTGTTTATAGATAGACCACCTTATACTGTGAACATTGCTTAAAGACTACAGATGTAGCATGCAGTTTGTGTGTGCCCCATTGCTTTAAAATAGTGACACAGACACTGGCCGTCACACTGTTGTAACCATGCAAATGCTTATTTGGCTATATATCGAGATCTGCTATACATGCATCTTGCCTGTATTACCAACATTGTGACTAATCGGGTTGCCAACGGTGCCTACCTACACCAACAATTGAGTTTTGTACAGGTCACGCTGCCTAATTTTCCTATCCATCAGAGCCAAACTTTGCAACCACCAACCACATTTGCATCCACACTCCCAGACACCATTGCGGGCTACCATTCACTTACCATGGCCCATGTCTCTGTCAGAGCAGGCATGTACAACCACATTACTGTCCTACACAGCAACACTGCAACTTATCTTACTTTTGTGTGTTCAGTCTGCATGCTTCCCTCATGTAAAGATGCCAACTTAATGGTATAGTCAAGCTGTGCCCTTACCACTGATCGGTAAAATGTGTTTAAACCACATGTTCAATGTGATCTTTGTTCTGCGTTGCTGGTCGGCATTACTTAGCCAGAGTTACCATTGATGTACAGCATCCTGCTACTGTACCAATTAGTCAGTGATTAGCTCAGCTCTTCGGCATTGTGGACAGATTGTGCAATCTAATCTGTCTTCAGCCCAGAAGAGCCTTTTCTCAAGAACAGTGTGAGCAGTTTGCTCTGTTCTTTGCAGATAAGCTTGCCAAAATCATATATAAGGTCCATCTGACCCTCTCAAATGGGAGTTGTGATGGTCGGCAGGAGATGTCAGACAGCCAGTTTGTGTGGTCTGACTTCAGCCTCCCCACAATCAGTGACATTGTGATGGTCAACCAATCACTGCCTCCGACAAACTATAATTTGGACCCGGGCCCCACACGACTCTTAGTGGATTGTCTCGATAAAATAGGACCAGTCCTTGCTGAGATAGTCGGGAGGTCCTTGGAGGGGCGGATCTTTCCAGATCCTCTTAAGGAGTCTGTAGTTAAGCCCCTTCTTAAGAAGTCCTCCTTGGACCCGGACTGTATGGCTAATTACATGCTTGTCTCTAACTTACCCTTTGTGGGTAAAGTTATTGAGAAGGTGGTTGCATCACAGTTGGATGATCATGTGACCAACAACAATGTCTATGATTCTCTCCTGTCTGGATTTAGGAAAAGGCATAGTACCGAGACAGCACTTGTGCGGGTACTAAATGACCTCCTAATAGCGAGAGATCGAAGGACCTGTTCCATCTTGGTCCTTCTTGATCTTTCTGTAGCGTTTAACACTGTGGACCATGGTGTGCTACTGGAACATTTGCGATCTATCTGTGGACTGTCTAATACAGTCCTCGGGTGGTTTCGATCATACCTCAAGGGTAGGACTCATAGGGTGGTGTCTGGAATATTTTTTTCCTCAACATCATTCTCCCTGTCCTGTGGGATACTACAGGCTTCCATTTTGGCACCCATGTTGTTTGCAGTGTATATGCTGCCATTAGGAGTGATTATTAGGTGGTATGGCTTGTGTTTTCATTGCAATGCAGATGATACCCAGCTGTACATGTCCTTTGTGCCCAGCTAGGATGCTGCCATCCTGTTTTTTAACAACTGTCTTGCCAAAATCCAAGACTGGATGAATGTGACTTGGTGGCAGTTGAAACCTGAAAAAACTGAGGTGTTGGTTGTGGACCAGGCAGTGTAGCAATTTTTTTGCTTGCCAGGAACAAAACCAAACGGAACACTATTTTTTTTGTTCACCAACACCAAGAGTGCTATTTTCTGGTAGTTGGTGGTGCTGGTATAGCGCCCCAGTACATTTGTTTCATTCACTTCCATTTTATGCCCCAGTTTAGCAGTTTTTCCCTTTGCCAGCAACCGAACCAAAAAAAAAATATATTTTTTTGACCGAGACCAAGATCACTACATGTTGGTGGAGGGGGGTTACATATAGCGAACCAGACAATGTGTTTCATTCTTTTCCCTTCTATGCCCCAATTTTGCATTTTTTTGGTTTGCCATGAACAAAAGCCTACACCTAGAGTGCTATGTGCAGGTGTGGTGTAGGGTGCTAGTACAAAGGCCCAGTCCTAGTCTTTTACTGTCACCTCATATTTGTACGTGACCCAGAAGTTTGTTTCACCTTTCACTGTCTAGCCGTGCACTTGTCTGCACAACCCCACTGATTCCACCTACAGCTGATATTTTTCAAGTCAAACTGCCTCTGGCTGGAAGCTGCAATACTGAACACAGGATTTGCAAGAAAGCGAGCTGTGCTCACAACAGAGGGAAGTGAACCTTACAATTGTCTTTGGTTTGTAGCAGATATTCTGCAGGTGGAGGCTACTTCTAACTGAAAGGTGAAATAGGGAACTTAGAATTATCAGGAAAAGACAGTCTTTGTTACAATTCTTAAGATTTTCAGTACAGGAAGAGTTTAAAGCACAGCTGACTTATTTTGGGGCTGACTGCTTTCAGAGCACAAACCACCATGCTGTTTTGGGGCTGGGGAGGTTTTACCTGTGTCTGACTTTGATGTCTGTATTTTTCTCTGTTTGAATAACAGAATATTTTCTCTGTCAAATTTTTGTGTAGGTTATCTTGCTGACAGGAAGGCACTGATTGCAGTGGGTCAAACTCTTAGCTGATTGTTTTGTGAGGGCACAGTTTAGGCCAAACACCTTCCCACCCTCACGCCACCCACCCCTGAAAATAGTTCCTTTATACCTGGGGTTCTGACATCATTTCCTCAAGAGTGCCAGGTGCATATCACTGTCATGTCCTCTCTAGCACACTGCACTGACAATACAAGCATACACATTGAATAATATATTTATTTCTATACAACAAACCAATCACACACACAAATGCACCAAAAAAAAGTAGATAAACATGTGGGGAGTAGTGCAATGTAATGACTGTGGGGCAGCAGTCTTCTGGGAGTCTTTCTGGAGGCTGAGATGCTGCCGTATTTGCAGACAACTCTCTGCCCTGAGGGAGGAGGTTGCCCGTCTTCAGGCCACACTGGACAGTAGTAAGGGAACCTTCTACCAGGCCACACTGGATGGTAGACAGGGAACCTCCCCATCCAGGGAGCACCAGAGCCACCACCACTACCTCAGAGGTTGTGAAGAAAGCACAGCAGTTAAACCACAGTGGGTTCAGGGAGGGTGTGGATGGTGGAACAGAGGCACACCCAGTCAGTTCTTCCACTCCACAATCCATACACCATTCTGGGGGAGCATAGCTCCCCTATGGATGCACCCGAAGAGGACACTAAGGAGGCAGAGGACAACTATCACAAGGGAGGCACACAGGAATGAGGCAGAGGACACTGCAAGGAAAGGAAGCAGCTACTGGTGGGGGACTCAATTATTCAGGTGATCAAACTTGTGTGGGAGCAGGGAAAACTGAAGTAAGGTGTCTGCCTGGTGCCATGGCTTGTAGGGAGAGAGGAAGCGCATCCTCAGGATCACGAGAACAGCTGTACGGGAGTCTGAGCTGGATGTCATTGTCCACCTAGGGACAAATTACTTGGCTCAACATGACATTAGAGCAGTGCAGAAGGACTTTGTAAAATGAGAAGGGCATAAGACAAGTAGCACACACGGTATCCTTCTCAGAGAGTGCTGCCTTCAATGGCATGAGTGAGGTGAGGTACTTTGCACCATGCAGTTTAATGAATGGTTGAAAAATGGTGTGGAGAACAGGGGTTTGGCTTCATTGGGGACTGTGGTTCCACCTGGAGGGACACCAGCCTATACTGGCAGGATGGTCTGCATCTGTCCAGGAAGGGAACAAGTCTTTTGAGCAATCGGCTTAAATGCTTCATTGGCAAGCTTTTAAACTAGTCAAGGGGGGAGGCACTGATACGCAGCTCAAAAATCCCAGCCTCTCCCTACAAAACAGGGTACTAAATGAGAAAAAGACCAAGGTAAAAAGGTCAGTGGGGGATGCTGCAACAGAAGGTAAAGCCATCAAAAAATGGAGAGCAATGAGTACCAATGCCCGCAGTCTGAGTAACAAGCTTCCTGAATTAGTGGCCTTGATGGAGGAGGAACATCTGGATATCGTGGCAGTCACATAAACATGGTACACACAAAACCATGACTGGGACATAAACATACCAGGATACACTATCTACAGGAGGGACAAGGAGGGTAAAAGAGGAGGAGTAGCTCTTTACATAAGGGAAGGAATCAAAGCAACAGAACAAAAGGGAAATCAGGGAGGAGAATTTATTTATTCATTGAAAATGTTTTACCAGGAAAGGCACACTAAGCAAAAAGATGCTCGTCTCACGGTGCGACCTGGGGGGGTTACAGAGTAGACTAGTAACATATAGAAGGTTGAGCTTAACAATAGAACAGTCAGTGACAATGCATAGGTGGAAGGGATTACAATTGGGCATATACATAGGGAGAACAGCAAAGTACGACACAATATCAAACAATAACCGAGTTAAAGCTGCACTGTCAGCTTTCCCCCTTCGTTTTTTGGTAAAAACAAGTAGTATGCCTCTTGCCACATACCACTTAGGGAGATGCTTGGAATGCCCATAGGGATGTAAAATAAATCAATGTTTACCTAGCTTCTTAATTTTTCTGTAAATAGGTATTCTACTGGCCCGCCAATAACCCCGTACATACCGGAAGTATTTCTAGGTCAGGACCGCGCGTCTGCCACAAGCGCGGTCCCGATGTACGATTATTTTCACATGGACAAAGAAGAATCATGTTGCGCTTATTCCTTCCATATTTCTCAACTCTTGCATCTATCTGGCACCACAAACCGAGCACTGGAAATGTAATAGTTTCATTTTTAAGCTGCAGCCGAAATCCCACGCATGTGCACCAGATGCAAGACCAAAAGATCCCACGCATGCGCAAGAGTGTGCCATTGGTGCACATGCGCAGGATTTCGGCCGCAGCTTAAAAATGAAACTATTACATTTCCAGCGCTCGGTTTGTGGTGCCAGATAGATGCAAGAGTTGAGAAATATGGAAGGAATAAGCGTGACATGATTCTTCTTTGTCCATGTGAAAATAATTGTACGCGGGACTGCGCTTGTGGCAGACGCGCGGTCCTGACCTAGAAATACTTCCGGTATGTACGGGGTTATTGGCGGGCCCGTAGAATACCTATTTACAGAAAAATTAAGAAGCTAGGTAAACATTGATTTATTTTACATCCCTATGGGCATTCCAAGCATCTCCCTAAGTGGTATGTGGCAAGAGGCATACTACTTGTTTTTACAAAAACAAAGGGGAAAGCTGATAGTGCAGCTTTAACAGGATCTAGGTTACACAGTGAGTTGGAAACAGAGCTGAACATGAACAATCAGGTTTGGAAAACATATCATGGTACACATTGAGGCAGCGGGAGGTACTTAAGTGCAAGTTTCATAACAGGTAAAGATATCAGAGCTTAGTGCAAGTAGCAGAAGTTGAGCTAAAGGGAGATGTAACAGGTTAGAAAGGCGGGAATAGCAAAGCAAGATGGGGTAGGGAAGGAGGGAGTAGGGGTGATGGGCTGTGAAGGGAGACAGTAGGTGAGGGGATGGGGAGGCGCGGGTAGAAGGGAAGGGAAGGAGACAATTGACAGTGGTGGAGTGAGTAAGAGAGTGTAAGTGCATGAGGTATATAGGCCAGACAATTATGAAGCACTGTGGGTAAATTGGAGACCGGCAATGGAAGCTTCAATCCACACAGGTGTTGTATACAGACCCTTTCACAGGGGAGGAAATGGACAAGGAAATGATAGAAAGTATACTTATAATGGCAGAAAAGGGAGATATTGCTGATGGGTGATCTGAATATGCCAGATGTTAACTGGAGTGCAGTTGCAGCAGTCACTTCTAAGAGTGGGATTATTCGAGATGCCCTACAGGACCATCGAACAGTATGGTTCACAATAAACACAGCAATAGAGTCAAGCCATACAAAGACAAAGGTACTGGATTTTAGGAGGGCTGACTTTGTCAAAATGGGTGAGTGCCTAAGGAATGCACTAGCAAATGGGCAGGAAGGAGGGGTGGAAGAACAATGGAGAATAATAAAAACTGCCATCACAGAGGTAACAAGCCTTTGTGTGAAGCAAAGAAACAAAACGAAACGATGAAAGAAACCACTATGGTTCTCAAAAGAAGTGGCAGTTAAGGTTCAAGTGAAAAAGAAAGCATTTAGAAAGTACAAGGAATCACAGACGGAGCAGGACAGAGAACTGTGTCAGTAAAGCAAAAGGAAGCTGGGGATGCAGTCAGAACAGCAAATGCCCAAACCAAGGAAAAGATACACAACTCTGTTAGGAAGGTGGATAAAACCTTTTATAGGTACATCAGAGAGCAAAGGAAGACCAAGGGAGGGATAGTGAGGCTTAATAAAGAGGAGGGAGGGTGGGCAGAGGGTGACTGTGAAAAGGCAGAGATACTAAACAAATATTGTTGCTCAGTATTTACAAAGGAAGAGGGGAGAGGTTCCTAAAACAAACAGTAGAAACACCCTGGATACAGAAGTTGATACCAGCCCATTTACAGAAGAAAGGGTTCTGAAAAAACTCTTAAAAGTGAAGGTAGACAAAGCAATGGGTCCTGATGGGATTCATCCCAGAATTCAAAAAGAACTAAGGGTAGAACTAGTGACACCACTGACTACCCTCTTTAACAAATCATGGGAGTATGGGTTTGTACTCGAGTACTGGAGGAGGGCAGATGTGATTCCCCTTCACAAAAGTGGGAGCAAGGCAGAAGCAGGAAACTACAGACCTGTTAGTTTAATCTCCGTGTTAGAGAACATGATGGAATCACTTCTGAAGGACAGAATTGTCAAGTATCTAGAGACCAGAGGGGCACAGGACCCAAGGCACCATGGATTCACAGCAAGAAGGTCATGCCAGACTAATCTGATAGATTTATTTGACTGGGTGCCCAAAGTAGTAGATCAGGGAGGGGCTGTGGGCATGGCCTACCTAGACTTTAGCAAGGCATTTGACACAGTCCCACACAAAAGATTAATATACAAGTTAGCCAGCCTGGGAGTGGGTCCCAAGATGACAGCCTGGGTAAAGAATTGGCTGGAGAATAGGACACATAGAGTACTAGTAAATGTAAATGGAGTACACTCTGAAAAAATGGGTGTTACTAGTGGGGTACCGCTGGGTTCAGTATTAGGACTGGTCCTCTTCAATGTCTTTATAAGCGACATTGCAGAGGGACTGGAATGAAAAGTATGTCTCTTTGCAGATGACACAAAGATCTGCAACAGAATTGATGCACAAGGTGGGGTTGAAAGGATGAGAAGGGACTTGGCAAGGTTAGAGGAAAGGTCAGATGTATGGCAGCTTAGATTCAATGCTAAGAAGTGCAAGGTAAGGCACCTGGGAAACAAAAACCCAGGGGAAGAGTGCACAGTGGGTGGGTGAGATACTAACAACAACAAAAATTGAAAGGGACCTGGGTGTAGTCATATCAGATGACCTAAAGGTGGGCAAGCAATGTGAGAGGGCAGCAAGGAGGGCTGGTGGGATACCGGGATGCATAGGGAGAGGCATCACCGGTAGAAAACAGGAAGTATTATTCCTCTGTACAGACAGCTGTTCAGACCCTATCTGGAGTACTGTGCAGTTCTGGAGACCCAATCTCTGCAAAGACATAGACAGGATGGAAACTGTCAGGAGGGCAACTAAAATGGTGCAGGGTCTGCACCATAAGACATATGAAGAGAGAGTTAAGGAGCTTAATATGTATAGCCTCGAGGAAAGGGGGGACATGATAGAAACTTTCAAGTACCTCAAAGGAATCAACAAAGTCCAAGAGGGTAGCATCTTTTAAAAAAAGAGGTGTACAAGAACAAGGGTGGACAATTTGAAGATAGCAGGAGGCGGCTCAGATGTAATTTAAGGACTTTTTTTTTCACAGAGTGGGTTGTGGATGCATGGAACAGCCTTCTGGAGGAGGTTGTGGAGTCAAAAACACAGGTGGAATTAAATCATGCATGGCACAGTCATAAGGCAATTCTAGGTGGTGGGGGCAAGAAGAATTAGGCTGCTGGTTAACTAGGATCTGCATCTTATCCATTAGGTAGGGAAATGGGCAAACTGGGTGGGCCAAGCGGTCCTTATCTGCCGTCAAATTCTATGTTTCTATGTGGATGCAATTCACTCGGTCACCAGACTTGAAAATAATTTCTCTCTCAATGTTGTTTGTTCATGCACCCTTCTGTCTAAAATGTATTTCCTGGTACAATACTCAATAATGTCCTTTGAAGCAACAGTATCATTTAGTTTTAGCTAACTGAACATGAGTATTGTGTAGTGCATACTGTACATTTCCATTGTCAGGCTTCATGTTTTGTGTCTTATTTTCAGGTTTAATTTTTGCCTCTAAATTGTGCATGCAGCATCGAAACTGATAAGCTGTAGTCCTTCAGCTTTCTCTGCACATGTTGCTACTGTAATTTTGACTGCCGACTAAAAAAAGGCACACTGTGTCTTTACATACATGGACATAGTGTTACCACAGCTGGATGCAGTTATCCATGCAGTAAATTGTGGTATGCTTTTTGAACATGTTTTTCTTTGCTGTGTGAGTATGAGCCAGCAATGGGTATGGCACCATCTCTACAAACTTGTGAAGAAAGCATTTTTTTTTTATTTGTCATGTTTTCCCAAGACCACTACTATAAGGCTGCATCATGTCTTTCACAACCCATGGCTTACAACTTGAGATCATCACTTTTTTACTTCTGATATGTCGTATTTTAGAACTGTTATCCGAAGGCACTATCATATACCATTTATTGGTTGTTGTAATGCTTGATGCGTTCTACCTTTTTTGCATAATTGTTCCAGTTTATTCCATGTGCCCAATCATACTCTTGTATACCCTTGCTTCAATTCAAGTTGTATGTTTTCTGCTTTCAAACCATGTTTCCTTCCATCAAGTGCAACTCTTGCATAGGTATCTCCCCTTGGACTACTCCCCTTCACAATACTTATGCAAATAAATAAGATTACTTGTCTTCATCTCTCAATGGCCTCTTCTCAGACCTTTGCAGACAAACAATTGATGCAAGTCAATATGTCATTATAATGTATGGTAGAATGCTGTTAAGCATAAAAATCCATACCAACTAAAAAGTTGTTATGCTGCAGTAGCTTGTTGTTATGCTGCACTAGGTACGTAGCTACTGCAGCATAACAACTTAGAACCTTGCTTGCATTCCAAAAGCGTGAGCCGCGTTGTCAAGCTTTACCTCAGAACATTTGCCATTTACCCGAGCAGTAAATTCAACAAGGGGCTGTAAATGTAAAATTATTAATTACCTCATGGCGGTCATCACAAAAACTGCAATATGGACACGATGAACTGTGAGTACCACGAACTCCGTGATGCCTGCCCTAACAAATTACGTCCTTTGAACTTTGACTCAACGTCCCCTCTTACTTGTCTCATCGCAGGTCACATCGGAGGTCATGGCAGCACATTGGATCAAACTTGAAATACAATAGATAGGTGACCATATACTATAAAAGACAATGTATGGTCCCTTATCCGTAACAAGTTTGAAAAATCTTCTCGAGGTCGTCATGATGACTGAACCTCTCGAGCTTCGCTCTCGAGGTTCCAAACGTCGCCATGACGACCTCTCGAAGAGTTTACAAACTTGTTACGGATAGAGGACCATATATTATCCTCTATGTAATTCATGTTGGTCTTTGTGTGGCTAGACCATGTGTTTTTGTTTCCACATGTTATCACCTCTTCCTGCTACTCCTTTTTGTGTAGCCCACTTCAAGGCTTTCATGCTGTCTTTGACTGTGCCTTTGAATGTACATGACATTGTTGCAATATAAATATAAATAAGCAGCTTGAGCTCAGCTCATTATCTCAAGCAGCAGTCCTACCCCCTTCAGAGAGCTTTGTCTTCATTCTTGTAGTGCCAGACAATGATGAAAGGCTCTCTGGACTTTCCACAAAAGGTGTAATGCCTTGTCTCAGGCTATCAATGTTCTTTTGTAAGTCCCTTAGGCAAACTGTTTTGATGCACTTAGGTACCATCTTGTCTTTGTCTCAGAGTCTTGCTGGCAGACAGTGGTCTACAAGGTACCTCACATTGAGTGCCTTGCTGTTCTAGTACTTCTTGTCAAATGCCTTTTTTTTGTACTACAGTACATTCAAAATCGTGTCAGTCATTATTATTTATTTAGGACTGATCAGGGGCACTAGACACACTAGTAACAGTTTTCTGTCCCGAGCCCTGAGAATACAAGGTACAGACAATATAGAAAGATTAATTTTAATGCAGATTTCATATGACGCAACATACACGGTTACAGCACTTTCTGCTGTATAGTTATGATACAAAAAATATTGTACAGAAAAAAACGGCACATCATTTGACACAATGTCAGAAATGCTTGTAAGTCAAAGAACACATACTAATTCTACATCAGTGCGATGGCAAATAGTGCATAGTGAGAGCAGAATACCGAGCAATGTATCTGATACTGGTGTAAGGCTTCAACCATGCTACAGTCACAGCATTGCAAGGGTGGATAGGCCATGAAAGGTCACATGTGTGGTGAAAAACCATTTAGGTGAGACCAGTGGGATGGGTAATAGTATAACTGACCATTGTACCAGTGCACCGGGTTATCATAGGACTTGGTGGGGGGGGGCCAGGTAAACGAGAGATGTGTAGGCCACTGGTTTACGGTGTGGGCCACATTAGAACAGAGCTGTCACTTTGGCACACTGGTTGCATTTCCACTTGTAATGCCGTCTACCATTGTTCGTGAACTGACCCAGGTTGCTGTCTGTCAGGCAGGACGGACAAAACTTGACCATTCGCAGATTGCTTCCACTCTCTTTGGGGTGGTATTCCACCTCGATGCGTGCTGACTCCTGACAGCGGATGGGAGCACAGCACCACGGGAGATGTAAGTTGGAAGTGTGGCCTTGTTGAAGTCGGTGCAGGCCTATACATCAGTTGCTCACCACGCCCAGGTAAAAATAAACATGCACAATGGTCTCACCAATGATCTGTGTATTATGACTTCGAACATACTAAAAGCCAGCAGAGTAGGCCTGACGCTCTTTTGTGTCTGCTCGGTAGCCATCCCCTATCATGCACTTTCTCCTCCAAGCTGTTTCCCAAAGCTGGGCAAGCGTGTCTTTAGTACACCCATGTATCTCTCCCATCCCCTCATGAGTCCCCACACCATGCTTGGCTCTACTAGACTTACCAGAATCCATATCTATGATGTCCACTTGTCTCTGTCTGTCCAGTGTCCTTCTCACCCAGTCTTAACCATCTATGCGGCTGGTCTGGCGCAATCTCCCCAAAACAAAACCATACTGTTTAGCATCCAAGTTCACCAGTCCAGCCAATTGCCTCCCATGCTTCCTTTCGATGAAGCTCTCTATTAGTTTTCCTCCCACTAATGTTACACTGACAGGCCTGTAATTTCACATCTCCTACCTATAACCTCCATTTGTGGCTAGGCAGCACGGGAGCTACACTCCAATCCTGGGGAACCCTTTCTGTCTGTAGAGAGATTTTACCCTCCCTAGCTCTTTTCTCAATATAGTCTCCATCCTCTTCTGTGCTTGTCCCACCTGATACCCAAGCCTATTTTCATCCTCTCAGCTCCCTCTGCCCTATCCTCTCAGCTGCCCCTCCTGCTGCTTCCCTGTTGAAGGTAGCCCACGTCTCCCTCCCTAGAAAGTGAGGCAAAGTACTTGTTCAGTAACTCTGTCTGCTCTGCCGCCTCCTGTGCCCATTATTCCCCCATCATAATCCTTGAGATCTGTGCTCTCCACTTCCTCTTTTCCCCTATGTATCTGTATGAAACCTACCCCGTGATAGCCTTAGCCAGGTGGTGCTCCATCATTGCGTTTGCTCCCAACGCCGCAGTTTTGACCCTTCTAGCTGACAAATCATCCCCCCCTTCCACCATGGATTGCTTTACACGTTCATAGCCAGTTTTTTATCCCTTACTGCCTCTTGCATCTCGCTGGTCCTCCTGCACGGCTTGCTGCCCCTCACATTTTTATGCCTTACCATTGCACAGATTCCCCCCAGTAGGTTCTCCCACCGGTTTTAACAGAAAGTCATCTTGAAACACATCCATGATCCTCTGCTCCTGGGACGTCGCTGATGTCATCATATCCAAGTCTGGCCACAGCATCTTTCAGTCCCCACTGATGAACAGCATCCCTTTTCCCAGTCACAATTCCCTTGATGTTCTCAATTGAGTTTCCTCTTGTTCATCATCCATTGCGGGTGGTGGTAAGGGCAGTGTATGGAAGGAGAGGACACTGACGAAAACCCTGCATTTGATTGGCGTTAGGTTGGCATTGCGGGATGCATTAATTGCATGATCCAGCATTAAGGATGCTCTGCAGAAGCAAATTAAAATGTATGTACATGAGTATACTATTTTGGTCACTGTGTCCTTATCTGATGTCACCTGTTACTTTGCTGTGTTTAAATGTATTGTGTCTGTGACGCATACATGCAGAACCCAAAATATCAGTCATGAATAGAACTGGTTGATGGCTGACAAAAACTTTCATTGCTATGCACAATACCTGCAGGCGCCATGACACCAGTCCGTTTTCAGAATCCACTGTTGATAATGTACCTGGAAAGATAAAATGTGAGCAGGTTATGCTAACACCGCCTGAGACTCAAATGTCAAGCCATCATCAAGTATCACACCCAGATTCGTTATCTGTTCTGTAGGGAGAAATGGTATTCACCCAGTACAAGACAGTGGTTATCCCAATGAGCCCCTGCCACACCATGACCACTCTGATCCACTACCAGCACTTCAGTCTTGTGAGTTTTGAGTCTTTGCCAGTTATACCATAGATGCAACTCCAAAAGATATGTCGACAACAAGTAGACGTAAGTGGGTGTCCACATGCAGGCTGCTGTACTGCAGAGAGGAGCATGGCATGTCAATGATGTCTCAAGTGTTTATTACTCTTTTTGGTGGTACTGTGTCAAAGGGCTTACGAAATTCTAGGCAGGCAATGTCAACGGAGCATCCCTTGTCTCCTACTTCACTCACCCAGTAAAAGAAATCCATTTGTTTCGTCTGACAAGACCCTCCTGCTGTGAATCCAAGCTGCATCATTACTGTGATCCATTAGCCTATAGATACTCAACATTTATGTTCTTCTGAAGTGATTTCATCATTTTCCCTATCACAGATGTCAGACTGACAGTTCAGAGAGGGGGGTATGCATACAAAACCTTTGTGGACTGTGGTGGGATTTGCATTTTCTATAAGGTGCCCCACAGTTCCTACTCTCATTCATTTTTACTATTCTGTTGAACTGCCTTTATCCCGTCCCTTTAACATAGAGCTAATCCTCTCCCTCTTCTACCTCCTCTCTCTCTTCTGCATGGCATGTCCCTCCTGGGTGTAGTATAGCCTGGTATGTTACCTTCACAGCCTTTGTTCTCTGAGTAACATGTTTCTGTGACTGCCATGAGATCCGTTCATCCTCCTTCCATCAAGTCCACCAGTTCAGGTCTCCTGTTGCCCTTACTACGCATTCTTACTCGTTAGCCTCCATTTCTTTATGTCCGTATCCCTTTTCCCCAGCCTGTCCTTGTTGCCTTTTGTCATTTTTCAATTTAGCCATTCTCTTCTCCATATCAACGTCTCTATATTGGTTTTTATTGCACTAAATTCTGTTATTTCTTTTGGTGGAGATGCTTGGACTTCACTACACCTGGTCAGTGTCTCCACCCATGCCTAGTACGAATGCTTGCCAATGAAACATTTCACCCTATCACCTAGTGTCCTGTTTCCCCTTTTGGACAGATTCCAACCATCATGAAAATATAGTTTCTAATCACTCCAGCTCTACCACCAGTACCTAATGAAGCCAAAGACAGTATCTTGTCTCAAATTTTTCAATCGCTGATTGAATCCCATGTTGTGGCACACATTAGACTCACTCATGCCATGGACAGGCGGCACCTCCCATACTGTTACCATGCATGCTGCCTGATTAAGGATCATCGCCAAATCGCCAAACTCTATCAGCATTGCTCTTATCCCTTTCACTGTCAATTACTTTGTCCATATGTGGACAATGCCATAAACATCCCTCCACCATGCAGGTGCTCCAGGGATCCTCAATATTTGCTCCCTGTCATGTCAAAGCTATTGCACCACGCTGTGTTCTTATCTGCCTCTTGCCTTCCTCCAATGGAGGCTTGATGATTTTTAGTAGAGCTCAGCTCTTGCTGCCATGGGTTATCATTCAACAGACTGGAATGATGACATTATGTTATATCACAGTCACAGTCTCATCCAACCAGTGATTCACCAGAGTGGTGTGTGTGCCAAAAGTGCCGGTTACTGTCATTGCAAGTTGAGAGAGTCTGCAGTGGATTATGTCCTGGAGACTGCATTTCAGAATTACGTACGTTGTACTGCATCCGGTGCCTGCTTCTTTGCTCCTGTCTAACCTGTGCACTGTTGCTGTTATGCTACCTCTGTGTTGCCACATGCATCTAATTGTTTATTATATTTATCCTAATAAGTAAGCTGTGTCTTTGCATGCACTGTTCATGCCTCAATGCGATGTGACTTCACCTATTAATTGATTAACAAGGCCAAACGTGCAAGCATATACACTAATGAACCCAGTCTAGTACAGATGATGTGCTGTGGTGATGCTTGTTTAATTCCAATGTGCATTATAGTGTGTGGGTGACAAATGCACAGCTGGGTCAGTTCAGCA
The DNA here is from genome assembly GCA_016271365.2 of Neoceratodus forsteri. NCBI lineage: Eukaryota > Metazoa > Chordata > Ceratodontiformes > Ceratodontidae > Neoceratodus > Neoceratodus forsteri. The sequence goes on along the minus strand of CM057459.1, from coordinate 186,946,626 downwards.
CACAGGAACTGGGTACATCCTCAATAACTCCCCGCCTTGAGTGCCTTACTGCAATTATACAATGGACCCATCTGTTAGATGTGTTTAATTATGTTGTTTTATAACTGCTTTTCGTCAGCCATGGGTAATGCATTATTTACCCACGGACATGTGACACGCGTTGATCAATGTGGTTACAGGATAGTCACACACCATTGTATAATTCAATATATTTCATATGTTGCGTGTTCATCATTACATTGCATATGGAAACCTGTGAATGCCTTTCCTGTGTGAGTACTGTGTGATCTCTTCCTTTTCAAACATTTCATTCATGCATTATGCTGTGCTCACTTCTTCCATTTCCGGCGGTGTATGACCAATGAACTAGTGCAGTCTCGAACCAATTTTTTAAGTATGGCATTTAAGATTAATTTAGCAGTAATGATTGTTCTGTTACCTGTTGTTCATGCGAAGCTTTGCACTAAAATCTGTCATGCTCTGCCACTGACATGTGTGCCTTTCAATGTGTATCTGTTGTAACTTATCATTATTTTTTTTTTTCTTTCAGGAGATTGATCATCTAGTATTGGATCCCGCTGTATTAACTTTGTCAGCAAACTATAGGCAGTATTTTTTTTCTTTGGCCCATGCTGCAGACACCAAATGAGCTTGGAGGCATTTGGCATTCCATCAATACATATTATGGCATCTGGTACACCTTGGACAATGCATTCGTGTTCCAGTGCCCATCTGCTGTGTGTGGAGAATTAGAGATTTGTACCCTGCCCCATCTGGGCAGTATACCGGTTTCCATCCAGATCGCTTAATTTAGTAGACACATGTTTAAAAATGTACTGTCCCTTTTGAGTCCTCTGCTGCATTTATAGTTTATTGAGCTGTACTTTTTTGCACTCAGCATTAAATATATTCTTTCAGCTGCTCAAGTGTCCGTTTGTGATCCTCAGTGTATGTATACTTCGTATGACAATTTTGACCATACAGTGTTTGTACCATGATTTTATTATGTCTGTTCATTACAGAAATACACAGTACATAACATGCACAGCTACTGAGGTACATGTCAATTGAAATATTCCTGAGCATCCACCAATAAGTACATGGCTGAATGAGATACGGTTAATAAATAAACCAGCCTAATAAGAGTGAAACTTTGATCTAGTAGCTTCTTGTTTTGTGCTATGCTATGGATGCCTGGATATCATAGCAATTGCAGCAAGATGGTACACAGATACAAGGGGGGTTCGAATAAGGGACGATTAGCTCTCTATGTAAGGGAAGGAATAAAAGAAACTGAACAAAAGAGTAAACAGGGAGGAGAGGAGTCAGTATGGGCCACCTTAGAGACTGGCACTGACACTACAGTCAGCACAGGTGTTGTATACAGAGCCCCAATTCAGGTGGAGGGAATGGATAAGGATATGATAGAAGACATCCTTAGAATGGAAGTGAAAGGGTCAATACTGTTGATGGAGGACCCGGATATGCAAGACATACCTCTCAACCTTTTGTCTCCCAAATGTGGAAAATAGCCTCTCAAAATGTGGAACAAATGAGCAAAATGTGGAACACTTGATCAAATATTTACCTAGGAGGCTCAGAACACTGTTAAAATGTTTGCATTTATGTTAAGAAAGTCTGTTATTAATTGAGTAATACATTTTTTGCAAAATTTACTACAGATTTTTGCTTTAAAATGTTTATACTGAATGTGGAACAAGTCCTCACAATGCAGAACAGGGAGCTTTTGTGAAGTAAAATGAGGAACGTTCCATAATGTGGTACAGTTAAGAGGTATGATGCGAGATGTAAACTGTTGCAACTTTGCAAGGGACATGCCTCAGACAGCTAGTTTTGGAACCCACTCATGAGGGAGTACTCTTAGCCATCACAGAGCCAACAAGGATTTGTGTGAAGCAAACTAACCAATCAAAATGAACAAAACAGTCAGTATTGTTCACAAAGGAGGTAACCGAGATGTTTATGGCAAAAAATATAGCATTTAGGAAGTATAAGGACACACGGAAGAAGTCGGCCAGACAACTGTACCAGTTAAGGCAGAAGAAAGCCGTGAGGGTAGTCAGAATAGCAAAGGCCCAAACTGAAGTGGGATCAAACCTTTTATAGGTATATCAAGGAGTTTAGAAAAACAAAGGAAGGGACAGTGAAATTGCATAGAATTTGCAGTAGGTGGTCAAAGAGGCACAGTGAAAAATCAGGGACACTGAAAGAAAACTTCTGCTCAGTATTTGCCAAAAAATAGACTGTGTTGAGGTGCCTAATATACTTTCCATCAGCACTTTGGCTAGTGTGGCTGGTCTCACAGTCCTTTAACAGAAGAACGGGTGCAGAAATAAGTCATAAAACCGAAGCAATCTTGCCTGATTGAATTCATCCAAGCATTCTAAAAGAACTAGGGAGAGAACTAGGGACACCATTAACTATCCTTTTTGAAAATTCATGGGAGGATGTTGTACCTGAGGACAGGAGGAAGGCGGATGCGATTCCCCTTCACAAAAGTGGGAGCCATGGAAATATACTTGTGGGTAATCATATCAGATGACCTCAAGGTAGCAGAAAAGGTCAGAGCCCAAAGGCTGGCCTTCAGTAAATATAAGGGAACACAGCAGGCTGAAGATAGGGAGGCATAAACAAATGTACTAAGGGATGCAGGGAAAGCAGTAAGGCAGGAAAAGTCACCAACTGAAGAAACACTAGCACGAACAGTAAAAGAAGGTGATACGACTTTCTATAGATGCATTAGTGAATAGAGAAAGTCCAGAGGGGGTATTTCACAGCTCAAGGGAGAAATCCGGTGCATGTGCAGAGGAGTACCCTTTATCAGCATCTATCCTAAATAGATACTGCTGCTCAGTATTTACCAGAGAGAAGGTAGGGCAGGGCCCACAGCTCAGCACCATGGACACTGGAGGGAGGTAGGAGAGCGCTACTCCTTCACAAATGAAATGGTCCTACAAGAGCTCGCCAAGTTTAGGGTTGACAAGGCTATGGGACCTGATCCCATATATCCCAGGGTACTTAAGGAGCTAAGGGTGGGATTAGCAGAGCCATTTGCAGAACTGTTTAGTGAGTCTCTGAGCACAGGAGAGGAAGGTTCTATCAAACTAAATTCATAGATTTCTTTGCCTGGGTAACAAGAGTGGTGGAACAAGTGGGGGAGCAGTTCATGTCGCCTACCTTGACTTCAGCAAAGCTTTCAACACTGTTACATAGATACATAGACAGTGTCGGCAGATAAGGGCCTATGGCCCACCCAGTCTGCCCATTTGAGCTTGTAAGTTCAGTTTGTTTTCCTAGAAGTCTGTTGCACCTTACCCCTGACCTCCAGAATTCCTTTATGTCTATCCCATGCATTCTTAAATCCGTGATTGTTTCAGCCCCCACCACTTCCTCTGGCAGGGTGTTCCACTTGTCCACCACCCGTTCTGTGAAGAAATTCCTTCTCATGTTTCCTCTGAATCGTCCCTCCAACTTCATCCCATGCCCTCTAGTACTGGAACATCTTTTCGCTTAAAATAGTGTTTTCCTGCACCCTGTTCCTCCCTGTAAGATACTTGTATATCTCTATCATATCCCTCTCTCCTCTCCTCCAGGAGTACATGTTCAGTTCCTTCAACCTGTCTTCATAGGACTTGTGATGCAATCCATGCACCATCTTTGTTGCCCTCCTCTGAACCTTCTCTACCCTGTCTATGTCCTTACTTAGGTATGGTCTCCAGAACTGTACACTGTACTCCAGGTGGGGCCTCACTAGTGTCTTGTATAGCGTAATTATGACCTCCCTTTTCCTGCTGGTAATGCCCCTGCCTATGCATCCCAGCATCCTATTTGCTTTACCTGCTGCCTTGTCACACTGTTTCCCTACCTTGAGGTCATCAGAGATGATAACCCCAAGATCCCTTTCTTGCTTGGTGCATGCTATATCCTCACCCCCCAACTAACTGTTCAACATAGAAGATTGATAAATAAGCATCGGTAGGCTCGGGTTGAGTCAGAGGTTGGTCAACTGAGTGCCAAACTGGTTGACAAACAGAAAACAGAGTTGTAGTCAATGGTATACAGTCAGAAGAGATGCAATTCACAAGTGTGGTACCTCAAGGATCAGTCCTGGGGCAAGTCCTCTTTAATGTCTTCATTAGTGACATAGCAGATGGACTAGAGGTGTAGTCTTGACTGCTTGCTGCTAACACCAAGATCTGCAAAACAGTAGATCATCCTGATGTGGAGTGCTGAATGAGAAGAGAACAGGATACACTCGCAAAATGGCAGTCACAACTGAAGAAAGACACTTGGGCATCATCATCATCACTGATGACCTGAACTCATCCAAATAGCCCTCTAAACCACTTGGTAAGGCTAGGGTGATGTTCGGGTGCATTAGTAGGGGTATCACAAGTCGTAAGAGGTAGGTAATAATCCCTATTTACAAGAAACTAGTTAGCCACCATCTTGAGTCCAGCGTGCTGTACTGGAGGCCACACTTTCATAAGGACATTAAGCAAATTGAGGCAGTCCAGAGAAGGCAACAAAAATGGTACATGGACTACATCAGCAGACATATGAGGACAGATTAAAGGAGCTCAATATGTATACCCTTGGGCAAGGGAGGGAGAGAGGTGATATGATCGAAACATTCAAACACATTTTTGGTGCAGTAACAAGGTAAAAGAGTCTAACATGTTTAGATATAAGAAAAATAGCAGGAGAAGAGGACAGAGCTTGTGATTAGAGGTAGGCCAATTAAGTGGTCATGTGAGATCCAGAAACAAATGATTTGATACCTTTTATTGGACCAACAAGGATGTTACAGAAAAGAACAAAGTGCTTTAGCTTTCAAACCAACCAGGTCCTTCTTCAGAAGCTTTGTGGCAGTTTTTTCAAATATCCCATACTATTAACACCAGATTATATAGAAAAAGCAGAAATAATTCTCATTGGTTTAACATATACATTTAAAACATAATAGAAGATTACGTCAGAGAAGCTAATTAACACCAGTATGCCTTTAACTGAGGAGCCTCAGAAGGGCAAAGGTTATCAAGAATTCTCTACAGCCAGAGAGTTCTTGTCACATAAATTTTAAAATGTCTCAGTATGCCAAGAAAGCATTCTAGTGATAAAAAACCTTGGAGTGGCATTCTCTCTAATACATGTAAGATGAGCTTACAACACATTCCAGTTGTCCTGGTATATTAAAGGACAGATAATGAGAGACAAAATCCTGAAATTAGGTATAACTGCAAGTTGAAAGCAAGCCTCAAATTAACCTACACATATAAACATGATGCATGAAAGTATCACTTGCAATTGTAAGTGCAAAAAAAAAAAAAAAAAAAATACTTGTCAAGGACCCCCAAGAAAACGAGACCATGAGCCTGATATATGCAGATTTCAACACAGAGTCTGTGTATAACAAAAATGCACAGAATCAGTCTAAGCAATCTAAATGAAAACCCAAAGGGAATTACACCTTTAATGAACCCCCAAGTAAATGAGATATGCATCTAAATATGAGCAGTTAAAAATGTGACAGTGTGAAATCCACCCACTGACAACTAATAGAAGGAAATAAATGCACACTATATGTGAAAACTAAGTGTTCTAACCACATAACAACTGCCCCATGCCACGCTCCACCCACACATATGTGTGTACATACACCACACCACACCCCCCCACACACACACACACCTGCTTACCCCACACAACCACAACACACAACAAATATAGCAAACACATTCCACACACACCACACCACACCATGCACAACAAACAAAACACACATACACACCATACCCACAACACACAAAAACATGTGGTCATGTGAGGAAATTCATTTCACAGAGTCGTGTATGCATAGAACGCCTACAGCTGGAACTGGTGGCTATGAATACAGTGCATGGCTTCAAACTGGCATGGGATAGGCATAAGTGAGTAATACAGGCGGATAGGTCGACTGACAGTACAGACCTATGGCACATTTATAAGGTAGAAAATAAATGGGCCTACTGGATGTGCCTGCTCCTTATCTGCCGTCAACCTCTATGTTTACTTTAGAAAACAATGTGAAAAGGCAGTAGTGAGTGCTGGGGTAGGCGTAACTGATATGTATTGAAAGAGGCATCACCAGCTGAAAACTGAATTTTTCATCCCTATATACAAACAGTTGGTGCAACCCCATCAGGAGTACTCCATCCAGTTCTGGATACCCCATCTACGGGGACATAGACAGGATCAAGGCAGTCAGAGAGGGCAATTAACATGGTGCACGGTCAGCACGAGAATCCATATGAGGAGAGAGTAAAGGAGCTTAATATGTATACCCTTGAGGAAAGGAGAGAGAGAGAGATGGTGGACATGAGAGAAACTTGCAAGTTCCTCATTGCAATAAACAAAATACATGCGGGTAGCATCTTTAAGAAAAATAGATGTGCAAGAACAATGGGGCCACAATTTGGACAAAGAGTGGGTGACTGATCATGGGCAATGTAAGGATTATTCACAGCCGGGTTGGTGCACACATGGAACAACCACCCAGGGGATGCTGTGGGTTCTAAAACTGTGGGGAATACAGTAATGCATGGGACAGAAATATGGCAATTCTGGGGGAAGGAATCAATAGGTTTTTGGTTAACTATAATCTGTAGCTTATCCACTAGGTAAGCTAAAGTGCTGAACAGGTTGTACAAATGCTCCGTATCTGCCTGCTAAGCCTATGTTTCTATGATTCTATGTTTATGTTAGCCTGTCAGCAAGAAATATTGTTACAATGATTCATACAGCCTTTGATTACTGTCTTACTGAATAATGACATGTTCAGTGTCGGTAATGGATGGTGTTCGATCTGAAATGTGCCTATCATGTGCTTGCGGTGCCAATCACCCACCGATTCAACATGTCACTCTCCCAGGGTAGACTCCCGTCTCAATGTAAAATAGCCCAGGACATCACTCTATTAAAAGCAGGGGACCACAGCCATCAAAATCATTACAGACCAATCCCCCATACTCACCCTTTCTGTCTAAATTAATCGAAAAAATAGTGTGTCCAGCTAGGGGGTATACTTAGAATCCAGAAGCCTATTAAACACGGTTACATCAGGTTTCAGAGCAAAGCACAGCACCATAACAGTATAAGCATACTTTAAGGATGGCTACAGTCAAAGAGTATTCTGCTTCAAATGAGCATTTCAGATGCTCATACCAGATCTTGATACGTTGCACTAACTAGACACATACAGGGATAGGTCATAGAAATGGGTACATGCTGTGGATAATGGACCCTGAATGGTCCATGTAAGAGAGAGCATTGATTTTATTTTCAGCTAAGAACATAAGTCACGAAACAAGGTAAAATAGATGGAGAGCACACAGCATCAAGTCAATGCCTAATCACTTTACTTTACAATGATGTGCGTCACACCTAGTCTCACAAACATAGGAGTAGAGATAATGTGGCCTAAAAAATTGTGAATGCACTTTCTAAGGATGAGAGTACCCACTGGGTAATCAAATAATCTGACAACGAGATGCTTTCCCAGATGTCTTTGTAATTGCAAGCAATTAGAAAAAGACCAAACCAAAAGAAGACAGCATGAACTGTCTTTCACTAAACTGTCTCCATTCATCAAGTTATGAAAGCAGACAGTCTGACTTTTCATGTCTGCAGCTGTAATGTGAGGGAACTGAATGAATACCTGTTGTAACTTTCTTACTATGTATGGATGGCATAATGGATGCATAGATGACTAAAAGTATCCTTTGAAATATACTCTCTGAACACAACATGAATTGCACATGAAAAAGACATTTTTTTCACTAATGTTTGCTACATGTTCCCAAACAAACATGTCAGGTCACTGAAAAGCAAATTGTGTGTCTGGATTTAACTGTGTTGTGGTGGGGTTGTTTGTGTATATTCTCCAAGACAACATCCAGACAGGGTGAGTGAGAAATGAGTTGCTGTGGCACTTTGTGTAGGAAAGACTGAAGTGTGTAAGGGAGGAAGGGAGGAGGGTGAGTGCGGAGTCAGTTTGGATGCAAATCAGGATTCCTAGAATAGCGCTCTTATAATGGGAGTGGTATACAGGCTGCCATCTCACACTGAGGAGTTAGATAGAGACCTAGCAGGACCGATCCAGCGGAGCTGCGAGAAGGGTAGTATGGTGATTGTGGGGGACTTCAACACGCAAAGAGTAGACTGGAGTACCCCAACAACCAGGAACAGAAGGAGCATGTATTGTTTGATGCTTTCCAGCACAGCTTTGCTGCAAATTGTCAGTGAACTGACAATGTTAGGAATACCCTTGACCTTGTGCTGGGAAATGGGTACTTGATGAGTGAACTTACAGTGGAGGAACGCTGTTGGGGAGTGACCACTGCTCAGTATGGCTCACAATGTATATGGGCAAGGAAGAGTGGAAGCTGGAACAAGATTGGTGCACTTCAGGAGGGCAACTTTGGTATGATGGGTAAAGTGGCAAAGGGTACCTATCAAGAATCCAATATAGTATGGATGCTAACCAGAAGTGGGAGATCATAAAGCAGGTGACAGTAGAGGCAACCAAAACCTCCTGCAAGGCCCTTAGCAAGAAGGCTAGGCCTAAGAAACAGAGCTGGTCGAGCAAGGAGGTCATGCAAAAGGTTCGAAGAAAAAGAGCTGCCTTTAGGAAGTACGATAAAACATGGAGAAGGGAATAACAGGGAGGAGTACTTTACGGAATTGAAGGGGGTGACAAGGCCAATAAGGGGAGCCAAGGCATCTACGTAACTCAGGCTGGCACAAGGCACTAAGAAGTGGGAGAAGGGCTTGTTTATGTATATCAGGGAGAAAAGTAGCTGGAAGGAGCACATAGTAAGGATTAGGAAGAAGGGAGATTGTTTGGAAGCAGGGTGCGATGAGGCAGAAGCATTAAATGAGTACTTCTGCTCAGTATTTACTAAAGAGAAGAGGGGGTGACACCAAAGGTTGGAGAAATGCCTGAACCAGTGGGGAGGGGTGACAGATGGGCAAAGCATCGAGGGCATAGTTTTTGGAGGGTTTGAATGCACTGAGGGTGGATATGGCACAAGGCCCAGATGCCATACACCACAGGGTACTGAAGAAGTTAGCAGAGGTCCTTGCAGGATATTTGATGGACCTATTTAATGTTTCACTACATTCAGGTTGTGTACTTGAGGACTGGAGGATGGCTTATGTACTGCCTCTCCACAAGAGTGGCCCCAAGGATGAACTGGGAAAATACAGACCACTGAGCTTCACATCCATCGTGGGTAAGCTACTGTAGACTATCCTGAAGGAAAGGACTACAGGACAGCTGAAATCATTGCTTCATATGGTGCAGACCCTGCTAAACAAACCTGGTGGGGTTCTGTGCCTGAGTAACTAGGCAAATGGACAGGGGCCATGTAGTGCGTGTGCTGTATCGAGACTTCAGTAAGTCATTTTACTCAGAGATGCATGGAAGGCTGTGAAGTAACTTAGTAGGCAGGGGCAGGTGCAAAGCTGTGCGATGGTTATGGAACTGTCTTCATTGATGGCAACAGAGGGTAGTTGTGGGTGGGTATCTCTCAAACCCAAGGGTGGTGACGATTAGTGTTGCACAGGGCTTGGGGTTGGGACCCGTGTTTTTTGGGATATTGATTGCAGACTTATCATTGGACATCAAGAGTAATATTGATCAGTTTACTAATGTTACCAAGGTAGGAACTGTGGTGTATGACCTAGGGCCCTGACAGAGGTTACAGGATGATCTGGCAAAGCTTCAAACCTGGTCAGACACCTGGCAACTGTGGTTTAATTACAAAAAGTGCTTGGTTATGCATTTTGGCATGTAGAACCCAAGGAGGAGTTACCAGATGGGTTGAGTGCAGCTAGCCCAGACAGAGGAGGAGAAGGATCTGTGGGTGCTCATTACAGGGTCAATGAACAACTCGGCACAATGTACTAAGGCAGCTGCAAAGGCCCACAAAAAGCTGGGTTGTATTGCAAGGGGTACATGCTCAAGGAGGGAGGAGGTGATTCTGCCACTGTATAGGTCATTATTCCAACCGCACCTGGAGTCTTGCACGCATTACTGGCATCCGTATCTGACAAGGGACATTAAGTTACTGGAGGGTGTGTAGCGCCGGGCAACAAAGTTGATCAAGGGGCTGGTGGACTCATCGTCCGAGAGGAGGCTGATGGAGTTGAACAAGTATGCACTGGAGGAGAGGAGGGCTAGGGAGAACATGAGTGAAACCTTTACATACATGTAAGGAATAAAAAAGACAGGTGCAGAGGGGATGTTCAAAGTAAGGGAGGTGAGTGACACCAGGGTCCATGATGATACTGGATGGAGGAAGGTTCAGGAGTGAGCTGAGGAGACACTTTTTGTAAGAGAGGGTGGTGGCTGGGTGGTATGCGTTAGCAGCAGAATTGGTATCCAGTAAAAAAGTGAACCTTTCATAAGTGGATGGGACAGGGCAAGGGGGAGTGTCAATGAAGGGGAAGAGTGGTAGTAAGGGGCAGCAGCAGAATAAGGTGTGAGAGCTGCTCATTCTAACAGACTTTATTGACCTCTAGGCCTTCATCTGCTGGCAAATTTCATATGTTTGTGCCAACAAAATTTAGCAATGAACATTCCTTTTGCAAGTCACATAGCCACAAGTAACTGCCACACCCGGTGAACCACACACAACAGAAAATTGCTGCAATCACCTCTGGGAATTGTGGGGGCATGGGTGCCACAGGCAAACAGTGATAACAGGGCAATGACAAGCTGGTATCATTGTATACTCGGGGATGCGGGTTGGAATTCCTTTGTTTGGTGTGATCCAGTGGCCTGCTAATGTATCTTCCATGTATCTTTTGATATTGTGGATCCGTCTTTTTGCCATTCTGGATGCCTCTTACATTAGACCACCTCCATGGTGGTGTAACCCACAGCTCCAGTGCATGTCTTGTCATCACAGAAATTTGTTCTATGACAGCCATTTATGAACAGAGAACAGGTTATCACGTGCTGCCATAACCCCCCTTGGCACCATGCCACCGCTTGTTACAGTCATAGTGTGCAGGAAGGGGCAACTGTAGCCACAAGCAGCATCTTTGAATAAGGAGTGGCATATCACAGAGAGCTCGGTGCAATTTAAGCCTTAGGGTTTGCCAAAATTAACCTTGCAAGACTCGTATGGCATCCTTCAGTCGGTTCCACAGACTTTGATGGCATATATAGAAAGCGTGGATCACACAGTATGGTCAATTCCTACTTAGCCGACATGCAAACTGCCACTTCCTCCACCCCGACATAATCACCCTATGTCTGTACCATGCATTATAACATTATACCACTGTTTTTGACACCATTACCTGTGCAGAAAGGACGTTCAATGCATCCACCCCCCCTTCCACCCCTCATTCGTCCTCCTCCTTCAGACTTCAAATCAGGCCCTCTGTTGATACCTCCCTCCTTTAGTCTAAATGTAACCCCATTACAAATGAGGGTTTACTAAAATTCCTCTAGTCTGTCTCTTTAAGATCTGCCAGTTTGCAGACCCCATTAGTCTGCTAAAAGAAAAGGTGGATCATTGGTTGTCATGCTCAAGTACCGCTCGAGAAACTGATAATGTACCCCTCTCCCTCCTTTCCTCAAGGGTATACATATTAAACTCCTTTAGTCTCTCCTCGTATGGCTTGTCTTGCAGACCCTGCACCATTTTAGTTGTCCTCCTCTGGACTGCCTTTTATCCAGTCTATGTCCTTGCGGAGATGGGGTCTCCAGAACTGGAAGCAGTACTCCAGACGGGGTCTCACCAACTGTCTGCACGGAGGGATTCCAGTTTTCTGCTGGTGACGCCTCTGCCTATGCATCCCAGTATACCCCCAGAACTCCATACTTCCTTCTCACATTGCTTGCGAACCCTAAGGTCATCTGATATGATTACCCCCCGGTAACTTGCCTTTTTTGTTGTTACTACCTCCCCCCTTGTGTAATCTTTCCCTGGGTTCCTGTTTCCCAGGTGCATTATTCTGCACTTCTTTGCATTGAATCCTAGCTGCCATACGTCGGACCATTCCTCCAACCTTGCCAAGTCCCTTCTCATCCTTTCCATGCCTCCTTGTGCATCAACCCTGTTGCAGATCTTTGTGTCTGCTGCAAAGAGGCATACTTTTCCTTCCAGTCCCTCTGCAATGTCACTTATAAAGACATTAAAAAGGACTTGACACAGTAATAAACCCTGTGGTACCCCACTAGTAACTGCTCTTTCTTCAGAGTGGACTCCATTTACGAGCCAATAAAAAGGCCTGTCACAGGCACTGAACCCTGTGCCTCCCCTCTAATAACCATTCTTTCTTCACTGTGGACTCCCTTCACTATTACTCGCTGTGTCTAATTTTCCAACCAGTTTATAACCCAGGCTACCACCCTTGTACCCACTATCAGGCTTACTAATTTGTTTATTAATGTTTGGTGCATGACTGTGTCAGAGGGATAGGTAACGTCTGGGTAGGCAATGTCCACAAACCCTCCCTCGTCTACTGCTTTGGTCAGCCCTTAGAAATCACTTACATTTTTATGACATTACCTTCCGGCTGTGAATCTATCCAAAGCAAATGGGAGTCTGGGATGACTAGGCAGGGACATTACCAGCTGGAAAAGGGAGGTCATAATTCAACTGTACAAGACACTAGTGAGGCTACACCTGGAGTACAGTACACAGTTCAGGAGACCTTATCTATATAAGTATGTAGACAGGGTAGAGACAGTTCAGAGGAAGGAAAAAAGATGTAACCTGGATTGCATCACAAATCATATGCGGAAAGGTTGAAGTAATTGCATATGTAATCCCTGGAGGAGAGGAGGGAGAGAGGGTACATCATGATAGAGATATACAAGTCTCTTATAGGGAGGTACAGGGTAGAGCGAAATCCTACTTGTAAGTGAAAAAGATGTTCCTGGAAAAGAGATAATAGGATGAAGTTTGAGGGAGGATGATTAAGAGGAAACGTGAGACAGAATTTCCTCACAGAACAGTTAGTGGACCAGTGCAACACCTTGCCAGAGGAAGTGGTGGGTGGGTGCTGAAACAATCACTGTATTTAAGAATGCATGACATTGCATGGTATAGACATAAAGGAATTAGGGAGGTGAGGGATAAGGGGCAAAAGACTTCAGAAAAACATAACTTGATCTTGCAGGCACCAATGTGCATACTCTGAGGGTCACAGGCCCTTATCTGCCAACACTGGCTATGAATCTATGTATATATCTAACAGCAAACTCTTTCTGCCCTGATTGATGCTAGGATGGGTTGTGGTTGTTGGTGGATATTTGATAATAGATGCCGAGGCAAAAGAGCATAACTATAAACAAAGTCAGATATAAGTCAGCAGAGTAGAGACTTAGTTTCATGAGGTTTCCCATAATCAAAATGCATAGCATATTCACATCTAACAATGGGCACAACTGGTATAACTACAGCGCAAAAATACACATGCACTAGAAAAACTGAGCATGATTACAGAATGCATAGCACAGCTCACAAACATATGCCAGTTGCACCATGCACCACTATCGCAGGTACCCTGCGACAGATGCCATGAATTGTTGGTTCCCCAGCACCTATACGCAGTGACTTTCTGCTCCCACAGGCTTGCACCATTGTAAGGTGAAAAGTACATGCATGTTGACAGTCACAGATGCTAGAAAATTCAAATGCTGGAGAACCACCACTGAAGAACATGACCCCAATCACCGAGGGGCATTTGTTGGTTGGCCTGGGATTACACAGGCGGGCATGGTGGCACAGCACAAAACAAAGACTGTTGACAACACGAACAAGGGGAGGGTGTGAGGTCTTGGAACACTGTCCTCCATTGACATGCGTGTGTGAACGGTGTCATTTCACCTTGATGAATGACACTTACATTACATCACCTCCATGCTGCTGTAACCATCAGTGCAATTGCAGGTAATGTAATTGGGTAATTCGATAATGGACAACGAACTTGTGGAAGAGTGAACAGGTGCCCCTGTGCTGATGCAACGTACATAGAAAATGATCTTATGGCAGATGAGGAGCGCTGTGCCCACTGAGTCAGCACATTTACATGCCAGACTGATACATAGACAGTGCAGGCAGATAAGGGCCCAGTTGACCCTTAGCCATGACTTCCAGAACTCCTTTGTGTCTATCCCATGCATTCTGTAATCTTGTCATTGTTTCAGCCCCCACCACTTCCTCTGGCAGGATGTTCCACTTGTCATCCACTTGTTCTGTAATGATAATCCTCCTCACATTTCCTCTGAATGGTTCTCCCTCCAACTTCAACCCATGCCCTCTAGTCCTGGAACATCTTTGCACTTAAAATTAAATCAGTATATTCTTGCACCCTGTTCCTCCCTGTAAGATACCTCTATGTCTCTATCATGTCCCCTATTTCCTCCTCTCCTCCAGGCAGTACATAATGTATTCCTTCAACCTGTCCTCATAGGAGTTGTGATGCAATCCATGCAACACCTTTGTTGAACTGTACACTGTACTGCTGTTGGGGCCTCACTAATATCTTGTATGGTGTAATTATGACCAGCCGTTTCCTGCTGGTGATGTCCCTGCCTATGCATCACCGCATCATAGTTTCTTTACCTGCTGCCTTGTCACACAGTTTCCATACCTTGAGGTCATCAGAGATAATAACCCCAAAATCCCTTTCCTGCTTGGTGCATGCTATATCCTCACCGCCCAACTGATATATTGGGGCAGAGTTTTTGTGGCCCATATGCATTATCTTGCACTTCTTTGCATTGAATTTAAAGTTCCAAACCCTTGAACATTTTTCAGTTTTCAGCAGCTCCCTTTTCATTCTGTCTACACACTCTGGTGTGTCTACTCTGTTACAGAGGTTTGTGTCATCAGAGAAACTATGCCTTCTAGGTCCTGTGCAATGTCACAGATGAAGATGTTGAATAGGACCGGTCCCATCACGGATCCCTGTGGTACCCCACTAGTCACTCTTCCTGTGTGGAGTGACAGCAATTTACCATCACCCTCTGTGTCCTGCCGCATAGCCAGTTACCTACCCATGACACTACTGTCCTGCCCACACCCATATTCCCTAGTTTGTGCAATGATCTTCTATGTGGTACAGTGTCAAAGGCTTTGCTGAAGTACAGATATGCCATGTCCACTGCCCTCCCCGGATCCATGTCCCTAGTCTCCGAGTCAAAACATTCAAAGAGGTTGGTCTGACTTGACCTACCCCTGGTGCAACTACGCTGCCTTGGGTCCTGCAGTCCATTGACAACCAGATGTTACCGTGCTTCCATTATCTTCACCAGTACGGAGGTGATGCTCACTGGTCTGTAGTTCTCCGCGTTGTCTTTGTTCCCAGTTTTGTATAAGGTGGTGGCATGTGGTGTCCTCCAGTCTTTGGGTGCCTCCCCTGTTTCCACTGATAGGCTAAACAGGATAGCCAGAGGTTCCACCACAACCTCTCTTAGTTCTTTAAGGACCCTGGAATGCACCCCATTCGGCCCTATAGCTTGATCAACTATTAGTTCCATTTCTTTCAGGAACCATTTTTGTGTAAAGGGGACTTGTCTCCATTGCTTCACCTTTCTTGTCCCTTGTACTCCTTTCAGACCCATTACCCTGCTCTACCTCAGTAAAGAATGAGCAGAAATACCTGTTCAGTATGTATGCTTTACTGGTGTCATCCTACATGTAGGAACCATCCTCCTCCTTCAGCCTCACTATCCCTCCTCCCTCCCTTTGACTTTATTTTTTTCATTGACATACCTATAAAAAGGTTTTTTTCCGCTCTACCCACTGAATGTGCAATCTGCTCTTCTTACTGAGCTTTGGCTTCCCTTACTGACCTCCCAGCCTCCTTTTGCTTCTCCTGGTACTTCTCCCTCTCCCCTTCTGCCTGTGTCTTGTTGTATCGCATGAATGCAATCTTTTTGGCTTCCACTTTCTTTGCTGCCTCTTTTGAAAACCATAATGGACTCCTCCCCTTTCCTCTTGCTAACCTTCTTAATGCATACTTCTGTTGCTCTTGTAATCCATGTTTTAAATACTGCCCAGTGTTCCTCAACCCCTGATTTCTACCCCATTCCCCTTAATGCCTCTTTAAAGTATCTCTCCATTTTCCCCAAGTCTGCCCCCCTAAAATCCAGGATACTTGTTTGTGTGGTTTGGCTCTGCTTCTTATGTGATTTAAAACGTTGACTGTTGGTCACTGTTCCCCAGGTGCTCCCCCACTGTTAACCCCATTGGACTGTCCCTGTTTGTGAGCACAAGGTCCAGTATTGCCTTCTGCCAAGTTGGTTACATGACCAATTGCTTACAGAAGGCACCCTGAAAGGAGTAGAGGATAAATCTCCTAGTTGATGCTGCTGCTTTGATGCCTCAGTACACGTCTGGAATGTTGAAGTCTCCAAACAGTACTTTCTCCCCCTTGTCTGCCATCCAATGGATGGCTAGCATCAGATTCCTATCTGTTTATTCATCTAGTGATGGTGGTCTATCGACCACAATGGTGCAGATTGCTGGCACCATTTTCCTTTCCAGCTCAACACACACCATCTCTCCCCCATTTTGTTCCTACAGGATCTCTGTGGCACTCATGTAATTGTTTACATACAGTGTCACTCCTCCCTTCGTACCTGCCAGGTCACCTCTGAATATGTTGTATCCAGGAATGGCCATCTCCCAGTCATGGTTATCTTTACAACAGTTTTCTGTGATGGCCACAAAGTCCAGGTCTGACTGCACCATGACAACCTACAGATGTTCCATCTTGTTGCTAGGGCTCTTGACATTGACACACATGGCTTTCCATGATTTTACTGCCCTAGACTTTTTATCTGTTCTACTCCAGTCCCTTCCCTGCGTGTGGGTTTTCCCTGGTTGCTGGTGATAAGCTGCAGATACTAATTAACCAACAGTCAACTGATTTCTACTCAACAATATAATTGCTCCATCTCCTTCCCATGCATTCTTGAATTACTCTACTGGTTTTAACTCTATGACCTCATCCGGAAGACTGTTCCATGCATCTACAACCATATCTGTGGAGCAATACTTCCGCACGTTACCTCGGTGCCATCGCCCCTATCGTCCTAGTGTTCCCACTTGTGATGGCAGAGCTATTTTTTGGAAAGATGCTGTTCTCACAGACTGTTGATTCCCCGGAGGTATTGGAAACATTTTACCATGTTCCTTCTCTGCCTCCATTTCTTGTGACTATACATCTTAAGCACTTTCACTAGGTTTTGATATGTCTGCTGGTGCTGACCCAGCACCATTTGGGTTGGCCTCCACTGGACATCTGCAACACTGCCTATGTATTTGCGGAAATCTTGTCTCCAGAACCGTACACAGTACTCTGTCAGTGTTCTTAGCAACTGTTTGTACAGAGGGCCAACAGCTTCCTGTGTGCCTCTTTGATGCATCTCCTTACACATTTCAGTATCCCATCAGTGATCCTCACTGCCTTCGCACGTTGCTGAGCCATATTTTGGTGACGTGATACGATTTCCCCCCCCCAATACTTTCTTTGTTTTGGTTTGGATCCATAAGGCTACCACCAGCCCACCCACAACCCCACGCATTGCGTCTCCTGTCCCAAGTTTTTTTGTTTCCCAGATGCATGACTTTGCCCTTCACTGAACCAAATCCAAGCTGCCATAATTTTTACCACTCCTCAACCATGGTGCACTCATCTTTCTAAAAACTGCCCATATGGTGGTGTGATTTTTTTGGTAGCAAACAAATTTTATGGGATTTTGGTAAAGTTGTGCTTACTTTTGTCAACCTTCAATAGCATCCAACAAACATAGAAACATATTAGTTGACTGCAGTACTCCAAATGTGGCAGAATCGTTATTTTTGATATAGGTATTATTAACTCCATCTTCCGACTTGTGATACCCCTAGCAATACAACCCAACATCCCTCTGCTGTTGATGGCAGCTTGGATGCTTTCATGTTATCTGTGATGGTAACGCCTAAGTCTCTTTCTTCCCTTGTGACTGACAGCAACTGGTTTTGCTGGCAAAGGCATTCAACTTATACTGAGCTCTTTGATTCTAGCTTGCTCAAAGGACAGAACAAAGAACATTACTAGACTAAGTGAAGAATTAATACTTTTGGCTAGGCAGATTTAATGTGAGTTTTTATTTTGTACTCACACGTATAGTTATTGTGAAAAATTTATTGCGTTATTTTTCTCTTATTCAAATTGCTTTTGCTGGGTATAACTTCGCCGACATTATTACAGGGTATGCCTACAGGTGTGTATACCAACAGATTGCTGCTGTAAGCTTCAGATTCCACTGGTCTTCTGCAAGGTTTATCTTCTGTTACTGCTTTCTTTTTCCCTGTACCAAGGTGTTTCTTACAGAGTATATCTTCTGTGAAATTATTACCGGTTATGCATACATTATTGTGACTTTTTATGATTAGGCTAAGCAAAATAAATGTTTGCCCCTCTTGTATTTGTTTATGTTTGGCTGCAAAGGTCTTTTTTTTTGTCTCCCAGGTTTTTGAGTCTCCCTCTCACATTGAGGACTGGGAGAGTGTGGTAGCAGTCACTGCTTCCTTGAATCAAGGAGGTTATTTTGTACACTACACTACACTAAACTGCATTATTACTTTTTGGACGTGTGTAAGTAACTAGTATTGGTTTTGTTTTTGCAGTACACTATTTTAGTTTTACCTTTAATTTGACAGTGATGAAGTGTAGCTGGGAGATATATGCAGTCAGTTGCCATTAGATCTGTTACTTCGCCATTGTATAATAGTCATTGCAGCATGCATGTGATGTTTACTAGTTTACTAGTATTAAGCTGAAATAAGACCAACACAACAAACTGTAGTGTCCAGTATTGACAGAAGAAAATGGCTAATCTTCCATAGAAGAAGTAATCTTAGTGGTTCTTAAAAAACTCATACAGTACACAGTAGTACAAGATCAGGCATATGCAGCAATGTTGGCCTTCCATGTGCTCATTACGGAGGCATGGCAGGCAAAAAACTCAACCAAACCACTCAAAAAAATTTCTAACAGCACTAGTGCACTTTAATGAGTAATTCTTTATTGTACTATGTATCCTAATTATTAGACTCATTAATGTACACATATCAAAAGATACGTAATTTTTATTCATTCACCAGTATTTAATCATGTTATCATTAGAGGACAATACAACCATAGAGAAGGAAATGGCAGTGACACTTCAGTATATCCAAGCAATACATCCTGGAGGGAGGAAAAAGCATGACTGAGGATGTCATGTCTAGGAGTCTTAGTGAAAAACAAAATACTGTGTGAAATACATCATTTGACGCTAGGGGAAACATACAGTAGTAAGTCATTTCAGATTATAGAAATACAATGCTGAGGTTAGGATAAGCTGTACAATAGTGATAATAGATAGATTACATATGACTGCTTGATATGTTGCTGCAAAGTGATATAATAAGCCAAATTTTATGTTTTGGAATACTGCCAAATGGTGCTCCTGCTTGTTTGTTTTAGCTGTTATCACTTTAAAGGTTGTAAAATGATTGGCCATGGCTTGGAAATCTGTCAATTGTGAAGTGTCAATCCCACATCAAACATACTGTGCCCATGCAAAAAGATGCCAGAGTTTCCTCGAAATCATTGACAAATGAATGTGGTGATAAGTTTGTTGTGTAGTGTGCGAGTTACTCTTTCCAATTTCAGAAGACGTGTATTGTACAGAACAAGATGAAATGAGGGAGGGATGGGAGAAAATGCTGTCGGAGGGGCAGGTGAAGGAGCGACTCTGTCTCCACCACCATGGGGAGATGGGGGAATGTGAGAAAAGGATGACAGGTAAACTGCAGGCCAGGGGAAAACCAAATCCCCGTGGGAACACGAGCAGGGGAAATGGAATTATAGGGTCATGATGGAAGGTAGTCATGCTAAATGCCAGGAGCGCAGGCAATAAAATGCCTGAGCTCCAGGCGATGTTAACTGAGTCAGCGGTGGATATGGCAGCGGTCAATGAGACCTGGGCAACCCACAGGACACGACTGGGACCTGAGCCTGGAAGGTCACTCTATGTTCAGTAAGGACAGGGGGGAGGGAAGAGAAGCAGGGGTAGCAAGATAGTCAAAAACTACATTGGCATTGGGGGAGTAGAGGCGGCGGAGGGAACAGTAGAGGCATTTTGGATCACCTTGATAACAAGGGGGAGGGGCAAGAGAGTAAAAATAGGAGTGGTGTATGGACCCCCTGCAGTGGTGGAGGAGCTAGAGGAGAGTCTGGTGACAGATGTTGGGAGACATTGCAGACTGGGCAGGGGAAGGGTGGTGGTGTTGGGGGACTTAAACATACCAGGAACAGACTGGGAGACTGACATCCTTGGTGAACAGGGAACAGAGGATGTTGGATTTCTTTCAAGACACATTCTTAACTCAGCAGGTGAGTGAACTGACCAGGGTTGCCCGGGTAAAGGATGTGGTCCTGGCAGACAGTGACCAAATTGGGGTCCTGGAAGTAAGGGACCCATTGACGGTGAGTGACCATGACACGGTCTGGTTCTGCCTGGACTGAGGAGGGGTAGAAGGCTGTACAAAGATGGAGGTAACTGACTTCAGGGGTCAGATTTTAGCTTAATGGAAAGGATCCTTAAGGAGCATTTGGATAGGATTGGGTCAGACATGGACACTGATAGCAGGTGGGAAAGCATCAGTAGAGGGGGTGCAGGGGATGCTACCAGCACCTGTGCAAGAGTAAGACAAAAATGCGGTAGGGCCTGAAAACCCTGCTGGCTGAGGTATTAAAAGAGTACTTCACCTGAGTCTTCAACAAGGAAAATGGGGGTGCTGCATCATACATGGGAGGAGACAATGATACTGAGGTGGTGGGTACCCTTACCAATCAACTGGTCTGGTGAGAGGGGGAGGCATCACTTGCAGGAGGGGGGGATAAGCAGGAGGAAAAGGTAGCAGAAGTGGAAATCACAGCAGAGAGAGTGAGAGAAGCCCACAGGTCACTTAAGACAGAGAACGCACCAGGGACAGATAAATTACATCCCAGAGTGTTGAAGCAACTTGCTGCTGTCCTGGTGAAACTCCTGGTGCAGCGTTTCACCATCTCTCCGAGGACAGGGTGGGTTGCCACAGGACTCGAAGGTGGCACATATAGTGCATATCCACAAAGGGGGATCAAGGGAGGTGGCATGGAACTACAGGCCCGTCAGCCTGACATCGCTGGTGGGCAAGGTGATGAAGGGCATTGTCAAGGAGAGGCTAGGGGAGGACCTGGAAAAGTCAGGTTGCATGGGTGATAGACAGCATGGATTGGTCCATGGGAAATTGTGTCAGACAAACCTTGTGGTGTTCTATGACTGGGTGATGAGTGCCTTGGACCTGGGCAGACCAGTAGGACGTCCTCTTCTAGACTTCACCAAGGCATTTGACTCTGTTCATCATGGGCCAGTTGGACTGGGAAAAGTACAGAGAGCTGAGAAATCAGTACAAGAAATCCTCAAAAAAAGCCAAATCTCAATACCTAAATGACCTACAAACTAGGCACCTACGGAATCCCAAAAATTTCTGGGGCCACATTAACCACTTATCAAGGGCTCCTCAACTAGTCAAATGGACTCCATCATGGTGGGGGACTCTCTGACAAATGATTCAGTGGAAATTGCTGAGGCATTTTGTGCTTCCTTCTCTACCCTGAGTGGGTCTTCCTCCCCGGTTCACCCCAGGCCTAACCTTTACGCAGGGGATGCATGGTTTCACCCTCGACCTCAATTCCACCTAAAACTGGTCAAACAGACAGAGGTACTACCTCTCCTACACAAAATTAACCCCTCCTCCACTATAGGACATGACCAGCTTGAGCCTTGTCTACTGAGGGCTGCCGCCCCGGCCATCGCCTATCCTGAGGGTAATCATCTGTCTGTAGCTGGTCCCGATGCTGAACCAATTAATGAAAGAAAAGACCCCTCTATCTCTCTGTTTGGCAAGTGGCTTTTTATTGGAGAAGTTCAGCTTCTATCTTGTCAATCCAAGTCCCTAGCAATGCTTTCTATGCATGGTGCAGATGCAGCCACTGCCATCCCAGTTTCTATATTATTGCAAGCTGACAGTCTAAGATTTGGCCCCATTATTTACGTGTTTTAATTAAGTCACAACCTTGAAGTTACAACGCTTAGTTTCACATCTGTCTGTCTCTTATCAGGCAGCTTTTAACTTTTAAGTTAGCAGACAGTTTAGGAAATCGAGTAAATAATGCTATGAAATGTAGCAGGCAATGCTAGGTTTTTTCATAGATAACAGGTCTAAACTTGACCTTCTAAAGTCATTAGCTCAGTCAACAATGAGCATTTGTCAGTGCTGAATGTTGTCTTACTGGCATTGGCATTGGTAGTGCAGGAGTAAGAGAGATGTATAGTAAGAATGGCAGTGAAGTATGGAACTGACGACAACCCCACCCCTTCCTGCAGAGAGTGACAGGCATTAAAGTATGCCTTTGGGTCATCGCCCATAACACTCATGCCATTTCACCTTACCTTACCCTGCAGATTCTGACAAGTGTTGCGTTGTGCCTAGGGGTCATTGAGCCTTACACTCACCCCATTCCATAAGGAAATACACTGAGATGGGTGCAGTATAGGAGAATGGGGTGAACTTTGGGGCCGAAGAGTCCATGGCACACCTTGATTCCTGTCACTGGCTGCAGGGTGGGGGTGGAGGTGGAATGGCATGAGCATTACAGCCGACAATCCAAAGTCACAATCCTGACACCTGTCTGTCTCTTCTGGGTGGGATGTAATAGTTAGAAACCCTAACACTCCTGGTGTTTGTTGGTATTTGCACTCCAAATTTTCAGCATGGGCTTTTTGTGACCCCACCTCATGAAACCATTTTGGAACTCCACTCATGAACAGTGGCACTGTGATTTTGTTAATCTGTCCCAAATATTGATTTCCCACAGCAACCACGCCATTCTGCACCAGATGTGTGAAAACACATTTTAGGCAGGATATGAAAAAAAACCTCTGTACCATTCATAAGGAGGTGTGAAGAAATGGCAATGTTGAAAATCTGGAGTTCAAATATAAAAAATTCTTGCAGTTATGAGCGTGCATGGAAACTGCTCAATGCACACTTGTAACACAGTCATTTTGGGGACTTCTTTCACCAAATTTTCAACATAGGCATTTTGGGACCTCCGCTCATGAACAGTGTCACTGTGATTTTCTTAATCTGTCCCAAATGTTGATTTCCCACAGCGACCGCGCCATTGTGCTCCAGGTGTGCGAAAACACATTTCAGGCAGGATGTGGAAAATGACGCTGTACTGTTCATAAGAAGGTGTGAGAAAGTGGCAATCTGGGAAATCTGGAGTGAAAATATTAAACATTTTCACAGTTACAAATGTGTATGGAAACTGCTTAATGCATGATTGTAACACAGTCATTCTGTGGAATTTTTTCACCAAATTTGCAAGGTATACTTTTTGGTAGCCCACCTCATGAACAGTGACTCTGTGATTTTGTTAATCAGCCCTGAAAGGTGATTCCATGTAATGACTATGAAATCATCTTTCGGGACTGAATAACAAAATGGCAGTGACTGAGTTCATGAGGTGGGGACCCTAGAACCCCAGGTTGAAAATTTGGAGCCAAAAGTCACCAAAATGGCTGAGATATCCATCTAAGTTGAAACCCCTCAGCTGATGCCATTCTACAGCTTACTGTGATTTTCTTCAGTTTGTGGTCAGCTTTTGAAGAGTTCAGACATCTACCGCTCCACCGAAGATCCTTGAGCTGGGCTCCAGAGGTAAGTATGGGGTGAGGGTGTGTGTGTGGGGGTGGGGTGCACAGAGGGTGGGTGCAGGTTGGGGAAGGTGGTGGCGTGACCAGGAGGGACTTTTTTCTGTTTTACAGGGAACAAAAAAAAAAAGGATGTCGTGGGAAGGTTTTTTATTTACATGTTTGTTTTGGGCACACTGGGGTGGGATCCCAGTGTGACAGCTGTGTTTTTTGTGGACATGGTACTGAAGCCAATGGGGACTGGGCCCTTCATCAGCAAAAAAAGACTGTCTGTTTTGGGGCATGATGCCGAGGGGGATTGAGTACCCCCTCAGCAAACAAATCAAGGGGAACAGTATGCCAACAGCAATTGGGCTCCCCGGTTGGCAAATGAACTGGGGAGGGGGCATACTGAAAGGGGGATTGGGCACCCCTGATGTCAGCTTTGTAGGGACTGTGAGAGGCATATGACAGGAACCACCACCATGTTTATTGCAATCTTTCACCAGGGGCACGTAATGGAGGCGTGTGAGATCTGCCACTGCAATGATGAGCCTTTCTCTCATTGCAGTGGTGGATTTCTTTCAAGTTGGTGGCATGCTTCTGAACTGCTGTCATAGACAGTGTGCTTATTCATTGGTGCCACAGAGACCAGCCCAAAAAGCAGTGCCGCCATTGGCCCAACACAGCCGCACCTCCACAACCTGCTACTCCAGCAAGCTGTCACAAAATGTTGCTTGCACTGAGAGTGCAAGACAACATAAAAATAATAACTTGGTTAACTCAGTCAGAGGGCTGTGGGTTCAGTTCAAATATCTGGCACTTGGGTTAATATCCCAGTACTGACACTGTAGTGCAGCATGAGAGGGGTGCTGCACTTTTGAGGTGCCGTCTTTCAGGTGAGATGTTAAACCAAGGTCCCATCTGCCTGGATTGGTGGTAGTTCAGTTGGATGTTAAAGATCCCATGGCACCTGTTGAAAAGAGTAGGGGAATTTTTTATTATGATAACACCAAAAAAGAATTAAAAAAAATAACAAAAGTAAAGAAAAACACATTACAAAACATAGATTAAAGGGGAAAAAAAGACATACAAAGTTATCTTAAACAACATCAGCTAGAAAATATACAGTAAGCAACACCCCATCTTAGGACCAGCTTTTCCTCCCCATATTCTGGGTATCAAAACTAATCCTAGACCCCCTTGTCAATAGTCATAATCTATTTATATTTGATAAATAATGTAAAACCCTTCCACCAATTAGTCACCTTTTGTGCTGTACCAAATTGTAAATCCTTTAAATAAACCTTCTCCATGGCCCCTTTAATCAATATACTGATTGTATCATATGTCGTCACCCTTTGATAAAGGACCCACTGGCATCTAGCCTGCCATAAATAATATTTCAAACAGCAACAAAAAATCTGTAGGGTTTCTATATGATGCCTGGCCGCAAACTGAGGGAAATAACCCAAAACTGAAATATCATAATTCAGATATAGCAGCCATTTCATATGCCATCTTGAAGCCAGGAATTTCCAAAGGGACTTGGCATAATAACAATGAAAAAAAATGCTCCACTGTCTCTTACTGATTTGTACAACCAGAAAAAGGACAGACCCATTCTTCTTTAACTTTATGCTTAGCATTTCCTCGTACCCGAAGTCCTCCCATATACAGTCAACCATCAAAATTCCCACATGTAACCTGGTAATCTTGGATTATTTAATTGAGAGAGCACTCTTGGTATAAGAGTAGTAGGACAATTTTTCAGAGCAGGTGCTGAAGGGTATGATAATAACATAACTATATCATATAATTTAGGCCCTGTGGACACTTTAATGGTTTGTTTAGATAGGCCCCATTTATAACGTTTTTTACTACTGGTTTAAAAAATGAGGAAACTTGTAAGGATTGTGAAAGTTTCAGAGGGGCAGTGTGCCATGCCAAAAAATATCGACCAGTAACGGATTGTAATAAAGAACCATGCTGAGATGTGGATGGTAAAAATCCAATTTTCACAGTTTGGGAAATGAATAAGGTAATAAAAAATGTGACTGGGTCAACCATGCCTAATCCCCCTTTTTGTTTCCCTAAATAGGTATTTTGCCTCTTTATGGGATTAAGCCTATTACCCCACAGTATCTGGAAGAATAAGCTATATAATCTGGTGTCAAGTTCTTGGGGAAGCGGGAATATCAAAGTTGTGTATAGAAATAAGGGAAGTAAGAATTGTTTTATTACATGTACCCTTTTTAGTTTAACCAACCTCCAACTTTTCCATACCTGAACTTTTTTATTAGCAGTGATAAAGGCCTGTTCCCAGTTTAATAGTGGAAGATTCTGAGGCCCAAAGAGTAACCCTAAAATCTTGATTGGGTTTGAAGAAATACAAATTCCCTGAATGGAAACTTCACCAGGGCAGTTTACCCCAATAAATATATGCTGGCTTTTCCTTGTGTTAATTTTTGAATTTGAAACACGTAAGTAAAGAACCAAACAATCCCCCCAAAAAGGAATTTGAGTATAATCAGAGAAAAAAATACAAATTTCATCTGCATAAGCTTGTAAATACAAGTTATCCATACCAAGGGACCCCAACACCCCTTTTCACTGTGGATAATGTGTTAATGACTGTATTAGTGTATCAATAGTAAATACATATAATAGTGGACTCAAAGGACACCCTTGATGAGCCCCTGTAGCGATATGAAAGCCCTCCATAATACAATTATGAATAACTGGATGCACTATAGCAGTATCATAAAGTGTTTGTATCAATTGAACAAAAGAAACTGGAACCCCATAATGTTGCAAAGTTAAAAACAAAAAAGGGTGATATACCAGATCAAAAGCTTTCATTTGGTCCAGGGAAAGAATACATCCCATCAATTTATTTAATGAAAAATGTTCAATTAAATCTCTTATAATCATAAGTGCCTGTTGTATGTTTCTTCCTGGGAGTCCACAATATTGGGAGGAAGAGATAACTTTATTTGCAGAGGCCTTAAGCCAAGAATTTAAAATGCCAGCCAATAGTTTATAGTCTGAGTTAAGCATAGTAATGGGTCTCCAATTGTCTAGACTCTCTCGATCCCCTGATTTATACAGAAAAACTAACAAACCTTTGGAAAACCAAAGGGGGAAATTAGGGGCTGAAAGAAAAGAATTAAATACCAGAGATAAACATTCTAAGAATACAGAAGGAAACATTTTGTATAATTCCAAAGTTATCCCACCAGTTCCTGGGGAAATCCCATTCTTTTGGGTTTTTATGGCAAGTTCAACTTCAGCAACTGATACTGGCACAATTAAACTAGACAAATCAAACTGAATATTAGGAATATGAGTCATTTTTAAAAAGTCCTTCATCGCCTCCACACGAGGGGGCTCCACCAGACTATGAAATCCCAAAAATTGCTTAATAGTAGCATGAATCCCATCTATGTCCTTGACCCGACACCCATTTTGTGTTAAAAGAGAGGACATTGTGATTTTAGACTCATATCATTTAAAAGCTTCGTAAGGATCCACATAAGCCTGCTTTCGAGTACCTTCTTGAAAAAGTACTTTCATAGTACTAGCCCTGTTATATTGCACCTCCTGTAATTGTTGTTTTATGTTAGTAATTTGGGAAGAATAATCAAATGTAGAGGTATTTGCTATTGAAAATAAATAATACAGTTGCTGACTTAGTTTTAAATAGTGTAAAAATTTTAGGTTTTCACTAGTTCTTCCTAAGTGTGATAGTAATCTTTTGAAGTCATCTTTAGATTCCCTCCACCAGTCCCCCCAAATCTTCATAAAGAAAGGCAACAGAAAGCCACGCACTAAGCAATGATTGACTATCCTTAAATACAAGTGGATTCTTTAACAGAGGTGAACTCAGTTTCCATCTTGATTTTGGGGGGGAAGGTACCTTACTAGATGGAAAAACACACTTAAGGAATAAATGATCTGAAAATCCTAAAGGACAAGTATAACATTTACACAGGAGAAGGGTCTTAGACAAAAAAAATATAATCTATTGTAGAGGTAAGGGAATTTCTTTTATAGGTAAATTTGCACCTCCCTGCTGAAATTGTCTACTATCTATTAAGCCGGATGTACCCACTAGTTGAAATAAAGCATTGTAGTCACGATAATTTTCTTTTTCCTTTATCTGTAAGCCCACCTTTAGCTTTCTGTAACTCACAGTTAAAATCCCCACATAAAAAAATGTGAAAGGAAGTAGTGAAAAAGGTCGAATCATAGAAAAGAGAGTAACCCTCTCTGTCTTTATCTGCGAGCAGTAAACGTTAATAAATCTACAGACCATAGAGTTCTATTTTCCATCCAAAATCATTAATCTGCCTGGTATTAAATCAATAATTTTTATAAGAGAGAAATCATATGCATTAAAAAGAAACCCAATACCATCAGCAGTCTGCCGACCAAAAGACCAGTAGGAAGGGCCCCAGCACCATTCCTTTTGGAAGAGCCTGGCTTGATCTAAAGGGAACGTCCATGATTCTTGGATAAAACATATATCAATGGAAGAACTGTGAGTGTAGTCATAAACAATGTGTCTCCTATTAGGGTTTAACAAACTGTGGGCATTTAAAGAGCCAATTGTAAACCCCATTAATAATCAGCAGAAAATCAACCATCCTTTTTCCTTCGTTTTTTCTTTTTCCTTTATACCCCTCTTGAGACCGAACAGGGGAGGGAGGGCGATCTTGAAGGTCCTGGGGCTCTTGCTCACTACAGTCCACAGAAGTATCTCCCCACTGTGTGGATAAAACAGTGAAGGGATTACTGGATTCAAAGTCCTCCTGTAAAGGGGGTGCTTAAGGTTTCTAGAGGATCTCCGAACTGGCACTAAAGGAGAAGGAACAGAGGATCAGAGACCTGGTGCTCCTGCTGAGATGAATAACACATGGGAGAAAGGAGAGGGGAGGGAGGGAGGAGAGGGGTGTGGTGGGGGGTCAGAAGAATCAAGAGGAAGCAGGGCCTCTGACTGCTCCTTAGCCTGGGATGAATCCAAGTACTGGTTAGCGTCATCCACAAAAGGAGCAGCAGCTGTCTGGGGTGCTTTAGCAACAAGATCTTGAGCCTGCTGGAGAAGAAGGTCAGGGCTCCCACTGCAAGCCTTGTTTTTTGCTGCCCAAAGACATTCAGAAAAAACATGCCCAGTATCCTCACATAAATCACACTTAGTAAGGTTGGCACATTGAAAAGCAATGTGACCTATTTCCCCACAGTTATCACAACGAGGCCTGTCACAAGAACTGGATAAGTGAGTGCAGGATCCACATTTATAACAGGCCCTAGGCTGTCCAGCATAAAAACAAACCCCACTGTCTCTGCCTAATTGAAATGAACTGGGAAAGTGTCCTATGCCACTATCAGTTTGTTGGAGTTTTACCTTAAACCGCCAGCCACCTGTCCAAAATTGTCAAGGATGGCTTCTGGGGGACTCAAAACTACTTTTTTGGGACAACCAATAAGTGATGTCATCTATGTGAATCCCCTCATTCCGAAACATGATAGTTACATATTTAATCAAAGGTTTAGATAACAGAATAACAAGGCAGGGGGTCCATAAGGGAGAAAACTTCACCTGATTATATCTTTCCCAAAATAAATCCAAAGCATGGGCGGAATGAAAACTAATGGCAAAGTTATCCTCACCTGAAATGTTAATAAAGGCAAATACTTCCTTAGGTGTAAAATGCAAAGAATCCTTTAACAACCTTTTCCCCCATAATGCCTATCTGGCCTAACCTCCAACCCCCCTTTATAATGCAACCTAACTGCATTTCTACGAGGTGCAGCTTCTTTTTTGATTTTAGTAACTAACTCAGACATTAATGGTTTCTCTACATCAGGTTGCTGCTGTAGCAAAGTAGAAAGATGATTATGTCCAGAAGTCATAGCAGAAGCAGGGAGATGAGCAGGCTCAGACACACTGGACTGGGGGGCCGCAGCAGGCTTTCCTATCCGAGGCGAAGTACCTGGACAAACCGTAGAAGGTAAAGGTTCTGTAGATATTGGAGGTCTCCAGGCAGGCTCACTTTGGAAAAAGTTTAATTTCAGGTCCCAAGCAGGGGTCAGATGCCAATTACCTTGTTTTAGAGTCCAGCCTGCTTCACTGAGAGCCTTTTGAGGGGACCATAACTCAGTTGCTTGAGGTTGTACAGGATGATCAGTTTGTAATACCCACGAGATAGAAACCGAAGGGCCTGTCTTCCCCAGTTTTATCCTGCAGTGGCTGCTGATGTTTTGCAAAGAAAAATTTGGAAACCCCCTCCTGATTTAGGGGATTAGTTTGAAACACACAAGGAGAAGCAGAAGCAGAGTTTTCAGGTGAAGAGATTGGTAACGAACTGTGGAACACAAATCCTGCTGCTTTGTCAGCGTGACTGAGCAGGAATCAGGAACGGAGCCTTCTGTTGTCTCAACAGGCTTCTCTGTGTTATTCAGGTGCGTAGAAACAGCGGGCAGCAAAATTGAACTAGATTGCTGGACTTGCAACTCAGGGAACTGCTCTAGGCACAGAATCTTTGTAGATTCACTACTGCCAGCCGTCACAGACTCAGGGTGAGGGGATGTAGCAAGAGTAAGAGTTTGTGCAGACTCACCACACTGGTTGCATCCACAGGTTCTCCGCTGGATTCAGCATCACGGCAAATGACAGCCTGCTCAGAAGCACTGACAGGTGTAGCTGAGGAGTCTGTCATACCCAGCTGCAACTGAAGACACTCTTGTTCTTTGGCTAAAGCAGCAAGCTGAAGCCTGAGTTGCTCCTGATGAGCTTCTGGAGGGAACACCTCAGAAACCACTTTCTCATGTAGTGGTAACGGCACATCGTTCGTTGAAACAGAAAATCCTTGCAGCTTATTCTCAATATCGCCAGTAGTATTTCTGTTTAAAACTGTAGAGTCCATATCAAAGCTCACCAAATGCTCCCCTTCTCCTGGAACGTCCATCTTCCTTGCAGACTAGACTGAAGTGACCAGACTTCGGTCTCACGGGCCCCCTACTGCCAGCAATGCAGTAAGGGAACCTTCCCTGCTGTCCTGGCCAAATTTCTCTCATTCACTAATAATACCACCAACAGCTTAATCTGGTTCAAGGTCAGCTGGCATTCATCTGTATCCCCCTCCCCCGGGTTGTGCCTGAAAATAGGCAGGATTTATCTGGTGCACTTACCAGGTCAACAAAAACTAAATAAATAAAATAAATAAAAAAACTTATCTGTCTTAAAGATACACTCAGAGACGCGAAATACAGTAAAAAAATAGCTTGGCTATGAAATCTGATTTATCTTAAATATACACTCTACATTGTAGCTAAAATGACCATGTTTTAGATTATACTTCTTTTGTTATAATAAAAGCAGAATGCAGTTAGCAGAATACAGTTCATTAATCTCATTAGTATTCTTTCAGCTTAAATAAGTGGTCCAGCAGCAGCACTTTGCTCCCCCAAAGCACTGTTAATAGTTTGTTGGAATGTTAAACTATCTCCAGTTGCCTCCCCCCATGACTGAATAAGCAAACTACAGTAATGTGAACATTGTGCTCCATTGCTTGAATCTTCTTCCAACAAATGAAAAGTGCCCTTTTGGGCTGCAGATACATTTCATGGTAGAATTAGCAAATCATTGTCAATAGTTGCCCCACTGGAGTGCCAAAATATAGTCAATAGTTTGATCCAATGCCTGGATTCCTACCAAGGAGTAACAAGACCAAATCTGGATAGGAAATTCATTGCAGGTAATGCAATTTGTAGGAGGAAACTGAGTCTAGAAAGGACCTGTCTGGGGTGTGTTAAGTCAGAGTGGTGGTGAAAAGCTGAGCCAAAGCCTGGTGCTGAACAACATGGACACTGTTTTCTTCTGGTTCATGATGAGGTGGTTAGCCAGGAACGCTTTTGTACTGCGTGAGAGTAGAAGTCCCAGATACATAGATAATGGAGTCACTCTGCACATGCATGTGCGGAAAGGAAACATTGTTTAACCAGGAGTAGCTCACTAAGCTGAAGCTTGTTTCCAGATGTGAGCTGGGAGCACAAGAAAGTTAAGTAACTTGCTCAGGATCACACAGTATGCACCTAGGCGGCTGTGGGATTGAAACCCAGGTCTCCAGATCAGCAGCCCAGTGCCTTAACCCACTGCGTAATACTGCCTCCTGTTGCTGGCAGTGAGGGAGCTGGGCAGGTTGTAGGCAGTGAAGAGCAGGGGCCCAAGAAATGAGCCTTGGGGGATCCCAAGGTGACTGGTAGTGTAGGTGAAGTGCATGGGCCAAGCTTGACAGATTGGGTCTGGCTGGTCAGGTATGACTGGAACTATGCTAGGCCTGATGGGGGACACCAGAGTCTGCTAGTCTAAAGTAGGAGCAGTTGGTGATCCATGGTGTCAAAGGCCTTTGCTAGGTCTATAAACATTGCCCATGTATCCAGGCCCTTGTCCATGTTGGTCTGAGTGTGGCTGGTGACTCTAAGAAGGGAGGAAGAGGTTGAGTGGTTGGGGTAAAAGCCAGATTGGTCAGAGTTAGGAAGCCTGTTTGGGCATAGTAGTTCAACAGCTGCCTGTTGATAAACCTCCCAAGGGTTTGGGAAAGAATCTGGATCAGGGAGGTTGGCCGGTAGTTGAAGGACAAGTTAGCTGGGCCACCTTTGTGATCTGAAATACTAGTGCACGTTTCCAGCCATGAGGAAAGGAGCTGGTACGTAGTGATCTATTACGTATGTGGGCAATAGGGACAGCTATTGCGGAGTGCTGATTTTGAGGAATTTGGAAGCGATGCTGTCTGCTCCACAGGCTGCATTCAGCGCCGAAAGCTCTTTGCGATACTGTCACTGAGACTGTCTGCAGGTGGAAGTTGCCACTGATGGGTGGACTGGATAGCAGGGGGAAGGGAGGTTAGGGATAAGAGCGCTGGTGCCTTTTGTGAAGTATTGGCTCAGGGCATTGGTGGCTAAGGGGGAACCAGGTGGGACCTGTACCCCACTGGGGGAGGGTTTAAAATAGGCTATTAACTATGTGTTCCAGAATGCGTAAGGGCACTGCAAGATAGCTTGCTCTGGAAGTATTTACCTTTGGCTAGGCGTATACTACAGGTTTATTGATTCTGAAGTGCAGTGAAGATCATTGGTAAGACCTCACCTAGAATATCGCATACAGTTCTGGAGGTCCCAGCTCCAAAAGGACACAGAGAGAGTGGCGGCAGTCTAGAAGAGGGCAACTAAAATGATACAGGGTCTGCATCAAAAATTCCTGTGAGTACACACTAAAGGAGCTCAGTAGGTACACCTTGGAAGACAGGAGGAGAGGGAGGGTATAATAGAGACCTTTAAATATCTCATGGTGGTAAATAATATACAGGAGGAAAGTATTGTTCAGAAAAAAAGGTGCTCAAGAAGAATGGGATAAGCTACGAACTTAGAGGTGGTTAGATTTAGGAGGGATATGAGAAAGTACTTCTTCACAGAAAGAGTGGTAGATTCCTGGAACAGCCTACCAGCCAAGGTGGTGGGGGTGAAAACAGTGGTGCATTCAAGAATTCATGGGATAGACTAACAGAATCTTAGTGGAAAGGAATGGGGAGGAGAGAAAGAGTTGGAGACCAATTACAGTATGCAGTGGTACTGTAGGTAGGGAAAAAAAGGCAGACTGGGTAGGCTAAGCAGTCTTTATCTGCTGACAAATTCTGGTTCTATGTTTTTCACTGCAGCATACCACTTTGTATCTTGTGATAATCTCTGGCCCCAGGGTTGCCTTACTGTTACCCTGCAGAGCTCATGAAGGTACAAGATTTATTTGCAGGAACGGTCTCCTTGAAATAGGACAGAAAATGCCAGCCAGGTGGCACTGAGGGTTGAGGCCCTGGATGTCGATGTCCCAGGTTCGGGAATGAGCCTGGGCTGCTGGGGATCAGCAGGGGAGAGAGGAGTGAGCATCAGGAGGACTGCTGTCACCTCTCAGAGTGAGGGGGATGAGCCGTCTCGCTCATTGCCTGCCCTTTGGCAGTGGCTGGAGGGCAGTACAGGTCAGAAATCTTGAAGTTGACGTCCTCACATTGGGGAGGGTGAAAACA
Organism: Neoceratodus forsteri; assembly: GCA_016271365.2. Taxonomy (NCBI): domain Eukaryota; kingdom Metazoa; phylum Chordata; order Ceratodontiformes; family Ceratodontidae; genus Neoceratodus; species Neoceratodus forsteri. Next base: position 186,912,741 of record CM057459.1, on the reverse strand, counting down.
GGAAAATCTAGCCTGGCAGACTTGATGATGGTCTGCTGCTCCTGGGAGCAGTACCCAGATTCTGGATTGGGTCTCAGGAGGGGACAAGCCAGCAACCTTCTCCTGGCCCTGTTACATGGGGCAATCCATGGGGAACTACAGGAAGGCTGCCTAGCATGGCAGCAGTGGGACTGAAGAAGAGTCCTCCAATTGAGGACCATAGCCACCTGCCAGAGCTCAGGTGGCAAAAGGTGCAAATTAATGAAAAAAAAAAGGGAAAAGAAATAGGACAGAAAGAAGGTTTAGCAGCACCATGTACAACACCATGTACAACACTGGGTGCTCCTTATTTTAATATACTTTTATTTGAATAACATATTTTAATCGCCTTTGGTATCTATGATTATACAATGAGCGTGATGGAAAATTCAGGCAGATAAAAACTGTATCCTGCCTGCTGACGTACCCGATTCAGACATAAAAAATGTATCTTATGAATCGGGTATGTCGTGACTGTTATTTCCACTATCCAGTACATCACAGTGACACTGCATGGATGCCTACTCACGCTACAGTGGACCCACAGCTTCAGACGCAACTGTAAAATTATAAAAAAATAGGTGCAGGCAATTTTATTTCCATCATGCTCATTGTATGCTCATTGTATAAAGCAAACATGGCATGGGTTAGGGTGTCATGCGATTTTTAATCTTCAGTCATGGTCTGTGCCCTCTTGCTCCTCGTCGTGGCTACACCACTGTGAGGAGATCAAGAGGTCACAGACCTCTCGTGAAGATAAAAAGCGTATGCTATGCTAACCCATGCCATATCCCCTATTTATCCCCTATTTATGCTCCTTTGGTATACTGTATAGCTGTGGCTTCTGTTTTTGTAATGCAATTATTACTGTTTTGTTTTTTCCACCTTGCGCTATCCCCACTTCTCCCTCCCCTAGAAGGTATCTGGAAAAAAGTTGTTACCATTTCAGTATGTCTTTCCTGGTGAAACCTTTTAAATAAACAAATAAAACAGAGTTTTAATTATAATGCCAAACAACTATTCCCAACACTCCCCCCACCACAACTCTAGTGTCACTTTTTCTACCCTTCCCAGGACAAATCAGCAGAATACGCCTTTGGGTTCATTTCTGTGACTTTAAGTTCTCCTGATGAGACGAATCAGAAGGAACAGGATTTATCTGGGCTGGAAATGGCTTTAATGAAGTTGGAATTCATCTTGTTAAAGATGCAAGCCATTTAGGACCAACTGGAAACTGCTCAGAGGCAGGCCAGACGCTCTGCCACCAAGAAATGCAACTGCCGAAGGTGGCAGAAGCTGCACCCTTATCACTCTCCTTAACTCAAGATTCACTGTGGCTGTGGCCAAGGACTATTTCACGATCACATCTGCACTAAGGAATTACTTCCGTAGTTCGTTCTCATGAGCCAAGGAGATTTCCTGCAGTTTTCACATTTCCTTAAAATATCATTTTAACCTGTTGTGCTAATCTTGTTGGCACAAGGATGTGAAGAAACACTGTATAAAGTTGATACCAAATAATGTAAACAGTTTAAATCATTTTATGTTTGTTTTCCTTGGACTCCATTTCATCAGACCTTCAACCCTCTTCAAGTTTTTTTTTAATAACATCATGGGCCTTTCACATCAACACGTCACATGTGCAGCACAGAGTGAGGTCTCAAATTTTGTAGCAGGAGTTAGGGATATATACGCAGGGGAAATATTAATTAACTGTTTCATCTTTGTTAAACATATTACTTGTTGCCATATTGTTCTTTTAGAGCTATTATTGAATTTTGTAAGTTGTTATTTCCTTTACATCAAATCACACTAGTTAGTCTGATGATTCTATGGTTAGTTTAGTTGTTAAAGATGAGAAACGTGATAATATGACTGAAGTGCTTAATTTTGTTAGTTTTTGCATAGGTATATGTTATGTGTCCTTATTTTAGTTGTATGAACGACTTTTACCTAATGAACATATTTTTTCTGTATTGTCTTTCTATTATAAAATAATAGCAATTTGTATTGACAAAAAAAATACTAGCCTGTGTATAAGGTGACTGAACCTAAAGTGGATTAAAATTCTAGTTGTTTGTTTTATAAATGACATCACAGGCCTTTCACATCAGCACGTCACAGGTGCAGCACAGAGTGAGGTCTCAAATTTTGCAGCAGAATTTAGGGATCCAGGTCATGCCTGAAAATAGGCATTCTGGCAAGTGTACTTACCCGGTAAACAAAAACGAAATATATATATATATATATATGCAGGGAAATTAAATACTGGCTGGTGTAAAAGGTGGCTGAACCTAAACTGGATTAAAATTCTAGTCTGACCATTGATGGCAGTCTGTATGGTCATATGTGTCCCAGAACAAGTGTAAGCCCCTTAGCCCTGTACTTTTTGCAAATGACAGGTGGTATGCTGTTGAAGCTGACAGCAGTACCAGGTGGGGGACTGGGTTCGAGGAGGACTAGGTTACTTGGCACAAGGGCTAGGTTTGGTTACTCTGCACAGGGGCACCCAAGTAAATCCGAACACAGGAAGCAATAACTGTAATGTCCAATACCAGGAATGGGATTCTAAAGTGTGGCTTTAATTCACATCCAAACTGAAAAAACAAAGCATAGATGGACCCCCACGGGGCTACATTCCTGATAATGCAGATAAGAGAAACAGAACATTTCCTCAACACTTCGGCCCTCAGGCTCTGGACCCACCTGGCACACAGCCCGGACTTGCACGCTGCTTTGGGTACACAGCCTGACTTGTACACTATTTGGGTTTTCCCTGGCCCAGCTTCCCCGCTGGCCATTCGAACACCGTCCATGTAACATGGACACATTTTCCTAGTGGCTCCCTAAACCACCATAGAGCCTTCAACTCCATAAGGGAAATTTCCTTTCAATCCCACATCTGGGGACTTCCCTCAGCACTGGCCAAGTGCCTGAGGCAAAGTAAAAGGGCCACAGAGCAAATCCGTAGAGGTGAACCTGGTTACTAAAGATGGGGGGTTCCCATCTCTAGCTTCCATAATCTATACCTGGCCATTTCTTTGGACATTAAACATCTCTTTCTGAAAAGCTTGGCAGTGTAGATTAAAGGGTAAATGCATAACACATTTCCTCTACATGTCTTGATCTTCCCCTTGTACTAGACTTGAACATACTTTCACTTTGGCTTAACCTATTCCTCTAGGCCTCCCACTGATTAAGCAGTCCAATCCCCACTTTACAATAGTTCAGGTGAAACATAGGCCCCATGTAAAAGCAGAACTCACCCTTTGGTTGCAGGTGCCCCACCGGTGATTCTTGACAACGTCTGGTGCCGCAGCACAGCTTAGAAAAATAAGGTAGCTTCTTCCCTAGCCAGAACCAGGAAGTTGCCCCTGGAATAACAGGCAACCCTTTCCCCCATCTCCTCAGGGATGGGACACAGAGACCAGTAACAGCAGTCTCCACCACTTCACGAACAGCTTACTGTGTTCCTCTTCTTTTGGCGGAAACACACACCTCTCCCTAAAAGTAGCTCTGTATCACAGCTTTAGGCTCCAAGAGCCTGTGCACAGACTGCTGTGCTCCTCTATTCAAGACTGCTCAGACACAACTGCTGCTGCTCACTGTTCAAAAACTCCCAACATTCTAACCTAACTCCCAACTGCAGATTCCAATGTGGCTCATGCGGCTGCGATAGTTATATGGTGATGTCATCTCTCAGTCTCAGCTGAGACTGAGAACAGAATGAGACAATGTGAAATCCATTTAACTGGAGTTTCACAAGCTGCCTTCTCTGCCTACCACTAGGTCTTACTGGGATTCTAGTAACTCTGGGTAACAGTGGAGGTTACACAAGTATCTACTATGCAGACCCAAGCAAGCGTGCATGAAGACTGGCAGGCTAATCCATACAGAGCTTCAATTTGAAATTTATTTGGTGTTTTAAGCACACTAGAAACTGTGGACAAAATACCAATTTTCTGCTGCTGGTAGTGCCTCTCTTTTTGGGGGATCATATTTTATCCCTCTTGATGCTTGGTTGGGACCTCCTTCCACCACCTTGCTAAGCCCTAATACCAATCACCTGAAACTGCTCCACATACACTTGCCAGGCCTCCAAGGTCCACCCACATCCCACTATTGTACTGCACCCACCTACCCTTGGCTTACCACCCAGTGTCAGGTATGCCTATAGTCACTTTAACATTTCTTTCCTGCAGTCCATCTGGCCACCTGCAGCGGAGGTTGGATAGTCCCCCTGACAGGCTATGGTAGGAGTCCAAGCACTAACTGTAGTTAGCAGGCAGGGTTTCATCCACCCAATCTATTTCACTATTTTCCCTTTTTTCTGCCTCCCACCAGAAGCGTGCCGCATCACTGGGTGTTGGCATGCCAACGCCCACATGACTATGGCACTCGCTCCAACATCCCCGTCTGATGCTATCTCTGCACCATCACCTGTGGTTACCCACGTGGCAGCAGAGCTGTGGGTCAGCAGATGTCCCCTTCCTGGAGAAAAGCATCCTTTAATGATGCTCGATACTCTAGCCCACCCGCCCCCAGACCTCTGATGGCCCTGGCTCAGTCCCAAACGAAGCTCATCAGCGTCATGAGCAGTAGCCCTTCCGCTCTGCTGGTGGGCGATAGTCAGTTTCTAATAGTAGGTTTGAATTGTATTTTTGTTTTGTGCGCAAAAGTGCAGTTTAACTGTATGTAGCCTGAGCTGATATACCAGACTTAGGGAGAGAATGCCAACATCACAGATTCTGGTACTCTGTCTGAAACACAAAACTGTAAACTAAATTTCTAGATCTTCCAGAGGTAATTCTGGAACATACTTTGGTGGTAAATAAGGGATGAGGACTGAATGCTAGAGTGCATTATATGCTGTGCACCCAACAGTTTTAGCATACAGATCTTATTTAGCGAAATCATCAATTTCTTTACTTGAAGTGCATGGAATGGACTGGTGATTCCCTTTATGGGACTCAGGCTTGCAGGAGTAAAGAAGACCATGCACTCTAATCTCTAGTTTTTGCAGGGGAGGAAATCAGCAGTAGCCCTGGAGTCCAGAGCTCCCAGGATTTCCCTTGGGTTATTAAAACATAAACAGAAGGGGGATGTCTCAGTATCACGGTTTTACAGAATACCACTATACCAGAAGTCACAGTATTGATACCATGGGCAATTTCCAATACTGCAACAACATTGGTTCATGGTATACACCCCTTTCTACTAAATATTTTTAGGGACAACTGTTCCTTCCACACCAACTCTCCCTGCTGTAAAGGTTTGAGCAGTCTTCTTTCTGGTACAAAAACTACCTTTTCTGTAATACGTATAAACAATAACTGCTATATTACATGTGATGATTGTCACACCATCAGAATTTCATACTGTGATATCCCAGAACAGAACAACAGTTACAAGCCTTTGGTTTTTGTAGAAATCTGGGGCAGATTCACAAAAACATGCAAAGTGCAGTGCAAATGTTTGCTCTGTCCCTTGCGACTGCCCAGCTAGTAAAAATGCCATTTACTGATGGACAGCATAGGGCAATATCCAACTGTGACTAGGCTAGGTAGATTCAGCGGTAACCCCTTTACTGTTACCTCTAACCCCACTAGTGCTGCCCTGACCTGCATGCCTGGAAATGGTCCTGCAATGAACAGTGCCTATGCGCTTTTGTGATTTACAAGATTCACAAAAGCAGACATGCAAATGAGCCCATTGGGCATGCAAGACACTAGCTGGCCATTAGCATGCCCCTTTTGGGCCTATTTATATGGCTGCGAGGACTGTCATGCCTGTATTGTGTTAAAATCTCCCCTGGTGGTGTAGTGGTCCCTTCCCACCCCCGAGCGCTGACCCCTTATGAATAAAAATAAATCTCCCTGGTAATCCAGCATCCCCCCATCTCCGATCACTGTCCCATTATGTGTAAATTAAGTTTCCCTGGTAGTCAAATGGTCCCTCCCCCCACTCTCATTCCCTAATCACCATCGTGATATTAAAAGATAGTCCAGTGGTCCCTCATCCCTCCCCCAGTCCATGATCACCATTCAGATAGTAAAAGAAATTATTCCCTGGTAGTCTAGTGGTCCCTCCCCAGTTTCCCAATCTCCATCCCGATATGAAAAACATTATATCCTGGTAGTCTAGTGGTCCCTCACCGTTTCTCAGATCTCATTGCCTATATGAAATACATTATTTTGCTGGAAGTCTACTGGGCCCTCCCCCCTCCTCCAGTCACCAATGGCCATTCACAGTAAAAAGAAACAGTCCCTCCTTGTAGTCCAGTGGTTCCTCCCCCACCCGGACACTCATCCAATAAATATATATTATTCTCATTGATGTCCAGTGTATCTCCCCCCACCTTGCTCCCTTGGGAAAAAATGAGTGTCCCATTTCCTTGGTGGTCTAATGGACCCCCACCCTCCCAGACAGTGACCTTCCCCCCACTCTCCCCATCTTGAAACCAAGTCAGGGAGCAACACAGCCCTTCTCCCACTGCTCAACTGGCCACTGTGCTGTGAATGAGCAAGTACAGTATACACTACAATGAGTCCACAGAGTATACTGTACTCACTCATTCACAGTTCAGTCAGTGGCCAGCCATGGTGATGGGTAGAGGGCTGTGCCAGTCACCAGCTGGGTTGGAGTCAGTCTGCCAGGGTGGGAGGGTCCACTAGGCCACCAGGGAACTGGGACTCTTTGTTTTTTTCCAAAGAAGCGAGGCAGGGTGGGGGGAGAACACTGGACACCAATGAGAATTAGAAGGCTTTTAGCCTGAAGTTCAGTGGGGGGGATCACTCCTCCCACATCCCCTACTTAAACTTCAGGCTTCCGCTCGCTCTGCTTCAAGTGTTTCAACAACGCTCTGGTGCTGCATGGCTGGTGGTGCTGGGTCCTTCCTCTTCTCCCTTCTGTGCCTCCGGTGGTGCTCTTTTCTCCCCCTCACACCTTTCCTTTGCCTTCCTCAGCTGCGTTGGTCTCCCCTTGATTTGCCTGTGTCTTTGCCCCTTATTATTTTCCTGCCCCCATTCAGTCAGCACCTTTTCATTATCCTGCTGTTCCCTGTCTTCTTTTAGGGCTCTCCTTTTCTTTCTTCACCAGCCTCCACGTAATTCAGTACTTGCCAGCACCTGGACTGCAGCTGCATCACCCCCGGACTTCATACCGGTCTGGACTGTTCTCCCTCACCTGCTTCTTCCAACCTTCTCCTTCTCCAGATTCCTGCAGTGCCTCTTGCACCACCTCTTTGTGGTTGGTGAACTGCCTACCACTTTGCTCCCCTGGTCAGCTCCTGCACTACTACATGGGCTGGGGAGCATTTTGAACTTTTACTGCCCCTCGACTTGTGGCTGGCATGCCACCAGTGTACCGTGGTTCCCTGCCCCTTCAATCTGCTGCTCAGTGGGGTGGGGAACCCCGGATTATCTTTCTTCTTGGAGCCTGATGCACCTGCTGGCAGTGTGACCGTACACTGGTTTTGAACTAATCTCCTCAGCCCATCGATCACCATTGGGCTGGGGTTACACTCCTGCATTACAACTGTGGGTCATGGATGAACCTTTCTTCCAGAAGTTGGGATTACTAATATTATCCTTGCCAAAGTTTTACCTTCACTGAGATGGCAAGTGCCATATTGGCATGGAATTTCCAAGGTCAATGGACATCTAACTTGGATACGACTGGAGATCCTTCCCCAAACATACTCGCCACACTTAGCACTAATGTTAAGAAGGACAGTTTAAGATTCAGTATGATAAGGCTCAATCGCTTCCACAGGAAATTTCATTTGGAACACAATGCACAAATCTACTTGATCCTTTAACAGTTTGTAAATGAAGAACTGATCAGAGAATTCAGTAAACTATATAGTATGTCAGGGATTATAGAAAACACTTCTGAAGGTATGCTGTGCATAATTTTTGATTTGTACACCAGACCTTTGGGGCCACTGCTCATAGCTCCTGCAAAGCCATGCTTCTCACAGCTCATTACTCCTGACTTGAGCGACCAGGATATCTCACAATTTACTTTTGCAATTACTTACAACTTGTAGTGGCTGTCACAAACACACTCCGCAGGTCAGGCCCTCTGCTCCCACAGTGCCAAACCTCAAAGTGCAATATGCGAACAGGAGACAAACATGGTAACCCTCCTGTCTGTTTTGGGTCCGAAACACCTACCAGTCTCAAGTGCTGATGTCAGATATGAACCCTTTTTCACTAGCATGCCCAGTTAACAGGATCAAATATCATATCTTCTTTGGAGAAATGCAGTGCAATACTTAACCCAGCGGGCACCCAACCTGGTTCACAATCTCTTTTTAACTCAGTTGAGACCTAGATATTTTCTCACCTTTGTGCATATGGTAACACACTATAAACCATGTAAGAGTTATGTCAGAATTATAATATCAATACTGTTCCAGCATGCACATGCAAAATTGAGAAAAGACTCAGGCAGAATTAAGGAAATCAAAATGTTTACTAAAATTAAAAAAAAGAGTAAAAACATACAAAACACAAAGCATATATACACATTAATGTTTGCAGTCCAAAAGAAACAAAAAAATGCCTTGTACTTGAATTTCTAATTCTAACTCAGTTTCCAATTGGATGTTACCTATTCTTGCCAGAAGTGCCCTTCAAGTCCAGAACACATGGTGTGTGTGTGTGTGTGTGTGTGTGTTCTCTTAGGAGTCCAGAGATAGAAGATGATTTCACACCTTTCAGCCAGATTGATAATAAGGGCCAAATGTCCTTCCCACCCTGTGAGGTCACAGCTCTGGGCTGTTGGCAAGAGGTCACTGTTAGTCCTGTAATTAATTTGTAACATGGCCAAGAATACTCAAAAGGGTGTCATTTTACTGCTTGCTTGAAATCTGCAAAGGCAGCAATATTAAATTATAACAGTCTCTTCTATCAGAGGATTCCCTTTGATCTTCAGAAACACATCTTGACAGCAATTTTCTCCTAGTGGTGAGAAATGTAACAGGTATCTGTTAAAAATTGTTGCTTCCTAAGTTGTCGTAAAAAGTGTAGTCTTCTATGGCTTCCTGGATTTCAAAGTAGCTGTCATTTTACAACCAGTTATATAACAGCTAACACAGGCATGACAGGAGATGTCAAAAGGAAGCTTTTAAAGCTGCACTGTCAGTGTTTACCCACCATTTTTCACACAGTCGTTTTGTTTCAATAAAGTTTAAGTAGCAGAACTTGCTGCTTGCATAGTGCCTGTATCAGTTGTCCTTTCTTTGAATTCTGTCATATTTTCTTTATTTTGCCCATTTATGTAATTTCCTTCGGCCCGTTGATAAGTCTCCCATTCTCTGTTGCCACCCATCATGCAGTGGCGTCACACTCCAACATTTTTGCCGTACATAAGCACGTCGATGACTGCTTTTCTCACCTGTGCTCAGGCATTCCATCTCAGTTACTGTTCCGGTGCTCAATCCATCTCTGACTACCTAAGGTTCCTGCTGAAACTGTCTGTAAGGTGAGTTCCGAGTACACCAGCCATCACTGTTTTTATTGATCGCCTTTTTTATTTTTCTTTCTTCACTTTTTTTTTCAGGCACATTTTGGCAGAGGGAAAAAGTAGCATTTCTATTCTGGGCAGTATCATCTTCCATTCTGGGAAATAGTTTTTGTCGCCGTCTCACCTGGTCGGGGTCATAATGTTGCCAATGCTACTGGCTACATTATGACCACTGCCTCTGTAATACCGTTATCGAGTTCTCCAAAAAATAGCAGCTTCCCACTAAATAGTATGTCACCACCGAAAAAAAGGAGAAATTATGGGTGTAGCCCATTTCAGCACTTTTCATCTCAGCCTTTCAATTCGGTGCTTACATTCCAGCGTTGTTCAACTCAGCACTGTCTCATTACTGTGCTTTCCATTTTAGCATTCAGAAATCCCCTTTCAGTTCTCTTGTTTTGTGTTACAGTATTTTTATCCAGCTTATAATTTTGTTAGAAATAGCATCTAAAAAGGAATACAATACCAAATCCCTCCAAGAGCTCATCAGCTGCCCTAGTACCAGCATTGTACTCACTGGTAATAGTTGCAATTCTAACGTTCAAGAGCAGGTATTTGAGATTTCTCCTTACAACAACATGACCTTGCATAAGCTGTAATTGAAAGCATGTGAAGCAAGAACCAAGTAACTAATATGTAAATAAATTTATGTTTTATTTCACGACGGAAAAATGTAACAGAAAGACATTGTATAAAGTGCTCAATTACAGCTTACGCACGGTCATGTTGCTGTAAGGAGAAATCACAAATACGTGATCCTTTCTCTTCTTCTTTCCTTTCCCCTTCTTATTTAAAAGTTAAGTCTTTAACAATATGAGTTCCATCTTCCAGTCACTTGCTTCTTCGGCTTTACCAATATTCCAAAAGCAGTATATAGCATGAAAAGTTGGGGTGGAGGGAAGAGCCATTCTTTTGGCTATTTTTACCCTCCTTTATCTTCCTAGTTTTTGTGGAGGGCTTCTGCTTTCTTGGGGTTGTCAAAGATTTGAATCTTTCCACGTAAAAAAAACCTGATTTTTGCTGGATGCAGCAGAGCAAATCAGATCCCTTTTTGTCCTAAGAGGACTCTGACTTCATCAAAGGCTCTACGTGATTGCATTGTAGCAACACTAAGGTCTGGGTAGGCACAGAATTGCACTCCATCAGCAAATAATCCTTTATTGATTCTGGCTTGTCTTAATATCAATTCTCTGTCTGAGAAATAACGTGACTTCAAATATAGAAGCGTAGGTTTTCTGTCATGTAAGTTCTCAATTTTCTTACTAACTCCTTCCCCCAGGGTGAGCTCTATCCAGTATAATTCTTTATTCAGGGTACTTTTTATTTACTCCTAATGTAATTAGTTTTTCAAAGAAGGTCACTGTATCACTATTGTTCCAAACCCTCTGGGTTCCCAATCAGTTTAACATTTTGTTTCTCCAGCGGTCCTCCATTTCATTCACTTTTAATTTGAATTCCTGGATAGTCTATGTTTGAGCTGCAACTTTTACAGAAACTCTATTCAATGTGTGTTTCTAACTCACTCATTCTCTTTCTAAATTATCTGTTCTTGCATGTTACTGCTTAATTCAGATATTGAACTAGACAGCTGCAATAACGCCCTGTAACTGTAGCAAAGCCATCTTTTATTTCTGTTTTAATTTCATCATTCAGCAGGTGAACAGTTCTAAGTTAATTTCAGGTCAGCACTTAGTATGATTTATACAGTAATGCAAATTTTCTTGCAGGGCTTCTGTACCCTCTGTATTTCTCACTGTTGCATTTGCTGCCTACTGGATTCCCAGCATCTCAGAAGCCTCCCCATTGTTCAGCCCATCCCATGAACTTTACTTGACTGCAGGCAGTGCAGGGCGCTGAGGGCGTGAAATTAATAAAAGGCACTATATAACAGTTTTACAGTAACAACCGCTACCTAATTTGTTCTGATTTTTTTTCTGTCCTGTGGAGCCCGACAGGATGCCATCAGATGGTCAGTACAGCACTGGCTGCTTGGCATATCCCAATTCCTCCTCCACTTATGATTCCACCAATTTTATATCCTGGGAGTGCGGGCGGAGAACAGTACTGCCGTTGTGGACAATTTACTGTCTTGCAGTACATCATGTCTATAGCCTCTTTCTTCCGTCTGCACCTTGTGACTAGTAGACATTCCTGAAATTGCCGTTTGTGAAATCCTGTCGTTAAAACTCAGATGTCCTTTACAGGTGTTTTGTTCAACACTATTCCAAAATACACATCTCCTCTCTCTCTCCTCATTTTGGCCAGGGAGTGCACAAGTATCCATTAGCACACACTGTATGCCCGAAGTAATAGATGAACAAAACACCTATAAAGGACATTTGACTTTTAACGACAGTACATATCACTTTTGGAAAATAAGGGAGACTTTCTTGGGGGGGGGAGATTTACCAAAGGGTGGTTTCAGTGATCTGCAAGCGCACCTACGGGAGCATAAATAACAGCTATACATTTGCACCTGGTCAGAAGGTCGGAGATCAGGGCTTGTTAGCACAAGCAGCGACATTTACAGTAATCCCAATACAAGCTCCTGGAAGTCTTTACACAAGATGAATGGATAAGCACAGTATAAGCAGTAAATCCTCTGAAACCCTTGCCAGTGTTTACCACAGAATTTCATGCAAATTAAAAACTTATGTTTGGTAACAAGAGGGGGGGAATGGAAACCTGAACTACTTCACTTCCCCCTAGGGGTCCAAGCGTCAATAGGATATTTACCTTTTAAACCATAGTGAATGTTCGAAAACAAGGGAGGGCCCCATTACCAGACTCTAAAAGGGGCGTTGTACAATAGGCGAATTTCAGTTGTGCCATTGCCAGGGAATGGTGTAGGCAAGTGGTGGGAAAAATAAGGGAGGGTATAACTAAAGCAGCTAACTCTGCATGAAAGAAGAGAGTAAAAGCAGAAGGAAAAAGACTATTATGGTTCTCTGATGAAGTACAAAGGTGTGGAAGGAAAAAAGGGTGGCATTTAGGAGGTGTAAGGAAACACAGAGGGAGGAGAACAGAGAGGTATACTTAATAAAGCAGAGGGGAAGAAGGCAAGGTGCTGAGGGGAGCAAAGGCACAGAGGAAAAGATCACCAAGGAGTAACTAAAAGGGACACAACTTTCTTCAGATGCATAACTGAGGGAAAAAAGCAAAGGGAGGGATAGTGAGGATTGGAAAGGCGGAGTGAGCAGATTACACAGAAGAGGACCAAGAAAAGGTAGACATGCTGAATAGGTACTTCTGCTCAGTCTCCAAAGTGGGGGGGGTACCAGGAGTGGCAGGAGTTGGGGTGGGGAGGTGGACAAGTTCATTTTCAGCAGAAAGAGTCCAGAAGGGGCTTGCAACTCTGAAGGTGGACAAAGCTATAGGACCAAGCAGGATACATTCAAGGGTTCTAATGAAACTCAGGGAGGTGCTAGCTGCCCCCTGACAACCTTGTTCAACAGCTCACTGGAAATGGGCATGGTTCTGAAGGACTGGAGAGGAGCTAATGTGGTCCCTTTGCATAAGAGTAGCAGCAGGGAGAAGGCTAGCAACTATAAGCTGGTCAGTCTTACATCAGCGGTGGGGAAATTAATGGAAACCTTGCTAAAGTGAAGACTGGCTGAGTACCTTGAATCCAGTGGACTGCAAAACCACAGGCAGCATGAATTCACGGGGTTGGGGGCATGTTAAACAATTCTGATAGGTCTCTTTGACTGGGTGACCAGGAAGATACATCAGGGGAAAGCAGTGGACATGGCCTGTCTGGACTTCAGCAAGGTCTTCAACACTGTGCTGCACAGAAAGCTGATAAAGAAACTGAGCAGCATATAGGAGGGATCCAAAGAGGTGAATTGGGTTAAAAACTGGGTAACAGATAGGAGACAGGGGGTGGCAGTAAATGGCACTCATGGAATAATAGTGGACAGACCAGTGGGGTGCCGCAGGGCTCAGTACTGGAACCGGTCCTCTTCAATGTCTTCATAAGTGACATTGGTAAGAGACTGGAAGGGGAAGGTATGCCTTTTTAGAAACACTACCAAAATCTGCATTAAGGTGGACACTCAGGACGGGGTGGAGAAAATGAACAGGGATCTGGGGAAACTTGAGGAGTGGTCAAAAGCATGGCAGTTGGTGTTCAATGCCAAAAAGTGCACGATTGTGCCCCAAGGGCATAGGAACCAAGGCACTGAGTATAAGATGGGTAGGAGGAAGTACTGATGGTCAATAAACAAGACGGGACCTTGGGGTTATCCTATCTGCTGACTGCAAGGTGGCAAGGCAGTATGACAGAGAAGTGGGAAGGGCTAATAGGATGCTGGGGTGCATAGGAAGCGGTATATCCAGCAGAAAGAAGGAGGAGGTCGTGCCACTGTATTGCTCACTGGTGAGATGCCACCTGGAGTACTGTATCTAGTTTTGGAGGTGGCACCTCAGAAAGGACATTGACAGGGTGTAGACAGTTAGTGCTAGGGCTGCTTGAGAAGCCCTATGAGGACAGACTGAGATCCCAACAGGGATCTCAACATGTATATCCTGAAAGAGAGGAGTGTGATAGGTGACATGATAGAGATCTACAAGTGCCTTACAGGGGTAAACAGAATGCAGAAAGCCTCTTTCAAATGAGAAGGAGCACCAAGACCTGGGGACATGATGATGAAGCTGGAGGGGGGGGTAGTTAATAGAGACATGAGAAAATATTTCTTCATTGAAAGGGTAATAGAGAACAGAGTGCCAGTAGAAGTGGTGAAGACAAAACAGTGGAGGGGTGTCTGGCATGCATGGCTTCCAGCATGCATGGAACAGACATGCGGCTTATTAGAAAACAGGCAGGGAGAAGGGAGGGTCACTGGAGACCAGTTAGGATCAGTGGAGAAAGATTTAGGCAGAGAACATCTGGGCAGACTGGGTGCGCCCAACAGTCCTTTTCTGGTGAACCCTGTTGCTCCTGGCCCTCGTTGCACATTGTTTTTTATTAGTTTTCTTCCCAAAGTCCCACCCTCCACCCCATGGTGTAAGCAGTGCCTGCTTTGGCTTTTGGTGCTACAGCATCCCTGCAGTGATAGCTAGTTTCCTGCTTCACTCACAGAAGTCACTGTGAAGCCGGAACTCTTCACCAACCCTTCCTGACTGAGGTGCATTGCCACGCGGCAGCTGCCTACTGTAAGGTGACCCGACTCTGCTTTTGATCCTGGGTCCATCCCCCCTTTTTTTTTCATTTGGTATCACAGCTGTTTATCCTTCCAGTCCAGGGGTGGCTGTTCAGCCCTCTCCCTGTTCCCCTGAGCCAGCCACAGCCTCCCCCAAGACCTATCTCCATAGGTCAGTTCTTCCAAGAATATCCCCTCATGGTGGGGCTGGAGAGCCATCCCCCTTCCCATTACACAAATCCACAGCAAACCAAGGCTCTGTCCCAGGTGATGGTGCAAACCCAGGCAGATCGTGCAAGGCTTCATTAAACCCCCAACTTCTTTTCCACTTTTCTCCCTGCCCCTGCCAGCATGTGTGTTGAGGCGCTAATGCAGAAGGTTCCTCGGCTCCCTCCCTTTGTGCCACCTGCACTGCACTACAACCAAGCCTCCAACTGGTGGCAGTCATAGGCTGGACTGATGTGCCTCCCCTCCCCATGAGAGGACAGCAGTCTGTCAGAAGCTCAGTCTTCTCCTGCCCCAGCCAACCCCCAGACCCAAGTTTGTTCCCAAACTTGGGTTGCTGATATAAAAAAAGGTAAGGTGCAGGTAGCACCTCAACCCTTTACGCCACTGGACTAGCTCCTAGGTCCCCCTCATTAATGTAGACTTGAAGAAAAAGGGGTGACTGGGTATTTCCATTGAGCTGGCAGGGGGAAGAACTCGATGGATCAGTGGTCTTTTTTTCTAAAACTGTACATTTTTATGTTACTAAATCTGAAAATTACATCTTTTTAATTACCAAACTTTTAGCTAGCAAAGGCACTCTTAACCAAAGTTTGCTTCCAGGTGCATCCCAAGAGTACAGGGAGGTTAAGTGACTTGCTCATGGTCACTCAGTATGCATGTGACAGTTGTGGGTTTCAAACCCAGGTCTGGTGGGTCTCCAGGGTCACAGCTTGGTGCTTTAACCCTTTGAGTCTAGGATATACTGCCCCCTAGATCTAGTAATAACCATTTTGTTTGATCTCTTTGATTTAACAGTCTCAAGCTTCAAAGTAGGAGGGTTATGGCATTCACCACAGGGATTGCAAATAATTAATTTGAATTAGGTAGCTAAAAATCTAGACAAAATACAATGAATCTGCCATTTTACATAGTGTTTCCTTAGGATCTTTCTACAACCTTATTATATTTGTGGGAGTCAAGGAATAAAATGAATAATAGTTGATCATAAAATGCCCCCCAAAAAGGAAAAATTCAGAATCTTTTTAAAGTTCATGTGAAATTAGAAAATTGATTTCATTGTTTTATTGTACTTGTAACATATACTATCAACAGAAACTGCTTCAGTAAAAATAATGTTCCTCATTTACTTAGCATGGGGTTGTGACAACATGCTTTCTTCAGAGATGCTTAGCCCCCATCTCACTGTCTCACAATACACTTTAATGTCATTTTAGTCCTTAGTCTCCAAACATAAAATTTGACAGCAGATAAGGACTGTTTGACCCACCCAATCTGCCCATTTTCCCTGCTTACTTTAACACTGCAGACCCAACTTGATCTTCGGCTTACCCCCCACCACCACAAGGTTCCCTTATGCCTATCCTATGCCTTCTTGAATCCCACTACAGTTTTTGCCCCTACCTCCCCCTCTGGGAAGCTGTTCCATGTATCCACCACTCTCTCAGTGAAGAAGTAGTTTCCTTCATCTCCCGAGTCTACCCCCCTCTAGCTTCATAGCATGGCCCCTTGTTCTTGAAAATGTTTTGCTCTGAAAGAAGGCTTTCTACTTGAACCTTATTTATACCTGTGAGGTATTTGAAAATCTCTTCTCATATCCTCTCTCTCTCTCTCTCTCTCCTTTCCTCCAGGATGTACATATTGAGGTCCTTCAGACTCTCCTCATAGGGCTCTATATTGGCAGGATTCATTTTTATATAAAATGGATAGAGGAATTACTGATTGGTTACAGCCTGTGCACTGGAACAGCACGATGCATCAGTAAAAAACAAACAAAAACAGAAAGGTGATGGCAGTCAGGACACAGCACACAAACATTGCCTTTTTTCAAAAACTTCTGATTGCCATTATAAACCTGGCTAAACAAAATATCGAATCTTTAATGCCCACATGAACAACCATTAAAATAGGCAGGCAGGCAGGACCTCTTGCAACCAGCAGCACAACCATTCTCCATTAACTGCTTGGATGTCATACCATAATCCAACATGGCTGTCATCTGTCAAAGGCTAAAGGCACATTTACACATACTGTCCTGTTGTGATGCCGACTGCACTGCTCGCACAGTGCTTTGCCTGTACCATTGCTGACTGGCATTTACAGAGCCAATGGTATACATCATTGCAGGATGTACAGCTGAACTTCCTGCATTTTGGCCACATTTCCAGAGGTGTGCTGGAGACTATGGGACAGCGGAGGTGTGCAGAAGCTTATGGGATAGGTTATCTTCAGAGTTTGGGAAAACAGGCAGTTCACGGGATGGTAGTGCTAAATAGCATGTCATGTCAGGATTAGAGGGGGATTGGCAACTGGCGTTTGTCAACAGCTGATCATTCCAAGACCTCTTGTATTCTTCTTACATCCTATAGCTCCGTTAGAAGTCCAAACCATCTCTTGATCAACCTTGAAGAACCTTGGGAGGGTAATCAGAATAGCAAAGGCCCAAACTGAGGAAAAGATAGCCAACTCGGTTAAGATTTAATAAATGTCAATTATTTTATTGGGCTTACTGACGTCATGAATTACAGTAAGGAGCTCACCCAACACTCCTGAAAAAAGATCAATAAACAAATGTTCAACTGAGCCGGCAGGGCTATACAAAGGGGTGATATCAGTAGCGAACATAGTCCACTTCCTGTATATAAATAATTAATCTCAACTGGTGAAAAGCAGAGAAATGAAGCAGTATGGCCTTGGATGGGTCTAGGATTGGACTGTGGTACAAGGACCAACCTGAAAAGGTAGTATAAGGGCTCACCTGAAAATAGCTGGGCCAGTTATTGGCACACTTGTATCAGTATACCTCTTTAAATCTGTGCACTAACCCTGTGTTTTTGCCGGTTATATTGACTTCAACTTACTCCCAACATTCCAATTAATTATATGAATATATGAAAATATGTTCAGTGTTTTCAAGGTGAGGAGGGGTAGGCATGAGTAGTGCCCTCCAGGGAATGTCTAGGTAGCCAGGTGCACCAGTCTGACAATGCTTGGGGGCCATTTCTAGAGATGGATAGGTTCAGGGTGACTGCAGCACAGAAACAATTAAGTTTTGATACCCCATGGACTGGAACACTTTGTGTATCCAATTATTAATGCTCATCAAACTTTTCACTTTAAAATCAAACACACACACACACACACACACACACACACACACACACACACACTACAGAATGCGTGTTGTACCATTCAGGATGAATTATAGCATTACAAAGGTCATACTTCATATTTAGAGATCGGTTGAACTCAGTAATGCCTAATATTCACTGGAAGAACCCTATTCAAAGTTGTGCTTGAATATCAGGGTGGTATAAATGATTTATAGAATGGGCTGCAGTGGGGGTAGCTATATACAATATTTATTTTAATGTGCTGTAATAAAATGGCAGTAATTGTTTGTATGAGTTGCATGCACCTCCCACAGAATTAAGCAAAAGTGCACGTTTGTTGCAGATATCAAGTACAATATAGAGTTTCTCACACAGCTCGCAGTTGAATAAAGAAGTAGTGTCCTTCCAGCTCCAGAAAATGTGCTTTGTGTCTTTAAAAATTGCAGCCTCCAGTAACTTATAGTAATGTGATCTAGTCTGGATATCTCCACCCGGGCCAATTTGTTGCCAATGGTTATGATGTAGCCCTTCCCCTGGTGATACAGTGCTCTTCCCACCCAGTCTTCCCAGCAGCCCAATGTCCTCACCACAACCCTGCTCCCACCCCCATCCTAAATCCCGTCAGTGGTGCCGGCAGACCAGCACAGCCCTCCTCACTCCTCCATGGCTGGCCTACCGACTGATCTGTCACTGAATTCCTTGCCCACTGAATTCCTTGCAGTGATTCCTTGGCCGCTAGAAACTGAGCGTAGATCACCGAACCAGGTTGTGATGTGATACTCAAACATAGGACTTGCTGGTGAAAGAACTCTGACTGTGTTATCACATTCTATTTATCTCACTCTACAAACTATGTCTTACAGCTGAGGCATACCCTGCTCACTACAGTGGCAACCTGTATCGTACCATCCTTGCTATATGATTATTGTGTTGCAACCTACTGTTGGGTCACACACTAGAAAAACACGTAAATGTCTCTGCTTTTGGGTGAGTTCCTACTTCACCGGCTTTCTCGAGTTGGAGTGTTTTAAGCCTTTCCTGCTGTCTTTCCTAATGATATTAATCGAAGTCAGGCTTCCAATCCACAGTAAATACATACACCCTCCACTCTCTGGCACACATCCTGTATTGAGCGAGGTGTTTAACAGATCCACCAGTGGCTATGCCATGACCGCTGCCAGATCCTTAAGCACGCTGGGATGTAACCCATCTGGCCAAGGTGCCTTGTGTACCCACAGGGACTTTGGTCCCCCAGCAGCCTTTCCACCATGATGACCCCATCTGTGGCTGTCTTCCCCCCCGCACACCCCTTTCTGCAGGAATGTCCCAATTCCAATTCCTCACTCTTGTGACCCATGAAAAGAAGTACTCATTCAGTACATCAACATCCTCTGACCCACTCACTGCCTGTACTGATCCTCATTATGTGATCCTCGCGCTTCCTTTTTTTCCCTGATCGACCCAAATAAATACTTTTGCCTTTCTTTAATTGACTGAGCTCATTCCCTTTGCCTTGCTGCCTTTGACATGGCACTAGCACCTTTTGGGTCCGGATTGCTTCCTGGAGGATCTGATCCCTGGGAATGTGGTTGCAGGGATGCTCCAATCTGCACCTGGTAAAGTAAAGTCTACCACCACCACAGTGCTCCCTTTGGCACAGAGTCTCCCTAACGGCTGCCCTGGCTCCCTAACCACATCCTCTTTGTGGCTTGGTGCCAAGAAAAAAAACACATTCGGAATCATTGACCACTTTGGGACATTAAATTTTTCCAAATGACCTCGAAAAGACCTTCCTCCCCTGCCTCCCTCACACATCCACTCCCTTCCCTTATGTAAATGTCTACTACCCACCCTTTTCCTTTTTCTCTGTCAATATTGAATAATTTAAAGGCCGAGATTGCCAATGCCCAGCCATGTTTTTGTCTTGTCCGTGTCCAGCTGATGGAAGCTATGTCCACCTCTCCTTCTGTCAACAGTGACAGCCTGCAGTTCTGTCAAATTGTTCTGCAGGCTCCTATCATTTAGTGATACCACACTCCACCCTGACTCTCTCCCAGCTGCCTGCTTACTCTAACCTTCCACCCTCTATCATAGACATAGTTGGTACTATCATTTTTGTGAGGTTATTTCCTCTTTACATTCTCTACTGATTCTGAATGCCTCCCCAGCCAAAACAAAGCTAGTTTAAATGATACTTTTGGGGTGGTGCATTCCATCAGTCTGTACTGTAATACCTACAAACCCTCTTTACTACAGTGTAGCCTCTCCCCCGCATATAGATCTGTGTTCACCCATGTGTTCCCCAGTCTCCAACACAGCCATACCCCATTGACTTGCACCATTCTCTCTGCAACTCACTGAAGTCCACGGTCCTGCTTTCTCAGTCTGTTCATGCCCTTGTCCATGGCATAATGTCTCAGAATGGCACTTTGCATCCGTTCTCTTGGCATTGCTTCCACACCGCTCTGAATATGTGCTGAACCTCCTGTATATGCCTTACTTTCAGAGCATGTGTTCCCCGGTGAATGATGATGGGTGGTTCCCCACCACCTTCTGTACCCAACGATCAATATGCTGTTGTACCCTATCCGCTGTCATGTCAGGCATGCACTCTACCCAGATGCTGCTTGTCCCAGCCCCCGTTCACCACTCCCATATGATCCACTTTAACCAGATGATCAGATGGATAGGCAATTGGCTCCAGGACCGGACCCAGAGGATCGTAGTTGGCGGGATAGTCTCATCCCCAAAGAGGGTCATTAGTGGGGTCCCACAGGGATCCGTCCTTGTGCCCCTTCTGTTCAACGCCTACGTCTCTGACATAAGGACAGGAATCAGGAGTGAGATGAGTCTCTTTGCAGATGACTCAAAACTGGGGGGGCTGGTGGATGGGGAGGAGGGGAGAGTGGCCCTACAGGGGGACCTGGAGGCTCAGGAAAGATGGTCTAGAAAGTGGAAGCTGAGTTTCAATGCAGGGAAATGTAAGGTACTCCACCTGGGGGCCAGAAACCCGGGCCAAGTGTACGCCCTGGGGGTGAAATGCAGCAAGTCTCGATGGCTGAGAGGGACCTGGGGGTGGTGGTGGATGTTAAGATGAACAACTCTGAGACTTGTAGGAGGGCAGCAGCCTAGACCAACAGGGTGCTGGGATGCATCACTAGGGGGAGCACCTCCAGAAGGAGGGAAGTGAGAAGGGACTGGGGGGACATGATAGAGGTCTTCAGGTACATGAAGAGGGTAAATAGGGGAGGAACAGTGAGGGTGCTTCGAAGGAAGGAGGAAGGGGCCACTAGAGGGCATGGGTGGAAGCTGGAGGGGGGAAGATTAAGGGGAGAAAGGAGGAGGTGCTACTTCACTGAGAGGGTGGTAGAGCCATGGAATGCACTACCTAGGGGGCTGGTGGAGGCAGAGACAGTGGAGGGGTTCAAGAGGGGTGGGACAGGTACAGGGAAGGGTTCAGAAGCAAAATCCAATGCAGCAAGAATATCCGGAACTGGGAAGGAGAAGCCAGAGAAGGTGAGGGGACTGCAAGGTCAGCACCCAGGGTGGGGCTGACCAAACGAGCAGACACGAAAGACCATTAGGCCTATTCTGCTGGCATTTTAGTATGTTAGTAAGTGATACTCCCTCTGTATAACTGCTTGGTGAGGCCACACCTTGAGTACTGCGTGCAGTTTTAGAGGCCACACTTAAAGTGGGACATTAAACTCCTGGAGAGGGTCCAGAGGAGGGCAACCAAAATGATTTGGGGCTTGGGGGAGAGGACCTATGAGGAGAGGCTTGAAGAGCTAAATATGCACACATTGGAAGAGAGAAGGGACCGGGGGGACATGATAGAGGTCTTGAAGTACATGAAGAGGGTAAATAGGGGAGGAACAGTCAGG
This sequence comes from Neoceratodus forsteri, assembly GCA_016271365.2. Classification (NCBI taxonomy): domain Eukaryota; kingdom Metazoa; phylum Chordata; order Ceratodontiformes; family Ceratodontidae; genus Neoceratodus; species Neoceratodus forsteri. The sequence continues at coordinate 186,890,829 of CM057459.1, read as the reverse complement.
GTGCTTTGAAGGAAGGAGGAGGGGTCCACTAGAGGGCATGGGTGGAAGCTGGATGGGGGAAGATTCAAGGGAGAAAGGAGGAGGTGCTACTTCACTGAGAGGGTGGTGGAGCCATGGAATGCACTGCTTAGGGGGCTGGTGGAGGCAGAGGCGGTGGAGGAGTTCAACAGGGGGTGGGACAGGTACAGTGGAAGGGTTCTGGAAGCAAAATCCAATGCAGCAGGAATATCCAGAACTGGCAAGGGAGAAGCCAGAGAAGGCAGCAGGCAAGGTCAGCACCCAGGGTGGGGCTGACCAATCGAGCAGACTCGAAAGACCATCTGCCTATTCTGCTGGCATTTTAGTATGTTAGTATAGAGTCCTCCATAATTATTGATGACTCCTTTATGGGCTCTCCTCTCTGTCTTCTGTGTGCTCTCCCTGCCTCAAAAAGCTCCTTTCCCCAAGCACCACAGCTATTCGCCCCTTCTGCCTCCTCTGGTCTGTGTCCTGACTTCGCCCCCTTGCCAACGATGGCTGGTTGAGGCAGAATGAGGGAATAGCTGGGGGACTAGGGTAAAGGGATCATTTTTGAGGCAGTGAAAGAGCACGCAGAAAGATGGAGAGCTCATAAAGGAGTCAATCATAATTTTGGGGAACCACACATGTGGCTTTTGCACTGGAGATTTCTGCTTTCTGGTCCTAACTTTTGTGAATTATCAACTCATTAAAATTAATTAACTAACAAATTTCTACAAATCAGCCCTGTGAGAAATGGATGAAGAGTATTGAAGATGTTATCCTGGAGTGGTGAGAGCACTACTGGGAAAAATATATCAAGACTGAATTTGGGGACTATAGATGTCATAGACTGTTTTCATTAAATAATATTTTAAAGATACTTGCTGCTAAATGTATGGGTTGTTTTGATGATTGAGTAGGAATAATGTGAACTGGATAATTATGGGATGGTAGCGGGATGTAATGTAATGTATAAGTAAGTAAGGCTTAAGGGAAAGAAGGTTTTAATATAAGTAAAGAATATGTTTGACTGGGTGAATGGGTTGATTGAGTGACTGAGGATGAGCTTGGATTAGTGTTGTCAGTGTGTTTGTGTAGATCTAAGTAATGTGCTGTGGAGATAGGAACACAGGCAGTACTCCCCCTCGAGACTAAGGGATGTTCATCCTTTTGACAGCCCCCCACTTCCATTCGATGTGTATGGTAGGTGCCTGGTGTCTGGCATACTGAGGAGATGGGGTGGTGGAAGTTCCGGGAACTCACGGGGGTGGTGGGCTAAGGGTAGACAGATTGGAACAGTAAGGACCAGGAGGCACCCTGGAGTGAAATTGGCACAGGAGCGATGTCCTCCTTTTCTTGTACCCATACCCAAGGGTTCAGACTGTCTTTTGAGAGGAGTTACCTCAGAAGGCCTAATGACTGTACTGGACCTCTCTGGAATTCCAGCGGATAGCACTGACCCAGAGCCCCTTGTATTAGCCTATAATAAGGTTGTTGCTTGGGCCATGTATGTTATTGCTCCAGTTCATGTTCACCCTCTCTCCCTCTGCCTGTGGGTGCCCCTTGGTTTGAGCTGGTGCTTTGGGAGTTGAAGAGATGAGGGTGACTGTTGGGAGACAACAGACACTCGCTGAAAATTCGCCTGCAGGAGGACAGACTTACATTGCTAGATCCCTATAAGACCTACCAATCAGCAATTGCCCATAAGAAGGCAGAGTTCGTGTTCAGGGAACTTGCTTCAGCTAAAAATAGACCAGCCCGGCTTTTCCAAACCATGGACAGACTGTGCAATCCAGCCTGTCTACATTCTGGTAGATCATTGTCACAGGAAAAGAGTGAGGAGTTTGTGCAGTTTTAAGCAGTTAAGGTGTCCTCTATCATGGATGATATCAGTCAGTGCCTACCCATTGGACCTTGCATTGATCAATCTGGTGATACTAGTACCAAGTTGGCCTGGTCCACCTTCAGCCAACTGGTAATCTTGGATATAGTGAGGATGATTCAGACTCTGCAGCCAACCTGTTGTAGTTTGGACTCATGCCCAACTCACCTCCTCAGGGGTTGTATTGAGGTGATTGGTCTGGTCCTTGCTGGTATAGTGAGTGATTCATTGGAGAGAGGGATCTTTACACATCCCTTAAAGGAGGCAATAGTATGGCCCATCCTGAAAAAGCCCTCCCTTGACCCAGACTTTTTCGGTAGTCTTTCACTTACTGAGTATCCTGTAGTTTATTAGGATTTTTATCATAAGGGCATGCGGTTATTTCAATGAAATCTTCTCTTGATTTATACAATCTCCTCTAAACTTTTCCTTATGACACTCTATTGGTACAGTGAAGCACACCATTATGAAGCGCAGTGTCACAGGTTTCCTGCCTGACGAACAGGATTAACTCCCATTGAAACTGTATTTTTTGCTGCAGTAACTACTGCAGAATTCTGCAGAGTTGTGCTTCATCCTGACGATCTTCACTACATCTGTATGTACCTTTGTACACGGTGGCTGTGGCTGCCACTGTGTGGGCACACAAGAAAGTTATCCATTTTTTTTTTAATCTAGTATTTATGCTCCTAACTACCTCATCTCTCCCCTCTCTCAGACATCCTCTGAACTGCTCTCCCTTGTCTCGCCACGATCTGCCCCTAGATCTGCACAGAAATCAAGGCACCCGGATACCCCCCCCGGACGGGGTGAGGATGCACCCCCGCACTTACTTCCCCAAGTCCAACATGCTGAGATGCGGATCATGTACATCTGGGTCTGTCGCTGCGTGCCTGAGATGAGCATGGAGGTGTCATCGCCTGGAAGAGACAGAGTGGTTTTTCCCATGTTCTACCTAGATGTTATTGTGCAATGGGGCCAATGAGCTGGAATGCTCTACCCCCTGCCAACGTTTGCACAATGCCCATGCTGCTTCTCCGGCTGCCGTACCTACCAATCATGCTTCCCTGGGTGGCGGTATAGTGACGGGAGCATGCAGTGAACCCCACCCCTGGAGAAGAAGAGCAGCCGTTGGGCGCTTCATTCTTCTCCTTCCCGGCTGACCCATGGTGCCCCAGGCTCGTTCAGGGTCAACGGCGTGGTGTGAGGTGTGATGTCCTGCGCCTCAACCCTCAGATCGGCAGCTCACAGCCTTAACCCATTGCGCTATGCTGTTACTACTATGAAACTTTGAGACAGATAAGCAGTTCTTTTTCCAAAAGATTGATATGTTTCAATCTGCCTGTTAAGCACCGTACAGATTTCATTGTTTTTGCTCCTACATGGCCTGTCCAATCCATTTGGAAGGGATAGTGGTTAGTTTTTTGGAAAAAAGATGCAGATTCCTTAATTTTGCACTTCCTGCTACAACTCTGGATCCATGGTCAAACCTGATTTCACTGATACCTTTCAGATCACAGTGTTGATTTAGCATTGGCTCATGTGTAGTTTGACCCAAGGGACTACTGATGTTACTATTGATATCAAATCATGTCCTGCCAGACAATTGACGAGACCCTGTGCTGGAGGGGAGGCGAGGGAGACCTGCTCCCCGAAGGCCACCCGCATAACCCAGCAAACTCCTGAGCCGAGTGCAGAGGTGCCGGTGACTGCGGTTGCTCCGGTGTGCCTCCTTGGTGGCAGATTCCACAAGCCTTACTGCCCCGATGTAGGAGTCCAGAGATGCTTTGAACCACAAGCATCACTGATTGCATACCTACTGAAGAGCTGGGAACGTCTTCCTGAAAGGGGAGATTTTCAGTCCCCCCCCGGCCACCCCGTTCTCTCCTCCCATTAAATGTGTGTAGGCTCCACCCCAGGGCTTGGCTAAACCTATCATCTCAGGTGAGAGGTACATATTTCTACTCTTTGGCACTGTCTGCCCTAAACTCAAGCTGCTCACCGTGTTTCTGACTTTCTCTCCCAACCAAAGCAGTCTGCTAAACTTTACAGTGGACTTGCCACCCAGCATTTATCTCTGGCACCTATAGACTACTCACTCTTGACGCTGAATAGTTATTTTGCTATAACTGCCTAGTCAAGCCACTAATTGTGTCTTATTTCCTCACTGTCATCATCAGTTGTTCTGTACCTTATGGTTATAACTGTGCTTAGCATCAACATTTGTTCTGTACCTTAAGGTTATAACTGTGCTTTGAGTGCTACTTGTTTCACCTGTGCTTTTACTGATAAATTGTACCTAGACAATCTCCCTGTTCCCCTCAAGCTCCTTACCATATCCTAGCTCCTAGCTGGGCATAGAATACTAGTGTGAATTAGGCCCGGGCCCCTACCCCTCAGCTGGCCAATTCCACTGGTGTGAATGTGTCCCAGGCACCCACTCATCCCCCCAAAGGGAAGGGTGCACCCCATGGTGAAGGAAAAGGGCATGCAGCCCTCCTCCTACAGATTCCTGATGCTAGCTGGACTCATACTGGGAATTGTCCTGCTCCAAGTGGTCACTATGCCCTCGCTCTCCACAGGAGATTACTCGGAGAAGTCTCCCTACTATAAAGCGCCAGACTTCTTGTTCTCAAATACACTAGCAGTGACTACTAAAACCCCCCATTCCTTCACCTGGAGTCTTGACCTTAGGTGTCTAATGTGCTCCACCAGGGTAAAGAGATGCCGAGCCCACATACCTTCTTCAGGTCTGACTGCTCTGAGACAATATCTCTTCCAGCTCCTCATCATAATACTTCTGGCCGGAGATATTGGAACAAAACCCTGGCCCAACAAACCCAGCTGCCCCCATTTCCCAGATATGGTGACATGGCAAGGGACTTAAAATAGCACATCTCAACATAAGTAGTCTGCTTCCAAATCGAGACGAGCTAGTGTCATGGGTCACCCTATACAAACCAGATGTCCTTGGAGTGACTGAGACCTGGCTCAAACACTCAGTACCGGACTCTGCCTGTGTACTCCCAGGATATGAGTTCATTCGCCATGACAGACCTGGGAATAAGAGGGGTGGCATTATGATCTACTACAGGGACCACCTAAGGGTCTCCCCAGTTATTCATCAGCCATCCCTCTCTTCCCCATGTGAGCTACTGCATGTATTGCTCTTACTTGGGAATGCAAAAATATTTCATGTAGCTTGCACATACAATCCCCCTAAGGGCGGTCTCCCAGGGCTGACCCACCTCCTGGACTCCATTGGCCCCTGCATTGGGGACAATGAGCTCATAATCCTGGGGCTTGTTAACCTTAACTGGACCAGTGGAAATGTGAAGTAGTTTGAACCTCTACTTGCCAATCTTGCTCTAATCAACTTGTACATGAGCCAACCAGACAGTCGAATAATGGATCCTCCACCTCCCTGCTGGACTGTATCCTCTCAAACCCTCCTCATAGAATCTCTTCTGCTGGTATACTATCAGATTCCATCTCTGACCATTCCCCGGTCTTCTGTGTTTTGAAAATTCCCTCACCCAAAATTCCACATAACATCCTACAAACCCGAAACTTCTCCAGGTTCGATCCTGTGGCGGTACTTGTGGACCTAAGCCTAACTGACTGGGCCGGGGTATTTAGAGCCACTGACTCTTCAGTAGCAGCTTCCCACTTTCTTGCCACCTGCAGTGCCCTGTAAGACAAGCACGCAGGCCAGGTCACTTGGAGGGTGAGGGGGTCGGCCACCCCATGGTTGCATGGGAGTCTCCTAGCCCTAATGAGGGCCAGAGACAAGTGCTGGTCCCCTTTCTAAACTTCCCTTGATCTCACATTATTCCAGCAATATAGGCACCTAAGAAACAAATGCAAAAAGGCCATCAGAATTGCCAAAATCAACCTCTGCAAGTCTGCTCTACTCAGCTCAGCCAGTGACCCCAGATGGTTCTGGAGTAACATAAAATCCCTTATCTGCGGGCCCTCTCATCCGGGGGTATCCAATATGATAATTGGAGGGGTATCCTGCAACAACCCACTCACCATCGCCAACTCCTTAAACTCTCATTTTTCAGACCGATCCACTTTCTTTGCACTCTTCCTACCTGACAGGGGTACTTCCTCCACTCCCCTCCCCACAGGGCAGGAGGATCACCCCCCTCATCAAAAGTTATACCTCAGAGCTGTGTCAGTCAAGGACATGATGAGGCTTCTCTTTGGCCTCTCCCAGTACTCCAGCCCAGGCCTTGATAGCCTGGAACAAAAGCTACTAAAACTAGCTGCCTCCTGTATTGCTCCCCCAGTAGCTCATATCTTTAACCTATCACTTACAAAGGGAGTCATCCCAGAAATTTGGAAGGAGGCGAGGGTAGTCCCGGTCCTGAAACAAGGAAATCCCCAAATCCCGGACAACTATCGTCCTATTGTGATCCTATCCTCCCTCGGTAAGCTTCTCGAAAAGGTAGTGGCGGAGCAGCTCTCGGAGTACATACAGGTGAATGAACTCCTGTCCCTGGCCTAGCACAGATTCCGTAAAGTGCATAGCACCACCACAGCCCTGGTCTCTGTCTCCGCAAGCATCCGGGCCACCATGGACCAGGGCAAACTCTCTGGAGCCATATTTATTGTCCTGTCCAAGGCATTTGACATCACAAGCTGCTTTGAACACAGTTGAGGGCACTCGGTCTCTCCCCCCCAACCCGCTATGACCTGGCTATCAGAATACCTCAAAGGAAGAACGCAGAGGACCTGTTTCAACAAAGTTCTATCTGAGCCCTTACTGGTTACCTCTGGCATACCCCAGGACTCTGTCCTGTTCCCCCTCCTCTTCTTTCTCTTCATCAATCAACTCCCAGAGGCAGCAACTAATTGCCAAGCCACACTGTATGCAGATGACCTGGTTATTATATACTACTCCAGAGACATTGCTACTCACAACAAGCACTTGTCTGAGGGCTTCAACAATGTCCTGGCCTCAGTAACCAAACACAAGCTAGTCTTGAACCTGAAAAAGACTCAGGCTATGCTTTTTGGCTCAGCTGCCAAACTCAAAGCCCTACCAGCCCCACTGGATGTAACCAGTATGGATAGTACTTCCCTCCCAACAGTGCTCTCAGTCAAGTACCTTGGGGTGACACTTGACCCACAATTTGATCTGGGAAAACACATTCTCAATGTCTGTACAGCAGCAAACAGTAAATTGGGACTGGCCTACAGGGCCATGTACAACCTCACCCCTGTGGCCCGACTGGCCCTGGCGAGAGGTGTCCTCTTTCCTTCCCTTAGTTATGGAATGTACCTATTTGGCTGCTCCCCTAAAACACACCTAATGATGTGGCATACGATATACAACAACATTCGTCGCTTTTCCCTTGGCCACTGCCTCACTCACCACTGTGGAGTTATAATGGTGCCAATACGCTGGCTCTCCTCAGCCAAGTACCTAGACTTTGAGAACTTTTGAGAACTGGAATCCTCCGGGGCTGGCACTGCTTCTTCCTTGAGCTGACCTCTCCCATATCAACTTAGGTCCCAGGCTCCCGGATGCTAAAGTTCCCCCTCCCGGACCCAAATGGGTGACAGGGACTTCGCTGTGTGTTCCTAGACTCTGGAACTCATTTCCTGAGTATCATCTTGGCCCCTCACTTCAGTGCTTCTGCAAATCCTTGTGGGGAGTCCAGAAAGTTGCCTCAGCATGTGATTGCCCCAGGCCCCCCTAGTGCCGTGGCATCCACCCACTGGACCCTAGGTTGCTCTCGCAGCAACCTTCTGCCAAATCCGCACTGTTATGTAGCCCGTGCACTGAGTGAGTTTTATTTTATATTAATTGGCTGACCACCTACTCAGGTTGTGCTAAAATGTAATCTGTGCTGAACAGAACTGCTGTTTTATTTGACCTGTTTTCTCTTTGATGACGCTTCCCAATGAATTCTCACATGTTGTTGTACTGTAATGATGTACTGTGTGTCTTTTTATGTACCTCTCGGTACCCCATTGTTGTAATCTCCTGTGTCGTTCCTGAAAATTGGCATATTACTTGTCTAGTGTACTTACCCGGTCACGCAAAGCTAAATAAATAAAAGCAGCTCAGTAAAGAAAATCTGATTATGCTATGCACAGTACACAATTTGGTGTGTGGTAATGTGTATTTTCATTAAATTATTTGGACAAATATAAAATTACTCAAATTGACAGCACTGTCGAATTCTGCTGCTGGCTGGTGCAGTGTCTTCTGCAACCAAAAGTGCCCCACCCCCCCACAACTGCCATATACTCCACCCACGCCCCCAGACACAAAAAAATTGAGACAGAGGTGCTGGCAAACACAGTTCACTGCACACTGCCTCAGCTTTTAGACATCTCCATAGTTAATGCACACAAAACACTTTGGCAACAACTTTTTTTATATACCAAAATACTTTGCTACAGTATTTGCATCTTTTGCATGCGCAGTGGCACAGTTTACTATATGTGCCACTGCACTGGTTGCCTGGTTCTAAGGAAAGTTTGTTGGTGAAGGGGGTAGAGGACTGACTGCTGCCAGCAATACCAGACATTGTGATTGGCTACACACATGCCTGAAACAGAATTTGTAATGTTCTCCTCCCCCTGTCTTGACTCTTGATTGTGACCCGCAGATGGTGCCCACTGCCATTTTGGCACTAAAACATGAGAAGCGGCAGCTGCACCATACCCACAGCTAAAGATTTTATTATTGAGGTGAATCTGAGAACACTACCTGACATTCCCTACAAATCCTGCCAGTGTCTGCTAAACCTGCTTTTGCCTGTACTGCTGCCTCAGTTAGAAATACTTGAGTTTCATCTTGGGGGAGGGAGGTTCTTTATTCACCCTTAGGGCCACAACGCAGAAATACATTGATTGGCAGATTCACAGCTTATCATTTCCCCCTCCCTCTTGCCAGGATGGGCCAAGAGGCATGCTCGAAAGCACCCCCCAGAGAAGAAGAGCAGCCATTGGGTGCTTCATTCTTCTCCTGCCCGGCTGACCCGTGGCACCCCATGCTGATTCACGAACCAGGGTCGCCGGCGTGGTTTGAGGTGTGGCATCCTGCGCCTCAACCCTCAGTGCCACTGAGCCAGCAAATTTATCCATTTTAAGTCATTGCACTCACTGCGGCTGTGGTGAGCTGAAAAGTTGCAGGCATTTTCTGCCCCACCCAAGGGTGGATACTTCACCCCCCCCATAGTGTGCCTAGATTGAGGCGGTTGAAGTGACGGAGCAGGAGTTTGTTTTGTTAAATTACATGTACCAGGAGTGCAGAGCCAGCCAACCCACTAGTGATACTGTATACGATCTGTATGTGCACATGCCCCAAAATGGCTACAGCACTACATGCCCCACAACGTAGCTGAAGCACTGTGAAAATGCAACATGTGTATTGACACACTTTTTGGAGCTCAGTAGCTTGTAAAAATCTCATTTGTCAGCAGAAGATTATTTACCTTTGGCAGAGCCATCTATAGCATGGTGCAGACTGTACATTTGCACAGGGCCCCAAGAGCAGAGGGGTCCAAAGTCTCAGTTGTCCTCCTTTCTTCCTGGTCCTGTATGATATAATTCATGTAACGTGCAAAAGTAATAACATACAGCTCAAAATGAATATATAGGGAGGCTATGGTAGGATGATTATGTTCCTTGGTGGCTTTGTGACTTTTCATATGGTGTCCCATCAAGGAAGTCTGCACCGGACACTGGGATACCTAGGGCCAGCATTGGGGTCTGGGGACTGTGGTGTATTGTGGTCCATTTTAATAACATGAAATCATGATCGGAACATGCTAAAGCCAGGAGTGAAGTAACTCTTTGTTGATTCAAATATGAGGATGGTTGTGATTCCACCAGTAGTGTGCAGTTCACTCTGCCATATCTCTAAACTGTTACACATTAGGAACATAATACCTCCTCATTTTTCTACAAAGAAGTCCTCCGCCCCATATGGAACTGGTGTCCCGCATTGTACTGTGACATTCTAAAAGGTGGAAGTTGTCCGTGAGGGGGCTTCTAAAATGATGTGGGGGTTGCACTACAAACCATATCAGGAAAGGCTATGGGAGCTCAATATGTAATTCCTGGAGGAAAGGAGACTGACAGGGACAAGACTGAGATCTGCAAGTGCCTCTCATAGGTGTGAACAAGGTGGAGAAGGAGCATCTTTCACCGGGTAGGAGACATCAGAACACAAGGGCATCCTATGAAGCTTGTGGGGGGTTAAGAGGATGTGAGTACGCATTGTTCACATAAATGGTGGTCGATGCTTGAAACAGCCTGCCAGAGGAGGCAGGTATGGATGTAAGTGGGAGGGTAAAATTATTGACATCTGAATCTCATGAGAATGTATCATCCTTGTGTTCACCTCACTGCACCTCCAAGCACTACCAGCTAAGAAAATATTTCAATTTACTTACTGGAGCTTGTATCGTATAAACTCTCTATGATGTAAATTAAAGCAGGGAAGAGAGGGGCTTGGGATTTGAAACGTGTACTAAACTGTGGATCAGGTTAACAACTTCAGCTGTTACCAACATAACTAAGTTTAGTTGCCAGTTCTCTTTATCCCTGTCCCATTCCATGGAGACTGCCTCCTTTTCTTGCTTAGTTTAGAGCCTGGCTATGTAAAGACAATTCTTTATTGTCTGTCTGTTGCCTTTCCCTCCCATTTTCGAAGACCCATACCACCACGAAATAAACACACCACACAGTGACTTTACAGAATAGATTTTATTACCAACACAAAACTGTTAATGCATACATACATAGTTCTAAATTAATATCCGGATACACTAGTATGCATGTTAGTTTGTTAACTTTGTTCTGGGACTGCCACTTGTCTCACACTTCCACATTCACCTGTATTCATTCAACAAAAAAGAAATCATTTTTCCTGTTTTCCTGTAGCACCTCTGGCATTCGCCGCTACTCGCTCTCCTATGTTTCCCACTGGAGTGCCACAACCCAATTGAATATCTCCACCCCCACAGGAAACACTCAAGCCCAATGAGTGACCACCATATATGTTGACGAGAATGGACCTGTGTGAAGACCAGCAAAGTCACTTGCTGTAAGAATTCCAAATGAGCAAGTGCTGTTGCACTGTCACCAGCATGTTTGCTGGTGTGTGATGAACACCAGCTGATGACCTCCATGAATGCTGGCTCGTGGATTATGTCCTTGCTGTGTGCTACTCCAAATGTTAGTGGACATCACATCCCATGAAGTCTGTACTGATAGTTCCATAGCATTGTTATGGCCTCCTTACTAGTCAGCTCACGGGTTCTCTTGCAAACATAATAGAGTCAAGATGCATGCTCCTCGCCTGACCTTGATAAATATTCACTTGGAATGGGCAGCTCAACCACTTTGCATCCACTATGTGAACTAAGCAAGCACTGCACCTATGTACTGGTACAGTCTTACTTACCCTATTCTCCCTTCCAACCATGTATCCATCCTTAAGGTTTGATGCTCAGTCTATGATACTGCTGCATGTGCCACAACTGTATGTAGTTGCTATCTTAATGCATTGAACTGATGTCATTGGTGCATAATTAGAACATTTCCCCTTGGGTGAACATATGGTGTTGAAATACTTGTGCAGTGGTGCTGTATCAGTCCAGAGTAATTTTTAAACACATGATATGAACCAGCACGGGTACCGTGATTATTTTCTAGTACTGAAAATGTCACTTTGTTTATGTAACATCGACGTAGTTAAATAATTCTGCATCTCACCAATGGTCATTCTGAATTGCTCACCTGTCTTTTGTCTTATGAAGCAGGAAACTATATATTTCGCGTGTCCTTATCTAGTGCCCCGATACACTGTTATTTCTACGTGTATTGAAACTGACACAATTTTTTCACTCTATATCCATTGCAGGAACACAGTTTGTTAAAAAATGGCAGCAACTATCACCCAAATTATGAATATCCTTAAATGCTCCAAGAGGGTCGTCCAGTCAAGTTGACGGATTCAGCAAGAAAAGGCAAAAAAAGAATTGGATTCAAACTATCAAAAGACACGTGATTGCAATTGGTGAAGAAATAGTCGCGTTGGGTACGGCGAAGAATGAACTAAAATTCAATACATACCGAGGTTGCATGCTTTTTGCTTGACTTGTGAGTATATGTCACTTCATGCGAACAGTATACTTTTTTTTTTTCCCTCTGTCACCTGCAGTAGTGAGATTTTTGACTATGTATCTCTCTCATCAGGTATTATCAAATCAACAATGAAACAAGACATGTCATGGCCAATGAACCAATGTTACATTCTACCCCACAACGAAGACTGTCAACAGCAATGGTATACTCTCCAGCAGATACCATCAAAGGCACCACAAAGGATTGTTCCTGTGACCTTAGTGATATTGCATCCAACAACATGTAAGCTTTATTGAATGTGTCATCGTCTCACTTTAGCATTTTTGGCAGACTCTTCTGTGTTTCCATCTGTCTCTAACTTACTATTTTTCAAACATAGGTGTGATGCTGATCACAATTCTCCTAGTCACATGGCCACCCCAGCTGCTCAGAAACGTTAGCCACTTTCTCACGGTTCACAGAAACACTCTTTACTATGATTTTCTACATGCTTACGTTGTGTAAGTCGTCATTGCATGCAAATTGTGTCTATATATACACCATTTATCACAATGTTTTACATCAACTTACCTAACGGTAACTTTGAGGTGACATTTATCTCATTTTTACTGACTGTACTGTGGTATTCACCTACCTCCTCAGTACACCTTGATGTATGTTACTACTGCATGCTTTTTCTGTAACCACCAGTGTCTACACTTGCATACAGACTTGTATATCTATACATACATACACATATACCTTACATACACACAGTTACATACATACACAGACATTTTACTATTTTACATGACTTATACACACACATATATATACAACTATAAAATGCTACATTTATTTTATGTTTTTATACAACATTTCATGTATTCTGTATTTATTTCCGCAGGCTCAAAGTATTAGTCAGCAGTGACACTACATTTGTAGCATGCAGCAATGACAGGAGTGACAAACAGATAATACCACCTGAAGACTGTGTGAATGACCAGAGGTAACATTGTCCACTTTTCCTTATGCTCCAACAAGTCTATGTTGCAGTCATTTATTGCCACCATTATCACTAACATGGTGTTAAACTCAGCATGTTTCTTTTTTTTTCAGTTCTGATCTGCTGTTTAATACATGTCAAGAGTCATCGATTGAGGGAGATGTCATTACACTGTGTGATGAGGAGATGGGCAATTTTAAGAATGACAATATGGAATGTGCAGACACTTCCACCGCCGACTTATCATTCACACAGTCTGTTGTCAAACAACCCATGTTTATGTTGCATATGGACAACATCCTTGAACTTGCACAGAAATGTCAATTCACATCATGCAAATCATGTCACCATGGATTAACTGTTAAGACACAAAACTTCCGAACGTGTTTAACCTTGACTTGGGTTTGTGCATGTGAATTTATAAATCTTTCTTATAAATTTACCTGTGTAAGTGCACAATTAACTTAAATTATTTTTCATTTACAGGTATGTCCTGCAGGGCACATAGCCTACAAATGGTGGAGTCAGCCTCAACTGAGGAAAGGAGTAAATGCAGGTGATTTGATCACTGCAAGCGCCATACTGATGTCGGGCAATAACTTTGGGAAAATTGCTCTCATGTATCAGTTTATGAATTGTGCCTTTATCAGCGCCTTTTCATTTTACTGTTACCAACGACTGTACACCGTGCCTGTGATTGAGTCCCATTGGTGTTGAATGGAGAGGGAGCTCATGGCAGCAAGAATAAACAAACCAGTGGCTATCATGGGTATGTACACTTTCTTTTTTCCTTAATGATCATCGTGCTTACAGTATCAATATACAACCAAAGCATGTGACCCTAGTAACAAATTGCTCTTCGACCACAGGTGATGGACGTATAGATAGTACTGGACCTTGTTGGTCCTGCACACTTTACTACCATGGATGTAGACACCAACCAAATTCTTTCCATGGTAGTTGTGGACAATCAGAAACAGCACTGAAATCCCCAAATATGGAGAAGCTGGCATTCCAGCGACTATGGATGTTTTTCAGCAGAGCCATGTTCAGGTCTCTGAAGTTGTCTGAGATGCTCATGGTCACATCTCATGTTTGATGCGTATGTATCTCACCCATTTTCTTTTATGAAAATATACAACACAATTTCAACATTGTTTTGTGAATGTTTTTGTTCCCTTTGTCTATGCCCCATCAAATTCTAGTCTTTCCAAGCCATAATCTTGAGCTTCCATAACAGTTAGGACAATGTGCTCAGCACAGTATTACGTAAGCAACCACTGTACAGAAGACGCCTCTTTTTTCCCGCATTTCTGTGACGTCGTGACTCCCAAATCAGAACATATGTTTATGCGATCTACACATTATTTTCAAATTTCACATCTCCTACAGTGGTAATGCAGATAACAGTCTAATAGGATCTGGTGACAGTATGAACCATAATGCACAATGTTTGATACTGTAAATGAGATTATGGAATCTTGTTGTACTATCCTCTGGCTTCATTCGCTACCTGATTCTCTACATCACAGTTGGGTATTGATTCCAGACATTGCCTAATACATCAATGAAAGCTGCTGCTGTCTTGCACCGCCATTGTGAACTATGCAGTAATTGTGGCATGGCACAGCTCAGTGTGAGACATGGGGAGCGATGAGCAGGGATATATTGAGTTGGATTTTCATCAAATGATTTGATTGCAGGGAGCACATAGATTCATCTGTTCACTTGTAGTCAGGAGGACAATGTTGTAGTGGTTGGTATGCACCTGACAGAGATGGGGAGGGTGGTATATGTGGATGTGACTGTGAGGACAATCACAGTTGACTGGTTGACAGGTGGTTATAGGCTTGTCAGCCTTACAACTGTGGTAGGCAAGTACTGCAGGGCATTATGAAGGAGGGCTTGTTGACCAGCTCTAAAGGGTCCTGTGGTTAGCTGTATTCATTGTTCTGATGACATTATGCATACCACCTTTCTGTTTTTCCGGTGACTGACTGGTGGCCCCTAACCGTGTGGGATGGAAGCGTTCTATGCCTGGATAACAGCCTGACGCTTTGATTGTGTAGGCAGCATTGCATTAGAGAAAGTTTGTTTGTTGTTTGTTGATTTGTTGACCCGTAAGCCCACTGGGCTTAGAAGTCCTTTTTCAGGGGACCGGGGATAGATGGTAAGCAATGGAAACTGAACCAGATTGTTGTTGGGTATTTTTAGTGAATGAGGGAATTGGCCAGGACACGGGACATTTCCTACTCTTTTCGGTAATGCCATGATTTAATATCCACTTGAACTACCACCAACCAGGTAGATGGCTGGAGATTGGGGCACTGGATCAGCTGGGTAGAAATGTTTTTGTCTGCTGTATATAAACAGTGTTTCTTTGCCTCTGTCCTTCCATAAGTGTCAGCAATGGGGTCCACCACAGTTCTGTCCTGTAGATCTACAGTTAGGTTAGGTTTGCGTTCTGGCTGCACCCTGAGTTCATCCTGTTCAATTTTGTGTTTAAATATTTTTCTTCTAGGAAATCAATTTGATATAAGACATACTTACTATGTATGGCATGGTGCCAAAATCTTGGGAAACGATCATGGTAGTAAATGCACTACAGCCATACAGGATAATAATGTTCATAGTCTGTGCCTGTGTCATTTTTATTATGGCTTCCTTTGTTTGGTTTTTCAAGGCTGGCCAGCAATGACAATGTAAGTACTGTGATTTGGTTCTGATATAGTCCGTCACTTCTGTACTGCTGCCAAGAATCCACAACTACTGACTTCATGGTAACTACCTCACGCCCGTATTGTCAGTGTATAGTAGTCACATCATCTGCCCACTCATTCATTATTCCCACTGTACAGGCTGCTGGTTAGGCATACTGCATCATGTTACTGGCGTACATGAGTGGAATTTTGGAAATGAGTGGGGCTGGAGAATGCAGTCATTCGAGCTGGAATCCGTGCGTGAGAAGCCATGGCTTGAGGCAGGCTCAGTGCCAGAGAGCTAGCAAAAATTGTGATGGACAAGCGCTTCCTTAATTACTGAAATTTTATTCCTTACCAGTACTACATCAAATATATCATTTGACAGCTCTTAATTAACTGCTCACCAGATACTCTGATGTCAGCTCAGTTCTGTGATTGTTGATGTTTTCTGTTTTGTTCTTTCATCCACAGTAGCACTGCCAACCTTGAACAGTTTCAACATATCCTAATGTACTGTGCAGCATTATCTGACATTTTTCCTGTGTACCGTGCACGCATCTTTTTTGCTGCCCTGACTACAACCATCATTCTCCACCATGTCTTTACAATGCCAAAGTAGAAAATGTGCATCACATGGTTTATGATTTAGAACAATGGGAGACATATATTATTGTTTGTCATTCTGTGCTAACTTTTTCATGTTTCAATCTATGCTCTATCTTTGTGCAGTCGTAGTGATAGGTGCACGATTTCTTTAGTTGATAGTCCAAGTGTCTGTTATCAAACAGTTTGCATGTTTTTTCACTTTTTTGTGCTCAAGGGTAGGCCCAGGGTCTGTCTCAGTTAGTGCCATGAAAGCTGATTTTCAGCTAGAGGTTTATGCATCTTCATTATTTCAAATACATAATGTGACCATGATCAAAGGTTAGTAGAATAAATAGGAATACAAAACAAAAGTATCATGGCTGGAATGGTTTTGATAGACCAGATCTTACATTGCCCAAAGGTTTCACAGTTTCAATTCAGTATAATATTAAGTTCCTTGTTAATGGTTTATTACCACTATCATTGGTCAGGATTCAACGTAATACCGTGGTTTCCAGTAATGAATGCATTGCACATATTTGACCTACATCAGACATGCAATTGAAAATGACATTGTTTGGTTGTCCACGTCTGACCAGTTATGGTGCCGCCAGATCATAGATGCTGCCACTTTGACTGAATAATGATATTTATAATGTCTGTACCAATATTCAATATAATTTTCATCCTGTTTTAGCCAATATCTTTGCAACAAGAAAGGCATGCATTGACAGGTGCTAAAGAAGCAAAAAGCACTACGTTTATATTCCGCAATGATGTTTGATGCTGCAGAGAGAATGACGTGTCTCTCCCAGTTGATAGCGACAATATTGTTCTGAGGACTCTAGGGAATTCAGCCTAACATCGCGCTATCCCACCACCTCCAACACGCTTACTCATGAAAGCACCAGTCCGTTTTCGTCGACCAGAGCATGTCTCAGTGACTCTATGATCTGCCAACGATAAATTAACCATGCCAGCACTTATTATTGCAAGCTTTTTGATGTATGTCAGGATTAAGAACTTCCAGAATCAAGGTTCAACTTATTAAGACTGCAACATGATGCAATGATTTTACAAAGGTTTCTCCATAATGGGGTGTTGTACATTCATTGGGTAGAGTAATGCATCCATGAATATGTACTGCATATCATTCAAATTCATCATCATAGAAAGACATTTGAATCATTGCTACCTAAGGCACTTGTAAATATATTGTTTCATTCAGAGCATTCACGTCACTGCGTTGTGTGAGCCCCAGAACAAAATCGTTGGTGTTTCTTAACGCTGCTGCTAGTTTGTGGAGACATTCCCATCCGTCATTGGTCCCATGGCAATTTGTGTGGGCAGAGCATGGTATCATTCTGAGAAACAAGTATGTGACAGTGACTTGCAGAGTTTTGGTCGATGAATTTGAGGGCAACTGTGGCCTCTATTGTTCTCATAGGGTCCAAGGCCTGTGTTGTAATGTTAACTTAGTCTCATCCAGCAACTAGTGATTAGCAAGGACATTTGAGTGTTTTCACCGATGTACTTGGGTTGTCGAGGTTCACCGGGAGACAGTCATGTACAGTCATGCTGGCACAGGCTGATGAATAGAATTACTGGTATCATTATTAAACCTATTGTATAATAGGCCTTTGAGAGTCTTCGAGCAGCACCTTGATTCAGCAGATAGCATTGTGCATGATATTACTGATGTCTGGGGAAGAATTACAGGCCCATGTATATCGTGCTGCTTAAAGGCAATATGCAAGTGTTAGGATTACGCTAATGTTAGATGTTGTTTATCCTCGCCATGAATGCTATGAAATTAATTGCATGCTGAGTTAGCATATGTGTGTTGTCATGTCTTGTTGCCATTGTGCATGTTGTCCACAAGTCTGGCTTAAGTTTTCTATGTGTTGGTTTTGAGTGTTAGTATCTCTGCTATTCTGCAGTAAGATCGCTTTTTAAACATACTTTGAGTAATATATTTAGATTATTACTTTCCAGCATTCAGTTTGTGTCAACGTGATATTTTCAAAACACTGACCTGATAAAAGCTGTTTGATGGATCATGAGTTCACATCGTTTCTCAGACATTATATGTTTTCAATAATGGCATTTAAAGGTGAAATGCGCCTTGTTATTTCCCAAGATATTTAAAAGTTAAATATATGCATGTGCACAGAACGTTGAGCTAACTAATGAAAGGTGTTCTGATGGCATGCCAGTAGTATGCCAATACAGCATCGGCTGCCATTTTTATTTTTTTGTTTTTGTTTATCCGTACCAGACAATTGGATTATTGTTATAGCTGCCAGGTACATTTATTGTGAATAACTAATATTTGAAGTAAGCTGTTTATTGAGCTTTCATCTATGTGGTATGACAAGACCACATTTTTCTCTCCCATTTGGTAGTGTTTACCATTAAAACAATGAATGTGATGGTGTTGACGCACTCGGCATTTGGCGTGAACTGACAGATGATGCATTATATCGTATTTTCTAATGTTTTGTTTACTGTTCTATTAATTACCTATTTGTTAATGCTGTATGTTCTGTACCAGAGCAGCAATTATGTACAACTTTGAAAGTAAATCTGCTTCCCCACACAGAATTCACCTTTCTGGACCCAGATGAACTTGCAGAGACTGTGAACAGACACTGGTTGTACTGCATCCAATGATGTTTTCCTTCCACACTCCCCACTAGACTGAGGACATATAATGGATCTAGAGACGTTGTCACCAACTTTTTCCCGACTTCCTGAGCTTTAACCCTAGGATACACATTTATTAGTTTTAGTTTTATTACTTTACAGTTTATCTTTCTGTGTAGTGTGTTTCATAACAATTGGACCTCAGGCTCAAGCCATCATCCCGCCTCCCCTTGTAAAAAAAAAAAAATATTCCCTATAAATGATCTTAAATATGGCACAGAACTGATTTGTTTCACAATGGGGTTGAGACTATGAACTGTGACTATCCAAACTCATTTAGAGGATTTATAACTTTTAATCATAGGCATGTATTCTGGGCTGCTTTTTCACTATAACATTTTTATCTCCTGGGTGTACACCCTGTTTCTCCCTGCACATGTTGTTTATTTTGTTTTCAAGACGGTTGTGTTTACCAGGAAGGAATGAGCTCGCCGTTGTTGTTGTTTTGTTTGTTTTTTGGCATTTGGGAGAAGAATAAAGGCTATGGAGGCTGTGGTCCATTGTTGGACCTAGCTGTTGCTTGTCCTATAAGAGATGCTCACATGCATGGAGAGCAGAAATTGAGTCAGACTCAGGCTTAGTGCTACGGGGTTTTAACGGTGGGTACTTTTGTGGAAGCACTGGTAGCCCTTAGAAACGTAACTGACTGTTCAACTATTTCATTATTTTTATTTTATTTTTTTTTGTTTGATGAAGTTATTATTTTCCCGCCAGTAACATGTGCAGTAGTATTCAGTGTTCTCCGAGATCTATCTTTCATCAATTATGTCCAGCTGGAGTAAAATGGTTAACAGAAAACCTATTTATCAAACTTTTAATGTACCCCATGAGATTCAGATTATTCTAATGTCATGTCCTGTATGTCTTGCAACAAACTGTGGGCAAGGAAGGAGTGGAATCTGGCAATACTGTTGACTTATGGTTGTTGACTTGGGAGGATGGAGGAAGTGGTGATGGTTACCTGGCCAGAATTCAACGAATGGACAATAACTAGAGGTGGAGCCTTGCAGTTGGGGATAGTAGAGGCACCCAAACTCTGTGTAAAGCCCAGAGCAAGAAGGCTACAAGAAACCGATCTGTTGAGCAAGGAGTCATGGTAAAGGTAAGGAGGAAGAGTTGCCTTTAGAAGCACAAACAGTAGGGGAGACAGAGAGTACTGACAGAATCGGTAGTGACATGGCAGTAAGGGAGCCAAAGTATCACTGAACTCAGGCTAGCATGGGCATTAAGAATGGGGAGAAGGACTTTTATGCATCAGGGAGAAAGAAGCTGAAAGGACCAAGGTAAGGATTAGGAAGGAGGGGGTTGGGTGGAGCAGGGTGCTAAAGCGAAGCACTAAGTGAGTGCCTCTCCTCACTATTTACTAAAGAGAAGAGGGTGACACCAAGGTGGGTGAAATGGCAGAAGCAGGGGGAAGTGATGGGAAAACCTGGGAGAGTGAGTGAGAGGGTTTAATACTGAGGTGGACAAGGCACCAGCACCGATGGCATCCACCCCAGAGTACTGAAGGATTGGAAGAGGTCCTGCAGGACCTTGCAGACCTTTAATGCCCACTAGATTGGGGTGTTTCTGGACCGAGGATGGCTATGTGGTGCCCTCCACAAGAGGGCCCTAAGGATGAACAGGGAAACTACAGACCAGTACTTCACATCCATCGTGGGTAAGCTACTGAGACTATACTGAAGGAGAGGCTGGTGGTCTCTTGATGTCAAAGTACTACAGGACAGTAGACACATGACTTCATATGTGACAGATCCTGCCATATCAACCTGGTCGAGTCTGTGACTGGGACCAGGCACTGGATTGGGGCTATGCTGTTGATGTCCTGTATCTGGCTTCCAGTAAGGCATTCGACCCAGTGCCACATGGAAGGCTGGGAAGGAAGTAGTCATGGGCGGGGTAAAGCTGGAGATGGGAGAAACTTCTGCAGGAAGGTAACAGAGGGTGGTGGTGGTGTGGCTCTCACACCAAGGGCAGGATGAGGAGCAGGTTCCACAGGGCGTGTAGGACCAGAGTTGTTTGGGATATCTACAGACATCATGGGACATCAAGACAAGGTCACTCTGTTTGCTGATGACAAGGTAGGCGTGGTGGTGATACCCAGGCGATGTCCGGGTTACAGATGATCTGGCAAAGCTGAAACTGGTCGACACCTGCACTGGCTCTAATGCCAAAAGTGCAAGGTGCTACATTTTGGGTTGAAGAACCCAAGGAGGAGTTACTAGCTAGTGGGAGTGCAGCCAGCCAGACAGAGGAGGAGGTGTGGGTGTGCTCATTATAGGATCAATAGGTTCTGGCACAATGTAGGAAGGCAGCTGCAAGGGCTGACAAATGGGTTGTATTGCAAGTTTATATCCTCAAGGAAGGAGCAGGATTCTGGCACTGTATAGGTCATTAGTTAGCCACACCTGGAGTATGTGTGCAGTACTGGCATCTGTACTGAAGAGTAGTTGTTACTGGAGGTGGCAGAGGCCAATGATGATCAAGGGGTTGTGGGACTTATCACACGAGAGGAGGTTGAAGGAGTTGAACATGTACTACGGAGGAGAGGAGAGACAGGGTGACAGACTGAAACCTTTAAATACATGAAAGGAATATACAAGACTGGTAAAGAGGCTGTTCAGTAAGGGGGGGAGGGCCACCAGGGTGCTGATATGAGACTGGAGGAGGAAGGTTAAGGGTGAGATGAGGAGACACTTTTTACAGAGAGATGGTGGTTGGTGGAATGCTACTTGTGAGGTGGTATGCAGTAGAACAGTGGACTGCTTCAAATGAGGATGGGAGTGGACAGGGGGGTTAATGAAGGGAAGGAGAAGGGGTGGCAGCTGCAGTGATAAAGTGGTGGCTACATTCGAGCAGACTTGATAGACCTCATGCTTTTTATCTGGCAACTTTTGTATGTTTAAAATCTATGATCAGTATTGCCTTCCATTCCTGGGACAGTTAATTACAGCGTTATTTATTTATTTCGAGTTTTTGGATGAACTATTAATCGCAGACTGTATATATTATCTCATTAATTTTTTTATTTATTTATATATATATCTCTATATATATTCATATCTATATATATATAATTTTTAATATATATAAGATGAAACACGATAAATAAGACTCTACAGAAATGTTGCAATAACCTCAATTAGAAGTGGCGTTCCATGGTCCTGAGTCCTTTCATGCACTTTTTTTACAGAAACTTGTTGGTGCAAGGGCTGTGGGGAACCCAAAGGAATATTAGGATAAACCAGTGGCTGGGGAGTGGTGTGAGGCCAAAGGGTATGGGTTGATGGGGGTAGTGGTTGACCAGGATAAGAACTGTATGTTAGAGACGGCTCCATCTCAATTTGAGGAGGGAACTTGTTGAAAGAGGGTTCATTGGTAAAATGGGTTTAAACTTGTGTGTTGAAGGAGAAAAGGTCAATGGGTGCTGATAAAGGAGGGACTCTGTTCCGTCTCTGGGGAGCTGTGAATGTGGGAAAAGGTTGATTGTAAAGGGAGCCCAGGGGAAATAACCCATGAGAACATGAGCAGGAAATGAAGTATAGGAAAGGTGAAGGTAGTCTGCTAAATGCCAGAAGTTTGGAACAAAATGTCAGATCCAGCCACAACTAAGGAGCAGTGGATGTTGCAGTGGTTACTGAGACCTGGGCCACCACAGGACATGACTGGGACTGAACTTTGAGGGTTACACTATGTTCAGAAAGGACAGGTGGAGGGAAGGTGAGGAGGGTATAATGATAGTAAAAACTGCATTGGTTAGGGGACTAGAAGAGCAGGAACCGTGGAGGCATTTGGTCACCTTGATAATGGGGCGGGCAAGAGAGTAAAATACTAGTGGTGCCAGACCCCTGCACTGGTGAAGGAGCTGGAGGAGAGTCTGTGGCAGATGTGTGAGACACTGCATTAAGTGGGGGAGGGTGGTGTTGTTGGGGACTTAAACATGCTAGGAAGACTGGGAGACTATGACATCCTTGGTGGCTAGGGAACAGGGTTGGATGTCTTTAAGACACGCCTAACCCAGTGGTGGGGACGACCCTGGAAGTGTGGGTACTGATGTCTTCCGGTAGATGTGAACAGATCAGTCCCATAAAAATAATAACTTGGTTATCTCAGTCAGAGGGCTGTGGGTTCAGTTCAAATATCTGGCACTTGGGTTAATATCCCAGTACTGACACTGTAGTGCAGCATGAGAGGGGTGCTGCACTTTTGAGGTGCCGTCTTTCGGGTGAGATGTTAAACCAAGGTCCCATCTGCCTGGATTGGTGGTAGTTCAATTGGATGTTAAAGATCCCATGGCACCTGTTGAAAAGAGTAGGGGAATTTTTTATTATGATAACACCAAAAAAGAATTAAAAAAAATAACAAAAGTAAAGAAAAACACATTACAAAACATAGATTAAAGGGGAAAAAAAGACATACAAAGTTATCTTAAACAACATCAGCTAGAAAATATACAGTAAGCAACACCCCATCTTAGGACCAGCTTTTCCTCCCCATATTCTGGGTATCAAAACTAATCCCTAGACCCCCCTTGTCAATAGTCATAATCTATTTATATTTGATAAATAATGTAAAACCCTTCCACCAATTAGTCACCTTTTGTGCTGTACCAAATTCTAAATCCTTTAAATAAACCTTCTCCATGGCCCCTTTAATCAATATACTGATTGTATCATATGTCGTCACCCTTTGATAAAGGACCCACTGGCATCTAGCCTCCATAAATAATATTTCAAACAGCAACAAAAAAATCTGTAGGGTTTCTATATGATGCCTGGCACAAACTAGAAATAACCCAAAACTGAAATATCATAATTCAGATATAGCAGCCATTTCATATACCATCTTGAAGCCAAGGAATTTCCAAAGGGACTTGGCATAATAACAATGAAAAAATGCTCCACTGTCTCTTACTGATTTGTACAACCAGAAAAGGACAGACCCATTCTTCTTTAACTTTATGCTTAGCATTTCCCGTCATGACAGTCCTCCCATATACAGTCAACCATCAAAATTCCCACATGTAATCTGGTAATCTTGGATTATTTAATTGAGAGAGCACTCTTGGTATAAGGTAGTAGGACAATTTTCAGAGCAGGTGCTGAAGGTATGATAATAACATAACTATATCATATAATTTAGGCCCTGTGGACACTTTAATGGTTTTGTTTAGATAGGCCATTTATAGCGTTTTTTTACTACTGGTTTAAAAGATGAGGAACTTGTAAGGATTGTGACAGTTCAGAGGGCAGTGTGCCATGCCAAAAATATCGACCAATGATAGGATTGTAATAAGAACCATGCTGAGATGTGGATGGTAAAATCCAATTTTCACAGTTTGGAAATGAATAAGGTAATAAAAAATGTGACTGGGTCAACCATGCCTAATCCCTTTTGTTTCCCTAAATGAGTATTTTGCCTCTTTATGGATTAAGCCTATTACCACAGTATCTGGAAGAATAAGCTATATAATCTGGTGTCAAGTTCTTGGGGCAGGAATATCAAAGTTGTGTATAGAAATAAGGAAGTAAAATTGTTTTATTACATGTACCCTTTTAGTTTAACCAACCTCCAACTTTTCCATACCTGAACTTTTTATTAGCAGTGATAAAGGCCTGTTCCCAGTTTAATAGTGGAAGATTCTGAGGCCAAAGAGTAACCCTAAAATCTTGATTGGGTTTGAAGAAATACAAATTCCCTGAATGGAAACTTCACCAGGGCAGTTACCCCAATAAATACATGCTGGCTTTTCCTTGTGTTAATTTTTGAATTTGAAACACGTGAGTAAAGAGCAAACAATCCCCAAAAAGGAATTTGAGTATAATCAGAAAAAAAATACAAATTTCATCTGCATAAACTTGTAAATACAAGTTATCCATACCAAGGACTAACACCCTTTTCACTGTGGATAATGTGTTAATGATTGTATTAGTGTATCAATAGTAAATACATATAATAGTGGACTCAAAGGACACCCTTGAGCGACCCCTATGGCGATATGAAAGCCCTCCATAATACAATTATGAATAACTGGATGCTATAGCAGTATCATAAAGTGTTTGTATCAATTGAACAAAAGAAACTGGAACCCCATAATGTTGCAAAGTTAAAAACAAAAGGGTGATATACCAGATCAAAAGCTTTCATTTGGTCCAGGGACAGAATACATCCCATCAATTTATATAATGAAAAATGTTCAATTAAATCTCTTGTAATCATAAGTGCCTGTTGTATGTTTCTTCCTGGAGTCCACAATATTGGGAGGAAGAGATAACTGTTTGCAAGGCCTTAAGCCAGAATTGAAAATGCCAATAGTTTATAGTCTGAGTTAAACATAGTAATGGGTCTCCAATTGTCTAGACTCTCTCGATCCCTGATTTATACAGAAAAACTAACAAACCTTTGGAAAACCAAAGGGAAATTAGGGGCTGAAAGAAAAATTAAATCCAGAGATAAAATTCTAAGAATACAGAGAAACATTTTGTATAATTCAAAAGTTATCCCACCAGTTCTGAAATCCCATTCTTTTGGGTTTTTATGGCAAGTTCAACTTCAGCAACTGATACTGGCACAATTAAACTAGACAAATCAAACTGAATATTAGGAATATGAGTCATTTTAAAAAGTCCTTCATCGCCTCCATGCGAGGGCTCCACAGACAGAAATCCCAAAAATTGCTTAATAGTACATGAATCCATCTATGTCCTTGACCCGACACCCATTTTGTGTTAAAGAGGACATTGTGATTTTAGACTCATATCATTTAAAAGCTTCGTGAAGGATCACATAAGCCTGCTTTGGTACCTTCTTGAAAAGTACTTTCATAGTACTAGCCCTATTATATTGCACCTCCTGTAATTGTTGTTTTATGTTAGTAATTTGGGAAGAATAATCAAATGTAGAGTATTGCTATTGAAAATAAATAATACAGTTGCTGACTTAGTTTTAAATAGTGTAAAAATTTTAGGTTTTCACTAGTTCTTCCTAAGTGTGATAGTAATCTTTTGAAGTCATCTTTAGATTCCCTCCACCAGTCCCCCCAAATCTTCATAAAGAAAGGCAACAGAAAGCCACGCACTAAGCAATGATTGACTATCCTTAAATACAAGTGGATTCTTTAACAGAGGTGAACTCAGTTTCCATCTTGATTTTGGGGGGGAGGGTACCTTACTAGATGGAAAAACACACTTAAGGAATAAATGATCTGAAAACCCTAAAGGACAAGTATAACATTTACACAGGAAAAGGGTCTTAGACAAAAAATATAATCTATTGTAGAGGTAAGGGAATTTCTTTTATAGGTAAATTTGCACCTCCCTGCTGAAATTGTCTACTATCTATTAAGCCGGATGTACCCACTAGTTGAAATAAAGCATTGTAGTCACGATAATTTTCTTTTCCTTTATCTATAAGCCCACCTTTAGCTTTCTGTAACTCACAGATTAAAATCCCACATAAAAAATGTGAAAGGAGTAGAAAAAGTCGAATCATAGAAAAGAGTAACCCTCTCTGTCTTTATCTCGAGCAGATAAGCGTTAATAAATCTACAGACCATAGAGTTCTATTTTCCATCCAAATCATTAATCTGCCTGGTATTAAATCAATAATTTTTATAGAGAAATCATATGCATTAAAAGAAACCAATACCATCAGCAGTCTGCGACTAAAAGACCAGTAGGAAGGACCAGCACCATTCCTTTTGGAAGAGCCTGGCTTGATCTAAAGGAACGTCCATGATTCTTGGATAAAACATATATCAATGGAAGAACTGTGAGTGTAGTCATAACAATGTGTCTCCTATTAGGGTTTAACAAACTGTGGGCATTTAAAGAGCCAATTAAAACCCCATTAATAATCAACAGAAAATCAACCATCCTTTTCCTTCGTTTTTCTTTTCCTTTATACCCCTCTTGAGACCGAACAGGGAGAGAGGCGATCTTGAAAGGTCCTGGGGCTCTTGCTCTACAGTCCACAGAAGTATCTCCCACTGTGTGGATAAAACAGTGAAGGATTACTGGATTCAAAGTCCTCCTGTAAAGGGGGTGCTTAAGTTTCTAGAGGCTCTCGAACTGGCACTAAAGGAGAGGAACAGAGGATCAGAGACCTGGTGCTCCTGCTGAGATGAATAACACATGGGAGAAAGAGAGAGGAGGAAGAGGGGTGTGGTGGGGGTCAGAAGAATCAAGAGGAAGCAGGCTTCTGACTGCTCCTTAGCCTGGGATGAATCCAAGTACTGGTTAGCGTCATCCACAAAGGGCAGCAGCTGTCTGGAGTTGTGCTTGCAACAAGATCTTGAGCCTGCTGGAGAAGAAGGTCAGGGCTCCACTGCAAGCCTTGTTTTTGCTGCCCAAGGACATTCAGAAAAACATGCCCAGTATCCTCACATAAATCACACTTAGTAAGGTTGGCACATTGAAAGCAATGTGACCTATTCCCCACAGTTATCATATGAGGCCTGTCACAAGAACTGGATAAGTGAGTGCAGGATCCACATTTATAACAGACCCTAGGCTGTCCAGCATAAAACAAACCCACTGTCTCTGCCTAATTGAAATGAACTGGGAAAGTGTCCTATGCCACTATCAGTTTGTTGGAGTTTTACCTTAAACCGCCAGCCACCTGTCCAAATAGTTGAGTCAAGGATGGCTTCGGGGGACTCAAAACTACTTTTTGGGACAACCAATAAGTGATGTCATCTATGTGATCCCTCATTCCGAAACATGATAGTTACATATTTAATCAAGGGTTTAGATAACAGAATAACAAGGCAGGGGGTCCATAAGGAGAAAACTTCACCTGATTATATCTTTCCCAAAATAAATCCAAAGCATGGCGGAATGAAAACTAATAGCAAGTATCCTACCTGAGAAATGTTAATAAAGTCAAATACTTCCTTAGGTGTAAAATGCAAAGAATCCTTTAACAACCTTTTCCCCATAATGCCTATCTGGCTAACCTCCACTTTATATGCAACCTAACTGCATTTCTCCGAGGTGCAGCTTCTTTTTTGATTTTAGTAAAAAACTCAGACATTAATGGTTTCTCTACATCAGGTTGCTGCTGTAGCAAAGTAGAAAGATGATTATGTCCAGAAGTCATAGCAGAAGCAGGGAGATGAGCAGGATCAGACACACTGGACTGGGGGGCCACAGCAGGCTTTCCTATCCGAGGCGAAGTACCTGGACAAACCGTAGAAGGTAAAGGTTCTGTAGATATTGGAGGTCTCCAGGCAGGCTCACTTTGGAAAAAGTTTAATTTCAGGTCCCAAGCAGGGTCAGATGCCAATTACCTTGTTTTAGAGTCCAGCCTGCTTCACTGAGAACCTTTTGAGAGGACCATAACTCAGTTGCTTGAGGTTGTACAGGATGATCAGTTTGTAATACCACGAGATAGAAACCAGAAGGGCCTGTCTTCCTCAGTTTTATCCTGCAGTGGCTGCTGATGTTTTGCAAAGAAAAATTTGGAAACCCCCTCCTGATTTAGGGGATTAGTTTGAAACACACAAGGAGAAGCAGAAGCAGAGTTTTCAGGTGAAGAGATTGGTAACGAACTGTGGAACACAAATCCTGCTGCTTTTGTCAGCGTGACTGAGCAGGAATCAGGAACGGAGCCTTCTGTTGTCTCAACAGGCTTCTCTGTGTTATTCAGGTGCGTAGAAACAGCGGGCAGCAAAATTGAACTATACTGCTGGACTTGCAACTCAGGGAACTGCTCTAGGCACAGAATCTTTGTAGATTCACTACTGCCAGCCGTCACAGACTCAGGGTGAGGGGATGTAGCAAGAGTAAGAGTTTGTGCAGACTCACCACACTGGTTGCATCCATAGTTCTCACTGGATTCAGCATCACGGCAAATGACAGCCTGCTCAGAAGCACTGACAGGTGTAGCTGAGAGTCTGTCATACCCAGCTGCAACTGAAGACACTCTTGTTCTTTGGCTAAAGCAGCAAGCTGAAGCCTGAGTTGCTCCTGATGAGCTTCTGGAGGAGCGTCTCAGAAACCGCTTTCTCATGTAGTGGTAAAGCACATTGTTCGTTGAAACAGAAATCCTTGCAGCTTATTCTCAATATCGCATGTAGAATTTCTGTTTAAAACTAGAGTCATATCAAAGCTCACCAAATGCTCCTTCTCCTGGAGCGTCCATCTTCCTTGCAGACTAGACTGAAGTGACCAGACTTGGTCTCCACGGGCCCCTACTGCCAGCAATGCAGTAAGGTAACCTTCCCTGCTGTCCTGGCCAAATTTCTCTCATTCACTAATAATACCACCAACAGCTTAATCTGGTTCAAGGTCAGCTGGCATTCATCTGTATCCCCTTCCCCCGGGTTGTGCCTGGAAATAGGCAGGATTTCTCTAGTGCACTTACCATGTCAACAAAAACTAAATAAATAAAATAAATAAAAAAACTTATCTGTCTTAAAGATACACTCAGAGACATGAAATATAGTAAAAAAATAGCTTGCCTATGAAATCTGATTTATCTTAAATATACACTCTACATTGTAGCTAAAATGACCATGTTTTAGATTATACTTCTTTTGTTATAATAAAAGCAGAATGCAGTTAGCAGAATGCAGTTCATTAATCTCATCAGTATTCTTTCAGCTTAAATAAGTGGTCCAGCAGCAGCACTTTGCTCCCCCAAAGCACTGTTAATAGTTTGTTGGTATGTTAAACTATCTCAGTTGCCTTCCCCATGACTGAATAAGCAAACTACAGTAATGTGAACATTAGTGCTCCATTGATTGAATCTTCTTCCAACAAATGAAAATCCCTTTTGGGCTGCAGATACATTCATGGTAGAATTAGCAAATCATTGTCAATAGTTGCCCCACTGGAGTGCAAAATATAGTCAATAGTTTGATCCAATGCCTGGATTTCTACCAAGGAGTAACAAGGCCCAATCTGGATAGGAAATTCATTGCAGGTAATGCAATTTGTAGGAGGAAACTGAGTCTAGAAAGGACCTGTCTGGGGTGTGTTAAGTCAGAGTGGCGGTGAAAAAGCTGAGCCAAAGCCTGGTGCTGAACAACATGGACACTGTTTTCTTTTGGTTCATGATGAGGTGGTTAGCCAGGAACCGCTTTTGTACTGCGGAGAGGTAGAAGTCCCAGATACATAGATAATGGAGTCATCTGCACACGTGCATGTGCGGGAAAGGAAACATTGTTTAACCAGGAGTAGCTCACTAAGCTGAAGCTTGTTTCCAGATGTGAGCTGGGAGCACAAGAAAGTTAAGTAACTTGCTCAGGATCACACAGTATGCACCTAGGCGGCTGTGGGATTGAAACCCAGGTCTCCAGATCAGCAGCCCAGTGCCTTAACCCACTGCGTAATACTGCCTCCTGTTGCTGGCAGTGAGGGAGCTGGGCAGGTTGTAGGCAGTGGCAAGGCGCAAGAAATGAGCCTTGGGGATCCCAAGGTGACTGGTAGTGTAGGTGAAGTGCATGGGCCAAGCTTGACAGATTGGGTCTGGCTGGTCAGGTATGACTGGAACTATGCTAGGCCTGATGTGGGGGGGGACACCAGAGTCTGCTAGTCTAAAGTAGGAGCAGTTGGTGATCCATGGTGTCAAAGGCCTTTGCTAGGTCTATAAACATTGCCCATGTATCCAGGCCCTTGTCCATGTTGGTCTGAGTGTGGCTGGTGACTCTAAGAAGGGAGGAAGAGGTTGAGTGGTTGGGGTAAAAGCCAGATTGGTCAGAGTTAGGAAGCCTGTTTGGGCATAGTAGTTCAAAGCTGCCTGCTGATAAACCTCCCAAGGGTTTGGGAAAGAATCTGGATCAGGGAGGTTGGCCGGTAGTTGAAGGACAAGTTAGCTGGGCCACCTTTGTGATCTGAAATACTAGTGCACGTTTCCAGCCATGAGGAAAGGAGCTGGTACGTAGTGATCTATTATGAATGTGGGCAATAGGGACAGCTATTGCTGGAGTGCTGATTTTGAGGAATTTTGAAGCGATGCTGTCTGCTCCACAGGCTGCATTCAGGGCCGAAAGCTCTTTGCGATACTGTCACTGAGACTGTCTGCAGGTGGAAGTTGCCACTGATGGGTGGACTGGATAGCAGGGGAAGGGGAGGTTAGGGATAAGAGCACTGGTGCCTTTTGTGAAGTATTGGCTCAGGGCATTGGTGGCTAAGGGGGAACCAGGTGGGACCTGTACCCCACTGGGGGAGGGTTTAAAATAGGCTATTAACTATGTGTTCCAGAATGCGTAAGGGCACTGCAAGATAGCTTGCTCTGGAAGTATTTACTTTGCTAGGCGTATACTACAGGTTTATTGATTCTGAAGTGCAGTGAAGATCATTGAGACCTCACCTAGAATATGCATACAGTTCTGGAGGTCCCAGCTCCAAAAGGACACAGAGAGAGTGGGGCAGTCTAGAGGGCAACTAAAATGATACAGGGTCTGCATCAAAATCCTGTGAGTACACACTAAAAGGAGCTCAGTAGGTACACCTTGGAAGACAGGAGGAGGGGAGGGTATAATGAGACCTTTAAATATCTCATGGTGGTAAATAATATACAGGAGGAAAGTATTGTTCAGAAAAAAGGTGCTCAAGAAGAATGGGATAAGCTACGAACTTAGAAGTGGTTAGATTTAGGAGGATATGAAAGTATTTCTTCACAGAAGAGTGGTAGATTCCTGGAACAGCCTACCAGCCAAGGTGGTGGGGTGAAAACAGTGGTGCATTCAATAATTCATGGGATAGACTAACAGAATCTTAGTGGAAAGGAATGGGAGGAGAGAAAGAGTTGGAGACCAATTACAGTATGCAGTGGTACTGTAGGTAGGAAAAAGGCAGACTGGGTAGGCTAAGCAGTCTTTATCTGCTGACAAATTCTGGTTCTATGTTTTTCACTGCAGCATACCACTTTGTATCTTGTGATAATCTCTGCCCCAGGGTTGCCTTACTGTTACCCTGCAGAGCTCATGAAGGTACAAGATTTATTTGCAGGAATGGTCTCCTTGAAATAGGACAGAAAATGCCAGCCAGGTGGCACTGAGGGTTGAGACCCTGGATGTCGATGTCCCAGGTTCGGGAATGAGCCTGGGCTGCTTGGGATCAGCAGGGAATAGAGGAGTGAGCATCAGGAGGACTGCTGTCACCTCTCAGAGTGAGGGGGATGAGCTGTCTCGCTCATTGCCTGCCCTTTGGCAGTGGCTGGAGGGCAGTACAGGTCAGAAATCTTGAAGTTGACATCCTCACATTGGGGGAGGAGTGAAAACAGGAAAATCTAGCCTGGCAGACTTGATGATGGTCTGCCGCTCCTGAGAGCAGTACCCAGATTCTGGATTGGGTCTCCAGGAGGGGAGACAAGCCAGCAACCTTCTCCTGGCCCTGTTACATGGGGCTATCCATGGGGGAACTACAGGAAGGCTGCCTAGCATGGCAGCAGTGGGACCGGAAGAAGAGTCCCTCCAATTGGAGGACCATAGCCACCTGCCAGAGCTCAGGTGGCAAAAAGTGCAAATTAAAGAATAAAAAAAGGAAAAAGAAATAGGACAGAAAGAAGGTTTAGCAGTACCATGTACAACACTGGATGCTCCTTATTTTAATATACTTTTATTTGAATAACATATTTTAATCGCCTTTGGTATCTATGATTATACAATGAGCGTGATGGAAAATTCAGGCAGATAAAAACTGTATCCTGCCTGCTGACGTACCCGATTCAGACATAAAAAATGTATCTTATGAATCGGGTATGTCAAGACTGTTATTTCCACTATCCGGTACATCACAGTGACACTGCATGGATGCCTACTCACGCTACAGTGGACCCACAGCTTCAGACGCAACTGTAAAATTATAAAAAAATAGGTGCAGGCAATTTTATTTCCATCATGCTCATTGTATAAAGCAGACATGGCATGGGTTAGCGTGTCATGCGATTTTTAATCTTCAGTCATGGTCTGTGCCCTCTTGCTGCCTCGCTCGTGGCTACACCACTCGTGAGAGATCAAGAGGTCACAGACCTCTCGTGAAGATAAAAAGCGTATGCTATGCTAACCCATGCCATATCCCCTATTTATCCCCTATTTATGCTCCTTTGGTATACTGTATAGCTGTGGCTTCTGTTTTTGTAATGCAATTATTACTGTTTTGTTTTTTCCACCTTGCGCTATCCCCACTTCTCCCTCCCCTAGAAGGTATCTGGAAAAAAGTTGTTACCATTTCAGTATGTCTTTCCTGGTGAAACCTTTTAAATAAACAAATAAAACAGAGTTTTAATTATAATGCCAAACAACTATTCCCAACACTCCCCCCACCACAACTCTAGTGTCACTTTTTCTACCCTTCCCAGGACAAATCAGCAGAATACGCCTTTGGGTTCATTTCTGTGACTTTAAGTTCTCCTGATGAGACGAATCAGAAGGAACAGGATTTATCTGGGCTGGAAATGGCTTTAATGAAGTTGGAATTCATCTTGTTAAAGATGCAAGCCATTAGGACCAACTGGAAACTGCTCAGAGGCAGGCCAGACGCTCTGCCACAAAAACCAACTGCCGAAGGTGGCAGAAGCTGCACCCTTATCACTCTCCTTAACTCAAGATTCACTGAGGCTGTGGCCAAGGACTATTTCACGATCACATCTGCACTAAGGAATTACTTCCGTAGTTCGTTCTCATGAGCCAAGGAGATTTCCTGCAGTTTTCACATTTCCTTAAAAATATCATTTTAACCTGTTGTGCTAATCTTGTTGGCACAAGGATGTGAAGAAACACTATACAAAGTTGATACCAAATAATGTAAACAGTTTAAATCATTTTATGTTTGTTTTCCTTGGACTCCATTTCATCAGACCTTCAACCCTCTTCAAGTTTTTTTAATAACATCATGGGCCTTTCACATCAACCGTCACATGTGCAGCACAGAGAGGTCTCAAATTTGTAGCAGGAGTTAGGGATATAACGCAGGAAATATTAATTAACTGTTTCATCTTTGTTAAACATATTACTTGTTGCCATATTGTTCTTTTAGAGCTATTATTGAATTTTGTAAGTTGTTTTCCTTTACATCAAATCACACTAGTTAGTCTGATGATTCTATGGTTAGTTTAGTTGTTAAAGATGAGAAACGTGATAATATGACTGAAGTGCTTAATTTTGTTAGTTTTTGCATAGGTATATGTTATGTGTCCTTATTTTAGTTGTATGAACGACTTTTACCTAATGAACATATTTTTCTGTATTGTCTTTCTATTATAAAATAATAGCAATTTGTATTGACAAAAAAATACTAGCCTGTGTATAAGGTGACTGAACCTAAAGTGGATTAAAATTCTAGTTGTTTGTTTTCTAAATGACATCACAGGCCTTTCACATCAGCACGTCACAGGTGCAGCACAGAGTGAGGTCTCAAATTTTGCAGCAGAATTTAGGGATCCAGGTCATGCCTGAAAATAGGCATTCTGGTAAGTGTACTTACCCGGTAAACAAAAACAAAATATATATATATATATATATATATATATATATATATATATATATATGCAGGGAAATTAAATACTGGCTGGTGTAAAAGGTGGCTGAACCTAAACTGGATTAAAATTCTAGTCTGACCATTGATGGCAGTGTGTATGGTCATATGTGTCCCAGAACAAGTGTAAGCCCCTGACCCCTGTACTTTTTGCAAATGACAGGTGGTATGCTGTTGAAGCTGACAGCAGTACCAGGTGGGGGACTGGGTTCGAGGAGGACTAGGTTACTTGGCACAAGGGCCAGGTTTGGTTACTCTGCACAGGGGCACCCAAGTAAATCCGAACACAGGAAGCAATAACTGTAATGTCCAATACCAGGAATGGGATTCTAAAGTGTGGCTTTAATTCACATCCAAACTGAAAAAACAAAGCATAGATGGACCCCCACGGGGCTACATTCCTGATAATGCAGATAAGAGAAACAGAACATTTCCTCAACACTTCGGCCCTCAGGCTCTGGACCCACCTGGCACACAGCCCGGACTTGCATGCTGCTTTGGGTACACAGCCTGACTTGTACACTATTTGGGTTTTCCCTGGCCCGGCTCCCCCGCTGGCCATTCGAACACCGTCCATGTAACATGGACACATTTTCCTAGTGGCTCCCTAAACCACCATAGAGCCTTCAACTCCATAAGGGAAATTTCCTTTCAATCCCACATCTGGGGACTTCCCTCAGCACTGGCCAAGTGCCTGAGGCAAAGTAAAAGGGCCACAGAGCAAATCCGTAGAGGTGAACCTGGTTACTAAAGATGGGGGTTCCCATCTCTAGCTTCCATAATCTATACCTGGCCATTTCTTTGGACATTAAACATCTCTTTCTGAAAAGCTTGGCAGTGTAGATTAAAGGGTAAATGCATAACACATTTCCTCTACATGTCTTGATCTTCCCCTTGTACTAGACTTGAACATACTTTCACTTTGCCTTAACCTATTCCTCTAGGCCTCCCACTGATTAAGCAGTCCAATCCCCACTTTACAATAGTTCAGGTGAAACATAGGCCCCATGTAAAAGCAGAACTCACCCTTTGGTTGCAGGTGCCCCACCAGTGATTCTTGACAACGTCTGGTGCACAGCACAGCTTAGAAAAATAAGGTAGCTTCTTCCCTAGCCAGAACCAGGAGTTGCCCCTGGAATAACAGGCAACCCTTTCTCCCATCCCTCAGGGATGGGACACAGAGACCAGTAACAGCAGTCTCCACCACTTCACGAACAGCTTACTGTGTTCCTCTTTTAGGAAACACACCTCTCCTAAAGTAGCTCTGTATCACAGCTTTAGGCTCCAAGAGCCTGTGCACAGACTGCTGTGCTCCTCTCTTCAAGACTGCTCAGACACAACTGCTGCTGCTCACTGTTCAAAAACTCCCAACATTCTAACCTAACTCCCAACTGCAGATTCCAATGTGGCTCATACGGCTATATTTATGGTGATGTCATCTCTCAGTCTCAGCTGAGACTGAGAACAGAATGAGACAATGTGAAATCCATTTAACTGGAGTTTCACAAGCTGCCTTCCCTGCCTACCACTAGGTCTTACTGAGATTCTAGTAACCCTGGGTAACAGTGGGGGTTACACAAGTATGTACTATGCAGACCCAAGCAGGCGTGCATGAAGACTGGCAGGCTAATCCGTACAGAGCTTCAATTTGAAATTTATTTTGTGTTTTAAGCACACTAGAAACTGTGGACAAAATACCAATTTTCTGCTGCTGGTAGTGCCTTCTCTTTTTGGGGGATCATATTTTATCCCTCTTGATGCTTGGTTGGGACCTCCTTCCACCACCTTGCTAAGCCCTAATACCAATCACCTGAAACTGCTCCACATACACTTGCCAGGCCTCCAAGGTCCACCACATCCCACTATTGTACTGCACCCACCTCACTGACCACCCAGTGTCAGGTATGCCTATAGTCACTTTAACATTTCTTTCCTGCAGTCCATCTGGCCACCTGCAGCGGAGGTTGGATAGTCCCCTGACAGGCTATGGTAGGAGTCAAGCACTAACTGTAGTTAGCAGGCAGGGTTTCATCCACCAATCTATTTCACTATTTTCCTTTTCTGCCTCCCACCAGAGCGTGCGCATCACTGGGTGTTGTACGCACACATGACTATTTTCGCTCCAACATCCCCGTCTGATGCTATCTCTGCACCATCACCTGTGGTTACCCACGTGGCAGCAGAGCTGTGGGTCAGCAGATGTCCCCTTCCTGGAGAAAAGCATCCTTTAATGATGCTCGATACTCTAGCCCACCCGTCCCCAGACCTCTGATGGCCCTGGCTCAGTCCCAAACGAAGCTCATCAGCGTCATGAGCAGTAGCCCTACCGCTCTGCTGGTGGGCGATAGTCAGTGTCTAATAGTAGGTTTGAATTGTATTTTTGTTTTGTTGCAAAGTGCAGTTTAACTGTATGTAGCCTGAGCTGATATACCAGACTTAGGGAGAGAATGCCAACATCACAGATTCTAGTACTCTGTCTGAAACACAAAACTGTAAACTAAATTTCTAGATCTTCAGAGGTAATTCTGGAACATACTTTGGTGGTAAATAAGGGATGAGGACTGAATGCTAGAGTGCATTATATGCTGTGCACCCAACAGTTTTAGCATACAGATCTTATTTAGCGAAATCATCAATTTCTTTACTTGAAGTGCATGGAATGGACTGGTGATTCCCTTTATGGGACTCAGGCTTGCAGGAGTAAAGAGGCCATGCACTCTAATCTCTAGTTTTTGCAGGGAGAAATCAGCAGTAGCCCTGGAGTCCAGAGCTCCCAAGTTTCCCTTGGGTTATTAAAACATAAACAGAAGGGGATGTCTCAGTATCACGGTTTTACAGAATACCACTATACCAGAAGTCACAGTATTGATACCATGGGCAATTTCCAATACTGCAACAACATTGGTTCATGGTATACACCCCTTTCAACTAAATATTTTTAGGGACAACTGTTCCTTCCACACCAACTCTCCCTGCCGTAAAGGTTTGAGCAGTCTTCTTTCTGGTACAAAAACTACTTTTTCTGTAATACGTATAAACAATAACTGCTATATTACATGTGATGATTGTCACACCATCAGAATTTCATACTGTGATATCCCAGAACAGAACAACACTTACAAGCCTTTGGTTTTTGTAGAAATCTGGGGCAGATTCACAAAAACATGCAAAGTGCAGTGCAAATGTTTGCTCTGTCCTTTGCGACTGCCCAGCTAGTAAAAAATGCCATTTACTGATGGACAGCATAGGGCAATATCCAACTGTGACTAGGGCTAGGTAGATTCAGCGGTAACCCCTTTACTGTTACCTCTAACCCCACTAGTGCTGCCCTGACCTGCATGCCTGGAAATGGTCCTGCAATGAACAGTGCCTATGCGCTTTTTGTGATTTACAAGATTCACAAAAGCAGACATGCAAATGAGCCCATTGGGCATGCAAGACACTAGCTGGCCATTAGCATGCCCCTTTTGGGCCTATTTATATGGGCTGCAGGACTGTCATGCCTGTATTGTGTTAAAATCTCCCCTGGTGGTGTAGGGTCCCTTCCCACCCCGGCTGACCTTATGAATAAAATAAATCTCCCTGGTAATCCAGCATCCCCCATCTCGATCACTGTCCCATTATGTGTAAATTAAGTTTCCTGGTAGTCAAATGGTCCCTCCCCACTCTCATTCCCTAATCACCATCGTGATATTAAAAGATAGTCCAGTGGTCCCTCATCCCTCCCCCAGTCCATGATCACCATTCAGATAGTAAAAGAAATTATTCCCTGGTAGTCTAGTGGTCCCTCCCCAGTTTCCCAATCTCCATCCCGATATGAAAAACATTATATCCTGGTAGTCTAGTGGTCCCTCACCGTTTCTCAGATCTCATTGCCTATATGAAATAAATTATTTTGCTGGAAGTCTACTGGGCCTTCCCCCCTCCTCCAGTCACCAATGGCCATTCACAGTAAAGAAACAGTCCTCCTTGTAGTCAGTGGTTCCTCCCACCGGACACTCATCCAATAAATATATTATTCTCATTGATGTCAGTGTATCTCCCCACCTTGCTCCTTGGGAAAAAATGAGTGTCCCATTTCCTGTGGTCTAATGAACCCCCACCCTCCCAGACAGTGACCTCCCCACTCTCCCCATCTTGAAACCAAGTCAGGAGCAACACAGCCTTCTCCACTGCTCAACTGGCCACTGTGCTGTGAATGAGCAGTACAGTATACACTACAATGAGTCCACAGAGTATACTGTACTCACTCATTCACAGTTCAGTCAGTGGCCAGCCATGGTGATGGGTGGAGGCTGTGCCAGTCACAGCTGGGTTGGAGTCAGTCTGCCAGGGTGGGAGGGTCCACTAGGCCACCAGGGAACTGGGACTCTTTGTTTTCAAAGAAGCGAGCAGGGTGGGGGGAGAACACTGGACACCAATGAGAATTAGAAGGCTTTTAGCCTGAAGTTCAGTGGGGATCACTCCTCCCACATCCCCTACTTAAACTTCAGGCTTCCGCTCGCTCTGCTTCAAGTGTTTCAACAACGCTCTGGTGCTGCATGGCTGGTGGTGCTGGGTCCTTCCTCTTCTCCCTTCTGTGCCTCCGGTGATGCTCTTTTCTCCCCCTCACACCTTTCCTTTGCCTTCCTCAGCTGCCGTTGGTCTCCCCCCCTTTTTGATTTGCCTGTGTCTTTGCCCTTATTATTTTCCCTGCCCCCCCATTCAGTCAGCACCTTTTTCATTATCCTGCTGTTCCCCTGTCTTCTTTTAGGGCTCTCCTTTTCTTTCTTCACCAGCCTCCACGTAATTCAGTACTTGCCAGCACCTGGACTGCAGCTGCATCACCCCCGGACTTCATACCGGTCTGGACTGTTCTCCCTCACCTGCTTCTTCCAACCTTCTCCTTCTCCAGATTCCTGCAGTGCCTCTTGCACCACCTCTTTGTGGTTGGTGAACTGCCTACCACTTTGCTCCCCTGGTCAGCTCCTGCACTACTACATGGGCTGGGGAGCATTTTGAACTTTTACTGCCCCTCGACTTGTGGCTGGCATGCCACCAGTGTACCGTGGTTCCCTGCCCCTTCAATCTGCTGCTCAGTGGGGTGGGAAACCCCGGATTATCTTTCTTCTTGGAGCCTGATGCACCTGCTGGCAGTGTGACCGTACACTGGTTTGAACTAATCTCCTCAGCCCGTCGATCACCATTGGGCCGGGGTTACACTCCTGCATTACAACTGTGGGTCATGGATGAACCTTTCTTCCAAGTTGGGATTCTAATATTATCCTTGCCAAAGTTTTACCTTCACTGAGATGGCAAGTGCCATATTGCATGGAATTTCCAAGGTCAATGGACATCTAACTTGGATACGACTGGAGATCCTTCCCAAACATACTCGCCACACTTAGCACTAATGTTAAGAAGGACAGTTTAAGATTCAGTATGATAGGCTCAATCGCTTCCACAGGAAATTTCATTTGGAACACAATGCACAAATCTACTTGATCCTTTAACAGTTTGTAAATGAAGAACTGATCAGAGAATTCAGTAAACTATATAGTATGTCGGGATTATAGAAACACTTCTGAAGGTATGCTGTGCATAATTTTGATTTGTACACCAGACCTTTGGGGCCACTGCTCATAGCTCCTGCAAAGCCATGCTTCTCACAGCTCATTACTCCTGACTTAAGTGACCAGGATATCTCACAATTTACTTTTGCAATTACTTACAACTTGTAGTGGCTGTCACAAACACACTCCGCAGGTCAGGCCCTCTGCTCCCACAGTGCCAAACCTCAAAGTGCAATATGCGAACAGGAGACAAACATGGTAACCCTCCTGTCTGTTTTGGGTCCAAAACACCTACCAGTCTCAAGTGCTGATGTCAGATATGAACCCTTTTTCACTAGCATGCCCAGTTAACAGGATCAAATATCATATCTTCTTTGGAGAAATGCAGTGCAATACTTAACCCAGCGGGCACCCAACCTGGTTCACAATCTCTTTTTAACTCAGTTGAGACCTAGATATTTTCTCACCTTTTGTGCATATGGTAACACACTATAAACCATGTAAGAGTTATGTCAGAATTATAATATCAATACTGTTCCAGCATGCACATGCAAAATTGAGAAAAGACTCAGGCAGAATTAAGGAAATCAAAATGTTTACTAAAATTAAAAAAGTAAAAACATACAAAACACAAAGCATATATACACATTAATGTTTGCAGTCCAAAAGAAACAAAAAAACGCCTTGTACTTGAATTTCTAATTCTAACTCAGTTTCCAATTGGATGTTACCTATTCTTGCCAGAAGTGCCCTTCAAGTCCAGAACACAGTGTGTGTGTGTTTGTGTGTGTGTGTGTTCTCTTAGGAGTCCAGAGATAGAAGATGATTTCACACCTTTCAGCCAGATTGATAATAAGGGCCAAGTGTCCTTCCCACCCTGTGAGGTCACAGCTCTGGGCTGTTGGCAAGAGGTCACTGTTAGTCCTGTAATTAATTTGTAACATGGCCAAGAATACTCAAAAGGGTGTCATTTTACTGCTTGCTTGAAATCTGCAAAGGCAGCAATATTAAATTATAACAGTCTCTTCTATCAGAGGATTCCCTTTGATCTTCAGAAACACATCTTGACAGCAATTTTCTCCTAGTGGTGAGAAATGTAACAGGTATCTGTTAAAAATTGTTGCTTCCTAAGTTGTCGTAAAAAGTGTAGTCTTCTATGGCTTCCTGGATTTCAAAGTAGCTGTCATTTTACAACCAGTTATATAACAGCTAACACAGGCATGACAGGAGATGTCAAAAGGAAGCTCTTAAAGCTGCACTGTCAGTGTTTACCCACCATTTTTCACACAGTCGTTTTGTTTCAATAAAGTTTAAGTAGCAGAACTTGCTGCTTTGCATAGTGCCTGTATCAGTTGTCCTTTCTTTGAATTCTGTCATATTTTCTTTATTTTGCCCATTTATGTAATTTCCTTCGGCCCGTTGATAAGTCTCCCATTCTCTGTTGCCACCCATCATGCAGTGGCGTCACACTCCAACATTTTTGCCATACATAAGCACGTCGATGACTGCTTTTCTCACCTGTGCTCAGGCATTCCATCTCAGTTACTGTTCCGGTGCTCAATCCATCTCTG
Organism: Neoceratodus forsteri; assembly: GCA_016271365.2. NCBI lineage: Eukaryota > Metazoa > Chordata > Ceratodontiformes > Ceratodontidae > Neoceratodus > Neoceratodus forsteri. The sequence goes on along the minus strand of CM057459.1, from coordinate 186,849,248 downwards.
ACTACCTAAGGTTCCTGCTGAAACTGTCTGTAAGGTGAGTTCCGAGTACACCAGCCATCACTGTTTTTATTGATCGCCTTTTTTATTTTTCTTTCTTCACTTTTTTTTTCAGGCACATTTTGGCAGAGGGAAAAAGTAGCATTTCTATTCTGGGCAGTATCATCTTCCATTCTGGGAAATAGTTTTTGTCGCCGTCTCACCGGGTCGGGGTCATAATGTTGCCAATGCAACTGGCTACATTATGACCACTGCCTCTGTAATACCGTTATCGAGTTTCTCCAAAAAATAGCAGCTTCCCACTAAATAGTATGTCACCACCGAAAAAAAGGAGAAATTATGGGTGTAGCCCATTTCAGCACTTTTCATCTCAGCCTTTCAATTCGGTGCTTACATTCCAGCGCTGTTCAACTCAGCACTGTCTCATTACTGTGCTTTCCATTTTAGCATTCAGAAATCCCCTTTCAGTTCTCTTGTTTTGTGTTACAGTATTTTTATCCAGCTTATAATTTTGTTAGAAATAGCATCTAAAAAGGAATACAATACCAAATCCTTCCAAGAGCTCATCAGCTGCCCTAGTACCAGCATTGTACTCACTGGTAATAGTTGCAATTCTAACGTTCAAGAGCAGGTATTTGCGATTTCTCCTTACAACAACATGACCTTGCATAAGCTGTAATTGAAAGCATGTGAAGCAAGAACCAAGTAACTAATATGTAAATAAATTTATGTTTTATTTCACGACGGAAAAATGTAACAGAAAGACATTGTATAAAGTGCTCAATTACAGCTTACGCACGGTCATGTTGCTGTAAGGAGAAATCACAAATACGTGATCCTTTCTCTTCTTCTTTCCTTTCCCCTTCTTATTTAAAAGTTAAGTCTTTAACAATATGAGTTCCATCTTCCTGTCACTTGCTTCTTCGGCTTTACCAATATTCCAAAAGCAGTATATAGCGTGAAAAGTTGGGGTGGAGGGAAGAGCCATTCTTTTGGCTATTTTTACCCTCCTTTATCTTCCTAGTTTTTGTGGAGGGCTTCTGCTTTCTTGGGGTTGTCAAAGATTTGAATCTTTCCACGTAAAAAAAACCTGATTTTTGCTGGATGCAGCAGAGCAAATCAGATCCCTTTTTGTCCTAAGAGGACTCTGACTTCATCAAAGGCTCTACGTGATTGCATTGTAGCAACACTAAGGTCTGGGAAGGCACAGAATTGCACTCCATCAGCAAATAATCCTTTATTGATTCTGGCTTGTCTTAATATCAATTCTCTGTCTGAGAAATAACGTGGCTTCAAATATAGAAGCGTGGGTTTTCTGTCATGTAAGTTCTCAATTTTCTTACTAACTCCTTCCCCCAGGGTGAGCTCTATCCAGTATAATTCTTTATTCAGGGTACTTTTTATTTACTCCTAATGTAATTAGTTTTTCAAAGAAGGTCACTGTATCACTATTGTTCCAAACCCTCTGGGTTCCCAATCAGTTTAACATTTTGTTTCTCCAGCGGTCCTCCATTTCATTCACTTTTAATTTGAATTCCTGGATAGTCTATGTTTGAGCTGCATCTTTTACAGAAACTCTATTCAATGTGTTTTCTAACTCACTCAATCTCTTTTCTAAATTATCTGTTCTTGCATGTTACTGCTTAATTCAGATACTGAACTAGACAGCTGCAATAACGCCGCTGTAACTGTAGCAAAGCCATCTTTTATTTCTGTTTTAATTTCATCATTCAGCAGGGTGAACAGTTCTAAGTTAATTTCAGGTCAGCACTTAGTATGATTTATACAGTAATGCAAATTTTCTTGCAGGGCTTCTGTACCCTCTGTATTTCTCACTGTTGCATTTGCTGCCTACTGGATTCCCAGCATCTCAGAAGCCTCCCCATTGTTCAGCCCATCCCATGAACTTTACTTGACTGCAGGCAGTGCAGGGCGCTGAGGGCGTGAAATTAATAAAAGGCACTATATAACAGTTTTACAGTAACAACCGCTACCTAATTTGTTCTGATTTTTTTTCTGTCCTGTGGAGCCCGACAGGATGCCATCAGATGGTCAGTACAGCACTGGCTGCTTGGCATATCCCAATTCCTCCTCCACTTATGATTCCACCAATTTTATATCCTGGGAGTGCGGGCGGAGAACAGTACTGCCGTTGTGGACAATTTACTGTCTTGCAGTACATCATGTCTATAGCCTCCTTCTTCCGTCTGCACCTTGTGACTAGTAGACATTCCTGAAATTGCCGTTTGTGAAATCCTGTCGTTAAAACTCAGATGTCCTTTACAGGTGTTTTGTTCAACACTATTCCAAAATACACATCTCCTCTCTCTCTCCTCATTTTGGCCAGGGAGTGCACAAGGATCCATTAGCACACACTGTATGCCCGAAGTAATAGATGAACAAAACACCTGTAAAGGACATTTGACTTTTAACGACAGTTCATATCACTTTTGGAAAATAAGGGAGACTTTCTTGGGGGGGGGAGATTTACCAAAGGGTGGTTTCAGTGATCTGCAAGTGCACCTACGGGAGCATAAATAACAGCTATACATTTGCATCTGGTCAGAAGGTCGGCGATCAGGGCTTGTTAGCACAAGCAGCGACATTTACAGTAATCCCAATACAAGCTCCTGGAAGTCTTTACACAAGATGAATGGATAAGCACAGTATAAGCAGTAAATCCTCTGAAACCCTTGCCAGTGTTTACCACGGAATTTCATGCAAATTAAAAGCTTATGTTTGGTAACAAGAGGGGGGGAATGGAAACCTGAACTACTTCACTTCCCCCTAGGGGTCCTAGCGTCAATAGGATATTTACCTTTTAAACCATAGTGAATGTTCGTAAACAAGGAAGGGCCCCATTACCAGACTCTAAAAGGGGCGTTGTACAATTGGCGAATTTCAGTTGTGCCATTGCCAGGGAATGGTGTAGGCAAGTGGTGGGAAAAATGAGGGAGGGTATAACTAAAGCAGCTAACTCTGCATGAAAGAAGAGAGTAAAAGCAGAAGGAAAAAGACTATTATGGTTCTCTGAGGAAGTACAAAGGTGTTGAAGGAAAAAAGGGTGGTATTTAGGAGGAGTAAGGAAACACAGATGGAGGAGAACAGAGAGGTATACCTAATAAAGCAGAGGGGAAGAAGGCAAGGTGCTGAGGGGAGCAAAGGCACAGAGGAAAAGATCACCAAGGAGTAACTAAAAGGGACACAACTTTCTTCAGATGCATAACTGAGGGAAAAAAGCAAAGGGAGGGATAGTGAGGATTGGAAAGGCGGAGTGAGCAGATTACACAGAAGAGGACCAAGAAAAGGGAGACATGCTGAATAGGTACTTCTGCTCAGTCTCCAAAGTGGTGGGGGGGTACCAGGAGTGGCAGGAGTGGGGGGTGGGGAGGTGGACACAAGTTCATTTTCAGCAGAAAGAGTCCAGAAGGGGCTTGCAACTCTGAAGGTGGACAAAGCTATAGGACCAAGCAGGATACATTCAAGGGTTCTAATGAAACTCAGGGAGGTGCTAGCTGCCCCCTGACAACCTTGTTCAACAGCTCACTGGAAATGGGCATGGTTCTGAAGGACTGGAGAGGAGCTAATGTGGTCCCTTTACATAAGAGTAGCAGCAGGGAGAAGGCTAGCAACTATAAGCTGGTCAGTCTTACATCAGCGGTGGGGAAATTAATGGAAACCTTGCTAAAGTGAAGACTGGCTGAGTACCTTGAATCCAGTGGACTGCAAAACCACAGGCAGCATGAATTCACAGGGGTGGGGGCATGTTAAACAATTCTGATAGGTCTCTTTGACTGGGTGACCAGGAAGATACATCAGGGAAAGCAGTGGACATGGCCTGTCTGGACTTCAGCAAGGTCTTCAACACTGTGCTGCACAGAAAGCTGATAAAGAAACTGAGCAGCATATAGGAGGGATCCAAAGAGGTGAATTGGGTTAAAAACTGGGTAACAGATAGGAGACAGGGGGTGGCAGTAAATGGCACTCATGGAATAATAGCGGACAGACCAGTGGGGTGCTGCAGGGCTCAGTACTGGAACCAGTCCTCTTCAATGTCTTCATAAGTGACATTGGTAAAAGACTGGAAGGGAAGGTATGCCTTTTTAGAAACACTACCAAAATCTGCATTAAGGTGGACACTCAGGACGGGGTGGAGAAAATGAACAGGGATCTGGGGAAACTTGAGGAGTGGTCAAAAGCATGGCAGTTGGTGTTCAATGCCAAAAAGTGCACGATTGTGCCCCAAGGGCATAGGAACCAAGGCACTGAGTATAAGATGGGTAGGAGGAAGTACTGATGGTCAATAAACAAGATGGGACCTTGGGGTTATCCTATCTGCTGAATGCAAGGTGGCAAGGCAGTATGACAAAGAAGTGGGAAGGGCTAATAGGATGCTGGGGTGCATAGGAAGGGGTATATCCAGCAGAAAGAAGGAGGAGGTCGTGCCAATGTATTGCTCACTGGTGAGATGCCACCTGGAGTACTGTATCCAGTTTTGGAGTGGCATCTCAGAAAGGACATTGACAGGGTGTAGGCAGTGGTGCTAGGGCTGCTGAGAAGCCCTATGAGGACAGACTGAGATCCCAACAGGGATCTCAACATATATATCCTGAAAGAGAGGAGAGTGATAGGTGACATGATAGAGATCTACAAGTGCCTTACAGGGGTAAACAGAATGCAGAAAGCCTCTTTCAAATGAGAAGGAGCACCAAGACCTGGGGACATGATGATGAAGCTGGAGGGGAGGGTAGTTAATAGAGACATGAGAAAATATTTCTTCATTGAAAGGGTAATAGAGAACAGAGTGCCAGTAGAAGTGGTGAAGACAAAACAGTGGAGGGGTGTCTGGCATGCATGGCTTCCAGCATGCATGGAACAGACATGTGGTTTATTAGAAAACAGGCAGGGAGAAGGGAGGGTCACTGGAGACCAGTTAGGATCAGTGGGGAAAGATTTAGGCAGAGAACATCTGGGCAGACTGGGTGCGCCCAACAGTCCTTTTCTGGTGAACCCTGTTGCTCCTGGCCCCTCGTTGCACATTGTTTTTTATTAGTTTTCTTCCCAAAGTCCCACCCTCCACCCCATGGTGTAAGCAGTGCCTGCATTGGCTTTTGGTGCTACAGCATTCCTGCAGCGATAGCTAGTTTCCTGATTCACTCACAGAAGTCACTGTGATGCCGGAACTCTTCACCAACCCTCCCTGACTGAGGTGCATTGCCACGCGGCAGCTGCCTACTGTAAGGTGACCCGACTGCTTTTGATCCTGGGTCCATCCCCCCCTTTTTTTTTCATTTGGTATCACAGCTGTTTATCCTTCCAGTCCAGGGGTGGCTGTTCAGCCCTCTCCCTGTTCCCCTGAGCCAGCCACAGCCTCCCCAAGACCTATCTCCATCGGTCAGTTCTTCAAGAATATCCCCTCATGGTGGGGCTGGAGGCCATCCCCTCCCATTACACAAATCCACAGCAAACCAAGGCTCTGTCCCAGGTGATGGTGCAAACCCAGGCAGATCGCACAAGGCTTCATTAAACCCCCAACTTCTTTTCCACTTTTCTCCCTGCCCCTGCCAGCGTGTGTGTTGAGGAGCTAATGCAGAAGGTTCCTCAGCTCCCTCCCTTTGTGCCACCTGCACTGCACTACCACCAAGCCTCCAACTGGTGGCAATCATAGGCTGGACTGACGTGCCTCCCCTCCCCATGAGTGGACAGCAGTCTGTCAGAAGCTCAGTCTTCTCCTGCCCCAGCCAACCCCCAGACCCAAGTTTGTTCCCAAACTTGGGTTGCTGATATAAGAAAAGGTAAGGTGCAGGTAGCGCCTCAACCCTTTACTGCCACTGGACTAGCTCCTAGGTCCCCCTCATAAATGTAGACTTGAAGAAAAAGGGGTGACTGGGTATTCCCATTGAGCTGGCAGGGGGAAGAACTCGATGGATCAGTGGTCTTTTTTTCTAAAACTGTACATTTTTATGTTACTAAATCTGAAAATTACACATCTTTTTAATTACCAAACTTTTAGCTAGCAAAGGCACTCTTAACCAAAGTTTGCTTCAGGTGCATCCGAAGTACAGGAGGTTAAGTGACTTGCTCAGGGTCACTCAGTATGCATGTGACAGTTGTGGGTTTCAAACCCAGGTCTGCTGGGTCTCCAGGGTCACAGCTTGGTGCTTTAACCCTTTGAGTCTAGGATATGCCCCTAGATCTAGTAATAACCATTTTGTTTGATCTCTTTGATTTAACAGTCTCAAGCTTCAAAGTAGGAGGGTTATGGCATTCACCACAGGGATTGCAAATAATTAATTTGAATTAGGTAGCTAAAAATCTAGACAAAATACAATGAATCTGCCATTTTACATAGTGTTTCCTTAGGATCTTTCTACAACCTTATTATATTTGTGGGAGTCAAGGAATAAAATGAATAATAGTAGATCATAAAATGTCCCCCCAAAAAGGAAAAATTCAGAATCTTTTTAAAGTTCATGTGAAATTAGAAAATTGTTTTCATTGTTTTATTGTACTTGTAACATATACTATCAACAGAAACTGCTTCAGTAAAAATAATGTTCCTCATTTACTTAGCATGGGGTTGTGACAACATGCTTTCTTCAGAGATGCTTAGCCCCCATCTCACTGTCTCACAATACACTTTAATGTCATTTTAGTCCTTAGTCTCCAAACATAAAATTTGACAGCAGATAAGGACTGTTTGACCACCAATCTGCCCATTTTCCCTGCCTACTTTAACACTGCAGACCCAACTTGATCTTCGGCATACCCCCCCCACCACCACAAGGTTCCTTATGCCTATCCTATGCCTTCTTGAATCCCACTACAGTTTTTGCCCCTACCTCCCCCTCTGGGAGGCTGTTCCATGTATCCACCACTCTCTCAGTGAAAAAGTAGTTTCCTTCATCTCCCAAGTTTACCCCCCTCTAGCTTCATAGCATGGCCCCTTGTTCTTGAAAATGTTTTGCTCTGAAAAAAGGCTTTCTACTTGAACCTTATTTATACCTGTGAGGTATTTGAAAATCTCTTCTCATATCCTCTCTCTCTCTCTCTCTCTCTCCTTTCCTCCAGGATGTACATATTGAGGTCCTTCAGACTCTCCTCATAGGGCTCTATATTGGCAGGATTCATTTTTATTTGTAAAATGGATAGAGGAATTACTGATTGGTTACAGCCTGTGCACTGGAACAGCACGATGCATCAGTAAAAAACAAACAAAAACAGAAAGGTGATGGCAGTCAGGACACAGCACACAAACATTGCCTTTTTTCAAAAACTCCTGATTGCCATTATAAACCTGGCTAAATAAAATATCGAATCTTTAATGCCCACATGAACAACCACTAAAATAGGCAGGCAGGCAGGACCTCTTGCAACCAGCAGCACAACCATTCTCCATTAACTGCTTGGATGTCATACCATAATCCAACATGGCTGTCATCTGTCAAAGGCTAAAGGCACATTTACACATACTGTCCTGTTGTGATGCCGACTGCACCGCTCGCCCAGTGCTTTGCCTGTACCATTGCTGACTGGCATTTACAGAGCCAATGGTATACATCATTGCAGGATGTTCAGCTGAACTTCCTGCATTTTGGCCACATTTCCAGAGGTGTGCTGGAGGCTATGGGACAGCGGATGTTTGCAGAAGCTTATGGGATAGGTTATCTTTAGAGTTTGGGAAAACAGGCAGTTCACGGGATGGTAGTGCTAAATAGCATGTCATGTCAGGATTAGAGGGGGATTGGCAACTGGCGTTTGTCAACAGCTGATCATTCCCAGACCTCTTGTATTCTCCTTACATCCTATAGCTCCGTTAGAAGTCCAAACCATCTCTTGATCAACCTTGAAGAACCTTGGGAGGGTAGTCAGAATAGCAAAGGCCCAAGCTGAGGAAAAGATAGCCAACTCGGTTAAGATTTAATATATGTCAATTATTTTATTGGGCTTACTGACGTCATGAATTACAGTAAGGAGCTCACCCAACACTCCTGAAAAAAGATCAATAAACAAATGTTCAACTGAGCCGGCAGGGCTGTATAAAGGGGTGATAGCAGTAGCGAACATAGTCCATTTCCTGTATATAAATAATTAATCTCAACTGGTGAAAAGCAGAGAAATGAAGCAGTATGGCCTTGGATGGGTCTAGGATTGGACTGTGGTACAAGGACCAACCTGAAAAGGTAGTATAAGGGCTTACCTGAAAAATAGCTGGGGCCAGTTACTGGCACACTTGTATCAGTATACCTCTTTAAATCTGTACACTAACCCTGTGTTTTTGCCAGTTATATTGACTTCAACTTACTCCCAACATTCCAATTAATTATATGAATATATGAAAATATGTTCAGTGTTTTCAAGGTGAGGAGGGGTAGGCATGAGTAGTGCCCTCCAGGGAATGTCTAGGTAGCCAGGTGCACCAGTCTGACAATGCTTGGGGGCCATTTCTAGAGATGGATAGGTGCAGGGTGACTGCAGCACAGAAACAATTAAGTTTTGATACCCCATGGACTGGAACACTTTGTGTATCCAATTATTAATGCTCATCAAACTTTTCACTTTAAAATCAAACACACACACTCACGCAAGCACGCACACACACACACACACACACACACACTGCAAAATGCGTGTTGTACCATTCAGGATGAATTATAGCATTACAAAGGTCATACTTCATATTAGAGATCGGTTGAACTCAGTAATGCCTAATATTCACTGGAAGAGCCCTATTCAAAGTTGTGCTTGAATATCAGGGTGGTATAAATGATTTATAGAATGGGCTGCAGTGGGGGTAGCTATATACAATATTTATTTCAATGTGCTGTAATAAAATGGCAGTAATTGTTTGTATGAGTTGCATGCACCTCCCACAGAATTAAGCAAAAGTGCACGTTTGTTGCAGATATCAAGTGCAATATAGAGTTTCTCACACAGCTCGCAGTTGAATAAAGAAGTAGTGTCCTTCCAGCTCCAGAAAATGTGCTTTGTGTCTTTAAAAATTGCAGCCTCCAGTAACTTATAGTAATGTGATCTAGTCTGGATATCTCCACCCGGGCCAATTTGTTGCCAATGGTTATGATGTAGCCCTTCCCCTGGTGATACAGTGCTCTCCCCCACCCAGTCTTCCCAGCAGCCCGATGTCCCCACCAGAACCCTGCTCTCACCCCCATCCTAAATCCCCGTCAGTGGTGCCGGCAGACCAGCACAGCCCTCCTCTCTCCTCCATGGCCGGCCTACCGACTGATCTGTCACTGAATTCCTTGCCCACTGAATTCCTTGCAGTGATTCCTTGGCCACTAGAAACTGAGCGTAGATCACCGAACCAGGTTGTGATGTGATACTCAAACATAGGACTTGCTGGTGAAAGAACTCTGACTGTGTTATCACATTCTATTTATCTCACTCTACAAACCATGTCTTACAGCTGAGGCATACCCTGCTCACTACAGTGGCAATCTGTATCATACCATCCTTGCTATATGATTATTGTGTTGCAACCTACTGTTGGGTCACACACTAGAAAAACACATAAATGTCTCTGCTTTTGGGTGAGTTCCTACTTCACCAGCTTTCTCGAGTTGGAGTGTTTTAAGCCTTTCCTGCTGTCTTTCCTAATGATATTAATCGAAGTCAGGCTTCCAATCCACAGTAAATACATACACCCTCCACTCTCTGGCACACATCCTGTATTGAGCGAGGTGTTTAACAGATCCACCAGTGGCTATGCCATGACCGCTGCCAGATCCTTAAGCATGCTGGGATGTAACCCATCTGGCCAAGGTGCCTTGTGTACCCACAGGGACTTTAGTCCCCCAGCAGCCTTTCCACCATGATGACCCCATCTGTGGCTGTCTTCCCCACCCCCCCGCACACCCCTTTCTGCAGGAATGTCCCAATCCCAATTCCTCACTCTTGTGACCCATGAAAAGAAGTACTCATTCAGCACATCAACATCCTCTGACCCACTCACTGCCTGTACTGATCCTCATTATGTGATCCTCACGCTTCCTTTTTTCCCTAATCGACCCAAATAAATACTTTTGCCTTTCTTTAATTGACTGAACTCATTCCCTTTGCCTTGCTGCCTTTGACATGGCACTAGCACCTTTTGGGTCCGGATTGCTTCCTGGAGGATCTGATCCCTGGGGAATGTGGTTGCAGGGATGCTCCAATCTGCACCTGGTAAAGTAAAGTCTACCACCACCACAGTGCTCCCTTTGGCACAGAGTCTCCCTAACGGCTGCCCTGGCTCCCTAACCACATTCTCTTTGTGGCTTGGTGCCAAGAAAAAAAACACATTCGGAATCATTGACCACTTTGGGACATTAAATTGTTCCAAATGACCTAGAAAAGACCTTCCTCCCCGCCTCCCTCACACATCCACTCCCTTCCCTTATGTAAATGTCTACTACCCACCCTTTTCCTTTTTCTCTGTCAATATTGAATAATTTAAAGGCCGGGATTGCCAATGCCCAGCCATGTTTTTGTCTTGTCTGTGTCCAGCTGATGGCTGCTATGTCCACCTCTCCTTCTGTCAACAGTGACAGCCTGCAGTTCTGTCATATTGTTCCGCAGGCTCCTATCATTTAGTGATACCACACTCCACCCTGACTCTCTCCCAGCTGCCTGCTTACTCTAACCTTCCACCCTCTATCATAGACATAGTTGGTACTATCATTTTTGTGAGGTTATTTCCTCTTTACATTCTCTACTGATTCGGAATGCCTCCCCAGCCAAAACAAAGCGAGTTTAAATGATACTTTTGGGGTGGTGCATTCCATCATTCTGTGCTGTAATACCTACAAACCCTCCTTACTACAGTGTAGCCTCTCCCCCCGCATATAGATCTGTGTTCACCCATGTGTTCCCCAGTCTCCAACACAGCCATACCCCATTGACTTGCACCATTCTCTCTGCCACTCACTGAAGTCCATGGTCCTGCTTTCTCAGTCTGTTCATGCCCTTGTCCATGGCATAATGTCTCAGAATGGCACTTTGCTTCCATCCTCTTGGCATTGCTTCCACACCGCTCTGCATATGTGCTGAACCTCCTGTATATGCCTTACTTTCAGAGCATGTGTTCCCCGGTGAATGATGATGGGTGGTTCCCCACCACCTTCTGTACCCAATGATCAATATGCTATTGTACCCTATCCGCTGTCATGTCAGGCATGCACTCTACCCAGATGCTGCTTGTCCTGGCCCCCGTTCACCACTCCCATATGATCCCCTTTAACCAGATGATCAGATGGATAGGCAATTGGCTCCAGGACCGGACCCAGAGGGTCGTAGTTGTCGGGATAGTCTCATCCCCAAAGAGGGTCATTAGTGGGGTCCCACAGGGATCAGTCCTTGTGCCCCTTCTGTTCAATGCCTACGTCTCTGACATAAGGACAGGAATCAGGAGTGAGATGAGTCTCTTTGCAGATGTCTCAAAACTGGGGGGGGGTGGATGGGGAGGAGGGAGGTGGCCCTACAGGGGGACCTGGAGGCTCAGGAAAGATGGTCTAGAAAGTGGAACCTGAGTTTCAATGCAGGGAAATGCAAGGTACTCCACCTGGGGGCCAGAAACCCGGGCCAAGTGTACACCTTGGGGGTGAAATGCAGCAAGTCTCGATGGCTGAGAGGGACCTGGGGGTGGTGGTGGATGTTAAGATGAACAACTCTGAGACTTGTAGGAGGGCAGCAGCCAAGGCCAACAGCATGCTGGGATGCATCGCTAGGGGGAGCACCTCCAGAAGGAGGGAAGCGATACTCCCTCTGTATAACTGCTTGGTGAGGCCACACCTTGAGTACTGCGTGCAGTTTTAGAGGCCACACTTAAAGAGGGACATTAAACTCCTGGAGAGGGTCCAGAGGAGGGCAAACAAAATGATTTGGGGCTTGGGGGACAGGACCTATGAGGAGAGGCTCGAAGAGCTAAATATGCACACATTGGAAGAGAGAAGGGACCGGGGGGACATGATAGAATTCTTGAAGTACATGAAGAGGGTAAATAGGGGAGGAACAGTCAGGGTGCTTCGAAGGAAGGAGGAGGGGTCCACTAGAGGGCATGGGTGGAAGCTGGAGGGGGGAAGATTCAGGGGAGAAAGGAGGAGGTGCTACTTCACTGAGATGGTGGTGGAGCCATGGAATGCGCTGCCTAAGGGGCTGGTGGAGGCAGAGGCGGTGGAGGAGTTCAACAGGGGGTGGGACAGGTACAGTGGAAGGGTTCTGGAAGCAAAATCCAATGCAGCAAGAATATCCAGAACTGGCAAGGGAGAAGCCAGAGAAGGCAAGGGGGGCAGCAAGGTCAGCACCCAGGGTGGGGCTGACCAATCGAGCAGACTCGAAAGACCATTCGGCCTATTCTGCTGGCATTTTAGTATGTTAGTATAGAGTCCTCCATAATTATTGATGACTCCTTTATGGGCTCTCTCCCCCTCTCTGTCTTCTGTGTGCTCTTTTCACTGCCTCAAAAATGCTCCCTTTCCCCAAACACCACAGCTATTCGCCCCTTCTGCCTCCTCTGGTCTGTGTCCTGACTTCGCCCCCTTGCCAACGATGGCTGGTTGAGGCAGAACGAGGGAATAGCTGGGGGACTAGGGTAAAGGGATCATTTTTGAAGCAGTGAAAAGAGCACGCAGAAAGATGGAGAGCTCATAAAGGAGTTAATCATAATTTTGGGGAACCACACATGTGGCTCTTGCACTGGAGATTTCTGCTTTCTGGTCCTAACTTTTGTGAATTATCAACTCATTAAAATTAATTAACTAACAAATTTCTACAAATCAGCCCTGTGAGAAAGGGATGAAGAGTATTGAAGATGTTATCCTGGAGTGGTGAGAGCACTACTGGGAAAAATATATCAAGACTGAATTTGGGGACTATAGATGTCATAGACTGTTTTCATTAAATAATATTTTAAAGATACTTGCTGCTAAATGTATGGGTTGTTTTGATGATTGAGTAGGAATAATGTGAACTGGATAATTATGGGATGGGAGTGGGATGTAATGTAATGTATAAGAAAGTATGGCTTAAGGGAAAGAAGGTTTTAATATAAGTAAAGAATATATTTGACTGGGTGAATGGGTTGATTGAGTGACTGAGGATGAGCTTGGATTAGTGTTGTCAGTGTGTTTGTGTAGGCCTAAGTAATGTGCTGTGGAGATAGGAACACAGGCAGTACTCCCCCTCGAGACTAAGGGATGTTCGTCCTTTTGACAGCCCCCCACTTCCATTCGATGTGTATTGTAGGTGCCTGGTGTCCGGCATACTGAGGAGATGGGGTGGTGGAAGTTCCGGGAACTCACGGGGGTGGGCTAAGGGTAGACGGATTGGAACAGTAAGGACCAGGAGGCACCCTGGAGTGAAACTGGCACAGGAGCGATGTCCTCCTTTCCTTGTACCCATACCCAAGGGTTCAGACTGTCCTTTGAGAGGAGTTACCTCAGAAAGGCCTAATGACTGTACTGGACCTCTCTGGAATTCCAGCGGATAGCACTGACCCAGAGCCCCTTGTATTAGCCTATAATAAGGCTGTTGCTTGGGCCATGTATGTTATTGCTCCAGTTCATGTTCATCCTCTCTCCCTCTGCCTGTGGGTGCCCCTTGGTTTGAGCTGGTGCTTTGGGAATTGAAGAGATGAGGGTGACTGTTGGAGACAACAGACACTCGCTGAAAATTCGCCTGTAGGAGGACAGACTTACATTGCTAGATCCCTATAAGAACTACCAATCAGCAATTGCCCATAAGAAGGCAGAGTTCGTGTTCAGGGAAATTGCTTCAGCGAAAAATAGACCAGCCTGGCTCTTCCAAACCATGGACAGACTGTGCAATCCTGCCTGTCTACATTCTGGTAGATCATTGTCACAGGAAAAGAGTGAGGAGTTTGTGCAGTTTTAAGCAGTTAAGGTGTCCTCTATCATGGATGATATCAGTCAGTGCCTACCCATTGGACCTTGCGTTGATCAATCTGGTGATACTAGTACCAAGTTGGCCTGGTCCACCTTCAGCCAACTGGTAATCTTGGATATAGTGAGGATGATTCAGACTCTGCAGCCAACCTGCTGTAGTTTGGACTCATGCCCAACTCACCTCCTCAGGGGTTGTGTTGAGGTGATTGGTCTGGTCCTTGCTGGTATAGTGAGTGATTCATTGGAGAGAGGGATCTTTACGCATCCCTTAAAGGAGGCAATAGTATGGCCCATCCTGAAAAAGCCCTCCCTTGACCCAGACTTTTTCGGTAGTCTTTCACTTACTGAGTATCCTGTAGTTTATTAGGATTTTTATCATAAGGGCATGCGGTTATTTCAATGAAATCTTCTCTTGATTTATACAATCTCCCCTAAACTTTTCCTTATGACACTCTATTGGTACAGTGAAGCACACCATTATGAAGCGCAGTGTCACAGGTTTCCTGCCTGACGAACAGGATTAACTCCCATTGAAACTGTATTGTTTGCTGCAGTAACTACTGCAGAATTCTGCAGAGTTGTGCTTCATCCTGATGATCTTCACTACATCTGTATGTACCTTTGTACATGGTGGCTGTGGCTGCCACTGTGTGGGCACACAAGAAAGTTATCCATTTTTTTTTTAATCTAGTATTTATGCTTCTAACTGCCTCATCTCTCCCCTCTCTCAGACATCCTCTGAACTGCTCTCCCTGGTCTCGCCACGATCTGCCCCTAGATTACCACAGATCTGCACAGCAAACAAGGCACCCGGATACCCCCTTCCCCGGGCAGGGTGAGGATGCACCCCGGCACTTACTTCCCCAAGTCCAACATGCTGAGATGCGGATCATGTACATCTGGGTCTGTCGCTGCGTGCCTGAGATGAGCATGGAGGTGTCATCGCCTGGAAGAGACAGAGTGGTTTTTCCCATGTTCTGCCTAGATGTTATTGTGCAATGGGGCCAATGAGCTGGAATGCTCTACCCCCTGCCAACATCTGCACAATGCCCATGCTGCTTCTCCGACTGCCGTACCTACCAATCATGCTTCCCTAGATGGCGGTATAGCGACGGGAGCATGCAGTGAACCCCACCCCTGGAGAAGAAGAGCAGCCATTGGGCGCTTCATTCTTCTCCTCCCCGGCTGACCCATGGTGCCCCAGGCTCGATCCCGAACCAGGGTCAATGGCGTGGTGCGAGGTGTGGTGTCCTGCGCCTCAACCCTCAGATCGGCAGCTCACAGCCTTAACCCACTGCGCTATGCTGTTACTACTATGAAACTTTGAGACAGATAAGCAGTTCTTTTTCCAAAAGATTGATATGTTTCAATCTGCCTGTTAAGCACCGTACAGATTTCATTGTTTTTGCTCCTACATGGCCTGTCCAATCCATTTGGAAGGGATAGTGGTTAGTTTTTGGGGAAAAAAGATGCAGGATTCATAATTTTGCACTTCCTGCTACAACTCTGGATCCATGGTCAAACCTGATTTCACTGATACCTTTCAGATCACAGTGTTGATTTAGCATTGGCTCATGTGTAGTTTGACCCAAGGGACTACTGATGTTACTAATGATATCAAATCATGTCCTGCCAGACAATCGACGAGACCCTGTGCTGGAGGGGAGGCGAGGGAGACCTGCTCCCCGAAGGCTCCCCCAACCCAGCAAGCTCCTGAGCTGAGTGCAGAGGTGCAGCGACTGCGGTTGCTCCGGCGGGACTCCTCGGCGACCGATTCCATAAGCCTTACTGCCCCTGCCCCGGTGTAGGAGTCTGGAGATGCTTTCAAACCACAGGCATCACTGATTCCATACCTACCGCTGAGCTGGGAACGTCTTCATGAAAGGGGAGCTTTTGTGAGGCTGACCCTGCCTGGCTGACCGCTGAAACACAGATCTTGCATGGAGATTTCCCCGGACTGAACTCTTTGTATCCCTGTGACTGCTGAATCCCACTGGAACAAAGGACTTGGACTGAACTTTTTGAATCTTTGTTTGACTTTCGCGCCTAAAGCGCACACACCCACCGGCCAGAGGAGTCTGTGACGTGCTCTCCCCACGCAATATAGTAGGTGCTTGTCCAACTCCTCCTGTGCCTGCCAGACAATCGACAAGACCCTGCACTGGAGGGGTGATGAGGGAGACCTGTTCCGAAGGCCACCCCCATAACCCAGCAAACTCCTGAGCCGAGTGCAGAGGTGCTGGTGACTGTGGTTGCTCCGGTGTGCCTCCTTGGTGGCAGATTCCACAAGCCTTACTGCCCCTGCCCCAGTGTAGGAGTCCAGAGATGCTTTTGAACCATAAGCATCACTGATTGCATACCTACTGAAGAGCTGGGAATGTCTTCCTGAAAGGGGAGATTTTCGGTCCCCCAGCCACCCCGTTCTCTCCTCCCATTAAATGTGTGTAGGCTCCACCCCAGGGCTTGGCTAAGCCTATCATCTCAGGTGAGAGGTACATATTTCTACTCTGTGGCACTGTCTGCCCTAAACTCAAGCTGCTCACCGCGTTTCTGACTTTCTCTCCCAACCAAAGCGGTCTGCTAAACTTTGCAGTGGACTTGCCACCCAGCATTTATGTCTGGCACCTATAGACTACTCACTCTTGACGCTGAATAGTTATTTTGCTATAACTGCCTAGTCAAGCCACTAATTGTGTCTTATTTCCTCACTGTCATCATCAGTTGTTCTGTACCTTATGGTTATAACTGTGCTTAGCATCAACATTTGTTCTGTACCTTAAGGTTATAACTGTGCTTTGAGTGCTACTTGTTTCACCTGTGCTTTTACTGATAAATTGTACCTAGGCAATCTCCCCTGTTCCCCTCAAGCTCCTTACCATATCCTAGCTCCTAGCTGGGCATAGAATACTAGTGTGAATTAGGCCCGGGCCCCTACCCCTCAGCTGGCCAATTCCACTGGTGCGAATGTGTCCCAGGCACCCACTCATCCCCCCAAAGGGAAGGGTGCACCCCAAGGTGAAGGAAAAGGGCATGCAGCCCTCCTCCTACAGATTCCTGATGCTAGCTGGACTCATACTGGGAATCGCCCTGCTCCAAGTGGTCACTATGCCTCGCTCTCCACAGGAGATTACTCGAGAAGTCTCCCTACTATAAGCGCCAGACTTCTTGTTCTCAAATGCACTAGCAGTGACTACTAAAACCCCCATTCCTTCACCTGGAGTCTTGACCTCAGGTGTCTAATGTGCTCCACCAGGGTAAAGAGATGCCAAGCCCACATACCTTCTTCAGGTCTGACTGCTCTGAGACAATATCTCTTCCAGCTCCTCATCATAATACTTCTGGCCGGAGATATTGAAACAAACCCTGGCCCAACAAACCCGGCTGCCCCCATTTCCCAGATATGGTGACATGGCAAGGGACTTAAAATAGCGCATCTCAACATAAGTAGTCTGCTTCCAAATCGAGATGAGCTAGTGTCATGGGTCACCCTATACAAACCAGATGTCCTTGGAGTGACTGAGACCTGGCTCAAACACTCAGTACTGGACTCTGCCTGTGTACTCCCAGGATATCAGTTCATTCACCATGACAGACCCGGGAATAAGAGGGGGGTGGCATTATGATCTACTACAGGGACCACCTAAGGGTCTCCCCAGTTATTCATCAGCCATCCCTCTCTTCCCCATGCAAGCTACTGCATGTATTGCTCTTACATGGGAATGCAAAAATATTTCATGTAGCTTGCACATACAATCCCCCTAAGGGCGGTCTCCCAGTGCTGACCCACCTCCTGGACTCCATTGGCCCCTGCATTGGGGACAATGAACTCATAATCCTGGGGCTTGTTAACCTTAACTGGACCAGTGGAAATGTGAAGCAGTTTGAACCTCTACTTGCCAATCTTGCTCTGAATCAACTTGTACATGAGCCAACCAGACAGTCGAATAATGGATCCTCCACCTCCCTGCTGGACTGTATCCTCTCAAACCCTCCTCATAGAATCTCTTCAGCTGGTATACTATCAGATTCCATCTCTGACCATTCCCCGGTCTTTTGTGTTTTGAAAATTCCCTCACCCAAAATTCCACATAAAATCCTACAAACCCGAAACTTCTCCAGGTTCGATCCTGTGGTGTTTCTTGTGGACCTAAGTCTAACTGACTGGGCCGGGGTATTTAGAGCCACTGACTCTTCAGTAGCAGCTTCCCACTTTCTTGCCACCTGCGGTGCCCTGTAAGAGAAGCACGCACCTCAGGTCACTCAGAGGGGAAGGGGGTCGGCCACCCCATGGTTGCATGGGAGTCTCCTAGCCCTAATGAGGGCCAGAGACAAGTGCTGGTCCCCTTTCTAAACTTCCCTTGATCTCACATTATTCCAGCAATATAGGCACCTAAGAAATAAATGCAAAAAGGCCATCAGAATTGCCAAAATCAACCTCTGCAAGTCTGCTCTACTCAGCTCAGCCAGTGACCCCAGATGGTTCTGGAGTAACATAAAATCCCTTATCTGTGGGCCCTCTCATCCAGGAGGTATCCAATATGATAATTGGAGGGGTATCCTGCAACAACCCACTTACCATCGCCAACTCCTTAAACTCTCATTTTCAGGCCGATCCGCTTTCTTTGCACTCTTCCTACCTGACAGGGGTACTTCCTCCACTCCCCTCCCCACTGGGCAGGAGGATCACCCCCCTCATCAAAAGTTATACCTCAGAGCTGTGTCAGTCAAGGACTTGACGAGGCTTCTCTTTGGCCTCTCCCAGTACTCCAGCCCAGGCCTTGATAGCCTGGAACAAAAGCTACTAAAACTAGCTGCCTCCCGTATTGCTCCCCCAGTAGCTCATATCTTTAACCTATCACTTACAAAGGGAGTCATCCCAGAAATTTGGAAGGAGGCAAGGGTAGTCCCGGTCCTGAAACAAGGAAATCCCCAAATCCCGGACAACTATCATCCTATTGTGATCCTATCCTCCCTCGGTAAGCTCCTCGAAAAGGTAGTGGCGGAGCAGCTCTCGGAGTACATACAGGTGAATGAACTCCTGTCCCTGGCCTAGCACAGATTCCGTAAAGGACATAGCACCACCACAGCCCTGGTCTCTGTCTCCGCAAGCATCCAGGCCACCATGGACCAAGGCAAACTCTCTGGAGCCATATTTATTGACCTGTCCAAGGCATTCGACCTTGTACATCACAAGCTGCTTTGAACACGTTGAGGGCACTCAGCCTCTCCCCCCACCCCGCTATGACCTGGCTATCAGCATACCTCAAAGGAAGAACGCAGAGGACCTGTTTCAACAAAGTTCTATCTGAGCCCTTACTGGTTACCTCTGGCATACCCCAGGACTCTGTTCTGTTCCCCCCTCCTCTTCTTTCTCTTCATCAATCAACTCCCAGAGGCAGCAACTAATTGCCAAGCCACACTGTATGCAGATGACCTGGTTATTATATACTACTCCAGAGACATTGCTACTCACAACAAGCACTTGTCTGAGGGCTTCAACAATGTCCTGGCCTCAGTAACCAAGCACAAGCTAGTCTTGAACCTGAAAAAGACTCAGGCTATGCTTTTTGGCTCAGCTGCCAAACTCAAAGCCCTACCAGCCCCACTGGATGTAACCAGTAAGGATAGTACTTCCCTCCCAACAGTGCTCTCAGTCAAGTACCTTAGGGTGACACTTGACCCATGATTTGATCTGGGAAATCACATTCTCAATGTCTGTACAGCAACAAACAGTAAACTGGGACTGGCCTACAGGGCCACATACAACCTCACCCCTGCGGCCCGACTGGCCCTGGCGAGAGGTGTCCTCTTTCCTTCCCTTAGTTATGGAATGCACCTATTTGGCTGCTCCCCTAAAACACACCTAATGATGTGGCACACGACATACAACAACATCTGTCGCTTTTCCCTGGCCGCCCCTCGTCTCACTCACCACTGTGAGTTATACAAAAGCTACGCTGGCTCTCCCCAGCCAAGTACCTAGACTTTTGAGAACTTTTGAGAACTGGAACCCCTCCGGGGCTGGCACTGCTTCTTCCCTGAGCCGACCTCTCCCCATATCAACTTAGGTCCCAGGCTCCCGGGATGCTAAAAGTTCCCCCCTCCCAGTCCCAAATGGGTGACAGGGACTTCGCCGTGTGTGTCTCTAGACTCTGGAACTCATTTCCTGAGTATGTTCACTTGGCCCTCTCACTTCAGTGCTTCTGCAAATCCTTGTGGGGAGTCCAGAAAGTTGCCTCAGCATGTGATTGCCCCAGGCCCCCCTAGTGCGGTGGCATCCGCCCACTGGACCCTAGATTGCTCTCGCAGCAACCTCCTGCCAAATCCGCACTGTTATGTAGCCCATGCACTGAGTGAGTTTTATTTTATATTAATTGGCTGACCACCTACTCAGGTTGTGCTAAAATGTAATCTGTGCTGAACAGAACTGCTGTTTTATTTGACCTGTTTTCTCTTTGATGATGCTTCCCAATGAATTCTCACATGTTGTTGTACTGTAATGATGTACTGTGCGTCTTTTTATGTACCTCTCGGTACCCCATTGTTGTAATCTCCCATGTCGTTCCTGAAAATAGGCATATTACTTGTCTAGTGTACTTACCCGGTCACGCAAAGCTAAATAAATAAAAGCAGCTCAGTAAAGAAAATCTGACTATGCTCTGCACAGTACACAATTTGGTGTGTGGTAATGTGTATTTTCATTAAATTATTCAGACAAATATAAAATTACTCAGATTGACAGCACTGTCGAATTCTGCTGCTGGCTGGTGCAGTGTCTTCTGCAACCAAAAGTGCCCAACCCCCCCACAACTGCCATATACTCAACCCACGCCCCCAGACACAAATAAAATTGGAGACAGAGGTGCTGACAAACACAGTTCACTGCACACTGCCTCAGCTTTTAGACATCTCCATAGTTAATGCACACAAAACACTTTGGCAACAACTTTTTTTATATACCAAAATACTTTGCTACAGTATTTGCATCTTTTGCATGTGCAGTGGCACAGTTTACTATATCTGCCACTGCACTGGTTGCCTGGTTCTAAGGAAAGTTTGTTGGTGAAGGGGGTAGAGGACTGACTGCTGCCAGCAATACCAGATATTGTGATTGGCTACACACATGCCTGAAACAGAATTTGTAATGTTCTCCTCCCCCTGTCTCGACTCTTGATTGTGACCCGCAGATGGTGCCCACTGTCATTTGGCACTAAAACATGAAGCGGCATTTGCACCATACCCA
This sequence comes from Neoceratodus forsteri, assembly GCA_016271365.2. NCBI lineage: Eukaryota > Metazoa > Chordata > Ceratodontiformes > Ceratodontidae > Neoceratodus > Neoceratodus forsteri. The sequence goes on along the minus strand of CM057459.1, from coordinate 186,828,107 downwards.
CAGCTAAAGATTTTATTATTGAGGTGAATCTGAGAACACTACCTGACATTCCCTACAAATCCTGCCAGTGTCTGCTAAACCTGCTTTTGCCTGTACTGCTGCCTCAGTTAGAAATACTTGAGTTTCATCTTGGAGGAGGGAGGTTCTTTATTCACTCTGAGGGCCACAACGCAGAAATGCATTGATTGGCAGATTCACAGCTTATCATTTCCCCCTCCCTCTTGCCAGGATGGGCCAAGAGGCATGCTCGAAAGCACCCCCCAGAGAAGAAGAGCAGCCATTGGGCGCTTCATTCTTCTCCTCCCTGGCTGACCCGTGGCGCCCCATGCTGATTCCCGAACCAGGGTCGCTGGCGTGGTTTGAGATGTGGTGTCCTGCGCCTCAACCCTCAGTGCCACTGGGCCAGCAAATTTATCCTTTTTAAGTCATTGCACTCACTGCGGCTCTGGTGAGCTGAAAAGTTGCAGGCATTTTCTGCCCCACCCAAGGGTGGATACTTCACCCCCCCATAGTGCTGCCTAGATTGAGGTGGTTGAAGTGACGGAGCAGGAGTTTGTTTTGTTAAATTACATGTACCAGGAGTGCAGAGCCAGCCAACCCACTAGTGATACTGTATACGATCTGTATGTGCACATGCTCCAAAATGGCTACAGCACTACATGCCCCACAAGGTAGCTGAAGCACTGTGAAAATGCAGCATGTGTATTGAAACAATTTTTGGAGCTCAGTAGCTTGTGAAAATCTCATTTGTCAGCAGAAGATTGTTTACCTTTGGCAGAGCCATCTATAGCATGGTGCAGACTGAACATTTGCACAGGGCCCCAAGAGCAGAGGGGTCCAAAGTCTCAGTTGTCCTCCTTTCTTCCTGGTCCTGTATGATATAATTCATGTAACGTGCAAAAGTAATACACATACAGCTCAAAATGAATATATAGGGAGGCTATGGTAGGATGATTATGTTCCTTGGTGGCTTTGTGACTTTTCATATGGTGTCCCATCAAGGAAGTCTGCACCGGACACTGGGATACCTAGGGCCAGCATTGGGGTCTGGGGACTGCGGTGTATTGTAGTCCATTTTAATAACATGAAATCATGATCGGAACATGCTAAAGCCAGGAGTGAAGTAACTCTTTGTTGATTCAAATATGAGGATGGCTGTGATTCCACCAGTAATGTGCAGTTCACTCTGCCATATCTCCAAACTGTTACACATTAGGAACATAATACATCCTCATTTTTCTACAAAGAAGTCCTCCGCCCCATATTGAACTGGTGTCCTGCATTGTACTTTGACATTCTAAAAGGTGGAAGTTGTCTGTGCGGGGGCTTCTAAAATGATGTGGGGGTTGCACTACAAACCATATGAGGAAAGGCTATGGGAGCTCAACATGTACTCCCTGGAGGAAAGGACACTGCCAGGGGACAAGACTGAGATCTACAAGTGCCTCAAGGGTGTGAACAAGGTGGAGGAGGGAGCATCTTTCACCGGAGGAGGAGCATCAGAACACAAGGGCATCCTATGAAGCTTGTGGGGGGGTTAAGATGGATGTGAGTACGTACTTGTTCACATAAATGGTGGTCGATGCTTGAAACAGCCTGCCAGAGGAGGTGGTATGGATGGGTGTGGGAGGGTAAAATTATTGACATCTGAATCTCATGAGAATGTATCATTCTTGTGTCTTACCCTCACTGCACCTCCAAGCACTACCAGCTAAGAAAATATTTCAAGTCTACTTACTGGAGCTTGTATCGCATAAACTCTATGATGTAACTAAAGCAGGGAAGAGAGAGGCTTGGGATTTGAAACATGTACTAACCTGTGGATCAAGTTAACAACTTCAGCTGTTACCAACATAACTAAGTTTAGTTGCCAGTTCTTTATCCCTGTCCCATTCCATGGAGACTGCCTCCTTTCTTGCTTAGTTTAGCAGCCTGGCTACGTAAAGACAATTCTTTAATGTCTGTCTGTTGCCTTTCCCTCCCATTTTCGAAGACCCATACCACCACGAAATAAACACACCACACAGTGACTTTACAAAATAGATTTTGTTACCAACACAAAACTGTTAATGCATACATACATAGTTCTAAATTAATATCCGGATACACTAGTATGGTTGTTAGTTTGTTAACTTTGTTCTGGGACTGCCACTTGTCTCACACTTCCACATTCACCTGTATTCATTCAACAAAAAAGAAATAGTTTTTCCTGTTTTCCTGTAGCACCTCTGGCATTCGCCACTACTACGCCTCTCCTATGTTTCCCACTGGAGTGCCACCACCTAATTGAATATCTCCATTCCCCAGGAAACACCAAGCCCAATGAATGACCACCAATATGTGTTGGCGAGGAAATGACCTGTGTGAAGACCAGCAAAGTCACTCGCTGTAAGAATTCCAAATGAGCAAGTGCTGTTGCACTGTCACCAAGCATGTTTGCTGGTGTGTGATGAACACCAGCTGATGACCTCCATGAATGCTGGCTCGTGGATTATGTCCTTGCTGGTGCTACTCCAAAATGTTAGTGGACATCACATCCCATGAAGTCTGTACTGATAGTTCCATAGCATTGTTATGGCCTCCTTACTAGTCAGCTACGTAGTTCTCTTGCAACACATAATAGAGCCGAAGATGCATGCTCCTCGTCTGACCTTGATAAATATTCACTTGGAATGGGCAGCTCAACTACTTTGCATCCATCATGTGAACTAACTTAAGCACTGCACCTATGTACTGGTACAGTCTTACTTACCCTATTCTCCCTTCCAACCATGTATCCATCCTTAAGATTTGATGCTCAATCTATGATACTGCTGCATGTGCCACAACTGTATGTAGCTGCAATCACAATGCATTGAACTGATGTCATTGGTGCATAATTAGAACATGTCCCCTTGGGTGAACATATGGTGTTGAAATACTTGTGCAGTGGTGCTGTATCAGTCCAGAGTAATTTTTAAACACATCATATGAACTCAGCCGGGTACCGCGTTATTTTCTAGTACTGGAAAATGTCACTTTGTTTATGTAACATCGATTTGTTAAATAATTCCGTACCTCACCAATGGTCATTCTGAATTGCTCACCTGTCTTTTGTCTTATGAAGCAGGAAACTATATATTTCGTTGCTGTCCTTATCTAGTGCCCTGATACTGTTATTTCTGTGGTATTGAAACTGACACAATTTTTTTCACCTATATCCATTGCAGGAACACAGTTTGTTAATAAAAAAAATGGCAGCAACTATCACCCAAATTATGAATATCCCTAAATGCTCCAAGAGGGGTCGTCCAGTCAAGTTGATGGATTCAGCAAGAAAAAGGCAGAAAAAAGAATTGGATTCAAAACTATCAAAGACACGTATTGCAATTGGTGAAGAAATAGTGCATTGGGTACAGCTGAAGAATGAAGTAAAATTCAATACATATGCCCAGGTTGCATGCTTTTTGCTTGACTTGTGAGTATATGCCACTTCATGCGAACAGTATACCTTATTTTTTTCCCCCTCTGTCACCTGCAGTAGTGAGATTTTTGACTATGTATCTCTCTCATCAGGTATTATCAAATCAACAATGAAACAAGACGTGTCATTGCCAATGAACCAATGTTACATTCTACCCCACAACAAAGACTGTCAACGGCAATGGTATACTCTCCAGCAGATACCATCAAAGGCACCACAAAGGATTGTTCCTGTGACCTTAGTGATATTGCATCCAACAACATGTAAGCTTCATTGAATGTGTCATCGTCTCACTTTAGCGCTTTTGGCAGACTCTTCTGTGTTTCCATCTGTCTCTAACTTACTATTTTTCAAACACAGGTGTGATGCTGATCACAATTCTCCTAGTCACATGGCCACCCCAGCTGCACCAGAAACGTTAGCCACTTTCTACGGTTACACAGAAACACTCTTCAACGATGATTTTCTCTACATGCCTACAAGCCAGTAAGTCATCATTGCATGCAAATTTGTCTCTAAATACGATTTATCACAACGTTTCCTATATCAACTTACCTAACAGTAACTTTGAGGTGACATTTATGTCATTTTCACTGACTGTACTGTGGTACTACCTAATTCCTCCTCAGTACACCTTGATGTATGTTACTACTGCATGCTTTTTTTGTAACCGCTTGAGTGTCTACATCAGCATACAGACTTGTATATCTATACATATACATACACATATACCTTTACATACACACAGTTACATACATACACAGACATTTACATTTTACATACGTATTTACACACACATATGTGTGTATATTATATATATATACACAACTATAAAAACTATATTTATTTTATGTTTAATACAACATTTCATGTATTCTGTATTTATTTCCATGAGCTCAGCATTAGCGAGGCAGTGACACTACATTTGTAGCATGCAGCAATGACAGGGTGACAAACAGATAATACCACCTGAAGACTGTGTAAATGACCAGAGGTAACATTGTCCACTTTTCCTTATGTCCAACAAGTCTATGTTGCAGTCATGTTTGCCACCATTATCACTAACATGGTGTTAAACTATGTTTCTCTTTTTTCAGTTCTGATCTGCTGTTTAATACATGTCAAGAGTCATCGATTGAGGGAGATGTCATTACACTGTGTGATGAGGAGATGGGCAATTTTAAGAATGACAATATGGAATGTGCAGACACTTCCACCGCCGACTTATCATTCACACAGTCTGTTGTCAAACAACCCATGTTTATGTTGCATATGGACAACATCCTTGAACTTGCACAGAAATGTCAATTCACATCATGCAAATCATGTCACCATGGATTAACTGTTAAGACACAAACTTCCGGAACGTGTTTAACCTTGACTTGGGTTTGTGCATGTGAATTTATAAATCTTTCTTATAAATTTACCTGTGTAAGTGCACAATTAACTTAAATTATTTTTCATTTACAGGTATGTCCTGCAGGGCACATAGCCTACAAATGGTGGAGTCAGCCTCAACTGAGGAAAGGAGTAAATGAAGGTGATTTGATCACTGCAAGCGCCATACTGATGTCGGGCAATAACTTTGGTAAAATTGCTCTCATGTATCAGTTTATGAATCATGCCTTTATCAACGCCTCTCCATTTTACCATTACCAACGACTGCACACCGTGCCTGTGATTGAGTCCCATTGGTGTTGAATGGAGGGGCTCATGGCAACAGAATAAACAAACCAGTGGCTATCATGGGTATGTACACTTTCTTTTTTCATAATGATCATCGTGCTTACAATATCAATATACAACCAAAGCATGTGACCCTAGTAACAAATGCTCTTAGGCCACAGGTGATGGGCGTATAGATAGTACTGGACCTTGTGCCCAGTACTGCACATACACTACCATGGATGTAGACACCAACAAATTCTTTCCATGGTAGTTGTGGACAAGCGCAAAACAGCACTGAAATCCCCAAATATGGAGAAGTTGTCATTCCAGCACACTATGGATGTTTTTCAGCAGAGCCATGTTCAGGTCTCTGAAGTTGTCACAGATGCCCATGGTCCCATCTCATGTTTGATGCGTATGTATCTCACTCCATTTTCTTTTCATGGTGAAAATATACAACACAATTTCAACATTGTTTGTGAATGTTTTTGTTCCCTTTTGCTCCATGCACCATCAAATTCTAGTCTTTCCAAGCCATAATCTTGAGCTTCCTTAACAGTTAGGGACAATGTGCTCAGCACAGTATTACGTAAGCAACCACTGTACAGAAGACATCTTTTTTTCCCGCATTCTGTACATCATACACCCCAAATCAGAACATATGTTTATGCTGCATCTACACATTATTTCAAATTTCACCTCTCCTACAGTGGTAACAGATAACAGTCTAATAGGATCTGGTGACAGTATGAACCATAATGTACAATGGTTTGATACTTAGTAAATGAGATTACGTGAATCCTTGCTTGCATGACCCTCCGGCTTCATTCGCTACCTGATTTTCTACATCACAGTTGGGTATTGATTCCAGACATTGCCATATAATACACCAATGAAATCTGCTTGCTGTCTTGAAATGCCATTGTGAACTATGCAGTAATTATGGCATGGCACAGCACAGTACCGTGAGACATGTGGAAGCGCGATGGAGCAGAGGATCACATTTGAGTGGGATTTTCATCAAATGATTTGATTGCAGGGGAGCACACAGACTCATCTGTTCACTTGTAGTCAGGAGGACAACAAGCAGTAGGGGTATGGTATGCACCTGACAGAGATGGGGAGGGTGAGACTATGTGGATGTGACCAGTGAAGACAATCACAGTTGACAGGTTGACAGGTCATTATAGGCTTGTCAGCCTTACAACTGTGGTAGGCAAGGTACTGCAGGGCATTATGAAGGAGAGGCTTGTTGACCAGCTCTAAAGGGTCCCTGTAGTACCAGCTGTATTCATTTGTTCTGATCACATTATGGCATACCACCCTTCTATAGTTTTCCGTGTGACTGACTGGTGGCCCCTAATCCATGTAGGATGGACAACGTTCTATGCCTGGATAACAGCCTGACGTTTTGATTGCGTAGGCAGCATTAGCATTAGAGAAAAGTTTGTTTGTTGTTTGTTGAATTTTGTTGACCCAGTAAGCCCACTGGGCCTAGAAGTCCCTTTTTCAGGGGCGACCGGGGGGATACAGATGGTAAGCAATGGAAACTGAACCAGATTAAGCTGTTGGTGGTATTTTTAGTGAATGAGGGAAATTTGGCCAGGACACCGGGGACATTTCCCTACTCTTTTCGATAAGTGCCATGGAATCTTTAACATCCACCTGAACTACCACCAATCCAGGCAGATGGCTGGAGATGGGGGCACTGGATCAGCTGGGTAGGAAATTTTATTGTCTGCTGTATACAAACAGTACTTCTTTGCCTCAGTGTCCTCTCCCTTAAGTGTCAGCAATGGGGTCCACCACAGTTCTGTCCTGTATAGATCTACAGTTAGGTTAGGTTTGTACATGGCTGCACTTGAGTTCATCCTGTTCAATGTCTGTGTTTAAATATTTTTTTCTTCTTGGAAATCAATACCCTGAGATAAGACATTCTTACGATGTATGGCATGGTGCCAAAAATCTTGGGAAACGCATCATGGCAGTAAATGCACCACAGCCATACAGTGATAATAATGTTCATAGTCTGTGCCAGTGTCATTTTACATTATGGCTTCCTTTGTTTGGCTTTTTCAAGGCTGGCCAGCAATGACAATGTAGAGTACTGTGGATTTGGTGTCGTGATATAGTCAATCACTTCTGGCACTGCTGCCAAGAATCTCACAACTACAATGACTTCATGGTAACTACACTTCACGTTCCACAGCTGTCAGTGTATAGTATTGTCACATCATCTGCCCTGCACTCATTCATTATTCTTATTGTACAGGGCCGCTGGATAGGCATACTGCATCACGTTACCGACGTACATCAGTGGAATTTTGGAAATGGAGTTGGGGCTGGAGAATGCAGTCATTGGAGCTGGAATCCGTGCGTGAAGCCATGGCAGAGGCAGGCTCAGTGCCACATAAAGAGCTATCAAAATTGTGATGGACAAGCGCTTCCTTAATTCACTGAAATACTTCATTCCTTACCAGTACTTACCCGAAATATATCATTTGACAGCTCCATAATTAACTGCTCACCAGATACTCTGATGTCAGCTCAGTTCTGTGATTGCAGATGTTTTCTGTTTGTCTCATTTCATCCACAGTAGCACTCCCAACCTTGAACAGTTTCAACAACATATCCTAATGTACTGTGCAAAGCATTATGCATACACTTTTCCTGTGTACCGTTACTTTAACTTTCTTGCTGGCCTTGACTACAACCATCATGTCTCAGCCAGGTCTTTACAATGCCAAAGGAGAAAAAATGTAAGTATCACATGGCTCTATGATTTATAGAATAATGGGAGACATACATATTATTGTTTGTCATTCTGCGCTAACTCTTCTCTATGTTTCAATCTATGCTCTATCTTTTGCGGTGCAGCTCGCAGTGATAGGTGTGCACGACTTCCTTTAGTTGACAGTTCCAAGTGTCTGTTATCAAACAGTTTGCATGTTTTTGTCACTTTTTTATGTGCTGAAGTGAACAGGCCTCCAGGGTCTGTCTCAGTCAGTGCCATGAAAGCTGGTTTTCATTACAGTGGGTTTATGCATCTGTCATTATTTCAAATACACAATGTGACCATGATCAAAGTGTTAGAATAAATACAAGAAACAAAACAAAAATATCATGGCTGGAATGTGTATTTCTGATAGACATGATCTTATACATTGTTCCAAAGGTTCCACAGTTTCAATTCAGTATAATATTAAGTTCCTTGCTAATGGTTTATTACCATACTCATCATTGGTCATGATACAGCGTAACACGTCATTCCAGTAATGAATGCATTGCACATATTGTGACCTACACTCAGACATGCAATTGAAAATGACATTGTTTGTGGTTGTCACATCTGACCAGTTATGGTGCCGTCAGATCATAGATGCTGCCACTGGACACTGAAATAAATGATATCTTATAATGTCTTGCACTAAACATTCTAACATAATTTTCTATCTGTTTTAGTTGCAACATCTTTACAACAAGAAAGGCATGCGATGGACAGTGGTGCCAAAGAAGCAAAAAAAGCACTACGTTTATATCCCATCAATGATGTCAGATGTGCTGCAGAGGAGAATGACGTGTACTCTCCCAGTTGATACAGCGCACGACATTGTCTCTTGAGGACCCAAGGCGAATTCAGCCTAACATCGCTGCCATCCCACCACCTCCAACACGCTTACTCATTGAAAAGCACCATTCCCGTTTTCAGTCGACCAGGAGTTGAGGTATTCAGTGACTCCCATGATCTGCCAATGACAAATTAACCATGCAAGCGCTTAATATTGCAAGCTTTTTGATGTATGTCAGGGGATTAAGAACTTCCAGAATTCGCGCACCAACTTATTAAGACTGCAACATGATGCAATGATTTCTACAAAGGTTTCATTACATAAGGGGGGGGTGTTGTACATTCATTGGTACAGTCAATGCACACCCATGAATATGTACTGCATATCATTCAAATTCATAATCATAAGTAGAAAGACATTACTGTGAATCATTGCTACCTAAGGCACTTGTGGAATATATTGTTTCATTCGATGAGCATTCACGGCCACAACAGTGTGTGAGCCCCAGAACAAAATGCGTTGGGGCTGCACTTAACCGGCTGCTGCCAGTTGCTAGTGGAGACATTCCCATCCAGTCATTAGTGGCCCATGGCAATTTTGTGAAGGCAGAACACGGTATCGTTCTGAGAAACAAGTATGTGGGACAGTGACTGCTGCAGAGTTTTGGTCGATGAATTTGATGTGGGCAACTGTGACCCTCACGGTTCTCATAGGTGGCCAAGGCCTCCGTGCTGCAATGTTAACTATAGTCTCACTACCAGCAACTAGTGATTAGGCAAGGACATTTGAGAGTGTTTTCACCGACGTACCTAGGTTGTCGAGTGTTCATCAAGGAGACAGTCATGTACAGTCAGTGCTGGCACAGGCTGATGAATAGAAGAATTACTGTAGTATCATTACCAGAACCTATTGTGTATAACAATGCCTTTGAGAGCCTTCGAAGCAGCACCTTGACTTGCAGATAGCAATGGTGCATGTATACATTACTGATGTCTCAAAAGAATTACAGGCCCATGTATATTGTGCTAAGCTTAGTAGCAGTACAATATGCAAGGGTGCCAGGATTACGTCAATGCTAGATGTTGTTTATCCCTGCCATGAACGCTATGAAATTAATTGCGCATGCTGAGTTAGCATATGTGTGTGTTGTCCATGTCTTTGTTGTCGTCAGCTGTGCATGTTGTGCCACAAGTCTGGCTTAAGTTTTTCATGCATTGGTTTGAGTGTCTAGTATCTCTGCTATTCTGCAGTAAGATCACTTTTAAACATACTCTTAAGTAATAGTATTTAGATTATCACTTTCCAGCATTCAGTTTGTGTTCAAGCGTGATATTTTCAAAACATCAGACTCTGATAAAGCTGCCTGATGGATCATAGTCTTCACAGAATGTTCCACACATTACATAGGTTTTCAATAATGGTACATTTAAAAGGAAAAATCGCTCATATTGCCCAAGATATTTAAAAGTTAAAATATATGCATGTGCACAGAACGTTGAGCGCTAACTAATGAAACATGGGTGTTCTGATGGCATGCACAGTGCAGCATGCAACAATTACAGCATCGGCTGCCATTTTTATTTTTTTGTTTTCGTTTATCCTGCACTTCCAGTCATCACCGGATTATTGTTATAGCCGCTCAGGTACAGCGATTGTGAATAAAATATTTACAAACAAGCTAGTGTTTATTGAGCTTTCATCTATGTGGTGTAGACTCCACATTTTCCCCTCCATTTTGGTGTAGTGTTTACCGCATTCAAACAATGGAAATGTGATGGGTGTGCTGACTGCACAAAGGCATTTACAAGTGAACTGACAGCTGACAGTGTATTATATCGTACTTTCTAATGCATTGTTTACTTGTTCTATTAATTACCTTACTTTGTTAATACTTGTAATGCTGTCTGCCAATTCAAACAAAAGCAGTTATGTACAATCTCTTTGACAGATAAATCTGCCTACACCACAGAATCTTCAACTTCTCTGCAATAGTAAGATGAACCTTACCAGAGAGACTGTGAACAGACACTGGTTGCACTGCATCCAATGATATTTTCCTTCCACACCTGCGCCTCACTAGATCTGAGGACACTACAATGGATCTAGAGACGTTGGCACCAACTTTTTTTTCCCCCCGACTTCCTGAGCTTTAACCCTAGGATACACATTTACATAGTTTTAGTTTTATTACCCTTACAGTTTATCTTTCTAAAAATAGCATGCAGGTCTAATAACAACTGGACCCCAGGCTCAAGCCATCATCCAGGTCCCGTTTGTAAAAAAAAAAAAAAAAAATTCCTCGACAAATGATCTTAAATATGGGTGCACAGAACTGGACTTTGTTTCGCATGTAGGGGGGTTGGAGACTGCTATGAACTGTGACTATCGAACTCATTTAGAGGATTTATGCAACTTACAATCATGGGTGCATGTATTCTGGGCTGCTTTTCACTATAACATTTTTATCTCCTGGGGTGCACACCTCTGTTTCTCCCTGCACATGCTGTTTACTTTGGGAGCCAAGACTGTTGTGTTTACCAGGAAGGGGAATGAGCTCATGTCGTGTTGTTGTTGTTTTTGTTTTTTGTCATTTGGGAGAAGAATAAAGGCTATGAGGCTGTGGTCCAGTTGTTAGATCTGCTAGCTATTGCTTGTCCTACAAAGAGATGCTCACATGCATGGAGAGCAGAAATTTTGAGTCAGACTCAGGCTTTAGTGCTACGGGGAATTTTAACGAGGGGGTACTCTTTTTGTGGAAACACTGGTAGCCCAGAAAATCATAACTGACTATGCCAACTTTTTCATTATTTTTATTTTACTTTTTTTTTATTTGATGTAAGCCATTAAGTCGCTCCCACACAGTAACATGTGTGCAGCAGTATTCAGTGGTCTCTCCCTCGAGAGAGCTATCTTTCATCAATTAATGGGTCCAGCCTGTTGAGTAAAAGCTTGGTTAACAGAAAACCCATTTATCAAACTTTTTTAATGTACCCCATGAGATCCAGATTATTCTAATGTCATGTCCCGCATGGCCTTGCAACAAATCAGTGGGCAAGGAAGGAGTGGAATCTGGTGCAATACTGCTGGACTTCAGGATGGCCGACTTTGGGAGGATGGAGGAAGTAGTAAAATGGTTACCTGGCCAAGAATTCAATCTAGTATAGACAATAACCAGAGGTGGGAGCTCATAAAGCTGGGGATAGTAGAGCAACAAAACCTGCTGCAAAGCCCAGAGCAAGAAGGCTATAGCTCAAACCAATCTGGTTGAGCAAGGAGGTCATGGTAAAGGTAAGGAGGAAGAGTTGCCTTTAGGAAGTACAAGAAAACAGGCGGGGGGGAGGACAGGGAGGAGTACTTGACAGAATCGAAGGAGGTGACATGGGCAGTAAGGGGAGCCAAAGCATCTACAGAACTCAGGCTGGCACAAGGCATTAAGAATGGGGAGAAGGACTTCTTTAAGTGCATCAGGGAGAAAAGAAGCTGAAAGGACCACATAGTAAGGATTAGGAAGGGGGGGTTGGGTGGAAGCAGGGTGCAATTAAAGTGGAAGCACTAAATGAGTACCTCTGCTCACTATTTACTAAAGAGAAGAGGGTGGTGACACCCAAGGTGGGTGAAATGGCAGAAGCAGGGGGGGAAGTGATGGGGAAATCATGGAGACCAGAGTTCGAGAGGGCTTGAAGACACTGAGGGTGGACAAGGCGCCAGGCACCAATGGCATCCACCCCAGAGTACTGAAGGAGCTGGCAGAGGTCCTTGCAGGACCTTTGGCAGACCTATTTAATGCCTCACTAGATTCAGAGTGTGTTGCTCAGGACTCACGGATGGCTCATGTGGTGCCCCTCCACAAGAGTGGCCCCAAGGATGAACCGGGAAACTACAGACCAGTTAGCCTCACATCCATCGTGGGTAAGCTAATGGAGACTATACTGAAGGAGAGGCTGGTGGCCCTCCTTGATGCCAAAGTACTACAGGACAGCAGACAGCATGGCTTCATATGTGACAGATCCTGCCAAACCAACCTGGTCGAGTTCTATGACTGGGTAACTAGGCAATTGGACAGGGGCCATGCTGTTGATGTCCTGTATCTGGACTTCAGTAAGGAATTCGACTCAGTGCCACATGGAAGGCTGGGAAGGAAGTTAGTAGTCACAGGGGTGGGTGCAAAGCTGGTGAGACGGGTAGGAAACTTGCTGCAGGGAAGGCAACAGAGGGTGGTGGTGGTGGGTGTGAAGCTCTCACACCCAAGGGCAGTGATGAGGAGTGGTGTTCCACAGGGCTCAGTGTAGGGACCAGAGTTGTTTGGGATATTCATTACAGACATATCATGGGACATCAAGAGCAAGGTCACTCTGTTTGCTGATGATGCCAAGGTAGGCGTGGTGGCGGATGACCTAGGCGCATGTCCGGGGTTACAGGATGATCTGGCAAAGCTTGAAACCTGGTCAGACACCTGGCAACTGGGCTCCTAATGCCAAAAAGGGTCAAGCTGCTGCATTTTGGGGTTGAAGGAGCAAGGAGGAGTTACCAGCTAGTGGGGTGCAGCTAGCACAGACAGAGGAGGAGAAGGATCTGGGTGTGCTCATTATAGGATCAATGAACAACTCGGCACAATGTAGGAAGGCAGCTGCAAGGCCGAGCAAAATGCTGGGTTGTATTGCAAAATTATATCCTCAAGGAGGGAGCAGGTGATTCTGCCACTGTATGGGTTGTTAGTTAGGACACCTGGAGTACTGTGTGCAGTACTGGCATCAGTATCTGAAAAGGGACATTAAGTTACTGGAGGGTGCAGCATGAGGTGACAATAATGATCAAAGGGCTGGGGACTTATCATGCGAGAGGAGGTTGAAGGGTTGAACATGTACTCACTGGAGGAGAGGAGGACAGGGTGGACATGACTGAAACCTTTAAATACATGAAAGGAATATACAAGACTAGTAAAGAGGGGCTGTTCAAAGTAAGGGAGGAGAGGGCCACCAGGGGCCATGATATGAGACTGGAGCGAGGAAGGTTAAGGAGGGAGATGAGGAGACACTTTTTTACAGAGAGGATGGTGGCTGGGTGGAACGCGTTACCTGTTGAAGTGGTATGCAGTAGAACAGTGGACTGCTTCAAATGAGGATGGGACAGGACAAGGGGGGGTTAATGAAGGGGAAGGGTGAAAGGGAGTGGCAGCTGCAGAATAAGGGGTGCTAGCTGCACATTCGAGCAAACTTGATAGACCTCTATGCCTTTATCTGCTGGCAAATTTTATATGTTCATATGTAAATCTATGATCAGTATTGCCTTCCATTCCTGGGACAGTTAATTACAGCATTATTTATTTATTTTGTAGCTTTTGGACAGAACTATTAATCACAGACTGCATATATTATCTCACACATTGTTTTTATTTATTTATATATATCTATATATATATATAATTTTTTAATATATATAAGATGAAACACGATAAATAAGACTCTACAGAAATGTTGCAACAACTCAAATTAGAAGTGGCATTCCATGGTCCTGAGTCCTTTTCCATGCACAGTTTTCTTCTCAGAAATCCTGCGGTGCCAAGAGGCTGGTGAGGGAACTCAAAAGGAATATTAGGGAGATAAACCAGTGGCTCAGGGAGTGGTGTGAGGCCAGAGGGTATGGGTTGATGGGGGGGTAGGTGGTTGACCTGGTAGGATAAGGAACTGTATGCTAGAGACGGGCTCCATCTCAATTTGGAGGAAGGGGAATCCTTAAGTTGAAAAAAGAGGGGTTCATTGGTAAAAAATGTGGGGTTTAAACTTGTAAAGGGGGGTTGGATGGGAGAAAAGGCTGTCACGTGGGTGCTGATAAAGGAGGGACTCTGTCTCCACCCCCTTGGGGAGCTGTAGGAATGTGGGAAAAGGTTGACTGGTAAAGTGGAGCCCAGGGGAAAACAATCCCAATGAGAACATGAGCAGGGGAAATGGAAGTATAGGGAAAGGGTGGAAGGTAGTCTTGCTAAATGCCAGGAGCTTGTGAAATAAAATGCCTGAGATCCAGGCCATGCTAACTAAGGGAGCAGTGGATGTTGCAGTGGTTACTGAGACCTGGGCCACCACAGGACATGACTGGGACCTGGAACCCGGAGGGTTACACTACGTTCAGAAAGGACAGGGTGGAGGGGAAGGTGAGGAGGAGGTAGCAATGATAGTAAAAAACTGCATTGGCATGAGGGACTAGAAGAGGCTGAGGGACCGTGGAGGCAATTTGGGTCACCTGTGATAGCGAGAGGTGGGCAAGAGGTAAAAATGCAAGTGGTGTACAGGCCCCTGCACTGGTGGAGGAGCTGGAGGAGTCTGGTGGCAGTTGTTGTGAGACACTACAGATTGGACAGGGGAAGGGTGAGTGTTGTTGGGGACTTAAACATGCTAGGAACAGACTGGGAGACTATGACATCCTTGGTGGCCAGGGAACAGAGGTTGTTGGATGTCTTTCAAGACATGTTCCTAACCCAGCAGGGTGGGGAACTGACCATGGAGGTGTGGGTACTGGATGTCTTCCTGGCAGACAGTGAACAGATTGGGGTCCTGGAGGTAAGGGACCTGTTGGCGGGGAGTGACCATGCCACAGTCTTGTTCTGCCTGTACCTAGGATGGGTAGAAGGCTGCACAAAGAATGAGGTAACTGACTTCAGGGGCTGGATTTCAAGGAAATGGTAAGGATCCTTAAGGAGCATTTGGATGGGATTGTCAGACATGGATGCTGATAGTAGGTAGGAAATTTATTTTTATTTTATTTATTTATTTAGTTTTTGTTGACTGGGTAAGTGCACTAGACAAATCCTGCCTATTTTCAGGCACAAACCAGGGGAGGGGGTGCCTGAAATCATCAGGAGAGGGGTGCAGGATGCTACCAGCACCTGCGCAAGAGTAAGATGAAAATGCGGTAGGGCCCGAAAACCCTGCTGGTGGACCAGGGAGGTCCAGGAGGTGGTGTGGGGAAAGAAGGCAGTCTATAGGCAATTCAAGTGGTCAAGGAGTGAAAGGGATCGAGGGGAGTACGAGCTGATAGCTAGAAGGGCCACTAGAATTGGTGAGGGAAGCTAAAGCAAGAAGTAGCAGAACCTGGCCAGAGAAATGAGGAGAAGGAACAAGGGTTCTTTAGATACATTGGGGAAAAATGAAGGGTGAAGGGCAGATTAGTAGGACTAAAACAGGAGAGATGGGCACAAGACCCAGGGGCAGCAGGCTGAGGTACTAACTGAGGTACTTCACCTCAGTTTCATCCGAGGAAAATGGGTGTGCTGCATCGCCATGGGAGGAGACGGTGTTACTGAGGAGGGGGACCCTTACCAATCAGGTCTTTAAATGTGTCCTCCAAAACTGCACTCAGTACTCAAAGGTCAGCCTCAACAAGCAGTTATACTGAGGAGTATACTTCCCTCCTTCTGGAGGTGATCCCCTAGCAATGCATCCAAGCATCCTGTTGGCCTTGCTGCTGCCCTCCTTCAAGTCTCTGAGTTGTTCATCTTGGCATCCACCACCACCCCAGGTCCCTCTCAGCCATTGAGACTTGCAGCATTTCCACCAGGTTTCTGGCCCCAGGTGCAGTACCTTGCATTTCCCTGCATTGAACCTCAGCTTCCACTTTCTAGACCATCTTTCCAGAGCCTCCAGATCCCCCTGTAGGGACACCCTCTCCTCCTTCCCATCCACTACCACCCCCAGTTTTGAGTCATCTGCTAAGACACTCATCTCACTCCTGATGTCTGTCCTTAGGTCGAACATAGCCGTTGAACAGTAGTGGCCCAAGGACTGATTCCTGTGAGACCCCACTAATGACCCTCCCTGGGGATGAGACTATCCCAACAACTATGACCCTCTGGGTCCGGTTCTGGAGCCAGTTGCCTATCCATCTGATCATGTGGTTACCCACCCCCATTTCTCTTAGCTTATCCAACTGGCCCACATAGGAACAGATTCAAATGCCTTGGTGAAGTCTAGAAGGAGGATGTCCACTGGTCTACCCAGGTCCAAGGCACTCATCACCCAGTCATAGAACACCACAAGGTTTGTCTGACAAAATTTCCCATGGACCAATCCATGCTGTCTATCACCCATGCAACCTGACTTTTCCAGGTCCTCCCTAGCCTCTCCTTGACAATGCCTCTTCATCACCTTGCCCACCAGCAATGTCAGGCTGACAGGCCTGTAGTTCCATACCACCTCCCTTGATCCCCTTTGTGGATATGCACCATATGTACCACCAGCCAGTCCTGCGACAACCCACCCTGTCCTCGGAGAGAGATGGTGGCTTAGCTGTGCCAGGGGTTTCCTGGGACATCCATAAGTTGCTTCAACACTCTGGGACGTAATTTATCCATCCCCGGTGCTTTCTCTGTCGTAAGTGACCTGTGGGCTTCTCTCACTCTCTGCTGTGATTTCCACTTCTGCTACCTTCTTCCTCCTGCTTATCCTCCCCCCCTCCTGCAAGTGATGCCTCCCCCTCTCCCCAGACCAGTCGATTGGTAAGGGGACCCACCACCTCAGTATCATTGTCTCCTCCCATGTATGATGCAGTACCCCAATTTTCCTCGTTGAAGACTCAGGTGAAGTACTCTTTTAATACCTCAGCCAGCAGAGTTTTCGGGCCCTACCACATTTTTGTCTTACTCTTGCACAGGTGCTGGTAGCATCCCATGCACCCCCTCTACTGATGCTTTCCCACCTGCTATCAGTGTCCATGTCTGACCCAATCCTATCCAAATGCTCCTTAAGGATCCTTCCCATTAAGCTAAAATCTGACCCTTGAAGTCAGTTACCTCCGTCTTTGTACAGCCTTCTACCCCTCCTCGGTCCAGGCAGAACTAGACCGTGTCATGGTCACTCACCGCCAATGGGTCCCTTACTTCCAGGACCCCAATCTGGTCACTGTCTGCCCAGGACCATCCATACGCCCCAGACCTGGTCAGTTCACTCACCTACTGAGTTAGAACGTGTCTTGAAATAAATCAACATCCTCTGTTTCCTGTTCACAAAGGATGTCAAGTCTCCCAATCTGTTCCTGGCATGTTTAAGTCCCCAACACCACCACCCTTCCCCTGCCCAGTCTGCAATGTCTCCCAGCATCTGTCACCAGACTCTCCTCTAGCTCCTCCACCACTGCAGGGGGTCTATACACCACTCCTATTTTTACTCTCTTGTCCCTCCCCCTTGTTATCAAGGTGACCCAAATTGCATCCACTGTTCCCTCCGCCACCTCTACTCCCCCAATGCAAATGTAGTTTTTGACTATCTTGCTACCCCTGCTTCCCTTCTCTCCCCCCTGTCCTTACT
Source organism: Neoceratodus forsteri (assembly GCA_016271365.2). Taxonomy (NCBI): domain Eukaryota; kingdom Metazoa; phylum Chordata; order Ceratodontiformes; family Ceratodontidae; genus Neoceratodus; species Neoceratodus forsteri. The sequence continues at coordinate 186,810,111 of CM057459.1, read as the reverse complement.
GAACATAGAGTGACCTTCCAGGCTCAGGTCCCAGTCGTGTCCTGCGGGTTGCCCAGGTCTCATTGACCACTGCCATATCCACCGCTGACTCAGTTAACATCGCCTGGAGCTCAGGCATTTATTGCCTGCGCTCCTGGCATTACATGACTACCTTCCATCATGTCCCTATAATTCCATTTCCCCTGCTCGTGTTCCCACGTGGATTTGGTTTTCCCCTGGCCTGCAGCTTACCCATCATCCTTTTCTCACATTACCCCATCTCCCCATGGTGGTGGAGACAGAGTCGCTCCTTCACCTGCCCCCCGACAGCATTTTCTCCCATCCCTCCCTCATTTCATCTTGTTCTGTACAATACACGTCTTCTGAAATTGGAAAGAGTAACTCACACACTACACAACAAACTTATCACCACATTCATTTGTCAATGATTTTGAGGAAACTCTGGCATCTTTAGCGTGGGACACAGTACGTTTGATGTGGTGATTGACATCTACAATTGACAGATTTCCAAAGCCACGTCAATCATTTTACGTAACAAGCAGATAACAGCTAAAACAAACAAACAGGAGCACCATTTTGCAGTATTCCAAAACATAAAATTTGGCTTATTATATCACTTGCAGCAACATATCAAGCAGTCATATGTAATCTATCTGTATCACTATTGTACAGCTTATCCTAACCTCAGCATTGTATTTCCTGTCTGAAATGTGCTTACTACTGTATGTTTCCCCTAGCATCAAATGATGTATTTCACACAGTATTTTGTTTTCTCACTAAGACTCCTGGACATGACATCCTCAGTCATGCTTTTTCCTCCCTCCAGGATGTATTGCTTGGATATACTGAAGTGTCACTGCCATTTCCTTCTCTATGGTTGTATTGTCCTCTAATGATAACATGATTAAATATTGGTGAATGAATAAAAATTACATATCTTTTGATATGTGTACATTAATCAGTCTAATAATTAGGATACATAGTACAATAAAGAATTACTCATTAAAGTGCTCTAGTGCTGTTAGAAATTTTTTTGAGTGGTTTGGTTGAGTTTTTGCCTGCCATGCCTCCGTAATGAGCACATGGAAGGTAACATTGCTACATCATACCTGATCTTGTACCTACTGTGTACTGTATAAGTTTTTAGAACACTAAGATTAACTTCTTCTATGGAAGATTAGCCATTTCTTCTGTCAATATTGGACACTACAGTTTGTTGTGTTGGTCTTATTTCAACAAAATACTAGTAAACTAGTAAACATCACATGCATGCTGCAATGACTATTACACAATGGTGAGTAACAGATCTAGTGGCAACTGGTGCATATCTCCAGCTACGCTCATCACTGTCAAATTAAAGGTAAAACTAAGAATAGTGTACTGCAAAAACAAAATCAATACTAGTTACTTACACCGTCCAAAAGTAATAATGCAGTTTAGTGAAGTGTAGTGTACAAAATAACCTCCTTGATTCAAAGGAAGCAGTGAATGCTACCACACTCTCCAGTCCTCAATGTGAGAGGAGACTCGAAAACTGGAGACAAAAAAAAGACGCTTGCAGCCAAACATAAATAAATACAAGAGGGCCAAACATTTATTTTGCATAGCCTAATCATAAAAAGTCACAATAATGCGCACAACCCAATAATTTCACAGAAGATATACCCTGTAAAAAACACCTTGGTACAAGGAAAAAGCAGTAACAGAAGATAAACCTTGCAGAAGACCAGTGGAATCTGACTACAGCAGCAATCTGTTGGTAACCACCTGTAGGCATACTCTGTAATAATGGCGAAAGTTATACTGTAAAGCGTTTGAATAAGAGAAAAATAACGCGATAAATTTTCCACAATAACTATCGCCCAGTACAAAATAAAAACTCACATTAAATCTGCCCACAGCAAAAGTATTAATTCTTTCACTTAGTCTAGTAATGTTCTTTGTTTGTCGCTTTTGAGCAAGCTAGAATCAAAGAGCTCAGTATAAGTTGAATGCCTTTGCAAAACCAGTTGCTGTCAGTCACAAGGAAAGAAAGGCAGATTACCATCACAGATAACATGAAAGCATCAAGCTGCCATCAAAGCAGAGGATGTTGAGTTTGTATTACTAGGGATATCACCAAGTCGGAAGATGGAGTTAATAATACCTATATCAAAATAATGATTCTGCTGCATTTGGAGTATTGCGTCAACTAATATGTTTCTATGTTTGTTGGATGCTATTGAAGATTGACAAAGTAACCACAACTTTACAAATCCCATAAAATTTGTTTGCTACCCAAAAATCACACCACCATATAGGCAATTTTTAGAAAGATGAGTGCACCATGGTTGAGGAGTGGTAAAAATTATGGCAGCTTGGATTTGGTTCAGTGAAGGGCAAAGTCATGCATCTGGGAAACAAAAACTTGGGACAGAGGCCATAAAACGGGGTTGTGGGTGGGCTGGTGGTAGCCTTATGGATCCCAAACAAAAAAAGAAAGTATTGGGGGAATCGTATCATGTCACCAAATATGGCCCAGCAACGTGCGAGGCAGTGAGGATACTGATGGGATACTGAAATGTGTAAGGAGATGCATCACAAAGGCACACAGGAAGGCTGTTATCTCTGTACAAACAGTTGCTAAGAACGCTGACGAGTACTGTACGGTTCTGAGACAAGATTGCAAATACACATAGACAGTGCTGCAGATGTCCAGAGGAGGCCAACCCAAATGGTGCTGGGTCAGCACAACGAACATATCAAAACCTAGTGAAAGTGCTTAAGATGTATAGTCACAAGAATAGAGGCAGAAAGAACATGGTAAAATGTTTCCAATACCTCCGGGGAATCAACAGTCTGTGAGAACAGCATCTTTCCAAAAATAGCTCTGCCATCTGAATCAGGAACACTAGGACGATAGAGGCGATGGCACCGGTACGTCATGAGGAAGTATTGCTCCACAACAGATGGTTGTAGATGCATGAACAGTCTTCTGGATGAGGTCATGAAGTTAAAACCAGTAAAGTAATTCAAGAATGCATGGAAGGAGATGGAGCAATTATATTGTTGAGTAGAAGTCAGTTGACTGTTGGTTAATTAGGTATCTGCAGCTTATCACCAGCAACCAGGAAAAACCACACACAGGAAGGCTGAGTAGAACAGATAAACAGTCAAGGGCAGTAAAATCATGGAAAGCCATGTGTGTCAATGTCAAGAGCCTTAGCAACAAGATGGAACATCTAGCAAGTTGTCATGGTGCAGTCAGACCTGGACTTTGTGGCCATCACAGAAAACTGTATGTAAAGATAACCATGACTAGAGATGGCCATTCCTGGATACAACATATTCAGAGGTGACCTGGCAGGTATGAAGGGAGGAGTGACACTGTATGTAAACAATTACATAAGGCACAGAGATCCTGTAGGAACAAAATGGGGGAGAGATGGTGTGTGTTGAGCTGGAAGGAAAATGGTGCCAGCCATCTGCACCATTGTGGTCAGTAGACCACCAGCACTAGATGAATAAACAGATGAGGAAACTGATGCTAGTCATCCATTGGATGGCAGACAAAGGAGAAAAGTACTGTTTGGAACTTCAACTTGTTCAGGCGTGTACTGAGGGCATCAAAGCAACAGCATCAACTGGAAATATATCCTCTACTCCTTTCGGGTGCCTTCTGCAAGCAATTGGTCATGTAACCAACTTGGCGAAGGCAATACTGAACTTAATGCTCTAAACAGGGACGGTCCAATGGGGTTAACAGTGGGGGAGCACTTGGGAACAGTGACCAACAGTCAACATTTAAATCACATAGAAGCAGAGCCAAACCACCAAACAAGTATCCTGGATTTTGGGGGCAGACTTGGGAAAATGGAGATACTTTAAGAGGCATTAAAGAATGGGGTAAAAATCAGGGTTGAGGAACACTGGGCAGTATTTAAAACATGGATTACAAGAGCAACAAGTATGCATTAAGAAGGTTAGCAGAGGAAAGGGGAGTGGAGTCCATTATGGTTTTCAAAGAGGCAGAAAAGAGTGGAAGCCAAAGATTGCATTCATGCGATACAACAAGACACAGGCAGAAGGGGGAGGAGAAGTACCGGGAGAAGCAAAGGAGGCTGGGGTCAGTGAGGAAGCCAGCTCGGGAAGAGAGCAGATTGCACATTCAGTGGTGAAGGCGGAAAAAAACACTTTTATAGATCGTCAATGAAAATAAAGTCAAAGGGAGGATACTGAGGCTGAAGGAGGAGAGGTCCTACATGTGGATGACACCAGTAAAACACCATACTGCAGGTATTTCTGTCATCTTTACTGGTAGAGCAGAGTATGGGTCTGAAGGGAGTACAAGGACGAAAAGTGGCAATGGAGAAAAGTCCTTTACACAAAAATGGTTCTGAAAGAAATGGAACTAATAGTTGATCAACTATAGGGCCGGATGGGGTGCATCCAGGGTCCTTAAAGAGCTAAGAGGTTGTGGTGGAACCTCTGGCTATCCTGTTTAGCCTATCAATGAAACAGGAGGCACCCAAGACTGGAGGACACCACGTGCCACCACCTTATGCAAACTGGGAACAAGACAAGAGAACTACAGACCAGTGAGCATCACCTCAGTGCTGGTGAGATAATGAGCCACGGTAACATCTGGTTGTCAATGGACTGGGACCCAAGCGCGGATTGCACCAGGGTAGGTCAAGTCAGACAACCTCTTTGAATGTTTGACTCGGAGACTAGGCACATGGATCCGGGAGGGCAGTGGACATAGCATATCTGTACTTCAGCAAGCCTTTGACACTGTACCACATAGAAGATCATTGCACAAACTAGGAATATGGGTCTGGGCAGGACAGTAGTGTAGTGGGTAGGTAACGAAAGCATGCTGACGGGACACAGAGGTGATGGTAAATGCTGTCACACCACACAGGGAAGTGACTGTGAAATTATACAGGGATCCGTGATGGGACGGGGTCCTGTTCAACATCTTCATCCTGTGACATTTACAGGACCTAGAGGCATAGTTACTGATGACACAAGCTCTTAACAGAGTAGACACACCAAGTGTACAGACAGAATGAAGGAGCTGCTGAAAACTGAAAATGTTCAAGGGTTTGAACTGGAAATTCGATCAAAAGTGCAAGATAATGCATATGGGCCACAAAACTCTGCCCCAATATATCAGTTGGGCGGTGAGGATATAACATACCAAGCAGGAAAGGATTTTGGTTATTATCTCTGAACCTCAAGGTATGAAACTGTGTGACAAGGCAGGTAAAAGAAACTATGATCTTGATGATGCATAGGCAGGACATCACCAGCAGGAAAGCGGCTGGTCATAATACACCATAGAAGATAGTGAGGCCCCAACAGCAACAGTGTACAGTTCAACAAAGTGTTGCGGATTGCATCCACTCCTGAGAAAGGTTGAAGGAATACATTATATATACTGCCTGGAGGGAGGACAAGGACCCATGATGAGACATGGGGTATCTTACAGGGAGGAACAAGGTGCAGAATATACTGATTAATTTTAAATAAAAGATGTTCCAGGACTAGGGCATGGGTTGAAGTTGGAGGAGGACCATTCAGAGGAAATGTGAGAGGATTATCATTACAGAACAAGTGGATGACAAGTGGAACATCCTGCAGAGGAAGTGGTGGGGGCTGAAACAATGGCGAGATTACAGAATGCATGGGATAGACACAAGGAGTTCTGGAAGTCATGGCTAAGGTCAACAGGACAGGAAAACATAAAAGCTACAGACTCAAATGGGACAACTGGTGGCCCCTGGGCATATCTGCCTACATGTATCAGTCTGGTATGTAAATGCTGCTGACTCGGTGCACAGCGCTCCTCATCTGCCATAGATCATATTCTATGTACGTTGCATCAACAGGGGGCACCTGTTCCTACACAAGTTAGTTGTCCATTATCCAATTCCAATGACATACCTGCAATTACTGTTGGTTACAGCAACATGGGTGATGTAATGTAGTGTCATTCATGGTGAAATAACACATTACCACAGCATGTCAATAGAACAGTGTTCAAGACCTCCACCCTCCCTTGTTAGTGTTGTCAACAGTGTTTTGTGCCGTGCCCCATGCTCACCTGTGTAATCCCAGGCCAACCAACAAATGCCCCTCGGTGATTGGGGTCATGTTCTTTAGTGGTGGTTCTCAGCATTTAGTTGCTAGCATCTGTGCTGTCAACATGCATGCACTACTTACAATGGTGCAAGCCTGTAAGACAGAAAGTCACTGCGTATAGGTGCCACAGAACCAACAATTCATGGCATCTATGAGGTACCTGCGATAGTAATTCACATGGTGCAACTGGCATATGTTTGTAGGAAACTGTGCTATCGTTCTGTAATCCTTCACTCAGTTTTTAGTGCATGTGTATTTTTCGCTATGGTTGTACCAGTTGTGCCTTTGTTAGATGTGAATATCTGCATTTGATTATGAAACCTCATGAAATAATCTCTATCCGCTGACTTATCTGACTTTGTTTATAGTTATGCTCTTTGCTAAGCATCTATTATCAAATATCCTAAAACCAAACCCATCTAGCATCAATCAGGGCAGAAAAAGTTTGTGTTAGATATACATAGATTCATAGCCAATGTTGCAGATAAGGCCTGTAACCATGAGTATACGTGGTGCTTCAAGATCAAGATTATGTTTCTATAAGTCTTTGCCCTTACCCTCACCTCTAATTCCTTTATGTCTACCATGCAATATCGTAGTCTTAAATACAGCGATTGTTTCAGCACCCCCACCACTTCCTCTAGCAGGTGTTCACTGGTCCACTAACTGTCTCCGGAGAAGGTAGAGTGAGGGAGACTCCATCCTGCTACCCCGGGCCAGCCCTCCAATGCCCAGGAGATTCAAACATTTTCAATTTACCTTTAAAAGAATTAGTTAAAGTAATGAGCATTAGTAACAGACTAATCTACACACCCATAAGTATAGGTCTGCTGTTATTATTCCTTCTATATTCACACTGTGGAAAAGGGATGTTTAGTTTCTGGGTCTGCCACTCACTGGTGCAGTTGTTACAATGGGAAAGCAGCCTGAAATTTAAAGTAAATGTGTGATGTAGGCATTTGGGCTTCATAGCCCCGCTACCTTGGGGCGGCGATTGCCCTCTGTGTTAAAATAATATTTTTAATGTAGCCTATGCAGTTTGGGAAGGGATCATAATGCTGGCCAAACTGTCAGCCAACCAATCCCTTCCCACTTCCTTATCTGCCTGCTCCTCCCCGCGTTCCCCCACTTTGTGACGTGGCATCAGGGAAAGCACGGGGACGTGCCCCATACAAGTCTATGGGGCCGATTTCAGAACAAGTTTGTAAACTTTACATAACTTTGAAGTACCTTTAGAGAAAAATGAAAGCAACCTCTCTACTAATAGGGACCCTGTTATTTGAGCCTTGATTTTTACTTTTATTTTGTTTTTTTACTTTCTTTTTATACCTCGTAACCTGCCCTCATCGTTCCACTCCTTCGGGCCACTCATACCATCCATTCCCTAGTTGTGAAGTCTGCCCCCAGCTACTCCACTGGTCCCTTAAGTGCCTGGATAACCCCCCAGGTGAGGTGAGGAAGGACCTACCTTCCTCCTCCTCAGTGGAGTGCCTGCACAGTGGGGTCTGCCTGTAGATCGGTGGCTGGATGGCCCGGAGTGGCCATCATCTAGGACATCCGAGAGATGTTTTTTGATTTTCTTGTGGTCCCCTTCTACCCCTTGAGAACTCCAGCTCAGGCAGGCCATGTTCTGATACACTACACCTGCCAAGTGCCTAACAGCATCCTCCCCTCCCCAACTCCAGTGTCATGGGAGCTGCCAAAGCCCCAAAAGTTAGTGCTCCCACCAACCCTCGGGGACGTCAGTGTGTGAAGCACCCCTGGTAACCCACCCCGAAGGAGGTGAGCATCCGTTGGGATGCTCAATCTTTCTTCCCCCCTGCCGATCTCTGGTGACCCGAGTCCGTTTTTGGACCCGGGTTGCCGGTATGGTCAAGGTGTTGCATCCAGCACCTCAACCCTCAGCACCATTGGGCCGGCTTTCATTTTTTAAAAAAGTACTTTGAAGTTATGTAAAATTGTTCTGAAAATCTGCCCCATAAACTTCTATGGAATGCATTCTCGTGCTTTCCCTGGTACCACGTCACAAAACGGGGGAAGGTGAGGGCAGAGCAGGTGGACTAGAAAGTTGAAGGGATTGTTGGCTGGCAGTGCACCACTATTACAATCCCTTCCCAAACTGTATAGGCTGCATTAAAATTTTCATTTTAGCACAGAGTGGCTATCGCAACCCCAAGATAGCAGGCTATGAAGCCCAAACAGTTTTTTAATTCCATCACACATTTATTTATTTTTTAAAAAAGCCTGTTATGGGTAGATATCAAAAAAGCCGTACCTTGCATGGAAGGCATATACTGTCACGTGGCCGGGAGACTTAGGGCAAAGGAATATCGGTAAGGTAGTATGGGCGAATGCAATCTATGTGGTTGGGACTTCAGTGCGGTGGTGACTGTGGGTGGACAGGAACCTGGGGCCCTAACAAGCTCCTCCCCCCCCCTTGTGTGCAGGCTGAGGGATGTTTATATGTCTTTAAGGGGGGTGCAGGGTCAACCCTCCCAACAATGGGGCCAACATGCAGATCTGTCAGCAAGATGTGCAACGCAATTGCCAGTCACATGTCTTGCAGTGGACCATTTTCCCCATGCACTCACCATTGGCCAATTTGTTTTTGCATATCGAAGGTACAACTCAGCACTATGGTAAGCAGCACTTCAATCACCCCCCCCAATACTCCACATAGGATAGACTGAGATTACCCCACCAACCCCCCAAACACATGACTGCGGTTTGGCCAAACATGCCTAGGTCTCAACACCCTGGCACTCTGCTGCTACACAGAAGTGATAGAGAAGCCCTATTAAAATGTTTTATTGTCCTGAGCAATCACCAGCACTGCCCAGAGAAATACAGCCACTTGATCAGACAGTCACTACATCAGTGCATGAATGCACCATGAAATAGTTGTATCTCTGATGGTGACTACAGCTGCCAGGAGATGGGAAGGCTGAAAATTCAGACAATAGAAATCTCCAGCAGCACAGTACTACAAGGTAACTGGGAGGGTAGGCAAGCCCCTGCAGATACTTGGGACTCCATGTTTGGGCTTAGAAAAGAAAAGCCCAGAAAGTCCCCCAGGTAGCCTAAGATAAGTCCATAGGTCATCCACTCTCTCCCCAATGTAATCATTTCCCCCCTCTGCCACAATCTATTTTTTTGCTAATTTAAATAGGTTGGTTCCCTGGTGCTGTGTGCCAGAAGCCAAGGATACCTCCAAACCCACCCATGCCCCACAGTTCCCCACGTGACTGATAATTCAAAGCTAGCCCCTTCCCCTCTTGACATCTGATCCATAATTTCAGGGAGGGAGGGAGCAACGGTATGTAAATCCTGGCTACCTTAAGTCTTCACCATCCCATAGTGCACCTGCTCCATTAAAGTTCCAAAAAGACCATGGCACGATGATGCAGGCCTGTAGTCTAACATGCCTTGAATGAATTAAAGCATTTGGATTTTTGCAACTTGCCATTTTCAGGATGTTACTACACTGTGCTGTTCTGCACATCTATTCTTCCTTGTTTGTTGTGTACAGCAATCGCTCCCTTGGTAACACGGAGCACATGACTGGGGAGGGCAGAGCAGTCTGCATCATGGATGACATTATCAGGAAGAGACTGCCCCCTTCCCAGAATGTGTGCATGCTATTGCCACACTGCAGCTTCCATTATCTTAAAAAAGTTGGCAAGTTGTGAGAGACAGCAGCCGAGTTAGCCAAAAGGTGATTTCCCCAAATCTGAAGCAAGAGAGCACCACTGAAATATAACTGGGGTACTGAAGAGACAGGGTTACTGGGAGGCACTTTCTCATTTTCTTCCCCTCTGGTATTGCACGCCCAGCCCGCTGGCTTTAGGGCTAACCCCAATAGTGAACCTGGCCCTCTCTTCTATTAGCCTCACCAGTCACTCCATAATAGCTGGCATAAATCCCGTTGTGGGTGCCATGGAGGGGCACACTGCATGAGCATTCAATAACTCAGCTAGCTTACCTAATTGAGTAACAGATGCTAGGCTACGTTTCTGCACTAAAAGGGACAGCGATCTCAGCTTCACAGCACAACGTGCCTGATGTACAATGGGATTGTCAGGAACAGCAAACACCAGCCCAATTCTTTGTGTAATATTGGATTTATTAGGTGCAAAACAATGTACTATCACCCGCAGCTCAGACAAGACACCTCAACAGGTTATGCAGGACTACTACATCATCAGTAGTGTGATGACACAGTAGTCCTGCGAAACCAGTAGAGGCATCTTACCTAAGCTGCAGGTGGTTATGAATTGTTCTGCACCAAATTAAGTAAATTTTGCACACCGAACTGTGGTACTTTTCTGTATTGCTGATCACCAGAGGTGTAACTAGAATTTTTTCAAGGGGACAGGTCTTCCCCAAAAATCTTATCTTTTAATGTAAAGATTAGGTTTAAATAGCTTTTTGCTGGACTAAGGGAACAGTGGGTGCTACTTGGATACATAGCTAGGGGACACAGTCTGAAGTTGGAAGAGGGGAGTTTCAGGAGGGAGATGAGGATGCACTACTTCACAGAGAGAGCGGTGGTGGGATAGAATGCATTGCCAGAGGAATTAATCCAGCTAAGGATAGTGGATAGCTTTATATGAGGATGGGATAGAGGCAGGGTAAGGACATACAAGGGTGGGAGGGCAGCAGTAACAGTAGTAGTAAACTACTAGCTGCACACTCGGGCAGACTTGATAGAGCTGCAAGTCTTTTCTGCCGGGTATTTTGTATGTTTATATAGCTGGATCAACTGGTACCGACCACCCTTTTATGTTTGCTGTCCAACCCCCACCCCATTTTGCAGCCTGTTCCCTCAAGGTCTCTCCCAGCCTACATCCCACTGCTGGAACCCTCATTCTGTTTTCCTTCTAATCCCACCACCACATCCCTTCCCTTCTGCATTCCCTGACAAGTAGATCAACCCAAACCACCATCACCAACCCCCCATCTGTTCTACTACTATTAAAACTATTATTAAATCCTGACAGGGCTCGCTTGCATGTCCTGCTGCGTGTGTCATGGCAGACACCTTGCAGTGGGAGTGGTATGGCAGATGAGAGGCTCATGCTGCTCAAGAGCAGCGCTTGGGACTACTTGTGCACCTGGCGGATACCCATGTACTAGATTAGACAATAACGGTGACGGGCTCGCTTGCATGTCCTGCTGCGGGTGTCATGGCGGACACCTTGCAGTGGGAGTGGTATGGCAGATGAGAGGCTCATGCTGCTCAAGAGCACCGCTTGGCACTACTCGTGCGCCGCGCGGATACCCACGCATTAGATTAGACAATAACGGTGACGGGCTTGCTTGCATGTCTTGCTGCGGGTGTCATGGCGGACACCTTGCAGTGCGAGTGGTATGGCAGATGAGAGGCTCATGCTGCTCAAGAGCACCGCTTGGGACTACTCGTGCACCACGCGGATACCCACGTACTAGATTAGACAATAATAGTGATGGGCTTGCTTGCATGTCCTGCTGCGCGTGTCATGGCGGACACCTTGCAGTGGGAGTGGTATGGCAGATGAGAAGCTCATGCTGCTCAACAGCACCGCTTGGGACTACTCGTGCACCGCGCGGATACCCACGTACTAGATTAGACAATAACAGTGACGGGCTTGCTTGCATGTCCTGCTGCGGGTGTCATGGCGGACAACTTGCAGTGGGAGTGGTATGGCAGATGAGAAGCTCACACTGCTCAAGAGCACCCGGCACCCGGAGACTACTTGTGCGCTCGCGCCGGATACCCACGTACTAGATTAGACAATAACGGTGACGGGCTCGCTTGCATGTCCTGCTGCGGGTGTCATGGTGGACACCTTGCAGTGTGAGTGGTATGGCAGATGAGAAGCTCACGCTGCTCAAGAGCACCGCTTGGGACTACTCGTGCACCCGCGGGATACCCACGTACTAGATTAGACAATAACGGTGACGGGCTTGCTTGCATGTCCTGCTGCGGGTGTCATGGCGGACACCTTGCAGTGGAAGTGGTATGGCAGATGAGAAATCATACTTGCTCAAAATTTCGCTTGAAAGCGCTACTACAAATTGCACCCTGCGGATACCCACGTACTAGATTAGACAATAATGGTGACGGGCTTGCTTGCATGTTCTGCTGCACGTGTCATGGCGGACACCTTGCAGTGGGAGTGATATGGCAGATGAGAGGCTCATGCTGCTCAGGAGCACTGCTTGGGACTACTCGTGCGCCGCGCGGATACCCAATGCGTGATTCAGATTAGACAGAACGTGGACGGGCTTGTTTGCATGTCCTGCTGTGGGTGTCATGGCAGACACCTTGCAGTGGGAGTGGTATGGCAGATGAGAGGCTCATGCTGTTTCAGAGCACCGCTTGGGAATTTACCGTGGCACCGCTGCCGGATACCCATGTACTAGATTAGACAATAACGGTGATGGGCTCACTTGCATGTCCTGCTGCGGGTGTCATGGTGGACACCTTGCAGTGGGAGTGGTATGGCAGATGAGAGGCTCATGCTGCTGAAGAGCACCACTTGGCACTACTCGTGCACCACGCGGATACCCACGTACTAGATTAAACAATTATGGTGACGGGCTTGCTTGCATGTTTTGCTGCGTGTGTCATCGCGGACACCTTGCAGTGGGAGTGGTATGGCAGATGAGAGGCTCATGCTGCTGAAGAGCACCACTTGGCACTACTCGTTCACCACGCGGATACCCACGTACTAGATTAAACAATTATGGTGACGGGCTTGCTTGCATGTTTTGCTGCGTGTGTCATCGCGGACACCTCGCAGTGGGAGTGATATGGCAGATAAGAGGCTCATGCTGCTCAAGAGCACCGCTTGAGACTACTTGTGCGCTGCGCGGATACCCACGTACTAGATTAGACAATAACGGTGACGGGCTCGCTTGCATGTCCTGCTGCGGGTGTCATGGTGGACACCTTGCAGTGGGAGTGGTATGGCAGATGAGAAGCTCACGCTGCTCAAGAGCACCGCTTGGGACTACTCGTGTGCCGCACGGATACCCATGTACTAGGTTAGACAATAACGGTGATGGGCGGAGCATGGTTGAGCAGTTATGCTCATTTTGCATAGTGGGTAGGGTAGTGGACTGTAGGCAGGTAGGTAGATAGAATTACAATAGGAATGGGGCTCGATTCTCACAGCCTTCCACATTCAGTAGTTTTGAATAAATACAATCTCTGCAATCACAACTGCACAGTAAATGCCTGCTTGACATTTTTACCGCAAATATAGTGCGACTTCCAAGTAAGTTAAATTTATTTACAGGGGGTGCAGCCCTCACCAAAATAAAATAAAAAATCTAAACTGTTGCTAAACTTTTGTGAGGGACATTTAAAAAGTCTAAATTATTGGTAACATTTTGTGAGGGACATAAAATAAAAGTCTGAATTGTTGGTAAAGGACATAGCACAAAAAGTAAATGAATTGTTGGTACACTTGTGTGAGGGACATACAGTTCTGGCACCAACGGTGTTCCCAATTGCAAAAGTATTCTCCTTGGCCAAACAGTTTCTCATCTACCATGACACCTGCAGCATAAACTGCAACTGCTCCCCAGACAGTACGTGGTCGTAGGAGCCACGAGATATAATCTAAAGTACCCAAAAGTGTTAACATCAGCATGAAATACAACTTTTCATCAGCCTCCCCCCAACCAGTCAGCACCCAATAATCAAGCACTTGCTGTATCCCCAGCACAGAAATCAGCCCTAACAGTCCTACAGACACACAGAAACACCAGCAACTACAGCCAACACCCAATATGTAGCATAGAGACTGCCTCTAACACTAGCAAGAGTTAACCCCCCCATACCAGTGTAACCCCCCTACTAATGAGAGTTCCCGAAAAGTCTTCCTTGGGTGTGCCTAAGCGCCCACTGCCAGGCTGGTAACCAGTGTCCTAGTGGTTTAAAACCGTTTGTGTGAAGAGTGCCTTAATGCCTCTGTGCGCCGTCTCTTTAAGAGCTGCCAATAACGTGGTGCTTATTCAATCTAGGAGGGGGCTGAGTGTTTCTATGCTCGAGTGCTGCCCGGGCTGCCAAATAATCGCTTTGTTCTGCCGTTGCTTATTGCACAGAGGGAGTTCTATCAGAAGCTGTACTTCTTTGCTTGCTGATTATCTATTGTGATAGTAATGATAGTGTAGTTTGTCTAACCTGAATTCTTTGCATCTTGGACAGTTCTATTTATCTCCACCATCTTGGTCCAGGACTGCTAGACGTTGGGACCAATCAGTTTCTCTGGGGACTCTAAAATGGAGCCTGTCCCCAGGGGTTTTGTGGGAGCAAAATTCTGTAGGAATTATAGTTTTGGAACTTTGGTGCCCAAATGAACTTGGAGGGGGAGCCCTTGTTGTGACTGAATGACAGATCAGCCAACCAAACCTTTTGGATCCTGCGGAAGTCCCAGGTTGCTTGCAGCTTCAGTTCAGTCATAGAAACATAGAAGTTGATGGCAGATAAGGACCGCAAGGCCCATGCAGTCTGCCCATTTCTTTTTCTACCTTATGAATGTGCCATCGGCCTATGCTCTGTCAATGGCCTATCTAGTCATACTCATCTGTATTGCTCCCTTATGCCTATCCCTTGCTTATTTGAAGCCCTGAACTGTATTCATATCCACCACTTCCTCAGGTAGGCCATTCCATGTATCCACCACCCTTTCTGTGAAAAATAACTTCCTCACATTACCCCTCAATCGGACTCCCTCTTATCTCATGCTTTGTTCTCTTGTCCTGCTATTTTTCTTGTACTGAAACATGTTAGACTCTTTCACCTTGTTAATGCCCTTATGGTGTTTGAATGTTTCAATCATATCACCTCCTTCCCTCCTTTGCTCTAGGGTATACATATTGAGCTCAGTTAATCTGTCTTCATATGTTTGCTGATGCAGCCCCTGCACCATTTTGGTTGCCCTTCTCTGGACTGCCTCAATTTGATTAATGTCCTTGTGAAGGTGTGGCCTTCAGTACTGCACGCAGTACTCCATATGGGGCCTAACCAGTGTCTTGTAAAGAGGAATTATTACCTCCCTCTCTCTTACGACTTGTGATACCCCTACTAATACACCCCAACATCCTTCTAGCCTTACCTACTGCTTTAGTGGTCTGGTTGGATGAGTTCAGGGCATCAGTGATGATGACACCCAAGTCTCTTTCTTCCCTTGTGACTGCCAGCAACTCCCCTCCCAGCCCATAGGTGGTTTCAAGGTTTCTCTTCCCTATGTGCATGATCTTGCACTTCTGTGCGGCAAACCCCAGTTGCCAATCTTCTGACCATTTGCTAGTTTATCCAGATCCCTTCTCATTCTGCCCACCCCATGTGGATCATCTACTCTGTTGCAGATCTTGGTGTCAGCTGCAAACAGACAAACCTTACCCTCCAGTCCATTTGCAATGTTACTGATGAAGATATTGAAGAGGACTGGCCCCAGGACTGATCCCTGAGGTACCCCACTTGTGACTTGCATCTCTTCTGATTACCGTTTACCACCACTCTCTGTTTTCTGCCCGTCAACCAGTTTGCCACCCAGCTGACCAACGTCTGACCCACCCCAAGCTTACCCAGCTTATTAATCAATCTTCTATGTGGAACAGTATCTAAAACTTTGCTGAAGTCAAGTAGGCAACATCAACTGCTCTCCCTTGTTCCACCACTCTGGTTACCCAGTCAAGGAAGTCTATGATATTAGTTTGACAGGACCTTCCTTTTGTAAACCCATGCTGTCTTGGATCCTGTGCTCTTATGGATTCCAGGTGTTGCACTATCCTTTCCTTAAGGAATGCCTCCATAATCTTGCCCACTACTAAGGTAAGACTGATGGGTCTGTAGTTCCCTACCTCCTCCTCCCTGCTACCACTCTTGTGGAGTGGGATCACATGTGCCTGTCTCCAGTCTTCTGGGACCTCTCCTGTGCTCAGAGACTCACTAAACAGTTCTGATAATGGCTCTGCTAGTTCAACCCTTACCTCCTTTAGTACCCTGGGATGTATGCCATCAGGTCCCATAGCCTTGTCCACCCTGAGCTTATTATCGAGCTCCTGTAGGACCCTTTCTTTTGTGAAGGGACTAGTGTACACCTCCTTCTCTTCTGTATCCATGGTGCTGAGCTGTGGGCCCTGCCCTACCTTCTCTTCAGTAAATACTGAGCAGAAGTATCTATTTAGGATAGATTATTTTACATGGTCCTCCTCCTCACTCACACGCCCCCTTATCCCCTTGCATCTTAGCAATACCCCCTCTGGACTTTCTCCTTTCACTAATGTATCTATAGAAAGTCTTGTCACCTTCTTTCACTGTTTGTGCTAGTGTTTCCTCAGTTTGGGCCTTTGTCTGCCTTACTGCCTTCCCTGCTTCTCTTAGGGAAGTTTGGTATGCCTCCCTATCTTCATCCTGCTGCGTTCCCTTATATTTCCTGAAGGTCAGCCTTTTGGCTCTGACCTTTTCTGCTACTGTATTTGAGAACCAAAGTGGTTTCCTTCTTCTTTTGCACTTCCTTTTCTCACTAACACAATGGGATGTTGCTTCAAGTATTGCATCTTTAATGCTTGCCCACTTTACCTGTACCCCCTCTCCTGTATTTCATTTTGCCAGGGCTAGCTTAACTCTGTTGGTCATCTTATCAAAGTCAGCTCCTCTGAAGTCCCATATTTTTGCCTTGGAATGGGACGATTTTGTTCTAGTGGCGAAATTGAACCATACCATGTGATGGTCACTGGCACCCAGGTGATCTTCTACCTGGAGATCTGTGATCCATAGATACATAGACAGTGTCAGCAGATAAGGGCCTATAGCCCACCCAGTCTGCCTGTTTGAGCTTGTAAGTTCAGTGTATGCTTTCCTAGAAGTCTGTTGCCCCTTACCCCGACTTCCAGAATTCCTTGATGTGTATCCCATGCATTCTTAAATCCCGTGTTTGTTTCAGCCCCCACCACTTCCTCTGGCAGGGTGTTCCACTTGTCCACCACCCTTTCTGTGAAGAAATTCATCCTGCAGTCCAGAGAGATGCATACAGATTGGGCAGCACCTCAGTGTCCAGAAGGTCTGCCTCAATAACTCCCCACATTATACTGCAGTTATACTGCTGTTCCACTACTTGTCTGTTACTGAAGCTCTCCTAGTTCCTTTTTTATTAATTTACTGTCCTAAAAATCCTGCCACTGATCCTCAGATACTTTTCTTTTAAAAAAAGAAAATAAACAAATAAATAAATGAGTCAAAACACTTGTTGTGCTGAGGGTAGGCTTCTTCCCCCTTATGTACCTCCTACTCCACAACCCCTGCTATCCCGTGTTTAGCTGCTGTCAATCAGATTTAACAGGGCATATAATTAAGAGTTGGGGGAAGAGGGCCAAAAAAATTTCAGCAACTAAAGACAGCAAAGAAATACACCGCTATTAAGTTTTAAATTTTCAACAGCCCAAAAACAATTCTAAGAAAGGACAGCAAAGAAATTACAGTGTCACTAAAAGCCCACAATCTAAATTTAAAAGAAAAATAGCAATTACCAGTTACTGTAAAGCACTGAAATGAATATGTTTCCTTCTCCTTCTGGCTTCTTCTGAGAAAACTTTTCTTTCCCTATTAGTCAGTACTAGATCTAGAATAGTGCTGTCTCATGTGGGTTGTTGTACCAGTTGTTTGAGGCCCTCCCCCTGCAGGGAATCCACCATGTGGTCTAGCTCTGTCAGATGTCACTGCTGGTACTGACCAATCTGTATCTGGCATGTTGAAGGCTCCAATTATCAGAACTTCACCTTTAGCCGTCACGTTTTGTATATCTTCTAACAGTAACATGTCTATGTCCTTCCCCTGGCCTGGAGGTCTGTACACAACCCCAGTTCGTATGGCTGTTCCATTTCCTGTTTCTAGGGTGACCTACAGTTCTTCTGGCTCCTTATGTGTATTCTGAATTTCTGTAGCTTTGATATCTGATAGTCTGAGTTGGGAAGTGAAAGGGTAACAGCTCAAGATAGTGGAACAGCATTTTTCAAGTTGTTCACGCGGGAGAACTGTGGTAGGATTGATTGAGAGAGAGAAAGACAGATATTAAAGCCACTGAACTGTGACCAGTTTGAAACCTATAGAAGAGCGAAGATTTTCTGAACATGATTGGCCTGTCAGGACCTCAATTATTGTTGGAATCCTGGTTTGGCTCAGAGACTCTGATATTGCGATCGGACTGCCTTCCGCCTGGTACAGTGATATTTCCTTACTACAAATGTGCTGTGTGCTGTGAGTGGGTCGTGATTTGGTTTCCCACTGTGTGCTATACTGCGTTCTGCTTGCTGGAGGTTGCATCCAGCCAACTGGACTGAATCCACATTCATCTCCCTTTGGCCTGGGCCTTGCCACAGTAGCCCAGCCAGACTACCCACTGCACAGAGAAAGGCATTGATGAGAGACCTGCCTGGGGATCAGCACCCTGCTCAATGAACAGGAACGATGCCTCAGTGATTTGTGTGAACCCTGCTTTTCCTGGCACTCCAGTTGAACAACCTGCAGTCTCAATTTCATCCAGACTGTGTCCTATATTGGGTATTGTGAGTAAGTATCAATGTAGCTCCCTGCAACAACAGCTAAATCTAAAGTGTTATCATCTGATTGTCTTGTTGTCTTTTCCCTCACAAACTGAGTCGTCTGGCTCTGGATTACAAATAGCGCATGTTATGCATGTTTCTTTCTTCCATTACAGGACCCCAACCAGCTGCGACGCTGGCCTACCCCGGGCAACATTCCTGGCTAGCCCACCTCTTTCCTACCTGGGTACCCAGAGTGTGTGACCATTTAGGGACTCTGAAGTGCATGCATGACTGTTTGATTAATCTAGCTATTATACCAATTAACCTGATTACGCCCCTTCCTTGTTCAAGTTCCCTTAATAAATCAGATCAAACTCTTTTTGCATTTTAACCAGACTGTAGTTCAAGTCTGTACCAAAAGCACTGTTCTGTTGTTGTTTGCTGTGCCTAACCTTGTTTTACAGGGGGTCTTCAGGGTCGAACTGGTGGAACCAGCCCTGGTGGTGAGTGCAAACAGTGTGGGTAACTGCATGGTGAATAAGGGTCATTGCAAAAGTGATTGCTGTATATTGTTCAAGCCACTAGAAGGGAAAGAGGGGTTTACAGTGTCCCAGAGGGCTGTACCCAGGTAAGCTTGACCACTAACAACCCTGACCTCCAGGTGGAAGCACCCATGTCAGTACCCAGGCCCCTTAACCTGCAACTAGCCACGCAGGCAGGGGTAGTAGCACTTGGGGTAGTGCCACCTAGGGGTTACACCAGACATTTCTAGTCTCACAAATCAGGGACTGCAGGCTGAAAAACTCTTAATCTTCAAAGTAGTTCTTAGCTTAAAAAACAACAACATTTTTGCTTGAGAGAAAAGCATTTCCTGAAGGAGACTAAGACTGTATTACAGTGTCTGTGCAGCATTATTTTGTTTCAAATCTCCAGTGCTTTGTGAGAGACGTCAATTTTGAGAGGGACTGGAGAAAGAGAAACAACAGGGGCAACCGCACGGGGCAAAGAAGTAAGCAGACAGTACACAGAATGCCCTCAGAGCATGTCTACCAACCGCTCCAACAAACCAATCTCATTTACAGTCCCACTTTTCAAATACTTCCCTCCCACAACCTGCACCTGTTTGTGCTTCTGGCTATCCCATTTCGAGCTTGCTGATGTTCTGAAATCAATCATCTGTAATTTCTCCCATGCTGCATACAAAGCCTGCAAAAGTAAGAAGAATAAGCAAAACACATCTAATTAAATAGGCCCATTAAGAATCAGTAACAGTACAGGGTAATACAGACATGAATTAACAGTACCTGCACTTGCAAAAACAGCCATTCTGGTCTCATGAAGAAATTACACAGCCCTGCAGTTCATAACTGTAACCTCTTTCTTTCACTTCCTGTGGCATATTGCAGGAACTGACTGTTGCAGAGCAGGGGTAGGGTATGTAAATATTTAATAGAAATAAAAAAAAATGTACACCAGTGCAGATGGTTTCTATTCAAGTCTGTAAGTTTGTTTAGAAGCAAGGCATTTCCGACTACTGTTATGCTCGCTGAAATTGATTCTGATGCTATCTACAGACTGTACAATTAGTTTTTGTTAGCTTGCACTTTTATTTGCAGTTTAAAGAAACTTGTGCTTGCACTGTCTGAAATTGTTCTTTTCTCCCTCACACTTGACCCATCCCCTCCTGCCTAGCTGTCTGCTCACCTGCACTTGCCTCTCTCTCCTCCCTGCTATATCTCCCACCCCACCTCAACACCCCTCAGCGTTCACACAAATAACTTGTACCCTCTTTGTTCCCTCACAGCAAATCCTGTCTCTCCCTGGTCTTTTCTTTTGTCCTCTGTCCCCTCCCCCCTACTGATATTTACCTCTTCTGTATCCTCAGCTGGCCTAGTCGCCCCCGGCTACTGCCCAATCGGAGCAGCTCCCTGAATCGCATGCCGCCTAAGCAAGGTACGAGTACGAAAACGGAGTCTACCTGTGGTGTCTTCACCCAGTGTGGACCTTTTCTGCAAGATTTAAACTTGGCACCATTTCTTTTCTTCCCCGGACTTCGGGCTGAGCATGGAGCAGTAGCTTTTAACATTTTAGCAGCTCACCGCTCATGCTGAATTGTAACCAGGTCAAATGCAAGTGAAGCAGCAGTTGGTATAATCAGAACTTAAACAGGGCAATAAGCAGCAGGCTGCAAAGGCAGAATTTGAAACCGGGCTCCCTGGCGCTCGCTCTCTCTCTCTCTCTCTCTCTCGCTGGAGCTGCTAGCCCAGTCGCCTTCGACGTCTCCCCGCCCACCCCCCGCCTGCCCTCCCATGGTCGGCATTCACTCTTATAGGTTAAGGCAACTGTTCAGGTTAAATTTGCTATCTTCCCACTTTCCCATTGGCTTGTTATATTAACTAGCCAGAGAGCGCAAATAAATCTTTCCCAATTTCTCCTCCTCGAGTGGTATTTGCAAACATTTATGCTGTTACTGCTCTAAGCTCTAGTCTGCCCTGATCTTTTTCTTCCACAGTATTTCAGCCAGAATTACTTTACTCTCTCTCTTTGCATTACTGTCTGCCTGAATCTTTCTCTTTTTTCTTTTTCAACTTAATTCAGTTCTCGTCGCATCCTGTAGCTTCCCTGCCTGCAGCCTTTAATCTGTCTTTCTCAGCTTAATGCTCTCCTACCCCTATGATAAATCTTAGTTTCTTTTTGGAATCCTATACAACTCCTATACTAGGCAAGCCACTCTACTTTCTAACCAAGTAATAACTGTTGCTCCTCTCACAGCAATCACCTCTTGTCCTCTACTGTGTTCCTCAATCCCTGCTCTTTCTTAAAAATATGCTTGTTACTTAAGCCTGTAGAATGTTTTGGTCACCACTAACTATGACCTCTCTTGTCTTGTCTCTGGTGCTACTTAGTATCCCTAATGTACCTCACCCCAAATATCATATCCAACAAGGGGATGCATATCTAAATGATTTTGCCTACTCCAATATGCTAATCCTAACCTAATGTGGCATTGACATGACCCCTGCCCTCCTCCCTAAACCACTCATCTACCATGCTACGGCATCCACCACCAAATGATGGTGTACCTACTGCCGGAGCTATACCAGAATTGCCCTGCTTAAATTAAGGTATTTCATGTTGCTGGACCTTATACTGTCTGGAGACATAGAGTTGAACCCAGGCCCAGCAACAGGCATATCACCCTTAATCTGCTCTGGATATGATACGAAGGGACTTCACATAGTCCATCTTAATATTAGGAGTCTTCTCCGCAATCAAGCAGATCTAGAAGCCTGAGTGGCTAACCACCACCCAGATGTGCCCTGTTTATTGGAGACATGGCTAAAACCCTCTATCCCAGACACTTTTTGCCTGCTCCCAAACTACTCTCTTCTTAGATGTGACAGACCATCTCCTAAGCACGGTGGGGGTGTCTTCATCTATTACAAAAGCAACCTAAATATGACTATGATAACAGACAATAAAAACTCATGGTGTGAATATATCTTTGCTATACTCAGACTAGGAGATAAGAAACTCCACACTGTCTGTGCCTACAATCCACCTAATAGTGGAACATAAGGCCTAGCTGATTTGCTGGTTCAAACAACTACACACGCAGGGGAAAAATGAACTCATCATTCTCAGCGATATAAATCTAAACTGGCTTGGCAAATCTCAAGACACACTTCATTCCCTGGTGCAGAGCTACAATTTGCACCAAATCATTACTGATTACACAAGGGTGTCAGTCAACACTGACTCCAGCACCCTTATTGACTGGGTCTTAATGAATCGTGTGGATAGAATTGCAAAATCTGGTACGATGCCAGACAATATCAATGACCACTCCCCTGTCTTTTGCATATGGAGCACCTCCACAAACTCCACGTCCCACTAAAACTATATATGCTTCAGAAATTATGCTAACTTAAATCAAGGTAATTTCCTATATGATGTGTCTCACACTGACTGGTCCCCTGTCTTCCATTCTACTAGTACTGAAACTGCCCTGCTTGCCTTCCTGAGCAGGTTCCTACTCCTTCAAGACAAACATACCCCAGTCGTCACTCGGCGCATTCATGGTAAACAAACCAGATGGCTGCACAAAGACCTCCTCACAGCCCTCAAAAACAGGGACAAATGCTGGAGAAAGTTTAAAACGTCTGGTCTCCCAGCGGATTATGACAACTATAGAGAACAGTGATCAAAATGCAAAACACAAATAAGACTTGCAAAAAGCCAGTACTGCAAAGGCCTTCTGCTGGATGCTGCTGGTGACCCCAAGAAATTTTGGTCTCATGTCAAGACTTTCCTCGGCTCTAATCAAAGACCGCTAAATAATGACATGATATTGAAAGGCGTCCATTGCAATGACTCAGGTACCATTGCCAAAGCTTTTAACTCTTACTTCTCTGACCTCTCGAGCTACACAAATACTCTCTCCTCCATTAACCTAATACCTGGATCCCCCTACCCAAAAGAAACTTCACAGATGCCCACTTTCTACTTTAAAGCAATATCGAAAAATGATGTCCTCAAACATCTAAATTCTATATCAGACAGTACTGCTGTCGGATCTGACTGCCTTGAACCTAGGCTCCTCAAGCTTGCGGCACCTTTCATCTCAGGACCTCTGGCCTGTATATTCAACCTGTCCCTGAGTGAAGGCATGGTGCCCGAGGTATGGAAACTAGCTAGAATCATGTCAGTATTCAAAAAGGTGACAAGAAAGATATAGCCAACTATAGACCAATAGCAATATTGTCAACATTAAATAAAGTCCTTGAGAAGCTCATCTCAGCTCAGATCTCAGAACACCTTACAAAGTATAACCTCCTGCACTCTAACTAACATAGCTTTAGAAAAGGCCATAGTACTCAAACTGCTCTACTACAGCTGACAAATTATATTCTTCAAGCTTTGGACCAGGGTCATCTAACTGGTGCTGTTTTTATCAACCTGACAAAAGCCTTCAATCTAGCTAACCACCCTCTTCTGCTTACCAATCTCCACTCCCTGGGTTTCTCACCCAAAGTTGTAAATTGGTTCCATAGCTTCCTATCAAACAGGTATCAAACTGTGAAATTCAACTCGGCCACCTCAGAAAAAGCAGTCATCAATGTTGGTGTACCTCAGGGTTCTATCCTCGGACCCCTGATTTTCTCAATTTTTATCAACAACATTCCTCAATTGGTATCCTCCTGTTCATCATTGCTTTATGCCGATGACCTTGTCCTTTACACTAGCTCAGATAATATCCACTCTATTAATCACAAACTCTCCATGGACCTACAAAATATTCAATCCTGGATCACCAAAAATAAGCTTGTTCTAAACGTTGGAAAGACTAAGGCCATGCTCTTCGGATCCTCTATTAAATTAAAACAGCACTGTAAATCTTTCCAGGTCACCTGGGCTGACAGCTTCCCACTGGAGATGGTTACTTCTTTTAAATATCTGGCATCTTACTTGATGAATCCCTCCCTTATGATGCCCATATTACCTCCACCTGTAAGGCTGTAAATACCAAACTGGGCTTAGCCTACAAAACAAGCTATATTCTTACCCCCACTGATAGGACTGCCATTGCTAGAGGAATCCTACCTCCATCACTTTCTTACAGATCCGTAATCTATACAAATACGTCTAAAGCTAATCTTCATGTGTGGGACACTACCTACAACAATATATGCTGCTACGCCTCTGCTTCCTCCAGACTAAAACATCATTGCTTGCTGTACTCTGACCTAAATTGGCCTTCTCCTATTGTACAACATCTCCTCTCTCTCTTGGGAACCTGCTGGACAGTGTACTTTGATCTAGTATGCCCACCTACCTCCCTGCTGATCCCTCAGCCCATCTCCTACAGTCTCCGATCTACTGACCTTTCCTTGATTTTCATTCCCAGATGTAGAACTACCAAAGGGAAATAAGGTTTCTCGCATGTAGGTCCCTCCTACTGGAACTCGCTGCCCCTAGATGTCCGCCTTGCACCTAATCATGCCACATTTAAGAAAAGGCACCGCTCCCTTATTACTACTTGTGCTCAATGTACCTGCTTCAACCCTCCATAGAACTAGATTTACTCTGCCCTGGCTGCCCTTGGTAACACCTTCTATGGTGTGAGATGGCACTCTGCTCCTTCAGCCTCCCTTAAACCTATCCCAATTTTACCTCTCTCCCTGCCCCCTTCCAAATCAACACCCTTTCACTTTCAGTATGTTGTAATAATGCCTACGTTGATATATTTCTTCTTTCTGTACCTCATATCTTGTGTTATTACTAAGATAATCTATACTTGGGCACTTATCTCCAATTGTATAACTTTTACACCATTCGTGCCTTGTACCTTTATTTGTCCTAACTTTGTCTCACTTTATGTTTGCGATGTATTGCACATCTTCTGACACTGTATTCTATGTAACTGTTATCTCTCTATGATGTTGACCTCTCGGGTCATGCCTGAAAATAGTCACTTTTGTGTCTAGTGCACTTACCCGGTCATCAAAAAATTAATTAATTAATTAATTAAAAAATGTAAATTTTTTTGTGTGTACGATTTCTTTATTTTTATCAAAGGGGACTTTAAAGAGTATAACCTGTTGACCCCTGTCCCAGCTCTGCAGTGCTGTGTCCCAGCTCTGCATGAGTTTACCGTTGAGAATGAACAGCTTAACTGTAAACATTTACATGCTGGACAGTTTTATTACTTTCCAAGAAAACTTGGAGAGGTGAGTTGTGTGCCTTATTCTAAACTTTTTTAAACCAACATCAAATCCTATAGTAACATTTAGCTGTACAGTGTTAAGTCTGTTTACTATTGCCCTCCTATTCTTTAAAGGGGCGCAGTATGGGACAAATTTTACTTTTATATACCAGAGGAGTGCAACTAAAATGGTGCAGGGTCTGCACCGGAAGACATATGAAGAGAGACTTAAGCAGCTTAATATGTATGTCCTGTATGCGAGCCCATATGCAGATATTTGAGAGGGTGGCAGCACAGACAGCAATGTGTGACGGAATCACTCCGGGAGCAGGGCCTCTGTTTTTTTTTTTAGCTTTTTTGGCACCAGTAGTAAGTTTGTGGCAATCGAGATCGACGCGGAGGAGCAGGTCAGGGTCCTGGTCAATGAACGATGATGGCAGCATGGGAGAGGTGGTGGTGGTTGCTGCAGCCAAGAAGAGGGACAGCTGTATTAATTGGAATGCCTGTCAATTTGAGGTTGTTGCCCTGTCTGCACTGCAGCCTGTGACTAGGATCCCAGTTCAGTAAGGCATTCTCAATTCAAATCTGGTCAGAATATGTGGCACTTTACTTACTGAGATTCAGGCAACATTTGATGGAGTAGAGTGGGTTTTAAAGTGTGTGTGTGGACTTTTACAGTTCTCTTTACAGTAAAAGTTCTACTCCAGCATCCTTGTCAGATACTGAAAATTACCTGGATGGCTTGAACCTGCCCTGTCTGCAAGCCCACCACAGGTTGTCTTTGTCTTCCCCCCATTTCCATATTGGAACTGGAAAAGGCAATTAAAGGGTTGGCATCGGACAAGTCACTGGGGCCTGATGGTTTCCCTTCCAACTTCTACAAAATTTTCCATAAAGAGCCAGCCCTTCTTCTTCTTAATTTATATGAATATATGTACGCTGCAGATATTTTAGATCCCACGTTATTGGAAGCCACTATAGTATTACTTCTCAAGCCAGACAAACTACCAAAGGACCCTGCCAGCTACCGTCCCATTTCTCTTCTAAATTGCGATATTAAAATACTGACAAAAAATTCTGGCCAACAGGGTCAAGAAGATCTGGACTCATTTGTTGAGCCCTGAACAAGCTGGCTGTGTGCAAGGCCGTTCCTCAGCCGATCATCTTAGAACCCTTTCACATATCTTTCATGCTGCTCAAGTTTCTCAGACCCCTATGCCTCTAATCTCATTAGATGTGGAGAAGACCTTGGATCGAGCCAATTGGGACTTTCTCTGGGCCACACTTAAAAAAATGGATTTCCCTGTTATATTTATCAGATGGATCCAGGTGGTGTACAGGTCCCCTTCCGCAAAAATTTATTGTAATGGGGTCTTTTCATCTTGGTTTTCTTTGTTTACTGGCACCAGACAAGGATGCCCACTATCCATTTTTCTTTTTAACTTATATTTAGAGCCTTTTCTTCTCAATATTAAACAGGCTCCATCTGTACAAGGTTGCCCAGTGTACCAGCACTCACTAACTTTGTCAGTATACACGGACCATATTTTGCTCCATTTGGCATATCCCGATACATAATTGGCTCATGCTTTACAAATTATTACACAGTATGGTCGGTTATCAAACTACAAGCTATATCTTTCGAAATCAGAAATATTTCCCTTAAATGCATTTACCCATAAGGCCAGTTTCTCCCAATTTGGGATGAAATGGTCTCCGCATTCGATTAAATATTTGGGATTGCATCTCACTAAAGACCCTGGGTTGCTCAGGAAACTTAATCTGAATGACTTAATGGTAAATATTCAACAGGACCTTCAAAGATGGGCCAAACTCCCTCTCACGTTATGGGGCCAGATTAGTATCATTAAGATGAACGTCCTGCCCCGCCTTTTTTGCCCTTTAAATTTACTAAATTTGTGACTCCCTTTATCCTATCTGCATCATTTTCACTCTACGCTATCTAAATTTATTTGGCAGGGTAAGTGTCCTGGACACTCCTTCCTTAAGCTTAGTCTCCCCAAAGATTTGGGTGGACTGCGTCTGCCTAATTTTATTTTGTATTATTGGGACAGCCATTTGTCGAAGTTGGGGAGATGGTTGCTAGTTGGGGACAACGATTTCACTCCTATTTGGCTCCAGCTCAAAAGACAGATTCTGGATTCGAATAACCTCAATTCACCTATGATCTTCTTTCTTTCCAGTTTGGCACTACCAACGGTTATTAGTACCTCGCTTAAAGTTCTTGCTCAATGCTGGCACTTTTTTGGTATTTCATGTAAAAGGGACATGGAACAGCACCTTATTCTGAATCCTAATATTAGAATTGGTGGATTACCGATCCCATTGGGGTGGCTTCCTCAGTTTCAAGGTGCATTGATAGAAGGCCTCTTCTCGCATGGCTCTCTTCTCTCTTCTCCTGAAATCATGGCAAGTTTTAAAATTCCTCAGAAGGATATATTTAAAGTCTTTCAATTGAGACACCTGGTACTGAATAGCTTTGGTACTAAGTTTAAGGAATCTCAAGTCAGGCCTTTCCTTCTTCAAATACAAGATAATGTAAACAGACCCCGTGTTATTTCAAGGATCTATTCCTTTCTACTAGGCCTTAAGTTCCCTAATTCCCTGGTGGGTTCTGTAGTTTGGACTTCTCTTCTGCCAAATACCACTTTTAACTGGACCCAAATTTGGAAAGATTTGCACAGATACCACACTCAGGACAGGTTAAGGCTTATCCAGGATCATATTTTAAATAATATGTATTATACTCTGGTTAAACTGGCTAAATTGGGTAGGCTTTCTGGTTCTAGTTGCACTAGATGCGGTTAGGCTGAAGGAAATCTGCTACATATTTTCTGGTACTGTGAGAAGGTAGCTCCTTTGTGGCAAACAATTCAGTCTAAACTTGATCCATTATTGGGTTTGGATAAGTTGTTTACTATAGAGGTATGTGTTCTGGGCATGTATTCCAGTATTGATATCCTGGAGCGTAAATTTCACATGGCATTAATTTCGGTGGTAGTTAAGAAATTGGTACTTAAGCATTGGATGGACCAACTGACCATATCTTAAGTGGAATGGCTAAAGGATTTATCTGCAAGTTTCAAGACTGAAAGGCTGATTGCAAGTTCGCACAACTGTATGAGTTCATTTAATAAAAAATGGGGTAAACTATATGCCTTATATTTGCATAAATAATCTCTGTCAGATTTGTCTCTGTATGTGCCTTGGCATTTCATTGGTACACTGTACTAATTTTATTTTATATTTCTCTTTCAGCTGGTTGTAATAAGGGTGAGGGCACACTCCAAGGGTGGGGGAGGTTAAGGTGGGGGTGTTTGGGTTAGGCTTGTATTGGGGATTTGAGTATCCTATGTTTTCTTTATCTTGTTTTATGGTTTGGGGCAGTACTCCGGATGTATATGGGGGTTGTTTTATCTTGGACACGATGTAACCGGACAGATGTTTTGATGTATTTGTATTTAAAACTTAATAAAGTGTTGAAATTTCAAAAAATTAAAGTGTGTGTGTGGGGGGACACAGCCACAGTGCTGTAGAGCTGTCTGAGACTCTGGGAGGAGACAGTTTTCTCCCACTGCAGCAGCGACTCCATTAGAGTTGACTGGCCAGAACTTTCAACATTGGGGGCCCCCTACACAGACTTAAGCACTGCAGCATCAGTGTACTTCCATCTGGGGGAGTACAGGGACAGGGAGTTTTTTGGGAGGTCAAGGGCAACAAATCAGCCCTAACCTGCTCTGTTTGGTAGCCCTTCATATCCACCTCGGTGGCTGACATTCTTGTGGACCCAGTTCTTGGGCCAATCCCACACCCAACTATTTGATCCACACTGGAGGGGGTCAGATTTCAGGGATGTCATCAGAATACCTAGTCCTGAGCCAGTCAAGTGGCACTGAGGACTGAAGGGTTGGATGCCTTACCTCTCAACATGCCAGTGATGTGTGTTTGGGAATGAGCATGGCATGCCGAGAGTCCTGTCTGTGTGGGGAAGGGCTGGGAGTGGACTGAGCAGCTGCTAGGCAGCTATTTTCCCCAGGGTAGGAGTGGTAGGCCACTCCGGCTCTTGGCTGCCACTGAGTAGAGGTTCAGTGGTAGTGTCAAGCATGGGGGGTTAAGCTCTAGATGTTAGGGCAGCAGGGCAGGTCGGGGCTGTCTCCAATGCCAGTGCACATGCACACCTCCACGTGCATGCACATCTGTGAATGGCTGGGGCGCTGAGCTTTAAGGGGAAGAAAACGTGGAAAACAGACCCACCTCCCCAGCCTCAGCCCCTCCCTCATGCACCTTTCTATCTGTCCTTTGCCTTGGCTAGTTTCCTCAAGCCTGGAAAAAGGCAGTTACTGTATCTCTGTCATCCTTAAAAGTGGTGACACATCCTCCCTGGCAGCTATCAGCTGATCTCTGTTCTTCCCCTTCCTCTCAAAAGCCCTGGAAAAAATAGTGGCAGATCAATTGTCCAAATATCTCACCTCCCACAATCTACTATGCAGGGAGCAGCATGGCTTCCAGCCACGTCATAGTATGACCACAACCCTTGTGGAGTTCTCTAATTTCCTTCATGAAACCCTTTGACAAAGGCCACCTTGCCAGAGCTGTCTTTATTGACCTCTCCAAGGCTTTTGATATGGTCTGTCACCCTCTCCTTTTTGACTCATTCCTTCAACTTGGCTTTTCCCAAGGCCCACTTGATTGGTTCTCTAGTTACCTCCCCTCACGTTCCCAATGTGTTAAAATATACAACACCCTCTCCGGCAGCCATCCTGACTGCTCAGAGGTACCACAGAGCTTCATTTTGGGCTCTCTTCTCTTCAGTCTCTACCTGAATGCCCTACCCAACTCCTGCTCCAGCAAGGTTCTTCTATATACAGATGTTGCTGTCCTCTTTTCCTCCCACGCTGACCCCATCTCTCTTCAGACCTCCCTCCAGTGCTCTTTCAGCCAAATCGAGAACTGGTTTATTGCCTGCAGGCTGGTTGTTAGTGAAAATCAGAATGTACCCAAAATTAAATGTCCTCTTTTCCCTAAACTGAATACCACTACTGAGAAGGTCCCATTCAAGTAGTAACATTCAGCAAGGGGAGCATTCCTGTGCAGGTATTTACTACAGCATGAGAGTCACAGCTAGGGCATTAGTTGTTCCAGATTTGGGTGTATCTGTTTTAAGTTAATTCCAGATTGAATCTAAAACCAGTGCACATTTGGGGCCCAGTGCAAACGCTTTCCTTGTGCAGATACCGGTTTGTGCACACAGACTGGGCTTTGAGCAGATTTCCTATGTTCAGAAGCCTGGTTTGCATGTGCAAACAGAGTCTGCGGCTGAGCAAACTGTGGAGGGGGATGCAATGCAACTGTACGTGCGGGGACCTGAATACTATTGTCCATTGGACCTTCGCCTCCTTATCTCCTCCAATTCTCCCTCTGTTACGCTTTCCCCACCATCTCCCTGATCTGTTTAACTGACCCCCCCCACGCTTTTTTCTTTACTTCCCCCTTTTTCTCTTTATCTTATCTCCTCCACTTCACTCTGTTTTATACTTTCACCAACTTCCCCCTGTTCTGCTCAGATGATTCCCCTCACACTTTTTCTTTCATTTTCCCCTTTTTTATCGCTCTTCCTTTTTTCTCTTTCACCCTGCACCACCCTTGTATCTGGCTATTACTTCCCCTGTTATCCTTTCCTTGTCCTACTCCATCACATTCTCATTCTCACCTTCCTCTCTATCCGGTCCCCCAGGCTATGTTTCACTTATTTTTATGCTTTTTATATTAAAATATTGGCTGCCTGTTGTAATTAGCACACATTTTTGTATCTAATGTAACCCCTCTTGATTTATGTATATATTCCACCTTGATATATATATATGTGCTTGTTGCTGTTAAATGTGATCAGGACCTCCTTGTGAATGAGCCTGCTCAAGAGAGTTATTCACATATATAATCTTAAACTTGAATAACAGCTCTGCAGCTAGTACCTGTAGCAACGTCACCATCTCCCAAGAACCCCCCCACCCACTCCCAGCCAATGATCCCTGGTCTCTGTTTCAGCATCTGCAACCAGCGCCTGCTATGGGGTGCAAACCAGTGAGTGCTCTGGTGTCACACAGTGGAGTATTCAATTACCAGTCACAAGAAATCTATCCCCCATGTACCACAGGTTGCGGTCCAGGTCTCTGGTGTCTAGAGCCCCCAGCATGGCACTAAACATCCAGCTCCTCTCCCCCACCCAATCCTCCCACACACTAGCCTCTCCTAGTAATGTCTTGTTTGTCTTCAATGTCTAATTAGACCAGCCCTGGGACACCCAGACTGGTCTCTCCCACATAAGGGACCAATTTTCTTTCACTCGGACCATGCCTGAGACCCCTTGACTAGCATCCCCTAACTATACCTCCCATCTCTGTCCACCCTGACCAGCAATTGGAACCCAGATCAGTCTTCCACACCTAAATCTCTCTGTACGTATCCTGAACCATCCCTGGGACTGCTGGGCTTGCCTGCCTCACCTATGCCCCATGGTAACTCCAAAGAGACCAGTCCTGGGATGACTGGAATGGCCTTCCATGTCTATGTTTCTTTTTTTTTTCATCTTTATCCCTCCTTACTGCCTCCGGTGCCCCCTCCTTCTGTCCGCTCATGTCCCCCAGTACCTACCTTAGGGATCTGCCCCTAGAGTGCCCATCCTCCTCTCCTCGCACATTGGGGTCTGTCCTGTAGGTGGTCCGGGTGGACTTAGGGCGGACTTCATCTAGGGCTGCCGGAGGGTATTTTCCAGTTTTCTCCCCTGATGTCCCCACTCCCCCAGGACGCCTTGCGCTTAGGACGACGTCCCGAGTGGTAGCGCGTTACGCACGCAGACCCCTCATGCGCCAAGACGCCCCTCCCGGCTCCGACAGGCTGCCGCCTCCACCCTTCCTCTCGCCGTGCTTCCACCGCTATGGAAGCGAATGCAGAGCACAATGCGCCTTGGTAACCCACCCTGAGGGAGGAGAGCATCCGCTGGGACGCCGATCCTCCCTCCCCCGCCGACTCGACCACCCGAGTCCGCGCTCGAACCGGGTCGCCGCCAGCGAGGTAGGTGTGCGCCTAGCCAACCTCAGCGCAACCGGGCCGGCTCAGTGTCTATGTTTCAATTGTACACCCACTTGGACCAGTCCTGGGAGCACTGGATCTGCCTCCACCACCTACATTCTCCATGTCCCTCAATCTAGATCATCGTTGGGATCCAAGGACTAGCTTTTCCTAACAACCTCTCCCCTTTTTACCCACCTAGACTATCTCTGGGAAACCATACTGGCTGTCCCTACCTATGTCACCATGTTCCTTCACCCACATTATCCCTCGGACCACCAGACTAGTCTTCCACATCTATGACTTCACCGCCTGCCCACCCAGCCTTGCCCTTTTCCCACCAATGTTCCCATGTTCCTCTACCTGCACCAACCCTATGACCACTGTATGGGACTTCTCCATTTAACTCTCTCGTCTTCCCACCGAGGCATGTTCAAAGGTTTAATGCCACCAAGTCTGCTTATAGAGTCTGGTAAAGCCACATTGCTTAACCCCAGCACTTTGCAAATGAAAATGTGATGCATTGCTAGGGGTGGAGTTACAGAGTTGATACCATGAATTTGTTTAGAAGACTTGAAGAAACAAGTACAAAAATCACCCTAGTGCAACAATAGTTAAATATCAAACTACAAATGCAGATACATATGGCTATATATATGGGAGGCAGTATAGCACAGTAGTTTAAGGCTCCTAGCTGCAAATCTGGTGACATCCAGCAGACCAGTCCTGGGTTTGAACCCCACAGCTTCCACTTGCATACTGTGTGACTCTAAGCAAGTTGCTTAACCTCCCTGTGCTCCCAGGTGGCACCTGTAAAAAAGCTTTCAGCTTAGTGTGCTACTCCAGGTTAAATAACTAAAAAAATAAATATGTGAAATACAAAAGGTGCTCCTCCACATACCCAATATATGCAAAAAGTAATACATCCCAGATCAACTGCCAGTTCTACAGTAAATAACAAAAAATGGCGGAAAGGAGGAAGGGCATATTTTGTCTGCACAGTGAGCCATTTGATGGCACCAGTATTTATAAGCTATGTTTGGGTTGCTGTCAATCACTGTCACTGGGCCGTACTGTATATGGTATTTGCTCATTGAGAGCTCAGTCGGTAGCCAGTTGCACTGGTGAGAGGAGGGCTGTGCTGCTCGCCAGCTGGGGGAGAATAAGGTGGTGGGTCACACCTTTACCAGAAGGGGGGACCATTAGACTACTAGGGATTTTGAGTTTTACAATGGTTTCAACCCTCAGACAAGGGGAAGGGGGGAAGGACTACTAGACCACCAGGGATAATTTTATATTACAACTGGGATGGGGATCAGACAACAGGGAGGGGTGGGTGCACTGCACTACTGGGGATCCTTCTGTTTTTTATCACAAGGATGGCTGTCAGACATTGGGGATGGGGAGGGAGTACTGGACTAACAGCGATCTCTTTTGTCACCACGGGGATGGCAGTCAGACAACGGGAAGGGAGAGGAAACATTGGACTAACAGGGATCTCTTTTGTCACCATGCAGATGGCGAATGGAAACTGAAGAGGGAGAAAGGAGATCACTATTACTGATACAGGGTTGACGATTGGGGACCAGATAGGGCCACCACACTATGGAAAATATTACTTTTATTAATACAGGGTCAGTGATCGGAGACTGATTGGGGGAAGGGACACTACACTATGGAAAAGATCACAATTATTAATACAGGGTCAGCAGTCAGAGACCAGGGAGTAGGAGGGACACTACATTATGGAAAAGATCACTGTTATTAATACAGTGTCGGTAATCAGGGACCAGAGGGAACACTACACTATCGAAAAGATCACTATTATTAATATAGGGATGTCAATCGTGGACCGGGTGGGGGAGGGATTCTACACTATGGAAAAGATCACTATAATTAATACAGCGTCGGCAACTGGAGACTGGGGAAGAGAGAGGGACACTATACTATGGAAAAACATTACATTTCTACACCAGGACAGTGATTGGAGTAGGGTGGCAGCACACCATGGGGGACTGCAGCTGCGTGGAGTTTGGGCAGGTGGGGGGGGCTAAACTAAGCCATCCACAGGCCATGTAAATGGTCTCATAATAGGCATACTAATGGGCACTAGTGTCTTGCATGCCCAATGGGCACATTTGCATGTGTAACCCCCTACAAATGAGGGTTCCTGGAAGTCTTTCTTGGGCTTGCCTAAATGCCCACTGCCAGGCTGGTGTTCTGTGTCCTAGTGATTTAAAAGTGTTTGCATTTGAGTGCCCTGTTAGCCTCCACACCTGTCTCTTTAAGAGCTGCCTATCTTGTGTGTAAAATTGATCTGGTTAGGGACTGAGTAGTTTCAGGCTCGAGTCCTGCCCGGGCTGCAGTGTTATCACTCCATTTTGCCATTGCTATTTGCGCAGAGGGAGCCCTGCTAGGAACTATGACTGTTTACTGTTTCCCTGTTTTAATAATAATAATGTTGTAGTTTGTCTAACCTGCCTTCCTTTGCAGCATGGACATTTCAGTATTGCCCCACCATTTTGGTTCTGGACTGGCTATTAGGACCAATCAGTATTTCTGGGGACTCTAAAATGGTGTCTGTCCCTAGGGGTCTTGTGGGAGCAAATTTCTGTAGGAATTGTAGTTTTTGCACTTTGGCGCCTAAATAGACCTGGAGGGGGAGCCCTGGCTTCGACAGACTGATGGATCAACCAACTGAAAACCTTTTGGACCGAAGGGAAATTCTCAAGCTGTCTACTGCAGTGTTTCAGTCTGGAGTTGGAGTTTGAAGAGTAAACAGCTCGAGTGATTCGAGCAGCTGCCCCTGGGTAGTAGCATGGGAAATCAGTGGAAAGGCTAAGTTAGGCCTGTCTGCCTGCTGTCCCCCGAGAGAGAATTTTTTGAAAGGCTTAGTAACCGGACTGTATCTGAAATCGTATCTGATAAAGCCACTGAATTGTGACCAGCCTTGAACCTGAAGAAGACCAAAGATTTGCTGTACACGATTGGACTGTCAGGATACCCTTTCACCACAGAACTCCCGGTTTTGCTCAGAGACACTGATATTGCTGCTGGACTGCTATCCTTTTTTGTGGTATGGTGATTGCTTTACTATAAATGTGCATGTATGCTGTTAGTGGGTCGCGATTTGGTTCCCCACTGTGTAATTGTGCCACGCTTGCTGGAAGCTGCATCCAGATTTCCCAGACTGATATCCGAACTGTCTTACCTGACCTGGACCCTGCCACACTGGCCCAGCTAGCTACTTCAGCTGCAGAGAACACCATCAACTCAAGACCTGCCTGAGGATCAGCCCCCTGCTCAACATCACAAACAGGAACAACACCATGGTGAATTGTGTGGGCCCTGCTTCTCCTGGCAAACCAGCAAGTCATCCTGCACTCTGCATTTCGTCCATTCTGTGTCCTGTACTGGGTAGCATGAGTAAACACCAGGGTAGCTCCCTGCAACAACAGCTCAATCAAAGTGTATCATCTGATTTAACTATTTTGCCTAATCTTCACGAACTAAGCCTCCTGGCTCTGGATTAAAAATTGTGTGTGCTTTGTGTAAGCCTTTTGTTTTCATCACAGGGCCCCAACCAGCTGCGATGCCAGCCTACCCCGGGCAACATTCCAGGCTAGCTCACCTCACTTCCAACTGGGTACCCAGAGCGTATGACTGTGCCAATACTAAATATGCATGCATAATTGCCTGATTAGATTAGTTTTTACAATCAATTAATCAATCTGACTACACCCCTCGTTCAATTCCCCTGAATAAATCAGAGCTAACTCTTTTTGCATTTAATCTGTCTGTGGTTCCAGTTTGTACCAGAAGCACTGCACCATTGTTATTTGCTGTGCCTAACCTTGTTTTACAGGGGGCTCCAGGGTTGAACTGGTGAAACCAGTCCTGGTGGTAAGTGCAAACAGTGTGGGAATTTGTATGCTGAATGGGGGCTATTGTGAAAGTGTTGCTGCATATTGTCTTGGCCGCTCGAGAGGAAAGAAGGGGGTTACAGTGTCCAGGAGGGCTGTACCCAGGTTAGCCTTGTAACTAATAACCCTGTTCTCCAGGTGGAGGCACCCGTTTCAGTATCCAGGCCCCTTAACCTGCAACTAGCCAAGCAGGCAGGGGTATTAGCCTTTGGGATAGCGCCACCTAGGGGTTACACATGTCTCCTTTTGTGAATGGGGGGCTTAACATGTAGCGCTATTGCTGGCAGCTCATTCTCAAGACTGACTGTTGGGTGCAGCGCTACTAAGGTTCCCAGTGTTTTCCAGGGTTGACACTGCCGCCAGTTGCACCTATTCACATTCGGATAGGGCGGTACACCATCCAGTTGTGAATATATATTTTTGGTCATTGCACAGTGGCAAGGCATGGGACAAACCTTTGCACTGCAGTTTGTCCTTTTTTGTAAATCCAGCCCAAGATTTTTAATCGCTGAGATTAAAGATCATTATAATAAGGAATATATACAAATATACACTGAAATAAGGTTGTTTTCCTTGACAAGATAAAATATGATACTTTGTCTTGATATAAGCCTTGATATATAGGGTGGATGGGATAGGGTAAGTAGGAGGGTCAGGGGAGGGGAGAGAGGGGCAACTGCAGTATAAGAGTTGCTACCTGCACATTCGAGCAGACTCGATAGACCATAAAGCCTTTATCTGCTGGCAAATCCATATGTTTATATATAACACGGATTCTCAGCAGGAAGGCCATGTCAAATGAATCTGATAGATTTTTTTTTTGAAATTGTATTTTATCCTCCTCCTCTGCCTCCTCCGACCCTTCAGCGTTGTCCCGCAGACATCCCACTACCCTCGACCAGCTCACACAATCACGGGCCCTCATGGAGCCGTGATTTACCCCAGGAGGGAAGGAAGTAGGGGCCATC
This sequence comes from Neoceratodus forsteri, assembly GCA_016271365.2. Classification (NCBI taxonomy): domain Eukaryota; kingdom Metazoa; phylum Chordata; order Ceratodontiformes; family Ceratodontidae; genus Neoceratodus; species Neoceratodus forsteri. Next base: position 186,772,762 of record CM057459.1, on the reverse strand, counting down.
CCCCGTAACTTACAGTTTTGTCGGCCCCGTGGACTTGCTGAGTGGGCGCGGGCAAATCGCGGGCACGTCCCAGGACCCCGCTTCCTCCCGGACAAGGCAGGCTCCATTTTCCTGTTTCCTCCTTCCCCTTAGCAGATGCAATCCCCTGACGTCATGACGCGTACGTTGACGTCTGCTCTGCTATTGGTGGCTGTCCGACCAATCCCTGAAAGGGCATGTGCTTCCTCGAATCTCAGCTCGGGGTCGCACAAGGGCCGGAATGTGGCCGAATCCCTTCCCCGGAGTAGGCGAGCTGTCGTCGGGTGCTCAAGCCTGACTCCCCCAGCCGACCCACAGCTACCCGAGTCCGCTCGAACCGGGTAGCGGCGAGGAAGCGGGTGTAGCTTCAATGCCTCAGCTCCCTGCGCCACCGGCCGCTAATCTGATAGATTTTTATGTTGTCTTGCACGTGTGCAAGAAACAAGATGCAGTAACTTTAGAATAGCAGGTTTTGGAGGCGTGGTCGTGTTGTAGCCAGTGGTGCCACTGCTTTTTGGGAGGGCCCCGTGGCATGAATAAGATTGCACGCTGTTTATGGCAGCAGTGCAAAAGCATGCCACCAACTTAAAATGTTTTATCCGCTGCAATGAGGGAGCTCCAACTCATTGCAGGGCATGCCTTTCCTGGTGTAACATTTCAATAAGACATGGCAGTGGCTGTGCTGTCTGCCTCACACAGTCCCCAGAAAAGCCAATGCTGGGGGTGCCTAATCCCCCTGTCGGCATCATCATGCCCCCGACCTGAGTTAATTTGCCAAAGTGTCCAATCTCCGTTGGCATCATGTCCCATGCCAGTTGTTTGCCGAGGGGGTGCCCAATCCCCCTTGGCATCAACCCCCCAAACACATTTTATTTGTAGATGGGCTGCCCAATCCCCACCCCTAAATATGCAGGTGGCGCACTGGGAACCCACCCCAGAGTGTGAAAAGTACCTGTTAAAAGAAAAAACCTTCCCATGATATTTATTATTATTTTTTTTAACCCTGTAAAGTAGAAAATGTTCCTTCAGCCCAGCCTGCGCCAACCCACGGCATACCCCACTTTCCCACACCCCCTCACCCTATTCTTACTTCCGGAGCTCGGTGCAACGATATTTGGTGGACCTGGAACACGTCTACGCTCTTCAAAGCTGACCGTGAACTGAAGAAATGCCAGTAAGCTGTTGAATGGCATAAATAGGTTTTTTTCAACTTTGGTGCATATCTCAGACATTTTTGGGAATTTTGTCACCAAATTTTCACCATGGGGTTATTGGGACCCCCTCCTCATGAATTCAGCCATTGTCATGGTGTTATTCTGTCCCAAAAGGTGATTCTGTGGTCACTGCCTGAAATCATCTTCCGGGGCTGATGAATGAAACCGGCAGAATTTTCGGCACCACCGCTGAGTGCGGCGCTAGCCGCCACGCTGATTCCTGATACATCTTCTGGCCGCCTCCCTGGAACTCTGCACCAGATCCTGCTACCAGGTATGAGTGCCTAAGGCTATGAAAGCTCCACATTTTGCAGCTGCATTCCAATTGGTATAGCACTGCTGCTGGTGTCCTGTGATTGGACAGGACAATTTTTACACCTCAGACATTGGTGTGCACATGGACTGCTGCCTAAACTGTCTTTCTTCTACCTCCAGAAGCATTTCAGCTACTTTGGTCTTTTGGGACACTGTTATTTTGCTAATTTCAGCCTGTGCATGACCTTTGTGGACTTTAATCCAAGCTGCCTGCTTGCCTTGTTAATTAATGTATTTAATAGTGCAGTTTTGGTCCTGTAACCTGATTGCTGCTGTCTGAATTTCTCTCGCTCTCTCTCTCTCTCTCTTTGTCTGTCTCTCTCTCAGTTGTCCCCTGCATCACTCCATTCTCTCTGAATCCCTCCCGAAACTCTGCCACAGTCTGAACAGCTGTAATTCCCGACCCCCCACCATCAGCTCCTGGCCCTCTATCCAATTCTCTCCATTTTTCGCTCAGAAAGCCCTAGTTTCACCTGAGCACTTGCCTCCTCTCCCCTTCCCCATCTTTAACCTTGTCCTCACCCCCCTCTAAATCTGTGCCTCAGCTCCTTTGTCTTTCCACCCCATCCTTAGCTACCTCACCTCATTCATAGTAATTTTGTTTAGCACCCCTGCCCCTGCTGACGGACTGTCACCAGCCTCTCGCCCATACTTGCTAAACTCTTATATTAATTCTCCTCTCCTTTTTGGCCCCATTAGGCATCCTGGTGAAATGTTTGGTGTCACCGCTGAAAGTGGCGCTGAACAGCCGCCGTGACGACTCCTGATACATCTTCTGGTCGCCTCCCTGGAACACTGCACCAGATCCTGCTACCAGGTACGAGTGCCTAAGGCAGTGAAAGCTCCATATTTTGCATCTGCATTCCAACTGGTGCGGTGCTGCTGCCAGTGTCCTGTGATTGGACAGGGCAATTTATACACCTCGGCCATTGGTGTGCACAAGGACTGCTGCCAAAACTGCCTTTCTTCTACCTCCTGAATCATTTCAGCTACTCGGGTCTTTTGGGACACTGTTATTTTATCGCACCCCCACAACCCCCTTCCAGGCCTCCTTTAAATACACTCTGGCCCCTTCCATCTTGGGCTGCTTCACCAATCTATTACAGCAGCCTCAGCCTCAACCAATCATACTTGCTTTAGTCGATCTCCTATTTTGCTGTTTTTTTTTCTCTTTTCCCCTCTTAGCCAAACTGTGTCTCCTTCCTATCCCCAACCATGGCAGCTCTAAACCTGCTTCCCACAATTATATTTGCAGTTATGATAGTGCTGCTGTGTCCCACTTCACATGAGGTTACCTCCTCTCAATCCACCTGCCAGCTAATGCCAATCACCGCTCTGCATTACAGTCTTGGCATGACAACGGGGATTCAACATAATTATCCCATGGTCCACTGCTCCCCATTTTGGCATACTGATTACCTTCTGAAGCCTCAAACAACTAGCCCATGAGGGAACCTACTTGCAGTAGCAGTTGTCTGCAATAAGGCAGGACGACCACGGCACCATTACACCAAGGCACGCAGACGTCTAACAAACAAGCAATCCATCAAAATTCTTTAAAGCTCTTACCTGAGGTTTCTTTTAATGCTACTTCTTCTCTCAGGAAACATTCACCCTAACCCTGGACCTCTTGGACTGTCTGCCCACCCCTAGAATAGAACAAGGGGGTCTCTCACTCTGGCGTCTATCAATGTCTGTAGCCTCCTCAGCAAACTCGATAACCTCCAAATCTGGATCCACCAACACAATCTTGACATCCTCTCTGTCGTTGAAACTTGGCTTACCCCCAAGATCCCTGACACTGCTGTTGCAATTCCCAGATACTCAGTCTTCAGGCAGAGCAGGATTTTGAAGCAAGGTGGTGGCTGTGCCATCTACCTGAGAGATACTATCATGGGACACGTTATCCCATTTCCTAGCCCGGGATCCCCATCTCAGGTCCTTGCTATCAAAGTTCTCCTAGGGACCCATAACAAAAATCTTACTATAGTCTATGTATATATACCCCAAAGGAGTTGGTCAGTGGCTTCAATATCATAATGGAATGCCTCAAGGGACTGCGCCATAACATGAAGACCATAATTATGGGTGATTTTAATATTAACTGGCTTGCATCTGAGGCCTGCATCTATAAAGATACTGTCACTGCACAGCACCTCACACAGCTTGTCCCCACACCCACTAGATGCAACTATAGGATGGGGACCTGCACCCTAATTGACTGGACACTATCAAACCACCCTGAAAGAATCACTAAGGTGCCTGTTCTCCCAGACTCCTTAAGTGACCACTCATCAGTAATCTGCGCTTGGGCTATCAACTTCACCAAGCCCCCCCTAAAATAATATACACTAGGGTTCTCAAGCAGGGGCACCTACACCTGCTAAAATCTCACTTAAGCAGGCTGGAATGGTCTAAAATTGACAATCTCAAGGACCTAAACAAAGCCTTGAAACTGTTGATCAGTCATTTCACTGCACCTGTGATATCTATGCACCCCTCTTAAAGAAGAAGGTCAAATGGAAGTCTAACCCCTGGATAAACTCTGAGCTCAGAGTGCAGCTCAAACAAAGGGACCACCTCTGGCACTGTGCTTGAGCCACAGCAGCGAAAGGTGACAACCAACAAGCAGCAAGAAATGGCTGTGTCCAAGCTATATGGAAGGGCTAAAAGCAAATACTTTAGGGAGGCACTTTCCAACTCCTCAGGTGATGGTCAAAAATTCTGGAATAACTTGAAGGACCTCACAGGCAAGGATGCTAAGGCACCACACACTATGCTCAACATTGATGATACACCTACGCTTTACCTAAATACCATCTCCAGCACATTCAACAACACGTTCTCTAACCTGAGTAGTGTCCTTCCACCCAATTTTTTCAACGCCTCCACCTCCAACTCCACCTATACCACTGTGTCCCAAGCACACTGTGCTCCGCAATTCTTCTTCAAAGAGATTCCAATGCACTTTGCCAGAACCTGTACAGTATATGCAAGTCCATCAGCAAAACTGGCTACAGTGGTGACTCCCTTGACCTGAAGTTGCTTGCACTAGTCCTGGATGAGATTCTTGAACCATTGACAAAGATCTTTAACCTATCCTTAAGACTGGGTCAATTCCCATCACTCTGGAAACAGGCGACTATCACACCTGTACACAAAAGCGGAGACAAGTCACTGCACACCAACTACAGGCCCATCTCCATCCCCCCTCCCATATCAAATGCTCTGGAATGAATAGTCTCTGACCAACTTGTAGAGTTCCTGGACAAATATGAAATCCAATGCCCAGAACAGCGTGGCTTCCAAAAAGGGCATAGTACCACCACGGCACTGTTTGAATTTACCGGTTTCCTCCATGACACCCTCAACCAAGGAACATGTGGGTGGGCAGTATTCATTGGTCTAACGAAGGCCTTTGACACCATTAACTACCCACTCCTACTCAATCAACTGACCTCCCTCAGGGTCTCCAAAAATGCACTGCCCTGGTTTGCTAGTTACCTAGGGGATAGGGTCCAACGTGTCAGGATTGCTGGAGTCACCGCTGATGTAAAACCAGTCTTCTCAGGTGTTTCTCAGGGGGTCAATACCGGGGCCATTACTCTTTTCTCTCTTTCTTAATGGTCTCCCTAGCATCTGCCAACAGAGAATATTACTTTATGCGGATGATGCAGTACTGTTTACCAAGGACTGAGATACTAGTCAACTTGAAAGTCAACTACAACGCAACTTCAGGCATGTTGAAGATTGGTTTAGCTCACACAGACTTGTACTGAGCTATAGCAAAACCAAGGTCATGACATTCTACAACTCAAGGGGAAAGTACAAACCTCTGCCCCTCAACATCAAGAACCATGCGAGGGCCTCACTTGAACATGTTCCTGAGTTTAAATACCTAGGCATCACACTGGACAGCTCACTTTCTTACTCGCAGCACATTGGTAATGTAGCAAAGGCCGCCAATATACAGATTGGTTTGCTCCACAAGCACAAGCATTGCTTAACCCCTGAAGCCCTTACACTAGCCATCTATAGCTCTGTCACCTCCATTATTGACTACGGTCTAGTCATCTATGGCTCTGCCTCCCCTACTGCTCTCCAGTGGATATCTGTGACACTCAACAAAGCCTGTAGGCTCTTAACAGATGCCGCCTGCCTAACGCACACCTGTGACTTATATGCCCAGGCCGGATGGCTACCACTCCTTAGTAGAATACAATATCAGACCTGTCTGCTCACCAAAAAAATTCTCCTTGGGCACATGCCTCCAGGAGTGGTAAAACTCCTTATTTCCTACAGTAGCACCCAGCTTACATGGAGAGCTCAACAACAGACCTTCCAGGTGCCTAGGTGCTGGACCACTATGGGTCAGAGGTCGTTCACGCACAGGACTCCTCAGTGGTACAATACCCTTAACAAAGAAGCACTTGCAGCTGTGACTCTTGGTCCCTTTAAAAGGGAGCTATGTCTATCCCTTTGCATTTACCACACAATGTGACTGCCTCTCCTAAACAATGGTCATCTCCTTCTACTGTACCTTAGTCATTGGTGATCTGTATCAGGCCGTACTGCCTCACTCTTTACTTCACCAGCTTCCACCATCCCACCCTTTACTTCCGACCCTTCACTCACTCCTCCCCTCTCAGCTGGCAACCTCCTACACCAGGCCTCCAACCAACCTACTCCAATCTCTTGCCATCCACCCCTACCCTCCAACAATGGCCCTTTAGCCTGCCGACTCCATTTTGACTCCCTCCTATCCCATATACAGTTCACCCTGAAAACTGATTCAAGCTGGCTTTTGCTGTCTCTCTCCACTATTTACTGTATATATAATATTTTATTTAACTATGTGTGTTAAGAATGTAACTGTTTATTACCTTTGTATGTATGTTACCCTACATCTTTTGATGTGGAACCTTTGTAAATGAGCAGTTCTTCCTCAAAGGTATTTGCAATCTTAGAGTTTAATAAATAAATAAATAAATAAATAAATAAAGAATAATGAATCAACAATGCAACTGTTCATGAGGTGGGCTCTCAAAAAGCCTATGTTGCAAATTTGGTGAAACAATTCAAATAAGCATTTGTCCATGCCAAATGTTGATTGCGTTGGTCTGTTGAGCTCACTCACTGCCCCTCTGTCACTTGCTCAGTCTGTTTCTCCCGGTACTGCAGACTGCTCTTTTGTACTGGGCTCCTGCTTGTGTTAGCACCTTGTTCTGGCCACTAAGAAATCCGCAGCTGTCCTGACAGAGCTCTGTTGAGGTGGTTCACTCCCCCCTCTCACTCCCTCATTCCTTTTCTCATGGCGCTGCAGGTTGCCCTTTTGTACTGGGCTCCTGCCTCTGTTGGTGACTTTTTCTACCCACAAAAAAATTTGCAGCAGTCCCGACACAGGTCTGTTGAGTCTGCTCACTACCTCTCTCTCACTCATTCGTTCCGTTTCTGCCGGCGCTGCAGGCTGGCCTTTTGTACTGGGCTCATGCCTGCGTTGCCACCTTTTTCTGCCAACAAAAAAATCTACAGCAGTCTTGATAGAGCTCCGTTGAGGTAGCACACTCCCACTGTCTCACTCACTCATTCTGTTTCTCCTGGTGCTGCAGGCTGCCTTTTTGTACTGGGCCTCTGCATCTGTTGGCGCATTTTTCTGCCCTCAAAGAAATCTGCAGCAGTCCTGACAAAGCTCCATTGAGCTCGCTCATTCCCCTTCTCTCACTCGCTCATTCCGTTTCTGCTGGTGCTGCAGGCTGCCCTTTTCTGCTGGGCTTCTGCCTGCATTGCTGCATTCTTCTGCCCACAAAGAAATTTGCAGCAGTTAAAATAGAGCTCCGTTGAGCTCACTCACTCCCCCTCTCTCACTCGCTCATTCTGGTTTTCCCACCACTGCAGGCTGCTCTTTTGTACTGGGCCCCTGTGTGCATTGCTGCCTTTTTCTGCCCACAAAGAAATTTGCAGCAGTTAAAATAGAGCTCCATTGAGCTCACTCACTCCTCTTCCCTCACTCGCTCGTTCTGTGTTTCCTGCCACTGCAGGCTGCCCTTTTGTACTGGGCTCCTGCCTACATTGGTGGCTTTTTCTGGCCAGAAAAAAATCTGAAGCAGTCCTGGCACAGCTCTATTGAGGTTGCTCACTCCCCCTATCTTACTCACTCATTCTGTTTCTGCTGACGCTTCAAGCTGGCCTTTTGTACTGGGCTCCCTGTGTTGCCGCATTTTCAGCTGACAAAAAAATCCACAGCAGTCACAATAGAGCTCCGCTGAGTTTGCTCACTACTGCTCTGTCACTCGCTCGTTCTGTTTCTCTTGGTGCTGCAGGCTGCACTTGTGAATGGGGCTCCTGGCTGCATTGACACCGTTGTCTGTCCACAAAGAAATCTGCAGCTGTCCCGACAGAGCTCCGTTGAGCTCACTCAGTCCCCCATCTCACTCGTTCATACTGTTTCTCACACCGCTACAGACTGGCCTTTTGTACTGGGCCCCTGCCTGCATTGATGCCTTTTTCTGCCCCCAAAGAAATCCGCAGCAGTCCTGACAGCGCTCCAGTGAGTTCGCTCACTTGCTCACTCGTTCTGTTTCTCCCAGTGCTGCAGGCTGCCCCTTTGTACTGGGATCTTGCATTGGGGCCTTTTTCAGCCCACAAACAAATCTGCAGCAGTCCCGACAGAGATCAGTTGAGCTCGGTCACTCCCCCCTCTCATTCGGTTAATCTTAATCTGTCCCAAACACTGATTTCCCACAGCAATCGTGCTATTCTCTGGCAGGAGTGCAAAAAGATATTTTAGCCAGGATGTGCAAAATGACAGTTGTACTGTTCATAAGAAGGTGTGAAAAAATGCCAATGTTGAAAATGTTGCGTGAAAATATTACAAATTTGCAAAGTTACAAGGGTGCGTGGAAACAGTTCAATGCACACTTGTAACAGTCATGTTATGGAGTTTCGTCACCAAATTTCCAACATAGGGATTTTAGAGCCTCTGCTCATGAACAGTGCCACTGTCATTTTCTCAATCTGTCCCGAACACTGATTTCCCACAGTGACTGCGTTATTCTGTGCCGGAACTGTGAAAACACATTTTGGTCAGGATGTGAAAAATGAAAGCTGTAATGCTTATAAGGAGGTGTGACAAAATGGCACTGCTGAAAATCTGGCATGACAAAATTACAAAGCTGCGAAGTTACAAGGCACACTCGTAACACATTCATTTTATGGAGTATCGTTACCAAATTTTCAACATAGGCATTTTAGGACCTGTACTCATGAACAGTGTCACTGCCATTTCTTAATTTGTCTCAAACTCTGATTTCCCACAGCAACCATGCTATTCTGTGCCAGAAGAGCGAAAACACATTTCGGCCAGAATGTGAACAATAACACCTGCACTGTTCACAAGGAGGTGTGAAAAAATGCCAGTGTTGAAAATCTGGCATAAAAATATTGCAAATTCACAAAGTTATGAGCATGCGAAGCAACTGTGAGTGCACGCTCATAAAACAGTCAATTTTGGGATTTTTTTCCACTAAATTTGTGACATAGGCTTTTTGAGATCCCATCTTATGAACACTGGCACTGTCGTTTCATTAATCGACCCCGAAAGGTAATTCCACGCAATGACCGCAAAATCACTTTTCGGGGGCGGCTAACACCATGACAGTTCCAGAATTCATGAGGAGGCGTCCAAAAAACCCCATGTTGAAAATTTGGTGTCAAAATTCCAAAAAATGACTGAGATATGCATTCAAGTTGGAAAAAAAACATTTATTCCATTATACAGCTTACCGTCATTTCCTCAGTTCGCGGTCTGCTTTGAAGAGTGCAGATGTGTTCCCAGTCCACTGAGAATCATCACACCGAGCTCCAGAGGTAAGTATGGCATGAGGGTGTATGTGGGGAGGCAGGGTGCACAGTGGGTAGGTGCGGGTTGCGGGAGTGGGGCAGGGAGACTGCAGAGGGACCGTTTCCTATTTACAGGTTAGAAAAAAAAAAAGACGTCGCAAGACCGTTTTTTATTTCACAGTGGCATGTGGCACACTGGGTGGGCTCCCAGCGTGCCACTGGAGTCTTTCTTTTGGGGGACAGCAGTAGCCAAAGGAGGGGTTCACATTATGCCGACAGGGACTGGGTACCCCACTGGCAGAGAATATAAGCAGGGGTGATATAATGCCGACAAGGAGTGGGCTCATCCATTGGCAAAATAAACATTGGGTCACTGAAGCCGACAGGGATTGGGGCCCTCATCGGCAAATGAATACGCCGGGGGAGGGTTATATTGTTTGTGAACACTGCGGAAAGCCGCTGCCGTGTTCACAAACAATATCAGGGTTTCTAGAGCCTGCCCTGCAATGATGGGTTGCTCACTCATTGCAGTGGATACCTGACGCTGCAATGACGAGGCAGCCCCTGATTGTAGCGGCTAAATTTTCACAATTTGGTGGCACGCTGGCTGAACTAGTGTGAGCAACAATATGCCACAGCATTGGGGGAAGCTGGACAAGTGTTTCCAGGTTGTGGGGGCATTGGCCACAACAGTGCGGCGCCTCCACATCCTGTTTGTGGAGAAACCTGCCTCCACATGTTTCTTGCGCATGCAAGCAGTCAACATAAAAATAACTGTTTTATGAGCGTGCATTGCAGTTCCCAAGAACGCTCTTAACTTCACAAATTTTTAATATTTTCACTCCAGATTTTCAACATTGGCCTTTTTCTTACACATCCTTATGAACAAAACAGCCGTCTTTTTTCACATCCTGCCTGGACTGTGTTTTCGCACTTCCCACGCAGAATAGCGCAGTCGCTGTGGAAAATAAGTGTTTGGAACAGATTAAGAAAATCACAGTGACTCTGTTCATGTGCAGAGGTCCTAAAATGCCTATGTTGAAAATCAGGTGACAAACATGCATAAAATGACTGTGTTACAAGCAAACATTGTGCAGTTTCCATGCACCCTCGTAACTTCGATAATTTATAATATTTTTACTCCACATTTTCACCATTGATATTTTTTACTCCTCCTTATTAACAGTACAGCTTTTATTTTCCACATCCTTCCCGAACTGTGTTTTCACACATCTGCCACTTAGTGATGCAGTCGCTGTAGGAAAACAATGTTCAGAACAGAGTAAGAAAATCACAGTAACTCTGTTCATGAGCAGCGGTCCCAAAATGCCTATGTTGAAAATTTGGTGAAAAAAATTCTATAAAATGACTATGTTACAAGCGTATGTTTCACAGTGTCCATGCAAAGTCATAACTTTGAGAAGTTGTAATATTTTCACTCCAGATTTTCAACATTGTCATTTTTGCACACCTTCTTATGAACAATACAGCTGTCATTTGTCACATCCTGTCTCAAATGTAGTTTTGCACATGCGGCGCACAATCGTGCGGTCACTGGGAAATTAATGTTTGGGGCAGATTAAGATAATCATAGTGCCACTGTTCATGAGCAGAGGTCCTAAAATGGCTGTGTTAAAAATCTGGTGAAATAATTCCACTAAATGACAGAAGTTACGGGTATGTGTGAAAACTGCACATCACATGCTCGTAAATTCGAGAATGTTTCATATTTTCACTCCAGATTTTCAACATTGCCATCTCTTCACACCTCCTTATCAATGGTGCAGCTGACATTTTAATGTGGTGCAAAATGGTGTGGTCACTGTGGGAAATCAATGTTTGAGAAAAAAATCATAGGGACACTTTTCATGAGCAGAGATCCCAAATGCTTTCATGAGATGGGGTTACAAAAAGGCCATGTTTTCAGATTTGGAGTACAAATACCAACACACGCCCAGGGCGTTATGGTTTCTAACCATTACGTCCCACCCTGTACAGACCAACAGGCATCAGGGGTGTGTCTTTAGATTGTCTGCTGTATTGCTCATGCCATTGGACCTCCACCCCCACTCTGCAGCCACTGACAGGCATCAAGGTGTGCCTTGGACTCTTCCGCCCTGAAGTTCAATCCATTCTCCTACGATGCACCCATCTCAATGTACATACTTATGAAATGGGTGAGCATAAGGCCTGATGACCCCGAGGTACAACGCAACACTTGTCAGACTCTACAGGGTAAGGTGAGGTGAAATAACATGAGCGTTATGGCCAGCGACCCAAACACACACCCCAGTGCCTGTCACTCTCTGCAGGTTGGGGTGGGGTTGACGTTGGTTCTATACTTCACTGTTATTCCTATTATGCATCTCTTTTAACTCCTGCTTGCATTACCAATGCCAACTTCAGCAAGACAACATTCGGCATTGACAAATGCTTGTTTTTGATTGGGTGACTAGGGAAGTAATTCAGGGAGGGGCAGTAGACATTGCCTAACTAGATTTCAGCAAAGCCTTCTACACCATCTCACATATAAGGTTGGTTAACAAGATGGGTAGTCCGGACATGGGAGACAAGGTAGTGAACTGGGTTAGGAACTGCTTAACAGGAGACAGAGGATGATGGTAAATGGGGGACAATCTATGGAGAGGTGAGTGACCAACGAGGTATGTAAGCAGAGATCAGTACAGGTACCAGTCCTGTTCAGTGTCTTCATTAGTGACATTGCAGAGAGGCTGGAAGGAAAGGTCTGCTTGTTTGCAGATGACACAAAGATCTACAACATGGTGGATACTCTAGAAGGGGTGCAGAAAATGAAGAGGGACCTGGAGAAGCTTGTTAGATGGTCACAGAGGTGGCAACTGAGGGTCAATGCAAAAGAGTGCAAAATAATGCACCTGCATAGAAGGAACCCTGGGGAGAGCTACAGGTTGGGGTTGGACCTGACTGTCACCAAGGAGGAAAGAGACCTAGGGGTTATTATCTCTGAAGATCTTAAGGTATCAAAGCAGTGAACAAAGGTGGCCAGGGAGGGCCAGTGGCATGCTGGGGTGCATAGGCAGGGGTATCACTAGTGGGAGGTGGTTATGCCATTGTTTAAAACATTGGTAAGGCATCACCTGAAGTGCTGTGTACAGTTCTGGAGGCCACACCTGCGCAAGGACTTAAGCAATGTGGAGACTATCCAGAGAAGGGCAACAAAGATGGTGCAGGGCTTGCACCACAAAACATAGGAGAGACTAAGGGACCTCAATATATACTCGCTGGAGGAGAGGGGAGGGGATAGTGGGGGACATGATTGAAACTTTCAAGTACCTCAAGGGCATAAACATGGTGCAGGTGGGGGACCTTTTTCAAAGTAGAAAAAGTACTAGAACTAGGGGACACGATATGAAATTGGAGGGAGGTAGATTAAGAGGTAATGTGATGAAGTTTTTCTACACAGAAAGTATGGTTGATGCTTCGAATATTCTGCCACAGGAGGTAGTGGGGGCAAGTACAATGGAGGGGTTTAAGCATGCCGAGGACAGGCACAAGGGACCCTTGAGAGGGGCGGAGTGATTAAAAGCCATTGATCACATAGGGTCAATGGCAACATACAATGTATAGAGCCTATGCTCAGACTGGTTGGGCCTGGCAGTCCTTATCTGCCGACAGTTTCTATGTAAGCCATTTTTTCTCAATTAGTAAGAAAAGCCTTTAGAGATAATCTTGGGGTTAAACATGTACAGTTTCTAGTTAGTGAAATAAACTGATTAAGCTTGTCAAGACATTCTTTTTTGCAGTGTAAGGACTAGTGTCTTCTGCTTTCTAAAAAGCACTTTCAGCATACTAGTCAGTAGTAATACTATGATGCACAGACTCCATGTGTTCTCCCCTGCTCCGTGACCTACTGTTATTTCATACAGAATCCCTTAGTTCTCCAGGAGTCATATGGGGGTGTCCAACTAAATCAAAACCTTGGGTGCAGGTTCTACCAGACACACAAGGTGTTTGGCAGTGCCTGCTCCCAGGACTCTGCATAGATCACACACTTTTATTTTATTTTATTTATTTATAAGGTCTAGGATTACAGTACCTTTGAGCCATTGCTGTTTTACAAAGGTTCCACGTCAATGACAACATTTCAAGAGAGAAAAAAAAAGCGAGGAAAACCATCACAAAGTGGTTATCAAAAACAACGACAAATGGTAACTAACAAGTAAGGGGGGAGGGATTGGGGAAGGGTGGTGTGAGGACATAGGCAGCCAGAGACATTTGTCATGAGAGAGATTATTTATAAGTGCATGTAATTGGGGACTTGAATCGGTGGTAACCGATGAGTTCTGTGTCAAATAGTGGCAGGTTGCAGAGTGGAGACAATGTGCAGAGTCGGGGAAAACTACCTAACTATCCTCCATGATGTTATAATGTAATTTATCTTTACATTGCATTACAGTACTGAGTGCAATGAAGATTAAGAGTGATACGGCAGTGCTGCCACATGACTCCAGGGTTGCTGTGAGAGGTGGCAAATACCGAAATATCAAAATAACGTACTAACATGGTGCTTCCATTGTGCCAGTGTTTATGGGAACTGACAAAAATCTCAAAATTACGTGATACCATTGTATTACCAGTGTGTGTGAGAGAGTGAAAAGGGTAAAAAAATGCCATAGGTATACTATTGTGCCAGTGCACTACCAGTGTACCAACGAAAATCAATATGTTGCCTACCACAGTGACACCGGAGTACCACTGGTTAGTACCAGTGTGGGTTGTTCTGCTTACCATGGTATTGCCATTGTTATACCACTGTGTTGCCATTGTGATGAATTCGGTAAGGTTCATCACAATTCAGCATTTTCAGACACATGATGGATCACAAATCTGCTACCCACTAAACTTGTGGCTCCTACAAGAAGTGCAGTGCAGCCCTTCTGGAGGCTACAGTATATGGCACCATGTGCTGAAGGGATAGGAAGTGGATCCTGAGGATCGCTAGGACAGGAGGGAGGGAGGCTGAGCTGAATGTCATTCCCCATCTGGAGACTAATGACTTGGCTAGAGATGGGGCTGGGATAGTACAGGGGGAGTTCAGGGAACTGGGGAGAGGTCTTACAGAGGCAGCATGTTCAGTGGCTTTGGCAGAGATGGTACATGTCTACAACGAGCGGTGGGGAGAATGATCCCCACACCAGGACCTTCAACTCATGGCTTAAGGTATAGTGCAGAGAGGAGGGGTTGGGTTACACTGGGGATAGGGTCCAACCTAGAGAGATAAGAGCCATTACAAGGGTGATAGCCTGCATCGATCTGGGAGGGGAACCGCAGTCCTCAGTGGACAGTTTGAATGTTACTTCAAACTAGTTGAGGGGGTGGCAGAATAAATTATGTGAGGCAATAACTGCCCCCCCTCCCAAATCTAAAATAGGAAGTAGGGAGAACCTGAGGGAACAGAGGTACCTCAAGGTGCAAATTAATAAAGGAAGTAGGGTGGTAGAAATTAAGAGGACTGGAAATGAAGGCGTTAGAAACAGAGGAGGGGGCAAAAGTAAAAAATGAGTGGTAACAAAATCTTGTGTGCAAATGCTAAAAGTCTTGAAAATAAGACTCCAGACCTAGAAGTCAGCATGGCAGAGGCCAACCTGGATACTGTGCCCATTATCAAGTCATGGTGCAATGAAAACCACAACTGGGACATGGCCATACTATGCTATACTCTGTTCAGGAAGTATAGCATGGGAAGAAAAGGTGTGTGTGTGTGTGCATGGGGGGGTGCTTTATGTGACAGAAAGCAAAAGTGAAAAAGATGCAGGCAATACATTACCCACTGAGACGAGTGCTACCAGAATTGCACCACAGTTCACAGCGTTGGTCTGATAAGTGCTACCACGGACAGCAAGGAAAGATTTACAGCGCTTGCTATACGTGCTCCCATGGTCGCTGTCTGTGGTACTGAAGACTGAGAAGAGCACCAAGAGCCCAAAGGCTGGTCAAGCTGCACCCATGGTGTGTAGGGCTGGGCAGAGTGCAGCTTAGCCAGTGCCATTGGAGACCAGGGTTCTAATCCTGGTCTCCTACATGTTTTACTGCAATCAGGACTTTCACTTACTTATGTGAGGCCGTGGAAACAGTATTCAATGGCCCCATGATTTTTAACTTTCCCCGTGATCTGTCCCCTGGACTTGGAATCCTGTAGTCCAGGGAGTACAGGGGGTAGAGCCCCCCACAAAAGAAATATCAGCATAGTTTTTACAGTGCACTCCTAGCCAATGCTAATCTTGTTTGCAGTCTTTGGCCCCAGTGCCGGGAATACGGGGAGGGGGGAGGTACAGTGGGTTACCCTGGAGAAGGGGGACAGAGCCGCTGTTCCCACTAGTGTGATCTACAGACCTCCAGCACAGGGGGAGGAGTTAGATAAGGTATTGGTGAAAGACATTGGCAGGATGGCAGAAAAGGTGGAGGTACCACTGGTGGGGGGACTTCAGTCTACCAGACTTAGATTGGAGCCTCCCACTTGTGGCTTCAGCTAGAAGCAGGGACAACTTGAACTTCCTGCAGGCAGCGATCCCCAGGCAATCAGTCAGTAAACCCACTCCTGATGGTGCAATACTGGACCTGAAGCTCACTAACTGAGACAGTGTTGCAGACATCAAGGTTTTAGGTTCTCTGCGGACCAGTGATCATCGTACAGTGTGGTTCAATATTAGGATGGCTGTGAAATCCAGACTACACAAGGGTGAGTGTCTTGGAATTCAAGAAGGCAGATTTTGTAAAGATGGGTGAATCCTTCATGGTTGACCTGTTGGGGGAGGATGGAAGAACAGTGACAGAAGATAAAGGGAGCACAGTGAAGGAACAAACCTCTGTGTCAAGTGAGTAAAAGTAAAAGGAAAAAGACACCTCTATGGATCTCAAAGATGTGGTTGGAAAATGCTAAAGGACAGTATTCAGAAGATAGGAGGAGTTGCAGAGGAGGAGGACAGAGAGGTGTAAACAGAGAAAGCAGGAAATCAGCAGGGTGTGCAAAGTGCAAACTGAGGAGAAAACAGCCCAAGCAGTAACAAAAGAGACTTTTTTTAGGTATTTAAGTGAAAGAAGCCCATGGGAGGGACTGTAAGGTTAAAAAAGGATGTGGGACTGTGCAGAGGGGGACCAGGAAAAGGCAGACATCCTGAACAAATACTTCTGTTTGGTGTTCACAGGGACAATGAGAGGGACTGCAAAAAGTAACAGGATCTCTGAAGGAAGGGAAGTGGACACTAGTCCTTTTCTGGAAGAGAAAGTCCTAAAGGGACTCACTAATCTGAAAGTGGGCAAAGCAATTGACCAAATGGGGTACCTCCTAGGGTACTGAGAAAGCTCAGGGAGGTACTGGATGCACCTCTGACAGTCCTATTTAACAGCTCACTGGAAACAGGAGTGGTTCAGAGAACTGGAGGAGAGCAGATGAAGTCCCACTTCACAAAAGTGGTAGCAGGGAGGAGACTGGCAATTTTGGCCATATCAACCTGACATCGGTGGTGGGAAAGTTAATGGAATCACTGCTGAAGGAGAGGGTAGTGGAATATCTTGAATCAAATGGGTTACAAGACCTGAGACAGCATGGACTAATGGGTGGGAGGTCATGTCAAATGAATCTGAAATAGGAGACTGTTAAGCAAGCTGGATAGCTTAGGAGTGGGTCCAAATGTGGTAAACTGGGTAAGAAACTCGTTAAGTAATAGGTTACACAGAGCAATAGTAAATGGAGTTAATTCCAAGGAGGGGCGTGTGACCAATGGGGTGTTTTACAGATCAGTACTGGGACTGGTCCTCTTTGTGTCATTATAGGTGACATTGCAGAAGGGGAAGGTCTGCCTCTTTGCAGATGGGTTTCAAAATAAAACAAGCATTTGACAATGCTGAATGTTGTCTTGGTGGTGTTGGCATTGGTAGTGCAGGAGTTAAAGAAATACATAAAAGGAAGGGCAGTGAAGTATGGAATCGATGTCAACCCCACCCCACCCAACCCTGCAGAGACTTGACAGACATTGAGGTGTGCCTTTGGGTTGTCGGCTAGAATGCTCATGCCATTTCACCTCACCCTACCCTGCAGACTGTGACAAGTGTCGCGTTGTGCCTTGCAGTCATTGAGCCGTATGCTCACCCCATTCAATGAGGAAGTACGTTGAGATGAGTGCAGTATAGGACTATATGGTGAAGTTTGGGGCTGAAGAGTCCGAGGCACACCTTGATGCCTGTGACTGGCTGCAGGATTATGGTGGGGGTAGAATGGCGTGAGCATCACAGCCGATATTTCAAAGGCACATGCCTGTCGCCTTTCACTCTCTACAGGGTGGTACATTACGGTTAGAAACCCTAACATCCAGGGTGTTAGTTGGTATTTGCACTGAAAAATTTTCAACATTGCCTTTTTGTGACCCCACCTCATGAAAGCATTTGGGACTTCCACTCATGAACAGTGGCACTGTGATTTTGTTTCCCACGCCAACCGCATCATTATGCACCAGATGTGCAAAAACACATTTCGGGCAGGATGTGAAAAATGACAGCTGTACCGCTGATAATGAGGTGTGAAGAAATGGCAATGTTGAAAATCTGGAGTGAAAATATTTAAAATTCTTGAAGCTACGAGCATGTGTGGAAACTGTCCAATGCACACTCGTAACACAGTCATTTTGTAGAATTTTGTCACCAAATTTTTAACATAGGCATTTTATGACTTCAGCTCATGAACAGTGTCATTGTGATTTTCTTAATCTGTCCCAAACATTGATTTCCCATAGTGACCGTGCCATTATGTGCCAGATGTGTGAAAATACATTTCAGGCAGGATGAGAAAAATGACAGTTGTGTTGTTCATAAGGAGGTGTGAGAAAATGGCTATGTTGAAAATCTGAAGTGAAAACATTAAAAATTCTCAAACTTATGAGCATGCATGGGAACTGAGGAATGCACACTCGTAACACAGTCAATTTTTGGAATTTGTTCACCAAATTTGCAACATTTGCTTTTTGGGAGCCCACCTAATGAACACTGACACTATCATTTTGTTATGTGTGCCTTAGGCCAAAATTGGCCTAAGGCAACACCTTCTTACTAGGACAGTTTGTGACTGCCACTAGGACTCTAACACCCATAATGCCCACTCATCCACATTCTCCTTCCCCTTCCTTTTACCCCCACTCTTCCCTCTTGCCCTATCCTTCTGTCTTCTCCCCCCAGTGCCTTTTCTCCAACTGGATCAACCTTAAAACCAACCTACTACCACTACCTTCCAACCTCCTAGACAAAGCCACTTCTTTTGGCTGCCCACTCTCCCCCAGTCTCCCTTCCACCTGCCCTTGACTCCTCCTAGGACTCTCACACTAGGTGTCACACCTCTTTATCTCCTTCGCTACATATAAACACTGTCTTTATCCCTAGTCGAATGCTCTTGGCACTGTACTATCATCATTGGTACTATGAATGACATTGTAACCTCATTGTATACTAGCTACCTACTATTCGAGTATTGTATGTAAACTGTTTGTTATTGTTGTCATTGTCACTGTTTGATGTGGAACCTTTGTAAAAGAGCTCTGAGCTCAAAAGTATGATCCAAATCCCCAAATAAATAAAATAAAATAATCAATCCTGAAAGGTGATTCCATGCAGTGACCGCAAAATCACCTTTGGGGACCGAATAATGACATGACTCATCTCCACAAGGACACAGACAGTGTGCCGGTGGTGTAGAAGAGTGTAACTAAAATGGTACAGGTCTGCATCAAAAATCCCTGTGAGGACACACTAAAGGCACTCAGTATGTACACCGTGGAAGACAAGAGGGGAGGGAGGATACCTTTAAATACCTCATGGGGGTAAATAAGGTACAGGAAAAGTTTGCAAGAGTAGAACCAGGCATGTCTGGGATAGCATCTGAACCTCTTGAATTCCACGAAGAGATTCAGAGTGCTTAGGTCCAGAATTGGTCTGAGATTGCCCGTTTTCTTGGGAACCAGGAAGAAGTGCGAGTAGAATTCCTGTCCTGTTTGATTTGGAGGAACTGGCTCTATTGCTGCCTTTGCCAGCAGGGAGTCTTTTTCCTCTCTTACAAGAGGGACATGACTGTTCGGATAGTAAGAGTAACCTGGAGGATTTACTGGAGGTCTCTCCATAAACTCTGTTGTGTGGCCTTGACCCACCTGCTGGAGTACCCAGGAGTCTGTGGTTATTGCCTCCCATCCTGGCAGGTGGCTGGCAAATCTGCACCCTACCAGTTCCCCTGGGACTATCGCCAGAGGAGGGGGTCTCCCAGTGAGTCAGGAGGCAGTTGGGAGGGAGGAGGGAACAGATCTTGAGGCTGTATGCATTTTGGCTGGGGGAGCCATACCTGCTGAAAGGGCCAGACATTTGTTCCGACGTTGGTTTTGTTGCTGCCTCTGTTTGCGATGTAGCTGCCAATGAAAGGGCTGCTTGGGCTTTTGTGGAAGCTTATACATAAACTGAACAGGGTACAAAGCTTTGCCTTTGTCCTGTAAGTCTGTAATGATGTCTTTGACATCTTCTCCAAACAAGACCGGACCTCTAAAGGGAACGTTTTGGGTTGCTGTCTGTAGCTCAGGTGCAAGGCCTGAAATTCTCAACCATGTGTGTCTCCTGAGGCTGACTGTATTGGCTGTTGCCTTTGCTGAAGCATCCACAGCATCATAAGTGGCCCTCAGAGTCTGTCGGCTAGCTGATCCAGCCGATCTGACAATACCCACCATTTCTTCTTTCAACTCAGAGTCTGGGAGTTTATCTAGCTTAGGTCTTCTTCCCAAATTGGTTAATGACTTAGATCTTTGTTCAGAGGAGAGGTTCTAAGGTGCTTAGGTTTTGAAAACAGTCATGGGCAGCACTGATGACCACAGAATCTGGTTAAGGGTGAGCACTGAGGTGGTCTTTACCTTCAGGCGTCTGGGGTAGACAGTCCACTTTTCTGGCCACAGGTGCCAGTGAAGCTGATTGCCTCCAGACTGTGGAAACGAAATCCTCATATGGCCTTATCCAGGGCAGGATGAGAGTAGGCGATAAATCTAAGGGTTCCAGATGTTCTGCCCATCTCTGGTGTTGGGGATCTTGATCCACATTATGCCAGTCATATGCTGCCTGGATTTTTCTGAACAGCTCTGCAAAAGAGGGATCCTCAGGAGGAGATTTTGGTGACTCCCTAGGCTTTGGTTCATCTGGAGTAGGCAACGCGTACTCCGATAAGTGAGCTGAGCCACTATCCGAGTCCGATGTAGGGGTATCATCAGGTGTGCTTAATCTCGGTGGAGTGATCTCCACGGGTCTCGAGAGGTCTGAAGGCCTTGTAAACTCTGTGGGCTGATGGGGTCAATGAAGAGGTCCACTGTCCTGCCCAACCTCAAAGGTCTGGGGCTCGACGGTTGTGGGGGGGTTGAATTGTGGTTCTCTGGTGGCCGGGGTCAAGGCTGGCAGAGGCAGATGCTTTTCTCACTCTAACATGAGCTGTGATTTTGCCTCATCCCACCAGGAGTGCAGCATCACCTGTGAGTCCACCTGAGGCTGAGGGGGAGGCGAGGTGACTGATGCCTGTATCCTAGCATTGGATACCCTGTGAAGTAGGAAGGAGGGTATCCTGGCATGGAAATGCCCGGGCATCGGGTACCCAGGCATCAGGTACTGAGGTGAAGGGTATCCCTGCATAGGGTATTGTGGAGCCGTATACCCCAGAGGGTATAGTAACATCGCTAGCCTGGTGTCAAGTATCTTGGTGGAATCCCTGAGGGACTCAGGTTCAGCCCCAAAGGTGGGGTCAATGGTTCTGGTATCAGCCCAGAGAGTGGGCTGAAAGCCCAGGTATAGGCCCCAACAGTGGTGCAGAAGGCCCCATCAGAGGGTTTGGAGCTGTGGGGCCTTGAGGAACTGGTGCAGTCCTTCATCAGGTTCAGCAAAACTTCATGCATGGGTGGCTCCAGCGTCGGGACAGGCACTGTCCTAGACAGTGGGCACTCTCCCCCCCCTCTGGGTCCCCGGGAGTTGGAGACACTGGGGGAACCACCTCTACAGGTGGAAAGGGAGAAACCAGAGGGGACTCCGGTGTCAGCTGTGGCTCAGACATCAGCTGATCTGGCTCCTTGAGTCAGACCTGTTATCAGGGCCTACTGTAGGAGCCGGGGCTGCACACTCATCAGAGGAGCAAATGGGCTGCTTACCAGCCAGTTCCATGTAAACACCAAGGGAGACAGTGTTCATCTTACTGAACCCACTGTTCTCGCTGGGCCTCTTGATCTTGAGAGGACAAGGGGTAGTGGGTGACTCCTTTGCTCCATAGGCTCCCGTCGGGACCGAACCTGAACCTGAAGGGGAGTGGGGGTGACGGCATCTCTGTAGCCACAGAGACAGCCATGGAAGAGGTGACTTTCCCCGAGGGAGAAAGTACCTCATTGGCCAAGGTACCCAACAGGGGGGTCGCAGCTTTAAAAGAGACCATATCAGGGCCTGATGTCTCTCCTTGTCCTTCTTCTGTTTATGATGGCCTTCAGAGAAGAAGATGTGCTCCTGAGTTTCTTTAGCTCCTTCTCCATGGATGCCATTTTTTGTTTTAAAATGTGGACTTCCAGGGACTGTTGATGGCACTTTCGTGTGGCCTGATTAAAGCCTTGGCAGACTTCACACTCCTCGGTCTTATGGTCTGGGCCCAGGCAAAAGAGGCACAGGGAATATCTGTCCTTGTGAGGGAACCGAGTTCCACAGGAGTCGCACTTTTTTTTTATGTGAAGTGGAAGACGTTGGAGACAACATGCATGATTAGTTTTATAAAACACAATTTATGACAAAATACTGAATTTTACTAAAAAAATAAATGAGATATACTCATCCAAGATGGCGTTGACAGAAGCAACTTATTCAGTGAGGTCCAATGTGCGTAGGTTGACATCGGGAAAGAACTGTAGGTCGGCATGGAGATCACTCACTATATTGCGCCACACAGATGTCGGTCACATGACACCGCATGGGCAGTCTCCTGCCAGACATTGCTAGCTAAAAGTTTTCCGTGTTGTTCTGGCCCCTGATGGCTTCAGTCCTACCTGTTAGTACCTACTGCAAGCGCTCTCTCGAAGTAAGAAATTTAAATACATCAATAAGGTACAGAAGGAAAGTATTTTTCAGAAAAAAAGGTGCTCAAGAATAAGGAGATGGGCTATAAACTTAGAGGGGGTTAGAGTTATGAGGGACATGAGGAAGTACTTCTTCACAGAAAGTGTGGTGGATTCCTGGAATAGTATACCTGCCAAGGAGGTGGGGTCGAAAACAGTGGTGGGTTCAAGAATTCATGGGATAGACTATTAGAATCTTAGTGAAAAGGAATGGGGAAGGGAGAAGGAACCAAGATCAAGTACGATATGCAGTGGTACAGTAGGTAGGGAAAAATGGGAAGACTGGGTAGGCCAAGGGGTCTTTATCTGCTAACAAATTCTAGTTCTGTGTTTCTCATGGGGTCATTGCAGCATGCCAACTTTTATCTTGTGATAATCTCTGGTTCTAGAGTTGCCTCACTGTTACTCTGCAGAGCTCATGAAGGTACAAAATTTGTTATTTGTAGGAATGGTCTCTTTGAAATCGGACAGAAAATGCCAGCCCAGTGGTACTGAGGGTTGAGGTGCTGCACGCTACTCCTCATGCCACGCCGGTGACCCAGGTTCCAGAACGAGCCTGGACTGCCGAGGGTCAGCAAGGGGAGAGAGGATTGAGCATCTGAAGGACAGCTCTCACCTCTCAGGGAGAGGGGAACTAGTCATTCCGCTCGTCATCTGCCATCTGGTGGTGGCTGGAGGGCTGCACGGGTCAGGAGACTCGAAGCCGACATCCTAATGTCGGAGTGGAGGGCGGGCCGAGTGAAAACAGGAAAAGTGAGACTGGCAGACTCGATGATGGTCTGCCACTCTTGGGAGCAGTCTCTGGGAGGGGGTAGAAGCCAGCAATCTCCTGGTCCCGCGCGCAGAGGGGCAGTCTGTGGGAAGTGCCGGGGCCACCTAGCATGGGAGTGGCAGGACCAAAGAGAGAGAGAGTCCCTTTAATCGGAGGACCGTTGCAGCCTGCCAGGCTCAGGAGGCAAAAGTGCAATTTAAACAAAAATAGGACAGAAAGTAAGTTTAGCAACCCCATGTACAATGCTGATGTTCCTTATTATAATATACTTTCTTTTTAATAAAATTTTTTCCCCCAATTATTTAACCAGGTGAGGCACACTAAACTGAGAGTTTGTTTACAGATGCAACCTGGGAGCACAAGGAAGTTACATGACTTGCTCAGGGTCACACAGTATGCAAGTGGGGGCTGTGGGATTCAAACCCAGGTCTCCAGATTTGCAGCTCAGAGCCTTAAACCACTGCACCATACTGCCTCCTAATTATTTTAATCACCTTTAGTATCAATGATTCTACTTCTTGGTACACTGTACAGCTCTGACTTCTATTTTTGTAGTGTAATTATTACTGTTTAATTTTTTTCCACCTTGAACTATGTCCAAGGCGCCCCCCCGCCCCCGCAGAACGCATCTAGAAAAAAAGCTGTTACCATCTCAGTATGTCTTTCCTGGTGAAATTTTGTAAATGTATAAATTAAATAGAGTTTTAATTATGATACCAAACAAGTATTTCCAACACTCCCTGCAACTCTAGTGTCTTTTTTTGTATCCTTCCCAGGACAAATCAGCAAAGGACACCTCCCGGTTCATTTCTGCAGCTTCAGGTTCTCCTGATAAAACCACTCAGCAGGAAAAGGATTTATCTGGGTTGGAAAGGGCTTTACTGAAGATGGAATTGATATTGTTAAAGATGCAAATCACACAGAACCAACTGGAAACTGCCCAGAAGAGGGCCAGACGCTTTGTCACTAAGAAACGCAACAGCCGAAGATGACAGAACCTGCACCCTTATCACTCTCCTTAACTCAAGATTTGTAGTGACTGAGGCCAAGGACTATTTCACAATCACATCTTCTCTAAGGAATTACTGCAGTAGTTCGTTCTCACATGCCAAGGAGATTTCCTGCATTTTTCATATTTCCCTGAAAAGATCATTTTAACCTGTTGTCCCAGTCTTGTTAAGTAGCATATATGCCAGAGTCAGTCCCCATACTGGTATAGTTTAGTGCTGTGTTGGCACTAGAATGTAAAGAAAAACTGTATAAAGCTGATACCAAATAATTTAAACAGCGAAACAGCACTAACTGCAGCCACTCTTATAGTTCATCCCAGTTGTAAGAAGTAGTAGTTTGCTGACCTGGTAAAGGTGATTGTAGTTGTATACATCTTTGAGGCACTCCACACTCCTTACATCTGGGTATTGTGTTCATCTGATAGGTTGCTGATGCACAAGTGACTTCAAAAGAATTCTGTTCCCTCTTCCCTGTGATGCAGCCTCTCCTGTCTCAGTTTGATATCTTCCAGCACTGTACCTAATAAGAAATTGTGGTCCCTTGACCTGTTATGTATCCTACTACTTTTAAAAAGACAAAACAAAACACCTCTGCATGTTGCCATCACTGTATGCAAGAAATCACGCACTATGGTAGAGTTATTCACACCGTGGACCTAGAGTCCATTTATTTCTTAGTTTTATAACTAGTACTGACTGGACCATACAGCATGCCGGTGAAAAACTGTATGACTGAGAAAACACCTCAACTGATCTGGAAAATTTTTTTTTTTTGTGGGTGGGTTGAAGTGCATCAGAGATGTACATCCCACAATCACCTTTACCAGGTGAGTAAACTACCATTATGGGGATAATCTCTGAGGCACTCCACACCTTACACCTGGGTAACGATTTAAGTAGCAGTACCAAAATGGGTGGGTAGTCAGACAATGTTATGATTTTTCATCTGCCCTAGCAGCTAGCAGCACTGCCCTCCCAAAGTTTACCTCTGCGTCCATAGACATATCTACTCTATGGTGTCTAGAAAAGTGTGGGAAGCCCATGTGGCAACTGCACAAATCACATCCAGTGATGCCATGTTCCTTTCTGTCCAGGATGTGGCTATCGTGCTAGTAGAGTGTGCTTTGACACCTGTGGATGGATCCTGATTTGTTGCCTTATATGCTTCAGTGATTGCCAGTTTTAGCCAAGTGGCTATAGTGGATCTTGTAGCCGCCTGTCTCTTTCTGTGACTATGAGTGATAATAAGTAGTCGGTCTGTTACTCTGATGCCTTCTGTCCTGTCAAGATATGTCAATATACCCTTTTCATTCCCAGCAATTGGAGTTGAGGTTCTTGGTCCACTTCCTCTGCCGGCATGTATGCTGGGATCTTGATGAGCTGCTTAGCATGGAATGTTGTGTAGATCTTAGGTATGAATGAGGGAATAGTTCTTAAGGTGATTTTGTCCTCGTGGAACATTAGAAAGGGTATTCTACATGACAGCTTGAATTTCACTGATATGCCTAGCTAAGCAAATAGCACTAGAAGTATAGTTTTTAGTGTCAACCATTGAAGAGACACGTCTCCAATGGCTCAAATGGTGTGTCCATCATTGCCTCAAGTACTAGGCTGAGGTTCCATGGGGCTGTCCATTGCTTGATATTTGGACGGAGGTTGGCTGCTGCCTTGAGAAAATGTATGATATCTCTGTGTGATCCTGGGGTCATTCCTTCTATCATGCCCCTGGCTGCCCCAATTGCTGCCACTTGTACTCATAGAGATGCTGGTGATAACCCCTTGTCTATACCTTCTTGTAAAAAAAGTAGAATACTGGCTATTGACACCATTAAAGGGTCTATGCCCCTTTCTGTGCACCTGTTGTAGAATACCTTCCAGTGTCTTTGGTATGTTAGTGTCGTGGAGTTCCTTCTGGAATTTGCCATTGTGTTGATGACTATGGGGTGGTAGCCTGCTTTTAGCAATCTCTCCCTTTCAGGAGTCAGCCTGTCAGTTTGAGGTTTGTTGGGTTGGGTTTGAATATTTGATTGTGACTGAGAAGGTCGTGTCTGCGAGTTAGGATCCAGGAATGATCCAAAACCATTGCCACAACTGTGGTGAACTAGCTTCTTCTGGTACAGTATGGTGCAATTAGGATCACCGTCGATCTGGTCCTGTGGATCTTTTTCAGAACCTGTGGAATTAATGGGAGAGGTGGAAATATGTAGGCTATGTGGAATCTCCAAGTTGCTGATAGTGTGTCCACCCCCATGGATTTTTAGTCCTGAAATCGGGAGTAGAATCTGGGGCACTGGTTGTTCTTGTGGGATGCCATTAGGTCTAACTCTGTTGGTCCCAGCAGCTGTTGATGGACTGGAATATCTGTGGGGGAGCATCCATTCCGCTGGATGACTCATTTGTTGGCTGAGCCAGTCCGCTGTGGTGTTCAATTTTCCTGCCAGATGGTTGGCTGTCAGACTTGCAAGGTGTTTTTTGTGCCCAGGGATAAGCTTTTCCGCCTCTCTTTGCATTGCTCTGCTTCTTGTTCTCCCTTGTTTGTTGCTGTATGCTATGGTCACTTGGTTGCCTAACCAAATCAGTACATTCCTTCCTCTTACCTCCTTTGTGAAATGCAGTAATGCTTTGAACACTGTCCTTATTTCTAATACATTTATTGGCAGTTTTGACTCGTTTATTGGCCACCTTCCCTGTGCCGATACGCTGGAGTCTGTGTCTACCTGGATGTCCGTTTGTATGTCTAGTGGCCTACCCTTTAGTAAGTTGTCTTTTATTGACCACCACACTAAAGAATGTGCAATGTTTGTAGGAAGCTGCACCTTTTTTGTAAAATCCAAGTTGTATGTAGGACCCAGTGGTCTCATGTGCCATCTTGCCCATGGGATGGTGTCTATACAAGATGACATTAGGCCTAGTGTATGGAAAATGGCCTCTAGTGATCGCTGTATTGTGTTTCTTAGTTTGTTTACCATGGACAGTAGGGCTGAGACCCTTTTTTCTGGTGGCTGAACCCTTCCCTCTATAGTATCTATGAGGTTGCCTAGGAGTTCCAGCCTTCTGCATTGGTCAAGTTGGCACTTCTTCTGGTTTATAACCTAGACGTGAGTCTTGAGACATTGAGTTGCGATCCTTGGCTCTCTTCTTGATTGCTAAACTGATCTTTTTGTGATCAACCAATCATCCAGGTAGGCTATTACTTGTATTCCCTGCTCTCTTAGTTTTGAGGCAAGCACTATGGCAACCTTTATAAAACACTTTGGGAGTGGATGCTAGGCCAAAGAGGAGTCCTTGTACTGAAAGTGTTTCCCCATTATGTGAAATCTGAGGAATCTTTGGTGAGATGGTCTTATGGGGATGTGGAGATACGCGTCTTTCAAGTCTATGGACGTGAGCACATCCCCTGGGTGGAGCGCTTTTAGACTGAATCTTATTGC
Organism: Neoceratodus forsteri; assembly: GCA_016271365.2. Classification (NCBI taxonomy): domain Eukaryota; kingdom Metazoa; phylum Chordata; order Ceratodontiformes; family Ceratodontidae; genus Neoceratodus; species Neoceratodus forsteri. The sequence goes on along the minus strand of CM057459.1, from coordinate 186,745,033 downwards.
TTCCATCTTGAAAGGCTTGTATTTTACACTTTTGTTTTAGAATTTTAGGTTGAGTACCGGGTGAAGATCGCCTGTCTTTTTTGGAACTGTAAACAGTATTGAATAGACTAACTGTCCCTCCCTGCTTGGGGACCATCATGATGGCACTGTTGTCTGTTAATTCTTTCAGTATGTTTTGTAACTGTTGAAGTGTTGCCTTGTGTTTTGATACTGCTGATGTTATCAGTCTGTTCAGTCTTGGTGTTTCTGCAAAATCTATTACGTAACCTCTTGAATTATTTCTAGGACATATCTGTCCTGATTGGTTTTATCCATTCGTGAGTGAGCTTGTTTAATTGGGTGCCGATCGGTACCTCTGGCTGTGTTCACAAGAGGAATAGTCATTGTTTGTTGTGACCCCTTCTTCTGTGCTGGTAGGAACCTCTAGCCCTTCTCTGTGTTCCCTTCCCTGATATCTGTTGTATGAGTTGTAGGGTTGAAATTTGTTCTGTAACCCTGACCTCTGTATGAAGTTTGACCTAAGCGCCTGTCTCGAAATGAATGTGTGAGATTAGCTTGCCTGGTTGGGAGGTACATGGAGTTGTTAACTCTGTCCTTCCCAGTGCCTTCCTATCCTCCTTTCCCTTTAAATATTTCTCCAGTCCTTCTCCAAACAGAAGGTTCTCTGCATGGCAATTTTAGTAGGGAGACTTTGACTCAGGATCTGCATTCCACAGTTTCATCCATATACATCTTCTAGGTCTATTCAGAAGTGTGGCGCTCATGCTTGATCTTTAGAGAGTCTACTGTCATGTCTGCCAGATATTTGGTAGATAATATGGCATTGTCGAGCAAGTGTGACTCAAGTTTTGGATGTAATCGCTTGAGCCTCTTGTAACCATTCCAGTTGGGCTCTTGTGGCATAGATGGCTGTGGTAGCTGCCTAGCCCTCAGACCTGCTAGCTCAAAATTTTCTTTAATATGTTCTCCAATTTCCTGTCCACTGGGTCTCTGAGAGCAGAAGTGGACTCTGTAGGCAGGACGGTCTTTTATTAAGGATGCTATCTGAGAGTCCACACTAGGGGGTGTGCACCATAATGCTAGTTTGTCAGCTTCCAGAGGATACATTTTATCCCATGATCTATGCACTGGGATTCATGCAGGATCTCTGGATTCCCATTCTTAATTAACTATCTTGTTAATGGCATTCGCACACAGGAAATTTGTCAGATGCCTTTGGCGCCGGTTGTAAAGAGGGCAGCAGCTTAGACTGGGTAATGGATGTGGCTGGTGTCTCGAAGCCTACTGTGGCCATAATACTGTGAACCAGTGCAGGTGTTTGATTGGGAAAGCACCACTTGGCTGTGAGTGACTGTGGGTCAACCTCCTTATCCTCCTCGCCCTCCGAGTTTGGTTCAGAGCGGAGGGCAGTTCCATAGAATGTGGGTTGGATCTGTCTGCATGGTTCTGAGTACTAGGGCCTGGAGTTTGAGGTCTCACAGAAATTTCTGCTAATTTGTCCCACATAGCTGTCATGAGTTGCTGCTGTAGCTGATTAACCTGTTGATTCTGAAGTAGGATGGCATTATTGTCTACATTGCTTTGAGAATTAGACAGAGTGGCCTGTGTTACATTGGGAGTTCCTTGGAGCTCACTGTGGTCAATAAATATGTCCTCATCTGCTGTGTGTGTGCTGAAGTAGGTGGCTTCTCAGCGCAAGAAGTGCACATGCGTCCTAGCTGTGCTGAAGGGATGGGAACATTGCAGAGCCTGCAGCTTTATGTTTTTCTCATGTCTGTGGAAGAATGGGAAACAAATGGGGTGGCTTTAGGATCATATTCAACATTGCTCAACAGAATGCATTGTAAAAACTGGCAGTAATCCCCTCTGTAGCCATACATAAACTGCTAATAGGGAACAGATATTGCAGCCAAAATAAACATACACAGACGCTGTCTAGTGCTGCCCAAATGAGCTGCTGTCCCATTGAAAAGAAACTTTTATTCTGTGCCTTAATCTGGAATGCCTGCACACCTAGTGCACAGTATACCATAGAGTTGGGGAGTAAGCAGACTGATTTCTTGGTGGCCTGCTGTGCCTTTAAAAGGGGTCATAAAATTATCACTGCATTGTGGACCTCTACAGTGTCTATGAAGAGACAGCTTTTGGTTTTCCCAGGAGAAGTGCTTAGAAAACATTTACTGGTCACTGGGACCCTTCAGTACTGTGGACGGGTACCCCAAAGATTCACTTTGCGGATCACGAGTGTGAGCAATGGCTGTAGAAAGATCTATTTGCCCTCATGCTGGCGCAAGCTCTTGAATGCCTAGCCCCACATAATATGGCATTGGAGAAGTGTGCATGCAGGTGAAGGAATCCTTCTATGCGCATGCAAAGCCGGAGGTACGGAGTCATGCATGCTCTGACTCAGAGCTCAGCACATGCGCAAGGAGTTGGAGAGATGAGTGTAATGGACAAGACAGCCAGGAGACCCAGCAGACAAGCAGAAACATGGCCAACACCCTCCCTGAATACACAAGAGATGGGAAGGTGTGAAAAGGCACCATATTAGGACGCCAGGGCTCCTGACGGCCGCAGCAAGAGGATACAGCAAACAAAAATGAATATACCTCCCGGGAGCCCTACAATTGAAAGGTAGACCCCAGGTAAAAAAGGGAAGACAAAACTTGAAAAACTACTGACCCAGATGCCTTAGGATGCAGGCTGAAGTGAACAGGGGAAATAAGCCCCCAAAACAGATTGGCACAATAAGGGACTATCCCTGCGGTCTCTAGCAGAGACCACAGGATGCCCAGAAGTTCCCACAAAATGCCACTGAAGTGGATAACTGGGGTACTCTTGAGACCGCTAGCAGGGGTCACAGGTAATACCCAGCAGCAGATAACAGCCATAACACAAACTTAGGTCTGCTAGCAGAGATCCAAGTGAGCTGCTTAGCCACAAACTCAAACAATCATCCTACTAAATGTGCCTGCAGACAAACAGCTGAGTCCCAGGGATGAGGTCAGTAGTTCCATTGTATAACTGTGAATTTTGGAAAGATTTACACAAACATTTGGCAGTTCCTTCCATGTTTAAATTACTGGTTCATTTAGTCTACTATTCTTTACATGACGAACAAAACCAGACGCCTCCTCATTAATCCTGGTTTACTTAACATATTACAACAAAATACCGAGTACAAATTACTGAGCTTACCTTAAAATATAAATGAAATTCAAAAACTGCTTGGGAGCTGTTTTATGCACTGCAACCGGATCAGATATACAATTCAAACTGAGACAGGAGAGACTTCATCACAGGAAGAGGAGGCGGACTTTTTGAAGTCGATGTGCATCAGCAACCTATCAGGTGAACACAATACCCAGGTGTAAGGAGTGTGGAGCACCTCAGAGCTTATCCCCCACAATGAGACTAATGCCTTGTACTACTTGTACCACAGATGGAAAAAATGCTTCAGATTATGGAAATAATGTTTCTTTAAATCTCTGAATCTCTTTAACAATTCCTCCGTAATAAAGTACAAAAAATAGACAACAAGCACTAGGGCAGACACAATACATGCGAGAGCAGTGTAAAAAAAGCCTTACATTTCACCACACCTCAATGTGGTTTCATCAGAGGCATACTAAACACAGTGGCCCAGATATTCAAAGGGTTGTTCCATGCGCAATAGGGCTGCACATGCTAAGTCCTACATTGCGCCATTCTGCGATATTCAGCAGGAGGCAATTGCGCCACTGAAAACAGGCTGAGCAACAGTGCAATGCAAATGAATGCATGCTCAACATGAGGGGGAGGAACTATGCATAAACTGCACAACCCGATATTCAGTCGGGCTGTGCATAGTTGTGCAGGCGCAACCCCCAACCTGCGCCTGCACAACTTTGAGCCCCAAAAAAAGGATCAAGTTGAGGGCCACCCACAGGTGAGCTGCTGTATTGCAGGGCGCAACACAGCAGCTGCCACCCGTAGCTGGCCCCCAACTCAGTCCCTGTGCCCCCCACCAGCCCGATCGCGGGCAGTATGTATCAAGACACCTCCCCCCCAAACAGCTTCATATCGCCGATCGCTGGCAGTATGTGTGAATACATCCCCACTATCTTCGATGCTCGAGTCACGGCAGAACGCGAACAACCCCCCCTCCAGTGCCCACTGTGGTAGAATGCAAAGTTTCTTCTCAACTCGACCTTCCTGGCGGCCCAGTGATCGTATCGCCGATCGCAGCAGAATGTCGTTATATTCCTCAGCTTCTTTGCGTTCAGTGTCCCCTCACCCTGCACCCACCTCCATTAAGTCCCTCCACTCGCCTTCTCCAGCAAAGCCGGTGGATGGTTACGCTTTCAGCCGCTGCCGCGTGCTGTCATCGATTGATTGTCTGGGGTTGCACGCTATTGGTGTAGAGCTAGAGCTAATGGTGTGTAGTTATATCCGCATCATGACAGTTCAGATTTGGTGAATGATGTTCATTCACAAATCTGACTGTCATGTATGTGTGGGCTGCACGCCCATTGGCTCTAGCTCTGCACCATGGTGTGCAGCCCACCGACAGTCAGTCAGCGGGTGGCGGGCGGCAGGCGGGGGATGCTGCCGCCGCCGGGGAGCGGGGTGGAGGGGCTTGGGTGGGTGGGGTGAGGGGACACTAGACACCAGGAGATGTTTGGGGGTTGTAACTTGACATTCTGCCTGCGATCTGGCATTACGGTCCACTGGACCACCAGGAGATATTCGGGTTGGGGGCTTTTCATTCTACTGGGGGTTGTTTCACTGCTCTGCCTGCAAGATCAGGCATCGGAGATTGTGGGGGAGTGTATTCATACATACTGCCCGCGATCGGGCTGCAGGGTGCATCGCCCCCGACGGCTGCTGCCTGGCAGGGCGGCCAGGCGCAAGTCTCGGGATCGCGCGACCTACATGCTATTGAGATGCAAAGTGGGCCATAAATAGATGCAAATGGCCCCCTGTGCCTTGATGAATTATGGCCCCATTTGCATGTCACCTTTTGAATATTGGAAATTTAGCATGGCGCAATGGTACTGCCTACCGCAAGTTTAATGCTCAACTCTGACAACTTGCGGTGGCGCAAGTTCCACTGCGCCATGCACAGTGGCTGTGGCTGTGGGGTGATATTCAAAGGAGTTGCTTAATAGCGCAACCCCTTTGAATATCGCCCCGGCCACAACCCTGTGCAACTATTTTGAGCAGCGCAAGGGCTTGCGCCTCAGAATGGCGCAGTTTGAATATCCGAGCCAGTGAATTCTGAGTCTATATATACAGCTCTTAATTACAACATTAAAGTGCAATCACAACAATTTATCTCAATGCACAAACACATTTACTTAATAAAAGGTAACCATCAATAGAGAATACCACAATACATTGATTCCACTCCTCCATCAGTCATTAATTAATTACAAGAATTACAAATTAAAAATAAAACAATTATGTGGTCTGAGTCCCATAACTTTTGTTTCTTTAAACTTGAGTTTTCTTTCTTTATGTCCTAGACTTCATTATTGACTCTTTCTCCTTAATGTTCAGGCTATATTCCTGTAAATCCAAAGGAAAAATGTTAAGTTCCCAAACCCCTATTCTTGTATTCATTTTATTCATCTACAATTGATATTTTTAACCCACTAATAACAACCGTTCAGTATGTATTTCTGCTTTTGTTGTTTTCATTAATGAATGCGCTGCTGTCCCAAATGCTAGCACTACATATCAAAAACTAACTGCACAATCATAACACACTCCAAACATTCCATACTTAATTATACATTTTATGGAAATACCAGATATTTAGAACAGGATAAAGTAAAACTGCAGCTCATTTTATTATTACATAGAGAATAGTGCATGGGCAGCCATGCGCAACCAGCCTATTGTACCACCAAGGGGTTTTGATTACCTGAGACCTCGACAGCGAAGCTCGAGAGCTCTGTGGTAATCAGAACCCTGAGGTGGCACAATAGGCTGGTTGGGCATAAGAGTACCCATGCACTATTTTTGTTAGTGTATGGTCCCCCATTGCCGAAGTTTTTTGTTGTAAATTTTTGAAATGAAAAAAATTGTATTTGTTGCTCCATTGTGTTCTGGGAGTTGGGGCTGGTTGCTTTGTTTACATGTGTGGTTGTTATGGAACAGACATCCCTATGTTTATTACGTAGCCTTCTATTGGCTGTCATTGGGATGTGGGAGGGATTATCAAGAAAAAACATGGCGGCATATGTCTCGGTTAGCGAGAGGATGTGGGCTCAGAGGAAACAATTACTTGCAAGTTATTTAAATATCGGGTTCTAATTTTGATGAAGCTGAGATTATCTGGTTGATCCTGCATTTGGTTTTTGCTTATGTGCCTGTTCATGTTCGTGTCACTGGTTCAGGGGATCTTGCCGCCAATGCTGCTGTTGCTGCTGCCAGGAGGGCTCGCGGCCAGTTTACGGTTCTGATAGAACCTCTAGAGCTTTTCCAAACGTTGTTGTACCACAGTGTACTACAATCACATTCCATGACCTTTTGAATTGTGGTACAACATTTGGAAAGGCTCTGATTTCTATGCGGCACAACATCTGACTATACACTATAATCCCTTCCTTTCCTATATTTGAACCCTTTCTGACTTCTCTTATGTATTAATGCTGCTTCTTTAGTAAATGTTTAACTTCCACTGAGTCATTGAGACCCGGTGGAAAACAAGCCCAAGTTCTGTAAATCCAAATGGATTCTTTCTGGCTGACTACACTTTCCCAGTCCCCCCCACACCCCTCCATACCCTCTCAATTCCAAAAAAATGCTAACAGTGAATTCCCTTTTATCCTTGTTCAGAACATGCTTACCAATAGCATATTTAGTGTTGCCATCCCTCCATGCACGTACATGTTCCCCAATTCATTGTTTAAAGTTTCTAATTGTTCTCCCAATATAGAAAGCATCACATTTACACTGCAATATTTATACTATTCCTTCAATATTACAGTTTATAAACAAATTGCAAACAATTTTCTTTTTATCCTGTGGATGTTTAATTTCACTCCCTTGAATAACGTAGCTACAATATAAGCAGTTACCACACCGATTGTTCACATTAGGAGCCTTCCAAAACATATTCTTTTCAGGTGCAACATAATGGCTACTAACCACTATGTCCCTTATGCTCCTCACTTTTCTGAATGTCACCTCAAGTTTTTCTGGAGGAATATTTTGTAATCTAGAGTCCCTCAACATAATGGGCCACCTTCTATTGATAATATCCCTAACCTCATTTGCCCTGTGTGTAAATGTTGTGATGAATCTTGGGAAATCAGGGTGCTGTATTGGTCATTTAGGTGACTTTTTTTTTCCAGCAGCATTCTTTACTCCAACTGGTTTACTTACTCTAACGCTATAGTTACTAGATCCTGTTTATAACCCCAAACAGTAAATTTATTGACCAGCTCCTGAGCTCTAATCCCATATTGTTTTGCTTCACTGCAATTTTATTTAACTGCCCCTTTGGAATAGCATTTTTTACATGTGAAGGATGGCAATTTGTAGCTTGCAACAGGGTGTTGTGATCTGTAGGCTTTACAAATAAATCTGATGCTATACCCCTTGTAGTTCAACATCCAGAACTTCAGCACGTTCCAAATGTGTCACTAACTTGAACTTTAAAGCACAATTTGTTGATTCTAAATAATGCACAAACAAAATCAGATCTGCTTCCCTTCCCTTCCATATAATTAATATATCGTCAATAAAACACCTCCACAAATTCACACAACCCAGGTGTGGATTTGCGGAGGCATTCCTGACATAGAGATATTCCCAACTAGCCAAATACTAATTAGCAAAACTGGGGGCAAATATAACCCCCTTAGCTGTACCCCTGATCTGTAAATAATAAATCCTCTAAACATAAAACATATTATGGTCAAAACCAATTGTGCCAAATCTAATAATAACTCTGTTGGAGGATGGGCACCAGGGGGTCTCTGATCTAAAAGAATTGCATAGCAGACAAACCCTCACTATGTGGAATAGAAGTGTACAAAGACTGTACATCTAGAGTAGCAAACCGCCAGTCATCCTCCTTAGCTATATCTTGTACAGTGTTCAGTATGTCTGTTGTGTCAGAATGTAAGATGGAATATTCTGTACTATAGGTTTAATGAAGTTATCGATCGAACTGTGACAAAGGTTCAGTGATCCACCTTTCAGAGACAATAGAATGACCTGGTGGTTCATTTAAACACTTATGTATTTTGGGCAGAAGATAGATCGTAGACAGTACTGGAAATTCAGTTGTTAAAAACTTTTTTCCCCTCTGTATTTATCCAGTTCTTATCTAGTGCCCACATTAAATATTCATCTATTATTTTCTTAAAAACTTTCATCAAGTTCCCTGTCAGCTTTCTATAGTATTCAAACAACATGCAGTCTTGCTATATTCTGACATATGCAGTGAGTCCCAACCTTCGAACTGGCCCAACCTTCGAACTGCCCCAGAGATGAAGGAGTTAAATTTTCCATGCCAGGCATAGAATGCTGAGCTCGAGCTTGGTTGGGACTCTGTCTGTTGTTCTTCAAACTCAAACCGTCAGATTCTTTACTGTGCCTCACTGAACAGTCGCTCTGGAGATTTCTCCTTCTGCTCGGTTCAATTTGTCGGTTAAAGTACCATTTTCTCAGTTTTCGACTGAATTTAAACCATAACCTGTCAGTTCAGTCTCTGTCTGTGGTATTTGTGAATACTAGATAGGTTATATTTTACTCTATTCTGTGTGGAACTTGTAAATGGTTCATCTGTTCGGTTTGAACCGATCAAGCTGCTAAAAAATCTTAAATTGTACTTTTACAGTATGGTTACCGGTTCTTATTGGTTCTAAAAAAAACGGATTTCATTACAATTTTTTCCACAACCTGTTACATGGTTAGGAACCAGTTAGAGGGTCTTGCCTCGGCTGCCTACAAGGGTAAGTTTGGATAAGACTGGCACTATGTCTGAGAAACCCAAAAGAAAAACTGGGCCCACTGGGTTTCAACACTGTAGTGTGTGTGGGAAGTCTTTGCCAAGGCTGATCCCCACACCACCTGTGTTTATTGCCTGGGGTTTCACACCCTCAATGCAGACTGCCAGATTTGTAAAATTTTTCCTGCAGCATCCCTGGAAAAGAGAATTGGTAGGCTCAGGAAAGGGAGGCCAAAAGTCCGCTGAACTGGATGGACAGTCGGTTCGGGTTCAAACAACCAGAAGGAGTGCCCTCTGGCCAGGGTGAAACTTCTTCAGGCAAGGAGATCCGACTCTGAGGAGTCGGTTCCAGCAAAAAGGACTAGAAAATCAGCTGGTGTGGAGCCAAAACTCTCGTCTCCAACCGCTGAAGAAATAACCAAAGCGATCAAAATTGTCCAGTCGCTTTCCACGGTTCCGACCGAACCGGTACCATCAGGGAGGCGCTCGGATCGGCCGGTTCCACCGGTTCAAGAGTATGATTTAGAGGAATATTATGAACCAGAGGAGGGGGAAGAGGGGTATAAGGAGAGTGAATGTGGATTTGGAAGTCTGGATGTGCCCATTGACCAGGACATCTCCCCAAACAGACCTTCAGGAGTGTCTCCTCCTAGGCTTTCTGAGTCCCCTTCTCATTTTATGTTTTATAAAAAAGTGTCTGAAACCCTGCAGCTCCCTATGCAGGAAGCTGTGGATGATCAAGAAGAGCCTGACTTTGTGGAAATGATGGATATCCCAGAGTCTAGGAGGCTGTCTAGTCCCTTGCATAAATCTTTTGGGAAACAGACATTTAAAATTTTAAAAAATCCTAACACTATACCTCCTGTGGATAAGAGAATGGACAAGAGGTATACATTGTCAGGCTCTGATACGGAGTTCCTTACACAACAATGCAGCCATGTTGGAGTAGTGCAGGCTGCAGCCTGTGACAAGGTAAATATTCCTTTGGCTTCACACCCCCCAGATAAGGACTCCAGGAGGACTGATGCCATGGCAAAGAAACAGTACATGACAGCATCCTTGGGACTCAGACAGGTGAATTATATGGCTTTTGTTGCTAGATATCAAAATCCAGATGGGACACTGTCATGGCTTTAGCAAACCAGGTCCCTGGCCAGCTTGCTAAGGAACTGGAGCAGGTGCCTGCTGATGGTATTGAGGCATCCAAGGTGCAATTCCATGCTGCAGTGGACTCAAATGATGTGTCATCAAGAGTCATGGCTACATCTGTGGCACTTCGCAGAATGGCTTGGCTCAGATGTACTAGCCTGTCACTGGATACCCAGACTAAGGCCATGGATTTTCCTGTTGTAGGTAATTCTCTGTTTGGGGAGCAGACAGAGAATTATACAAAGAAAATAGATGAGTATAGCACCACCTATAGGAGTGCATAGGCCAAGGAAAAGCAGGCCACTCCTCAAAGACAGCTTCCCAGGGGCAAAGGCAGGCCTTTTCATAGGCCTTTACCAAGCCCAGGCCTCCTCTTCACTTATGCCCAGAGGGGTTCTTCAGAGGAGGGCAGATGGGGCACAAGCAGGCCTGCTTCCACCCCTCAGCCCAAAGCCCCTGCCAAGCAGGCACCCTGATGGGGCTGCCAGGCCCATTCTCAGCCACCGTAGGGGCAGGCTGGCTTACTTTGTCCAGGACTGGGAGTCTCTGACATCAGACAAATGGGTCCTGGAAGTAGTCAGGGACTGGTTCTCAGCTTCAGAAAGTTTCCAAAGATGAGAACCAGATTCTTCCACCTGCAAATCCATCAGAGGCACTTGCCTTTAGAGGCAGAGGTCTCTTCCTCCTAGCTCTCAGAGCTGTGGAAAGGGTTCCACCCCACACGAGGGCAAAGGGTTGTACTCAGGTACTTCCTTACCCCAAAAGACAGGAGAATGGCGGCCCATCCTGGATATCAGAAACTTAAACAAGCACCTTTAAAACCAAAATTCAGAATAGTGACTTGGGAATTATTCTACCCTCTTTAAGACCAGAGGACTGGCTAGTGTCCCTGGACCTCAAGGATGCCTACTTCCATATTCTTGACCAAGCTCCCATCGAAGTACTCAGGTTTGAGCTGCCTCAGGCCATTACCAGTTCAGAGCAATGCCCTTTGGCCTCACCTCTGCTCCAAGGATATTCACAAAATGCCTGGCAGTAGTAGTTGCTTCAAGAAGGCAGAAAATTGCCATCTTCCCTTACCTGGACGACTGGCTCATAGTAACCAGTCCCAGACCAAGACAAGTTACACTTACAGATAACTCAGCAACTGCTCACCTTGGGTTGCTCTTCTAAATCTTCCAAAGTCAATTCTAGAGCCTGTCCAGCTCCTCACCTTCATAGGCACAGAGCTAGACACAGAGAAGGCCAGAGCTTTCCATCCCCTGGACAGGGCAAAGACTCTGGTCTCCCTGGCCTCCTCATTCACCCTGCAGGTGTCTCAACCAGCAAGGCATTTTCTGCAGCTCTTGGGACGCATGGCTGCTTCTACAGCAGTAGTGCAGGGAGCAAGATTTTGGATGAGGGACTTTCAGTTCCATTTGAGAGCCTTTTGGTCTCAAAGGAAGGACCCTCTGACCAAATTGATCACAGTAACTCAAACCCTGATCCAGGCCCTACAGTGGTGGCAGGACCAGAACAATCTGAGACAAGGGGTTCCCTTTGTCACTCAGTCTCACTCTTTAATCCTTACTGCAGATGCCTCCTCTTGGGTTAGGGCTCACATGGGTGACCTCACCACCCAGGGATTGTGTCCCTCAGAATCTCTTGCTCCACGCCAACTGTTGGAACTCAGAGCAGTATTTCTAGCACTTCAAGCTTTTTACAAATCTGTTCAGAACAAAGTTGTACAGGTCAGAACAAGACAACACTACCACAATGTGGTACATCAACAAGCAAGGAGGCACTCAGTCTGTGGCCTTGTGCACTGAAGCAATGAAGTTGTGGTCTCTGGCTTACTCCCTGAACACCTCCCTCATGGCAGTTCACCTCCTAGGCAAGGACAATGTCCGGTAGATGCTCTCAGCAGGATTTCCCAGGGCCATCACAAATGGTCACTGGACCCCTGGTCTTGGAGGTGATATTTTTCCAGATGGGCACCCCACAGATGGATCTTTTGCAGCCCCAGATAATCACCAACCTCCTTTTTGCTGCAGGCCCCCAGTGTTGGGCTCAGTCCCCTGGATGCCTTAGTTCTCACTGGGAAGAGAAGTTTCTATGCTTTTCCCTTCCTCTCCTGTTCAAAGTGCTAGTCAAAATCAGATCTCAACCCAGCAAGATGATCCAGATTGCTCCAGACTAGGCCAGACAGCCCTGGTATCCACTCCTACTGTCCTTAGCAGTCCATTTTCCCAGGTGTCTTTCAAGGAATTACAACCTGTTAACCTGTGCTCAGGGGAGGGTTTGGTACCTGAACCTTAAATCTCTCAATCTCAAGGCCAGGCTCTTGAAGAGTTAGAGTTTGCTGACTTGCACCTCTCCCAAGGTGTAATGGATATCCTGAAGGCTTCTAGAAAACCTTCCACCAGGGCTATTTATAATTTCAAATGGAAAAGATTTTCCATATGGTGGTCTGGGAAGTATATTTCCTCAGAATCTGCTGATCTGCCCACAGTCCTTGATTATATGGTCCACTTAAATAGCTTGGGGCTGAGACCAGCTACACTGAAAGTGCGTCTGGCAGCTGTGTCTGCTTTTTTTCAGTAGGTAAGCCCTCTTCTTTCAGCTCACCCTATATTCTCCAAGGTTTTTCAAGGATTGCTTCACGTCAACCCTCCATTCAGGGACCCTGCCCTGCCTGGGACCTTAAAGTTTGCATTGCTCAGCTTATGCAACCCCCTTTGAACCTTTGTCTTCAGCAGAGCTTGAGTACTTGACTTGGAAGACTGTTTTTCTGGTAGCCATCACTTCTGCCAGACGGATAAGTGAATTATGTTTTGTCAGTGGAGCCTGATTTTATCTCTTTTCATAGAGGTAAGTTGGTCCTCAGAGCACTCAGGAAGTTCTTGCCTCAGGTGGTTTCAGATTTACACCTTAATCAATCTATATCTCTTCCAGTGTCCTTCACTGATCATTTCTCCTCTGGTGAGAGGAGGCTGTACAGTTTAGATGTGAAAAGAGCCCTTAGTTACTACATAGAGTGTACCAAGGGTCACAGGTTTGACTCCCCAACTGTTCCTCACTTATGGTGAGGTTGGTAAGGAAACCTGCCACTAAAAGATCCATTGCCAGGTGGATTGTCTCTTGTATCCAATTTGTTATGAAAACTGAGTAAGGTTCTTCCTCAGGCCTGAGGGCTCACTCACCATAGGTACAGCTACAGCTTCCTGGCTGCTGCCAGGGACATCCTATTCTAGAGATATGTCACAGCTACCTGGAAAGCAGTTCACACTTTTACTCAAGCATTACTCCCGGACATCCAGGCTAGGAGTGATGCTCGGTTTGGCACAGCTGTGCTTCAGAGCCTATTTCCTAAGTAGGTTCTGTCCTCCTATGCTTTGTAGTTCGTGTATAAGTCATAATATAGCAAGATTTCATGTTGTTTGAAGAAAAATTACTCACCTTAGTAATGATATTTCTTCTAATGGAGTCTTTATATTCTGACCCCCACCTGCCCTCTCAGAACCTCTGTTTTTGGGATGTGGGAGGGCAGTACAGTGTTGGCACTTAGTAGATGCCCACCTTGTTGTTTTCTACCCTTCTTCTTGGGGTGAGTTGGTAGTGTTTTTCATTTTTGGGTCTCTGACTTGAGTCTTTGTTTTGGGACCAAAAATGTGTTTTATGTTTGATAGCCAGTTCGCTAGTGTAGGTTTACAGCTTCCACATAGGACCTTATTGAGTTTAGTTCATAAAGATCTGACAGTTTGAGTTTGAAGAACAGACAGAGTCTCAACCGAGCTCGAGCTCAGTGTTCCATGCCCGGATGGAAAGTTTAACTCTTTCATCTCCAGGGCAGTTTGAAGGTTCAACAACACGTTCTCTTGGTAGTCTCCTTCCACCCAATTTTCAAACCTCCACCTCCAACTCACCTATACCACTGTCCCCAACACACTATGATCACAATTCTTCTTCAATTCCATACACTGCCAGAACCTGTACAGTATATACAAGTCCATCAGCAAAACTGGCTACAGTGGTGACTCCCTTGACCTGAAGTTACTTGCACTAGTCTGGATGAGATTCTTGAACCATTGACAAAGATCTTTAACCTATCCTTAAACTGGGTCAAGTCCATCACTCTGGAAACAATGACTATCCACCTCTACACAAAAGCGAGACAAGTCACTGCACCAACTACAGGCCATCTCCATCCCCCTCCCATATCAATGCTCTGGAATGAATAGTCTCTGACCAACTTGTAGAGTTCTGAACAAATATAAATCCAATACCCAAACAACGTGGCTTCCAAAAAGACATAGTACCACCCCAGCACTGTTTGATGGTTTCTCCATAACACCTCATAAAGAACATGGGTGCGCAGTATTCATTAGTCTAACGAAGCCTTTGACACCATTAACTACCTCTCAATCAACTGACCTCCTCAGGGTCTCAAAATACACCCTGGTTTGCTAGTTACCCCGGGATAGGGTCCAACGTGTCAGGATTGCTGGGTCACGCTGATGTAAAACCAGTCTTCTCAGGTGTTTCTCAGGATCACAGGCCGATACTCTTTTCTCTCTTTCTTAATAGTCTCCTAACATCTGACAGAATATTACTTTATCGGATGATGCATACTGTTTACCAAGGACTGAGATACTAGTCAACGAAGTCAACTACAACAACTTCAGGCATGTTGAAGTTGGTTTAACTCACACAGACTTGTACTGAGCTATAGAACCAAGGTCATGACATTCTACAACTCAAGGGAAAGTACAAACCTCTGCCCTCAACATCAAGAACCATACGAGGGCCTCACTTGAACATATTCCTGAGTTTAAATACCTAGGCATCACTGGACAGCTCACTTTCTTACTCGCAGCACATTGGTAATGTAGCAAAGCAGCAATACACAGATTGGTTTGCTCCACAAAACACAAACATTGCTTAACCCCTGAAGCCCTTACACTATGCATCTAAAGCTCTGTCACCTCCATTAATGACTCACGGTCTAGTCATCTATGGCTCTGCCTCCCCTACTGCTCTCCAGTGGATATCTGTGACATCAACAAAGCCTGTAGGCTCTTAACAGATGCCCACCCTACACGCTCACCTGTGACCCTTATGCCCAGGCCGGATGGCTACCACCACTCATAGTAGAATACAATATCAGACCTGTCTGCTCACCAAAAAATTACTCCTTGGGCACATGCCTCCAGGGTGGTAAAACTCTTGAATTTCTACAGTAGCACCAGCTTACATGGAGCTCAACAACAGACCTTCCAGGTGCCTGGGTGCTGGACCACTATGGGTCAGAGATCGTTCACGCTGGGACTCCTCAGTGGTACAATACCATTAACAAAAAGCACCTGCAGCTGTGACTCTTGGTCCCCTAAAAGGGAGCTATGTCTATCCCTTGCATTTACCACACAATCTGACTGCCTCTCCTAAACAATGGTCATCTCCTTCTACTGTACCTTAGTCATTGATGATCTGCAACAGGCCCCTGCCTCACTCTTTACTTCACCAGCTTCACCATCCACCTTTACTTCACAGGCACTTACCACTCCCCTCACCTCTCAGCTGGCAACCTCCTACCAGGCCTCCAACAACCTACTCCAATCTCTCTGCCATCACCCCTACCCTCCAACAATGGCCCTTTAGCCTGCCGACCCATTTTGACTCCCTCCTATCCCATATACAGTTCACCCTGAAACTGAGTTCAACTGGCTGCTGTCTCTCTCCACTATGTTACTGTATATATAATATTTTATTTAACTATGTGTGTTAAGAATGTAACTGTTTATTACCTTTGTATGTATGTTACCCTACATCTTTTGATGTGGAACCTTTGTAAATGAGCAGTTCCTCCTCAAAGGTATTTGCAATCTTAGAGTTTAATAAATAAATAAATAAATAAATAAAGAATAATGAATCAACAGTGCAACTGTTCATGAGGTGGGCTCTCAAAAAGCCTATGTTGCAAATTTGGTGAAACAATTCAAACAAGCATTTGTCAATGCCAAATGTTGATTGCGTTGGTCTGTTGAGCTCACTCACTGCCCCTCTGTCACTTGCTCAGTCTGTTTCTCCGGTGCTGCAGACTGCTCTTTATGCTAGGAACCCATAACATGTTTAGCACCTTGTTCATGGCCACTAAGAAATCCGCAGCTGTCCCGACAGAGCTCTGTTGGTGGTTCCTCCCCCTCTCACTCCCTCATTCCTTTTCTCATAGGCGCTGCAGGTTGCCCTTTGTACTGGGCTCCTGCCTCTGTTGGTGACTTTTCTACCCACAAAAATTTGCAGCCAGTCCCGACACAGGTCTGGTGAGTCTGCTCACTACCTCTCTCTCACTCATTCGTTCCCGTTCCGGAAGTAGCTGCAGGCACGGCCTGCTATACTGGGCTCATGCCTGCGTTGCCACCTTTTCCTGCCAACAAAAATCTACAGCTTGATCTTGATAGAGCTCCGTTGAGGTAGCACACTCCCACTGTCTCCTCACTCATTCTGTTTCTCCTGGTGCTGCAGGCTGCCTTTTGTACTGGGCCTCTGCATCTGTTGGCGCATTTTCTGCCCTCAAAGAAATCTGCAGCAGTCTGACAAAGCTCCAGTGAGCTCGCTCATTCCTTCTCTCCTCGCTCATTCCGTTTCTGCTGGTGCTGCAGGCTGCCCTTTTCTGCTGCAAACTTCTGCCTGCATTGCTGCATTCTTCTGCCCACAAAGAAATTTGCAGCAGTTAAAATAGAGCTCCGTTGAGCTCACTCACTCCCCCTCTCTCACTCGCTCATTCTGGTTTTCCCACCACTGCAGGCTGCTCTTTTGTACTGGGCCCCTGTGTGCATTGCTGCTTTTTCTGCCACAAAGAAAATTGGCAGTTAAAATAGAGCTCCATTGAGCTTCACCCACTCCTCTTCCCTCACTGTTCTGTGTTTCCTGCCACTGCAGGCCCTTTGTACTGGGCACCTCCACATTGAGTGGCTTTTTCCCAGCCAAAAAAAATCTGAAGCAGTCCTGGCACAGCTCTATTGAGGTTTACTCACTCCCCCTATCTTACTCCTCATTCTGTTTCTGCGGCGCTTCAAAGCTGGCCTTTTTGTACTGGGCTCCCTGTGTTGCCGCATTTTCAGCTGACAAAAAATCCACAGCAGTCACAATAGAGCTCCGCTGAGTTTGCTCACTACTGCTCGTCCCTCGCTGGTTCTGTTTCTCTTGGTGCTGCAGACTGCACATGAATGGCAGGGCTCCTGGCTGCATTGACACCGTTGTCTGTCCACAAAGAAATCTGCAGCTGTCGACAGAGCTCCGTTGAACTCAGTCCCCATCTCACTCGTTCATACTCTTTCTCACACCGCTACAGACTGGCCTTTTTGTACTGGGCCCCTGCCTGCACATTGATGCCTTTTCTGCCCCAAAAGAGAGCCATCCATGGCAGTCCTGACGGCGCTCAGTGAGGTTAGCTCACTTACTCACTCGTTCTGTTTCTCCCAGTGCTGCAGGCTACCCTGCTGTACTGGGATCTTGCATTCAGGACGCTTTTCAGCCCACAAACAAATCTGCAGCAGTCCCGACAGAGATCAGTTGAGCTCGGTCACTCCCCCTCTTTCGGTTAATCCTAATCTGTCCCAAACACTGATTTCCCACAGCAATCGTGCTATTCTCTGGCAGGAGTGCAAAAAGATATTTTAGCCAGGATGTGCAAAATGACAGTTGTACTGTTCATAAGAAGGTGTGAAAAAATGCCAATGTTGAAAATGTTGCGTGAAAATATTACAAATTTGCAAAGTTACAAGGGTGCGTGGAAACAGTTCAATGCACACTTGTAACAGTCATCTTATGGAGTTTCGTCACAAATTTCCAACATAGAGTTTTGGAGCCTCTGCTCATGAACAGTGCCACTGTCATTTCTCAATCTGTCGAACACTGATTTCCCACAGTGACTACGTTATTCTGTGCGGAACTGTGAAAACACATTATAGTCAGGATGTGAAAAATGAAAGCTGTAATGCTTATAAGGAGGTGTGACAAAATGGCACTGCTGAAAATCTGGCATGACAAAATTACAAAGATGCGGTTACAAGGCACACTTTCGTAACACATTCATTTTATGGAGTATCGTTACCAAATTTTCAACATAGGCATTTTAGGACCTGTACTCATGAACAGTGTCACTGCCATTTCTTAATTTGTCTCAAACTCTGATTTCCACAGCAACCATGCTATTCTGTGCCAGAAGAAGCGAAAACACATTAGTAAGAATGTGAACAATAACACCTCACTGTTCACAAGGAGGTGTGAAAAAATGCCAGTGTTGAAAATCTGGCATAAAAAATACCAAATTCACAAAGTTATGAGCATGCGAAAGCAACTGTGAGTGCCGCATCATAAAACAGTCAATTTTGGGATTTTTTTCCACTAAAATTTGTGACATATAGGCTTTTGAGATCCCATCTTATGAACACTGGCACTGATCGTTTCATTAATCGACCCGAGAAAGGTAATTCCCACAATGACCACCAAAATCGCACCGGTAGCGGTTAACACCATGACAGTTCAGAATTCATGAGGCGTCAAAAAAACCCCATGTTGAAAATTGGTGTCAAAAATCAAAATGACTGAATATACATTCAAGTTGGAAAAAACATTTATTCCATTATACAGCTTACGTCATTTCCTCAGTTCGCGGTCTGCTTTGAAGAGTGCAGATGTGTTCCCAGTCCACTGAAATCATCACACGAGCTACCAGAGGTAAGTATGGCATGAGGGTGTATGTGGGAGGCAGGTGCACAGATGGGCAGGTGCGGGTTGCGGGAGTGGGGCAGGAGACTGCAGAGGACCGTTTCCTATTTACAGGTTGAAAAAAAAAGAGCGTCGCCAAGACCGTTTTTATTTCACAGTGGCATGGCTGCTAGACTGGGTGGAGCTCCCAGCGTGCCACTGGAGTCTTCTCTTTTGGGGACAGCAGTAGCCAAAGGAGGGTTCACATTATACCGACAGGGACTGGGTACCCACTGGCGAGAGAATATAACCAGGGGTGATATAATGCCGACAAGGAGTGGGCTCATCCATTGTGCAAAATAAACATTGGGTCACTGAAGCCGACAGGGATTGGGGCCCTCATCGGCAAATGAATACGCGGGGAGGGTTATATTGTTTGTGAACACTAAAGGCCGCTGCCGTGTTCACAAACAATATCAAGTTTCTAGAGCCTGCCCTGCAATGATGGGTTGCTCACTCATTGCAGTGGATACCTGGCGGCTGCAATGACGAGGCAGCCCCTGATTATGTGACTAAATTTTCACAATTTGGTAGCACGCTGGCTGAACTAGTGTGAGCAACAATATGCCACAGCATTGGGAAGCTGGACAAGTGTTTCCAGGTTGTGGGGGCATTGGCCACAACAGTGCGGCGCCTCCACATCCTGTTTGTGGAGAAACCTGCCTCCACATGTTTCTTGAGCATACAAGCAGTCAACATAAAAATAACTGTTTTATGGCGTGCATTGCAGTTCCCAAGAGCTCTTAACTTCACAAATTTTAATATTTTCACTCCAGATTTTCAACATTGGCCTTTTCTTACACATCCTTATGAACAAAACAGCCGTCTTTTTCACATCCTGCCTGGACTGTGGTTTTCCAATTCCCACGCAGAATAGCGCGAGTCGCTGTGGAAAATAAGTGTTTGGAACAGATTAAGAAAATCACAGTGACTCTGTTCATGTGCAGAGATCCTAAAATACCTATGTTGAAAATCAGGTGACAAGCTGTCATAAAAGGACTGTGTTACAAGCAAACATTATTGCAGTTTCCATGCACCCTAATAACTTGATAATTTATAATATTTTACTCCACATTTTCACCATTGATATTTTTACTCCTCCTTATTAACAGTACAGCTTTTATTTTCCACATCCTTCCCGAACTGTGTTTTCACACATCTGCCACTTAGTGATGCAGTCGCTGTAGGAAAACAATGTTTCAGAACAAATAAGAAAATCACAGTAACTCTGTTCATGAGCAGCGGTCCCAAAATGCCTAGTTGAAAATTTGGTGAAAAAAGATTCTATAAAATAAACTATGTTACAAGCGTATGTTTCAACAGTGTCCATACAAAGTCATAACTTTGAGAAGTTGTAATATTTTCACTCCAGATTTTCAACATTGTCATTTTTGCACACCTTCTTATGAACAATACAGCTGTCATTTGTCACATCCTGTCTCAAATGTAGTTTTGCACATCGCGGCGCACAATGAAATGCGGTCACTGGGAAATTAATGTTTGGGGCAGATTAAGATAATCATAGTGCCACTGTTCATGAGCAGAGGTCCTAAAATGGCTGTGTTAAAAATCTGGTGAAATAATTCCACTAAATGACAGAAGTTACGGGTATGTGTGAAAACTGCACATCACATGCTCGTAGAATTCGAGAATATTTCATATTTTCACTCCAGATTTTCAACATTGCCATCTCTTCACACCTCCTTATCAATGGTGCAGCTGACATTTTAATGTGGTGCAAAATGGTATGGTCATCATGGGAAATCAATGTTTGAGAAAAAATCATAGGGACACTTTTTCATGACAGAGATCCCAAATGCTTTCATGAGATGAGGGTTACAAAAGGCCATGTTTTCAGATTTGGAGTACAAATACCAACACACGCCCAGGCGTTATGGTTTCTAACCATTACGTCCCACCCTGTACGAACCAACAGGCATCAGGGGTGTGTCTTTAGATTGTCTGCTGTATTGCTCATGCCATTGGACCTCCACCCCCACTCTGCAGCCACTGACAGGCATCAAGGTGTGCCTTGGACTCTTCCGCCCTGAAGTTCAATCCATTCTCTCTGATGCACCCCATCTCAATGTACATACTTATGAAATGGGTGAGCATAAGACCCTGATGACCCCGGTACAGCAAACACTTGTCCAGACTCTACAGGGTAAGGTGAAGTGAAATAACATAGGCGTGTGTTGACCCAAACACACACCCAGTGCCTGTCACTCTCTGCAGGTTGGGGTGGGGTTGACGTTAGTTTCTATACTTCACTGTTATTCCTATTATGCATCTCTTTTAACTCCTGCTTACATTACCAATACCAACTTCAACAAGACAACATTCGGCATTGACAAATGCTTGTTTTGATTGGGTGACTAGGGAAGTAATTCAGGGAGGGCAGTAGACATTGCCTAACTAGATTTCAACAAAGCCTTCTACACCATCTCACACATATAAGGTTGGTTAACAAGATGGGTAGTCGGACATGGGAGACAAGGTAGTGAACTGGGTTAGGAACAGCTAACAGGAGACAGAGGATGATGGTAAATGAGGGGACAATCTATGGAGAGGTGAGTGACCAGCGAGGGTTGTAAGCAGAGATCAGTAAGGTACCAGTCCTGTTCAGTGTCTTCATTAGTGACATTGCAGAGGCTGGAAGAAAGGTCTGCTTGTTTGCAGATGACACAAAGATCTACAACATGGTGGATACTCTAGAAGGGTGCAGAAAATGAAAGAGGGACCTGAGAAGCTTGTTAGATGGTCACAGAGGTGGCAACTGAGGTCAATGCAAAGAGTGCAAAATAATGCACCTGCATAGAAGGAACCCTGGGAGAGCTACAGGTTGGGGTTGAGACCTGACTGTCACCAGGGAGGAAAGAGACCTAGGGTTGTGTCTCTGAAGATCTTAAGGTATCAAGCAGTGAACAAAGGTGGCCAGGAGGGCCAGTGGCATGCTGGGAGTGCATAGGCAGAGGTATCACTAGTGGGAGGTGGATTATGCCACTTGTTTAAGAAACATTGGTAAGGCATCTCACCTGATGCTGTGTACAGTTCTGGAGGCCACACCTGCGCAGGACTTAAGCAATGTGGGACTATCAGAAGAAGGGCAACAAAGATGGTGCAGGGCTTGCACCACAAAACATAGGAGAGACTAAGGGACCTCAATATATACTCGCTGGAGGAGAGGGGAGGGGATGGTGGGGGACATGATTGAAACTTTTAAGTACCTCAAGGGCATAAACATGGTGCAGGTGGGGGACCTTTTTCAAAGTAGAAAAAGTACTAGAACTAGGGGACACGATATGAAATTGGAGGGAGGTAGATTAAGAGGTAATGTGATGAAGTTTTCTACACAGAGAGTATGGTTGATGCTTCGAATATTCTACCACAGGAGGTAGTGAGGGGCAGAGTACAATGGAGGGTTTAAGCATGCCGAGGACAGGCACAAGGGACCCTTGAGGAGGCGGAGTGATTAAAGCCATTGATCACATAGGGTCAATGGCAACATACAATGTATAGAGCCTATGCTCAGACTGGAGTTGGGACTAGCAGTCCTTATCTGCCACAGTTTCTATGTAAGCCATTTTCTCTCAATTAGTAAGAAAGCCTTTAGAGATAATCTTGGGGTTAAACATGTACAGTTTCTAGTTAGTGAGAATAAACTGATTAAGCTTGTCAAGACATTCTTTTTGCAGTGTAAGGACTAGTGTCTTCTGCTTTCTAAAAGCACTTTCAGCATACTAGTCAGTAGTAATACTATGATGCACAGACTCATGTGTTCTCCCCTGCTCCGTGACCTACTGTTATTTCATACAGAATCCCTTAGTTCTCCAGGAGTCATATGGGGTGTCCAACTAAATCAAACCTTGGGTGCAGGTTCTACCAGACACACAAGGTGTTTGTGATGCCTGCTCCCAGGACTCTGCATAGATCCACACCTTTATTTTATTTTATTTATTTATAAGGTCTAGGATTACAGTACCTTTGAGCCATTGCTGTTTTACAAAGGTTCCACGTCAACAACAACATTTCAAGAGAAAAAAAGCGAGAAAACCATCACAAAGTGGTTATCAAAACAACGACAAATGGTAACTAACAAGTAAGGGAGGGATTGGGGAAGGGTGGTTGTGAGGACATAGGCAGCCAGAGACATTTGTCATAAGAGAGATTATTTATAAGTGCATGTAATTGGGGACTTGAATCGGTGGTAACCGATGAGTTCTGTGTCAAATAGTGGCAGGTTGCAGAGTGGAGACAATGTGCAGAGTCGGGGAAAACTACCTAACTATCCTCCATGATGTTATAATGTAATTTATCTTTACATTGCATTACAGTACTGAGTGCAATGAAGATTAAGAGTGATACGGCAGTGCTGCCACATGACTCCAGGGTTGCTGTGAGAGGTGGCAAATACCGAAATATCAAAATAACGTACTAACATGGTGCTTCCATTGTGCCAGTGTTTATGGGAACTGACAAAAATCTCAAAATTACGTGATACCATTGTATTACCAGTGTGTGAGAGAGAGAAAAGGGTAAAAAATGCCATGGGTATACTATTGTGCCAGTGCACTACCAGTGTACCAACGAAAATCAATATGTTGCCTACCACAGTGACATTGGGTACTCACTGGTTAGTACCAGTGATTAGGTTGTTCTGCTTACCATGGTATTGCCATTGTTATACCACTGATGTTGCCATTGTGATGAATTCGGTAAGGTTCATCACAATTCAGCATTCTCAGACACATGATGGATCACAAATCTGCTACCCACTAAACTTGGCTCCTACAAAGTGCAGTGCAGCCCTTCTGGAGGCTACAGTATATGGCACCATGTGCTGAAGGGATAGGAAGTGGATCCTGAGGGATCGCTGGGACAGGAGGGAGGGAGGCTGAGCTGAATGTCATTCCCCATCTGAGACTAATGACTTGGCTAGAGATGGGGCTGGGATGAAGCCAGGGGAGTTCAGGGAACTGGGAGAGGTCTTACAGAGGCAGCATGTTCAGTGGCTTCACGAGATGGTACATGTCTACAGCGGCGGTGGGAGATGATCCCCACACCGGACCTTCAACTCATGGCTTAAGGTATAGTGCAGAGAGGAGGTTGGGTTACACTGGGGATAGGGTCCAACCTAGAGAGATAAGAGCCATTACAAGGGTGATAGCCTGCGCATCGATCTGGGAGGACACCGAGTCCTCAGTGGACAGTTTGAATGTTACTTCAAACTAGTTGAGGGAGTGGCAGAATAAATTATGTGAGGCAATAACTGCCCCCCCTCCCAAATCTAAAATAGGAAGTAGGGAGAACCTGAGGGAACAGAGGTACCTCAAGGTGCAAATTAATAAAGGAAGTAGGGTGGTAGAAATTAAGAGGACTGGAAATGAAGGCGTTAGAAACAGAGGAGGGGGGCAAAAAGTAAAAAAATGAGTGGTAACAAAATCTTGTGTGCAAATGCTAAAAGTCTTGAAAATAAGACTCCAGACCTAGAAGTCAGCATGGCAGAGGCCAACCTGGATACTGTGCCCATTATCAAGTCATGGTGCAATGAAAACCACAACTGGGACATGGCCATACTATGCTATACTCTGTTCAGGAAGTATAGCATGGGAAGAAAAGGTGTGTGTGTGTGCGCGTGCATGGGGGGGTGCTTTATGTGACAGAAAGCAAAAAGTGAAAAAGATGCAGGCAATACATTACCCACTGAGACGCAGTGCTACCAGAATTGCACCACAGTTCACAAGCGTTGGTCTGATAAGTGCTACCACGGACAACAAGGAAAGATTTTCAGCGCTTGCTATCGTGTGCTCCCATGAGTCGCTGTCCATGGTACTGAAGACTGAGAAGAGCACCAAGAGCCCAAAGGCTGGTCAAGCTGCACCCATGGTGTGTGGGCTGGGCAGAGTGCAGCTTAGCCAGTGCCATTGGAGACCAGGGTTCTAATCTCTGGTCTCCTACATGTACTGCAATCAGGACTTTCACTTACTTATGTGAGGCCGTGGAAACAGTATTCCATGGCCCTATGATTTTTAACTTTCCCTGTGATCTGCTCCCCCGGACTTGGAATCCTGTAGTCCAGGGGGTACAGGGGGCAGAGCCCCCCACAAAAGAAATATCAGCATAGTTTTTACCATGCGCTCCTAGCCGATGCTATTCTTGTTAGCAGTCTTTGGACCCAGTGCCGGGACTCCGGGGGGGGGAGGTACTGTGGGTTACCCTGGAGAAGGGGGACAGAGCCGCTGTTCCCACTAGTGTGATCTACAGACCTCCAGCACAGGGAGGAGTTAGATAAGGTATTGGTGAAAGACATTGGCAGGATGGCAGAAAAGAGTGGAGGTACCACTGGTGGGACTACAGTCTACCAGACTTAGATTGGAGCCTCCCACTTGTGGCTTCAGCTAGAAGCAGGACAACTTGAACTTCCTGCAGGCAGCGATCCCCAGGCAATCAGTCAGTAAACCCACTCCTGATGGTGCAATACTGGACCTGAAGCTCACTAACTGAGACAGTGTTGCAGACATCAAGGTTTTAGGTTCTCTGCGGACCAGTGATCATCGTACAGTGTGGTTCAATATTAGGATGGCTGTGAAACCAGACTACACAAGGGTGAGTGTCTTGGAATTCAAGAAGGCAGATTTTGTAAAGATGGGTGAATCCTTCATGGTTGACCTGTTGGGGGCAGGATGGAAGAACAGTGACAGAAGATAAAAGGGAGCACAGTGAAGGGAACAAACCTCTGTGTCAAGTGAGTAAAAGTAAAAAGGAAAAAAGACACCTCTATGGATCTCAAAAGATGTGGTTGGAAAATGCTAAAAGGACAGTATTCAGAAGCTAGGAGGAGTTGCAGAGGGAGGAGGACAGAGAGGTGTAAACAGAGAGAAGCAGGGAAATCAGCAGGGTGTGCAAAGGTGCAAACTGAGGAGAAAACAGCCCAACAGCAACAAAAGAGGACTTTTTTTAGGTATTTAAGTGAAAAGAGAAAGCCCATGGGAGGGACTGTAAGGTTAAAAAAAGGATGTGGGACTGTGCAGAGGGGGACCAGGAAAAGGCAGACATCCTGAACAAATACTTCTGTTTGGTGTTCACAGGGACAATGAGAGGGACTGCAAAAAAGTAACAGGATCTCTGAAGGGAGGGAAGTGGACACTAGTCCTTTTTCAGAAGAGAAAGTCCTATAGGGACTCACTAATCTGAAAGTGGGCAAAGCAACTGACCAAATGGGGTACCTCCTAGGGTACTGAGAAAGCTCAGGGAGGTACTGGATGCACCTCTGACAGTCCTATGTAACAGCTCACTGGAAACAGGAGTGGTTCCAGAGAACTGGAGGAGAGCAGATGAAGTCCCACTTCACAAAAGTGGTAGCAGGAGGAGACTGGCAATTTTGGGCGAATCAGCCTGACTATCGAGTGTGGGAAAGTTAATGGAATCACTGCTGAAGGAGAGGTGAGTGGAATATCTTGAATCAAATGGTTACAAGACCTGAGACAGCATGGACTAATGGGGTGGGAGTCATGTCAAATGAATCTGAAATAGGAGACTGTTAAGCAAGCTGGATAGCTTAGGAGTGGGTCCAAATGTGGTAAACTGGGTAAGAAACTCGTTAAGTAATAGGTTACACAGAGCAATAGTAAATGGAGTTAATTCCAAGGAGGGGCGTGTGACCAATGGGGTGTTTTACAGATCAGTACTGGGACTGGTCCTCTTTGTGTCATTATAGGTGACATTGCAGAAGGGGAAGGTCTGCCTCTTTGCAGATGGGTTTCAAAATAAAACAAGCATTTGACAATGCTGAATGTTGTCTTAGTGGTGTTGGCATTGGTAGTGCAGGAGTTAAAGAAATACATAAAGGAAGGGCAGTGAAGTATGGAATCGATGTCAACCACCCACCCAACCCTGCAGAGACTTGACAGACATTGAAGGTGTGCCTTTGGGTTGTCGGACTAGAATGCTCATGCCATTTCACCTCACCCTACCCTGCAGACTGTGACAAGTGTCGGCGTCGTGCCCCAGTCATTGGGCAGTATGCTCACCCCATTCAATGAGGAAATGCGTTGAGATGAGTGCAGTATAGGACTATGGTGAAGTTTGGGGCTGAAGAGTCAAGCACACCTTGATGCCTGTGACTGGCTGCAGGATTATGGTGGGGTAGAATGGCGTGAGCATCTGGCCCGATATTTCAAAGGCACATGCCTGTCGCCTTCACTCTCTACAGTGTGGTACATTCTGAGTTAGAAACCCTAACATCAGGGTGTTAGTTGGTATTTGCACTGAAAAATTTTCAACATTGCCTTTTTGTGACCCCACCTCATGAAAGCATTTGGGACTTCCACTCATGAACAGTGGCACTGTGATTTTGTTTCCCGCCAACCGCATCATTATGCACCAGATGTGCAAAAACACATTTCAGGCAGGATGTGAAAAAATGACAGCTACCGCTGATAATGAGGTGTGAAGAAATGGCAATGTTGAAAATCTGGAGTGAAAATATTTAAAATTCTTGAAGAGCTAGGAGCATGTGTGGAAACTCTCAATGCACTCGTAACACAGTCATTTTGTAAATTTTGTCACCAAATTTTTATAGGCATTTTATGACTTCAGCTCATGAACAGTGTCATTGTGATTTCTTAATCTCTGTCCCAAACATTGATTTCCCATAGTGACCGTGCCATTATGTGCCAGATGTGTGAAAATACATTTCAGGCAGGATGAGAAAAATGACAGTTGTGTTGTTCATAAGGAGGTGTGAGAAAATGGCTATGTTGAAAATCTGAAGTGAAAACATTAAAAATTCTCAAACTTATGAGCATGCATGGGAACTGAGGAATGCACACTCGTAACACAGTCAATTTTTGGAATTTGTTCACCAAGTTTGCAACATTTGCTTTTTGGGAGCCCACCTAATGAACACTGACACTATCATTTTGTTATGTGTGCCTTAGGCCAAAATTGGCCTAAGGCAACACCTTCTTACTAGGACAGTTTGTGACTGCCACTAGGACTCTAACACCCATAATGCCCACTCATCCACATTCTCCTTCCCCTTCCTTTTACCCCCACTCTTCCCTCTTGCCCTATCCTTCTGTCTTCTCCCCCAGTGCCTTTTCTCCAACTGGATCAACCTTAAAACCAACCTACTACCACTACCTTCCAACCTCTAAACAAACCACTTCTTTTGGCTGCCCACTCTCCCAGTCTCCCTTCCACTGCCCTTGACTCCTCCTAGGACTCTCACACTAGGTGTCACACCTCTTTATCTCCTTAGCTACATATAAACACTGTCTTTATCCTAATCCAGATGCTCTTGGCACTGTACTATCATCATTGGTACTATGAATGACATTGTAACCTCATTGTATACTAGCTACCTACTATTCGGTATTGTATGTAAACTGTTTGTTATTGTTGTCATTGTCACTGTTTGATGTGGAACCTTTGTAAAAAGAACTCTGAGCTCAAAAGTATGATCCAAATCCCAAATAAATAAAATAAAATAATCAATCCTGAAAGGTGATTCCATGCAGTGACCGCAAAATCACCTTTGGGGACCGAATAAGCATGACTCATCTCCACAAGGACACGACAGTGTGCGGTGGTATAGAAAATGTAACTAAAATGGTACAGGTCTGCATCAAAAATCCCTG
The DNA here is from genome assembly GCA_016271365.2 of Neoceratodus forsteri. NCBI lineage: Eukaryota > Metazoa > Chordata > Ceratodontiformes > Ceratodontidae > Neoceratodus > Neoceratodus forsteri. The sequence continues at coordinate 186,716,548 of CM057459.1, read as the reverse complement.
TGAGGACACACTAAAGGCACTCAAGTATGTACACCGTGGAAGACAAGAGGGGAGGAGGATACCTTTAAATACCTCATGGGGGTAAATAAGGTACAGGAAAAGTTTGCAAAAGTAGAACCAGGCATGTCTGGGATAGCATCTGAACCTCTTGAATTCCACGAAGAGATTCAAGAGTGCTTAGGTCAGAATGGTCTGAGATTGCCCGTTTCTTGGGAACCAGGAAGAAGTCACGAGTAGAATTCCTGTCCTGTTTGATTTGGAGGAACTGGCTCTATTGCTGCCTTTGCCAGCAGGAGTCTTTCCTCTCTTACAAGAGGACATGACTGTTCGGATAGTAAGAGTAACCTGGAGGATTTACTGGAGGTCTCCATAAACTCTGGTGTGTGGCCTTGACCCACCTGCTGGAGTACCCAGGGTCTGTGGTTAGCCTCCCATCCTGGCAGGTGGCTGGCAAATCTGCACCTACCAGTTCCCCTGGACTATCAGCCAGAGGAGGGTCTCCCAGTGAGTCAGGAGGCAGTTGGGAGGGAGGAGGAACAGATCTTGAGGCTGTATGCATTTTGGCTGGGAGCCATACCTGCTGAAAGGCCAGACATTTGTTCCGCGTTGGTTTTGTTAGCTGCTCTGTTTGCGATGTAGCTGCCAATGAAAGGGCTGCTTGGGCTTTGTGGAAGCTTATACATAAACTGAACAGGGTACAAAGCTTGCCTTTGTCCTGTAAGTCTGTAATGATGTCTTTGACATCTTCTCAAACAAGACGGACCTCTAAAGGGAACGTTTTGGGTTGCTGTCTGTAGCTCAGGTGCAAGGCCTGAAATTCTCAACCATGTGTGTCTCCTGAGGCTGACTGTATTGGCTGTTGCCTTTGCTGAAGCATCCACAGCATCATAAGTGGCCCTCAGAGTCTGTCGGCTAGCTGATCCAGCCGATCTGACAATACCCACCATTTCTTCTTCAACTCAGAGTCTAGGAGTTTATCTAGCTTAGGTCTTCTTCCCAAATTGGTTAATGACTTAGATCTTTGTTCAGAGGAGAGGTTCTAAGGTGCTTAGGTTTTGAAAACAGTCATAGGCAGCACTGATGACCACAGAATCTAGTTAAGGTGAGCACTGAGGTGGTCTTTACCTTCAGGCGTCTGGGGTAGACAGTCCACTTTTCTGGCCACAGGTGCCAGTGAAGCTGATTGCCTCCAGACTGTGGAAGCGAAATCCTCATATGGCCTTATCCAGGGCAGGATGAGTAGGCGATAAATCTAAGGGTTCCAGATGTTCTGCCCATCTCTGGTGTTGGGGATCTTGATCACATTATGCCAGTCATATGCTGCCTGGATTTTTCTGAACAGCTCTGCAAAGAGGGATCCTCAGGAGGAGATTTGGTGACTCCCTAGGCTTTGGTTCATCTGGAGTAACAGCAGCGTACTCAGTAGTGAGCTGAGCCACTATCCGGAGTCCGATGTAGGGGGTATCATCAGGTGTGCTTAATCTCGGTGGGAGTGATCTCCACGGGTCTCGAGAGGTCTGAAGGCCTTGTAAACTCTGTGGGCTGATGGGGTCAATGAAGAGGTCCACTGTCCTGCCCAACCTCAAAGGTCTGGGGCTCGACGGTTGTGGGGGGGTTGAATTGTGGTTCTCTGGTGGCCGGGGTCAAGGCTGGCAGAGGCAGATGCTTTTCTCACTCTAACATGAGCTGTGATTTTGCCTCATCCCACCAGGAGTGCAGCATCACCTGTGAGTCCACCTGAGGCTGAGGGGGAGGCGAGGTGACTGATGCCTGTATCCTAGCATTGGATACCCTGTGAAGTAGGAAGGAGGTATCCTGGCATGGGAATGGCCAGCATCAGGTACCCAGGCATCAAGTACTGAGGTGAAGGGTATCCTGCATAGGTATTGTGGAGCCGACACCCCAGAGGGTATAGTAACATCGCTAGCCTGGTGTCAAGTATCTTGGTGGAATCCCTGAGGGACTCAGGTTCAGCCCCAAAGGTGGGGTCAATGGTTCTGGTATCAGCCCAGAGAGTGGGCTGAAAGCCCAGGTATAGGCCCCAACAGTGGTGCAGAAGGCCCCATCAGAGGGTTTGGAGCTGTGGGGCCTTGAGGAACAGTGCAGTCCTTCATCAGGTTCAGCAAAACTTCATGCATGGGTGGCTCCCAGCGTCGGGACAGGCACTGTCCCTGACAGTGGGCACTCTCCCCTCTGGGTCCCAGGAGTTGGAGACACTGGGGAACCACCTCTACAGGTGGAAGGGAGAAACCAGAGGGACTCCGGTGTCAGCTGTGGCTCAGACATCAGCTGATCTGGCTCCTGAGTCAGACCTGTTATCAGGGCCTACTGTAGGAGCGGGGCTGCACACTCATCAGAGGAGCAAATGGGCTGCTTACCAGCCAGTTCCATGTAAACACCAAGGAGACAGTGTTCATCTTACTGAACCCACTGTTCTCGCTGGGCCTCTTGATCTTGAGACAAGGGGTAGTGGGTGACTCCTTTGCTCCATAGGCTCCGTCGGGACCAGAACCTGAACCTGAAGGAGTGGGGGTGACGGCATCTCTGTAGCCACAGAGACAGCCATGGAAGAGTGACTTTCCCCAGGGAGAAAGTACCTCATTGGCCAGAGTACCCAACAGGGGTCGCAGCTTTAAAAGAGACCATATCAGGGCCTGATGTCTCTTGTCCTTCTTCTGTTTATGATGGCCTTCAGAGAAAGATGTGCTCCTGAGTTTCTTTAGCTCCTTCTCCATGGATGCCATTTTTGTTTTAAATGTGGACTTCCAGGGACTGTTGATGGCACTTCATGTGGCCTGATTAAAGCCTTGGCAGACTTCACACTCCTCGGTCTTATGGTCTGGGCCCAGGCAAAAGAGGCACAGGAATATCTGTCCTTGTGAGGAACCGAGTTCCACAGAGTCGCACTTTTTTTATGTGAAGTGGAAGGCGTTGGAACAACATGCATGATTAGTTTTATAAAACACAATTTATGACAAAATACTGAATTTTACTAAAAAAATAAATGAGATATACTCATCCAAGATGGCGTTGACAGAAGCAACTTATTCAGTGAGGTCCAATGTGCGTAGGTTGACATCGGGAAAGAACTGTAGGTCGGCATGGAGATCACTCACTATATTGCGCCACACAGATGTCGGTCACATGACACCGCATGGGCAGTCTCCTGCCAGACATTGCTAGCTAAAGTTTTCCAGTTGTTCTGGCCCCTGATGGCTTCAGTCCTACCTGTTAGTACCACTGCAAGCTTCTCAAGCAAGAAATTTAAATACATCAATAAGGTACAGAAGGAAAGTATTTTCAGAAAAAAGGTGCTCAAGAATAAGGAGATGGGCTATAAACTTGAGGGGTTAGAGTTATGAGGGACATGAGAGTACTTCTTCACAGAAAGTGTGGTGGATTCCTGGAATAGTATACCTGCCAAGGAGGTGGGGTCGAAAACAGTGGTGGGTTCAAGAATTCATGGGATAGACTATTAGAATCTTAGTGAAAAGGAATGGGGAGGAGAAGGAACCAAGATCAAGTCACGATATGCAGTGGTACAGTAGGTAGGGAAAATGGGAAGACTGGGTAGGCAAAGGGTCTTTATCTGCTAACAAATTCTAGTTCTGTGTTTCTCATGGGGTCATTGCAGCATGCCAACTTTATCTTGTGATAATCTCTGGTTCTAGAGTTGCCTCACTGTTACTCTGCAGAGCTCATGAAGGTACAAAATTTGTTATTTGTAGGAATGGTCTCTTTGAAATCGGACAGAAATGCCAGCCCAGTGGTACTGAGGGTTGAGGTGCTGCCTACTCCTCATGCCACGCGGGTGACCCAGGTTCCAGAACGAGCCTGGACTGCGAGGTCAGCAGGGAGAGAGGATTGAGCATCTGAAGGACAGCTCTCACCTCTCAGGAGAGGGAACTAGTCATTCCGCTCGTCATCTGCCATCTGGTGGTGGCTGGAGGGCTGCACGGGTCAGGAGACTCGAAGCCGACATCCTAATGTCGGAGTGGAGGGGGGGCCGAGTGAAAACAGGAAAAGTGAGACTGGCAGACTCGATGATGGTCTGCCACTCTTGGGAGCAGTCTCTGGGAGGGGGTAGAAGCCAGCAATCTCCTGGTCCCGCCGCAGGGGGCAGTCTGTTGGGGAAGTGCCGGGGGGCCACCTAGCATGGGAGTGGCAGGACCAAAGAGAGAGAGAGTCCCTTTAATCGGAGGACCGTTGCAGCCTGCCAGGCTCAGGAGGCAAAAAGTGCAATTTAAAACAAAAAATAGGACAGAAAGTAAGTTTAGCAACCCCATGTACAATGCTGGATGTTCCTTATTATAATATACTTTCTTTTTAATAAAATTTTTTCCCCCAATTATTTAACCAGGTGAGGCACACTAAACTGAGAGTTTGTTTACAGATGCAACCTGGGACACAAGGAAGTTACATGACTTGCTCAGGGTCACACAGTATGCAAGTGGGGGCTGTGGGATTCAAACCCAGGTCTCCAGATTTGCAGCTCAGAGCCTTAAACCACTGCACCATACTGCCTCCTAATTATTTTAATCACCTTTAGTATCAATGATTCTACTTCTTGGTACACTGTACAGCTCTGACTTCTATTTTTGTAGTGTAATTATTACTGTTTAATTTTTTCCACCTGAACTATGTCCAAACCCCCGCCCCATAGAGCATCTAGAAAAAAAGCTGTTACCATCTCAGTATGTCTTTCCTGGTGAAATTTTGTAAATGTATAAATTAAATAGAGTTTTAATTATGATACCAAACAAGTATTTCCAACACTCCCTGCAACTCTAGTGTCTTTTTTTGTATCCTTCCCAGGACAAATCAGCAAAGGACACCTCCCGGTTCATTTCTGCAGCTTCAGGTTCTCCTGATAAAACCACTCAGCAGGAAAAGGATTTATCTGGGTTGGAAAGGGCTTTACTGAAGATGGAATTGATATTGTTAAAGATGCAAATCACACAGAACCAACTGGAAACTGCCCAGAAGAGGGCCAGACGCTTTGTCACTAAGAAACGCAACAGCCGAAGATGACAGAACCTGCACCCTTATCACTCTCCTTAACTCAAGATTTGTAGTGACTGAGGCCAAGGACTATTTCACAATCACATCTTCTCTAAGGAATTACTGCAGTAGTTCGTTCTCACATGCCAAGGAGATTTCCTGCATTTTCATATTTCCCTGAAAGATCATTTTAACCTGTTGTCCCAGTCTTGTTAAGTAGCATATATGCCAGAGTCAGTCCCCATACTGGTATAGTTTAGTGCTGTGTTGGCACTAGAATGTAAAGAAAAACTGTATAAAGCTGATACCAAATAATTTAAACAATGCGAAACAGCACTAACTGCAGCCACTCTTATAGTTCATCCCAGTTGTAAGAAGTAGTAGTTTGCTGACCTGGTAAAGGTGATTGTAGTTGTATACATCTTTGAGGCACTCCACACTCCTACATCTGGGTATTGTGTTCATCTGATAGGTTGCTGATGCACAAGTGACTTCAAAAGAATTCTGTTCCTCTTCCTGTGATGCAGCCTCTCCTGTCTCAGTTTGATATCTTCCAGCACTGTACCTAATAAGAAATTGTGGTCCCTTGACCTGTTATGTATCCTACTACTTTTAAAAAGACAAAACAAAACACCTCTGCATGTTGCCATCACTGTATGCAAGAAATCACGCACTATGGTAGAGTTATTCACACCGTGGACCTAGAGTCCATTTATTTCTTAGTTTTATAACTAGTACTGACTGGACCATACAGCATGCCGGTGAAAAACTGTATGACTGAGAAAACACCTCAACTGATCTGAAAATTTTTTTTTTTTTTTGGGTGGGCTGTGAAGTGCATCAGAGATGTACATCCCCACAATCACCTTTACCAGGTGAGTAAACTACCATTGCGGGGGATAATCTCTGAGGCACTCCACACTCCTTACACCTGGGTAACGATTTAAGTAGCAGTACCCAAAATGGGTGGGTAGTCAGACAATGTTATGATTTTTCATCTGCCCTAGCAGCTAGCAGCACTGCCCTCCCAAAGTTTACCTCTGCGTCCATAGACATATCTACTCTATGGTGTCTAGAAAAAGTATGTGGGGAAGCCCATGTGGCAACTGCACAAATCACATCCAGTGATGCCATGTTCCTTTCTGTCCAGGATGTGGCTATCGTGCTAGTAGAGTGTGCTTTGACACCTGTGGATGGATCCTGATTTGTTGCCTTATATGCTTCAGTGATTGCCAGTTTTAGCCAAGTGGCTATAGTGGATCTTGTAGCCGCCTGTCTCTTTCTGTGACTATGAGTGATAATAAGTAGTCGGTCTGTTACTCTGATGCCTTCTGTCCTGTCAAGATATGTCAATATACCCTTTTCATTCCCAGCAATTGGAGTTGAGGTTCTTGGTCCACTTCCTCTGCCGGCATGTATGCTGGGATCTTGATGAGCTGCTTAGCATGGAATGTTGTGTAGATCTTAGGTATGAATGAGGGAATAGTTCTTAAGGTGATTTTGTCCTCGTGGAACACTAGAAAGGGTGTTCTACATGACAGTGCTTGAATTTCACTGATATGCCTGGCTAAGCAAATAGCGACTAGAAGTATAGTTTTTAGTGTCAACCATTGAAGAGACACGTCTCCAATGGCTCAAATGGTGTGTCCATCATTGCCCTAAGTACTAGGCTGAGGTTCCATGGGGCTGTCCATTGCTTGATATTTGGACGGAGGTTGGCTGCTGCCTTGAGAAAATGTATGATATCTCTGTGTGATCCTGGGGTCATTCCTTCTATCATGCCCCTGGCTGCCCCAATTGCTGCCACTTGTACTCATAGAGATGCTGGTGATAACCCCTTGTCTATACCTTCTTGTAAAAAAAGTAGAATACTGGCTATTGACACCATTAAAGGGTCTATGCCCCTTTCTGTGCACCTGTTGTAGAATACCTTCCAGTGTCTTTGGTATGTTAGTGCCGTGGAGTTCCTTCTGGAATTTGCCATTGTGTTGATGACTATGGGGTGGTAGCCTGCTTTTTAGCAATCTCTCCCTTTCAGGAGTCAGCCTGTCAGTTTGAGGTTTGTTGGGTTGGGTTTGAATATTTGATTGTGACTGAGAAGGTCGTGTCTGCGAGTTAGGATCCAGGAATGATCCAAAACCATTGCCACAACTGTGGTGAACTAGCTTCTTCTGGTACAGTATGGTGCAATTAGGATCACCGTCGATCTGGTCCTGTGGATCTTTTTCAGAACCTGTGGAATTAATGGGAGAGGTGGAAATATGTAGGCTATGTGGAAGCTCCAAGTTGCTGATAGTGTGTCCACCCCCATGGATTTTTAGTCCTGAAATCGGGAGTAGAACCTGGGGCACTGGTTGTTCTTGTGGGATGCCATTAGGTCTAACTCTGTTGGTCCCCAGCAGCTGTTGATGGACTGGAATATCTGTGGGTGGAGCATCCATTCCGCTGGATGACACATTTGTTGGCTGAGCCAGTCCGCTGTGGTGTTCAATTTTCCTGCCAGATGGTTGGCTGTCAGACTTGCAAGGTGTTTTTGTGCCCAGGGGATAAGCTTTTCCGCCTCTCTTTGCATTGCTCTGCTTCTTGTTCTCCCTTGTTTGTTGCTGTATGCTATGGTCACTTGGTTGCCTAACCAAATCAGTACATTCCTTCCTCTTACCTCCTTTGTGAAATGCAGTAATGCTTTGAACACTGTCCTTATTTCTAATACATTTATTGGCAGTTTTGACTCGTTTATTGGCCACCTTCCCTGTGCCGATACGCTGGCGTCTGTGTCTACCTGGATGTCCGTTTGTATGTCTAGTGGCCTACCCTTTAGTAAGTTGTCTTTTATTGACCACCACACTAAAGAATGTGCAATGTTTGTAGGAAGCTGCACCTTTTTGTAAAATCCAAGTTGTATGTAGGGACCCAGTGGTCTCATGTGCCATCTTGCCCATGGGATGGTGTCTATACAAGATGACATTAGGCCTAGTGTATGGAAAATGGCCTCTAGTGATCGCTGTATTGTGTTTCTTAGTTTGTTTACCATGGACAGTAGGGCTGAGACCCTTTTTCTGGTGGCTGAACCCTTCCCTCTATAGTATCTATGAGGTTGCCTAGGAGTTCCAGCCTTCTGCATTGGTCAAGTTGGCACTTCTTCTGGTTTATAACCTAGGCGTGAGTCTTGAGACATTGAGTTGCGATCCTGGCTCTCTTCTTGATTGCTAAACTGATCTTTTGTGATCAACCAATCATCCAGGTAGGCTATTACTTGTATTCCCTGCTCTCTTAGTTTTGAGGCAAGCACCATGGCAACCTTATAAAACACTTTGGGAGTGGATGCTAGGCCAAAGAGGAGTCCTTGTACTGAAAGTGTTTCCCATTATGTGAAATCTGAGGAATCTTTGGTGAGATGGTCTTATGGGGATGTGGAGATCAGCGTCTTTCAAGTCTATGGTGAGCACATCCCCTGGGTGGGGCGCTTTTAGACTGAATCTTATTGCTTCCATCTTGAAAGGCTTGTATTTTACACTTTTGTTTTAGAATTTTAGGTTGAGTACCGGTGAAGATCGCCTGTCTTTTTTGGAACTGTAAACAGTATTGAATAGACTAACTGTCCCTCCCCTGCTTGGGGGACCATCATGATGGCACTGTTGTCTGTTAATTCTTTCAGTATGTTTTGTAACTGTTGAAGTGTTGCCTTGTGTTTTGATACTGCTGATGTTATCAGTCTGTTCAGTCTTGGTGTTTCTGCAAAATCTATTGCGTAACCCTCTTGAATTATTTCTAGGACATATCTGTCCTGATTGGTTTTTATCCATTCGTGAGTGAGCTTGTTTAATTGGGTGCCGATCGGTACCTCTGGCTGTGTTTCACAAGAGGAATAGTCATTGTTTGTTGTGACCCCTTCTTCTGTGCTGGTAGGAACCTCTAGCCCTTCTCTGTGTTCCCCTTCCCTGATATCTGTTGTATGAGTTGTAGGGGTTGAAATTTGTTCTGTAACCCTGACCTCTGTATGAAGTTTGACCTAAGCGCCTGTCTCGAAATGAATGTGTGAGATTAGCTTGCCTGGTTGGGAGGTACATGGAGTTGTTAACTCTGTCCTTCCCCAGTGCCTTCCTATCCTCCTTTCCCTTTAAATATTTCTCCAGTCCTTCTCCAAACAGAAGGTTTCCCCTGCATGGCAATTTTAGTAGGAGAGACTTTGACTCAGGATCTGCATTCCACAGTTTCATCCATATACATCTTCTAGGTCTATTCAGAAGTGTGGCCGCTCTGGCGTTGATCTTTAGAGAGTCTACTGTCATGTCTGCCAGATATTTGGTAGATAATATGGCATTGTCGAGCAAGTGTGACTCCGAAGTTTTGGATGTAATCGCTTTTTGAGCCTCTTGTAACCATTCCAGTTGGGCTCTTGTGGCATAGATGGCTGTGGTAGCTGCCCTAGCCCTCAGACCTGCTAGCTCAAAATTTTTTCTTTAATATGTTCTCCAATTTCCTGTCCACTGGGTCTCTGAGAGCAGAAGTGGACTCTGTAGGCAGGACGGTCTTTTTATTAAGGGATGCTATCTGAGAGTCCACACTAGGGGGTGTGCACCATAATGCTAGTTTGTCAGCTTCCAGAGGATACATTTTATCCCATGATCTATGCACTGGGATTCATGCAGGATCTCTGGATTCCCATTCTTAATTAACTATCTTGTTAATGGCATTCGCACACAGGAAATTTGTCAGATGCCTTTGGCGCCGGTTGTAAAGAGGGCAGCAGCTTAGACTGGGTAATGGATGTGGCTGGTGTCTCGAAGCCTACTGTGGCCATAATACTGTGAACCAGTGCAGGTGTTTGATTGGGAAAGCACCACTTGGCTGTGAGTGACTGTGGGTCAACCTCCTTATCCTCCTCGTCCTCCGAGTTTGGTTCAGAGCGGGAGGGCAGTTCCATAGAATGTGGGTTGGATCTGTCTGCATGGTTCTGAGTACTAGGGCCTGGAGTTTGAGGTCTCACAGAAATTTCTGCTAATTTGTCCCACATAGCTGTCATGAGTTGCTGCTGTAGCTGATTAACCTGTTGATTCTGAAGTAGGATGGCATTATTGTCTACATTGCTTTGAGAATTAGACAGAGTGGCCTGTGTTACATTGGGAGTTCCTTGGAGCTCACTGTGGTCAATAAATATGTCCTCATCTGCTGTGTGTGTGCTGAAGTAGGTGGCTTCTCAGCGCAAGAAGTGCACATGCGTCCTAGCTGTGCTGAAGGGATGGGAACATTGCAGAGCCTGCAGCTTTATGTTTTTCTCATGTCTGTGGAAGAATGGGAAACAAATGGGGTGGCTTTAGGATCATATTCAACATTGCTCAACAGAATGCATTGTAAAAACTGGCAGTAATCCCCTCTGTAGCCATACATAAACTGCTAATAGGGAACAGATATTGCAGCCAAAATAAACATACACAGACGCTGTCTAGTGCTGCCCAAATGAGCTGCTGTCCCATTGAAAAGAAACTTTTATTCTGTGCCTTAATCTGGAATGCCTGCACACCTAGTGCACAGTATACCATAGAGTTGGGGAGTAAGCAGACTGATTTCTTGGTGGCCTGCTGTGCCTTTAAAAAAGGGGGGGTCATAAAATTATCACTGCATTGTGGACCTCTACAGTGTCTATGAAGAGAGCAGCTTTTTGGTTTCCCAGGAGAAGTGCTTGAAAACATTTACTGGTCACTGGGACCCTTCAGTACTGTGGACGGGTACCCCAAAGATTCACTTTGCGGATCACGAGTGTGAGCAATGGCTGTAGAAAGATCTATTTGCCCTCATGCTGGCGCAAGCTCTTGAATGCCTAGCCCCACATAATATGGCATTGGAGAAGTGTGCATGCGCAGGTGAAGGAACCCCCTATGCGCATGCACAAGCCGGAGGTACGAGTCATGCATGCTCGTACTCAGAGCTCAAGCACATTCGCGAAGGAGTTGGAGAGATGAGTGTAATGGACAAGACAGCCAGGAGACCCAGCAGACAAGCAGAAACATGGCCAACACCCTCCCTGAATACACAAGAGATGGGAAGGTGTGAAAAGGCACCATATTAGGACGTCCAGGGCTCCTGACGGCGCAGCAAGAGGATACAGCAAACAAAAATGAATATACCTCCCGGGAGCCCTACAATTGAAAGGTAGACCCCAGGTAAAAAGGAAGACAAAACTTGAAAACTACTGACCCAGATGCCTTAGGATGCAGGCTGAAGTGAACAGGAAATAAGCCCCAAAACAGATTGGCACAATAAGGGACTATCCCTGCGGTCTCTAGCAGAGACCACAGGATGCCCAGAAGTTCCCACAAAATGCCACTGAAGTGGATAACTGGGGTACTCTTGAGACCGCTAGCAGGGGTCACAGGTAATACCCAGCAGCAGATAACAGCCATAACACAAACTTAGGTCTGCTAGCAGGAGATCCAAGTGAGCTGCTTAGCCACAAACTCAAACAATCATCCTACTAAATGTGCCTGCAGACAAACAGCTGAGTCCCAGGGATGAGGTCAGTAGTTCCATTGTATAACTGTGAATTTTGGAAAGATTTACACAAACATTTGGCAGTTCCTTCCATGTTTAAATTACTGGTTCATTTAGTCTACTATTCTTTACATGACGTAACAAAACCAGACGCTCCTCATTAATCCTGGTTTACTTAACATATTACAACAAAATACCGAGTACAAATTACTGAGCTTACCTTAAAAATATAAATGAAATTCAAAAACTGCTTGGGAGCTGTTTTTATGCACTGCAACCGGATCAGATATACAATTCAAACTGAGACAGGAGAGACTTCATCACAGGGAAGAGGAGGCGGACTTCTTTTGAAGTCGTATGTGCATCAGCAACCTATCAGGTGAACACAATACCCAGGTGTAAGGAGTGTGGAGCACCTCAGAGCTTATCCCCCACAATGAGACTAATGCCTTGTACTACTTGTACCACAGATGGAAAAAATGCTTCAGATTATGGAAATAATGTTTCTTTAAATCTCTGAATCTCTTTAACAATTCCTCCGTAATAAAGTACAAAAAATAGACAACAAGCACTAGGGCAGACACAATACATGCGAGAGCAGTGTAAAAAAAGCCTTACATTTCACCACACCTCAATGTGGTTTCATCAGAGGCATACTAAACACAGTGGCCCAGATATTCAAAAGGGTTGTTCCATGCGCAACAGGGTTGCACATGCTCAAGTCCTACATTGCGCCATTCTGCGATATTCAGCAGGAGGCAATTGCGCCACTGAAAACAGGCTGAGCAACAGTGCAATGCAAATGAATGCATGCTCAACATGAGGGGGAGGAACTATGCATAAACTGCACAACCCGATATTCAGTCGGGCTGTGCAGAGTTGTGCAGGCGCAACCCCCAACCTGCGCCTGCACAACTTTGAGCCAAAAAAAAAAGGATCAAGTTGAGGGCCACCCACAGGTGAGCTGCTGTATTGCAGGGCGCAACACAGCAGCTGCCACCGTGGCTGGCCCCCAACTCAGTCCCTGTGCCCCCCACCAGCCCGATCGCGGGCAGTATGTATCAAGACACCTCCCCCAAACAGCTCACAATGCCCGATCGCGGGCAGTATGTATCATACCTCCCCCACAATCTCCCGATGCCCGATCCGCGGGCAGGCAGTAACAACCCCTCAGTGCCCAATTGCGGGCAGAATGTAAAAGCCCCCTCCCCCAGCGAATATCTCCCTGGCTGGTCCAGTGGACCGTAATGCCCGATCGCGGGCAGAATGTCAATTACAACCCCCAAACATCTCCCTGGTGTCTAGTGTCCCCCACCCCACCCACCACTAAGTCCCTCCACCCCGCTCCCCTCCCCAGCAGCGGTGGGCGGCAGCATCCCACCCGCCTGCCGCCCGCCGCCCACCGACTGACTGTCGGTGGGGCTGCCGCCCATTGGTGCAGAGCTAGAGCCAATGGGCGTGCAGACCGCTACATGACAGTCCAGATTTGTGAATGATGTTCATTCACAAATCTGGACTGTCATGTCTGATATGGAGCTGCGCCGTGGCTCTAGCTCTGCACCAATGGGTGTGCAGCCCTACCGACAGTCAGTCGGCGGGTGGCGGGCGGCAGGCGGGTGGGATGCTGCCGGCCGCCGGGGGAGCGGGTGGAGGGGCTTCGGGTGGGTGGGTGAGGGGACACTAGACACCAGGGAGATGTTTGGGGGTTGTAACTGACATTCTGCCTGCGATCTGGCATTACGGTCCACTGGACCACCAGGGAGATATTCGGCTGGGGGGCTTTTACATTCTACTGGGGGTTGTTTCACGCTCTGCCAGCGATCAGGCATCGGGAGATTGTGGGGGAGTGTATTCATACATACTGCCCGCGATCGGGCTGCAGGGTGCATCGGTCCCCGACGGCTGCTGCCTGGCAGGGCGGCCAGGCGCAAGTCCTCGGGGATCGGCGCACCTACATGCTAATGGCATGCAAATGGGGCCATAAATAGATGCAAATGGCCCCCCCTGCGCCTTGCATGAATTATGGCCCCATTTGCATGTCACCTTTTGAATATTGGAAATTTAGCATGGCGCAATGGTACTGCATACCGCAAGTTTAATGCTCAACTCTGACAACTTGCGGTGGCGCAAGTTCCACTGCGCCATGCACAGTGGCTGTGGCTGTGGGGTGATATTCAAAGGAGTTGCTTAATAGCGCAACCTTTGAATATCGCCCCGGCCACAACCCTGTGCAACTATTTTGAGCAGCGCAAGGGCTTGCGCCTCAGAATGGCGCAGTTTGAATATCCGAGCCAGTGAATTCTGAGTCTATATATACAGCTCTTAATTACAACATTAAAGTGCAATCACAACAATTTATCTCAATGCACAAACACATTTACTTAATAAAAGGTAACCATCAATAGAGAATACCACAATACATTGATTCCACTCCTCCATCAGTCATTAATTAATTACAAGAATTACAAATTAAAAATAAAACAATTATGTGGTCTGAGTCCCATAACTTTTGTTTCTTTAAACTTGAGTTTTCTTTCTTTATGTCCTAGACTTCATTATTGACTCTTTCTCCTTAATGTTCAGGCTATATTCCTGTAAATCCAAAGGAAAAATGTTAAGTTCCCAAACCCCTATTCTTGTATTCATTTTATTCATCTACAATTGATATTTTAACCCACTAATAACAACTGCTCAGTATGTATTTCTGCTTTTGTTGTTTTCATTAATGAATGCGCTTGCTGTCCCAAATGCTAGCACTACATATCAAAAACTAACTGCACAATCATAACACACTCCAAACATTCCATACTTAATTATACATTTTATGGAAATACCAGATATTTAGAACAGGATAAAGTAAAACTGCAGCTCATTTTATTATTACATAGAGAATAGTGCATGGGCAGCCATGTCACCAGCCTATTATACCACCAAGGGTTTTGATTACCTGAGACCTCGACAGCGAAGCTCGAGAGCTCTGTGGTAATCAGAACCCTGAGGTGGCACAATAGGCTGGTTGCTCATAAGAGTACCCATGCACTATTTTTGTTAGTGTATGGTCCCCCATTGCCGAAGTTTTTTGTTGTAAATTTTTGAAATGAAAAAAATTGTATTTGTTGCTCCATTGTGTTCTGGGAGTTGGGGCTGGTTGCTTTGTTTACATGTGTGGTTGCTATGGAACAGACATCCCTATGTTTATTACGTAGCCTTCTATTGGCTGTCATTGGGATGTGGGAGGGATTATCAAGAAAAAAACATGGCGGCATATGTCTCGGTTAGCGAGAGGATGTGGGCTCAGAGGAAACAATTACTTGCAAGTTATTTAAATATCGGGTTCTAATTTTGATGAAGCTGAGATTATCTGGTTGATCCTGCATTTGGTTTTTGCTTATGTGCCTGTTCATGTTCGTGTCACTGGTTCAGGGGATCTTGCCGCCAATGCTGCTGTTGCTGCTGCCAGGAGGGCTCGTGGCCAGTTTACGGTTTTGATAGAACCTCTAGAGCTTTTCCAAACGTTGTTGTACCACAGTGTACTACAATCACATTCCATGACCTTTTGAATTGTGGTACAACATTTGGAAAGGCTCTGATTTCTATGTGGCACAACATCTGGCTATACACTACAATCCCTTCCTTTCCTATATTTGAACCCTTTCTGACTTCTCTTATGTATTAATGCTGCTTCTTTAGTAAATGTTTAACTTCCACTGAGTCATTGAGACCCGGTGGAAAACAAGCCCAAGTTCTGTAAATCCAAATGGATTCTTTCTGGCTGACTACACTTTCCCAGTCCCCCCCACACCCCTCCATACCCTCTCAATTCCAAAAATGCTGATAGTGTGTTCCCTTTTATCCGTGTTTAGAGCATGCTTACCAATTGCATATTTAGTGTTGCCATCCCTCCATGCACGTACATGTTACCCAATTCATTGTTTAAAGTTTCTAATTGTTCTCCCAATATAGAAAGCATCACATTTACACTGCAATATTTATACTATTCCTTCAATATTACAGTTTATAAACAAATTGCAAACAATTTTCTTTTTATCCTGTGGATGTTTAATTTCACTCCTTGAATAACGTGAGCTACAATATAAGCAGTTACCACACACGATTGTTCACATTAGGAGCCTTCCAAAACATATTCTTTTCAGGTGCAACATAATGGCTACTAACCACTATGTCCCTTATGCTCCTCACTTTTCTGAATGTCACCTCAAGTTTTTCTGGAGGAATATTTTGTAATCTAGAGTCCCTCAACATAATGGGCCACCTTCTATTGATAATATCCCTAACCTCATTTGCCCTGTGTGTAAATGTTGTGATGAATCTTGGGAAATCAGGGTGCTGTATTGGTCATTTAGGTGACTTTTTTTTCCAGCAGCATTCTTTACTCCAACTGGTTTACTTACTCTAACGCTTATAGTTACTAGATCCTGTTTATAACCCCAAACAGTAAATTTATTGACCAGCTCTGAGCTCTAATCCCATATTGTTTTGCTTCACTGCAATTTTATTTAACTGCCCCTTTGGAATAGCATTTTTTACATGTGAAGGATGGCAATTTGTAGCTTGCAACAGGGTGTTGTGATCTGTAGGCTTTACAAATAAATCTGATGCTATACCCCCATGTAGTTCAACATCCAGAACTTCAGCACGTTCCAAATGTGTCACTAACTTGAACTTTAAAGCACAATTTGTTGATTCTAAATAATGCACAAACAAAATCAGATCTGCTTCCCTTCCCTTCCATATAATTAATATATCATCAATAAAACACCTCCACAAATTCACACAACCCAGGTGTGGATTTGCGGAGGCATTCCTGACATAGAGATATTCCCAACTAGCCAAATACTAATTAGCAAAACTGGGGGCAAATATAACCCCTTAGCTGTACCCCTGATCTGTAAATAATAAATCCCCTAAACATAAACATATTAAGGGTCAAAACCAATTGTGCCAAATCTAATAATAACTCTGTTGGAGGATGGGCACCAGGGGGTCTCTGATCTAAAAAGAATTGCATAGCAGACAAACCCTCACTATGTGGAATAGAAGTGTACAAAGACTGTACATCTAGAGTAGCAAACCGCCAGTCATCCTCCTTAGCTATATCTTGTACAGTGTTCAGTATGTCTGTTGTGTCACGAATGTAAGATGGAATATTCTGTACTATAGGTTTAATGAAGTTATCGACGAACTGTGACAAAGGTTCAGTGATCCACCCCTTACCAGAGACAATAGAATGACCTGGTGGTTCATTTAAACACTTATGTATTTTGGGCAGAAGATAGATCGTAGACAGTACTGGAAATTCAGTTGTTAAAAACTTTTTTCCCCTCTGTATTTATCCAGTTCTTATCTAGTGCCCACATTAAATATTCATCTATTATTTTCTTAAAAACTTTCATCAAGTTCCCTGTCAGCTTTCTATAGTATTCAAACAACATGCAGTCTTGCTATATTCTGACATATGCAGTGAGTCCCAACCTTCGAACTGGCCCAACCTTCGAACTGCCCCAGAGATGAAGGAGTTAAATTTTCCATGCCAGGCATAGAATGCTGAGCTCGAGCTTGGTTGGGACTCTGTCTGTTGTTCTTCAAACTCAAACCGTCAGATTCTTTACTGTGCCTCACTGAACAGTCGCTCTGGAGATTTCTCCTTCTGCTCGGTTCAATTTGTCGGTTAAAGTACCATTTTCTCAGTTTTCGACTGAATTTAAACCATAACCTGTCAGTTCAGTCTCTGTCTGTGGTATTTGTGAATACTAGATAGGTTATATTTTACTCTATTCTGTGTGGAACTTGTAAATGGTTCATCTGTTCGGTTTGAACCGATCAAGCTGCTAAAAAATCTTAAATTGTACTTTTACAGTATGGTTACCGGTTCTTATTGGTTCTAAAAAAAACGGATTTCATTACAATTTTTTCCACAACCCGTTACATGGTTAGGAACCGATAAGAGGGTCTTGCCTGGCGAATTGCCATAAAAGGGTAAGTTTGGATAAGACTGGCACTATGTCTGAGAAACCCAAAAGAAAAACTGGGCCCACTGGGTTTCAACACTGTAGTGTGTGTGGGGAAGTCTTTGCCAAGGCTGATCCCCACACCACCTGTGTTTATTGCCTGGGGTTTCACCACCTCAATGCAGACTGCCAGATTTGTAAAAATTTTCCTGCAGCATCCCTGGAAAAGAGAATTGGTAGGCTCAGGGAAAGGGAGGCCAAAAAGTCCGCTGAACTGGATGGCCAGCCCGGTTCGGTTCAAACCGAACCAGAAGGAGTGCCCTCTGGCCAGGGTGAAACTTCTTCAGGCAAAAGGAGATCCGACTCTGAGGAGTCGGTTCCAGCAAAAAGGACTAGAAAATCAGCTGGTGTGGAGCCAAAACTCTCGTCTCCAACCGCTGAAGAAATAACCAAAGCGATCAAAATTGTCCAGTCGCTTTCCACGGTTCCGACCGAACCGGTACCATCAGGGAGGCGCCGGATCAGCCGGTTCCACCGTTCAAGAGTATGATTAGAGGAATATTATGAACCAGAGGAGGGGAAGAGGTATAAGGAGAGTGAATGTGGATTTGGAAGTCTGGATGTGCCCATTGACCAGGACATCTCCCCAAACAGACCTTCAGGAGTGTCTCCTCCTAGGCTTTCTGAGTCCCCTTCTCATTTTATGTTTTATAAAAAAGTGTCTGAAACCCTGCAGCTCCCTATGCAGGAAGCTGTGGATGATCAAGAAGAGCCTGACTTTGTGGAAATGATGGATATCCCAGAGTCTAGGAGGCTGTCTAGTCCCTTGCATAAATCTTTTGGGAAACAGACATTTAAAATTTTAAAAAATCCTAACACTATACCTCCTGTGGATAAGAGAATGGACAAGAGGTATACATTGTCAGGCTCTGATACGGAGTTCCTTACACAACAATGCAGCCATGTTGGGGTAGTGCAGGCTGCAGCCTGTGACAAGGTAAATATTCCTTTGGCTTCACACCCCCAAGATAAGGACTCCAAGAGGATTGATGCCATGGCAAAGAAACAGTACATGACAGCATCCTGGGACTCAGACAGGTGAATTATATGGCTTTTGTTGTAGATATCAAAATCCAGATGGGACACTGTCATGGCTTTAGCAAACCAGGTCCCTGGCCAGCTTGCCAAGGAACTGGAGCAGGTGCCTGCTGATGGTATTGAGGCATCCAAGGTGCAATTCCATGCTGCAGTGGACTCAAATGATGTGTCATCAAGAGTCATGGCTACATCTGTGGCACTTCGCAGAATGGCTTGGCTCAGATGTACTAGCCTGTCACTGGATACCCAGACTAAGGCCATGGATTTTCCAGTTATAGGTAATTCTCTGTTTGGGGAGCAGACAGAGAATTATACGAAGAAAATAGATGAGTATAGCACCACCTATAGGAGTGCATAGGCCAAGGAAAAGCAGGCCACTCCTCAAAGACAGCTTCCCAGGGGCAAAGGCAGGCCTTTTCATAGGCCTTTTTACCAAGCCCAGGCCTCCTCTTCTACTTATGCCCAGAGGGGGTTCTTCAGAGGGAGAGGCAGATGGGGTACAAGCAGGCCTGCTTCCACCCCTCAGCCCAAAGCCCCTGCCAAGCAGGCACCCTGATGGGGTTGCCAGGCCCATTCTCAGCCACCGTAGTGGGCAGGCTGGCTTACTTTGTCCAGGACTGGGAGTCTCTGACATCAGGACAAATGGGTCCTGGAAGTAGTAGCCAGGGACTGGTTCTCAGCTTCAGAAAGTTTCCAAAGATGAGAACCAGATTCTTCCACCTGCAAATCCATCAGAGGCACTTGCCTTTAGAGGCAGAGGTCTCTTCCTCCTAGCTCTCAGAGCTGTGGAAAGGGTTCCACCCACACGAGGGCAAAGGTTGTACTCAGGTACTTCTCATCCCAAAAAGACAGGAGAATGGCGTGCCCATCCTGGATATCAGAAACTTAAACAAGCACCTTTAAAACCAAAATTCAGAATAGTGACTCTGGGAATTATTCTACCTCTTTAAGACCAGAGGACTGGCTAGTGTCCCTGGACCTCAAGGATGCCTACTTCCATATTCTTGACCGAAGCTCCCATCGAAAGTACCTCAGGTTTGAGCTGCCCTCAGGCCATTACCAGTTCAGAGCAATGCCCTTTGGCCTCACCTCTGCTCCAAGGATATTCACAAAATGCCTGGCAGTAGTAGTTGCTTCTCTAAGAAGGCAGAAAATTGCCATCTTCCCTTACCTGGACGACTGGCTCATAGTAGGCCAGTCCCCAGACCAAGACAAGTTACACTTACAGATAACTCAGCAACTGCTCACTCCTTTGGGTTTCCTTCTAAATCTTCCAAAGTCAATTCTAGAGCCTGTCCAGCTCCTCACCTTCATAGGCACAGAGCTAGACACAGAGAAGGCCAGAGCTTTCCATCCCCTGGACAGGGCAAAGACTCTGGTCTCCCTGGCCTCCTCATTCACCCTGCAGGTGTCTCAACCAGCAAGGCATTTTCTGCAGCTCTTGGGACGCATGGCTGCTTCTACAGCAGTAGTGCAGGGAGCAAGATTTTGGATGAGGGACTTTCAGTTCCATTTGAGAGCCTTTTGGTCTCAAAGGAAGGACCCTCTGACCAAATTGATCACAGTAACTCAAACCCTGATCCAGGCCCTACAGTGGTGGCAGGACCAGAACAATCTGAGACAAGGGGTTCCCTTTGTCACTCAGTCTCACTCTTTAATCCTTACTGCAGATGCCTCCCTCTTGGGTTAGGGGGCTCACATGGGTGACCTCACCACCCAGGGATTGTGGTCCCCTCAGGAATCTCTGCTCCACGTCAAACTGTTGGAACTCAGAGCAGTATTTCTAGCACTTCAAGCTTTTTACAAATCTGTTCAGAACAAAGTTGTACAGGTCAGAACAGACAACACTACCACAATGTGGTACATCAACAAGCAAGGAGGCACTCAGTCTGTGGCCTTGTGCACTGAAGCAATGAAGTTGTGGTCTCTGGCTTACTCCCTGAACACCTCCCTCATGGCAGTTCACCTCCTAGGCAAGGACAATGTCCTGGTAGATGCTCTCAGCAGGATTTCCCAGGGCCATCACAAATGGTCACTGGACCCCCTGGTCTTGGAGGTGATATTTTCCAGATGGGGCACCCCACAGATGGATCTTTTTGCAGCCCCAGATAATCACCAACCTCCTCTTTTTTGCTGCAGGCCCCCAGTGTTGGGCTCAGTCCCCCTGGATGCCTTAGTTCTCAATTGGGAAGAGAAGTTTCTCTATGCTTTTCCCCCTTCCCTCTCCTGTTCAAAGTGCTAGTCAAAATCAGATCTCAACCTAGCAAGATGATCCAGATTGCTCCAGACTAGGCCAGACAGCCCTGGTATCCACTCCTACTGTCCTTAGCAGTCCATTTCCCAGGTGTCTTTCAAGGAATTACAACCTGTTAACCTGTGCTCAGGGGAGGTTTGGTACCTGAACCTTAAATCTCTCAATCTCAAGGCCAGGCTCTTGAAGAGTTAGAGGTTTGCTGACTTGCACCTCTCCCAAGGTGTAATGGATATCCTGAAGGCTTCTAGAAAACCTTCCACCAGGGCTATTTATAATTTCAAATGGAAAAGATTTTCCATATGGTGGTCTGGAAGTATATTTCCCCAGAATCTGCTGATCTGCCCACAGTCCTTGATTATATGGTCCACTTAAATAGCTTGGGGCTGAGACCAGCTACACTGAAAGTGCGTCTGGCAGCTGTGTCTGCTTTTTTTTCAGTAGGTAAGCCCTCTTCTCTTTCAGCTCACCCTATATTCTCCAAGGTTTTTCAAGGGATTGCTTCACGTCAACCCTCCATTCAGGGACCCTGCCCCTGCCTGGGACCTTAAAGTTTGCATTGCTCAGCTTATGCAACCCCCCTTTGAACCTTTGTCTTCAGCAGAGCTTAAGTACTTGACTTGGAAGACTGTTTTTCTGGTAGCCATCACTTCTGCCAGACGGATAAGTGAATTACAAGCTTTGTCAGTGGAGCCTGATTTTATCTCTTTTCATAGAGGTAAGTTGGTCCTCAGGACTAACAGGAAGTTCTTGCCTAAGGTGGTTTCAGATTTACACCTTAATCAATCTATATCTCTTCCAGTGTCCTTCACTGATCATTTCTCCTCTGGTGAGAGGAGGCTGTACAGTTTAGATGTGAAAAGAGCCCTTAGTTACTACATAGAGTGTACCAAGGGTCACAGGTTTGACTCCCCCCAACTGTTCCTCACTTATGGTGAGGTTGGTAAAGGGAAACCTGCCACTAAAAGATCCATTGCCAGGTGGATTGTCTCTTGTATCCAATTTTGTTATGAAAAACTGAGTAAGGTTCTTCCCTCAGGCCTGAGGGCTCACTCTACCATAGGTACAGCTGCTTCCCTGGCTGCTGCCAGGGACATCCCTATTCTAGAGATATGTCAAGCAGCTACCTGGAAAGCAGTTCACACTTTTACCAAGCATTACTCCCTGGACATCCAGGCTAGGAGTGATGCTCGGTTTGGCACAGCTGTGCTTCAGAGCCTATTTCCTAAGTAGGTTCTGTCCCTCCTATGCTTTGTAGTCTGCATATGTCATAATATAGCAAGACTTCATGTTGTTTGAAGAAAAATTACTCACCTTAGTAATGATATTTCTTCTAATGGAGTCTTGCTATATTCTGACCCCCCACCTGCCCCTCTCAGAACCTCTGTTTTTGGGATGTGGGAGGGCAGTACAGTGTTGGCACTTAGTAGATGCCCACCTTGTTGTTTTCACCTCTTCTTTCTTGGGGTGAGTTGGTGTTGTGTTTTTCATTTTTTGGGTCTCCTGACTTGAGTCTTTGTTTTGGGACCAAAAAATGTGTTTTATGTTTGATAGCCAGTTCGCTAGTGTAGGTTTACAGCTTCCACATAGGACCTTACTGAGTTTAGTTCATAAAGATCTGACAGTTTGAGTTTGAAGAACAACAGACAGAGTCTCAACCGAGCTCGAGCTCAGTGTTCCATGCCTGGCATGGAAAGTTTAACTCTTTCATCTCCAGGGCAGTTTGAAGGTTGGGACTCACTGCATATATCAGAATATAGCAAGACTCCATTAGAAGAAACAACATTACTAAGGTGAGTAATTTTTTCTTCTTTATCATTTAACTGTTTTAAAATTTCCCCATCCATATTTATCACTGTCCAGTACAACACTAGCTCCCCCCTTGTCAACTGGCTTTACAATCACTGACCTGTCTCTGGCTAGATTTTGTAATGCTTCTTTTTCTTCAAATGTCAAATTACTGGTTACCTCCCTTTTAACTGTGGAGTTCAAGTCCAAATGCATCCAATCCTCGTCGCATTGTCTTAAAAAGGACTTCACTGCTGGTCCATGGGTGGCAAAATGTAGATCTAGGTCAAAACTATTCACTGAATTTGGCAAGAACCCAGCTCAGCATCTGATACAAGATTCTCTGGGAAAAAGTCTTAAGGGTTATTTTTATGGTAAATAATCGAGATCAATCACCGTCCTGCTAACATCAAGTGGTGCAGAGGGAATAAATGTCAAGCCCTTGTTTAATTCTTATCCTTCATCAGCACTTAATATCCATCCCGAGAGGTTAACAGCATTGTCTTATGCACAAATATTGGCTCTCAATTGTTTAAGTTGAAATTTCTTCCACCTCTTACCCCCCCCGTCCTCTGCCCTAGTTTTGTACAAACATGAACCTTGTTTGGCGCTTGCTGCATTGTGGAACCTGCTGTATTTGTTCGTGTTGTATAATTGGGCGGGGGGGGGAGAGTTCTGTGAAAACATCAAATGATTTTTTCCTGTTCTTCTGGGCAAAAAATAAGAACTGTTGCTTGATGCATCAGAATCTGGTCCTGATGTATAATCGAGTACTGTGGCTTCATCTATTTGTACTTTCTTAAGCCTTGATCTTGGAACTTGCTGTTGTTTATTGGACCAGTTAAATACTGCTCCATTCAGACCCCTGCATCTCTTTATAACTTTTTTCTTTTGCTGCTTTCAAACAAGCATCATATTGAAGCATTTTCTCATCTAACTCTTTCCTAGGATCTATTAATTCCACCTCAGGAACCAATTCTGCTAACTGATGCTCCAGCTTTTTAATATTATTAGCCACATGCTCTCTGATTGGTATTGCATTTGATACTATGGGCTCCATCCACTTTGTGAAAGCCTCATGTGCAATCTCCTGCCATTTATCCATAAGTTCTTTAATGTCAGTTCCAAATGCTGACATCTTTTTTTTCTACTACATATTTATTATATTTTTCATTTGCAAAATCATAGGACAGGTTTTTAAAATGCATAAGTTAAGACAGTGCATAATTACATCAGTCAGATACGTAGTAATAGATTATTCAAAGGTCTCAGGACAACTTTCATATTTTACAAAGCAATTCATATAATGAGCACTAAGACATTTACATAAGACATCATCAGAGGTGATATGTTTCTAAGGTACAAAACTAGGATCTAAAGATGAAATAATATAGCATCCATTTTCTCCATTTAAGCTCGAATGCAGACCATTTATCTGTGCTTTTAGCTATTAACCTCTCTAATACATAGATTTCTCCCATTATTCCCCACCAGTTCTGTATATTTGGAGACTTCTTCCCCCAGTTTCTAGTAATTGCTTTTTTAGCTGCTAGCATATAAATGATTAACAGTAATCCTTTGGGTATTGGGAGACCCTCTGGTGGAATTGAGAGTAATACCAGCTCAGGGGTCAACACAACTTCCGCATCTTCCAATTCTTTTAATGCCTCTAAAATATCTCTCCAGTAACCTGCTAACTGCGGGCAGGCCCAAAAAACATGGAACTGATCCGCAGACATTTCTCCACAATCTCTCCAGCAATTACTTAGTGTCTCTGATGAAAACCTGGCCAGTCTTGCCGGAGTATAGAAAACTCTATTTCTAATTTTCCAGGCAAATTCGCCAGTAGGAGGCCCTAAAAGTCCCATTGAGAATTTAGTATACTTTTTCCAGTCTTTGATACCTGGAGTGGAAGCACTTTATTCCAGGCATTTAGAATTCCCTGAGTTGAATTTTTTGATAATTCCCTCAAACCCCTGTATATTATTCCCACAAAGTGGGCCCACAACTGTCTTCTTACTATGGTCATGGCTAAAGTAAGAAATAAAGGGGGGAGTCTACTAAAAGCTAGTCCTGTACGTTCAATGCCCTCTCTTAAGCTTGTATAGATTGGAAAGTCTTGTTGTGGAAGATTGTATATTCCTTGAAGTTTAGTAAATGAGAGGACCCCTGGCATCAACCAAGTGGAACATAAATTTAAAACCTTTTTGTCTCCATTGAGCTAAAATACCCTGCTGTTCTAGAGTAAGAGTTTGGATTCCAAAATTTAATAGATTAAAATAGGGACCTACTGGTTCTAGCTCTCTTGGATGGATGAGTCTCCTCCAAGTCTCCATAGTAGATTTTTACTATAAATAAGTCTAGGTATTTTATTTATTGGGGCATATAGCAATTGTAAAAGTTCACTCCCCTCCTTTACCCCATTAAGGGTAAATTCTAAGTTCTTCCATGGTATCTCATATTTTGGATTATTCCAATTGAAAACTCAAGCTATGACTGTAGCGTATGCATACATCTGAAGATCAGGCAAATTTTAGCCTCCCTTATTTTTTGGTAACATTACAAATGCTGACATCTTAATGATTCTTATACCTCTTCGGACCTGCTTTAGAGCTAAATAAGCTTCTACAGATGTTTTGTGATAGTACATACAGCGTTCTTTTTTTACCATCTTTTCTAATTTAAAATATATAGTGCGAGCCCTCACTGAACCAGCAGTCTCCACTGAACCACTTGTATTTGGTACAGTGCAATTATCTAAAAGTGGGTTACTAGAACCACTGTGTTCAAAAACTTGCTCTGCATAGTGAAACTGTCCTAGATTTAAAGGTTCCATGTTATTAACTGCATTCCCATAATTATTCTCCATAATGGAACAATTTCTTGTACAATCTTCTCAGTAACAATGGATATTTCCTTAAAGTGCTCAAATACTCACTTGTCCTTCACAGCTTCTGATGAACATATAATGAGCTCTTGTCTGTACTGGCACAAAACATCGGTACAAGCTTATTTAGCTCTAAAGCAGGTCCCGCGAGAGGTTTAAGAATCATTAAGATGCCAGCATTTAAAAATCATTAAGATGCCAGAATTTATGGATAAATGGCAGGAGACTGCACATGAGGCTTCCACAAAGTGGATGGAGCTCATACTATTGAATGCACTACCAGTCAGAGAGCAGGTGGCTAATAATATTAAAAAGCTGGACCATCAGCTAGCAGAATTGGCTCCTGAGGTGGAATTAATAGATCTAAGGAAATAATTAGATAAGAACATGCTTAGACATGATGCTCATCTGAAAGCAGCAAAAGAAAAAAGTTAAAAAAGAGATGCAAGAGACTATCTGAATGGAACAGTATTTAACTGGTCCAATAAACAACAGGAAGCTCCAAGATCAATCCTTAAGAAAGTACAAATAGATCAAGCCACAGCACTCGATAATACACCAGGGCCAGATTCTGATGCATCAAGCAACAGTTCTTATTTTTTGCCCCGAAGAACCAGGCGAAATCATTTAATGTTTCAACAGGACTCATCTCCCCCTCACCATTATACAATGCAAAAAAATACAGCAGGTTCTACGATGCAGCAAGCACCAAACAAGGTTCCAGTCTGTACAAAATAAGGGCAGAGGAAGAGAATGGGGGGAGGTGGTGAGAGGTGGAAGAAATTTAAAGTTAAACAATTGAGAGCCAATATTTGTGCACAAGACAATGTTGTTAACCTTTTGGAATGAATATTAAGTGCTGATGAAGGATGAGCATTAAACAAGGGTTTGACATGTATTCCCTCTGCACCACTTGATATTAGCATTACCATGATTAATCTCCAGTTATTTACCAGAAAAATAACCCTTAAGACTTTTTTCCCAGAGAATCTTGTTTCAGATGCTGAGCTGGGTACTTGCCAAATTCCAGTGAATAGTTTTTGACCTAGATCTATATTTTGCCCTCCCTATGAACCAGCAGTGATGTCCTTTTTAAGACAATGCGAGGTAGATTTGATGCATTTGGACTTGAACTCCTCAATTAAAAGGGAGGTAAGCAGTAATTTGGCATTTCAAGAAAAAGAAGCAATACAAAATCTAGCCAGAGACAGGTCAGAGATTGTCAAGTCAGCTAACAAGGGAGATGCTAGTGTTGTACTGGACAGTGATAAATATAAAGGGGAAATTCTAATACAGTTAAATGATATTGAATGCTATTGAAAGTTGACAGGGAACTTGATGAAAGTTTTTAAAAAAGAATAGATGGATATTTGATGTGGGCACTAGATAAGAACTGGATAAATATGGAGGGAAAAAGTTATTAACAACTCAATTTCCAGTAGTGCCTACGATCTATGTTCTGCCCAAAATACATAAGAGTTTAAATGAACCACCAGGGTGTCCTATTATCTCTGGTAAGGGGGAGGATCACTGAACCTTTGTCACAGTTCATCGATAACTTTATTAAACCTATAGTACAGAATATTCCATCTTACATTCGTGACTCTACAGACACACTGAACACTGTACAAGATATAGCTAAGGAGGATGACTGGCAGTTTGCTACTCTAGATGTACAGTGTTTGTACACTTCAATTCAGCATAGTGAGGATTTGTCTGCTATGCAATTCTTTTTAGATCAGAGACCCCCTGGTGCCCACCCTACAACAGAGTTATTATTAGATTTGGCACAACTGGTTTTGACCCTTAATATGTTTTTGTTTAGGGGGATTTATTATTTACAGATCAGGGGTACAGCTAAGGGGGTTACATTTTCCCCCAGTTTTGCTAATTTGTATTTGGCTAGTTGGGAATATCTCTATGTCAAGAATGCCCTGCAAATCCACACCTGAGTTGTGTGGATTTATGGCAGCATTTTATTGATGATATGCTAATTATATGGAATGGAAGCAAAGCAGATTTGATTTTGTTTGTACAACATTTAGAATCAACAAATTGTGCTTTAAAGTTCAAGTTAGTGACACAATTGGAAAGTACCGAATTTCTGGATGTTGAACTATACAGGGGTATAGCATCAGATGGATGCTATTCCAAAGGGGCAGTTAAACAAAATTACAATGAAGCAAAACAGTATGGGATTAGAGCTCAGGAGATGGTCAATAAATTTACTGTTAGGGGTTATGAACAAGCTCTAGTTGCTACAGCGTTAGAGCAAGTTAACCAGTTGGAGCGAAAAATGCTGCTGGAAAATAAGTCACCTAAAAGATCAGCACAGCACCCTGATTTCCCAAGATTCATCACAACATTTACACACAGGGCAAATGAGGTTAGGGATATTATTAATAGAAGGTGGCCCATTCTGTTGAGGAACTCTAGATTACAAAATATTCTACCAGAAAAATCTGAGGTGACATTTAGAAAAGTGAAGAACATAAGGGTGGTTAGTTAAGCAATATACCCTGACAGGGTGTGGGTTTACTTGTGGATTTACCATGGCTGGTGTGGTTCGGTCACGAGGCCGCAGGCCGAGTGACTTAACTGCACCTGCCCTGGTAAATCCACCAGTATACCCACACCCTGGAGGGGTATATTGCTATTATACAATGGTAGAAATAATTTGTTAATATGTTTTGCATTTTTTTGATATATTTTTATTAATTATGTTCTGATAATCATGTATATGTTCTTCCGCTGAGAAAAAATAGTCCCTTTTTAGTATTAAATATATAGACAAATAATGAGGAGCTTGAAAACATTTTCAGTAACGAAAATGAGCCATCCAACCCAGAAAAGTCACATATTAAATATGCAGACAACATGAGACTTTGAAAACATTTTTAGTAACGGTAATGGAGCCATCCGAATCCAGAAAGACAAACCAGCATTAATGTGACAGAAAGCTCAAACATCTTCCGAGTTTGCCTGTAACCGTCGGCTACAACACTTATCACGCAGCAGCAGTCGCCTTTCTCGTCAACTGTAATACTGCATCCCTCATGTGATGAGCGTTGCCCCGTGAAGAAAAAAGTCGATGCTAGCTTGTGACGTTTAACTTTTTTTTCTTCACAGGAAACGACGCTTCCGTCCATATGAGGAATGCCGGTATTGCAGTTGACAGAGAGGGATGGCTGCTGCTGCATAGGCGGGTAAGCTGGTGATGTTGTGTCGGTAGTTTTTGAGGCCAAATTGGGAGATGATCGGAGAGCTTTCTGTCACATTTTATTGCTTGGTTCGTGTGAAACAGGTGACTTTTTTGGGTCGGATCGCTGATTTTCGTTAATGAAAATGTTTTCAATTACTCAAAATCAAGCAAATGGAATTAGGTATTCATTTTGTTGTAGTTAGGTTTTCAGTTGCGCTGGTAAGCGGCGATTACAAATGGCGGCGGTTACTTTGAAGTTTAACGGTGGCAGTGATATTTTTTGCGTGGCACGAGTGCTTGTTGGCTGGCACCTTTTTCAGTGGGTATATTGGAGGATTTATAACTGCTTTAAGGTGCCAGCCAACCAATCGGAATACAGGGATTTGTGTAGTTTTTGAAGTCCATGGTATAATAGCCATTATCTTGCACCTGAAAAGAATATGTTTTGGAAGGCTCCCAATGTGAACAAACGGTGTGATAATTAAGCAATAAGGCACGACAGAGTGTGTGTTATCGTGTAATAACGTCACTCCTGGGGTGGGTTGAAGCACGAGGCGAAGCCGAGTGCTTCCACCACCCCAGGAGTGACGTTATTACACGATAACACACATCCTTGGAGTGCCTTATTGCTATTATACAATGGCTCGTTTTAAAATAATAATAAAAAGTAAAAAAAAAAAATTTTTGTAAATATTTATGTTGCTTTTTTCTATGACATGCATATTCTTCAAATGCAAGAAAAAGTAGTCCACTAGGTGGTGGTAATAGATGGCTTTCTTGTGCATGATCATCCTGCCCCCCCCACACACACACAGTCGCCGTGTGGTATCTTTTAGTTTTGCTAGTATGTTTTTTCACTGTACTGCCTCTGCTTCTTCTGACAAAAGTTTTTTACCCATGAACAGTAAAAAAGGAAAATGTCGAAGCTGAGCGGTTAACGTGGAAGCCGAGCTGCTTTACTTCCTTCCCGCCTGCTCCATTACTTGACATTAGGAGAAGCTGTAGTTATTGTTCTTTATTTTACTACAACTGTTTTTAGTGAAAACTGTGAAATTATGGGTTGGTGAGAAGCTGGAATAGCTTTAGCTACTGTTTCCCTTTTTTTTGAACAGTGATGCGCGCGTGCAGTTTCGTCGTTGGAAGCAGCTACAGTGACGTTTTAAATGGACAGCTGCCTTTTTTTTATTTTTATCTTGTTGCTTTTCTTTTCTGGGCTGAAGGAGCATAGTAGGCAGAGAACGTGTGTTTGGTTGGGGGGGGGGAGGTGGTCTAAGCTGTCACTGTTTCCCGGACTGTCGGCTTCTCACTGGCTTGTGTGGGCAGGGAGGGATTTTTTCTGTTGTCCAGTCAGTTGTGTGCCTGAACTTAATACAGTGATGTTATAGCTTAATATCATCACTGTCTCAGGCACACATTGACCAATCAGAGTCTGGGAAATTTTATTGCCATTGTATAATTGCATATACTGCAGTTACATTATTCAAGGGAGCGAAATTAAACATTCTCGGGGTAAAAAGAATATTTTTTGCAATTTGTTTATAAACTGTAATACTGAAGGAATAGTATAAATATTGCAGTGTAAATGTGATGCTTTCTATATTGGGAGAACGATTAGAAACTTTAAACAACAAACTGGGGAACCTGTACATGCATGGAGGGATGGAGCATTAAATATGCAATTGGTAGCATGTTCTGAACAAGGATAAAAGGGAACACACTATCAGCTTTTTTGGAATTGAGAGAGTATGGAGGGGTGCGGGGGGGGACTGGGAAAGTATAGTCAACCAGAAAGAATCCATTTGGATTTACAGAACTTGGGCTTGTTTTCCACTGGGTCTCAATGACTCAGTGGAAGTTAAATATTTACTAAAGAAGCAGCATTAATACATAACAGAAGTCAGAAAGGGTTAAAAATATAGGAAAGGATGTGATTGTAATAAATTACAATAAGTTAAAAATGTCTGATGAAGCCTTGGATTTCTGTTTAAATAATAAAACTATTCTGCAGGTTGCAAGAATATATTTTGGCAGCTATCCTGGTTTTCCTGGTCTCCCTCCTATGGGTTGGTCCCCCCCCAGCTTATTGTGTGCTTTTTTGATTCTGATCTGTTGTTTTACTTTATCCTATTCTAAATATCTGGTATTTCCATAAAATGTATAATTAAGTATGGAATGTTTGGAGTGTGTTATGGTTGTGCAGTTAGTTTTTGATATGTAGTGCTAGCATTTGGGACAGCAGTGCATTCATTAATGAAAACAACAAAAGAAGAAATACATACTGAACGGTTGTTATTAGTGGGTTAAAAATATCAATTGTAGATGAATAAAATGAATACAAGAATAGGGGTTTGGGAACTTAACATTTTTCCTTTTGTTTTACAGGAATATAGCCTGAACATTAAGGAGAGAGAGTCAGTAAGGAAGTCCAGGACATAAAGAAAGAAAATTCAAGTTTAAAGAAACAAAAGTTCAAGGACTCAGACCACATAATTGTTTTATTTGTAATTTGTAATTGTTGTAATTAATTAATGACTGATGGAGGAGTGGAATCAGTGTATTGTGGTATTCACTATTGGCGTTTACTTTTATTAAGCACATGTGTTTATGTATTGAGATAAATTGTGATTGCACTTTAATGCTGTAATTAAGAGCTGCATATATAGACTTCAGAATTCACTGTGTTTAGTATGCCTCCGATGAAACCACATTGAGGTGTGGTGAATTGTAAGGCTTTTTTAAAACACTGCTCTTGCATGTATTGTGTTTGTCCTAGTGCTTGTTGTCTATTTTTTGTGCTTTATTACAACTGAATTTTTAAAGAGATTCAGAGATTAAAAGAAATGTTTTTTTCCATAATCTGAAGCATTTTTCCCATCTGTGGTACAATTAGTACAAGGCATTAGTCTTGCTTCTTATAACTGTGATGAACTATAAGAGTGGGTGCATTTAGTGTTGTTTGGATATTTTTATTGTCTCTAAGTGCACCCCTCTAAGAAAATTTAAGAGGATAGCAGAGAGCCTCTGTGGAAGTTTAAATAATGTAAATAGTTTAAACCATTGTATGTTAGTTTTCCTTGGACTCCATGACATCAGATCTTTAACCCTCTTCAAATATTTTTTTTTTACTAACATCACTGGCCTTTCACATCATCATGTCACATATGCAGCGCAGAGTGAGGTCTCAAATTTTGTAGCAGGAGTTAAGAATATATACTAACATACTAAATGCCAGCAGACTAGGCCTAATGGTCTTTTGTGTCTGCTCGTTTGGTCAGGCCCCCACCCTGGGAGCTGACCTTGCAGCCCCCCTTGACCTCTCTGGTTTCTCCCTTTCCAGTCCCAGATATTCTCACTGCACAGGACTTTGCTTCCAGAATCCTTCCCCCGTACCTGTCCCACCCCTTCTTGAACCCTTCCACTGTCTCTGCCTCCACCAGCCCCCTGGGCAGCGCATTCCATGGCTCCACCACCCTCTCAGTGAAGTAGAACCTCCTCCATTCTCCCCTGAATCTCCCGTTCTCCAGCTTCCACCCATGTCCTCTAGTTGCCACCCCTCCTTCCTTCAGAGCACCCTGACTGCCCCTCCCCTTTTTACCCCTTTCATGTACCTGAAGACCTCTATCATGTCCCCAAATCCCTTCCTCACTTCCAGTGTATACATATTTAGCTCTTTGATCCTCTCCCCGTAAGTCCTGTCCCCCAAGCCCCAGATCATTTTGGTTGCCCTCCTCTGGACCCTCTCCAGGAGTTCAATGTCCCTCTTTAAGTGTGGCCTCCAAAACTGCATGCAGTATTTGAGGTGTGGCCCCACCAAGCAGTTATACAGAGGGAGTATCACTTCCCTCCTTCTGGAGGTGATCCCCCTAGTGATGCATCCCAGCATCCTGTTGGCCTTGGCCACTGCCCTCCTACAAGTCTCAGAGTTGTTTATCTTGACATCCACCCCCACCCCAGGTCCCTCTCAGCCATTGAGATTTGTAGCATTTCCCCCCCCAGGGTGTACACTTGGCCCAGGTTTCTGTCTCCCAGGTGCAGTTCCTTGCACTGAACCTCAGCTTCCACTTTCTAGAACACCTTGCCCGAGCCTCCAGGTCCCCCTGTAGGGCCACCTTCTCCTCCTCCCCATCCACCACTGCCCCCAGTTTTGAGTCATCTGCAAAGAGACTCGTCTCCCTCCTGATACTCTTCCTTATATCAGAGACATAGATGTTGAACAGGAGGAGCCCAAGGACTGATCCTTGAGGGACCCCACTAATGACCCTACTTGGGGATGAGACTATCCCGCCAACCACAACTCTCTGGATCTGGTCCTGGAGTCAATTTCCTATCCGTCTGATCATCTGGTTCCCCACCCCTATTTCTACCAGCTTATCCAACAGGCTTCCATGAGGAACAGAGTCAAATGCCTTGCTGAAGTCCAGAAAGAGGATGTCCACTGGTCTACCCAGGTCCCAGGCACTTGTCACCCAGTCATAGAACTCCACAAGGTTTGTCTGACACGGTTTCCCCAGGTTGAATCTATGCTATCTATAATCCAGGCACCCCGACTTTTCCAGGTCGCCCCCTAGCCTCGCCTTGACAATGCCCTCCATCACCTTGCCCACCACCGATGTCAGGCTGACGGGCCTGCAGTTCCTTGCCACCTCTATTGATCCCCCTTGTGGGTAGGTACTACATGTGCCACCTTCCAGTCCTGGTGCACCCACCCTGTCCTCAGAGAAATGCTGAAAAGCTCCGCCAGGGGTTTTGCCAGGACATCCACCAATTCCTTCAGCACTCTGGGATGTAATTTATCTGGCCTTTGTGCTTTCTCTATCTTAAGGGACCTGAGAGCTTCCTTCACTCTCTCTCTCTCTGCCATGATTTCCACCTCCGTTACCTCATCCTCCTGCTTTGCCTTCCCCTTCCTGCCAGTGATGGTCCCGCCTCTCCCCAGACCCACCGATAGGTAAGGGTCCCCTCCCTCAGTTTCACCATCTCCTCCCATGTATGATGCAGCCCCACCATTTTCCTTTGTGAAAACTGAGGCGAAGTACTCATTTAGTACCTCAGCCTGCTCCATCAGGTCTTGTGCCCATCCATCCCCTGTTTTAATCCTGCTAATTTGCTCCTTCACCCTCCGTTTTTCCCCAGTGTATCTAAAGAACCCCTTGTTCCCTCTCCTAATTTCCCTGGCCAGGTTCTGATCCTTCCTTGCCTTAAGTTACCCTCACCACCTTAGTTGCCCTTCTAGCCATCAGCTCATACTCCCCTCAATCCCTTTCACCTCTTGAGCACTTGAAATGCCTGTAAGCTGCCTTCTTTCCCCTCACCACCTCCTGAACCTCCCTAGTCCACCACCAGGGCTAATGGGCCCTACTGCATTTTCGTCTTACTCTTGCACAGGTGCTGGTAGCATCCTGCACCTCCCTCCTGATGATTTCCCACCTACTTTCAGCGTTCATGTCTGGCCCAATCCCATCCAAATGCTTCTTAAGGATCCTTCCCATTTCCTTGAAATCCGCCCCCCTGAAGTCAGTTACCTCCATCTTTGTGCAGCCTTCTACCCCTCCTAGGTCCAGGTAGCACCAGACCGTGGCATGGTCGCTCCCCGCCAAGGGGTCCCTTACCTCCAGGCCCCCAATCTGGTCACTGTCTGCCAGGACCACATCCAGTATCCACACCTCCATGGTCGATTCCCCCACCTGTTGAGTTAGGAACGTGTCCTGAACGGCATCCAACAACCTCTGTTCCCTGGCTACCAAGGATGTCACAGTCTCCCAGTCCTTTCCTGGCATGATTAAGTCCCCCAATACCACCACCCTTCCCCTGCCCAAACTGCAGTGTCTCCTCACATCTGCCACTAGACTCCCCTCCAGCTCCTCCATCAGTGTGGGTGGTCTATACACCACTTCTATTTTAACTCTCTTGCCCCCCTTTTGTTATCAAGGTGACCCAAATCACCTCCACAGTTCCCTCCACCTCCTCCACTCCTCCTATGCCAATGCAGGTTTTGACCATTATTGCTACCCCTCCTCCCCTCCCCTTCCTCTCCCCTGCCCTTCCAGAACATGGTGTAACACTCCAGGTTCAGGTCTCAGTCATGCCCTGCAGTGGCCCAGGTCTCAGTGACCGTTGCCACATCCACCTCTCCCTCCGTTAGCATCGCCTGGAGTTCATATATACATATATATAGGGAAGTATTAATTGTTTCATCATTGTTAAACATAATAGTTGTTGCCATACTGTTCTTATAGAGCTATCATTAAATTTCGTAAGCTGTTATTTCCTTTACATCAAATCACACTACTAAGTCTGATGAGTCTCTGTTTAGTTTAGTTGTTAAAGATGATAAATGTGATAATATGTCAGATGAAATCCTTAATTTTGTTAGTTTTTGTATAGGTATGTTATATGTCCTTATGTTAGTTGTTTGAACGACTTTTACCTAATGCATTCATTTTCCTGTATTGTCTTTCTATTATGAAACAATAAAAAATTTTGACAAAATAAAATAGTGGCTTGTGTATAAGGTGAGTGAACCTAAAGTGGATTAAAATTCTATTTTTTTTCTTAATAACATCACAGGCCTTCCATATTAGCACAGCACATGTGCAGCATAGAGTGAGGTCTCAAATTTTGTAGCAGAAGTTAGGGATATATGTATATGCAGGGAAATTAAATACTGGCCTCTGTAAAAGGTGGCTGAAACTAAACTGGATTAGAATTCTAGTTTGACTATTGGTGGCAGTCTGTATAGTCATATGTATCCTAGAACAGGAAAATGTACTACGCAGTCCCAAGTAGGCGAGTGTGAAGACTGGCAGACTAGTCCATACAGAGCTCGAATTTTAAATTCATGTGATGTTTTAAGCACACCAGAAACTGTAGACAAAACAACATTTTTCTGCTGCTGGTAATGACTCTCCCTCTTTTTTTTTTTTTTTTGTGGAACTTATTTTACCCCTCTTGGTGCTTGTTGGGGACCTCCTACCACCATCTCGCTAAGCCCTAATACCACTCACCTGAAACTGCCCCACACACACCTTCCAGGCCTCCAAGGTCCACCCACATCTCACTGCTGTACTGCAGCCCCTACCCCCGGCTTACCACCCAAGGTCAGGTATGCCTATAATCACTTCAACATTTCTTCCCTGCAGTCCATCTGGCCACCTGCAGTGGAGGGGAAGATCTTGGAGGGTCCCCCACACAGGCCGTGGGAAGAGTCCAAGTACTAAGCATGCTCAGCAGTGAGGGGCTTCATCCACCCAATCTGTTTCACTATTGTCCCTGTTTTTCTGCCTCGCACCAGTAGCACACCACATGGCTGGGTGTTGGCATGCCAAAGCTCACACATGATCGTGGCACTCACTCCAATGTCCCTGTCTGATGCTACCCCTGCACCGCCACCTGTGGTTATCCAGGTGGTGGTAGAGCTGTGGATCAGCAGATACCTCCTCCCTGGAGGAACGTATCCATTGGCAATGCTCGATCCTCTATCCCACCCAACCCCGGACATCCAGTGGCCCTGGCTCAGTCCCGAACCAAGCTCATCATCTTCATGAGCAGTAGTCCTACCGCTCTGCTGGTGAGTGGTAATCAGTTTCTAATAGTAGGTTTGAATTTGATTTTCACTTTGTGCGCAAAAGCACAATATAACTCTGTGTAGCCTGAGCTGATAAACCAGATTTAGGGACAGAATGCCAACATCACAAATTCTGAAACTATCCTAAACACAAAATTGTAAACTAAATTTCAAACAACATGAAGTCTTGCTATATTATGACATATGCAGTGAGTCCCAACCTTCAAACTGCTCCGGAGGCAAAAGAGTGAACTTTCCATGCTAGGCATGGAACGCTGAGCTCGAGCTTGGTTGAAACTCTGTCTGTTGTTCTTCAAACTCAAACCATCAGATTCTTTACTCTGCCTCACTGAACAGTCGCTCCGGAGATTTCTCCTTCTGCTCAGTTCATTTTGTTGGTTAAAGTATTGTTTTTCTTGGTTTTCGAATGAATTTAAACCGCAACCGGTTGGTTCAGACTCTGTCTGTGGTATTTGTGAGTACTAGATAGGTTTTACATTAATTCTATTCTGTGTGGAACTTGTAAACGGTTTATTGGTTTGGTTTGAACTGATCAGGTTGTTTAAAATATCTTAACCTGTCATTCAGAGATTATGAACTGGAGGAGGGGGAAGAGGAGTATGAGGAGAGTGAATGTGGATTTGAAAGTCTGGATGTGCTCATTGACTAGGACATCTCCCCAGACAGACCTTCGAGAGTGTCTCCTCCTAGGCTTTCTGAGTCCCCTTCTCATTTTATGTTTTATAAAAAAGTGGCCGAAACCCTCCAGCTCCCTATGGAGGAAGCTGTGGATGATCAAGAGGAGCCTGACTATGTGGAAATGATGGATATCCCTGAGTCTAGAAGACTGTCTATTCCCTTGCATAAATCTTTTGGGAAACAGACATTTAAAATTCTAAAAACTCCTCACACTATACCTCCCGTGGATAAGAGAATGGACAAGAGGTACACATTTTCAGGCTCTGATACGGAGTTCCTTACATATTCCCTTGGCTTCACTCCGGACAAGGACTCCAGGAGGATTGATGCCATGACAAAGAAACAGTACATGACAGCATCCTTGTGACTCAGACAGGCGAATTATATGGCTTATGTTGCTAGATATCAGAAATCCAGATGGGATACTGTTATGTCTCTAGCAAAACAGGTCCCTGGCCAGCTTGCCAAGTCGCTGGAGCAGGTGGCTGCTGATGGTATTGAGGCATCCAAGGTGCAATTCCATGCTGCAGTGGACTCAAATGATGTGTCATCAAGAGTCATGGCTACATCTGTGGCACTTCGCAGAATGGCTTGGCTCAGATGTACTAGCCTGTCACAGGATACCCAGACTAAGGTCATGGATTTTCCTGATGTGGGTAATTCTCTGTTTGGGGAGCAGATAGAGAATTACATGAAGAAAATGGATGAGTATAGGACCACCTATAGGAGTGCACAGGCCAAGGAAAGGCAGGCCACTCTTCAAAGGCAGCTTCCCAGGGGCAGGGGTAGGTCTTTTGATAGGCCTTTTTACCAAGCCCAGGCCTCCTCTTCTGCATATGCCCAGAGGGGGTTCTTTAGAGGGAGAGACAGATGGGGTACAAGCAGGCCTGCTTCCACCCCTCAGCCCAAAGCCCCTGCCAAGCAGTCACCCTGATGGGGTTTCCAGGGCCGATTTTCAGCTACTTGTAGGGGGCAGGCTGGCTTACTTTGTCCAGGACTGGGAGTCTCTGACATCAGACAAGTGGGTCCTGGAAGTAGTAAGCCAGGGACTGGTTCTCAGCTTCAAAAAGTTTCCAAAGATGAGAACCAGATCCTTTCCACCTGCAAATCCACCAGAGGCACTAGCCCTAGAGGCAGAGGTCTCTTCCCTCCTGGCTCTCAGAGCTGTGGAAAGGGTTCCACCCCTACACTAGGGCAAAGGGTTGTACTCCAGGTACTTCCTTACTCCAAAAAAGACAGGAGAATGGCGGCCCATCCTGGATCTCAGATATTTAAACCAGCACCTTTTAAAACCAAAATTCAAAATGGTGACTCTGGGAATTATTCTGCCCTCTCTAAGGCCAGGGGACTGGCTAGCGTCCCTGGACCTCAAGGATGCCTACTTCCATATTCTCATCAGAAGCTCCCATCAAAAGTACCTCAGGTTCGAGCTGCCCTCAGGCCTTTACCAGTTCAGAGTAATGCCCTTTGGCCTCACCTCTGCTCCAAGAGTATTCACAAAATGCCTGGCAGTAGCAGTTGCTTCCCTAAGAAGGCAAAAAATTGCCATCTTCCCTTACCTGGATGACTGGCTCATAGTAGGCCAATCCCCAGACCAAGTCAAGTTACATCTACAGATAACTCAGCAACTGCTCACCTCTCTAGGTTTCCTTCTGAATCTTTCAAAGTCAGTTCTAGAGCCTGTCCAGCTCCTCACCTTCATAGGCGCAGAGCTGAACAAAGAGAAAGGCAGAGCCTTCCTTCCTTTGGACAGGGCAAAGACCCTGGTCTCTCTGGCCTCCTCATTCACCCTGCAGGTCTCTCGACCAGCAAGGCATTTTCTACAGCTCCTAGGGCACATGGCTGCCTCTACAGCAGTAGTGCAGGGAGCAAGATTTCAGATAAGGGACATCCAGTTCCATTTGAGGGCCTTTGGTCTCTTTATTTTATATTAATTGGCTGACCACCTACTCAAATTGTGCTAAATATAATCTGTGAACAAGACTGCTGTTTTATTTAACTGTTTTCTTTGATGATACTTCAATGAATTCTCATGTTGTTGTACTGTAATAATATTACCATGCGTCTTTATGTACCTCTGGTACCCATTGTTGTAATCTCATATGTTCTGAAAATAGGCATATTACTTGTCTAGTGTACTTGATCATAAGCTAAATAAATAAAAGCAGCTCAATGAAAATCTGACTATGCTCTACACAGTACACAATTTGGTGTGTGGTAATATGTATTTTCATTAAATTATTCAGACAAATATAAAATTACTCAGATTGACAGCACATAAATTCTACTGGCGGTGCAGTGTCTTCTGCAACAAAAAGTGCACCCCACAACTGCCATATACTCCACCGCTGAACACAAATAAAATTGAGACAGGTGCTGACAAACACAGTTCACTGCACCCTCAACAGAACATCTCATAGTTATACACAAAACACTTTGGAACAACTTTTTTATATACCAAAATACTTTGCTACAATGTTGTCTTTGCATATGCAGTGGCACATTTACTATGCCACTACACTAGTTACCTAGTTCTAAGGAAAGTTTGTTGGTGAAGGGTGAAGGACTGATACTGCCAACAATACCGATATTCCCATTAGCTACACACATGCCTGAAACAGAATTTATATGTTCTCTCCCTGTCTCGACTCTTGATTGTGACCATGAATCAGTGCCCACTGTCATTTGGCATAAAAAAATGAAGCGGCATTTACCACACCACAGCTAAAATTTTATTATTGAGTGAATCTGAGAACACCTGACATTCCTACAAATCCTGCCAGTGTCTGCTAAACCTGTTTGCCTGGACCTGCTGCCTCAGTTAGAAATGTGAGTTTCATCTTGGAGGAGGTTGCTATTCCTCAGAAGACAAAGCAAAGGCATGATTGGCAATGCAGCTTATCATTCCCCTCCTCTTGCCAGGATGGGCCAGAGGCATGCTCAACACCCCAGAGAAGAAGAGCAGCCATTGAAACTTCTTCTCCTCCTCGACCAAACCGTGGCGCCCATGCTGATTCAGACAGAATGGTGGCGTGGTTTGAGATGTGGTGTCCCACGCCTCAGCCAAAAGTGCCAGACCGTAAATTATCCTTTTAAGTCATTACTCCTGCGGCTCTGGTGTTGAAAAGTTGCAGGCATTTTCTGCCCCACCCAGGGTGGATACTTACACCTTATAGTGCTGCCTAGATTGGGGTGGTTGAGTGACGGGACAGGAGTTTGTTTTGTTAAATTACATGTAACCAGGATGCAGAGCCAGCCAACCCACTACCATTGGACTGTATACGATCTGTATGTGCACATGCTCCAAAATGGCTACAGCACTACATGCCCCACAAGGTAGCTGAAGCACTGTGAAAATGCAGCATGTGTATTAAACAATTTTGGAGCTCAGTAGCTTGTGAAAATCTCATTTGTCAGAAGATTGTTTACCTTTAGCAGACCATCATAACATAATTGCAGACTGAACATTTACACAGAACCCCAAAACAGAGAGGGTCAAAGTCTCAGTTATCCTCCTTTCTTCCTGATACTGTATGATATAAATTCATGTAAATCGCAAAAGTAATACACATACAGCTCAAATGAAGATATAGAGGCTATGGTAGGATGATTATGTTCCTTGGTGGCTTTGTGACTTTTCATATAGGTGTCCCATCAAGGAAGTCTGCACCGACACTGGGATACCTAAGGCCAGCATTGGGGTCTGAGGAGCAACCGGTGTATTGCAGTCCATTTTAATAACATGAAATCATGATACAGACATACTAAAGCCAGGGTAAGTAACTCTTTGGCCATTCAAATATGAGGATGGCTGTGATTCCACCAGTAATGATGCAGTTCACTCTGCCATATCTCAAACTGTTACACATTAGGAACATAATACATCCTCATTTTCTACAAAGAAGTCCGCCCCATCATATTGAACTGGTGTCCTACATTGTACTTTGACATTCTAAAGGTGGAGTTGTCTGTGCTGAGGCTTCTAAAATGATGTCGGGAGTTGCACTACAAACCATATGAAGGAAAGGCTATGGGAGCTCAACATGTACTCCCAGAGGAAAGGACACTGCCAGGGGACAAGACAGAGATCTACAAGTGCCTCAAAGGTGTGAACAAGGTGGAGGGAGCATCTTTCAACGGAGGAGGAGCATCAGAACACAACGGCATCCTATGAAGCTTGTGGGGGTTAAGATGGATGTGGATGCACTTGTTCACATAAATGAGCTGATGCGATGCTTGAAACACCCTGCCAGAGGGGAGGTATGGATGGGTGTGGGAGAAGGGAAAATTATTGACATCTGAATCTCACGAGAATGTATCATCCTTGTGTCTTACCCTCACTGCACCTCCAAGCACTACCAGCTAAGAAAATATTTCAAGTCTACTTACTGGAGCTCGTATCGCATAAACTCTCTACGATGTAACTAAAGCAGGGAAGAGAGAGGCTTGGGATTTGAAACGTGTACTAAACTGTGGATCAAGTTAACAACTTCAGCTGATACCAACATAACTAAGTTTAGTTGCCAGTTCTTTATCCCTGTCCCATTCCATGGAGACTGCCTCCTTTCTTGCTTAGTTTAGCAGCCTGGCTACGTAAAGACAATTCTTTAATGTCTGTCTGTTGCCTTTCCCTCCCATTTTCGAAGACCCATACCACCACGAAATAAACACACCACACAGTGACTTTACAAAATAGATTTTGTTACCAACACAAAACTGTTAATGCATACATACATAGTTCTAAATTAATATCCGGATACACTAAATATGGTTGTTAGTTTGTTAACTTTGTTCTGGGACTGCCTACATGTCTCACCTTCCATTCACCTGTATTCATTCAACAAAAAGAAATAGGTTTTCCTGTTTCATGCAATCTGGCATTAAGACTACTAGCCTCTCTATGTTTCCCACCGGAGTGCCACCACCTAATTGAATATATCCACTCCCCAAGGAAACACCAAGCCCAATGAATGACCACCAATATGTGTTGAGAGGAAATGACCTGTGTGAAGACCAGAAAGTCACTCGCTGTAAGGAATTCCAAATGAGCAAGTGCTGTTGCACTGTCCACCAAACATGTTTGCTGGTGTGTGATGAACACCAATGATGACCTCCATGAATGCTGGCTCGTGGATTATGTCCTTGCCCGTACTACTCCAAAAGTAGATGGACATCACATCCATGAAGTCTGTACTGATAGTTCCATAGCATCTTATATGGCCTCCTTACTAGTCATGCACGTAGTTCTCTTGCAACACATAATAGGTGAAGATGCATGCTCTCAGTCTGCCTGATAAATATATGCATGGAATACGGCAGCTCAACTACTTTGCATCCATCATGTGAAACAACTTAAGCACTGCACCTATGTACTGGTACAGTTCATTTCACCTATTCTCCCTTCCAACCATGTATCCATCCTTAAGATTTGATGCTCAATCTATGATACTGCTGCATGTGCCATAACTGTATGTAGCTGCAAATCACAATGCATTGAACTGATGTCATTGGTGCATAATTAGAACATGTCCCCTTGGGTCGAACATGGTGTTGAAATACTTGTGCAGTGGTGCTGTATCAGTCAAGTAATTACGCAAACATCATATGAACTCAGCCGGGTAACGCGTTATTTTCTGAGTACTGGAAAATGTCACTTTATTATATGTAACATCGATTTGTTAAATAATTCGTACCTCACCAATGGTCATTCTGAATTGCTCACCTGTCTTTTGTCTTATGAAGCAGGAAACTATATATTCGTTGCTGTCCTTATCTAATGCCCTGATACTGTTATTTCTGGTGGTATTAAACAGACACAATTTTTTTCACCTATATCCATTGCAGGAACACAGTTTGTTAACAAAAAATGGCAGCAACTATCACCCACCCAAATTATAGAATATCTAAATGCTCCAAGAGAGTGACTCCAGTCAAGTTGATGGATTCAGCAAAAAAAAGGCAGAAAAAGAATTGGATTCAAAACTATCAAAGACACGTGTTGCAATTGGTGAAGAAATAGTGCATTGGGTACAGCTGAAGAATGGTAAAATTCAATACATATGCCCAGGTTGCATGCTTTTTGCTTGACTTGTGAGATATGCCACTTCATGCGAACAGTATACCTTATTTTTCCCCTCTCATCACCTGCAGTAGTGAGATTTTGACTATGTATCTCTCTCATCAGGTATTATCAAATCAACAATGAAACAAGACGTGTCATTGCCAATGAACCAATGTTACATTCTACCCACAACAAAAGACTATCAGCAGCAATGGTATACTCTCCGGCAGATACCATCAAAGGCACCACAAAGTATTGTTCCTGTGACCTTAGTGATATTGCATCCAACAACATGTAAGCTTCATTGAATGTGTCATCGTCTCACTTTAGCGCTTTTGGCAGACTCTTCTGTGTTTCCATCTGTCTCTAACTCACTATTTTTCAAACACAGGTGTGATGCTGATCACAATTCTCCTAGTCACATGGCCACCCCAGCTGCACCAGAAACGTTAGCCACTTTCTCAGCAACTACACAAACACTCTTCAACGATGATTTTCTCTACATGCCTACAAGCCAGTAAGTCATCATTGCATGCAAATTTGTCTATATACACGATTTATCACAACGTTTCCTATATCAACTTACCTAACAGTAACTTTGAGGTGACATTTATGTCATTTTCACTGACTGTACTGTGGTACTACCTAATTCCTCCTCAGTACACCTTGATGTATGTTACTACTGCATGCTTTTTTTGTAACCGCCAGTGTCTACACTCGCATACAGACTTGTATATCTATACATATACATACACATATACCTTTACATACACACAGTTACATACATACACAGACATTTACATTTTACATACGTATTTACACACACACACATATGTGTGTATATATATATATATATATACACAACTATAAAAGCTATATTTATTTTATGTTTAATACAACATTTCATGTATTCTGTATTTATTTCCGCAGGCTCAGCATTAGCCGAGGCAGTGACACTACATTTGTAGCATGCAGCAATGACAGGAGTGACAAACAGATAATACCACCTGAAGACTGTGTAAATGACCAGAGGTAACATTGTCCACTTTTCCTTATGCTCCAACAAGTCTATGTTGCAGTCATGTATTGCCACCATTATCACTAACATGGTGTTAAACTAGCATGTTTCTCTTTTTTTTCAGTTCTGATCTGCTGTTTAATACATGTCAAGAGTCATCGATTGAGGGAGATGTCATTACACTGTGTGATGAGGAGATGGGCAATTTTAAGAATGACAATATGGAATATTGAACACTTCCACATAAGACTTATCATTCCACACAGTCTGTTGTCAAACAACCCATGTTTATGTTGCATATGGACAACATCCTTGAACTTGCACAGAAATGTCAATTCACATCATGCAAATCATGTCACCATGGATTAACTGTTAAAACACAAACTTCGGGCGTGTTTAACCTTGACTTGGGTTTGATGCATGAATTTATAAATCTTTATAAATTTACCTGTGTAAGCACAATTAACTTAAATTATTTTTCATTTACAGGTATGTCCTGCAGGCACATAGCCTACAAATGAGTACAGCCTCAACTGAGGAAGAGATAATACGGTGATTTGATCACTGCAAGCGCCATACTGATGTCGAACATGCTTTGGTAAAAATTGCTCTCATGTATCAGATTTATGAATCATGCCTTTATCAGCGCCTCTCCATTTTACCATTACCAACGACTGCACACCGTGCCTGTGATTGAGTCCCATTGGTGTTGAATGGAGAGGGAGCTCATGGCAGCAAGAATAAACAAACCAGTGGCTATCATGGGTATGTACACTTTCTTTTTTCCTTAATGATCATCGTGCTTACAATATCAATATACAACCAAAGCATGTGACCCTAGTAACAAATTGCTCTTCGACCACAGGTGATGGACGTATAGATAGTACTGGACCTTGTGCCCAGTACTGCACATACACTACCATGGATGTAGACACC
Organism: Neoceratodus forsteri; assembly: GCA_016271365.2. Taxonomy (NCBI): domain Eukaryota; kingdom Metazoa; phylum Chordata; order Ceratodontiformes; family Ceratodontidae; genus Neoceratodus; species Neoceratodus forsteri. The sequence continues at coordinate 186,671,585 of CM057459.1, read as the reverse complement.
AACCAAATTCTTTCCATGGTAGTTGTGGACAAACGCAAAACAGCACTGAAATCCCCAAATATGGAGAAGTTGTCATTCCAGCACACTATGGATGTTTTTCAGCAGAGCCATGTTCAGGTCTCTGAAGTTGTCACAGATGCCATAATCCCATCTCATGTTTGATGCGTATGTATCTCACTCCATTTTCTTTTCATGGTGAAAATATACAACAAATTTCAACATTGTTTGTAGATGTTTTTGTTCCCTTTTGCTCATGCACCATCAAATTCTAGTCTTTCCAAGCCATAATCTTGAGCTTCCACCAACAGTTAGGGACAATGTGCTCAGCACAGTATTAAGTAAACAACTCACTGTACAGAAGACATCTTTTTTCCGCATTCTGTACATCATACACCCCAAATCAGAACATATGTTTATGCTGCATCTACATTATTTCAAATTTCACCTCTCCTACAGTGTAACAGATAACAGTCTAACCTAGGATCTGGTGACAGTATGAACCATAATGTACAATGGTTTGATACTTAGTAAATGAGATTACGTGAATCCTTGCTTGCATGACCCTCTGGCTTCATTCGCTACCTGATTTTCTACATCACAGTTGGGTATTGATTCCAGACATTGCCATATAATACACCAATGAAATCTGCTTGCTGTCTTGCAATGCCATTGTGAACTATGCAGTAATTATGGCATGGCACAGCACAGTACCGTGAGACATGTGGAAGCGCGATGGAGCAGAGGATCACATTTGAGTGGGATTTTCATCAAATGATTTGATTGCAGGGGAGCACACAGACTCATCTGTTCACTTGTAGTCAGGAGGACAACAAGCAGTAGGGGTATGGTATGCACCTGACAGAGATGGGGAGGGGTGAGTACATGTGGATGTGACCAGTGAAGACAATCACAGTTGACAGGTTGACAGGTCATTATAGGCTTGTCAGCCTTACAACTGTGGTAGGCAAGATACTGCAGGGCATTATGAAGGAGAGGCTTGTTGACCAGCTCTAAAGGGTCCCTGTAGTACCAGCTGTATTCATTTGTTCTGATCACATTGTAACACCCACCCTTCTATAGTTTTCCGTGTGACTGACTGGTGGCCCCTAATCCATATGGGATGGACAACGTTCTATGCCTGGATAACAGCCTGACGTTTTGATTAAGTGGCAGCATTAGCATTAGAAAAAGTTTGTTTGTTGTTTGTTGAATTTTGACCCAGTAAGCCCACTGGGCCTAAAGTCCCTTTTTCAGGGGCGACCGGAGATACAGATGGTAAGCAATGGAAACTGAACCAGATTAAGCTGTTGGTGGTATTTTTAGTGAATGAGGAAATTTGGCCAGGACACCGGGGACATTTCCCTACTCTTTTCGATAAGTGCCATGGAATCTTTAACATCCACCTGAACTACCACCAATCCAGGCAGATGGCTGGAGATTGGGGCACTGGATCAGCTGGGTAGGAAATGTTATTGTCTGCTGTATACAAACAGTACTTCTTTGCCTCAGTGTCCTCTCCCTTAAGTGTCAGCAATGGGGTCCACCACAGTTCTGTCCTGTATAGATCTACAGTTAGGTTAGGTTTGTACATGGCTGCACTTGAGTTCATCCTGTTCAATGTCTGTGTTTAAATATTTTTTTCTTCTAGGAAATCAATACCCTGAGATAAGACATTCTTACGATGTATGGCATGGTGCCAAAAATCTTGGGAAACGCATCATGGCAGTAAATGCACCACAGCCATACAGTGATAATAAGGTTCATAGTCTGTGCCAGTGTCATTTTACATTATGGCTTCCTTTGTTTGGCTTTTTCAAGGCTGGCCAGCAATGACAATGTAGAGTACTGTGGATTTGGTGTCGTGATATAGTCAATCACTTCTGGCACTGCTGCCAAGAATCTCACAACTACAATGACTTCATGGTAACTACACTTCACGTTCCGCAGCTGTCAGTGTATAGTATTGTCACATCATCTGCCCTGCACTCATTCATTATTCTTATTGTACAGGGCCGCTGGATAGGCATACTGCATCACGTTACCGACGTACATCAGTGGAATTTTGGAAATGGAGTTGGGGCTGGAGAATGCAGTCATTCGGAGCTGGAATCCGTGCGTGAGAAGCCATGGCTTGAGGCAGGCTCAGTGCCACATAAAGAGCTATCAAAAATTGTGATGGACAAGCGCTTCCTTAATTCACTGAAATACTTCATTCCTTACCAGTACTTACATCGAAATATATCATTTGACAGCTCCCGCAATTAACTGCTCACCAGATACTCTGATGTCAGCTCAGTTCTGTGATTGCAGATGTTTTCTGTTTTGTCTCATTTCATCCACAGTAGCACTCCCAACCTTGAACAGTTTCAACAACATATCCTAATGTACTGTGCAAAGCATTATGCATACACTTTTCCTGTGTACCGTGCACGTAACTTTCTTGCTGGCCTTGACTACAACCATCATGTCTCCAGACCAGGTCTTTACAATGCCAAAGGAGAAAAAATGTAAGTATCACATGGCTCTATGATTTATAGAATAATGGGAGACATACATATTATTGTTTGTCATTCTGCGCTAACTCTTCTCTATGTTTCAATCTATGCTCTATCTTTTGTGGTGCAGCTCGCAGTGATAGGTGTGCACGACTTCCTTTAGTTGACAGTTCCAAGTGTCTGTTATCAAACAGTTTGCATGTTTTTGTCACTTTTTTATGTGCTCAAGTGAACAGGCCTCCAGGGTCTGTCTCAGTCAGTGCCATGAAAGCTGGTTTTCATTACAGTGGGTTTATGCATCTGTCATTATTTCAAATACACAATGTGACCATGATCAAAGTGTTAGTAGAATAAATACAGGAATACAAAACAAAAAATATCATGGCTGGAATGTATTATTTCTGATAGACATGATCTTATACATTGTTCCAAAGGTTTCCACAGTTTCAATTCAGTATAATATTAAGTTCCTTGCTAATGGTTTATTACCATACTCATCATTGGTCATGATACAACGTAACACGTCATTTCCAGTAATGAATGCATTGCACATATTGTGACCTACACTCAGACATGCAATTGAAAATGACATTGTTTGTGGTTGTCCACATCTGACCAGTTATGGTGCCGTCAGATCATAGATGCTGCCACTGGACACTGAAATAAATGATATCTTATAATGTCTTGCACTAAACATTCTAACATAATTTTCTATCTGTTTTAGTTACCAACATCTTTACAACAAGAAAGGCATGCGATGGACAGTGGTGCCAAAGAAGCAAAAAAAGCACTACGTTTATATCCCATCAATGATGTCAGATGTGCTGCAGAGGAGAATGACGTGTACTCTCCCAGTTGATACAGCGCACGACATTGTCTCTTGAGGACCCAAGGCGAATTCAGCCTAACATCGCTGCCATCCCACCACCTCCAACACGCTTACTCATTGAAAAGCACCATTCCCGTTTTCAGTCGACCAGGAGTTGAGGTATTCAGTGACTCCCATGATCTGCCAATGACAAATTAACCATGCCAGCGCTTAATATTGCAAGCTTTTTGATGTATGTCAGGGGATTAAGAACTTCCAGAATTCGCGCACCAACTTATTAAGACTGCAACATGATGCAATGATTTCTACAAAGGTTTCATTACATAAGAGAGTGTTGGCACATTCATTGGTACAGTCAATGCACACCATGAATATGTACTGCATATCATTCAAATTCATAATCATAGAGTAGAAAGACATTACTGTGAATCATTGCTACCCACAGGCACTTGTGGAATATATTGTTTCATTCGATGAGCATTCACGGCCACAACGGTGTGTGAGCCCCAGAACAAAATGCGTTGGGGCTGCACTTAACCGGCTGCTGCCAGTTGCTAGTGGAGACATTCCCATCCAGTCATTAGTGGCCCATGGCAATTTTGTGAAGGCAGAGCACGGTATCGTTCTGAGAAACAAGTATGTGGGACAGTGACTGCTGCAGAGTTTTGGTCGATGAATTTGATGTGGGCAACTGTGACCCTCACGGTTCTCATAGGTGGCCAAGGCCTCCGTGCCGCAATGTTAACTATAGTCTCACTACCAGCAACTAGTGATTAGGCAAGGACATTTGAGAGTGTTTTCACCGACGTACCTAGGTTGTAGTGTTCATCAAAGAGACAGTCATGTAACAGTCAGTGCTGGCACAGGCTGATGAATAGAAGAATTACTGTAGTATCGTTACCAGAACCTATTAGTGTATAACAATGCCTTTGAGAGCCTTGAAGCAGCACCTTGACTTGCAGATAGCATGGTGCATTATACATTACTGATGTCTCAAAAGAATTACAGGCCCATGTATATCGTGCTAAGCTTAGTAGCAGTACAATATGCAAGGGTGCCAGGATTACGTCAATGCTAGATGTTGTTTATCCCTGCCATGAACGCTATGAAATTAATTGCGCATGCTGAGTTAGCATATGTGTGTGTTGTCCATGTCTTTGTTGTCGTCAGCTGTGCATGTTGTGCCACAAGTCTGGCTTAAGTTTTCTATGCATTGGTTTTGAGTGTCTAGTATCTCTGCTATTCTGCAGTAAGATCACTTTTTAAACATACTCTTAAGTAATAGTATTTAGATTATCACTTTCCCAGCATTCAGTTTGTGTTCAACGTGATATTTTTCAAAACATCAGACTCTGATAAAAGCTGCCTGATGGATCATGAGTCTTCACAGAATGTTCCCACACATTACATAGGTTTTCAATAATGGTACATTTAAAGGAAAAAATGCGCTCATATTGCCCAAGATATTTAAAAGTTAAAATATATGCATGTGCACAGAACGTTGAGCGCTAACTAATGAAACATGGGTGTTCTGATGGCATGCACAGTGCAGCATGCAACAATTACAGCATCGGCTGCCATTTTTATTTTTTTGTTTTTCGTTTATCCTGCACTTCAGTCATCATCGGATTATTGTTATAGCCGCTCAGGTACAGCGATTGTGAATAACGAATATTTAGAAGCAAGCTAGTGTTTATTGAGCTTTCATCTATGTGGTATGACAAGACTCACATTTTTTCCCCTCCCATTTTGGTGTAGTGTTTACCGCATTCAAACAATGGAAATGTGATGGGTGTGCTGACTGCACAAAGGGCATTTACAAGTGAACTGACAGCTGACAGTGTATTATATCGTACTTTCTAATGCATTGTTTACTTGTTCTATTAATTACCTTACTTTGTTAATGCTTGTAATGCTGTCTGCAATTCAGAGCAAAGCAGTTATGTACAATCTCTTTGACAGTAAATCTGCCTACCCCACACAGAATCTTCAACTTCTCTGCAATCATGAATGAACCTTACAGAGAGACTGTGGAGCATGAACACTGGTTGCACTGCATCCAATGATATTTTCCTTCCACACCTGCGCCTCACTAGATCTGAGGACACTACAATGGATCTAGAGACGTTGGCACCAACTTTTTTTTCCCCCGACTTCCTGAGCTTTAACCCTAGGATACACATTTACATAGTTTTAGTTTTATTACCCTTACAGTTTATCTTTCTAAAAATAGCATGCAGGTCTAATAACAACTGGACCCCAGGCTCAAGCCATCATCCAGCTCCCGTTTGTAAAAAAAAAAAAAAAAAATTCCTCGACAAATGATCTTAAATATGGGTGCACAGAACTGGACTTTGTTTACACAATAGGGGGTTGGAGCTACTATGAACTGTGACTATCGAACTCATTTAGAAGGTTATACAACTTACAATCATGGGTGCATGTATTCTGGGCTCTTTCACTATAACATTTTTATCTCCTGGGTGCACACTCTGTTTCTCCCTGCACATGCTGTTTACTTTTGGGAGCCAAGACTGTTGTGTTTACCAGGAAGGAATGAGCTCATGTCGTGTTGTTGTTGTTTTGTTTTTTTGTCATTTGGGAGAAGAATAAAGGCTATGAGGCTGTGGTCCAGTTGTTAGATCTGCTAGCTATTGCTTGTCCTACAAAGAGATGCTCACATGCATGGAGAGCAGAAATTTTGAGTCAGACTCAGGCTTTAGTGCTACGGGGAATTTTAACGAGGGGGTACTCTTTTTGTGGAAACACTGGTAGCCCAGAAAATCATAACTGACTATGCCAACTTTTTCATTATTTTTATTTTACTTTTTTTTTATTTGATGTAAGCCATTAAGTCGCTCCCACACAGTAACATGTGTGCAGCAGTATTCAGTGGTCTCTCCCTCGAGAGAGCTATCTTTCATCAATTAATGGGTCCAGCCTGTTGAGTAAAAGCTTGGTTAACAGAAAACCCATTTATCAAACTTTTTTAATGTACCCCATGAGATCCAGATTATTCTAATGTCATGTCCCGCATGGCCTTGCAACAAATCAGTGGGCAAGGAAGGAGTGGAATCTGGTGCAATACTGCTGGACTTCAGGATGGCCGACTTTGGGAGGATGGAGGAAGTGGTAAATGGTTACCTGGCCAGAATTCAATCTAGTATGGACAATAACCAGAGGTGGGAGCTCATAAAGCTGGGGATAGTAGAGGCAACCAAAACCTGCTGCAAAGCCCAGAGCAAGAAGGCTATGGCTAAGAAACCAATCTGGTTGAGCAAGGAGGTCATGGTAAAGGTAAGGAGGAAGAGTTGCCTTTAGGAAGTACAAGAAAACAGGCGGGGGGGAGGACAGGGAGGAGTACTTGACAGAATCGAAGGAGGTGACATGGGCAGTAAGGGGAGCCAAAGCATCTACAGAACTCAGGCTGGCACAAGGCATTAAGAATGGGGAGAAGGACTTCTTTAAGTGCATCAGGGAGAAAAGAAGCTGAAAGGACCACATAGTAAGGATTAGGAAGGGGGGGTTGGGTGGAAGCAGGGTGCAATTAAAGTGGAAGCACTAAATGAGTACCTCTGCTCACTATTTACTAAAGAGAAGAGGGTGGTGACACCCAAGGTGGGTGAAATAGCAGAAGCAGGTGGGGAAGTGATGGGGAAATCATGGAGACCAGAGTTCGAGAGGGCTTGAAGACACTGAGGGTGGACAAGGCGCCAGGCACCAATGGCATCCACCCCAGAGTACTGAAGGGGCTGGCAGAGGTCCTTGCAGGACCTTTGGCAGACCTATTTAATGCCTCACTAGATTCAGAGTGTGTTGCTTAGGACTCACGGATGGCTCATGTGGTGCCCCTCCACAAGAGTGGCCCCAAGGATGAACCGGGAAACTACAGACCAGTTAGCCTCACATCCATCATGGGTAAGCTAATGGAGACTATACTGAAGGAGAGGCTGGTGGCCCTCCTTGATGCCAAAGTACTACAGGACAGCAGACAGCATGGCTTCATATGTGACAGATCCTGCCAAACCAACCTGGTCGAGTTCTATGACTGGGTAACTAGGCAATTGGACAGGGGCCATGCTGTTGATGTCCTGTATCTGGACTTCAGTAAGGAATTCGACTCAGTGCCACATGGAAGGCTGGGAAGGAAGTTAGTAGTCACAGGGGTGGGTGCAAAGCTGGTGAGACGGGTAGGAAACTTGCTGCAGGGAAGGCAACAGAGGGTGGTGGTGGTGGGTGTGAAGCTCTCACACCCAAGGGCAGTGATGAGGAGTGGTGTTCCACAGGGCTCAGTGTAGGGACCAGAGTTGTTTGGGATATTCATTACAGACATATCATGGGACATCAAGAGCAAGGTCACTCTGTTTGCTGATGATGCCAAGGTAGGCGTGGTGGCGGATGACCTAGGCGCATGTCCGGGGTTACAGGATGATCTGGCAAAGCTTGAAACCTGGTCAGACACCTGGCAACTGGGCTCTAATGCCAAAAAGTGCAAGGTGCTGCATTTTGGGGTTGAAGAACCCAAGGAGGAGTTACCAGCTAGTGGGAGTGCAGCTAGCACAGACAGAGGAGGAGAAGGATCTGGGTGTGCTCATTATAGGATCAATGAACAACTCGGCACAATGTAGGAAGGCAGCTGCAAAGGCCGACAAAATGCTGGGTTGTATTGCAAGGGGTATATCCTCAAGGAGGGAGCAGGTGATTCTGCCACTGTATAGGTTGTTAGTTAGGCCACACCTGGAGTACTGTGTGCAGTACTGGCATCAGTATCTGAAAAGGGACATTAAGTTACTGGAGGGGGTGCAGCGCAGAGTGACAATGATGATCAAGGGGCTGGGGACTTATCATACGAGAGGGAGGTTGAAGGAGTTGAACATGTACTCACTGGAGAGAGGAGAGACAGGGTGACATGACTGAAACCTTTAAATACATGAAAGGAATATACAAGACTAGAAAGAGGGCTGTTCAAAGTAAGGGAGGAGAGGCCACCGGGGCCATGATATGAGACTGAGAGGAAGGTTAAGGAGGGAGATGAGGAGACACTTTTTACAGAGAGGATGGTGGCTGGGTGGAGCCGTTACCTGTTGAAGTGGTATGCAGTGAACAATGGACTGCTTCAAATGAGGATGGGACAGGACAAGGGGGTTAATGAAGGGAAGGGGTGAAAGGGTAGCAGCTGCAGAGATAAGGGTGCTTAGCTGCACATTCAGGCAGACTTGATGAACCTCTATGCCTTTATCTGCTGGCAAATTTTATATGTTCATATGTAAATCTATGATCAGTATTGCCTTCCATTCCTGGGACAGTTAATTACAACGTATTGATTATTTTGTAGCTTTTGGACAGAACTAATAATCACAGACTACATATATTATCTCACACATTGTTTTTTTATTTATATATATCTATATATATATATAATTTTTAATATATATAAGATGAAACACGATAAATAAGACTCTACAGAAATGTTGCAACAACTCAAATTAGAAGTGGCATTCCATGGTCCTGAGTCCTTTTCATGCACAGTTTTCTTCTCAGAAATCCTGCCGGTGCCAAGGGCTAGTGGGGAACTCAAAAGGAATATTAGGGAGATAAACCAGTGGCTCAGGGAGTGGTGTGGAGGCCAGAGGGTATGGGTTGATGGGGGGGTAGGTGGTTGACCTGGTAGGATAAGGAACTGTATGCTAGAGACGGGCTCCATCTCAATTTGGAGGGAGGGGAATCCTTAAGTTGAAAAAAGAGGGGTTCATTGGTAAAAAATGTGGGGTTTAAACTTGAAAGGGGTTGGATGGGAGAAAAGGCTGTCAATGGGTGCTGATAAAGGAGGGACTCTGTCTCCACCCCCTTGGGGAGCTGTAGGAATGTGGGAAAAGGTTGACTGGTAAAGTGGAGCCCAGGGGAAAACAATCCCCATGAGAACATGAGCAGGGGAAATGGAAGTATAGGGAAAGGGTGGAAGGTAGTCTTGCTAAATGCCAGGAGCTTGTGAAATAAAATGCCTGAGATCCAGGCCATGCTAACTAAGGGAGCAGTGGATGTTGCAGTGGTTACTGAGACCTGGGCCACCACAGGACATGACTGGGACCTGAACCTGGAGGGTTACACTATGTTCAGAAAGGACAGGGTGGAGGGAAGGTGAGGAGAGGTAGCAATGATAGTAAAAAACTGCATTGGCATAAGGGGACTAGAAGAGGCTGAGGGAACCGTGGAGGCAATTTGGGTCACCTTGATAACGAGGGGTGGGCAAGAGAGTAAAAATACGAGTGGTGTACAGGCCCCCTGCACTGGTGGAGGAGCTGGAGGAGAGTCTGGTGGCAGTTGTTGTGAGACACTGCAGATTGGACAGGGGAAGGGTGGTGTTGTTGGGGGACTTAAACATGCTAGGAACAGACTGGGAGACTATGACATCCTTGGTGGCCAGGGAACAGAGGTTGTTGGATGTCTTTCAAGACATGTTCCTAACCCAGCAGGTGGGGGAACTGACCATGGAGGTGTGGGTACTGGATGTCTTCCTGGCAGACAGTGAACAGATTGGGGTCCTGGAGGTAAGGGACCTGTTGGCGGGGAGTGACCATGCCACAGTCTTGTTCTGCCTGGACCTAGGATGGGTAGAAGGCTGCACAAAGATGGAGGTAACTGACTTCAGGGGCTGGATTTCAAGGAAATGGTAAGGATCCTTAAGGAGCATTTGGATGGGATTGTCAGACATGGACGCTGATAGTAGGTGAGAAATTTATTTTTATTTTATTTAGTTATTTAGTTTTTGTTGACCGGGTAAGTGCACTAGACAAATCCTGCCTATTTTCAGGCACAAACCAGGGAGAGGGTGCCTGAAAATCATCAGGAGAGGTGCAGGATGCTACCAGCACCTGCTAGAGTAAGATAGAAAATGCGGTGGGGCCGAAAACCCTGCTGGTGGACCAGGAGGTCAGGAGGTGGTGTGGGAAAAAAGGCAGTCTATAGGCAATTCAAGTGGTCAAGGAGTGAAAGGGATCGAGGGGAGTACAGGCTGATAGCTAGAAGAGCCACTAGGGTGGTGAGGGCAGCTAAGGCAAGGAAGTAGCAGAACCTGGCCAGAGAAATTAGGAGAGGAACAAGGGGTTCTTTAGATACATTGGGGAAAAATGAAGGGTGAAGGGGCAGATTAGTAGGACTAAAACAGGGGAGAGATGGGCACAAGACCCAGGGCAGCAGGCTGAGGTACTAAATGAGTACTTCACCTCAGTTTTCATCAAGGAAAATGGGTGTGCTGCATCATACATGGGAGGAGACAGTGTTACTGAGGAAGGGGGGACCCTTACCAATCAGGTCTTTAAGTGTGTCCTCCAAAACTGCACTCAGTACTCAAGGTGCGGCCTCAACAAGCAGTTATACTGAGGGAGTATTACTTCCCTCCTTCTGGAGGTGATCCCCCTAGCGATGCATCCAAGCATCCTGTTGGCCTTGGCTGCTGCCCTCCTTCAAGTCTCTGAGTTGTTCATCTTGGCATCCACCACCACCCCCAGGTCCCTCTCAGCCATTGAGACTTGCAGCATTTCCACCCAGGTTTCTGGCCCCCAGGTGCAGTACCTTGCATTTACCTGCATTGAACCTCAGCTTCCACTTTCTAGACCATCTTTCCAGAGCCTCCAGATCCCCCTGTAGGGCCACCCTCTCCTCCTTCCCATCCACTACCACCCCCAGTTTTGAGTCATCCGCTAAGACACTCATCTCACTCCTGATGTCTGTCCTTAGGTCGGAGACATAGCCGTTGAACAGTAGTGGCCCAAGGACTGATTCTGTGAGACCCCACTAATAACCCTCCCTGGGGATGAGACTATCCCACCAACTATGACCCTCTGGGTCCGGTTCTGGAGCCAGTTGCCTATCCATCTGATCATGTGGTTACCCAACCCCATTTCTCCTAGCTTATCCAACTGGCCCACACGAGGAACAGAGTCAAATGCCTTGGTGAAGTCTAGAAGGAGGATGTCCACTGGTCTACGCAGGTCCAAGGCACTCATCACCCAGTCATAGAACACCACAAGGTTTGTCTGACACAATTTCCCATGGACCAATCCATGCTGTCTATCACCCATGCAACCTGACTTTTCCAGGTCCTCCCTTAGCCTCTCCTTGACAATGCCCTTCATCACCTTGCCCACCAGCAATGTCAGGCTGATAGGCCTGTAGTTCCATGCCACCTCCCTTGATCCCCCTTTGTGGATATGCACTATATGTGCCACCTTCGAGTCCTGCGGCAACCCACCCTGTCCTCGGAGAGATGGTGAAACGCTGTGCCAGGGGTTTCACCAGGACATCCGCAAGTTGCTTCAACACTCTGGGACGTAATTTATCCATCCCCGGTGCTTTCTCTGTCGTAAGTGACCTGTGGGCTTCTCTCACTCTCTCTGCTGTGATTTCCACTTCTGCTACCTCTTTTTCCTGCTTATCCTCCCCCCCTCCTGCAAGTGATGCCTCCCCCTCTCCCCAGACCAGTCGATTGGTAGGTACCACCACCTCAGTATCATTGTCTCCTCCATGTATGCAGCACCCCATTTTCCTCGTTGAAGACTCAGGTGAAGTACTCTTTTAATACCTCAGCCAGCAGAGTTTTCGGGCCCTACCACATTTTTGTCTTACTCTTGCACAGGTGCTGGTAGCATCCCCTGCACCCCCTCTACTGATGCTTTCCCACCTGCTATCAGTGTCCATGTCTGACCCAATCCTATCCAAATGCTCCTTAAGGATCCTTCCCATTAAGCTAAAATCTGACCCTTGAAGTCAGTTACCTCCGTCTTTGTACAGCCTTCTACCCCTCCTCGGTCCAGGCAGAACTAGACCGTGTCATGGTCACTCACCGACAATGGGTCCCTTACTTCCAGGACCCCAATCTGGTCACTGTCTGCCAGGACCACATCCTGTACCCACGCAACCCTGGTCAGTTCACTCACCTACTGAGTTAAGAACGTGTCTTGAAATAAATCCAACATCCTCTGTTTCCTGTTCACCAAGGATGTCAGTCTCCCAGTCTGTTCCTGGCATGTTTAAGTCCCCCAACACCACCACCCTTCCCCTGCCCAGTCTGCAATGTCTCCCAACATCTGTCACCAGACTCTCCTCTAGCTCCTCCACCACTGCAGGGGGTCTATACACCACTCCTATTTTTACTCTCTTGTCCCTCCCCCTTGTTATCAAGGTGACCCAAATTGCCTCCACTGTTCCCTCCGCCGCCTCTACTCCCCCAATGCCAATGTAGTTTTTGACTATCTTGCTACCCCTGCTTCCCTTCTCTCCCCCCTGTCCTTACTGAACATAGAGTGACCTTCCAGGCTCAGGTCCCAGTCATGTCCTGCGGGTTGCCCAGGTCTCATTGACCACTGCCATATCCACCGCTGACTCAGTTAACATCGCCTGGAGCTCAGGCATTTTATTGCCTGCGCTCCTGGCATTTAGCATGACTACCTTCCATCATGTCCCTATAATTCCATTTCCCCTGCTCGTGTTCCCACGGGGATTTGGTTTTCCCCTGGCCTGCAGTTTACCTGTCATCCTTTTCTCACATTCCCCCATCTCCCCATGGTGGTGGAGACAGAGTCGCTCCTTCACCTGCCCCCCGACAGCATTTTCTCCCATCCCTCCCTCATTTCATCTTGTTCTGTACAATACACGTCTTCTGAAATTGGAAAGAGTAACTCACACACTACACAACAAACTTATCACCACATTCATTTGTCAATGATTTTGAGGAAACTCTGGCATCTTTTGCGTGGGACACAGTACGTTTGATGTGGTGATTGACACTTCTACAATTGACAGATTTCCAAGCCACGTCAATCATTTTTACAGCCTTAAAGTGGATAACAGCTAAAACAAACAAGCAGGAGCACCATTTGGCAGTATTCCAAAACATAAAAATTTGGCTTATTATATCACTTTGCAGCAACATATCAAGCAGTCATATGTAATCTATCTATTATCACTATTGTACAGCTTATCCTAACCTCAGCATTGTATTTCTATAATCTGAAATGTGCTTACTACTGTATGTTTCCCCTAGCGTCAAATGATGTATTTCACACAGTATTTTGTTTTTTCACTAAGACTCCTGGACATGACATCCTCAGTCATGCTTTTTCCTCCCTCCAGGATGTAGTGCTTGGATATACTGAAGTGTCACTGCCATTTCCTTCTCTATGGTTGTATTGTCCTCTAATGATAACATGATTAAATATTGGTGAATGAATAAAAATTACATATCTTTTGATATGTGTACATTAATCAGTCTAATAATTAGGATACATAGTACAATAAAGAATTACTCATTAAAGTGCTCTAGTGCTGTTAGAAATTTTTTTGAGTGGTTTGGTTGAGTTTTTTGCCTGCCATGCCTCCGTAATGAGCACATGGAAGGCCAACATTGCTGCATATGCCTGATCTTGTACTACTGTGTACTGTATGAGTTTTTTAAGAACCACTAAGATTACTTCTTCTATGGAAGATTAGCCATTTTCTTCTGTCAATATTGGACACTACAGTTTGTTGTGTTGGTCTTATTTCAGCTTAATACTAGTAAACTAGTAAACATCACATGCATGCTGCAATGACTATTACACAATGGTGAAGTAACAGATCTAGTGGCAACTGAGTGCATATATCTCCCAGCTACACTTCATCACTGTCAAATTAAAGGTAAAACTAAGAATAGTGTACTGCAAAAACAAAATCAATACTAGTTACTTACACATGTCCAAAAAGTAATAATGCAGTTTAGTGAAGTGTAGTGTACAAAATAACCTCCTTGATTCAAGGAAGCAGTGAATGCTACCACACTCTCCCAGTCCTCAATGTGAGAGGGAGACTCGAAAAACTGGGAGACAAAAAAAAGACCTTTGCAGCCAAACATAAATAAATACAAGAGGGGCAAACATTTATTTTGCTTAGCCTAATCATAAAAAGTCACAATAATGCACACACAACCGGTAATAATTTCACAGAAGATATACCCTGTAAGAAACACCTTGGTACAGGGAAAAAGAAAGCAGTAACAGAAGATAAACCTTGCAGAAGACCAGTGGAATCTGAAGCTTACAGCAGCAATCTGTTGGTATACACACCTGTAGGCATACTCTGTAATAATGCCGCCGAAGTTATACCCAGCAAAAGCAATTTGAATAAGAGAAAAATAACGCGATAAATTTTTCACAATAACTATACTTGAGTACAAAATAAAAACTCACATTAAATCTGCCTAGCCAAAAGTATTAATTCTTTCACTTAGTCTAGTAATGTTCTTTGTTCTGTCCTTTTGAGCAAGCTAGAATCAAAGAGCTCAGTATAAGTTGAATGCCTTTGCCAGCAAAACCAGTTGCTGTCAGTCACAAGGGAAGAAAGAGACTTAGGCGTTACCATCAAAGATAACATGAAAGCATCCAAGCTGCCATCAAAAGCAGAGGGATGTTGGGTTGTATTGCTAGGGGTATCACAAGTCGGAAGATGGAGTTAATAATACCTATATCAAAAATAATGATTCTGCTGCATTTGGAGTACTGCCGTCAACTAATATGTTTCTATGTTTGTTGGATGCTATTGAAGATTGACAAAAGTAACCACAACTTTACCAAAATCCCATAAAATTTGTTTGCTACCCAAAAAATCACACCACCATATGGGCAATTTTTAGAAAGATGAGTGCACCATGGTTGAGGAATGGTAAAAATTATGGCAGCTTGGATTTGGTTCAGTGAAGGGCAAAGTCATGCATCTGGGAAACAAAAAACTTGGGACAGGAGACGCAATGCGTGGGGTTGTGGGTGGGCTGGTGGTAGCCTTATGGAGCCAAACCAAAAAAAAGAAAGTATTGGGGGTTGGGGAATCGTATCATGTCACCAAAATATGGCCCAGCAACGTGCGAAGGCAGTGAGGATCACTGATGGGATACTGAAATGTGTAAGGAGATGCATCACAAGAGGCACACAGGAAGCTGTTGGCCCTCTGTACAAACAGTTGCTAAGAACACTGACGGAGTACTGTGTACGGTTCTGGAGACAAGATTTCCGCAAATACATAGACAGTGTTGCAGATGTCCAGAGGAGGCCAACCCAAATGGTGCTGGGTCAGCACCAGCAGACATATCAAAACCTAGTGAAAGTGCTTAAGATGTATAGTCACAAGAAATGAAGGCAGAGAAGGAACATGGTAAAATGTTTCCAATACCTCCGGGGAATCAACAGTCTGTGAGAACAGCATCTTTCCAAAAAATAGCTCTGCCATCACAACACTAGGACGATAGGGGCGATGGCACCGAGGTAACGTGTGGAAGTATTGCTCCACAGATATGGTTGTAGATGCATGGAACAGTCTTCTGGATGAGGTCATAGAGTTAAAACCAGTAAAGTAATTCAAGAATGCATGGGAAGGAGATGGAGCAATTATATTGTTGAGTAGAAGTCAGTTGACTGTTGGTTAATTAGTATCTGCAGCTTATCACCAGCAACCAGGGAAAAACCACACACAGGGAAGGGACTGGAGTAGAACAGATAAACAGTCTAGGGCAGTAAAATCATGGAAAGCCATGTGTGTCAATGTCAAGAGCCTTAGGAACAAGATGGAACATCTGTAGGTTGTCATGGTGCAGTCAGACCTGGACTTTGTGGCCATCACAGAAAACTGTTGTAAAGATAACCATGACTAGGAGATGGCCATTCCTGGATACAACATATTCAGAGGTGACCTGGCAGGTACGAAGGGAGGAGTGACACTGTATGTAAACAATTACATAAGGGCCACAGAGATCCTGTAGGAACAAAATGGGGGAAAGATGGTGTGTGTTGAGCTGGAAAGGAAAATGGTGCCAGCCATCTGCACCATTGTGGTCAGTAGACCACCAGCACTAGATGAATAAACAGATAGGAAACTGATGCTAGTCATCCATTGGATGGCAGACAAGGGGGAGAAAGTACTGTTTGGAGACTTCAACATTCCAGACGTGTACTGAGGCATCAAAGCAGCAGCATCAACTAGGAAATTTATCCTCTACTCCTTTCAGGGTGCCTTCTGCAAGCAATTGGTCATGTAACCAACTTGGCAGAAGGCAATACTGGACCTTGTGCTCACAAACAGGGACAGTCCAATGGGGTTAACAGTGGGGGAGCACTTGGGGAACAGTGACCAACAGTCAACATTTTAAATCACATAAGAAGCAGAGCCAAACCACACAAACAAGTATCCTGGATTTTAGGGGGGCAGACTTGGGGAAAATGGAGAGATACTTTAAAGAGGCATTAAGGGGAATGGGGTCAAAATCAGGGGTTGAGGAACACTGGGCAGTATTTAAAACATGGATTACAAGAGCAACAGAAGTATGCATTAAGAAGGTTAGCGAGAGGAAAGGGGGAGTGGAGTCCATTATGGTTTTCAAAAGAGGCAGAAAAGAAAGTGGAAGCCAAAAAGATTGCATTCATGCGATACAACAAGACACAGGCAGAAGGGGAGAGGGAGAAGTACCAGGAGAAGCAAAAGGAGGCTGGGAGGTCAGTAAGGGAAGCCAAAGCTCAGGAAGAAGAGCAGATTGCACATTCAGTGGGTAGAGCGGAAAAAAAACCTTTTTATAGGTACGTCAATGAAAAAAATAAAGTCAAAGGGAGGGAGGAGGGATAGTGAGGCTGAAGGAGGAGGATGGTTCCTACAATGGAAACAGGGGAGGCACCCAAAGACTGGAGGACACCACATGCCACCACCTTATACAAAACTGGGAACAAAGACAACGCAGAGAACTACAGACCAGTGAGCATCACCTCCGTACTGGTGAAAATAATGGAAGCACGGTAACATCTGGTTGTCAATGGACTGCAGGACCCAAGGCAGCGTAGTTGCACCAGGGGTAGGTCAAGTCAGACCAACCTCTGAATGTTTTGACTTGGAGACTAGGGACGTGGATCCGGGGAGGGCAGTGGACATGGCATATCTGTACTTCAGCAAAGCCTTTGACACTGTACCACATAGAAGATCATTGCACAAACTAGGGAATATGGGTGTGGGCAGGACAGTAGTGTAGTGGGTAGGTAACTGGCTGTGCGGCAGGACACAGAGGGTGATGGTAAATTGCTGTCACTCCACACAGGGAAGAGTGACTAGTGGGGTACCACAGGGATCCGTGATGGGACCGGTCCTATTCAACATCTTCATCTGTGACATTGCACAGGACCTAGAAGGCATAGTTTCACTGATGACACAAAGCTCTGTAACAGAGTAGACACACTAGAGTGTGTAGACAGAATGAGAAGGGAGCTGCTGAAAACTGAAAAATGTTCAAGGGTTTGGAACTTTAAATTCGATGCAAAGAAGTGCAAGATAATGCATATGGGCCACAAAAACTCTGCCCCAATATATCAGTTGGGCGGTGAGGATATAGCATGCACCAAGCAGGAAAGGGATTTTGGGGTTATTATCTCTGATGACCTTAAGGTATGGAAACTGTGTGACAAGGCAGCAGGTAAAGAAACTATGATGCGGTGATGCAAGGAGAGGACATCACCAGCAGGAAGCTGGTCATAATTACACCATAGAAGATATTAGTGAGGCCCCAACAGCAGTACAGTGTACAGTTCAACAAAGGTGTTGCATGGATTGCATCACAACTCCTATGAGAACAGGTTGAAGGAATACATTATGTACTGCCTGGAGGAGAGGAGGACATAGGACCCATGATAGAGACATAGGGGTATCTTACAGGGAGGAACAGGGTGCAAGAATATACTGATTTAATTTTAAGTGCAAAGATGTTCCAGGACTAGAGGGCATGGGTTGAAGTTGGAGGGAGGACCATTCAGAGGAAATGTGAGGAGGATTATCATTACAGAACAAGTGGATGACAAGTGGAACATCCTGCCAGAGGAAGTGGTGGGGGCTGAAACAATGACGAGATTACAGAATGCATGGGATAGACACAAAGGAGTTCTGGAAGTCATGGCTAAGGGTCAACAGAGTTCTAGGAAAACATAAACTGAAGCTACAGACTCAAATGGGACAACTAGGTGGCCCCTGGGCCCTTATCTGCCTACACTGTCTATGTATCAGTCTGGTATGTAAATGTGCTGACTCGGTGGGCACAGCGCTCCTCATCTGCCATAAGATCATATTCTATGTACGTTGCATCAGCACAGGGGCACCTGTTCACTCTTCCACAAGTTAGTTGTCCATTATCGAATTACCCAATGACATTACCTGCAATTGCACTGTTGGTTACAGCAGCATGGAGGTGATGTAATGTAAGTGTCATTCATCAAGGTGAAATGACACCGTTACACACATGCATGTCAATGGAGGACAGTGTTCCAAGACCTCACACCCTCCCCTTGTTCGTGTTGTCAACAGTGTTTGTTTTGTGCCGTGCCACCATGCTCGCCTGTGTAATCCCAGGCCAACCAACAAATGCCCCTCGGTGATTGGGGTCATGTTCTTTAGTGGTGGTTCTCCAGCATTTGAATTTTCTAGCATCTGTGACTGTCAACATGCATGTACTTTTCACCTTACAATGGTGCAAGCCTGTGGGAGCAGAAAGTCACTGCGTATAGGTGCTGGGGAACCAACAATTCATGGCATCTGTCGCAGGGTACCTGCGATAGTGGTGCATGGTGCAACTGGCATATGTTTGTGAGCTGTGCTATGTGTTCTGTAATCATGCTCAGTTTTTCTAGTGCATGTGTATTTTTGCGCTGTAGTTGTACCAGTTGTGCCCATTGTTAGATGTGAATATGCTATGCATTTTGATTATGGGAAACCTCATGAAACTAAGTCTCTACTCCGCTGACTTATATCTGACTTTGTTTATAGTTATGCTCTTTTGCCTCGGCATCTATTATCAAATATCCACCAACAACCACAACCCATCCTAGCATCAATCAGGGCAGAAAGAGTTTGCTGTTAGATATATACATAGATTCATAGCCAATGTTGGCAGATAAGGGCCTGTGACCCGAAGAGTATGCACATTGGTGCTTGCAAGATCAAGTTATGTTTTCTGTAAGTCTTTTGCCCCTACCCTCACCTCCCTAATTCCTTTATGTCTATACCATGCAATGTCATGCATTCTTAAATGCAGCGATTGTTTCAGCACCCACCCACCACTTCCTCTGGCAAGGTGTTGCACTGGTCCACTAACTGTTTTCTGAGGAAATTCTGTCTCACGTTTCCTCTTAATCATCCTCCCTCAAACTTCATCCTATTATCTCTTTTCCAGGAACATCTTTTTCACTTACAAGTAGGATTTCGCTCTACCCTGTACCTCCCTATAAGAGACTTGTATATCTCTATCATGTGTACCCTCTCTCCCTCCTCTCCTCCAGGGATTACATATGCAATTACTTCAACCTTTCCGCATACGATTTGTGATGCAATCCAGGTTACATCTTTTTTCCTTCCTCTGAACTGTCTCTACCCTGTCTACGCACTTATATAGATAAGGTCTCCTGAACTGTGCACTGTACTCCAGGTGTAGCCTCACTAGTGTCTTGTACAGTTGAATTATGACCTCCTTTTTCCAGCTGGTAATGTCCCTGCCTAGTCATCCTAGACTCCCATTTGCTTTGGATAGATTCACAGCCGGAAGGTAATGTCATAAAAATGTAAGTGATTTCTAAGGGCTGACCAAAGCAGTAGACCAGGGAGGGTTTGTGGACATTGCCTATCCAGACGTTACCTATTCCTCTGACACAGTCACGCAGCAAACATTAATAAACAAATTAGTAAGCCTGATAGTGGGTACAAGGGTGGTAGCCTGGGTTATAAACTGGTTGGAAAATTAGACACAGCGAGTAATAGTGAAGGGAGTCCACAGTGAAGAAAGAATGGTTATTAGAGGGGAGGCACAGGGTTCAGTGCCTGTGACAGGCCTTTTTATTGGCTTGTAAATGGAGTCCACTCTGAAGAAAGAGCAGTTACTAGTGGGGTACCACAGTGTTTATTACTGTGTCAAGTCCTTTTTAATGTCTTTATAAGTGACATTGCAGAGGGACTGGAAGGAACAGTATGCCTCTTTGCAGCAGACACAAAGATCTGCAACAGGGTTGATGCACAAGGAGGCATAGAAAGGATGAGAAGGGACTTGGCAAGGTTGGAGGAATAGTCCGACGTATGGCAGCTAGGATTCAATGCAAAGAAGTGCAGAATAATGCACCTGGGAAACAGGAACCCAGGGAAAGATTACACAAGGGGGGAGGTAGTAACAACAAAAAAGGCAAGTTACCGGGGGGTAATCATATCAGATGACCTTAGGGTTCGCAAGCAATGTGAGAAGGAAGTATGGAGTTCTGGGGGTATACTGGGATGCATAGGCAGAGGCGTCACCAGCAGAAAACTGGAATCCCTCTGTGCAGACAGTTGGTGAGACCCCGTCTGGAGTACTGCTTCCAGTTCTGGAGACCCCATCTCCGCAAGGACATAGACTGGATAAAAGGCAGTCCAGAGGAGGACAACTAAAATGGTGCAGGGTCTGCAAGACAAGCCATACGAGGAGAGACTAAAGGAGTTTAATATGTATACCCTTGAGGAAAGGAGGGAGAGAGGTACATTATCAGTTTCTCGAGCGGTACTCGAGCATGACAACCAATGATCCACCTTTTCTTTTAGCAGACTAATGGGGTCTGCAAACTGGCAGATCTTAAAGAGACAGACTAGAGGAATTTTAGTAAACCCTCATTTGTAATGGGGTTACATTTAGACTAAAGGAGGGAGGTATCAACAGAGGGCCTGATTTGAAGTCTGAAGGAGGAGGACGAATGAGGGGTGGAAGGGGGGGGGGTGGATGCATTGAACGTCCTTTCTGCACAGGTAATGGTGTCAAAAACAGTGGTATAATGTTATAATGCATGGTACAGACATAGGGTGATTATGGCGGGGTGGAGGAAGTGGCAGTCTGCATGTCGGCTAAGTAGGAATTGACCATACTGTGTGATCCACGCTTTCTATATATGCCATCAAAGCCTGTGGAACCGACTGAAGGATGCCATACGAGTCTTGCAAGGTTAATTTTGGCAAACCCTAAGGCTTAAATTGCACCGAGCCCTCTGTGATATGCCACTCCTTATTCAAAGATGCTGCTTGTGGCTACAGTTGCCCCTTCCTGCACACTATGCCTGTAACAAGCGGTGGCATGGTGCCAAGGGGTTATGGCAGCCGTGATAACCTGTTCTCTGTTCATAAATGGCTGTCATAGAACAAATTTCTGTGATGACAAGACATGCACTGAGCTATGGGTTACACCACCATGGAGGTGGTCTAATGTAAGAGGCATCCAGAATGGCAAAAAGACGGATCCACAATATCAAAAGATACATGGAAGATACATTGGCAGACCACTGGATCACACCAAACAAAGGAATTCCAACCCGCATCCCCGAGTACACAATGATACCAGCTTGTCATTGCCCTGTTATCACTGTTTGCCTGTGGCACCCATGCCCCCACAATTCCCAGAGGTGATTGCAGCAATTTTCTGTTGTGTGTGGTTCACCGGGTGTGGCAGTTACTTGTGGCTATGTGACTTGCAAAAGGAATGTTCATTGCTAAATTTTGTTGGCACAAACATATGAAATTTGCCAGCAGATGAAAGCCTAGAGGTCAATCAAGTCTGTTAGAATGAGCAGCTCTCACACCTTATTCTGCTGCTGCCCCTTACTACCACTCTTCCCCTTCATTGACACTCCCCTTGCCCTTTCTCCTTCACTTATTCACTTTTTTACTGGATACCAATTCTGCTGCTAACACATACCACCCAGCCACCACCCTCTCTTACAAAAAGTGTCTCCTCAGCTCACTCCTGAACCTTCCTCCATCCAGTATCATCATGGACCCTGGTGTCACTCACCTCCCTTACTTTGAACATCCCCTCTGCACCTGTCTTTTTATTCCTTACATGTACGTAAAGGTTTCACTCATGTTCTCCCTAGCCCTCCTCTCCTCCAGTGCATACTTGTTCAACTCCATCAGCCTCCTCTCGAACGATGAGTCCACCAGCCCCTTGATCAACTTTGTTGCCCGGCGCTACACACCCTCCAGTAACTTAATGTCCCTTGTCAGATACGGATGCCAGTAATGCGTGCAAGACTCCAGGTGCGGTTGGAATAATGACCTATACAGTGGCAGAATCACCTCCTCCCTCCGTGAGCATGTACCCCTTGCAATACAACCCAGCTTTTTGTGGGCCTTTGCAGCTGCCTTAGTACATTGTGCCGAGTTGTTCATTGACCCTGTAATGAGCACCCACAGATCCTTCTCCTCCTCTGTCTGGGCTAGCTGCACTCAACCCATCTGGTAACTCCTCCTTGGGTTCTACATGCCAAAATGCATAACCAAGCACTTTTTGTAATTAAACCACAGTTGCCAGGTGTCTGACCAGGTTTGAAGCTTTGCCAGATCATCCTGTAACCTCTGTCAGGGCCCTAGGTCATACACCACAGTTCCTACCTTGGTAACATTAGTAAACTGATCAATATTACTCTTGATGTCCAATGATAAGTCTGCAATCAATATCCCACAAAACACGGGTCCCAACCCCAAGCCCTGTGCAACACTAATCGTCACCACCCTTGGGTTTGAGAGATACCCACCCACAACTACCCTCTGTTGCCATCAATGAAGACAGTTCCATAACCATCGTACCAGCTTTGCACCTGCCCCGTGCCTACTAAGTTACTTCACAGCCTTCCATGCATCACCGAGTAAAATGACTTACTGAAGTCCTGATACAGCACACGCACTACATGGCCCCTGTCTATTTGCCTAGTTACTCAGGCACAGAACCCCACCAGGTTTGTTTGACAGGGTCTGCACCATATGAAGCAATGATTTCAGCTGTCCTGTAGTCCTTTCCTTCAGGATAGTCTACAGTAGCTTACCCACGATGGATGTGAAGCTCAGTGGTCTGTATTTTCCCAGTTCATCCTTGGGGCCACTCTTGTGGAGAGGCAGTACATAAGCCATCCTCCAGTCCTCAAGTACACAACCTGAATGTAGTGAAACATTAAATAGGTCCATCAAATATCCTGCAAGGACCTCTGCTAACTTCTTCAGTACCCTGTGGTGTATGGCATCTGGGCCTTGTGCCATATCCATCCTCAGTGCATTCAAACCCTCCAAAAACTATGCCCTCGATGCTTTGCCCATCTGTCACCCCTCCCCCACTGGTTCAGGCATTTCTCCAACCTTTGGTGTCACCCCCTCTTCTCTTTAGTAAATACTGAGCAGAAGTACTCATTTAATGCTTCTGCCTCATCGCACCCTGCTTCCAAACAATCTCCCTTCTTCCTAATCCTTACTATGTGCTCCTTCAGCTACTTTTCTCCCTGATATACATAAACAAGCCTTCTCCACTTCTTAGTGCCTTGTGCCAGCCTGAGTTACGTAGATGCCTTGGCTCCCCTTATTGGCCTTGTCACCCCCTTCAATTCCGTAAAGTACTCCTCCCTGTTATTCCCTTCTCCATGTTTTATCGTACTTCCTAAAGGCAGCTCTTTTTCTTCGAACCTTTTGCATGACCTCCTTGCTCGACCAGCTCTGTTTCTTAGGCCTAGCCTTCTTGCTAAGGGCCTTGCAGGAGGTTTTGGTTGCCTCTACTGTCACCTGCTTTATGATCTCCCACTTCTGGTTAGCGTCCATACTATATTGGATTCTTGATAGGTACCCCTTTTGCCACTTTACCCATCATACCAAAGTTGCCCCTCCTGAAGTGCACCAATCTTGTTCCAGCTTCCACTCCTTCCTTGCCCATATACATTGTGAGCCATACTGAGCAGTGGTCACTCCCCGACAGCGGTTCCTCCACTGTAAGTTCACTCATCAAGTACCCATTTCCCAGCACAAGGTCAAGGGTATTCCCTAACATTGTCAGTTCACTGACAATTTGCAGCAGAAGCTGTGCTGGAAAGCATCAAGCAATACATGCTCCCTTCTGTTCCTGGTTGTTGGGGTACTCCAGTCTACTCTTTGCGTGTTGAAGTCCCCCACAATCACCATACTACCCTTCTCGCAGCTCTGCTGGATTGGTCCCGCTAGGTCTCTATCTAACTCCTCAGTGTGAGATGGCAGCCTGTATACCACTCCCATTATAAGAGCGCTATTCTAGGAATCCTTGATTTGCATCCAAACTGACTCCGTACCACCCTCCTCCCCTTCCTCCCTTACACACTTCAGTCTTTCCTACACATATAAAGTGCCACAGCAACTCATTTCTCACTCACCCTGTCTGGATGTTGTCTTGGAGAATATACACAAACAACCCCACCACAACACAGCTTAAATCCAGACACACAATTTGCTTTTCAGTGACCTGACATGTTTGTTTGGGAACATGTAGCAAACATTAGTGTGAAATGTCTTTTTCATGTGCGATTCATGTTGTGTTCAGAGAGTATATTTCAAAGGATACTTTTAGTCATCTATGCATCCATTATGCCATCCATACATAGTAATAAAGTTA
Organism: Neoceratodus forsteri; assembly: GCA_016271365.2. Lineage (NCBI taxonomy): Eukaryota > Metazoa > Chordata > Ceratodontiformes > Ceratodontidae > Neoceratodus > Neoceratodus forsteri. The sequence goes on along the minus strand of CM057459.1, from coordinate 186,646,804 downwards.
TGACAGGTATTCATTCAGTTCCCTCACATTACAGCTGCAGACATGAAAAGTCAGACTGTCTGCTTTCATAACTTGATGAATGGAGACAGTTTAGTGAAAGACAGTTCATGCTGTCTTCTTTGGGTTTTGGTCTTTTTCTAATTGCTTGCAATTACAAAGACATCTGGGAAAGCATCTCGTTGTCAGATCATTTGATTACCCAGTGGGTACTCTCATCCTTAGAAAGTGCATTCTCAATTTTTTAGGCCACATTATCTCTACTCCTATGTTTGTGAGACTTGGTGTGATGCACATCATTGTAAAGTAAAGTGATTAGGCATTGACTTGATGCTGTGTGCTCTCCATCTATTTTACCTTGTTTTGTGACTTATGTTCTTAGCTGAAAATAAAATCAATGCCTCTCTCTTACATGGACCATTCAGGGTCCATTATCCACAGCATGTACCCATTTCTATGACCTATCCCTGTATGTGTCTAGTTAGTGCAACGCGTATCAAGATCTGGTATGAGCATCTGAAATGCTCATTTGAAGCAGAATACTCTTTGACTGTAGCCATCCTTAAAGTATGCTTATACTGTTATGGTGCTGTGCTTTGCTCTGAAACCTGATGTAACCGTGTTTAATAGGCTTCTGGATTCTAAGTATACCCCTAGCTGGACACACTATTTTTTCGATTAATTTAGACAGAAAGGGTGAGTATGGGGGATTGGTCTGTAATGATTTTGATGGCTGTGGTCCCCTGCTTTTAATAGAGTGATGTCCTGGGCTATTTTACATTGAGATGGGAGTCTACCCTGGGAGAGTGATATGTTGAATCGGTGGGTGATTGGCACCGCAAGCACATGATAGGCACATTTCAGATTGAACACCATCCATTACCGACACTGAACATGTCATTATTCAGTAAGACAGTAATCAAAGGCTGTATGAATTATTGTAACAATATTTCTTGCTGACAGGCTAACATAAACATAGAATCATAGAAACATAGGCTTAGCAGGCAGATACGGAGCATTTGTACAACCTGTTCAGCACTTTAGCTTACCTAGTGGATAAGCTACAGATTATAGTTAACCAAAAACCTATTGATTCCTTCCCCCAGAATTGCCATATTTCTGTCCCATGCATTACTGTATTCCCCACAGTTTTAGAACCCCACAGCATCCCCTGGGTGGTTGTTCCATGTGTGCACCAACCCGGCTGTGAATAATCCTTACATTGCCCATGATCAGTCACCCACTCTTTGTCCAAATTGTGGCCCCATTGTTCTTGCACATCTATTTTTCTTAAAGATGCTACCCGTATGTATTTTGTTTATTGCAATGAGGAACTTGCAAGTTTCTCTCATGTCCACCATCTCTCTCTCTCTCCTTTCCTCAAGGGTATACATATTAAGCTCCTTTACTCTCTCCTCATATGGATTCTCGTGCTGACCGTGCACCATGTTAATTGCCCTCCTCTGGACTGCCTTGATCCTGTCTATGTCCCTGCGTAGATGGGGTATCCAGAACTGGATGGAGTACTCCTGATGGGGTTGCACCAACTGTTTGTATATAGGGATGAAAAATTCCAGTTTTCAGCTGGTGATGCCTCTTTCAATACATATCAGTTACGCCCTACCCCCAGCACTCACTACTGCCTTTTCACATTGTTTTCTAAAGTAACATAGAGGTTGACGGCAGATAAGGAGCGCAAGGCACATCCAGTAGGCCCATTTATTTTTCTACCTTATAAATGTGCCATAGGTCTGTACTCTGTCAGTGACCTATCCGCGTCTGTATTACTCACTTATGCCTATCCCATGCCAGTTTGAAGCCATGCACTGTATTCATAGCCACCAGTTCCAGCTGTAGGCCGTTCTATGCATACACGACTCTGTGAAATGAATTTCCTCACATGACCACATGTTTTTGTGTGTTGTGGGTATGGTGTGTATGTGTGTTTTGTTTGTTGTGCATGGTGTGGTGTGGTGTGTGTGGAATGTGTTTGCTATATTTGTTGTGTGTTGTGGTTGTGTGGGGTAAGCAGGTGTGTGTGTGTGTGGGGGGTGTGGTGTGGTGTATGTACACATATGTGTGGGTGGAGCGTGGCATGGGCAGTTGTTATGTGGTTAGAACACTTAGTTTTCACATATAGTGTGCATTTATTTCCTTCTATTAGTTGTCAGTGGGTGGATTTCACACTGTCACTTTTTAACTGCTCATATTTAGATGCATGTCTCATTTACTTGGGGTTCATTAAAGGTGTAATTCTTTGGGTTTTCATTTAGATTGCTTAGACTGATTCTGTGCATTTTTGTTATACACAGACTCTGTGTTGAAATCTGCATATATCAGGCTCATGGTCTCGTTTTCTTGGGGGTCCTTGACAAGTATTTTTTTTTTTTTTTGCACTTACAATTGCAAGTGATACTTTCATGCATCATGTTTATATGTGTAGGTTAATTTGAGGCTTGCTTTCAACTTGCAGTTATACCTAATTTCAGGATTTTGTCTCTCATTATCTGTCCTTTAATATACCAGGACAACTGGAATGTAAGTTGTAAGCTCATCTTACATGTATTAGAGAGAATGCCACTCCAAGGTTTTTTTTATCACTAGAATGCTTTCTTGGCATACTGAGACATTTTAAAATTTATGTGACAAGAACTCTCTGGCTGTAGAGAATTCTTGATAACCTTTGCCCTTCTGAGGCTCCTCAGTTAAAGGCATACTGGTGTTAATTAGCTTCTGACGTAATCTTCTATTATGTTTTAAATGTATATGTTAAACCAATGAGAATTATTTCTGCTTTTCTATATAATCTGGTGTTAATAGTATGGGATATTTGAAAAACTGCCACAAAGCTTCTGAAGAAGGACCTGGTTGGTTTGAAAGCTAAAGCACTTTGTTCTTTTCTGTAACATCCTTGTTGGTCCAATAAAGGTATCAAATCATTTGTTTCTGGATCTCACATGACCACTTAATTGGCCTACCTCTAATCACAAGCTCTGTCCTCTTCTCCTGCTATTTTTCTTATATCTAAACATGTTAGACTCTTTTACCTTGTTACTGCACCAAAAATGTGTTTGAATGTTTCGATCATATCACCTCTCTCCCTCCCTTGCCCAAGGGTATACATATTGAGCTCCTTTAATCTGTCCTCATATGTCTGCTGATGTAGTCCATGTACCATTTTTGTTGCCCTTCTCTGGACTGCCTCAATTTGCTTAATGTCCTTATGAAAGTGTGGCCTCCAGTACAGCACGCTGGACTCAAGATGGTGGCTAACTAGTTTCTTGTAAATAGGGATTATTACCTACCTCTTACGACTTGTGATACCCCTACTAATGCACCCGAACATCACCCTAGCCTTACCAAGTGGTTTAGAGGGCTATTTGGATGAGTTCAGGTCATCAGTGATGATGATGATGCCCAAGTGTCTTTCTTCAGTTGTGACTGCCATTTTGCGAGTGTATCCTGTTCTCTTCTCATTCAGCACTCCACATCAGGATGATCTACTGTTTTGCAGATCTTGGTGTTAGCAGCAAGCAGTCAAGACTTACCCTCTAGTCCATCTGCTATGTCACTAATGAAGACATTAAAGAGGACTTGCCCCAGGACTGATCCTTGAGGTACCACACTTGTGAATTGCATCTCTTCTGACTGTATACCATTGACTACAACTCTGTTTTCTGTTTGTCAACCAGTTTGGCACTCAGTTGACCAACCTCTGACTCAACCCGAGCCTACCGATGCTTATTTATCAATCTTCTATGTTGAACAGTTAGTTGGGGGGTGAGGATATAGCATGCACCAAGCAAGAAAGGGATCTTGGGGTTATCATCTCTGATGACCTCAAGGTAGGGAAACAGTGTGACAAGGCAGCAGGTAAAGCAAATAGGATGCTGGGATGCATAGGCAGGGGCATTACCAGCAGGAAAGGGAGGTCATAATTCGCTATACAAGACACTAGTGAGGCCCCACCGGAGTACAGTGTACAGTTCTGGAGACCATACCTAAGTAAGGACATAGACAGGGTAGAGAAGGTTCAGAGGAGGGCAACAAAGATGGTGCATGGATTGCATCACAAGTCCTATGAGAGACAGGTTGAAGGAACTGAACATGTACTCCTGGAGGAGAGAGGGAGAGAGGGATATGATAGAGATATACAAGTATCTTACAGGGAGGAACAGGGTGCAGGAAAACACTATTTTAAGCGAAAAAGATGTTCCAGTACTAGAGGGCATGGGATGAAGTTGGAGGAGGACGATTCAGAGGAAACATGAGAAGGAATTTCTTCACAGAACGGGTGGTGGACAAGTGGAACACCCTGCCAGAGGAAGTGGTGGGGGCTGAAACAATCACGGGATTTAAGAATGCATGGGATAGACATAAAGGAATTCTGGAGGTCAGGGGTAAGGTGCAACAGACTTCTAGGAAAACAAACTGAACTTACAAGCTCAAATGGGCAGACTGGGTGGGCCATAGGCCCTTATCTGCCGACACTGTCTATGTATCTATGTATGTATCTATGTAACAGTGTCGAAAGCTTTGCTGAAGTCAAGGTAGGCGACATGAACTGCTCCCCCACTTGTTCCACCACTCTTGTTACCCAGGCAAAGAAATCTATGAATTTAGTTTGATAGAACCTTCCTCTCCTGTGCTCAGAGACTCACTAAACAGTTCTGCAAATGGCTCTGCTAATCCCACCCTTAGCTCCTTAAGTACCCTGGGATATATGGGATCAGGTCCCATAGCCTTGTCAACCCTAAACTTGGCGAGCTCTTGTAGGACCATTTCATTTGTGAAGGGAGTAGCGCTCTCCTACCTCCCTCCAGTGTCCATGGTGCTGAGCTGTGGGCCCTGCCCTACCTTCTCTCTGGTAAATACTGAGCAGCAGTATCTATTTAGGATAGATGCTGATAAAGGGTACTCCTCTGCACATGCACCGGATTTCTCCCTTGAGCTGTGAAATACCCCCTCTGGACTTTCTCTATTCACTAATGCATCTATAGAAAGTCGTATCACCTTCTTTTACTGTTCGTGCTAGTGTTTCTTCAGTTGGTGACTTTTCCTGCCTTACTGCTTTCCCTGCATCCCTTAGTACATTTGTTTATGCCTCCCTATCTTCAGCCTGCTGTGTTCCCTTATATTTACTGAAGGCCAGCCTTTGGGCTCTGACCTTTTCTGCTACCTTGAGGTCATCTGATATGATTACCCACAAGTATATTTCCATGGCTCCCACTTTTGTGAAGGGGAATCGCATCCGCCTTCCTCCTGTCCTCAGGTACAACATCCTCCCATGAATTTTCAAAAAGGATAGTTAATGGTGTCCCTAGTTCTCTCCCTAGTTCTTTTAGAATGCTTGGATGAATTCAATCAGGCAAGATTGCTTCGGTTTTATGACTTATTTCTGCACCCGTTCTTCTGTTAAAGGACTGCGACCAGCCACACTAGCCAAAGTGCTGATGGAAAGTATATTAGGCACCTCAACACAGTCTATTTTTTGGCAAATACTGAGCAGAAGTTTTCTTTCAGTGTCCCTGATTTTTCACTGTGCCTCTTTGACCACCTACTGCAAATTCTATGCAATTTCACTGTCCCTTCCTTTGTTTTTCTAAACTCCTTGATATACCTATAAAAGGTTTGATCCCACTTCAGTTTGGGCCTTTGCTATTCTGACTACCCTCACGGCTTTCTTCTGCCTTAACTGGTACAGTTGTCTGGCCGACTTCTTCCGTGTGTCCTTATACTTCCTAAATGCTATATTTTCTGCCATAAACATCTCGGTTACCTCCTTTGTGAACAATACTGACTGTTTTGTTCATTTTGATTGGTTAGTTTGCTTCACACAAATCCTTGTTGGCTCTGTGATGGCTAAGAGTACTCCCTCATGAGTGGGTTCCAAAACTAGCTGTCTGAGGCATGTCCCTTGCAAAGGTGCAACAGTTTACATCTCGCATCATACCTCTTAACTGTACCACATTATGGAACGTTCCTCATTTTACTTCACAAAGCTCCCTGTTCTGCATTGTGAGGACTTGTTCCACATTCAGTATAAACATTTTAAAGCAAAAATCTGTAGTAAATTTTGCAAAAAATGTATTACTCAATTAATAACAGACTTTCTTAACATAAATGCAAACATTTTAACAGTGTTCTGAGCCTCCTAGGTAAATATTTGATCAAGTGTTCCACATTTTGCTCATTTGTTCCACATTTTGAGAGGCTATTTTCCACATTTGGGAGACAAAAGGTTGAGAGGTATGTCTTGCATATCCGGGTCCTCCATCAACAGTATTGACCCTTTCACTTCCATTCTAAGGATGTCTTCTATCATATCCTTATCCATTCCCTCCACCTGAATTGGGGCTCTGTATACAACACCTGTGCTGACTGTAGTGTCAGTGCCAGTCTCTAAGGTGGCCCATACTGACTCCTCTCCTCCCTGTTTACTCTTTTGTTCAGTTTCTTTTATTCCTTCCCTTACATAGAGAGCTAATCGTCCCCTTATTCGAACCCCCCCTTGTATCTGTGTACCATCTTGCTGCAATTGCTATGATATCCAGGCATCCATAGCATAGCACAAAACAAGAAGCTACTAGATCAAAGTTTCACTCTTATTAGGCTGGTTTATTTATTAACCGTATCTCATTCAGCCATGTACTTATTGGTGGATGCTCAGGAATATTTCAATTGACATGTACCTCAGTAGCTGTGCATGTTATGTACTGTGTATTTCTGTAATGAACAGACATAATAAAATCATGGTACAAACACTGTATGGTCAAAATTGTCATCTGAAGTATACATACACTGAGGATCACAAACGGACACTTGAGCAGCTGAAAGAATATATTTAATGCTGAGTGCAAAAAGTACAGCTCAATAAACTATAAATGCAGCAGAGGACTCAAAAGGGACAGTACATTTTTAAACATGTGTCTACTAAATTAAGCGATCTGGATGGAAACCGGTATACTGCCCAGATGGGGCAGGGTACAAATCTCTAATTCTCCACACACAGCAGATGGGCACTGGAACATGAATGCATTGTCCAAGGTGTATCAGATGCCATAATATGTATTGATGGAATGCCAAATGCCTCCAAGCTCGTTTGGTGTCTGCAGCATGGGCCAAAGGAAAAAAATACTGCCTATAGTTTGCTGACAAAGTTAATACAGCGGGATCCAATACTAGATGATCAATCTCCTGAAAGAAAAAAATAATGATAAGTTACAACAGATACACATTGAAAGGCACACATGTCAGTGGCAGAGCATGACAGATTTTAGTGCAAAGCTTCGCATGAACAACAGGTAACAGAACAATCATTACTGCTAAATTAATCTTAAATGCCATACTTAAAAAATTGGTTCGAGACTGCACTAGTTCATTGGTCATACACCGCCGGAAATGGAAGAAGTGAGCACAGCATAATGCATGAATGAAATGTTTGAAAAGGAAGAGATCACACAGTACTCACACAGGAAAGGCATTCACAGGTTTCCATATGCAATGTAATGATGAACACGCAACATATGAAATATATTGAATTATACAATGGTGTGTGACTATCCTGTAACCACATTGATCAACGCGTGTCACATGTCCGTGGGTAAATAATGCATTACCCATGGCTGACGAAAAGCAGTTATAAAACAACATAATTAAACACATCTAACAGATGGGTCCATTGTATAATTGCAGTAAGGCACTCAAGGCGGGGGGAGTTATTGAGGATGTACCCAGTTCCTGTGTGCTGAACTGACTCAGCTGTGCATTTGTCACCCACACACTATAATGCACATTGGAATTAAACAAGCATCACCACAGCACATCATCTGTACTAGACTGGGTTCATTAGTGTATATGCTTGCACGTTTGGCCTTGTTAATCAATTAATAGGTGAAGTCACATCGCATTGAGGCATGAACAGTGCATGCAAAGACACAGCTTACTTACTAGGATAAATATAATAAACAATTAGATGCATGTGGCAACACAGAGGTAGCATAACAGCAACAGTGCACAGGTTAGACAGGAGCAAAGAAGCAGGCACGGATGCAGTACAACGTACCGGTAATTCTGAAATGCAGTCTCCAGGACATAATCCACTGCAGACTCTCTCAACTTGCAATGACAGTAACCGGCACTTTTGGCACACACACCACTCTGGTGAATCATTGGTTGGATGAGACTGTGACTGTGATATAACATAATGTCATCATTCCAGTCTGTTGAATGATAACCCATGGCAGCGAAGAGCGAGCTCTACTAAAAAATCATCAAGCGCCTCCATTGGAGGAAGGCAAGAGGCAGATAAGAACACAGCGTGGTGCAATAGCTTTGACATGACAGGGAGCAAATATTGAGGATCCCTGGAGCACCTGCATGGTGGAGGGATGTTTATGGCATTGTCCACATATGGACAAAGTAATTGACAGTGAAAGGGATAAGAGCAATGCTGATAGAGTTTGGCGATTTGGCGATGATCCTTAATCAGGCAGCATGCATGGTAACAGTATGGGAGGTGCCGCCTGTCCATGGCATGAGTGAGTCTAATGTGTGCCACAACATGGGATTCAATCAGCGATTGAAAATTTGAGACAAGATACTGTCTTTGGCTTCATTAGGTACTGGTGGTAGAGCTGGAGTGATTAGAAACTATATTTTCATGATGGTTGGAATCTGTCCAAAAGGGGAAACAGGACACTAGGTGATAGGGTGAAATGTTTCATTGGCAAGCATTCGTACTAGGCATGGGTGGAGACACTGACCAGGTGTAGTGAAGTCCAAGCATCTCCACCAAAAGAAATAACAGAATTTAGTGCAATAAAAACCAATATAGAGACGTTGATATGGAGAAGAGAATGGCTAAATTGAAAAAATGACAAAAGGCAACAAGGACAGGGCTGGGGAAAAGGGGATACGGACATAAAGAAATGGAGGCTAACGAGTAAGAATGCGTGTAGTAAGGGCAACAGGAGACCTGAACTGGTGGACTTGATGGAAGGAGGATGAACGGATCTCATGGCAGTCACAGAAACATGTTACTCAGAGAACAAAGGCTGTGAAGGTAACATACCAGGCTATACTACACCCAGGAGGGACATGCCATGCAGAAGAGAGAGAGGAGTGTAGAAGAGGGAGAGGATTAGCTCTATGTTAAAGGGACGGGATAAAGGCAGTTCAACAGAATAGTAAAAATGAATGAGAGTAGGAACTGTGGGGCACCTTATAGAAAATGCAAATCCCACCACAGTCCACAAAGGTTTTGTATGCATACCCCCCTCTCTGAACTGTCAGTCTGACATCTGTGATAGGGAAAATGATGAAATCACTTCAGAAGAACATAAATGTTGAGTATCTATAGGCTAATGGATCACAGTAATGATGCAGCTTGGATTCACAGCAGGAGGGTCTTGTCAGACGAAACAAATGGATTTCTTTTACTGGGTGAGTGAAGTAGGAGACAAGGGATGCTCCGTTGACATTGCCTGCCTAGAATTTCGTAAGCCCTTTGACACAGTACCACCAAAAAGAGTAATAAACACTTGAGACATCATTGACATGCCATGCTCCTCTCTGCAGTACAGCAGCCTGCATGTGGACACCCACTTACGTCTACTTGTTGTCGACATATCTTTTGGAGTTGCATCTATGGTATAACTGGCAAAGACTCAAAACTCACAAGACTGAAGTGCTGGTAGTGGATCAGAGTGGTCATGGTGTGGCAGGGGCTCATTGGATAACCACTGTCTTGTACTCGGCGAATACCATTTCTCCCTACAGAACAGATAACGAATCTGGGTGTGATACTTGATGATGGCTTGACATTTGAGTCTCAGGCGGTGTTAGCATAACCTGCTCACATTTTATCTTTCCAGGTACATTATCAACAGTGGATTCTAAAACGGACTGGTGTCATGGCGCCTGCAGGTATTGTGCATAGCAATGAAAGTTTTTGTCAGCCATCAACCAGTTCTATTCATGACTGATATTTTGGGTTCTGCATGTATGCGTCACAGACACAATACATTTAAACATAGCAAAGTAACAGGTGACATCAGATAAGGACACAGTGACCAAAATAGTATACTCATGTACATACATTTTAATTTGCTTCTGCAGAGCATCCTTAATGCTGGGTCGTGCAATTAATGCATCCTACAATGCCAACCTAACGCCAATCAAATGCATGGTTTTCGTCAGTGTCCTCTCCTTCCATACACTGCCCTTACCACCACCCGCAATGGATGATGAACAAGAGGGAAACTCGATTGAGAACATCAAGGGGGAATTGTGACTGGGAAAAGGGGATGCTGTTCATCAGTGGGGACTGAAAGATGCTGTGGCCAGACTTGGATATGATGACATCAGCGACGTCCCAGGAGCAGAGGATCATGGATGTGTTTCAAGATGACTTTCTGTTAAAACCGGTGGGAGAACCTACTGGGGGGAATCTGTGCAATGGTAAGGCATAAAAATGTGAGGGGCAGCAAGCCGTGCAGGAGGACCAGCGAGGTGCAAGAGGCAGTAAGGGATAAAAAACTGGCTATGAACGTGTAAAGCAATCCATGGTGGAAGGGGGGGATGATTTGTCAGCTAGAAGGGTCAAAACTGCGGCGTTGGGAGCAAACGCAATGATGGAGCACCACCTGGCTAAGGCTATCACGGGGTAGGTTTCATACAGATACATAGGGGAAAAGAGAGTGGAGAGCACAGATCTCAAGGATTATGATGGGGAATAATGGGCACAGGAGGCGCAGAGCAGACAGAGTTACTGAACAAGTACTTTGCCTCACTTTCTAGGGAGGGAGACGTGGGCTACCTTCAACAGGAAGCAGCAGGAGGGGCAGCTGAGAGGATAGGGCAGAGGAGCTGAGAGGATGAAAATAGGCTTGGGTATCAGGTGGGACAAGCACAGAAGAGATGGAGACTATATTGAGAAAAGAGCTAGGAGGTAAAATCTCTCTACAGACAGAAAGGGTTCCCCAGGATTGGAGTGTAGCTCCGTGCTGCCTAGCCACAAATGGAGGTTATAGGTAGGAGATGTGAGAATTACAGGCCTGTCAGTGTAACATTAGTGGGAGAAAACTAATAGAGAGCTTCATCGAAAGGAAGCATGGGAGGCAATTGGCTGGACTGGTGAACTTGGATGCTAAACAGTATGGTTTTGTTTTGGGAGATTGCGCCAGACCAACCGCATAGATGGTTAAGACTGGGTGAGAAGGACACTGGACAGACAGAGACAAGTGGACATCATAGATATGGATTCTGGTAAGTCTAGTAGAGCCAAGCATGGTGTGGGGACTCATGAGGGGATGGGAGAGATACATGGGTGTACTAAAGACACGCTTGCCCAGCTTTGGGAAACAGCTTGGAGGAGAAAGTGCATGATAGGGGATGGCTACCGAGCAGACACAAAAGAGTGTCAGGCCTACTCTGCTGGCTTTTAGTATGTTCAAAGTCATAATGCACAGATCATTGGTGAGACCATTGTGCATGTTTATTTTTTACCTGGGCGTGGTGAGCAACTGATGTATAGGCCTGCACCGACTTCAACAAGGCCACACTTCCAACTTACATCTCCCGTGGTGCTGTGCTCCCATCCGCTGTCAGGAGTCAGCACGCATCGAGGTGGAATACCACCCCCACGGAGAGTGGAAGCAATCTGCGAATGGTCAAGTTTTGTCCATCCTGCCTGACAGACAGCAACCTGGGTCAGTTCACGAACAATGGTAGACGGCATTACAAGTGGAAACGCAACCAGTGTGCCAAAGTGACAGCTCTGTTCTAATGTGACCCACACCGTAAACCAGAGGCCTACACATCTCTCATTTACCTGGCCCCCCCCACCAAGTCCTATGATAACCAGGTGCACTGGTACAACGGTCAGTTATACTATTACCCATCCCACTGGTCTCACCTAAATGGTTTTTTCACCACACATGTGACCTTTCATGGCCTATCCACCCTTGCAATGCTGTGACTGTAGCATGGTTGAAGCCTTACACCAGTATCAGATACATTGCTCGGTATTCTGCTCTCACTATGCACTATTTGCCATCGCACTGATGTAGAATTAGTATGTGTTCTTTGACTTACAAGCATTTCTGACATTGTGTCAAATGATGTGCCGTTTTTTCTGTACAATATTTTTTGTATCATAACTATACAGCAGAAAGTGCTGTAACCGTGTATGTTGCGTCGTATGAAATCTGCATTAAAATTAATATTTCTGTACTGTCTGTACCTTGTATTCTCAGGGCTCGGGACAGAAAACTGTTACTAGTGTGTCTAGTGCCCCTGATCAGTCCTAAATAAATAATAATGACTGACACGATTTTGAATGTACTGTAGTACAAAAAAAAGGCATTTGACAAGAAGTACTAGAACAGCAAGGCACTCAATGTGAGGTACCTTGTAGACCACTGTCTGCCAGCAAGACTCTGAGACAAAGACAAGATGGTACCTAAGTGCATCAAAACAGTTTGCCTAAGGGACTTACAAAAGAACATTGATAGCCTGAGACAAGGCATTACACCTTTTGTGGAAAGTCCAGAGAGCCTTTCATCATTGTCTGGCACTACAAGAATGAAGACACAGCTCTCTGAAGGGGGTAGGACTGCTGCTTGAGATAATGAGCTGAGCTCAAGCTGCTTATTTATATTTATATTGCAACAATGTCATGTACATTCAAAGGCACAGTCAAAGACAGCATGAAAGCCTTGAAGTGGGCTACACAAAAAGGAGTAGCAGGAAGAGGTGATAACATGTGGAAACAAAAACACATGGTCTAGCCACACAAAGACCAACATGAATTACATAGAGGATAATATATGGTCCTCTATCCGTAACAAGTTTGTAAACTCTTCGAGAGGTCGTCATGGCGACGTTTGGAACCTCGAGATCGAAGCTCGAGAGGTTCAGTCATCATGACGACCTCGAGAAGATTTTTCAAACTTGTTACGGATAAGGGACCATACATTGTCTTTTATAGTGTATGGTCACCTATCTATTGTATTTCAAGTTTGATCCAACGTGCTGCCATGACCTCCGATGTGACCTGCGATGAGACAAGTAAAAGGGGACGTTGGAGTCAAAGTTCAAAGGACGTAATTTTGTTAGGGCAGGCATCACGGGAGTTCGTGTACTCACAGTTCATCGGTGTCCATATTGCAGTTTTTGTGATGACCGCCTGCGAGGTAATTAATAATTTTTACATTTACAGCCCCTTGTTGAATTTACTGCTCGGGTAAATGGCAAATGTTCTGAGGTAAAGCTTGACAACGCGGCTCATGCTTTTGGAATGCAAGCAAGGTTCTAAGTTGTTATGCTGCAGTAGCTACGTACCTGGTGCAGCATAACAACAAGCTACTGCAGCATAACAACTTTTTAGTTGGTATGGATTTTTATGCTTAACAGCATTCTACCATACATTATAATGACATATTGACTTGCATCAATTGTTTGTCTGCAAAGGTCTGAGAAGAGGCCATTGAGAGATGAAGACAAGTAATCTTATTTACTTGCATAAGTATTGTGAAGGGGAGTAGTCCCAGGGGAGATACCTAAGCAAGAGTTGCACTTGATGGAAGGAAACATGGTTTGAAAGCAGAAAACATACAACTTGAATTGAAGCAAGGGTATACAAGAGTATGATTGGGCACATGGAATAAACTGGAACAATTATGCAAAAAAAAAGGTAGAACGCATCAAGCATTACAACAACCAATAAATGGTATATGATAGTGCCTTCGGATAACAGTTCTAAAATACGACATATCAAAAGTAAAAAAGTGATGATCTCAAGTTGTAAGCCATGGGTTGTGAAAGACATGATGCAACCTTATAGTAGTGGTCTTGGGAAAACATGACAAATAAAAAAAAAAATGCTTTCTTCGCAAGTTTGTAGAGATGGTGCCATACCCATTGCTGGCTCATACTCACACAGCAAAGAAAAACATGTTCAAAAAGCATACCACAATTTACTGCATGGATAACTGCATCCAGCTGTGGTAACACTATGTCCATGTATGTAAAGACACAGTGTGCCTTTTTTTAGTCGGCAGTCAAAATTACAGTAGCAACATGTGCAGAGAAAGCTGAAGGGGACTACAGCTTATCAGTTTCGATGCTGCATGCACAATTTAGAGGCAAAAATTAAACCTGAAAATAAGACACAAAACATGAAGCCTGACAATGGAAATGTACAGTATGCACTACACAATACTCATGTTCAGTTAGCTAAAACTAAATGATACTGTTGCTTCAAAGGACATTATTGAGTATTGTACCAGGAAATACATTTTAGACAGAAGGATGCATGAACAAACAACATTGAGAGAGAAATTATTTTCAAGTCTGGTGACCGAGTGAATTGCATCCACATAGAAACATAGAAACATAGAATTTTACGGCAGATAAGGACCGCTTGGCCCACCCAGTTTGCCCATTTCCCTACCTAATGGATAAGATGCAGATCCTAGTTAACCAGCAGCCTACTTCTTCTTGCCCCCACCACCTAGAATTGCCTTATGACTGTGCCATGCATGATTTAATTCCACCTGTGTTTTTGACTCCACAACCTCCTCCAGAATGCTGTTCCGTGCATCCACAACCCTCTCTGTGAAAAAAAAACATCCTTAAATTACATCTGAGCCGCCTCCTGCTATCTTCAAATTGTCCACCCTTGTTCTTGCACACCTCTTTTTTTAAAAGATGCTACCCTCTTGAACTTTGTTGATTCCCTTGAGGTACTTGAAAGTTTCTATCATGTCCCCCCTTTCCTCGAGGCTATACATATTAAGCTCCTTAACTCTCTCTTCATATGTCTTATGGTGCAGACCCTGCACCATTTTAGTTGCCCTCCCTTGGACAGTTTCCATCCTGTCTATGTCTTTGCAGAGATTGGGTCTCCAGAACTGCACGCAGTACTCCAGATAGGGTCTGAACAGCTGTCTGTACAGAGGAATAATAACTTCCTGTTTTCTACCGGTGATGCCTCTCCCTATGCATCCCGGTATCCCATCAGCCCTCCTTGCTGCCCTCTCACATTGCTTGCCCACCTTTAGGTCATCTGATATGACTACACCCAGGTCCCTTTCAATTTTTGTTGTTGTTAGTATCTCATCCACCCACTGTGCACTCTTCCCCTGGGTTTTTGTTTCCCAGGTGCCTTACCTTGCAATTCTTAGCATTGAATCTAAGCTGCCATACATCTGACCTTTCCTCTAACCTTGCCAAGTCCCTTCTCATCCTTTCAACCCCACCTTGTGCATCAATTCTGTTGCAGATCTTTGTGTCATCTGCAAAGAGACATACTTTTCATTCCAGTCCCTCTGCAATGTCGCTTATAAAGACATTGAAGAGGACCAGTCTAATACTGAACCCAGCGGTACCCCACTAGTAACACCCATTTTTCAGAGTGTACTCCATTTACATTTACTAGTACTCTATGTGTCCTATTCTCCAGCCAATTCTTTACCCAGGCTGTCATCTTGGGACCCACTCCCAGGCTGGCTAACTTGTATATTAATCTTTTGTGTGGGACTGTGTCAAATGCCTTGCTAAAGTCTAGGTAGGCCATGCCCACAGCCCCTCCCTGATCTACTACTTTGGGCACCCAGTCAAATAAATCTATCAGATTAGTCTGGCATGACCTTCTTGCTGTGAATCCATGGTGCCTTGGGTCCTGTGCCCCTCTGGTCTCTAGATACTTGACAATTCTGTCCTTCAGAAGTGATTCCATCATGTTCTCTAACACGGAGATTAAACTAACAGGTCTGTAGTTTCCTGCTTCTGCCTTGCTCCCACTTTTGTGAAGGGGAATCACATCTGCCCTCCTCCAGTACTCGAGTACAAACCCATACTCCCATGATTTGTTAAAGAGGGTAGTCAGTGGTGTCACTAGTTCTACCCTTAGTTCTTTTCGAATTCTGGGATGAATCCCATCAGGACCCATTGCTTTGTCTACCTTCACTTTTAAGAGTTTTTTCAGAACCCTTTCTTCTGTAAATGGGCTGGTATCAACTTCTGTATCCAGGGTGTTTCTACTGTTTGTTTTAGGAACCTCCCCCCTCTTCCTTTGTAAATACTGAGCAACAATATTTGTTTAGTATCTCTGCCTTTTCACAGTCACCCTCTGCCCACCCTCCCTCCTCTTTATTAAGCCTCACTATCCCTCCCTTGGTCTTCCTTTGCTCTCTGATGTACCTATAAAAGGTTTTATCCACCTTCCTAACAGAGTTGTGTATCTTTTCCTTGGTTTGGGCATTTGCTGTTCTGACTGCATCCCCAGCTTCCTTTTGCTTTACTGACACAGTTCTCTGTCCTGCTCCGTCTGTGATTCCTTGTACTTTCTAAATGCTTTCTTTTTCACTTGAACCTTAACTGCCACTTCTTTTGAGAACCATAGTGGTTTCTTTCATCGTTTCGTTTTGTTTCTTTGCTTCACACAAAGGCTTGTTACCTCTGTGATGGCAGTTTTTATTATTCTCCATTGTTCTTCCACCCCTCCTTCCTGCCCATTTGCTAGTGCATTCCTTAGGCACTCACCCATTTTGACAAAGTCAGCCCTCCTAAAATCCAGTACCTTTGTCTTTGTATGGCTTGACTCTATTGCTGTGTTTATTGTGAACCATACTGTTCGATGGTCCTGTAGGGCATCTCGAATAATCCCACTCTTAGAAGTGACTGCTGCAACTGCACTCCAGTTAACATCTGGCATATTCAGATCACCCATCAGCAATATCTCCCCTTTTTCTGCCATTATAAGTATACTTTCTATCATTTCCTTGTCCATTTCCTCCCCCTGTGAAAGGGGTCTGTATACAACACCTGTGTGGATTGAGCTTCCATTGCCGGTCTCCAAATTTACCCACAGTGCTTCTTTGCATAATTGTCTGGCCTATATACCGCCCTATGCACTTACACTCTCTCTTTACTCACTCCACCACTGTCAATTGTCTCCCTTCCCCCTTCCCTTCTACCCGCGCTCCCCATCCCCCTCACCTACTGTCTCCCCTTCACAGCCCATCACCCCTACTCCCTCCTTCCCTACCCCCATCTTGCTTTGCTATTCCCGCCTTTCTAGCCTGTTACATCTCCCTTTAGCTCAACTTCTGCTACTTGCACTAAGCTCTGATATCTTTACCTGTTATGAAACTTGCACTTAAGTACCTCCCGCTGCCTCAATGTGTACCATGATATGTTTTCCAAACCTGATTGTTCATGTTCAGCTCTGTTTCCAACTCGCTGTGTAACCTAGATCCTGTTAAAGCTGCACTATCAGCTTTCCCCCTTTGTTTTTTGGTAAAAACAAGTAGTATGCCTCTTGCCACATACCACTTAGGGAGATGCTTGGAATGCCCATAGGGATGTAAAATAAATCAATGTTTACCTAGCTTCTTAATTTTTCTGTAAATAGGTATTCTACCGGCCCGCCAATAACCCCGTACATACCGGAAGTATTTCTAGGTCAGGACCGCGCGTCTGCCCCAAGCGCAGTCGGCGATGCAATTATTTTCACATGGACAAAGAAGAATCATGTCACGCTTATTCCTTCCATATTTCTCAACTCTTGCATCTATCTGGCACCACAAACAGGCGCTGGAAATGTAATAGTTTCATTTTTAGTCTGCGTCGAAATCCCGCGCATGTGCACCAATGGCACACTCTTGCGCATGCGCGGGATCTTTTGGTCTTGCATCTGGTGCACATGCGCGGGATTTCGGCCGCAGCTTAAAAATGAAACTATTACATTTCCAGTGCTCGGTTTGTGGTGCCAGATAGATGCAAGAGTTGAGAAATATGGAAGGAATAAGCAAACATGATTCTTCTTTGTCCATGTGAAAATAATCATACATCGGGACTGCGCTTGTGGCAGACGCGCGGTCCTGACCTAGAAATACTTCCAGTATGTACAGGGTTATTGGTGGGCCAGTAGAATACCTATTTACAGAAAAATTAAGAAGCTAGATAAACATTGATTTATTTTACATCCCTATGGGCATTCCAAGCATCTCCCTAAGTGGTATGTGGCAAGAGGCATACTACTTGTTTTTACCAAAAAACGAAGGGGGAAAGCTGACAGTGCAGCTTTAACTCGGTTATTGTTTGATATTGTGGCGTTCTTTGCTGTTCTCCCTATGTATATGCCCAATTGTAATCCCTTCCACCTATGCTTTGTCTCTGACTGTTCTATTGTTAAGCTCAACCTTCTATATGTTACTTGCCTACTCTGTAACCCCCCCAGGTCGCACCGTGAGACGAGCATCTTTTTGCTTAGTGTGCCTTTCCTGGTAAAACATTTTCAATGAATAAATAAATTCTCCTCCCTGTTTTCCCTTTTGTTCTGTTGCTTTGATTCCTTCCCTTATGTAAAGAGCTACTCCTCCTCCTCTTTTACCCTCCTTGTCCCTCCTGTAGATAGTGTATCCTGGTATGTTTATGTCCCAGTCATGGTTTTGTGTGTACCATGTTTATGTGACTGCCACGATATCCAGATGTTCCTCCTTCATCAAGGCCACTAATTCAGGAAGCTTGTTACTCAGACTACGGGCATTGGTACTCATTGCTCTCCATTTTTTGATGGCTTTACCTTCTGTTGCAGCATCCCCCACTGACCTTTCTACCTTGGTCTTTTTCTCATTTAGTACCCTGTTTTGTAGGAGAGGCTGGGATTTTTGAGCTGCGATCAGTGCCTCCCTGACTAGTTTAAAAGCTTGCCAATGAAGCATTTAAGCCGATTGCTCAAAAGACTTGTTCCTTCCTGGACAGATGCAGACCATCCTGCCAGTATAGGCTGGTGTCCTCCAGGTGGAACCAGAGTCCCCAATGAAGCCAAACCCCTGTTCTCCACACCATTTTTTCAACCATTCATTAAACTGCATGGTGCAAAGTACCCTCACCTCACTCATGCCATTGACAGGCAGCACCTCTGAGAAGGATACCGTGTGTGCTACTTGTCTTATGCCCCTTCTCAATTTTACAAAGTCCTTCTGCACTGCTCTAATGCCATGTTGAGCCAAGTCATTTGTCCCTAGGTGGACAATGACATCCAGCTCAGACTCCCGTACAGCTGTTGTCGTGATCCTGAGGATGCGCTTCCTCTCTCCCTACAAGCCATGGCACCAGGCAGACACCTTACTTCAGTTTTCCCTGCTCCCACACAAGTTTGATCACCTGAATAATTGAGTCCCCCACCAGTAGCTGCTTCCTTTCCTTGCAGTGTCCTCTGCCTCATTTCTGTGTGCCTCTCTTGTGATAGTTGTCCTCTGCCTCCTTAGTGTCCTCTGCGGGTGCATCCATAGGGGAGCTATGCTCCCCCAGAATGGTGTATGGATTGTGGAGTGGAAGAACTGACTGGGTGTGCCTCTGTTCCACCATCCACACCCTCCCTGAACCCACTGTGGTTTAACTGCTGTGCTTTCTTCACAACCTCTGAGGTAGTGGTGGTGGCTCTGGTGCTCCCTGGATGGGGAAGGTTCCCTGTCTACCATCCAGTGTGGCCTGGTAGAAGGTTCCCTTACTACTGTCCAGTGTGGCCTGAAGACGGGCAACCTCCTCCCTCAGGGCAGAGAGTTGTCTGCAAATACGGCAGCATCTCAGCCTCCAGAAAGACTCCCAGAAGACTGCTGCCCCACAGTCATTACATTGCACTACTACCCACATGTTTATCTACTTTTTTTTTGGTGCATTTGTGTGTGTGATTGGTTTGTTGTATAGAAATAAATATATTATTCAATGTATATGCTTGTATTGTCAGTGCAGTGTGCTAGAGAGGACATGACAGTGATATGCACCTGGCACTCTTGAGGAAATGATGTCAGAACCCCAGGTATAAAGGAACTATTTCCAGGGGTGGGTGGTGTGAGGGGTGGGAAGGTGTTTGGCCTAAACTGTGCCCTCACAAAACAATCAGCTAAGAGCTCTGACCCACCGCTGCGATCAGTGCCTTCCTGTCAGCAAGATAACCTACACAAAAATTTGACAGAGAAAATACTCTGTTATTCAAACAGCGAAAAATACAGACATCAAAGTCAGACACAGGTAAAACCTCCCCAGCCCCAAAACAGCATGGTGGTTTGTGCTCTGAAAGCAGTCAGCCCCAAAATAAGTCAGCTGTGCTTTAAACTCTTCCTGTACTGAAAATCTTAAGAATTGTAACAAAGACTGTCTTTTCCTGATAATTCTAAGTTCCCTATTTCACCTTTCAGTTAGAAGTAGCCTCCACCTGCAGAATATCTGCTACAAACCAAAGACAATTGTAAGGTTCACCTCCCTCTGTTGTGAGCACAGCTCGCTTTCTTGCAAATCCTGTGTTCAGTATTGCAGCTTCCAGCCAGAGGCAGTTTGACTTGAAAAATATCAGCTGTAGGTGGAATCAGTGGGGTTGTGCAGACAAGTGCACGGCTAGACAGTGAAAGGTGAAACAAACTTCTGGGTCACGTACAAATACGAGGTGACAGTAAAAGACTAGGACTGGGCCTTTGCACTAGCACCCCACACCACACCTGCACATAGCGCTCTAGGTGTAGGCTTTTGTTCACGGCAAACCAAAAAAATGCAACAGCTAATAGTGGAAGGCTGTGGCTCTCACTCTCTGTAGCCAGACTGATTGCACACTGGCTCCAGCCTTTGTACATGCCGGGTTGCTGCTAGGAAAGAGTAGTGCAGCATATATGAACCAGCTGATGACGGGGCTCAATAGGTCAGATAATGAAGCGTACATGTGTGAGAAATAGCCCAAAAATATACCAGATGCTGCACCTATGATAGGAACTTACAAAACAGCAGAAGCAGCAATAGGATGGGGGCTGCGGGAATGAGCAGCACACAGCACCTGTTTCCAAGCCAGCAGGAAAGAATGACTGGAATGCGTGATCACAGGCACACTGATCACGCGGGTGCATGAGACCTGGGTGGTTACTAACATGCTGTGCATGGTGGGAGGTCTGCCCCAAAGAAGGACATTAAGTCTGACCCAAGGGAATGTGGATTATGTATTATAAAATTAAATATATGCTTTGGCTGACCAACGGAAAGGTAAACAAATTATTGTAGCCTCATAATGAATGCTAGTCGTTACAGAAGTTCGCATTTTGAGAAACACTGAAATCAACAGGTACTAAGGCTGACAGTGTCTCTTTAAGTAATGCTGTTCCCAGGTGTGTAGTGGATCACCCATCCCGTAATGTAGTGCCAAAAAACCCTGCTCCCCCCATTCATGCGCCGGTGTCCAGCACATTCCTTCGCGATCCATCATGGCCTGCCGCCAACTGAGCTGTACTACCTGCTGTTACAGTATGCACCTACTGACAGCTCAGTCAGCACCCTGCAGCACCCTCCATCTCTTCTTGGTCAGTTTCTCACCTGTGCTGCCACTCAGTATCCATTCTGGCTACTCACGCTTAAAGCAAGATAGCGCAGGGGAAGTGGTGGCCATGTACATTCCTACCTCCTCCAATTCTCAACAGGTTACTCCTCCTCTACCTCAGTGACATGTGATGCTTTAGCAAGTTCAGGTGTCCATTCCATTTACTCTCCCTAGCTTTGTAGCTGGTATCTACTGCTGTCCTACCATGAAGGCCTCTATTATTCTTGACCTCCTAACTTCCATCATTTCTTTCTCTAGCTCTGTGGAGCCTACATCCTCCTTCCCAAAGGCAGTGTCCCTTCCTCCTCTGGTAACCACCACCCCATCTATCCTTCACACACTACCTAAACTTTAATAATACAGTCATCTCACAGCCACCTCTATCTGACACCTCCTAATTCACCCCTTCCCAACCTGGTTCCAGAAAAACGCCCACTGCCACCTCCTTACTTCAGCTTACTGACTATATCCCAACAGGGATGGCCAATGGCCAAATCACCTCATTAATTTTGGTCATCCTGGTTAAGGCCTTCAACACTGACTCCCACTCCCTTCTGGTAGACTACCTCTCAACAGCTGGTTTATGTCCCGCAGCCACAAACTTGCTCAAAGCAAACCTCACTGGCAGAACACAACCAGTCAAGATTTCTGATGCCATTTCCCCTCACATCCAGAAAAGCACATCTTTCTTGCAGGGCTCAGTGTTACTGCCCTTATTATTCTCCATCTTTCTAACTGACCTTCCATCAGTCTGCTCACCCTCCATCATACACATGTACGCTACTGATACGGTTCTTATACATCTGTCTGAACCCTGTCGTTGTTCCATTAAACTTGCAGCATGACTTTGACAAAGTTCTTCTCTGGTTTGCAAACCATACACTGTTTCTTAATGACAAGAAGACTGTGTCCATGACCTTTGCCACAATGCAGAGACTCTTTAGGATTGCCTCCATGCCCACTTTCCTCAACCGATGATAATCTACTGAGTACACATCCTCCTTCAGGTACTTGGGTGCTTGGCTGGACCAACAGCGAAACTTCTCCGGACATATTGACGCCATCCTTAAAAAAGGATGTCCCAAGCTTGGTGCCCTGTTCAGCAACTATAGTTGCATCCCTCCTCCTATTTATTCAGAAAATTTTCAAAAGTGTGGTAAAGGTCTCTGACTGAAATAAGGACACCAGCAGGAACACAGAACCGCTGATAGATTCTGCGGTTCATCAGGGAATCGAGGTGTTACAGAAATTAAAGTGACGCTATAACACCATGAGCAATGTTACAATCAAAAGGTCCATCATTCTGCCCTGGCTGAGCTTACTTCAATTGATGGGGCGATTTGGCATGGCAGCTGAAAATAATTCAGCTTATCTTCACAAGAACGATGATGCCTCGTTCCCCACCACCTTCCGTACAAAAAATTCAATATGCAATGCAAATTGGGGGGGGGTAGTAACAAGAAGAAAAAATGAACGGGACTTGGGGGTAATCATATTAGATGACCTTAAGGTTAGCAAGCAATGTGAGAAGGCAGTAGGGAATGCTGGGGGTATACTGGGATGCATAGGGAAAGGCATCAGCAGCAGAAAACTGGAAGTTGTTATCCCTCTGTACAGACAGTTGGTGAGACCACATCTGGAGTACTGCATCCAGTTCTGAAGACGCTATCTCCGCAAGGACATAGACAGGATAGAGGCAGTCCAGAGGAGGACAAATAAAATTGTGCAGGGTCTTCAAGAGAAGCCGTATGAGGAGAGACTAAAGGAGCTTAATATGTATACCCTTGAGGAAAGAAGGGAGGGGGGGACATGATAGAAACTTTTAAGTACCTCAGTGGAATCAACAAAGTCCAAGAGGGTAGCATCTTGCAGAAAAAGAGACGTGCAAGAACAAGGGACACAATTTAAAGATGGGGGTGCCATTCAGGGGCAATGTGAGGAAGTATTATTTGACAGAGAGAGTAGTGGATGCATGAAACAGCCTTCCTGAGTAGGCTGTGGGGTCTAAAACTGTGGGAGAATTCAAGAATGCATGGGACAGACATAAGGCAATTCTTGTGGGGGGTAGGAAGAAATAGGCTGTTGGTTAACTAGGATCTGTGGCCTATCTTGTAGGTAGGGAAATGGACAGACTAGATGGGCCAAGCGGTCCTTATCTGCAGTCAAAGTCTATGTTTCTATGCTGCTGTAGCCCATCTGCTGTCATGAGGCATGCACTCTACCCAGATGCTGCTTTTCCTGTCCCCTGCTCACCACTACCATATGATACACTTTACTATAGAGTCCTCCAGAATTATGACTGACCTTTATGGGCTCTCTCCTCTCTCTGTCATTCTCTCTTCCTGTATCTACCTCTGTCTCACTCCCTATCTTTTCTGCATGCTCTTTCACTGCCTCCAGAAAGCTCCCTTCCCCTAGCCCCCAAGCCATTCACCCTTCTGCCTCCTCCGGTCTGTGTCCTGACTTCTCCCTTGCCAACAATGGCTAGTGCATCAGCTTCTACACTAAACCAACATGGATTGACGGCACAGTGTGAGGTGTGGCATACAGGCTTTAACCAACAGTCCCACCGGACGGTGCAAACATAGATATATCCACCACTGTGGATAATTTCCCAGTGCTCATCCACACAGCAGAATTGTGTGTCATAGTACAAACAAAGAGGCTAGAAGGAACACAGATATGTCTGACAGCATGACTGCCAATATGATGCCAAAGACACTGTGATGTGCTCAATTCATGGTGTTTTGCAGTGCAGGCAAACTACTACATTTAGCTTGATGACCCAATTGTCTGTGTGATTGTGCTGTACTCAAACACATAAACTGAAGCACATGACCAAGGGTAAGCAGGTGAGAATAGCCCCTGATTGAGACTCAGTGGAGGTCATAATGAGTGCAGTCAACTGAAATCAAGTGATGCAGTTATACACAGTGGGACTGTTGAACTACCAATGCCCCCCACACACACGCACACCCAAAGCAGAAGAAGAAGAGAAAATAAGTATAATTATGTTGTAGCAAGGGGAATACCATGGAGAGAAAAACAAATATCACTGTCAGTTTTTTTTTAAACTTTGGGTGGACAGTAAAAGCACTCGGAGTGGATGCGCACCACAAAGTGTGACACAGGGTACATACATAGCACTAGAGGAAAACTGGAATCAGCACACACAGAATGATGACACAAACAAATATAGAAAAATGGATATTCATGGCAGACAAAGGCTACTAGGCCATTTCCATCTGCAAGCAGGCCATATACAGGTAAGCATCTGCTCACCCTAAGTAATCCATATCTCATCATAACTCACGTCAGCCCAGTTGGAGTCCTGGATTAGAGGTATACATCCTTGATGCAATGAAGTAACCATTCCTGGTTCCCCCCTCACTATTTGTCACCTCCTAGCTTCACTAAGAGTCCTCTGGTGGACATCGGCTTTCCTGGTGGCTGTTCTGGTGTCCAGGGCAGTCAAGGAGTCACCCAAGAGCAGCACTGTCACTGCATCATTATCCCTGTTACCACTGGCTACCTGTGGGTCTCCACCTCCCTACATTAGCCTGTGTGTCTCCTCCACCCTCCTCTTGCTCAAACCATGTCCACCCCCCAGCTTGAACCACTATCTCAATTTGCACTGATCTTCCTTGGATCCATTACATCCTGCTGGATCACTGTGGACAATGTCAGCTTGTACACCCAGAGCAAGGCAACACCACCCATCCCATCTCAGAGCTTTCTCTCACTGAGCGCCACCCTGAGTCTCCTTTCTTTGCCAGTGATGCAGTGATGCTTCTGGGCAACATAGTATCTCCTACTGGTGCATTGCCCCCAGCACTCAGCTCATTTCCCTCCGCCTTGACCACGCCACCACTTTTCTTGCTTTACTTGTGCCTCCTCTGGTGCCCCCGAAAAAATATTTTCTTTCTTGTTTTGGTGAAATTTCAATGCTCGCAAGAAGTTCCCCATGTCTCCCAGATTGTGTGCCCTGGAACCCTCCTCCGAGGGAGTGGTTCTTCTCTTGCTGCTGCTCGTCCTCAATGGTTCCCATTGTTGCTTCCTTCCCCTGTCAGTGTGACGAGGGGTGCATAACTGTGTTCCAGCTGGACATCCAGGCTTGTCCGTCACGTGTTTGTTGTGGCAACATCTGAATATAGGCACACAATATGCAGTGTCTTCCTTCTTTTTCCTGAACCTACTGTCTTCCACCCCTCCTAAGCCCTATGTGCCTCAATGCCTCCCGATCTCCTTGATGTGTCCCTCTGCCGTGTTACTTCACCCTGCCCGGTTTGTACCTGCACAGCTGTAATAGTGCCCTGTCTTAACATCAATGATATGTCATCATCATTTGCATCCTCCCATCCACCGCTCACCTCTTATACTGACGGGTGTAGTGGGTCTACATGACTGGAGAGACTTAGCATGCCAACCAATGCCCATCCCCTCTCCATCACCCCCTCTAGGCCCCCTGGACACCTCTGGTCACTTTCCAAGCCCTCTGGCAATGTCCACTGGCCATAGTTGCTTGCCTCCTGTTGCAAAAGTTGTCCGTGGTCTCACAAATAAACAATTACAACTTGTCCGGCTTATTTCACCTCCCCACTGTCTCTCATTGCCCAGCCTAATGGCCATGGTTGCATGCTAAGCCAGTTTACCTCAATGATCTGCAAGAGCTGACTGCACAGTCGGCAACCTTCCTACCAGCAATCTCCATTTAGTATTATCACCACCCCACAGCCAGTGTGGCCACACTCAACACAATACGCATGCCTGTTGGCTGGAGACACCACACCAGCTCTCTCCATAAACATTGGGACGTTCCCACCTGGGCCTGGTGTCCTCCCGCGGGGTACCACCCATCACCCTTCTCCAAGTTGCCAAACTGTGTTGGTCCAAGATGAAGACTTTCATCCCCATTTCAGTTGTAGTAGATAACACGCAGCCCTCGTAACCAGTTCCTAATCCAGGTAAAGACTTTATCAACTAAACACTTCTAACAGGTTATCACAGTTTACCACAGCATTTAGCCTGAAGAAACTGCAACAGCCTTTGTTTTGAGCATAGATTGCATCAGTTTTACTCAATTGTGCCTAGCCTCGCCAGTCTGTAGTTCCCGGGATCGTCCTCAGTCCTACTGTCATGGAGAGGTACCACATGTGGCTAACCCAGTCTCTGGGCACACATCCAGTATTTAGTGCAGTGTTTAACAGATCCACCAGTGGCCATGCCAGGACCCCTGCCAGCTGCCTACATGTTGGATGTAACCCACCTGGCTATGGTGTCTTGTGTACCCAATAGGACCTAAGACCCCAGCACACAGCAATTATGATGAATTTATCTGTGGCTCTCCACCCAACCCACGCAAGACGCACGCCTCTTTCCCTGCAGGAATGGCCTAACCTCTTCCTTAGAACCATGAAAAATAAGTGCTCCTTAAGTACTTCAGCCTTCCTGCAGACCCACCTCACTGCATGTCCTGATGCTAAGACCTGATCCAAACACTGCGTACACATTTTATATGTAAGAAAGAGGGTAACTTACCAGGCAGCTTTTAAACTCCCAAACATTTTTACCGCGAACCGGTAACGCAATGCAGCTTTCCAGCTCTCTCAGACAGACCGAGCACAATTGAAGCAGATTCTCCAGTTCTCAACAATGGGGAACCGGCAGGTAGCTGTCATGTATACAGCCTCCTCTGCCGACACATGGAGGATCTTGTCTGGCACCTTATGATGATACTGTAGCACCCACTACTTGCCTTCCACACGAAGCACCACGCAAAGACTGTCCAGCGCAGGAGCCCAGAGCTCCTTCTCTCACCACGGACACAACGACTCTGCTCCATCAGCCATTAAGCAGGGGGGTCCTCATTCGGGCTAGACACAACACTATTGGAGAGGGCTCACACTGCCAATCCTCTACCTCCTTTTATTGGTGAAAAAATTCACCACCTTCTGGACTTTAGTTCGCAGATCAAGAGCCATAGTTCCCATTGGCAGCTGGCTCCAAAAAGAGTCCCAGCCATAAATGGTAGCTAAGTGCTCCATTTTAAGTGCCCTTGGATCCTCACAGGAACCCATAGACAGTACGGGTCAAAACTGGAGGATCCAAAACGCACAAAGTACCATCTGAAAGGGAAAACAGGCTAGACAAACTACATTCCTTAATACTCAGTCAACATATAATACATAAAATACAGCCCAATAAGGGAACTCACTTGCCTACTTAGCAATGGCAACAATAGAGCACATACACCGTGCCTCAGGCGGGACTCGAGCAAGAGAACTCACAGTCTCCTCCTTCTTAGTATACTGACTCAATCAGTCAAGCTGTGCTCTCAAAGAGACCACTAGAGGCATTCTAGTAAATCCCAATTTATAAAGGGATTACACTGATGAAAATGAGAATATGCACCAAGCAGCAGCAATAGTTTCATTTGTGAATCTCATTCTCACCATGCTGTCTCAGAGGTGGTATAACATGTTGAAATGCATGGCCGGTAAGCAAAGGAGTTAAGTGATGCAAAACTATTCAATGCATCTTTACATTGCACAGATAGTGGAATTTAGGTAATGTCATTCACCAACTGGTATGCAAAATCTTCATGTTCCTGTGCCCACCAACAACAAACCAAAAAAATGTATACAGTAATACAAATTCTACACACAGCAAATTAATGGTGATCTAGTGCAACCACCCTCACACCACCTCACAACACTTACTACAACAGAACCCTGAAGGAGGTGCAGGCAGCATATCATCCTCTCACCACCACCACGAGCTGATGACTGACTGTCATGAGTGGGAATGTACAGTCCATTAACCATATAGTGAACTTCAACAGTACCGTGCTGGCGCGTAGCAACAAACA
Source organism: Neoceratodus forsteri (assembly GCA_016271365.2). Lineage (NCBI taxonomy): Eukaryota > Metazoa > Chordata > Ceratodontiformes > Ceratodontidae > Neoceratodus > Neoceratodus forsteri. Next base: position 186,618,569 of record CM057459.1, on the reverse strand, counting down.
GAGGTGTTGGTGATAGGGGCAATGTGTCAAGGTGATGGCATGGGGTTAGTGGAGTGAGTAGTACGATGGATATTGATGGTTCTCCAGTAGACCACAGAACATGTGCTTTTGAGGGGTATATCTGGCACATGAACTGGCGGCCTCGGATGTAGGGGAGGGTGATCTCAAAGAAGTAAAAGTCAGCATCATGGAAAGGGAACATGGATTTATGATAAACATCTGTATCACAAACATCAGCAAGGAGCACAACACTATAGTGTGGTTGGAGATGCTGGACATTGAGGAGAGTGATTGTATATCACTATTAGTAAGCACTAAGTCAGGGTGCTGAAATGTGGGATTTATTACATCAAGGAAACAAGACTCTGAGGAGGGAGACAGCATAAATGCAAAAATGATTAAGTGCTGCATTAGGGAACATGACATAGGAGTGCATTACAAAAAGTATAAATGGGCTGTGTTACAAGGCAATGTTACAACAAATGTGTGTCTCATCATCAGTGCACTTGTGACACCTAAAGCTCATGGTGTGCTCACTGACACACTGATGAGTAATAAATACACGAAAAGTGCAGCAGGCTATAGCACAACAGAAATGATAGAGAAATAAAGCTATACATAATAGGTTTCTTTGTGCATTAGATCATTTGTAATGACCAATTCTCTAGCCATTCTGAGGTCAAATTGCAGGACTTCGGGAAGCTTGTGAGCAGGATGACACTAGCTGTCATGCAAAGGAGAATGGGACAGAAAGGAGTAATATAAAAGGACTGAAGGAGGAAGGAAGTATGCTTGAGTTACTGATACTGGCTGAACACCTCCCCCGCCTGCTTTAGACATTGTTAGAAATGCAGGCAGAGCCGAGGGCAGGTTCTTATCAAAACAAAGGTGGGGTCTCACACAGCAGAGAATATCAAATTTATATTTGGATTTCTTACAAAAGTACAAGGTAGAAAAACAAACAAATGGGTGTGTCTTGATGGATGAAATATGGAGCACCACAGAGCCTAAATTCAGAATGGTGAGTGAGATTACAGATTCTTGGAAAAATCTGACAGTGCAGCTTTAATTTATCCACTGGGTCAGTTTTACTACAGCTAGCTGTTCCAGCAAGCCAGGGCATTTGGGGTCAAAAGATAAGGCCCCTTTAAAAGCTAGTCTTTCCCATGGCCTGCTGGCTGCCATATTTTCCACGCAGGCTTCAAATAAACATATATTTATATCACAAATATGATACAGTATAATAACAAGCAGATGCTAGCCGTCACACCCCCCTTCTAGACTGAATTTGGGGGATCAGTTCCCAGGCATGAGATGAGTTCCCCAGATTTGGTTCACTACTCTAACTGATGTGAAAGCCTATTTGTGTTTTTGTGTATTGCCCCTACCATGTGTGTAACAGTCATGTCGTACCCCTGCAAGGCAAGGCTCCATCTTAAAAGCCTATCATTTGTTTACCCATTTGTACGCAGCCAAACCAGGGAGTTGTGATCTGTTTGTACCTCGAAATTTCACCCATATATGTATGGTTGTAACTTCTTTAGTGCCCACACCAATGCAAGGCATTCTTTCTCCACCACAGAATTAGCCTGCTCCCTTGGAAGTGACTTCTTACTGAAGTACACTATTAGGTGATCTTTTCCTTGGTTAGACATTTGACTAAGAACTGCCCCAATACCCACATCTGAGGCATCAGTCTGAACTACAAAGGGTTTACTGTAGTCTGGACTGGCTAATACAGAAGCACTGCACAGTACCTCCTTTAACCGTGTAAAGGCTTGCTCTGAGCTGGTTCCCAAATAACTTTCTTAGGTATTCTTTTCTTCAATAGGTCAGATAGGGGAGTGGCCAGGGCACTGTAATGTGATACAAACTTCCTATTGTACCCTGCAGTCCCTAGAAAACTCTGAACCTGCTTCTGTGTTTCAGGTCTGGGCCATGCCTGGATTGCTTCAATTTTTGCTTGATTAGGACGGAGTTGTCCCTGGCCTACTACATGCCCAAGGAATGCCACCTCAGCTGTGGCCACCTGGCACTTTTCAGCTTTTACAGTGAGCACGGCCCTCTGTATCCTACTCAGCACTTCCCTAAGGGGGAACAGGTGTTCCTCCCAGCTAGCACTAAAGATGGCAATGTCATACAGGTATGCCACAGCGTACTCTTCAGCACCATTTAACACCTGGTTCACCAACCTCTGAAAGGTGGCAGGGGTGTTCATCATTCCAAAAGGCATTACTTTAAACTCAAATAACCTAATCAGAGTGATGAAGGCTGACCTCTCCATAGCTCTGGCAGTTAACTCCACCTGCCAATTACATTTCATTAGGTCAATCATAGTAAGGTATGTGCCCATCCCAACTTGTCCAGTAGTTGTCCATCCTTGACATTGGGTTGGCATCTGACTTCATGGCTGTGTGAGGTACATGATAGATCCACACAAAAATGAGTAGCGCCATCGAGCTTGGGAACAAGGACTACGGGTGAGACCAGGGATTGTGGGATTTCTGGATTACCCTTAATCCATTTCCTCCATCTCACTCCTAATGTCCTTTTGGGTGGCCTCTGACACCCAATATGCTATTCTATATAGGCGTTTGTGTTCCGTCCCACATTGTGTGTTGCTGAAGGGATAAGTCCAGGCTTGGTGATAAACAATGTAGCAAAGTCTGCTGAAAACCTCCCTTACTTCCTGGATCTGGTCTGGGGTCAACTGGGGCAAAATTTTAATTGCCTCAACAGAGGACTTACTTGCTTTCTTCCTCGCAAGTCAAAATGGAGTCTTCTTTGTCTATTCCTCCCCAGGACTACACTCTGCAAAGACCATGTCAGCCCTATTTGCATATGGCTTCATCATGTTGACATGCTACATTCTTTGGGTATGTCTCCTGTCAGGCAGTTCTGTAATGTAATTTACATAATTCACCTGTCAGGCTACTTTGTATGATGCTGCCCACTCGGCCTGCAGCTTATTTTTCCAGACCAGGATTAGGACCATGACCTCCAGACCCAGAGTGTATGAGTGAGTTCTGGCTCTGCGGTCATACCATACCTTTTATTTTTGTTGCGCAGCTGCCAGTTTGCTCTGGGCTGTTCCCATAAGCTCCTTCAGCTTTTCACTAACCTTCAGGACATAATCCACTATGGGAGTTCCCTGGGTGGTGTGTTTGCCTTCCCAGTCCTCCTGGATCAAGTCTGTGGGCCAAAATATCCTGCATCCATATAAGATCTTGAAGGGGGAAAACCCTGTCGACTCTTGGGGCACCTCCTTGTATGTGAACAACAGGTGGGAAGATATTTCTCCCAGTCCCTCCCATGCTGTTCAGTAAATACTTGGAGCATCATTTTAAGGTTTCTATTGAATCTTTCCACAGGCCCATTAGCTTGCGGGTGATAAGGTGTCGTGTGTCCTCACCACCCCACACTTCTCCTGACATTTCATCAGGTCCAACATGAAGGAACCCCTCGATCAGTGATAACCTCTGTGGATCCCAACATGGGAGAAAATCCTAACAAGGAATCTGTCCTTTTCTGTCCTCAGTGAGGATAGATGGACTGCCTCTGGGTACCAGGTGGCATAATTCACCACTGTTAGGATAAACCTCTTCCCAGAGGAGTTGGGTGTATTCAAAGGCCCGACAATATACCTTTCTGCCCTCTGGAATGGCTGCTTCTATATGGGCAAGGAAATTAGGGTGGCTTAGGTTTTCCTACCTGTCTTTCCTATTTCTTGGCACCGGTGACAAGACCTGCAATACTCCTTCACCTGCTGGGTGAAGTTGGGCCAATCGCTACATAGTGCATGTGATTCCCAGATGGCCAGACATGGGAATATCATGAGCAATCTTGAGCAACTGCTCATGGTACCCCCTGGGGAACGACAAGCTGCCTGCCCATCACCCTCCCTCTGTCTTTACATCCTGCGTATACACAGTCCATTCTCCCAGTAAACTCTATGTTTTCCACCACCTCCCAGTGCTCTGTCAGAGTCTGCCCAAGCCCCAGCCTTTCTAAACTAGGGTCATTTTTCTGGGCAGCTGCAAAATCTTTACACATTCCCAAGGCATGAGACAGGTCCCCTCCAGTTTCTAAACTAGGATTCCAGGCTCTCGCATCAGGGCATTCAGGGTCACTGCCATCCCTAACCCTTTGACAATTGGCTACCCCTCCTCCCTCAGAGTAACCTTGTTCAGCTGTTCTATTAACTGCTACCTGGAGAATTTCTACCTCCTTTTACTATTCTGTCTATCAGGAGACATAGGCTGGGGAACCAGCCTCCCAGTGTTTTCCCCAGGGGTTTCTAAGGGGTCCAGGGAATTACAATTTACCTTTGCGGCTTGGCTGCGGATAACTGCATACATCATCCCTTTTGGAGATTGTTTCTGATAATCACATCCAGAGCAAAATTCTCTGCCAATGCAACTTTTTGCACAGTCTCCCATGTCTCAACCCAGTCCAGGAGAACACTAGCAAGTGGCAGCTTTTTCTCCTCCCCAGTGAACCCCCACACAGCACAAACTGATTGTGTATAAGCTGTTCAGGTTCAACCAAATCCCCTTTTACCAAAGTCAGGGACGCTCCCCTGTCCCTTAACCCATGGGTCTGTAACCCATTCACTGTAACTGGGTGTATGTGCTCCCTCATATTTACTGGCATGCTTTCAGCGATACACAAAAAAACCCCGCTTCTTTCCCAGCATCACTTTGTGTGCCCTGTGCCTTTTTGGGACACTGTCTTACAAGATGTCCAGATTGTTTGCAAACCCAACATTCATTTCTTTTAGGGCTACCTGGTTTCGGGGGAGGCAGGGAAGGTTTTAGCTGCCCTAAAGGTGTGCTTTTCCCTTTCTGTGCTGCCAAGCCCACCACACTCCCTCTCAAAGCAGGTCTGTTCCTGGCATAGCAGTCCGAGAGCTTGGCAGCCTTTTGCACTGTTTTTGGATCTCGATCCTCTGGCCATGTTTTCAGTTCTGTAGAGCAAGCCCAAAAGAACTGCTGCAAAAGTACAACATTCTCATTTTTTTCCTACAGAGTCTCCTTGTATCCCTTTCCATCAGCATTTTAAAAACTGATGTTGTTTAGTGGCTAGCTCCTTGTAGCTCATATCACGGCTTCTCCTGAGCTTACTGAATTTAACTCTGTATGCTTCTGCTGTCAAATCATGTTTTTTTTAACAAGACAGCTTTAAGTTTGCCATAATCATTACTGTCCTGATTGTCCATTTGACCCCATGCATCACAAGCTTTCCCGGTAAGCAGCGGGGATAGCTGGAAGCTCCTGGACTCTCTGTGAATTTTTGCCTGAATGCATTCCTTTTCAAATGAAATTTAAAAATGCATCCATATCCTCCCCTCTCTTTAAATTCAGCTTTCAATTTAGAATTACACTTTTAATGCAGTCCTGGAATTCCTGGTTCACTTGTGCCACTTACTTGCTCTGGCGATGGTCTTTGGAGTTGTAGCTTCTCCAGTTCAAATCTCCTCTGGCACTCTCACTCTTCTCACTTGGCCTCTCTCTGAAGCTATCACTCTTTTTCTTCGGCCTGTAGCTGTTCTCGCTGAGCCTTTCTCTGCTCTTGATTCTCCTCTCTCTCTCTGTCTCTGTCTCCGTCTCCATCTTCCTTTGTTCAAGCCCCTTTGCTGCTGAGCTTCGAACCTCTTCTGCTCAAACTCCAGCTCCATTCTCCACAACTCCATTTGCAGCCTGACACGCCTTCTGGCTCCAGCATGGTTGTGACCTTCTCCTGCCACAGTGGCTCTTGGCCTATACCGGTCCCACTGTCCTTCTCCATGGGTCTGGACACTGTGCTGGACTCTAGCCTCTCCACTCCCAAAATTTGGTCCTTTCTGGTCACAGACTGTGACTCGAGATCTTGGTCATTGGCTGCCACAACAGCCTCAATGAGTTGTTGCTCATTCTTCCCCTCGCAAAGGACTCCTCTCTCCTGGCACAACTGCCTCAGGTAGTCTGCAGTGTACTCGCTGTAGTTGGAAGCCATTTTCTTCCCTAATCTCACAGCTACACTAGCTTACACCCCAAAAATAAATCAGGTAGGGAAACTTAGGAATTTATCCACAATGATAGTTATTTCTATTTAAATCACTGCCTTATTTTGCACGGTGTGCTTTACAGTTATCAATCTGACACACTGACTGTTAATGCTCGTGTTACCAAATACTTTAAACTGTACTACTACCAACCAGATTCAGTGAAATGCACTGCAGGTTAGCCCATTGCCCCACAATGCTAAACCTCAAGTGGCTATGTGAACAGCAGACAAACAGTAATCTCCAGCCTTTTTGGGTCCAAAACACCTATCAGTCTTGAGTCCTGAGGTCAAATATGAACCCTTTTTTTGCTAAATGTCCAGTTAATAGAATCAAATATCACACCTGTTCAGTAAAATGCAGTGCAATACTTAAGCTGGTGGGCACCAACTGTTTACAATCCTCTTTTGACTCAGTTGGAGACCTATTTTCTTACCTTGTATTCAGAGACACCATAAGCCCTTTAACAGTTATGTGTCAGAATTATTAACACTGTTCCAGCATTCACATGCAAAATGAGAAAGATCAACTAGAATTAAGGAAATTAAAATGTAGTAAAATAAAAAAAGATTAAACATACAAACACAAAGCATATATACACAGTAATGTTTACAGTCCAAAAAAACAAAAAACTTTGTACTTGAATTCTATTCTAACTCAGTTTCAATTGATGTTACTGGTTTTGCCAGAAGTGCCTTCAAGTCCAGAACATTGTGGGTGTGTTCTCTTAGGAGTCCAGAGATAGTTGATTACCCTCAGTAGATTGATAATGGACCAAATGTCCTCCCATCTGTGGGGTCGCAGCTGGTTGTTGGTAAGAAGTCACCGTTAGTCCTGTAATTAATTGTAATATGACCACATACTAAAAGGAGTATTTTGGTGCTTGCTTGAAACTGCAAAGATAGTAATATTAATTATAACAGTCTCTTTCTTTCAGAGTATTCCTTTGATTAGAAAGACATTCTGACAGCTATTTTCTCCAGTGGTGAGAAATGTAATAGTCAGTTGGAAATGTTGTTTCCTAATGTGTCATAAAATGCAGTTTTCTATTTCCTGATTTCAGTAGTTATTATTTCATAACCTGTTGTATAACAGCTTAACACAGGTATGACAGGAGATGTGTGGTTTTTATTAATTTATCCACTGGGTTAGTTTTACTACAGCCAACTGTCTGCAAGCCAGCCTGGGGTTAGTCGCTATCAGGCCCTCGTTGTGTCTTCCCAAGGCCTGCTTGCTCTATTTTCCAAGCAGGTCAATAAATATATATTTATATCACAACATACAGTAATAATAAGTGCTATTCTCACACCGCAATAAACTTAAAAAATAATATCAGATCAGATGGCCTGATTTGTATGGCAATGTGGACAACATGTGTCTGCTATCTTAATTTATACAGCCCACAAGGGCCCTATTCATAGCTCAACCTTATATCCTACTCACAACAGGCAAATCCCCATGGTCTCGCTTGTCCCTTCCTCGGACCGACATCATCTCAGTGATGGTGACTATGTGTCCCATCCCAATCTAATGTACCAAAAAGGGACATCTACTCATTGCTCAATCATTTCCATTGTTTGCAGGTGATTGCATTGGGTAGTCCTCTTCTTGGTATGCAATTAGATGGACCACAGGAGGTCCTATCATCCTACCGCATAGTGCAATACAAACGGCGGTGGGACAATGGGGTCCTGCTATCCCAAACACATGCCCCACAAGCGGTCCTTCCAGGTTTTAACACATTTCCATTTACTACTGGTGACTCACGGGGGTCTTGCCCTTACCTTGGACTATTCTACTACGACGATGGTGGACCGCGTGATCTGCCATCTCAAACATACTCTGCTCTACCATCACATGGTGGACTAAGGTTCCCCACCATCCCTATCATGTACTGCTCAATGAAATGGCAATGGTGGCTGGGGTCCCGTTATCCTAGTCACATACTACTCAGTGGTATAGTGATTGCATTATGGGGTACCACCATTCCAATCATGTATCACTCACTGAATGGCTGGCGGAACCATGGGTTTCTTGCCATCCCAAATAGGTACACCCTACAAAAAGTCCAACTATAGCTTGAACTTTTCCACTCACTTTAGAATTCACACCGGGTATCAACCTCATACTTTGACTGTTACATACTATGACAATGGCAGACCACGCCGGGTCCCTTCATCCTAATTGGGTGCGCTCCATGAAGGGCCTTACTTTTTCTTTTCATGTCTTTCCAGACAGATCTGTGATCATCCTTCTTACCTTGAACTATTCCGATTAAGCAATGGTGGACCATGGGGTTCCATCCAACATGGGTCTTGCCCTTATTATCTTGGGTCATGTTATAATACAGCAATGGTGACCTGCAGGGGGTCCCGTGATACTAACGCAACATGCCCACAATGGGGCATTACTTTGCTCAACTGTATTTCTATCATCTCCAGGCAGTCTTAGTGGACATTCACCCCGTTAGCTCAGGTTTAATTCATACTGTGTGTGGTGAACCCAAGTGGAGGCAACACTCATCCAAAATCTATTGTGCCCTATGAGTGGAATTCTCTCTCACTCAAATGATCTTCCATAGCTTCACTAACCATGACCTCGTGGGGGTCTCACCTTCCCGTCTGACCACCTGAGATCTTTCTATCATGCAAACATTCAAATACTACATACACTGGACTACTTGGGAATCCCATGTTCTAGCTAGCCCACATCCGGCCTATTTTTTACTTTCATCATTAATTCATCCACTTCTTCACTGAAATCTGCCTTCTTCTGTTACAGTTCCAACTCAAGTTTCAACACTGGACATTTCTGTAGAGCTCCATTTCAATTCCTTAGATGTCGAGGACCATTTTCCTTCTAACAGGTATATTCAATTATACCCTATTGTCTCTTGGATGGATGTACAACACCCATGCAAGTCTCAGCTGGGCTCCACTCCTATCTTATCATCATTCTCAGCCCTCAATGCTCTGACCATTTCATCATCTATGATCTACTCTCAAAATTTGCTGTAACTTTGGCATTTAGTCCTCAGCCGCATCGACTGTATGTTCTACACTTAACATCTGCTTCTCTCAGAACTACCTTGGTCACAGATTGACCATTGTCTCTCCATCCCGACATCATTCCAAGTTGGAGCTCTTCATCTGCCAGATTCTTCATATCAGCTGCTGACTTCCTGCTCATCACTGACCTCGAATCAGGACTTCGATCAGCAAATCAGACCAATCTTGACATAACCATAACTACACCTCAGCCACATTTAGGATTATTCTCCTTTAGTATGCCCAGAGGATGGGCAGGTCAGTGGCCATGGGTACTTGGAGATTTCCTTAAAGCAGCTTTTCCTTCCTGTATGCTACTGATCACACTCTCCAGAGTTGCGGAGGTAATCACTACTTATATTTCTTTTTGGGCCTTAATTCTTACACCTACCCAGTATCCTACAGAGGTTGGGATATACAGAAACCCCAAAGCTCAAGTTATAAACATCAGCATATACCGTTCAGCTCATTAGTACACACAAGCACTGCGCTATGTACTACACATTGAATTGGAAGGCTTTTAGCCTGAAGTTCAGAGGGGGCCCCTTACCCCTCCTCAAAGAGAGCGCAATCTCTGTCAGCCTTACATGCATGCAGCACTCCCCATGTGGCACGAGCAAGCTACCTGGTGCAGCCACAGATCGCCAGCCATCAACCTCCCGGCCAAAGCATCGGCAATGCTGCAGCTACTTTCCAGTCCAGCCTGTCTCCCAACACACACCCGGGTTTGCTCTGAAGCCAGGTCATCTGCATGGCAGTGCATTGTACTGCCCTTGGGCCCTTGGTCAGCCTAACCTGTACTTTCTTCATTTCCATTGTCTCCCTGGTAGCCTGTCCCACAGGTTGCACACCCTCTGACAAGGGGTTTACTAATATTATCCCTGAATTCACCATTTTTGAGCTCTAGATTAGACTACCCAGTGCTGCCTCAGCTTAACTCACACAAACAGTTAGAAACATAGATTTTGATGGCAGATATGACTGCTTGGCCCACCTAGTCTGCCCATTTCTTTGTCTAGTAGATAGGCTGCAGATCCCACTTATCCAACAGCCTACTTCTTCCTATCCCCCATCAGTTAGATTCTCAACTTCTACTGCACTCACTCTCACTCTACCCCCACCCAGTAGTTGAGTGCCCTGCGCTGCCTGCTGGAGTTACCTTCATGTCTACTAGGCTTAACCATTTGAATCTTTGTTTAAAATGGCAGTGAAGAGGGCTACTTTGAAATGGTGCATGGCTTACAACAGAAACAATACGAGGCTAGACTAAAGCACCTGCAAATGTACTCTTGAGTAGACAAGAAATGGGGGTATGATAGAAATTTTTAATACATGAAAGGCATGAATTAGGTAAACAGGAAACCTATTCCAAGAAACAAAAGAACACTAACAAGGTGAAACAGAGACTCAAGTAGTTTCACAGATTCTCCAAGGAGGCAGATGCTCATTCTCTATGTGGAGATGGCTACTGCTTAAGTGGAGTGGCTTTACCATCGCAGGAAATGACTCTTTGAAACATAAGAATGAGCTATGAAAGAGCTTGGTACATCCGTAAGCCTAGGTTTGATTTTCCACAACCACTTGTATACCATGTGACCCTGAACAAGTTCCTTAACCTCCCCATGATCCTGGGCCATCTCTGAACCAAGTTTGTCTGTATGCCTTTCTGGGCAGAAAACTGTAAAATTAAATAAATACATGTATACATACATAAACCATTCCATTTTTTTTGCACACCAAAACTATATATTTTAAATTCAAGTTTTATTGTTTTGAAACAGAAGTTTTTGCATGATTTACTCTTGCAACTACTGTGTCCTTTCAGTCATAAATCTTTATATGCTTTTGAAACATAAACTCGACTTACAGAAAGAGATCAAGCTCCACCTGAGTCACCCATACTATATTACTCACCCGGTGACTCACTATGCTGGAGGTCCGGTACCCTCCCCACCCTGAAACACATGCTGCACCTCGGTGGTGGAGTCCCTGCTCTGTCCAAATCTGTTTAAACCCGTTAGGGTAGCTGCCCCTCACTACTTGCTGGAAGTCTGTTCATGATTCTACCATCTTCTCAGTGAAGTACAACTTCCTAGCATTTTGCTTTGACCTTGTCCCTTACTAACTCGGAGTCATGCCCCCAACTGACTCTGGTCCTTGCTATTCACTTTGTTGTATGTTTCAACCATGCCCCCACCTGACTTCCAAATGAGTTTAAATTGAGGGTCTCTAAACAAAGCTGTTACCAGCTCAGCATGTCATTGCTGTGAAACTTTAGAAATTAATGAAAGTCCTTCCTCAAGTGAGGACTCTAGAACTGGGCACAGTAATCCTGAGAGGTCTCACCAGAGATCCGTCCAATAGCAGAATCACTTTTATCTCCTACCATCAAAACCCTTCTGTATGTACTCAGTATCCTCAATGCCTTACTGTATGACTTATTTGTTTGATGGAGTCCTTAAGACTGCTAGATCCTTCCTCTCTGTCTTTAGGGTGCTCTCTCAGCAAACAGCAAGTGTTTATGACATCATCCCATGACATCACAGTATAGAATAGAACATTCCTCATTTGTGTCACCACTGTTTGTCATACACCCTAGCAAACAGCCTCTGCATCACTCAAGAGTCAATGACATTCACATCAGTTTTCTTGTGTTATGGAGAAAATGCCTCCAGGCTTGTCTTTTGGTCTATCTTTGAGCTCCTTTCTCAGAAGATGCAGGACTATCTCAGCACATAGCTTGGTCCAGAGTCAAATGAATTCCTACCAGAAGATATTCACAAGGTAAATGTCTGGGCTCAGCCTCAGTCCTGTCTCCTGTTCCTCTGGACAGAGGTGTTGAGAACGGAACACAAGAGAAATTTCTAGAATGGATCAGTGGAGTTATTACTTTCTCTTATTCCTGTCATCTTGCTTTTGACTCTGAACTTGCTGGAGAAAATCAGTGAAGAACTTGGAAAGGTATGATATCATCCCAAGTCTATCTTGTGTGGTTGTTCTTGATTCTGTTATAACTACTCCCAGATCCTTCTCCTCCTCAGTCTCCACCAGCTGCCACCCTCAGATGGTGTTAGTTTCTCCTTGGACTTTCCCCAAAATGCAGCACCATACAGTTTTTGGCATTGACCTCTAGCTGACAAGTGTCCCACCAGGTCTCCAGCTTTTGAGATTCTCCTCGAACTTTGCCTTTATTATCATGTATATTTTCTTGTTTCAGGATCAGGAGTAATTGTGCCTCAGCAGACTAGATATAATTCACCTTTGTTTTGATTATTTTACTCCTCCAACAGGGATATCCAGGATACTGCTTGGCCTGCCTGAAGTCCCTTCCTCTCTTGGGTAACTGCCAAAAGTGAAGGACTAAGGACCTCTTGGTTTTATGGACCTGAATATTTCAACCTGCACTCTACTATGCCAATATCTTAGCATACCTTTCCAGGAGAAGCTATTAAACTATGGGGAGAATAAACAACAAAAAGTGCCCCCCAATATAAAACCTAAATATTAGCTTGTTTTGTTAACAGTTGTGAGGGCTCCACCTTCACCCCCCAATTTGTTTTTGTTAAACTTTATTTATTTATTTTGTTTTTGTTTACCGGGTAAGTACACTAGACAACAGTGTTGCCTATATTCAGGCATGACCCGGGAGAGTACAGTCAGGGGAGACCAGAGTCAGCTTTAAAGAGTATTTCATGACACAGCATGAGGTGAGAACAAACATTTGAACAGTATACAGCCAGGTACAGTCATTATCAGTTATGACAAAGAGAAACAGATAACATTACATTAATTATTTTCATCTGATGATACATCAGTGACTAAACTGAAACGACAAACAGCAAACAAAACTTAAATGAAGTAACATTATAACAATAGGATATCTGCTGGATGTGGGAAACTTTAGATTTTGGAGACCAGCAGGAAATCAATAAGTGCCATAGAGAGGAGAAAATGCTAGGAGAGAGGCTCAAGTTACAGCACAAGAGCAGCAGTCAGATTGTAATAGGTGTGTCCAAAGACCCAGTTTAAAGGCCTTGTGGGATTTGGAGAGCTTGATGTGGGAGGGAATGGAGTTCCAGGAGCCTGGGCCAGATATGGTGAAGGATCATTCCCTTTTTTTTGTGCGATATCTGGGAATTTCAAGGTTGGGTTTGAGCAGATGCCATGAGGAGGTATGCTTGGGAGGGAAGAGTTAATAGTTCGGCAAGGTATTTAGGGGACCCCGTTCTGATCATATTATGAATTGTACAGCCCACAGAAAAGTGTCTGAGCGAGTCTGGGGAGAGACAATTTATTTTCGAGTAGAGCAGGCAATGATGCGTAAGTCTGTGAGCGGAGAGAGCAAATCTGCATATACTGTTATAGCAGGTGCTCCATTTCTGGAGCGCTCCTTTGCTAGCTTTAAGGTAAACCTGAGAGCAATATGTCAGAGCAGGAGGAGAAATCTTGTGCAAGTAGCAAGGCAGCATCATTGAGGAGGACCTAATTTTAAAGGCAAGACCAAGTTTTGTGCAAACTGTCTTAGAAGGTGTGTTGACTTGTTTATGCTACAGCATTGCTACCTTTCCTATATAACTACGGACATATAAACACATAAAATTGTCAGCTGGAAAAGGCCATTTTGGTCTATCGAGTCTGCTCAATTTTGCAGCTAGCAGCGCTGTTCTGCAGCTGCTCCTCCCCCTCCCTTTATCTTCCCCCTGCCCTATTGCAGCCCCTTTTGAAGCATCCCACTGTTCTACAGTCTACCTCCTCTGCTGGTAACGCATTCCACTCAGCCACCACCCTCTCCTTAAAAAAGTACCTCCTCATTTCCCTTCTGAACCTCTCCTCCTCCAATCTCATGTCATGGCCACTAGTATCCCTCCCCACCCTTACTCTGAAGATCCCATCCATACCAGTCTTGTTCATCCTTCTCACATACTTGAATGTTTCAATTATGTCTCCCCTGTACCTCCTTTCCTCCATCGAGTACATCTTCAACTCCCCAAGCCTTCTTTCATATGGTAAGTCCCTCAGTCCCTGTATCATCTTAGTTCCTCTGCACTGCACCCATTCCAGTAATTTAATGTCCCTTTTCAGGTATGGATGCCAGTACTGCACGCAGTATTTGAGATGAGATCTAACAAATTATCTATACAACAGCAGAATTACTTCCCCCCTACTCAAGGTTATTCCCCTTGTGATGTAACCCACATTTTGTTAGCCCTTGCTGCTGCTTTCCTACATTGTGTGGAGTTGTTCTTTGATCCTGTTATAACTACTCCCAGATCCTTCTGTTCCTCAGTCTCCACCAGCTGCCACTCCCTCAGTTGGTAGTTTCCCCTTGGATTCTTTGCCCCAAAATGCAGCACCATACAGTTTTTGGCATTGAACCCCAGCTGACAAGTGCCCGACCAGGTCTCCAGCTTTTTCAGATTCTCCTTGAAAACTTTGCCACCCCTCTATATCACCCACCACCACCCCTATCTTGGTGTCCTCAGCAAACAGGCTGATCTTGTTCTTAATGCCGCTGGAAACATCTACTGTAAATATCCCAGATAACACTGGTCCCAGTTCTGAGCCCTGAGGAACCCCACTCATTACTGCCCTTGTTTATGAGAGTTTCCTTTCCTCCATCACCCTCTGCTGCCTTCCCTGCAGCCAGTCTATCACCCATCCCACCATTTTTGTTCCTGTCCCAGTACTTTCAAGTTTTATTCCAAGTCTCCCCTGTGGCACCGAACTGAATGACTTGCTGAAGTCCAGGTACAGGACAACCACTGCATGGCCCTTGTCTATCTGCCTAGTTACCCAGTCATAGTAATCTATCAGGTGGGTTTGACAAGATCTGCCCACTACAAAGCCATACTGTCTACTGTCCTGCAGTCCCTCAGACTCCAGCAGGGACACCAGCCTGTCCTTCAGGATACTTTCCATTAGTTTCCCCATGATGGACGGGAGGTTCACCAGTCTATCATTCCTTGGTTCATCCTTGTGTCTGCTCTTATACAGGAAACCACATGAGCAAACCTCCAATCATTGGGTATTCATCAAGAATTCAGTGGGGCATTGAATAGGCCTGCCAAGGGTCCTGCTAGGATCTCTGCTAGCTTCTTCAGTATCCTGGGATGAATGCTATCTGGCCCTAGTACCTTGTCAACCCTCAGCACTTTCAAGCCCTCCAGCACTCTACCTTCTATGATCACCCCATCTGTGATGCCCCGCCATCCTTTACTGCCCCCACCCCCTCAGGTAGCACTCTCTCTTTCAGAATACCGAGCAGTAGTCATTGAATGCTTCTGCCTTTTCTCCCCCCTTTTCTGCCCATCCCCCTTCCTTCTTAATCCTTACTATCTGCTCTTTACAGCTTCTTTTCTCCCTGATGTATCTGAAAAGCTTTTCTCCACCTCCTTAATGCCTTACACCAGCTTAAGGTTTTTAGTGGTTTTTGCTGCCCTAACTACCCTTGTCACCTCCCTTGACTGCTGCAGGTACTACTCCTGATCATCTCCCTCCCTGATTTCCTGTATCTCATAAGGGCCACACTTCTTCTCCTTACCATTTTCACAACCCCCGGCTCATCCAGCTAGCTCTTTTGCCCTGGCCTTTAACTCTGACTCCTGCTACAGGAATTGGTAGCCTATAATAACCACTTTAGGAGTTCCCATCTCCCGCAACTGGTTCATCCACCTTGATATCCCTCGCCAACTCTCCATTTGTGAGCACTAGGTCAAGAGTGCTTCCTTTGCTGACCTCCTCTGTCAGGAAGCTTTCCTGAAAGGCATCCAGCAGTACCTGCTCCCTTTAATTGCTGCTGGCCAGAATTCCCCAATCTACCCCCGGCAGGTTGAAGTCCACCACCACCACCAGACTCCCCTTCCCACATGCCCTTCTGATCTGCCCCATAAATTCCCTATCCAACTCCTCTATCCGGGATGGTGGCCTGTACACCATTCCCATCTGGAGAGTCCTATTCCAGTAATTCTGGATTAGCAGCCACAATGACTCTGTTTCTCCCTCCTCCCCTCCTCCCTAACACACTTTAGCCCCTTCTTATGTATAGTGTCCTCCTATTTTCCTATCTCTGAGGAATATTCTGTATCCTGGGACCGCCAGGTCCCAGTCATGGTATTTGGTGGCCCATGTTTCCATTATTGCTGCCATGTCCACCTCCCTTGCCACTATGAGGGCCTGAAGGTCATACATTTTATCCCCCAGGCTCCTAGCGTTCATACTGATTACCTTCCATCCCTTTTCCTCCCCCCCTCCACTTCTGGCATCTCCTCTAGTGCTGCTACCTAGTTCACTGCCCTTGTTCTTGGGGGTTTTCTTGCTTCCCATCCTGTACCCCTGTGTGCCCTCCTTCCACCTGCCATCCCGCACTCCTAGTTTAAATGTCCTGCTACCTCAATATACCCCAATCTTCCATTTCATCACCTTTTGCCCTCCTTATCATAGACTACTGTCCTCCCAGGTCTTTCCCCACCTTCCCACTAACTCATATCCTTTTATGTGACACCATTTGCCCAACCATTCATTAAATTCCTTGATCCTTTATTTTCCAGTCATACTCACCTTCGGCACTGGTAACACCTCAGAAAAAGTAGCCGTTCTTTCTACCTTCCCCCTCTTGTAAACTTCCCAGCTCCTCAAACCTCTTTTGGACTACCTCTGCTGTACTACCAGCCAGGTTGTTTGTCCCCAGATGTAGAACTATATGAGCTCTCTCCCTTCCCCTTCTAGCATATTTCAGAACGGATTTTCCCATTCTTTCAGCTGTCATCCATGGCATGGCCTCCACCTATATACAACTATGCCATTCTCACTTGCTACCCTAACTTATCCCCCTTAGTATTGAATCCCCCAGTACTAGTGCTCCCCCCATATTTTCCTATGCCTGTTTCTTCTCCTTTGTTCCTCTCCTGTGTGACTCCTCCTCACCAGCACATATTACCCCAACTGTCCTTGTCACTGTTTTTCCTTCCTGACTCCTCCTCCAGCACATACTTCTCCCACCCGCCCTGCCACTGTTCCTCTTCTGCCCAACTCCTCCTCCTGTTCATAATCCCCGTCTGTCCCTGTCTCTCTCCTACTATCCGTCTGCACCTTTTCTACACCATTCCCTCCCTGTTGCTTTTCCATCAGTATTCTCCACTGCTACCTTTGCTATGCCCCTGACATCCTCTCCATCCGCCCTGCTTCACATTGCTGCATCCCCGCTCCTTTTGACTGTCTCTCCAGCTGTGACCTTCTCCCCTTCCACCCATGATGTCTCCACCAACTGACTACTGCCCCTTGTGCATTCCCCTCCCTTTTCCTCTCTTGCCCCCTTCTGGAGACCCTTTTCTCCCTTCTCTGCCCCCAATGTTGCCAGCACCGCAAACCTATTACATCCCCCCACTGCTGTGCTGTGTGCATGCTCCTTTCTCTTGCCTGATCCTTCCCTTCAGTGCCTGGGCTCCCATTCATTTTGCCCCTTCACCCTCTCCCCTTCCCCACCTTCAATCCAATGCTCCACCCATGAGGTGTTCTCATGTTCATCCCCATCCCCTCCATTGAACTTTTGCTCCTCTCCTGCAATATCCTCATGTTGCTCCCTGAGGGAGGTCCCCTTGCCCCATCTTCTCCCCATCCCCCATCCTGTCCAACTCTCTACCAAGCCACAGCATTGTGTCCTCAATTCTTCTCAGCCTATGACAGATTGGACATCCCCTCAGCCTCCACAATATGTTCATCCAAACCACCGCCCCACATCCATTGCAGCCCACTATCCTACCCATGATTCCTGCTCCGGCTAAAAAATACAGTACTATCTATAAATTCCTAACCAGTTCAGTCACTACTTCTACAGTACCAACTATAAGTCCAGAGGAGGGCAACTAAAATGGTACATGGTCTGCAAGAGAAGCCTGATGAGGAAAGACTAAAGGAGCTTAATATGTATTCCTTGAGGAAAGAAGGAGAGGGGGACATGATAGAAACCTTTTAGTACCTCAGTGGAATCAACAAAGTCCAAGAGGGTAGCATCTTTCAGAAAAGAGACATGCAAGAACAAGGGGACACAATTTAAACGATAGAAGGAGGGAGTTCAGGGCAATGGAGGAAGTATTATTTCACAGAGAGGGTAGTGGATGCATGGAACATGCTTTCTGAGGAGGTTGTGGGGTATAAAACTGTGGAGAATTCAAGAATGCATGGAAAGACATAAGGCAATTCTTGTGGGAGGTAGGAAGAAATAGGCTGTTGGTTAACTAGGATCTGCGGCTCATCCAGTAGGTAGGGAAATGGGCAGACTGGATGGGCCAAGTGGTCCTTATCTGCCGTCAAAGTCTATGTTTCTATGTTATTAGTGCAGTTCCTAGCTATCATTCCTCACCCTTCTAAATGCATAGAGCATAAAATGATACCATCTACCAGGACACAATACTACACTCTTCACTACAACCCTTGCCACTTCTACCAGCAATGAGCCCAAACAATATTAACTTAACAACAGTTTACAGTACTAACTCTACATCCTTTCCCAATTCATAGATTGAGATCTACTCTCTACAGTACCACACAGCACAGTGCTACCTATATTTCTTTACCAAATCTTAGAACTTACACAATTGTCCTCACCACCCCTTCAACTGAATGCCAGCAACTTTCCCCTCACCCTCCTATGGCCAGTAATGCCATAAATAGACTCACCCAGAGCTCTCTGTCCAAGTCATGATCAGTTCCTTCCTGACCCTTTCCTTTGTAGGCTCTTCCCCCAGAGAGCGTGCCTTCAGCTTTTCCCCAGCTCTGCAGCTCCAGCTCCTCCCACCATGGCTATTTAATAGTGGTTGGGGCCAGGGTGGCAGGGTAGGGCTAAACCAAACCTGCTGCCGCCTCTCAGTCTAGGGACACTGTGCCCTCTGCTGTTCCTGATCCCTGTTCGGCGCAACAGTCACCTTGTTCCCGTCCTCCTCCTCCTCCTGACTGCTGTGGGAACATGAAGTGGTTGGGCCTTCAAATCCTCACACTCCCTACTCTATTGGCTACTTCCAGTAGGTGCTGATACAGTGACTGGCCCCTCCTAGAGCCAGAAGCCCAGCAGCAAATAAACAAAGCCTGCTGTTCACCTCCTCAGTCTGGGGCTGCTGTGTCTCTTCACTGCTTCAGATCCCTGTTCGGTGCGACTGCTGCCTTGTTCCCATCTTCCTCCTGACTGCCGTAGAAGTGTGATGTGGCTGGGTCTTTTAAAGCCTGGCCTCACTTTCAAATCCTCATGCTTCCCACTCAATTGGCTCCTTCCAGGAGCTGCTGCTTCAGTGATTGGCCACTCCTGGTGCCAGAAGCCCAGCAGCAAATAAACCAAGCCTGCTGCCTGCCTTCTTGGTCTGGGCCACTGTGCCTCTCTGCATCTCTGTCTCCAGATCCTCTTCCTCCCAACTGCCAGATAGAAAGTAAGTGTATTAGCTTGTTTATGCTAGATCATTACTATCTGCCCTATATAACTGCCAGATAGAAAGTAAGTGTGTTAACTTGTGTGAAGAAGAAAATTCTGTATAACAATGCTGTAAAACAACGGTGCATAGAAAGCACCACAAAATGGCTGCAGAACTGAAACAATCTTCATAAAATGGTGGATAGTGGAAAATTCCATAGCATAGCATAGCATGTCCTTGGTAGCAGAGTAAGCATGTCCTTGGTGGATGATGGTAATTTCCACAAGCATGTCTTTGTAGTAAGGCATGCCTTGTGGATGATGGAAATTTCCACAAGCATGTCTTGGTAGTAATGTATGCATGCCTTCTAGATAATGTGGCTAAAGTAAGTTAGCATAATAATCAGTATAGCCAGTCAGTAAGTTACAGCAGTATTACATGAAGCGTACTGTCCAATAAAATTGTGCCAAGAAACTGTTATGTAAGTAAGGCAGGGTATAAAAAGAGGAGACTTACTATTGTAATTGGAGCATTGCCATAACAACATGGGGACCTGGCTCTCCGTATGCATATGTGAATAAATGGTTTGAACTCTGCACAAGACTGTTTCTTTGTCTCTGTATAACAAGTAAGAAATTTCCACGACACTTGTTTATGCACGATCATTACTACCTGCCCTATATAACTGCCAGATAGAAAGTAAGTGTTTTGGCTTGTTTATACTAGATCATTACTACCTGCCCTATATAACTGCCAGATAGAAAGTAAGTGTTTTGGCTTGTTTATACTAGATCATTACTACCTGCCCTATATGACTGAAAGACAGAAAGTAACTGTGCTGGCTTGTTTATGCTAGATCATTCTACCTTCCCTATATAACTGCCAGATAGAAAGTAAGTGTGTTGGTTTGCTTATTCTAGATCATTACTACCCGCCCTATATAACTGCCAGATAGAAAGTAAGTTTTCGGCTTGTTTAAGCTCGATCATTATGACCTGCCTATATAACCGCTTAGATAGGATGTGTATTGTTACGTGTAATAACTAATAGGTTCTTAGTCCTCCAGTTAAGAAGGGTAGCCTACTTTTACCATCCTGGGGAGTCCACTTAACTTCCTCTAAATTTCTGGTGGACCACCATGGCAGAGGCAAGGTGATGAAGTGAGGTGTAGAGCAGACAGACCATTCCCTGAGACAGCAGAGCAGCACTGGTCGACATGCTAAAGGCCCTGCTTGGGCCAGTCCACCCTCCACCGATGTTTCTCCCTATCTGACCCCTCTTAGGAAGGGTGCATTCCCAGATTACCCACAGCTTCCAAATGTACCTCTTGAGCCACACTAAAGCACCAAGCAGCAGTGCAATGGCAGAGGCTACCTCCCATCCTATGGGTTCTCAGTCCTCCTATCAAGTTGCTTCCCAGCTAGGGCATGAGTCCAGGGTGCTGGCATAGTAAGCATCTCCACCTGGCAACCGCATTATCAGCCGCTGCTTATTCTATGTAATAATGTCAAGAATTTCTGGCCCAGCTGAAACCAGGTTTGTTCAGAGGGCAATCGTGGGTCTCTTGCTGAGTGCGCCTGAGGAGGGTGGACAAACAGCAGAGCTGAAGCGCATCATACTATAAGTGGCGCAGGCAGATTAGATGGGCAGTCAGTATTTTCTGCCATCAGTGTCTATTCTATTCTATGGTCAGCCAGAAAGGCTAGAGTGTATTACTCTGAAGGGCCCTACCCCTATGGCTGACTTACAAGTAGAACCTGGTGGGGTCTACTCTTAGAGCATCAGGGAGGGTGGAAATAGAGGACAATTACACATCTGTTCAGGTGGCGAGGGTCTGAGTAAAAACCTCTTTCCAGTATACTTTACACTGACTGCTTCCCTCGTGGTGTTGTACAGTCTTTCTGATTAACTGTTCACATAAAAAAGTGGTTGTCTTTGATCCTAAGCAGCATACAAACCCTGCTGTCAAGGAGAACCATGAGAATGTAATGATTCTATTCCAGGCTACATCACAATTCAACATTTTCAAACACATGATGGATTACAAATCTGCTACCCACTAAACTTGTGGTTCCTGCAAAAAGTGCAGTGCAGACCTTCTGGAGACTGCAGTGCTGATCCAGATGCATGCCCATCTTGGGGATGATGGAGGAGGTTGCTGGACTCCAGGCTGAGTTGGCTAGGCTGTGGGCAATCTCTTTCTCCACCATGGGGCCACTAAATCTGACACAGATGCCTCAGAGGGTGCCTAGAAGGAGGAGCAGCTGGATTGAGGTGGATTCTGTTAGGTAGCAGGTCAGAACTGATAAAGCTACAGAATTCCTATGCCACTCTGGCTGGAGTGAGATTGCCCAGAGGAGGCACCCCATGTAGGGTCTGAGGAGGATGTGGGGGTCCTCAGTAGTGGAAACCCCAGGAGGGTAGTAGAGGACTCCAGATAAGGAGGAGGCAATTTATGGGGGACTCTAACTTTGAGGGGATAAATCTGGAAATAGAAAAGGTGGTGTTGGGGAGGCAGGTTAGATGCCTGCATGGCACCATGCCCTGAAGGGATAGGAACTGGATCCTGAGGATCACTAGGACAGCAGGGAGGAGGAGGCTGAGGGATGTCATTGCAAATCTGGGGACCAATTACCTGGTTAGGGATGGGGTTGGCATAGTACAGGGGAGTTTAGGGATCTGGGGAGAGGTCTTATGCAGGCAGCATGTTCATTTTATGTTTGCTTGCATGCATGTGCAAGAAACGTAGTGCCATCATCTGAGTTTTTCAGAGGTGTGTCAGCATCTTCCATTTCAGTCAGTGTGTTTGCAGGCATGGTCACAGTTCTCCAATCACTGCTGAAGCTGTCTATGACAGCAGTTGAAAATGCAGTGCATATAGTTGAAAGAGGGAGCTATGCCTCAGTGAGCAGCTCCCTCACACACACACAGATCAACTGTGTTGGTTACCTGATAGATTGCTGTAGTCTTGTCTAGCTTAGAGAGACAAGCCACACATCATTACTTTAATAAACTGTTCCCTGCGAAAGCAGGACCACCAAAATGTGTGGGTGCCTAACAGTCCTTACACACGCCAGCTCTCCAAAGCACAATCTTCATGGACTCCATGGGTTCTAATCCTCCAGAAAAAATACCTCAGCATTTGATGTGAAAACTCAGACTTCTTTGTATGTGTAATTCCAAGCATTTTCTCTTACTAGACTCTGCCAATGTGAACTCCTCGCTGCTAAAACCTATGCAAATGAACTTGAGCGTACTTTACTACCTGCAGCTGAAGCAAAGAACAGCCAGAATGCACAAAGAACATATTGCTATGCATTTCAGTAGCAGCCAGTGGGGAGGTTTTCATGACTGAAGCACTTTAATGCGCCTTTAGGTGCTGTCATACACACCCTGTGTGGTAATTCACCAAACTGCACACTTAGTCTGGTAATGCAGTCAAAATATTTTTTCTCTGAATTGCCATGAGCTGGCATTTAGATAGAATCACACAGCTCTTCTCAGATCAGATGCTCAATGAAGTCACATCACCTTGTGACCCTAAACATCTTAGGGTTAGACATGTGCCCTAACAAAATAGCGAAAACTAGGTATAGAAAAAGAAAACACAAATTCAACCGTAGCTCACAATCGAATCCACCCTTTTCTCCGGTGAATCTGAAGCCGCCTAACAGCCCACCCCTGGGTGCTCATGCACTCCCTCCACCCGCACAACATATGGCCGACGGGGTGCTGTTGCATTTTATTTCATAATTTTCTGATCCTGTTGCTGCCACCATACTGATACAGTAATATTTTTTATGGCTCAAAAACTGCTTGACATTAGCTGAATTATCAATGGCATCCCTGTTTGACACTGTGGTGCGGAACATGGTGGTGCTCAAATTTTAAGCCAAGTATTACATGCAGATATGTTGTTATTGACTCATGTCACTTACCATTTTATACATCTATTGATTTTTTCAATTCACTTTTGCTGACAAATGTTGATCGCAGGGATTCTGGTGTCACAATTCAGTTCACCAACGTGTAACACCTTAGTGCAGATGCTAAGTAACTGTTTTAAAATGCTGAAAAAGTTAACAGCGATGAAACTGCATAAACTTCTTTCTTCCGTGTCTGGAGTTGTAGTGGTGTTATTGGCAAGTGCATGTCCCTTTGCTCCAGATCTATCAGTGAGATGTCTATTCTGTGCAATGGACAGTGGCTGAATGTTATCAGCTGACAGTTTTCATTTCATTATCAGCAGATAAATATTCAGGGCTTTGCAAATGCAACTTTGCTGGTAGCACAGTTTCATACCCCCAAGTGTCTCATCAGTTAGTGGTTATATCTAACTACGATCACAAAAGTATGAAAAGATTTGCCGCTGAGTAATGTAAATGCTAATCCACCTAAGCACCTTTAGGCTGCAAACATAATTTAAACGATAAGGATTCTGGATCGTGTATCACCCTTGGCACAGCAATGGTTAATAAGTTTAAGCCAATTCTCAGGACATTGTTTCACTTGCCCCTCTCCCCACGCGATCCTGGTCACCTGAAATAAACCTGACATTTTAGTATCTGTTTTACATCTTGGCTCATTTAGGCAATCAACGCTTGTAAGAACATAAACGGACATATAAATGGGGACTATAAGAACATGGTCACCTGAAATAAACCTGACATTTTAGTGTCTGTTTTACATCTTGGCTCAGTTAGCAATCAGCGCTGTAAGAACATAAATGACATATACATGGGAACTATAAGAACATGCCTGTGGGTGCTTCTGCTCAGTCCAGCTGTGCAACATCAGCCTGAAGCCTGTGTAGAGCTTACTGTCTACCACTTTGTTCACTCCCATGTACCTGTACCATTTTACATCCTCCCTGCCTTAGTCCAGCTGTGCTACATCAGCCTGAAGCCTGGTGGGGCTTACTGTTCACCACTTTGTTCACGCACCCATGTATCGCTGTGCTACATCAGCCTGAAGCCTGGTGGGCTTTCACTGTCACCACTCGCTCAGCCCCCTATACCTGCACCATTTCACATCCTCCCTTGATCTACAGTGAGTGGATCCCTCATTCATATGTCACATATGCACGCATAAAAAGAAAAACGGTCTTCAAAAATTAAGATAAATTTATTATGTTTGTTATGTTTGCTTGCACGCATGTGTAAGAAACATAGTGCCATCATCAAAGATTTCGGAGGTGTGTCACCCGCTCTTCCAATTCAATCAATGTATTGGCAGACGTGGCCCCTGTAAGCTAATGCATGATGGAGCTGTCTATGACAAGCTCCAAAATGCAGTGGCATACAGTTCAAAGGGGGAGCTACACTTCAGTGAGCAGCGGTAAGATATCGCTTGCTCATGCGCAGCTCCCCCCACACACACACGCAGGCGTCTGCGCCCCCTCGCACGCACACACACACTGTATAGCCGACGGTGTGCTGCGCTCCCCACCCCCAAAGCATTCCAAATGCCATGCTGGGTGTCCACTCCAGAGTGGAAATTCATGATATAGCCGGGGGCTGCTCAATCCCCCATCGGCTCCACTGTCCTCACCCCCCCGAGTACTGGGTGCCATGCTGGGAGCCCACCCCAGCATGGTAATCGATGCTTTGGGTGATGGGGTGCCCAATCCCCCATTGGCTGAATGCTCCCAACCATCCTTGTGCCATGCTGGGAGCCCACCCCAGCATGGCAAACATCCTGCGTCGTCATTGGAAACAAAAGAACACCTTTAAAGGAAAAACGGTCCCAGGTAGTCTCCCTGGCCCCTCCCACAACCCGCACCCACCTACTGCACACCTTGCCTCCCACACCTCCTCACCCCATACTTTACCTCTGGACCTCGCATGATCTTCGTGGACCGGGAACACGCCTGCACTCTTCAAAGCCGACCGCTAACTGAGGAAATGCCGAACGCTGTATAATGGGCTAGATAGGGTTTTCAACTTTGTTGCATATCTCAGGCATTTTTGGAATTCTTGCACCAAATTTCAACATGGGTTTTTTGGGACCCTTCTCATGAATTATGTCACTGTCATGGCATTATTAGTGTCGAAGGGTGATTTGAATCACTGCACGAAATCACCTTTTGAACTGATTAATGAAATGACACTGCAAGTGTTCATAAGGTGTCTTTAAAGCCTATTTTGAAAATTTGGTGGAAATTTCAAAATCCACTGTTTTCATTTAGAGCTAAGCTAGCAGTTCCTATGCACGCTGTAAGTTCGCAAATTTTCAATATTTTCACTCCAGATTTTCAACATTGACATTTTACCACACCTTCTTATAAGTAGTACAGCTGTCATTTTTCACATCTCACCCAAAACGTGTTTCCGCCTTCATGTAGCTTAATAATGGTGCAGTCGGTGTGCTAAATCAATGTATGGGACAAATTAAGAAAAATCACAGTGACATTGTTCATGAGCAGAGGTCTTAAAATGGCTATGTTGAAAATTTAGGAAGAAATTCCAAAATGACTGTTTTACGAGTTGTGTTGTGCAGTTCCTACGTACGCTCGTAAGTTCGCAAATTTTCAATATTTACACTCCAGATTTTCAACATTGCCATTTTACCACACCTCCTTATGAGCAGTACAGCTGTCATTTTTCACATCTTGCCCCAAATGTGTTTCTGCCCATGTAGCGCACAATGGCGCAGTTGATTGCAAAATCAATGTACGGGACACATTAAGAAAATTACAGTGACACTGTTCATGAGCAGAGGTCTTAAAATGGCTATGTTGAAAATTTGGTGACAAAAGTCCATAAAATGACTGTGCTACGAGTGAGCATTGCGCAGTTTCCACGCACCCTCATAAATTCTTGACTTTGTAATATTTGAAGTCCAGATTTTCACCAGTGGCATTTTTCCACACTGCCTTATTTACAGCACAGCTGTCATTTTTCACAACATGGCCGAAGTGTGTTTTCACTCTTTCAGCGCAGAGATGCGTGGTCGCTGTGGGCAATCATTGTTTGGGACAGATGAAGAAAATCACAGTAACACTGTTCATGATCGGAGGCACCAAAATGCCTGAGTTGACAATCTGCTGTAAAAAAAAATCCCCAACCTAATTATATTTCGGGTGTGCGTTGCACAGTTTCTATATATGCTCATGATTTTACCATTTTTTTAAATATTTTTACTGCAGATTTACAACATTGCCATTTTTTACACCTCCCCATGAACAGTACAGCTGTCATTTTTTACATCCTGTTCAGAATGTTTCTGCATCTGTGGTGCTAAATGCTGTAGTTGCTGTGGATAAGCAGCTTTCGGCTAAGAAACTGATATTCCCCCTGTTCATGAGGTGGTGTCACAAAAAACCCATGTTGAACATTTGGAGTGAAAATAACAACGAATGCCTGAGGTATTAGGGTTTCCAACCATAACGCCCAACCCTGTAGAGAATGACAGACATCAGGGGTGTGACTTGGGATTCTTGCCTGTAATGCTCATACCATTCCATACCCTGCAGCCAGTGAAAAGCATTGAGGTATGCCTTGGACTCTTCGGCCCCAAAGTTCACCCTCATTTCCCATATCGCACTCATCCCACTGTATTTCCTAATGGAATGGGTGACATATGACCAAAGACCCTAGAACACCGTGACACTTTCCAGTGTCTGTAGGGTGGGTGTACTGAAATGGCGGTCAAGTTATGGTTGATTTGACCCAAAGCACACCCCAATGCCTGTCACTCTCTGCAGGGGTGGTGGGTTTGTTTAGTTCAATACTTCACTGCCATTACTATTACGCAGCTCTGTAATCTCTACACTACCACTGCCAATGCCAGCAAGCAAACATTTGGCATTGACAAATGCTTCTTTATTACCATTTACATCATAGCCACTGTAGTCAAATGTAGGATTTCTTTACTGCTGATTTATATCCAATGAATCCACAAAATTCAGAAGCACTGCTTTGGGCATACACTCCATTTTAATGCCAATAATTTCAAGCAATATTCAAGGAGCTTGATGATACCAACATTCCTTAATTTTTGCATATTTCCAACAAACATGCAGCCTGTTCTTACCTGAGCTCATACGTGCAAGCTTTCTGTGTCTCCCTGATTTTAAAACTCTTCATAATTTAAGTTATACTAGCCATGCAACAAAGTAAGATGCATTACTTTTCTTTCATTCATAACAAATGCTGTTGTTCCTGCAAGAATAGTTTTACACTGGATCTAGTCAAAATCTCAAGTAATTAGAGTGTAGTCAGTATTTCGAATAGGAATACAGCGTGAAGATATCAGAGCACTGAGAAAAGATAGCGAGAGCTAAAAAAATACAGTGAGAGAAAAATTGCAGGCACAGGTTGAAAAGGACATAAACAAGAAAACTTTCACCGCACATACCCTACAATAGTGTTTTATATGGGCCCTCACACCCTACTTAATATAATTAACTCTGAGGAGGGGGCAAACCTGAGGGGAAGAAAGTCAGGGTGCTAGGTGGATGTTGTTGTTCCACAACCTAAATGATAAAAAAAAATTGCAGCTGGTGGATGTTCATTCCATAACGTTATTGATATAAACAAAACACACTTGAGGGACTTGGTTGGGACTCAAATCACAGTTAGCTTGAGCTTCACTGATTCTCAAAGGCTATCACACTAGCCTCTGAACCACGGAAGCAGTGCAGTTCTTTGGTTATTCAGCCATGGGTCATAACTTTCTGGTCCGAGTCATCACAGCTACTGGTACAGCGCTGTAATGTGCCGAGGTTTTATTTCCACCATAGCTGTAATCCTCATGCTCTTTTTGCTGTGTGATTGTACAGTACTATGCTTTTTTCCTTAGGAGGGCAGATGCCAATAGGAAGTGAGCTCCCCAGTCGGCAAAAATACAGGTAAAAGCAGACAGGAATTGATTCTGCCGGCAAAACAAAAATGTTTGGGGGGGACGATGATGCCGAGGGGGATTGGGCACCTCCGCAAGCAACAAAAGGAGGAGACACATTGCTGATGGGGAGTGCGGTTTCTATTGGTATTGTGATTAGGTAGCAGCAGCGGCAGCTTCACTGCCGCCATGTTGCCTGCACCACTGGAGGTGTGTATTTGTCATGCTGCATGACAGCTTCAGCCTCATTGCAACTGACCTTTTCTTTTGTTGCTAGATGCTACATTAGGCATGTATGAGGTCAGTGCCTCCTGCTGCCTGATTGTGGAATGAGGATGCACCTTCTGATGTGTGCCTTGCATTCGTCCAACAGTGACCACGCCCAAATCTGCCATTATTGTCATATGTTATGCGATGCGCCAAGCCAACATAAAAAGGGATGGGGACTGTGCAGAGAGGAATAGGAAAAGGCAGACATCCTGAACAAGTATTATTGCTCGATGTTCACAAAGAGAATAGGATGGACTGCAAAAAAGTAACAGGAACTGAAGGGAGGGAAGTGGACACTGTTGGGGGACTTCAATCTCCAGATGTAGACTGCAGCCTCACACATGCGTTATTTATTTATGTATTGATTGAATTTTGTTGACCCGGTAGGCCCACTGGGCCTAGAAGTCCCTTTTTCAGTGGCGACCAGGGGGAGGGGGGATATAGATGGTAAGTAACCGAAATTGAAACAGAATAAGCTGCTGGTGGTATTTTTAGTGAATGGGAGAATTTGACAGACATCGGGAAATTCTCTACTCTGCTGCAGGGGACCTTGGCCATCTAGCTGTTTGCTAAGATGTTGCCGCCTCGACCCTGGAGTGGTGGTAGTTCTGCTGCTCTTTGTCCCCAGGGATCTGATCCTGCTTCTTGCCTGACTCACAGCCTGATTCTCACTGCCACATCATTTAGACACAGTACCTGATTTGGATGATTTCTCTGTCACCCTTCATCTACTACTGCTGCTACTGTGCTCCTGGACTCTGGGCCAGCTAGCATCCAACCTGTCCTCCTGTCCCATTACTGAGGCCCCAGTTGTGATTCTTGACTCCATCACAGTTGCACCTCTCACCTTCATCACCACACTATCTTGAGGGACTTTGTCTCAAGAGGACGACTTCTTACCGGCTTACCACCCTCACAGTTCAGTCACCGCTAGTCACTACCTCTCCTGCCTTGATGATTCAGTCTGTGATTTCTGGAGGCCTTACCTGAGTCTGTTCCCCGGCCTGCTGTGGCAACCTATCTCCTAGTGATGCTTCTCAGCTGACCAGGCCTGTCTCCGGCTTTTGCCTCATGTAGCCACGGATGGATGCAACAGTGTCCTGTGCCCTGTGACTCTCTTAGGGCTGTCAGTGCTCAAGATAATGTACTGCACACTTTTGCCTCTGGTGTGCTCCATTTTGATTCTCCTTCACCTGTTTGTTCCTCCTAACAGGTCTCTCTCCACGCTGATTCAGCTCTCCACAGACTTCCTGCCAGGATATTCTTCTGGTTCATTCTCCTTGTTTCCTCCTGGCTTCCACTTCTACATCACGCCTCTGCTGCTACTGCTCACTTCGGATGAGGTCCTCAGCTTCATCAGCTACACTGTCACCTTCCTTCCTGCAGGTGAGCCTTTAGAGGCTTTGCAGTTTTGACTTGAGTGATTATTTGCAGAATTTGTGCACCTGCACGATGAGAAACATCTGCTCGCTCTAAAATATTTTGGGGATCTTTCTGCTGCTCCTGACAGGAAGACTGTGTTACATTCTATTCTTAGAGACTCTTAGGTATTACTGCAAGTGAATTGTTTGTATTTATACATATTAAAGGGGAACCTGCTTATGATCTCAGTTTTAAAAATTTTTACACTTTGAAAAGTTTTTGTCAAGTATGAACTTGTTAGCATCAGCTATTATAGGCCCCTTTATGCTCATTCCTCTACTAAACCTACCATTACAAGTTTACCTTGCTTTTTCATAATGAGGGAGTAAGCATATGGATGTCCAGTATTGGCTTAAGCAGCGCTGCAACATTCTCTTGAGGTCCTTTGACCTATCTTGGATGAAGACCTTGTTCGACAGAGGGTTGGAAGATAAAGGTGCGATTGTGGCAGACTGACCGACATAAAACATTAACCAGGCTGTTTTATATTGGTCATGATATGGGTTGTGTTTTTAACCTGGTCAGCCCCACACTTGCCATAAGTGTGGTGCTCAAATGCACGTTAGCCATACTCTGTGACAAGCCTCAATGCTTCTTCTTTGGCTTGGCTTATGGCCATGTCAGCCTTAGTTGCCCTGATCCCAGAGATGCAACCTCTGTGATGAATCTGGCCATACTGTCAACAATGTCCATGGGCAGATTACAACAGGTTGATCACCTCTCAGGACCCGGTGGCTTCTTATCTCTGACTCTCAAAATCAGCTATTGCGCCAATACACTTGTATCAAGAGGTGGTGTCCCACCCCACAGAAATTGTCCTGACTTCACCTCCTGAGTTCACAGTGAGTGCTCCTTGCTCACACATCTCTTGTTCCTCCCCTTGAGGTACCGTGCCCGGGGTCATCTCCTTCCAATCCTATGCCTCCTCCCTCTTGACCCGGTTCCCTTTATGGAGGTTTCTCAGGGTAAGAAGGGTAGTCTAAGGG
The DNA here is from genome assembly GCA_016271365.2 of Neoceratodus forsteri. Classification (NCBI taxonomy): domain Eukaryota; kingdom Metazoa; phylum Chordata; order Ceratodontiformes; family Ceratodontidae; genus Neoceratodus; species Neoceratodus forsteri. The sequence continues at coordinate 186,587,563 of CM057459.1, read as the reverse complement.
AGTTCAAAGGCTCCTGGCCCTCCACTCATCAATCAATTCTGAGTAGGAATCGTTACCAAGCTCTGAATAAATGGAAGCAGTGGAGTGACATAGTGAATGTGAAAATGATTCTGATTCCTCTCAGGCCTCTTCCGCCCTTATGGGATTACTCCTCTGATTCCCAAGTTGATCCCTCTAGTTCTAAGCTTGCAGCATTCTGCATGTGCATCCACCTAGCTTAGTTTTTTTTCCATTTCCACTCTGTTTTTTGACACCTTCTACACTTTCTCAATGTCTGTAATTCAGCCTTCACTGCCTTACTCTAATGTGTGCAGCATGAAGTCCTGTAGGAAACTTCTGTTTTGCACAGTTTCTTCTGGCTCTCCTCGTGTATTTTATCTGCTTCAAGATACCAGGCTGAAAACCATTATGAGCTGTCCTGAGCTTCTGCCAGTTGTACCAAGGATCAGTCCTGTTGGTCCTGGTGTGATAAATGTGATGGCTTGGGGATTTTTGTTTTCCTGATTTGTTTATACTGTTGGACAAGACTGGTTGATGCGTTGTCCCTGGCTGGGCATTGTTGTTTGATTGCACATTTGCTGGTTTACAGCTCAGGATTTTGAATATTAATGCACCTCAAAGTATTGCTGCCTGCTCGACTTATTTCGCTCATACAACCTTATTCACACATTTCCGGCCATGTTTTCCTGGGGAGATTTCACCTGTGAGCCTCGTTAGTGACAGAGGAGGCTCCACTCAGAATCTTTTTGAGACACTACTGCTCTATGTTCTATACTTCAGACTGCTTCTTCAGGTGGCTACTGTGCAGTGCAGCTCTAGGTGATCAGACCATCATAGAGGCTTCCTGGCCACGCTGCTCTTCCTCTCTTAATAGTCGGGTTCACCAGGCTAGTTATTTCTTGTGAGTCCTCCAGATCACATGGCTGTTTCCTTTGCTTTGGTTTCACCTTCACGGCATCCCACCTTTGATTGTTTCTTCCTGCTGGAATTTGAATAGCTCTTGCTCTCAGATGGTTGCATTATTAGGGACTGCTGTGATTTGTTGGTGGCATGCATTCAGTGTTGGATGCCTATGTATCTTTTTGTTCCCTTCCTTGTTTCTGTGGGAAGACACCAAAGCAGATCTTAAACAGTTCTTTTCTTCGCAATGTAGGAGAAAAATCAGCCTTTTATCGACAGCATTTACTTTATGGCATTTACAGGACACTGTTTCCAGGGCACATACATCTGGACAGGATTACTCACCTCTTATTGCTTCTCTGAAGTCTCGGATGGAGGCATATCAGCACGACAGAGCTTGTTCTTCACGCCTTGAGTTTGGCCTCTATGTGCACCCATTCATCTAAAGCCTCTTTAGACGATTATGCGTTGTTCAGACAGGGTGTTAGCCACGCATATTGATTGTCCTCATTGACCAAGACCCTTGATGGTTTATGACACTATAACCTCTTCAGCAGCGTTTTTTCTCATCTGAATGCCATCTTGGCTCCTTCTGTAACCTCTTCTGCAGCCGCCTTTTCTTGACTTCCTGCTTCTGTCTCCTCCTTCTGATCTATGTACTGGCTGACCTTCCGATTTCTTTGTTGGAGGTACAAGCAGCAGTTAAGAAACAGTAGCGTTTACCTCTGGACCTGATGGCCTGACCGTGGAACTTTATCACACGTTTCTCTGATTTATTTTCTCCGACTATTACCCTGCTCTTTAATACCATTATTTCTACTCATTCTGTTCCTACATTTTTCAGATGCAATTATGATTCTTCCCTTTAAATAGGGTATAGGCAGATATTCGGAATTGGAGACCATTAAGCCTCCTGAATGTGGATTACAAGATCTTTGCGACTGTCCTGCTCCATCGCCTTTTCCTTATGCATTTCAAGGTTATTTCAGAGGTTCAGACTTGTGCTATCCCCACCACTCTATTGTTTCTAATCTTTCCTGAGGGATATTTCTGCTTTTCAGTTCTTCTTCTTCCTCTCCTCACTACTCTTTTCTTGATCAGGAGAAGGCATTTGATAGGTGAACCATGCCTATCTCTTTCAGGTCTCTCTCTCATTATGGTATTCCTCAACGCTTTATTCAGTGGATATGACTTCTATATTTTACTGCTTGGATCCAGCCTTATGTAATGGTGCTCCTTGTTCCTCCTTTTTGGTCGCATCTGTCGTCCGTCAAGGCTGCCCTTTGAGTCCTCTTTTTTGTTTTTCATTGTTTACTTTCGTCAGCTTTTGCATCATCCTTCATCCCTCATCTTTCCTTTTCTTATGTCCCCATTCCTACAGTATTGCATATGTGATGACTTTTGCATTCTCACTACTCCACAACTTCAGGAGTCGGACTTGCTTCATCTTCTTACAGACTTCAGACTAGCATCTTGTTCTGTGCTGAACTATGGTAAGAGCTCTGCTCTGCCCCTCCCACTGTTGCCACCCTCTGATTCCCTTTGTCTCTTGTTGTTGGGGTACCTCTGTCCTTCACTCCAATCAAGATTTTAGGATTGACTCTGTGCCGTTGACGATGCCCTTGATAATTGGACTGTTATTTAGATAAAGCTTTGCACACAATTGCCTCTTGAAAGGGTATTCTATTGCTAGTGGAACAGGTTTTACTGTTGAAAACATTAATTCTCCCTTATTTCTTCATGTGGCTTTGTGTTTTTCCGTCTTTTCTTTGGAAGCTTGTTGTGTAATGTTTTTCCACGGTTTTTAGGGCAGTCGATTAAACTTGCTAAACGAGAATTACACTTATCCTACTATCGCTATGGCGGAGTTCGGATGTTGAATCTTTATATTTTTTACTGCTTGTTCTTTTAACTCCACCGTTTCTTTCTCTTGCATGACCGTCAGTTTTTTGTTGTCTCTTCTCCAACATCTAGTTGTCCTCATTGTGTATGAAGTGGACTCTTTCCTCATGAGATTCTTCTGAACTTTGAAGTACAGCTTCCCCATTATATTATCCTTTTTTAAAGATTCATCAGTGGTCTTTGACTCTACGGTATTCTTTCTTCCTCACGGAAACATTTATACCAGTTCATTACGGGACTTCCTTTCTGATCTTCCAGTGGCACGGAACTCCCTTTGGTGCTATTCTGACCTTGTGTTTTTTCATCAATTACCTGACCCTCATATTCCAGCCGGTTTGGGATATCATTTGGTTGTCCTGTCACAGATGGCTTGGTGCATGATAATTGTAGCTAAGCATGGAGGAAAGGACTTGTCCTCATGCTTCGTGTTTCTTCTATCCTTGAAACCATATTTCATTTTTTATCTATTGCCCCTTTAGACCCTGTTTGGACCTTTTCCTTCATAAGTGGAGGCAAAGGCCTCCTTCTCTCACTTATGATATTTTGATTTATGGCATCTATCCTCCTGGACTTGATCCATATCATCCTAGTACTCTCCTTTTGATTTTTGCTTTTTGCCACTACTATTTGTGGCAGGCCAGATGTGCATTTTTGCTGCAACAGAAACTGAGTGACCCTACCCAGGTTGTCGCTCAGATCTTGCAGGGTATATACACTATTTATTGCAATGAGGAAACCTCTTTCCCCCAGAGTTTTTTGGAGATATTGGAATCTCTGTTCCTGGATTTCTCCCTGACGGTTTTGTTTTTATCCTTTTCCTCCTCCCTCCTTTTGTGGGTAGGGATGAGGACCGTGAACATGTGTATTTTATCTTGTTCATAATTATGTTTACTGCAAACTCTTCTCCTGCTTGTTTTCTGTTTTACTTTTTTATTTTTGTTCTGCTTTTGTATGATGTTAGCATAATTTTTGTATACTGTGTTTATGGTTTCTTGAATGTAATTTCCTACTTTTAGTGGGATGGATGTAGGTGTACAACTATGGATTGTTTCTGTATATAGTTCATGTATGTTGTACTACTTATTTCTGTTTTATGATTGCTGTCATTATTTAATTTTGTGTGTTGTACTACACTTCTGTATACTTTGTTTTAAGTTTTTAATAAACATTTCCCACTTTGGGCTTCCTGTGAGCAGGGGACCTTTGTCTGCGGGACCAAGATGGTGGATGAGAGCCCTTGAGTGGTGGTGGAAGCATGGGGTTGAGGGCTAGCCTTCCTCTTGCCTCGTCTTTGCCTGGGACACTTGATGTTCTGAGAGCTGTGGTAACTAAATAATCTGATTTGGAATCTGCTGCTTGCTGATGGATTGTTTTGAATTTGCTGGCTACTGACCCTGCATTGACTCTGAGCTGGTGTCATTTCTGAGGAGGCTGAAGTGAATCTTTGGCTCCTTCTGGTGAGCAGTCATAGAGACTTGTGATTTACAGCTGCTTTTAATCCAAGGAAAGGAAGTTTCTTGTGAGAAAGCAGCTCTTATGCAGAATTCAGCAGTCCTGTTCTGACAGCTCTGCAGTTTCTGTCATCCTCTACTCATTTGCAGGACCCGCCCGCTCGCCAATGGACACTGTAGCATGCCTGCTCATGTATTCATTTCCTCTTTGCCTCGCAACCACTGCTTGTAACTCTGTTACTGTTCCTATTGAGTCTGCCGTTTACAATTCTCCATGTCTGGCTATCTGAGCTACTGACATTCAGAACTGGGCCTTGGTCTGTGGACTCAGCTTTGAGGGTGCTGCTAGAAAAGTGTTCTCTGATGCTTGCTGGTCTCCTGTTAAATCTCCCATCGTATGCTGGGTGAGGCTACTTTGTGAGTAGTACTGTTACTAGAGGTTATGAGTTGGCGGTTCTGGCTGATCCATTAGCCATCCTGATTGCCTACATCTCACCCAGCACCCTGCCCTGCATCTCCTCGTAACTGTTCATTGTTACTGCAGGCGGTGACCGTTCACTGCAGTGCCTTGAATCCAGCTCCTGATAGTGTTAGAAGAAAACTTTCCTTATTGTTTCATCTCCTCATTATGCCTGTTAAACGCCACTGTCCGGCCGTCCATCTCTCTTTGGTGGCTGGACCACTGATCATGTTTATGTGCAGAACTGGCTGAGTCCATGGTTCTGCCCATGAACTGTATGCCTTATCCATATCTCTGGGAGACTTAATTTCTGATATCGCTTAGACGCTGGGTTTGGACAGGTTCAAAATATCACCACTGAAAACTACAGTCAGGGACATTTTTCTGTCCATTCTATTAACTGCTTCCTATAAACCATATTGATTTTGTTTCATAATGACAGAGTGGATTTGTCTATGTGATTATTGTTGAAATGCTTTGTATTATTATTGGGGAACCTGAGGCCATATTGACTCTGAAAAATATATGGGTGGGGGGTCAAGGTACTGCTCAAGCTCCGATGACTTTGACTGTCCACTTCCTTTTTGGGGTTGTGATAGGAGGTATTTTTTTATTTTTGCCATTTAAGGCCTGCTATATGTGTGATGATCCTCTCACCTGAGTAGTGCTTGGATAAGGTTAAATGTAACCCAGTGGAGAATTGTCATGTTAGCTCTGCTTGTCTCAGTGAGAGTAATGCATTTGTGAGGAACCCTGGCATACTTTTCAGAACTGTATCGGCAGGTTCAATCAGAAGCACCATGATGATGGAACTGGTACCTGGGGAGCTCATAATCAGGGGCAGCATGATGCTGAACTGTACCTGGTTCCACAATCAGAGCACCATGATGATGGAACTGTACTGGGCAGCCCACAATCAGGAGCACTATGATGATGGAACGTACTGGGCAGCCCACAATCAGAGCACCATGATGATGAAACTGTACCTGGGTGCCCACACCAGGAGCACCATGATGGAACTGTACTGGGCAGCCCACAATCAGGAGCACCATGATGATGGAATTGACCAAGCAGCCCACAATTGGGAGCACCATGATGATGGAACTGTACCCAGCTCACAGTTGGGAGGAGCATGATGATGGAATTGTCCTGGGCAGCCCACAATCAGAGCACCATTATGATGGAACTGTACCTGGGAGCCCACAATCAGGAGCACTATGATATGGAACTGTGCCGGGCAGCCCACGGTCAGAGGACCGTGATGATGGAACTGTGCTGGGCGGCCCACAATCAGGAGGATGATGATGATGGAATTGTACTCAGGCAGCCCACACCAGAGCACCATGATGATGGAATGATCTCCAAGGCCCACAATCAGGAGCACCATGATGATGGAATTGTACCCGGCAGCCCACAATCAGGAGCACCATGATGATGGAACTGTACTAAGCTCCACAATGTGTATACCATGATGATGGAATTACCTAGCAGTCTACAATCAGAGCACGATGATGTTGATCAGCATTTTATTGTCTCCAAGCCCTGTTGGATGAACTTTGGAGTAAGATTTCCCACAGCCAGATTGCCCCCTGACCTCCAGCCAACTGCACCTGCACCTGGGTCTGTGTGTGTTGTATCTTGTGGTCTTGCACTCACCTGTTCCTTCTGGTGCTTGGCTGTTGCCCCTGAACCTTGAGGGTCCAGCTGACACCGAAATGCCCCCCACAAGCTTCTTCAGAGCTGGTATTGAGATCCAAACGGTGCTGCCCATCGCCCTCAAGATCCTTGGACCCTTACCTGTTCCTGTCAATCCTATGATGTTTGGACACTTTGCGACTCTGAGAACATCTTCCTCTCACTTCCTCCCACCCTGAAGGATCATTGACACTGGAATTGTGATGAAGAGTAGAGGTGCTCAAAAGGTTACGTGAAAGGAAGAGTATGGCTGGTTTTGGGCAAAAAAAAATAGTGTTTTTTTTCTCTTGGTTTTTTTTGCTCCTGCCTTTTTCATGCTGCTTGATATGTTCACACCTTTGCTTGTCACACGTTGAATGTAAACAGCATTAAACATAGAGACAAGAAGAATTTAGTTTTTGCTTTCCCTGCTTCATTACAACTTGCTGATTTTTACATATTTTGCAAGAACTACATCATGCTCAAAGATACTGGTTGGCGTGGCTGTTTTGGTCTCATTAGACCACCTGGTGTTGCATTAGTCCACTCTTCATTTTATTTGCCTAAACCTATGATTTAATGCCTTGCTGATTCGTTATTCTTGACACATTTACATCATTACCATTTGCTTAATCTTGATATACACCCTTAAACTAAATTGAGTCAGACACATTCTTTCTTTATCCAACCTTTTTTTATTCACTTCCCAGCAGATTGTTTCTGATTTCATCTGTGGCCTGAGTCTGCAAGACAAAAGTTCTTTGCTACCACTAAAAGCTTTTTGTGATTCTTTCACACAGGTGTTATTCATACGGCTCACCTATTTAGAAACCTACTTAGACTTTATTAATCAGCACACCTGATATCACTGCAGTGTCTTGTTCATTAGAATGACTTGATTTTTTCATCCCCAACACTACCTATTTCGAATGCTACTGTTACTCCGTTTAATTGACCATGAGGGTATCTATCTCTATTGTGGTACCCTCCTCGTTGTGGTCTGAGTCTTTGAAATTTAATATTCTTGTTGATAGACCCAGAGTTATTGTCTGCATTACATCAATTTCTTTGTCTGAAATCTGTGTTACTTTTCTAAGATGACCCTATTACTTAGTGGATGGATACTAAGACCGATTTAATTCTTCTTTAAATATTATAGTAAGCAGAAATGTAGTACTGCTTTACTTGACCTATTTATAGTAAGACTCTTAATTTTCAGAATTTATTGACTATTGTTAACACTACTGATCAAGACCTTACTTCCAAATTCAATAGTCTTATGACATGATGTTGTTGTCCTCTCGCCACTGCTATGTATGTTCAACATAAATTTAGCATTCAGGGCACTTCCCAGGAAGTTGACCCCTTTGCTTGGCAGGCTCACAGAGTGGGAACTCACACCATGACTCCTCTGGCCTCTTACACACCTGTAGTATTTCACTTTCCCACATAGCTGCTGACTCCTCCAGAGTCCAGTTCACTGACATACCCTCAGACCTTAGTGAGATTCGAGAGTTTTTGAGGACCATCCCAGTACCAACCGTTCCCTCTCGAATAGTGCAGCAGGCAGACCGTTTGGTTACCTGTGAGGAGTTTGGAGTTGTTCTCCAGCACTTTAAAAATTGTTTCCCTGGGCTGATGGTTTACCTTTGAAGATATAAAATTATTGGTGACCATCCTGCCCGAACTTGTTGCTGTGTTTAATGCTATGTTGAGCACTAGTACTATTCCTTTGAGTTTGATAAAGGAACTTTGATTTTTGTTTAAAAAGGGAATAAAGTTGACTATTCAAGACCTATCGCATGTTGAATGTAGATGTAAATTGCTTTCAAACGTTCTGACTACGACTGCTTGGATAGCTGAACAGGTTATTTCCCGGAACAGGCTTTGTACCATCCCTACCATAGTATCCAGGATCATTTGATCCTATTACAGGAAGTCTTTTCCCATGGTCTCAAAGGTCGCAGGATTTGTGGTGTCTTTCGATCAGAGGAAGGCATTTGATCCATCTACACAACCTTCTTGGGAATCTCAGTCACTATCATGTTCCTCCTCCTGTAGGGTGATTCAGTCCCATACTGCTACTGTGACACCAGTTGTGAGGCCATGTTGGTCCCATGGTCTCTATTAAGTGAAGTCCAGCAGGGTTGTCTCATGAGCCCTATACTGTACACTTTTGATCCCTTGCTGTGGTCCATTAATGACCCTGCTACGGCGTCGATATTTGCCATCTTCAGGCTTTTCCATTGTCATGCTTATGCTGATGACCTTGTTTATTAGTTGTCGATCTGGCTGTTCACTGGCTTTCACCCTGTTCATCCTTTGGCAGTCCAGTGCTTCTTTAGTTTAAATAAATGCTGTGGAGGTTTGGGTTTAATCTCAGTCCCAGTCTGCTCTAGGCCTATTTTCCACCTTGACCTCTGACATCCTTGAAATAAGCTACATTCTGTTGAGATGGCTATTAAATCGAGAAACTTTCTTTTGGAACATAAAGTCATGTAATGAATAAAAGTAAGATTGAAAGAAAAATAGTTTTTTGGTAAGACTTTTCTTATTCCATTTATTTGTATTCTAGTTATGTGTTTCCCATACCCAAATGTTGGAACCCCTTTGAGTGTTTTCCAAGCTTGGGCAGCTGTCTCAACCCTATCACAGAATGTAATATTTGTCTTTAGGAGGGTAGCCGATATGGTTAACCCAATTTTTTTTTTCCCCATAGTTTATCTCCTTTCCCTAGCTGCCACTCCAGCTCTTTCTTGTGGTTGTGGACATCCCACTGCCTGAACCCAACCCATAGACCTAGTCCCCATGAAGTTGCAAATTCCTGGGCGGGACAAGAAGAGGGGTCAGACAACCTGTAACTATATTTTTTGGGTCTGAGATCTGTTGGTGGGTACAGCAATCATGGGCCGCCTTGGTCCTCCATCTTCCCGGCTGAGGCAGGTTTTTCCATTTTCTCCCCCCAGCAGCAAGTGACTTCCCAACATCGCGACATGGCATCGGTGTCCAAGCTGCTCAATGGTTCATATCTCATCCCCTACGAAGTATCAAGATCCGATATGTGCATCTGAAATGCTCTTTTGAAGCAGAATATCTTTGACTGTAGCCATCATAAAGTATGCTTATACTGTTATGGTGCTGTGCTTTGCTCTGAATCCTGATGTAACCGTGTTTAATAGGCTTCTGGATTCTAAGTAGCACCCCTATTGGACACACTATTTTCGATTAATTTAGAACAGAAAGGGTGAGTACAGAGTTGGTCTGTAATGATTTTGATAGCTGTGGTCCCCTGCTTTTAATAGAGTGATTCTTGGGCTATTTTACATTGAGGCAGAGTCTACCCTGGGAGAGTGACATGTTGAATCGGTGGGTGATTGGCACATAGCATAAGATAAAAGTACATTTCAGATCAGACACCATCCATTACGACACTGAACATGTCATTATTCAGTAAGACAGTAATCAAAAGCTGTATGAATCATTGTAACAATATTTCTTGCTGACAGGCTAACATAAACATAGAATCATAGAAACAAACCTTGAGCAGAAGCAGACATTTGGACAACCTATTCAGCACTTTAGCTTACCTAGTGGATAAACTACAGATTACAGTTAACAAAAACCTATTGATTCCTTCCCCAGAATTGCCATATTTCTGTCCAGCATTACTGTATTCCCCACAGTTTAGAACCCCACAGCATCCCACTGGGGGTTGTTCCATGTGCACCAACCCACCTGTGAATAATCCTTACATTGCCAAAGATCAATCACCCACTCTTTGTCCAAATTGAGGCCCCATTGTTCTTGCACATCTATTTTTCTTAAAGGTCTTTACCCACATGTATTTTGTTGATTGCAATGAGGAACTGCAAGTTTCTGTCATATCTTCCATCTCCCTCTCCTTTCCCTCAAGGGTATACATATTAAGCTTCTTCACTCTCTCCTCATATGGATTCTCGTGCTGACAGCGCACCATGTTAATAGCCCTCCCTGGACTGCCTTGATCCTGTCTATGTCCCTGCATAGATGGGGTATCAGAACTGGATGGAGTACTCCTGATGGGGTTGCACCAACTGTTTTGTATATAGGGATGAAAATTCCAGTTTTCAACTGGTGATGCCTCTTTCAATACATATCAGTTACGCCCTACCCCCAGCACTCACTACTGCCTTTCACATTGCTTTCTAAAGTAACATAGAGGTTGATGGCAGATAAGGAGCGCAAGGCACATCCAGAACACCATTGTTTTTCTACCTTATAAATGTGCCATAGGCTCCGTACTCCTGTCAGTGACCTATCCCGTCTGTATTACTCACTTATGCCTATCCAGCACAGTTTGAAGCCATGCACTGTATCACAGCCACCAGTTCCAGCTGTGAGGCCATTCCATGCATACACGACTCTCTGAAATGAATTTCCTCATGACCATAATTAGCCTACCTCCTAATCACAAGCTCTGTCCTCTTCTCTGCTATTTGTATATCTAAACATGTTAGACTCTTTCACCTTGTTACTGCACAAAAAGTATGTTTGAATGTTTCGATCATATCACCTCTCCCTCCTTGCCCAAGGGTATACATATTGAGCTCCTTTAATCTGTCCTCCATGTCTGCTGATGTATTCCATGTACCATTTGTTGCCCTTCTATGGACTGCCTCAATTTGCTTAATGTCCTTGAAAGTGTGGCCTCCAGTACAAGCGCTGGACTCAAGATGGTAGCTAACTAGTTTCTTGTAAATAAGGATTATTACCTACCTACTTACGACTTGTGATACCCCTACTAATGCGCGAACATCACCCTAGCCTTGAAAAAGTGGTTTAGAGGGCTGTTGGATGAGTTCAGGTCATCAGTATGATGATGCCCAAGTGTCTTTCTTAATTGTGACTGCCATTTTACGAAGTGTATCCTGTCTCTCTCATTCAGCACTCCACATCAGGATGATCTACTTGTTTTGCAGATCTTGGTGTTAAGCAGCAAGCAGTCAAGACTTCTACCCTCTAGTCCATCTGCTATGTCACTAATGAAGACATTAAAGAGGACTTGCCCCAGGACTGATCCTTGAGGTACCACACTTGTGATGCATCTCTCCGACTGTATACCATTGACTACAACTCTGTTTTCTGTTTAACAAACCAGTTTGGCACTCAGTTGACCGACCTCTGACTCAACCTAGCCCAGATGCTTGTTTATCAATCTTCTATGTTGAACAGTTAGTTGGGGTGAGGATATAGCATCAAGCAGAAAGGGATCTTAGGTTATCATCTCTGATGACGACTCAACGTAGAAACAGTGTAACAAGGCAGCAGATAAAACAAATAGAATGCTGGGATGTATGACGAAGACGTACCAGCCCGGAAAAGGGAGGTCATAATTCGCTATACAAGACACTAGTGAGGCCCCACCTGGAGTACAGTACAGTTCTGGAGACCATACCCTACGTAAGGACATAGACAGGAAAGAAGAGGTTCAGGAGGCAACAAAGATGGTGCATGGATTGTATCAAGTCCCTGAAGACAGGTTGAAGGAACTGAACATGTACTCCCTGGAGGAGAGGAGGAGAGGGATATGATAGAGATATACAAGTATCTTACAGGGAGAACAGGGTGTAGGAAAACACTTATTTTAAGCGAAAGATGTTTCAGTACTAGAGGCATGGGATGAAGTTGGAGGGAGGGCGATTCAGAGGAACATGAGAGGAATTTCTTCACAGAGCAATTGGTGGACAAATGGAACACCCTGCCAGAGGAAGTGGTGGGGGCTGAAACAATCAGGGGATTTAAGAATGCATGGGATAGACATAAAGGAATTCTGGAGGCCAGGGGTAAGTGCAAAGAACTTCTAGGAAAACAAACTGAACTTACAAGCTCAAATGGGCAGACTGGGTGGGCCATAGGCCTTATCTACTGACACTGTCTATGTATCTATGTAACAGTGTCAAAAGCTTTGCTAAGTCAAGATAGGTGACATGAACTGCTCCCCACTTGTTCCACCACTCTCTGTACCCAGGCAAAAATCTATAATTTAGTTTGACAGAACCTTCCCTCTCTGTGCTCAGAGACTCACTAAACAGTTCTGCAAATGGCTGGTAACCCACCCTAGCTCCGTAGTACCCTGGGATATAGGATCAGGTCCCATAGCCTTGTCAACCCTAAACTTGGCGAGGCTCTTGTAGGACCATTTCATTTGTGAAGGAGTAGCACTCTCCTACCTCCCTCCAGTGTCCATGGTGCTGAGCTGTCAGGCCCTGCCTACCTTCTCTGGTAATACCGAGCAACAGTATCTATTTAGGATAGATGCTGATAAAGGTACTCCTCTGCATGCACGGTTCTCCCCTTGAGCTGTGAAATACCCTTCTGGACTTTCTCCATTCACTAATGCATCTATAGAAAATCAGTATCACCTTCTTTTACTGTTATGCTAGTGTTTCTTCAGTTGGTGACTTTGCCTGCCTTACTGCCTTCCCTGCATCCTTAGTACATTTGTTTATGCCTCCTATCTTCAGCCTGTGTTTCCTATATATTTACTGAAGGCAATGCCTTTGAGCTCTGACCTTTTCTGCTACCTTGAGGTCATCTGATATGATTACCCACAAGTATATTTCCATGGCTCCCACTTTGTGAAGGGAATTGCATCCGCCTTCCTCCTGTCCTCAAGTACAACATCCTCCCATGAATTTTCAAAAAGGATAGTTAATGGTGTCCCTAGTTCTCTCTAATTCTTTTAGAATGCTTGGATGAATTCAATCAGGCAAGATTGCTGGTTTTATGACTTATTTCTGCACCGTTCTTCTGTTAAAGGACTGCGACCGGCCACACTACCAAAGTGCTGATGGAAAGTATATTAGGCACCTCAACACAGTCTATTTTTGGCAAATACTGAGCAAAGTTTTATTTCAGTGTCCCTGATTTTCATGTGCCTCTTTGACCACCTACTGCAAATTCTATGCAATTTCACTGTCTCTTCCTTTGTTTTCTAAACTCCTTGATATACCTATAAAAGTTTGATCCCACTTCAGTTTGGGCCTTTGCTATTCTGACTACCCTCACAGCTTTCTTCTGCCTTAACTGGTACAGTTGTCTGGCCCGACATATCATCATGTCCCTTATACTTCCTAAATGCTATATTTTTTGCCATAAACTCAGTTACCTCTTTGTGAACAATACTGACTGTTTTATTCATTTGATTAGTTAGTTTGCTTCAAACCCTTATTAACTCTGTGATGCCAGTTGTGATGGCTAAAGTACTCCTCATGAGTTGGTTCCAAAACTAGCTGTCTGAGGCATGTACCCTGCAAAAGTGCAACAGTTAACATCTCGCAATCATATCCGGGTCCTCCATCAACAGTATTGACCCTTTCACTTCCATTCTAAGGATGTCTTCTATCATATCCTTATCCATTCCCTCCACCTGAATTGGGGCTCTGTATACAACACCTGTGCTGACTGTAGTGTCAGTTCCAGTCTCTAAGGTGTATACAGCTGCCTCTCCTCCTTGTTTACTCTTTTGTTCAGTTTCTTTTATTCCTTCCACACATAGAGGCTAATCGTCCCCTATTGAGCCCCTTGTATCTGTGTACCACTGTTGCTGCAATTGCTATGATTTCCAGGCATCCATAGCATGGCACAAAGGCTACAAGCTACTAGATCAATTTTCACTCTTATTAGGCTGGTTTGTTTATTAACGTGTCTCATTCAATATGTACTTGGTGGATGCTCAGGAATATTTTCCAGTTGGCGTGTACTTCAGTAGCTGTGCATGTTTATGTACTGTGTATTTCTGTAATGAACAGACATAATAAAATCATGGTACAAACACTGTATAGGTCAAAATTGTCATCTAAGTATACATACTTAAGGATCACAAGCGGACACTTGAGCAGCTGAAAGAATATATTTAATGCAGGTGCAAAAGTACAAGCTCAATAAACTATAAATGCAGCAGAGGACTCAAAAGGACAGTACATTTTTAAACATGTATCTACTAAATTAGCGATCTGGATGGAAACATTATACTGCCCAGATGGGCAGGTACAAATCTAATTCTCCACACACAGCAGATGGGCACTGGAACCACGAATGCATTGTCAAGGTATACCAGATGCCATAATGTATATTGATGGAATGCCAAATGCCTCCAAGCTCATTTGGTATCCTGATGTTAAAGAAAAAAAAAAAATACACCTATGGTTGCTGACAAAGTTAATGCAAGCGGGATCAATACTAGATGATCAATCTCCTGAAAGAAAAAAATGAATGATAAGTTACAACAGATACACATTGAAAGGCACACACATGTCAGTGGCAGAGCATGACAGTTTTAGCGCTAAAGCTTCACACGAACAACAGGTAACAGAACAATCATTACTGCTAAATTAATCTTAAATGCCATACTTAAAAAATTGGTTCGAGACTGCTACTAGTTCATTGGTCATACACATGAGTAAGGAAGAAGTGAAACAGCATAATGCATGAATGAAATGTTTGAAAAGAAGATCACACAGTACTCACACAGGAAGGCATTCACAGGTTTCCATATGCTATCAGTATTGATGAACACGCAACACATGCAAATATTGAATTGCTTACAATAATGTCTGACTATCCATAACCACATTGATCAGCGCGTGTCACATATCCGTGGGTAATAATGCATTACCCATGGCTGGCCGAAAAGCAGTTATAAAACAACATAATTAAACACATCCAACAGATGGGTCCATTGTATAATTGCAGTAAGGCACTCAAGGCGGGGAGTTATTGAGGATGTACCCAGTTCCTGTGTCTGAACTGACTCAGCCTGTGCATTTGTCACTCTGCGCTGTAATGCACATTGGAATTAAGCAAGCATCACCACAACACATCATCTATACTTTAGACTGGGTTCATTAGTGTACAGGCTTGCACGTTTGGCTATGTTAATCAATTAATAGGTGAAGTCACGCGCATTGAGGCATGAACAGTGCATGCAAACACAGCTGCCATATGAGGATAAATATAATAAACAATTAGATGCATGTGGCAACACAGAGGTAGCATAACAGCAACAGTGCACAGGTTAGACAGGAGCAAAGAAGCAGGCACTGGATGCGTACAATGTACAGTAATCCGAAATACAGTCTCCAGGACATAATCCACTGCAGACTCTCTCAACTTGCAATGACATGTAACAGCACTTTTGGCACACACACCACTCTGGTGAATCACTGGTTGGATGAGACTGTACCTGTGATAAAACATAATGTCAAGCATTCCAGTCAGTTGAATGATAACCCATGGCAGTGAAGCGAGCTCTACTAAAAAAAATCATCAGCGCCTCCATTGGAGGCGGAGACAGATAAGGACACAGCATGGTGCAATAGCTTTGACATGACAGGGAGCAAATATGAGATCCGGGAGCACCGGCATGGTGGCAGGATGATGATGGCATTGTCACATATGGACAAAGTAATTGACAGTGAAAGGGATAAGAGCAATGCTGATAGAGTTTGGCGATTTGCGATGATCATAATCAGGCAGCATGCATAGTAACAGTATGAGGAGTGCCGCCTGTCCATGGCATGAGTGAGTCTAATGTGCTCCACAACATGGGATTCAATCAACGATTGAAAAATTTGAGATAGATACTGTCTTTGGCTTCGTAGGTACTGGTGGTAGAGCTGGAGTGATCAAACTATATTTTCATGATGGTTGGAATCTGTCCAAGGGAAACAGGACACTAGGTGATAGGGTGAAATGCTTCATTGGCATGACATTCGTACTAGGCGCAATTGGAGACACTGACCAGGTGTACTGAAGTCCAAAACCTCACCAAAAGAAATAGCAGTATTTAGTGCAATAAAACCAATATAGAGCGTTGATATGGAGAAATGAATGCTAAATTGAAAAAATGACAAAGGCAACAAGCACCAGGGCTGGGGAAAAGGAGGATCACGGACATATGAAATGAAGCTAGCAGTAAGAATGCGTGTAGTAAAGGGCAACAGGGGACCTGAACTGTTGGACTTGATGGAAGGAGGATGCACAGATCTCATGCAGTCACAGAAACATGTTACTCAGAGAACAAAGGCTGTGGAGGTTAACATGCAGGCTATACAACACCCAGGAGGACATGCCATGCCCAGAAGAGGAGAGGAGCTAGCCAGAAGGGGAGAAGATTAGCTCTATGTAGAAAGGTGGGATAAAGCAGTTCAACAGAATAGTAAAAATGAATGAGTAGGAACATGTAGACATCTTATAGAAATGCAAATCCCACCACAGTCCACAAGGTTTTGTATGCATATCCCCTCTCTGAACTGTCAGTCTGACATCGGTGATAGGAAAATGATGAAATCACTTCGAAGAACATAAATGTTGAGAGTACCTGGGCTAGTGGATCACAATAATGATGCTGCTTGGATTCACAGCAGGAGAGGTCTGTCAGGCAGAAACAAATGGTTTTTTACTGGGTGAGTGAAGTAGGAGACAAGGGATGCTCCGTTGACATTGCCTGCCTAAATTTAGTAAACCCTTTGACACAGTACCACCAAAGAGTAATAAACACTTGAGATCATAGACATACCACACTTCTCTCTGCAGTACAACAGCCTACATATGGACACCCACGCCGTCTACTTGTTGACGAAATATCTTTTGGAGTTGCATCTATGGTATAACTGGCAAAGACTCAAAACTCACAAGACTGAAGTGCTGGTAGTGGATCAGAGTGGTCGTGGTGTGGCAGGGGCTCATTGGGATAACCATTGTCTTGTACTCAGAGAATACCATTTCTCCCTACAGAACAAGATAGCGAATCTGGGTGTGATACTTGATGATGGCTTGACATTTGAGTCTCAGGCAGTGTTAGACATAACCTGCACATTTTATCTTTCAGGTACATTTTCAACAGTGGATTCTGAAAGCGGACTGGTGTCATGCGCCTCAGGTATTGTGCATAGCAATGAAAGTTTTGTCAGCCATCACCTAGATTCTATTCATGACTGATATTTTGGGTTCTGCATGTGTGCGTCACAGACATAATACATTTAAACATAACAAAGTAACAGGTGACATCAGATAAGGACACAGTGACCAAAATAGTATACTCATGTACAAAGCTTTAATTTGCTTCTGCAGACATCCTTAATGCTGGGTCATGCAATTAACGCATCCGCAATGCCAACCTAACGTAATGAAATGCATGGTTTTTGTCAGTGTCCTCTCCTTCCATACACTGCCCTTACCACCACCTGCAATGATGACTGAACAAGAGGAACTCGGTTGAGACATCAAGGGATTGCTGACCGGGAAAAGGGGATGCTGTTCATCAGTGGGGACTGAAATATGCTGTGTGCCAGACTTGGATATCATGACATCAGCGGCGTCCCAGGAGCAGAGGATCATGATGTGTTTCAAAGATGACTTTCTGTTAAAACCGGTGGGAGAACCTGCACAGGGGGATCTGTGCAATGGTAAAGCATAAAAATGTGAGGGCAGCAAGCAAATATGCAGGAGGACCAGCGAGGTGCAAGAGGCAGTAGGATAAAAACTGGCTATGAGCATGTAAAGCAATCCATGGTGGAAGGGGGATGATTTGTCAGCTAGAAGGGTCAAAACTGCGTGATGGGAGCAAGCAATGATGGAGCACCACCTATTCAAAACCTCATGGGGGTAGGTTTCATACCGATACATAGGGGAAGAAAGTGGAGGAACAGATCAAGGGATTATGATGGGGAAATAATGGGACTGAGGAGGCAGAGCAGACAAGTTACTGAACAAGTATTTTGCCTCACTTATCAAGGAGGAGGCGTGGGCTGCAACTAGCAGGGAAGCACGGGAGGGGCAGCTGAAGATGAGGCAGAGGGCTGAGAGGGATGAAGACAGACTTGGGTATCCCAGGTGGGACAGGCACACAGAAGAGGATGGAGACTTATATTGAGAGAAAGAGCTAGGGAGTGTAAAACCTCTACAGACAGGAAGGGTTCCCAGGATGGAGTGTAGCTCCCATGCTGCCTAGCCACAAATGGAGGTTATAGGTGAGAGATGTAAAATTACAGGCCCTGTCAGTTTAACATTAGTGGGAGAGAAAACTAATGGAGAGCTTCATCGAGAAAGAAGGGCATGGGAGGCAATTGGCTGGACTGGTGAACTTGGATGCTAAACAGTATGGTTTTGTTTGGGAAATTGAGACCAACGCATAAGATGGTTAAGACTGGGTGAGAAGGACACTGGACAGACAGAGACAAGTGGACATCATAGATATGGATTCTGGTAGTCTAGGTAGAGCCAAGCATGGTGTGGGGACTCATGAGGGGATGGGAGAGATACATGGGTGTACTAAAGACATGCTTGCCACTACGGGAAACAGCTTGGAGGAGAAAGTGCACGATAGGGATGGCTGAACAGACACAAAAGAGTGTCAGGCCTACTCTGCTGGCTTAGTATGTTCAAGTCATAATGCACAGATCATTGGTGAGAACATTGTGCATGTTTATTTTACCTAGGCGTGGTGAGCAACTGACGTATAGGCCTGCACGACTTCAACAAGGCACACTTCCAACACATCTCCCGTGGTGCTGTGCTCCCATCCGCTGCCAGGAGTCAGCATGCGAGGTGGAATACCACCCCACGGAGAGTGGGAAGCAGTCTGCGAATGGTCAAGTTTTGTCCATCCTGCCTGACAGACAACAACCTGGGTCAGTTCACGAACAATGGTCGTCAGCATTTGAGTGGAAATGCAACCAGTGTAAAGTGACAGCTCTGTTCTAATGTGGCCCACACTGTAAACCAGTGGCCTACACATCCTCTAGATTTACCTGCCCCCCCACAGTTACCTGTTGTTACCAGGTGCACTGGTACAGCAGTCCAGTTATACTATTACCACATCCACTGTGGTCTCACCTAAATGGTTTCACACACATGTGACCTTTCATGGCCTATCCACCCTTCAATACTGTGACTGTGGCTTGATTTGAAGCCTTACACAGTATCAGATACATTGCTCGTATTCTGCTCTCACTATGCACTATTGGCCATCGCTACTGATGTAGAATTAGTATGTGTTCTTTGACTTAAACATTTCTGACATTGTCAAATGATGTGCGCTTTTTTTCTGTACAATATTTTTGTATCATAACTATACAGCAGAAAGTACTGTAACCATGTATGTTAAGTTATGTAAAATCTGCATTAAAATTAATATTTCTATACTGTCTGTACCTTGTATTCTCAGGGCTTGGACAGAAAACTGTTACTAGTGTTCTAGTGCCCCTATCAGTCCTAAATAAATAATATTGTGACACGATTTTGAATGTACTGTAGTACAAAGGCATTTGACAAGAAGTACTATGAACAACAAGGCACTCAGTGTGAGGTACCTTGTAGACCACTGTCTGCTAGCAAGACTCTGAGACAAAGACAAGATGGTACCTAAGTGCATCAAAACAGTTTGACTAAGGGACTTACAAAAGAACATTGATAGCCTGAGACAAGGCATTACACCTTTTGTGGAAAGTCCAGAGAGCCTTTCATCATTGTCTGGCACTACAAGAATGAAGACAAAGCTCTCTGCAGGGGGTAGGACTGCTGCTTGAGATAATGAGCTGAGCTCAAGCTGCTTATTTATATTTATATTGCAACAATGTCATGTACATTCAAAGGCACAGTCAAAGACAGCATGAAAGCCTTGAAGTGGGCTACACAAAAAGGAGTAGCAGGAAGAGGTGATAACATGTGGAAACAAAAACACATGGTCTAGCCACACAAAGACCGACATGCATTACAATGACATATTGACTTGCATCAATTGTTTGTCTGCAAAGGTCTGAGAAGAGGCCATTGAGAGATGAAGACAAGTAATCTTATTTACTTGCATAAGTATTGTGAAGGGGAGTAGTGCTAGGGGAGATACCTAAGCAAGAGTTGCACTTGATGGAAGGAAACATGGTTTGAAAGCAGAAAACATACAACTTGAATTGAAGCAAGGGTATACAAGAGTACGATTGGGCACATGGAATAAACTGGAACAATTATGCAAAAAAAAAAAGGTAGAACGCATCAAGCATTACAACAATCAATAAATGGTATATGATAGTGCCTTCGGATAACAGTTCTAAAATACAACATATCAAAAGGAAAAAAGTGATGATCTCAAGTTGTAAGCCATGGGTTGTGAAAGACATGATGCAGCCTTATAGTAGTGGTCTTGGGAAAATATGACAAATAAAAAAAAATGCTTTCTTCACAAGTTTGTAGAGATGGTGCCATACCCATTGCTGGCTCATACTCGCAGCAAAGAAAAACATGTTCAAAAGCATACCACGATTTACTGCATGATACTGCATCCAGCTGTGGTAACACTATGTCCATGTATAAAGACACAGTGTTCCTTTTTTAGTCGGCAGTCAAAATTACAGTAGCAACATGTGCAGAGAAAGCTGAAGGGACTACAGCTTATCAGTTTCGATGCTGCATGTACAATTTAGAGCAAAAATTAAACCTGAAAATAAGACACAAACATGAAGCCACAATGGAAATGTACAGTATGCACTACACAATACTCATGTTCAGTTAGCTAAAACTAAATGATACTGTTTGCTTCAAGGACATTATTGAGTATTGTACCAGGAAATACATTTTAGACAGAAGGATGCATGAACAAACAACATTGAGAGAAATTATTTTCAAGTCTGGTGACCAAGTGAATTGCATCCACATAGAAACATAGAAACATAGAATTTTACGGCAGATAAGGACCGCTTGGCCCACCCAGTTTGCCCATTTTCCTACCTAATGGATAAGATGCAGATCCTAGTTAACCAGCAGCCTACTTCTTCTTGCCCCCACCACCTAGAATTGCCTTATGACTGTGCCATGCATGATTTAATTCCACCTGTGTTTTTGACTCCACAACCTCCTCCAGAAGGCTGTTCCATGCATCCACAACCCTCTCTGTGAAAAAAAAGTCCTTAAATTACCTCTGAGCCGCCTCCTGCTATCTTCAAATTGTCCACCCTTGTTCTTGCACACCTCTTTTTTTGAAAGATGCTACCCTCTTGGACTTTGTTGATTCCCTTGAGGTACTTGAAAGTTTCTATCATGTCCCCCCTTTCCTCGAGGCTATACATATTAAGCTCCTTAGCTCTCTCTTCTAGTTGCCCTCCCCTGGACAGTTTCCATCCTGTCTATGTCTTTGCAGAGATTGGGTCTCCAGAACTGCACGCAGTACTCCAGATAGGGTCTGAACAGCTGTCTGTACAGAGGAATAATAACTTCCTGTTTTCTACCGGTGGTGCCTCTCCCTATGCATCCCGGTATCCCACCAGCCCTCCTTGCTGCTCTCTCACATTGCTTGCCCACCTTTAGGTCATCTGATATGACTACACCCAGGTCCCTTTCAATTTTTGTTGTTGTTAGTATCTCACCCACCCACTGTGCACTCTCCCCTGGGTTTTTGTTTCCCAGGTGCCTATACACTTCTTAGCATTGAATCTAGCTGCCATACATCTGACCTTTCCTCTAACCTTGCCAAGTCCCTCTCATCCTTTCAACCCCTACCTTGTGCATCAATTCTGTTGCAGATCTTTGTGTCATCTGCAAAGAGACACTTTTCATTCAGACCCTCTGCAATGTAAGCTTATAAGACATTGAAGAGGACCAGTCTAATACTGAACCCTGTGGTACCCTACTAGTAACACCCATTTTTCCAGAGTGTACTCCATTTACATTTACTAGTACTCTATGTGTCCTATTCTCCAGCCAATTCTTTACCCAGGCTGTCATCTTGGGACCCACTCCCAGGCTGGCTAACTTGTACATTAATCTTTTGTGTGGGACTGTGTCAAATGCCTTGCTAAAGTCTCAGGTGAGGCCATGCCCAAGCCCTCCCTGATCTACTACTTTGGGCACCCAGTCAAATAAATCTATCAGATTAGTCTGGCATGACCTTCTTGCTGTGAATCCATGGTGCCTTGGGTCCTGTGCCCCTCTGGCCTCTAGATACTTGACAATTCTGTCCTTCAGAAGTGATTCCATCATGTTCCCTAACACAGAGATTAAACTAACAGGTCTGTAGTTTCCTGCTTCTGCCTTGCTCCCACTTTTGTGAAGGGGAATCACATCTGCCCTCCTCCAGTACTCGAGTACAAACGCATACTCCCATGATTTGTTAAAGAAGGTAGTCAGCGGTGTCACTAGTTCTACCCTTAGTTCTTTTCGAATTCTGGGATGAATCCCATCAGGACCCATTGCTTTGTCTACCTTCACTTTTAAGTTTTCAGAACCCTTTCTTCTGTAAATGGGCTGGTATCAACTTCTGTATCCAGAGGTGTTTCTACTGTTTGTTTGGGAACCTCCCCTCTTCCTTTGTAAATACTGAGCAACAATATTTGTTTAGTATCTCTGCCTTTTCACAGTCACCCTCTGCCCACCCTCCTCCTCTTTATTAAGCCTCACTATCCCTCCTTGGTCTTCCTTTGCTCTCTGATGTACCTATAAAAGGTTTTATCCACCTTCCTAACAGAGTTGTCTATCTTTTCCTTGGTTTGGGCATTTGCTGTTCTGACTGCATTCCCAGCTTCCTTTTGCTTTACTGATACAGTTCTCTGTCCTGCTCCGTCTGTGATTCCTTGTACTTCCTAAATGCTTTCTTTTTCACTTGAACCTTAACTGCCACTTCTTTTGAGAACCATAGTGGTTTCTTTCATCATTTCATTTGTTTCTTTGCTTCACACAAAGGCTTGTTACCTCTGTGATGGCAGTTTTTATTATTCCCCATTGTTCTTCCACCTCCTTCCTGCACATTTGCTAGGTACATTCCTCAAGCACTCACCCATTTTGACAAAGTCAGCCCTCCTAAAATCCAGTACCTTTGTCTTTGTAAAGCTTGACTCTATTGCTGTGTTTATTGTGAACCATACTGTTTGATGGTCCTGTGAGGCATCTCGAATAATCCCACTCTTAGAAGTGACTGCTGCAACTGCACTCCAGTTAACATCTGGCATATTCAGATCACCCATCAGCAATATCTTCCCTTTTTCTGCCATTATAAGTATACTTTCTATCATTTTCCTGTCCATTTCCTCCCCCCCGTGAAAGGGGTCTGTATACAACACCTGTGCGGATTGAGCTTCCATTGCCGGTCTCCAAATTTACCCACAGTGCTTCTTTGCCTAATTGTCTGGCCTATATACCGCCCTATGCACTTACACTCTCTCTTTACTCACTCCACCACTGTCAATTGTCTCCCTTCCCCCTTCCCTTCTACCCGCGCTCCCCATCCCTCCTCACCTACTGTCTCCCCCTTCACAGCCCATCACCCCTACTCCCTCCTTCCCTACCCCCATCTTGCTTTGCTATTCCCGCCTTTCTAGCCTATTACATCTCCCTTTAGCTCAACTTCTGCTACTTGCGCTAAGCTCTGATATCTTTACCTGTTATGAAACTTGCACTTAAGTACCTCCCGCTGCCTCAATGTGTACCATGATATGTTTTCCAAACCTGATTGTTCATGTTCAGCTCTGTTTCCAACTCGCTGTGTAACCTAGATCCTGTTAACTTTTTTATTGTTTGATATTGTGGCGTACTTTGCTGTTCTCCCTATGTATATGCCCAATTGTAATCCCTTCCACCTATGCTTTGTCTCTGATTGTTCTATTGTTAAGCTCAACCTTCTATATGTTACTAGCCTACTCTGTAACCCCCCCCAGGTCGCACCGTGAGACGAGCATCTTTTTGCTCAGTGTGCCTTTCCTGGTAAAACATTTTCAATAAATAAATAAATTCTCCTCTCTGTTTTCCCTTTTGTTCTGTTGATTTGATTCCTTCCCTTATGTAAAGAGCTACTCCTTTTCCTCTTTTACCCTCCTTGTCCCTCCTGTAGATAGTGTATCCTGGTATGTTTACGTCCCAGTCATGATTTTGTGTGTACCATGTTTATGTGACTGCCACGATATCCAGATGTTCCTCCTCCATCAAGGCCACTAATTCAGGAAGCTTGTTACTCAGACTACGGGCATTGGTACTCATTGCTCTCCATTTTTTGACGGCTTTACCTTCTGTTGCAGCATCCCCCACTGACCTTTCTACCTTGGTCTTTTTCTCATTTAGTATCCTGTTTTGTAGGGAGAGACTGGTATTTTCTAGCTGCTTATCAGTGCCTCCCCCCTTGACTAGTTTAAAAGCTTACCAATGAAGCATTTAAACCGATTGCTCAAAAGACTTGTTCCCTTCCTGGACAGATGCAGACCATCCTGCCAGTATAGGCTGGTGTCCCTCCAGGTGGAACCGCAGTCCCCAATGAAGCCAAACCCCTGTTCTCCACGCCATTTTTTCAACCATTCATTAAACTGCATGGTGCAAAGTACCCTCACCTCACTCATGCCATTGACAGGCAGCACCTCTGAGAAGGATACTTTGTGTGCTACTTGTCTTATGCCCCTTCCCAATTTTACAAAGTCCTTCTGCACTGCACTAATCTCTAATGTCATGTTGAGCCAAGTCATTTGTCCCTAGGTGGACAATGACATCCAGCTCAGACTCCCGTACAGCTGTTCTCGTGATCCTGAGGATGCGCTTCCTCTCTCCCTACAAGCCATTGCACCAGGCAGACACCTTACTTCAGTTTTCCCTGCTCCCACAAGTTTGATCACCTGAATAATTGAGTCCCCCACCAGTAGCTGCTTCCTTTCCTTGCGGTGTCCTCTGCTTCATTCCTGTATGCCTCCCTTGTGATAGTTGTTCTCTGCCTCCTTAGTGTCCTCTGCGGGTGCATCCATAGGGGAGCTATGCTCCCCCAGAATGGTGTATGGATTGTGGAGTGGAAGAACTGACTGGGTGTGCCTCTGTTCCACCATCCACACCCTCCCTGAACCCACTGTGGTTTAACTGCTGTGCTTTCTTCACAACCTCTGAGGTAGTGGTGGTGGCTCTGGTGCTCCCTGGATGGGGGAGGTTCCCTGTCTACCGTCCAGTGTGGCCTGGTAGAAGGTTCCCTTACTACCGTCCAGTGTGGCCTGAAGGCGGGCAACCTCCTCCCTCAGGGCAGAGAGTTGTCTGCAAATACAGCAGCATCTCAGCCTCCAGAAAGACTCCCAGAAGACTGCTGCCCCACAGTCATTACATTGCACTACTCCCCACATGTTTATCTACTTTTTTTTTGGTGCATTTGTGTGTGTGATTGGTTTGTTATATAGAAATAAATATATTATTCAATGTGTATGCTTGTATTGTCAGTGCAGTGTGCTAGAGAGGACATGACAGTGATATGCACCTGGCACTCTTGAGGAAATGATGTCAGAACCCCAGGTGTAAAGGAACTATTTCCAGGGGTGGGTGGCTTGAGGGGTGGGAAGGTGTTTGGCCTAAACTGTGCCCTCACAAAACAATCAGCTAAGAGCTCTGACCCACCGCTGTGATCAGTGCCTTCCTGTCAGCAAGATAACCTACACAAAAATTTGACAGAGAAAATACTCTGTTATTCAAACAGAGAAAAATACAGACATCAAAGTCAGACACAGGTAAAACCTCCCCAGCCCCAAAACAGCATGGTGGTTTGTGCTCTGAAAGCAGTCAGCCCCAAAATAAGTCAGCTGTGCTTTAAACTCTTCCTGTACTGAAAATCTTAAGAATTGTAACAAAGACTGTCTTTTCCTGATAATTCTAAGTTCCCTATTTCACCTTTCAGTTAGAAGAAGCCTCCACCTGCAGAATATCTGCTACAAACCAAAGACAATTGTAAGGTTCACCTCCCTCTGTTGTGAGCACAACTCGCTTTCTTGCAAATCCTATGTTCAGTATTGCAGCTTCCAGCCAGAGGCAGTTTGACTTGAAAAATATCAGCTGTGGGTGGAATCAGTGGGGTTGTGCAGACAAGTGCATGGCTAGACAGTGAAAGGTGAAACAAACTTCTGAGCCACGTACAAATACGAGGTGACAGTAAAAGACTGGGACAGGGCCTTTGTACTAGCACCCCACACTACACCTGCACATAGTGCTCTAGGTGTAGGCTTTTGTTCATGGCAAACAAAAAACATGCAAAATTGGGGCACAGAAGGGAAAAGAATGAAACACATTGTCTGGTTCGCTATATGTAACCCCCCTCCACCAACATGTAGTGATCTTGGTCTTGGTCAAAAAAATAATTTTTTTTTTTGGTTCTGTTGCTGGCAAAGGGAAAAACTGCTAAACTGGGGCATAAAATGGAAGTGAATGAAACAAATGTACTGGGGCACTATACCAGCACCACCAACTACCACAAAATAGCACTCTCGGTGTTGGTGAACAAAAAACATTGTGTTTCATTTGGTTTTGTTCCTGGCAAGCAAAAAAATTGCTACACTGCCTGGTCCACAACCAACACCTCAGTTTTTTCAGGTTTCAACCGCCACCAAGTCACATTCATCCAGTCTTGGATTTTGACAAGACAGTTGTTAAAAAACAGGATGGCAGCATCCTAGCTGGGCACAAAGGACATGTACAGTTGGGTATCATCTGCATTGCAATGAAAACACAACGCACTTCCGGTTTTACTGGCATAAATTCACTCGCATTAGCGAGCAGACAGCAGATAACTCTCTGCTATTTTGAGAGTGTGTGCTGATGAAACATTTCTTCTGAGCCTAAAAAAGTGTTCAAATTGTTTTAATATACCTTTTAAGAACTGTATTTTTGTACCATCTGTAGAGTGAAGCACTTCCTGGTCTGAGTGTCCAGGGGCAGTGTGGAGAACTAGGAGGACTGTGTTAGTTGTCTCTCCAGAAATAACATCTCCTCACTGTTTCTCTGAGCTCCTTACAGGGAAACTGCTCAAACTAGTAAACCTTGCTTTTTTAAAGGTTATTTCTGTACTTTGCACTTATTTGGGTTTGTTTTGTGCTAGCACGAAACCGGAAGTTGCGCGGTGACGCACTTCCGGTTTTGCTGGCATAAATTCACTCACACTAGCGAGCGGACAGCAGATAACTCTCTGCTATTTTGAGAGTATGTGCTGATGAAACATTTCTTCTGAGCCTAAAAAAGTGTTCAAATTGTTTTAATATACCTTTTAAGAACTGTATTTTTGTACCATCTGTAGAGTGAAGCATTTCCTGGTCTGAGTGTCCAGGGCCAGTGTGGGAACTAGGAGGACTGTGTTAGTTGTCTCTCCAGAAATAACATCTCCTCACTGTTTCTCTGAGCTCCTTTCAGCGGAAACTGCTCAAACTAGTAAACCTTGCCTTTTTAAAGGCTATTTCTGTACTTTGCACTTATTTGGGTTTGTTTTGTGCTAGTGCGAAACCCGGAGATTCTTGTGACGTACTTCCAGTTTTACTGCTCATCATATTCGCACAAGCGAGCGTGCCAGGAGCTGTATTCCGGTGCAGCAGCAGGCGTCTTAGCGTGTGTCTATCAATGGTCCATCGTGGACATCGGGATAGTGGTCTAACAACAATTATTGGTTTTATATAAAGTGGGAAGCCCAAGGTACTGTACCTAAAGTTAGTGTTATTAAGTACTATCACCTTGTACCATAATGAAAAGAGCAAATAAATACTGTACATCCTGTCAAATGTATGCAATAGGCAAACAAATTGCCAATTACATCTGTGACAGGTGTATATTAGTCAAATCATTACAGGATGAAGTAACTCGACTCCTTAACCCTGTAGAAACAGTTCCTGATGTTACCCAACACATTATTGACCCAGAAATTGAAGCTTTAGAGGAATACATTGATCATATGTCTTTCCTATTGGAAGCCAACAACATGACCCCCTCCCATGATAATGGACTTCAGGGTACATCAAGAATAAATCTTTCTCATAATGATACTTACAAGACTTCCTTAAACCCTCAGGGTACCTTAAAAATAAATACTGTTCATAGTGAAGTACAAAAAACTTCTTCAACCCCCCAGTGTTCTCATCCCCCCTCAGAATCATTGACATTTTCTGATACCACTACTTGGTCTACCATTGCACCCTCAAAACTCAATAAAATAATTAATTCACAGGTAGGGGAGACCAACACTTCCCCCTCAATCATATTGCACAATTCTTATGAACCATTAGTCTCTCTTTCAGCCGATGACACTTGTAATCCTAATATTGAACCAAGAAACACTCAGGGTGACATCCCCCTCCTTCTTCCTCATAATAATATTACCCCCACTCAGGTCTTTGTATTAGGTGACTCCATGATTAAATTCATAGATCGAACCATTTGTAACCCTGATAAAATAAATAGGACTTGTTCAAGTTACAGGGGGGCTAGGGTTTCTGACATAACTGCCATGACCAAAACTGCTTTACGTGCAGCGGGCAACAATCCATTAGTTATAATCCATGCTGGGACTAATGACATCACAAAATCCCATTACAACAACTTAAACAAGACCTAGTTGCTCTCTGTAATTTATTAAATGAGAGGGGCTGTAATATCAGCATATCTGAAATTCTCCCAGAGCCCCGAGCCTCCTTCCATATTCAAAAGAAGATTAAATCACTAAATGAATGGCTCCGAAAATGGTGTTTAAAACAAGGTATAGCGTGTCTTACACATTGGGAGGAATTCAGTGATAACCCCTCCCTATTTTGCTGGGATGATCTCCATCTCAGCCGAAGGGGAAGTTCTCTTCTTGGTCGTCAGTTTTTGTCATTTATCAATAATAATTTAAACTAAAACGAAAGGGGGAGACTGGGCCCAAAAAGCCATGTCTTAATACATTACATAAGTTGAACATCCTATCCTGTAACGCAAGAGCACGTAATAAAATTAAAATGGCAGAATTAGAGCTGAAAATTTGGGAATCTAACGTAGGATTGATCGCTATTACCGAAACATGGGGAAATCAGGACAAACTGTGGATAATGAATATCCCAGGGTTTAAACTTTATTATAAAAACAGAGCTAATGAACAAAGGGGTGGAGGGGTTAGTCTTTATGTCACCAACAATATTCCATCTTTCGAAACCTCCATATCAATATTAACAGAAAGTGTCTGGGTTTATTTGCAACCTAAAGGACATCCCCAGATTCTGGTTGGCAATTGTTATCGTCCACCTTCTTTGGATCTTGCCTATCTCAATCAACTATCCTTAGAAATTACTCAAATAGTAGATAAAGGGTCAGTAATAATTCTAGGGGACTTTAATCTCCCATCTATAAATTGGGATACACTTTCTGGACATAATCAGTATGACTTACAGTTGATTTCAACTATTACAGATCTTGGCCTCACCCAACAAGTTAGAGAACCTACACAAGGGAATAACATTCTAGATTTAGTTTTTACTAATATGAAGGCCTCTTTGTCTAATTTACGGGTGTTGGACCCCTTGGGCAATAGTGATCACATGACAATTAAATTTTCTATTTCTCTGGCTCATACAAATCCTATTAATAACTGCACGATAAAACAATATGAGAAGGCAAATTTCCCAAAAATTAACGAACATCTTATAGCTATACCTTGGGATTTAGTACTCGTACCTCTTAATGTTAATGATGCATGGAGCACCTTTAAAAAAACTGTACATGGTCTAGAAAAAAAATATGTACCAGAAAGAAAGAAGTATAACAATAAAGGTAAGGTTCCTGCCTGGTATAATAACAATATCAGAAAACTTAGCATTCACAAACAAAAATTACTTACATCTTTAAAAAAGTGCCAACCTGAAGAAAAGGAGGGTGATTTTGTTAAGTATAAGAAAGCACTTAAGGATTTACAAATATCAATTATCCTGTCCAAACGGAATTTAGAATTTAGAATTGCTCATACTAAGGACTCATATAAAAGTCTTTATTCATACCTGAACAGTAAAAAGGGTAACATACATAAAATAGGTCCATTAATTATCGATAATACAACCATCCTCTCAGATAAGGTTACTGCAACTGAGTTTAACAAGTATTTTTGCTCTGTCTTCGAACAGGACAAGGAGCCGATATTGTTTACTATTCCATATCCCTAGCTACTCTATCACTATTTCCGATACTTTTAAACTTCTGAAAACCTTGAAGCCAACTACTAGCTCGGGCCCTGATGGTATTACATCTAAATTTCTTATGGGAACATATAACAGTATTGCTATTCCACTTACCATTATCTTTAATAAATCACTTGCAGAGTCTAACGTGCCCTTCGATTGGAGAACAGCTACTGTAACACCAATCTTCAAAAAGGGGCTGCATTATAAGGCTGAAAATTACAGACCTATCAGCCTTACCTCCATCCCATGTAAATTATTAGAAAAACATATTGAATATATAATCGAAGAGGAAATGCTTGCATTAAAAATAAATGATGCCACACAACATGAATTTAAACCCGGGCACTCATGTACTACAAATTTGCTATCCTTTTACAACTTAGTTAGTGGTTATCTTGACTTAAACATTCCAGTAGATGTCATTCTGTTAGACTATAGTAAAGCATTTGATAAGGTTTCACACTCTATATTAATAAAAAGGCTAGTAACATTAGGTTTTTCTGAATGTATTGTGTCTAGGGTTAACAGTTGGCTATATAAAAGAACTCAAACTGTCAGAATTAATGGGGAATTATCGGAAGAAAGATCTGTGACAAGTGGAGTCCCTCAGGGATCGGTGTTGGGTCCCACTTTGTTTGGTATTTTTATCAGTGACCTTACTGTCTTATCACAGAATACTTTATCTAAATTTGCGGATGACACTAAACTGGGGGGACCTGTTGATAATGAAATCAACAGGTGTATTCTAATAAATGACCTTAAAAAAATCGAATCTTGGGCAGTAATTAATAAGATGTCATTTAATGTGTCTAAATGTTCTGTATTGCATTTTGGCAAAAAAAATCTTAAACAAATATGCCATCTTAATAATATCATACTTCAAGAATCCGTCATTGAAAAAGACCTGGGTATATTGGTTGATAATGGTTTGTCTTTTTCAAACCATTTTAACAAAGTTACGAATAATGCCAATGCTCATTTACGTAGGATAAATAATACTTTCATTCTTAAAACAGAAGAATGCATCATGACTTTATATAAGACTCATGTTAGACCCCACTTGGATTATGGTTCACCTCTATGGAGTCCATACTTAGCTAAGGATATCACAAAAATTGAGAGGGTTCAAAGAAGGGCTACTAAAATCATACCCCACCTTTCTCGCTTCGATTATGAAACCAGGCTCCATAAAACCAAGTTATATCCGTTGGAATTTAGAAGACTAAGGGGAGATCTCCTTCAATTATTTAAAATCGTATTATCTCCTACATTAATGAGATCTTGTGGATTGTCTTTTGCATCCAGAAAAATAGTAGCCAGAATACACAATAAACAAATTGAAATTGAGAAAACAAGAACAAATAGAAGACAGCAATTTTTTAATATTAGAGCTCCAAGAGTTTGGAACTCCTTGCCACAGGAAATTGTTGACTGCCAGAATATTGACACATTTAAGTTCAAACTAGATAAATGGCTTTTGGATAGAACATAAACTATTAATGATCCACATTGTGTGGAGGACATTCTCGATGGGCTTTGGCCTTCTTATGTCCTAATAACCAAGTTACCAAGTTACAAGCCATACCACCTAATAATCACTCCTAATGGCAGCATATACACTGCAAACAACATGGGTGCCACAATGGAAGACTGTAGTATCCCACAGGACAGGGAGAATGATGTTGAGGAAAAAAATTCCAGACACTACCCTCTGAGTCCTACCCTCAGGGTATGATCGAAACCACCTGAGGACTGTATTAGACAGTCCACAGATAGATCGCAAATGTTCCAGTAGCACACCATGGTCCACAGTGTCAAACGCTACAGAAAGATCAAGAAGGACCAAGATGGAACAGGTCCTTCGATCTCTCGCTATTAGGAGGTCATTTAGTACCCGCACAAGTGCTGTCTCGGTACTATGCCTTTTCCTAAATCCAGACAGGAGAGAATCATAGACATTGTTGTTGGTCGCATGATCATCCAACTGTGATGCAATCACCTTCTCAATAACTTTACCCACAAAGGGTAAGTTAGAGACAAGCATGTAATTAGCCATACAGTCCGGGTCCAAGGAGGACTTCTTAAGAAGGGCTTAACTACAGACTCCTTAAGAGGATCTGGAAAGATCCGCCTCTCCAAAGACCTCCCGACTATCTCAGCAAGGACTGGTCCTATTTTATCCAGACAATCCACTAAGAGTCGTGTGGGGCCCGAGTCCAAATTACAGTTTGTCGGAGGCAGTGATTGGTTGACCATCACAATGTCACTGATTGTGGGGAGGCTGAAGTCAGACCACACAAATTGGCTGTCTGACATCTCCTGCCAACCATCACAACTCCCATTTGAGAGAGTCAGATGGACCTTGGATATGATTTTGGCAAGCTTATCTTCAAAGAACAGAGCAAACTGCTCACACCATTCTTGAGAAAAGGCTCTTCTGGGCTGAAGACAGATTAGATTGCACAATCTGTCCACAATGCCGAAGAGCTGAGCTAATCACTGACTAATTGGTACAGTAGCAGGATGCTGTACATCAATGGTAACTCTGGCTAAGTAATGCTGACCAGCAACGCAGAACAAAGATCACTTTGAACATGTGGTTTAAACACATTTTACCGATCAGTGGTAAGGGCACAGCTTGACTATACCATTAAGTTGGCATCTTTACATGAGGGAAGCATGCAGACTGAACACACAAAAGTAAGATAAGTTGCATTGTTGCTGTGTAGGACAGTAATGTGGTTGTACATGCCTGCTCTGACAGAGACATGGGCCATGGTAAGTGAATGGTAGCTCAAGTAATGGTGTCTGGGAGTGTGGATGCAAATGTGGTTGGTGGTTGCAAAGTTTGGCTCTGATGGATAGGAAAATTAGGCAGCATGACCTGTACAAAACTCAATTGTTGGTGTAGGTAGGCACTGTTGGCAACCCGATTAGTCACAATGTTGGTAATACAGGCAAGATGTATGTATAGCAGATCTCGATATATAGCCAAACAAGCATTTGCGTGGTTACAACAGTGTGACGGCCAGTGTCTGTGTCACTGTTTTAAAGCAATGGGGCACACACAAACTGCATGCTACATCTGTAGTCTTTAAGCAATGTTCACAGTATAAGGTGGTCTATCTACAAACACAAGATTGTTGTACTGCCAATAACATTGAAACAGCGTGCCATTCTATGTGTAAACATTCTCTGGCACTGTGTGGTAAGATTATATCATGTTCAATTTAGTTATTGAACAGCGATTGAAGTTATCACAATGTTACAGATGCTGAATCTGTGATCTAGAGAACAGGTAGCCATTGTCAAGACCTGAAAGCATGACAGTTGGTGATAGTACTTTTGCGTGATCCTCTACTGCCTAAATGAAAACATTATGAAATATTTTTATCATCAATATCAGAAGAATGTTCCATTGAATTTATTGCCTTGGCATCTGCACAAGCTTTTAAAATGTATAATTACTTATTAATTGGCGTAACATTGTCATACACCTGGTGGCATAAGACCACCACAACCTAGACACAAGCAGTCCACTCAATTCTGCACTACAGAAAGCAGATGAGATGGGGATTGGCAGACAGGGATCCTAGGCTGTCAGCTGGAATGTATCCGGCTTTCCATATGTAACTACTGGCAAAGTAGGTGATAAGGGCACAGTACCAATATGGCTTCTGTAGTCCCTTACACCACTACTTCCATGGTACAGAGTATACCGTGCCCTGACATAAATAGCCACCCCCTACAACAATTCTCCCCTCCCAGTCCATGCGGAACACCTTGTAAACTGAGATCAAAAGATACCAGTCTTTTTTTTTTAAATTTGCTCTTTATTTCACGCCCCAAGTCCGTCCTCAGCCTGGTCACGGACTCCGGGATCCCCGGTCACCGGACATTGCCGACTCCCCAGTCATCCCTGGCTTCCCCCCCAGAGAGTGGGGCCGCGGTTCCGACCCCCGGTATCGGACCGCGGAACTAGTAACTGGTCGGGGAACGGCTCCGGTGACCAATCAGGTGTCCCGAGTAAAGGCCATATAGATACTGGGCGTGCAAGTTTTACCTCATTAGCCCACTCCCTGAGGGAGGCGGGATGCAATGACGCCGAGCATCTGCCCTGCCTCACTCCCTCCTGACGTGAGCACGGCCGCGTGGGTGATCCCTAGCCTCCGCTAGGGGTCCCCTTTGTGCCGACTGCTACCCCAGCCCTCCCCCCGGAGAAGGAGAGCAGTCCGTGGGACGCTCGATCCTTCTCCCCCCAGCCAGCCCTCCGATGACCCGAGTCCATTTCCGAACCCGGGTCGCCGGTGTCGCAAGCGTAAATCCAACCGCTGCGCCGACGGGCCGGCTCATGACTAAATTGGTTGTTTGTCTTCGCGGCTGAGTTAGATGTGCTCTATGGCAGCTAGAAAGTAACGCCAAATCTGTCAGGGAAGGCTGCAGCAGCGCTGCTACTGCTGAGAGGTTAGTGTGGTTAATGAGATAATTCCAGTTCAGAACCAGCAAGAATGGTACAGTTGGAGGGTATGGCTAAAAACCGAGTGTATGTCCCTCTCTTTCACTGACTGTAGGCAGACGGATGGAGCGGCCGCATAGTAAAACAAGTCCCCTAGCACTAATCATAAGGAACCATATCTAGTTGATTTGAGGAAGATAGCATGGCCTAATGATTGGAGTAGAGTGATTTTTAATAACAGAACACCAGTGCCAGCCTCAGCACAGTTACTGACTCACTCGGGGAACATGAGCGAGTCACTTGATCTCCTTGTTCATCAGTTTTCCCACATGGAACTGAGCAGAAGCAAGACTTACACCCAAAACTACAGAATGGGTTATAGCAAAGCTGTCATACCCCGGGTAAATAATTGTATCAACAATTCTACCTGCAAGACAGTCATTTCTGTGGAAGGTTTTTTTTTTTTTTAATACTGGTGCCTGTTCGCATCTTTCCCTGCCTTTTAGTAAATGCTAGTCAGTGAAATTGCATGGCTCCAGTACTGGACCAGCCAGAACAGCTAATAGTGGAAGGCTGTGGCTCTCACTCTCTGTAGCCAGACTGATTGCACGCTGGCTCCAGCCTTTGTACATGCCGGGTTGCTGCTAGGAAAGAGTAGTGCAGCATATATGAACCAGCTGATGACGGGGCTCAATAGGTCAGATAATGAAGCGCACATGTGTGAGAAATAGCCCAAAAATATACCAGATGCTGCACCTACAATAGGAACTTACAAAACAGCAGAAGCAGCAATAGGATGGGGGCTGCGGGAATGAGCAGCACACAGCACCTGTTTCCAAGCCAGCAGGAAAGAATGACTGGAATGCGTGATCACAGGCACACTGATCACGCGGGTGCATGAGACCTGGGTGGTTACTAACATGCTGTGCACGGTGGAAGGTCTGCCCCAAAGAAGGACATTAAGTCTGACCCGAGGGAATGTGGATTATGCATTATAAAATTAAATATATGCTTTGGCTGACCAACGGAAAGGTAAACAAATTATTGTAGCCTCATAATGAATGCTAGTCGTTACAGAAGTTCGCATTTTGAGAAACACTTAAATCAACAGGTACTAAGGCTGACAGTGTCTCTTTAAGTAATGCTGTTCCCAGGTGTGTAGTGGATCACCCATCCCGTAATGTAGTGCCAAAATCCCTGCTCCCCCCATTCATGCGCCGGTGTCCAGCACATTCCTTCGAGATCCATCATGGCCTGCCACCAACTGAGTTGTACTACCTGCTGTTACAGTATGCACTTACTGACTGCTCATTCAGCACCCTGCAGCACCTCCATCTCTTCTTGGTCAGTTTCTCCTCGCGCTGCCACTCAGTATCCATTCCTGGCTACTCACGCTTAAAGCAAGATAGCGCAGGCAGGGGAAGTGGTGTGGCCATGTACATTCCTACCTCCCTCCAATTCTCAACAGATTACTCCTCTTCTAACTCAGTGACACGTGATGCTTTAGCAAGTTCAGGTGTCCATTCCATTTACTCTCCCTAGCTTTGTAGCTGGTATCTACTGCTGTCCTACCATGAAGGCCTCTATTATTCTTGACCTCCTAACTTCCATCATTTCTTTCTCCAGCTCTGTGGAGCTCTACATCCTCCCCTTCCCAAAGGCAGTGTCCCTGCCTCCTCTGGTAACCACCACTCTATCTATCCTTCACATGCTACCTAAACTTTAAGAATACAGTCATCTCACAGCTTACCTCATATCTGACACCTCCTAATTCACCCCTTCCCAATCTGGTTTCAGGAAAAAATGCTCCACTGCCACCTGCTTACTTCAGCTTACTGACTATATCCCGACAGGGATGGCCAATGGCCAAATCACCTCATTAATTTTGGTCCTCCTGGTTAAGGCCTTCAACACTGAATCCTCCCACTCCCTTCTGTTAGACTACCTCTCAACAGCTGGTTTATGTCCAGCAGCCACAAACTTGCTCAAAGCAAACCTCACTGGTAGAACACAACCAGTCAAGATTTCTGATGCCATTTCCCCTCACATCCAGAAAAGCACGTCCTTCTCGCAGGGCTCAGTGTTACTGCCCTTATTATTCTCCATCTTTCTAACTGACCTTCCATCAGTCTGCTCACCCTCCACCATACACATGTACGCTACTGATACGGTTCTTATACATCTGTCTGAACCCTGTCGATGTTCCATTAAACTTGCAGCATGACTTTGACAAAGTTCTTCTCTGGTTTGCTAACCATCCACTGTTTCTTAATGACAAGAAGAATGTGTCCATGACCTTTGCCACAATGCAGAGACTCTTTAGGATTGCCTCCATGCCCACTTTGCTCAACCTTGATGATAATCTACTTGAGTACACATCCTCCTTCAGGTACTTGGGTGCTTGGCTGGACCAACAGCGAAACTTCTCCGGACATATTGATGCCATCCTTAAAAAAGGATGTCCCAAGCTTGGTGCCCTGTTCAGCAACTATAGTTGCATCCCTCCTCCTATTTATTTAGAAAATTTTCAGAAGTGTGGAAAAGGTCTCTGACTGAAATAAGGACACCAGCAGGAACACAGAACCGCTGATAGATTCTGCAGTTCATCAGGGAATCGAGGTGTTACAGAAATTAAAGTGACGCTATAACACCATGAGCAATGTTACAATCAAAAGGTCCATCATTTTGCCCCTGGCTGGAGCTTATTTCGATGGATGGGGGGCGACTTGGCATGGCAGCTGAAAAATAATTCAGCTTATCTTCATGAGAACGATGATGCCTCGTTCCCCACCACCTTCCGTACAAAAAATTCAATATGCAATGCAAATTGGGTGGGGGTAGTAACAAGAAGAAAAAATGAACGGGACCTGGGGGTAATCATATTAGATGACCTTAAGGTTAGCAAGCAATGTGAGAAGGCAGTAGGGAATGCTGGGGGTATACTGGAATGCATAGGGAGAGGCATCAGCAGCAGAAAACTGGAAGTTGTTATCCCTCTGTACAGATAGTTGGTGAGACCACATCTGGAGTACTGCATCCAGTTCTGAAGACGCTATCTCTGCAAGGACATAGACTGGATAGAGACAGTCCAGAGCAGGACAAATAAAATGGTGCAGGGTCTTCAAGAGAAGCCGTATGAGGAGAGACTAAAGGAGCTTAATATGTATACCTTTGAGGAAAGAAGGGAGGGGGGACATGATAGAAACTTTTAAGTACCTCAGTGGAATCAACAAAGTCCAAGAGGGTAGTATCTTGCAGAAAAAGAGACGTGCAAGAACAAGGGGACACAATTTAAAGATGGGAGTGCCATTCAGGGGCAATGTGAGGAAGTATTATTTGACAGAGAGGGTAGTGGATGCATGAAACAGCCTTCCTGAGTAGGTTGTGGGGTCTAAAACTGTGAGAGAATTCAAGAATGCGTGGGACAGACATAAGGCAATTCTTGTGGGGGGTAGGAAGAAATAGGCTGTTGGTTAACTAGGATCTGCGGCCTATCTTGTAGGTAGGGAAATGGACAGACTAGATGGGCCAAGCGGTCCTTATCTGCAGTCAAAGTCTATGTTTCTATGCTGCTGTAGCCTATCTGCTGTCATGTGAGGCATGCACTCTACCCAGATGCTGCTTGTCCTGTCCCCCGTTCACCACTACCATATGATACACTTTACTATAGAGTCCTCCAGAATTATGACGGACTCCTTTATGGGCTCTCTCCTTCTCTCTGTCACTCTCTCTTTCCCTGTATTTACCTCTGTCTCACTCCCTCTCTTTTTCTGCATGCTCTTTTCACTGCCTCAGAAAAGCTCCCTTTCCCCTAGCCCCCAAGCGATTCACCCCTTCAGCCTCCTCCGGTCTGTGTCCTGACTTCTCCTCTTGCCAACAATGGCTAGTGCATCAGCTTCACTTACTAAACCAACATGGATTGACGGCACAGTGTGAGGTGTGGCAAACAGCGCCTCAACCAACAGTGCCACCGGGACGGTGCAACATAGATATATCGACCACTGTGGATAATTTCCCAGTGCTCATCCACAGCAGAATTGTGTGTCATAGTACAAACAAAGAGGCCACGAAGGAACACAGATATGTCTGACAGCATGACTGCCAATATGATGCCAAAGACACTGTGATGTGCTCAATTCATGGTGTTTTGCAGTGTAGGCAAACTACTACATTTAGCTTGATGACCCAATTGTCTGTGTGATTGTGCTGTACTCAAACACATAAACTGAAGCACATGACCAAGGGTAAGCAGGTGAGAATAGCCCCTGATTGAGACTCAGTGGGGGTCATAATGAGTGCAGTCAACTGCCATCAAGTGATGCAGTTATACACAGTGGGACTGTTGAACTACCAATGTCCCTCCCCCCACACACACACACCCAAAGCAGAAGAAGAGAAAATAAGTATAATTATGTTGTAGCAAGGGGAATACCATGGAGAGAAAAACAAATGTCACTGTCAGTTTTATTTTAAATTTTGGGTGGACAGTAAAAGCACTCGGAGTGGACGCACGCCACAAAGTGTGACACAGGGTACATACATAGCACTAGAGGAAAACTGGAATCAGCACACACAGAATGATGACACAAACAAATATAGAAAAATGGATATTCGAGGCAGACAAAGGCTACTAGGCCATTTCCATCTGCAAGCAGGCCATATACAGGTAAGCATCTGCTCACCCTAAGTAATCCATATCTCATCATAACTCACGTCAGCCCAGTTGGAGTCCTGGATTAGAGGTATACATCCTTGATGCAATGAAGTAACCATTCCTGGTTCCCCCCTCACTATTTGTCACCTCCTAGCTTCACTAAGAGTCCTCTGGTGGACACCGGCTTTCCTGGTGGCTGTTCTGGTGTCCAGGGCAGTCAAGGAGTCACCCAAGAGCAGCACTGTCACTGCCTCATTATCCCTGTTACCACTGGCTACCTGTGGGTCCCCACCTCCCCCTACATTAGCCTGTGTGTCTCCTCCACCCTCCTCTTTGCTCAAACCATGTCCATCCCCCACGGCTTGAACCACTATCTCCCTTTGTACTGATCCTCCTTGGTTCCATTACATCCTGCTGGATCACTGTGGACAATGTCAGTTTGTACACCCAGAGCAAGGCAACACCACCCATCCCATCTACAGAGCTTTCTCCTCACTGAGCCGTCACCCTGAGTCTCCTTTCTTTTGCCAGTGATGCAGTGATGCTTCTGGGCAATACAGTATCTCCTACTGGTGCATTGCCCCCCCTAGCACCCAGCTCATTTCCCCTCCGTCTTGACCAATGCCACCACTTTTCTTGCTTTACTTGTGTGTCCTCCGGGTGCCCCCCCCGGAAAAAAATATTTTCTTTCTTGTTTTGGTGAAATTTCAATGCTTGCAAGAGAAGTTCCCCCATGTCTCCCAGATTGTGTGCCTCGGAACCATCCTCCGAGGGAGCGTCTCCTTTCCTCCTTGCTGCTGCTCGTTCCTCCAATGGTTCCTATCAGTTGCTTCCTTCCCCTGTCAGTGTGATGAGGGGTGCATAACTGTGTTCCAGCTGGACACCCAGGCTTGTCCGTCACATGTTTGTTGTGGCAACATCTGGATATAGGCACACAATATGCAGTGTCTTCCTTCTTTTCCCTGAACCTACTGTCTTCCACCCCTCCTAAGCTGTACGTGCCTCAATGCCTCCCGATCTCCTTGATGTGTCCCTCTGCCGTGTTACTTCACCCTGCCCGGTTTGTACCTGCACAGCAGTAATAGTGCCCTGTCTTAACATCAAATATATGTCATCATCATTTGCATCCTCCCATCCACTGCTCACCTCTTATACTGACGAGTGTAGTGGGTCTACATGACTGGAGAGACTTAGCACGCCAACCAATGCCCATCCCCTTCCCATCACCCCTCGAGGCTCCCCCTGGACACCTCTGGTCACTTTCCAAGCCCTCTGGCAATGTCCACCGGCCATAGTTGCTTGCCTCCTGTTGGATGAAAGTTGTCCGTGTCTCGCAACAACAATTACAACTTGTCCATCATTTCACCTCCCACTGTCTCTCATTGCCCGCCCCAATGGCCATGGTTGCATGCTAAGCCAGTTTACCTCTCCAATGATCTGCAAGAGCTGACTGCACAGTCGGCAACCTTCCTACCAGCAATCTCCATTTAGTATTATCACCATCCCACAGCCAGTGTGGCCTACACTCCAACACAATACGCATGCCCTGTTGGCTGGAGGACACCACAATTGTGTTTCTCCATAAACATTGGGACGTTCCCACCTGGGCCTGGTGTCCTCCCCTCGTGGGGTACCACCCGTCACCCTTCTCCAAGTCGCCAAACTGTGTTGGTCCAAGATGAAGACTTTCGTCCCCATTTCAGTTGTAGTAGATAACACGCAGCCCTCATAACCAGTTCCTAATCCAGGTAAAGACTTTAGCAACTAAACACTTCTAACAGGTTATCACAGTTTACCACAGCATTTAGCCAGAAGAAACTGCAACAGCCTTTGTTTTGAGCACAGATTGCATCAGTTTTACCTCAATTGTGCTCAGCCTTGCCAGTCTGTAGTTCCTGGGATCGTCCTGGGGCCCACTGTTATGGAGAGGTACCACATGTGGCTAACTCCAGTCTCTGGGCACACATCCAGTATTTAGTGAGGTGTTTAACAGATCCACCAGTGGCCATGCTAGGACCCCTGCCAGCTGCGTAAGCATGCTGGAATGTAACCCACCTGGCCAAGGTGCCTTGTGTACCCACAGGGACCTAAGACCCCCCAGCAACATTGCCACCATGATGACCCCCATCTGTGGCTCTCTTCCACCCACCCATGCACACCCTTTCCCTGTAGGAATGGCCCAATCCCTCTTCCTTGTGAACCATGAAAATAAGTGCTCCTTAAGTACTTCAGCCTTCCCGGACCCACTCACTGCATGTCCTGATGCTAAGACCTGTGATCCAAACACTGCTCCACGCATTTATATGTAAGAAAGAGGGGTAACATACCAGCAGCTTCTTTAAACTCCCAAACATTTTTACTGCATGAACCGGGTAACGCAATGCAGCTTCAGTTTTCCAGACAGACCGAGCGCAATTGAAGCAGATTCTCCAGTTCTCAATGTGGGAACCTGGTAGGTATCTGTCATGTATACAGCCTCCTCTGCCGGCACATCATGGAGGATCTTGTCTGGCACCTTATTACGATACTGTAGCACGACTACTTGGCCTTTCACACGTGCTACCCACGCAAAGACTCTACAGCGCAGGAGTCCAGAGCGCCTTCTCTCACCACAGCCACAACGACTCTGCTCCATCAGCCATTAAGTAGGGGGGTCCTCATTTGGGCTCGATAAAAACACTATTGGAGAGGGCTCACACTGCCAATAACCTTTACCTCCTTCTATTGGTGCAAAAAATTCGCCACCTTCTGGACTTTAGTTCGCAGATCAAGAGCCATACTTCCCATTGGCAGCCGGCTCCAAAAAGAGTCCCAGCCATAACTGGTAGCTAAGTCCTCCATTTTAAGTGCCCTTGGATCCTCACAGGAACCCATAGACAGTACGGGTCAAAACTGGAGGATCCAAAATGCACAAAGTACCAGCTGAAAGGGAAAACAGGCTAGACAAACTACATTCCTTAATACTCAGTCAACATATAATACATAAATACTACAGCCCAATAAGGGGACCACTTTGCCTACTTAGCAATGGCAACAATAGAGCACACACACCGTGCCTCAGGCGGGACTCGAGCAAGAGAACTCACAGTCTCCTCCCTTCTTAGTATACTGACTGGGTCAGCAAGCTGGCAGCTCTTAAAGAGACCACTAGAGGCATTCTAGTAAATCCCAATTTATAAAGGGATTACACTGAGGAAAATGAAAATATGCACCAAGCAGCAGCAATAGTTTCATTTGTGAATCTCATTCTCACCATGCTGTCTCAGAGGTGGTATAACATGTTGAAATGCATGGCCAGTAAGCAAAGGAGATAAGTGATGCAAAACTATTTAATGCATCTTTACATTGCACAGATAGTGGAATTTAGGTAATGTCATTCACCAACTGGTATGCAAAATCTTCATGTTCCTGTGCCCACCAACAACAAACCAAAAAAATGTATACAGTAATACAAATTCTACACACAACAAATTAACGGTGATCTAGTGAGACCACCCTCACACCACCTCACAACACTTACTACAACAAAACCCTGAAGGAGGTGCAGGCAGCATATCATCCTCTCACCACCACCACGAGCTGATGACTGACTGTCATGAGTGGGAATGTACAGTCCATTAACCATATAGTGAACTTCAACAGTACACGTGCACAGCGCAGTCAACAAACAGAGGTGTTGGTGATAGGGGTAATGTGTCAAGGTGATGGCATGGGGTTTCGTGGAAGGTGGTGGGTACATTATGGATGATAGCAGTGGTTCACTCAAGTAGACCACAGAACATGTGCTTTTTGGGGGGGTATATCTGGCACATGAACTGGCGGCCTCGGATGTAGGGGAGGGTGATCTCAAAGAAGTAAAAGTCAGCATCATGGAAAGGGAACATGGATTTATACTAAACATCTGCATCACAAACATCAGCAAGGAGCACAACACTGTAGTGTGGTTGGAGATGCCGGACATTGAGGAGAGTGATTGCATATCACTATTAGTAAGAACTAAGTCAGGGTGCTGAAATGTGGAATTTATTACATCAAGGAAACAAGACTCTGAGGAGGGAGATAGCATAAATGCAAAAATTATTAAGTGCTGCATTAGGGAACATGACATAGGAGTGCATTACAAAAAGTATAAATGGGCTGTGTTACAAGGCAATGTTACAACAAATGTGTGTCTCATCATCAGTGCACTTGTAGACACCTAAAGCTCATGGTGTGCTCACTGACACACTGATGAGTAATAAATACAATGTGCGAAAAGTGCAGCAGGCTATAGCACAACAGAAATGATAGAGAAATAAAGCTATACATAATAGGTTTCTTTGTGCATTAGATCATTTGTAATGACCAATTCTCTAGCCATTCTGAGGTCAAATTGCAGGACTTCGGGGAAGCTTGTAAGCAGGATGACACTAGCTGTCATGCAAAAGGAGAATGGGACAGAAATGAGGAAGTAAATATAAAAGGACTGAAGGAGGAAGGAAGTAGGCTTGAGTTACTGATACTGGCTGAACACCTCCCCCGCCTGCTTTAGACATTGTTAGAAATGCAGGCAGAGCCAAGGGC
Organism: Neoceratodus forsteri; assembly: GCA_016271365.2. Lineage (NCBI taxonomy): Eukaryota > Metazoa > Chordata > Ceratodontiformes > Ceratodontidae > Neoceratodus > Neoceratodus forsteri. The sequence goes on along the minus strand of CM057459.1, from coordinate 186,543,561 downwards.
AGGTTCTTATCAAAACAAAGGTGGGGTCTCATACAGCAGAGAATAGCAAATTTATATTTGGATTTCTTACAAAAGTACAAGGTAGAAAAACAAACAAATGGGTGTGTCTTGATGGATGAAATATGGAGCACCACAGAGCCTAAATTCAGAATGGTGAGTGAGATTACAGATTCTTGAAAATCTGACAGTGCAGCTTTAATTTATCCACTGGGTCAGTTTACTACAGCTAGCTGTTCCACCAAGCCAGGGCATTTGGGGTCAAAGATGACCCCTTTAAAAGCTAGTCTTTCCACATGGCCTGCTGGCTGCCATATTTTCCACGGAGGCTTCAAATAAACATATATTTATATCACAAATATGATACAGTATAATAACAAGCAGATGCTATCCGTCACACCCCTCCTTCTAGACTGAATTTGGGGGGATCAGTTCCCAGGCATGAGATGAGTTCCCCAAATTTGGTTCACTACTCTAACTGATGTGAAAGCCTATTTGTGTTTTTGTGTATTGCCCCTATCATGTGTGTAACAGTCATGTCGTACCCCTGCAAGGCAAGGCTCCATCTTAAAAGCCTATCATTTGTTTTACCCATTTGTGCCAGACAAACCAGGGAGTTGTGATCTGTTTGTACCTTGAAATTTCACCCATATATGTATGGTTGTAACTTCTTTACTGCCCACACCAATGCAAGGCATTCTTTCTCCACCACAGAATTAGCCTGTTCCCTGGGAAGTGACTTCTTACTGAAGTACACTATTAGGTGATCTTTCTCTTGGTTAGACATTTGATAAGTACTGCCCCAATACCCACATCTGAGGCATCAGTCCTGAACTACAAAGGGTTTACTGTAGTCGGACTGGCTAATACAGGAGCACTGCACAGTACCTCCTTTAACCGTGTAAAGGCTTGCTCACAGGCTGGTTTCCAAATAACTTTCTTAGGTATTCTTTTCTTCAATAGGTCAGATAGGGGAGCGCCAGGGGCACTGTAATGTGATACAAATTCCTATTGTCCTCATGCGTCCCTGAAAACTCTGAACCTGCTTCTGTGTTTCAGGTCTGGGCCATGCCTGGATTGCTTCAATTTTTGCTTGATTAGGACGGAGCTGTCCCTGGCCTACTACATGCCCAAGGTATGCCACCTCAGCTGTGGTCACCTGGCACTTTTCAGCTTTTACAGTGAGCACGGCCCTCTGTAAACTACTCAGCACTTCCCTAAGGGGGAACAGGTGTTCCTCCCAGCTAGCACTAAAGACGGCAATGTCATCCAAGTATGCCACGGTGTACTCTTCAGCACCATTTAACACCTGGTTCACCAACCTTTGAAAGATGGCAGGGGTGTTCTTCATTCCAAAAGGCATTACTTTAAACTCAAATAACCCAATCAGAGTGATGAAGGCTGACCTCTCCATAGCTCTGGCAGTTAACTCCACCTGCCAATTACATTTCATTAGGTCAATCATATTAAGGTATGTCGTCCATCCCAACTTGTCCAGTAGTTTGTCCATCCTTGACATTGGGTTGGCATCTGACTTCATGGCAGCATGGAGTACATGATAGTCCACACAAAAATGAGTAGCGCCATCTGACTTGGGAACAAGGACTACGGGTGAGACCCAGGGATTGTGGGATTTCTGGATTACCCCTAAATCCAGCATTTCCTCCATCTCACTCCTAATGTCCTTTTGGGTGGCCTCTGACACCCAATATGCTGTTCTCCTTATGGGCGTTTGTGTTCCCATCTCCACATTGTGTGTTGCTGAAGGGATAAGTCCTGGCTTGGCGATAAACAATGTGGCAAAGTCTGCTAAAACCTCCCTTACTTCCTGGATCTGGTCTGGGGTCAACTGGGGCAAAATTTTAATTGCCTCAACAGAGGACTTGCACTTGCTTTCTTCCAGCAAGTCCAAAATGGGGTCTTCTTTGTCTATTCCCTCCCCAGGAGTACACTCTGCAAAGATCATGTCAGCCCTATTTGCATATGGCTTCATCATGTTGACATGCTACATTCTTTGGGTATGTCTCCTGTCAGGCAGTTCTATAATGTAATTTACATAATTCACCTGTCAGGCTACTTTGTATGATGCTGCCACTCGGCCTGCAGCTTATTTTTCCAGACCGGATTAGGACCATGACCTCTGACCCAGAGTGTATGAGTGAGTTCTGGCTCTCGTTCATACCACTTACCTTTATTTTTGTTACGCGAGCTGCCAGTTTGCTCTGGGCTGTTCCCATAAGCTCCTTCAGCTTTTCACTAACCTTCAGGACATAATCCACTATGGGAGTTCCCTGGGTGGTGTGTTTGCCTTCCCAGTCTTCCTGGATCAAGTCTGTGGGCCAAAATATCCCTGCATCCATATAAGATCTCAAGGGAAAACCCTGTCGACTCTTGGGCACCTCCTTGTATGAACAACAAGTGGGAAGATATTTCTCCCAGTCCCTCCCATGCTGTTCTGTAAATACTTGGAGCATCATTTTAAGGTTTCTATTGAATCTTTCCACAGGCCCATTAACACTTGGTGATAAGGTGTCGTGTGTGTCTCTCCACCACCCAACACTTCTCCCACAAACATTTCATCAGGTCCAACATGAAGGAACCCCCTCGATCAGTGATAACCTCCTGTGGGATCCCAACACGGGAGAAAATCCCTAACAAGGAATCTGTCACTTTTTCTGTCCTCAGTGAGGATAGAGGTACTGCCTCTGGGTACTAGGTGGCATAATTCACCACTGTTAGGATAAACCTCTTCCCAGAGGAGTTGGGTGTATTCAAAGGCCGACAATATACATTTCTGCCCTCTGGAACGGCTGCTTCTTTATGGGCAAGGGAATTAGAGTGGCTTAGGTTTTCCTACCTGTCTTTCCTATTTCTTGGCACCGGTGACAAGACCTGAAATCTCCTTCACCTGCTGCTGGGTGAAGTTGGGCCATCTACATAGTGCATGTGATTCCCAGATGGCCAGACATGGAAATATCATGAGAAATCTTGAGCAACTGCTCCTTGGTACCCCTAGGGAATGACAAGCTGCCTGCCCATCACCCTCCCTCTGTCTTTACATCCTGTGTATACGCAGTCCATTCTCCCAGTAAACTCTGCGTTTTCCACCACCTCCCAGTGCTCTGTCAGAGTCTGCCAAGCCCCCCCAGCCTTTCTAAACTAGGGTTATTTTTCTGGGCAGCTGCAAAATATTTACACATTCCCAAGGCATGAGACAGGTCCCCTCCAGTTTCTAAACTAGGATTCCAAGCTCTCGCATCAGGGCATTCAGGGTCACTGCCATCCCTAACTCTTTGACAACTGGCTACCCCTCCTCCCTCAGAGTAACCTTATTCAGCTGTTCTATTAACTGCTACCTGGAGAATTTCTACCTCCCTTTTACTATTCTGTCTATCAGGAGACATAGGCTGGGGAACCAGCCTCCCAGTGTTCTTTCCACAGGGGTTTCTAAAGGGTCGGGGAATTACAATTTACCTTTCTTGACAGCTGCGGGATAACTACATACATCATCCCTTTTGGAGATGTTTCTGATAATCACATCCAGAGCAAAATTCTCTGCCAATGCAACTTTTGCACAGTCTCCCATGTCTCAACCCAGTCCAGGAGAACACTAGCAAGTGGCAGCTTTTTCTCCTCCCCAGTGAACCCCCACACAGTACAAACTGATTGTGTATAAGCTGTTCAGGTTCAATCAAATCCCCTTTTACCAAAGTCAGGGACTCTCCCCTGTCCCTTAACCCATGGGTCTGTAACCCATTCACTGTAACTGGGTGTATGTGCTCCCTCATATTTACTGGCATGCTTTCAGCGATACACAAAAAACCCCACTTCTTTCCCAGCATCACTTTGTGTGCCCTGTGCCTTTTTAGGACACTGTCTTACAAGATGTCCAGATTGTTTGCAAACCCAACATTCATTTCTTTAATGGCTACCTGGTTTCGGGGGAGGCAGGGAGGGTTTTAGCTGCCCTGAAGGTGTGCTTTTCCCTTTCTGTGCTGCCAAGCCACCACACTCCCTCTCAAGCAGGTCTGTTCCAAGCATAGAAGTCGAGAGCTTGGCAGTCTTTTGCACTGTTTTCGGATCTCATCCTCTGGCAGTTTTTCAGTTCTGTAGACAAGCTCAAAGAACTGCTGCAAAAGTACAACATTCTCATTTTTTTCCACAGAGTCTCCTTGTATCCCTTTCCACCAGCATTTTAAAACTGATGTTGTTTCGAGTAGCTAGTCCTTCTAGCTCATATCACGGCTTCTCCTGAGCTTACAGAATTTAACTCTGTATGCTTCTGCTGTCAAATCATGTTTTTAACAAGACAGCTTAAGTTTGCCATAATCATTACTGTCCTGATTGTCCATTTGACCCCATGCATCACAAGCTTTCCCGGAAAGCTTAGCGGGTATAGCTGAGCTCAGGACTCTCTGTGAATTTTTGCCTGAATGCATTCCTTTTCAAATGAATTTAAAATGCATCCATATCCTCCTCCTTTAAATTCAGCTTTCAATTTAGAATTACACTTTTAATGCAGTCCTGGAATTCCTGGTTCACTCCAGTGCCACTTACTTCTCTTGGCGATGGTCTTTGGAGTTGTATCTTCTCCAGTTCAAATCTCCTCTGCACTCTCACTCTTCTCACTTGGCCTCTCTCTGAAGCTGTCACTCTTTTCTTGAGCCTGTAGCGCTGTTCTCGGGAGCCTTTCTCTGCTCTTGATTCTCCTCTCTCTCCTCTCTTTCTCTGTCTTCCTCTGTTCAAGCCACTTTGCTGCTGAGCTTCGAACCTCTTCTGCACAAACTCCAGCTCCATTCTCCACAACTCCATTTGCAGCCTGACGCCTTCTGGCTCCAGCATGGTTGTGACCTTCTCCTGCCACAGTGGCTCTTGGCCTATACCGGTCCCACTGTCCTCCTCCATGGGTCTGGACACTGTGCTGGACCCTAGCCTCTCCACTCCCAAAATTTGGTCCTTTCTGGTCACAGACTGTGACTCGAGGTCTTGGTCATTGGCTGTCACAACAGCCTCAATGAGTTGTTGCTCATTCTGCCCCTCGCAATGGACTCCTGTCTCCTGGCACAACTGCCTCAGGTAGTCTGCAGTGTACTCGCTGTAGTTGGAAGCCATCTTCTTCCCTAATCTACGGCTACACTAGCTTACACCCCCAAAAAATAAATCAGGTAGGGAACTTAGAATTTAACCACAATGATATAGTTCTTTCTATTTAAATCACTGCCTTATTTTGCACGTCAGCTGTTACAGTTATCAATCTGACACACTGGACTGTTAATGCTCGTGTTACCAAATACTTTTAAACTGTACCACTACCAACCAGATCTGTCGCAAATGCACTCCGCAGGTTAGGTCCATTGCTCCCACAATGCTAAACCTCAAAGTGCAATATGTGAACAGCAGACAAACAGTAATCTTCCTTCCTCTTTGGGTCCGAAACACCTATCAGTCTTGAGTCCTGAGGTCAAATATGAAGCCTTTTTGCTAAAATGTCCAGTTAACAGAATCAAATATCACACCCTGTTCAGTGAAATGCGATGAAATACTTAAGCAGTGGGCACCAACCTGAGTTCACAATCCCTCTTTTGACTCAGTTGAGACCTAGGTATTTTCTTACCTTTTGTGCATATGGTGACACACCATAAGCCCTTTAACAGTTATGTCAGAATTATCAACACTGTTCAGCATTCACATGCAAAAATGAGAAAAGACTCAGCCAGAATTAAGGAAATTAAAATGTTTAGTAAAATAAAAAAAAGAGTAAAAACATACAAAACACAAAGCATATATACACAATAATGTTTACAGTCCAAAAGAAACAAAAAATCGCCTTGTACTTGAATTTCTAATTCTAACTCAGTTTCCAATTGGATGTTACCTATTCTTGCCAGAAGTGCCCTTCAAGTCCAGAACACAGTGGGTGTGTTCTCTTAGGAGTCCAGAGATAGAAGCTGATTTCATTCCTTTAACAGCCAGATTATTATAGGGGCAAATGTCCCCTCCCATCCTGTGAGGTCACAGCTCTGGGCTGTTGGTAAGAAGTCATTGTTAGTCCTGTAATTAATTTGTAACATGACCAAGTATACCAAAAAGGGCATCATTTTAATGCTTGCTTGAAATCTGCAAAGATAGCAATATTAAATTATAACAGTCTCTTTCCTTTCAGAGCATTCCTTTGATCTTCAGAAAGACATTCTGACAGCTATTTTCTCCTAGTGGTGAGAAATGTAACAGGTATCAGTTGGAAATGGTTGCTTCCTAATGTGTCATAAAAAATGCAGTTTTCTATGGCTTCCTGGATTTCAAAGTAGTTGTTATTTCATAACCTGTTGTTTAACAGTGAACACAGGCATGACAGGAGATGTCAAAAAGAAGCTTTTAATTAATTTATCCACTGGGTTAGTTTTACTACAGCCAACTGTTCCAGCAAGCCAGGGCTTTGGGGTCAAAAGGTCAGGCCCCTTTAAAAGCTAGTCTTTCCCTAGGCCTGCTGGCTGCCATATTTTCCAAGCAGGCTTCAAATAAACATATATTTATATCTCAAATATGATACAGTATAATAATAAGCAGATGCTATTCGTCACACCGGCAATAAACTCTTAAAAAATAATACTTCTCCGGATCAGATGGCCTGACTTGCTATGGCAATGGCGGACAACATGTGTCTGCCATCTTAAATTTACACAGCCCACAAGGGGGCCCTATTCATAGCTCAACCTTATATCCTACTCACAACAGGCAAATCCCCATGTGGGTCTCGCTGTCCCTTCCTCGGACCGTCCATCATCTCGGCGATGGTGGACTATGTGGGGTCCCACCATCCCAATCTAATGTACCAACAAAGGGACATCTACTCATTGCTCAATCTCATTTCCATTACTTGCAGGTGGACTCATTGGGGTAGTCCTCCTTCTTGGTACTATGTGCTAATACTGTGATGATGGACCACAGGGGAGGTCCCATCATCCTTACTGTACATAGTGCAATACAACGGTGATGGGGGACAATGTGGGCTCCTGCCATCCCAAACACACACACCCCACAAGCAGGTCCCGCTCATAGTTTTAACACATTTCAATTTACTACTGGCAGACTCACGTGGGGGTCCTGCCCTCCTTACCTTGGACTATTCCTTACTATGACGATGGTGGACCATGTGGATTCCTACCATCTCAAACATACTCTGCTCCTACCATCACAATGGCGGACCATGTGGGCTCCCACCATGCCTATCATGTACTGCTCAATGAAATGGTGATGGTGGACCACATGGGGTCCAGCCATCCCAGTCACATACTACTCAGTGGTACAGTGATGGTGGGCCACATGGGGTCCCACCATCCCAATCATGTACTACTCAATGGAATGGCGATGGTGAACCATGTGATTTCTTGCCATCCCAAACAGGCACACCCTACAAAAAAGCCCAACTCATAGCTCGAAGCTCTTTCCTAATCACTACAGGCAAATTCACACCGGGGTATCAACCTCATTACCTTGGACTGTTACATACTATGACAATGGCAGACCACATCGGGTCCCCCCATCCCAATCATGCATGCCCCATGAAGGGCCTGACTTGTATTTTCATGTCTTTCCAGACAGACTCATGTGACTCTCATCCTTCTTACCTTGAACTATTCCATACTACAGCAATGATGGATCATATGGGGTCCTGCCATCCCAACATGGGTCTTGCCCTTATTATCTTGGATCATGTAATAATACAGCAATGGCGGACCTGCAGGGAGGTCCTGCCATACTAACACAACATGCCCACAATGGGGCATTACTTTGCTCAACTGTATTTCTCTATCATCTCCAGGCAGTCTTAGGTGGACAATCACCCCCTGTTGGCTCAGGTTTAATTCATACTGTGGTGCTGGTGAACCCACGTGGGGGTAACACCATCCAATATCTATTGTGCCCCATGAGTGGGAATTTCTCACTACTCAAATGATCTTCCATGTTCACTAACCAGACCCACGTGGGGGTCTCACCTTCCCAGTCTGACCACCTGAGATCTTTCTATCATGCAAACATTCAAATACTACATACACTGGACTACATGGGAATCCCATGCTCTAGCTAGCCCACATCCGGGCCTATTTTACTTCATCATTAATTCTTCCACTTCTTCTACTGAAATCTGCCTTCTTCTGTTACAGTTCCAACTCAAGTTTCAACACTGGACATTTCTGTAGAGCTCACCTCAATTCCTTAGATGTCGTAGGACCATTTTCCTTCTAACAGGTATTCAATTATACCCTATTGTCTCAATGGATGTGCAACACCCATGCAAGCCTCTCAGCTGGGCTCCACTCCTATCTTATCATCATTCTCAGCCCTCAATGCTCTGACCATTTCATCATCTATGATCTACTTCCCTCAAAAATTTGCAACTTTGGCACGTTGTCCTCAGCCGTACTGACTGTATGTCTACACTTAACGTCTGCTTCACTCAGAACTACCTTGGTCACAGATTGACCATTGTCTCTCCATCCCGGCATCATTCCAAGTTGGAGCTCTTCATCTGCCAGATTCTTCATCTTCAGCGTTGACTTCCTGCTCATCACTGACCTCGAAACAGGACTCTTCGACTAGCAAATCAGACCGAATCCTTGGACATAACCATAACTACACCTCAGCCACATTTAGGATTATTCTCCTCTTAGTATGCCCAGAGGATGGGCAGGTCAGTGGCCATGGGTACTTGGAGATTTCCCTTAAAGGGGCTTTTCCTCTCCTGCATGCTACTGATCACACTCTCCTGAGTTGGCGGAGGTAATCACTACGATATTTCTCTTTTTGGGCCTTAATTCTTACACCTACCCAGTATCCTACAGAGGTTGGGATTTAGAGAAATGCCAAAGCTCAAGTTATAAACATCAGCATATACCGTTCAGCTCATAAGTACACACAAGCACTGCGCTATGTACTACACGTTGAATTGGAAGGCTTTTAGCCTGAAGTTCAGAGGGGACTCCTTACCCCTCCTCAAAGAGAGCACAATCTCTGTCAGCCTTACATGCATGCAGCACTCCCCATGTGGCACGAGCCAGCTACCTGGTGCAGCCACAGATCGCTTGCCATCAACCCTCCCGGCCAAAGCACGGTGCAATGCCGCAGCTACCTCAGCCCAGCCTGTCTCCCAATACAGCCACCCGGTTTGCTCCTGAAGCCAGGTCATCTGCATGACAGTGCACTGTACTGCCACTGGGCCCTTGGTCAGCCTAATCCTGTACTTTCTTCATTTCCATTGTCTCCCCTGGTAGCCTGTTCCACAGGTTGCACACCCTCTGGGATAAAGGGTTTCCTAATATTATCCCTGAATTCACCATTTTTGAGCTTCAGATTAGACTACTCAGTGCTGCCTCAGCGTAACTCACACAAACAAAGAAACATAGATTTTGATGGCAGATAAGGACTGCTTTGCCCACTTAGTCTGCCCATTTCCCTTTCTAGTGGATAGGCTGCAGATCCTAGTTAACCAACAGCCTACTTCTTCCTACCCTCCATCAGTTAGATTCTCAACTTCTACTTCAGTACTTACCCTCACTTACCCCCACTCCAGTAGTTGAGTGCCCCAGCAGCTTGCCTGCTGGAGTTACTTTCATGTGGCACTAGGCTTAACCATTTGAATCTTTTGTTTAAAAATGGCAGTGCAGCAGAGGGCTACCGAAATGATGCACGGCTTACACCAGGAACATTACGAGGCTAGACTAAAGCACCTGCAAATGTACTCTCTTGAGCAGACAGGAAATGGGGGTGGGGTATGATAGAAATTTTTAAATACATGAAAGGCATGAACTAGGTAAAACAGGAAAACCGATTCCAAGAAAACAAAAGAACATGAACAAGGTGTGAACCGAGACTCAAGTAGCTCTACAGATCTCCACCAAGGAGACAGATGCTCATTCTGTGCGGGAGGTGGCCACTGCTTAAGTGGAGTGGGCTTTGACAACTGCAGGAAATGAGAGACCCTTGGAAACATAAGAATGAGCTATGAAAGAGCTTGGTACATCCAGTAGGCCTAGGTTTGATTTTCCACAACCACTTGTATAACGTGTGACCCTGAACAAGTCTCTTAACCTCCCCATGATCCTGGGACACCTCTGGAACCAAGCTTTGCCTCAGTATGCCTTTCCGGGCAGAAAACTGTAAAGTTAAATAAATACATGTATACATACATAAAACCATTCCATTTTTTTTTTTGCACACCAAAACTATACGATTTTAAATTCAAGTTTTATTGTTTTGAAACAGAAGTTTTTGCATGATTTACACTTACAACTACTGTGTCCTTTCAGTCATAAATCTTTATATGCTTTTGAAACATAAAATCTGACGACAGAAAGAGATCGAAGCTCCATCGAGTCACCCATACTATATTACTTCACTCCGATGACCTATTATGCTGGAGGTCTGGTACCCTTCCCCACTCCTGAAACACATGTTGCACCCCCCCGGATGGTGAGTCCCCTGCTCTGTCCAAACTGTTTAAACCCAGTAAGGGTAGCTGCCCCCACTACTTCTGTTGGAAGTCTGTTCATGATTCTACCACCCTCTCAGTGAAGTACAACTTCCTAGCATTTTGCTTGACCTTGTCCCCTACCAACTTCGAGTCATGCCCCCAACTGACTACGGTCCTTGCTATTCACTTTAAGTTGTATGTTTCAATCATGGCCCCCCACCTCCTCACTTCCAATGAGTATAAATTGAGGGCCTCTGGAAACAAGCTGTTACCAGCTCAGTATGTCATTGCTTGTGAAACTTTTGAAATTAATGAAAGGTCTCTTCTCAAGTGAGGACTTCAGAACTGGGCACAGTAATCCTGGAGAGGTCTCACCAGAGATCCATCCAATAGCAGAATCACCTTGCATCTCCTACCATCAAAACCCTTCTGTATGTACTCCAGCATCCTCAATGCCTTACTGTATGACTTGTTTGTTTGATGGAGTCCTTAAGACTGCTAGATCCCTTTCCCCTCTCTGTCTTTAGGGTGCTCTCTCAGCAAACAGCAAGGTTTATGACATCATCCCATGACATCACAGTATAGAATAGTAGAACATTCCTCATTTGTGTCACCACTGTTTGTCATACACCCTAGCAAACAGCCTCTGCATCACTCAAGAGTCAATGACATTCACATCAGTTTTCTTGTGTTATGGAGAAAATGTCCCCCTAGGCATGTCTTTTATGGTCTATCTTTGGAGCTCCCTTCTCTCAGAAGATGTAGGACTATCTCAGCCCATAGCTTGGTCCAGAGTCGGCATTGAATTCCTACCAGAAGATATTCACAAGGTAAATGTCTGGGCTCAGCCTCAGTCCTGTCTCCTGTTCCCTCTGGACAGAGTGTGTTGGAGAACGGAAACACAAGAAAAATTTCTAGAATGGATCAGTAGTTAGTACTTTCTTGTGATTCCAGTCATCTTGCTTTTGACTCTGAACTTCTGCTGGAGAAAATCAAGGAAGAACTTGGAAAAGGTATGGATATCATCCCAAGTCTACCTTGTGTGGAGTTGTTCTTTGATTCTGTTATAACTACTCCCAGATCCTTCTGCTCCTCAGTCTCCACCAGCTGCCACCCCCCAGCTGGTAGTTTCTCCTTGGATTCTTTGCCCCAAAATGCAGCACCATACAGTTTTTGGCAATGAACCCCAGCTGACAAGTGTCCGACCAGGTTTCCAGCTTTTTCAGATTCTCCTTAAAAACTTTGCCCCTTATCATCAGATATTTCCTTGTTCCAGGATCAGGAGTAATCTGTGCCCTCAGCAGGCCAGCTATAGTTCATACATAGATACATAGGGACAGGTGGTAACCCTAGATCAGGAGTAATCTGTGCCCTCAGCAGGCCAGCTATAATTCATACATAGATACATAGATACATAGGGACAGGTGGTAACCCTAGATCAGGAGTAATCTGTGCCCTCAGCAGGCCAGCTATAATTCATACATAGATACATAGATACATAGGGACAGGTGGTAGCCCTAGATCAGGAGTAATCTCTGCCCTCAGCAGCCAGCTATAATTCATACATAGATACATAGGGACAGGTGGTAACCCTAGATCAGGATTAATCTGTGCCCTCAGCAGGCCAGCTATAATTCATACATAGATACATAGATACATAGGGACAGGTGGTAACCCTAGATCAGGAGTAATCTGTGCCCTCAGCAGGCCAGCTATAATTCATACATAGATACATAGATACATAGGGACAGGTGGTAACCCTAGATCAGGAGTAATCTGTGCCCTCAGCAAGCCAGCTATAATTCATACATAGATACATAGATAAATAGGGACAGGTGGTAACCCTAGATCAGGAGTAATCTGTGCCCTCAGCAGCCAGATATAATTCATACATGGATACAGAGATACATAGAGACAGGTGGTAACCCTAGATCAGGAGTAATCTGTGCCCTCAGCAGGCCATCTATAATTCATACATAGATACATAGGGACAGGTGGTAACCCTAGATCAGGAGTAATCTGTGCCCTCAGCAGGCCAGCTATAATTCATACATAGATACATAGGGACAGGTGGTAACCCTAGATCAGGAGTAATCTGTGCCCTCAGCAGGCCAGCTATAATTCATACATAGATACATAGATACATAGGGACAGGTGGTAAACCTAGATCAGGAGTAATCTGTGCCCTCAGCAGGCCAGCTATAATTCATACATAGATACATAGATACATAGGGACAGGTGGTAACCCTAGATCAGGAGTAATCTGTGCCCTCAGCAGGCCAGCTATAATTCATACATAGATACATAGATACATAGGGACTGTGGTAACCCTACATCAGGAGTAATCTGTGCCCTCAGCAGCCAGATATAGTTCATACATAGATACATAGGGACAGGTGGTAACCCTAGATCAGGAGTAATCTGTGCCAACAGCAGGCCAGCTATAATTCATACATAGATACATAGATACATAGGGACAGGTGGTAACCCTAGATCAGGAGTAATCTGTGCCCTCAGCAGGCCAGCTATAATTCATACATAGATACATAGATACATAGGGACAGGTGGTAACCCTAGATCAGGAGTAATCTGTGACCTCAGCAGGCCAGCTATAATTCATACATAGATACATAGGGACAGGTGGTAACCCTAGATCAGGAGTAATCTGTGCCCTCAGCAGGCCAGCTATAATTCATACATAGATACATAGATACATAGGGACAGGTGGCAACCCTAGATCAGGAGTAATCTGTGCCCTCAGCAGGCCAGCTATAATTCATACATAGATACATAGATACATAGGGACAGGTGGTAACCCTAGATCAGGAGTAATCTGTGCCCTCAGCAGCCAGATATAATTCATACATAGATACATAGATACATAGGGACAGGTGGTAACCCTAGATCAGGAGTAATCTGTGCCCTCAGCAGCCATCTATAATTCATACATAGATACATAGGGACAGGTGGTAACCCTAGATCAGGAGTAATCTGTGCCCTCAGCAGGCCAGCTATAATTCATACATAGATACATAGGGACAGGTGGTAACCCTAGATCAGGAGTAATCTGTGCCCTCAGCAGGCCAGCTATAATTCATACATAGATACATAGGGACAGGTGGTAACCCTAGACCAGGAGTAATCTGTGCCCTCAGCAGGACAGCTATAATTCATACATAGATACATAGGGACAGGTGGTAACCCTAGATCAGGATTAATCTGTGCCCTCAGCAGGCCAGCTATAATTCATACATAGATACATAGATACATAGGGACAGGTGGTAACCCTAGATCAGGAGTAATCTGTGCCCTCAGCAGGCCAGCTATAATTCATACATAGATACACAGATACATAGGGACAGGTGGTAACCCTAGTTCAGGAGTAATCTGTGCCCTCAGCAAGCCAACTTTAATTCATACATAGATACATAGATACATAGGGACAGATGGTAACCCTAGATCAGGAGTAATCTGTGCCCTCAGCAGCCAGTATAATTCATACATGGATACATAGATACATAGAGACAGGTGGTAACCCTAGATCAGGAGTAATCTGTGCCCTCAGCAGGCCATCTATAATTCATACATAGATACATAGGGACAGGTGGTAACCCGAGATCAGGAGTAATCTGTGCCCTCAGCAGGCCAGCTATAATTCATACATAGATACATAGGGACAGGTGGTAACCCTAGATCAGGAGTAATCTGTGCCCTCAGCAGGCCAGCTATAATTCATACAGAGATACATAGATACATAGGGACAGGTGGTAACCCTAGATCAGGAGTAATCTGTGCCCTCAGCAGGCCAGCTATAATTCATACATAGATACATAGATACATAGAGACAGGTGGTAACCCTAGATCAGGAGTAATCTGTGCCCTCAGCAGGCCAGCTATAATTCATATATAGATACATAGATACATAGGGACTGGTGGTAACTCTAGATCAGGAGTAATCTGTGCCCTCAGCAGCCAGATATAATTCATACATGGATACATAGATACATAGGGACAGGTGGTAACCCTTGATCAGGAGTAATCTGTGCCCTCAGCAGGCCATCTATAATTCATACATAGATACATAGGGACAGGTGGTAACCCTAGATCAGGAGTAATCTGTGCCCTCAGCAGGCCAGCTATAATTCATACATAGATACATAGATACATAGGGACAGGAGGTAACCCTAGATCAGGAGTAATCTGTGCCCTCAGCAGGCCAGCTATAGTTCATACATAGATATATAGATACATAGTGACAGGTGGTATCCCTAGATCAGGAGTAATCTGTGCCCTCAGCAGGCCAGCTATAATTCATACATAGATACATAGATACATAGATACATAGGGACAGGTGGTAACCCTAGATCAGGAGTAATCTGTGCCCTCAGCAGGCCAGCTATAATTCATACATAGATACATAGATATATAGGGACAGGTGGTAACCTAGATCAGGAGTAATCTGTGCCCTCAGCAGGCCAGCTGTAATTCATACATAGATACATATGGACAGGTGGTAACCCTAGATCAGGAGTAATCTCTGTGCCTCAGCAGCCAGCTATAATTCATACATAGATACATAGATACATAGGGTCAGGTGGTAACCCTAGATCAGGAGTAATCTGTGCCCTCAGCAGCCAGATATAATTCATACATGGATACATAGATACATAGGGACAGGTGGTAACCTTAGATCAGGAGTAATCTGTGCCCTCAGCAGGCCAGCTATAATTCATACATAGATACATAGGGACAGGTGGTAACCCTAGATCAGGAGTAATCTGTGCCCTCAGCAGGCCAGCTATAATTCATACATAGATACATAGATACATAGGGACAGGTGGTAACCCTAGATCAGGAGTAATCTGTGCCCTCAGCAGGCCAGCTATAATTCATACATAGATACATAGATACATAGATACATAGGGACAGGTGGTAACCCTAGATCAGGAGTAATCTGTGCCCTCAGCAGGCCAGCTATAATTCATACATAGATACATAGATACATAGGGACAGGTGGTAACCCTAGATCAGGAGTAATCTGTGCCCTCAGCAGCAAGATATAATTCATACATGGATACATAGATACATAGGGACAGGTGGTAACCCTAGATCAGGAGTAATCTGTGCCCTCAGCAGCCATCTATAATTCATACATAGATACATAGGGACAGGTGGTAACCCTAGATCAGGAGTAATCTGTGCCCTCAGCAGGCCAGCTATAATTCATACATAGATACATAGATACATAGGGACAGGTGGTAACCCTAGATCAGGAGTAATCTGTGCCCTCAGCAGCCAGCTATAGTTCATACATAGATACATAGATACATAGGGACAGGTGGTAACCCTAGATCAGGAGTAATCTGTGCCCTCAGCATGCCAGCTGTAATTCATACATAGATACATAGATACATAGGGACAGGTGGTAACCCTAGATCAGGAGTAATCTGTGCCCTCAGCAGGCCAGCTATAATTCATACATAGATACATAGATAGAAAGGACAGGTGGTAACCCTAGATCAGGAGTAATCTGTGCCCTCAGCAGGCCAGCTATAATTCATACATAGATACATAGATACATAGGGACAGGTGGTAACCCTAGATCAGGAGTAATCTGTGCCCTCAGCAGGCCAGCTATAATTCATACATAGATACATAGATACATAGGGACAGGTGGTACCCTAGATCAGGAGTAATCTGTGCCCTCAGCAGGCCAGCTATAATTCATACATCGATACATAGATACATAGGGACAGGTGGTAACCCTAGATCAGGAGTAATCTGTGCCCTCAGCAGGCCAGATATAATTCATACATAGATACATAGATACATAGGGACAGGTGGTAACCTAGATCAGGAGTAATCTGTGCCCTCAGCAGGCCAGCTATAATTCATACACAGATACATAGGGACAGGTGGTAACCCTAGATCAGGAGTAATCTGTGCCCTCAGCAGGCCAGCTATAATTCATACATAGATACATAGATACATAGGGACAGGTGGTAACCCTAGATCAGGAGTAATCTGTGCCCTCAGCAGGCCAGCTGTAATTCATACATAGATACATAGATACATAGGGACAGGTGGTAACCCTAGATCAGGAGTAATCTGTGCCCTCAGCAGGCCAGCTATAATTCATACATAGATACATAGATACATAGGGACAGGTGGTAACCCTAGATCAGGAGTAATCTGTGCCCTCAGCAGCCCAGCTATAATTCATACATAGATACATAGATACATAGGGACAGGTGGTAACCCTAGATCAGGAGTAATCTGTGCCCTCAGCAGGCCAGCTGTAATTCATACATAGATACATAGATACATAGGGACAGGTGGTAACCCTAGATCCAGAGTAATCTGTGCCCTCAGCAGGCCAGCTATAATTCATACATAGATACATAGGGACAGGTGGTAACCCTAGATCAGGAGTAATCTGTGCCCTCAGCAGGCCAGCTATAGTTCATACATAGATACATAGATACATAGGGACAGGTGGTAACCCTAGATCAGGAGTAATCTGTGCCCTCAGCAGGCCAGCTATAATTCTTACATAGATACATAGATACATAGGGACACGTGGTAACCCTAGATCAGGAGTAATCTGTGCCCTCAGCAGGCCAGCTATAATTCATACTTAGATACATAGATACATAGGACAGGTGGTAACCCTAGATCAGGAGTAATCTGTGCCCTCAGCAGGCCAGCTATAATTCATACATAGATACATAGATACATAGGGACAGGTGGTAACCCTAGATCAGGAGTACTCTGTGCCCTCAACAGGCCAGCTATAATTCATACATAGATACATAGATACATAGGGACAGGTGGTAACCCTAGATCAGGAGTAATCTGTGCCCTCAGCAGGCCAGCTATAGTTCATACATAGATACATAGATACATAGGGACAGGTGGTAACCCTAGATCAGGAGTAATCTGTGCCCTCAGCAGGTCAGCTATAATTCATACATAGATACATAGGGACAGGTGGTAACCCTAGATCAGGAGTAATCTGTGCCCTCAGCAGGCCAGCTATAATTCATACATAGATACATAGATACATAGAGACAGGTGGTAACCCTAGATCAGGAGTAATCTGTGCCCTCAGCAGGCCAGCTATAATTCATACATAGATACATAGATACATAGGGACAGGTGGTAACCCTAGATCAGGAGTAATCTGTGACCTCAGCAGGCCAGCTGTAATTCAGCTCTGTTTTGATTATTTTACTTCCTCCAACAGGGATATCCAGATACTGCTTGGGCCTGCCTGAAGTCCCTTCCTCCCTTGGGTAACTGCCAAAAGTGAAGGACTAAGGACCTCTTGGTTTTATGGACCTGAATACTTCAACCTGCACTCTACTATGCCAATATCTTAGCATACCTTTCCAGGAGAAGCTGTTAAACTATGGGGAGAATAAACAACAAAAAGTGCCCCCCAATATAAAACCTAAATATTAGCTTGTTTTGTTAATAGTTGTGAGGGCTCCACCCTCACCCCCCAATTTGTTTTTGTTAAACTTTATTTATTTATTTTGTTTTTGTTTACAGGGTAAGTACACTAGATAACAGTGTTGCCTATATTCAGGCACGACCTGGGAGAGTACAGACAGGGGAGACCAGAGTCAGCATTAAAGAGTATTTCATGACACAGCATGAGGTGAGAACAAACATTTGAACAGTATACAGCCAGGCACAGTCATTATCAGTGATGACAAAGAGAAACAGATAACATTATATTAATTATTTTCATCTGATGATACATCAGTGACTAAACTGAAATGACAAACAGCAAACAAAACTTAAATGAAGAAACATTATAACAATAGGATATCTGCCAGATGTGGGAAACTTTTAGATTTTGGAAACCAGCAGGAAATCAATAAGTGCCATAGAGAGGAGAAAATGCTAGGAGAGAGGCTCAAGTTACAGCACAAGAGCAGCAGTCAGATTCTAATAGATGTGTCCAAAGACCCAGTTTAAAGGCCTTGTGGGATTTGGAGAGCTTGATGTTGGAGGGAATGGAGTTCCAGGAGCCTGGGCCAGATATGGTGCAGGATCATTCCCTTTTTTTTGTGTGATATCTGGGAATTTCAAGGTTGGGTTTGAGCAGATGCCATGAGGAGGTATGCTTGGGAGGAAGAGTTAATAGTTGACAAGGTATTTAGGGGACCCTGTTCTGATCATATTATGAATTGTACAGCCCACAGAAAAGTGTCTGAGCGAGTCTGGGGAGAGACAATTTATTTTCGAGTAGAGCAGGCAATGATGGGTAAGTCTGTGAGCGGAGAGAGCAAATCTGCATATACTGTTATAGCAGGTGCTCCATTTCTGGAGCGCTCCTTTGCTAGCTTTAAGGTAAACCTGAGAGCAATATGTCAGAGCAGGGAGGAGAAATCCTTGTGCAATAGCAAGCCGGGCAGCATCATTGAGGGAGGACCTAATTTTAAAGGCAAGACCAAGTTTTGAGCAAACTGTCTTAGAAGGTGTGTTGACTTGTTTATGCTACAGCATTGCTACCTTTCCTATATAACTACGGACATATAAACACACAAAATTGTCAGCTGGAAAAGGCCATTTTGGTCTATCGAGTCTGCTCAATTTTGCAGCTAGCAGCGCTGTTCTGCAGCTGCTCCCCCCTCCCTTTATCTTCCCCCTGCCCTATTGCAGCCCCTTTTGAAGCATCCCACTGTTCTACAGTCTACCTCCTCTGCTGGTAACGCATTCCACTCAGCCACCACCCTCTCCTTAAAAAAGTACCTCCTCATTTCCCTTCTGAACCTCTCCCTCCTCCAATCTCATGTCATGGTCACTAGTATCCCTCCCCACCCTTACTCTGAAGATCCCATCCATACCAGTCTTGTTCATCCTTCTCACATACTTGAATGTTTCAATTATGTCTCCCTGTACCTCCTTTCCTCCATCGAGTACATCTTCAACTCCCCAAGCCTTCTTTCATATGGTAATGTCCCTCAGTCCCTGTATCATCTTAGTTCCTCGCACTGCACCCATTCCAATAATTTAATGTCCTTTTCAGGTATGGATGCCAGTACTGCACACAGTATTTGAGATGAGATCTAACAAATTATCTATACAGCAGCAGAATTACTTCCCCCCTACTCAAGGTTATTCCCCTTGTGATGTAACCCACATTTTGTTAGCCCTTGCTGCTGCTTTCCTACATTGTGTGGAGTTGTTCTTTGATCCTGTTATAACTACTCCCAGATCCTTCTGTTCCTCAGTCTCCACCAGCTGCCACTCCCTCAGTTGGTAGTTTCCCCTTGGATTCTTTGCTCCAAAATGCAGCACCATACAGTTTTTGGCATTGAACCCCAGCTGACAAGTGCCGACCCGGTCTCCAGCTTTTTCAGATTCTCCTTGAAAACTTTGCCACCCCTCTATATCACCCTCCACCACCCCTATTTTGGTGTCCTAAGCAAACAGGCTGATCTTGTTCTTAATGCCGCTGGAAACATCTACTGTAAATATCCCAGATAACACTGGTCCCAGTTCTGAGCCCTGAGGAACCCCGCTCATTACTGCCCTTGTTTATGAGAGTTTCCTTTCCTCCATCACCCTCTGCTGCCTACCCTGCAGCGAGTCTATCATCCATCCCACCATTTTTGCTCCTGTCCCAGTACTTTCAAGTTTTATTCCAAGTCTCCCCTGTGGCACCGAACTGAATGACTTGCTGAAGTCCAGGTACAGGACAACCACTGCATGGCCCTTGTCTATCTGCCTAGTTACCCAGTCATAGTAATCTATCAGGTGGGTTTGACAAGATCTGCCCACTACAAAGCCATACTGTCTACTGTCCTGCAGTCCCTCAGACTGCAGCAGGGACACCAGCTTGTCCTTCAGGATAGTTTCCATTAGTTTCCCCATGATGGACGGGAGGTTCACCAGTCTATCATTCCTTGGTTCATCCTTGTGTCTGCTCTTATACAGGGAAACCACATGAGCAAACCTCCAATCATTGGGTATACATCAAGAATTCAGTGGGACATTGACTAGGTCTGCCAAGGGTCCTGCTAGGATCTCTGCTAGCTTCTTCAGTATCCTGGGATGAATGCTATCTGGCCCTAGTACCTTGTCAACCCTCAACACTTTCAAGCCCTCCAGCACTCTACCTTCTATGATCACCCCATCTGTGATGCCCTCACCATCCTTTACTGCCCCACCCCCTCAGGTAGCCCCCCCCTCTCTTTCGTAAATACCGAGCAGTAGTCATTGAATGCTTCTGCCTTTTCTCCCCCCTTTTCTGCCCATCCCCTTCTTCTTAATCCTTACTATCTGCTCTTTACAGCTTCTTTTCTCCCTGATGTATCTGAAAAGCTTTTCTCCACCTCCTTAATGCCTTACACCAGCTTAAGGTTTTTAGTGGTTTTTGCTGCCCTAACTACCCTTGTCACCTCCCTTGACTGCTGCAGGTACTACTCCTGATCATCCCCCTCCCTGATTTCCTGTATCTCATAAGGGCCACACTTCTTCTCCTTACCATTTTCACAACCCCCGGCTCATCCAGCTAAGCCTTTTTGCCCTGGCCTTTTAACTCTGACTCCTGCTACAGGAATTGGTAGCCTATAATAACCACTTCTTTAGGAGTTCCCATCTCCCCGCTACTGGTTCGTCCACCTTGATATCCCTCGTCAACTCTCCATTTGTGAGCACTAGGTCAAGAGTGCTTCCTTTGCTGACCTCCTCTGTCAGGAAGCTTTCCCGAAAGGCATCCAGCAGTACCTGCTCCCTTTAATTGCTGCTGGCCAGAATTCCCCAATCTACCCCCGGCAGGTTGAAGTCCACCACCACCACCAGACTCCCCTTCCCACATGCCCTTCTGATCTGCCCCATAAATTCCCTATCCAACTCCTCTATCCGGGATGGTGGCCTGTACACCATTCCCATCTGGAGAGTCCTAGTCCAGTAATTCTGGATTAGCAGCCACAATGACTCTGTTTCTCCCTCCTCCCCCTCCTCCCTAACACACTTTAGCCCCTTCTTTGTGTATAGTGTCTCTCCTATTTTCCCTATCTCTGAGGAATATTCTGTATCCTGGGACTGCAGGTCCCAGTCATATGTATTGGTGGCCCATGTTTCCATTATTGCTGCCATGTCCACCTCCCTTGCCACTATGAGGGCCTGAAGGTCATACATTTTATCCCCCAGGCTCCTAGCGTTCATACTGATTACCTTCCATCCCTTTTCCTCCCCCCCTCCACTTCTGGCATCTCCTCTATTACTGCTACCTAGTTCACTGCCCTTGGTCTGGGGGGTTAGCTTTCTTTGCTTCTCATCCTGTGACCCTGTGTGCCCTCCCTTCCACCTGCCATCCCCCACTCCTAGTTTAAATGTCCTGCTACCTCAATATAGTCCCCAATCTTCCATTTCATCACCTTTTTGCCCTCCTTATCATAGACTACTGTCCTCCCAGGTCTTTCCCCACCTTCCCACTAACTCATATCCTTTTATGTGACACCATTTGCCCAACCATTCATTAAATTCCTTGATCCTTTATTTTCCAGTCATACTCACCTTCGGCACTGGTAACACCTTAGAAAAAGTAGCCGTTCTTTCTACCTTCCCCCTCTTGTAAACTTCCCAGCTCCTCAAACCTCTTTTGGACTACATCTACTGTACTATCAGCCAGGTTGTTTGTCCCCAGATGTAGAACTATATGAGGTCTCTCCCTTCATCTTCTAGCATATTTCAGAATGGATTTTCCCATTCTTTCAGCTGTCATCCATGGCATGGCCTCCACCTATATACAACTATGCCATTCTCACTTGCTACCCTAACTTATCCCCCTTAGTATTGAATCCCCCAGTACTAGTGCTCCCCCCATATTTTCCTATGCCTGTTTCTTCTCCTTTGTTCCTCTCCTGTGTGACTCCTCCTCACCAGCACATATTACCCCAACTGTCCTTGTCACTGTTTTTTCTCCTTCCTGACTCCTCCTCCAGCACATACTTCTCCCTACCCGTCCCTGCCACTGTTCCTCTTCTGCCCAACTCCTCCTCCTGTTCATAATCCCCTGTCTGTCCCTGTCTCTCTTCTCCTACTATCCGTCTGCACCTTTTCTACACCATTCCCCCGTCCCTGTTGCTTTTCCATCAGTATTCTCCACTGCTACCCTGCTATGCCCCTGACATCCTCTCATCCACCCTGCTTCACATTGCTGCATCCCTGCTCCTTTCGACTGTCTCTCCAGCTGTGACCTTCTCCTTCCACCCATGATGTCTCCACCAACTGACTACTGCCCTTGTGCATTCCCTCCTTTTCCTCTCTTGCCCCTTCTGGAGACTCTTTTCTCCCTTCTCCACCCCCAATGTTGCCAGCACCGCAAACCTATTACATCCCTGCTGCTGTGCTGTGTGCATGCTCCTTTCTCTTGCCTGATCCTTCCCTTCAGTGCCTGGGCTCCCATTCATTTTGCCCTTCACCCTCTTCCTTCTCACCTTCAATCCAATGCTCCACCCATGAGGTGTTCTCATGTTCATCCCCATCCCTCCTTGAAATTTCACTCCTCTCCTGCAATATCCTCATGTTGCTCCCTGAGGAGGACCCTTGCCCCATCTTCTCCCCATCCCCCATCCTGTCCAACTCTCTACCAAGCCACAGCATTGTGTCCTCAATTCTTCTCAGCCTGTGACAGATTGGACATCCCCTCAGCCTCCACAATATGTTCATCCAAACCACCGCCCCACATCCATTGCAGCCCACTATCCTACCCATGATTCCTGCTCCGGCTACAAAATACAGTACTATCTATAAATTCCTAACCAGTTCAGTCACTACTTCTACAGTACCAACTATAAGTCCAGAGGAGGGCAACTAAAATGGTACATGGTCTGCAAGAGAAGCCGTATGAGGAAAGACTAAAGGAGCTTAATATGTATTCCCTTGAGGAAAGAAGGGAGAGGGGGGACATGATAGAAACTTTAAGTACCTCAGTGGAATCAACAAAGTCCAAGAGGGTAGCATCTTTCAGAAAAAGAGACATGCAAGAACAAGGGGACACAATTTAAAGATAGAAGGAGGGCAGTTCAGGGGCAATGTGAGGAAGTATTATTTCACAGAGAGGGTAGTGGATGCATGGAACAGCCTTTCTGAGGAGGTTGTGGGGTCTAAAACTGTGGGAGAATTCAAGAATGCATGGGAAAGACATAAGGCAATTCTTGTGGGGGGTAGGAAGAAATAGGCTGTTGGTTAACTAGGATCTGCGTCCTATCCAGTAGGTAGGGAAATGGGCAGACTGGATGGGCCAAGTGGTCCTTATCTGCTGTCAAAGTCTATGTTTCTATGTTTCTATGTTATTAGTGCAGTTCCTAGCTATCATTCCTCACCTCCTCTAAATGCATAGAGCATAAATGATACCATCTACCAGGACACAGTACTACACTCTTCACTACAACCCTTGCCACTTCTACCAGCAATGAGCCCAAACAATATTAACTTAACAACAGTTTACAGTACTAACTCTACATCCTTTCCCAAATCATAGATTGAGATCTACTCTCTACAGTACCACACAGCACAGTACTACCTATATTTCTTTACCAAATCTTAGAACTTACACAATTGTCCTCACCACCCCTTCAACTGAATGCCAGCAACTTTCCCCTCACCCTCCTATGGCCAGTAATGCCATAAATAGACTCACCCAGAGCTCTCTGTCCAAGTCATGATCAGTTCCTTCCTGACCCTTTCCTTTGTAGGCTCTTCCCCAGAGGCGTGCCTTCAGCTTTCCCCAGCTCTGCAGCTCCAGCTCCTTCCACCATGGCTATTTAATAGTGGTTGGGGCCAGGGTGGCAGGGTAGGGCTAAACCAAAACCTGCTGCCGCCTCCTCAGTCTAGGGACACTGTGCCCCTCTGCTGTTCCTGATCCCTGTTCGGCGCAACAGTCACCTTGTTCCCCTCCTCCTCCTCCTGACTGCTGTGGGAACATGAAGTGGTTGGGCCTTCAAATCCTCACACTCCCTACTCTATTGGCTACTTCCAGTAGCTGCTGATACAGTGACTGGCCCCTCCTAGAGCCAGAAGCCCAGCAGCAAATAAACAAAGCCTGCTGTTCACCTCCTCAGTCTGGGGCTGCTGTGTCTCTTCACTGCTTCGGATCCCTGTTCGGTGCGACTGCTGCCTTGTTCCCATCTTCCTCCTGACTGCCGTAGAAGTGTGATGTGGCTGGGTCTTTTAAAGCCTGGCCTCACTTTCAAATCCTCATGCTTCCCACTCAATTGGCTCCTTCCAGGAGCTGCTGCTTCAGTGATTGGCCCTCCTGGCGCCAGAAGCCCAGCAGCAAATAAACCAAGCCTGCTGCCCGCCTTCTTGGTCTGGGCCACTGTGCCTCTCTGCTGCTCCAGATCCTCTTCCTCCCAACTGCCAGATAGAAAGTAAGTGTATTAGCTTGTTTATGCTAGATCATTGCTATCTGCCCTATATAACTGCCAGATAGAAAGTAAGTGTGTTAACTTGTGTGGAGGAAGAAAAATTCTGTATAACAATGCTGTAAAACAACAGTGCATCGAAAGCACCACAAAATGGCTGCAGAACTGAAACAATCTTCATAAAATGGTGGATAGTGGAAAATTCCATAGCATAGCATAGCATGTCCTTGGTAGCACAGTAAGCATGTCCTTGGTGGATGATGGAAATTTCCACAAGCATGTCTTTGTAGTAATTTATGCATGCCTTCTAGATGATGTGGCTAAAGTAAGTTAGCATAATAATCAGTATAGCCAGTCAGTAAGTTACAGCAGTATTACATGAAGTGTACTGTCCAATAAAATTGTGCCAAGAAACTGTTATGTAAGTAAAGCAGGGTATAAAAAGAGGAGACTTACTATTGTAATTGGAGCTATGCCATAACAACATGGGGACCTGGCTCTCCGTATGCATATGTGAATAAATGGTTTGAACTCTGCACAAGACTGTTTCTTTGTCTCTGTATAACAAGTAAGAAATTTCCACGACACTTGTTTATGCACGATCATTATTACCTGCCCTATATAACTGCCAGATAGAAAGTAAGTGTTTTGGCTTGTTTATACTAGATCATTACTACCTGCCCTTTATGACTGAAAGACAGAAAGTAACTGTGCTGGCTTGTTTATGCTAGATCATTCTACCTTCCCTATATAACTGCCAGATAGAAAGTAAGTGTGTTGGCTTGTTTATTCTAGATCATTACTACCTGCCCTATATAACTGCCAGATAGAAAGTAAGTGTTTTGGTTTGTTTAAGCTCGATCATTATGACCTGCCTATATAACCGCTAGATAGGATGTGTATTGTTACGTGTAATAACTAATGGGTTCTTAGTCCTCCAGTTAAGAAGGGTAGCCTACTTTACCATCCTGGGGAGTCCACTTAACTTCCTCTAAATTTCTGGTGGACCACCATGGCAGAGGCAAGGTGATGAAGTGAGGTGTAGAGCAGACAGACCATTCTCTGAGACAGCAGAGCAGCACTGGTCGACATGCTAAAGGCCTCTGCTTGGGCCAGTCCACCCTCCACCGATGTTTCTCCCTATCTGACCCCTCTTTAGGAAGGGTGCATTCCTAGATTACCCACAGCTTCCAAATGTACCTCTTGAGCCACACTAAAGCACCAAGCAGCAGTGCAATGGCAGAGGCTACCTCCCATCCTATG
Source organism: Neoceratodus forsteri (assembly GCA_016271365.2). Lineage (NCBI taxonomy): Eukaryota > Metazoa > Chordata > Ceratodontiformes > Ceratodontidae > Neoceratodus > Neoceratodus forsteri. The sequence goes on along the minus strand of CM057459.1, from coordinate 186,517,443 downwards.
GGTTTCTCAGTCCTCCTATCAAGTTGCTTCCAGCTAGGGGCATGAGTCCAGGGTGCTGGCATAGTAAGCGTCTCCACCTGGCAACTGCATTATCAGACCGCTGCTTATTCTATGTAATAATGTCAAAGAATTTCTGGCCCAGCTGAAACCAGGTTTGTTCAGAGGGCAATCGTGGGTCTCTTGCTGAGTTCACCTGTGGAGGGTGGACAAACAGCAGAGCTGAAGCGCATCATACTATAAGTGGCGCCAGGCAGATTAGATGGGCCAGTCAGTATTTTTCTGCCATCAGTGTCTGTTCTATTCTATGGTCAGCCAGAAAGGCTAGAGTGTATTACTCTGAAGGGCCCTACCCCTATGGCTGACTTACAAGTAGAACCTGGTGGGGTCTACTCTTAGAGCATCAGGGAGGGTGGAAATAGAGGACAATTACACATCTGTTCGGGTGGCGAGGGTCTGAGTAAAAACCTCTTTCCAGTATACTTTACACTGACTGCTTCCCTCATGGTGTTGTACAGTCTTTCTGATTAACTGTTCACATAAAAAGTGGTTGTCTTCGATCCTACAGCATACAAACCCTGCTGTCAAAGTGAACCATGAGAATGTAATGATTCTATTTCAGGCTACATCACAATTCAACATTTTCAAACACATGATGAACTACAAATCTGCTACCCACGTAAACTTGTGGTTCCTGCAAAAGTGCAGTGCAGACCTTCTGGAGACTGCAGTGCTGCTCCAGATGCATGCCCATCTTGGGGATGATGGAGGTTGCTGGACTCCAGGCTGAGTTGGCTAGGCTGTGGGCAATCTCTTTCTCCACCATGGGGCCACTAAATCTGACACAGTTGCCTCAGAGGGTGCCTAGAAGGAGGAGCAGCTGGATTGAGGTGGACTCTGCTAGGGTAGCAGGTCAGAACTGATAAAGCTACAGAATTCCTATGCCACTCTGGCTGGGTGAGATTGCTCAGAGGAGGCACCCCATGTAGGGTCTGAGGAGGATGTGGGGGGTCCTTAGTAGTGGAAACCCCAGGAGGGTAGTAGAGGACTCCAGATAAGGAGGAGGCAATTTATGGTGGGGGACTCAACTTTGAGGGGGATAAATCTGGAAATAGGAAAGGTGGTGGTAGGGAGGCAGGTTAGATGCCTGCATGGCACCATGCCCTGAAGGGATAGGAACTGGGTCCTGAGGATCACTAGGACAGCAGGGAGGGAGGGAGGCTGAGGGATGTCATTGCAAATCTGGGGACTAATTACCTGGCTAGGGATGGGATTGGCATAGTGCAGGGGGAGTTTAGGGATCTGGGGAGAGGTCTTATGCAGGCAGCATGTTCATTTTTATGTTTGCTTGCACGCATATGCAAGAAACATAGTGCCATCATCTGAGTTTTTCAGAGGTGTGTCAGCATCTTCCAATTCAGTCAGTGTGTTTGCAGGCATGGTCACAGTTCTCCAATCACTGCTGAAGGTGTCTATGACAGCAGTTGAAAATGCAGTCGCATACAGTTGAAAGAGGGAGCTACGCTTCAGTGAGCAGCTCCTCCCCCCCCACACACACACAGGTCAACTGTGTTGGTTACCTGATAGATTGCTGTAGTCTTGTCTAGCTTAGAGAGACAAGTCACACATCATTACTTTAATAAACTGTTCCCTGCGAAAACAGGACCACCAAAATGTGTGGGTGCCTATCAGTCCTTACACACGCCAGCTCTGCAAAGCACACCTTCATGGACTCCATGGGTTCTAATCCTCCAGAAAAAATACCTCAGCATTTGATGTGAAAACTCAGACTTCGTTGTATGTGTAATTCCAAGCATTTTCTCTTACTAGACTCTGCCAATGTGAACTCCTCGCTGCTAAAACCTATGCAAACGAACTTGAGCATACTGTACTATCTGCAGCTGAAGCAAAGAACAGCCAGAATGCACAAAGAACATACTGCTATGCATTTCAGCAGCAGCCAGTGGGGAGGTTTTCATGACTGAAGCACTTTAATGCGCCTTTTAGTGCTGTCATATACACACCCCTGTGTGGTAATTCACCAAACTGCACACTTAGTCTGGTAATGCAGCTTCAAAATATATTTTTTTCTCTGAATTGCCGTGAGCTGGCATTTAGATAGAATCACACAGCTCTTTCTCAGATCAGATGCTCAATGAAGTCACATCACCTTGTGACCCTAAACATCTTAGGGTCAGACATGTGCCCTAACAAAATAGCGAAAACTAGGTATAGAAAAAGAAAACACAAATTCAACCGTAGCTCACAATCAAATCCACCCTTTTCTCCGGTGAATCTGAAGCCGCCTAACAGCCCACCCTGGGTGCTCATGAACTCCTCCACCTGCACAACATATGGCTGACAGGGGTGCTGTTGCATTTATTTCATAATTTTCTGATCCTGTTGCTGCCACCATACTGATACAGTAATATTTTTATGGCTCAAAACTGCTTGACATTAGCTGAATTATCAATGGCATCCCTGTTTGACGCTGTGGTGTGAAACATGGTGGTGCTCAAATTTTAAGCCAAGTATTACATGCAGATATGTTGTTATTGACTCATGTCACTTACCATTTTATACATCTATTGATTTTTTCAATTCACTTTTGCTGACAAATGTTGATCGCAGGGATTCTGGTGTCACAATTTAGTTCAGCGATGTGTAACACCTTAGTGCAGATGCTAAGTAACTGTTTTAAAATGCTGAAAAAGTTAACAGCGATGAAACTGCATAAACTTCTTTCTTCCGTGTCTGGAGTTGTAGTGGTGTTATTGGCAAGTGCATGTCCCTTTGCTCCAGATCTATCAGTGAGATGTCTATTCTGTGCAATGGACAGTGGCTGAATGTTATCAGCTGACAGTTTTCATTTCATTATCAGCAGATAAATATTCAGGGCTTTGCAAATGCAACTTTGCTGGTAGCACAGTTTCATGCCCCCAAGTGTCTCATCAGTTAGTGGTTATATCTTAACCGATGATCACAAAAAGTATGAAAAAGATTTGCCGCTGAGTAATGTAAATGCCAATCCACCTAAGCACCTTTAGGCTGCAAACATAATTTAAATGTATAGGGATTCTGGATCGGTGTATCACTCCTTGGCACAGCAACGGTTAATAAGTTTAAGCACATTCTCAGGACATTGTTTCACTTGCCCCCTCTCCCCACTACGATCCTGGTCACCTGAAATAAACCTGACATTTTAGTATCTGTTTTACATCTTGGCTCAGTTAGGCAATCAACACTGCAAGAACATAAATGGACATATAAATGGGGACTATAAGAACATGGTCATCTGAAATAGACCTGACATTTTAGTGTCTGTTTTACATCTTGGCTCAGTTAGGCAATCAGCGCTGTAAGAACATAAATGGACATATACATGGGAACTATAAGAACATGCCGTGGGTGCTTCTGCCTTAGTCCAGCTGTGCAACATCAGCCTGAAGCTCAGGTAGAGCTTACTGTCTACCACTTTGTTCATCCCCCATGTACCTGTACCATTTTACATCCTCCCTTGCCTTAGTCCAGCTGTGCTACATCAGCCTGAAGCTCTGGTGGGGCTTACTGTCTACCACTTTGTTCACCCCCCCATGTATCGCTGTGCTACATCAGCCTGAAGCTCTGGTAGGGCTTACTGTCTACCACTTCGTTCACCCCCATATAACTGCACCATTTCACATCCTCCCTTGATCTACAGTGAGTGGATCCCTCATTCATATGTCACATATGCACGCACAAAAAAGGAAAAAACGGTCTTCAAAAATTAAGATACATTTATTATGTTTGTTATGTTTGCTTGCACGCATGTGTAAGAAACATAGTGCCATCATCTGAGATTTCGGGGGTGTGTCACCCGCTCTTCCAATTCAATCAGTGTATTGGCAGGCGTGGCCCCTGTAAGCTAATGCATGATGGAGCTGTCTATGACAAGCTCCAAAATGCAGTGGCATACAGTTCAAAGGGGGAGCTACATTTCAGTGAGCAGTGATAAGATATCGCTTGCTTATGTGCAGCTCCCCCCCCACACACACACGCAGGCGTGTGCGCCCCCTCGCACGCACACACACACTGTATAGCCGATGGTGTGCTGCACTCCCCCCAACCCCCAAAGCATTTCAAATGCCATGCTTGGTATCCACCCAGCGTGGCAACTCATGATATAGCCGGGGTGCCCAATCCCCATCGGCTCCACTGCCCTCACCCCCTGAGTACTGGGTGCCACGCTGGGAGCCCACCCAGCAGTAATAGATGCTTTGGTGATGGGGTGCCCAATCCCCATTGGCTGAATGCCCCCAACCATCCTTGTGCCATGCTGGGAGCCCACCCCAGCGTGGCAAACATCCTGCGTCGTCATTGGAAACAAAAAGAGCACCTGTAAAAAAAAACGGTCCCACGTAGTCTCCCTGGCCTCCCTCCCACAACCCGCACCCACCTACTGCACACCCTGCCTCCCCACACCTCCTCACCCCATACTTACCTCTATACCTCGGCGCAATGATCTTCGGTGGACCGGGAACACGTCTGCACTCTTCAAAGCTGACCGCGAACTGAGGAAATGCCGGTAAGCTGTATAATGGGCTAGATAGGGGGTTTCAACTTTGTTGCATATCTCAGGCATTTTTTGGAATTTTTGCACCAAATTTTCAACATGGGGTTTTTGGGACCCCTTCTCATGAATGATGTCACTGTCATGGCATTATTGGGGCCCGAAGGGTGATTTTGCAGTCACTGCACGAAATCACCTTTCGGGACTGATTAATGAAAATGACACTGCCAGTGTTCATAAGGTGGGCTCTAAAAGCCTATTTTGAAAATTTGGTGGAAAATTTCAAAAACGACTGTTTTACGAGCGTGCGTTGTGCAGTTCCTATGCACGCTCGTAAGTTCGCAAATTTTCAATATTTTCACTCCAGATTTTCAACATTGACATTTTACCACACCTTCTTATAAGCAGTACAGCTGTCATTTTTCACATCTCACCCAAAACGTGTTTCTGCCCACATAGCGCACAATGGCGCAGTCGGTGTGCTAAATCAATGTATGGGACAAATTAAGAAAATCACAGTGACATTGTTCATGAGCAGAGGTCTTAAAATGGCTATGTTGAAAATTTGGTGAAGAAATTCCAAAAAATGACTGTTTTACGAGCGTGCGTTGTGCAGTTCCTATGTAAGCTCGTAAGTTCACGAATTTTCAATATTTACACTCCAGATTTTCAACATTGCCATTTTACCACACCTCCTTATGAGCAGTACAGCTGTCATTTTTCACATCTTGCCCCAAATGTGTTTCTGCCCATGTAGCGCACAATGGCGCAATGGCAAAATCAATGCACGGGACACATTAAGAAAATCACAGTGACACTGTTCATGAGCAGAGGTCTTAAAATGGCTATGTTGAAAATTTGGTGACAAAAATCTATAAAATGACTGTGTTATGAGTGAGCATTGCGCGAGTTTCCACGCACCTCGTAAGTTTATGACTTTGTAATATTTTAATTTCAGATTTTCACCAGTGGCATTTTTCCACACTGCCTTATTTATAGCACAGCTGTCATTTTTCACAACACGGCTGAAGTGTGTTTTCACACTTTCAGCGCAGAGATGCGTGGTCGCTGTGGGAAATTATTGTTCGGGACAGATAAAGAAAATCACAGTGACACTGTTCATGATCGGAGGCACCAAAATGCCTGAGTTGACAATCTGCTGTAAAAAAATCCCCAACCTAATTATATTACGGGTGTGCGTTGCACAGTTTCTGTATATGCTCATGATTTTACAATTTCTTTAAATATTTTTACTGCAGATTTACAACATTGCCATTTTTTACACCTCCCCATGAACAGTACAGCTGTCATTTTTTACATCCTGTTCGGAATGTTTCTGCACCTGTGGTGCTAAATGCCATAGTTGCTGTGCATAAGCAGCTTTCGGCTAACAAACTGATATTCCCCCTGTTCATGAGGTGGGGTCACAAAAAAACCATGTTGAACATTTGGAGTGAAAATAACAATGAATGCCTGAGGTATTAGGATTTCCAACCATAACGCCTAACCCTGTAGAGAATGACAGGCATCAGGGATGTGACTTGGGATTCTTGCCTGTAATGCTCATACCATTCCACACCCTGCAGCCAGTGAAAAGCATTGAGGTATGCCTTGGACTCTTCGGCCCCAAAGTTCACCCCATTCTCCTATATCGCACCCATCCCACTGTATTTCCTAATGGAATGGGGTGCGCATAAGGACCAAAGACCCCAAGGAACACCGTGACACTTGCCAGTGTCTGCAGCTTGGGGTGTACTGAAATGGCGTGGCCGTTATGGCTGACGACCCAAAGGCACACCCCCATGCCTGTCACTCTCTGCAGGGTGGTGGTGGGGTTGGCTTCAGTTCAATACTTCACTGCCATTACTATTACGCAGCTCTGTAACTTCTACACTACCACTGCCAATGCCAGCAAGCAAACATTTGGCATTGACAAATGCTTGTCTTTATTACCATTTACATCATAGCCACTGTAGTCAAATGTAGGATTTCTTTTACTGCTGATTTATATCCAATGAATCCACAAAATTCAGAAGCACTGCTTTGGGCATACACTCCATTTTAATGCCAATAATTTCCTACAATATTCAAGGAGCTTGATGATACCAACATTCCTTAATTTTTGCATATTCCCAACAAACATGCAGCCTGTTCCTTACCTGAGCTCATACGTGCAAGCTTTCTGTGTCTCCTGATTTTAAAACTCTTCATAATTTGAAGTTATACCAGCCAAGTGCAAAAGTAAGATGGATTACTTTCTTTCATTCATAAATAAATGCTGTTGCTCCTGCAAGAATAGTTTTACACTGGATCTAGTCAAAAATCGAAAGTAATTATAGTGTAGTCAGTATCTGCACAGGGAATACAGCGCAAGATATCAGAGCACTGAGAAAAAATAGCGAGAGCTAAAAAAATATACAGTGACAGAAAAATTGCAGTCACAGGTTGAAAAGGACATAAACAAGAAAAACTTTCACTCCCACATACCCTGCAATAGTGTTTTATGAGGGCTCCCCACACTCTACTTAATATAATTAACTCTGAGGGAGGGGGCCAAACTCAGGAGGGGAAGAAAGTCAGGGTGCCAGTGGATGTTGTTGTTCCACAACTTAAATGATAAAAAAAAATTGCAGCTGGCAGATGTTCATTCCACAACGTAATTGACATAAACAAAACGCAATTGCAGGGGCACTGGTTGGGACTCAAATCACAGTTAGCTTGAGCTTCACTGACTCTCAAAGGCTATCACACTAGCCTCTGAACTACTGGAGCAGTGCAGTTCTCAAGCTGACAGCCATGGTCATAACTTCTTGGCCGAGTCATCACAGCTACTGGTACAGCGCTGTAATGTGCCTGTTGTTATTTCCACCATAGCTGTAATGCTCATGCTCTTTTTGCTGTGTGATTTGTACAGTACTACCCTTTTTTCCTTAGAGGGTGCATGATGCCAATAGGAAGTGAGCTCCCCAGTCGGCAAAATACAGGGGTAAAAGCAGACAAGAATTGGGTTCCCCGTCGGCAAACAAAAAATGTTTGGGGGGGACGCATGATGCCGAGGGATTGGGCACCTCCCTCGGCAAGCAACAAAAGGGGAGGAGACACATTATGCTGATGGGGAGTGAGCTCCCCATTGGTATTGTGACAGGCAGCAGCAGCGGCAGTCACTGCGGCCATGTTGCCTGCACCACTGGAGGTGTGTAATGGTCATGCTGCATGACAGCTTCACTCTCATAGCAACTGACCTTTTCTTTGTTGTGATGGCCACATTAGGCATGCATGAGGTCAGTGCCTCCTGCTGCCTGATTGGGGAATGAGGGATGCACCTTCTGATGTGTGCCCTGCATTTGCGCGACATTGACCACGCCTCCAAATCTGTTACTACCACAATATGTAGGCTGTGCAAGCGCGAGCTGAGATAAAAAGCTCTGTAGCGAGAGCTAAAAAATATACAGTGAGAAAAAATGCAGCTGGCGTGATGTTCATTCCACAACGTAATTGATATAAACAAAACACAATAGCAGGGGCACTGGTTGGGACTCAAATCACAGTTAACTTGAGCTTCACTGACTCCTCAAAGGCTATCACACTAGCCTCTGAACTACGGAAGCAGTGCAGTTCTTAAGCTGACAGCCAGGGGTCATAACTTCTTGGCTCGAGTCATCACAGCTACTGGTACAGTTCTGTAATGTGCCGTGCTGTTATTTCCACCATAGCTGTAATCCTCATGCTCTTTTTGCTGTGTGATTTGTACAGTAATATGCTTTTTTTCCTTAGAGGGTGCATGATGCCAATGGGAAGTGAGCTCCCCAGTCGGCAAAATACAGGGGTAAAAGCAGACAGGAATTGGGTCCCCCATCGGCAAACAAAAAATGTTTGGGGGGGACACATGATGCCGAGGGGGATTGGGCACCTCCCTCGGCAAGCAACAAAAGGGGAGGAGACACATTATGCTGATGGGGAGTGGGCTCCCCATTGGTATTGTGACAGGCAGCAGCAGCGGCAGTCACTGCCACCATGTTGCCTGCACCACTGGAGGTGTGTAATGGTCATACTGCATGACAGCTTCGCTCTCAATGCAACTGACCTTTTCTTTGTTGTGATGGCCACATTAGGCATGCATCAGGTCAGTGCCTCCTGCTGCCTGATTGGGGAATGAGGGATGCACCTTGTGATGTGTGCCCTGCATTCACCCAACAATGAAAGCGCCTCCAAATCTGCTACTACCGCAATATGTTGGCTGCGCAAGCGCGAGCCAACATAAAAAGGGATGGGGGACTGTGCAGAGGAGGAAGAGGAAAAGGCAGACATCCTGAACAAGTATTATTGCTCGATGTTCACAAAGAGAATAGGATGGACTGCAAAAAAGTAACAGGAACTCTGAAGGGAAGGAAGTGGACACTGTTGGGGGACTTCAATCTGCCGGATGTAGACTGCAGCCTCACACATGCGTTATTTATTTATGTATTGATTGAATTTTGTTGACCCGGTAGGCCCACTGGGCCTAGAAGTCCCTTTTTCAGGGGCGACCAGGGGGAGGGGGATATAGATGGTAAGTAAATAAAATTGAACCAGAATAAGCTGCTGGTGGTATTTTTAGTGAATGGGAGAAATTTGGACAGGACATCGGGGAAATTCCCCATCTCTGCTGCAGGGGGACCCTTTGGCCATCTAGCTGTCTGCTAAGATGGCTGCCGCCCCAGACCCTGGAGGAGGTGGTAGTTCTGCTGCTCTTTGCCCCCAGGGATCTGATCCTGCTCTTTTGCCTGATCTACACCCTGATTCTCACTGCAATAGTCATTTAGACACAGTACCTGATTTGGAAGGATTTCCTTCTGTACCCTCATCTACTACTGCTGCTACTGTGCTCCTGGACTCTGGCCAGCTACATCCAACCTGTCCTCCTGCTCCCATTACTGAGGCCTCAGTTGTGACTCTGACTCCATCGCAGTTGCACTTTCTCTACCTGCATCACCGCACTATCTTGAAGGACTTTGTTAAAGAGGACGACTCTTCTCTTACCGGCTTACCACCCTCTACAGTTCAGTCACCGCTAGTCACTACCTCTTCTGCCTTGATGACTCAGTCTGTGATTTCCTCTGGAGGGGTCTTACCTGAGTCTGTTCCCCGGCCTGCTACGGCAATGATTCCTCCTAGTGATGCGTCCTCAGCTGACCAGGCCTGGTCTCCGGCTTCTGCTCTCGCGAGCCGCAGGATGGATGCAACAGTGTCCTGGTGCCCGTGGACCCTCTCTTAGGGCTGTCAGTGCCCAAGATATTATACTGCATACCTTGCCCTCTGGTGTGCTCATTTGGATTCTCCTTCTCCTGTTTGTTTCTTCTAACAGGTCTCTCTCCGCTGATTCAGCTCCTCCACAGACTTCCTGCCAGGACATTCTTCTGGTTCATTCTTATTTTGTTTCCCCCCTCCTGGCTTCCACTTCTACATCACGTTCTGCTGCTACCACTCACTCCTCTTCGGACGAGGGTCCTCAGCTTCATCAGCCTGCTACACTGTCTCCTTCACTTCCTGCAGGTGAGCCTTTAGAAGCTTCGCAGTTTTGACTGAGTGATTTATTTCAGAATTTGGGTACACCTGCACAGCGTAGAAACACCGTTCACCTAAAATATTTTGGGGATCTTTCTGCTGCTCCTGACAGGAGGACTGTGTTACATTCTATGCTTAGACACTCTTCAGGTATTACTGCAAGTGAATTGTTTGCATTCATACATATTAAAGGGGAACCTGCTTATGATCTCAGTTTTAAAATGTTTACACTTTGGAAAAGTTTTTGGTCTAAGTATGAACTGGTTAAAACTCAGCCATTATAGGCCCCCTTTATGCTCATTCCCCTCACTAAACCTACCATAAGGTTATTACCTTGCTTTTTCGTAATGAGGGAGTAAGCATAGCAGACGTCCAGTATTGGCTTAAGCAGCGCTGCGACATTCTCGAGGCTCCTTGACCTATCTTGGATGAAGACCTCGTTCGGACAGAGGGTTGGAAGATAAAGGTGCAACTGTGGCAGAGTGACCGGGACATAAAACATTTACCAGGCTGTTTTTATATTGGTCATGAATATGTGTTTGTGTTTTTAACCTGGTCAGCCCCACACTTGTCATAAGTGTGGTGCTCAAATGCACCTTAGCCATACTTGTGACAAGCCTCAATGCTCTCTCTGCTTGGCCTATGGCCATGTCAGCCTTAGTTGCCCTGATCCCCAGAGATGCAACCTCTGTGATGAATCTGGCCATACTTATCAACAATGTCCATGGGCAGATTACAACAGGTTGGATCACCCTCCTCAGGACCCGGTGGCCCTTATCTCTGACTCTCAAAATCAGCTATTGCGCCAATACAATTTGCATCAGGAGGTGGTGTCCCCCACAGAAATTGTCCTGACTTACCCTCCTGAGTCTACAGTTAGTGCTCCTTGCTCGCACATTCCTGTTCCTCCCTGTGAGGTACCGGCTCCGAGAGTCATCTCCCCCCCAATCCTATGCCTCCCCTTGACCCGGTTCCCTTTATGGAGGTTTCTCAGGGTAAGAAGGGTAAGTCTAAGGGAAAGCGAAAGGCTCCTGGCCCTCCCCTCGTCAGTCTATTCTGACTAGGAATCGTTACCAAGCGCTGAATAAATGGAAGCAGTGGAGTGACATAGTGAATGAGGAAAATGATTCTGATTCCTCTCAGGCCTCTTCCGTCCTTATGGATTACTCCTCTGATTCCCAAGTTGATCCCTCTAGTTCTATGCTTGGGCAGCATTCTGCGGGCACCTAAACACTTAGTTTTTTCCATTTCCACTCTGGTTTTTTGACACCTTCTACACTTTCTCAATGTCTGGGAATTCTAGCCTTCACTGCCTTACTCTTAATGTGTGCAGCATGAAGTCCTGTAGGAAACTTCTTGTTTCTTTGCAGTTTCTTCTGGCTCTCCCTCGTGATTTTTATCTGCTTCAAGATACTGGGCTGAAAATCCGTTATGAGCTGTCCTGAGCTTCTGCCAGTTGGACCAAGGATCAGTCCTCTTGGTCCTCTGGCGCAGATAAATGTGATGGCTTGGGGATTTTGTTTTCCGGATTTGATTATGCTGTTACGAGACTGGTTGATGTTGTCCCTGGCCAGGCATTGTTGTTTGATTGCACGTTTCGTGGTTTACAGCTCAGGATTTTGAATATTACTGCACCTCAAAGTATTGCTGCTCATTCTGACTTATTTCGGCTCATACAACCTTATCTACACATTTCCCGGCATGTTTTCCTGAGGGGAGATTTCAATTGTGGCCTCTCCCTAGCAGATGGAGGAGGCTCCACTCAGAATCTTTTCGGAGACACTACTGCTCTATGTTCTATACTTCAGACTGCTTCTCTTCAGGATGGCTACTGTGCAGTGCACCCCAAGGGAGCTAAGACCTGTCATAGAGGCTCCTGGCCCTCATTCTTCCTCTCTTAATAGTCGGGTTCACCAGGCTAAAGTTATTCCTTGTGAGTCCTCAGATCACGTGGCCGTTTCCTTGCTTTGCTCTCCCTTCACGGCATCCCACCCTTTGATTGTTTCTTCCTGCTGGAAGTTAAATAGCTCCTTGCTCTCAGAAGGTTGCTTTATTTGGGACTGCTGTGATTTGTTGGTGGCATGCATTTCAGTATTGGATGCCTATACCTCTCCCTTGTTTCAGTGGGAAGGCACCAAGCAGATCTTAAACAGTTCTTTCTTCGACAATGTAGGACATATGGACAGGTGGTAACCCTAGATCAGGAGTACTCTGTGCCCTCAGCAGGCCAGCTGTAATTCATACATAGATACATAGATACATAGGGACAGGTGGTAACCCTAGATCAGGAGTAATCTGTGCCCTCAGCAGGCCAGCTATAATTCATACATAGATACATAGGGACAGGTGGTAACCCTAGATCAGGAGTAATCTGTGCCCTCAGCAGGCCAGCTATAATTCATACATAGATACATTGATACATAGGGACAGGTGGTAACCCTAGATCAGGAGTAATCTGTGCCCTCAGCATGCCAGCTGATAATTCATACATAGATACATAGATACATAGGGACAGGTGGTAACCCTAGATCAGGAGTAATCTGTGCCCTCAGCAGGCCAGCTATAATTCATACATTGATACATAGATACATAGGGACAGGTGGTAACCCTAGATCAGGAGTAATCTGTGCCCTCAGCAGGCCAGCTATAATTCATACATAGATACATAGGGACAGGTGGTAACCCTAGATCAGGAGTACTCTGTGCCCTCAGTAGGCCAGCTATAATTCATACATAGATACATAGATACATAGGGACAGGTGGTAACCCTAGATCAGGAGTAATCTGTGCCCTCAGCAGGCCAGCTATAATTCATACATAGATACATAGATACATAGGGACAGGTGGTAACCCTAGATCAGGAGTAATCTGTGCCCTCAGCAGGCCAGCTATAATTCATACATAGATACATAGATACATAGGGACAGGTGGTAACCCTAGATCAGGAGTAATCTGTGCCCTCAGCAGGCCAGCTATAATTCATACATAGATACATAGATCATAAAGGATGGTAACCCTAGATCAGGAGTAATCTGTGCCCTCAGCAGGCCAGCTATAATTCATACATAGATACATAGATACATAGGGACAGGTGGTAACCCTAGATCAGGAGTAATGTGTGACCTCAGCAGGCCAGCTGCAATTCAGCTCTGTTTTGATTATTTTACTTCCTCCAACAGGGATATCCAGATACTGCTTGGGCCTGCCTGAAGTCCCTTCCTCCCTTGGGTAACTGCCATAAGTGAAGAACTAAGGACCTCTTGGTTTTATGGACCTGAATACTTCAACCTGCACTCTACTATGCCAGTATCTTAGCATACCTTTCCAGGAGAAGCTGTTAAACTATGGGGAGAATAAACAACAAAAGTGCCCCAATATAAAACCTAAATATTAGCTTGTTTTGTTTAACAGTTGTAGGCTCCACCTCACCCCCAATTTGTTTTGTTAAACTTTATTTATTTATTTTGTTTTTGTTTACAGGGTAAGTACACTGAATAACAGTGTTGCCTATATTCAGGCAGACCTGGGAGAGTACAGACAGGGAGACCAGAGTCAGCATTAAAGAGTATTTCATGACACAGCATGAGGTGAGAACAAACATTTGAACAGTATACAGCCAGGCACAGTCATTATCAGTGATGACAAAGAGAAACAGATAACATTATATTAATTATTTTCATCTGATGATACATCAGTGACTAAACTGAAATGACAAACAGCAAACAAAACTTAAATGAAGAAACATTATAACAATAGGATATCTGCCAGATGTGGGAAACTTTTAGATTTTGGAAACCAGCAGGAAATCAATAAGTGCCATAGAGAGGAGAAAATGCTAGGAGAGAGGCTCAAGTTACAGCACAAGAGCAGCAGTCAGATTCTAATAGATGTGTCCAAAGACCCAGTTTAAAGGCCTTGTGGGATTTGGAGAGCTTGATGTTGGAGGAATGGAGTTCAGGAGCCTGGGCCAGATATGGTGAAGGATCATTCCCTTTTTGTGTGATATCTGGGAATTTCAAGGTTGGGTTTGAGCAGATGCCATGAGGAGGTATGCTTGGGAGGAAGAGTTAATAGTTCGGCAAGGTATTTAGGGGACCCCGTTCTGATCATATTATGAATTGTACAGCCCACAGAAAAGTGTCTGAGCGAGTCTGGGGAGAGAGAATTTATTTTCGAGTAGAGCAGACAATGATTGGTAAGTCTGTGAGCGGAGAGAGCAAATCTGCATATACTGTTATAGCAGGTGCTCCATTTCTGGAGCGCTCCTTTGCTAGCTTTAAGGTAAACTTGAGAGCAATATGTCAGAGCAGGGAGGAGAAATCCTTGTGCAATAGCAAGCCGGGCAGCATCATTGAGGGAGGACCTAATTTTAAAGGCAAGACAAGTTTTGGCAAACTGTCTTAGAAGGTGTGTTGACTTGTTTATGCTACAGCATTGCTACCTTTCCTATATAACTACGGACATATAAACACACAAAATTGTCAGCTGGAAAAGGCCATTTTGGTCTATCGAGTCTGCTCAATTTTGCAGCTAGCAGCGCTGTTCTGCAGCTGCTCCTCCCCCTTCCTTTATCTTCCCCCTGCCCTATTGCAGCCCCTTTTGAAGCATCCCACTGTTCTACAGTCTACCTCCTCTGCTGGTAACGCATTCCACTCAGCCACCACCCTCTCCTTAAAAAAGTACCTCCTCATTTCCCTTCTGAACCTCTCCCTCCTCCAATCTCATGTCATGGTCACTAGTATCCCTTCCCACCCTTACTCTGAAGATCCCATCCATACCAGTCTTGTTCATCCTTCTCACATACTTGAATGTTTCAATTATGTCTCCCCTGTACCTCCTTTCCTCCATCGAGTACATCTTCAACTCCCCAAGCCTTCTTTCATATGGTAAGTCCCTCAGTCCCTGTATCATCTTAGTTCCTCTGCACTGCACCCATTCCAATAATTTAATGTCCCTTTTCAGGTATGGATGCCAGTACTGCACACAGTATATGAGATGAGATCTAACAAATTATCTATACAGCAGCAGAATTATTTCCCCCCTACTCAAGGTTATTCCCCTTGTGATGCAACCCACATTTTGTTAGCCCTTGCTGCTGCTTTCCTACATTGTGTGGAGTTGTTCTTTGATCCTGTTATAACTACTCCCAGATCCTTCTGTTCCTCAGTCTCCACCAGCTGCCACTCCCTCAGTTGGTAGTTTCCCTTAGATTCTTTGCCCCAAAATGCAGCACCATACAGTTTTGGCATTGAACCCCAGCTGACAAGTGCCCGACCAGGTCTCCAGCTTTTCAGATTCTCCTTGAAAACTTTGCCACCCTCTATATCACCCTCCACCACCCCTATCTTGGTGTCCTCAGCAAACAGGCTGATCTTGTTCTTAATGCCGCTGGAAACATCTACTGTAAATATCCCAGATAACACTGGTCCCAGTTCTGAGCCCTGAGGAACCCGCTCATTACTGCCCTTGTTTATGAGAGTTTCCTTTCCTCCATCACCCTCTGCTGCCTTCCCTGCAGCCAGTCTATCACCCATCCCACCATTTTTGCTCCTGTCCCAGTACTTTCAAGTTTTATTCCAAGTCTCCCCTGTGGCACCGAACTGAATGACTTGCTGAAGTCCAGGTACAGGACAACCACTGCATGGCCCTTGTCTATCTGCCTAGTTACCCAGTCATAGTAATCTATCAGGTGGGTTTGACAAGATCTGCCCACTACAAAGCCATACTGTCTACTGTCCTGCAGTCCCTCAGACTCCAGCAGGGACACCAGCCTGTCCTTCAGGATAGTTTCCATTAGTTTCCCCATGATGGACGGGAGGTTCACCAGTCTATCATTCCTTGGTTCATCCTTGTGTCTGCTCTTATACAGGTAAACCACATGAGCAAACCTCCAATCATTGGGTATCCATCAAGAATTCAGTGGGGCATTGAATAGGTCTGCCAAGGGTCCTGCTAGGATCTCTGCTAGCTTCTTCAGTATCCTGGGATGAATGCTATCTGGCCCTAGTACCTTGTCAACCCTCAACACTTTCAAGCCCTCCAGCACTCTACCTTCTATGATCACCCCATCTGTGATGCCCTCACCATCCTTTACTGCCCCACCCCCTCAGGTAGCACTCCCCCCTCTCTTTCGTAAATACCGAGCAGTAGTCATTGAATGCTTCTGCCTTTTCTCCCCCCTTTTCTGCCCATCCCCTTCTTCTTAATCCTTACTATCTGCTCTTTACAGCTTCTTTTCTCCCTGATGTATCTGAAAAAGCTTTTCTCCACCTCCTTAATGCCTTACACCAGCTTAAGGTTTTTAGTGGTTTTTGCTGCCCTAACTACCCTTGTCACCTCCCTTGACTGCTGCAGGTACTACTCCTGATCATTTCCCTCCCTGATTTCCTGTATCTCATAAGGGCCACACTTTTCTCCTTACCATTTTCACAACCCCCGGCTCATCCAGCTAAGCTTTTTGCCCTGGCCTTTTAACTCTGACTCCTGCCACAGGAATTGGTAGCCTATAAGTAACCACTTTAGGAGTTCCCATCTCCCGCTACTGGTTCGTCCACCTTGATATCCCTCGTCAACTCTCCATTTGTGAGCACTAGGTCAAGAGTGCTTCCTTTGCTGACCTCCTCTGTCAGGAAGCTTTCCTGAAAGGCATCCAGCAGTACCTGCTCCTTTAATTGCTGCTGGCCAGAATTCCCAATCTACCCCGGCAGGTTGAAGTCCACCACCACCACCAGACTCCTTCCCACATGCCCTTCTGATCTGCCCCATAAATTCCTATCCAACTCCTCTATCCGGGATGGTGGCCTGTACACCATTCCCATCTGAGAGTCCTAGTCCAGTAATTCTGGATTAGCAGCCACAATGACTCTGTTTCTCCTCCTCCCCTCCTCCCTAACACACTTTAGCCCCTTCTTTGTGTATAGTGTCTCTCTATTTTCCTATCTCTGAGGAATATTCTGTATCCTGGGACTGCCAGGTCCCAGTCATATGTGTTGGTGGCCCATGTTTCCATTATTGCTGCCATGTCCACCTCCCTTGCCACTATGAGGGCCTGAAGGTCATACATTTTATCCCCAGGCTCTAGCGTTCATGCTGATTACCTTCCATCCCTTTTCCTCCCCTCACTTCTGGCATCTCCTCTAGTGCTGCTACCTAGTTCACTGCCCTTGTTCTGGGGGGTTAGCTTTCTTTGCTTCTCATCCTGTGACCCTGTGTGCCCTCCCTCCACCTGCCATCCCCCACTCCTAGTTTAAATGTCCTGCTACCTCAATATACTCCCCAATCTTCCATTTCATCACCTTTTTGCCCTCCTTATCATAGACTACTGTCCTCCCAGGTCTTTCCCCACCTTCCCACTAACTCATATCCTTTTATGTGACACCATTTGCCCAACCATTCATTAAATTCCTTGATCCTTTATTTTCCAGTCATACTCACCTTTGGCACTTGTAACACCTCAGAAAAAGTAACCGTTCTTTCTACCTTCCCCTCTTGTAAACTTCCAGCTCCTCAAACCTCTTTTGGACTACATCTACTGTACTATCAGCCAGGTTGTTTGTCCCCAGATGTAGAACTATATGAGGTCTCTCCTTCATCTTCTAGCATATTTCAGAATGGATTTTCCCATTCTTTCAGCTGTCATCCATGGCATGGCCTCCACCTATATACAACTATGCCATTCTCACTTGCTACCCTAACTTATCCCCTTAGTATTGAATCCCCAGTACTAGTACTCCCCATATTTTCCTATGCCTGTTTCTTCTCCTTTGTTCCTCTCCTGTGTGACTCCTCCTCACCAGCACATATTACCCCAACTGTCCTTGTCACTGTTTTCTCCTTCCTGACTCCTCCTCCACACATACTTCTCCCTACCGTCCCTGCCACTGTTCCTCTTCTGCCAACTCCTCCTCCTGTTCATAATCCCCCGTCTGTCCCTGTCTCTCTTCTCCTACTATCCGTCTGCACCTTTTCTACACCATTCCCCCGTCCCTGTTGCTTTTCCATCAGTATTCTCCACTGCTACCTTTGCTATGCCCCTGACATCCTCTCCATCCACCCTGCTTCACATTGCTGCATCCCTGCTCCTTTCGACTGTCTCTCCAGCTGTGACCTTCTCCCTTCCACCCATGATGTCTCCACCAACTGACTACTGCCCCTTGTGCATTCCCCTCCCTTTTCCTCTCTTGCCCCCTTCTGGAGACTCTTTTCTCCCTTCTCCACCCCCAATGTTGCCAGCACCGCAAACCTATTACATCCCTCTGCTGCTGTGCTGTGTGCATGCTCCTTTCTCTTGCCTGATCCTTCCCTTCAGTGCCTGGGCTCCCATTCATTTTGCCCCTTCACCCTCTTCCCTTCCCCACCTTCAATCCAATGCTCCACCCGTGAGGTGTTCTCATGTTCATCCCCATCCCCTCCCTTGAAATTTCACTCCTCTCCTGCAATATCCTCATGTTGCTCCCTGAGGGAGGACCCCTTGCCCCATCTTCTCCCCATCCCCCATCCTGTCCAACTCTCTACCAAGCCACAGCATTGTGTCCTCAATTCTTCTCAGCCTGTGACAGATTGGACATCCCTCAGCCTCCACAATATGTTCATTCAAACCACGCCCACATCCATTGCAGCCCACTATCCTACCCATGATTCCTGCTCGCTACAAAAATACAGTACTATCTATAAATTCCTAACCAGTTCACTACTTCTACAGTACCAACTATAAGTCCAGAGGAGGGCAACTAAAATGGTACATGGTCTGCAAGAGAAGCCGTATGAGGAAAGACTAAAGGAGCTTAATATGTATTCCTTGAGGAAAGAAGGGAGAGGGGGACATGATAGAAACTTTTAAGTACCTCAGTGGAATCAACAAAGTCCAAGAGGGTAGCATCTTTCAGAAAAAGAGACATGCAAGAACAAGGGACACAATTTAAAGATAGAAGGAGGGCAGTTCAGGGGCAATGTGAGGAAGTATTATTTACAGAGAGGTAGTGGATGCATGGAACAGCCTTTCTGAGGAGGTTGTGGGGTCTAAAACTGTGGGAGAATTCAAGAATGCATGGGAAAGACATAAGGCAATTCTTGTGGGGGGTAGGAAGAAATAGGCTGTTGGTTAACTAGGATCTGCGTCCTATCCAGTAGGTAGGGAAATGGGCAGACTGGATGGGCCAAGTGGTCCTTATCTGCTGTCAAAGTCTATGTTTCTATGTTTCTATGTTATTAGTGCAGTTCCTAGCTATCATTCCTCACCTCCTCTAAATGCATAGAGCATAAATGATACCATCTACCAGGACACAGTACTACACTCTTCACTACAACCCTTGCCACTTCTACCAGCAATGAGCCCAAACAATATTAACTTAACAACAGTTTACAGTACTAACTCTACATCCTTTCCCAAATCATAGATTGAGATCTACTCTCTACAGTACCACACAGCACAGTACTACCTATATTTCTTTACCAAATCTTAGAACTTACACAATTGTCCTCACCACCCTTCAACTGAATGCCAGCAACTTTCCCTCACCCTCCTATGGCCAGTAATGCCATAAATAGACTCACCCAGAGCTCTCTGTCCAAGTCATGATCAGTTCCTTCCTTTCCTTTGTAGGCTCTTCCCCAGAGAGCGTGCCTTCAGCTTTCCCCAGCTCTGCAGCTCCAGCTCCTCCCACCATGGCTATTTAATAGTGGTTGGGGCCAGGGTGGCAGGGTAGGGTGAAACCAAAACCTGCTGCCTCCCTCAGTCTAGGGACACTGTGCCCTCTGCTGTTCCTGATCCCTGTTCGCGCAACAGTCACCTTGTTCCCTCCTCTCCTCCTCCTGACTGCTGTGGGAACATGAAGTGGTTGGGCCTTCAAATCCTCACACTCCTACTCTATTGGCTACTTCCAGTAGCTGCTGATACAGTGATCTGGCCCCTCCTAGAGCCAGAAGCCCAGCAGCAAATAAACAAAGCCTGCTGTTCACCTCCTCAGTCTGGGGCTGCTGTGTCTCTTCACTGCTTCGGATCCCTGTTCGGTGCGACTGCTGCCTTGTTCCCATCTTCCTCCTGACTGCTGTAGAAGTGTGATGTGGCTGGGTCTTTTAAAGCCTGGCCTCACTTTCAAATCCTCATGCTTCCCACTCAATTGGCTCCTTCCAGGAGCCACTGCTTCAGTGATTGGCCCCTCCTGGCGCCAGAAGCCCAGCAGCAAATAAACCAAGCCTGCTGCCCGCCTTCTTGGTCTGGGGCCACTGTGCCTCTCTGCTGCTCCAGATCCTCTTCCTCCCAACTGCCAGATAGAAAGTAAGTGTATTAGCTTGTTTATGCTAGATCATTACTAACTGCCCTATATAACTGCCAGATAGAAAGTAAGTGTGTTAACTTGTGTGGAGGAAGAAAAATTCTGTATAACAATGCTGTAAAACAACGGTGCATAGAAAGCACCACAAAATGGCTGCAGAACTGAAACAATCTTCATAAAATGGTGGATAGTGGAAAATTCCATAGCATAGCATAGCATGTCCTTGGTAGCACAGTAAGCATGTCCTTGGTGGATGATGGAAATTTCCACAAGCATGTCTTTGTAGTAATTTATGCATGCCTTCTAGATGATGTGGCTAAAGTAAGTTAGCATAATAATCAGTATAGCCAGTCAGTAAGTTACAGCAGTATTACATGAAGCGTACTGTCCAATAAAATTGTGCCAAGAAACTGTTATGTAAGTAAAGCAGGGTATAAAAAGAGGAGACTTACTATTGTAATTGGAGCTATGCCATAACAACATGGGGACCTGGCTCTCCGTATGCATATGTGAATAAATGGTTTGAACTCTGCACAAGACTGTTTCTTTGTCTCTGTATAACAAGTAAGAAATTTCCACGACACTTGTTTATGCACGATCATTATTACCTGCCCTATATAACTGCCAGATAGAAAGTAAGTGTTTTGGCTTGTTTATACTAGATCATTACTACCTGCCCTACAGAAAGTAACTGTGCTGGCTTGTTTATGCTAGATCATTCTACCTTCCCTATATAACTGCCAGATAGAAAGTAAGTGTGTTGGCTTGTTTATTCTAGATCATTACTACCTGCCCTATATAACTGCCAGATAGAAAGTAAGTGTTTTGGTTTGTTTAAGCTCGATCATTATGACCTGCCTATATAACCGCTAGATAGGATGTGTATTGTTACGTGTAATAACTAATGGGTTCTTAGTCCTCCAGTTAAGAAGGGTAGCCTACTTTACCATCCTGGGGAGTCCACTTAACTTCCTCTAAATTTCTGGTGGACCACCATGGCAGAGGCAAGGTGATGAAGTGAGGTGTAGAGCAGACAGACCATTCCCTGAGACAGCAGAGCAGCACTGGTCGACATGCTAAAGGCCTCTGCTTGGGCCAGTCCACCCTCCACCGATGTTTCTCCCTATCTGACCCCTCTTTAGGAAGGGTGCATTCCTAGATTACCCACAGCTTCCAAATGTACCTCTTGAGCCACACTAAAGCACCAAGCAGCAGTGCAATGGCAGAGGCTACCTCCCATCCTATGGGTTTCTCAGTCCTCCTATCAAGTTGCTTCCAGCTAGGGGCATGAGTCCAGGGTGCTGGCATAGTAAGCGTCTCCACCTGGCAACTGCATTATCAGACCGCTGCTTATTCTATGTAATAATGTCAAAGAATTTCTGGCCCAGCTGAAACCAGGTTTGTTCAGAGGGCAATCGTGGGTCTCTTGCTGAGTTCACCTGTGGAGGGTGGACAAACAGCAGAGCTGAAGCGCATCATACTATAAGTGGCGCCAGGCAGATTAGATGGGCCAGTCAGTATTTTTCTGCCATCAGTGTCTGTTCTATTCTATGGTCAGCCAGAAAGGCTAGAGTGTATTACTCTGAAGGGCCCTACCCTATGGCTGACTTACAAGTAGAACCTGGTGGGTCTACTCTTAGAGCATCAGGGAGGGTGGAAATAGAGGACAATTACACATCTGTTCGGGTGGCGAGGGTCTGAGTAAAAACCTCTTTCCAGTATACTTTACACTGACTGCTTCCCTCATGGTGTTGTACAGTCTTTCTGATTAACTGTTCACATAAAAAAAGTGGTTGTCTTCGATCCTAAGCAGCATACAAACCCTGCTGTCAAGGCGAACCATGAGAATGTAATGATTCTATTTCAGGCTACATCACAATTCAACATTTTCAAACACATGATGGACTACAAATCTGCTACCCACTAAACTTGTGGTTCCTGCAAAAAGTGCAGTGCAGACCTTCTGGAGACTGCAGTGCTGATCCAGATGCATGCCCATCTTGGGGATGATGGAGGTTGCTGGACTCCAGGCTGAGTTGGCTAGGCTGTGGGCAATCTCTTTCCCCACCATGGGGCCACTAAATCTGACACAGTTGCCTCAAAGGGTGCCTAGAAGGAGGAGCAGCTGGATTGAGGTAGACTCTGCTAGGGTAGCAGATCAGAACTGATAAAGCTACAGAATTTCTATGCCACTCTGGCTGGGTGAGATTGCCCAGAGGAGGCACCCCATGTAGGGTCTGAGGAGGATGTGGGGGTCCTTAGTAGTGGAAACCCCAGGAGGGTAGTAGAGGACTCCAGATAAGGAGGAGGCAATTATGGTGGGGACTCAACTTTGAGGGGATAAATCTGGAAATAGGAAAGGTGGTGGTGGGAGGCAGGTTAGATGCCTGCATGGCACCATGCCCTGAAGGGATAGGAACTGGGTCCTGAGGATCACTAGGACAGCAGGGAGGAGGGGAGGCTGAGGATGTCATTGCAAATCTGGGGACTAATTACCTGGCTAGGGATGGGATTGGCATAGTGCAGGGGAGTTTAGGGATCTGGGAGAGGTCTTATGCAGGCAGCATGTTCATTTTATGTTTGCTTGCGCATATGCAAGAAACATAGTGCCATCATCTGAGTTTTTCAGAGGTGTGTCAGCATCTTCCAATTCAGTCAGTGTGTTTGCAGGCATGGTCACAGTTCTCCAATCACTGCTGAAGCTGTCTATGACAGCAGTTGAAAATGCAGTCGCATACAGTTGAAAGAGGGAGCTACGCTTCAGTGAGCAGCTCCTCCCCCCCACACACACAGATCAACTGTGTTGGTTACCTGATAGATTGCTGTAGTCTTGTCTAGCTTAGAGAGACAAGTCACACATCATTACTTTAATAAACTGTTCCCTGCGAAAACAGGACCACCAAAATGTGTGGGTGCCTAACAGTCCTTACACGCCAGCTCTGCAAAGCACACTTCATGGACTCCATGGGTTCTAATCCTCCAGAAAAAATACCTCAGCATTTGATGTGAAAACTCAGACTTCGTTGTATGTGTAATTCCAAGCATTTTCTCTTACTAGACTCTGCCAATGTGAACTCCTCGCTGCTAAAACCTATGCAAACGAACTTGAGCGTACTGTACTACCTGCAGCTGAAGCAAAGAACAGCCAGAATGCACAAAGAACATACTGCTATGCATTTCAGCAGCAGCCAGTGGGGAGGTTTTCATGACTGAAGCACTTTAATGCGCTTTTAGTGCTGTCATATACACACCCCTGTGTGGTAATTCACCAAACTGCACACTTAGTCTGGTAATGCAGCTTCAAAATATTTTTTTCTCTGAATTGCCGTGAGCTGGCATTTAGATAGAATCACACAGCTCTTTCTCAGATCAGATGCTCAATGAAGTCACATCACCTTGTGACCCTAAACATCTTAAGGGTCAGACATGTGCCCTAACAAAATAGCGAAAACTAGGTATAGAAAAAGAAAACACAAATTCAACCGTAGCTCACAATCAAATCCACCCTTTTCTCCGGTGAATCTGAAGCCGCCTAACAGCCCACCCCTGGGTGCTCATGCACTCCCTCCACCCGCACAACATATGGCCGACAGGGGTGCTGTTGCATTTTATTTCATAATTTTCTGATCCTGTTGCTGCCATCATACTGATACAGTAATATTTTTTATGGCTCGAAAACTGCTTGACATTAGCTGAATTATCAATGGCATCCCTGTTTGACGCTGTGGTGTGGAACATGGTAGTGCTCAAATTTTAAGCCAAGTATTACATGCAGATATGTTGTTATTGACTCATGTCACTTACCATTTTATACATCTATTGATTTTTCAATTCACTTTTGCTGACAAATGTTGATCGAGGGTTCTGGTGTCACAATTCAGTTCAGCGATGTGTAACACCTTAGTGCAGATGCTAAGTAACTGTTTTAAAATGCTGAAAAAGTTAACAGCGATGAAAACCGATAAACTTCTTTCTTCCGTGTCTGGAGTTGTAGTGGTGTTTTGGCAAGTGCATGTCCTTTGCTCCAGATCTATCAGTGAGATGTCTATTCTGTGCAATGGACAGTGGCTGAATGTTATCACTGACAGTTTTCATTTCATTATCAGCAGATAAATATTCAGGGCTTTGCAAATGCAACTTTGCTGGTAGCACAGTTTCATGCCCCAAGTGTCTCATCAGTTAGTGGTTATATCTTAACCGATGATCAAAAAGTATGAAAAGATTTGCCGCTGAGTAATGTAAATGCCAATCCACCTAAGCACCTTTAGGCTGCAAACATAATTTAAATGTATAGGATTCTGGATCGTGTATCACTCCTTGGCACAGCAACGGTTAATAAGTTTAAGCACATTCTCAGGACATTGTTTCACTTGCCCCTCTCCCCACTATGATCCTGGTCACCTGAAATAAACCTGACATTTTAGTGTCTGTTTTACATCTTGGCTCAGTTAGGCAATCAACACTGTAAGAACATAAATGGACATATAAATGGGGACTATAAGAACATGGTCATCTGAAATAGACCTGACATTTTAGTGTCTGTTTTACATCTTGGCTCAGTTAGGCAATCAGCGCTGTAAGAACATAAATGGACATATACATGGGAACTATAAGAACATGCCGTGGGTGCTTCTGCCTTAGTCCAGCTGTGCAACATCAGCCTGAAGCTCAGGTAGAGCTTACTGTCTACCACTTTGTTCACCCCATGTACCTGTACCATTTTACATCCTCCTTGCCTTAGTCCAGCTGTGCTACATCAGCCTAAAGCTCTGGTGGGGCTTACTGTCTTCCACTTTGTTCATCCCCCATGTATCGCTGTGCTACATCAGCCTGAAGCTCTGGTAGGGCTTACTGTCTACCACTTTGTTCACCCCCCCATATAACTGCACCATTTCACATCCTCCCTTGATCTACAGTGAGTGGATCCCTCATTCATATGTCACATATGCACGCACAAAAAAGAAAAAACGGTCTTCAAAAATTAAGATACATTTATTATGTTTGTTATGTTTGCTTGCACGCATGTGTAAGAAACATAGTGCCATCATCTGAGATTTGAGGTGTCACCCGCTCTTCCAATTCAATCAGTGTATTGGCAGGCTGGCCTCTGTAAGCTAATGCATGATGGAGCTGTCTATGACAAGCTCCAAAATGCAGTGGCATACAGTTCAAAGGGAGCCTACATTTCAGTGAGCAGCGATAAGATATCGCTTGCTCATGCAGCCTCCCCACACACACACACACGAGGTGCAGCACCGCACGCCACACACACACTGTATAGCGATGGTGTGCTGCACTCCCCCCAACCCCCAAAGCATTTCAAATGCCATGCTTGGTATCCACCTCAGCGTGGCAACTCATGATATAGCCGGGGGGTGCCCAATCCCCCATCGGCTCCACTGCCCTCACCCCCCCTGAGTACTGGGTGCCACGCTGGGAGCCCACCCCAGCTTAGTAATAGATGCTTTGGTGATGGGGGTGCCCAATCCCCCATTGGCTGAATGCCCCCCAACCATTCTTGTGCCATGCTGGGAGCCCACCCCAGCATGGCAAACATCCTGCGTCATCATTAGAAACAAAAAGAACACCTGTAAAGAAAAAACGGTCCCACGTAGTCTCCCTGGCCCACTCCCACAACCCGCACCCACCTACTGCACACTCTGCCTCCCCACACCCCCCCCTCACCCCATACTTACCTCTATACCTCGGCGCAATGATCTTCGGTGGACCGGGAACACGTCTGCACTCTTCAAAGCTGACCGCGAACTGAGGAAATGCCAGTAAGCTGTATAATGGGCTAGATAAGGGGGGTTTCAACTTTGTTGCATATCTCAGGCATTTTTTTGGAATTTTTGCACCAAATTTTCAACATGGGGTTTTTGGGACCCCTTCTCATGAATTATGTCACTGTCATGGCATTATTGGGCCCGAAGGTGATTTTGCAGTCACTGCACAAAATCACCTTTGGGACTGATTAATGAAATGACACTGCCAGTGTTCATAAGGTGGGCTCTAAAAGCCTATTTTGAAAATTTGGTGGAAAATTTCAAAAACGACTGTTTTACTTAGCGCAGGCTGTGCAGTTCCTATGCACGCTGTAAGTTCGCAAATTTTCAATATTTTCACTCCAGATTTTCAACATTGACATTTTACCACACCTTCTTATAAGCAGTACAGCTGTCATTTTTCACATCTCACCCAAAACGTGTTTCCGCCCATGTAGCGCACAATGGCAGATCGGTAGTGCTAAATCAATGTATGGGACAAATTAAGAAAATCACAGTGACATTGTTCATGAGCAGAGGTCTTAAAATGGCTATGTTGAAAATTTGGTGAAGAAATTCCAAAATGACTGTTTTTACGAGCGTTGTTGCAGTTCTAGTAAGCTCGTAGTTCACGAATTTTCAATATTTACTCAGATTTTCAACATTGCCATTTTACCACACCTCCTTATGAGCAGTACAGCTGTCATTTTTCACATCTTGCCCCAAATGTGTTTCTGCCCATGTAGCGCACAATGGCGCAATGGCAAAATCAATGCACGGGACACATTAAGAAAATCACAGTGACACTGTTCATGAGCAGAGGTCTTAAAATGGCTATGTTGAAAATTTGGTGACAAAAATCTATAAAATGACTGTGTTATGAGTGAGCATTGCGCAGTTTCCACGCACCCTCGTAAGTTTATGACTTTGTAATATTTTAATTTCAGATTTTCACCAGTGGCATTTTTCCACACTGCCTTATTTATAGCACAGCTGTCATTTTTCACAACACGGCTGAAGTGTGTTTTCACACTTTCAGCGCAGAGATGCGTGGTCGCTGTGGGAAATTATTGTTCGGGACAGATAAAGAAAATCACAGTGACACTGTTCATGATCGGAGGCACCAAAATGCCTGAGTTGACAATCTGCTGTAAAAAAATCCCCAACCTAATTATATTACGGGTGTCGTTGCACAGTTTCTGTATATGCTCATGATTTCACCATTTCTTTAAATATTTTTACTGCAGATTTACAACATTGCCATTTTTTACACCTCCCCATGAACAGTACAGCTGTCATTTTTTACATCCTGTTCGGAATGTTTCTGCACCTGTGGTGCTAAATGCCATAGTTGCTGTGCATAAGCAGCTTTCGGCTAACAAACTGATATTCCCCCTGTTCATGAGGTGGGGTCACAAAAAAACCATGTTGAACATTTGGAGTGAAAATAACAATGAATGCCTGAGGTATTAGGATTTCCAACCATAACGCCTAACCCTGTAGAGAATGACAGGCATCAGGGATGTGACTTGGGATTCTTGCCTGTAATGCTCATACCATTCCACACCCTGCAGCCAGTGAAAAGCATTGAGGTATGCCTTGGACTCTTCGGCCCCAAAGTTCACCCCATTCTCCTATATCGCACCCATCCCACTGTATTTCCTAATGGAATGGGGTGCGCATAAGGACCAAAGACCCCAAGGAACACCGTGACACTTGCCAGTGTCTGCAGCTTGGGGTGTACTGAAATGGCGTGGCCGTTATGGCTGACGACCCAAAGGCACACCCCATGCCTGTCACCTCTGCAGGGTGGTGGTGGGTTGGCTTCAGTTCAATACTTCACTGCCATTACTATTACGCAGCTCTGTAACTTCTACACTACCACTGCCAATGCCAGCAAGCAAACATTTGGCATTGACAAATGCTTGTCTTTATTACCATTTACATCATAGCCACTGTATTCAAATGTAGGATTTCTTTTACTGCTGATTTATATCCAATGAATCCACAAAATTCAGAAGCACTGCTTTGGGCATACACTCCATTTTAATGCCAATAATTTCCTACAATATTCAAGGAGCTTGATGATACCAACATTCCTTAATTTTTGCATATTCCCAACAAACATGCAGCCTGTTCCTTACCTGAGCTCATACGTGCAAGCTTTCTGTGTCTCCTGATTTTAAAACTCTTCATAATTTAAGTTATACCAGCCAAGTGCAACAAAGTAAGATGGATTACTTTCTTTCATTCATAAATAAATGCTGTTGCTCCTGCAAGAATAGTTTTACACTGGATCTAGTCAAAAATCGCAAAGTAATTATAGTGTAGTCAGTATCTGCACAGGGAATACAGCACAAGATATCAGAGCGCTGAGAAAAAATAGCGAGAGCTAAAAAAATATACAGTGACAGAAAAATTGCAGTCACAGGTTGAAAAGGACATAAACAAGAAAAACTTTCACTCCCACATACCCTGCAATAGTGTTTTATGAGGGCTCCCCCACACTCTACTTAATATAATTAACTCTGAGGGAGGGGGCCAAACTCAGGAGGGGAAGAAAGTCAGGGTGCCAGTGGATGTTGTTGTTCCACAACTTAAATGATAAAAAATTGCAGCTGGCAGATGTTCATTCCACAACGTAATTGACATAAACAAAACGCAATTGCAGGGGCACTGGTTGGGACTCAAATCACAGTTAGCTTGAGCTTCACTGACTCTCAAAGGCTATCACACTAGCCTCTGAACTACTGGAGCAGTGCAGTTCTCAAGCTGACAGCCATGGGTCATAACTTCTTGGCCCGAGTCATCACAGCTACTGGTACAGCGCTGTAATGTGCCGTGTTGTTATTTCCACCATAGCTGTAATGCTCATGCTCTTTTTGCTGTGTGATTTGTACAGTACTACCCTTTTTTTCCTTAGAGGGTGCATGATGCCAATAGGAAGTGAGCTCCCCAGTCTGCAAAATACAGGGGTAAAAGCAGACAAGAATTGGGTTCCCCGTCGGCAAACAAAAAATGTTTGGGGGGGACGCATGATGCCGAGGGGAATTGGGCACCTCCCTCGGCAAGCAACAAAAGGGGAGGAGACACATTATGCTGATGGGGAGTGGGCTCCCCCATTGGTATTGTGACAGGCAGCAGCAGCGGCAGTCACTGCGGCCATGTTGCCTGCACCACTGGAGGTGTGTAATGGTCATGCTGCATGACAGCTTCACTCTCATAGCAACTGACCTTTTCTTTGTTGTGATGGCCACATTAGGCATGCATGAGGTCAGTGCCTCCTGCTGCCTGATTGGGGAATGAGGGATGCACCTTCTGATGTGTGCCCTGCATTTGCGCGACATTGACCACGCCTCCAAATCTGTTACTACCACAATATGTAGGCTGTGCAAGCGCGAGCTGAGATAAAAAGCTCTGTAGCGAGAGCTAAAAAAATATACAGTGAGAAAAAAAATGCAGCTGGCGGATGTTCATTCCACAACGTAATTGATATAAACAAAACACAATAGCAGGGGCACTGGTTGGGACTCAAATCACAGTTAACTTGAGCTTCACTGACTCTCAAAGGCTATCACACTAGCCTCTGAACTACGGAAGCAGTGCAGTTCTTAAGCTGACAGCCAGGGGTCATAACTTCTTGGCTCGAGTCATCACAGCTACTGGTACAGTTCTGTAATGTGCCGTGCTGTTATTTCCACCATAGCTGTAATCCTCATGCTCTTTTTGCTGTGTGATTTGTACAGTAATATGCTTTTTTTCCTTAGAGGGTGCATGATGCCAATGGGAAGTGAGCTCCCCAGTCGGCAAAATACAGGGTAAAAGCAGACAGGAATGGGTCCCCCATCGGCAAACAAAAAATGTTTGGGGGGGACACATGATGCCGAGGGATTGGGCACCTCCCTCGTCAAGCAACAAAAGGGGAGGAGACACATTATGCTGATGGGGAGTGGGCTCCCCATTGGTATTGTGACAGGCAGCAGCAGCGGCAGTCACTGCCACCATGTTGCCTGCACCACTGGAGGTGTGTAATGGTCATACTGCATGACAGCTTCGCTCTCAATGCAACTGACCTTTTCTTTGTTGTGATGGCCACATTAGGCATGCATCAGGTCAGTGCCTCCTGCTGCCTGATTGGGGAATGAGGGATGCACCTTGTGATGTGTGCCCTGCATTCACCCAACAATGAAAGCGCCTCCAAATCTGCTACTACCGCAATATGTTGGCTGCGCAAGCGCGAGCCAACATAAAAAGGGATGGGGGACTGTGCAGAGGAGGAAGAGGAAAAGGCAGACATCCTGAACAAGTATTGTTGCTCGATGTTCACAAAGAGAATAGGATGGACTGCAAAAAAGTAACAGGAACTCTGAAGGGAGGGAAGTGGACACTGTTGGGGGACTTCAATCTGCCGGATGTAGACTGCAGCCTCACACATGCGTTATTTATTTATGTATTGATTGAATTTTGTTGACCCGGTAGGCCCACTGGGCCTAGAAGTCCCTTTTCAGGGGCGACGGGGGGAGGATATAGATGGTAAGTAAATAAAATTGAACCAGAATAAGCTGCTGGTGGTATTTTTAGTGAATGGGAGAATTTGGACGGGACATGGGGAAATTCCCCATCTCTGCTGCAGGGGACCCTTTGGCCATCTAGCTGTCTGCTAAGATGGCTGCCGCTCAGACCCTGGAGGAGGTGGTAGTTCTGCTGCTCTTTGCCCCAGGGATCTGATCCTGCTCTTTTGCCTGATCTACACCCTGATTCTCACTGCAATAGTCATTTAGACACAGTACCTGATTTGGAAGGATTTCTCTGTACCCTCATCTACTACTGCTGCTACTGTGCTCCTGGACTCTGGCCAGCTACATCCAACCATCCTCCTGCTCCCATTACTGAGGCCTCAGTTGTGACTCTGACTCCATCGCAGTTGCACTTTCTCTACCTGCATCACCGCACTATCTTGAAGGACTTTGTTAAAGAGGACCTTTCTTCTCTTGACTTACACACCCTCTACAGTTCAGTCACCGCTAGTCACTACCTCTTCTGCCTTGATGACTCAGTCTGTGATTTCCTCTGGAGGGGTCTTACCTGAGTCTGTTCCCCGGCCTGCTAGGGCAATGATTCCTCCTAGTGATGCGTCCTCAGCTGACCAGGCCTGGTCTCCGGCTTCTGCTCTGCGAGCCACGGGATGGATGCAACAGTGTCCTGGTGCCCCGTGGACCTCTCTTAGGGCTGTCAGTGCCCAAGATATTATACTGCATACCTTGCCCTCTGGTGTGCTCATTTTGGATTCTCCTTCTCCTGTTTGTTTCTTCTAACAGGTCTCTCTCCACGCTGATTCAGCTCCTCCACAGACTTCCTG
This sequence comes from Neoceratodus forsteri, assembly GCA_016271365.2. Lineage (NCBI taxonomy): Eukaryota > Metazoa > Chordata > Ceratodontiformes > Ceratodontidae > Neoceratodus > Neoceratodus forsteri. The sequence continues at coordinate 186,485,955 of CM057459.1, read as the reverse complement.
CCAGGACATTCTTCTGGTTCATTCTTATTTTGTTTCCCCCCTCCTGGCTTCCACTTCTACATCACGTTCTGCTGCTACCACTCACTCCTCTTCGGACGAGGGTCCTCAGCTTCATCAGCCTGCTACACTGTCTCCTTCACTTCCTGCAGGTGAGCCTTTAGAAAGCTTCAGCAGTTTTGACTGAGTGATTTATTTCAGAATTTGGGTACACCTGCACAGCGTAGAAACACCGTTCACCTAAAATATTTTGGGGATCTTTCTGCTGCTCCTGACAGGAGGACTGTGTTACATTCTATGCTTAGACACTCTTCAGGTATTACTGCAAGTGAATTGTTTGCATTCATACATATTAAAGGGGAACCTGCTTATGATCTCAGTTTTAAAAATGTTTACACTTTGGAAAAGTTTTGGTCTAAGTATGAACTGGTTAAAACTCAGCCATTATAGGCCCCCTTTATGCTCATTCCCCTCACTAAACCTACCATAAAGGTTATTACCTTGCTTTTTCGTAATGAGGGAGTAAGCATAGCAGACGTCCAGTATTGGCTTAAGCAGCGCTGCGACATTCTCGAGGCTCCTTGACCTATCTTGGATGAAGACCTCGTTCGGACAGAGGGTTGGAAGATAAAGGTGCAACTGTGGCAGAGTGACGGGACATAAAACATTTACCAGGCTGTTTTTATATTGGTCATGAATATGTGTTTGTGTTTTTAACCTGGTCAGCCCACACTTGTCATAAGTGTGGTGCTCAAATGCACCTTAGCCATACTTGTGACAAGCCTCAATGTCTCTCTCTGCTTGGCCTATGGACCATGTCAGCCTTAGTTGCCCTGATCCCCAGAGATGCAAACTCTGTGATGAATCTGGCCATACTTATCAACAATGTCCATGGGCAGATTACAACAGGTTGGATCACCCTCCTCAGGACCCGGTGGCCTTATCTCTGACTCTCAAAATCAGCTATTGCGCCAATACAATTTGCATCAGGAGGTGGTGTCCCCCACAGAAATTGTCCTGACTTACCCTCCTGGAGTCTACAGTTAGTCCTCCTTGCTCGCACATTCCTGTTCCTCCTGTGAGGTACCCGGCTCAGTCATCTCCCCCCAATCCTATGCCTCCCCTTGACCCGGTTCCCTTTATGGAGTTTCTCAGGGTAAGAAGGGTAAGTCTAAGGAAGCGAAGGCTCCTGGCCCTCCCTCGTCAGTCTATTCTGACTAGGAATGGTTACCAAGCGCTGAATAAATGGAAGCAGTGGAGTGACATAGTGAATGAGGAAAATGATTCTGATTCCTCCTCAGGCCTCTTCGTCCTTATGGATTACTCCTCTGATTCCCAAGTTGATCCCTCTAGTTCTATGCTTGGGCAGCATTCTCTGAGCACCTAAACATAGTTTTCCATTTCCACTCTGGTTTTTTGACACCCTATAATTCATATACTAGATATTAGGACAGGTGGTAACCCTAGTTCAGGAGCAATCTGTGCCTCAGCAGCCAGCTATAATTCATAGATAGATGCACAGATACATGAGGACAGGTGGTAAACCTTAGGTCAGGAGTAATCTGTGCCCCCAGCAGGCCAGCTATAATTCATACATAATGCATAGATACATGGGACAGGTGATATCCCTAGATCAGGAGTTATCTGTGCCCTCAGCAGGCCAGCAATAACTCATACATAGATACATAGGGACAGGTGGTAACCCTAGATCAGGAGTAATCTGTGCCCGCAGCAGCCAGCCATAATTCATACATAGATGCATAGATACGTAGGGACAGGTGGTAACCCTAGTTCAGGAGTAGTCTGTGCCCTCAGCAGCCAGCTATAATTCATACATAGATGCATAGATACATAGGGACAGGTGGTAACCTTAGGGTCAGAAGTAATCTGTGCCCCAGCAGGCCAGCTTATAACTATACATAGATACATAGATACATAGGGACAGGTGGTCATCCCTAGATCAGGAGTTATCTGTGCCTCAGCAGGCCACAGCAATAACTCAGCAAGCATAGATACATAGGGACAGGTAACCCTAGATCAGGAGTAATCTGTGCCTGCAGCAGCCAGCCATAATTCATACATAGATGCACTAGATACATAGGGATGGGTGGTACCTCTAGGTTAGGAGTAATTGAGCCTCAGCAGGCCAGCTATAATTCATACATAGATACATAGATACCTGCAACAGGTGGTAACCCTAGATCAGGAGTAATCTGTGCCTCAGCATGCCAGCTATTATTATTCATACATGAAACATAGATACATAGGGACAGGTGGGAAACCCAGGATTAGAGTAATCTGTGCCCTCAGCATGCCAGCTATAATTCTAACATAGATACATAGATACACAGGGACAGGTGGTAACCTAGATCCGGAGTAATCTGTGCCTCAGCACACCAGCTGTAATTCATACATAGATACATAGAAACATAGGGACAGGTGGTAACCTTTGATCAGGAGTAATTTCCCTCAGCAGCCAGTTTTATTTCATACATAGATACATAGATACATAGGGACAGGTGGTATCCCTAGCTCAGGGTAATCTGTGCTTTCAGCAGGCAAGGCATAATTCATTCATACACACAGACAAGACAGGGACAGGTGGTAACCCCTAGATCAGATAACCCAGCCCCTCAGCAGGCCAGCTATAATCCATACGTAGATACATGAGACAGGTGGTAACCCTAGATCAGGAGTAATCTGTGCCTCAGCAGGCCAGCTATAATCTCATACATAGATACATATATACATTAGGGACAGGAAGTAACTCTAGATCAGAGTAACTGTGCCTCAGCAGGCCAACTATAATTCATACATAGATACATAGGGACAGGTTGGTAACCCTAGATCAGGAGTAATCTGAGCCTCAGTAGGCCAGCTATAATTCATACATAGATACATAGATACATAGGGACAGTGGTAACTCCTAAATCAGGTGTATCTGTGCCCCTCAGCAGGCCAGCTGTAATTCATACATAGATACATAGATACATAGGGACAGGTGGTAACCCTAGATCAGGAGTAATCGTATTGCCCCTACAGGCCAGCTATAATTTTATAGATACATATATACGTAGGGACAGGTGGTAACCCTTAGATCAGGAGTATTCTGTGCCCTCAGCAGGACAGCTATAATTCATACATATATACATAGGGATGGTGGTAACCCTAGATCAGGAGTAATCTGTGCCCTCAGCAGGTCAGCTATAATTCAAACATAGATACATAGATATATATGGACAGGTAGTAACCCTAGATCAGGGTAATCTGTAGCCCCCAGCCGGGCCAGAAGGCCATAAATTCATACATATATTCATAGATACATAGGGACAGGTGGGAATCCCCAGATCAGGAGTAAACTGTGCCCTCAGCACGCCAGCTGTAATTCATACATAGACACATAGAAACATAGGGACAGGTGGTAACCTGAGATCAGGAGTAATCTGCGCCCTCAGCAGCCAGCTATAATTCATACATAGATACATAGATACATAGGGACTGGTGGTAACCTTAGATCAGGAGTAATCTGTGCCCTCAGTAGGCCAGCTATAATTCATACATAGATACATAGATACATAGATACATAGGGACAGGTGGTAACCCTAGATGAGGAGTAATCTGTGCCCTCAGCAGGCAAGCTATAATTCATACATAGATACATAGGGACAGGTGGTAACCCTAGATCAGGAGTAATCTGTGCCCTCAGCAGGCCAGCTATAATTCATACATAGATACATAGATATATAGGGACAGAGGTGGTAACCATAGATCAGGGTAATCTTGGGCCTCAGCAGGCCAGCTATAATTCATATATGATGATACAGAGCTACAGGTGGAACCCAAGATCAGGAGTAATCAGTGCCCTCAGCAGGCCAACTATAATTCATACATAGATACATAGTGACAGGAGGTAACCCTAGATCAGGAGTAATCTTTTGCCCTCAGCAGGCCAGCTTGTTGATCATGCATAGATACACAGGGACAGTGGTAACCCCTAGATCAGGAGTAATCAGTGCCCTCAGCAGCCAGCTATAATTCATACATAGATACATAGATACATAGGGACAGGTGGTAACCCTAGATTAGGAGTAATCTGTGCCCTCAGCAAGCCAGCTATAATTCTTACATAGATACATAGATACATAGGGACAGGTGGTAACCCTAGATCAGGAGTAATCTGTGCCCTCAGCAGGCCAGCTATAATTCATACATAGATACGTAGATACATAGGGACAGGTGGTAACCCTAGATCAGGAGTAATCTGTGCCCTCAGCAGGCCGAGCTATAATTCATATACATAGATACATAGATAGATAGGGACAAGTGGTAACCTTGAGCTCAGAGTTATCCCAGCCCTCAACAGGCCAGCTTAATTCATAAGCATAGATAAAGTTAGATACATCGGGACAGGTGGTAAACTATAGATCATCAGGAGTAATTCAGCCCTCAGCAGGCTAAACTATATCATGTAGTATAGATACTTAGGGAAAGGTGGTAACTCCAGATGAGGGAGGAATCTGTGCCCTCAACAGGACAGCTATAATTCATACATAGATACATATATACAAGGGAGAGGTGGGTAACCCTATATCAGGAGTAATCAGTGCCCCAGCAGGCCAGCGATATTTCATACAGATACATAGGGACAGGTGGTAACCTAGATCTGAGTAATCTGTGCCCTCAGCAGGCGAGCTTATAATTCATACATAGATACATAGAAACATAGGGACAGGTGGTAACCCTAGATCAGGAGTACCTCAGTTCCCTCAGCAGCTCAGCTTATAGTTCATACATAGAAACATAGATACATAGGAATGTGGTAACCCTAGATCAGGAGTAATCTGTGCCCTCAGCAGCCAGCTCTAATTCATACATAGATACATAGGGCAGTGGTAACCCTTGATCAGGTAGTATTCTGCCCACAGCAGCCAGCTCTAATTCATACATAGATACATTGATACATAGGGACAGGTGGTAACCCTAGATCAGGAGTAATCTGTGCCCTCAGCAGGCCAGCTATAGTTCATACATAGATACATAGATACATTGGGACAGGTGGTAACCCTAGATCAGGAGTAATCTGTGCCCTCAGCAGGCCAGCTGTAATTCATACATAGATACTTAGATACATGGGGACAGGTGGTAACATGAGATCAGGGTAATCTGTGCTCTAGCAGGTCAGCTGTAGTTCATTCATAGAAACACATACATAGGGACAGGGGGGTAGCCCTAGATCATGAGTAATCTTTGCCCTCAGCAGGCCAGCTGTAATTCATACATAGATACATAGATACATAGGACAGGTGGTAACCTGAGATCAGGAGTAATCTGTGCCCCCAGCAGGCCAGCTGTAATTCATATATGGGATACACAGATACATAGGGACGGGGTGGTAAACCTGAGATCAGGAGTAATCTCTGCCCTCAGCAGCCAGATATAATTCATAGATTGATACATAGGGACAGGTGGTAACCTAGAGGTCAAGTAGTCTCTGCCCTCAGCAGGCCAGCTAAATTTCATGCGTTAGATACATAAGGACAGGTGGTAACCCTAGATCAGGAGTAATCTGTGCCCTCAGCAGGCAAGCTATAATTCATACACATAGATACATGTGGATGGTGGTAACCATAGATTAGGTGTGTACTGGTCCCCAGCAGGCCAGATATAGTTCCATACATAGATGCTACGGGAAGGGACAGGTGGTAACCTTAGATCAGGAGTACTCTGTGGCCTCGGCAGGCCAGCTATAATTCTTACATGGATACATAGATACATAGGTACAGGTGGTACCCCTAGATCAGGAGTACTCTGTGCCTCAGCAGGCCAGCTATAATTCATACATAGATACATAGGGACAGGTGGTAACCCTAGATCAGGAGTAATCTGTGCCCTCAGCATGCCAGCTATAATTCATACATAGATACATAGATACACAGGGACAGGTGGTAACCCTAGATCCGGAGTAATCTGTGCCCTCAGCACACCAGCTGTAATTCATACATAGATACATAGAAACATAGGGACAGGTGGTAACCCTAGATCAGGAGTAATTTGTGCCCTCAGCAGGCAGCTATAAGTCATACATAGATACATAGATACATAGGGACAGGTGGTAACCCTAGCTCAGGAGTAATCTGTGCTCTCAGCAGGCCAGGTATAATTCATACATAGATACATAGATACATAGGGACAGGTGGTAACCCTAGATACGGAATAATCTGTGCCATCAGCAGGCCAGTTATAATTCATACATAGATACATAGGGACAGGTGGTAACCCTGGATCAGAAGTAAACTGTGCCCTCAGCAGGCGAGCTACAATTCATACATAGATACATAGATACATAGGGACAGGTAGTAACCCTAGATCAGGAGTAATCTGGGCCCTCAGCAGGCCAGCTATAATTCATACATAGATATAGATACATCGGGACAGGTGGTAACCTTAGATCAGGAGTAATCTGTGCCCTCAGCAGGCCAACTATAATTCATAGATAGATACATAGGGAAAGGTGGTAAATCTAGATCAGGAGGAATCTGTGCCCTCATCAGGACAGCTATAATTCATACATAGATACATAGATACATAGGGACAGGTGGTAACCCTAGATTAGGAGTACTCTGTGCCCTCAGCAGGCCAGCTATAATTCATACATAGATAACATAGATACACAGGGACAGGTGGTAACCTCTAGATCGGAGTAATCTGTGCCTCAGCAGCACCGGGCTGTAATTCATACATAGATACACAGGGACAGGTGGTAACCCTTGATCAGCAGTAATCTGTGCCCAAAAGCAGCCAGCTCTAATTCATACATAGATACATAGATACATAGGACAGGTGGTAACCCTAGATCAGGAGTAATCTGTGCCCTCAGCAGGCCAGCTTTAATTCATACATAGATACATAGATACATAGGGACAGGTGGTAACCCTAGATCAGGAGTAATCTGTGCCCTCAGCAGGCCAGCTGTAATTCATACATAGATACATAGATACATAGGGACAGGTGGTTACCTGAGATCAGGAGTAATCTGTGCCCCCAGCAGGTCAGCTGTAATTCATTCATAGAAACACAGATACATAGGGACAGGAGGTAGCCCTAGATCATGAGTAATCTTTGCCCTCAGCAGGCCAGCTGTAATTCATACAAAGATACATAGATACATAGGGACAGGTGGTAACCCGAGATCAGGAGTAATCTGTGCCCCCAGCAGGCCAGCTGTAATTCATACATAGATAGACAGATACATAGGGACGGGTGGTAACCCGAGATCAGGAATAATCTCTGCCCTCAGCAGCCAGATATAATTCATACATTGATACATAGGGACAGGTGGTAACCCTAGATCAGGAGTAATCTCTGCCCTCAGCAGGCCAGCTATAATTCATACATAGATACATAGGGACAGGTGGTAACCCTAGTTCAGGAGTAATCTGTGCCCACAGCAGCCAGCTATAATTCATACATAGATGCATAGATACATAGGGACAGGTGGTAACCTTAGGTCAGGAGTAATCTGTGCCCTCAGCAGGCCAGCTATAATTCATACATAGATACATAGATACATAGGGACATGTGGTATCCCTAGATCAGGAGTTATCTGTGCCCTCAGCAGGCCAGCAATAACTCATACATAGATACATAGGGACAGGTGGTAACCCTAGATCAGGAGTAATCTGTGCCCGCAGCAGCCAGCTATAATTCATACAAAGATGCATAGATACATAGGGACAGGTGGTAACCCTAGTTCAGGAGTAATCTGTGCCCTCAGCAGCCAGCTATAATTCATACATAGATGCATAGATACATAGGGACAGGTGGTAACCTAGGTCAGGAGTAATCTGTGCCCTCAGCAGGCCAGCTATAATTCATACATAGATACATAGATACATAGGGACAGGTGGTATCCCTAGATCAGGAGTTATCTGTGCCCTCAGCAGGCCAGCAATAACTCATACATAGATACATAGGGACAGGTGGTAACCCTAGATCAGGAGTAATCTGTGCCGCAGCAGAGAGCCATAATTCATACATAGATACATAGATACATAGGGAGAGGTGGTAACCCTAGGTCAGGAGTAATCTGTGCCCTCAGCAGGCCAGCTATAATTCATACATAGATACATAGATACTTTGGGACAGGTGGTAACCCTAGATCAGGAGTAATCTGTGCCCTCAGCATGCCAGCTATTATTCATACATAGATACATAGATACATAGGGACAGGTGGTAACCCAGGATCAGGAGTAATCTGTGCCCTCAGCATGCCAGCTATAATTCTTACATAGATACATAGATACACAGGGACAGGTGGTAACCCTAGATCCGGAGTAATCTGTGCCCTCAGCACACCAGCTCTAATTCATACATAGATACATAGAAACATAGGGACAGGTGGTAACCCTAGATCAGGAGTAATTTCTGCCCTCAGCAGCCAGCTATAATTCATACATAGATACATAGATACATAGGGACAGGTGGTAACCCTAGCTCAGGAGTAATCTGTGCTTTCAGCAGGCAAGGTATAATCCATACATAGATACACAGATACATAGGGACAGGTGTTAACCCTAGATCAGGAGTAATCTGTGCCCTCAGCAGGCCAGCTATAATTCATACATAGATACATAGAGACAGGTGGTAACCCTAGATCAGGAGTAATCTGTGCCCTCCGCAGGCCAGCTATAATTCATACATAGATACATAGATACATATGGACAGGTGGTAACCCTAGATCAGGAGTAATATGTGCCCTCATCAGGCCAGCTATAATTCATACATAGATACATAAATACATAAGGACAGGTGGTAACCCTAGATGAGGATTAATCTACGACCTCAGCAGGCCAGCTATAATTCATACATAGATACATAGATACATAGGGACAGGTGGCAAACCTAGATCAGGAGTAATCTGTGCCCTCAGCGGGCTAGCTATAATTCATACATAGATACATAGGGACAGGTGGTAACCTGTGAGATCAAGAGTAATCTGGGCCGCCAGCAGGCCAGCGATAATTCATACATAGATACATATATACATAGGGACAGGTGGTAACCCTTGATCAGGAGTAATCTGTGCCCTCAGCAGGCCAACTATAATTCATACATAGATACATAGGGACAGGTGGTAACCCTAGATCAGGAGTAATCTGTGCCCTCAGCAGGCCAGCTATAATTCATACATAGATATATAGATACATAGGGACAGGTGGTAACCCTAGATCAGGAGTAATCTGTGCCCTCAGCAGGCCAGCTATAATTCATACATAGATACATAGATACATAGGGACAGGTGGTAACCTAGATCAGGAGTAATCTGTGCCTCAGCAGGCCAGCTATAATTCTTACATAGATACATATATACATAGGGACAGGTGGTAACCCTAGATCAGGAGTATTCTGTGCCCTCAGCAGGACAGCTATAATTCATACATAGATACATAGGGATAGGTGGTAACCCTAGATCAGGAGTAATCTGTGCCCTCAGCAGGTCAGCTATAATTCATACATAGATACATAGATACATATGGACAGGTAGTAACCCTAGATCAGGAGTAATCTGTGCCCTCAGCAGGCCAGCTATAATTCATACATAGATTCATAGATACATAGGGACAGGTGGTAACCCTAGATCAGGAGTAATCTGTGCCCTCTGCACGCCAGCTGTAATTCATACATAGACACATAGAAACATAGGGATAGGTGGTAACCCGAGATCAGGAGTAATCTGTGCCCTCAGTAGGCCAGCTATAATTCATACATAGATACATAGATACATAGGGACAGGTGGTAACCCTAGATCAGGAGTAATCTGTGCCCTCAGCAGGCCAGCTATAATTCATACATAGATACATAGGGACAGGTGGTAACCCTAGATCAGGAGTAATCTGTGCCCTCAGCAGGACAGCTATAATTCATAAATAGATACATAGATACATATGGACAGGTGGTAACCCTAGATCAGGAGTAATCTGTGCCCTCAGCAGGCCAGCTATAATTCATACATAGATACATAGATACATAAGGACAGGTGGTAACCCTAGATCAGTAGTAATCTACGCCCTCAGCAGGCCAGCTATAATTCATACATAGATACATAGATATATAGGGACAGGTGGTAACCCTATATCAAGAGTAATCTGTGCCCTCAGCAGGCAAGCTATAATTCATACATAGATACATAGGGACAGGTGGTAACCCTAGATCAGGAGTAATCTGTGCCCTCAGCAGGCCAGCTATAATTCATACATAGATACATAGATACATAGGGACAGGTGGTAACCCTAGATCAGGAGTAATCTGGACCCTCAGCAGGCCAGCTATAATTCATACATAGATACATAGGGACAGGTGGAACCCAAGATCAGGAGTAATCAGTGCCCTCAGCAGGCCAACTATAATTCATACATAGATACATAGTGACAGGAGGTAACCCTAGATCAGTAGTAATCTTTGCCCTCAGCAGGCCAGCTATAATTCATACATAGATACATAGGGACAGGCGGTAACCCTAGATCAGGAGTAATCAGTGCCCTCAGCAGCCAGCTATAATTCATACATAGATACATAGATACATAGGGACAGGTGGTAACCCTAGATCAGGAGTAATCTGTGCAGCAAGCCAGCTATAATTCTTACATAGATACATAGATACATAGGGACAGGTGGTAACCCTAGATCAGGAGTATTCTGTACCCTCAGCAGGCCAGCTATAATTCATACATAGATACATAGATACATAGGGACAGGTGGTAACCTTAGATCAGGAGTAATCTGTGCCCTCAGCAGGCGAGCTATAATTCATACATAGATACATAGATAGATAGGGACAGGTGGTAACCCTAGATTAGGAGTATTCTGGGCCCTCAGCAGGCCAGCTATAATTCATACATAGATACATAGATACATCGGGACAGGTGGTAACCATAGATCAGGAGTAATCTGTGCCCTCAGCAGGCCAACTATAATTCATAGATAGATACATAGAGAAAGGTGGTAACTCCAGATCAGGAGGAATCTGTGCCCTCAACAGGACAGCTATAATTCATACATAGATACATGTATACAAAGGGACAGGTGGTAACCCTATATCAAGAGTAATCTGTGCCCTCAGCAGGCAAGCTATAATTCATACATAGATACATAGGGACAGGTGGTAACCCTAGATCAGGAGTAATCTGTGCCCTCAGCAGGCCAGCTATAATTCATACATAGATACATAGATACATAGGGACAGGTGGTAACCCTAGATCAGGAGTAATCTGTGCCCTCAGCAGGCCAGCTATAATTCATACATAGATACATAGGGACAGGTGGTAACCCAAGATCAGGAGTAATCTGTGCCCTCAGCAGGCCAACTATAATTCATAGATAGATACATAGAGAAAGGTGGTAACTCCAGATCAGGAGGAATCTGTGCCCTCAACAGGACAGCTATAATTCATACATAGATACATGTATACAAAGGGACAGGTGGTAACCCTATATCAGGAGTAATCAGTGCCCTCACCAGGCCAGCGATAATTTATACATAGATACATAGGGACAGGTGGTAACCCTAGATCAGGAGTAATCTGTGCCCTCAGCAGGACAGCTATAATTCATACATAGATACATAGATACATAGGGACAGGTGGTCAGAGCCGGCTGTAGGGTTCTGGGGGCCTCCAGCAGAATTAGTGAAGTCATGGGGCCTCTCTACTTGGCCCGCCTTTAGTCCATGTGTTTTACTGTAGCTCAAAAATGCAAGATTTTATTTGTGGTGATACCATAGGCAGAGAAAAATGGACAGACTAGGTGAGTCAAGCAGTAGCTATCCTCCGGCAAATTATATTTCTTTATTTTTATGTATAGCTTTAGTATAACCAGTAGTATTTAAAAACAATTTTAGGTGTACACAGCAGTGTCAGTTCTTTTGGCTGTTCTTCCCATCCCATCCATTGATGCTTATCCACCTCATATTGACTGGGTCACAGCTTGTTGAGGTATTTCATGACATAACCAGAAGGATCTGCACAGTTCTTTACCGATGTTTTAAAAATATATTAAGATAAAAAAATGTTTAAAATGAATAAGGTTAACTTCTCTGGATGGGGGCCCCCATGAGCAGGGGCTCCCAGCAACCGCAGGGTTCGCTGGTGCCTAAAACCGGCTATGCAGGTGGTAACCCTAGATTAGGAGTACTCTGTGCCCTCAGCAGGCCAGCTATAATTCATACATAGAAACATAGATACATAGGCACAGGTAGTAACCCTAGATCAGGAGTAATCTGTGCCCTCAGCAGCCGGCTCTAATTCATACATAGATACATAGGGACAGGTGGTAACCCTTCATCAGGAGTAATCTGTGCCCACAGCAGCCAGCTCTAATTCATACATAGATACATAGATACATAGGGACAGGTGGTAACCCTAGATCAGGAGTAATCTGTGCCCTCAGCAGGCCAGCTATAATTCATACATAGATACATAGATACATAGGGACAGGTGGTAACCCCAGATCATGAGAAATCTGTGCCCTCAGCAGGCCAGCTGTAATTCATACATATATACTTAGATACATAGGGACAGGTGGTTACCTGAGATCAGGAGTAATCTGTGCCCCCAGCAGGTCAGCTGTAATTCATTCATAGAAACACAGATACATAGGGACAGGAGGTAGCCCTAGATCATGAGTAATCTTTGCCCTCAGCAGGCCAGCTGTAATTCATACATAGATACATAGATACATAGGGACAGGTGGTATCCCTAGATCAGGAGTTATCTGTGCCCTCAGCAGGCCAGCAATAACTCATACATAGATACATAGGGACAGGTGGTAACCCTAGATCAGGAGTAATCTGTGCCCGCAGCAGAGAGCCATAATTCATACATAGATGCATAGATACATAGGGAGAGGTGGTAACCCTAGGTCAGGAGTAATCTGTGCGCTCAGCAGGCCAGCTATAATTCATACATAGATACATAGATACTTTGGGACAGGTGGTAACCCTAGATCAGGAGTAATCTGTGCCCTCAGCATGCCAGCTATTATTCATACATAGATACATAGATACATAGGGACAGGTGGAAACCCAGGATCAGGAGTAATCTGTGCCCTCAGCATGCCAGCTATAATTCTTACATAGATACATAGATACACAGGGACAGGTGGTAACCCTAGATCCGGAGTAATCTGTGCCCTCAGCACACCAGCTGTAATTCATACATAGATACATAGAAACATAGGGACAGGTGGTAACCCTAGATCAGGAGTAATTTCTGCCCTCAGCAGCCAGCTATAATTCATACATAGATACATAGATACATAGGGACAGGTGGTAACCCTAGCTCAGGAGTAATCTGTGCTTTCAGCAGGCAAGGTATAATCCATACATAGATACACAGATACATAGGGACAGGTGGTAACCCTAGATCAGGAGTAATCTGTGCCCTCAGCAGGCCAGCTATAATTCATACATAGATACATAGGGACAGGTGGTAACCCTAGATCAGGAGTAATCTGTGCCCTCCAGAAGCCAGCTATAATTCATACATAGATACATAGATACATATGGACAGGTGGTAACCCTAGATCAGGAGTAATATGTGCCCTCATCAGGCCAGCTATAATTCATACATAGATACATAAATACATAAGGACAGGTGGTAACCCTAGATGAGGATTAATCTACGACCTCAGCAGGCCAGCTATAATTCATACATAGATACATAGATACATAGGGACAGGTGGCAAACCTAGATCAGGAGTAATCTGTGCCCTCAGCGGGCTAGCTATAATTCATACATAGATACATAGGGACAGGTGGTAACCGTAGATCAAGAGTAATCTGGGCCGTCAGCAGGCCAGCGATAATTCATACATAGATACATATATACATAGGGACAGGAAGTAACCCTTGATCAGGAGTAATCTGTGCCCTCAGCAGGCCAACTATAATTCATACATAGATACATAGGGACAGGTGGTAACCCTAGATCAGGAGTAATCTGTGCCCTCAGCAGGCCAGCTATAATTCATACATAGATATATAGATACATAGGGACAGGTGGTAACCCTAGATCAGGTGTAATCTGTGCCCTCAGCAGGCCAGCTATAATTCATACATAGATACATAGATACATAGGGACAGGTGGTAACCCTAGATCAGGAGTAATCTGTGCCTCAGCAGGCCAGCTATAATTCTTACATAGATACATATATACATAGGGACAGGTGGTAACCCTAGATCAGGAGTATTCTGTGCCCTCAGCAGGCCAGCTATAATTCATACATAGATACATAGGGATAGGTGGTAACCCTAGATCAGGAGTAATCTGTGCCCTCAGCAGGTCAGCTATAATTCATACATAGATACATAGATACATAGGACAGGTGGTAACCCTAGATCAGGAGTAATCTGTGCCCTCAGCAGGCCAGCTATAATTCATACATAGATTCATAGATACATAGGGACAGGTGGTAACCCTAGATCAGGAGTAATCTGTGCCCTCTGCACGCCAGCTGTAATTCATACATAGACACATAGAAACATAGGGATAGGTGGTAACCCGAGATCAGGAGTAATCTGTGCCCTCAGTAGGCCAGCTATAATTCATACATAGATACATAGATACATAGGGACAGGTGGTAACCCTAGATCAGGAGTAATCTGTGCCCTCAGCAGGCCAGCTATAATTCATACATAGATACATAGGGACAGGTGGTAACCCTAGATCAGGAGTAATCTGTGCCCTCAGCAGGACAGCTATAATTCATAAATAGATACATAGATACATATGGACATGTGGTAACCCTAGATCAGGAGTAATCTGTGCCCTCAGCAGGCCAGCTATAATTCATACATAGATACATAGATACATAAGGACAGGTGGTAACCCTAGATCAGTAGTAATCTACGCCCTCAGCAGGCCAGCTATAATTCATACATAGATACATAGATATATAGGGACAGGTGGTAACCCTATATCAGGAGTAATCTGTGCCCTCAGCAGGCAAGCTATAATTCATACATAGATACATAGGGACAGGTGGTAACCCTAGATCAGGAGTAATCTGTGCCCTCAGCAGGCCAGCTATAATTCATACATAGATACATAGATACATAGGGACAGGTGGTAACCCTAGATCAGGAGTAATCTGGGCCCTCAGCAGGCCAGCTATAATTCATACATAGATACATAGTGACAGGAGGTAACCCTAGATCAGGAGTAATCTTTGCCCTCAGCAGGCCAGCTATAATTCATACATAGATACATAGGGACAGGCGGTAACCCTAGATCAGGAGTAATCAGTGCCCTCAGCAGCCAGCTATAATTCATACATAGATACATAGATACATAGGGACAGGTGGTAACCCTAGATCAGGAGTAATCTGTGCCTAAGCAAGCCAGCTATAATTCTTACATAGATACATAGATACATAGGGACAGGTGGTAACCCTAGATCAGGAGTATTCTGTGCCCTCAGCAGGCCAGCTATAATTCATACATAGATACATAGATACATAGGGACAGGTGGTAACCCTAGATCAGGAGTAATCTGTGCCCTCAGCAGGCCAGCTATAATTCATACATAGATACATAGATACATAGGGACAGGTGGTAACCTAGATTAGGAGTATTCTGGGCCCTCAACAGGCCAGCTATAATTCATACATAGATACATAGATACATCGGACAGGTGGTAACCCTAGATCAGGAGTAATCTGTGCCCTCAGCAGGCCAACTATAATTCATAGATAGATACATAGGGAAAGGTGGTAACTCTAGATCAGGAGGAATCTGTGCCCTCAACAGGACAGCTATAATTCATACATAGATACATGTATACAAAGGGACAGGTGGTAACCCTATATCAGGAGTAATCTGTGCCCTCAGCAGGCAAGCTATAATTCATACATAGATACATAGGGACAGGTGGTAACCCTAGATCAGGAGTAATCTGTGCCCTCAGCAGGCCAGCTATAATTCATACATAGATACATAGATACATAGGGACAGGTGGTAACCCTAGATCAGGAGTAATCTGGGCCCTCAGCAGGCCAGCTATAATTCATACTTAGATACATAGGGACAGGTGGTAACCCAAGATCAGGAGTAATCTGTGCCCTCAGCAGGCCAACTATAATTCATAGATAGATACATAGAGAAAGGTGGTAACTCCAGATCAGGAGGAATCTGTGCCCTCAACAGGACAGCTATAATTCATACATAGATACATGTATACAAAGGGACAGGTGGTAACCCTATATCAGGAGTAATCAGTGCCCTCACCAGGCCAGCGATAATTTATACATAGATACATAGGGACAGGTGGTAACCCTAGATCAGGAGTAATCTGTGCCCTCAGCAGGACAGCTATAATTCATACATAGATACATAGATACATAGGGACAGGTGGTCAGAGCCGGCTGTAGGGTTCTGGGGGCCTCCAGCAGAATTAGTGAAGTCATGGGGCCTCTCTACTTGGCCCGCCTTTAGTCCATGTGTTTTACTGTAGCTCAAAAATGCAAGATTTTATTTGTGGTGATACCATAGGCAGAGAAAAATGGACAGACTAGGTGAGTCAAGCAGTAGCTATCCTCCGGCAAATTATATTTCTTTATTTTTATGTATAGCTTTAGTATAACCAGTAGTATTTAAAAACAATTTTAGGTGTACACAGCAGCGTCAGTTCTTTTGGCTGTTCTTCCCATCCCATCCATTGATGCTTATCCACCTCATATTGACTGGGTCACAGCTTGTTGAGGTATTTCATGACATAACCAGAAGGATCTGCACAGTTCTTTACCGATGTTTTAAAAATATATTAAGATAAAAAAATGTTTAAAATGAATAAGGTTAACTTCTCTGGATGGGGGCCCCCATGAGCAGGGGCTCCCAGCAACCGCAGGGTTCGCTGGTGCCTAAAACCGGCTATGCAGGTGGTAACCCTAGATTAGGAGTACTCTGTGCCCTCAGCAGGCCAGCTATAATTCATACATAGAAACATAGATACATAGGCACAGGTAGTAACCCTAGATCAGGAGTAATCTGTGCCCTCAGCAGCAGCTCTAATTCATACATAGATACATAGGGACAGGTGGTAACCCTTCATCAGGAGTAATCTGTGCCCTCAGCAGAACAGCTCTAATTCATACATAGATACATAGATACATAGGGACAGGTGGTAACCTAGATCAGGAGTAATCTGTGCCCTCAGCAGGCCAGCTATAATTCATACATAGATACATAGATACATAGGGACAGGTGGTAACCCGAGATCATGAGAAATCTGTGCCCTCAGCAGGCCAGCTGTAATTCATACATATATACTTAGATACATAGGGACAGGTGGTTACCTGAGATCAGGAGTAATCTGTGCCCCCAGCAGGTCAGCTGTAATTCATTCATAGAAACACAGATACATAGGGACAGGAGGTAGCCCTAGATCATGAGTAATCTTTGCCCTCAGCAGGCCAGCTGTAATTCATACATAGATACATAGATACATAGGGACAGGTGGTAACCCGAGATCAGGAGTAATCTGTGCCCCAGCAGGCCAGCTATAATTCATACATTGATACACAGATACATAGGGACGGGTGGTAACCCGAGATCAGGAGTAATCTCTGCCCTCAGCAGCCAGATATAATTCATACATTGATACATAGGGACAGGTGGTAACCCTAGATCAGGAGTAATCTCTGCCCTCAGCAGGCCAGCTATATTTCATACGTAGATACATAGGGACAGGTGGTAACCCTAGATCAGGAGTAATCTGTGCCCTCAGCAGGCAAGCTATAATTCATACATAGATACATATGGAGAGGTGGTAACCATAGATTAGGAGTACTCTGTGTCCTCAGCAGGCCAGATATAGTTCATTCATAGATACATAGGGACAGGTGGTAACCTTAGATCAGGAGTACTCTGTGGCCTCAGCAGGCCAGCTATAATTCATACATGGATACATAGATACATAGGTGCAGGGTGGTAACCCTAGATCAGGAGTACTCTGTGCCCTCAGCAGGCCAGCTATAATTCATACATAGATACATATGGACAGGTAGTAACCCTAGTTCAGGAGTAATCTGTGCCCTCAGCAGCCAGCTATAATTCATACATAGATGCATAGATACATAGGGACAGGTGGTAACCTTAGGTCAGGAGTAATCTGTGCCCTCAGCAGGCCAGCTATAATTCATACATAGATACATAGATACATAGGGACAGGTGGTATCCCTAGATCAGGAGTTATCTGTGCCCTCAGCAGGCCTGCAATAACTCATACATAGATACATAGGGACAGGTGGTAACCCTAGATCAGGAGTAATCTGTGCCCGCAGCAGCCAGCCATAATTCATACATAGA
Organism: Neoceratodus forsteri; assembly: GCA_016271365.2. Taxonomy (NCBI): domain Eukaryota; kingdom Metazoa; phylum Chordata; order Ceratodontiformes; family Ceratodontidae; genus Neoceratodus; species Neoceratodus forsteri. The sequence goes on along the minus strand of CM057459.1, from coordinate 186,467,599 downwards.
TGCATAGATACTTAGGGACAGGTGGTAACCCTAGTTCAGGAGTAATCTGTGCCCTCAGCAGCCAGCTATAATTCATACATAGATGCATAGATACATAGGGACAGGTGGTAACCTTAGGTCAGGAGTAATCTGTGCCCTCAGCAGGCCAGCTATAATTCATACATAGATACATAGATACATAGGGACAGGTGGTATCCCTAGATCAGCAGTTATCTGTGCCCTCAGCAGGCCAGCAATAACTCATACATAGATACATAGGGACAGGTGGTAACCCTAGATCAGGAGTAATCTGTGCCCTCAGCAGCCAGCCATAATTCATACATAGATGCATAGATACATAGGGACAGGTGGTAACCCTAGATCAGGAGTAATCTGTGCCCTCAGCAGGCCAGCTATAATTCATACATAGATACATAGATACATAGGGACAGGTGGTAACCCTAGATCATGAGTAATCTGTGCCCTCAGCAGGCCAGCTGTAATTCATACGTATATACTTAGATACATAGGGACAGGTGGTTACCTGAGATCAGGAGTAATCTGTGCCCCCAGGAGGTCAGCTGTAATTCATTCATAGAAACACAGATACATAGGGACAGGAGGAAGCCCTAGATCATGAGAAATCTTTGCTCTCAGCAGGCCAGCTGTAATTCATACATAGATACATAGATACATAGGGACAGGTGGTAACCCGAGATCAGGAGTAATCTGTGCCCCCAGCAGGCCAGCTGTAATTCATACATAGATACACAGATACATAGGGACACGTGGTAACCCTAGTTCAGGAGTAATCTGTGCCCTCAGCAGCCAGCTATAATTCATACATAGATGCATAGATACATAGGAACAGGTAGTAACCATAGGTCAGGAGTAATCTGTGCCCTCAGCAGGCCAGCTATAATTCATACATAGATACATAGATACATAGGGACAGGTGGTATCCCTAGATCAGGAGTTATCTGTGCCCTCAGCAGGCCAGCAATAACTCATACATAGATACATAGGGACAGGTGGTAACCCTAGATCAGGAGTAATCTGTGCCCGCAGCAGCCAGCCATAATTCATACATAGATGCATAGATACATAGGGAGAGGTGGTAACCCTAGGTCAGGAGTAATCTGTGCCCTCAGCAGGCCAGCTATAATTCATACATAGATACATAGATACTTTGGGACAGGTGGTAACCCTAGATCAGGAGTAATCTGTGCCCTCAGCATGCCAGCTATTATTCATACATAGATACATAGATACATAGGGACAGGTGGAAACCCAGGATCAGGAGTAATCTGTGCCCTCAGCATGCCAGCTATAATTCTTACATAGATATATAGATACACAGGGACAGGTGGTAACCCGAGATCAGGAGTAATCTGTGCCCTCAGCAGCCAGCTATAATTCATACATAGATACATAGATACATAGGGACTGGTGGTAACCTTAGATCAGGAGTAATCTGTGCCCTCTGTAGGCCAGCTATAATTCATACATAGATACATAGATACATAGGGACAGGTGGTAACCCTAGATCCGGAGTAATCTGTGCCCTCAGCATGCCAGCTATAATTCATACATAGATACATAGGGACAGGTGGTAACCCTAGATCAGGAGTAATCTGTGCCCTCAGCAGGACAGCTATAATTCATAAATAGATACATAGATACATATGGACATGTGGTAACCCTAGATCAGGAGTAATCTGTGCCCTCAGCAGGCCAGCTATAATTCATACATAGATACATCGATACATAAGGACAGGTGGTAACCCTAGATCAGTAGTTATCTACGCCCTCAGCAGGCCAGCTATAATTCATACATAGATACATGGATATATAGGGACAGGTGGTAACCCTAGATCAGGAGTAATCTGTGCCCTCAGCAGGCAAGCTATAATTCATACATAGATACATAGGGACAGGTCGGTAACCCTAGATCAGGAGTAATCTGTGCCCTCAGCAGGCCAGCTATAATTCATACATAGATACATAGATACATAGGGACAGGTGGTAACCCTAGATCAGGAGTAATCTGGGCCCTCAGCAGGCCAGCTATAATTCATACATAGATACATAGGGACAGGTGGAACCCAAGATCAGGAGTAATCAGTGCCCTCAGCAGGCCAACTATAATTCATACATAGATACATAGTGACAGGAGGTAACCCTAGATCAGGAGTAATCTTTGCCCTCAGCAGGCCAGCTATAATTCATACATAGATACATAGGGACAGGCGGTAACCCTAGATCAGGAGTAATCAGTGCCCTCAGCAGCCAGCTATAATTCATACATAGATACATAGATACATAGGGACAGGTGGTAACCCTAGATCAGGAGTAATCTGTACCGCAGCAACCCAGCTATAATTCTTACATAGATACATAGATACATAGGGACAGGTGGTAACCCTAGATCAGGAGTATTCTGTACCGTCAGCAGGACAGCTATAATTCGTACATAGATACATAGATACATAGGGACAGGTGGTAACCCTAGATCAGGAGTAATCTGTGCCCTCAGCAGGCGAGCTATAATTCATACATAGATACATAGATAGATAGGGACAGGTGGTAACCCTAGATCAGGAGTAATCTGTGCCCTCAGCAGGCCAGCTATAATTCATACATAGATACATAGATACATCGGGACAGGTGGTAACCATAGATCAGGAGTAATCTGTGCCCTCAGCAGGCCAACTATAATTCATAGATAGATACATAGGGAAAGGTGGTAACTCCAGATCAGGAGGAATCTGTGCCCTCAACAGGACAGCTATAATTCATACATAGATACATATATACAAAGGGACAGGTGGTAACCCTATATCAGGAGTAATCAGTGCCCTCAGCAGGCCAGCGATAATTCATACATAGATACATAGGGACAGGTGGTAACCCTAGATCTGGAGTAATCTGTGCCCTCAGCAGGCCAGCTATAATTCATACATAGATACATAGATACATAGGGACAGTTGGTAACCCTAGATCAGGAGTACTCTGTGCCCTCAGCAGATCAGCTATAGTTCATACATAGAAACAGAGATACATAGGGACAGGTAGTAACCCTAGATCAGGAGTAATCTGTGCCCTCAGCAGCCAGCTCTAATTCATACATAGATACATAGGGACAGGTAGTAACCCTTGATCAGGAGTAATCTGTGCCCACAGCAGCCAGCTCTAATTCATACATAGATACATAGATACATAGGGACAGCTGGTAACCCTAGATCAGGAGTAATCTGTGCCATCAGCAGGCCAGCTATAATTCATATATAGATACATAGATACATTGGGACAGGTGGTAACCCTAGATCATGAGTAATCTGTGCCCTCAGCAGGCCAGCTGTAATTCATACATATATACTTAGATACATAGGGACAGGTGGTAACCCGAGATCAGGAGTAATCTGTGCCCCCAGCAGGTCAGCTGTAATTCATTCATAGAAACACAGATACATAGGGACAGGAGGTAGCCCTAGATCATGAGTAATCTTTGCCCTCAGCAGTCCAGCTGTAATTCATACATAGATACATAGATACATAGGGACAGGTGGTAACCCGAGATCAGGAGTAATCTGTGCCCCCAGCAGGCCAGCTGTAATTCATACATAGATACACAGATACATAGGGACGGGTGGTAACCCGAGATCAGGAGTAATCTCTGCCCTCAGCAGCCAGATATAATTCATAGATTGATACATAGGGACAGGTGGTAACCCGAGATCAGGAGTAATCTCAGCCCTCAGCAGGCCAGCTAAATTTCATACATAGATACATAGGGACAGGTGGTAACCCTAGATCAGGAGTAATCTGTGCCCTCAGCAGGCAAGCTATAATTCATACATAGATACATATGGAGTGGTGGTAACCATAGATTAGGTGTACTCTGTGTCCTCAGCAGGCCAGATATAGTTCATACATAGATACATAAGGACAGGTGGTAACCTTAGATCAGGAGTACTCTGTGGCCTCAGCAGGACAGCTATAATTCTTACATGGATACATAGATACATAGGTACAGGTGGTACCCCTAGATCAGGAGTACTCTGTGCCCTCAGCAGGCCAGCTATAATTCATACATAGATACATAGGGACAGGTGGTAACCCTAGATCAGGAGTAATCTGTGCCCTCAGCATGCCAGCTATAATTCATACATAGATACATTGATACATAGGGACAGGTGGTAACCCAGGATCAGGAGTAATCTGTGCCCTCAGCATGCCAGCTATAATTCTTTCATAGATACATAGATACACAGGGACAGGTGGTAACCCTAGATCCGGAGTAATCTGTGCCCTCAGCACACCAGCTGTAATTTATACATAGATACATAGAAACATAGGGACAGGTGGTAACCCTAGATCAGGAGTAATTTGAGCCCTCAGCAGGCAGCTATAAGTCATACATAGATACATAGATACATAGGGACAGGTGGTAACCCTAGCTCAGGAGTAATCTGTGCTCTCAGCAGGCCAGGTATAATTCATACATAGATACATAGATACATAGGGACAGGTGGTAACCCTAGATACGGAATAATCTGTGCCATCAGCAGGCCAGTTATAATTCATACATAGATACATAGGGACAGGTGGTAACCCTAGATCAGGAGTAATCTGTGCCCTCAGCAGGCCAGCTATTATTCATTCATAGATACATAGATACATAGGGACGGGTGGTAACCATAGATCAGGAGTAATCTGGGCCCTCAGCAGGCCAGCTATAATTCATACATAGATACATTTATACAAAGGGACAGGTGGTAACCCTAGATCAGGAGTAATCTGTGCCCTCAGCAGGCCAACTATAATTCTTACATAGATACATATATACATAGGGACAGGTGGTAACCCTAGATCAGGAGTATTCTGTGCCCTCAGCAGGCCAGCTATAATTCATACATAGATACATAGGGATAGGTGGTAACCCTAGATCAGGAGTAATCTGTGCCCTCAGCAGGTCAGCTATAATTCATACATAGATACATAGATACATATGGACAGGTGGTAACCCTAGATCAGGAGTAATCTGTGCCCTCAGTAGGCCAGCTATAATTCATACAAAGATACATAGATACATAGGGACAGGTGGTAACCCTAGATCAGGAGTAATCTGAGCCCTCAGCAGGCCAGCTATAATTCATACATAGATACATAGGGACAGGTGGTAACCCTAGATCAGGAGTAATCTGTGCCCGCAGGACAGCTCTGATTCATAAATAGATACATAGATACATATGGACATGTAACCCTAGATCAGGAGTAATCTGAGCCCTCAGCAGGCCAGCTATAATTCATACATAGATACATAGATACATAAGGACAGGTGGTAACCCTAGATGAGTAGTAATCTATGCCCTCAGCAGGCCAGCTATAATTCATACATAGATACAAAGATATATAGGGACAGGTGGTAACCCTAGATCAGGAGTAATCTGTGCCCTCAGCAGGCAAGCTATAATTCATACATAGATACATAGGGACAGGTGGTAACCCTAGATCAGGAGTAATCTGTGCCCTCAGCAGGCCAGCTATAATTCATACATAGATACAAAGATACATAGGGACAGGTGGTAACCCTAGATCAGAGTAATCTGAGCCCCAGCAGGCCAGCTATAATTCATACATAGATGACAAGGGAGGTAAACCTCAGATCAGGAGTAACTTGCCCTCAGCAGGCCAGGTATAATTGATACATAGATACATAGGGACAGGCGGTAACCCCAGATCAGGAGGAATCAGTGCCCTCAGCAGCCAGCGCTTTAATTCATACATAGATACATACAGAGATATAGGGACAGGTGGTAACCCTTCAGATCAGGAGTAATTCAGCCTCAGGAAGCCAGCTATAATTTTAGGCATAGATACATAGAAACATAGGGACAGGTGGTAACCCTAGACTGTGGAGTATTCAGTGCCCTCAGCAGGCCAGCTATAATTCATCATAGAGCATAGATAGGATAGGTGGTAACCCTAGATCAGGAGTAATCTGTTCCCTCAGCAGCGTCAGCTATAATTCACATAGACATGCTTTGGATACATATGGACAGGTGGTAACCCTAGATTGTGGAGTAATCTGTGCCCCCAGCACGCCAGCTATAATTCATGCTAGATACATAGATACATAGGAAAGGTGGCAAACCCTAGATCAGAGTAACTAGGCCCTCAGCAGGCTTAGCCATAAATTCATCCAGACAAGACAGATAGATAGGGGACAGGTGGGTAACCCCAGATCAGGAGTAATCTGGGCCCTCAGCAGGCCAACTATAATTCATACATAGATACATAGATACATCGGGACAGGTGGTACCATAGATCAGGAGTAATCTGTGCCTCAGCAGGCCAACTATAATTCATAGATAGATACATAGGGAAAGGTGGTAACCCAGATCAGGAGGAATCTGTGCCCTCAACAGGACAGCTATAATTCATACATAGATATATATACAAGAAGGACAGGTGGTAACCCCATATCAGGAGTAATCATGCCCTCAGCAGGCCAGCGATAATTCATACATTGATACATAGGGACAGGTGGTAACCTAGATCTGAGTAACTGTGCCCCCAGCAGGCCAGCTATAATTCATACATAGATACATAAGGTACATTAGGACAGGTGGTAACCCTAGATCAGGAGTACTCTGTGCCCCTCAGCAGATCAGCAATAGTTCATACATATTAGAAACATAGATACATAGGGACAGGTGGTAACCTGAGATCAGGAGTAATTCTGGCCCCTCAGCAGCCAGCTCTAATTCACACATAGACAAAGGGACAGGTGGTAACCCTTGATCAGGAGTAATCTGTGCCCACAGCAGCCAGCTCTAATTCACATACATAGATACATAGATACATAGGTACAGGTGGTAACCCTAGATCAGGAGTAATCTGTGCCCTCAGCAGGCAAGCTATAATTCATACATAGATACATAGATACATTGGGACAGGTGGTAACCCAGGATCAGGAGTAATCTGTGCCCTTAGCATGCCAGCTATAATTCTTACATAGATACATAGATACACAGGGACAGGTGGTAACCCTAGATCCAGAGTAATCTGTGCCCTCAGCAGGCCAGCTATAATTCATTCATAGATACATAGAGACAGGTGGTAAACCCTAGATCAGGAGTAATTCAGCCTCCGTGCAGGCCAGCTATAATTCATACACAGATACATGATACATATGGACAGGTGGTAACCCCAGATCAGGAGTAACATGTTCCCTCATCAGGCCAGCCTATAATTCATGCGATAGATACATAACACATAAGGACAGGTGGTAACCCTAGATCAGGAGCACCCACGCCTCAGCAGGCCAGCTAGCACCAAGGCTATAGATACATAGGGGATACATAGGGACAGGTGGCAAAACCTAGATCAGAGAGGCCCAGCCTCAGCGGCTAGCTATAATTCATACATAGATACAGGGACAGGTGGTACCCAGAGATCAAGAGTACCTGGTGGCCAGCAGGCCAGCGATAATTCACACATAGACACATATATACATAGGGAAAGGAAGTAACCCTAGGTCAGAGTAATCTGTGCCCTCAGCAGGCCAACTATAATTCATACATAGACACATAGGGACAGGTGGCAACCCCTAGATCTGGAGTAATCTGTGCCTCAGGAGGCCAGCTATAATTCATACATAGATACATAGATACATAGGGACAGGTGGTAACCCTAGATCAAGTGTAATCTGTGTCCTCAGCAGGCCAGCTTTTAATTCATACATAGATACACAGATACATTGGGACAGGTGGTAACCCTCAGATCAGGAGTAATCCAGCCCAGCAGGCCAGCTATAATTTTACATAGATACATATATTACTAGTGACAGGTGGTAACCCTAGAGTCAGAGTATTCTGTGCCCTCAGCAGACAGCGCTATAATTCATACATAGATACATAGGGATAGGTGGTAACCCTAGATCAGGAGTAATCTGTGCCTCAGCAGGTCAGCTATAATTCATACAGATGCATATGGACAGGTGTAACCCTAGTATGAGAGTAATCTGTGCCCTCAGCAGGCCAGCTATAATTCATATATCACATTCATATACATAGGGACAGTGCAACCCTAGACTGTATGACCCAGCCTCTCTGCACTTCAGCCAGAAATCATATGCTAGACACATAGAAACAGGGACAGGTGGTAACCGAGATCCTAGCACCCAGCCTCAGCAGCCAGCTATAATTCATAAGCTGTTATTAGATACATAGGGACTGGTGGTAACTTTGATGAGGGTAATCTGTTCCCCTGTAGGCCAGCATAATCAAGATAGATACATAGAAACATAGGGACAGGTGGTAACTCCAGATCAGGAGTAATTGTGCCCCCAGCAGGCCAGCTTTAATTCATACATAGAGCATAGGGACAGGTGGCAACCCTAGATCAGGAGTAATCTAGCCCTGTGCAGGCTGAAATTCATGTTGATACATAGATACATATGGACATGTGGTAACCCTAGACAGGAGTAATCTGTGCCTCATCAGGCCAGCTATAATTCATACATAGACATAGACATAAGGACAGGTGGAAACTAGATCAGTAGTAATTCCGCCCAGCAGGCCAGCTATAATTCATGCTGCCAAAGATACATGGATATAGGGACAGTGGTAACCCTAGACTGGAGTTCCAGCCTCAGCAGTAAAGCCATAATCCACACAGATACATAGGGACAGTCAAACCCTAGACTTAGGAGTAATCTTGTGCCCTGTGCATGCATCATTTGTTGGCTGAGCCAGTCCGCTGTGGTGTTCAATTTTCCTGCCAGATGGTTGGCTGTCAGACTTGCAAGGTGTTTCAAACAACATGAAGTCTTGCTATATTATGACAATTAGCAGTTTGGTCCTCCTCTAGAACTGCCCCGGAGTTAGTGAGCTAATTGTCATAATATAGCAAGACTCCATTAGAAGAAACAACATTACTAAGGTGAGTAATTTTTTCTTTTGTGCCCAGGGGATAAGCTTTTCTGCCTCTCTTTGCATTGCTCTGCTTCTTGTTCCCCCTTGTTTGTTGATGTATGCTATGGTCACTTGGTTGCCTGACCGAATCAGTACATTCCTTTCTCTTACCTCCTTTGTGAAATGCAGTAATGCTTTGAACACTGTCCTTATTTCTAATACATTTATTGGCAGTTTTGACTCGTTTATTGGCCACCTTCCCAGTGCTGATACGCTGGCGTCTGTGTCTACCTGGATGTCCGTTTGTATGTCTAGTGGCCTACCCTTTAGTAAGTTGTCTTTATTGACCACCACACTAAAGAATGTGCAATGTTTGTAGGAAGCTGCACCTTTTGTAAAATCCAAGTTGTATGTAGGACTCAGTGGTCTCATGTGCCATCTTTCCCATGGATGGTGTCTATACAAGATGACATTAGGCCTAGTGTATGGAAAATGGCCTCAATGATCGCTGTATTGTGTTTCTAGTTTGTTTACCATGGACAGTAGGGTTGAGGCCCTTTTTTCTGGTGGCTGAACCCTTCCCTCTATAGTATCTATGAGGTTGCCTAGGTGTTCCAGCTTTCTGCATCGGTCAAGTTGGCACTTCTTCTGGTTTATAACCTAGCCGTGAGTCTTGAGACATTGAGTTGCGATCCTTGTCTCTCTTCTTGATTGCTAAACTGATCTTTTTCTGATCAGCCAATCATCCAGGTAGGCTATTACTTGTATTCCCTGCTCTCTTAGTTTTGAGGCAAGCACTATGGCAACCTTTATAAAACACTCTGGGAGTGGATGCTAGGCCAAAGAGGAGTACCTTGTACTGAAAGTGTTTCCCCATTATGTGAAATCTGAAGAATCTTTGGTGAGATGGTCTTATGGGGATGTGGAGATATGCGTCTTTCAAGTCTATGGACGTGAGCACATCCCCTGGAGCGATTTAGACTGGATCTTATTGCTTCCATCTTGAAAGGCTTGTATTTTACACTTTTGTTTTAGAATTTTAGGTTGAGTACCGGGTGAAGATCGCTCTGTCTTTTTGGAACTGTAAACAGTATTGACTAGACTAACTGTCCTCCCTGCTTGGGGACCATCATGATGACACTGTTGTCTGTTAGTTCTTTCAGTATGTTTTGTAACTGTTGAAGTGTTGCCTTGTGTTTTGATACTGCTGATGTTATCAGCCTGTTCAGTCTTGGTGTTTCTGCAAAATCTATTGCGTAACCCTCTTGAATTATTTCTAGGACCTATTTGTCCTGAGTGTTTTTTATCCATTCATGAGTGAGCTTGTTTAATCAGGTGCCGATCGATACCTCTGGCTGTGTTTCACAAGAGGAATAGTCATTGTTTGTTGTGACCCCTTCTTCTGTGCTGGTAGGAACCTCTAGCCCTTCCCAGTGTTCCCCTTTCCTGATATTTGTTGTATGAGTTGCAGGGGTTGAAATTTGTTCTGTAACCCTGACCCCTGTATGAAGTTTGACCTAAGTGCCTGTCTTGAAATGAATGTGTGAGATTAGCCTGCCTGGTTGGGAGGTACATGGAGTTGTTAACTCTGTCCTTTCCCAGTGCCTTCCTATCCTCCTTTCCCTTTAAATATTTCTCCAGTCCTTCTCCAAACAGAAGGTTTCCCCTGCATGGCAATTTTAGTAGGAGAGATTTGACTCTGATCTGTATTCCACAGTTTCATCCATATACATCTTCTAGGTCTATTCAGAAGTGTGGCCGCTCTGGCGTTGATCTTTAGAGAGTCTACTGTCATGTCTGCCAGATATTTGGTAGATAAAATGGCATTGTTGAGCAAGTGTGACTCCGAAGTTTTGGATGTAATCACTTTTTGAGCCTCTTGTAACCATTCCAGTTGGGTCCTTGTGGCATAGATGGCTGTGGTAGCTGCCCTAGCCCCCCAGACCTGCTAGCTCAAAATTTTTCTTTAATATGTCCTCCAATTTCCTGTCCACTGGGTCTCTGAGAGCAGAAGTGGACTCTGTAGGCAGGACGGTCTTTTTATTAAGGGATGCTATCTGAGGGTCCACACTAGGGGGTGTGCACCATAATGCTAGTTTGTCAGCTTCCAGAGGATACATTTTATCCCATGATCTATGCACTGGGATTCATGCAGGATCTCTGGATTCCCATTCTTAATTAACTATCTTGTTAATGGCATTCGCACATGGGAAATTTGTCAGATGCCTTTGGTGCCGGTTGTAAAGAGGGCAGCAGCTTAAACTGGGTAATGGATGTGGCTGTTGTCTCGAAGCCTACTGTGGCCATAATACTGTGAACCAGTGCAGGTGTTTGATCAGGAAAGCACCACTTGGCTGTGAGTGACTGTGGATCAACCTCCTTATCCTCCTCGTCCTCTGAGTTTGGTTCAGAGTGGGAGGGCAGTTCCGTAGAATGTGGGTTGGATCTTTCAGCATGGTTCTGAGTACTAGGGCCTGGAGTTTGAGGTCTCATGGAAATTTCTGCTAATTTGTCCCACATAGCTGTCATGAGTTGCTGCTGTAGCTGATGAACCTGTTGATTCTGAAGTAGGATGGCATTATTGTCTACATTGCTTTGAGAATTAGACGGAAGGGCCTGTGTTACATTGGGAGTTCCTTGGAGCTCACTGTGGTCAATAAATATGTCCTCATCTGCTGTGTGTGTGCTGAAGTGGGTGGCTCCTCAGCGCAAGAAGCACAGATGCGTCCTAGCTGTGCTGAAGGGATGGGAACATTGCAGAGCCTGCAGCTTTATGTTTTTCCCATGTCTGTTGAAGAATGGGAAACAAATGGGGTGGCTTTAGGATCATAGTGGCTTTAGGATCATATTCAACATTGCTCAACAGAATGCATTGTAAAAACTGGCAGTAATCCCCTCTGTAGCCATACATAAACTGATAATAGGGAACAGATATTGCAGCCAAAATAAACATACACAGATGCTGTCTAGTGCTGCCCAAATGAGCTGCTGTCCCATTGAAAAAAAACTTTTATTCTGTGCCTTAATCTGGAATGCCTGCACACCTAGTGCACAGTATACCATAGAGTTGGGGAGTAAGCAGACTGATTTCTTGGTGGCCTGCTGTGCCTTTAAAAAAGGGGGGGTTATAAAATTATCACTGCACTGTGGACCTCTACAGTGTCTATGAAGAGAGCAGCTTTATGGTTTTCCCCAGGAGAAGTGCTTAAGAAAACATTTACTGGTCACTGGGACCCTTCAGTACTGTGGATGGGTACCCCAAAGATTCACTTTGCAGATCGCGAGTGTGAGCAATGGCTGTAGAAAGATCTATTTGCCCTCGTGCTGGCACAAGCTCCTGAATGCCTAGCCCCACATAATATGGCATTGGAGAAGTGCGCATGCAGGTGAAGGAACCCCTATGTGCATGCAATGCTGGAGGAACGAGTCACGCATGCTCGTACTCAGAGCTCAAGCACATGCGTGAAGGAGTCGGAGAGATGAGCATAATGGACAAGACAGCCAGGAGACCCAGCAGACAGAACAGAAATAGGCCAACACCTCCCTGAATACACAAGAGATGGGAAGGTGGAAAAGGCACCATATTAGGACGTCAGGGTCCTGACGGCCGCAGCAAGAGGATACGGCAAACAAAATGAATATACCTCCCGGAGCCCTACAATTGAAAGGTAGACCCCAGATAAAAAGGGAAGACAAAACTTGAAAAACTACTGACCCAGATGCCTTAGGATGCAGGCTGAAGTGAACAGGGAAATAAGCCCCAAAACAGATTGGCACAATAAGGACTATCCTCTGCGGTCTCTAGCAGAACCACAGGATGCCCAGAAGTTCCAACAAAATGCCACTGAAGTGGGTAACTGGGGCACTCTTGAGACCACTAGCAGGGGTCAAGGCATACCCAGCAGCAGATAACAGCCAAACACAAACTTAGGTCTGCTAGCAGGAGACCCAAGTGAGCTGCTTAGCCACAAACTCAGACAATCATCCTGCTAAATGCACCTGCAAACAAACAGCTGAGTCCCAGGGATGTGGTCAGTGGTTCCATTGTATAACTGTGAAGTTTGGAAAGATTTACACAAACATTTGGCAGTTCCTTCCATGTTTAAATTACTGGTTCATCTAGTCTACTATTCTTTACGTGACGTAACAGAACCAGACGCTCCTCATTAATCCTGGTTTACTTAACATATTACAATAGAGTACCGAGTACAAAATACTGAGCTTACCTTAAAAATATAAATGAAATTCAAAAACTGCTGGGAGCTGTTTTTATGCACCACAACCGGATCAGATATACAATTCAAACTGAGACAGGAGAGGCTGCATCACAGGGAAGAGGGGACAGACTTCTTTTGAAGTCACATGTGCATCAGCAACCTATCAGGTGAACACAATACCCATGCGTAAGGAGTGTGGAGCACCTCAGAGCTTATCTCGCACAATGAGACTAATGCCTTGTACTAATTGTACCACAGATGGAAAAAATGCTTCAGATTATGGAAATAATGTTTCTTTAAATCTTTGAATCTCTTTAACAATTCCATCGTAATAAAGTACAAAAAATAGACAACGAGCACTAGGGCAGACACAATACATGCAAGAGCAGTGTTAAAAAAGCCTTACATTTCACCTCACCTTAATGTGGTTTCATCAGAGGCATACTAAACACAGTGAATTCTGAGTCTATATATACAGCTCTTAATTACAACATGAAAGTGCAATCACAACAATTTATCTCAATGCACAAACTCATGTGCTTAATAAAAGGTAACCATCAATAGTGAATACCACAACACACTGATTCCACTCCTCTGTCAGTCATTAATTAATTACAACAATTACAAATTACAAATAAAACAATTATGGGGTCTGAGTCCCAGAACTTTTGTTTCTTTAAACTTGAGTTTTCTTTCTTTATGTCCTGGATTTCATTATTGACTCTTTCTCCTTAATGTTCAGGCTATATTCCTGTAACTCCAAAGGAAAAATGTTAAGTTCCCAAACCCCTATTCTTGTATTCATTTTATTCATCTACAATTGATATTTTTAACCCACTAACAACAGCCATTCAGTATGTTTTTCTGCTTTTGTTGTTTTCATTAATGAATGTGCTGCTGTCCCAAATGCTAGCACTACATATCAAAAACTAACTGCACAACCATAACACACTCCAAACATTCCATATTTAATTATACATTTTATGGAAATACCAGATATTTAGAACAGGATAAAGTAAAACTACAGATCATTTTATTATTACATAGAGAATAGTGCATGGGTAGCCATGCGCAACCAGCCTATAGTACCACCGAGGAGTTTGATTACCTCAGACCTCGACAGCGAAGCTCGAGAGATCCATGGTAATCAGAACCCTGATGTAGCACAATAGGCTGGTTGCACATAAGAGTGCCCATGCACTATTTTTTATAGTGTATGGTCCCCCATTGCCAAAGTTTTTTGTTGTAAATTTTTGAAATTAAAAAAATGTATTTGTTGCTCCATTGTGTTCTGGGAGTTGGGGCTGGTTGCTTTGTTTACATGTGTGGTTGCTAGGGAGCAGACATCCCTACATTTATTGCGTAGCCTTCTATTGGCTGTCATTGGGATGTGGGAGGGATTTTCAAGGAAAAAACATGGTGGCATATGTCTCGGTTAGCGAGAGGATGTGGGCTCAGAGGAAACAATTACTTGCAAGTTATTTAAATATCGGGTTCCAGTTTTGATGAAGCTGAGATTATCTGGTTGATCCTGCATTTGGTTTTTGCTTATGTGCCTGTTCATGTTCGTGTCACTGGTTCAGGGGATCTTGCCGCCAATGCTGCTGTTGCTGCTGCCAGGAGGGCTCGCAACCAGTTGACGGTTCTGATAGAACCTCTAGAGCTTTTCCAAACATTGTTGTACCACAGTGTACTACAATCACATTCCATGACTTTTTGAATTGTGGTACAACATTTGGAAGGCTCTGATTTCTATGTGGCACAGCATCTGACTATACACTATAATCCCTTCCTTTCCTATATTTGAACCCTTTCTGACTTCTCTTATGTATTAATGCTGCTTCTTTAGTAAATGTTTAACTTCCACTGAGTCATTGAGACCCAGTGGAAAACAAGCCCAAGTTCTGTAGATCCAAAATGGATTCTTTCTGGCTGACTACACTTTCCCAGTCCCCCCTACACCCCTCCATACCCTCTCAATTCCAAAAAAATGCTAACAGTGTATTCCCTTTTATCCTTGTTCAGAACATGCTTACCAATAGCATATTTAGTGTTGCCATCCCTCCATGCATGTACATGTTCCCCAATTCATTGTTTAAAGTTTCTAATCGTTCTCCCAATATAGAAAGCATCACATTTACACTGCACTATTTATACTATTCCTTCAGTATTACAGTTTATAAACAAATTGCAAAAATTTTCTTTTTATCCTGTGGATGTTTAATTTCACTCCCTTGAATAATGTAGCTACAATATATACAGTTACCACGATTGTTCACATTGGGAGCCTTCCAAAACATATTCTTTCAGGTGCAACATAATGGCTACTAACCACTATGTCCCTTATGCTCCTCACTTTCTAAATGTCACCTCAAGTTTTTCTGGTAGAGTATTTTGTAATCTAGAGTCTCTCAATATAATGGGCCACCTTCTATTGATAATATTACTAACCTTATTTGCCCTGTGTGTAAATGTTGTGATGAATCTTGGGAAATCAGGGTGCTGTACTGGTCATTTAGGTGACTTATTTTCCAGCAGCATTCTTTATTCCAACTGGTTAACTTACTCTAATGCTATAGTTACTAGATCCTGTTTATAACCCCAAACAGTAAATTTATTGACCAGCTCCTGAGCTCTAATCCCATATTGTTTTGCTTCACTGCAATTTTGCTTAACTGCCCCTTTGGAATAGCATTTTTTTTACATGTGAAGGATGGCAATTTGTAGCTTGCAACAGGGTGTTGCAATCTGTAGGCTTTACAAATAAATCTGATGCTATACCCCCGTGTAGTTCAACATCCAGAACTTCAGCACGTTCCAAATGTGTCACTAACTTGAACTTTAAAGCACAATTTGTTGATTCTAAATAATGCACAAACAAAATCAGATCTGCTTCCCTTCCCTTCCATATAATTAATATATCATCAATAAAACACCTCCACAAATTCACACAACCCAGGTGTGGATTTGCGGAGGCATTCCTGACATAGAGATATTCCCAACTAGCCAAATACTAATTAGCAAAACTGGGGGCAAATATAACCCCCTTAGCTGTACTCCTGATCTGTAAATAATAAATCCCCTTAAACATAAACATATTAAGGGTCAAAACCAATTGTGCCAAATCTAATAATAACTCTGTTGGAGGATGGGCACCAGGGGGGTCTCTGATCTAAAAAGAACTGCATAGCAGACAAACACTCACCATGTGGAATGGAAGTGTACAAAGACTGTACATCTAGAGTAGCAAACCGCCAGTCATCCTCCTTAGCTATATCTTGTACAGTGTTCAGTATGTCTGTAGTGTCACGAATGTAAGATGGAATATTCTGTACTATAGGTTTAATGAAGTTATCGACGAACTGTGACAAAGGTTCAGTGATCCACCTTACCAGAGACAATAGGATGACCTGGTGGTTCATTTAAACACTTATGTATTTTGGGCAGAAGATAGATCGTAGACAGTACTGGAAATTCAGTTGTTAAAACTTTTTCCTCCATATTTATCCAGTTCTTATCTAGTGCCCACATCAAATATTCATCTATTCTTTTTAAAAACTTTCATCAAGTTCCTGTCAGCTTTCTATAGTATTCAAACAACATGAAGTCTTGCTATATTCTGACATATGCAGTGAGTCCCAACCTTCGAACTGCCCCAACCTTGAACTCCCCAACCTTGAACTGCCCCGGAGATGAAGGAGTTAAACTTTCCATGCCAGGCATAGAATGCTGAGCTCGAGCTTGGTTGAGACTCTGTCTGTTGTTCTTCAAACTCAAACCATCAGATTCTTTACTGTGCCTCACTGAACAGTCGCTCTGGAGATTTCTCCTTCTGCTCGGTTCAATTTGTCGGTTAAAGTACCGTTTTCTCAGTTTTCGATCGAATTTAAACTGTAACCTGTAAGTTCAGTCTCTGTCTGTCATATTTGTGAGTACTAGATAGTTTATATTTTACTCTATTCTGTGTGGAACTTGTAAATGGTTCATCGGTTTGGTTTGAACCGATCAAGCTGCTAAAAAATCTTAAATTGTACTTTCACAGTGTGGTTACCGGTTCTTATCGGTTCTAAAAAAACGGTTTCATTACGTTTTTTTCCACAACCTGTGACATGGTTAGGAACCGATAAGAGGGTCTTGCCTGGCGAATTGCCATAAAAGGGTAAGTTTGGATAGGACTGGCACTATGTCTGAGAAGCCCAAAAGAAAAACTGGGCCACTGGGTTTCAACACTGTAGTGTGTGTGGGAAGTCTTTGCCAAGGCTGATCCCCACACCACCTGTGTTACTGTCTGGGGTTTGACCACCTCAGTGCAGACTACCAGATTTGTAAAATATTCCTGCAGCATCCCTGGAAAGAGAGCTGGTAGGCTCAGGGAAAGGGAGGCCAAAAAGTCAGCTGAACCGGATGGCCAGCTCGGTTCGGTTCAAACTGAACCAGAAGGAGTGCCCTCTGGCCAGGGTGAGACTTCTTCAGGCAAAAGGAGATCCGACTCTGAGGAGTCGGTTCCAGGAAAAGGACTAGAAAATCAGCTGGTGTGGAGCCAAAACTTTCCTCTCCAACCGCTGAAGAAATAGCCAAAGCGATCAAAATTGTCCAGTCGCTTTCCACGGTTCCGACCGAACCGGCACCATCAGGGAGGTGCTCTGATCAGCTGGTTCCACCGGTTCAAGAGTATGATTTAGAGGAGTATTATGAACCGGAGGAGGGGGAAGAGGAGTATAAGGAGAGTGAATGTGGTTTGGAAGTCTGGATGTGCTCATTGACCAGGACATCTCCCCAAGCAGACCTTCAGGAGTGTCTCCTCCTAGGCTTTCTGAGTCCCTTCTCATTTTATGTTTTCTAAAAAGTGGCTGAAACCCTCCAGCCCCTATGCAGGAAGCTGTGGATGATCAAGAAGAGCCTGACTTTGTGGAAATGATGGATATCCCAGAGTCTAGGAGGCTGTCTATTCCCTTGCATAAATCTTTTGGGAAACAGACATTTAAAATTTTAAAAAATCCTAACACTATACCTCCTGTGGATAAGAGAATGGACAAGAGGTATACATTGTCAGGCTCTGATACAGAGTTCCTTACACAACAATGCAGCCATGTTGGGGTAGTGCAGGCTGCAGCCTGTGACAAGGTAAATATTCCTTTGGCTTCACGCCCCCAAGAAAAGGACTCCAAGAGGATTGATGCCATGGCAAAGAAACAGTACATGGCAGCATCCTTGGGACTCAGACAGGTGAATTATATGGCTTTTGTTGCTAGATATCAGAAATCCAGATGGGACACTGTCATGGCTTTAGCAAACCAGGTCCCTGGCCAGCTTGCCAAGGAGCTGGAGCAGGTGCCTGCTGATGGTATTGAGGCATCCAAGGTACAATTCCATGCCGCATTGGACTCAAATGATGTGTCATCAAGAGTCATGGCTACATCTGTGGCACTCTCAGAATGGCTTGGCTCAGATGTACTAGTCTGTCACAGGATACCCAGACTAAGGCCATGGATTTTCCTGTTGTAGGTAATTCTCTGTTTGGGGAGCAGACAGAGAATTATACTGAAGAAAATAGATGAGTATAGCGCCACCTATAGGAGTGCACAGGCCAAGGAAAAGCAGGCCACTCCTCAAAGGCAGCTTCCCAGGGGCAAAGGCAGGCCTTTTCATAGGCCTTTTTACCAAGCCCAGGCCTCCTCTTCTGCTTATGCCCAGAGGGGGTTCTTCAGAGGGAGAGGCAGATGGGGTACAAGCAGGCCTGCTTCCACCCCTCAGCCCATAGCCCCTGCAAGCAGGCACCCTGATGGGGTTGCCAGGGCCGATTCTCAGCTACCTGTAGGGGGCAGGCTGGCTTACTTTGTCCAGGACTGGGAGTCTCTGACATCAGACAAATGGGTCCTGGAAGTAGTAAGCCAGGGACTGGTTCTCAGCCAAAAGTTTCCAAAGATGAGAACCAGATTCTTTCCACCTGCAAATCCATCAGAGGCACTTGCCTTAGAGGCAGAGGTCTCTTCCCTCCTAGCTCTCAGAGCTGTGGAAAGGGTTCCACCCCCACACCAGGGCAAAGGGTTGTACTCCAGGTACTTCCTTACCCCAAAAAAGACAGGAGAATGGCGGCCCATCCTGGATATCAGAAACTTAAACAAGCACCTTTTAAAACCAAAATTCAGAATAGTGACTCTGGGAATTATTCTACCCTCTCTAAGACCAGAGGACTGGCTAGTGTCCCTGGACCTCAAGGATGCCTACTTCCATATTCTTGTCAGAAGCTCCCATCGAAAGTACCTCAGGTTCGAGCTGCCCTCGGGCCATTACCAGTTCAGAGCAATGTCCTTTGGCCTCACCTCTGCTCCAAGGGTATTCACAAAATGCCTGGCAGTAGTAGTTGCTTCTCTAATAAGGCAGAAAATTGCCATCTTCCCTTACCTGGACGACTGGCTCATAGTAGGCCAGTCCCCAGACTAAGTCAAGTTACACTTACAGATAACTCAGCAACTGCTCACTCCTTTGGGTTTCCTTCTAAATCTTCCAAAGTCAGTTCTAGAGCCTGTCCAGCTCCTCACCTTCATAGGCACAGAGCTAGACACAGAGACGGCCATAGCCTTCCTTCCCCTGGACAGGCCAAGGACCCTGGTCTGCATGGCCTCCTCATTCACCCTGCAGGTGTCTCGACCAGCAAGATATTTTCTGCAGCTCCTGGGACACATGGCTGCTTCTACAGCAGTAGTGCAGGGAGCAAGATTTTGGATGAGGGACATTCAGTTCCATTTGAGAGCCTTTTGGTCTCAAAGGAAGGACCCTCTGACCAAATTGATCCCAGTAACTCAAACCCTGATCCAGGCCCTACAGTGGTGGCAGGACCAGAACAATCTGAGACAAGGGGTTCCCTTTGTCACTCAGTCTCACTCTTTAATCCTTACTACAGATGCCTCCCTCTTGGGGTAGGGGGCTCACATGGGCGACCTCACCACCCAGGGATTGTGGTCCCCTCAGGAATCTCTGCTCCACATCAACCTGTTGGAACTCAGAGCAATATTTCTAGCACTTCAAGCTTTTTCCAAATCTGTTCAGAACAAAGTTGTACAGGTCAGAACAGACAACACCACCACAATGTGGTACATCAACAAGCAAGGAGGCACTCAGTCTGTGGCCTTGTGCACCAAGCAATGAAGTTGTGGTCTCTGGCTTACTCCTGAACACCTCCCTCATGGCAGTTCACCTCCTAGGCAAGGACAATGTCCTGGTAGATGCTCTCAGCAGGATTTCCCAGGGCCATCACAAATGGTCACTGGACCCCCCGGTCTTGGAGGTGATATTTTCCAGATGGGGCACCCCACAGATAGATCTTTCTGCAGCCCCAGACAATCACCAGCTTCCTCTTTTTTGCTGCAGGCCCCCAGTGTTGGGCTCAGTCCCCCTGGATGCCTTAGTTCTCAATTGGGAATGGAAGTTTCTCTATGCTTTTCCCCCTTCCCTCTCCTGTTCAAAGTGCTAGTCAAAATCAGATCTCAACCCAGCAAGATGATCCAGATTGCTCCAGACTAGGCCAGACAGCCCTGGTATCCACTCCTACTGTCCTTAGTAGTCCATCTTCCCCTGTGTCTTCCAAGGAATTACAACCTGTTAACCTGTGCTCAGGGGAGGGTTTGGTACCCGAACCTCAAATCTCTCAATCTCAAGGCCAGGCTCTTGAAGAGTTAGAGTTTTCTGACTTGCACCTCTCCCAATGTGTAATGGATATCCTGAAGGCTTCTAGAAAACCTTCCACCAGGGCTATTTATAATTCCAAATGGAAAAGATTTTCCATATGGTGCTCTGGGAAGCATATTTCCCCAGAATCTGCTGATCTGCCCACAGTCCTTGATTATATGGTCCACTTAAATAGCTTGGGGCTGAGACCAGCTACACTGAAAGTGCATCTGGCAGCTGTGTCTGCTTTTATTTCAGCAGGTAAGCCCTCTTCTCTTTCAGCTCACCCTATATTCTCCAAGTTTTCCAGGGATTGCTTCACGTCAACCCTCCATTCAGGGACCCTGCCCCAGCCTGGGACCTTAATGTTTGAATTGCTCAGCTTATGCAACCCCTTTTGAGCCTTTATCTTCAGCAGAGCTTAAGTACTTGACTTGGAAGACTGTGTTTCTGGTCTGCCAGATGCATAAGTGAATTACAAGCTTTGTCAGTGGAGCCTGATTTTATCTCTTTTCATAGAGATAAGGTGGTCCTCAGGACTAACAGGAAGTTCTTGCCTAAGGTGGTTTCAGATTTCTACCTTAATCAATCTGTGTCTCTTCCAATGTCCTTCACTGACCATTTCTTCTCTGGTGAGGAGGCTGTACAGTTTAGATGTGAAAGAGCCCTTAGTTACTACATAGAGTGTACCAAGGGTCACAGGTTTGACTCCCCAACTGTTCCTCACTTATGGTGAGGTTGATAAAGAAATCTGCCACTAAAAGATCCATTGCCAGGTGGATTGTCTCTTGTATCCAATTTTGTTATGAAAAACTGAGTAAGGTTCTTCCCTCAGGCCTGAGGGCTCACTCTACCAGAGGTACAGCTGCTTCCCTGGCTGCTGCCAGGGACATCCCTATTCTAGAGATATGTCAAGCAGCTACCTGGAAAACAGTTCACACTTTTACCAAGCATTACTCCCTGGACATCCAGGCTAGGAGTGATGCTCGGTTTGGCACAGCTGTGCTTCAGAGCCTATTTCCTAAGTAGGTTTTGTCCCTCCTCTATGGAGGTACTGCTTTGTATTCTGCATATGTCATAATATAGCAAGACTTCATGTTGTTTGAAGAAAAAATTACTCACCTTAGTAATGTTGTTTCTTCTAATGGAGTCTTGCTATATTCTGACCCCCCACCTGCCCCTCTCAGAACCTCTGTTTTTGGGATGTGGGAGGGCAGTACAGTGTTGGCACTTAGTAGGTGCCCACCTTGTTGTTTTCACCCCTTCTTTCTTGGGGTGAGTTGTGTGTGTTTTCATTTTTGGGTCTCCTGACTTGAGTCTTTGTTTTGGGACCAAAAAATGTGTTTTATGTTTGATAGCCAGTTGGCTAGTGTAGGTTTACAGCTTTCACATAGGACCTTAGTGAGTTTAGCTCATAAAGCTCTGACAGTTTGAGTTTGAAGAACAACAGACAGAGTCTCAACCGTGCTCGAGCTCAGCGTTCCATGCCTGGCATGGAAAGTTTAACTCTTTCATCTCTGGGGCAGTTCGAAGGTTGGGACTCACTGCATATGTCAGAATATAGCAAGACTCCATTAGAAGAAACAACATTACTAAGGTGAGTAGTTTTTTCTTCTTTATCATTTAACTGTTTTAGAATTTCCCCATCCATATTTATCACTGTCCAGTACAACACTAGCTCCCCCCTTGTCAACTGGCTTTACAATCACTGACCTGTCTCTGGCTAGATTTTGTAATGCTTCTTTTCTTGAAATGTCAAATTCCTGGTTACCTCCCTTTAACTGTGGAGTTCAAGTCCAAATGCATCCAATCCTCATCGCATTGTCTTAAAAAGGACTTCACTGCTGGTCCATGGGGTGGGCAAAATGTAGATCTAGGTCAAAACTATTCACTGGAATTTGAACCTAGCTCAGCATCTGATACAAGATTCTCTGGGAAAAAGTCTTAAGGGTTATTTTTATGGTAAATAATCGAGATCAATCACCATCCTGCTAACATCAAGTGGTGCAGAGGAATAAATGTCAAACCCTTGTTTAATTCTTATCCTTCATCAGCACTTAATATCCATCCCGAGGTTAACAGCATTGTCTTATGCACAAATATTGGCTCTCAATTGTTTAAGTTGAAATTTCTTCTACCTCTTACCCCGCCCGTCCTCTGCCCTAGTTTTGTACAAACATGAACCTTGTTTGGCGCTTGCTGCATAATGGAACCTGCTGCATTTGTTCATGTTGTATAATGGGGGGAGAGTTCTGTCAAAACATCAAATGATTTTGTCCTGTTCTTCAGGGCAAAAATAAGAACAATTGCATGATGCATCAGAATCTGGTCCTGATGTATAATCGAGTACTGTGGCTTCATCTATTTGTACTTTCTTAAGCCTTGATCTTGGAACTTCCTGTTGTTTATTGACCAGTTAAATACTGTTCCATTCAGTCTCCTGCATGATCCATCTCTTTTAACTTTTTCTTTGCTGCTTTCAAACAAGCATCATATCGAAGCATTTTCTCATCTAACTCTTTCCTAAGATCTATTAATTCCACCTCAGGAAGCAATTCTGCTAACTGATGCTCCAGCTTTTAATATTATTAGTCACATGCTCTCTGATTGGCATTGCATTTGATACTATGAGCTCCATCCACTTTGTGAAAGCCTCATGTGCAATCTCCTGCCATTTATCCATAAGTTCTTTAATGTCAGTTCCAAATGCTGACATCTTTTTTTACTACATATTTATTATATTTTCATTTGCAAAATCATAGGACAGGTTTTAAAATGCATAAGTTAAGACAGTACATAATTACATCAGTCAGATACATAGCAATAGATTAGTCAAAGGTCTCAGGACAACTTTCATATTTTACAAAGCAATTCATATAATGAGCACTAAGACATTTACATAAGACATCATCAGAGGCGATATGTTTCTAAGGTACAAAAGTAGGATCTAAAGATGAAATATATAGCATCCATTTTCTCCATTTAAGCTCGAATGCAGACCATTTATCTGTGCTTTTAGCTATTAATCTCTCTAATACATAGATTTCTCCCATTATTCCCCACCAGTTCTGTATATTTGGAGACTTCTTCCCCCAGTTTCTAGTAATTGCTTTTTTAGCTGCTAGCATGTAAGTGATTAACAGTAATTCTCTGGGTATTGGGAGGCCCTCTGGCGGAATTGAGAGTAATCAGGAGTGTAGCCAGAAATTTCCATTTTGTACTCAATCTCCAATAGTTACACCCCCAAAATTAAAAAATGTATACATCCTTTCCAAATGACACCCCTTTCCAAACAAGTCAGATTGTTGTCAGATGACTCCTCTACTCTCTAAAGAGGTTATACATGTATTGGACACTCCTCAGTGGCCTACACAAACCCAAATACTACAGATTAGGATGATAATATTAACAGAGTGGCTTATGGTTTGTGACAGGCACTCAACAAAACTGTACACAAATGTGTACAGTGAGTATTCCTGTCTACACCCTTGAGAGTAATACCAGCTCAGGGGTCAACACAACTGCCGCATCTTCCAATTCTTTTAATGCCTCTAAAATATCTCTCCAGTAACCTGCTAACTTCGGGCAGGCCCAAAAAACATGGAACTGATCCGCAGACATTTCTCCACAATCTCTCCAGCAATTACTTAGTGTCTCTGATGAAAACCTGGCCAGTCTTGCCGGAGTATAGAAAACTCTATTTCTAATTTTCCAGGCAAATTCTCACCAATAGGAGGCTCCTAAAAGTCCCATTGAGAATTTAGTATACTTTTCCCAATCTTCGATACCTGGAGTGGAAGCACTTTATTCCAGGCATTTAGAATTTCCTGAGTTGAATTTTTTGATAATTCCCTCAAACCCCTGTATACTATTCCCACACAGTGGGCCCACAACTGTCTTCTCACTATGGTCATGGCTAAAGTAAGCAATAAAGGGGGGTCTGGGAGTCTACTAAAAGCTAGTCCTTTACATTCAAAGCCCTCTCTTAAGCTTGTATAGATTGGAAAGTCTGGTTGTGGAAGATTGTATGTTCCTTGAAGTTTAGTAAATGAGAGGACCCCTGGCATCAACCAAGTGGAACATAAATTTAAAACCTTTTTGTCTCCATTGAGCTAAAATACCCTCCTGTTCTAGAGTAAGAGTTTGGATTCCAAAATTTAATAGATTAAAATAGGGACCTACTGGTTCTAGCCCTCTCAGATGGATGAGTCTCCTCCAAGTCTCCATAGTAGAATTTGTACTATAAATAAGTCTAGGTCTTTTATTTATTGGGGCATATAGCAATTGTAAAAGTTCTTTCCCCTCCTTTACCCCATTAAGGGTAAATTCTAAATTCTTCCATGGTCTTTCAGATGAGACATTAAACCGAGGTCCCATCTGCATGGATTGGTGGTAGTTCAGGTGGATGTTAAAGATCCCATGGCACTTATCGAAAAGAGTAGGGGAATTTCCCCGGTGTCCTGGCCAAATTTCCTTCATTCACTAAAAATACCACCAACAGCTTAATCTGGTTCAAGGTCAGTTGGCATTCATCTGTATCTTCCTCCCCCGGGTCGTGCCTGAAAATAGGCAGGATTTGTCTAGTGCACTTATCTGGTCAACAAAAGCTAAATAAAAAAAAAATAAGTAAACTATCATATTTTGGATTATTCCAATTGAAAACTCGAGCTATGACTGTAGCGTATGCATACATCTGAAGATCAGGCAAATTTTAGCCTCCCTTATTTTTGGGTAACATTACAAATGCTGACATCTTAATGATTCTTAAACCTCTTCGGACCTGCTTTAGAGCTGAATAAGCTTCTACAGATGTTTTGTGATAGTACATACAGCATGCTTTTTACCATCTTTTCTAATTTAAAATATATAGTCGAGCCCTCACAGAACCAGCAGTCTCTACTGAACCACTTGTATGTGGTTCAGTGCAATTATCTAAAAGTGGGTTACTAGAACCACTGTGTTCAAAAACATGCTCTGCATAGTGAAACTGTCCTAGATTTAAAGGTTCCATGTTATTAACTGCATTCCCATAATTATTCTCCATAATGGAACAATTTATTGTACAATCTTCTCAGTATCAATGGATATTTCCTTAAAGTGCACAAATACTCACTTGTCCTTCACAGCTTTTGATGAACATATAATGAGCTCTTGTCTGTACTGGCACAAAATATCGGTACAAGGTTATTTAGCTCTAAAGCAGGTCCCGAGAGGTTTAAGAATCATTAAGATGCCAGAATTTAAGAATGATTAAGATACCAGAATTTATGGATAAAGGGCAGGAGATTGCACAGGAGGCTTCCACAAAGTGGATGGAGCTTATACTATTGAATGCAACACCAGTCAGAGAGCAGGTGGCTAATGATATTAAAAAGCTGGAACATCAGCTAGCAGAATTGGTTCCTGAGGTGGAATTAATAGATCTAAGGAAAGAATTAGATAAGAACATGCTTAGACATGATGCTCATCTGAAAGCAGCAAAAGAAAAAAGTTAAAAAGAGATGCAAGAGACTATCTGAATGGAATAGTATTTAACTGGTCCAATAAACAACAGGAAGCTCCAAGATCAATCCTTAAGAGAGTACAAATAGATGAAGCAACAGCACTCGATAATACACCAGGGCCAGATTCTGATGCATCAAGCAACAGTTCTTATTTTTGGCCCCGAAGAACCAGACAAAATCATTTGATGTTTCAACAAGACTCATCTCCCCCACCATTATACAATGCAAAAAAATACAGCGGGTTCTATGATGCTGCAAGCACCAAACAAGGTTCCAGTTTGTACAAAACAAGGGAAGAGGAAGAGAACGGGGGGGAGGGGGAGGTGGTGAGAGGTGGAAGAAATTTAAAGATAAACAGTTGAGAGCAAATATTTCTGCACAAGACAATGTTGTTAACCTTTTGGAACGAATATTAAGTGCTGATGAAGGATGAGCATTAAACAAGGGTTTGACATGTATTCCCTCTGCACCACTTGATATTAGCATTACCATGATTGATCTCCAGTTATTTAGCAGAAAAATAACCCTTAAGACTTTTTTCCCAGAGAATCTTGTTTCAGGTGCTGAGCTGGGTACTTGCCAAATTCCAGTGAATAGTTTTGACCTAGATCTACATTTTTCCCTCCCTATGAACCAGCAGTGATGTCTTTTTTAAGACAATGCGAGGTGGATTTGATGCATTTGGACTTGAACTCCTCAATTAAAAGGGAGGTAAGAAGTAATTTGGCATTTCAAGAAAAAGAAGCATTACAAAATCTAGCCCGAGACAGGTCAGTGTTTGTAAAGCCAGCTAACAAGGGAGGTGCTAGTGTTGTACTGGACAGTGATAAATATAAAGGGGAAATCCTAATACAGTTATATGGTATTGAATGCTATAGAAAGCTAAAAAAAATACAGTGGGTTCTACGATGCAGCAAGCACCAAACAAGGTTCCAGTTTGTACAAAACAAGGGTAGAGGAAGAGAACGGGGGGAAGGGGGAGGTGGTGAGAGGTGGAAGAAATTTAAAGTTAAACAGTTGAGAGCAAATATTTCTGCACAAGACAATGTTGTTAACCTTTTGGAACGAATATTAAGTGCTGATGAAGGATGAGCATCGAAGGGGGAAGGGATAAGAGAGGGGCTGACCAGAAGCCCTCTCCTCCAGATGAGGGGAGTAGCCTTCACACCCAAGGGGGGAAGGGGGAAACAGATTGGGGATGGAGATTTCAGGAGGAGCAGAGGGAGGATGGAAGTATAAGGAATCTGGGTGGGGTTCGACAAAGAGAATCAGGGATAAGGGGTGGGGGTTGGTGTTAGTAAATGCCAGGAGCTTGGGAAACAAGTTGCCAGAGTTCCAGGCCATGCTGTTTGGGAGGGGTGGATGTGGCGGCGGTCACGGAAACGTGGGCCAACAAAAACCATGACTGGGACCTAAACGTACGGGGGTACACTATGCTCAGGAAGGATAGAAAGGAGGGCAGAGGGGGTGGAGTGGCTATGTTCATTAGAGATGACATAGAAATTGCTAGGGTAGAAGAGGCAGAGGGAAGCGTGGAGGCCTTATGGGTCACTTACAATCCTCAGCAGGAAATAAGGTCAAGCTGGTGTAGCATATAGGCCCCAGGATGAGTGAGGTTCTAGAGGATGGTTTGCTGGACAACAACATTGCCCAGTGTGGACCAAAAGGGAAGGAGTGGTGTTGATGGGGACCTTAATATGCCAGGTACAAACTGGGAACCATGTCCTCTAAGGTGGCCAAGGAGCAGAGGCTGCTGAATGGCTTCCAGGATGTTTCTTAACACAGCATGTGATGGAGCCCACAAGGGAGGGCATGTCCTGGATGTGGTTCTGGCAGATGGGGATCTGGTAAGGGACATGGTTGTACAAGACCCCCTGACTGGGAGTGACCACAATACTGTCTGGTTTCAAATAAGCATGGGGGGAGGGGGGGTGAGATCTAGGACACTGGCAGTGGACTTCAGGGGGACAGACTTCATGGGCATGGGAAATATTCTCAAGGATCACTTGATGGGGATTACCTCAATGACAAGTGTGGAAAGGAGATGGGAGGTCATAAAACCGGGACTACATGAGGCAGTCAGGATCTGCACTAAGTTGAAACTGTAGGGAGCAAGTTCACATAAACCATGCTGGTGGTCCAGTGAGGTACAGGTAGCAGTCAGAGAAAAGAAGGCGGCCTACAAAAAATATAAAACAACAAGAGGGGATAGGGATAAGGAAATGTACCAGCTTGCATCTAGAAAAGTCACCCGTATGGTGAGGGGAGCAAAGTCCAGTAAAGAGCAGCGGCTGGCACAGGGGATACATGTAGGGGAAAAGGGGTTCTTCTGGTACATTGGGGAGCGGAGAAAAACTAAGGGCCATCTCAGCAGATTGAGATCAGAAGGAAGGTGGGTGGAAAAGGCGAGGGACCAGGCAGAGGTATTTAACGAGTACTTTGCCTCTGTGTTCACTAGGGAGGAGGATGGGATATCTACAAAGCAAGGCACGAAGGGGATAAAAACATCAGTAAGTGGGATCAGGGGAGCAACAAAATGGAGCAAGAGGGAGAGAGGTACCCAAGGGTGTCACATCTGGGTAAAGATAAAGGCCAGTAAGGTGGAGGGATGGATGATGCTATCTCCACCAAAAGGTGTGGTTAACCCTCAAGGCCCTAAAGAAAGACAAATCTCCTGGGCGGATGGCATTCATCCGGAGTACTATGGGGAATTGGCGGACATACTGGCTGCACCTGGTGGAGCTTTTCAGCAGGTCACTTGAGACAGGGAGGGTACCTAGGGATTGGCGAGAGGCACATGTGGTACCAATCCATAAAGGGGGGTTGAGGGAAGTACCAGATAACTATAGACCCATCAGTTTGACCTCGGTGGTGGGAAAATGAATGGAGAGTATATTAAAGGAACGATTGGGGGTGTACTTGGAGGAGGTGGGAGGTCTGGATAGTCGGCAACATGGGTTTGTGCCAGGTAGAGCATGTCAAACCAACCTTGTGGAGTTCTATGAATGGGTAACATCAGAACTGGACAGGGGTAAGCCTGTGGATGTATTATTCTTGGACTTCAGCAAGGCGTTTGACTCTGTCCCCCACAACGGACTGGTGGAGAAACTGATGGAGTTAGGAGTAGGCCCTTTGATGGTCAGATGGATTGAAAACTGGCTAGCTGGATGCACTCAGACAGTAGTGGTCTGTGGGGAGCTCTCGACCCCTAGAGAGGTTGGTAGTGGGGTACCACTGGGCTCGGTCCTGGGTCTGATCCTGTTTAATGCATACATATCGGACATCAGGGAGGGTATAGGGTGTGAAATGAGTCTCTTCATGGATGACTCCAAGATGGGAGCAGTAGTTGAGGGAGAAGAGGGGAGGTTGGCCCTGCAAGGGGACCTGAACACCCTGGAAAGCTGGGCTCACACATGGAAATTAAATTTCAATATCACCAAGTGCAAGGTGTTGCATCTTGGTCGGGGAAACCCTAAACACAGGTACACCCTGGGAGGGGAGGCGCTGGAGGCCTCAATAGGGGAAAAAGACCTAGGGTCATGGTGGATGCATGTATAAATAACTCTGAGCAGTGCAGGAGAGCAGCTAGCAAAGTAAACAGGATGTTGGGATGCATCGTAAGGGGGATCACCTCTAGGAGCAAGGAAGTGATTCTGCCGCTGTACAATGGACTGGTTAGACCACACCTTGAGTACTGTGTACAGTACTGGAGACCACACTTAAAGAGGGACATACAGCTCCTAGAGAGGGTACAGAGGAGGGCAACAAAGATGATACGAGGGCTAGAGTTTGACGTATGAGGACAGAGTTAAGGAGCTCTGCCTGTTTTCACTGGAGGAGAGGAGAGACAGGGGGGACATGATTGAGGTCTTCAAGTACCTCAAGGGAATAAATAGGGTAAACATGGAGGGGATCTTTAGACTAAAGCAGGGAGGTATCACCAGAGGGCATGGTTTGAAGTTGGAAGGTGGAAGGGTAATGGGGGAAAAGAGGAGGAGGTTTTTCACTGAGAGTGTGGTGGACCCTTGGAATGCACTGCCTGGTGAGCTAGTTCAGAGATCCACAGTGGAGGGCTTCAAGAGAGGATGGTACAGACACAGAAAGTGAATGTATCAGATGATGTCCTGTCCCAGGGGGGTGGGGATGGATGATACGGGTTTCTGGAGCACAAGGGATGGGAGGGTCTCGGCACCCAACTAAAGATCTAAAGTTCGAGCAGACTTGATAGACCGTAAGGCCTAATCTGCTGGCAAATAATATGTTAGTATGTTAGTATGTTAGAAAGTTGACAGGGAACTTGATGAAGGTTTTTAAAAAAGAATAGATGAATATTTGATGTGGGCACTAGATAAGAACTGGATAAATATGGAGGGAAAAAGTTATTAACAACTGAATTTCCAGTAGTGCCTACAATCTATGTTCTGCCCAAAATACATAAGAGTTTAAATGAACCACCAGGGTGTCCTATTATCTCTGGTAAGGGGAGGATCACTGAACCTTTGTCACAGTTCATCGATGACTTTATTAAACCTATAGTACAGAATATTCCAGCTTACATTCGTGACACTACAGACATACTGAACACTGTACAAGATATAGCTAAGGATGACTGGCGGTTTGCTACTCTAAATGTACAGTGTTTGTACACTTCTATTCCGCATAGTGAGGATTTGTCTGCTATGCAATTCTTTTTAGATCAGAGACCCCCTGGTGCCCATCCTTCAACAGAGTTATTATTAGATTTGGCACAATTGGTTTTGACCCTTAATGTGTTTATGTTTAAGGGGATTTATTATTTGCAGATGAGGAGTACAGCTATGGGGCTACTTTTTCCCCCAGTTTTGCTAATTTGTATTTGGCTAGTTGGGAATATCTCTATGTCAAGAATGTCTCTGCAAATCCACACCTGAGTTGTGTGGATTTATGGCAGCATTTTATTGATGATATGCTAATTATATGGAAT
Source organism: Neoceratodus forsteri (assembly GCA_016271365.2). NCBI lineage: Eukaryota > Metazoa > Chordata > Ceratodontiformes > Ceratodontidae > Neoceratodus > Neoceratodus forsteri. The sequence goes on along the minus strand of CM057459.1, from coordinate 186,436,347 downwards.
GGAAGCAAAGCGGATTTGATTTTGTTTGTACAACATTTAGAATCAACAAATTGTGCTTTAAAGTTCAAGTTAGTGATACAATTGGAATATACTGAATTTCTGGATGTTGAACTATACAGGGGTATAGCATCAGATTTATTTGTAAAGCCTACAGATCGCAGCACCATGTTGCAAGCTACAAATTGCCATCCTTCACATGAAAAAATGCTATTCCAAAGGGGCAGTTAAACAAAATTGCAATGAAGCAAAACAATATGGGATTAGAGCTCAGGAGATGGTCAATAAATTTACTGTTGGGGTTATGAACAAGCTCTAGTTGCTACAGCATTAGAGCAAGTTAACCAGTTGGAGCGAAAAATGCTGCTGGAAAATAAGTCACCTAAAGATCAGCACAGCACCCTGATTTCCCAAGATTCATCACAACATTTACACAGGTCAAATGAGGTTAGGGATATTATTAATAGAAGGTGACCCATTCTGTTGAGGAACTCTAGATTACAAAAGATTCTACCAGAAAAATCTGAGGTGACATTTAGAAAAGTGAAGAGCATAAGGGTGGTTAGTAGCCATTATGTTGCACCTGAAAAGAATATGTTTTGGAAGGCTCCCAATGTGAACAATCGTGTGGTAACTGCATATATTGTAGTTACATTATTCAAGGAGCGAAATTAAACATCCTCGGGTAAAAGAATATTTTTGCAATTGTTTATAAACTGTAATACTGAAGGAATAGTATAAGTATTGCAGTGTAAATGTGATGCTTTCTATATTGGGAGAAACGTTGAAACTTCAATTTTTACGTTTAAACGGATTGCAGCACTCAACATGATTTTGAGGTTGCAGCAGACTCATTGAAAAAAGCGTTTGGAGAATAGGGATATTCTCAAAATATTATTAGTAAAGGTTATGGGGCAGCAGCTGAGTGTAGATAGAGATATTTTGTTAGAAGATAAGGAAAAAGAGTACTCAGGGAACAAGTCAGAAGTTTCATTTTATTACAACTTTTAATAACCAGAGTCATGCAATTGTGAAAATTGTTAAACAACATTGGCATGTACTTAGGGCAGAAGCGGGTTTACGAGATGTGTGTAAAGAATTGCCTATGATTACTTATCAACGTGCACCAACTTTAAAGGATTCTCAGTTGTAAGGTCATTTTACACATGCAGTGGCACACCCCAGTAGATGGTTTGGGGAAACTATACTGGTTGTTTTTCAATGTAAAAATTGTTGTGCCTGCATATATATATTAATTTAAAACAATTTCAGGTAGAAAGTAAACCTGATAAGTTTATAGATATTAGACAGTTAATTTCTTATGTCATGAGGGTCATCTATCTAAGCAGCTTTGTACAATTGTGGTGCATTTATGTTGGAAAGACAGAACGATCTTTTAAGATCGAGAATGGAATATGTTCATGCCATTGAGAAAATGATTTAAGTTATACACGCTACGCATATTTTTAAAAATAAGGCATCGCTAATTTACATAAATTTTAAGTTTCTGGGCATTGAAAAGGTCCTTCATGATCCGAGAGGGGGTAATTATCGTAATAAGATTTTGAAGAAAGAAAATGAATGGATATTGCGTCTTAATGCTTACAAACTCCTGGAATTAATGCACATTTGGAATTGAGACCATATTTAGAGTGTAGATAATGGCATTGTTTTTAGTATTGATTTCAGTATTTATTTAATCAGAGTGATTTCTTTGTAATATGTTTCTATACCTTTAACAAAAATTTTTTGCGTGTGATTTTAGAGGTGATAGTGTTTCGTTTACAACCAATGAATTGAAAGATAGTATTCTGATGTCATTAATTGATTGTATTATATAAGCTGGTGTTTTTCGGTTTGTCTTTTAGCTTTTGATAAAGGACGTGCTGTCCGAAACGCGTCAAGTGGTTGCTTTTTTGGTGTAATAAATATTTTTCTCTAACTCTGGGTCCGTTCCATTATTGGGATTTGTGTGTGCTTCAGCTTTTTTCTCTATCTATGCATCTATGTATGAATTACAACTGGCTGCTGAGGGCACAGAGTACTCCTGATCTAGGGTTACCACCTGTCCCTATGTATCTATGGGTCTATGTATGAATTATAGCTGGCCTGCTGAGGGCACAGATTACTCCTGATCTAGGGTTACCACCTGTCCCTATGTATCTATGTATGAATTACAGCTGGACTGCTGAGGGAACAGATTACTCCTGATCTAGGGTTACCACCTGTCCCTATGTATCTATGTATCTATGTATGAATTATAGCTGGCCTGCTGAGGGCACAGATTACTCCTGATCAAGGGTTACCACCTGTCCCTATGTATCTATGTATCTATGTATGAAATATAGCTGGCCTGCTGAGGGCACAGAGTACTCTTGATCTAGGGTTACCACCTTTCCCTATGTATCTATGTTTCTATGCATGAATTACAGCTGGCCTGCTGAGGGCACAGAGTACTCCTGATCTAGGGTTACCACCTGTCCCTATGTATCTATGTATCTATGAATGAATTACAGACGGCTGCTGAGGGCACAGATTACTCCTGATCTAGGGTTACCAGCTGTCCCTATGTATCTATGTATCTATGTATGAATTACAGCTGGCCTGCTGACGGCACAGATTACTCCTGATCTAGGGTTTCCACCTGTCCCTATGTATCTATGTAGGAATTACAGCTGGTCTGCTGAGGTCACAGATTACTCCTGATCTAGGGTTACCACCTGTCCCTATGTATCTATTTATGAATTATAGGTGGCATGCTGAGGGCACAGATTACTCCTGATCTAGGGTTACCACCTGTCCCTATGTATCTATGTATCTATGTATGAATTACAGCTGGCCTGCTGAGGGCACAGCTTACTCCTGATCTAGGGTTACCACCAGTCCCTATTCATCTAGGTATCAATGTATGAATTATAGCTGGCCTGCAGAGGGCACAGATTACTCCTGATCTAGGGTTACCACCTGTCCCTATGTATCTAAGTATCTATGTATGAATTAAAGCTGGCTGCTAAGGGCACAGATTACTCCTGACCTAGGGTTACCACCTGTCCCTATGTATCTATGTATCTATATATGATACTACAGCTGGCCTGATGAGGGCACAGAGTACTCCTGATCTAGGGTTACCACCTATCCCTATGTATCTATGTATTTATGTATCTATGTATGAATTACAGCTGGCCTGCTGAGGGCACAGAGTACTCCTGAACTAGGGTTACCACATATCCCTATGTATCTATCTATCTATGTATGAATTACAGCTGGCTGCTGAGGGCACAGATTACCCCTGATCTAGGGTTACCACCTGTCCCTATGTATCAATGTATCTATGTATGAATTATAGCTGGCCTACTGAGGGCACAGAGTACTCCTGATTTAGGTTTACCACCTGTCCCTATGTATCCATGTTTCTATGTATGAATTACAGCTGGCCTGCTGAGGGCACAGAGTACTCCTGATCTAGGGTTACCACCTCTACCTATGTATCTATGTATGAATTACATCTGGCTGCTGAGGGCACAGATTACTCCTGATCTAGGGTTACCACCTGTCCCTATGAATCTATGTATCTATGTATGAATTACAGCTGGCCTGCTGAGGGTACAGATTACTCCTGACCTAGGGTTACCACCTGTCCCTATGTATCTATGTATGAATTACAGCTGGCCTGCTCAGGGCACAGATTACTCCTGATCTAGGGTAACCACCTCTCCCTATGCATCAATGTATCAATGTATGAAATATAGCTGGCCTGCAGAGGGCACAGATTACTCCGGATCTAGGCTTACCACCTGTCCCCATGTATCTATGTATCTATGTATGAATTACAGCTGGCCTGCTGAGGGCACAGATTACTCCTGATCTAGGGTTGCCACCTGTCCCTATGTATCTGTGAATGAATTATAGCTGGCCTACTGAGGGCACAGATTACTCCTCATCTAGGGTTACCACCTGTGCCTATGTATCTATGTATCTATGTATGAATTTTAGCTGGCCTCCTGAGGGCACAGATTACTCCGGATCTAGGGTTAGCACCTGACCCAATTTATCTATGTATCTATGTATGAATTATAGCTGGCCTGCTGAGGGCACAGAATACTCCTCATCTAGGGTTACCACCTGTCCATATGTATCTATGTATCTATGTATGAATTACACCTGGCTGCTAAGGTCACAGATTACTCCTGACCTTGGGTTACCACCTGTCCCTATGTATCTATGTATCTCTGTATGAACTACAGCTGGCCTGCTGAGGGCACAGAGTACTCCTGATCTAGGGTTACAACCTGTCCCTATGTATCTATGTATCTATGTATGAATTATAGCTGGCCTGCTGAGGGCACAGAGTTCTCCTGAACTAGGGTTACCACCTGTCCCTATGTATCTATGTATCTATGTATGAATTATAGCTGGCCTGCTGAGGGCACAGAGTACTCTTGATCAAGGGTTACCACCTTTCCCTATGTATCCATGTTTCTATGTATGAATTACAGCTGGCCTGCTGAGGGTACAGAGTACTCCTGATCTAGGGTTACCACCTGTCCCTATGTATCTATGTATCTATGTATGAATTACAGCTGGCCTGCTGAGGGCACGGATTACTCCTGATCTTGGGTTACCACCTGTCCCTATGTACTAATGTATCTATCTATGAATTACAGCTGGCCTGCTGAGGGCAATTTGATTACTCCTGATATAGGGGTTGGCCACTCTGTCCCTATGTATCTATGTAAGGAATTACAGCTGGCCTGCTGAGGGCACAGATTACTTCTGATCTAGGGTTAAAACCTGTCCCTATGTATCTATGTATCTATGTATGAATTATAGCTGGCATGCTGAGGGCACAGATTGCTCCTGACCTCGGGTTACCACCAGTCCCTATGTATCTATGTATCTATGTATGAATTACTGCTGGCCTGCTGAGTGCACAGCTTATTCCTGATCTAGGGTTACCACCTGTCCCAATGCATCTATGTATCTATGTATGAATTATAGCTGGCCTGCAGAGGGCACAGATTAATCCTGATCGAGGATTCCACCTGTCCCTATGTATGTATGTATCTATGTATGGATTACCGCTGGCTGCTATGGGCACAGATTACTCCTGACCTAGGGTTACCACCTGTCCCTATGTATCTATGTATCTATATATGATACTACAGCTGGCCTGCTGAGGGCACAGAGTACTCCTGATCTAGGGTTACCACTAGTCCCTATGTATCTTTGTATCTATGTATGAATTACATCTGGCCTGCTGAGGGCACAGAGTACTCCTGAACTAGGGTTACCACCTGTCCCTATGTATCTATGTATGAATTATAGCTGGCTCCTGAGGGCACAGATTACCCCTGATCTAGGGTTACCACCTCTCCCTATGTATCTATGTATAAATTATAGCTGGCCTGCTGTGGGCACAGATTACTCCTGATCTACGGTTGCCACCTGTCCCTATGTATCTATGAATGAATTATAACTGGCCTTCTGAGGGCACAGATTACTCCTCATCTAGGGTTACCACCTGTCCCTATGTATCTATGTATCTATGTATAAATTTTAGCTGGCCTCCTGAGGGCACAGATTACTCCGGATCTAGGGTTACCACCTGTCCCTATGTATCAATGTATCTATGTATGAATTACAGCTGGCCTGCTCAGGGCACAGATTACTCCTGATCTAGGGTTACCACCTGTCCGTATATATCTATGTATCTATGTATGAATTACAGCTGGCTGCTAAGGTCACAGATTACTCCTGACCTAGGGTTACCACCTGTCCCTATGTATCTATGTATCTATGAATGAACTACAGCTGGCCTGCTGAGGGCACAGAGTACTCCTGATCTAGGGTTACAACCTGTCCCTATGTATCTATGTATCTATGTTTGAATTATAGCTGGCCTGCTGAGGGCACAGAGAACTCCTGAACTAGGGTTACCTCCTGTCCCTATGTATCTATTCTATGAATTATAGCTGGCCTGCTGGGTGGGCACAGATTACTCCTGGGATCTAGGGTTACCAGTCCCTTTGTATCTATGTATTCAAAAAGGAATTATAGCTGTCCTGCTGGAGGCAGGGTACCCTGATCTAGGTTACCACCTGTCCCTATGTATCTATGTATCTATGTATGAATTATAGCTGGCCTGCTGAGGGCACAAACATCATCTCATGATCTAGGGTTACCACTTGTCCCTGTTTATCTATGTATCTATGCATGAATTATACCTTGCCCAGCTGAGGGCACAGAGCTCCCATCCAGGAGCAAGAAGTCACCACCGTCCCCATGCATCTCATGTATCTATGCATGAATTGTTGGCCGCTCAGGCACAAGAGTACTCTTGACCTAGGGTTACCATCTGTCCCTATATATCTATGGATCTATGGACGAATTATAGCTGCCTGCTGAAGGCATGGTGTACTAGATCTAGGTCACCTTCACTCGTCCCTTATGTATCTACAGTATGAATAACAGTTCTCGCCTGCTGAGGGCACTGATTACCCTGATCAGGTAACAATCGTCCCTATGTATCTAATTCTGGATGAATTATAGCTGGTCTGCTGATGGCACAGATTACTCCTGATCTAGGGTTACCACCTGTCCCTAAGTATCTATGTATCTGTCTATGAATTACAGCTGACCTGCTGAGGGCACAGATTACTCCTGATCTAGGGATACCACCTGTCCCAATGTATCTATGTATGAACTGTAGCTGGCCTGCTGAGGGCAAAGATTGCTCCTGATCTAGGGTTACCACCTGTCCCTATGTATCTATGTATCTATGTATGAACTGTAGGTGGCCTGCTGAGGGCACAGATTACTCCTGATCTTGGGTTACCACCTGTCCCTATGTATCTACGTATCAAACTATGAATTATAGCTGGCATGCTGAGGGCAAAGATTACTCCTGATCTCGGGTTGCCACCTGTCCCTATGTATCTATGTATCTAACTATGAATTATAGCTGGCATGCAGAGGGCACAGATTGCTCCTGACCTAGGGTTACCACCTCTCCCTATGTATCTATGTATCTATCTATGAATTATAGCTGGCATACTGAGGGCACAGATTACTCCTGATCTAGGGTTACCACCTGTCCCTATGTATCTATGTATCTAAGTATGAATCATAGCTCTCCTGCTGAGGGCACAGATTACTCCAGATCTAAGGTTACCTCCTGTCCCTATTTATCTACGTAACTATGTATGAATTATAGCTGGTCTGCTGAGGGCACAGATTACCCCGATCTAGGGTTACCACCTGTCCCTATGTATCTATGTATGAATAACAGCTGGCCTGCTGAGGGCACTGTTTACTCCTGATCCAAGAGATTTCCACACTCTCCCTATGCCATCTATGTAGCAGATATAGCTGGTCTGCTGAGGGCACAGATTACTCCTGATCTAGGGTTACCACCTGTCCCTAAGTATCTATGTACCTGTCTATGAATTGCAGCTGACCTGCTGAGGGCACAGATTACTCCTGATCTAGGGATACCACCTGTCCCTATGTATCTATGCATGAGCTGTAGCTGGCCTGCTGAGGGTAAAGATTGCTCCTGATCTAGGGTTACCACCTGTCCCTATGTATCAATGTATCTATCTATGAACTGTAGCTGGCCTGATGAGAGCACAGATTACTCCTGATCTAGGGTTACCACCTGTCCCTATGTATCTATGTATGAATTATAGCTCTCCTGCAGAGGGCACAGATTACTCCAGATCTAAGGTTACCACCTGTCCCTATGTATCTACGTATCTATGTATGAATTATAGCTGGCCTGTTTGAGGGCACAGATTACCCCTGATCTAGGGTTACCACCTGTCCCTATGTATCTATGTATGAACTGTAGCTGGCCTGCTGAGGGCACAGATTACTCCAGATCTAGGGTTACCACCTGAAACTATGTATCTATGTATCTAACTATGAATTATAGCTGGCATGCTGAGGGCAAAGATTGCTCCTGATCTAGGGTTGCCACCTGTCAATATGTATCTATGTATCTAACTTTGAATTACACCTGGCATGCTGAGGGCACAGATTACTCCTGATCTAGGGTTACCACCTGTCCCTATCTATCTATGTATCTATCTATGAAGTATGGCTGGCATGCTGAGGGCACAGATTACTCTTGATCTAGGGTTACAACCTGTCCCTATGTATCTATGTATCTATGTATGAATTATAGCTGGCTGCTGAGGGCACAGATTACTCCTGATCTAGGGTTACCACCTGTCTCTATGTATCTATGTATCTATTTTTGAATTATAGCTGGCAGCTGAGGGCACAGATTTCTCCTGATCTAGGGTTACCACCTGTCCCGATGTATCTATGTATCTATGTATGAATTATAGCTCTCCTGCTGAGGGCACAGATTACTCCAGATCTAAGGTTACCACCTGTCCCTATGTATCTATGTATATATGTATGAATTATAGCTGGCTTGCTGAGGGCACAGATTACCCATGATCTAGGGTTACCACCTGTCCCTATGTATCCTATGTATGAGACTGCTAGCTTCTAGCCTGCTTTGAGGGGGCACAGATTACTCCTAGATCTAGGGTTACCACCTGTCCCTATGTATCTGTATCCCCAAACCTTGAATCATAGCTGGCATGCTGGAGGCAAAGATTACCCTGATCTAGGTTAGCCACCTCGTCCCTATGTATCTATGTATCTATGTATGAACCTAGCTGGTCATCTACTGAGGGCACACAGATAACTCCTGATCTAGGTTACCATAATCGTCCCGATGTATCTATGTATCTAACTCTGAATCATAGCTGGCATGCTGAGGCAAAGATTACCCTGATCTAGGTAGCCACCTGTCCCTATGTATCTATGTATCTGACTATAATTATAGCTGGCATACTGAGGCACAGATTACCCATCCAGGGGTTACTCCTGTTCCCATGTATCTATGTATCTATGCAGAATTATCGCTGGCCTGCTAGAGGCACTGATTACTCTGATCTAGGGTTACCACCTGTCCCTATGTATCTATGTATCTATGTATGAATTATAGCTGTCCTGCTGAGGGCACAGATTACTCCTGATCTAGAGTTACCACCTGTCCCTATGTATCTATGTATGAATTATAGTTGGCCTGCTGAGGGCACAGATTACTCAGATCTAGGAGTTACCACCTGTCCCGACGTATCTATGTATCTCTTCAACAATTATAGCTGGCCTGCTGAGGGCCATATTTCTCTGATCTAGGATACCTGTCCCTATGTATCTATCCATCTATGTATGAATTAATGCTGTCCGCTGAGACTCAGATTACTCTGATCTAGGGTTACCACCCGTCCCTATGTATCTATGTATCTATCTAGAATTAGCTGCCCTGCTGAGAGCACAGATTACTCCTGGACAAGGGTTACCACCCGACCCTAAGTGTCTATGTATCTAAGATATGAATTATACCTGGCCTGTGAGGGCACAGATTACTCTGATCAGGTTTACCACCCGTCCCTATGTATGTATGTATTATGTATGATTATAGCTGGCCTGTGAGGGCAAGTTACCCTGATCCAGGGTTACCACCTGTCCATGTAGCTATGTCTATGTATGAATTATAGCTAGCCGGCTGAGGACACAGATTACTCTGGTCTGGGGGTTACCACCATCCATGGTATCTATGTATGAATTATAGCTGGCCTGCTGTACAGAGATCATCTCTGGACCGTGTCACGCCAATTCGTCCCTATGTAGTCTATGTATTCATGTATGAATTACAGCTGGCCCGTTGAGGGCACAGATTACTCCTTATCTTGGGTTACCACTATTCCCTATGTATCTATGTATCTATATATGAATTACAGCTGGCCTGCTGAGGGCACAGATTACTCCTTATCTCAGGTTACCACCTGTCCCTATGTATCTATGTATCTATGTATGAATTACTGCTGGCCTGCTGAGGGCACATATTACTCCTGATCTAGGGTTACCACCTGTTCCTATGTATCTATGTATCTATGTATGAATTAGAGCTGGCCTGCTGAGGGCACAGATTACTCCTGATCTAGGGTTACCACCTGTCCCTATGTATCTATGTATCTATCTGTGAATTAGAGCTAGCTGCTTAGGGCACATATTACTCCTGAACTTTGGTTACCACCTGTCCCTATGTATCTTTGTATCTATGTATGAATTATAGCTGGCCTGCTGAGGCACAGATTACTCCTGATCTTGGGTTACCAATTATCTTATGTATTCAAGAATTATAGCTGCCTGCTGAGGGCACAGAGTACTCCTGGATCTAGGGCTCACCCTCGTCCCTACATACTCATGTATCCATGTATGAATTATAGCTGTATTCGCTGATCGCACAGAGTACTCCTGGATCTAGGGTTTAATACCCGTCCCTATGTATCTAAGTATTCATATGGTCTATAGTTATCCCAGCTGAGGCCAGATTACTCCTGATCTAGGTTACCACCTGTCCATATGTATTCTATGTATCTATGTCATGTTAGTTGCCTGCTGAGGGCACAGATTACTCCTGATCTGGGATTACCACCTATCCCTATGTATCTATGTATGAATTATAGCTGGCCTGCTGAGGGCAGAGATTACTCCTGATCTCGGGTTACCACCTGTCCCTTTGTATCTATGTATCTATGTATGAATTATAGCTGTTTGCTGAGGGCAGAGATTACTCCTGATCACAGGTTACAACCTGTCCCTATGTATCTATGTGTCTATGTATGAATTACAGCTGGCCTGCTGAGGGCACAGATTACTCCTGATCTCGAGTTACCACTTTTCCCTATGTATCTATGTATGAATTACAGCTGGCCTGCTGAGGGCACAGATTACTCCTGATCTGGGGATACCACCTATCCCTATGTATCTATGTATGAATTATAGCAGGCCTGCTGAGGGCACAGAATACTCCTGAACTAGAGTTACCACCTGTCCCTATGTATCTATGTATCTATGTATGAATTATAGCTGGACTGCGGAATTCACAGATTACTCCTCATCTAGGGTTACCACCTGTCCCTATGTATCTATGTATCTATGTATAAATTTTAGCTGGCCTCCTGAGGGCATAGATTACTCCGGATCTAGGGTTACCACCTGTCCCTATGTATCTATGTATGAATTATAGCTGGCCTGCTCAGGGCACAGATTACTCCTGATCTAGTGTTACCACCTGTCCGTATATATCTATGTATCTATGTATGAATTACAGCTGGCTGCTAAGGTCACAGATTACTCCTGACCTAGGGTTACCACCTGTCCCTATGTATCTATGTATCTATGAATGAACTACAGCTGGCCTGCTGAGGGCACAGAGTACTCCTGATCTAGGGTTACAACCTGTCCCTATGTATCTATGTATCTATGTTTGAATTATAGCTGGCCTGCTGAGGGCACAGAGAACTCCTCAACTAGGGTTACCTTCTGTCCCTATGTATCTATTTATGAATTATAGCTGGCCTGCTGTGGGCACAGATTACTCCTGATCTAGGGTTACCAGCTGTCCCTTTGTATCTATGTATCTATGTATGAATTATAGCTGGCCTGCTGAGGGCACAGGGTACTCCTGATCTAGGGTTACCACCTGTCCCTATGTATCTATGTATCTATGTATGAATTATAGCTGGCCTGCTGAGGGCACACATTACTCCTGATCTAGGGTTACCACTTGTCCCTGTTTATCTATGTATCTATGTATGAATTATACCTGCCCAGCTGAGGGCACAGTGTACTCTTGATCTAGGGTTACCACCTATCCCTATATATCTATGTATCCATGTATGAACTATAGCTGGCTGCTGAGGGCACAGAGTACTCCTGATCTAGGGTTACCACCTGTCCCTATGTATCTATGTATCTATGTATGAATTACAGCTGCCTGCTCAGGGCACAGAGTACTCTTGACCTAGGGTTACCATCTGTCCCTATATATCTATGGATCTATGTATGAATTATGGCTGGCCTGCTGAAGGCATAGATTACTTCTGATCTAAGGTTACCACCTGTCCCTATGTATCTATGTATGAATAACAGCTGGCCTGCTGAGGGCACTGATTACTCCTGATCTAGGGTTACCACCTCTCCCTATGTATCTATGTATGAATTATAGCTGGTCTGCTGATGGCACTGATTACTCCTGTTCTAGGGTTACCACCTGTCCCTAAGTATCTATGTATCTGTCTATGAATTACAGCTGACCTGCTGAGGGCACAGATTACTCCTGATCTAGGGATACCACCTGTCCCAATGTATCTATGTATGAACTGTAGCTGGCCTGCTGAGGGCAAAGATTGCTCCTGATCTAGGGTTACCACCTGTCCCTATGTATCTATGTATCTATGTATGAACTGTAGGTGGCCTGCTGAGGGCACAGATTACTCCTGATCTTGGGTTACCACCTGTCCCTATGTATCTACGTATCAAACTATGAATTATAGCTGGCATGCTGAGGGCAAAGATTACTCCTGATCTAGGGTTGCCACCTGTCCCTATGTATCTATGTATCTAACTATGAATTATAGCTGGCATGCAGAGGGTACAGAGACCCTGGACCTAGTTACCACCTGTCCCTTTGGCATCTATGTATCTATCTATGAATTATAGCTGGCATCCTGAGGGCACACAGATTACTCCTGATCTTAGGGTTACCACCTGTCCCTATGTATCTATGTATCTGGTATGAATTATAGCTCTGTTGAGGGCACAGGATTACCCAGATCTAAGGCGTCACCCGTCCCTATGTATCTACGTGATTCTGTATGAATTATAGCTGGTCTGCTGAGGGCACAGATTACCCGGATCTAGGGTTACCACCTCTCCCTATGTATCTATGTATGAATAACAGCTGGCCTGCTGAGGGCACTGATTACTCCTGATCAAGGGTTACCACCTCTCCCTATGTATCTATGAATGAATTATAGCTGGTCTGCTGAGGGCACAGATTACTCCTGATCTAGGGTTACCACCTGTCCCTAAGTATCTATATATCTGTCTATGAATTGCAGCTGACCTGCTGAGGGCACAGATTACTCCTGATCTAGGGATACCACCTGTCCCTATGTATCTATGCATGAGCTGTAGCTGGCCTGCTGAGGGTAAAGATTGCTCCTGATCTAGGGTTACCACCTGTCCCTATGTATCAATGTATCTATGTATGAACTGTAGCAGGCCTGATGAGAGCACAGATTACTCCTGATCTAGGGTTACCACCTGTCCCTATGTATCTTTGTATGAATTATAGCTCTCCTGCAGAGGGCACAGATTACTCCAGATCTAAGGTTACCACCTGTCCCTATGTATCTACGTATCTATGTATGAATTATATTGGCCTGTTTGAGGCACATCACCTCGATCCAGGGTTACCACTGACCCATGTGTAGAACCAGCTGGCCTGCTGAGGCCAGATTACTCCGATCTAGGGTTACCACCTGAACTATGTATCTATGTATCTAACTATGAATTATAGCTGGCATGCTGAGGCAAAGATTACTCCTGATCTAGGGTTGCCACCTGTCAATATGTATCTATGTATCTAACTATGAATTATAGCTGGCATACTGAGGGCACAGATTACTCTCGATCTAGGGTTACCACCTGTCCCTATCTAGTCCATGTATCATCTATGTATGGTGGCTGCATGCTGAGGGCACAGATTACCTTTGGATCTAGGGTTACCACCTGTCCCTATGTATCTATGTATCTATGTATGAATTATAGCTTGCATGCTGAGGGCACAGATTACTCCTGATCTAGGGTTACCACCTGTCCCTATGTATCTATGTATCTATGTATGAATTATAGCTGGCATGCTGAGGGCACAGATTACTCCTGATCTAGGGTTACCACCTGTCCGTATGTATCTATGTATCTATGTATGAATTATAGCTGGCTGCTGAGGGCACAGATTACTCCTGATCTAGGGTTACCACCTGTCTCTATGTATCTATGTATCTATTTTTGAATTATAGCTGGCAGCTGAGGGCACAGATTTCTCCTGGATCTAGGGTTACCACCTGTCCCGATGTACTTTTAACGCATGTATGAATTATAGCTCTCCTAGTTGAGTGGCACAGATTACCCAGATCTTATGTCACCACCTGTCCCTATGTATCTATGTATCTATGGTATGAATTATAGCTGGTTTGTTGAGGGGCACAGATTACCCATGATCTAGGAAGTCACCACCTGGCCCCTATGTATCTATGTATGAACTGTAGCTAGTTTCGTTGAGGGCACAGATTACTCCTGATCTAGGGTTACCACTCTGTCCCTATGTATCTATGTATCTAACTCTGAATCATAGCTGGCATGCTGAGGGCAAAGATTACTCCTGATCTAGGTTAGCCACCTGTCCCTATGTATCTATGTATCTATGTATGAACCGTAGCTGGCCTGCTGAGGGCACAGATAACTCCTGATCTAGGGTTACCACCTGTCCCGATGTATCTATGTATCTAACTCTGAATCATAGCTGGCATGCTGAGGGCAAAGATTACTCCTGATCTAGGGTAGCCACCTGTCCCTATGTATCTATGTATCTGACTATGAATTATAGCTGGCATGCTGAGGGCACAGATTACTCCTGATCTAGGGTTACGTCCTGTTCGTATGTATCTATGTATCTATGTATGAATTATCGCTGGCCTGCTGAGGGCACTGATTACTCCTGATCTAGGGTTACCACCTGTCCCTATGTATCTATGTATCTATGTATGAATTATAGCTGTCCTGCTGAGGGCACAGATTACTCCTGATCTAGAGTTACCACCTGTCCCTATGTATCTATGTATGAATTATAGTTGGCCTGCTGAGGGCACAGATTACTCCAGATCTAGGGTTACCACCTGTCCCGATGTATCTATGTATCTCTGTATGAATTATAGCTGGCCTGCTGAGGGCCCATATTTCTCCTGATCTAGGGATACCACCTGTCCCTATGTATCTATGTATCTATGTATGAATTATTGCTGTCCTGCTGAGGGCACAGATTACTCCTGATCTAGGGTTACCACCTGTCCCTATGTATCTATGTATCTATCTATGAATTATAGCTGCCCTGCTGAGGGCACAGATTACCCTGATCTAGGGTTACCACCTGACCTTGTCAAGTTCATGTATTTTATGTATGAATTATACCTGGCCTGCTGGAGGGCACAGATTACTCCTGATCTAGGTTTACCACCTGTCCCTTGGCATCTATGTATTCATATGCATGAATTATAGCTGGCCTGCTGGAGGGCACAGATTACTCCTGATCTAGGGTTACCACCTGTCCATATGTATCTATGTATCTATGTATGGATTATAGCTGGCCTGCTGAGGACACAGATTACTCCTGATCTGGGGTTACCACCTATCCCTATGTATCTATGTATGAATTATAGCTGGCCTGCTGAGGGCAGAGATTACTCCTGATCGTGGGTTACCACCTGTCCCTATGTATCTATGTATCTATGTATGAATTACAGCTGGCCTGCTGAGGGCACAGATTACTCCTTATCTTGGGTTACCACTATTCCCTATGTATCTATGTATCTATGTATGAATTACAGCTGGCCTGCTGAGGGCACAGATTACTCCTTATCTCAGGTTACCACCTGTCCCTATGTATCTATGTATCTATGTATGAATTACAGCTGGTCTGCTGAGGGCACAGATTACTCCCTTGATCTAGGTTACCACCTGTCTTAAGTGTATCTAAGTGTACATGAATTAGAGCTGGCTCATTGCTGAGGGCACAGATTACTCCTGATCTAGGGTTACCACCTGTCCCTATGTATCTATGTATTCATCTCGTGAATTAGAGCTAGCTGCTTAGGCAATAT
The DNA here is from genome assembly GCA_016271365.2 of Neoceratodus forsteri. NCBI lineage: Eukaryota > Metazoa > Chordata > Ceratodontiformes > Ceratodontidae > Neoceratodus > Neoceratodus forsteri. The sequence continues at coordinate 186,420,541 of CM057459.1, read as the reverse complement.
ATTACGCCTGACCTAGGTTACCACCTGTCCCTAAGTGTATCTATGTATCTAAGAATACAGCTGGGCTGAGGGCACAGAGTACTCTTGAACTAGGGTTACCACCTGCCCCTATGTATCTATGTATCTATGTATGAATTATAGCTGGCCTGGTTGGAGGCACAGATTACTCCTGGATCTTGGGTGCCACCTGTCCCTATGTATCTATGTATGAATTATAGCTGGCCCTGTTGAGGGCACACAGAGTACTCCTGATTCTGGGTTACCACTTGTCCCTATGTATCTATGTATCTATGTATGAATTATAGTTACCTAGCTGACGGCACACAGAGTACTCCTTATCTAGGTTTACCACCTGTCCCTTATGTACTCTATGTATCTCATGTATGAATTATAGCTGGCCTGCTGAGGGTCAGATTACTCCTGATCTAGGTTACCTACCTGTCCATATGTATCTGTCTATCTATGTATGAATTATAGCTGGCCTGCTGAGGGCACAGATTACTCCTGATCTGGGATTACCACCTATCCCTATGTATCTATGTATGAATTATAGCTGGCCTGCTGAGGGCAGAGATTACTCCTGATCTCGGGTTACCACCTGTCCCTTTGTATCTATGTATCTATGTATGAATTATAGCTGTTTGCTGAGGGCAGAGATTACTCCTGATCTCAGGTTACAACCTGTCCCTATGTATCTATGTGTCTATGTATGAATTACAGCTGGCCTGCTGAGGGCACAGATTACTCCTGATCTCGAGTTACCACTTTTCCTATGTATCTATGTATGAATTACAGCTGGCCTGCTGAGGGCACAGATTACTCCTGATCTGGGGTTACCACCTATCCCTATGTATCTATGTATGAATTATAGCAGGCCTGCTGAGGGCACAGAATACTCCTGAACTAGAGTCACCACCTGTCCCTATGTATCTATGTATCTATGTATGAATTATAGCTGGACTGCTGAGTTCACAGATTACTCCTGATCTAGGGTTACCACCTGTCCCTATATATCTATGTATCTATGTATTAATTATAGCTGGCTGCACAGGGCACAGATTACTCCAGATCTAGGGTTACCACCTGTCCCTATGTATCTATGTATCTATGTATGAATTACAGCTGGCATGCTGAGGGCACAGATTACTCCTGATCTAGGGTTACCACCTGTTACTATGTATCTATGTATCTATGTATGAATTATAGCTGGCATGCTGACTGCACAGATTACTCCCTGATCCTGGGTTACCACCTGTCCCTATGTATCTATGTATCTATGTATGAATTATAGCTGGCAGGCTGAGGGCACAGATTGCTCCTGATCTAGGGTTACCACCTGTACCTAAGTATCTATGTATCTATGAACGAATTATGCCTGGCCTGCTGAGGGCACAGATTTCTCCTGATCTAGGGTTACCACCTGTCCCTATGTATCTCTGTATGAATTATAGTTGGCCTGCTGAGGGCACAGATTACTCCTGATCTCGGGTTACCACCTTTCCCTATGTATCTATGTATCTATGTATGAATTATAGCTGGCCTGCTGAGGACCCTATTACTCCAGGTCTAGGGTTACCACCTGTCCCTATGTATCTATGTATCTATGTAAGAATTATAGCTGGACTGCTGAGGGCACAGATTACTCCTGATCTAGGGTTACCACCTGTCCATATGTATCTATAAATCTATGTATGAATTATTGCTTGCCTGCTGAGGGCACAGATTACTCCTGATCTAGGGTTACCTCCTGTCCCTATTTATCTAAGTATGAATTATAGCTGGCCTGCTGAGGGCACAGATTACTCCTGATCTAGGGTTACCACCTGTCCCTATGAATCTATGTATCTATGTATGAATTATAGCTGGCCTGCTGAGGGCACAGATTACTCCTGATGTAGGGTTACCACCTGTCCCTATGTATCTATGTATCTATGTATGAATTATAGCTGTCTGCAGAGGTCACAGATAACTCCTGATCTATGGTTACCACCTGTCCTTATGTTTCTATGTATCTATGGATGAATTACTGCTGGCGTGCTGAGGGCACAGATTACTCCTGATCTAGGGTTACCACCTGTCCCTATGTATCTATGTAAGAATTGTAGCTGTCATGCTGAGGGCACAGATTACTCCTGGTCCTGGGTTACCACCTGTCCCTATGTATCTATGTATCTATGTATGAATTATAGCTGGCATGCTGAGGGCACAAATTACTCCTGATCTAGGGTTACCACCTCTCACTATGAATCTATATATCTATGTATGCATTATAGCTCGCCTGCTGAGGGTTCAGATTACCTCCTGATCTAGGTTTATCACCTGTCCCTATGTATCTATGTATCTATGTATGAATTATAGCTGTCAGCTGAGGGCACAGATTACTCCTGATCTAGGGTTGCCACCTGTCCAAATGAATCATTGTATGAGTTATAGCTGGCCTGCTGAGGGCACAGATTACTCCTGATCTAGGTTTACCACCTGTCCCTATGTATCTATGTATCTATGTATGAATTATAGCTCGCCTGCTGAGGGCACAGATTACTCTGGATTTAGGTTACCACCTGCCCTTATGTATCTAATATGTATAACTATAGCTGGCCTGGGTTGAGGGCTCCAGATTACCCAGGTCTAGGGTTACCACCTGTCCCTATGAATCTATGTATCTATATATGAATTATCGCTGGCCTGCTGAGGGCACAGATTACTCCTGATCTAGGGTTACCACCTGTCCATATGTATCTATGTATCTATGTATGAATTATAGCTGGCCTGCTGAGGGCACAGATTACTCCTGATCTAGGTTTACCTCCTGTCCCTTTGTATCTATTTATGAATTATAGCTGGCCTGCTATGGGCACAGATTGCTCCTGATCTAGGGTTACCACCTGTCCCTATGAATCTTTGTATCTATGTATGAATCATTGCTGGCCTGCTGAGGGCACAGATTACTCCTGATCTAGGGTTGCCACCTTTACCTCTGTATCTATTGCGCCGGAGCCCCAGATTGGTAGATTACGGTACAAGAAGCGCACAAGAAGGGGACAGAAAAAATGTAGTCTACCGCGAAGAGAGGGGAAGGTACAATTGGGGGAGGAATGGCCACAGGTGGAACAACAGAACAACGAGGAGGTGAGTGGAGAAATACAAATCATTAATATCTCCGAACACATTTTAACAGATTCTGAAACATCATTATTGAAGAAGGTTTGAGTTTCTCACCTACGAAAGCAGTTTGAACTTATACAGACTGTGATAGATTTACACCTGATGTGCCGAAATTTAATGTGAAAGCATTCTATAATAGACAGAGTGATCTAGGACCGAGGCCAGAGTTGCTCTTGTTACTAAGGTTGGTACTTTTTAAACCCAATTCTGTCTTTAACCCTCCCTCTGTAGCGCAGTGAGTGTATTTAGAGACCTCTGTGAAACGGATTTTGAGACTTTATTTGCAAATCCACCCAGGACATCTTTTATAACTGCTGTATAGGTCACTTATTGACCTCACGATGAATACTGCATGCTGTACTGGCAACTACCTGAAAAAGGACATTAAATTACTGGAATGGGTGCAGAGCAATGCAGCTAAGGTGATGCAGGGACTGGGAGATTTACCATATGAAAAAAGGCTTAAGGAGTTGAAGATGTACTCGCTTGAGCAGAGGAGGGATGGGGGGACATGATCGAGACATTAAAGTGAGAGGGATAAAAAATACTGGTATGGATGGGCTCTTTAGGGTAAGGTGGGGTGGGATACTAGGGGTCATGACATGAGTTGGGGGTTCAGAAGGGGAAATGAGGAAGCACTTTTTATGGAGAGGTGGTGGCAGGGTGGAATGCATTACCAGCAGAGGTGGTAGCCTGTAGAACAGTGAACTGATTCAAAACAGGCTGGGATAGAACAGGAGGGGGTGGGAGGAGGAGGGGCAGCTGCCGAGATGAGGCTGCTATCTGTGGGTGAGCAGACTCGATAGACCAAAATGGCCTTTTTCTGCTGCCAATTTCGTATGTTCATAGTTATATAGGGCAGGTGGTAATGACCTAGCATTAACAAGCCAACACACTTACTGTCTAAAGTTTAACAACCCAAATGGGGGGTGGAGCCACCTTACAATTATTAACAAAACAAGCTGATATTTAGGTTTTATTTCTGGGGGTGGGGATGGCGCCCACCAGTGGGGTACTTTTCCATTGTTTTTTTCCCCATACTTTTACAGCATCTCCTGGAAAGGTCCGCTAAGAAACTGGCATAGTAGCATGCAGGGTGGTAAATATTCATGTACATATAACACAAGAGGTCCTTAGTCCTTCATTATGATAGTTCCCCAAGACAGGAAGGACCTGAGGCAGACCCAAAGCAGCACCTAGATTTACCCTGTTGGAGGAAGTATAATAATCAAAACAGAGCTGATGTAAGCTGGCCTGCTGAGGCACAGATGAGTCCTGATCCTGAAACAAGAAAATATCTGATGATAAGGGGCAAAAGAAAAGTAGACTTGGGATAATATCCATACCTTTTCAAGTTCTTTCTTGAATTCCTCCAGAAGAACATCAGAGTCAAAAAGCAAGATAGACTGGCATCACAAGAAAGTAGTAACTGCTGATCCATTCTAGAAATTTCTCCTGTGTCTCCATTCTCCACACACACACTGTCCAGGGGTACAGGAGACAGGACTGAGGCTGAGCCCAGACATTTACCTTAGGAATATCTTCTGGTAGAAATTCAATGCCAACTCTGTACCAAGCTGGGCGCTGAGAGGTCCTGTATCTTCCAGAAAAGGGGCTCAAGATTGATCATAAAGGCAAAGCCTAGAGAACATTTTCTCAGAATACAAGAAAACTGATGTGAATGCCACTGACTCTTGAGTGTTGAGGAGGCTGGTTGCTAGGGTGTGGGATAAACTGACTCTTGACTGTTGAGGCTGGTTGCTAGAGAGTGGATAAACAGCAGTGAGTACAAATGGGACTGTTCTACTGTTCTGTACTGTGATGTCATGGGATGATGTCATAAACCTTGCTGTTTGCTGAGAGGACACCCTAAAGACAGACAGAGGAAAGGGATCTAGTGGTCGTGAGGAATCCCTCAAACAATCAAAAGTCATACAGTAAGGGCAGTGAGGATGCTACGGTGTGTATAGAAAAGATTATTGATGGTAGGAGGCGAGGTGATTGTGCCACTGGACTGGATCCTGCTGAGTCTCCCTGAATTACTATGTCCAGTTCTGAGTCCTCCGTGAAGGGACCTTTCATTCATTCAAAAGATTCATCAGGAATGACATACTGAGCTGGTAACAGCTTGTTTCCAGAGCTCTTAATATATCTCATTGGAAGTCAGTCAGGAAGGGAGGCATGAACAGAAGTTAAACAAAGTGAATAGCAAGGACCAGGAGTCAAAGGAGGCATGACTGGAGGTTGGTGGGGGACAAAGTCAAGAGAAATGTGAAAAGTTGTGCTTCACTGAGAGGATAGTAGAACCACAGACTGCCTCTGGAAGTAGTGGGCAGCTACCCTATATGAGTTTAAACAGTTTGGACAAAGCAAGGAACTCCACATGATCCTGAGGGGAGGTGTTTAACATGTGTGTCAGGAGGCAGAGGAACCAGACCACCAGCATAGCAGATCATCGAAGTTAGTTAAATAGTACTACATGGACCTTCGATATCTTGCTGTCAGGTTTTATGTTTCAAAAAGCATACTAAGATGTATGACCTAAAGGACAAAGTAGTTGTAAACATAAATCATGCACAAACTTCTGTTTCAAAACAATAAAACTTGAATTAAAATCAAATAGTTTTGGTGTGCAAAAAAAAAAATTGGAATAGTTTTATGTACAGTATGTATGTATTTATTAATTTTACAGTTTCTGTCAAGAAAAGACATACTGAAATGACTTAGTTCCAAAGTGTCCCAGAATAATGGGGAGGTTAATCGACTTGTTCAGGGTCACACAGTTTACAAGTGGTTGTGGAAAATCAAACCTACGCATACAGGATCTACCAAGCTCTTTCACAGCTAATCTTGTGTTTCCAGGGTTCTCCCATTTCCTGCAGTGGTCAAAGCCCACTCCAATCAAGCATTGGCCACCTCTTGCGCATGTAACCCCTAGATGGCGCTATCCCAGGGGCTACTACCCCTGCCTGATTTGCCACTAACAGGTTGAGGAGCCTGGATCCAATGGCGAGTGCCTCCACCCAGAGGTCAGGGTTTGCAATAGTTAAACTAACTTGGTCACAGCCCTCTGGGACACTGCAACCCCCTTTCTTCCACTAGTGGCCACAATATATCAAATTACCTTCACAGTATAAACTTACCCCAGGACTGGTTCCGGCACTGGGACCTCCTGTGAAATGAGATACAGTGCAACAATCACAGTACAGTACTTTAACATGAACCAAATACCTCCAGACAGTATAGCTTTGCTCGAAACAAGCAGCTCTGGTTATTTGAGGGGATATAACAAGGACGGGGAAATCAGGTTAATTGGCTTATCCTCTAATCATCTACCTATGGCTCTGTACAGGCCTAGTCCTATCGAGTTACTGTCCCTGGGTACCCAAGCCCTAGTAGCTAGTCCAAAACCGTGGCAGCTGGTGAGGGCCCTTTCACCACAGAGAAAGGAAAATTAAACAGTCAGCAGTACAGTAATTCCATTTGGATTTAATGTGGCAATTCAACAGGAAGCGACCTGAATTAGTACTCGACCTCCAAACAAGATAAGGGTCCTTCAACGTCAGCAGGGCTACTCTTGAGCTCCAGAAACTCTTCCACATTTATATGGTGAAAAAAGAAAGTACTATACCAGGTAGGCTGCTTCTCTATCGATCGTAATTACTGCACAATACCGGGAGAACACACAGCAGATTCAATTGCCTGACAGACTGAGTGCAATTCGACAATTTCTCCAGTCTTCTACAGGGTGAGCCTGGTTCTCTTCAGAGATCCTTTGATTCTTTCACAGAATGATTCAGTCAACAAGCAGTTACACAAGCTGCAGGCCGGAACTCTGGGCCCTTACACGTTTTTGGCTGAACAGTGCACTGAAAACAGGGCTCCTTTCCTTCTTCACTGTAAAGCCAACTAGAAACTCCAACCGACAAAACCGGGCACTTCCTTTGGGTTCCTCCCAGTTCTTGACTGGATTGGTATCACTCACAATAGAGCTGCTGTTGGTCCAAAAGGTGCTCAAGTCTAACTTCATCTCCCAGAGTCACTGCCCTTCAATCCTCTTGTGGCTGGCTCAGATTTGAGTCCAAGTTCTGATTCGTCCAAGGCACCATTTTTAGGCTAGCTTACCCCACACTGATTGGTCCAGTTCAGCAGTTCAAAACTAGAATGAGAATTAGGCAACACAGTTCTGACTGCAAAGAAAACAGGTTAGACAAACTGTATTTTCATTATTACTCTAAATTATTTCTGGCAAACAGTTACATCTTTCAGATAGGTTCCTTTGCCTCCTAGTGACTGCAAAAATGGAGTGAATTGGCAGCAGTTTGGTGGTACTCAAACAGAGAAACACACAGTCCCCATATAAACTAATTATGTCTGCAAGCAGACAGCTCTTAAAGAGACAGTACAGAGGGCTCTAAAACACTCACTGATAAGTGGCTAGCATAAACACCATTCAGGCTTGGAGCATTCAAACAGCTCCTGGAAGTCTTTTGGGAACCCCCATTTGCAGGGGTTACACCCTTTCTGGCCTGGAAGCTTGGCGTCCGCGTCAAGAAAGTACCCCATAAGTTTCAACTGCAACCATATACATTTGCATAGACCAACACATGTAATCATCAGGCAATATATCATTTACAAGAACACATTTCTGAAACATTGCAGTACGTCACTCTTTACACAGTATTACATACACATTGTACCATAACTCAAGTTATTACCTCTTGTACATGAAACCTGAAGAGGGCCTTCCTATCAGTTACCTTGGGGCTGGATGGGGCAGGCACCATATAGAGGACAACACAAGTAACTTGGAGTTAGCACTGACGCTCAGTTTGGGCAATGAGCTCGGGGACACATACACTCCTTTATGGACAACATTGAGAGGCAAGTCCACAGACCTCCCAAGTGAATCATAACTGAGAGTGCACCACTTATGCAACAGCTCGACCAGTCTTTCTAGGGGAACTGTTACAGTCTCTGCACTCTGAGCCTCATTTCAACATTGTCCTCACTTGTCAGGAGAGTCTCCATGGGGGTAGAGAGGCTAGTACTGGGGCACTTTCAGCTCCAGGAGTTACAGTTTCTGAGTCCACAACATTTGGCTCGCATGGAGAGCTTTGGGACACTGGCAGTGGACTGTCAGGGCACTCAAAATACTCTTCTTGTTCTGGTGTATCACCAGTCTGCCCCAATCTATCATTTCCTCCTAAGCTCAAACAGTTCAACCATGCACAATGATTCCATTTCATCTGATCTGATGCTTTGCACTTCACTTTCTGGGAGCATTGGCTCCAGGGATGAAGCTGGGGCTTAGACAGTCAGAAGGCCCAGCTTCATCTCCAGTATTGACTAAAGTTGCCCAAACAATTGACTCAGTTCGTAAGAAGGATAGTATTCAAAGTCCCTCTCACTTTCTTCCGATATGGACTGACAGTCATGCTCAACTGGGACTTGTGGAGGAACACTTTAACTTTGCTTCTGTAGGTGCAGACTTTCTTGATCTTTTCTTAGCAGCAGCTCTAGTCACTGGTCAGAGGGGCATCTTCTAGGGCTCAGACTCAATTAAGATTTGTCCAATGGGCAGTAAATGATTTCTATGCATTGTTTTTACATCTTTTGAATTATTCTCAGGCCTTACTTTGTACACTGGCAGATCATCTAGTTTGCCCCTACAATGTGAGGGAGATGGTGCCATCTGTCAGCAATCTTGTGCTTGCCATGCAGTCCCAGATTTCTTAGCAATACCGATCTCCTCCTGGAGTTCCAGTAGCTTTCACCTTTTATCATACCTTTCTTTGTTGGCCGATTTCTTTTGGCAGCCATGGTTTGAGCCAGTTAGTGCGCATGAGTTAGCTGGGCCTTTAACTTGCACATACTGTAAATAGTTGTCAGCTTGAACCCCATCAGGAGACCCCAAAACACACATCTACTGGTAGTCGAGGCTTCTCTTCAAACATCAGGTGGTAGGGAGAATCAGTGGCATCACTTTGGTGCAGTTATAAGCATGTACCAGAGTGCTAATTTGTTGGCTCCATCTAAGCTTGTCCTTTGGGTGCAGGGTGCCTAGTATATCTAGCAAAGTGCAGTTGAAACGTTCAGGCTGTGGGTCCCCTAGGGTGGTAAGGAGTGGTTCTGGACTTTCCACTCCCCACAGAAAGCATCTCTTTGATCAAGCGACTCTCAAAGTCTCTCCCTTGATCAGAATGGATTCTTTGTGGAGCCCTAGTGAACAAAAAGTTTTCTACAAGTACTTTGGCCACAGTGGATGCTTTCTGGTCTTTGGTGGGAAAGCTTGGGTATATCTCGTGAAATGGTCAGTGACCACCAGCACATTACTGATATTTCTTTGATCTGACTCCAAACTCAGAAAATCAATACAGACCAGCTCCATGGGTGCACTGGTGGTGATGTTAACAAGGGGCAGCCCTCTGAGGCAAAGCTTTCCTCTGTAACAGCGACTACAAGGTCGAATGTGTTGCTCCCATCAGCCCCATCTTAGGCCAATAGATCTGGATCTCACCAAGTCAAGTGTTCTGTCTATACCAAGGTGCCCATGTGGTTGTGCAGGACCTCAGTACTGAGTCTCGAAAGGCAGTAGGCAGCACTAGTTGTTGTTTGTCTACTTGTCCCCTCTGTCTACTGTTTCTCTGTATAACAGTTTATTGATCAGTTTCAACTTAGGACCTTCTTTGTATAACAGTGCAGTTCTCAAATCAGTGGGCGTAATTTGGACATCATCTTTCCACATAGAGGGCTTCTAAAGCTGCTTTGATCATGGGATCGGCAGGGATTGAGCCCGCCGAATACTGTCATTGTCAGCTGAGGGCAGTGCACCATGTCTATTGCAGAAAAGTGGCAATAAGCAGCAATTACTGCAATTCTCAGAGGTCCCAAGCAATCCACCATGCAGTCCACTGCGTCCGTGGACATTTGTTCCTCCCTGTCAAACTTCCGGCGGAGTGCGAATGTCAGGTTCTGCCAATCGGGACCCAATCATTCTGGGAACAGGCCTCCGGGAGAAACATCAGCATCTATGTGGTTCAGACCTGCTCGGTGATAGGAGCATAGTCATATGTAGATAATGCAGAAAACCGCCTATGGCCAGTGGCATCCAACTTAGCGAGGTCTGCACATAGGTCAAAGGATTGTCAGTTTTACTAGTATTTTAGCCCATACAAGTACTCATGGAATTGGTCAGCAATAGCCCACATTCAAAGCTAGGAACTCTAACTTATTGCAGGATAGTTCTTTTCGGATGAGGTCAGGCTTCTACTGGCAAAGGCCACTGGTCTCAGGCCATTCTCATGCTCTTGGTACAACACAGCTCCCAACCCTTGCAAGCTAGCATCAGTGTGCAGGACATGGAGTTTTCTTGGATCGGCATGGGCCAGCACTGGAGCATGGGTAAGTTGATATATGATCTCATGAAAAGCAGTCTCATAATCAGGAGTCAATGGGCCCCAAATACTTCACTCGGATGAAAATACACTCTTTCAGTCTTGAGGGCTGACTTTTGGTATTTTTTGTGGGTTGGGGATACCCTTGAGTAAGGTTAAGTAAAGGCGGATCACTCTTGAATAGTCATTGATGAGCGCGATAATAATCACAGAATCCCAGGAATCTTTGCAGTTCTTTTAGATTTTTGGGCTGTGGCCAGGTAGTCAAAGCCTCAACTTTACTTGGGTCGGTCTCTATTCCTCGGTGGATACTATGTGTCCCATACTTTACTGATGTTTGAAAGAATTGACACTTATCAATGGACAGTTTAAGGCCAAAGTCCTCCAGTCGGTCCAATACCTTAAATAATCTGCTCTCATGTTCCTCCAGTGAGCTGCCAAACACAATAACATCATCTAGGTATACCAGGCACTCTAGTAAGTTCATGTCCCCCACTACACGCTCCATCAATCGTTGAAAAGTGGCTGGGGCACCTGAAATCCCTTGAGGCATCCTCATGAATTCATAGAAGCCAAGCGGACAGATAAAGGCCGTCTTCTTCACGGTCCTCTAGGGCCGCCAGGGATCTAGTAGCACCCACTGGGAGATCCAGCACAGAGAACCACACCTCCCGTTTAGGCGAGTCAAAAGCATCCTGAATCGGGGCATTGTGTACTGATCAGGGATAGTCCGCCCGGTTTAAGGTGCGATAATCACACACATCCTTACTGTTCCATTCTTTTCCTCACTACCACAATGGGGAAGCATAAGAGCTTCCTGGATTCTTGTATTACACCAGCAGCTAACATCTCTTGCAGATGCCGTCTCACATCATCTATGTCAGCAGGTGCCAGGCGTCGAGACCTCTCACGAAATGGTCTTCGTCATGCAGCCGGATATTGTGCTCAGCTCCTTGCACGCATCACATCCCATTCCTTTGAAAACACCTGGTCTCTGGGCAAGCTTCTCCTGATCCTCACTTTCCATTCAGCTGGCGGGGGAGTGGCGAAATCAAACAAGTCAGGCGTTACTCTGTCATTCTTCCTTGAACTCTTGCTGCTGGGTAGCACTGCAGTGTCTGCACAATGCACATTAGCCAGGATGCAACCTCTGTTTACTCGAATGTCTCTTTCAGACACATTATGAACTTGGACCATTACCCTTCTGGCATAAGCATGGGCTCTGCGGGCAAAATACTGAAGCTTGACCAGCAGTCCCTCTGGCAATTTTCCATCGCCTGGTGCATCCAACATTAATATTTTATTCTTAACATCCTTTCCGATACGGACCTCTCCTGTAAGGTACACTGGGCATTTGGCGCCAGGATCAGAGACTCAGGATCCTTCTTCCATACAATTCCGACCCGGTTCCTCTGGTTCTGTTTTTCAGCATCTCTCTGGCCTCATAGGCCTTCTTAATTAAAGCCGGAACTCTTAAAGCTCTATTAGTCTTTGACCCTGTTTTTCATAACACAACTGTGCCAGCCTTCGAACATATGAGCATTTGTTCCAATCAACAAAGGGACACCATCATACAGTCAGTGGGGGACACACTAAGGCTAGGGTCTCTACTTGTTCGGCCACTCCATACAGGAGGTGGGGAAGACAGCCAAATTCGGATATACCGGAATAAGGTAGGCCTTCTCCACTTAACCCCATACATGCAGTCCTTCTAATGGTTGTAAAGGTACGTCTGACAAATGCTTCTGATACCAATCCTGGAACATAATTGTCTCTTAGGGCCACTGTCTAATACAGCTCTTGTAGACACTCCATTCACCTTTACAGTGGTCTCCATGGAGGGACCCACTATTCTGGACCAGTCTGGAAGGCGATAGTGGGGCCTGGGCAACTGACCTTGCCACAAAAGGGCGTGAGTTAGCATTTTTGGTGCCCTCACCAGGATCATTTCGTCACCTCTTAACCACTGATTTGTTCTCCGAAGCTCTCCTTGTAGCCTATATGCAACTTTGTCAGTGTCTTTTGGGGACCCGGCATTCCCTTTTCATGTGTCCATCTTTCCCACAATTATAGCAAAACATACTTTCTGGAGTTTGAGCTGGCGGGCGTCACACTGGGAGCCAGAGGCGGGGTATTACTAACTGGAAACCTTGGTGCCATCTCTGTCTGCGGCGTGATAAGCATTTGGAGACATCTCGTCAGTTTCTCCACTTCCATGGTCAAGGAATCGAGTTCGGGCTGTTATCAGCAGGAGATACATGGGTGGGTACCCCCACCCCATACGAGATACAGTCGGATATAGGTCAGGGCCCGTACTTGCAGGCGTGGCCTTCATAAAGGACTGTTTTGAATTCCCGGATCTCTCTCAACAGTTCGCCTCCATTGTGACATATCTTTTCCTTGTCAGAGCACTCATTGACTGTCAACCTCTGCCCTGAACTTTACTTGATGGGTCACCCTCAGTCACTCGGGTAGTAGCCTACAGCTGTTGGTGCAGGTCCTCCCGAGTCGCCTTTTCTCAACTCCTCGAATTTCTCTCATTAACTCATCATGGAGGTGGGGATTCAGTCGATTTGCCAGGCGTAACTGGAAGCAACAGCAGTTCTGAGAAGGGGCAGACTTAAGGATTCTGTCCAGTCTGGTTCGGTCCAGTTCAATCGCTGGCAAACTACCCTTTCTGAGGCATTCTTGCAACAATTTTTCCAGCGAGAGACATACAAGACAACAACTCCCTTGGTACTGTTGGGCATTTCTTACTCTCCACCATAGGTCCTCATCAGAATCTGGGCTCCCATACACATTCTCCAAGGCCTCAAGATGAGCCTGTGCAGTCGCTTCAGGGTTACTGGCCCGTTTAGCTATGGATGGTAGCCAGGGCAGGACCTCGGAAATCTCACTAACCCTCTTCGCTTTTCGCCTTCCGAGCATTGCCATTCTAGCACTTGGGGCAACATAGTCTATCCAGGTCTCCCAGTAATCCTCCCTTGGGGGTGGGAAGGGTGCCAGAGATCCTCAACCTTCAGTAAGAGTCGTGACTAATGGCAGGTGCAGAAATAGGGTCTGCATTGGTTCAGCCACCATTCACGGGCACTGGAGCAGGAGAGGTGTTGGGAGGAACACCCCAGGTGGCAAGAATAGTTTCTTCAAGTCCTCCACAGTTTTCCTTCTCCCAGCAACCATTTAGCAATTTCTCCTCAAAGTTTCAGATAGTGGTGGGGCTGATTCCCCCAGGTCTTTACTGTCCTTAGTTATCACTCTCCAAGCAGTGAGGGCTCCCTCTGAGGGTAATGGTCTGTGGCACTTTGGAGCTATCTATGGGATCCTTAAACTCTACTAGGGCCAGGAAAGTGTGGGTGAGCAGATTAGCATGCCGACCCACCACCACAGGGTTTTGTAAACCTTCCACCTTGGAAAGTACTCCTGCACAGTGTCCGTGTTGATGCAGGGGATGTCCAGGATAAGCATAGCATTTTGGGGGTTGATTTCCTCCCAGTACACCCCTCCACCAGTCGGTGCACAGCCACTTCTGTTGGGGTACCCATTTTTTCTTAACAGTGGTTCGTAAATATGGCCACTAGAGGACACACAATCCCAGCGGTGAGCCTCCAAGATGTAACCCCTAGATGGCGCTATCCCAGGGGCTACTACCCCTGCCTGATTTGCCACTAACAGGTTGAGGAGCCTGGATCCAATGGCGGGTGCCTCCACCCAGAGGTCAGGGTTTGCAATAGTTAAACTAACTTGGTCACAGCCCTCTGGGACACTGCAACCCCCCTTTCTTCCCACTAGTGGCCCACACAATATATCAGAATTACCTTCACAGTATACACTTACCCCAGGACTGGTTCCGGCACTGGGACCTCCTGTGAAATGAGATACAGTGCAACAATCACAGTACAGTGCTTTAACATAGACAAATACCTCAGACAGTATAACTTTGCTGAAACAAGCAGCTCTGATTTATTTGGGGATATAACAAGGACAGGGGAAAATCAGGTTAATTAGCTTATCACTCTAATCATCTACCTATGGCTCTGTGCACAGGCCTATCCCTATCAGTTACTGTCCCTGGGTACCCAAGCCCTAGTGGCTAGTCCAAACCGTGGCAGCTGGTGAAGCCCTTTCACACAGAGAAAAGGAAAATTAAACAGTCAGCAGTACAGTAATTCCATTTGGATTTAATGTGGCAATTCAACAGGGCGACCTGAATTAGTACTCACGACCTCCAAACAAGATAGGGTCCTTCAACGTCAGCAGGGCTACTCTTGAGCTCCACGAAACTCTTCACACATTTATATGGTGAAAAAAAAAGAAAGTACTATACCAGGTAGGCTGCTTCTCTATCCCGATCGCAATTACTGCACAATACCCGGGAGAACACACAGCAGATTCAGTGCCTGACAGACTGAGTGCAATTCGACAATTTCTCCAGTCTTCTACAGGGTGAGCCTGGTTTCTACTCTTCAGAGATCCTTTGATTCTTTTCACAGGACGGATTCAGTCCTAACAAGCAGTTACACAAGCTGCAGACCGGAACTCTGGGCCTTACACACGGTTTTTGACTGAAACTGTGCACTGAAAAAACACAGGGCTCCTTTCCTTCTTCACTGCCAAAGCCCAACTGAAACTCCAACCGACAAAACCGGGCACTTCCTTTGAGTTCCTCCCAGTTCTTGACTGGATTGGCTGTCACTCACAATAGACTGCTGCTGTTGGTCCAAAAAGGTGCTGAAGTCTAAACTACATCTCCCAGAGTCACTGCCCATACAATCCTCTTGTGGCTGGCTCAGATTATGAGTCCAAGTTCTGATTCGTCCAAGGCACCATTTTAGAGCTAGCTTACCCCACACTGATTGGTCCAGTTCAGCAGTTCAAAACTAGAATGGGGAATTAGGCAAACACAGTTCTGACTGCAAAGAAAACAGGTTAGACAAACTGTATTTTCATTATTACTCTAAATTATTTCTGGCAAACAGTTACATCTTTCAGATAGGTTCCCTTTGTACTCCTAGTGACTGCAAAAATGGAGTGAATTGGCAGCAGTTTGAGTGGTACTCAAACAGAGAAACACACAGTCCCCCCATATAAACTAATTATGTCTGCAAGCAGACAGCTCTTAAAGAGACAGTACCAGAGGCTCTAAAAACACTCACTGATAAGTGGCTTAAACGCCAAACACCATTCAGGCTTGGAGCATTCAAGCAAGCTCCTGGAAGTCTTTTGGGAACCCCCATTTGCAGGGGGGTTACACGTAGAATGAGCATCTGCCTCCTAGGAGGTAATCTGTAGAACCACTAAAGCCTCTGTTCACACCTTGTTCATGTTTTGTTTTCTTGGAATAGTTTTTCCCGTTTTACCGTGTTAATGCCCTTCATGTATTTAAAGGTTTCTATCATCTCCCCCCATTTCTTCTCTGCTGAAGAGAGTACATTTGCAGTGCCTTGGTCTAGTCTCATATTATTCCTGGTGCAAACCATGCACCATTTTCATAGCCCTCCACTGCACTGCCTTTTGTTAAACAAAAGATTCAAATGGTTAAGCCCAGTGCCACATTAAGGTAACTCCAGCAGGCAAGCTGCTGGAGCACTCGGCTACTGAAGTTACGTTGATGCGACACTGAATTGTCTAGACTGAAGCTCAAAAGTGGTGTATTCAGGGATAATATTAGGAAATCCTTTTTCCCAGAGGGTTTTCAACCTGAGGAGCAGGCTACTGGAGGAGACAAAGGACAAGAAGTAAGTACAGGTTTAGGCTGCTAGAGGGCCCAGTGGCAGCGCAGTGCACTGCCATGCAGGTGACCTAGCTTCAGGAGTGAACTCGGGTGGTCGTATCAGGAGACAGCCTGAGCTGAGGTAGCTGCCGCATGGCACCATGCTTCGGCCAGGAGCACTGATGGCAAGCGATCTGTGGCTGCTCCAGGGAGCTTGCTCCTGTCGCATGGGGTGTGATGCATGCACGTAAGGCTGACAGAGGTTGTGCTCACTTTGGAAGGGTTGTAGCGGCCAATAGAAAAGTGAAGAAAAACCCACAGCTGTCTGAATGAGACAGCCTGGGCTCCTGGCTTCCCTGGGTCCTAGTACCTGTTGGGTCTGGATTGCAGTCTAAATGGAGGACAACAACTTGAGGAAGGGATGGCCCTCCCCCTGGAGCCCCTTTCCGGTAGCCAGTGGGGTTGAAGACACAGGCCAGCAAGGCAAGCCTGGACAAATTTCTGCTTACCAAGAGAACCATAGGGTATCCTGGATTATTGGATGGGTGGGAAATCTCTGTAAATTAGTACTTATACAATGGGTCTTAATATACTGCTTCCTGATTGGCTGGCTGGCATTATTTACAATGTGTAAATCCTGCTGTTACCCATAGGAAGAATTGCCAGCCAGCCACATCTGCCATCCCCTCTGTGAAATCACTGCAACCCCTGAAACACAAACAGAATAGACACCAGGTTCAGTCACCCGTAAATGGCAGTTAGACAGTTTTTCCAGTATCCAGGGAGGGTAGCGACTGAGTATGGGTGACTGTCAAAAAAGCAACTCATATTCAGTGCTTTTCCCATGGGCTACCCTGCAAGGTAGCTACCCTACATGAAAGCAAGAGTAGGGAAGGGCGACCAGAAGGGGGTTGGGGGATAGCGAGGGGAAGGGAGGGACAGGGTAGGGGTTTTAGGGAACTTGTTTGCCTGCTGCTGGCGAGCTAGGCATGTGGTGTGGATGGCTAGCTGTGGTGCAGCAGGTACAGGGTTCGGAGCTGGGGCCAGGAGCATGGAAATTTTCCTGCTGCTGACTCCGGATTTTGCCCGCTTCCTGACATGCATCCCCTTGAAGTTGAGAATCTAATTTCAGGAGGATGCATGGCAAAATCCCCACACACACACACACAAAAACGCTTTTTAGTGTTCTGGATGAAATGTTGCCTGGAAGTGTATATCGCTGATTTGCTTTTCGGCAACATAGACTTGCCGCAATACGAATCGCTGTTTTGCGATCACTATCATAACATGGAACAGTTTTTCCTTATTTTTTCTCAGGAAAAAACATGTGGGCCATTGAATAATTGCAGTATCCCACTCGGTATGGGTAATGCTGGAATTTAGCCACTTCTGGTGTGGTTTCCTCATTTGGCCAGCGGCCTCATGACCAAACCACACCAGGTGTGGATAAATCCTGGCATCACCCACACCCTCTCATGGTATATTGCTTATATGCCCTTGGTCCCTGTTTTATGAAGCAAGGTGCAAACATAATGAAATCTCTTATGTTACTTTGTTGCCTGTCTGCAGAGGTTTGCAAGTGCCAGGTAACCCAGTTTATGTTACCTCTTATGGGCTCTGCAGTCGATTACAGACTGCATACACTTCGAGAAATCAGAGTGAAGGTAAATTTTGCCCTCAAACCCAGTTGTGTCACTGGCTTTTCTTTGGCTGTACTTCATATATTTTCTTCTGAGACGTGCATCATTCATATGTCAAGAGGGGTGGATATCTCATGCATTAAATAGATATCACCACCATTTGTGTGCCAGTGGGTGTGATGTCCCATATATTAAATAGCACTATTTGTGTTTTTGTCGGGGTGGATGGCCCATACATTTTATTTTTATCTTATTTCTGTTTTTCATCTTTTCACCAGCTGAGTGGATCTCCATAATCTCCAGCCACCAGCACCCACACTCCCCCGGGCCCAGTCTGGTACCCCTACAGAGCCGGCCATCATCACTCACGCACTCTGTGGCAGGATCCTGTTAGGAGCCGGGGGCACCAGGTGCCGCCGTCAGCCGCCAAATCATCGCTCCACCATTTTTCCTCCCGGTTTTTCCCCCCTTATGGAGTGTGGGTGTGCAATGACATCTGAGCACAACTTGCCAACTTCTGCCAAGCTCCACCCCCTCCTGTTTTGCAGACATCCCTCTGATAGTGCCTCGGTCATCACCAGGGGCTGCTACAGCATGGTCGTTCCCTGGATCCCTCCCTGGGATAGGAGAGCAGTTCTCCGGATGCTCAATCCTATCCCTCCCCTGCCAACCCCTGGCAGGTTGGACTCACATTCGAAGCTGGGTTGCCAGCATGGTGCAAGGTGTGGCATCCAGCGCCTCAACCCTCAGCACCACCAGGCCAGCGGATGCCCCATACATTTAATAGGGATCAGCATGTGTGCCAGTGGGGGTCGCTGTCCCGTATATTTAATAAATGAAGATCAACTTGTGTGCCAGTGGGTGTCACTGTCCCATACATTTAATGTCAATCAGCTTGGGTGCCATCTGGGAGGGATGTCCTGTATATTTTATGGAAACTAGCATCATTTGTCTGCTAGAGTGGGCCGAGGTCTGAGCTTATGAGTTTCCGTACCATGGCCCTACCCTCCACCGAATCCTGTAATGAGTGACTGCATACTTCAAGAGGAAAGATATTTGTACATACCGACTTTTCCCCCCCCTTTATTAACATCGCACTTCAAAAGGTGGTCATGCCTTTGCCTGTCATGCACCCCATTTCTGGAATACACTCCCTTTAACCCTACGTCAAACTGCATCCCACATCTCTTTTAAGAGAGAACTACACCACTATCTTTTCTCCTCCTGTGTATGCTCCTGTTTCAAACCCCCCTAGCCCTAACTCTCTAATCTCACCCCTTTCTCTGTTGTCCCCTGGGAGCCTGGGGTCCACTCCAACAGGGAGCATGTCCTTTCAATCTCACTTCCTAACTTCTTGCATTTAATCTTTCATTTCCTTTTCCCTTTCTGGGTAATCTTTGTTTGCTTTCTCTTCTCAAACTGCACAGCTTTTCTCTTTCATCACCAGCTGAACCCTACTGGGTAACTTGTATTTTACTAAACCAAATCTATCCTCCCCCGTCTATTGCCTTCCTCTTCTCTCTGCCTTTCTCTCTAACTCCCCCTTCACCTAATCTCTGCCTGGCTACTATTGCTCTTACAGCACTTGATTCCTCTTTGTTTGAATACTGCTTAGTCACTTTAAAAATGACCTGATTGTATTGTCACATGTAAACGTTAATGCCGTATTGTTTTTTGTCATATTGACTGCTGTTAATGCTCAAATATCTACATGTAACTTGTATTATGCACAAAAATGTTATTTTGAAATTTGTCTCTGTACCCTGCCGGGTCATGCCTGAACATAGTCTTTTGGCTAGTGCACCTACCTGGTCAACAAAAAACTAAATAAAATAAATAAACTGCATTATTGCCCAAAACCCATACAGGTTAGTGTGGATTCCTCTTGCCTTTCCTAGTAATGAGCCAGTATCATTCTTGTCCCCAGGTGTTTGTGACTTCAGTTCTTCTACACCATGTAATACCACAGATCTGGTCAGGAATATCCACATTAGACATCCATTACCAGAGGAACCATCCAGTATCTGTAGAGCCTCCTTCATTAAGGGGCAACAGACTTCTAGGATAACATACAGTAAACTTACAAGCTCAGACAGGCAGACTGGGTGGGCCGTAGGCCCTTATCTGCCGACACTGTCTATGTATGTATCTATGTATTTGTGGTGAGGCTGTGACGGGGTGAACGATTGAGGCTGGGACTGCTGCTACCGCACTCTGCAGGCCATTTGTTCCTGGCTCAGCTCACATACGAGCAGTGGTGCCTGCAGGCAGGTACCAACCCTGATCGAAATCCCAAGAGGTCCTGGTGGAGATGGAGGACAAGTCCAATGATTTCATTGGCTCAAAATCCTGGATCGGCTCATTTGAGATCACCCTGTGCCTTGATAAGTTTTATGGTGTTCTCTACAAAATTATGTATGTCTGTTTGGGGAAAGAGCTGGGAGACCATATGGAAGCAGTTTACTCCCATTTCGACAACTTACGGTCCCCAGTGATGACGGGAGGTGACTCGGATAATTCTTCTAAAGGAATTTTGGAAATTTTTTTCCCAGTGTAAAAGGACACTATTTGCTGGTGCTGGACCCTCAATTATTTGGGAAAACTTGGATACAAAAATTGCCCAGAGCAACCGTTGGGTTCAGTGGAGGAAACCTGACTCTTTTGAACATGACTTCTTTTTACAATGTCTGTTTGCCGCAGTGTAAGGCTGCTAAATAAATGTGTTTTGTGCTACTACTTGGTGGATTTTCTTTCTGCCTAACGTGAAGCCATTCCATGGCCCGTGGAGTCACCACTGCATCAGATTTTATCTGTCTTGTAATTTCTCCAACCAGCTTGGAATCATGCTTCACTTACCTGTGCGTCTGTTTATGTAGTGCTGTTAACAAGCAGGGACTGGATTCACAAAGCTTTGCCCTAGTGCAAACCTCGTTTCCATAGTGCAAACTGGGTTTTTGTGTGACACAGTGTTATTCATCAAAGTCCAGTTCGCACCATTAGAATGGACTTTCATCGTGGCAAAGGGTTCAAGGGGCCGCAATTCAAATTTGGGAGAGACGACCTGCATAAAGGTGCTGTGCCATTCACAGAGTATTTTCTGCATGCAAGGGTCATTTGCAGAGAACCCTTGCGTGGAGAAAATATTGCCAACCAAGACTTGGCAGTATTCTGCACAACCCTAGTGGCTAACGGAGGTACGGCAGCAGACCGCATAGCCACAACACTATGACACTTGTAGTGTAGTGGATCCTCTCCCCTCCATGGTCCCTGATCACCATCTCTTTTATGTGAAAATAAGTTTCTCTGGTAGTCCAGTGGTCCCTCTCTCATTCTCCGATCTCTATCCCAAAATGAAAAACCTTATTCCCTGGTACTATAGTGGTCCCTCCCACTCCACCGGTCACCAACTGATGTGCTGAGTAAAAGGAAACAGTACTTCCCTGGTAGTACAGTGGTCCCTCCCCACACTTAAACACACGCCCAATAAATATATATAATTGTCATTGGTGTCCAGTGTACACCCCTCCCCACCTTTGCTCCCTTGGAAAAAAAAATAAGTGTCCCATTTCCCTTGTGGGTTAGTGGACCCTCCCACCCTGTCACCCTGTGACCTCCAACCCAAGTGGTGACTGGCACAGCCCTCTTCCCATCACAATGGCCAGCTGCTGACGGAACTGTGAATGAGTGAGTGCAGTATACACTGCTAGGTCACTGTAGTGTATACTGTACTCACTTATTCACAGTACAGTCGGTGGCCAGCTGCTGACGGAACTGTGAATGAGTGAGTACAGTATACACTGCTAGGTCACTGTAGTGTATACACTGTACTCGCTCATTCACAGTACAGTCAGTGGCCAGGCGCTGATGGAACTGTGAATGAGTGAGTACAGTATACACTGCTAGGTCACTGTAGTGTATACTGTACTCGCTCATTCACAGTACAGTTGATGGCCAGCCATGGTGGAGGGTTGTGCAGCTAGCCATTTGGTTTCAGGATGGGGTGAGTGGGATGGGAGGTCGCTGTTCTGGGAGGGTAGAGGTCCGCTAGACAACCAGGGAAATGGGACACTTTTGGTTTTTCCCAAGGGAGCAAGATGGGGGGGTACACTGGACACCAATGATAATAATATATATTTATTGGGCGAGTGTTCAGCTGGGGAGGAACCACTTGACTACCAAGGAGGGACTGTTCTCTTTTACTGTGAATGGTGATCAGTGACTGGAGGAGGGGGTATGGACCACTAGACTACCAGGGAATAATGTTTTTCATATAGGGACAGAGATCCTAGAAAGGGGGTAGGATTACTAAACTATCAGGGAATAATGTTTTTCATATAGGGATAGAGATCCTAGAAAAGGATTGGGATCCCCAGACTACTAGGGAATAATGTTTTTCATATAGGGACAGAGATCCTAGAAAGGGGGTGGGATCCCCAGACTACCAGGGAATAATGTTTTTCATATTGGGATGGAGATCGGGGAACAGGGGAGGGACCACTAGACTACCAGGGAACAATTTATTTTATTATCGGGATGGTGATCAGAGAACGGGGGAGAGGTGAGGGATCACTGGAGTACCTTTTTAATATTGAGGTGGCGATTAAGGAATAGGAGTGGGGGGAGGGACCATTAGACTACAAGGGAAACTTAATTTACACATAATGGGATGGCGATCAGAGATGGGGATCCTCTGGACTACCAGGGACATGTTTTTCATTCATAATGGGTCAGTGCTTGGGGATGGGGAGGGACAACTATACCACCAGTGAGGATTTTGTCTCAATACAGGCTTGGCAGTCCTTACAGCCCATATAAATAGGCCCATAATGGTCAAGCAAAAGGAGTGTTGGTGTGGAAGGAACAGTTGTCCCTAAAACTCCTGGGTTAAAAAGGCTGTATTCCATGAACCGATGTTGTTGCGGTATTGGAAATTGCCCACAGTATCAATACTGAGAATTCTGATACAGTGGTATTCTGTAAAACCGTCATACTGAGATATCTCTCTTCTGTTTATTTTTTAATAACCCAAGAGAAATCTCGGGAGCTCTGGACTCCAGGGCTACTGCTGATTTTCATTCCTGTAAAAACTGAATATGAGAGTGTATGGCCTTCTTTACCCTTGCAAGCCTGAGTCCCATAAAGGGAGTCAACATTCCATTACGTGCCCCTCCAGTAAAGAAAAATATGATTTCATTAAATAAGATGTATATACTAAAACTGTTGGATGCACAGCCTAAAATGCACTCTAGCATTCCCTCCTCATCCCATTATTTACCACCAAAGTATGTTCCAGAAATACCTCTAGAAGGGCTAGAAATTTAGTTTACAATTCTGTGTCTTGGATAGAGTTCCAGAATTTGTGATGTTGGCATTCTGTCCCTAAATCTGGTGTATCAGCTAAGGCTACATACAGTTATACTGCACTTTTGCACACAAAGCGAAAATCAAATTCAGTCCTACTATAAGAAACTGATTACCACCCACCAATAGAGTGGTTGGGCTACTGCTCATGATGCTGACGAACTTGGTACAGGACTGAGTCAGGGACATCGGAGGTCCCGGGGTGGGGTGGGGTAGAGGATCAAGCATCTTTAACGGATGCTTTCCTCCAGGGATGGAGGTGTCTACTGATCTACAGCTCTGCTACCACCTGGGTGACCACAGGGGGTAGCATCAGATGGGGACGCTATAGCGAATGCTACAATCATGTGTGGGATTTGGCATGCCAATACCCAGTGATGCGGCATGCTTCTGGTGGGAGGCAGGAAAAAAGGAAAAATAGGGAAACGGATTGGGTGGATGAAGCCCCTCCCTGTCCACCCTGCTAAGTGCTTGGACTCCTCCCACAGCCTGTCATGGGGCTCTCCAAGATCTTCACCTCCGCTGCAGGTGGCCTGATGGACTGCAGGGAAGAAATGCTGAAGTAACTATAGGCATACCTGACCCTGGGTGGTAAGTCAGGGAAAGGGGGATGCAGCACAGTAGTGAGATGTAGGTAGATAGTGGAGGCCTGGCAGGTATGTGTGGAGCAGTTTCAGGCGAGTGGTATCAGGGCTTAGTGAGATGGTGGTGGTAGGTGGTCCCAGCCAAGCACCAAAAGGGATAAAATATGTTCCACAAAAAAAGAGAGAGAGTCATTACCAGCAGCAGAAAATTGGTATTTTTGTCCACACTTTTGGTGTGCTTAAAACACCAATTTGAATTTAAAATTCGAGCTCTGTATGATTAGTCTGCCAGTCTTCACACTCGCCTGCTTGGGTCTGTGTAGCACATTTTCTTGTTCTAGGATACATATGACTACAGAGACTGCCATCAATGGTCAAACTAGAATTCTAATCCAGTTTAGGTTCAGCCACCTTTTACTCAGGCCAGTATTTAATTTTCCTGCATATACTGTATATCTTTAACTCCTGCTACAATATTTTAGACCTCACTCTGTGCTGCACATGTGATGTGCTGATCTGAAAGGCCTGTGATGTTATTAAGAAAAAAAAAACTAGACTTTTAATCCAGTTTAGGTACAGCCACCTTTTACACAGGCCAGTATTTATTTATTTTTTGTCAATAAAAATGTTTTATTTTATAATAGAAAGACAATATAGAAAAATGCGTTGATTGGGTAAAAGTCATTCATACAACTAACATAAGGACATATAACATATACCTATACAAAAACAAAAGAAAAATTAAACATTTCATCCAACATATTATCACATTTATCAACTAAACTAAACAGAGACTCATCAGACTAACTAGTGTGATTTGATGTAAAGGAAATAACAGCTTACGAAATTTAATAATAGCTCTAAATGAACAATATGGCAACAAGTAATATGTTTAACTACAATGAAACCATTCATTAATATTTTCCTGCAAATATATCCCCTAACTCCTGCTACAAAACTTGAGACCTCACTCTGCACTGCACATGTGATGTGCTGATGTGAAAGGCCTGTGATGTTATTTAGAAAAAAACTTGAAGAGGGTTAAAGGTCTGATGACATGGAGTCCAAGGAAAACTAACATAAAATTGTTTAAACTGCATGGTGGTCTACGATTCCCTCACATTAGCCTTTATTATTGGCAAGCCATGCTAACAAATACATGAGGTGGTTATCACTAGAGAAAGACCAGGGCCCTGCTACCTACAACCAACCCTGGCTTCGCATAGAGCAGGACTTGATTCAGGCTCATGGTATAAATCTGGCAGCCCTTCTCCATGTCCCACTTAAATTGGTTCCCCAACAGTTATGTGATTCACCAATAGGAATCTCTATTAAGGTTCACTTGCAATTGTGCAAGTTATTAAAATGTGAATTTAGGCGGGACCTTACCCAGCCACTCTTTCGTAATCCCAATTTTACTATTGATGGTAAAACCCTCCCCCAGGTCTGGCTGCCCCAACTTACAGATGTCCCATTGGTGTCACTAACTAGTGAGTCGAGTTCTTGGCTTACTTCTCCAAAAATTGCTACCACATTTGGACTGCCGGCCTCTTCTATTTTCAAGATTTTCCATCAAAGACACCTGCTAGTGAAAGTTCTGGGTCCTACCTTTCTCCCTCCTCCCACATTCCGGTTTTCCTCTGACCTAATAGCCCTAACCGGACAATAGCCAGCATGTGGTATGTAAAATATTCAGTGTGCTATATGACTGGGCCTTTCCTGATCTTACAGACTCAGTGCCAAATTGGGTATCCCACTTTCCGTCATTGCCTGTTAATTCTCAATAGTATGGAAAGGATGCCACAAATTTGCAACTCCGGACAGACTCTGCTTAATGCAGTTCCACATTTTGCATAACCTTTACTATACTCGTCAAGATTAACAGCACAGTATCGCCCATCTGTATGTGATGTCAACAGATGAATGACGCCTTGTTTCATGTTCTGTGGGATTGCCCCAAGATTGTCTCATTGTGGGCGTGCACCCCTATTAGGATTAGAGGAATTGTGAACTCCAAATATTTGCCTTATAGGAGACTTTTCAGGGGTTGGTGTCTCAAACTGCAACTATTACATGGCCCTTATTTCATTGTCACTCAAGAAGCTTGTTCTAAAACATTGGGAGGTTGGTGACATCATTTCCTATAATGAGTTGTTGAATTAGTTCTTGGCCAACCTAAGGATAGAGAAAATTGTAACCCTCTATAAATGGGGGTTCCTGAAAAGTCTTCCTTGAGCTTGCCTACTTGCCTAAATGCTCAGTGCTAGGCTGGTGTTCTGTATTTTAGCAGTTTAAACACTATTGCCAAAGAGGTCCTGTATAGCCCTAATGTACTGTCTCTTTAAGAGCTGCCTAGATTGCAGCTATAAATGAACCTGGAGGGGGAGCCCTTGTTGTGACTGACAGACAGATCAGCCATCTGAACCCTTTGGATTCTGGGGAAAAGTCCCAGGCTGCTTGCAGCTACTTTCATTTCTGAGTTGGGAAATGAAGGAGCAACAGCTCAAGACAGTCGAGGAGCAGTCCTGTGTAGTCTCGTGAGGGAGAACTTTGAAAGGGCTTAGTTTTGGCCTGCCTTTCTGCCTGCTGTCTCTGAGAGGGAAAATAGAGTTGATTCGGACAGAATCTGAGTTGTGATAATGATTTAAGCCACTGAACTGTAACTAGGCTTTAACCTGAAGAAGATCAAAGATTTGCTGAATGTGATCGGGCCTGTCAAGATCTCCAGCCACCTCTGAACTCCCAGTTTGTGCAGACACTCTGTAATTATGACCGGATAGCAATCTGCCTAGTACAGTAGAATTTATTACATGTAAATGAGCTCTGTGCTGTTAGTGTGTCATGATTTGGGTCCCCACTGTGTGCTGAACTGTGTTCTTCTTGCTGGAGACCATATCCAGCCCAAATGGACTGAATCTATATTCATCTCTCTTTGGCTTGGGCCTTGCCACACTGGCCCAGCCAGACTACCCACTGTAACACTTAGACAGCTGGTTCTGATTACTCTGTGATTTTTGTAATATAAAAATGTAGTGTGATTGTCTGTCATAAAAAAAAAAAATCTGTGCCTGCAATGATACCCCCTCCCAGGTATCACTTAAACTGGCAGGACATACAATATGTTAAACAGCAGATCTCTGTAATGTGACTAGCTTACAAAGACTCACATTTTATGATCTTGTTGCTGAGCTGTGCTCATTGAAACCAAAGGAAATGGAAATATCCATTTTATGGTGTCTTCAGAGGAAACCCAGTTAATTTCACCTGGTGTCACAAAGCATATTACACCTCAGTGGGATCTGATAGTTAGTCATAAAAAGTTATTTCATGTCTTTGTGAAGCAGGAAACTGCTCATGGATGAAAGAAGATACTGGAAAATCACAAACTTGATTGGGAAGTCATATGGGAGATGAGTTTTTGCTGATGTCACCTATTTAAAATACCTCTTGATAGGACATCCTGTTTTGTATATATAATTTTTAACAAACAGAGGAGGAGCTGGGTGACATCATGGAGAAGGCAGGTTCAGGACAGTTTCTTAATTATGCTGTGACTGACCTTTAGAGACATTCTTGTTTGGACTCTCTGAGCTACAACATCTATCGGCAGTGTAAGTAGATGCGAATACATTAGATAGACAAGTGTATGGGTGGCAGGAGTTTGCACTTTAATCTTTGTTCTTTTAAGTGACTGTATGTTTTGTGATATATTGTTCTGTATTTACATAGTTCATATTTATCTATTTTAAAGTAAATCTCTATTTTAAAGAGACTACTTGGGGTGCCTTCGAAATTCTTTCTTTGACAAGTGAAGCATAAATGGTTACAGTTGACACTGTGCATAACTGAATGGTAATACCAAACTGGGAAAAGGTAAGAGTTTATCTGAGGTCTTTTCATAGAGTTTTTAAAGGGTTAATTTTGTACACCTGGTTAGGTGCCCATAGGCAAAAGATGTCTGGCATCCCCCAAAGAGCAGAATTATCTGAGCCTGTATATTGGGTATGCTAGCAAGAGGTTCACAGTTTGAATACCTCCAGAACTTGAGACCAAAGGTTGATTCGAACCCACATAACAGACAGGAGGGTTACCCTGTTTCTGTTCCTGTTCACAGTATTATGCACGGAGGTTGGCACTGTGGGAGCAGAAGGCCTGACCTGCTGAGTGGGGTTGTGACAGATTGGTTGGCAAGTCAGAGTAGCCATAGTTAGGGAAGAAGATGGCTTCCAACTATAGCGGGCACACTGTAGACTACTTAAAGCAGTTGTGCAGGGACAGAGGAGTCGAGTACGAGGTGAAAGTCACCATGCAGAACCTCATGGATGCCCTGATGGTAGCAGATACCCAGAGCATCGAGTCATACACAGTGACTGTAATGGCCTGAACCTTGAGTGTGGAAGGGCTAGCAGCCAGTGCAGTGTCTAGATCTGATGAGGAGGGCAACAGGGCCAGTGCCAGAGAAGGGTCACAGTAGCAGGGGAAGGTCACCAGCATTCTGGAGCCAGAAGTACTCAGGCTGCAGATTGAGTTGCACAGAATGGAGCTGTAGTTCCAGAGGGAGGCAGATCGAGAACACCGAGAGGCACAGCGAGAACGACAAGCTGCAGAGGAGAAGAGGGAGCAAGAACGCCAAGAGGCAGACCGTGAACAGCGGGAGACAGACCAAAAGGAGCGAGAACTCCAGACGCAACAAGAACTGGAGAAACTACGACTCCAACAACCAGAACCAGAGCAGGTAAGTGGCTTGGGTTTAACTGGGACTACAGGACTGGGTTCCAAATTGAATTCCAAATTGATATTATTTCTTTATTTATTTTATTTAGCTTTTGTTGACCAAGTAGGTACACTAGACAAACTGTATGCCTATTTTCAGGTACGACCTGGGAGAGTACAGTGAAGATACAGGTTCAAACAAGCTACATAACAACAAGGGGGGCAATGTACTGAGTATCAAGAGAGCAAAATGAACATAGATAGTCCACAGTGAGCAATAATAGGTAAAATATACACATACATATGAAATAAATAGACTAAGACATTCAATGGCAATTACATTGTATGAATTACCCTTTTTACCAGGGCCACATAATTCATAAGCAGATGGCAATCAATCACATGCTTCCCAGAGTTAAAGGACAGTAGGCAGTGGGTCAGATGGGACCACTTTGGAGACCTGGTTATGGTGACTTGGGACACCCACACACCGAGGACAGTTTCAAGTGCTCCCACAGGGAATTCTGGAGACACAGTTGGGAGGGGGAGGAATGTACGTGGTCAGGAAGGGACTTTCACAGTCTCGGAGCACATGTAGCAAAGGCCCTATCCCCCATTAGAGTTTGAGTATATGGAACTTTGAGCACCGCCGGACCCTGAGACCTAAGGGAGTTGGAGGAGGATTTAGCAGGCTTGAGAAGCTGTGCCTAGCTGAATTCAAAGAGGGGGAGGATATGGATGCCTTTTTAAATTCTTTTGAAAAAGTTTGTATTCAGGCTAAACTTCCTAGGGAGTCCTGGAGCTTCCGGCTATCCCTGCTACTTACCAGAAAAGCTCAGGATGCATTGGGTCAAATGGACAATGAGGACAGTAATGATTATGGCAAACTTAAAGCTGCACTGTTAAAAAAATTTGAATTAACTGCTGAATCATATAGAGCTAAATTCCATAAGCTCAGAAGAAGCTCTGACATGAGCTATGAGGAGATAGCCACGAAACAACATCAGTTTTTAAAACATTGGTGGGAAGGAATTGAAGCAAATTCTGTAGATAAAATTGAAAATGTGATTTTATTAGAACAGTTTTTCTGGACATGCCCAGCAGAGCTGAAAACCTGGCTGGAGAACCGAGATCCCAAAAGAGTGCAAGAGGCTGCTGAAATCTCGCACTGCTGTGCCAAGAGCAGACCTGCTCTGAGAGCGAATGGGGTGGGCGTGGCAGTGCAGAAAGGGAAAAGCGTACCTTCAGGGCAGCTAAAACCCTCACTGCCTCCACCAAAACCAGTTAGCCCCAGGTTTCAGAGAAAAGATTTCTCTGAGGAAAGAAATGAATGTTGGTTGTGTAAGGAAATTGGACATATTGACAGACAGTGTCCCAAATGGATGAGCAATACGCATGGTGGCACTAGGAGGGAAGTGGGTTGTTTGTGTGTCCCTGAAAGCATGCCTGTGAACATGAGGCAACACATGCACCCAGTCATGGTGAATGGTGTACAGACACAAGGGTTAAGGGACACAGGGGCATCCCTGACATTGGTAAAAGGGGATCTGGTCAGCTTATACCCAATAAATATGTCACTGTACAAGACTTTACTGGTGGAGAGAAAACATTGTCCCTCATTAGTGTTCTCCTAGACTAGGGTGAAACAGGGGAAACTGTGCAACAGGTGGCTGTAGCCAAAACCTTAGCAGTGGATGTGATCCTGTGCAACAATCTCAAACAGGGAATGGTGTGTGCAGTTACCCATAGCCAAGTGGAAAGGGAAAATTGTAGCTGCCTGAACCCAACAGAAGCCATTGTAGAAACCACTGGGAGGCTGGTTGCCCAGCCTGTGTCTCCAATTGGGGAGACTATTGAAAAGGGGGTAGAAATTTCCCCAGTAGCAGTTAACCACACAGCTATGGAGGGTTACTCCAAAGAGGGAGGGGTGACCCATTGTCAGAGGGTTGGGATTGACAGTGATCCTGAGTGCCCTGACGCTAGTGCTAGGGACCCTAGTTTAGGGACTGAAGGGGACCTGTCCCTTGCCTTGTGAATGTGTGAGGAGTTTGCAGCTGCTCAGAGAAGTGACCCTAGTCTAGAGAAGCTGAGGGCTTGGGCAGACTGTGACAGGACACAGGGAGGTCACGGTAAACATAAGGTTTATTGGGAAAATGGACGGATGTATACTCAGGCTGCACAGACAGAGGAAGGGGTGCTAGTCAGGCAGCTTGTCATTCCCCAAGGGTATCGTGAGCAGTTGCTCAAGATTGCACATGATATTCCCTTATCTGGGAATCACGCACACTACGCAGTGGTTGGCCCAGAATTTCTACTGGCCTAACTTTACCCAGTAGGTGAAGGAATATTGCAGGTCTTGTTACCGGTGCCAAGAAATAGGGAAGGCAGGCAAGAAAACTCAAGCCACCCTGATTCCATTGCCCATAATGGAGGAGCCATTCCAGAGGGTAGGAATAGATATTGTGGGGCATTTAAAATACCCCCACCTCCTCAGGGAAGAGATTCATCCTGACTGTGGTGGATTATGCCACCCGGAACCCAGTGGCAGTTGCCCTATCCTCAGTGAGGACGGACAAAGTGGCAGATGCCTACTTGGGATTTTCTCCTGTGTTGGGTTTCCGCAGGAGGTTATCACCGATCAAGGGGGTTCCTTCATGTCGGACCTGATGAAATGTTTATGGGAGAAGTTTGGGGTGGTGCAGAGATGCACAACACCATATCACTCACAAGCCAATGGGCTTATGGAAAGATTCAATGGTACCCTGAAGGCAATGCTCCAGGCATTTGCTGAACAGCATGGGAGGGACTGGGAGAAATACCTTCCCCACCTGTTGTTTGCATACAGGGAGGTGCCCCAAGAGTCGACAGGATTTTCCCCCTTCAAACTCTTATATGGAGGCTGGTTACGTGGGCCCCTAGACTTGATCCGGGAGGACTGGGAAGGCAAGCACGCCACCCAGGGACTCCCATAGTGGATTACGTTCTTAGGTTTAGGGAAAAGCTAAAGGAGCTCATGGGGACAACCCAGAGCAACCTGGCAGCTGCCCAACAGAAACAAAAAGCGTGTTGCAACTGCAGAGCCAGAGCTCACTCATGCATGGTGTGTCCGGAAGTCATGGTCCTTAATCTGGTCCAGAAAGACAAGCGGCCAGCTGAGTGGGCAGGACCATACAAAGTAGTTAGGAAGATAAATGATGTGAACAATATTATAGTTACCTGACAGAAGACAGAAAGTATGTACCATGTCAACATGATGAAGCCATATGCTAATAGGGCTCACATGGTGTTTGCAATGTGCAGTCCTGGGGAAGGGACGGACAAAGGAGACCTCCTTCTGGACTTGCTGGAAGAAAGTAAGCGGAAGTCCTCTGTGGAGGCAGTTAAATTGTCTCCTCAGCTGACCCCGGACAAGATCCAGAAAGTAAGGGAGGTTTTAGCAGACTTTGCCCCATTGTTTAGCACCAAGCCTTGACTAACCCCCTTAATGACTCACAATGTGGAGGCAGAGACATAGACGCCCATACGGTGGACAGCATTTCGAGTGTCAGAGGCTGTCCAAAAGGACATTAGGAGTGGAGTGGAGGAGATGCTG
Organism: Neoceratodus forsteri; assembly: GCA_016271365.2. NCBI lineage: Eukaryota > Metazoa > Chordata > Ceratodontiformes > Ceratodontidae > Neoceratodus > Neoceratodus forsteri. Next base: position 186,388,379 of record CM057459.1, on the reverse strand, counting down.
GATCTAGGGATAATCCAGAGATCCCACAGCCCCTGGGCCTCACCCGTAGTCCTTGTGCCCAAGTCAGATGGCTCTATTCATTTCTGTGTGGATTAACATGTACTGAATGCAGTCACAAAATCAGACACCCACCTGATGCCCCAGAAAGATGAACTCCTGGTCAAGTTGGGAGGTGTGACCTACCATACGACCATTGACCTGACCAAGTGGTATTGGCAAGTAGAGTTGATGGACACAGCTAGGGAGAGGTTGGCCTTCGTCACTCTGATAGGCTTATTTGAACTTAAAGTAATGTCTTTCAGAATGAAGACTGCCCTGGACACTTTCCAAAGGTTGGTGAACCAGGTGTTAAATGGTGCTGAGGAGTACGCCGTGGCATACCTGGATGACATTGCCATCTTTAGTGCCAGCTGGGAGGAACACCTGTCCCACCTTAGAGAAGTGATGATCAGGATACAGAAGGCCGGGCTCACTGTCAAAGCTGAGAAGTGCCAGGTGGCCATGGGAGAAGTGGCATACCTCGGGCATGTGGAAGGCTGGGTACAGCTCCATCCTAACCAAATAAAAATAGAGGTGATTGAGGCATGGCCCAAACCAGAAACACAGAAACAGTTCAGGAGTCTTCTAGGGACAGCAGGGTACTACAGAAAATTTGTACCCAATTACAGTGCCCTGGCTGCTACCCTATATGACCTGGTAAAGAAAAGGATGCCAAAGAAAATTACCTAGGGACCATCCTGTGAAGAAGCCTTTACCAGATTGAAGGAAGCACTGTGCAGTGCTCCCTTTTTGACAAGTCCTGGCAATAGCAGACCCTTTATAGTTCAGACTGATGCATTAGATGTGGGTATTGGGGCAGTACTGAGTCAGACATCCAGCCAAGGGAAAGTTCACCCGGTAGCGTACCTGAGTAAAAAGTTACTTCCCAGGGAGCAAGCATACTCTACCATGGAAAAGGAGTGTCTTGCCATAGTGTGGGCTGTAAAGAAGTTGGAGCCATACTTGTATGGGCAGCATTTTGTGGTATAAACCAACCACAACCTCCTGGTTTGACTGACTCAAATGGGAAAGACAAATGGTAGATTGTTAAGATGGTGTCTTGCTTTGCAAGGTTGTAACATGACAGTCTTACCTGGAGCGAAAAATCAGAACTCAGATGGGGTGTCTCATGTCTATAAGGAGTGAACTGATTTGGGAAGCTCATCCATACAGGGGATTGAGCCCCCAAATTTAGTCTAGGTGGGGAGGATTGTGACACTTAGAGAGCTGGTCCTGATTACTCTATGATTTTTGTAATATTAAAAAGTAGTGTGATTGTCTGCATAAAAAAAATTCCCATGCCTGCGATAACACCCCCCCCCCCACAAGGTATCACTTAAACTGACTGGATATATGTTAAACAGCAGATCTCTGTAATGTGACTAGCTTACAAAGACTCACATTTTATGATCTTGTTGCTGAGCTGTGCTCTTTGAAACCAAAGGAAATGGAAATATTCATTTTATGGTATCTTCAGAGGAAGCCCAGTTAATATCACCTGGTGTCACAAAGCATATTACACCTCAGTGGGATCTGACAGTTAGTCATAAAAAGTTATTTCATGTCTTTGTGAAGCAGGAAACTGCTCATGGATGAAAGAAGATACTAGAAAATCACAGACTTGATTGGGAAGTCATATGGGGAGATGACTTTTTGCTGATGTCACCTATTTAAAATACCTCTTGATAGGACATCCTGTTTTATATATATAATTTTTAACAAACAGAGGAGGAGCTGGGTGACATCATGGAGAAGGCAGGTTCAGGTCAGTTTCTTAATTATGCTGTGACTGACCTTTAGAGACATTCTTGTTTGGACTCTCTGAGCTACAGCATGTATCAGCACTGTAAGAAGATACGAATACATTAGATAGACATGTCTAAGTGTATGGTTAGTAGGAGTCTGCAATTTAAACTTTGTTCTTTTAAGTGATTGCATGTTTTGTGATATATTGTTCTGTATTTACAGGTTTCATTTTTATCTATTTTAAAGTAAACCTCTATTTTAAAGAGGCTGCTTGGGGTGCCTTCAAAATTCTTTCTTTGACAAGTGAAGCATATATGGTTACAGTTGACACTGTGCATAGCTGAATGGTAATGCCAAACTGGGAAAAGGTAAGAGTATCTGAGATCTTTTCATAGAGTTTTTTGTACACCTGGTTAGGTGCCCATAGGTGAAAGATATCTGGCATCCCCAAAGAGCAGAATTATCTGAGCGTGTACGTTGGGTACACTAGCAAGAGGTTCACAGTTTGAATCCCTCCAGAACTTGAGAACAAAGGTTGATTAGAACCCACAAAACAGACAGGAAGGTTACCCTGTTTCTGTTCCTGTTCACAATACTGTGCTCAGAGGTTGGCACTGTGGGAACAGAGGGCCAGATCTGCTGAGTGGGGTAGTGACATCCGCTACACAGAGAAACTCATCGACGAGAGACCTGCCTGGGGATCAGCCCCCTGCTCAATGCTTTGAACAGAACCAATGCCTCAGTGATTCATGTGGGCCCTGCTTCTCCTGGCACTCCAGTTCATCAACCTGCCATCTCGATTTCATCCTGCCTGAGTCCTGCATTGGGTATCATGAGTAAACATCAGGGTAGCTCCCTGCAACAACAGCTGATTGTCTTGGTGTATTTTCTCTCACGAACTGAGCCCTCCGGCTCCAGATTACAAATAATGTATGTTGTGCATGTTGCTTTTTCCCATCACAGGGCACCAACCAGCTGTGATGCCAGCCTACCCCAGGCAATGTTCCTGGTTAGCCCACCTCTTCCCCACCTGGGTACCCAGAGTGTGTGTCTGTGTAGGGACTCTGAAGTTCATGCATGGCTGTTTGATTGATAAAGGCTTTAAGCAAATCAACTTGATTATGTCCCTCCCTTGTTCAAGTCCCCTGAATAAATCAGATCTAACTCTTTTTGCATTTAACCTAACTGTGGTTCCAGTCTTTGCCAAACGTACTGTACTGTTGCTATTTGCTGTGCATAACCTTGTTTTACAGGGGGTCTCCAGGGTCGAGCTAGAGGAACCAGCCCTGGTGGTAAGTGCAAACAGTGTGGGTAATTGTATAGTGAATAAGGGCCATTGTGAAAGTGATTATTGTATGTTGTTCAGGCCACTAGAAGGAACAGAGGGGGGTTACAGTGTCCCAGATGGCTGTGCCCAGGTTAGTTTGACCACTAACAACCCTGACCTCCAAGTGAAGAAACCCGTTTCAGTACCCAGACCCCTTAACCTGCAACTAGCCAAGCAGGCAGGGGTAGTAGCCCTTGGGGTGGTGCCACCTAGGGGTTACAAAATGATTGTCAGCCTCAATAACTGAATACCTAGGTTTAGGAGAATCTGGGATCCCATATATACTCTTTTGTCACAGTAATGCTTCCGGCATTGTTCACAGGAGCTGATCTATCTGCACTGGTTATCTTCTAGCTGTGCTTAAGGGTAGGAAAGGGAAGCTGGGGGTTGGGGATTATCTCTGGGAGGGGAAGACTTGGGGAATGGGGGGAGGGAATGTTTATGAACGTTTTTCCTGTCAGTTACTATTACAGTGTTACTGCTGTTTGTTTGTAAAACCATAATAACCTTTAAATTAAAAAAAAAAATTGTTTAACCTGTTTACATTATTTGGTATCAGCTTTCTACAGTTTTTCTTCACATTCTAGTGCCAATACAGGGCTAAGCTATACCGGTATGCGGACTGACTCTGACAGATATGTTACTTACAACTGGGACTACAAGCTAAAATGATATTTTTAAGGAAATATGAAAACTGAAGCAAATCTCCTTGGCACATGAGAACGAACTACTGCAGTAATTGCTTAGTGAAGATGTGATTGTGAAATAGTCCTTGACCACAACCACAGTGAATCTTGGGTTAAGGAGAGTGATAAGGGTGCAGATTCTGCTGCCTTCATCCGTTGCGTTTTTGGTGGCAGAGCGTCTGGCCTGCCTTAGGGCAGTTTCCAGTTGGTCCTGTGTGGCTTGCATCTTTAACAAGACCAGTTCCAATTTCTGTAAAGCCAGTTCCAGCCCAGATAAATCCTGTTCCTGCGGACTGGTTTCATCAGGAGAACCTGAAGTCACAGAAATGAGCCCAGAGGTGTCCTCTGCTGAGTTGTCCTGGGAAAGGAAGAAAAAGTGGCACTAGAGTTTGGGGGGTGTGTGGGAAATATTTGTTTGGTATCATAATTAAAACTCTGTTTTGTTTATTTATTTAAAAAGTTTCACAAGGAAAGACATACCAAGAACGAAACAGCTTTTTTCCAGATCCATTCTAGGGAAGGGGGAAGTAGAGATAGCTTAAGGTGGAAAAAACTAAAGAGTAATAATTATATTGCAAAAATAGAAGTCACAGCCATACAGAATACCAAAGGAGCACAATCACAGATACCAAAGGTGGTTAAAATAACGAAAATGTATTATTGAAATAAAAGTATATTAAAATAAGGAGCATCCAGTGTTGTACATAAGGCTGCTAAACCTACTTTCTGTCCTATTTTTTTTTTTTAATTTGCACTTTTTGCCTCCTGAACCCTGGCAGGCAGCTATGGCCCTCCAGTTGCAGGGACTCTCTCTCTAGTCCCGCTACTCTCATGCTAGATGGCCTCCCAGTAGATTCCACCACAGATTTCCCCCTGTGGAAGGACTAGGAGAAGATTGCTGGCTTCTCCCCCCACCAGAGACTTAATCCAGAATCCTCCTGGGAGCAGTGGACCATCATCGAGCCTGCTAGACTCGCTTTTCCTGTTTTCACCCAGCTACCCTCCTTTCCAATGTGAGGATGTCATCTTCAAGACTACTGACCCATACTGCCCTCCAGCCACTGCCAGAGGGCAGTCAACGAGTGGGACGACTAGCCCCTCTCTCCCTGAGAAGCTAGAGCTGTCCTCTGGACACTCAGTCCTCTCTCCCCCTTCTGACTTCAGTATCCCAGGCTTGTTCCTGAACCTGGGTCACCGGTGTGGTGCAAGGTGTTGGTTGCATCCAGGTCTCAACCCTCAGTGTCACGGGGCTGGTGTTTTCTGTTCTTTTTCCAGGAGATCTGTCCTGCAAATAATACATTTTGTACCTTCATGAGCTCTGCAGGGTAACAGTAAGGCAACACTAGGGCCAGAGATCCTCACAAGATATAAAGTGGGATGCTGCAATGACCCCATAAGAAACATAGACCCAGAATTTGTCAGCAGATAAAGACTGCTTGGCCCAGCCAGTGTGCCCATTTTTCCGTACTTATAGTACCACTACATACCATGCTTGATTTCTGGCTCTTTCTCCCTAACCCCATTTCTTTCCACTAAGATTCTGTTAGTCTGTCCCATGAATTCTTTAACCCACCACTGTTTTTGCCCCCACCACCTTGGCTGGTAAGCTGTTCCAGGAATTCACCACATTTTCTGTGAAGTACTTTCTCATCTCCCTCCTAAATGTAACCCCCTCTAAGTTTATAGTTTATTCCCTTGTTCTCGGACACCTTTTTTTCTGAAAAATGCTTTCCTTCTCTACCTTATGTACCCCAGTGAGGTATTTAAAGATCTTACTTCAGGAGGGCTCTTGTAGTAGGTACTAACAGGTAGGACTGAAGTCGTGAGGTGCCAGGACCACACGGAAAACTTTTAGCTAACAATGTCTGGTGGGAGACCACCCTCATGGCATCACATGACTGATGTCAGCGTGACACTATTTAGCGAGCATGCCCGCTCTCCAGCACTTTCCTACCGTCAGCCTAAGGACGTCGGACCTCACAGACTACATTGCTTCTGTCAACGCCATCTTGGATGAGTATATCACAATTATTTTTTCATCGAAAATCAGTATTTTCTCATATATTGTTTTTTATAAAACTAGTCATGCATGCCGTCTCCAATGTCTTTAGATTCGCATAAAAATAAGTGGGGAAAGTCACCTCTTCCTCAGCCATCTCTGTGGCGGTCACACACACACCCCCATCGGGGGCAAAGGAGGCACCCATTACCCCTAGGCCCCTCAATATCAAGAGGACTAGCGAGAGATGTGGGTCCAGTAAGATGAACACTGGCTCCTCCAGCGCTCTCAGTGAACCGACTGGTTAGCCGCTTATCAGCTCCTCCGAGTGCAATAACAGGCCTGACTTAAGGAGTCAGATCATCTGATGTCTGAGCTGTAGCTGACACAGGGGTCCTCTCTGGTTTCTCCCCTTCTGCCCATAGAACTGGCCCCTCCAGTGTCCCCAACTACCGGGGACTCAGAGGGGGGAGAGAGCCCATCATCTAGGATAGTGCCTGTCTCAATGCCAGAACCACCCATGCCTGAGGCTCTACCGGACCTGACAGAGGCTGCACCAGTCCCCTAAGGTCCCACAACTCCAAACCTTCTGACGGGGCCTTTCACACCACCATCAGTTCCAATACCTAGGCCTTCAGCCTTGCCATCTGTGCCAACACTAGAGCCATCAGCCTCACCTCCGAGCAGATGCTGAGTCCCTCAGGCATTCCACCAAGATACCCAATGCCAGGCTACCCGATGGCACAATACCCTCTGCAGTATCCAGTGCCGCAATAGCCTACACCAGGATACCCTTCACCTGGGTACCAGATGCTGTGCATACCAACACCAGGCTACCCACCTCCCTACTTCACAGGATATCTGACACTGGGATATGGGCATCAGCCGCCTCACCCTCCACCTCAGCCTCAGGTGGACTTACAGGTGATGTTGCACTCCTGGTGGGACTAGGCAAAATTATAGCTCACATTAGAGTGGTAAAAGTGTCAGCCTCTGACGGACCTGATGCCGGCCACCAGAGAACCACAGTTCAGACACCACCTCTACCGTTGGGCCCAGGCCTTCAACGTCGGGGAGGATAGTGGAGCCTCCTCCACAACCCCAGCAGCCCACAGCATTTGCGAGGCCTGCAGACCTCTTGACACTCATGTGAATCGCTCTACCAAGATTAAGCACACCCAACGATACCCCTACATCAGACTCGGATAGTGACTCAGCTCACTCATCGGACTACACGTCACCTACTCCAGATGAACCAAAGTCTAGGGAGTCACCAAAATCTCCTGAGGATCCCTCTTTTACAGAGCTCCTCAGGAAATTCCAGGTGGCATATGACTGGTATAGTGTGGATCAAGATTCCCAATGCCAGAGATTGGCAGAACATCTGGAACTCTCAGATTTATCACCTACCCTCATCCCACCCTGGATAGGGCCACATGATGATTTGGCTTCCACAATCTGGAAGCAACCAGCTTCACTGGCAGCTGTAGCCAGAAAAGCAGACCATCTATACCAAACACTTGAATGTAAAGACCACCTCAGTGCTCACCCTACAGCAGATTCTGTGGTCATCAATGCTGCCCATGACTGTTCAGCAAAACCTAAGCACCTTAGTACCTCTCAACTAATAAGAAATCTAAGGTCATTGACCAATTTGGGAAGAAGGTCTACTTTTCTTCAACCTTGGCTATTAGGGTGCTGAACTATACTGCTCTCATAATGGTCTACCAGAAATCCATTTTAGGTCAACTGGAGTCCAGGATAGATAAACTCCTAGACTCTGAGTTGAAAGAAGAAATGGTGGGTATAGTCAGATTGGCTAGATCAGCTGGCCGACACACTCTGAGGGCCACTTATGATGCTATGGTGCCTCAGCAAGGGGAACAGCCACTGCAGTCAGCCTCAGGAGACACACATGGCTGCCTAGCACCTGAGGTACAGACAGTAATCCAAGACGCTCCCTTTAGAGGTCCGGTCTTATTTGGAGGAGATGTGAAAGACATCATTGCAGACTTACAGGACAAAGGCAAAGCTTTGCGACCTGTCCTATTTATGTATAAGCCTCCACAAAAGCCCAAGCAGCCCTTTAATCAGCAGCAATATCGCCAACAGAGGCAGCAACAAAACCAACATCAGAACAAGTGTTGGGACACTTTAGCAGGTATGGCTCCCTCGGCCAAATCACATAGAGCCTCAGGATCCGCTCCCTCCACCATCCCCACCACCTCCTCTGGAGCTGGTCCCAGGGGACCCCGTAGGGGGTAGATTTTCCAGCAGGCTCCACCCACTGCAGCTGTAAAAAGAAGAAAACAGTAAAAGTTCAAAGTGTCAGGGTAGATGGGGGGCTATTAGTGCCTAGTTAGAAACAAGTTATTAGTCAGAAAAAGTAAGTTAGTTTAAGTAATTACAGAGCTGTTGGACCTTGCTAAACTAACCAAATGAGGAGTGAGAGGAGGTTCCAGTAATTGTTTCAGTTAAATCAAGACACCTGCAGAGAGTTTGTTATTTTATAGTTAAAGTATAGGGATATAGGGAGGGTTCACCTTTCGGCAAGGACCGAAGAGGACCAAGGGTGCAGCGGGACTTCAGGAAGACAACGCCTCATCAATCTCTGGCCAGGGCAGCACATCACATCAAGGAGCTACATCATCCTCATGAATTTCACCTTTTGGGGTTGGGGTACTATGAACTGTGGCTAAAAAATAGGCTGAAATGTGTCCAGGACATTTACTGTTCCACTCGGGATGAGGGTGAAACGTGAGATACAAAAAGTTCTAGATGATTTGTCAGGAAAAGAAACTGATATTTATTTGTGCAAATGTATTTCACTGTTTAGGCTGCTCTGCAGCCATGTTCTTAGCCATTTACCTTGTCGTTGACATTGAAGAAATAAGAAGAAAGCACTTATTTATAGTCTGCCTAATAAACTGGCTCTAATTTTGAAAGAGAGTTCTGCCTCGTAGTATTTCTTACAACAGTGTTGATTATTGGTATATTAACCCCAATTAATATCTGCCAGCCTTGTAACTAACCTTCCTTGCAGCTAGCCAGACTCCATCACCCAGGTAAGTGAAAGCAGGGTACAGCAGGTGTTATACAGCGTGACACAAATGGGGAATATTCTACTATTCTGTTCTGTGATGTCATGGGATAATGTCATAAACCTTGCTGTTTGCTGAGAGGGCACCCTAAAGACAGACAAATGAATGGGATCTAGCAGTCTTAAGGACTCCCTCAATCAAACAAGTCTTACAGTAAGGCATCGAGAATGCTGGGGTATATAGAAAAGGGTGCTGATGGTAGGAGAAGTGTGGCGCTCCTGCCACTGGACAGATCCCTGGAGATGTCTTATCTGGATTACTGTGCCCAGTTCTGAAGTCCTCACGTGAGGAGGGGCCTTTCATTCATTTCAAAAGTTTCACCAGGAATGACATACTGAGCTGGTAACAGCTTGTTTCCAGAGGCCCTTAATATATACTTGTTGGAAGTCAGTCAGGAGCAGGGAGGGTGGGTAGGCATGACTGAAACAGAAGTTAATCAGAGTGAATAGAAAGGACCAGAGTCAGTAAGAGGCATGACTGGAGGTTGGTGGGAAACAAGGTCAAGAGAAATGTGAGGAAGTTGTACTTCACTGAGAGGGTGGTAGAACCATGAACAGACTGCCTATGGAAGTAGTGGGGGCAGCTACCCTTACTGGGTTTTAACAGTTTGAACAGAGTAGGGGACTCACAGTCCTTGGGGGGGAGGTTTGCAACATGTGTTTCAGGAGTGGGGGAAGGTACCACACCACCAGCATAGTAGATCATCGGAGTGAGGTAATACAGCACGGGCAATTCAATAGACCTTCGATCTCTTTCTTCTGTAAGATTTTGTGTTTCAAAAGCATACAAGGATTTATGACTGAAAGGAAACAGTAGTTGTAAACATAAATCATGCAAAAACTTCTGTTTCAAAGCAATAAAACTTGAATTTAAAAATCAAATAGTTTCGGCATGCAAAAAAAAAAAATTGGAATGGTTTTATGTATGTGTGTATTTATTTATTTTTACAGTTTTCTGCCAGTAAATGCATACTGAGGCAAAGCTTGGTTCCAGAGGTGTCCCAGGATCATAGGGAGGTTAAGCGACTTGTTCAGAGTCACACGGTATGCAAGTGGTTGTGAAAAATCAAACCTAGGCCTACTGGATGTACCAAGCTCTTTCACAGCTCATTCTTATGTTTCCAGGGGTCTCCCATTTCCTGCAATGGTCAAAGCCCACTTCACTCAAGCAATGGCCACCTCCCACACAGAATGAGCATCTGCCTCCTTGGAGGAGATCTGTAGAGCTACTTGAGCCTCTGTTCACACCTTGTTCTTGTTGTTTTGTTTTCTTAGGATAGGTATTCCAATCTTACCTGAGTTATGCCTTTCATGTATTTAAAGGTTTCTATCATTTCCCCGCTATTTCTTTTCTGCTCAAGGGAGTACATCTGCAGGTGCCTTAGTCTAGCCTCTTATTGTGCCAGGTGTAAGCTGTGTTTCACAGCATGTGGGAATAAACTTCAGACGAGGCAAATTTATAGGTTTAAAACTCACCGTGGTGTGATATTTATTTTTCAAAAGTTTGAAAAATAATAAAGGAAAACAAAAATATTGCAAAGAAAATCACTACTTAACATAAGTAGTTTCTCCCATAATACAGTCCTGAATCTTAGTGCTTCAAAGACCCTTCTCATCTGCATTCAACCACTTGTCTGCACAAACTGTAGAACCTCTCGTCATGTCTAAAGGCTGAGCCCCGCTGGACTGAACTGAAGTGAACTCAGCGAAGAGGTGTTTTTATCTTTTTGGTGGGGTCACCTTACTAAGCCTATTGCTATTTACATGTCAGGACATGATGTTTCATGTCTGAACATGTTATTTCAAAACCTGGGGGGGGGTTCAGGGGATTTCCTATTTCAGTTAAAGGTACACTGTATATCTCCACAAATATTGACTCTCTACATCTCAGATCCACAGTTAATAAGCTCTTTTATAAAGTATACCACATTCTTATACATGGAACCTGTTACAGTAGAGGGGAAAAAGAAGAAAAGCAAAGAGAAAAGCATTAACTGCTGCTAGGAAATAAGGAGATAGAAAAGTGGTCCATCAGTCACAGCAGACTGTGCAGCCCAACTCCACCACATGGTGCACCATTTTCGTAGCCCTCCGTTGCATTGCCTTTTGTTAAACAAAAGATTCAAATGGTTATGCCTAGTGCCAGATGAAGGTAACTCCAGCAGGCAAGCTGCTGGGGCAGTCAGCTACTGGAGTTACAATGAGGAGGCACTGAGTGGTGTAGTCTGAAGCTCAAAATTGGTGAATTCAGGGATAATATTAGGAAACCTTTTTTCCCAGTGGGTGTTCAACCTGTGGAACAGGCTACCAGTGGAGACAGTGGACATGAAGAAAGTAAAAATGTAGGCTACCAGAGGGCCCAGTGGCAGCGCAGTGCACTGCCATGCAGACAACCTGGCTTCAGGAGCAAACCCGATTGGTCATATCGGGAGATGGGCTGGGCTGAGTGCCAGGAGGGTTGATGGCAAGCGATCTGAGGCTGCACCAGGGAACTTGCTCATGCTCCATGGGGTGTGATGCAAGCATGAAAGGCTAACGGAGGCTGCACTCACTTTGGGGAGGTGGGAGGGGCCAGCAAATAGGAGAAGAAAAACCCACAACTGTCTGAATTAGACAGCCTGGGCTCCTGGCTTCCCTGGGTCCTAGTGCCTGTTGATGCTGGAATGTAGTCCAAATGGAGGACATAATCTTGAGGAGGGGATTGCCCTCCTCCTAGAGCCTCTGCCAGTAGCCAGTGGGATTGGAGATGCAGGCCCACAAGGCAAGCCTGGACAAATATCTGCTTACCATGAGAATTGTAGGGTATCCTGGATGGTTGGGTCGGTGGAACATCCCTATAAATTAGTAATTATACAATGTATCTTAATATACTGCTTCTTGATTGGCTGCCTGGCGTGATTTACAATGTGTAAATCCTGCTATCACCCCACAGGAAGAAGTGCCTGCCAGCCACATCTGCCATCCCTAGTGTGAAATCACTGCAACCCCCAAAACACAACAATTTTTCTGGTATCTAGCGAGGATAGCAACTGAACATAGGTGACCATCAAAATGGTGACTCATATTCAGCACTTTTCCCATGGGCTACCCTGCAAGGGTGGTGACCCTATGCATAAGCAAGTGTAGGGAAGGGCGACTGGAGTGGGGATAGCAAGGGGAAGGGAAGGGACAGGGTAGGGGTTTTAGGGCACTGCTGTGCCTGCTGCCACCATGCTATCCATGTGGTGTGGGTGGCTAGCTGTGGCCCAGCAGGTACTGGCTTTGGGGCTGCAGCCAGGAGCATGGAAATTTTACTGCTGCATATAGCAGCGGGACTTTATTTTTTCCTGACATCCAGATTTTGTCCCCTCCCCAATATGCACCCCCCTGGAGTTGAGAATCTAATTTCAGGGGTTGCAGGGCAAATCCCGCCCCCTCCCCCTGCAAAAATACTTTTTAGTGTTCTGGATGTCGGGTTGCTTGGAAGTGTATATCGACGATTTGCTTTTCAGCAATATACACTCGCCATAATAGCAGTTGCTGTTTTGTGATTAAGCAGTAAGGCATGACAGGGTGTGGTATATCATGGGATATTGTGGTTGGGCACGATGCCACAGGCCGAGTGAGTCCAACCACCCGAGAAGTGATGATATCTCATGATATACCACACCCTGGAGTGCTTTATTGCTATTATGAACCAAGTTTGAAGTTTTATAAATAAAAAAAATAAAACAAACGGGTTTTAAAATATTTTATGAATGAGCTTTTGGGTGGTGTATGAGTACATTTTGAAAAAATAGTTCTCAGGCAGTAGAGAGCAAAGAGGCTGGTGGTGCTGCAACTTTTCTGAAGCTGTGATGATGTAGCCCAATACCATCACGGCTTCAAAGACCTCTTGGCCAATCAGATTCCTCTATTTACGATCCTCGGTTCATAATCGCTATTATGACATGGAACCATTTTTCCTTATTTTTTCTCCAGAAAAAACAAGTAGGCCAGTGAATAACTGCAATACCCCACTGGGTGTGGGTAATGCCAGGATTTAGCCACTTCTGGTGTTGTTTCCTCATTTGACCAGCAGCCTTGTGACCAAAGCACACCAGGCGAGGATAAATCCTGGCATCACCCACACACTCTCGTGGTATAGTGCTTAAATATCCTTGGTCCCTGTTTATGAATTAAGGGGCAAATGTGATGAAGTCTCTTATGTTACTTTGTCCCCTGTCTGCAGAGGTTTGCAAGTGCTAAGTAACCCATTTTATATTACCTATTATGGGCTTTGTGGTTGATCACTGCCTGCATGCACTTCGAAAAACGAGAGTAGACCAAGCATGAAGGTAAATTTGGTCCCCGACACCAGTTGTGTCACTGGCTTTTCTTTAGCTGTACTCCATATATTTTCTGCAGAGACAAGCATGTTTCATATTTCAAGAGGGGTGGATATCCCATGCATTAAATAGATATCACCAACATTCATGTGCCAGTAGGGGTGATGTCCCATACATTAATAGCACTATTCATATTCCAGTGGGGGTAGATGCCCCATACATTTAATAGAGGTCAGTGTGTGTGTCAGAGGGGGTCGCTGTCCCATACGTTTAATAAATGGAGATCAGCATGTGTGCCAATGGGGATCGCTGTTCCTAACATTTAATGACAATCAGCTTGTGTGCCATCTGGGATGGATGTCCTGTATATTTTAAAGAAACCAGCATAATTTGTGTGCTAGCAAGGGTTGAAGTCTGGGTTTCTGAGTTTCTCTACCAGGGCCCACCCCCTACCCGAAACCTGTAATGGGTGACTGCATACTTCCGGGGAATAGATATTTGTAGATACAGACTTTTTCTCCCTCTGTTGTTTAATACCCCAAACCCATACAGTTAGTGTGGATTCCTCTTGCCATCCACAGTAATGAGCCAGTATCATTCTTCTCCCCAGGTGTCTGTGCCTTCAGGTCTTCTACACAATGTAATACCATGATCTGGTCAGAAATATCCATATTGGATTTCCTTTACCAGAGGAACCATTCAGTATCTGTAGAGCCTCCTTCGTTTGTGGTGATTATCACTATTACCACTATGGCTGTGACAGGGTGTATGATAGAGGCTGGGGCTGCTGCTACTGCACTCCTTAGACCACTTGTTCCTGGCTCAGCTCACATACGAGCAGTGGTGCCTGCAGGCAGGTACCAACCCTGAGAGAAATCCAAGAGGTCCTGGTGGAGATGGAGGACAAGTCCAAGGATTTCATTGGCTCAAAATCCTGGATCGGCTCATTTGAGATCGCCCTGTGTCTCGATAAGTTTTATGGTGTTCTCTACAAACTTCAGCATGTCCGCCTGGGGAAAGAGCTGGGACAGTACATGGAAGCAGTTTATTCCCATTTCGATAGCTTAAGGTCCCTGGTGATGATGGGAGGTGACTCGGATAATTCTTCAAAAGGAATTTTGGGAATTTGTTCCAGTGTGAAAGGCCACTATGTGCTGGTCCTGGACCCTCACTTTTTGGGGAAAACTATGGATGCAGAAATGGCCCAGAGCAACTGCTGGGTTCAGTGGAGGAAGCTTGACTCTTTTGAACATGACTCCTTTTACAATTTCTGTTTGCCCCAGTGTAAGGCTGCTAAATAAACGTGTTTTGTGATACTATTTGGTGGGTTTTCTGCCTAACATGAAGTCATTTCATGATCTGTGGAGTCACTACTGCATCAGACTTTACCTATCTTGCATTTCTCCAACCAGCTTGAAATCATGCTTCACTTAGCTGTGCATCTGTTTATGTCGTGCTGTTAAAGAGAATGTACTGGATTCACAAAGCTTTGCCCTAGTGCAGTCCCTGTTTCCACACTGCTAACTGGGTTTTGTGCAACACAGTGTTAATCATCAAAGCTCAGTTTGCACCATTAGAATGGACTTTCGCTGGGGCAAAGGGTTGAAGAGGCCATAGTTCAAATTAGGGGGAAGAGACCTGCATAAAGGTGCTATACCATTCACAAACTATTTTGTGCATGCAACAGCCATTTGCAGAGAACCCTTGCATGGAGAAAATACTGCCAACCAAGACCTGGCAGTATTCTGCGCAACTCTAGTGGCTGACGGCGGTACTACAGCACATCTCATACCCACAGCACTGTGACCCTTGAAATGTAGTGGTTCCTTCCCCCTCCATGGTCCCTGATCACTATCCCTTTTATGTAAAAAGAAGTTCCACTGGTAGTCCAGTGGTCCCTCCCCCATTCTCAAGTCTCCGTCCCAAAATGAAAAACATTATTCTCTTGTAGTCTAGTGGTCCTTTCCCCCTCTGCCGTTCACCAGTTGCTGTTCTAAGTAAAAGAAAACAGTCCTTTCCTGTACCCCCCTCGCTCCCTAAGAGAAAAAACAAAGTGTCCCATTTCCCTGGTGGTCTAGTGGACCCACCCACCCTGGAAGGCAGTGACCTCCAACCCAGGTGGTGACCAGCACAGCCCTCCTCTCATCACCATGGCAGACCACTGACTGAACTGTGAATGAGTGAGTACACTATACACTGTGGGGTAATTGTAGTGTATATTGTACTCACTTATTCACAGTACAGTCGGTGGCCGGCCGTGGCGGTGGAGGAGGGCTGTACTGGTCACCGACTAGGTTTTGGGATGGGGGAGCAGGGTGGCAGGTCACTGTCTGTTAGGGTGGGGTCCACTAGACCAACAGGGAAAGGGGACACTTTTGTTTTTCCCCAAGGAAGCAAGGTGGGGGGGAGGTACACTGGACACCAATGACTATAATATATATTTATTGGGCGCGTGTTCAGGTGGGGTAGGATCCACTGGACTATCAAGGAGGGACTGTTTTCTTTTACTCTGAATGGTGATCAGTGACTGGAGGAGGTGGGAGGGACCACTAGACTGGAATAATGTTTTTCATATTGGGACAGAGATCCTAGAAAGGGGGTGAGATGACTAGACTGCTAGGGAATAATGTTTTTTTTCATAACAGGATGGAGATTGGAGAAGGGGAGGGACAGGGAATGCTACACTACCGGGGAATCATTTCTTTTAGTCTCGGAATGGTGATCAGGGAACGGGGGAGGGGTGAGGGACCACTGGACTACCTTTTTTAATATCAGAACAGCGATCATGGAATGGGAGTGGGGGGTAGGGACCATTAGACTACCAGGGAAACTTAATTTACACATTTTGTTTTTTTTATTATTGGATGGTGATTGGCAGAAGGCAACACTGGACCTTGTGCTCACAAATGGGGACAGTGTGATGGGGAAAACAGTGGGGGAGCACTTGGGGAACAGTGACCACCAGTCAGTGTGATTTGAAATCACAGAAGGAACAGAACCAAACCACACAAGAACACGTATCCTGGATTTTAGGGGGGCAGACTTTGGGAAAATGGGAAGATGCTTGAAAAAGGAAATAATGGGAATGAGGGGAATAGGGTTGAGGAACAGGGGGACAATATTTAAAATGGGGATTACAAGAGCAACAGAATTCTGCATTAAACAAGTTAGCAAGGGGCAAAGGAAGAGGAGGCCATTATAGTTTTCAAAGGAGGTAGCGGAGAAAGTGAAAGCCAGAAAGATTGCATTCAGGCAGTACAAAGAGATGCAGACAGAAGGTGATAGGGATAAGTACCAGGAGAAGCAAAGGGAGGCAGGGAGGTCTGTAAGGAAAGCCAAAGCTCTGACAGAAGAGCGCATTGCAAAATCAGTGGGTAGAGGGGACAAAACCTTTTACAGGCACATAAGTGAAAAAAGAAAGGCAAAGAGAGGGATAATGAGACTGAAGGGGGAGGATAGGGCACACGTGGATGAAGACAACAGTAAAGCAGACATAATGAACAGGCATTTCAGCCCAGTCTTTACTGAGGAAGAGGATGGTAATGGGCCTGAAGGGAGTACAAGGGATGGGAACAGCACAGAAATGGACAAAAGTCCCTTTACATGAGAAAGGGTCCTGAAAGAACTGGAAGGAATAAGAGTTGATAAAGCAATGGGGCCAGGTGGGGTGCACCCCAGGGTCCTAAAAGAATTAAGAGAGGTGGTGGCTGAATCCCTGGCAATTCTGTTTAGCCAATCACTGGAATCAGGGCAGGTACCAAAGACAGGAGGACAGCAGATGAAGTCCCCTTATACAAAAGCAGGAACAAAGAGGTAGCGGAGAACTATAGACCAGTCAGCTTCGCCTCAGTAGTGAGGAAGATAATGGAAGCACTACTAAAGGAGAGATTGGTGAAACATCTGGTTGCCAGCGCACTACAGGACCCAAGGCAGCATGGTTTCACCAGGGGAGGTCATGTCAGACCAACCTCATTGAATTTTTCGACTGGGTGACAAGGGAGGTGGATCAGGGGAGGGCAGTGGACATGGCCTATCTAGACTTCAGCAAGACCTTTGACACTGTACCACATAGAAGGTTAGTAAATGAACTGGGGAATGTGGGAGTAGGAAGGACAGCAGTGTGGTGGGTAGGTAACTGGCTGGGTGGCAGGACACAGAGGATAGTGGTAAATTAAGCAATAATGCATGACAGGGTGTGGGTTGTGGTGGGATAACCTCACGCCTTGGTGGTTGGGCACAAGGCCACAGGCCGAGTGCATCCAATGTCCCAGAAGGGAGGTTATCGCAGAACAGCCCACACCCTGAAGTGCATTATTGCTATTATACAATGGCTCATTGTTATACAAAATAAAAACATTTAAAAAATGTTTTTAGTAGATTTTTAGTGTGGCCATATATCTTTGATTTTTAAGAGAAGATAATAACAGTGGAGGATGGAATCCAACGAATCAGTTCAGTGAGGTTGTGCTCAGATAACCTCACTGTTGCAAAGGGCAGACAGTCAAACAGGATCCAGGAATTTTTATTGCCATTGTATAATGGTTGTCACTCCACAGAGGGAAGAGTGACCAGTGGAGTACCACAGTGATCAGTACTGGGACCAGTCCTATTCAACGTCTTTTTTCTTTGTGAAGTTTCTTTCCCTTCAGTCACCACCGACTGGGGCCTCTTCAGTTGGACTACCTTATCCCCTCCAGCCTGAGATCCTCCCATCTGTGCCTGGATACACAACATGCCCGTGACACACCTGATAGAGTCGATCCCCCCAGAATGCTCCCCCCGGGGTGGGGCTGCCTTCTGCTCCATGGTGCTTTCATCCAGCACTCCACAGGCAGAGGCGATGTTGGGCCCAGAACATAGTGGGCAGGATCCAGCAGTGGCGGTGGGGGAGGCGATGTCTACTCCCCAAGTCAGTGGGTGGTTTCACTTCTTCTAGTTCTCCCCCTAGAAGCCTGGATGTGCAATGCCATCCAGTGCTACTGGGCGCACTCCCGCACCCAGCTCGTCGACAGCTGCCAAGGTTCCTCCCCTGAACCTAGCATGATCCCTGGACTGTGGCACTCCCAGTCTCTGCTAGGAGCTGCTCATGCTGGGGAGTCATCCACCCACCTTCTCCAGGAGAGGAGAAATGTCCTCCAGATGCTCAATCCTCTCTGTTTCCTGCCGATCCCTGATGACCCAGGCTCGCACCCAAACCTGGGTTGCCGGCATGGTGCAAGGAGTGGTATCCAGTGCCTCAACCTTCAGTGCCACCAGACTGGCTGCCTTTTTAATGTCTTCATTAGTGACATTGCACAGAACCTAGAAAGCAAAATTTCCCTGTTCGCTGATGACACAAAGCTCTGTAACAGAGTGGATATACCAGAGGATGTGGAGAGAATGAGGAGCGACCTGCAGAAACTTGAAGAATCGTCAGGTGTTTGGCAATTGAAATTCAATGCAAAGAAGTGCAAGATTATGTATATGGGGCACAAAAACCCTGGAACAATGTATCAGTAGGGGGTGAGGATATAGCATGCACCAAGCAGGAAAGGGATATTGTGGTTATCATTTCTGATGACCTCAAGGTAGGGAAACAGTGACAAGGCAGTAGGTAAAGCAAATAGGATGATGGGATACATAGGCAGGGGCATCACCAGCAGGAAAAAGGAGGTCATAATTCCACTATATGTGGCACCAGTGAGGCCCCACCTGGAGTGCAGTGTACAGTTCTGGAGACCTTCTCTATGTAAGGACATAGACAGGGCAGAGAAGGTTCAGAGGAAGGCAACAAAGATGGTTCATGGATTGCATCACAAGTCCTATGAAGACAGGTTGGAGGACTTTAATATGTACTCCCTGGAGAGAAGGAGGGAGGGAGAGAGGGGATATGATAGAGACATACACATATCTTACAGGGAGGAACAGGGTGCAGGAATACACTGTTTTTCAGTGAAAAAGATGTTCTAGGACTAGAGGACATGGGATGAAGTTGGAAGGAGGGTGATTCAGAGGAAATGTGAGGAAGAATTTCTTCACAGAATGGGTGGTGGACAAGTGGAACATCCTTCCAGAGGAAGAAGTCGGGGCTGAAATAATAATGGATTTAAGACTGCATGGGATAGACATAAAGGGATTCTGAAGGTCAGGGGTAAGGGACAACAGACTTCTAGAAAAACATAAAGTGAATTTACAAGCTCAAATGGGCAGATTGGGTGGGCTGTAGACCCTTATCTACTGACAGCATCTATGTTTCTATGATCCAAGATGGGGGGAACCACTGGACTACTAGGGATATTTTTTTCTTTCATAAGAGGTCAGCGCTCGGGGACAGGAAGGCACCATTATACCACCAGGGAAGATTTTGTCTCAATACGGGCAAGGCAGTCCTCACAGCCCATATAAATAGGCCCATAATGGTCAAGCAAATGGCCAGCTAGTATCGTGCATGCCCAATGGGCTCATTTGCATGTCGGCTTTTGTGAATCTTGTAAATCACAAATAGCTTATGGATGCTGTTCATTGTGGGGCTATTTCCAGGGATTCAGGTCAGGGCAGCAGTATGGGGGTTAGAGGTAGTGGTAATGGGGTTACTGCTGCCTCTACCTAGCCATAGTCACAGTTGGATAGTGCCCTATGCTATCCATCTGTAAATAGCATTTTTTACTACCTGGGATTTCGAATTGGCAGCACAAACTTGTGTTGTGTTTTCCTGAATCTAGACCCAGGTTTCCACAAAATCAAAGGCTTGTAACTATTGTTTTGTCTTAGGGGTATCACAGTATGACATTCTGTTGGAGTGATAATCATCACATGTCATACAGCAACTATCATTATACATTTTATAGAAAAAGTCATTTTTTTACAAAAAGAAAGTCTGCTCAAACTTTTATAGCAAGGAGTGTTGGCGTGGAAGGGACAGTTGTCCCTAAAAATATTTAGTTGAAAGCATTGTAAACCATGAACCAATGTTGCAGTATTGGAAATTGCCCACAGTATCAATGCTGTGACTTCTGATACAGTGGTATTATATAAAACCGTGATACCGGGACATCCCCCTTCTGTTTATTTTTTAATAACCCAAGGGAAATCTTGGGAGCTCTGGACTCCAGGGCTACTGCTGATTTTCACCGCTGTAGAAATAGTAGATTAGAGTGCATGGTCTTCTTTACCTATGCAAGCCTGAGTCCCATAAAGGGAGTTACCATTCCATGACATGCACCTCCAGAAAAGAAAAAGATGGTTTCGTAAAATAAGATGTATATACTAAAACTGTTGGATGCACAGCCTAAAATGCACCCTAGCATTCACTCCTCATCCCATTATTTACCACCAAAGTATGTTTCAGAAACACCTCTAGAAGGGCTAGAAATTTATTTTACAATTTTGTGTTTTGGACAGAGTTCCAGAATTTGTGATGTTGGCATTCTGTCCCCAAATCTGGTGTATCAGCTCAGGCTACACACAGTTATACTGCACTTTTGTGCACAAAGCAAAAATCAAATTCAAACCCACCATTAGAAACTGATTACCACCCACCACCAGAGCAGCAGGGCTTCTACTCATGGCGCTGATGAGCTTGGTTCAGGACAGAGTCAAGGCCATCGGAGATCCGGGGTGGAGTGGGGTGGGGTAGAGGATGTTGTTAACAGATGATTTTCTCCACGGAGGGGGTACAGGGGTAACATCAGATGGGGATGGAGCAAGTGCTGCAGTCATTTGTGGGCACTGGCATGCCGACACCCAGTGATGCAGCACACCTCTGGTGGGAGGCAGGAAAAAAGGAAAAATAGGGAAACGGATTGGGCCGGTGAAGCCCCTGTCTGCCCACCACGTTAAGTGCTTGGACTCCTCCCACACCCGTCATGGGGACTCTCCAAGATCTTCACCTCCACTGCAGGTGGCCTGATGGACTGCAGGGAAGAAATGCTGAAGTGAATATACCTGAACCTGAGTGGTAAGCCGGGGGTACAGCATAGTAATGAGATGAAGGTGGACCTTGGAAGCCTGGCAGGTATGTATGGAGCAGTTTCAGGTGAGTGGTATTGGGACTTAGTGAGGTGGTGGTAGGAGGTCCCAACAAAGCACCAAGAGGGATAAAATATGTTCCAAAAAAAGGGAGGCATTGCCAGCAGCAGAAAATTGGTATTTTGTCCACACTGTCTGGTGTGCTTAAAACACCAAATTAATTTAAAATTCATGTTCTGTACGGATTAGCCAGCCAATCTTCACACTTGCCTACTTGGGTCTGTGTTGTACATTTTCTTGTTCTGTGATACATATGACCATACAAACTGGCATCAATAGTCAAACTAGAATTTTAGTCCAGTTTAGGTCCAGCCACCTTTTACACAGGCAAGTATTTCACTTTCCTGCATATACTGTATATCTTTAACTCCTGCTACAACATTTTAGACCTCTGTGCTGCACATGAGATGTGTTGATGTGAAAGCCCTGTGATGTTATTAAGAAAAACAAAACTAGAATTTTAATCCACTTTAGGTTCAGCCACCTTTTACACAGGTCAGTATTTTTTTTTTGTAAAATGTTTTATTTAATAATAGAAAGACAATACAGAACAATGCGTTCATTAGGTAAAAGTAATTCATGCAACTAACATAAGTAGTAGTAGTAGTAGTAGTAAAATGTTATTTATACAGAGAATTATGCCATTAGGGGTACAAGATCCCTATTTACAAGGCATACCTGTTCAGTAACAAAATAAATATACACAGTAAACAAATACACATTACAGATACAATTCTCATGCATTCAAGTACATACATTCTTTCTTTGTTTTAAACAGCCAAACATCATAAATGTTGGCATTCAAACTTTATATAAGGACATATAACATATACCTGTGCAAAAATTAAAAAAAAAGCATTTCATCCAACATATTATCACATTTATCATCTCTAACGACTAAACTAACCAGAGACTCATCAGACTAAGTAGTGCGATTTGAAGTAAAGGAATGGATATCAGCTTACGAATTTTAATAATAGATCGCTTTAAAAGAACTATATGGCAACAGCCATTATGTTTAACAGTGATGAAACAGTTAATTAATATTTTCCTGCATATATATTCCTAACTCCTGCTACAAAATTTGAGACCTCATTCTTCACTGCACGTGTGACATGCTGATGTGAAAGGCCAGTGATGTTATTAAGAAAAAAAACTTGAAGAGGGTTAAAGGCCTGATGACATAAAGTCCAAAGAAAACTAACATAAAATGGTTTGTACTGTTTGCATTATTTGGTATCAGCTCTGTTCAGTTTTTCTTCACATTCTAGTGCCAATACAAGGATAAACTATGCCAGTATCGGGACTGACTCTGGTAGATATGCTACTTAACACGACTGGGACAACAGGTTAAAATGATTTTTTTAAGAAAGTATGAAAACTGGATCAAATCTCCTTAGCACATGAGAACGAACTACTGCAGTAATTGCTTAGTGCAGATATGATTGTGAAATAGTCCTTGGCCACAGCCAGAGTGAATCTTGAGTTAAGGAGAGTGATGAGGGTGCAGCTTCTGTTGCCTTCGGCTGTTGCATTTCTTGGTGGCAGAGTGTCTGGTCTGCTTCTGGGCAGTTTCCAGTTGGTCCTGTATGGCTTTCATCTTTAACAAGATGAATTCAAACTTCAATAAAGCCAGTTCCAACCCAGATAAATCCTGTTCCTGCTTATTGGATTCATCAGGAGAACTTGAAGTCACAGAAGTGAACCCGGAGGTGTCTGTGACACTTGGACAGCTGGTTCTGATTACACTATGATTTTTGTAATATAAAAATGTGGTATTGAGTGTCTCTCATGAGACATGCTATTTCAGCAAAAAGATAAAAGCCAGGAGATAATTACAGGTTAGAAGAGACCTAAATTAAAGATCTCCTGTTTATCTAGCTCAATTGTAGTTGCCAGCTGTTAGGCTAGAAATCATAAACTTTTATGACATTTAGAGGAAGGATACAGGTTATGTCACTGTGGTACATAGTCATAAAATGATGTCCTTGAGAGAGGATGCTACTCGAGGATGAAAGAAAGGACTTGGAAAATTACAGACTTAATTGGGAAGTCATATGGGGAAACAAGTTTTTTTTTTGCTGATGTCTTCTATTAATTTACCTCTTGACACAAGACATCCTGATTATATACTTTTTTTTAAAACAGAGGAGGAGCTGAGTGACATCATGGAGAAGGCAAGCTCAAGACAGTTTGTTAATTATGCTGTGAGTGACCTGTAGACTCACACATGTTTGGACTCTCTTGATAAAAACATCTGTCTATCAGCACTATTAGAAGAGATACATTAGATATATAAGTCTAATTGTCTGGTGGTAGGAATTTTGCACTTTTTTTAACCCTTGTTCTTTTAAGTGATTGTATGTTTTTGTGATATATTGTTCTGTATTTACATGTTACATATATCTATTTTTAAGTAAACTTCTACTTTAGAGACTACTTGTTGTGCCTTTGAAATTCTTTTTCTTGACAAGTGAAGCATATATGGTTAAAGTTGACACTGTGAAAAAGCTTAATGGTGATACCAAACTGGGAAAAGGTAAGAATGTTTGCTATAGTCGTCCACAGAGTTTTTAAGGGTTCATTTTGTACCTGCTTAGGTGCCCTAGGCAAAAGATATCTGGCAGCCCCCAAAGAAAAGAATTATCTGAGCCTGTACATTGGGTACACTAGCATGTGGTTCACAGTTTGAATCCCTCCAGAACTTGAGACCAAAGGTTGATTCAAACCCACAAAACAGACAGGAGGGTTACTCTGTTCTGTTGCTGTTCACAATACTGTGCTTGGAGGTTGGCACTGTGGGAGCAGAGGGCCTGACCTGCTGAGTGGAGTTGTGACAGATTGGTTGGCAGCAGTGCGATATGTTTGGTATTACAAGCTTTCTTGTTCAGTGTGTCAGCTTGAGACCATGAGCTCACTTGCAAAGAAAGAAAAAGGCAGTGATTTATTTTTAAAAAGGAGACAGAACTATATCATATGGCATACAGTCAAGTTCCTATCCATTTTATTTTTTTTTCTCTAAAGTGCAAGTCAGAGTAGCCATAGTTTGGGAAGAAGATGGCTTCCAACTATAGCAGGCACACTGTAGACTACTTAAAGCAGTTGTGTGGGACAGAGGAGTCCTGTTTCAGGTGAAAGCCACCAAACAGAACCTCGTGGATGCCCTGATGGTAGCAGATACCCAGAGCATCGAGTCACAGACAGTGACTGAAAAGGACCGAACTTTGAGTGTGCCAGGGCTAGCGGCCAGTGCAATGTCCAGATCTGATGAGGAGGCGACAGGGCCAGTGCCAGTGAAGTGCTACAGCAGCAGGGAAAGGTCACCAGTATCCTGGATCCGGAAGTACTCAGGATGCAGATTGAGCTGCGCCGAATGGAGCTGGAGTTCCAGGAGAAGAGAGAGTGAGAACAGCGAGAGGCAGAACTAGAGAGATGAGAGGCAGAGCAGGAACAGCGGGAGGCTGAGCATGAGGAGCGTGAGCACCAATGAGCCTCAGAGGAGAAGTGGGAGCAAGAGCGGTGAGAGGCAGACCGTGAACAGCGAGAGGTGGACCATGAGGAGCATGAGCACCAGAAGCAACATGAAATGGAGAAGCTACGACTCCAACTAGCAACACCAGAGCAGGTAAGTGGCTTGGGTTTAACTGAGACTACAGGACTGGGTTACAAATTGAATTCCAAATTGATAGCCGAATTTAAAGAGGGGGAGGATATGGATGCCTTTTTAAATTCTTTTGAAAAAGTTTGTATTCAGACTAAAATTCCTAGGGAGTCCTGGAGCTTCCAGCTATCCCCGCTACTTACCTGGAAAGCTCAGGATGCATTTGGTCAAATGGACAATGAGGACAGTGATGATTACAAAAAAGTTAAAGCTGCACTGTTAAAAAAAATTGTATTAACTGCTGAATCATACAGAGCAAAATTCCTTAAGCTCAGGAGATGCCCTGGCATGAGCTACAAGGAGCTAGCCATGAATCAACGTCAGTTTTTAAAACATTGGTGAGAAGGAATTGAAGCAAACTCTGTTGTCAAAATTGAAAATGTGATTTTATTAGAACATTTTTATTGGGCATGCCCAGCTGAGCTAAAAACCTGGCTGGAGGACCAAGATCCCAAAACAGTGCAAGAGGCGCCTGAACTCTCAGACCACTGTACCAAGAGCAGACCTGCCCTGAGAGTGAATAGGGTGGGTGTGGCAGTGCAGAAAGGGAAAGCATGCCTTCAGGGCAGCTAAAACCCTCACTGCCTCCACCAAAACCAGTTAGCCCCAGGTTTCAGAGAAAAGATTTCTCTGAGAAAAGAAATGAATGTTGGTTGTGTAAAGAAACTGGGCATATTGTCAGACAGTGTCCCGAATGGACTAGCAATAATACGCAAGGTGGAGCTAGGAAAGAAGTGGGTTGTTTGTGTGTTCCTGGAAGCATGCCTATGAACATGAGGGAACACATGCACCCAGTCATGGTGAATGGTGTATAGACACAAGGGTTAAGGGACACAGGGGCATCCTTTACCTTGGTAAAGGAGGATCTAGTACAGCCAGGTCAGCTTATGCCCAATAAATACATCACTATACAGGACTTTACTGGTGAAGAGAAAACATTGCCCCTCCCTACTTTTCTCCTAGACTGAGGTGAAACAGGGGGAACTGTGCAACAGGTGGCTGTAGCCAAAACCTTAGAAGTGGATGTGATCCTGGGCAACAATCTCAAACAAGAGATGGTGTGTGCAGTTACCCATAGCCAAGTGGCAAGGGAAAATTGAAGTTCCCTGAACCTGACAGAAGCCATTGTGGAAACCACTGGGAGGCTGATTCCACAGCCTGTGTCTCCAGAGGAGGAGATTAATAAAAAGGGGGTAGAAATGTTAACAGTAGCAGTTAACCACACAGCTACAGAGGGTTTCTCCGAAGAGGGGAGGAATGACTCATTGTCAGAGGGTTGGGATTGACAGTGATCCTGAGTGGCCTGACGCTAGTGCTAGGGACCCTAGTTTAGTGATGGAAGGGTACCTGTCCCATGCCTTGGGAATGTGTGAAGGGTTTGCAGCTGCTCAGAGAAGTGACCCTAGTCTAGAGAAGCTGAGGGCTTGGGCAGACTCTGATGGGGCACAGGGAGGTGATAGCAGACATAAGGTTTATTGGGAAAATGGACAGATGTATACACAGGCTGTGCAGACAGAGGGAGGGGTGCTAGGTAGGCAGCTTGTCATTCCCCAGGGGTATCATGAGCAGTTGCTCAAGATTGCACATGATATTCCCTTGTCTGGTCATCTGGGAATTGGCGCACACTATGCAGCGGTTGGCCCAGACTTTGTATTGGCCTAACTTCACCCAGCAGGTGAAGGAGTATTGCAGGTCTTGTCACTGGTGCCAAGAAATAGGGAAGGTGGGCAAGAAAACCCAAGCTGCCCTGATTCCATTTCCCATAGTGAAGGAGCCATTCCAAATGGTGGGAATGGATATTGTGGGGCCTTTAAATACCCTCAGCTCCTCAGGGAAGAGATTCATCCTGACTGTGGTGGATTATGCCACCCGGTACCCAGAGGCAGTCACCCTATCCTCACTGAGGACGGACAATGTGGCAGATGCCTTACTTGGGATTTTATCTCATGTTGGGTTTCCACAGGAGGTTATCACCAGTCGAGGGGGTTCCTTCATGTCGGACCTGATGAAATGTTTATGGGAGAAGTGTGGGATGGTGCAGGCCAATGGGCTTGTGGAAAGAGTCAGTGGTACCCTGAAGTCAATACTCTGGGCATTTGCTGAACAGCATGGGAGGGACTGGGAGAAATACCTTCCCCACCTGTTGTTTGCATACAGGGAGGTGCCCAAAGAGTCAACAGGATTTTCCCCCTTCGGACTCTTATATGGAAGCCGGATACATGGGCCCCTAGACTTGATCTGGGAAGACTGAGAAGGCAAGCATGCCACCCAGGGAACTCCCATAGTAGATTATGTCCTAAAATTTAGGGAAAGGCTGTAGAAGCTTATGGGGACAGCCCAGAGCAATCTGGCAGCTGCCCAACAGAAACAAAAAGTGTGGTACAACTGCAGAGCCAGAGTTTGCTCGGACATAGTGGGTCAGTAAGTCATAGTCCTTATTCCAGTCTGGGAAGACAACCTGCCAGCTGAGTGGGCAGAACAGTACAAAGGGGTTAGGAAGGCAAATGATGTGAACTATACTGTAGAGTTACCTGACTGAAGACAGACAGAAAGGATGTACCATGTTAACATGATGAAGTCATATGCAAATAGGGCTGACACGGTGTTTGCAGTGTGTAGTCCTGGGGAAGGGATGGATGAAGGAGACCCCCTTCTGGACTTGCTGAAAGAAAGCAAGTGGGAGACCTCTGTGGAGGCAGTAAAATTGTCTCCCCAGCTGGCCCTGGACCAGATCCAGGAAGTAAGGGAGGTTTTAGCAGACTTTGCTCCATTGTTTAGTGCCAAGCCTGGACTAACCCCCTTAGCGACATACAATGTGGAGACCGGTACACAGATGCCCATACGGCGGACAGCATATCGAGTGTCAGAGGCTGTCCAAAAGGACATTAGGAGGGAAGTGGAGGAGATGCTGGATTTAGGGGTCATCCAGATAGATCCCACAGCCACTGGGCCTCACCCATAGTCCTTATGCCTAAGCCAGATGGCTCTACCCATTTCTATGTGGACTTTCATGGGCTAAATGCAGTCATGAAGTCAGATGCCCACCCGATGCCCTGTACGGATGAACTCCAGGACAAGTTGGGAGGGGCGACCTACCTTACAATGACTGACCTGACCAAGGGGTATTGGCAGGTAGAGTTAATGGACAGAGCTAGGGAGAGGTCAGCCTTCATCACTCCAGTAGGCTTATTTGAATTTAAAGTAATGCCCTTTGGAATGAAGAACGCCCCAGCCACTTTCCAAAGGTTGGTGAACCAGGTGTTAAATGGTGCTGAAAAGTATGCCATGGCATACCTGGATAACATTGCCATCTTTATTGCTAACTGGGAGGAACATCTATCCCACCTTAGGGAAGTGCTGGGCCGGTTTCAGAGGGACGGGCTCACTGTCAAAGCCGGGAAGTGCCAGGTGGCCATGGGAGAAGTGGCATACCTCCGACATGTGGTAGGCCGAGGACAGCTCCATCCTAACCAAATAAAGATAGAGGTAATCCAGCCATGGCCTAGACCAGAAATGCAGAAGCAGGTCATGAGTTTTCTTGGGACAGAAGGGTACTATAGAAAATTTGTACCCAGTTACAGTGCCCTGGCTGCTCCCCTATCTGACCTGGTAAAGAAAAGGATGCCAAAGAAAATTACCTGGGGATCAGCCTGTGAAGAAACCTTTACCAGACTGAAGGAGGCCCTGTGCAGTGCCCTATTTTGACAAGTCCTGACTATAGCAGACCCTTTATAGTTCAGACTGACACCTCTGACATGGGTATTGAGGCAGTACTGAGTCAGACATATAGCCAAGGGAAAGATCACCCTGTAGCCTATCTGAGTAAAATGTTACTTCCTAGGGAGCAGGCATACTCCACTGTGGAAAAGAAATGTCTTGCCATAGTGTGGACCCTAAAGAAGTTAGAGCCATACGTATATGGGCAGCATTTTGTGGTACAGACTGACCACAACCCCCAGATTTGGCTGACACAGATGGGAAAAACAATGGTAAGTTACTAAGATGAAGACTTGCTTTGCAAGGGTATAATATGACAATTCTTCATAGGGCTGGAGCGAAAAATCAGAACTCAGATGGGCTGTCTCGTGTCTATGAGGTGTGGACTGATTTGGAAGCTTAAGCCATGCAGGGGATAGGGTCCCCAAATTCAGTCTAAGTAGAGAGGACTGTGATGCTTGGACAGCTGGTTCTGATTACACTATGATTTTTGTAATATAAAAATGTGGTATTGAGTGTCTCTCATGAGACATACTGTTTCAGCTAAAAGATAAAAGCCAGGAGATAATTACAGTCTAGAAGAGACCTAAATTAAAGATCTCCTGTATATCTAGCTAAATTGTAGCTGCCAGCTGCTAGTCTAGAAATTATAAACGTTTATGGTGTTTAGAGGAAGGTTACAGGTTATGTCACTGTGGTGCAAAATCATAAAAGGTCCTTTGATGTCCCTGAGAGAGGAAGCTGCTCATGGATGAAAGAAAGGACTTGGAAAATTACAGACTTAATTGGGAAGTCATATGGGGAAACACATTTTTTTTTGCTGATGTCCTCTATTAATTTATCTCCTGACACAAGACATCCTGATTGTGTAACTTTTAATAAACACAGGAGGAGTTGGTGACATCATGGAGAAGGCAGGGTCCATACAGTGTTTTAATAATGCTGTGAGTGACCTGTAGATACATACATGTTTGGACTCTCTTTACAACAACATATGTCTATCAGCACTATTAGAAGAGCTACATTAGATATATAAGTCTAATTGTCTGGTGGTAGGAATTTTTCACTTTTTTAACCCTTGTTCTTTTAAGTAATTGTCTGTTTTTGTGATATATTGTTCTGTATTTACATTTAACATTTTTTAATCTAATTTTAATTAAGTAAACCTCTACTTTAGAGACTACTAGGTGTGCCTTTGAAATTCTTTTTCTTGACAAGTGAAGCATATATGGTTAAAGTTGACACTGTGCAAAAGCTTACTGGTTTACCAACTTAGGAAAAGGTAAGAATTATTCCTACGGTCTTTAATAGAATTTTTAAGGGTTCATTTTGTACACCTGGTTAGGTGCCCTTAGGCAAAAGATATCTGCCCCCCAAAGGGCAGAATTATCTGGGCCTGTACATTGGGTACACTAGCAAGAGGTTCATAGTTTGAATCCCTCCAGAACTTGAGACCAAAGTTTGATTCAAACCCACAAAACAGACAGGAGGGTTACCCTGTCCTGTTAAATGTTCACAATACTGCGCTTGGAGGTTGGCACTGTGGGAGCAGAGGGCCTGACCTGCTGAGTGGGGTTGTGACAGTGTCCTCTGCTGATTTGTCCTTGGAAAAGTAGAAAAAGTGACACTAGAGTAGGGGAGCATGTTGGAAATAGTTGTTTGGTATCACAATTAAAACTCTATTTTATTTAAAAATGTTCATCAGGAAAGACATACTGAGATGGTAACAGCTTTTTTCCAGATGTGTTCTGGGAGAGGGAGAAGCGAAGAGAGTGCAAGGTGGAAAAAACTAAACAGTAATAATTACATTACAAATACAGAAGTCACAGCTATACAGTATACCAAAGGAGCATAATCATAGATCCCAAAGGCAATTAAAGTTATTAAAATAAAAGTATATTAAAATAAGGAGCATCCAGTGTTGTACATGGGGCTGCTAAACCTATTTTCTGTCCTATTTCTTTTTTCTTTTTTCTTTTTGCCTGCTAAGCCCTGGCAGGCGGTTATGGCCCGCTGATTGAAGGGACACTGTATCTCCAGTCCCACTGCTCCCATGCTAGGTGGCTCCCCCCGGTTGTTTCCCCGCAGATTGCCCCATGCGGCAGGATCAGGAGGAGATTGCTGGCTTCTCTCCCCTCCCAGAGACCCAATCCAGAATCCAGGGGACTTCTCCCAGGAGTAGCGGACCATCATCGAGTCTGCCAGGCTCTCCTTTCCTGTTTTCACCCGGGCCCCTTCGCCTCCTATATGAGGATGTCAGCTTCAAGCCTTATGACCTCCAGCCACCAGCAGAGGGCAGTCAATGAGCAGGATGACTAGTCACCCTTCCCCTGAGAGGCGAGAGGTTTACTTGGACACAGTCCTCTCTCCCCCTGCCAATCCCTGGCAGCCCAGGGTCGTTCCTGAACCTGAGTCACCGGCGTGGCATGAGGTGTGGCATCCAGCACCTCAACCCTCAGTCCCATCAGGCTGGTGTTTTCTGTCCTATTTCAAGGAGAACCTTCCTGCAAATAACTTTTGTACCTTCATGACCTCTACAGGGTAACAGTGAGGCAATTCTAGGGCCAGAGATTATCACAAGATAAAAGGTGGCATGCTGCATGACCACATGAGAAACATAGAACCAGAATTTATCAGCAGATAAAGCCTGCTTGGCCCACCCAGTCTGCCCATTTTTCCCTGCCTATAGTACTACTGCATACCGTGCTTGATCTCTGGCTCTTTCTCCCTCCCTCCGTTCCGTTCCATTAAGATTCTGTTGGTCTGTCCCATGAATTCTTGAACCCACCACTGTTTCCGCCCCACCTCCTTGGCTGGTAGGATGTTCCAGGAATCCACCACACTTTCTGTGAAGAAGTGCTTTCTCATGTCTCTCCTAAATCTAACCCCCTCTAAGTTCATAGCTTATCCCCTTATTCTTGAGTACCTTTTTTTCTGAAAAATACTTTCCTTCTGGACTGAGTATATTGCCTGTGAGGTGTCTCCCAACTTTCCTTGTTGACAGCCTCCTAGTGCTTATCTGGGTAAAATTTTCCTCATAAATCTTTTCCTTTAGTGTGCTGAATGACAACTTTTACTTTTACATTAGCGCTCCGCAAAATTTTTATTTTTATCGCGACAGCGCTATCTAGACTTTATTTTTACCATGACTATTTACTTTAAAGCCTAATTTTATCACAGGAGTTTATTTTTGATGGTTTCTTTCATTTTTGACTAATTTCTTGTGGGAACCGTCAAACTAGGGACAGTTGCCTTGTTTTTTACCTCAGACCTCGCTGGGTTTACCACGAGGCACCTGCAGTAGATTTCAAATTTAAACAGTGCCTGGGGGGTTTCTCTCTAGATTGGCAATTACAAGGAAGCATTTTTTGTTATATTACTGGACCTTGGTATCATCTGTGTCAGGACTGTCCATAAGGGTTCAGCAGCCACCTGTGCACAGTTGAGTATTACTGGTTTTCTATTAAGATAGGCACTGGTACAGATCCCAGTTTTACAACAACAACAACAAAAAATAACACATCCTCCTGACATGCCTGTTCTGGTGAAACCATTCAATCAATATGGCGGCACTGACTGCCGCTGTGCACAGTGCCCCAACCCACTTCATGTGCCGATGGGGGAGCCCACTCCCCATCAGCATAATGCCCCTCTCCTATTTAAAGTGTATGCCAAGGGGTGCCGAATCCTCCACAACAGTCTGTCTTTGCCCATGAGGGGCCCAATCCCCATCGGCTTCGGTCCCCCCTTTCCTATTTATTTTGCTGATGTGGGAGCCCATTCACCATTGGCATAATGCCCCCTCCCCTACTTTTGTTGTGTGCCAGAGGTGCCCACCGGCTTGTCCCCCCTTCAGTTTTTGCTGACAGGGTTGCTCAATCCTTGGCTACAGCAACCCCCAAAAATACTTAGTTGGCATGCTGGGAGCCCACCCCAGCATGCCAAATGCCCTTGAAAAACCAAAACCATCCCACATTGTTTTCTGTTTTTTTTAAACCTGTGAAAGAAGAAAACGGTCCCTCACGGTCTTATTGCCCCCTCCCACAACCTGCTCCCACTGTCTGCATGCCCTGCCTTCCCACACCCTCCTCACCCAGTACTCACCTCCAGAGCCCGGTGCGACAATCTTCAGTGGACTGAGAACACGTCTGCACTCTACTAAGCCGACCGCAAACTAAAGAAATGTTGGTAAGCTGTATAATGGCATAAATAGGGTTTTTTCAACTTTGGTGCAAATCTTGGCCATTGTTTGGAATTTTGGCACCAAATTTTCAACATGGGGTTATTGGGACCCCTCCTCATGAATTCGGTCACTGTCATGGCATTATTCTGTCCTGGAAAGTGGTCTTGCAGTCACTGCATGGAATCATCTTTCGGGAACGATTAACAAAACGACAGTGCCACAGCTCATGGGGGGGGGGGGCTCTCCAAAAACCTATGTTGCAAATGGCTATTTTACAAGCATGCATTGTGCAGTTTCCACGCACTCTCATAACTTCATGAATTTGTAATATTTTCACTCCAGATTTTCAAAATTGGCATTTTCCCATATCTCCTTATGAACAGTACAGCTGTCATTTTACATATCCTGGCTGAAATGTGTTTTCACTTGTCTGGCGCAGGATAGCACGGTCGCTGTGCAAAATCAGTTTTTGGGACAGTATGAGGAAATGACAGTGGCACTGTTGATGAGAAGCGGTCCTAAACACCTGTGTTGAAAATTTGGTGACGAACATCCATAAAATGACTGTGTTTGTAAGTTGCGAAGTTTCCATGCACCCTTGTAACTTCTCAAATTTGCAATATTTTCATGCCAGATTTTCAAAACTGGCATTTTTTCACACCTCCTTATGCACAGTATAGCTGTCATTTTTCACATCCTGCCCAAAATGTGTTTTTGCACATGTGGCGCACAATGGTGTGGTCACTGTGGGAAATCAACTTTTAGGACAAATTAACAAAATCACAGTGCCACTGTTCATTAGGAGATGTCCCAGAATGCCTATGTTGAAAATGTGGTTAATAAAATCCTGAAAATAATTGGGTTATGGACGCATGTTGTGTAGTTTCTATGCATGCTCATAACTTTACCAATTTTTCATATTTTCACTCCAGATTTTCAACATTGCCATTTTTTACACCTCCTCATGAACAATACAGTTATCATTTTTCACATCCTGCTCAAAACGTGTTTTCGTCCCTGTGTTGGGAAATGGCATAGCCACTGTACAAAACCACTTCCAGCTAACAAACTGATAGTGCTGATCTTCATGAGATGGGGTCACAAAAAGCCTATGTTGAAAATTTGGAGTGAAAATACCAACAAACGCCTATGTTGTTATGATTTCCAACTGGAACACCCCACCCTGTAGAAACTGACAGGTGTCAGGGGTGTGACGTGGGATCACTGGCTGTAATGCTTACGCCATTTCACACCCACCCTGCAGCCAATGACAGGCATTGAGGTCTACCTTAGAGTGTTTGTCCCTAAAGTTCACCCCATTCTCCTATACTGCACCCACCTCAGCATATTTCCTTATGGAATGGTGTTAGTATAAGGCCCAAACACCCCAAAGCACACCATGACACTTGTCAGTGTCTACAGGGTAGGGTGAGGTAGAATGGCATGTGCGTTATAGCTGACGACCCAAAGGCACACCTCAATGCCTGTCACTCTCTGCAGGGTGGGGGTGGGGTTGACTTCAGTTTAGTTCTTCACTACCATTCTTATTATGCATCTCTAACTCCTGCACAACCAATGCCAATGCCAGCAAGACAACATTCAGCATTGATAAATGCTTGTTTAAAACTAATCGTGCATGTCATCTCAGACATCTTCCGATTCGCATAAAAATAAGTGCAGCTCCTGTGGAACTCAGTTCCATTACAAGTACAGCCATTTCCTGTACCTCTTTTGTCTGGGCTCAGACCAGAAGACTGAGGCGTGTGAGGTCTGCCAAGGCTTTAACCAGGCCACACAAAAGTGCCATCAGCAGTCCCTGAAAGCAAAAATTGGCATCAGCCACCTCCGCCTCCACCTCGGCCTCAGGTGGACTTACAGGTGATGTTGCACTCCTGGTGGGACAAGGCAAAACCACAGCTCACATTAGAGTGGGAAAGCATCAGCCTCCACTGGCCCTGACACCGGCCACCAGGGATCCACAATTCAGATGCCCACTCCTACCGTCAGGCCCCAGGACTTCAACGTCGGGCAGGACAGTGGAACCTCCTGCATGACCCCAGCAGCCCACAGAGTTCGCAAGGCCCACATATCTCTTGAGACCCATGCAGATAGCTCTACCAAGATTAAGCACACCCGACGATACCCCTACATCAGATTCGGATAGTGACTCAGCTCACTCATTGGACTACGCATCACCTACTCCAGATGAACCAAAGCCTAGAGAATCACCAAAATCTCCTCCTGAGGATTCCTGTTTTATAGAACTCCTCAGAGAAATCCTGGTGGCATATGACTGGTATACTGTGGATCAAGATCCCCAATGCCAGAGATTGACAAAACATCTGGGACTTTCAGATTTATCGCCTACCCTCATTCCGCCCTGGATAGGGCCACATGAAGATTTTCCTTCCACAATCTGGAAGCAACCATATTTACTGGCATCTGTGACCAGAAAAGCGGACATTCTATACCAGACACATGAAGGTAAAGACCACCTCAGTGCTCAACGACTGTTCAGCAAAACCTAAGCACCTCAGTACCTCTCCTCCAGACAAGAAATCTAAGGTCATTGACCAATTTAAGACGAAGCTCTACTCTTCTTTAACCTAGGCTTTAGGGCACTGAACTATACTGCTCACATGATGGTCTACCAGTAATCCATTTTAGGTCAACTGGAACCCAAGACAGATAAACTCCCAGACTCTGAGTTGAAAGAAGAAATGGCGGGTATGGTCAGATTGGCTAGATCAGTTAGCTGACACACTCTGATGGCCACTTATGATGCTGTAGATGCCTCAGCTAGGGGAACAGCAACTGCGGTCAGCCTCAGGAGACAAGCGTGGCTGAGAATTTTTGGCCTTCCACCTGAGGTATGGACAGCAATCCAAGACGCTCCCTTTAGCAGTTTAGTCTTATCCGAAGGAGATGTCAAAGACAGTCAGAATAGCAAGGGCCCAAACCGAGGAAAAGATAATCAACTCGGTTAAGAAGGGAGATAAAACCTTTTATAGGTACATTATGGAGCAAAGAAAGACTAAGGCAGAGAGACTGAGGCTGAATAAAGAGGAAGGTGGTTGGGCAGGGAGCGACAGTCAAAAAGCAGGGATACTGAACAATACTTCTGTTCAGTATTCACAATGGAAAAGCAGGGGGAGATACCTAATCCAGTCAATAGAAGCACTCTGGATGGGGGGGTTGATATTTGTCCTTTCACAGAAGAAAGGGTTCTGAAAGAACTCTTACAACTGAAGGTGGATAAAGCATTGGGGCCTGATGGGATTCACCCCAGAATTCTAAAAGAACTAAGGGAAGAACTAGTAACACCACTGACTACCCTTTTTAATAAACCATGGGAGGACGGTGTGGTACCTGAGGATTGGAGGAGAGCAGATGTGATTCCTCTTCACAAAAGTGGGAGCAAGACAGAGGCAGGAAACTACAGACCTGTCAGTTTGACCTCAGTGGTATGGAAAATGATGGAATCACTGCTGAAGGAAAGAATTGTTGAGTACCTACAGGCAAGTGGGGCACAGAACCCAAGGCAGCATGGATTCACAGCAGGAAGGTCATGTCAGACAAATCTAATTGATTTCTTTGACTGTGGGTGACCAAAGTAGTAGACTAAGGAGGGGCTGTGGACATGGCCTACCTAGACTTTAGCTAGGCATTTGACACAGTCCCGCACAAAAGATTAATAAACAAATTAACCAGCCAGGGAGTGGGTCCCAGGGTGGTAGCCTGGGTAAAACACTGGCTGGACAACAGGACACAGCTGGTAATAGTAAATGGAGTGCACAGTGAAGAAAGGAGGGTTACTAGTGGGGTACCGCAAGGTTCAGTACTGGGGCCGATCCTTTTTAATGTCTTTATAAGTGACACTACAGAGGGACTAGAAGGGAAAGTATGTCTCTTTGCAGAAGACACAAAGATCTGCAACAGGGTTGATATGCAAGGTGGGGTGGAAATGATGAAAAGGGACTTGGCAAGGTTGGAGGAATGGTCAAATGTATGGCAACTTAGATTCAACACAAAGAAGTGTACAGTAATGCACCTGGGAAACAAAAACCCAGGAGAAGAGTACACAATGGGGGGGTGAGATACTGACAACAACAAAAATAGAAAGGGACCCGGGGGTAGTCATATCAGACAACCTAAAGGTGGGCCAGCAATGTGAGAAGGCAGTAAGGGGGGCTTGGGGATACTGGGATGCGTAGGGAGAGGAATCACGGTTAAAAACAGGAAGTTGTTGGCCCCCTGTACAGACAGTTGGTAAGACCACGTCTGGAGTACTGCGTACAGTTCTGGAAACCCCATCTCCGCAAAGACATAGACAGGGTGAAGGCTGTCCGGAAGAGGGCAACCAAAATGGAGTAGGGTCTGCACCAGAAGACATATGAAGAAAGACTAAAAGAGCTTAAGTTGTATACCCTCAAGGAAAGGAGGGAGAGGGGGGACATGATAGAAACTTTCAAATACCTCAAGGGAATCAACAAAGTCCAAGAGGGTAGCATCTTTCAGAAAAAGAGATGTGCAAGAACAAGGAGGCACAATTTGAAGATAGAGGGGGGACGGTTCAGAGGTATTGTGAGGAAGTATTTCTTCACAGAGAGGGTTGTAGATGCATGAAACAGCCTTCTGGAGGAGGTCGTAGAGTCAAAAACAGTAGGGGAATTCAAGAATGCATGAGACAGACATAAGGCAGTTCTAGTAGGAGGTAGGAGGAAGTAGGCTGTTGGTTAACTAGGATCTGCAGCTTATCAAAAAGGCCAGGCCTAGATCTAGTCACATCCCCATCCAACGCAAAACTACCAGCTTTCTGCTCACTGACTCCAGGGCCTGGTGTTTTCTGGTGAGATGCACTGTCTCTATGCTGGAAGGGGAGGTTCATGTATGCCTTCCCTCTGCTTCCACTAATCTAGAGGGTCTATTGAAACTTCTGGCAGAAGGAGCACAAATGATTCTGATTGTGTCCTTTTGGTCATGGCAGATCTGGTTCTCTCTGCTTCAACAACCGCCAGTGGAACCTCTGGTTCCCCCACCCATTTTTCATGATCTCTTGATCCAGGAACAGGGTACCATGGTTCATACAGGCCTACAGTCCTTCCATCTACATGTGTGGCACCTACTGACATAGCTGCTGCTCACTTTGGGATTTCTCCTAGAGTAGTACAAGTTCTAGTGGAGTTCAGAATGCCATCCACTAGAGCCACCTATGCCATGAAACGGAAGAGATTTTCCATATGGCCATGTCTGAGGAATGGGAACCCTTCTCCTGCAAGGTTATGCAGGTCTTGGTGTACCTCCTGCACCTCTTTGAACTGGGGCTCAGTTATTCGACCTTGAAGGTCCACTTATTGGCTATCTCTGCCTACCACACTCCAGTGGGTGGCAAATCTTTGGCTGAGCTGGAAGTATCCAAAACTTTCTTGAAAGGGATTATTCATATGAAACCACCAGTCAGCAGCCCTGCTCCTCCCTCGGGCCTGAATTTTATATTAGAAAAACACACTGCCTCCATTTAAATAAGTGTCAAGTTGTGACATGCACTAGCTGTCTTGGAAAGCCCTGTCTTTGGTTGATTACTTTAGCCCAAAGGATTTCTGAGCTTCAGGCCCTGATGTGTAAGGAGCCTTGTTTGATTTTTCACTGAGACTGCGCGGCTGTGCGTTCGAATCTTGAGTTTTTGCCCAAGATGGTTTCTGAGTCCACCTTAAATTAGATTCTTCAATTGCCAATGTACTACCCTGAGCATTCTAATTGGGGAGAAGCAATTCTGCATACACTGGATGTACACAAAATTCTTTGTTATTACATAAATAGGACAAAGCCGGTTCACAAAACTGACCAATTATTCATTTCCTTTGCACCCAAAAGAGAGGGTGCTGCAGTCTCAAAACAGTATTTGTCCAAATGGTTGGCAAACTGCAATACCTTCTGTTATCAGAAGTATAACAAGCCCCTTCTGGGGGAGGTTAAAGGGCATTCAGCCAGAGGCATGGGTGCTTCTACTGCTTGTTTCAAGAACCTCTCTGACGCAGGTATCTGGGTGGCTGACACGTGGAGTTCTGTCCATACCTTTACTAAGCATTACAGTTTGGACATTGCTTCTAGGCGCAGAGCAGGCTTTGGCCTAGCTGTTCTTCAGGGACTCTTGTCCTAGGATCCCTGTTTACTGCAGACTTGTTCCTACCTCCCATGTCTCAGACTTGTCTGACTTTGACTGCTTGGGACTTAGTCCTACCTGTTAGCGCCTACTGCAAGAGCCCTCTCTAAGTAAGATAGTACGGTTATGTAAGAACTTACTGTAAAGGTAGATCTTCGAGAGAGGCTCTTGCAGTTGGTACTGTTTTCTCTTCCACCTTCCTCCTGGGTTTTTTTCTGCTCTTTCTCCTATCATAGCTTTTCAGCTCCAGGAGCCTACTCCTACTTCCTGTCGCACTTTACAAGGTCTCCAGCAGGAGAACAGGAGGGCAGGTGTGGGGACCGCTCATTAAATAGCATCACACTGACGTCGGCCACATAACACTGGGTGGGCAGTACCCCACCAGAACATGCTAGCTAAAAGTTTTCCGTGTGGTCCTGATGCCTGACGGCTTCAGTCCTACCAGTTACTACCTACTGCAAGAGCCTCTCTCGAAGATCTACTGTTATGGTAAGGTCTTACGTAACTGTACTGTCTCTATCATATCCCCCCTGTCCTTCTGTCTTCCAAGGTGTACATATTGAGCTCCTTTAGTGTCTCCTCATAGGGCTTTTTCATGCAGACCCCGTACCATTTTAGTTGCCCTCTTCTACATCACCACCACTCTATCTGTGTCCTTTTGGAGTTGTGCCTTCCAGAACTGTACACGATATTCTAGGTGAGATCTTACCAATGATCTTCACTGCACTTCAGAATCAGTGCACCAGGAGCATACGACTAGCCAAAGCCAAATACTTCCAGAGCAAGCTATCTTGCAGTGCCCTTTCTCCACTCTGGAACTCATGGTTAATAGCCTATTTTAAACCCTCCCCCAGTGGGGTACAGACCCCAGCTGGTTCCTCCTTAGCCACCAACGTCCTGAACCAATACTTCACAGAAGGCCCCACAGCTCTTATCCTTAGATCTCCCTCCCCCTGCTACCTAGTCCACCCAACAGTGGCAACTTCCACCTGCTGGCAGTCTCAGTGCCAGTATCGTGAAGAGCTTTCGGCACTGAACCCAGCCTCGGGAGCAGACAGCATCACTTCCAAATTCTTCAAAATCAACACTCCAGCAATAGCTGTCTCTATTGCCCACATACGTAATAGATCACTATGTACCAGCTCCTTTCCTCATGGCTGGAAACATACACTTGTATTTTGGATCACAAAGGTGGCCCAGTTAACAGCTAACTCACCCTTCAACTATCGGCAAACCTTTTCTGATCCAGGTATCCTTTCCCAAACTCTTGGGAGGTTTGTCAGCAGGCAGCTGTTGGATTACTATGCCCGAACAGGCTTCCTCACTCCGACCAATCGGGCTTTTGCTCCAACCACTCAGCCTCCTCCTCCTCCCTTCTTAGAGTCACCAACCACATTCACACCAACATGGACGAGGGTCTGGATACAGGGGCAATATTTATAGACCTGGCAAAGGCCTTTGACACCATGGATCACCACTGGCTCCTACTTCAGACTAGCCAGCTTTGTTGTTCCCCCCCCCCTCAGACCTATCATGGTTCCAGTCATACTTGACCAGTCAGACCCAATCTGTCAAGTTTGGCCCGTGCTCCTCCCCACACTACCAGTCACCACAGGATCCCAAAGGCTCAATTCTGGGGCCCCGGCTCTTCACTAACTACTGTCCCTAGCAGATTTACAATGGAGTCAGTGGAGCAGAAGCACCATGGCCCACAGTGGTAAGGGGTCCAACTTGGTCCCATCCAAATTTATTGCTGAATAAGACTCAAGTGAGGCTCTTAACGGGCACTGCCCGAGACACGCACACTTGTAACCTCTATGCACAGGATTGTTGGCTACCTCTCCTCAACAGAATTCAATACCAGACCTGCCTGCTTACCAAAAAAGATTCTCCTTGGTCTCATGCCCTCTGGTGTTTGTAAGCTGCTCTCTGCCTTAAGTGGTACTCAGCAAATGCATAGTGCCCAATCCCTAACCTTTCAGGTTCCTAGATGTCATACCTCCTTGGGTCAGTGGTCCTTCTCCTATAGGGCTCCTCACTGGTTTAATACCCTCAACAAAGAAGCACTTTCCTCCCCAACACTTGGACCCTTTAAAAAGAATCGCTGACTTTACCTCACCTCTACCTCCAAATGTGACTGCTTCTCCTAAAGAACTTGTACATTCATTGATTAGTTGATCGTGACCTGTGCCCTGCATCCCTCCTGGCACTACTCGCTTTGGCATCTGTCTTTCTTGTGCCCCTTTTTCCTTCCCCTCTCTCCACCTTCCTTCCCCTTCCACCCCTACACTCCTTCTCCACTCTTCAAACCTCATCTTTCTTTTCCCCTGTACCTGATCCCCTTCCACCACTCTTCTCCTACCTCATGAAAAAGGCCCCTCAGCCTGCCTACTTCTCTCTGGCAATCTCCTATTCAATATCAGGCCAATAGTCCCCTTTCTTCTTAATTCTCTTACTCTGCTACATTATCTATCTGCCTTATTTATGTTGCTCACTACTAATAACCTTTATCTCTAAAGTGATCTACAGCCGTAAAACTATGTCAACCATGTCTATACTATGCCTGTTTACCATTACCAATCTTGGTATGTATGTATGTTTCCCCATTCCTTTGACATGGAACCTTTGTAAATGAGCAGCTCCTGCTCAAAGGTACTTGTAATCTGAGAGTTTAATAAAATAAAATAAGCCTGGCAGTGGCAGCGAGAGATGGCACCCCTTCCCCGACTAGTGAGCCCATATGAGAGGCAGAGCAGGTGGATGGGGACACGCAGGTGTGTCAGCCCCCCGCTCCGCATGCTCATTGTAATGATCAGTCTGCAGACTTGAAGGTTTAGCTTGAATTGCTTTACTGTAGATTGGCACAGTACAGAGAAGAAGTAAGTTGGCGGGCTTGTCTATCTGACTAACCCTCTGAGCTGCCTGGAAAAGTCTCAGGGAGAGAGAGAGAGACAGAGACAGAGAAAATACCCCTAACTATAGGTGTTCTTAAAGATACAGTACAGTTTAAACAGTAGTAATACTTAAAGTAACATTACTCCATTTCTTTACATCTCCCCTTGTAAGCCTAGCAGCCCATGCAACCTAATAAAGCACTACTGAAACTAAAATTCTGAACAGTTTGTCATAAGCTAAACAGGCACATGTATAACTCAGTAGTGGTTAGCAGTCACTGTAATTCAGTCATGCAGATATCTTGCTGGCTTCCATATTACCCTGCCACTCACACACTCATGACCGGGCTGGGGTCATGTCTTATCGGCTGGTGAGGTGGACCCTGCATTGACTCCATTGGGGGAGTTGGTTCATTGTTCGACGGTGGAGCCTCCTAGGATGTACCTGCCTCAGTCTGTTCCTCAGGTTCAGTAAGGCCAGGTAAGGATCCGTATGATCGCTCTTGATCTTCTTGAAGAGCCTCTTAATAGTCTGAATGGCTCTTTCCACCATCCCATTACTTTGTGGGTACCTAGGTGATGAGGTGACGTGCCTGAAATCATAACTTTCCGTGAAACTTGCAAATTCAGTCCATGAAAATTGGGGCCCATTGTCTGTTATAAGGACTCTTGCAATGCCATATCATCCATAGTGTGATCTGATGTGGCTCATAACAGCTTCACTGGCCATGTTGGTAAGCCACGAGATCTCTATGTACCTAGAGTAGTAATCCACCATTGCTAGGTAGTTTTCTTTGTCAAACTCGAAGATGTCTGCTCCGAACTTCTGCCAAGGCCTTTCAGGTATTTCATGACTCTGTATCAGTTCCTTTGGTTGAGCTCTCCTGTCACTATTGCAGACACCACACTTAGCGATCAGGTCACTTATCTGGTTATTGATATTCGGCCAGAACAGAATGTCCCTTGCTCTTCTCTTGCATTTCTCAATGCCTAAGTGGCTACTATGTAGTTTGACCAACATCTCATTTTTTTATTGATCTTAGTAAAATGAGGCTTTTGCCTTTCAGCAAGAGTCCCTTCTCCATGGTGATGTCTTCCTGAAAGTGCCAGTATGGTCAGTGTTCTGACTCGAGCTTGGCTTTCTCGTGGGGCCCACCATGCAGTACAACTGCCTTAAATTTCAAGAGTACTGGATCATTGTTCATTTTTGGATAAACTTCTGCCAGTTTACCCATATTCACAAGACTGCACCTTCAATCTTAAATCTGTTACATGGCCATCTATGACACACCATGACCTTTATTTCTGCTCATGAACAGATGTCTTTCATATGTCCAGTTTCTTTTGGGGTTACAGTATGTTTCAGTCTTGTCCATGATTTTTCTGAAATCTTCCTTGTCTGCTGCTTGCTGCCCTGCAGATGTGTTGTATACTTCCACTGCTGCTGGCCCGATCTGATTAAGGAACACCATTGCTTGAATTTTCTTGTATTTCTCTTCAATCCCACTGGC
Source organism: Neoceratodus forsteri (assembly GCA_016271365.2). NCBI lineage: Eukaryota > Metazoa > Chordata > Ceratodontiformes > Ceratodontidae > Neoceratodus > Neoceratodus forsteri. Next base: position 186,345,039 of record CM057459.1, on the reverse strand, counting down.
TACTATGTAAATGTTGAAATGTTGCTTAAACCTCTACCAGTTTTCTTTCACATTGCCGTGCATCTTCAAGGCAGGGGGTGTCATTAATTTCTGACACCATTTAATGATCAGACTGCAGACTTAAAGGTTTAGCTTGAATTGCTTTACTGTAGATTGGCACAGTACAAAGAAGAAGACCTGTAAGTTGGCGGGTTTGCTTATCTGACTAACCCTCCAAGATGTCTGGAGATGTCTCAGGGAGAGAGAGTGAGAAAGAGAAAGAGAGAGAGAGAGAGAAAGGATGCCTAGATAGAGGTCTTCTTAAAGGCATAGTACAGTTTAAATTGCAGTAATACTTAAAGCAACATTATTCCATTTCCTTACAGACATCAGGTTGGTCATGTGATGATGATGAGGACTGGAAAAAGAGCACATGAGCTGCATGATGGTGTGAGTTTGATTCCATGATTGTTTACAATTTTCAACTTAAGAGTCTTTCTTTTCCATGGCTCGGCTTTACATTCTAGCAGTCGGTCGCTGTCGGTCACAGTGGTGTCCGGAGTCAGACTTTGAGTTGTCACCACCTGTCATGGAGATGAAGACATTCACTCTCTAGTCCTGGGTCCTGAGCAATCCTGACTTGAGTCCAATCCCAAGTATTCGGTGCTGGTGAACCATGCATTAAACATAAACCCAAAACAGTAGGACAACTGATCAGCGCCTGGCAGCCTCTCCTCATCATCATGCTTTGAGCCTTCCAGTGGTCAGGTCTGTCATAAGGAGCAGCCAAAGAGGTCAGTGGTCTACCCCAGTCTACTTTCCAGCCCCCATTTCTTCTCTTGGTTACCGTTGGTAAATAGCTGAGAAGACTTGTCACTGTTGGGATGTGCTGACAGGGTAGTGAGTGTTGGTTGGTGTTTGTACCAGATGTCTGTCACCCCAGTGAAAAGGATTAGGACATATAGCCAGGGCCCCTACTTTTCTGTGGCACAGTGAGACCAAGTTCTGCAGCAAGACTACCATTTGCCGCAGAACTTCTGCGGCGGTGGTTTGTAATTTCTGCGGAAGTTCTGTGGCACTAACAAACTACCACATCAGTGTCAGCTTGTCATCCTGACTTCACTTTCATGGCAATGGTTATAGCAATCAGGATGGTGGAAAGCACAGCAACACTAGTTCAAAAAATAACAGACTTATAAAAATAATTTTATGCCTAAAAAGGCAAAACAAATGTCTCTCCCTAAAGGTCATAGCCTGTTGCATAAATGACATATGCAAAGGGGAGCTTATGTGATAAATAAGGTATTTCTATATGCATGCTATCTATCCCACTAATGAGGTTTCCACTGTCTATCACTTATGTATTTGTATGTGCTTTCTACACCACTCATGAGATTCCCACTGTGTATCACTTATATATTTATATGCAGTCTGTAACATACATACAAATATATGTGTGTGTGTGTGTGTGTGTGTGGTGAGAGACAGAGATACTGTATATGTGTGTGTGTGTGTGTGTGTGTGTGTGTGTGTGTGTGTGTATATATATATATATATATATATATTATTTCCATGAACTTGCATCCTCATTCATACAGGTCCCAGTGGAAATGGAATAGAGGAGTTATTGCAAAACTAATTTTTCATGTCAACCTGCTTTCCCTGACACAATGTGTAACACCATCAGGCCATGACATGCATGTGAACCTATTGTGAGATAGAGCTCTCCAGCCCATCACATTGTGTCCAACATGTGACAGAACACTGCATCATACCTTCCCAGGCTCCAAGCAGTGATGTGTTCCACCAATCCTTGTGCTGCTCAGCCAGCTCCCAAAGCTAATCTCTGAACCTGACTTGCTGGCACGGAAACACAGCATGCTACCCTCTGGCCCAATAGCTGTCCCTGCACACAACATTTCTCCATAACTTTTAGGTGATTCTATCAACCAATGACAATATGTAATCAATAACCCTGGCAAAAATGCGTACAAAGCAATTATTTATTTAAAAGGTCTATTCTTTCAACAGGTCTACACATTATTATATTCCACTTTTCAGGGCATAATTACTTTATTTTTCTTAAAAATGACAGTTAAATTCATTTTACCAGTTATTCATTTCATATGGCATCTCTATACCTTAAAGGCACAAATAGGTCTGTACAAAGTGAGGTATGGACTTAACAAGTCTGTGCTATTGACAAGGTTTTGTTTAAGTTCGCCCTAGTGCAACAATGTAAGACTGAAAATTGTATTTGGCTGTAGTGTAGGCTGAACAAATATCACCATGCATGATGTGCTGTGCCACTGTCTCTGGCAGTGGGAGCTGTGGTAATTAAGTGACTGTTCATTTCTGTTGCAGAATGCAGCCATTTCATTAGCTAATGTATGATATTGCAAGGATAACATCACATTCTGAGCATATAGGGGGGTTTTGGATATAAAAAGAGGGGAAGGGAACCAGATTCTATGGGTAAACAGAAATATTAATAAAAAATCACCAAAAGAGTGAATTCTGTGGTAGATTGCAAGTTCTGCGCAAAATTCTGCGGCCACAGAATTCTAGGGGCCTTGCATATAGCTAGGCGAATAAGCACATTTCACTGAGACAGGAAAACTAACGCAAAAAAGTGAGATTCATTTTGTTGCTATGTATGCATAAACCCTTAACTACAGTTCTTTATGTTGTTTTCTGGTTTGCCAGGCTGGCTGGTGCTATAACTTACTAACAGATCAGCTTAAAAAATGTCTGTGTCAGTGTAAGCATTCAGGTGATTTCCCATTTCCTGCAGCTTGCTGGTGCATTACAGAATGAGGGAAATAAAGAACAGGGATCGAGGACTGGGCTAGGGTGGTGAGGTGCTGCAGGTTGCAGCTGCTGGTACTAAGGAGGTGTGTTACACATTCAACAGGATGATTACAAAGAGTGTGGGCTAAATACAAGAAGTAATCAAAGTAAAGAGTAATAAAGCATGCCAAGCATTATAAATACACGCCAATTTACTGGGGTTTGTTAGAACTGTAATATATACAGTATGAGCTCATCGGTGTGATTCAATAAATTTCTAGAAAAAACAAACTACTATGGTTGGGCAGTGGACCAGATCCAGAACAGTAGAATTCTGAGGCACTTCGTACAAGTTGCTTCATCAGAAAAGAACCATGTTGTCAAGGCACAGGTCAGGAAGCATAGGAAAACCAGGAGCAGCTGTAAAATTATCAATAAGTGATTTATTATTAATAAAAGTAAAAATACAATTGTTCAGTATAACTATTTAGAAAGACAGTATAAACAGAGAAAGTCCATCTGGGTTTCTTCTCAATTTCCAATTTCAGTGTCTGTGTTTTCTCTATTGTAATAAATTGCAGCTCTGTTTTTTATAAGTCATTGTAACCCCTGCTCGTTAGGAAAACAGTATGCTTCTCACACAGTGTTCTTGTAAGTTTCAACATGTGCAGCCATAACAACATTGTGATCCAGAACTGACCACTCGCTTACAGAGCCTCAAAGAGGTCACAAACTAGCTTCTTAGATTAACCCCCTTGAGATCCAAACAGTTTTTTGCAATCATTTCAACAGTATAAATATATACATTTCAACAGTAAAACTGTATACATTTCTAAACAAAGGGAGCCCAGTATCAGTCACATTTCTACATAATGATTCACATATATTTTTATACCAGCAGATATGCAAAGGGGGGGGAGAAAAGACTGAACAACAAGAGAAGGTAGAGAGATAGTGAGAGGCAGAGAACTGCAAGACTGTTGGGGTGATCAAGTCCTGGGTCTCATGAGAACATTTGGTTGTGCAACCAGACAGACAAGAGACAGAAAAGGAGAGAATAGAACAGATCCTTGAATTTAAACTCTTTCTGCAGAACAACTGGCACAGGACCCTAGTCAGCCCTGTCACATACCCCCCCCTCCTTAACAGGGAACCTGTTTTACAAAAACAGGTATCCAGAACTTTCTTTAAATTCTCCTGTAGCATGACAGTAGCTTATAATCTTTATAGTTCAGTGCATATGCTGCATATCAGACAGAAAAGTTTCAGTTCACACATGTTTTTTTCTACCTTCAGAATTCTCGATTCCTGATCCATATCTATACAGAAAATCAACACTGAAATTCTCTTTCCCAGATTTGGGCATCACTATAAATTTAAATGGCTGTAGTGCCAGGTACCACTGTGTGATTCTATAATTTTTATCCTTCATTTGGCTAAGCCAACAGAGATGACTGTGATCTGTTAAGTACAAAATCAGCTCCTAGAAAGTAAAACATAAGGGATTCCACAGCCCACTTTGCTGCAAGACATTCCTTTTCGATGGTGGAGTACCTTTTCTTTCTGCCTTGCAGCTCTTAGCAGCTCTGGAAATCTGTATGTCTTTTGTCTAATAGGGTGAGAATTCCTTGTCACTATTACGTTCTCAACCCATTTTGCTCTGCCTGGTACTGTGGTAAAAGTACTGTTAAATGTCTTTAGCAAGTTATGAATGTTGGCAGTTTATTAAATATATTACAACATTCTTACTCTATTATGCATTGAAGCTGAGATGTTACACTCCTTAGAGTGAACAAGTTTAATAACAATTTTTGGAAGCAGCAAAGGCATGCTGAAAATGTAGGTCTCTGTAATCAACATTTTATTGTATTCATTGGTAACCAGGTGAGGTCCACTAGGCACAATTGCCTGTTTTCAGGGGCAAACCGGGAGCACTGGGGTGGTTAAGTGACTTGCTTCAAGTCATACAGTATGCAAGTGGAGGTTGTGGGAATCAAAACCAGATCTGTTAGATGTACCAAGCTCATTACTCTAACCTTTAGGTTACACTGCCAGTCAGATATGTTATCATATCATTATATTGTCAAATATTATGTTGTTAAATGTTTGCTGTTTCCAAAAAATAGTTAAATTGCCTATTTCCTTCTTATCTGAATAAAGACAAACTTGGGAAAAATTAAATCAAACACATGAAAATGGGGTCTGGGGCAGAGTGGGTGGTCCACAGAACTTTTTGGATCCAGGGCCCATAATAGGTAAATCGCGCTCTGCACAGCAACAATCTGCCCAACTCCCTCACTGCCAGAAACATGCACGAGAGCAGATGACTCCATTATCTATGTATCTGGGACTTCTACTATGGCCATTGAGGTCACCTCCAACAGGACTTCACCGCAGTACAAAAGCTGTTTCTGGCTAACCATTTCCTCATGAACCAAAAGAAAGCAGTGTTCATGTTGTTCAGTACCAGGCATTGGCTCAGCTTTTTCACTGCCACTCAGTCTTAACACACCCCAGACAGGTCCTTTCTAGGCTCAGTTTCCTCTTACAAATACTTCAGTGTTCACCTGCACAAGCCCCTTAACTGCTTGGAGTACATTTCCCAGGTGGTAACCAAGTCATATGCCAAGCTGAGTGCCTTATAAAGAGTAAAAGGATGCCACTATCAAATAATGAGAACACAGTCTATGGGACAATTGGTCCTTCCCCTTACATACTATGGCAACCTAGTCTACTCAGCTGCAACATCCACCTCCCCTGATAAAATCAACATCTTGTTCAACACACTGTGTAGATTAGCCATGGACCCCCCCCCCTTTATGCATGCAATATGTACAGCTAGATAGGGTGTTCTCCTTCACCGAGAGATAAATGATGCATAATTCTCTCCTGGGTGCCAAGCATTGGTCTGGCAAACTGCCTAGATATCTGTCTGACTTCTTCTTCCCTGCAGTGAACCATTCATATCTGCTAAGATCCAAAGCAGGATACCATCTCTACTTCCCCTGGTACAACCGCAGCCTAGGCTAAGCCTCCATCAGCTTCAGGCTTCCCATCACCTGGAATAATATCCTAGTCAGTGTCATTGCCCCATCCCCCACATGAAGCAAGGTTCTGATCAAGTCCCACTACAAATCCCTGACTTCGTGTCCCCAGTGTGAAGTGCCCCCCTTCCCCAGTCTATCTAATTCATCTAGCTAGTGCATTTATTAACCCAGTGATGTAGATTGCACTAACTGCTGTGATCCTCTGTGGGACAGTCATGGTTCTACCCTTTATTGTCTTTCCCTGGGGTCACTCTGTCACGTTGGTATAGTTCACTGCAGCGGGACAATCTACTTACCATGTACTTGTTTCATTTTGTATACTATGTAAACATTCACTGCTCATTACTTGTACCTGTTTTTGTTTGCATGAAATGTTTTACTGTCTGCTGTTAATCTTGTACAAAAATTGTATCTATTTTATTCTCTATCGTTTTGTTCCCCTATTCCTCTGGGTCGAACCTGGAAATGAGCCTCGGCTCATGGTGCTTTTCCTGGTTATCAAATTTTAAATAAATCAAATAAAAACAAAAAATTTGTTTTTGGAGTGAGTAGTGTATGCACATTGTAAGATTCCTCACTGTCCTATTCCTACTGGATCACAACTGGAAATGAGCTCTGGGCTCTATGTGCTTACCTGGTAGAACATACTTAAAATAAAAACATCTATACAGAGGAAACACCACCTCATTCCTTCTGCTGGTGATATTTCTCCCTATGCACCCCAGCATCCCACTAGCCCTCCCAATTTTGTACTCTTCCGCTGTGATATGGTGATAAGAGAGCATGATTTTGCAATTTTTTTGTATTGAAGCCCAGCTGCTATACCCTTGATCACTCCTCGAGTTTTCTCAGGTCTCTGCTCTTCCTTTCCACCCCCTAGGTATCCATCCTGTTGCAGATCTTGAACTCATCTGCAAAGAGGCAGACCTTCCCTTTCAGCTTATCTGCAGTGTCACCTATAATGACACAAAGAGGACCAGTCCCAGCACTGATCTCTGAGACACCCTGTTACTCACCCTCCCCTCCTCGGAATTAACTCCATTTACTACCACCCTGTGTCACCTATTACTAGCTGCTATACCCTTGATCACTCCTCGAGTTTTCTCAGGTCTCTGCTCATCCTTTCCAGCTCCCCAAGTAGCCATCCTGTTGCAGATCTTGAGCTCATCTGCAAAGAGGCAGACCTTCCCTTTCAGCTTATCTGCAGTATCACCTATAATGACACAAAGAGGACCAGTCCCAGCACTGATCTCTGAGACACCCCATTGCTCACCCTCCCCTCCTTGGAATTAACTCCATTTATTACCGCCTTGTGTCACCCATTACTTAACTAGTTTCTTACCCAGTTTACCACATTTGGACCCATTCCTAAGCTGCCCAGCTTGCTTAATCATCTCCTATGTCAGATTCATTTGACATAACCTCCCACCTGTGAGTCAATGCTGTCTCGGATCTCGTAATCCATTTGATTCAAGATATTCCACTACCCTCTCCTTCAGCAGTGATTCTACTAACTTTCTTACCACCGATGTCAGGCTGACTGACCCAAAATTTCCAGTCTCCTCCTTGCTACCACTTTTGTGAAGTGGGACTTCATCTTTCTTCCTCCAGTTCTCTGGAACCACTCCTGTCTCCAGTGTGCTATTAAACAGCACTGTCAGAGGTGCATTCAGTACCTCCCTGAGCTTTCTCAGTGCCTTAGAAAGTACCCCATTTGGTCAATTGCTTTGCTCACTTTCAGATTAGTGAATCCCTTTAGGACTTTCTCTCATGAAAAATGACTAACATACTAGATGCCAGCAGAGTAGGCATATTGGTCTATCAAGTCTGCTTGTGCTTCAGCACCCTGATTGGGAACCATAGCCCTCTATCTGTCTCCTTCCACTGTTACTCCAACCCCCAGTCCTGCCCCTCCCAGGCAAACCAGCCTCTAACACAGTCAAGTCAGTGTCAATGGCTCAATAGGTAGCCCACTCGCCTCTGAGGCCAGGAGGTCAGAGGGCTGTGGGTTCAGTTCCCACATCTGACACTTGGGTTAATATCCCAATATTGACACTGTAGTGCAGCACGAGGGGGTGCTGCACTTCTGAGGTGCCGTCTTTTGGATGAGATGTTAAACAGAGGTCCCATCTGCCTGGATTGGTGGTAGTTCAGGTGGATGCTAAAGATCCCATGGCACTTATTGAAAAAGAGTAGGGGTAAATTTTATTAAACAGAATATCGGAACATAAACAAATAATAAAGAAAAATCAGAAACAAAAGTATGGAATCAAAAACATAGTCAAGTTGACAAAAGAAAAAGTAATACAAAAGGTATCAAGAGTCACCAACAATAATAACAGAAACATGAAAAGGAATACTGTTCAAATATGGGAAAAAAATAAATAAATAACTGGCAGCCAGGAACAGGACCCCTGTTCCCAGTAAAGTGAAAAAGTAAACAAGGAAATCCCCAAAGAAATCATCATGTCACTGCCGACAGTTCAGTAATCCAAGGCAATTCCTTCAATAATTCAGCTATCCCATTACCTGATAAGGCAAGACATTCAGCAGCATAGACAGTTTTAACATGTTTCAGTATCTAGTTACCCAGCTCCAAGTGGGAACATTCCTTTCACTGTAAGGTAAAAGAACACCTAACCAGTCAAATATTCCACTTGATAATAGTAAATAAGAGATGAAGAGTACCCGTATTCCACCTTCACCAAACAGGTGGAGCAAAACCATACATGAGGAGGTCATAGGTCAGGTGTGCAAATAAAGGCATGTCCCACAAATCAGCCAAGTAAACCCCAAAATATTTAATAAAGGAACAATGAAAACATAAATGCTCCCTAGTCTCAGTTAAATTAACATAAGGCAGTCTGCTACATACCCGATCCTGTACCTGTTTATGGTCTCAGTTAAATTAACGCAAGGCAGTCTGCTACAAACCCGATCCTGTACCTGTTTATGGTCTCAGTTAAATTAACACAAGGCAGTCTGCTACAAACCTGATCCAGTACCTGTTTATGCTTATGGTTAGCTTTAACAGTAATCCTTCCATGACAGGAAAGCCAATGGAAATCCCACGTATGGATAGGTATCCTGGAATTATGATAGAAATGCACAAGGAAGAATGAAACTGGTCAGGGCAGCCCGAAAAAACATCAGGAATGCCACAGAGAGAGGACAACAGGGATATATAGAGTACCTTATGGGAAGTACAAGATAAAAGTTGTTAGGGTGTAATCTTCCATTGCTCCAGATGAAGAAATGTCTCTCTAAGATATTGTAGAAAAACTGGGCCCTTCAAGGCCTTTAATGCATTTTGCTCCCATTGACGGAACCAGGGCTCACAATTCCCAAACAACCAGGGCTCCCAACCCTTACCTGTATTAACAAATAATGGTTTCAAATTCGACATAAAAAAATACTATTAAAAAATAAAATTGTGCCCGCCCAGTGGCGCCGAGGGTTGAAGTGCTGGACACCACATCTCGCACCATGCTGGTGACCTGGGTTCGGGAGTGGACTCGGGTCATCGGTTGGTTGGCCGGGGTAGACAGGCTGGAGCGTCCAATGACAGCTCGGTTTCTCCAGGGAGGGATTAGGCTGATGCCTGCCACTTGCGTGACCCCGAGTGGAGGCTCAGGGAACTGCAAGCCCCATTAGGGGATGGGATGTGGCCATTGAGCAGCTTGGACGTCGATGCTCCTGTCATGATGTTGGGGGAAGTCACTTGCTGCTCAGGGAGGGAGAAAATGGAAAAAAGCCTGCCTCAGCCAGGAAGATGGGAGGACTGCAGCTGTGCCGACGATTTGCTCATGCCCACCCAGCAGACCTCAAGACCAACGAAACGTAAGATATGGGGTGTCTGACCCCTCTCCTCATCCCCACCCTGGGGGTAATTCGCGGCTCCATGTGGGCTAGAGGTCTACTTGGGTAGGGTTCCGGGCTGTGGGATGTCCACTTGTCCTCCTGAAGAGTTGGAGGTGGCAGGTGAAGGGAAGGAGATAAACTATAGGGGGAAAAAAAATTAAATAAAATTGGGTTAGCCATATCCAGGCCACCCTCCCTAATGGACAAATATAACACATTCCGTTTGATAGGGTTGAGACGGTTGCACCAAATGGCTTGAAAGAAAACTCTCAAAAGGGAGGTTTTCAATTTTTTCGGAATGGAAAACACATAATTAAGATATAAAAAAAAATGGAATAACAAAAGTCTTAACCAAAAAAACTCTTTTTTTCTTCCCAATCTTACTTTTATTCCATTGCATGACTTTATGTTTCCCGAGAGCAAGTTTCTCCTCCCAGTTTAAGGTAGCCATCTCAATAGAATGTAGCTTAATCCCAAGGATGGCCAGAGGGCCCAAGGTGAGAGAAATAGGCCCTAGAGTGGACTGGGGACCTGGCTTAAGACCCAGAGCCTTCCCACAGCATTTATTTAAATTCAAGGAAGCACCGGACACTGCACCAACGGATGAACAGAGGTGAAGAGCCTGATGAACAGACCGGCGGTCATCAACTAATACACCAAGGTCATCAGCATAAGCAATGACTCTGGTCAAAGCCTGAGCAGATGGCCCCAGTATCGGCGTGATAGTAGAAAGGCCATTAATGGACCGCAGCAAGGGATCAATAAAAAAAGTGTACAGGTCAGAGCTCATGGGGCAATCCTGCTGGACTTACCTTTTAATAGAGACCATGGGGCCAACATGGCCATTCACAACTGGTGTCACAGTAGCAGTAGCATAGAGGGACTGAATCCACCCTAGCAGGAGAGGAGGAACATGACAGTGACTGAGAGATTCCCAAAAGAAGGTGTGGCAGATGGAATCAAATGCCTTTCTCTGATCGAAAGACACCACAAATCCTCTGCAGGAGCCTTTTAGACCATGGGAAAAGACTTCCCATAATAGGATCAAATGATCCTGGATACTACAGGTAGGGATGGCACAAGTCTGTTCAGCTATCAGAAGCAGTATATTAAAATTTTAGTAAACAATTTACAATCTGCATTCAACATGCAGATACATCTCCAATTATTCAGATCAGCCTTATCCCCTTTTTTAAACAAAAAAAATCAAAGTTCCTTTATTAAAACTCAAAGGAGTAGTACTAGTGTTCAGCATAGCATTAAACACAGCAGCAGGTTTAGGGCACAGATGGTCATCAATAATTTTATATCATTCAAAAGGTAAACCATTCGGCCCAAGGGAAACATTATTTCTCAAGTGATGGATAACAACTTCAACCTCCTCACGGGTAACCAAATGGTCTGCCTGCTGTACTATTCGAGAGGGAACTGTTGGTACTGAGATGGTCCTCAAAAACTCTCGAATCTCTTTAAGGTCTGAGGATATATCATTGAAAAGGGCTCTGGAGAAGTCAGCAGCTGTGTCCAAAAGTGAAATACTAGAGGTGTGTAAGAGGCCAGAGGAGTCTCAAAAACTGGATATAGTTTGAGTCCCCACTCTGTGGGCCTGCCGAGCAAAGGGGTCAACTTCCTGGGAAGTGCCCTGAGTGCTAAATTTATGTTGGACATACAAATGAGTAGCATATTGAGAGGAAAACAACATCATGTCCTTGTGAATCAATTGAATTTGGGAAGTAAGGTCTTGACCAGTAGTGTGGGCAATAGTCAGTAAACTCTGAAGGTGTTGTCCATGCTGTAGATAGGTCAAGTAAGCAGTACTACATTTCTGCTTACTATAATGTTTTAAAAGAAGAATTAAATCAGTCTTCGTATCCATCCACCAAGTAATAGGGTCATCATAGAAAAGTAACACAGATTTATGAACAGTAAGAAACTGGTGCAAAGCAGACAATAACTCTGGGTCTGTCAACAAAGATGTATTAAATTTCCAAAGTCTCGGACCCTGGTAATGAGAGGGGGTACCACCAATAGAGATGGATACCCTCCCATGGTCAGAGAATGCAACCGGAGTAACAGTAGCATTCGAAATAGGTAGTGTTGAGGAATGAAAAAATAAAGTAAATTCTAGTGGCCGAGACACCTTTGTGATATGGGGGGGTGTGCCGATTAGTAAAGTCTAAGTAGGTGTCTCGTAGGCGAGCTGTATGGATAACACTGTGTAGAAAGCGAGAATCACAAAAAAGCTTCTTAGTGGTAGCAAAACAACTTTTGTCTTGCAGACTCAGGCCACAGTTGAAATTCCCAGCAAACAGAATCTGCTTGGAGGTGAATAAATAAGGTTGGATAAGAGAAAGAATGTAAATACGACTCGATTTAGTTTGTGGGGTGTAAATATTGATTAAGCAACAGGGTATGTGATGTATAACTGCGTCAAGAATAAGGACTCAGCCAGGCATTAAATCGTAGAGTTTAAGCAAATGAAAATCAAGAGAGTGGACTAAAATACCAGCACCAGAACAGGTCTCATGGCCAATGGACCAAAAAGACGGGCTGCATAACCAGTGTCTTTGAGCATGATGTAGTTCTTGCAAAATATGGAAGCGAATATCCTGTAAAAAAATCAAGCCAAGTTGTAATGAAGCAAGGAAAGCAAAAACTAAATTCCTCTTGTCTATACATTTAATGCTGTTTACATTCAAAGTGTGACAAGCACAAGGTGTGAAAGTATCAGGCAGCATGAGAAAAAGGTCAGGAGCACAAAAAAAACAACCAAAGGGAAAAAACATATTTCTTTTTGCCTGAACCAGCCATACTCTTCCCTTTCATCTGGGCTTTCCTTTTCTGAGCACCTCTACTCTTAGTCCCAATTTCAGTGTCAGTAGTCCCATCAGGGTGGCAGGAAGCGATAGAGGAAGAATCAGGCTCCTTTCCAGAGTCAGCAGAAGTGTCCTGCAAAACATCATAGCGATTAGAAACAGGAACAACTGAGGGTCTGAGGGCCAGCTTTTGTTTGGACCTCATAGAGCATCTACAGCTCACAGGAAGAGGCTCGTGGGGGGGCATTTCAGTGTCAGCTGGGGCCACCCCCAAGGGTTCAGAGGCGACAACTGCAGGCACCAAAGAAGGAACAAGAGGAGTGCAAGAACCCGGAAACTGTACAACACAAGATTCAGGTGCAGGTGTAGTCGACGTGGAGGGTCTGGGAAGGCCCGAATCCGACTGTGGTGGAGAAATCTTACTCTGAAGTTTAGCCTCTGGGGCTTGGGAGACAATAAAATGCTGTTCAGCACCATCATCATGGTGTTCCTGATTGTGGGCTACCCAGGTACAGTTCCATCATCATAGTGTTCCTGATTGTGGGCTGCCCAGGTACAGTTCCATCATCATGGTGCCCCTGATTGTGGGCTGCCCAGGGACAGTTCCATCATCATGGTGCCCCTGATTGTGGACTGCCTAGGTACAGTTCCATCATCATGGTGCTCCTGATAGTGGGCTGCCCAGGTACAGTTCCATCATCATGGTGACCCTGATTGTGGGCTGCCCAGGGACAGCTCCATCATCATGGTGCTCCTGATTGTGCACAGTTCCATCGTCATGGTGCTCTTGATTGTGGACTGCCCAGGTACAGTTCCATCACCATGGTGCTCCCGATTGTGGGCTTCCCAGGTACAGTTCCATCACCATGGTGCTCCTGATTGTGAGCTTCCCAGGTACAGTTCCATCACCATGGTGCTCCTGATTGTGGGCTGCCCTGGTATAGTTCCATCTTCATGGTGCTCCTGATTGTGGGCTGCCCAGGTACAGTTCTGAAAAGTGTGCCCAGGTTCCTCACAGAAATTGCATTTAGTCTCATTGAGGCAAGCAGAGCTAACATGACTCAACTCTCCACAGAAGTTGCATTTAACCTTATCGCAAGCACTACTCAGGTGAGAGGCATTGCCACACCTGTAGCAGAACTTAGGCTGGCCGGAATAAAACAACACCCCTTATCACGACCCAAAAAAGGAATTAGGCAGGTGGAGAAGTCCAGAGTCATCAGACTTGAGCAGTACCTTGACCCGCCACCCTCCAGTCCATATATTTTCAGAGTCCAATATGGCCTCAGGTTCCCCAATAACAGTACAACGCATTTTCAACCAATAAATTACATCAGACACATCCACTCCTTCATTATGAAACAAAATCGATATAGTTTTATAGGCAGGCTTAGTTAATAGAATGGCCAGAAAAGGTGTCCACAAGGCTGTAGTTTTCAGGGGGTGATATTTTGTCCCAAATCTGTCCAAACCCCAAAGCGTCTTGAAGTTGATATCAAAAGTGGTCTCCCCCGAGATATGAATAAGGGCATAAAGTTTGTGGGCAAAGAACTTCATGGACTCCTTCAATAAAGTTCTGGCCACATAAACACAGTCAGGGTGGTCCAGCATACCACCAATATAAGAGAGATGGACAGCATTATGGTGTTTAGCAGGTATAATAGGGAGTCGAAACAATAAGGAAAAAGTTTTCTTCTCTCTGTCAGGCATGAGATTCAAAGGCGCTGCAGGTGGAGCAGGGTCTGGGCCTGCAGTAACAATCAGAACAGTTACATGAGGGAGATGCAGGGCAGGATGCTGGGTGAGATGTAGGCCATCAGGGATGGCTAGGGGATGAGCCAGAACCCGCTCAAGGCTCGTGTCTCTAGTGACAGTAGTAGTCACAAAGTCAGCCTCTGCCGGCATACAGGTAGGAGATTTACCAGGAGACCAGCAAGCATCAGGAGAACACTTTTCCCAGCCAGCACCCTCCAAAGCTGAGTCCACGGACCAAGGCCTAGTCCCCGAATGTCAGTAGCTCAGATAGCCAGACATGGTGGGTGTAGGGCAGGCTCAGTAGGAACAGTAACAGAGTCACAAGCAGTGGTTGCAGGCAAAGCAGGAAATGAATCACAGGCAGACGTACAGTGTCCATTGGCAGACGGCGGGTCCTGCAAATGAGTAGAAGGATGACAGAAACTGCACAGCTGTCAGTACAGGACTGCTGAATTCTCTGCATAAGAGCTGCTTTCCTCACAAGAAACTTCCTTTCCTTGGACTCTAAAAGCAGCTGTCAATCATGGGTCTCGGCCGACTGCTCACCAGAAGGAGCAGCCAAAGATTCATGTTCAGCCTCCTCAGAAATGACGCCCAGCTCAGAGTCAATGTCAGGGCCAGGAGCCAGCAAATTCTAAACAATCCCATCAGCAGCAGGTTCCAAACAATCCCAGCAGCAGCAGGTTCCAAACAGTCCCATCAGCAGCAGCAGCAGCAGTAGGTTCCAAACAATCCCATCAGCAGCAGCAGCAGGTTCCAAATTCAGATTATTTATTTTCACCACATTCTCCTGAACATCAAGTGTCCCAGGCAAAGACAAGGCAAGAGAGAAGACTAGCACTCCATTTTCCATGGCTTCCACCACCACTCCAGGGCTCTCGTCTGCCATCTTGGTCCTGCAGACAAAAGGGTCCCCCCTAATCACAGGAAGTAAGAGTAGGGGAATGTTTATTCAAAAAACTTAAAACAAAATATACAGAAGTGTAGCACAGCACACAAAATTCATAATGAAAGCAATCATAAAACAGAAATAAGTAGTACAACATACATGAACTATATACAGAAACAATCCGTAGTTGTACACAACCCCCATCCCATCCCCCACTAAAAGAGTAGGGGAAATTACATTCAGAAACCATAAAACACAATATACAGAAGTGTACTACATCATACAGGAGCAGAGAACAAAAATTAAAAAAATTAAAAACAGAAAACAAGCAGGAGAAAGAGTTTACAGTAAACATAAATTATGAACAAAAATAAAACACACATGCACACAATCCTCATCCCTACCACACAAAGAGAGGAGGGGAAAAAGGATAAAAACAAAAACCGTCAGGGAGAAATCCAGGAACAGAAATTCCAATATCTCCAAAAAAACCTCTGGGGGAAAAGAGGTTTTCTCATTGCAATAAATAGTAAGTAGAACCTGCAAGATCTGAGTGACAACCTGGGTAGGGTTGCTCAGTTTCTGTTGCAGCAAAAATGCACATCTGGCCTGCCACAAATAGTAGCGACAAAAATCAAAAATCAAATGGAGAGTACTAGGATGATATGAATCCAGTCCAGGAGGATAGATGCCATAAATCAAAATATCATAAGTGAGAGAAGGAAGGAAGGAAGGGCCTTTTCCCTCCACTTATGAAGGAAAAGGGTTCAAACAGGTCTAGCAAAGGGGCAATCGATAAAAAAATGAAACATGGTTTCAGGGATGGAAGGACACGGGACATGAGGCATGAGGACAAGTCCTTTACTCCTGTGCTTTGTGCTTCAAATTATAACGTACACCAAGCCGTCCATGACAGGACAACCAAGTGATATCCCAAACCCACTGAGGAATACGAGGGTCAGTTAATTGATGAAAAACACAGGAGGAGTCCAGAATAGCACAAGGGAGTTCCGTACCACTGGAAGATCCAAAAAAGAAGACCCCATAATAGACTGGTATAAATGTTTCCATGAGGAAGAAAGAATCGCCATAAGAGTCAGAGACCACTGGGAAATCTTTATAAAAGTGGGGATAATATAATGGGGAAGGTTGTACTTCTGAAAGTTCCAAGGAATCTCATGAGGAGGGACAGTACACTTCATACACAATGGGGCAACTCGATGTTGGGGAAGAGACAACCAAACGAGTGACTGGTTGTGCAAGAGAGAGAAGAAATAGTGGATTTAAAGAACAAGCAGTGAAAAAATACTAAAGGGTTCAATATCCGAACTCCGCCATGACAGTAATCAGGATAAGTGTAATTTCGTTTAACTGGGTTTAATAGACTGCCCCAAAAAACCCCTGGAAGAAAACATTACACAAATGGACTTCCAAAGAAAAGGGGATGGGAAAAAAAACGAAGCCACATGAAGAAATAAGGGGAGAACAAATGTTTTCAACAGTAAAACCCATTTCTGCTTAGCAATAGAATACCCTTTCCAGGAGGCAATTGTGTGTAAAGCTTTATCCAGAATACCAGTCCAATTAGCAAGGGCATCGTCAGCGGTACCGAAAGTCAATCCTAAAATATTGATCAGAGTGAAGGAGAAAGGTACCACAGCAATAGAACTAGGGGAATCAGAGGGTGGCAACAGTGGGAGGGGGCAGAGCAGAGTGCTTACCATACTTTAGCTTTGAACCAGATACTCATTCAAAGTCTGTAAAAAGATGAAGCAAGTCCGACTCCTGAAGTTGTGGAGTAGTGAGAATGCAAAGATCATCCGCATAAGCCAATACTGTAGGAATGGGGGACTTAGAAGAAAAGGAAAGACGAGGGATAGTAGGATGATGCAAAAGTTGACGAAGTAAAAGATCAATATGAAAAACATAGAGAACAGGACTCAAAGGGCAGCCTTGATGGATGACGGTACAACTTAAAAAGGAGGAACAAAGAGCACCATTTACATAAGGCTGGATCCAAGCAGTAGAATATAGAAGTCGTATCCACTGGATAAAGCGTTGAGGAATACCATAATGAGAGAGAGAATCTGAAAGAGATAGGCATGGTTCACCCTATCAAACACCTTCTCCTAATCAAGAGAAAGCAGTAGTGAGAGAGAGAGGAGGAAGAACTGAAAGCAGAAATATCCCTCAAGAGAGAAAGATTAGAAACAATAGAGCGGTGGGGGATAGCACAAGTCTGAACCTCTGAAATAATTTGAAACGCATAAGGAAGAAGACGATGGAGCAGGACAGATGCAAAGATCTTGTAATCCACATTCAGGAGGCTTAGTGGTCTCAAATTCCAAATGTCTGCCCTATCACCCTTTTTAAAGAGAAGAATCATAATTGCATCTGAAAAATGTCGAGGAACAGAATGAGTAGAAATAATGGTATTAAAGAGCAGGGTAAGAATTGGAGAAAAGAGATCAGAGAATGTGTGATAAAGTTCCACGGTCAGGCCATCCAATCCAGGAGAGGTACACCGCTACTGTTTCTTAACTGCTGCTTGTACCTCCAACAGAGAAATCGGAAGGGTCAGCCGAGTACATAGATCAGAGGAGGGAGATGGAAGCTGAAAGTCAAGAAAAGGAGCAGCTGCAGAGGAGGTTACAGAAGGAAAGCCAAAGATGGTATTCAGGTGAAAAAAAACCTTCTGTTGAAGAGAGGTTATAGTGTCATAAACCATCAAGGAGTCTTGGTCAATGAGACAATCAGTATGCGTGGCTAACACCCTGTCTGAACAATGTTTATAAATGTCTAAAGAGGCTTTAGATGAATGGGTGCCGCAAGAGGCCTCAAGACACAAGGAACGAGTTCTATCGTACTGATATGCCTCCATCCGAGACTTCAGAGAAGCAATAAGAGGTGAGTAATCCTGTCCAGATGTATACGCCCTGGAAATAGTGTCCTGTAAATGTTGCCACAAAAGTAAATACTGTCGATAAAAGGAGGCTGATTTTCTCCTACCTTGCCAAAGAAAGAACCCTTTAAGATCTGCTTTGGTGTCTTCCCAACCAAAATAAGGGAGAGGTATAGGCATCCAACACTGAAATGCGTGCCACCAACAAATCAAAGCAGTCCCTAATAATGCAACCATCTGAGAGCAAGGAGCTATTCAACTTCCAGCAGGAAGAAACAATCAAAGGGTGGGATGCCGTGGAGGGAGAGCAAAGCAAGGAAACAGCCATGTGATCCGAGGACTCGCAAGGAATAACTTTAGCCTGGTGAACCTGAATATTAAGAAAGAGGAAGAAAAAATCAATGCGAGTGGCCAGGGAGCCTCTATGGAAGGTCTTAGCTCCCTTGGGGTGCACTGCACAGCAGTCATCCTGAAGAGAAGCAGTCTGAAGTATAGAACATAGAGCAGTAGTGTCTCCGAAAAGTTTCTGAGTGGAGTCTCCTCTATCTGCTAGGGAGAGGCCACAATTGAAATCTCCCCCCAGGAAAACATGGCGGGAAATGTGTAGATAAGGTTGTATGAGCCAAAATAAGTCCAAACGAGCAGCAATACTTTGAGGTGCATAAATATTCAAAATCCTGAGCTGTAAACCACGAAATGTGCAATCAAACAACAATGCCTGGCCAGGGACAATATCAACCAATCTTGTAGCAGTATAATCAAATCCGGAAAACAAAATCCCCAGGCCTTCACATTTATCCCTGCCAGAGGACCAAGAGGACTGATCCTTGGTCCAACTGACAGAAGCTCAGGACAGCTCATAATGGATTTTCAGCCTGGTATCTTGAAGCAGATAAAAATCATGAGGGAGTGCCAGAAGAAACTGCAAAGAAACAAGAAGTTTCCTACAGGACTTCATGCTGCACACATTAAGAGTAAGGCAGTGAAGGCTGAAATTCCCAGACATTGAGAAAGCGTAGAAGGTGTCAAAAAACAGAGTGGAAATGGAAAAAACTAAGCATTTAGGTGATCGCAGAATGCTGCCCGAGCGTAGAACTAGAGGTATCAACTTGGGAATCAGAGGAGTAATCCATAAGGACGGAAGAGGCCTGAGAGGAATCAGAATCATTTTCCTCATTCACTATGTCACTCCACTGCTTCCATTTATTCAGCGCTTGATAATGATTCCTAGTCAGAATAGATTGATGAGGGGGAGGGCCAGGAGCCTTTTGCTTTCTCTTAGACTTACCCTTCTTACCCTGAGAAACCTCCATAAAGGGAACCAGGTCCGGAGCGGGAAGGGGAAGCACAGGATTGGGGGGGGAGATGACTTCCGGAGCCGGTACCTAACAAGGAGGAACAGGAATGTGCGAGCAAGGAGCACTCACTGTAGACTCAGGAGGTTAAGTCAGGACAACATCAGTGGGGGGGGCACCACCTCCTGATGCAAAGTGTCTCAAGGCAATATACATAGATACATAGATACATAGACAGTGTCGGCAGATAAGGGCCTATGGCCCACCTAGTCTGCCCAGTTGAGCTTGTAAGTTCAGTTTGTTTTCCTAGAAGTCTGTTTCCCCTTACCCCTGACCTCTAGAATTCCTTTATGTCTATCCCATGCATTCTTAAACCCCGTGATTGTTTCAGCCCCCACCACTTCCTCTGGCAGGGTGTTCCACTTGTCCACCACACGTTCTGTGAAGAAATTCTTTCTCATGTTTCCTCTGAATCGCCCTCCTCCAACTTCATCCCATGCCCTCTAGTCCTGAAACATCTTTTTCGCTTAAAAATAGTGTTTTCCTGCACCCTGTTCCTCCCTGTAAGATACTTGTATGTCTCTATCATATCCCCTCTCTCCCTCCTCTCCTCCAGGGAGTACATGTTCAGTTCCTTCAACCTGTCTTCATAGGACTTGTGATGCAACCCATGCACCATCTTTGTTGCCCTCCTCTGAACCTTCTCTACCCTGTCTATGTCCTTACTTAGATATGGTCTCCAGAACTGTACACTGTACACTGTACTCCAGGTGGGGCCTCACTAGTGTCTTGTATAGCGGAATTATGACCTCCCTTTTCCTGCTGGTGATGCCCCTGCCTATACATCCCAGCATCCTATTTGCTTTACCTGATGCCTTGTCACACTGTTTCCTCTTTGAGGTCATCAGAGATGACAACCCCAAGATCCCTTTCCTGCTTGGTGCATGCTATATCCTCACCCCCAACTGATATATTGTGCCAGGGTTTTGTGCCCCATATGCATTATCTTGCCTTCTTTGCATTGAATTTCAACTGCCAAACCCTTGACCATTCTTCAAGTTTCTGCAGGTCCCTTCTCATTCTGTCTACACCCTCTGGTGTGTCTACTCTGTTACAGAGCTTTGTGTCATCAGCGAACAGTGAAATTCTGCCTTCTAGATCCTGTGCAATGTCACTGATGAAGATGTTGAATAGGACCGTCCCAGCACTGATCCCTGTGGTACCCCACTGGTTACTCTTCCTCTGTGGAGTGACAGCCATTTACCACCACCCTCTGTGTCCTGCCACCCAGCCAGTTACCTACCCACCACACTACTGTCCTGCCCACACCCATATTCCCCAGTTTGTGTAATAGTCTTCTATGTGGCACAGTGTCAAAGGCCTTGCTGAAGTCCAGATAGGCCATGTCCACTGCCCTCCCCTGATCCACCTCCCTAGTCACCCAGTCAAAAAATTCAATGAGGTTTGTCTGACATGACCTCCCCCTGGTGAAACCATGCTGCCTTGGGAGGTTAAGTCAGGACAACATCAGTGGGGGGGGGCACCACCTCCCGATGCAAAGTGTCTCAAGGCAATATCTGATTTTGAGAGTCAGAGACAAGGGCCACCAGGTCCTGAGGAGGGTGATCCAACCTGTTGTGATCAGCCCACGGACACTGTTGATAAGTATGGCCAGATTCATCACAGAGGTTGCATCTCTGGGGATCAGGGCAACCAAGGCTGACATGGCCATAGGCCAAGCAGAGAGAGCATTGAGGCTTGTCACAAGTATGGCTAAGATGCGTTCGAGCACCACACTTATGACAAGTGCGGGGCTGACGAGGGTAAAAACACAAACACACCTATCATGACCAATATAAAATCAGCCTGGTAAATGTTTTTATGTCCAGTTCAGTCTGCCACAGTTGCACCTTTATCTTCCAACCCCCTGTCCAAATGAGGTCTTCGTCCAAGATAGGCCGAGGAGCCTCGAGAATGTTGCATCACTGCTTAAGCCAATACTGGATGTCCGCTATGCTCACTCCGTCATTATGAAAAAGCAAGGTAATAACCTTAATAGTAGGTTTAGTAAGGGGAATGAGCATAAAGTGGGCCTATAATGGCTGAGTTGTAACCAGTTCATACTTAGACCAAAACTTTTCCAAAGTGTAAACATTTTTTAAAACTGAGATCATAAACAGGTTCCCCTTTAATATGTATGAATGCAAACAATTCACTTGCAGCAATATCTAGAGAGTCTCTAAGCATAGAATGTAACACAGTCCTCCTGTCAGGAGCAGCAGAAAGGTCCCCAAAATACTTCAGGCGAATGGCGCTTCTACGCTGTGCAGGTGTACCCAAATTCTGAAATAAGCACTCAAGGCGAAACTGAGAAGTCTCTAAAGGCTCACCTGCAGGAAGGGAAGGTGTGATTGTTGCAGGCTGATGAAGCTGAGGGCCCTTGTCTGAAGAGGAGTGAGCGGTAACAGCAGGACGTGATGTAGAAGTGGAAGCCGGGAGGGGAGAAACAAAAGGAGAATGAACCAGAGGAACGTCCTTGCAGGAAGTCTGTGGAGGAGCTGAATCAGTGTGAGGAGAGACCTGTTGGGAGGAACAAACAGGCAAAGAAGCATCCAAAATGGGCACACCAGAGGGCGAGACGTGCAGTATAATATCTTGGGTACTGACAGCTCTAAGAGAGGTCCACGGGGCGCCAGGACACTGTTGCATCCATCCCGTGGCTCAAAGAGCAGAAGCCGGAGACCAGGCCTGGTCAGCTGAGAAAGCATCACTAGGAGGAATCGTTGCCATAGCAGGCCGGGGAACAGAATCAGGTAAGGCCCCTCTGGAGGAAATCACAGACTGAGTCATCAAGGCAGGAGAGGTAGCGACTAGCGGTGACTGAACCGTAGAGGGTGGTAAGCCGGTAAGAGAAGAGTCATCCTCTTTAGCAAAGTCCCTCAAAATAGTGCGGTGATGCAGGTAGAGAGAGCGCAACTGCGATGGAGTCAGAGTCGCAACTGAGGCCTCAGTAACAGGAGCAGGAGGGCAAGTTGGATGTAGCTGGCCAGAGTCCAGGAGCACAGCAGCAGCAGTAGATGAGGGTACAGAAGGAAATCCATCCAAATCAAGTACTGTGTCTAAACGACTATTGCAGTGAGAATCAGGCTGTAGATCAGGCAACAGAGCAGGATCAGATCGCAGGGACAAAGAGAAGCAGAACTACCACCTCCTCCAGGGTCCAGGGTGGCAGCCATCTTAGCAAAGAGACAGATGGCCAAAGGGTCCCCCTGCAGCAGAATATGAGAATTTCCCCGATGTCCTGGCCAAATTTCTCCCATTCACTAAAAATACCATCGACAGCTTAATCTGGTTCAATTTTGGTTACTTACCATCTGTATCCCCCCTCCCCCCGGTCGCCCCTGAAAAAGGGACTTCCAGGCCCAGTGTGCCTATTGGGTCAAAAAATTCAATAAATAAATAAATAATGCATGTGTGAGGCTGCAGTCTACATCCAGCAGCTTGAAGTCCCTCCACCAGTGTCCACTTCACTGCCTTCAGAGCTCCTGTTACTTTTTTGCAGTCCATCCTATTCTCCTTGTGAACATTGAGCTAGAGTATTTGTTCAGGATGTCTACCTTTTCCTGTTCCTCCTCTTCACAGTCCTCCTCCATCTCATTTTATGTTGGCTCGCGCAGCCAACATATTGCAGTAGTAGCAGAGTTGGAGGCACGATCACTGTTGGGAGAATGCAGGGCACGCATCAGAAGATGCATTCCTCATTCCCCAATCAGGCAGCAGGAGGCACTGACCTCATGCATGCCTAATGTGGCCATCACAACAAAGAAAAGATCCACTGCAATGAGAGCGAAGCTCTTATGCAGCATGACCATTACACGCCTCCCATGGTGCAGGCAACATGGCGGAAGTGACTGCCGCTGCTGCTGCCTGTCACAATGCCAATGGAGGAGCCCACTCCCCATCAGCATAATGTGTCTCCCCCCTTTTGCTGACTGCAGAGGGAAGTACCCAATCCCCCTCAGTATCATGCGTTTCCCCCCACAACATTTTTTCTTTGCCGACGGGGGGCCCAATCCCTGTCTGCTTTTACCCCTGTATTTTGATGATGTGGGAGCCCACTCCCCATTGGCATCATGCACCCTCTAAGGAAAAAGAGCGTGGTACTGTACAAATCATACAGCAAAAAGAGCATGAGGATTACAGCTATGGTGGAAATAACAGCGAGGCACATTACAGCGCTGTACCAGTAGCTGTGATGACTCGGGCCAAGAAGTTATGACCCGTGGCTGTCAGCTTGAGAACTGCACTGCTCCAGTAGTTCAGAGGCTAGTGTGATAGCCTTTGAGAGTCAGTGAAGCTCAAGCTAACTGTGATTTGAGTCCCAACCAGTGCCCCTGCAATTGTGTTTTGTTTATATCAATTACGTTGTGGAATGAACATCCGCCAGCTGCAACTGTTTTTTTTTATCATTTAGGTTATGGAACAACAACATCCAACGGTACCCCAACTTTTTTCCCCTCCTGAGTTTTGCCCCCTTCCTCAGAGTTAATTATATTAAGTAGGGTGTGAGGGAGCCCTCATAAAACACTATTGTAGGGTATGTGGGAGTGAAAGTTTTTTTTGTTTATGTCCTTTTCAACCTGTGCCTGCAACCTTTCCCTCACTGTATATTTTTCTAGCTCTCGCTATTTTTTCTCAGCGCGCTGATATCTTGCGCTGTATTCCCTATGCAGATGTTGACTATACTCTAATTACTTTGCAGTTTTTGACTAGATCCAGTGTAAAACTATTCTTGCAGGAGCGCAGCATATATTTATGAGTGAAAGAAAGTAATCCATCTAACTTTGTTGCACTTGGCCGGTATAACTTAAATTATGAAGAGTTTTAAAATCAGGAGACACAGAAAGCTTGCACGTATGAGCTCAGGTAAGGAACAGGCTGCATGTTTGTTGGGAATATGCAAAAATTAAAGAATGGTGGTATCATCAAACTCCTTGAATATTGTAGGAAATTATTGGCATTAAAATGGAGTGTATGCCCAAACCAGTGCTTCTGAATGTTGTGGCTTCATTGGATATAAATCAGCAGTAAAAGAAATCCTACATTTGGCCACAGTGGCTATGATGTAAATGGTAATAAAGAAAATGGAGAGCTAATCCCTTGACAGATGTTTGGAAAAATATGTGGCAGGCAATATTTTAGGAGTCATGTAAATGTGAAAAACTGCAATACCAATGAAAAACTGAAAATAATATAACAGACCAGTGCTGGCAGGAAACTGAGCTAACATAACAGATCCAACTAAAAGGAGCTAGGTGACGACAGGACTGTTTTGCCCCCCCCCACCACCACATTTCATTCCCTCAACTCAGCAACTGAGCCAGTCAAAATAAATCAATAGGCATACTGTAGAGAGCATAACATATTGTGAAAAGGTATGCGACAGTCAGGAAAGGAATTTGTAGATGTGAAGACATCTCTGTAACTAGTCCCCAGAGATCATTTACTATGAATCCCATCACCTAGACGGGGTACTGGTCAGGGATTGCTAATATACCATTATCTGAGAAGTGAGAGCTAGCAGAGAAGTCCCTAGTAGCAGCATGCTAACAGTGATACAAGGCATACGCATTCATAAAGACATAGTTTAAATGGTTTAGGTAGAGTATGAATACAAAACATTTATTTAATCATTACACATATGGTACTGTTTACTCAGACCTCAGAGGGACATGCATTAGTTACCTGAGCATTGACACATTGGGCATTATCCCTGGCTCTCTGAATTACTGAAAGTCCCTACACTTATTGCCCAGTTCATTTTACATATATGCCCTATATACAACATGTATACACAGCCTCTATATCTCTCAGGCTGCTGGTACCCAGAGCCAGGCATTCTGCTGCATCTATATAGCAACCTATCCTCAGATGTCATGGGGTCATATCATCTGCCCTCTGCAAGGATGCTTGAACTTAAATGGATGACTTTTC
This sequence comes from Neoceratodus forsteri, assembly GCA_016271365.2. Classification (NCBI taxonomy): domain Eukaryota; kingdom Metazoa; phylum Chordata; order Ceratodontiformes; family Ceratodontidae; genus Neoceratodus; species Neoceratodus forsteri. The sequence continues at coordinate 186,319,711 of CM057459.1, read as the reverse complement.
CTAGCTCCCAGTAACCTACCCTCAGCTCCTGTTCACAGTGTGGAGCACACTTTTTTGAGACCTCATAGGGCACACACATACCTTGGAAGGTTTCACTTGGCACTCATGGGCAACCTATTATCCAGTTGGAGTGATCTCCTTGGGCCATGGCCAGAATGTCAGAGAATTTCTTCTGCAGTCCCACATGGTGACATGTATGGCCTGCTGCTGCTCTCCTCTACCACCTCAGTGCCTGACGTTGGCTCTCATGAACTTCAGGTGAATCACTTGACGTCATCCCTCCACCAGTCCATCTCCTTTCTACACACTTGAGGTCTTTGTGTCTTCATGTTTGCTCTCTCTCTCTCTCTCTCTATTTCTCTTATTTTCTCATTTTTATGTTGGCTCACACTTGTGCAGCCAACATATTGAGGTGGTAGCAGATTTGGAGGCACGGTCACTATTATGCGAATGCAGGGCACACATCAGAAAATGCATCCCTCATTCCCCAATCAGGCAGCAGAAGGCACTGACCTCATGCATGCCTAATGTGGCCATTACAACAAAGAAAAGGTCTGCTGCAATGAGAGCAAAGCTCTCAAGCAGCGTGACCATTTCACGCCTCCTGTGGTGTAGGCAACATGGCGGCAGTGACTGCCGCCACTGCTGCCTGTCACAGTGCTAACGGGGGAGCCTACTCCTCATCGGCATAATGTGTCTCCCCCTTTTGTTGATTGCTGAGGGGCTGCCCAATCCCTTCGGCATCATGCCTCCCCAACAGTTTTCTTGCCGACGGGGCCCAATCCCGTCAGCTTTACCCTGTATTTTGCAGGCACGGGGAGCCCATCCCATCAGCATCAAGCACCCTCCCCATTTGTTATGTAAAGCAACAGGGGTGCCCAATCCCCTGTCCCCAAAGCATCCCCCACTCACAAACACTGAGGTGGCAAGCTGGAGAAATCCCACCTGAAAAATGAAAACCGTCCCGCAATATCTTTTTTTTTAATCCCTGTAAAACAAAACTCGTCCTTCGTCATCTCCCTGCCCCCCTCCCATAACCCACATCCACCCACTGTGCACCCTGCCTCCCCACACCCCCCCCCTTGCTTACCTCCGTAGTCCGGCGTGATGATCTTCAGTGGACCGGGAACACGTCTGCACTCTTGAAAGCCGACCACGAACTGAGGAAATGCCGGTAAGCTGTATCATGGAATAAATAGGGTTTTTTCAACTTTGATGCATATCTCGGGCATGTTTTGGAATTTTGGTACCAAATTTTCAACATGGGGTTTTTGGGACCCCTCATCATGAACTCTTTCACTGTCATGGCGTTAATCGGTCCCAAAATGTGATTTTGCGGTCACTGCACGGAATCACCTTTCAGGATGGATTAATGCCATGACAGTGCCAGAATTCATGAGGTGGACTCTCAAGAAGCCTATGTTGCAAATTTGGTGGTAAATCAAAAAAATGACTGTTTTACGAGCGTGCATTGCACAGTTTCTACGCATGCTCGTAACTTTGCAAATTTGCAATATTTTGATGCCAGATTTTCAATATTGGTATTTTTCTACACCTCCTTGTGAACAGTACAGCTGTCATTTTTCACATCCTGGCCAAAATGTGTTTTTGCACTCCCAGCGCAGAATAGCATGGTCGCTGTGGGAATTCAATGTTCGGGACAGATTACAAAAATTACAGTGGCACTGTTCATGAACAGAGGTCCTAAAATGCCTATGTTGAAAATTTGGTGACGATACTCCATAAAATTACTGTGTCACGAGCGTGTGTTGCGCAGTTTGCACGCACGCTCGTAAGTTCACAAATTTATTATATATTCACTCTAGATTTCCAGCATTGCCATTGTTCTTCACCTCCTTATGAACAGTATAGCTGTTATTTTTCACTTCCTAGCTGAAATGTGTTTTCGCACTTCCAGCGCAGAATAGCGCAGTTGCAGTGGGAAATCCACATCTAAGACACATTATGAAAATGACAGTGACATTGTTCATTAGCAGAGGTCCTAAAATGCTTATGTTGAAAATTTGGTGATGAAAGTCCATAAATATAGTGTTTTCCGAGAGTGCGTTGCGCAGTTTGCATGCACGCTCGTAACTTCATGAATTTGTAATATGTTCACTCCAGATTTTCAAAATTGGCATTTTCCCCACCTCCTTGTGAACAGTACAGCTGTCATTTAACATATGCTGGCCAAAATGTATTTTCGTATGTCCGATGCAGAAGTGCACGATCGCTGTGCGAAATCAGTTTTCAGGACAGTGTGAGGAAATGACGGTGACACTGTTCATGAGCAGAGGTCCTAAAATGCCTATGTTGAAAATTTGCTGCCAAAAGTCCATAAAATGACTGTGTTGCAAGCATGCATTGCATAGTTTCCACGCACCCTTGTAACTTTGCAAATTTGCAGTATTTTCATGACAGTTTTTCAACACTGACATTTTTTTACACCTCCATATCAACAGTACAGTTGTCATTTTTCACATCCTGCCCAAAATGTGTTTCCATACCTGTGGCCCACAATGGCGTGGTCGCTGTGGGAAATCAATTTTTGGGACTGATTAACAAAATCACAGCATCACTGTTCATGAGGGGAGGTCCCAAAATGCCGATGTTAAAAATGTGGCTAACAAGCTCCCACCAATAATTGAGTTACGGCTCTGTGTTGCGCAGTTTCTATACATGCTAATGACTTCACCAATTTTCATATTTTCACTCCAGATTTTCAGTATTGCCATTTTTTTATGATTCCTCATGAACAATACAGTTGCCATTCTCCACATCCTGTCCAAAATGTGTTTTCGTCCCTGTGTTGCCAAATGGCATAGCTGCTGTGCAAAACCACCTTTCAGCTCACAAACTGATTGTGCTGCTTCTCATGAGGTGGCCTCACAAATAGCCCATGTTGAAAATCTGGAGTGAAAATACCACTGCACCCCTACGGTGTTAGGGTTTCCAACTGTAGTACCCCACCCAGTACAGACTGACAGGCACCAGGGCTGACTTGGGATCACCGGATGCAATGCTCGTGCCATTGCACCCCAACCCTGCAGCCACTGACAGGCATCGTGGTGTGCTTTGCACTGTTCGGCCACAAAATTCACCCCATTCTCCTATACTGCACCCATGTCAGCGTATTTCCTTATGGAATGGGGTAAGTATAATGAACAAAGACTCCACAGCACACCGCAACACTTGTCAGTGTCTACAAGGTAGGGTGATGTACAATGGCATGAGCGTTATAGCTGACGACCCAAAGGCACACCCCAATGCCTGTCGCTCTCTACAGGGTGAGGGTGGGGTTGGCATCACTTCAATACTTCACTGCCACTCCTATTATACATCTCTACCTCTGGCACTGCCAAAGCCAGTGCCAGTGAGACAACATTCGGCATTGACAAATGCTAGTTAACCTTACAGTCACTCTCCTGGTCTTTCTCTTTTAACTTAAATACCTAAAAAAGAGTCCCCTTTTGTTACCGCTTGGGCTGTCCTCCTCAGTTTGCATCTTTGCACACCCTACTGCTTTCCCTGCTTCTCTCTGTTTACACTTCCCTGGCATTCACCTTCTACATCCCCTCATACCTTCTAAATACTGTCCTTTTAGTCTTTTCCAGCACATCTTCTGAGAGCCATAGCAGTCTCTTTTTTTCCCTTTTAGTTTTAATCACATAACACAGAGGTTTGTTCCCTTCACTGTGCCCCCTTTTATTTTCTCTCACTATTCTTCCACCACCCCAACCAGGTCATCCATGAAGGATTCACCCATGTTTACAAAATCTGCCTTCTTGCAATCCAGGACACTCACCCTTGAATGGTTCAATTTCACAGCCATCCTTATATTGAACCACACTGTACGATGATCACCGATTCACAGATTGCCTCCCACCTTACTGTCTGCAACACTGTCCCAGTCAGTGAGCATAAGGTCCAATATTGCACCATCAGGAGTGGGTTTGCTGACTAATTGCCTGAGGAACACTGCCTGCAGGAAGTTATGGTTGCCCCTGCTTCTAGTTGAAGCCACAGGTGAGAGGCTCCATTCCACTCTACATTTGGCAGATTGCAGTCCCCCCCACCAGTGGCACCTCCACCATTTCTGCCATCTTGCCAGTGGCTTTCACCATTACCTAATCTGACTCCTCACCCTGTGGTGGAGATCTGTAGATCACACCAGTGTGAGCAGTGACTCCATCCCTCTTCTCCAGGGTAACCCACAGTACCTCCCCCTCCTCTGTACTCCCAGTACTGGGTCCAAAGAGTGAAGAGTGCTGACCAGAATAGCATTGGTTAGGAGCGTGCAGTAAAAACAGCACTGATTTTTCTTTTGAGGGGGGTCTCTGCCCCCTGCACCACCTGGACATGATGATTCCAACTCCAGAGGGGAGCAGATCACAGGGAAAGTTAACAATCATTGAGCCATAGAATACTGTTCCCACACACTCCCAATGTAAATAAGCGTAAGTCCCAATTGCAGCAAAGCATGTTGGAAACCAGGATTAGAACTATTGTCTTAAATGGCACCTCCTGAGCTACTCAATTCCCCAGCCCTCCACACCACGGCAGCAGTTTGGCCAGCCTGCTGGCTCTGGGTTCTCTTGTCAAGTCTTCAACACCATGGACAGTGACCAGGAGAGCACATACAACAAACACTGTAAATCCCCCCTCATTGTCCGTGGTAGCGCTTACCAGACTAGTGCTGTAAATTGCAGAGTTATTCTGGTAGCGTTCTTCTAACCAGGTACCATATTGCCTGTATCTTTTTTGCTTTTGCTTTCCTTCAAATAAAGCACCCCCCATGCATGCACACACACACAAACACACACACACACACACTGTTTCTTCCCATGTTATACTTCCTGAATAGAATATGGCCTGGTATGGCCATGTCCCCGTTGTGGTTTTCTTTGCACCATGACTTGATAATGGTCATAGTATCCAGGCTGGCCTCTGTCATGCTGGCTTCTAGGTCTGGAGTCTTATTTTCTAGACTTCTAGCATTTGCACACAAGATTTTGTTACCACTCTAAATATTACCCCTCTTTTTTTCTCTTTTTGCCCAACTCCTCCTCCCCCTCTGTTTTTAATGCTTTTTTTTTCATTCCTCTTAATTTCTACCACCCTACTTCCTTTATTAATTTGCACCTTGAGGTACTGCTCTTCCCTCAGGTTCTCCCTTCTTCCTATTTTAGCCTTGGGAGGGGGCAGTTATTGCCTCCCACAATTTATTCTGCCGCCCTTTTGGCTAGTTTGAAGTAACATTTAAACTGTCCACTGAGGACTGCGGTTCCCCTTCTGGATCAATGCAGGCTATCTGCCTTGTATCGGCTCTTATCTCTGTAGGTTGCACCCTGTCCCCATTGTAGCCAAACTCCTTCTTTCTGCAGCAGTCCCTAAACCATGAGTTGAACGTCCTTTTCTCAGGATTACTCTACCACCCCTTCCCGTTGTGGACAGGCACCATCTCTACAAAAGCCACTGAAAATGCTGCCTGCATAAGAACTCTCCCCAGCTCCCAGAACTCCCCCTGTACTATCCCAACACCATCCTTAGCCAGGTCATTAGTCCCCAGATGGGCAATGACATCCCTCAGCCTCCCTCCCACCCTGCTGTCCTAGCAATCCTCAGGATCCACTTCCTATCCCTTCGGGACATGGTGCCATGTAGTCATCTAACCTGCCTCCCCACCTCCAGCTTTCCTATTTCCAGATTTGTCCCCCTCAAAGTTGAGTCCCCACCATAAATTGCCTCCTCCTCATCTGGGATCCTCTACTACCCTCCTGGGGTCTCCACTACTGAGGACCCCCACATCCTCCTCAGTCCCTACATGTGGTGCCTCCTCTAGGCAATCTCACCCAGCCAGAGTGGCATAGGAACTCTGTAATTTTATCAGTTCTGACCTGTCACCCCAGGCGGGGTCCACCTCAATCCAGCTGCTCCTCCTTCAAGGCACTTTCTGAGGCAACTGTGTCAGACTTAGTGGCCCCATGGTGGGGAAAGAGATTGCCCACAACCTAGCCAACACAGCCTGGAGTCCAGCAACCTCCTCCATCATCCCCAAGAGGGGCGTGCATAAGGAGCAGCACCGCAGTCTCCAGAAGGTCTCCACTGCACTTTTTGCAGGAGCCACAAATTTAGTGAGTAGCAGATTTGTGGTCCATCATGTGTTTAAAAATGTTGAATTGTGATGTACCTGGAATAGAATCATTACATTCTCATGGTGCTCGTTGACAGCAGGGTTTGTATGTTGCCTAGGATTGAGGACTACCAGATTTTATGTGAACAGTTAATCACAAAGACTGTATCACACCAAGAGGGAAGCAGTCAGTGCAAAGTATACTGAAAAGAGGTTTCACTCAGGCCCCTGTCACCTGAACAGATGTGTAATTGTCCCCTATTTCCACCCTCCCTGATGCTCTAAGAGTAGACCCCACCAGGTTCTACTTGTAAGCCAGCCATAGGGGTGGGGCGCTGCAGAGTGACACACTCTAGCCTTCCCAGCTGACCATAGAAGAATAGACACTGATTGCAGAAAAATACTAACTGGCCCATGTAATCTGCCTGGCCCTACCTGTAGTATGATGTGCTTCAGCTCTGCTGTTTGCCCACCCTCCATGGACCCACTCAACAAGAGACCCACTATTGCCCTCTGAACAAACCTGGTTTCAGCTGGGCCGGAAATTCTTTGACATTATTACATAGAATAAGCAGCGGTCTGATAATGCAGTTGCCAGGTGGAGACACTTACTATGCCAGCACCCAGGACTCGTGCCCCTAGCTGGAAGCAACTTGATAGGAGAACTGATAAGCCTATAGGATGGGTGGTAGCCTCGGTCACTGCACTGCTGCTTGGTGCTTCAGTGTGGCTCATGAGTCACATTTGGAAGCTGTGGGTGATCTGGGAATGCACCCTTCCTAAAGAGGGGTCAGATAGGGAGAAACATCGGTGGAGGGTGGACTGGCCCAAGCAGAGGCCTTTGGCATGTCGACCAGTGCTGCTCTGCTGTCTCAGGGAAGGGTCAGTCTGCTCTGCACCTCACCTGATCACCTTGCCTCTGCCATGGTGGCCCACCAGAAATTTAGAGGAAGTTAAGTGGACTCCCCAGGATGGTAGAGTAGGTTACTCTTCTTAAATGGAGGACTAAGAGCCCCATAGTTATTTGGCATAACAATAAGCATCCTATCTGGCAGTTATATAGGGCCGGTAGTAATGATTTAATATAAACAAGCCAACACACTTACTTTCTATCTGGCAGTTATATAGGGCAGGAAGTAATGATCGTGCATAAACAAGTCAACACACTTACTTTCTATCTGGCAGTTATATTGGGCAGGTAGTAATGATCTAGCATAAATAAGCCAACACACTTACTTTCTATCTGGCAGTTATATAGAACAGGTAGTAATGATCATGCATAAACAAGCCAACACACTTACTTTCTATCTGGCAGTTATATAGGGCGGGTAGTAATGATCTAGCATAAATAAGCCAACACAGTTACTTTCTATCTGGCAGTTATATTGGGCAGGTAGTAATGATCGTGCATAAACAAGCCAACACACTTACTTTCTATCTGGCAGTTATAAAGGGCAGGTAGTAATGATCGTGCATAAAAAAGCCAACACACTTACTTTCTATCTGACAGTTGTATAGCGCAGGTAGTAATGATCGTGTATAAACAAGTCACCATGCTTACTTTCTATCTGACAGTTGTATAGCGTAGGTAGTAATGATCGTGTATAAACAAGCCAACACACTTACTTTCTATCTGACAGTTGTATAGCGCAGGTAGTAATGATCGTGTATAAACAAGCCAACACGCTTACTTTCTATCTGACAGTTGTATAGCGCAGGTAGTAATGATCATGTATAAACAAGCCAACACGCTAACTTTCTATTTGACAGTTGTATAGCGCAGGTAGTAATGATCGTATATAAACAAGCCAACACGCTAACTTTCTATCTGACAGTTGTATAGTGCAGGTAGTAATGATCGTGCATAAACAAGCCAACACACTTACTTTCTATCTGGCAGTTATATAGGGCAGGTAGTAATGATCTAGTATAAACAAGTCAACACACTTACTTTTTATCTGGCAGTTATATAGCGCAGGTAGTAATGATCGTGGATAAACAAGCCAACACACTTACTTTCTATCTGGCAGTTGTATAGGGCAGGTAGTAATGATCGTGCATAAACAAGCCAACACATTTACTTTCTATCTGGCAGTTATATAGGACAGGTAGTAATGATCGTGCATAAACAAGCCAGCGTACTTGTTTTCTATCTGGCAGTTATATAGGGCAGGTAGTAATGATCATGCATAAACAAGCCAACATACTTACATTCTATCTAGCAGTTATATAGGGCAGGTAGTAATGATCATGCATAAACAAGCCAACACATTTACTTTCTATCTGACAGTTGTATAGTGCAGGTAGTAATGATTGTGCATAAACAAGTCAACACACTTACTTTCTGACAGTTATTTAGGGCAGGTAGTAATGATCTAGTATAAACAAGACAACACACTTATTTTCTATCTGGCAGTTTTATAGGGCAGGTAGAAATGATCATGCATAAACAAGTCAGCACACTTACTTTCTATCTGGCAGTTATCTAGGGCAGGTAGTAATGATCATGCATAAATAAGCCAACACACTTACTTTCTATCTGGCAGTTATATAGATGTAAACCCCTTGTTACCTGGGGTTACTAGAATCCCAGTAAGACCTAGTGGTAGGCAGGGAAGGCAGCTTGTGAAACTCCAGTTAAATGGATTTCACACTGTCTCATTCTGTTCTCAGTCTCAGCTGAGACTGAGGGATGACATCACCATAGAACTTTCACAGCTGCATGAGCCACACTGGAATGCTGCAGTTGGAAGTTAGGATAGAAGGTTGGGGATCTTTGAACAGAGTCTGTGTGTAGTCTTGGGGAGAGGAGCAACACAGTAGTCTGTGTGCAGGCTCTCAGAGCCTTAAGCTCTGTTTTACAGCTACTGTAAGGGAGGTGTGTGTTTCCACTGAAAGAGGAACACAGTAAGCTGATTGTGAAGTGGTAGAGACCGCTTTTACTGGTCCATGTGCTTCACCCCGAGTTGATGGGGTGGAAAGGTTTGCCTGCCTTCCAGGGGAAACCCTCCTGGTTCTGGCTAAGGAAGAAGCTGTCTTATTTCAAGTTGTGCTGTGGGAGACAAATTCCTGTGAGGAATCATGCCTGTGGGGCACCTGCAACCAAAGGATGAGTTCGCTCTTACAGAGGGCCTATGTTTTCACCTGAACTTTTGGAATGTGGGGATTGGACTACTTAATTTGTAGGAGGTCTAGTGTAATAGACATTGCCGGTTAATTCAAGTAGGTTCAAGTCCAGCACAAAGTGTAAAGTAAAGTGGGGATTGGACTGCTTAATCAGTGGGAGGCCTAGAGCAATGGGCTAAGCCAAGTAAAAGTATGTTCAAGTCCAGCACAATGAGAAAGCAAGACAAGTGAAGGAAATGTGACATACATTTAGCCTTAATCTACATTGTTAAGCTTTACAGAATGAGACATTTAATGTCCAGAGAAATGGCCAGATATGAATTGTGGAAGCGAGAGGTAGGAGACCCCCCATCAGTGGTAACCAAATTCACCTCTACAGATTTGCTCTGTGGCACCTTTACTTTCTCTCAGGTACTTGGCCAGTGCCTGAGGAAAGTACCCGGACGTGGGATTAAAAGAAGAACTCCCTGATAGAGCTGAGGTGCTCTTAGGTGAGTTAGGGAGCCACCAGAAAAGGTTTCCATGACATATGGAAGGTGTCTGAGTGGCCAGCAAGGGAGCGAGCCTGGGAGTCCCAGATAGTGTACAAGTTCGGGCTGTGTACCCAAAGCAGCGTGCAAGTCTGGGCTGTGTGCCCGGTGGTTTCAGAGACTGAGGGCTAAAGTGTTGAAGAAGTGTTTCTGATTCTTTTTAATCTGCATTTCCAGAAGTGTAGCCCCGTGGGGGTCCGTCTATGCTTTGTTTGTTCTGCTTGGATGTAAATAAAAGCCACACTTTAGAATCCCATTCCTGGTATTGGACATTATAATTATTGCTTCCTGTGTTCAGAATTACTTGGGTGGCCCTGTGCAGAGTAGCCAAATCTAGCCCTTGTACTGAGTAACCTATTCCTCCCCGAACTCAGTCCCCACCTGGTACTGCTGTCAGATTCAAACATCATACCACCTGTCATTTGCAAAAAGGTGGGGGGGTTGGGGTTACAAAATGGAGGCACCGCTTTGGATTTTAAATTTAGGGAGTAAAGGTGCTCGGGCAAAGGGCTAGCATTTTGGTTATCTGGCAGTCGGTAGCCCAAAAAAGCTGAAGCAAGGTTAACTAGTGTGTCGCTGTGTGCTGTGGTTCATGTGCTGCTGTTAAATGCCAACTCTTTACCAAGGAGCGGTAAAGCTTGAGAGAGTATGCCCTTGTCCTGCATCAAAAATTTACAGTGTTTTGCCAGCTTTTAAAAAACTGTGTGACAAACAAAAGTGTGGAAAACTATGGGTAGCAACAGGGAAATTGTGCCCTGGACGTTGGAAATGCTTTCTAGTGAATGGAGAGACTTGCTGTGTTAATGGCCGTGACAAATGGTTGAAATGGGCTCCCGCCATGGAGTCACTTCGAAAAAAAAAAAGTGGTTTTGCAGTTTAATTTTGCCTGCTCGACGATCGCCGTGAGGAGAAGAGCACTCGCGAGGGAAAGAGGTTCATTTGCATGGCGTCGTGTGATTGGTGAGACTGCAATCAGTCCCGCCCCCAAGCCAGCTTTACAGCGACTGCCCAGCATTCGAGAAGACTTGTGAGTGAAGTGCATGTACTGGCTTATCGGAGGAGCATTGCAGTGACTGAAAGTGCTGTAAAAGTTTAAAAACTAGGACTCTTCTATCTAAATTGGGCTCAACCCGCATCTCGATCGACTGGACTGTGAGTGTGGCATTCAGAGGGACGATTGGCAGGACTGCCAACCCACTTCTTTCCAGAGGCCTCCAAGACTGGCTGCAGGCCGTTTTCCATCGCAGCAAACAGCTACTGAAAACAGTGAATACCAACAGAAATAATTGCTCAAACATGTGATTTTTGCCAAAAGCCAGCTAAATCTGTGTACAGCACTGTAATCCCATTGCAATCAAAGACTGTGTTAAGTTTTTACCAGCAACAGCAAGCCTGTTAAGCCATCGACTGTGAGCATAGTTATGGGTTCAGCGTCAGATAAAGTTTCAAAGCAATGAGAGAGACTGTGAGTTGTAGCAAGATATGCAGCAAGAATTACAGGCAATCCTGTGCTTGAAATACTGAGACTTCAAAGGACTGTGAGCTAGAGCAATGTTTTCAGCAAGTGAAAAGTCCATGGCAAATCATATAAATGTGCTAGGAAAAAGAACAGTGCAAGTTTGTGCAGTTTGAGCAAAGTTATCAGTAGAGTGTGTAAATCGGATGCACAGTGGCTTGACCCAATTTCAGAATGTTTTTGCACGGGAGTGCTGCCGCCACCATTACAGGGTGGGGTAGTAATGTAAACACAGCAGCACAGGAGCCATTTTGAAAGTGAAAGAAAGTGTTCAGTGATGTGGGACTTTCAATAAGAGTGAGCGTTTGTTTTTCTCTGCAGTCATGGCCTCAGGACCAGCCCGCTACCTGGATCATGCCCGGGCTGTGGTAGCAGCAGAAGTAAACAAATTAAGGGACATTGAGAGGTGTTTCTATGGAGGACAACTGTGTCCTCATGTGGCGATTCCTGGATGCCCAGTGCAAGTGTGCTTAATATGCTTAAATGCTGGGAGGGACGTCTTCATGGTACCTCACTGTTCGGGGTGCTTAGAGAAATATGGCTTGTTTATAGCACCCAAGATTCATTTGGCTCCCACATGGACAAAAGTTCAAGAATTTGCAGTTGGGCAGAACACAGTACCAGGCGGAGCCTGTTGGAGAAGGCCCCTTGGGGGAGTGTGGCACAAAGCTAGAGGGTGCAGATTTGCAGACAGAACAATATCCTGATGTTTCAGATGCTGGATTACAGAGAGACAATTCAGGCAGAGCATCAGTAGACTCTTGAAGAGGGGGGGCCTAGCCCTAGTCTCATAGGAGAAGATGAGATGAGGGAGGTCTTTGAATGGGAGGTATCGACCTCCGCACCCAGCGAACAGTGGATAGACTCAACAGTGAGGATGACTGCTCACTCCTGGGCACAGATTCTCAGTGAGGAAGAAGATGAGGGGAGAACCTATGTGGCCTTGTGAAAAAGGAACGGGTACACAGCTTCAAGCTCTTGCCTCAGAGAAATGCATGGAAGAGAGTGGTGATGCCACTGCCCTGGCTGTGCAAGAAGAAGAAGCCAGGGATCCATTATTTGTCTCTTTGAGAATGCGTAGCTGGCAGAACCAGGACTGGCTGCCCCCAAACCAGGCCAGCGGTCTCAGGTTGACCAGCGCTAGTAAAGAGGAGAGACTGGTTCGTAGGAAGGCAAATGAAATCTATGGGATGTCCTTTCCTACCTTTCGTGGAGAGTTTGGGAGGAGATTGAGAACAACAGGAAATCCTGGATTTGGGCCAAAGCAATGAAATGTGTGCATCCTGGTGAAAACAAGCATGTCAGGAACAGACTGTTTCATGAAAAATACAGCCAGTGGAAAAGAGGCAGGACACTGTTAATGGACACTGTTTGAATAGTGGATGGAGAGGGATGTGAAACCTTTCACAGTGTGAATTATGTGTGCCCAGACGAGGTAATAATTCAAGCTCCTGACCCATTGTGCTATTGCCCACATTGCAAAGACTTCCCTGCAATTGTGCCCATGCCTACCAACTGGAAAGTAGAGCAGTGGTAGCCAATGCAGCCACTCCAGCCATTGTAGTGCCTTTGTTGTTTCGCCAGTGTGGACGTCCAGGAATCAGGTGCCCCACATTCATCAGTTCTTCAGTGAACTGACTTTCCAGAATCCATCGACTGGCCCACCAGATGACTTCAGATCCAGAGAGGACACCAGCCCAGCTGTATCCTGATTCATCGCCTGGAAACCAGATGACATCAAATCAGCTGTTTTCCTTTTGTTCCTGTTCCAGGGGTCCATCTCCAGAGGTGACATCCACCCAGGAGTTTCCAGATGTGCCCTCCTGTCATTCCTGGAAGATGTCTGCCCAGCTATATTGGAAGAGTGCTGCCAAGGAGAGTCTTCAACCGAGGAATAGGTCGGTGTTTTGTTCATTCTACAAGGGACTGGTAAGTCCAAACTTTTCTATTCTTATGACACTGCAGTACACACCCCTACACTAGCAGACTCCAGATGTGTGAACTGTCCTCAAAGACTCTCCCCTTCGGGACTTTGGCCTGCTAGAACTGTGCTTCACCGGGCTCCAGCTCAGGAGAGACTCTTTAATGGACTAGCCTTCAGGCACTGTGGTCACTAGATGGGACTTTTAGGGCACTCCATCCCCCAAATGTGTATTGTAAATAATGTCATTGTTTTCTACTGTTTTCTAATGTTTATACTGTTTTTCTACCTTTTCTAAAAAAAATCTTTTTGGGATTCTCCAGTGTTTTGATAGTAGGGGTTTAGATAGACTGTGAATGCAGATTAGGAGTGTGAGTTGTCTTTCTTTTTTCTTGCAGGTGTTCCTCAAGAAGATAGAAGAGAAGACAAGAAGAGGAGGAGGGACTCATTGGATTTCCTCACTAGTACTTTAGAGTATAGTATTTAAAGTACTGTTGTTGTTGTTGTTACTGTGTAGTAACCCTTTTCTTCCACAGGTATGGTTGTGGGGGAGTGAGGGAGTAATGTAATGGTGTGATATTAGCTCCTGGTGTGTGTTTGCATGGTACCCAAGGTCGGGGAGGTCCCTGTTTGTTTTGTTTGGGGTTTGAGTAAATGGCAGATAGGTTTTCCCTAGAGGGCTAGGGGGGATAGACAGGCTGTGGTCCCGACCTGCAGTAGGGGTTGCAGTGCTGATCTATTAGGGCAATGCTCTGGGCAGTTCTACTAGATCCACTAGGTACCCATAGTCAGTGGGTAGAGTAGAGGCTGAGGTGTCAGTCAACGGCCTCTAGGCCATTAATGTTGTCTCCCTGTACTGGCACATGGTAGGAGAGAAGGTATCGCTACCTCCCCATAGTCAACACATGGGGCAAGATGGCCTAAGCCGGGTAAATAATGACTGTGGACAGTCATTTTCCTAGCCCAGGGTGAGTGTAACCCCCTGTTACCTGGGGTTACTAGAATCCCAGTAAGACCTAGTGGTAGGCAGGGAAGGCAGCTTGTGAAACTCCAGTTAAAAGGATTTCACACTCTCTTACTCTGTTCTCAGTCTCAGCTGAGACTGAGGGATGACATCACCATAGAACTTTCGCAGCTGCATGAGCCACACTGGAATGCTGCAGTTGGAAGTTAAGATAGATTGTTGGGAATTTTTGAACAGAGTCTGTGTGCAGTCTTGGAGAGAGGAGCTGCACAGCAGTCTGTGTGCAGGCTCTCAGAGCCTTAAGCTCTGTTTTACAGCTACTGTAAGGGTGTGTGTTTCCTCCGAAAGAGGAACACAGTCAGCTGATTGTGAAGTGGTGGAGACCGCTGTTATTGGTCCATGTGCCCCATCCCTGAGGGGATGGGGGTGGAAAGGTTTGCCTGTCATTCTGTGGCAACCCTCCTGGTTCTGGCCAAGGAAGAAACTGCTTTATTTCAATTTGTGCTGAGGTACCAGAAGCTGTAGGAGAGAAAGTCCTGTGAGGAATCGCCTGTGGGGCACCTACAACCAAAGGGTGAGTTCGCTTTTAAAGAGGGCCTATGTTTTCACCTGAACTGTTGGAACGTGGGGACTGGACTACTTAATTTGTAGGAGGTCTAGTATAATAGACACTGCTGGTTAATTCAAGTAGGTTCAAGTCCAGCACAAAGAGTGAAGTAACGTGGGGATTGGACTACTTAATTTATAGGAGGTCTACTGTAATAGACATTGCCGGTTAATTCAAGTAGGTTAAAGTCCAGCACAAAGAGTAAAGTAAAGTGGGGATTGGGCTGCTTAATCAGTGGGAGGCCTTGAGCTATGGGCTAAGCTAAGTAAAAGTATGATCAAGTCCAGCACAATGAGAAAGCAACACAAGTAGAGGAAATGTGACATACATTTAGCCTTAATCTACATTGCCAATCTTTACAAAATGAGATGTTTAATGTCCATAGAAATGGCCCGGTATGAACTGTAGAAGCAAGAGGTGGGAGACCCCCCCCCATCAGTAGTAACCAAACTCAGCTCTATGGATTTGCTCTGTAGCACCTTTACTTTCTCTCAGGTACTTGGCCAGCGCCTGAGGAAAGTACCCAGACGTGAGATTAAAAGAAGAACTCCCTGATAGAGCTGAGGTGCTCTTAGGTGGTTTAGAGAGTCACCAGGAAAGGTTTCCATGACATATGGAAGGTGTCCGAGTGGCCAGCAAGGGAGCGAGCCTGGGAATCCCAAATAGTGCGCAAGTTCGGGTTGTGCACCCAAAGCAGCGGCAAGTCCGGTATGTGCCTTGTGGGTTCAAAGCCTGAGGGCTGAAGTGTTGAAGAAGTGTTCTTGTTTCTTTTAATCTGCATTACCAGAAATGTAGCCCTGTGGGGGTCCATCTATGCTATGTGTGTTCTGCTTGGATGTAAATAAAAGCCACACTTTAGAATCCCATTCCTGCTATTGGACATTACAATTATTGCTTCCTGTGTTCGGAATTACTTGGGTGCCCCTGTGTAGAGTAGCCAAACCTAGCCTTTGTGCTGAGTAACCTATTCCTTCCCAAACCCTGTCCCCACCTGGTACTGCTGTCAGATTCAAACAGCATACCACCTGTCCTTTGCAAAAAGGTAGGGGGTGGGGATTATATAAGGCAGGTAATAATGATCGTGCATAAACTAACCAACACATTTACTTTATATCTGACAGTTATATAGGGCAGGTAGTAATGACCTAGAATAAATAAATCAACACACTTACTTTCTATCTGGCAGTAATATAGGGCAGGTAGCAATGATCTAGCATAAACAAGTCAACACACTTACTTTCTATCTGGCAGTAATATAGGGCAGGTAGTAATGATCGTGCATAAACAAGCCAAAACACTTACTTTCTATCTGGCAATTATTTAGGGCAGGTAGTAATGATCTAGCATAAACAAGCCAACACACTTACTTTCTATCTGGCAGTTATATAGGGCAGGTAGTAAAGATCTAGCATAAACAAGCCAACACACTTACTTTCTATCTGGCAGCTATATAGGGCAGGTAGAAATGATTGTGCATAAATAAGCCAACACACTTACTTTCTATCTGACAGTGATATAGGGCAGGTAGTAATGATCAAGCATAAACAAGTCATCACACATACTGTCAATCTGGCAGTTACATAGGACAGGTAGTTATGACCGTGCATAAACAAGCCAACATACTTACTTTCTATCTGGCAGTTATATAGGGCAGGTAGTAATGATCTAGAATAAACAAGCCAACACACTTACTTTCTATCTGACAGTTATATAGTGCAGGTAGTAATTATCTAGTATAAACAAGCCAAAACACTTACTTTCTATCTGGCAGTTATAAAGGG
The DNA here is from genome assembly GCA_016271365.2 of Neoceratodus forsteri. Lineage (NCBI taxonomy): Eukaryota > Metazoa > Chordata > Ceratodontiformes > Ceratodontidae > Neoceratodus > Neoceratodus forsteri. The sequence continues at coordinate 186,303,133 of CM057459.1, read as the reverse complement.
CAAGTAGTAATGATCGTGCATAAACAAGCCAACACACTTACTTTCTATCTGGCAGTGTCATAGGGCAGGTAGTAATGATCGTGCATAAACAAGCCAACACACTTACTTCTTATATGGCAGTTATATAGGGCATGTAGCAATGATCGTGCATAAACAAGCCAACACACTTTCTATCTGGCAGTTATAGGGCAGGTAGTAATGATCTAGCATAAACAAATCAACACACTTACTTTCTATCTGGCAATTATATAGGGCAGTTGGGAGGATGAGGGGAATAATGCAGCCATCCAGCTGAACTGGGATCTAGAACAGCAGAGGGGCACAATGGAACCAGACCGAGAAGGTGGGCAGCAGGCTTTGTTTATTTGCTGATGGACTTCTGGCACCAGGAAGGGCCAGTCACTGAAGCAGCAGCTCCTGGAAGGAGCCCAAAGAGTGGGGAGCATGAGGATTTGAAAGTGAGGCCAGGCTTTAAAAAAACCAGCCACATCATGTTTCTTCGGCAGTCAGGAGGAAGAAGGGAACAAGGCAGCAGTTGCACGGAACAGGGATCCAAAGCAGCGAAGAGACACAGCAGCCCCAGACTGAGGAGGCAAACAGCAGGCTTTGTTTATTTGCTGCTGGGCTTCCAGCTCCAGAAGGGGCCAATCACTGCATCAGTGGATCCTGGAAGTAGCCAATAGAGTGGGTAGTGCGAGAATTTGAAGTGCAGCCGGGCTTTAAAAGGCCTAACCACATCATGTTCCCACAGCAGTCGGGAGGAGAAGGGGAACAAGCTGACCGGAGCAGCGGAGGGGCACAGTGTCCCTAGACTGAGGAGGCGGGTAGCAGGTTTTGGTTTAGCCCTACCCAGCCACCCTGGCCCTGACCACTATTAAATAGCCATGGTGGAAGAAGCTGGAGCTGCAGAGCTGGGGAAAAGCTGAAGGCACGCTCTCTGGGGGAAGAGCCTACAAAGGAAAGGGTCAGGAAGGAACTGATCATGACTTGGACAGAGAGTTCTGGGTGAGTCTGTTTATGGCATTACTGGCCATAGGAGGGTGAGGGGAAAGTTGCTGGCATTCAGTTGAAGGGGAGGTGAGGACAAGTGTGTAAGATCTAAGATTTGGTAAAGAAGTATAGATAGTATTGTACTGTGCAGTACTGTAGAGAGTAGGATCTCAGTCTATGATTTGGGAAAGGATGTACAGCTAGTACCATAAATTGTTGTTTAGTTAATACTGTTTTGGCTCATTGCTGGTAGAAGTGATAAGGATTGTAGTGAAGAGTGTAGTACTGTGTTCTGCTAGATGGTATCATTTTATGCTCTATGCATTTAGAGGAGGTGAGGAGTGAAAGCTAGGAACTGCACTGATAACAAACTTATAGTTAGTACTCTAGAAGTAGTGACTGAACTGGTTAGGAATTTATAGATAGTACTGCATTTTGTAGCTGGAGCGGGAATCATGGGTAGGATAGTGGGCTGCAATGGATGTGGGGCGGTGGTTTGGATGAACATATTGTGGAGGCTGGGGGGTTCTCCAATCAGTCACAGGCTGAGAAGAATTGAGGAGGCAGTGCTCTGGTTTAGTAAAGAGTTGGACAGGATGGGGGATGGGGAGAAGATGGGGCAAGGGGACCTCCCTCAGGGAGTAACATGAGGATATTGCAGGAGAGGAGCAAAGGTTCGAGGGAGGGGATGGGTATGAACATGAGAACACCTCATGGGTGGAACATTGGATCGAAGGTGGGGATGGGGAGAGGGTGAAGGGACAAAATGAATGGGAGCCCAGGCACTGAAGGGAAGACCCAAGCAGGAGAAAGGAGCACGCACACAGCATGGCAGCAAGGGGGGGGGGTTAATATGTTTGTGGTGCTGGCAACATTGGGGTGGAGAAGGGTCTCCAGAATGTAGAAAGAGAGGGAAAGGGAGGGGAATGCACAAGGGGCAGTAGTCAGTCAGTGGGGAGGTGTCGTGGGTGGAAGGGAGAAGGTCACAGCTGGAGGGACAGTAGAAGGGAGCAGGGATGCAGCAGTGTGGAGCAGGATGGATGGTGAGGATGCCAGGGGCATAGCAAAGGTAGTAGTGGAGAATACTGATGGAAAAGCAACAGGGACAGATGGGGGAAATGGTGTGCAAAAGGGGGAGTCAGGTAGTAGAAGAAGAGAGACAGGGACAGACGGGGGATTATGAACAGGAGGAGGAGTTGGGCAGAACAGGAATGGTGGCAGGGACGGGTAGGGGGAAGTATGCACTGGAGGAGGAGTCAAGAGGGGAGAAAAACAGTGACAAAGACAGTTGGGGAAGTATGTGCTGGGGACGAGCAGTCACACAGGACAGGAACAAAGGAGAAGAAACAGGTATAGGGAAAAATTGGGGGAACACTAGTACTGGAGGATTCAATACTAAGCGGGATAAGGTGGGGTAGCAAGCGGGAATGGCATAGTCGTACATAGGTGGAGGCCATGCCAGGGATGACAGCTGAAAGAATAGGACAATCAGTTCTGAAATATGCTAGAAGGGAAAGGAAGAGACCTCATATAGTTCTACATCTGGGGACAAATGACCTGGCTGACAGTATAGTATAGGTAGTCCAAAAGAGGTTTGAGGAGCTGGGAAGTTTATGTGAGGGGGAAGATAGAACAGTTACTTTTTCTGAGGTGTTACCAGTGCCCAAGTTGAGTACGGTTAGAAAATAAAGTATCAAGGAATTTAATGAATGGTTGGGCAAATGGTGTCACACAAAAGGATATGAGTTAGTGGGAAGGTGGGGAAAGACCTGGGAGGACAGTAGTCTATGATAAGGAGGGCAAAAAGGTGATGAAACAGAAGATTGGGGAGTATATTGAGGTAGCAGGACATTTAAACTAGGAGTGGGGGATGGCAGGTGGAGGGAGGGCACGCAGGGGTCACAGGATGGGAAGCAAAGAAAGTTTACTCCCCAGAACGAGGGCAGTGAACTAGGTAGCAGCAATAGAGGAGATGCCAGAAGTGGAAGGGGGGAGGAAAAGGGATGGAAGGTAATCAGCATGAATGCTAGGAGCCTGGGGGATAAAATGAATGACCTTCAGGCTCTCATAGTGGCAAGGGAGGTGGACATGGCAGCAATAATGGAAACATGGGCCACCAAATACCATGACTGGGACCTCGCGGTCCCAGGATACAGAATATTCCTCAGGGATTGGGAAAACAGGAGATTGGGAGAAGTGGCAATTTACCTAAAGGAGCGGAAAAGTGCATTAGGGAGGAAGGGGAGGAGGGCAAAACAGAGTCATTAAGGCTGCTAATCCAGGATTCCAGGAATAGGACTCTCCAGATGGGAGTGGTATACAGGCCACCATCCCAGACAGAGGAGTTGGGCAGGGAATTTGCGGGGCAGATTAGAAGGGCATGAGCAGGGGCGTCATTTAGGGGTCGCCAGGGGTCGCGACTCAGACCCCTAAGAAAATTTTGCGACCTATGACAGAGCTGCGACTCCTGTCCTTTGGGTTAATGGATCGCCACTGGCCGCTGCTGGCCAGCCGAATTAAAAAAAAAACACTTTTTGCTTCCCGACGTTATGTGCCTGTGCACTTGTGCTGTAGGCAGACTGTGTGGAGGAGGTTTCAGGAGTCTGTGCTGGTGTGGTGGACCATTACCTGGTGCGTGCTGCACGCATTCTCTCAGCCTGGTTGAGAGGATAACGGATAAGATGCCATGTATCAAGCAATTTTCGGCAAGGAAGTTATTAAGCAAGCATGGCATCTAGGAGAAGACAGAGCTGGTAAGATAAACTTTTTTTTGCTTTGAGAAAAAAACGGACCACGACTGGCAAAGTGTGCGTTTACTTGAAATTTTGGATTTTTATATTAAGATTTTGTTTGAGCTCCAGCAGGAAACATGCTTTTAGATGCAGAATTATTTAAACGTATGGCATAGCACTATAGCAGCTTTGCTGTTGCGTGAGTTATTTAAAAAAAAAAAACAGTGAATTTACTAATACAACAACTTTGTATTCTGGGAACATGCTGTAAGAACAAGAGTGCCGGAAGATGGTAAAAGCTGAGGGGGCTGAGAATCAAAAGGGCACTTATGAGGGTACAAAGGGCACTTTTTCTATACTAGTTCTTGCCATGCAGAAATAAAAAGTGGAGTGGCTACCGCCCCTTCCGCGCCCCCCCTCCCCGGTTCTGGCACATATGTTTAAGAAGCGGAGTCCAAATGAATGGCATAACGCTGCAGTGGTCTTTCTTCTACTTGAGTCATCCAAAAAATAGTTAATTTAACAAGTTAAACCTAAAGAGATGGTGTTTTATGCTCAGTGATTTCACTTTTGTTTTGGGGATAAGTGTCCTCATAAAAGCACAAGATTAAATAAGTAGCATGGAGTACGCTCCTTTCGGTCTGACCTCCATTAATCTTTCGAGTGGGCTGCTCATTTGGGAGCACCGGTTACTGAGGTTGATTCGTGGCTTTTTCTTTTTGAATTTCTTCTATGGAACTGCAGTCACTAGATAGGAAGCCCAGTGCTTCACCTGTCAAGGCTTCATCAAGGGATGGGGGAAACAGACAAGTTACTGTAAATCGTCTCATAAAAGTGACATCACATGACTGACAGGTTACACTTTGTGTCAGTGAAATTATTTACAATTTTCAAAACAAATTAATACAAAAGACAAAGTACAAAAAACCTTTACATAATAGAAAACCTTTACATCTTATATAAAATGCTGTCCCACGCTGTCAAACAAATAGGTTCCACTTCATAACAGCGAAAATGGTATTAATGATAAAAAACGTTTTTGTAATTTCAGTACCAGCTAATGGAACAAGCATTTATGAATGTTTTTTCCTGGCTTGTTGATCTATGGTACAACCCTTAAGGGGAGCAGAAAATCACAAAAGTTAAAACTGGACGTGGCTTTCAGTTTGATATAAAAGTAAAATGGAATATGGTTTATGAGGTTTCTTTTTAGTAAAAGCTTAAAGGATTTTTATAAACACTTTGAGAAAGTAATATTAGAATTCTTTGGTGTTTCTGGAGAAAATAGCATATTTTCTTCCATTTAAAAAAATGATAGAATTGAGTATTTAACAGTACTTGGGTTTAAACAAAGGACAGATTGATGAGCACAGTATGTAGGCATGTTGCAGTCGGTGGTTTGACTATTAGGTGGGCTCTGCTCCACTACCCCTTCCATAAAATGGTAGGCAGTGTAGCACAGTGGTTAAAGGCTCTGAGCTGCAAACCTGGAGACCTGGGTTTGAATCCCACAGCCCCCACTTGCATACTGTGTGACCCTGAGCAAGTCACTTAACTTTCTTGTGCTCCCAGGTCGCACCTGTAAACAAGGTTTCAGCTTAGTGTGTCTCTCCTGGTAAAGAAAAAAAACTGTTTCCTGAGCTTCCTCCTGAAGCTCCCTCCTCAACTTCCACTCGTGTCTCTGGTACTGGAGTTGTAAACCCTGATGAACAGATCCGAGGAGGGCACCTTGTTTATTCCTCTCAGAAACTTCTATGTCTCTATAATGACCCCTCTCTCCCTCCTAGTCTCCAGTGATGTTACTGAGGGACAAACTGTGGGCCCAATGCACAAAGCCTAAGTGGCGTGCACAAGGGTGGGCAACACGCACACGAAAGGGCATATGTGTGAGTGGCGAGCATGGCACACCCAGGAGGCATGCAAGAACCATGCATGCGGACACATGTAGGCAATCCATGCACTGTGTGTCCAAAGGGCGTGGCCACGTAGCATCATGTGCAGTACCCCCGAATGTGCATTCATGAAGCCAGGTATGACAGCCAGGCACAGGTGTGAGGTGCATATACTTGCAGCAGGTAGAGGGCTTCCTTAAGCAGCTTCACACCATGGCATGTAGTGGTTTCCAGACAGATCAGGATGCTGTAGAAGGAGAAGGATGATGCAAAACTGTCTGTCCCACCATGGGCACACATGGGACACCCAACAAGCACCATGATGGGGAATTCCTGCATACATAGGTGTAGGACTGATATGGATGGTACAGCTCTCGCCAAAGCGAGCAGCACCTGGGCAATTCTTGAACTGCCATCAACAGAGGCACCAACATGGCAGCAACACCCATCCCACATAGGCCACACAGGCAGGATCCCAACACAATTGTACTCCCAGTGCACAACACACACACCGCCCACTCCACATGGAGTCCCCCATACCCCAAGTCCCTCCCATGAAGCCCCTCGAATGCCCCAAGGCCCTCCCAACAAAGCACACTCACCCACAGCTGTGGGCGAACCACTGTCCTGGAGACAACAACGACACAGGGATAGGAAAATAAAAACTTTAATGAACAACATAGCACTAAAACAACATAATGATGGTGGGCAACATCTGCCAAGGTACCGAACTCGGTAACTAGCTCTATGTTGCATTGACAAATGCTACCCTCTCTGGCCCCGCCCACACCGTGGCCCCACCCACATCATGTCCCCTCACCTTGCTACCCCTATGATTTTGCTGAAATGACACCCCTGGGCATGAGGGAAAGGGAGTGTGGTGGTGGACCTTCAACATGCCATGGGCAGATTGGGGGACTCTGGCCACCACCAATAAAAGGGAGCAGGTACTACTGGATGCCTTTCAGGAATGCTTCCTGACACAGGAGGTCAGCAAAGGAAACACGCTTGACCTAGTGCTCACAAATGGAGAGTTGTTGAGAGATATCAAGATGGACAAACCAGTAGCAGGGAGATGGGAACTCCTAAAGAAGTGGTTACTATAGGCTACCAATTCCTGTAGCAGGAGTCAGAGTAAAAAGGCTGAGCTGGATGGTGGGGGGCAGGGGTTGTGAAAATGGTAAGGAGAAAAAGTGTGGCCCTCATGAGAGACAGGAAATCAAGGAGGGGCGAAGCTTAGGAGTAGTACCTGCAGCAGTCAATGGAGGTGACAAGGGCAGTTAGGGCACCAAAAGCCACTAAAAACCTCAAGCTGGAGAAAGGCATTAAGGAGGGAGAGGAAGCTTCTTCAGATACATCAGGGAGAAAATAATCTGTAAAGAACAGATAGTAAGGATTAAGAAGGAAGGGGGATGGGCAGAAAAGGGGGGAGAAAAGGCAGAAGCATTCAATGACTACTTCTGCTCGGTATTTACAAAAGAGAGAGGGGGAGTGCTACCTGAGGGGGTTGGGGGAGTAAAGGCTGGGGAGGGCACAACAGATGGGGTGATCATGAAGGTAGAGAGCTGGAGGTCTTGAAAGCACTGAGGGCTGACAAGGTACCAGGGCCAGATGGCATTCACCCCAGGGTACTGAAGAAGCTAGAAAAGATCCTGGCAGGGCCCTTGGCAGGCCTATTCAATGCCTCACTGAATTCTTGATGCATACCCAATGATTAGAGGTTGGCTCATGTGGTTTCACTGTGTAAGAGCAGACACAAGGATGAACCAGGGAATGATAGACTGGTGAGCCTCTCGTCCATCATGGGGAAACTAATGGAAACTATCCTGAAGGAGAGGCTGGTGTCCCTGCTGGCATCCGAGGGGCTGCAGGACAGTAGACAGCATGGCTTTGTAGCAGGCGGATCCTGCCAAACCAACCTGAGAGATTACTATGACTGGGTAACTAGGCAGATGGACAAGGGCCATGCAGTGGTTGTCCTGTACCTGGACTTCAGCAAGTCATTCAATTCAGTGCCACATGGGAGACTTGGAATAAAACTTGAAGGTACTGGAGCAGGGGCAAAAATGGTGGGATGGGTGATAAACTGGCTGCAGAGAAGACAGCAAAGGGTGGTGGTGGAAAGGAAACTCTCATAAACAAGTGCAGTAATGAGCGGGGTTCCTCAGGGCTCAGTACTGGAACCAGCGTTATTTGGGATATTTATAGCAGATATTTCCAGTGGCATTAAGAACAAGATCAGTCTGTTTGCTGAGGACACCAAGATAAGGGTGGTGGTTGATGATATAGAGAGGTAGCAGGGTTTTCAAGGAGGATCTGAAAAAACTGGAGACCTGGTCGGACACTTGTCAGCCGGGGTTCAATGCCAGAAACTATAAGGTGCTGCATTTTGGGGCAAAGAATCCAAGGAGAAACTACCAACTGGAAGTGTGGCAATTAGTGGAGACTGAGGAGAAGGATTTGGGAATAGTTATAGCAGGATCAAAGAACAACTCCACACAAGGTAGGAAGGCAGCAATAAGGGCCAATAAAATGCCAGGTTGCTTCACAAGAGGAATAACCTCGAGTAGTAGGGAAGTAATTCTGCCACTGTATAGATTACTTGTTAGACCTCATCTCAAATACTGTGTGCAGTACTGGTGTCCATACATGAAAAGGGACATTAAATTACTGAATAGGTGCAGCGCAGAGGAACTAAGATGATATAGGGACTGGGGGACTTACCATATGAAAGAAGGCTTAGGGAGTTGAAGATGTACTCAATGTACTCAATGGAGGAAAGGAGCTACAGAGGAGACATGATCAAGACATTCTAGTATGTGAGAAGGATAAGCAAGACTGGTGTGGATGGGTTCTTCAGGGTAACGGTGGGGAGGGATACTAGGTGCCATGACATGAGATTGGAGGGAGGGAGGTTCAGAAGGGAAATGAAGAGGCACTTTTTTACGGAGAGGGTGGTGGCCGAGTGGAATACATTACCAGCAGAGGAGGTGGACTGTAGAACAGTGGGCTGCTTCAAAAGGGGCTGGGATAGGGCAGGGGGAAGATAAAGGGAGGGGAAGGGGCAGCTGCTGAACAGCGCTGCTAGCTGCAAAATCGAGTAGACTCGAAAGACCAAAATGGCCTTTTTCAGCTGATAATTTTTGTATGTTCATATGCCCGTAGTTATATAGGAAAGGTAGTAATGCTGTAGCATAAACAAGTCAACACACCTTTTAAAGTTTAACAAAAACAAATTGGGGGTGGTGAGGGTGGAGCCCTCACAACTCTTAACAAAACAAGCTAATATTTAGGTTTTATATCGGGGAGGGCATTTTTCTTGTTTATTCTTCTCATAGTTTTACAGCTTCTCCTGGAAAGGTATGCTAAGACATTGGCATAGTAGAGTGCAGGGTGAAGTATTCAGGTACATAAAACCAAGACATCCTTAGTCCTCCACTTATGGCACTTACCCAAGACAGGAAGGGACTTCATGCAGGCCCAAGCAGTATCTGGATATCCCTGTTGGAGGAAGTAAAATAATCAAAACAAAGGTGAATTATATCTGGCCTGCTGAGGGCACAGATTACTCCTGATCCTGAAACAAGAAAATATCTGATGATAAGGGGCCAAAGAAAAGTAGACTTGGGATGATATCCATACCTTTTCCAAGTTCTTCCTTGATTTCCTCCAGAAGAACTTTAGAGTCAAAAGCAAGATGACTGGAATCACAAGAAAGTAGTAACTGCTGATCCATTCTAGGAATGTCTCTTGTGTCTCCGTTCTCCAGCACACACTGTCCAGAGGGAACAGGAGACAGGACTGAGGCTGAGCCCAGACATTTACCTTGGGAATGTCTTCTGGTAGGAATTCAGTGCTGACTCTGGACCAAGCTGGGCGCTGAGAAGGTCCTGTATCTTCTGAGAAAAGGGAGCTAAAAAGATAGACCATAAAAGGCAAGCCTAGGGGGGACATTTTCTCCAGAACACAAGAAAACTGATGTGACTGTCACTGACTCTTGAGTGTTGTGGAGGTTGTTTGCTAGGGTGTGGGATAAACAGTGGTGACAGAAATGGGGAATGTTCTACTATTCTATACTGTGATGTCATGGGATGATGTCATAAACCTTGCTGTTTGCTGAGAGGGCACCCTAAAGACAGAGAGGGGGAAGGGATCTAGTGGTCTTAAGGACTCCATCAAACAAACAAGTCATACAGTAAGGCATCGAGGATGCTGGAGTACATACAGAAGGGCTTTGATTGTAGGAGAAGCAAGGTGATTCTGCCATTGGACGGATCCCTGGTGAGACCTCACCTAGATTACTGTGCCCAGTTCTGAAGTCCTCACTTGAGGAGGGACCTTTCATTCATTTCAAAAGTTTCACCAGGAGTGACATACTGAGTTGGTAACAGCTTGTTTCCAGAGGCCCTCAATATATACTCATTGGAAGTCAGGTGGGAGTGGGGGGGGGGCCATGATTGAAACATACAACTTAAAGTGAATAGCAAGGACCAGAGTCAGTAGGAGGCATGACTGGAGGTTGGTGGGGGGGACAAGGTCTAGCAAAATGTGAGGAAGTTGTTCTTCACTGAGAGGGTGGTAGAACCACGAACAGACTTCCAACGGAAGTAGTGGGGGCAGTTACCCTTACTGGGTTTAAACAGTTTGGACAGAGCAGGGGACTCACCGAACTGGGGGGGGTGTGCAACATGTGTTTCAGGAGTGGGGAAGGTACCAGACCACCAGCATAGTAGGTCATTAGAGTGAGGTAATATAGTATGGGTGACTTGATGGCGCTTTGATCTCTTTCTGCTGTCAGATTTTATGTTTCAAAAGCATATAAAGATTTATGACCTAAAGAACACAGTAGTTGTAAATGTAAATCATGCAAAAACTTTTGTTTCAAAACAGTAAAACCTGAATTTAAAAATTAAATAGTTTTGGTGTGCAAAAAAAAAAAATAATAATTGGAATGGTTTTATGTATGGATGTATTTATTTATTTTTACAGTTTTCTGTCAGGAAAGGCATACTGAGGCACAGCTTGGTTCCAGAGGTGTCCCAGGATAATGGGGAGGTTAAGCGACTTGTTCAGGGTCACACGGTATACAAGTGGTTGTGAAAAATCAAACCTACGCCTACTGGATGTACCAAGCTCTTTCACAGCTCATTCTTATGTTTCCAGGGGTCTCCCATTTCGTGCAGTGGTCAAAGCCCACTCCACTCAAGTAGTGGCCACCTCTTGCACAGAATGAGCGTTTGCCTCCTTGGAGGAGATCTGTAGAGCTACTTGAGCCTCTGTTCACACCTTGTTCGTGTTTTGTTTTCTTGGAATAGGTTTCCTTGTTTTACCTAGTTTATGCCTTCCATGTATTTATCAAATGCCCCCCTATTTCTTGTCTGCTGAAAAGAGTACATTTGCAGGTATTTTAGTCTAGCCTCGTATTGTTCCTGGTGTATGATGTGCACCATTTTCATAGCCCTCTGCTTCACTGCCATTTTTTAAACAAAAGATTCAAATGGTTAAGTCTAGTGCCACATAAAGGTAACTCCAGCAGGCAAGTTGCTGGTGCACTCAGCTACTGGAGTGGGGGTAAGTGAGGGTAAGTACTGAAGCAGAAGCTGAGAAGCTAACTGATGGGGGATAGGAAGAAGTAGGCTGTTGGTTAACTAGGATCTGCAGCCTATCCACTAGATAGAGAATGGGCAGACTAGGTGGACCAAGCAGTCCTTATCTGCCATCAACATCTATGTTTCTATATTTCTATAAGTTACGTTGAGGCGGCACTGAGTAATCTAATCTAAAGCTCAAAAATGGTGAATTCAGGGATAATATTAGGAAACCCTTTATCCCAGATGGTGTGTAACCTGTGGAACAGGCTACCAGGGGAGACAGTGGATATGAAGAAAGTACAGGATTACGCTGACCAAGGGCCCAGTGGCAGCACAGTGCACTGCCATGCAGATGACCTGGCTTCAGGAGCGAACCCAGGTGGTCATATTGGGAGACGGGCTGGGCTGAGGTAGCTGCCGCATTGCACCGTGCTTCGGCCGGGAGGGTTGACAGCAAGCAATCTGTGACTGTGCCAGGGAGTCTGCTCGTGACACATGGGGAGCGCTGCATGCATGTAAGGCTGACAGAGGTTGCGCTCACTTTGAGGAGGTGTAAGGGGCCAACAAAAAGGGGAAGAAAAACCCACAACTGTCTGAATGAAACAGACAGCCTGGGCTCCTGGCTTCCCTGAGTTCTAGGGCCTGTTGGTGCTGGATCGCAGTCCAAATAGAGACACAATCTCAAGGAAGGGCTGACCCTCCTCCTGCAGCCCCTTCCTGGAGCCAGTGGGATTGGAGATGCATACCAACAAGGCAAGCCTGGACAAATTTCTGCTTACCAAGAGAATCGTAGGGTTACCTGGATAGTTGGGTGCATGGGAAATCCCTATAAATTAGTAATTATATAATGGATCTTAGAATACTACTTCATGATTGACTGGCTGGCATTATTTACAATATGTAAATCCTATCATCACCCCACAGGAAGAAGTGCCAGCCAGCCACATCTGCCATCCCCACTGTGAAATCACTGCAACCTGCAAAATATAAACAGAAAAGACTCCAGGTTCAGTCACCTGTAAATGCCTGTTAAAGACAGTTTTTCTGGTATCCAGTGAGGATAGCAACTGAATATGGTGACCGTCAAAACAGTGACACATATTCAGCTCTTTCACCATGGGCTATCCTGCAAGGATAGCAATCCTATGTGAAAATGAGGATAGGGAAGGGCGACCAGAAGGGGGGCTAGCGAAGGGAAGGGGAGGGTCATGGAAGGTGTTTTTAGGGACTGGTGTGCCTGCTGCTGCTGAGCTAGCCATGTGGTGAGGTGGTGGTGTGGGTGGCTAGCTGTGGCACAGCAGGTACCAGCTTCGGGGCTGAGGCTGGGATCTTGGAAATGTTGCTGCAATGCAAAGTCTCCAGCAAAGGGGGGGCACAGGGGAAGTCACCCCCCTCATAAAAACACTTTTTGGTGTTCCGAATGTCAGGTTGCCTGAAAGTGTATATCGCCGATTTTCTTTTCAGTAATATACACTCGCCATAGTAGCGATCGTTATTATGGCATGAAACCATTTTTCTTTATTCTTTCTCAGGAAAAAACAAGCGGGCCAGTGAATAATGGCAATATTTCACTCGGTGTGGGTGATGCTAGGATTTAGCCACTTTTGGTGTGGATTCCTCTTTTGGCCAGCTGCCTTGTGACCAAACCACACCAGGTGTGAATAAATGCTGGCATCACCCACACCCTGTCATGGTATATTGCTTAAAGTCCTTGGTCCCTGCTTATGAAGCAAGGGGCAAATTTGATGAAGTCTCTTAAGTTACTGTGTAGCCTGTCAGCAGAGGTTTGCAAGTGCCAGGTGACCCATTTTGCGTTAACTGTTATGGGCTCTGCTGTCGATTACTGCCTGCATGCACTTTTAAATTCTAGAGTAGACCAAGCATGAAGGTAAATTTGGTCCTCAAACCCAGTTGTGTCACTGGCTTTTCTTTGGGGTACTCCATAAATTTTCTACAGAGACAAGCATCATTCGTATTCAAAGAGGGGTGGATATCCCATGCATTACATAGATATCACAACCAATCATGTGACAGTATGGGTGATGTCCTGTACATTTAATACCACTATTCCATGTTCTTGTGGGGGGTGGATGCCCCATATATTTAATAAATGGAGATCAGCTTGTGTGCCAGTGGGGGGTCGATGTCCCATACATTTAATGTCAATCAGCTTGTGTGCCATCTGGGATGGATGTCCTGTATATTTTATGGAAACCAGCATCATTTGTCTGATATCATGAGTTGAAGTTTGGCTTTATGAGTTTCTCTACCATGACCCCACCTCCTATCCAAAACCTGTAAAGGGGGACTGCATACTTCATGAGAATAGATGTTTGTACATACAGACTTCCCCCCCTCTATTGCATTATTACCCAAAACTCATACAAGTTAGTGTGTATTCCTCTTGGCATCCCTAGTAACGAGCCACTATCATTCTTGTCCCCAGGTGTTTGTGTCTTTAGATCTTCTACACAAGGTAATACCATGGATCTGGTCAGAAATATCCATATTAAATTTCCATTACTAGATGAAACATGCAGAATCTGTACAGCCTCCTTCGTTTGTGGTGATTATCACTATTGCTACTATGGCTGTGATGGAGTGGACGATACAGGCTGGGGCTGAGGCTACTGCACTCTGCAGACTATTTCTTCCTGGCTCAGCTCATGTAAGCAGTGGTGCCTGGAGGCAGGTACCAACCCTGATAGAAATCCAAGAGGCCCTGGTGGAGATGGAGGACACGTCCAAGGACTGTTTTGCCTTAAAATCAAGGATCGGCTCATTTTAGGTCGCCCTGTTTCTTGATAAGTTTTATGGAGTTCCCTGCAAAATTCTGCATGTCCGCTTGGGGAAAGAGCTGGGAGAGCACATGGAAGCAGTTTATTCCCATTTCAATAGCTTAGGATCCCCAGTGATTATGGAAGGTGACTTGGATAATTCTTCTAAAGGAATTTTGGGAATTTGTTCCAGTGTTAAAGGTCACTATTTGCTGGTGCTGAACCCTCATTTTTTCAGGAAAACTATGGATGCAGAAATGGTCCAGAGCAACTGCTGAGTTCAGTGGAGGAAGCTGAACTCTTCTGAGCATGACTCCGTTTACAGTTCTGTTAGCCCCGATATAGTGTTGCTAAATAAATGTTTTTTGTGCTACTATTTAATATTTTTCTTTCTCCCTAACCTGAAGCCATTCCATGACCTGTGGAGTCACTACTGTATCAGCTTTGATATGTCTTGTAATTTCTCCAACCAGCTTGGAATTGTGTTTAGCTTAGCTGTGCATCTGTTTATGTTGTACTATTAAAGAGCAGGGACTAGATTCACAAAGCATTACCCTAGTGCAAACCCTGTTTCCACAGTGCAAACTGTTTTTTGCATGCCACAGTGTTCATAAAAGCCCAGTTTACACCTTCAGAATGGGCTTTAGCTGGGCAAAGGGTTCAGGGAACCACCATTCAAATTATTGGGAGGGGACCTGCATAAAGGTGCTGTGCCATTCACAGACTATTTTCTGCCTGCAAGGGCTGTTTGCAGAGAACCCTTGCATGGAGTAAATACTGCCGAGCAAGACCTGGCAGTATTCCATGCAACCCTAGTGGCTGATGGAGGTACTGCTGTGAACCCCACACCCACTGTGACCATTGTAGTGTAGTGGTTCTTCTCCCCTCCATGGTCCCTGATCACCATCCCTTTTATGTGAAAATAAATTTCTTTAGCTGGTCCAGTGGCAATGAGGGCTGAGGTGCTGGATGCCTTATCTCACACTACGCCAACAACCCGGGTTTGGGATTGACCTTGGGTCATCTGAGAGCTGGTGTGGGGGTGAGGGAGGGAGGGAGTGGGAATGAGCAGCCACACGGCAGCTCTCCTATCCCGTGGTGGATGCCCACACCCTACATAGTTCAGCTCCCACTGGGTTGAGGTCCGGTGGGAAGCGTAGACATGAAGGGTGTGGCGGCAATAGCAAGGGGTGAGATGGAAGGAGCTTAGCCGGTACCCAGTGTGCGCATGCAGCTCCATGCACACACACATGCAGTACATGTCCCAGGTCAGGGAGAAAAAGGAGAGGAAATCTACAAAAATTACATATAAAAAAAAAGTTTTCCCTAGTAGTCCAGTGGTCCCTCCTCTGTTGTCTGATCTGCATCCCAAAATGAAAAACATCATTGCCTTGTAGTCTAGTGATCCGTCTCCCCTCTGCCAGTCGCTAATTGCTGTTCTGAGCAAAAGAAAGCAATCCTTCCCTGGTAGTCCAGTGGTCCCTCCCCGCGCTTGAACACCTGCCCAATAAATATATGTAATTCAGTGTGTGGTATATAGCTGAGTGCTTCTGTATACTTATGAGCTGAACGGTATATGTTTGCTGTATATAACTTGAGCTTTAGTGTTTCTCTATATCCCACCCTCTGTAGGATACTGGGTAGGTGTAAGATTTAAGGCCCAGCAGAGAGGGTGAGACATGAGTGCTGGAGAAGGAAAAGGAGGCAGGGGAGGATGGAGGGTGCTGTCAAAATGCTCAGAGGAGAGCCAGTGGCAGCCTGAAGTTTAAGTAGTGGATGTGGGAGGTGCTATTCCCCCCCACTGAACTTCAGGCTAACAGCCTTCCAATTCAGTGTGTGGTACATAGCTCAGTGCTTGTGTATACTTATGAGCTAAACGGTATAGGCATGCTGTTTATAACTTGAGTTTTGGCGTTTCTCTATATCCCATCCTCTGTAGGATACTGGGTAGGTGTAAGATTTAAGGCCCAAAAAGAGAAATATCATAGTGATTACCTCCACCAACTCTGGAGTGTGTGATCAGTGGCAAGCAGGAGAGGAAAAAAAACCTTTAAGTGAAACTTACAAGGACCCATGGCTATTGACCTGCCCGTCCTTTGGGCATACTAAGAGGAGAATAATCCTAAATATGGCTGAGGTTCAGTTATGGTTATGTCCAAGTATTCGGTCTGATTTACTGGTCAAACAGTCCTGTTTCGAGGTCAGTGATAAGCAGGAAGTCAATGCTGAAGATGAAGAATCCGGCAGATGAAGAGCTCCAAGTTGTAATGATGTCTGGATGGAGAGACGATGGTCAATCCGTGACCAAGGCAGCTCTGAGTGACACAGATGTAAGTGTAGAAATACGGTCAGTACGGCTGAGGACTATGTGCCAAAGTTGCAAATTTCTGAGGGAAGTAGATTATAGATGATGAAATGGTCGGAGCATTGTAGGCTGAGAATGATGATAAGGTAGGAGTGGAGCCCAGCTGGGAGGCTTGCATGGGTATTGTACATCCATTGAGACAATAGAGTACAATCAAGGACCTGTCAGAAGGAAAAATGGTCCTACGACATCCAAGGAATTGAGATGAGCTCTGCAGAGATGTCCAGCTTTGAAACTTGAGCTGGAACTGTAACAGAAAAAGGCAGATTTCAGAAGAAGAAGTGAATGAATTGATGAAGTAAAGTAGACCCAGATGTGGTATAGCTGGAGCATGGGATTCCCATGTAGTCCAGTGTATGTAGTATTCAAATGTTCGCATGATAGAAAGGTCTCAGGTGGTCAGACTGGGAAGGTGGGACCCCCACGTATGTCTGCTTAGTGAACATGGAAGTACATTAGAGTAGTTAGAAATTACTACTCATGGGGAACAATAGATTTGGGATGGTGATACCCCCACATGCATCCGCCATCACCATAGTATGATATAACCCGAGGTAACGGGGGGTGAATGTCCACCTAAGACTGCCTGCAGATGATAGAGAAATACAGTTGAGCAAAGTAATGCCCCATAGTGTGCATGTCGTGTTGGTATGGCAGGACCCTCCTGCAGGTCCGCCATCGCTGTATTATAACATGATCCAAGATAATAAAGGCAAGACCCATGTTGGGATGGCAGGACCCCACATGGTCCACCATTGCTGTAGTACTGAATAGTTCAAGGTAAGAAGGATGACAGTCACACGAGTCTGTCTGGAATGACATGAAAATACAAGTCAGGCCCTTCATGGGACACGCATGATTGGGATGGCGGGACCCAACGTGGTCTGCCATTGCCATGGTATGTAACAGTCCAAGGTAATGAGGTTGATACCCCTGCGTGAATTTTCCTGTAGTGATTAGGAAAGAGGTTCGACCTATGAGTAGGGCCCTTTTGTAGGGTGTATCTGTTTGGGATGGCAAGACCCCACGTGGTTCATCATAGCCATTCCATTGAGTAGTACATGATTGGGATGGTGGGACCCCATCTGGTCCACCATCGCTGTATCACTGAGTAGTGTATGATTGGGATGGCAGGACCCCATGTGGTCCACCATTATCACTTCATTGAGCAGTATATGATAGGGATAGTGGAACCCCACATGGTCCGCTATTGTGATAGTAGGATCAGAGTATGTTTGAAATGGTGGGAACCCACATGGTCCGCCATCGTCATACTAAGGAATAGTCTAAGCTACGGAGGGCAAGACTCCCACATGAGTCTGCCAGTAGTAAATTGGAATGTATTAAAACTATGAACAGGACCTGCTTGTGGGACATGTATGTTTAGGATTGCTGGACCCCACATGGTCCACCATCACTGTAGTATTGCACTGTGTATGGTAAGGATGATGGGACCCCCACCCCATGGTCCATCATCACAGTATTAGCATGTAGTTCCAAGAAAGAGGACAACCCCAATGAGTCCACCTGCAAGTAATGGAAATGAGATTGAGCAATGAGTACATGCCCCTTTGTTGGTACGGTAGGTTGGGATGGCAGAACCCCACATGGTCGGCCATCGCCAAGATGAAGGACAGTCCGAGGAAAGAACGGCAAGACCAGCACATGTGTCTGCCTGTTGTGAGTAGGATATATGGTTGAGCAATTAATAGGGCCCCTTGTGGGCTGTGTAAATTTAAGATGGCAGACCCCATGAGGTCCGCCATTGCCATAGCAAATCAGGCCATCAGATCCACAGAAGCATTATTTTTTAAGAGTTTATTGCCAGTGTGACAGATAGCATCTGCTTGTTATTATATTGTATCATATTTGTGGTATAAATGTATGTTTATTTGAAATCTGCTTGGAAAATACGGCAGCCAGCAGGCCATGGGAAAGACTAGCTTTTAAAGGGCCGTGATCTTTTGACTCCAAAGGCTCTTGCTTGCTGGAACAGCTGGCTGTAGTAAAACTGACCCAGTGGATAAATTAGTTAAGAGCTTCCCTTTGACATCTCCTGTCATGCCTGTGTTTACTGTTATACAACAGGTTGCAAAATGACAACTACTTTACATTCTAGGAAGCCAAAGAAGACTGCATTTTTTACAACATCTTAGGAAACAACAATTTCTAACAAATACCTGTTACATTTTTCACCACTAGGAGAAAACAGCTATCAGGATGTGTTTCTGAAGACCAAAGGGAATGTTCTGATAGAAAAGAGACTGCTATAATTTAATATTGCTACCTTTGCAGATTTTTTGGGTATACTTGGTCATGTTACAAATTACAGGACTAACAGTGACCTTTTGCCAACAGCCCAGAGCTGTGACCTCACAGGATGGGAGGAACATTTGGCCCCTATTATCCATCTGTCTGAAAGGAGTGAAATCATCTTCTATCTCTGGACTCCTAAGAGAACACTCACATACTATGTTCTGGACTTGAAGAGCACTTCTGGCAAGAATAAGCAACATTCAACTGGAAACTCAGTTAGAACTAGAAATTCAAGTACAAGGTGTTTATTTGTTTCTGTAATTTCCGTTTCTTTTGGACTGTAAACATTAATGTGCATATAAGCTTTGTGTTTTGTATGTTTTTATTCTTTTTTTTATTTTAGTAAACATTTTGATTTCCTTAGTTCTGCCCGAGTCTTTTTACAATTTTGCATGTGAATGCTGGAACAGTGCTAATAATTCTGACATAATTCTTACAGGGTTTATAGTGTGTTACCATATGCATAAAAGGTGAGAAGATATCTAGGTCTCAACTGAGTCAAAAAGAGACTGTGAACCAGGTTGGGTACCCGCTTGGTTAAGTATTGCACTGCATTTCCCCAAAGAGGATGTGATATTTGATCTATTAACTGGGCATGCTAGCAAAAAAGGGTTCATATTTGACCTCAGTACTCAAGACTGGTAGGTGTTTTGGACCCAAAACAGACAGGAGGGTTACCATGTTTGTCTCCTGTTCGCATATTGCACTTTGAGGTTTGGTACTGTGGGAGCAGAGGGCCTGACCTGCGGAGTGTGTTTGTGACAGCCACTACAAGTTGTAAGTAATCACAAAAGTAAATTGTGAGACATCCTGGTCGCTCAAGTCAGGAGTAATAAGCTGCGAGAAACATGGTTTTGCAGGAGCTATGAGCAGTGGCACCAAAGGTCTGCTGTATAAAGCAAGAATTATGCACAGCATACCTTCAGTAGTGTTTTCTATCATACCTGACATACTGTATAGTTTACTGAATTCTCTGATCAATTCTTCATTTACAAACTCTTAACGGATCAAGTACATTTGTGCATTGTGTTCCAAATGAAATTTTCTGTGGAAGCGATTGAGCCCTATCATACTGAATCTTAAACTGTCCTTCTTAACATTAGTGCTAAGTGTGGTGAGTATGTTTGGGGAAGGATCTCCAGTCATATGTGAGTTAGATGTTCATTGACCCTGAAAATGCCATGCCAATATGGCACTTGTCATCTCAGTGAAGGGAAAACTTTGGTAGGATAATATTGGTAATCCCAACTTCTGGAAGAAAGGTTCACCCATGACCCACAGTCGTAATGTAGGAATGGAACCCCTGGACCAATGGTGACTGACGAGCTGAGGAGATTAGTTCAAAACCAGTGCACAGTTGTCGCTGCCAGCAGGTGCCTCAGGCTCCAAGAAGAAAGATAATCCAGGGTTCCCCACCCCCCTGAGCAGCAGATTGAAGGGGCAGGGAAGTACGGTACACTGGCAGCATACCAGCCACAAGTTGAGGGGCGCCGAAAGCTCAAAATGCTCCTCGGCTCACGTAGCAGTGCAGGAGTGGACCAGGGGAGCAAAGTGGTAGGCGGTTCACCGACTGTGAAGAGGTGGTGCAAGAGGCACTGCAGGAATCTGGAGGAGGAGGTCAGAAGAAGCAGGTGAGGGAGAACGTAGTCCTGGAAGCAATGAATAGTCCAGACCGGAATGAAGTCTGGGGGCAACTCAGCTGCAGTCCAGGTGCTGGCAAGTACTGAATTACATGGAGGATGGTGAGGAAAGAAAAGGAGAGCCCCAAAAGAAGACAGGGGAACAGCAGGATAATGAAAAAGGTACTGACAGAATGGGAAGGAGCAGGGAAAATGGCAAGGAGGCAAAGACACAGGCAAATCAAAAAGGTGGGGAGACCAACAGCAGCTGAAGAAGGCAAAGGGTAGGTGTGAGGGAGGAGGGGGCACCACAGGAGGCACAGAAGGGAGAAGAGGAAGGACCCAGCACCACCAGCCACGCAGCACCAGAGTGCTGTTGAAACACTTGAAGCAGAGCAAGCGGAAGCTTGAAGTTTTAGTAGGGGATGTGGGAGGAGCGATCCCCCATTGAACTTCAGGCTGAAAGCCTTCTAATTGTTATATGTGTCCAGTATACCCACCCTCCTTGCTCCCTTGGAAAAAAACAAAGCATCCCAGTTCCCTGGTGGCCTAGTGGACCCTCCCACCCTGGCAGACTGACCTCCAACCCAGCTGGTGACTGGTACAGCCCTCCACCCATCACCATGGCTGGCCACTGATTGAACTGTGAATGAGTGAGTACAGTATACACTGCAGGCTCATTGTAGTGTATACTGTACTCGCTCATTCACAGCACAGTGGCCAGTTGAGTGGTAGGAGGAGGCCTGTGCTGCTCACCAACTTTCTTTCAAGATGGGGGAACAGGGGGAAGGTCACTGTCTGGGAGGGTGGGGGTCCCTTAGACCACCAAGGAAATGGGACACTTGTTTTTTCCCAAGAGAGCAAGGTGGGAGGGAAATACACTGGACATCAATGAAAATAATATATATTTATTGAATGAGTGTCCTAGTGGGGGAGGAACCACTGGACTACACAGAGGGACTGTTTTATTTTATTCTGAATGGTGATCAGTGACTGGGTGGGTGGAGGGGACCACTAGACTACCAGGGAAAAAATGTTTTTCATATAGGGAACGAGATCTAAGAAACGATGAGGGACCACTAGACTACCAGGGAATAATGTTTTTCATGTAGGGACAGAGATCCTAGAAAGCTTACCCTGGAGTATTCTACCACCAATGTTAATTTTCTGGACACAACAGTCACC
The DNA here is from genome assembly GCA_016271365.2 of Neoceratodus forsteri. Classification (NCBI taxonomy): domain Eukaryota; kingdom Metazoa; phylum Chordata; order Ceratodontiformes; family Ceratodontidae; genus Neoceratodus; species Neoceratodus forsteri. The sequence goes on along the minus strand of CM057459.1, from coordinate 186,281,666 downwards.
ATTAAAGATGGAACCTTACATACGTGTATTTACAGGAAGCCAACAGACAGACAGAGATACCTACACAAGAAAAGTAATCACCCAAACCATGCAAAGAAATTTGTCATGTACAGTCAAGCACTCTGATGTCACCGTATTTGTTCAAATAAGGATGACAGAGATACACATTTGGCTATGTTGAAAAACACCTTTATTGAGCAGGGACACTCTTCTTGAGAAATTGACAGGATAACAGAATGTGCAACACAAGTACCAAGACAACAGCTACTTCAGTATAAAGAAAAGACAGCTACAGACAGAATACCCTTAGTAGTCACATAGCATCCAGACCTTGAACTTCTGCATAAGATTATTAAAGACCTCCACCCAATGTTTAGTGAGGATGAGACCTTTAATTGTATTTTTAAGGAACTCCCACTACTATCTTTTAAACAACCACCAAATTTAGCCAGCCTAATTATTAGGAGCAAGCTTTCACCAGAACAGAATACCATGTCACACAATGGCACACGACCCTGCAATCAACGCACCTCTAAGACTTGTGAGCTCATTTCCACCTCAGACTGTACGGTTACATCACAAAACGGACATTTCAAGGTGCATGGGAGTCATACATGCACATCACAACATGTTGTTTATTTCGTTCAGTGCAAGAGATGTCCACAAACAGGTTATGTTGGAGAGACACGTCAACAGCTCCGCACTAGGGTGAACTCGCACAGACATACTATTAAAACAAAGCAAACTGAAAAACCAGTGGGGCACCACCTCTCCTAGCCTGACCACTCAATTTCAGATATGTCAGTAATGGTCTTAAAAGGAAATCTCGAAAACATACAACAGAGACAAGCTTTTGAGATTAAACTTATTTTACATCTCAATATGGTAGCAGATGGGAAGAACGTTGATCTGGGTTTCATGGGACATTACAGAAACTGACATCCACAGGCCACTTCTTCTTCAGACTGGCATATTATAGGACTTCAGCATGTGTGGGATGTGGGTGTGTGTGTGGGTATGTGTTGTGAGGTACGTGATATAACAGGTGTGGGGCTTGCTGTCACATTGAGGTAGGCCTCTATTTAGACACATGGAGTTACAGTGTGTTACTACTCTTACTTCACACACATAATAAATATTAATTCCTCCTTACTTTTTATCTTCACCCAGGAGTGGGGTTGATTCAGTTACACCATATTCAGATTACCTAGCCTGTGACTGTACATACAGGAGTGTTATCATAGACTGGCACATATGTTTTTTAATTTTGTACATATTGGGGTGCAAGATCTCATTTGCATGGGGGTCCTGGATAGATCTTTTTACACTAGGCTAACATTGTAGTGATTTGTGGAAATGTAGGTATGTTAGACTTCTGGTCTTATACACATACTTAATATTTACTTCTAGTTACCTTATCCTGGGGAGGGTGGCAGTTTTATTTCATTGTAGTTCTATTCAGGATCCTTGGAAATGTTACTACACAGATAGGAGTATGGTTAAATAGTGTCACATGTTTGCTGTGTAGGTATTAGGATACATGAGCCCCTTTACTTGGGATTTCATGACAAGTTGAATTCCTTTGGGGAACAATTGCAATGACTGATGTGAATAAAGGTTCATTAGGAGAGTGTCTGTGTGTGTGTGTGTGTGTGTATCTCCTTAAAGCTAGTTATCCCTCCCCTCACATTATGGGGATGTGGGGTGGGGTAGGGTGTATTATTTGTGTGAAGAGGAGAGAAATAATATTTTTATCTCTTTTTCAGATTCCTTAGACACTTCTGGTACACCAAGTTGTTAAATTCTCAGTGTATATTGACATCAGTACATATCAGGCTACATGGTCTTAATTCCTTGGTGGTCCTCGACATGAGTTTTTTGTTTGACACTAATACTGTCAATTTATATTTAAATTATTATTTATAAAGCCCTGTCACTACACTAGAGGTTTTTAAAGTTGATGGGGCATCATATCTAGCTGGAGAGTACAGCTGAGTGATAGGTCCAGCTAAGTTTTACTCATCATACAGTGTGCACTGATGTTTTTAAGACAGCCTTACTGGTAATTTCTTGTCTATAATGCATGCATTGAAACTTCTTGGAGTCCTAATACAATCTTATGTCTTTAATCTCAGTGGGGTTTGCTTTTCAGTAATCACATCCTTCTACACATTGTGGCACTCATAGCTTGATTTAAGAGTCATCTGCTCCAGCAGTGTTATCTTATGTCAATTTAATTTATATGCAGTATGTATGTGTTTGTATGTGTTTTGCACCAAGCACTTTTGACTCTGGGACCCTCCTGGCTGATAGTAATATGGTACTGTTAAACTTCTCTGAAATCATCATCTGTATTTTTTAAATGAGTATTTTAAACCAATGGGGATTTTTTCTGTTTTTTTTCTGCATTATCTAGCTGTTAAAAGTATTGTTTTTTTTCTAAACAACTGCCATTAGGCTTCTGAAGAAGGACTGGTTGGTCTGAAAGCTAGAGCACTTTGTTCTTGTTACATCTTTGTTGGTCCATTAAAAGGTATCAAATCATTTGCTTCTGGATCTTTTCTTGAAAGGACCAATACGGCAAACACTAAATGTAGATCAGTATCAGAATCTGTGATGTTGGCATTCTGTCCCTAAGTCTGGTATATCGGCTCAGGCTACATACAGTCAAACTGTGCTTTTGCACACAAAGCGAAAGGAAAATTCAAACCTACTATTAGAAACTGACTATCACCCACAAGCAGAGCGGTAGGGCTACTGCTCATGACACTAATGAGCTTCGTTTGGGACTGAGCCAGGGCCATCCAAGGTCTGGGGGCAGGGTGGGGTAGAGGATTGAGCATTGTTAAAGGATGCTTTTCTCCAGGAAGGGGGCATCTGCTGACCCACAGCTCTGCTGCAGCATGGGTGACCACAGGTGATGGTGCAGAGATAGCATCAGATGGGGACGTTGGAGAGAGTGCCACAGCCATGTGTGAGCATTGGCATGCCAACACCTAGTGATGTGACACGCTTCTGGTGGGAGGCAGAAAAAAGGGAAAATAGTGAAACAGATTGGGTGGATGAAACCCTGCCTGCCAACCACAGTTAGTGCTTGGGCTCCTACCATAGCCTGTCAGGGGGACTATCCAACCTCCGCTGCAGATGGACTGCAGGAAAGAAATGCTAAAGTGACTATAGGCATAATTGACACTGGGTGGTAAGCCAAGGTTAGGAGGGTGCAGTACAATAGTGGGATATGGGTGGACCTTGGAGGCCTGGCAAGTGTATGTGGAGCAGTTTCAGGTGAGTGGTATTAGGGCTTAGCAAGGTGGTAGAAAGAGGTCCCAACCAAGCACCAAGAAGAATAAAATATGTTCCCCACCCCCCAAAAAAAAGAGAGACATTACCAGCAGCAGAAAAATTGTATTTTGTCCACAGTTTCCAGTGTGCTTAAAACACCAAATAAATTTCAAATTCAAGCTCTGTACAGATGAACCTGCCAGTCTTCATGCACGCCTGCTTGGGTCTCCATAGTATATTTTCTTGTTCTGGGATGCATATGGCCATACAGACTGCCATCAATGGTCAGACTACAATTTTAATCCAGTTTAGGTTAAGCCACCTTTTACACAGGCCAACATTTAATTTTCCTGCATATATATCCCTAACTCCTGCTACAAAATTTAAAACTTCACTCTGTGCTGCTCATGTGACATGCTGATGTGAAAGCTCTGTGTTGTTATTTAAAAAAAAAAATAGAATTTTAATCCACTTTAGGTTCAGCCACCTATTACACAGGCTAGTATTTTTTTTGTAAAAAAAAATTGTTATTATTTTATAATAGAAAGACAATACAGAAAAATAAGTTCATTATGTAAAACTTGTTCATACAACTAACATAAGGACACATAACATATATCTATACAAAAACAAAAAAAATTAAGCTTTTCAGACATATTATCACATTTTTCAGCTTTAACAAATAAACTAAATAGAGACTCATCAGACTAAATAGTGTGATTTGAAGTAAAGGAAATAACAGTTTATGAAATTTAATAATAGCTCTAAAAGAACAATATGGCAACAAGTATTATGTTTAACAATGATGAAACAGAAAATTAATATTTCCCTGCATATATATCCCTAACTCCTGCTACAAAATTTCAGACCTCACTCTGAGCTGCACATGTGATGTGCTGATGTGAAAGGCCCGTGATGCTATTAAGAAAAAAACTTGAAGAGGGTTAAAAGTCAGATGAAAAGGAGTCCAAAGAAAACCAACATAAAATAGTTTAAACTGTTTACATTATTTGGTATCAGCTGTATACAGTGTTTCTTCACATTCTTGTGCCAACAAAATTAGCACAATGGGTTAAAATTATCTTTTTAGGGAAATATGAAAACTGGAGGAAATCTCTTTAGCACGAGAACGAACTACTGCAGTAATTGCTTAGTGTAGATGTGATTGTGAAATAGTCCTTGGCCACAGCCACAGCGAATCTTGAGTTAAAGAGAGTGATAAGGGTGCAGTTTCTGCCACCTTCGGCAGTTGCGTTTCTTAGTGGCAGAGAGTTTGTCTTGCTTCTGGGCAGTTTCCAATTGGTCCTGTATGGCTTGCATCTTTAACGAGATCAGTTCCAGCTTCAGTAAAGCCAGTTCCAGCCCAGATAAATCCTGTTTCTGCTGACTGGTTTCATCAGGAGAACTTGAAGTCACAGAAATGAACCCAGAGGTGTTCTCTGCTGATTTGTCCTGGGAAGGGTAGAAAAAGTGACATTAGAGTTGGGGTGTGGGGAATGTTGTAAATAGTTGTTTGGTATTATAATTAAAATTCTGTTTTATTTATTTATTTATTTAAAAAGTTTCACCGGGAAAGACATGCTGAGATGGTAACAGCTTTTTTCCAGATACCTTCTGAAGGAGGGAGAAGTGGTGATAGCGCAAGGTGGAAAAAACTAAACAGTAATAATTACATTACAAACACAGAAGTCACAGCTATACAGTATACCAAAGGAGCATAATCATAGATACCAAAGGCAATTAAAATAAATAAAATATGTTATTAAAATAAAAGTATATTAAAATAAGGAGCATCCAGTGTTGTACATGGGGCTGCTAAACCTACTTTCTGTCCTATTTCTTTTTTTTTGTTAATTTGCACTTTTTGCCTCCTGAGCCCTGGCAGGTGGCTATGGCCCTCCGATTGGAGAGACTGTCTTTCCTGTCCCACCGGTCCCATGCTAGGTGGCCTTCCTGTAGTTCCCCCATGGATTGTCACCTGCAACAGGGCCAGGAGGAGGAGGTTGTCGGCTTCTCTCCCCTCCTGGAGACCCGATCCAGAATCTGGGTGCTGCTCCCGACAGCGGCAGACTATCTTTGAGTCTGCCAGGCTAGCTTTTCCTGTTTTCACCCTCCCCCCCAATGTGAGGACATCAACTTCAAGATTTCTGACCTGCACTGCCCTCCAGCCACTGCCAGAGGACAGTCAATGAGCGGGACGGCTCATACCCCTCACTCTGAGAGGTGAGAGCAGTCTTCCTGATGCTCAATCCTCTCTCCCCTGCTGACCCCCAGCAGCCCAGACTCATTCCCGAACCTGGGACACCAACATCCAGTGTCTCAACCCACAATGCCAACTGGCTGGCATTTTCTGTCCTATTTCAAGGAGACCATTCCTGCAAATAAATCTTGTACCTTCATGAGCTCTGCAGGGTAACAGTAAGACAACTGTAGGGCCAGGGATTATCACAAGATAAAAGGTGGCATGCTGCAGTGACCCCATGAGAAACACAGAACCAGAACTTTTCAGCAGGTAAAGACCGCTCCGCCCATCCAATCTCCCCAATTTTCCCTACCTACAGTACCACTGCAAACCGTACTTGGGCTCTGACTCTTTCTTCCTCCCCCCATTTGTTTCCACTAAGATTCTGTTAGTGTATCCCATGAATTCTTGAACCCACCAGTGTTTTCACCCCCACCTGCTTGGCTGGTAGGCTGTTCCAGGAATCCACCACTCTTTCTGTGAAGAGGTACTTTCTCATGTCTCTCCTAACTCTAACCCCTTCTAAGTTCATAGCTTATCCCCTTATTCTTGAGCACCTTTTTTTCTGAACAATACTTTCCTCCTGTATATTATTTACCACCATGAGATATTTAAAGGTCTCTATTATACCCTCCCTCCCTCTCCTCCTGTCTTCCAAGGTGTACCTACTGAGCTCCTTTAGTGTGTACTCACAGGGATATTTGATGCAGACCCCGTATCATTTTAGTCGTCCTCTTCTAGACTGCCGCCACTCTGTCTGTGTCCTTTTGGAGATGTGACATTCAGAACTGTACACAATATTCTAGGTGAGGTCTTACCAATGATTTTCCCAGCACTTCAGAATCAGTGCACCAGGAGCATATGCCTAGCCAAAGCCAAATACTTCCAGAACAAGCTATCTTGCAGTGCCCTTGCCCATTCTGGAACACACTGTTAACAGACGATTTTAAACCCTCCCCCAGTGGGGTACAGATCCCACCTGGTTCCCTCTTAGCTGCCAACACCCTGAACCAATACTTGACAGAAGGCACCAGGACTCTTATCCCTAACCTTCCTCTCCCCCTGCTACCCAGTCCACCCACCAGTGGCAACTTTCACCTCCAGACGGTCTTGGTGCCAGTTTCGCAAAGAGCTTTCGGCACTGAATGCAGCCTGTGGAGCAGACAGCATCACTTCCAAATTCCTCAAAATCAGCACTCCAGCAATAGCTGTCCCTATTGTCCACATACGTAATAGATCACTACGTACCAGCTTCTTTCCTCATGGCTGGAAACATGCACTTGTATTTCAGATCACAAAGGTGGCCCAGCAAACTTATCCTTCAACTACCGGCCAATCTCCCTGATCCAGATCCTTTCCCAAACCCTTGGGCTGTTTATCAGCAGGCAGCTATTGAACTACTATGCCCAAACAGGCTTTCTAACTCTGACCAATCTGGCCTTTGCTCCAATAACTCAGACTCCTCCATCCTTCTCAGAGTCACCAACCACACTCGCATCAACATGGACAAGGGCCTGGATACAGGGGCAATATTTATAGACCTAGCAAAGGCCTTTGACACCATGGATCACCATCGGCTCCTACTTCAGACTAGCAGACTCTGGTATCCCCCCCCCATCAGGCCTAGCATGGTTCCAGTCATACCTGACCAGCCAGACCCAATCTGTCAAGCTTGGCCCATGCACTTCACCTACACTACCAGTCACCTTGAGATCCCCCAAGGCTCATTTCTTGGGCCCCTGCTCTTTGCTACCTACAACCTGCCCAGCTCTCTCACTGCCAGCAACAGGAGGCAGTGTAGTGCAGTGGGTTAAGGCACCGGGCTGCTGATCTGGAGACCTGGGTTTCAATCCCATAGCCGCCTAGGTGCTTACTGTGTGATCCTGAGCAAGTTACTTAGCTTTCTTGTGCTCCCAGGTCACATCTGGAAACAAGCTTCAGCTTAGTGAGCTACTCCTGGTTAAACAATGTTTCCTTTCCTGCACATGCATATGTGCAGATGACTCCATTATCTATGTATTTGGGACTTCTACCTCACCGCAGTACAAAAGCGGTTCCTGGCTAACCACCCTCATCATGTATCAAAAGAAAACAGTGTCCATGTTGTTCAGCACCAGGCGTTGGCTCAGCTTTTTCACCGCCACTCTGACTTAACACACCCCAGACCGGTCATTTCTAGACTCAGTTTCCTCCTACTAATTGTATTACCTGCAATGAATTTCCTATCCAGGTTGGGCCTCATTACTCCTAGGAAGAAATCCAGGCACTGGATCAAACTATTCACTATATTTTGGTACTCTAGTGGGGGAACTACTGACAATGATTTGCTAATTCTACCATGAAATGTATCTGCAGCCCAAAAGGGCACTTTTCATTTGTTGGAAGAAGATTCAAGCAATGGACCACAATGTTCACATTACTGTAGTTTGCTTATTCAGTCATGGCCCATGGGGGAGGCTACTGGAGATCGTTTAACATTCCAACAAACTATTAACAGTGCTTTGGGGGGAGCAAAGTGCTGCTGCTGGACCACTTATTTAAGCTGAAAGAATACTAATGAGATTAATGAACTGCATTCTGCTAACTGCATTCTGCTTTTATTATAATGAAAGAAGTATAATCTAAAACATAGTCATTTTAGCTACAATGTGGAGTGTATTTTTAAGATAAATCAGATTTTATAGCCAAGCTATTTTTTTACTGTATTTCACCTCTCTAAGTGTATCTTTAAGACAGATAAGATTTTTAACCAAGTTATTATTTTTATATTGTCTTGCACTCTCAGTGCAAGCAACATTTTGTGACAGCTTGCTGGAGTAGCAGGTTGTGGAGGTGCGGCCATGTCGTGGCCAATGGCACCACTGCTTTTTTTGGGCTGGTCTCTGTGGCACCAATGAATGAGTACGCTGTCTATGACAGCAGTTCAGAAGCATGCCACCAACTTGAAAGAAATCCACCACTGCAATAAGAGACAGGCTCGTCATTGCAGTGGCAGATCTCACATGCCTCCATTATGTGGCCCTGGTGAAACATTTCAATAAACATGGTGGCCCATCCTACCTTCTGCCTCTCACAATCCCTAAAAAGCCGACGTCAGGGGTGTCCAATCCCCCTGTCAGCATGCCCCCTGCCCAATTAATTTGCCAATGGGGCAGCTCAATCCCTGTCGGCATAATGTCCCCCTTGATTTGTCTGCCGAGGGAGTGCCCATTGCCCCTTTGCACCATGCCCCCCCAAAAACAGACACACTTTCTTTACCGATAAGGGGCCCAATCCCCATCGGCTTCAATACCCTGTCCCCAAAACACACGGGTGGCACACTTGGAGCCCACCCCCCCAGTGTTCCCAAAGCAAACCTGGAAATAAAAAACCTTCCTGTGACGTCCCTATTTTTTTTGTTCCCTGTAAAATAGAAAATGGTCCCTCATGGTGTTAACACCCCCTTCCCCAACCTTCACCCACCCTCTGTGCATCCCACCTCCCCCCCATACTCCCCTCTGAAGCCCGGCTCAACGATTTTTGGTGGAGCGGGAGATGTCTGAACTCTTCAAAAGCTGGCCACAAACTGAAGAAAATCACGGTAAGCTGTACAATGGCACCAATTGGGGGGTTTCAACTTAGGTAGATGTCTTGGCTTTTTTTGTAACTTTTACCTCCAAATTGTCAACATTGGGTTCTAGGAACTCCACCTCATGAACTCAGTCACTGCTATTTCGTCATTCAGTCCAGAATGGTGATTTCAGAGTCACTGCACAGAATCACCTTTCAGGACTGATTAACAAAATCACAGGGTCACTGTTCATGAGGTGGGCTCCCAAAAACCCTATGTTGTAAATTTGGTGAAAAAATTCCACAAAATGACTGTGTTACGAGCGTGCATTGAGCAGTTTCCTTACACGTTCGTAACATCAAATATTTTTTATATTTTCACTCCAGATTTTCCACATTGCCATTTTCTCACACCTCCTTATGAACAGTACAGCTCTCATTTTCCACATCTTGCCTGAAATGTGTTTTCGCACATATGGCACACAATGGCATGGTCGCTGTGGGAAATCAACATTTGGGACAGATTAAGAAAATCACAGTGACGCTGTTCATGAGCGGAGGTCCCAAAATGCCTGTGTTGAAAATTTGGTGAAAACATTCACCAAACTGACTGTGTTACAAGTGTGCATTGTGCAGTTTCCATGCATGCTCTTAGCTGCGAGAATGTTTTATATTTGAACTCCAGATTTTCAACATTGCCATTTCTTCACAACTCCTTATGAATGGTATAGCTGTCATTTTTCACAGCCTGCCTGAAATGTGTTTTCACACATCTGGTGCAGAATGGCGTGGTCATTGTGGGAAATCATTGTTTGGGATAGATTAACAAAATCACAATGCCACTGTTCATGAGCAGAGTTCCCAAATGGTTTCATGAGGTGGGATCACAAAAAGCCCATGTTGAAAATTTGGAGTGCAAATACCAACAAACACCTGGGGCATTAGGGTTCCTAACCATAATGCTCCACCCTGTAGAGACTGACAGGCATCAGGGTGTGACTTTGGAATGTTGGCTGTAATGTTCACGCTATCCCCACCTCCACCCTACAGCCAGTGACAGGAATAAAGGTGTGCCTTGGACTCTTTGGCTCCAAAGTTCACCCCAATCTCCTATACTGCACCCATCTCAATGTATTTCCTTATGGAAAGGGATGAGTGTAAGGCCCAATGACCCCAAGGCACAATGCAACACTTGTCAGAGTCTGCAGGGTAGGGGGAGGTGAAATGGCATGATCATTATGGGTGATGACCCAAAGACACTCCTCAATGGAGGGTGGGGTTGGGTTCTCATCAGTTCCATACTTCACTGCCATTCTTATTATACATCTCTCTAACTCCTGCACTACCAATGCCAGTGCCAGCAAGGCAACATTTGGCACTGACAAATCAGTAGTGTAGCAAATTTCCAGAGGGCCTGGGCACAAGGCAATATTACAAGGCCCCTTCCCAAATTTGAATAAACATCAAAATTATGATTTGGGCCCCTCAAGCCTCATGGACCGGGGTGCCACTGCACCCCTTGCACCCTTGTAGCTGCAATCCATGACAAATGATTGTTGTTGATTGAGCTAATAAATAACTTCAGAAGGTCAAGTTTAGACCTCTTAGCTATGAAAACACATAGCATTGCCCGCTACATTTCATAGCATTATTCACTCTACTCCCTAAACTGTCTACTAAGTTAAAAGCTAAAAGCTGCCTGATAAGAGACAGACAGACTGTGAAACCAGGTGTTGTGACTTAATTAAAACTCGTAAATAATGTGGCCAAGTCTTAGAGTGACAGCTTGTAATAGTATAGAAACTGGGATGGCAGTGGACGCATCTGCACTGTGCATAGAAAGCATTGCTAGGGACTTAGATTGACAAGATAGAAGCTGAACTTCTGCTATAAAAAGCCACTTGCCAGACAGAGAGATAGAAGGGTCTTTTCTTTCATTAGTCGGCTCGGCATCGGGACCAGCTACAGATAGATGATTACCCTCAGGGATTTATTAATCTAAGAACTGGTTTGAACTAAAGGTGGTAAGATAGTTGCATTTTTTTCTGGCTTTATAGTAAAGCAAGGGCAGGGTGACTTGTTTAACAAGCATTTGTCCATGCCAAATGTTGATTGCATTGGTCTGTTGAGCTCACTCACTGCACCCTCTGTCACTCGTTTGGTCTGTTTCTCCCGATGCTGCAGGCTGCTCTTTTATACTGGGCTCTTGCCAGCATTGGCAGCTTTTTCTGCCCACTAAGAAATCTGCAGCAGTCCTGACAGAGCTCTGTTGAGGTGGCTCACTCCCCCCCTCTCTCACTCGCTCATTCTGTTTCTCCTGGTGCAGCAGGCTGCCCTTTTGTACTGGGCTCCTGCCTCTGTTGGTGTTTTTTTTCTGCCCACAAAGAAATCTGCAGCAGTCCCAACACAGGTCCATTGAGCCTGCTCACACCCCCTCTCTCACTCACTTGTTCTGTTTCTGCCAGTGCTGCAGGCTGGCCTTTTGTACTGGGCTCCTGCTTGCGCTGCTGCTTTTTCTGCCAACAAAGAAATACGCAGCAGTCACGATAGAGCTCTGTTGAGCTCGCTCACTCACCCTCTGTCACTCACTCATGTTTCTCCCAGCACTGCAGGCTGCCCGATTAATGCCATGACAGTGTCAGAATGAGGGGTCCCAAAAACCCCATGTTGAAAATTTGGTGCCAAAATTCCAAAAAATGACTGAGATATGCATCAAAGTTGAAAAAATTCTATTTATTCCATTATACAGCTTACCGGCACTTCTTCAGTTCACGGTCGGCTTTGAAGAGTGCAGACATGTTCCCGGTACACCGAAGATTGTCGTACTGGACTCCGGAGGTAAGTATGGGGTGAGGAGGGTGTGGGGAGGCAGGGTACACAATGGGTGGGTGCGGGTTGTGGGAGGGGGCAGGAAGACCACCTAGGGACAGTTTCCTTTTTTTACAGGTCAAAAAAGAAAAGACATTGCGGGAACGTTTTTTGTTTTCAGGGGCATGTGGCATGCTGGGGTGGGCTCCCAGTATGCTAACTGACTCAGTCTTGGTAGTGCAGCTTTAGGCGATGGGGGATTGGGCACCCCCACTGCAGAAATGTTCTGGGTGTTTGTGGGGGGGCATTATACTGACAGGAAGTGGGCTCCACCATTGGCAACATCAAAGGGCAGGGCCACTGAACCCGACAAGGATTGGGGCCCATATCGGCAAACAAAACATGTTGTGGGGGGGGGACATGCTGCTGAGGGGTATTGGGCACCCCCTCGGTACTGAGGATTACTTATTATTGTTTGAGAACACGGCGGCAACCCGCCGCCATGTTCACAAACAATATTGCATCAGCTATTCTGCCCAGCAATGACGTAGTCGCTTCCTCATTGCAGCGTAATGGCTGGCACTGCAATGACGAGGCAGCCCCTGATTGCAGTGGCTGAAATGCTTAAAGGTGGTGGCATGCTTGCTGAACTAGTGTCAGCAGCAGCACGCCATGGCATTGGGGAAAGCCAGCCAAGCCTTTAAAGGCTGTGGGGGCACTGGCCACAACAGTGCCGCGCCTCCACAACCTGCTTCTGAAAACTTACTGCAATATGTTTCTTGCGCATGCATGCAATCAATATAAAAAATTATTTTCTATTTGTTGAGGAATACATTACTATTCTTAGTTGTGATTATTTGCTTGTTTCATTCATTCTGCATGAGTTGCTGTCAGTAACATTTGTTTTAATAAATAATCATTGCTTAGAAATGGATATGACTAATCATTTTAAAGTTGTAGAAAATGAATTAGCTGACTGTCAAATAAAAAACAGAGATTTCTATGACCATTGCTATACTGGTCAACTGGGGACACTAAAGTTAGCCATAGAGGCTTACAAACATTTGTTGATTTGTACAGATCCTGAGTGTCCGGTCCCAATTCACAGAATAGTTGGTTGGTGTAAGCTACATTCTGGGTTGGATGATGCTGAGATATGTAAAATTTATAATTGTCCTAGACATGATAATTCAGGTTTGGATTGTGTGGTTGTCAGAATCTTTGTTCCATTGGGAAAAGACCATTGTCCTTCTCTCTTTAGCCAAAAACAACAAAACCAGGGGGATTTTGATGAGTTTAGTGAATACTCACACAAGAGTAAGATACTTCTAATCAGTAAACGGGATCCGGACATCAAGAGGCAGGGGATATTCTTTGCTCAGAACATCAGGAATTACCAGCTTTGTGCATAACCACACTAGTGAGGTTATACCCTAGTATAAATCAATCACTGGCTGTGTCTGCTTCTCTCAACGGTCATGAGAATCAGGAAACTGATGCCCATGTACACGGAGAAAGCTGGAAAAACCATGCCCTGGAAATAGCTCCAAACTTGGGCAAAACAGAATACATCACTGTCCACCTGGGCCAGCACCTTAACTGCTCGGGGCACATATCCCAGGTAGTAAGCAAGTCATATGCCAAGCTAGGTGCCTTATAGAGAGTAAAGGGATACCTGCATCGAATCATGAGAAAATAGACTTTGGGACAAAGGGTCCTTCTCCTTACATACTATGGCAACCAAGTCTGCTCATGTGCTACATGGTCTTCCCTTGATAAAATCAACACCTTGTTCAATGCACTGCATAGATTAGCCATGGACTCCACCCCCTAACTCATGCAGTATGTCCAAAGAGATACAGTGGTCCCCTCCCTCAAGAGAAAAATTATGCATAATTCCCTCCTGGGTGACAAATATCGGTCCGGCAAAACTACCCAGACATCTGACCGTCTTCTTCTCCCCTGCAGCAAACCATTCATATCTGCAGAGCTCCATGGTAGGATGCCATCTCAACTTACTCCAGTACAAGCGTAGCCTAGGACAAGCCTCCATCAGCTACAGGCATCCCAACACCTGGAACAATCTCCCAGTCAGTGTCATTGCCCCCTCCGCCACATGAAGCAAGGCTCTGATCAAGTCCCACTACAAATCCCCGACTTCATGTCTCTAGTGCAAAGCAGCCCCCTCCCCAGTCTATCTAACTTATCTAGCTAGTGCATATATCAACCCAGTGATGTGGATTACACTAACTGCTGTGATCGTCTGTGGGACAGTCATGGTTTTACCCTTTATTTTGTTTCCCTGAGGTTACTCTGTCACGTTGGTATAATTTACTACACTGGGACATGCTGCTTACCATGTACTTCTTTCATTTGTTTTTGGAATGTGTAATGTATAAACATTGTAAGATACCTCACTGTCCGGTTCCTCCCAGGTCGCAACTGGAAATGAGCCCTGGGCTCTGGGTGATTACCTTGTAGAACATATTTAAAATAAAAAGTCTATACAGAGGAAACACCACCTCATTCCTTCTGCTGGTGATATTTCTCCCTGTGCAGCCCAGCATCCCTCTAGCTCTCCCAACTGCCATATCGCCCAGACTGACCACCGTTAGGTCATCAGAGATGATTACCTCCAGGTCTGTCTCCTGCTTGGTGGTTGTCAAGCAGCACTCCTCCTCATTTTGTACTCTGCCACTGTAATTTGGTGATAAGAGAGCATGATTTTGCACTTTTTTTTTGTATTGAAACCCAGATGCCATACCCTTGACCACTCCTCGAATTTTTTTCAGGTCTCTGCTCATTCTTTCCACTCCCCCCTTTCCCCACATATCAATCCTGTTGCAGATTCTGGGCTCATCTGCAAAAAGGAAAACATTCCCTTTCAGATTATCTGCAGTGTCACCCATAGCAACATAAAGAGGACCAGTCCTAGCACTGATTTCTGAGATCACCCTTCCCTCCCTGGAATTACCTCCATTTACTACCGCCCTGTGTCACCTATTACTTAACCAGTTTCTTACCCAGTTTACCACATTTGGACCCACTCCTAAACTGCCCAGTTCGCTTAATAGTCTCCAATGTCAGATTCGTTTGACATGAACTCCCACCCAAGAGTTCATGCTGTCTTAGGTCTTGTAACCCATCTGAATCAAGACATTCCACTATCCTCTCCTTCAGCAGTGATTCCATTAACTTTCCTACCACTGACGTCAGGCTGACTGACCCAAAATTGCCAGTCTGCTCTCCGCTACCACTTTTGTGAAGTGGGGCTTCATCTGCCCTCCTCCAGTTCTCTGGAACCACTCCTGTTTCCAATAAGCTGTTAAATAGGACTGTCAGAGGTGCATCCAGTACCTCCCTGAGCTTTCTTAGTGCACTAGGATGTACCTCATTTGGTCACATTGCTTTGCTCACTTTCAGATTAATGAGTCCCTTTGGGACTTTCTCTCCTCAATAAGATCTCATGTCCACTTCCCTCCCTTCATAGCTCCTGTTACTTTTTAGCAGTCCGCCCCATTCTCCTTGTGAACACTGAACAAAAGTATTTGTTCAGGATGTCTGCCTTTTCCTGGTCCCCCTCTGCACAGTCCGCCCCCCCATCCCTTTTTAACCTTACAGTCCCTCCCATGGTCTTCCTCTTTTCACTTAGATACCTTTAAAAAGTCCCCTTTCACTATCACTTTGGCTGTTTTCTCCTCAGTTTGTGTCTTCACACACCCTACTGCTTTCCCTGCTTCTCTCTGTTTACACCTCTCTGTCCTCCTCCCTCTGCATCTCTTCATATCTTCTGAATACTGTCCTTTTAGCCTTTTCCAACCATATCTTTTGGAAACCATAGCAGTCTCTTTTTTTCTCTTTTAGTTTTACTCGCTTAACACTGAGGTTTGTTCCCTTCACTGTGCTCCCTTTTATCTTCTCTCACGGTTCTTCCACCCTTCCCCCCCAAAACCAGGTCATCCGGGAAGCATTCTCCCATCTTTACAAAATCTGCCATCTTTAAGTCCAGGATCCTCACCCTTGAGTAGTTTGATTTCACAGTCATCCTTATATTGAACCACACTGTACGACGATCACTGGTCCACAGGTTGCCTCCCACCTTGATGTCTGCAACACTGTCCCAGTTAGTGAGCATCAGGCCCAATGTTGCACCATCAGGAGTGGGTTTGCTGACCAATTGCCTGAGGAATGTTGCCAGAAGTGACTCCAGGTTGTCCCTGCTTCTAGGTGAAGCTGCAGTTGGGAAGCTCCAGCCAACATCCGGCAGATTGAATTCCCCCACCAGTGGTACCTCCACCATTTCTGCCATTTTGTCAGTGACTTTCACCAATACCTTATCTAACTCCTCCCCCTGTGCTGGAGGTCTGTAGATTACACCAGTATGAACAGTGGCTCTGCCCGCCTTCTTCGGGTAACCCACAATATCCCCCTTCCCCATATTCCCGGCACTGGGTTCAAAGAGTGCCAACAAGAATAGCATTGGCTAGAAGTGCACAATAAAAACAGCAGCAATTTTTCTTTTAAGCTCCCCGTATCCTCTAGGCTAAAGGATTCCAACTCTGAGGGGAGCAGATCATGGGGAAGTTAAAAATCATGGAACCATGGAATACTGTTTCCACGGCACCACTTAAATAAGTGTATGTCCCAATTTCAGTAAAACATGATGGAGACCAGACCATGGTCTCCAATGGCACTGGCCAAGCTACTCTATGCCCCAGCTCTTCATGCCACAGGAGCATCTTGGCCAGACTCCTGGCTCCTGGTGCTCTTGTCAGTCTTCAGCACCACCGACAGTGACCAGGGGAGTATTTATAGCAAAAGCTGTAAATCCTCCCTCGCTGTCCGTGGTAGTGTACCAGACCAGTGCTGTGAATTGCAGTGCTGTTCTGGTAGTGCTCTTCTGACCTGGTACTGTATTGCCTGTATCCTTTTCACTTTTGCTTTCTTTCACATTAAGCACCCCCTCCCACACACACACACACACATATGCACACTCACACACACACACACACACACACACACACATGCACATGCACACTCACAGCCCTTTTCTTCCCACGCTATACTTCCTGAACAGAGTATGGCCTGGTATGGCCAAATCTCAGTTGTGGTTTTCATTGCACCATGACTTGGTAATGTCACAGTATCCAGGTTGGCCCCTGCCATGCTGACTTCTAGATCTGGAGTCTTATTTTCTAGACTTTAAGCATTTGCACACATGGTCTTTCAGATTTTGTTACGACTCTGATTATTACCCCTCTTTTCTCCCTTTGTGCCCACCTCCTCCCTCTGTGTTTTTAATGCATTTATTTGTATTCCTCTTAATTTCTGCCACTTTACTTCCTTTATTAATTTGCACCTTCAGGCAGCTCTGTTCCCTCAGGTTCTCCCTAACTCCTATTTTAGCTTTGGGAGGGGAGCAGTTAGTGCCTCCCACAATTTATTCTACCACCCCTCTCAGCTAGTTTGAAGTAATGTTTAAACTGTCCACTGAGGACTGTGGGGTCCCTTCCCAGATCTATGCAGGCTATCGGCATTGTAATGGTTCTTATCTCTCAAGGTTGCAACTCTGTCCCCAGTGTAGCCAAACTCTTCCTCTCTGCAGCAATCCTTAAACCATGAGTTGAAGGTCCTGATGTGGGGACCACTCCCCCCCAACCCCGTGGTAGACAAGCACCACCTCTGTGAAAGCCTCTGAACATGCTACCTGTGTAAGACCTCTCCAAAGTTCCCTAAACTCCCCCCGTACTATCCCTTCCCCATCCCTAGCTAGGACATTAGTCTCCAGATGGGTAATGACATCCAGCTGAGCCTCCCTCCCTGCTGTCCTAGTGATCCTAAGGATCCACTTCCTATCTCTTTGGGACATGGTGACATGTAGGCATCTAACCTGCCTCCCCACCACCACCTTTCCTATTTCCAGAACTGTCCCCCTCACAGTTGAGTCCTCCACAAGAAATTGCCTTCTCTTCCTCTGGTGTCCTCTACTACCCTTCTTGGAGTCTTCACTACTGAGGACCCTCACATCATCCTCAGTCCCTCAGCTGCCTCCTCTGGGCAGTCTCCCCCAGCCAGAGTGGCATAGGAACTCTGTAGCTTTACCAGTTCTGATCTGCCACTCTAGTAGCTGGTCTAACCATCACACCATAAGGCTCAGCTTCAGGGCACCCCCAATAGGTCTGCCCCTACGGAGATGGTTCAGTACCGCCCTTTAAGGGGTATCAACCCTAGTGACCTAGAAGCGGTGCTGGACCTATCAGGCTTGTCGAGTGAATGCATGAGTCCAGATGATCTCGTACTAGCCTTTAATAAGGCTGTGGGAGATGTTCTGGACAAGATTGCTCCTGTTCGTGTTTGCCCCCTCACCCTTCGGCTCAAGGAGCCCTTGGTTTGATGGCTCCTTGAAAGAGCTGAGGCGAGTTGGATGAAGGATAGAGACAGCCTGGTGGAAGTCCTGCCATGATGCTGACAGGCTTGGGTTAATGGCACATTATGTTGGCTATCAATCAGAAATCACCCATAAGAAGGCAGAACTCCTGTCCAGGAAGACTTCTGCTGCACAGAATCGACCAGCTCAGCTCTTCTGGACTGTTGACAGATTGTGCAATCCAATCTGTCTCCAGCCCATATAAGCTTTTTCTCAGCTGAGATGCAAGGTGATTGCTCAATTCTTTGTGGATAAGATTGCCAGCATCAGGTCTGGCATCGGTCCGACCTCTCCTATGAGGTATTGCAGTGGTCGACAGGAAGTGGCATGCACTCGGTCTATCTGGTCAGATTTCCACCAGCTGGAGTTCACTGACATTGTGAAGATCATCCAAACATTGTGCCCAACCAGTTGTAGTTTGGATCAAGGCCCTACACCCCTTCTAGTGGGATGTGTAGATGTTATCTGCCCGATTCTTGCTGGCATTGTCTGGAAGTCCTTGGAGAGGGGGGTCTTTCCTGACCCCCTCAAGGAGACGGTCATTCGACCACTCCTTAAAAAACCCTCCTTGGATCTAGATTGTCTAGCCAATTTCCGGGCTATCTCTAACCTGCCATTTGTTGGTAAGGTTATTAAAAAGGCGGTTGCGTTGAAATTGGATGATCATTTTACAACTCACAATGTCTATTATACTCTCCAGTCTGGTTTTAGGAAGAAGCATAGTACAGAGACTGCTCTTTTCCGGGTATTGAATGACCTCCTAATGGCTAGAGATCAAAAGGCGCATACCATTCTGGTCCTTCTTGATCTCTCTGCTGCATTTGACACTGTAGACCATGGTGTGCTGCTGGAATGCCTGCAGCTCTTTTGTGGGCTGTCTGGTACTGTCCTTAAATGATTCCATTCTTACCTCATGGGCAGGTTTCAGAGAGTTGCCACTGGAATTTATTCCTCTGGTGCTCACTCCCTACCTTGTGGGGTACCATAGGGTTTCATTTTAGCCCCCATGTTGTTTGCAGTGTACATGCTGCCATTGGGAGATATCATCAGGTGATACAGTCTGAGTTTTCACTGCTGTGCAGATGATACTCAGCTGTACATGTCCTTTCTGCCTGAACAGGATGATGCACTCTCCATGCTAAATAATTGCCTTGCTGAGATCAGATATTGGATGAGTTCCAGCTGGCTGAGACTGAATCCGGATAAGACTGAAGTGCAGGTGGTGGACCTAGGCTGTCTGGGGGTGGGTTTGGGGGCTGGACAACCATCAGGCTTATTACTTGGTGGTATGTCGCTCACTACCTCAGATCAGGTGCGTAACCTGGACATTATTTTTGATGATGGTTTGACCCTAAAATCTCAGGTGTCAGCTGTCATCAAATCCTTTTTTTACCATCTGAGGAATATCGCCCAGGTGAAACACCTGGTTCCCCCAGATGATTTTCCAACACTAGTCCATGCCATTGTCACTACCCATCTTGATTACTGCAATTCCCTTTACTTAGGGCTACCAGGGATTAATAACTGCTACATGCAGCTGGCACAGAATGCGGCGGCCAGGCTTTTGACTGGGACTTCTAGAACCAGTCATATTACTCCTGTGCTCCACGAGCTGCACTGGCTGCCTGTTTGGTGGTGGATCACCTTTAAGGTTGGCTTGTAACCCTTAAAACCCTACATGATCAGGGATCCGGTTACCTGCAAGATCTCCTGGTACCTTACTGCCCCCTCCGTCCCCTCCGTTCCACCAACGAGGGATTGCTAGAGATTCTCAGGGTACGATTGAAGACATCTGGTTCTTGTGCCTTCACTTTTTCAGCGCCAACCCTGTGGAATTCTCTACCTCGTTGGCTGAGAGAATGCCCAACTGTCGATTGATTTAAAATTGAGTTAAAAACTATTTATTTAGCTTAGCTTTCCCTAGTCATGGATGATCTGTTTTAATGTTATTTCTATGTATTTGGTTTTATGTACAGCGCCTTGGTTTTAAAAGGCGCTTTAAAAACAAAGTTGATTTGATTTGAGTAGTAGAGTCCACCTTAATCCAGCTGCTCCTCCTCCTAGGCACTGTCTGAGACAACTGCGTCAGACATAATGGCCCTTGGTAGGGGAAAGAGGTTGCCTGCAACCTAGCCAATGTGGCCTGGAATCCAGCAACCTCCTCCATCATCCCCAAGAGGGGCATGTGGATGGAGCAGCACTGCAGTCTCCAGAAGATCTGCACTGCACATTTTGCAGGAACCACAAGTTTAGTGGGTAGCAGATTTGTGGTCCATCATGTGTTTAAAAATGTTGAATTGTGCTGTAGCCTACAACAGGATCATTACATTCTCATGGTGCTCCTTGATAGCAGAGTTTGTGTGTCATCTAGGATTGAGCACAACCACTTTTTAATGTGAACAGTTAATAAGAAAGGCTGTACAACACCAAGAGGGAAACAGTCAATGTAAAGTATACAGGAAAGAGGTTTTCACTCAGACCCCTGCCCCCTCAAACAGATGAGTAATTGTTCCCTATTTGCACCCCCAATGCTCCGAGAGTAGACCCACCAGGTTCCACTTGTAAGTCTGTCATAGAGGTGGGGGTCCTGCAGAGTGATACACTCTAGCCTTTCCGGCTGACCACAAAAGAACAGACACTGATGGCAGAAAGAGACTGACTGGTCCATCTAATCTATCTGGCCCTACCTATAGTATGATGCGCTTGAGCTCTGCTGGTTGCCCACCCTCCACAGGCCCACGCAGCAAGAGGCCCGAGATTGCCCTCAGAATGAACCTGGTTCCAGCTGGGTCAGATATTCTTTGACATTATTACATAGAACATGGAGCAGTCTGATAATTCAGTTGCCAGGAGGAGATGCTTACTATGCCAGCATCTTGGATTCATGTCCCCTACCTAGCAGCAGCTTGATAAGAGGACTGAGAAACCCATAGGATGGGTGGTAGCCTCTGCCACTGCACTGCTGCTTGGTGCTTCAGTGGGGGACATGAGGCACATTTGGAAGCTGTAGGTGTTCTGGGATTGCACCCTGCCTAAGGAGAGTTCAGATAGGGAGAAACATTGGCAGAGGGTCGACTGGCCTGAGCAAAGGACTTTGGCATGTCGACCAGTGCTGCTGTGCTGTATCGGGAAAGGGTCTGTCTGCTCTGCCTCTCACCAGATAATCTTGCCTCTGCCATGGTGGCCTGCCAGCGGTTTAGAGGAAGTTAACTCATTGCCTCCACAGGCGCTCTCTGAAGTTGCTGCACTTGTGTCCTGTATACTGTTAACAGCGAATCTAAGCAAAATCAAGCCATAATCGGCATGCCGCAAACAAATGCTAATAGCACAAAAACTGTAAGTGCTAGACACAAAGTATGAGTGGCAAAATTGTTCAGCATAAAATTACCTTTCCAATGGTGGTACGGAAGGAATAATGGGTCATTTAGTTTTATTTCTGTGCTGGTCAAAACAGCAAAACAAATATTTGTTTCACTAAAAAATGTACCAGAAGCCTTTTTGTGTTGGGAAATATGTAACATATCAACACCAAATTAAGCATCCAGTCATTAGATATAGTTTTAATAATTTGTTTGTAAAAAAAAAAAAAAAAAACTGCTATTTCTGTAGTATGAAATATAATTTTTCTCCATTTGAGTTAAGGTGTGTTGGTGAGGTTTGAGGGACAAATCTGAACCATACACACCATACCATAAACAAATGCATATAACTCCTAAAGTATACATGATATACACAACGTATCAGCAGCAAAGTTGTTCCATGCAAAATTGCCTTTCCAACGGTGCTATGCAATCAACTGTGCTCAATTCAGTTTTTGTTTTATACTGGTGGAGATATCCAGAATGTGTGTTTTCTTTAAAGTGCTTAGGTGGTTCTAGATGGACAAAATGTCATAAACAAATGTGAATAACTCCTAAAGTGAATATGATACACACAAAGTGTCAATGACAATGTTGTTTAGCACAACATTACCTTTCTAATGGTACTATGCAATCAATTCTAATCAATTCTGGCTGGCAAATAATATTAAAATATGTGAGTGACGTCTCCAGACGTTACTAGGGCACACAGGAAATCCATAGGTGACTTCTGTAGTCATTCTGGAACACACTGCAGTAGATTTGCTGACACCTACCAGCATTTCTAGGAGGCAGTGAGTTAAGTGGCATGCCCAGGATGATACAGTAGTTTACCGTGCTTAACTGGAGGACTAAGAACCCCATAGTTATTAGGAGTAATAATACACAACCTATCTGGCAGTTATATAGGGCAGGTAGCAGTGATGAAGCATAAACAACTCAACACACTTACAATACTTTCTATCTGCCACTTATATAGGGCAGGTAGGGTTCTATGTGATAACAGTGAATGCCTAAAGGCGATCGCTGTTATCGTGCAGTCAGAGTGCCAAAAATATTTTTGCCACTCTGACACCCTCAGCGCACAGAACAATGGTGCCGGGGATATATATTTCTATGTTTTCTGTGGGGGGCTGCGCCCCGCACCCCCTACTAAAGGATTCTCAATGCCAGGGCGGGGGTGAAAACTTGTAAAATTAAAGATTCAGCCCATAAAATTGCACAAGTGCCCAGATCCGAAATAAGTACCTCACCCACCCCAACCACAGGCCAACACCGACACCATGTCACAGCTCGACAACCCACCACAGCACCACCCCCTACTGCTCCTCTGCCCCCCTCCCAGCCCATGCTCACTGTGCTCACTCCCCCCTCATGTGCGTACATATGTCCACATCATGTCACCCATTTCACCCACCCCCCATCCAGTTGTCTTACCCTCCCATCGCCATTAGGGATTTTGTGGAGAATGACTTGCTGTTATGGACGGCGCCCTTCCCCATGTGCCCACCTCATGGGATACCGGGCAGTTAGTAATGATCTAGCATAAAGATGCCAACACACTTATTTTCTATCTGGCAGTTGAGAGGAAGAGGGAAACAAGGCGGCTGTCATACCAAAAAGGGATCCAGAGCAACGAAGGTGCACAGCGGCCCCAGGCTGAGGCGGGGGGGCAGCAGGCTTTGTTTATTTGCTGCTGAGTTTCCAGCTCCAGGAGGGGCCAATCACCATAGCAGCAGTTCCTGGAAGGAGTCAACAGAGTGGGAAGCATGAGGATTTGAAGTGCAGCCAGGCTTTTAAAGACCCAGCTGCACTGTGTTCCTAAAACAGTCGGGAGGAAGAGGAGAACAAGATGGCCATTGCATTGAACAGCTATCCAGAGCAGCAGAGGGGAACAGTGGCCCCAGACTAAGGAGGCAGGCAGTAGGCTTTATTTATTTGTTGCTGGACTTCCAGCTGCAGGAGAGGCCAATCACTGTAGCAGCAGCTCCTAAAAGGAGCCAATAGAGTGGGAAGCATGAAATTTGAAGTGCAGCCAGGCTTTAAAAGGCCCAGCCATGTCATGTTCTCACAGCAGTCGGGAGGAAAAGGGGAACAAGGTGGCCATCGTGCTGAACAGGGTTCCAGAGTAGCAGAGGGGCACAGTGGTCCCAGACTGAGGAGGAAGGCAGCAGGCATTCTTTATTTGCGGCTGGGCTTCTAGCTCCAGAAGGGGCCAATCACAGTACCAGTACCTCCTGGAAGGAGCCAATAGGATGGGGAGTGTGACAATCTGAAGTGTGGCCAGGCTTTAAAAAGATAGCCATGTTATGCTCCCACAGCAGTCGGGAAGAAGAGGGGAACAAGGCGGCCATTGCAAAGAATAGGGATCTGGAGCAGTGGAGGGGCATAGTAGCCCCAGAATGATAAGGTGGGAAGCAGGCTTGGTTTATTTGCTGCTGGGCTTCCGGCTGCAGGAGGGGCCAGTCACTGTAGCAGCAGCTCCTGGAAGGAGCCAGTAGAGTGGGGAGCATGAGGATCTGATAAGAAATGGGAAGAGCAGGCGATGAGGGAAAGCAAAACAAGAAGGCACAAAGACCCCTGAAAGCAACCCCACAAAAAAAAAAAATTACCAGAGGTTGCACAATGTCCCAGGCATTAGACAGGGTAAAGCATAATGACAGGTGCACCACACTATGGTGGTATGGTATGACGGAGGTCTATGGGAACGGCAATGATTACCACAACGTTCTGAGCTTGCAACACAGGAGCAAGAACGCATCCCACAGGCTAAGCGGCAGTGACCTCGTCATCACGAAGTGCAAGAGTCCATGTCCCATGTTACGATAGCACACAGGAAAAGAGTGATGAATGAGGTACAGGGCAGGGAGAAAGGAAAACAGAGACAACAGGGAAAATGGACACTGGATGGGAGGAGTAAGAAGGGAGAATGTGGAGAATGTGGGGGGATGGGGCAGATGGAGCAGAGGAAACTGCAGCAGAATGCAGGAAGGAGGCAGTGAAGGAGCAATGCAGGGCAAAGGAACAGGAACAGCTTTACAGAAGCAGGGGGAAGCGTGTGGAGGGAGAGCAATAGGAGCGCTCGAAAGCACCGACGGGGCCAACAGAAGGAAGTGACAGTAGCCACAGGAAGAGAGATCAGGCACAGAGAAATGCACAGGGGCAGGGGAGGGCAACTGGAGGCATTGCAAAACAAAGCTGAATCCAGCAAGGCTGAGGAGAACAGTGCCTCTGGCTGCAATGGAAAAGAATCCTTACAGAGTCCAGGATGAGTGACCTTTTAAGCCTAGTTTGGGAGTGATGTTGTTGCTCTGCCCATTGAACCTCTGGATTAAAGCCTTCCCATTAGTACTGTAGAAGTAGGGACTGAACTGCTTAGGAATTTACAGTATAGATAGCACTGTAGTTTGTAACTGGAGCTGGAATCATTGGTAGGATAGCGGACTGCAATGGATGTGGGGCGGCGGTTTGGATGAACATATTGTGGAGGCTGGGGGGGATGTCCAATCTGTCACAGGCTGAGAGGAATTGAGGAGGTGGTGCTCTGGCTTGGTAGAGAGTTGGAGAGGATGGGGACAGAGCTGGGGCAAGGGGACCTCCCTCAGGGAGCAACATGAGGACATCACAAGAAAGGAGCAGCGGTTCGAGGGAGGGGATGAGGATGAACATGAGAACACTTCATGGGTGGACCATTAGATTGAAGGAGGAGCTGGGGAAAGGGTGAGGGGGAAAAATGAATGGGAGATCAGGTACTAGATGGAATGCTCAGGTCAGGAGAAAGGAGCCTGCATGCAACGTGGCGGAGGGGGGTAATAGGTTCACGGAGCTGGTGACATTGGGGGTGGAGAAGGGAGAGAAAGGTCTCCAGGAAGGGACAAGAGAGGGAAAGGGAAGGGAATTCACAAGGGGTGGTAGTCAGTCAGCAGGGGGTCGAGGGGAGAGGGGCACAGCTGGAGGGACAGTCAAAATGGAACAGGGATGCAGCAGTGCAGAGTAGAATGGATGGAGAAGATGTCAGGGGCATACCAAAATTAGCAATGGAGAATTCTGATAGGGGAAAGGCAATAGAGACAGATAGGGAAATGGTGTGCAAAAGGGGAGTTAGGTAGGAGAGAAATAGAGATGGGGACAGACAAGGGGAATTATGAACAGGAGGAAGAGTTGGGCAGAAGAGGAACGGCAGCAGGGATGGGTGGAGAAATTATGGGCAGAAGAAGGAGTCGGGTAGGAGACGAATGGTTGCAGGGATGGGTGGGCGGAAGTCTGTTCTGGAGGAGGAGTCAGGAAGGAGGAAAATGGTGATAAGACAGTTGGGGGTAGTATGTGCTGGGGAGGAGGAGTCACGCATGAGAGGAATGAAGGAGGAGAAACAGGCATAGGAAAATATTGGGGGAGCACTAGTACTGGGGGATTCAATACTAAGGGGATAAGGTGGGGTAGGAAGGGGGAAAGGCATAGTCGTATACGGGTGGAGGCCATGCCAGGAATGACAGCTGAAAGAGTGGGGCACTCACTTCTGAAATATGCTAGAAAGGAGAAGGAAGAGGCCTCATATAGTTCTATATCTGGGGACAAACGACCTGGCTGATAGTACAGTAGAGGTAGTCCAAAAGAGGTTTTAGGAGCTGGGAAGTTTATGTGAGGGGGAAGGTAGAACAGTTACTTTTTCTGAGGTGTTACCAGAGTCCATGGTGAGTACGGCTGAAAAATAAAGGATCAAGGAATTTAATGAATGGTTGGGCAAATGGTGTCACACAAAAGGATATGAGTTAGTGGGAAGGTGGGGAAAGACCTGGGAGGACAGTAGTCTATGATAAGGAGGGCAAAAAGGTGATGAAACAGAAGATTGGGGAGTATATTGAGGTAGCAGGACATTTAAACTAGGAGTGGGGGATGGCAGGTGGAGGAAGGGCACGCAGGGGTCACAGGATGGGAAGCAAAGAAAGCTTACCCCCCAGAACAAGGGCAGTGAACTAGGTAGCAGCACTAGAGGAGATGCTGGAAGTGGAGGGTGGGGGAAGAAAAAGGGATGGAAGGTAATCAGCATGAATGCTAGGAGCCTGGGGGATAAAATGTATGACCTTCAAGCCCTCATGGTGGCAAGGGAGGTGGACATGGCAGCAATAATGGAAACATGGGCCACCAAATACCATGACTGGGACCTGCCGGTCCCAGGATACAGAATATTCCTCAGGGATTTTATTTATTTATTTATTTAAGAGTTTTACCAGGAAGGCATACTGAGCAGTGTACCACTCGATTCCAGATGCGCCCTTGGGGAATAGGGATAGGCAGGATACAGTAATAATAGAATTTACACATATACATGTTCAGTTACAATTCAAATTAGAGTAGTCGAAATCCTTATATACAAATAGCAAATACAGAGACAGGGTGGTACAGGGAAGGGAACGGCATGCACTGAATTACGTATATACCCTGCAACACACAGTAAGCTGGGTTTGACAACAAGAGGGAGAAAAACAGCGGAGACAAATAAACAACTGACAACAAGGTTGCTAGGGATTCAGTGGGGCAGTTTGAAAGAGCAAGTGGTAGAGAACTGAGTCTTAAGAAGAGCATTACGGTGTGGAGTGCTTGTGGCGTGTATGATATCAGCCAAAAGTGAGTTCCATAATTTGGGCAGCCATAAGCTGAAAGCAGCCTGTCCAGACCTGGTAGACCTGTGTGGGATGTGAAGTAGCCGAGAATCAATGTTCCTGAGTGAATAGGTTGGAGGAGGAAGAACATTCAGGGACCATGCCAGGTAGGAGGGGAGCGACGGTGACCAGAATTTTGCAGCGGTTCTAGCACAGTGTTGCAATCTCCAATTGTCAAGAGAGGGAGATTCAAGGACTGGTAGAGGTCACAGTGATGTGTACTAGGAGGGCAGACCAGGGAGAACCGGCAGAAGGAGTTGAAGAGAGGGTCTGGTCTGGACAGAGAGGTTTGAGGGGCTGCACAGTAGACTACATTGCCGTAGTCCATTATTGGGAGGATCATTTTTTGAACGATAGCCAGTCGCGTCGGTAGGGGGATGCAACTTTTGTTGCAGTATAATGTGCCTAACATGAGGTGCAGCTTCTTATATATAGCATCAATATGCACAGTGAAGTCAAGATGCTGGTCTGTAGGAAGTGCAGACCTCCAGGGGGGAGCCTTCTAATGTGTGGAACATGAGGGAGGCAGGAAGGCGGGACAGTTTAGCCCAAGACCCGAAAGTTAGGGAAACAGTTTTTTTAGGGTTTAGAAATAGTTAATTTGAATGGAACCAACGTTGGACTGAGTCAAAATCCTTCTGCAAGCAGGCTGCCACGGCAGTGGGGGATGGACCAGAGGCAAACAGCACCATGTCATCTGCATACATGTGGATAGATGTATGAGGACAGGCTATAGGCAGATCATTGAGGAAAATAGAGAACAACAAGGGGCCAAGGACAGATCCTTTGGGGCCCCGCTAGTAACTGGGAGTGAGGAGGAGTTAGCTGAGCCAATACGGACAGACTGGGACCTACCTGCCAAGTATGACTGGAACCAGTTGGTGGCAGGCACAGTCAGTCCAGCTTGGGCGAGTTTAGACAGTAACAGGGCATGACAGACTGTGTCAAAAGCCTTGGCCAGGTCAATGAAGATAGCTGCAGTTATCTCCCCTTTAACCATGCCCATGAGGATGGTGTTGGTGAGACGAAGGAGGGAGGTGGTGGTGGAGTGATTTTTCCTAAACCTGGCCTGGTAGGGGGTGAAGAATGAAATGGAGTCGAGGTAGTGGGAGAGCTGGGCTAGTCCAAGGAGCTCCTGTATTTTGGCTAGGCTAGGGAACAGCGATATAGGACGGTAGTTGCATGAGGAGGAAGGGTCGCCTCCTTTGGCAAGGGGAATGACTGTGGCTTGTTTCCATATTGTAGGGACGGTCCCGTTTCTGAAAGACAAGTTATAGAGAGTGGCTAGAGGGTTGGCTATGGCTGGGGCAGAAAGAAGGAGCATTTTGGTGTCAAGGCCCGAGGGGCATTTCCCTTTGGAAGGATTTAGTGATTGAAGTATTTTTAGTACCTCAGCGGGTGTAACTGGGTGGAGTGAGAAATCGGTAGGTGAGGAGGCAGCAGGGGGAACAAGGGGAGGGAGTGAGGGGTGAGAGGAGAGTAGAGAGGATGTAGTGTTTGTGAAATATGATTTAAACTCAGTGGCAACAGTGCATGGAGCAGTGATGATGCTTCCATCTATGTTGAGTGTGGGAGTAGGGGGTTGGGCCAGAGGGGTGAGTAGGGATTTAATTGATTTCCAGAATTGTGCTGGGTGAGAAAAGTTATTGTTGAAAGCAAACTTGAAATAATTAGATTTGGCCTGTCGTATGAGTCTTGTGCAGGCGTTCCTTAGTGAGCGGTAGTGTTGCAGAGCCGTTTGAGTACACGTTGCCTTGAAGGTTTTCCATGCTCAGTCCCTGACTAGTAGTTGTTCCAAGAGGTTTTTGGTTACCCAGGGTAGGTGGGATCCTCTTACTCTGTATCTTCTGAGAGACACGTGGGAGTCCCAGATAGCCAGGAAGTTGGTCGGGAAGAATTTGAGGGCCTCATCCATGGAGGCAGCCCTAGGGATGTAGGACTAATCGATGCTGGTGAGGTCAATTAGGATTGTGGTCAGGTCAAGGGATTTGTAAGCTCTGTTGTATAACGTGTGGTGGGGGGGCCTTAGGTCTGAATTTTTCCGCACCAAATAAATCACATGGTGATCACTGAGGGAGTCCGGTAGTAGGCCAGCGTTAATTATACGATGTAGGTGGGTGGTAAGGGCCCAATCTAGTAGAGTATGCTTCTTGGATTTGTGGTTTAGGCGAGTGGGTTCCATTATTTGTTGGGACAGGTTTAGAGCATTTATTTAATAGTGTGCTTTGGTGGCTGCGCTGCCTAGCCAGTTCTGTTTGAAATCTCCAAGGATATGAACTTCGTCACCAGCCGCGAGGGACCTCAGGGTGCCTAGGTGGTCTAGGATACTAGGTAGCGGTGTGTCTGGTGGACAGTACGATCCTGCTACGTATACGAGGATTGACTATGGTAGAGAGATTTTGATTAGAAGGGAATCTATTGACAATGTGGATGCAGTAGGTCTGATTGTGGTGAACTGGAGTTTAGAGGAGATGTACATGACAGTGCCACCACCCTCCTTTTTGCCCAGGCAGTCCTGCCGAATTAGGGAGTACCCAGGTATTGAGAATTCAGCATCAAGGTTTTGGGGCTTTAGCCATGACTCAGTAATGATTAGGATATCAGGGCAAAGGGATAAGACACTTGTTTGTAAAGCCATTATTTTGTTCAGAATGCTGCATGTATTTAGGTGAACTATTTTGAACCCTCTTGGAAGGTGATTAGTCAGGGCAGAGAGTCACCTTTTTATTGGGGAGGAAGGACCAGGGTTATGTTCTACATCACTGGCTATAAGAAGCAGGAGTGCTAAGATGTGCTTTAATAGGCACAAGTTCCTTTGTGACTTCCAGCTGATAGGGAGATGGTTAGGAGTCTGGGAGGTGGGCATAGGGTCTAAGGAGTAGGAGACATATAAAACAGGCAACCCTGCATGAAAGGAGGGAGGAGGAGGGAGGATAGAGGCTCCCAGTATCCAGTTATGCCAGCCATGTGGAGTGTGGTGCAATAGTGCAGAAGAAGAGTGGGGGGTAGCTTTACAGTCTCAGAGATGAGGAGCAGAGAGCTTTGTTGATTTGGGTAGAACGAGGGTAGAAGGGACGATATGGTTAAGCATAGAATGACCTTTATTAGAGAGAGAGATGGAGCATTTTAATGGAAGTTAGGAAATGGGGAGGAGTGGCACTATACATAAGGAAGGGGCTAAAGTGCGTTAGGGAGGAGGGGGAGAAACAGAGTCATTATGGCTGCTAATCCAGGATTCCAGGAATAGGACTCTCCAGATGGGAGTGATGTACACATCACCATCCCAGATAGAGGAGTTGGACAGGGAACTTGCGGGGCAGATCAGAAGTGCATGTGGGAAGGGGAGTGTGGTGGTGGTGGTGGACTTCAACCTGCTGGGGGTAGATTGGGGAATTCTGGCCAGCAGCAATAAAAGGGAGTAGGTACTGCTGGATGCCTTTTGGGAAAGCTTCTTGACAGAGGAGTTCAGTAAAGGAAGCATTCTTGACCTAGTGCTCACGAATGGAGAGTTGGCAAAGGATATCAAGGTGGACGAACCAGTAGCAGGGAGATGGGAACTCCTAAAGAAGTGGTTACTATAGGCTAGCAATTTCTGTAGCAGGAGTTGGAGTAAAAAGGCCAGGGTAAAAAGGCCAAGTTGGATGAGTGGGGGGGTTTGTGAAAATGGTAAGGAGAAAAAGTGTGGCCCTTATGAGATACAGGAAATCAGGGAGGGGCAGAGATTGGGAGTAGTACCTGCAGCTGTCAAGGGAGGTGACAACAGTAGATAGGGCAGCAAAAACCACTAAAAACCTTAAGCTGGTGTAAGGCATTAAGGAGGGGGAGAAAAGCTTCTTCAGATGCTTCAGGGAGAAAAGAAGCTGTAAAGAACAGATAGTAAGGATTAAGAAGGAAGGGGGATGGGCAGAAAAGGGGGGAGAAAAGGCAGAAGCATTCAATGACTACTGCTCGGTATTTACGAAAGAGAGAGGGGGAGTGCTACCTGAGGGGGTGGGAGCAGCAAAGGCTGGTGAAAGCAACACGGATGGGGTGATCATGGAAGGTAGAGTGCTGGAGGGCTTGAAAGCGCTGAGGGTTGACAAGGTGCCAAGGCCAGATGGCATTCATCCCAGGGTACTGAAGGAGCTAGCAGAGATCCTAGCAAGACCCTTGGCAGGCCTTTTCAATGCATCACCGAATTGTAGATGCATACCCAATGATAGGAGGTTGGCTTGTGTGGTTTCCCTGTGTAAGAGCAGACTCAAGGACGAACCAGGGAATGATAGACTGGTGAGCTTTTCGTGCATTGTGGGGAAACTAATGGAAACTATCCTGAAGGAGAGGCTGGTGTCCCTGCTGGAGTCTGAGGGGCTGCAGGACAGTAGACAGCATGGCTTTGTAGCGGGCATATCCTGCCAAACCAACCTGATAGATTACTATGACTGGGTAACTAGTCAGATAGACAAGGGCCATGCAGTGAATGTCCAGTACCTGGATTTCAGCAAGTCATTCAATTCGATGCCACATGGGGGACTTGGAATAAAACTTAAAGGTACTGGGGCAGGAGCAAAAACGGTGGGATGGGTGATAAACTGGCTGCAGGGAAGACAGCAAAGGGTGGTGGTGGAAAGGAAACTCTCATAAACAAGGACAGTAATGAGCGGGGTTCCTCAGGGCTCAGTACTGAAACCAGTGTTATTTGGGATATTTATAGCAGATATTTCCAGGGGCATTAAGAACACGATCAGCCTGTTTGCTGAGGATGCCAAGATAAGGGTGGTGGTGGATGATATAGAGGGGTGGCAGAGTTTTCAAGGAGGATCTGAAAAAGCTGGAGACCTGGTCGGACACTTGTCAGCTGGGGTTCAGTGCTAAAAACTGCTGCATTTTGGGGCAAATAATCCAAGGAGAAACTACCAACTGAGGGGGTGGCAGCTCGTGGAGACTGAGGAGGAGAAGGATCTGGGACTAGTTATAGCAGGATCGAAGAACAACTTCACACAATGTAGGAAGGCAGCAGCAAGAGCCAACAAAATGCCAGGTTGCATCACAATGGGAATAACCTCGAGTAGGGGGAAAGTAATTCTGCCACTGTATAGATCATTTGTTAGATCTCTTCTCAAATATTGCATGCAGTACTGGCATCCGTACCTGAAAAGGGACATTAAATTACTGGAATGGGTGGAGCGCAGAGGAACTAAGATGATACAGGGACTGGGGGACTTACCATATGAAAGAAGGCTTGGGGAGTTGAAGACGTACTCGATGGAGGACAGGAGGTACAGGGGGGACATGACTGAAACATTCAAGTATGTGAGAGGGACAAACAAGACTGGTATGGATGGGCTCTTCAGGGTAACGGTGGGGAGGGATACTAGGGGCCATGAAATGAGATTGGGGGGAGGTTCAGAAGGGAAATGAGGAGGCACTTTTTTATGGAGAGGGTGATGGCCGAGTGGAATGCATTACCAGCAGAGGAGGTAGACTGTAGAACAGTGGGCTGCTTCAAAAAGGGCTGGGATAGAGCAGGGGGAAGATAAAGGGAGGGGGGGGCAGCTGCAGAACAGAGCTGCTAGCTGCAAAAACGAGCAGACTCGAGAGACCAAAATGGCCTTTTTCAGCTGACAATTTTTGTATGTTCATATGTCCGTAGTTATATAGGAAAGGTATTAATGCTGTAGCATAAACAAGTCAACACACTTTCTAAAGTTTAACAAAAACAAATTGGGGGGTGAGGGTGGAGCCCTCACAACTGTTAACAAAACAAGCTAATGTAACCCCCACCCAGGTATACCATTTCTCTCTGACAGCTCTACCAGGTGGGCTGGGTTCGGGGAGGAATATGTCACTCGGCACACTGGCTAGGTTTAGTTACTCTGCATAGGGGCACCCAAGTAACCCTGGACAAAGAAAGCAATAACTGTAATGTCTAATACCTGAAGTGGGATTCTAAAGTGTGGCTTTTATTCACATCCAACAGAATAAACAAAGCATAGTCGGACCCCTACGGGGCTACACTCCTGGTAATGCAGGTTAAAGGAGACCAGAACGCATCCTCATCACTTTAGCCCTCAGGTTCTGAAACACACTGGGCACACAGCCCTAACTTTACGCTGCTCTGAGTTTTCCCTTGTTCGGCTCCCTTGTCAGCCACTTGGACACTTTCCATATAGCATGGAAACATTTACTGGTGGCTCTCTAAACCACCTATGAGCACTTCTACTCCATAAGGGAATCTTCCTCATCAATCCCACATCTGAGTACTTTCCTCAGGCACTGGCAAGGTACCTGAGAGAAAGCAATGGGTGTCCCAGAGCAAATCCGTAGAGGTGAATTTGGTTACTACTGATGGGGGGTCTCCCACTTCTCACTCCCATAATTCACACCCGGCCATTGCTCTGGACTGTAACACCTCATCCCTTAACACACTGCTGTGTAGATTCTTTTTAATGTATTTCACATTTAATCTACTGTCTTTACTTCCCACTGGTGCTGGACTTGAACATACTTAATAAGTGGCTTTGTCCATTACTCTAGACCCCCTACAGAGTTAAGAAGTCCAATCCCCACATCTTCCAAACTGTACTTGGCTGTCTTTTCCTGACCCCACAGTAACAGTCCCTTTAGTTTCATCTTGATGCAGGTGAAAACACATAGCCCTTTAGCAGAACGAACTCACCCTTACATTGCAGGAGCCCCACAGGCATTTCCTCCTTAAATGAACTCTCTTACAGAGCTTCTGGTGCCTCAGCATGAACTTAAACAGGCAGCTTCTTTTCTCTAGCCGGACCAAGGGGGGTGCCCCTGGAAGCAGGCTGATTCCTTCCCCCCATCCCCCTCAGGGATGGGGGCCCTGAGCCATTGAGAGCAGTCTCCACCAGTTTAATATGCTCTTCTTGTGTTCCTCTTCAGGTGAGAACGCAGACCTAAAAAAAAAAAAGGTAGCTCTTTGACAGAGCTTAGAGCTCTGAGGGCCAGCTTACAGCAGAGCACCTCTTTCAGACTGCACCTGTCTACTGAACTCTACAGACTCACGTCAAATTCCCCAACGTTCTACTCTAACCTCCAACTGCAACATTCCAGTGTGGCTTATGCAGCTGCAACAGTTCTAAATAATGTTATCCCTCAGTCTCAGCTGAGACTGAGAACAGAGTGAGACAGTGTGAAATCCATTTAACTGGAGTTTCACAAGCTACCTTTCTTGCCTACCACTAGGTCTTACTGGGATTCTAGTAACCCCGGGTAACGGGGGGTTACACTAATACTTAGGTTTTATATTTGGGGGGGCACATTTTCTTATTTATTCTCCCCATAATTTAACAGCTTCTCCTGGAAAAGTATGCTAAGATATTGGCATAGTGGAGTGCAGGGTGAAGTATTCAGGTACATAAAACCAAGACGCCCCGAGTCCTTTACTTATGACAGTTATCCAAGACAGGAAAGGATCTGAGGCAGACCCAAGCAGTATCTGGATATCCCTGTTGGAGGAAGTAAAATAATCAAAACAGAGGTGAATTATAGTTGACCTGCTGAGGGCACAGATTACTCCAGATCCTGAAACAAGAAAATATCCGATGAAAAGAGGCAAAAGAAAAGTAGACTTGGGATGATATCCACACCTTTTCCAGGTTTTTCCTTAATTTCTTCCAGAAGAACTTCAGAGTCAAAAGCAAGATGACTGGAATCGCAAGAAAGTAGTAACTGCTGATCCATTCTAGGAATGTCTCTTGTGTCTCCGTTCTCCAGCACACTCTGTCCAGGGGGAACAGGAGACAGGACTGAGGCTGAGCCCAGACATTTACCTTGTGAATATCTTCTGGTAGGAATTCAATGCTGACTCTGGACCAAGCTAGGTGCTGAGAAGGTCCTGCATCTTCTTGACAAGGGAGCTCCAAAGATAGACTGTAAAAGACAAGCCTGGGGGGGACATTTTCTCCAGAACACAAGAAAACTGATGTGAATGTCACTGACTCTTGAGTGTTGTGGAGGTTGTTTGCTAGGGTGTGGAATAAACAGTGGTGAGACAAATAGGGAATGTTCTACTATTCTATACTGTGATGTCATGGGATGATGTCATAAACCTTGCTGTCTGCTGAAAGGGCACCCTAAAGACAGAGAGGGAAAGGGATCTAACAGTCTTAAGGACTCCATCATACAAACAAGTCATACAGTAAGGCATCGAGGATGCTGGAGTACATAGAAAAGGGTTTTGACTGTAGGAGAAGCAAGGTGATTCTGCTATTGGACGGATCTCTGGTGAAACCTCACCTGGATTACTGTGCCCATTTCTGGAGTCCTCACTTGAGGAAGGACCTTTCATTCATTTCAAAAGTTTCACAAGGAATGACATACTGAGCTGGTAACAGCTTGTTTCCAGAGGCCCTCAATAAATGCTCATTGGAAGTCAGGTGGGAGCAGGGGGAGCACGATTGAAACATACAACTTAAAGTGAATAGCATGGACCAGAGTCAGTAGGGGGCATGACTGGAACAGACTTCCAATGGAAGTAGTGGCTACAGCTACCCTCACTGGGTTTAAACAGTTTGGTCAGAGCAGGGTACTCACCGTCCGGGGTGGGGTGGGGTGGTGTATGTGTGTGCAAAATGTGTTTCAAGAGTGGGGAGGGTACCAGACCACCAGCATAGTAGGTCATCAGAGTGAGGTAATATAGTATGGGTGACTCGATGGACCTGCAATCTCCTTCTGCTGTCAGATTTTATATTTCAAAAGCATATAAAGATTATTACCTAAAGGATACCGTAGTTATAAATGTAAATCATGCAAAAACTCAAAACAATAAAACCTGAATTTAAAAATCAAATAGTTTTGGTGTGCAAAAAGAAAACATTGGAATGGTTTTGTGTATGTATTTATTTTTACAGTTTTCTGTCAGGAAAGACATACTGAGGTAAAGCTCGGTTCCAGAGGTGTCCCAGAATCATGGGGAGGTTAAGCAACTTGTTCAGGGTCACAGAGTATACAAGTGGTTGTGGAAAATCAAACCTAGGCCTGCTGGATGTACCAAGATCTTTCACAGCTCATTCTTCTGTTTTTAGGGTTCTCCTATTTCCTGTAGTGGCCACCTCCCTCGCAGAATGAGCATCTGCCTCCTTGGAGGAGATCTGTAGAGCTACTTGAGTCTCTGTTCATACCTTGCTCGTGTTGTTTTGTTTTCTTGGAATAGGTTTTCCTGTTTTACCTAGCCGATGCCTTTCATGTATTTAAATATTTCTATCATATCCCCCCTATTTCCTGTCTGTTTAAGAGAGTATTTGCAGGTGCCTTAGTCTAGCCTCGTATTGTTCCTGGTGTCAGCTGTGCACCATTTTTGTAGCCCTCTGCTGCACTGCCATTTTTTAAACAAAAGATTCAAATGGTTAAGTCTAGTGCCACACGAAGGTAACTCCAGCAGGCAAGCTGCTGGGGCACTCAGCTACTGGAGTGGGGGTAAGTGAGGGTAAGTACTGAAGGAGAAGTTGAGAATCTAACTGATGGGGGATAGGAAGAAGTAGGCTGTTGGTTAACTAGGATCTGCAGCCTATCCACTAGATAGGGAAATGGGCAGACTAGGTGGGCCAAGCAGTCCTTATCTGTCATCAAAATCTATGTTTCTATGAATTAAGTTGAGGCGGCACTGAGTAGTCTAACCTGAAGCTCAAAAATGGTGAATTCAGGGATAATATTAGGAAACCCTTTATCCCAGAGGGTGTGCAACCTGTGGAAGAGGCTACCAGAGGAGACAGTGGAAATGAAGAAAGTACAGGATTAGGCTGACCAAGGGCCCAGTGGCAGCACAGTGCACTGCCATGCAGACGACCTGGCTTCAGGAGCAAACCCGTGTGGTTGTACTGGGAGACAGGCTGGGCTGAGGTAGCTGCCGCATTGCACCGTGCTTTAGCCAGGACGGTTGATGGCAAGCAATCTGTGGCTGTGCTAGGGAGCTTCCTCATGCCACATGGGGAGTGCTGTATGCATGTAAGGCTGACAGAGATTGTGCTGTCTTTGAGGAGGTGTAAGGGGACAATAAAAAGGGGAAGAAAAACCCATAGCTGCCTGAACGAGACAGACAGCCTGGGCTCCTGGCTTCCGTGTCATAGGGCCTGTTGGTGCTGGATCACAGTCCAGATAGAGACACAATCTCAAGGAAGAGTTGACCCTCCTCCTGGAGCCCCTTCCTGTAGCCAGTAGGATTGGAGATGCAGACCAACAAGGCAAGCCTGGACAAATTTCTGCTTACCAAGAGAATCGTAGGGTATCCTGCAGAGTTGGGTGTGTGGAAAATCCCTATAAATTAGTAATTATACAATGGGTCTTAAAATATTGCTTCATGATTGACTGTCTGTCATGATTTAAAGTATGTAAATCTTGCCATCACATCACAGGAAGACGTGACAGCCAGCTACATCTGCCATCCCCAGTGTGAAATCACTGCAACCTGCGAAACACAAACAGAAAAGACTCCGGGTTCAGTCACCTGTAAATGCCTGTTAAAGCCAGTTTTTCCGGTATCCAGTGAAGATAGCGACTGAATATGGCAACCATCAAAACAGCGACTCATATTCAGCTCTTTCACCATGGGCTATCCTGCAAGGATAGTGACCCTATGTGAAAACGAGCATAGAGAAGGGTGACCAGAAGGGGGAGATAGCGAGGGGAAGGGGAGGGACATGAAAGGGGTTTTTGAGGACTGGTGTGCCTGCTGCTGCTGAGCTAGCCATGTGGTGTGGTGGTGGTGTGGGAGGCTAGCTGTGGATCTTGGAAATTTTTCCACTGCCTATGGCAGCGGGACTTTATTTTTTCATGACATACAGATTTTTCCCCCTCCTCGACATGCACCCCCTTTGGAGTTGAGAATCTAATTTCAGCGGGGTGCAATGCAAAGACTCCAGTGAAGAGGGGGGCACAGGGAAAGGCACCCCCCCACAAAAACACTTTTATGTGTTCCGGATGTGAGGTCGCCTGAAAGTCTATATAGCCGATTTGCTTTTCAGTAATATACCTCGCCATAGTAGCGATCACTATTTTGTGATAGCTGTTATGACAGGGAACTTTTTTTCCTTTATTTTTTCTCAGGAAAAAACAAGTGGGCCAGTGAATAATGGCAATATTCCACTCGGTGTGGGGGTGATGCCAGGATTTAGCCACTTCTGGTGTGGATTCCTCTTTCGGCCAGAGGCCTTGTGACCAAACCACATCAGGCTTTGATAAATCCTGGCATCACCCACACCCTGTCATGGTATATTGCTTAAAGTCCTTGGTCCCTGCTTATGAAGAAAGGGGCAAACTTGATGAAGTCTCTGATGTTACTTTGTAGCCTGTCAGCAGAGGTTTGCAAGTGCCAGGTGACCCATTTTATGTTAACTATTATGGGCTCTGCTGTCGATTACTGCCTGCGTGCACTTTTAAAAACTAGAGTAGACCAAGTGTGAAGGTAAATTTGGTCCTCAAACCCAGTTGTGTCACTGACTTTTCTTTAGGGTACTCCATACATTTTCTACAGAGGTAAGTATAATTCGTATTCAAAGAGGGGTAGATATCCCATGCATTACATAGATATCATAATCATTCATGTGCTAGTAGGGGTGATGTCCTGTACATTTAATAGCACTATTCATGTTCTTGTAGGGGGTGGATGCCCCATACATTTAATATAGATAAGCGTGTGTGCCAGTGGAGGTTGCTGTCCCGTATATTTAATAAATGGAGATCAGTTTGTGTGCCAATAGGGATCGCTGTCCCATACATTTAATGACAATCAGCTTGTGTGCCATCTGAGATAGATGTCCTGTATATCTTACAGAAGCCAGCATTATTTGTCTGCAATCATGAGTTGAAGTTTGGGTTTAGGAATTTCTCTATCATGACCCCACCCCCTACCCGAAACCTGTAAAGGGGAACTGCATACTTCAGGAGAATAGATGTTTGTACATGCAGACTTCCCCCCCATTGCATTATTACCCAAAGCACATACAAGTTAGTGTGGATTCCTCTTGCTGTTGCTAGTAACGAGCCACTATCATTCTTGCCCTGAGGGGTTTGTGCCTTTAGAGCTTCTACACAAGGTAATACCATGGATCTGGTCAGAAATATCCATATTGGACTTCCATTATCAGAGGAACCATCCAGAATCTGTAGAGCCTCCTTCGTTTGTGGTGATTATCACTATTGCCACTATGGCTATGACAGGATGGATGATAGAGGCCGGGGCTGTGGCTACTGCACTCTTCAGACCACGTGTTCTTGGCTCAGCTCACATGTAAACAGTGGTGCCTGCAGGCAGGTACCAACCCTGAGAGAAATCCAAGAGGTCCTGGTGGAGATGGAGGACACGTCCAAGGACTGTTTTGCCTTAAAATCAAGGATCGGCTCATTTCAGGTCACCCTGTTTCTTAATAAGTTTTATGGAGTTCCCTGCAAAATTCTGCATGTCTGCTTTGGGAAAGAGCTGGGAGAACACATGGAAGCAGTTTATTCCCATTTCGATAGCTTAGGGTCCCCGGTGATTATGGGAGGTGACTTGGATAATTCTTCTAAAGGAATTTTGAAAATTTGTTCCAGTGTTAAAGGTCATTATTTGCTGGTGCTGGACCTTCATTTTTTCAGGAAAACTATGGATGCAAAAATGGTCCAGAGCAACTGCTGGGTTCAGTGCAGGAAGTTGGATCTTCTGAGCATGACTCCTTTTACAGTTTCTGTTAGCCCCAATATAGTGTTGCTAAATAAACGTGTTTTGTGCTACTATTTGTTTTTTTCTTTCTGTCTAACCTGAAACCATTCCATGACCCGTGGAGTCACCACTTTTTCAGATTTGATCTGTCTTCTAATTTCTCCAACCAGCTTGGAATTGTGTTTCCCTTAGCTGTGCATCTGTTTATGCTGTGCTGTTAAACAGCAGGGACTGGATTCACAAAGCATTACTCTAGTGCAAACTCTGTTTCCGCAGTGCAAACTGTGTTTTGTGTGATACAGAGTTATTCATAAAAGCCCAGTCTGCACCATCAGAATGGGCTTTAGCTGGGCAAAGGGTTCAGGGAGCCGCCATTCAAATTATCGGGAGGGACCTGCATAAAGGTTCTGTTCCATTCACAGACTATTTTCTGCATGCAAGGGCTGTTTGCAGAGCACCTCTGCATGGTGAAAATACTGCCGATCAAGACCTGGCAGTATTCCATGCAACCCTGGTGGCTGATGGAGGTACTGCTGTGGACCACACACCCACAACACTGTGACCCTTGTAGTGTAGTGGTCCCTCTCCCCTCCATGGTCCCTGATCACCATCCCTTTTATGTGAAAATAAATTTCCCTAGCTGGCCAGTGGCACTGAGGGCTGAGGCACTGGACACCACATCTCACACTGCGCCAACGACCTGGGTTTGGGATTGACTTTGGGTCATCTTGGAATCAGCGTGGGGGGGGAGGGAGTAGGAATGAGCAGCCACAAGGCAACTCTCCTCTTCCAGGGTGGATGCCCACACCCCCCCATAGTTCCGCTCCCACCGGGTTGAGGTCCAGTGGGAAGTGTAGACATGAAGGATGTGGTGGCAATAGCAAGAGGTGAGGAGGAAGGAGCTGAGCCAGTACCCGGTGTGCACATGCAGCTACATGCACGCACACATACAGTACGTGTCCCCAAGTCAGGGAGAAAAAGGGGAGAAAATCTACAAAAATTACATATGAAAAAAATAGGTTTCCCTGGTAGTCCAGGGGTCCCTCCCCTGTTCTCTGATCTACATCCCAAAATGAAAAACATTATTCCCTTGCAGGGTCGGACTGGGAAGCAAAGGGCCCACCTGGAAATGGGCCCAGGGGGGCCT
This sequence comes from Neoceratodus forsteri, assembly GCA_016271365.2. Lineage (NCBI taxonomy): Eukaryota > Metazoa > Chordata > Ceratodontiformes > Ceratodontidae > Neoceratodus > Neoceratodus forsteri. The sequence goes on along the minus strand of CM057459.1, from coordinate 186,240,546 downwards.
TGGTACTGGCAGGGGAGGCCCTGTTAGGGTCATGGGGGGCCCCAACCACGGCATGCTGTAGACAAGTACAAGATGTCAGCATGTATTCTATTCGAAAGAAAGCTTTTGTATACTATGAAGAAAGCTATTACATTACTGGAAAATGTATATTATTTCGGAGGCTTCAGTCCCATTGATTTAAAGTGAACTCTGCTACCTTGCAAAAATGCTGCTAGCCATGACCTGCTAGTCCCACTCCTGCAGCAATACTGCAGGAAAGCAGGTTACCAATTTAGCAATACTTGTTTCATTAAGTGATCCTGCAACATTACATTTATCCAGCTACATGGCTGCAGGTGAGCAGAGAGTTCCCCTTTCAAACAAAATCAATGGTTAAGCTCAACGCCCCGGCAAGGCACCTCCGGAGGTTGAGGCCCTACCTTTCCCTACCCTTTCCCTCTCTGAGCAATTTGTGAGGCAACATGATGTGAACAGGAGAAAAGAGTGCAGTGCAATGTGTGTTATGCTAAGATTCTGCCAAAAGCAGCCTATGTGCCCCCAACATGATTGTTACAGTACTATTGTTAGCCCCAATAAAGGAACATGAGGCAGCAACTCACAATGCTCTGCCTTAAGACAGAAATGAGGTTGCGCTCATCTGAAGAGATTAGTGTCCGCTAATTATATACACATTGAAAAGTTTCCACCAAGGCATTTTCACAAAGTTTTGAAAAATTTTTAATTTTGCTTTGGGTTCCCCTCATATCTACTTGCATACAGTTTCACTCAGCTACTGAGTCATGTGTAAGTGTTCTATGGCCTTAATAACCCCACTCTATGCTATACATCTGAATGGTCTCGAATGGTGTTATTGATGTCACAGAATGTTCGGGCAGTGTGAAAAGAGCAGCAGCTGCAGAGTAAAGGGGGATTCAGGGACTGGTTACAAAGGCAATAAAATCAGATGCAACCCAAAAACGTCAGACTCAAAAGGACAATTGAATGCCATCTAGAGGTGTAAACAGTGTTCTATTGTATATTCATGTTAGTGCTGCTGTATTAAACTGCACTGTATTGTGGGACATGAATTTAATCAAATTGGTACTATGCACACCGAGTCATGGCACATTTCCAGCCAGGTGCAACCAGAGTAAAAGGGAAGAGGAAAAGCACAGGTGGTGTTAGTGAGGGTGACAATGTATATGTTTAATTGCAGCACATATAAAATGGTTGATGATAGTTCTTATGAACTAGCATAGAAATTGATGAATTGGGCAAACTCAAAATGCATATGAAGGGAGGCCAAGCTGGTGCTCAAGTTAGTCAAAGCAGGGAAATAGCTGCCAGGATGTTGCAACTGAGGGTGGAGGGGGGGGTAAGGGGTGGTCAAAGGCCCAGCCATGGTAAGAAAGGGTTCAGAAAAAGGGTTTGCATGGAAAGACTTGAAAATGGGCCTTTGACTCAAGAGCTTGTTACACAAAAGTAGATCTATCCTAATCTTTCCCTACACTTTCCCTAATTCTAAACATTAGCTGCACAGTAAAATCTGTTGTACGTTTCCCATCGTCATTTGATCAGTTATACTTTAGTCTGTCCACAGTGTCATGTAATTTGTATTTTAATAAAACAGAAGGAACTGTGTATCCATTGTGTGTTTCATTGTCATTTGATCACTTATACATTAAAGTCTGCCAACAGTGTCCTGAGTGTAATTTTTATTTTAATAAAGTAACTGTGCATCTGTTTTACCACATACAAAGTATAAAAGTACAAATTCAATGATAAGTTCTCCATACAAACAAAACCAATAAACAGAACAGTGCATACAATGGTTTTTAGTCAGAAGAAATTAAAAATGTATACTTCCATGCAATTACATTTCAGGATCTCTTCTGCATGCACTCAGCTCACATTACAGCGAAGACCAGCATGGTAAATATCCCTTTCTTCAGTTCAGACAAGATCACTACTCCAGGTAGCAAATACAGTAGCCAGTCTTTTTTTCTTTATATACTTTATTTTTAGATTTTCAGTTGCTTTATATCAAAGCCACAAAACATTGTATCCATGACAGTCCATACATTAATCAATTTAGTGACGATAGCCCTTTAAACATAGGATTAGTGCATCAAGGATATGTTGATACCACATATGGGGAAAACTAAATTGCCAGATTTAAAATATATCAAGACTTATGCTGCATAAATTAAGCACATGAGCAGTAGGACTTTATTCAAAAACAAAAAACTAAAGTCCACAGAAAGGACAGCTTTTGCCTGCCTGAACTCAGGCTATTACGTCATACTAAAAACCTAAAGGTAGTTCCTAAAATAAAGTGAAATCTGGCAGCTAAATCAACGCTTAACTATATTTACTCAAAGCCCAGAATTTTAGAAAATCTCCAACTGGATTTAACAAGATATTGAAAATTGAGATCACATTTTACACTAGGGCTCCTAGAAAGCCTTCCAGCACTAAGCAATTATTTAATAATGGCTCGAAAAACCGAATAGTCTGGAGCAAAGCTCAGCAGGAAAGGCTGAAATCCATATAAAGGCACTCACAGCATCTGAAAATATCCAGACAGACCTTCCTGTTATATACCACTCGCAACCTGGCAGGGAAGAGCACTGTGTGAGGCATATGATTCTCTCTAAGTCACCTTCTAATTCCATCAAACTTTTTCCGTCGCATGAGAGTCGCATAGCTTAGATCAGGAAATAAACCGCCCTTTCATCTTGCATTAGAGAACCCGCTCGATGGGCCAATCTCAGAATGTGGTCTCCAGTCCCAACACTGTCTATCACCAAAAGTAGAGTGCGTGACATGTCCGAATCTGACCTGTATCCTCAAGGTGTAATTCTGTACACTTTTTGCAAGCCAAAATGAGCCAGGGGTTCTTCCACAGACAGTTTCTCTTGAAGCCACTCTTGGATAAACATCACCAGGTGATCTATCCCCTTGGGCATTCCTAAAATCCGAATATGCCTGGATCGAGCCTGGTTTTCGAGTGTCTGTAACCTAGCCCGAAAGTGCGTGTTTTCCTTGATCAGGTTCACGGTAGTTACCACGGCCTTCTCTGTTTTTTGACTTCCTCCATCTCACTTTTAGTTTGTTCCACGGACGTTTCAACTACAGTCAGTCGGGAATTGTATGCATCCACTTTTGAATTCAGGTCAGAGACCAGCTATCTGCCTCTGCAGTTTCGTCCCAATCGACAATAAAGGTCTCTTCAGGTTCCATGGCGGATGAGGCCTGTACAGTCAGATTGGTCCTAGCAGAGTGAGAGGATCCTGTGGCTTTTCCTCCCGGACCGCCGCCTTTCTCTTTACGAGGATTACCCATAGCGTAATTCCCAATGGTACTCTTCAGATTCTCAAAATAGCCTCGATTTTCTGTCTACCGATGGTTAATTTTTGATTTTTAGAGTAAAGATTTGGAGCGGATAGATTTTGCTGCCAGTTAGTTGGGGCTCCACAGCGCCCCCCACAGTAGCCAGTCTAATCCATTGAATCCTTCTGGACCTGGGTACCTGAACCCAGCATCCAGCTTTGGCCTCTAGTGACAGTAGCAGTAGCCTTCCAGTGTCAGGGTGACAGTACTGCCAGGCGTTTCAGATCGTTGAATTAGTTTCTGGATGACATCTTCATGCACTCCAGCAAGAAGGTCTCTCTCAATGGCCATAATCATGAATGCCTCCAGTTTCTCTTGTCCCAGCAATGAGCGCAGTCGAGTCTTTATTATCTTTAGCTTGCTGAAAGCTCTCTCACAGGACACCTGGGTAAACGATAGAGTCAACAAATACTCGTAGACAACAAACAAGGTTGAAAATGCAGATGAGTGCATGTTGTACTGTGCCAAAATTTTATAACAGCACATTAGGCATTCTTTGCAGGACTTGCATTTGTCTGGCAAATCTCTTCTCTCTCGTTGCTCATTCTGGTCACTAGTTTCACTTTCACAAGTGTCAGAGTCTTCGGAGTCATGAAAGTCAATATCCTCTGTCAACACATCTGCAGTGTATTCTTCAGGCAGTGATCTTTGCAGTCGTCTGAATATTTTAGCAAACGTTAACAACTCCAGTTTAAGTCTGCTATGGTCTACTTCTGCCAACAATGCCACTTTCTGCAGACTTTCATCTGGTATGCCACCTTGAATTATACTTTCGAAGTGACATGGGTCCATGCAGCTGGTATCCAGAATCAGTTGCTTGTTGTTATCAAAGCGATCATTTAAGCTCATCCGAACTTGATCCATAATGCGAGTGTACACTTCACATTCAAATCGCTTCATGGGATCTGCCACTCGTTCGTCACTGACATTTTCCCCTGGCATTCTCTTCTTCCTGGCTACCCTTTTATTTGGCAGATGATCCTCAAGGTCAATCTCAATACCCAACTCATCAATTTCTTCTTGTCTTCCAGCAACAAAGTTAGAAGCTTTTTGCTGGATGTTTATAAATTCAGACTGTTGCAACTCCATCTTAGCATGATCCACCATGCACCATGCCAAAAGATAGTCTAGTCCCTTAGTCTGCAGATACTTTGATACTGGCCCAATTACTGTAAAGATCTTCATGAACACAAAGGCTATCAAAATGACATCAAACTTCTTCCATTTGTCAAGCAGTGAATCTGCCTCACTGGCAGCTTTAGCATCAAACTTTCCAGAGGTACTAATAAAAGCAAAGTCTGGAGGAGTGACACATACAGATTCTTCTCTTGGTTTTCATATGTTCCAAGATGCATGCCAGTGCTCTGGGTTTGCCCACCATCTGGTTTCACCAATCTTTGAAGCCGCCTGAGTTTGTCCTGTCCTGTACCATCAATGCTAGATTTCATATAGTCATCCTTTGTGCGATTCACTAATGAAGACGGATGTCCTTTGTAGCAAACCAAATAATGTCTTTGCTTCCACAACTGCTTCACTACAATCTGAGACACAAATTGAGAACATGTGCATAACACCAGGTATAGACACTGTTTGGTGAATTCTTTATCAAAGCTCGTAATCCCACAAACTCGCCTCCATGTTGGCTGCACCATCAAATGACTCCACGTAAGTTCTTCATATCGAGTCCATGCATTCAAAGTTCTCCTTTAAAACCTTGTGCATTCCTTGTCCAGAAGTGTCCTGCACCTCAACCACAGCAAAGAGATGCTCATGAACTTTAAGGTCCTTCACATACCGTAGAATGATAGCGCTTGGTCAGTCACACCAGTGTCCTGTGTGGTATCCATCTGAATGCTGATCTTCTGGTCCATAGCATCCTTTACAATGCTGTCTCTGATTATCTGCATAATAATCTCGATAATTTGATTTTGATTTACGGTGGTCTTTGACAGCAAGGTAATCAGCCCTCCACGGCCACGCGCTTCTGAAGTGTCCTTTTCTTTCTCCATTCTCTGCTTCCTTCTCTTGCTCTGCTCTACTGCTTTTTGGATGTGTGTATTCAGAGGAACATCAAATTGGGACAACAGTAGAATCAGCTCCAAGAAATTTCCATGGTTAAGTGATGGGTCCTGCACACTGTATAAAGCTTCGTTTTTCCACGATATGGCAGGCACCGTGCTCAATAAACTTGACAACTTCAATAATTCTCCGATGACATCTATGTTCTGCTGGACTTGCTTCCTCTGACTTGCAACCATATCTTTGTTCACCAGCTTCAACATCAGCATCCACTAAGCAGGCCAGATACGCATCCACAGCTGCATTGTGAGCTCTGGAATCCTCATGTTCTATCATGCCTTGGTAGATGTGCTTAAAGTCTTGGTATCCTGTAACAAACCTAGTTTCCACATCTGAAATGCCATGCAGATACTGCAGTGGAGAGAATGCACCAAACAGTCAACCACCTGTACAGTGACCCAGTTCCTTGGTATAACTTTGTTGCTCCCAGGAAGTCAACTGTGTAGATTTTTGACGGTTTGTATGGTAGGACTTTAACATCTGCGAATCGGGCTGAACTGGATGCCTTTTGCACAAAGGCAACCTTTTCATGTTGCGAGGCAGAGCTTTTGAGGCATTGAAAATAGGAATTTTGATTCTTCACAACATCAAGTGGCACAACTGTTCCCCTTGCAGAATCCACTGGCTGTATTTGCTGAGTATTTAGATTCTGACTAGCAGTGCAGCTGCTCACACAGTGAGCCACAGTTTGTCCACCTTGTATTTCAGCTGCGTCCTCAAGACTAGTTTTGTTCTGAGGGGTAGTAGCTTTGTTTTGTATGCGTGTAAACAGCGATAGCTTCCTTTGTTTTGGATCACTTGATGCTGCCACCAGTGCAGACAAGTTAGCCAGTTTCCGTTTCTGTGCACCAGATTTGACTTTGCTCAGCTCAGACATCGTGAAGACCAATTTCTACCGCGCAATAAGGTGATCCTCCAGACAACTCCACAACTGTTCTATCTGAAAGGCAATAACTGTACCAAAAGAACACGACAAACACGCAACAAACAGAAGCAGAAAGGACAAATAACTGAACCCAAAATTCAACCAGATTTACCTTTGCTAGTTCTGCTCCTCTGGTCAAGCTACACTGCCAGTGATGTGCTGCGCCAAGCTCAGTCTGTCAGTCACCACACTGTCCACTCTGTTCCTGCTGTTTTTACCTGCCCATTACAGTAATCCGGAGTTGAATTATATGGCAGACAATTTTGCAACAACATGAGTGGTTGCCCAGTACCACTAAACAGATTTCCTTTCTCTATACACAAGAGAACCCCAAGAACATCCCTCCCCACATTACTCCATGATAGCGGCGGCATTTGGCGTGATCTTGAACTCATTTTCCATGAAAAATGAAGACATTTTGAAACTGGGTTTTAGATGCTGGTATAGCATAGCAAAAGCTCTAAGCAAAAAACAGGAGGTAATACCAACCATTTCCAAAATGGCACATCAGTACACCACCAACCATTTTCTCCAGTGGATTCATGGCAAATCTATGCCACAATGGACAAAGATGGTACGGGACTTAAAAGGCATATACGACTAGAGAGAGCACAGGACCTCAATAGAGAGAGAGAGAGAGAGAGAGAGAGAGAGACACACACACACACACCCCCCCCCCAATACAAGAAAGCCTTCAAATATCTCAATGGAATAAATAGGGCACTGGAGGATAGCATCTTTCAGAAAAGGTGAGGCAGAGGAAATGAGAGGGCATGACATGAGGTTGAATGGGTAGACTAAGTGGCAGCATAAAGCATCATTACTTCACCGGAAGGGTGGTGGATGCATGGAAAAGAGTTCCCAGTGGAGCTGATGGGGCTAACCGTGGAGAAGTTGAAAAAGATGCATAGGACAGGCACAGGAGAATCCTAGAGATAGGAGTGAGAAGGTGAAACCACAGACAGAAGTAGAAACTATTTTGCATGTAGCATGCTACATCCACAGTCAAACTGCACAAGCTTCCAAAAAGCAGCCCACGCTATGACCAGCCTCAAGGTGAAAACAGTTACCATGACATTCCATCTGGCCCTATGTTTTAAACATGCAATGTTTCGCATTTACAGAACTTTGAGAAATGAAGCACAACCTCTCAGCTGAACTGTCAACCAGCGCCACAGGCCAACACATGGCTAAAGAGCAAGAGCTGTGGTTCATTAAACTCTTCCAAACCCGAACATACATGCAGCTTGACCAACTGCAATTCACTGGGACCGCAGGTACTCTGAGAATTCCACCACATGTGGAGGTGGCCTGTATACCTTTACCAGTGTAACCTGGAGCTTTTGGAGCAAAAGCAAGCCATAATCAGCATGCCACAATTGCTAATGCCTCAAATTGAACCGTAAGTGCTACACACAAAAGTATGAGTGGTAAAGCTGTTCAGCATAAAAATTACCTTTCCAATGGTGCTATATAGTCAATTGCACCCATCCGGTTTGTTAATATTTAAGTTACAGTGACATCCTCAGTGGGACAAGACCTCAGCATTATCTTTTCTGCTACCACCTACATGGGTCTTGGGGTCTCAATGAGTTAAGCCGCTTAGAAGCTCCAAATTCCTTAGAAACAAACACGACTCCCTACAGGCACTTGTTTGCCTACAATGCAAGATGAGCGTGGGGGTGTGCTCCACTGACTAAGGGGACAGTTTTTTTTATCTGCTTTTGTGCAGATTTTGACAAAAGAATGCCTCTGCTTGACTAATAAGGTCCTTGTTAGTGAAGCAGCAGCATTCCTTTGTCAAAATTGGCATCGAATATAAAAAACTGAGCTCACAGCCAATAGGGCACACCCCTACGCTCACCTTGCTAGTGTCACATGCCAGTGTGTGGGGGTCTCCTAAGGAAACTGGAGCATGACGGCCTCATCTGAAGTTCTGTGTCCAGTTTTGGAGGCCATATGATATCTCAGAAAGGACATGGGACACACAAACCCAAGGGAGGAATACAGGATGGGGGGGTGTTGGGGGGTCAGGTTCTGTCCACTACAAGTCAGGGGAGAGAGACTTGGGGTTATAATATCCGATGACCTGAAGTCAGCCAAACAATGCAAAAAAGCAGTGGGGAAGCAAACCAAGTGCTGGGGCATGGGTGCATAAGAAGGGGCATAACCAGGACTAAAGTGATGATGCCACTATTGATCACTGGCGAGGCCTCATCTGAAATACTGTGTCCAGTTCTGGAGACCACATCTCAGGAAGGCATCAAGACAGAATGGAAGCAATCCAAAGAAGAGAAGAGCAACAAAAATTGTGGACCGCACCCACAAGCCTTAGGAGGAAAGACTGAGGAATAAACAGGGTACAGGAGGGAAGCATATTTTAAATAACGGGCACAAGGACAAGGGTACATGAGGCAGAAGGGAGGCCTAGGGAAAATCCTAGAAGTATCTTTTCACAGAGAGGGTGGTGGATCCATGGAACGGCCTACCTGTAGAGGTAGTGGAAGTGAACAGTACAGGATTCAGTAAAGTGCATGGATAAGATAGAGTCACCTGCTATACAGCAGAGTGGGGAAAGGTAGTCCAGAGAAGAGTAGGGATTGCCAAATCAGGGAATGAAAATCCAAGTCAAAGGTCCGATACACATCTAAACAGAAGCAGGACGTGAACTGCACAGCCCTTTAAAGTCCTTATTCTCTGAAACTTTAAAATTACTTAAAAAAAAAAGTAATGCACAACATCATATTAGCAGCTGTCTGTAATTATTTTATTTAACTTCCTGAGATGCTCCACCACCCCCACAGAAAGATGAAAATAAAATAAAGCTATTACTTTATGAGGAGAAGCTCGTCAATCAACCGTATCCCCACACCCACCACACCACACACCCACCCCCACCCCACCCACATCCACCCTCACCCACCCATCGCATGGTGACGGGGGTCCACGGCCCATTTTCTTCCACCAGCACCTGCACCAACACAAGTTAACATTACTTCCTACTTGATGGTCCAGAATTCCAGCCCATACAGCAGTCTCCACTCCATGCTCAGACAGGCCAGGAAACCAGAACCCAATTTCTCCCTTGTCCCATTACCTCCCGGCTGCTGCTGTGCACTTGGTTTTCAAATAGGAGATTTACAAGCAGGGCTGCTTGTCACCAGCCCAGATTCAATCTGCAAGGAACACTGCCTGACCTGACCATTACACCATTAAATGGTGGAGCAGCCTGGTCTGGACCCCCAATCCCTTTCCCACTGTCCAGCCCCCATGCACCAACATTGTTTGCTTACAGAGAGCAGCATACGAGTCTCACCCCCCCCGGCCCCCACACACACAGGCTCATAAGTGACTACACCCCCCCAGTCCAGGCACTGAAACTGGTTTGTTCCCCAACAGCAGCATTGCTAGCATACGACTCATGCCCCCACCCACAGGCCTGTAACTGACTCACCGCGATTAGCCGACTACAATACAACCCAACCCCACCCCCCGTGATTTACCCTCCTGGTCCCATCCACCACCACATTAACACAACCTTATGATCCACTGCACAGTCTCCAGCTTAAATGTTAAAAATGCATCTGAAAGTTAAATTCTTACCTTACCCTGGAGAAGCTGATTTTTGGGTCCAGAGATGCTGCCTGGATATGTGGTGGGGCGGCCACAGTCTGCTCAGGTTCAGTGTCTTGCAGGAAAAATCTGGTTCCAATCCTGGATTTCTGTCCTCCACGAAGTCACGAACTGATCACGATAAGCACTGGAACGGAACCCGTATCAAGCTCTCGTCGACCGAACCAGCCGAGGGTGAGCGTGCTCGGTAGTACTGTTAGTACTGTTAAACGGTTCAGCTGAAACATAGGAACATAGAATTTGACGGCAGATATTAAGGCCCACCTAGTCTGCCCATTTTCCTACCTAACAGATAAGATGCAGATCCTGTTAACTAACAGCTTACTTCCTCCTACCCCCCCAGGAATGCTTTATGTCTGTCCCATGCATTCTTGAATTCCCCTACTAACCCCCAACCCCTGTAAGCCAATGCATTTTGGAGTTGTCTATGATATGCCCAAAATGCAAATCGTTAGTAGGGAGCTACGCTTCAGTGAGCAGAGATAAGAAGCCCACTGAAGCGTAGCTCCCCACCCAACACGCAGGCGCGGCGCGCTGCACCTACTGGGCGAGCCGATAGGGTGCCCAATCCCCATCGGCTGAGCTCCTCCCCAGTTGCACTGTAGCCACATCCATATTAGTTTAAATGTTGCCAATGAAGGCATCAAACGTTTGCCCCTGTGCATTGGCCTCCTGAAAATTACCCAGGGAATGATGCACAATGTTTGAGTGTGTCTCCCCTGCCTGCCTGTCCTACCATACTAAAGATATCCCCATAGACCGCGTTGTTGCACCCCCCCCATGCAAAACGGCGTATTTGTTGGTACCGTAATGAGGGGGGCCCACCCGGAAATTTCCGGGTATCCGGGCAGGCCAGTCCGACACTGTTCCCTTGTAGTCTAGTGATCCCTCTCCCCTCCACCGGTCACCAATTGCTGTTCTGAGCATAAGAAAATAGTCCTTCCCTGGTCATCCAGTGGTCCCTCCCCACACTGGGACACCTGTCCAATAAATATATATAATTCAGTGTGTGGTATATAGCTGAGTGCTTCTGTATACTTATGAGCTAAACGGTATATGCTTGGTGTTTGTAACCTGAGCTATAGTGTTTCTCTGTATCCCACCCTCTGTAGGATACTGGGTAGGTGTATGATTTAAGACCCAACAGAGAGGGTGAGACATGAGTGCCAAAGAAGGAAAAGGAGGCAGGGGAGGATGGAGGGTGCTGTCAAAATGCTCAAAGCAGAGCGAGTGGCAGCCTGAAGTTTAAGTAGTGGATGTGGGAGGAGCTATCCTGCCCATTGAACTTCAGGCTAAAAGCCTTCCAATTCAGTGTGTGGTACACAACGTAGTGGTTGTGCATACTTATGAGCTGAATAGTATATGCTTGGTGTTTATAACTTGAGCTTTGGTGTTTCTCTACATCCCACCCTCTGTAGGATACTGGGTAGGTGTAAGATTTAAGGCCCAAAAAGAGAAATATTGCAGTGATTACCTCCGCCAACTCTGGAGAGTGTGATCAGTAGCATGCCGGAGAGGAAAAGCCCCTATAACAGAAACCTCCAAGGACCCATGGCCACTGACCTGCCCATCCTCTGGGCATACTGAGAGGAGAATAATCCTAAATGTGGCTGAGGTTTAGTTATGGTTATGTCCAAGGATTCAATCTGATTTGCTAGTTGAAGAGTCCTGTTTTGAGGTCAGTGATGAGCAAGAAGTCAACACTGAAGATGAAGAATCCAGCAGATGAAGAGCTCCAACTTGGAATGATGTCTGGATGGAGAGACGATGGTCAATCCGTGACCAAGATAGCTCTGAGTGAAGCAGATGTAAGTGTAGACATACAATCAGTACGGCTGAGGACTATGTGCTAAAGTTGCAAATTTTTTAGGGAAGAAGATCATAGATGATGAATTGGTCAGACCATTGCGGGCTGAGAACAATGGTAAGGTAGAAGTGGAGCCCTGCTGGGAGGCTTGCATATGTGTTATACATCCATTGAGACAATAGGGTGCAATCGAGTACCTGTTAGAAGGAAAAATGGTCCTACAACATCCAAGGAGTTGAGGTGAGCTTAACAGAGATGTCCAGCATTGAAACTTGAGTTGGAACTGTAGCAGAAGAAGGCAGATTTCAGTAGAAGAAGTGAATGAATTGATGAAGTAAAGTAGGCCCAGATGCGGTCTAGCTGGAGCATGGGATTCCCATGTAGTCCAGTGTATGTAGTATTTGAATGTTTGCATGATAGAAAGGTCTCAGGTGGTCAAACTGGGAAGGTGAGACCCCCTCGTAGGTCTGGTTAGTGAACATGGAAGATCATTTGAGTAGTGAGAAATTCCCACTCATGGGGCACACTAGATTTGGGATGGCGTTACCCCCACATGGGTTCAGCATCACCATAGTTTGATATAACCCGAGGTAACGGGGGGTGAATGTCCACTTAAGACTGTCTGTAGATGATTGAGAAATACAGTTGAACAAAATAATGCCCCATTGTGGGTATGTTGTGTTGGTATGGCGGGACCCTCCTGCAGGTTTGCCATTGCTGTATTATAACATGATCCAAGATAATAAGGGCAAGACCCATGTTGGGATGGCAGAACCACATATAGTCCACCATTACCTTAGTACTGAATAGTTCAAAGTAAGAAGGACAAGAGTCACATGAGCCTGTCTATAATGACATGAAAATACAAGTCGGGCCCTTCATGGGACACGCATGATTGGAATGGCGGGACCCAACGTGGTCTGCCATTGCCATAGTATGTAACAGTCCAAGGTAATGAGGTTGATACACCAGCATGAATTTGCCTGTAGTGATTAGGAAAGAGGTTCAAGCTATGAGTAGGGCCCTTTTGTAGGGTGTATCTGTTTGGGATGGCAAGACCCCATGTAGTTCACCATCGCCATTCCATTGAGTAGTACATGATTGGGATGGAGGGACCCCATGTGGTCCACCATCGCTGTACCACTGAGTAGTGTGTGACTGGGATGACTGGACCCCATGTGGTCCACCATCACCGTTTCATTGAGCAGTACATGATAGGGATGGTGGGACCCCACATGGTCCACATTGTGAGGGTAGGAGCAGAGTATGTTTGAGATAGTGGGAATCCATGAAGTCCACCATCATCATAGTAAGGAATAGTCCAAGGCAAGGAGGGCAAGACCCCCATGTGAGTCTGCCAGTAGTAAATTGGAATGCATTAAAACTATGAGCAGGACCTGCTTGTGGGGCATGTGTGTTTGAGATGGCAGGACCCCACGTTGTCCACCATCGCTGTAGTATTGCACTATGTATGGCAAGGATGATGGGACCTCCCCATGGTCCATCATCACAGTATTAGCATGTAGTTCCAAGAAGGAGGACACACCCAATGAGTCCACCTGCAAGTAATGGAAATGAGATTGAGCAATGAGTAGATGCCCCTTTGTTGGTATGGAAGGTTGGGATGGTGGGACCCCACATAGTCCACCATCTCCGAGATGATGGATGATCCAAAGAAAGGACAGCGAGACTCACATGTGGATCTGCCTGTTGTGAGCAGGATATATGGTTCAGCTATGAATAGGGCCCCCTTATGGGCTGTGTAAATTTAAGATGGCAGACCTATGTGGTCCACCATTGCCGTAGCAAGTCAGGCCATCTGATCCTAAGAAGTATTATTTTTTAAGAGTTTATTGCTAGTGTGACAAATAACATCTGCTTGTTATTACACTGCATCATATTTGTGACATAAACATATGTTTATTTGAAGTCTGCTTGGAAAATATGGCAGCCAGTAGGCCTTGGGAAAGACTAGTTTTTAAAGGACCCTGATCTTTTGACCCCAAAGGCCCTGGCTTGCTGGAACAGCTGGCTGTAGTAAAACTGACCCAGTGGATAAATTAATTAAAAGCTTCCTTTTTCATCTCCTGTCATGCCTGTGTTAGTTGTTATATAATAGGTTGCAAAATAACAACTACTTTGAAATTCAGGAAGCCATAGAAGACCATATTTTTTGAGACATCTTAGAAAGTAACCATTTCTAACTGATACCTGTTACATTTCTCACCACTAGGATGTATTTCTGAAGATCAAAGGGAATGTTCTGAAAGAAAAGCGACTGTTATAATTTAATATTGCTATCTTTGCAGATTTCAAGCAAGTATTAAAATGACGCCCTTATTGGTATACTTGGTCATGTTACAAATTAATTACAGGACTAATAGTGACCTCTTACCAACAGCCCCAAGCTGTGACCTCACAGGATGGGAGGGACATTTGGCCCCTATTATCAATCTGGCTGAAAGGAGTGAAATCATATTCTGTCTCTGGACTCCTAAGAGAACACACACTGTGTTCTGGACTTGAAGGGCACTTCTTCTGGCAAGAACAGGTAACATTCAGCTGGAAACAGAGTTAGAACTAGAAATCCAAGTACACAGCATTTTTTGTTTCTGTAATTTCCATTTCTTTTGGATTGTAAACATTGATGTATATATATGCTTTGTGTTTTGTATGTATGTATTATTTTTTTTAATTTTAGTAAACATTTTGATTTCCTTAATTCTGGTGGAGTCTTTTCTCATTTTTGCATGTGAATGCTGGAACAGTATTGATAATTCTGACATGACTGTTAAAGGGCTTATGGTGTGTCACCATATGCAAAAAGGTAAAAAAAATACCTAAGTCTCAACTGAGTCAAAAAGGGGGATTGTGAACCAGTTTGGGTGCCCACTGGCTTAAGTATTGCACTGCATTTCACTAAACAGGATGTGATATTTGATCCTGTTAACTGGACCTTTTAGCAAAAAGGGGTTCATATTTGACCTCAGGATTCGAGACTGGTAGGTGTTTCAGACCCAAAATAGACAGGAAGGTTACTGTTTGTCTGCTGTTCACATATTGTTCACATATTGCACTTCAAGATTTGGCACTGTGGGAGCTAAGGTTCTGACCTGCGGAGTGCGTTTGTGACAGATGTGGTTGGTAGTGGTACGATTTAAAAGTATTTGGTAACAAGAGCATTAACAGTCCAGTGTGTCAGATTGATAACTGTAACAGCTGATATGAAAAATAAGGCAGTGATTTAAACAGAAAGAACTATATCATTGTGGTCAAAGTCTAAGTTCCCTGTTTTATTTTTTTAGGTGTAAGCTAGTGTAGCCATAGATTAGGGAAGAAGGTAGCTTCCAACTACAGCAAGTACACTGCAGACTACCTAAGGCAGTTATGCCAGGAGAGAGGAGTCCATTGCGAGGGGCGGAACAAGCAGCAACTCATTGAGGCTGTTGTGGCAACCAATGGCCAAGACCTCGAGTCACAGTCTGTGACTAGAAAGGACCAGATTTTGGGAGTGGAGAGGCTAGGGTTCAGCACAGTGTCCAGTCCCAGGGAGGAGGACAGTGGGACCAGTGTAAGCCAAGAGCCACTGCAGCAGGAGAAGGTCATAACCATGCTGGAGCCAGAAGGGATCAGGCTGCAAATGGAGTTACGGAGAATGGAGCTGGAGTTTGAGTAGAAGAGGTTCGAAGCTCAGCAGCAAAGGGGCTTGAACAGTGGAAGATGGAGATGGAGAGAGACAGAGAGAGAGAGAGGAGAATCAAGAGCAGAGAAAGGCTCAGCGAGAACAGCTACAGGCCAAAGAAAAAGAGTGACAGCTTCAGAGAGAGGCCAAGCGAGAAGAGTGAGAGTGCCAGAGAGGTTTGAACTGGAGAAGCTACAACTCCAAAGACCATCGCCAGAGCAGATAAGTGGCATGGGTGAACCAGGAATTCCAGGTCTGGGTTAAAAATGTAATTCTAAATTGATAGCTGAATTTAAAGAGAGGGAGGATATGGATGCAATTTTAAACTAATTTGAAAAGGAATGCATTCAGGCAAAAATTCCCAGAGAGTCCTGGAGTTTTCAGCTATCCCTTCTGCTTACCAGGAAAGCTTGTGACATGTTGGGTCAAATGGACAATCAGGATAGTAATGATTATGGCAAACTTAAAGCTGCCTTGTTAAAAAAGTATGATTTGACAGCAAACGTATACAGAGTTACATTCTCTACCAAAACCAGGCAGCCCCTAAAGAAATGAATGTTGGGTTTGCAAACTATCTGGACATATTGCAAGACAGTGTCCTAAAAAGTCACAGAACACAAAAGGTGATGCTGGGAAAGAAGTGGTTTTATTGTGTATTCCTGAAAGCATGCCACTAAATATGAAGGAGCACATACACCCAGTTACTGTGAATGGGTTACAGACCCATGGGTTAAGGGACACGGGGGCGTCCCTGACTTTGGTTAAAAGGGGATTTGGTTGAACCTGAACAGCTTATACGCAATCAGTTTGTACTGTGTGGGGGTTCACTGGGGAGGAGAAAAAGCTGCCACTTGCTAGTGTTCTCCCAGACTGGGGTGAGACATGGGAGACTGTGCAAAAAGTTGCAGTGGTAGAGAATCTTGCTCTGGATGTGATTATCAGAAACAATCTCCAAAAGGGGATGATGTGAGCAGTTATCTGCAGTCAAGCAGCAAAGGTAAATTGTAGTTCCCTGGACCTCTTAGAAGCTCCTGTGGAAAACACTGGGGGGCTGGTTCCCCAGCCTATGTCTCCTGATATGGAGAATAGTAAAAGGGGGGTAGAAATTCTCCAGGTAACAGTTAACAGAACAGCTGCACAAGGTTACTCTGAGGAAGGAGGGGTAGCCAATTGTCAGAGGGGTAGCCAATTGTCAGAGGGTTAGGGATGGCAGTGACCCTGAATGCCCTGATGTTAGATCCTGGGATCCTAGTTTAGAAAGTGGAGGGGACCTGTCCCATGCCTTGGGAATGTGTAAAGATTTTGCAGCTGCCCAGAAAAATGACCCTAGTTTAGAGAGGCTGAGGGCTTGGGCAGACTCTGACAGAGCACTGGGGAGTGATGGGAAACACAGAGTTTACTGGGAGAATGGACTGCTGTATACACAGGATGTAAAGACAGAGGAAGGGGTAATGGGCAGGCAGCTTATCATTCCCCAGGGGTACCGTTAGCAGTTGCTCAAGACTGCTCAGGATATTCCCATGTCTAGCCATCTGGGAATCATGCACACTATGTAGTGATTGGCCCAGAATTTCTATTGGCCCAGCTTCACCCAGCAGGTGAAGGAGTATTGCAGGTCTTGTCACCGGTGCTAAGAAATAGGGAAGATAGGTAAGAAAACCTAAGCTGCCCTAATTCCCTTGCCCATATAGAAGCAGCCATTCCAGAGGGTAGGAATGGAAATTGTGGTACCTTCGAATACATCCAACTCCTCCGGGAAGAGGTTTATCCTAACAGTGGTGCATTATGCCACCTAGTACCCAGAGACAGTCGTCCTATTCTCACTGACGACAGACAAAGTGACAGATGCCTTGTTAGGGATTTTCTCCCATGTTGGGTTCCCGCAGGAAGTTATCACCGATCGAGGGGGTTCCTTCATGTCGAACCTGATGAAATGTTTGTGGGAGAAGTGTGGGGTGGTGCAGAGACACACAACACCTTATCACCCGCAAGCTAATGGGCTTGTGGAAAGATTCAATGGTAACCTTAAAATGATGCTCCAAGTATTTACTGAACAGCACGGGAGGGACTAGGAGAAATATCTTCCCCACCTGTTGTTCACATACAGGGAGGTGCCCCAAGAGTCGACAGGGTTTTCCCCCTTCGAGCTCTTATGTGGATGCAGGATGTGTGGGCCCCTAGACTTGATCCGGGAGGACTGGGAAGTCAAACATGCTACCCAGGGAACTCCCATAGTGGATTATGTTCTGAAGGTTAGTGAAAAGCTAAAGGAGCTTATGGGAACAGCCCAGAGCAAACTGGCAGCTGCGCAACAAAATTAAAAGGTATGGTTTGACCGCAGAGCCAGAACTCGCTCGTACACTGTGGGTCAGGAGGTCATGGTCCTAATCCCGATCCAGAAATATAAGCTGCAGTCAGAGAGGACAGCACCACACAAAATAGCCAGACAGGTGAATTATGTAAATTACATTATAGAACTGCCTGACAGTAGACATACCCAAAGAATATATCATGTCAACATGATAAAGTCATATGCAAATAGGGCTGATATGGTCTTTGCAGAGTGTAGTCCTGGGGAGGGGATGGACAAAGAAGACCCCTTTTTAGACTTGCTGGAAGAAAGCAAGCAGGAGTCCTCTGTGGAGGCAATTAACATGTTGCCCCAGTTGACCTTGGACCCTATCCAGGAAGTAAGGGAGGTTTTAGCAGACTTTGCCACATTGTTTAGTGCCAATCCTGGACTAATCCCCTTAGCAACACACAATGTGGAGACTGGGACACAAAGGCCCATACGGCAAACAGCATAGTGAGTGTCAGAGACCACCCAAAAAGACATTAGGAGGGAGGTGGATGAAATGCTGGATTTAGGGGTAATCCAGAAATCCCACAGCCCCGGGTCTCACCCATAGTCCTTGTTCCCGAGCCAGATGGTGCTACTCATTTTTGTGTGGACTAACATGGACTCAGCGCAGCCACAAAGTCAGATGCCAACCCAATGCCAAGGACAGATAAACTACTGGGCAAGTTGGGAGGGGCGACATACCTTACTACGATTGATCTGATGAAAGGTTATTGGCACGTGGAGTTAACTGCCAGAGGTAGGGAGAGGTCAGCCTTCATCACTCTGATAGGGTCATTGGAGTTTAAAGTAATGCTTTTTGCAATGAAGAACGCCCCTGCCACCATTCAAATGTTGGTGAACCAGGTGTTAAATGGTGCTGAAGAGTACGCCAAGGCATACCTGGATGACATTGCCATCTTTACTGCTAGCTGGGAGGAACACCTGTTCCACCTTAAGAAAGTGCTGAGCATGATACAGAGGGCTGGGATCACTGTAAAAGCTGAAAAGTGCCAGGTGGCTATGGCCAAGGTGACATACCTTGGGCATGAATTAGGCCGGGGACAGCTCCATTCTAATCAAGCAAAAATTGAGTCAATCGAGGCATGACCCAGACCTGAAACACAGAAGCAGGCTCAGAGTTTTCAAGGGACCACCGGGTACAATAGGAAGTTTGTGTCGAATTACAGTGCCATGCCTGCTCCCCTATCTGGCCTGTTAAAGAAAAGAATGCCTAAAAATGTTATTTGGGAACCAACCTGTGAGTAAGCCTTTACACGGCTAAAGGAAGCAATGTGGAGTGCTCCTGTATTAGCCAGTCCAGACTATAGTAAACCCTTTGTAGTCCAGACTGATGCCTTGAATGTGGGTATTGGGACAGTACTTAGTCAAATGTCTAACCAAGGGAAAGATCACCCAATAGTGTACTTCAGTAAGAAGTCACTTCCCAGGGAGCAGGCTAATTCTGTGGTGGAGAAAGAATGCCTTGCAATGGTGTGGGCACTAAAGAAGTTAGACCCCTACATATATGGGTGGAATTTCGAGGTACAAATAAATCACAACTCCCTGGTTTGGCTGGCACAAATGGGTAAAACAAATGGTAGGCTTTTAAGATGGAGCCTTGCTTTGCAGGGGTACGACATGACTGTTACACACATGGTAGAGGCAACATAAAAAAACGCAAATGTGTCAGTTAGAGCAGTGAACCGAATGTGGGGAACTCATCCCATGCCTAAGAACTGATCCCCCCAAATTCAATCTAGGAGGGAGGGAGGAGGGTGACAGATAGCGGCTGCTTGTTATTATATTGTATCATATTTGTGATATAAATATATGTTTATTTGAAGCCTGCTTGGAAAATATGGCATCCAGCAGGCCATGGAAAAGACTAGCTTTTAAAGGGGCCTGATCTTCTGACCCCAGAGGCCCTGGCTTGCAAGAACAGCTGGCTGTAGTAAAACTGACTCAGTGGATAAATTAATTAAGAGCTTTCTTTTGACATATCCTTTCATGCCTGTGTTTGCTGTTATACAACAAGTTGTAAAATGACAACTACTTCAAAATCCAGGAAGCCATAGAAGATTGCATTTTTTGCAACATCTTAGGAAACAACAATTTCTAACAGATACCTGTTACATTTCTCACCACTAGGAGAAAATAACTGTCAGGATGTGTTTCTGAAGATCAAAGGGAATGCTCTGATAGAAAAGAGACTGTTATAATTTAATATTTCTACCTTTGCAGTTTTTAAGCAAGCAGTAAAATGACACCCTTCTGGGTATACTTGGTTATGTTACAAATTACAGGATTAACGGTGACCTTTTGCCAACAGCCGTGAGCTGTAACCTCACAGGATGGGAGGGACATTTGGCCCCTATTATCAATCTGACTGGAAGGAGTGAAATCATCTTCTATCTCTGGACTCCTAAGAGAACACACACAGTGTTCTGGACTTGAAAGGCACTTCTGGCAAGAATAGGTAACATTCAACCGGAAACTGGGTTAGAACTAGAAATTCAAGTACAAGCCATTTTTTTTGTTTCTGTAATTTCCATTTCATTTGGACTGTAAACATTAATGTGTATATATGCTTTGTGTTTTGTATGTTTTTACTCTTTTTTTAAAAATGTTAGTAAACATTTTGATTTCCTTAATTCTGCCTGAGTCTTTTCTCAATTTTGCATGTGAATTCTGGAACAGTGTTGATAATTCTGACATAACTCTTAAAGGGCTCATAGTGTGTTACCATATACACAAAAGGTGAGAAAATATCCAGGTCTCAATCGAGTCAAAAAGAGATTGGGAACCAGGTTAGATGTCCACTGGGTTAAATATTGCACTGCATTTCCCCAAACGGGATGTGATATCTGATCCTGTTAACTGGGTGTGCTAGCAAACAAGGGTTCATATTTGACCTCAGCACTCGAGATCGATAGGTGTTTCAGACCCAAAACAGACAGGAGGGTTACCATGTTTGTCTCCTGTTCGCATATTGCACTTCGAGGTTTGGCACTGTGGGAGCAGAGGGCCTGACCTGCAGAGTGTGTTTGTGACAGCCACTACAAGTTCATTGCAAGTAATCGCAAACGTCAATTGTGAGACATCCTGGTCACTCAAGTCTGGAGCAATGAGCTGCGAGAAGCATGGCTTTTCAGGAGTTATGAGCAGTAGCCCCAAAGGTCTGGTGTACAAGTCAAAAATTATACACAGCATACCTTCAGTAGTGTTTTCTATCATACCAGACATACTATATAGTTTACTGAATTCTCTGATCAATTCCTCATTTACAAACTATTAAAGGATCAAGTACATTTGTGCATTGTGTTCCAAATGAAATTTCCTGTGCAAGAGATTGAGCCCTATCATACTGAATCTTAAACTGTCCTTCTTAACATTGGTGCTAAGTGTGGCGAGTATGTTTGGGGAAGGATCTCCAGTCGTATGCGAGTTAGATGTCCGTTGACCTTGGAAATTCCATGCCAATATGGCACTTGCCATCTGAGTGAAGGAAAAACTTTGTCAGGATAATATTAGTAATCCCAACTTCTGGAAAAAGGTTCACCCATGACCCACAGTCGTAATGCAGGAGTGGAACCCCCGGCCCAATGGTGACTGACGGGCTGAGGAGATTAGTCCAAAACCAATGCATGGTCACACTGCCAGCAGGGGCATCATGCTCCAAGAAGAAAGATAATCCAGGGTTCTCCACCCCACTGAGCAGCAGATTGAAGGGGCAGGGAAGCACAGTACACTGACAGCATGCCAGCCACAAGTCGAGGGGCACTAAAAACTCAAAATCCTCCCCAGCCCACATAGCAGTGCAGGAGCGGACCAGGAGAGCAAACTGGTAGGCAGTTAGCCAACCGCGAAGAGGTGGTGCAAGAGGCATTGCAAGAATCAGAAGAAGGAGGAAGTCGGAAGAAGTGGGTGAGGGAGAACGTAGTCCTGGAAGCATCAAAAAGTCCAGATCGGTATGGAGTCCATGGGTGATGCAGCTGCAGTCCAAGTGCTGGCAAGTACTGAATTACGTGGAGGCTGGTGAGGAAAGAAAAGGCAAGTCCTAAAAGAAGACAGGGGAACAGCAGGATAATGAAAAGGGTACTGACAGAATGGGGGGAGCAGTGAAAGTAGCAAGGGGACAAAGACACAGGAAAATCATAAAGGGGGGAGACCAATGGCAGCCGAAGAAGGCAAAGGGAAGGTGTGAGGGATGGAAGGGGGGACTACAGGAGGCACAGAAGGGAGAAGAGGAAGGACCCAGCACTACCAGCTACGCCGCAGTGGAGCGCTGTTGAAATACTTGAAGCAGAGTGAGTGAAAGCCTGAAGTTTAAGTAGGAGATGTGGGAGGAGCAATCCCCCCCCATTGAATTTCAGGCTAAAAGCGTTCTAATTCTCATTGGTGTCCAGTGTACCTCCTCCCCCACCTCGCTCCCTTGGAAAATAATCGTGTCCTAGTTCTCTGGTGGCCTAATGAACCCTCCCACCCTGGCAGACTGACCTCCAACCCAGTTGATGACTGGCACAGCCCTCCACCCATCACCATGGCTGGCTGCTGACTGAACTGTGAATGAGTGAGTACAGTATACACTCGGGCTCATTGTAGTGTATACTGTACTTGCTCATTCACAGCACAGTGGCTAGTTGAGGGGTGGGAGGAGGGCTTTGTTGCTCACCTACTTGGTTTCAAGATGGGGAGAGCAGGGGGAAGGTCACTGGGAGGGTGGGGGTCCATTAGACGACCAAGGAAATAGGACACTCATTTTTTTGCTAAGGCAGCAAGGGGAGGAGAGATGCACTGGACACCAATGAGAATAATATATATTTATTGGATGAGTGTCAGGGTGAAGGAGGGAGGAACCACCCGACTACCAAGGAAGGACTGTTTTCTTTTACTCTGAATGGTGATCGGAGACTGGAGGAGGGGAGAGGGACCACTAGACTACCAGGGAAATAATGTATTTCATATAGGGAATGAGATCTGAGAAATGGTGAGGGACCACTAGACTACCAGGGTATAATGTTTTTCATATCAGGATGGAGATGGGGGAACTAGGGAGGGACCACTAGACTACCAGGGAATAATTTATTTTACTATCTGAATGGTGATCATAGAATGGGGGGAAGGATGAGGGACCACTGAACTATCTTTTAATATCAGGATAGTGATTAGGGAATGGGAGATGGAGGAGGGACCATTTGACTACCACGGAAACTTAATTTACACATAATGGGACAGTGATCGGAGATGGAGGGGGGGGCTGGACTACCAGGGAGAGTTTTTTCATTCATAAGGGGTCAGTGCTCGGGGAAGGGAAGGGAAGGGAAGGGACCACTGCACCAGCAGGGTGGATTTTGACACAATACAGGCATGACATTCCTCGCAGCCCATATAAGTAGGCCCATAATGGGCATGCAAATGGCCAGCTAGTGTCTTGTATACCCAATGGGCTCATTTTCATGTCTGTGTTCATGAATCTTGTAAATCACAAATAGCGCATAGGCACTGTTCATTGCAGGGCTATTTCCAGGCATGCAGGTCAGGGCAGCGCTAATGGGGTTAGAGGTAATGGTAAAGGGGTTCCGGCTGCTTCTACCTAGCCCTAGTCACAGTCAGATACCGTCCTATGCTGTCCATCGGTAAAGAGCATTTTTTACCAGCTGGACAATCACAAAGGGTAGAGCAAACATTTGTGCTGCACTTTGCGTGTTTTTGTGAATCTAGCCCCAGATTTCTACAAAAATCAAAGGCTCGTGAGTGTTGTTTTGTTCTGGGATTTCACAGTATGAAATTCTGACAGTGTGATAATCATCACATGTAATACTGCAGTTATTGATTATACGTATTACAGAAAAAGTAGTTTTTGTACTAGAAGGAAGAATGCTCAAACCTTTACGGCAGGGAGAGTTGGTGTGGAAGGGACAGTTGTCCCTAAAAATATTTAGTTGAAAGGGCTGTATACCATGAACCAATGTTGTTGCAGTATTGGAATTTGCCCACGGTATCAATACTGTGACGTCACAATAGTGGTATTCTGTAAAACCGTGATACCAAGACATCCCCCTTCTGTTTGTTTTAATAACCCAAGGGAAATCCTGGGAGCTCTGGACTCCAGGGCTACTGCTGATTTTCCCCCTGTAAAAACTGGAGATTAGAAGCATGGCCTACTTTACCCCTGCAAGCCTAGGTCCCAAAAAGGGAATCACCAGTCCATTCCATGCACTTCAAGTAAAGAAATGGATAGTTTTGCTAAATAAGATCTATATGCTAAAACTGTTGGGTGCGCAGCATAAAATGCACTCTAGCATTCACTCCTCATCCCTTATTTACCACCAAAGTATGTTCCAGAAATACCTCTGGAAGATCTAGAAATTTAGTTTACAACTTTGTGTTTCAGATAGAGTACCAGAATCTGTGATGTTGGCATTCTGTCCCAAAGTCTGGTATATCAGCTCAGGCTACATGCAGTCAAACTGTGCTTTTGTGCACAAAGTGAAAATAAAATTCAAACCTACTATCAGAAACTGATTATCTTCCTCCAGTAGAGCTGCTGCTTATGACGCTGATGAGCTTTGTTTGGGACTGAGCCAGGGCCATCAAAGGTCTGAGGGTGGGGTGGGGTAGAGCATCAAGCATCGTTAAAGGATGCTTTTCTCCAGGAAGGGGGTATCTGCTGATCCACAGCTCTGCTGCCACGTGGGTGACCACAAGTTGCAGTGCAGGGATAGCATCAGACAGGGATGTTGGAGTGAGTGTCACAGTCATGTGAGGGTGTTGGCATGCCAACACCCTGTGATGCGGCACGCTTCTGGTGGGAGGCAGAAAAAAGGGAAAATAGTGAAATGGATTCAGTGGATGAAACCCCTGACTGCAAACCACAGTTAGTGCTTGAACTTCTACCATCGCCTGTCGGGGGGAACTATCCAACCTCCGCTGCAGGTGGCCAGATGGACTGCAGGAAAGAAATGCTAAAGTGACTATAGGCATACCTGACACTGGGTGGTAAGCCAAGGGTAGGTGGGTGCAGTACAATAGTGGGATGTGCGTGGACCTCGGAGGCCTGGTAAGTGTATGTGGAGCAGTTTCAGGTGACTGGTATTAGGGCTTGGCAAGGTGGTGGAAGAAGGTCCCAACCAAGCACCAAGAGGGATAAAATATGTTCCCCACCTCCCCAAAAATGAGTGACATTACCAGCAGCAGAAAATTGGTATTTTGTCCAGAGTTTCTAGTGTGCTTAAAACACCAAATAATTTCAAATTTAAGTTCTGTATGGAGTAGCATGCCAGTCTTCACGCACGCCTGCTTGGGTCTGCGTAGTACATTTTCTTGTTCTGGGATACATATGACCATGCAGACTGCCATTGATGGTCAGACTAGAATTTTTATCCAGTTTAGGTTTAGCCACCTTTTACACAGGCCAGTATTTAATTTCCCTGCATACATACATACACCTAACTCCTGCTACAAAATGTGAGACCTCACTCTGTGCTGCACATGTGACGTGCTGATGTGAAAGGCCTGTAATGTTATTAAGAAAAAAAAATGTGGATTTTAATCCACTTTAGGTTCAGCCACCTTTTACACAGGTCGGAATATTTTTTTTGTAA
The DNA here is from genome assembly GCA_016271365.2 of Neoceratodus forsteri. Lineage (NCBI taxonomy): Eukaryota > Metazoa > Chordata > Ceratodontiformes > Ceratodontidae > Neoceratodus > Neoceratodus forsteri. Next base: position 186,215,103 of record CM057459.1, on the reverse strand, counting down.
AATGTTTTATTTTATAATAGAAAGACAATACAGAAAAATACGTTCATTATGTAAAACTCATTCATACAACTAACATAAGGACACATAACATATACCTATACAAAAATAAAAAAATTAAGCACTTCATCACACATATTATCACATTTTTCATCTTTAACAACTAAACTAAACAAAGACTCATCAGACTAAGTAGTGTGATTTGAAGTACAGGAAATTGTAACAGCTTATGAAATTTAATAATAGCTCTAAAAGAACAATATGCAACAAGCAATATGTTTAACAATGATGAAACGGTTAATTAATATTTCCCTGCGTATATATCCCTAACTCCTGCTGCAAAATTTGAGACCTCACTCTGCGCTGCACATGTGATGTGCTGATGTGAAAGGCCTGTGAAAAAAATTGAAGAGGGTTAAAGGTCTGATGAAATGGAGTCCAAGGAAAACTAACATAAAATGGTTTAAACTGTTTACATTATTTGGTATCAGCTCTATACAGTGTTTCTTCACATTCTTGTGCCAACAAGGCTGGGACAACAGGTTAAAATGATCTTTTTAGGGAAATATGAAAAATGGTGGAAATCTCCTTGGCACGTAAGAATGAACTACTGCAGTAATTCCTCAGTGCAGATGTGATTGTGAAATAGTCCTTGGCTACAGCCACAGTGAATCTTGAGTTTATTTACTTATTATTTATTTAGCTTTTGTTAACCAGGTAAGTATACTAGACAGGACAAGTGCCTATTTTCAGGTACGACCCGGGAGAGTACAGGAATAACAGATTTAAGTACAGAAAACAACACTTTACAAATCAGACATGTTACAGTACATGTGAGGACAGTATGATTGCAGGTTCAGAACAGCATACAAAACATAATAAGGCATAGATTTATACAGTATGTACACAACAAAATAAACACCTTGTAGCAACTAAGAGCAGTACCGGAGGTACAGTTTAGAGATACTACAGATATGACACTATATACAGCTTAGAGACCTCATGGAGTTAGGTCTTTTGTCCAAGAAGACCTCCAGGGCAGAGGAATGCTGTGATGAATCAGTTTATGGAGGTTTGGGGCAGCCACAAGCTGAAGAAAGTTTAAGGTGGTTCTGTAGGGTAGAGCGAAGACACACCTGTGAGTGCGAGGAATGGACCTGGGCAGGGAAAGTGTTCCACAGTCTGGGAGCGCACGCAGCAAAATCCCGACTACCCATTTGAGTCCATGTAGCCGGTATCTTAAGGAGGGCATGTCCCTGGGACCTAAGGGAGTAGGAAGAGGAGGCAGCCAGTACAAGGAATTTTGCCAGCCCTGGAGGGGTGCCAGTGCCAAGGACCTTTCCGGTGAAGCACCCTAGGACAAAGTCTGTGGTTTGAGGGTGAGAGCCAGTTTAGCCTACTATAGAGGTCGTAATGGTGAGTGAGATGAGGGGCAGCCAGCGCAAAGTGACACACATTGTTATAGGCAGTAGACCAACTAGAGAGGTTTACTTTGGATGAGCGGGCAAACAAGAGGAGCCCGTAGCAGAGCGAAGGGAGGAGCACCCCTCTGGGAAGTGCAATCCGAGCTGCCGGAGTAAGATTACTTTTTGCTCTGTATGCCAGACTCAGTTTGCAGTTTACAGTCTTGCAAGTATTCTGAATGTGGCAGCCAAGGTCAAGCTGTGGGTCCAGCATCACCCCAAGGTATTTAAAGTTGTCAGTAAGGGTTCAGGGCCCCTTCGACACCAGAAACACATAATGGAGCAGGGGCAGCCTTAATCTTGGCCTGAGACACAAAGAGCATGGCCTGGATTTTCCTGAGATTTAGAACCAACTTATGTGACAATATCCAGGATTGGATGTTTCTCAAGTCTTCACTCAGCTGGTGATTTATGACCCCATCTCTGGGGAAATGGGTCAGGATGACCAGGTCATCTGCATAAAAGATAGGCTTGCAGTGGACAGAGGCAGCCGGGAGTTTGTTCACGAATATGGAGAAAAGCAGGGGCCCCAAGACCGAGTGACAGAGCGTCTGGCCTCCTTCTGGACAGTTTCCAGTTGGTCCTGTATGGCTTGCATCTTTAACGAGATCAGTTTCAACTTCAGTAAAGCCAGTTCCAGCCCAGATAAATCCTTTTCCTGCTGACTGGTTTCATGTGGAGAACTTGAAGTCACAGAAATGAAACCAGAGGTGTCCTCTGCTGATTTGTCCTGGGAAGGGTAGAAAAGGTGACACAAGAGTTAGAGTGGGGGGGGGGGAGTGTTCAAAATAGTTGTTTGGCATTATAATTAAAACTCTGTTTTATTTATTTATTTAAAAAGTTTCACCAGAAAAGACATACTGAGATGGTAAGAGCTTTTTTCCAGATGCCTTCTAGGGGGCGGAGAAGTGGATGCCACAGCTATACAGTATACCAAAGGAGCATAATCATAGATACCAAAGGTGATTAAAATAATTAAAATATGTTGGGGCTACTGAACTTGAAATCAGAACGGAGCACCGCTGAGCAGCCAGTACTGCTCTGGATTCACTTCGGTCGTGTCCCGCAGGCCCTACATGCCTGCTCCCCGCCTGCCCCCCAATACCCTCCCACACTTAGCTGTGCTTACTTATATAGGCACTGGCTCTCACGTGTTCTAGGCAGGACCTCTCTTTTTTGTGCATCTGTCTTCTTTCCCATCTGCAAGTTGTACAATTTCACCACTAGGTGTCACCTCATACCTTTTACTTCTGAAACATCTCCATATTTGGTTCTAGCTACTGATTCCATGTACAACTGTTCTAACTTATCAGCAGTTTTTCGGCTCCCTCTGCTTAGTCCAGCTGACCTTTACCTTAGCTCTTTTATCCCCATCCCATTGATCCTGCCCCAGTATCTACTTCCTTTTTATCTATCGCAGCTCCTTCTCTATCTCCAAGAGTCCTCCCTTTCGAGCACCTCTCCAAGTTCTGGCCTGTCGCATTTCTCCATTCCCTCCTGCCATGATGTCTCGGGCTGTTCTGAGTTGCCTAACCTCTACTATTGTGGTTTTACTCACCCTCAACTCCTTATCCCTCTTCACAGGTTCCCCCACTCCTCCACCTATGACGTCCATCTGGGACTTCACCTACTCTTAGTTGCTGCTCATGTCCCCACCCCTACTCCCCCAATGTATCTCAGTCCTAAACCTCTAGGGTCTTTATTGAGATTAATTGTCTACAAGAAGACTACCTCCCCAGGCATAGTAGCCTGTGACATTGCTCTAGCTATGATTTGGACTACCACGCTATCCCTTGTTCTAGCCGGGGATATTGAAACCAATCCCGGACCTCAGGTTATTCTTCCCCAAATACACATCGGGGTCACTCATCTCCTGCCACAGGGTTCAGGACTGACCTTTGCCCACCTCAATATCCACAGCCTCATGGCCAACCTCTCCGACCTGGAGGCTTGGGTCCAGGTGAATAATCCGGATATCCTCGTGCTATCAGAAACCTGGCTGAAACCAATTGTCTTGGGCCAAAGCTGCAGACTACCAGGCTTTTCCATGCACCGGGCAGACCAACCACACACCAAAAGAGGGGGTGGACTTGCCCTGTACTACAAGGCCCACCTGGATGTCACCCTCTATCCTACCCCCCTCTCTACAATGGTGAGGCCATTCACGTGATACTACTCCTCAGCAACAACAAGAAGCTTCACATTATTGGGACTTCTTTACCTTCACGTACTAGCAAGCTTGGACTGGAGGAGCTCATTGATTATATTCCTGCCTTGGCCAAAAAAAATGAGGTCATCTGTCTGGGCGATTTTGACCTTAACTGGCTTGGACCGACCGCTTCTTCCCTCGCTTCTACCATCAGCAAGGCCAACCTGTCCCAACTCATCTCCTCCCCCACTCAGAAGTCATCAAACAGCTCCAGCTCTACCATGATCGATTAGATTCTCACTAACCGTATGGATTGCTACTCCTCCACTGGGGTCTTACCTGATTCGATCCGTGACAACTCCCCTGTCTTCTGCATCCGTGACTCCTCCCCATCCTCCATATCCCACAAAGTCTTATCCTTTGCTAACTTCTCTCTACTTGACCCGGCCAAGCTACTTCTTGATCTCAAACTCACAGACTGGTCTCCCCTATTCACTGCCAATGACATCAACGAGGCCACTGACTACTTTAATATGACCTTACTTGCCTTACAGCACAAGCACATCCCTCACAGTAAGTGCAGTGTCAGAAGGAAAGTGACCAAATGGCTGAACTGCCCTCTCCTGAAACTGTTCAAGCAGCATGATAAACTATGGCTAAGATGGAAATCATCCTCTAGTCAGTCAGACTTTGCCAAGTACTGCACCTTGCATAATACCTGCAAGAAGTCTATTTGGGCTGCCAAGAGCAACAACTACTACTGCTGCCTCCTTTAGTCTTTGGCTGATGACCCCAGGAAATACTGGACCCAGATCAATGAAATCTTGGGTAATACTAAACTGCTGTCTCCCAAAGACATGTTAATTAATGATTCTATTTGCAACAATGCCCTCATGATTGCCAGTGCCTTCAACTCTGTCTTCACGGAGGTTCCTAATGTCACCCCTCCAGGACCTAGTGGCTCCTTGCCTTCTCCCCCAGGACATAGCGGCTCCCAGTCTTCTTCTCTACAGCCCCATCACATAATCCCCCAACTCTGACACTTTCTCCCATCTCTTGCCGTGAAATTCTTAGGTTACTACAGTCCATTTCCCTCCATGGCAGCGCAGGACCTGACGGCATTGAACCTAGATTACTCAGAACTAGTGCCTCACTCCTAGCCACTCCAATCACTCTGCTTTTTAACCTGTTCATCAGTAACTCCATAGTGCCTTTAGCCTGGAAATCTGCCAAAATCTTACCAGTTTTCAAAAAAGGTGACCCTAAAGATCTGTCCAACTATCATCCCATTGCACTTCTACCAACACTCAGCAAAACGTTGGAAAAACTTATTCACCGTCAGATCTTGGCCCACTTATTGAACTTCAATCTTCAGTTGCCTGTTCAACATTGGTTCCGTGCTGGTCATAGCACTACCACAGCTCTTACCCTGTTCACTAGTGAGGCTAAATCTAATATGGAATCTGGCCTACTTACCGTGGCCGTGTTCATTGACCTAACAAAAGCCTTTGACCTGGTTAATCACCCTCTGCTCATACACAAATTGCAATCTCTCGGGGCTCTGGTTCCACCTTATCCTGAATCACTAGCTATCTTTCCAACCATTACCAATCTGTCTACTTTAACAATGTCCTTTCCTCTCTGGCTCCAATCTCCCATGGCATCCCTCAAGGTTCCATTATTGGAGCACTGCTTTTCTCCATTTTTGTCAATGATTGTCCCTCTTCCATCTCCAGCTGCGACTTCATTATGTATGCCAATGATTTGGTACTCTACACAGCTGCTCGTTCTGTAGCCGACCTTAATGTTCACCTGTCATCTGCATTTCAAATGCTCCAATCCTGGCTCCAATCTAACTCCCTGGTCCTCAATCAACCTAAGACACAGGCCATGCTCTTTGGATCTGCCAGAAAATCCACGCTGCAACCCCTAAACTCTGTGTGCGCTGCTGTGATGGGTCTACAGTCCTGACCATGGACTCTTTCAAATATCAAGGAGTGACCCTAGATCCTGCTCTTGATTTCTCTTCACATTTAGTGGAGGTGTGTAGATCTGTCAACATTAGGATTGGTGACACTTACAGGGTGCATCACTCCCTAACCCCTGCGGCAAGAATCTCAGTGGCCAGAGGGGTTTTGCTTCCTAGGCTTCTGTACACCATCCCCATATTTTCCCACACTAACACTGGAATTCTTTATAAATGGGACACCACCTATAACAACATATGCAGATTTGCCCTGTCAGCCCCTCGTCTTACTCACCACTGCCTCCTGTACTACATCCTAAACTGGCTTTCCCCTTAAAACTTGCTCTTGCACACTCTGGGCAGTTTCACTGACTCCATGACTAGACCCCCTCACCCTGACAGCATTGGGGCTATGCTCACCCCGGTGGCACACTCCTGACTACTGAGATCCTCTAACTCCCCCTTCACTTTCCATCCCTCACTGTTCAACTAAAATGGGGGAACAATCCTCTCATTTTGCTCCCAAGTTCTGGAACTCTCTACATCCTAATCTTAAATGCTCTCCATCTCACTCCTCCTTTAAGACTGCTCTTTTCTCCCATCTACATGCACTTGATTCCTGTGTCTGTACATAATCCCACCTTGTTCTTGCTTTCCTTAAGCTAGTTTACCATTGTCTCTGCACTTATTAACTACTTTGCCTCTTCTCCCTTGCCTGCTTCCTCTCATCCCTGTGTGGATGGTCACTGTCACATGAATGTTTTGAATCCACAACTATCCCTGCGAGGATATTTGCTGGTTATGTATTAGTTGCTGCTTGCTCTTTGTATAACCGTGGGCCTGTTTCCTTCCATCCCTGTGTGGATGGCTGCTGTCACATGTATGCTTTGCTTCCACTACTATCCCTGCAAGGATATCTACTGGTTCTGTACTATTTACTGCTTGTTTTTTTGTAAAACTATACGTGTTGTACTCTACCAGGTTGTGCTTGAAAATAGGCAGGGTTTTTGCCTAATGCACCTACCTGGTCAACAAAAGCTAATAAATAAATAAATAAAATTAAAGTATATTAAAATAAGGATCATCCAGTGTTGTACACGGGGCTGCTAAACCTACTTTCTGTCATATTTCTTTTTTTTTGTTGTTAATTTGCACTTTTTGCCTCCTGAGCCCTGGAAAGTGACTATTGCCCTCTAATTGGAGGGACTCTCCTTCCGGTCCCACCGCTCCCAAGCTAGGTGGCCTTCCTGTAGTTCCTCCTTGGATTGCCACCTCAAACAGGGCCAGAAGGAGATTGCCGGCTTCTCCCTCCTCCTGGAGACCCAATCCAGAATCTCGGTACTGCTCCCAGGGGCGGCAGACCATCTTCAAGTCTGCCAGACTAGCTTTTCCTGTTTTCACCAGGCCCCCCCCATGTGAGGATGTCAACTTCGAGATTTCTGACCTGTACTGCCCTCCAGCCACTGCCAGAGGGCAGTCAATGAGTGGGACAGCTAGTCCCCTTCACTCTGAGAGGCGACAGCAATCCTCCTGACACTTAATACTCTCCCCTGCTGACCCCCAGCAGCTCAGGCTCATTCCTGAACCTGGGACACTAACATGGTGCAAGGTGTGGCATCCAGGGCCTCAAACCTCAGTGCCACCTGGCTGGCATTTTCTGTCCTATTTCAAGGAGACCTTTCCTGCAAATAAACTGTGTACCTTCATGAGCTCTACAGGGTAACAGTAATGCAACTCTAGGGCCAGAGATTATCACAAAATAAAAGGTGGCATGCTGCAGTGACCCCATGAGAAATACAGAACCAGAATTTGTCGCAGATAAAGACTGCCTGGCCCATGCAATCTGCCTGTTTTTCCCTACCTACAGTACCACTGCATACCATACTTGGTCTCTGTCTCTTTCTCCCTCCCCCCATTCCTTTCCACTAAGATTTGTAGTCTATCCCATGAACTCTTGAATCCACCAGTGTTTTCACCCCACCTCCTTGGCTGGTAGGCTGTTCCAGGAATCTACCACTCTTACTGTGAAGAAGTGCTTTCTCATGTCTCTTCTGGCGGAGGACTCCATTGTTAGGGAGGTAGAACTGGGGGAGGAAGGGGAGAGGGAGGTAAGGTGCTTGCCTGGTGCCATGGTTTGGAGGGACAGGGAGCGAATCCTCAGGATCGCAGGAGTAGCTGCACAGGGGAGGCAGCTGTATGTCATTGTCCACCTAGGGACAAATGACCTGGCTAAGAAAGGGATCAGAGAAGTGCCAGAAGTGTTTGTAGAGATGGGGAGAGGCCTTAGACAAATAGCACGCACGGTAACCTTCTCTGAGGTGCTGCCTTTCTATGGAACGGGTGAGGCTAGGGTGCTCCACACCATGGGATTCAATCAGTGGCTGAAAAACTGGTGGAAAGCTCAGGGATTTGGCTTCATTGAAGACTGGGGGTCCACCTTGAGGGATGCAGGCCTATACTGGTGTGATGGTCTGTATCTGTCCGGGAGGGGAACCAGGATCCTAGGTGATAGGTTTAAATGCTTCACTGGCAAGCATTTAAACTAGCCAAGGGGGGGGAGGCACTGGAGAGGAGCAGAGAAATTCTAGCCCCTCCCCAAAAAATCAGGGTTCTAAGTGAAGCAGACACCAACATAGAGATGTCAATAGGGAGAAGTGCTGGGGTAAGTGGAGAAAGTGAGAAACGCAATAAGGACAGGGATGGGGTAAAAAGGGGTAAGGCCATCAAGAAATGGAGGGTAATGTGTCCCAATGCCAGTAGTCTGGGCAACAAGCTCCCTGAACTGGTGGCCTTGATGGAAGAGGGATGCCTGGATATCATAACAGTCACAGAAATATGGTTCACAGAGAATCATAACTGGGATGTTAACATACCAGGGTACACAACCTACAGGAGAGACAGGGAGGGGAGAAGAGTGGGCAGAGTAGCTCTCTATGTAAGGGAAAAGATAAGAGCAAATGAACAAAAGAGTAAACAGGGAGGAGAGGTGCCACTGTGGGTCATCTTAGAGACTGGAAATGGCACCACAATCTGCACAGGGGTTGTATACAGACCCCCATGTCAGGTGGGGAGGGAATGGACAAGGATATGATAGAAGGCATACTTAGGATGGCAGAGAAAGGGGAAATACTGTTGATGGGGACCTTAATATGTCAGATGTTAACTGGAGCACCTTTGTTGCAGCCACATCCAAAAGCAGAGCCATTCTGGATACCCTTCAGGTGGCATGCCTCAGACAGCTAGTTTTGGAACCTACTCATGAGAGAGCAATCTTAGACCTCATACTCTCAAATGGGGACAGTGAGAGGATCTCAGATCTAGAACTGGGTAGCCTTTTGAGAACAAGTGACCACCAAACAGTGTGGTTCATGATAAACTCAGCTACAGAGTCAAGCCATACAAAAGCGAGGTTTCTGGACTTCAGGAGAGCTGACTTTGGCAAGATAGGAGAGTGCCTTAGGAAAAGCTCTAGCAAACAGGCTACAATGAGGGGTGAAGCAACAATGGGGAAACCTCAAAACTGCCATCACAGAGGCAACAAGCCTTTGTGTAAAGCAAATAAACAAATCAAAAGGAAAGAAAAAGCCACTATGGTTCTTAAAAGAGGTGGCGGTGAAGGTTAGGGAAAAAAGACAGCATTTAGGAAGTATAAGGAAACACAGAGGGAGCAGGACAGAGAACTGTACCAGTTAAGATGGAAGGAAGCGGGGAAGGTAGTCAGAATAGCAAAGGCCCAAACTGAGAAAAAGATAGCCAACTCGGTTAAGAAGGGGGATTAAATCTTTTATAGGTATATCAGGGAGCGTAGAAAGACAAAGGGAGGGATAGTGAGGCTGAATAGAATGGATGGTGGGTGGGCAGAGAGGGACAGTGAAAAAGCAGGGATACTGAATGAATACTTCTGTTCAGTATTCACAAAAGAGGAGGTGGGGGAGGTGCCTAATCCAATTAACAGAAGCACTCTGGATAGGGGGTCAATCCCAGTCCTTCCACAGAAGAAAGGGTTCTGAAAGAACTCCTAAAACTGAAGGTGGACAAAGCAATGGGGCCAGATGGAATTCACCCCAGAATTCTAAAAAAATAGAGCAGAGAACTAGTGACATCACTGACTACCCTTTTTAACAAATCATGGGAGGATAGTATGGTACCTGAGGACTGGATGAAGGCAGATGTGATTCCCCTTCACAAAAGTGGGACCAAGACAGAGACAGAAAACTACAGACCTGTCAGTTTGACCTCTGTGGTAGGAAAAGTGATGGAATCACTTCTGAAGGAAAGAACTGTTGAGTACCTAAAAGCCAGTGGAGCACAGGACCCAAGGCAGCATGGGTTCACAGTGGGAAGGTCATGTCAGACAAATCTAATTGATTTCTTTGACTGGATGACCAAAGTAGTAGACCAGGGAGTGGCTGTGGACATGGCCTACCTAGAGTTTACCAAGTACTTGACACAGTCCCACACAAAAGATTAGCAGTCAAATTAACCAGCCTGGGAGCGGGTCCCAGAGTGGTAGCCTTGGTAAAACATTGGCTAGACAACAGGACACAGAAGGTAATTGTAAATGGAGTCCACTGTGAAGAAAGAGGGTTACTAATCGGGTACCGCAGGGTTCAGTACTGGGTCCAGTCCTTTTTAATGTCTTTATAAGTGACATTGCAGAGGGACTGGAAGGAAAAGTATGCCTTTTTGCAGATGACACAAAGATCTGCAACACAGTTGATACACAAAGAGGCGTGGAAAGGATGAGAAGGGACTTGGCAAGGTTGGAGGAATGATCGGAAGTATGGCAGCTTGGATTCAATGCAAAGAAGTGTAAAATAATGCACCTGGGAAACAAAAACCCAGGGGAAGATTACACAATGGGGGGGTGATAGTAACAACAACAAAAATGGAAAGGGACTGGGGGTAATCATATCAGATGACCTTAAGGTTGGCAAGCAATGTGAGAAGGTGGTAGGAGGGCTGGGGGGATACTGGTATGTATAGGGAGAGGCATCACCAGCAGAAAACAGGAAGTTGTTATCCCCCTGTACAGACAGTTGGTGAGACCCCATCTAGAGTACTGCCTCCAGTTCTGGAAACCCCATCTCTACAAGTACATAGACAGGATGGAGGCAGTTCAGAGGAGGGCAACTAAAATGCTGCAGGGTCTGCAAGAGAAGCCATATGAGGAGAGACTAAAGGAGCTTAATATGTCTACCCTTGAGGAAAGGAGGTAAAGGGGGGACATGATAGAAATGTTTAAGTACCTCAGTGGAATCAACAAAGTCCAAGAGGGTAGCATCTTTCAGAAAAAGAGATGTGCAAGAACAAGGGGACACAATTTGAAGATAGAGGGGGACGGCTCAGAGGCAAGGTGAGGAAGCATTTATTCACAGGGAGGGTGGTGGACGCATGGAACAGCCTTTCAGAGGAAGTTGTGGGGTCTAAAACTGTTGGAGAATTCAAGAATGTATGGGACAGACATAAGGCAATTTTTGTTGGGGGTAGGAAGAAATAGGCTGTTGGTTAAATAGGATCTGCAGCTTATCCTCTAGGTAGGGATATGGGCAGACTAGGTGGTCCAAGCGGTCCTTATCTGCCATAAAAGTCTATGTTCCTATGTTTCTCTCCAAAATCTAACCCCCTCTAAGTTTGTAACTTATCCTCTTGTTCTTGAGCACTTTTGTTCTGAAAAATACTTTCCTCCTGTACCGTATTTACCCCCATCAGGTATTTAAAGGTCTGTATTATACCCTCCCTCTCCTCCTGTCTTCCAAGGTGTACATATTCAGCTTCTTTAGTGTGTCCTCACAGGGATTTTTGATGCAGACCCCGTATCATTTTAGTCGTCCTCTTCTAGACTGCCGCCACTCTGTCATTGTCCTTTTGGAGATGTGACCTCCAGAACTGTGCACAATATTCTAGGTGAGGTCTTACCAACGATCTTCACAGCACTTCAGAATCGGTGCACCAGGAGCATATGCCTAGCCAAAGCCAAATACTTCCAGAGCAAGCTATCTTGAAGTGCTCTTGCCCATTCTGGAACACACGGTTAATTAAGCAATAAGGCATGACAGGGTGTGGGTTATTGCAGGATATGCCACGGTCATGTGATGTGTTTTGACCAATGAGGTTACAGGATTTTCATATGCCATTGTATAATAGCCTATTTTAAATCCTCCCTAGTGGGGTAAAGATGCCACCTGGTTCCCCCTTAGCTGCTGACACCCTGAACCAATACTTCACAGAAGGCACTAGGACTCTTATACCTAATCTCCCCCTTCCCCTGCTACCCAGTCCACCCACCAGTTGCAGTTTCCACCTGCAGACAGTCTCATATCGCAAAGCTCTCTCAGCACTGAACACTTCCTGTGGAGCAGATGGCATCACTCCCAAGTTCCTCAAAATCGGCACTCCAGCAATAGCTGTCTCTATTGCCCACATACATAATAGATCACGATGTACCAGTTCCTTTCCTTATGGCTAGAAACATGCACTAGTATTTCGGATCAAAAAGGTGGCCCGGCTAACTCATCCTTCAACTACCAGCCAACCTCCCTGATCCAGATCCTTTCCCAAATCCTTGGGAGGTTTATCAGCAGGCAACTATTGAACTACTATTTCCAAACAGGCTTCCTAACTCTGACCAATCTGGCTTTTGCTCCAACCGTTCAACCTCTTCCTCCCTTCTTAGAGTCACCAACCACATTCACACCAACATGGACATGGGCCTGGATACAGGGGCAATATTTATAGACCTAGCAAAGGCCTTTGACACCATAGATCACCATCAGCTCCTACTTCAGACTAGCAGACTCTGGTGTCCCCCCATCAGGCCTAGCATGGTTCCAGTCATACCTGACCAGCCAGACCCAATCTGTCAAACTTGGCCCATGCTCTTCACCTACACTACTAGTCACCTTGGGATCCCCCAAGGTTCATTTCTTGGGCCCCTGCTCTTTGCTACCTACAACCTGCCCAGCTCCCTCACTGCCAGCAACAGGAGGCAGTATAGCACAGTGGGTTAAGGGTGCAGACCTGGAGACCTGGGTTTCAATCCCACAGCCGCCTAGGTGCATACTGTGTGATTCTGAGCAAGTTACTTAACTTTCTTGTGCTCCCAGGTCGCATCTGGAAACAAGCTTCAGCTTAGTGTGCTTCTCCTGATTAAACAATGTTCCCTTTCCTTCACATGCATGCGTGCAGACAACCCCATTATCTATGTATCTGGGACTTGTACTTCGGCCATTGAGGTCACCTCCAGCAGGACTTCACTGTAGTACAGAAGCATTTCCTGGCTAACTGCCTCATCAAGAACCAAAATGGTGTCCATGTTGTTCAGCACCAGGTATTGGCTCAGCTTTTTCACCTCCACTCTGACTTAACACACCCCAGACATGTCCTTTCTAGACTCATTTTCCTCCTACAAATTGCATTACCTGCAATGAATTTCCTATCCAGGTTGGGCCTCATTACTCCTTGGTAGGAATCCAGGCACTGGATCAAGCTACTGACTATATTTTGGCACTCCAGTGGGGGAACTATTGACAATTATTTGCTAATTCTACCATGAAATGTATCTGCAGCCCAAAAGGGCACTTTTCTATTTGTTGGAAGGAGATTCAAGCAATGGAGCACAATGTTCACACTACTGTAATTTGCTTATTCATTCATGGGGGAGGCTACTGGAGATAGTTTAACATTCCAACAAACTATTAACGGTGCTTTGGGGGAGCAAAGTGCTGCTGCTGGACCACTTATTTAAGCTGAAAGAATACTTACGAGATTAATGAACTGCATTCTGCTTTTGATTTGATTACACATGTTGTTAGAGAAGGGGTCATAGATGGTAAAACTCGAGACTTCCTTGTTACTCAGTTCCCTGTTACAGCAACTTTTTATATACTCCCCAAAGTTCATAAAACCTTGGTTGGTCCACCTGACCGCCCTACTGTCATCGGTATAGGTTCCTTGATGGAACCCTTGTCACAATTTTGTGACTTCTATTTGAAACCCCTGGTCTCGTCTTTACCTTCTTTCTTAAAAGATACAAAGGAAGTTTTAAATATTTTGCCCACACTGAAATTGGAAGGAAATATGTTATTAGTTACATGTGACATTGAGACATTGTATACCAATGTCCCCCAATGAGGGGTCATTGGATGCTGTAGTCACCTTTCTCAATCGAACAACACATGATGGGGCTCTGATTACTACCATCTTAAAAATGCTTGAAATGGTATTGAAATATAATGTGTTCCTTTTTTAATAAGACATGTACAAACAAATTAAAAGGACAGCAATGGGGGCCACTTGCACCCCCTCTGTAGCAAATATTTTTCTTGCTAAATAGGAGGAAGACGTAATATATAATCCAAATGTCAATATGGTCTTGTCAAAGTTGATTTTATGGAAACATTACATTGATGATGTACTGGTAGTGTGGCAAGGTAGCAGGACAGAATTTGAAAATGTCATATCTTGGCTTCATAGTACGAACCCACACTTGAGATTTAACTATACCAGTAGTGCTGATGAGATTACATATTACATATTTGGACTGAAAAATCAGCAAGAATGCTAGGGGGTATTTAGATAGCAACATGCATAGAAAACCAACAGATGGAAATGCATTGCTGTTAGCTAGTAGCTGTCATCCTCCCCGTGTCAATTCCAATATACCAAAAGGGCAGATTTTACTTTGAGCGGGCTCTTGCAGTAGGTAATTACATATAGGACTGAAGCCAGCAGGTGTCAGGACCCCACTGAAAAATTTCTAGCTAGCAGTCTCTGGCGAGGGACCGCCCCCACGTCAGGTGACCGGCGTCAGGAGATGGTATAAAGGGGCGGTCCCTCACGCCCGCCTTCCAGTTCTTTCCCGCCATTTGCTTTCAACAGCGCCTCGCAGTTAAGTTCCTCTGCTTGTCAGTCAATAGTTGCCAGTAGTTATACTGTCAGTTTTTCTTCAATTTCGATTATTTTCATCAGGATTTTCTTACCTACCGTGTATGTCGTCCCTTACCACGTCCGAGCATAAGAACAAGTGCAGCTCGTGCGGCACCCAGCTCCCGCACAAGGACAGCCATTCTTGGTGCCTCATCTGCCTAGGCCCTGACCACCCCGTGGATTCCTATCAGCACTGCCTGAAGTTCAATGCAGCCACCCTCAAAAGAAGGCAGCAGTCCCTGGAGGCTCACATACTAAAGAAGATGATGTCCTCTCCTCCATAGAAAAGGAGCTGAAAAAGGTTTGACAGTCTTCCACCTCTCCCGAGGGCCTTAAGAAGAAGAAGGAGAAGCACTGGGACCGGGACTCCTCATTCGTGGCTGCGGCGACTTCAGCTAGGGTTGCCGTCCTTCAGGTAACATCCCTTGCGGGGGACTGTTCCTCGATGGCCGTGTTGGTGGTGTCTGAGACAGCGTCGCTCACCCCAGCTGGTTCGCGCTCCAGCCAGTCGGGAGCCTCCAGGACAAAGGAGGCATCTGCTCCCAGTAAGGCTGCCCCTGCGCAGCCTTTGGGTTCGAGCCTCTCCGGTAAGTCAGGCGTCGGCTCCTCTGACGTCCGCCTGGAGCCGACCGCTAAGTCGTTCGACTCTTCAAGGCAACGCAAGGTCATCAAGCTGCCTGTCAATGTCACCTCCCCTGCACGGCCTTCTTCGGGCACTGGGTCCAATCAGTTGGACGTCAGCTCCTCCGATGCCCACCCGGATCTCGCCAGTCAGACGCCCGCCAGCCCATCCGCCGGTCGCTCGGCGAAGGAGCCTATGCCAGATCCTCTGATCTCATCCGGTGCTGCTGGCTCCCCACAGCCTTTGCCACTGCTGTTCGAGGCCCCTGCATCTCCCCAGCTGGACCCGGAGGATCCCTCCAGCCCTCCCCCAGATGCCGCTGGGGACTCTTTGGCCCCTCCATCAGGCCTTCCTCCCGTAGGTCTGGATGGCCTGACAACGGATCCTTGAACGCCGGCCTCATCGCCAGCTGATGTCCCCTTGCCGGACGTCACCCCGACGTCGGACCCGATACCTGCCGGGCCCCCTGTTCCGAGCCCACCTGCAGGGCCTCTTCCAGGACCTTCTACTCCAGTAGAGCCCCTGGTACCAGATCTTACGCCGTCTTATCTGACGCCGTCTTTTCCGGCTCCGCAGTATCTGGCACTGCAGTACTCGGTGCCTCAGTACCCGATGCTGGGATTCCCGGCGTCAGGCTACGGATACTCACCCTATGGATTGCCCCAGTGTCCGTATCCCCCTCCTCCACCGCCCCCTCAGCCGCCGGTGGATCTGAGGGAGACTCTGACTTCTTGGTGGGCTGAGGCCAAGGCTCAGCTCACCAGGGAGGTGGAGAGTCACCTCCCTATGATGGACCCAGTCCCAGATCCCCGTCACCAGGGGATAGATACCCCTCCTCACCCTCCAATCCCAGAGACATTGCTACAAGGTCTAAGGCTGGGGGTAGCACCTTGTCCCCCAGGGGTCGTGTTTCTCCCCCAAGTGGGGAAGGGTCTTCATCTCCTTCTTCATCTAACTCATCGGATGATTCCGATAGCTCTTATCCAGATGAGCCTCGCACTCCTGACAAGCTCAGGTCCAGGACTCCTCCGAAGTCCCTTCTGGAGAATCTCTTGTTTACAGAGTTGCTGAGAAAAATCCAGGCTCTTCATCAGTGGAAATCTCTGGAGCTGGATCCACAGAGGCAGAAGCTAGCTGCCCATTTGGATTTGCCCAAGGTCACTCCCATGTTAGTTCCACCCTGGATCGAGCCTCACGCTGACCTCGTCTCCACTATCTGGAAACAACCATCAGCTTTAGCCCCCCCTTCCTCGGAAGGCAAATAGGCTGTATCAGGCTCCCGAGGGGATTGACTTTCTTTCATCACACCCCGAGGCTGATTCGGTTGTGATCAGCGCCACCCATGGCCGTTTGGCTAACCTGAAACACCTGAGCTTGTCCCCACCCGATAAGGAATCCCACCTTATGGACCAGTACGGCAAGAAGTTTTTTTCTTCTTCCACTCTGGGTATCAGAGCCTTGAACTATGTGGCTCACATGGGGGATTACCAGAAGACTATCCTTAGCAAGGTGGAAGCCGAATTGGACACCCTTCCTCAGTCCCAGACTAAACGGGAAGTGGCAGACCTAGTCTGCTCCACACATCCGTCCAGTAGGCACATGCTGTGCACTACTTACAATGCGGTGGACCCTTCTGGTGACGTGCCTGGCCTCAGGTGTCAGGTTTGGCCTTGGAAGTACAATCCGCCATTCAGGACGCCCCCTTCTGAGGTTCGGTGTTGAAGTCAAGGACATCATTACCAGACTAAGAAAGAAGGGCAACGCTCTCCAGGAGGTCCACTCCATGTACAGAACCCCTCAAGCATAGTGTTGTTCCTTTTGCCATCGCACACGGCCTAAGTTGAAACCACAAGGAAAGCGGGCAAACAAACGCCTGGCCCCTCCAGCTGTGAGAGCCCCCCCCACCCAAATGGGCTGCAGGAGCTCCAGCTGCGGCGCTGCCCCACACCTCCTGACTCCCTCCCTCTCCCACAGCCTCTGGTCAATCCAGAGGAACCGGTAGGTGGGAGATTCTCCTTTCATCTGCCGGGTTAGGAGAGGATCACTACCAATGCTTGAGTCCTCCAGCTCATAGCAGAGGGCCACACCATAGAGTTTCTTCAGAACCCCCCCCCAGGTCATCTTACTCCCCCGAACATCTTCTCAAGGTTCAGGAAGAAATCTCCTCCCTTCTGTTAAGGGAGGCAATAGAACCTGTCCCTCCTCATCTTCGGGGATGGGCTTCTACTCCCATTTCTTCCTGGTTCCCAAGAAGACAGGAGATGTGAGGCCCATTCTGGACCTCAGCTCTCTAAATTGGTTTGTGGAGTACAAAAGATTCAGGATGCTCTCCCTACAGAGTCTCCTGCCCCTCCTTCGGCCGGAACTGTGGCTGTACACTCTGGACATGCAGGATACGTACCTGCATATCCTTATCCGCCCTTCCCACCACAAATACCTCCTGTTTGCTTTCCAGGGGCACCACTATCAGTTCAAGGTGCTCCCATTTGGTCTTTCCTGGGCCCCCCCAAGTATTCACCAAATGTCTGTCGGTGGTGGCAGCCCACCTGTATACCCAGGGAGTGCAGGTTTTCCCATACCTGGACGATTGGCTCCTGGCAGCCCCATCTATGGAGGAGCTCCTGCATTCCCTTTGCCTTACTAGGCAGGTCTTTATCAGCCTGGGTATTACCGTCAACTAAGCCAAATCCCATTTGAACCCATCTCAATGCCTCCAGTTCATCGGGGCGATTCTGGACACGACCATCAGTATGGCCTTTCTACCCCCAGACAGGGTGGCCACACTCCAGGCTCAGGCAAGCTTCTTGTCCTTTCACAGGTGGATTTCCACCGGGTTGGTCCTTCGCCTCCTGGGGCTCATGGCGGCTGCAATTCCGACAGTTCTGCGCACTCGGCTCCACATGAGAATCTCTCAGTGGACTCTTCAGTCTCAGTGGGATCAGTTAGTCGACGACTTGGACCAAGAGGTGCTAGTCTTGGCCCCATTGATTCGGGGTTTGCACTGGTGTTTGGTTCAGGAGAACCTTTGCCGGGGAGTTCCCTTCTGCCTTCCTCCCCCCCCTCCCAAATCCTGACAACACATGCCATGGGTGAAGGTTGGGGAGCTCATCTGGGATCCCAGCGCACCCAGGGCTTGTGGTCCATACTCAAGCAGATGCTTCACATCAATGTGCTCAAGCTCAGAGTGGTGTTGTATGCTCTTCAAGCGTTACACCTCTTTCTGCTTCCCAGTCACCTGGCTGCCCAGACTGACAATATGAGTGTAGTCTAGTACCTCAACAAACAGGGGGGATTCGTTCCTACCCTCTTTGTCGGGAAGTGATGTGGGTCTGGGAATGGGCGACCCTTCACAACTTTCATCTCATGGTGATCCACGTCCCAGGGGTAGAGAATTCATTGGCAGATCACTTGAGCCAATCCTCGGCAAAACCTCACGAGTGGGAATTGGACCAGGAAATAGCAGATGGCATCTTCCTATGTTAGGGAACCCCTCAGGTCGACCTGTTTGCATCCCCACTAAACGCAGAACTACCCACATTTTGCTCGCTCACTCCAGGGTGTGGGCGGCTTTGGAGAGATGCTCTGTCTCTCAACTGGAAGGGCAGATTCATCTATGCTTTTCCCCCAGTTCCATTGATTCCGAGGATCCTGTACAAGCTCAGCTCAGAAGGGGCCTGTATGATTCTCATTGCTCCCTTCTGGCCCAGGCAAGTTTGGTTCTCTCTTCTGCAACAGTACTCAGAGGAACCTCCGATTCCTCTTCCTTTTTCGCGGCTTCTGTTGACCCAGGATTGGGGATCCCTGGTCCATCCGGGCCTCAGGTCCCTCCAGCTGCATGCTTGGCTCCTACAGACATAGCACAAGCTCATTTTGGGGTATCCCCCTCAAGTGGCAGAGATCTTGGTGGAGGCCAGGAAGTCGTCCACTTGCTCCACCTATGCTATGAAATGGAAAAGGTTTTCTATTTGGGTTTCGTCCAAAGACTTGGAGCCTTTCTCCTGCCCTGACAGGTGGCTACTGGACTACATGCGTTCTCTTTTTGACCAGGGTCTCAGTCATTCCTTTTTGAAGGTTCACACGGCAGTCCTGGCCACTTTTCATGTTCCCCTTTGGGGACAGAACTTTCACTCAGCTGGAGGTCATGAAGACCTTTCTATGAGGGGTTCTTCATTTGAGATGCCCTATTCGGGTTCCTGCCCTTCCTTGGGATTTGATTTCATTCTTGAAAAGATTACACTGCCTCCCTTTGAGCTGGCAGCCTCAGCAGAACTTAAGTTCCTTTCGTGGAAGGCTCTCTTCCTTGTGGCCATTACTTCCGCTCGAAGAATCTCTGAGCTATAGGAATTGATGTGCAAAATTCCATATCTGATTTTACATAAGGAACGGGTGGCTCTGCACACCAGTCCTAAGTTTCTTCCTAAGATGGTAGCGGAATCTATGTTGAACCAGTCCATTAAACTGCCTGCCTTTTTCCACACAGTACTCCAATCACGGGGAGTATCTTTTACATACCCTGGACTTTCACTGGATTCTGAGATACTACACCAAGAGGATGAAGGATCTCAGAAAGACTGACCAACTATTTGTTTCTTTTGCCAGTAAAAGAGAAGGCAATGCTGTTTCCAAACAACGTCCAAATGGTTGGCTCACTGTATCACTTTCTGCTACAACAAGTATCACAAGACCTTGCCAGGTCAGGTCAGGGGTCACTCCACAAGGGGTGTTGCGGCCTCTGCAGCCTGTTTCAAGAATGTGTCAGCGGCTGATATTTGCGCTGCTGCAACTTGGACTTCTGTTCATACCTTTATGAAATACTACAGTTTGGACATTGCCTCTCGTCGGAGATCCGGCTTCGGGTTGGCTGTTCTGCAAGGACTTCTTTCTTAAGTCCTTCTCAGCCAGAGGATCCCCTATGAGTACTGTAGTTTCCTCCTCCCGTGTGCTTCTTTGTTCCAGACTGCTTGGGACTCAGTCCTATATGTAATCACCTACTGCAAGAGCCCTCTAGAAGTAAGATAGTACAGTTCCGTAAGAACTTACTGTAACAGTAGCTCTTCGAGAGAGGCTCTTGTAGTAGGTAATACCTTCCCGCCCTCCATCCTCCTAAGCTTTTTCAGCTCCTTTGCCAGTGAGGGAAATATCTGCCTCTCTCTCATCTCGCCTTTTTTGGCCTTTGGCGGGAAAGAACTGGAAGGCAGACATGAGGGGCCACCCCTTTATACCGATGTCTCCTGATGCCGGTCACCTTATGAGGGGGCGGTCCCTCGCCACAGACTGCTAGCTAGAAATTTTTCTGTGAGGTCCTGATGCCTGTCAGCTTCAGTCCTATATGTAATTACCTACTGCAAGAGCCTCTCTCGAAGATCTACTGTTACGGTAAGTTCTTACGTAACTGAACTTTCTACAGGACAAGAAGAAATTGTTCCACTGAGAAAACCTTTATAGAATGTGTGGAAGTATTAACAGGGATATTACAAGAAAAAGGCTATAGTTTAGATAAAATTGTGGAAGCCAGACAAATAACACAAAGTAAAAGTAGAGAAAGTTTTTTAGAAATACTGGTTATACCTACAGCTGCTGATCGCAGATCTAATTTTGTTACAGATTATTCAGCCCAGGTTTTTCATTTAGAAAAAATTCTCACAAAACACTGGCATGTGCTTTCAGTGGATACATGGCTTAAAGAACTCGCAGATCAACCTGTTAGAATGTGTTACAGAAAAGCGCCTACATTGAGAGACAGTCTAGTACGTAGCCATTTTACAGAAACTAATAATTTTAACAACTGGCTACAACAACCAGTGGGATACTTTAAGTGTAAAAGATGCACTGCATGCAGCCATGTGTTGTCGATGAAAATTTTCTCTAGCTGTAATTCTGAAAGACAGTTTCATATTAAACAATGCATCACGTGTAACACCGAGGGTGTGATATACTTAGTGATTTGTAAGTGTAATGCTTTTTATGTAGGCAAAACCAGAAGATGCTTTAAAACAAGGGTTAATGAACATGTCAGGGCTATAGAAAAGAAAGACGTTTCATATGACACAGCTCAACATATTGTTAGCTCCTCTGTTCAGGAACAGCACCAATTTAGTTTTGTGGCAATTGACAAGGTGTGTAGGAACCCAAGAGGAGGAGACTATGAGAATTTGATATTAGAGAAAACATTTGGATAATAACCCTTAATGCAACTAAGACACCAGGTTTGAATACATATCTTGAAATACGTCCCTATTTACAGAGAAAAAAACTAGAAAATAGATGTGAAGTAAATATGCTGTAATATATATTACATGTCTGTTAGAGTTCTAATTTCAGTTAGGTCATGCCTTCTCAATATTATCATTACTTCCATCAGTATTGATGTAACAGATGTTTACTTCCACGAGCATTGTTTCAGCTCCTCAGTTTCCTTATAATGCGTTTGTTCTAGACGCAGTCTCTGTCATCACTTGTGTGTGTGTATATATATTTATATATATATATATATATATATACACACACACATATCTATATATATAGAGAGAGAGAAAGAGCATATGTTTTACTGATTGAGGGAATCACCCTTTTGAATTATATTATAAATATATGCTATTTTATGGTTAATTACAGACTTCTATGTCCTTTTTTCAAAATTGATATGTGTATTAGTCCTTTGTTTTTTTCTTTTCTCTTTCTCCCCCCTTCTTTATATTAATTTTGTTTAATATTTAGTGGTTTATCTCTCCCTCCTTTTCTGTCTTTATTTGTTCTTTTGCCTATTATGTGTTTTCAATTAACTGTTTTTAATGATCTTTTGAAATGAGGGTATTTTATCCCGTCAGAATGCACTTTACTGTGAGGTTTTTGATCACTTGTTTTGTATTTGCCATATAAAATGCTTTGCTGGTTTACGATTTCAGCTTTTGAAAAAGGACGTTGGTGTCCGAGACTTGTCAAGCTGTCTTGGGTATGGGCATGCACTTTAAATAAACATGCTTACACTTTAATTGTGATGCAGCATCCCTATTGTTGGTTAGTGTGTGCAAGAAACTTTTTGCAGTTGTTCTTATGGTTGTTTCCTAGCACCACACCTTGTGCATGACTCTGGCCTTTGCATTCTGCTTTTATTGTAACAAAAGAAGTATAATCGAAAACATAGACATTTTGGCTACAATGTAGAGTGTATTTTTAAGATAAATCAGATTTTATAGCCAAGTTATTTTTTTATTGTATTTCACCTGAGTGTATCTTTAAGATAGAAAAGATTTTTAACCATGTTATTATTATGTTTGCTTGCACGCATGTGCAAGAAACATAGTGCCATGATCTGAGTTTTTCAGAGGTGTGTCAGCATCTTCCAATTCAGTCAGTGTGTTTGCAGGCATGGTCACAGTTCTCCAATCACTGCTGAAGCTGTCTATGACAGCAGTTGAAAATGCAGTGGCTTACAGTTGAAAGAGGGAGCTACGCTTCAGTGAGCAGCTCCTCACACACGCACACACACACACACACACACACACAGATCAACTGTGTCAGTTGCCTGATAGGATGGTGTAGTCTTGTCTAGCTTAGAGAGACAAGCCACACATCATTACTTTAATAAACTGTTCCCTGCCAAAGCAGGACCACCAAAATGTGTGGGTGCTTAACAGTCCTTACACACGCCAGCTCTCCAAAGCACACGTTTATGGACTCCATGAGTTCTAATCCTCCAGAAAAAAAATACCTCAGCATTTGATGTGAAAACTTAGACTTCGTTGTATGTGTAATTCCAAGCGTTTTCTCTTACTAGACTCTGTCAATGTGAACTCCCCGCTGCTAAAACCTAAAAGAATGCACAAAGGAGAACATACTGCTATGCATTTCAGCAGCAGCCAGTGGGGGGGGGGGTCATAACTGAAGCACTTTAATGCACCTTTTAGTGCTGTCATATACACACCCCTGTGTGGTAATTCATGAAACTGCACACTTAGTCTGGTAATGCAGCTTCAAAATATTTTTTTTTTTCTCTGAATTGCCGTGAGCTGGCATTTAGATAGAATCACATAGCTCTTTCTCAAATCAGATGCTCAATGAAGTCACATCACCTTGTGACCTAAACATCTTAGGGTTGGACATGTGCCCTAACAAAATTGCGAAAACTAGGTATAGAAAAGAAAACACAAATTCAATGCGTAGCTCACAATCAGATCCACCCTTTTCTCCAGTGAATCTAGGCACCTAACAGCCCACCCCTGGGTGCTCATGCATTCCCTCCACCGCACAACATATGGAGCGTGGGGGTGCTGTTGCATTTTATTTCATAATTTCCTGATCCTGTTGCTGCCACCATACTGATACAGTAATACTTTTTATGGCTTGAAAACTGCTTGACATTAGCTGAATTATAAATGGCATCCCTGTTTGATGCTGTGGTGCGGAATATGGTGGTGCTCAAATTTTAAGCCAAATATTACATGCAGATATGTTGTTATTGACTCATGTCACTTACCATTTTATACATCTATTGATTTTTTCAATTCACTTTTGCTGACAAATGTTGATCGCAGGGATTCTGGTGTCACAATTCCGTTCAGTGATGTGTAACATCTTAGTGCAGATGCTAAGTAACTGTTTTAAAATGCTGAAAAAGTTAACAGTCATGAAAATGAATGAACTTCTTTCTTCAGTGTCTGGAGCTGTAGTGGTGTTATTGGCAAGTGCATGTCCCTTTGCTCCAGATCTGTCAGTGAGATATCTATTCTGTGCAATGGACAGTGGCTGAATGTTATCAGCTGACAGTTTTAATTTCATTATCAACAGATAAATATTCAGGGCTTTGCAAATGCAACTTTGCTGATAGCACAGTTTCATGCCCCCAAGTGTCTCATCAGTTAGTGGTTATATCTTAACCGATGATCACAAAAAGTATGAAAAAGATTTGCCGCTGAGTGATGTAAATGCCAATCCACCTAAGCACCTTTAGGCTGCAAACATAATGTGAACATATAGGGATTCTGGACCGGTGTATCACTCCATGGCATAGCAACGGTTAATAAGTTTAAGCACATTCTCAGGACATTGTTTCACTTGCCCCCTCTCCCCACTACAATCCTGGTCACCTGAAATAAACCTGACATTTTAGTATCTGTTTTACATCTTGGCTCAGTTAGGCAATCAGTGCTGTAAGAACATAAATGGGCATATAAATGGGGACTATAAGAACATGCCGTGGGTGCTTGTGCCTTAGTCTAGCTGTGCAACATCAGCCTGAAGCTCAGGTAGGGCTTACTGTCTACCACCTTGTTCACCCCCCCATGTACCTGTACCATTTCACATCCTCCCTTCCCTTAGTCCAGCTGTGCTACATCAGCCTGAAGCTCTGGTAGGGCTTACTGTCTACCACTTTGTTCAACCCCCCCCATGTATCGCTTTGCTACGTCAACCTGAAGCTCGGTAGGGCTTACTGTCTACCACTTTGTTCACCCCCCATGTATCTGCACCATTTCACATCCTCCCTTGATCTACAGTGAGTGGATCCCTCATTCATACGTCACATATGCACGCACATAAAAAAATAAACCGGTCTTCAAAAATGAAGATACATTTATTATGTTTGTTATGTTTGCTTGCACGCATGTGCAAGAAACATAGTGCCATCATCCGAGATTTCGGAGGTGTGTCACCCGCTCTTCCAGTTCAATCAGTGTGTTGGCAGGCGCGGCCCCTGTAAGTCAATGCATGCTGGAGCTGTCTATGACAAGCTCCAAAGTGCAATGCCATACAGTTCAAAGGGGGAGGTACGCTTCAGTGAGCAGCGAAAGATATCACTTGCTCATGCGCAGCTCCCCCACACACACATGCACACACAGGCGTCGTGCCCCCATGCGCACACACTGTATAGCGAGAAGGGGTGCCTAATCCCGCCGGCTATGCTGCGCTCCCCCGCCCCCAAAGCCTTCCGAATGCCACGCTGGTTGCCCACCCCAGCCTGGCAACTCATGATATAGTCGGGGGGTGCCCAATCCCCCGTCGGCTCCACTGTCCTCACCCCCCCGAGTACTGGGTGCCACACTGGGAGCCCATCCCAGCATGGCAATCGATGCTTTGGGCAACAGGGGTGCCCAATCCCTCATCAGCTGAATGCCCCCCCAACCATCCTTGTGCCATGCTGCAAACGTCCCGCATCATCATTGTAAACAAAAAGAACACCTGTAAAGAAAAAACGGTCCCACGTAGTCTCCCTGGCCCCCCTCCCACAACCCGTACCCACCCACTGTGCACCCTGCCTCCTCACACATCCCCTCACCCCATACTTACCTCCGGACCTCAGCGTGACAATCTTCAGTGGACCGGGAACACGTCTGCACTCTTCAAAGCCGACCGTGAACTGAGGAAATGCCGGTAAGCTGTATAATGGGCTAGATAGGGGGTTTTCAACTTTGTTGCATATCTCAGGTATTTTTTGGAATTTTTGCACCAAATTTTCAACATGGGGTTTTTGGGACCCCTTCTCATGAATGATGTCACTGTCATGGCGTTATTCGGGCCCGAAGGGTGATTTCAAAGTCACTGCGCAAAATCACCTTTCAGGACTGATTAACAAAATGACACTGTCAGTGTTTATAAGGTGGGCTCTCAAGAAGCCTATTTTGAAAATTTGGTGGAAAATGTTCAAAAAATGACTGTTTTACGAGCGTGCATTGCGCAGTTCCTACACATGCTCATAAGTTTGCAAATTTTCAGTATTTTCACTCCAGATTTTCAACATTGCCATTTTACCACACCTTCTTATAAGTAGTACAGCTGTCATTTTTCACATCTCACCCAAAACATGTTTCCGACCATGTAGCACACAATGGCGGAGTGGTGTGCTTAATCGGTGTATGGACAAATTAAGAAAATCACAGTGACACTGTTCATGAGCAGAGGTCTTAAATGTACTATGTTGAAAAATTGGTGAAAAATTAAAAATGACTGTTTTACGAGCGTGTGTTGTGCAGTTCTTACGTACGCTCGTAAGTTCGCAAATTTTCAATATTTACACTCCAGATTTTCAACATTGCCATTTTACCACACCTCCTTATGAGCAGTACAGCTGTCATTTTTCACATCTTGCCCAAAATGTGTTTCCGCCCAAGTAGCGCACAATAGCGCAGTTAATGTGCGAAATCAATGTATGGGACACATTAAGAAAATCACAGTGACACTGTTCATGAGCAGAGGTCTTAAAATGGCTATGTTGAAAATTTGGTGAAAATATTCCTAAAAATGACTGTTTTACGAGCATGCGTTGTGCAGTTCCTATGCATGTTCATAAGTTTGCAAATTTAATATTTTCACTCCAGATTTTCAACATTGCCATTTTATTACACTTCCATATGAACAGTACAGCTGCCATTTTTCATATGCCGCCCAAAATGTGTTTTCACACACGTAGCGCACAATGGTGCTGTTGGTGTGTGAAAGCAATGTTTGGGACAGATTAAGAGAATCACATTTATACTGTTCATGAGCAGAGGTCTTAAAATGGCCATTTACAGAAGAAAGGGTTCTGAAAGAACTCTTAAAACTGAAGGTGGACAAAGCAATGGGGCCTGATGGGATTCATCCCAGAATTCTAAAAGAACTAAGGGTAGAACTAGTGACACCACTGACTACCCTCTTTAACAAATCATGGGAGGATGGGGTGGTACCCGAGGACTGGAGGAGGGCAGATGTGATTCCCCTTCACAAAAGTGGGAGCAAGGCAGAAGTAGGAAACTACAGACCTGTTAGTTTAACCTCAGTGGTAGGAAAATGATGGAATCACTTCTGAAGGAAAGAAATGTTGAGTATCTAGAGGCCAGAGGGGCACAGGACCCAAGGCAGCATGGATTCACAGAGGGAAGGTCATGCCAGACAAATCTGATAGATTTCTTTGACTGGGTGATCAAAGTAGTTGATCAGGAGGGGCTGTGGACATGGACTACCTAGACTTTAGCAAGGCATTTGACACAGTCCCACACAAAAGATTAATATACAAGTTAGCCAGCCTGGGAGTGGGTCCCAAAATGACAGCCTGGGTAAAGAATTGGCTGGAGAATAGGACACAGAGAGTAATTGTAAATGAAGTCCACTCTGAAAAAAAGGGGGTTAGTAGTGGGGTACCGCAGGGTTCAGTATTAGGACCAGTCCTCTTCAATGTCTTTATAAGCGACACTGCAGAGGGACTGGAAGGAAAAGTATGTCTCTTTGCAGATGACACAAAGATCTGCAATAGAGTTGATGCACAAGGTGGGGTGGAAAGAATGAGAAGGGACTT
Organism: Neoceratodus forsteri; assembly: GCA_016271365.2. Classification (NCBI taxonomy): domain Eukaryota; kingdom Metazoa; phylum Chordata; order Ceratodontiformes; family Ceratodontidae; genus Neoceratodus; species Neoceratodus forsteri. The sequence continues at coordinate 186,187,710 of CM057459.1, read as the reverse complement.
GGCAAGTTAGAGGAATGTCAAATGTATGGCAGCTTAGATTCAATGCTAAGAAGTGCAAGGTAATGCACCTGGAAAACAAAACCCAGGGAAGAGTACACAATGGGGGTGATATACTAACAACAACAAAAATGGAAAAGGACCTGGGGGTAGTCATATCAAATGACCTAAAGGTGGGCAAGCAATGTGAGAGGGCAGCAAGGAGGGTTGGGGGATACTGGGATGCATAGGGAGAGGCATCACCAGTAGAAAACAGGAAGTTCTAGGGACATGGATATGTTGTTCATCCACACTGTCTGGCAGGTATCCTTGCCGCTTGAATCTTGCCGGAAGGCTTCATGCTGGCTCCTCCCACCCACCCACCGGGTGGTAAAACCTCGGTTCACCTCTATGACGCCAGAGATCTTCCTTACCACTTGGAAGCTCAGGTTCCTCCTTAACGCTCATGAAGACAGGTTCCAATTCTACGGTTTTGAGAATTTAAAAGTTTTTGCTAAAATAGACTTGGTCTTCTATCCCTCGCGGCTGCGATGGACAAATTGACTCCCAGTTTCTGGAGATGCCCTTGCGGGCAGAAGATGTCTCAGACGGATCCGCACGCCATGTGCGTCTACTGTCTAGGCCTTGAGCATGATCCGCGAGGCTTGCGACCTGTGCTCTTCCTGCTCGGCCCACGCCCGAAGACTGCGCTGCCCGCTACAACTGGGGCGGCGCAGCGGCTGCTTCCGGTGAAGTCAAAAGAGCTCGGTCAGCAGCCTCAGCAAGCGGGCTTCGTGGATCAGCTCGAGCAGATGATCGCCAAAGAGGAGGCAGCGCGTCAGATTCACCTCGGCCGCGACATTTGTGCCGCCTTCTGGGTGCCTCTTATTCAGCTTCCTTTAAGGAGTTTGTCTCGACCTCTCTACTAAAGGAGAGGGACAACTTCTGCTGGACCTTTTCTCGGTCCAAAAAGAGAGACAAGGGTAAGTCCCTCCGTCGACGTACTTGGGAGTGGGAAAGATCCCTCTCCCCGAGTTGTCGGCAGTCGACTTCGGTCGACCGCTCGGCTTCAGCCACTGGTCTCACGGTGTCCCCATCAGGCCAGTTGACCGAGACTCCCGTCGACGCAGTCAAAATTTTTCTCGACCCATTGGACGGGTTGTCGACAGGAGAAGCCGAGAACCCTCTCTCCCCGGTGGGAATTGAGGACCCCGTGAGCTTGCTAGTGCCTCCAGTTCCGGAGCCTTCAGGTGAACCCTCTGAACCGAGGGGAGTGCCGGTTCCTGACCTACACCTCCCGCACCATCCTCGGGAAAGCCGAGGTTCTCAGTCTCGGTCTCGGACTTCTTCGAGGTCCAGCCGATCCCGCCGTCATAGGCGGTCTCGGTCTCGGCACCGCGGCAGATGGCGTCGCCACTCATCCTCGTCCTCCTCCTCGGATGAGGGGAGGCTTCGATGTAAGTTATGTCGATGATACTAGGACCTCATGTGGCAACAGCTCCTTCTGACTGGGACCAAGCCGACGCCATCGCCTTCCCCAGCCATTAGGTGGCTGTCGCCGGAGAGGCTGAAACAACCCCTCAATTTACCCGAGGAGCCTGTTCCCAGGCCGGTTGTTCAGCCAAAACCAGCTGCTCCAGTGATCCGGTGGAACCTCCACCTCCACAGCCGTTATTTGGGACTCCGACCAAGAATTCTCGGTCGGCTCAGGGACTGCCCCATAGGCTGTCTGTCACCCTCACTCCCGATCGACCTCGGCAGGTGGAGGGTGGCTCAGGCCCGAGGCAGCTCTTCGAGGACTCTTCCGAGTCCGACGGCAATTCCTCCCCTTTCTCCAGGTGAATGGACTTGAAGTCCTCAGGAGGACAGTCGGTGGACGATAGCCCTTTGTCCTACCTAGGATTGCTTCAGCTCATCTCGGAGTCCACCGGGATGAAGCTAACCCATCTCTAAGCGGCCAGGTATCCTTCACGGAGATTCTGGACCGAGGGATTCTCAGGAGGCCTCTTCCGTGGCCGAGGCCATAGTGGGCCCGGCGCTTGGAACTCTGGCAGCGCCTGCTTCCTGCCCTGCACCTTGGCCAGGATGGCCAGGAAGTATGCGTCCCCACGGTTCCTTTGTCCGTTTTAGGAACACCCCTCGCCGAGGGTTAGTTACCGACAGCGTTTCGTGTGCCAGGAACGCTAGGGACATGGACAAACCTCCCGGCAAGGAGTCCAAAAATTGACTATGTCAGTGAAAAGTCTACGCTGTGCCCTCCTCGGCCTTCCGCCAGGCCAGTTCCGGCCGTCCTCATGGCACATTTCTCTATGCCTGTTGGGCTCCCTGGACGAGGTTGTCTCTCATCTTCCGTGGACCTGCAGACCACGGTTAGGCAGGTGTGGGACCAGGGCAGGGCAGTGGCCAAACAGCAGCTTCAGACTGCTCTGGACATCGGGACCCTTGTGCCACGTCTGTAGCAGCCGCAGTGGCTATGCGTCGTCGGGCTTGGCTGAGGATATCCACCTTCACTTCAGATACCCAGCACAAGTTGGCAGATGTCCCCTTCTTGGGGACCGACCTCTTCGGCCCTGGGGTGGAAGGTCACCATCAGAGGATCGAGAAGTCCAATGCTACCTTGGACTCGGTCTCATCTGCTCAGAAGGACAAAGGCCGCAAACCACAGCCTAAGCCCTTTCGTCCCTCTGCGCCCGCGGCACGTCTGGCCCAGCAACGTCAGGGCCAGCAGGCTTGAGCTTGGCATCCCAATCCCAAGCCCAGGACTTCCTCCAACAGGAAGCAGGGAGGTAAAGGCCCAGGAGGTCCCTCGGCTGGTCCCTCCTCCAAGCCAGCCCAGTGACAGGTTGAGGGGTGTCGCCCCCAGCCCCGTCACCTCGCCCCAGGTTCCCCCCCGTGGGGGGACGGCTCCATCACTTCCTTTCCATCTGGTCCATTATTACCACGGACAGGTGGCTGTTGGAGGTGGTGGGAAAAGGCCTGCCCTTGAATTCAAGGGCCCCGCCTCTTCAGAGCCGTCACGCAGCGGGGCATCGGGGTCCGCGGCCTCACTGTTGGCTCATTGAGCCAACATCGCTTTCCTCCTCCAGAAGGAGGTGATCAGGGAGGTGGCAGACCCTCCCTCAGACCCGGGGTTTGTGTCCAGGTACTTCCTGGTTCCGAAACGGATGAGGGGCTGGTGCCCCATTCTCGACCTACACGACCTAAACAAGTTCCTAAGGTCTCAAACCTTCAGGATGGTCACTCTGGCTCAGATCAATACCATCCTTGGAACTCGCGTGTGGTTCTGCTCTCTGGATCTGTGGGATGCATTCTTTCACGTCCCCTATCTGTCTGTCACATCAGAGATTTCTTCACTTTCGAGCGGAGGGATCCCTTTTCGAGTTCTGAGCCATGCCCTTCGGCCTGTCTCCAGCTCCCAGGGTCTTCACCAAATGCATTGCAGTGGTGACAGCATTCCTGCGGTGTTGAGGGGTCTGGGTGTACCCTTACCTGGATGACTGACTGATAGCAGCCCCCTCCAGACAGGAGGTAGAGCAGTCTCAAGTCGGCCTTCTCATCAACGAGGCCAAGTCAGAACTCAAGCCGAAGCAGGTGATTCTTTTCATCGGGGCAGAGCTCGACTCTCTTCGAGCCAGAGCACAGCTCCCGGTGGACAGGGCCGAGGTTCTTTCCTCCTTTGCCCAATCATTTCTGGTTGGGCAATCGTGCCCTGCCCGGGACTTCCTCCTGGGTCTCATGGCGGCCTGCATCAGCATGGTCCGTTGGGCCCACTGGCACATGCATCCTCTTCAGTGGGGACTGGCCAGCCAGTGGTCACAATGCTGCGATCCATTGGACCAGCTAGTGACGGTGACCCAGGGGATGTGGAACGCTCTCCGGTGGTGGACCGTTCCAGTTCATCTGCAGGAGGGCATCCCGTTTGTCCGCCCCGAGCCGATGGTCTCTCTGTCGACCGATGCCTCTCTGATGGGTTGGGGTGCCCATCTGGGGGAACACGGATGCACGGCCTCTGGTCCCTCGCGGAGTCCCGATGCCACATCAACCTGCTGGAGCTCCGAGCCATCCACCTAGCTCTCACTGCCTTCGCTCCATTTCTCCGGGGTCAAGAGGTCCGAGTCCAGATGGACAATACCACAACCATGTACTATCTAAACCGCCAGGGCGGGACGCACGCCATGCTTCTATGCAAGGAAGCTCTCCGCATTTGGTCACTCGTACGCAGCCTGGAGGTGGATCTCCTAGCCATTCATGCGGCAGGAGCCTCCAACACCCTGGCTGATGCCCTAAGCCAGATAGGAGCTGCGTACCACGAGTGGTCTCTCCTGCCGGAGGTAGTACAAGATCTGTTCTCCCATTGGGGCACACCTCAGGTGGACCTGTTTGCCTCCAAGGAGAACGCGAAGCTGAGGCTGTTCCATGCCTGCCCCCCTCAGCAGGGCTCGCTGCAGGGGGATGCCTTCTCGAGGCCGTGGACCCCAGGCCTCTTCTACGCCTTCCCCCCATTTCCCTTGATACACAAGGTGCTTCTCAAAGCAAGGAGGGACAAGGCGTAGGTGATTCTGATAGCCCCAGACTGGCCCCGCCAGTTCTGGTACCCAGATCTCCTCAGCCTCAGCTCCAGGCTCCCGAGGCAGCTTCCAGCTCGCCTGGACCTGCTCTCAGTCAATCAGGGGAAGGTGCTCCATCCGGACCTTCAATCCCTGCACCTGACGGCCTGGTTCCTGAACGGCTAGAGTTCCAGGCCTTGGGTCTTTCTGACGAGGTCCTCGATGTAGTTGAGGCGTCCCATAAGGAGTCGACCAGGAAATGCTATGCCTTCAAATGGAAGAGGTTTTCCATTTGGTGTCAGGGCAAGGGCTTGGACCCTTCCTCCTGTTCCTTGGCAAGCATCTTGGACTATTTATGGTCCCTTTCTCGGCAAGGGCTTAGGTCAACGACCCTAAGGGTGCACCTGGCAGCCATCTCTGCTTACCGGGCATGGGCCGGGGAGCAGTCAGTGGCTCAGGAGAAGGTGGTCTGGCGCTTTTTCAAAGGCCTTGATCACATTTCTCCTCCGGTGCGAGAACCTCCACCTCCGTGGGATCTACTGCTGGTACTGGCAAAGCTCATGGGCAAGCCATTCGAACCAATGCACAGGTGTGAACTCTTTCACCTGTCGTGGAAGACCGCCTTCTTGGTGGCTATCACGTCAGCCAGAAGGATGGGAGAGCTCCAGGTGCTCTGCATCGAGTCTCCTTACCTGGTCTTCCACAGGGACAAGGTTGTCCTGCGCCCCCACCCGAAATTCCTTCCGAAGGTGGTGTCGGAGTTTCACCTTAACCAGGTGTTGACTCTGCCAGTGTTCTACCCCAATCACACCTCGGAGGCCGAATACAGGCTCCATACTTTGGACCTTAGAAGGGCACTCGCTTATTATAAGGAGCTCATGGCTGAAATTCGGGGAGAGGTTCACCAGCTGTTTGTCACCACGCTGAAGCCGCACCTGGCAGACCTGCAGCCAAGCGGACGATAAGCAGGTGGGTCCCTCCTGCATAGATCTCTGCTATAAGTTGGCAGGCATGGAGCCTCCCAGAGGGATACAAGCTCATTCTACCCGCCATACTGCTGCATCTGTGGCTGCTTCCAGGGACATCCCTATCCAGAAAATCTGCAGGGCTGCTACCTGGAAGTCAGCACACACCTTCATCACCCATTACCACATCGACCTTGAGTCACGCCGGGATGCTGGTTTTGGGGCCTCGGTTCTCCAGTCTTTATTCCCTAAGTAGGGGGTGTGTGCCTTGCCTCCCTCCTCCCGGAGAACTGCTAGGAGTCTGCCAGACAGTGTGGATGAACAAATATCCATGTCCCTAGAAATACAGGTTACTCACCTGTAACAGGAGTTCTAGCAATGGTATATGTTGTTCATCCACCACATCCAACACCTCCCGGCTTTGGCGCACAACCTGAGCTTTCAGCGGGCCAGATCTGCATCATGGGGTGGACGAGAGTTTTACCACCCGGTGGGTAGGAGGAGCTAGCTTGAAGACCTTCCGGTAAGATTTAAAGTGGCAAGGATACCTGCCAGACAGTGTGGATGAACAACATATACCATTCCTAGAACTCCTGTTACAGGTGAGTAACCTGTATTTATTATCCCTCTGTACAGACAGCTGGTGAGACCCCATCTGGAGTACTGCGTGCAGTTCTGGAGATCCAATCTCCACAAAGACATAGACAGGATGGAAGCTGTCCAGAGGAGGGCAATTAAAATGGTGCAGGGTCTGCACCAGAAGACATATGAAGAGAGACTTAAGGAGCTTAATATGTATAGCCTCGAGGAAAGAAGGGAGAGAGAGGACATGATAGAAACTTTCAAGTACCTCAAGGGAATCAACAAAGTCCAAGAGGGTAGCATCTTTCAAAAAAAGAGGTGTGCAAGAACAAGGGGGCACAATTTGAAGATAGAAGGGGGCCGGCTCAGAGGTAATTTAAGGAAGTATTTTTTCACAGAGAGGGTTGTGGATGCATGGAACGGCCTTCCGGAGGAGGCTGTGGAGTCAAAAACAGTGGTGGAATTCAAGTATGCATGGGACAGTCATAACGCAATCCTAGGGGGTGAGGGTAGGAAGAAGTAGGCTGCTGGTTAACTAGGATCTGCAGCTTATCCATCAGGTAGGGAAATGGGCAGACTGGGTGGGCCAAGCAGTCCTTATCTGCCGTCAAAGTCTATGTTTCTATGTTGAAAATTTGGTGACAAAAGTCCATAAAATGACTGTGTTACGAGTGAGCATTGCACAGGTTCCACGCACCCTCGTAAGTTCATGACTTTGTAATATTTTAAGTCCAGATTTTCACCAGTGGCATTTTCACCAGTGGCATTTTCCTAATGGACTGGGTGTGCATAAAGACCAAAGACCCCAAGGAACACCGTGACACTTGCCAGTGTCTGCAGGGTGGGTGTACTGAAATGGTGTGGCCGTTATGCCTGACGACCCAAAGGCACACCCCAATGCCTGTCACTCTCTGCAGGGTGGTGGTGGAGTTGGCTTCAGTTCAATACTTCACTGCCATTACTATTATGCAGCTCTGTAACTTCTACACTACCAATGCCAATGCCAGCAAGCAAACATTCGGCATTGACAAATGCTTGTTTTTATGTTGTCTAGCACTCTCAGTGCAAGCAACATTTTGTGACAGCTTGCTGGAGTAGCAGGTTGTGGAGGTGCGGCCGTGTTGTGGCCAATGGCACCACTGCTTTTTTGGGCTGGATTCTGTGGCACCAATGAATGAGCATGCTATCTATGACAGCAGTTCAGAAGCATGCCACCAACTTGAAAGAAATCCGCCACCGCAATGAGAGACAGGCTCATCACTGCAGTGGCAGATCTCACACGTCTCCACTATGTACGCTTAGTGAAACATTTCAATAAACATGGCGGTGGATCCTGCTATCCACCTCTCACAGCCCCTACAAAGCCAATGTCAGGGGGGCCCAATCCCCCTGTCAGCATTCCCCCTCCCCAGTTCATTTGCCAACGGGGGAGCCCAATCTCTGTCAGCATACTGCCCTCCTTGATTTGTCTGCCGAGGGGGGTGCCCAATCCTCCTTGGCATCATGCCCCCCCAAAAAACAGACACGCTTGCTTTGCCAATGAGGGGCCCAATCCCCATCAACTTCAGTACCCTGTCCCCAAAAAACACAGGTGGCACACTGGGAGCCCACCCCAGTGTGCCCAAAGCAAACCTGTAAATAAAAAACCTTCCTGCGATGTTCTTTATTTTTTTTGTTCCCTGTAAAACAGAAAATGGTCCCTCGTGGTCACAACACCCCTTCCCCCAACCTGTATCCACCACCTATGCGCCCCACCTCCCCACACCCCCCTCACCCCATACTTACCTCCGAAGTCCAGCTCAATGATCTTCGGTGGAGCGGGAGATGTCCGAACTCTTCAAAAGCTGACTATGAACTGAAGTAAATCATGGTAAGCTGTACAATGGCATCTACTGGGGGTTTCAGCTTAGGTGGCTATCTCAGCCATTTTTGTGACTTGTGGCTCCAAATTTTCAACATGGGGTTCTAGGGACACCACCTCATGAATTCAGTCACTGCCATTTCATTATTCAGTCCCGAAAGGTGATTTCACAGTCACTGCGTGGAATCACCTTTCAGGGCTGATTAACAAAAAGACAGAGTCACTGTTCATGAAGTGGGCTCCCAAAAAGCCTATGTTGCAAATTTGGTGAAAAAAATTCCACAGAATGGCTGTGTTATAAGCATGAATTGAGCAGTTTCCATACATGTTCGTAACCTTGAAAATGTTTAATATTTTCACTCCAGATTTTCCACATTGCCATTTTTTCACACCTCCTTATGAACAGTACAGCTGTAATTTTCCACCTCCTGCTTGAAATGTGTTTTCGCACATCTGGCGCACAATGGTGTAGTCGCTGTGGGAAATCAACATTCAGGACAGATTAAGGAAATCACAGTGACACTGTCACAAGTGGAGGTCCAAAAATGCCTATGTTGAAAATTTGGTGAAAAAATTCCCCAAAATGACTCTTGTTACGAGTGTGCAATGCTCAGTTTCCATGCACGCTCATAACCGTGAGAATTTTAAATATCTGAACTCCAGATTTTCAACACTGCCATTTCTTCATACCTCCTCATGAATGGTACCGCTGTCATTTTTCATATCCTGCCTAAAATGTGTTTTTGCACATCTGGTGCAGAATGGCATGGTCACTGTGGGAAATCAATGTTTGGAACAGTTTAACAAAATCACAGTGCCACTGTTCATGAGCGGAGTTCCCAGCTGCAGACAGAGGATTACCCTCAGGGCTTTATTAATCTAAGAACTGGTTCGAACTAAATGTGGTAAGATAGCTGCATTTATTCCTGGCTTTATAATAAAGCAAGGGCAGGGTGACTTGTTTAAAAAATTATTTTCTATTTGTTGAGGAATACATTACTATTCCTAGTTGTGATTATTTGCTTGTTTTATTCATTCTGCATGAGCTGCTGTCAGTAACATTTGTTTTAATAAATAATCATTGCTTAGAAATGGATATGACTAATCATTTTAAAGTTGTAGAAAATGAATTAGCTGACTGTCAAATAAAAAACAGAGATTTCTAAGACCATTACTATACTGGTCACCTGGGGACACTAAAGTTAACCATAGAGGCTTACAAACATTTGTTGATGTGTACAGATTCTGAGAGTCCAGTCCTAATTCACAGAATAGTTGGTTGGTGTAAGTTAAATTCTGGGTTGGATGATGCTGAGACATGTAAAATTTATAATTGTCCTAGACATGATAATTCAGGTTTGGACTGTATGGTTGTCAGAATCTTTGCTCAATTGGGAAAAGACCATTGTCCTTCTCTCTTTACCCACAAACACCAAAACTGGGGGGATTTTGATGAGTTTAGTGTATACTCACACAAGGGTAAGATATTTCTAATCAGTAAACAGGATCCGGACATCAAGAGGCAGGGGCTATTCTTGGCTCAGAACATCATGAATTACCACCCTCGTGCATAGACACACTAGTGAGGTTATACCCTAGTAGGGTGTCACGATAATAAAATTTTGATGATATGATAACCTTGATGAAATTATCACGATAACCTTGTTATCAAGATAATTTTGCCACTTGCGCAGCACTTTTAGCAAAACTACTTAAATTATGTTTTTTACATAATTTACATATGTGGTTCTTTTCAAGCAATGCTATGCATTTACGCACATTATTTTGAAGTCTGTTATAAAGTAATGCAAAGTAAAATATTAAAAAAATATATATTTTATTTTTTCACAATAAAATCTCTGAAATATATATGGAGAGGGTGGTGAACGCATGAAATGGCCTTCCTGAGGTCGTCATGGGGTCAAAAACAGTGTCAGAATTCAAGAATGCATGGGACAGACATAAGGCAATTCTTGTAGGTGGTAGGAGGAACTATGCTGTTGGTTAACTAAGATCTGCAGCTTATCCAGTGAGTAGGGAAATGGGCAGACAGGGTAGGCCAAGCAGTCCTTATCTGCCGTCAGTCTGTTTCTATAAAATTGCTTGCATTTTTTCCATAAAAATTAAAATACACAATCAATATGTGTTATATACACAGAGTACGATACTTTTTAAAATGTGAATGAGCACATATTTTTACTTGCTTGTTTATAGAGCGCCTTTCCCGGATTTTTCTCCTTGCCGGCAAAATCATCAACAGACCCCCCTACCTGACTGGGAGTTCCTTCGTAGTAGTTGAAAATATTTCTCCTTAGCCCCCTAAGGAAGAGAAGGGATCGTATTTGGCCCCTAAGGGGTCAGCCACTCGATCCCTTCCACTTTTTGATCGCCAATGCCATCCCACGCTTCCTTGTTTTGTGAGGTCATTATATGCCTAGTGCGGGGATGCGCATGCTCCATGCAAGTCTATGGGGTAGCATTTTAAAACTTATTTATGATTTTAACCTGACTTGTACAAATCAGAGTCAGTGTTCAAGGAACATGAGCCTTGTTACTTTTGTTAGAACAGGGTGGAGCTTTGGATGTAGTTTGCCTAGATTTCAGTAAGGCTTCCAACACCACTCCACATAGGAGACTCATAAACAAACTGGACAGCCTGAGAGTGGGTCAAAGGTAGTAAACTGGGAAAGAAATTGGTTGGGGGATAGATGGCAGAGAGTGGTGGTAAACAGAGCTCACTCTGAGGAAGAGAGGGTGACCAGCAGGGTGCAACAAGGATCAGTACTAGAACTGGTCCTCTTTTTAATGTTTTTTATTATCAACATTGCAGAGAGGCTACAAGCGAAAGTATACCTTTTTGCAGATGACACAAAGATCTGCAGTAGGGTAGACACTCTGAGGCAGGTGTTTGTGTGTGTGTGTGTGTGTGTGTGTGTGTGTGCGTGCGTGAGCGCAAAATGAATAGAGATCGAGGAAAGCTTGAGGAGTGGTCAAAAATGTGGCAACTAGATTCTATGCTAAGAAGTGCAAAGTCATGCACTTGGGGCAAAGAAACCCAGGGCAGCATACAAGATGGGGGGTTAGTGGTACTGATGGCCATCAAGCAGGAAAGAGACCAGGGGTAATCATATATGACAACCCAAAGGTGACCAAACAGTGTGACAAGGCAGTGGGGAGAGCTAGTGGGATGCTAGGGTGCATAGGAAGGGGTATCACCAGTAGAAAGGGAGGTGGTGATACCGCAGTATAAATCATTAGTGAGACCTCACCTAGAGTACTGTGCCCAGTTCTGGAGACCCCATCTCCAGAAGGACAGAGAGTAGAAGCAGTCAAGAAGAGGGCAACTAAAATGATGCAGAGCCTGCATCAAAAGCTGTATGAGGGGAGGCTAAAGGACTGCAATATGTACAACCTGGAGAAATGGAGGGGGATATAATAGAGACTTTCAAATGCCTCATAGATATAAACAGGGTACACGAGGGAAGCATTTTTCAGAACAAAAAGGTGCTCAAGAAAAAGGGGTCATTCTCTGATACTGGAAGGGGGTAGATTCAGGGGAAATGTGAGGAAGTACTTCCTCACAGAAAGAGGTGAACACCTGGAAAAGCCTCCAAGTGGAGGTAGTGGGGGCAAAAACTGTAACGGGATTCAAGAACACATAAGACAGGCATAAGGGAACCTTATTGGTTAGGAAAGGGAGGGTAAAGCTGGAGATCAAATAGGGTCTGTGATATCACATTAGGTAGCAAAAATGGGCAGACTAGATGGGCTAAGCAGTCCTTATCCGCCAGTTTTATGTAAGTATGTCGACTGGTGCACATACCTTCTCCCCCCATTTCTATTTCCCATCCCTTGGGCTGGCACACATGCAATGGTGCGAGTATGTGACGTATGTACTTAGCCCCTGAACCCAGTCAGAAGGACGTTACTGCTGCATCATCCAGCCTCCAGACTGCGATCAGGCAGTGGTTTGCTCTGTCTCCTGTCCTCAAAAAAGAAGATCTGTTGCCAGCCTGGTGGCACTGAGGGTTTAGGTGCTGGATGCCACACCGGTGACCTGGGTTCAGGAATGAGCTCAGGTCACCGGGAGTCAGCAGTGGTGAGAGAGGATCGAGCGTCCAGAGGACTGCTCTCCTCTCCCAGGGGAGGGAGGACATGTCATCCCACTTGTTGACTTCCCTCTGGCGATGGCTGGAGGGCAGTATGGGTCAGGAGGCATACGCTGATGTCATGACGTTTGAGGGACGGGAAACAGGAGAAAACAGGAAAAACTGAACCCTAGCAGGCTCAATGATGGCTCCCGGCATCCACGGGGGTCGGCCCCAGTGATCTGGATTAGGTTTCTGGGGGAGAGGGAGTGCTGGTGCCCTTTCTCTCTCTCTCTTGGCCATGCTGCAGGGGGCAGTCCACCAGGGACTGGCCAGGGCCAGCAACATGGGGACGTTGGGAGCCGGAGTGGTGCATCTCCTCATGAGGGGAGGCCGCAGCCCCTGACAGGGCTCCCCGGAGGGATAAAAAAATCTGAATGTAAAAGGAGAGCCCTCAATGGATGCTCAGTCCTTCTTCATGCAGTCAGCCCTCAAGTGACCCAGGTCTATTTCTGAATCTGGTTTACCAGCACGGCGACAGGTGAGGTGCTTAGGCCCTCAAAACTCCATGCCACATCGCCAGCACTGCATTTCTTATTTTAAGGAAAAATACTAAAAATCTTTTAGGAAGATGGTGGTGAATCAGGAATCATGGTTGCAGGTTGCAGCTGGAAAGGGATGCGCTGCTGGTAAAGCAAGCTGAGGTGCTTTTCCACTATATATCATGGTATATAGTTCTATACGATAACAGCGATAATGTTTTTTTACAACAATAAGTTAACATCAGTGATAATTATCGTGATATATCGTTGTATCATGGCATCCCTATACCCTAGTATAAATCAATTACTGGCTATGTCTGCTGCTCCCAATGGTCATGAGAATCAGGAAACTAATGCCCATGTACATGGAGAAAGCTTAAAAAGGCATACCCTGGAAACACCTCCAAACTTGGGCAAGCAAAATACTTCACTGTCCACCTGGACTAGCACCTTAACTGCTCAGGGCACATATCCCAGGCAGTAACCAAGTCATATGTCAAGCTAGGTGCCTTATAGAAAGTAAAGGGATACCTGCATCGAATAATCAGAAAACACACTTTGGGACAATCGGTCCTTCCCCTTACATACTATGGCAACCAAGTCTGCTCATGTGCTATATGATCTTTTCTTGATAAAATCAACACCTTGTTTAATGCACTGTGTAGATTAGCCATGGACTCCACCCCCTTATTTATGCAGTATGTACAAAGAGATAGGGTGGTCCCCTCCTTCAAGAGACAAATGGTGCATAATTCCCTCCTGGGTGCCAAATATTGGTCTGGCAAACTGCCCAGATATCTGTCCGACCTCTTCTCCCCTGCAGCAAACCATTCATATCTGCTGAGCTCCATGGCAGGATGCCATCTCAACTTACCCTGGTACAACTGCAGCCTAGGCCAAGCCTCCATCAGCTACAGGCATCCCAACACCTGGAACAATCTCCCAGTCAGTGTCATTGCCCCCTCCGCCACATGAAGCAAGGCTCTGATCAAGTCCCACTACAAATCCCCAACTTCATGTCTCCAGTGCAAAGTGGTCCCCAGTCTAACTCATCTAGCTAGTGCATATATTAACCCAGTGATGTAGATTGCACTAACTGCTGTGATCCTCTGTGGGACAGTCATGGTTCTACCCTTTATTTTCTTTCCTTGAGGTTACTCTGTCACGCTGGTATAGTTTACTGCAGCAGGACAATCTACTTACCATGTGCTTGTTTCATTTGTTTTTGGAGTGTGTAATGTATGAACATTGTAAGATTCCTCACTGTCCTGTTCCTCCCAGGTCGCAACTGGAAATGAGCCCTAGGTTGTGGGCGCTTACCTCATAGAACATATTTAAAATAAAAAGTCTATACAGAGGAAACACCACCTCATTTCTTCTGCTGGTGATATTTATCCCTATGCACCTCTGCATCCCACTAGTTCTTCCAACTGCCATATCGCACTGACTGGCCACTGTTAGTTCATCAGAGATGGTTACCCCCAGGTCTGTCTCCTGCTTGGTGGTTGCCAAGTAACACTCCTCCTCATTTTGTACTCTGCCACTGTGATTCGGTGATAAGAGAGCATGATTTTGCACTTTTGTTTTGTATTGAAACCCAGATGCCATACCCTTGACCACTCCTCGAGTTTTTCCAGGTCTGCTCATCCTTTCCACTCCCCTCCCCCACAAATATCAGTCCTGTTGCAGATTTTGGGCTCATCTGCAAAGAGACAAACCTTCCTTTCAGCGTATCTGCAGTGTTACCCATAACAACATAAAGAGGACCAGTCCCAGCACTGATCTCTGAGACATTCCATTGCTCACCCTCCTCCTTGGAATTAACTCCAGGGTGGGTGGGTGGGTGGGGTTGACATTGATTCCATACTTCACTGCCATTCATATTATACATCTCTCTAACTCCTACACTATCAATGCCAATTCCATCAAGACAACATTCGGCATTGACAAATGCTTGTTTTGTTTTGAAACCCATCTGCAAAGAGGCAAACCGACCCCTTCTGCAATGTCACCTATAACAACATGGAGAGGACCAGTCCCAGTACTGATCTGTAAAATACCCCATTGGTCACACTCCCCTCCTGGAAATTAACTCCATTTACTACCACCCTGTGTCACCTATTACTTAACCAGTTTATTACGCAGTTTACCACATTTGGATCTGTTCCTAAGCTGCCCAGCTTGCTTAATGGTCTCCTATGTTAGATTCATTTGACATGGCCTCCCATCCAAGAGTCCATGCTGTCTTGGGTCTTGTAACCCATTTGAATCAATATATTCTACTATCCTCTCCTTCAGCAGTGATTCCATTAACTTTCCCACCACTGATGTTAGGCTGACTTGCCCAAAATTGCCAGAGTCCTCTCTACTACCACTTTTGTGAAGTGGGACTTCATCTGCCTTTCTCCAGTTCTCTGGAACCACTCCTGTTTCCAGTGAGCTGTTAAATATGACTGTCAGAGGTGCATCCAGTACCTCCATGAGCTTTCTCAGTACCCTAGGATGTACCCCATTTGGTCCCATTGCTTTGCCCACTTTCAGATTTGTGAGTCAATTTAGGACTTTCTCTCCTGAATAAGGACTCATGTCCACTTCACTCCCTTCACATCCTATTATTTTTTTGCAGTCCATCCCATTCTCATTGTGAACACCGAACAAAGGCATTTGTTCAGGATGTCTGCTTTTTCCTGGTCACCCTCTGCAAAGTCCCCCACCATCCCTTTTTAACCTTACAGTCCCTCCCATGGTCTTCCTTGTTTCACTTAAATACCTTAAAAAAAAAGACCCCTTTCGTTATTGCTTGGGCTATTTTCTCCTCAGTCTGCATCTTTGCACACCCTACTGCTTTCCCAGCTTCTCGCTGTTTACACTTCCCTGTCCTCCTCCCTCTGCATCTCCTCATACCTTCTGAATACTGTCCTTTTAGCCTTTTCCAACCACATCTCTTGAGAACCACAGCGGTCTCCTTTTTTCCCTTTTGGTTTTACTCGCTTAACACAGAGGTTTGTTCCCTCCACTGTGCTCTCTTTTATCTTCTCTCACTGTTCTTCCACCCCCCCCCAACCAGGTCATCCGTGAAGCATTCACCCATCTTTACAAAATCTTCCTTCTTGAAGGCCAGGACCATCACCCTTGTGTGGTTCAATTTCACAGCCATCCTTACATTGAACCACACTATATGATGATCACTCATCTGCAGGTTGCCTCCCACCTTGACGTCTGCAACACTGTCCCAGTTAGTGAGCATCTGTCCAGTACTGCATAATCAGGAGTGGGTTTTCTGACTAATTGCCTGAGGAATGCTGCCTGAAATGAGTCCAGGTTGTCCCTGCTTCTCCTGAAGCCACAGCTGGGAGGCTCCAGTCTACATCCTGCAGATTGACGCCCCCCCCCACCACCGGTGGCACCTCCACCATTTCTGCCATTTTGCCAGTGGCTTTCACCAATACCTTATCTGACTCCTCCACCTGTACTGGAGGTCTGTAGATCACACCAGTACGAAGAGTGGCTCTCTAGCCCTTCTCCAGGTAACCCACAGTACTCCACCCATGTTCCCAGCAGTGGGTCCAAATAGTGCCAACAAGAATAGTGTCGACTAGAAGCGCATAGTAAAAAATGGCACCAGTTTTTCTTTTGAGCTCCCTGCACCCTCAGGCTAAAGGATTCCAACTCCGGGGGGAGCAGATCATGGGGAAAGTCAAAAATCATGGAGCTGTGGAATACTGTTTCTGCAGTGCCACATAAATAAGTGTATGTCCTGATTGCAGCAAAACATGATAGAGACCAGACTATGGTCTCCAATGGCACTGGCCGAGCTGCTCGATGCCCCAGCCCTTCATGCCATGGGAGCTATTCTGCTAGTGCTCTTCTGACCTGGTACTGTATTGCCTGTATCTTTTTCACTTTTGCTTTCCTTCACATTAAGCACCCCCTTACACACACACACACATATGCACACTCAGAGCCCTTTTCTTCCCACGCTATATTTCCTGAACAGAGTATAGCCTGGTATGGCCAATTCCCAGTTGTGGTTTTTATTGCACCATGACTTGGTAATGTCACAGTATCCAGGTTGGCCTCTGCCATGCTGGCTTCTAGATCTGGAGTCTTATTTTCTAGACTTCTAGCATTTGCACACATGGGCTTTCAGATTTTGTTACCACTCTGATTATTACCGCTCTTTTTTTCCTTTGTGCCCATCTCCTCCCTCTCTGTTTTTAATGCCTTTATTTCCATTCCTCTTAATTTCTACAACCCTACTTCCTCTATTAATTTGCACCTTGAGGTACCTTTTTTCCCCTCAGGTTCTCCCTAGTTCCTATTTTAGCTTTGGTAGGGGAGCAGATATTGCCTCCCACAATTTATTCTATCGCCCCTTTCGGCTAGTTTGAAGTAACATTTAAACTGTCCACTGAGGACTGCGGTTCCCCTCCCAGATCGATGCAGGCTATCAGCATTGTAACGGCTCTTATCTCTCTAGGTTGCACCCTGTCCCCATTGTAGCCAAACTCTTCCTCTCTGCAGCAATCCTTAAACCATGAGTTGAAGATCCTGGTGTGGGGATCACTCCCCTACCCCCGTTGAAGACTAGCACCTCCTCTGCAAAAGCCACTGAACATGCTGCCTGTGTAAGAGCGCTCCATAGCTCCCTCAACTCCCCCTGTACTCTCCCTGCCCCATCCCTAGCCACGACATTAGTCCCCAGATGGGTAATGACATCCAGCTCAGCCTTCCTCCCTCCCTGCTGTCCTAGCAATCCTCAGGATCCAGTTCCTATCCCTTGGGGACATGCTGCCATGTAGGCATCTAACCTGCTCCCCATCACCACCTTTCCTATTCCCAGACCTGTCCCCCTCAAAGTTGAGTTCCCCACAAGAAATTGCCTCCTCCTCCTCCTCCTCTGGTGTCCTCTACTACCCTTCTTGGAGTCTTCACTACTGAGAACCCCCACATCATCCTCAGTCCCTACCTCGGGTGCCTCCTCTGGGCAGTCCCACCCAGCCAGAGTGGCATAGGAACTCTGTAGCTTTACCAGTTCTGACCTGCCACCCTAATAAAGCCCACCTTAATCCAGCTGCTCCTCTCCTAGGCACTGTCTGAGACAACTGTGTCAGACATAGTGGCCCTTGTGTGGGAAAGAGGTTGCCCGTAACCTAGCCAACTTGGCCTGGAGTCCAGCAACCTCCTCCATCATGCCTAAAAGGGGCATCTGGACGCAGCAGCACTGCAGTCTCCAGAAGGTCTGCACTGCACATTTTGCAGGAACCACAAGTTTAGTGGATAGCAGATTTGTGTTCCATCATGTGTTTGAAAATGATGAATTGTGGCGTAGCCTGAAATAGGATCATTACATTCTCATGATGCTCCTTGACAGCAGAGTTTGTGTGTCACCTAGGATTGAGCACAACCACTCTTTAATGTGAACAGTTAATTAGAAAGGCTGTACAACACCAAGAGGGAAACATTCAGTGTAAAGTATACTGGAAAGAGGTTTTCACTCAGATCCCTGCCCCCCTGAACAGATGAGTAATTGTTCCCTATATCCACCCCCTGAGGCTCTGAGAGTAGGCCCCACCAGGTTCCACTTGTAAGTCAGCCATAGCGGTGGGAGCCCTGCAGAGTGATACACTCTAGCCTTTCCGGCTGACCACAGAAGAACAGACACTGATGGCAGAAAAATGCAGACTGGTCCATCTAATTTATCTGGCCCTTCCTTTAGTATGATGCGCTTCAGCTCTGCTGTTTGCCCATCCTCCACATGCGCACTCAGCAAGAGACCCACAGTTGCCCTCTGAACAAACCTGGTTCCAGCTGGGTTGGATATTCTTTGACATTATTACATAGAACAAGGAGCAGTCTGATAATGCAGTTGCCAGGAGGAGATGCTTACTATGCCAGCACCTTGGATTCATGTCCCTACCTAGCAGCAGCTTGATAGGAGGACTGAGAAACCCATAGGATGGGTGGTAGCCTCTGCCACTGCACTGCTGCTTGGTGTTTCACTGGGGGCCATGAAGCACATTTGGAAGCTGTAGGTGTTCTGGGATTGCACCCTGCCTAAAGAGAGTTCAGATAGGGAGAAACATCGGAGGAGGGGGGACTGACCCGAACAGAGGACTTTGGCATGTTGACCAGTGCTGCTCTGCTGTATCAGGAAAGGGGCTGTCTGCTCTGCCTTTCACAGATTACCTTGCCTTGGCCACGGTGGCCTACCAGAGGTATACAGGAAGTTAAGTGGAGTGCCCAGGATGGTACAGTAGGTTACCCTGCTTAAGTGGAGGACTAAGAACCCCATAGTTATTAGTCATAACAATACGCAACCTATCTGCCAGTTATATAGGGCAGGTAGGGTTCTATGTGACAACAGCAAAAGCCTAAAGGCGATTGCCGTTATTGCGCAGTCAGAGTGCTGAAAACATTTTTGGCACCCTGGCACCCTCAGTGCACAGGACAATGGTGCCAGAGACATATATATTACTTTGCTTTCTGTGTGTGAGGTTGCCTCACCTCACCACTACATGGGGGGCTTTGCCCTGCACACCCCCCCTACTAAAGGATTCTCAACTCCAGGGTGTGCATGTCGGGAGGGGGGGAAAACTTGTAAAATGAGAGGTTCGGGCAGGGCCCAATAAAATCGCACTAGCACCTGGAACTGAACCTAGTACCTCACCTACCCCAACCACAGGCCAACCCCCGATGCCACGACACAGCTCTGCAACCCACCGCAGTGCCATCCCCTACAGCTCCTCCGCCCCCTCCCAGCCCAGGCTCACCATGCTTGGTCACCCCTGCGCATGTACATATGGCCACATCCTGTTGCCCATTTCAGTCACCCCCCCATCCAGTCACCCTACCCTCCCATCTCTGTGAGGGATTTCGCGGAGAATGACTTGCTTTTACGGATGGCGCCCTTACCTTTGTGCCCACCTCATGGGATACTGGGCTGGTAGTAATGATCTAGCACAAAGATGCCAACACACTTATTTTCTATCTGGCAGTTGGGAGGAAGAGGGGAACAAGGCGGCTGTCATGCCAAACAGGGATCCAGAGCAGCAAAGGGGCATAGCAGCTCCAGATTGAGGAGGTGGGCAGCAGGATTTGTTTATTTGTTGCTGGGCTTCCAGCTCTAGGAGGGGCCAATCAGTGTAGCAGCAGCTTCTGGAAGGAGCCAAAAGAGTGGGGAGCATGAGGATTTGAAGTGCAGCCAGGCATTTAAAGACCCAGCCACACTGCGTTCCCAAAGCAGTTGGGAGGAAAAGGTAAACAAGGTGGATATTGGGCCGAACAGCTATCCAGAGCAGCAGAAGGGAACAGCGGCCCCAGACTAAGAAGGCCGCAGTAGGCTTTGTTTATTTGTTGCTGGGGCTTCCAGCTGCAGGAGAGGCCAATCACTATAGCAGCATCTTCTGAAAGGAGCCAATAGAGTGGGGAGCGTGAGAATTAGAAGTGCGGCCGGGCTTTAAAAGGCCCAGCCACATCGCACTCCCACAGCAGTCGGGAGGAAAAGGGGAACAAGGTGGCCATCATGCTGAACAGGGTTCCAGAATAGCAGAGGGGCACAGTGGCCCCACACTGAGGAGGCAGGCAGCAGGCGTTCTTTATTTGCTGCTGAACTTCTGGCTCCAGAAGGGGGCAATCATAGTAGTAGTGGCTCTTGGAAGGAGCCAATAGGGTGGGGAGCGTGATGATCCGAAGTGTGGCCAGGCATTAAAAGGACAGATGTGTTACGCTCCCATAGCAGTCGGAGGAGGAGGAGGGGAACAAGGCAGCCATTGTGAAGAACAGGGATCTGGAACAGCAGAGGGGTACAGTGGCCCCAGACTGATAAGGTGGGCAGCAGGCTTTGTTTATTTGTTGCTGAGCTTCAGGCTGTAGGAGGGGCCAATCACTGTAGCAGCAGCTCCTGAAAGGAACCAATAGAGTGGGGAGCATGAGGATCTAAAGTGCTGCCAGGCTTTAAAAGGCCCAGCATTGCACTCCCATAGCAGTAGAGAGGAAGAGGAGAACAAGGCTGCCGTTGTGCTGAACAGGTATCCGGAGCAGCGGAGGGGCACAGTGGCCCCAGACTGAGGAGGCAGGCAGCAGGCTTTGTTTATTTGCTGCTGGGCTTCCAGCTCCAGAAGGGAACAATTACTGTAGCAGTGGCTCCTGAAAGAAGTCAATGGAGTGGGGAGCATAGGGATTTGAAGAGTGGCCAGGCTTTAAAAGGCCCAGCCACGTCATGCTCCCACGGCAGTCAGGAGGAAGGGGGGAACAAGTCGTCCATCATGCCGAACAGGGATCTGGAGCAGTGGAGGGGCACAGCTGCCCCAGACTGAGGAGGTGAGCAGCAGGCATTGTTTATTTGCTGCTGCGCCTATGGCTTCAGGAGGGGTCAATCAATGTAGCAGTGGTTCTGGAAGGACCCAATACAGTGGGGAGCGCAAGTATTTGAAGTGCAGCCAGGCTTTAAAAGGTCCAGTCGCATTACACTCCCACAGCAGTTGGGAGGAATAGGAGAACAAGGTGACTGTTGCACTGAACAGGTATATGGAGCAGCGGAGGGGCACAGCAGCTCCAGATTTAGGAGGCAGGCAACAGGCTTTGTTTATTTGCTGCTGTGCTTGTGGCTCCAGGAGAGGTCAATCACTGTAGCAGTGGCTCATGAAAGGAGCCAATAGAGTAGGGAGTGTGAGGATTTGAAGTGTGGCCAGGCTCTAAAAGTCCCAGCCACATCATACTCCGACAGCAGTTGGGAGGAAGGGGGTAACAAGGCGGCCATCAAGCTGAACAGGGATCCTCAGTAGTGGAGGAGCACAGCGGCCCCAGACTGAGGAACTGGGCAGCAGGCATTGTTTATTTGCTGCTGTGCTTCTGGCACCAGGCGGGACCAATCACTGAAGCAGCAGCTCCTGGAAGAAGCCAATAGAGTGGGGAATGTGACCCCACACTGAGGAGGCAGACAGCAGGCGTTCTTTATTTGCTGCTCAGCTTCCAGCTCCAGAAGGAGCCAATAGGGTGGGGAGCACAATGATCTGAAGTGTGTAGAGGCTTTAAAAGGACAGCCATGTCATGCTCCCACAGCAGTCGGGACGAAGAGGAGAACAAGGCGGCCATTGCACCAAACAGGGATCTGAAGCAGTGAAGGGGCCCAGCAGCCCCAGACTGATGAGGCAGGCAGAAGGCTTTGTTTACTTGCTGCTGGGCTTCCAGCTCCAGGAGGGGCCAATCACTGTTGCAACGGGTCCTGGAAGGAGTCAATAGAGTGGGGAGTGTGAGGATTTAAAGTGTGGCTGGGCTTTAAAAGATCCTGCCATGTTGCACTCCCACAGGAGTCGGGAGGAAGAGTGGAACAAGGTGGCAATCATGCTGAACAGGGATCCAGAGCAGCGGAGGGGCACAGTAGCCCCAGACTGAGGATGCGGGCAGCAGGTTTGTTTATTTGCTGCTGGGCTCCAGGAGGGGCCAGTAACTCTAGCAGCAGCTCCTAGAAGGAGCCAATAGAGTGGGGAGCACTAGGATTTGAAATGCCGCCGGGCATTAAAAGGCCCAGGTGCATCATGTTCCCACGGCAGTCGGGAGGAAGAAGGGAACAAGATGATTATCATGCCAAACAGGGATCCGGAGCAGCAGAGGCTGGGGGGCATGTCCAATCTGTCATAGGCTGAGTGGAATTGAGGAGGCGGTGCTGTGGCTTGGTACAGAGTTGGAGATAATGGAGGGGGGGAAGTAGGGGCCAGGGGACCTCCCTCAGGGAGCAACATGAGGACATCACAGGAGGGAAGCAACGGTTTGAGGGAGGGGATGGAGATGAACATGAGAACACCTCGTGGGTGGAGCAACAGATTGAAGAAAGGGGATGGGGAAAGGGTGCGGGGGAAAAATGAATGGGAGGTCAGGTACTGGAGGGAATGCTCATGCCAGGAGGAAGGAGCCCTCACGCAACATGGCAGAGGGGGGAGGTAATGGGTTCGCGAAACTGGTGACATTGGGGGTGGAGAAGGGACAGAAGGGTCTCCAGGAAGGGACAAGAGAGGGAAAGGGAGGGGAATTCACAAGGGGGTAGTAGTTGGTCGGCAGGGGATCAAGGGGAGAGGGGCATAGCTGGAGGGACAGTCAAAGGGAGCAGGGATGCAGCAGTACAGAGCAGAATGGATGGAGAAGATGTCAGGGGCATAGCAAAGTTAGCAGTGGAGAATACTGATGGGAGAAAGGCAACAGGGACAGATAGGGAAAATGGTGTCCAAAAGGATAGTTAGGTAGGAAAGGAACAGAGACAGGGACAGACGGTGGGAATTATGAACAGGAGGAGGAGTTGGGCAGAAGAGGAATGGTGGCAGGGATGGGTGGGGAAATTATGGGCAGGAGGAGGAATCAGGTAGGAGAGGAATGGTGGCAGGGATGGGTGGGTGGAAGTGTGTGCTGGAGGAGGAATCAGGAAGGAGAAAAATGGCGACAAGGACAGCTGGGGGAAGTATGTGCTGGGGGAGGAGTCTTGCAGGAGAGGAACGAAGGAGGAGAAACAGGCATAGGAAAATATGGGGATGTACTAGTACTGGGGGATTCAATACTAAGGGGAATGAGGTGGGATAGTAAGGGGGAAAGGCATTGGTGGAGGCCATGCCAGGAATGACAGCTGAAAGAGTGGGAAATCAGTCCTGAAATAAGCTAGAAGGGAAAGGGAGAAACCTCATATAGTTCTATATCTGGTAACAAACGATCTGCTAGTACAACAGAGGTAGTCCAAAAGAGGTTCTAGTAGCTGGGAAGTTTATGCGAGGGGGAAGGTAGAACGGTATTGTTTTTTGACGTGTTACCAGTGCACAAGGTGAGCATGGCTAGAAAATAAAGGGTAGAGGAAGTTAATGAATGGTTGGGCAAATGGTGTCACACAAAAGGATATGGGTTAGAGGGTGGGTGGCGAAAGACCTGGGAGGACAGTAGTCTTTACGCTAAGGATAGACTTCACATAAATAAGGAAACATAGAAACATAGATTTTGACGGCAGATAAGGACCGCTTGGCCCACCCAGTCTGCCCATTTCCCTACCTATTGGATAAGCTGCAGATCCTAGTTAACCAGCAGCCTACTTCTTCCTACCCCCACCCCCTAGAATTGCTTTATGACTGTCCCATGCATGCTTGAATTCCACCACTGTTTTTGACTCCACAACCTCCTCCGGAAGGCCATTCCATGCATCCACAACCCTCTCTGTGAAAAAATACTTCCTTAAATTACCTCTGAGCCACCCCCCTTCTATCTTCAAATTGTGCCCCCTTGTTCTTGCACACCTCTTTTTTGAAAGATGCTACCCTCTTGGACTTTTTGATTCCTTGAGGTACTTGAAAGTTTTTATCATGTCCCCCCCCTCGCTCCTTTCCTCGAGGCTATACATATTCAGCTCCTTAAGTCTCTCTTCATATGTCTTGCGGTGCAGACCCTGCACCATTTTAGTTGCCCTCCTCTGGACGGCCTCCATTCTGTCTATGTCCTTGCAGAGACTGGGTCTCCAGAACTGCACGCAGTACTCCAGATGGGGTCCCACCAACTGTCTGTACAGAGGGATAATATCTTCCTGTTTTCTGCTGATGATGCCTCTCCCTATGCATCCCAGTATCCCCCTAGCCCTCCTTGCTGCCCTCTCACATTTCTTGCCCACCTTTAGGTCATCTGATATGACTACCCCCAGGTCCCTTTCCATTTTTGTTGTTGTTAGTATCTCACCCCCCATTGTGTACTCTTCCCCTTGGTTTTTGTTTCCCAGGTGCATTACCTTGCACTTCTTAGCATTGAATCTAAGCTGCCATACATTTGACCATTCCTCTAACCTTGCCAAGTCCCTTCTCATCCTTTCCACCCCACCTTGTGCATCAACTCTGTTGCAGATCTTTGTGTCATCTGCAAATAGACATATTTTTCCTTCCAGTCCCTCTGCAATATCGCTATAAAGACATTGAAGAGGACCGTCTAATACTGAACCTCATGTACTCCCACTAGTAACCCCCTTTCTTCAGAGTGACTTCATTTACTATTACCTCTGTGTCCTATTCTCCAGCCAATTCTTTACCCAGGCTGTCATCTTGGGACCCACTCCCAGGTTGGCTAACTAGTATATTAATCTTTTGTGTGGGACTGTGTCAAATGCCTTGCTAAAGTCTAGGTAAGCCATGTCCACAGCCCCTCCCTGATCTACTACTTTGGTCACCCAGTCAAAGAAATCTATCAGATTTGACTGGCATGACCTTACCGCTGTGAATCCATGCTGCCTTGGGTCCTGAGCCCCTCTGGCCTCTAGACATTCAACAATTCTTTCCTTCAAAAGTGATTCCATCATTTTCCCTACCACTGAGGTTAAACTAACAGGTCTGTAGTTTTCTGCTTCTGCCTTGCTCCCACTTTTGTGAAGGGGAATCACATCTGCCCTTCTCCAGTCCTCGGGTACCACCCCATCCTCCCATGATTTGTTAAAGAGGGTAGTCAGTGGTGTCACTAGTTCTACCCTTAGTTCTTTTAGAATTCTGGGATGAATCCCATCAGGCCCCATTGCTTTGTCCATCTTCAGTTTTAAGAGTTCTTTCAGAACCCTTTCTTCTGTAAATGGCTGGTATCAACTTCTGTATCCAGAGTGTTTCTACTGTTTGTTTTAGGTACCTCCCCCACTTCCTTTGTAAATACTGAGCAAAAATATTTGTTTAGTATCTCTGCCTTTTTCACAGTCACCTCTGCCCACCCTCCTCCTCTTTATTAAGCCTTACTAGCCCTCCCTTGGTCTTCCTTCGCCCCTGATGTACCTATAAAAGGTTTTATCCCCTTTCTTAACAGAGTTGGCTATTTTTTCCTCGGTTTGGGCCTTTGCTGTTCTGACTGCCTTCCCAGCTTCCTTTTGCTTTAACTGATACAGTTCCCTGTCCTGCTCCTTCTGTGATTCCTTGTACTTCCTGAATGCTTTCTTTTTTTCTTGAATCTTCGCTGCCGCTTCCTTTGAGAACCATAGTGGTTTCTTACATCGTTTCATTTTGTTAATTTGCTTCACACAAAGGCTTGTTACCCCTGTGATGGCAGTTTTTATTATTCCCCATTGTTCTTCCACCCTTCAGGCCCTCATGGTTGCAATGCAATGCAATGTAGAAGGCAGAGGGAAGGGGTGGAGGAAAAGGGATGGAAGGTAGTCACCATGAATACTAGGAGCCTGAGGGATAAAATGAATGACCTTCAGGCCCTCATGGTTGCAAGGGAGGTAGATATGGCAGCCATAACAGAAACATGGGCCACCCAATACCATGACTGGGACCTGGCAGTCCCAGGATACAGAATATTTTGCAGGGATAGGGAAAACAAGAGAGGGGGGGAGGAGTGGCACTATATGTAAAGGAGGGTCTAAAGTGCAATAGGGAGGAGGGGTAGAAGGGAGAAACAGAGTCATTATGGCTGCTAATCCAGGATTCCAGAAATACTACTCTCCGGATGAGAGGCCACAGGCAGAATGTACAGGCCACCATCCCAGACAGAGAAGTTGGACAAGGAACTTGCGAGGCAGATTAGAAGGGCATGTAGGAAAGGGAGTGTGGTGGTGGGGGGGGATTTCAACCTGCTGGGGGTAGATTGAGAAACTCTGACCACCAGCAAATAAAAGGGATCAGATACTGCTGGATGCCTTTCAGGAATGCTTCCTGATACAGGAGGTCAGCGAAGGGAAAGACCTGGATCTAGTGCTCACAAATGGAGAATTGGTGAGGGATATCAAGGTGGACGAACCACTAGTGGGAGTGACCATCGCTCAGTATGGTTCAGGTTGATTATGGGCAAAGAGAGGGCGGAATCCAACATGATGGTACTGGATTTCAGGTAGGCAGATTTTGCAAGCATGAGGGAAGTTGTGAGTGGGTACCTGGCCAGGATCTAGCCTTGTATGAACACAGACCAGAGATGGGAATGCCTAAATAAGGGGATATTATAGGCTACCAATTTCTGTAGCAGGACTCAGACTAAAAATGGCAGGGCGAAAAGGCCAAGCTGGAGGAGCAAAGGGGTTGTGAAAATGGTAAATGTAAAGGTAAAGTGGCCTTTAGGAGATACAGGAAATCAGGGAGGAGGAGGAAGATTGGGAGGAGTACCTGTAGGAGTCAAGGGAGGGGACAAGGGCAGCTAGGGCAGCAAAAGCCACTTAACACCTCAAGTTGGCGCCAGGCATTGAGGGAGAGAAAAACTTCTTCAGGTACATCAGGGAGAAAAGAAGCTGTAAAGAACAGATAGTAAGGATTTAGAAGGAAGGGGGATGGGCAGAAAAGGGGGCAGAAAAGGCAGAAGCACTCAATGACTACTTCTGCTCAGTATTTACGAAAGAGAGAGGAGGAGGAGTACTACCCGAGAGGGATGGGGGGGCAGTAAATGCTGGGGAGGGAGTCATGAAAGGGATGATCAGGGAAGGTAGAGTACTGGAGGGCTTGAGAGCACTGAGGGTGGACAAGGCACCAGAGTGAGATGGTATTCACCCCAGGGTACTGAAGGAGCTAGCAGAGATCCTTGCAGGGCCCTTGGGCCTATTCAATGCCTCACTGAATTCGAGATGCACACCCGATGACTGGAGGTTGGCTCATGTGATTTCCCTGCATAACAGTGGACCCAAGGATGAACCAAGGAACTACAGACTGGTGAGCCTCACGTCCATTATGGGGAAACTAATGGAAACTATCCTAAAGGAGAGGCTGGTGTCCCTGTTGGAGTCCGAGAGGCTGCAGGATAGTAGACAGCATGGCTTTGTAGCAGGCAGATCCTGCCAAACCAACCAGGTAGATTGCTATGATTGGGTAACTAGGCAGATGGACAAGGGCCATGCAGTGGATGTCCTGTATCTCGACTTCAGCAAGGCATTCGATTTGGTGCCACATGGGAGACTTGGAATAAAACTTGAAGGCACTAGGGTGGGAGCAAAAATGGTGAGATGAGTGACAAGGTTGCAGGGAAGACAGCAGAGAGTGGTGGTGGAAAGGAATCTGTCATCCCTGAGGGCAGTAACGAGCGGGGTTCCTCAGGGCTCAGTACTGGGACCAGTGTTATTTGGGATATTTATAGCAGACATTTCCAAGGGCATTAAGCGCAAAATCAGACTGTTAGCAGACAACACCAAGATAGGGGTAGTTGTGGATGCCATAGAGTGGTGGCAGGGGTTTGCTGGAGGATCTAAAAAAGCTGGAGACCTGGTCAGACACTTGGCAGCTGGGGATTAATGGCAAAAAGTGCAAGGTGCTGTATTTTGGGGCAAAGAATCCAAAGAGAAACTACCAACTGGGGGAGGGCTGCAGCTGGCAGAGACCTAGGGAGGAGAAGGATCTGGGAGTAGTTATATCGGTATCAATTAACAACTCCACACACTGTAGGAAGGCTGCAGCAAGGGCCAACAAAATGCTGGGTTGCGTCACAAGGGGAATAACCTCAAGGGGGGAAGTAATTCTGCCGCTGTACAGATCACTTGTTAGACCTCATACGAACATATATATGAACATATGAATGATCCAGTAGAGGAAGGCCATTTGGTCTATCAAGTCTGCTCATAATGCAAGATCCACATCTTGAGCTAATGTCCCGGCCCTCCCTCCCCACTCCTCTCATCCTCCCTTCCCATGAGCATTACTTTCCCCCTATGCCTACCCCAGCCTCTCTTAAAGTTGTCCACTGTCTTCAATGAGATGACCTCTTCTGGCAGTGCATTCCAAGTATCCACCACACTCTCTGTGAAGAAGGGCTTCTAGATCTCCCTTCTAAACCTCCCACCCTCCAGCTTAAGACTGTGCTCCCTAGTTTTCTGGTTGTCACTCAACTTAAAGAGACTCCTTATCAACCTTATTTATCCCTTTCAAGTACTTGAAGGTCCCAATCATGTCACCTCTCTCTCTCTCTCTCCTGTCTTCCAGAGAATACATGTTCAGTGCACTCAACCTCTCCTCGTACGCCTTACCCTGCTGACTCACTATCATCTTTGTAGCCCTCCTCTGGACCTTCTCCTGCAAGTTAATGTCCTTTTTGAGGTGTGGGCACCAGGACTGAACTCCATATTCTAGATGCAGTCTTACCAGTGACCTGTATAAGGGCAGTATAAACTTCTACCCCCTATTACTGATTCCCCTAGATACACATCCCAGCATCTTGTCTGCCGTTGCTGCCACTTTCTTGCACTATGTGGAGTGCTTCAGATCACTAGTGATCATCAGTCTCAGGTCCTTCTCTTCCTCTGATGCAAATACTTGAACTCCACCCAAGTAGTACTCTGTCCTGGGATTCTTGGCTCCAACATGCATTACTTTGCATTTCCTGGCATTGAAGCCAAGCTGCTAGACCCTGGACCACCTCCCCAGCTTTTCCAGATCTTCCTCTAGGTCCTGTATCCCTTTAGCTGTGTCCACTGTCCCGCAGAGCTTGGTGTCATCAGCAAGTAGGCACATTTTGCCCTTAATGTCATCCCCAATGTCACTGATGAAGACATTTAACAACACCAGTCCCAGCACAGAGCCATGTGGGACCTCACTGGTTACCTCTCTGGTACCAGATAACTCTCCCCCCGGAACCACCCTCTGGATTCTGTCCCTCAGTCAGTTTTCTGCCAATCAGGCCATCTGTTCCCAAATCCCAAGATCCACCAACTTCCTGATCAACCTTTTGTGGGGCACAGAGTCAAATGCCTTGCTGAAATCAAGACAGAGGATGTCTACTGCTTGGCCCCTGTTTACTGTCTTAGTGACACAGTCAAAGAAGTCAATCAGATTTGTTTGACATGATCTTCCCCCCCATGAACCCATGCTGCCTTGCATACTGGAGACCATGCTCCTCTGGAAATTCCACCATCCTTTTCTTTAGCATGATCTCCATGAGTTTGCCCACAATGGAGGTCAGACTGACTGGTCTATAATTCCCTGGGTCATCCTTCAGACCGCTTTTGTGGAGGGGCACTACATGTGCTGTTCTCCAAAACTGCAATACCACGTCTGACTCTAGTGAACTGTTAAATCGGTCTGACAGTGGCCCTGCCAGCTCCTCAGCCAGTTCCTTTAGTACCCTTGGATGTACTCTGTCCGGGTCTGGTGATTTGTCCACCTTCAATGCCAGTAGCCCCTCCCTCACTCCATCCTTCTCTAGCACTACATATGTGTTCCCCTCCCTCCCTGCTCCTCTTTCCCCTCCTAAAGGCACTGGTCCGTCCTTCTCCTTGGTGAAGACGGCACAGAAGTATGCATTTAGTACCTCTGCTTTTCCCTGTTATCCTCCACCCACTCCACCACTTTCTTAAGCCTAGCAATCCCTTCCTTCTTGTCCATTTTCTCACTTATATAGCAAAAGAAAGCTTTCTCCCCCTTTTTAATTCCTTCAGCTATCAGCAGCTCCTTCTGTGCCTTTGCTCGCCAGACTTCCTTACTTGCCTCACTAGCCAACCTTTGGTAATTTTCCCTATCCACCTCTCTTTTAGTCTTCCTGAATTTTCTATAGGCCAAACTCTTTTCCCTTACTGCTTGGGCAACCTAAGAACTGAACCAGCTGGGTACTTTGGCCCTTATGTTTTTACCTCTGAGCCTAATGCACTCATCTGTGGCAACCAGTATTCCTTCCTTAATGATGGACCACCTTTGGTCCACCCCCATATCATCTTTGCTGCCTGGCTGATGGCTACTTACCACTTTGCCCATTTTCATGAAGTCCTCCCTCCTAAAATCAAGATTTTGGTCTTAATCAGCATTCTTTCCCTGCCCATATCCAACTGAAACCACACTGTGCAATGATCACTTCCACCTAGTGGCTCCCTGACCATTATTTCCTATACATGCTCCCCATTCATGAGCACCAGATCAAGAATTGCCTCAGCTCTTGTTTGTTCAGTGATGCCCTGAGTCAGGGACCCACTCTGCAGTCCTTCCAGGATCACCTGACTCCCAGTACATGTTGTGGAAGGTAAACCCCAGTCCACCTTGGGCAAGTTGAAGTCCCCCACAATTACCAGTTCTCCTTTCCTCCCAGTTCCAATATTGGTGAGCTCAGTTCCCTGTCCCTCTCCTCATCCTGATTGGGTGGTCTGTTAGCCACCCCCAACCTCACCGTTCTCCCTCTATTGGACCTTAAATGAACTCAAAATGCCTCCACCTCCCCTTCCTCTGACTCCTCCCTTGTGCAAGTTATTCCCTCCCTGTTATAAACTGCCATCCCTCCCCATTCACGACTACACTGTCCCTACTGTATAGTTTATATCCAGGGATCGCAGGTCCCAGTCATGGTGTGATATTGCCCAAGTCTCCGTTACTGCAGCTATGTCCACACTCCTCTCTGCCAATAGTGTCTGCAGACACTTGTTTCCAAGACTCTGCACATTCAGAGACACCGTCCTCCACCTAGAATCTGACTTTCTTTCTCTCCCCTCTGTTCTTCTAGTCACATTTATTCCCTCTGTGTGCACCCTTCCACGTACCCTTGTTATGTGTTCCTCTCACCCTCCACTCTTTACAGTGTTCTCACCCCTTCCACCTCTTCCCTCCAGACCTCTTCCATCACTGTGGTGGGGAGGCCTCTTGGAGTCTGCAGGCCTGCATGCCCACTACCCCCCCCCAACAGTAGTTTAAATTAAGTGTAGTGGTTATGTATTCCCCCAGTTTGTCCCCGAGTACCATCAAACCCTTCCTACTGAGGTGTAACCTGTCTGATGAAAAGAGTGCTTTGTTTGACCAGGTCTCCTCTCAGTCCCCAATACAGTTAAACATCTCCTCCCTGCACCATTTTCTCAGCCAGTCATTAAAATCCTCTATTCTTCTTTTCCTGGCTGTGCTGGCCCTTGGTACTGGTATCACCTCTGAGAAGGTCAGCAAACTTTCTTCCTTCCTCCATGCAGATCTTCCCTAACTCTCAGAACCTACTTTTCACTACCTCACCTTCCTCCCCAGCTAGGTTGTTGGTTCTCAAATGTATAACTAAGTTAGGTTTTCCTCCAACCTCCCTTACTATTTCCCTTATTCTTTGGCCCACATTCCCTACTATCATCCTTGATATACAAACCACCCTCCTGCTTGCATTTGGGTCCCCTTTCCTTCCCAATCCCCAGTGAATACCCCTAATTATGGAGTCGCCTATAATTGCTACCCTTCCATCCTTGGCACCTGTGCTCCCCATCTTTCCTTTCTTACCTTTGGTACTAGCTGCTTCCCCACCTAACTGCTCCCTCTGCACCCTGGTGAACTTATCTCCACATCCGCAATTTATCACCTTAACTGTTTTTCCATCTCCCACTCTACCCCTCCCCTTCTGACTCTCTTTCTATCTGCTTTCAGTTTTCCCTCCCCCTCTTCCTTTCCTTTTCTCTCCCTCCCCCACCATTCTCCACTCCATTTTGCCTGCCTCCTCTTCTCTGCTCACCCAGATTAGTTCCATCTCCTCTCCCCTGTACTCCTACTCTCGGCTCTGGATCAACCTGATCTCCTACTGGCTCAACCTGACTTCCTACCTGACCTCCTGCTGCCCCATCCCCCCCCTTCCAAGTGTAACCCCCTTACAAATGGGGGTTCCAAAAAGCCTCTATAGAGCTTGTCTAAGTGTTTCCCTGCCTGCTGCCATTTGGCATTTAAGCCGTTAGATTGGCACTGTAAATGCTGGAAGAGCCTGCACATACTGTCTCTTTAAGAGCCGTCTGCTTGCAGACATGATTACTGTTTTCTAGGGGGAGTGGTGTTTCTCTGCTCAAATCCCACCTGAACTGCGGGGAAATCGCTCCATTTCTGCAGTCACTAAGAGCGCAAAGGGAGCCTAAATGAAAGATGTAACTGTTTGCCTGAAACCAGTTAGAGTGTTAAGTAAAAATGCAGTTTGTCAAACCTGCCTTTCTTGCAGCTGGGACTCCGTATGTTTTGCCCCTCCATTTTGGATCTGAACTGCTAAAGGGGTCCAATCAGTGTGGGGGGGACCTCTAAAATGGAGTTTGTTCGGATCAACCAGAATTTGGACTCTCCTGGGAGCCGGCTTACAATGAGGAGATACAAATTGATGGGGTGGTGCGAAGCTGAGGAAATGGACTCCCAAAAGGCCGTCTTATTGCTGGATGTCTCTTTGGGGATTAAAAGCATTGACACTGTCTCTACTGTAGAACATGTTGAATGTATGGGCAAGGTGGAAGTAAAAGGGCAATATGCCGACTTGCTCGAACAAACACTGCAAGTGCTGCTTTCATGTAGTATCCTGTTAGACCCTGAGAAGGTGCCCCCTGTGATTTTGCCCAAAGGTACCCAGAAGGGATGGAGGGTTATTCACACACATAGTGGTTTGGTCACCCTGAGTGGGTCCCCTAGTACCAGTAGCTTTAAAGAAAAACTGCTCAAATTGTTAGCCGCAGAAGGAAGAACTGCTCAGGAACTGGTAAAAGTATTAGACATTTCGGGTGACCACACTCCCCTGCCTTCCCCAGGTACATCTCCTGGGTCCTCTAAGAGCTCCAAACTAGCCACACCCCCTATGGTTATTCCACTCATTCAACTGGATTCCTATAGGAGATTGAGAATTTTCTACGGTACTGTTCCAGTGCCTTCAGGAGAAGATGATTTGGAGACCTGGATGGACTACGCTACCCCTTTAGTACAAGAGTGGCAGTGTTCCAAGGGGGAAAAGAGAAAATGGTTGATGGAAAGTTTGAGGTTTCTGGCACTGGAAGCTATTCGATTCCTATGGGCCACTAGTCCGGAGGCCACTGCAGCAGAATATCTTTCCACATTAGAGGGGATATTTGGCAGCACAGAAACCGGAGATGATCTATTATGGAAGTTCAAGTCAGCTAAACAGTAAAGAAATGAGAAATTGTCTACTTTTGTTATTAGGATGGAAAGGGCTTTGCAAAAGGCCCACCGAAAAGGGGATTGCCTGCCCAAGCGCTAAACCAGGTCCGATTAGATCATATATTGAAGTCAGCAAGATTTTCAAGCGTAATATTGCTGAAACTCAAATTGCAAGACAGGAGGGCCAACCCTCCCGAGTATTGCCACTTGATGAGAGAGATTCGTGAGACTGAAACTGATGAAGAAGGATGGGAACCCTATGCTGGGGCTGTGAACCCTTGTCAGACCCCTGAGAAGAGTGAGCCAGATGAGGCTCAACAGCTGAGAGGTTTGATTAAGGAATTGACTGAGACCTACCGGGAACCAGATCTGTATCAGGCTCCCCTGAACCTAAAAGTGGAGTGGGAGTGCATGTCGTTTCTTCTGAAACCCAGATCAAGAGCAACTTGAGAGAAGAAATAAGGGACTTAAGAGAGATGGTGAGGGAACTGCAATGGGCTGCTCTCACCCCCAACAGAAGTGGACACCCAGAGGTCCAATGGTGTAAATCCCCAGTTCAAGAAGAGTCCTGCAGGGCCCCAGAGATGCCCAACCAGATAAGAGAGCCCCCTTCCTCCAAGAACAACAGAGACACTAAGTTCTGCTACCATCGTGTAGAGGATGGACACTTTCAGTCTGCTTGTCAGCTGCCAGAAAACTTGAGAAAAGTTACTAACAGGTTAGTGGTCTGGCATCACAAAACCTATGCCCGGTCACCAGGGGGAACCACCCAGAAAACTTTTGCCACCACAGCCAATGCCTGATCGACATCCCAATTAATGCTCCCTGAATGGTCCGAGGTCGTGGGTCCCTCCATGGAGGCTACTGTGAAAGTGAATGGTGTACCCACAAGAGCTGTGTTAGACAGTGGCTCCCAAGTGACAATTATGTTTCAGGACTGGTATCAGCAGCATTTTCTAATGTACCCCTGCAACCCTTGGAAGGACTACATGTTTGGAGCTTCAGTGAGAAGGCCTACCCCTACTATGGCTATATGCAAATGTGGTTGTCCTTTCCCACCTCTGAAGCTGGAGTGGCAGAGCAAGTGGAGACCTTAGCTTTAGTGTGTCCCCCTTCTGGACTGTATGATGGGGTTCCATTGCTGATTGGAACTAATGCACATATGTTTGGGTGACTGGCACAGTAGTGTTATGAAAAACAAGGGTCCTGGACTGGTAGGGCCCTCAGAATTCCGGCCTTGATCAAGAAGGCCTATGAGGCACAGAGAGATGCTGACAGAATGGAACCAGAGGAACCGGTTGGGGTTGTCTGGAAGAAGGATCCTGAATCTCTGCTTTTGGGGGTTGGACAATCATCAGGTTTATTACCTGGTGGTGTACCACTCACTACCTCAGACCAGGTGCGTAACCTGGGCATTATTTTTGACGATGGATTGACCTTAAAATCTCAGGTGTGAGCTGTCGTCGAATCCTCTTTTTATCATCTGAGGAATATTGCCCGGGTGAAGCATTTGGTTCCCTCGGATAATCTTCCAACATTGGTTCATGCCTTTGTTATGACCCGTCTTGACTACTGCAACTCCCTCTACCTAGGGCTTCCAGGGGTTGATATCTACTGCTTGCAGCTGGTGCAGAAAGCGGCGGCAAGGCTTTTGACTGGGACATCTTGGACCAGCCATATTACGCCTGTGCTCCGCGGGCTGCACTGGCTGCCTATTCAGTGGCGGATCACCTTTAAGGTTGGCTTGCTAACCTTCAAAGCCCTACATGATCAGGGACCCGGCTACCTTAAAGATCTCCTGGTGTCCTACAGCCCTCTCCATTCCATCAACGAGGGATTGTTAGAGATTCCCAGGGTTCGATTAAAGATGTCTGGTTCTTGTGCTTTTGCTTTTTCAGCACCGACCCTGTGGAATTCTCTACCTCATCGGTTGAGAGAATGCCCAACCGTCAGTAGATTTAAAACTGAGTTTAAAGCTTATTTATTTGACCTGGCTTTCCCTAGTGATTTATAATGCAAATTTTATGTTTTAATGTTATTGATATTGGTTATTTGTTTCTATGTTAAGTGCCTTGGTTTTGAAAGGCGCTATAAAAATAAAGATGAATTGAATTGAAAAATTGAATTTTGGCACCAAATGCCCAATGTGTCCTGCAAGGAGAGGTTCATATGAAAAAGGATGTCAAGAACAAAATATTAATGCTGGATGCACCAGGAGATGAAAAACTGTCTGAGGGGCTGCTGGTCAAGCCAAGTATTCTGCCTGCTAGAACCCATGCTTTTGCCAGAAGAGTGATGGTTCAAGTTAACCACATGTCTGACAGGGAGATTCGAGTAAACCGAGGTTGCACCCTGGCTACTGTGCATTGTGCAGATACTGCCATGCTACCCAGTAACAAGAGTTTGGGAAAAAGTGATAGAGTAACACCTGACTTGTTTGATTTCGGCGACTCCCCATTGCCTGCTGAATGGAAAGTGAGGATCAGTAAGAAGCTTGCACAAAGGGACCAGGTGTTCTCTTTACAGGAGTGGGATGTAGGCTGCATGCAGGGGGCCAAGCACCATATCCGGCTGCAGGATGATAGGCCATTTCGTGAGCGGTCTCGATGCCTGGCACCTGCTGACATGGACGATGTGAGGCGACATCTACAAGAGATGTTAGCTGCTGGAATAATACAAGAATCCTGAAGCCCATATGCATCTCCCATTGTGGTAGTGAGGAAAAAGAATGGGACTGTGAGGATGTGCGTAGATTATCGCACTTTAAACCGGCAGACTATCCCTGATCAGTATACAATGCCATGCATTCAAGATGCTGTGGACTGCCTGAAAGGTAGCAAGTGGTTTTCCGTGCTGGATCTTCGCAGCGGGTACTACCAGATCCCGATGGCCCCAGAAGACCGTGAGAGGACAGCCTTTATCTGTCCACTTGGTTTCTATGAATTTATTTGGGGGACATGAATTTATCAGAGTGCCTGGTGTATTTGGATGATGTTATTGTGTTTGGCAGCTCGCTGGAGGAACATGAGGGCAGATTGTTCAAGGTGTTGGACCGACTAGAAGACTTTGGCCTGAAGTTGTCCATTGATAAGTGTCAATTCTTTCAAACATCCGTAAAGTATGTGGGGCACATAGTTTCTACTGAAAGGACAGAGACAGACCCGAGTAAAGTTGAGGCCCTGACCACCTGGCCACAGCCCCAAAATCTAAAAGAATTGCAAAGATTCCTGAATTTCTCTGGTTGTTATTATCAGCGTTTCATCAAGGACTATTTAAGAGTGATACACCCTTTATTTAACCTTACTCAAGGGTACCCTCCAACCCACAAAAAGATACCAAAAATCAGCCTCCCTTGAGACTTAGAGAGTGTATTTTCATCCAAATGAAGTATTTGGGGCCCGCTGGACTCCTGATTGTGAGACTGCTTTTCATAAGATCATATATCAACTTACCCATGCTCCAGTATTGGCCTATGCAGATCCAACAAAACCTTATGTCCTGCACACTGATGCTAGTTTGCAAGGGTTGGGAGCTGTGTTGTACCAGGAATATGAGAATGGTTTAAGACCCATGGCTTTTGCCAGCGGAAGCCTGACCCATTCCGAAAAGAACTATCCAGTACACAAGTTAGAATTCCTAGCTCTGAAGTGGGCCATTGTGGACCAATTCCACGAACACTTGTATGGGGCTAAAAATACTGGTAAAAACTGACAACAATCCCTTGATTTATGTCCAGACTTCAGCCAAATTAGACGCCACTGGCCATAGGTGGCTTTCTGCATAATGTACATACGACTACGCTGTTGAATACAGAGCAGGCCTGAACCACATAGATGCTGATGCTCTCTCACGGAGACCTGCCACCAGAATGACTGGGTCAGACTGTCAGAACCTGATATTCGAGCACTCTCCCAGAAGTTTGACTGGGAGGAACAAATGTCCATGGATGCAGTGGACTGTATGGTGGATTGTTTGGGACCCTCTGAAAATTGCATTCCTGCTGCTTATTGCCACTTCTCTGCCTTGGACACTGGTGCTTTGCCTCAATTCAATAATGACAGTATTCAGCAGGCTCAATCCCCGAGATCCCATGATCAAATCAGCTCTAGAAGCCCTCCAAACAGGGAAAGATGTGTCAAAGTTATGTTCAACTGATCTGAGAATTGCATTGTTATATAAAGAAGGTCCTAAGTTGAAACTGATCAATGGAATGTTATAGAGTGAGAGACAGTAGACAGAGGGGGACAAATAGACAAGCAACAGTTAGTTTTCCCTACTGCCTTTCGAGACTTGGTGCTGAGGTCCCTACACAACTACATGGGGCACCTTGGCATAGACAGAACACTTGACTTGGTGAGATCCAGATTTTATTGACCTAAAATGGGGGCTGATGTCGAACAACACATTAGAACTTGTAGTCACTGCTTACAGAGGAAAGCTTTGCCACAAAGGGCTGCCCCTCTTTAACATCACCACTAGTGCCCCCATGGAACTGGTCTGTACTGACTTCCTGAGTTTGGAGCCAAATCGAAGAAATATTAGTAATGTGCTGGTGGTCACCGATCATTTCACCCGATATGCCCAAGCTTTTCCCACCAAGGACCAGAAGGCCTCAACTGTGGCCAAAGTGCTTATAGAAAACTTTTTTGTTCACTATGGGGCACCACAAAGAATCCATTCTGATCAAGGAAGGGACTTTGAGAGTCGTCTGATCAAAGAGATGCTTTCTCTTGGGATTGCAAAAGTCCAGAACTACCCCTTATCACCCCCAAGGGGACCCACAGCCTGAATGTTTCAAATGCACTCTGCTAGATATGCTGGGCACCCTTCATCCCAAAGACAAGCCTAGATGCAGCCAACAAATCAGCACCCTGGTACATGCCTACAACTGCACCAAAAGTGATGCCACTGGGTTCTCCTCCCACCGCCTGATGTTTGGAAGAGAAGCCTGACTGCTGGTATATGTGTATTTTGGAGTTTCCCCTGATAGGGTTCAAGCAGCTAATCATTTACAGTATGTGCAAAAGTTAAAGGTCCAGCTAAGTCATGCATACCAACTAGCTTAAACCATGGTTGCCAAAAGAAATCTGGCCAACAAAGAAAGATATGATAAAAAAGGGAAAGCACTGGAACTCCAGGAGGGAGATTGGGTGTTGCTAAGAAATCTGGGACTGCATGGCAAACACAAGATTGCTGATAGGTGGCACCATCTCCCCCACATTGTGGTAGGCAAACTAAATGATCTGCCCGTGTACAAAGTAAGGCAGGAGAAATAACTCAAAAGATGTGAAAACTAAGCATAGAAACCATTTACTGCCCATTGGACAACTCTTGATTGAGTCTGAGCCCCCAGAAAATGCCCCCTCTGGACCAGTGACTAGAGTGGCTGCTGAGAAAAAAATCAAGAAAGCCTGCACTCACAGAAGCTGAGTTAAAGTGTTCCCCTCCACAAGTCCCAGTTGAACATGACTGTCAGTCCCTGTCAGAGGAAAGTGAGTGTGGCTTTGAATACTACCCTTCTTACGAACTGAGTCAATTGTTTCGGAGCAATCCCCTAGTCAATCCTGGAGATGAAGCTGGGTCTTCTGGACTGTCTAAGCCCCAGCTTTGTCCCTGGAGCCAATGTTCCCAGAAAGTGAGGTGCAAAGCATCAAGTCAGATGATATGGAATCATTGTGTATGGCTGAACTGTTTAAGCTTTCAGAGGAGGAAAAATGATGAACGGGAACAGACATACCAGATATACCAGAACAAGAAGAGTATTTTGAGTGCCCTGATGGTCCACTAGCAGTGTTTGAAAGCTCACCATGTGAGCCAAGTGTTGTGGACTCAGAGATTGTAACTCCTGGAGCTGAAAGTGCCCAAGGTCTAGCCTCTTTACCCCAATGGAGACTCCCCTGGCAAGTAAAGACAGTGCTGAAAGTGAGTCTAACAGTGCAGAGACTGTAACAGTTCCCCCATAGAAGGACTGGTCGAGCTGTGAGGCCTGTGGTACATTTAAACTATGAGTCCCTGGGCAGACCTGTGGACCTGTCCCTTAACATGGTCCATGAGGGAGTGTACGTGACCCCGAGCTCGTTGCCCTAACTAAGCCTGGGAAATAATTCCAGATTACTTGTCTTGCCCTCTGAGTATGGTGCCCCTGCCCCGTCCAGCCCCAGGATAGCTGATAGGAAAGGGCCCCTCTTTTCCAGTTTCATGTACAGGAAGGGTTCCCTGATGCTGAAATGTTGTTGTGTATACAATATGATAACCTGTGGTAAGCTGTGAAATACTGAATAAGTACGTATGATCAAGAACATCTGACTGTGATTTAAAGAATGCAAATCCAACTGTTAGTAATGTAAATGTATTTAGTAGTTTTAAAATTGTTATAAGGGTAACTACGTGACATGGACGCCAAGTTCTTTTCACGCCAGGAAGGGTGTAACCCCCTTACAAATGGGGGTTCTGAAAAAGCCTCTATAGAGCTTGCCTAAGTGTTTCCCTGCCTGCTGGCATTCGACGTTTAAGCCGTTAGATTGGCACTGTGAGTGCTGGAAGAGCCTGCACATACTGTCTCTTTAAGAGCCGTCTGCTTGCAGACATGATTACTGTTTTCTAGGGTGGCTGATGTTTCTTGCTCGAATCCCACCTGAACTGCTGGGAAATCACTCCATTTCTGCAGTCACTAAGAGTGCAGAGGGAGCCTAAATGAAAGATGTAACTGTTTGCCTGAAACCAGTTAGAGTGTTAAGTAAAAATGCAGTTTGTCTAACCTGCCTTTCTTGCAGCTGGGACTCTGTGTGTTTAGCCCCTCCATTTTGGATCTGAACTGCTGAAGGGGTCCAATTAGTGTGGGGGGACCTCTAAAATGGAGTTTGTTCGAACCAACCAGAATTTGGACTCTCCTGGGAGCCAGCTTACAATGAGGAGATATAGCTAGTAATTCTGGGAAGTGAAGTTCTGGACCTTGGCACCTAATTGCACCAATGGGGAGAGTTTCTGAGTGATTGACACCTGAGTTCACCAACTGGACCGGGTGTTGCCCGAAGAGAATGCTCTGTCTTGTGACTGGGAGGGCAGATCAGCTGTGACAGTGAGGAGAGAAGGAGCTCCAAGCTTCTGCACTGTATATTTTCGCGCTGGAAGCGCGTGAGAGTCCTAAAGTTGGGCTGTTGCATTGCCAACTTGACTCAGACTGAATCCGAGACTACGGAGAGGAAGAGAGGCTGAAAGAGTGGAAACCAGGCTCACCCTGTAGAAGACTGGAGAAATTGCTGAATCGCGCTTGGTCTGTCAGGAATTGAAGCTGCAGTGTGAACTCCCGGGTGTTTGCAATAAGTGCGACTGGGACCTGAAAGCAGCTGCCTGGTATAGTAATTTCCTTTACATATAAATGTGTGGAATACTTGTGAGGAATAGCTAGTCTGATTCTCTAGTCACCGTGCGGTGTAGACTGAAAGTCAAGCTGAATGTATTCGGACTGAATCTGTCTGCTGATCAAAGCCGTGTGGCCTGGCTTGTAGAAGCTCATCTCCCTGCTGTGTGTGTCTGGCAATCCAGAACCACCATATGTGCCAGGTTTTCAGCGTGGGGTATTGTGAGTACCAATCAGGGCATCCCCTGTGACCGGTAAACCATCAACAGTGTTTCATCTGATTTTCTTTCCTTCATTTTCTCAAAGACTGAGCCATCCGGCTCTGGATTACAATTGGGTGTTGTGCATATTTTTCTCTACAGGACCTCATCCATCTGCACCTGCCGGCCAACCCCAGGCAACGGACCTGGCTAGCCTCCCCCAACCTGGGTACCCAGAGTGTGACTTTTTGGACCCTGTAATGTGCACAGTACTGTGGTTTAATTCTGCCAATTAACCTGATTTCCCCCTCCCGTGTTTTAGTCCCCCTAAATAAACTAGATTTGATGTTGTTAAACTTTAAACTGTCTGAAGTGTCAGTACCTACATATCAAGCATTGTATTGGTTGGTGTACTGTATGCTGATTAACCTTATTTTACAGGGGGTCCTCAGAGACGAACCTCTGAATCAGTCTCGAGGGAAAGTGGTACTTTATGATTGAATAGTGTGTACATGTGGTGTATTGGGACTGTAACTTCTGTGCATTGTGTAAGCCACTAGAGGGAATAAAGGGGGCCTCAGTGTCCCAGAGGGTTGTGCCCAAGCTAGTCTAACCACTACAAACCCTGACCTCTGGGTGGAGGCACCTGCTACAGAACCTAGGCCCCTCAACCTGTCAGAAGTCAAGCAGGCAGGGGTAGTAGCCCTTGGGATAGTGTCACCTGGGGGTTACACAGACAGTGGTGCAAAACTATGCAATAAAGACACCCCTTTAGAATTTCCAACCTCCTATGCTACTCTCACACACCCACCCTTATCTTTACCACTTGCCATTCCTCCACCCTGGGCTCTTTAGTCCTCTGAGGAAGAGATACTCCTGTATACTGCGTGCTCCTCCCCACTCCAGTCCCCTGCCTGATGCCCTCACTCCACTAGGCATCACCCCTCTACCTTTCCCTCCACTGCTCTACTCAGTACTCAGTGGCAGTACTGGCAATCATACCTGAAAAGGGACATAAAATTACTGGAATGGGTGCAGCGCAGAGCAACTAAGATGATACAGGGACTGGAGACCTTACCATATGAAAGAAGGCTTACGGAGTTAAACATGTACTCACTGGAGGAGAGGAGGTACCTGGGGGGGGGGCAGACATGATCAAGACATTCTAGTATGTGAGAAGGATAAACAGGACTAGTACAGATGGGCTCTTCACAGTAAGGGTGGGGAGGGATACTAGGGGCCATGACATGAGATTGGAAGGGGTCAGGTTCAGAACGGAAATGAGGAGGCACTTTTTTATGGAGAGGGTGGTGGCACAGTGGAACACGTTACCAGTGGAAGTGGCAGACTGTAGAACAGTGGGCTGCTTCAAAAGGGTCTGGGATAGGACAGGGGGAAGATAAAGGGAAGGGTGAGGAGGGAGGGTCAGCTGCAGAATAGGGCTGCTTGCTGCAAAATCAAGCAGACTCAATAGGCCAAAATGGCCTTTTTCTGCTGGCAATTTTTTTGTTTGTATGTTCAGAGTTATATAGGGCAGGTAGTAATGATCTAGCTTAAACAAGCCAATACAATTACCATCTATCTGGCAGTTACTTTATATAGGGCAGGTAGTAATGATCTAGCTTAAACAAGTCAATACAATTACTGTCTATCTGGCAGTTATATAGGGCAGGTAGTAATGATCTAGCTTAAACAAGCCAATATAATTACTGTCTATCTGGCAATGGGTGGAAGCCTCACAACTGTTAACAAAACAAGCTAATATTTAGGTTTTATTTCCAGGGCTGACTGGCCCAACTAATCTGCCCGGCCCTACCTATAGTATGATGCACTTCAGCTCTGCTGTTTGCCCACCCTCCACAGGCCCACTCAGCAAGAGACCCACAATTGTCCTCTGAACAAACCTGGTTTCAGCTGGGCCAGAAATTCTTTGACATTATTACATAGAATAAGCAGCGGTCTGATAATGCAGTTGCCAGGTGGAGACGCTTACTATGCCTGCACCCTGGACTCATGCCCCTAGCTGGAAGCAACTTGATAGGAGGACTCTTAAACCCATAAGATGGGTGGTAGCCTTTCCCACTGCACTGCTGCTTGGTGCTTTAGCGTGGCTCATGAGGTACATTTGGAAGCTGTGGGTGATCTGGGAATGCACCC
Organism: Neoceratodus forsteri; assembly: GCA_016271365.2. Taxonomy (NCBI): domain Eukaryota; kingdom Metazoa; phylum Chordata; order Ceratodontiformes; family Ceratodontidae; genus Neoceratodus; species Neoceratodus forsteri. Next base: position 186,144,661 of record CM057459.1, on the reverse strand, counting down.
TACCTAAAGAGAGGTCAGAGAGGGAGAAACATCGGCAGAGGATGGACTGGCCCGAGGAGAGGACTTTGGCACGTCGACCAGTGCTACTCTGCTTTCTCGGGGAAGGGACTGTCTGCTCTGTCCGTCACCAGATCACCAAGCCTCAGCTATGGTAGCCTGCCAGAAGTTTAGAGGAAGTTAAGTGGAGTCCCTGGATAGTAGAGTAGGTTACCCTGCTTAAGTGGAGGACCAATAACCACATAGTTATTAGGCATAACAATACGCAACCTATCTGGCAATTATATAGGCCAGGTCATAGTGATTGAGCATAAACAAGTCAACACACTTACTTTCTGTCTGGCAGTTATATAGGGCAGGTAGTAATGATCTAGCATAAATATGCCAACACACTTACTTTCTATCTGGCAGTTGGGAGGAAGAGGGGAACAAGGCAGCCATCTCGCCAAACAGGATCCAGAGCAGTGGAGAGGCACAGCAGCCCCAGACCGAGGAGGTGGGCAGCAGGTTTTGTTTATTTGCTGCTGAGCTTCTGGCTCCAGGAGAGGCCAATCACTGTAGCAGCAGCTCCTGAAAGGAGCCAATAGAGTGGGGAGCATGAGGATTTGAAGTGTGGCCAGGCTTTAAAAGGCCCAGCCATTTCGTGCTCCCACAGAAATTGAGGGGGAGAGGGGAAGAAGGCGGCCATCACACCAAACAGGGATCCGGAGCAGCGGAGAGGCACAGTGGACCCAGACTGAGGAGGCAGGCAGCAGGCTTTAGTTTTGTCACACTCAGCCACCCGGACCCGAACACTATCAAATAGCCTTGGTGGGAGGAGCTGGAGCTGCAGAGCTGGGGAAAAGCTGAAGGCATGCTCTCTGGGGAACAGCCTACAAAGGAGAAGGTCGGGAAGGAGCTGATTACAACTTGGACAGAGCTGTGGGTGAGTCTGCTTATGGCATTACTGACCATAGAGGGGTGAGGGGAAGGTTGCTGGTATTGTACTGAAGGTGTGTTAAGGACAAGTGTGTAAGATCTAAGATTTGGTAAAGAAGTATAGATAGTTCTGTGCTGCGCGGTACTGTAGACAGTAGGATCTCAATCTATGATTTGGGAAAGGATATGGAGTTAGTAATGTAAATTGTTGTTCATTAAGTTTGCTTGCGTGCATGCACAAGAAACATGTTGTGACAGCTTGCTGGAGTAGCAGGTTGTGTAGATGCAGCAGTGTTGTGGCCAGTGCCACCACTGCTTTTTTGGGGCTTGTCTCTGTGGCACAAATGAATGAGCACACTGTCTATGACAGCAGCTCAGAAGCATGCAACCAACTTGAAAGAAATGCGCTGCTACAATGATAGAGCACCCCCTTATTGCAGGATGTGCCTTGCCCAGTGTAACATTTCAATAAATATGGCGGCTGTCGCCATCCGCCTCTCAGTCCTGCCTGAAAGACAACATCAGGGGTGCCCAATCTCCCTGCAGGAATGCCCCCTTCCCAGTTCATTTGCTGACAGGGGGCCCCAATCCCCATCAACATAATGTCCCCTTGTTCATTTGTGTGCTGATGGGGGTGCCCAATCCCCATCAGCTTCAGTCCCCCTCCCAAAATAACGCAGGTGGCACACTGGGAGCCCACCCCAGTGTGCACAAAGTAAACCTGAAACAAAAAAAAACCTTCTCCTGATGTCTTTTTTTTTCCTGTAAAAGAAAAAACGGTCCCTCGTGGTCATGATGCCCCCTACCCAATCCGCACCCACCCTCTGCGCACCCCACTTCCCAGGTCCTCCCCTCACCCCATACTTACCTCCGGAGCCTGGCGCGATCATCTTCAGTGGAGTGGAAACACGTCTGCACTCTTCAAAGCCGACTGCGAACTGAAGAAGTGCCGGTAAGCTGTATAATGGCATAAATGGGGGGGTTTCCACCTAGGTGGCTATCTCAGTCATTTTTGTCACTTTTGGTACCAAAGTTTCAACATGGGGTTCTTGGGACCTCACCTCACTGCTCAGTCACTGTCATGTCATTATTTGGTCCTGAAAGGAGATTTCTCTGTCACTGCGTGGAATCATCTTTCAGGTCCAATTAAAGAAATGACAGTGTCACTGTTTATGAGATGGGCTCCTGAAAAGCCTATGTTACAAATTTGGTGAAAAAATTCCAAAAAAATAAGTGTGTTACAAGTGTGCTTTCGTGGTTCCCACGCACGCGTGTAACTTCGAGAATTTTTAATATTTTCACTCCAGATTTTCAACATAGCCATTTTTCCACAACTCATTATGAACAATACAGCTGTCATTTTTCACATCCTGCCAAAACGTGTTTTCACACATCTAGCGCACAGTGACAAGGTTGCTATGCGAAATCAATGTTTGGGACAGATTAAGAAAATCACAGTGACAGTATTCATAAGGAGAGGTTCTAAAAAGCCCATGTTGCAAATCTGGTGAAATAATTCCCAAAAATGACTGCGCTACCAGCGTGCATTGCACAGTTTCTATGCACGCTTGTAAGTTCGCCAATTTTTTATATTTTTACTCCAGATTTTCAGCATTGTCATTTTTGCGCACTGCCTAATGAACAGTACAGCTGTCATTTTTCATATCCTGCCCAAAACATGTTTTCGCACCTGTGGCACACAATGGGCGTGGTCACTGTGCGAAATTAACGTTCAGGACAGATTAAGAAAATCACAGTGCCACTGTTCATGAGCGGAGGTCCCAAAATGCCTATGTTGAAAATGTGGTGTAAAAGATCCCCAAAACAATTGCATTACACGTGTGTGTTGCGTAGTTTCTACGTACGTGTGTGACTTCAGTTTTTTTATATTTTCACTCCAGAATTTCAACATTACCATTTTTTTACACCTCCTCATGAATAGCTCAGCTGTGATTTTTCACATCCTGTTTGAAACGTGTTTTCACACCTGTGATGCCAAATGGTGCAGTCGCTGTACAAAATTACCTTTTGGCTGACAAACTGATAGTGTCACTGTTCATATGGTGGGGTCACAAAAAGTCTATGTTTGCAACTTGGAATGAAAATACCAAGAAATGCCCAGGTCATTAGGGTTTCTGATCATAATGCCCTACCCTGTAGGGACTGACAGATGTCAGGGGTGTGACTTAAGATTTTTGACAGTAATGTTCACGCCATTCCACACTCCTACCCTGTAGCCAGTGGCAGGCATTGAGGTGTGCCTTGGACTCTTCAGCCCCAAAGTTTACCCCATTCTCCTATACTGCACCAATTTCAGCGTAGTTCCTTACGAAATGAGGTGAGTGTAAAGCCCCAACACCCCAAGGCACACCTCGACACTTGTCGGTGTCTGCAGGGTAGGGTAAGGTGAAATGGCATCTGTGTTAAGGGTGATGACCCAAAGGCACACCCCAGTGCCTGTTCATCTCTGCAGGGTTGGGGTGGGGTTGGTATCAGTTCAGTACTTCACTGCCATTCCTAATCTGTATCTGTCTAACTCCTGCACTTCCAATGCTAATGCCAGCAAGCAAAGATTCAGCATTGGCAAATGATTGTAATTAAATCCACTGACAGCAAAATAAGTGATGATTCACTATTATAAAATGGCAAGAAAAAATCTAGAAATCTCATTGGCCAAGAGAACAGCTGACCGTACATTAAATCTCTATATATGCACAGTCATCCTGGTCTTAAACCACATCATACAAAGTGCAAATCAGTTCTCCTACAACCAGAACTATCTTCCATCAGTCTCTCTATAACCAGAACTGAACTTCCACCGTAAGCATTGCTGCTACTTTTACACTGCAGAAACCTTCAACTGGGCCCTAAAAATAAAATTACCTTAAATACAAAATAAAGCAAATTAATTGAATGTTGTTTACCAGATCATCACACTCTCCTTATACACATAAGCAAATTAGAAACATTAAGTATTATTTATAGTTTTCATTACAACTGTTTCTTTGCTAACAGTGAAAAATCCCCCTTCTGTCTTTACCTGTTCATCAGGGAACTCTCTTCTTCTTGCCCTAACAGTTAGAACATTGAGTCTCTGGCTCTAAAACAGGCCTCTGTTGGGCATGTACAGTATGCTAGTAGAGGAACATTCCGCTAGTAGAACTGAGCAGAATTCTGAATCTCTGTATTCCATGGTAAACATTCCATGATAAACATTCCATTTCATGAATATGTGAAAACATAGAAAAAAAACAGAATGAAGAAAGTAAGCAATAATACTGTTTGTAACATGGTAATTAATAACAATGCAAACAGAGCATCCCAGTTCATTCAAAGTCATCAGCTGGTCAAAACCAAGCGGGTATTAATCCCCACAGTAATACCCACTGCTGCTATCCCTCACACAGCCACTGAATGACAACTTTGCATATAATAATGCCCGTCGCTGCAGTAGCAAGCTGAAACCACTAAGCAGAATGCACTTTGAGAACTCATAACTGAATATGTCCCGCTCACCCACCCACCCAATGGACATTGTTCTATCCATGTGGATACAAACACCGAAGAAAACACAGAAGATAAATTGTACCTACAAATAAGCAATATCTTGAGTAATTCGCATCAGTCCTTGCCTCGATGAACAATATAGAGAAAAGTAGGTGACGTTGTCGGGCAAGCAGCGCATCTGCAGGAAACCGATGTGCAGACTGCCGACATTCATGAAATATGCAAAGTAGATAGTATTGTGTACCAGTATTAGTAACGGACATCGATAACAGAAGATGAGTGAAATAAAAACATTTTCCACACATAGTCACTGAAAGAAAACACACAATTCAACTAATTATTGGGTTGCCTTTCAATGAGAAACCTATTAATATTCGTGAAGAAAAGCGCCACCATATAAATAAATATGGCTGCCACAAAATCAGAAGTTCTCAGTATTTTTATTGCAAATCATATTTTCTTCAATAGTGAACGTATCTTTATGTATAACATATTAAAGGTAATAATCCAACACTACCGACTTCCACACTGCCCATGTTACAAGAGTATTATTCCCCTGCAGAGTTGGGATCTACTTAAGCAATAAGGCATGACCAGGGGTTATGTTAATGGTCTGTTAATCACCCTTTAGAGGTGTAATGTAGCATGAGGCATAGCCGAGTGCTACATGCCCCTAGAGGGTGATTAACTGACCATTAACATAACCCCTGGGAGTGCCTTATTGCTATTCTAATAAAACAGTTTTTTAAATAATGTTAAACCTTGTTCAGTATATGATTAGGCTGTACATGTATGTTAATCAAAGATTAACATAGGGCTGAATGTTTACAACCAATCAGAAAGCTCTATTTCTCAGACCCTTTTTACGACTGTGGGTGGAGCCTACAGGAGTTTTGCATGTACAAAAGGAGTGATGTCATGTTTTCTGTCCATGGAACTGAACTGACTGAAGGTGTAAATAGTCTCCTCTGCCTTACCCTCCTCCAAGAAATGTTTTCTGCCCTCAAATAAATACGCTTTCATGTTACTCAATGGTTGCAGGGTACTACTTTCTTTCTTAAATGGGTGGTACAAGAACTGGAATCTGAGTAGTGGGAGGCAGCACTGTTTTTTTGGGAGACGTAAGATCCAACCCCCTTCCACCCAAGAAGCTCTTAAAGATCCAGCCCACCTTTTTTTAATTCATGTGAGAGGGGCATGAGGTGGATCTATTATGTTGAAATAAGATTCACTAGTTTGGGAGCTGGACCTAGGAACACAAGAAGTCTGTGGAATCCCTGCATTTTTTAAGGAGTATGAGAACAGGAAATACTTAATGCCTTCAAACTCCCTTAAAAACCCTTGGAACAAATGATTATCAGAGTCACCTGGTGTCTCAACGTGAACAACTAAGTGTCTGAAACTACTAAGGATTCACGTTCTATGGAAAATAGACAGCTTTCAGGTATTTCTTAAACATTTATATACTAAAATGGGCACAGTACTTGGTAAATACAGTCTGTGATGTAGTGTATTTTTCTTTTTAATTTGGAGAAGTGGAGTTGACTTGCACATGTTAAAAATACCAGTTGCAATTAGCAATTCATTTTAGAAATGACATTTTTTTTTGTCCTATTTACTTTTTTCCTGGCTCAGTTTATAGTGGAGTTGACTTTCTAACACTCCTCCAGAGTTAATTACTCCTTGGAACCTGTAATTCCAGTTTTTGTGACTGTGCCCCTGGAACTTTCTACATGACAAGTTCCCATAGGCACCTCATTAAGCCATTTGACAACACCATCTTTGCTGGACACTGCATAATAAGAGACCCAGCCTAGCGTTTTTCAAAATAATATACCAACTTCATTCTCAGGCAGGCAGTTCTGGGGGGGCATACTGGACTTCAGTTATTCGTTTGGTATTGGTCACAGCCAGGAGCCCTCTAAAAATAATTAAATACATTTATAAAGCCAGGGTTGAGCAGATCACACATTGAATTGGTTTATGATTAGCAGAAAGCTGTGATCACTTTCCTAGTGATTTGCTTCCAGCCACACCTAGCAGACTGTACTTTATAAACGTGAGGCAAGGAAGCTGGAGTATTGTCTTTGCAAACAGAGAATGAAACAGCTGAACTCTAACTCAGATCAACAAGATATTTTTTACATTATTTAAAGTGCAGGACCAAACTGATTCCACTTTGATGTAGTGGTCTGGCATGTTCACATTTTGACCAAAGTTTGATAACTAAGAACCCCTATTACGGACATGAAGTATGGAAAAATGATCCATTACAGGCCTGTTTGGGGTGGGGGCACACTGGACTTCAGTTGTTTGTTTGATATTGGTCACAACCGTGAGCCCCTCTAAAAATAGTTAAATAAATATATAAAGCCAGGGTTGAGCAGATCACACACTGAATTGGTCACAGCAGCAGAAGAAGCATGTTGGCATTAAAAGCTTAGTGGCGTGGATGTAGAGGCACCAGTATTTAAGCGTGACTTTGGTAGACGATTAATTGTGACTGATGAGTGAGGAAGGGAATGAGTCTTGATATTTTTGGCATAATGGTTTTCTGAAACTTCAACCTACAATGGCTTAGACTTTGTAGCCATCTGTACAATACCCTTTGCAAACTGTGTAAGAGGCCTTTTGGCACCATGCATTCCTGCTTAAAGTTGAACCAGCATAATATTCCGTGGTGACTTGCATATGCAGCCCATGATGTTTTGCATTGTGGGGGCATGTGTGATTTTGTATTTCTTTGAAACTTGGCTTCCCAGGCAAATGCCCTTTGGGGTAATCATTGCCTCAGTGCTTGCACAAGAATTTCTTTGTCTTTTAAGTTGTTTTTTTGTTTTAATTAAGTTCACCACAACATAACCCAGATAGACCATCTTAGGGTAGCTGGTTCATTCCACTGCAGTGTCAAACAGATGAGGCATACTGATGAGTCCTGGTAAGACGAAACACGTGCCTATGTCTTCTGTTGGCACCCTTTGCAAACTGTGTGAGAGGCCTCTTGGCACCACGTATTTCTGCTTAAAGTTGAACCAGCATAATATTCTGTGGTGATTTGCATATGCAGCCCATGATGCTTTGCATTGTGGGGGCATGTTGGATTTTGTATTTCTTTGAATCTTTGTTTCCTGGCCAAATACCCTTTAGGAGTAACCATTGCCTCAGTGCTTGTGCACAGAGGTTCTTTGTCTTATCTGTACAGTCTACCACTAAGCCACATGCAATGGGGTATGGATAAAATGCACATCACCAGACACAGGCCAGAGCTATAAAATCTGGACTGGGCACAGCTTGTGCAAATATTACTGATCCATTGGAGTGGCAATAAAAGATAAACTATGCAACACCCTCAATAACACACCTACCCCAGTTTACATTTACCTGATGCCCATTTTTAGGCCTTATATAGTAATATCTTACTTCAAGAGAACAGCTGGTAATGAAATGTGTTGAATTTACATTGACATTCAGGCATATGAACTTTTATATTATATGAATTTTGTGTGTGAACTGTATATCAGTTTCTAAAAAAACAACTATGAAACGCATCAAATGTCTTCAAAAACTAGTCTCAACATTGTGTTTATCTTCTACCTTGTCACAATATACAGTTGTCTCAGCACTGTTTTCAGTTAGGGTACAGTATCTTCATGTATATGATGGCCTGGTTCTGTTGAGTTGAATGTTATAACAGTGCAAAAAATAAAATGCAAAACATATAGGTAACTGTAATACAGAAGGTGGCATTATTTTTAATTATACAATGGCAAGGAAAAATGTATGAAGCTGGCTGCTGACCCACTGAAACAGTAATGTTATTACACAATAACAATACCGTAGCTTTGGATTTGGATCATTCCTTGCATTTTCTCTTAAGAAATATTTTTCCACACAAACAAAAACATCCTTTACAATGAAATGTTTATTCTGTATATAACAACAAGCCATTGTATAATTTCAATAAGGCACTCCAGGGTGTGTTATCTTGTAATATTGTCACTCCTGGGGTGGTGGAAGCACTCGGCTTTGCCTCATGCTTCAACCCACCCCAGGAGTGACATTATTACATGACACACACCATGTCATGCTTTATCGCATAAATATGCCCTTTCTCACTGTACTGTACTTTGATTCAGTTACTATATATGCAACAGCCTTCATGTGAACACTCTGGGCTTCTCTTTGACTCCTGATATCTATTTGCTTTAGCTATAGTATATTGTTTGAACTGCTTTGGTCTTCTTGATGTGGTGCCTGTGTGCCTAAACTATTTAATATGTTTGTCTATCACTACCCATGCATCTCTAGTGAATGATTGTTATAACAGTCTGCTCTCTGAGCCATTGTTTTCTAACTTGATAACTTTGCTGTCTTTGTATTAGTTTCAATGAGGTGCCTTTGTAACTGAGTCTCTGACACAAAGGTTTGCAAATCTGATATTTTTTAAATAAATAAATGTTTATGTTTAAGCCCATGAAACACCCTTATCTATTTAATGCATTCACAGTCGTAGTGGCTCTGCCAGAGCTTATTATAATAGGGGATTAATGCCTGGTTGGTGGTTGGAAGCACTCGGCCACCCCCCAACCAGGCATTAATCCCCTAGTAGAGCCCTCCTCTGTCAGGGATTAATGCTTACATAAACAAAGAGAAAGGTGGTATATGACTCACCCTGCTGTTTATCTTTTAGGACAGAGTGAGCAGTTCATGATGCTGTCAGTGAGTGTGGCAGTTTTTAACCACGCTCATGCTTGCAGCATTGGGGAACTGAGAAGCCTCTGTTATGGCTTCCTTGTAGTTTTGTCTACAGAGTGAGGAGAATGAAATAAAGTAAGGGTCTATGTGTCATACTTAGAAAGAGGATAACAGCATTTGTGAATTGTTGTGGCTGGCAGGGGGAATATGAAGCTTACGTGGGCAGGGAGGCACACACTGTATAACATTACTTTAGCACCAATAGGCGGAAGGACTATTCTATGTTAAAAGCATAGATTCACTTGCATTTTTACTTATTTAAATATGCGTTTCAAAATAAAAAAAAACTGCTTCTAAAAATAAAGGGCCATTCTCTAAGTGCAATAAGACACTCCGGGGGTGTACATTACTGTGTGATAACCACCCTCCTAGGGATGTCCGGCACGCGGCCCTCAGCCTCGTGCCTAACTATGCCCCTAGGAGTGCGGTAATTATACTGTAATACACAGCCTGTTGTGTCTTATTCCTGTTAGAAGAATGAACAAAGTATCATTAAATTAAATTAGTTATATCTCTCACAGTTCACTGATGCCCTCGTAGGAACCAAGGTTAGCAATAATTAAGAACTTTCTAGTATTAAGCCAAACATAAAACTAAACAAAACAAAAAAAAAATCACACAAGCCTTCACTAAAGAAACAAGGACCTTTAATTATTTGAAAGATTTGTCCAGTCTACTACAAAATCAAATATTCGAGCAATAACACATAATGGGGTGTACATTACCCCATTTTGCTGTATAACCCAGGTATGTAACGGACCATGAAACCACCAGCAGAGTCCATTACAACACCTGCGGTGTGCTGCAGCTAAACCTTGATAAAAACCTTGGAGCATGTTATTGCACTTATAAAATGGATACTTAACAAATAACACTCATAAAAAGAAAGCAAAACCTGTAACTGTGCATTAAGCAGTATTGCTGTACAGTCACATGATGGGTTTCTTGGAATCATATCATTGGTCTCTATTTTAGCTACCCATTTAATGAATGTATTTGGATACCACACTATATGTTCACCAGAATTAGCAAAGCCTTATTAATAAAAAGCATTTGTCAGTGTCTAATGATTGCTTGCTGGCATTAGTACTGGAAGTGCAGGAGTTAGACAGATGCAGAATAGGAATAGCAGTGAAGTACTGAACTGACGCCAACCCCACCCCCAACCTGCAAAGATGGACAGACATCGAGGTGTTCCTTTGGGTCATCGCCCATAATGCTCATGCCATTTCATCTCACCCCACCCTGCAGACACTAACAAGTGTCGAGGTGTGCCTTGGGGTGTTCGGGCTTTACAGTCACTCCATGTCATAAGGAAATACACTGAAATGGATGCCATATAGGAGAATGGAGTGCACTTTGGGGCCAAAGATTCCAAGGCACACCTCGATGCCTGTCACTGGCTGCAGGATGGGGCTGGAATGGCAAGAGCATTACTGCTGACAGCCCCAAGTCACACCCCTGATGCCTGTCAGTCTCTACAGGGTAGGGTGTTATCATTGGAAACCCTAACGTCCTGGGTGTTTCTTAATATTTTCACTCCAAGTTTTCAACACGGGCTTTTTGTGACCCCACTGCATGAACAGTGACATTGTCAGCTCATTAACCGAAAAGTGATTTTGCACAGCAACAGTGCCATTTTGCGACACAGGTGCAAAAACACATTTTGAACAGTATGCAAAAAATTACAGCTGTACTGTTCATGCGGAGGTGTAAAAAAAGGGTAATGTTGGAAATGTGGAGTAAAAATATAAAAAAAATTGGTGAAGTCACGAGCATGCCTAGAAACTGTGAAATGCACGCTGTTAATGCAGTCATTCTGTCCCAAACATTGATTTCTCACAGTGAACATGCCATTGTGTGCCACATGTGCAAAAACGTATTTCAAGCAGAATGCGAAAAATGACAGCTGTACTGTTCATAAGGAGGTGTGGAAAAATGGCAATGTTGAAAATCCGGAGTGAAAATATTAAAAGTTCTTGAAGTTATGAGTATGTGTTTAAACTGCATTGCACACTCGTAACACATTCATTTTTTGGAAATTTTCCACCAGATTTTCAACATGGGCTTTTTGGGAGCCCACCTCATCAACAGTGATACTGTTGTTTCGTTACTCGGTCCTGAAAGGTGATTCCACGCAGTGACCGAGAGATCACCTGTCTGGACCGAATAACGGAATGAGAGTGACTAAGTTCATGAGGTGGGGTCTCAGGAACCCCATGTTGAAAATTTGGAACCAAAAATTGCAAAAATGGCTGAGATATCCACCTAAGTTTCCCCCCCACTGATGCCATTATACAGCTTACTGGCATTTCCTCAGTTTGCGGTCGGCTTTGAAGAGTGCAGATGTGTTCCCATTCCACCAAAGATCATTGTGCCAGGCTCCGGAGGTAAGCATGGGGTGAGGGGTATGGGGATGTGGGGTGCACAGAGGTGGGAAAGGGTGCGGGAGGGAGGCGTCGTGACCGAGGAGAGTAAAAGACACTGCAGCAAGTTTTTTTTTTTGGAGGTTTGCTTTAGGCACACTGGGGTGGGCTCCCAGTGTGCCACCTGTGTTTTTGGGGAGAGGGGGACTGAAGCTAATGGGGATTGGGCCACCCCGCTGGCAAAGAAAGCATGTCTGTGTTTGGGGGGGCATGATGCTGAGGGGGATTGGGCCCCCCTCGGCAGACAAATTCCAACAAGGGGGACATGAAACTGATGGGGATTGGGCTCTACCAATGGCAAATGAACTGGAGAGTGGGCACGCTGACAGGGGGATTGGGCACCCCAGATGTCAGCTTTGAGAAGTGGACAATGACATCCACCGCAATGTTTCTTACTTAGAACAGGTTTCAGGTTTAATTGATCAACCAAAGGTGAATTGACACCAAGGTTATTACAGCACAGAAAAAAATGTAAAAAATTAACAAGATCAAGGAGTTAACATTTAGACAGCAATAAACCAGTGCATATGTCTTTTAAATAAACAAAAGTTCATGGCTGTATCTATCCATTCATAATTCATAACAGTTATCCATTTTAAAATACACCTTTTATCATAAAATAGTTGCAACAGGTTGGTGATCCGCTTAAGCCTTCTGCCGATGTCAATCATAAGATAGTCCATAGTAGGTCATGTTTAATATAGTACTTAAAACTAGGACATACAATCCTATCGACTGTATCCCACGGTTTGGACAAGTGAGGTAGCCACAAGGTATTTTACTCAGTGTAACAACTTCTAGTCCCTCAATAAGGTAGGGCCAAGTTCCATATAACAGACCGTAAACCAATAAACAGGGTAACTGCAGATACTTTGTCCCAATCGGACTTGACAGACCACTGCCACAAGGACCCAACAATTCTAGTCCCAAACTGCCAGTCAGAATTTGCCTGTACTACTAAAAGTGACTCCCAAAGCATTTTCCAGACTGGACTTATGACATAGACTTCTTGTATTAGTCTGCTGGGCAGGATCAATGCTCTCACTTTGGGTCATTTAATTCTACATTCTATCCCGAAATCAGTTCTAGCTCTGAATCTCATCCTAATCTCCCCATCCCACTGGGGGAGCAGAGAGAGCTCACTTCGAATATACTGTTGGGTAACCTTCCCTTTCCTATATTAACCATTAGAGGGGCAGGTTCCATCTATACCTAGGTACTGGTCAATGAGATGATCTTTAAATACCTCAATGTAGTGAATTAACAACTAACCCCAGTAAGAGCAGGGCCAAGTCCCAGGTATCCAGCCTGATACCAATACACAGGAGTACTGCAACTATTACTCTGTCCTGGTTAGATTTTACAGGTTTCTGTCAAGAAAATCAGAGGTTTCTGTCAATAGAATCAGATAAATCCATCCTCTGCTATAAGTCAAAACATACCACCCTGGGGGGGTCTGAATCGATCCTCTGCTATAAGTCAGAACATACCACCCTGGGGGGGGGGTCTGAATGGGGCACCCTGTAGAGCACACTGCCCCCATGCTCCATGCTCTTCTATCTGACCGCCAGGCAATTATTCCTGACTAACTGCAATATAGACCTCTCACATGAGTCCGTAGAACTGATCCTGTTCTCTCACCTCAGGTCATTTCCTCCTGGGCCCCATCCTAAAATCAGAAATGAGGACCAGACCACCTGTTAAGTTCCCCACTACAGTAAAAGCAGAAATCAATGTCACTTTTATGGGTGTTATTAGACACCTCACCTTAAGCAATGTAATACTGTTCATAATATAATTCATTTTCTGCTGCATGAGAACAAAATTATGATTAAAACTATGAATATATGTATGTGTATATATCTATAAGTAAATCAGGCTACCATATAAAGCCAACATTTCAGAACATTCAGTGCTAACAACAATCGAGAGTTCCATATTACTTGGCTAGAAATCAGTTCCTTGTAAGCTAAGTTGTAGGTCCAGTGACCCCAGGAGAACATTAATTTAAATCCATCTATTCAGACATCATTTAATATCTCATAAGTTTCGAGCCAACCATCAACGACAAACGGCTCCCTAAACAGGAGTCCAGCTAATTACTTTTGGGCCAAAAAAAAGAATTTCATGCCTGGCCTTCACTCAGGGACGGATTTATACTGCCATGGGCCCTATGCACAGTACGGTGTAAGGGTCCCCCTTACACAGCATGGCAGCAGCGCACCACAATGACCATGCTATCCAAATTCCAATATTTTCTTAGATTAAATAATACTTTATAGAGCCTATCTAACAAATCCCCCTACCCTTACACAGGGGAGTAACCAGCATTTAAAAATGTGTACACACTGGGATAAAAAACTATAAGTACAGGTCAGGGGTCTGGGGGCCACTTAGGCCTCCAGAAACCTTTTTGAATCTGGTGCATTCTGGTGCATTTTGGTGGTCATTTTAAACAGAATTTAATATCCTGTTGCCCCATTCCCCATGACCAGTAAACTGCACTTTAGCTCCCTCCCAAGAGTCCCCCAGTCCAGTATGTTGCCCAAACCATTTCCCCCATAGCCTATCTTCCAGCTCCAGTTCAAGGTCCCTGGCCCACCCCAAGCCCAGTAAGTTGTACCATAACTCCCTTTCCTGGAATCCTCAACTGCCCCCAGCCCAGCAAGCTGCATCCTAGCCTCTTCCCTAGAGTCTCCAGCCCCTCCAGCACAGTAAAGTATTTTGCCCTTTCCCCCAGCCCAGCAAGTTGCTACCCCCCAGCATGGATGTGGGGCAGACAACAAGGAGTGGTAGCAAGAGAACAGGGAGGTGTCTATTTTACTGACTAGTCCATATCGCACACTCAAAACAGTGGCCAGTTAGTTTAAAAAGTTACTTGAATGAACTGCCTTAGCTGTGTAACTTCCATTGTCCTACACACCTTCAACAGCATGGCATTTAACCTATTAGACAACCCCACTTAGAGATGTACATTTAACAGCAAAATGACTGTTAGTCCACATATAGTCACTTCACTGCCAGTAGCCTCCACATAGTCACTTCACTGCCAGTAGCTAACTCACTGCTTTGTAAAAGTGCTTTGAAACACAGTATGCATAAATGGTTCTATATACTGTAACACCAAGTTCTATTCTAGTGATATAACCATTTTTATGTTTGCTTGCACGCATGTGCAAGAAACATAGTGCCTTCATCGGAGATTTCGGAGGTGTGTCACCTCCTCCTCCAATTCAGGCAGTGTCCTGGCAGGCGCGGCCCCTGTAAGCCAATGCATTTTGGAGCTGTCTATGACACGCTCCAAAATGCAGTGGCATACAGTTGAAAGGGGGAGCTACACTTGAGTGAGCAGCGATAAGAAGCTGCTCGCGCGCGCTCCCCAGCCGCAGGCGTCGCGCGCCCCTCAGCTGCGCTGCATCGCTCCCCGCCCCTTCCCAGTATTTGGTGCCACGCTGGGGCCACCCAGCGTGGCAATGAATGATGTTGCCAACGGGTGCCCAATCCCCATCGGCTAACGCCCCCAAAGGTCCTTGTGCCACGCTGAGGCCACCCCAGCGTGGCAAGCTGTTCAATAGTTTTTCCCGTGAGGGGTGCCCAATCCCCGTCGGCTGAACTCCCCAAAGTCGTTGTGCCACGCTGGGAGCCCACCCCAGCGTGGCAAATGATCCAGCGACATCTTTTTTCCCTATAAAAGCGAAAACTGTCCACGGCGCGTCCGAGCCCTCCACATCCGCAACCACCCTGCGCCCAGCCTCCCCACCCCCTCACCCCATACTTACCTCCGGACCGCGTGATGATCTTGTGGGCCGGGAACACGTCTGCACTCTTCAAAGCCGACGCGAACTGAGGAAATGCCGGTAAGCTGTATAATGGGCTAGAAAGGAGGTTCAACTTAGTGCATATCTCAGGCATTTGGAAATTTTGCCAAATTTTCAACATGGGGTTTTGGGACCCCTTCTCATGAATGATGTCACTGTCATGGCGTTATTCAGGCTCGAAGGGTGATTTCGGCGCAGTGACTGCGCGGTGACTGCGAAATCATCGCTGGGACTGAATACCGCCATGACAGTGACATCATTCATGAGAAGGGGCCAAACCAGGATGAAATTGGTGCCAAAATTCCAAAAATGACTGTTTGACGAGCATCGTAGGCAGTTCCTACGAGGCTCGTAAGTTCGCTAAATTTCAATATTTTCACTCCAGATTTTCAACATTGCCATTTCACAACACCATCTTATGAGTAGTACAGCTGTCATTTTTCACATCTCACCCAAAATGTGTTTCCGCCCTTGTGGCGCCAGAATAACGCGATCAATTGTGTGTGAAATCAATGTACGGACAAATTAAGAAAATCACAGTGACACTGTTCATGAGCAGAGTCTTGAAATGGCTATGTTGAAAATTTGGTGAAAAAATCCTAAAATGACTGTTTTCTGAGCGTGCGTTGCGCAGTTCCTACGCACGCTCATAGGTTTGCGAATTTTCAATATTTCCACTCCAGATTTTCAACATTGCCATTTTTCCACACCTTCTTATGAGTAGTATAGCTGTCATTTTTCACATCTCACCCAAAACGTGTTTCTGCCCATGTAGCACACAATGGCACAGTCGTGCGAACTCAGTGTATGGGACACATTAAGGAAATCACAGTGTCACTGTTCATGAGCAGAGATCTTAAAATGGCAATGTTGAAAATTTGGTGACAGAATTCCTAAAAATGACTGTTTTACGAGTGTGCATTGCACAGTTCCCACGCACGCTCATAGGTTTGCGAATTTTTAATATTTCCACTCCAGATTTCCAACATTGCCATTTTTCCACACCTCCTTATGAGCAGTACAGCTGTCATTTTTCACATCCTGCCCAAAACGTGTTTCCGCCCATGTAGCGCACAATGGCACAGTCGGTGTGCAAGCTCAATGTATGGGACACATTAACAAAACCACAGTGACACTGTTCATGAGCAGAGGTCTTAAAATGGCTATGTTGAAAATTTGGTGATAAAATGCCTAGAAATGACTTTTACGGCGTCGTTGTACAGTTTCTATGCATGCTCGTAAGTTTGCAAATTTAATATTTTCACTCTAGATGTTCAACATGTCCATTTTGTTAAACTTCCTTTACGAACAGTACAGCTGCAGTTTTCATATGTCACCCAAAATGTGTTATCGCATACGAAGCGCACAATGGTGCTGTTGGTGTGCTAAAGCAATGTTTAGGACACATTAAGAAAATCACACTTACACTGTTCATGAGCAGAGGTCTTAAAATGGCTATGTTGAAAATTTGATGACAAAAGTCCATAAAATGACTGTATTACGAGTGAGCATTGTGCAGTTTCCACGCATCCTCGTTAGTTCATGACTTTGTAATATTTTCAGTCAGATTTTCACTAGTGGCATTTTTCAACACTTCCTTATGAACAGTACAGCTGCCATTTTTCACAACATGGCGCAAGTGTGTTTTCACACTTTCAGTGCAGAGATGCGTGGTCACTGTCGGAAATCATTGTTCGGCACAGATAAAGAAAATCACCAGTGACACTGTTCATGATGCGGAGGCACCAAAATGCCTGAGTTGACAATCTGCTATAAAATATCCCCAACCTACTTATATACGGGTGTCGTTGCACAGTTTCTATGCTCATTGACTTCACCATTTGTTTAAATATTTTTACTACACATTTGCAACATAGCAATTTTACACCTCCCATGACAGAATACAGCCGTCATTTTTACAGCCTGTTCGAATATTTTGCACCTGTGGTGCTAAACCCGTAGTCACTGTGCATAAGGCAGCTGACTACCAACCTGATATTCCCCTGTTCATGAGGTGGGGTCACAAAACAAACATGTTGAAAATTTGGAGTTAAAAATCAACGAATGCCTGAGGTATTAGGATTTCCAACCATAACGCCCAACCCTGTAGAGAATGACAGAATCAGGGGTGTGACTTGGGATTCTTGCCTGTGATGCTCATACCATTCCACACCCTGCAGCCAGTGAGAGGCATCAAGGTATGCCTTGGACTCTTCGGCCCCAAACTTCACCCCATTCTACTATATCGCACCATCTCACTGTATTTCCTAATGAAATGGGGCGATAAGGGCCAAAGACCCCAAGGAACACCGTGACACTTGTCAGTGTCTGCAGGGTGGGGTGTGGTGAAATGGTGTGGCCATTATGCCTGATGACCCAAAGGCACACCCCAATGCCTGTCACTCTCTGCAGGGTGGTGGTGGGGTTGGCTTCAGTTCAATACTTCACTGCCATTCCTATTACGCAGCTCTGTAACTTCTACACTACCACTGCCAATGCCAGCAAGCAAACATTCGGTATTGACAAATGCTTGTTTTCTTCTTTGTACTACAGTTAAGAATGCTCACAAGCCCCTCAATGGTTGATCCTGGTCTGACCAGCATGCATGCCTCCCTCTCTCTCTCCTCCTCGAACACTCTGCAGTGCACAGATGCTGGCCATGGGGTTGCACCAATCACTTGATGCCGTGCAAATGAGCCTCTCTCTCCTGGCTCGCTCTTCCTTCATGGTGATCATCGAGTAGGTGCAAATTCAAACTACAAACTATAACTTTTTTCCTCAGCTGCAATTTCAGTGGTGGGAGCACTGTTTTTACCATTTTTTCCACAGTTTCTAGACAATTTCTCTTGTGACTCCCACAATTCACACACAAAGCACATGAAACTTTCAGGGCACATATTTGAGTCTGTTCCTTAAAGTCCACACTACTTTTGGCATTTGAAATTGCAATTTAAAGGTTCTGTAAGCACTTTCTTATGCAGAGACTAGGAAACACCCTTCAAGGCTTTACAGTCCATTGCAAGCTGACAACACACAAGCAGCACTCTGTTCTTTCTGTTCTAGAAGGCACGCAGGTAGCACATTTGGATGGCACTTTTCTGGGCAAAATCTTCTTATTCAAAGCTTCCTTTCTGTTTGGGCTACACTGCTACCAGACAGAAAGTTGCTAGACATACTCAGCAAAAATCTCTGGTTCTCTCTCAAATAAAACAATATCAGATGAGTCCACATTTTCTTTGTGGCACTCCCCCAATTTAAAAATCTTTGGATGAGCCCCCATTTTTTGTAACAACCCCCCACTACTTTACATAGTTAGCTGCTCCTGGTACCCTTGGCTGGGCACAAACTACTTTGGAAATGGGTACCATCCCTAGCTTTGGGTATGTAAACCAGGCTCATTACTTCTAGAGTCAGAAAAGGGGTGAGGGTGTACAAAAGCATAAACTCATGACCAAACCCAGATCCTGAGGAGAGAACTTTTTGCTAGGGCTATGCTAGACCTATACTTCTGGAGGGGTACCCAGTAACTCCAAACACAGAAAGCAAAAATGTGAATGTCCAAACCAGAGTTGGGGTTCTAGAGTGTGACTTTATTCCAACAGATGTTCTCTAAAGCAAGGGTGGACCCCCAATGTTTACACATCGTGGCACAAGGAACTGGCAGAAAAACAAAATGACTGTATCTGACAGAAACTCTACATATTCCCATTTTTCATAGGACCTTGAATTCTCTTCAGTGGCTGGCACTGGCCACAACATGGACATTTCTTCTAGTGGCACAACATGACCATTTATTTTAGTGGCACTGGCCACAACTGAGCACACATTTCCCATATGGCATAGGACTTTAAAACTTCTTTAAATGACAACTGGCCACAACTGAGCACACAAGGGCTCATTACTAGCACACCCCACTCCAGAGGGTAAACTTCTCTTCAGACATTAGCCACCATGTCCAAAATAACCAAGTGCCTTTATGGTATCTGTAGTCTGGAATTGGTTACTCCAGATGGTTAGCTGCCCACTCTTTGCTTCCAAATTCATACCCAGCCATTCTTTCAGAATTACACCTTAAAATGTCTTGAACACATTCAGGTAAATACATCTTTGAATGAACTTTCGCATCCAGTATTTGAGAAACACTACTCTTGGAGTGTAAGAAATTAAAGTCCTGAAAAATGTGAATCAGTCTGCCTCTGGACCCAACAATTGCCAGCCAACTTTACACTGAGAAAAGTCTCAAACTTCAGAACAGAAACTGGTGTACCGTTCCCTTTTAACCAGAGAAGCACCAAAGCACATGTAATTTCTTCAAAAGCACAAAGTCAAATCTAATCACAGTAAGAACAGTACAGGTAGCTTCAAATTGTCCTAGATCTAATAGGGGATTTCCTCTATTCATCCAGAGATGAAAATCAGGAGATCCTGATGTAGACAACAGTTTCCACAACTTCTCTCGGCAGGGTGGAGACTTTCAGGACTAGGATGAGAAAATAAGACTCTCCTCTCTGCTCAGAGCCCACACTGCAGCTCTCACTCCTCCACTGACTCACTACAGACTAAACTGACTATCAACTGACCCAGGATTCTAAAACTCCCCACTCACAGCCAGCTACTATGTCTTATGCTGCTGCTAGAGTTCTAAATGACCTCATCTCTCTCATCTCAGCTGAAACCAAGTAAAGAAGAGAGTGAGTAGGTGAAAAATCCATTTAACTAGTTATTTACCAGATGCCATCCCTACCTAGCCCTGACACTAATGGGATTCTAGTTTTCCCAGGGGACTGGATGGTTATACTCACCCCTGCCTGGTAAATGACTGTCCACAGTCAAATATCCACCTGGCACCAGGCCAACCTACCTTCTGCATTACCTATGGGGAGGAGTGATCAGGCCCTCCCATACCATGTGCCAGGCACAGGCAGGCAACACTAAAAGAACAGAGGCCAGCTGATTAAACTTCAGCCCCTATCCTTCGCTCTATCTATGGATGCTCAGTAGCTCCAAGAAAACTGCTTGAAGCATGCCCTAATAGACAGCACTGGTGACCCCTATCCAGCTCAGGACCACCAGCCTACCTATCCCCCCTAGGCCTCTAGGGAAAATCTATCTGACAAAGCTGCCTATCAGAGAACCAATACCCCCAGACTTTCCAGAGTACCTGTGAACAACAAAGGAAATGTACATTACATTGCATTACATTTCCCCAAAATTTCCCCACAACCTCACACCCGTGAAGAAAAACACGTTAACACCCTGTTAACCACAAACAAACCTAAAAAAAAACACTAAGAAAAGGGGAACTCAGCTCAGCTCCAACATCCTCTTCTTCTCTTCTTTTTTCTTTTCTTCTTCAGGAACATCTGCAAGAGCTATACCTTAATGTTCCTTCTTTGTTTGTAGTGGCTGCTTGTCTGTGTCTGTAGCTTAGTTTTTGTGGATTTACATGGTTTTCTGCTTGGAGTAACTACACCATTCTTGCTCACTACATCCGTGAAAGTCTCCTGTACTGGATTTCTGCAAAACATCATCACCGGGTATCTGCATTTTTCATTTAAAAATCAACTTTCTGGAAGCTATCCCAAGCAAAACATAAGTAAAGCAATTAAGTCTGACAAACTCAGTGACTCTAGGTCTGCTTGAATCCACATTTTCATCTGACCTGCTCCATGATCTGTATGTGGGCTTTTCAACAACCTCTTTGAATGACAATGAAGCATGCAGACAAAAGGATTTCACATCCTGCATATGCGCAGGCACAGTTCATCACCTTCAGGAATTCCAACACATTCTGTGACTCTGGACCTCAGCTGTTGATATCTTCTTTTGGCTTATGACAACCACCAGGTATCTACAAGTTGTTGAAATCCTTTCTCCTACAAATTGTTCTTATGCTGCTCCTGCTCTCAGGAAATGTTCACCCCCAACCCAGGACCACCTGGGCAGCCAGCAGTGGCACCAAGCAGAAGGACAGGGACACTCACCATGGCATCCAATGACTGCAGCATCCTCAACAAACTTGATTCCCTCCAAACATGGATCCTACAGCACAACCCTGATGTCCTCTCAGTTGTGGAAACATGGCTAAACCCTAAAATCCCTGATACCTCAGTCTCTATCCCTGGCTACTGCATTTTCAGGCAAAACAGGATTGCGCCATCTATCTTAAGGATACCCTTATGGGTCACATCATCTCATCCCCTAGCCTGAGCAACTCCTCTCAGGTCCTCACAATCAAAATCCTCCTTGGTGCACATAACAAGGAACTCACTGTCATCTCAGTTTACCTACCCCCAAGAGAATTGGCTGCTGGCTTCCATCGCATCATGGAATATCTAAGGGTCCAACAACATAATTCTGAAACCATAATCATGGGTGATTTTAACATTAACTGGCTCTCTGCTGAGGCTGCTACCTATAAGGATGCAGCCACGGCGCATCACCTCACTCAACTGGTCAATGCCCCCACTAGGTGTAACTATAGGACAGGCTCCCTTACACTTCTAGACTGGATTCTATCGAACCGCCCTGAACGCATCTCCAATGTTTCTATACTCCCGGATACAATAAGTGACCACTCGCCTGTCATCTGCTCCTGGTCAAACAAATACCACAAGCCCCCTCCCAAGCTTATCTATGCAAGGGTTATCAAACAAGGGCACCTCCAGCTGTTAAAATCCCATCTAACCAGGCTGAACTGGGCAGTGCTTGACTCCTCAATGACACTAACAAAGCTCTGGACCTATTTATCAAGCATTTCAACTAAGCCTGTGACATCTATGCACCAGTGATGAAAAGATGAAGGTCAAGGACAGACCAACCCCTGGGTTACTACTGACCTTTTAACTCAGCTCAAGCACTAGAGACCACTTCTGGCATTGTGCTAATGCAACTCCAACGCAAAGTAAACATACAATTATACAAAGCAGCCAGAAATAGATTGCACTCGAAAAATCGGAATGCTAACGAAGCTATTACAAAGAGGTTCTGACCAACTCTTAGGGCCAGGGAAACAAATTCTGGAACAAAATGAAAGAACTTACAGGCAAGGATCCTAAAGCACCACCCACTATGCTCAACCTTCATGGCATCTCCTACACTCGACCCAGGTACCATCATGCTCAGCACTTATAATAATGCATTTACAAACTCTGGACAGTGTCCTTCCACCAAATTTTTGATGAACTCCCCTCCAGCTCCTCCCAAGTTACCCCCCAACTAGAACGTACAACCCCAAAGTTTTTTTTAAGGAGGTCTCACCACAAGTAGCTAGAAAATACATTCAAAAGGCCATCGGCAAACAAGGGTACAGTGGTGACTCCCTTGACCTGAAACTTCTGGCTCAAGTCCTCGATAAAATCTTAGAACTACTTACAAAGATCTTCAATCTCTCGCTTAGATTGGGCCATTTTCCCCCTCTCTCTGGAAGAAAGCCATTGTCACACTGGTTCACAAAAGTGGAGATAGGACACTGCACACCAATTACAGACCTATCTCACTCCTCCCCCCACTATCTAAAGCGCTGGAGCGAATAGTGTTGGACCAACTAGTTGAATTCCTGGATAAGTACAATGTACAGTGCCCAGAGCAGAATGCTTTGAAAAGGGCACTGCTACCACCACTACTGGAATTTACAACCTTCATCCATGCTACACTTGACAAAGAAATTGAGGAAGGGCAGTATTTATAGACACCAAGGCATTCAACACAGTTAACCACCCCTACTGCTCAAGCAACTGTCCTCCATTGGGATCTCCGCGATGTCCTTCCATGGTTCACCAGCTACCTTGATAATTGGATCCAACGTGTAAGGATTTGCAAGGATCTCTTCGGATGAGAAACCGTCTGTTCGGAGTCCCCAGGGTCTATTCTGGGCCTCTACTCTTCTCCTCCTTCATCAACAATCTCCCCAGTGCCTGCCACCAAAAAATATTACTATACGCAGATGATGCAGTCCATTTTCCAGCCACCATGACATTTCAGTCCTGAATCCCAGCTGCAGCTCGACTTGTGCATCAAGACTGGTTCAATTCGCATAAACTTGTCCTGAACCACAGCAAGACTAAAGCCATGTCCTTCTGTAACCGACAGAGCCGTCACAACTCTCTGTCCCTCACGATCAAGAACCACGCTGGGAATCCACTAGAACATGTCAAGGAGTTCAAGTACCTTGGTATTACCCTGGATAGTACCCTCTCCTACACTCGGCATATTGACACTGTTGCCAAGACAGCCAATATACAGATTGGACTACTAAACAAAGACAAGCACTGTATGCCTGTGGATGCCCTTAAACTAGCCATCTACAGCTCTGTCACCTCCATCATTGACTACGGCCTTGCCATCTATGGCTCTGCCTCAACAAGTGCCCTCCGCAGGATCTCAGTTGCTCTCAACAAAGCCTGTAGACTACTAACTGGTGCAGCCCGACAAACTCACACCTGTGACCTCTATGCACAGGCCAGCTGGCTACCCCTACCAGCAGAATACAATACCAGACCTGCTTACTTACCAAAAAAGATTCCTTGGTCTCATGCCACCTGGTGTTAGCTCACTTACTACCTACAGTGGCACTCAACAAACACGTGGTGCCCAATCTCTAACCTTTAGGTTCCCAGATGTCGACCTCCATGGGTCAGCGGTCCTTTATCTATAGAGCCGCTCAATGGCTCAATTCCCTTAATAAAGAAGCACTTTCCTCTACTACACTTGGACCCTTCAAAAGGAATCTCAAACGCTACCTCACCTCTACCACTCAATGTGACTGCTTCTCTGAACAGAGATCTCTCTAAACACCTCCCAGCTCACTCGTGTCTCACAGCCCACCCTTTCCCAGTCTCATTCCCTCTGGCACTGGGCCTTCCTTGTGACTCCTTTCTTGCTTCACATCTCCACTGATACAAGACATTTTCCACCACCATCGGACAGTGGCCCATTAGCCTGCCAACTTCCTCTCCCGGTCGCACGCCTGCAATACTAACTGCCTATGGTGCCCTCTATCTCTTATTGTTACCACAGCCAGCTGTCTACACAAGCTGCTCATTATAAGAATATTATCTCAAAGTATGTTATAACTAAGTATCTTTATTTTTTCTTTTAGTTGTTTTGGTTGTTTATCGTGCATTCTTTTACTACCTCTGTATGTATGTTGACCCTCATCCTTTGACATGGAACCTTTGTAAACGAGCAGTTTCTGCACAAAGGTATTTGTAATCTGAGAATTTAATAAATAAATAAAGAAAAGAAAAAAGGAAAACACAAAACGCGTTGTGCATTACACACAGTGCCTTAATCTCCACCTGAATGCTAAAGGACCTCAAAAATATTTTTCTATAAAAGCACAAAAGTAAAAAATGGAAAAATAGACATTTGTACAACACATTTGGGATGGAATGCCCTACAAAGTTCAGAACTAGTGACAAGATTACTGTTGCCTGTAGGCAAGGGCCATTAAAGAGTCTCTCCAAGGCTGAAGCCTGCTGAAGAACAGTTCTTGGACAGAACTGGCCCTGTATAGCACTGCAATTTATGGGTAGAGTCTTTGATGACAGAGTTCCGTGGATAGTCGTCATATGTAGGATGTGTTGTGCAAGTCAGTAAAGTAAACAAAAGGTTTGGTCTTACCAGTTCCTTGAAGAATGAAAACAAAGGCTCACCTTACTTCTATGAGCTGAGGACCCTCTCCTTTCAGACAAGATGGCATCTTCGGATACTGCTGGGTTGATGTCCTCTGGAAAAAACAAATGATGAAACAGGAAAACTGCTGGGTGATGTAATCTGAAAACCAAATGATGGAACAGGAAGACACCAAGGATGATATCATCTGGAAGGACAGGTGATGAAACAGGAAAACTGTTGAGCTGATGAATCAGGATATACCTGAAGAATCCTTGAATACCAGAAGAGCTGCATCTTCCTCCATGGATACTGCTGCTTCAGATGACAGACACCGGGATGCCACTGTTCGCTTTCTTGAGGCATGCTGGGAACATACACAGGGAGTTGCACCATTAAGGGTAGTACCACTCAGGGTGTGAGGCAAGGACTATGACCCCATCTGAGTGTCCAAAGTTGATATTGTGGAATGTCTCATTACCAGACCCATCCACAATTCACACAGTGTCCATAAACAGAGCCCTGCTCATTCTTCAGAATTTAAGGTGAGCACTTATGACTTTGTCCCTTACACATTCTTCTGCACCAGAGTACGAATTCTTGCTTGCCTCTTCCAACAACCAGGATTATCTGTTCTGTTAGATTTCCTCCCAGACTCAGCAAGGAAAGGTAGGAAAGGACTTCCCATAGATGGCGTCAGCCCTCCTATGTATCAGTCTCTCCTTCTTGCTACTCTTCACTAGTCTGTGGCCCATGGCCCGACATGGGGGTGGCCAGTCCTGTTGAGCTAGTGTTCTATACTTGAAGAACAAAAGAACTTGTCCCCCACCATCTCTGTGGGCAGGTTACTAGAGCCTTCTCCAACTGTCTCTGGCTCTTCTGAGGCAAGAGCTTGAGGCAACTCACTGGAGCCCTTAACATGAAAATATATTTCTTCATCCTCCTCTTCCTCACTCATTATCTAAGCCCAAGAGTGAGCAAACGTCCTCACTCCTGAGACATTCCACTCCTCACTGGGTGTGGAGGTAGGCATCTCCCAATTCAGTGTCTCTTGCACGTCGTCCTCCCCCACTAGGCTAGAACTTACACCCTGCTTCCATGGGTCCACAAATCTTTCCATTGTACTGTCCACCTGGGACACAGGTGTGGAAACCTCTCTCTGTCCCCGCACTTGCAGTGGATCAACATCAACTTTACTGTCTTCTTCTATAACACACTCTGAAGAACTTTCCCCCAACAGGTTTAGCCTGGTGCTGTGTACTGCTGCAGGCAGAGTCTCCTACTCTGGTCCACATGGGAGGCAATCAAATTCTTGATGCCCTCTCTGGCACTGCACCCCTGCTCATTCCATACTTTACAAGGCAGTCAGAGGAATTTTGGTATGAGAAACACATCCCTTCCAGCCTTTAGGCACACAATACACAGCCTCACTGGATAGTTAGAGATTGCAACATTTAGAGGCAACTTTTCACAATAGGAAGCTCTCTCTATTTCTCTTAGTGTTGCCACCTCCTCTGCAATCATAGCTCAGGCATGATCCAGATACCAGGTAGTTTCCAAAGCCATGTCTGAAAGCAAATACATGCAAACCTGTTATTACTGAATTGCTCACTAGTCTCTTACTGTCTCACAAAATGGCTCCGTGCTGCTGTGTTTACATTGCAGACACCACTCTGTAATGGCACTGGTAACTTTTTTCATGCATCAAACTCTGTTTACTTGCTAAAAACTGTGTTTCTGACTTTTTCTGGCTACTGAATATACTTACACTGCAATCAATTGCTTTGCTGGTACATTTCAGCACATTCATATGATTTTTAACTTGATTTTGCAATGGAAGCACCAAGGGAGGTCGACAGTGAAAATGCCGACCTCCCCCACAGTGACGGCACAATACTGACGTAGGTATTGTGGTGCCCATGCAGCAAGTGTTTTCTGTGGGGGTCTGTGCCCCCCACCCCCACCACATGGGGGGCTCGTCCCCCCGCACTTCAGGATTATCAACTCCAAGTCGGAGTTGGCCCGGAGGGGGCAGAACACTGGCGGAAAGCGAAACACAAAAAAAGGGCCATTACAGTGACTGTCGCCGTAAGGGTCTTTTTTTGTGCAGGGGTGCACCGCTTTATGATCAGCATCAGTTTAGGAAAAGTATTCACACGTGCTCAAAGTCACTTGTAAGCCGCACAGTCTTTCTTTGCACAGCATTGCCTGTTTGCTGCATTCTCACTATACAACTCACAGTCCCTTTTTGCTTAGAAAAAATTACTGTTGCTGAATCCATTATCACTGCTCACAGTCTATGCTCAGAATTTTTGTTTGTTGCAGTTGCTCTAAAAATGCACAGTTCTTCTTTGCAAAAAAAAATAACACTGCTTGCATACAGATTCAGCTGGCTTGATAATAACACAGTTTGTTTACACAGTTAATTGGTTTACTCACTGAATTCAGTAGCTGGTTCCCTCCGATGGACATTTTTGGCCTGGTGCTGATCCTGGGAAGGCCTCTGGGGTAAAACAAGCTGGCAGTCTCACCAATCATAGCCACAAATGTCTCGCTCACTTTCCAGCCTGTCGGACAATGGGTTGAGCCCAGAATTACACAGTTTTAATCTGTTTACTACAGGTAAGAAGGCTCACAAGCCCCTCAATGGTTGATACTGGTTTGACCAGCTTGCATGCCACCCTCTCTCCTTCTCGAACATTCTGCAGTGCACAGATGCTGGCCACGGGGTGGAACTTAATGCTGTTGCACCAATCACTTGACGCCATGCAAATGAGCCTCTCTCTCTTCTGGCTTGCTCTTTCTTCATGGTGATCATCGAGCAGGAGCAAATTTAAACTACAAACTATAACATTTTTCCTCAGCTGCAATTTCAGTTGCAGGAGTGCTGTTTTTACCATTTTTTTCACAGTTTCTAGACAATTTCTCTTGCGACTCCCACAATTCACACACAAAGCACATGAAACTTTCAGGGCACACATCTGAGTCTGTTCCTTAAAGTCCACACTACTTTTGGCATTTGAAATTGCAATTTAAAAGTTCTGTAAGCACTTTCTGATGCAGAGACTAGGACACACACACTTCAAGGCTTTACAGTCCATTGCAAGCTGACAACACACAGGCAACACTCTGTTCTTTTCTGTACTAGAAGACACACAAGTGTCACATTTGGATGGCACTTTTCTGGGCAAAATCCTCTTATCCAAAGCTTCCTTTCTGTTTGGGCTACACTGCTACCAGACACAACGATCCTAGACATGCCCTCAGTAAAAATCTCTGGTTCTCTCTCAAATTAAACAACATCAGATCAGCCCACATTTTCTTTGTCGCACTCCCCAATTTAAAAATCTTTGGATGAGCCCCCAATTTTTGTAACCACCCCCACTACTTTAAACAGTTAGCTACTCCTGGTACCCTTGACTGTGCACAAACTACTCTGGAAATGGGTACCATCCCTAGCTTTGGGTATGTATACCAGGCTCATTACTTCTAGAGGTCAGAAAAGTGGTGGGGGTGTACAAAAGCAGAAACTTATGACCAAACCCAAGTCCTGAAGAGAGAACTTTTTGCTAGGGCTATGCTAGACCTATACTTCTGGAGTCGTACCCAATAACTCCACACACAGGAAGCAAAGACGTGAATGTCCAAACCAGAGCTGGGGTTCTAGAGTGTGACTTTATTCCAACAGATGTTCTCTAAAGCAAGAGTGGACCCCCACGGTTTACACATTGTTGCACAAGGAATTGGCAGAACAACAAAATGACTATCTGACAAACTCTACGTATTCCCATTTTTCATAGGACCTTGAATTCTCTTCAGTGGCACTGGCCACAACATGAACATTTCTTCTAGTGGCACCGGCCACAATTGAGCACACATTTCTCATATGGCATAGGACTTTAAAACTTCTTTAAATGACAACTGGCCACAACGAAGCACACAGGGGCTCATTACTAGCACACCCCACTCCAGAGGGTAAACTTCTCTTCAGACATTAGCCACCATGTCCAAAATAACCAGGCACCCTTATAGTATCTGTAGTCTGGAACTGGTTACTCCAGATAGGGAGCTGCCCACTCGTTGCTTCTAAATTCATACCCAGCCATTCTTTCAGAGTTACACCTTAAAATGTCTTGAACACACTCAGGTAAATCCATCTTTGAATGAACTTTCACATCCAGTAGTTAAGATACACTACTCTGGGAGTGTAAGAAATTAAAGTCCTGAACAATGTGAATCAGTCTGCCTCTGGACCCCACAACTGCCAGCAAACTTTACACTGAGAAAAGTCAACTTCAGAACAGAAACTGGTGTACCTTTCCCTTTTTTTTTTTTTATTTTATTTATTTTAGTTTTTTGTCGACCGGGTAAGTGCATTAGACAAATCCTGCCTATTTTCACGCACGACCTGGGGGAGGGGAATACAGATGAATGCCAACTGACCTTGAACCAGACTAAGCTGTTGGTGGTATTTTATTTTAGTGAATGAGGGAAATTTGGCCAGAGAAACACCAAAGCATGCATACTTTCTTCAGGAAGTACAAAGTCAAATCTACTCACAGTTAGAACAGTACACGCAACTTCAAATGGTCCTGGATAAATAGTGGATTGCCTTAGGATCCATTCTCTAGCAGTCCTTTTCATTCCTCCGGGGATGAAAATCTGGAGATCCTGTTGTAGACAACAGTTTCTACCACTTCTCATGGCTGGCTGGAGACTTTCAGGACTAGGGTGAGAAAATAGGCTGTCCTCTCAGAGCCCACACTGCAGCTCTCACTCCTCCACCGACTCACTACAAACTAAACTGACTACCAACTGATCCAAGATTCTAAAACTCCCCACTCACAGCCAGCTGCTATGGTTTATGCTGCTGCAAGAGTTGTAGATTACCTCATCTCTCTAATCTCAGCTGAGGCCAAGTAAACAAGAGACTGAATAGGTCCATTTAACTAGTTATTCGCCAGCTGCCTTCCCTACCTAGCACTGACACTGATGGGATTGTAGTAACCCCAGGGGACTGGGCCGTTACATTGACATTTGCATGACTGCCACCACACATCATAGCATAGAGCTGGACACAGCACCATAGTGTAATGTACAACATTGTGCCATCACACATGTACAATAGACATGAACCACATTTGACTGCGGCACATGTCCATTGACTAGCATGATGTGGATGGCATGATTTGTGGCCATACATGACCTCCACAACATGATGCAATATATGTGCAGTGCAAGCACAGTGCAATGGTATGACTGGGTGCACATTGCTGCATGGTTCCATGCTGTCATGCATGCGCAGTGTCATGGCTGTAATTCCCCATCACGCATTGGCATGGCGCTGACAACAGTAGCGCAAAGCTAAGCAATGATGGCTTATCACACAACATACGCTGGTGTCAGGCTTACTAAGAAGTGGTTGGGTGTGACTGTGTGGTGTACCAGCTGAAGTATGTCATGCAGCAAAAGAGCCATGCCATTCACCCAGCGTGACCAGCACTGGATAGATGTAGAACTGGCCAACCTGACGGACCTAGTGGTAACTAGGGAAGGCTAACTATTTGGTACTGAGGACCTGGACAGGCCCAGGTGCCAGGGGTGGGCCTCCATTGCCATGTTGCTGACAAGGAGGACTGGGGTGCAATGCTCAGGGGAGCATTGCCAACACAGGTACAGAGACCTGTGGCAGAGGGACAGGGATCAGCTATATCGGTTCCACACCATGGTGCAGGAGGGCAGTGTGCCACACCCAGGTATGTATGCCATAGTAATGTGTGCCTTTAAAAAGCCCTCCCTGGACCCAGACTGCCCTGCCAACTACAGACTGGTCTCTAATCTATCTTTTATAGGGAAGGTTATCGAGAAGGTGGTCACTTTGTAGCTGGAAGATCATTTATCTAGCCATAATATCTATGACCCGCTAAGTCTGGCTTCAGGAACACACATAGCACTGAGACTGCCCTGGTTCGAGTACTTAATGACCTTCTAGAGGCGAGAGATTGGACAGCCTGTTCCATCTTGGTTCTCCTTGCTCTCTCAGCAACTCTTGACACTGTGGACCATGGGGTACTGCTGGGATGCCTGCAGTTCTTTTGTGGACTGGAGAGGACAGTCCTCAAGTAGTTCTGGTCATTCTTTGAGGGTAGACTGCAGAGGGTGGTGTCAAGAATGTATTCCTCGTCCCCTCAAGGTCTGCCTTGTGGGGTGTCTCAAGGTTTTGTGCATTCCCCATGTTGTTCACAGTGTACATGCTACCATTGGGGGGCACTGTTAGGTGGTATGGGTTGAGTTTTCACTGCTATGCAGATGATTCTCAACTATATATGTCCTTTGTACCCGGCCAGAAATACGATACAGTTTCATTGTTTAACAACTGCCTGCATAGAAACATAGAATTTGATGGCAGATAAGGACTACTTGGCCCACCTAGTTTGCCCATTTCCCTACCTAATGGATAAGCTGCAGATCCTAGTTAACCAACAGCCTTTTTCCTCCTACCACCCACTAGAACTGCCTTATGTTTGTCCCATGCATTCTTGAATTCTCCCATTGTTTTTGACACCACAACCACCTCAGGAAGGCTGTTCCATGCATCCACAACCCTCTCCATGAAAAAATATTTCCTCACATTGCCTCTGAGCCATCCCCCCCTCTATCTTCAAATAGTGCCCCCTTGTTCTTACACATCTCTTTTTCTGAAAGATGCTACCCTCTTACACTTTGTTGATTCCCTTGAGGTACTTGAAAGTTTCTATCATGTTCCCCTTCTCCCTCCTTTCCTCGAGGGTATATATATTAAGCTCCTTTAGTCTCTCTTTGTATGTCTTCTGGTGCAGACCCTGCATCATTTTGGTTTTCCGCCTTTGGACAGCCTCCACCCTGTCTATGTCTTTGTGGAGATGGGGTCTCCAGAACTGCACACAGTACTCCAGATGGTGTCTCACCAACTGTCTGTACACAGGGATAACAACTTCCTGTTTTCTGCTGGTGATGCCTCTCCCTATGTATCCCCCCAGCCCTCCTTACTGCCTTCTCACATTGCTTGCCCACCTTTAGGTCATCTGATATAACTACCCCCAGGTCCCTTTCCATTTTTGTTGTTGTCAGTATCTCACCCTCCATTATGTACTCTTTCCCTGGGTTTTTGTTTCCCAGGTGCATTACTTTGCACTTCTTTGCATTGAATCTAAGCTTCCATACATTCGACCATTCCTCCAACCTTGCCAAGTCCCTTCTCATCCTTTCTGCCCCACCTTGTGTGTAAACCCCGTTGCATATCTTTTTTTTGTCTGCAAAGAGACATACTTTTCCTTCCAGTCCCTCTGCAATGTCACTTATGAAGACTCTAAAAAGGACCGGTTCCAGTACTGAACCCTGTAGTACCCCACTTGTAACCCCCTTTTCTTCACTGTAGACTCCGTTTACTATTACTGTCTGTGTTCTGTTGTCCAGCCAATATTTTACCCAGGCTACCATCCTGAGATCCACTCCCAGGCTGGCTAATTTGTTTATTAATCTTTTGTGTAGGACTGTGTCAAATGCCTTGCTAACGTCTAGGTAGGCCATGTCCACAGCCCCTCCTTGGCCTACTACTTTGGTCACCCAGTCAAAGAAATCGATTAGATTCATCTGACATGACCTTTCCACTGTGAGTCCATTCTGCCTTGGGTCCTATGCCCCACTGGCCTCTAGGTACTCAACAAATCTTTTTCTCAGAAGTGATTCCATCATTTTCCCTATCACCGAGATCAAACTGACAGGTCTGTAGTTTCCTGCCTCTGTCTTGCTCCCACTTTTATGAAGGGGAATGACATTCACCCTCCTCCAATCCTCAGGTACCAAACTATCCTCCCATGATTTGTTAGAAAGGATAGTCAGTGGTGTTACTAGTTCTCCCCTTAGATCTTTTAGAATGTTGGAGTGAATCCCATCAGGCCCCATTGCTTTGTCCACCTTCAGTTTAAGGAGTTCTTTCAGAACCCTTTCTTCTGTGAACGGATTGATATCAACCCCCTTATCCAGAGTGCTTCTATTGACTGGATTAGGTTCCTCCCCTCCTCTTTCTAAGTGAATACTGAGCAAAAGTATTCATCCAGTATCCCTGCTTTTTCACTGTCCCTCTCTACCCATCCACCCTCCTCTTTATTCAGCCTCAGTATCCCTCCCTTTGTCTTTCTTCGCTCCCTAATGTACCTATAAAAGATATTATCCCTCTTCTTAACTGAGTTGGCTATCTTTTCCTCGGTTTGGGCCTTTGCTATTCTTACTACCTTCCCCGCTTCCTTCTGCTTTAACTGGTATAGTTCTCTGTCCTGCTCCTTCTGTGTTTCCTTATACTTCCTGAATGCTTTCTTTTTCTCCCTAACATTCCCCGCCAGCTCTTTTGAGAATCATAGTGTATTTTTCTTTAATTTTGATTTGTTTATTTGCTTCACACAAAGGCTTGTTGTCTCTGTGATGGCAGTTCTCATGTTTCCCCATTGTTGCTCCACCCCTCCTTCTTCCCTGTTTGCTAGTGTTTTTCTGAGGCATTCTCCCATTTTGACAAAATCAGCCCTCCTGAAGTCTAGTACCGTCACTTTTGTATGACTTGACTCTACAGCTGAGTTTATCGTGAACCACACTGTTTGGTGGTCACTTGTTCCGAGATGGCTACCCACTTCTAGATCTGAGATCCTTTCTCTGTCCTCATTTCAGAGTACCAGGTCTAAGATTGTTCCCTCCCGAGTGGGTTCCAACACTAGCTGTCTGAGGCATGCCCCCTGTAGGGCATCGAGAATGGCCCTGCTCTTGGATGTGGCTGCAGCAAATGTGCTCCAGTTAACATCTGGCATATTCAGATCCCTCATTGGCAATATCTCCCCTTTCTCTGCCATCCCAGGGTACTGAAGGAGCTGGCAGAGGTCCTTGCAGGACCTTTGGCAGACCTATTTAATGCCTCACTACATTCGGGGTGTGTACCTCAGGACTGGAGGATGGCTCATGTGGTGCCCCTCCACAAGAGTGGCCCCAAGGATGAACTGGGAAACTACACACCAGTGAGCCTCACATCCATCGTGGGTAAACTAATGGAGACTATCCTGAAGGAGGGCTGGTGGCCCTCCTAGAGGCCAAAGGACTACAGGACAGCAGACAGCATGGCTTCATATGTGGCAGATCCTGCCAAACCAACCTGATCGAGTTCTATGACTGGGTAACTGAGCAACTGGACAGGGGCCATGCAGTGGATGTCCTGTATCTGGACTTCAGTAAGGCATTCGACTGGTGCCACATGGAAGGCTGAAAGAGGTTAGTAGGCACAGGGCGGGTGCAAGCTGGTGAGATGGGTAGGAAACTGGCTGCAGGAAGGCAACAGAGGGTGGTGGTGGGTGGGAGCTGTCACACCCAAGGGCAGTGATGAGCGGTGTCCCAGAGGGCTCAGTGTTGGGACCAGTGTTGTTTGGGATATTCATTGCAGACATATCATGGACATCAAGAGCAAGATCAGTCTGTTTGCTGATGATACCAAGGTTGGCGCGGTGGAGGATGACCTAGGGGGTTGGCAGGGGTTGCAGAATGATCTGGCAAAGCTTGAAACCTGGTCGGACACCTGGCATCTGGGCTTTAATGCCAAAAGTGCAAGGTGCTGCATTTGGGATGAAGAACCCAAGGAGGACTTACCAGCTAGGGGGAGTGCAGCTAGCCCAGACAGAGGAGGAGAAGGATCTGGTGTGCTCATTACAGGGTCAATGAACAACTCGGCACAGTGTAGGAAGGCAGCTGCAAGGCCAACAAAATGCTGGGCTGTATTGCAGGGTATATCCTCGAGGAGGGAGGAGGTGATTCTGCCACTGTATAAGTCAGTTAGTTAGACCACACCTGAGTACTGATGTGCAGTACTGGCGTCCGTATCTAAAGAGGGACATTAAGTTACTGAGGGGGGCGGTGCAGGGCGACAAAGATGATCAAGGGTCTGGGGACTTATCATACAAGAGGAGGTTGAAGGAGTTGAACATGTACTCACTGGAGGAGAGGAGAGACAGGGTGACGGATTGAAACCTTTAAATACATGAAAGGAATAAACAAGACCGGTACAGAGGGGCTGTTCAAAGTAAGGGAGGGGAGGGCCACCAGGGGCCATGATATGAGACTGGAGCGAGGAAGGTTCAGGAGGGAGATGAGGAGACACTTTTTTACAGAGAGGGTGGTGGCTGGATGGAATGTGTTACCTGCAGAAGTGGTATGCAGTAGAACAGTGGACTGCTTCAAACGTGGATGGGACAGGACAAGGGGGAGGGTTAATGAAGGGGAAGGGTGGAAGGGAGGGGCAGCTGCAGAATAAGGGGTGCTAGCTGCACATTCAAGCAGACTTGATAGACCTCTAGGCCTTTATCTGCTGGCAAATTTCGTATGTTCGTATCCTAACGATGCCTTCTATCATTTCCCTGTCCATTTCCTCCCCCCGAGATGGGAGTCTGTATACAACCCCTCTGCGGATTGGGATGCCATTTCCAGTCTCCAGGGTGACCCACAGTGCCTCCTCACCTCCCTGTTTACCCTTTAGTTCCATTGATTTGATCCCTTCCCTTACATAGAGAGCTACCCTCCTCCTTCTCCTACCCTCCCTGTCCCTCCTGTAGATTGTGTACCCTGGTATGTTGACATCCCAGTCATGGTTCTCTGTGTACCATGTTTCTGTGACTGCCACGATAACCAGGCATCCCTCTTCCACCAAGATCACCAGTGCAGGGAGCTTGTTACCTAGATTATGGGCAATGGTACTCATTACTCTCCATTTTTTGATAGCCTTACCCCTTTTTGCCTCCCTCCCTGTCCTTACTGCCTTTTATGTTTTTCTCCATTTACCTCTGCCCTTCTCCCTATCAACTTCTCTTTTTCGGTGTTTACCTCACTAACTACCCTGATTTTTTTTGGGGGGGGGGGCTAGGATTTCCCTTCTCCTTTTCAGTGCCTCTCTCCTTGGCTAGTTTAAATGCTTGTCAATGAAGCATTTAAATCTATTACCTAAGATCCTGGTTCTCCTCCTGGACAGATGCAGACCATTATGCCAGTATAGGCCTGCATCCCTCCAGGTGGGCCCCCAGTCCCCAATGAAGCCAAAACCCTGAGCTCTGCACCAGTTTTTCAACCACTGATTGAATCCCATTGTGCAGAGCACCCTAGCCTCACCCATACCATAGACAGGCAGCACCTCCAAGAAGGTTACCGTGAGTGCTACTTGTCTAAGGCCCCTCTCTGTCTCCACAAACTCCTCCTACACTGCTCTGATCCTTTTCCCAGTCAGGTCATTTGTCCCTAGGTGAACAATGACATCTAGCTCCCTTCCCCGTGCAGCTGCTCCCATGATCCTAAGGATTCTTTCCCTGTCCCTCCAAGCCATGGCGCCAGGTAGGCACCTTACCGCCCTCTCCCCTCCCTCCCCCAGTTCTACCCTCCTAACAATGGAGTGTCCCATCAGGAGTTGTTTCCTTCCCCTGTGGGGTCCCATGTCACCCTCCTGTGGGTCTCCTTTGTGGAGGTTCCCAACATCCTCCTTGGTCTTCACTGCAGATGCCTCCATAGAGGAACCACGCTGTGTCAGAATGGCATATGAACTGGCCTACAGGACATACAGAACTGGATGAGTGCCAGCTGGCTGAGGTTAAACACAGAGAAAACCGAGGTGTTGTTGGTGGACCTAGGTCTGAGGATGGCCAGGTCATGGGCAGAAAAAACGTCCAACTTACAACTTGTGGGTAGCCTGCTCAATGCCTTGAACCAGGTGGGTAAGCTAGGGGTGGTACTTGATGAAGGTTTGACCCTGAAGGCTAAGGTGTCAGCTGCGGTCAAGCCCTCCTTTTACTCTCTCAGAAACATTGCTAGGGTGAAGCACCTAGTTCCATCTGAGGTTCCCGTCAACACTGGTCCACGCCTTTGTGACCACTCAGTTGGACTACCGCAATGCCCTTTACCTGGGACTACCTGGAGTGGATATTCACTGACTGCAGCTAGTGCAGAACATGATGGCCAGGTTGTTAACCAGAACCCCAAGATCCAGTCACATGACACTTGTGCTGCACGAACTGCACTGGCTACTTATACAATGGTGAATCCCTTTCAAGGTCACATTGCTGACCTATAAAGCCCTACATGAGCTGGAACTCCAATACCTGAAAGACCTCCTATTTCCCTATTGTCCCTCCTGCTCACTCCAATTCTCTGATGAGGGATTGCTAGAGGTTCTCAGGATATACTTGAAGGTGTTTGGGTGAAGATCTTTTGCCTTTATGGCCCCTACCCTGTGGAAATCTCTACCTCGTCAGATACATGACAGACGAACCGTAGAGAGTTTTAAAAGTTCCCTCAAAACATATTTGTTTGGAAAGGCATTTTTAGGAATGTAGGCCTTGAATTTGCATGCTGTTTTAAAAGGATTATGGTATGTACTTTAAAATGTATATTATTGTCTGTACTTTTTTTGTAAAGGCACTCTGAGCAATGGAAGGATGCCTTTCGAAAATAAAATGTTACTTACTTACTTGTAAGATGTCTTTCTCTGTCAGGAGTATGTCTGTGTCTGACAGTGACCTATCATGTATGTAGCATGCTATTGTTATCGAAGCACACTTGCGGAATGCCTTGTTGCATACCTTTCTGTTGTGTTTGGCAAAGATGTGCCCCGCCAACTCTATAGTGCCGATGTCATGTGGGACATGTTATGTTAAGTTCTACAAAGAGCAACACCTGCCTACTGGGGCTGACACCATGCCGAACAGTACCATTGTACAGCATGCCGAACAGTACCATTGTACAGCATGCTGAACAGGGAATGGTGCTTTTAAATGCCAGGTGCACAATGCGCAATGGTGGAATGGCCACAGGACCACACCATTGCACCTATGTCTCCCCTGGACATCGGGCAATGTGTTAACTGCCACATAAGTGCTCAGCACTGACATAGGTGACCGATATGCTATGTGCGACCCCATGTGCACTACGATAGTGTGCTGTTACACATACTATGGCCACCTGTCTTGATATGGATATATAGGTACACACACACACCATTGGGAGGTGCTGTACAGTACGGTGTGTTGCAGGTACCAATTGCACATGTCCTGCTCTATACCATCAGTTTTACTGCCAGTAGGCATACCATTAATTCCACAGCTGTGGGCACTCTGTGTCATGTATGCACATACCTGTCCTGCATCCCACCCCTGTGTCTTATGATTCTTGTCCATAAGGGCCATGGAGCACAACATGCCCTATCAACATGTCACTTGTACTGTGGCACACATACGTTCATTACTGTGTTGTGCCAATTGTTATGCATGTTTCACATCCCGGTGACTGTACAGTACTCAGATATACCCTATCAACACTGTGGGAGGGTGGTGCGCGTTTTCTGTATTATATACCTGGGATATGTCTTAGAAACATAGAAACATAGACTTTGATGGCAGATAAGGCCCGCTAGGCCCATCCAGTCTGCCATTTCCCTACCTACAGGATAGGCTGCAGATCCCATTTAACCAACAGCCTATATCTTCCTGCCCCACAAGAATTGCCTTTATGTCTGTCCCATGCATTCTGAATTCTCCCACAGTTTTAGACTCACAACTTCCTCAGGAAGGCTGTTCCATGCATCCACTACCTCTCTGTGAAATAATACTTCCTCACATTGCCCTGAACTTGCGCCATCTTCTATCTTTAAATTGTGTCCCCTTGTTCTTGCAAGTCTCTTTTTCTGAAAGATGCTACCCTCTTGGACTTTGTTGATTCCCTTGAGGTACTTGAAAGTTTCTATCATGTCCCCCCTCCCTTCTTTCCTCAAGGGTATACATATTAGCTCCTTTAGTCTCTCCTCATACGGCTTCTCTTGCAGATCCTGCACCATTTTAGTTGCCCTCCTCTGGACTGCCTCTATCCTGTTTATGTCCTTGCGAGATGGGGTCTCAGAACTGGACACAGTATTCCAGATGGGGTCTCACCAACTGTCTGTACAGAGGGATAACAACTTCCTGTTTTCTGCTGCTGATGCCTCTCCCTATACATCCCAGTATACCCCGGCCCTCCCTACTGCCTTCTCACATTGCTTGCTAACCTTAAGGTCATCTGATATGATTACCCCAGGTCCCTTTCCTGTTTTTGTTGTTACTACCTCCCCACTCATTGTGTATTCTTCCCCTGGGTTCTTGTTTCCCAGGTGCATTATTTTGCACTTTTTTGCATTGAATCCTAGCTGCCATACGTCTGACCATTCCTCCAACCTTGCCAAGTCCCTTTTCATCCTTTCCACGCCTCCTTGTGTATCAACCCTGTTGCAGATCTTTGTGTCATCTGCAAAAAGGCATACTTTTCCTTCCAGTCCCTCTGCAATGCCACTGATGAAGACACTAAAAAGGACTGGACCCGAACTGAACCCCACGTGTATCCTACTGTAACCGCCCTTTCTTCAGAGTGGACTCATTTACAATTACATTCTGTGTCCTGTTGTCCAGCCAATGTTTTACCGGCTACCACCCTGGGACCCACTCCCAGGCTGTTAATTTGACTAACAATCTTTTGTGTGGGACTGTGTCAAATGCCTTGCTAAAGTCTAG
Source organism: Neoceratodus forsteri (assembly GCA_016271365.2). Lineage (NCBI taxonomy): Eukaryota > Metazoa > Chordata > Ceratodontiformes > Ceratodontidae > Neoceratodus > Neoceratodus forsteri. The sequence goes on along the minus strand of CM057459.1, from coordinate 186,105,037 downwards.
GTAGGCCATGTCCACGGCCCCTCCTGGTCTACTACTTTGGTCACCAGTCAAAGAAATCTATTAGATTCGTCTGACATGACCTTCCCACTGTGAACCCATGCTGCCTTGGATCCTGTGCTCCACTGACCTCTAGGTACTCAACTATTCTTTCCTTCAGAAGTGACTCCATCACTTTCCCTACCACAGAGGTCAGACTGACAGGTCTGTAGTTTCCTGCCTCTGTCTTGGTCCCACTTTTGTGAAGGGGAATCACATCCGCTTTCCTCCAGTCCTCAGGTACCACACCATCCTCCCATGATTTATTAAAAAAGTAGCCAGTGGTTTCACTAGTTCCTTCCTTAATTCTTTTAGAATTCTGGGGTGAATTCCATCAGGACCCATTGCTTTGTCCACCTTCAGTTTTAGGAGTTCTTGCAGAACCCTTTCTTCTGTGAAAGGACTGGGATCGACCCCCCTATCAAGAGTGCTTCTGTTAATTGGATTAGGCACTTCCTCTCCTCTTTTGTGAATACTGAGCAGAAATATTTATTCAGTATTCTTGCTTTTTCACTGTCCCCCTCTGCCCACCCACTGTTTATTCTATTCAGCCTCACTATCCCTCCCTTTGTCTTTCTACGCTCGCTGATGTACCTATAAAAGGTTTTATCCCCCTTCTTAACTGAGTTGGCTATCTTTTCCTCAGTTTGGGCCTTTGCTATTCTGACTTCCCTCCCTGCTTCTTTCTGCCTTAACTGGTACAGCTCTCTGTCCTGCTCCTTCTGTGTTTCCTTATACTTCTGGAATGCTATCTTTTTCTTCCTGACTTTCACAGCCACCTCTCTTGAGAACCATAGTGGCTTTTTCTTTCGTCTTCTGGGGTACATGTCCCTCTGGCGCAGCTTGCACACATGACTAATGCACATCCAGAGTTCCTCAGGTTCTGAATTACCACTCTGCCCTCATAGTGTACACATATGTCAGTGTTACCTTTTTAAAATCCCACCAGCTTACCCTGTAGCTGTGCAATAGATGTGTGTCTGTGACAAATGTGTATATCCCCACTATGCAGATACAGCCACATGTAGGTCACAGTGTTCCTCACACATCCACATGGTATTCTGCTACTGCATAGTGCATGGAGCCATGTGGGGTGTGTCACTGCAGTGGTACCATTCCAATCCACACACCCTTGGTTGGGGACCCCGATGGAACATGTGTGCTGCATGCTGGCCCTGCTAGTCAGCATGGCTGTGTCGGAGTGTGAGCTCACAATGATGTACAGCATGGCTGTTGTGCATTGCATTGTCCCAACACAATCCCAAGTCTATGGTGTCCATTTGCATACATGCACATGTCCACACGTGTGCCAGAGGCCAGACACCAGGACCATGTGCATCATCTAACCGTGACATGGCATATTAGTGAACACCACTCTCCCTGCAGATCCTCACATGTCCCTGTGCAGTACAGTACTCACTGTGGCCTGCCTTGTTGGGTCATGTGGGGACATACTGTTCCACATCACAATGTGTGGTACTGTGTACCCATTTGGTATCTCCATTACACAATGTGACAGGTACCATGTTGCAGCAACAGGTTATGTAGGCAGCATGCAGAAGTATGTGTCATACAAGTGTCAACTGTGAATCATGCAGCCCATTTTATAACTGTCATAGTACCGTTGACAATGCCATCATGTATCCATCCAGTAGTATGTGGTGCTGGTCAGGGGTCACAGTGCTAACAGGCACACAACTGTTGTGGTGTGTCAATCCATGACATGTACAGGTAGTCCTGCGTAAACATACACATGTACACGCCTGTCAGGGACATGGTGAGCATTTAGGGCATTTGCACATGTGGGCACCCCTCATGCTACAGCTATACAGTCCTATGTCTGCCCATGTCACTCCAGTGGTTGAACGATGCAATGCCTTGGTATGCACACATTCATGCCAGTGACAGCCATCCAGTGTTATCATGCTGTCGTGGCTTCCCTGTGGTTTACATATCCATCTATATCTGTGCCACCCATTGGTTGTGATCCAGGTGTAGGAATTTCCATTTGCCCATCCATGTATCCATTGCAGCCCACCCAGCTCCACCCACTGGGATTGTTGTCCATCCTGTGCATAGGTCACTCTTGGTGCACAATAGGGGTGCACCCCAGCATGGCTGAATGCTATGCCAACCAGCATCATATAGGCCATGTCTCACAGGGCACTGTCACTGCATTGTACATGCACAGACCACAGTCAGGGGACAGATGTACGGTGTTACATACATTACATGGTACACATAGCGACAACATGTATAATGTACTATCAATGGACTGTCTGTTTATTGTGGTAGTGTTTAGGGGGTTGAACAGTGTCCTTCCCTATATAGTGCCTATGCATAGGTACACTGTTGAGGATGCATCCATTCCCTCATGGGTGTCAGTTAGAGATCCACATTTCTGCATCATATTTGGGTGGACTGTGGGGGACGTGTGCTGATGCATGACTCTGAATGTGTTTTTGTCATTGTGTTCTCATTGTAGACCGAGATGCCAGGGCATGGGCCAGATAGGCTAGCAGGAAGAACGGTGAGTTTGCTGGAGGGGCAAGACATCAGTGCACGGCACATGCTTTGCTGCAACGACAGTCACATGAGTAAGCATATGTGAAACACATTGCCATGCTTATTCTGTGCTTACTTTCACCATGCTGCATCCACTGTGTACGTGTGTTAATTGCATGTGGGTTTGTGTCATGCATTCACATAGTGGTGCATCCGCCCTGTGCATCATGGTCTTCCCCACTCTGTTGACCACCATAGGTAACCCATGTCTAATCCCATGCCTCAGATGGATGCAGAGCACATCACAGTCCTGCCATGTGGCACTTGGCATGCCCAGTGCGGCTGTGTAGCCATTTCTCTATTGAACACATAACCCCTGCAGCTCAACTCTGCACACGGTGCATGTATGCACCCTACATGGAACATACAGCACCCTGTGTGTCCCTTTAATGTTACATGTGGTCAACGCTTGTGCCATCTACACACTTGCCGTAGGTGTGGTGGCATAGTATTCATGTGGCCACAGCCATGCTGAGGTATGGCATGCAGCATGGACTGGTCCAGCCACCCACCCATCCAGCCCTTGTGACAGTTGGGGCATGCAGTGGCTCAGATCTGTGCCACTTTCAGCTTCAGAGGTCTCTGCATAGTCTGGTGTGTCTGACCTCCTAGACAGAACACCATTTGCACTGTTGTACGTATGTGCCCGTGTGGCCTCCCCACACACCCATGCACCTGTTGCAAACTGTTGTGCATATCTCCCCCGGTCTGTTGCCACAGGCATGTGTGTGCCAATGCCCACCTATCCATGCCCACTTTGCTGTCCACCATTCATAAATGGTATGCCACTCTTGTCCGGTGGACGTGTCCCCACAGCCCCCAGATATTGCCTTCTCATTGTTTTGGTTCACAGTGTTCTGATGCTGTACCCTAATACTTGGGCTATACAGTGTTTACATTTTCTAATATAATACTGTGTTGTGCCGAGGGTAATGGGATGACCATGGCCACCATCTGTGTGTGTAACATTGTGTAGCCATACCCAGTGCAGCATCAGCAACACCAGTGGTAGGGGTGGGCTGGCATGCTCTTCCCACATCTGCCAATGGGGATTGTGTTGCCACAGCACACACCTTTGTCCATGCGTCCTGTGTGCATGGCTGCATGTTGCTCTTGACCACGTGTTGCCATTAGCGGTTTCCTAACCGCCATTCCTGATAGCCTACACCCTCCCCATGTCAATATGCTGCTTGACTGTAATGCACATCAATGGCACTGTTCACTCCTGTTCCTATGCCACATGATCACTCATGAGACTGTCTGTATGCACACCTTCACCCATTTTGCTGGGTAGTATATCTGACGTGCAGTTGTGCATGTTGCCATTGCCATTCTGGCTGTGCATTGTCCATTGTCATGCACAGTGTGGGAGGGCCTGTCCTGTCAGTCTGATGTTCCAGATGTAGCCAGTGACAGGTGTTAGACCCACTGTGCAACTTCTGCAGTGGGCACACAGTTATGTGCCATGGTTGCATGCAGACACCTCTGCCCTTGAGGTCTGCATGTAATTGTGGCCCTGTGCTGCACCATACATATTACCACTGCAGTGGTCATCATTGGCTCATGCATCCGTTAGCTGGCAGGGCTAGTGACCAGGAATATTCAATGGACCTACAGGCATTTCCAATGGCCAAGGGGATGTACCTACTGAATCATTACCTTGTCCACTACAGGTCCACAGGGCTACTTACTGTGTGATCTTACTGGCCCAGTACTAATTCTACCAGTATTTGGCTGGTGAGATAGTGCCAACATCAACACTTGCATTATCATCTGCACAGCTGTCCCCAGGGCAGCCTGACTTTGGGTGTATTGTAGGTTGGGGGTTGGTTTTGTTTGCACACATGCATCTACACTGCATCCCATCCATCCTTGCTTGCATTAGAGGGCCATTGTGGCCAGTCATAGTCAACTGTGGCCACCCCTCTCCCATAGGCCTGGTACCAATGATTTTCCTGCACTCACACCTGCCATTGGACAATGTACCGCAGATGCAACTGATGCACAATCACAGTCATGTACTTCTCCACACCATGGCACTGTGCATTCTGACCTGCACATCCTACATTGGCCTAATATGTTGTCATAGCCACGCCTCCTGGCACACATATCCACTGCACATATGTGGCCACTGTTGCATGCAGCACTGTGACACAGCCTGTGAGTAGCACACCACACGTGCAAGGCTACACACTGCACCGGTTGTTAGGGGCCTCTAGTTGGGGGGACTATCTGTACATACACATCAACCCACTGACACTGTTGCTGTACTGAGTTGTGGTTTCTTCCCTTAGGTCATGTCCAGCCTGGAGGTATACAACAGAGATGGAGGGTCCGTGGTGAATCAGCAAGACTGCTGCCGGCCTTCTACAGCCAGCAGAGCGCACTTCTCCAAGCTGAGCGCCTCATATTATGGGTGCAATGCTGGATCTCCAGAACCCTTGTTGAATCCCTGCATCACTGGAAAGACCCATCTCCACCCCTTGGCACTCCTTGAGCGGCACCTGGCAATGTAGTTTGAGACCCCACCCAATTCACCCCACACTCGCACAGCTCTCCCCATCCCTTCTTTGTAAATAGTTCCTCCCCTTCCACCCTTGTCCGGTCCCATCCCCACCCCGTTACCTATCCCTTAGTATAGTTAATCATGTTACTTTAATGTTGTTGTTTTGTTGTTGCTGTTGGTGATCTTGTTGTTGTTATGTTTTTCTAACTTTTATACTGATGTTATACATTTTGCTTTTGTATATATTTAAATACATATTTTTTTCCTTATTCCCACAGCTGTGTGCAGTGTGCTCTTTCCTAGCGGCCTTTCCCTGTGGATTTTGCCCTGTACCACACCATCTACATGTTCTCATGCGGGAGGGTGTCCTTTATTTATTTATTTGCTTTTGGTAACCGGGTGAGTGCATTAGGCATAGCAATGCCTATTTTCAGGCACGACCCGGGAGATGACAGTTTAAACATACAAAATGAGCATACAAGTGTCGCAGCACATGAGATTGGTGTGCACAGTGTGATGTAGGCAACAACATACAAATGAACATTCAATTCAAAGAGTAGGTCACATTGGAATATTAAAGGTAATGTTACAGAACAGGCAAAACAGGAAAACACCTAGGTAAAATACACAGCTAAAGTTACAACAGCAAGTGAGCATACATGTGACACAGCACGAGCTTTGTGTGCACAGTGTGGATGTAGGCAACAACATACAAATGAACAGTCAATTCAAAGAGCAGGTCACATGGAATATTAGAGGTAATGTTACAGAAGAGGCAGAACAGGAAAACACCTAAGTAAAATACACAACTAAAGTTACAACAGCAAGTGAGATCCCCCACCTCTGCCTGTACCCTACGGGGGGGGGGCTCAACTGTGTTTCACTGTGTCCACCTACCCAGGTTGCACGATGGATCTGTGTCACATCCATCAGGCATGTTCATCCTGCCAATTCACCGTGGTGCCTCCAGCCACAAACTGTGTGGATGCTATTGCCTGTAGCATATATCCCTATGTACCCATGTCCTTGTGCCCTGTACTGTCTTCAGCCATGACATGCCATTGAGGTGCACCCTATGTATTTCCACACAGACTCCATGTGGTTTTGGTTGTGTCCTGGTTGCACCATTGTCCCTACATCATGCTGGCATGTCTGCTGCAGTGTCCATCATAATCCCCCATCTCCACACTCCATGGTTCATGGCCACTGTAGTGCTCCCCTGTCCATAGCAGTGTGGGTGTACCATGGGTGATGTGCATAGATGTACACATGTCTGTGCATGTCTATACAGCATGCAGGACTGGTCCCTTGCAGTCCTTGTATCAGGCCCTTTTGGTCCCTGTGGTGGGCCACTGGTCCTTCCTGTTCTCTGGCTGTTGCGTCATCTGTGGACTTCCATTCACACATGCAGCAAACAACTGCCACTGGTTGTGCATCTGTCCCCTGGCCATCTGTGCACGGTTGTCTCACTTTCTGCATGGCACTATTACTTGCACAGCACTGCCTCCCACCTCTAAATATTGGGCCTTTTTTTTTTCCAAAAGAAGCTTAGAGTCAGGGCACTACCATATTTAAATAGAATAATAAACAGGAGACTGCGTATTAGGAGGCTATAATACCATCAAGAGATTCTGGTGACACGTGAACTTCAAAAGTGAAGAATTCTTTGTTCATGATATAAAAAGTGCAAAGAATTTTTTGTTCTTGACATTAAAGCATTTGAACAAAGCCTTCTTTCCAGCATATCACAATGTGAACAAATAATTACTTGTGACATAAATTGCCTTTGTACCCCAAATCAAGTGTTATTCATAATTCAGACACTTTTTAACATTTGTTAACTAAAATTTCAACAATCTTATTTTTTAAGGACATTCCACCTTAAAATGTAGAAGTGTGAACAGAGTTCTTTGTTTATGACATAAAAAAGTCTGCACACAAAATTATTTGTTTGCAACAGAAAAGGTGCAAATAAATATTTGTTCAAATTAAAAAAAATGTGGATTTTGTACTCAAAATCAGCTGTTACTCAGAACTTTTTTTAACATTCTTCATACAATTTTCAACAAACTTTTTACCTAAAGCCTTTAGAGGAACACAGTGGGAGAGGACTATGACTTCCACATCAGACTGTTTTTTTGTTGCTGTTGTTATAGTACCATAAAAACTATTTTAAAGGTTGGATTGCAAGTCTGTCTCTCATGTTGATGGTACTGAGGCTAAAAATATTAGCTCTGAGAACCTGGTACATAAATATTTAAAAATGCGATGTGCATTGCAATACAAAAATGCAGGTATACACGTAATAAATGACTACAGGATTTGTAGAGGGCCCAGAGGGTCTTGGGGCCTTCACATGTAGGTTGTGAAGCGTGCATGTATATCTGTGACTGCATAAGAGCTGGTTTACAAGGGCCAGCGCTTCTGCAACCAGAAGCACTGTTGCAATTTAAGTTTCTAGGGACATGGATATGTTGTTCATCCACACTATCTGGCAGGTTCCTTGCCGCTTTAAATCTTGCCGGAAGGTCTTCAAGCTAGCTCCTCCCACCCACCCGGGTGGTAAAACTCTTGGCTCCGCCCCATGATGCCAGATCTTCCTTACCGCTTGGAAGCTCAGGTTCCCTCCTTAACGCTCTGCGATTAAGCTTTGGGCCTAACTCTTCGACTTTGAAAAATTTTCAAAAACAAAACTTTTACCACTTCGGTCTTCTTCCCTCGCGGCTGCGATGGACAAATTGACTCCCGGATTTCGGAGATGCCCCTGTGGGCAGAAGATGTCTCGGACGGACCCGCACTCCACGCGTGTTTACTGCCTTGGCCAGGAGCACGACCCGCAGGCCTGCAAACTGTGCTCTTCCTTTTCGGTCTACGTCCTCGAGGATCGTGGCTGCCTGCCTCCAACTTGGAGCCTGAAGGAGATTTCCTCCGTCAAATCTAAGGAGGCCCGACTGGTGGTTTCCGCGGCTGCGGGATCCGCTGAACAACTCGAGCAGATGGTCACCCTCGAGGAGGAGGCGGCTCAGGCCGCGACATCTTCGGCTGCAGCATTCGCCCCGCCTCGCCGGGCCTCCTATTCAGCTTCCTTTAAGGAGCTTTGCCTGACCCTCTCAACCAAAGGCGAGGGTCCAACTTCTTCTGGGCTGTATCATCGGTCGAAGAAAAGTCGGGGTAAGTCCCATCGTTGAAGCTCCTGGGAGCGGGAAAGATCTCCCTTCCCTTGTCGACAGTCGACTTCGGTCGAAATTTCGGCTTCGGCCACTGGCTTCACGGTACCCCCATCAGGCCAGGTGTCCGAGACACCCGCCGACGTGGTCGATATTTTTCTTGACCCATTAGACGGGTTGTCGGCTGGAGAAGCCAAAAATTCCTCCTCCCCGGTTCCCACGGTGAGGTCTGAGGATACCGTCGGCTCATCTGCGCCTCCGGCCCTGGAGCCATCGGATTTGTCGACCGAGCCGAGGGGACTGCCGATCCTCGGCTCCCCGCCACGCCGACCTCGGCCTAGCCGAGCTCTCGGTCTCGGACATCATCGCGGTCCAGCCGATCCCGTCAACACAGGCGGTCTCGGTCTCGGCACCGCGGTAAGCGGCGTTGCCACTCTTCCTCATCTTCCTCCTCCTCGGATGAGGGGAGGCTTCGGCGTGAGTTGCTACCGAAGTATGAGAACTGATGTGGCAACAACTATTATTGGTCGGTAGTAAGTCGCCTCAGGCCTCTTTCCCAGCCATAAAATGGTTGTCACCAGAGCGGCCAAACAACCCCTCACAGTGGTCGAGAGCCTGTTCCCAGGCCGGTTGTTCGGCCATTCCTGCTGCCCCACCAATCCTGGTGGAACCGCCTCCGCCTCAGCCGACAGTTGGGGCACCATCGAGTGTTCACGGTCAGCCCATGGCCTCCCCATAGGCTGTCGGTCACTCACGCCCGATAAGCCTCGCACGGAGGGAGGCTCAGGCTCCAGGCAGCTATTCGACGATTCGTCGGAATCGGATGACTCCTCCCTGTTCTCCAAGCGCCTTGACTTGGAGTCCTCTGGGGGGCAGTCAGTGGACAATAGCCCTTCGTCCTTCCTTGGACTTCTTAGGCTCATCTCAGAATCCACTGGGATGAAGCTTGAACCCATGTTCAAACCGGCCAGATATCCCCTCACTGAGATCCTGGACCGAGGGGATTCTCCTACGGAGGCCTTTCCGGTGGCTGAGGCCACTGTCGGCCCGGCCCTGGAATTATGGCAGTGTCCGGCTTCCTGTCCTGCGCCTTCAGCCAGGATGTATGCTGTCCCTATGGGCTCTCTGTCCGGCTTCTCCGAGCACCCCTCGGCCGAGGGGTTGGTTTCGGACAGTGTTTTCCGGCGTGCCGGCAATGCCAGGGACGTGGACAAACCGCCCGACAAAGAGTCCAAGAAGTTGGACTATGCGGGGCGAAAAGTGTATGCTGCCTCCTCTCTTGGCCTTCGTCAGGCCAGTTCGGCCGTCCTCATGGCGCATTTCTCCCATGCCCTGTTGGGCTCCCTGGATGAGTCATCCCTCATCTTCCTGCCAACCTGCAGACCACAGTTAAGCAGGTGCGGGACCAGGGCAGGGCAGTAGCCAAGCAGCAGCTCCAGACTGCTCTGGATATTGGGGACTCTTGCGCCCGGTCAGTGGCGGCCGCTGTGGCCATGTGACGGCGGGCGTGGCTGAGGATATCCACTTTCACCTCGGATACCCAGCACAAGCTTGCGGATGTTCCCTTCTTGGGAACAGACCTCTTCGGCCCTGGAGTGGAAGGCCACCTCCAGAGGATCGAAAAGTCCAATGCCACCTTGGACTCGGTCTCGTCCATGCAGAGGGACAAGGGCCGTAAGCCCCAGCCTAAGCCCTTTTGTTCCTCTGCTCCCGCTGCGCGTTCGGCCCAACAACAACATCGTCAGGGCCAGCAGGCTAGACCTTGGTATTCCAAGCCCAAGCCGTCAGCTTCCTCGAATAGGAAGCAAGGAGGAAAAGGCCCTGGTGGTCCCTCGGCCGTCCTTCCTCCAAGCCTGCACAGTGACGGGCTGAGGGGTGTCGCCCATCCCGTCACCTGCCCCTGGTTCCCCGTGGGAGGCGGCTCCGACACTTCCTTTCCGCCTGGTCCACTGTTACCACGGACAGGTGGGTTCTGAGGTGGTGGAAGAGGCCTGCCTCTGAATTGAGCAGGCTCCGCCTTTCAGAGCCGTCGCGACCGCGGGAGCTTCAGGTCCCCAGAATCTCTCTGAGGCTCGTCGAGCCACACGCCTTCCTCCTTCAAAGGGGGTGATAAAGAGATAGAGGACCCACCATCAGAACCAGGGTTCACAGGTACTTCCTGGTCCCGAAATGGACGGGGCTGGCGCCTATACTAGACCTCACACGACCTGAACAAGTTCCTAAGGTCTCAAACCTTCAGAATGGTCACTCTGGCTCAGATAATACCATCTCTGGAACACGGCATGTGGTTCTGCTCTCTGGACTTCCAGGACACGTTCTTTCACGTCCCTATCCGTCCGTCTCATCAGAGATTCCTCCACTTCAGGGTGGAGGGATCCCTCTTCGAGTTCCAGACCATGCCCTTTGGCCTCTCTTCAGCTCCCAGGGTCTTCACCAAATGCATTGCAGTGGTGACAGCATTCCTGCGGCACCGAGGGGTCCGGGTGTACCCTTACCTGGACGATTGGCTGATAGCAGCCCTCCAGGTCGGAGGTGGAGCGGTCCAGGATCTGGCCCTCCAGGTTTGCTCTCAACCGGCCTCCTGGTCAATGAGGCCAAGTCGGAACTCGAGCCAAGCAGGTGATATCCTTCATCGGGCAGAGCCTCGACTCGAGCCAGAGCATGGCTCCCCGGCGGACAGGGCCGAGGTTCTTACCTCCTTGCCCAATCATTTCTGGTTGGGCAATCCGCGCCTGCCCAGGACTCCTGTGACTCCTGGGTCTCATGGCAGCCTGTACCAGCTGAGTCCGTCTGGGCACGCTGGCACATGCGCCTCCAGTGGGACTGGCCAGCCAGTGGTCACAGTGCTGCGATCCTCTGGACCAGCGTGTGGATGACCCAGGAGATGTGGGAGCTCTCCAGTGGTGGACTGTTCTGTCCCATCTGCAGGAGGGTATCTCATTTGTCCGCCCAGGCCGCGGTCTCTCTAACGACCGACGCCTCTTTGATGGGTTAGGGTGCCCATCTGGGGGAACACCGAGTGCACGGCCTCTGGTCCCAATGGGAGTCCCGATGCCATATCAACCTGCTGGAGCTCCGTGCGGTCCACCTAGCTCTCACCGCCTTTGCTCCGTTTCTCCGGGGTCAAGTGGTCCGGGTCCAGAAGGACAATACCACGACCATGTACTATCTAAACCGCCAGGGCGGGACACGCTCCATGCTCTTATGCAAGGAAGCTCTCCGCATCTGGTCACTAGTGCGCAGCCTGGAGGTGGATCTCCTGGCCATTCATGTGGCAGAAGCCTCCAACACCCTGTCCGATGCCCTGAGCCAGATAGGGGCTGCATCACACGAGTGGTCTCTCCTGCCGGAGATAGTACAGGACCTGTTCTCCCATTGGGGCACACCTCTGGTGGATCTGTTTGCCTCCAGGGAGAACGTCGAAGCTGAGGCTGTTTCATGCCCGCCCCCCTCAGCAGGGCTCGCTGCAGGGGGATGCCTTCTCGAGGCCATGGACCCCGGGCCTCTTTTACGCCTTTCCCCCCGTTCCCCTGATTCACAGGGTCCTGCTGAAAGCGAGGAGGGACAAGGCGAGGTGATTCTGATAGCCCCAGACTGGCTCGCCCAGTTCTGGTACCCAGATCTCCTCAGTCTCAGCTCCAGGACTCGAGCAGCTTCCAGCTCGCCCGACCTGCTCTCAGTCAATCAGGGAAGGTGTTCCATCCGGACCTTCAATCCCTGCACCTGACGGCCTGGTTCCTGAGCAGCTAGAGTTCCAGGCCTTGGGTCTTTCCGACGAGGTCCTCAACGTCATTGAGGCGTCCCGTAAGGAGTCGACCAGGAAATGCTATGCCTTCAAATGGAAGAGGTTCTCCATTTGGTGTCAGGATAAGGGTTTGGACCCCTTCTCGTGTCCTGTGGCAAGCATTTTGGACTATCTATGGTCCCTATCTAGTCAAGGGCTTAGGTCGACGACCCTTAAGGTGCACCTGGCAGCCATTTCTGCTTACCGGGCGCTGGCCGGTCAGCAGTCAGTGGCGCAGGAGAAAGTGGTCGGGTGCTTCTTTAAAGGCCTTGATCACATTTCCCCTCCAGTGCGGGAACCCCCACCTCCATGGGATTTACTGCTGGTACTGGCAAAGCTCATGGGCAAGCCATTCGAACCAATGCACAGGTGTGGTCTCCCCCACCTGTCATGGAAGACCGCCTTCTTGGTGGCTATCACATCAGCCAGAAGGATGGGAGAACTCCAGGCCCTTAGCATCGAGTCTCCTTACCTGGTCTTCCACAGGGACAAGGTTGTCCTATGCCCCCACCCGAAATTCCTTCCGAAGGTGGTGTCGGAGTTTCACCTTAATCAGGTGTTGACTCTGCCGGTGTTCTACCCCAATCACACCTCGGAGGCCGAATATAGGCTCCATACTTTGACCCTAGAAGGGCGCTCGCTTATTATAAGGAGCACACGGCTGAAATTCGGGGAGAGGTTCGCCAGCTGTTTGTCACCTACGCTGAAGCCGCATCTGGCAGACCTGCAGTGTTGCCGGACGACAGGGCAGATGGGTCACCTCCTGCATAAATCTCTGCTATGAGTTGGCGGGCATGGAGCCTCCCAGAGGGATAAGAGCTCATTCTACCCGCCATACTGCTGCATCGGTGGCTGCTTCCAGGAATGTCCCTATCCAGGAAATCTGCAGGGCTGCTACCTGGAAGTCAGCACACACCTTCATTACCCACTACCACATCGACCTTGAGTCATGCCGGGATGCTGGTTTTGGGGCCTCAGTTCTACAATCTCTGTTCCCCAAGTAAGTATATAGGGGGTGTGCGCCTTGCCTCCCTCCTCCCGGAGAACTGCTAGGAGTCTGCCAGATAGTGTGGATGAACAACATATCCATGTCCCTAGAAATACAGGTTACTCACCTGTGACAGGAGTTCTAGGAATGATATATGTTGTTCATCCACACGAACCCACCCGACCTCCCCGGCTTTGACGCACAACCTGAGCTTCCAGCGGGCCAGATCTGGCATCATGGGGCGGAGCCGAGAGTTTTACCACCCGGGTGGGTGGGAGGAGCTAGCTTGAAGACCTTCCGGCAAGATTTAAAGCGGCAAGGAACCTGCCAGATAGTGTGGATGAACAACATATACCATTCCTAGAACTCCTGTTACAGGTGAGTAACCTGTATTTATCAACTATCCCAAAAAAAGGAAATGTGTTGCAAAAATCTGCATTAGTGCACCAGTTAGGGATCAACTTAACACCTAAAAAGTAGGGAAATGTGTCATTAGGGTTTCCAAACCTAACTCCCTATTTACCCCCCACTCCCGGCGGCAAAAGAACAAGACCACACAAGCAACCACAGATGGTCATAATCAGGTAATATAATAACATACAACTGCTTCCAGATTACACAAATGCAGTAGCATTAAAGTGGTATCTTAAAAAATATGCCTACAGCATTTTGCACTTTAGAAAACCTTACTCCTTCAGTACATTTGGAAACATAACAGTGAGACTGTAGAAGAGTGTGGGTGTATTTTGCAGTGTGCATGTCTATCTGTGGCTGCAGAAGCACTGGTCCTGCAAGGGCCTTGATGATCAGATAGAAGCAGCATTGTGATTTGAGTATCATGGATTTTTAACTGCAGCTCAAAGTGTGTGTGTACAGTATGTCCTAAAGTGTGCTTGTGCACATGTATCCATGGCTGCAAAAGCACTGTACCCTAATGATGGATAACGTTTGTGTCATCTGGAAACAGTTCTATGTTGTTTTTCTTACCAAGTAATAATGACTGTCTGTGGTTACTTGTTTGGTCTTGTCCTTTTGCTGTTTAGGGAGTGTGTGTGTGTAGGGGGTTAGGACTGGAAACCCTAGTGTCATATTTTCCTCCCTTTGTGGTGTTGGCTTGACAGGTACATTATCACAGTTTTTTGCAAAATATATGTAATACAGATGCAATAATGCTTGTATGTTAGGGTTTAGTAAGCATTTTAATGTTAAACCCCAATTTTTGCACCTTAATACCTCTACTACTATTAAACCAATTTACTTGAAATTTATGAGACACAGAGTTGGTGCCAAGATCTCCTGATCCTGAATATTTTGTGGCAATCAGTTAACCGGGGCAAAGTTACAAAGGGGCAAAATAACCTCACTTACAACTAAAATACGAGGGTGATTTCAAACCTGAAAAATATGGTTTTAATAGATTTTTCCCCAAGGTGTGTGCTTTTATGTCCCTAACTTGTCCTACTGTTTTTTTTTTTTTATTCAACTTCTTTATTGGTTTTAAATTATAAACAGTAATATTCATAACAGGTATGATACATAAATGCAACCATCCACTTAGCTTATAATATGGAAAGCCAATGAAAAAGAGAAAGGAAGCCCCACCCGAATCCCATTCTCCCTCCCGAAACCCGCCTCCCCCCCCGGAGTGTGTGCCAATACATATAGTACAATATTTGAAAGAAATATCTGGTACATAGAAACATCCTGAGATGGACCTGGAAAAATTAAATGTTAATAACCTCAGTGCAGATATAAGATGTACAATTTGCCCTATTTTTTACCAAATGATGCCAGATTATAACGGGAGCCAGCAATCAAGTGCTCTATCCTGAAGTAGGCTGAGAGGTCATTTAGCCATTCATTATAGGAGATAGGTAATTATCCAACTAGTGTTTAAGCACTAGTTTCTTTACCATCATGGAAAATAGTGCCATGTGATATTTCCATTCTTTAATCTGGATAGTAGTGTAAATCCCTAGGATACAGATCTCCACAGTGAAGAGGTCCCCTAGACCAAGTATTGGGTCTAATTTGGATTGAATCGACAGCAACAAGGGGCAATTTTAGCACAGTCCCAGAATATATGTGCTAAATTGTCTTTACCTTTACCACATCTGGAGCAATTAAAGTTGGGCAGGCTGCCAATTTTACTGGTGTGTAATATAGGTTATGTAGTATATGGTATTGGGTAAATCGCAGTTTATCTTGGGAGATGTATGTATATAAATCTTGCCAGACTTTTGACCATTCAATGACTATTTCTGGAAGAAGAGAGGACCAGATTTTGGAACCGGGTACAGGGTCAGTGTGTCCAATGGAGAGGATATAGTTGTATAAGAGGGACAAGCAGTGTGGCTTGGAAGAGAGATCACGGAAGCCTTCCAATATAGGTTGAAGCTTAGATTCTAGAGAAGCAGTACCAAATACTTGTGCTATTAGGTGTCTCAACTGGAAGATCTTAAAATTATGAGAAGCATTTAGGCCAAATTTATGTTAGATTTCAGAAAAGGAGAGATAAGACGAGGAGGAGTAGAGATCTGTTACTTTAGCATTTTGTAGGGGAGGTAACCAAGTGTGCATGAGGAGAGTGCCACCTACCTTAATGTTGGGGTTGAAGATGAGAGGTTGTGTGAAGTCTTGACAAGACAAAAATTTGTAAGAGGAGCAAAATTGAGAAAAAACTTTCAGGGAGGTCCCAATTACTGAGTGGCCAACTGGGTCCGGGAACTTCTTCAGGGGAATATAGTAAATGACAGAGGAAAGCAAGTGGTGCTGTTGTAAGATCTAGGTTTCTATTTGCAGTCAAATAGGAGAGGCTTCATCTCTGGGATCCGTAAGCCATTTTCCGATCCTAGAGAAGTGGCTCGCCCAATAATAAAGAAGAAAATTAGGGAGGCGGAGACCCCCTGATGCTTTTGGGAGACTCAGTTTAATAAAGGATTTTCTGAGTTGTTTATGTAGCCATATAAAGCCAGAGATGAGAGAGTTTACCTTCTGGAAGAAAGAAAGTGGGAGCCACATGTTCAGCATGTGTAATGGATAATAAAGTCTAGGTAGGACATTCATTTTAATTATGTTTATGCATCCCCAAAGAGATAATGGAAGAGATTCCCATCTTTGAAGATCAAGTTGAAGGACTGTCACTAGGTCATCGAGATTGAGTTTCTTGGTCCGAAGAGGATCCGTGGTTAGGTGAATGCCCAGATACTTAAGTGAATGAGGAGTCCATTTTTGGTCAAAACCATTGAAGTCAGCTTTGTGAGTGAAATGATTTAGGGGAAAGATTTCTGATTTGTTCAGATTAAGTCTATAATTGGATAGTGAGCTAAACTGGGATATTACCACCACTACTTGTCTCAGGGATTTAACAAGATTATTTAAATGGAGAAGGATATCATCCGCTTATGCAGAGAGGATGAGGTTGTGATTGAGTATTGGAATCCCCTGTATTTGGGAAGACTGTTTGATATGATGAATTAAGGGTTCTAAATAAAGATTAAATAGGAAAGGTGAGAGGGGGCAACCCTGCCTTGTACCTGAGTAAAGGGGAAACTGAGAAGCAAATACCCCATTGCAATGGATCTGTGCCAAAGGGGAGGAATGTATTGCCTGAATCCAGTGGATGAAGAGGGAAGGGAAGCCCATCTTACTTAAAGTCAGTCAGAGGAAGTCCTAGTCCACTCTGTCAAAGGCCTTCTCAGCATTAAATGAGATTAGGGCCATCGGGATTTGAGATAATCTTTGCTGCACTGAAAATATGGGAAAGCTTTCATAGGTGATCCGCGGAGGTTCTACCAGGGACAAATCCCACCTGTTCTGGACTTAGAAGATGAGACCATACTTTTTGAATGCATAAAGCTAGGATTTTAGTTAAGATCTTGATATCACAATTTAAAGGGGAGATTGGACGGTAACTCTCCAGAAGCAGGTGGGACTTGTTGGGTTTTAATAGCAGAGATATGGTCACTTCTAATAAAGTAGGATCCAAAGATTTAGCTGAGAGCATGTATTGGTATAGTTTGAGCAGATGTGGAGCCCGCTCCTTTGCAAAGGATATGTAAAAATTAGTGGGGAAGCCATCTGGGACATGAGCTTTATCAAGGGTTAAGTCTTTAATTGTTTCTATCACTTCTTCAAGGGTGATAGGAGAGATCAAGGAAAGTTGGAGGTGTTCGGGTAAGGAGGGGCGAGTTAAGGAATCCAGATAAGAGTCTATCTTTTGGGTAGGAGTGGGCATGTATCTTTCCCCATAGAGTGAATGATAAAAGTTCTCAAATATTAGAGCAATGTCTCTGGGATTGGTTTTAATAGTCCCATCCGGAGCCTGAAGGGAAGGTATAAGTCTTGAGCTTTCCAATTTGCAGAGTCTAAGAGCTAGGAGTTTGCTCGCTTTTTCTCCCTGATCTATGTAAGTGGATTTAGTTTTTAAGAGTGCATGCTCTGCTTTTTCTCTTAAGAGGTCTGCATATTTGTTCCTGAGATCTAAGAGCTCAGTTGTGGAGTCGGGGTTTGTTGAGGATAAGAGAGAGAGAAAGCTTGGCCACTCTTATTTGAGTTAATAAGGATAAGGTTTCTTTTTCTCTCATTTTCTTTCTTCTGGTAGCTAATTTAATGAATTCCCCGTGAATATAGCATTTGAGAGTACACCATAATAAATCATCTCTTTGAGTCGTATATTATTATCTATGAAGGTTTGAATGGAGGTTCAAATTTTAGAGATGATAGTTTTGTCTTTTAAAAGTTGAGTATTCAGCCTCCATGATCTATCTTTGGGACTGTTGGGGGAAGGAGATAGGGCCACCCATACTAGCGAATAATCAGAGATTACTATAGGCTCGATGCCTGTTTGATGTAAACCAGTTAACAAAGGGATACTGATTAAGATATAATCCAATCTGGACCAGGATTGGTGCACATTAGAGTAAAAGGAGAACATTTGATGTGATGGGTTAAGTAAACGCCACGGATCACAAAGTTCTAGTGTAGCCATCAAGTCCTGTAGGGCTCTTTGTGACGAAGTAGGGGGTCTTAAGGGTTGATGGGTCCTATCTATATCCTGTGTGAGGGGGACATTCCAGTCACCTCCTAGAATTAAGGAGATGGGAAGAAATGGTGCAATTTTGCTGGCAAGTTCCATAAAAATGATGGATCGCCACCGGGTGGCCCATAGACATAGCCTAAAACTACTGTGGTGCCCAAGAGGTACCTTTAATGAGAATATATCTGCCATGGGGATCAGTTACTGTGGAGTCAGCCTGGAATGGGATCATTTTTTTGATTAAAATGACTACCCCTTTACTTGATGAGGAAACCCCAGCAGCAAAGACTTGAGAAATCCCCAGTCTGCATAACCAAATGGCCTCTCTAGTCAACAGATGCGTTTCCTGTAGCAGGATTATGTCTGCATTAAGTAGGGCACAATGTTTTAATACTTGATATCTCTTTGTAGGTTCCCTGACTCCTCTGACATTCCAGGTCACTATTTTACATGTGTTAATAGCCATATCAAATAATAAACCACATAATTTTTCTACAGGACAAATCATTATGAAACCAGAAAAAGTCATAAGGCACACTCCAATCCCCGCCCTCCTCTCCCCTCTGAGTCCTTCAACAATATTAAGTTTGCAAATTGGTAATAACAGGGATAATTTAAGTGAAGGGGAAACCATTCCAAAGAAGAGCAAGCAAATCGATAAGTTTGCCCCATCCCCCACCTGCCCAGGAGTTATAGTTTCCACTCTCCAAAATGATGATATTTTTGAAGTACAGGACTAATCCAACAAGAGGAAACCATAATAAGTATAAAGCAGTAGAACCTCTGTCCCTCCCTTCATAAACCCAGCAACTATATACATTTGTCTCCCTTGTAAAAAAGAAATGGTTAAAGTTCTTGACAAACAGGTCCCAGTGAGGGAGACTACCCCATATAGCTCCTAGCCACAAATCCCAGAAAAATAGGAGACAGAAGATTGGTATGATCTGGCAGTACTGTACTAAGTAAAAAAAACTTCAGCCAAAGATACCAGGACCACCAATGTCCCTTTGTAGGGAATGCGTAGGAGCTAAATCCCTCCTTAAACTATTTCATTATGCAGTTAGCCCTGAGCTTTCTCGAGTCAGGGCACCCCACCCCTCACATCATCATCCAGGTTATAAATCTTGTTAACACCATATTATTTTGATATGTTTAGGCACTAACATATTCAGAACAAAGTAAACATTCTGGAGGCTCATAATGCTCCTTGGTGGATTAGAACCTGCTCCTCTTAACCCACATATAAGTTTCCACCAAACACACAAGATTTCATCCCTCCTGGGAGTATCTGGAGGCCTAGTGAATCAATACCCTTTGATTCAGGCTTCATCGTCCACATCATGAGGTTACATGAGATTAGGAGATAAGATCCCCTGCCCCCCAATTTCAGAAACTTCAGAAAACAACTAAGGAAGAAAAACCTCTTGACCAGTTACAACCGACTGCTAGAAAACAACAAAGAAATTTAAATTGGTACAGTACTTCAGTGTTGGAGTCCTGTCCTGTCGATGTTGATGGGGCAAGGAAATTAGAGGGCGAAAACTAAGAGTAGCTGGACCAATTTCAGTCCCAGGAGAAAAACAATCCCCCCCCCACCCTCACCCAGATTAATCATTTCTTTCCCCAGAGAATTAAACTGTGCAGCAGGCTGCCCTCTACATTGGAAATCTGGTACTGCAATCGGTGAGATCAGGCCCATCCACAAATTAATCCCAGACCTGGATATCTGAAAAGTTTGGAGGTGGGTAGATGAATCCTCATCTCTCATTAAATCTTGTGCATTGAGAGTAAATTCTCATACAGAACTAATTGCAGTCAGAGACTTCAGTCATTGAACAGTTCTGGAGGCTTGATCTTTAGATCAGCCATCACTTGTGAGGGCAAGTCATAGGATATCCAGGATCCAGATATTGAGACCTGTAGCTTGGCAGGATATAGCATTTTAAAAGGAATGCTTGCAGCAATGATTTTGGTAACAACGGCATGGAAGGCTGCTCGCTTCTGGCACATTTCATATAGTAGATCCTGTGTAATATGGAGCTTGGTGCCTTCCCACAATATTGTTTGGTGTTCTTTTACTTTATTTAGCACATGTCACTCCAAATAGCTCAGGAATTTAAAATTTAGGGGTCTTGGGGGAGATCCAGGCTGAGGACGAGGCCGTAATGATCGGTGAGCTCTTTCGATTTGGTAGTTGCCCCCAAGTGGAGAAGGGCCCACTATTTTCAGCAAAAGCTTCTGGACAAAGACTATGATGTTGGGGTTCTCCTCGGTCTCAGGGAGACCCATTATCAGAATATTATTCCTCCTACTCCTACCTTCTAAATCCTCAGTTTTTAACTGCAGTTTGTGTATTTGCTGCTGAAGCTGGGTTACTTCTGGGTCTACTTTATCTCTTCAGCATTCCAGTGAGGAGGATCTGGCTTCTGTGTCTCCCACTCTTTAATTTAAATCTGCCATATCATGTCTAATAGACAATCTCTGTAGAAATTTCAAGCAATGTTTCTCTGAAAGACAACAGTTCCTGCAGAAACCAATCTTCAGTAAGTGGAACTGGTTGTATAGATGCTAGGCTTTTGGATTTGGAGGTTCCCCCTTGAGGCCTGGCTTTTTTAGGCAGCTTTTTAGGCGAGGGAGGAGGTGTATGTTTAAGCTGGGCCATCTTCATATCTGCATCCATTGCAGAAGAAATTCTCCCAATAGCGACAAACGTCATGGTGATATCTGATGCTGGAGATGCCCTCTCTTCGTAATTTGTATTATTGATGCGATTCCAGTAAAAATCTAGATGTAAAAGCCGATGATGTGAGGTTGGTGTCAGGTATCCTGTAACCCTGCTGCCACTAGGTTGCCTGCATCACTTGACCTCACAACTTGTCCTATTGTTGAGAAATTAGTGAAAATCTGTGCATGTTCAGGTACGTTTGATGAAAATGTGTGCGTGTCTGAGGGGTCAGGGCTACAAACACTACCACAAGTTGATGCCTGACACTGTAAACAGCTTCTTTTTCAAAGGTATATATGTTTGTTCAGGGGGTGGATCTACCCGTCAGTGTGTAGCCTGGCTCCCACTGAATGCATTGCCAGATTGCCACATCCCAGTAAGCAGACATGTTCCACACACTGGGGTGTTAAATCCCTGGTGCAGCCTAACTGATAGTATACCACTGCCTGACACCAGGGTGCTCACCCCCAGTGCCAGTTGATACCCCTTCATTTATGTTTTTCCTTCCTGTCTGCCACATGAGTAACCTGATATCTTGGTGCTCAGTCCCTATTACTGGAGCAGAACCCCCCTCTCCCAGCGACAAGAGCGTGCAACACTGGGCAGCCCACCTCTGGTGCCTCAAAACAACAAGCTGAGAGGAGAGCATCAGGTGCACACAGGAGAAAGCTCAGTGCAGGAATCTGGGTGCCAGGCCCTCAGTATGAAGGACACAAGCACTGCTGCACTCCAGTAAACACAAGGAGAAACATCAAATCTGTAGTCAGAAACTGTAATGTGGCAAGGTACACTAAAAGGTGCCCTTCTTCCTCAGTGCTTCGGCCAAACACTAGGCCTTCTTCAGGGCATGGGTCATCAAGCTGACAGTGGGGTGCACAATCCCCAGTGTTGGTACCTGTAAAAGAAAAACAGTCCCTCAATGTTTTTTCTCATTTCTGATCCTCTACTAAGAGCAAATGTCAATTGTCTGTTTTGCCACCACCCTCCATTTCCATCCCTGATTCACTCCACCCAACTCCCCATACTTACCTACCTGGCTCCAACATTGTAATCCTCTCTGGACTGGAGACACTGCATTCTTCTTCAGTGCTGGACCAGGAACTGAGGAAACATGGTAAGTGTATTATGTATTTCAATGTATTTTGAACTTGTACTCATAAATTGATCATTGTTTAATTATTTTATGTCACATTTTCAACATGGACTTTTGGGACCCCACCTCATGAAGAAGGTAGATGAAAATGTTCAAGTCCACCCCAAAAGGTGATTTCACAGTACTCTTTAAAATCACCTTTTGGGTGGGATTTGAACATTTTCACCTACCAGGTTCATGAGGTGGGGTCATATATAGACTATGTTGAAAATGAGGGGTCAAAATATGAAGAAAACAACAAATTTATGAAGGTACATTGAAATCTTTCAACACAAGCTCATAACTTTGGTAATTTTCAATATTTTGAACCCAAACTTTTAACATAGCCATTTTTTTTACACAACCTCTTGAACATGACAAGAGTTATTTTTGACATCCTAGCCAATGTGTTTTTGTACGTAGCATGACATGATGTTTCAGGCAGTATTTTATAAATGACAACTGTCATTGTCAGAAGGGGGAGTCATAAAGAGTGTATGTTGAAAATCTGGGGTCAAAATGTCACAAAAATTGTGAAGTAACATTGTTTGCAGGGATGGTAATTCGCACAGTGGTGACCATGCTACCTTCCCATGCCAGTGATCTGGATTTAGGTGCAAGCTCAGTGAGCTGGCTGAATGGGCTGAGGCTCAGGAGAAGGTCCACTGGCGTGCAATACTGTCCCCAGTCTGGTGAGGGGAAACAGCAGTGTTGTGGCATACAGGCGACACCTTGTGGAGGGCTAGGGAGTCTTCCCTCACAAGGGGCTGATGTGCATGTTAAGGCCTGATGAGCCCATGCATTGCATCAGCACAAGTGGGGTGGCAAGAAAAATGGGAAAACAGTACCTGTCAGATGAAGGTCAGGTCACTGCAGTATCCACACCACTGAGAGGGCCCCGTACTGCTGTCAACCATCGAGCCCTATCAAACTCCATCTCAGGAACTTACCTTGATCCTTTGGTATCCACCACAGATTCCCAGCATGGTAGGGATAGGAGAGGAAGAGATGTCTGGCCCCCTTGACTGCTAGACAATTAGGCAGTTCTTCACCCTGTCGGTGTTGAGGGGCATATGAAAGGTGGTGGCTTAATCCTGCCCTGGTGACTGTAGAGGAGCAGAGTCACCTGCCCCACCCCACCCAGGAGGAGAGTGGGCCTAGAGACCAGTCCACATCCCCCATGCAGGCCTCCACAAACTACATAAGTCTGTTCCCAAACCTGGGTTGCTGCCATGGTACCTATATCTTCCCTCCAACCAACCCACTTTGAACCGTCCAAAAACAACAATCCCTTTCTACCCAACATAGCTGATTGGCATTTTTATTACTCATACTAACCCATTTTCCTCTTTATTTCTACAGGTCCAGTGTAATAAAGAGGATGGCACAACAAGACTCCACCCCAGTACTAGAGGACAATGGACCAGATTCTAGAAGGTTGGTGCAAGTTGCCGCCAAACATGACTCGCGCGAATCACAGCTGTGACATTGGCCCTACACCCTATTCTAGAAGGGGCAGGGTCTCTGCATCTAAGTTCTGTGACTTGCGACATGCGGCCAGGTATGCCAAACAGAGGGCGTACTAGGTGAGAAAGTTGCAAGCCGCAACCACAGGTTGCAAGTGCTCTCTCCCCATTGCCCACACACTGCCAGTGCCCCGCAGGGCAAGAGTCCCCTAACCACTGTCGTGCCACCACCACGGCATCCTCAACCCCACCCACCGCACCACTGCCAGCATACTGTACAGTATGTATAGTTTACTCATCCCTTGTCCTTTACAGTAACACCTGGTAGTCTAGCGGCCCCCCCACCCAGAACCCTGATATTGGGGACTTTATTGCTGTCCTTCTGGAATGGGGTGCAACTGCTGATGTAAACCCCCTAGTTTCATGTCGCAGGGGGTTTATGGCGCAACTGCCAGCATAACAGCTGTTCGGCACAAGTGGCCTGGACTTTCTAGAATCATGCATGTCGCACCTGCTGGCATAAGTTGCTACTTGCGTCATTCTACTTGGTGCAAGTGCTGTTATGCCAGGCGTAACTTTTCTAGAATTGGGGTCAGTGACCATGTGTATCAGGAAAATACTGTTTATGTTTAGAGTACCTTTTCCCAGTTGGTTATTGAAGACCTGCAGATCCTTTGTGACACCATTGTTCTTATTTTACAGGCATGATTGGATGTTCCCTCAAGCTGCCCAACCCCCATCCCACAATCCCCAGGACCAAGATCAGAAATCATTATTATCTGTACAGTATCTAGGCTAGAATGGTGCAGTGTAATGGCACAACTACAAGTATAAAGATGCCATTGTCTTTTACTTGTTGATTGGTGAAGCAGGGCTAGAAATATCCCCACTATTCTGTGCATTTCATTTTAGGGACCTGCACAAATGAGGATATAATTCCACTATCATGAAAAGAAGGGAAATTAATTGCAAAGAAGTTCTATGGTAATGCAAACAATAGGGTTGAAGAACACAAAATGCAAAGTAAGTAAATGAAGAAACATTGAGTTTTGGATCTCCAGTCTTCATGAATCAGTTATGGGGTGTTTCTTGGGGTTGTCAATCCACATGCCTAGCCCCTCCCCTGAGTAAACAATGTCAGATGTGATCTTTTTTCTTTATGCAGGGCTATGACTGATTCTTTTGGCAACATGTGGTGAGCCATACTTCTTTATCTCCAAAGAGTGTATTACTAAGACACACTTGCTTGGATCTGTACCTTGTGCTTCTGACAGGAGGCTATGGGCTGGGGGGAAGGGTGGGTATCAGTGTTGACAACCCCAAGGAACACTCCACCACTGATTCGCTAAGACTCCAGGGACCCAAAATGCAAATGTTTTTCATTTCCCTACTCTGTGCACTTTGAATTCTTCAATCCTTATGTCTGCATTATCATAGGTCTTTTACAGTGGATAGATACAGTAGATGATAGACAGACAGATTGAGAGCAACAAAGAAAGAAAAAGAGAGAAGAGAAAGAAAGAAGGAAGGAAGGAAAGAAGGAAAGAAAGAAAGAATAGGGGCATGGTAGCACCCCTATAGTTAGGGTTGGGTAGGCTGTTCAGTGTTAAACTCCAATTTTTGCATTTAGTATTTTTGTCATTGTTTGACAAAATAACATAAAATTTAGCATGCGTGGTCAGGCTGTCAGAGTCTCAAGATGTGAAAAGTTTTGTGACAGCATCTTATACGATTTTCAAGATATGGAGAGTCAAAAAAATGGGGGAACCCCCTATACTTAACATTGCAAATTTTTTGCTCTCACCTACAGCATAGATGGTGTTGTATTTTTTTAATTCAGATTTTCAGGTTTGAAGGGCCTATGCCAAGGGTATGCCATTCAAAGGTTTTGTGAAAAAATAATTTTACCATTTTAGAGTAGTAATCATTTTTGAGTTAATGTTCAAGTTTGACCGTTAAAAAAAAAAAAAACTTTGCAAGTGCTTATTTTCATGATTTACCTCTTGTGCTAAAAAAAATACCAGTTGTGAAGGCCACATTTTTTTCTCCTGTTAAACTCACAAACATTGAAAATACATAAAACTTATCTCTTTTTAAAAAAACAAACACCTAAACCTAGCTAAATGAGATCCATTTAGCTAGATTCTGCTGTTTTTTTTTTAAGTTTCCAGAAATACCTTTCCTGGGCCCCCCAAAATCCAGGGTGCCCAGCTTAATGAGAGGAGCCTTTCACCTATGTTGTCTGTATGAGAACAGTAGAACTTTCTAGACATCTGCAGCTGCAGATGGAGACATGCTGTGGGCTACAGTGAACCGCCAATCCCCTGTTCTGTCTGTGTGTCTGTCTCTCTCTTTATCTATCTCTATCCATTTATTTTAAGATTTATTTTTATGAAAATAAAATAAAAATTGATATTTATTGTATAATTTATTTTTTAATTAGGTGGACCGGGATGCCCACCCCAGTACAGCTTATATCTTCCCCTCCCTTCCAGGTTGCCCATCCTTCTCAATGTTTATTTTTTGTAGCTCAACACTGGGATGCCCAATTCCCAGTGTCAGAAGCTCAGCTGAAATGAAGAAAACCGCCCCAATGATTTTTTTTATACATGTAAAAAAGAAAATGGTCCCTCACCAATCTGACCTCCGCCCCCCCACCCTGACCTCCTAGTCAGCACCCCCCACCACACAACCTCCACACCCTCTCACTCACCTGACCATGTCCCATGGCAAAAATCCACTCTTCAATCAAGGACACATCTTGCTTCTGGAACCGGTGACTGCAATATGAGAAACTAAGGTAAGTGAAGTTCAATATATTTCAATGGGATTTGAACCCTGATGCATAACTTTGTCATTTTTGCATATTTTGACCCCGAATTTTCAACATGGCCTTTTTGAGACCCCATGTTATGACCAATGCCAGTGGAATTATGCTAATCAGGCCTGAATGGCGATTTCATGGTTGCTTGGCAAAAATGACCTTTCAAGCAGCATTTAAAATTTTTTACTGTCATTGCTCAAGAGGTGGGGTCATAAGAAGGGTATGTTGGAAATTTTTGAGCAAAATATGCAAAAATGACAAAGTTATGAGTGCACATTGACATTTTTCCACACTTATATGAACCTTTGATAATTTTAAATATTTTGATCCCAAATTTTCAACAAAATCATTTTTTTCACACACCCTCACAGCAGTCACCTTTTATATCTTGGCCAAAATGTGTTTTCACACCTATGGCATAAAATGATGTTTCAGTGGCACAAGTTTTGGTGGGGATTTGAAAATGTTCATCTACAGGGTTTGTGAGGTGGGGTAATAATAAGAAGGCTATGCTGAAAATTTGGTGTACAAAAATTCCTAGGTTATGAGTGAACATTGCAGTATTTCAACATTTACTCATAACTTTGCTAATTTTCAGTATTTTGACTCCAAACTTTTTACATAGCCATTTTTTCCACACCACCTCATAAACATGATGGCAGCCCAAGCTGGGAGGTTGGGGAGGCATGGCAGACCTTGGCATGTGCACCATGATGTCACTGCATACCACGTCTGATACTGGGATGGAAAATGTCAAACACCCTGTCTACCACATGTATGAGTGCCATCCTGTGCAGGCCCTGCACCTGGTGACTCAAGCTCCTCACAGAATCTGGATCCAGACCTGGTGGGTCGCAGAACTCCCCGCCACCCTGCCATGGAGGGCAAGCCATGAGATTCATTGGGAGAGGTAAGTTCTTGGAGACATTGGGGTGATGAGCTGAGAGGGCCAGCAGTGGGGGGTGGGCAGACCAGGAGAGGTGAGCAAAATAAATAAATAAATAAATATTAACAGACTTTGTATGTAGTGTCAGTCTTGCAGTGGGTATGATTTGTGGTTCTATGCCAGTGAGTTGAGTTTGGGGGTGAGCTCATTGACCTAGCTGAATAGGGTGAGGTTGAGGGTGGGGAGGTGGCACTGTTATGCAGCATCCCCCCCAGCCAGGGAATAAAAGTTTCAGGGATGTCTGCATGGGCCAAGGTACCATATAGTGAAGACTGCTCTTCTCTTGGCATAGAGTCCTGCACCTCTCCACCCATGCGTAGCAGAGGGCCCTGTGCAGTGGCTGAAAGATGCACTCTTTGCCCTGTCCATCTATATCTGCAGCCACATGGAAGCACAGGGACTAGAGGGCCTTGTGCTTCCACAACCCACCAGTCATCCCATGAATTATTCACATCCATTGCTGCATGGAAGTAGGCAGACACAGTATTCCCTTGGCACAGTGCATTTGCATCAGTTCATGCAGGTCCTGAAAGAACCTGCATGAATGAGGATATGATTCCACTATCTCAAAAATAAAGGAAATTCTTTACAAAAAAACTTTGTTAATTGACCAACTCAGGTAACTTAACATCACAAAAGTAGGAAAATGGGCCATTAGGGTTTCCAACCCTAACTCCCCACCCCCACTCCACAAGCAGCAAAAGGAACAAGCATTTGTCAATGCCGAATGTTGATTGCATTGGTCTGTTGAGCTCGCTCAGTGGCCCTCTGTCACTGTCTCAGTCTGTTAGTCCCGGTGCTGCAGGCTGCTATTTTGTAGTGGGCTGCTGCCTGCAGTGGCACCTTGTTCTGCTGAGGAAAAAATACGCAGCTGTCCCAACAGAGCTCCACTGAGGTGGCTCACTCCCCCTCTCTGACTCGCTCATTCTGGTTCTCCTGGTGCTGCAGGCTGCCCTTTTGTACTGGGCTCCTGTCTCTGTTAGCACCTTTTTCTGCCCACAAGAATGTGCAGCAGTCCCACCAGCACTGCTGAGCCTCGCCTCACCCCTCTCTCACTCGCTCATTCTGTTCTGCCGGCGCTGCAGGCTGCCCTTTCTACTGGGCCCGCCTGCTGCTGCCTCTCATGCCCACAAAGAAATTTGCAGGAGTTACAATACAGCTCTGTTGAGCTTACTCTCTCACTCATTCTGGTTTTCCTGCCACTGCAGGCTGCCCTTTTGTACTGGGCCCCTGCATGCATTGCTGCCTTTTTCTGTCCACAAACAAATCTGCAGCAGTCCCAACAAAGCCCTGTTGAGCTCACTGACTCCCTCTCCCTCACTTGCTCGTTCTGTGTCTCCTGGTGCTGCAGGCTGCCCTTCTGTACTGGGCTCCTGCCTGCACTGGTGATTTTTTCTGGCCAGAAAGAAATCTGAAGCAGTCCCGACATGGCTCCACTGAGCTCGCTCACTCCCCCTCTGTCACTCTTGCATTCCGTTTCTGCCGGTGCTGCAAGTTGGCCATTTGCACTGGGCTCCTGCCTGCGTTGCCACATTTTCTGCCCACAAAGAAATCTGCAGCAGTCACACTAGAGCTCCGTTGCGTTTGCTCACTACCACTCTGTCACTCGCTCATTCTGTTTCTCTTGGCGCTGCAGACTGCACTTTTGTATGGTGCTCCTGGCTGTGTTGGCACTTTGACTGTCCACAAAGAACTCTGCAGCTGTCCTGACAGAGCTCTGTTGAGGTTGCGCAGTCTCCCTCTCTCATCGCTCATTCTGTTTGTCCTGGCGCTGCAAGCTGCCCTTTTGTACGGGGCTCCTGCCTGCATTAGCGCCTTTTTCTGCCCACAAAGAAATCCCAGCAGTCCTGATAGAGCTCCGTTGAGCTCACTAAGTCCCCTTGTCTCACTCGCTCATACTGTTTCTCCCACCGCTGCAGGCTGACCTTTTGTACTGGGCCCCCTGCCTGTATTGATGCCTTTTCCTGCCCACAAAGAAATTTGCAGCAGTCCTGACAGTGCTTCGGTGAGTTCGCTCACTCCCCCTCGCTCTCTCATTCTGTTTCTCCCAGTGCTGCAGGCTGCCCTTTTGTACAGGGCTCTTGTGTTGAGGCCTTTGTCTGCCCACAAACAAATCCACAGCAGTCCTAACAAAGCTCAGTTGAGCTCGGTCACTCCGCCCTCTCACTTGGTCGATCTTAATCTGTCCCAAATACTGATTTCCCAGAGTGAGTGTGCTATTGTCCGGCAGGAGTGCAAAAACATATTTTAGCCAGGATGTAAAAAATGACAGCTGTAGTGTTCATAAGGAGTTGTGGAAAAATGCCACTGTTGAAAATGTGGCGTGACAGTATTACAAATTTGCGAAGTTGCAAGGGTGCGTGGAAACAGTTCAACACACGCTTGTAACACAGTCATGTTATGGAGTTTCATCACCAAATTTTCAACATAGGGATTTTAGTACCTCTGCTCATGAACAGTGCCACCGACAATTTCTTAATCTGTCCCGAACACTGACTTCCCACAGTAAACATGTTATTCTGTGCCGGAACTGTGAAAACACATTTCGGTCAGGATGTGAAAAATGACAGCTGTACTGCTTATAAGGAGGTGTGAAAAAATGGCACTGTTGAAAATCTGGTGTGACAATATTACAAATCTGCGAAGTTACTAGGGTGCGTGAAAAGTGCGCAACGCACACTTGTAACAGTCAATTGATGAGCTATTATCACCAAATTTTCAACATAGGCATTTTAGGACCTCTGCTCATGAAAAGTATCACTGTCATTTTCTTAATCTGTCCCAGACAGTGATTTCCCACAGCGACCGCTCTGTTCTGTGCAGGAAGTGCGAAAACACATTTCAGCCAGGATGGGAAAAATGACAGCTGCACTGTTCATAAGTAGGTGTGGGAAAATGGCAATGTTGAAAATCTGGAGTGAAAATATTATAAATTCGTAAAGTTACGAGCTTGCGTGCCAACTGCGCAATGCATGCTCGTAACACGGTCATTTTATGGAGTATTGTTACCAAATTTTCAACATAGGCCATTTTAGGACCTCTACTCATGAACAGTGTCACTGTCATTTTCTTAATATGTCCTGAACACTGATTTCCCACAGCAACCGCGCCATTCTGCACCAGAACTGCAGAAACACATTTTGGACAGGATGTGAACAATGACAGCTGTACTGCTCACAAGGAGGTGAGACAAAATGGCAATGTTGAAAATCTGGCATGAAAATATTGTAAATTCGCGAAGTTACAAGTGTACATAGCAACTGCGCAATGCACGCTCGTAAAACAGACATTTTTTGGATTTTTTCCACCAAATTTGCAACATAGGCTTTTTGAGAGCTCACCTCATGAACACTGGCACTGTCATTTCATTAATCAGCCCCGAAGGGTGATTCCACACAGTGACCGCGAAACCACCTTTCCGGGCTGATTAACGCCATGACAGTTCAAGAATTCATGAAGAGTGGTCCCTAAAACCCCATGTTGAAAATTTGGTGGAGAAATTCCCAAAAATGCCCACGATATGCACTAAACTTGAAAAAACCCTATGTATTATATTATACATCTTACCGGCATTTCCTCAGTTCGCGGTCGACTCTGAAGAGTGCAGACATGTTTCCGGTCCAGCGAAGATCGTCGCGCCGAGCTCTAGAGGTAAGTATGGGGTGGGGGTGGCAGGTGTGCAGTGGGTGGGTGCGGGTTGTGGGAGGGGTAGGGAGACTATGAGGGACCGTTTCCTTTTTCAGGTAATAAAAATAAAAAGTCATGGGACCGTTTTAGCTTTTTAGGGCATGTGGCTGGGGTGGGCTCTGCATGCCACCAAGGACTCTTGCTTTGGGGCAACTGTAGTTGACGGGGATTGGGCACCCCATTGGCAAACAACAAAGTGTGGCACGCTGGGGTGGGGCCTCTGGCGTGCCACTGACTCTGCTTTTGGGAGAGCTGTAGCTGATAGGGATTGGGCACCCTGTCAGCAAACAACAAAAAGGGGGGTCCTTTTCTGCCAATGGGGATTGGGCACCCTGTCAGCAGACAATAAAATGGGGGTACATTATGCCGACAGGGATGGGCTCCCCCGTTGGCAAATAAACATGGGGCACGTAAAATATTGTTTGTGAATACGGCGGCAAGCCACCACCATGTTCGCAAACAATATCAGGGGTTTTACATCCCGCCCTGCAATGACGGGTCGCTCCCTCATTGCAGCGGATGGCTGATGCTGCAATGATGAGGCAGCCCTTGATTGCAGTGGCTGATTTTTTAGAAAGTTGTGGCACACTGGCTGAACTAGTGTCAGCAGCAGCGTGCCACGGCATTGGGGGATGGGGGACAAGCCTTTGCAGGCTGTGGGGGCATTGGGCACAACAGTGCCACGCCTCCACAACCTGCTTCTGAAGAAACCTGCCACAACATGTTTCTTGTGCATGCACACAATCAACATAAAAATACATTAGGGTTTTGAGACTCCAAAGTCTTGATGAATCAGTGGTGGGGGTCTTCCTTGGGGTTGTCAAATCTAATGCCCACTCCTTTCCCTGAGTAAACAATGTCACATATGATATCCTTCCTTCACGTAGAGACCTGAGTGAACAAATCTACAACACATTGTGTTGGCAACATGTGGCAAGACATACTGTATAGCAGTTTATATCCACGCCCTCTTTATTTAGCACAGTGAGCAGTACTGTACCTATTAGAGTTAGCTTGAATCCGCGTGGCAGCCTTTCATGTAGTTACAGTGAATGTGCCATGAATAGCAGGTACTTAAAGGTAATCACAGTCATTCACACTCTGTTGCTGGACTGTGATTACCAAAGTACAGCAGAAGCCGCTTTAGCGGGATGGCTCAGTTTCAGGCCGATCGTTCCGTTTAAACGGCCGTCTCTACAAAATGAAGTTTTTTTTTTTAAACTAACTGACATTGGTAGGGAGTTGGTTAATGTGAAGGGGTTTTGAGGGCTTTTTTTGTATGCTTGTGCTTTATGTACAGTGTTACAGTATACTCCTCATACTTCTACTAGTACTGTAAATATTATAGAATGGAGTAAACTTTCTCCTCGTGAAGTGGTACAACTGGTTGTCGTAGTCATCATCGAAAAGGTCATCCAATAGCAGCTCTGTAGTGTGTGGCAAACTGATCTGGGGCACATCCTGAAAGGAGGTAGAGGAGGAAGATGGCATTTCAAACACTTCTGGCAATGCTTGCACTTCTGGCACCGCTACCTGTTCAATAATAGGTTCACTACAAGCAAGAGCAGCAAAGAATTCAGTTATGCTTGTCTGTTTCTTTTCTGAAAAGGCATAAGCTCCTTTCGGTGTCGAACAATGAATCCCACATTGTGGTTTGCCCATGTTGCTGACACCACAGTAAAGCTGTGCGAATCCCAGTAAGGACCTCAGTGTTTGTGACTAGTGGCGCATCATCTGTTGTGTCATCTATTGTTTGGTCTTCGATCTCGGATTCCTTATTGATTGCACTCACCACTTCAGCGTCGGAGAGTTCACCAACAGTAGGTTCATTTGAATCCATATCAACAAAGTCATTGAACGCTGCATGATCCATAAAGAAGGGTATGCTTACATCATCCAAAACTGGCATTTCTTCATTGGCAGTTGCATTTGTCTCTTCAGACGCTCTCCTAAAAAAGGTGTGTAACATGTAAATTGCAACTGCCAAATTAACTTTTCTGGCTATTTCTGCTGCATGAGCCGTCTCTCCCTCGTCAATAGAGAGGATGATTTTTGCTGCCACAAATGATCTGTAGTGCCCTTTTAAGTTTTTGATCACCCCCATATCCATGGGTTGGATTATGCTGGTGGTGTTTGGTGGAAAAAAAAAGCTTAATATATTTTAGGCGTTTAATCAGATCATGAGGGTGTGCCAAACAATTGTCAACAAACAGGATGATTTTTTGTCTCTGTCTTCGCAGTTCAGCATCCCCTGCCATCAGCTATTCTTGAAAGATTGCACCAGTCATCCATGCATTGTATGAACTGGTGTAGGTGACAGGCAGCAATTTTAAATCCCGAGGCAAACAACGTGGGCGTTTAGATTTCCCAATGACAAGAAGCTTTCGCTTCTCTGTTCCACATTGGTTAGTACAACAAAGCACAGAAATTCTGTATTTTGCTTTTTTTCCTCCAATGAGTTCATTTTGCTTTAAGGCATGACCACGGTCAGGACAGCCCCGACAGAAAAGTCCAGTTTCGTCAGCGTTCCATACATGAGTAGGTAGATAGCCGGAAAGGAGACCAGGCAGCACTTCAGCAATCCATTTCTGTGCAGCAGTGGCATCTGCATCTTGTTTTCCCCATGCTCCTGTTTAAAGACAATCTGATGTTGCATTTTCCTATGTGATAGCCATCCATCGGTGGCATCAAATCTATCATGCGACATCTCCCTTGCAAGATCAAGAGCCTTAGCTTTCAGCATCGGACCTGATATGCGCGCTCCCTTCTGTAGAGCCTGGGAGAACCACAAGAGGAGAGCCTCATCCACTTCACTGTCCTTACCCTCCCTTTTCCTTTTGCGACTTGGGTTTGCGTTTGTCCGCCACTCGCTGAGGACTGCATTACGGTTTTTACTGATGCGACCAGCCTGGCTTTTGGAAATGTTAAACTCCGCTGTTACTGAGGCAAGAGACCTGGAGGAGTTTGACAATGCATCAAGCACTTTGACACACTCTGCAATCGTGAGTTTGTTCCGAGAAAGAGACATGGTAGAGTCAAAGCAGGAAGCAAGCAAGCACCAAGAACATTAGAAACTGTTAAATCAAAGGTCAGACCACTTAGTCTAATAGCAAAACTCTGTTGAAAATCATCCCAATAAATTGACTTTTGTGTGAATGCGTATCCCGCTTAAATGTTTAATTAACTCTCTGTTTTCCATTGATTTGAATCGGTGCCTGGACAGACGTCCCGCTTAAGTGGCCGTCCCGCTTAAGCACATCTCGTTTAAGTGGAGTGTACTGTACCTGCTAAGGTGTTGTATCCTTGTATCCCCCTGCCAGCATGTCAATTCTTAAATGGACACTCCAGTCACAGGCTGGCAAAAGGAAGTATCCATTTGAAACCAATGAAATTGAACCAGAGGCTCTGGCAGAACAGTCTGGTGTGGAGCCAAGTGTTGCTAATGCAGTGTTCTGTGAATTGGCTGGGCCCTCTTCACCTGCTCCCAAAAGAAGGCGCCCTTCAACATATGTTAACTACATCGTTGAAGTTCAGTTTGAAATTGGCAAGCATGCCTTGGAGAATGGGATGATGGTAGCAGTGTGGTTCTACACAGCCAAGTATGCAAATTCCATAAATGAAAGCACAGTCCATGGTTTCAAGGCGGACTACTTGAAGCAGCTTTGGGAGACACCAGACCCCACCAATTTGACATGAACATTACCCAGAAAATAGCATGGCAATCCTGCTCTCCTCGTGAATGACCGGAGAAGCAACTTAGAACAGTCATGTGCTGCTTGCATGAACAAGGGGCAGTAGTAAATGCCCAAGTTGTTCATGCTGCGGCACTCAGAATAATGAAATCAAAATCACCACAACTGTTCGTGGAAATTGGGGGTTATGTATATGACTATGTATATGAGTTTTATTCTTCTATGTATTTATATAGTATGAAATGCTATAAATTTCTTCTTTTATTGTGCGGCGCCCAGAGCCTTTGGGATTGGGCATCTTTTTTTAAATAAACATGACTTGACTACGTAAATCTGAGCACAAAGTGGGCTTGGGCATTTTTCCATCGCATGGGTTATACAAAATGTAATGGCATGAAAGCAGCAAGAAAAGTGGCCAATGACTTTCCAATACTGAAGGCTGCCTTTCTTAATCGAACCAGCACTGCAGCTGCCCAGGAGTTGATACCCCCAGAACTCATCATGAGCCATGATGAAACTGGCATTAATATGGTGCCAGTTTCGGAGTGGACAATGGCCACCTCTGGGTCAAAACAGATTGCTGTGCTCGGGCTGGGAAATAAGCGCCAAATTTATTTAGTCCTGATGTGCACTTTGTTCAGTGAATTTCGACCTTGCCAGGTGATCTATAAAAAGTAGAACAAGCACTTGCCATCCCCAATACAGCTTCTCAGAGGACTGGGATATCACCCAGAATGACCACCACTGGGCAAATGAGTGCACCATGCTGCATTACATAGAGACTGAATTGCCCCATACTGTGCCAGAACAGGTCAGTAGCTAGGTTTGCTAGCGAACAAAAATCCCTCCTCATTCTAGATCTATTTTGTGGCCACACAACATCGGCTGTATTAGAAAAACTTGAAAATGTGGGTATTATACCCATTTTTGTTCCAGTTTCCTGCACGGATGCTTTGCAGCCTTTAGACATTTCGGTTAACAAAATTCTTAAACATCTTCTTAAACAGAAATTCACTACGTGGTATGCAGATCTTGTGTCGCAGCAGCTGGAGACAGGCAAGGAGCTGAAACTCGATTTGGGCATGCTGACACTGAAGGAGTGGCATGCGCAGCGGCTACATGCCAGTTTCATGGAACTTTGTGACCACAAGGCTGATGTCGTTTGTGGCTTTATCGAAGCCAGGATTATGGATGTCCACACCGAGAACCTGAACTGAACACCGGTACCTGTGGTAAGTACAGTTTGAGTGTGCTGCCAGCGTTTGGTAGTTACAGTAAGTAAGTAAACTTTATAAAGCACCTTCAAATTCCAAGGCGCTGTACAATGCAACAATAAAATACATACTTAAATAAATACAGAAACACACACAGATATAAAAGTAAAGTTACATCAAATGAAGAAGTTATAAATCATTAAAAGTAGTGGTCGCACATTACAGGTACTGAGCGATGTTTCTTGTTACAGGTGTGATTCGAACGTGATGCGAATGTGTGCAGCAACCTCCCTGTGAGTTTACCAGTTCTTTATGAGATTGTATTAAGGTACCTCGGGGCAAGAAGTACATCTGTTTTTTTTCTTTTGCAGGTACCGAACTGCTGCATGGAGGACTTCAGATGAATTGCTGGACTTCGGCTGAACTGCTCTTTTCTTTGTTCGCTGGCTTGGGAGCGTTTCTTTTACTTCTTAGTTTTTTAACTTGGTGTATACAGTAATAAAGACTGCTTGCTTAAATTGCGCTGGCACAGTTTGTTATTTCACTCCATATATTATCGATCAGAATATTTTAGCGCTTTTTTGCTTTCAGCTAGAAGCGCGGAAATCAATGGATCGCTAATATTTCCTACTATTCAGTACTTCTCTACCTTTGAAAAGTGTATCACTATGAGGTATTGGCTTGGAGCCATAGCTTGTGCTTTGGACTAGAGGCTACAGGCTGGGGGAAGGGTGATTATTAGGGTTGAGAACCCCAAGGAAGACCCCATCACTGATACACCAAGACTCTGGAGACCGAAAACCCTAACGCCTTTTCCTTTGGCTACGTGGGTGGTGGGGTGGGAAGTGAGGGTTGGAAACCCTAACACCTCATATTCCTACTTTTGTGGCATTAAGGTATCCTAACTGGTGCATTAACAAAGATTTTGCAAAGAATTTCTAATGTTTCCAAAGTTAGCCTGTCTCAAATAAATTATCTAAAAAAATGGCTAACTTTGGAATATTAGGGTCTAGAAACTTTATTTGAAAGCTTGGAGTCAGGGCAACATCACAATAAGTAATATCAATTATCAGTTAGCTTTGGGGGGGTCCAAGTGGTGTCCCAATACTGGGAGCAGATTCATAAGGTGATTAAACAGATCATATGGGATGATAATCATTTCACGTTTCAAGACATGTTTCTGGATACACCAAGAGCACTGCAAAGAGAAAGGGGAATTGTTATATATTAGGTTAATGATGGCATGCAAGAGAATCACTGAGAATTGGTTGTCAGATCTTTCACCACAGTTTACAGTGTGGAAAGGCAAAATGAATAATGTTCAGAGCATGGAACACCTTACCACCACTCTGTCTGAGAGTGGACTCTTTTTTTGGACACTTGGCTCCCTTGATATATATACACACACACACACACACACACACTGTTGAGATGAGCGTGAAGTTTGGAAACCTCGCTTCGTGAATTAATCCGTGAATTTAGCACAATTTGCAGATTAATTCGCAGCCATGAATTGCAAAGGTCCATCTGCAAAGTACAAAGTTCCGCCTATGAAGTTTAGAGTTTTACCTGCAAAGTGTGGATATTGGCCTGTGAAAAGCAGAATTTCGACACAAACCATGGAACTTTGTCATTCGTGGGTTCACGGGTGAAATTCTGCCATTCGTGGGTGAAATTCCACCCAAAAAAACGGTGAAGTCATGTAGGCAAATTTTTAGCCCAGGAGTAAAACATCGTGAAATGCTCAGCAGAGGCAAATATCTCAATTTCGCCAGAACTTTGCCAGCAAATTTAAACTTCATTGCATCTCTACACACTTTACTGATGTCACAAAGAACTCAACCTAAAAATTATATTTTGTTCTGGAGCAAAGTTATGAGACATTGTTGAACCCTTAATGGGTACAGACAATGGCCCAGATTCTCACGGCGGGCGTGGACCGGCTCAAGCTGTGGCAATCCTGTGCTGAACCCCAGTATGCCAGGGACCATGCACCAGATTCTCTAACAATCAGGGTCCCGGCAGCTAAATCCCTGTGCTTGTGCCAAGCCAGAATGGGCACTGAATGCACG
Organism: Neoceratodus forsteri; assembly: GCA_016271365.2. Classification (NCBI taxonomy): domain Eukaryota; kingdom Metazoa; phylum Chordata; order Ceratodontiformes; family Ceratodontidae; genus Neoceratodus; species Neoceratodus forsteri. Next base: position 186,067,195 of record CM057459.1, on the reverse strand, counting down.
GTGCAGCAGAAGGGCTTCCCACAAGCTGTAAGGCGGCTGTGCACCGGTCCAGTAGTGCCCTCGGTGCTTGCACCCCCCCCAGTTGCCTGGTGGACCACTTACACCCCATCCACCTGTACCTCGAGCCGGGATCAGCACTATCCTCGCCACACCACTGTGGCTGGCCAGACTGATCTGTCACTGAGCGCATAATACATTACAGGAGATGCTCAGTGAGCACCTACTGTAATGCTGAATGTGCTCAGTGACATTGCAATTGGGGCCAGCTGAGGTGGTGTGCAGAGTGTTGTGCCGATCCTGGCTTGGGGTGCAGGTGTGGGGGGGTACGAGGTGATGGGCATGGCTGGCCAGGTTGGGGGATGGAACGCTATACCACCAGGCACACCAGTTGCCAATGGGCATATGCAGGTGGGGGAGGGACCACCAGGCACAAGGGCTGGCACATGGCACTGGTATGGGGATATCGGGAAGGGACAGCTGCGGCATCAGGCATTGCCACAGTGCCGCACTGGTAGGTGGTTCCCCAGGGAGACAGGTCTAAGTACCCTTATGTCAGCCCTGGCTGGTCTAAGGGTACTCAGAAATTCTCCTGCTAGGAGAGGTTTGTGAATCCTGATTTCCAGCTGTGGTGGCTTGCATCTGCTGCATGCTCCTTGGTGCCATGTCACAGCCCAGTTGTGGGTGCATGGGCAGCACAAGCCCTGTTTGGCGCAGGCAGCCTGCGATTTAAGTTGCAAATACATTACTTTAAACTCGTTTTGTATAAAAATGTAAAAATGCTATTCACCTGTAACTAACTGGCTTTGGGGAGTATAAATAGTGATGTGTACATTCTTGAAGCCATACCCCCTGATGATGGCTTTATGCAAAGCACTGGGGTAAGAGGCATCTACCTTGTGCTTAGTAAAAGGAGTAAAAATCTTTATTTTTATACAGAATAAGCTGGAATAAAACATCTTTAGGATGAATCTTATATTATAGAGGCTCCTGTTTATTCTCAGTATAACACAGAATAAAAGACAATAACAAACATAACAAATATCATATATCATCATTTACATCAACATTATATCTACATTCTAATCATTATACATAGAACATACACTCAATTCATGCTTTGGCTCCTTCATAAATATTTTAACATCAGTCTGATTAACTATGAATTCTTTATTTACTGAGTTCCAAATTTGAAATGTAATGGCTGGGAAATGTATAGAACAATATTTATTTATTAATTTTGGAGGAATAAATCCTCGTAATGGTGTCTGGTGCAAATTGTAATGATGTGTTTTTTCTAATTTTTCAAACAAGTAAATTGGCCTTTTCGTGTATAAAACTTTGTGAGTCAAATTTGCCCATTGTGACTTCTTTTTATGAGTCGGGGTTAATCAACCAAGTTCATTAAATAAAGTGCAGTGGTGTGGGCCCATTCCTTTTCCCAATATAAAGCTTGCAAGCCCATCAACTTTCATCAGACTTTTCTTATGAGCAAAACCATATACATGGCATCCACAATCAATAACTGGAAGTAAGAGTTGATTTACAACTGCCAATCTCAATTACTTGTTCAAGCATGATTTTGAGTGCCTAAAAGCTCCCAATCGCTTATTTAGTTTGTTTATAGTGTCTTCAACATGATAGTCAAAAATCAGACTTTCGCCTAACCAGACACCCAAGTATCTGTACATTGTATCTTGAGCTATTTGGTCACCATCCTCAGTCATTATTTTAATGTAAGGGGCAGCAGTGGACTTTCCTATTTCTTTATTCCTAAATACCATGGATTTTTTTTTTTTTATAATTCATAACCAAACCCGATTCCTTGATCCATGTACAGAGTGCTAAAAAAATCCCTTTGAAGATTTATTTCCATTTGTTCTAAGTTCAAGCCATTTGCAACCAAAATGGTGTCATCGGCATAAAGCCTAAGATTATAATTGTTTGCCACTTCCACTACTTTTTTTATGTATATCAAAATTAAAGTTGGCCCCAAAATTTACCTTTGTGGCACACCCCTCTGAACAGAAACATTACAAGAGAGGTGACCATCAGCAAAAAGCTGTTGGGAGCGGTCCTGTAAATAAGATGAAAACCATCCCACTACTTCTGTTGACAGGCCCGCTTCTGTAAGTCTGTCACACAACAGACCATGATCGACGGTGTCGAAGGCCTTGGAAAGATCCACGAACACCGAACCTACCGCCCTCCAATTGGGAAGCAATCAGATTCACTAGGTCAGCGAGTGTGGTGCCCATGGAATGGCTCTTCCTAAAACCTGACTGGTATGCAGAAAGTAAGGAGTACTGTTCAAGATACTCCCCAAGCTGTCACTGCACCAGCCGTTCTAAGACCTTCGACAACACCGAAAGCGGGGCAGTAGGCCTATAATTTGTGAGTTCAAACAGTATACCTGATTTAAAAATTGGAATAATTTTTGCTTTTTTCCACAATTTCAGAAAAATTCCTTCTGGTGCTTCGATCTAAAATAAACTGAATTTAAGTTTATTGGCAATTGCCGGCCCGGTGGTACTGAGGAGTGAGACACTGGATACCACACCTCACGCCACACCTGTGACCTGGGTTCCGGAATGGACTCGGGTCATCGGGGGTCGGCCGGGTGTGTGGACTTGGATCGAGCTCCCAGCAGGAAGCGCTCCTTTCCCTGAGTAGGTGGGCCTGCACTGTGCAGCTTTGTCAGCCCCTAGTGGAGATTGGGTGCTCGCTGCACAGTGCATGTTTCAGTGAGGCATGGTGGTGCAGCAGACATCCTGCAGGTGGGTGTGGGAGCACACCCGCGCTGTGCTGGACAACACTGCATGTCCACACCACTGGGAACATAGAGAAATACCCCCTGCCAGTGGTAGGCGAAGGTGAGTCTAGTGGGTGTGGCCCCACATCCAATGCCAGGCTCCTGGACGTTCTCTCCGGTCCCTCTTCCTAACATGCGGCACCCTTCCAGCACTATAGTTAGAGCGCTAGGAAAGGAGGGTGGCGATCCTTCCTCAGGGGACTTAGATCTGAGGGGTTAAGGGGCTGGCTGCACATGAAGGGGTGCATTCCCCACCGGTGTTGGATGTTAGGTCTTCAGGCCGGACTGGCAGAGCTAACACACTGAGGGACCATGCCGGAGAGAGAGGCCACTGGTAAGGGAGAATAAATAGAGTTAAAAAAAAAAGTTTGCTGGCAATTTTACTGTATGGTCTGTTTATTTTATGTGTCATCTGGAATGCTGATCTGCCTTGAACTATCTGCTGTGTTAGGGCTGGCTGCTCTTGACCTGCACCGCCTCACATTAGCTGTTCGTGGTGACACCCTTTTTGAACTGTTCTTGTAGCATGCAGCATGTGCTCCTGCTCATTTCCTCGGCGGTAGTCCGCCACAATGTGCTTGAGGTGCAGAAAAGAAGGCACTCTGGATTGCTGTCAGTCCCCACTGTTAGGATGGGGGGACCTGAGTGGAACAATGCATCCACAACCTCTGAATAAAGGGTACAGGACATGTAGAAGAGCTGCAGCAAAGCTGCATCTCTCACTCATTGTGCCACACATGCAGTCAAGCAAGAGAGTCAGCAGCTCCTGCCACAGCAGCAGGCTAAGTTCTACATCAGAAAAGAGAGGGGCAGCACAGTCCAGGTAAGACCCCACCCAAGGGGGGGTTCTTACACAACACACCAAGTATTGTCCGGTACAAAATCTTTTAATTAGAAAAAGAGAAAAAAATAAGAAGTATTAGTTCACTGCTTTTGAAAGTTAATATTACTTTCTGGCCAGTACACCAGCTCCTTAAGGGATATACAGGAAAAGGGAACATTGTTTAACTAGGAGTAGAACATTAAGCCGAAGCTTGTTTCCAGATGTGACCTGGGAGCACAAGGAAGTTAAGGCATCCTCACAGCCCTTTGGGCTAACAGCGCCTCAGATGAGGTTCTACATGCCTCCACAGAGAAAAAACCCTGCTGCCACACTCCCTGAGCCCCTACTAGTGGGTACGGCCTGGACAGCATTCCGGGAACTCAAGGCTACGTGGCAGTCTCTGTAAATTTTCTAAGGTCAACTGCCTTTATCTTGGGACAGCTCTTATTGGCTGTCCGTGGAACATGAGCTCCGTGTTTGGCTCCTCATCCTGCCAGGCATTTCCAAATTCCTCCTGACTGGACAATGTCACTACCATTGGCCAGCTCGTTTAACCTTTTTTCCCCCTAATCCAGTATTGCCTCTGAAATCTGGTCTGTTTTAATACTCAGTGCTGAATTTCTTCAGTTTAAAGTTTTTTTTTTTTTTTACTGACTTTTCCATTAGTAGGTTATGGCTTTTAGGCACTAGAGGGCCCAGTTATAAGCACACTTACCCAATCCAATTCAATCCTGCTGACTGTCACATCACGTTGTCCCTCCATGCACTGCAGTTTCTGCTTCTCCTACTCTCATCCCTCTTTCTGCTTTTCTTTCTCCCTGGAGCTTGCTTCCCCTCTCCCCCTCAGCATCCTACTTGGCACTGCCTATCATCATCACTCAGGTACTCTCCATCATGAGCTTGCCCCTCCCTCGGTGCTCCCCCTCTGCAAATGGATGGCAGTCCCCACCTACCACTGTACACAGGCCCTGGACACTCTCATCGCTCTCTCACATGCCATCACTCTAGGATCATTGCCACCAACCTAATGTAAATTCCTGCAAAAATGGGCATGTAGACTCACGCTCAGGGACTTATGCTGGTGCACCCTGAAGCTTGTGCTCCCTTTCTGCTGCTGTCAGGAAATATCCATCCTAAACCTGGCCCAATCTATCTACTAGGAAAAAACCTCAGGAGCACTCTCCATAGCATCTCTCAACATCTGTAGTCTACTCCCCAAGCTGGATGCTCTACAGATCTTTACCAAACAGCACAGCCCAGATATCCTGGCAGTTATAGAAACCTGGCTTACACCCAAAATCCCCGACCTGGCTATTTCTCTTCCAGGCTACAATGTTTTCAGACTGGACCACAAGTCCAAAAGAGGTGGTGGATGTGCAATTTACCTTAAAGATTCACTACTGGGACACCCCATCACTATCCCCTTCCAGCCACTGCTGCTCAGATTCTTCCTATCAGAATCTTATTAGGTGCCCATAACAAATCCCTCACAGTTGCCTCAGTGTATATCCCCCAGAAAGAACAAGGTAATGGCCTTAACGCTGTCTCGGAATTCACCAGGTCCCAGCCTCCTGACTCTGAAATGATTCTGCTTGAAGGCTTTAATATAAATTGGCTTACGTCTGATGCTGGGGTCCATAAGGATGCCATCTCATTGGCCAGTCTTACCCAGATGGTCGTCTCTCCAACCAGGAAAAGCTACAAATCTCGCACCGGCACCCTCCTGGATTGAATTCTTACCAGCCACCCAACTCGTATCACAAATACCTCAGTCCTCCCTGACTCGCTTAGTGACCATTCCCCTGTCATCTGTGAATGGTCAAACAAATTCCGCAAGCCCTCTCCTAATATCATTACTAGTAGAGTCCTACTACGTGGGCAGTTGTCGCCCCTCAAAACACGCCTCAACCTGCAAGACTGGTCCACTATCTACAAAGCAACAGATGTAAATACTGCTCTGGATTACTTCATCAACACTTTCAATGCAGCCTGTGACTCCTACGCTCCTTTTAAAAAGTGCAAAGTCAAAGCCCTTTGCAATCCCTGGCTCCAGGCTGATCTCTTACACCAACTAAAATCTAGAGATTGCCTCTGGGATCTGGCCAGAACCACTGGTAAAGAAACTAACATTCAAAACTATAAACGTGCATGGAATGACTGTACCAAATCCATCCGGCAAAAGAAATCTACCTACTTCAAGAACGCTCTCACAGATACCTGGGGTAATGGGAGGGCATTTTGGAACAATATTAAAGAGGTCACTGGGAAGCAGCCAAAAATCTCCCCTACCACTCTCAATATAAATGGGTCTACTACGCTTGACCCTAAAATCACAGCAAATACCTTCAACACTGCATTCACCGATCTCAGCAGTGTTCTCCCTTCTGACTTATTCAAGGACTATGACTCTCCCTCTTCTCCCCCCAATGCCTCCTCCTCTAGCCACCCGCCTTTTTATTTCAAAGCAGTCAAGATGCATGATGCCCATAAATACATTACCAAATCTAGATCCAGCAGTGATACACTTGACCTTAAACTGCTGTCCCTCACCCTTGATGACATGTTGCAGCCACTGACATATATTTTCAACCTCTCACTTAGGCTTAGCCAGTTCCCTGACAAATGGAAGTCTGCCACTGTAACCCCTGTCCATAAAAGTGGTGACAGGGCCACTCATGGAAACTACCGTCCGATCTCTATGTTGCCACCCCCTCTCCAAGGCCCTTGAATGTATTGCAGCAGATCAGCTGATTTCCTGGACAAATACAATATCCTGGGCTCGCTACAACATGGCTTCAGGAAAGGTCATAGCACCTCATCTGCCCTACTGGAATTCTCTGGCTTTCTTCACAGCTCACTGGACAATGGTCAGTTAATTGGGTCTGTCTTTATCGATCTGACTATGGCGTTTGACACTGTCCATCACCGCCTACTGCTTGGGCAACTTCTGAAAGCTGGGCTCTCTCCCAGCTCCATTGCCTGGTTCAAAAGCTACTTGTAGAACCGATCTCAAAGAGTAAAAATTGCAGATATCCTCTCTGATACCAGGCCTGTTCTCTCAGGTGCCCCCCAGGGATCCATTCTGGTCCCCCTACTATTCAGCTTGTTCCTGAACTCCCTTCCAAATTCTTGCTCCGAAACAATTATCCTATATGCAGATCATGCTGTAATTCTTGCCTCCCACAAGGATCCTAAACCTCTACAAGAAAACCTTCAGCTTGGCTTCACATCTGTTTAAAATTGGTTCTCAAATCACAATCTGGGCCTCAATCATAAGAAAACAAAGTCTATGATGTTCAGCAGCTCTCATAACAAGCATAAGCTGCACCCCCTATCCATCAAAACCATTCATGGAGTCACCCTGGAACAGGTACAAGCCTTTAAGTACCTTGGGATCACTCTAGACCCTCATCTAACTTACAGTGCCCACACTGACTCTGTAGCCAAAGCAGCAAATACTCACCTTGGCCTTCTCTTCCGGCATAGGCAACATCTTACCCCAGAAGCCCTGACTGTCGCTGTTCGGAGCTCTGTTGTCTCCATTATTGACTATGGACTTATCATCTATGACTCAGCCCCCACTACCGCTCTTAGAAACATATCTTCCTCCCTCAATAAGGCCTGCCGACTTCTCACTGGATCCCACCACCTCACACATACGTGCGACCTCAATGCACAAACTGGATGGCTACAACTCATGAATCCGATAAAGTACCTAACCTGTACCATGGCGAAGAAAATAACTATGGGCCTTGCGACCCTGGAGTGTGTGCACTTCTGCACCATAGCAATAACCCACGCTCAACCAGGGAGTCTGAATCACAGCTCCTGCAGGTTCCACTTTGTCGCACTTCACAAGGTCAAAGATCTTTTGCCTACAGGGCGCCCAGCTGGCTAAATGGTCTAAAGAGTTACATCTCCTCCACTCTTACCCTTGTTGCATTTAAATCAAGGCTCTGCCTCTCTCTCACTGCCTCTAGCTCCTGTGCCTGCCTCCACTAGCTGACCCCATGAATATTTCCCTAACCTTATGTAGTTCTCTCTCCTATAGCACTTGGTTACCCCTTAGCACGCACTTCCCCATGTTATGTCTATGACAATGCCTCTGGCTGCACTCCTCCTCTATAGCTCTCCACCCCCCTCTACTCTTCCTCTCTCTTGTCCTCTATCCTCTCTGCATGTCATCCGCTATCTCCATGTAACCTAGACTCAAAAACGTGTTTTGTTTCTCAGATGCTTTTTAACTCTGTTTAGCTTACACTTTTGTAACCTTGTCCTATGTATTGAATTTGTAATCTGGCGTACTTGTCTTATGTTTTGAATTGTAATCTGACGTGGAACCTTTGTAAAAGAGCCCTGGCTTAAAGATATTGTAATCCTAGACCTAATAAACAAATAGAAGTGACTTACTCAGGATCACACAGTATGGACCTAGGCAGCTGTGGGATTTAAACTTATGTCTCCAGATCTGCAGCTCAGAGCCTTAACCCACTGCGCTATACTGCCTCCACATATGATGGGGACTGCTCTACCCCCGAGGTCAGCTCCACAACGGTCCTGTACACACTGGCAGTAGGTGTTTAAAACCATTTTTGAAAATGGTTTTAAACTAAGTGCAGATGTATGTCCACACTTGCAGCTTCAGTCTTCGTAACTGTGTTTAAGCCCGGTCGTGCCACTGTTGCCTCATCCATATTGCAGCCCTGTAATGGTTTAAGCCAGTATGGATCAGTGCTGTTTCATGAGAAACACGTATCGATCTCCCATCCACACTACAGCTAAACCATGCTAGGTGTGAAACCATGTCTGGAACCGCTGTTAAGACTAGGTCCCTTGCAGGGTTTAAACATGGTTTCAAACTGTGTTCAGTGTGAATGCGAACTATCTTTGGTCTTATTAAAACATTTTAACAAGTGCAGTATGCACAGGGATAATGAGGCAAATCTATGAGTGTAGCTGAGTAAGGAGGTAAGTCCTGGAGAAAGACAGTGGTAGGGGCTGGGAGGAGCTGGCAGATGGGGGCAGGTCAGCTCAGAGTGAAAAAAGCTGTGGAAGATATTTAAAGAACTTATAAAATATCCAGTACAATTGTCGCTCCTGAAAACTGCAGAGTGGAAATTTCAAGTTGGCAAACAGCATATATTTTTTTAAATGTGCCATGCCCTGTACTGCCTCGCTTATCAGGAGTGCAGCCAGAAATTTTAGTTTTCTACACTCTATTCAGCTGCCCCCACCCCCCACCTCAAACATAAAAAAAATCTTTATGGACATTTATCATTGGGTCCAGTAGGAACAGGGTTCAAGATTAAACAGACAAAAAAAAACACGAGTTGGTACCACAAGATTGTTTTCACATGCTTCTGAACTGACTGCAAAATCAATGAGTAATGTTTTATCTAATCTGAAAAAAAGTGTCACTAGTGCCTAGCTACTCTTGGCAACTTAACTGCAACATATAAGATAGTGCATGGTTACCCATTCGCTCTCGAGGTCATCAGTCAGCACTGTATCCAGCCTAAAGCCTAAACCCAGGTCTCCAGATCAGCAGCTCAGAGCCTTAACCCACTGCACTATACTGCCTCCACATATGATGGGGCCTGCTCTACCCCCAAGGCCAGCTCCACAATGGTCCTGTACACACTGGCAGTAGGTGTTTAAAACCGTTTTTGAAAATGGTTTTAAACTAAGCGCAGATGTATGTCCACACACCTAAACCTAAGAATAGCCTTGTGTATCGGTAAACATATACTGTTCTTAATAGCGTATGGTGCCTGTGAAAAAGACAAAAGGAGACTCACTTTTCCATATTTTTGCTTGGTTCTGCTGAGGCCCTGGATTCACAACTGCCGCTGCCCAGCAGAACAAAAAGTCATTCTGCGTTAGTGAGGACGTCACTACTGCAGCAGAACAACTTTTTGCAGTGTATGGATTTCCATACACAACCGCATTCCACCATACACTATAACGGTATGCTGTCCTTCAGTCTGATGGCTGGGAAAGCACACGGTTTGGACAGTGCCTTAGATTCCTTATAAAACTAAACACAAGTCACTATGTACAACATACCTTTCAACTGTCCCCAGGGGCGTCACCAGGGATACAAAGTTGGGGGGGCTGATGCCCTTTAGTCAGAATCCTAACAAAGCTAGGGGGTCCGGGGGCATGCCCCCTGGAAAATTTTGAAATTTTACCTTCAAATGGTGGCTTTTCCTGCATATTAGTGGTGAAAAATATGTTTGAGAAGCCTAATTATCAGCCATGTATTTAATATGGTACATGTGGAAAAATTTGGTTACTGGTCCACCGAGGACAGGTTGCAGGAGGACCTCAGAGCAAATGAGAGACCAGAACAGCCAGACACACCAACCATTATCCCAGCAGATCTGCTGGGAAGGTTGCAGGAGGACCCCAGAGCAAATGAGAGACCAGAACAGCCAGACACATCATTATCCCAGCAGATCTGCTGGGCAGGATGCAGGAGAACTCGAGAGCAAATGAGAGACCAGAACAGCCAGACACATCATTATCCCAGCAGATCTGCTGGGAAGGTTGCAGGAGGACCCCAGAGCAAATGAGAGACCAGAACAGCCAGACACACCAACCATTATCCCAGCAGATCTGCTGGATATCAGTGTCATACAGGTTTTACTATTATCGTGCTGATTTTGGGAGAAGTAGCTCAACCTTTCTGTTTGTCATGGATGCAAATTCGTCAATCACATCATCAGTGTAAAGTTGTCTGCTTTCTTCGGTCTGAATGTTGAGCATTCCAAGTGAACTCAATCTGTCATTTTCTGTCTTGTTTCTCAGATATGTCTTAATGCGACTCATGGAACTAAAGGAGCGCTCACACACACATGTGGTAACTGGGATTGTTAGAGCAATCTGTAGTGATTTATGCAGCGTCGGATACATGATTTCTGGAAGTACATTAGAAAGATTGGTCATATCATGTGGACGCTCATTTTCTGGCAGCCGACAAATGAAGTTTCTTGCTACTACCAGTTCCTCTTCCAGAACTGGACAGTCATACATCTCTCCAAGTGGCCTCAGTTTGTCCTGGTCCAAGAATGTGTTAGACTGTGGTCTGAGAGCATTGATCGCAACCATCAGTGTTTGGTTATGCTTGGAAAACCTTCTGTCAATCTCTCCAATCATTTTGTCAATCACAGGGTAAAAAACAGTGATTCTCAAATGCACAGCAGTTCTTGTTTCATGCGATGCTGATGCACTTTGTTCAGTTCCAGTTCGTGAAGTTGGAACAAAGTGCTCCTATACGAGGTAGCTTCCTTTGCCTCTGTGGACCCGAGTATTTTCGGTGTCTGTGTCTCATATTTTCTCGCCATATTTTCAGCTTCCCTGTAGAGAACTAGAAATCTCTCTTCAGTAACGAAATTGTGCAATTGTGTCTCTCACGCAGATACAGCAGTCACTGCACATCCCAAGTCCAAAGCCTGAGTCTGAAGTAAGTTATTTGTTCCATCAGCCACTGACAGTAGTTTGTCAAAAATTTTAAGGAGAAATATATTGTTGAATTCTAGAAGCTTGCTGTGGAGTCCTCTGGCCTTTGCAGTTTCTCCTTCTTCACATTCTGAAAGATATTTTAGAAGAGCTGGATAAGTTTCTATTACTGCCTTTGTTGCTCGCTTTTGACAAGCCCACCTGGTAGAACTTAACTCCGTATCTCAAGAATTTAGTCAACCCAAGCTCCTTTTGAACATTTAAGAACCCCTGGTGAGTCAGGACAGATTTGGAAAAGAACGTGTATCTCTTTGAAGCATGTCAAAGAATTTCCAGTACAGGAAGAGGCGATGAACAGGCATCTACAAGGACCAAATTCAGAATATGCGCATAGTAATGAACATATATAGCATATGGATGCTTATGACGAAATAGTTCCTGGACTCCATTTAAGTTGCCGCTCATAACAGATGCATCAATAAGTCTGAGCTACGCAAGTCACCGAATTCTCATGGAGGTCCCAGTTAGCCAGCTTTGAACACAGTTCATTTGTCAGACTCTGGGCATCTAATGCTGTTACTTGATGGAAGCACAAAATTTCTACAGGGGAACCATGGTGAACATAACGAGGCAAATACTCATTTGTTCTCTGCAAGCAACATTCTCTGATTCATCAGCAAGTATTGCAAAATACTTTGCTTCTTTTACCTCATTTAAAATTTTCACTCTTATTAATTTTGACAACATTCTATCATCTGATTTTGACTGAGAGGTGAGAGATAGGTGGCATTTCCTGGCATGTGAATCTGCAAATTTTGCAATTAGGATCAAACTTTTTAGAAGATCAAAAGTCTCTAAAAGTTACCCCTGCTTGAGCTCCCTTCACACTCCCTATGGCCTCGAAGGCAGTTCCTGTCTGCCAAACAACAAAACAATCTCAACTATCCTTCTCAGGTACTCCCTGCGCTTTTTAATATCTGCAATCATTGCTGAATCCATTAGCTGTATAATATTGCCTCTTTCTTTAGATTTCACATAAGTAGACCAGGACTCCATTGCTCCTGTATGTGTTGTTGTTTGTTGGTGTTCTCTCATCTTGTCTATTGCCTTCTTCCAGTTGTTAAACCCTCTGGACGTGAAAGCAGTGTCTGCTCGACCAGTGCAACTTGAAAACATTCTGCAGGCAAAGCAAAATATGACATAATTGCTTACACTATATTCAAGCCATTTAAATGATGCATACCAGCTGCTTGAAAATGAACGCTTCTGCTTTCCAAAATCCCTTTGTGGAAAACTAGACAGCTTTGGCTGCACAGGACCAGCCTCTTTGGTTCCCAGATCATTAGGTACAACAGTAGCAGCAGACGAATCTTGCTACTGATTCAAGTGCATCATGAGATGTTCCGGAGATGATGATGTGTTTGCTACATCTTCTTGTACTGGTGGAACTTCCACTTCATTTCTTAATGGCTGCTCTGGTTGCAGCTGTTGAGCATCACTGGGGTCTAGGAAGTTACTTTATTCGATTTTTGATTTTGGACGAAGAAGTCACGGATACTCATTTTTAACAAAGCTGATGAGTGTGTGACAAGAACTAACTAAAAAGTAAATTGTAAGAAAATGCCTTTATTGGGTCTGGCACACAGCGATGAAATGTTTATGTGACAGACTTAGTCTAACACACAGGGCTCACAGTATGCGAAGTAATGAGTATTAAACACCTACTGGAAAACTGCTATTTAATACAATAGACGGAGCCTAACACACACAGGGCACACAGTATGCGAAGTAATGAGTATTAAACACCTACTGGAAAACTGCTATTTAATACAATAGACGGAGCCTAACACACACAGGGCTCACAGTATGGTTAAGTAATGAGTATTAAACACCTACTGAAAACTGCTATTTAATACAATAGATGGAGCCTAACACACAGGGCTCACAGTATAGGTAACTAGTATTGAGTAACCACCTACTGGAAAACTGCTATTTAATACAATAGACGGAGCCTAACACACACAGGGCACACAGTATGTAAGTAATGAGTATTAAACACCTACTGAAAACTGCTATTTAATACAATACACAGAGCCTAACACACACAGGGCTCACAGTATGCTAAGTAATGAGTATTGAGTAACTCACCTACTGGAAAACTGTTATTTAATACAATAGACGGAGCCTAACACACACACAGGGCACACAGTATGGAAGTAATGAGTATTAAACACCTACTGGAAAACTGCTATTTAATACAATAGACTTGAGCCTAACACACACAGGGCACATAGTATGAAGTAATGAGTATTAAACACCTACTGGAAAACTGCTATTTAATACAATAGACGGAGCCTAACACACACAGGGCTCACAGTATGTGAAGTAATGAGTATTAAACACCTACTGGAAAACTGCTATTTAATACAATAGACGGAGCCTAAAACACACAGGGCTCACAGTATGCTGAAGTAATGAGTATTAAACACCTACTGGAAAACTGCTATTTAATACAACAGACGGAGCCTAACACACACAGGGCTCACAGTATGCGAAGTAATGAGTATTGAGTAACCACCTACTGGAAAACTGCTATTTAATACAATAGACGGAGCCTAACACACACAGGGTACACAGTATGCTAAGTAATGAGTATTAAACACCTACTGGAAAACTTCTATTTAATACAATAGACGGAGCCTAACACACACAGGGCTCACAGTATGCTAAGTAATGAGTATTAAACACCTACTGGAAAACTGCTATTTAATACAATAGACGGAGCCTAACACTGCACACAAGGGCTCAAAGTATACAAAGTAAAGCATGCTACTGGAAAACTGTTTTTTATAAACAGATGATTCCTCTTGCGTGTTCATAAAAAGTGTCTGAAATTGAACTGGCTAACGGTCCCTTGCTTGTGATGTTAAGTTGCCACAATACAAACCCAAGGCAGGGTCAGGGTATAAGGCAATTTAGGAAAAGTTCTGCTACTTTTATTCTAAATTTGTGAGCCTCAAAACATAAACCACCAAAGTGATGTTCTTCAGTCTTTCTGAACCAATAAGTGTAGTACTCAATTTACTCAGTAAAATAGTAAATGTGGAAATAAGTTGCAGTAAGAAAAAAAATAAGCATATATGCAGTAGTTAGTAATGCTGCTGTACGGCAGCACTCACAGCAGGTTGTCTGTGTCTGAGCTTTTCAAATCCAAGACACACACAAACACAACACCCCCCTTGTATTTCACTCAGAGAAAAAAAAAATAAAAAAAACTAAACTATTTATTTAGCTCTCAAGCCTCTTAGCCCAACAAGTGAACTAAGTTTATTCAATGTTTGATAAAAACTTTCTAGAAATATAGATTGTCTGCTCTGTTGCTCGCTTGCCTCTACTAACTACAACTGAACTGCGTCATTTTTACTGCACACAACGGGACTTCTAGTGTGTGTACCACATGTGTGTTGGAGAAGCACACCACGTGTTTGTCCACTGATTGGTTGACTCACTGTGCAAGCAAGCTGCTGTGCTGTTGCTAGGCAGAGTTTGAGGCGGGTGCCTCACAGAATACAACATGAACTCAACTCTCCCTGCTCTCCTCCTTAAGTTCTGTCTATCATCCGATTCATCCCCTGTGACCCCTGTCCTCCAACAACTGACGCCAAAGTCCCATTTGATTTCATTAAATCTCTGCCTCGCCAGTGCCGTGACCCGTCCCGTGCCTTTCCCTGAATCTGTACCCACAGAGTCAGATCTTGGTGGCCGAGTTCTACTTAATGTTCGCTTGGATGGATGGATGAGTACCATTTCCTTGCACGTGGGGCGTGTTCATAGGGTTTCTGTTTTTAAAGCCCAATATACACACATTGACACACATATATATATATAAAACTTTATTTTCTCTCAAAGTCACATACTAAGTTCACAGAGTGGTCGGACCCAACCAGATTTACCCTCTCCGCCGCTTCTCTAACTTGGCCCATTTAAAGCGGCCAGGCTGTGCAAGTGCAAGCGGTGGGGCAGGGGGCGCCCGACGGTCGACACGGTTTGCTCCTGCTCAGCGCCCTCAGCTTTGTTGCAAGGCGAGGCACATGGCGATCGGCATTGAAGTATGAATTTGAGATCGATCGTCAGTTTCTGTAATCTAGAACTTCTAGTAGCATTGTTGCCTAGGTGATAGCTATCACGCGCTTGCAGCACACTGCTTACTAAGCAGCATGCTGCAAGCGCATGGAACAGCTGTTCTCGCACAAGGACAGCGCAATAGCATCCAGGCAGGGTGCTAAAAGCAGAGTTTGATGTAAACCCCCACCTGAATGACGGGTCCGGCTCCCGTGTCCCCCGAGCAGGAAGGCGGTCAGAAACACCTCTGTGCGACAGGAAAGAGACCTTAGCCACCGCCCGCCGCTCCCTAGTTCGTCTGCAGGCTTGCTTCCTCCGACTGCCTGCAGTAACTCCACCGCCAGGGTCCCCTGTTGCGAACTCCAGAGAACCAAGACCCCTTGCCAGTGCAGGAGTTCCAGCGATGCTCCTGTCACATTACCTAGCAAGTTAGCTGCATCAGCAGGGGAGCAGACTAGGTACCACCTCAGTCCGCTGGAGCCTGATTAGTATCGCCATTTAGTTGTTCATGATTCTTCAGCTGCATCAAGATGCAGCTGCAGAATTTTAAACAGTTAAGAAACGGAATTTAATTTATTTTTTAGTGCAAATGATTGGGGGGGCTTTAACTTAAATTGGGGGGGCTGTAGCCTCCCCAAAATCAACGTGATGATGCCACTGACTGTCCCTGATTTTCAGGGACGTCCCTGATTTGGCCTCAAAATTTTCCTCTGTCCCTCGTAAAATTTGTGTTTTTGTGACAGAACAGTGGGGATTAATAACACAAAATAATGTCAAACATTAAAGTTTCAGACTTGTTCTTCAGAAAACGCATCTTAACACAAATTCCTTTATTCGATCAGCTTTCTGACTGAATAGTACCAGTTTTTAAGATATGTCCCTGATTTGGGGTCTTTGTCCCTGATTTTTTTAAGCCTTGTCCCTGATTCGTGAGGCAAGAGGTTGAGAGGTATGATGTACTATGGTATGCCAGCCTACATCCCTGTCAGTCATCGGGGCTTTCTAGCCCTGGTAATACGGAACCGGTCTAACAAGGAGCTGAGAGGAAGTGACTCGGTGTGCAATTAGTTTCAGTTTCTGTTGTTGTGCTTGCTGGTGAGTTTTTCTCAGTCCCGCGTTGTAAACCAGCAACTTGGCGAAATACACACGACCGAGTCTGACCTGTGGTAAGGACTGCTGCAATCTAAATAAACAATTCCAGTTTATTTCTCACTTTATTGTTAATGGTGTCTAAAAACAACAAATTATAACACAAGGACGGCAACTATAGAAACAAACACACCGTTTCCAGGAAATTAAGGGTACCTAAATATTCAAGTATTCTTCGCGTGGACAATGGCTTTAGAAATTAACCGACAGTTAAGAGGGAGTACTTTTAGATTTTTTTTTTTTTTAGTAAAATCAAAATATTCCTGGTTTTTTTTTGTTACATTCGTGGGTTATTCCATAAAGACCGCATGATCAGTACAGCTGGAAGTGCCGTAAATAGGTCACTTAAAATTAAGCGAATCTAACAAAACTGCGACGGTAATAAACTGGGTACACGGGGCGAGCAAGGCGTCAGTTTGGGCTGCATCGAATCGGGTCTCAGTCTTTTATTTGTCGGATTCTGGAGTCCGGCTGCATGGATAAGGAGTAATCACATTCAGGACGAAATGGTGGAACTCTTGGCACTACGCCGGTTACTGTGACTCAGCCTCAGTCTGGGCACCCTGCCAGCTTTCAGCAGCGGATTTTTGTTACGTGGTGGGGGTGCATTCAGGCTGAGCCGAGAGGAGGGAAACGGTATTCACTTGTATTGAAAGGAGACCCCCTGACAGTCAGTCCGAGGGTTTATTTACTGGGCATTGATAGTGCCCGGTAAATAAAGTAAAAACACAAAGCAGTGCGAGTACATGCCAACACGTGCAAAAAGACACATGGCCTGTGCAAATTTGGGGAAAAGGGGTCTGAGTACGTAAATGTTTGCAAAAAGGGACTCGACCTATGCAGATGCATTTCTGACCGAATGTCCCCCTCGCCCAGCCCCTACACGCATGGCGTCTGCTCCTTGGTTTGTAGTGGTGGCAGAAACTAAAAAGCTTAACTACTGTAAAAATGTAATTAAAAAAGTATAGAAAATGTCTTTGTTATTTAATTCTCGCTTCATTTCAGTTTTGAAAAAAATTTGTCTAGCACCTTGGTATAATGCAAGTTTAGTATTTCAGATTAAAGGCTCTGGGCACCATAAACAAAGGCTGAATCAGAACAGTCTTTATATATAGTGCCTGCCTTGTGCCATTATTTTATTCTTCAACGTTTCATGTTATTAAAGCTGTAACATAACAGGGTGGTGAGTGCTGCCAGGTATTTAAACAAGCTCTCAGGCATTAACAACTGGATCTCTATTCTTCGTCTCCCAGTTATTTTAATGGGAGGAATGTAACAACCACCTCTGTAGAATGTGTGAGAGCAGGGCTGCAGCTATGAATCCTGGGGCCCCCGTTTCCCAAACCAGCTAATGACAGAGGTAATGCCAGCTCCTCAGGAGGGCCCCTCCTGAGCTCGGGGCCCCGGACAACTTCCCCACTTACCCCCCCATTACTGCAGCCCTGTGTGAGAGCCCCCTCCAGCACATCACTGCAGCAGGGTGTACATTAGCTGTATCGCTATATGCCCTGGAGTGTGTTGGGAGACACCGTTAACCAAAATGCTGCAATATAGCTTAAAAATCACCAGTTGTGACTAATTAAAAAAACACACCAATGCAGCATAAAGTACCTTACTTAAGCAATAAAGCACGATAGGGGTGTGTTATGGTGGGATAACAGCCCACCTCAGGGTGAGTTGAAGCATGAGGTGTAGCCAAGGGCTTCCACCACCCGAGAAGGGCCATTAGCCCACCGTAACACACCCCTTGGAATGCCTTATTGCGATTATGAAATGGGTCGTTTTTAGTAAATTATATGCATTTTTAAACATAATACTTTCAGCTGGGCAATTGTGTTGGGATAATAGCCCACAGCCCAGCTGAAAGCAGCTCTCGGCCAATCAGAATTCAGCATTCTTTCTACCTGTTTCATAACCTCATGTAATGCAGGAAATAAAAAAATTTTTTTTTTTTTTGCATCACCCTTTTCAGAAGGGAAGAAATCAAATTTTTGCTCAGTGGAGCATGCAGACAAGCCCCTTCCACTTTCAGTAAAACAAAATTCATGTTATGTGTAGTTGAGCAGTGGCTTTTATTTGAAACAAACCCCTCCCAAAGTATAGAACATGATTTGTCTGGTGCCAACAAGGCTGCTCTTGCACTTACACTTGTTTGTTGTCCTTGTTTATTTTTGTAGTAGATCATGCTGGCTCACCAGTATTACTGTTATAATTGTAATTATATGAAAACTGTCACAAACCCATTCAGCAGGTCAGCCCTCTACTCCCAAAGTGCCAACCTCCAAGCACAGTCTTGTGAACTGTTTAACAGAACAAGGTAACCCTCTTGTCTGTTTTGTGAGTTCGGATCAACCTTTGTCTCAAGTCTTGGAGGGATTCAAACTGTGAACTTCTTGCTAGCGTACCCAATGCACAGGTTCAGATAATTCTGTCTTCGGGGGGCCAGATATCTTTGCCTACGGGCACCTAACCAGCTAACTATAAAGCGGGACTGCAGCTAGCCTCCTCCGTGCTGCCTCTTTTATAAAGCGGAACTGCAGCTAGCCTCCCCCGTGCTGCCTCTTTTATAAAGCGGGACTGCAGCTAACCTCCTCCGTGCTGCCTCTTTTATAAAGCGGGACTGCAGCTAGCCTCCTCCGTGCTGCCTCTTTTATAAAGCGGGACTGCAGCCAGCCTCCTCCGTGCTTCCTCTTTTATAAAGTGGGACTGCAGCTAGCCTCCTCCGTGCTTCCTCTTTTATAAAGCGGGACTGCAGCTAGCCTCCTCCGGTTCTCTGGCACCACTCCTGGCTAGACTAAACAACCTGAAGACTTCTTCAGTGTTTCACCAGCTGTAGGCCAGCTGCACATATAGGAGACATTCAGCACTTGCTCAACAGATTCTCATGTACGCTCCTTCTCTACAGCCAATAGAAAGTTAGTACAATGTTACAGACAGCTGCAAAGAGCAGTAGCAAGGCACTACTTACATACTGACAGCCATAACAAAGCGTAACCCAGTCTTGTAATGCATTTCAATGGGACAGCTGCAAAACACTTCCTGACTTTGATCTCAGTAGGAATTCATCTGCTATGCAGACCAGCCCTAACAAGCATTTGTCAATGCCGAATGTTGCTTGTTTATATGTGCTGTTTTGGTATTTGGAAGTGATAGTACCATGCCTAAGAACTGCCATGTGCCCCCACCCAAGACATCCACTGTGTCTTTCTATTCAGTATTCACAGAAGAGGGGGAGGGGCAAGGGCCACAGCGGTACAGCAGTTGTGAAGGCGTGAACAGGTGGACAATAGTCCATTCACAGGCAGAAGAATCCTGCAGGAGGTGACTACATTGAAGACGGACAAAGCGATGGGACCAGATGGCATACACCCAAGGATATTAAGAGAACTGTGAAGGGAGATAGCAGTACCTCTGGCAGCCATGTTCACTGAGTCATTCAACACAGGGCTGGTACTAGGAATTGGAGGAAGGCACATGTGGTCCCTCTATTCAAATCCAGCAGTAGGGAGGAGGCGGGAACTATGGGCCGGTCAGCCTCACCTCAGTAGTGGGGAAGATCACGGAGACACTGCTTAAAGGTTAGTGGGGCATCTAGAAGTCATTGGAGCCCAGGACCACAGGCAACATGGGTTCACAGTGGGAAGGTCATGTCAGGCAAATCTGGTTGATCTCTTTGACTGGGTGACAAAGGAAGTAAATCAGCGTGGGGCAGTGGACAATGCTTACCTTGATTTAAGCAAAGCCTTTGACACTCTCCCACATAGGAGGCTGATTAAGTAGCTGAGTAGGCTAGGCATGGGGGAAATGGTGGTAAACTGGCTAACAGGAGGCAGAGAGTGGTGGTAAATGGGGTGCAGCCTGGGGAGAGAGGGTGACCAGTGGAATGCCGCAGGGATTGGTCAAGTGGCCAGTCCTGTTCAGTGTCTTCATTAGTGACATTGCTGAAGGGAAAGGTCTGCCTGTTTGCAGATGACACCAAGATCTGTAAGACAGTGGATACCCCAGAGGGGGTGGAGAAAATGAGGAGGGACCTGGGGAAGCTTGAAAAATAGTTTGAGGACTGGCAACTGAAGTTTAATTCAAAAAAAGTGAAACATTATGCAACTGGGACACAGAAACCCTGGGGAAAGCTACAGGATGGGGGGCAGGGAGTTGCTGACAGTCACAAAGAAGGAAAGGGACCTGGGGGTTCTTATTTCGGATGACCTGAAAATGTCAAAGTGGTAAGGCAGCTGGAAGGGCCAGTGATACGCTGGGGTGCATAGGCAGCAGTATCACCAGCATAAGGAGGGAGGTAGTGATGCCATTAAATAAAGCCATGGTCAGCGCACCACGACGGCGACCCGGGTTCGGGAATGAGCCCGGATTGCTGGGGGTCGGCAGGGGAGGGGGAAGATCAAGCGTCCGGAGTACAGCTCTGCTCTCCCGGATGGACAGGAGTCACTGTCCAGCACTCGGCTGACCTCTGGCGGAAGCCAGAGATACAGCAAGCGCTAAGTGTAGCGAAGGAGCGGGGAGTGGCAGATGTCGGTAAGGCCTTGACGTCAGGGCACTAGCCACTCCCCAGGAAAAAGGGAAACATACCCTTCAGCTCCAGCGGAGACAGAGAACCGGAGCTTGCTCATGATTTACGGCTGCCCTCCTGACATCCTTCCGACCGATGCAGCCAGAGAATTTTGCGGTGTTGGGGGCCACCTCGTCCCTGCCCGGGGGTAAACCGAGGCTACATGGGCGACGGAGGACTGACCAGGTAGGAGCAAACTGTAGTGGGATGACTCCTAGGTACTCCTGAGGAGACCAGAGCTGAGGGGAGAGAGGAGGAATTGCAGGCTTTTAAGCAGCTTTTCGGGGAGTGTGTGTGTGTTGGGGGTGGGGGGCTCTGCTACTATAACTATTTGCTTTTGATTTTGGCCTCAAATAAGGTGCACTCCTGTAAACAGATAAAACACATTTAAGAAAGACTCAAGAAATGTGATAAAGTCTTTGTACATTAGCCTGTGCTGAGCTTGCAGACAGGAGAGATAGAAACACAGACTTTGACAGCAGATAAGGACCGCTTGGCCCACCTAGTCTGCCCATTTCCCTACCTAGATCCTAGTTAACCAACAGCCTATTTCTTCCTACCCCCACAAGAATTGCCTTATGTCTGTCCCATGCATTCTCCCACAGTTTTAGAGCCCACAAGCTCCTCAGGAAGGCTGTTCCATGCGTCCACCACCCTGTCTGTGAAAATATACTTCCTCACATTACCCCTGAGCTATCCCCCCTCTATGCTCAAATTGTGTTCTCTTGTTCTTGCACATCTCTTTTTCTGAAAGATGCTACCCTCTTGGACTTTGTTGATTCCACTGAGGTACTGAAGAGTTTCTATCATGTCCCCTTCTCCTTCTTGCAGACCCTGCACCATTTTAGTTGCCCTCCTCTGGACTGCCTCCATTATTTTTACGTCCTTGCGGAGATGGGGTCTCCAGAACTGGACGCAGTACTCCAGATGGGGTCTCACCAACTGTCTGTACAGAGAGATGATAACTTCCTGTTTTGTGATGGTGATGCCTGTCTCTCTATACATCCCAGTATCCCCCCAGCTCTCCCTACTGCCTTCTCACATTGCTTTCTAACCCTAAGGTCACCTGATATGATTACCCTGAAGTCCCTTTTCATTTTTGTTGTTGTTACTACCCCCCTTCGTGTAATCTTCCCCTTGGTTTTTGTATCCCAGGTGCATTATTTTGCACTTCTTTGCATTGAATCCAAGCTGCCATACTTCTGACCATTCCTCCAACCTTGCCACGTCCCTTCTCATCCTTTCCACGCCTCCTTGTTTATCAACACTGCTGCAGATCTTTTGTGTCATCTGCAAAGAGGCATATTTTTCCTTCCAGTCCCTCTGCAATGTCACTTACAAAGACATTAAAAAGAAGATGCAGTCTGTTCCTAATTAATGAGCTTCCCACTGGTCACCTGTGAGTCTCTTTTGGACCAGAGCTTACTACACAAGTATTTGTCGATGCTGAATGGTTGCTTGCTGGCATTAGCAGTGGAAGTGCAGGAGTTAGACAGATGGGGCCTGATTCTCAAAGCCCTGCATTGGATGCAAGGTGCCTGCAGTGAACAGATATGGTGCAAGATGCACCTTGCATCCATGACTGCCCTCCGTGTGATTCACAAAGCTGGCCTGCGTCGACCGCAGTCCACCTGCCCCAAACGGGGCTTGCATCTGCAATGTACTGCGGCATGGTAGTAGGGGGGACTGCAGCAGATGCAAGCTGCATCCTGTGATTTACAGACGTCACTTGGCAGGAGAAATTCTAAGTGCCCTTAGACCAGCCAGGGCAGGTGTAAGGGGACTTAGACATTCTCCCCTAGGTGACATACCTGTATGTGGCACACCATGGGTGACGGTTCACCCACCATACACCCCTGAGTGTGGCCCCGTATGTGTGGCCTCCATCCTAGTGGTCCAGCGTCACCCCTCACTGGTCCCCAATGCCACCTATGCACCATGTTGGTACTCCTGTCCTGATGCTCATATTGGCAGCAGCTCCCCTGATGCCTGCCCCATTGGTGCTACTGCATCACCATCTTATGGTGATACAGTGCCCGTCCATGCCCCAGCAGGTGGTGCCCAAACCCCTCATACACCAGTCCCAACTGCTCCCCAGCACCCGGCACATCCCACCACTCACTTCCGTGGCCAGGCGCCAATTGTAGGCGCCAGTTGTACCAAACATGGTGGGGGGACACTGGCCCACCAGGTTGAGTTCACATGCCCATTACCTAGTAGGACGGGGGTCCTGTGTTAGTCTCTGGTGGCCTGCGGTGGACCTGTGTGGTGTGCCAGAGGTTTGCTGCAGGGTTCCCATCAGCGCAAGCATGGGGACTTAGCCGCTGGGACCCCTCCTATACCTGAATCAGGTGCAGGGTCCCTGGAGCATCAGGCATTGGTGCAAGCTGCTGTTTGCTGCAGCTTGTGTCAGACGCAGGCCCCTATGAAAATTGGGCCCGTGCAGTATAGGAATGGCAGTAAAGTACTGAACTGACGCCAGCCCCACCCCCAGCCTGCAGAGATGGACAGGCATTGGGGTTTGCCTTTGGGTCGTCACCCATAACAGTCATGACATTTCACCTCACCCTACCCTGCAGTCACTGACAAGTGTCGAGGTGTGCCTTGGGTATTCAGGCTTTACTCTTCTCATTCCATAAGGAAATATGCTGAAATGGGTGCAGTATAGGAGAATGGGATGAACTCTGGGGCCAAAGAGTCCAAGGCGCACCTCGATGCCTGTCACTTGCTGCAGGGTGTGGGTGGTGGTGGAATGGCAAGAGCATTACTGTCGACAGTCCCAAGTCACATCCCTGACGCCTGTCAGTCCCTACAGGGTAGGGCGTTATGGTCGAAACCCCTAACACCCTGGACGTTTCTTGGTATTTTTACTCCAAGGTTTCAACATGGCTTTTTGTGATCCCACCACATGAACAGAGACGCTATCAGTTTGTTAGCCGAAAGGTGATTTTTGCACAGCGACTGTGCCATTTGGTGCCACAGGTGTGAAAACA
The DNA here is from genome assembly GCA_016271365.2 of Neoceratodus forsteri. Taxonomy (NCBI): domain Eukaryota; kingdom Metazoa; phylum Chordata; order Ceratodontiformes; family Ceratodontidae; genus Neoceratodus; species Neoceratodus forsteri. Next base: position 186,043,274 of record CM057459.1, on the reverse strand, counting down.
CATTTTGAACAGGATGTGAAAAATGACAGCTGTAAAGTTCATGAGGAGGTATAAAAAATGGCAATGTTTAAAATCTGGAATTAAAATATAAAAAAACTGGTGGAAGTCCCGAGTGTGCATAGAAACTGCACAATGTTAACCCATAATGTAATTAGTTGGGGGAATTTTTACAGCAGATTTTCAACACAGGTATTTTGGGACCTCCGCTCTTGAACAGTGTCACTGTGATTTTCTTTATCCTGAACACTGATTTCCCACAACGACCGTGCTATTCTGCACCAGAAGTGCGAAAACACATTTCAACCAGGGTGTGAAAAATGACAGCTATACTGTTCATAAGGAGGTGTGGACAAATGATGTAACCCCCCTGTTACCCGGGGTTACTAGAATCCCAGTAAGACCTAATGGTAGGCAGAGAAGGCAGCTTGTGAAACTCCAGTTAAATGGATTTCAGACTGTCTCACCCTGTTCTCAGTCTTAGCTGAGACTGAGGGATGACATCACCATAGAACTATCGCAGCTGCATGAGCCACATTGGAATCTGCAGAAGGGAGTTAGATTAGAATGTTGGGAGTTTTTGAACAGTAGAGAGCAGTTGTGTGTGAGCTGTCTTGAAGAGAGGAGCACAGCAGTCTGTGCACAGGCTCTTGGAGCCTAAGCTCTGATATAGAGCTACTTTTAGGGAAAGGTGTGTGTTTCCGCCTAAAGAGAAACACAGTAAGCTGTTCTTGAAGTGGTGGAGACCGCTGTTACTGGTCTCTGGCCCTTCCCTGAGGGGATGGGGGTGGAAGGTTTGCCTGCTATTCCAGGGGAAGCCCCTGGCTACTGCTAGAGAAGAAGCTGCCTATTTTTTCCAAGTGTGTTGGGTACCAGAAGCTGTCAAGATTCGCCTGTGGGGCACCTGCAACCAAAGGGTGAGTTCTGCTCTGGTCAAAGGGCCTATGTTTCACCTGAACTGTGTTAAAGTGGGGATTGGACTGCTGAATTAGTGGGAGGCCTAGAGGAATAGGCTTAGCCAAAGTAAAAGTATGTTCAAGTCCAGCACAAGGGGAAAGTCAAGACATGTAGAGGAGACGTGCTATACGTCTACCCTTTAATCTACATTGCCAAGCTTTCAAAAGAGTTGTTTAATGTCCAGAGAAATGGCCGGGTATGGACTGTGGGAACTGGAGGTGGGAGACCCCCCACCTTTAGTAACCAGGTCCACCTCTACGGATTTGCTCTGTGGATTTCTACTTTACCTCATGCACTTGGCCAGTGATGAGGGAAGTACCCGGACGTGGGATTGGAAGGAAATTTCCCTTAAGGAATCGAAGGCTCTAAGGTGGTTTGGGGAGCCACCAGCAGAAAATGTGTTTCACTGCCATATGGACCGGGATCGAGAGGATGGCAGGGGAGCCGGGCCGGGAAAAAAACAAATAGTGTACAAAACGGGCTATGTACCCAAAGCTGTGTGCAAGTCTGGGCTGTTTGCCTGGTAGGTTCAGAGCCTGAGGGCTGAAATAGTGAAGAAGTGTTCTGTGTTTCTTATCTGCAGTACCAGGAATGTAGCCCCATGGGGGTCTGTCTATGTTTTGTTTGTTCAGTTTGGATGTGAATAAAAGCCACACTTTAGAATCCCATTCCTGGTATTGGACATTACAGTTATTGCTTCCTGTGTTCGGATTTACTTGGGTGCCCCTGTGCAGAGTAGCCAAACCTAGGCCCCTTGTGCCGAGTAACCTAGTCCTCCCCGAACCCAGTCCCCACCAGGTACTGCTGTCAGCTTCAACAGCATACCACCTCTCGTTTTTGCAAAAAGGCAGGGGTCTGGGGGTTACAATGGCAATGCTGAAAATCTGGACTGAAAAGATTACGAATTTGTGAATTTATGAGGGTGCGTGGAAATTGCACAATGCACACTTATAACACAGTCATTTTATGGACTTTTGTCACCACATTTTCAACATAGCCAGTTTGACCTCTGCTCACGAACAGTGTCACTGTGATTTTCTTAATCTGTCCCGAACATTGATTTCGCACACCGACCATGCCACTGTGCGTTACATGTCTGAAAACACATTTCAGGTGATATGTAAAAAATTACAGTTATCCTGTTCGTAAAGAGGTGTGGTAAAATGGCAATGCTGAAAATCTGGAGTGAAAATATTAAAAATTCACAAAGTTACGAGAGTGAATAGGAACTGCACAACACATGCTCTTAAACAGTCATTTTGGAGAATTGTTTCGTCAAATTTTCAACATAGGGTTTTTGGAGGCCTACCTCATGAACAGTGTCACTGTGATATTCTTAATCTGCCTGAACATTGATTTCACACACCGACCATGACATTACGCGCTACAGGTGCGAAATCATATTTCCGACGAGATGAAAAAAATGACAGCTGTACTGTTCATAAGAAGATGTGGTAAAATGACAATGTTGAAAATCTTGAGTGAAAATATTAAAAATGCTCGAACTTACGAGCGTGAGTAGAAACTGCACAACACACACTCATAAAACAGTCATTTTTTGGGAATTTTTTTACCAAAATTGAAAACATAGGGTTTTTGGGGGCCTACCTCATGACAGACACTGTTCATAATCGGTCCTTAAAGGTGGTTCCGCTGCAGTGACTGTGAAATCACCTTCGGGACCGAAAACAAAATGACAGTGACTGAGTTCTTGAGGTGGGGTTCCAAGAACCCCATGTTGAATATTTGGTGAAAAAATTCCCAGAAATGGCCGAGATATGCATCAAAGTTGAAAAAAAACCTTTATGCCATTATACAGCTTACTGGCATTTCTTCAGTTCATGCTCAGCTTTGAAGAGTGCAGACATGTTCCTGGTCCACCGAAGATCATCGCACTGGGCTCTGGAGGAAGGTATGGGGTGAGGTGTGGGGAGGCAGGGCACGTAGAGGGTGTGCGCGGTTGGGGAGGACCAATGGACCCGATGAGGGACCGCTTTCTGATTTGTAGAAATAAAGAAACCATTATGCGGGACGTTTTTTTCTTTACAGGGCATTTGGCACGCTTGGGGTGGGATCCTGCATGCCACCTGAATGTTTGGAGGGGCTATAGTTGACAGGGATTGGGCACCCCGCCGGCACATATGGAGTGCTGGGGGGGGGGGACAAGAGCCGAGGGGGATTGGGCACTTCCCTTGGCACAGAAGAAATTGGAGGGGGGGGGCATTATGCAGACAGGGAGGGGGGCTACCCCATCAGCTTTTTCACCAGGAAGGCACACTGAACGGCAGGTGGTGGCTTTCCGTCAGCTTTGTGAGGCCGATGGAGAAGCCGTCGCTGGTCACCATAGAAACACAGCACCATGGAGCTGTGTAATTGGCTGCTGCGTCAGGGAGCGTACCGAACAACTGATTACATACTGACGGGGTGCTCCCTGATTGCAGTGGTTCAATTTCTTTGATGTAGTGGCCTTCTAGTTAATTGCGGTGATCTAGGGCATGCTTCTCTATTGGCCAGGCAGAGACCAGCCCCTGAATGGGCTGCTGCCATTTGGCACAACACTGCCGTGCCTCCACAACCTGCTTGTGAAAAACTGTGACACAATGTGTTTCTTGCCCATGCGTGCAAGCAACACAAAACTGTAGCTGAAAAGATACATCTGTTGTTTCCCGAGTGCTTTTCCAACCAGTGACATAGGAAAACATTGGTGTGAGGAGGCATGGCTCATTATCAGGGAGTACTTAACAGTGGAAGGTATTGGGCTGCAGATGCCACAGAGCCAAAACTATGATCCCTTCCATCAAGGATGATGTTAATAAGAATCAAGGATTCCACCGACTGCCTTATGTGGAGGTCGGGCAAGTTATGTTAAATTTAGTATTGAGTAAAACTAGTGCTTTTAATTAGAATTGCCCAGATATGATCTGAAACAAATTGGATCCCTCGGAACCCAAACATCTTGGATTTCAGATCAACTGGATTTTGTACTTTTTAATCCAATATTTAATCTGAGGTTAGAGCTCAGACCAGATATTGTATAAAATCTGACCAATCTCAGTTTTTGTGCACTCTGCCTCACCATGTTCTGGTTGAAAAATACTTCCCTGGTGCCTAGTGGCACCCCCTCCCTCACCCTGTCCTGTAAACATAATACTCTTCTAATCCCTAGCGTTTAGTGGCACTCTCTTCCACACCCCATGCCGAGTAAATAAAAAAAGCTTATTGTTGTATATTTACTTTGCTTTATATGTTTGGTCTCTTTAATTTCTTGACATCCCTGGCATCCAGTGGCACCTCCTTCTTTATGCTATCAGCAACCCCTTGTGGTAAGCAAGTTGAAACAGCACCTGCCCAATCCCCTTGACAGCAGTCAGCACATCCCTCCACTCACCTGCTCGGCTAGCCGCCATCTAACCCCCAACATTCCAATCCAATATCTGATCTGAAGTCAAATCTCAGTTTAGACTGTACAAAATCCAACTGATCTGAGTTGTTCCCACCCTGTCTCATCACGTCCAGGCTGAAAAAATCTTACCCAGTGTCTATTCGCACCACAGTCCTCACCCTTTCGGCACCCCCCCATGGCAAGCAACCCATGCCCATCCGTCAATGGCAACTGTCAGGGCCCTTCACTCATTTCATGGTGGCAAGTTCATTTATGGATCTTGGTCTTCTGAACGTGATATTAAAACTATGAAACTATCTCCTTGGCCAGCTACCATCAAACCCATATCACAAACAGCCGCTACTTGGGAGGCAGTATAGCGCAGTGGTTTAAGGCTCTGAGCTGTAAATCTGGTGACATCCAGCAGACCAGACCTGGGTTTGAATCCCACAGCTTCCACTTGCATACTGTTTGACCCTGAGCAAGTCACTTCACTTCCCTGTGCTCCCAGGTTGCTCCTGTAAAAAAGCTTTCAGCTTAGTGTGCTACTCCTGGTTAAACAACTGAAAAAAAAATGCCCCAGTGCTGCTCAGTAACATTCTTATTCAGTTTTGTGGTGATTTTTTTCTGCAGTTAAATGAGAATGATCTAGAAAGGCACTGCGACATGTAGAAGAAGTTTACAGTACAGGTTAGATGTCAACTGGCCAAGGAGGTGAGTGGAGGATTGTGGCTGTGAGGGATGGTCATTAGTCACTTGCTACAGGGGTGCCAACAGAGTGAGGGAGGGGTGCCACTGGACATCAGGAACATCAAGAAATAAAACAAGGGACCAGACAAAAAGCAAGGAAACATGCAAAACAACCATCATTATTTTTTAATTTACAGATGATGGATGGGGTGAGGGAGTTGATGCAACTAGATGACAGGAAATAGAGGAGGAATATATTTATTGGATGGGGTCCATAATAATTGCCACTAGACACCAGGGACTTTTTTTTTTTGGTAAATTTTCACTGGTGACCAAAATGCACTGGATTTCAGAGTGTATTTAATATTTTATCCACCCATCTGGCACAGTCTAATCAGATTTGTTTTGGTGCTATTCAAGCACCACTACTTTTAATCCACACCTTGGGGTGCTTTATATTACTTATAAAATGTTTTTCTCCTACCTGTTAAAGCAAATTTCAAATATTTGCTTTTGGGTTTTATAGCCTGCTACCTTATGGCTGCAATAATCCTTTCCAGTATAAATTTTAATTTTTGTCTCAGTCCATTAGGACGGGATGGGATCATAAATCTCATTGAATCAATGGCCACCCAGTTCCATCCACTTCCCTTTCTGCTAGTCATGCCCCCACGCTTAGATGTTTTATGACATCTAACCAGGGATAGCGTGAGGATACACCCCTGTGGGGTGTCAAAATGTACTTTTTTATATGTTAAAGAAATGTTTTATGTAAATGAAAGCCACAACTCAACTGATAGAACCACGTTTAGTTGAGTGGGGGGTTTCATTTATATAAAACATTGCTTTAACATATTTCTGGAAAATACCCCCCATAGACTATAATGTGGCATGTCCCCACGCTCTCTCTGGTTAGATGTCATAAAATGTCTAAGCACAGAGGTGGCAGCAGAGCTGGTGGACAGGGAAGTGAAAGGGATATGGTGGCCGACGGTTTGGCAAGATTTAGGATTCCTTCCCTCCCTTCCTAAATGTACTAAGACAAAAATTAAAATTGATGCTGAAAAGGCCTACTGCAGCCATAAGGCAACAGGCTATAAAGCCCAAAATCAGAACAAATAATGTTGGACATTTCATTTCAAGAATAAGGCCTAGCACTTTTTATAATTAGTTTAAAAAGTGAACTGGCATTTGTTAAATTTGCTATGGTACAGTTGTTTTGTTTATTTCAGAATATGAACTGTCAACTACAGTTCCATAGAACTGTTTGATTATTACTTTGTTATTCACTTTGATTAGAGCATCAGGGTAGAATTAATAAACCTATAGTTGTTTTCTGTCCATAATTTTCTATGTTTCCGTGCAGTGATAAAATACAGAAGTTTGTTTACACAAACTTGTGGTGTGCTAAATTGCTGCATGATCATGTATTGTCTTTGTGATTTTGTATCTTTGTTCCCCCCCTAACTTATCATCTTATTTACTGTAATTTCAGCACCCTAAGATTTGAAAGAGCACTATATAAATAATGGACTAATAGTCATATACATTTGATCAGATTCCACCAATCACAGTGCAGGATTTCTGATCTGTGCTGTTTTATAAAAAAAAATCACTACACACCTTTTTGATGTAAACGTGTGATGCCAAATTGAGCTGCAAATTTTTACTTCATACTTTTAAAGAATAATGTGTCTACTAATATTAAACATTTGAACACAACAAGGCATGGGTCAGTGTGGTTCCTTATAACAGGTTGCCTGCATGGCAGAATGCACTATTGTTAGGTCTCGGGGGGGAAGGGGGGGTCAGAAAATACATACTGGATATGCCATTGGCTGACTAAAATATCACATTTATTATGTTGCCTTGCGCGTACGCAAGCAACATCTTGTGGTAGCAGCACAGTGAGAGGTGTGTCAGTGTTGGCGGATGCAGGGCATGCTTTATTAGGCCCTTGTTCCCCCAGTTAGCCAGCATGCTAGCGTTGATGCAAAAATTATGTAAAGTGCCACCGACTTGAAAGAAATCTGCCACTACAATCAGAGACATGCTCGTCATGCAGCAGCAGAGATGACACGCTTCCCGTACGTGCCTTTCCTGGTGAAAAATTTCAGTAAACATGGTGGCGGCTCCTGGCACCACACAATCCCTAAACAAAGCTGACTTCAGGGGTGCAATCCACGTGTCGGCATGTCCTCCACCCCCCCACATTGTGTGGGACACTGGGAGCTCACTCCAGTGTGCTGCCACTCACACATAGCCGATCGTGTTGGCTATGTTCCCCCCACCACCATTGTGTGGCACACTGGGAGCCCACCCCAGTGTGCCCAACATTTGTTTTATTTCACCCATAAAGAAAGAAAACCGTCTCGCAGACTCCGTTTTTTATTTTGTATCTGAAAAAAAGGAAACAGTCCCTCGTTGTCCATGGCGCCCCTCCCCAACCCGCATCCACTGTCTACACGCACCCCACGCACTCCACACCCTCCACCCCATACTTACCTCCGGAGGTCCGGCCCTGCGATCTTTGGTGGAGCGGCAACACGTCTGGACTTTTCAAAGCCGAACTACAAAATGAAGAAATGCTGGTAAGCTGTATAATGGCATCAATTGGGGTGTCAACTTACGTGGATAGCTCCACCATTTGTTTGAATTTTGGCTCCAAATTTTCAACATGGGGTTCTTGGGACCCCTCCTCATGAACACATGCACTGCCATCTTGTTATTTGGTCCCAAAAAGTGATTTTTGTGGTTACTCCACAGAATCACCTTTCAGGACTGAGTAACAAAATGACAGTGCCACTGTTCATGAGGTGGATTCCCAAAAAGCCTATGTTGCAAATTTGGTTAAAAAATTCCAAAAAATGATTATGGTGTGCATTGTGCAGTTTCCATGCACGCTCGTAACTGCAACAGTTTTTAATATTTTCACTCCAGATTTTCAACATTGCTATTTTTTTCACACCTCCTTAGGAACAGTACAGCCATTTTTCACATCCTGTCCGAAATGTGTTTTTGCACATTTGGAGCACAATGGCATGGTCACTGTGGAAAATCAACTTTCGGGACAGATTAACAAAATCACAGTGCCACTATTCATGAGTGGAGGTCCCAAAATGCCTATCTTGAAAATTTGATTAAACAAATCTTCAAAATAATTGTGTTAAGGGCATGCATTGCACATTTTCTATGCATGATCATGACTTGACCAATTTTCATATTTTTACTCCAGATTTTCAACATTGCCATTTTTTACTCCTCCTCATGAACAGTACAGCTGTAATTTTTCACATCCTGCCCGAAATGTGTTTTTGCACCTGTGGCGCCAAATAGCGCAGTCGCTGTGCAAAATCACCTTTCGGCTAACGAACTGATAGTGCCACTGTTAATGAGGTTGGGTCACAAAAAGTACATGTTGAAAATCTGGAGTGAAAATACCAACCAACACCCAGGGTATCAGGGTTTCCAACTGTAATACCCCACCCTGTAGAGACTGACAGGCATCAGAGGTGTGGCTTGGGATTGTTGGCTGTAATGTTACACCATTCCACCCCCACCAAGCAGCCAGTGACAGGCATCGAGGTGTGCCTTGAACTCTTTGGCCCCAAAGTTCACCCCATTCTCCTATACTGCACCCATCTCAGCATATTTCCTTATGGAATGGGGTGAGCATAGGGCCTGAAGATCCCAAGGCACAATGCGACACTTGTCAGTGTCTGCAGGGTACGGTGAGGTGAAATGACGTAAGTGTTATGGCCAGCTGACCCAAAGACACACCCCAATGCCTGTCAGTCCTCATGGGGTAGGGTTGGTGTCATTTCACTACTTCACTGCCATTCCTATTATGCATCTCTCCAACTCCTGCACTACCAATGCCAGTGCCAGCAAAACAACATTTGGCATTGACAAATGCTTGTTTTAATCTGCAGGTTTTGTCCTATACAGACCTCATACCACAAATCAGATCTGTAGAGATCAAACCCTGCAGATAAAAATAGTGATATTTTTAGCCAGCCCATGGCATATGTTGTTTATACAATAACAGTGCCTCTCTGGCAGGATTACTTCTTTCAGTGAAAAGTGTATTCTTCCTGGTTGGTGTCACTGCTCTGTGTTAACTACAGCAGATTCCACTGCAGTGTCATCAGGCATTGTACAAGCTCTTCTCTCATTGGTTAAAAGCTAATTTTTGACCAGCCTAAAGTAGAAATAAATGCTGATGACCCAACTAAGATTGAAATAAATGATTTATTTCCACTGTAAGACTGTCACACATGAAAATAAATGCATTTTTTTGCATTATTCTATCCTCACAGTCATTGTCTAATGGTTAATAGCAATATTTAGCTAGAGCTGGTATTCATAAAGCGGAGTCTAGAGGTGAGAAAACTTGTTTTGTTTTGTACTATTTTCTTATTAATGTATATGAATCTAATGTTATAGCACATGCTATATTGGTATCGGGGTTGTGCCTGAAAAAGTTCTGTTTTTCGTCAGCGCATTTCCCCAGTCAACAAATCAAACTAAAATAAACAGTCTCTTAAAGGGAAACATTGGGAAGGCACAGCTTCACCCAGGAGCCACACAAAACGCCTGATTAGTGCTTTCAGACAGTACATTTTTTTTAAATTACCTCTAATTGCTTTTTTAGTGATACAAACAATGGCCTTCAACTTTCACTTTCTGTTGCCGGTGGCCACCTTTTCATGAGCAGCAGAGAGCTTCCTGAGCTCACTTTATGCTAATATGTCCTGCCAACCAATAGCAGAGGTCAAACAGACATATTAGCATACAGTGAGCTCAGGAATCTCACTGCTGCTGATGAGATGGTGGCTGCCAAGCACAGAAAGTGGAAGTTGTAGGTAGCTGTTCCACATCATTATAAAAAGTTGTTACTGTCCGAAAGCACTAATTGAGAGTTTATGTAGTGTCTGAGGAAAGCTGTATCTTTTCTAGTACTTTCCTTTATGATCTTTAATACCCATATGCTGATGGGTTTAGAGTTCAACTTATGGGATATAAGGAATGTGTTAATATAGCAGTGCATGTTAGTGGTGAAATTTCTGAAGACTCATCTTTTTTTTTTTCTGTTTTGGATTGCCCCTGATCTCCTCCTGCCTTCTATTGTACATTTTTCCTCCCATTTTGTGTTTCCTTCAACACTGTCTTTTTTTCATTCTAAATGAAAACAGGAGCTCTCCATTTCATATGGCTCAGTTCCAGGTTTTCATCATATTCTCTGCTGTGTTTTTACACTCATGATTTGACACCACTTTCCTTGTGACTAAAATTAACTATTATGTAGCACACAACACTTCCTGACCTTATGGGACAATACGCATACAAAAGCAGCTTTTTTCCATCTTTCAAGTTTACTGATACACAAATGTATAAAATTCACATCATTTATGACATTCCATTATCTAAAAGTATTATCATCCATATGTTTACATTAATAAAAAAAACTATTGCACATAGCTAACAAGCTTAACATTTCTAGATTCTACATACTGCCAAAAATTTTGCAATACCAAATATTACATTCATTTTCTCTAACTTTAACATTTCCTTCTGGGATCCATTAATAACACCTAGATTCATCACATCAGAGAGCGGGGTCAGCCATTTACTTCTGTCTTTCTCCCACTTTTTACAATTATACATAGCATGTAACATCCTAGGGAGTGACTTGTTTATACAATTACAATTACATACTAACGTACTGTTTGCCAGCAGATTAGGCCTTACGGTCTATCGAGTCTGCTCGAACCTCAGATCCCTAGTTGGGTGCCGAGGCCCTCCCCCCCCTTGTGTTACAGAAACCACTATCATCCATCCCCACCCCCTGGGACAGGCCATCATCTGATACATCCACTTTCTGTGTCTGTCCCACCCTCTCTTGAAGCCCTCCACTGTGGATCTCTGAACCAGCTCGCCAGGCAGTGCATTCCAAGGGTCCACCACCCTCTCAGTGAAAACTTCCTCCTCTTCCCTCACCCTTCCACCTTCCAACTTCAAACCATGCCCTCTGGTGATACCTCCTGCTTTAGTCTAAAGATCCTCTCCATGTTTACCCTATTTATTCCCTTGAGGTACTTGAAGACCTCAATCATGTTCCCCTGTCTCTCCTCTCTCCCAATGAAAACAGGCAGAGCTCCTCAAGTCTGTCCTCATACGCCAAACCCTTTAGCCCTCGTATCATCTTAGTTGCCCTCCTCTGTACCTCTCCAGGAGCTGTATGTCCTCTTCAAATGTGGTTCCAGTACTGTACACAGTACTCAAGGTGTGGTCTAACCAGTCCATTGTACAGCAGCAGAATCACTTTCTTGCTCCTAGAGGTGATCCCCCTCGATGCATCCCAACATCCTGTTTGCCTTGCTAGCGCCTCCTGCACTGCTCAGAGTTATTCATACATGCATCCACCATGACCCCTAGGTCTTTTCCCTATTGAGGCCTCCAGCACCTCCCTCCCAGGGTGTGCCTGTGTTTAGGGTTTCCCCACCGAAGATGTAACACCTTGCACTTGGTGATATTGAAATTTAATTTCCATGTGTGAGCCCAGCTTTCCAGGGTGTCCAGGTCCCCTTGCAAGGCCAACCTCCCCTCTTCTCTCTCAACTACTGCTCCCATCTTGGAGTCATCACAGGGTATTAAATAGTCGGTATCGCATCGCAATCTGACAGCTCATGCAAATCAATCTTCTCAATGGATCGCAAAAAAGTGCGATCCATTCCACAGATGTACGTGAGACCGCGCTACCATGCGCAGTTTTCCAATATTGGGCATGCTCTCGATGCATGCATGAGTCTGGGCGGACACGCGTTCTGTTTCTTGCTTCCCTAAAGTAACTGCACTGTAATAGCAGGGAGAGAGGAGGTTGGTCGTTCCAAAAAAAAAAAAAAAATTGTTACATGGTGCGTTACAAAAAAAAAATAAATTGTTACATTATGCGAATGTGATTGGTGGTCAAAAAAGCTGGGTTTTTTTTTTCCACCAATCACTGTAAGCTGTGGGCATCTGCCAGGGTTCCTCACGCTGCAAGCAATCCAGTGGCATGTGTAGGGCGCGCCATTTTCTACCTCTTTCAGCCAGGTCGACCATTGAGGAGGGAGTGCATGGTATCCCGAAGAGTGGAGCAGAAAACAACGCATGCAGGCAGGCAGGCCCAGAAGAACGGAGAACGAAGCGAGGTCTTGCCCAGTGCCCAGTACCGCGCTCTCTGTGTGCCACAGAAACACGAGATCCTCGTACCAAGCAGCGGCTGCAGCCTCATTGGCATTTGAGGAGGTACGTTAAAAAACACACTGTGACTGTTCTTCTGTTGTCTCTAAGTTGTCTCACAGCCCGCCTACTAGGTTATGGATTCTGACTCTATTTTGAGCACCAGGGGGAAGCGTGGGACCTGATCGGGTGAGAAAAACCAGGGAAGAGGCTAGCTGTCTGAGAAAGGCCCGAGTCCGACCGTCTGACTCCATGTTGGCTCAGCAGGCCCGGTCACTCGTCGTCAGCCTTCGCCATGCCGGCTCCTCGCACCTGTAGGACCGCTGCTGCCAGGGGTATTTGACGCTGGGATCCCAGCTAGCCAAGATGGGTATGGAGTCGGGGGTCCAGGAGTTTAGAACTGCTTTTTTTAGTGAGGAGAGAGACGGGGAGGGCTGATCTGATGTGTAGTGACACACAAACGATCAGATTAAAGCACAAAACTTTATTTTATTGCCAGAATAAAAAAAGACAGACAAGCTGAAAAATTAAAGAATCAATATCCATCTGACTTCCAGACCGGCTATATTATATATATTGCTTTCCTTGGCTAGTTTACTGATCAACTCTTCTCTTGCTTCCTCTGATAACCCTCTCTCTTTTGTGCAGCTGATGATGTTAGGGTCACTGCTGGTTATTGCACAGATCTGCAAAATATATTTTAGCAAGGAAATTTTGAAATACCACAATTTGTAACGGGTGGATAAGATTTACCTCGAAGGATTTGACTATTTATTTTTGAGAACCTGCTAGGCTGTCTTAATCCATTCAAGCATGATGTTCTTCCTGGGTGCTTGTGGGTTGCCAACTGTGGGCAATTCCCTCTTCTCAGTGGACATTCATCAGTAATAGAATTCTCTTACACACCTGTAGGCTGAAGGACTTTTTAACAGTGGGGCAGATATGGCAGTGGAAAGCATCCCATACTGATCTGTTTACTGAATGCCATTCTGTTCCATATTTTGTTTAGTAAGCTCTTTGGACATCCATCTGATATGGGACACCCGGTAATGCCCACTAGTGTCTCATTTGGTAGCCTCTTCCCCTTTAACACCACAGTGGTAGTCTTCTCCCATCTTCCATTGCAGCCAAGCACAGTCAGTCTTTGTTTCTTGTGCCCTGTAGTTAGTAGAGGCACTTACTTGGTACCAGTGTGGTCCACCTGACACTCCCTCCACTGTCAAGCCAGTGAGGATCCACACAGTGCTGGACCTGAAGGAATCAGAGATTATCGTACAGGTAGCCCGAGAGGCTTTTTTTTTTTGTCTGGTTTTCTCGCCATTCCCCTATAAGCCCCCCACCGCCCCGATGCTGGTTGGTACCCCATCAGACCTCAAACGTAGCAGCGTCCCTGGAAAGAGGCAAGCTCCACAACCCTCTGCAGTGTCATCTGTCACCCTGCTAGAGGTGCTGCCAACCCAGATGCTGAGTCTGTTTCCCAACCCAGGTCATCAGCACAGGAGCGCAGGAGCGTAACACACTACCTGTTGGATCATCAGATGACTTCGGCAAGGGTTCCCTTCTGTTTAAAAAAAAAAAAAAAAATCCAGAAGGCTGAGCCCAGCTAGTGGAGTTACAGTCCCATGTCTGTGACCACGGTTTGCAGTGTGTACAAAATTGGAGCTAGAGGGGGAGGGGGGAGCACTCGCCCTATCCTGTGCCCCTTGCCGTATAGTGGTGCCCCACCCCTACAAAGTCAGAGCGGATGGTCCTAATTTGTACATAGAGGGGAGAGACCGTTGTATGTAACAGGGTTGACAGTCTGGAAAGGAAAGGAAAGTGTGCCTGTTTGCCAATTACACCAAAATCGGTAATGGTTGACACATCTGAGTGACACCAGAGCATAGCATCTGATCTCCAGAAGCTGGAGGAGTGGTCAAGAAATTGTCAACTTGGATCTATTGCGAAAAAGTGCATTGTCATGCACCTGGGAAAACCTAACCTGGGGAACGAGTACTCATTGGGAGGGGAGAAGCTGGTGGATACTAGACAAGAGAGCTACCTGGGGTTATCATCTCGGATACCTGAAGGCATTGCGAGAAGGCAGCACTAAAGGGTAGTGGCATCCTGGGATGCATAGGAAGGGCATCCATGAGCAGTTGAAAACAGCCTGTGCCGACTGACTGCACCATAGTGCCCAAACAGGAAAGCCGTTACATTTCTGTTTTGTGTTTGCCTCAGAACTGCATGCTGCCGCCTGGCACAAGTATTATGGTTACTGAGATCTGCTGAGGCAACTGACAAGTGTTACTGTCACACTGATAAGACAACTGATCTCTTAATGCAGGCTCTGTGCAGGCCCGGCTATTTATACCCTGCTTTTCCCACAGGCCTGCAAAATCAGTTGTCTTATCATAGACAAATAGTAGTATGTTAGGTTACGCTTGCTTGTCAGTTGCCTCAGCAGATCTTGGTAACCAGTGCAGTTCTGAGGCAAACACAAAACAGAAGGTAAACTGGCTTTCCTGCTTCTGGGGGGGAAGGGCACTTAAGTTTACACAATTGGTGGAGTGGCAGGCATGCTGTTTCAAAATGGCACAGAGGGCAGCAAAATAATTAACATTGAGAGGAAGTCAACAACATACCACCTGGGCTGCTTTTTGGAGGCAGACTGCAAGTGCAGTTACTTGCTGTGTGGGCCTGAGTTCACGAAGGCTTAGGCCCTACATGACAAACTGCCACTCTGCCCTCTGGGATGTTTCAGTTTTGACAGGCCAGCATTGCATTGTGCAGCCTCGCCACAGACGAGTTAATTATGTGGCCCTGAACTTAAGCAGTCCTGAGTGGCCAGGGTCAGAGCACCGACTGGGTCCTTCTTGTCACTCGACTGCCCCTGCATTGATAATTTGAGGACCAGCTGCCATTCATGTTGTGGCCCATGGATGCATCTGATTATTTGTGCCGGTCACAGCTGATGCTACTCCTGCCACTCCCCAATGTGGTATTTTGAATCAGGTGGTTTGACGTGCAGCTGCCCACTAAGCTCTCCAGTGAGATACTCTGTTGTGGAGCAGTCTGGTGTTACGGTTGGCCTGGGGATTTTTGTTGGTGAAGGTAATTTATGTGGGGATGGTGGGGTGGTCAAATTTAGTTGAGCCTCTCTGTCAGAGAGCCTAATATTGCTTTAACTTTTTTTTCAGGTTGGTGACCAGACCCAACTGATTTGTCCCTGTGGCACAAGAGGTGAAAAGAGGAGCCTGCCCAAACTGGTGGCCCTGCAGTAAGTTACTGCTCTGTTACTATCAGTCAGTCAGTGAAAAATGGATTTATTTGAATGAGTCTCTGAATGTATCCTGTTGTTTTGCAGGGCTCACTGTCATGAGTGGTTCACCCCACCAGCCTGGCCAGCCAGCGTTGCATTTTCCAGAGAGACAAGGTAGGGTAACTTAACATTTGGGGTTATCGAGCTAGCTTCAGGGATTCTTGTAGAAGTAGTAGTCAATCAGTTTAGGTGAGTACAAACACTGTTTGTCATTGTGTTTATAGGTTGAAACTGAGCAGCAGCTAGCTGCACACGGACTGAATTGCACAGCCAAAAGGAGCCACTGGGTGGTAGACTGGGACTCAGGAAGAGGAGGAGGAGGGTCGGGAAGAAAAGACTGACAGGATTCAGAAAAGTGCCAGGAATGTAGACGCTGTCTGAGGGACAACTAAGACACAGGCTGACACACTTATGAACTTTACTGAAAAAACAATATTGTGTCAGTGAAACTGTAAAGCCAACTGTACATATTCAAAGTCACGTGAGGGTGTTGTTTAGTGAGCCTAGGGCTTACGCTAGCAATCAAAGTCTGCCTGAAAACATTTGGGGGTTTGGTCGGTGGCAAACGGCAACCGGACTTTTCACTTTGGCATTTGAAACTGTGGATGGTAAATAGACTCTGTTGCTGTGCTCGGGTGCCCATTTTGTGTCTGGCCACCACAACATTTAAAGCCAGCAGCTGTGACAGAGTGAGACAAGTAGTCTGTAGGGCCTCCGGCCATATTGATGACTGGTGTTTAAGTCCAGTCTGCAGTTGTCAGAAGCCCCCATTAAAACCAAGATTTGGTCATCAGCCCTGCAGAGCTGTGCAGACAGCAGCAGATAGCGATTCTTGTCAGTGACCGTTTAAGTTAGAGGCTCTGACCTGTTACTCGTTGTACTGTGTGGCGTGGGCACTTGACCGACTCAGTCCATTTAAGTTAGAGGGCTCAGTCAATCAAGCCCCCACCCCGCATGGTCATCTTTGCCCTGCACAGCTCTGCAATGTTGTGTAGGAACGCGGGTTCTGAGACCGTTTAAGTTAGAGGGCTCAGACCCGGTGTTGCTTAGCTACAGATTTGTCCTCCCAGATTCCCGTTTACCTCAGAGGCTAAGTCAGTCTCCCCCCAACCCCTGACAACTATTCAGCTGCAAGTAATCACTTGGTGCCGGTGGTGTCAGTCTGTAGGAAAGAAGCGACACAAGACACAATTTACAAGCCTGATGTTTATTGTCAAATGTCTTTCAACAAATAATTATAAAAAAAGCACACACATTTCTTGTTCAAGTTCTTTATTGTTACTACATATGGTGAGTCAGTCAGTGTCGACACAGCTACGTGAACCTAGAGAACAGACAGCAACCATGGCAACCAGCACCAAAAAAGTAAGGAGGCACACTGTAGAAAAATGGAAAAAAGAGATTGATCGCCGCAATGAATGGTTAGTGTATGAAACAGACAATGGTGGTGAGTTTGTAGACCGGGTAAAATGTTCCCTGTGTGAAAAATGGGCAGACCAGTTAAAGTACTGCAGAAATTTTAGTGAAAGTTTCATTGTTGGCATCCGAGGTACAGCTTTGAAAAAGGACAATGTTGCAAAACATGGTCAATGTGATGCTCACAAACGAGCTGTTACACTGAACCGAAAACCAGAATCAATTGCCTCCATATACAAAACTACACCAATAGGACGTGCACTATTGGGAGCAGAAGTAAAAGACAGAGCTGTAGTGTGCCGTCTGATTGAAATCGCTTATCTGCTCGCTAAAGAAGAGCTTTCATTTAGTAAATTTGAATCATTTGTTAAACTTGAAAAAAGACATGATGTTGATCTTGGAAGTGCATATGCAAATATTAACGGTTGTCGTATGTTCACGTCAGTTATTGGTGAATTGTTGCAGGAAAATCTACTCACAGCCCTTCAGAAAAGTCTGTATTTTGCAGTTCTTCTAGATGGGGCAACAGACGAAAGTTGTATTGAAAAGAATTACTGTATATTATGCATTTTAACGAAAGTTCTTGTTTAACGGAGATGACCTTTTCAGATTAAAAGACGCTCAGCACGCCAGTGCAGAAGGTTTGTTACAAACACTTCAAGAAGCCTTCTTAGAGTTTGGCATTTTAGACTTGAACAGTCGCATGGTTGCTATGTGTGCAGATGGTGCTGCAGTAAACCTGGGGAAAAGAAAAGGGCTATCAGCTCTGCTAAAAGTGGAAATGCCATGGTTGCTGTCTATTCATTGTCTTAACCATAGACTTGAATTGGCAATTAGAGATACACTGAAAGGAACATTTTTTGATCAAGTGAATGATAATCTCATTACATTGTACTACCTTTACGAAAAAAGTCCAAAGAAACTTCGCGAGCTCAGAGAATTAGCTAAAATAGTGGGCGGTGAAGTCAGCAAACCAGAAAGAGCATTTGGAACAAGGTGGGTAGATCACAAACTTCATGCCGCTCAGACACTGGTAAAATCCTACACAGTTACGATTCATCATCTTGAAAATCTCGCAGAAACTGCCCCTACACCACCAACAGAGAAAAGCAGAGTTAAGGGCATTTTGACCAAACTGAAAACTGCCAAATTTGTCACTCATTTGCTATTCTATATTGACCTTCTAAGGCCACTGTCACGACTCTCTCTCAGTTTACAGGGTTCTTCTGCTGACTTGATCTTAGCTTTGGCTTGTGTTGATGCAACCTTATGGCAACTACAGCATCTCGCAGATAATCTTCTTGGAACATGCAACTCTGAACTTAAGACACTGTTACTGGATATTATATTGGTAAATAAACCTCATCATTATCCCTATGCAGGAGTACTTCTCAGTGACATAAGTGACCACTGTCCCATAGCTGCCATTAGATCAACAATCAAGCCACCCAATCCTGCAAAATTCCTCCCACGAAGGTCAAAAAAGAACTTTAATATTACAGGATATCTCCATGATCTGTGCCACACCACACGTTGGCAGAATTCTATCTCACAGCCTCAATAGAGTCAGCTCTTCAAATCTTAAATGATATAATCATAAGTGCCCTCAATTCCATGCACCCCTCACAGTGTCAGAACCAAACTCAAATCCTGTCGCTGGTTCTCTGCCGACCTTAATCCAGACTGCTTGCCAGAGACAAACTCTGAAAAGGGCAAGAAAAGACAATGGACTCCAAATGACTGGCTCCAATTCAGAAAAGCCAGAAACTCCTGCACAAAACAAGTAAGAAAAGCCAAGGCAACCTTCTACACAGCTGAACTAGATGCCTCCTATAACAACCCTTCCAGGTTCTGGGGTACCATAAAGGCATCCTAGGTCAAACCTCTACCCCTGTCTTACCATCCAAAATTCAATTAAGTAATATTGAAATCACCGACAAGCAAAATATCTTGAATGCCTTCAATGACCATTTCACTACAGCTGGCCTGGCTTTCGACTCCTCTCCTGCAAACCTATTAAGATCATCTCTAAACCTACAATCTACTGAGAATCAAAAGGTTGCTTCCACATTCTCATTCAAACCAATATTGTTCAAAGATGTAGAAGACCTCCTACTCCAACTAGATACCACCAAAAGCGAGGTGCAGACTCCTGGATCCCTACTTCTAAAAGTAGCACTGTATGCCTTAACCGCCCTCACCCATCTCTTCAATCTATCACTTGTCACTGGTACTATCCTCAATATGGAAAACAGCTCAAGTGTTTCCACTACTTAAGGCAGGTGATCCCATGGACCTCAATAATTTTAGGCCCATCTCCATCTTACCAATACTATCCAAGATGCTTGAGAAGCTGGTAAACTCTCAGTTAACTGCCTACCTTGATACCAATAATCTTCTAAATCCAGCTCAATCTGGGTTTAGATCTATGCATAGCACCATCTCTGCTCTAGCAAAAGTCACAAATGACTGGCAGACTGCCCTAGACAAAAAGAATAATACCTGTGCTGTGTTTCTGGATCTAAGCAAAGCCTTTGACGCTGTGGATCATGATCTCCTAATCACCTCACTAAACTCCATAGGCCTTGACTCACTCTCCATTAAATGGTTCAGATGCTATCTCTCGAAGGCTACAACTGGTAAAGAATGATGGTGATCTATCTACCCCTAAGCCACTCCTAAGAGGTGTACCACAAGGCTCCATCCTGGGTCCCATCCTTTTGCCATCTACATCAACAATATTGACTCCAATCTCTCTCTCTAATATCCACCTTTTGCAGATGACACTGTACTTTATGTGAGCGATCCTCACCATCAAAAGCCTGTGAGCTCCTACAGTCTCAATTCTCCTCCAGCATAACCTATTAAAAAGAAATTATTACTAAATGCTAAGAAAACCAAAGCTATGTTCTTTGCCCACAAGAACTGTTCTTCCACTATCCCATCATTCACCCTCCCACAACTCTCTACCATCCTTGGTGAAAATCTGGAATATGTTGACAAATTCAAATACCTAGGAGTATGGATAGACAATAAACTAGACTATACTACCCACGCTTGAAGAGCTCCTGAAAAGCTAAGACAAAGACTTGGTCTATTCTATAGAATCAAACACTACCTGACCAAAGATTCCAAACAAAGATTAATCCTTGCATCATTCATGTCCCTCATTGATTATGCTGACTTCTCTATGGTCATTGCTCCCTCTCCATCTAAACAAACTAGACACCCTGTATCATAGAGCTATTAGATTCATTACTGACCTTCCTCTAGCACCCATCATTGCTCTCTCTACAATGCAGTCAGCTGGACATCCCTGCAACATAGAAGAAGAAAAAATGCTGCTATCTGGATCTACAAAGCTCTGACAAACAAACTCCTTCCTACATCTCAGATTGCTTCAACCAGATCACATCCAGGCTCCTACACCTTGAGGATCAACAAACTGATCCTGCTGAAGATTCCTATCACCTGCACCCGATATGGAAGAGCTGCAATCAGTTATTCCTGGCACTTATCTGGAATTCTATCCAAAGACCCTGAAAATGGAAACACTGATCCCCTTACATCCTTCAAAAGCTGTACACCAGCCTAATCCCAGATTCATGCAATTGCTTCCACAAGGCCTAGTCCTCCACATCCCCACCCCCACACCCTCTCACCCTCACCCCGCCCCTTCTAAATCTCCTCCCTATTCTTCTATCATTGCTCTGGTCCTTTCCACATCAAACTCAAACATATATGCCCACCCATGTACCAT
The DNA here is from genome assembly GCA_016271365.2 of Neoceratodus forsteri. Lineage (NCBI taxonomy): Eukaryota > Metazoa > Chordata > Ceratodontiformes > Ceratodontidae > Neoceratodus > Neoceratodus forsteri. Next base: position 186,022,547 of record CM057459.1, on the reverse strand, counting down.
TATCCAAGCCTTATCCCCACCAGACTGTTTGTTTCTCACCTTTAATAGGTTTTGGTTTACTGTCCTTTGCCTTGTATATATGTAAATAATTGTACATCTGTCTCACTCATAAATGTTTGTATTTGTGCTATTTCAATATCATGTTTTTGTATACACTCTGTAACCTTTTTTGTTATGACCACTCAGGTCCATCTTGTAAATGAGCTATGCTCAATGATGTTCGCCTGAATAAATAAAGATTTTGATTGATTGATTGATTGATTGATTGTTACAGCAACATGATCATGACGTTACTGACAATGAGTGTGACAATTCTGAACCAGTCGTGTTTAAAGATGTTATGGTCTCGAATGCTAACGGCATCAGGCACCTTATAACACAGGTACCTAATTACGTCAGTAGTGTACAACAGTGCATTTCTGATAGATTTTCAGATATCACTGACTGTGACTCTCAGGACCAACACCCAATTTTAGGACTTAAAACTGTTAGATGTGAAACAGTGGCCTAGAGTGCTGATGAGCTAGAAATATTTGGAAACTGAGACTTGGACGGATTTGTTAATTACTATGGACAGATACTCACAAAACATAATGTTGACCTTGCTGCTTTGCCAGGAGAATGGTCCGAACTTAAAACTTTATACAATAAGTTTTTAAGTCACTTAAACAGGGAAGACTTTTGGAACTGTATTCTGAAGTCCTACAGAGAACAGTTCTCAAACTTCTACCACGTTGTCATTATTTGTAAGCTCATTCCAGTGTCCAATGCAAAGCTGGAAAGGTCATTTTCAATAATGCAGCGTGTCAAAACTGACTGGAGAAACAGACTAAGTGAAGTAATGTTGGAACAGCTGGTTAGAATTTCAGTTGAGGGTGACAGTCCAGAGACATTTGATCCTTTTCCAGTTGTAGATAGATTCTTCAGCACTCCTAGAAGAGTTTGTGCGAAACAAAGGCAGTCAGAAGCAAAAAGGTCAGATTCATCCCGCACCAGAAATGTAACTAGCTCAGAAAATGCAGCAAGTAGTAATAGCATTATGTCTTACACTTCTGAGTCAGACAGTGACGACATGATTGATCAGTAGCGAACCCCTGTAAACTGCGGGAAGTATACTTTTGGCTATAACTTTTAGCCTAAGTGGCAGTAAGTGCCATGGGGAAAAATTTCAGATCCTCAACAGTGTTGGTAGCTGGTCACCGGAGGGAAGTGGGTCAGTTGAGAATCCACGCCAGTCATCTGAGCACCTCACTCTGCCTGCCAGCCCCTCCCCGTGCTTAGACGTCCAGATAGATCTCCAAGCAGGGGGAGTGCACTGGCAATTATGGGGCGGTGCCCTCTGCACTCTCTCCCTACTTAGCAGTCTGGATCTCAGTGATTGGGGTGGCGGGCGCAGGCAGATGTGGAGGGTGGACACTCAGAATCCCAGCTGGCCATGGGAGAACTCAGCTGTTTCAGAATTTCGTTTACCAATCCACACAGGTCAGGACTTTGCTCACTTCAGCAAATGGGCTGCACCTGTCTTGAGTTCAGCAGTGTGTGCACTTAAAGTTTGTACATGCTGGGACACCAACCATGCCATGAGATGTCTGAGTTAGACTTGTTTCAAATTACATTTTTTTCTTGTGCTGACTTCATCACAACTTTACTAATAGAGCTCTCAGAAGCCTGTGTGGTATTTGGGACACCACCTTAGTCTCACGTTAAAATTTAGCACTGACTAAAGTGCTGCAGCTTATGGTAAAAGCAAGTAGGAATTAGTTTTCCAAGTTAAACTTTTTATAGGGCATTTAAGTCCTCAGGTTCATTGGCTGGTGGAGACGCTCACTGCCATATGTATTTTTTTCAGTGGCTCAAGTTGAACACAGTTGTTAAATTTCTTCATTGTATAAGAATGATATAGTGGCTAGAAGTGTTTTTATAATAATTCTTGCACTGTCACTGTAATCAAAAATCCCATCTCACTCAATTGTGGGGTTGGTGGGGGGAGACTCATGAGCAGGCTTCTCAGGTGGGTACACAAAAGGCATCTCATCATCTTTTGTGCTGAGCTCTCTGGCTGGTCATGGAAATAAGTAAAAAGTGAAGTTAAATGCCACAGTGTAAACTGTAAATCTCATCTGACTTACTGAAAATATGGGATCTGGCCGCTGGGAACTTACTGGGTCTACAGGCCTGAGTAGATAACTTTACCGACTTCCGAACCGCCCTTCAAAATTGACCGTTTAAGTTAGAGGCTCAATCCAAATCTGGATGGTGGTTGGGAACTTTACTGTAGTAGTAGTCCAAGAATAATACAGCTCATGTCAGTTAGGGTGCTGCAGCTGCTTATTCTCAGTTACCCATTGCTTCCCAGCCACGTAATTAAATTTCCGTGCCAGCACAAGTCATGACTGCAACACAGGCTTTAGGCTTATTAAGGTCAGATAATGTTCGGTACTGAACATAACTTTAAATTTTGTTTGAGACACTAGACTCCCGACTACTGTTCCCAACTGCCCATCCATTTAAAATTGACCGTTTTAGTTAGAGGCCAGTGCACAATGGATGGGAGGTTGAACACTAGTCAGTTGTACTTGTGTCTGTTGTTAAATTACTTTTAGGGTGCAGCTGCAGCTGCTTATTCTCAGTTACCCTACTAGCTGTTCACTGTTGGGTCCATCACAAAAGTAGTCACGCTTGGAAAGGTTGGCAAGTGGAAACTTTAAGGTCAGAAAATGTTCGTTACTGCATACTAAATGAACTTTTAAATTTTGTTTGGACACAGTGACTCCCAAAAACTGACTACTGTTCCTAACCACCAACATCCATTTAAAATTAACCGTTTAAGTTAGAGGCTCAGTGCAAATGGATGGGAGGCTGGGAACACTAGTCAGTTGTACTTTTAACTACTTTGTCTGTGATTAATAGTGAGGTGCAGCTGCAGCTGCTTATTCTACTGCTACTTTTGTAGTCACGCTTAGGAAGGTTGGCAAGTGGAAACCACATTTAACAAGACTGGGGTCAGAAATGTTGGCACATACTGAGCTGAAATTTTGTTTCACTAGACTTCCGACAACTGACTCTTAACCACCGTCCCATTACTTTTCTGACTGTTTAAGTTAGAGGCTCAGTCAAGTGCAGATGGGGTTGGGAATACTAGTCAGTTGTAACTACTTGTGCCTGCTTTATTACTTTTATGCAGCTGCAGCTGCACCTTATTCTGAAATTTGTAAGCTGACTACTTGTAGTCAGGCTTGGGAAGGTTGGCAAGTAGAAACTACATTATTAAGAATCAAATAAATTAATACTGGTTAAGTAACTCATGTCAGAGTTATTATGAATTCTGTGAATTTCACTCGGAGACACTGATGAAAAAAAAAAAATTGATAAAGTGACTCAGTGACTGCACACACTCCTGTACCAGAGTCTTTTTTTCCCCCCTTTTGCTCCACACATCAAAGGAAATCAAAAAAGTGTTTATCAGGTAAGAAATAACACCAATCATACCTGTCTCTAGTAAATATGACATTTTTTTATTTTGCTAATCAATTCGATCCAACTGCTACACATTTGCAACATTGATTAGCACTTTTCCGTGCGAAAGTGCTAATCAATTTAAAATCCTTATTTAATGCCCTGCATCAGCAAAGAGACTCATTTCACACCCCATACCCTCCCTGATATCCAGTATGTATGCATTAAACAGGATCGGACCCAGGACCGAGCCCTGCAGTACCCCACTACCAACCTCTCTAGGGTTCGAGAGCTCCCCACAGACCACTACTCTCTGGGTGCGTCCAGCTAGCCAGTTTTCAATCCATGTGACCATCAAAGGGCCTACTCCCAACCCCATCAGTTTCTCCACCAGACCATTGTGGGGGACAGAGTCAAACGCCTTGCTGAAATCCAAGAATAATACATCCACAGGCTTTCCCCTCCCCAGTTCTGATGTTACCCATTCGTAGAACTCCACAAGATTGGTTTGACATGATCTACCTGGCACAAACCCATGTTGCCGACTATCCAGACCTCCCACCTCCTCCAAGTACACCCCAATCGTTCCTTTAGTATACTCTCCATTAATTTTCCCACCACCGAGGTCAAACTGATGGGTCTATAGTTACCGGTACTTCCCTCGACCCCCCTTTATGGATTGGCACCACATGTGCCTCTCGCCAATCCCTAGGTACCCTCCCTGTCTCAAGTGACCTGTTGAAGAGCTCTGCCAGGGGTCCAGCCAGTATGTCCACCAATTCCCATAGTACTCTCGGATGAATGCCATCCAGCCCAGGAGATTTGTCTTTCTTTAGGGCCTTGAGGGCTAACCACACCCTTTTGGCGGAGATAGCATCATCTGTCCCCTCCACCTTACTGGCCTTTTTATCCTTATCCTGATGTGACACCCCTGGGGTACCTCTTCCTCCCTCTTGCTCCATTTCTGTTGCTTCCCTGATCCCACTCACTGCCGCTTCTATCCCATCGTACCTTGCTTTGTAGATATCCCATCCCTCCCTAGTGAACACAGAGGTAAAGTACTCGTTAAATACCTCTGTCTGGTCCCTTGCCTCTTCCAACCACCCTCCTTCTGATCTCAATCTGCTGAGATGGCCCTTAGTTTTTCTCCACTCCCCAATGTACCAGAAGAACCCCTTTTCCCCTCCATGTATCCCCTGTGCCAGCCGCTGCTCTTTACTGGACTTTGCCTCCGTCACCATCCGGGTGACTTTTCTAGATGCAAGATGGTACATTTCCTTATCCCTATCCCCTCTTGTTGTTTTATATTTTTTTAGGCCGCCTTCTTTTCTCTGACTGCTACCTGAACCTCACTGGACCACCAGCATGGTTTATGTGACCTTGCTCCCTTACGTTTCACCTTAGCGCAGGTCCTGACTGCCTCATGAAGTCCCCGTTTTATGACCACCCATCTCCTTTCCACATTTGTCATTGATGTAATCCCCTTCAAGTGATCCTTGAATATTTCCATGCCCACAAAATCTGCCCCCTGAAGTCCACTGCCAGTGTCCTAGATCTCACCCCCCTCCCCATGCTTATTTGAAACCAGACAGTACTGTGGTGCCCAGTCAGGGGATCCTCTACAACCAGGTCCCTACCAGATCCCCATCTGCCAGAACCACATCCAGGACATGCCCCTCCCTGTGGGCTCCATCACATGCTGTGTTAAGAACACATCCTGGAAGCTGGCCCAACAGCCTCTGCCTTGGCCACCTTAGAGGACATGGTTCCCCAGTTTGTACCTGGCATATTAAGGTCCCCCATCAACACCACTCCTTCTCCTTTTGGTCCACACTGGGCAATGATGTTGTCCAGCAAACCATCCTCCAGAACATCACCCATCCCGGGGGGCCTATATACTACACCCAGCTTGACCTTATCTCCTGCTGAGGATTGTAAGGTGACCTATAAGGCCTCTACGTTTCCCTCTGCCTCTTCTACCCTAGCAATTTCTATGTCATCTCTAATGAACATAGCCACTCCACCCCCTCTGCCCTCCTTTCTGTCCTTCCTAAGCATAGTGTACCCCTGCACGTTTAGGTCCCAGTCGTGGTTACACCTCTTAATTTGGACATAGCTTTGCTTAATATTCATAGTATCTGTATCTAACATAGCCAGTCTCAATTTACAGAAATTATTTCTGTGCAAGCTCTTCTACAAATCATAAGGTACATTTCCGTACCCCAGTGTTGTTTTGCTGTCGAGTATAAACCAAACTTATCGATTTCATGTATTTTCTCAAAATCCCTGATATTTGTAGTATCTTTTAATCTCATAATAGCACTCTCCACATATTGTGCAACATTACATTCCTCAGATGTTGATAGAAGCTCCTCTAACCCCACGCTTTTTAGTTTATAATTCAATCTTGAAAACCAAGTGTTTTTACAGTTTTTGCTTGCATTCTGTTAATAAAATCTTTCCAGCATAGTTTGGTAACCTATTTTCATTCATACCTTTAATTTTACCCTAATAATTAACCTCATTACCAATCTTATGTTTCATGGGAGCATACCAGACTCCAACCACAAAAAGCTGAAGGACAGTCCCTAGGTAAATGTAAGATGAGTTTGAGAAATCTGTTCTGAGCTGCCTCAATATTATCTCAATAATCATGGTACATCCCCCAAATTTCCCCACCATACAAAAATTGACTAACTGTCTTGGCCTCAAATGTTGTTTTTAATGCTTTAAAACTATTTCCTGCAAACTTGTTTGCAAATGCCAAAACTGCACTAGTTGTTCTATAAGGTTTATTTTTAATTTCCCTTACATGTGCATGCCAGAAATGCTTTCTATCAAATATAACCCCAAGATATTTATATGACTGAACTACCTCGAGTTTGATACCATTTATTTTCCAGTGCTTTCTTTTATCATTTGTTTGACCCATTAACATAATTTTAGTCTTCCCTACATTCAGTTCCAAATCCAAATCTTTTAATGTTGACATTACATTAATAATCCCTCTTTTCAAACCTAATGGGGTACAAAAGCAGCTCAGAATACAGAGAAACACCTAGCCCAAGGCACAATAAAAGGAATACTCCTTTTATTATTTCAAATATAAATAAAAGTGTTGAAGTAGACTCAAAACGTGGCAAAGAAGGATATCGTACAAGACAGAGAGGGTAAGGGGCAGTCTAAAATGGAATAAGAAGTACGGGTCAAAACTGCCATCGCTAACGTGAACTGCTACTTTAAAAGATAAAATGTGTGACCATTCTGGGCATGACGTGTGTATTAAGGGGTGGTTATTGAACACATCATTGTTCACTTTTGAGTAGATTGGACTGGCAACCCTTAGAAATGGAAAATACCAGACACTGGTTATCATTATTACACAAACTAAAAAACTGTTTCCCAGATCATCCTATTTCAAAACTTATTTTTCCAGGAAATACACATATTAAGAGGGTATTAACAAGATCAGTACATCTAAATAAAATTACTGTTGGGAAAAGATCCAATAAATATGGAGGTAGAACCTTGGTTCAAAGGGCTGCTGCCACTTGGAATTCACTTCCCCCAGCTGTTCATGACATATCAGGTCACTCACCTTTCATATAGGCCATAAAAGACTTGATGCTTATTATCTGAAAATGTTATTATTATACTTGCGTTATATTCATTTATGAACAGCTTTTGTATTTTGCATTTTTGTACTTAACAATTGTTTTATAATATATGTCTTATGTCGATATGTTTATTATGTCTCCTTGTTTTATGTTTTGTAACTATAGAATAGAAATAATTACAGGACTGTCTTGTAAACTGGACTGCAAAGTCCAGACAACATGTTTCTTCCTGTATAAAAATGAAGCTTTACCTACCTGCCTGTAACTGAAGAATTGTGGTCCCAGCATTCACTTCTGGCACCTGCTAGTATGGGATTTGTGAATGTGGCTATGCATATCAAAATGAGCCCTTTACAGATGTAGTTCAGCCAAGTGAGCTGTTCCAGGTAGTGATTTTGATTGGTCTATTGATAGGGTTCCATTCCCTCTACTGGGTTATTAAATTAAAAATAGAGCATGAGGGCAGAGCATTCCAAAATAATAACATCCATATTCTTTGTAAAAAGACGCATTCATAGAGTACATTCCCGTAGAGTAGCAATAAGGCACAGTGTGTCATAAGAAAATACTGCAGGCAAAGCAGTACCAGGTTCAACAGGTTGAGAACTACTGTGACCACAGTTATTCTCTGCTATTCTGTCCCAGACTCCACTGACCCACTTTGAACATAGGGTCTCTTTCCTATAATGAGAGCATAGACGATTTAGAAATGTATATGGGCGGGTACTGCGGCAGTGCTCCATTCTGCCACTTGGCAAATCCCACTTCATGTATGGAGTTAGGGGCATACCTCTCAACCATTTGTCACTAAAAGGAGGGATACCGACACTCAAAATGAGGGACAGTGTGGGACACTGGCCCTCACAATGAGGGACGCATTATCACAAATTTGTGCCTTAAAGTCTGAGTTTACAACATCTCCTCAGTATGGGCAGTACCTTTTCAATCTGAGACAGATGTGGGACAGAGCATTTCTGAGGAGTAAAATGAAAAACATCCCTTATAATAAGGGACAGTTGCCAGGTATGGTTAGGGGTTCCTGCCCTGGGGCAAGCAGGGTTTAGTACTTGCGCACACCATGCCAGTCAACCATACTGTGGCACAAGTATCACGTGTGAAGGCCACCTCAGACCATCCATTGAGCCAGAGGTGCAGGTGCAGCCAGAGCAGATCCAGTAAGGAGGTTGGAAATGGGGAGGGCAGCATGAACTGGGTATTTAGCCGCCCCTAACCAGATATATTGGATGGTGTAACAACCCTACTTGAAATGTCTCTTTTTGTATGTAGGAAGCTGCGGAAATTAAAAAGGAACAACATTTTGCTAGCATGGAGGATTGCAGAACCCAGTTCAAACCATTATGTCCACTGAGCACTGAAGAAAAGATCAAACAGCTGGTAATCACCATTGCAGCCTTCACACCAGAGAAACTGCAAGTAAGGTCTAGTAAATGACTTTTATTGAAAGGACTTTCTTCATCCCCATCATAGTTCATTTGGTAGTGCTTTAACCACAATAATAAAAAAAAAAAGTTTGTGGAATAATACATTTTGCATGGTCTAAATTGCAGCCAGCTTAGAAGTAAAAATATCGTGTTGTGTTTTTACGCTGTCAAACATGCCCAGTGACAGTTGGCAGCATCTTGGTAACTGTTCTTTATTTACTGTAGCGAATGTTAATTAAATTGATGTTTCCAAAAAATGAATGTGAAAAAGAAACTTGAAAACATCTCCATAGACGGTACCGTCACTACTGATTCTCCCCGCATAGCTGAGTGCCTCAATATGGCTTTCTCAGATCTAAGCTCTGTCCTCCCCAACTACTTTTTTGACCCAATCCCTACCTCCACCCCCACCTCGGGTCACCCCCCTTTCTACCTGCGTGCCATATCACACCTTGATGCCAGGCCTAATCTGCAAAAAGCCTTAGCTAGCAACAACCCCAGCTGTGATCCCCTGGACTCCAGGATTCTCCGATTAGTCCTAGATACTGTACTAGCTCCTCTCACCAACCTATTAAACCGGTCAGTATGTCTTGGTCAATTTCCCAGTGCCTGGAAAATTGCAGAAATCACCCCTATCCATAAGAGTGGAGATGGAACCTCCCCTAACAATTTCAGGCCCATTTCCATTCTCCCCCCCCTTTCTCCAAAGCGCTAGAAAAAATAGTGGCCATTCAGCTCTCTGAGTATCTGGCCAAATACGACCTGCTGTGTCCAGAACAACATGTATTCTGCCCTGGACAAGCACCACTACAGCCCTCCTGCAGTTCTCCCAGCACCTCCACTCTGCTCTCGACTCTGGTCATGTTGTGGGTGCAGTGTTTATTGACCTCTCCAAGGCCGTTGACACTGTCTGTCACCCCCTCCTACTTGACTCCCTCCACCAGCTTGGCTTCTCCCCTGGCCCATTGGCTTGGTTCACCAGTTACCTCTCTTTCAGATTACAGCGTGTAAAGGCAAACAGCACCCTGTCCAATACCCTGACCATTCGCTCGGGGGTCCTCTAGGGTTCCATCCTGGGCCCCGTTCTGTTCAGCCTATTTCTCAATACCCTCCCAAGCTCCTGCTCAGGCAATATGGTACTCTATGCCGATGATGTGGTTCTCCTTGCCTCCCACCCTGACCCCGCATCTCTACAGGAATCCCTGCAGCACACATTCAATCAAGCCGAAAAGTGGTTCCTTGGCCACCGGCTGGTTATTATCCTCAAAAAAAACAAATCTGTGCTTTTTTCGCATCACCAGAATAAGGCCAAAAATGCCCCCCTCTGCATTCTCCCCAGTAATGCTCACCCTCTGGAGCAGGTGTCGTCCTACAAGTACCTGGGCATCACCTTCGACTCGGCTCTTACATTAGACACCCACAGCAATACCCTGTCCTCAGCCATAAACTCTCGGATTGGCCTTCTCTATCACCACAGAGATTGCCTGCCCCAAACCGCTCTCCGACTGGCCATCAACTCCTCTGTCCTGTCCCTAGTGGACTACGGCCTACCTATCTACGCTGCGGCCGACAATACTGCCCTCACCAGAATCCAGACCTCGATAAGCAGGGCCTGCAGGCTCCTGACCAGTGCATCCCTCCTCACCCATACTTGCCTGCTCTATTCCACCACCAACCTGCTCACCTTGGAGGAACGCCTGCGCTACCAAACCTGCTTGCTTGCCAAAAACTCCCTGCTAGGACTCTCCCCCCAGGGGTCACCGTGTCCCTGCAGATTTCATCCCATCCGTTGCCACCTGTAGCTCAGTTAAGGCCACCTTTCTGGTGCCCCATACCAAGACCTCCCTAGCCCAAAGGTCCTTCCACTTCCGCGCCCCCACATGCTTCAACTCCCTTCCACTCTCTGTCACTAAGTCTACCAAAATTGGTCCCTTTAAAGTTGCTCTCCGTAACCACCTCTTTGGCGCCCGAAGCTGTAGTTGCCCTTAATCAACCTAATGTTGGGGTCCCTCCCCATTTCTTGCCCATAGCCTTGACAATGTCCGTTGGAGTACCCCCCCTTCTTTCTTTTTTTTTTTGTTATATACGATTGCTATTTACTGCATGTAACTTTATCCCGTAAACCACTGTTATAGTGTGTTCTTTTTGCACCTGTATGTTACCACTGTTGTATCTCACACTGTAACCATGTCTACCCTCCCTGCGACAAGGTACCTTTGTAAATCAGTCCCTGACTCAAAGGTTGTAAATCCAGCTTTCAAAATAAATAAATAAAACTCACTGGCAATATTAACACTGATGAATATGGTTCAGGCCAGGAACATCGCAGGACAAAACATCGCGGACGGAAATAAAGCGACCAATACACTGCCACCTGCAATGCCGCTGGTACAAGACAATGCAGGACATTACAGTGCCAGCCAGCAGACTACAGGGGTAAACACTGCCCACCGCACACACATCCTGACTGGTGCAGTACAGCAGTAGGCACCGGTGCCCATGCACAGCACAGGGGAGCACAGTGAGGGAGGGCAACAGGAGCCAGGCACCAGCGGGGTGTGCGAAGCACAGGACTCCCACCATGGGTGCTACCAGGCAAAGATGCCTACATGGGGAACGACCCCACATGGAATAGGATGATGTGGCCACAGGGCAATGGGATATGGTGGTGGATAGGCGGACTGTGAACAGCTGCGAGGCCACCATGCCACATGGTAGTAGCCGCATGGTGTGGAACCCAGACTGAGGTGTACACCCTGCACCACTCATGGCAGTGTAGGGTACCAGTGTGTGGAAGTGACTGGCATGGAGGAAAGGGGACCGATGCAGGTGGCTATAGTCCCTGTGTTGTCCCATGTGCAGGCGGGTGGTGGTGTTCCTTTCTGTGGCTCCAGGATGGTGCCTTGCAGCACACCTTGTGCTATGCTGGGCATACCTGTTTGTGCCTGCCACCCTGCTGGTGGTATCATGGTGTGGACAGTGTCGGCTACTCGTCACCGCCTGGTTCCATGTGCAAGCAGTCACTGTGGCTGCTGTATTGCTGTGCATGGGTTTACACTGTGCGGCATTGTTGCTGGGCTTTATTGTGTCCACCATAATGTTTGTGTTCGCGATGTACCTTCTGCGTTATTTTACCTGCATTATTTTGTCCACGATGTTCCTGGCCTGAACCGATGAATATTGGGTAGCATATTGGAGCAAGGGTAGCGCTAACTGGCTTTAGACCGCACTAACTGCACTGCACACTGGAGATGTGCTCAAAAGGCGTACTGTTATGTCTGAAGCTTTTTGGAAGTACTTGTAGGCTGTTTGCACAGCACTAGTTTAATGCTTCCAAAAAAAACATTTTTTTTTTATGTTAATTGGTTTCTTCCCCTTCTGACCAGCACCCTACGACTGGCCCCCCCAGCCCCAACACCCTGGCATCCTCTGGATTCAATTCTGCTCTTACTAGGTGCCAGCTGGCCAGGTGCAGCGCCTACGGGGGGTCGGCATCATCCAGCCATTCAGAGTTTTTTCCTGGATTTTTTTCCTGATCCCGAGCATGGAGAGAAGGCGTGCAGTGATGCCAAAGGCCAAGCTGTGCACGCTCCCACGCACGACACACCTGGCATCTGCCCCCCCATGTTATGATTCCATTGTGCCAGCCACCGCCAGGGGTCCGTTATGCAGCGGACTCCATGCACACCCCTCCCTGGGAGAGGAAAGAAGTCCTCCGGATGCTCTATCTTCCTCCCCTTCTGACCCCGGGTGGACTGCGTGTACCGCGAACTTGGGTCGCTGGCATGGCAGAAGGTAAGGCACAGATGCCTCAGCCCTCCATGCCAGTAGGCCGGCTCCCAAAAAACACTTTTAACCATGCACAACCCCCCACTTCCTTTCATCAGCTATGTGGAATTTAGTGGCACCTCTCCTACTCCCCGTCCCTGCTAAAAATATCCTTGGTGCTCAGTGGTTTTCCCTCCCACTCCCAATACCTGTAAATGCTATCCCTGGTATCTGGTATTTCCCCCCTTCCTCCAGTCTCAGAATTCTGATCCCTACTGTCCAGAGGTACCTTCCACCTTCTGAGCACTCCCCCACACCCAAGTCCTGAGATGGTGGTTGCACTTACCCTCCGCTTACCTCCATGGCTGGCTGTACTAGTTTGTGCAGGGTTCCAGTACTGTACGCTGCTGTTGGTGCTACTGTCATCTCCAAGTGGTAGAACTTTCCTATAGTGATCAATGAGGAACGATAACAGATGTGCAGGAACTCTCCTGCAATTTTTTAAGATGTGCAGAACTGAGTTTGTCTGATTGAACCCCTGCACATAAAATGCTGTTCTGACACCATCATTCACCAGCTGTAATTGACAAGCTTATTACAGATCAATCAGTTGACAATGGCCCTCTCCTCTGGGCCTTAACTAAGATTCTAGGACAGGAAAGAGAGAACATGCAGGGAAGAGGTGGGAGGTAGTATGGGGGGATATGTACAGGATGGACTCTGAGCTCACTGGGAATCCAAAGGACACTAGCAGAGCAACAGGCCTCTGAAGTAAGCAAAATTCAAAATGAGGGAGGGGAACTACTGTAGTACAGTTAAAAATAAACTGTGGAGCAAGCCCCCTGGAAAGCTATATGCATAAACACCAGGAGCACAGGGAGCAAAATGTGTGATCTTCAGACACTGGTTGCAGAAGTCCAGCTGTACTTAGTGGCCATAACTGAAAGCTGGGTAACACATCCCCATAGCTGGGACCGCACAGTTCCAGACTACTTTATGTTAAGAAGAGATAGGGCTAACCGCAAGGGGAGGAGGGCTAACACCATATGTTAGGGAGGGCTAAGTGCAAGGGGTGGAGGGCTAACACTATATGTTAGGGATGGCTAAGCGTAAGGGTTGGAGGGCTAACACTATATGTTAGGGAGGGCTAAGTGCAAGGGGAGGAGGGCTAACACCATATGTTAGGGAGGGCTAAGTGCAAGGGGAGGAGTGCTAGCACCATATGTTAGGGAGGGCTTAGCGCAAGGTGAGGAGGGCTAACACCATATGTTGGGGGGGCTAAGTGCAAGTGGAGGAGGGCTAACACCATATGTTAGGGAGGGCTAAGTACAAGGGGAGGAGGGCTAACACCATATGTTAAGGAGGGCTAAGCACAAGGGTGGGGGGAGGAGGGCTAACACCATATGTTAGGGAAGGTATCGATGTGACCAAGCATATAATCTCAGGAGGATGCGATGAAGAGCCACTATGGGTACATTTAGAATCAAATAGTGGTACAAAGGTTACATGAGAGTGGTTTATTGACCATCACACCATGAGGAGAAGGCAGTTAGGTAGTTAGAGGAAGAAATCAGAAGGGCAATAATGCAAGGAGATAGGATCCAAGGGATTTAAAGTATTCCTGATATACATTGGCGTATTCCTGTTGCAAACAGCACAAGGAGCCAAACACTTCTGGAAGCATTCCAGGATGGCATCTTGGTTCAGGGGGGTCAGGGAACCCACAAAGGGGGTGACCATGGACCTGGTGCTCATAAACAGAGACTGTGTTAAGGACCTGAGAATAAGGGAACCACTGGGTACCAACGACCACCTATCATTTCAATTCACTATTGAAACGGGAGTGGAGTATTCTAACTCCAGAATGAGAATCCTTAAGTTTAGAAGGGTGGACTCTGAGAATAGGAGGGAGAAGCTCAAAGGCATGTTAAAAGGTGCCCGTGAGGCTGAGGGTGCAGCGGAGCAATGGGACACCATTAAGAAAAGCATGCAACATGTCACGAACTCTGGGAATAAAAAAAGGAAAACAATATGGTTCACAAGAAAAGGGAGGTGGGAGTAAAGTAACAGTGAGAGGAAAAAAAATGTGTTTTTCAGGAAATTTAAAGGGAGCCAGGCAGAAAGTGACTGGGAAGTTTACATGCAGAAGCTGAGTGAGGACAACAATCTGGCAAGGAAGGCTAAAGCTGAGGCGTAACTAAGGATTGCAGAAGGAGTTAAAGGAGTATCTACACCTACACCTGCATATCTTGAAAATGTTATTTGTTTCTTTGTTAAAAGTCAACTCTATTTGTGTAGCTGTTGGCGATATATGTGTGTTTGCTTTTGTTTATTTTCCCTGTTCATACCAGTCCCTGTAACTAGTTCTCATTAAGACTGTGTTTTAACTAGTTTTGCTTATTGCACATTGCTGCTATGTAATATTTATCTCTCTGTCATTTATTCCCCTGCTACTTGGTCATGTTTATATTGCAATCTGTGTGTATTTCCATGTACCAATATTTTATGACAGTTTTGCCTTGTACCCTCCCAGGTCGTGCCTGAAAATAGGCATTTCTATGTCTAGCGCATCTACCCAGTAATCAAAAATAAATAAATAAATACATTACTAAATAAGTACATTAAAAAAACCGTCCTGGAAGTCACCATTTTCTGGTTGTTGAAATCTCATTGTCCTTGAGAGCTGCATTAGCATAAGAGAACATGATATCACAACATCCATGTGTCTCTGTCTCTCTGTGCTAAAAGTACAAATAACCTGAGGAAAAAACTCTCTGGAAACACACAAACTGAATGCAGTTTAAAGGCAAAAAATTGCCTTACAATAAACTGTTTGCAAAGCTAACTGAACGTAAATGTGGTATTTCACACCTTGCGAAAACTTGTTTTGTTAAATCCAAAGTAAGCAGACAAGCACACTGTGGAGTCTAAAGGATGCCGAAACATCATGTTCTCATATGTTAATGCAGCTCTCAGGGACAATGAGATTTCAGTGACCAATAGTGGAGACCCCCCAGGATAGTTACAGCAGACTAGTTTGAACAGTAAACTAAGGCAAATGCATATATCCCCATTGTCTTTTGAGGGCATATGCCTTATCCACCTGAACAAACTGACACAACAACAAGCTTTGGAGAAATGGCCACAGCCATGTGTTTATTAATAAAACCAATTAGCCAAATATACATTCACTTCAGCGTGATGTGCACAGCTAGGTAGCCTTGGAAGGAATCTAGCTCACCATGGAGCACTAGATCGTTAATGGTCGACCCTCCTTCCCAGGGGAGGGCCGCCTTACCATCAACCAGGACCCCACGAGGGAAACAACCTCTGGGGCATGAGGGATGGCTCTATAACAGGCTGCAGCTAGCTTCTCCCCCATCAGAGGATCCTCCATGCCGTGGGACACTGCCCGAAGAGGGTGCACTCTGGATTCCATCCGTCAGGCCCGCCCTCCTGTCAGCCTCTGAGAGATCTGGCTGGTTAAGACATGTGATCCCCTGTTACCCCCACAGCATTCCAAGACTGCCAAGCTGCCACTTAAAAAGATTCATGACTGTGACACCTACCTATGTGATCCCTAGCCTACCCTAACTGGAATGACTCCCACCTTGGTGGAGAAGGCAAAAACCTGGAAAACTTGGTGGGGAAAAAACAGGAAATTCTCTTTTGTCCCCCTAAGGTGATCTACCTTAGTGGGACAGCAAGTTCCCTATATCCTCCCCACGTTCCCCCCTACTTTTATGAGGATGAGTTTTGGGTGGGATGCTACCTGGGACAAGGAGGAATGAGGAAGAATTCCTCCTGTGCAGCCCCTCTTAAGGGCTTAGCTCCTCCCTGTCCCTGGCCATAAGCTCCCTCCCTCCCCCCCTGGGAACCCTATCCCACCCCAGCCCCTTCTGGGCAGTCCTACCTGGGTCCCTATTGTTTGCCAGGTGTCCCAGGCCATGCTCCCAGACAAAGCCCCGCCTGCTGTGATACCTTGCAGGATCTTCCATTGTCTTTTTGAGGACATATGCTTTATCCACCTGAACAAACTGACACAACAATGAGCTTTGGAGAAATGGCCACAGCCATGTGTTTATTAATAAAACCAATTAGCCATATATACATTCACTTCAGCGTGATGTGCATAGCTAGGTAGCCTTGGAAGGAATCTAGTTCATCTTGGAGCACTAGATCATTGATGGTCAACCCTCCTTCCCAGGGGAAGGCCGCCTAACCATCAACCAGGACCCTGTGAGGGCAACAACCTCTGGGGCATGAGGGATGGCTCTATGACTGGCTGCGGCTAGCTCCTCCCCATCAGAAGATCTGCCATGCTGCGGGACACTGCCCGAAGAGGGTGCCCTCTGAACTCCATCCGTCAGGCCTGCCCTCCTATCAGCCTCGGGGAGATCTGGCTGGTCAAGACACGTGATCCCCTGTTACCCCCTCCCACAGCGTTCCAAGACTGCCAAGCCACCACAAGGTGAGTACTCACCAACTCACCCCCCACAAGCACCTCACGCCAATACTCTCGCCAATGGCCGTTTGTATGTCATTCAGAAACAGGTCTATTCCTTCCTCTGATAAATGTACCCCATCCCTTCTATACAGCTCTGGCTTTTTTACCGACACTCCCAGGTGCTTTGCTATGGACTCCCCCACGGAGTCCATAATAGGACACATGGCCGCATTCTGCAGCCGGCGCACCTTCTCTGTTGCCCTAATATTCTGGGTGTGCCGCCATTGCTGCCGCTGCACTGTGTTGGACCAAATTATATGCACTTGGGGCCACCATTGCTTCACTCTTGCAAGGTCCTGCCTGACCCTCTCTTTAAGCTGTTGCGCTTATATAACCCGGAGATCATTTCCCCCCAAATGAATGAGTAAGACATTAGGCTGCAACCTCTCCTGAGCTTTTGCTTGCAGTGTTGCCATTAACTCATTTCATCGCATCCCACGCCATCCCAGCCAATGCATCTCTGCCCTCTTGGGTGCCAGGAACAGGTTTTCTCGTCGGGGATACTGCCTCGCCCTGAGGGCTGCCCAGTGGATGTATGAGTGGCCACAAATCCAGATCAGCTCTGCTCGGGCCGCAACACCTGTCCAAACAAAGCAAGGGAGTTATAACATGTGTGGTCTTATGTACCTTTCAAAAGCCTGTGACTTCCATCTACCCAAGGTCTGTATTGTCCTATCTGATAAGCCCTCCGCCCTGGCATGCGATGCTATGCAAGTTCTAAAGGAGTGTATGTTGTAGTGTTCTGCAGGGATGCCCAGCCGTTGCAAGATCTTCTGCAACACATGCCTAAACTGGTACACTGTTAGGGGGCCACCACCCCCATGATGGAAGAAGGCCCCACCCCCACAGCCGGGTGCTGCGTTATATAATTCTGTACCCATGCTCCCACATCTCACTGGAGCCCGTGGGGCACCACTAGTTGGCGCCACCACCCATGGGCAAGCTGGTCCGTCTTGCTCTTTCGGATGTGAACAAAGACTCCAGATGTTGTGACCTCCATGTCAGCCTCTGCTAGTACTAATGGTTTCCCAGTAGCCTTACTGGGCTGCACGAGCTCAGACACCCATAAAGCCCCACAAAATGCTACCAAGTACACTGTCCGGGACAGCCTTGTCTCATCAGGGGATGAGCATACCATAGGCAACTCATCCCAGATCTGCTTGAATATGGTAGGGCTGATCGGGCGTCTGTTGTCTGTATCCCTCAAGGCTGCCCGTGCCCAGCCTCTTAGTATCTTCCATAGAGCAAATGCCCTTGTGAAGTCGGAGAAGCCCCTGGCTTTCTGGAACTAGGCAATGCCAGCCATGTGCTGCTCAGCTGTTGCCTGGGTGGCCTCTGCACATTTTTTGATCAGTACGTATTCACACAGCAGTGCCACTGGGATCGGCCATGTCGATGGCCACCCTCGTGCGTATTGCACTTCCAAAAAACAGTTGACTCCCTCTCTGGTACGCTATTCACATCTTAGGTGCCAGGGCATTCTCAATCAACTCCCAGGCCTCTGGGTTATCAACTCCCATAGGAATGGCAGGACATCCCTGGGCTGTCGATCTGCTGCTGGTGCCAATTCTCTGAACCTCTGCCACTGTAAATGAGAAAGAGCGTCAGCCATGCCATTTTCAATCCCTGGTATAGGCACTGCCTTGAAGGTAATATTCAACATCAGACACTTGAGGACAAACACCCACATAAGGTTGCCCTTTGGTCCCTTGCCCCCCCAACTGTTTGTTTATTGCAAACACCACTCCGGTGTTGTCCGACCTGAATGTGATGTGCTTATCCCTCAGCACATCTCCCCAGATCACCACTGCCATGACAATGAGGAAGAATTACATCACCATTATCTGCCTCGTAATGCCTTGCCTGATCCACTCTGGAGGCCACTGCGCTGCACACCATTTACCTTGCAAGTAAGCCCCAAAGCCCAGGCCCCCCAAGGCATCTGTGAAGAGTTCCAATTCCTCGCTGGACACTGGAACCGGCCACATCGATACCCCATTGAAGCATTGCAGAAATCTCTGCCAAATGCCTAGGTCTTCCTGCATTGCCGCTGTGATGCAGATTTTATGGTGCGGTTTTGTACAGCCCCCTCCAACGCCAGCTAGGCACCTTATGAATGTCCTGTCCATGGGCATTACCTGGCAGGCGAAGTTGAGGTGGCCCACCAGTAGCTGAAGCTCCCCCTTATTACAGAGTCCAGCCGGGTGTGCAAGGCCGCCAGCTTGTCTTGGGGGAGCTGGAACAATTGCTTGCTCATGTCGATTTTGATCCCCAGGAAGAAAAAGCCTTGTGCATGGCCCCTCCGTTTTGTCCTGGGCCAGTGGTACACCCAGCTCAGCGCATACCTTGTGGAATGTTGCCATGATATGTGCGCATTGCCCTGAGCCGGCCCTCCCCACAAACAGAAAGTCGCCTGAATAGTGTACCATTTGGCCAACTTTGGCTTTCTGTGCTGTGGCCCAGTGCAGAAATGTGCTGAATTGCTCAAAAACTGCATACCCCATGGGCATGCAGTTGTCCATGTAGTAGTACCCATCGAATTTCATGCCCAATAGCTCCCTATCTGCTGGGTACACCGGCAGCAGGTGGAATGCTGATTCTATATCCGCCTTCCCCAGCAGTGCCCCTCGGCCCACCTGTCACACCACCTCCACCGCTCTGTCTAATGATGTTTAATACAATGCGGTGTTGGCTGTGTCAATGTAGTCATTGACTGAGTCCCCTTCTGGGTACGACAGGTGGTGTATCATTCGGAACTCGCCCGGCACCTTTTTCGGAACTAAGCCAATGGGAGACACCCTGAAGCATGGGCTGGGGGGGAGGGGAAGGGGCCGCTGATCCGTCCCATGGCCAGCTCCTTCCGTAGTTTGCCCCACAGGTTCTCTGGTCACTCCTTGGCAGAATGCAGGTTATCGGCCTCGTATGCCCTCCTTGGGCCTTGGTAAGGTATACGAAACCCCTCCCTGAATCCTGCTGTCAAAGAGCAAGCGGCTGCCCTGTCTGGGTAGTTAACCAACCACCCCTCAATATTTTCGGCCTTGACTGGTGTTGGCAGCCTTTGTTTCTCCCTTCCGAAAGGGATGAAAATTGTTGGCCTTCCCTGTCCCGCCTCTGTCGCTTTCCCACACTGTTGAAACGAGTGTTGTTTCCATTTCATGCATTCTGTATCTGCAACACTCTGTCTTGCATGATCCCTGGTTGTAGCTGAAACCACACCTTTTCCGCCCTTTTCCCCATTAGCCCCTTGATAGTCTTTCTTTGGCGACAAGGGGCGCCTCACTGGAAAAACACTGTCTGTATGTTGAACCCCTCCCCTCAAGTCAATTGTCTACAGCAGCGGGAGGTCCAAGATCGCCCAAGACTATGCCGTGTCCATCTGCTTTCTCCTCCGATACTCCTCATCATATTCTAACCAAACCCCACCTGGCTTACTAGCGTGCATGGTCATTATCCTACTGAAGTAGACCCATAGCCCGTCAGCTTTCCCCGGGCTACCCTGGGTGAGGATCCCTGCATTGATTTTGAAGCCTATGGCCCAGTTCTTCCACATCCGCCGCACAGTTGCTTTGTGCTTCTGTTCTACCCCATCATCCCCATCCTTGTCCTTTTTGTTCTTTTCTGGCTCTTTAGGCCGATTCAGAAGGGCAAAGATGTCAACTTATTCTCCATTGATTAGTTGCTGCCTCACCTTGTCCGGCAAGTGTGACCCAATGGGTTCTGCAAGGGATAGGAAGCTCACTGCCCCATGCTGCCCTAGCACTGGTGATGGTGGAGATGCCACTCCCACTCCAGCGCTCCTGATCCCTGCTGCAGCCGAGCCACCTGGACCACTCCTGGCTGAGACCTATTCTGCTCTGCCAGTAATTCCAGCAGCCGGTCAAGCTTCTGCTCCATCCCTGATTGGGCCGGGTTGCCTGCTGGAGGCCATATGCTAGGCTCTCCCCACCCTTGTGGTATCATCAAGGCCATGCCTCCAAGCCCTGCCACTGGCTGACTGACCCAACCACCGAGGGCTATCTGATGTGGGACCCATGGCCCATTACTCCCTGGCGGGTAGCTCATTTGTGGCAGGTTGGGCTGACTATGCCCCAATTGCTCGGTACTCTCCAAGCTTGCCTGCAGTGGTGCCGTCTGGCCCTGTGGGAGGTCTCTCGGCATGCCCAGGCTAATGGGAGCTGCTGCCACTGTTTTTGTCCCTTGCCCTAGCAGCACCTTTTTCATGGCATCCCACTCTCTGCCCCATTTCTGCTGATGCTCCCTGTTCCTTTTGGTGGCACCCTCACTCTTAAGCAGAGCCCTCAGCTCATCAGTTGACAGCTGGCCTAACTCAGGCATACCTAGTACATGGTCCGCTGCTGCTGCTTCCTGATCGACCCTCTTCTTTTGTGGCTTTTTCTGAGGAGGAGGAGGCGGGTGCACCAGCATCTCATCTGGATTGGGCCTAGCCTTCTCTGGCTCTTGCCCTGATGTGCCCGGCTCCCCCACTGGAGTAACAGGTTGAGCCGGCAGGGTCAGCAATGCCAGGGTTATCGGCTGCTTCCCCGGGTTGGCCTCCTCTGGGTTCCTGGGTTCTGGCGGGGGGCAGCAGCTCTGAGGGACATGTACCCCCCCTTCACCCTGCTCCCTGAACAGTGTCTCCCACCATGCCTAACCCTTCCCTTGGACGAGGGCAGCCAGCTGCTGTTCCAGTTCTCCGTTCATGTTCACAATATGCTGCTCATACTGTGCAATCAAAACAGAATCACGGCCACTCTCCCCTTGCTGGTGCTTAAGCTTATGCTGCCACACACAACACGAGTCATTGACCGCAGAATGTTGTAACATCTTATTTTTTTGGCCTCGTCTGGGGCTCACTGGCTACTGGTCACAATAGCTGCCAGCCCGAGTAAGCCATGGTAAAAGCTGGCCACCCCGTATATCCCCTCTGGGCCCCGAATTGCCACAGAATCATATGTCAAAGCTACAGTGTGGACATTGTAGAGCCATGCCTTGAATGCCACCAGAATCTACCATTTATTGTATTGTCACCAAATGAGCAGAGCAGGCTGATGACATAGAGGCATGCTTGATAGTGTAACTTTTTTTTTTTTAAGCTTATAGTTCCCTAACTGAATGCCTAGTTCTATTTTTTTACTTTATTTTTTTTTTATAACCAGTTCTGCTGGTACTCTTTCCATGTTCCACTGATCTACACCTAAAAGGTGCCCATTGTAACACATTCTGTATTATTTAACTATATGGGCATTCTTCCAAACCCCAGAGAAACCCCTGGCATCACTTAATTTAGACCGTGAAATGTAATTGTAGCAAACACAGTCTGCAATTTAACTATATATAGGATTGCAGCATGGAAGCAATTCTTCCAGCTTGTACACCTTTGCTGGGCTGCAAATGTCATTAACTCAAATTTTTATAAATACACTCCACCATATTCAGTTGGTGCTGTGGGATTCAAACCCTGGTGTCCAAGCTCACAGCCCAGAGTCTTAGCCACTACCTATATTACCTCTTTTTTTTTTTTTTCCTTCTTTATTATCCCCTGGATGGCATACATTCCCACACTGCACCTGCACAGGGCCCTACCGCCCCCGCGCATGCCAGAGCTTGTGTCCGTGCTTTCTATCTGTGCTTGCGTCAAAGTCTGATCTGCCTGCGCCGGACTAGCTTGTGGCATGCTTGTGTCAAAACAATGGCTGCGCCATGTCTGAAAGGGGACCTGCATCCAAAACATGATGCACCATCCCCTTATTTGGGATTTTCAAAGCATGAAGGTCATGTCAGTGATTAGACCAGCCAGAGCTGGTCTGACTCACACTAGAGCATATAAAGAGGCCCACAGCAGGCAGGCAGACCTGACTGTGGTACTATGAATGGTATTCTGCTGCAAGAGTCTTGCATTGTATACATCATAATGCTTTCTCATGTACCGTAGCATGTAAAATATTGCTTCCAGAGACAGGCCCATATAGAACCCATCAGTATTGTTATTTGAGTGCTATGGCTGGAATGGAGAGGATAGATTTTGTGCGGATTTGGTAATAGAGCCAATATTCCCCTGCAGGACTAGCTTAGAGCATTCTGGGGCTTAAAATACCATTGTCTAGGCTATTTTCATCTGCTGTTTTTTTTTTTATTCTGCTTGCGTCATTCTCACCTCGTGCTTCATATTTATGATGCAGCTTCCATCAGTTTCATCCCATTCATCATATTTTTGATACAGCAGACCTCTTGCATCATTTTAGGGGGATGCACAAACCCAATTAGTTCCCTTATTCTATAACAAGCTCTTATAACTGCTTCTTTGCTTTACTTATTGAAAATTATAATTTATATTAATGATCACCTGCTGCACAGGGAAATAAATGTATCTTGAATGTCTCATTCAGTCATTCATTGTTATTAGAGTTACTAAAAAAAAACATTCTCAAGTTCTTCTCCCAGACTGCTTTCCTTCTAAAACTTATGTAATCATGTTTCTAAGTAACTCTTCTATAGCTCGCCAGCAACATGCTGTGGCTGAAAGAGATAACAGGCAATCTGTTCATCCACACCTTCTGCATACAGTAGGTATATATACAGTATGTTCACCTCTTTCTGGAAAATTTAGAGACATCTTACACAAATAGAAGTCCTGATTTTATTTACTCTGTCAAAATCCAGTGTCCTTCCCCTGTTAAAAACAGCCCATACCTAGTCAGTGTTTTTTAGCACTATTGCTCCACCTCTCTAGCAGAAGCCTACTGTCACAGAAACATAGACTATGATGGCAGAAATAAAAAAACAGTGGTCCAGCCAGTCTGCCCAAGTTCTCTATTTAGCCTTGGGATCTACTGCCTCTCCAAGGTCTTGGACATCCCCATCCTCCCCCCATCCCCACCCTGGTTCTGCCACCCCCTTAAAAACAACATACCCTTCATACAGTTGCAACCGTGCTTGAAGCCACTAATGATTTTTGCACTCACCACTTTGGCTGGCAGACTGTTCCATGGCTGCACCACCCTCTCTGTAAAACAGTACTTCTTCACATCCCTCTTGAACTGCGCTCCAGTTAGCTTCCACTCAGGTCCCCTTGACTGTGAGTTAGTATTCAAGCTAAAAAGTTACACGTAGTTCACCTTGTTTATGCCTTTCAGGAACTTGAAGTACTCTATCATATCCCCACTCTCCCTTCTGGTTTCCAGTGAGTACATGTTCAGTGTCTTGAGGCACTCCTCGTAAGACCTGCCTTGTTAGCCCTGAATCATCTTAGTCATCCTTCACTGCATCATGTTCAGCCTTTCCTTATCTTTCCTGAAGTGAGTACTCTGGACCTGGGCACAGTACTCCAGGTGAGGCCTCACCAAGGATTTATAAAGGGGTAGAATTACCTTTTTCTTTCTTTCTGCTGTCAGTACTCCTCCTGATACACCTCAGCATCCTGTTTGCCTTGCTATAGGCCTTGTTGCAGTGTCTTGATTGTTTGAGGGTATTGCTGATGATAACTCCTAGGTCCCATTCCTCAGCCATAGTGCGAAGTTTTACCCTACCCGTCCAGTACTCATTTCTTGCGTTCTTGTTCCCTAGGAGCATCACCTTGCACTTTTTGGCATTATATTTCAGTTGCCAAATCTTAGACCACATTTCTAGCCTTTACAGGTCACTCTACATTTCCCTGATTCTTTCATCGCTATCCACCCTCCTGCAGAGCTTAGTGTCATCTGCAAAGAGACACAACCTACCCTGTATTCCCTCACCAATGTCGCTGATGAACATGTTGAAGAGGACAAGACCCAGGACAGATCCCTGTGGTATCCTGCTTGTGCCCACCCTCTCTTCTGATTTAACACTGTTGACCACAACCCACTACTGCTTCCCCTTTAGCTAGTTATCGGTTCACTATGACCTCAGCTGTACCCAGATCCTCCATTTCTTAAGCAAGTGTTTGTGAGGCACCGAGTTGAAAACCTTGCTGAAGTTGAAGTAGAGCAAATCTACAGCATGGTCCCTGTCTAATTCCCCTCATCATTCCGTCAAAGAAAACTATCACATTAGTATGGCAAGACGTCCCTGCCACAAATCCGTGCTGTTTACTATCCTGGAGAACATTGCTCTTCAGGTATTCCAGGAGGTCTTCTTTGACCAGTGACTCCATCAGCTTCCCTACTATAGAGGTAAGACTGATGTGTCTGTAATTCCCTCCTTGTTCCTTGTCCCTTTCCCATGGAGCTAACTACATTTGCCACCCTCCAGTCTTTCAGAACTGCCACTATCCTTGGAGATCTGTTAAACAAACCTACCAGGGGTTCAGCCAGTTCTGCTACCATTTCCCTGAGTATCCTTGGATGCAACACATCAGGTCCCGGGGCCTTATCAGTCTCTTCTATGCTATCTGTCAGTTACTGATACTGGTAGCAGCATCTTCCTTACATGGAGAAACAAAGTGTTTGTGAGGGTGGCCTGGGTCACATGGCAGGCTTGCCCTGCTGACTCTGGTCATAAATGAATCCATGGATAATGCTGAGGCACTCTTGTCCTGGATCCCCTCTCACACAGTTTATGTACCAAAGCAATTTGTGACTAACATTTTTTGTAAGCACTAGTCTGCAAGATGACCAGTCTGTTATTTCTTTAAAAGAGGTTTACCTGGAAAGGCATACTGAGCCATGAAGCTCATTTCCAGATGTGTCCTGGGGGAGGGGGTAAGAGATAAATACAAACAAGTAGAAACACAGTAATAACAATACAATAATTCACAGTATGTACAATAATATACATTACCAGAGCAAATACTGCAGGTTAAACATCATAAGTGCAAAATACCCGGCACACACAAGAAAGTAACGGCACAAATATAGGATAGGATAGGGTAGGAGAGAGAGAGTAAGTAGAAGAGGTGAGAAAGAGAGGCTGGGGGATTGAAAGGTAAAGTAGTGGTGGGAGTGAAAAAGATGAGAACAGATTATGGTGAGTAGGGTGGGGGAATAGAGTGTTGAGAATTAGGAAGGGGTAGAAAGGGTGATTACTGGGTGTGGGAGTGAGTGAGAAAGAAGTAAGGGAGTGGGAGGAAGTAGTGGAGAGGAAAGGAGGGAGAGGAAGGGGGGATAAGGTGGAGTGGCGAGAAGTATAGAGGTTGGATTAGATAAGGAGAAGTGTAGGGCAATGGGGCCAAGGACATTTACAGGAGGGGGCAGAGTGGCCTTGGAGAAGGGGAAAAAAAAGTGTTTGGAGACGGCAGAGTGAACTGTTATTGGAAGAGAGTTCCAAAGATTAAGAAGATGGAAGAAGAAAGTAGACTGGCCAGCTAGGGATTTTTGAGAGGGGCGCAAAAGAGAATGATAATCTAAGTTACGGAGAGAGAGAAAGAGTACATGGAGGGGGGTGGCTTTGGGGAGAGGAGAGAGCTATGGTAAGGAGGGAGCAAAGCCAACCAGAATTTAGAAATAAAGTGGATGAGAGGATGGTCATCTGAGGAAGGGAGAAATCAATGTACAGAGAGCAGTGGTGAGTCTGGGGTGGGGTGGGGGGCACAGGCCAAGGCAAATGGCAAAAGGAATGGAAGTGGGGATCCACTCTGGCTAGGGTGGATTTAGGTGCAGCATCATATACGAAGTTGCCATAATCAAAAATTGGGAGGATCATTTTAGTGATGATGTTCTGCCGGGCATATATATGGATACAGCTTTTATTCCTACAAAGTGCACTGAGCTTAGGGTGGAACTTTTTGTACATGACATCTATGTGCTGAGGAAAACCAAGGTGACGGTCAGGCCAGACACTGAGATACTTAAATGAGGGTACGTCATCAAATTTTCCCCCATTGAGGGTTGAGGAAGGTGGGGAGTGAAGGGAGTCTAGAAAGCCTCAGTCTTGTCCCGAAACACATGGAGACCATTTTCTTAGCAATAATGGATAGTTGATTATCCCTAAACCATTTCTGTACAGTACTGAAATCAAGTTGAAATGTGGATGTTAACTCTGATGGAGAAGAGCCAAAGGAAAACAGGACCATGCCATCTGCATACATGTGGATGGATGCAGAGGGGCAGGCTGAGGGGAGGTCATTGAGGAATATGGAGAAAAGCAAAGGGCCAAGGACAGAACCTTGGGGAACACCAGTGTATATGGGCGGGGGGGGATTCCAATTCTCACCAGTTGAAAGCTACCTACAAGGTAGGAGTTGAACCACCTAGTTGTGGAGTCAGCTAGACCCGCTGATTTTAGTTTGTCCAGGAGAAGAGGGTGGGCGACAGTGTTGAAAGCTTTCACTAGATTGACAAAGATGGTGGCAGTGAGGAGGCCTTGTTCCATGTCAGAATGGATGTAATCGGTGAGCCTGAGGAGTGAGGAAATGATGGAGTGATGTTTGCGAAAACCAGACTGAAGGGGTTGAAAAAGGAGGAGGAGTCAAGGAAAGGGGAGAGTTGAGATAGAACTATGTGTTCTTGAAGTTTGGATAAGTCTGTCCATTAAACTATTTAGAAAAACAAACTTCTGTTACACTTATTTGGATAGGAACTGGGGAAATCTGCTATCCCAGTGTTCAGTGAATCAATTACCAAATGTAAAAGGAAACAAAAAGTTGTTAAAACCAAAAATAATTTGTAAAGCCATTTGGATTAATTCCAATTAAATTCAGATAATTTTAAAGCAAATTCTTTTATAAAAATGTTCTCCAGTTCATATCATTTAATTATTTAGGATGATTTAATTTATTTAACTGCCAAATCCAAAACGTTTTCCTCCTAAGGAGTATCTTTTGGGTCACCTCCTCAAGGGAACTCAAACATGTTTCACTCCACATCTTAAAAAATCTGTATGAATGTCACATTTCTAGTAATGCTTAGCTACCAGAGATGTAATATTTGCAAATTTGATACTACTCTCGAGTTTCTATATCCTTATGCATAATTCCCTGCTTGTTCAACTCACAGGAACTGTGACATGGACACTTCAAAATGTAAATGACCTCACAATTGGAACTTTTGATGTGCTGTTTTATAGGATATACTTTTCATTAAAGCACAGGACAGGGGCCAGCCCACCGGCGCAGAGGTTGGATTTTCGTCTGCAACACTGGCGACCCGGTTCGGGAATGGACTTGGGTCGCTGGAGGGCCGGCCGGGGGGATGAGGATGCAGCGTCCGGGGACAGCTCTCCTTCTCCGGGGGGGAGGGTGGAGACATGCAGCGGTCCCTGCTGGCCCCTGGTGGAGGCTGGGAGCACAGCAGGAGCATCCGGGTTCAGTGCTCAGGGGGAATAATAGACGACGTCGGCGTATGCCTTGATGTCAGGACGTCACTCCCCACAGAAAAAACAGGAAACGCTTCCTGGCTGGCTGGATGACGGTCTCTCTGTCCTCCACTGCCACCGATCCCATGACCGACGCACCTCAGCAACACCCTGGGCCAATATTGAAGTGCGCTGGCCAACCCCCACTGGTGCCTTTCCCCTCAGAGGAGGGGGACGTGTCTGGCGAAGGGATATGCCGGGTTACCTGGGGGAGTCCCAATGTGGGGTTGGTAGCCGGCGTGGGAATCGGGCAGGCAGTTGGTAAGGGCGAAGGAGACCCGAAGGAGTGGGCAGCCAGGAAGGAGGGGAGGCGCTAAAAAAAAGCACAGGGCAGGAGGCATAGCAAAACCAGGAGCAGTTATAAAATTTGCAAGTAGTGTTTTATTATTTCCAATAACAATAGAATACAAAAATATTGTACAGAATGTTTTTAAACATAGGCAGTTCAAACAAAACAAAGTCCTTCCTCTGAGGGTACCTCTGATTCTGTTTTAGTATCTCTCTCTCTCTAACAAAGGATTGCTCTCTTTTATAAGAAGTCTTTGCCTGGCAATTAACTTCTGCATCCTGAATTATTAAGATATATCCTGTTTCTTACAAAATGTATCAGAGTTCCTGTCAGTTTCTTTCCTGTAGGTGAACAAAATAGAAATTGTGTCCTAAAACTAATCTCATGTTGACAACTCTGCAAATGAGCTTGTGCTGAATCTCAAGGTTAATCTCATGAGTTTCAAATAGCTTTTGGCAATCATTTCCACAACATAACTATATACAGTTTCAAACAAAGTGATCCCAGTATCACCTACAAATTCACATATGGTTTTACAACCACAGATGAGCATGGAGGAGGAAAAGACAGAAACAGCAAGTAAAGGCAGAGAGATAGCGGGAGGTGGAAAATCATGAGATTGTCACAGTGATCACTTTCTAGGTCTCATAAAAAAATTTGATTGCACAATCAGACAAACAACAGACAGAAAAGGAGAGGCTAACAGAGCACAGATCCTTGCATTTGACTCTTTCCACATAACAAATGGGACAGGGTCTTGTTCAACCCTGTCACAATACCCTATCAATATCAAGGTCCTTGAACTCTGTGGCCGGCATAGTCATACTGTGCCAGGCAGGGACGCAAGCCTGGGCGCAGCGCAACTGGGATATGCCAGGGCGTGGACTGGGCGATATTCAACGGTACTGCACCATGGCTCAGCACCGTTGAATATGGCGCTGTGGCTGCCTGCACTGCGCATGGCGCAGTGGTACTGCGCCAGCGCAAGTGGCAAGTGAGGAGCAGGGGGATGCGCCAGCACAAGTGCAGTTGTGCTAGGTGCATGAACTGAGATAGTCAGCAGTGGGTATGCAAATGGGGCCAGTATGCATGCAAGGTGCACCGTCAGGGGCCATTGCATGCCATTCAGCCCCATTTGCATGCATCGCGCCGATCCCCGGCGACTTTGCGCCTGGCACCCTGCCAGGCTGCAGCTGTCGGGGATCAACGTCCCCTGCACCTCAGTGGCAAAGCGTCCCAACGCCCGATCGCGGACGTAGTTAAAATAAGAGTATCCCTGGTGGTCCAGTGGACCTGCTCCCCAGCCCAATCGCGGGCTTAATAGAAATAAATGTATCCCTGGTGGTCTAGTGGACCTGCTCCTCAGCAGGATCTCGGGTGTAGTTAAAATAATACCATCCCTGGTGGTCCAGTGGACCGAATCCAGCCCGGTTGCGGGCTTTGCACAGTAAAATGTATCCCTGGTGGTCCAGTGGACCCACTGCCAAGCCCGATCGCAGGCATTGTAGAAGAGAAAACCCTGGTGGTCCAGTGGTAACCCCCTCCCCACCTGCCCACTCAGATCCGCCACCCTGCTACCCCCAGTCAGCGGCGGCTGCAGCCCATACTTTAGTTATTTGTCATTGCTGACTGACATGGAGCAGTATGCGAGTTAGAGCAAATGATTAATCCACAAAGGCCAATGGCATGAGATTGCATTGTCCTATACAGTCCCGATATGTGAATAGATCTTATTCACATATCCGAACTGTGTAGTACAGTGTTCAGGCCGGCCATTGGCTCTACGCTTGTGGGACTAATGGGTGTACAGCTGTACTGTACGCTGTCAGTCGGCGGGTGGCCGGGCGGCTTGTGGGTGGGGAGCTGTTCGCACCCGCTCTTTTTTTTTCCTACTACCTTCAGCTGCTCTCCTGCATCACCAGCTTCTCTGTGCTGTGCATGCACAGTGCCTGCTGTCCCCCCACCATTGTTCTCTTGCTCCTTTCTGGATTTCCCACTCCAGCATCTGTGTCTTTTGTTCATACTTTTCTCTTCCCCCACTTAACTTGATATTTATCACTCTGTTTCAGACTCTCCTGCCACTCGCTCCCAACAGCTCTCACTACAAGAGCCTGTTTTCTCCACACCACAAGTACAGAATGGAAATGGGAAGATCTAATTGGTGCAGCTTCACTAGCAGTGCTGTACTAGTGTAGGTGTCATAACTTGGTCACATGACACCCATCCTTTGATTTTGAAGTCCCCATGTCTCCATTTGTCTTTTATATTTTGTGACCACTAGGAGTCACTAGTGAACCTTTCCTTTGCTACATGCTCCTCTTACACTACCATCCCTCTTTCTTCCCTCTTTCACCTGCCTCTTTGGTATTACTGTTCGCACCCCCTCTTTTTTTTTCTACTACCTTCATAGCTGGCCTTTCTCTGGAGTTCTAGTCTGTTTCATAACCCTAACCCGGTACCCTCAAGCTCTGTTTCTAACATACTGAATTCACAATTTTCCTGGGTCAGTTTCTCTGGCCAGCTATGTGGCCCCTGTGTTTCCACACCTACTTATTGTCCTCTTGTCACTCTTGGTCCCAGGTATCTCAATAAGTCCTTGTGCCACAACAACCCCCCACCCACCTATCCTGCTGACCACAGTATCACCTTCCTGTACCATAGGTTCCCTTATAGCCCACCCACCAGCACCCACCCTATTGAGCTGGGCCAAGAAGCGTGCTGGGCCTACACACACTCATTTTCTATTATTGCACCTTGCCTCATTCCCTGTACCCACGTCAAATCAATCTGCTCATAAGCACCCAGTTACCCTAAAACCAAAACTAATTAAGCACATATTAATATGTCATGCCCTGCTACTCTCAGGCAATGTACACCCCAATCCTGGCCCTCAGCAGCACCCGCATATAAAAACTACAAACTCACATGGCCTTAAGATTGCCTTTCTAAACATCCGGAGCTAACTGCCAAAGCATGATCAGCTTCCAATTTGGATTCAGCAGCACAAACCAGATGTACTAGCCATCGCCGAAACCTGGCTCTCTCCCAAAACTCCTGACTCTGCTGCTACCTTAGCTGATATACTCTTTTAGGGCTGACCAGCTTGTCAAAAAGAGGGGAGGAGGGCTGCTATCTCTCTCAGAAGAATTTCAAGCATCCCTTCCAACCTTGTCTGCCGTGAATGGTGCCCAGGCGATCGCAGTCAAAATAACCCTGGGAATTAAAGGGCAGTCATTCACTATCCTATCAGTTTATATCCCACCTAAGTATACAGTCACTGGATTTGACTCAGTCATAGACTACATTACAAAACTTCCTAATTGCTCTGAGATTGTTGCACTAGGTGATTTCAACATCAGTTGGCTTGCACCTGAGGCTGGTCCATTTAAGGGTGTGGCTGCTGCTGCCATCAACCTTACTCAGTTGGTTAAATCCCCAGCTAGGGTAAACTGCAGAACTGGGACCCACACCCTAATTGAGCTCATATTCACCAACAGGCCTGATAGAATTAGACACCTTGGTACTTCCTGATTCCCTTAGTGATCTCTCCCCTGTAATGTGTCAGTGGTCAGGTCAGCATCCCAAACGCTCACTCAAGTTGTCCTACCATCATGCTCTTAGACGAGGCCAGCTTGAATAATTTCAAGAATACCTCCACCACTGTGACTGGTCACCGATTGACACAGCAACAGATTTGGACCAAGCGCTCGGGCATTTAATCTCCCTCTTCAATAAAGCATGCGATATCTTCGCCCCCTCAAAAGACAGAAATGCAAATCTCACAGCAACCCCTGGATCAACACATCATTCCTTGGCCTCATTACCTCCCGTGACCATCTCTGACACATTGCAAAGGCCACTAATAAACCTAGTGATTGGCAACACTACAAGGAGGCCAGAAACACCTGCACTCCTGCAGTACGCCTAGCCAAAATTACTTACTTTCAAGACCAGTTTTCTAACTTCTGGGGCAACAGCAAGAAAATCTGGGAGAACATAAAAAAACGTAATGGTAAGCCCAACAAACCCCCCCCCCCCCAATCAGTGCTCAGTGCAAATGGGATTACCACTCAGGATCCCAAAGAGACAGCTGACATTTTTAACTCTGCTTTCACGGACCTGAGTGGAGTACTCCCTCCTAATTTCTTCACTGATCCTTCCTGTCAGTCTAGTGTAAGTAACATGAATCCTACCTCTAGCACTCCCTCTTTCTATTTTAAGGCAATAACCACTAAGTCAGCTAAAAATACCTATCATGGGTCCTTAGCAACTCCAGATTTAGTAGCGACACCTTGGATCTTAAATTGCTGTGTTTTTACCCTTGACTCCGTACTGTCAACGCTCACCAAGATACTCAGTCTATCCCTCTGTTTTGGTCAATTCCCCTTGGCTGGAAAGGAACTCTTGTGACACCAGAACACAAGAGTGGTGACAGGGCTACTCATGCTAACTACCATCCAATTTCAATACTGCCACCACTTTCCAAAGCCCTGGAGAGAATAGTGTCAGATCAGTTGACTGAGTATCCTTGTCACCTACAATTTACAATGTGCCTAACAACACGGATTCAGAAAGGGGCACAGTACCACCACTGCCCTTCCTGAATATACAGACTTCATTTATAAGTCACTAGACCACGATCACCTTGTGGGGGTCAATCTATACTGACCTCACAAAGGCTTTTGACACTGTTAATCACACCCTATTACTCAGGTCTCTACCCTCACTTGGTCTTTCTCATGATGTCATAATCTGATTCAAAAGATACTTAGAAGACAAAACCCAAAGAGTCAAAATACGTGAGTCACTCTCAGATAGTCACCTGGTACTCTCGGGAGTTTCCCAAGGCTCAATTCTGCGTTCCCTCTTATTCAGCCTCTTTCTAAATACTTTTCCTCAAGTTTGCCCCACGAACCTGCTCCTATATGCCGGCGACGCAGTACTTTTCACCAGTCAGTCGGATCCCCTACCCCTTACTGATAGTTTGCAAGAAAGCTTTGCTGTTGAAAACAGTTTCTCTGAACTTAAACTAATTATGAACTATAAAAATACTAAAGTTATGCTTTTTGCCAGCCCTCAAAATAAGCATAAAAATGCACTGCTACAAATTACCAATAACCTTAACACACCCCTAGAACAAGTCCACATCTTCAGATATCTAGGTGTCACGCTCGACTGTAACCTAGCCTTTACAGAGCATGTAAATATAATTTCTCAAAACTGTATGTGTAAGATTAGGGCTGCTGTACAGACGCAGACACAGTATGTCCCAGGAAGCACTCCATTTGGCCATTATGAGCCCCATCCTCTCAATTATTGATTTTGGGCTCATTATCTATTTCTCTGCCACTATCACTGCACTTAAAGGACTAACAGTTGTCCTAAATAAGGCCTGCTATTTAGCCACTGGAGCCCAACTCTACACCCATACTTGTGACCTCTACACTTCAGCGAACTGGCTAAACCTCCAGGGCAGAATAATCTACCAAACTTGCCTGTTCACTAAGAAAATTAGCCTTGGCCTCGCAGCACCCTCACTCTTGCAGCTCCTTAACAGGACAAATAATCACCACCACACTAGAAGCATGACTAGCCTCACCTTTCAAGTCCCTTTGTGCTGCACATCACAGGTGCAGTGAACATTCATGTATAAAGCTCTGAACTGGCAAAATAATTTCCCATAAGACCTCCTGACTGACTCCAAAATTGGCCCTTTCAAAACAAAGCTCTGGCAGCACCTATTGGAACGTAGCAGCTGTGACTGCCTTGCCTAATCTATCATAATGTTCCTTCCTCCCTATACTTCTCCTCCACATCTACCTCATCCCTCTCCCGCTTTCCCTATTTTGTTAGGACCTCTGTCTGTTATTTTCCACTCCCTTCCCTCGCCGCACCAGCACAGTGTTTTTTCCTTGTCACTGTCTGCCCCATACTACCCCTACCATCCCCCACTCCCTGGTCCCTCCCTCCTCCTCTCCATCACATTTTTAGCCCTCTTTCTTCACTTTTTGCTGTAGTCCAGTGTTCTATCTTCTACCTCTACATCCTAGCTCTTACTTCTATTAAATTTGGTGTCCGCACCCTCCCTTTCACTGCCTTACTCACCCTCCTTTTCACTGCCTTCCTGATCTACTGTCAACCATACTATAGCCATACCCTTGTCTCTCTGCCCCCTTATTTACTCTCAACCTTCAAGGACTAAGACAATGTCATCCCATTGACTGCTTTTCTCTCATTACGTTACCTACGCGGAAAAGTGTAACTCACGCCACTTCTGCTTGCACTGACTATGAATCCTCTACCTTTGAGGTCTAAGACAAGGTCACTCCCACTGACCGCTCTAATCTAGTGTATTACTTACCTGGTAACCTGTAACTCATGTAATTCTACTTGCATCTACTATGTATTTTACTGTAAAATGTATTATATGTGCATTTGTATTTTTTTTGTAATAGCCCTCTGTTCCATGAGTCCTCTTGCTCCTTCGGTTGACGTGGTGTCTTTGTAAACGAGACCCTGGCTCAAAGGCGTTTG
Organism: Neoceratodus forsteri; assembly: GCA_016271365.2. Classification (NCBI taxonomy): domain Eukaryota; kingdom Metazoa; phylum Chordata; order Ceratodontiformes; family Ceratodontidae; genus Neoceratodus; species Neoceratodus forsteri. The sequence continues at coordinate 185,987,666 of CM057459.1, read as the reverse complement.
TAAATCCAAGACTTTAATAAATAAATTAATTCATTTAAAAAAAAAACAGAAGAAATTACAAAATTATTGTTACAACTATGAAAAAATTAAACATAGGCAACCATGTCCAACTTGGCTTATGTCTCTGTCTGGGGGTTGAAATGACATTACTGATCTCCCAAGCTTTGCTCTTAAAGTCCTTATGAAATCATCCCAACCCCTTGATGGAAACACAATCTTATTGTATATGGTTGTCCATGCATTATTCTCTGTATTTTTGCCATTTAAAGTGATCTGTACTGAACTGAAATAGTGTGATAGCACACAAGGAACTATGAGATACCAAACGATGCTCAAAAACTGCCCTAACATTTCTCCCCAACCACTGCAGGGCTTTGTCAGAGGTGAGGGTTGCCCGTACATACTATCCTTTTATAAGACATCATTGAAAGTAACCATGGAGAACCAATAGCCTATAATTTAAAGGGGCGATGTAGAATCTCCATCAGGTGAAAGACCAAGCAGTTAGGAAAAAATGTGATGTAAGTACTGCAGAATATAATTACTGCATAAAGAAAGGGGAATATGCATTCAGTGTCACTGCTTACAATAAACTATACTCTGTAGTTACCCAAATATTGTCCCAACCTGTAAGCCCTACAAAAGGCATGGATGAGAGAGACCCAATAAAAGTGCCAAAAAACACATGCTGTACAGTATACTGAACATGCAAAAATTTAGAAACCTTTGCTGACAGATTAATGGTATATACAAATCCCAATATGTACTAATTACTTAGTGTCTGTCATTAATGTAACAGGACTACTATTGAAATGGAGCCTATCCCTAATTGTATGTGTCCTCTATAAAAAATAAAATGTTATAATTCGATCAATCAGTCAAAGATATCAGGTTTTAAAATAGGTAGAGAAAATACTGCATCCTAATTGGCTGAGACCTGTTCGTTAAGAGTGTGCAACGTCAGCAAACGGGTAAAAAAAAAAGTGCTGGCAATCAGAACATTGCACACTAATTACATCAATGGCTTTTTTTTAAATTCCTGATTGCCAAAACAATCATGGCTGCCACCTTTACTCTCTCAAAAAAATCACCTAGGCCCTAAAATTAAACTCCCTCAAACTAAAAGGAAAAAACAAACCGATTAAATGTTCTTCTCCTTTATACTCCCTCCTTACACACATGCACTTACTAAAATGAAGTACTCCTCACAGTTTCTATTTTTGGGGCTTCTTTTCCGACCATCCCCCACCTTACCTGCCTACCAGGGAAATCATTGCTCTTTGCTCTGCCCCAGATACAGTTGAATCACTGGCTTTACTGAGGTCTTCTGTTGTGTGTGTTTGTGTCAGGAAGAGGTGAGCATTCAACCAGTAGAATTCTGCAGAAGTTTGAATTCCTGCATTCACGTGTGGTGAGGGACCAGAGACAAGAACAGACAAAGTTTGCTTTCAGTGTACTCTACATTGTACAGTTCTGGCATGGCTCAGTAGGATATAATCAGTGCAGGCAGTGTGCAGATTTTCTGCTGATTAGTACTGTCTGCATGCATGCTTGCCATACTGTTGGCTTACTTTGCCAAAGTGTCACATTGTATCAAAAATGCTTGCTGTATCGCTCCACGTTTTCAATTGGGAGTTAATACATATGGGAAATGAACACATACCAACTGAGGTGGTGGCACAGCTCAAAGCTGTCAGTCAGCATAAAACCTTGGGCACATGAGCTGTCCAAGATCACTAATTCCTCAGTCTTTGCTTTGCACTAGAAGGGTAGGAAAGCATCAGTAGAGCTCTTTCTCAGAGGCATTTGTCTACAATTAGTTTGTTATTTTCTGTCAAAGACTGTGCAGCTGGGAGGCAGGTTGGTGTTACCTGGTAATAGGGAGCACTCTCAAATTTAGAAATCGTACCTCTTAAGTTGTGACTTGCTAATTGATTGATCTGCCATTTAAAATCACTTTTCAGTGCATTTTGTACATGAATTGAGAGTCACATGCCACTATACTGTTGTTGGAGTGTGCAATGAAGGTATTTGGTCCTATCGGCCTGGTGCCTCAGGTAAGTGATTTAGTTTCTTTTTGGGGGGGGGGGGTTTGAACACAATTTCTATTTATTTATTTATTTAAAAAATTGGTTACCAGGAAGGGCACACTGAGCAAAGGCTTGTTTCCAGGTGCGACCCAGGAAAGAGTTTTGGGGAGTAACAACTTACAAAGCAAATACAGATGCATCATTACATAGCAGGATAATGGGTACATACAGAGGCATCAGTAAATGTGATAGCATAATAAAATAACAGCTTTTGTACAGCCGTAAACAGCAAACAGATCATGTGTGAGGCAAAGTGCATGGCACTTGCTGGTGTAGGATGGTGAAAGGCAGGGACTAAGCAGGAGATAGACAATGGAGAGGATATGGGAGTAGGAACAGGAGTGGGCAGGAATAGGAGGGTTGCAGGAAGTTGCCTTAGGTGATGTCTAAAGGCAGAGAAAGAAGGGAAGAGGCAGAGAGGAGAGGGGAAGGGAGCAGATTCCAGAGGGAGGTGCGGCATTAGGAGAAGGCAGCTTGGCCAGCAGAAGAGTGAGGGTGGGAAATGGAGAAGGTGTGGGAATCCCTGCAGTGCAGCAAGTAGGGAGTGGGGAGATCAAGGAAGATCAAGCTACTCACCTCCGTTCTCTTCTCCCACTAGATTCGAGCCCTGATTGGGCCGCTGGGTCCACCTCTCTGTGTGGCCACAGCTTTGGTATCTGGCCGCACCAGCCACCTCTCCTGCTCGCCTCCGAGTTCTACAGCACAAGGGTAAGACTCCTGCCTGGGGTCGGGGAAGCCGCTGGCAGCTTCCATTGGTCTAGTTCTTGCTGCTTGGCTTCCTGATTGGTCTCCCGCTGTCTGTGCTGGCCCTGATTGGCTCCCTGTTTCTCTCGGCTTTTGCTCTGTTTGCTGGGCGCTCGCCCATTGAAAATCATAGATTTTTGCCATAATTTTGCCCCCACCCCCTCCTACCTTGGTTAACTATGCCTAAACCCCACCCACTGGCACCGCCCACCCCCACCCTTCCTTAGCCCATTGGCTCTGCTGTCTCTGGTCCTTTCCCACCTTGCCCACCTCCGCTTACTGCCCCCTCACAGTGCCTGCCTGCTATTAGCACTGTCTTATACTAGCTCTAGTTCTACCCACTGTCTGTATTTGCCCTTGATACCCCTATCCTCTTTATAAAATGCCTACCTCTTGATCACTTCTCACCTTTGCCCTACCCCCCTCCTCCTTGCTCTTCCTCCCATTTTCTTCCTTCCTGGCCCCTGCTACCCCTGCCCTCTCTCCCACACCCCCAGCATCTGTGACAACTCCTGTCTCTCCAAAGGAACCATCCACTACTCGCTCAGTCCTCCTCCTGGCCCACCTATGATCAACACTTGGCTCCTGCTTAATTCAGCTATGCCTGGATTGTGGGCTGGGGTAACCTCGCTGCAAATTACTGTATCATTCTGGGACTGCCATCTGGGGCCTACCAACTGCTACCACTGTAAACACCACCTTAAATTATCCCTTAAGGAGCTACGCCTTGGCTCCTTAAAACTATTATTCCTTCTTCTATTGCTCTCAGGCAACATCCATCCAAACTCTGGACCATGCACATCAAGCAACAAATCTAATACAGGTGCACTTCGGCTTGTTACTCTCAATATCTGCAGCCTGCTGTCTAAGCTTGATGCTCTTCAAGTCTTCGTAAGGCAACACAACCCTGATGTCTTAGCAGCGGCGGAAACCTGGCTGATGCCGAAAGTCCCCAATCAGGCAGTAACACTACAAGGAAACAACATCTTTAGACTGAACCGGGTCACCAAGAAAGGGGGTGGCTGTGCCATCTATGTCAAAGACTCCCTGCTGGTGCTCCCTCTCACATCCCCTAAGTTAGAATCCTCGGCTCAATTGCTACCCTTAAGAACTCTCCTTGGCCCAAACCAAACAGTCTTAACGATAGGTTCCGTCTGCATCCCACCTAGGGACCAGGTCAAAGGTCTCAATGATGTCCTCTGGTATATCAATGCCCAATCTCCAGGCACCAAAATTGTCCTACTAGGTGACTTCAACATCAATTGGTTAGCATCAGATATTGGGGAGCTGAAAGATTCTATTGCCTCTGCTAACCTCTCACAGATGGTTGTCTCACCGACTAGATCTAACTGTAAGACTGGGTCTAGCACCCTGCTGGACTGGGTACTTATCAGCTACCCATCCAGGATCCTCAGCACCACTGTACTGCCGGATTCCCTCAGTGACCACTCCCCTGTCACATGTGAATGGTCCAACAAATTTCTCAACCCCCCCCAAATTCATTCACAATAGGGTCCTCCTACGTAGACAACTTGCGCATCTTAAACACTACCTGACTCTAAATGACTGGCAACCTATCTTCAAGGCCACTAATGTCAACCTGGCCCTTGACTTCTTCACTGCCACTTTCAACAAGGCCTGTGACATCTTTGCTCCGGTTAAAAAAAGGAAAGCCAAGACACTCTGTAATCCCTGGATTAATGCCAAGCTCCTATCTCAACTGAAACAAAGGGACCACCTTTGGGTGGTGGCCAAATCCACCGGCACACTACCCGACCTTCAAAAATATAGACAGGCCTGTAATGTCTGTACCAAGGCCATCCGACTCACAAAAAGCTCCTACTATAAGAACGCACTAATCAACTCCTGGGGTAACAGATGTGCTTTTTGGGATAACATTAAAGGAATCACAGGGATACAACCAAAAAAACCCTTCTGCCCTGTTGAAAGTTAATGGGACCACGACTCTGGACCCCCTGGTCATTGCCAATACCTTTAACTCTGCCTTTACCGACCTTAGTGCTGTTCTCCCCCCTGACTTCTTCGAAGTAGGTAACTGCTCCTCTAACATCCATCCTGCTCAGGCCGTTAGCCCCCATTTCCTCTTTCGGGAAATCTCATTGAACGCCGCACGCTGCTACATCACTACTGTTATCTCCAAATCCAGAACCAGTGGCGACTCTCTTAACCTGAAGATTCTGTCGCTAACTCTTGAGGAAGTTCTTCTATCCTTAACCAGCATTATGAATCTCTCTCTCTGCACCAGTCAATTCCTGGACCTTTGGAAAATTGCCTCGGTCATCCCAGTCCACAAAAGCGGTGACAAGTCTAGCCACTCAAACTATCGCCCATTCTTGATTCTGCCTCCCCTCTCCAAGGCACTTGAATGAATCATAGCTGACCAACTAACTGACCATCTGGACAAATACAACTTACTGTGCACTCAACAGCACGGTTTCAGAAAGGGTCACAGCACTTGAATTCACTGGGGCACTACATAAATCCCTCGATAAGGGCATGCTTTTGGGGTGGTTTTCATAGACCTCTCCAAGGCGTTCGATACTGTCCACCACCAGCTGTTAGTTGACCAACTTTGGAACATTGGTCTCTCCCCTGACACGGCTTCTTGGTTCAAAAGCTACCTTGAAAACCGCTCACAAAAAATGAAAATCGCCAATTCCCATTCTGACACCTTACCAGTTCGATCGGGTGTCCCACAAGGGTCAGTCCTGGGCCCGCTCCTCTTCAGTCTCTTTCTGAACTCTCTACCACAATCCTGCACTGAGAATATCATCCTATATGCGGATGATGCTGTTGTTTCCTCTCACAAGGACCCCATGGCCTTACAACAGAATCTCCAACTTGCTTTCAGTACTGTTGAGTCATAGTTTTCTAGGCAAAAACTTGTCCTTAACCACAAAAAGACTAAGTCCATGGTATTCTGCAACTCCAATAGGCACAAACTTCACCCCTTGACTATCATCACATCGCATGGGAATACCCTGGATCAGGTCCCACACTTCAAATACCTGGGGATACTGTTGGACCCGTACCTCTCTTACAGTGCCCATGTCGACTCTGTGGCAAAGGCAGTGAACACCAGAATTGGTCTCCTCTACAGACACAGACAAAATCTCACTCCAGAAGCCTTGAAGATTGCCGTACGGAGTACCGTGGTATCGATTATTGACTATGGTCTCATTATTTATGGCTCTGCCACTGCAACTTCCCTCCGATGCATCTCAGCCGCCCTCAATAAGTCTTGTCGGCTCATCTCTGGTGCACACCATCTCACCCACACCTGCGATCTGTACTCTAAAACTAGTTGGCTACAGTTCTCAAATCGCATTAAGTACCTGACCTGCACAATGGCCAAAAAAATCAGCCTTGGCCTTGCACCTCCGGGGGTCACTGCCCTGCTACAAAATAACAGGAATCACATGCAGGCCACCATGGGGCCAAAATCTCAACTCCTGCAAGTTCCCCACTGTTGCACCTCCCAAGGTCAACGTTCTTTCGCTTACAAAACTCCCCTTTGGCTGAACAGCCTCAACCCTGCCATCTCTACTGCCCCTACACTTGGCACTTTTAAGTTTAGACCACGGCCCACCTTTTACTGCCTCTAGCTTCTGTTACTGCCCCCCACAACTGTAGCTGACTTGTCCCTGGGGTCTCCTCTGCCTCTCTTGACTCCCATCTGGCACCATTTCCCTCTGATGCTCTTATTTCATCAACATCCCAACGCGTCACCTGCCTTCCACTCCCCCCTCTTCCCACCCCCCTCTTGTCACCAGCATTTATCCCCTGTTGAGTTTGACAACCGCCTATGGCTGCATAGTTGTTTGTTCTCCTATACCCCTCCCTTCTCTATCCTCTGTTTCCTTTCAACTAACCGTGCACTCGCTGCAGGTTATCTGATCTCGTCTAAACATCTAGTACCAGGCCTTAAAATGGGATTATTTTGTCTATCCTATAACTATAGTGCCATATTGTTGACTACTGTAGTAATCTTGCCTACCACTGTATGTCTATTTCCTATGACATGGAACCTTTGTAAAAGAGCCTTGGATCAAAGGTATTTGTAATCCTAGACTTGAAAATATACTGGTGTGTCCTGAGGACGTCTGCAGAAGTCGGCTACTGACTCCCAGTGTGCCCTTGCAACGTCTGGAGAAGTCACTTTTATAGTTTAATATATAGTTTAACAGAATATAATATATATTTGACTGCATAGCACCGTTGGAAAGGTCATTTTATGCTGAACAACTTTGTCACTGATATTTTGTGTATATCATGTATGCTTTAGGAGTTATTTGCATTTGTTTATGGTATGGTGTGTATGGCTTATGTTGCCTGTTTTAGTGAAAACAATATTTTTTTTGCTTTTTCAACCAGCATAAAAAAAACCAAAATGACATATTATTATTTGCATATCACCATTGGAAAGGTAATTTTGTGCTGAACAACTTTGCCACTGATATTTTGTGTATATCATGTATACTTTAGGAGTTATTCACATTTGTTTATGGCATGGTGTGTATGGCTTATGTTACCCGTTTTGGTGGAAAAATATTTTTTTTGCTGTTTCAACTAGCATAGGAAAAAAAAAAACCCAGCATATTATTATTTGCATACCACCATTGGAAAGGTAATTTTTGTGCTGAATCACTTTGCCACTTATACTTTATGTCTAGCACTTACGGTTCTTGAGCTATTAGGATTTATTTGTGGCATGCTGACTATAGCTTGATTTTGCTTAGAAAGGCCCAGGATTTACTGTTAACAGTATACAGGAGACAAATGGTGCAACTTCAGAGAGCTCCTGTAGAGGCATTGAGTTAAAAAAAAAATAGGAAGGGGGTAGGAGGGGAGGGACCAAAACTTGTGTTTGGTGAAGAAAGGCAGTGCAGTGGGCATGGTGACATAACAGCAGGGGGGAGGATGGAGAAGGAAGAGTAAAGAGAGCAGTGATGGGTATGGATAGGAGAGTTAGCAAAATGGCAGAAGGCATTGCACCGGGGTATCCAGTCTGACGAGGAGGAGGAGGTGACGACACCATAGACTGTCTGTATAATCAAAGACTGGGAAAGCCATTTTGGTTATTAGTTCAATGTGGACCTGGAAGGAGAGGCAGTCTTTATTGAGGTATAGAGTGCCTAGTTTGGGATGGAGTTTGGCATGGGTGGCATCTGTGTGGACAGAGAAATCAAGCTTGCTGTCATGCCATATTCCAGGGTACTTGAAAGCAGGACCTGGCCAGTTTCTGGCAGGTACCGAAGGTCATGGACACCATCTTCATGGTGTTGACCTTTAGCTGGTTGTCGTGGATCAGTGCAGTACGTTGAGGAAGTCCTGTTGGAGCTGCCCAACCACTGCAGAGTAGATGACCATGTCGTCCACATACATGTGGATCTGCACAGAGACACACGCAGAGGCACGATCATTGACGAAAGTGTAGAAGAGGATAGGACCTAAAAGCCCTGTGGGATTCCAGCTAGGATTTGGGGGGGGCAGCAGGACACCTTCAACTTGCACTGACTGTTGACAGCCCGATAGGTATGAATGGAACCAGTCAACAGTGTCAACTGAGAGGCAGAAAGAGCACAGTTTGTTAAGGAAGAGAGGGTGGGACACCAAGTCAAAGGCTTTGGCCAGGTTGATGAATATGGCAGAAGTGATGTGGCCCTGATCTATCCCAGTGAGGAAAGAGTCAGTAACCTGCAGTAGGAAGGATACGATGCATTGATACTTCTTAAAGCCAAACTAGAAGGGGGAGAAGAACTCAGAGAAGTGAAGGAAGTTAACAAGTCTGGAGTAGATGGTCTCCTGGAGCTTAAAAAGGTAGGGGAAGAGTGAGATAGGCTGGACATTTCCAAGGAAGGAGGGTCACCCCCTCTATTCAGGGGGAGTATCTTAGCAACTTTCCAGGCCTGGAGGGACAGCACAGAGGGAAAAGGAAAGGTTCAGATTGTGTGGTAGTGGGGTGGCCATGGCTGGGGCTGAGATATGTAGGAGTTTGGGGTCTATCTCATCTGGACTGGATTTATTGGGGTTGAGTGAAATTAGGGTGAGGAAGACTTCATGGGGGGAGACAGGGGGAAATGGAAGCTTTTGGATGATTGTGGGGTAGGGGAAGGGGACTAGAAGGGGGGGTAGAACAGAGGTGGTGAAGAAATTAAGATGAGTGGCTGCAGAGGAAGAGTCATAGACTGGTGAACCATTCACAGTGAGGACAGAGGGAGTGGGCTGGGCTGGGCTAGGGGGTCAAAGATGGAGTGGATAACTTTCCAGAATTTTGCAGGGGAATTGAGGTTGGACTGAAAGTTAGATTTGAAACAGAGAGCCATAGTAGAGCGGTTAGGCATTTTTTTTTTACATTCTATTTCTAGCATGGGGACCAGGGCGTTTCTCAGGTGTATCCTCACAGCCTTGGCCTCTACTCCCTGAGACCCCTTCCATTGGGAGTACAAGGGCTGAGCACCCCGTTCCCAATCCCACAGATCCATCCAGCCCCCTAGATCTAAGCCCCCTTGGGTGGGACTGTCTCCCCTACCTGCCAGTCTTTCTGGAATTTAGACGGACGGTCCTAGGCTGGGTTGAGGGGCTTGGGAGAGCCGGTAGAATGGTGGTCCGATGATGGGATGTGGGCTTTGGCTTCTGGAGTCACCGTTGCTGTAACCCTACCAATTGCCAGGTGGTGGGCGGTAGGTTATGTGATGTTTGGCTTGGGCACATCGAGGATAAAGGCACTAAAGAGTAACAGACCGGAGAACTTTCCTTGCAGACAAAAGGTATTTTATTAAAGAGTGACGCAGCACTCTACGCAGATTGATTACAAGTTCTCCCAAAGCATTAGGCAGTGGTATTTATATACAGTGTGACAAACAACTTCAGGAAACTAACATATAAGGAAATACTTTAGCTACATGATATTTGTCAGTCTCTGATTGACTACGTTGGTATGGCCTAATGTTGTCCATGAGTTGTGACACTGGTTATTATGCTTTTCCTTGGCACTGCTTTCATAACAGTTTATCCATATTTGGTCATACTGCTTCCCTTAGCTTAGAAATATAATGCATTGTAATTTAGCTAACAGTTTTAACTGTCACCACAAGATGGCAACATTGCCCCATTGGGATCATACTGAGACACTGTCAAACCAGTGAGCAGTAATAGTTCAGAACTTTGCAATTAAATGGATTTAGCACTCAAGTGCTCCTCTAGTATTAACCAGAATTATAATTAAAAGGTTATTTACTTACTAGCATGTAGAAACAGGTAATCATAAGCAAACACCACTGCTGGGTCTTTTCTTATGCTTGCTGTTACTGACTGCATATCACGAAATATGTTTAGGTCGGACATTTTGTATTAGGTTGCTTCTCCCCACAACTAATACAAAGTTAAATGACCATTATACATATATGGCTTATGCGATTTGAACGTTTACTTTTGTATTTTAGAAAGTCTTCTGATCCAGATGCTGCCATAGCTCCCTATGACCCACTTGGCACAGGCTGACTCTATTGTATTGGCCGATTTTAAGGTCACATAATCTGTATGTTGTCACAGCTCCCTATGGTTCACATATCTCCGACTGACCTTTCTTGTAACTTAAAAGAGCACAGGCATTATTAGGTTACCCTAACATTGTATATATATAAATACCAGAATCCACATGCTGAAAACTCAGATGGTTAATATCTAATAAAGTATAGCTACTGAGGTGCTGCTTCCACATAATGACCAGGTATTAGATACGTTATTTTTAATTTAGCTATATCACACAGATGAATTTTAGCCCATTTGTTATAGATTAGCATAGTCTGACATATCTCAGTATTTTCCTTCTGAATTAAGTGTAAATTGCCGTTAGCATTAACACACAGGATGTATTTTTTGTAGCCCTTTTAAGGTATGCAGAGTCTCTAATGTCTCTGATAGGCTGATAGCCTAGACCATAGCTGAGGCATGTGCTGATTATGCAGTGTGACATGTACTCTCATGCATTGTGTTTATGACTAAGGAAGCAACAGTTTATTTCTCTTTAAGCTACGTAACAACCTTGAGATTAGAAATGGTTTATCGTACATGGTGTGTCCATCCACTATTATGCTTGCACAAGGACTTGTTTTAGTCACGTACACTTAGCCGTGCCAGTCTCACTACACATGTACATTTGCCATTTAGTACTAATGCTTGTTACATGTATATAGTTAATAACAGTGAAAACAAAACATAGTAGTAATAAAACATTTGTGTATAGCAAGTACATTATACTTTTCAGAAAGTATAGCAGTAATAAAATATAGTTAATATAATGTTGCAATCCCCCACTTATGTTACTAAAACAAGGCCTGACTTATATTAGACTTTGCTTCTCCCCCCGTGTACTGATTTGGTTATTACTCTTTGTGTGGTTTGCAGGGCATCTACTTTTACTGTTAGCCGGATTAGCTTCCTAAGTAGGAAGCACTGCCAAAGTATTAGTATGATTAAGCTAACAGCAATTGCTCCTACTACAGTGAGTGTTAGACTTATGCCCACAACTTTGAATGTCCCATTAGTGAAAAAGTCCCACCAAGAAAGGTATGGGAGGTATTTGGTCACCTTTTTTACATTATTGACGGCGACTTGTTGAAACTTTATTTGTTTTCCTGACTTAGCCTTTTGTTTTAAAGCCTTCACTTGCAGCGGTGGTAGTGGTAGCTTGGGTATTATTATCTCTGGCGGTTCCAAAGACCATGAGCCCCTCTAACCAATTATTGGTTAAATTAAAATACGTTGTTTTTGGGGGCGCCTGGGGTGCCTCTCTCATAGTAGGTGTGGCCGTTTACCATCCACGTCTTTGAGTTGCATCCCCAGGTTTTGTTCTCTGTGTCCAGAACACACCACGAGCCGTTATATCTGCCTGCTCAGTGGATATTTGGCTCTTCTTCATAGATTAGAGTAGGCTGGTCTGGGGGCCGGTATGAAAACTGACTTCCTCTCCGCATATTCTGATTGAAGGGTCCCTGTAACAGGATTTGATGCTAAATAACACATATTTGGTTGTTTGATCGAGTGTTGTGGTGGCCATGATGGTGTCACCTGATACGTCCAAGCGCGCTACTGTTTGGTTACTCCAAAATGTTCCTTGGTTAAAAAGGCTCCAGGTGGCATGAGGCTGGGTATCCATACACACAGGGACCACGAACATAGCCGGGACCACGTGTATATGTGTACTGAGACCGGTATATGGCACTAGCTGGACTTGTACCAGGTGAGTGGAGGGGAGTTCCCCCCTTTCGGCCATTGTGGCCAGCATACAGTTGAAATCTTCTCTGGTAATATCTAAGTTTTCCAAGTTCTAATGTTAACTGGGAAACGGAGTGTGTTGTCAAGGTTGGGCAGGTACTTTTAATAACCGCCTGTTTTATTTGTTTAGTTGCGTTAGTTATTGGTGGCTAAATATTTTTAAAATTAGGAAATTATTATAAGTTTCAATTAAGGCCTTATATGACAGTTTAGAATTTACTGTTATGGTGTCTAGGGCCTCGCCCACTTTATTTGCCACTAAGTTTCCTATGGTATTTCTAAGTGCATTAATATGATTTCTTAATACTACAGTATCTACTGCGTTTGCTAGGCCCGGGCCCATTCCTATCCATCCCTCAATGTCCTTTAGACCCAGGGTCTGGAACGGAGCGTTGCCTGCCAAATTATTTCTTTCAAAAAAGAGTTCTAACATTTTACTATATTGGGTTTGATAGTTTATGGCTTCAGAGAGTCCAGTACAGTTAGGGGGTAACTTTGGGGCCGAAAAGTTTAGGATGACTGGATAGTGTTGGTACTGGCAGGGGTGATATGTACTTACTCCCTCCCGTTCTTCTAGTAATCCACTCGATGGGGGCTGCCTTTCCATTTTGGTGTCCCCATATGGATCAAACTGGATTGGTACTGCCCTCATTGGGTACCAAAGGGGTGTCTCCATATATTGATATTTAAGCCATTCCCTTTTTAAGGTGTGGTCGGCGTTTGTGCTTACGTAGCACCGGCGCCTTGGGTACCACTGTAGAGACCACTTCTTGGGACCCCATTTTTTTTGATGACTAGGTTATACTTTATGGTCTTGGGTAGAGACACTTGTATAGTCTTTCTCCAGGCAGTGACCGGGACCCCCCCAGTAACATTGTTACTACAGTTTAGCCAGCCTTCCCACCCCTTATAGTAATCAAAAGTAACTGAGTCGTTGAAGACTTCGAACTTTTGCTCTATCCACCACCCATCTTGCATTTTGCGGTGTGTAGCCACCTGTAACTTTGAGTCGTTGGTACTTATTTTTTTAGGCTCTTGGATTTGTACTCGGGAGACATATGTTCCCCATATTTCAGGGGGCATTGGGTAGTCCCATCGCATATTAACCAATTGGTGTTTTTTATGGCACCCCTCAAACACATCTGGTCCATTTGTGGTATTGACCCATTTATCCTTTTTATAGCACCTCTTGAACACATTGGGTTGTGCATTTGCCCAGGGTCCATTTGTGGTGTTGAAGGGTGTGGCACGTAAAGTATCGTATTTTGGCATTCTTTGTTGTAGATTTGGTACCATGTCTTGGTGGTTTGGGTCCTCACAAGAACTGTTTCCCACGCACAGGGCGTAAATGTCTATATACAGTACTCCACTGTGAGTTCCACTTTTTGGTGCATCCCACAGGTACATTATGTTGCTTTGGTCTCTATGCATCCTCAAGCAGTTGTATTTCACCCCCATGGAAGGGGTGGCAAGAATGAGTGTTAATCAGACCCCAAACATGCCTTTATCGATCTTCATGGTGAGTTATCTGTGGAGAAATCAAGTGCAGTATCAATGTTCATCAGCTTTTTTATCTGACACTAATTTACACTGGTCTACATGTACCCACTGCTCTAGGTGTACACCCTTTCCAGCGTGCTTTACATACAGGGCAGTGTTTCCCAATTTTTTGACGACTGTGTATGATCCTAGCCAGTTAGCATCTTTCCATGGCTGTTTTTGTTCCCAGTTTCGGATCATCACAGTGTCTCCCTCTATAATTGACAATGCCCACCCATGAAATGGTTCCCTCACTTTTAGGTTCTTTTCATGCGACTTTGCCATGTTTTGAGCCGCAAATCTTAAGTAATTTTCAAGTTGTGTCTGCACATCACTTAAGAATTTCTCATGTTTAACTTTAGCACTGACAGGGGTACTAGGAGGCAGCACATCTGCTGGGTGTGTCAACCGCATCTTCCTCCCTGTCATCAGCTCATAGGGGGAGAGTCCAGTACTTGCTTGGACTGTACCCCTAATGGCCATTAGAATGCCGGGTAAGTGCTCGACCCAGCTGTTGTCCGTGTCCATTACACACTTTATTAAGGCATTTTTCAGTGTCCTATTCATCCTTTCTACCATTCCTGATGACTGTGGATGGTATGGTAGGTGAAACCTTTGTGGGACGCCAATGAATTTGCACAGATTAGCCATGACTTCATTAACACAGTGGGTCCCTATCAGATTCAATTATATTGGGGAATCCCCACCTTGCGCATACCTGAGTGTACAGGATTTTTGCTGTGGTCAAGGCTGTGTTGTTGGTAGTAGGAAAAGCCTCTACCTATTTGGAAAACATAGTAATAACTAGGAGGTACTTATAACCCCCTTTGCCGTTGACAGTGGGCCTACATAGTCAATTTGGAGGGCGTCCCATGGCCTGTCTGCCAAGGGCAAATGTTGTATTTTAGGTTTTCCTCTTTTGGGGTCTTGTTGTAAGCAAATTAAGCAGGTTTGTACTGTGGTTTCAATTTGCTGTCTCATTTTGGGCCACCAGTCAGTTATGGCTGTTATCTGTTTATTAAGGTCCTCTGCTAATTTGTTATCTTTTCTTTCTCTTGCATGTTTGTTTCTCATATAATAATCTGACCTTATTTTCTAAAAGCACTATTTGTTCTTTCTTTTGTTGTCTTGCTGACTGACTCAATGAGACACTGTCAAACCAATGAGCAGTAATAATTCAGAACTTTGCGATTAAATGGATTTAGCACTCAAGTGCTCCTCTAGTATTAACCAGAATTATAATTAAAAGGTTATTTACTTACTAGCATGTAGAAACAGGTAATTACAAGCAAACACCACTGCTGGGTCTTTTCTTATGCTTGCTGTTATTGACTGCATATCACAAAATATGTTTAGGTCACACATTTAGTATTAGGTTGCAGCTCCCCACAACTAATACAAAGTTAAATGACCATTATACATATATGGATTATGTGATTTGAACGTTTACTTTGTATTTTAGAAAGTCTTCTGATCCAGATGCTGCCATAGCTCCCTATGACCCACTTGGCACAGGCTGACTCTATTGTATTGGCCGATTTTAAGGTCACATAATCTGTATGTTGTCACAGCTCCCTGTGGTTCACATATCTCCGACTGACCTTTCTTGTAACTAAAAAGCGCAGGCATTATTAGGTTACCCTAACAGTGTGTGTGTGTGTGTATACATGTATGTATGTATGTATATATATATATATATATATATATATATATATATATACACACACCAGAATCCACATGCTGTAAACCCAAACAGTTAATATCTAATAAAGTATAGCTATTGAGATGTTGTTTCCACATAATGACCAGGTATTAGATACATGTTATTTTTAATTTAGCTATATCACACAGATGAATTTTAGCCCATTTGTTATAGATTAGCATAGTCTGACATATCTCAATATTTTCCTTCTGAATTAAGTGTAAATTGCCTTTAGCATTAACACACATGATGTATTTTTTGTAGCCCTTTTAAGGTATGCAGAATCTCTAATGTCTCTGGTAGGCTGATAGCCTAGTCCATAGCTGAGGCATGTGCTGATTATGCAGTGTGACGTGTACTCTCATGCGTTGTGTGTATGACTCAGGAAACAACAGTTTGTTCTCTCTTTAAGCTACGTAACAACCTTGAGATTAGAAATGGCTTATTGTACATGGTGTGTCCATCCACTATTATGCTTGCACAAGGACTTGTTTTAGTCATACACTTAGCCATGCCAGTCTCACTACACCTGTACATTTGCCATTTAGTACTAATGCTTGTTATATGTATATAGTTAATAACAGTAAAAACAAAACAAAGTAGTAATAAAACATTTGTGTATAGCAAGTACATTATGCTTTTAAGAAAGCATAGCAGTAATAAAACATAGTTACTATAATGTTACAGTCGCCTCCCTAGGTCCTCCAGGAATTTTTCCCTTGTAGTCCCCAGGATATGGGTAGCAATGACCCTGTGTGGCCTTGCCTCCTGCTGCTGGTGTCTGCCGTCGTCTCACCCTTACTCGACATACCCACTCCTGTGCTTCCTACAATCTCCATCAGAGGCTGCTACAGAGCGGGGAATTCCCTGTATCCCACCCTTGGAGAGAACAGCAGTCCTCTGGATGCTCAATCCTCTCTTCCCCCACCGACCCCTGGAGTTCCGAGTCTGTTCCTGAACCCTGGTCACCGGCATGGTGCGAGGTGTGGCATCCAGCACCTCAACCCTCACCGCCACCAGGCTGGCAGAGCGGATAGACTTGGTACAAGAATTCCTGAGTGACCTGTAGAATAGGAGGTCAGGTAGAGATTAGGAAGATTTAAAGCAGGCCCATACTTGGTCATGGGATTTACACAAGGAAGTAAGGTCAGGAGTGATCCAAGGATGGTGGACATGCTTGACCTTTGATTTTCTTAGAGGGGCATGATGGTTCCAGGTATGAGTGATATGATTTGGAGTCACTTAGTGTGGGACTATTCTAACTTCTCTGTCTTTCCATTCTTTTTTCCCCCTAGTATTCTTCTGGCGATGTGACCGCCCTCATTTTTTCCGTTATGTAGCAGCTGGGATTTAACAGACCGAGGAAAGGTTTTTGGAAAACACAGCTCTGAACAGCCCCTTTAAAAAACTAATCTGAACAGTTTTTTTCTAAACTCTAGTGTTTTTCCCTTGTGAATGTGATCACATGTTGTTATTTGTATCAGGGCAGTGGGGTCTTTGGGGAACACACTTAAGAAGTGAAGTGCTTTCTCTCCTAGTGCTACGGGTGTGTTAGTTTATTTTTTGCATTATTTGTTTATCACCCCCGCGCCCGACTGGCCACTCCTTCAGGTTCTGTCAAGGAGCTCTCCACATCCCCTCTGAACCTCCTGGTCCCACTCCCGGTCTCACATTGCAGCCAGCCCAGGGTAACCCAATGTATCCCTTTGTTGGGCGGTTTCTGTCCTTCCGTGCAGAAAGTGCCTTTCCGCTTATCTTTCTTGACTCTGGGTGCTGTTGAGGTCAGCCTTAGCTGTCTGAGGGCTCCATGGATGCGAGGGTCCAGACAGCTCTCATCTGGTCAATCTGGGTGCCATTTTCTGTAGTTTTTCTGGCTTCCCCCATTGAACCTGCATCTGTAGTGCTCCTGCTCTCAACCAGGGGCCACTACAGAGTGAGGCAAGCTTCCCTAGCCCACCCCAGGAGAGCAGTCCTCTGGATGCTCACTCCTCTCCTCCCCCTTCTAACCCCCAGCGACCTGAGTCCATTCCCGAACGTGGGTCACCAGAGTGGTGTGAGGTAGGGCACCAGTACCTCAGTCCTCTGTGCCACTGGGCCGGCGTGCTGATGCTGTCTCCAACCGTGCAATTCTGCTGTGCCATTGCTAGCAGCCTGCTAGTATGTAATACTCTTCTCCTTGACCTCTATCAGCTCACATCACCTGTTTCATGCCTTTTCTTCTCAGTACTCATACCCAAGGCACTCTGCAGCATGTGCCCGCACATGTCGGGCATAGACTTGGATGTGCTGATGTCACGAGTATTGACATGATGTCACTGTGAATCTGTGATTGGTACATTCACTGCTTCTTGTGGCTGATGGCCTAATAGTGGCAGCCAAGTGCCTCTTCTCTGTTGAAGGTGCTGCATGACGATCTCCAAGGAGGTGATCCCTAACCTTCACAGCAGTCTGTGTTAAAGACAGAGCAGAAAGCCCAGGTCATTGCCTCCTTTTTTCCTTGGCCTGCAGAATAGTCAGTTTGATGGGTCTAAGGACAACCTGAGTAATTTTCAGGCTCTCCTTTGTGTTTTGTGCAGCCTTCAGGAGTACTGGGTGTTTTGGGAAGCATCCAGGGGCACTGACTGATCTTCTCTAGTCCCTCTAGCTAGTCAGTCAGGGCAGTGGTTTGTTACTGGGGCAACACAGGGGTTTGACCTTTTCAGTACTGTGTTGATTATTTGCATTTAGCATCTCTGTTTTATTGGCACCATGGCTTGTCGCAGACCAGTGATGTTTAAAAGATGTAAGACCTGCAGGAAGATGATGAGAATCTTCTCCTTAAGGTCCTATTGGCCCAACTGTGTAACGCAATTTAACATGACATTTCGGTCTACCCCAACCAAATTCCTGAGCTGGGGGTGTGCGCCTTGAATTCCGACTGGCAGTGGTCAGGCTGAGTTGCACAAATCCTTTATGTTGCTCATAAATGAGCTGCTGAGTTCTGATGTTCTGCAGGACATCCCCACCAACATGCTTGAACCTAAGGTGGGCCCCTCAGGTCGGGGGTGGTGGTTTACAGGCACATCCAGGTGCACCAGAGTGGAGTGGTACTGCTCACCCAGATTTGCTGATGGCTCCCGACCTTGACAACATGGAGGGTCAAGATGAGGATACAGGGGGACACAGGAAATCCTGACCTGATGGAACTATCAGATAAGGAAAAACATCTCTCCAAGGAGGAGGTGGGGGGGGGGGGAGTGGACAGAGCCCAAGAGAAAGATTTGGATACCTCCTCTGTTTGATACAAAGTCTCTGTCGTATCTTATATTGGAAGCTTGTCAGACATTGTAGCTGAAGGACGTGCAAGTAATGGAGTCGCTGGATGTGAATCCTATCCTGTTTGCCTCCTCCTCTGCACCGAAGTGTTTCCCAAACTTTGTGCACTACAACCAGATTATTGAACAAGAATGGTCCGGGATGGATAAGCACAAGCAGCTCTGTAGGCCAAGGGTGAGATGTTATCTGTTCCTGGAAGAGGGTTCCAATATGTGGGAGCTTCTCTCTTTGGCAGATAAGGCCCTGCATAGCTCTATTAAACAGAGAACCGTACCTGTTGAAGGTTCAATTGCTCTAACCGCCACCCACAGTTAGTGGGTGGATGCTTCATACAGAAGGTCTTTTGCCTCGAGTGGGATCTTCAGCCATCATAGGCATCTTTTATTGTGATCGGAATATTAAACACGTGTCACTGCTTTGAGTTGGAAGGCGCAAACATTTTGCAGCTGGGTGTCCATGGACTCCACCTGTTTGGGGGATCCCACAGTGGATAATTTATGGATGTCAACACGCTCTGCATATCATACTGTGGCAACTTTACAGGGTGTCTGTCTCTGGCACTGAGCTGCAGACTAGACATCCACGTTGAAGCTGTTTAACCCGTCCTTTGAAGGAGAGTTACTATTTGGTCCTGGCCTGGAAGATATTCTAAAGGATGTCCAAGATAAGAAGGGTCAGCTTCCAGTGTCTAAGCAACAACAGAAGTCCACATCAAGAGGACGGAGGTCTGCACGGCATGACAGTTCAGAGGCCGTTTTTATCCCTTTCAGAATTTCAGAATCCAGAGGAAGAGGGGAGCCTCTTCTAGATTCAAGGACAGCAGTAACAGAGAATCCTTCACCTGCAGACATAATGTAGAGGCGGGATGAAAAGGAGGTCCTTCTGGGGTCATAATGTCATATGCTTAATGGCGTATGACATTAGAGCTAACCCGGAACAGCGCCATAGCAAAAGGCGAATGGTGCAATACCGCTAATACTGCTGTATGCGGTATTGCACCACTCACACTATCCCAGGCAGAGGATAAGACCTCTGCTGGGATGGCGTTCCGCTGAGCAGCTGCCGTGGCTCAATGGACTATGCCGCTGCAGCAAGGAACCCAGGCACTGCTTCTGAGACCAGGTTTGATTTCCAGTCCCAGAAACTTTCATTTTTTCCTACTTTTGTGCAGTTTTAGTTGACCCCGAGGTTGAGAATCCTTATTGGGGCACAGCCCCCTGCAAAAAAAAAAGACTTATGCCGCGATGGAAGAAATCGTGCTGTATTGGCATAATGACTGCATAATGTTTACCAGTGATGGGCCTAACTAAAGTCAGATGCATAGGTACTGGAGTTCCCGGCTGTGGGCTATGCCATAGAGTTAGAAACAGTACCTATGAGATTTCATTTTCTGCAATCTCCTGTACCTCAAAACCCAGTGAAAAGGCAGTCAGTGACTCAGATATTGGATCACTTGATACACGTTGAGGCAGTTGTCCCAGTCCCCCTTCCCCAAGAAGGATCTGGGTTTCTACTTAAATAATTTTATGTTTCTCAAGAAGTCGGAGGTTTCCTGACACATTTAAACAAGTTTGTCTGCCACACAGCCTTCAAGATGGAGTCCTTGTGATCAATCATATTGGCTGTCCAGCAAGATGATTATTTAGTGTCCATTGATCTGAAAGATGCCTATCTGCACATGTCCATTTGCCAGTCATACAAGATGTTTCTGAGGTTCACAATTTAGGGACAGCAGTTTCAGCACCGAATGCTTCCCTTCGGCCTGGTGACGGTGCTCAGGGTGTTTTCTTTAATGTCCAGGGTGTTTTTGAAGATCCTGATCATGCCAGTGGCACAACTCAGACAAGTGGGACATCACATAGATCCCTTCCTGAACAACGTTGTCATCTGAGCACTGACTGCTCGAACAGTGGAAAGATCAGTGTTAGAGACCTTGGAGGAGTTGGAGACACAAGGTTAGGTCATCAATCGGGAGAAGAGCTCCCTTATCCCATCTCAGAGAGTGGAACACTTGGGGCTGTGTTCAAGGTGAACGAGAGGAAAGTGTACCTCTCATCATCCAGGAAGGAGAACCTGAAGCAAGCGGTTCAGTGGCTGAGGAGCCAGTCATCGGTCTCTGCTTACAGGCTTCTCCATATTCTAGGTCTGATGACTGCAGTGATAGAGCTAGTGCTGTGGGCTTGACTGTATATGTGGCCTCTTCAGAACAGGATGCTGGAGGCCTGACCCCCCCCCCAACATCAGAGGACTACCAGCCCTTTGTCCAGTACCTTAATCGGTACTACTGTCAAAAGCTTGTTGGGAGAACCTCAAGAACCTCAGTAAGGGGTCTCTTCTGGAAGTCCCAGCAGAACTGATTTTGATGACTGATGCCAGCCTGCCAGGCTGGAGTGCAGTCCTGGACCAAGTCCTGGTTTAAAGGGTGTGGACTCCCCTGGAGCAGCAGCTTCAGATATATGTGTTGGTGGTGAGGGTGGTGTTTCTTGCCCTTCTTCATTTTTGCAATTGAGTGCAGTCCAGGGCCATGAAGGTAAGGTTGCCATCACCATTGTATGCATAAACATTCAGAGAAGCACAGGAAGCTAGAGAATGCTAGCAGAAGCAAGTGAGGTGCTATTGTGGACAGAGAAAAACCTTCTGAACCTCTCAGCAGTTTATCTAGCAAGGTAACTAAACATGCATTGACTGAGTTGAGAGACAGTCCAGGAGAATGGAAGTTGAATTTGGAGGTGTTTGAGCCTCCATGCAAAAGGTTCAGTCACCTTCAGATCAACCTCTTCTCTTCATAGGAGAATGTTCAGGTACAAAAGTTCTTCAGCTGGTAGTGGTGTTCTCGGACAGAGGCAGTGTATGCTCTGTTCTACACCTGGGATTTCCTCAGAACTTACTTGTTCCCTCCACTACCACTACTACCCAAGGGCATTCTCAAGATAAGGCGGTCAAGAGGAAGCTTCCTCCTGATAGCTCCAGACTGGCCAAGAAGGCCATGTGAATCTGGTGCAGCAGATCCCATTTTGATTCCCACTCCAGGGAAACCTTGTCTTCCAAGATCCCATTCTGCATCCAAATCCAGAGGTGATGCAGTTGGCAACCTGACTTCTGAGGGGAGGAGATTGTTAAAGCAGGGTTTCTACAGGAACGTGGTGGATATCCTAATGGCCTCCAGGAAGGTTTCTACATCTGTAGCTTATGACCATGTGTGGCATACCTTCTCTGGTTGGGCAAGGGAGAGAGATATCAGACATTCAAAAGCCATGGTCCCACAGGTATTGGATTTCTTGCAAGCAGGTGTAGACAAAGGTCTAGCTTTGAGCATCCTGTGAGGCCAGGTCGCTGCGCGCGGGTCAGCCCTGGGAATCTCCATGGGTTCATCCTTGGGAACCAGTCCGGATGTTATCCATTTTCTCAGAGTGGTCAGCAGAAGCCAACCATTGTTTCAATCTCCGGTACCCCCATGGTACCTGAACCTGGTGTTGAATGTTCTGTGTAAGGCACCTTTTGGATCTCTTTTTTCAGTGCTTTTGCACATTCTGTCCTACAGGGTGTTTCCTGATCACAGTCTGCTCTGCCAGAAGGATTGGTGAACTTCAGGCACTGTCCCATAAAGAGCCTTACCTTATCATACATAAGGAAAAGGTGGCATTGATGACAGTTCCATCCTTTGTGCCTAAGATCCCTGCTGCTCTTCATGTGAATCAGGACATCTGTCTGCCATCCTTTTGTCCCAGGCCAGAAAGTCTGAAGGAGAATGAACTTCATAAGTTGGATTTGTGCAGGACAGTCAGGACTTGCCTAAAAACAACAAAATAATTCATAGAATTAGGGAGTTTGTTCTTTTTGGATTGGCTAAGAAGGGTCAGAAAGCTACCAAGGTGTCATTGGCTAGGTGGGTAAATGCTTGCATTTCCAAGGCATATGCAGAGGAGGAGGAAGAGGAGGAGGAGGAGGAGGACCTCATTCATAGATTCGCAAAGCACTAAAGATTGGATATTCAAAGCTCCGCTGATGCGGCCTTCGGCTGCAGAGGCTTATAGGTAGTGCTTAGCAGATGGCTGTTATATATTCCCCTTATGAGTTTATATGGGGCAATATTCTCCCTTGCCCAGATTGGGAATGGGTATTGCTTTTTTGAACCCATATATATTAACTCCCCACTGAAAACATGGAGCTATACAGACAGGAGAAGTTCCTTCATGCTTAACGTAATTTCCTTTTATGTTAGCTGAATTGTTTTAAGTGGGGCCTCTCCCAGCAGCCTCTGGCTCCTATTGGAGAATATTGTTCAGTATATCACAGGACTTTGGATTTCAGCAAAGATGACTGGTATGTGATTATAGCTGGTTATCTGAAATGGTGTGCTGACAATGGAAATGTTTATATCTTTTTTGGATTTACGGGCACACAGGTTAACAGCTTGCGATTTTTGAGCATTGTGCAGTGCTTCACCGTTACAGATTAATGCTTAAGTTTTTCTCTGTAGTTTTATTGAATGTTATTACTGATTAAACGTCTTTTGTTCCAAGTGTTATTAGCAGTATGCCAACCCTATCAAAGGATCAGTGGTTGGATGCTTAGGAGGCACGACAGAAGAATTGGTCAGTTAGACTTCCTCAGCCAGATCTCAAGGATGTGGTAGGCCACCCATTTACATTTGTATAAATTATTTACATGACAAGGTTGTTAGTGTGCAGTTATGCAGAGAGCTCATTGACCTTGGCGACATGGAGATTACTGGTTACATACATGTATATAAATACTGTGTGGATGAAGGTGACTGAGGAATTAGTGATCTCGGAATGCTCATGTACCCGTAGTTCTATGCTGATTGACAGCTTTGGTCTGTGCCACTACCCCAGTAGGAGTGTTCATTACCCATATGTATTAACTACCCATTGAGAACACGGAGCTAACAGAAAAAGAAATTACGGTAAGTATGGAGTGTAGTGGACTATGCCACTGCCAGTCAGATGTATGAATATATGGTGTTATATTCTGTTATATTTTGTGTATGTTTAAAATGCCACAAGGAAAATGGATAAAAGGATCACATGGAACAAGGGAATGTATTGGTTTTTTTCCAAAGGTCTGCAAATTCTCTGTGACCTAAGAGAAACTGGTTTTCCCAGGGAAGCTTGGAAATTGCATTTCAAAAGAGCCTTCTTGGCTAACTAATGCAGAGGTCCTAAATCTGTCATCTGTAGTAAAAAATGTCACTTGAAAGCCAGGATGCTTCAGGAAACAGATCTGGGAAATAGCCATGCCTGATAGACTGGTGTGAATTGTCTTACAAGTTTATATTGTAAGGCAGTAAGACATTAAAGGCACCCATTCTAAAAATGTTATTAATGTGCCGAAAGGTGGTAATCATAACTCCCTAAACTTTTGGGAAAGCATAAGAGTGACATCTGCTGGCCCAAAAAGACAAGGCCACCAGCTGACCAAGGGCAGTGTCATAGATTGGAGGGGGCCATTCCTATAAATAGGGCCTCCAAACAGTAACTCAGTGCATTTTGGCTCACTTTTCAAAGGACGCTATTCTGACACACAAGAAGCAAAACTGCCACAACACAGAGACAAACTAAGAACCAGGCACTGCACTTATTCTTCTCGATTTCAATTCACTACAAACTTAAAGGGACACTGTCAACCCCCTTAGGTCACAAAGGGTCCCTAGTTTAAAAAACACATTTTATGATTGCTCACATTCTGTAAATATTACTGATGTAGCTGGTTGTTTGATTCTGATTGTAATTTTCTTTAAAAAAGCGAAAAACAGACTGCCCGTGTTACTGATGTTACCACACCAACACAGGTTTGTTTACATTCCTTAATCACCCCCAACTGCATCTTTCCTGGACTTAGGAACACCCTGGACACAGTCTAGCCCCTCATGATGTAGTGGGAGTTTAGGAGGTTACTGCCTCATGAGTGACTTCACTGTTTGGGTGTGTTTCTAGTGCTTGGGAGGTATGCAGTAAGAACAGATCCAGGATTGCAAACGAAACAAGGTTGTTTATAAATATACATTACCATGCATTTCAGTTCTACTAAACAGGGAGACAGACAAAACAAACAACAACATCAATGAATTTTAAAGAAGGTAAGCAATCATAAAATGTCGTTTTTTAACTAGAAATAACATGATGAAAAACAGGTTGACAGTGTCCCTTTAAGGTAGAAATTAGATAATAGTTTATTTTTTGTTCACCAGGTAATGACACTGGAACTAGTCCATTTTCAGGTCTGACCAGACATAAATTACAATATACAAACAAGTACAAATGAATAACAAAAAATACTAAACATTATCAAAGCACTTACATACATCAGTTTCTAATAAAAAATATTTCAACCATGATTTAAAACATTGCAAAGAGGGGGCTGATCTTATGTTATCCAGAAATAAATTCCAGCAGTGAAGGGCTACAACAGAAAATGAACGAGAGCCTGATTTTAACTTACATGGACTAGATTGTAAGAAGGTAGCCTTATAGGAATACAATTTTTTTGAGGTGTTTCTAATTGTGAATAACTTACTTAGAGGAAACAGATTTTTAGAGAATAAGGAATTGTAGATCAGGCAACCAAAAAAATATTTGACTCTTGCACTTGGAGATAACCACCTGAACATGGAGCATAACAAACAATGGTGGGTACGAGGGAGAGAGACCTAACACAAATTGACAAACATTATGATAAATTATTGTTAGGGGCTTACTTTCTTTTGCTGCTAGATTAAAGTACAACCCAGCACAATAATCAAAGTGAGGTAATAAAATACCTACAGCAGTTGACCTCCTTGTATCCAAAGAGAAGCACCTTTTTAACTTGGGATGGCAGTATAGCCTAGAGGTTAGAGGAACGGGGTGTGAATGAGCTTGGTACATCCAGCAGACTAGACCTGAATTTGATTCTCACAACCTCCACTTGCATACTGTGTGACTCTGAGAAAGTCACTTAACTGCCCAGTGCTCCCAGGTCGCCCCTAAAACAAGCACTTGTGCCTAGTGGGCCTTACCCGGTTACCAAAGACTAAAATAAATAAAAATAAACTTGTATAAAGCGTGTTTGTTTTATATATATTTTCCACTTTTATTTGTGTTATTCTGTGACCACATTTTCTAAAACTTTTAATTGTAACTATATGATTATTAACTATTTTGGTAAAAACATTTGTTTTTAAGAAACCTGCCTCAGTGAGATTTCTATACTGTGTGTGTGTGACTGTGGGATGTTTCAGTAATAATCTATGACTAAATTGTTATTGCTAAGGGGTGCCATCATAAGCTAGAAAATTGAACGAGGGTCTGAAAAGGGAAAGTCTGGGTAAAGATGGAATAACAAAGACTCAAGGAAGGGTCTGTGAGGATTTGAACCAGGTTATTGCACGCCTTGTGGGAGAAGGCAGAATCAGGGTTACAGTGCTACCCTGAAGAGGTTGTAACGTCTGTATCTTCCCCCTTTGTGTAACAGCCAAGAAGGGTTCATATTTGGCTACAAGACTGAAGTCTAGTATTATACCCTGATCCAGAGTAAAGATGGCACCCTGGGACTTTGTGGCGAGTGTTCAGTTGTGAACTCTGAGCATTATAGAAGGACACGAAGAGGGAATCCCCTGTTTCCCCCTTCCTGTCAGGGATTGCACTTAGGAGTGGGCACTGTGAGCTCAGTGGACCTTGTGGTGGGCTATGCCACTGCCAGTCAGATGTACAGATATATGGTGTTATATTCTGTTATATTTTGTGTATGTTTAAAGTGCCACAAGGAAAATGAATGACAGAGTCACATAGAGAGAGAGGGAGAGAGGGACTGGATTTTTAAAATGTTTGACCTTCCTCTGACCTGAGGGAAAAGCTTGCTGGGCAGGAAGCCAAATCACTTAAGGGGAGAGAACTGTCTTGCAAAAATATTTCACATCTCTCTATGAACTGAGAAGGACAGGCTGTTAGTAGCAGGAAGCCTAAAATTACACTTCTGGGAGTGGAGATGCCCTCTGGGCTTAATTGAGGGAAGCAGCAGTAATAAAACTCTTATGTGTATGGAGAGAAGCCATCCCCCATTGTAAAGTTGTCACTTCAGAACCCAGGATATGTTAAACAGGATTTTGGGAAATAGCCATTCTTGCCAGGACACTGTGAATTAGCTTACAGGGTGTTATATTGAGACATCAAAGTTTTAACTCTCAAGTCATGCTCATGATTATTATATATGTCAGGAAGTTGTGATATCAGAACCTTAATAAGACAATTTTGGGAAAGTTCAAGAGTGACATTTACTGGCCTAAAAGAGAAGGCCACCCTTTTAGGACAAGACAGAGATTTTGCAGGGTGCCCCTGCTATATAAGGAATTGAGCCAGAGTCACTCTCATTTTTGCCGAGCATCTACAAGGGACACACTTCTTCTGACAATACAAGAAGCAAGACTGCCAGTACAAAGGAAACCAAATATTTAATTTACTTTCTTTGGATTTCAGTTTACTACAGACTTAAGTTAGACTTCAGATAACAGTTATAGTATGTTTTTCATGATATTTTTCCACTTTTATTTCTGTTACTCTGTGACCAAATTAATGCATCTTTTAGTTGTAACTGTATGATTATTTAAGTATTTTAGTAAAAATATTTCTATTTAAGAAAACTGCCTGAGCAAGATTTCTAAACTGTGTGTGAGTTGTGGGACAGTTATAAATAATTTGTGATGACCTGTTGTTGCTAAGGGGTGCCTCCATAATAGTCAGTCGATCAAGGGTCTGTAAGGGATATCTGGGTAGAGATAGGAAGAATACCAAAATCCCAAGGAAGAGTCTGTAGGGATTTTGAACCAGGTTGTTATATGTCCTGTTGGAGAAGACAAAATCAGGAGCACACTGCTACCCCGAAGAGAGTGTGACACCTGGATCTTCCCCATTTGTGTAACAACCAAGATGGGTTCATATTTATTTTATTTATTTATTTATTAAATTTTGGTGACCGGGTAGGCCCACTGAGCTCCGAAGGTCTCTTTTTCAGGAGCGACCCGGGATAACAATACAGGTTTTGATGCAGAGGAAAGACATTAGGTTACAAAATATATTCAGGTTTACATGGAGGTTACAGCCATGGTTATCAACATGACAGTTTTTACCTAGTAACTACCTGGCGTGGTTATATACATGACAAGCAATTTGCAGTTTTCAGGTGGAGAGCTACCTCCAAGACAAAAGCCATCTATAGGACAATAACAGGACCAAGGTACCTTGGATCTTGAGGGGGTTACCTGGGTAGGCTCACTTTCAGGAGGGTTGATGTGGGGGGGGCAAGTTATGAACTGTGGCAATGGCATGTGCTGCAGTCAATCATATGAGCCTTAAGTCTGGTGCGGAAGTTCCTAAGTGAGGAGGCCTCCTGCACCAGAGGAAGGAGCTTGTTCCACAGGTTGGGGGCTAGGTAGGAGAAAGATCTGCCACTGCCATTAGTCCTGACTCTGGGGACTTCCAGTAGAGTTCATTCTGACGTCCGTAGGCTCCTGGGGTTATGTTTAATTGCTATGGTTCCTGCTATGCTGGGTGGAGCGGGTAGCCTGAGTATCTTGAAGGCCAGAACAAGCAAGGGGTATTGTAGGTGAGCAGTCAATGAGGGCCACCATAGCTGGGCCAGTGTATCACAGTGGTGACGTCGTGGGTGGTCCTGGGTAGCGAACCGAGCTACCTTGTTGTACAAAATTTGCATCCTGGAGACCTCTTGTTTAGCCATGCCCTGTATAATTGGTGCAGCATAGGTCAGGGTAGGGAGCAGGACACTTGTGGCAATGGAAGGCCTGTACAAGACTCAAGACTGGTATTGTGCACTTATCCAGAGTTTAGAGGGACACCCTGGGTCCTCATGGCAGGTTTTCAGTCATGACCTTGGCGAGTATTCTTTTTTTTTATCATATATTTATTTATAATGTTTTATGAAATATACATTTAAAGTGCTGTATGTAGGATAACTACTAGTCCATTTCAAAAGGTAGGACAACATTGAGGTACTACGACATTATTAAAGCAACTCAGCAAACACTTAGCACCATAATCTTATTCTTCAAGCCATATTTTAACATTCATATTGATCTCCATATTTAATACAGTACTAAATAAAACAAAAATTAAATCAGACAGCCTGCCTATCAGCACATTGTATCAACAAGAAACATTTCCAAAAATACTCTCAACCAACTTCATTGACATCCTCCAGCATAATTTGAGACATTTCTTTGTCAGAAGAAA
The DNA here is from genome assembly GCA_016271365.2 of Neoceratodus forsteri. Taxonomy (NCBI): domain Eukaryota; kingdom Metazoa; phylum Chordata; order Ceratodontiformes; family Ceratodontidae; genus Neoceratodus; species Neoceratodus forsteri. Next base: position 185,958,732 of record CM057459.1, on the reverse strand, counting down.
TCGGGGACTCTCCATTCCTTGATGATTCCAATCCATACTGGGCTTTAAGAAAATCAACAAGCTGGTCAATCTCGAAAAATATATACTGCTTGCCCTTAAGTTTAATCCATACCTTTGCCAGTGCCAGAAGTTGGAAAGTCCCTCCCAGCTCTAACACTTCCTGGGGATAATTCAGAAATGTCCTCCTTCTTTGTTGCGCTTGAAAAGAGAAATCAGGATAAATATAGAAAAGGTGGGATTTGTAAACAACCAACTCCTTTACACTGGATAGCTTAACCAAAAGGTCCCAATCTGACTCAAAAACAAATCTCAACAAAATCGTATTTTTTAAAGTAACATCCAGTTTCCCGACTTGTTCTGGTAGTAGAGGTCCTGCAGCTTTAACAATCCTGTAAGCTTTGGTAACATATGGTAAATTCTCAGACGTAAGATCAAAGACAGACACAAAGATATCTTTAAGCAGGTCCCTTACTGAGTATTCTAAAAGGACTCAAATAGAGCATCCCTGTTTTCCCCCTGTCACAGATTTCACTTGGGGTGGGCACTGTGAGCTCAGTGGACCTGACCCTCAGGAGTGGGTTTGTGATAGATCTGATATGCAGTGGTGCGATCTGAGAGAGCTGGTTGCATAGAGTTGAGATTCGAGAGATATTGGTGGTGCAGGCATAACAGCTGGATTTGAGCCTAGTGTATCAGATTGATAAACTGAAAACAATCCGCACACAATCAAGGCAGAGATTTGGAAAAAAATAATTTGGTTACATTATAAAGTTCTCTTTTTTGTTTCAGTGTAAGCTAGTGTAGTAGTAGTTAGGGAAGAAGATGAGGTCCAACTACACTGAATACACTACAGACTACCTAAGGCAGTTGTGTCAGGAAAGAGGGGTCCAGTATGAAGCATTAACCAAAAAGTATCTCATGGAGGCTCTCGTGGCAGCCTATGAGCAAGCGCTTGCCCCGATCCTTGAGTCACAGTAAGTGACTGAAAGGGACTAGACCTTGGGTGTGGGAGTGCCAAAGGGACGGTGTTGTGTCCAGTCCCAGGGAGGAGGACAGGGAGACCAGAGGGAACCCAGGGCCACAGCACCAGGGGAAGGTCACCACAAAGCTGGAGCCAGAAGGGATCAGGTTGCAGCTGGAGTTGAGGAAACTGGAGCTGGAGTTCAAGCAGAGGAAGTTCAAGATGAAGTTGCAGGAAAAGCAGCTGCAGAGAGAGGCCGAGGAAAGAGAAAAGCAGCTTCAGAGAGAGGCAGAGGCAGAAGAAAGAGAAAAATGGCTTCAGAGAGAGGCAGAGAGAGAGGAAAAAGAGTACCAGAGAGAATTCGAACTGGAGATTCTAAGACTCCAGCGACCAACACCAGAGGAGGTAAGTGGCAGGGGTAGACCTCCAGGGCTGGAGTGTACATTAAGTCCGAAATTAATAGCGGAATTTAAAGAGGGGGAGGATATGGATGCATTTTTAAATTTGTTTGAAAAGATCTGTATCTAGGCCAGAATACCCAGGGAGTCCTGGAACTTCCAGATAACCCCACTGCTTACTGATAAATGGGTGTGAGGCGCTAGGCCAAGTGGACAATCATGAAACCCAAGATTATGAGAAACTTTAAACTTCTTTACTTAAAAAGTATGACCTAACTCCTGAAGCATGCAGGGTTAAGTTCCGTAATCTCCAGAGAAACCCTGAGTTGAGCTATGAGGAACTCGCCACAAAGCAACATCAGTTTTTGAAATGTCGATGGGACGGAGTAGAAGCAAATTCTGTGGAAAAATTGAGGAGGTTATGCTGTTAGAGCAGTTCTTTTCGGCTTGCCCAGTAGAGTTGAAAATCTGGCTAGGGGACCGAGATCCAAAAACAGCACAGCAGGCTGCTGAGCTCTTGGATCACTATGCCAGGAACAGGCCTGCTCTTAAAGGAAGTGGAGCGGGTATGGCAGTGCAGAAGAGAAAAAGCTCACCTTCAGGGCAGCTAAAACCCTCACTGCCTCCATAGAAAGGGGAAAGCCCCAGGTTATAAAAAAGAGATTTCTCGTATAAAAGAAATGATGACTGTTGGTTTTGTAAACAGCCAGGGCATCTTGCTATGCAGTGTCCTAAAAAGGCACAGGGTGGACAAGGTGGTGCTTGAACAGAGTTGGGTGCACTGTGTATCCCTGAAAGCATGCCTATAAACATGAGGCAGCACATACACCTGATTACTGTAAATGGGGTGCAAACCCATGGGTTAAGGGACACAAGGGTGTCTCTTACCTTAGTAAAAGGGGATTTGGTTGGGCCTGAACAGCTTGTACTGTACATAATCAGTTTGTAGCAGTAAGGGGATTCACTGGGGAGGAGAAAACTCTTCCACTAGCTAGTGTTCTCCTGTACTGGGGTGAGACAGGAGAGAGGGTGCAAAAAGTGGCCATGTCAGACAACCTCACCCTGGATGTGATTATAGGGAACAATCTCCAGAAGGGGGTGGTGTGTGCGGTTACCCGCAGTCAGACAACAAAGGCTGCCTATAGTTCCCTGGACCCCATAAAACCCCTGTAGGTAAAACCGGGAGGCTGGTTCCTCAGCCTGTGTCTCCTGAAATGGAGAGTAATGAAAGGGAGGTATGCCTTCCCCAAGTAGCAGTTTACAGAACAGCTACAGAAAGTTACTCTGAGGATGGAAGGGTAACAAATGGTCAGAAGGTTAGGGATGGCAGTGGCCCTGAATGCCCTGATGCTAGAGCTATGGACCACAGTTTAGGAACCGAGAAGGACATGTCCCATGTCTTGGGAAAATGTGAAGATTTTGCAGCTGCTCAGAGAACTGGCCCTAGTTTGGAGAGGCTGAGGGCTTGTGCAGAATCTGATGGGACACAGGGAGGTGACATAAAACATAGGGTATTTTGGGACAATGGACTGTTGTATACATGGGATGTAAGGGCAGAAGGAAGGGTGATGGGTAGGCAGCTTGTTGTTCCCCAGCGGTACTGTGAGCAGTTGCTCAAGATCGCTCATGATATCCCCATGTCCGGACATCTGGGAATCATGTACACCATGCAGCAATTGGCCCAGAATTTCTGTTGGCCCAACTTCACCCAGCAGGTGAAGGAATACTGCAGGTCGTGTTACCGGTGCCAACAAATATGGAAGGCAGGTAGTAAAACCAAAGCCACCCTAATTCCCTTACACACTGTGGAGGAGCTATTCCAGAGGGTAAGAATGGATATTGTGGGACCTCTGAGTACCCCCAGCTCCTCCGGGAAAAAACTTTATCCTGACGGTGATCGATTACACTACCCGATACCCAGAGGTCGTCACCCTCTCCTCACTTAGGACAGACAAAGTGGAAGACACCTTGCTAGGGATTTTCTCCTGTGTCATGTTTCTGTAGGCAGTTATCACTGATCAAGGGAGTACCTTCATGTGGGACTTGAAGTGTTTGTGGGAGAAGTGAGGGGTGGTGCAGAGACGCACGACACCTTATCACCCACAAGCCAATGGGCTTGTGGAAAGATTCAATCGTACCCTAAAATCGATGCTCCAAGCATTTGCTGAACAGCACGGGAGGGACTGGGAGAAATACCTTCCCCACCTGTTGTTTGCATACACGGAGGTGCTCCAAGAGTCGATAGGGTTCTCCCCTTTCAAACTCTTATGTGGACGTAGGGAGTGTGGGCCCCTAGACTTGATCCAGGAAGATTGGGAAGGCAAGCACGTCACCCAGGGAACTCCCATCATGGAGTATGTCCTGAAGTTTAGGGAGAAGCTGAAGGAGCTTATGGGGTGGCCCAAAGCAACCTGTCAGCTGCCCAACAGAAACGACAAGTTTGGTACGATCGCAGAGCCAGAGCTCACTCGTACAGTGTAGGTCAGCATGCCATGGTCCTAATTCCGGTCTGGAAGAACAAGCTGCAGGCCGAGTGGGCAGGACCTTACATTGTAGTCTGACAGGTTAGTCACATGAACTATATTGTAGAACTCTCTGACAGGAGACATACGCATAGGATGTACCATGTCAGCATGAAGCCATATGCAAATAGGGTCAACATGGTATTTGCAGTGTGTAGTCCTGGAGAGGGGACGGATGAAGAAGACCCCTACTGGACTTGCTAGAAGAAAGCAAGCGGGAGTTATCTGTGGAGACAATCAAACTATCAAATGTTTGTACCAAATTACAGTACCCTGGCAGTTTCCCTCTCTGGCCTGCTAAAGAAAAGAATGCCCAAAAGGGTAAAATGGGAGCCAGCCTGTGAATGAGCCTTTGCACAGCTAAAGGAGGGACTGTGCAGTGCCCCTGTGTTGGCCAGTCCAGATTACAGTAAGCCATTTATAGTCCATACAGATGCCTCAGATGTGGGGATCGGAGCAGTCCTCAGTCAGACCTCCAATCAGGGAAAAGATCACCCAATACCTTAGCAAAACGTTACTTCTCCGGGAGCAGGCATATTCCACAGCTGAAAAGGAATGCCTTGCGCTGGTATGGGCTCTGAAGAAATTTGAGCTATACCTCTATGGGAGGCACTTCAAGGAACAGACTGATCATAACCCCCTGGTGTGACTAAATCAGATGGGTAAAACAAATGGTCGTCTCTTAAGAAGGAATATTGTCCTACAGGCCTACGATGTGACCATTACCCACAGGGCTGGATCGGCCAATGCCAATACAGATGGCCTATCTCGCCATTTAGAACAGTAACAGAATTTGTGAAAACCTTACCATGCAGTAGGGGGCGTGTTCCCACAAATTCAGTCTAGGGGAAAGGGATGTCATGAGCTATGCCACTGCCAGTCAGATGTACAGATATATGGTGTTACATTCTGTTATATTTTGTGTATGTTTAAACTGCTGCAAGGAAAATGGATCACAGGGTCACATAGAGAGAGAGACTAGATTTTTAAAATGTTTGACCTTCCTCTGACCTGAGGGGGAAGCTTGCTGAGCAGGAAACCAAATCACTTCAAGAGAGAGAACTGTCTTGCAGAAATATTCCACATTCCTTTATGAACTGAGAAGGACTGGCTTTTAGTAGCAGGAAGCCTGAAATTACAGTTCTAGGAGTGGAGATGCCCTCTGGGCTTAATTGAGGGAAGCAGCGGTAATAAAATCCTTAAGGGTATGGAGAGAAGCCATCCCCTGTTGTAAAGTTGTCACTTCAGAGCACAGGATGTGTTAAACAGGATTCTGGGAAATAGCCATTCTTGACAGGACACTGTGAATTAACTTACAGGGTGTTATACTGAGACATCAAAGTTTTAACTCTCAAATCATGCTCATGATTATTATATGTGCCAGGAAGTTGTGATATCAGAACCTGAATAATATAATTTTGGGAAAGCGCAAGAGTGACATTTACTGGCCTAAAAGAGAAGGCCACCCTTTTAGGACAAGACAGAGATTTTGCAGGGTGCCTCCGGCTATATAAGGAATTGAGCCAGAGACACTCTCTCTCATTTTTGCTGAGCATCTACAAGGGACACTCTTCTCCTGACAATACAAGAAGCAAGACTGCCAGCACAAAGGAAACTGAATCTTTCATTTACTTTCTTTAGACTTTGATTTGCTACAGACTTAAGGTAGACTTTAGATAATAGTTGTAGTGCATTGTTCGTGTATATTTTTTCACTTTTTTTTTTTTGTTATTCTGTGACCAAATTAGTGCATATTTTAGTTGTAACTATATGATTATTATTAAGTACTTCAGTAAAAACATTTGTTTTTAAGAAAACTGCCTGAGCGATATTTCTAAATTGTGTGTGGGCTGTGGGGCAATTATAAATAATCTGTGACAAACTGTTATTGCTAAGGGGTAGCTCCATAAGCAACCAATCGAGTAAGGGTCTGTAAGGGATATCTGGGTAGAGATAGGGAGAATACCAAAGTCCAAGGGAGGAGTCTGTAGGGATTTTGAACCAGGTTGTTGCATGTCCTGTTGGAGAAGACATAATCAGGAGCACACTGCTATCCCAAAGAGAGTGTGACACCTGGATCTTCCCCATTTGTGAAACAACCAAGAAGGGTTCATATTTGGCTACAAGACTTGAAATTGGTAGAATGCCCTTATCCAGTGTTTAGAGGGATGACGTGGGTCCTCGTGGTGGGTGTTCAGTCGTGACCTCAATGAGCATTCTAAAAGAACTCGAGGAAGGTATCCCTGCCCCCCATCATGGATTGCACTTAGGGTTGGGCACTGTGAGCTCAGTGGACCTGACCCTCATTAGTGGGTTCATGACAGACCTGGTTCTCAGGAGTGAGTCTGTGACATGGAGGACTCTCTCCTTTAATTTCTTGGCTTCTGTTTAGGGCCTGCCACACTAGCATCTGTGTTTCATTTTAGTTGCTTTCACATCCTCTAATGTTCCAGAGCATCAATTTTATGCAGCTCTGGTGCTTTGACTTTCTATAGTAAGTAGGGAATCTGCACACTGTCTGTATTGACTGTATGTCGTCAACAGCCGTAACACATTAGCACAATTGGAGAACACAGAAAACAAGATGTGCCACTTCATGTCTCTCCAGCCCCCCTGCCCACAGAATTAAATGAGTAAATGATGATTACTGTGAAGAGTAGGATAGGTTTTAAAAGGTTTTTTAAAAGGGAAACTGACCAGATAATTTTAGATGAAGTTCAAGGGAGAGACATAACTCATTTTAGGTGGTGCTGTGGGGAGGGGTGGAGGGTACTGGGGGGGGGATTAACAGACTTTTTGGGTCAGGTGGGGAGAAGTGTGGGATTGGCATGCTGATGGGGGAGGGTTTTTTACTGTTATCTACATTTCACATGTTGGGGAAATTCACCAGCAGGAGGGAGGAGTTTTTTTTTTGTTACAGCAGAGGGTGACGTGGGAGGGGGACATATATTTATGAAGCACTTGGTGATGGGAGGGGTGGGTGCATTATAACTGAGTGGGTGAGGGCAGTATTTTTTTAAAATAACTTATTGGCAAGCACTTTTGCAAAGTTTTCATGGGCAAAGTGTCACCTCACTAGGTGGAGTTTGACATGTTGGCCAACAGAAAAGTAACCAAAGTGTCATTTTGCACTTTGCAATGTTAGGGAATTCATGAAGTAGTTTTTTGTAATGAAGTTCCTCGACTTTGCACATCTCTAACTCAAGCATGGGTGGGATAGTCATTTGGGGCTAATAAAGACAGTGGCAAAAGGTGGAGGGAGCAGGGTTGCTTTGGGTTAACTAGTGCCTTCACAAACTCAGCATTGGATAGGGAAGGCTGTGTAGACTCGAGGGATGGCAGGACCTTTTTCTGCTGACAGCATCGTTTCTCTCTCTCTCTCTCTCTCTCTCTCTGTTTTCTTCCTTTCACCCTTGAGTGTGCAGCTAAAGCTGCAGTTGCACAGTTGGGTTTTAGCTCAGTAATCACCATAAGTAGCCAGAGTCTTTGACTGCTCCTTAAGGACCCAAAGGGAGTTATTTGAGTGTGATGAGTGTAGGTGATATGCACCCTGTCACTGCAACTCAGCAAAACTGTTTTGCAGACTTAGAGTACAGAAAAATACTATACTGTGTATTTTGGTTTGTCTTACTGTGACAAGGTACCTTTGTAAATGAGCCTATGGCTCAAAGGTTTTCCAAACTGCTGTTTAAATAAAATAAATAAAAATAAAAAAGGGGAATGCACTTTGCATCCCATGTAGATAACACTTTTATGAGGAAAAAATTCCATCTCATAATGAGTCTGTGTATTTCCATTACTAAGTGCAAAATGTTGTTGACAGACAGCATAGGCAAAATCTGAATTAGTCTAACTTGTTGACTTGGGGCTGGATATTCAAACTGCGCTATTTTGTGGCGCAATTCCTTGCGCTGCACAAAATAGTTGCACAAGGGTGTGTCCAGAGCAATATTCAAAGGAGTTGCACCCTTGAGCAACTCCTTTGAATATAACCCCCTGGCTACAGCCACTGTGCATGGCGCAGTGGAACTTGCGCCACCGCAGGTTGTCAGAGTGGAGCATTCAACTTGCGGTGGTGCAAGTACCATTGCGCCATGCGTAAAATCCCGATATTCAAAAGGTGACATGCAAATGGAGCCATAATTCATGCAAGGCGCAGGGGGTGCCATTTGCATCTGATTATGGCCCCATTTGCATGCCAGTAGCATGCAGGTGCGCCGATCCCCGAGGACTTGCGCCTGGCGCCTGCCAGGTAACGGCCGTCGGGGGACCGGCGCCTACCAGCAATCGCCAGAGCGAAACAGTGTAGAATCCCACCACCACCCCACTGGCCGATCGCGGGCATGGTTAATTCCCTCCCCCACCAGCCCGATCGTGGGCAGCAATGTGGCTCCCGAGCGTATCCCTGGTGGTCCAGTGGACCGTACATCCCGATCGCGGGATGGTATTAGAACCCCCGAACACATCCCTGGTGTCTAGTGTCCCACCCCACCCACCATCGGCCCCACCACCTGCTCCCGGCAGCCGGGCGGCGGCAGGCGGTGGGATGAGTGGGTGGGTGACAAGAGGAGGGTGGGGCAGCTCCACTAAATTAGACTGAGCTGCACACTCGTGCATACTCAATAAACAACGAAGGCCTTTTTCTGCTAGTAACTTTTGTATGTTCGTATGCTCATATTACAGCCCAATACCAGTGTGTTGGAATTCTCTATTATGCATGCATATGATATAATACTTATGGATAAGGGAAAGCACTCTCTTATTCTCATGGCTTGTATGCGTGGGCTGGTCTTTTATTTTTTTTAACATACTTTATACTCCTGTGGGTCACAGGTGGGGGACCTCCTTCCACCTTCTGCCAGGAGCCCTTTTCCCATCCTGCTGAGACCCTATACTGTCTGGGCCCATCAGCCCACCCCTGACACATTGCTGTGCTGCCTCCCAGGCTTACCCGCCCCGCCCCCAGGGCTGGGTATGCTTTCAGCTTCTTCAGCATTTCTTCCCCACATCAATCTGGCCACCCATGGTGGAGGTGAAGACTTGTGGTGTCCCGGGGGGATGGTGGCTCGGGTCCAGTGCTGGGTGTGGTGGGCAGGCAGAAGTTTCATACTGACAGTCTTGCACCCAGTTTTCCATTTTCTTCCCCAACCTCACCCTCCGCCAGAATCATGCAGTGGGATTGGTTGCCAGCTGAGCCTGACACAGCCAACCATGGTCATGATCCAATGGTCCCACCCCTCCTGTTGAAGATCCCCTGCACCACCACCTGTGGTCACTCAGGTGGTAGTAACACAGCGGGATGTGGCACCCTCCTTCTTTGGAGGATGGGAGTGTCCAGTGGGACACTCGATCCATCTCCCCCCAGCTAGCCCTCTGATGGCCCAGACTCATTCCAAAACCTGGGTCGTTGGCATCCCGAGCGGTAGCTGTACCGCTGCACTGGCGGGCCGGCCCATGGGGCAGGTCTCTGGCCTGTGGAACCAATAATTACAAAAAGTGAACTATGAAAAGTGTTCGTGTTTTACGTATCCTTGGTCCTTGGTATGTGATACATATGTTAACCACTTGAGCGTTGTTCTTGTGGGTATGTACAAAAATCATTACACATTGCTGCTCATACATTATGCTCTCTATAAATCATCAGACTGTGTTTGATGACTAATACTGTAGTATGTTTACAAAGTAGAAAACTGTAAATCAAAAAGAGATGAGTGTGGAACTCTGCAGCCTTTCAAATGCTGTGTGAGGCATTCTTATGGTTTTCAGAGGCCCTTGTGCACAGGTAACTTCTCAGTGATGATTGGATGAACCAGCACTGTTTATTTATAATGCATCTTATGAAGCTTGGATGAAATGGTTCTTTATTGTCACTGTATCATTTGCAACAGCTACAGAAATCCTTAAAATGATTCTAATGTGACCTGCCTCTGATTAGTATATTGAAACAGAGTTTCTATCGATGGGAGTCTGGTTGAAATAGCCATTGGCAATCACCTTTAACTAGTCATTATGGGCCCTAATTTCAGACGGATTTCTCACATTCAGGGCACTATTTTCAACAGAGGTTCTACTGAAAATGGGACCCCCTGTGATTGTGTTTAAATTCTTTGAAAGAGCCCCCAATCCCCAGATAATTAGATTTTTAAATGAACTACAACACAATATGAACCCTGACTAGAATTATGAGACGTCACTAAATACTGTAAAATGTTTGTCTGCTACTTACAGCAGATTTCTAATTGTTGTTGGTTAGTAGTTTTTTTTTTTACCATAAGTATGTGATAAATAACCATTTTGTTTTTTAACAGTGTCAACGGAATCTTATTCAATATGTCATACTGCTACATGTCCTTGGAATGTCATACATCCAGAAAGGTCACTGTCAGGTAAAAAAAAATTATAACTTTTTTTACAGTGAATTTTCTGCTTTATTCAGCTGTTTCTTTTTTACAATGTATTTTCCCATGTTTCTAGTGTTTCCCTATAAGCTTGACCCCTTCTTTCCATGTTTCTGGCACTTGCCATCCTAACCCTTGTCTTCACAGGCTTGCTGCCCCTGCCCTCGGTGTTGGGACCTGGCTACAGCCAGGCATTATCACCACGGCAGCTGTCGTGGTGAGAGAAGGCTCGATGGGGGTCATCGTGGCCATGAAGAGAGCGGAGCCCCAGCACACCAGCTATCATGCTACTTGCACTAGGGTATTTCTTGGTTTTCTGTGGACACTTGCAACCTATGTGTAACCTCAGCACCGACCTGGAGGTGGTGAACTGATGACACTGCATGGTCACCTACAGCATCAAGTTAGTACCTGCTTCCTACATTCAGATGGTGCTCGTAAAGTGGACTGCAGCAAACCCTCACTCCTGTGGTCTACATGCATTACCGCCACATCATGCTTCAGACCAAATCAGTCCAGAGTTGGGGGAGTCGGGCTCGAGACAAGAACCAAAGTCTGCCATGTTGCGGCACAGTACACCACCATCTGGTGCCACCAGACCAAGCAACTTTTTCAGTCTTTAGCATTATTTAGTATACTTGCCTTTGACTTTTTGTTTTAAAATGACTTCTACCATGTGGCACTCTATTATAAAGTGACCTCTGATATAAGGTTATAACACCTTGGCTCCGACTAACAGTACATTAAAACACATTAACATGACTCTTTTTATAGCAAACCCACATCAGTACTCAGCCAGAAAAAAAGTGCCTCTGCCAGTGGGGGTGGACACTGTGGGAGAGATACAGGCCCAACAGGAAGCAGTGTTGCTGTTGCCAGAATTAGTAGGTACAGCAAGTATCTAGAAGGTGGTAATTTGAGAAAGTGCTAGGATCTGGATGGCACCCCCCTAGTTTAATGGTGAAGTTAAAATGGACTCTACCAGGGCCACTTGCTGATATTTTTCATGGCTTCTTGCAGATGGTTGTTCAGTGCGTGGGCTGTTTTCTAGTGCACAACTAGGATGATCCTGCCAAACCAATCTGATTGCCTTCTTAGAGGAGTTAACTTGGGAGATAAAAGGGGATCAAGCAGTTGATGGAGCCTAGCTGAACTTTAGCAGTGCCTTTGACACTGTGCTGAATGGAAATGAATGGAAACTGTAACACAGTATGGAGTACGGTGTGTGCAAGATAGTCAGTTGACTGACAGACATGAAGCAGAGAATGGTGGCGATGGTGGTGGGCATTACAAAAGGAGTGTTGTGCCATGGCAGCACTTCCCAACACTAGTCTAGATGACATGATTGTGCAGGGGATCAAGGGATATAATACAGTAAAACCCCAATTATCCAAACCTCAGTTATCCAAAACTCTCAGTTATCCGAAACTGTGGTGTGTCTTCCAGCTTACTAGACTTAAATGTAAAGTTCCCTCACGTATCCGAAACCCCATTTATCCAAACAATTTTATTGTCCCCCAGCACATTCGGATAACTGAGGTTATACTATAAACCCTTTCTTCAATACATAGGGAACAAAAAGATGGTGTGGAACAAGGTGGGAAATTAAATCACCGGGAGTGGAAATTTGAGAACGGCAAGAGGAATAGCAGAAGCAGTGAATAATTACTTTGTATCAGCATTCAGCCAGGAAGTCAAAGAACATGGTCAGCTGAGGTCTGAACTACTGTATGGGAGAGGTGCAGGCCAAACAGGAGACTGTGTTGATCATGCCAAAATTATTGCAGTAGGTAAACAACTAGAAGGTGTGAAGCTGGAAAAATCCCAGCGTCTGGAAGTTATCCCTCCATGGGTGATTGTGGAGTTAGGTGGTAGCTAGGGCCCCCTGCTGAGATTCCTTACAAACAGTGGTAGTGCCAGAGGACTGGGAAAAGGCAAGTGTTGCCTCCTTATTCAAAAATGGGCTGAGCGTGGACCCAGGTAAACACAGACCTGTGATCATTAACATGGTGCTTGGCAAAACGTTTGCGTCAATCATAAAATATGTTGTGATTCAGCATATGGAAGAGAACAGACTGTTCTCTAGAACACAGCATGGTTTCACAAAAGGAAGATACTGCCAGTCCAACATATTTGCCTTCTTGGAGGAGTTAACAAAGGAGAAGGAGAAGCATTGTACAGTTTAGGTAATTAATCTGGACTTCATAAAGGCCTTGGTCACTGTATCAGCTTGAAAACTCATTGAAAGTCATGCAACACGGTGTCCTCAAAGTGTACAGTAAGTGGATAGGCAATTGGCTGTCAGACAGTGAAAAGAGAGTGGCAAAGTGAATGGTCACCATTCAGAGTAGAGTGACATTCTGAGTGGAGTGTCCCGGAAGTCAGTTTTGGGACATTTACTCTCTAACGTATTTATTGATGACCCGACGGGTAAGATCAGCAGAAGGCTGCTGAAGTTTGCCGAAGACAGTGAACTGACTGGAAGAGTGAACACATCAGAGGATAGTACACAACAGGAGAACCTGCACATATTAGGGAATGGGCTGAGTAATGGAGGACTGGATTTTATGTGGGAAGATGCAGTTTATTACACCAAGGGGCAAGGAGTCTGTGTTGTCCATACAGTATACCCTGTTGGGTTCAACAGTCAAGCAAAAGGATTGAGGGGTTGGGGGACTTTGGACAGTAAGTGGAAGTCAGGCTGACAGTGAGCTGCTACAGTTGCGAGATCAGACACAATGGTGCTTTTCATTAGAAGGGGCTAAGTAGCAGATCTAGGGTGGACCTCCTTCTCCCTGTACAAGGCCCTGGCCAGACCACACATGGAATAATGTGTTCATTTCTGGTCACTGCAGTACAGAAAGGACATCAGTGAGATCAAGAGAGTTCAGCACAAGACTATCAAGCTGACTAGTAGCTTAGGAAGCAAGAGCCAAATCGAAGAGAAGGCTGAGAGGGGACATGATCATAGTGTTCCAAATACTAATGGGTACAGCTGTTGTGAAGTTATAGTTTGCTGGCAAACTTCATGTGAAGTGTCCACTTTGCACTTTGAGAAGTTCTCAGAATAATTCGCATTCTGCAGAATATTTTTCCATGGAAAAGTTATTCTATGGAAAAATACTCTGCAGAAGTCTAATGTTCCCCACAAAGTGCAAACTTGCTAAGCAAATGAACTTCACAAAGTGCCAAAACTTCACGAGTTTTCCACTAAAAAAAGTGTCTTTACTTTGCATATAGTCCTAAACGGGATAGATAGGTGGAGTATACACAGATTGTTCAACCAGTGAGTGCTTGTAGAACTAGCAGATATGCACCTTAACTGAGGGGGAGCAGGATAAGAGAAAACGCTAGAGAACATTTCTAAACACACAGGATCATTACTATGTGGAATTTCCTAACTGGTAAGGTTGTATGAGCTAAAAGGGTTCAGGATTTCCTTATATGGCCAGACTACATAGACAGAATGACATTAACAATTACGCAGCATTCCGGTTGATAAGTTTGGATGTTTCTCTATTAGGAAAGGCTTGGCTGGAATTTCGATGGCCAAGCAGCCAGCCACTCCCACTTCCTGAGCTATATAAGCAGTTCCTCTCAGTCTCATTGTGAAGCACTTTTCCTTTGCAGCCGAAGACTCTGTCCGTCTGTCCTGTGAGCTGATTGGGGCCTACCCCCCCCCCGCCTGGTTGCTCCTGTTTGTCTGTTGGATTCTGTGTTTCTTCCTAATTCATGGTTTGTATTTTGCCTTCGGCTGTGTGTGCTTCTCCTGTCTTTGTTCCCTGTTTTCTCTGTTTGTGTGTTTTGGTTTGTTTTTTCTGGGGGGCTTTTCTATCAAAGTTCCTAGCATATCACTTCTGAGCTCCTACAATTTACTGTTGCTCACAACTCTCAACCTACTGCAATGCAAATGCAATCGCTATCTGTGTGTTTCAGCTCAACCGTAGCTTCTCCATGTTACATACTCAATCGTTTTCACTCTGCTTCCCAGTATTACTGCTTCCCCTGCTACAGAATTACTTGCTCCCCATGCTATCATCTCTGATTGTTTTCACCTGATTCAAGCTCCGAACCTTGCTATGCAGTTCAATCATGTTATTCTCTGTTTGTACACTGCTGTTTCACTCTGAGGTCAGCTGAAGTTCCTGCTGAGGCTGTTAAACTAGCCTTAATATCTGCATGTGGTTCTCAGCCTTTCCACTGCTTTCTTGTTTGTCCTACAGCGGGGACTGGGAAGTGTTTGGGGAGTCGTGGCCCCATGTGGCTAATTCTTTTGTTTTACATCCTGCTTTCGCCGTCAAAAATCCTCAGAGTATTTGTCACCTTGATTTGACTTTTACATGCCTGGCTGGCTTGCCCCACTATTCAGTGCTGTTTCATTGTTATTATGTTATGCAGACCTACATGCAGGTCCACTAATTACTACTCTGTTTGCTGACCTACGTGCAGGTCCACGATTGCTTACGCAACCGGTGCTCATTACTTATGCAAATCATTGCTTCATGCCTACTGCCATTCCTTCGGCTTCAGCCTCTGGGATTCTGCTGCACTCAATTCTGTATTCGACCTTACAAGATCTCAGCACTCAATGCTCATCATGATCTCAGCATGCAGTGCTCAGTCAGCTTGCCAGCCTTTCAGCTCTCAATCTATTTTGGGGCATGCCAGCCATTCTATTCTGCAACAGGGTTCCTGCAGCCGATGGTCTTGCTCTGCATTTAGTCCGCATCTCGAGCATGTCCAACTTGGGGCGGGATCCTTCTCACCTGGCCCAAACTGGGAATGTTCTGGCCCCAGGCTTGGCTTTAGCTGCCTGCTATGTGACAGCAGCTCTGGGTGTAGAATTTAAGACTAGCGGTGAAGGGTGGAAAAATTTACCTCCTTTGGCTCTAGTGTTCCACTATAATGGTTATCCATTGTCTTTAGTGGTTTCCCTAGCAAGGCACCTTCACCGCATTCTCCCTACGACTGTCTCTGGTTCACCTGGTTTGGGTTTAGGGCAGGTAGGCCCGGTGAGTGCCTCAGCAGTCGTTGCTGTCTTCCTCCAGCCTTAGTTGCATGTATTGTTGCAGAGTTTTCTCCAACCTTCCACGGCGTTCCCACTAGAGGGTTTGAGTGAGAGCCTTTCTCCAAATTGGAATATTTTCCACCTCCCTTTCATTGGGTTTTTCAAATTGTAGCTGCAGAACTGTCACTTAATAAAATGTCCCAAGCCTGGAGGGAAGGCGACCTAGGCCTTAGATCCCCAGAGATTTCCTCCTCAAAGGTTTTTTTTTTTTCTCTCCTCTGTTGCCTCTGGTCATAACTGTTAGTTAGCATAGTAGTGTCCCTAGTTTCTTTCGGTAGGTTCCGCTGTTGGATGGAGGTGGATGGTGTCCCCTGCTGTTCCCTCTCTCCTTAGAGGATCCCCCTAATTCTCAATGTAAACCATCAGTATCATGCTACGCAACCTGAGCATCTGATTATGTTATCAAACTGAGCATCTCATTACGTTATCAAACTGTCTATGCTTCTCTACTGCTACGTCCCAGTTGTTCCTACAGCGGCACAGTTACTGCTTCCTTATATGGTTCGCGTCACCTCATTCTTTTGGGATATGCTTGTACTACATTTCTTTTGGGGATTCCTAAGGTACCTTTAGCCACGGGAATCGTCCTGTGGCACCTCTAGGGGTGGAACCCTCTCCGAGGGTTCCTTGCCTTTGGTACCACTACAGAGTGGTAATTCCTCTGGAATAGAGAGTGCGAATGGCCAGAACCAAACTGACACAGTTGCACAAGCATAACACTATACTGGCTGCACAGGACATTGAATTGGAAAGGCTTGCCTGGAGTTCGATGGCCAAGCAGCCAGCCACTCCCACTTCCTGAACTATATAAGCAGTTCCTCTCAGCCTCATTGTGAAGCACTTTTTCTTTGCCCCACCATCCTCCCCTCCTCCTCCAGCAGCAGCAGTTCTCTCCTTAGGATCATTCCTAAGGTACCTTTAGCCATGGGAATCATCCAGTGGCACCTCTAGGGGTGGAACCCTCTCAGAGGGTTCCTTGCCTTTGGTATCCCTACAGAGTGGTAATTCCTCTGGAATAGAGAGTGCGAATGGCCAAAACCAAACTAACACAGCTGCACAAGCATAACACTATACTGGCTGCGCAGGACATTGAATTAAATTTGATACAGTCCCTAACTTTTGAAAGGTATAGACAAGATGGACAATAAGTCCGTTTTGTAATCACAATACTATGTTACTCAGCTAGCTCCTGATTTGTCTTGGAATTTTGTAGTAATGTGGTTTAGAGATTTACAGCTCCATGAGGATTCAGGGTCTGCATCATGAGCAGGCTTTTGTGTATGTCTCTGAATCACAAAAGTCATGGATTTCCTGCTGCTCACAACACCTGTACAAAAGTCTGGATGCCTTTGGAGATAATCATAACAAGTTAACAAAAAAATTAATGTAACTTTGCTATAAAGAATTAATGAAGTGTAGGATTTCAAAAATTAGAACAGGCAATATCTACAGTTGGAAAAATGATCAAATCCATATTAACCTTGCACCAGGTAATAAGACATGACAAAAGGGAAAAGAAAACGGATAGTATGTAGATGTGGAATAAACCCACATTTTGCTCAAAGGAAAAAAAATACGATTTCTCTATATTGGTCAGAAATTACTGCTACTACCTCCACCACATGAATTTTAAAAGACTAGTGAATTTCCATATCAATTACAATTGTTGGAGTTCAGTTACTCTTATTTTTTTAAATGTCAGGGCTCAAACTGTGTCTTAGTACAGTTTTGCACTTCATGATACTTGGAAACTATAATTAAGTTATGTATCAAAAAGGGACGTGGGGCTACGTTCAAGGGGGCTTAAGGTAGCCTGGGCCACATAAAGATGTCAGAGGTTAACGCTGGCATACTTGGGATATTTATATATACTTTAGTGTGAGGTAGAAGTGAATGTCAGCCTTGAGCTGTAATCTGTGGAAATGTAATTCCCTGTTTTGTTTTTATCAGAATTTACAATGTGTTCTTTGTTATTCAAGGAGGCCAGTTTTGGCCTTGTGCACCAGTCATTTACTAAAATGTAGTTTTTTTCAGCTTAAATAAAAGATAAAATATTTAAAAAGTTGTTGGGGCTAATATACTTGTTGAGTGCAGGAGAGCCAGGTTCGCTTCATGAATTCGACTTGCTGCACTCTGCATCTGTGTCCTGCAGCCTGTCTCTGCTTCTCTCTCTCTCTCTCTCTCTGTGTCTCTCCCCCTCCCTCCGTAGGACACTGGCACCTAGTAAATGTATTTCCTGGGCCAAGTGTCCAAGGTTGGCTCAAGCCCCACTGTGGTGTTGTAGGTCTACGTAACTATGAAAAGCCATTGGTTTTTGGGAGCACTGGGCAGAAATGCAACCTTAGTGAGAGAAAGCAACGGCAGGAGTGGCTCGAAGAGGGGATAAGGAGTCAGTCATATTGGGTAGGATAAACAGGAAATTTAAAAAAAATGGCACCCCCATAGCAGACACCTCACCGACAGTTAAATGCAAATTTGTAAAAGAAAATGTTGCATAGTTATTTGCTACTGCTATTCAAAGATTGGTACTGGACTTCGGTTCTACCTCCCTCCAACGTGGCTGTGAGTTACCTCAGCTCTCTCCCTCAAAGATTAAATCTATTGCAATCTGCTCACAAGGTATTTCAAATTCACTCTAAAAAGGTGCAACAAGGGAGTCCTCTACAATACGGATCAAAAACAAACTTAAGGATGCTGCACCCACGGCTGACAAGTGGGGACAGCGGACTGACCTTCCTGATATATAGGCCCGCTGCCCTAACAGGTCTGCCTCAGTGACCTCCAAATGCATGAGCTATCATAGCAAAGAGGAAATAGGAGACCAATTCACTATTGCCTCCAAAACTTTATTTTACAAACTGAGAAAGGTGGGCTTCACCATGGAGCGACTAGAGGAGGTGGTGAGAGACCACACACAGGAGAGTCGAGAAATCCAGCAGCATACAGCTGACCTGGAGAGCAACCTTACAGAGACCGCCACAGTGCAAGGTCAGCATGGCACAGTCTTATGATACCTCAGTTGCTGGGAGTGGGACCTCACAGATAAAGTAGATGACTTTGAGCACCGCTTTCAGCAAGCCAATGTCCACATTCATGTGCTCCCTAAGGGAATAGAGCAAAAACAGATTAAGCAGTTCTTGGAGTCTTTTATTAAGGAAATTTGAAACTGGCCTGCTGATGAACCTCTCAATATAGTATGGGCCAACAGAGCACTGGTCCAAAAACCTGTCGGCGGAAACTTCCACCCTTGTTCCATAATCCTAAAGATTTTTGATTATCACACTAAAATAAGGGTGCTACAGAGGGCCTGGGCTAAAAAAATAAAGTGGTGTTCAGGGACACAAGTCTCTACTTCGAACATGGCTTCACATCATATCATTGCTTAAACGTGGTACCCCACTTTTCATTAGAAAACACTTGTCTGGGAAGGACCTATAAATGCAGATCCTAGCCCTAGCACAATTCTGGATTCACACCAGTGAGAACCTGGCCTTCTTTCACAGTCTGGCTGAAGCCTGCCCTCTGCTTAAAAAAGTGGGTATACCTGTGGAGCAGTGTTTGTTCACAGACCTAGGCCTGGAAACTGCCAGAGCATACCTCCAGAAAAACAGCAACTTGCTCCAGGAAGGAAACTGCCCTATTGAGGCGTCTGTGTCCCCCTCGACCACTCGCCTGCCAGATGAAGTGGGAATGGACTTGCACGCAGATAGATCCACTTCAGGAGAAGAGAACAGTTGAACACTTTACTGCTAGACTACGCCATTTCTCTTTTTTTGCAGGTCCACGAACACTGCGATTATTTTGTTGTCTGTGTTTTGAAACCTAAACGGCCTCAAACTCTTATATCAGACAGACTTCATTTTACACCTTCCCACAGCGTGACAAACAGGTCATTCTAAGTAAGAGAGACTCTAAATGTTGGGATGCTGATTATTTTTTAGTTCTGTTATTTTGGGTAATATTTCTGTTCATTGTGTGTGGGTTTCAACAGTGGTAATTTTTCTGGAAGTGGGCCAGAATTAAGTTTACTGTGGGGAATCGGGAAGCAGGGAGTAATCCTCCTGCTCTTCTTTTCTCTCTTCACAGAAGGGCAAATCCCCACCTAGATATAATTGCTTCACCCAGGCCACTTGCAGGCAGTAGGTTGTCAAATGAGCCTTAGGCTGGGGATGAGCCTTGGGGATGGGGGTTGGCTCAAGCACACAGTGATGGAGTTTCCCAGCCAGGCAAATATTGATCACATTGCCTGAAGAGAGCTCTGCCTCCACCTGATGTACATTGGTTACTAGATGCAGCACAGAAGGAAGAACATCACTTGTGGGGTCATCTCTCTCAGTGATGGCTCTGGAATGAACTAAGCAACTTTGTGAGTCACGGGCCTCCACCAGTCTTATCTAAGCTAAGATGGGGGTGAATAGGATCGGGGTGGAGTCAAGGTGGAGGAGGCATCTTCAGAACACTTGATCTTTTGAAGCCTCATTGCTCAAGGGCAGTATCTTTGTAAACAGTGCTAAGGGGATGACCTTGGTGCCACATCTCAGAACCCTACTCCATGGAGGTCTGGGGTGCAGGCAAGGGAACCCTAGTGAGGATTTGGCATTAACTGATGGTGGTCAGTGGGGGCAGAGGACAAATTGAAATAGACAATTATTTTGGTGTACCGCATGTGATGGATGTGGTCAGGCCAGCTCATGCTCCGGAGTACTACCTTTCCCATGCAACCATGCCCTTTGTCACCTGTGTCAGTGGAATGTGATCAGGTGAAAATGACACAGTAAGGCTAAATGATGTGTGTCATTGATGCTGTTGATTGAGTTCTGTAGAGGGGCCTGGCCATAAGGGTCGCATAAAATGGTAGACAGAATGGAGAGGAGTTGTTTTGGGGCTCTTGTTTTGGCTCCTCCTCCTCCTGTCATATTGACTGGCTCTGGGCATCATTCTCTTTCTTTGTATAGGCTATAGGGAATTGCCACTCGGGAAAGTATGAGCAAACCACAGGGACCCTTCATACTTGCTTGCCGGATTGTTGGGGGGCATCTTCTTTTCTGAAATCCTCAATAGGGGATAGGGGATTTGTGCCGACGGGGATGGGAGGTAGTCAGTTTGAGCCACTAGCAAGTGCAGAAAGGAGGGTAGCTTTGTGGCATCAGGGTTGTGCCAGGTTGGACGGTGACTGATGCCATCCGGTAACGCTAATACCACCTGCAGAGCTAGCTGGATGGTTTATTCACCATTTGAAGTCTTCCAAGCTCTGGTTTATGAGCATTATTGTGAAACATTTTATGTGTTTTGTCTTGTTATGCATTCACACATATATCATCATTGTACTTCTAGATGGGAGCAGGGGTTGGGAGGGGGAGTGGGCATTAACAGCATGGGGGTAAATAGGAGTGACTTGTATGGAGAAACAGGTGATAGCTTACAATGGGAGGGGCCTCAACAGCCCCATTAAAAGGCCCAGGGTTCTCCAGGAGTTGCAGAGCAGCAAATCTATGATAGCTTTTGTGCAGGAGTCCTATCTCTCAGCAGTAAAACACGGCAAGCTGAGACAAGCAGTGTATGCCTCAGCTTATGAGGCCCATCCATACTGTAATTCGATGACCATCCTTGTGCACAGATCGTGCCTCCAGAGGTCACTAGCATAGTACAGGATCCAGAAGGTAGATTTTTGTGTGAAGGTGTTTTGGAGGGCAGTGCCATGTAGGTTGTTAAATATTTATGCACCAAATAGGGAGGGGGAACAGTGACTTTCCTGAAGAAACAACAACTAGTGCACACCCCTGCTCCGAGTGATTTGTACCTCCAAAGAGGTGAGGGACAAAGTCAGGGCTAAAAAGCTGAGTTTCAGGAAATATAAGGGCAGCCAAAGGGAGGAAGACAGGGAGGTGTACCTTGAATGTCTAAGGGAAGCAGGGAAGGCTGTTAGGAGGGTTAAAGCGCAGACAGAAGAGAGCTTAGCACAGTCTGTAAACAAAGGAGATAAGGCATTTTATAGGTACATCAGTGAAAGAAGAAAAACCCGAGAGGGGGATTGTGAGACTCAAAAGGGAGGAGGGAGAGTGTAAGGAGGGGGATCTGGATAAGGCAGAAATACTGAACAAATACTTCTGCTCAGTATTCACTAAGGAGAGGGCAGATCAAGGACCACAGTTGGGGTGCAGAGGCAATTGGGGGGGGGAGAAGTGAACACCAGTCCATTCACAGTGGAGAAAGTTCATGAAGAACTCACAAAGCTGAAGGCGGATAAGGCCATGGGGCCAGACGGCATCTACCCAAGGATATTAAAGGAGCTGCAAAAGGAACTAGCAGTGCCTCTGGCGGCCCTGTTCACAGAGTCACTCAACGGGTGTCATTCCAGAGGACTGGAGGAGGGCATATGTAGTCGCACTGCACAAAAGTGGCAGTAGGGAGGAGGCGGGGAACTACAGGGCAGTCAGCCTCACCTCAGTGGTGGGAAAGATCATGGAGACATTGCTGAAAGAAAGGATAGTGACACATTTGGAATCCAGTGGTGTGTAGGATCTGAGGCAACATGGATTCACAGCAGGAAGGTCATGTCAAACGAATCGAATGGTTTTTTTTGATTGGGTGACAAGGAAACTTAATCAGGGAAGGGCAATAAATGTCACCTACCTGGATTTCAGCAAAGCCTTCGACACAGTCCCACACAGAAGGCTGATTAACAAGATGAGTAGTCTGGGCATGGGAGACATGGTGGTGAACTGGGTTAGGAACTAGTTAGACAGGAGACAGAGGGCAGTGGCAAATGGGGTACAATCTGGGGAGAGGGGGTTGACCAGTGGGGTACCTAAGGGATCACTACTAGGACCAGTCCTGTTCACTATCTTCATTAGTGACATTGCAGAGGGGCTGGAAGGAAAGGTCTGCCTGTTTGCAGATGACTCCAAGATCTGCAACAGCGTGAATACTCCAGAAGGGGTGCAGAAAATGAAGAGGGACCTGGAGAAGCTTAAAAGATGGTCAGAGACATGGCAACTGAGGTTTAATGTAAAGAAGTGCAAAATAATGCACCTGGGTAGAGGGAACCCTGGGGAGAGCTACAGGTTGGGGGGGGGGGAGCTGACTGTCACCAAGGAGGAAAAGGGCCTAGGGGTTATCATCTCTGATTACCTTAAGGTATCAAAGCAGTGTACAGAGGCAGCAGGGAGGGCCAGTGGTATGCTGGGGTGCATAGGCAGAGGTATCACTAGCAGGAGGTGGGAGGTGGTGATGCATTGTATGAAACATTGGTAAGGCCTCACCTGGAGTACTGCGTGCAGTTCTGGAGACCACACTGCGCAAGGACATAGATAAGGTGGAGACTATCTAGAGAAGGGCAACAAGATGGTGCAGGGCTTACACCACAAAACATATGAGGAGAGACTAAGGGACCTCAATATGTACTCACTGGAGAAGAGGAGACAGTGGGGAACATGATTGAAACTTTCAAACACCTTGAGGCATAAACAAGGTGCAGGAGGGAGCTTTTCCAATGTAGAAAGTACTAGAAAGGGGGCTGTGATGAAATTGGAGGGGTAGATTAAGAGGTAATGTGAGGAAGTTTTTCTACACAGAAAGGGTAGTTGACACATGGAATAGTCTGCCACAGGAGGTAGTGGGGGCACGCACAGTGGAGGGGTTTAAGCGTGCTTGGGACAGGCACAAGGGAAGCCTGAGAGGGGAGGAAGTGATGACAAGCCATAATCACATAGGATCAGTGGCCACATACAATGTATAGGGCCTGCGGGCAGACTGGATGGGCCTAGCGGTCCTTATCTGCTGTCAATTTCTATGTTTCTATGTAATGCGGATTGCCCTGGATAGGTAGGAAATGTGTGGACAAAGAGAGAGTCATGTGGTGAACTGCATATGGCTGGCGCAGGGACTGGGCGTGGAGGAAGTTTGGAGATATCTATGCATCAATGCTAGAGACTATACTTGCTGGTGTCCTCCCTACCAGGCCTATTTGTGCATAAATTTTTTTGTTTGTTTTTTGTTGATGTCCTCCAATCGGATCCATATGACAAACTTCTGTGACATCAAGTCAATAACTTTGATGGATCGTGCCCTTGTGGTCCTGCATGTTGCCCTTGCCCAGTAATCAAAACTCCGAGCTGGGGACTCAGAGTTTCACTGCTGACTAATAATGATTACAAGGATATGGTCAAAGCCTGTGCGGGAGAATACTGTGCTTTAAACCCCAAGGGCTCATCCTCTGAGTCCTTTGGTAGGATGGCCTGAAGGTTGTTGTCACAGGATGCCTGATTAGCTTTGCTGCACACCTTAAAAAAGAAAGGATGTATGGTGATGGAGCCAGCAGCCCAGTGAGGCATATGCTTTTTGTGACACTCCTATGATCTTGGTTTCCTTCCTTTCTTTATTACATAATAGCTTTCTGATCTTCTCATTTAGTGAAACCTTGAACTGTATGAACTGTAGTGCTGGAATGGTACTAATTTTCAAACAATGGGTCACCCTAGAAATGAGCAAAAACTGGAGAACTCTTAGCTGGGGCTGGGCCCTCAAAATCAGCCAACATGTAGTAGGCTAACCTCACGGATAGCACTCCAGCAACTTTGGAGTCACTGCACTATGAGGTACAAATTTTAAGCACTTCCATCAGAAATATGGACAAAAGATGGACTTGTGCATTGAATGGCTGGTTGATGTTGAAAATAAAGGAGACAGTGGGAGTGGCAGTCAAAGAATCTAACAAGATAGCTGGAAAGTCGATGATGGCAGCCATTACTTCAGTGAGGGAACAAAGCCTGCTAAATAACGTCAAGGATAGAACAATTAGAATATACTGTATGAGGGCCAAATGTGCATGATTTGGTTGTCTCTGAAAAGTGGAAGGGGTTGACCCCAGCAGACTTCCACAAAAGATAACTGCCTAAAGCCTTGAGGTTGGGATATGCGGTCACATTTGTTAAAGCGCACCACATTACCCAGCCGATCCACCTCCACACTGATGGTTCACGAACACTGCTAATGGTGACTACATCAGTTGGATTTCAAGGCATGATTCTCAAAGCAGCCTGGGACCACAGACAGTTAAAATTGATGATAATGCTATCCCTTTTGTTTCCAGAACAAAAGATAAGCCCTTCGAGGGTGTTACAAAGATCCTTCAAGATTCGGGTACCTCTACCACTCGGGTTCCCTGCCAGACAATACTGTACTTGGGGAAATAAATAATACTGTTTCACTGATCCCAAAGCCACAGGTGCATATGTATCTAAATTTGAGACAAGGGAAGAGGAGAAAGCAACAGGGGAGCCATTATTGGCTGAAGATGAGTATTGAAATGGACACATACAGTACTTTCCTTTTCTGAACTTTTATTTAGACTAAAGTTACACCCTGGGTATTACATAACTTTTCTGTACTCATGATGTTCTCAGCACTCAGGACTTGAATCACTTACAGATGCTAAAGACTTTGGACATTTGTTTCTCATCTTTTAGTGCTATAAATATAAATGTTGCAGTAGCATGAGGTCTTGATCAGAACAAGCTGAATGTTTACTAAATATGCTCAGCTCATCACTTTAGCTCATAGTTTGTTTCTTATTTCTATGAATTGTTCGAAAGAGGATGTATCTATATAGCTAAATGCTGAAACACTGCTGCAGTTTAAATGGTGGTTTCTGTAGACAAGATGGAGTTTCTTCATCTAGAAGATCGGCTACTGTGCAGTATGTTCGTGCCCTTTTGCAAGTTGGAAATGATCACCTCACACCCCGAACAGCCAAGGGTGCTCAGTTAGTTCAGAAGACGTGGCCTTGAGCTGACACTGATGTTACAGTGTATTAGCTGATTCCGGATAGGCTGTCTCAGATAAGAAGGTAACCACAAGCAGACAAGATGGTTTTCCTATTTAATAGCATAACACAATGAGATTAGACCACTTCTGTGAAGCAAATGTTTAATCAGTTACTTTTTCCGAGATTTGATAATCCAGCTTGTGAAGGGAGGTATCTATGTGCTCCAGAGCTCTGGGAAGAGACCAGTTTGTGACTGACTTTATTAAGATAACATACTATAACCAAAAGGGTTGGATTATTAATTTGTGTTACATGCATTATCTTATCTACAATAAGCATTGGCCACACCTGGCTCTGGTTTTATAATTTCGAGATTTACTATTCTTTGTGCCATGCTTTCCTAGAGGTAACAAAGTAGAAATGTGACTATGTGATTCTTGATTGATGTAACCTGTGCTGCTTTTCATGTTGCATGCCATTTGTTGGAATACCTTTCTGTGACAGGGTGACCCCAGTCATAGTGGACATCCTTGGGATATATTGAAACCCCATCCTCAAGCAGTTTATATGTTTTATATAATGTCCAACATGCTGGTTGGCTGGTCATAAATTAAGTGCTGAAGTGCTTATAAAGCTTTCTGTGCGTATTAACCTAAAAACAAAACTAAGAGTACAGTTACAAAATGAGAGGGCAG
The DNA here is from genome assembly GCA_016271365.2 of Neoceratodus forsteri. Classification (NCBI taxonomy): domain Eukaryota; kingdom Metazoa; phylum Chordata; order Ceratodontiformes; family Ceratodontidae; genus Neoceratodus; species Neoceratodus forsteri. The sequence continues at coordinate 185,932,924 of CM057459.1, read as the reverse complement.
TCTTGATATACGAATAACAAAAGTTTGTGTCTGCTCTTTCTAGATGTTAGCAGCCCGCTTCTAAGATATAGTTTGCAGCAGACAGTATGAGGTAATATGACCCTGCAGGAGAATTTAAGAGAGCACAGAATGTTCTGACCTCGGCTCTGACCTTTAGCAATGTTGTAAACAAGTTATGTAGTGTTCTCCATGTGGCTGCCAAATAACTGTTCTCTATGGTGCAACAACGGCCCCTAGTGGTTAGTTTTATGTTATTTCTGTTGTTAATCAAAAGGCAGTGGAACATTTTTCCAACTTCTAGTGAGCTTATAAAAAGCCCTACCTCAGTGCTGAGAGAGGATGGATAGATAGGGAGGTCAGTTAAATACTGACTGAGGAAGGTGAAAGACCTCCTGGTAGTATGTGCTTTCACACTGTTTGATTCATGTTAGGCTGAAGAAAAGCCTTAGTAACTGTTGAAGCTATGCAGTTGTCTGACTTACCATTTTGCTTTCTGTATATTTTACTTGATGAAAATAAAATGATAAACCATGGGTTTTTTATGCACCTGATTTGTGGTCTGTCTGAAATTGTGTTATCCTATACCCATACCTGGTGACATATGGTGTTAGCAGTGGGATCTGTCTGGATCTCCAAGGAAACGGGGAGTCCAGTCAGTTGGTGCCAGACCTGGTACCAAGGATACATGGCAGAGGTGCATGGCGCCAGGTGAGATGTGGAGAGCACCTGATGTAGATGGTGACCTAGGCTAGGCACCATGGATGGGACGAGATGGACCTGATGGCCAAATGGAGACCCTGATATGGCTTCTTCACTGGATGAGTGGGAGATGCCTGGAGGTTGATCGATCCCTGAAAGAGACAGAGTGCAGATGCCAGGAGCTACTCGAGAGGTCCTACTCTGAGAATGTTGAGGAAGAATTGGTGGAGCAGGATCCATGGGCTCTGGAGGAGGACCCCCTGATGGAGCATTTGCGACCAACATTTGTGGAGATCCCGTTGTTGCCCATTTTTCCAGGTTACTATTTGGTGGAGGATGGCGAACGAGAGGAGGGGTCCTCAGGTAAGACTTTGACTGGCAGTGCATTACTGGGGCAGAAGACTTCAAGCAACATGGAAGAAGCCATTTTGGCTGAAGGGACTTTTGCATGTTTTACACCTCCTCCTGTGAAAAAATGATTGTTCTCCTGATGCTGACTGGGTAACGTTGCAGGTGGGAGATCCTGAAGTTACCCAGTTAAGAAAATATGTAAAAATCATGGATGGGAGACAGGTTAATGGTGGTGTGAGGGACAGGTTATGGTGGTTTGAACTTAGAAAGGAAGTTCTTTATCATATGAGGCCCAACCCTCGAACGAAGCAAGTAGATGCCCAGGTAGTGGTGCCCATGGCATATAGGAAAAAGGTGATGGAGGATGTGCACTCCAGTCACTCGGAGCATGTGAGCCATGGGAAGGTATTGGCTAGACTCACCCCATATTTCTGTTGGCTGAGGAAAGAGAAAGACCTCCTGGTAGTGTGTGCTTTCACACTGTTTGATTCCTGCAAGGCTGAAGAAAAGCTTTCAAAACTGTTGGAGCTAAGCAGTTGTCTGACTTACCATTTTTTTTGTATATTTCACTTGAGGAAAATAAAATGATAAATAGAAACATAAAAACACAGAAGTTGATGGCAGATAAGGGCCACAAGGCCCATCCAGTCTGCCCATTTCTTCTACCTTATGAATGTGCCATAGGCCTTTACTCTGTCAATGGCCTTTCTATTCATATTCATCTGTATTGCTTCCTTATGCCTATCTCATGTCTGTTTGAAGCCCTGCACCGTATTCATATGCACCACTTCCTGAGGTAGGCCATTCCATGCATCCACCACCCTTTCTGTGAAAAAGAACTTCCTCACATTACCCCTTAATCAGTCTCCCTCTAATCTTTTGCTGTGTCCTCATGTCCTGCTATTTTTCTTATATTGAAACATGTTAGACTCTGTCACCTTGCTAATGCCCTTAAGGTGTTTGAATATTTCAATCATATCACCTCTCTCCCTCCTTTGCTCTAGGGTATACATATTGAGCTCCGTTAATCTGTCCTCATGTTTTCTGATGCAGTCCCTGCACCATTTTGGTTGCCCTTCTCTGGACTGCTTCTATTTTGTTAATGTCCTTGTGCAGGTGTGGCCTCCAGTACTGCATGCAGTACTCCAGATGGGGCCTAACCAGTGTCTTGTAAAGAGGGATTATTACCTCCCTCTTACGAAGTGTAACCATGCATTTTTATGCACCTGATTTGTGGTCTGCCTCAAATTATGTTATCCTATACTCACTGGGTGACACTTGCTTTTATATTTTCTGCAAAATCAATAAACAAAAAGTAACAAAAAAAAAAGATAAAATGTGTGAACAGTGGAACCAGGAATCTAAATATTTTGGTCTTGAAGCAGAGCACAGGGTTGTGCTCGATGAAGAGGTCAGGAGCAGGTTGGAGAAGAATAATGTGAAGCTAAATAAAATTATAGAAGCAACAATTGAGGGAGCACTGTGGTATTCACGCCAGTGCTTCTATGAATCTGGAAACAGGGTGAGTCAACTGTTAGCATGACAGTTATGCCATGAAGCAGCCAGCAGAGCGGTGATTCAGCTTTGCTGACCGGGATAGGGCCACCAGTATGAGTCAGACACGAGCAAAATGCAGACAGTTTTGCAAGGCCTTTTATACCCAGAAAAGGACTGAGGACATTACCACCAAACTGGATGCCTTTTTAGCAGTGGAAATGTCTGTCACCTTACTGAGAAGCTAAAGAAGATTTGCATTCTCCGCTATCCAGGGAGGAAATCCAGGAAGTGGTACAATGCTTAAGAAATCTCTGGGCCTAGACAGCATAGCATTGGAGCTTTCTAAGACCTTTGAGGAGATTCTCTTCCCCCTTACTTCAGGGTTTGTGTCGTGCCATCCAGAAAGGAGAAGCCGCTCCCTTCTTAAGGTGGTATACGCAAACAACGGTCCTCCACAGTCCAGGGAAGGGCATGCAATATGTGCATCATACCATCCCATCTCCCCCAATGTAGGACCTTAAGGTGTTTACATAAGTTGTGGTTTCTAGATTATATCAGCTTCATAAATGGTAGGTTACTGCATGATAATATAAGACCCCTTCTGAATATATTGTCAAGACAGTGTAACGCTGCTGATTTTACTTAGCAGTTTTTATGGATGCTGAGAAGGTGTCTGACAGAGCGTGCTGGAGTTCCTGCACCGCACTCTGGAAGAGATGGATATGGGTCTGTCATTTAGGAACAGCATGAAGTCCCTATATGCTGCTCCAAAAGGCCACAGTTACAGTAAATGGGACTTAGTCCAGTCCTTTCCACCTCACTAGAGGTATGAGGCAGGGCTGCCAACCCCCCCTTTGCCTTTGCCTTATGTATTGAACCACTGACAGTGATGGTCCACCAGAACCCAGCCATCCAGGGGGTTAGGGTGGCAGGCCAAGAACAAAAGATTTCCCTCTATGCTGATAACTCTGTTTTACCTTTTCTCTTTGGTGACATTGGTTGGAACTGTTCTGGTGAAACTGGAGGAATATGAAGTCATTTTGGGCTACAACATTTATTTAGATTAGCTGGAGGCTATCCTCATAGAAGGGCCTGCCCGCCTTCCTTTCGAGCAAACTGTCCTTTTAAATCACCTCCCAACAATATGGTCAGATACTTGGGATTATGAGTTTCACCAATTCTTGCTTCTCTCTTTTCTCTTAATTATGAGAAAGTCTTTAGTGAAGTAAGGGTGAATATTGGGTACTAGGAAATGCTACCATCGAGTTTTTTTTGGGGGGGAGCACATAGTGACCCTCAAGATGAATGTCATTCCCCAATTCCTTTTTCTCTTTTAGGCACTCCCTGTCTGGATCTCAGAGGAATTCTGGAGATGCCTACAGTGAGCACTAACTGCATTTGTATGGGTCATTGGTTGGCACAGAATCAGCAAAAGGCTATTATGCTGACCTAGGGAGCAGGGAGCATTGCCCATGCCAGACCTCCACGTTTACTATCTAGTGGTACAGATGGTACCTGTAGCCACATGATGAATCACAGGGAGGCTACGAGATGGCTTAAAATAGAGGCAGCGCAACTCCTGCTGGCACCTTGTTTTGCCCTCCTATGTATTCCACTTTTGCCAGGAATATGGTTAGGCATTTCTAACCCTTGGACCAGACATACTCTGAAGATGATCCAGAAGGCTAAATGTATCACTGGTATTCCCAGTGTACTGGGACCCTTGTCTGTTTACTGTGACCCTCCATTTTCCCCCCCAGGATTTTGTTGATGAAATCAGTCAGCCCTCACCAAGTATAAGCATTTGGTCCAGAACTGCCACTTAATTTCCTTCTGAGACCTTCAGCAGAGGTATGGGTTTCCAAAGCAAGACTTTCATAGATACTCACAAATAACATACTATTGAACAATGAACAACCTAATAGCCCTGGTGGGTAGAGAGGTGACCACCTTGGAAGAATTTCTACATTAAGAAGCAATACTTTTGGGGAGAGGGGTACCATAGCTAAGGCAGGAAAAGTCTTGCTGTAGGGGGAGGCTCTCTGGAATTGGTGAGACTCAGGGTTCAATGGAAGGAGGAATTCCAGGACCACATCATGGAGGAAGAAGACTGGGAAAGGTACTTGACATAGGCTGGAAGATTACTGCATCACCAGGGTGTAGGGAATTCTGCTGGAAATGTGTGGTGTTTTTTCATATACCTATTATAAGACAGTGCTTTTTCAGGGCTGCATCCAATTTATGTTTAAGTGGATGCGGTCAAGTGGGAGTGCATTTCCACGTATTTTGGGACTGCCCATTCTTCACTCTTACCAGACACAAATTCAAGGGGCTTTGCATCAAATTTGGAATATTCCCATACACTTCACATTCTTACACTAGTTGTAGGGTTCTGGTTCCACAGGAAGGAGGCTGAATCTAGCAGAAGTTATTTAGAGCTCTATGTACAGTAGCATTGAAAGAAATGACCTCTCTATGACTACAGGCCAACCCATGTACCACAGAGGCCCGGAAAGGTAGAGTGCGGGAGCTGTGCAGGCAGGAGAGAATCATGGCCACACTTTGCCTTACTCTAGGAAAAAAAAGACACAGATATGTGGCAATGCTGGGATTCCTTGTAACAGAACAGTAGTGGTTCTAGGTCTGCTTGGGGGGTGACTCCCAGGACCACGTATACTGGGGGGTTGGGTGAAACATTCAATGCTTGTCATCCTCTTCAGAAACATTTCGTGCTTTGCAACTTGATTTCAAAACAATGAAAACTGGGAATACAAGTTTAGTTGGGACAGTTTGACTCCCAAAAGTTAAAAATGTTTAATAAAAAACATGAGATCTTCTTCAGGGGTATCTCAGTCATCATGTCATACCATAGGAACTTCACCGTCGGTGAAGCAGGATCCATACGGAAGGGTTTCAGCAGTACAACTGGGACCACCCATGCCAACATTATTTGCTGATATCACCAACAATATAAAGCTGTGAGTTGCCCCGCTCCCTACTCAATTCTTTCCCGCCATCGACTTGTTTGCATGGGTCTCCGCGGAAGCTCTGATGCAGTTTTGTGCCTTTTTCACCCATGGCTTTTTCTTATTTTCTGATTTTAGAATTTCTTTTTATAGAGATTCTTTGTTTATGTTGAGAGTTAATCCTTCTTCAAATGTCTTTCATTGCTGACACTGCAGAAAGAAGATTGCCTCCACAGATGGACACTCTGTGTCTGCTGTCTTGGGCCTAACCATAACATCTCTGACTGTGAGCTCTGCCAGATGTTTAAGCAAACAAGCCTCAGGTGATGCAAAAAGGCACTTAAAAATTTTCTGATTGAACAATGGGTAGCCAGTTCTGGGCAGGGGTCCTCCTGGGCCCCAGCCTGTCAGTTGTTGGCAGGGTCATTGAGTTTTCAGGCCTCTAAGGCCCAAGACCAGTCCTTGGGGAAAAGTCATAAGAAAGACCAAGATCGAGACTGCTCCCCCTGGCGGTGGTCCTGCTCCCCGATGGCCTCTTTTTCTTTGTCAGGGGGGTTCCTCGTCAGCTGCGTCTGCACCATTGCACAAAGTTACTATCCGGGTCTCTGTGCCTACCAGACCCATACCAACAGTGCATCCACCCAACTCCCAAGCGTCGACCTCCAGGTTGTCTGCCCCTTCCTCATCGATGTCGGCCACATCATCACTGGCCCTCCAGTTGAGGCCTGACCTTTCTCCCTCTCTGGCTACAGGCTTCTCGGGCTCATAGGACCTCTCGGGTGAGTCGTTGCTCCCTGCACCGTCGACCTACCTGCTGTCAATGCAGTCTTCAATGACCATCGACCTCAGTGAGATTCTGACCAAGTTTACCTCAGTGATTGTTCACCAATTGGGTACATTTAGGCCCACATTGCCAGTGCTGGCAATGTTGTCATCGTCAACTCCTTGTCGGATGTGGGAGCCTCCCCACCGGCTGTCGTTGGCACCTCCAACGTTGGATGTGGATTTAGAAGAGGTCAGCATCGAGGAGGAGTATCATCCAGACCTCATTCTCCCTGATGAGGAAGAGGAGGTCTTTATCTCAGACAGGTTCACAGCCTCTTGGGTCAGTGAGGACTCTGTCAAGCATACCCCCAGGTCTCCTCCTGAGGACCCCACATTTTTCAATGTGATGACGCAATTACCTTCAACAATGGGGTTTCATACTGAAGAGGATGTCACCAGGAAAGAGCTGGTGGACTTTATGAGGATCCCAGAATCTCCCCCTAAGATCATTTCTCCTATTTTACCTGCCTTGAGGAATGCTGCTGCTACAGCCTGGCACAGGCCTGACTTGGTGCCAGCTATGCCTCGAGGGGTGGATAAACTTTACCACACCCCCAGGGGTTTCCCTGCTATGCTGCCTAGCCTGAAACTGATTCAGTGGTCCTAAAGATTGTTCATGACAGATCTAATGCACCTAAGCACCTTAGCTCCCTCCCCCTGACAAAGAGTCTCACAGAATTGACCTTTGGGGCAAGAGGGTTTATGCCTCTTCCACCATTGGACTGAGGATTGCCAGTTACCTATCACATATTGTCAAGTACCAGAACACCAACTGGAAGAAGGGAAAGGCTACAGCTCAAGCCCTCCCAGATGGTACCCAGAAGCAGGAGCTTTTTAAGTGCCTGCAGAATGATGAGCGTCACAAACCCACTCAGCAGGTCAGCCCTCTACTCCCAAAGTGCCAACCACCGAGCGCAGTCTTGTGAACAGTTAACAGAAACAGCGTAACCCTCCTGTCTGTTTTGTGGGTTCGAATCAACGTTTGGTCTCAGTTCTGGAGGGATTCAAACTGTGAACCTCTTGCTAGCATATCCAGTGCACAGGCTCAGATAATTCTGTCTTCGGGGGTCCAGATATCTTTGCTTATGGGCACCTAACCAGGTGTACAAAATGAACCCTTAAAAACTCTGATGAAGACCTCAGGTTACGCTTACCTTTTCCAGTTTGGTATCACCATTCAAGTTTATGCACAGTGTCTGCTTTAACCATATATACTTCACTTGTTAAAGAAAAGAAATTCAAAGACAGACCAAGTAGACTATAAAAATAAGAGTTTTACTAAAATAGATAAAAGTATGTAAAACATAAAATACAGACCCATATATCACAAGAACCATTCAATCTTTTAAAAGAACAAGTTTATAACAGTGCCATTCCTACTACAGTACTTAGCTTTTGTCTGTTTCTACCTGTATACTTGCTTAATGTGCTCAAAGTTGTTTCTTTGTCAGAGTGTAGATAAAAGTGTCTCTGAAGGAAAACAAAATCCTGTTTAAAAAAAAAACTGTCTTTGCCAACCCCTTTGTGTGAGGTCACCTAGCTCCTTCTCTGTTTATTAAAAATCATATACCCAGGAAGTTTTATCAATTTTAGAAGGAAAGTTAATTAAGGTTACATCAGCAGAAATTCCTTTCCCCATGTGACTTCCCCAATCAAGTCTGTAAATTTCCTTTCATCTATGAACAGTATCCCCTCTCACACAGACATGAAAGCATGTATGATTTTGCACCAGTGTGCCAAACCTGGTTTCCTCCTCGAAATGTCATAAAATGGATAGTGAGTTCCCTCTTAGCAGTTAAAGCTATATTTAACTTAGATAAACAGGAGATTCTTGATTAAGGCCTGTTCTAGTCAGTAATTAGCTTCTGGCCTTCCAGGTAACACCTTATATCTAAAACCTGTGTGTGTGTGTGTGTGTGTGTGTGTGTGTGTGTGTGTCATCCCACATGCTGTCTCAGCATTTCTCATGAGAGACAGTCCATAACACATTTTTATATTACAAAAAAAATCATAGTGTACTCAGAACTGGCTGTCCACATGTCACAATCCTCCCCACCTTGACTGAATTTGGGGGCTCTATCCCTGGCATGGGTTGAGCTTCCCAAATCAATTCACTCCTCATGCGCAAGACAGACCATCTGAGTTCTGGTTCCTGGCTACAGCTGTATGTACGATTGTCATATCATACCCTTGCAAAGCAAGACTCCATCTTAGCAATCTACCATTGTTCTTTCCCATCTGCATCAGCCAAACCAGGGGGTTGTGGTCAGTCTGCACCACAGAATGCTGCCCATATAAGTATGGCTCTAATTTCTTTAGGGCCCACACTATGGCAAGACACTGTTTTTCCACAGTAGAGTATGACTGCTCCCTGGGAAGTAACTTCCTACTCAGGTGCACTACTTGGTGGTCTGTTCCTTGGCTGGATGTCTGACTCAGTACTGCCCCAATACCCATGTCTAAGGCGTCAGTCTGGACTATAAAGGGTTTGCTGTAGTCAGGACTTGTCAAAACAGGAGCACTGCACAGTGTCTCCTTTAGTTTGGAAAAGGCTTCCTCACAGTCTGGGCCCCAGGTAATTTTCTTTGGCATCTTTTTCTTTGTCAGGTCAGACAGTGGAGCAGCCAGGGCACTGTAATTGGGTACAAATTTCCTGTAGTACCCTGCTGTCCCTAGAAAACTCCTGACCTGCTTCTGTGTTTCTGGTCTGGGCTATGCCTGGATTACCTCTTATCTTTATTTGGTTAGGATGGAGCTGTCCTTGGCCTACCACATGCCTGAGGTATGCCACTTCTCCCATGGCCACCTGGCACTTCTTGGCTTTGACAGTGAGCCCGGCCCTCTGTATTCTGCCGAGCACTTCCCTAAGGTGGGATAGGTGTTCTTCCCAGCTGGTACTAAAGATGGCAGTGTCATCCAGGTACGCCATGGTGTACTCCTCAGCACCATTTAACACCTGGTTCACTAACCTTTGAAAAGTGGCCGGGGCATTCTTCATTCCAAAAGTCATTACTTTAAACTCAAATAAGCCTATCGGAGTGATGAAGGTCGACCTCTCCCTATCTCTGTCTGTCAACTCTACCTGCCAATATCCCTTGGTCAGGTCAATCGTCGTAAGGTAGGTCGCCCCTCCCAACTTGTCCAGGAGTTTCTCTGTCCGGGGCATCAGATGGGCGTCTGACTTCGTGACTGCATTCAGTCCACGATAGTCCACACAGAAACGAGCAGAGCCATCTGGCTTAGGCACATGGACTACGGGTGAGGCCCAGGGGCTGTGGGATCTCTGGATTACCCCTAAATCCAGCATCTCCTCCACTTCCCTCCTAATGTCCTTTTGGACAGCCTCTGACACCCGATATGCTGTCCGCTGTATGGGCGTCTGTGTCCCTGTCTCCACATCATGAGTCGCTAAGAGGGTTAGTCCAGGCTTGGCGCTAAACAATGGGGCAAAGTCTGCTAAAACCTCTCTTACTTTCTGGATCTGGTCCAGAGGCCAGCTGGGGAGACAATTTTACTGCCTCCACAGAGGACTTCCGCTTACTTTCTTCCAGCAAGTCCAGAAGGGGGTCTCCTTCGTCTGTCCCCTCCCCAGGACTACACACTGCAAACACCATGTCAGCCCTATTTGCATATGCCTTCATCATGTTGACATGGTACATCCTTTCTGTCTGTCTTCAGTCAGGTAACTCTATAATGTAGTTCAAGTCATTTACTTTCCTAACCACTTTGTACGGTCCTGCCAACGCAGCCTGCAGCTTGTCTTTCTGGACCGGAATAAGAACCATAACTTCCTGACCCACCATGTATGAGTGAGCTCTGGCTCTGCAGTCATACCACAATTTTTGTTTCTGTTGGGCAGCTGCCAGGTTGCTGTGGGCTGTCCCCGTAAGCTCCTTCAGCCTTTCCCTAAACCTAAGGACGGTAATCCACAATGGGAGTTCCCTGGGTGGCCTGCTTGCCTTCCCAGTCCTCCCGGATCAAGTCTAGGGGCCCACGTATCCGGTGTCCATATAAGAGTTCGAAGGGGGAAAATTCTGTCGACTCTTGGGGCACCTCCCTGTATGCAAACAACAGGTGAGGAAGGTATTTCTCCCAGTCCCTCCCATGCTGTTCAGCAAACGCCCGGAGCATTGACCTTAGGGTACCATTGAGTCTTTCCACAAGCCCATTGGCTTGTGGGTGATACAGTGTTATGCATCTCTGCACCACCCCACACTTCTCCCATAAACATTTCATCAGGTCCGACATGAAGGAACCCCCTCAATTGGTGATAACCTCCTGTGGAAACCCAACATGGGAGAAAATCCCAAGTAAGGCATCTGCCACTTTGTCTGTCCTCAGTGAGGATAGGGCGACTGCCTCTGTGTACCTGGTGGTATAATCCACCACAGTCATGATGAATCTCTTCTCTGAGGAGCTGGGGGTATTTAAAGGCCCCACAATATCCATTCCCACCCTCTGGAATGGCTCCTCTACTGTGGGCAATGGAATCAGGGCGGCTTGGGTTTTCTTGCCCGCCTTCCCTATTTCTTGGCACCGGTGACAAGACCTGCAATACTCCTGCACATGTTGGGTGAAGTTAGGCCAGTAGAAATTCTGGGCCAGCCGCTGCGTCATGCGCGCGATTCCAAGATGACCAGACAAGGGAATATCATGTGCAGTCTTGAGCAACTGCTCACGATACCCCTGGGGAACAACAAGCTGCCTGCCTAGCACCCCTCCCTCTGTCTGTACTGCCTGAGTATATATAAGTCCATTTTCCCAATAAACCTTATGTCTGCCGTCACCTCCCTGTGCACCGTCCGAGTCTGCCCAAGCCCTCAACTTCTCTAAACTAGGGTCATTTCTCTGAGCAGCTGCGAACCCCTCACACATTCCCAAGGCATGGCACAGGTCCCCTTAAGTCGTTCAATTAGGGTCCCTAGCACTAGCGTCAGGGCACTCAGGATCACTGTCAATCCCAACCTTCTGACAATGAGTCACCCCTCCCTCTTTGGAGTAACCCTCTGTAGCTGTGTGGTTACTTGCTACTGGGGAAATTTCTACCCCCTTTTCATTAGTCTCCCCATCTGGAGTCACAGGCTGGGGAACCAGCCTCTCAGTGGTTTTCCACAATGTTTTCTGTGGGGTTCAGGGAACTGCAATTTTCCCTTGCTGCTTGGCTACGGGTAACTGCACATACCATCCCCTGTTTGAGATTGTTTCCCAGGATCACATCCATTGCTAACGTTTTGGCTACTGCCACCTGTTGCACAATTCCCCGTTTCACCCCAGTCTAGGAGAACACTAGCAAGGGGCAATGTTTTCGCCTCACCAGTAAAGTCCTGTACATTGACGTATTTATTGGGTATAAGCTGACCAGGCTGTACCAGATCCCCCTTTACCAAGGTCAAGGATGCCCCTGTGTCCCTTAACCCTTGCGTCTGTACACCATTCACCATGACTGGGTGCGTGTGTTCCCTCATGTTCACAGGCATGCTTCCAGGGACACACAAATAATTCACTTCTTTTCTCGTACCGTTCTACGTTTTATTGCTCATTCTTTTGGGACACTGTCTGGCAATATGCCCAATTTCTTTACATAACCAACATTCACTTCTCTTTTCAGAGAAATCTTTTCTCTGAAACCTAGGGCTAACTGGTTTCATTGGAGGCCGTTAGGGTTTTAGCTGCCCTGAAGGCACGCTTTTCCCATTCTGCCCTGCCACGCCCACCCCATGCGCTCTCAGAGCAGGTCTGCTCTTGGCATAATGGTCTGAGAGTTCAGCAGCCTCTTGCACTGTTTTGGGATCTCGGTCCTCCAGCCAGATTTTCAGCTCTGCTGGGCATACCCAATAAAACTGTTCTAACAAAATCACATTTTCAATTTTATCAACAGAGTTTGCCTCAATTCCTTCCCACCAACGTTTTAAAAACTGACGTTGTTTCATGGCTAGCTCCTCGTAGCTCATGTCAGGGCTTCTCCTGAGCTTACAGAATTTAGCTCTGTATGATTCAGCAGTTAATCCAAATTTTTTTAACAGTGCAGCTTTAAGTTTGCTGTAATCATCACTGTCCTCATTGTCCATTTGATCCAGTGCATCCCGAGCTTTCCCGGTAAGTAGCGGGGATAGCTGGAAGCTCCAGGAGTCTCTAGGAATTTTAGCCTGAATACAAACCTTTTCAAAAGAATTTAAAAAGGCATCCGTATCCTCCCCCTCTTTAAATTCGGCTATCAATTTGGAGTTCAATTTGTAACCCAGTCCTGCAGTCCCAGTTAAACCGAAGCCACTTACCTGCTCTGGTGCCACTGGTTGGAGTCGTAGCTTCTCCAGTTTGTGTTGTCTCTGGCACTCCTGCCCCTCACAGTCAGCGTCTCTCTGTTCTTATTCTGCCTCTCGGCGTTCTCGCTCTGCCTCATGGTCCACCTCTCATTGTTCACAGTCCATCTCTCATTGTTCACGGTCTGCCTCTCGCTTCTCTCACTCCCTCTCCCTCTGGAACTCCCGCTGCATCCTGCGCAACTCAATTTGCAGCCTGAGTACTTCTGGATCCAGGATATTGGTGACCTTCCCCTGGCGCTGTGGCCCTTCATTGACAGTGGCCCTGTTGCCCTCCTCATCGGATCTGGACACTGCACTGGCCGCTAGCCCTGCCACACTCGAGGTTTAGTCCTTTTCAGTCACGGTCTGTGACTCGGTGCTGTGGGTATCTGCTACCATCAGGGCATCCACTAGGTTCTGTTTGCTGGCTTTTGCCTCGAACGGGACTCCTCTGTCCCCGCACAACTGCTTTAAGTAGTCTACAGTGTGTCTGCTGTAGTTGGAAGTCATCTTCCCTAACTACTGCTACTCTGACTTGCACTTTAGGAAAAAAAAAAGGGGAAGGAACTTGACTGTATGCTAAGTGATATAGTTCTGTCTCCTTTTTTACAAAAATAAATCACTGCCTTTTTCTTTCTTTGCAAGTGAGCTGATGGTCTCAAGCTGACACACTGAACAATAAAAGCTTGTAATACCAAAATATCGCACTGCTGCCAACCAGTCTGTCACAAACCCACTCTGCAGGTCAGCCCTCTACTCCCAAAGTGCCAACCTCCGAGTGCAGTCTTGTGAATAGTTAACAGAAACAGGGTAACCCTCCTGTCTGTTTTGTGGGTTTGAATCAACCTTGTTCTCAGTTCTTGAGGGATTCAAACTATGAACCTCTGCTAGCATACCCAATGCACAGGCTCAGATAATTCTGTTTTCGGGGGGCCAGATATCTTTGCCTACGGGCACCTAACCAGGTGTACAAAATGAACCCTTAAAAACTCTAATAAAGACCTCAGATTACTCTTACCTTTTCCAGTTTGGTATCACCATTCAAGCTTATGCACAGTGTCTGCTTTAACCATATATACTTCACTTGCTAAAGAAAAGAAATTCAGAGACTGACCAAGTAGGCTCTAAAAAATAGAGTTTTACTAAAATAGATAAAAGTATGTAAAACATAAAATACTAAACCATATATCACAAGAACCATACAATCTTTTAAAAGAACAAGGTTTTAACAGTGCAATTTCTAATACAGTGCTTAGATTTTGTCTCTCTCTACCTGTATACTTGCTTAATGTGCTCAAAGAGGTTAATTTGTCAGAGTGTAGATAAAAGTGTCTCTGAAGGAAAACAGAATACTGTTTAAAAAAACTGTCTTTGCCAACCCCTTTGTGTGAGGTCACCTAGCTCCTTCTCTGTTTATTAAAAATCATACACCCAGGAAGTTTTATCATTTTTAGAAGGAAAGTTAATTAAGGTTACGTCAGCAGAAACTCCTTTCCCATGTGACTTCCCCAATCAAGTCTGTAAATTTCCTTTCATCTATAAGCAGTATCCCCTCTCACACCGACATGAAAGCATTTATGATTTCGCACCAGTGTGCCAAACCTGGTTTCCTCCTCGAAACGTCATAAAATGGATACTGATTTCCCTCTTAGCAGTTAAAGCTATATTTAACTTAGATAAACAGGAGATTCTTGATTAAGGCCTGTTCTAGTCAGTAATTAGCTTCTGGCCTTCCAGGTAACACCTTGTATCTAAAACCTGAGTGTGTGTGTCATCTCACATGCTGTCTCAGCATCTCTCATGAGAGACAGTCCATAACACATTTTTACATTACAAAAAAAAATTATAGTGTACTCAGAACTGGCTGTCCACATGTCACAATGAGGATGTCAGCAAACACCTTCTCAGGCACTCTAAGATATTTCGGACACCATTGCCAGGGCTGCTGCTATAGACATCTGCATAAACAGGCATTCCTGGTTGAGAGTCTCTGACTTTGCTGCTGATGTTCAGCAGAAAGTGCTTAATGCCTCTTTAAACAGCACTAAGCTTTTTGGCCCCTGTACAGGACATCATTAATGATTTGCAGGCATTAGGTAGGGCTATCAAGTCTGTCCACTCCCTGTACCACATGTAGCTGAAGGGTAGACAGCGCCCTCCTTTTCGCAAGGCATCTAATAGACCCAGTGCAGCCTCTAGGCCTCAAGGCAAATGCAGGGCCTCCACTGCCTTGCCCATCCCCTACAATGCTGGAGCCATGGCCAAGTGCCCTCGAGGTGAGGGACCAGCCCCAGCGGCTAGATCTGCTTCTGCTTGACTCCTTGCCAGACCCCCTCTCTCGGTCCCTGGCTAAGAGGTGGTATTCAGAGGTTGGTTCTCCCTCCATCTCAGACAATGGAGAACCATAAGTTTGGATGCATGGATTCTGCAAATCATAGAATGGGTTCACACACTGGAGTTGACAGAACAACCTCCAGAAACCCCTCCTTTACCCTCCTGCTAACCCCCCCCCCCCCGGGCCATTTAGACATTCTCCGGGAGGAGGTACAATCTTTTCTGTGCAAAAATGCAATCGAGCCAGTTCCCAGGCATCAGAGAAACAAAGGGTTCTACGCCAGGTTTTTCCAGGTCTCAAAAAAGACCAGAGATATGAGGCTCATTTTAGACTTAAAGGACCTGAATTTGTATGTCCAGTACAAAAAGTTCCAGATGGCAACCTTGCCAGGCCTGTTGCCTCTTCTCAAGACAGGTGACTGTCTGTGTTCTCTGGACATGCAGGGTGGGTACCTGCATATCTTAGGCTTCCCTCCTCACTGGATGTTTCTCCGCTTTCTGTTTCAGGGCAACCACTACCAGTTTCAAAGTGCTGCCCTTTGACTTGTCCTGTGCGCTCCGGGTCTTTACCAAGTGCTTAGCAGCAGTGGCTGCGGCTTTCAGAAGAGAGGGTCTGTATATTTTCGCTTATCTGAATGATTGGCTTCTAAAGGCCCCATCCAGGGAGCAGTTCCTAGGGACCCTGGAGAGAACTCTCCAGCTGTTCCTCTCCCTGGGAATTACTGTCAATCTGCCCAAGTCATTCCTAGTACTGTTCCAGTGGCTGCAGTACATAAGGGCAATCCTAGATTCAGTGCAGGGGAAGGCTTTCTTGCCTCAGAACAAGGTGGACTGCCTCATAGCCCAGGTTCAGGAGGTGGCCCAGAGACAGTTTGTCCCTGCCAGGGTGTGCCTGAAATTGCTGGGTCTGATGGCGTGCCATTTCCACTGTTCCACTGGCCAAGCTTCATATGCACATTCTCTAGTGTACCCTGTGAGTGCAGTGGGACCAGCACATGGATGAGTTAGACCAGTTGGTGCTGGTCTCCTCCCCAGTCCACAAGGTCCTCCAGTGGTGGATGGACCCCATGATCCTGTTGCAGGGAGTCCCATTCCAGATCTCTGCTCCACAACAGATCCTCACCACGGATTCCTCTGGTTTGGGCTGGGGAGCTCACCTGGGATCCTTGCAGGCCCAGGACCCGTGGTCCCACCTCGAGGCTTCTCTGCACATCAGTGTCCTGGAGATGTGAGTGGTCCTGTATACCATGCAGGCCTTCCAGAACCACCTTCCTGCTGGTGCAGTCAGACAACCTCAGTGTAGTTTACTACATCAACAAGCAGGGGGTCCTACTCATACCCCCTGTGCAGGGAGGCCATGAGAGTATGGTACTGGGCATTGGATCATGGCCTGAACCTCTCAGCCGTTCATGTCCCCTGGGTCTTAAGCACCCTAGCAGACAGTCTCAGCCAGACTCAGTCCAGTATGCACAAGTGGGAGTGCCTCTCATACGTAGCAGATCTGTTTGACAGATGGGGTTGTCCAGAGTTAGATCTTTTTACGTCACCACTCAACGCAAAACTGCCCAATTTTTGCTCTCTCGATCCAGGGCCTGGAGTTTTCTGGTGAGACGCATTGCCCCTCTCCTGGAATGGAAGGTTTCTTTACGTATTCCCTCTGTTTCCTCTGATTCAGAGGGTGCTAATCAAACTGCAGATGGAGGGGACCAGCATGATTTTGGTAGCTCCATTCTGGCCTTGCCAGATATGGTTCCCATTGCTTCAGCATCTGGCAGAAGAACCTCCTGTTCCTCTTCCTCTGTGCAGGAACCTGCTGACCCAGGCTCAGGGGACCCTGGTCTATCCCAACCTCAGGTTCCTACATTGCATGCTTGACTCCTGGGAACATAGCTATCACCAGATTCGGAGTCTCCAATAGAGTAGTGGACGTCCTAGTGGCCACCTGGAAACCTTCCACTTGTGCCATGAAGTGGAAGCGGTTTGCCATCTGTGCTGCCCAAACATAATCTGGACCCTTTCACCTGTCCAGTGAGCCAGATTCTGGACTACCTGATCTCTCTGTCTGACTCGGGTCTTCAGTATTCCTCCCTCAAGGTGCAGCTTTTGGCCATTTCGGCTTTTCATGAGACCGTGGGTGATCGTACTGTAGCTCAGCTGGATGTTACCCATACCTTTTTGAGGGGCATCGTGCATCTAAAACCCCCAATCCATTCTCCCGTCCCAGTTTGGGATTTAAATTTTGTTTTGGAGAAGTTGACTGTCTCCTTTCAAGCCAGCTGCAACTTGCAAACTACGCTTTCTCTCCTGGAAAGCATTATTTTTAGTTGCTGTTACTTCTGCTCAAAGAATTTCAGAGCTTCAGGCCCCAGGGTGTGAAGAGCCTTATTTGATTTTTCACAAAGACAGGTTGTCTTTGTGCACGAATACGAAGTTTCTCCTTAAGGTGGTGTCTGAGTTTGCACCAAACCAATCTGTCCGCCTTCCTGCTTATTTTCCTGAGCATGCCAGATCAGCGGAAGCACTGCTTCATACATTAGATGTGCGTTAGAACTTTGAAATATTACCTACTTGAACCAAGGAATGCAGGAAGTCGAAGCAGTTGTTTGTTTCTTTCACCCCAGATAGAGCGGGTGAGCGGGTGTTCAGGTTTCTAAACAATGTTTATCTAAATGGTTAGCTAATTGCATTGTGTTCTGCTACAATGAGTATGACAAAGAATTACCGTAGCTGTCAAAGCCCAATCCACAAGCGGCATGGCTACCTCTTGGCTTGTTCTGAGGTGTTTCAGCCGCTGATATCTGTGTGGCTGCCACCTGGAGTACCGTCCACACTTTTATCAAGCGCTGCAGTCTGGACATTGCCTCTAGAGCCTGTGCAGAATTTGGCAGGGCTGTGGTGCAGGGCCTCCTGTCTTAAGTTTATGGTTGGCCTTCCTCCCAGAATGTCTATTTGCACCTGTAACTGCTTGGGACTTGTTCCAGTGTTGTGACCTGATGACTGAGATACCCACGAAGAAGATAGAACAGTTACATAAGAATTTTCCGTAAACGTAGATCTTCAAGGGAATCTCAGTCATCAGGTGTGTTTTCCCTCCCACCAGCCCTCTTTTGGGGCTCTTTCTGAAACTAACTGTCTGGTGTATCCAGCCTTCATTATAGACCTGGACACCTCTCTCTCTCTCTCTCTCTCTCTCTCTCTCTCCTCGGTCCCCCATGGCTAGACCTATGCTTCCCTGTCTCTGGGGGAAAGAACTGAGGAGGGAGCGGGGCCGCTCATGCCTTTATAGGGTTGGTGACATCGGCAGATGATGTCAGCATCAGCAGCCCCAGTTGTACTGCTGAAAATCTTCCATGTGGATCCTGCTTCATTGACAGCGAAGTTCCTGTGGTGTGACCTGTTGACTGAGATACCCTCAAAGATCTTCTGTTACGGTAAGTTCTTATGTAACTGTTTGTTTTGCTGCATCCATGATGTAGTAGTAGCAGTAGTAGTCGCAGTAGTAGTAGTAGTAGAAGTAGCAGTAGTAGCAATAGTAGTAGTAGCAGTAGTAGTAGTCACAGTAGTAGTAGTAGCAGTAGAAGTAGTCGCAGTAGTAGTAGTTGTAGTTGTAGTAGTAGTAGTAGCAGTAGCAGTAGCAGTAGTCGCAGTAGTAGTAGTAGTAGAAGTAGCAGTAGGAGCAATAATAGTAGTCACAGTAGTAGTAGTAGTAGAAGTAGCAGTAGTAGCAATAGTAGTAGTCACAGTAGTAGTAGAAGTAGCAGTAGTAGCAATAGTAGTAGTCACAGTAGTAGTAGTCGCAGTAGTAGTAGTCACAATAGTAGTAGTCACAGTAGTAGTAGTAGTAGCAGTAGTAGTCGTAATAGTGGTAGTAGTAGAAGCAGCAGCAGTAGCAATAGTAGTAGTAGTCGCAGTAGCAGTAGTAGTAGTAGTAGTAGTAGTAGTAGTAGTAGCAAGCAGAGTAGTAGCTCAGTAGTAGTAGTAGTTGCAGTAGTATTAGTAGTAGTAGAAGCAGCAGCAGTAGTAATAGTAGTAGTAGTAGTAGATTTATTTGTTGAGCACCCAGTCCTGGGGGCTCTGAGTACTGTACATAAAAACGTACAAATATAATGTCATAAGAGGCAAATCAAAACTTCAGAATTAATAATAATCAGTATAAATTAAAAATCTGTATTTGACATAAAAATTGCCAGTGAGGATTAGATCAAATTAAAAGCCTCTCTAAACAGGTGATGTAAAAATGTAACGTGGTCGCATGTGAAAATGGGTATTTTTGCTTCCTATGCTTACCAGTACAGTATAATCAATAACACAAGCAAATGTAAGGCTCAATCAGTGTCTGTAATTGTTCAGAGGTTAACCACATATGAAGTAACCATTTGTGTATGTTACCAGTGAGGCGTGCTCTACTTTTTGTCATGTCATTATCTCTTGTATATTGGATCAGTATGCTTTACTTCCAGTAAAGCTGAGATTAAAACAGTGGTACAAAGTTTCTGATGTTCATTTATTTATAAATTCCTTTACTGTGCAGCATTTTCACGGAAGGAAAATAAACATTTTTTCCTGATGCAGTTTGTTGATTTTCTTCAGGATTTATCTGAGGCAGAAAAACAGATTAAAGCAGTTTCAAAGTTAATTGATGAGAACAAGGAGCTGCAGAGTTTGAAACTTCTAGCCTTTTATGCTTTGGGAAGATTAGAATATAGGAAAAATAAGTAAGTACATTCTTTACACATTGATGACATGTTTAAAGTTTATTATACTAAATGATAAGAAACAAAATGTTGTTTAAACTTTTTGCCTTCGTTTCATATGGGTTTCAAAAAATAGTGTTTTTGTTCTGTTTCTTAAAAGTAATTAGAATAATCTGTTTATGTTAGCCCATTAAACTACTGTAGTTATATTAATACTGCAAAGGTTATTTAAAAGTAGTATTTACAAGCGGTGCTAATAAAATTGAATAGCTATTTACTGTGTTCATTTAAAAGTTTTTACCAGGAAAGGCATTCTGTGCAGAGAACAACTTCTTCACAGAGGCTTTCTGGGGGAAAGGGTATGGGGAGAAATAAAGCAAACAGTGCAATAAAATCAAAAATAGCACAATAGTATTATTTAGTTTATTTCAGTGTTTGTATACGCTGGAAACTTTGTTCAGACAGTCTTGTTCACAAAAATGACCATTACATGAAATCAGTTCAACCAACACGTGCATATAATTAAACCATGCATTATACATTAAAGAGCCTTGATGCTGTTGAGAAAACGTTTGAAAATGTAATACTGGTATCTATGACACAATTCAGGTTATAGTTTATAATTTTGTTTCTGTAATTCTCAGCCTTATTTATTTATTACTGTGGGTATTTGCGTGAAAACATGATATTGTCCTTCTTGACTCCATCTGTTCTGGTCGCCTTTCTATACCCGACATCAGAGCTTTGTCTATGACATCATAGTCTGTTACTGTGGAGATGACTGGGATGTCATAAACGGAGAATTATGATGACAGGCATAGACAAGCAGCCAGAGCAGATTGCTTCTAGGTGACAGTGATCCTGGTTTCATGCAACTCTCTTCAGTAAGAAAGAAAAAGGAGGAGAGGATTACAGCAAATACATAAGCAATAAGACACAACAGGGTGCTATATAGATGGATCAATTCCAGGTAGTCCTTAACCTTTTTTAGTGTAAGGGTTCCAGAATTGTGACAGTATTCCAGTGGTGGCCTCACTAAGAGCTCTGGATTCTTTGAAAATAGGTCTTGCCTAAAGGATTTTCTGCCAGATAAATAAACACAGATGCATTGATGTTTATGGTCTGGGAAAGGCTCATGGTCCATCCAGTCTGTCCAGTATCTTCCTAGGCCCTCATCTGACTAGCACTGATTAGGCCCCTAGAGGACCAGTCATCCTTTAGTTCAACTCGGTCTAACCCACCCTTTCCATTAGCTTTACCTTCTCCCTGCCATTCTTAACAGTCCCATGTATCTATCCCACCCCCTCTTGAAACTAGTTACCAATTTTACATTGACCAGCTCCTCTGGCAGACAGTTCTACTGTTCCACCATCTTCTCTGTGAAGTATTTCCATATGCCCCTTCTTAATTACCCCTACCAGCTCTTGTTGTGGCTCCTTGTCTTGTACTCCTCTCTAAGTTTAAACAGTTGCTGGCTGTCCACTCTTTATACCCGTAAGATACGTAAAGGCTTTGATCATGTCTACCCTCTCTGTTTTATCCTCCAGTAAATACTTATCAAGGGCAGCCAGTTTTTCCTCCCAAGACCTCCAAGTCCTACCCTGCTTGCTATGAATTATTTTAGTTGCTGTCCTTTGGTTTAACTCCAGGTGGTCCCTATCCTTTTAAGGTTAGGGTTCTAGACCCACACACAGTATTTCAGTGGCAGCCTTGCCAAGGACGTGTTTGTTTCTATTTGATAACTGCATGCTCAGATTAGTAAAAAGGCATGAGGTGCTTGCGCTGAGTGCCTTCATCACCTAGTAGTGCAGTTATTAGATATGAATTAACACCCTGGACTGCCACATTTTACCTATAAAATGGGCTTTGTTCTAGTTACGTGGATATGGTGTTCTAGCCACACTTCAGGCAGTGTTCCTTTCCCCTTTTAGGCTTGCAAGAATGTCTTCAAGCTGGCTCCTCCCACCCACCTGGGTGGTAACTCCCTCGGTACCACTCTGTGATGCCAGGTCTTCCTTTCCGCTGGAAGAAGAAGGTTCCCTCCTTACCACTCTTGCGCCGAGAAGGCTCTTTGTGTATTAAACTTGATTTTTTCAGAAAAACTTGTCTTCAGGCTTACTCCTTCAGGTCTCTGGTATAGATGTGCTTGAAGTTGGTGCGAGATTCTGAAAATGTTGCCTGTGGGTAGAAGATATCTCCCCGGTTCAGGATCCGCTTTTTCAAATCGTCTACTGCCTGGGCCACAAGCACAATCCTCAGGTGTGTGGCTTATGCCGCACCTTTCATTTGTCTGTGTTGGAGGATTGTTATGCCCGCTTGCTTCTGGGTCATCCAGATAATCGGTATTTGCCCATCAAACCTAAGGATGCCCGTCGGGTGGTCTCCATGGCCGCAGGGTCTGCCGAACAGCATGCGGCATTTGAGGAAGCCACAGCCCGGACTGCTGCTCAGGCTTCTTTGGCTTCAGCCTTTTTTGCAGCTCTCCTTGGGTACCTCCTTCACAGGGGCATTCAAATCATTGTGCCATGCCCTTCCCACCCATAGGCAGCGTCTCTCGGGCACTAAGTCCAAATCTAAAAAAGAGACCAAGAAATGGTCTCACCATCGCTCATGTGATCAAGAACACTCTTGGGCCTCTGATTCCTGTGCTTCTCCAGAGGTTTCGACTTTGGTCAGTTCTTCAGCCCAGGCTGCTGGCCCCATGGTCTCCCCCATTGTGCCAGCTGGTCTAGATGCAGGTCGATCTTCCAGCTGGGATATTTCTCAAGCCGGTTGACCCATTGTCACTGGAAGAGGCTGGCACCTCCCTTTCTAGGACCCCAGTCCTACTGTTTACTCAGGGAGGGATGGATCAGTCCGCTGATCCGCCACCTCTCGACCCAGAGCCTCCGGACCAGGAGGCGCTCTCACCGGCCCCATGCAAGACCCATCGTCAGTGGCCCTGATAGTTGAGGCCAAGGTCCCACTGTCAGAGCCCCGATTCAAGCAATCCATGTCATTGTCGTTGCTCGTGTAAGAAGTGCCATCGCTACTCCTTGTCCTCCTCGGCCGAGGAGAGGCTCCGCTGCAAGCTACTGTTCACTGGGGTAAAGCCCATTCTGGCCTTGACCATGGCCATCGTGTGGCTTTCACCACAGAGGCCGCAGCCTTCTCTGCCTTGGAAGGAGCCAACTCGTCAGGTCCCAGCTCGGCCTTCCCTGGTGTCTCTACCGATTTTGGTGGTGCCACCGCTGAAACAGCCAAAGACCAGTGCTCTGACTAAGGAGGCCTGCCCAGCCTCGGGTCTTCCCCATCGGCTGTCGATCACTGTTACCGCTGACCGTCCCTGGAGGGTCAGTGGGGACTCTGGTGGTCAACCTCTTTTCTATGAATCCACAGAATCGGAGGGCTTCTTCTTGCACTCCTGTCCGGTGGACTTGGGGTCAGCCAAGGATCTGTCGACAGCAGGGCCCTGTGTCCTTTTTGGGTCTTCTCCGTCTCATCTCAGAATCTATGGGTCTCCCATTGGAGTCCATTCAAAAGCGGGCTCGGCACCCACTCACCGAGATCTTTGACCGGAGAGACTCTCCTAGGGAGACCTTCCTGGTGGCAGATGCCGTTCTCAGTCCTGCCTTGGAGCTGTAGGAGCACCCAGCCTCTTGCCCTGTGCCATTGGCCCGGATGGTTCACAAATATGTGGTCCCTACCAGTTCCCTTTCAGGTTTACAGAGCATCCCTCCGCTGAGGGTCTCCTGGCTCACTCGGTGTTCAGGCACACAGGCAGTGTGGGGGACATTGACAAGCCACTCGATAAGGAGTCCAAGAAGTTGGATCAAGTGGCTAAAGGTGTATGCTGCCTCCTATCCTGGCCTTCGGCAAGCGAGTTCAGCTCTTTGATGGTCCACTTCTTGCATGCTGTCTTGGGCATGCTTGATGGGGGGCTTCCTCATCTCCCTGTGGACCTGCAGACCGTGGTTAAACAGGCCTGGGACCAGGGACAAGCAGTAACCAAGCAACAGCTCCAGACTGCCATGGACATTGACGACTCCTGTGCCTGGTCCATGGCAGCTGCAGTGGCTATGTGCCGCAAAGCCTGACTGAGGATCTCGACCTTCGCAGCAGATACCCAGCACAAGCTGGTGGATGTCACCTTCCTGGCTACCGACTTGTCTGAACCCGGGTTCGAAGGGTACCTCACCCATATTGGGAAGTCCAGTGCCACCTTGGAGTCAGTGACATCCGCTTCAGAGAGATGTCAAGGGTTCTAAGCAGAATAAGACTCTTGGCCCCTCTCTGCCCCTGTGGCCAAACTAGCTAGCCTCAGGCTGGACAACAGGTGCAGGCCTAGGACTCAACCCATGTCTGTGGCCACGGTCATCCATAAGCTTGGAGGCAGAGGCTCTGGTGGCTCCTCAGCCTCAGCTGGGCTGTCTGCCTCCAAGTCTGCCCAGTGACAGGATGAAGGGTGCCTCCCTCAGCCTTGTCGTGTCTCCTAGGTGCTTCTGTGGGGCTGGGGCCTGCTTCCCCTTCCTTTCCACCTGGTCCACTGTCTCCATGGACAGGTGGCTTTCGAGGTGGTTGGTCAGGTCTGCCTCTGAGTTTGGAGGCGACACGCCTTGACGAGCCTGCACCTCACGGGAGGGTATCATGTCCGTGGACATCCTGTCGGCCCTTCTGGACAACACTGCCCAGCTGCTCTGCAAGAGGTCGGCTCCTGTCTCAGACCCTTCGAACACCCAGGGTTTGTCTCCAGGTACTTCCTGGTGCCAAACAGACAGGGCAATCTGCATGGCCTGAACATCATTCCGTGCACCTTCAGGATGGTCACTCTGTCTCAGATCATACCATCTCTCCAGCAAAACACATGGTTTTGCTCTCTGGATCTTTAGGACACTTTTTTTCACATCCCAATCCTGGGACCAGGGACAAGCAGTAACCAAGCAACAGCTCCAGACTGCCATGGACATTGACGACTCCTGTGCCTGGTCCATGGCAGCTGCAGTGGCTATGTGCCGCAAAGCCTGACTGAGGATCTCGACCTTCACAGCAGATACCCAGCACAAGCTGGTGGATGTCACCTTCCTGGCTACCGACTTGTCTGAACCCGGGTTCGAAGGGTACCTCACCCATATTGGGAAGTCCAGTGCCACCTTGGAGTCAGTGACATCCGCTCAGAGAGATGTCAAGGGTTCTAAGCAGAATAAGAAGACCTTTTGGCCCCTCTCTGCCCCTGTGGCCAAACTAGCCTAGCCTCAGGCTGGACAACAGGTGCAGGCCTGGTGACCTCAACCCATGTCTGTGGCCACGGTCATCCATAAGCTTGGAGGCAGAGGCTCTGGTGGCTCCTCAGCCTCAGCTGGGCTGTCTGCCACCTCCAAGTCTGCCCAGTGACAGGATGAAGGGTGCCTCCCTCATGCCCATCGTGTCTCCCCTTGGTACTTCTATGGGGCTGGGGCCTGCTTCCCCACTTCCTTTCCACCTGGTCCACTGTCTCCATGGACAGGTGGCTTTTCGAGGTGGTTGGTCAGGTCTGCCTCTGGAGTTTGAGGCGTACACGCCTTGACGAGCCTGCACCTCACGGGAGGGTATCATGTCCGTGGACATCCTGTCGGCCCTTCTGGACAACACTGCCCAGCTGCTCTGCAAGGAGGTCGTGGCTCCTGTCTCAGACCCTTCGGAACACCCAGGGTTTGTCTCCAGGTACTTCCTGGTGCCAAAACAGACAGGGCAATCTGCATGGCCTGAACATCATTCCGTGCACCTTCAGGATGGTCACTCTGTCTCAGATCATACCATCTCTCCAGCAAAACACATGGTTTTGCTCTCTGGATCTTTAGGACACTTTTTTTCACATCCCAATCCGTCCGTCCCACCACCAGTTCCTCCGGTTCCAGGCAGATAGGATCCTTTACGAGTTCCAGGCCATGACATTCAGCATGTCCTTGGCCCCCAGGGTCTTCACCAAATGCATAGCAGTGGTGGCAGCCTACCTGAGGCATTGAGGAGTCCAGGTTTACCCCTACCTGGATGACTTGCTGATTGTGGGTTCCTCCAGGTGGGAGGTTTAATGGTCCAGGGATCTGGCCCTCCAGAACTCCATCTCTCTTGGCCTCCTGGTCAATGAGGCCAAGTCAGAACCTGTGCCCTCACAGATGATCAACTTCATAGGGGTTGAGCTTGACTCTTGCAGAGCCAGGGCTCGGCTCTCGGTGGGCAGGGTGGAGGATCTCTCCTTCTTTGCCTGATCATTTCTGGTTTGGCAGTTATCCCCTGCTTGGGACTTCCTGCACCTCCTGGGATACATGGCAGCATGCACCAGCATGGTATGTTGGGCCCACTGGAGAATGCGCTCTTTGCAATGGGAGCTGGCCTGCCAATGGTCTCAGCGCAAGGGCCACTTCGACCAACCAGTTACTGTGATCCAGTTGATGTGGGATGCCTTCCAGTGGTGGGTAGTCCTGGAGCATCTGCAGGAAGGTATCCCATTTGTCTGCTCAGAGCCGATGGTCATCCTGATGACCAATGCCTCCCTCCAACCAGCTGGCGGACGCTTTCAGCTGTGTGGGCGAGGCATCTCATGAGTGGTCTCTCCACCCAGAGGTAGTGTACAGTTTGCTCTGCCAGTGAGGCACCCTCTGGTGGGCCTGTTTGCCTCGCGGGAGAAGACAAAGCTGAGGCTGTACTGTGCCCACCCCATCTCAGCAGGGAACGCTGCAGGAGATGCCTTCTCAAGGCCCTGGACCCCAGGCCTTCTCTTTGCCTTCCCTCCGTTGCCCTTGATCCACAAGGTGTTGCTTAAGGTGAGGAGGGACAAGGCACGGGTGATCCTGGTTGCTCTGGACTGGCTATGCCAGTTCTGGTACCCTGATCTCCTCAGCCTCAGCAGCAGGCCCTTGAGGCGTCTTCCTCTCCACCTGGACCTGCTCTCCATAGGGGAAGGTACTCCATCCGGACCTTCAATCCCTGCACCTAACAGCCTGGTTCCTGAGCTGCTAGAGTTCTAGGCTTTGGGTCTCTCTGAAGATGTCCTCATTGTGGTCGAGGCATCTGGGAAGGAGTCAACCCAAAAATGCTATGCCTTCAAATAAGAGGATCTCCATTTGGTGCCCCGTGCTCCCACCATGTGATTTTTTTGTAACTTCGCTGCGCAAAAACTGTGTGACCGACTGAAATGAAAATTGTTAAATGAAGACATGTACCATGGCACACCGTGTGTCCAGAATTGTGTGTACATCCATTCAACGGTCGCACAGCGCCACGAGCAAACAACGTAACATGCACAATTCAGCAACCGAAAGAGCCAATGACCTGAAAATGAGCACAGTGAAAGATAAATTAAAATCTTTGTACATTCCAAATGCCAGGCAAATCGGACACACGGTTCAGAAGTTACTGAAGTTAATGAACCAAATGTTCATTCGTCGGGAGTAGCATAATTCCGCACCTGTTAATGTTCCACACACAAAACCACTATAAGGCACCTCTGTGCCACTAGGGCTACCTGCGTTATAAATTTAAAGGCAGTATCACCATATAGAATGCTATGCGAAAAACGTTAACTGCGTTACGCAGTATCTCTGCAGTGATTATCTTTCAAACATGTAAACAGCATAATTCACATCTCCAGGACATCCACTCAACACCCTCCAAATTTCATGTGAAAAGAACAAACCGTTCCAGAGATATTACATTTTTATGTTTCTGTACCTTTAAGAAGTTTTCCACTACAAAACGGCAATATTGTGGCCGAAAATGCACTAAAATGGTGGACCTGGAGGCAGAAAAATCAGTAACTGCGAAGCAGACCAACTTCAAATGGCCATAACTCTGGAACGGAACAACATTTTTTTACCTAATGAAAACTGGCATGTTCCTTGAACAAAGGTCTTTCTACCGGCCAAGTTTCAGACCAATCAATCACATACTGGCTGTGCTATGCATCATGGAAGACAGTGCAGAAAAATAGCAAAAACGTAATGTTTTGCACTGCACAATGCAAAAACAAACGGTAATGTTAACGCAAATGGTGATGGAAATAATAAGGTAAAATAAAATAGTAACGGTAACGCAAACGCAAGCGCGAAAGGTAATGCACATGGTAACGCAAACGTAAATGATAATGCAAACAGTAAGAGAAACGCAAGTGCAAACGTTAATGAAAACAAATGGTAATGCAAACGGCAACACAAACGCTAACGGCAACAGAAACGCAAACGTTAACGAAAACAGTACTGCCAGCAGAAATGCAAACAGTAACAAAATTGCAAACGGTAACACAAACGCAAACTGAAATGCAAATGGTATTGGCAACAGCGACGCAGAAGGAAACAGTAACACAATTGACAACGGAAATGCTACCAAAAACACAAACATTAAGGCCAACAGAAACGCAAATGCAAACGGTGACGAACATGCAAACAGTAACGGTAATGCTACTGAAAACACAAACAGTTACGGTAACACTAACGATGACGCCAAAAGGAACACTAACACAAATGGAAATGCAGACGCATATGCAAATTGTAACATGCACGGTCACGGTAACGCAATTGGAAATGCAAACGCTTACGGTAACACCAGTGATGACACCAAAGGAAACACAAACGGAAACGCAAACGGAAGCGCATATGGAAACGCAAATGGTAATGCACATGGTGACGCAAAAGGAAATGCAAGCAAAAATAGTAATGGAAATGCAAATGGTAACAGTAACGCAAACGCAAATGCAAACGGTAACATACACGGTGACATAAACAGAAACGCTAATGCAAATGGTTACGGAAATGCAAGCGGAAACACTAACTAACAGTAACGCAAACGCACACACTTTTTTCCCAAAAAGGTGCATTCAGAAGCACAGAGAATACAAAGAATGTATACATATTCATGGTCCTTGGAGCAGAAAAAGAACACTTGGAATACTAAATTGCTTATATCTCAGGAACCGTACGACATAGAAAAAAAATTAAAATCCCATATTATTTATGACTTTCTTGGCTACTTTTGTACTTAGTCCCCTAGTGGGGGTCTAAGAATTTTTCTGATGAAAAGTCCGTTATCTGGAAGCGCTTTGAGATATCACACGTGTTATGCCAGGCGCTGTAATATTAGCCTTTGGGAAAAATCGACAACTTTGGAGTGCCGTAACTTTGCAGCCCTCTAATATTTTGTCACCAAACCACCAAAAGGCACATCTGTGGGATCTTGGCTTTCTTCCCTCCAAATTTCAGTCCAAAAGACCAAACCATTCTTTTGCAGCAGGGTGGCAAAGATTCCCCATTGTTTTGGGCATAGTGTCGCAAAGTACTTTCGCAAATCATGACACTTTCTCAAATAAAATCAAGAAAGTATTTGCACATGCGACTACTACTTTGCGATACTCTTTTACAAAATTAAAAACATATTTCTGGGGTGTTTACCCCAAAAAGACATGGTTAGCATCCTCAGGGCTCGACTAGGTGAACACAACAAGAATTGTGTCCATAGAGGGTCCCAAATTTAAATGGCAAGCATTTCTGTGACCACTAACTGAAAGCAAGATGGCGGATTTGCGACACTACAAGGGTCATTTGTGACACTAAAAACTGCATTTGCGACACTTTCGCATATTTTGTTAACTTTTCCCATTGACTATAATGGGAAACTTGTTTTTTGAATAAGTTTTGAACCTTTTAGTACTGTTTCACGAAATCTTCGAAATTCACATCAGGGACCCCGGCTGCATCTTCCCTGAGGGTTTCAGACCGGTCGCACAAACCATGCGACCTGTGAAGTAGCGAGCAAAGAATGCGCCAAAATGCAGAGTTTGGCATGCGGTGCTCTCAGCAACTCCGCAACTGAATATCCGGACCGTTCACAAAACTTGGCAGATCTAGAGAACTGTGGTACCGGACTGTGCATTCCAAATTTTAGGCAAATCCGTCATACGGTGGCAAATTATTAAGCTGACAAATTTCAGATTTAACCTTAAATCGGGTACTCAACCCTAACTATAGTGGCACTACTGTGCCACTATAATAACTGAGCCACTATAATATATATATACTCATATATATCAGGGTTTTAAATAATTGATTAGCAGTTTTTTTCTTGGGACAATGCTAACTGTACAGAAAGTATTCATACAGGTTTTCTAAAAGTGTTATGTTTGTTAAACACAGTGAGGCAAGTGCTATGCATTTTCACGATGTTTTAGCACTTTTATGAGCAAAACGCTAATCAATTTTTGGAGTTAAATAAATCCCTGTATATGTGTTGTATATATATGTATATGTATATATATATATATATATATATATATATACACACACACACACAAGGGCCCAGACCCTGTCTTTAATCAAACCCAAAGAACCTCCTGACCCTCCTTTTCCCTGCTGTGTCCTTGTAGTTCCATGGCCTTTATACCTTCCTTTGCATATAAAGCAACCTACCCCTCTCCTCCCTACCCTATCCTTTCTAAACATGTTATAACTCAACATGGCCACCTGCTAGATGTGGATGTTGGTGCACCATAATTCTGTTATGGCCATGAGATCCAGGTCCACCTTCACAAGAGTAACCTTAAGGTCAACAGTTTTGTTTCCTAGGCTCCTTATGTTGGCGCACATGGCTTTCCACTCCTTTTGTCCCTCCCTGCTTCTACTTTGTCCTCCCTTCCCAAGTCCATCCTTCACCCTTCTAATTTCACTGGTATTGTCCGTCCTCATTTTATCCTCCCTCTGCTCACCCTCCCTAGTATTTTTCTCAGCCTTAGTTCCACCTCTCAACCCTCCTGTCTTTTCTTCCTTTGCTCCTATTCCCCATTACAAATGCCATCCTTGGCATTCCCAAACTATGAGGGTTTGAGTTTTTGTGCGGTAGCAACCCCAGTCTGCATTAACATTGCCTTTTTGCAATGAATTTACTATGTTTTTGATACGATATGGTAGCTTAGCAGAACCCCTTCCTCACCTGATTCCTTGGGGGTGGGGGTGGGGAGTTAGAGTTGGAAACCCTAACATCACGTTTTTCTATTTTTGTCACTTAAATTTGAACCCTAACTGGTGCGTCAAAGACTTTTGGTGCCAAAATGTGGCTGCTGGTTTTAATCATCTCCCCGGACAAATCTGCAGACTTTGTGGGAGTTGGACTCGGGACAGAAACTAATCACACGTCTCCGATTCTACTGTTCTGGAGTGGGTAGCCGCAAGGAAAAACATGGCTGCTTCTTTTAATCAGTTCCCTGGTCCCATCCTCAGAGTTTGTGTAGGGAGGGGAGTGCGAAGGATCCATTTTTTTTCCTGTATAGCTGTTTGGCCCTTATGTCACCACCTTCACCTTCCTTTCAGGCCCCTTTCAGCCACCCTCAGCGCAATCACCATACCTCCCACCATCTAGGTCAGTGTGGATCAACACGGAAAAGGGCCCTAGGGATCTGGCTACTGTCATTTTCATTTAGACAGCTCAAGGCACACTATTTTTAAAATGTTCTCCCAGTCCCCTCTAAGTCCCTCCAACCTCCCCCAATGTCAAGCCACTGCAGTGCAAGGCAGTTGCCACCCCTGAGAGGGAGCAGACTCCCTAGCTCACCACAAGAGGCCACCGCATGGACTAGGTAGCACTGCACTGGGTTGCACTCCCCAGTCCTGGTCACTCTGTAGCTTGGGTCATTGGCACAGAAGCACAACGCCCTTATGAAGAGCCTTTGGGTGGCCCACTCTAGCTATATTTTTTCCAGTTAGAACCCTGATTATTCTTTTCTGTGCAGTGTATGTACCCAAACTAACTGAGCATAAATGCAACATCTTTTTAGCAGTTTGGTCCTGATTCTGTCTAGTTTTATAGCTGGGAAGTGCTTATACCTTGAGGGGTTAAGTTCAAGGATCTCCCAGTAAGTGATTCTGGTGGGATCTGAACCTGGGTCTCCTGGTTTTCAAGCCTGTGTTCCAAGCACTTGCCCTTTACATATGTTTTCTAGTTTATTCGGTAGCATTATGCGTATTTGTTGCCTAGACACATTTAGAAGTCAGCACTTCCCTAAAATACTGAACTATGTGGCTCTATTGGGAATCCTAATATCTAGAATTTAAACAGACTCAAAGGGTAGCCTGTTCAGAACACATGCAAACTCAGACTTTAAGGTTTGCTAGTACCTGCAAATGAGCGTGTGAGACCAAATGCTTTATCAGTTGTGCAGTATACCTTCCCCACCATATGAGAGCAGTGTTACACAAATCACAGACCCATGTTTTGCCAGTATAGGGAATGATGCAAAAAACAACCATCTGAGGGCTAACATCCCTGTTTGCGTGGCACAAACTGTTAAGCTGTGCTGCCCAAAGTGTCTCAGTTTAAAAAAACAAGACTAAGGCACTGCACTTTTGAATCCAGACGGTCTTATAATGCAAAGATATTCTTTGTACACAAAACAGTATGTTGCTGTCAGTAGATAGAGGAAGCATACGATGCTTGCTGCCCCAGTGGATTGCAATCTTAGCTTTGGTCACAACTGAAATGTGCTTGCTTGCTGGACCTGTCTCAGTTCCTAACAGACAGTTGGCAACAACACAAGGGGTTTGACTTTCAAAAGTGTGGATGCAGGCAATGTGCCTTGTGTCCAGCATCACCCGCTGTTACCATAACCATAACCCTTTATGATGAATGAGATGCTATGTTTGAAACCTCATTTGATTTGTAACAGTTGGACTCAGTTTCTGGCACGCTGTGTCCAGTACATCTGTTGACATAGATTTAGACAGTCTAGGCAAAAGAAAAAGGTTTAGCTAACTCAGTCCATAAACACAGAAACAGAAACATAGAATCTGCTGGCAGATAAGGATCTCTTGCCCCCCCCCCCGAGCCTGCCCATTTATCCCTGTCTGTAATATCACTGCAGATCGTACTAAACCTCTTGCCCATTCACTCAGCCCCCTTCTCTTTCCCTAAGATTCCATTGTGCCTGTCCCATGCTTTCTTGAACCCCACCACTGTTTTTGCACCCACTACCTCCGTTGGAAGACCGTTCCAGGAATCCACCACTTTTTCAATGAAAAAGTACTTCCTCACATCTCTCCTGAATCTGCCTCCCCTCCAGCTCCTTATTAGGCCCCCTTGTCCTTGAGTGCCTTTTTGCTTATATAATACTTCCCTCCTGTACTTTATTAATCCCCGTGAGGTATTTAGAGGTCTCTGTCATATTCCCCCTCTCCCTCTTCTCTTCCAGGGTGTATATATTTAGATCCTTAAGTCTCTCCTCATAGGGCTTCTGATGCAGACCCTGCACCATTTGTGTTGCACTCCGCTGGACTGCTTCCACTCTGTCTATGTCGTTCTGGAGATACGGTCTCCAGAACTGGGCACAGTACTGTAGGTGGGTCTTACTAGAGAGCTGTACAGAGATAATATCA
Source organism: Neoceratodus forsteri (assembly GCA_016271365.2). Lineage (NCBI taxonomy): Eukaryota > Metazoa > Chordata > Ceratodontiformes > Ceratodontidae > Neoceratodus > Neoceratodus forsteri. The sequence continues at coordinate 185,899,889 of CM057459.1, read as the reverse complement.
CCTCCCTCTTTCTGCTGGTGATACCCCACTTTGTACACCCCAGTATCCCACTAACCCTCCCAACTGCCTTGTCACGCTGCCTGACCACCTTTAGGTCACCCAATATGATTACTCCCAGATCTGTTTCCTGCTTGGCAGATGTCAGTATCACTCCTCACATTTTGTACTCTGCCCCTGGGGTTCTGTGCCCTAAGTGCATTACTTTGTAGTTTTTCATGTTGAAACCCAGCTGCCATACCCTTGACTACTCCTCGAGTTTTCTCAGGTCTCTGCTTATCCTTTCAACATCTCCCCCACCTTCCCAGAGAGTACACCCTATTGTAGATTTTGGTATCATCCGCAAAGAGGCAGACTTTCCCTTCTAGCTCCTCTGCAGTGTCACTTATAAAGACATTAAAGAGGACCATTCCTAGCACTGATCCCTGAGGCACCACGGTGGTCCCCCTCCTTTCCTCGGCGTGAACTCCGTTTACCAACACCACCCTCTGCTGCCTATCCCCCAAACAATTTCTTACCCAGTTTACCACCTTTGGATCCATTCCTAAGCTACCTAGCTTGCTTACTAACCTCCTATGTGGAACTGTGTAGAAAGCCTTACAGAAATGTAGGTAGGCCATGTCCACTGCTCCACCCTGCTCTTAATTCCTTGGTCACCCAATCAGAGAAATCTATCAGATTCATTTGACATGACCCCCGCCCCCAGGTAATTCCATTCTGCCTCGTGTCTTGTAACCCACTAGATTAAAGATATTCAGCAATCCTTTCCTTCAGCAGTGACTCCATTAACTTTCCCAACACCTATGCCAGGTCGTCTGGCCTGTCATTGCCAGGCTGTTCGCTGCTACCACTTTTGGGAAGTGAGATTACATCTGCCCTCCTCCAGTCCTCTGGAACCACTGCTGTTTCCAATGAGCTGTTAAATAGGACTGACAGAGACAGCCGTTACCTCCCTCAGCTCCATCAGTACCCATGGATGCATCCATCTGACCCCATTGCTTTGTTCACTTTCAGATTAACGAGTCCCTTTAGGGCAGTCTCCTCTGAAAATGGACAAGTGTCTACATCCCTCCCTCCAATGCTCCTGTTACCTTTTTGTGGCCCCATCTCTTCTTTTTCTGTGAAATGAACAAAATTATTTGTTCAGGATGTCTGACTTTTCCTGGTCTCCCTTTGCATAGTCTTCTCCTTCACTTTTTAACCTTATGATCCTATCCCTGGTCTTCTTCCTTTCACTTACATACCTGAAAAATGTGTTGTTCCCTTCATCACCACCTGGGCTATTCTCTCTTCAGTTCGTGCCTTTGCGCTCCTTGCTGCACTCCCTACTTCCCTCTGTTTCCCCTGGTACACCTCCCTATCCTTCTCCCTCTGTGTTCCCTTAAACCTTCTAAATGCTACCTTTTTTTCTGCCACCTCTTTCGAGAACCATAGCAGTCTCTTTTTCCTCTTGCTTTTGCTCACTTGCTTGATGCAGAGGTTTGTTGCTTTCTCTATTGCCCTTTTTAGCTTACCCACTGTTCCTCCACCCCACCTATTGTAGGTCATCCCCTTGCCAGGTTTACCTAAGGCATTGAACTATCCTTTTAAAATCTGCCCTCCTGAAGTGCAGCACCCTTAACCCTTGTGTGGTTCAGTTCTGCAGCCGTCCTTATATTGAACCACACTGTACAGTGATTGTGGTTCCCCAGGTGACCTCCTACCTTCACGTCTGCCACACTGTCCATGTTAGTACCAGGTCCAGTATTGCCCCATCACAAGTGGATTCACTGACTAGTTTCCTGAGGAATGTCCCCTGCAGAGACTCTAGAACGTCCTTGCTTCTAACTAAAGCTGCAGCTGAGAGGTTCCAGTGTACATCTGGCAGATTGAAGTCCCCACTAGTAGCACCTCCCTTTTTTCTGCCATCTTGCCAGTACCTTCCAGCTCTGCCTCCCATCTGCTGCCCTAGTGATTCTTTGGATCTGTTTCTCATTCCTCTGGGGCGTGGCACCATGTAGGCACCTAACCTCCCTCTCCTCCTCTTTCTTGTTCCCAAATTTATCCCCCTACCAATTGAGTCCTCCATCAGAAGATGCTTCCTCCTCCTGTGGGGTCCTCTTTCTCCTTTCTTGGGGCCTCCGCTCTGGAGAACACCCACATCCTCCCCAGCCACTACCACGGGTGCTTCCTCTGACCTTACTAGAGCGGCGTAGGAATTGAGCAGTGGTACCGGTTGAGGAATGTGCCTCTGACCCACCACTCCCACTCTTCCAGGGTCCACCATAGCCCAGCCTTTCCTTCTCCCTGATATCTTCAATGGTAACAGTATCTGACTTAGTGGCCCCCCCTTTTTTTTAATAATTGGATTTTATTAAGTTTTACAATATAATACAAAATATTGCAAAAACAGAAAAAACACTTCAGCATGGTCAGCAGAGAATACATACAGACATTTCTTCTATATAAAAATAAATCTGTTGTACAACTATAAGCTTCAGCACCAATAGGTGGTCTCAGGAACACTTTTTCAAAATGAAATACCTGTTCCCACACAACACCTGTGGATATTCACATTGCCTCACTTAGCCTCCTGGCCAAGCCTGCAATTATGGAACAAACTGAGGTTCTGTTGAAGCATATAATGCACCCTAATACCCTTGTCCTGCTGTTATCTGATGGAAAATGTAAGACATTCTAGACTTGGTGGTGCCTGGGTGGGTTAAGAGGTCCCTCAGATCCTAGCCAGTTGTCCTGAAGTCCAACAACTGCCTCCTTCAAACCAGAGAGGTGCATGCAGATGGAGCAGCAGTATAGTCTCTAGACAGTCTTTCTGAAAACTGTAAGTGCACAGCCACTGCACTTCACTACTGCTAGCATTCCCAGCTGCTAGATGTCCTGTGTTACTTGGCAAGACTTATGTACCCTTACCCCTGAATTGCTGTTCCTAGCTTTCCCATTTTTTATTTGTTGCTACTTGTGTTCTCCCGTACCTGGTCTAAATGCCCTTATGCTGTTACCCTAGAGATGGTGTTGCTCCTATTCCCAGTTTTAGGCCTCTCTTTTACCTTTCTACCTTCCTAGATTCCCTTTTTTATGGCTGCAGGGGCAGAGCCTGCAGACATCTTGCTTCAGAAAAGCACTCACCGGCTCTGGAACCAAGCGAACAACAGTAATTAAGTTGATGCATGATACCTCCACCAGCTGATCAGCTGAAGGCTTTCACCGTATCCCTGCTATGTCTATCTTCTCCACTGCACCTTTTCCTTCTCCACTGTACTTTTTTTTCTTCAAACTATTTGGAAGTGAGCCTCCAGCTGTATCGGCTCTTCATGGACAGTGAGGCTTTCTGCAACATGAACTGTAGCACAACAAAGCTGTACAAGAAGACCAAGTTCACTGAGTTTCCCAAGCTACAGATCTTTTGTGACATTGTGAAAAGCGTGCAGTGCCTGAAGAGATGCAAACAGGGGCTGCCCTTCTGACAGTCCCAGCCCACTGGAGACCCTACAGTACTTCAAGAAGAAAGAGAGAGAGAGAGCCCTATAAATTCTTATACTTTGCATACTTTATGGTTAAAAAAAGAAGTTGTACCTTACAATTTGTTTTCATTTTATTTTTTAGAGTAGTGCTTTTTTTTGGTTTTTTTGTTTTTTTTTACACCTCACTTGCACTCAGGACCACTGTACGAGTTGTGCAGGGACTCCCAGAAGAGAGAGCCATATAAACTCCAGCAATTTAAAGAAAATAAACATTTTGTCATGTGCCTCAATCACATTCAAGACCAGTGTATGAGTAAGGCAGGGCAAGGACCCCTAGAAGAGGGGGAGAGAGACATATAAATTCCTGCAATCCGAGTACTTTGAGTTAAAAAAAAAACACACAGTACTTTTTCAACTGCTTTTGTGATCCTCCCAGCTGTCTAAAGCTGAGAAGCAAAATGTTTCACTGCTAATTATTTGCTTTATACCACATACCATTTGGTAGTTCAAAAACAACACTTTGTCCCCAAGATTCTACTTACATCTGAGCACGGCTGTCTCTGTTTTTGCGCCCTCCCTCGCCCCTGTCCAGATGAACTTATAGCACACACTGCAAAAAAAGTAAAACTTTGCATTTCATAGAATGAGCTAAACTTAATAAACAGGGTATGTGATGGTTGGCACTTAATTATAGCCTTTTTCAAAATATTTCAGTCAGGGAGAAGCAGAATTTTGCTTGCACCCAAGTTCCTGCGGTCACATTTCTTTATTTAAATCTGAACACAAAACCCAAGGTCATTTATTTACAAAAAACCAAAACAAATAAAAAAAAAAAAACAGGATGGTCCTAATTAGCTTCAATCTAAGAAACTGCAAATTGCTCTCAGCCACCAACTGCAGACTTTAAAACTTAAGTAAGAAGAGATAGCCCCATAAATTCCTTCAATTTGCCTACTTTAAGGTTGGAAAAAAAAAGTTGTAGATTACAATTTTTTTCTTTTTTTTTAAAAGCAGAGCTTTTTTTTCTGTTAAAGTTGAGAAACTTTTTTTTCCTATGCCTCATTCGCATTCAAGACCACTGTATGAGTTGGGCAAGCAGGGACTCCCAGAAGAGAGAGCTATTTAAATTCCTGCACTTTGAGTACTTTGAGTTAAAAAAAAAAAAAAAACAGTACTTTTACAATTGCTTTTGTGATCCTCCTGGCTGTTTAAAGCTGAGAAGCAGAATGTTCCACTGCTAACTATTGGCTTTATAATAAAGTTTAACACACTACTTTTTCTACTGCTTTTGTGATCCTCTTGTCTGTCTAAAGTTGAGGACTATACAAATACTTAACTTGATATAACTTGGTGTGATTAGACAAAGTAGGCAAAAGCCCATTAAATTGTCTTCCACTCATAGTGGGTTTATATCCCAGTTGTATTATTCAGTAAGAAATTGTCCAGAAGTTTTTTTTTAATTATTCAAACGAGGGAGCATTAACTAATAAATTTGGTAATTTATTCCAAGATCTAGCTACATGTAAGTTAAAATAGTTAGAACGCCTAACAGTGTGTACCCTAGGTATCAAGATTTGTTTATTATGGGATCAAAGAGTATTTCTTCTTTGTACTAATCGAATACCACATTGGTTCCTCAGTTCATGATTATGCATGGCTTTATACATGAATAAAAAGTCTCCACTAACTGTTCTGGTTTTTAAGGAAAAAAGTTTTAGTTTTTTAATCTACTCCCATATTCCATATCTTTAAGTCCTTTAATGGATTTAGTAAGTCTTCTTTGGATTTTTCCATTAATTTGATATCCCATTTTAAATAGGGACTCTATAAGGGTGTACCATAGTCTAGATGAGGAATAATATACATTCTATAAAGTTTAAGATACAGTCACTTTCCCTAGTTAGAAAAACTTTATTGATGGGAGGAGCCTGTTTGCAGTTTGAGCATTTTTTTGACAATGGGTCGAGGCTGACATCTTGGAATCGACCCATATACCAAGGTCCTTTTCACTAGATATACTGTAGCTCTTAATATTTTACCATTGAGTTGGTATTTGTATCTATGATTTTTACCTCCAAAATGCAGAACACCACATTTATTATCATTAAATGACATTTTATTTTCGAGTCCCCATTGTTCTATCATTAAGAGATCATGGGTTAATGTTTAATATTTTGAGTAGGAGGATATGTCTCTTCCAATCTTCGTATCATCCACAAACTTGGAGACGTTACTACTAAGACCCCTACCCATATCACTGATACATTGTCCAAAAAGTAGGGGTCCCAATACAGAACCCTGTGGGGGCCCCACTGGTGACATTGTTATATTCTGAGCAAACAGTGTTTATCCTAACTGAATACTTTCTATTTGTAAGCCAGTTAAGAATCCACCTGACTAAATATTTGTTTATTCCCATTTTTAATAGCTTCATAATAAGCAGATCATGAGATACTGTGTCGAAAGCTTTTCCAATGTTGAGAAATATAACATCATCAGGTACCCCTTTATCCATGTGATCACTAACATAGTTGAAAAAGGACACTAGGTTTGTTATATAAGAAAGACCATTTCTAAAGCCATGCTGAAAATGGTCCTGAAGATCTAGCCTGGTAACCTCCTTTTCAATGACAGTTTTTAGCACCCTTTCCATGAGTTTACAAGAAACTCATGTAAGGCTGCTAGGCCTATACTTGATAACATAGTTTTTGTTTCCCTTCTTAAGAACTGGGACAACAATAGCCCTTTTTCAATCAAGGGGTATAAGGCCTGTGTCTAGTGACCTATTAAATAGTAAGGTAAGGGGGTATACTGAGACTTGCGATAGTTGTTTAAGGACTATTGGGCTAATGTGGCCTGGCCCAGGAGAGGAAGTTGTTTTTAAGTTACATAGTTCTTCCAACACCATTTTGGAGCAAACTGTTATTTGTGGGGTCTCATCCATACAGAGATTGTATGTACCAAGATCTCCTGGAGAAAATACAGAAGCAAAATATTGATTGAAACCATTTCCTTATTGTCATTGATCAGGTTACCATTTTTATGTATAGTGTTTATTTTACCACTATCCTGTTTATTGCTATTTACATAAGCATAAAAGTTTTTGCTGTCTTTTTTATTTGCTAGCATTTTTTTAATTAGATTTTTTCCTTTTTAATAAGTGATTTAAGAATTCGTTGGTGTGTTCTGTATATCATTAGCCTGGTGGGGGAGGAATATTTTTTATGTTTCCTAAAAGCATTAACTTTCCTTCTCAGTTGTGGAAGACTAGGTTTGCTGGCCAAGGCACCTAGCTTCACATCAGCTCTTTCCTTCTAGGTTGCTTGAAAGGACAGAGCAAAGAACCTTACCAGAGCAAGAGAAAGGATTAAGACTTCTTTTGGCTAGGCAGATTTACTGTGTGTTGTTATTTTTATTTTGTACTCACAGGGATTGTTACTGTTTGTTGCTAACATGTTACTGCTTTATTTTTCTCTGATTCAAATTGTTGTTGCTGGGTATACCTTCTGCTGCATTATTACAAGGTGTGCCTACAGGTGCATGCTAACAGATTACTGCTATAATCTTCTGACTCAAATTGTCTTTTGCAAGGTATATCTTCTGTTACTGCTTTATTTTTCTCTGTAGCAAAGTGTTTCTTACAGGGTATATCTTCTGTGAAATTATTACAGGTGGTGCTTACATTTTTGTTACTTTTTATCATTAGGCTAAGCAAAATTACTGTTTACCACTATTTTATTTTTTTTGCTGAAAAGGTTTTTTGTCTCAGGTGTTGCAGTCTCCTTCTCACATTGAAGGAGCTAATTGCTTTCCTCCCACAGCTCTTCCAGGGGATTAGGTGTGTATCTGGGGGGGGGGGAGCTGGCAAACTATCAGTAACTTCCAACAGAAAGCGGGGTTAAAAGGTCAGGTTAGTTGATATCTTGGAGGTGGAAGACTAGGTTTGCCGGCCTAGGCGTCTAGCTTCACCTGAGCTCTTTCCTTCTTGGTTGCTTGAAAGGACAGAGCAAAGAACCTTACCAGAGCAAGGGAAAGGATTAAGACTTCTTTTGGCTAGGCAGATTTACTGTGTGTTATTATTTTTAATTTGTACTCACAGGGATTGTTACTGTTTGTTGCTAACATTTTATTGTTTTATTTTTCTCTGATTTAAATTGTTTTTGCTGGGTATACCATCTGCTGTATTATTACAAGGTGTGCCTACAGGTGTGTGCTAACAGATTACTGCTGTAATCTTCTGATTCAAATTGTCTTTTGTAAGGTATATCTTCTGTTACTGCTTTATTTTTCTCTGTAGCAAAGTATTTCTTACAGGGTATATCTTTGAAATTATTGCAGGTGGTGCTTTACAGGTTTTACAGTTTTATCTATCTTTAGGATAAGCTTTCAGGGTTACTGCATTTGTTGCTGACTGATTGTTTCTGCTCTTACCTACTTGCTTCTTTCATCCGTGGTTCTTCTTTTTCGGCAGGGGAATTCATTCACATATCTGGACTGAGTAGTACGGTATGGGCTGCACGCCCATTGGCTCACGCTGTGAACCAATGGGCGTGCAGCCCACCGAGCTGTCAGTCGGTGGGCAGCGGGGTGGCAGGCAGGTGGTGCTGCTGCCCGCCAGCTGACGGGGAGCGGGCGGTGGGCTCAGTGGGCGGGTGGGGACGGGGTACACTAGACCACCAGGGTAGTAGGGTATTTTATGAGTTACAAATGCCCACGATCGGGCAGCGATCAGTCCACTGGACCACCAGGGATATTGGACGGGGACTTATTCTTCAAGACAAATGCCCGCGATCGAGCACATAGTGGTCCACTGGACCATGTGCAACCCTTTTGAATATCTGGGCCCATATTTATAACTGCTGTGTAGGTTAATATGTAGTCATACTGTTCAGTGGGTTCCCCTCCTCTCTTTGCTCCCCTTCCCTCATCCCCCCTCCCACTATGCTGTTTTTATTATGAACTCATTTTTCAGGGTCTAGAATGGGAATACTTATATTTACATTATATTTATGCTATAATTGTTCTAATTTTAAGAGCTGTTACAGTATTGCTTTGCAAGTAATTTGGGTTCCCTTACTGTTTTTGTTGGAGTCACTGTCAGTTGTCCAATCTACACTGTGTGCCACTGAGCTGGATAACATATGACATCTTAAGATATCTTAAGGTATTGTACCTTATCTTAATGCACTGTATGTTAAGATATATGTGATAGCAGTACCATGGAAGGGAAGGGAAGGAGTGGAGGGGGAAGGGAAAAGGAGAAGACAGACAGGGGACCCAAATTACTTGCAAAACAGTATTGTAACAGCTCTTAGAATTAGTACAGTGATAGCATGTAAATATTGTGACACTTGGACAGCTGGTTCTGATTAATCTATGATTTTTGTAATATAAAAATGTGTTGTTGAGTGTCTCTCATGAGACATGCTGAAACAGCCTGTGGAATGACCCCCCCCCCCAGGTTTTAGTGACAAGGTGTTACCTGGAAGGCCAGGAGATAATTACAGGCTAGAAGAGGCCTACATTAAGCATCTCCTGTTTATCTAGCTTAATTGTAGCTTGCCAGCTGACAGGATAGAAAATATCCATTTTATGATGTTTAGAGGAGGCAAACCAGGTTATGTCACACAGGTGCGAAGTCATAAATGTTCCTCTAATGTCTGTAAAAACAGGATGTTGCTCACGGATGAAAGAAAGACTTAGAAATCAACCTTAATTAATTTACCTTCTGAGTGATGACATCCTGGTTGTATAATTTTTAATAAACAGAGGAGGAGCTGGGTGACACCATGGAGCAGGTAGGCTCAAGACAGTGTTTTAATTATGCTGTGAGTGACCTGTAAACACACACATGTTTGGACTCTGAAAAAAGAAACATCTACAGCACTATAAGAAGATAAGAATACATCAGGTAGACAGGTCTAAGTGTATTGTTAGTAGGAATTTGCACTTTTTAAACATTATTGTTTTAAAAGATTGTATGTTTTGTGATATATGGTTCTGTGTTTTACATTTTTATCTATTTTTAGTAAACCTCTATTTTTAGAGACTACTTGGTGTGCCTTTGAAATTCTTTTCTTTGACAATGGAAGCATATATGGTTAAAGCTGATACTGTACGAAGCTTACTGGTTTTACCAAACTGGGAACAGGTAAGAGTTTATTCTGAGGGCTTTCATAGAGGTTTTAAGGGTTCATTTTGTACACCTTGTTAGGTGCCCGTAGGCGAAAGATATCTGCCCCCCCCCCCGAAAAGCAGAATGATCTGAGTCTGTACATTGGGTACGCTAGCAAGAGGTTCATAGTTTGAATCCCTCCAGAACTTGAGACCAAAGTTTGATTCGAACCCACAAAACAGACAGAAGGGTTACCCTGTTCTGTTAACTGTTCACAATACTATGCTTGGAGGTTGGCACTATGGGAGCAGAGGGCCTGACCTGCTGAGTGTGGTTGTGAAAAATATAACTATTCTCACTCTGAACTCTGGAAATCTAGCTGTTTCCAAAGAGCAAAACAAAAAAATAATTAACATAAAAATCATAACTAAATATATCCTTTTTTTCCAATTTTAATACATTGTAATGAATGGACTAGGCAGAACATATCAAAATTTTATTTACTTTTTAAAAATGTATTCATTAACTTATTTTAATTAAATTATTACTGGATAATTCCCTGTAGGCACAAGTGCCTGTTTTCAGTAGTGACCTGGCAGCACGGGAGAGATTAAATGAATTTTATCAGTTTCACAGACAGTATGCAAGTGGAGGCTGGGGGAATCAAACCCTGGTCTGTGGGATGTAACATGCTTACTATGTTTATCTCTAGTTTACCATGACAGAATGAGTGGTGGAATAGTTGCATGTGAAGCCCGAAGATATTGTGATAACATTAGAGATGTGGAACAGTTTGTTTCTATGTGGTGTGTCCGTGTGTGTATGTGTGGTGGTGGTGGGATGATCAAGCGAGATCATATCTAATAGTATCTGGAAACTGTTGCTTAGAAGAGAAAAATAACAGTTTCCCTATTGAACTGTCATGGTGCCATCAGTGTGTCAGATGAAAAAATTGGGACAACCCACTGCACCCACAAGGGTGGATGCCCCGCCCCCTGTTCAATCCTACCTGAGTGCCTTTCTGCCAGGGAAGGCGAGACCTGTGCACTGAAGGAGACGTCAGCTCGACACAACCCGATGCTCAGTCATAGACACACATTACAGAAGGTCAGCATAGGGTTGACAGATTGGACCGCAGACAGGTTGCCTGATAGAAGAATGACTGTTCTCACCAAAGGTGTGAGTCCTGACATTGTGTGTTTCAGCGCCTCTGAAGAGAATGTCAGTAAATCATGCTTTGCTGAGATCCTCATTGCCCATAGATATTGTGCTGTTGTGGATTTTGGGGGAAGGAGGGGACATTCTCACATACTCCATCACATGATATCAATAATCATAGCCAAAGCCACAGCGTGTCACATAGAGGAGTTTGTTGCGGGTGCTGTGGCGATGGAGTCTGCATTTGTCCTCTACTGGGATATCATTCCTCCTGTACACATTGTCTGTGAAATATACAGAGTACTTGGCAGGCTTTTTGTTTGTCAACTGACAATAATCTGATTTATGGCAGTGTAAGACAGAAATATAAAAAGTAGCTGGCAGGCTGCTTCATAGAAATGACATCTCTCACAACACCATAAATCAGATCATGGTCCACTGATAAATAAAAAGACTGCCAAGTACTTAGTATATTTGAGTGTAGACATTGAGTACAGGAGGAATGATATTCCAGCAGAGGACAAATGTGTACTCCATCACCCTATCACCTCTCCTCAACAAACTCCTTATTGCGACACACTGTGGGTTAGGATATGATTGTTGTTATCATGTGCGTGATGCGAGAATGTCCCCCACACCCAAACCCACAGTAGGTACACTATCTTTGTATACAGAAAGGATCTCAGTAAAAACAGTTACCACAGACATTGTCGAGGTACTGGGAAGAATGATTTAGACAGAACAATTTTGTTTTTTTACTTGGGTGGACGTGGTCTATATTATACCCATGCCGTGCAAATTGTGGATTCTGTCTGTATAAAATGCGATGGATCCTGTTCTATTGGCAACACATGCAGCATATTTTAGTGTTAAAAACACCTAAACCCTCTTTTTACACATCTTTATCCAAACAATGCTTTGTTGGCAGAGATGTAGTGCTCCCATACTTCTTAAAGTCTTAAATTATTATTATTTTTTTTTATGTAGTTCTCCAGGCAGCAGTCATAAATCAGCAGCTGAACAGTCTTGAAGCACAGCTGTAAGGGAACATTGTTTTATACTGTAGCTTCTATGTTGAATTCCTTCACAGAGGAGCACTGCTGGAATACTGATAGCTTCCGTGGTCCTAGGCATCCCCCAGACCCCAGGCCTGTGGGGGGTTGAAGACATCATAATTCATGAAGGTCCCACACTTCTAAATTTAGCACTACACCTCTGCCTGTTGGACAAAACGGAGTTTATAATGAGACTGCATTGCCTAGCAGACATTCAGATTACACTTCTCTCTCTCTCTTTCTCTCCCAACTGTGTGTGTGTGTGTGTATGGCAGTGTACAATGATTTACTTCTGTCTGTAGGGTTTGTTAACCCTTTCAGGACCAGTCTAAGACTAAATGATAAACAGAACTCCCAACATTTCTCCTCTCTTTCTCTCTCGGAACCAGACTTATACAGGGAAATGCTGAAAGGTGAAGCTGACCAAACATGATAACTTACTTGACTTTTTTGTCAACTTAAACTTTTAAATTATTGCCCAGCCTTTTACAAATAAAGCTTACTATGTGCACTGACTGGAGGTTGATGGCTTGAATCGGTGTAGGCTGCCAGGGTACCCTGTGACTTGTGGCTGCTGGTTCCCTCTTGACTTTAGCTGCCCTTCAAGATGCTGTGCAGTTTGTGGCTATGGCCTCCCACTTCTTCCTCTGTGTCCCCCAAGCACCATAGGCCTGGGGCTGGAGCAGGTAATTGCCCCAGCCTGGCCCTGACTCACTTTCGCTTCCTCGCCATTCACTCCTCCAATCAGAACTCCCCCTTCCATCTAAACTGCTAGGCTTTATCCCTCTACGCACCTTTTGTGACTGCTCGACCCACAGAAGGCTCCGCCTGAGTGCTGAGAAGAATTAACTGTTTTCCCTACTGGGCTGAATTAGGACACAAAAACCCAGGGAGGGGCGAATAGACTAGTAATCTCCCAAAGGGGATTATATAAACATAGAAACTGATGGCAGATAATGACCGCTGAGCTCATCTAGTCTGCCCTTTTTAATTGTGATCAAATTTGCTGCAGACCCAACTTTCCCTACAGCACTGTCTCTTCCACCACCTTCCTCTCTCCTAGGATTCCTTTGTGCCCATTACAGGCATTTTTGAAACCCACCCTGGTTTCACCCCCACTGCTTTCCATGGAAGGCTGTTCCAGGAATCCACTGCCCTTTCTGTGAAGAACTACTTCCTCACATCTCTCCTAAATCTGCCTTCTTTCAGCATCATATCATGACCCCTTGTTGTACAGCACTTTTTTCTCTGAAACATATCTCCCTCCTGTACCTTATTAACCCACAAGAGGTATTTAAAGGTCTCCATACCATCCCCACTCTCCCTCCTCTCCACCAGGGTGTACATATTGAACTATTCAGTCTCTCTTCATAGGGCTTCTGATGCAGACCTTGCATCATTTTGACAGCCCTCACCTCTCTCCTTGCCGATTTCTCCTTTTTACCAATTGTTCCTCCTTCCACACCTTTCTCCTTTGACTGCTTCTTTTCCCCCTTCTTCCTTTGATAACCACTTGCTTCCTTGAGTAATTTGCATCCTGGTGGAACTCTCTCCCCTTAGGATCTCCTTAATCTCTATCTCAGCTTGTAGTGGCCCACTTTCTTTCTCCCCTATTTCTTCTATCACCCCCTCCCCCCTTGGCTACTTTAAATGTCTGTCGAAATAACATTTGAATTTTCCACTGAAGACTGTGGTTGCTTCCTGGATTACAGCAGGCTGTCACCTCGGTATAGGTTCTTAACCTTCTAGCTTGGCCCACAGTCCCCAATGTAGACATACCTCTCCTCCCTGCACCATTCCTTCTACCATTACTTGAAGGCCTTGGTGTGGAGCTCCCTCTCCTTCCACATATAGTACAACACACACTCGCCACGCACATTTAAACACATGGGAAACATAGGATCAACCAGATAACTGATCTGCCTTTACCAAAATTGAAATTTACACACGGAGCTGACTATGGCAATTCATCTTGATATTTAAGGCCATGAAACACCCATATCAAGTTAATGTATTAGCAGTCATAGTGGCTCTGACCAGAATTTGTTTTGTGTGTTGCTATTGGGGTTTTCGTGTACCTGGTGTAATTCCCTTTATACTGTTACCCTAGACAGGGTGTTACTCCTATTCCCAGTTTAGGCCTACCTTTTACCTTCCACCCTCCCCAGTAGTGAATGCAACAGGAGTGGACAGGTGTCTTACCTTAGTCATTTGGCAGTGTCCCCTGCTTTCCTTTGCTGACTCACTCTCTGAAACACAAATATGTGTGGAGAAACATTAGAGGTGGCTGCCTTTTCTCCTTCCTGTCCAACCCCTTTAAGGCAATACTTTCTGTTGGACTGCCGAGTCCCTGATTGGTCCCCTGGCTATCAAGTCACTGTGCTACAAGTGGCCTATCAGAAATTTGAGTCAGTCCCACCTCTAGTTATCAACACTCTGAGGCACCAGGCTACAGTTATCATCCTCCCCCAAACTACAGGACTGGACACCGTTCCTTTAATATGGCCCCTAGATGTGGGTTACTGTGGCTGGTCTCCAATTTATCCTTCTCTCAGCAATCTGTGCCGATGCATGGACTCTGTGCCAGGTCCCTCCACACCCACCTTTGTCCATGGAAAAGGGCTAAAGCAGACCCTTTGAAAATTGTCCTGGATGCATCATAGGCCTCAGGGCTTTGAAAATCCAAGGAAAGGAGCATACCTCTCAGCTGTTCCACACAATAAGGGCTCTTGCTCATTTTACCACTTAGAATTGTTCCATTTCATATGGAAATGCTGTGATGTTTAAGCAAAATAATACTTTGCACAAAGTATAACGTTCATGGTGTTTTCACTTATGCACTTTTGTCTCCATGACTTTGTTTTTTTTCCCTCATATTTTGAGGGCCAGTGCTGCAGGTAAACCATGTTATTGAATTTTGAATGTTAGTGTCCATATTTCTGTGACAGAAGGTTGTCAGTTATGGAGTGTCGTTAAAACTCAAGGCTGATTTATTGCTGCAGATGCGGTTGCACTTAAGAAAAAATATTGTTACATCATAAGACACAATATTATGAAATCATTATAGAATATGGCTCTTCAACTACCTAGTCATTTTCCCACGACATTTAACCTGTACTGACTTCCAAGTTGATAGTACACTTCCTATGTTGGGAAAGTAGGTAAAACACTGTCTGGTTTGCTTCTTGTATTTGCTGTGACAGGACATTGCTCATTTTTCTGTGAAAGTCTGTTGTACTCCTTCTGCAGTCCTTCCCCACCTCAGAAATTGGGCAGAAGCAGCACTCCACTTAATTATAAGTCTAATTAGCCTATTGAGGCTTCAGATTGGCTACTAGCTTGGTAATTTTTTTTTAACTCTTTTTTTCTCTCTCTCCTGCCAGACCAGGGCTTCTCTCAGGCTAAACTCACTCGACTTCAGCCCCTAATCTCCCACCTGAACCACTCCTTCTGACTGATACATTGGAGTCAGGATCTCTGCCTCTCCCGGCCCCAGAGGAGAAGGCTGAGGATCCACAGGGGGTAGGGTCGGAGTCATGGCTGGCATTGGGTGTGTGGAGCATCAGCCCCTGGAAGATCGCCATCGCCTCACCTGGCTGGCAGGGGTTTTCTGTTCTGCTTTTTCCCTCCAGGAGTGTGGCGTGCAGTAAAGCCTGCACATGGCTGCCCTACTGGCATCTACCCTAATCCTCCCCTTGTGTCAGCTGGTGTACTTGTAGTGCCCCGATCTTCATCGGGGGCCACCAGGACACCAAGCAACCCTGGATCCCTCCCCAGGAAGAGGAGCGATGTCCTCTGGATGCTCTATCCTCTCCCTCGCTCCCCTGCCGACCCCTGGCCACCCGAGTCCATCTCCAAACCTGGGTTGCCGGCCTCGTGCGAGGTGTGGCATCCAGCGCCTCAACCCTCAGCAGTACTGGGCCAACACTGGCTCAGTCATTAACGTCTTAGAAATGACCGATCCAGCTGCCAGCTGACTCTGAGTGGCAAGCACAGCTTGCGCCACTCCGCTTAAAACCTTAAGTAAATTAAAAACAAACGAGAAAAAAAGGAAATTGTTATTGCAATTAGACTTATCACACTAACACCCTCTAAGCCAGTCATTTCCTTGGATTAATGACCAGCTGGAGGGAGGTGGGCCTCGGCTGGACCTCGGGCCACCCATCTGCTCAACTGGTCATTAATCCCTCAGAAATTACCAGCTTGGCTTAGGGATTTGTGGGTTATTGCTTAAATGTTGCACCTCATTTGCTGTATCCTAGATAAAAAAAAAATTGTATAAAACTATAAAATTGGACTGTTCTGATGATCCATATGTGCTGCTGTGCTGGTGGCCCGGGTTCGGGAACAAGCACAGGAGGCCGCATCAGGGCCAGGCCATGGGCTAGCTAGAGAAACTGCCTGTGATAATGCCTTCTTCCTGGAGAGGGTTGGTGGTGGGCTCTGGTACCATGGTGACACCTGCAGGAGGACCAGGCAACTTGCTTTCCCTGCTGTGAGCCATGTGCGTATTGTTCTGATAGAGGCTGTTACTTACACCAAGGAGTGGGGGGTTTGGGGAGAAAAAAGAGAAAAAATAGCCACCATCAGAATGATGGCTTTGGCCTAAGAGACAGGGAATATCCTTGGGAATCAGGGTATATCCTTGTTCAAGATGGGTAGCTGGCTCAGGGAATGAAAATCTATATGGAAAAAAAACCCCATAAAATTCAGTAAAGTTGCCAGTGGTTTCTACAAAAGAGGCCGCAGAATCAAGGAGCAGTCACCCTGAATTGGTGTTGCATTCAATTCAAACCTGTGAAGTGAGTTGAGGTAACAGTGAGGGGACACCATGACAGCATCATCCTGCAGCTGGAGGGTAATTGGCAGAGTCAGTTTCCAGTGTCATTACTCTCTTATCTATTACCAGCATTGATTCCATTGTTCTGATTTATCAACAAAAAAGGCACTTAAACTTTTCTGTGGTTAAATTATTCATTTAGCAAATACCTTCCCTAAGCACTCAGAAGACACTACCCAGCCATTTTATCAGCACCTCTTGTTTCAAACGAGAATGAGCCGTCCCACGTTCACTTGCCTCAGTATCCCATGCAACTACTACCTCCACCATTTACCTGCCCTCCAACTGCTTCACCTTGTATTCATGACCTCTACCCTCCCATATATGCCTTTCAGAACTGTATATGTGTGTAGAATGTAAACATTGTAATGGTTTTGTTTTTTGCCATCTGTAGACTGATACTTGCCAAACTGTAGACTGTTACTTGTCAACCTAGCCTAAATAGAATTGTTAGAAATGCCTACTGCTGAAACTGTCTAGCCGGGACCCTCTTGAAAACTAGGCACCAGCTTAATGTGGCTATCTTAGTGTGCAAACTTATAAATAAATTAATACATTTCAGGTAGAATTAAACACATTCTGTCTTTTAGTACTGTATTCCTTGTATGCTGATTTGCTGTTGATTGCCTGCTTTTCTGGGAATGTACCTAAAAAAGTTATTAACAGCATTTCAAAATCCCTCAGGTTTGATGATGCATTAGCATGGTTTCAAAATGCAAAACAAGCTTTTGAAGATAATCCACCACTTCTAAACTGGTTTAACATTGATTATAAAACAGAGGATGACATTCCTGATAATTTTCAAGTAAGTTTGATTTTTGTATTGATTTTGAGCTGTATGTGCTGCGTGTTCTGACATCATATTCTTCCATCTGTGTGCATTATTTTTTCTGCTTAGTTGAATTTGCTACATATTTGAAGGTTGCAAATCAATAAAAATGTTTAGTAATGTTTTCTTTAAATCCATGTGTCCACTAATAGTGTGCTTGAAAATGTAGTGAATAAACAAGAGTTACCCTAGAATATCAGTGTTTTCTCGGAGTGCATGCTCTTAGAACCCCCGAACAGTAACATCCTCTTCTTCCTTTTTATTTATTTATTTAAAAATTGCTAACTCAGGAAAGGCACTCTGAGCCAAGGCTCGTTTCAAGGTGTGATCCGGGAGAAGGGAAAGTGAATACAATAATAACACATATATTGAGTACTAATGAAGCAGTACAATGTAAAGTGCAAGCAGTGTACAATTCAACAAGATAAATGCAGTAACAATAAAATATGTCAAAAGCTGATACCATGAGCAACATCGACATGCATTTAAAGTGACCAGAGCAGTTTGGAAAATGGCTGTGCAGTGGTAGTTGGGGAATGACGACTGATTTGGTCAGAAACAGAACCCAAGAGGAGGCCCAACAGCAGGAGTGGGAAGGGCTCCAGAAGGGGAGGGTCAGGTAGAGGGCTTACAGGGGCAGTTGGGGTTGGGAGGAGTTTTACCTGGTGCTTAAAGGAGACAGAGAAGAGGGAGAGAGAGAGAGAGGGATGAGGGGAGCAGGTTCCAGCGGGAGTGGAGATGATAAGAGAAGAGAAGGCTGACTGCCTAGCAGAGGAGGGGTATGGGGAAGGGAGAAGGTGGCAGGATCCCTGCAGTGGTGGGAGTATGAGGCAGATGGAATGGGAAAGAGGAGAGAGGATAGGTAAGAGGGTAGGGGCCCAACTAGTATTTGAAGTTGGAGGAGATGTATTGGGAGGTGGGGGAGGATGGGTAGGAAGGAGTGAGGGAGCAGTGGGAAGTATGAGTGGAGGAGTTGGTAGCAAAATGACAGAAGGGCTACAGAGGGTGTCCATTCTGGCTAGGGAATTGGAGTGGGCAGTGCTGTAGACTACTCCATATAGCTGAGTATCGGGAGAACCATTTTGGCAACCAGTTCCCAGCAGACCTGGGGAGACAGGCAGTTTTTTTGGGGGTACAAGGAACCATGTTTGGGGCAGATCTTGGAGCGAATAGCATTGAGATGGGCAGAGAAGTCAAGCCTACTATCAAGCCACACACCAAGATACTTGAAGGAAGACACCACTTTCAGTGGGGTGCCATTCAGGGTGGAGAAGACCGAAGGGGGAGGAGCCTGGCCAGTTTCTGGCTGGTGCCAAACATCATGGACACTGTTTTTTCGGTGTTGACCAGGAGTTGATTATAGTAGAACCATACCAGGATATTGTGGACATTGTGGAAGTCTTGCTGGAACAAGCCTTCCACTGCTGCTGTCGAAGGGCCTGGGGTGTAGATTACTGTGTCATCTGCATACATTTGAATATGTGAGTTGGCACAGACAGAAGGGAGGTCATTCAGGAAAATGGAGATGAGGATGGGACCCAGGATGGAGTTCTTTTAGACCCCAGACAGAAATGGTAGGAGAGCTGACAGGACATTTCCTACTTGTACTGACTGTTAACAGTCTGAGGACTGTAGAGGAGTCATACCACATGAGAGCAAGGTCCTGGATTTCAGACAGACTGACTTTGAAAAGATGGGGAATTGTCTCAAGAAACCCCTGGCAGGGAAGGAGGAAATGGGGGATTGAGGCACAGTGGGAAAATCTAAGGGAGCTGCGTTAGGCAGTTAAGCAAAACTAAGAGGAAGAAAAAAACAGTATGATTCTCAAAGGAAGTGGCCAAAAAGGCAAAAGCAAAAAAGCTGACATTCAGGCATTACAAGGAAACACAAAGGGAGAAGGACAGGGAAATGTATCTGGGAAAGCGGAGGGAAGCATCGAAAGCAATCAGTAGTGCAAAGGCGAAAACAAAGGAAAAAATAGCCCATGCAATAAAGAAAGGGTACAAGACATTTTTCAGGTATGTTAGTGAAAGAAAAAAATCCAGGGGTGGGATTGTGAAGCTAAAAAGGGAAGGAAGGGAGTGTGCGGAGGGTGACCTGGAAAAAGGGGGAATCCTGAACAAATATTTTTGTTCAGTATTCACAGAAAAGGGGAAGGGGAGGGACCATGATTAAGCAATAGAAACACCAGTAGAAGGGAGGTGGACACCAGTCCTTTTATGGAGGAGAAAGTCCTAAAGGAATTCGCAAAGCTGAAAGTAGACAAGGCAGTGGGGTCAGATGGGATACACCCCAGAATATTAAAGGAACTTAAAGAGGTGCTGGTAGCACTACTGACGGCCCTGTTCAACAAAATGCTGGAAACAGAGGTGGTTCCAGAGGACTGGAGGAGGGTGCATGTAGCCCCACTCTACAAAATGGGAGCAGGGAAGAGGTTGGCAGTTACAGGCCAGTTAGCCTGACCTTGGTGGTAGGGAAATTAATGGAAACTCTGCTGAAGGAAAGGATTGTACTATATCTTGAATCCAGTGGGGAGCAGGATCCAAGGCAGCACAGATTCACAGTGAGAGGGTCTTGTCAAACAAATCTGATATACTTGCCTGGGTGACCAGTGAAGCAGATCAGGGATGGGCAGTGAATGTGGCCTACCCAGATTTCAGCAAGTCCTTTGACACTGTCCTCTACAGGAGGCTGATAAACAAACTGGACAGCCTGGGACTGGGTCCCAGGGCGGTAAACTGGGGCAGAAATTGGTTAAGGGATAGGACAAAAAGGGTAGTGGTGAATGGAGTTTAATCTGAAGAGAGGGGGTGTCCAGCGGGGAGCCACAGGGATTGGCGCTTGGGCCAGTCCTCTTTAATGTTTTCATAAGCGACATTGCAGAGGTACTGGAAAGGAAGGTGTGCCTCTGTGCAGATGGCATAAAGATCTGCAACTGGGTCAACACTCCTGTGGGGGTGGTTAAAGAAAATGAGAAGGGATCTAAGCAAGCTTGAGGAGTGGTCAGTAGTGTGGCAGCTAAGATTCAATGCAAAGTAAGTGCAAAATCATGCATTTGGGGCACAAAAACAAAGGGGGAGACGTACATGATGGGGGGGGGGAGATACTGATGGCCACCAAACAGGAAAGGGATCTGGGGATAATCATATCTGATGACCTAAATGTAAGCAAACAATGTGAGGAGGCTGAGGGGAATGCCAGTGGGATGCTAGGGTGCATAAGGAACGATATCACTGGCAGGAAAAAAGGAGGTGGTAATGCCACTGTACAGATAATTGGTGAGACCTCATCAGGAGTGCAGTGTCCAGTTCCAGAGGCTGCAGGTCAGGAAGGATGCAGACAGAGCAGAGTCTGTTTGGAGAAGGGCAACGAAAATAGTGCTAGGACTGCACCAGAAGTCATATGAGCAGAGACTAAAGGACCTCAACATGTATTCCCTGGAAGTGAGGAGAGAGGGGGGACATAATAGAGACTTTGAAATACCACAAGGGTACAAAAAAGGTAGAAGAAGGTAGCATCTTCCAGAAAAAAGATGTTCAAGAACAAGAGATCTTGATAGGAGGTGGGGGGACAGACTCGGGGTAATAAGAGCATTTTTCACAGAAAGGGTAGTGGATGCATGGAACAGCCTCCTAGTGAAGGTGGTGGGGGTGAAAACAGTGGGGGAATTTAAGAATGCATGGGACAGACACAAGGGGACACTAGAAATAGGAAAGAGAGGGTAAGCCGCAGATCATTTCAGGTCTGCAGTATGTACAGTAGGTAGGGAAGATGGGCAGACTAAGTGGGCCAAGCGGTCCTTATCTGCCATCAACTTCTATGTTTCTGGGTAGGAATGGAACCAGTCAGCAGCAGGAGCTGAGAGACTGACAGAGTGCAGTATGTCCAGGAGGAGTGAATGGGCCACCAAGTCAAAGGTTTTGGCCAGGTTGATGAAAATAGGTGATGTGATGTTCCTCTGATCCATCCCAGTGAGGATGGAGACAATGACCTGTAGCATGGCGGAGATGGTGGAGTATTGCTTCCAAGAAACTGACTGGAAGGGGGAGATGAAGTTGGAAGAGTGGAGGAAGTCAGCAAGCATGGAGTAGACAAGTTTCTCTTGAAGCTTTGTAAAAGAAGGGAGAAGGGAGCTATGATGGAAGTCGATAGGGGGGAGGAGGACTCACTCCCTTTGTGAAGGGGGAGATCTTTGGCAATCTTCCATGGCTGGAGAGCAGTGCAGAGGGCGATGGAGAGGTTGATGAGGTGAGTAAGGGGGGGGAGGCAATGGCAGGAGCTGAAAAATAGAGAAGTTTAGGGTCCAGACCATCAGGGCAAGATTTAGACAGGTTGAGTGAGGGCAAGCAGGATCTCCTGGGTAGTAATGGGGGGATGTGAAACCCCAGAGAAGTGTGAGGCAGACAGGAGAGTGGAGATAGGGGGTGATTAGAGGAGGCAGAATGGAGTGAAGAAGGGAGGGCACAAGTAGAGAAGAATTCATTGAAGAGAGCAGCTACAGAGGGAAGATCAGAGACAGGGGAACCATTAACCATGAAGACTGGGGGTAGTGGACTGGGCAGGAGGGTCAAAGAGGATATGTGTCCCCTTCCAGAATTTGGCTGGAAAATTAAGGTTGTTCTGGAGGTTGACCTTAAAATAGGGGGATTTAACAGCATGGACAGCCTTTATGCATATATTTCTAAGTGCCCTGTAAGACTGGTCAGACAAGGAGTGGGATAATTTGAACTGTGCCCAGGCTTGATCACAGGACTTGCATTTTTCAGTGAGACTGGGAGTAAACCAGTGGTGATGGGAATATTTAACCCAGGACTTTCTAAGGGGACGTGCTTGTCCCAGATGGAAGTAAATTTGGACTGGAACAGGGAGAGGGCCACATCCATGTCAGGGGTGGAGAGGATGTGAGACCAGTCAGTTGCAGCAAGGTCGCCCAAGATAGCATTGATGTTAAGTGACTGAAGGGACCTAGACCAGATGTACTTTGGAAAGGAGGAAGGGCACTGGACTTTCCTGATACAGAATGTCATACGCTGGTTGCTGAAGGTGTCTGGCAGAATACTTGCTGCCATGATGCAGTGAGTGTGCGATGAATGAACCCAAGCAGTCCAAGAAGGTGTGATTAGGGGAGTGGGGATTGAGCTGGGTGGATTTGGTAATGAGTTGGGAGAGATTAAAGGACTCAATCCTTAGGGCGGTCAGCCTGGTGGTCATGGAGAGCCAATTAATATTAAAGTCCCCAAGGAAGATGAGGTCACCAGAGGAGTGTGAGGTGATGGCATAGTGAGTCAGCCAGTGAGGAGGGGGAGATTTTAAGCGAAGCATAAAAAAAAAACACAATTAAGAAAATCTGTCAATGGGCATGTGACAACCTGAGCCTAGAAGTCTGATATATAGCCATATAGACATATGTAGTAGTGTCTCCAGAAATGATTGAAAATGGGAGCACACTGCACAACCAGGACAAATCACATGCCGAGCACAAGTGGTTGGGATTGGTCCCCATCCTATAGTTAAAAGATTTTTTTATTGATCGGCTAAAAAGCCATTGCAATAAACAAGTTACAGATCTTAATTACATTTTTAATTCACCACAGGTTCCATAAATATTTCTTAAAACAGGTTCCTTAACGTGTTATAGTTTGATATTAATAAATTAATGTTATTACATCAGATTCTATACATTATCTAAATAAAAATTTTAAAATCATTATTTCCATTTATTCATCAGAGCAGGGGGTAGGATTTCCTTATTATCTGTGCCAAAGCAGGTAAATATCTGTCTTCAAGATGTGTTTTATTTAAGAATCAGACCAGCTTGTCTAGGATATATTTATTATCAGAGTTGAAGAAGTAATTTACCATTTGTTCAGGAGAGAGGCCAAGACCACCCATGATGTCCCCCAGCCACTTAATCCATTGTGGACCATATAGAGGGCAAATCAGCAATATATGTTTTGAGATCATATTCTAGTAAGTTCCCACATTTGCAAAATTGAGTAGTAATGCCAGGCCTGTTTTGCCTGAAATGATATGCACTGGGCTCGAAACATTTCCAACCTAAATCTAGTCGGAGTCCTTCTAGCTTTTGGGTTAGTGATCCTGATTAAATATGGTTCTAGCCCATGTGTAAGTTTAAGCTGTTTGTACCATCAAAAGTGCTTGTTTTATCTATATCTCCAAGTCTGGTTTAACTATAAAGGCTATTTCACCCTAAAGTCTTAAACAGATGTCCCAGAGTGCGTGTCCCAACCCATATGGGAAAAGGAATTTTGTAACTGTCTCAACAGTGGGTGAGTCAAAACCGATTGTTGAGTATCTTATTTCTTCTTCCAAGCATCTTCTTGGAATCCTTTTCTTATGCAATAGAAAAAAGCCTTACAATAAAGAGAAGCTGTCTCTCTGTCGCCATGGTAGCAAAAAAGCTTTAGCCCAGTCCCAGCCCAAGAATAGCTGCTGGAACAGCCTGCAGAACCATAAGGATATCCCTTTATAGTTTATTGAAAATTATTTCAAGCTTGTCTAAACCTGAAACTCCCCAGATTTCCACAGCATATAGTGCACCTGACTTTATTTTTGCATTCAGGACTTTCAGAATTCCTTTTACTGTATTGCATCCCATTTTAGCATTAAAAATTTTCAGTGCATTTGTGGCCGTAGCCTTCTTGTTCTGTATCAAATTAATATGTTCTTTCCATATATGATTTTGCATAAATCTTACTCCTAAATAATCATATTGTTTATATATCTCAATCTTCTTATTAATCCAGAATTTTGGTAGTTTTCTGTCCTGAGTCCCAAATATAATCATGTTAGTCTTATCTGTATTAATTTTCAGTTTGTGCTTAGTGCAAAAATCTGAGAAAGTTTCAAGCTTTCTTTGCAATCCCAAAGCAGAGGTGGAAATTAGTACCAGATCTTCTGCATATGCCAAGTAGACCACTCTTAAATCTGCGATTCTTGGTGCATGAAATTCAAGGCTAGACAGACTTTTTAATATTTCTTTAATATGTGTGTAAAAGGGTGTGGATGTAAAGATGGACGCAGACACCAAATTTCAGAGAGGCAAGGCTTAAAAGAAGCAGCCAAGCCTAAAAATATTTATTGAGATCCAGACAGAACAAAATTAACTCGTACTTCATACATGAATAAGAAATTAAATCAAAAGGCACAAAAATAAACTTTTGTTCACACAGGCAATAACAGCATCAGCGACGTGGGAACATCAAGGGTACAAAGTCTGAAAAGGCGCAGACTCCCCAGTAGATGAGCCCAGAGCTGATTCCAAAACAAATCTGACATGGTCCAGGATAGGAGCTCCTTTTAACCCAAGAGAACAGCATGTGATCATGTCAGACTCCACCCAGAACACTTTTAAACTTAAATCTTTCTTTATTCAACCTAAAGGTCTTTTATTAACCTTTTAAAAAAATATGTGGGTCTGTCTGTGGTCAGTATATGCTAATATACACAAAAGAAATCAGTCCTTAACAAAAAGAAAATGTTATGCACTCTGTGGCTTCTTCCATAAATGACCCCGATGATGGGCTACCTAACGGGTAGAAAGCAGCGCACCTGCTTTAACAAGGTCCTCTCGGAGCCTAGGGCTGTGACCATGGGAGTTCCCCAGGGATCGGTACTTGGACCTCTCCTATTCTCACTTTTTGTTAATCAACTCCCACAGGCGACCTCTCGTTGCCAAGTCACGCTTTATGCAGATGACCTTGTGCTAGTGGCCCATGCTCGTAATGCTGCTGACCTTAACCAGTGCCTATCTGAAGACTTCAGCAGAGTCTCGGCCTGGATTACCAACCATAGACTGGTATTGAATCCTAACAAAACTCAGGCCATGCTCTTTGGTTAAACGGCCAAGTTAAAAGCCCCATCAGCTATGCTCAAAATAGCTTGTGATGGAGGCCCCCTGTTGCCAACAGCGAGCTCAATTAAATATATTGGGGTCACCCTACCCACAGCTTGACATGGAAGCCATATCCAAAACATCTGCAGAACCACCAGGTGTAAGCTTGGCCCTTGCAGGGCCAAATACAACCTGACTCGGGAGCGAGGTTGGCACTTGAGGGAGTGCTTCTCCTCCTCTTAGTTATGGATACCACCTATTTGCCAGGTCACCTCAAATCCATCTTAATCGGTGAACACGGCATATAATGATATCTGTCGGTTTGCACTTGCTGCTCCCAAACTCACCCACCGATGTGAGCTCTATGACAAACTCAGCTGGCTCCCCTCTGGAATTCCTGATCCTTGGTGTAGGAAACTTCACCAGGAAAGTGCTTGCCACGGGCATACCATCGGGACTGGCGCATCTCCTCCCAAAACTGGACGCCATCCCCTACCAGCTCAGGTCACAGACCGCCGAGTTGCTTAAAGTTCCCCCTACTCGGACCCTTATGGGGGATCGTGACTTTGCCGCTTTTGTGCCTAGGCTCTGGAACTCCATTCCGGACTCTGTTCGCTCTGCCCCTTCCCATGGGACCTTTCGCTCTTCCCTGTGGTCCCACCTAAAACAAACGACAAGATGTGACTGCTCCTAGTCTCTGTAATGTAATACTCTGCAGTCCACTATTGTCCACTCTGAGTCCATGATGGTCTATGAAATATGTATTCAGTGATTCTAATGTCTATCTATGTCCTGTAACAATTTGTACTATGTGTGGCAGTATCTCTGCCCTTATACAAGCATTGTTATAGCTGTTTTTTACTGTATCATGCTGTTTCTCCAATGTTGCCCTGTATGTATACTGTATGTTTTGTGCTCTCCCGGGTCGTTCCTGAAAATAGGCATACTACTTGTCTAGTGTACTTACCCGGTAAACAAAAGCTAAATAAATAAATAAATAAGATAGGGCCAGCTGACTCCTAGGGATCCATTCATAATGATCCCTGCAAGGAGACAACCCCTTGTAGAAGATTCACCCTGCTTTTACCTTGGTAAAACCTTCCATTCTTAAGTAACAAATAAACTAACATTGGAATTTTATACATTCTTTTAACCAAAAGCTGAAAGTTATCTAGAAATCTGCACAGTAAAGAAGTTTCTTTTTATATTTACAAACGTGCTGCAGCACAGGAAAAAAACAGAGCTCTTATTGTAGAAGCATTGTGTTGCTTTTGTATGGCCATTATCATTCTTACTTTACTTTTAAACTATTATGACAATACTTATGGAGATTCTGCAGAAAACAACAGAGAGAACTTCATATCATTCAGTGTTATGCTTGGATACCTAGGCCTGAAGAAAACAAACAGAAGACTGTGTTTGTTTCGGTTTAGGTTTAACATACAGCTTTTACCGAGGCAAACTCAACAGTTTAACAAATACCTCCACATGGAGGTCTCTTTGGACATCTTGCAAGGGAAAAAAGGAAAAGGGGTTTCATCTCGCAAGTGCGAGGGGGGGGGTTCCTTCTAGGCAGCTTTAAACTGCTGCTTTACTGAGAATGCTAAGTGCAGGTTTCTAAATGAAACTAACAGGGCAAATGCCCATACAGCAAAAGCTCTGCAGAATACACTGTGCATAGAATTTCTAGCGCTGTCAAAGCACTATAACGTTACAATAATGGGACACAAGTGAAGGTATGTTAGCTACATTAGCTACGGGGTGGAGGGGACCGTGAGAACATCAAGGCTCCAGAAATGCAGAGAAGGAAGAAAAAAAAGGCAAGCATTTATGAGAGACCTTTTTCCAGGTGGCCAGCCTGGAAAAAAGGGGGACAATGAGAAATGAGAAAGAAGGCAACAGAGAAAGAATTAGGATCTTAGCGCTACTGCAGTAGTCTTTTACTAGAAAAAAGAATGAACCTTTGGAGAGACTTGAACCTTCTTTCACACTCCTCCCCGCTTAAGAGGAAGCTACTGGGTAGCTTCCAAGGACCTTTATATGCACAGTGTCAGATCTCTCACTTTAATGAGGGAGAGATGGAGCCTTTGCCCACCCACTCCCAAAGCTCCACCTCGGGACCCTTTTGAAGTAGCAACACAGCATAAACATTCCTACTAGAGAAATACTGTCTCCTCAGTTACCCTGGGGCTTCTATCTTGTTCCACCTAGCATCTTTCAAAATAACAGTTCCACAGTTCCTGCACAAATACTTGTCATCAAGAATTGGTAACTGGAATACATACTTATGTCTGTTCACAAACAGCGTACGCATCTTTCACAAGATTCTTGTCAGATACACTCTTTCTAGAGTGTACCTTCTGATAGTAAACCCCTAACAAAAATGTTTATATGTGACTGAAGAGGAGAAAAGAGCAACGCTAGAATAAATTAGACTGATTAGAAAGAAAAAGAAATGTCTGAAGGCAGCCAACCCTTCCGTCGAAGGACACTAGTTAGGAAACTAAATAGAAGAAAAATCCTACTACGGTATGATAGAGGATAGAGAAGACATACATCAGTGCTCCATCACATACTAATGTGACATATTGGAGCAACAGGAGATCTCTAAGATCACTAAACAAGGTATATGCAGATCCATAGGAAAATTAAAGCCTCTTCTCTAGTCACCTTTCAGAATGCGAACAATATGCAATCACTTCATATAAAACATGTGAAACTTTCTTTAAATTCTTTAAACCATTTATGGTCACTATACTGAAGTTACATCATTGTTTTCATATAAACACTTTACTGCATCTTGTCAGATCTTAGTCTTCTTATCTTTCTTTTTCTTGTTTTGAACGTATACTCGGTGCTCAGTCAGCATTTGCTACTGTTAAATTGGACAGTGTTAACTCCCACTGAATTATTTATCGCAATGCCAATCCCCCTGCATCTCTCCCAGGAAGGGGTTGGAGCTATGGCACTTCCTCATGCCTTAACCCCACCCCATGGATTTCTTAGGTAGAATAAACCGTTTCACCGTAGCCTAGCAATGTATGAAAACACTTTGAGAGTCTCTTTGCATTTACCCATACCCTAACCTGAGTTACATGTTGCCACAGCATATATCTGTCATGTAACCATGTCCCATATATTTTCTGGATGGGTATGTCTAACAGCTAGGCCTTCTCTACAATATTTTGAAACAGCTGTCTACCAACTGGAGCCCATTACTCTATGTGTGAACCTCCCATTTCTCCAAGGGTGTCACTTTTTGTGAACTTCAACCCTCTGGGCTACTCCTTTCCTACGTTCGTAATCTCCCTTTGATGGCTGATAGTTCTTCCCTTTGTATAGGTTGCTACCTTTTGGTACTTCCCTGGCCAGTGATAGTGTGGAGTAAGGTGTCCCAAAACCTCCTCATGGTCTAAGGGCTTAGCATTCATGCATACTGCATCCAACAATTCCCTCCTGTAAGCACTGGGTACAACCACCCTTGCTTCTACCTGCCTGGTGCAGGGGTTCGGCCTCATATGGCATAGTACCCCATCCTTGAACTCATATTACCACAATGTCTAACTTACGCCATTATTACCTTTGCTATTCCCCTTTTTGGTAGCAAACTTACTGAGCTGAGCCATTTCAGGATCTCCTGCCTGTAACTGTTTCCAGTTAGCACAAGACATATCAGTAATGAGCTTATTGT
Source organism: Neoceratodus forsteri (assembly GCA_016271365.2). Lineage (NCBI taxonomy): Eukaryota > Metazoa > Chordata > Ceratodontiformes > Ceratodontidae > Neoceratodus > Neoceratodus forsteri. The sequence continues at coordinate 185,870,888 of CM057459.1, read as the reverse complement.
CACATGTGAATATTTAAGTCCCTTCAGCAGTCACTGCTTCTTCATTCTTGATATTAGACTCTTCCTCTTCTGACCTGCCTGCAGATGTCACCCCAGAACACACAATGTCTGGAACAGTTTCACCTGGGGACTTCTCCAATGTCTCAGTTCCATTATCTCCCAGCCAGTACATCCCAGGGAACATAGGCAAAACAGGAATCTCCAAATCAGCACGCTCTGCATAGGCATCTTCCAATTCCAACCTCTCAGGCCCTTTTTCCCTGTGCAAATCCCTGGTGTCTTCCAACTGGACCCAGAGCTCCAGGTACCTCCGCTCGGCCTCTCCCCAGCGGCTCTCAGCATCCATTCATCGCTCAAACTTGCTGCGTATCAGGCTCATCTGGTCCATCCTCTGGTTATGCGTTTCTCGCTTAGGCCACCATCGCCACATAGCTTCATCTCCACTGGCACCATAGCCAGCTGTCGTAACTCAGACTTCAGGCCAACAAACATGGGAATATGCAGCTTCTCCATTATGGACCTTGCAGCAACCCCGTGGATCAAGGATTCCGCTGTTCTGTTCTGCAGCATTAACAGTCCACCAGGCCTTGTACAGACCAATCGCTATCCCACCAGTAGGGCTGTCACAAGTCTGTTCTGCGTCTGTATTCTGCATTCAGCGTCCAAAAACCGGAAAGCACCAGTACCACCAGTGCATCCCACCACTGCCACCAGTGTAAAAGGGTGTGAATGTAAAGATGGACACTGACACCAAATTTCAGAGAGGCAAGGCTTAAAAGAAGTAGTCAAGACTGAAAATATTTATTGAGATACAAACAGAACAAAATTAACTCGTACTTCATACATGAATACGAAATGAAATCAAAAGGCACAAAAATAAACTTTTGTTCACACAGGCAATAGCAGCATCAGTCACCTGAGAACAGCAAGGGTACAAAGTCTGAAAAGGCGCAGACTCCCCAGTAGATGAGCCCAGAGCTGATCCCAAAATGAATCTGACATGGTCCAGGCTAGGAGCTCCTTTTAACCCAAGAGAACAGCATGTGACCACGTCAGACTCCACCAACAACACTTTTAAACTTAAATCTTTCTTTAATCAACATAAAAGTCTTTTATAAACCTTTTAAAAATTATCTGGGTCTGTCTGTAGTCAGTATATGCCAATATACACAAATATCAGTCCTTAACAAAAAGGAAATGTTATGCACTCTATGGCTTCTCCCATGAATGACCGAAGGTACTGTATAAGTATGTAGAAGAAAGGGCCAGCTGACTCCTAGGGATCCATTCATAATGATCCCTGCAAGGAGACAACCCCTTCTAGAAGATTCACCCTGCTTATACCTTGGTAAAACCTTCCATTCTTAAGTAACAAATAAACTAACATTGGAATTTTATACATTCTTTTAACCAAAAGCTGAACGTTATCTAGCATTCTGCACATTTAAGTACAGAAATTTATTTTTATATTTACAAACGTGCCGCAGCACAGGGAAACACAGAGCTCTTATTGTAGAAACCTTGTGTTGCTTTTGTGTGGCCATTACCATTCTTACTTTACTTTTATTTAAACTATTATGATGATACTTATGGAGATTCTGCAGAAAACAGAGAGAACTTCATATCATTCAGTGTAATGCTTGGATGCCTAGGCCTTTAGAAAACAAACAGAAAACTGTGTTGGTTTCGGTTTAAAATACAGCTTCTACTGCAGCAAACTCAACAGTTTAACATATACCTGCACATGGAGGTCTCTTTGGACATCTTGCAAGAGAACAAAGGAAAAAGGGTTTCATCTCACAAATGCGAATGGGGGGTGGGTTGCTTATAGACAGATTTAAACTGCTGCTTTACTGAGTATGCTAAGTGCAGGTTTCTAAATGAAACTAACAGGGCAAATGGCCATACAGCAAAAGCTCTCTGCAGAATACACTGTGCATAGAAATTCTACCACTGTCAAAGCGCCATAACGTTGCAATAATGGGACACAAGTGAAGGTATGTTAGTTACATTACCTACTGGGGGGGCGACTGTGAGAACATCAAGACTCCAGAAGTGCAGAGAAGGAAAAAAAAAGACAAGCATTTGTGAGAGACCCTTTTCCAGGTGGCCAGCCTGGGAAAATGAGAAACAGAGAAAGAATTAGGATCTTAGCTCCACTGCAGTAGTCTTTTACTAGAGAAAGGAATGAATCTCTGGGGACACTTGAACATTTTTTCACAATGTGTAAATATTGAACAGGGTAGGAGCCAGTAGGCAGCGCTGTCGTACTCCAAGATTAGTTTGAAAAGCAGGTGTAGTGAGTCCATTATGGTCAAACTGTGCCTTTGCCCAGGTGTATTCATGCAGTGTAATTAATATATTTAAAAGTTCTGGTTGTAAGCCTAAACTCTGTAGCTTACTCCAAAGTCTGTTCCTGCTTATGCTATTGGAGGCAGATTAGAAGTCCACGAAGCAACAATATAATTTTCCTCTCTTAACCTTTACATACTTCCATACTAGGAAATTTAATACATAGAAATGTTGGATTGTAGACCTAGCTTTTCTAAAGCCATTCTGTGTCTCACTGATTATAGTTTTCCTCCAACCATGCTGTAAGTCTTCTTAATATAATATTTGTAAAGATTTTGTGTGATTCATCTAGCAGACTGATTGGTCTGTACATTCTTGGGTCATAAGGGTTTTCCTTTTTATAGATGGGAAAAATTATACTTCCTTGCCAACTTCTTGGACACTCCTGCCCTTGTGCAAAGATGTTGAATATTTATTTGAGTATTGGTACCCACCAGTCTCCAAATGATTTATGAATCTCTCCAACAATTGTGTCTGGTCCTGGTGCTTTATTAGATGCGGGTTGGGGTATTGCCAAAGCTATTTCTTCCTGTGTTATGTGTATAGGGAGAGGGCAGATTAATATATCCAAGTCAATTTTATCTGTTAGAGCTATGTTTTCTTCTTCTTTTGAGGAAAAAATATGAACTAGAGAAATAAGCTGTCCATTTATTTGGTGTAATGTGAGCTTCCACCCTGGTGGTGTATTTATTATACCCCTGACTCACTAAGTTCCAGAACTGTTTGCCATCTCTAGTGGGTGTAGCTTTTCGTAATCTTTTCCATAGTTCTATGGCATACTTTTGATGTTCATCTTTCTAGAATTGTCTTACATTTCTTTCTCGGTTTGTTTATGTTGTTAATCTGTTTTTTGATTTTTGTTTTTGAGAAGTCTATGTTGTTTAAGTTTTACATATATACTGTAGCTCCTGCTTTGCTTACCTGCAATTTTGATTAAACCATGAATTGCTTTGCTTATTAGTTGTTATAATACCATTAGGAGGACCAAGGAAAAGCATCTATCCTAAATAGATACTTCTGCGCAGTATTTACTGAAGAGAAGGTAAGGCAGGACCCACTGCTCAGCAGCATGGACACGGGGGGGGAGGTGTGCACACTAGTCCCTTCACAAAAGAAAGGGTCCTACAAGAGCTCAATAAGCTCAGGGTAGACAAGGCAATGGGACCTGATGGCATACATCCCAGGGTACTAAAGGAGGTAAGGGTGGAACTAGCAGAGACATTATCAGAACTGTTTAGTGAGCCTCTGAGCACAGGAGAGGTCCCAGAAGACTGGAGAAGGGCTCATGGGATCCTGCTTCAGAAGAGTGGTAGCAGGGAGGAGGCAGGGAACTACAAACCAGTCAGTCTTACCTCAGTAGTGGGCAAGATTATGGAGACACTCCTTAAGGAAAGGATCGTGCAACACCTGGAATCCATAGGAGCACAGGATCCAAGACAGCATGGGTTTACAAAAGGAAGGTCCTGTTAAACTAATCTCATAGATTTCTTTGACTGGGTAACCAGAGCGGTGGACCAGCGGGGAGCAGTTGATGTCACCTACCTTGACTTCAGCAAAGCTTTCGATACTGTTCCACATAGAAGATTGATTAATAAGCTGGGTAGGCTCAGGGGTGGGTCAGAAGTTGGTCAACTGGGTGGCAAACTGGTTGACGGTCAGAAAACAGCGTGGTGGTAAACGATATACAGTCAGAAGAGATGCATGTCACAAGTGGGGTACCTCAGGGATCAGTCCTGGCTCCAGTCCTTTTCAATATTTTCATCAGTGACATTGCGGATGGATTGGAGGGTAAGATTTATCTGTTTGCAGGTGACACCAAGATCTACAACAGAGTAGATTATCCAGATGGGGTGGGCAGAATGAGAAGAGATGTGGATAAACTAGCAAAATGGTCAAAAAAGTGACAACTGGGATTTAACGCAAAGAAGTGGAAGATCATGCACATAGGGAGGAGAAACCCTGAAGCCACCTGTAGCCTGGGAGGGGAGTTGCTGGCAGTCACAAGGGAAGAAAGAGACTTGGCCATCATCACCTATGACCTGAAATCATCCAAGCAGACTACTAAAGCAGTAGGTAAGGCTAGGGGGATGTTGGGGTGTATTAGTAGGGGTATCACAAGTCAGAAGAGGGAGATAATAATCCGTCTTTACAAGACACTGGTTAGGCCCCAATTGGAGTACTGCGTGCAGTACTGGAGGCCACACCTTCACAAGGACATTAACCAAATTGAGGCAGTCCAGAGAAGGGCAACCAGAATTGTGCAGGGACTGCATCAGAAAACATATGAGGACAGATTAACTGAACTCAATATGTATACCCTAGAACAAAGGAGGGAGAGAGGTGATATGATCAAAACATTCAAACACCTTAAAGGCATTAACAGGGTGAAAGAGTCTAACATGTTTCAGTATAAGAAAAATAGCAGGACAAGAGGACAAAGCATGAGCTTAGAGGGAGGTAGATTAAGGGGTAATATGAGAAAGTTCTTTTTCACAGAAAGGGTGGTAGATGCATGGAACGGCCTACCTGAGGAAGTGGTGCATATGAATACAGTGCAGGGCTTCAAACAGGCATGAGATAGGCATAAGGGAGCAGTACAGATGAGTATGAATAGATAGGCCATTGACAGAGCAAAGAGCGATGGCACATTCATAAGGTAGAAAAAGGAATGGGCAGACTGGATGGGCCTTGTGGTTCTTATCTGCCATCAACTTCTATGTTTCTATTGCATGGTGTTTGCACTAGAGCATTGACGCAAGCTGCCATAAACCATGTAAAATGTTGTAACTGCACCTGAGCTTTGAAAATCAGGTGCAGTTGCAGCAAAGAGGGTTGGCGCACTGCGAAAGTTAAAGTCCTGTGGCACAGGGCAGGATGCAAGCCCTGTGCCAATGTTTGAAAATCCGGCCCTGTGTCTTCTATGATTTGAGTGCATAAATTATTCAGTGATCCTACGTGTAAAAGTTCATTGAACTGTTTTATAGTATGATTTCCCCATTTAATCCTTTTTTGATTAATAATTTCCAGGCCTTCTTTAATATGACTTACCGGGGCTATTACTTTTTGTTGTTTAATATGTAATTTTACTCCTACCAGATAATGTGCAGATTCTGATCGTTCAATAATTTCCATATCATGAACTAGTTTAATTGCTTCCAGATTGGACCAAACTAGTTAAATAGTTGATGAACCCTTTGGCCCCATGTAAGTCAATTTCCCTTTGGAGTCCCTGTCTGACGTTCATTTAGAACATTCATACTTTTTTCAGTAAAAATTTTAATAAGTTATTTCCCTTTAGGTTTGCTTTTCAAACCCATTGATCCTCTATTACTTGTTATCTGGGGATTTATTACTGGGAGGTAGGATTCAAGATCATTTGTTATATTCTTAACTCTTAATTTATTTGGGATTCTTGCATTAAAATCACCCCAAAATATTATAGCTTTACCAGATGCAGTTTCCATTACATTTTCTAATATCATTTTAAGTTGAGTAATTATATTGTCCTGATTTCCTTGCTTGGGCCGGCAATACAAGTTTGCGATAATCAGTTTATCGTGAACTTGTTCACTTTCTAGCAATGTCATTAGAACGTTATTTGATGAAGTATCTAGCTTACTTATCTGATTATTCAGGACAGTCTTGATGTATATAGACAGCCCTCCCTTATGCCTACCAGATTTCTTTTCCGTGGTAGCAAAATTTGAGAGACTGGTGTAGCCAGGAATTTCAGCGACTCCACCCTCCATATACCAAGTCTCTTGGAGACGCATTATATCAGATGTCTCCAGAAAGCTTCTAACCTCTGGATCTGCCAATTTGAGATGTAGCCCCTCAATATTTCAAGACAGAATTCCAACTTCTCTTAAACAATGCTCAAATAGTGGACTCTTCAGTTTTGTTTGGCTCAATCTTTGTCAGTCTTCCCCTTCCTGACTTAATATTGCGAACCTGTTACAGCTAAAAAACATTTCCTGGTTCCCAGAATTTTCTCCCTGTTCATTTCCCACTTCTGTCTCCTTGTATTCCTCATTATGAGAATCCCTTTTTTGGATCTCACTATCCCAGTTTTGTGGAGATGTTATGTAAATTCCCAAAGCATCTAGTCTGTATGTGTTCTTCAGAAGGGTTTTAGCAGTCAATGTATTTTTAAAAGAAATATCAATTTGTGATGAGTTAGTTATTTATGTATTTTGACAGTATCTATTGAGTTTTTGGTGATATTAATTTGCATAAATCTAGCAAGAAAAGATGTACTTTCACTCTTAATGGCCCCTATAGAGTCTTGTCTCGAGGTCTCCCATTCAAATATTGAGACTCTTCTGCATTCCCAATCATCCTGTTGTTTGGTCTCAGAATTTTCAATCCTTTTTATGAAGTTTTCAATTTTCTTTTTCTCCAGACTCTCCTCCTCTCCATTCATGTCCTTTTCATTGGTTCTAATAAATTCTTGTTTTCCCCCTGTAAGATCTGTTTTTAATTTATAGTTTTGGAAAACTGAAACTGCTTGTGGGGATATCAGGTGGATTCCCCTCAGTCTCAGAATTTTTTCCTTTTCCAATATGGATTTGGCTAATGACTCTGACTGCGAATATAATAATCCACAGTCATGGAACTTTTCATTTGGAGGTCTGACAATAAAAATTTCCTCTCCTTCCCCATTAGGCAGCTGTAGAAGATGTACTATCTATGTCTTTAAATTTTCATTTGTTTCTGAGTTTAATTTTAGTATGCCATAAATCTCTGTTAGATATTTTCTAATCTGGTTAGTCTTTTTTTTGAAAGGGGTCTTCTACTTCCTCTACCATGCATGAGTTCAGTGACCTATTATATAGGTCCCTGAACTCTGGCATGGAGACTGCTGTCATCTATGTGGATTTGTCAGAGGCCTTCAACATGGTGGACCACCTCGTTGGGTATGTGGCTGCAGAGTATGGGGTTTACAGAAGGTCCCCTAAAATGGTTGAGATCATATTTGGGTGGTCGCTCCCAGAATATTGAAATTAACGGAGTAACATCTAGGACAATGAAGGTGACTAGAGGTGTCCCATGGGGTCCATTCTGGGACCCCTATTATTTCTTATTTTTAACAACAATTTGCCAAATGTGGCAACACAAACAGCCATTAGGCTGTATGCCGACGACACTGCTATAGTTGCCTCAGGTCGGAACCTGAGGGAACTTCAATCAAATTTGCAGTTTAACTTTTCCAGCAAGGAGGGGTGGTTCACCAGGTCCAAGTTGCTGATGAATGAAAAAAAAAAGACCAGGCTGATGTACTTCTCACCAAAAAAAGTGATGGGGGATTAAGGGGTGTAAATGATTTAAATATTCAATTTCAGATTTTTATTGATCTTGAATTGTTAGATAATTATTGTTACTTAGTTACTTTTGATTCAGATTTGTCTTTTGAAACTCATATAACAAACATTATAGGGAAAGTGAATAAAAAGATGGGTGTGTTAAAAAGAACAACAGGGTTCCTGAAATTAACAGACAGAAAGAGGATTGCTGAACAGCTCATCCTACCAATTTAGAATTATGGCCATTTGATCTATAGAATAGCCAACACATATTTTTTGGCACGGTTGGATAAAACTCACTATAGAATTGCCAGATATGTACTTAAGTGTAGTTTTTATACCCATCATTGCTTGATTATGGATATAATGGAACCCCGTTGCTTTTAATTCATAAACTTAGGTTTTCTGAACATCCAATTGCAAATCTTCTTTTTTTACATTGGGGGACAAATAGAAGAGTATTGAATAGATCAGTTCATCAGAATAAAATATCTTTAGGAAAACATTACTACAGGTTTGGTGATAGGACCTTAACCTCTCGGGCCACTGCAGTTTGGAATTCATTACATTCTAAAATATGGGAGATAGTGGACTACCCTAAATTTTTTCAGGCTATTGAGAGTTTAGTTACTTTTAAATGTGACTGTTTTAGTTAAAATGTGGTTTTTGTTTGTTTAATGTTGTATTGCATTTGTCTTTGTATTTTTTACTTTTGTAGTATCATTTGTTATGTAACCGAAGACTTCACATACAGGACTGTCTTGTAAACAGGACCTTGGTCCTAATGACATGTTCCCTGTTTACAAATAACATTTTTACTACTACTTTACATATTCAGTTTCTGTTGGTTCTGTGTTAATATATTTGCTGAATTCTACTAGAGTATCATTAGAATTTCTGCTGTCAGGTTTTGCCTCTAATGGTTTAGTTACTGGGTGCATCATGGTGGTCTCGGCCTCTCTCTTCAAAAGCACATCATCCTTCTTATTTTCTTTTCCCCTTTTCATTGTCCCTTCCTTTTCTTCTACGTTACTATCTAGTTGTTCATCCTGGGTTATTTTGTTATTAGTTATTTTTTCCAAGGTCTCTGTATTTTTAGTTTCTTTCCCTACCTTTATGGACCCTTTCACCTGCTTTACATTTATTCTGCTATTCTTTGGGTAAATCAGGCTTATTATTTGTCCTTCCAGTTTCTTCCTCCAAATTTTGTGTACTTCAGTCCCTTTTTCCTTAATGGGAGGTTTCATATAACATTTGCATATCTCATTTTTATTAAATGGAGAAAGCAGGTTAGTTTGTATTGCCTTATTTTAGAGTACAGTACCTTAGTAGCCGGCACCCAGCATAGGCCAGGAGTTCTCCAACAACTGCCAAACAGTGATTGTGCTTCTCCGTTCTGTTCAGTGAAAAAGACTTTGGACACCTTCTCAATGAAAAGGTAATCTTTATTGAAGTCCACACTGGTGCCAAAAGGCAAAAAAAACCAAACAAACAAACAGATAAAAGCAGTAGAAGATCCAGTAATAAATATCCACATGCTCAAACAAATGGCTTCTCAGTACCAGGAAGCTAATCGGCTGACAGGTTTCACACAATTCTGTACTTTTTCAAAGTCTTTTTGCACCAGTGTGGACTTTAATAAAGATTATCTTTTCACTTGGAAGGTGTCCATGTTCTTTTTTACTGAACAGAATGGAGAAGCATAACTAGTCACTGTTAGGAAGTTGCGAGAGAACTCCAGGCCTATGGTGGGTGCCGGCTACTAAGGTACTGTACTTTATTATATTTTTATTTGCAAGGCATCACCTGTTTCCCTGGTGTGGTCTCACACAAACTCTGTGTCTGTGATTGTCTTATTTTCCATTGATGCTGGAGGAATTTCTTCATCTACCACCTGTATAATTCATAATCTATTTACATAGTTGTTATTCTCCAATATTTTATCACGTATAGCCCTATTATGGAAAATATCTGCTCTCAAATTTGTGAGTTCCTCTTTAATCACTGCCATGTTTTCCAATATAACTATGTCCACATAGTATGGGTTTTTAATAATCTCTAGCATTTGCTTAGAGATAGTAGAGCATTAGGTGAAATCTCCATCATCTGTAAAGTATTCCCTATAATATTTATAGTTGGGCTTGTTTACCGGAAAGTGCGAACCATCTTGGTTTAATTGGTTTATTCCATTAGATGGTTCCATTGCTATACCATTATCAGCATATTTATCTATACTAACCTCCCACTGAGCTGATTCTAACTTTTTTAATCCTTCTATGGTTGTGCTTAAATCCTGCGTAATAGATACTAAATCTATTTTACCAGTTATCTTGTGGGCCACTGGGTCCTTCCCCCTTCTCTTTGGGGAAATATTGGTTGATCTCAAGACATTTGGTGGGTATGAGAGTTTGGAGTTATTCCCATACTCCGGAATCCTAAGAGGGGTGCAATATGGAGAAAAGGTCCCTGGAGTATAGTAATCTTTGCTATTATTATTATATGACTCATAACATAGAAACATAGACTTTGACGGCAGATAAGGACCACTTGGCCCACCCAGTCTGCCCATTTCCCTACCTACTGGATAAGCTGCAGATTCTAGTTGACCAACAGCCTACTTCCTGCCACCCCCCCACTACAATTGCCTTGTGTGTGTCCCTTGCATGTTTGAATTCCCCCACTGTTTTAGCCCCGACAACCTCCCCAGGAAGGCAGTTCCACGCATCCACCACTCTCTCCATGAAAAAATATTTCCTCACATTACCCCAGAGCCATCCCCCCTCTATCTTTAATTTGTGTCCCCTTGTTCTTACACATCTCTTTTCTGAAAGATGCTACCCTCCTGGACTTTGTTGATTCCTTTGAGGTACTTAAACGTTTCTATCATGTCCCCCTGTCCCTCCTTTCATCAAGGGTATACATATTAAGCTCTCTCAGTCTCTCTCCATATGATTTCTGATGCAGACCCTGCACCATTTTAGTTGCCCTCCTTTGGACTGCTTCCATCCTGTCTATGTCCTTGCGTAGATGAGGTCTCCAAAACTGCACACAGTACTCCAGATGGGGTCTCACCATCTGTCTGTACAGAGGGATAACCACTTCCCTTTTTCTACTTATGATGCCCCTTCCTATGCATCCCAGTATCCCCCTGGCTCTCCTTACTGACTTCTCACATTGCTTACCCACCTTTAGAGATCATCTGATAAGACTACCCCCAAGTCCAGTTCCATTTTTGTTGTTGTTAGTACCTCCGCTGCTATTGTGTACTCTTCTCCTTGGTTTTTGTTTCCCGGGTGCATTACTTTGTACTTCTTTGCATTGAATCTAAGTTGCCATATGTCTGACCATTCCTCCAACCTTGCCAAGTCCTTTCTCATCCTTTCTATCCCCCCCTGCAGAATGGCCAGAGGGCACAAAAGGCTCAAAGGACACAAAGGAATCCCAGCCATATGTTTCAAGTGAGATCCCCTCAGCTTGCACCATAGGTGTATGCAGATTTTTTTTTAGTATTTTTTGTACGCCTAGACTATTCTCCTCATCCCCTGTCCCATCTTTTCCCAGTTCTGTGCACGAATATGCATAAGGATAAGCACAAGGGATTGAGATATGTGTAGGTGTAGGTTTGTTAGTACTCTCTTTCCATAGTTTTGTTAATTTCAATTGTTTTATTTTTGTTGTACTAATGGGTTCCTCTTTTTTATTTTTTTGTCCTTTTTTATTTTTAACCTTTTTTTGGGTAATTATTTTTTGTAGGGCTCGATATAATTGATGCATTTCCCTCATTTTTGTCTTTCCCCATTGTACACTTTCTCCCACTTCTGGTTGCAACCATCTTATATCTGCCAAGATTCTCAGTATCTACATGCAGAGAAATTCATAATACAATAGCAGTGTGTGAAGTATTGCACCTCTACTTGTAATATTATTTTAATATATGGATCTTCAATTTAATAGGTGTGTAAAGCATATAAAAAAAATCTGGTAATACCCTCAAAGGTTCAGTGATAATAGTATTGTCAATCACTGGCAATAGTATTGTCAATCACTAGTAATACTATAGTTTTGTGCTGATAACAGTATAGTTGCAAGCTTCCGAAAAGATTCCCCTGCCCCCACATCCTAAGAGTGGCCCCTCATTGGCCATTTTTCCTGTGTGGGTGGGTAGAACAGTTTAAAAAATATGGCGATGCTTCTCTCGCTTACCGAGAGCAAACTCGGTTGTCGTGCTTCTCGATTTTTATGTCATGTTTTCCTATCAGCAAATAAAAATATCTGGTTGATCCTGCCGTTCAGGTCCTGAAGAGCAGGTAGGATCTCAATAATGAAAAAAAAAAAATGGGCAGGGGGCGGGAACCGATCATGAGGCGGAGCACACACGTAGGATAGTCACGGTGATCAGCAGTCCAGAAGTCAGTTCACGAAACTGTCAACTACCCATTAGAAAAATGTCGCATCTGTATATTAAATAAAATAACTGATAGGTTTTGTGTCCATTACCAGGGAATTACTGGCATCTCGAGGTTCTGGACACATTGGAACCTCTCGAGCTTCGCTCTCAAGGTTCATGTGTCCAGAACCTCTCGATGCTGTTACTCCCTGGTAATAGACACAAACCTATCGGTTATTCTATATATAATGCAGCAATTCAATAAAATGCCATCTCAATAGGAATACAATAACACGCTTAATATCCTAACAAACCATACTCAATTATCAAGATTTAAAATACAGATATAAGCAAAGGTATATAGGCAGAAGGCCAAAAATGGTTCATTCAGTTCTTATCAACTCTTTTGCCCTTAACCCAGATGTGCTTTCACTGTTAAAAGAAGTAAAATCTAATGTTACCAGACTTCCTCCTGATGTGTTTCTATTCAGTAGATATTATAGGAAGGATGGGGCTGAATGTAGAATTCTGGAGTCCAGTCGCTGAGCTTTTATTAACTCTGTTCTTGTATTTCCTTCTTAATACAGTTCTTTTATTCCTGTCAGACTTGTATGTTTGTAGTCTAGGACGTTTGCACCTTGTAAGGGTCCTCGTAAGCATTCTCAGTTCTTTAATGAATCCATAGATCTGGGGCAGTCTTAATAATGACCCTTGGTTGCAGCAGTTATGATCCTCTCTCTGGCTTGAATTCTGACTGCTACCTTCCACCTTGTAGAAGGCCGCTATGGAAGGGGAACAAACACAAACCCAGGGATACTACTAACAAGCCAATAACATAGGTCCCAAAGTTTAGTACATGCAAATATTATTGGTTTTATACTAATTAAATAGCCTTACCTAATTAATTTTAAAAATTCAAAAACTTTTAATTGTAAGAATGGACACTAAAAATATTCATTAAATATGCCACTTTAAAGGTGGTTAGAATAGCAAGGTTCAGGTCTTTTAACAATGAGACATTCAGCTTTAAAAGTTTTAATTAGCACTTTAATATATGTGTGCTGTAGTATCCACATTGCTTAATCCATTTTATTAATTTGTTTTGTTTTGTGCCTTTCATCAGATTTTTTATTTTAATCTTAGAACTTATACAGCGATATAATATATCTAAACCAAGTTTGGGAATGGATTTAGAAGTAGTATCAATATGGTTGTAATAGCAATGTAAATCAGTAATTTTATACTTACTTTCCTTATGCACAGGCAAGAATTTACAATGTTCCTTTCCCTAGGAATCCACCTTACTCAGTATATCCCAGGACATCAGATTTTAAATGTATTAGAAAGCAGGGCTGCTTGGAGCTGATCTTAATGGCCTGAGCACCTGATGTGTTTTAGTTGAGCCCTGGTTTCTCAAATTCATACACCTCTAGAGCTCAGTATCTCAGAATCTGAGTGAACAAAAGCTCATGCGCTCTCCATTTAAACTATAAAGAGCGCACACCCTCCAAAAGCTGATAGTTGAAAAATAAGCAAATATAAATTATTAAAGCTGGAGACCAGCATTTAGCATTTGGTGGGCTCAGATCTCACGGTCTCTTACTCGCACTTTGCATGCAAAGATGGCATTTCTGGCTGAAAGCATGCCATGCTTGCACATTAAATCCTTCCTTCTCAGCTCAACACAGTCTGCATAATTTATGTAATTGGTGAATTGCCAATCAGGATGGGTGTCTGGCAGGCTCTAATTAGAAAGATTAAGCAAAGAGAGGGACTTTTAAGTATTAATCAAGGTTTGATTTGGGGCAACTCACTTTTCGAAAAGCTAAGCATGTTGTAGCCTTTGGAATAAGGGTCCCAAAGTCAAATAATTGGCAAGCACCTATACTGAGCAGCTCCCCTGTCACCTGTATTCAATTAGGTGCCCTGTGTCTTCAGTGCTGCTCACTAAATGAAACTTTGCTTAATCTATTCCTCAGAAAAACACACCAATGATTAAAATGAGTGTATAATTCTAATGCCAAATATAGGAAATAAGGACAAAAAACATTAAGAGTAAGATGAGGCAAAGAAAATAAAGATATCAATTAACACTACATTCGAGGTGTATTTGATAGGTATCCAAAACATAAAATCAGGTAAATAATTCTTTTAATATTTTAAAACAAATATACTCTGTCGTAAGCATAAAACACAAAAGACATAAAAGTTAAATTACCCGGTAGAAATCCTATTTTTCCAGATAACTCAAAGGATTCTTTTTTAGGGATGTCTGAGATGCAAAAAATTTAGTATAACTTCAGTTAATCCTTAAGGTGACAGACACCCTGCGAGGTTGCTTCAGGAATTTTGTCACCAGAGCAGGCTCCCCCACCGCTCGGGATTCGGGGACACAATTAAGGAACAATAAGGCAAACTGAAGATATCGACAGCACAAGAAAGCTTCAACAGAGTGCTGAATTTAAGCAGCTACCACAGGCTCTCCTTTGGTTACAAATCCTGAACCTTAAGGTTTTATTCAGACAACGGTGGCGTACTTGTTGTAAGCAAAGGGCAAGCGTTTCAGCACTCCTGCTTCCTCTCCTCCTCAACAGTAGAACAGCATAAAGATGAGCCAAATCAGACTTCCCAGAATGCTCCAGTCACAAGCCCCATGGTTTAGAAACTAAGTACCCTGTGATAAAAATACCTGCATGGACATAAGGTAGGACAGAAAGCCTATTCAGTGGCATACTTTTCAGCAGGAGACAGACCCCAACACTCCACAGTCTGGAGTCACCACTGGGTGTATTGTATACTAATGGTATCACACCTCCATCCAGGTCCTTTTCATGGACCTGCTCATATGTTGTTTGCACATCCACGCTCATTTCAAGAGTACTGTTGCAGACATAGGTGTACAGCAGAGGTTTTACACACTGGATTATGTTGTTTGTTTGTTTGTTATAGAGCTAAACTGTATTACTTATTTTTCTGTTTTACTCAACATACCCTTGTAAATTTCAAAGTCCAACAACTGTGTAGCAGAACAGGCCATCACAAAATGAAGACAGTAAGTGAAACATGCTGACTGACGCTATCACCAGTTAGAAAATGGGCTTCTTTTTTGCTGGCATCTGATTGGTTGGTACCCATTCAACAGGGGTACATTAACTTTCAGTAGATGCCCAGCAAATAAAAAGTGCCACCCAAACCTGCCTCGTGACCAGCCAAGTATCCTTGTGCCCAGCCTGCTTCCTCATTGGCTGAATCAGTGGCCACACCATTTCAAACTGCCGCCATTTTTGATCAGTTAGCGAGTGAGTCATGCCTCCCCCCAGCTACCACCACTGCCAAGGAATACAAGTCACTAAACTCAGCAGTCACCTGATTGAAGAGAAGGAAAAACAAATTTTCTTAAAAAAATCAGTTGTGTGGGGCTCGACTGCACCACACCACACTGCTAACCAGCGCGGCTTCTGATGGCGGTTGGTCAGCTCTCACAAGCTCCTCTGCTGACCAAAATTAAATAAGTGAAAATGGAGCATATTTCTGAAAAGAAAAAAAACAAAAAAAAAACACTCCACTATTTCATCTGAGGACAGGAACAAAGACAAATGAGTATTTCCCAATGGTGCTTACTTTAAAATGCAGCAGTCTCTTTACCCTGATCGCGTGCCCCATGCCCGTTCTCCAGACGCTGCCTGCCCGCTCTGCTGCTTTGCGGCTTCTGCTCCATGATCTAACTGCTTGGTTCTGTCATCAGATCTGTGGCAGTTAGATCGCAGTCTGCTTACCAAATTGGAGGAAAAAAAAAAAGACACAAATACTTCATACTACAAAATTTGCCAGATCATCGCTACATTCCTGATGATGTCCCGGTCGACATGCTGCTGAAGTCCCGCTTGAAACCTACTGCTTATGCCCCATTTGCAAACTGTACCCATAAATAATAAATTAATCAGGAAAGTGAAGTCAGAACTTTACCATTAAAAAATACCCAGAAGTCTGCCAAGCCTTCCTGTACCTCCTTACTATACTTCCAGATATAACAGCATGTGTGCCCACCCAAGGTGAAGGCTGCATCTCGCCAGACCTAGTACTTTTACAAACGCAAAGAAATAAGTTTATCTATTCGCTCACCTTCCCCATTTTTCTTTTGCTCCCTTCTCACTAACAACTTAAAAAAAAAAAACTGAATCAGAAACAGAATTGTTGGATGGAGGGGGGGGATTGTAAGGTGTAACTGCATACAGACAACTTTTTTTAAGGCGGAGGAACTGTTTTATTTCAAAACTTAATTTAAACAAATTTTTATAAACAATTTTTCATCTTTCTTTTACAGTGCCCATTTCTAAAGTACTTAATAATACCTCAGGGTGGGCGGTGATAGGCTACTCCGGACCTTCCAGGAGCTATAGGTCCTCCGCCTACAGCTTCAGCCTCATTATGGGCCCAGGGCAGTCCGGTATAGCCCAATACCGCCCACCTTTCCAGGTATTATTGCTTACATGGCCTTGGCATAAAACCTTGTAGGAAATGTGGCTTCAGCTTACTGTGTCTAAAAAAAATTCACATTGCAATTGAGCAGCACAGTTTCTGAGTATAGCTTGAGCTTAACAATAAACCTGCCCCTACCAAGGTGTAGTGTGCAGAAGCAGCTATCACAGGCCTCTGCAACAGGGAGGGAAGCTAGGTGAAAACAACATACTGACATTGGATGTAGCCACGAGACAATACAAATGTAGCCACAAGTCCTAGTTCTCCTAGTAAGGAGCTACAGTAGACAAATCAGGTACTCACCTTACTAATCACAGCCACAGAACATGGAATTTACTCCCAAGACTTCTTGTGTTGATGTGATGTGACAAGTAAGGTGGACACCCCAGCTGTCTGCTGCCACTGGATGGAAGTGATAGGACTTGTAACTACAACATGTATAGCTTTAACTATATTGCCTCTAAAGCTGTCTGTTTTGTGGCAGTTGTTATGAGTTTGGTATAGCTTGACTTCCTGGCAATGTTTGGCACTGCAACTAGTAGCTGTGTGGCACTGTCTTGGACAGAGACCCAGTTCACTAAACACAACTAGGGAAAATTCTGTGTGAATAATTCATCTATTTTTATTCACGAGAAATGGATACACCATTATGTGAAGGACTCATTTGCAGTGGTTTCCAATGGACCATTTCAGGGTGTTTCCTGGGAGCACAGGGTAGTTAAGTGAGATACTCAGGGTCATGCAGTAAGCAAGTGGTTCTGGGAATCAAACCCAGTTCTGTTTGATGCACTACCAAGCTCTTTCACAGCTTGTTACTAGAGAATTGTTTGTAGCCATACTGGTCCTTGTGCAAAAGGATGAACAAAGTGGGTGATCTGATACCTTTTGTTGGACCAACAGCTCCAAAATGGCAGGCTTTCGAGTTCAGGCTTATTTATCTTCTGGACATTAAAAATAATGGATTGAATGTAGACCTTGGTTTCATGACACATTACAAAATGTAAACTGACTACTGCCTTTCTCTTGCTTAAGTGCATGTGCACATTCATTTCCTGTACATATATTCATATACATTGGCCCACACATTCAAAGGAGATGCGTGGTGCATCCCTATATGCGCCCGCACATCTCCGGACGTGTGATGGTTGTCGGGGGTGTGGCAATATTCAGAAGCCCCCGATGTGCCATGCAAGCCCAACTGTGCCACAGCACAGAATATTGTGATGCGGGCATGTAAATGAGGGTTCCCTCATGCATACTCCCTGCATCACAATATTCAAAAATCCCCTGGGGAAGACATGGCCGGATGCACTGCCACAAAGTTAGGAATCCAAAATCTTGTCCTGGCTTTGTGCTGGGTAGGGTGACACCCTGCCAAATGTCCTGGGCCAGTCACATTATTCCCTCTCCCATCCCCAATCCCTGGTATAAAAAAAAAACATATATCCCCGACCCAATCATTTCCATAGTGCATTGTACCCCCTTCCTGTCCCCAATCACCAATATAATAAAATATTGCTGCACTGATCCCCACTTTTCCATAGTGTACTGTCCCCCCTCCCTCCTCCCCAATCCCCATTATTATACAAAAATGTATCCCCATCTTTTCTATGGTGTAGTGCCCCCTTCCCAGTCCTGAACCCCAGAATTCAGATTATGTCCCCCCATTGGCCCATTGTTTTGTGCCCATCCCCCTCAGCAGGAAACGCTGCAGGGGGATGCCTTCTCGGGGCCCTGGATCCTGGGCCTTCTTTATACCTTCGCTCCATTTCCCCTGATCCACAAAGTGTTGATCAAAGCCAGGTGGGACAAGGCATGGATGATCTTGGTGGCTCCTGACTGGCCCCGCCAGTTCTGGTACCCCAATCTCCTCAGCCCCAGCAGCAGGCTCCTGCGTCATCTTCCTCTCTGCCCAGACCTGCTCTCTTGCAATCAGAGGAGGGTACTCCATCCGGACCTTCTGTCCCTGTACCTGACAGCCTGGTTCCTGAGAGGTTAGTGTTCCAGGCATTGGGTCTCTCAAAAGATGTTCTCACTGTGGTTGAGGCTTTTCGGAAGAAGTTGACCTGAAGATGCTATGCCTTCAAATGGAAGAGGTTCTCCATTTGGTGCCAGGGCAAGGGATTCGATCCCTTATCTTGTCCAGTGGATAATATTCTTGACTACCTTTGGTCCCCCTCTCAGGCTGGCCTTTGGCTGATGTCCCTTAAGGTGCACCTGACAGCCATCTCTGCATACCGGGTGTGGGCTGGTATGATGTCAGTGGTACAGGAAAAGGTGGTCTGGCACGTTTTCAAAGGTCTTGACCATATTTTCCCTATGGTGCATGAACTACTACCACCTTGGGACTTGTTGCTGGTTTTGGCAAAGCATGGACAGGCCATTCAAACCAGTGCACAGGTGTAAAATGTCTCACCTGTCATGGAAGCCCACCTTCCTGATGGCTATCATGTCAGCCAGAAGGATCAGTGAGCTCCAGACACTCTCAGTATAGTCTCCTTATCTGGTCTTCCACAGAGACAAGGTCGTCCTTCACCCCAGCTTGAAGTTCCTCCTGAGGATTGTGTTTGATTTTCACCTTAACCAGGTGATTAATCTCCTGGTGTACATTACCAATCACACCTCAGAGGCCAAGCAGAGGCTTCATATGTTGGACCTGTGGTGAGCGCTAACCTACTACAAAGAGTGCATGGCTGGAGATCGGGGAGAGGTTCACTAGCAATTTGTCACCTATGCTGAAGCCACACTTGACAGACTGGCAGCTAAGCAAACAATTGGCAGATGGATTGTATCCTGCATCGACCTCTGCTATAGGTTGGTGGATAGGGAGCGCCCCCTTAGGGATGTGCCTATCCAAGAAATCTGCAGGGCTGCTATCTGGAGGTCAGCATACACCTTAATTTCCCACTACCATATTGACCTTGAGTCATGCCGGGATGCTGGTTTTGGGGTCTCAGTTCTCCAATCTTTCTTCCCTAAATAGGGGGTGTGCACCTTGCCCCCTCCTCTCAAAGAACTGCTAGGAGTCTGCCAGAAGTGTGGATGGTACACTATATACCATATCCCAGAAAAAACAGTCTACTCACCTGTAACAGTAGTTCTAGGAGGTTATATGGCGTACATTCACACTGACCCAACCCCCAGCAAGTGGCATACCGGTCTTGCTTCCAGTGGGTAGGATCTGACATCACGGGGTTATGCCGAGGGAGTTACCATTCAGGTGGGTGGGAGAAGCCAGCTTGAAGACATTCTAGCAGCCTTAGTGGGAAAGAAACACAGCCAGAATTGTGGCTGTACACCATATACTACTCCTAGAACTACCGTTACGGATGAGTAACCTGTTTTTTTCCAGCACCCCATAGTTTATTTTATATAATTGCTGGCATTGCATTTTTTTCGCTACAGTAGTTATATAACGTGTGCAGCAGTACCTGAAGCAGAGTCGGCGGTTCCCTGGGAGTAGTGATCAGGCAGCAGTAGTGAGGGATCTGTATAGCCCCAGTTTTTTGGTTTTCTTATTCAGTCCTTTGTTTTTTGTCCTTTGTGAGAAGCAGCGCTGGTGAGAAGTGAGTTGAGTGGGAGGTGAGAAGGAGGGAGCCGAGCGGGAGACACAGTAGGGAAGCCACACTGGTGAACTAAATGGAACAAAAGAGAGTTTTGGGACGGAGCAGAAAGGCCCTCGGAAGGACCTCAGCCGGCCATCACTACAGCGCTGTGAAAAAATTAATGTATTAAATAAAAATAAATACATTTTATTTACAGTGCTGAACGATGTGTAATAAAAGCTTCAGAGAGGCAGAGCCACTGTGTGGATCGCACTTTTCTCATAGGAAAGTGGCACGTGTTTGCCGTTATAAACACTCCTTTATAATGGCAAATTACACATGCCTTTTCCTATGGGAAAAAATGTGACCCAGTTATTATATCAAAGTTTTTCAATTTTTTTCTTTATAGATAACTGTTGGAAAAGACATATAGTTAAAACATTAATTCTCTTATTATTTGCAGTGTGCATTTAGTATTACATTTTTATGTGTTGCCCACATGCTGAAGCAGCACTCTGTTTTGATTTTAAACTTAATAGTGTTTTCTTTCACAGTTCGGACACAGTAAATCTTGATTAAATTATTTACCTTGTGGTTAGATTTCTTTTGCATTTGTTTATTTTTTATGCACACTTGCAACTTAAATACAGTTCCTCGCTAAGCCCTGGATTGCAGTTAGAGTCTTGCTACCCCATGGCCAGTTTAGTATCTGTCTCTAACATAAAGAAACTGGCACTGGTCAGAGCCAATATGGCTGTGGAGAGCTTTTAGGAGTGGCACAAGTGTGGAAAAGAATACGCAGTGCTTTCGCTGCACTGCAGTCAGCCATAAGTAATAATAAACAGAATCTCTAGAAACTGTTTTGGAGCACTGTGGCAGCACATCAGACAGCGGTTCGGTTTACGTGCTTCCACAGTGCTGTTATACAAATTTGATGATGGCATAACATCTGTGGAGCTTGGCTCTTGCAATCATACAAATCAGACTCAGGAGGAGTCTATTAACAAACTAGAGATCTGGTCTGGGACTTGCTTGTCATCACAGTCACTTTCTCATTCTTTTCTAAGCAGTAATATCTGGCAAATATGCCTTAACCATATTGATCTCAGTGCTGGTAGACTAATTCTGGTTTTCCCCGATTGTATTAGGTGGGGGTAGTAGCAGTCTTGAAGTGGTAGTTGCCAGTGGTGGTATGCTCTGGAAAAAAGTGGCCCCCATGCTCATCTGCACATTTTAGAAATTAAGCCTTTCCTTGTTTTTGCTGTAAAGGAACTGACCCCTTTAACACAAAAACAAGGAGTTTGTTATGGCCTCCACCCCCTCCTTTTTGCTTCTAGTGAGGAACATCATTATGGGTTTGCACCAGATGTACAGCGGCAGCCATAGATATAACAGATTGTTAAACAGTAATCAACTGTATGTAAAAGCTTTCTTTTTTTGGATGTGTGCTTTCTTAATGTTGTCAATACCACTCCACCCATGTATACTCTGCCCCTGGATTTCTGTACCCCAAGTGCATTATTTTACATTTTTGTGTTCAGGACAAAAATGCCTTTCTTTTTTTTTTTTTTAATTTTACCAATTATTTTACCAGGTGAGACACACTAAGCTGAAAGCTTGTTTACAGGTGCAACCTGGGAGCACAAGGAAGTTAAGTGACTTGCTCAGGGTCACACAGTATGCAACTAGGGGGCTGTGTGATTCAAACCCAGGTCTCCAGATTTGCAGCTCAGAGCCTTAACCCACTGCACCATACTGCCTTTCAAATGAAGGTAGTCACTAATCTAAATTCTTTATAGTATTTTTATGTTTCCTTGCATGTGTGCAAGAAACATCTTGTGATAGAACAACACTTCAGAGGTGTGTCAGGGACGAGTCCAATGCATAGCAATCTACAGTGGGCTCGTCTCTGACAGACCAATGCCTCAGACACATCACAATTTCACAGCTGGAATCCATTCTCTAGTTGAAAGAAATAAAGTGTTCGATTGAGAGTGCGTTATTCCTTTCATTCATGCCCAACTGATCTTACTTCTTGTATCCCACCCATCCTGCAGATGTCCGGGTACCCAGCCATATACTGCATCCCCCATTCTCTGTGCCATAAGCAGTAAACAGTCCTAGCAGTAAAGAACAAATAAATATTATTTATCCTTCCCCAGACAGACGTCTGCGTTGAACTTGTTTGTGTGTCTGTGTGAATGACAGTGTGTGTTCTTGTCCCTGAGCTCCTCTCTCTCCAGTGCTTCATGTGTGCCACAATGCCCAGCCTGAGCATTGCTCTCTGTGATGGTATCCACTAACTGCTCCATGGATCTCCTAGTGTCCATGCTGCCTCAGTGTGCCCCCTACCCCACCGTACAATACAAGGAGCAAGAGTGCTGAGAAGTGAGGCAGCATTGCTTGCAGAGCTGTAGCTTAAACCTGGAGGGCATAGAGAGAGAGAGAGAGAGAGAGACACACACACAGATTTCAGAGACAGACATAGAGAAAGAGAGACAGCAGCCCCCCTCCCCCAAAGAGAGCACAGGATAGAAAGAGGTGATGAGTGGCACCAGTGTCAGGGACAGAGTGGAGAGAGAGCCCCCAGTGACAGCAACATGCTGAGATGTGGTGAGTAAGCGGAATGAGAGTGATCACCAGGTGACAGGCTGTCACTATTGCAGCACCACCTTGGCAGTGTGAAATTGGGGGCAGTGCAATGTAGTGACCATAACCATGATGACCAGTGGCTGCCAGACCTGCACCAGAACAAACATTCATTTAAATGGGTGGTCTGTCCCCTAGCAGTGTCTACTGCCCCCCCAAGAGAGAGACACAGCAAAAGCGAGAGCCACTTCCAGCATGGCATATATGCGCAGGTCCAGTCTATTCCAGTCAGAGATGGTGCCAACCCCCCCAACCAAACAGAGAAACAGAGAAGTGGAGTACAGTGTGCGCCTGAGCTCGGTTGCTATCCATTTTATTTCCACTCACTCTTCCAGCACCTTGCTGTTGGTCTGACTCTCTGTTTGTCTTTCTGAAACTCAGTGGAAGCAGACAGCACATACAGAGAGGCAGAGAAAGTGGCAGCAAGTGTGCTGTGACTGGGTCAGAAAGCAGTGCTGCAGAGTTTTCCTTTCACCGTGGGAGAGTGGACGTTAGAGAGGGCGAGACGGACCAGGAGAGACACAGTGTAAAACAAACTTGGTGCATCTGTTCCACCATTGCACAAAAGGAGCACCCAGACAGAGCCAGGGGTGGGCTCCAGGCAGGTGGCTCTGGGAGAATGATGCCCCATCCCCCCATCCCACCTCCACACAAGGGTAGCACCCTGCAGCAGCCAGGGATAGAGATACAAGTTGTACATCAGCCCCTTCATATCCATTGCTGCTCCACCAGAGCTAGCATGAAGGTTGAAGTGGGTTTTGGGTGACTGGCACTTCCTCACCCTATGCCACACCTCTGCACTTGCAGAACACTCTGCTTCAGCCAGAGGCTCTCCCACCTAACATAACTCTACCCATGGAGAGCACTCTGAGGTACTGAGATAAAAATGTGGATCTTGAATCGGCCCCTCCACAACTATTCCCACTCTGCTAGGTGGGTAGGGTACAGTGGTTGCTCCTGAGTGACTCGTGCCCCCTCTTGCACCCCCATCTAGCAACCCAATACATTACAGCAGCCAGAGAAGAGATGTGGATTGCATATCTGCACCATAATAAACTGTGCCCATTCCAAAACGTTTCACACACGGGCTGAAGTCGGGTCTAGGATGGTGGCCATTAAGTGACTGTCACCCCCCCCATCCCACCTCCACACATGGGGAGCACTCCTCCCTCTCCATTACACATTTGCACATAGAGAGCACTCCTCCCCCTCCATGTCTCCTTTGCATATGAGGAGTAATTCTTCTTCTCCAGTCCTCTTCCACATGGTGGACATAGTGTCTTATGTAATCATATTTGGTCTCAATCCTTGTTGAATGCAACATTGTACATATCAATTTGCCTTGGTCAGTTGCGGACCAGATCTGGGAGGTGACCACGGCAAGGGCGGTCGATGTACTGTGCCCTTTATGGAAACCATGCTGGGTAGGGGATAGCACATCATGTCCCTGGAGGTAGTGAGAGAGTTGCGAAGCAACTGCCTTTTCGAGGAGCTTGATGGCAGCGCATAGTATAGCAATGGGGCGATAATTATTGACGTCTTTTGGGTCACCATGTTTAAGGACAGGGATGACCTTAGCAACCTTCCACAGGTCAGGGAGGATCCCTGAGATAAGTGAGGCGTTGAAAATGTGGGCGATTGGACGGGCGAGGAGAGGAGCCCTCAAGCTAAGCTTTGGCTCTAGATTGTCATGGCCAGCTCCCATGTGGTGAGTGAGGCCGGCAAGGAGTTTCTGGGTCTGACCAATAGTGACTTGTTTGAGGTAGAAGGGGGGGATGGGTAGGTGGGGGTGCTCCCAGCGGTTTAGGGGTGGGGGTAGGTAAGGAGAGGGAGCCAGCAGGTCTGTGAGCAAGCGGTTAAAAGAGGTGGCAATGGTTAGGGGGTTATTGCAGTTTGTACCTCCTATGAGCATATCAGTGGGCTGTTCCTTGGCCGACCCTCCGACAAGGTTTTTCACGTTTGTCCAGAAACGCCAGGGGTTATTTGCCGAGGCAAGCAGGGCAGCTCTGCAGAACTCGCTTTTTGCGGCACGTATAGCTCGCTTGCAGGAGTTTCTTAGCTGGCGGTACTCCAGGAGGTCATCGTTATTATGAGAGATCCTGTGTTTTACCCAGCTTTTGTCACGCAGTTTCATGAGGGAGAGAAGGTCACTATGGAGCCACCTTGTGGCTGTGCCTCGAACTCTCCTCTTTGAGAAGGGAGCATGCCTGTTTTGCAGTGGAACAAATACTGCAATGAAATGGTCTAGGGCTGCAACAGGGTAATTTGTGGAAGTGATCCTAGACCAGTCAACCATCTGTAGGTCATCGAGGTAGTGGTTAGTCGAGAACTTAGAGTAGTCCCTCATCAGGAGCACTCGACTGGGGACTTTGGGAGAGGTAGAACCCCATAAGCAGTAGGTTGGGGAGTGGTCGGAGATGGAATCAGGGAGTATCCCTGATTGGATGATGTTTTCAAGTCAGTTGCTCATCACCCAGTCAGTGAGCGTCCCGGGGTCTCCACGGCGGGAGGGCCTAGTGGGTTCAGTGATGACCTGGCTGAGAGCATGGCCAGAGAACAGCGGCTCGAACTGCTTATGGTTGGGCCCCAGCCAGCTGAGGTTAAGGTCTTCTAGGATGAGGAGCTCATTTGGGCCGACCCTATCCCTCAGCTGCTCGAGCAGGGAGGAAAGCCCTAGTATGCCACCCTTCGGAGGGTTATAAGTGCATACGAGGTGCACCTTTTTTGTATTCCCGAGGAGGAGGAGGGTGTGGAGCAACCTGCAGGGTAGGGGGGGGTCAGTGGTGAGTGTGCAACTATGGACACGTTTAGGTGCTTCTTATAATAGAGGAGTATGCCCCCACTGCGCTTATTACCTGCACTATCATACCGTGCAAGGCTGTAGCCCAGGAGGGAGCAGGCAGAGTCAGCGGTACTGGACTTGAGCCAGGTTTCAGTGATGCCCAAGATGTCAGGCATATAGAAGGCTATCTAAGCTGTTAGTTCCGCAATATTCTGGAGAATACTGCGGATGTTAAGGTGCGCTATCTTTAGACCTTTGGCCACACACCAGGCAGAGGGGAGAGTGATGGGGGGCCAGGGTGGCGAGGCGATCCGGGTGGCTAGCGGAGGGATCAGTCCGAGCGTGAAGGGTCATGTCCCTGGGTCGAGCGCAGGCCAGGGGGCGTTAACAGCAGGGGAGAGGAGCCAACAGCAGGAGAGGACCAGACAGTGGTGGCGCTGCTGACAGACACGGGGCTATTTGGGGGCAGGCAGGTAGAACCGGGGCTCTCCAGAGGCGTTGATTGGTTACACACCCAGGGGAGCCGGGGAGTTAGGGACCAGCCAGCAGGATGGAAGGCACAGCGAGAGCTGGAGGCAGGCAGAGGTGAGCAGGTAGGACTGGGGGGGGTCTAGGTGATACAGTAGTGAACAGGAGTCAACAGTGAATGGTAAAGCAGGAATTTACTGCAGTATAGAATGGAGGAAAAAGGGAAATGCCCCTAGTGGCAGGAGAATATAGCCTGCCAGTGGCAAAATGGGCTGATAGGTTAATTCGCGCATGTGACCTCCGCTGTAAGTTCGAGTGACGACTATGGGTGGTGGTGGGGGCGGTGGGGCAGCCGGCGCAGCCAGCGGGGCCAGTACTTCCCACAGCAGCACCCGCTTCGGCAGCAGCAGCAACTCGGGGGTCAAGGCATGCAGCGAGGCAGGAACCGGCTGGGCCAGGTGTGCTGGCGACGTGGGGGCAGAAGGTACCACCAAAGGATTGTTTTTTATTTTAGCAGCAGTGGAAGCAAATGCAAAAAATTGTGTCCCAGTGAATATTAGCGTCCGGAGTGCTGGAGTCACGCTTCCAGGCCGAGTAATTACCTGGCGTGTTCCGGGTTCGGATGCAGCATCAGGAGACAGAGCTTGGGGTGGGGTAGGGGAGGCTTCAGGCAGCCCTCGACTCATGACCTCGTCTGGCCGGAAGGTAGGCAATCCTGAGGGAGAAAGAATAGGGGTGAGCACTTAAACTGTAGGTGGGGGGGGGGGAGGAGAGAATGAGCAGGGGTGCGAGTGGTGGACGTGGGGGGAGGGGCAGAATAGCTAACAATGGGTTATACAGACTGGTTGTACAGATTAGAATAGGCTCACTGGGTTACAAGTCCTAATTACGAGGCTAATATTTAAATGAGGGTTGTTGCACAAGTTAAAAAAGCTCTCTAGTGTTGTGCTGCTGGTGAGTAGCTTAGAATGGGGATTGCAGGTCCTTTAGGAGGCCAGTTGCACAAGGTGAAAGGCTATACAAGTAGGCTCTCTAAGCTTACCAGCGAGTTTAAGTAAGAGAGAATAAAATGCACAGCACAAATTAAATGCCTTCTTAAATGCACAGCACGTTCTAAGGCTAGACAGGGGCCATCTTCGTTGATCTATCTAAGGCCTTTGACCGGGTGGACCACCCCCTCCTCCTCTTTGCCCTGCAGTCCCATGGATTCTCCCTCCATCTTGACTGGTTCGCCAATTTCCTAGGGGGCAGGCAGCAATACACCTGCTTTAATCGAATCCTTTCACCCCTCTCACCAGTGAACCAAGGGGTGCCTCAAGGATCCGTCCTTGGACCAATCCTGTTCTCCCTGTTCATTAACGATTTACCCTCTGTCACTACCAGTGGGCACCTAACACTTTATGCCGACGACCTAGTCATCCTAGCCAGCTTGCAGAACATCACCTCCATCAACTCCCAGCTCAACTCTGATTTCTCTCTTATCAGGAACTGGCTTGATGGACACAAACTTACAGTGAACCTGAAGAAAATGCAGGCCATGCTCTTCGGTTCCGTTGCCAAAACCTCCTCCTGCACGATCCCCCTTAAAATCCATGGGTCAAGTGACTCCCTCCTTCTGAACACTGACTCTGTAAAATACCTAGGCGTCACTCTCGATCCTCAATTGGATCTCTCCGTGCACATTCAGACCATTTGTAAAGCGACAAATGCCGAGCTCGGCCTAGCCTATAGAGCTAAGGACTGCCTCACCCCCATAGCTCGGCTTGCCATAGCTAAGGGGATTCTCCTCCCCATACTCTCCTACGGGCTTGTTTCCTTTGCCCCTGTCCCGACCTCTAGCCTTGCCAAGTGGGACACCACATCAATAACGCCCGTAAGCCACTCTCGGCCCCCCACCTCACACACACTGCAAGCTCTACTCTCGACTAGAGTGGTTACCCACTGAGAAGTTCCGGACCTACACCCATGGCAACTGCATTGACAATATAGTTAGAACAGCCACTCCCACCTCGCTCGGCCTTCCGCTAAAACACACCTCCCCTGTCTACAACCTTAGGTTGTGCGCAGCTAAGGCCAGTCAGGTCCCCAAGACCAGCACCCTCACAGGTGATCAGGCTTTCACCATCCATGCATCTAAATTTTGGAACTCCCTCCCAGCTTGCATTCGTGCCTCCCCCTCCCACCCTTGCTTCAAACCTTCCTTATGGAACTTCCTAAAAACCGCATCCACCTGCCTGTGTTAAGCACACACCTGCCCCCCCCCCCGCATGCAGTCTCTCCCAATGTAATCTCCGCTGCTGACTGCCCTCCTTAGGCACTTACCACTCCAGGTGAAGCAGTCATTCTCCTCACCCGAGCTAGTACCTAGCCCTCCCTCTCTTTACAGGCATATAGGCCAGGCTATTACTCACCTATGTTCTCCTAACTATTCTGTTGTTTTTCTCCTGCTGATGTTGTGCTTGCTGTATACTCCCAACTGCTATTTGATGTTATTTCACTCATGTTCCCTAAACCACTTTGATGTTGGCTCCTGCTTCTGTTGTTCTTGCTGCGAATTCTAAACTGTTATTTGTTGTTATCTCTGTATTACCCTATGGCGGAGCATGTTGCTCCTGTATGTAACCTCTACTGTATTACCAACTGTTGGAGCACGTGGCTCCTGTATGTAACCCAACTGTTGGAGCATGTGGCTCCTGTATGTAACCCAACTGTTGGAGCATGTGGCTCCTGTATGTAACCCAACTGTTGGAGCATGTGGCTCCTGTATGTAATTGTGTTTTTATGAATACCTTGTAACTCTCCCAGGTCGCTCCTGAAAATAGGCACTTTGCTGTCTAGTGTGCTTACCTGGTTAACAAAAGCAAATAAATATATGTTGTATATACTAATATAAAGAAATGTGCTTTATTTTAATTTATATTATGTGTCTTTACTTTTTGTATCTTATACCATGTATTATCTTTATCATTGCTTGTACACAGGACCTCCTTGCAAATGAACTTGCTCAATGGATTTTATCCCTTCGCAATAAACTTGAACTTGAACATGGAAGGCACTCCTCCCTCTATTCCATCTCCTCACATAGGTATCATTGCTCCACCTCCATACATTGTGAGCACTCATCTCCTGACTCCTCCAGTGCTTCTCCCACTACATTCATTTCCCCCACATGGAGAGCACTTCTCCCATTGCATCCCACCTCCTGCACATAGGGAGCACTCCTCCCCCTCCATTCAACCTTCACACATAGAGAGCTTTCCTCCCACTTCATTTCAGCTCTATACATGGGGAGCAGTCCATCCCTTCATCCCACTGCCCATACATGGGGAGCATTGCTCCCCATCCATCCCACTCCTACACATGGGGACAGCTCCACACATTTGCATCACTCCTTCTCTACCACCATCCCACCTCTACATATAGAGTACTCCTAATCCAATTCCGCCTTGGCACATGGGAGCACTCTGCAACAGCCAGAGACAAAGATGTCAGTCAGGCATCTGCCTTTCCACACCTATGCTCCATGTTGGGCAAAACATCGGTGGGGTTTAGATGTAATGAGTGGGTTGCCCTGGGAGATGGTGCCAATACCCCTCACCACCTCTCTGAATGAGAGAAGTCCCCTCCCCCCAAATCAATCTTTATTATTTTCTCCACTCACCACTTTTCTGCTGATTATCCTTCTGTTGGCTTGCTTTAACAGTCGCTGTCCTCCCAAGACAAGACTACAGGCCACTAGGCCAGGGCAGATTTTTCCTCTACCTCTCCTGTCTTCTCTTTGGACCACACCACCAGTCCAGCCAGCGTCCAGCACAGTCAAGAAGACACGCTGTGACTTACTCACAGCTCGGCCCCAGACAGGTCTGTGCTTTCTGTGGTAGACCATACCTCAAGTTCTCCCACAGTTCAACTGAAGCTAGAGAAGAGCAGCACATAGTCCTACTCTACCACCACGACAGTCAACGGGATACCACAACTTGCTCGGCACCGTAGAGACGACGAAACAGAGCAGCATGCTCACTAGGTTGTCACACCAGGCTTCTTCTGCTCTCTCTGTTGATGATGGCTCTATCTCCCCTAGCCATCAATGGTCCCGTGCATGTACACTGTGTTGCAGCTAGCTACAGCTGCTATGGAGACTGCTGAGACACTGAGTGTTTTAGCAGTTGAGCCTGAGGCAACCCGAGAATAAAATACAAGAATTTGAAAATTTCTGGGGTGATTTGTTTTGGGGGTTTGAACACCCTGAGCTCTCCCTGCCTATGCCCATGCAATCCACAACAGTTTAGATACATGCAGTCCTTACACTTAAAGGCACTCCTCCCAGCCCAACCAGCCCCCCTGCCTACCACAACACACAAATGAACACCAGCTGCTACCCCACCCACTTTCTTTGCACGCAGCGAGGATCCCTTACTCTCAAGCGGTCAGTCCAGTACAAGTAGCAGAGTTGGGGGTTCGGGGCTGCAGTCGGACCTGCTGCTGTAATGGAGCTCAAGCCTGCCTGAATACTACAGGACAGCTAAACCGAGACCCCTTAATCCCTACAAATGGAGGGCTACTGCAAAGATAATTGCTACAGCCACTCAGGCACCACCGGTGATTTAAAACAAGAGCTGGACTATGGCAGTCAGCCTGTCATCTGTCTCCTCCTCCTCCTCTTCCTCCTACACTGACTGCTTGCAGCACTTGCTCAGCTTCTCCTCTGCTACCAGTGCCCACCAGCGATCAGTAATGTCATTGTGTGGCGCCAGTTGGAATGGCCAAGTGAGCTCCTCGACTTGCTACTAGCCCCTGAAACCGATACTCTGTTTTTTCTTCCTTCCATGTCTGGTTGCATTTGCCTATTTCCAAACACCCAATAAACTTTTTTCTAGTGTCAACTTAGATACAGAATATTAAATATATCAAAATAAAATATAATTGCTTTGAAGAAGGTGGAAGCCTTTATTATGGCCGACTTCAACGTATGGTTGGAGAATGCTGAAATCTCATCTTGATTGTTTTACTTCCTTATTACTATTTTGTATTTTCAGGTTTAATCAAATATAATAGTTTTTTTTTGAGAAGATAGAAGCTTTTATTATGGCTCTTTTTGGTTTGAGCCACGCACACTGAAGCATTGAAGCAGTAAAATCACCACGATTTTGGCAGCCATGCACCATTCCACTGATCCTAAAAATATGTATCGCAATGGCTGTATAATTGCAGGTCTATATTCAAACGTCTTTATTTCTTTATAATTACACACTAGGAAGAATGGTCTTGATGAGTG
Organism: Neoceratodus forsteri; assembly: GCA_016271365.2. Lineage (NCBI taxonomy): Eukaryota > Metazoa > Chordata > Ceratodontiformes > Ceratodontidae > Neoceratodus > Neoceratodus forsteri. The sequence goes on along the minus strand of CM057459.1, from coordinate 185,839,648 downwards.
CATTTAGGGTTTCATAATTTGACCTTTTGCAATTTTAATGACCTCCCAATCCTGCAGTCATCAGTTTGTTTTATCTAAACATTTCTTTGCGCAGTTAATCAGTAGTCCAATAAGATTCAGAGTAACATTGCTTTAGAACAAAAGCTGTATAAACTTTGGGTTTGATTTTGTGCAAACATGAACTTCTCTCTGAGTTGAAAATGCAGAGGAAGTTAGTTGTACATACTTTTCTATGTCTCAAAACTTTTACTTTGGAAATTTGTAAAAAGAATATGAAAAAATAACACTCAACCTTTTGTACAGGTCTTGACCTCCTGTAACGGGAATGGCTTACAACTTATTTAGGAGTCATTCAAGAGTTATGCGAAGGTCAAGATTTAGTAAACTATACATTTAATGCATTTTAATAGCAGAAGTTGCCAAAGAGGACATAATAAAAGAAAAAAATCAGCTGTACAGCACAGATGCCTAAAAGGTATCACACCATTTGCTTCTAAAAAAGTCACAGACAGCCAAGTCTTCTTTATGTGTGTGAGCATTGTTTTCTTCTGTGTCTTCCTTCTTCCCCCTTTCTGGTCAGTGACAGCTTCACATATAGATATTGCTGGCTAATAATTACTGAAATTGATCTGCTGCTTTTTTCCTGAAAAGATTTAACATGATCCCATCCTGAAAAGATCTAATGTGCCCCCAATAAGCAGATTATTTTGTTTGAAGTGTTCTTTTTTGTTCATATTAAGAACTAAAGAATGTCATTTACATGCTCTACTTTGCTAAAATAACTTCAGCATGTGCTGTTAAATTAGGCATAAAAAGATTGAAACCATATGTTCTGGTGTCAGCGTAGTGATTTCAGAAATCAGGCTGTCGGACATGCAATGAAAGTTATGCCAAACAAATGTAAATATCTCTGAAAGTATAGGAGTTACTCATGCCCCATCTGTATGAAAGTTGTTCAAGACAAAACTACCTTTCAAGTGAGCCTATTTGTTTAGCAGCACTAATTATGTGTTTTAAACTATGGGCATCTGATTACCTGAATTTTCATTTTTCTTCACAATTTTCAACTTTTTGATGGCTATATTTAAAAAAAAAATCTAATGAGTTCAGATTAGTGACTACCCTCACTTGAAAGGTCATTTTGTCCTGAACAAGTTTCATCTTGCTTGTATATTGTTAAGTTGTGTACTTTCAGAGATATTTACATTTGTTTGGCATGACTTCTACTGTGTTCACTCAGAGAGAAAACAAATGAGGTTATTTGGAAGACCATATTTTATTAAATATAAAGAATTCAGATTAGTGACTACCCTCATGTGAAAGGTCTTTTTGCCCTAAACAACTTTCATGCTGGTTGTTTTTGTACACCTTAATAGTTTTAAAGATATTTAGATTTGTTTAGAAGGTGTGCACATTTGCACTCAGAGGAAAGCGGTTTTGAGTTCTGTGTCCATTATTCAAAACCGAAAGAAGGGTGTATTTTGTAATTGCCATGAGGATTTGCAGTGTTATGGAAGGATACAGTGAAAACTGCTAAAAAATGTGTTCCATGGAAACATCTTTTCAAGCTAATGTGATATGGCTGTAGGCTCCACCCACAGCCATAAAAATTGCCCCTGCACTTCCTGCAGCTAACTGGGTCTGTATGATTTTTACAAAACAATTGTTACTTCAACTTTTCAGCGTCCTTGAAATAAATACTCCATGACTTGCACAGTATTAATCTACCTGGGAGCATTCAAATCCCCATCAGCTTTAAGAGAAATTTCAGCTTGTCTTATGCAGGTGTCAGTCAAGGTGTTTCACCTTCTGTCCTCCCTTGAAAGGATGGGCCTTTGCCCATATGGCAGTCTTCTAATCTACAGTAATATGCTGAAATTCACACACAAGGGAAACTGTCAGTAAGTCTGATTTAGCTTTCCTTTTGTCAGTGATTCATTTTTAAAAATATAATATGTAATAGTTAAATTGAACATGCTAGGACTCTTCTGGTGTACAGAGCACCATGTTTATAGTAAGTATGATAGCTGCTGCATGGATGGTTGCAACATCTGTCCGATTCAGTCTGTTAACTGTGTTTCTAAATTGCTAGCAAAACAGACTTGTGCAGCATCTTTGAAGTATACACATGTATGTTTCATGGTCTGTTTTTTAACCATACTACTGCCGCCATCTAATGGATGCTACTGTAAACAAATTAATTCCTCATTTTATTTAGTTTTTGTCGATTGGGAAAGGATGACTAGGCAATCCTTCCTGTTTTTCAATCTTATCCTGGGGGATGGGGCTGGGAGGGGGTACAGATGCAGACTGAATAGACTGATATTGAATTAGTGTAAGCTGGTGGTGTTTTTTTTAGTAAATGGGGGAGTTGGTCCAGGTCAAGGAAAATTCCCCTACTCTTTTTGAGAAGTACTTTGGGATCTCTAATGTCTGCCTGAAGAACCACCAGGCAGAAGGGACCTGGGTTAATGACTTATCCGAAAGATGGCTACTTCATCGGCAGTGCACCCCAAACACCATGCTGAAGCACATGTCCGGAGTCATGGCTTGACTTTTCTCAGCTTATTTTGACATTAATAGACCTCTTTTTTTTAAACAACACTAATTTTGCCAAACACAGGAAATGCCATTCTTCACAGAAATACCTTTAACTATCATTTGCAAAATGAAGACCCTTTGCATACATGAGTTTACTGGCACCTTAGCGCCATATTAAACTTATGAACATACTTGGCAGTGGACTTCAGTGGCAGCCAGAAGGCTGGATCTCTCCAAATAGTATTTTTTGTGATTATACAGAAAATCCTAAGTACATGAAAATAGTGGGCCCAGTATACATTTTATTTAAACCATGCTGACAACAGGCACCATCAGCAGACCCTGAATAGAATATCCCCGGAAAAGCTGACGGTGTTCCTTTAATTAATTGTATTTAATTGAAATGTGTTGAACAGGAATGGCATGTGGACCTGAAGCTCATTTTCAGTTGTGACCTGGAAGGGGAAGGTGATACAGCTGGTGTTAAAACAAGCAAATAAAGCAGTCTTAGTGGCTCAGTAGGTTGCATTTTGCACCTGAGGTGAATGGATCAGAAGATCATGGGTTCTAGTCCTACACCAAGAACTTAGGCTTACACACAGCACATACACTGTAGTGCAGTATTGGGTAGGGGTGGGGTCTGTGCTGTTCTGAAGTCATTCTTTAGATTAGATGTTAGACTGAGGTCCCTTCTGCTCACGTGTGGTGGCTGTCTGGGTGGAAGTTATAATCCCATGGCACTTATCATGGGAGTAGAGATTTTCCTGGTGTCCTGACTAACATACCATGAGTCAGTAAAACAGGTTCATGTGGTGCAGTACTGGATTGGGGGCAGCTGGACTGTTGTGGTACATGTCTATGTTACCCATCTCCCAGGACACACCTGACCTGGAAATGAGCTGCCATGCAGCTCAGTACACCTGCCCTGGTCAAACAATATCAATTACTTATTAATTAATTAGAAACATAGAATCTGATGGCAGAAGGAGACAGAGGGTCCATCAAGACTGCCCAAACTGCACTACCTCACCCCATCAACCTGCTGTGCTGGTGGATTGTTTCCCTCTTCTCCACTTCTACACCCTTCAATCCTGTCCCCCCTCCCCCGAGACTATGAATTCCGAATTTTCAAATCCCAAATCCTGAGTTAAATAGGTACAATGCATAAAACAGATTAACAAATAATACAAACTGAATGGTTGAGGATGCAAATTGTGCAAATTCAGAACAAAAACAAGGATCAAAATACGGAAGATCACAATAAAAGAACATTTATACATGAGGTGAGGGTGGAGGCATGGAGTGCTGAGGTCAGGGAAAGGGGAGGTTAGAGAGGAAGGCTAATTGCAGGAGCAGGAGTGAAAAGATAGTTCCCAGAAAAGGGAAGACATAGAAGAATAGGGATCGGGAGTAGAGAGTAGGAGGGAGGGAGTTCTTAAAGGGAAAGTCCCCTCAACCTATTTTCTGTATGCCTGTATAGTTTGTATGCATGAACGATTCCCTCTCTTGCATCCCCCTGATTTCATCCTAATTTAAATAAAAATTGGGTAGCTTCACTCTGTTTTGCCATGATGTGAAAATCTGTTTATGCCTCCATTCCAACAGGGCCGGCTTTAGGGTTTTGGGGGCCCCCAGCAGAATCATTGAAGTCATGGGGCCTCTCTACTCGGCCCACCTTTAGCCCATGTGTTTTACTGTAGCCCATAAGTGCAAGATTTTATTTGTGATGATACTATAGGCAGGGAAATGGGCAGAATAGGTAGGCCAAGCAGTAGTTATTGGCCAGCAATTTTTTTATTTCATTGTTTCTATGTATAGCTTTAGTATAATATAACCAGTAGTATTTTAAAAAATGTTTAGGAGGACACAGCATTGTCAGTTCTTGGGGCTGTTCTTCCCATCCCATCCATTGCTGCCTATCCACCTCATATTGACTGGATCACAGCTTGCTGAGGTATTTCATGACATAACTATAAGGATCTGCACAGTCCTTTACTGATGTCTTAAAAATATATTAAGAGAAAAAAATGTTTAAAAATGAATAAAGTAAACTTCTATGGTTGGGGCCCCCATAAGCAGGGGCTCCCAGCAACTGCAGGGTTTGTTGGTGCCTAAAACCGGCTATGCATTCCAAAGATTATGTCCCCACTCATGCAAGGCATCATGGGAGTTGACAATGCATACATGCACAAGCCAGCAGAAGTTATACTCTCATTCAGTTCTGTTACGTGTCTTATGGAGTTCCTGTATCCTCTAAAAGTATTTTTTTCTAACTCAGGGACACTTTAAACTACAGAAAATGGCAGGTCACTTACTATACCTTGAAAAGTTTCATGGCCAGCATAAGAAAAGAACATAGGGATTACTGAGGACAGCAACAGCGCTGACTAATACAGTATAACTACTACAGGCTTTAGCACCAAAACATCATAAAATTCTATAATGGCTTACATGAGTCAGGTCTTGGCCTTTACAATGGAGTTGGGCAGGTTTCACACCACACTTAAGTACCTTCATTTACATTTAAATCCCGATGAAAGTAGGTGGACGCTATAGAGACAATCATTGTACACAATTAAACAGAATAAAAGCCTAAGGGGACCTTCCCTTTAGGAACAGGAAGGTGGGTGGGTGAAGATGGCAGGTTGCCCTGAGAAGGGCATATAGTATTACATCTGGAAACACAGGAGAGTGAATTTAGAGAGCTGGATGGAATAAGATAAGGTGAGGGATGGGAATTAAAGTGAGGAGAGCTATCACAGGAGGGAAGTCATACCAGAATTTGCTGAGTAAGGTGACACAATGCAGAAGGCATGGGGACTCAAGTGAGGGGAGGGAGAGGTTAGCCAAGAGGGAGTAGAGGGGAGTGTGAGATGACAGGAATGAAAAAAAGGGGTCCATCCTGGCTAAGGAGGAGCTGGAGGCAGCACTGTAAATGCTGTTCACATAGCCAAGCATTAGGAGTATCATCTTGAGGGCAACCTCACAGCAGAAGTTTGAGGTAGGATTTAGTGTATTAAAATGCACTACACTTAGGTATGAGCTTCTTATTTTATTTTTATTTATTTCAGTTCTAGGATTACAATTACCTTTGAGCCCAGGGCTCTTTTACAAAGGTTCCACGTCAAGACATAGTTATCACATGACAATATACAAAATTGTTACACAAATAAGGGTAAACAATATCAAATTAATTTCGAACAGACATGGGAGAGGATAAAGTGGAAAGGAAGAGGACAGTGGGGTGGTGGTAGAAGGAAATGAGAGGGGCAAGGGGAGGTAAGAAAATGAGAAGAGGGAGAGGTGGGGGTAGGTAAGGATAAGGAGGGGGGGTGGAGCTGCCAAGAAGCTGGCATTGTCAGGTGCTATAGAGTGTGTGGGGCAGAGGCCAAACTAGGGCAAGTGCGTCATGTAAGGAGCTAGATATAGGAAAGAGCAGTAACGGAGTGGAGTTGCATAGACATTATCCATGACAGTCGCAGATGCTGGAAGCGACCAGGGTGTTAGGGAGCCTGGATTTGAAGGCCCCTAGCCCAGTGGTATTGATAGTATCATTGGCAAGACCATTAAACCAAGTGGGTGCTCTGTATGCGAATGAATGCTGGCCAATGGCTGCGCGGCATGAGTGCAGTGGTAGTGGCAGTGCCATAGATGACAAGACCATAGTCAATCTGGGAGATGATGGAGCTTTGAACTGAGGCAAAGAGGGCCTCTTTAGTCAGATGCCGACGAAGCCGGTAGAGTAAGCCCAGTCTAGTATTCACGGTTTTAGCCACATTGGTTATATGGGTTCCAAAGGACAGGTGTGGGTCTAGGGTGATTCCTAGGTATCTGAAGGAGTCAACCTGCTCCAGGGAGTCCCCGAGGCAGGTGTTTAAGGAGAGTTGATGGTGTTTGTGCTTGTTTTGGTGGCTGGTGAAAATCATGGTCTTCGATTTTTTCTGGTTAAGGATTAACTTATGTTCTTTGAACCAGCTTTCAGCAGAGGTGAAGCCGAGTTGGAGGGTTTGTTGCAGGTGGCTTGGGTTATGATGAGAGGCAAGAATCACTGCGTCATCTGCATAGAGTATGACTTGCTGAGAGGTGGAATTGGGGAGGGTGTTGAGGAACAGGCTGAACAGCAGTGGGCCCAGGATGGAGCCTTGGGGTCACCGGAGCGAACCTGTTTAGTGTCGGAGACCACGCCTGATATTTTTACACATTGGGACCTGTTGTCAAGATAGCTGTTGAACCATTTCACTGATTCCGAGGAGAGGTCAATGTTCAGTAGCTGATGAAGCAGGACGCGGTGATGGACAGTGTCAAAAGCCTTTGACAGGTCGATGAATGTAGCTCCGGTTAGGCAACCCTGATCAAGGGAGTTGTGTATGGCTCCCGTAAACTCAACAAGTGTCGGGCAGTAAGCAGTCTTTTCTAAATCCGTGTTGCTGCCGGCAAAGGATGTTGTACGGTCCAGATGATCAGTGAGCTGGTCTGCTACCATCCGCTCCAGGGCCTTAGAGAGGTGGCAGGATAGAGATAGGTCGGTAGTTGACATGGGAGGTCCGGTCACCACCTTTATGGATAGGTGTGACAGTCGCTGCCTTCCATTTGTCAGGGAATTGACTGAGAGAGAGGGAGAGATTAAAGATCCTGGTGAGAGGCCCCAGAACCTCATCTAGAGTGAGGGACAGAAGTTTGAGGTCCAGTGTGTCAGCACTTGCTCTAGTGTTTTTGATGGCTTTGGAAGTGTATTTCCTGACAGTATTTTTGCTTACTGCTCTGAAGTAGAAAGGGGGACAATTTTTTGGTGATGACTGATGGGCGGGAAGAGGGGGGTCGCTGTTGTTGAAAAAGTCAAGGAGGGAGGATGCTGCTGAGGTCGGTGAAGTCATCATTAAAGGTGTTGGCTATGACTTTTAGGTCCAGGATAGCGTTCCCGTTTATTGTGATTGCAGTAGGGAGTGATTTGGACTCCTTCCCGGTAACATCTTTAATGTTATTCCAGAATGCTCTTGCATTTCCCCAGGTGTCAGCGAGTGCAGTCTTGTAGTATTCAGATTTCTGTTGGTGTATGGATTTGGTGCAATCATTTCTAGCTCTTTTAAAGTTTTGGATGTCCGCCTGTTTTCCTGTTTCTCTGGCTAGTTCCCAAACGTGGTCCCTGTGTTTCAGCTTCTTTAAGAGGGAACCCGTGAGCCAAGGAATGCAGAGGAGTTTAATTTTTCGCTTTTTTGGCGGGTCAAAGATGTTACAAGCTTCATTGAAAATGCGTATGAATTGATCAAAGGCTGTATTTACATTGGGCACCAGGTAGATGGGGGACCAGTCTTGATTTAGTAGGTGTGATTTTAGGTGGGTTAGCTTCCCACGGGGAAGGACTCCGCTGAGGATGACCTTTGGTGGAGATTTCCAGAATTTGTTTGACCAGGTGCAGCTGACGGGGGAATGGTTGCTGAGAGAGTCAGGCAGTACGGCGAAGCTAGTGATCCGGGAGGGAGTGAGAAGTCAGGATCCAGTCCAGTAAAGTGCTGGTGCCGGTTTTGTAGTTCATTCTAGTTGTGGAGTCCAATATCTGTGTGAGGTTTGCTGATGTGGCCATGTCCCTGGTGTCGCCAGCATCAGGTCCCAACAAGTTTGTGTTGAAATCACCCAGTGTGATGACTTCGGAGTCGGGTGGGAGTGATTTGATGTACTCCAGTACTGCATGGAGGCCTGGTCCGTGTTCTTTTGGGGGGATATAAACGACGATGACCGAGAGGGCTTTGTGCTGAGTTCCAAGCAGGTTTTTGATATGCAATAGCTGGGCATTTGGTGTTGGTAGGTCCGTGTGGGCAGTGTGCCCCATCAGGTTGTCTTTTAGGTAAAGGGCGCAGCCCCCTCCTCGTTTTGATTTTCGGTCAAGCCTAAAGATAGTGTAGCCAGGGATGGAGATTGTATGATTGGGAACCAAGGGGGTGAGTCAGGTTTCTACTACTGCCAGGATATCGGGCTGGTGAGCATTTGCGAAGGCTTGTAGTTGATCAAATTTAGACAATAAGCTGCAGATGTTCAGGCAGATAATGGAGACAGTGCCAAGGTGCTTGGTTTGGGCGGAGTTCATGGCAAGCTCGAGGCAAATAGGTTGGGGTGAATGTTTCCAGATAATAGCAGGAGTAGGAGAAGGAGTTTCAGGGTGGCCAGACGCAGTTCCCTGTGGGAGAACTTGTGGTACTTGAGTAAGGAGGGTTTGATTGCAGAGGTTTTGTGCATGCAAAACAGGAGTGTAGTGAGCTGTGGTGGTAACGGGACACACTGCACCCTGGTATGAAGGTGAGGGCACATTGTGGTGAGGTGAGCCCTAGGGGTGAGGAAGTCAGGTAGCGTGGTGCAAGTATGGCTATAGCAGAGATTATGCTTATAGCTATGCGGGGGGGGATGGAAAGCAGGATGGAGGGACCTGGAGCAAAGAGGTGAGGGCAAAAAGGAGGAGAGGGAGGCAGGCGATAGTAGGGAAGGAAGGCATAGTTTGTGGAGGGGAAGAGAGAAAAGAGTTGCGAGGAAGGCTGAGGATGATGAACTACAACGTGAGGGCAGAGGAAGCAAGAGAAAAAAGCGGATTTAGGCAGGTAGGCGAGTGATTGGGGGGGGGCAGTTCAGTCCCTGTGAGCAGGGGACAGAGAGAGTTACAGGAGGGCAGTAGAATTAAGGCAGGAAGTATAACTCAGGAAAAATACAGTCCTCGGATTCGGCAGTGCACAGCAGAAGTAAAATACAGATAAAACAGTTGTCAGATTCGGCAGTAAACAGTGTACACTATCAGCTGATAAACAAAAAAATTTTTTTAGCAACCACTGGGCAGCTATGCTTGGGGCAGAAAATAATAGTCCAGCCCCCCAGTCTGTAGGAGACCAGGAGATAGTGAGGTCTGTGCTGTGACAGAAGATGTGGCAGAGTGCAATGCTAGTCTATGGGCACAGCAGCCCTGAAGCTTGGCCACGGAGTCAGTGGTTGCTGCAGCCAATCATGACCAGGCAGAGAGGGCAAGGACAAATCGGGTAGAGCTCTGAGCGTGCTGGGCCAATGGCGGCACTCACGGTTTTCCTAGACTGAGGTGGATGGAATCATTGTGGATGGAGAAATCAAGATAACAATTTAGGGTTGCCACCTGTCTAGTTTTTCACAGAATCATACATATTTTAGGGACTTTGGCCAGTATTCACGAACGTTACCTCCAGTGGTAACACTGCTTCACTTTATCTTAGCATGATTCACCAATTTTCCATGATGTTCAGTGGCACATTTCTGAATTGGGTTAGCAAAGGCTAAGTAAAGTGGTGTCAAGGCTGGAGGTAATGTCATGAATACAGGCCCTTACCTGGTCATATGGTTTTCCACAGAGGTACTCCTGTTTATGAGTCCATGCTCTTCAAATGTGGTTGATTTCTTTTTTTTAACTTTTTTTGTGCTCCTTTTCACTGGCGGTGATGTTACCCTTTATTAGTCCTTGTGGAGGTGCCCCCTCTTCGTCTTTCAAACCTGGCTTCCCCATGGCACACTTGGCAGGGTCGTTGGTTCATGATGTTACCTCTCCCCTGGCAGGGCTCCTGGGGGTGGTGGTGGGGGTGTAAATCCAGATTCCCAGATCCCCCTTGGCAGAATGTCCAAGGTGTCATTTGGGCTTAGTGTTGGAGACTTCCAGCGTCATGGTGCACAGTGGAAGGGGTTTGTCACTTAGTTACAGTCCCCTGGTGTAGAAGATGGGAAAAGACATCATGGCTGCCAGGCACTTTTCTGTGCTCTATATGCTGATGCCCACTGCTCCGTCAGTCCCCACACTTGTGTCTGTCCCTGACACACCCACCCCCAGCCATTGCTAGGGGCTGGTAAATTGCCAGATGCCAAAACCTTCCCTCCCTCGAGGGGGAGTGCAGTCCATCAGATGCTCATCCTCCCCCAGCTGACCTTCTGATGCTCAGGCTCACTTCTAAACTCAGTTCATCAGGGCCGTAAGCGGTAGCGCTACTGATACAGCTATGGACCAGAAGCATGTGCTGCCAAATTATTCATGATTTTGGCATTACTTTCCTGCTGCATGCAAAAACTGGTTGTCATGCAGACGTTTACTTAAAAAAACAGTTTAGTAAAGCTGTCAACACCCTTTTTAATTCTGCATCTTTCTGCACCATGAATGTTTTCTGTGACATACCAAATAGCAATGGAAAAGGGACAGTGTACTCCTTAGGGACTGAAAAGGAATGGGGCTTGGGATGGAGTTTGGATTGTGGATTAGCAACTGGTTATGGCCTAATCTAAAGGTGGCAACTCTAGCAGCTATCCAGCCATACACCATGTCATTTGAATTAGGGGACATCTTCAGAAGGTTAGCTAACAAAGGTGGTTAAAGAACTATTATAGAGAATGAGTTCTTACAGATACAGTTATTCTGAAAGAGCGTTTAAGCAACAAGGCATGATAGTGGGTGCATTATTGCAAGATAACGGCATGCCTCAACTAGTGAGGCACGAGGCAATGCCAGGTGCCTTGTGTACCTAAAAAGGGCCGTTATTTCTTTATTTAAAATCTCGGATTGATACCTTTGAGCTAGATCTCGTTTACAAAGGTTCTACGTTCATGATACAGACATTATACGTGAACATTTACAACACATATAGACACATGAAAATTAAACAATAGCGAGTATAACAATAATACAGGAAAATTAAGTTCTTAACATAAAAGCATAGAAACACTGACTTTGACGACAGATTAGGATCGCTTGGCCCTCCCAGTCTACCCATTGTACTACCTATTGGATAAGCCACAGATCCTAGTTGACCAGCAGCCTACTTTTTTATGAGCCAGGTAGAGAGGTATGACAAGTGTCACTGAAAATATTTTGAGACGAGGGGCAGAGGTAGTTGGGGGAAGGGGGGGGTGATAAAAACTAACCGCACAAGAAAGAGCGGATGTAGTAGAGGAGTGCCCATGGAGAAGGTAAGAGAAAGGGTGGAGGTGGTTGAAGATATTATAGAGAGCTAATGAGGAGAGGGTATAAAGTAAAAGGGGTCCACCCAAGGGGTTTCGATGTTATAGTTTGGAGAGAAGAGAGTATTTTTGTGTAAGGGTCAAGTGGTTTTGTACAAGAAGGGGAGTCAACGACAGGGTTGAATATACAGTAGATGGTGTTTGTGGAGGAGGTGGTCTATGAAGGAAGGAGGTAGAACAATGTTTGGGGGAAAGCAGGGGAAGAGGGGTGGGGAAGAGAAAAAGAGCTTCGAGGGGTATATTACAAGGGTAGGTGTTAGGGCCTAGGTTAAGATTTGAGAAGGTGGGAAGGAGGAGGTAGAGGAGGAAAGGGTGAGGAGGAGGAAAGGTACATCGAGGGGTGTATACCATGTTGGCTGTAGGAAGTTGTTTCACAATCACACATGCTGCAAGCATTTAGGTGCATTCACAGTTTGGATTTAAATGGGCCAAGTTTAGATTCTTTAATCAATTCAGTGGTAAGAAAATTTAGCCGGGGGGGGGTGGGGCCTGTATTTGTAAGAGATCTCTCCTTGTGAGGTATGGCGAAACGGTATCTGGAAGCCAAGTTTGCTAGATCCCCTGGTTAGTCTGGAGTTGGAGGAATATCTGAGGAGTTTCTGCACTCCAGTGGGTGCAAGGCCAATTGTGGATTTTGTAGCTAGCAAGCAGACCTGGTCCTGGATGCTGTTGTCCAAGGATAGCCAGCCAGTGCTGGAATGCAGCTTACATGTGTGAGTTAGGTGGCCAGTGCTGTCCAGAATTATGCACACCCTGGAGTGTCTTATTGTGATTATAAAAAGGTTTCAGTACTATTTATTTTAAATACCGAGGTTCATATTTCTGACCTGTGTTGTGCATGGTTATGTGATGACATCTGACCAATCACAGGTGCTGTTTTCAGTTACCCATTTTATAGTCTGATTTAACAGTAAGGCATGACTGGGTGTGGAATAACAGCATGTGTCAGAAAGTGAAGCGTGAAGCTAAGCCGAGAGCTGTACACACCCTGAGAAGTGCTGTTATCCCATAATTACACACACCCTGGAGTGTCTTATTGTAGTTATAAAATGGATGTCCAAATTTTAGGTTTTAAATGAGGTTTAGAAGGTTCAGTATTTCTGACCCATGCTGCTGTTCCGGAATAAAAGCATGGTCATGTGATCATATTGGCCTAATCACATGTCTTTATATCTCTTACTCATAATTAGAATTAGTGCATGAATACATTGAACAATGTTTCTTTTCCTTGAAGAAGTGGCTTACTAAATTAATTATATTTTCCATTTATATCCCTTCAGACTACGATAGATGATTTTATCGATAAATGTAACCATTATCAAAAGCCTGTAGCTGTCTGTGCTTCCATCAAATGTCAAGGCTTCTACAAAAGAGGGATTTATTTTTCTGACCCAGATTACAAGGTATGTAAAGTTCAGTTCTGTTTCTTTGGTCCTGTGTAAATTCTGTTACCCTGCTTTCAAATTACTGAGTTTATTTCACGTCATATTAATTTATCTATTTAACCGGGAAAGGGACACTGAGCTGGAGCTCATTTTCAAGTGTACCTGGGACTCGGGTCGCACATGGTAAGCAATGGAAAGCGTTTGTAGAATTAAAAGTATTTTAGTTGCTGAGCTTTTAACATGCTGCGTTGTTTATATGGGGATGGTATAACTGTTTAGTAGTGTAATAAAATCATTTTAGTTTTATAAGGGAAGGTGTGGACAGTTTTTAATAATTAAGTCACCACTTTCATATTTTGGAAATTCTTCCAAGAAAGGACAGTGGCAGTGGTTGTATGTGGAAGAAGCTTACTGTGTTCAGAGATCAGTGTTAGAGAACAGAATCTTTGACAAACAAACTGGCCAGCATAGAATCATAACTAAAGGGAAAGGGGAAATTGTTTAACTAGGAAAGGCATACTAAGCTGGAACTTGTTTCTAGGTGCGACGTGGGAACATAAGGGAGTTAAGTGACTTGCTCAGGGTCACACAGTATGCAAGTGTGGGCTGATGGGATTTAAACCCAGGTTTCCAGCTCGGTGCCTTTAACCACTATGCTATACTGCCTCAATGCTAATTCATCCATTCCAGTCAAGTTTCAGGCTTAGCTATTCTATGTCCAGTCTTGCTATTTAAAAAAAAACAAATTATAGTAGCCTTTTGGTGGGCAAAGGATATTCATTAGAATCTATTTTCATACACCTAAGCAAGGCGTTTGACTTACTGCAGTTTATCAGTTTGCTACTATTGTAATCGAAGTCAGCATCCTCAGCCTCTCTGATACCCATTTTATAAAAAAAATAAATAAATAAATGAAGCAGTTTACATTAGGGCTGGGGATGAGAAATTCAATGAAGTTTGTGAAAGTTCTTGGAATTTTGTGAAACTGCAGAATTCTTGATTTGGTCACAAGTTGTTCTTACTGCTAGACACCTGACAGTTGGCATGCTTATTTATTGTAAGGAGTCCTAAAGGAATGCCAAATGTTGGGGCATTTGGTTAAAGGCTTTGCCCCTGTTTTTTTCTACATCTCATCAGTGTGCCTCTTGACACCCTGCTATCAAATAATTACTATAGAATGCCCCTCTTTGTCTGAAAATGCAGACTTTTTACCTGTTTTGCTGATTTTTTTCATCAGAAATTTAGGAGTCAGGCCAAGCTTAAATCATGCGCCTACCAGAAGCATATAGAGCTCAGGAATGCGCATCTGTCACGGGTGCTGTTCCGAACTGCATTTTTTTACAAGCATGGTTTAAAAACATGCTCCACTGGTCCGTTACGTTAATCCAAATTGTTCTTGGGGTCACCGGAAAGAAACCGAGCACTAGAAGTTTTGCAAATAATATTTGTAACTCAGGGCAGAAGTCCCACACATGCACAAGAGAAGCCTTAGCAAAGATCCCACACATGCACAAGAGCGTGTTCACTCCTTTCCCTGTCAGTCATTTGGGTGGGCACCAAGTGGGTTAAAGCGATCTACTAGTAAATCTGGGAGGGGGCTGGGAGACCTCAAGAGCTGATAAGGGGTATATCCCCTGCAGGCTCAGGGAGTCATAAACAGCAGATGGAAAATGTTAATACTTTTTAGAAGTAGCCATTTGTTACACTGCAGTGCAGGTTAGGTACCATGGGTTGGGGATGCCGTCCAGCTCTGCATTGGTACACACAGCATGTGTGGGCTTGGAAACCCCAGTGTGCTAACATTCATGGGATGGGTTCAAACTAAAGGAAACACCCCAGCCCATCACAGGATGAGGATGGGTACTGTCGAGCCCCACCACAACAATTAACCACCTGCCAAGGAATCCATCAGTGAAGGGGCGTGTCCGGATGACTTCCCCCATGCCTAGATGGCCCTGCCAGAACGTGGTGGAGGTGAGGCAAAGGGTACAGCGGGTAAGTGCTATAGAAGTCTGTCAATATGTTGGGAGGCACCCATAGGATGGGGCAGCATGAGATTAGGGGGCATACATGTGTACACAAAAGCCTGAATCTCATGTGTCTCTTATTGTAAGAGATGGGGAGTTTCTTTAGTGTCCTTCCTTAGTGTCCCTGTAAACATTTTCCATCAGTAACACAGATCCATGTAGCCCAGCCCTCAGTACTCACAAGAGGTATCAGCAGGCACTGACATGCTTTATTTTACATAATAGTGTGAATTAGCAAAAGCTGCATTTGGTGTGTGCACGGCTTCTTTTTGTTGTTTCTGCTCAGGACACACCAGGAAGTGAGCAGTCATAGCTCAGTGTGCCTTTCCTTGTTGTATATCAATATATACCTAAATAAATAAATACTAACGCTGAGCAGTAAAGGAGGACTACACTTATTAATAGCTATGCTTCCAAATTTAGTATAATCTACAGGTTTGGAGATTCTGCGTTCAATATCTTCATCAAATATATAGTATAGGGAAGAAAAAACTCTTAATCTTTCAAATAGGTTAAAAGTTTATTTTCACTTGGAACATGTTATATCAACTTTGAGCAATTTTGTTGTAGTTAGGACACAATTCAGTGTTTACGTTCTGCTTGTGGAATTCTAACAGAGAGCAATTGGCTAGATTTAAAATTTGTAGATCAGGAAAGGCACACTGGGATTGCATTGTGAGGTCAGATTCTTGTTTAAAATTGAAAGAAAGGCGGTTTTAAGTTAAAACAAGTTGAACTATGAATAGAAACATTAACAATAGCATGGTATACAGATGTAACCCCTAGGTGGCGCTGTCCCAAGGGCTACTACCCCTGCCTGCTTGGCTAGTAGCAGGTTAAGGGGCCTGGGTAATGAAACGGGTGCCTCTACCCAGAGGTCAGGGTTGTTAGTGGTCAAGCTAACCTGGGCACAGCCCTCCGGGACACCGTAACCCCCCTCTTTCCCTTCTAGTGGCCTGAACAATATACAGTCATTACTTTCACAATGACCCTTATTCACCAGGCAATTACCCACACTGTTTGCACTTACCACCAGGGCTGGTTCCTCTAGTTTGACCCTGGGGACCCCATGTAAAACAAGGTTAAGCACAGCAAATAGCAACAGTACAATACTTTTGGCACAAACCGAAACCACAGTCAGGTTAAATGCAAACAAAGTTAAATCTGATTTATTCAGGGGACTTGAACAAGGGAGGGGCATAATCAGGTTGATTTGCTTAAAAGCTGTATTAATCGGACAGTTATGCATGCAGTTCAGAATCCCTGCACAGTCACACACTCTGGGTACCCAGGTAGGAAAACAGTGGGCTAGCCAGGAACATTGCAGCTGGTTGGGGCCCTGTGATGGAAGAAAGCAACATGCACAACACACACCATTTGTAATCCAGAGCCGGAGGGCTCTGTTTGTGAAAGAAAAGGCAACAAGACAATCAGATGACAACACTTTTAGATTTAACTGTTGTTGCAGGGAGCTACCCTGATGTTTACTCGCGATACCCAATAGTGGACACAGGCAGGATGAAATTGAGACTGCAGGCAGTTGAGCTGGAGTGCCCGGAGAAGCAGGGCCCACACGAATCACTGAGGCATCGTTCCTGTTCAAAGCGTTGAGCAGGGGACTGATCCCCAGGC
Source organism: Neoceratodus forsteri (assembly GCA_016271365.2). Classification (NCBI taxonomy): domain Eukaryota; kingdom Metazoa; phylum Chordata; order Ceratodontiformes; family Ceratodontidae; genus Neoceratodus; species Neoceratodus forsteri. Next base: position 185,823,057 of record CM057459.1, on the reverse strand, counting down.
CGGTCTGTCGTTGATGACTTTCTCTGTGTAGCAGGTATTCTGGCTGGGCCAGTGTAGCAGGGCCCAGGCAAATGGAAATGGATACGGATTCAGTCCATGGAGCCGGATACAGCCTACAGCAAGCAAAACACAGTTCAGACACACAGTGGGGAACCAAATCATAACCCACTATAAGCACACAGCACATTCACATGTAAGAAAATTCCACTGTACCAAGCAAATGGCTCTCTGGTCGCAATTACAGAGTCTCTGCACGATCCAGGAGTTCAGAGGTAGCTGGAAGCCCTGACAGGCTGATCGCATTCAGCAAATCTTCAGTCTTCTTCAGGTTAAAGCCTGGTCACAATCCAGTGGTTTAATTCGCTCTCCAAATTCAGATTCAGCCTGAAAAAAACTCCACAAGTTCCCTCTCAGGAACAGCAGGCAGGCATGCAGGCCAAACTCAGGTCTTTCCACAGTTCTCCCGTGCAAATCCACTATGGATTGCTGCTCAAACTATCTCGAGCTGTTACTTCTTCACTTCCCAACTCCGATCTAACTGAAACTGCAAGCAGTGTGGGACTTTCCCCAAGATTCAAACGGTTCGGTTGGCTGATCTGTCTGTCAGTCACAACAAGGGCTCCCGCTCCAGGTTATTTTAGGCGTCAAAAGCCCAAAACTACAATTCCTAAAAGTTTTGGACCCACCAAGCCCCTGTAGGCAGGCTCCATTTTAGAGTCGCAAATGCACTGATTGGCCCATTCTGCAGTCCAGGACCAAGATGATGGAAACAAACAGAATTGTACATGCTGCAAAGAAGGCAGGTTAGAACAAACTGCAATATTATTACTACTCTAACACATGATCAGCAAACAAGTACATCTTCTAACAGAGCTCCCTCTCAGATTAATTTTGACTGCAATCCAAGCAGCTCTTAAAGAGACAGTACACAGAGGCTATACAGGCACTCTCTGGCAATACATTTAAACTGCTAAAACGCAGAACACCAGCCTGTCAGTTAGCATTCAGGCAAGCTCAAGGAAGACTTTTCAGGAACCCCCATTTGTAGGGGGGGTTACACATAGAAATAAAAAATTTCTTCATACTTAGTGTAATTTCCTTTTCTAAGGACATGGATATGTTGTTCATCCACGCTATCTGGCAGGTTTCTTGCCGCCTTAAATCTTGCCGGAAGGTCTTCAAGCTGGCTCCTCCCACCCACCCGGGTGGTAAAACTCTCAGCTCCGCCTCATAACGCCAGATCTTCCTTACCACTTGGAAGCTGAGGTTCCCTCCTTAACGCTCTGCGTGATAGACTGGATCCTAACTCTTCGGTTCGTCAGAAATTCGGTTTAAAATTTTCAAGACTTCGGTCTTCCTTTTCCTTCATGGCTGTGATGGACAAATCGACTCCCAGTTTTGGGCGGTGCCCTTGTGGGCAGAAGATGTCCAGGACGGATCCGCACTCCACGTGCGTCTACTGCCTCGGCCTAGAACACAGCCCGCAGGCCTGCGAGTCATGCTGTTCGTTCTCGGCCAACATCTTGGAGGACCGCGCTGCCCGGTTGAAACTTGGGCGCCCCGAGAAGCGCTATCCGCCGGTAAAGTCGAAAGAGGCCTGTTGGGCGGTTACCGCGGTGTCTGGCTCGGCTGAGCAGCTCGAGCAGATGACGCCCTTGAGGAGGAGGCGGCCTAGGCCGCATCTTCCTCCTCCTCGGTCGTGGCATTTATCTCACTCTCTAAGGGTACCTCGTATTCTGCTTCGTTCAAAGAGCTTTGCCAATCCCTTTCCACAAAGGGAGAGGGGCCATCGGGACATTCCTCTCGGTCCAAAAAGAAGGATCCCAAGGGCAAGTCCCATCGTCGGCGTTCGTGGGAGTAGGAGAGGTCCCTTTCCCCGCTCAGCCGACCATCGACTTCGGTCGAGGTTGCGGCTAAGGCCGCTGGTTTCACGGCGTCCCCGTCAGGTCAGCCAGCCGAGACACCCGTCAACGCGGTCGAGATTTTTCTCGACCCGTCGGACGGGTTGTCGACTGGTAAAGCCAACAACCCTTCTTCGCCGGTTCACCCAGTGGAGACCGAGGATCTGCCTGCGCCCTTGGTGCAGCAGTCCTCGGTTAAGGTGTCCGAGCCGAGGGAAGAGCCGGTGTCCCCCACTCCTTCCCAGGCCCGTCCTCGGACACACCGAGGATTTCGGTCTCGGTCTTGGACTTCTTCTCGGTCCAGCTGATCCCGCCGACATCGGCGGTCTCGGTTTCGCATCAGGTAAGCGGGCGACACCGCCAGTCTCGCCTTCCTCCTCGAAGAGGAGAGGCTTCAGCAAATTGCCGTCACGCCATGAGGAACTGATGTGGCAGCAGTTACTTTTGTCTGGGAGCAAGTCGACACCGAAGCCTTCCCTGGCCATCAAGTGGCTGTCACCCGAACGACCGAAACAACCTCTCGCTGCAGTCAAGATGCCCAAGCCTGGGCTGGTTGTTCGGCTGAAACCTGCTGCCCCACCGATTGTGGTGGAACCTCCGCCTCCACAACTGAAATTGGGGCGCCGACCAAGGACTCTCGCTCGGGTCAAGGCCTGCCCCACAGGTTGTCGGTCACCCTCACTCCCGACCGTCCTCAGCAGGTGGAGGGTGGCTCAGGCCCTAGGCAGCTCTTCACGGACTCCTCGGAGTCTGACGACGACTCCTCCCTGTTCTCCAGGCCGGTTGACCTGGAGTCCTCCAGGGACCAGTCACTGGACGAAAGCCCATCGTCCTTTATGGGTCTGCTTCGGCTCATCTCGGAGTCCACCGGGATGCAGCTCGAGCCCGTATCCAAACGGCCCAAGTATCCCCTGACGGAGATACTGGACCGAGGGATTCACCCACAGAGGCCTTTCCGGTGGCTGAGGCCATTGTAGGCCCAGCCTGAGCTTTGGCAGCGCCTGCTTCCTGTCCTGCGCCCGGCCAGGATGGCCAGGAAGTATGCGGTCCCTACCGGCTCTTGCCGGAGCTGACACCTCTGCCGAGGGGTTGGTCATCGACAGCGTTTCAGCCTTCCGGGAATGCTAGGGGCGTGACAAGCCCCCGACAAGGAGTCCAAAAGCTGACCACGCCGGGCGCAAGGTGTATGCTGCGCCTCCCTCAGCCTCCGCCAGGCCAGCTCCGCCGTGCTGATGGCACACTTCTCCCACGCCCTCATGGGCTCCCTGGATGAGGTGATCCTCATCTCCCAGCTGACCTGCAGACCATGGTCCGCAGGTTGGGACCAGGGTAGAGGCGATCGGCGAAGCAGCAGCTTCAAACAGCTCTGGACATAGAACTCCTGTGCCAGATCGGTTGTTGCCGGCTGTGGCCATGCGCCCGCAGAGCATGGCTGAGGATATCCACCTTCACGGGCGGATACCCAGCACAAGTTGGCGGACGTCCCCTTCTTGGGGACCAACCTCTTCAGCCCTGGAGTGGAAGGTCACCTCCAGCGGATAGAAAAGTCCAATGCCACTCTGGACTCAGTCACCTCCGCCCAGAAGGACAAAGGCCACCGACAGCAGCAGCACAAGCCCTTTCGACCTTCTGCGCCTGCGGCATGTCTGGCCCAACAGCACCAGCAGGCTCGTGCTTGGCATCCCAAACCCAAGCCCGCAGCTTCCTCCAACAGGAAGCAGGGAGGTAAAGGCCCAGGAGGTCCCTCGGCCAGTCCCTTCTCCAAGCCTGCCCAGTGACGGGTTGAGGGGTGTCGCCCCCAGCCTTGTCACTCCCCCCTGGGTACCCCCCATGGGGGGAAGGCTCCGCCACTTCCTTTCCGCCTGGTCCGCTATCACCACGGACCGCTGGGTGTTGGAGGTGGTAGGAAAGTGCCTGCCTCTGGAGTTCGAGCAGGCTCCAAACTTTTGAGCCATTGCCCCTTGGGGGGCCACGGGGTCCGCAGCCTCGCTGTCGGTCCGCCAAGCCGATATTGCCCTGCTCCTCGAAAAAGAGGTGATCAGGAAGGTGGCGGATCCTCCTCCAGACCCGGCGTTTGTGTCCAGGCACTTCCTGGTCCCAAAATGGACAGGGGGGCTCGTGCCCCATTCTCGACCTGCACGACCTGAACAGGTTCCTAAGGTCTCAGGCCTTCAGGATGGTCACTCTGGCTCAGATAATCCCATCCTTGGAATGAGGCATGTGGTTCTTTTCCCTGGACCTCCAGGACACATTCTTTCACGTCCCAATCCGTCCGTCTCATCAGAGATTCCTCCGCTTCAGAGCGGAGGGATCCCTTAGTTCTGGGCCATGCCCTTGACATCTCTAGCTCCCAGGTCTTCACCAAATGCATGGCAGTGGTGACAGCATTCCCTGCGATGCCGAAGGGTCGGGTGTCACTACCTGGACGACTGGCTGATTGCAGCCCCTCCAGAGCAGAGGTGGAGCAGTCCAGAGATCTGGCCTCCAGGTTTGCTCTCAGATTGGCCTCTCATCAACGAGGCCAAGTCGGAACTGCGCACAAAGCAGGTGACCACATTTCATCGGGCAGAGCTCGACTCTTGAGGCAGAGCACGGCTCCCGGCGGACAGGGCCGAGTTCTTTCTCCTTGCCCAGTCATTTCAGGTTGGGCAATTGCGCCCTGCCCGGGACTTCCTGCGCCTCCTGGGCCTCATGGCGGCCTGCAGCAGCGTGGTCCATTGGACCTGCTGGTACATGCGTCCCCTTCAATGGGGACTGGCCAGCCAGTGGTCACAGCACTTCGATCCGTTGGATCAGCTAGTAGAGACCCAGGGGATGTGGAACGCTCTCCAGTGGTGGACCGTTCCGGCACATCTGCAGGAGGGCATCCCGTTTGTCTGCCCCGAGCCGACGGTCTCCCTATCGACCGATGCCTCTCTGATGGGTTGGGGTGCCCATCTGGGGGAGCACAGAGCGCACGGCCTCTGGTCTCCTCGAGAGTCCCGATGCCACATCAACCTGCTGGAGCTTCGAGTGGTTCGTCTAGCCCTCACCGCCTTCGCTCCATTTCTACGGGGTCAAGTGGTTCAGGTCCAGACGGACAATACCACGACCATGTACTACCTAAATCGCCAGGGTGGGACGCGCTCCATGCCTCTGTGCAGGGAAGCTCTCCGCATTTGGTCTTTCGTGCACAGCCTGGAGGCAGATCTCCTCGCCATTCATGTGGCAGGAGCCTCCAACACCCTGGCTGATGCCCTAAGCCGCATAGGGGCTGCGTCTCACGAGAGGTCTCTCCTGCCGGGGGTAGTACAAGATCTCTTCTCCCACTGGGGCACGCCTCAGGTGGACCTGTTTGCCTCCAAGGAGAATGCGAAGCTGAGACTGTTTCATGCCTGCCCCCCTCAGCAGGGCTCGCTGCAGGGGGATGCCTTCTCGAGGCCGTGGAACCCGGGCCTCTTCTACGCCTTTCCCCCATTTCCCTTGATCCACAAGGTGCTTCTCAAGGTGAGGAAGGACAAGGCGCAGGTGATTCTGGTAGCCCCAGACTGGCCCCGCCAGTTCTGGTATCCAGATCTCCTCAGTCTCAGCTCCAGGCTCCCGAGGTGGCTTCCAGCCCACCCGGACCTGATCTCAGTCAATCAGGGGAAGGTATTCCATCCGGACCTTCAGTCCCTGCACCTGGCGGCCTGGTTCCTGAGCAGCTAGAGTTCCAGGCCTTGGGTCTTTCTGACGAGGTCCTCAACGTCGTTGAGGCATCCCGTAGGAGTCGACTCAGAAAATGCTACGCCTTCAAATGGAAGAGATTCTCCATTTGGTGTCAGGGCAAGGGCATGGACCCTCCCTTCTGTTCCTTGGCAAGCATACTGGACTACCTGTGGTCCCTTTCTTAGCTAGGGCTTCAGTCGACGACCCTTAAGGTGTACCTGGCAGCCATCTCTGTTTAGCGGGCGCGGGCAGGGAAGCAGTCGGTGGTGCAGAAGGTGGTCAGGTGCTTTTTCAAAGGCCTTGATCACATATCCCCTTCGGTGCGAGAACCTCCACCTCCGTGGGATCTACTGCTGGTATTGGCTAAGCTCATGGGCAGGCCATTCGAACTGATGCACAGGTGTGACATCTCTCACCTGTCGTGGAAGACCGCCTTCTTGGTGGCTATCATGTCAGCCAGAATAATGGGAGAGCTCCATGCGCTTTCCATCGAGTCTCCTTATCTGGTCTTCCACAGGGACAAGGTTGTCCTGCACCCCCACCCGAAATTCCTTCCGAAGGTGGTGTCAGAGTTTCACCTTAACCAGGTGTTGACTCTGCCGGTGTTCTACCCCAATCACACTCGGAGGTCATTATAGGCTCCATACTTGACCCTAGAAGAGCCCGCTTATTATAAGGAGCGGACGGCTGAAGTTCGGGAAGAGGTTCGCCAGCTGTTTGTCACCTACGCTGAAGCCACACCTGGCAGACCTGCAGCCAAGCGGACGATAGGCAGGTGGGTCATCTCTTGCATAGATCTTTGCTATAGGTTGGCGGGCATGGAGCCTCCCAGAGGGATAAGAGCTCATTCTACCCGCCATACCGCTGCATCGGTAGCTGCTTCCAGGGACATCCCTATCCAGGAAATCTGCAGGGCTGCTACCTGGAAGTCAGCACATACCTTCATCACCCATTACCACATCGACCTTGAGTCACGCCGGGATGCTGGTTTTGGGGCCTCGGTTCTCCAGTCTTTATTCCCTAAGTAGGGGGTGTGTGCCTTGCCTCCCTCCTCCTGGAGGACTGCTAGGAGTCTGCCAGATAGTGTGGATGAACAACATATCTATGTCTGTAGAAATATAGGTTACTCCCCTGTGACAGGAGTTCTAGGAATGGTATATGTTGTTCATCACCACGACCTCGACCTCTGACGATGCACAACCTGACTTCCAGCTGGCTAGATCTGGTATCATGGGCGGAACCAAGAGTTTTACCACCGGGTGGGTGGGTGGGAGGAGCCAGCTTGAAGACCTTCAGGCAAGATTTAAAGCGGCAAGGAACCTGCCAGATAGTGTGGATGAACAACATATACCATTCCTAGAACTCCTGTTACAGGTGAGTAACCTGTATTTCTATTAGCTCCTACATAGTCAATGGGTATTCATTACGCTTGGGTATTGTGCATCCCTACTAGGGGAAAATGGCACAGTCCAAAAGGCTTAGAATGCTGGGCACATGAAGATTCCAGACGGCTGCAACTCTTCAGTCACTATTGCTTTCTCAGTGCCTCCAAATATGAAATTAAATGCCTTATTGGTCGAGTTGACACCAAGTACACAATTAACTGTCTATGCAGATCTGACTAGCCAGAATAAAACATAGTAAACAGTGGCTTACCTCCTCAGATGAGTAAAGGTGAATGCTTGTGGCTCGTGTTCCAAAGTTCACATGTTGCATGGTCCAATGTGAAGTGTCAACTTGAGAGAAAAATCAGATTAGCAACAAAAAACAATGACTGAATGCAGTGTAAGCACTCACCTGCAACAAAGGAAGGCATCTTTGGTTAACATCAAAATTGAACCTGTTGAATCTGCATAATAGCAGCCAGCATTCCGATATGGAACTGCTCTCCTTATTACTGTTTGTTTTTAATCCAAAGAAACACAGGCGCACATGGTAGACTAAAGATATACCTACCAACAGTCCCTATTTTCCCAGGACAGCCCCTATTTTATGCAGAATGTCCTTGTGTCCCCACAAGTTTTGTAAAATGTCACTTTTGTCCTGGTTTTTGTTTATTTGTCCCAGTTATGTCCCTTTTTTTTTTTTGCTGACTGCTAATCTGTGAGTGACAGTTTTTTTCAGCACCACTGTTGCACTACTCGGGCTGGACTGCAGTTTGCAGCTTCAACCCCTGCGCCTGTGTTGCACTGCAAGCATGTCACTGGGAGCACAGTAAAGCATGTTCCTTCCTGTTAGATTAGACTGTATAGTAGTGCAAACAAGTGCATGTGGACGTCTGCCTGCTAGCAGCTGAGAGGGACTTCAGGTAGAGAAGAGACCGGCAGCAGTGAACTAAGGTCCCTAACCTGATCAGCTGTAGGGAAGTGCATGAAAACAATCTTGTATGATGGTGGGAGTCACTGAAGTGAAGTTTGCTCAGCAAAGGAAGTGAGTGTAAGCGGGTTGGATGGGACTGTCAGGAGGAGCAATACATGCAGCTCGAATGTCTGATCACAATTTAACGCAGGTTTGTTTCTGATGAACTTTCTGTACATCATGATTTGGAACTTTCTGCAGCAGGATGATGTATTGTTTTAATCTGGATGTTAGCTACTGTTGTTACTGTGGGGCGGCATGGCCAGAGCAAGCAGCAAAATTTAATTGATTGTGTGCAGCGCTGTCTGCGGTGGTGCTCGTGGGAGTGACATGGTGGGGGTGTCATGGTCAGGATGGACCGTCGCAGTTTTAGGCCTTGGAAAGTTGGTAGCTTTAACTAAAGAGGGATGTCCAGACTGGCTTACGAAAAGAGATTATAACAGGGCAATGGACATTCCCATGCCGGCATACCGGACTATATTCTTCTGCAGGAGCGAGACTCCAATGTAGGTCCCATTAACAATGTAGTAGCTAACAGAAAAGGGAATTACGGTAAGTATGAAGAAATGCCTTCTTTCTGTAGTGCTCCTCATTGTCAATGGGTATTCATTACTCTCATTACTCTTGGGTTCTAAGAAGCAGTACCCATGAAGAGAATCAGGTGGTGGAGAATATGTCCTGTATATCAACCACTTATAGGAACAAAGAATTTACCTGCTAACTGCCGACTGCAAAACTCTGTGACCAAAGGCCACATCTGCAGAGCTTTGAACATCCAGTTAATAGTGCTTGGTGAATGTGTGGATGGAGGATAGTGTAGCTGCCCTACACAACTCTAAAACAGGTGCCTCACCTCTCTCTAACCAGGAAGTGGCCATAGCCCTAGTGGAGTAAGCCTTTATTATTTATTTATTGAAATGTTTCACCAGGAGGGCACACTGAGCAACAAGTTGCTCATCTCACGGTGCGACCTGGGGGAAGGGAGTTACATAGGGTTGTGAAGGATGGTCAGTTATACAGTAGTATGTAGGCAGTACAAATAGTTCAACAATGTAAGCTTAAGCAACAGTTGGACCACAAGGTAAAGTACAATCTACAGTAGTGGAACTTGAGTAAATTGCAATACATATCCATTTTATTTATTTATTTATTTATTTCGATTAGGATTATTACCTTTGAGTCAGAGACTCATTTTCAAAGGTTCCAAGTCTAGGACAAAACCGTACAATACAATACAGTATCAGGAAGATAACAGAGATCACAGGGAAGGCAACATGAGAATAGTATGATATCACATGAGGTTCAAGACTTGTTTGTTTCAGGAACAATTTAACAAATACAATAAAGTGCATTACATCATATGATTGCAGGGTAGAGCTAGCCAGGAGGGAAAAAACATGTCAGCCATAAAGCAATGTTTTGGCAGAGGGATGAAATAGGGGAAGGGGGTAAGCAACTAGAGTGGTGTTGTCAAGAGGAGGCAGTGTAGGTATGGAATGAGGAGGGGTAAGGAGGTGGAGGAGGGAGGTAAATCGATTAATGGAAGGATTGGGTGGGAGGGGGGTAGTAAAGAAAAGCAAGTAAAAAAGAGGAAATGGTGGATCATTTGTTTGTGCAGTTACAGACAGAAAGACCCTTTATATCCATAAATGTACAAAATAACCTATAAACGTAAAAAACAGTAATAAAGTGACAGAACCATTTATAGTGCATGAGTGTATCAGGAGCAGGCTCGATGTTGTACACAAGTGCTGTTGGAGTAAAAAGGATGGGATAGGGTGTGCTCACGGGTGACCCAGAAAGGCAGGTGGAGAAGAGAGGAGAGGCAAGAAGTGAATATGAGGAGAGGGGTAGCCATTTCCTGATTACCCCTACCGGATGTTGAGAACCCTGCCGGGGGGATTAGGGTAGGAAGTCAGAAACTGGGGGTAGGTATTAAGGAGAGTTAAAGCAGGAACAGCTGAGGGAGAGGTAATTGTGGAGGTAAAGGAGTAGCTGGCAGAGGAGTGTCATATTTCAGAGGGGAGTGAATTCCAGATTTTAGGGAAGTGATAGGTGAAGCCAGTCTGACCGATGAGGGTGGAGTGGTGAGGGACCGTCAAGGTGTGGGCGTCATTTGATCTGAGAGAGTGGGTGGGGGGAGGTGGAGTGCAGAGAGAGGATGAGAGATAAGTGGAGAGCACTCTGAACCAGAATTTGGAGGTTAGTTTGGCACAGTGTGAGGTGCGTTTGTGAGACAGTGGAAGGAAGGTAAGAGAGCGATAGAGATCATAGTGGTGAGAACCGGAAGGGGAGTTGAGAGCAAAGTGGCAGAAGGAGTTAAAGAGAGTGTCCAATTTGGTCAGGGAAGATTTGGGAGCAGCACTATAGACTACATCATAGTAGTCAAAGATGGGGAGTATCATCTTCTGGACAGTTTCGTGCCTCATAGTAAGCAGGATGCAACTACAATTCCTTTACAGAGCTGGAGGCCTCTTCTTTACTGCAACATAAACCTTGGTAATATAGGCCCTCACCCACCTAGGTAGGGTGGCCTTGGAGGCTTTTGTCTCTGCTAAGCTGCTCAGACAAGGGACAGTAACCAATCCGATATCCGGATGTCATCAGTCCATCTAATGTATGTCCTAACAGCCTGTCACAAATCCAACTTGTGCCTTTCTTTATCCTTTGGGTGAGAAGGTTGTGGACAGAAGATGGGTGACAGATTTTCTGGTTCACATGGAAGGCCATTTGAACCTTCAGAATGAAGGATGGAGGTGATCTAAGCAGCCCCTTGTCCATATGCATGACAAGGTATGTTTTTTTGTGGAACAAGGCCTGGAACTCACCAATCTGCCTGGCCAAGCACATAGCCACCAGACAACACACCTTGTAAGGCAGCACGTTCAATGGTACCAATGAAAGCAGTTCGAAAGACTCCTTAGGGAGAGCATTCAGAATCAAATTCACATCCCATGGAGGAACCAGAGAACAGAACTGGGGTTGGCTTCTGCTGATGGCCCACAGAAAAAAAACGATAACCTCCCAGTTAGTCCCTAGGAACAGACCCAATGAGGCTCCCAGGGCTTACACCTGACCTCTCAGGGTGGCCAAGATCAAACCTTTTTCCAGTGCTTCCTGTAGGAAATCCCAAATCTGTGTAACTGAGGCTTTTGAAGGCCAGATTTTTTTTTCCAACAGGAAGAGGTGGTCCATACGCGAGCATAAGCTGCTAACGTAGAAGTCTTCCTGGCAGCCATAGGGTGTCCGCCACTTTCTTAGAGAAGCCTAGCTTCAGGAGGCTTCTCCTTTCAGGAGCCTGGCCAAGAGCTGCATTGCTCCTGGATTTGGATGCAGAATGGCACTCTGAGAGAGAGGTCCCCCCAGAACTAGAAGGTGGAAAGATGTGCATTGAGTCAGGGTCACTAAGACCAAGAACCACAGCCTTTCAGGCCACTCTTGAGCTATTCAAAGAAAATTCCCTCTCGAGTGGCTTATCTTGCATATCAACTTGGAGAGGAGTGGCAGAGAAGGGAAGAAATACACCCTGTCGAAACTCCACTGTTATGACAGGGCATCCACTGCTTCTGCCTGTGGACACCGGTAGTGGCTGAAGAACTGCTGAATTTTAGCACTGTGGCTGAGGGTGCACAGGTTGATCTGAGGGAAGCTCCAGGTTCAACATCCACTCCCCTGAATAAACATATCTTGGCCGATAAGCCTCCGAGGCTAGATTCTAGGCTAACAGAAAACTCCATTTTTAGGAACTGCAGGAAAAAAAATGAGTCTACGGGACTACACCTGTCGCTGTTGTCTGGAGGCCCAGAATTTGAATCACGTGGTAAGCTGAAGCCGGCAATTGACTCCTTAGCCACTTAACCTCTCCCAAGGGACTCCTTCCAGGCTAATGAGAGGAAGACCCTGCCCTGGTCCTTCTAGAACACCGCTTCCAGGGTGTTCCAGTGTTGTGGTGGAGAAAAAGCTTTTCACCAGGTTCAGCACCCAGCCATGGGGACTCGAGCCTGCAGAGTCCAGGATGCTGACTTCCCAGCCAAAGTTGCGGGCTGTGCTCGAATCAGCAGATCATCCAGGAAGGGACAGACATGATGTCCCTCCTGGGGGTTGAGTCACCAGGACTATGAGCACCTTTGAGAAAACCCCTGGGGGCAATTGCCAACCCAGAATGGAGTGGAATTGCTGTCTCAGGATCATGAACCTAAGGAACCTCTGATGAGCCAGACAGATGGGAATGAGGAAATATGCATCCTTCAGATCTGTGGAAGCTATATAACCCTTTGCTGCTGCACAGCTCGGATGATTGAAGAGACTTAAAGGGACCCTATCTGAAAGCCATGAGGTGAAGAGACTTGCATTGGTGTTTCAGATCCAGGATAGGCCTGACCCCCCCCCCCACCATGATTTCCTGTGAACCATCAAATAGACAAGCAGAATCCCTGGCCTGCTCACAGAGGCGCACCAGAGCTATTGCCCCAAACTGAGATAGGTAGTCCAGTGTCTGTGACACTGCTTGTCTCTTCACGGGATCCATTGGAGATGGGGATGGCAGAAAAAAAAGTCCCTTTGAGAGAAAAGTTGAAAACTCCATTGCATAAAGAAGAACCAGAATTTCTCAAATCCAACCATCTGAAGAAACTTTGACCCAGCTTGTGTAAAAAAATTTACGGCTTCCCACCGAGGGAAGGGAGGCAGAGATGGGCTTGCATATCCTTATAGTGAGGTGCCCACTTTCGCCCCGTGTCTGCATTGTGTAGGGCAAGGGTTCCTCTACAACTGTTGCTGTTGAAACCAGAATAGACTCCCTACTCCTCTGGTTCCCGAAGTTTTGAAAGGGATGAAGACCCCTTTGAATGCTGCCTCTGTTAGCCACGGCCTTGGCCTTTGAAGTTGAAGCAGCCTTACTGTGTTATGACACTGGAAGGTGGCTCTTTTTATCCTGGATATCCTTCAAAATATCATCAAGGCTATAATCAAACAACAAGCCTCCATTGAAGCCACATACCTCACATAGCCCACACAGAGGGAACCGACATGCATAAGACTCTCACCGTGGCATCTCCTAGGAAGGTGAAGGTCATGGTTGCCAACTGCAAGATGCCCGCCCCCTTCAAATCTGGGGGAATGAAGCTGCTCAAGATCGCAATCCAGAAGACATAGGAGGTGTGTAGGTTTGGATCATTGGAAGCAAAGGCACTTCTGCATGCAGCATCAACTCACTGTCATGCAAATCCATGAAGGGCAAGGACCCTTCAGTGGACATAGTAGAGTGCCTGATGGAAACATGAACCACCTCATCTGCCAGAGGGGTGGGGTGGGGGGGTCTACTTGCAAGTATTTTCTTTAATCTATACCTGCTCATTCCTGCCCAATAATTTGGCCACTGTGAATAAAGCTTGGCAAAGTCTTTGGAGTGGAGAAGGATGTGGACAGAATAAGATTAATATCCCCTGCTCCCATGGATTGCACCTCCTTGAGCTGCAAGGACCTACATGCCTCAGTTATCAAATAAGGCAAAGACTTGGAATCAAACAGGGGAGGGATAGGAATCCCCCTCTTTGGCTTTGACCACTCCCCTGCCTTCTCCATCTCAGAGGGTTTGTCCTCCTCATCAAGTAACTTTTTTGGGTCAGGATTGTACCCCAGAATCCCCAATTTCCTCATCCTGATCCTCAGTATGGACAGGGTCAGGGACTGCCTGCAAATCTGCAAAAGCTACCTTGTCCTGCTGCAGCGCACCTAGACGTGCCTGTGTGGACACCCCTGACCTGAGGGGCCCAGTCTGGTGATCGGGTGTGTCTGTTGGGATGTACTGCGGATCATCGAGGCCCTAAAACTCTCCTAAGAGCCAAATGAGTAGCCATGCAATTGTGCTTGCCACTGCCAACTCCTACACTGGGTGCACCCCTCCCCAGTTCAGAGGTCCGACTTTGGAGGAACCAGAGAGACATATTAGCTCAAGATAAAAACTCAGTGGGGGCAAAAGGAACCCACGTGAGAAATATCATCTTATGTAGGTCTTATATCTCCAGACACGAGAGGTCTCCGATATTTCGAGGTGCCAATGAAAGAAATAGCCCTGCATGGATAGAATATTCCAAATGCATGTAATCTCTCTTCTCATTTGTTTTATCTTGCCATCTAGCCTTTTTCAAGATGACTGGAGCACTGTAAGGGGGAGACACAAGCTTCATACACCTACCATGTTTAGCAGCACTATGTAAAAACCAAGATCTTACTCCGAGAGGGGACTTGCAGTAGGTACTCATCTTGAGGACTGCACCCTGTGGCATCAGGACCACACGGAAACTTTAGCTAGCAGTGTCTGACGGGGGACCGCCCACCTGATGTCATGTGATTGACATCAGCATGACCCTATATAGTGGGCGGTCCCCACGCCTGCCTTGCAGTTCTTTCCCGCCATCGTCCTGTTCACGTCAGACCTCGTGGAGATCATATGCTGCAGTTTGACTGCTTTTCGGATGAGTAGTTGTCTTTTTCTTCAAATGATCTGTTTTTCATAGTGTTTGTACATGTCATTGTCGTCTCACATTGAGCATAAAATATGTGCACTTTGTGCAGCGTGCAGCTCCCGCACAAACTCCCACATTCTCTGCCTCATCTGCCTAGGCCAAGAGCACAAGGTCAGGGATTGTGAGGCCTGTTCCAGCTTCAAGCAGACCACACGGAAACGTCACCAGCAGGCCCTCAAGCTCATTAAACAAAGAATGGCCTCAATGGAGAAAGAGCTTGAAAAACTCCGTAGTGCTTCGTCCTCGCCCCCAGAATCCAGGCATAAGAAGAAGAAGGAAAAGGAGAAACACCGGGACCAGGACAGGTCCCCCTCTCACCTGCGGCCACCCTCGAGTGAGTGGCGGTCTTCTTTCTCTGGGAAGTCAGCTGCTGCGGCCAAGCCTGCCCCACCTCAGGAGCAGTCCTCACCACCCCCCCCGCTGCTACTGGTTAAAGTGGCCGTGGGTGCCTCGGCATCGTATGAGGCCTCTGCCATGCTTAGGACCCTCTCTACCAGTGGGTCTACAGCCTTTGGCGGGGCTGATAAGCTGCTCATCGAGTCCCCCAGTGAGTACCCGGCCCAGGCTGTGAGGCTGTGCTGTTGGGCTCCAGAGAACTCAGGGCCCACCTGATGTTGGTTGGTAAGTTGGGCGTCAGCTCCTCCGACATCTGCCTGACCACTAAGGCCAATAAGTCGGGCGTCGGCTCTGCTGACGTCGCCCGACCAATCTGGCATCGGGATCTGATGAGGGCCCCCATGATACCCAGCTGCCGAATTTGTTTCAGCCTTCCCCAGTGGGATCCCCCCACTGGGCCCCCCCTTTCCATTGGAAGAGGTCCCTCCACCCTTCCCTGATTGGAGAGGGATGGGGGGCAGGGGATCATCCGTCAGGTGGCACCTTCCCTAGATCACCTCCGGATTTGTTGTTGGAGGTTCCTAGTAACCCTCAGGGGTCTCTGCCGCTGGCTTCCCCAACAGAGACCCCAACTCCAACACCATGTCTGCTGCCAGACGGTCCGACATTCAACCCGATCCTTCCAGGTCTCTCTGGCTTGGGTTTTGGGGTACCCCAAGGCTTTCTGACAGGCCGCCAGTGCTGCCATCTGGCCCTTTGTCGGGTTACTCTCTGTCGGGATACTCAACGCCATATTTACCGACATGCAACCCATCAAGCTATCCCCCATCAGGGCTTCAAATGCTGGGGTATACGCCACCCTATCCTCCACCAGGGTACCCATCGCCTTCTTTTCCTATTCTGGACTACCCAACACTGGGTTTCCCTGTGGATTACTCACCAGTCTGCCAGTCCCCCCCACCTGCCTCAGCCTCCTCCTCGGACCCCGACGGACTTTAGGGCTATCCTCCAGTCCTGATAATCTGAGGCCAAGGCCCAGCTTGTGTCAGAGCTGCATAGGCAACACCCTCCTCGAGAGGTTCCCAGGAGTCTGGGGGTCTAGCTACCCAGGTCTGTCACTATACTCATGCATCGTCAGACGATGGGCCCTCAGAAGGAGCCATCATTTGGCCAAAAGCAGGAGAGATTGCCTCCCAAACCCTTGGAACTGGCCCAGCCTGACATCTGGTCCTCGGACTTGGACCTGGAGTCCTCCTCCTCCTCCTTGGAGGGATCCAGGTTTGAAACTCCTCCTCCCACGGAGCCTCAACCTAAGGAGTCCCCGAAACCTGAGGACCCCTCCTTCATAGAGTTACTTAAGAAAATAGCAGAAGTCTATGAATGGAAGTCCGATGCGTGGGACCCAATGCACCAAAGGTTGGCTGATCATCTGGATATGAAGGAGGCAGACCCTGTCCTTACCCCCCCCCCCAGATGGAACCACACAAGGACCTGGCATCCACCATCTGGATGATGCCCTCCTCTATACCAGTGGTGATCAAAAAGGTTGACCGGACCTTCCAGACACCAGAGGGGAAGGACCACCTCAGTGTGTATCCTGAGGCGGACTCTGTGGTAATTGCTGCGGCCTATGATCAGTCCTTGAAGCCAAGGCACGTGAGCACCTCTCCTCCTGACAAGGAGTCGAGACAGCTGGACCAATCTGGGAGAAAATGTTATTCCTTATCAACATTGGCCATACTTGCCTTGAATTATGTAGCCCATATGTTGGTCTTCCAGAAATTCGTCTTTACTCAGCTGGAGCCGGCCATTGAGGCACTGCTGGACTCTGAGGCAAAATCCATTCTAGCAGACTCCATTAGGTCTGTCAAAGTGGTATGCAGACACCCTTTCTGGGCCACCTACGATGTGGTGGACTCCTCAGCAAGGGGGGGCCGCTACGGCGGTTAGCTTCCAGAGATTCTCTTGGCTGAGCGTGTCATGTCTGGCCTAAGATGTACAAGCTGCCATCCAGGATGCTCCATTCAGGGTTCAGTTCTTTTTTGGGGGTGATGTAGAAGACATCATCACTAGCCTGCAGGATAAAGGGAAGGCACATAGGTTGGTCCACACTATATATCGACCCACGTTTCAGGCCAAGAAGCCCTTTTGTCACCAAGTGAAAAAGGCAGACAAAGCAGCAGCAGATGGCCAAGCTTGAGCCCAAACGTTGGGCCCCGTCAGTAACAGCCACCCATCCTGCAAAGGCCCAGAGAGCTTCAGGCAGAGCTCTCCCCATCCCCCCATCCCTCGCATGACTTGCGGTCCACCCTCCCTTCCTCCTCCTCCTCCTTGTCCTTTGGGGAGCCAGTGAGTGGAAGATTCACCGGTCATCTGCCAGGGTGGTGGCAGTAACCACTGACTCATGGATCCTTCAATTGATCGCACAGGGCCACACTCTGGAATTTCTGGAAAATCCTCCAGACAGACCCCCAGTAGTGTCCCACTAGCCAGAGGTGCACATTCCTCTATTAGGAGAGGAAATAAAGGCTCTGTTACAAAAATAAGCAATAGAGCTTGTTCCGTCCAACCAGGTAGGAAAGGGGTATTACTCCCACTTCTTCCTGGTCCCCCAAAAGATGGGAGACTTGCGTCCCATTTTGGACCTCAGTGCTTTAAACCTTTTCATAGAGTACTAGAGGTTTTGAGTGCTGACCCTCCCAGGTCTGCTGCCCCTCCTGTACAAGGAACAGTGGCTCTGTGCGTTGGACACGCAGGATACCTACCTGCATATGCCAGTCTTTCAGGCCCATCACCACTACCTCCGATTTGCCTTTCAGGGGGAACATTACCAGTTCAAAGCCCTCCCCTTTGGCCTCCCTTTGGCACCTCGAGTTTTCACCCAAGTGCCTGGCAGTAGTGGCAGTGGCCCTGAGGCATCGGGGCCACTCTGTGTTCCCCTACCTCGATGACTAGCTTCTGTCAGCCCCATCAAGGGAGCAGCTGGAACTCTCCCTCTCAGCTACCCTGGATCTCTTTTCATAGGTTGGGATTACTGTGAATTTGCCCAAGTCCCAACTCGACCCTTCATAACATCTCCAATTTATTGGAGCAATGATGGACACCATACAGGGTATGGCTCCTCTCGCTGGACAGAGCAGACACTTTGCAGAGGCAGGCCTGTCTAGTAGCCTTCAGCAGTAAGGTCTCAGCCAGATCGATCAACTGCTGGGACTGATGGCAGCAGCCATCCCCACCGTTCCCTTAGCCAGGCTCCACATGTGAATCTGACAGTGGACTCTCAGTGCATGTTGGGATCAGAGGCTGGATGACCTGGACCACATGGCCATGGTCTCCGATTTGATGCAGTGGGATCTCTTATGGTGGCAGGATCTCACCAATCTTACCAAGGGGATCCCCTTCCAGTCCCCTCCACCCACCCAGACTCTTGACTATGGACATGTCAGGGATGGGTTGGCGCGCTCACCTGGGGAACCATAAAACTCAAGGTCTGTGGTCCCAGTTAGTGTTCTCCCTGCACATAAATTTTATTTTTATTTTATTGAGATCTTGGATTAAACCTTTTGAGTACAAACTCATTACATAGGTTCCACGTCAAGAATGATACAACGTGATATAATGGGTGGAATACGGACATCAGAATACACTAATACACGAAGGAGTACACCAGGGGCATTAAGTACATGTTAGAGTACTAAAATAACAAAGGTGATGGTACCTAGAGATGAGGCCTGGGACAATAGGAGATAACAACACATGAGACAGACAGTACTACAGGGTTAGGAGTAGCTGGGACGAATGGACATTACAAGGGAGAATCAGCCCAAAGGCTTCGTTAGACAGACAGTTGGATAAGGAAGTGGCGAGAGGCTGAGGAGTAGGTAGGCAAAGGGTGATCCAGGCCGGGTGTACAAAAGATGGGGGGAGATTGAGTCGAGGGGAGAAGGGATCGGGAAGAGGGCATGGGGTGAAGGCAGGCAACGTTAAGTGTGAATCAAAGACTGAAAAAAGTGCACGCAGTAGGGATCTATGAGGCTGAGGCAGTCAGGCGCTTTGAATTATGGAAAGCAGTCACAACTAGAACTCGTAACTAGTAGCTGTCTCAGATTTCTGTTAAAAGAACCTATCGAGATAACCGTGGAGACGTCCGGGTGTTGAAGTTGAAGTTTATTGTTCTAGGAATTAATACCTTTGAGCCAAGGCTCTTTTACAAAGGTTCCATGTCATTAAGTACAAAAACATAGTAGACAGTGTTACAAACAATCAGTAAGCCGTTTAACAAGGCCACAACTTAAACAGTAACATTTATGTACAGAAAAGGAAAAGGAACTCAGAGGCAGTGTCAAGGGCAAGGAATAAGAATTGGAGAGCTTGAGAGGAAGAGGGAGAAATAAGAGTTTAGAAGCAGACAGAACCAGGTTAGTGGTACTCAGGTTGTCTTTGTCAAAGAGGGAGACCATGGTGGTTGAGTGAAGCAAATGTAAGTGCACTCAGTGGGATGAGACTTTAGTCAAAGCAGTCACAGGAGCTGGAGGCTGTGAGGTGAGCGTAAGTATGGATTTGAAAGCTCCCAATGTCGTGGAGGATAGGGAGGGCAGGTTAAGGGCATTGTACCAGGTAGGGGCACGGTATGTAAAGATCTTTGTCCCTGAGCAGTCCGCATCTAGGGACAAGGAAAGGTTGGTGGTCAGATCTTCTGGTGGTACGAGTGCCATTGTTCAGGCAGAGCAGGTCCTGGATACATGGAGGAGTGAGTCCCAAGATTGATTTTTTTGCCATCACGAGGGTGAGATACATGAGGCGATTGGAAAGATGTAACCAACTGGTTTCCGTGTAGAGGTCACAAGTGTGGGTCCGTCTCTGTGCTCCAGTGAGGAGTCGACAGGTTTTGTTTAGTGCTGATGAGATGTGCTTTAGTGCTGTGGTAGTAGCTGAGCCATAGACAATTAGACCATAGTCTATGATTGAGATGATGGAGCTTTGAACAGCAATCCTCAAGGCAGCTTGGTTGAAAAATTGACGGTTCCGGTACAAAATTCCAATGCGTTGGTGCACTGTTTTTGCAGTGTTATCGATATGGGACGCACAAGTAAGACATTCGTCAAAAGTGATACCAAGGTATTTGAAGGTGTTCACTTGTTCTAGTGTATTTTCAAGAGAAGTTTTTATGACGAGTGGAGTATGCCTATTTCTGTTTTGATGACTGGCAAAAAGCATGACTTTTGTTTTGTTTTTTTGATTTAGGACCAGTTTGTGCTCAAGGAACCACTTTTCAACACATGAGAAAGCAAGCTGCAAGCTCTGTCGTAGTGGATTTGGATCCTTATGGGAGGAGAGAATTACAGCATCATCAGCATAGAGTATTAATTTTTCAGGGCAGGATTTAGGAAGCAAGTTTAGAAATAGGCTGGAGAGGATAGGACCTAAAATTGAGCCCTGGGGGACACCAGAGAGGACCGGTTTGGAGTCAGAGAGAACCTCAGAGATTTTTACTGTTTGAGAACGTTGTGCCAGGTAACTTTTTACCCAGGCTTCAGGTCCCTTGGCTAGCCCAATGTTGAGCAGAAGAGAGATTAGAAGGCTATGGTGAACAGTGTCAAAGGCCTTTGTGAGGTCTATGAAAACAGCTCCGGTTAAATAACCCTTATCCAAGGCTTTGTGAGTTTCACTAGAGAAATCAAGTAGGGCTGTCGATGTATTGTGTCCTTTCCTAAATCCGTGTTGCTGAATGCAGAGTAGATCGTACTTTTGCAGGTAGTCTGATAGTTGATCCGCCACGATCCGTTCAAGAGCTTTGGAGAGGGGTGGAAGTATAGATATGGGCCGATAGTTCTCTGGTGTGGATTTGTTGCCCCCTTTATGCACTGGTGTGACTATAGCGGCCTTCCATGTGTTGGGGAATTGACTTGCACAGGAGAGGTTGAGAATTTTGTTGAGGGGTGGATCACTTCTTCCAAGGTGAGGACAGAAGTTTTAGATCAATGGTGTCACTGCTATTTCTAGATTTAGAGCAGGCCTTTTTTATGTATCTGTAGGCTTCATATGTCTTAACTATTTTAAAGTGAAATAGCGGTTTGTCTGGCGAGGTGGTTTGGGATACGAGTTTTGGAACTGATAAGTCCTGGAAGAAGTCTGGTGAGAAGACACCACTGAGGTCAGTGAAGGTTTTATTTAGGGCATCGGCCATAGTCTTAGGGTCACGGGTAGTGGAGCCATCAATGTTCATTGCCGTGGGAGAGGATTTAGACTGTTTGCCCGTAATATTACGTATATTGTCCTAGAAGGATCTCCCGTCACCCCAGGTGGTTTCTAGAGCATTCTTGAAATAGGAGCTCTTCATTTGCCTGATTTGTGAAGTGCATAGGTTGCGCGCCTGTTTATAGTTAAGTGAGTCTGTTATGGAGCCTGTGGCCCTGGCTATAGCCCAAAGATGGTCACGTGCTTTAAGTTGAGCCAGTAGTTTGGCTGTTAGCCAGGGATTAGAGAGGGCTTGGATTTTACGTTTTTTGAAAGGTGCGTAGGTGTCACAGGCAGTGTTGAAAGTTTTAATGAAGAAGTCTAGGGCAGCGTCCACATCCAGCGTATTGTAGATGGGGGACCAGTCTTGTTGTAGGAGGCAGGTCTTTAGCTTAGCAAGGTTTCTGTGCGGTAGCATTCGACTTAGGATGGTTTTAGGAGGTGGTTTGTGGAATTTATTTGTCCAGATACAGATCACAGGGGAGTGGTCACTGAGGGAGTCGGAGAGAACAGTGGTGTTTTTTATCCGGTCCGGGCGATTAGTAAGAATCCAGTCAATGAGAGTGCTGGTTCCAGTCTTGTAGTTTTTTCTAGTAGGGGAGTTGACCATCTGTGTTAGGTTGGTTGCTAGGATAGTATCCCTGCTGGGTCCGATATCTGAGGCAAGCCAATTTATATTGAAATCACCGAGAAGGAGGAGCTCAGAGTCAGGAGGTTGTAATCTTGCAAATTCAAGGATAGACTGGAGCCAGGCTCATGGGTCTTTAGGGGGGATATAGACTGCAGCCATGGTAAGCACTTTGTTATGGGCACCAAGGAGAAGCTTGACAGGGAGAAGTTGTACTAGGGTGTTTTCTGGGGAGAAACTGGCAAGGTGGCATGAGAGGTAGTCCTTTATATAGATAACACATCCGCCCCCCTTTCTTTTTACCCAGTCAAGTCTGAAGAGGTTGTAGCCTTGGAGCGAGATTGCATGATCTGGAGTACTAGGTGTTAGCCAGGTCTCAACAATTACAAGTATGTCAGGATTATATTGTCCAATAAAGGCTTGAAGAGATGCCAGCTTAGGAAGGAGACTGCAGATCTTTAGGGTAACAATGGATAGCCCGTTTTCAGTTTTTGCAGGCTTTATCTTAATGTTTGAGCCAGGGCCAGGGTTTGGATGGATCCCACCAGACATGAGAAGTAGGAGGAGCAGCAGTTTGAGGGGATATCTCCCGTAGCTCATACCATGTAACGTCTTTCCTCTGCATGCTGCAGGTTTGGATACAGTGCAGTCGCCTAGGGTCCCAACAAAGGAGGGTTGCTAACGACAGGTGCTCAAATATGATTTTTCCAGCCAGGGCAGTCGTTTTGCACCCAGTCCTTAGTAAATGGGGTGCCTCAGATAGAAATAAAGGGTATTTGCCATGGTTCCATAATGAAGGTAGGATGTCAAGATGCTTACAGTGGTGGGTTGCGTGGGGTAGGAGGAGAGAGGAAGTTGACACAGTGGATAACAAATGGAGAGAGATAGAAAAGACAGGAGGAGGTTTACATGGGTAAACCCAAGGCTCACACATGAGCAGGGACAGATCAATTTCGGTGGTGTGCCTCCAGGGGGAGGATTTGCCCCATTGCCAAATGATGTAAAATAATCAAATCCACAGGAAAATGACCAGTAAACTGTTTGATCTACGGTAACAAGACAAAGGATGTGTTAAATTCCTGGAACACTGGCCTGGGGCATATGTAGGAAGTTAAAACCCTTTGTCAGTGTCTTCCCTTTGTTTAAATAGTTATGAATGGTTCTCAAAGACATGCAGTTCCCTTTAGCAACAAGGTAGACGGAAATGTGGATTCAGTTTGCACTTCCCAGGTCAGAGCTTGATGAATTTCTTAGCTGTACTTACTTTGATTGTGATGACTTCCAAAAAAGTTGATTTATAATGAGAATCCCAATATCTGCTGGTGATGTTTTCCAGTTTCTTAGTCCAGGAAACTTTCATAGATCATATGTCCAAGAATGGTCTAGTTCCTCCAAGCCAAAACACAAGAAAATCCACAAAACTGAACTATTGACAAAGACAAACGCAAACACCCAGCCACACAGCCCAAGTAGGCAGATTTAACGGGTGGAGTGAGTTAAGTGAGTGAGGAGCACAATGTGCAAAAGAACATTAACCCATTGATGTCCTACAGTGAGGAATTTTGAAAATGTGACTTTCTGAGCTGCGAGTGCAGAGTCTGTCACATGGTGAGAGGAGATTTTGTACCCCGGGGGAAACAAGCCAAGGCTGATTTTTCAGCCAGGAGACAGGATTGGTACTTGAGTCTGTCTGAGAAGTGTAGCCAATTCATCCAGGCATAAAGACTGCAGGCTTGCATCAGTCTGGTGGCTCCTATAACAAGACGGCAAGCTTTGTTTAAGGCAACTTTTAGGTGGCAAAGGGCGGTATCAGTGGCTGACGCATAGATTACTAGTCCGTAATCAATGAGAGATACTAGTGAGCTGTGGACAGCTAGACTGAGTGCCTTGGGAGTCAGACTGTGCGTGTGCCTGTCTTAACAAACCAGTATGCATGTTGATGGCCTTGGCAACATTGCCGATTTGCTGGGCGAATGACATTGTGCTATCGACCATTATCCCCAGGTATTTAAAGTGTTGCACAAGTTCCAGAGGAGAACCAACCTCATTTGTGATGTGAAGGGGAGAAGATTTGCGTTGATTGTGGGTAGAGGAGAACACCATTGTTTTTGTCTTTTTGTAGTTCATCAGCAGTTTGTGTTCTTTGAACCAGCTTTCGATGACCATAAAGTTACACTGCAGGTTGCACTTAAGTGCGTTGGGGTCTGAGTCATTAACGAATAAGACAGTGTCATCAGCATAAAGTAGTAAATGACATCAGCAGGCATTTGGGAGCTGGTTTAGGAATATACTAAATAAAAGCGGACCCAAAATGGACCCTTGTGAAACACCTGATCTGACAGGTTGGCTGTCTGAAAGTGTGTTTCCAATCTTAACTTTTTGGGAATGATTCAACAGGTAGCTGTTGAACCAGGCTACTGAGTCAGTAGAATGGCCAATGTCTGCTAGCTGCTTTATCAGTGAGGTATGGTTTACCATGTCAAACGCTTTAGTTAGGTCTATGTAGACTGCGATGACAAGGAGACCTTGAACAAGGGATTTGTGGATATAGCCTGAGAAGTCAAGCAGTGCAGTAGTAGTGCTGTGCCCATGCCTGAACCCGTGTTGTTGTGGACATTGTAGTTGGTACTTTTCCAAGTAATTTACCAACTGATCAGCCACTATTCTCTCCAGAGCTTTTGAAATGTGTTGGAGATGAGAGTGGTGCTATATGCCCTCCAGTCTTTCCAGTATCTGCTTCACCAGGGCACACTGTTAGTCCAGTCAGACAATACGTGTGTAGTCTGGTACCTCAACAAACAGGGAGGCACTCGCTTGTACCCCCTTTGCAGAGAAGCGATGTGAGTGTGGAACTGGGCAGTTCTGCATTGGATTCACCTAACAGTGGTTCACATTTCAGGTGTGCAGAATGTACTAGCAGACAGTCTCAGCTGCACCAGAGTAAAAGCCCACAAATGGGAGCTCAAGCAAGAGGTGGTCAACCGCATTTTCAACATGTGGGGTCAGCTGGAATTGGATTTGTTCGCCTCCCCACATAACACAAAACTAACCAAGTTTTGCTCACTCGTTCCCAGGCATGGTGTTTTTTTGCGAGACATGCTATCTCTTTCCTGGACAGGGAGGTTTTTGTACACCTTCCCTCCTTGTCCATTTCTGCAGAGGGTGCTGCTCAAGTGGAAAGGGCCTGTATGGTTCTGATTGCTCCCTTTTGGCCTTGCCAAGTTTGGTTTCCACTTCTTCAGCAGCTAGTGGTGGAACCTCCGGTTCCTCTGCCCCTCTGCCACAATCTCCTGATGCAGGAGAGGGGTATATATTGGTCCATCCAGGGCTGAAATCCTTTTGACTTCATGTGTGGCACCTCAGGACATAGCGGTTGCACGATTTGGAGTCTCTTCCAGAGTGGCGCAAGTCCTGGTAGAGGCTAGAAAGCCATCTAGGAAGGTCTACCTATGCCATGAAGTGGAAGCGCTTCTCCATTTGGGCCCCCTCTAAGGGTTGGGACCCCTTCTTGTGTCCAGTTCCTCATGTCATGGAGTATCTCCTATACCTCTATGACCTAGGCCTGATCTACTCGTCTCTGAAGGTACACTTGTCAGCTGTTTATGCCAGCCACATTTTGGTGGAGGGCAAAACAGTGGCTCAATTGGAGGGTTCCAAAACCTTCCTCAAAGGAATCCTCCACCTGAAACCCCTGGTGCACAGCCCCGCACCACCTTGGGGCCTTAATTTTGTTTTGGAAAAGCTGACCCTGCCACCTTTTGAACCAGCTGGTTCCTGTGATATGCGCTACTTGTCCTAGAAAGCACTCTATCTAATGGCAGTCACTTCTGCTCGAAGGATTTCTGAGCTTCAGGCCCTGATTTGTAAGGAGCCTTATTTAAATTTTCACAGGGACAGGGTGGCCCTTCGTACCGAACTCTCGGCTCTTCACAAAAGTGGTTTCAGAATTTATGTTGAACCAGTCTATTCAACTTCCAGTGTACTACCCTTAACATTCTAGTTGGGATGAAGTGATTCTCCATACATTGGACGTTCATAGAATCCTGCGTTATGATACTAACAGGATGAAGCCTGTCCAGAAATCAGACCAGCTTTTTGTTTCCTTTGCACCAAAAAGAGAAGGTGCCACAGTTTTCAAACAATGTTTATCCAAATGGTTGGCAAACTGTATTGTTTTCTGTTACCAGAAGTATGGTAAAAACCCTTCCAGGGGAGGTTAAGGGGCATTCTACTAGGAGCAGCATGGCTACTTCTACTGCTTGTTTCAGGAAAGTGTTAGCCGCCGACATTTGTGCCACGGCTACTTGGAGTTCTGTCCACACTTTCACAAAACATTACAGTCTGGACATTGCCTCTAGGTGCAAGGCAGGCTTTGGCCTAGCTGTTCTCCAGGGTCTCCTGTCCTGATCTGTCTGCCTTCCACAGATCTATTCTTGCCTCCCATATTTCAGTTTTTCTTCTGATTTACACTGCTTGGGACAGTCTTAAGGTGATTACCTACTGCAAGAGCCCTCTCAAAGTAAGACAGTACATTTACGTAAGAACTTAACCATAACAGTAGATCTTTGAGAGAGGCTCTTGCAATAGGTAACCTTTTTCCCCTCCATCCATCCCCCAACGGAAATTTTTATTTGTTGCTCTTTTTCTATGCGCTCATTCTGGGCTCCAGGAGCCTCTTTTCCATTCTCCTGTTGCTCCTCCTGTGAGGTCTCTGGCAGGAGAACTGGAAGGCAGACGTTGGAACTGCCCACTATATAGGGTCATGCTGACGTCAGTCACTTGACTGGTGGGCAGTCCCCATCAGACACTGCTAGCTAAAGTTTCTGTGTCATCCTGACACCAGGGGGTGCAGTCCTCAAGGTGATTACCCACTGCAAGTGCCTCTTTTGAAGATCTACTGTTATGGTAAATTCTTACATAACTGTACTTTATCAGTGTCTCAAACTAGCCTCAGCAGTCTATTTAGCTGGATCCTATATCCAAAATTGCAGCGCATTATACACTTTGATAAAAGGCACTGCTAGCAAAACATAGTCGGCTCAGCTTCTAGGTCTCTCACCCTCTTTCTCTTCGAAAAACTGAAGGGAAATAGTTTCACAGGTGCTGTAAGGGAGAGCCACCACGTCTTGCACTTTAGAAGTGCAGGTGTGGGCCTGTTGTCAGGACATGTGCATGCATGATGTCACCATGTCGTGAGTGATATCAACCCGCTGGTGGGAGGGTGGGTACAACACAGGAATGTGAACGGGCATTCAAGAAACTATTAGTGAAAAAGGTAGCTTGTGCCCGACAGCTTCAAGTGGCAAAAGCGGCAGACAAACTACATGGATTTAAGGAGCCCTGAAATCCATCACAAAATTGCCAGAAACACACCCAAACATCTGGCTCTATGAAAAACAGGGACTGGGGCTAAAAAAAAAAAAAAACTTCTGTAAAACACAGATCGGCATCAAAAAGAAAAAAATTGGAGTATAACAGCGGGGAGCCTGCTATACAGTGAATCCAACAAGAAAAAAAACCAAAAATAATAATGCTTGTCATACTTCTAGGTAACAAATCCCCACATTTCAGGGACCGAAAAACACACTTTCCAGCAGGGACAAAGGAAAATCTCTGAAGGAAGAAACAAGGATGTCCATGAGTTCAGGGACAATGAAAGGGATAGCCTTTCTGTGTCTGAATTGAGGAGATTTAAAGGGGCAGAGTCCCTGTAAGAAAGCTAAACACATCAAAGGCACATCTGAAGGGCAAGGCAAACTATCAAATAAACCTAAAACTGAGGAAGGGGGAGGGAACTGATGCCCAGAGATAGAGGGAATCCACCAGGAATGCCCTGACTAGAAAAAAACAAACAAAATAAACAGGTACTTACCTGAGGCATCTCCTGTTTTTTTGTTAAATATATCAGATACCTTAAATACACACCCTGAAAAAACGTGGAATATGTGGGCTCCAAGCCAGCATTACGGATAACATAACTATAGTGGAATTGTTCAGTTTTTACCACACGATTGGTATGACCTTCATAACCAACTCATTGTTTATCACTCATGAGTTATAGGTCTTACCACTTTGTAATAAACCTTGAAATCTTTTAGTGGAAAACTATTGTACCAAGTGTGCGAAGGTGATCAATAGTCAGTAGTAGGTAAAGACACAGGCTGAGGGCATTGGCTTCCACTGGAGGTATTTTTCGCCTGAGAGGAAGCAGTTTTCATTCTTAGCTAGGAACTGTAGTAGTAGTACTATGTAAAATGTGTGTGTGTGTGTGTGTGTGTGTATATAGATATATATAATGTATGGTAGAACGTTGTTATAGGTAGAAATCTACCTTTTTATAACAACGTTTTACCATCGATGTGACGTCATGATGTTAACCCATCGATACCATGGTACGTCACATCGATGGGTTAACAACCGGAAACAGTCTGGGCATGCGCGCAAATGAATTGGACGGCCTAGAAACGGCCACGGTGGTGAGGGCAAAGCAGCGGCAACATAAAAAACTGCAGTAAGGAACTGCTTTCTTTTGTATAAAACCTAAATTGTACCATATACTGTAAAATATAATGTATGGTACATCGATGGTTAACCGTTTTGTTAACTCATCTTGAGGTTGCCACGGTGACCTAAATCTCTCGAGCTTCACTCTCGAGGTTTAAGTGGTCACCCTGGCAACCTCTCGATAGTTAACAAACCGGTTAACCATTGATGACCATACATTATTCTCTATATAGATATATATAAAACAAAAACAAGGCGCTGCGTCAGCATGTGGTCTAAAAGCAAAACAAAATGGTTATGTTAAATGCACGCTGAAAATAGAGTTATATATATATATTGGAGGCAAAAAACTCTGTTTAATGCATCAGTTAGGATTGTTCCACAGCGACAAAAGCGAGGAAATTCGGTGTTAGGGTTGAAAGCACCCCTTGGACTCCCCCGCTCACCCCTCCAACTGGCATCGGGGTACACATTGGGGTCGTCGACCCTAACTCTCACCCCATCACATGTGTAAAGAAGCAGAGATGTAGGAGAATGGGGTGAGAGTTAGACTGACGACCCCACGCGCACTCGATGCCGGGTTGGGGGTGGGCTGGGGGTCTAAGGGGCTTTCAACCCCAACACAGAATTTCCTCACTTTTGTCGCTGGGAACAACCCTAACTGATGCATTAAACAGAGTTTTTGCCTCTAATTTCCTTCTTTTTGAAAATGATAACGAAAAATAGTGAATGTAATGTGGGAAGGGCCCTGCGCTCCCGCCACGTGATGTCTTGTCACATAGTAACACAGTGCCCGTAAACGCAAATGGTAATGCGCATGGTGACGCAAAACAAAACAGAAAGAGAAACCGTACTATAGACACAAATGGTAAAAATAACACAAACGCAAGTGCAAATGAAAACGCAAAGAGTAATGCACATGGTGGCGTAGACAGGAACGGTAAGTGAAACAGGTACGGAACCGCAAGCAGAAGCGGTAACGGTAACAGTAATGTAAGCGCACAGGCTGGTTTTCCCCAAAAGCTGCATAGAGAAAGACAGTGAGTACAAAGAATGTATGCATAATAATGGGTCTCGGAGCAGAAAATGAGGAGTTGGAATACTAAATTGCTTATATTTCAGGAACTGTATGACGTAGTAGAAAAAAAATTTAAAAGTCATATGATTTATGACTTTCCTGGCTAGTTTTGTACTCAAGCCCTATTAGGGGGCTCAGTGTTTTTCCAATGAAAAGTCTGTATCTCGCACCGTTTCCGAGATACGGGCCCTGAAAGGCACGGCGAATGCCGTAATGTTATTCTATGGGGAAAAAAGAGAAGTTCGGAGTGCCATAACTTTGCCGCCCTGTAATATTTTTTCACTAAACCACCAAAAGGCACATCTGTGGGATGTTGGCTTTCTTCCCTCCAAATTTCAGTGTGAAAGACCAAACCGTTATTTTGCAGCAGGGTGGCGAAGAAATACAGGTTACTCACCTGTAACAGGAGTTCTAGGAATGGTATATGTTGTTCATCCACACTTATTGGCAGGTATCCTTGCCGCTTTAAATCTTGCCGGAAGGTCTTCAAGCTGGCTCCTCCCACCCACCCGGGTGGTATAACTCTCGGCTCCGCCCCATGACGCCAGATCTGGCCCGCTGGAAGCTCAGGTTGTGCGTCGAAGCCGGGAGGAGGTCAGGTGAGGTCATGTGGATGAACAACACATACCATTCCTAGAACTCCTGTTACAGGTGAGTAACCTGTATTTCTAGGACATGGATATGTTGTTCATCCACACTTATTGGCAGACTCCTAGCAGTTCTCCGGGAGGAGGGAGGCAAGACGCACACCCCCAATACTTACTTGGGAAAGAGAGACTGGAGAACCGAGGCCCCAAAACCAGCATCCCGGCGTGACTCAAGGTCGATGTGGTAATGGGTAATGAAGGTGTTTGCTGACTTCCAGGTAGCAGCCCTGCAGATTTCCTGGATAGGGACGTCCCTGGAAGCAGCCACCGATGCAGCAGTATGGCGGGTAGAATGAGTTCTTATCCTCTGGGAGCTCCATGCCCGTCAGCTTATAGCAGAGATGTATGCAGGAGGTGACCCACCGTATCGTCCGCTGGCTGCAGGTCTGCCAGATGCGGCCTCAGCGTGAGGTGACAAACAGCTGGCGAACCTCCCGACTTTCAGCCATGCGCCTGTAATAGGCGAGCGCCTTCTAGGGTCCAAAGTATGGAGCCTATATTCGCCTCCGAGGTGTGATTGGGGTAGAACACTGGCAGAGTCAACACCTGGTTAAGGTGAAACTCCGACACCACCTTCGAAGGAATTTAGGTGGGGGCAGGGACAACCTTGTCCCTATGGAAGACCAGATAAGGAGACTCGGTGAAGCGCCTGGAGCTCTCCCATCCTTCTGGCTGACGTGATAGCCACCAAGAAGGCGGTCTTCCACGACAGGTGAGAGAGAGCACACCTGTGCATAGGTTTGAATGGCTTGCCCATGAGCTTTGCCAGTACCAGCAGTAGATCCCATGGAGGTGGAGGTTCTCGCACCGGAGGGGAAATGTGATCAAGGCCTTTGAAAAAGCGCCAGACCACCTTCTCCTGCGCCACCGACTGCTTCCCGGCCCGCGCCCGGTAAGCAGAGATGGCTGCCAGGTGCACCCTTAGGGTCGTCGACCTAAGCCCTTGATTAGAAAGGGACCATAAATAGTCCAAGATGCTTGCCAAGGAACAGGAGGAAGGGTCCAAGCCCTTGCCCTGACACCAAATGGAAAACCTTTTCCATTTGAAGGCATAGCATTTTCTGGTCGACTCCTTACGGGACGCCTCAACTACATTGAGGACCTCGTCGGAAAGACCCAAGGCCCGGAACTCTAGCCGCTCAGGAACCAGGCCGTCAGGTGCAGGGATTGAAGGTCCGGATGGAACACCTTCCCCTGATTGACTGAGAGCAGGTCCGGGCGAGCTGGAAGCTGCCGCGGAGTCCTGGAGCTGAGACTGAGGAGATCTGGGTACCAGAACTGGCGGGGCCAGTCTGGGGCTATCAGAATCACCTGCGCCTTGTCCCTCCTCGCCTTGAGAAGCACCTTGTGGATCAAGGGAAATGGGGAAAAGGCGAGAAGAGGCCCGGGTCCACTGCCTCGAGAAGGCATCCCCTGCAGTGAGCCCTGCTGAGGGGGCGCATGGAACAGTCTCAGCTTCATGCTCCCTGGAGGCAAACAGGTCCACCTGAGGTGTGCCCCAATGGGAGAACAGATGCTGTACTACCTCCGGCAGGAGAGACCACTCGTGGGATGCAGCCCCTATCCGGCTCAGGGCATCGGCCAGGGTGTTGGAGGCTCCTGCCACATGAATGGCTAGGAGATCCGCCTCCAGGCTGCGCACGAGTGACCAAATGCGGAGAGCTTCCTTGCATAGAAGCATGGAGCGCGTCCCGCCCTGGCGGTTTAGATAGTACATGGTCGTGGTGTTGTCCGTCTGGACTCGGACCACTTGACCCCGGAGGAACGGAGCAAAGGCGGTGAGAGCTAGGCGGACCGCTCGGAGCTCCAGCAGGTTGATGTGGCATCGGGACTCCCGCGGGGACCAGAGGCCGGGGCCCGGTGTTCCCCCAGATGGGCACCCCAACCCATCAGAGAGACATCGGTCGACAGAGAGACCGTCGGCTCGGGGCGGACGAACGGGATGCCCTCCTGCAAATGACCTGGAACGATCCACCAC
Source organism: Neoceratodus forsteri (assembly GCA_016271365.2). NCBI lineage: Eukaryota > Metazoa > Chordata > Ceratodontiformes > Ceratodontidae > Neoceratodus > Neoceratodus forsteri. The sequence continues at coordinate 185,791,176 of CM057459.1, read as the reverse complement.
TGGAGAGCGTTCCACATCCCCTGTGTCACCGACACAAGCTGGTCCAAAGGATCGCAGCGTTGTGACCACTGGCTGGCCAGTCCCCATTGAAGGGACGATGTTCCAGCGGGCCCAACGGACCACGCTGGTGCAGGCCGCCATGAGACCCAGGAGGCGCGGAAGTCCCGGCAGGGCGAATTGCCCAACCAGAAATGATTGAGCAAAGGAGGAAAGAACCTCGCCCTGTCACGAGCCCGCTCTGGCTCAAGAGAGTCGAGCTGCGCCCGATGAACAGAATCACCTGCTTCGCCTCGAGTTCCGACTTGGCCTCGTTGATAAGGAGGCCTAGTTGAGAGCAGACCTGGAGGCCAGATCTCTGGACCACTCCACCTCCTGTCTGAGGAGCTGCTATCAGCCAGTCGTCCAGATAAGGGTACACCCAGACCCCTCGGCGCAAGAGGGAATGCTGTCACCACTGCCATGCATTTGGTGAAGACCCTGGAGCTGGAGACAAGCCGAAGGGCATGGCTTTGAACTCGAAAGGATCCTTCCGCCGAAGCGAAGGAATCTCTGGTGAGACGGACGGATAGGGACGTGAAAAACGCTGGCCCTGCAAATCCAGAGAGCAGAACACACCTGCTCCAAGGATGGTATTATCTGAGCCAGAGTGACCATCCTGAAGGTTCGAGACCTTAGGAACTTGTTTAGGTCGTGTAGGTCGAGAATGGGGCGCCAGCCCCCCGTCCGTTTCGGAACCAGGAAGTACCTGGACACAAACCCTGGGTCTGAAGGAGGGTCCTCCACCTCTCTTATCACCTCCTTCTGGAGGAGGAGAGCGATGTCGGCTCGACGAGCCGGCAGCGAGGCTGGGGACCCCGAAGCCCCCCGAGGGGCGACGGCTCTGAAGGGCGGTGCCTGCTCGAATTCTAGAGGCAGGCCTCTTCCCATCACCTCCAAAACCCACCTGTCCGTGGTAACAGCAGACCAGGCGGAATGGATGTGCCGGAGCCGTCCCCCTACGGGGGGACCCAGGGGTAAGGTGACGGGGATGGGGCGACACCTCAGCCCGTCCACTGGGCAGGCTTGGAGGAGGACCAGCCGAGGGACCTCCTGGGCCTTTTCCTCCTGCCTCCTGTTAGAGGAAGCCGCTGCTTGGGTTTGGGATGCCAAGGCCGAGCCTGCTGGCCCTGACGTTGCTGGGCCGGGCGGCGGGCGCAGAAGGACGAAAGGGCTTAGGCTGTGGTTTGCGGCCTTTGTCCTTCTGAGCGGAAGAGACCGAGTCCAAGGTAGCATTGGACTTCTCGATCCTCTGCAGGTGACCTTCCACCCCAGGGTCGAAGAGGTCAGTCCCCAAAAGGAACATCCGCCAACTTGTGCTGGGTATCCGAGTAAAGGTGGATATCCTCAGCCAAGCCTGCCGAGCCTAGCCAGCCACTGCGGCCGCCAACGACCTGGCACATGAGTCCCCAATATCCAAAGCAGTCTGAGCTGCTGTTTGGCCACTGCCCTGCTCTGGTCCCGCACCTGCTTGACCGTAGTCTGCAGATCCGGGAGATGAGGAATGACCATCCAGGGAGCCCAACAGGGCATGAGAAAATGTGCCATGAGGACGGTCAACTGGCCTGACGAAGGCCGAGAGAGGACGAGCATAGACTTTTCGCCCGACATAATCCAGTTTCTTGGATTCCTTGTCGGAGGTTTGTCCACATCCCTGGCGCTAGCCGGCGCTGCCGGAAAACGCTTGTCGGTAACCAACCCTCAGCAGAGGGGTGCTCAAAACCGGACAGGGAACCAGTAGGGGACTGTGATACTTCCTGGCCAAGGCGCAGGACAGGAAGCAGGGCGCTGCCAAAGCTCCAGGGCCGGACCCACTATGGCCTCGGCTACCGGAAAGGCCTGCTGAGAACCTCGGTCCAGAATCTCCGTGAGGGATACCTGGCCTGCTTTGGAAACGGGTTCGAGCTCATCCCGTGGACTCGGATGAGCCGAAGCAGTCCTAGGAAGGACGACGGGCTATCATCCATTGACTGTCCTCCTGAGGACTCCAAGTCCAGTCGCTGGAGAAAAGGAGAATTATCCCGGACTCGGACGAGTCCTCTAAGAGCTGCCTCTGGCCTGAGCCACCTCTACCCGCCGAGGTCGGTCGGAGTGAGGGTAACCGACAGCCATGGGGGTAGACCCTAGCCGACTGAGAATCCCTGGTCGGAGCCCCAAATAGTGGCTGTGGAGGCGGAGGTTCCACCGGAATCGGTGGAGCAGCTGGTTTTGGCCAACAACCGCCTGGGTACAGGCCTCGGTAAGTCGAGGGGTTGTGTCGGCCGCCCGGTGACAGCCACTTAATGGCCGGGAAGGCGACTGCATCGGCACTCCCGGTCAGGAGAGCTGTTGCACATGAGGTCTCTGTACCGTCGGCAACTTCACGCTGAAGCCTCCTCGTCCGAGGAGGAGGAGCGAGGGCAGCGCCGGGCTACCTTGGTGCCGACTAAGACCGCTTATGACGGGCGGATCGGGCTGGACCGCGAAGAAGTCCGAGACCAGAGCCTCGGCTCTTCCGGTCGGTGCGGGGAAGTGTCGGCAGGAACCGCACTCCTTCGGCTCGGAGGGTTCATCCGAGGGCCCGGAACCGGAGGCACAGGCAAGACCACGGATCTCAACTCTCCGGGGAACTGGGAGAGAGGAATTGCTTCTATAGGCTACAGCCCGCCCAATGGTCGAGAAAATCTCGACTTGGGCCGACAGGAGTCTCAGTCAACTGACCTGACGGGGCACCGTGGAGGCCAGTGGTCGAAGCCGAGCGGTTCGACCGAAGTCGACGGTCGACGACTCGGGGAGAGGGACCTTTCCCGCTCCCAAGAGCGTCGACGGAGGGATTTACCTTTGTCCCTCTTTTTGGACCGAGAAAAAGGTCCAGCAGACGTTGGCCCTTCTCCCTTAGTGGAGAGGGACAGACAAAGCTCCTTAAATGAAGCTGTGTAGGAAGAACCCAGACAGAGCGGGATAAATGCCGCGGCCGAGGAAGATACGGCCCGCGCCGCCTCCTCTTCGAGGGCGATCATCTGCTCGAGCTGATCCGCCGAGCCCGCCGCCGCGGACACCGCCGACCGGGCCTCCTTAGACTTCACCGGAGGGAAACGCTTCTCGGGACGGCCCAGTTGCAATCGGGCAGCACGGTCTTCGAGGACGTAGGCCGAGAAGGAAGAGCACAGGTCGCAGTCCTGCGGGTCATGCTCAAGGCCTAAACAGTAGACACATGTGGAGTGTGGATCTGTCCGAGACATCTTCTGCCCGCAGGGGCATCTCCGAAAACCGGGAGTCGATTTGTCCATCGCAGCCGCAAGGGATCGAAGACCGAAGTCTTTTTAGCAAAAAACTTTCAAATTCGCAAAACGGAAGAAATAGGAACCAGTCGCAAACGCAGAGCGTTAAGGAGGGAACCTGAGCTTCCAAGCGGTAAGGAAGATCTGGTGTCATGGGGCGGAGCCGAGAGTTATACCACCCGGGTGGGTGGGAGGAGCCAGCTTGAAGACCTTCCGGCAAGATTTAAAGCGGCAAGGATACCTGCCAATAAGTGTGGATGAACAACATATCCATGTCCCTAGAATTCCTGTCATGCAGCGGACGCCGCAATGTTAGTCTATTGGAAAAAGTGTCAACTTTGGAGTAGCATAACTTTGCATCCATGCAATATTTTGTCACCAAACCACCAAAGGCACATCTATGAGATGTTGGCTGCCTTTATTCCAAATTTCAGCCCAAAAGACCAAACCGTTTATTTGCAGGGACCCTGGTTTTCCATTTTTACCGGTAACACTGGTAACAATCACGGAATCCTGCTTGGCTTGCGGATTTTGAATTCTTGTACCGGTGCCTCACGGAAATTACATGTCACTGCACAGAATCTCTAAGATTTCCGCATCTTTTTACATTTTTTTTATTTTCTCTTTCTATGTCTCCTTCTTACAGCACCAGTCTCCACTTTTCAGGGATCCCTAGGCTGGGTATCCCCTAGCTTCACCCCCCGGTAATGCTCAGTAGCTCCTGTGGGCCTGCCCCTATCCTGCCTGGATTGTACCCCTTCCCAGGTGGGAAGGGAGAGGACCCCAGGTCACCCCCTCCACACTCCCTTAGTGTGGGTCAGGCAGCTCAGTGGGTCCCTCATGGAGCCTGGTTATGAAGTCTGGGGCACCTGGGTCCCTTCTGCCAGTGGCCGATGTGGGGTGATTGTTCCAGGTTTTCTGGTCTCTGACCCTGAGGGCACCAGCACTAGAGGAGATCCAAGGAGGTAGGTCACATAGAGGCATGCCACTGCTCCAGATCCTGGCTAGCGTCCTCCCCTCCTGATCACTTTGCAGCACCATTGCACCACCACTTGTGGTCACACAGGTGGTGGTAAAGCAGCAGGACCTGCAGCCCACCCTCCCTGGAAGAGGAGAGCAGTCCCCCAGGTGCTCGATCCTACTCCCCTGGCCAGATCTCCAGCAACCCAAGTTTGCTTCTGACCCTGGGTCACTGGCATTGCAAGCAATACTTCTACCACAGCACCAGCGGGCCCACCCAGATTTCAGCATCTTAAAATGAATGCTGCTGTGCTTTGCATTCTTTCTGCTTTGCTGCATATAGAGTCAGTATGGAAATCACCCACACTGCTTTGTTGTAATCAGCCATTCAGTTTAACCACCCATGCCTAGTGGTTAGAGTAACAAACTGTGATTGAACTGGGAACATTCAGCAGACTTGGGTTTGATTCCCACAACCTCCACTTGCGCACTGTGTGACTCCAAGCAAGTCACTTAACCTCCTCAGTGCTTCTAGGTCACTCCTGAAAACAGACAGTTCTGCCTGGTGGGCCTTACCTGCTTTACAAAGAATATAAAAAAATACCAATATATGTTTACTGCATCATAGAATAGTAGTCAGGGTACCATGTATTTGCTTGAGTTTTACTTGGGCTGCAATGATTTTGTATAGGTAAAGATAAATGTTCAGATATATTTTATGTGTTTTATAAGCTTGTTTTTAGATTTTAGTCAGGTTTTTATTGTATTCTTTGCATATGAGCATCTAGGTTGTAGATTGCTAAATGCAAGATCACTGTTACCAACTAGCTTATTCAAGTTTATAATCAGCAGGGCCATCCAAAATCCTCAGTTGTTTGAATGAAAACTAGTCTGAATGAAAGTATGTTCACAAAGAAGAAACTGCCTTACTACTTATTGAAAGACTTCACAGTTAGCACCCCATTTAGGTGAATTGGATCATTTGCACCTTTTCTCCCACCTGCTGTTTCAGTCTTTGTGACAACAAAAAGTTTTCTGATAGACTGCTTCAACAAAAAGCCAATGTTAAGTATTTAAGTCTACTTATGTTTGGCCAGTGGATTTTTGAAAACTCATTCAATGACACACAGAAGGTAAGACCCCAGGGGCTGTATGATGCTGGTGGGCAAAGTAGTGCTCAATTCACATCTGAACAAAGACATGAAAACTGGGAGACACCCTTTTCATGGACACCAAGTAAAAAAAAGCATCCACATGTCTGGGAGATGCATGAATCCATTTCAAGGTCCTCCACTAATCACTTGTGGATTTTTTTGGTAAAGACACTTTATTTCAAAGAATCAAATTCAAGCAGTTTTTTATTTATTTTTTGCTCCTCCTACCCCCTGGCCATCCACTCCTTCAGGCCTACCAAGGCCTCCTACCACCGCTGCTGAGTCCTGACCACCATCCACTGCCCCTTACTGCTGTGCTACCAGGTAACCCAAAGTAACCCTTCATTTGAGTGGGCCCCTACCCGTGTGGGTGGCTACCAGGGGAGGAGAATTGCCCCAAAGAGCTTCCTGTGTATCCTGGGCATGGCAGGGTCAGAACGGACAAATGTCTGGGGCTTCCAGCTTATGGAGGGACCAACAGCCGTCCTTTGGTTGGTCAGTGGGTGTTTTCCCATTTTCTTGGGAGCGTGACAGGTCACATGATGTCAAGGCACAAGCCGGCGTCTGTCACGCTCCCTCCTGCAGTGAGGACTGACATGTTTTACCTCTGGCCTCCACCAGGGACAGCAAATGCTGAGCTGTGAACCCACCCTCCCTCCCTCCCAGGAGAAGATGAGTGTTTCATTGAACACTCAAGCCTTCACCCACCAGCTGTCCCTCCAACACCCAAGTCTGTTCCTAACCCTGGTCAGTGGTGTCACAGGCAGAAATCCAATTCAGGCAGTTAAATTATAGATAGGATAATAGATAGGAAAAAACAAAGGTAGTCCACCTTAGTGGTGATGGTTCAGATTAATTCACAGCTGAGTTCTAACAAGCAAAGAGACCAAGTCATTTGTAACTTGTGCATGTGGGGTGTGGGTGTTGAAGAAAGAGGATCATAGTGCTGTCACTACTGCCTCTGAGGGATGTGGACTGCATTGTTGCTACTGCTATCACACCGAAGGGGTGGGGGCTGTAGTGCTTCTGCCATCACCATTGGTGGATGGAGAATGTAGTACTGCTGTCATCCCACCTGAGGGATGGGGTCCATAGTGCTGATACTGCCATCACACCCAAGGAATGGTGAACGTAGTACTGCTGCCGTCACACTTAAGGGATGGGGGCCACAGTGCTGCTGCTTCTGTCACATCTGAGGGAGGGAGGGAGGTCGTAGTGCTTTTACTGCTGCCATCACACCAGAGGGATGGGGGCCATAGTGCTGCTGCTTCTGTCACACCTGAGGAATGGTGAACATAGTACTGCTGCTATCACACCTAAGGGATGGGGGCCACAGTGCTACTACTACTTCTGTCACACCTGAGGAATGGTGAACATAGTACTGCTGCTATCACACCTAAGGGATGGGGGCCACAGTGCTGCTGCTTCTGTCACACCTGAGGGAGGGAGGTCGTAGTGCTGTTGCTGCTGCCATCACACCAGAGGGATGGGGCCATAGTGCTGTTGGTGCTGCCATCGCACCTGAGAGATGGGGCCATAGTGCTGCTTACATCACACCTTAGGGATGGAGGCTGTAGTGTTGCTGCTGCCATCACATCTTGTACCTAAAATAACTTTAAATTGGTACAAGAATGGAAGAATGTATAGTGGAGGTCAACATTGCTAAAATGCATGTTAGCAGAGTTTAAAATTGTTAAATAAAGTACTCAAAACCAAACACCGGTAAAACCAAATTTTGGCTTAGCAGACACTGGTGACAATACCGTTTTTTACAATGTGCTAAATGGAATATGCCCTTTCTCAATCCCGGTAAACCAGTGTCCCTGTTTATTTGCAGCAGGGTGGCAAATAATTCCTGTTATTTTGGCCATAGTGTTGCAAAGTAGTGTCGTGATTTGTGACAGCTTTCGCAATCATTTGCGACACTTTCGTGAGTGCGACACTACTTTGCGAAACTACTTTTTCCAGAAATTGAAAAAACATATTTCTAGGGTGTTTAACCTCAAAACAAAGACATGCCTAGCATCCTCAGGGTCCAACTAAGTAAACACAAAAAGAATTGTGTTGCTAGAAGGTTCCAAATTTAAATGCTAAGCATTTTTCTGATCACTAACTGAAAACAAAATGGCGGATTTGCGACACTACTAGGGCCATTTGCGACACTAAAAAGTGCATTTGCGACCCTGTCGAACTTTTTGTTAACTTTTCCCATTGACTTATAATAGGAAATTGTTTTTTGAATAACTTTTGAACTGTTTAATATTTTTTCACAAAATCTTCAAAAGGCACATCGGGGATGCCGGCTGCATGTTCCCTGAAGTTTTCAGACCGGTCGCGCAAACCGTGCGACCTCGAGGGATGAGCAAAGAATTCCAAAAAAGCATAAACGTGCGTGTAGATCATGCTTAATAACTCCGCAGCCGTATATCCGAACAGTACGAAAGCTGGCAGATCCCAAGATGTATTTGTTCTCGATCGTGTATTCCAAATTTCAGGCAAATCCATTGAACGACTGCAGTTATTAAGGTGCAAAAGTTTAGGTTTAACATGTAAATGGCTCCTCAACCCTAACTATGGTGGCACTACCGTCCTACTATAATGTGTGTGTGTGTGTATATATATAGTATATGGGAGGGCACTAATAACGATGGAATTCAGTGAATTCCCATGCTTGTTGTACTATCGTAATGATGTGAAGAGGTTGTTATACCCTCTTGAGTATGTCACAACAGTGGTACAACAACATACTGTAGAATGCCCACGTGCTTACATAGCCCTGACAACTGCGCTGATCGCTCATTGTTTTTTCTCGGTTTCTTCTGTCAGATGTGCATAGAAAAATGAGTGATTGGCGATGGCTTACACTGTATTTGTGAAACTTGCTTGTTCAGAAAGGCACCAATTTACCAATCAATCACAAAGTCACCAAACAGATGTAAAAAAATATTTAAAATGTTCATGAAGTTTGTCTGAATAACTCAGCAGCCAATGAATACCTATATTAGTGTGTGTACGTTTTTCACCTGAAATACAACTTGTTCTCTCGGAGAAAGAAGTAATTTTTTTTTTTTTTTTTTACAAAATCCTCAAGAAATCATCTGTTGATGCACTGTTGCCTATACACTATAAAAGATAATGGATGGGCAACAGTGAAACAACAATGCTGTGGTCACTTCTCGGGATTGTCATGACAACCATAGACCTTTCGAGCTTTGCTCTCGAGGTCTGCTTGGTTGTCATGACTGTCACAAACACGCTTCACAGGTCAGGCCCTCTGCTTCCACAGTGCCAACCTCAAAGTGCGATAGTGTGAACAGGGGACAGACAGGGTAACCCTCCTGTTTGTTTTGGGTCCAAATTACCTACTAGCCTCAAGTCCTGGGGTCCAGTGTGAACCTAATGCTAGCGCACCCAGTTAACAGGCTCAGGTATGTACCCTCTTCAGGAATGCAGTACAATCTTTTGCTCAGTGGCACCCAGCCAGGTCTCTCAAAATGTACCCTTATGACTCAGTATGAGACCTAGGTATATTCTTACCTTTTAGCAAGCTTAGTAACACATTCAAGCCCTTAACAGCTGTCAGACTTAAACACAGGCTCAGCATCACATGCAAAAGAACTAAGAAAAAGCACAGGCAGTATTTTAAAGAAAATGTTTACTAAAAATTGTAAAACAGGTAAAATCAAACTCAGAACAATTATATCATTAACTTACAATCACATAAAACAAATGGAAAATTACAGAACACAAACTCCTACCACAAATACTTAAGTTCTTTCCTATCTAGATGTTACCATTAAGTGCCTTCTAAAGTCCAGAGAATTAGGTCTCTCTTGAATCCAAAATAATATGCTCTGTTTCCCCCCCTGATAGCTGTTCATTTCAGAATCCATCTCCCCACCCATTTTGGTGAGGTCGCAGTTAGATCCTCCTAGTTTTTTTCCCTTTTAACATAATTATCCACAAGGATGTATGTTATTACTGTGAAAAATCAGCAACTAGCCATTTCCCAAATATGACAGGCTTTGATCAAAACATCCCCTTTGATGCTTCCCTGCTGATTTCCTGTTTTGCTAGAGTGATCTCAGGTTTTTATGGTTTCTCACAAGTCTGTAACCAAATAGTCTCTTCCTGTAGGAATCATAACATTTTATGAGGTCCTATCACCTGGCAGATGGCTAGAGCCCTTTGTTAAGAGAACAGGAAACCTTTGATTAGGGTTTCTCTCCTCTGGTCAATTTAATGCATCCTGCAGCTTTCAGCACACTGAAACCTTTTGGGGTAAAAAGGTCAAGTCTCTCACTCACTGCTGACTTGTGTGAGAATCAATAACAGACCATTTCTTGACTTGTGTGATAATCAATAACAGACCATTTCTTTATAATACAAATATTATACAGTAACCATAAGCAGGGGGCAGAACGTCACAATGGCAGCTTCTCGAAGTGACCACAGTGTTGTTGTTCACTGTTACCCATCCATTATCCTCTATTTCAACAGTGGAATTCAGGCAGTATTACGGAAGTTTTGTGACATTTTTGTAAATATTTGCAACATTTTGTTAAAATTGAATATTTAGTGGTTTCTATCAAATTTTAAAACTGCTTGACAGAAATTTACAATTGGCAGGTGTACATGGTCAAGACTAAGGAGTACGTTTACCAAGAGTCAGGGTTCTAGCTCTAATGGCAGACATGGTATAAGCCACCAAACATTTTGCACATTTTTTTTCACAAATAAGTAAATTGTGTGTCATGTGAATCCCTGTAATTTCAGAACAACTAAACAAAATATCACAACATTTAGAAAGGCATTTGTCCTTGCAACAAAGGATGAACATGTCAGTAATTAGGCCACTAGCTCCAAGGGTGGCTGAGTTAGAAGCAATTCAATTTTCTTAAAATGCTTATGAAATTTTCTAAGTAATTTTTATAAGTAAGTAAACAACAAGATTTGAAATACCTGCAACTTTAACTAGGTAACAGATTGCTACCTACAGTGCTTTGGCATCTACTAGACAAAGACAGTTACTGTGTGTTTATCTGCTTATCTTCTGCATATTTGATTTTCCTTTGTGGCTAACTGGACTGATTACTAGAATTCTGTGAGAATCTGCATCAATATAGTTTGCAACTTTTGGTGGGTTTACATCTGAGAGAAGTTTTCCTCACTTTTAAAGTGGTATTGCTTTGTGTTTGTTTTAGTTTTTAATTCAGGAAGGGGGGTTTTAAAACTGCTTATCTTGTCAGCACCCTCAGAAGGGCTGAAATAACTGCATATTTGATTTTCCTTTGTGGCTAACAAACCACCAGGCTGTTTTGGGGCTGTAGAGGTTTACCTGTGTCTGACTTGGATGTCTGGATTTTTCTCTGTTTGATTAGCAGGGTACTTTCTCTGTCAAATTGTTGTGTAGGGTATCTTGCTGACAGGAAGGCACTCATCGCAGCGGTGGGTGAGAGCTTTTAGTTGATTGTTTTGTGAGGACACAGTTTAGGCCCAACCCTTCCACCCTCAGCCCACCCACCCCTGGAAATAGTTCCTTTATACCTGAGGTTCTGACATCATTTCCTCGAGTGCAAGGTGCATTTCACTGTCATATCCTCTCTAGCACACTGCACTGACAATACAAGCATACACATTGTATAATATATATATTTCTATATAACAAATCACACACGCACGCGCGCGCACACACACACACAAATACAATAATAATAAAAAAAAACTAGATAAACATGTGGGGAGTAGTGCAATGTAATGGCTGTGGGGCAGCAGTCTTCCGGGAGTCTTTCTGAGGCAGAGATGCCCTATTTGAAGACAACTATCTGCCCTGAGGGAGAGGTTGCCCGCTCAGGCCGCACTGGACAGTAGGAAGGAAACCTTCCCCAGGCCACACTGGACAGTAGGAAGGAACCTCCCATCCAGGGAGCACTACGCCACCACCAGTACCTCAGAGGTTGCAAGAAAGCACAGCAGTTGGACCACAGTGGGCTCAGGGAGGGTGAGGAGGGTGGAACAGAGGCACACCCAGTCAATTGTTCCACTCCACAATCCATACACCATTCTGGGGGAGCATAGCTCTCCTATGGATGCACCCGCAGAGGAGACTGATGATAACTGTCACAAGGGAGGCCTACAGGAAGGAGGCAGAGGACACCACAGGGAAAGGAAGCAGTTCCTGGTGGGGGACTCAGTTATTAGGGGTATAGAACTGGGGGGAGCTGGGAAAAATGAAGTAAGGTGCCTGCCTGGTGCCATGGCTTGGAGGGACAGGAAGCGCATCCTCAGAATCACGAGAATAGCTGCAAGGGATTCCGAGCTGGACGTAATTGTCCACCTAGGGACAAATGACTTGGCTCATCATGAGATTAGAGCAGTGCAGGAGGACATTGCAGAGTTGGGAGGACCTAAGACAAGTACACACAGTATCCTTCTCAGAGGTGCTGCCTGTCAAAAGCATGGGGAGGCGAGGGTAATTGGCACCATGCAGTTTAATGAATGGTTGAAAAATGGTGCGGAGCACAGGGTTTGGCTTCATTGGGGACTGGGGTTCCACCTGGAGGACACCAGCCTATACTGCGCAGGATGGTCTGCATCTATCCAGGAAGGAACAAGTCTTTTGAGCAATCGGTTTAAATGCTTCATTGGCAAGCTTTTAAACTAGTCAAAGGGAGGCACTGACAAGCAGCAGGAAAATCCCAGCCTCTCCCTACAAAACAGGGTACTAAATGAGAAAAAGACTGAGGTAGAACAGTCAGTGGGGGATGCTGCAACAGAAGGTAAAGCCATCAAAAAATGGAGAGCAATGAGTACTAATGCCCGTAGTCTGGGTAATAAGCTTCCTGAATTAGTGGCCTTGATGGAGGAGGAACATCTGGATATCGTGGCAGTCACAGAAACATGGTACACACAAAACCATGACTGGGACATAAACATACCAGGTTACACTGTCTACAGGAGGGACAGGGAGGGTAAAAGAGGAGGAGGAGTAGTTCTTTACATAAGGGAAGGAATAAAAGCAACAGAACAAAAGGGTAAACAGGGAGGAGAAGAAGCACTGGGGTAAATTTGGAGACAGGCAATGGCACCACAATACGCATAGGGTTAGAGAAGACTCTCTTCAGGGGGAGGAAATGGACAGGGAAATGATAGAAAGTATACTTAGAATGGCAGAAAAAGGGGAGGTATTGCTGATGGGTGATCTGAATATGCCAGATGTTAACTGGAGTGCAGTTGCAGCTGCCACTTCGAAGGGTGCAGTTATTCTAGATGCCCTACAGGGGGCATGCCTTCGACAACTAGTACTGGAGCCCACTCGAGAGGGAGCAATATTAGACTTGATTCTCTCAAATGGAGATGGAGAGAGGATCACAGATGTAGAAGTGGGTAGCCATCTGGGAACTAGCGACCATCGAACAGTATGGTTCACAATAAACACAGCAATAGAGTCAAGCCATACAAAGACAAAAGTACTGGACTTTAGGAGGGCTGACTTTGCCAAAATGGGTGAGTGCCTAAGGAATGCACTAGCAAATGGGCAGGAAGGAGGGGGTGAAGAAAAATGGGGAATAATAAAACTGCCATCACAGAGGTAACAAGCCTTTGTGTGAAGCAAATAAACAAAACAAGATTGATAAGAAACCACTGTGGTTCTCAAAGGAAGTGGCAGTGAAGGTTCAAGAGAAAAAGAAAGCATTCAGGAAGTACAAGGAATCGCAGAAGGAGCAGGACAGAGAACTGTATCAGTTAAAGCAAAAGGAGGCTGGGAAGGCAGTCAGAAGAGCAAAGGCCCAAACCGAGGAAAAGATAGCCAACTCAGTTAAGAAGGGGGATAAAACCTTTTATAGGTACATCAGGGAGCAAAGGAAGACCAAGGGAGGGATAGTGAGGCTTAATAAAGGGAGGAGGGTGGGCAGAGGGAGACTGTGAAAAGGCAGAGATACTAAACAAATATTTTTGCTCAGTATTTACAAATGAAGAGGGGGAGGTACATAAAACAAACAGCAGTAACACTCTGGATACAGAAGTTGATACCATCCCATTTACAGAAGAAAGGGTTCTGAAAGAACTCTTAAAACTGAAGGTGGACAAAGCAATGGGGCCTGATGGGATTCATCCCAGAATTTAAAAGAGCTAAGGGTAGAACTAGTGACACCACTGACTACCCTTTTAACAAATCATGGGAGGATGGGGTGGTACCCGAGGACTGGAGGAGGGCAGATGTGATTCCCCTTCACAAAAGTGGGAGCAAGGCAGAAGCAGGAAACTACAGACCTGTTAGTTTAACCTCAGTGATAGGGAAAATGATGGAATCACTTCTGAAGGAAAGAATTGTCGAGTATCTAGAGGCCAGAGGGGCATAGGACCCTAGGCAGCATGGATTCACAGCGGAAGGTCATGCCAGACAAATCTGATAGATTTCTTTGACTGGGTGACCAAAGTAGTAGATCAGGGAGGGGCTGTGGACATGGCCTACCTAGACTTTAGCAAGGCATTTGACACAGTCCCACACAAAAGATTAATATACAAGTTAGCCAGCCTGGGAGTGGGTCCCAAGATGACAGCCTGGGTAAAGAATTGTCTGGAGAATAGGACACAGAGAGTAATAGTAAATGGAGTCCACTCAGAAGAAAGGAGGGTTACTAGTGGGGTACCGCAGGGTTCAGTATTAGGACGGTCCTCTTCAATGTCTTTTATAACCGACATCATAAAGGACTGAAGGAAAAGTATGTCTCTTTGCAGATGACACTAAGATCTGCAACAGAGTTGATGCACAGGGTGGGGTGGAAAGGATGAGAAGGACTTGGCAAGGTTAGAGGAATGGTCAAATGTATGGCAGCTTAGATTCAGTGCTAAGAAGTGCAGGTAATGCACCTGGGAAACAAAACCAGGGAAGAGTACACAATGGGGGTGAGATACTAACAACAACAAAATGGAAAGGGACCTGGGGTAGTTATATCAGATGACCTAAAGGTGGGCAAGCAATGTGAGAGGGCAGCAAGGAGGGCTGGGGGGGTTACTGGGATGCATAGGGAGAGGCATCACCAGTAGAAAACAGGAAGTTATTATCCCTCTGTACAGACAGCTGGTGAGACCCCATCTGGAGATACTGTGTGCAGTTCTGGAGACCCAATCTCCGCAAAGACATAGACAGGATGGAAGCTGTCCAGAGGAGGGCAACTAAAATGGTGCAGGGTCTGCACCGGAAGACATATGAAGAGAGACTTAAGGAGCTTAATATGTATAGCCTCGAGGAAAGGAGGGAGAGGGGGGACATGATAGAAACTTTCAAGTACCTCAAGGGAATCAACAAAGTCCAAGAGGGTAGCATCTTTCAAAAAAAGAGGTGTGCAAGAACAAGAGGGCACAATTTGAAGATAGAGGGGGCGCTCAGAGGTAATTTAAGGAAGTATTTTTTCACAGAGAGGGTTGTGGATGCATGGAACGGCCTTCCGGAAGAGGTTGTGGAGTCAAAATCAGTGGTGGAATTCAAGCATGCATGGGACAGTCATAAGGCAATTCTGGGGGTGGGGGTAAGAAGAAGTAGGCTGCTGGTTAACTAGGATCTGCAGCTTATCCAGTAGGTAGGGAAATGGGCAGACTGGGTGGGCCAAGCGGTCCTTATCTGCCGTCAAATTCTATGTTTCTATGTTTCAGAGCTCTTGCTTAAAGTATGACCAAGCTATAAGCCTGGTCCTTCTCCTCCTACCCCTTCCTTATTCCCCAAAGGCCTTAGCATTTTCCACCTCAACGTTAGAAGCCTTCTCCTTAAACTTGACCTCCTTAACTTGTGGGTCTCGCAACACTATCCTGACCTCCTGTGCATTTCCAAATCCTGGCTGTCCTCCAAAACTCCAGACTCTAGCCGGTCCTTTCCTGATTTCCACCTCTTTAGGCAGGAGTTTGGCAAATGAGGCAGTGGTGTTGTCCTCGATATCTGCCAAAGCCTCTCGTGCACCTTTTCTCATAGGGAGCTCATATATATTACTGCACTATAATCACTGCTCTATGACCCACTTCGCCTGTCGGGCCTGGGGTTAAACTACTTCTACTGCACCCACCTCACCAGCTCTGGGCCTATAGATTCACTTATTCTACTATACGCATACCTGCTGCCGTGTCAGCCAGCCCCAGGAGCCCCTTTACTATGGACTCACATCTGGATGTTTAGACATTCATCAACTATTCTTTGGATGCTTTGCCCTGCTGCTTCAGCCATATGAAATTACTGCTGCTACGCACTTACCAGGACATTTAGTTGAGCTTATCCTGAAGACCTCACTATCCTGATTTATGCTCTAAGGCTTCCCAGACCCTGTGACAACACTACTTCTTTTGATGCAGCCTCTTCAGTTTTCACCCCTCCAGGACTCCTAAGCTCGACTATTCAGGACTCGTCAGAATTCTTCACAAGTCAATTCTAGCTAAGATGTCATTCTGGCTTTGAAACGTAGATGTCAACATTGTTACGCAACCGTTTGGATCCACACGAAGCTCTCTGATTCCCTTGCTTGTACCATTCTTCATACCCCTCGCTTTATACTGTACTTAATCTTTCAATACTACTTCCCTGCTACTACGTCTGCATCATGCAGCTTTACTTACTACTACAACTGACCTATGTACAGGTCCACTTATTTACGTTACTTGCTTATACTACCTGTTTCAACCTTACAGGGCCTAGCGGTCATCACAACTAACTTGCCATTCCTACCTACTGCGCTGCTCATGAGCTGGCAATACATCTGACCCATGTCTACATATTCACTACAATCTCTACCTCCTTCACATACTAGCTTCTCCTCTCAGTATTGGAGGTCCCTACTGCTCCATCCTCCCGATCACGCAGCAGATGCCAGTTCTTGTGCTTCATCGCCATGGCCTTCATTTGCTGACCTTACCATGCAGAACTTGACCCTACAGTCCTCCTTCTAGACATGGATGCTGAGCCTTGATTCCTGGATCTCCTCTGTGAAGTCATCCTCACCTGTTGGAGTGCTTCACCACCTGCTACTCATCGCTTCAAATTCATAGCAACCATGGATTCCACTGTACTTCATTCCGGCCTGCTCATGGATTCTCGAACTTGGAGTTTACTAGATGGATACTTGCTCTATTCACCTGACATGTCACGATTCAATACGTCTTCAGTTCTCCGTTTCTCTGGATTGGGTTCTACAACTTTGGGGTTCAGATTAGCCGATTAAAATATTTAGGATTACTCTCCTTTAGTATGCCCAGAAGGACGGGCAGGTCAGTAGCCATGGGTCCTTGGAGGTTTCTCCCAAAGGGGTTTTTCCTCTCCTGCATGCTACTGGTCATACTCTCCAGAGTTGGAGGAGATAATTGTTGATATTATTATTCTTTTTGAGGGGTCTCTTACTACTGGACTAAGCATTCTTTACAGTGGGATACAGAGTAAGGCCAAATCAGTACCATATTATAACACAGTACATATCAGCTCAAGCATCTAAGCACCATGAATAAAACTAGTCAGCTCATTTGTACTATAATTGCTGACTGTACAACAGTGTTCAAAGCATCTAAGCACTGACCAAGTTGAACTGCTACATATCTGACGAGCATGTCCTACCTGCTTATCTGGCCTCTGTATCCAAGCACAAACCTGCATTATCCAATTACAGTACGTAGCACAAGCACTGAGCTATGAACCACACATAAAGGTTAGGCTATCGCCTGAGGTTATGTGGGGGAAGAGCTCCTCCCCCACATCCTATTTAAACTTGCAAGCTACATCCGCTCTGCTTAGAGCGAGTCGCACTTACCCTCCATCCTCCCCTGACACCTCCTCCTTCTCTGGCGCTGTTATCCCACCAGGGGGGTCTCTTACTACTGGACTAAGCATTCTTTATGGTGGGATACAGAGTAAGACCAAATTAATAACACATTACTCATGTGCAACAGTGTTCAAAGCATCTAGGCACTGACCAAGTCGAACTGCTACATATCTGACAAGCATGTCCTACCTATTTATCTGGTCTCTGTATCCAAGCACAAACCTGCATTATCCAATTACAGTACGTAGCACAAGCACTGAGCTCTGAACCACACATAAAGGTTAGGCTATCGCCTGAGGTTATGTGGGGGAAGAGCTCCTCCTCCACATTCTATTTAAACTTGCAAGCTACATCTGCTCTGCTTAGAGCGAGTCGCACTTACCCTCCATCCTCCCCTGACACCTCCTCCTCCTTCTCCGGCACTCTTATCCCACCAGGGGGGTCTCTTACTACTGGACTAAGCATTTTTTATGGTGGAATACAGAGTAAGGCCAAATCAATACCAAATTAATAACATGTTACTCATCAGCTCAAGCATCTAAGCACCATGCATTAAACTAGTCAGCTCATTTGTACTGTAATTGCTGACTGTACAACAGTGTTCAAAGCATCTAAGCACTGATCAGGTCGAAGTGCTACATATCTGACGAGCATGTCCTACCTGCTTATCTGGCCTCTGTATCCAAGCACAAACCTGCATTATCCAATTACAGTACGTAGCACAAGCACTGAGCTCTGAACCACACATAATGATAATAATGCGGGTGAGGTGATTTTCGTGCTTGAATAAGTGCAATCAAGAGCCAAGCAATGCAGCTCGAGGGAGAACCACACTAATATGGTCTGCGTGGGCATTCATGACCTAGGGAGCACAGGTCCTGAGGATATGAGGAGGCCAGTCATAGAACTACAGTATAGTTCTGATTAAATGTATCGTGTAGCCAGCTGACTGCCTAGCCTGTTAGCATCTGAGCTATTAGGGCTCTGTGTAACAAATCTCTTAAGCAGTGAGATCTGGTTGGTAGTTGATTTCTGCTGAGCTTTGAATGAGCTACCTGAATATACACATTCTGCAGAATGGGCTACAAACTGGCTGCATAAGAAGTTTAATAACTGTACTTTAAGGATGTTTCTAATTGAAATGGTATCCACGGTGATCTTTTCCAAGATTCTCGTAGTTATGGGAGAAACTTGAGTAGTGTGACAGCAGACCATTACATTTATGTAACATCGACATTGTTTGCAGGAAAAGACCTAATGGCCCATTCAGTCTGCTCACCCTACCTGACTACTCTGCTCTGGCCCTAGTGACCGTGAGTCGTGCCCCCTAGTTTCTACCCCCCCTTCTGACTAACCTCATATGCCTGTGCCATCCCTGTTTGAAAAACGCTTATCGATTTGGCCTTTACAACTTCTTCCAGTTGTCCACTACTCTTTCCATGAAACCAGTTTTTTTACGGGTGTCTTTCTTGAACCTCCATCTGTGAGTGTAAGTGCATTCTCCCTTGTCCCAGTATTTGAACTCAAGGAAAAAAGTTCCTTGGCAGCAGGCTAACTCTTACTAAGGGCCTGTTGCAAGAGAAAGCATCTTTTTATTTTTTTTGGGCCAACCGTAGGGCATTCTTGGGCAAGGGATGCCTGTACACCCAAAATGGGCTGCACCTGCACTAGGAGGGAGTAGGGGTATGAATGGACACAGCAGCCAAGGGCAATTTAAACTAGAGGACAAGCGAGGGGCTAGTGCAGAGGTTCTCCAAGACCAGAAGTCAGATAGGAGGGCAAGGAAGCATTAAGGAGCAACAGTTTTTGCTTAACTTCAGGTCACGAGAATTACTCTGAGCAAAACTGGCAGACTGAGGAGCATAGCGCACTTGGAAGGCCAGGTCTTAGCAGCAGTCACAGAGACCTAAGATATTCCAGGTTGTTTGGCAATATCTGGTGTGGGAAGGTTTGTTGGCCTGCTTTTCCCAAGGATTTGCATACCCATGATGCTGTTCTTGGGGACTGAGGCTTTGGAGTCTGTGTGTGCTTTGGAAAGATGCACACAAGCCTAATAGATGCCTTTACCATTGCTGAAGTATAACATTTTCAAATTGTGGCATTTTAAGCAATCATTCTGGAAAAAAAATATGAAAAGACATCAAAGAAGGTTTATTTTACATGAATATTTCAAAGAATGTACATCAGCTTGGGACTATTTCCATTTCAAAGAATTTCCACTGGCCAAAGTATAAACAAATGTTTTGTTTTTCCAGTGTATTTATTTGCTCAGGATAGCCCAGCTGATGCAACATCTTCTTTTCAGTGGAAGTCTGCTTGTACCCGGTTTTAATATCTGGGAGCACTGAATCAGAGAGGTCAGTTGGTGCCCCAAAGGTCACACAGTAAGACAGTGGCTGTGATAGGATTCATACATTCTGCTTCAGTTTATATCCTATTGGTGCTATCACTAATCTTATGTTTTAACTACCTGAATTAACATTTTTTTATTATTTCACTTTGACAACCTGAATTAACATTTTTTTGCTTCTTTTGCTGGCTTCTTTTGAAGAAAATATATATAAAAAAAATCATTATTTGACTTAATGTCTCAAAACAACTGTTTTGGCAAACATGTTAATACTCTGATTGGACCAATGCTGATCTGCCTTGCACAGGTATAGGGTTGCCACCTGTCAGATTTTTTACCTGGTGATCAGGTTTTCAGGGTCCCTATCAGGTAGTCTGGTTTTGCTGTGCGCTGGTCAGGTTTTTGAACCATTTTGAGTGCTCACGTACTTTTGAAACAAATGTTGTCATATTATTCATTGTTCCAGCTGCATGTTCAACTTACAAACAAGATCTGTTGTCAATATAGCCCTTTGTTTGTGAAAGCAGTTAGCCTGGGAGGTGTAACGTATGGCCATTAACACCATTAGCACTTACTTAATCTAATCTTTCCACTGCATCTTAAAGTGGCATAGCAGCATAGCTGCCCCCACCTTTTGTAACAGTAACAAAGCCAGTTGTCTTCCACTTTCATTTGCTGGTAAACATTTTCATCTCTAACATAATTTAGGCATTTTTAAATGTTTTAAATTATTTATTTTTCCTTACGAAAAAAGTATGGTCACTTCTTTGGCTTTGAAATAATACTGTGGACATGAACAGGGAATGGAGCCAGAAAAAGATATAAAGTACATGTTACAGGAAACAATTTCTTATGTATTATTCTACACCATGTATACTGTTGTATGCTATTTACAGTATTTCCCTTGTCTCCCCCAGCTCATATCTGTAAATGATATTTTTTATCTCTGTGTGTTTAGAAACATAGAAACATAGAATTTGATGGCAGATAAGGACCGCTTGGCCCACCTAGTCTGCCCATTTTCTTACCTAACAGATAAGCTGCAGATCCTAGTTAACCAACATCTTACTTCCTCCTACCCCCCCCCCCCAGGAGGTAATAAACCTTCTTTGGTGTCTTTTCATATTTTTTATTTGGTAAACCAGTGTCAGTAAATAAATACATAAGTAAATAACTAGGGAGAACCTAGGAAAGTAACTTTAACAGGTACAGTACAGTATCTTAACATAATTTTTGTTGAACTGCTGCTTTAAGTGTTGTCTTTTATTGATATAACAAATGGCCTTCTAGGAGGAACAATGCGTGATGAGTCATGAAAAGGGGTGGGGCTAGGGGCGGAGTTTAGGATCCAGTTTTTGCCCCATTCAAAGGTGGCAACCCTACGGCTGGTGAAGAAAATAATGGCTGGGACACCTAGGTGGGATTATAACTATTCTGAGGGGAAATGTCTAAAATGAAAAAGGAGTGGGTGGCTTTTTCTAATGGAGGATGCCACTGGGGAGCACAAGAGAAATATCAGAGGACAAACAAAACTGCCACCGAATTCATCAAGGTCTAGCTTGGTATAAGGGGACAAAGTAGTCATACAAGAGAATACTACATGACTGTAAACATCTCAGCGGAGTTTGATGCCCAGCTAGCTGAGGAAATTAGAGGAGCTTTGTCAAATTAAAATTCCTCCAGTGGGATTTTGGTAGTAATACTTTTTTCACTTCCATGGAATGTTAAGGAACATTTGAAACTCTTCATGAAATGGTTCCAATAAGTAATCTGTGGTATTCCCCAGTGACTTTAAAACTACTCAGCGAAATCTCTCCATATTTAAAATGTTAGGACCCTTTACGGTAACATTGGGTAAGCATGATGAATGTAATCTCTTTATCTCAAAGGGCAGTGGCATTATAAGCATTCAAATAGTGGGGACAGTTCCACAAAATATTACAAATAAGTAAACAATGAAATGCTGCGCCCTTGTAACCAAATATCTGGCAATTTGGTATGTAACCCCCCCCTACAAGTGGGGGTTCCCAAAAAGTCTTCCTTGAGCTTGCCTAAATGCTCACTGCCAGGCTGGTGTCCTGCATTTTAGCAGTTTAAATGTGATTACCAGAGTCTGTATAGCCTCAGTGTACTGTCTTTTTAAGAGCTGCTTGATTGCAGCTTAAGTAATCTGAGATAGAGCTCTGTTGAAAGATGTAACTATTTGCTGAAAACCATTTAGAATAATAAAGATAATGTAGTTTGTCTAACCTGCTTTCTTTGTAGCAAGGACTCTTTTGTTTGTCTCCACTATCGTGGTCCTGGACTGCAAATTGGACCAATCAGTTCTGGTGGGACCTAAAATGTAGCTGGACTACAGGAGCTGTCTGAATTCAAAATCTATAGGAACTGTGGTTTGAGTTTTTGCGCCTTTTTTGCAACTGAAGAGGGAGCTGTTGCTTTGACTGACAGCCAAATCAACCAACCAAATCTTTTGGATCTTGGGGAAGTCCCGGCTGCTTGCAGTTTTCAGTTAGTTTCTGAGCTAGGAAGTAAAAGGAGAGGAGCTAAAGTGATCCTGAAGTGTTTCTGAGCAGCCATCCTGAGTGGATTCACATGGAAGAACTCTGAAAAGGCTAAGTTTTTGGCCTGCATGCCGGTGTGCTGCTCCTGAGAGGGAGAGAAGAGAATTATTTTGGACTAAATCCAAGTTTGTGTGGCTAAAATAAGCTACTGAAGTGGGCCAGGCTCAACCTGAAAAAGACTGAATATTTTTGCTGAATGCGATCGGCCTGTCAGGAGTTCCAGCTACCCCTAAGCTCCTGGTGTGTGCAGAGACTTTGCGATTGTGCCCAGGGAGCGCTTTGCCTGGTACAGTAGAATTCCCATACATGTAAATGTGCTATGAGCTGCTAATGGGTTGTGAGTTAGTTCCCCACTGTGTGAACTGTGTTCTTCTTGCTGGAAGCTGTATCCAGCCCAAAACGGACTGCTTCCGAACTTGTCTCCATGCGGTCTGGGCGTTGCCAGGCTGGCCCAGCCAGACTACCCACTGCACAGAGAAGCCATCGAGACCTGCCTGGGGATCAGTCCCCTGCTCCACACTTGAACAGGAACAATGCCTCTGTGACTTGTGTGGGCTCTGCTTCTCCTGGCATTCCAGATAAACCACCTGCAGTCTCGATTTTCATCCAGCCTGTGTCCAGTCTTGGGTATCGTGAGTAAATACCATGGTAGCTCCCTACAATAACAGCTTAATCTGAGTGTGTCATCTGATTGTCTTGTTTCGTTTCCTTTATGAACTGAGGCCTCTGGCTCCGGATTACAACTATTATGTACTGTGCATGTTGTGTTTTCCGTCACAGGGCCCAACCAGCTGCAATCCCGGGCAACTGTCCTGGCTAGCCCATCTCTTCTCTACATGGGTACCCAGAGGTGGCTGTGTGGGGGACTCAAAGTGCATGCACAATTGCTTGATTGATATAACCTTTAAGCTAATTAACCTGATTTTGCCCGTCCCTTGTTCAAGTCCCCTGAATAAATCAGATCTAACTTTTTCTGCACGTAATCTGACTGTGGTTCCAGTTTGTGCTCAAAGTACTGTACTGTTGCTATTTGCTGTGCTTAACCTTGTTTTACAGGGGGTCCCCAGGGTCAAGCCAGAGGAACCAGCCTTGGTGGTAAGTGCAATCAATGTGGGTACTTGTGTGGTGTACCAGGGATATTGTGAAAGTGATTATTGTACAGTGTTCAGGCCACTGGAGGGGAAAGTGGGGGGTTACAGCATCCCGGAGGGCTGTGCCCAGGTTAGCTTGACCACTACCAACCCTGACCTCCGGGTGGAGGCACCCGTTTCAGAACTCGGGCCCCTTAACCTGCTACTAACCAAGCAGGTAGGGGTAGTAGCCCTTGGGATAGCGCCACCTAGGGGTTACAGGTAGGTTCTTAGAGCCTTACTCCATGGGTAAACATGGCAGTTTGTAGGTCTCTAGCATAAAAGGATGGCTATGTTTTAACCAGATGGAAATATTGTCTAAGTTTTACAAAATGGGTG
Source organism: Neoceratodus forsteri (assembly GCA_016271365.2). Taxonomy (NCBI): domain Eukaryota; kingdom Metazoa; phylum Chordata; order Ceratodontiformes; family Ceratodontidae; genus Neoceratodus; species Neoceratodus forsteri. The sequence continues at coordinate 185,767,585 of CM057459.1, read as the reverse complement.
AACAGCTGATCCTACTTTCAGTCACTCAGATGGTGGCAGGATGAAGAGGTAAGAGAGGGGGCTGTGCCAGCTGCTGTCTATTTTATATTTTATTATATGTGATATTGGGGAAGAGGTTTGAAATGGGATGCTAGTGGGCTGAGGGAAATATTATTATACTGATCTGTGGTGGGGTGTGAAGAGGGATGGATGCTAGTGGGTTGGGGAAGGGATATTATATTTTGCATTTTTCTATACTTAGTATATTTGACACCAAGTTTGGGCATCTGGCATCAGACTGGAGAGGGGGTCTTGGTGATGGTGGATGGTACCACAGGATGGCAGGGATACTTGGACATGGGGCAGGGTGTGGGAGGGGGTTCCACTAACTGCCACTGATACTTGGACATGGGGCAGGGTGTGGGAGGGGGTGCCACTAACTGCCACTGATACTTGAACATGGGGCAGGGTGGTGGAGGTGAGTTGCCAGTGGGCACCAGGGATACCTGGAATGGGTCAGAGTGTATGTGTGTTGGGTATCACTGAATGCCAGGGGTGCTTCAGATGAGGGAGAGTGGGGGTAATACTGTTTGACAGAGATGCTTGGAAAAGCAGGATGAGGAAAGGGGATAGTGAGTATGCCACTGTATGAACAGGATAGTTTGGCACAAAGTGGGGTACAGGTTGGGAGTGGCACTGTTAAAAGTATTGACAGTGCTAACCGAAGACCATCATTGTCAATATAAAGTTTGTTATTAAACTTCCATCTCAACAAATAAGGAAATTAATTGCAATAAATAACTACATTTAGGCATCAGTTTGGGCTGAACCTCAGTGCCACAACAGTAAGGAAATGCTACGTTATGGTAAAGAAATTCCCCTGAGCCTTGGTGAACCTGTGCGTTGGTGTTTCTCATGGATTTTACGCTTATGTGATGCAGCGTTGGCCTTTCCGTAACTTCGGCACCCTCTTCCCAAGAACTGGAGTGTATTTTTCTGTGCCTAGAAAGACAGTGCTGAAATTAGGACAATGACAAAGCTGCACTGCATGCTGTTTCAGTCTGTGATTCAACACTACACCAGTGATTCACCAAGGCTTAAGGGAATATGCTTTACCCTAACGTTACATTTCATTACTTTTATAGCATTCATGCTCAACCTCAGGGTGAGAGACAACTTCACTTTGGCTTCTGTTGTGACACCATGTCTTCACTTCAAGCTTAATCACTTTGGGCATTTGGTATGGGGATCTATCAGGCTCCAAATGGGGGTGGGTAAGAGACACCTCCTTATTTGTTTATTGAATTCTAGGAGACACTTTGAACTGACAGCTCATTACATAGGTTCCACGTCATAAAAGTTACAGGAAGGGTAGCCCTACACAGTCTGCGTCCGAGTTACCTAGAAGTGCTTCTGAGACCCTTCTGCCCCCTCAGACCACTCCGCTCAACTGACGAGGGATTGCTAGAGATTCCCAGGGTGCATTTGAAGACCTTGGGAGCCCGGTCATTTACTTTTGCCACCCCCTTCCTGTGGAATTCTCTACCTTGTCGGATACGAGAGTGCCAGACAGTAGAGAGGTTTAAAACTGCTTTAAAAACATTTATTTGCATGTGCTTTCCCTGATTTTTAGTAGTGGATATTTTAACATTTTAATAGTTCTTATTAGTTTTTATTTATCTGTGTTTTGTTTATTTTATCATTTGATGACTGTACTGTGCTTTGATATTTATTGAAATTGCGCTTAATAAATAAACTTATTATTAAATAAACTTATTATTATATGCAGTTAGCAGAAAGCTGGCAACATTTACAGAGAAATAAAATAACAGGCAATACATTCAAAAGTCGCATCAACATATGGTAACAGTACAGCAACAACCAATTGTGGAAAACAAGGATATATAGAAAGCACTTAGAGACGAAGATGACTTAATGAGCGGAGAATTAGCCTGCAGACCTAGCTGAATGGAGGAGAGTTAGGCTTAGTCAGTGCTAGGGGAGCCAGGTCTAGTCAAAGAACTAGCAAAGGGAAGGGCGAATCAGCCCAGGCCTTGTCAGCAAGGTATACAGGGTGGGGAATGGGGAAGGAGAAGGGAGGGAGGGGTAGGGAGGGATAACAGGGAGAATTAGGGGACTGAGGTGGAGGGGAGGTCATGATAAGAACAGGAAGGGGTAGACTAGGGAGGGAGAGAGAGAGGGGGGGAGGAGGAGGGGAGGAGGAGGAGGAGGAGGGAGAAGGGGGTAAGACTGAGGAGTGTGGTGGTGTTAAGAACAGGCCAGGATCAAGGAGGAGGATATCAATGGATGAGGGAAGGGTGAGTGAAAGAAGGGGGGAAGGAGTAGGGGGAACTTTGAGGAGGGATGAGGTGCTAGAAGTAGGGTATGTAGTGGGGAGGGCTGCGGAAAGTGGTTAAGTGCAGGGTCCTTGGTATAGGCAGGCTAGAAGAAGCAATCACAGCTGGTGCTTGCTACTAAGTGTTGTCACAGTTTCTTCTTAAATGAGCCCATAGTAGCATTTGCAGGTATATCTATGCTGAGGGTGTTGAGCCAAAGTGAGGCTCAGTGAGCAAAAGACCTCTGACTTTGAGAGGTACGACAGCGAGGAATCGTACAGGACTGACTCTCTGCACTTCTTGTGCGGTGTTGATTCTACCCTTCACCCACTCCAGTCAAGTCCAACCTCTTTCACCCTCCGCTGTGCCTCCAGTCAGTTTTTTTAAACTTAGTCTGCACCTACATAACACATTTCCAGGAGGCAGAATTTGTTTTTATTAAAAAATGTCTGTGAAGTGGGATGGAGGTGAGGAGGGTAGAAGTGACTGGGGTGTGTAAAGGGATGGCCATAGGACTAGCCATGGCCACCTAGGAAGGACCACATTGTTAAGTTTTAAATTATTTGACTAGGTCAAAGTGATTCAGTATGGCCAAAGGGTTTGATTGGGCCAAGCTTCAGTGTAAAAGTGTTGGATTCCAGCTCATACACAGAATACAAATTTGGCATAGACTCATCCGTAGCTCAACCCTAACTGATGCAAGTGTCGGAAGGGACTTCAGGTCCATGGTATTTGCCCCCTCCCCTACTTTATAAGCAAGTATGAGTAAGTGTGCTATGTTAACATGTACTTATTTTATAAGGGTTCTGTACTCATTATACTACCCAGGGTACCCTATTGATTCCTATGGTAAGCAGACATTTGTCCAGGCTTACCTTGAAGGCCGGTACTGTCTTCACATCTACTGTATCTGCTGGTACTGTAGGCTGGTTCACCCTTTGAAAGAAGAGTACCTCCTAGCTTTCTCGCTAAGTTTACCACTTCTTATTGTCAGGGCGTGTCTACACATCTTGCTGGAGGACACCAGATCAAACATCTCTCTTTAATTTTTTTTGCTATCCTTGGGTGTGTGGAATACTAAGATCATGTCCCCTCTCAGTCTCCTCTTCTCCAGTGTGACCATGTTTAGGGCCACCAACCTCTCCTTTTAGCTTTTGTCTCTCATTTGGGTGGCCCTACATTGCACCCTCTCGACTGCCTCTGTGTCTTTTTTGAAACTGAAGAGCCCAGGAGTACACAGCCTTCAGGTAGGTCTGACCAGAGCCCTGTAAAGTGGCAGGATTACTTGCTATGCCCTGCTGGTCACTGCCTTTTAATGCCCCTCATGCATTCTCTGCTGGTCACTGCCTTTTAATGATCCACATGCATTCTCTGCTGGTCACTGCCTTTTAATGCTCCCCATGCATACTCTGCTGGTCACTGCCTTTTAATGCACCCTATGCATTCCCTGCTGGTCACTGCCTTTTAATGCACCCTATGCATTCTCTGCTGGTCACTGCCTGTTAATGCACCCCATGCATTTTCTGCTGGTCACTGCCTTTTAATATATCCCATGCATTCTCTGCTGGTCTCTGCCTTTTAATGCACCCCATGCATTCTCTGCTGCTGTCTGCCTTTTAATGTACCCCATGCATTCTCTGCCTTTTAATGCACCTCATGCATTCTGCTGGCCCTCTTCACAGTAGAGCTGTTCTGTTTGTCATGTTTCAAAGTCCCATATACTGTATTGTGATCCCAGGTCCTTTTTATCTTCAGTTGTAGCAAAAGGAGCCTCACATAGTGTGTAAATCCTACTTGCGTTTTTCCTGCCCAAGTGTATCACCTTGCATTTGTCTGCATTTAATTTGAGACTCCAGGAATCCAAACAGTCATCCAGCTTGTTCAGGCCTGCTAGCGTTTGCCCCCATTCTCAAGAGAGTCTGCTGCTTTGTAGAGCTTCATGTTATCAGGGAAACTAGGCAGGTTGCTGGAGACTCCCATCTTTCAGATCATTGGTGAAACCATTGAACAGCAGTGACCTCAGCACCAATTCCTAAAAGAAGCTATTGAGCAGTGCCTAGCCACTGCAAACCTCTGCTTCCTGCAAATAAAACGTTTTTTTTAAGTAAATTACATACACGGTGTATCCTCAAAGTTTAATTAGTCCCATTTTGTGTTCTGTTTTTGGGAATGACCTTCAGCAGCATAGGTCTGTGCTTCATCTAGTGTATTTCTTTCTGTATGTTGATGGTACAAATATTTACAAATCTCTTCTGAACAACACTGAAATAACTAATAGATAAATGAACTAAGAAAATTAAAAAAAAAAAAAGAATAACGTGCAAACCGGATTTCTGTTTGCAAAAATGGATTAAACTCAAATATCCATTAGTTTATTGCTTGATTGATTGATTATGATCTGGAATTAATTACAGAAAAAAGCAAGCATAAAAACATTTTGGAATACACAAAAACTAGGAACAAGGACATTAAGCAATACATTTAGGAACAGTAACAATAATTACAGAACAGTAAGTGCAGAAAAACTGGTTTACAAGGACAGTTGTTTGTTACTCACATTCCAGCATAAATGCTGTAAATAGACGGACATGCCATAAAGGGTTTAACAGGGTTCAGCAACTTAACCAGCATTATGACAGGGAATATTCAGTGAGTTTAGTTGCAGTGACTCATGCCTTGACAGAGGGTGTCGACTCTTGTTTTGAAGGCTTTAGGTGTTGTGTAGTAATGGACCTGAGGAGGAAGTGTGTTCCATATGTTAGGAGACAAGAAGGCAAAGGAGTGACTAGCAGTGCTAGACTTGACTTTAGAGACATCTAGCTGAGTGCTGGATGATGAACTGAGATGTCTCTGCTTACAGTAGGGTTTTGGCTTTGGAATATCACACAAGCTTAGTGGTGTGGAGCATTTTACTGTTTTATGTAGAAGGCACAGCAAAGGATAATTCAACCTTCCTTCAAGGTAGGTCCAGTTTAGCAAGCAAAAAACATTACAGTGATGCCATCTATGTGAGGCACCATCAGCAAACTGACAAGTTTTATTATGTAGCACAGTAAGCATACTTAACTCATTATCCTTAACTGGGTGCAAGACTAGGGCACCATACAGTGGGCAGGGAAGTAGGACACTATTTGAGATGGCTAGTCATGCTTCCTGCGTGATGTAGGCTCGAAGCTGATGCATTAGCCCAAGTTTTTTGTGTAGGGATTTGGACAGGTGATTAACACGAGCCCTGAGGCATAGCTCCTGGGCCAGTTAGATGCCAGATGTTTCAATGAGCCCACATCAGGCTGGGATCCTGCAGCAGTGTGCAACCTGAGGAGGTTTTTCCCTTCCAGCATCCAGCTGTCTTGTGCAGATCAGCATGTCTTTGATATTTTTAGTTTCTAGCGTCAATTTATTCATTCTGAGCCATTTTTCTAGCTACCTACATATGCTTTATTTTATATAATAACTGGTGCATTTTTTATTTTGTTTTAAAGGAAATGAATACAAGACTAAGGAACACTGTCAGCCTTTTGGTTGCATTTGAGAGAGTACAAAGAAAGATGTGAGGCGCTAGCTTTAGTAACGTAAAATGCATAAATACTTATAAAAATTGTAAACATTCACGTCATGTGCAGTCCGTCTGAAATGTTGGCTCTGCACGGCTATGAACTCGTGTGGAACGGAGCTGAGGAATACATGATGTGCATGCCCGGAAGTATGGCTTTATGTTTTGCAGACAAGATAAAACAAACTACAGTGCTCATTTAAGAAAATTAATATGTTTGCCCAACTCTTTATTACATACTGCACCACGAGACCTTTTCTGAGTATGGCATTGAAAATAAGTAGCACGGATATGAACGAGTGTCCCCTCGGCTCCGTATTATCTCAGTGTGATGCCGTATCAACTCGGTGTGATGTCACACCGGGTTGATATGGCTTTTGAAAACTTCAACAAGTGAGTTGATATCGCAGGTCACCAGTTATTATATTAACTTATGCTAAATCACTTATGTCAGTGGATCGGCTATTAGCACTTTGGCCTTTGGGCCAGGAAGATGAGATGGTCATGTATTCAAATCTTTCACTGGGCCCATGGGCATATGTTCGACACTGCTTTGCTGCACTGAGGGTGTGCTGCACTCTTAAAGGTGCAGAATCCCAGAATCCCTTGCACTTGATATCAGAGCATTAGCCAGCATTGGGAGATACAGTAGCCTACAGTGCATGTTCAAGCTTTTATAATCCCTGATCAGATGTTTTCCGAGTCTGCTTTTCTACAGGGGCTAAGTGCAGTTTTCTGGAGTAGTAGTAGTAGTAGTAGTAGTATTTGTGGCACCCTTCCACGGAGACTCTGGGCGCCATTACATAAAATTGGGCCAATAGCTATAATCAGATATACAAATCAGTCATACTTTAGAAGAAATAAATATATAAATAAATAACTTAGCCACTTGATAAATAACTAAAAGGCGTTACAAATGTTACAAATTCACCCCAAATACCTGCTGAAATAAATAGGTTTTCAGTGCCCTTTTAAAGGCCTCCACCAAGGGGGTCTTCCTCAAAGTGCTTTGCAGGTAGTTCCAAAGGACAGGGCTTGCCACTTTGAAGGCTTGGTCCCCTTATGTCTTCAACCTCAACCTCGACACTACCAGGGGGCCCTCCTCAGAAGAGCAGAGTGGGCAAAAGGGCATATAAGGATGCAGGAGCTCCGCCAGGTAGCCCAGGCCTAGTCTGTTTAGGGTAGTAAAGGACAGAACACCCAATTTAAAAGAGATACCTCATTTGCCCAGCAGTCAGCGTGGATCACGCAGCACCGGTGAAATATGGCATGATCTTGGAAGACCAGTTAATAACCGGGCTGCTGCGTTCAGCAGCAGCTACAGGCATTGCAGTGTACCTCCACTACCCCAAAGTAAAGAGCATTACAATAGTTGAGTCTCGAGGTCACAAACATGTGTACCAGTGTGGCCAGTTTGCCAGGTGGGTTGAAGGACCTAAATCTGGCTGATATTCCGCAGGTGGAAAAAGCCATTCCAGATTACTGCCGACACTTGAATCTCCATTGTCAGCCCCTCGTCCAGAATGACTCCCAGATTTTTCACCTTGGTAGTGGCTACAAGCCCAGAGTGACCAAACCGAAGTCTGGTCTCTCACCACTCCTCCACTACAGCTGGGCTCAGTCACTAGCACTTCATTGTTCTCTGGGTTAAGCCTCAGCCAGCTCAATGACATACAGTCTTGGATCTCAGCCAGGCATCTATTAAGCATGTCAGCTGCACCCAGTGTTCCTGGTGCAAAGGACATAGAAAGTAGATAACAACATGGGCGACAGGACTTAGCCCTGGGGTATGCCACAGGACAGAGCCACTGGGTATGAGGAAGATCTTCCTAACACTACCCTCTGGGTTCTGTCTCTGAGGTAGGACTCAAGCCAGCAGATGACTTTGCCAGTGAGCCCTGCATACTCCCTAAGCTGGTCCAGAAGCAGCCCGTGGTCCACGGAATCAGTTGCTGTTGAGATATCCAGGAAGACAAGAATTGACTGGTCCTCCCTGCCTCTTACCCTGAGCAGGTCGTTGAGCACCCAGACAAGTGCAGTTTCATGCTGTGCCTGGACCAAACCCCAGACAGAAGAGGCTCAAAGACGTAAAAGGCTGCATGGTGTGCATCAAGCTGCAGAGCAACAACTTTCTCAATAAGCTTTCCCAGATAGGGAAGGTTAGAGACCGGATGGTAATTCGCCAAGACCTTTAGGTCCAGATTTGGTTTCTTCAGAAGAGGCTTCACCAGTGTGCACTTAGTGCCAGTGGAAAGCACTCCTCTGATAAGGAGTACTGGACAATCTTGGCGAGCACTGGGTAAAGATGTCTTATACAACCCACCAATAATCATGTCGGACCTGGATCCAGGTTGCAAAATGTTGGCTATAGCTCTTAGATCACCTCACGTACCTTTTCCATCATTACTGGGAACGTCTCCCAGGACCACTGATTGCATCCCCAGCTAAGAGGCTCTCCACTGCTGGGCTGTCCCACCCCAGATGGAGTGATTCCAGCCCTAATAGAGGACACCCTGTCTGAGAAGTACCGAGCCACACTCCTCACATTTTGTGGGTGTTAAAGCTGTCATGGGGCTCCATACAGGCTGGATGAAGAAGCCAGTCTACAGTCCAAAAGAGTCAGTAGTTTGTCCTCCAGAGCCTTGGGCATCCTCTAACAGTGATATAGTCTCCATTCCCTGGCCTTCAGTCCCCTCAACCCAACATCAAACCACGGCAAGCCGAGGCACAGCACCAGGGGATGTACATGAACTGGTGCACTCAGTGACTATACTTAGCCTGGGGAGGACAGCAGGACTGTCCAATAAAAGATCAGAGCTTATATAAAGTCTGGACTCTAACATGCACTGCAAGCTATTTAATCTCCCACTGCTGCTCACTGCTCCGATGCCAGCAGTAGAGGATTCTGGGATTCGTAGTAACAGAAGATGTCAGCACAGAACTAAGCAAAATTAATCTGTTACACTCAACTATACTGCAGTAAACAGTAAGTAAACCAAAATGTTTTTGCACACAAAGTGCTCACTGAGACCGGCCCAGCACTTGAGTGTGGGACCTTGGTGCTGACTAGTCCCCTGTAATAATAATCAGTTCAATATATGATCACAAAAGTACACTTGAAAGTCAATATAGCATAAATAGAAACTATTTTTCTGGTTCCTATAGATATTCAATTAATGCATAACTACATTACTTACTGTACATAAGAAGAGGAGTTCTGGCTCTAAGTATTTGGAAACAATGTCAATATGGAATTGCTGGAAAATAACTAACATATAAGATTCTCACTAGGCATCCACCGTTTGTACAAATTGCCTGAGAACTCATTTTTCAAAATGTTATTATAGACATGGTCTCAAGTCAGATGTCTCATTCAGTCCACTGTGGGGTGTTAGGGCAGACTGGGAATAGATGCTGGGCTAACTACGAGAGTGGATCTCTTGCTCTGAATTGAACAGGGGATTATGGGATACTGTAGTGGCATTTTCAACAAAAGAAGAACTTAAAAAAATTATGTGATGTCCCTCAGCCCTGCCTACCAGCTCGGAGAGCGTGGAACACCACTGGCAGGGCTAAATAAGTCCCAATACGACCACAACAGGACCTTGGGGGACTTATGCATAGGGCCAACCAGCATTGCAGCAACCATCTGAGGTGTATAATGCTGCCAGCCCCTATACACCCTGGAACATATGGCATTCAAGCCCCATGCCTGCCCCTCACCCAAATACACACATAGACATGTAAGGCTCAGGGTCTAGTGTGGAGTGGCATGCAGTTTGCTTCATGCATGGCTGGGAGTGCCCAGCAGGTGTGCATTCTGCACAAATGGCCCTTCCTTTGTGCGGAAGTGCTGGGAGAGGTTTGTGAATTGGGCCCTTAACTGTGAGAAAGAGATCACCACCAAAATTGTACTATAGGTCAGTAGCTTGCATATCACTTAAAACCATGATCAGACTAGCCCGTGATTTATTAATGTCAATCATAGTCAAAGGAGGCCCTGCTCCCATAACTTATATCAAATTCAATTCAGAGTACCTTCTCAGAATAATGAATGGAGTTTGTAGATTTGTTCTGAAGTACTTACTGAGGATACACCATCTACTGATCTCTACAACCACTGTAGTTTAGGGTGGGGCTGGTAAATGTGGTGGCATGTGGAGCGCTACATTTGAACAGATGTGTTCATGAAAAAAACTCCCAGTTATCTGTCAACATACAATGAACTTGTCAATCATTTTAAAGTGATTTTCTGGTTCCTGGAAAACAATGACAGTTGGAATCAGCAAGACTCAAATCTCATAGCATTCTGAACAAGTTCTAGTCAGAGCCGATATGGCTGTGGGGAGCTTGAAGAAGCTCCAAGTAAAGAGCGCCATGAAGGCTGCTGAATACCATCCCACTTACACCGTGCAAGGAAACCTTCAGCATTGACAAATGCTTGTTTTTTTATTATCTTTGCACAGCTTCCAGCAGTCTAACTGAGATGGAGACATAATCTCTGATTGTACACTGCAGTCACTAAACATTTTAGTATAATTCTTCTTGCTCTGTGCTGTATATTAGAATGTAATCCAGTCTACCCGTCGCTGATCAGGGAAATTCTAAGTTGGAAGAGCATCTGTGACAGGTAGCAATGCTCGCAGACGGGTGCTAGAAGATTAAAATAGGTGGAGGTGCTGAAAATTGGAAGGGCATTTGGTAGGGTATAAAGGGCATTTTATACAAACCATTTTTCGATATACACCATAATACAACAGTATAAGATCCTGTCAACTACACAGATTAAGTATTGCCAGTGGCAGCCATTCTAATGTCTTGAGCCATTAATTGCAAATACGGTATAGTTATAAAATCTGCTTTTAAGTATGTGAGATAGTTAGAAATATACTGATTTTATTTATTTATTTATTGAAATGTTTCATCAGGAGGGCACACTGAACAACAAGTTGCTCGTCTCATGGTATGGCCTGGGGAAAGGGGGTTATATAGGGTTGTGAAGGATGGTCAGTTATGCAATAGTATGTAGGTAGTACAAACAGTACAACAATGTAACATTAAGCAACAGTTGGAACACGAGGTAAAGTACAATAAACAGTTGTGGAACTTGAGTAAATTACAATACATATCCATAAATGTACAAAAGAACCTATAAACATACAAAACAGTAGTAAAGTGACAGAACCATTTATAGTGCATGAGTGTATTAGCAGCAGGCTCAATGTAGTACACAAGTGCTGTTGGAGTAAAAAGGATGGGATAGGGTGTGCTCACGGATGACCCAGAAAGGCAGGCGGAGAAGAGAGGAGAGGCAAGAAGTGGATATGAGAAGAGGGGTAGCTATTTCCTGATTACCCCTACCAGATGTTGAGAACCCTGCCAGGGGGATTAGGGTAGGAAGGCAGAAACTGGGGGTAGGTATTAAGGAGAGTTAAAGCAGGAACAGCTGAGGGAGAGGTAATTGTGTAGGGCAGAGGTAAAGGAGTAGCTGGAGGAGGAGTGCTGTATTTCAGAGGGGAGTGAATTCCAGATTTTAGGGAAACAATAGACAAAACCACTCTGACCGATGAGGGTGGCGCTGTGAGGGACCATCAAGGTGTGGGCATCAGTTGATCTGAGAGAGTGGGTGGGGGGAGGTGGAGTGGAGAGAGAGAGGATGAGAAGTAAGTGGGGAGCACTCCGAACCAGAATTTGGAGGTTAGTTTGGAACAGTGTGAGGTGCGTCTGTGAGACAGTGGATGGAAGATAAGAGAGCGATAGAGAGCACAGTGGTGGGAGCCGGAAGGGAGTCGAGAGCAATGCATGCAATGCTTCTTTCACTAAAAAATAAAACTGATGTTGATTAACAAATACTGCTGCTTTAAGTGAAAAAACCATTAACATAATTTCATGGAAAAAAATATGCAGAAATGGAAAGTACCAGATCTTAAAAGTATGAAATCATTACCATTCATGTGCTATTCAGAATTTATAACATAAGAGGCATTACTGCATTGAAAACAGGGCATTGCATCTCAGCTGGACAGTCTGTCTGTACACACACACATACGTGTTTAGCAAATATGAGCTATGCTGTGAACTTTTACTCTGAGGTGTGAAATGGTCATGGTGCACCTAGTCTAGTAATGCATAAAGACTTAGTGAAAATTAATACAGTATCCTATCCTGAATCTTACCAGAAATCACACAACATGATATTGGTGGAGGGCATGTTTACATCATTGTACTACTTTTGTTATAACAAAAGTGACTCAGATTCAAACAGAAAGACTGTATTTTTCTTACTACGAGGCAGTATAGTGTAGTGGTTAAGAGCACTGATCTGTAAGGCTAGAGACCTGGGTTTGAATCCCATCAGCTTCCACTTGCATGTTGTATGACCCTGAGCAAGTCACTTAACTTCCTTATGCTCCCAGGTCCCACCTGGAAACAAGTTCTGGATTAGCGTGCCTTTCCTGGTTAAACATGTTCCCCTCCCCCCACCCTTTACTGTACATTGGCTTGCAAAGTGAAGTTTGGCTATAAATAAGAGCTCTTGCTTGGACATTCAGGACTTAATGTAGTGCAACAGTGTATTGAAGAAAAAAAACCTTTTGCAAGAGAAATGCTACATGTAGTGGATACATGTCTGAACCAAAACAGAAAATGTATATTGTCTATACAAGTAGGCAGTGTAGTGTTGTGGTTAAGAGCACCAAGCTACAAACCTGGAGAGTTGGGTTTGAATCCCATCAGCCTCCACTTGCATACTGTGTGACCCTGAGCAAGTCACTTAATTTCCCTGTGCTCCCAGGTCACACCTGGAAACAAGCTCTGGCTTAGTGTGCCTTTCCTGGTAAAACAATTTCCCCTTTTCCTTTCTATACATCTGTCAGGGTTATTTCAGGAAGCTGGTCTGCATAAGAAAGATGGCAAATAAAGTGATATTGGAAGCGGCCACACTTGAATGAAAATAAGTGCATCGGATTGTGTATAACATTAAGTGCTGCAAATATATTTATGTTTGTCATTCATGCTAAAAAAATACTAAAGTGATTACAAGGTCTTATAAAGGTGAAAGTTCCCTGTTTCACAAGGGCATTGTTTACATCTGTGTCAAAATTAAACCATCACTGGATCTCATTTTCAGTACCAACCATATGTTTTTTTAGTACAGCAAAAATCATGTGGGAGGTGTCAGAAAAACACCCTTTCAATAAGTGTATTTATTAATGTACCATTCATGGTTGCATTTGTTGGGTTTTGATTCATTCAACTTTAAAAAAACATATTGCTGCAGGGGAAATCTTTATTTAAAAAGAAACACAGGTTAACAGTTGAGAAAGCAAATGAAAATTAATATAGTCACCAGTTAACAATGTGCTTGACTGCTTTGAAGGCTATTAAGAAGAACTAGCAGCTGACTGATTAATTACAGTCATAAAACTCTCAGCCAGCCAACTTCAAAGATATAACTCAGGATCAGATTTTAAATTAGTCAGGACAAGATGTAAATCATACATTGGTCTCAGCGTAGTAATTTCAAAAAGCAGGCTGTCTGAAATGCAATAGAAGTTAAGCAGAAAGAAGGGAGTATTTCTTTAACTGCCATAGAGATTTGCAGAATGGAAGGATGCACTGAAAACTCATAAAAGATGTGTTCCATGGAAACAGCTGTTTTCAAGGGAAAGCAGAATGGCTGAAGGCTCCGCCCACAGCCATAAAAATTGATATTTAGGACATTTCAGTTATTTGCCACCAATGATATTTTAATGAAAGCAGGCTCTTTGACCCCTAGACTTCATCTGTTCCTTCTGGTTTCCTGCACTGAAGTCGTAATTCTCTGCTTCTGACGTTAGGATAATTGCTGGAGGCACTAATGAGCAGCTAATGAGAACAGACATGCTCACCTCAAGCTCCAGATCCAAACAACAGAAAACACACACAAAAAATGGATCTTATTTCCAAAAACTGTTTTCAGCTTAAACACTGGTCCACTGAAGAGGCAGTCGCTGATTTTTACATGCACTGTGGAAGAATTTCTTATAACTTCAGCTCAGCAGCAGAGAGCAGCAGTCAAGAAGGACATGCAGTGGCAGGCTCAGGCTGCAGGACCGGAGGCCTGCGCTGATCAGGAGGCCCTGGAGGGGGTGATGCCAGCACTTGGTCAGATGGTCTCAGCCCAGGTGTTGGCTACTCTGAGTTCTATACTGGATAGTTTATCAGAGAATCTCATGACCCTGTCTAAAGATCTTGTCATGCAGAGTCAGTGCATTGTGGAGATGGAAACCAGGGTTTCAACATTGGAGGAGCACTCGGAGGGCCTTCTGAGCAAGCTGCAAAAATTAGAAAAGAAAGTGGAAGATCTGTAAGAGACTTTGGACAGCCAAGAAAACATTAAAATACAGAATAACTGGAGGATCTGTGGTCCCCCGATGGATGGATGGGACTGACCCGGTCACCTGTTTTGAGCATTTTTTCCCAAAACTTTTAAACCTGGACTGCAAAGGTGGCTGGATCAAATTAGACAGAGAACATTGTGCCCTGACCCTGAAACCTCTGGTGGTTCAACCTACCCGTCAAGTCATCATGTGGTTGCACAACTTCAATGACAAACAAGAGATTTTGAAGCTGTACAGAGTGGCTAAGCAGGTGAAATTTGAAGGTATCCAGCTGTCTCTTTACCGAGTTTATTCACAGTGAGTCCAAACGAAGAGACAGAGTTTTGACCCTGTGATGGGTGACCACAGATCCCATAAGACCAAGTTTGTTTTTGCTTTCCATGTCTATACCTTTTGGGATGCCTCTGAAGCTAAACATTTTGCACAGGACACTATCGATCAAAATTGAACTGGGGGGCCGGATTTGTTATGTAGCGCTCTGTTTTGTTTTATCTAACCCTCCCTAAGTGAGGTTGTTATCCCACTGTGTTTGTACTTTATAAGTGTTTATAAGGTGGTGTATATTTTTATTTTTATTTTTTACTTCCGTTACTTCCTCCTGCAAGCTTAGATAACCTGCTTTATCTTCCTATAGACACTTCTATGTATGTAAATACCCTGTAATCTGTACAATATCTGTATAATTCTATGTACATATGAACTTGTTTCTCTTCCTCTCTGTAAACAGTATTATCTGTATTGCCTTGTAAATACCTGTGTTGACATGTATATACAATTGTTCATGCTCCACCCAGGTCCATCTTGCAAATGAGCTTCTACTCAATGATGAACGCCTGGTTAAATAAAGACTTGATTGATTGATTGAAGTGTTCATCAGTCAACTGCCCTTAGATGGTTTCAGTGATTCCAGCGGCTACTTGCCACTCATAGGCAATTTCTTTCACCTTGGCAATGGCTGTCATTTTACACTTCCATGTATAAATGTCTCAGGGGCTTGTGTTTGTACTTTTCTGTTTTCACACCTGCCCATCCATCTGGTGCCACTGAGGAGCTGAGGATGTCTGCCCATTTTTTATTTCATGGACCCCAGAACTTCCTAAGATACTCTGGCTGGCTCCCACTCCAGTGTGCAAGTGGTTTTCACCCTGCTCCATTCACTGTCTGTGCTGGGAAAGAAATGGAACTTTTTGAATTTATGGCAGATGGTGGAGAATCCAGGAGTGGGGGTGATGTGAGTACTGGATGTGCTTGGGTGATACCCCTCACATTTTTGTTTTGGCTCCAAAATGGCATTGCTCTCCTTTCCTGTGCTTTGACAGCTTCTTCTCTCCCCCGCTGGTGGTATCTGCTCCATCACTAGTGGCATCATGTCGCATCCACACCTCTGATGTGGTCAGTGCCTGGACTGAATGCTTCTCTGTGGTGGTGTCATGGTGTTGCATGGAAAATTTGCTCGAGATGCTGAAGTGGTGCATTTTGTGCTGTATATCTGAATTCTTAACAACACAGCGAACTGTATGTGACTCTGAATTTGCAGATGTGTAATGTGGCTCTTCTTTAAGGGGGCAGCAGCAGGGGGCATAAAGCATTGCACTATGACAGGTGGGGGGGAGGGGACAATTGGACTTGTTTTTTTGTTATTTTTCCATCATCTGAGGCCCTAATTGTTGATTTGGGCACGAGGGTCACAGGCAGGGGGAGGTCGCTGCATATTGCATCGCTAGAAGCCCATGTGGGATGATGGATTCAGAGAGCAAATGGGTATCATATTCTTGTTTCATGGCAGTGGAGGGGGACCTGAAGGAGGGAAATAGATCATAAAGAAGTTTTCATTGTTTAGGATAGTGGTATTATATGGTGTTTGGGGGGGGGGGGATACGATTGCCTATAACTCTCGTTAGGCTTTGGCTGCTGAGTCCTACTTGCTGTGCATTGAAGCACTTGGGCTCACTAATATTGACAGGTTTCCTGATAACATATATAAGGTTGTATTTGCTTCCATTACATATTATCATTTTTGCTTCTGTTTTATATGTCCAAACCATTACATTTGTTAATCTGTTATTATTTGTTAACTGTTTGAACAAATTTTATTCACTTGAGAGTGAAGAAATGATATGGATTCCTTTTGGTGCCTTTTTCTCAGGTCACAACAGGGGGGCAGCAGTGCTTTCCCTGGGGGTTGGGGACTTCCCTAATGTTGTGGGGTCAGATTCTGAGCAGGGAGGGGGAGCCTATGGCCCTCATCTGACCTAGTACATTAATATGTCTAGTGACAGAATTCACATTGTTTCATGGAATGTTAGGGGATTCTCCACTCCTGTGAAATGGAAAGCAATTTTAACTTCGCTTAAAAGGAGAGCCACACAGGTAGCATTGTTGCAGGAGACCCAACTCAACCAGGCTATGCATTGAAAATTGGAAACTGATGGGGCAGGGAAATGTTATGATGCATCATACAATTCCCAAAAGTGGTGTAGCAGTACTTTTGCACAAAATGCTTGCTTTTTGTATGTGATAGGGTTGTGGCAGACCCCACCAAGGGCAGGTATATGTTTGTAGCTGGCAATCTGGGCACCCAGGTTGCATTTGCCTCTGTGTATGCCTCGGCAGTATTTGACCCTCAGTTTTGTAATAATTTGCTGGCTCTGATTTACTGGAAGGGGTTTCAGGGCCTAATCCTAGGAGGCGACTTTAACTGTGCTCTCGAGCCACATCTGGACAGAGATTCTGGAGTGGGTAGAAATGGGCATGGGTGGCAGAGCCTTCTGGACCCATCCTTAAGTGTCCTGCTGTGCCATTGTGCTTGAGACTGTAACCTCCACCCCTTCCTCACCTTAGGTGCTGCCCCACTGGGCCATCCTCGACTAAGCTACCGGCTGGAGGAACCTGCCGGACACTTTTCAAGCTACTGCACCATGGAGAGCTTTCCCCACTTACTTTACCCCAGGTACTGCATTCTTGCTCAGACCTGAATCCAGGGAAGTGCTTAGCCGCCAATGGAAGAAGCCAGTTGGCTACTCCAGGAGCAGCAAAGCTCCATTTGGCTGGCTGATCTGCTTCTAGCTAGGATTTTCATCCTCCCCTCACCCACACCCCAGGCCTCCTTTAAATACATTCAGACCACTCCCACTGTCCTAGACAACCATTTTGATTGGCTATACCTTTTTCTGATCTATGTGTAAGACAGTCCTCTTGTTTGGGCAACAACCTTGTTGACTCTGTGGAAAATACTTATACTGCCATCTTCTGGTCTTCATTGCACGATCATAATCAGTTCTGCTGTAGATCTAATCTGAGATCCCTTGCTGCTGCCACCCACTTCCTGCACACAGGAAGCTTGCAAAACAGTAGTCAATTTTGGGTGCATCTAGCATAATGGGTGCTTTTTACTTCTGTACTTGCCTCTATTTCATACTGTTCTACACCCTGGATTCCTGTGTTAGTCCGCACCGGTCTCCCTGCATCATAGGCAGTTACAACTCTACTTTGGATTGTCTGGTTTCCTTCGGCACCACAGAGTCTCACATACTGGCTTTTATGTTACCTAATTTAGAGCCTCCTTTCCAATCCCCATGGCAAATTGATACTTCCACAAGGGTAACAGAGTTTGGGATCCTGCTTACCTCTGCGTTGTTCACCCAGCACGCCTTGCTTTTTACAGCCAGGGTTTTATTTTTAGGTTACTTGGCCCCCTAGGCATGCAGCTCAGGGATCCCCCGTAGCTATGTAATAGCAACCCTAAGCGAGTTTCACCTAAAGCTCACAGACTTCTTGAAGCTATCAAGAAATTCTTGCTGCTCTTATTGTTATGTTCTGGTAATGTCGAAATCAACCCTGGTCCTCCTGCAGCAATCTCTTCACCTGCCGACCTAGCCAGTATCAAATAATTGAGCTTTATGCATATTAATGTATACAGCCTACTAAAAAATGTTTGCCTCTATTTAAGCATTGACTTCCCATCCAATGCCTGATATAGTTGTGGTCACTGAGACTTGGCTTAAATCTGGTACCCCAGACAGTGAGGTGAATATCACATCTTATACCCTGTTCAGAACTGATAGGCTCACCAGAGGAGGAGGAGTTGCCATCTATGTCAAGGAGAAATTGTCTGCATCAGTTATAGATTCGTTCTCACTTCCACAGGAATTTGAGAGCCTGGCTCTCAATGTCAAGCCATCTTCCTCTGTCTCAATATGCATCCTAGGATGCTATAGACCTCCATCCATGGGACTACAATTTCTGGGCCATACTAATAATATGATGGGATCCCTTCAATCGGAGATTATTATACTGGGGACCTCAATATGGACTGGTACCCCAGTAGTTTCTTACCCCTAAAGACTATTTGCGACTCCTTTGGTCTTTCCCAACTCATTTCTGAAGCAACACACCCCAAACAAAAGGTGCCCTAAAAAATAGCACGCTTCTAGATCTCATTTTAGTAAGCAAGCCCCATCTGTTTTCACATGCAGGAGTGTTCTTCTCGGATTTCAATGACCACTGTATTATAGCAGGTGTAAGATCTGCCCCAAAACTGTCATTCCTTTCCAGATTCTCACTCAAGAGGAAACAGCATAATTTTGACATCTCTGCATTCCTCTCTGACTTGAGAGATTCCTTGAGATGGCAGGATTTTTATTTGACCAACTCAGTGCCTGTGTCCTATGATATCTTCCAGGAAATCGTGTTAGGGGTTCTGGATAAACATGCATCACTGGTCCAGTTTTGTTCTAAAAATAAATCATGCCCTTGGTTTACAGCCCAATTAAAGACTTCCCTGTTGCATAGAGACTGGCTTTGGAAAAAAAGCTCGGAAATCAAAACTTCCAGATGACTGGACATCATTCAGGAAGGCTAGAAACCACTGTGCGAGTCTGGTTAGGGAGGCTAAGGCTAGCTATTTCCGCAAAGAAGTGGACACTACCACCAAGTGCTTGACAAACTTCTGGAAGACCATCAAGGATATTCGAGGGCACGCGGCTACGAGCACCTTACCCACAAAAATCTCCATCGGTGCAACTTCGGTGTCGGATAAATCGACTATCCTCGACGCTTTTAATAACCATTTTGCTACTGCAGTTCTCGCTTTCGATGCCTCCCTTGCCAGTAACCTCTGCTCTAGGCTTGGAGCACCAGACTTATCAGATCTGGTCACACATGTGGCCTTCTCCCTCCAGCCTACCACTCTGAGAGAAGTTGAGGTTCTCTTCCTAGAGTTGGATACCAGGAAGAGTGCAGGAACAGACCAATTGGACCCATTCTTCCTGAAGCTTAGTCTTCACATTCTGGCTGTGCCCATAACGCACCTTTTTAACCTCTCCCTTTCACAGGGCGATATTCCTCCCTTATGGAAAACAGCTCACATAATCCCCCTTTTTAAGTCTGGAGACCCCAGCAAACTGAATAACTATAGACCAATCCCCCTACTTCCAACCCTTTCCAAACAGTTGGAGAAAATATTGAGTGTGCAGCTCAGGGAACTACCTCGAAAGTGGGAACCTGCTCAGTCCTTATCAGTCGGGAATTAGGCCTCATCACAGTACTATGTTAGCCCTTGCAAAGGTCACCAATGACTGGTAGTGTGCCTTGGATTCAAAGAACTTTGCGCAGTATTTCTAGACTTAAGTAAGCATTCGATACGGTTGACCATGCGTTGCTGCTTGTTTCCCTCAGAAACATCGCTGCGACCCCCTATCGCTGTAGTGGTTCTCGAACTATCTAACAGGGCAACAGCAGCAGGTCAAGGCTGAAGGGGAATTCTCATCCCTGAAACCTCTACTGAGGGGCGTTACTGCAAGGCTCTATACTTGGTCCATTGCTTTTTGCAATTTACATTTAACAGTATTGATGCTGACATCAAATCTGCTAACATCCACCTATTTGCTGATGACACAGTACTTTATATTAGAAGACCCTCTCTGGAAGCAGCTTGTTGGGATCTGCAACGGGAATTTAATCTTCTACAACTACTGAACCAGAAACTGCTCCTGAACACCAAAAAAACAAAGGTGATGCTTTTTGCTCCCTTTTTATAAGTTAATAACCCCACAACTCAAGGTAAATATTCCCCAGATCCACACTCTTCTTGGCGAATCGCTGGAATATGTTACTAAATTTAAATACCTGGGGTTGTGGATAGACCAAAAGCTTTCCTTTGTGATCACATTGAGGATCTCTCAAAGAAGCTTAGGCGGAGGCTTGGCCTCTTCTATAAGATCAAAAGTTTCCTAACACTGGATGCCAAGAAGAGACTGGTCCAAACCACATTCCTTACCTTATTGGACTGCGCAGATTTCCTTTACAGCCAAGGCCCATGTCTGCCCTGGCTAAATTAGACACACTCTACCATTGGGCTTTGAAGTTCTTAACTGGTCTCCCATACTCCACACATCACTGCTCCCTTTACACTGCAGTAGGTTGGTCATCCCTTAACTACAGAAGACAGAGGAGTGCAGCTCTCTGGACATTTAGGGCCATCATGAAGATGTTGCCTCAGTACATCTCAGATTGTCTTCCTCTAGATGTGATAGGTAAATATGCCTTAAGGCGTTCCTCCATTATCTCCCTTGCAGTACCAAAGTTCAAGTCACGCTTTGGTAGGTCTGCCATATCTCAAGCTTTACCCCCTCTCTGGAACAACTTGCAAAAATTCCTGAAGGTGGCCTACCCAATCAAACTATCAGCCTTCAAAGCACTTTATTCTTGCTCTATCAAGGAATCCTGTAACTGCTTCCCCTGATGTCACCTTCCCCTAGCCTCAGCTCCATCTGCTCCAGTGCATCCCTTTACTGGTACTTCTTTCCCACCCCTCTTGGGCAGTGTTAGAGCCTATAAGAACTTACCTGCCTGCTCCTTCTAGCCTGACCCTCTGTTTTTTCCTTATCGTTAGTTCCTTTTCCATGTTCCACTGGCTCCCACCTACACTCATTGCTTACCCTCCTTGACACTGTCATGGTGTTTTGCTTTCCACTCCCTAAGTGTTGCCACCCTCCCCCCTGCAATCACTACATGCCTTTGCGGGCACTCCATGTACCATGTACCTCTCCTTACTCACCCTCTTGCATCCCCCTCCCCTTCCCTCCCATGCCCCACCAACCTCCTTCAGTCAACAATTATGCTCAAGGATGCTTCAAATACACGCTGTAATTATAGCTGCATAGGTTTAACCTGTATATACTGTACTACAGTTGCTGTACTTTTTAGCTGCATACTCTTTATGGTCTTAACTTAATGGATCTTTTTAATACTCTATTTCATGTGTATTATAAACCTCCTGTGTATAATTACTGCTTTATGTAAATACTATGTAAATGTGGATTTTCATTTTATTTATCTATTTTAGTCTTTGGTAACCAGGTAAGGCCCACTAGGCACAAGTGCCTGTTTTCAGGGGCGACCTGGGAGCACTGGGCAGTTAAGGGACTTGCTCAGAGTCACACAGTACACAAGTGGAGGTTGTGAGAATCAAACCCAGGTCAGGTCTGCTGGATGTACAAAGCTCATTCACAGCTTGTTACTTTAACCTCCAGGCTATACTGCCATATATTGCATATTTGCTATATATATAGCATATTTGTATGTATTGTTTACCCAATTATGATGTAAGTGAGTATTCCTTTGTATGTATTATTAACCTCTCCTTTCCAGGTCCATCTCGAAAATGAGCTTGCTCAACGATGTTCACCTTAAATTAAATAAATATTTTGACTGATTGATTGATTGATAGAGACCTGGCTGACGGCATATTCCACCAACAAGGAGTATACATTTTACTCCACTACATGCACTAGAGCCCCTAGCCATCAGGATTCAAGAGCAGCAGGATATACATGGTCTCATGACTCAGACAAGCAGGACCCATAAAGTAACCCTGTATGCAACAATATCTTAACATACCTCACAGAGTCCAGGATAATTGTTCTGGCCCTTTCGTCAATGTTGGCAGATTTTTCTTTTTCAGGGTACGAAATCAATGTATAAAAATCCAGCCTAATGGGTGTGTGGTAAGTCTTATACTGGGTGGTCACTTCAGACACCATTTGTAGTAGTAGTTCAGTGTATTACATACTGGGGTTGAAAATGAGTCCCACATTTAAGGGGCTGGATTGTATGAATTACAAACCGGTGGTAACAGTTCTGGTAGCTGACATGGAACGATGACATAATTTACCCTTGCCTTGGCCAGGCCATCTTAATAAGATTTAGATACATACTTCCTAGAGTTCTCTATCCAATGCAAATGCTCCCCTTGGCCCTGACATAGGTTGACAGACATAGATTTGAGGTTGCCTGCACCAACTTTCTGTGGGCAGAACGTAGGCCCGGGGTTTGCCTCTTTAGGTTAAAAAGGGGTGATCAGCAGGTGATCTTAGATTCCCAGACATCCATCAGGACTATCTGGTAACTCATACCAGTTTTATCCAAGAATGGGTGGCCCAATTGGATAGAGCCCAGTGGTTCAACTTGGAATGTAATGGAGCCCCATCCCCCCCCACACATGTATTTGACAATTGGTGGGTTGCAGGCGTATAGTGGGCTTATGTATAAGAATTCACTAGTGGAGCAGACATTGTTGGCATGGCAAACCCTCTGCAGAGGGTGCCAGGGAAGGGATGAGAACACATTGTTAGTACCCCTGGCAAGCAATCTGTGATTTATGCCTGATGTGTGTGTGTGGGGCGGTGAGTTGGGGTTGGCAGGATAGAGGGATTTGGTGCTTTTAGGATGTGGTGACAGGAGCAGAATACTGTCTTTTGATGACATTAAGCAGACTTGGGGAGTTCCCAACACTTACATGTACTTTTACCTGCAGCTGCAGTACTATATTGGGGTTTAAACAGGAGTAATCCCTCAGCAGCTTACATAGGTCCCCTGGAAAGGATCATTCTCACTAAATGTCAGCATCCCAAGCAAATGATCTGTGACGTGAAGCAGAGCAGGTCCCTTGGCCCTAGTCCATCAGTTAAGACCAGACTGAGGTGGGAAGCTGACATGTCCTGTCAAATCCCAGAACAGGCCTGGCAAAGAAAATGATCCTCACAGATGGGGCTTTTTGTTTGTAATAAATATAAAGAGGCACAATACAAGTTCCTTAATCGACTCTGTTGCCATCCCTTCAGATTGTACATAAACTCCACCTGGAGATCTCGCCCATGTGTGGTAGAGGCATCAACAAAATAGGGTTCTACTTCCACTATTTTTGGGAGTGTGAGAAGTTACAACCATTCTGAAGGGAACTGGCACCTAGGGTAGGGCAGATTCATAGATGCCATAACCCCCTCATCTCCGCTGGCTCTATTAATGGGAATTAAAGACCAAGAGGGAGAGGATTAGCTGTTGTGCATTGCATTAGAACTATCAGGCTTCTACTTGTGGTAGCTAGACACTGCATTCAAAATACATGGGGTTGAGTCCCATGATATCTTACTGGGAGGATCCTATACTAAATGTTTTTCCATTCGGAAGGGTGACTTATACCCTCAGGGACAGAGGTGATGTTTATTTTTGAAAGGGTTTGGGACCCTTACTTGGACTCTCCCCCATGTGTAGCCTTGATACGGGCAAGTATTGGTTAAATAAAATTGCCTGATCTACCGCCCTCAGAACACTGTCATACTGTGTTCCACCTACTGCAAACTCACTATATTTCAGCTGAATTTCTCCAATTTGGCTCTTAATGCTGAAGGAATTCATTCCCTGTGTGATCGATATGACCGCTTGAGATCAATGTGCTACTGTTTTCTCGAGTAAGGTTTAGCCCGTTCTTCTGGTTGTATGCTTTAATGAGGTTACATGTTGCTCTTTTGTTAAGTCAGGCACATGACCTTACCTAAGATAAACTGTCCATGTGTTGACAGACATGTCTTAGAGAATTGTAACTCTGCAAGCTTGCATTGTATTGTATCGATGTATGTTACTTTCATCAGATAAAAACTCAGTAAACATACTTTAAGAAAAAAAAGAATTCTAGGGACATGGATATGTTGTTCATCCACACTTATTGGCAGGCTCCTTGCCGCTTTAAATCTTGCCGGAAGGTCTCTTCAAGCTGGCTCCTCCCACCCACCCGGGTGGTAAAACTCTCGGCTCCACCCCATGACGCCAGATCTTCCTTACCGCTTGGAAGCTCAGGTTCCCTCCTTAACGCTCTGCGTATAAGACTGGTTCCTAATTCTTCAAAAGTTCGAAATCAAAAAGGTTTTGCTAAAAAGACTTCGGTCTTCTTTTCCTCGCGGCTGCGATGGACAAATCGACTCCCGGTTTCCGGAGGTGCCCTTGTGGGCAGAAGATGTCTAGGACGGATCCGCACTCCACGTGCGTCTACTGCTTGGGCCTTGAGCACGACCCGCAGGCCTGCGACTTGTGCTCGTCCTTTTCGCCTACGCCCTGAAGACCGTATGTCTGATTACAACTGGGGCGCCCCGAGAAGAGAATTCCACCGGTGAAATCTAAAGAGGCCCGGTTGGCAGTGTCCGCGGGCGGTGGCTCGGCGGATCAGCTTGAGCAGATGATCGCCCTCGAAGAGGAGGCGGCGCGGGCCGCTTCTATCTCGGCTTGGCATTTGTCCCGCCTCTCTCGGTGCTCTGACTGGCTTCTTTCAAGGAGCTTTGCCTGACCTCTCGACAAAAGGTGAGGGTCCAACTCTCTGGACCCTTTTTCAGGTCCAAAAGAGCAAGAGTAGTCTCACCGTCGGACGCTCTTGGGAGCGGAAAGATCCTCCTCCTTCTTGTCGACAGTCGACTTCGGTCGACCCCTCAGCTTCGCCACTGGTCTCACGGTGTCCCGTCCAGGCCAGTTGATCGAGACTCCGTCGCACGCGGGTCGAGATTTTTCTCGATCCGTTAGATGGGTTGTCGGCTGGAGAAGCTGAGAATCCTCTCCCGGTTCCCCGGTGGGAGTTGGGGATCCCGTCGGCTCGACTGTGCCTCCCGGTTCAGGCCTTGGTGGGATCATCCGAGGCGGTGCGATTCCAACACTTCTCTCGCCTTCCCGGCCTGAGTCGAGACTCTCGATCTCGGTCTCGACATCCTCGCGGTCCAGCCGATCCCGCCATCATAGGCGGTCCTCGGTCTTACACTGTGGCAAGCGCGCCGCGCTCTTCCTCTTCCTCCTCCTCGGACGAGGGAGGCTTTAGCGCAAGTTGCGTTGGAGGATGAGGAGCTCATGTGGCAACAGCTCCTTTTGACTGAATAAGCCGACCCATGTCGCTTCCCTGGCTGCCATAAGTGGCTGTCTCCGGAGCGTCAAATGAACCCTCGTTGAGCCGAGGAGCCTGTTTCCCAGGCCGAAGTTATCGCCAATTCCAGCTGCCCCACCGATTCTGGTGGAACCTCTGCCTCCACAGCTATTACATTGAGCTCCGACCGTACCTCGGTAGGCTATGGGTTTGCCCCATAGGCTGTCTGTCACCCTCACTCCCGATAAACCTCGGCAGGTGGAGGGTGGCTCAGGCTTGAGGCAGCTCTTTGAGGACTCTTCCGGGTCCGAGGATGATTCCTCCCTTTTCTCCAAGCGCATGGACTTGGAGTCCTCGAGAGGACAGTCAGTGGACGATAGCCCTTCATCCTTCTTAGGATTGCTTCCGCTCATCTCGGAGTCCACCGGGATGAAGCTCGAACCCGCTGAACGGGCCAGGTATCCTCACGAGATCTCTGACCAGGGGATTCTCCCACGAGGCCTTCCGTGGCCGAGGCCATAGTGGGTCCGTCTCTGGAGCTTTGGCAGCGCCTTCGCTTCCTGCCCGCTCTTCGGCCAGAATGGCCAGGAAGTATGCTACGTCCCTACCGGTTCCCTTGTCCGGTTTTTTTTTGAACACCTCCTGCTGAGGGTTGGTTACCGACAGCGCTTTCCGCGTGCCGGGAATGCCAGGGATGGGACAAACCTCCCACAAGGAATCCAAGAAATTGATTATGCCGGGCGAAAAGTCTATAAGGCCCCCTCTCGGCCTTCATCAGGCCAGTTCGGGCCGCCCTCATGACACATTTTTCTCATGCCCTGTTGTGCTCCTGGATGAGGTCGTCCCTCATCTTCCCGCGGATCTGCAGACTACGGTCAGGCAGGTGCGGGACCAGGGCAGGGCAGTGGCCAAACAGCAGCTCCAGACTGCTTTAGACATCGGGGACTCATGTGCCAGGTCGGTGGCGGCCGCAGTGGCCATGCGTCGTCGGGCTTGGCTGAGGATATCCACCTTTACCTCGGATACCCAGCACAAGTTGGCGGATGTTCCCTTTTTGGGGACTGACCTCTTCGGCCCTGGGGTGGAAGGTCACCTGCAGAGGATCGAGAAGTCCAATGCTACCTTGGACTCGGTCTCTTCCGCTCAGAAGGACAAAGGCCGCAAGCCACAGCCTAAGCCCTTTCGTCCTTCTGCGCCCGCGGCGAGCCCGGCCCAGCAACGTCAGGGCCAGCAGGCTCGACCTTGGCATCCCAAACCCAAGCCGTCGGCTTCCTCCAACAGGAAGCAAGGAGGAAAAGGCCCAGGAGGTTCCTCGGCGGTCCCTCCTCCAAGCCTGCCCAGTGACGGGCTGAGGGGTGTCGCCCCCATCCCCGTCACCTGCTCCCCTGGTTCCCCCATGAGGGACGCTCCGACACTTCCTTTCTGCCTGGTCCACTGTTACCACGGACAGGTGGGTACTGGAGGTGGTGGGAAAGGCCTGCCTCTGGAATTGAGCAGGCCCGCCCTTCAGAGCCGTCGCACCTCGGGGGGCCTCGGGGTCCGCAGACTCACTGGCGGCTCGTCGAGCTGACATCGCTCTCCTCCTCCAAAAGGAGGTGATAAGGGAGGTGGAGGACCACCCCTCAGACTTGGGGTTCGTGTCCAGGTATTTCCTGGTTCCGAAACGGACGGGGGGCTGGCGCCCCATTCTCGACCTGCACGACCTGAACAAGTTCCTAAGGTCTCGAACCTTCAGAATGGTCACTCTGGCACAGATAATACCATCTCTGGAACACGGCGTGTGGTTCTGCTCTCTGGACCTACAGGACGCATTCTTTCACGTCCCTATCCGTCCGTCACACCGGAGATTCCTTCGCTTTCGAGCGGAGGGATCCCTATTAAATTCCAAGCCATGCCCTTGACTCATCTCCAGCTCCCAGGGTCTTCACCAAATGCATGGCAGTGGTGACAGCATTCTCTGCGCGGGGTCGGGTGTACCCTTACCTGGACGATTGGCTGATAGCAGCCCCTCCAGACAGGAGGTGGCGGTCCAGAGATCTGGCCCTCAGGTTTGCTCTCTAATTGGCCTTCTCATCAAGCGAGGCCAAGTCGAACTCGAGCTGAAGCAGGTGATCCTGTTCGCCAGGGGGCAGCTCGACTTTCTCTGAGCCAGAGCACGGCTCCCGGCGGACAGGGCCGGGGTTCTACCTCCTTTGCCCAATCATTTCTGGTTGGGCAATCGCGCTCTCCTGGGACTTCCTGCGCCTCCTGGGTCTCATGGCGGCCTGTACCAGTGTGGTCCGTTGGGCACGCTGGCACATGCGCCCTTCAGTGGGGACTGGCCAGCCAGTGGTCTGCGCTGCGATCCATTGGACCAGCTAGTGATAGTGACCCAGGAGATGTGGGCGCTCTCAGTGGTGGACCGTTCCATCTCCATCTGCAGGAGGCATCCCGTTTGTCCGCCCGAGCCGGCGGTCTCTCTATCGATCGATGCCTCTCTGATGGGTTGGGTGCCCATCTGGGGAACACCGAGTGCGCGGCCTCTGGTCCCCGGGAGTCGATGCCACATCAACCTGCTGGAGCTCCGAGCGGTCCACCTAGCTCTCACCACCTTTGCTCCGTTTCTCCAGGGTCAAGTGGTCCGAGTCCAGACGGACAATACCACGACCATGTACTACCTGAACCGCCAGGGCGGGACGTGCTCCATGCTTCTATGCAAGGAAGCTCTCCGCATTTGGTCACTTATGCGCAGCCTGGAGGCGGATCTCCTAGCCATTCATGTGGCAGGAGCCTCCAACACCCTGGCTGATGCCCTGAGCCGGATAGGGGCTGCATCTCACGAGTGGTCTCTCCTGCCGGAGGTAGTACAAGATCTGTTCTCCCACTGGGGCACACCTCAGGTGGACCTGTTTGCCTCCAGGGAGAATGCGAAGCTGAGGCTGTTTCATGCCCGCCCCCCTCAGCAGGGCTCGCTGCAGGGGGATGCCTTCTCGAGGCTGTGGACCCCGGGCCTCTTCTACGCCTTTCCCCCATTTCCCTTGATTCACAAGGTGCTTCTCAAGGCAAGGAGGGACAAGGCGCAGGTGATTCTGATAGCCCCAGACTGGCCCCGCCAGTTCTGGTACCCAGATCTCCTCAGCCTCAGCTCCAGGCTCCCGAGGCAGCTTCCAGCTCGCCCGGACCTGCTCAGTCAGTCAGGGGAAGGTGTTCCATCCGGACCTTCGATCCCTGCACCTGACGGCCTGGTTCCTGAGCGGCTAGAGTTCCAGGCCTTGGGTCTTTCCGGCGAGGTCTTCAATGTAGTTGGCGTCCCGTAGGTCGACCAGAAAATGCTACGCCTTCAAATGGAAGAGATTCTCCATTTGGTGTCAGGACAAGAGGCTTGGACCCTTCCTCCTGTTCTGTGGCAAGCATTTTGGACTATTTAAGGTCCTTTCTAGTCAAGGGCTTGGGTCGGCGACCTAAAGGTGCACCTGGCAGCCATCTCTACTTACGAGCGCGGGCTGGGGAGCAGTCGGTGGCGCAGGAAAAGGTGGTTGGGTGCTTTTTCAAAGGCCTTGATCACATTTCCCCTCCGGTGCGAGAACCTCCACCTCTGTGGGATCTACCGCTGGTACTGGCAAAGCTCATGGGCAAGCCATTCGAACCAATGCACAGGTGTGAACTCTCTCACCTGTCGTGGAAGACCGCCTTCTTGGTGGCTATCACGTCAGCCAGAAGGATGGGAGAGCTCCAGGCGCTTTCCATCGAGTCTCCTTACCTGGTCTTCCACAGGGACAAGGTTGTCCTGCGCCCCCACCCGAAATTCCTTCCGAAGGTGGTGTCGGGAGTTTCACCTTAACCAGGTGCTGACTCTGCCGGTGTTCTACCCCAATCACACCTCGGAGGCCAAATATAGGCTCCATACTCTGGACCCTAGAAGGGCGCCGCTATTATAAGGAGCGACGGCTGAAATTGGGAGAGGTTCGGCCAGCTGTTTGTCACCTACGCTTGAAGCCGCATCTGGCAGACCTGCAGCCAAGCGGACGATAGGCAGGTGGGTCACCTCCTGCATAGATCGCTGCTATGAGTTGGCGGGCATGGAGCCTCCCAGAGGGATAAGAGCTCATTCTACCCGTCATACTGCTGCATCGGTGGCTGCTTCCAGGGGCGTCCCTATCCAGGAAATCTGCAGGGCTGCTACCTGGAAGTCAGCACACACCTTTATTACCCATTACCACATCGACCTTGAGTCACGCGGGATGCTGGTTTTGGGGCCTCGGTTCTCAGTCCTTATTTCCCAAGTAAGTATTAAGGGGGTGTGCGCTTTGCCTCCCTCCTCCCGGAGAACTGCTAGGAGTCTGCCAATAAGTGTGGATGAACAACATATCCATGTCCCTAGAAATACAGGTTACTCACCTGTAACAGGAGTTCTAGGAATGGTATATGTTGTTCATCCACAACCTCTCCGGCTTCAACGCACAACCTGAGCTTCCAGCGGGCCAGATCTGGCGTCATGGGGCGGAGCCGAGAGTTTTACCACCCGGGTGGGTGGGAGGAGCCAGCTTGAAGACCTTCCGGCAAGATTTAAAACGGCAAGGAGCCTGCCAATAAGTGTGGATGAACTACATATACCATTCCTAGAACTCCTGTTACAGGTGAGTAACCTGTATTTATTGCCATGGTTATAGGTTGTGATGTCGTCAGAAGAGAATTATGACTTTTGGCAGGTTTAAGCAACTGGAACAGATGACGTATAAGCAAAGAAATCACCTGTTGTTGCAAAAAGGCCTTCAGTAATCTAAAATTGAAAGCCATGATATTCAAATGTATGGGAAATTTGTGAAATGGAGTTCGGTGTTGATGGTAACTGAATTTTATTTGTTGGAAACTGGCAAATATCTTTAAGAGATACAAATGCCAAAACTTACAAAATTCCCAAAGATTACATCTTGAGCAGGGGAAGCAGACCTTTGCCTGTAGAGTAGTCCTTGAGTTGAATACCCTCCACAGTGGCAATCATTGTGCATCTATATAACCTACATGATGAGGACGCTATCAAAGAGTTATGAATATTTGTCTCTATTAATTAGTACTTTATGAACATATACCTCACCATTCTTGCAGCTCTAGATGGCAGCAGAGTGTTTTTTTTCCATCTAGTGTTCTGTATATACTGTGTTAAATGTATGTGCCCTGTATGTCTGGCTTGCAACTGTCCACTAAATCTTTATAAGCCAGATGCAGAATCTCAGAGCGCCAATATTTCAAATACGTAAATAAATTGTTAATCTGACTAATTACATTTTAGTCTGCCTAACAGCGGTGACTGGCCATTTATTTTGTATTCTTCTATTGCATTTAGCAGGGCGAGTACATCTCAAGAGAAGTTTCCATTATTCTGAATGAACTAACCTATGTTTAGATTGGACTGGTGTACTCAGTGTATCTCTAAGGTAAAGATGATGATGCCTTAGATACAGTATTGTATTTTTATGGCATCACCAGTGGGTCTGCTTATAATGCAAGACTTTAACATACTGTATTTTAGCATATTAATGAACATATTTAATGTTTGGGCAGAGTTTTCTTAAAGATTTCAGTTCTGTGTATTTTAGGGTTATGTGAGCATTTTCTGTGGGAACAGTTGTGTAGTGGAATATCATCCAAGCTGCTGGAAAAAAATTAAGGACTCGGAATACCATGGAGACAGTGATCAGGTAAGAATATTGTGTCATTTACTGGTTATATTTATATCACATGTGGTACAGACACTCTCTGTGATCTTTTAAATGCCGTGATCATGCAGCTGGGTGGGTGATACATTAGGCACCATACACATTGTAGAAAAAGAACATTGCTAATGCAGTGTTGAGCACTACCACATATTTGAGAGTATCTGCAGGAACCAGGAGTGGTTTCTCTCAGACATGCATTAACCCTCAAACAGCAGTAGAAGTTTTCATTTTCTCATCCATTATTATTCAAAAAGTAGGAGTCTGGATAGCCTGATTTTACATTTTGTGTTTAGGATGTTTAAACAGTGCTTTTTTTCTTTCAATTATGTGTTAATTGAAGAAGCATTTTTTAATTTTTAGACATCAACACAGCTATTTTTTTAAATTATTCAACAGGAGTGGGGGAAATAATTCTTGACTGATGACAACAGTTTCTGCAAGATATCAAAAAATATACTGCTGTTACTGTTGTCACAATGGATATCTTGAAGGTTAGTATCATCATGAATGAATACTGAATCAGACAGCAGTGTTCACAGTGCTAATGACATCACTGTGCTTGGTGCAGCACTGAAATCAGCAGTTGAAATCAAAGAGAAACAGGTAAATCATCAACCGCAAATTTAACAAGTTAGTCTAATAAACTGGTGCTGTATAAATCAAACATGCATTGGGCTGACTCAAAATAGGCAGTTTATCATCACTTGTGAGGAGGCAGGACTTTCATAATTCACTTGTGACTCCACCACTCTTGAGTTATGGTCCTGCCCCCCCCACACACACACACACACATATACTCTTCAAGATAAAGTGCATATTTTGAGTCAGGTCATTGCATATCCCCTGTATATCTCCAGTAACAAATATCTATCATGGCTGTGCCCATTACTGTCACTAACCCTTAATTGTTTTGAATTGATTTATTTTTCTTATTTGGTTACTCATGCCATTCTGTTAAGTGAGAAGCCCCCTCAACACATTTTCAATATACCTGTGTAGTTTGTAGGCATGAACAATGATTCCCTCTTTTGCATTCCCCTAATTTCATCCTAGTTTAAATATAAGTGAGGTTATTTCACTTTGTTTTGCTCTGGTGTGAAAACATGTTTGTCTCCATTCAAAGGTCATGACCTCACTCGTGCAAGGCATCATAGGAATTCAGTTCAGTTCTTTTACTGTTTGACAGTTTTTGTCATTGCAACATAGAATCATTCATGCACAAGTACAATGAGTTTCAGGTTACAAGATATACAAAAACTAAAATCACCGTTATAAATAATAGAAAAAAATACTGAGATACAATATCAAGACGGTCTTATTTGTATTCTTTACAATTCCTTAATAATGTGCAGTTTCTTGTTATTAATGAT
Source organism: Neoceratodus forsteri (assembly GCA_016271365.2). Classification (NCBI taxonomy): domain Eukaryota; kingdom Metazoa; phylum Chordata; order Ceratodontiformes; family Ceratodontidae; genus Neoceratodus; species Neoceratodus forsteri. The sequence continues at coordinate 185,735,091 of CM057459.1, read as the reverse complement.
CGTAAGAAAAGATACTACTGACTCCAGTACCTTCGCTGAGTTATATTTAAATAAATGCATAACCGTATTTCGAGGCTCAAATTCCAAGGAGGCCAAAATGTCTCCCAGAAATTTTTGTCTGTGTTTATTGCATAAAGGATATAAGATTAAGAGATGTGTGAGATCATCCACCGCTTTTTTACATTTACTGATGCCTTCAGATTTCCTCTTTTTAACCAGTGACTTAGTCTTTGTTTATGATAATATTCAAATCTATATTTTGTAAATAATTTCCTTTGTTGTGGGCTTTTTAATAACTTTAGATACTCTTCACACCCAAAGTGTCGCTTGTTTAATGATAGCCATTTACTTATCATGAATTGAGAACAAAGACTTACATCTTTTTGCATATATATTGTCCTTACTCTATCCTTTATCATTGAATAAATGACCTCTGGTAGTTAATACTTATATCTGTAAGACTGTTGAGTAACCCATAAATTTCACAATATTTTTAATTACTAAAATGCTTGGAAAGATTATTTAAGAATATAAGTAATTTATGGCTTCCTCAATACACATACGTGGGAGACTGTTCTCATTCATGGTGTAGGCCTTTAGCCAATATAGGTCCAGTCTTCCTGAAATAAGGCATTCTAAAGGCAATTGACCAAGTTCTGCTCTCACAAGAGCTGAGGGAGCACACTGTGGAAGACCTAGTAATTTCTTGTAATAGCTGTTTAAAAGTCTTTCTTTGCTTATTTTGACTCCCAGTCCCCAGACTTCTGCTCCATAGAGAATTTAACTTTTGATTTTAGCATGCATTATTCTGAGACATCCTTTAATAGAGCTACCACCATATTTTGTATGCAAAGCTTGTCAGTGCTGACTGATGTCTTTTTGTTATTACTTCTTTTATTTTTAATTTATTTATTTATCAAGTCTAGGATTACAAATATCTTTGAGCCAAGGCTCTTTTACAAAGGTTCCATGTCAGAGACATGCAAATTATGGGGAACATCAAGACAGACATTACAACAATGTGGACATTGCAAACAGATTACAGATTAATGCAATTCAAGGGTAAAATTGTAAGCAAGGCAGCCAGCGGCATTTGTCAGAGAAAACAGACAAGAGATAAGAAGTGCCAGAGTCATAGGGAGAGGGAAGAGGGAAGAGGGGGGGAAGAAGGAATGTAGGTAGGGTGGGGAGAGGGTGAAAAGTGCAGCATTGGGTATACCAAGATGTGAGGGTAGAATCCAGTGAGGAGGGGGACCACTAGAGCAGACAGGGAAGTGGAGAAACAAGGTTAAGTTGGGCAGTCACAGGAGCTGTTGGTAGTGAGATAGTCCCAGAGCCTAGTTTTAAACATACCAGTTGTCGGGGCAGAGGAGATGGTGGGGCTGAGGCCATTGAACCAGAGTGCCGTTCGATAAGCAAAAGAGCATTGTCCCTGTGAAGTGTGACAGTGGGGGACTTTTGGTGGCTGTAGCGTGGATCTCCGAAGGCACTGTTTGTTGGTTCGGTGTTGTAACAGAGTTGAGACCCCAGAAGGTGCAAGGCCAAGGTAGATTTTTTTGACCATGGAGCAGGTGAGAAACTTTATGCGGTTTGATAGTTGGAGCCAGCCGGTCTGGGTGTACAGGTCACATGTGTGGGTGAGACGGTGAGCACCAGTGATGAGCCAACATACCATATTTAAGGCAGTTGAGAGGCATCTAAGGGCTGTGGTTGTGGCCGAGCCATAAATGATGAGACCATAGTCTATTACAGAGATCACAGAGCTCAGGATTGCAACCTTCAAAACTTCTGGCGTGAGGTGTTGTCTGTGTTTGTAGAGGAGACCAAGCCACGTATTAGCAGTTCTAGCTACATTATCTACGTGAGGTCCATAGGAGAGATTAGGGTCAAGCTGTATCCCTAAGTATTTGAAGGACCCCACCTGATCTATAGAGTGTTCCACTGGGTGGTGGAGATAGCCAAGTGGTGTAGCTTGTGTGGGTTATGAGAGCTTCAAAAGAGCAAAGATTTGGTGTTCTTATCGTTGAGGACCAGTTTATGATTAAGAAACCATGTCTCTACAGAACTGAAACCAAGTTGAAGGTTGTGTTGAAGAGTTGCAGGATCTTTGTGAGTGGAGAGACAACAACATCATCGGCATATAGTATGATCTGCTCAGAGCAGTGGTAAGGGAGGTTTAAGAAAGGCTAAAGGAGGTGGCCCAGTATGGATCCCTGTGGGACACCCGAGCGAACAGGCAGGGTGTCAGAAAGCGCGTCAGCAATTTTTACTCTCTGTGACTGGTTTTCTAAGTAGTTTTTAAAACAGAGAGAAGAGTCAGGTGATAGCCCGGCATTCAGTAGTTGGTCAATTAGTAGTCCATGGTGTACTGTATCGAAGGCCTTGGAGAGGTCGATGAAAACGGCCCCTGTGAGAAGGCCGATGTCAAGGGATTTGTGCAAAGCTCCAGTGAACTCAAGAAGAGCTGTGGTGGTGCTGTGACCTTTCCGGGAACCGTGTTGTTATGGACAAGGTATATTATTTATCAAGTGGTCGGTAGGATTGATCAGTCACAATCGCTCAGTGCCTTAGAGTGAGGGGCAGTATGGAGATAGGGCGATAATTTGAGTGATTCGTCTTATCCCCACTTTTATGGACAGGTGTCACGGTGGCTGTTTTCCATAAGTCCAGGAATTTTCCACAGCTGAGAGAGAGGCTTAGGATTTTTGTTAATGGATGAATTACCTCATTGACGGTGAGCAACAGAAGCTCAAGGTCCAGGGTGTCACTACTAGATCTAGATTTAGAGATAGCTGCAGTAAAATAGCAGCGAGCTTCATTCAGCCTTACCTCCCTGAAGTAGAAGAGGGGATGGTTAGACTGTGGGGCTGAGGTATTTGGGGGATAGGCTCCGTTTTCGAAAATGTCATGGGGTAGGACAGCACTAAGGTCTGAAAAAGCCGTGTTAAAGATGTTTGCGATCACCTTGGGGTCATGGGTTGAGGATCCATCAACCATTAACATGGCTGGAGAGGTTTTTGGCTGCTTCCCTGTGACATCCTTGATATTGTTCCAGAAAGCACGTCCATTTCCCCATGTATTGGTGAGAGCGTCTTTGTAATAGGTGGATTTCGTGAGCTGGATGGCTTTTGTGCAGGCATTTCGTGCTTGTCTGTAATTTTGGATGTCCAGTTGTTTGCCAGTGGCCCTGGCAATTTGCCCAGAGGTGGTCCCTTAGTTTCAGCTGTAAGAGAAGAGGTGAGCCATGTGTTAGAGAGAGATTTGTTTTGCGTCTTTTAGCAGGGGCAAAGAGGTTGCAGGCTTAGTTGAAAATTGAGATGAAGTGATCAAGAGCCAAGTTAACATCTGTTGCTTCGTAGATGGGTAGCCAGTCTTGTAGAAGCAGGTATTGTTTGAGATGTGGAAGTTTTTCATGAGGAAGGACTCTGCTAGCGATAATTTTGGGAAGGGGCTTGAGGAATTTGTTAGACCGTGCACATATGACTGGGGAGTGGTCACTGAGAGAGTCTGGGAGAATGGTCGTACGAGAAATCCTTGTGGAGTGAGTAGTGAGGACCCAGTCCAGGAGGGTACTGGTGCCAGTCTTGTAGTTATTATATGTAGCTTCTATTTCTTTTATGTGTGTGCCCCAAGACAGATTATCTGTCATTGTGATTCCAAGATAACAAAAGCTTCTGACTCTCTAATTCTGAATTATCTAGAAATATCTTATGTCTTTTATCTTTTCTTTGTTTTGTTTGTTTAGATCATCACTTTCGTTTTGCTATAGTTTATCCACAGCTCTGCTTTTGTACACTCTTGCTAAAACTTTTAAAGAATTCTTTTGATCCCTATAAAGCTAGCTGACAATAAAACAATATCATCTGCATAAACCAGATAGGGCCACTATCGCTCCTCAACATGTGGTATATGAAATTCCGGGTCATACATCTTCAAAAAATCTAATTTAAGAATAAATTAAATAAAATAGGCAATAAAATACATCCTTGTTTAACTGATTTGTTGGTAGTGAATTTAGCACTTTTATCATCCACTGTGTTATATCTAACATGAGTTGTGTTATTACTGTATAAAGTACTTAAAATACCAACAAGAACCTTTTCAATTTCATGGCCGAGACAATTGCTACTCAGCAGTATGTCTCGGCCGGGAGAGTTGGCTGTGGAGTCCATCACAGCAGTGACCCCTGCGGCTGGACCAAGGAGCTTGTTCCTGCTACACAGGGGACAGCTGCGGCTGTGCAGGGTCTATACTGTCATGATTCATTCCAGTGGAGGTGGGAGCATCAAAAATTGGGGAAAATGGTAGAATTTGGGCTCCATGAGGTTTCGCCTACCTTTGTGTTGTTGCCCAGACAATGATCCTCACTGGATTATCCTCGAGGTGGGGGGGGGGATGGTGCTCCTCCTCTTCCTGGCCCCACCATGGAAGGGGAAACATGGGGTCTCTGCATCTGGTCTGAGGGAGGTAGTGGGACAGAATGGAGCTAATTGCCTGAGTTCGGCCCAGAGGAGAAAAAACAATATGAAAAAAAAAGGCACACCTGACAGCCATCTTTGCACACAGGCTGTGGACTGGTATGCCGATGGAGGCCCAGGAGAAGGTGGTCAGGTTCTTTTTGCAAGGGCCTAGAGCACCTGTCCCCATCGTTGGTGAACCGTCACTACCTTGGGACCTTCTTCAGTTTCTGTTTATGCCCATGGGCAAGCTATTTGAACCTATGTACATGTCTGAGACGTCACACCTGTCATGGTTAGATGGTCTTCTTGGTGGCTATCATGTCATCCAGAAGGATTTGTGAGCTCCAGGTGCTCTTGGTGGTCTCCTTATCAGTCTTTCACAAGAACAAGGTCATTGTTCACCCCAACCTGAAGTTCCTTTTGAATGTCACATCAAAGTTTCACCTTAACCAGGTGATTAACTTACTAGTATACTTTACTGACCCAACCTCGGAGGCCAGTTGCAGGCTCCATAAGCTGGATCTGCGGAGGGCACTCTTTTATTATAAGGAGTGCATAGTTGGAGTTCGAAGTGAGGCTCGCCAATTGTTTGTGGCATATGCTGAAGCCAGGTCTAGCAGACTGGCAGCAAAGTGGACAGTTTGCAGGTGGATAACATCTTGCATTGATCTTTACTGTAGGTTGGTTGTTAGGAGCCTCTCAGAGGGTGTAGGGCTTATTCCACCAGACATACTGCTGCCTTGGTGGCTGCCTCCAGAGACATCCACAAACACAAGATCTGTAGGTCTGCTACCTGGAGGAAAGCACACTCCTTCACCTCCTATTACAGCATTGACATTATGTCACATCGGGATGCTGCTTTTGGAGGCTTGGTTCTCCAATCTCTGTTCACTAAACAGGTGCACACCTTGCCCCCTCCTCTCTGAGAACTGCTAGGAGTCTGCTAGAGTATGGCTAGTGAACTATATCCATGCCATTACAAATGTAGGTTACTCACCCATAACTGTACTTCTAGGAGTGGTATATAGTTCACAGGTTCATAGGTTGGAATTGAATAGGAGGTTAGAAACCTAGTATGACTCGCCGCATATCAGTGGTACATTCTAGTTAGTTCACTTCCCATGTGCTCACCTAATAATGTTTTGAACATTTCCATAATACCACTAGAGACTACAGCCCAGATATTCAAACTGCGCCATAAAAGTCCCAACAGCAGGAGCAGGTGCAAGTCCATTGCGCCCATGCGCAATATTCAAACACTGCGCAGGTCAAGATGTGCCTGCAGCACACGACTGAATATTGCACCAACTGTGCCATAGCGTAACCAGGGATGTGCAGTGGTGCAGGTCAGCTGCGCAATAGCACAACCATGGATGCTCAGTGGAGCAGGGCAGCAGCGCAACAGCACAACCAGGGATGCGCAGGGACAGGATGCAGGAGCCCACCACCCATGGTAGAGATGGGCAGAGGAGCACACAGCAGAACAGACATCGTACCCCACACCCCATGCACTGCACAACTGGAGGAGAACTGGAATAACCACTGGCCCAGGGACACCAGCAACAAACCCACCACCGGGCATGGTGCCCCAGCACACCCCTTGCAAGCTGTGACCATCACAAGGATGCCCGGCCACCCTGTGCCACACCATCCCACCAATGCAGAGCACACCCTGCACCATGATCCCCATACACCCTTCCCAGGAGTAGCGCCCAACAGTGCAGGACACCCCATGCATGCCACCACCCCCACTGTGACAATGCAACCCTGTTCACCACGGAGCCATGCAAGGCAGCCCCACCAAGTGCACCCTGCTGTGGGCGGCAGCAGACAGCAATGCAACAACAGCATACACAGTGCCACCCTGCACATCCCCCCTGAGGTACAGCTGAGAGACTGAACATGCGTCAACACACGAGGTACCCCACATGCGACAGGGCATGCCCCAGACCCCACCACCAGCGGTACAGCACCCTGCACACCCTCCCAAGGACACATCCCATCCCAGCATTGGCCACAACAGCCAGCACAGACACCCACAGTGGTGCATGGAAGCATCGCCACACAGGATGCAACACAGTGCATGGACAAACACCCACCCATACCCAAGGGCACACCAACACAGGGACACAGTAGGGTCAACCATGCCCCTGGTCGTGTGGCCACGGCTGACGTGTACACACTGCCAGCACCCCTACATTGCACAGGTGCACCAGCCACCTTGCGCAGGCACCATGAAGCTGTATGCCACCAGCATGCTGGCCGGAGCACAAGTGACAAACAGTGGAGCACATCCCTGCAACAGACACAAGCGACAGCATGGAGGTGGGACAACAACAGTGGAGGCCACAGTGCCACCCGAGGCAGACGGTACCATACTGGTGATACATAGATACATAGACAGTGTTGGCAGATAAGGGCCTATGGCCCACCCAGTCTGCCCATTTGAGCTTGTAAGTTCAGTTTGTTTTCCTAGAAGTCTGTTGCCCCATACCCTGACCTCCAGAATTCCTTTATGTCTATCCCATGCATTCTTAACCTGTGATTGTTTCAGCCCCACCACTTCCTCTGGCAGGGTGTTCCACTTGTCCACCACCCTTCTGTGAAGAAATTCTTCTCACATTTCCTCTGAATCGCCCCTCCTCCAACTTCATCCCATGCCCTCTAGTCCTGGAACATCTTTTCGCTTAAAATAGTGTTTTCCTGCACCCTGTTCCTCCCTGTAAGATACTTGTATGTCACTATCATATCCTCTCTCTCCTTCTCCTCCAGGGAGTACATGTTCAGTTCCTTCAACCTGTCTCTCATAGGACTTGTGATGCAATCCATGCACCATCTTTGTTGCCCTCCTCTGAACCTTCTCTACCCTGTCTATGTCCTTACATAGGTAAGATCTCCAGAACTGTACAGTGTACTCAGGTGGGGCCTCACTAGTGTCTTGTATAGTGGAATTATGACCTCCTTTTCCTGCTGGTGATGCCCCTGCCTATGCATCCCAGCATCCTATTTGCTTTACCTGCTGCCTTGTCACACTGTTTCCTACCTTGAGGTCATCAGAGATGATAACCCAAGATCCCTTTCCTGCTTGGTGCATGCTGTATCCTCACCCCTAAATGATATATTGTGCCAGGGTTTTTGTGCCAGTATGCATTATCTTGCACTTCCTTGCATTGAATTTCAACTGCCAAACCCCTGACCATTCTTCAAGTTTCTGCAGGTCCCTTCTCATTCTGTCTACACCCTCTGGTGTGTCTACTCTGTTACAGAGCTTTGTCTCATCAGCGAGCAGTGAAATTCTGCCTTCTAGGTCCTGCGCAATGTCCACCACTGACATGCCAGCGGACCGTGCAGGTTACAGACATGCAAGGGTGTCAGCTGCACAGGCCATGGATGGTCTGACAGGTGCACCATGGACACAGTGCATGCACCATGGACCACTGCACACAGTCATCCAGTGCACAGGGAATAACACACAAACCACAGACCGTGACTGATAGCTACGCCCACACCATAGTCGCTTCCCCTACAGACACACACACATGCCCATGACTGCACCACCCTTGATGCCATGCACACCACTGCAGCTGAGCACCTGTAGCCGGCTGCAAATCAGAGACCACCACAGTAGGCATAACAAAACAAATGTACATTAAAAGATAGAAAACAACTATTTACAAATATGTACACAACAGTTGGGGGTGAGGGTCACAAACCAGGTGGGGGTGGGTAAGGTCAGGGGTGAACAAATGGTAGAGGAAGGAGGGTGTGAGGGTGGGTCGGGGGGTAGGGTTGAACCTGGGGCATGGGATCTTCAGCTGGTGCCCGCTCCTGCTCCTGTGGCGCCTCCATACGTCTCCTCCTGACGCCATGCTGGTCCATGTGCTGCAGGATTTCTAGTGAGGTACCTGCCACCTGTAGCAGCCCCCGCACGGCCCTCTCCAGCTGCATCATCCTCCGTCCATCTAGGACAAGGGAGCAGAGTCAATAGATGTGAATGCCCATCCCCCTGCAGCCCACCCATTGTGCATGGCATACAGCCATGGGACACGCCGCTGTGATGGTATGCAACCACCCACAGTGATCCTGTCCACGTGACTTGCCCACCCAAGCGCACACAGCCATGCGGACCGCTGCACACACCCACCGCCCAAGTCCCGCACAGCACCACCGTGGCTGTACAGTGACATGGCTATGCGGTGCGAAGGCAGTGGCACAGCCATGTACCCAGTGCACCCATGGACCACCAGCGATGCACACCCACACATGCAGTGCAACTGGACAGTGCTGACTGTACCATGTGGCGTGCACGGCAGTGGTGTCAATGGATGGTGGCCATGCCCCGCTGCCTGCCCTGCAACACAGCATGCACAGAATATCCTGGAAGAAAGGCACTCACCATCATCGGCCTGATCTGGGCGCTGTACTAGGATGCGACCAGCTGCCTGTGGCTGTTGCCCAGCTCCCCTACCCATGCCTCGGTGTCGGTCTTCTTAGGCTCGGTGCTGCTCTTCAGGGCCTAGGGTGCAAACATGGAGAGGGGAATATCAGTACAATCCATTATCAAAGGCCCCCCACCCCCAGGTGTGTGCGATCCTGCACAGCCCAGCCATGTCGCAACCCTCCCCAATACCACCTCCAACCAACACCACTGCCTACACAGGGCCCTACCCCGTGTGGTGGACACATGCCCACTCACGATGCCTATATGGAGCGCAACCCAGTGTATGGATAGGCACCTACCTGGTTGTGGCACTGCGCCTCTCCTGGCACGTGCCCTCAGGCGGTCAAGCCTGTCTAGGTCCCTCCGTTGGAGGTCCCCGTATCTGTGGCGACATTGCTCCACAGTACGGTCCATTCCTGTGGCCTCCTCAAGTGCCACCGTCACCTCCTCCCATACAGCACTCCTGGCCCTGTCTAGGGGTGCATTTCCAAACAGTGCCCCAGCATGGGGCTCCATTATGGCCATCAAATTGGCCAGCTCCACCTGGCTCCAAACAGCAGCCCTCTGTCTTGCCATCGCTGAAGCTGGTCGGAGTCAAAATGGCACTCAGTAGCGCACGTCCACCACGTGCAGATGCTGCGCAGTACAGAGCTGCCATTCCCCATCGTGCTGTCACGGAACAACATGATAGTGGTGCACCCATGCGGATGCATGGCACCTAGGGGGCAAAGGTCGGGCAAAGGGTCAAGGGTCTCTCACACGGGACCGCCACGGTCGATTAGTACTCCCTCGTGCGTGTAAGCGCGGTTGGGTGCCTGTGGCGATGCCCTGTATTGGCCTACCGGCTATTGGCTCCATGCCGTCTCTGATTGCCCCAGTGCAGGCGCCATACATGCCAGACAGCGCACTAAGCGCCACTGGCACAATAGTGGCCGTGCCCTGCACTGCCTCCCGTGTACCATACGTCAGCTGTAAACATCGGCGTCAACACCCTGAGCATGTGCGGTCCGGTGTCCACTGCGCCGCGTCACAGAAACTGCGCTCATGCCAGAACATAGTTCAACACAATTGCGCAACAGCACAATATTCAGCCGGCATATGCAAATCAGCTAGTCAGCAATTCAGTGGCACAGATACTGCATTAGCATCCACTTAAAATTGAGCCTCGCCTCATTTGCATGCGTTGCGCTATATAAATGCGACATTGGGCTGCAGAGGCCATAGTCTGGTTTTGCAGTCTATTGTGGTGAGTTGCATGCTGTTTGGGAGTGTGGACTGTGGTGTGTGGGAGATGCATGGGACTGCACAGTCAGAGTAACACCTGTCATTCCCACAGGATCAATGATGAGCGACGTGAGGTGGAGGAGGAACAGAGAGGCGTGGGGAGACGGAGGAGGCCAAACTTTACCAAGGCGAAACAAATGCCCTGTTTGGGGCCTACCTTGACCAGAACCACTGCTCAGTGGACGAGCGAACACCACAGGCCTGTGCTGTGGCATGGGGTGAGCGCGTGCCGTCAGCCAGCATGGCAGCCACCAGCGGTCCATGCAGGAGTGCAAGAAGAAGGTGGGCACTGACAGGAGGAGGATTAAAGATAAGGTGGCTGCCATCAGGGCATACGGGCTGCAACTGGTGGGGGACAGCCCGGCCGTGCAACGCCTGATGCCACAGGAGGGAGTGGGTTGCCTTGCAGCACTGACGTTGTGCCATCGAGTGGTATTCTAGGTGGTGGCTTCCAGATGGGTGGCGCCCGTCACTGCATAGTAGGTCCTGATCTGTCACAGCCAGGGGGGAATGCCACAGGCAGGGTGGCAGATACATTAATGCTACTGTGTTCCCTTACAGCTCCTGAGCGTCTACATGGGTCAATGGTGGTGGGCTTGTCCACTGAGGGCGATACCCTGAACACAGAGGAGGGCCCATCCACCTCCACAGGTGTCCGAGTGTCAGGACGACTGTGGGCCCGCCTGGTTGTCCAGACTGATGTTGGTGGAGCAGGTGCGGAGGAGGCCCTGCCCGTGTCCCAGCGTGACAGCGTCCATGGATGCCAGCATGCTGAGACTCGGACTGGTGCTGGATCCGTCACTGATGATGATGGAGCTCACATCATGGACAGTGATACGTGTGGCTCGCAGGATGGCTGCACAGCAGGTTACAGCATGGGCATAGCTGTGGGTGGTGCTGCCGTGGAGGCCTGCGTGACATCACAGTCCCAGCCTGTGCCTGTCTGCACCAGTGGGGCAGCACTGGTGTGTGTCCAGGACAGTGGGGCTTTTGCGGCTGCTGCGGTGGCACTGTTGAGCCCTGGAGAGCGGCGGCTGGAGGGGCAGTGTCAACAGTTGGCCAATGGCGATGGGGGGACAGTGTCGGGGGCAGTGTCAGTGCACCGCCTGTGGATATGCCCAGGCATGACCCTGGTGTGCAGTGCCCAACCTCAAGGGGTACTGCCCAGCACGGCCGCAAACACCATGACGGACAGCATGCCGATCAGGTGGATGACCTCTTAGATAAGTGCACCTGCATACTCCATGAATCAGTGGATCAGCAGATCTTACTTCGAGATAGAGCTCTTGCAGCAGGCCATAACAATTAGGACTATGCCGCAGGCACTAGGACCACACGGAAAATCTTCTGCCAGCAATACCAAAGGACACCCGACCTGGCCCCCGCCTGATGTCGGTCAGGTACAAGAGAAGGCGGACCAGCCAACCCAGTTCTTTCCGCCACGTACCACACACGTGAGCTAACTGCTGCCTGCAATTCTGCAAGCGAGAAAGGATCTACAAGCAAGTTTTGGCGGTTTACCATTTTTTTTACACGACTGACACCAATGATTACCGCTAGTGGGCTCAGTTTTCCCAGTGTTTGTCATACTTTGCCTCGGTGTTTACGCCGTGGAACGTCAGTGAAATTTCTTCAGCGGGTTCGAAGTATTCCGGCGTCTGTTTCCCAGAACACCAAACAATGATGCGGCGGCAAATTCCGCCAAAGATGGTCATCGGTGCGTTTTTGCGGCCAGGCCAGAACCGCGAACTGCGCCGACTGCCAGCTTTAAGCCGGACACGCATCCGATGCCTAAGGCCCTGAAGGCCTACCTTTCAGAAAAATGGACTACACTCATCCGAGGAAGAAGAAGGAAAAGCGTCATAGTAAAGGCGCGATCCGTCGGTCCGCTCATGGTTGCGACCTTCCCGAAGACCCATCACCGGACTCGGGAAATCGCCACGCTCGTCTCGGCTAAGGCCGCCCGTCGGAGCAGCCAGCAAGCAGGTGACTCGTCAAAGTCATCGCAAGTCCGTGGGGTACCTGTTTAAACCCGACCACGGCACCGGCCCGCCTGCTAAAGGTGCGCCTGCGGAAGCTTAAAGGACTCTCCGGCCCCTGCAGTCACCCATGGTCGGTTGCGGTACGACTGGTTGAAGGCCAAGACCGGGGTCAGTTGTTCCTGCCCGCCATGCCGTCGCCCAGTCCTCCCCGGGCCATCAGAGAGTCGCTGGCGCGATCAACTGCTCAGAGACTTCTTTCCGCAGCGGCGGCTGAAATATTCTCCCTGGATGAGCTTAAACGCTTTTGAATTTTGGTGAGGCAGGTTCACAAGCGTACCACCCGTCGCCCGGCCAACACCGATGCGGATCCTGCGGGTGAACCACAGCCAGAGGCGAGACCTCTCCGTTGAGGTCCCAGGCGCCGTTTTAAGCGTCTACAGAGCTCGTTCCGCTCCAATCGAGGACCACCAGCGAAGCTCCATGGTTTCGACGGCGGCGGTCCGGTCGCGTTCCTGGAGCCTTCTCGCTCAGGATGGTTCTAACGATCGGTCTCTGACCGATGCCGGTCATCAGCTCCGTTAGCCGGTCCAGGGACTGTCTTCGGACCGTCGTCGGTCCCACCATACTAGCGTCAGTAGGCATGAACCGAGGCAGAACAGACTACTCTAGGTAGGATAGTTGGTCCTCCTCTTCCCGTTATCCTCTTGCGTCCCTCAGCCTCAGCGCTCCCCGAGGAGAGACATACCTCGCTCGCCTCGAGACGATCCCACTCCATGGGCGTCACCAGGCATATCCAGGCTTCAATAGTGGGACGGAAGACCTGGACCCAAACGCTGAAGTTGGCCAAATACAAGGCAGAATGAGCCAAAGTCTTTGGTCATTCCTCTCTGGTGGATACTTTTCAGGACAGCTAGATCCACCTGGCTGCGCCAGCCTCCATCACGGTGGGCCCCAAAAGTTGGACAGGCACACAAGGCTCGAGGCTGAACAACGGCGCACACCTCAGGCAGACTCCACTGTGATCACGACTGCTCACGACAAGTCGACAGCGGCGACACCTCAACTCCCAACCTCCTGACTTGAGTCCATTACCTGAATCAGGTGGGCAAGAAAGTTTGCTGCTTCACCTGCTCCAGTGATCCAAAACTCCTGCATATGGTGCAGTTCCAAGAATCGTTGTGGGAACGGGTCTTGAGCTGGCACAGGCCATGCCAGACCAATAAAGACACAGCTCTGGCCCTCTTACAGTCGGGCGGACATGAAACTCATGTTCTGAGGCCTCGTCATACTGCAGATCAGACAGCCAAACGCCACCTCTGGGGGTTGTCTCAGGCGCCATGCCTAGTTGAGGCTTCAGACTTCCACAAGGATCTGCAGTCGGTATCCGGACCTCGTTTCAGGGCTATTTTTGTTTGGGCAGGAGGCGGAGGCTTGATCTCCCATCTCCGGGAGTAGCGGGGTAGTCGATCTGGTGGTCCGCCAGATGTACCGTGGCAATGCGCCGGCGCCCCCATCGCCGTCGGCTTTTATGAATATCGACAGACTTCAGACGGTTCCCAGCGAGGCAGAGGTGGCTTCACGATCTGAAACCAACAGTCTGGTGGACCTTCAGACGTGGGCCAAGTCCTCCCAGCCTCTCCCACCCTGGTTCTGCAATGACTCTTTCCACCCCGTGGTCAGGCGTCCCGGGGGAACTTGGGATTGAGGCCGCTTCTCCCTTCATTGAAGGGTGGGCTCTAATAACCTGAATAATGGTCTTGGTCATTCGGAGAGGACACCGTTGAATTCAGAGTTCCCATGTACTCTGGCTCTCCGTTATCCTCCTCTCACACTCCACTGGAAGGAAATTCAGCCCTCCTGCAAAGAGGCAATGAAAGTTCCATGCAGCAGGGGGTCAGGGGTTCTCCCACATTTCTGATCCAAAAAGAGGACCTTCGTCCCGTCTCCGTCCTTTAAATCTCTTTAAGTACAAAAAGGTTCAGGATGGTGACTCTTCAGTCTCCTCCCTCTGCTACCAGAAGTTGGCTCTGTTCTCTCGACATGCAGGATCATACTGTATATCGGGCTCTCCTCCTACAGGAAGTTTCTGGTTCCACTTCCTAAAGGCATTATCAATTCGGGTGCTCCGTGAAGCCTTTCTTCCCTCCATTGACTCTTTACAAATACTAGCAGTGATGGCTGTGGCTCTCGGCGATCGAATATCATGTTTTCCTTACCTCGATGACTGGCTTCTCTGCTCCATCAGGGGCGACCTCCTCGCTCTCTCGAATCCTATACTCTATTCGAGCTGGGATCACCCTGAACTTGAAAAAGTATCCCAGAGCCCAGCCAACCCTCACCCTCATAGGCGACTCTGGACTCACGTCAGGTGACTTTCTCCCACAGGACAGGGGTTCACCTACGAGTTGCTGAACCCGGATCTCCATAGCACCTCGGTTCCGGCTGGAACATCCTCAGTCTACTGGGCATATGGCGGCCATCCCAATAACCTAGCCCGCCTCCCACCAGAATCCCAATGGATGCTCAGGGTGCAGTGGGATCAATACTCCCGCGACCTGGGCAACTTTGTCAGGATCTTGGAGCCAATCAGGAAAGCGTTGCTTTGGTGGCGGACCCCAACAATCTGGAGAAAGGGGTCAGCTTTGATCTGGGCCTCCAGGTCGACTCTTGACGGATGCCTCAGACCTGGGTTGGGGCTCATCGCGGTGTTCACCCGAGCAAAGTCACCCGGGAACAGTCCTCACATCAATGTCTCAAAATGCGGTCCTCGACTCTTCAGGCATTCAGGGACACAGTACCAGCTCTCTTCTAGTTCAGGCCGGACAACATGGCGGTCGTCTTTACATCAACAAACAGGGAGGCACTCATTCCATCCTCTTTGCTGGGAGGCGATGAGAGTCTGGTACTGGGCGTGGAGCAGGCATTCGTCTGTCGCGTGCGTTCAGGAGTCTCAACAAGCTGGCTGGCGGTCTCAGCAGGTGGTGGGCCCGGTACTGGGTAGAGTGCACTTCAATCCATAGCGGATCAGCTCTTGGGGGTGGGGCCTTGAGCTAGATCTCTTTAAATCTCACGCAGAAACTACCCAGATTTTGCTCAGAGAACGTACCGGCGTTTTATAGCCAGCATTATCCCTTTGTTGGGCAGGAGGTTTCTTGCTCCCGCCCTTCCCCTCATCAAGGGTTCTGCTCAAACCTAGGCAAAGGGCACATGATCCTTATGGCCCCTAATTGGCCCGTTGGTTCCCACTCCTGCAGCGGTTGTCCCAGGAACCTCCAATCCGCTGCCCATATACTAGAACTACTGTCCAGGACCAGGGTTCTCTGGTTCACCCGGATCTCAATCCCTGCACCTTCAGCTTGCTCCTCAGGCGTAGCTAGACAGACCAGGGTTTCCCGAGTGGCTGAGGTCTTGGCGTCCATAAGCCTCTACTATCCACCCACGCTATGAAGTGGAAACGTTTATCCATTTGGGCCTTGCCACAACATTAGACCCGAGTGCCTGCTCTGTGAACTCACTTTGCAGTATCTTCTCTCTTTATCTCCACGAAAGGCTGAGCTGTTCCTCTATCAGGAGGTGCATATGTGATCTCGGCCTGTCATGCTCTAGTGGAGACAGGCATTGGCCAGTTAGTGGCCCAGCTTCATGAGGGTTCTTCATGAGACCTCCCATCGACCTATCACCCTGGGACCTCCTTTTTGTCGGAGCTCACCCTTCCCCTTTTGAACGCAGCGGTTGTAGCAATACTAACTTCCAAAGTTTGTTTCTGGTTGCTGTTACTTCCGCTCAAGAGTTTCGAGCTGCAGGCTCTGATGTTAAGAGACGTGTTTGGTTTCATAGGGAAAGGTTTCCCTCAGAACTAATCTAGGTTTCTTCCCAAAGTGGTCTCGAGTTGACCCTCAACCAGTCGGTTGATCTTCCAGTTTATTTTCCTTCCCCTTCCAATAGAGGGGAGGTTCTCCTCCACACATTGGATGGCCACAGGTCCCTGAGGTATTACCTCAATAGAACGATTCAACACCATAAATCGGAGCAGCTCTTTGAGGCTTTTGCGCCACAATGCTTGGGTCAACCGGTGTCCAAGCAGACTATCTCCAAATGGATAGTCCATTGCGTCTCGTTTTGCTACGAGCATCACAAGAAACCCCTGCCGGGTCCGGTTAGGGGTCACTCCACCAGGGGAGTGTCAGCTTCTTTTGCTGCGATGTGGAATGTCGCCATTCAGGACATCTGTGCGGCCGTGACCTGGAATTCGGTGCATACCTTTGTCAAGCATTACAGCTTGGATATCGTCTCCAGACGCCATGCTGGCTTCGGCCTAGCGGTTTTGCAGGGACTCTTGTCCTGAAGGTCTCTGGAGTCAGCATATTCCTCCTCCCGGGGTCGGCTACCTCTTCGCTATGGGACTGCTTGGGACTCAGTCCCTAGTGATATAGCCTGCTGCAAGAGCTCTATCTCGAAGTAAGATAGTACAGTTACTGCAAGGACTCACTGCAGATAGCAGTAGATCTTCGAGAGGAGCCTTGCAGCAGGCGCTGTTTTCTCCCGCCTTCCCCGGAGTGTGCAGGTATATTCTCTCTCTTATCGATGGTAGGCTTCGCCTCCTCTCTTGTCAGGCCTTCTGCTGGGTACTGGCGGGAGAACTGAGGGTGGAGCTGGGTCCGCCTCTCTTGTACCCGACCGACGCCGGGCGGCCGTGTCGGGGCGTCCTCTCCAGTATTGCTGGCAGAAGTTTTTTCAGTGGTCCTAGGTGCCCGCGTGCATAGTCCTAATTGTTATAGCCTGCTGCAAGAGCTCCTCTCGAAGATCTACTGTTACGGTAAGTCCTTACGTAACTGTACTTTGAGGCTTGTGACGGCAGTGGATGCACTCAGTGTGGTCCTGTGCCAGGCAGAGGAGCAGCGCAGCAGGGACATCGGTCTGCTCCTGGCAGGGATGGACTGGCTATGGAGGATGTGACCGCCGCCATTGACAGGCAGACACAGGCATTCACAGCTGTCATGGCCACAGTGGCACACAGTTATTTGCCCATGCGACACAGACACTGCGCAGTGCCATGTCCACCCCCCGTACCCGGCATCGTGCGACACCCTCTTGTCGACACCGGGTTCAGCTGTGGGCATCCCAAGCACGCCTGGCACAGGCATGTTCGGTGAGCTGCAGACCCCTGCTCGAAAACGGTCGCGTTCTCGCAGCGGCACCCCTGGGGGACCGTCGGTGCCACCCCATGAGGCCATTGGTCAGCCTGTCACTGCTGGCGGGTCTCGGCGGGGCCGCCCATGCATCCGTAGCAGACGTGGCACTGTGCCGCGTGACTGACCTGTCTCCCACCATGGCTGCTGTCTGACGCTGCCCTGTGTGCAGTGTGTTGTTCAACGTGCAGTGCATGGGTGGGGTATCCAGCCCTGCACACACACACACGTTCCATGTGCACACCCTCCTGGCTGCTGACCACTGTGGCGTGTGCATGATAATGCCTGTGTTGTGCTGTCCGCCACTGTGCAATAGTGCCCAGCGTCTGAGACACGCACAATGACAGGCACTGGGCGTGGTGGTCTGTGGACATGTGTGGCTAGGGGTGGCGGTTGTGGTCAGCATGCCTCCTACCCTTTGTGCATGTTATGTGGGGTGTGTGTGTGTGACTGCGTGCCGTGTTAGGCCTTACCCATCCCTGACGGCATGTGCGGTTCCATGCTCAGCCAATTCCCTTTACGACATGCACCCCTGGGGTTTGTCCATGCGTGTTTGTGGGTTGTGCACTTGCCATTGGTGGTTGCAGATGGCCCCATGACTTACCTGGGTTGGTTGAAGTGCTCCTCTGTGATGGTGTCCTGGTGCAGCTGCACCATCTGGATCAGTCGGGGGTCCCTTCGACCAAGGGGGGGCTGCCCATCACCATCTGCACCAGCGTCCTCATCTTCCCCATCGCTGTCCCCCTCTTCGACCTGTACAGCTGTCCCATAGTCATTGACCATGTTGTGCAGGATGCAACAGGCCAGGAATAGCCCGCAGGCCTTTGAGGGGCTGTACTGTAGGGCACCACCAGACGTGTCCAGGCAACGGAAATGTGCCTTCAGCATCCCGAGCATCTGCTCTATGAAATTGTGTGTGGTGGCATGTGCCTTATTGTACCATTGCTGTGATGGGATCACGGGCCGCTGGTATGGTGTGAGCAGCCAGGGACGGAGTGGATATCCACTGTCACCTGTGTGTAGAGGGTGGACATTAGTTTGGTGATCAGCGTTGCCCTGCCATGGGCCATCTAGGCCAGTACCCATGTCACCTCTGACTATGCCCCTCCCAAGATCCATGTTTTTCTGCGTGATTTGCATACTCACCCACTAGGTGGCCAGTGAGGATGTCCTCACTCTCGAACCTGTGGCACAGTGCAGACTGGTGCCAGATGAAGGCATCATGTGCTCCCCCAGGGTGCGTGGCACAGACATTGGTTATGCGTCCCCTAGCATTGCACACCACCTGGCAGTTGATGCTTGCATAGCCCTTCCGATTGATGTATGCAGCACCTTCCGGGCCAGGTGGCATGCGGATGGCCACATGGGTGCAGTCAATGGCCCAGAGCACGCCAGGCATACGTGCTACCCTGTGGAACTCTTGTATGTGTGCTGTGCACTCCGCCTGTGTGCTGAGGAAACGGATGTAATCTGCAGCATGTGGCAGCAGTGCGCTGAGGAATTGTGTGAGTAGGCGTGATGCGGCCGACTGGGTTATGCCTGTTGTATCCCCTGTTGGTCTCTGGAAGGTACCCGTGGTGGGCAGGCACATGACAGCTGTCACCTTTGTCTCCACTGACAGAGCATGGCTCCGTCGTGTGGGTGCCTGCATCTCATCACTGCACAGCTCACAGAGCCACCTCAGGATCGCCCGGTTCAGGCAGTACTGGACCACTATCTCGGTGTCACTGTAGTGCTCGAAGCTGGTGTGGGCTCGGTACTGCCTGTTGGGGACATACCACCGACGGGCCCTTCCAAGGCCACGCCCCCCTGCTGCCTGCCGTCTCACACCCCTCATTACTGCCACCATCTGAATGGTGGCACTGGCTATGTCCCTGGCTTGTGTTCACCCCCCCCCCGGAAGCTGTATTCCCGTTCCCCCCCACTGTCCCTTATGCTACTCCCCCTGCACTGGGAACACCTCCCAGATTTGGCTGTCCTGCCCAATGTCACTGCTCTCAGTCCACTGTGGCACTGCCCTTTTACTCCTGCACAGTGGCACAGGCTCCCCACTCTTTTCCTGGTAGTTTCCAGGTGTGCTCTGTCCTGATCCTGCCCAGTCCTGCTCACTGCTACTCGCTGCCTAGTTGCAGTCACCTCGCTCCCACCTCTGGCTTCCCTGTAACATTCTTGCGCCTCTCTCTTGTTCCTTTTTATTTTGGATCATTTCCACTATTGCGCAACTTCCGTTTGCTCCCCTATTGCGCTTGGTGCATGCTGTTGAATATCGCATTGCGCCATTTATTCATGGTTCCTCCCCCTTCAGTTGCACATGCATTCATTACCATTGCGTTCTTGCACATTTCGATTTGGGGGGGCGCAGCTGCCTCCCGCTGAATGTCGCACAATGGCACATTTTTGGACTTGCGCTGGTGCATCCCTTTTGAATATCTGGGCCTACATGTTCAGGCAATGCATTCCACACATCCGCCACCCTTTGGCTGAACAATCTACCTCTCCTCTCCTCTTAGTGTTGTACATATCTCCTCTTAGTCTAAGCACATGTGACCTGCTTGCTCTATTGTTTTGATTTTTATTTAATCCTGTGCTTTCCCAATTCCCATCATTGTTGACGGCTTTGTAAACAAAGCATAGGTGTCCTCTAATCCTTCTATACTCAAGTGAGAACATGCTCAATTCACCCAGTCTTTCCTGATATGACGTATTTTTTTAAGTTCCTAATTTTCATTGTTGCTTTTCTTTGCACTCTCGCCATCATCTTAGTGCTCCTAATACTCTGTGGAGCACAAAAAAGAACAAGGTATTCCATATGTAGTCTTACAAGCAATGAATATAGTGGTAAAGTTTCATTTCATTTTCATTTCATTTTATTGTATTGAAGGGTTAGACCTTTGAGAATTAACCCATTTAAAATGATGACCCATGGCAAGACAAGTAGGTTACAACAATACAAAATTTAGGACACATATAAGTAAAATTTACAGTAACAAACAATCTTATAAATATTAGGACAATGTTAGCCAAGTTGAGTACAACAACACTTTGTAATTTCATTGAATCAATAAACCATTGTTTAAGAATTTTGGTTCTATGTCATAAGGGCGATCGCTAAAAGGCTATCATCCTTATGGCAAGTGAATTTCGGCAAAGTACAACCCCAGCAACAGAGAAAATGGCACATGAAATAATAATTTTTACTTTTATGTGGGGGACATAAATTGCAAAAAATTTTGCACTTTGTTAATGCGCTAGTTAGGGTTAAAGTCACTAAGGCAGGGAAATGTGGCATTAGGGTTTCCAATCCTAACACCCCATGCCCATCCTGCACTCACCAGCAGGCATTGGGTGTGTGTGCCTTGGGGTTGTCAACCCTAACACTCACCCAATTCATAAATAAATAAGCAGAGATGGGTACAGTATAGGAGAATGGGGTGAGAGTTAGGGCTGATGGCCCCAAGGCACACCCCTGACACCTGTTGGTGTGTGCAGGTTGGGGGTGGAGTATTAGGGTTGGAAACCCTAACTCCACATTTCCTTACTTTTGTGGTTTTAACCCTAACTAGAGCATTAACAAAGTATTTTGCTATTTATTTCCTTACTTTTTGAGATAGCATAATCGTATCATTGTTTGCCTGTGGGAGCCCCATCCCTCCAAAGATGCATGTATCTATGTAGCTGTGGAAGCACAGGGCCTGATTTATAGGACAACGGTGACCAAATTGTCAACATAGCTATCTTATTAACCCACCTCATGAACTTGGTACAGAAAATTTTCAAATCTCCGCCAAAGCATAACTCTGCGCAACTGCAGCACCATTTCATGCCACAGGTGCAAAAACACATTTTGGCCAGGATTTGAAAAATGACAACTGTGACATATATGGGCACACGGTGATGAGGAATAAAATGCAGAAAGTGGCAACTTTTATGGCTTTTGCACTATCCAGATCTCAGAATCCGAAAGTCCAACCAGAAGGAAACTTGCCACATCAAGAGCTCTACCCTATGGGATAGCGCATGCCAAATTTCATACAGATCCATTGATCGGTTGCAGAGTTATTAAAGTACAGAATTTGAGGTTTAATATTAAACAGGCTACTCAACCCTATAATATATATGTATAGAAAGAATTTTTTATTTATTTGATTCACCAGGAATGTGGACTGGGCAAAAACCCATTTTCATCCATGCCTGGGGAAAGGGTAAGCACAACAGGAATACATACAAAATGATCTAATACAATACAGCACTTTTAAGAATCACAATACATTATACAGTCATACAGATAAAATCTTTACTCACCTGACATTCTGGCATTAACAGAGACATGACTAAAGCCCTCCATTCCTGACTCTATATGTGCAGTACAGAGCTATAAGCTGCTCAGTGCTGATCGCCTCTCCTCTAAAAGAGGAGGGGGGTGTTGCCCTCCTCTTCTAAGAACATTTAAACATTAAAGGCTCTGTACATAGCTCCTCTGTGCTGTTGTGAAATCCTTCATGCAATCCTAGTGCTGGGGAAGACAAAGAAACTTCATATGATATGTGCCTATAACCCACCAACATGTAGCATCACTGGTCTGAACAACATCATTGACTGTCTTACCAATCTAAAGGGCAGTTATGAGATACTGCTACTAGGGATCTAAATCTTGACATGCATGGAAAAAATGCTGGTACCTATAACTCTGTTCTAGGAAAACTGCTGCTCACTCAACTCATGAACTTCCCAACCAGAGTCCCTTCTGATGGCAGCCGTCATTCCCTGCTAGATGGGATTGCTACTAACAGAGTGGACAGAATCCTGGCAGCAGGCACGCTAGTGGACTCCATAAGTGACCACGTACCAGTCTGTTGTGTATGGAGTGTGTGCAGGCAGAAAGAAATTCAGTTTAGAGATTTCTTGAAACTAAATGTGGGGCACTAATAGTGGATGTGCGAAATGTGGACTGGTCTCCTTTCTGCCACACTATGGATGTTGAGTGTGCTCCAGCCTATCTCTTAACCATTATTCTGGCTCTTCAGGATAAACATCTGCCCCTTAAGAGGAGATGTGTACAGGACACTATGATGAGGATGCTTCACATGGACCTCCTGGTGGTGATGAAGGAAAGGGACAGAGCCTGGGCCAAAGCAAAGAAATCCTTACTACAGGGGGATTAGGAAGAGTATAGGCGACTGAGAAATGCTTGCAAGAGAGAGAGACATCCGGGACGCAAAAGGAGCCTATTGTAAGAAGCTACTACAGAACTCTGTGAGTGACTCCCAGGGCTTTTGGTCTCACATAAAGTTCCTACTGGGTCAAAGAAGTAAGACAGATATCACTGAAATGACACTGATACCATTCATTGTCACTGAAATGACACTGAATGGTATCGACTGTAACAGCCTGTATACTATAACCACTGCTATGAACTCTAATTTCTCCGATCTCTCGGAATACACCAACCTACTAGAAAATCCCCCTGATCCAGTCACTGCTGGTAAGGATAACAGACCATGCACTTTCAACCTAAGGATGGTAACTACAGGGGAGGTTCAACAACTCTTAAAATCCATCCCAGCCTGTGGATCTGCGGGGTCAGATGGAGTACTACCAAAATTCCTAAAAACAGCCACCTCTGCCTTCACCGCACCTGTAACGAGAGTTCTCAACCTATCTGTCACCACTGTAGTGGTACCAGCAGTCTGGAAGATTGCAAGTGTGGTACCTGTGTATAAGAAAGGTGATCCCCTAAGTTTAAATAACTACCACCTTATAACCATCCTCACTGTCCTAAGCAAGATCTTGGAAAAGCTGGTTGCAGCACAAGTGTCACAGTACCTTCATCACAGCAAGCTACTTACCCCTGCCCAGCATGGATTTAAAAAGTCCCATAGCACAAATACAGCGCTCATACAGCTCACCAGTGACATAAAACAGGCAGTGGACAAGGGCCTCCTCACTGGGGCTATCTTTGTTGATCCCTCTAAGGCCTTTGATTTGGTCAGTCATCTGTTACTGCTGGACCAGCTAATCTCACTCGGTTTCTCACAAGATGCCACCTCCTAGTTTGCCTCCTATCTCACTTGCTATACTCAGTTTGTGGAGATCAACAAAATCAAATCGGATCTTGCTCCTACCAGCCTTGGTTTCCCCCAAGGATCCATTTTTGGACCGTTGTTGTTCTTCTCTCTTTTTATCAATAACCTGCCTAAACCCGCTGGTCTCCCCTCTATCCTTTATGCAGACGATATGGTGCTTTACACCAGCAACAAGGACCCAGCATCCATAAACACCATGATAAAGACTGACTTCGACAGTCTGAACACCTGGCTGCAGCATAAGAAGCTCCTGCTAAATGCAAAAAAGACTGTGGCCATGATGTTTGGCTCTGCCCTCAAAATCAAGTCCTGTACTATACCTCTTGCAGTTCCTGGCCCTGATGGCCCTACCTTGGAGGTAGTGGACAACTTTAAATATCTGGGAGTCATTCTTGACCCTTCGTTCGACTTCACTCTTCACATAACCAACATCTGCATAGCTGTTAACTCCAAACTTGGTATAGCATATAGAGTCAGACCATCTCTAATGGCTGCTGCAAGACTAGCCATTGCTGAAGGGGTTCTCAAGCCGAGACTAACCTATGGCCTTATGGCTTTTCAAGACTCTAATAAAGGAGCTCTGCAAAAATGGGACACATGCTACAACAATATCTGTTATTTTGCCTCGGCTGTCCCCAAACCTACCCACCGTTATATGCTCTACACTAGTCTAGGGTGGCTGTCCCCCTCGTCCACTCGTCAGTATACAGCGAGCTGCCTCATAGACAGCATTATCCGAGCTGGATCACCCAAATCCCTGGCTGGTATGCTACACCATAGCTCTCAACCGTACCCACTGAGATCTGCTGGTAGACTGTTGCTCCACATCCCTCGAAGCACAACGACAATGGGAGAACGTGCTTTTGCTGCAGGTGCACCAAGGCTCTGGAATGCCCTCCCAGATCACATCAGGAGCTCACAGTCTCACCTGACTTTAAGAAAGAGCTCCACTTGTTCCTACAAGCTAATGACAAATGCTCCTGTGCCGTGCCCTGAGTCTCCCTTATACTTTTAGGCAACCCATCCAGTTAAACCTTAGCACTTAGTCACTTGCTTTAGCTAAAAGGTCGCCTAATCAGATGCTTCCTACTACAACACTACTTACCCCTAAAATGTCTTTTGATAATAACATAGTGTCCTACTGACTATATGCACTGCACTATTCCTTGTAACCTGATGCTGTTGTATCTTCATTTGAAGTTATGTTGTGTCCTACTGTCCTATTGTACTGCACTGTCTTACGTTATCTGACATTGTTGTATTTCTCCTGGGTCATGCCTGAAAATAGGCAGTTTCTGTCTAGTGCACTTACCCGGTAAACAAAAACTAAATAAAATGAATAAAAAATTGTCAAATCCTGCCTAAAATATGATTTCGCCAACCGACCGCAAAATCACCTTTTGGACGGCAGTTGCATAAGGACAGTCATAGTGTCTGTGAGGTGGGATCCCCAAAAGGCCATGTTGAAAATTTGAGGTCAAAATCTAAAAAATGGCTAAGTTATGCATAAAAGTTGAACCCCCCATTGAAATACATTGAAACGCATTTACCTTAATTTCTCATATTGCAGTCGCCAATTCCAGCAGCAAGATGCGTCTTCGATTGGAGAGTGGGTATCGAACCTGGTACCTGTTCAGGTGAGTGAGGGTATGTGGGGGTGTACTGGGGGTGTGTGGGATGGTACGTGCTGAGTGGAGGGCTGATCGGCAAGGGACTGATTTTTTTTTTTCCAAAGAAAAAAAAAAACATAGAGGGACTGTTTTCTTTATTTTAGGTTTTGGTCACACAGGGAGGGTGAGGGGTGCCACTAGACACCAGGGAATATGAAAATGGGAAGAGAATGGTGATTGGCTTGTGGGGGTGACATTAGACATCAGGGAAATAGGCAGCGGCGACTGGAAGATAGGGGGTGCTACTAGACACCAGGGAAATGGGGAATGGCAATTGGAGGGTGGGGGGAGGGACTGCTACACTACAGAAAAGTATTACATATGGAATCGGTGACCGGAGAGGGGAGAGGGACCACTACACTATGGAAACTAAATATTACATAAGGGATCAGTGACCACTACGCTATCAGAAAGTATTACATATGAGATTGGTGACTGGGGAGGGGGAAGTGACCATGACACTATGCAAAATTAATATTACATATGGGATCAGTGACTGGGGAAGGGGGAGGGACCACTACACTATGGAAAATCAATTACATATGGGATTGGTGACCAGGGAGGGAGGGACCATTACACTACATAAATAGAAAACTAAGGGAAAGACTCGGAAAAGGCTTTTTTCTGTGTGTTAGAAATCCTTTTTCATGACTCTTGATCCTTTTTCATTTGAACAAAAATTGATTCACAAAAAAGGATCTTAGTGAGTTATGAAAAAAGGATTTAAATAGTTAAAAAAAATGTTCAGAGGCAATGGGAGCTATAAACAAATACTAAGTGAATCTCATCAGCTCCCGATGAGCAAGATACATGTTTGGATGTCTGTAAAAGAGATCCCTGGACAGTGTTATGGCAGTTTGTTGTGTGAAAAAAAAGAAAATAAGATGGCGGATCAGAAAACAGTTAATTTTTTCTGGCGTAAAAGGATTGGCCCCCTCATGCAAAAATATTATTTTTCGTGAGGCCAAATCCTTTTTCAAACCCATTCCTCTATCCTGGAGAGTGATCTTCCCATTGAAGGTAATGGTAACTAAAAAATTCAATAGCTTTGCAGCAGATTAATATTTTTTTCACCAAACAAATGCATGGCAGTTCTGTTACCCAAGCTGTTTCTACCATAAAAAATTGTCACCAAAATTCCACCCTATCTGGGCGCATGGCGATGAGGGAAAAAATGTGAAAAGTAGCAACTTTTAAGGTTTTTGCACTATCCAGATTTCAGAATCCGTATGTCCAACCAGAATTAAACTTGCAATATCAAGCATTCTGTCCTATGGGACAGCGCCTGACAACTTTTGTGCAAATCCATTGATTGGTTGCAAAGTTATTAAAGTACAGAATTTGAGGATTAACATTAAACAGGCTACTCAATCCTATAATATATATGTATAGAGATAATTTTTTTTAATTGATTTAGTAGGAAGGTGGACTGGGCAAAAAGCCCATTTTCAGCCATGCCTGTGGAAAGGGTAACAACAATAGGAGTACATACAAAGTGATCTAATACAACACTTTTAAGAATCACAGTAGATTATACAGTCATACAGATAAAATTTTTCGTATAAAGCACAATATTTACAATTAGAATTGTACGCATTTGGGCAAATTTCAGGTGTTGTCATTACAGCAGCTTCTTAATTGCTCTTCCAAATAATTTGTAGCTTCCTTTTTAAAGGAATATTTCTTTTCATTTATATCAATCCCATATTTTATTATATTCAGAGTTTTGGGCCATAGGTTGTAATAGATCGTTCAGCTGTTTTAGTAACTATCCTATTTTCTTGAAATACGTTCAATTAAATTGTTCTAAGCATTTTGGATTTATTCACTCTTTTAAATCTATCATGCAGAACTTTTGGTCTTTCTTGATTTACAATCTTATGCAAGAACATCATTGCTGAATACTGTTTTCTGTGTTGAGATGGCAACATTCTAGACTCTTTTTTGCAGATTGCAGTGGTGTTCAAATTTGCTACTTCCTGTTGCAAATCTCAAAATATTACTAAAAACAACTATGTACCTTTGTAACACTGAACTTGATACATTTATTAGCAGTAGCGAATTATATTCTAGGGCAGGCAAGAGCACATGATGTGCTATCATTCCTTGTACCTTCTCTGTTAGACTACTTTTGTTTCTATATAAGTAACCCAATTTCCTATGGATTTTACTTGTTACCTTAGTGACATGTTCATCAAAGGATAATGTATTCTCTAATGTTATACCCAGATACTCAAAGGTCTCTGCTTCATTCAATCCTACACCATTTTCCCTGTTATTTTCATAGTAGTATTTTGCAGCCTTTGTTTAATTCCAAAGACCATAGTCTTCATTTTTTTTCCCATTTAATAATAATTTGTTTTTCACAAACCACTCTTGCAAACTCTAATAGGCTGCTTGCATTTTCAGTTCTAGGTCCACTCCTGTCCTTCCCATATAATATAATACCATATCATCTGCATACATTATAGTTGACACAGTCTTGCAGATGTTTGGCAGGTCATTTAAGAATGTAGAAAACAGGAACAGACATAGAACTGAACCCCTGTGGCACCCCAGTGTGAATTTCTTTTATCACAGACCTAGCACTACCAATTTTCACCAATTGACTTCTACCCATTAGAAAATGTTTAAACCAATATATTTACTGGTTAGTGGCTATAAGCAAGGACCCTAGAATTCTGCGGCTGCAGAATTTTGCGCAGAACTTGCAATCTACCGCAGAACTTCTGCGGTGCCGCAGAATTCACTCTTCTTGGTGATTTTTTATAAATATTTCTGTTTATCCATAGAATCTGGTTCCCTTCCCCTCTTTTTCTATACAAAACCCCCCCCATATGCTCATAATGTGGTGTTATTATTGCTATAAGATCATACATTAGCTAATGAAATGGCTGCATTCTGCAACAGAAATGAACAGTCACTTATCTACCACAGCTCCCACTGCCAGAGACGGTGGCACAGCACATCATGCATGGTGATATTTGCTCAACCTGCACTACAGACTAATACAATTTTCAGTCCTACCTTATTGCACTAGGTTCAGCTTAAACAAAAGCTTGTCAATGGCACAGACCTGTTAAATCCATACCTCACTTTGTACAAACTTATTTGTGCCTTTAAGGTATAGAGATGCCATCTAAAATGAATAACTGATAAAATGAATTTAACTGCCATTTTATAATATAATAAAGTAATTATTCCCAGAAAAGAGGAATATAATAATATGTAGACCTGTTGAAAGAATAGACCTGTTAAATAAATAATTGCACTGTACACATTTTTGCCAGGGTTATTGATTACACATTGTCATTGGTTGATAGAATCACCTAAAAGTTATGTAGAAATGTTGTGTGCAGAGACAGCTGTTGGGCCAAAGGGAAGCATGCTGTGTTTCCGTGCCGGCAACTCAGGTTCAGAGATTAGCTCTGGGAGCTGGCTGGGCAGCACAAGAATTGGTGGAACACATCACTGCTCGGAGCCTGGGAAGGTATGGTGCAGTGTTCTGTCACACGCTGGACACATTGTGATGGGCTGGAGAGCTCTGTCCCACAATCGGTTCACATGCATGTCATGGCCTGATGGTGTTATGTAGTGTGTCTGGGGAAGCAGGTTGACATGAAAAATAAGTTGTACAATAACTCCTCTATTCTGTTTATTCCATTCCCAATGGGACCTGTATGAATGAGGATGCAATTTCATGGAAATTAAAAAAAAAATATATATATATATATATATATACACACACACACACACACATATATATACAGTGTCTCTGTTTCTCTCATTATACACACACACACACTCACAAACACACATATTTGTATGTATGTTACAGATTGCATATAAATATATAAGTGATACACAGTGGGAACCTCATGAGTGGTGTAGAAAGCACATACAAATATATAAGTGATACACTGTAGAGACCTCATTAGTGGGATAGATAACATGCATATAGAAATACCTTATTTATCACATAAGGTCCCTTCTGCATATGTCATTTATGCAATAGGCTAGGACCTCAAGGGAGAGACATTTGTTTTGCTTTTTTAGGCAAAAAAAATATTTCTATAAGTCTGTTATTTTTTGAAATAGTGTTACTGTGCTTTCCACCATCCTGATTGTTATAACCATTGCCATGAAAGTGAAGTCAGGATGACAAGCTGACACTGTGATGTGGTAGTTTGTTAGTGCCCATAGAACTTCTTAGAAAATTACAAACCACCCGCCCACATGAGAAGTTCTCAGGCAAATGAATCTTATACCAGAATTTGGTCCCACTGCCCAGAAAAGTAGGGGCCTTGGCTATAAGCCTCTGCCAGCAAGTGCCCAACAGCTCCATAAACTACATATGTGGTTTACGGAGCTCTGTAAACCACGGGCACACAAAAACCAAAGCAAAACCTTAGAAAGCCATCGGACAAGCTGTTCTTGTGCTGCACGTCCAGTAGCGCTAGTTTTTTCACACAGTCGGTGTGAGGCACAAGCTTCTCGACAGCTCCACAATACCTCATGAAGCAATTTTTTAAACTTAATTAAATCAAACAGCGATATGTTCTTTAAAGTAAATATGACAACAGCGTCATGATTTAACCCCCTGAACAACATTGACAGGCACCAATTTATAGAAGAACAAGAAAACAAAAATACAAAAACAAAATCCTTGGAACCAGTAAATATAAAAAATAAAACATGGGTAAGTGTGTTTTAATGGGGATTTTATGCACATCCTCAGTGTGTGATGCCCATATAAATACCTCAGGCTTCACCCTTAGGGTTTATGAGGCATCACACACCTCAGGTGTGCATAAAATCCCCATAAACCACACTTAACTATGCATTATTCTATATGTAATGTATAATCAGAAACTTCTAATTTTTGCAATTTTTGTATCAAGATGGGGTTGTCCACCAAGTTGAAGGTCTTGGTCAGGTCAATAAAAACTCTGCCCGTAAGCAGGCCTTGTTCAATTCCATCATAGATGTCACCCATCAACCTGACCGAGGCCGTCAACGTGCTGTAACCCCCTCTAAAACCATACTGATCTTGGGTCAGTAATTAAAATATGCTGTTAATTGACCACACACTATTTTTTCTAACAATTTGGCTAATACAGGAAGTACTAAAATTGGTCTATAGTTTGTAACCAACTGTTTATCACCTAACTTAAATATTGGAGTTTTAATGCCCTTTTCCATTGTTTCGGTATTACATTCAGACATGGAAACAAGTTAAAAAGGTAGATTACTGGCTTTGTCAGCTCATCTGCAGCTAATTTTATCAGTTTTGGGGACAGTTCATCTATTCCTGCACCCCTATTTCCATTTATTTGTTTTTCAAGAGTGAGTTAACATCTCTTTCCTTCACCCTGTGAAAGCAAAATGTACAGGAGCCAGTTTTGTTTTCAAATACCATCTCCATCTGTGGGTGTTTTTTATTTCCACCACTGTCTCAGTTCTGTAATTTTGTTCAATCTGTGCTTTGTACTGAGCCATGTGTGAGAACATCATTAAATGCATTTTCCACCTCTAGTTCACTACTTATTTGTGTTATCTCCAAGTTTAAGGCTGTTTATTGTGTTGTCGCCCATTGGCTGATAAAAATCTTTAAATGAGCTCCAAAACTTTTTAGGATTTTGCCAAACTATTTATTCGATTTTCTCTGTAGCACAATTGTTTGGTCCTTTTAATTTCTACTTTACATTTGTTTCTGATCCTTCGATAGTTATTTAGATCACTTTGCATTCCTCTTTTTTTTTTATATTGCTTCCACAATGAAGGCCTTATTCTAAATAGTTCCAGTAATGTGGCATTGACCCAAGGTTAGCATCTTGTTCTCACCCTCTGCTTCCTTATGGGTGCATATTGATTAACAATTTTCATTATTTGCCATTAAAGAAATTCACTGCTTCTTCCCCATTTCTTACTGAATGAAGAGGGGGATCAATCAATTTTTTTTTTTTTTTTTTACAAATTGTAATTTTTATTGTTTCCTTTTTTCCAACAATGACAAGACAAAAAGACAAAAGGGGAAAAAAACATATACATACACAAGTTCCTTACAGGCGATATGGGTTACATATACAATTAAAATGTACAGACAACTAAAATTAGAGCAGTTCTTCCAGACTGACTAAAACATCCTGGACTGAATTATGTGTTATGCACATTGGTTACTGAACTTAATCTAAATCTGTAGCCTCATACCTACTAACTGCTAAAGAAAAGACAATCAGACCAAAATAAAATGACTGCATAACTTACACATTAACTTAAGCTAAACCAATCACCCCCCTACCCCTGCCCCCCTCCCATACAGCGCGGTCTATATGTAAATAGATAACAGATATCCTCCTGGAAACCAATCTACTGTGAGTGTAGCCATTGCCCCTAAGGATGTGTTCTCCTGGGAGCCTTTATACACATCAAGTTACCACTCCTTATTACATCCTGAGATTGTTAGTGGTACTAGCTGGCCTGCTCCACATGGAGGTTGGAGTTAATATTCATCCTTACTATTAATGTAGGACCTCTCTGGACAGAATCTTCAGAGTTATAACGCCTTCTTTAGTGCCGAGAAACTAAAAAAATGGAAACCAGCTAGTCTTATATGAATTATGTCTTAGATTCAGATTGGCCGTGACCCTTTCCATTGTTTTAATCTGGTAACAGCACGACAACCATTGTTCCTCTCCTGGGGGGTATCTCTGATAACCACAACCTTGTGATGGCCTTTTGAGCTATGGCTAGCAGGACTGGAAATAAATAGTTAGCTTTAAAGCCTTTTAATCCCTGAGGGGGTTCCCCCAGTAAGAGGTAAAGTGGTTGTTCGGGAACTTGTATCTGTAAAATCTGTCTCAGCCGTTCACTTATAAGGCTCCAATAACCATTGAGCTTAGGGCAACTCCAAAAAATATGTTCATATGTCCCAACCAGCCCACATCCCCTCCAGCGTTTATCTGAATGGGTTTGCCCAAAATGTTTAGTTATCACAGGTGTTCTAAAAAATCTTGTGAGCACTTGCCACTGAAATTCCCTCCATGTGGGCGGGGCTGTGGTTCTGTGTGCCAACCTCCAAATCACTTCCCACCTTAGGACTCCCTCACCTAAACCGAGCTCCTTTTCCCAAAGGGTCTGGATTCGAGATCTAGAATCTGAGCAATCCAGTTCCCCAGCTGAATACAACCTGGATATCAAGCGGGTCTTTTGCGAAGATCCATTAGTTAATTCGAGAAGGAGATCCAGGAGTGGGTTAGTATCACAAAATGGCTGCTGTACCCCCCCCCAGCCTGAAGGTAATGCCTGATTTGCAAATAGCCATAAAAATCTGATGATGGGACATTGAACTCCTGTTGAATCTGGGTGAAGCTTTTTATGGTACCCCTTATGAAAAACTGTGAAAAATGTCTGAGTCCCAGGTTTTCCCAGCATGTAAACATCTGGTTCTCCCTCCCTGGCAGAAAATCTACCCTGTCGAGGATCTTACCGTACCGTAGCACCATGGATTGTAATTTCCTCTCCTTTACAATTTGTGTCCATACTATAACCAATGTCTTAAGCCATTGGCTTGGTAGCCCTTGTATCACCCTGGGGTTGCTTTCGTTGAATAAGATTGATAAGAGGGTATATGGCTTCAAAGTCTGGAGGTCCATTTTGACCTAGCTTTGCACTACTACTGAGGCTGCATAGGCTGCAGAATACTGTAGTTGGGCCGCTGTATGGTACCTCTTAAAATCGGGGATGCCCAGACCACCCTTCCCTTTGGGCAACTTCAGCATGGCCCAATTGAGCTTAGGTCTCTTCCCTGCCCAAATAAATTTACTTAGCAGCTTTTGAATATCAGACGAGAACTGCCTTGGGGGACACAGAGGGATTGCATCAAACAGGAACAGCATCCTCAGGAGGATATTCATTCTCACCGATTCTACCCTGCCAGTAATTGTAAGAGGCAGAGTCGCCCATCTGGCACAGTCCTTTTTTATAATGTCTAACAATTTCAGATAGTTAGCTTGATATAACTTACTGAGATCTCTCAGGATATGGATCCCCAAATATCTGAAACTGGTGGTGGTCCATCTAAGGTTGTTCAGAGTTTTCACTGCTAGGGGGACAGGGGCACCAATAGAAATTATTTTGGATTTAGATTCATTAATTTTAAAGCCTGAAATAACACTGAATTCCCTGAGGAGAGTCATAGCAGCAGGTAAAGATATAATAGGGTTTTTTAAATAAAGTAGGGTGTCGTCAGTGTATAAAGAGATGCGATTTTCCACCTCGCCCACTGTAATTCCTGTGATACCCTCTTGCGACCGAAACGTTTCCACCAGGGGCTCCATACTTAGGGCAAATAGGAGGGGTGAGATGGAGCAACCCTGTCTAGTCCCTCTCTTAATGGGAAATAGGTGGGAAAACACTCCATTCAATCATACCCTGGTAGAGGGGTTGGTGTATAGGGTGTCCACCCACGCTTGAAATCTGGGACTGAACCCAAACTTCTTAAGCACTTCACCTAGGTACTCCCACTCGAGGTGATCAGAGGCCTTTTCGGCATCAAGTGTGATCACGACTGCTGGGTCCCCCTTTCCTCTACATTTAGAGTTTGCCATCACAGTAAGCAATCTTCGGACATTGTCATGGAGATGTCTCCCTGGCATGAATCCTGCCTGATCCGGGTGTATCAATTGGGTCACCACCCCGTGAAGCCTATTTGCTACCATCCTGGCCAAAATCTTAACATCTAGATTTAAGAGCGAAATGGGGCGGTAACTACCGCATAAAGTAATGTCTTTGTCTTGTTTTGGAATAATGGTTATTAGGGCTTGTGCCCAAGTGTCTGGGTTCTCTGAGGGTATGTGGGCCACATTACATACTTGTAACAACAAGGGGGAAGTTTATCTTGGAACTTCTGATAGCACTCCCGAGATACAGCCATCGGGGCCTGGGGCTTTATTATGCTTAAGATTCTTAATAACCTCCACCTATTGTAATTGAGAGAAAGGATGGTCAAGTTCTTTTTCAAGATCACTGGAGAGCTTGGCCAGCTTTAGGCCATTCAAGAACTTTTTAATCTTGTCTGACTGACTGGCACAGGATTCCAACTTGTATAAGTCCACGTAGATCTTTTTAAAGCAATCCGCTATTTGAGAAGCGCCCGTAACCAGCCAGCCAGACAGTCTTGGGTCTTTCACCCCTGAAATATACCTGCCTCTTGTTTCCTTAACCTGAACGCCAATAACCTGCCCGCTCTATTACCCCCTGTATAATATTTTTGTACTATGAACCTAAGGGCATTCTCTGTTTTTGAGGAAAGAAGTTGCTGCAGTTGCTCCCTCTCTAACTTCAGGTCCCTTAGAAGACTACGGAGGGCCCCCTTTTTTGTGCAAGCCCTCCAGTTCCTTAATTGTTTGCTCTAGGTTGTCTTGTTTATGCTGCCTGGCCTTCTTTTGTTGGGCTGCATAGGAAATTGCTTCATTCCTTACGACTGCCTTTAGGCCATACCAAAGGACTTTTGCCTTTGAGACAGACCCAGTATTTTCTCTGATATAATTATCTATCACCTCTTTTATTTTAGAAACAAAAGCTTCTTCTTTAAGCACCCCGGCATTCAGGCACCACAGGCCCAAGAGTAATGGTCAAGCTGACTTTTGCATGGTCTGACAGGCAGATGGGGTAGATCTGCTGATCTGCTGTAGTCCCCACCCAGGCTTTATGCATGTAAAACCTGTCAAGACATGAATATGAATCTTGTGGATGGGAATAAAAGGTGAAATCTTTACTAGATGGATATTTGTCCCTCCAAGTATCCACCAAACCAGCCTCCGTACATAAATGGGCAAGGGTCTTGGTACCAACACCCTTTTCACGACTGCCCTTCCCCCAGACCTATCCACTGATGCATCCTCTACACAATTCCAGTCGCTTCCTAAAATAGTTTGGCCCTCAGGGAGTGAAACTACCACACCAAAGACGTACCTATGGAATTCAGGATTAGTAGGTGTTGGGGCATAAATATTCACAATATGTATTACCCTATCTGCAATTTTGCCTGAAAGAGTCACCAGTCTGCCTTCCCCATCTGAAAAAGAGTCCAGCCGGGTGAAGCCCAGGCCCTTCTGTATCAAAATGGCCAGCCCTGCCTTTTTTGAATTCTGGTGGGATGAGGTAAAAACCTCCCCAACCCACATACGGCGTAATTTGTTGTGCTCCGCTGCTGAAAGGTGGGTCTCCTGCAGAAGGCCGATATCACATTGAGCCCTGGCTAGGTCTTTTAGTATATTATGCCTCTTTATGGGAGAGCCCAACCCCTTAACATTGAGCGTAACCAGTTTCAGGGTCCCCATAGGAATGCCGTTCCTATAATTCTCAGCCCTCGTCCCAGTTCGTTCCACTCAATTACTCTCCAACCTCC
Organism: Neoceratodus forsteri; assembly: GCA_016271365.2. Taxonomy (NCBI): domain Eukaryota; kingdom Metazoa; phylum Chordata; order Ceratodontiformes; family Ceratodontidae; genus Neoceratodus; species Neoceratodus forsteri. The sequence continues at coordinate 185,699,571 of CM057459.1, read as the reverse complement.
CGGGTCACAGCTGCTTTGAAAGGTGGCCCACAAAACACATCTCAAACAACCTAAAATTCCATGCTGCCATACCCACCCTTTCTCCAAAGATCCCAAAACCCTTACCCCCCCCAATATACTACCCACAACAAACAAACTCCCATAGAGAGAAAAACACACTCTCAATGGTGAACTGTATACAAATAGACTATTTGAGGCCTTCAACGGAAGGAAGCTCCCTCCACCTAGGAGCATGGACTAACTAAATAGCCCCGCTCCCCCCGCATCTCCAAACCGGAAGTAACGAGGAAAGGCGGTCTACCAGGGATGAGTCTTCAGCAGGAAGATAAAGTTCCCTAGCGGGGGACAGCACTGTAAAAGAAGCTGGCTGACCTCTGATGGGCGACCTATCCCCTGAACTGGCTTCTGGCATGTGTGGCTATGCTACAATCAAGGTGGGTGAGGACCATGTCCACCTTGTAATAATCCCAACCTTGCCCAGTGCTTACAACAAAAAGTATTTAGGAACCTAAATATTAGTCGATATTGAATTCCATACAAATCATTTAGAATCCAGGTTTACACCATATAGACCCCTCCAATCCGAATGGTTGAGCCTGAATTTCTGGTCTAGGGAGAGCGGGCCTGAACTCAGGCCTATTTCAGCATGTGGCTCCCCCCGGCGAAAATAGGAGGGTCCAAAAATGGTATTCGAAAATTAGAATAGGAAAACACAACCTCCCCCTATGAGCCAGCCGAGCTTGTAGCCCTATAGAGGGTACAATATACCATGGATAGAGAAACTAATAGTAAAAAAAAAAAATTATAATTTCAACCTTAGGTAATAGCTTTCTCACCAGCCGATCACATAGGAGTCCCAGATTTCAGAGCGCAAAAATCCAACATTACACCCATTCTCACCCCCCCCAATGCAAACCAGAAACTACAGTATACAGTCAACCTGCAAATGCAGTCACAAAGTGCGTGGGTGACATGCTCATGACCGTCCTTCCTTGCATGGTGGTAACAACTGCAGCCCTGGGACAGTCCCTGAGAAGAGAAAATTCAAACCAGATCTTCTGCCCTGGAGAGCCGCAGGTGTGTTGTCATGTCTGCAGTCCCTTTCCCTATTGAATCAAGTCTTTGTAAAGCCGACCATCAGGGCCTATACCTTTGGATGTAGTGTCTCTTGGGGCCCCTTTACCTGCCATTTCCCATCAAAACTGCAGCAGGGTTTGTTCCAACAGTTCAGGTTGGAGATCTGGAAGGGTGATACCTGCCTCTTGCAGAGGTTTGCTAGCATGCAGCAAGGAATCGTAGAGTTTGCTACCCGAAGACCAGTGCACAAGCAATTTTGTTGGGTAACGGAGATGAGCCTTTATCTGCTGCTGCTTAAGCTGCTTGATCACAGCCAGAACTTGTTTTCATTTTTGCATCGTATTGGGTTGGAAATCATGATCCACGTACACCCACTTCCCATCTAAATTTAAGACCTGCTTGCCACAAGCCTTACGTAGTATCATGTCTTTTACTGGATAGCGGTTGAATTTAACTAGAACTGAGCGTGCGGGGGGGCCTCTTTCTTTGGTTTTGGACCCAAGGCGTGGTGTACCCTCTCAAGCTCAAGAGGCTTAGTGCTGGGAATGTCCAATTCTTGCCGGAGCCATGTTTTAACAAACTCTAATGGATCATCCTGCTCTGCACCCTCTGGGAATCCGAAAATCCGAATTGTTTTCCTTCGCCCTCTAAACTCCGCATCCTCAGCCCTTGCTATAAGTTCCCATTCCCTTCTTGCCAAATAAAGCATCACTGTGCTAAGCCGCATGGAGTCATCTCGGAGCCCGTCAAGGCCCATTTCCAAGTCTTCGGTCCTCTGCTCAAGATGTTTTAACTCCTGTTTTATGTCTTTTACATTAGAATCTCTTCTTTGTAGCATTTTAACAATATGCGCCGTTGCTCGGACATCGAGGGAACTGCCTCGTAAAGTAGTCTGTTCTTCTTCCCCGCTGGAGCCTGCAGCCAACTCCGAGGCCCTGGATAGCGGGACACTCGGGCTGCGATCTGGTTTAGATCTACATCTTTCGGGCAGCTTAATAGTGTTTCTGCCTCTTGGTTTCACCGACTGGCTCATTCTCCTCCTTGTAACTTCGACTAAAAGCACACTCTATCATGAAAAGCACCGGATGTCTATAGATTTTCTCACCACTACTGTGGAGCTCAAATTTAAGCTTCCATTTGGCTTAGTGACATCACCGGAAGTCCGGATCAATCAATTTTATTTCCCTTTTAAAAACTGTATCAGCTAGGTTTTTGAAGGATCTAATCTCCATTACTTCATTCACCATCAATTTTTGGTTTTTCCTAACTATATAAACTGGACTGTGAGCTGAAATCGAATCCTTTAGGATACATGAATCGGCCACAAAATGGGGCCTATTAATCAAAACCCAATCCAAAATAGTACCCTCTCCAGTTTTGTAGTTTTTTTCTTGTTTTGTTGTTTATGACTTGGTAATAATCCCTAGTAGCCACCATGTTCGTTATCCTGTCATTGTTATCAAGTGTTCCCCAGTCATGTTAAAATATCCCATTACAACATGTTCTTTACTGTTCTTATCTATCATTTCTTTTAATACTTTAATGTTTCCTTTGCTAATTTGGGGAGTATGTACACACAGGTGATATAGATCTCAGTACCTTGCATCCCACCTAACATAACTTTAACTGTCAAATAATCCACCTCATTTTTGTAATGCCCAACCACCAGTTGTTTTACTATTAGACTATCCTTTGTGTTAATAAGAACTTCTCCCCTCTTCCTTTTACCCTGTCATTTCGATGGGATATATAACCTTGAAGAAAAATATGTTAATTTAGGGATGATTTCTTAAGCACCGTTTCACTTATTGCTAGCACATCAAATTTTTCACTCTCAACCCATAATCTTACTTCATCAGTGTGAGCTAGAATACTTCTGACATTCAAATGAGCAAATTTCAAACCTTTTATGTGAGGCATTTCAGTAGTTAGGCCGGTTTCAGTTTCTGTTGGCCCAGGATTCCTCTCCACATCACCTCCCAACAATAGCAGCATCTTTAAAGTAAGCAGTCTAACAAAATACAGTTTATTTTAGCTTTTCAAATAACATATCTCCCTAATTCTGAATGTAGTATCTTTAGAAACATGCCGCAATTGCTGTTGGGGGTACAAGATGTGAAGTGATATCTTATTGATGATCTACCTATCATAGGGCTAGCATGATATCTTGATGTGAGTTGCATCATCAACAAGATATCACTTGTTAAATATGTCATTAGCTGACCCCAGTTGTCTTTTGGTCTACCACCCCCCCCCCCCCCGGAAAAACCAGTTCCACCACTTGGGGCCTTGTAGCACCATCCCCAGACAACAGAACTTACATTAGAATATACTTTTCTGCCTTTTTTGCTCAGGCCACCTACTCCTGCCTGCCCACTTGGTGAATTTATGTTCTAGGGTTTGATCAAGGCTGTGCTGTTTCCATGCCTGCTTCGCAGGGAATTTAAAATCCATTTTTAATCAGGAACACTCTGCAAGCCTGCCTACTTGGTGGAGAATTCCAATCTCATGGTCCAGTTATGGTCATGCTGCTCCCATGCCTGCCTGATGTGGAATTTAAATGTTATGGCCCAAATGGGGGTGATCTGCTCTTCTGCCCACTTGGCAAGAAATTCAGATTCAGCTGCCCAGTCAAGGCCATGCTGCTCTCCAGCAACAGCAAAAAAGCAGCTTCATCAACAGGCGTGCCACAAACAATTAAATCACAACAAAAAAGAAAAGGCACCACCACACCAGCTCAAAAATGAAGAATTGATTTATTGACTCACAACCTTAGGAGCCAAGAACATACATATTGATATTGTACTCTAGTGTCTGAAGGCTGTAGATAAAAGATAGAATCGCAGTTCAAAAAGTGCAGTGCTGTAAAGTGCAATCTGCTGGATGAGCAGGTGTTGATGGAAAAACCATCACAAACTCCAACTGGTTTTAGTGTGTGCCATCGGCTCTTTTATTTACAGCCTTCAGACACTAGAGCATGATATGAAGATGTGTGCTCTTGGCTCTTAAGGTTGTGATTAAATAAGTCAATTCTTTGTTTTTAAGTTGGTGTGGTTGTGCCTTTTCTTTTTTGTTGTGACCATGCTGTTGTCCACCTCCTCAATAGGCATATTGAATTTCATAGAAACATAAACATAGAAAAACAGAAAAATACCTGAACAGTCCATTTAGTTTGTTCCAAGATTCCATACTGTAGATGCTCTAGTCTTAAGTTAACCTTCCACTTCCCATATGATAACTCCTTCATATCTGTCCCACCTTCTCTTGAATCCTGCTGTTGTCTTTGACTTCACAATCTTGGCAAGAAATGTGTTCTAACCATCCACCATCCCTTCTGTGAAATAATGCATCAGTATGTCTGTTTGACCCTTTCCACCTCCAGCTTAAGCAAATCCCTCCTGGCAGACGCACTGTTTCTTGGTTTTAACAGACCTACTCTGTCCACCCTGTTAAATCCTTTCTTGAACCTCATGTCCTGCTTGGTAGAATAATTTAATTTAAAGCCCTTCCTGGGATGTGGTGCTGATCAAGGGACATGTATAACATCTTCATTCTCAGATGTCGGATGTTTATTGGTGTTTATATCTACCTTGTGCAGGGAGAGGCTGCATTTAGGCTTACTGGAGCCACAGTAGATCTTTTAGAAAAAAATTGTGCCTGCTCAGGGCAAAGTCAGTTTTATAAAATGTATTTTTAATTTTTAGTTATGAAAAACATGCCAGAAGCAACATTTTAAACTGATCTATCAGTCAGTCAATTAAGCAATAAATAAATACATTATATGGAACCAACTTGGGCCCCTTTGTGTTTTCCCCATTGCTACCCCTTGTTGGAATCCATAAGACGGTCACAAGAAGCTCATAAGGGTCGTGAGCATATCAAAAGTTAGATTTATGAGCACAACAAACTGTTGTAACAGTTACCTTTTATATTAGTTAGATTCCATGAACTCAGCATGATCATAAGTGCTGGGGCAGGTAGGATTTACATTCTTTTATTAGATTCAATGAGCACAGTACACCTATGAGGTACTGTGACAGGTACATTATTAGTTTCTATGAGCCCAGCATATGATGGGACAACTAGATCTTGATATTATTAGGTTCTATGTGCTCAGTAAACACTGAGACAGAACAAATATATATAAAAGCTTATATGAAATACATAATACCACACTGGATACCTTTTAGTAATAAGTCCTAGACACACACAGAGTATGCTAGGTCATTAAGTAAATACATTTTCTTTAAAAATAGGCACACAACTTATTAATACTCATTAATGCTTTAAATGTTTAAATATATATTACATATTATGATCACATAAGGGTTAACACTGCTAAATAATGGCAAAATGCATTTAAATTACAAAGTTTTGAGAAAACCGTGGTGAAGGTTGTTTTGGGAAATAAGGCACATGTTTATGTACCAATGTTATGGTTGTATTATAACTTTCCTCTGAGAAAATATCTTATTTTGGATAACATATGTGCCAATATTGTTTTGAGAGTGAGACCTTGTTTTGTACCAACTGTCCTGAGAAAAGAAATTAAATGTTATGAGTATGTAATAAATTTTATGATAATATAATATATCGTGAGGTCACACTGACCAGGGTCTGTGAAAACATTTTGCACTTGGCTCAGTGCTGAAATAAGGGTATAAAAAGGAATGGCTTATATTATTAATCTGTCATGCAGTTGATACAATGGTATCTGATATTCTGTCTGTGTTGACCCTACTATGTAAGTATAATTCATATACTATGTGGTAGCTAGCCTGAGGTAGCAGGATATCTTAAAATACAGGTCTAAAGTGTATTGATGTTCTGTATTTGGGTGTTTAACTGTATAATGGCTTAGGGGAAATCTAAGAATGCTATATGGATATTATTTATTTATTTTTTTTACCAGGAGAGACACACTAAGCTGAAAGCTTGTTTACTAGTGTGACCTGAGAGCACAAGGAAGTTAAGTGACTTGCTCAGGGTCACACAGTATGCAAGTGAGGGCTGTGGGATTCAAACCCAGGTCTCCAGGTTAATTTAAATAATCTACATACAATTTAAATAATCTTCAGAGCCTTAAACCACTGTGATATACTGCCTCCTATTTGTGTTGCTGTGTTTGAACCTTGTATAATAAATTTGGATTTAGGTTTTATTTTATAACTTTTGTGAGATCTTTATTGGTAATTCTAATCTGTAAGTAAGCCCGCATATATAAATTATAATAATAATAATACCAAATCCAGCACCCTTCAACAAAAAAAGAAGATTTTGCACCTTTTCGTTCTTGTACCTTTGTAGATTATTTATCTTGAAACTGTGTGTGCAGGCTTGAAAGACCACACGTGGGACCAGTTTTTCAGTTGTGTTATAAAATACTCTTTAGATCCCTCAGAGGCTGAGTTGCAGGATAGTAGTGAGGAGTGGAGTTCCTCCTATACCAAACATTAAGTTATCTAATTTATTTAGTTCAATATTGAATTAAATAATGTATCTTAATTTTGTAAAATGGTGTTGCAGAGATCAAATAAAATCAACTATGCAATGGCATGACTTAAAATATGAATAAATCTCCACTCATGAGGGGGTGGGACTCCATAACTCACTTGTAACTTCATCACACTTGCATTTTGGTCCCATACCACTTGCATTTTGGTCCCATACCCTCATTCATAAGAATGTAAGACTTAGAGATAGAACCTGGCTGATTAGCCTGTTATGATCTTCATGTACGTTTTAGTAGCCATATTTTTTTTCCCTCCATTAAGAAAAATTGCACGTATCAAGGCAGGCATATCCTCTATATACAGCATGTACACATATACATCTAAAGTGGTAAAAAAATAAGTTCAAACATTTAGAAATACAGTTGCCTGGATTTTCAAAAGTCAGGAAATGGATGCAGGTCCTAGTAATGTCAATATCAGAAACTGCTCTGCTATGTTTAGACCACATTCTATCTTGTTGGAGCTATTTAAGAAAGTTGAACTTATATGCAGCATGTCAAGCTGTTTTATGGTAGTTTATATTCAGTTTCAGATGAAAAATTTTAGTTATTTAAGCAATAGAGCACTACAGGGTGTGGGTTATGCTGAGATAACCTCACACCTTGGGTGGTTGGGCATGAGGCTAAGTGCATCCAACACCCAAGAAGTGAGGTTATCCCAGCACGGCCCATGCCCTGGGGTGCATTATTGCTATTATACAATAGCTTCTTTGTAAAGTGAAATAAAAAGAGATTAAAAACATGTTGAAATGTTTGCTTTTACTCATTTTCATAGTGTGTAGGTATACATACTGGAAAAATAGTGCTATATTGTTTGTCCAGTAGGTGGAGCTGCTGCATTAAGGTTGGTGTACTCCACCCTCCCGCTTAGTTGTGTTTTGTTGGTAAATTGTTCGGCCCAATCCAACAGTCTTCCATGGGACCAACTGAAGACGTGTGTGTGTTTGTGTGTGTGTGTGTGTGTGTGTGTGATTTTTTAAAATTTGTTTTTCTGAAGAGTGGAAGTGGTCGTCATATGGAGAAGTTGCTTGGTGCAGACTTCTGGCTTTCCATTTCAATTGGGAACTCCATGATGATCATACTCAGGAAAGCCATTCCTTAATTTGCTGTTATATTCATTGGACACGGTTTTGAATGTTTTGTGGAGGTGGTTTATGTGGTTCTTCCTGTGAACGGCCACTTTTTCCCCCCATGACCTGACCGGCCTGACTAAACAGTGGGACGAGCACTTTTGGTGTCAGCAACTCACTGAAGTGGTGGGTTTGGGGAATAAATTGGTATTAAAACTGCACTGCCTGTGAAAACCACATGACTGGTTTGTTGTTTCAGCAGAGGAGTGAGTACTGAAGGCAGGGTTTTTGTTGATGGGATTTTGTATGTTTTAATTGCCTGCTCCAGTTACAGCAGTTGCAGCGAGCGATGAGCGTGGCTGTTTGAAAGACTGCTCAAACCACAGCACAAGGGGGATCGAAATGCTGCCCTCAGCTTTAATACTGCATTTATTTACGGCTATGACAGTTCTTATTGGGATCCTTTAAGCAGCCAAGTTTTATCAGGACTTTCTTAGGTATCATGCATAGACGTTAATATCCTGTGACTCCTTGGGAGCAACGATAATTTTGTTCTGCTTATAATAAATAATAGGATGTCTGCACTGTCCCATAGGACACTTCGGCTGTTATAGTATTGCTCCTTCTTTCTTATGAGGTATTGTCTTGCTCCATAGTGAATTGTTTGTATGCTGGAAAGAAAGTCATGTTTTTGCTATGTCCTGTACTGCTTCTTTTAACTTGTAAAATTAAATGAACTTTGTGACAGGGTTGAATAAGACCCTGTCCCATTTATTATGCAGAAAGAGTTACAAACAAGGATCTATCCTATCCTCTTCTTTTCTGTCTCTTGTCTGTCTGATTGTGCAATCAGATTTTCTTGTGAGACGTAGGAACTGATCACTCTGACAGTCTTGTGATTCTCTGCCTCCTGCTATCTCTCTGCCTTCACTTGTTGTTTCTGTCTTTTCTTCCCTCTTACTTATCTGTGGTTGTAAAAATATATGTGAATCTTTGTGAGAAACTGGGATCCTATTGTTTGCCAATGCATATAACTGTATTGTTGAAATGATTGCAAAAAGCTATTTGGAACTCATTGGGTTAACCTTGAGATGCAGCACAAGCTCATTTGCAGAGTTGTTAACAGGAGATTAGTTTTAGGACACCATGGTTTGTTTTGTTCACCTACAGGAAAGAAACTGACAAGAACTCTGATACAACTTGTGTGAAAACAGGATGTCTCTTAACAAGTTCAGGATGTAGACATGAATTGCCAGACAGAGACTTCTTATAAAAAGAGCAGCAATGTTTGTTAGAGAGAGCAGAAGAGTGAAATTTAGAATTACAGATATGCCCAGAGGAAGGACTTTGTTCTGTTTGAACTGTTTATGTTAAAAAAAATTCTGCAAATTTTTTTACAATTTTTATTATTTTGTTCTAGAGAATAATGAAATGCTAATTGCGAATTTTATAACTGCTTCTAGTTTTCCTGTGCTTCCTGACCTGTGCCTCGATAACAGATGGTGTTAGTAGTGGGATTTACACAGTGCATACTGTAAGCCAGGAGTTTTGTGGGTGGGTACTAGACCTGGTACCAGGGAAGCATAGAAGAAAGGTATGGATCCTACAACAGCAAGTCCAGAAGTGATTACAAAGGAGAATGGCACCAAACTAGGAGCAGAAACAAAAGTCCAGACTGAGACTGTACAGTCAGAACTAGTGATGAAGAAGAACAGGCAGGGATAGAACCTGAAAGCCTGTCTGCCTTCTTCAAACAGTGGGTTATACAACAAAGAAAGACTGAAACTTAGAATTAGAGATAGTCTCAGAGGAAGGACTTTGTTTTGTTTGAACTGCTTTTTTTTAAAAAAACATTCTGTACAAGCGTTTTAATTTTATTGTTATTGGAAATAATAAAATACTACTTGTGAATTTTATAACTACTCCTGGTTTTCCCATGCTTCCTGACCTATGCCTTGATGACAGACTTTAAATTTAAAAAAATAAATACAGCATGCCTGCTCACCCCTGACAATTACTAAATTTACATTTAAGTGAATGAAGGTTTTACATTACAGCTGTGTTCAAAAAACATATGTAATATACACTAAGCATCGTTTCCAAGTATTTCTGAAAATGTATAGTGCATAGTAGAGCATTATTCTGTATATAATTCCATCTCTTTCATAATGCTGTTGTACCACAGTTTAGATATCATGGAATGGTATAGTACCCTTCTGTGGTATAACAGCATTCTGAAATCTCTAGAAACTGCAAAAGTCAGTTTCATTCTGAAAACAAAAGAACCGACGCATGCATATTTCGCATAATATTATACATATAGGGCCCAATATTCAAAGTTGTGCCTGGCAAGGGTGCAAAGTGGGTGCGCAGCACAACTGAGCTGTGCTGGAGCAACTAAAGGACATATTCAAAAGAGATGTGCCATAGCGCATCAGTTCTGAATATACCACATTATGTGTGTTGGGCGAATACAATGCACCGGCGCATCCCCCATGCAGGTCTGAATACCATGAATGGGGAATGTGCCAGCGCAGCAGAGATACACTGTGCTCAAATCCTTGATATTCAGACACCGATATGGAAATGGAGCCATAATGCATGCAAGGCACAAATGGGGCCATTTGCATATGTTGTGCAGGGCTGACCAGCGAAATGTGCCCTGCACCCTGCACAGCATGCAGTCCCTGCTCCAGGGACCACAATAGTACCCTCTCCCTCCCCGCGTCCTCCGATCACTGAGATGCTCATAAGAGAACTGCCCTGGTGGCTCAGTGGTGCCCCTCACCCCATGCTGGCCTTCCAATCGACGAAATAATGAAGTCTAGTATCCCTGGTAGTTTAGTAGTACCCCCCATCCTGACACACCGATCTCCAAAATATTAATTAATTCTATGCCCTGGTAGTCTAGTGGTACCCCCTCCCCATCCCGATACACCGATCACCAGAATATTAATTAATTCTATGCCCTAGTGGTACCCCCCATCCCGACACACTGATCGCCAAAATATGAATATATTCTATGCCCTGGTAGTCCAGTGGGAACCCCCCCCTGCCTGAATCCCTGATCACTGTCAAAATAGTACAGTCGCTACCCTGCTGGTCCACTGGTTCCCCACCCTCCCACCCACTCAGGACCCCCTCCCACCCAACTCCCTCCCGGTCATCATCAGCGAGCAGCATACCCATCCTTATACCACTGCTGCTGCCCACCGAATGACATCTTACGTAGTTGCTGCAAGCTCATTGGTCCACACTGTGGACCAATGTGCTTGCAGTGCATACTGTAATATTCTACAACTTCGTGAGAACTGCCTTGGTCTTCATACTTGGGGGTTAGTTATTCTCTATTTCTTACATACAATAAGTGGATATTGCTTATGTGAGGTTTAGAAGTGAATTCTATAGTTAATGCCATATAAATTAGCCTTTACCATATTTTTGTTATCATATAAAGACGGAGACAAATTACTGCTTCGGCTTTTCCCAGAGTTTTAACTTGATTATTGATTTTTTTACAGGCCTTTTGCTTAAGAAAATGTTTGAGAGAGGACTGCAATGGACTCATTACAAAGATGGTTATTACAAAAATGGTTATTAACAGTGCCGGTGGGAACTACCAGACAGCGGTATGAACATCTTTAGATTTTTTTCTTTCAAAAGAATGGAAAATAGGTTTGTTTTTGTTCAAACATTTGCTTATTATATGCAAGTCAAATGCTGTTTTTTTTTCCTGCAGAAACCTCATTTACCAAGTCAGGAAAAATGGGTCAGGTATTACACTATGACAGAAAAAATCAGATTGGGTATTACAGCATCATCTCTGTTGTGAAAGCAGTGTTCCTCATTAGCATGTTGTCTACAAAATGGGACTAGAGATGCAGTGATCAGCAGACAAAAAAATTGTTTTGGCTTTGTATTACATTTATTTTGTCCATTTTGCCTTGTGCTTTGTGGCCAAGATTATCGTTTTCTGAAGGCACCAGAGGGCATGCTCCAAGTGGCTGAAGGAACCCAGGAACCCACAGAAAGAGAGTTTCATCCTCACAGAGGTGTCATTGGGACTCAGACTTTATAGCCAAATACACCTTAGAGGAATGCAACAGGTTACCACTCTCCTAAATGAGCAGGATAAAACAGTGTTTGTACCCTGGACAAATTTTTGTACTGCTGTCACGTGTGACAAACTCACAGACAAGAGTGACGGCTTCTTGTAGTTCAATGCTTCCGCCACATGGCTGATTACTAGGGTATCTATATGGTTCTCATTTTGTCCCACCACCGTTTGCTGCTTACCCAGTGCAAGGCCTTCACTTCAGGCAAAGAACCACTCTTTAGTCACCCCAGGAACATCTTACCTGCTCTGTATCAGATACAAGCTTATTTTATATGTGGTAATTGTTCTCTTTGGTAGCAGAACACTGGATTGCACAATAAAAAATGGATATTAATGGTACCACAAAATACTGGGTACTCATAGAAAGTATTACATATATAAATACTTAATATTTCAGTTACATAATTACTGAAAACACAGTAAAATACAAAAGGTGAAACAACACACTAGGGAACGCAAAGTAAAAACAATTAAACAGAAAGTTTACAGAAAGAAAACCCTTTATAGTATCTAGGTAAAAATATTCCTCTCCTAGAAACTGGGTTTGCTCGATGGCCTGAGATCCAGCCACCACAGATTGTTCCCTTTTCTTACAGTGAACCTCTGATAAGTTCTGCTCCCCAAATGAATATGGCACTCTGAGATCAGTAGTCAAAAGGTCTCTGAAGAGGTCTTCCCATGTATAATGTCATCCTAGCAGTCATGAGGGTCATCTTCCCTTTGCTCAATATGTAGGCCCAAACTGGTTTTCAGTCTTGTGTACAAAACTCCAAACAAAAGTTGTTTATCTAAAGCTATCCACGTGTTTACAAATGGGGTTCCCAAAAAGTCTTCCTTGAGCTTGCCTAAATGCTCATTGCCAGGCTGCTGTCCTGCGTTTTAGCAGTTTAAATGTGATTACCAGAGCTTGTATAGCCTCTGTGTACTGTCTCTTTAAGAGCTGCCTAATTGCAACTTAAGTAATCTGAGAGGGAGCTCTGTTGAAAGATGTAACTATTTACTGAAAATCATTTAGAGTGATAATGATAATGTAGTTTGTCTAACCTGCTTTCTTTGTAGCAAGGACTGTTTTGTTTGTCCCCTATATCTTGGTCCTGGACTGCAAATTGGACCAAACAGTACTGGTGGGACCTAAAATGTAGCCGGACTACAGGAGCTGTCTGAATTCAAAATCTGTAAGAACTTTAGTTTGGAGTTTTTTTGCGCCTTTTTTGCAACTGAAGGGGGCGCTCTTGCTTTGACTGACAGCCAAATCAGCCAACCAAATCTTTTGGATCTTGGGGAAGTCCCGGGCTGCTTGAAGTTTTCAGTTAGAACTAAGCTGGAAGCTGAACAAGAGGAGCTGAAGTAATTCTGAAGTGATTCTGAGAGCAATCCTGTTTGGATTCACGTGGGAGAACTATGAAAAGGCTGAGAGGTTGGCCTCCATGTCTGCCTGCTGCTCCTGATAGGGAGAGAAGAGAATTATTTTGGACTAAATCCAAGTTTTGTGACTAAAGTAAGCTACTGAAGTGGGCCAGGCTCAACCTAAGAAGACCGAAGATTTTGCTGAATGCGATCAGCCTGTCAGGAGTTCCAGCTACCCCTCAGCTCCCGGTGTGTGCAGAGACTTTGCAATTGTGCCCGGGGGAGCGCTTTGCCTGGTACAGTAGAATTCCCGTACATGTAAATGTGCTATGAGCTGCTAGTGGGTTGTGAGTTAGTTCCCCTCTGTGTGAACTGTGTTCTGCTTGCTGGAAGCTGTATCCAGCCCAAAACAGACTGCTTCCGAACTTGTTTCCATGTGGTCTGGGCTTTGCCAGACTGGCCCAGCCAGACTACCCACTGCACAGAGAAGCCATCGATGAGAGGCCTGCCTGGGGATCAGCCCCCTGCTCCACGCTGGAACAGGAACGACGCCTCTGCGACTTGTGTGGGCCCTGCTTCTCCTGGCATTCCAGATCAACCACCTGCAGTCTTGATTTTTGTCCAGCCTGTGTCCAGTCTTGGGTATCATGAGTAAATACCAGGATAGCTCCCTACAACAACGGCTTAATCTGAGTATGTCATCTGATTGTCTTGTTTCGTTTCCTTTTACGAACTGAGTCCTCTGGCTCCAGACTACAAGTATTGTGTACTGTGCATGTTGTGTTTTCCGTCACCGGGACCCAACCAGCTGCTACTCCGGGCAACTGTCCTGGGTAGCCCATCTCTTTTCTACCCGGGTACCCAGAGGTGGACTGTGTGGGGGGACTCAAAGCGCATGCATAACTGCTTGATTGATATAACCTTTAAGCTAATTAACCTGATTTTGCCCCTCCCTTGTTCAAGTCCCCTGAATAAATCAGATGTAACTTTTTCTGCACGTAATCTGACTGTGGTTCCAGTTTGTGCTCAAAGTACTGTACTGTTGCTATTTGATGTGCTTAACCTTGTTTTACAGGGGGTTCCCAGGGTTGAGCCAGAGGAACCAGCCCTGGTGGTAAGTGCAAACAGTGTGGGTACTTGTGTGGTGTACCAGGGGTATTGTGAAAGTGATTATTGTACAGTGTTCAGGCCACTAGAGGGGAAAGTGGGGGGTTACAGCGTCCCGGAGGGCTGTGCCCAGGTTAGCTTGACCACTACCAACCCTGATCTCCGCGTGGAGGGACCCGTTTCAGAACTCAGGCCTGTTAACCTGGTACTAGCCAAGCAGGCAGGGGTTGTAGCCCTTGGGATAGCACCACCTAGGGGTTACATCTTGAAGGCTCACCGCTGGGATTTTTTGTCTTCTAGTGGCCGAAACTACGAATTATTGTCAAACATAAATGGCAACCCCAACAGAAGTGGCTGTACACCAGTTGGTGGGGTGGTGTACTGGGCAGGAGATCGACCCCCAAAATGCTGTAATCATCCTGGATATTCCCCTGGGTACCAATAAGGACACTGTAGAGGGAGTACTTTCCAAGGCTGAATGTTTACAAAACCCTGTGGTGGTGGGTCGACAGGCTAATCTGCTCGCACAAAGTTTCATGGCGTTAGTAGAGTGTAAGGACCCAGTAGACAGTTCCAAAGTGCCACAGACTGTCACCCCTGAAGGAGCCCTCACTGCCTGGAGAGTGATAACTAAAGACAGTAAAGACCCCGGGGAGAATGAGCACCCCCCACTATCTGAGACTTTTGAGGAGAAATTTGCTAAGTTGTTGCTGGAGGAAGGAAAAACTGTGGAGGACTTAAAGAAACTATTCCTGCCACCTGGGGGTGTTCCTCCCCCAACACCCCCTCCTGCTCCAGCACCCATAATTGTCCCTCCTTCTGTGCCTGTGCCAATGCTGGCTCCTATGTCTGTACCTGCCATTAGTCATGACTCTTACCGAAGGTCGAGAATCTTCTCCGGCACCCTCCCCACCCCCCAAGGGGAGGATGATTGGGAGACCTGGATAGATTGTGTTGCCACTTTGGTACCTGAATGGCAGTGTGTGGAGGCTGAGAAATGGAAAAGGATCATAGAAAGTTTGAGGGGTCCCGCCCTAGAGGCCATTACATTTCTGAGGTCCACAAATGCTGATACATCTGCCCAGAAGTACCTATCTGCACTCGAAGGCAATTTTGGGAGCATTGAATCAGGGGAGAACTTGATGTGGAAATTTCGAGGTACAAAACAATGGCCAGGGGAAAGTTTGTCTGCATATGTTACTCGTCTGGAAAGAGCGCTGCAAAAGGCTTACCAAAAAGGTGGGGTAGCCGCCAGTGACTTAAACCATGTGAGGTTGGGGCACATACTGCAACATGCAAAACATTCTAAATTGCAGCTTCTTCAATTAAGGCCCCCAGATAGAAGGGGTAACCCACCGGACTATTGTGACTTGATAAAAGAACTCCAGGAGGTTGAAGATGAAGAGGAGGATTGTAATTCTGGGGTGAGCGCAGCCTAAGTGATCACAGCATCGTAAGGCCCTTCTGAAGTAGGGACCAATGAGGGTGTGCTGCCATGGGATGAACTGCTGAGGGAGTTCAGGGAAACAAAAAAAGTCTCTTTATGAAGACTGCTCCTGCTAGTACAGGCACCGACCCTTATCCAACTGCATCTGCTATGGGGGTGGGGGTATCCACCCAGGCATCTCCTGCTGACAGCAGCTCGAAACTCGATGCCTTTTCTATGGAAGTAAGAGAATTGACGAGATGTCTCCAAATGTTCACCACACAGCAGACAGAGATGGCACCAAGGTTTTCAGTTGGTAGTACCACTGCCCCAGCTCCCAGTGTGATGCCTCGGCCACCCCAAATCCCAGAAAACATATTTTGCCATAATTGTGGGAAGGATGGACACATGAAGAGGGAGTGCTGGTCCACAAAAGACCTAGATAAAGTTGTATACAGGCTTCAAGAAGAGCTTCGGAGAACGAATCAGCGGTCAAGGAGTACCCAAAATGACCGCAGTGAGGGTTCAAGAAGTAGTAACTCAAATCCCTATGTGGCTAAATCATCTCTCCAGACCCCTGCTGCTGTCCCTCCAGACTGGTCCAAAATAGTGGGCCGTTCTGTGGAGACTGCGGTCGCTGTGAATGGTATTCCTACTCGGGCTGTGCTGGACAGTAGGTCGTAAGTGACCATTGTATTTAAGGACTGGTATGACAAACACTTATCTGCTGTGCCCTTACAATCCCTGGAAGGCCTACATGTGTAGGGGCTGAGCGACAAGTCTTATCCCTACCTAGGATATGTCCGCCTCTGGTTGTCATCTCCAGCAGCTGTAACTGGAGTAGAGAAGCAAGTCAAGGCACTGGCCTTAGTGTGTCCCCCTGCTGGACTGTATGATGGGGTTCCCCTGTTAATTTGGACCAACGCCCATATGTTTGGGAGACTGGCACATAGAAACATAGAAACATAGACTTTGACGGCAGATAAGGACCGCTAGGCCCATCTAGTCTGCCCATTTCCTTACCTACAGGATAGGCCGCAGATCCTAGTTAACCAACAGCTTATATCTTCCTGTCCCCCACAAGAATTGCCTTATGTCTGTCCCATGCATTCTTGAATTCTCCCACAGTTTTAGACCCCACAACTTCCTCAGGAAGGCTGTTCCATGCATCCACCACCCTCTCTGTGAAATAATACTTCCTCCACATTGCCCCTAGACCGCCCTCCTTCTATCTTTAAATTGTGTCCCTTGTTCTTGCAAGTCTCTTTTCTGAAAGATGCTACCCTCTTGGACTTTGTTGATTCCTTGAGGTACTTGAAGTTTCTATCATGTCCCCCTCTCCTTCTTTCCTCAAGGGTATACATATTAAGCTCCTTTAGTCTCTCCTCATACGGCCTCTTTTGCAGACCCTGCACCATCTTAGTTGCCCTCCTCTGGACTGCCTCTATCCTGTCTATGTCCTTGCGGAGATGGGGTCTCCAGAACTGGACACAGTATTCCAGATGGGGTCTCACCAACTGTCTGTATAGAGGGATAACAACTTCCTGTTTTCTGCTGCTGATGCCTCTCCCTATACATCCCAGTATACCCCCGGCCCTCCCTACTGCCTTGTCACATTGCTTGCTAACCTTAAGGTCATCTGATATGATTACCCCCAGGTCCCTTTCCTGTTTTGTTGTTGTTACTACCTCCCCACCCATTGTGTATTCTTCCCCTGGGTTCTTGTTTCCCAGGTGCATTATTTTGCACTTTTTTGCATTGAATCCTAGCTGCCATACGTCTGACCATTCCTCCAACCTTGCCAAGTCCCTTTTCATCCTTTCCGCCTCCTTGTGTATCAACCCTGTTGCAGATCTTTGTGTCATCTGCAAAAGGCATACTTTTCCTTCCAGTCCCTCTGCAATGTCACTGATGAAGACATTAAAAGGACTGGACCCAATACTGAACCCTCGGTACCCACTAGTAACCGCCCTTTCTTCAGAGTGGACTCCATTTACAATTACCTTCTGTGTCCTGTTGTTCAGCCAATGTTTTACCCAGGCTACCACCCTGGGACCCACTCCCAGGCTGGTTAATTTGACTAATAATCTTTTGTGTGGGACTGTGTCAAATGCCTTGCTAAAGTCTAGGTAGGCCATGTCCACTGCCCCTCCCTGGTCTACTACTTTGGTCACCCAGTCAAAGAAATCTATTAGATTCGTCTGACATGACCTATCCAGTGTGAACCCATGCTGCCTTGGATCCTGTGCTCCACTGACCTCTAGGTACTCAACTATTCTTTCCTTCAGAAGTGACTCCATCACTTTCCCTACCACAGAGGTCAGACTGACAGGTCTGTAGTTTCCTGCCTCTGTCTTGGTCCCACTTTTGTGAAGGGGAATCACATCCGCCTTCCTCCAGTTCTGGTACCACACATCCTCCCATGATTTATTAAAAGAGTAGCCAGTGGTTTCACTAGTTCCTTCCTTAATTCGTTTAGAATTCTGGGGTGAATTCCATCAGGACCCATTGCTTTGTCCACCTTCAGTTTTAGGAGTTCTTGCAGAACCCTTTCTTCTGTGAAAGGACTGGGATCGACCCCCTATCAAGAGTGCTTCTGTTAATTGGATTAGGCACTTCCCCCTCCTCTTTTGTGAATACTGAGCAGAAATATTCGTTCAGTATTCCTGCTTTTTCACTGTCCCCCTCTGCCCACCCACCGTTCATTCTATTCAGCCTCACTATCCCTCCCTTTGTCTTTCTACACTGCTGATGTACCTATAAAAGTTTTATCCCCTTCTTAACTGAGTTGGCTATCTTTTCCTCAGTTTGGGCCTTTGCTATTCTGACTTCCTCCCTGCTTCTTTCTGCCTTAACTGGTACAGCCTCTGTCCTGCTCCTTCTGTGTTTCCTTATACTTCCGAATGCTATCTTTTCTTCCTGACTTTCACAGCCACCTCTCTTGAGAACCATAGTGGCTTTTTCTTTCATTTTGATTTGTTTATTTGCTTCACACAAAGGCTTGTTGCCTCTGTGATGGCAGTTTGATAATTCCCCATTGTTGCTCCACACCTCCTTCTAGCCTGTTTGCTAGTGCTTTTCTGAGGCACTCTCCATCTTGCCAAAGTCAGCCCTCCTAAAGTCCAGTACCCTCACTTTTGTATGGCTTGACTCTGTAGCTGAGTTTAACGTGAACCACACTGTTTGATGGTCACTTGTCCCCAGATGGCAACCCACTTCTAGATCTGAAATCCTCTCACTGCCCCGTTTGGTCAGAGGTCTAAGATTGCTCCCTCACGAGTGGGTTCTGAAACTAGCTGTCTTAATGCCTGCCACCTGTAGGGCATCAAGAATGGCCCTGCTCTTGGATGTGGCTGCAGCAAATGTGCTCCAGTTAACATCTGGCATATTCAGGTCTCCCATCAACAGTATCTCCCCTTTCTCTGCCATTCTAAGAATGCCTTCCATCATATCCTTGTCCATTCCTTCCCCCTGACATGCGGGTCTGTACACAACCCCTGTGCGGATTGTGGTGCCCTTTCCAGTCTCCAAGGTGACCCACAGTGCCTCCTCTCCTCCCTGTTTACTCTTTTGTTCAGTTGCTTTTATCCCTTCCTTTACATAGAGAGCTACTCCTCCCCCTCTTCTCCCCTGCCTGTCTCTCCTGTAGGTTATGTACCCTGGTATGTTAACATCCCAGTCATGGTTCTCTGTGTACCATGTTTCTGTGACTGGCACAACTCTGTCATGAGAAACAAGGGCAACAGAATGGGAGGCCCCTAAGAATTCCCGCTCTGATCAAGAGGGCCTATGATTTGCAACAGAACCCCAAGGGAGTGGACCAGGATGAACGGGTAGGGGTCGTGTGGAAGAAGGATCCCGATTCAATGGTACTGGCCCCTAACGCCCAGTGTACAGTTCAAGGGGAGGTCCGCCTCCGCAAAGATGTCAAGAACAAAATACTGATGTTAGACGCACCAGGCGATGGAAAATTGCCGGAAGGATTATTGGTTAAACCCAGCATTTTGCCAGCTCGTGCTCATGCCTATGCACGACGAGTGATGGTCCAGATTCATAATGTGTCAAATTGGGAGATCCGGGTGAACAGAGGATGCACCCTAGCTACGGTACACTGCGCAAACACTGCAGTGTTGCCCAGCAACAAGCACCTTGGCAAGACAGAGTGACTCTCAACTTGTTTGATTTTGGTGACTCCCCGTTGCCAGCTGAATGGAAGACTAGAATTAGCCAGAAACTTGCCCAGAGAGATCAAGTGTTTTCGTTGAAGGAATGGGATGTGGGATGTGTCCAGGGTGTGGAGCATCACATACGCCTGCATGATGAACGGCCATTTTGAGATAGGTCTCGACGCCTAGCCACTGCAGACACAGACGATGTGAGAAGACACTTGCAGGAAATGCTTGTGGCTGGTGTGATACAAGAATCCAGGAGCCCATATACTTCTCCCATTGTGGTTGTACGTAAGAAGAACGCATCTGTGAGAATGTGTGTTGATTATCGAACTCTGAATCGGCAGACCATCCCCGATCAATACACCATGCCCCGTATACCAGATGATCTGGATTGTTTGAATGGGAGCAAATTGTTCTCGGTGTTGGATCTTCGCAGTGGATATTACCAGATTCCGATGGCTCCGGAGGACCATGAGAAGACGGCCTTCATCTGTTCTTTGGGGTTCTACGAATTCCTGAGAATGCCACAAGGGATATCGGGCGCCCCAGCCACCTTCCAGTGACTGATGGAACAAGCGGTGGGAGACATGAATTTGCTGGAATGCCTGGTGTACTTGGACAATGTCATTGTGTTTGGGAGCTCCCTAGAGGAACATGAGAGTCGACTGTTCAAAGTACTAGACCGACTGGAAGATTTCAGCCTCAAGCTGTCCATCGACAAGTGCCAGTTTTTCCAAACCTCTGTGATGTATGTGGGGCACATAGTGTCTACAGAGGGGATAGAGACTGATCTAGTAAAGTTAAAGGCCTTGACTACTTGGCCCCAGCCCCACAATTTGAAAGAACTGCAACGTTTCCTGGGATTCTGTGGCTACTACCGCCGGTTCATAAAGGACTATTCCAAAGTGATTTGGCCACTCTTGAATCTTACCCAGTGTTACCCTCCTACCAATCGGAAATACAAAAAACTGTCCATCAAAGAACCAGACAAAGCATATTTCCACCCAGGTGAACTTTTCAGGTCCCGTTGGATGCCTGACTGTGAAGCAGCTTTCTACAAAGTCATATACCAGCTCACCCACGCCCCCATCCTCGCTAATGCTGATCCCACCAAACCCTATGTGCTGCATACTGACGCCAGTCTGCAGGGTCTAGGAGCTGTACTGTATCAAGACCATGAGGATGGTTTGAGACCAGTGGCATTCACCAGTAGGAGTTTGACCCTGTCAGAGCAAAACTACCCTGTGCACAAATTGGAGTTCCTTGCCGTTAAAATGGGCCATTGTCGTCCAGTTTCATGATTACCTCTATGGGGCAAAAATATTGGTGAGGACTGACAATAACCCGTTGACCTATGTACAGACTTCAGCTAAGTTAGATGCCACGGGGTACCGGTGGCTTTCTGCATTGTCAACATATGATTAAGCTGTCGAATACACACCAGGCCTGAATCATATTGATGCTGACGCCCTATCTCGGAGGCCCATTTCCAAGAGCGACTGGGTCAGGCTGTCTGAACCTGATATCCGAGCATTGTTCCAAAAGTTTGATAGAAATGAACAGATGTCTACGGACACAGCGGACTGCTTAGTAGATTGCTTGGGCCCCTCTGACACCTGTATACCGGCTGCGTATTGCCACTTCTCTGCTCTAGATATTAGTGCACTACCTCAGTTTGACAATGACAGCATTCAGTGGGCTCAATCCCGAGATCCTATGATTCAGCCAGCACTTGACGCCCTTCATGCAGGAAAAGATCTTTCCAAGTTGCGTTCCTCTGATCTGAGAACCACTTTATTGTTTAAAGAAGGCCCCAGGTTGAAGCTGCTTAATCAGTTGTTATATAGAGAGATTGTACATCAGGGTGGCCAGATAGACAAGCAACAGTTGGTCCTGCCCAAAGCCTTCAAAGATTTGGTACTGAGGTCCCTCCACAATCATATGGGCCACCTCGGTATCGACCGGACCCTTGACCTAGTATGATCTCAATTCTACTGGCCCAAGATGGGGCCGATGTTGAGCACCATGTAAGGACTTGTAGTCGCTGCCTGCAGAGAAAAGCCCTGCCTCAGAGGGCTGCCCCCCTTGTCAACATTACTACCAGCACCCCAATGGAACTAGTCTGCATAGACTTCTTGAGTTTACAGGCTGATCAGCGAAACACTGGCAATGTGTTAGTGGTTATGGACCATTTGACATGGTATGCACAAGCTTTTCCCACCAAAGATCAAAAAGCATCTACCGTGGCCAAGGTGCTAGTGGAAAATTTCTTCGTCCACTATGGTGCCCCCCCAGCGAATTCACTCTGATCAGGGCCGGGACTTTGAGAGTCGGCTAATCAAAGAAATGCTCTCTCTATGGGGGGTGCGAAAGTCAAGAACCACCCCTTATTACCCGCGGGGGATCCTCAACCTGAACACTTTAACTGCACCCTACTAGACATGCTAGGCACCCTCCACCCAAAAGATAAGCATAAATGGAGCCAGCAGATTATCACCTTGGTACACGGATACAATTGCACAAAGAATGATGCTACCAGGTTCTCTCCCTACTGCCTCATGTTCAGGAGAGAGGCCCGGCTGCCTATTGATGTCTGTTTTGGTGTTTCTCCCAAAGGGGTCTGAGCCGAAGGTTACCTGCAGTATATACAAAAACTTAAAGCTCAATTGAACCATGCCTGGCCCAGACAATGGCCGCGAAAAGAAATCTAGCCAACTAAGAGAGACATGATAGAAAAGTAAAGGCTCAACCTGCTTAAAATGCTCACCTCCACTCTTTCTTCCTCCTTAGGGTGCCTCACCTGCTGACTGAAGAGGTCACGAGGGCTGCTGGTTCGGGCCCTCCCTACCCCCACCCCCCGGAGCGCCTCCATCCAACTCCTGCAAGGTAAATTTAGAAGTACGACTCCAAGGACTGCATGGACTATTAAACTGTTAAGCGCTGTGGCGTACCTGTTTTGACTGCAGCTCCTCAGCTCCCCGGACTGTTCCACGCAGTCTGCAAGCCGCGTTGCCTCGCTGCCTGCCTTGCTGCACTGCGCAGCACATGAACTGCCGTGCTTGCCTCAGGTGCTTAAAGTGCTAGCCCCGCCGGCTGTGTTGGCTGCCCCACCACCCCCACCACCACCCTTGGTTGTCACTTAAACTTATAGTGGCGGTCACCTGTGTTCGAAAACCAATCAGCCCACTTTGCCATTGGCAGGCTATACTGTCCTGCCACTAGGTATGTAATACTGTGATTGAAAACTGCATTAGCACATTTTATTTAATTGAATGGGGTATATAATCACAGTTTTCCTTTGCTCAGCTACACCCCCCCGAGAAACCACATAGCCATGGTGCTACGTAGGAGCAACTGACCAGTCATTCCTATGTACTGTATTTTTGCACAAATAAATTCATTTTAATATGCCAGTAGACATTGTATGGTGCTGTTTTTTCAGGTTTACCTGTTCTGTCATGCTGCCTCAGAGTTATGAAATAAATAGCACTATATACAGCAAGAGTAGTGCCTCCATCAGTTTTTACGTATGGCATGCATGCGGTTCATTATTTCTGCAGCTGAGTTTTTACTGACAGCACTACCTTTCCCTCTGAGTGGCCATCTTTGTTCCTGCCATTTTGGACTAAAGCTAATTTGTTGATTTTACAAAAGCATTTTTTTCATTATGGTTTCATCACTCATGTTTTTTTTTTTTTTAATTCATATTTCCAGCAAAAAACAGTCTCTACCCATAAATCATACCAGGGATTCTTCCTTAAAGGCTAATATGTTGACAACACAAACCACCTCTCCACCTACATTTTTTGTTTTCATAGAGTGAACATTTGTGTGTTTGCTGTGCTTTTGTTTTGCTAAGTTGTACAAAAGCTAATTTCTTTACCTCATTGTAACCCCCATCCAGGTATGCCGTTTCTATCTTGACAGCACTACCTGGTGAGCTGGGTTCTGGGAGAAATGTGTCACTTGGCACATTGGCTAGGTCTGGCTACTCTGCAGTAGGGGCACCCAAGTAACTCCGGACAAAGGAAGCAATAACTGTAATGTCCAGTACCAGAAGTGGGATTCTAAAGTGTGGCTTTTATTCACATCCAACAGAATAACAAAGCATAGATGGACCCCCATGGGGCTACACACCTGGTAATGCAGATTTATGGAGATCAGAACACATCCTATTCACTTTAGCCCTCAGGCTCTGAAACACACTGGGCACACAGCCTGAACTGGTACGCTGCTCTGGGTTTTTCCTGGCTCGGCTCCCTTGCCAGTCACTTGGACACTTTCCATTAGCATGGAAACATTTACTGGTGGCTCCCTAAACCACCTATGAGCACTTCTGCTCCATCAGGGAATCTTCCTCATCAGTCCCACGTCTGGGTACTTTCCTCAGGCACCGGCCAAGTACCTGAGAGAAAGCAACAGCTGCCCCAGAGCAAACCCGTAGAGGTGAATTTGGTAATTACTGAGGGGGGGGGGGGGTCTTCCACCTCTCGCTCCCATAATTCATACCTGGCCATTTCTCTGGCATGTAACACCTCATCGTTTAAAACACTTTGCTGTGTAGATTCTTACACATTCAATCTACTGTCTTCACATCCCATATGTGCTGAACTTGAACATACTTAATAAGTGGCTGTGTTCATTACTCTAGACCCCCACAGATTTAAGCAGTCCAATCCCCACATCTTCCAAACTGTACTTGGCTGTCTTTTCCTGACCCCACAGTAACAGTCACTTTAGTTTTATTTTGTTTCAGGTGAAAACACATGGCCCTTTAGCAGAGTGAACTCACCCCTTGGTTGCAGGTGCCCCACAGGCTTTTTCTCCTCAAAGAACTCTCGTCCAGAGCTTCTGGCACCTCAGCACGAACTTAAATCAGGCAGCTTCTTTTCTCCCTAGCCGGACCAGGGGGGTTGTCCCTGGAAGCAGGCTGATTCCTTCCTCCCATCCCTGCAGGGATGGGGCCCTGAACCACTGAAAGCGGTCTCCACCACTTCAATGGGCTCTTCTTGTGCTCCTCTTAAGGTGAGAACACACACCTATACAACAAAAATAGCTCTTTGACAGAGCTTAAGCTCTGAGGGCCTGCTTACAGCAGAGCACCTCTACTACAGACTGCACGCACTCTACTGAACTCTACAGACTGACTTCAAATTCCCCAACATTCTACTCTAACCTCCAACTGCAACATTCCAGTGTGGCTTATGCAGCTGCAACAGTTCTAAATGATGTCATCCCTCAGTCTCAGCTGAGACTGAGAACAGAGTGAGACAGTGTAAAATCCATTTAACTGGAGTTTCACAAGCTGCCTTCCCTGCCTACCACTAGGTCTTACTGGGATTCTAGTAACCCCGGGTAACAGGGGGGGGTTACATCATGAAAACATTTCTTCAAACAAAAACATAACAGAATGTTTTCACAGAAATACAGTTATCTTTTGAGGATTCATTTTCCATACTGAGAATGTGCAAAAAGGGAGCAGATTTTTGCAAATGTCTCAAAAACAGCATGTTAGAAAAACACTAATTACTTTTCAAATCCCAACCATGTGTGAGCTATTGGTAAGCAAAAAGTTCTTATTTTTGGTGAATTTATGTACATTCAGCTTTGTACAACATTGCCCTAACTAAACCGTATGCTACGAAATTTACAGAACTCAGAAATCCTGATACTGACTCTGTGCATGCCAGTTATCAACCGAATTGGTCAAACGGACACGTTATTAAGGTGTCGCAGGAGGATTAACATTAAAAGGCAACTCTCTTATATAATAAAAAACTTAAAAACTCTAGGTTTATGCCAGTTGTGTTTTAACTTTATTGTTTTCTAGATATTTGCATTTTTTTACTTTTCTTTGCTGTTGGACAACTAAATATTGTAGGTAATGCAGCATTTATTCCATCGAGTCTTTCAAAATGTGTCTGACTCTCCCCGGTTAACCACATAATTGCTGTTTTGTGACATCATAGTCTGTTGCCATGGTGAACACTGCGGTGTCTTAAACTAAGGCACTGTGAAGTTAACAGGGGAGAGGCAAATGTTTTCAAATGTTTTCTATTATAGACTTTTTAGATGAACTACCAAGATGTGTTATAAATCTTGGAAAGGAAAATTGAAAATGAAAAAAATTATTCTCTAGTAAATTGTAACAGCTGAAACATCATATTTATGAAGACATGTTCTGAAGTGCAGGGCTGCTCTTTAAAGTGCCTACTCAGCTGTACTATACTGATGCTAATGCATGGGTACAAGATATTTTATACAGGCACAATAGTGCTTGTATATCGGGGTTGAATAAGCACTTTTATGTTAAACCCTGATTTTTGCACCTTAATAACTCTTTCCCCCATTCAACCAGTTTGCCCCAGATTTGGTTAGTGTGGGCCACAGTCTCAGGATCCTGAAACTTTTGTCTCAGTCAGTTTAGGGGGGCAAAGTTACAGAGGTACAAAAATGCTAACATTTTCCCAAATTAAGAGTTTTGACTCGTCTGTAATTAAAAAAATGTTTTTTTTTTAAAACCTGAAACTTACAGATGTGATAGAGTCTGAACCAAGGTACATACTTTCACAAATGGCAAGTTTTTAACTTACACTATTTTTGAAATATATGTTAAAACCTGTGCCATTTTCTGAGCATGCTCAGTTCAAAAAAATAAATGTTCTAAGGATAGCTAGATTTTTGCATTAGTGGTGTGATCGTCAGTGATTCATTTGTCACTGCGTATGTGAGACGCTGATCATCAGTGATTTTGCTTCACGTAACTAGTGACAAAGAAATCACTGATGATCAACCTGTCACACAACAACCCAGTTATCATTAGAACCCCTCTCCGTCCTGATCCCACGTCTTGTGGGTGCCCAATCCTGCTGGCCTGCACCACCCTCCTGACCCATTCTTTGCAAAAAGAATGTCATGGGGATGTCAACTCTGAATGGCTGGTTGCTGTTCACCCTGCAGACACTGTTTAAGGCAACAGATGCCCAGTCCTGCTGCTGTATTTATATGCGTTTCCGACACTGGGTTACCCAGCCACCAGTTCCAGCCCAGAATCTCTTCCCACCTCTCCAATATTGAGTGGCACTGGCATCACCACCCCAGTGCTGCCATAGTTGAATCTCTTCTCTGCATGTTTGTCTTAATCCTTCCCCCCTTTTGTAGCATCACGGGGGTGTCCGCCTGAGGTATTGCTGAAGAGCTGGCCAGTATACCTGCAAAAGAGTCACACATCATTTTTTTATTTCAGTTTTTTCCCCTCAAACAAAGAAAACCATCTATTGATGTCTTTTGTGGTCCTACCACCCACATTCTCACCCGCTCCACCCTGACCACCCACTCAGCACCCCCCCACACACACTTCTCACTCACCTAAAATCAGTCCACTGCTACAAATGTGGTCTTCAAGCCTAAAGATGTCCTCCTTCTGGAACTGCAACTGTAAACTGAGTAAATGAGGTAACTGCAGTTTATATATTTCCAGTGTGTTTTGAACTTTTGAGCAAATCCATTCAGAAAGGTGGTCTTGCAATCGCTCTAAGAAATCACCTTTAGGATAGGACTTGAAAAATTTCACCTATCGGATTTCTGATGTGGAGTCATAAAAAGACTGTTGAAAATTTGAGGTCAAAATATTAAAAAACAACAAAGTCATGAAGGTACATTAACATTTTTCAACACTTACTCATAACTTTGGTAATTTTCAATATTTTGACTCAATCTAGCCATATTTTTCAAACCACCTCATGACTGTGACAGCTGTCATTTTTCAAATCCTGTCCAAAGTCTGGTTTTGCACTTCTGGTTTTTCAGCCAGTATTTTATAAGTGACATCTGTCATGTCCAGAAAGGAAGGGTCATAAAAAGACTATATTGAATATTTGAGGTCGAAATGTCAAAAAAGGAAAAAGTTATAAAGCAACACTGTGCAGGGCTGGCTGTTGGCCAAATGGTTTTCGTGTTGTTTTCCCGTGCCAGCGAATTGAGTTCAGGGACGAGCTCAAGGAGCTTGTTTAGTGGCACAAGGATGGGGACCGGTGCTGTCATGTGCCATTGGACCTAGTCGGTTAAGGGATTGCACAGTTTTCTGAAGTGCAGATGACACATTGTGGCAGGCTGTGGAGCATTCCCTCGCAAAGTGTTAATGTGCATATTAAGGCTTGACAGGGCCATGTGCTGCATTGGGAGAAGTGGGTTGACATGAAAAAATGGGCCTTGAAATAGCTATTCTGTTGTTCCATTTACACAGGTTCTAAATGCAGACATTAGAGTTGAAGAATGTCTCCAGAGTCTTAGCGAATCAGTGGTGTGGCTTCCTTGGGATTGCCAGCTTTATTGCCCATCCCCCAGTCTGTAGCCTCTTGCCTGTATTAATGTAGTTTGACAAGAATGCATATATATTATAAGGGTGCATTACCATCCTAATAGTTAGGGTTGAGTTCTGCACCTTAACTTTGGTGTCATTTGACCGAATAGCCTAACCATTTGCATACATAGCCAGGGTGGCAAAATCTCAAGACATGAAGTTTTGTGCTGGAATCTTTTGTGGTATACGAGCTCTGTAGTGATGATTTTTGGAAAAGTGAAGATTTTTTCCCCCATTGATTAACATTTTTTTTTTTTTTGCTGTCATGCATAGTCTAGTTGGAATGAAATGTTTTCCCCAAAACATACAGGTTAGAAGCACCCTGTGCCAAGATAGTGCCTTTTGAAGGTTTTGTGAAAAGGTATTAAACAGTTTCAGAGTTATAAGGATTTAATGTTTGGTTTTGGATAACCCTGCAATGCGACAGGTAAAAAAAATAATGATTGTGAGCTCTTATTTTCGTGATTTACTTGTGAGAAATTGTCATAAGAAAAAAATATTGTGACTTTTTTTTTAGTTAAAAAAGTTGAAAATAGTTGGAAATACAGACATCCTGAACAAATATTTATGTTCAGTGTTCACAGAGGAAGGAGAAGGGGAGAGCCGCGACACCACAAAATGTAACAGGAGCATTGGAGGGAGGAAGGTGGGTACTAGTCCATTTCAGAGGAGTATCCTGAAGGGATTCATTAATCTGAATGTGGACAAAACCTTGGGGTCAGATGGGGTACATGCAAGGGTATGGCGGGAGCTCAGGGAGGTACTGCCTGCACCTCTGACGGTTCTATTTAACAGCTCATTGTAAACAGTAGTGGTTCTGGAGGACTGGACCAGGGCAGATGTAGTCCCACATCACAAAAGTGGTAGCAGACAAGAGGCTAGCAATCATAGGCCATTTAGCCAACTTCGGGGTGGGAAAGTTAATAGAGTCAGTGTTGAAGGAAAGGATTGTGGATAATCTTAAATCCAGTGGGTTACAAGACCCAAAGCAGCATGGATTCATATTGGGGGTGGCATGTCAAACAAATCCGATAAATTTATTTTTCCTGGGTGACCAGTGAATTAGATCAGGGTGGAGCAGTGGACATGGCCTACTTAGATTTCAGTAAGGTTTTTAACACTATTCCACATAGAAGACTAGTAAGTAAGCTGGGTAGCTTCGTAGTGGGTCCAAAGGTGGTAATCTGGGTAAGAAATTGGTTAGGGGACAGGCGACAGAAAGTAGTGGTAAACAGAGTTCACTTCAAGGAAGGGAGTGTGACCAGCGGAGTGCCTCAGGGACCAGTGCTGGCACCAGTCCTCTCTAGTGTCTTTAGAAGTGACATTGAAGAGGAACTGGAGGGGAAAGTCTGCCTCATTGTGGATGACATATCACACCAAAATCTGCAAAATGGTTGACACGCGGTGGGGGGGGGATGGAAAGGATGAGTGGAAACCTGATAAAACTCAAGAGTGGTCAAGGGTATGGCAGCTAGGTTTCATCACAAAAAAGTGCAAAGTAATGCACATGAGGCACAGAAGCCCAGGAGAAGAGAACAAAATGAGAGGAGCTGTACTGACAACCACCAAGCAGGAAAGAGACCTGGGGGTGATCATATCAGATGACCTAAAGGTGGTCAGGCAGTGTGGAGGGCTAATGGGATACTGGTACAGAGATAGTGGTATCACCAGCAGAAAGAGGCAGGTGGCATTACCTCTGTATAGCTCACTAGTAAGACCCCACCTAGACTACTGTCTGTATGTCTGTCTATCTTTTCTATCCATCTATCTATCTATCTATCTATCTATCTATCTATCTATCTATCTATCTATGTATCTATCTATCTATCTATCGTTACTGCACAAAATGACCTTTCAGGAGGGATTACATTTTCAACATACTGTAGTAATTTTTTCACACCACCTCATGAATGTAACAAGTGTCATTTTCCAGATCCTGGCCAAAACGTGTTTTCACACTTATGGCACGATATCACCTTTCAGCCGTATTTAAAAATTGCGACCTATTGTGTTCGTGTGGTGGGGTCATAAGAAGGCTATGTTGAAAGTTTAGGGTAAAAACATTAGAAAACAAATAAGTTATAATCATACATTGAAATGTTTCTGTGCTTGCTCATAACTGTGGTAATTTTCTATATTATGACCCCAAATTTTCAACATAGCCATTTTTTCCCACCACCTTATGAATGTAACCAGCTGTCATTTGTCAAATATTGGCCAAAATGTGTTTTTGCACTTGTGGGGTGAAATTACATCTAGGTTGGGATTTGAAAATTTTCACCTACCAGGTTCACATGGTGGGGTGGTAAGAAGGCTATGTTGAAAATGTGGGGTCAAAATATTAAAAAAAAAAAAAAATCTAAGTTATGTGCGTACATTAACATTTTTCTATGCTTGTTCATACTGTAACTGTGGTAATTTTCAGTCTTTTGACCCCAAATTTTCAACACATACTTTTTTTCCCCACACCCACCTCATGAACGTGACAGTTGTCATTTTTGAAATCCTGGCTGAAATGTGTTTTTGCACGTGCAGTGCAGAATGACATTTCAGTTGAGATTTGATCATTTTCACCTACCAGGTTCATGAGGCGAGATCATAAGAAGGCCATGTTGAAAATGTAGTGCAGAAAGGTATACCATTAGTGTGGCAACAGCATTACAGTGCGTTAATGTTGCCACAAAAAGGGCGATCTTGAATTTAGATTGCGTCGCACTCATGCCATGTTGATCATTCACAAAATTTCTGTACCCTTCATGGCATACCTGCCCTGGATTAGGTTATGTATATTTTTTGGGGGTGCAGGGAGTGAAGCCCCCCCAGATTGGGGTGTGTGGGGGCAAAGCACCCTAGAAAACTTGACTGTTGTCTGGGATGGCTCTTTGGCACTCTAAGTCCTGGAAGGTGCAATGCCAGGTATGGTAGTGCTTGGCGGCATCTTACTGTCACCATAATCAACATCGGCACAGTAATTGTTACACTAACATGGGTGAATCATGTAAAAATATGGTAAAATGACCACATTACGAGTGAACATTGATGTATTCCAACATTCACTCACAGCCTTGCTAATTTACAATATCTTGGCTCCAAAAATTCAACATAGCTATTTTTTACACCTTTCACTGAGCAGCTACGATACAAAACAGAAGATCTGGTGCTTTAAACATGGGCAGCCAGCCCGATAACTAAAAAAAGTCACAGTGAAAGCACTCGAGTAAGAAATATGCCAAATAACTGCAAAAATGCCAACATTTATTAACTCCTAGGCTAGAGAAACCAACCTCCTTATTGATACCCTCTTAGAAGGCTTTACTGCTGAGGCACTTGGGGTTGTTTTCTCTAGCCTAGCAGTTAATAAATGTTGGCATTTTTGCAGTTATTTTGCATATTTCTTACTCGTGTGCTTTCACTGTGACTTTTATTTTATACACAACCTGATAAACATGACAGGTGTCTTATTTTAAAATCCTGAATGAGACGTGTTTTTGGATTTGTGGTGCAAAATTATATTGTGGCCAATATAATGTAAATGCCACATGCCATGTTTATAAGGAGAGTCATGAAATGACTACAATATCTTGAAAATGTGGTGTCAAAATTAAAAAAATATATAAAGAAATGTGTGTAGTACCACCTCTACCTCAGCAAGTAGTGCTTTGTGAACCTGTGCAGGTGAGCTGAGCTTGGGGCAAGCTCATTGAGCTGGCTGGATGGGGCGAGGTTAGGGGGAAGGTGCTGTTATGCGGCACCACCCCTTAGCCAGTGAAGAAAAACTGCAGGGTTGCCCACACATGCGCAAATACCATATAATGAAGACAACTATTCTGTTGGCATAGCGCCCTGCAGCTCTGCACCAGTGGGTGGCAGAGGGCTCATTGGCTGAGCAATGGACTCTTTGCCCTGTATAGCTGTATCTGCAGCAACATGGAAGTGCAGGGCTCAGAGGGCCCTGCACTTCTGCAGCTCACCAGACAGCGCCATGAATTGTTTACATCTGTCTCTGCACTTCCATGGGTGGGCAGAGTCATCCAGCTCTGCGTGTCTGCATCTGTCTGGGACCTGCGTGAATGAAGATACAATTCCTGTATCTCAAAAAGAAAGGAAATTCTTTGGAAAAAAAGTTCATATGTGATATTTTTTCTTCAGGAAGGGCTCAGAGGTTGTTGGTAACATGTGGCAAGACATACTTCTGTACCTCTGAAGAGTGTATCAGTATGAGGCACTTTTGCTGTTTGGGTGGTGGGGAGTTAAGGTTGGAAACCCTAACACCATATTTTCCTACTTTTGTTGCTTTAAGCTGAACCCTACCTGCTGCAGTAATGCTTTTTTTTTTGCAATTCATTTCCTTTCTTTTTGTGATAGTAAAGCCTTATCCTCATTAATGCAGGTTCACCTCCAACTGGGTGTGGAAGCGCATGGCCCTTTGGGCCTTTTGGACCCTGCGCTTCTGGGCCATGCATCAAATGTGGACTCCATCAAGCTGCAGTAGCGCTGGACCCTCTGTGCCCTCCACTTCTGTGCAGCTACAGATGCAGACTTGCAAGACCCTCTGGACAGTGCAGCAATTGACGAGTCCATGTGGGCGTGAAAGCACAGGGCCTTCCGAGCCTTGCAGTTCTATGTTGGAACAGATGTAGATGCGCAAGAGTCTGCCTGGGTACAGAAGGAGCCCTGCAGTTCCAAGCAGCTGCAGATGCACCTTTTCATTCATGTGTCAAGTATATATCCATTTTGTTAATGAGGTAGGATTATAAAAAGCACATGTTAACAATTTGGATTTGTAATCTTCAAAAATGGCACAGTTATGAGTTAAAGTCTTTATTCTTTGAATAGAAAGAACTTCTTCTTTCGTAAGTCCATATTTCTGTTTCATGAGCCATCAGTCTTGTTTCATGAGGGATCACAAAAGAAGATTTTTGGCAAACAAAACAAGATTCTGAAACAAAAAGCCTAAAATCTTGTTTCCTGAGCCCACCTTCTTGTTTCATGAGATTTTCATGAGCTCACGAAACAGGAAGCCTCATCACAAAAGAAGAATGTAAAAAAATAAGACCAAAATCTTGTTTCGTGAGAAGGAGTCTGGTTCCGTGAGATTTTTTTGAGCTCACGAAAGAAGATTCCTTCTCACAAAAGAAGACTGAAAAAAAAATTTCCAGAATTTTGTCTCATGAGAAAGCATCCTCTTCCATGAGATTTTCATGAGCTCATTAAAGATGATGCCTTCTCATGAAAGAAAGGCTCCGGGAAAAGTTAAATCCAAAATCCTGTTTTGTGAGATGAAATTCTTCTTTCATATGGCCTTGTTCTTTTTTTTGTGGGCCTCATGAAATAAGAAAATCAGCTCATAAAACAAGATTCGCTAAGGATTTTTACAGTGTCCCAAAACACATTTCAGTGTAATATTTTTGAAAATCAGAGACCATAATCGAGCTAAAAGGGTCCTGTTTGGCTAGATCCATGTGTTTGTGTGTCTCCAGGGCATCATTTTTAAGGGGTTTGAAAGATTTTTTTTTAAAAACAGAAATAAGATGGCTGCCATATGAAAGAAGAATGTTTTTCTCACAAAAGAGGACTTCGGCCTCACAAAACAAGAATCCTCTTTCGTATGGTCAGATTCTTCTTTTTTATCAGAAAGACCCTACTGAGCATGTTCAGAACAGAAATTTCAAATCCTTATAACTTTTTCAGCAAACCAACAAAAGGCACCATTCTTGGCCGGAGCGTTTCTACCCTGAAAATTTTCAAAATAGAATTCGAAACCTTCTAAGCTGTAGGTGAGAGCAAAAAACAGCAACAAAAACCTGTCTTTTCCTAAATTTGAAGTATCCGGATCTCAGAATCTGCTCATCCAACCAGAACAAAACTTGTCAAATCAAAAGACCTTCTCCCCAGACTGCACGTACAAAATTTTGAGCAATTCTGTTCAAAGGGGGTGAAGCTATTGAGGTGCAGAATTAAGGAGGTTTATTTTTATTTGTTTTGTTTAAATTTTTGTTAACCAGGAAAGGCACACTGAGATGAGTGTCATTTCCAGGTGTGACCTGGGGACGGGGAAGTAGTACAAATTATAAAGTACAAAAATGTACAAGTACCTAATTTAATATTAAACTCCGTACTCAACCCTTACTATAGTAGAGCAATGTGTGTGTGTGTATATATATTGGGTTGTCATTAATGTCAGTACACTATCCCTGCCTTATGGACTGAAATAAAGTTGAGGAAACTGGGCTGATAACTCCTGTGGGGATTTCTTACCCAACTAGTACTGCCTCCTGGGAAACGATACCAACGCGCTATGGTCCTTACTGGTACAGTGACTCTCACACAATGCAGTCAGTACTTTTCCCAAAATTCATTAATCACATTATAAATAATATGCTCATTCCCCAAATAATATGCTCATAATGCAGATATAAAAAATATAACAAGAAGCTTAGTTGGAGCACACAGGGTGGAGGTACTGGAGAATGAAAAGGTTAAGGCAAGTAGTATATTCTATTCAGTGTCCATGCTGTAGCTATCCAAACGTTAGTGCAGCCCATCTACACAACCAGCACAGTGCCCCTGCCCACCTGTACTGTTGGGCACAACCCACACCTCACTGGTACCAGTGTTGGTACAGTACTCCCAAGTCCTACGGACCACCCCGGCAGCCTGGGTACCCAGGTGTCAGAACATTGTAGGCCCAATGACAGCACTGCACATGGTTGGCCAGTATTGCTACACTTAAGCAATAAGCAGATATGTATTTCACAGTCCTGTTTGTAATCCCAGTTGGATGACCTAGTCCATAATTTTAACCCAACTGGGGCCTTATTCAAAATTTTCTTACAAAGATGTTATGTGGTGTAGGACCCAAAAGCCCAAATGGGTTACTCATGATTTACCCTCAGTGGCAACAGCCTTTGCCTGGTCTCTGCAGTCCTGACTGGTTTACTGGCTCTCATCCATCGACTTTTGCATGCTCCAGTGTCTCCTGCAGTTCTTCTCTGCTGGGCTTCCTCTGACACCTCACAGGTCAGCTAGTCTCTTCCTTGTTTATTGCTCATTCTCTCTGGGGGAGGATTAAATCAATTCAGGGCTGGCAGACTCACCCTTTGCAGTGGCCCATGGCAACTCCCACTGCAGGTTTTCACTTGGCTGTGGTGTCTAGCACTGTGACTTACAGCCTTCCCTGGCTGTGTTGTAGTTTGGACCACTTTGGTCTGCTTCTGAAAAGCTTCTCTCTCTCTCTCTCTCTCTCTCTCTCTAAGATACAAGGGGGCCTCAGCTGCCAGTGGTTCTTTAACACAGTGATCACTTCAACTGCAGGTGCAATGTCTTTCTTCTCTTTCTGTGTGTTGCAGTCTCTTCCTGTAGTGACTTTTGTAAGCCCGGCAATCACCATTTGGTTCTGGGCTGCTGAAGTCTCATGTTGGCCTCCAAGCACTGGTATGCTGAGGCAGCAGCTCTCCCTCTAAGCCGACTCTGACCGAGATCTAAGAAGTCCTAGAGCAGCTCCTGCTGTTCTCTGGTGTATGCAACCCCCTGATTGGTTGAGACACTCTGTCACTCTGAAAGGTCTGTCACTCTGAAAGGTCTGTCTGTCATATATATTCTCAAAGACTGATTGGTAACCCAACTCCTGGGTAAATCAATGAAGTCATCCAGTATCCCAGAAGCCCTCTGTGGCTCCCTCTGCATGCTCCAAAGCCTGATAAAGTCTGGCACTGTCTTTCCCTTCCCTTCATTCTGCTCTTTTCCTTCACCTCTAAAATCTCTCCTCTGTAATTCCACTACTCACTCCTGCCGTTGCTCATGACACTGGGTCTTGGACCTTTGTCCACTGCCCTTTTCCTTACTCTGTCACTAGTACAGCCCCTGCCCCCAGTTTTCAGCCATTACCCCCACCCTTCTTAGTATATTGCATTGTTGATCACTGCATTCTGTTCTTATTGTCCTGCTTCTGCAGCTTTATTATATTGCAAAATTCCTGCTCAGAAGCATTGCCTGTGAATTGCTCATTTTGCTATTCACTTTTCCATATTATTGCATTTTTTTGAGCATTTTGTAATTGCAGTGTACTCTCCTCTCCTCCATAATAAATAAATAAATAAACTGACTGTGCAGACACCCTTTGACACCATTTCCATTTGATGAGACTCAGAAGTGGCTAAGATGGTAGTCACTTTGTAGTCCATGGGGCACTCAGCCCCAAAGTGCTTTTGATGAAGGGTTTCTGCACTTAAAACATGTATGTGCCCCCAAGATGTATTAGTGCAGTGGTGCATAATCAATCAATCAAATTTTTATTTGATATAGCGCACATCTCATTTTGAATCAATGCACTTCACAAATTAACCACTATTACACAAAATACAGACAACACAGTACATTGTTAAAACATATCAATTCAGTCTAGTGAAGGTGATTGGCAGTGGAATTACTGCTTGAGCATTATCATTGCTCCAGTGGTGTCATGTACTGTAGGTGCCTTTGATGTGCAAAGTGAGTCGCAGCTATCTGTGACGCAGTTACAGCAGATGAATAGGCACTAGGCACTCCTCTTCACTTCACTCTGACTTCCCCTG
This sequence comes from Neoceratodus forsteri, assembly GCA_016271365.2. Classification (NCBI taxonomy): domain Eukaryota; kingdom Metazoa; phylum Chordata; order Ceratodontiformes; family Ceratodontidae; genus Neoceratodus; species Neoceratodus forsteri. The sequence goes on along the minus strand of CM057459.1, from coordinate 185,662,808 downwards.
CCAGTTCAAGTCCTCCGGGACAGGAGAGAGTCACACAATGACGCTGTGTCTCAGCGCCATGTAGCCACACAGTAATCCCCAAGCGGTGTGAGGAGGTACATTTATATAATGAATATAGAAATGCTGTTAAAATAATTTATAATCCATAACTGTAACATTTCTCAAAACTGTGTCGTAAGTTTATTTTGGTCTCTTTAACTCAAAGATCTATCATTGGAATGCTGGGAGCTCATGACCAGCACAGTGAAGGGGGCATGCTTTGCAAAATGCCAAAGTTCTAGGGCATCACACAGGTTCAGACCTGATGTAGTAGTTTGAATGACACATTACAAACATCAGAAAAAATACAGTTACTGTACTACAGTGAGTAACCCTTTCTTCTTGTAACGTAAGGCATGCCAATGATTACATTTAAAAAAAATGCTACTGTAGCACTAGGCAGGTGGTACCACATGGAGATTCTCAGCCTGCAAGGGGGTAAGTGACATGGAAAGATATTTGTGTTTACATCATTGCTCTAAGCCTGGGAAGGGGGAACAACAAAATTAACTACCCAGCTGGTTGAATGACAGCTACTTTTCCAGCCCCAGCTTTGGAACTAAGTAGAGTGCTCGCTATCCAATGCCCCAGACCATACCTAATAGAACCTGTTTTCCCTCCTCTTCTGGGAAGGTCCAAGGGGGTGGCAAGGGTCATTTTAGGTATACAAACAAAGACAGGTTAGTGTGAACCACTCAAAGGCTTGGTATCCACAGTGGGAGTTGGGGACTGGCAGGGCTCAGATGTGGGGGAAGGGACAAGAGGGAGTCATGCTGAAGTGAAACAAAGTTAGTAATGTTTCATTTTTTAAAAACATTTTTTAACAAAATTAATTTTTTTTCCTTAGTTTGAAGTTAAGTTTCCAGTACCTGCTCTACTAGCGTAAGTGACTTTAATGACAGTATTTCTCAATATCTATGATAAAATGAATGTGTCATGGCATATCCAAAACTCTGTGAATCATTGCTTTAACTAACTTCTCAAGAAAAGCGTCGGGGTTTATGCACTGAATTTAGTGTCCAGTTTCCAGAATCTTTTAAATATGCAAATGTATTACAGGCAAAAATGAGGCTGTAATGCTGGCACGGTAGCGCAGGATAGCATTAGCATTTGCTATGCCAGTGACCAGGGTTCGGGAACAGATCTAGGTTGCTATGAGGCACAGGGTGGAGGAGGAGGATTGAGTATCCCTAGAACAGCTCTCCTCCCTCAGGATGGGGGTTTTGCAGCTCCACTGCAAGACTGACACACAGCAGAGGTTGGGTGTCCGTGCACTCTGGAGTGCCATAGCAGGGGAAACAAGCTTCTGCATCATGGTACTTAGGATTTTCGGAAGAAAATTAAGGTGGACAAACCTCCTGCTCATTGCCAGATGGCCCTGTTCCCTCACAGACCTGAAAACACCATTTAGGCAACCCCAGCAACTGGATCCTAATTCTGTGAGGTTAATGGCCCACCCTGGGGAGCCCATCATGAAGGGTGAGCCATGAGGCAAGCTGGAGGAATGTGCTGGAGAAGGTGGGTGATTGGGTTGGGAACCCAGCAGAAGGAGGGCTGAATGGGCAGAGAGGAAGAAAAACCTTGGCCTTTTGTGTTTTTGTTTTTTTTTGACATTCTGTTTATCTCTGGAGGGCCAGGGCATCTCTCAGATGTACCCTCTTGGGCTCCGCTTCTACTCCCCACCTGAAACCCCCTCTCACTGGGAGTACAAGGGCTGAGTATCCCCCTGTGAAGCCTACAAACTCATCCTACCCTCTGGATCTAAGCCCCCTGGGGTGGGACCGCCACTCCTTACCTGGCAACCTTTCTGGAATTTAGATGGTCAGTTCATGGCTGGGTGAGGGGCTTGGGAGAGCCGGTGAGAAGGTGGTCCAGTGTTGGGGATGTGGGCTTCATCCATTAGGGTCACCATCACCTTCCTGGACCTTCCAGTGTTTTTGCTTGCTGTTTCCCCTGAGACGCAGCAAGCAATGACCCTGCACAGCTCCTCCTCTGCCACCGGCGTCTGCCGTCGCCTAGCCCACATCTGACATCCTTGCTCATGTGCTGGCCCTAACCTCCATCGGAAGTCACTACAGAGTGGAGACCCCCCCAACCCACTCTGGGAGAGGAGAGCCGTCCTCCGAATGCTCAGTCCTCTCCCTCCCCTGGTGACCCCTGGCATCCCGAGTCCATTCCAGAACCTGGGTCACCGGTGTGGTGCGAGGTGTGGCGTCCAGTGCCTCAACCCTCAGCACCACCGGGCCGGCTAAGAAACACCCTGTTGAAATGAAAATGAGGCTATTAAATACACGTGACATGGATTTGTATAAAATATTGTCAAATGTGTTTACTTACAGGAACACTGGAGAGCAGGCTGCACCAAAGGATTCCAGTCATAACACAGATGGGAAAGCTGCAGCAAGTGTGAATGAAATGCAGATGCCAACATCTTCAGGGACAGGTCTGCATTGTCATTTGCCTCTTTTCTGTAGAATTGTACTTGCATGTTACAGCCCCACTTGTAGGAGTGTCTGCTGGGATAAGCAAGCAGTTAAGCTCTTGAAAGGCTGTTTGCAGTTATTGGCAAACCAGCTCATCTTTCTTATCCGATAAATATATGACTAGGTACAGTTCTGCTCTAGTTTGGTGGGAGAGAGGGGGAGGAAGAGGAATAAACTGTCTTTCCTGAAGAACCTCAGCACAAGGAATTATAAATCACTTGATTTCAGCCAATCGGCACTTAGAACTGCAGGGCCTCTTTTACAGAATACAGTTGTCCTGTTGTGCAGTAACAGTTAATGGGGTGCATTCCACTCAGGGAGGGGAACATTACACATCCACGCATTTAAATTAAAAAAGTTAAATGTTAAACTTAAAATCACTCAAGCAAACGCAGGTTTACACTGTATGTGCTGTGAGAGATAGTTGGCATTACAGCATCATCTCATACAGTTTGGGCAGAGAACTGCTCAGTTTTATCAGGGACCCTTCCCTAAGAAATCAGAAACGTAAAGCTTGTCTTTCTAAACATTGGGAGAACTGAACTGAAAGACAGATCGGTTGACTTTGAGTGTCTAACCTCCAAACTGATACTGGGAAATGGCTACAAAACCCCTTGTCCTCAGACTCGTGCCACATCGGTGACCTGAGTTCGGGAGCAGACGGGGGTCGGCCGGGAGGGAGAAGGATTGAGTGCCAAATGGCTGCTCTCCTTCTCTGGGGTGGGAGGAATTGCACTCTCCACCACGTTACCGCCGCCTGTTGGGGGAACTCAGGGTTGTCGGTGCGACTGGGGGACGCCTCGACGTAAGGGTTGATGCTGGCAGAGGACTGGAGTCGACGTGCATCTCTGTACATGCTGGCAGCCTTGCTCCTCATTGCATGCCAGCGTCAGGGATCCATACATGGAGGAAAAACACTTTCCAATCCTCCTAGATGACGACCTCTGGAGACATCCTCACCGCCTGCCGACGGAACAGGGCAGACTCCACTGTGCAGCTCACTCTTGGGGATAAGAGGGAGGTAAGGGGGGCTCTCTCCTCACCCCACCTGAGAGGGTAATCTGGGCCATCGAGGGCCCTGAGGGAAGTGAATGTGGCACTTTAGGGGCAGACCCTTACGGTTGGTAGGGTTGGGGGAGGTGACACTCCCCGGGGCCCAAAGGAGTGGAGGTTGGGGGACAGTGGAGGCACAGAAAAAATGAGTAGAAAAACAAAACAAAAAAACCTTGTCCTCCTTACAGCATATATCCCGCCAGGTAAACAGGATAAGGGACTGGACACCTTTTGTAACTGCTATACCCAAATAAACTTGAATTAGGAAAAGCTGGTCCTAGGTGACTACAGTGTCAACTGAAACTCAAAAATAGCAACTGTTGCTGGGACCTTGTAGCAAGTCTGTACTTAATGCAGTTCTGGAGTCCTCACCTCAGGAAAAATAAGGACAGGCTATGGGAGAGGGGTGATGTGATTAGGATACTCAGATCCCTAAAAGGAATAAATAAATTGAACTGCAAGGAGTTATTTAGCATAAACACAGGTTTGGGGTCATGGGGGCATGAGTGGAAACTAACAGCAGGAAGGTTCAAGAGGGATATGAAGAGGTATTGTTTTATGGAGAGGGTGATGGAACTTTGGAACAGTCTACCAGCTGAGCTGGTAGGAGCCAAAATCGTAAATGATTTCAAGCACTTTTGGGGCAGAGTGAAGCCTACAGTGACTACTCAGGGCTGCAGTAGCAGGGAGGAGAAACGGGGGAAGAATAGTGAGGGACAGTACCCTGGATGACAGTAAGGTTCTGGGGATAGATCAGGAACCAGGGGCAGACTGAATAGACCATTGGGCTTTTTCTGATGGCATTGTCTATGTTTCTGTGTAACCTAAAAGGTCAGAAAGTGTACCAGAACTACGAAATGGACTCCCAGACCCTCACTGACTGGCTACTGACAACAGCCCCTGAAAGGACTGAAGAGGTTGCATTCCTCTCTGAAAGCATAAGTAACCATTCTCCGGTCCAGTTTACATGGGTTACTAAATATCCCATATGTCCCCCCGGGGTCACTCTGAGCTGCATCCTAAAAAAGAAAAGGGTAGCCAAGTTCAGGAGTAAGGCAACACAAATCAGCTGGAACCATCTTGACTTGACCCTGGACGTCAAACTGGCCCTAGATTTTGTGATAACCAAATTTGGCAAGGTCTGCAACCAATTTGCCCCAGTCAGAAAATGAAAGGTCTGAGATAACAGTAATGCCTGACTGTCACCAGAACTACTGGCACTGAGGAATGATGTGGAAAAATTGTGAGCCACTGCCAGGGAATCTGGTGTCACTGTTCACCAACAGAAATATAGGGAGCTCAAAAACGAATGTACAATGAGAGTTAGAGCAGCTAAACCTGGCTACTTCAAAACCCAGCAAACCCTTTAAATAAAACAATGGCAAGAAGTTCTGGGAAAATATCAAATGTCTACTAAAAACGGAAGAAAGGAAATCACCTACAGTTATGAGCATTGATGACTCTCAGGCCCTAGATCACACAGCCATTGCCAATAAATTCAACAAAGCCTTTTCCAACCTGAGCTCCTACAGTATATTCCTTATGGTTTCCCATCTCTGAACCATAATGGACCATAGTCCTACATGCACCTGGTAGATGATACTGACCTTCACTGCCCGCAATTCTACTTTAGGATCATCACTGAAAGAGAGACCCTAAACTACATAAGAAGTATTAGGTAAAACCAGTGTGAGTAGTGACACCATACACATGAAGCTGCTAGCCTTGGTCCTGCCAGAACTGACCCACCCTGTCTCTAAAATCATAAATCTGTCACTGTGCTACTCCCATTTCCCTGAAAAGGGGAAGTCTGCACAGGTTACACCTGTCTTAAAGAGTGCTGACAAGACCATTATTGCCAATTACAGGCCCATCTCCTTTCTCTCTCTCCACTCTCTAAGATGCTCAAGAAGGTAGTTAGTGACCAGCTCACCTCTGACCTTGAGAAATACAGCATCCAATATACACAGCAGCATGGTTTCAAGAAATTTCACAGCACTAGCACTGCCCTGGTAGAATATACCAACTTCCTCCACAAGGGTTTGGATGGTGGTGATATGGTCAGGGCAATCTAGATAGACCTAACCAAAGCCTTTGATCTAGTCAATCACAGGCATCTTCTCCAAAACTGCTAAACCTGGGTCAGTCATTGGACACTGTTCATTGGTTTGAATGGTATTTAACCAATCAAACCCAAAAAGTCAAAACTGAAGGTACCACCTCAGAGGACAGGGCCGTGTCAGTGGGGGTTACTGTAAAGCTCTATGCTGGGGCCCCTTCTAATTGTTTCTTTATTAACCAGCTGCCTGAAGCCTGCCAAACTCCGGTACACAGACGATGCAGGTTTCTATACTAGACACCGCAACAAAGACAGCCTAACTAGTGCCCTACGATGCCACTTTGCATCTGTTGAAACCTGGTTCTCCAACAATAGTCTAGTGCTCAAGTACAAAAAGAAATCAAATACCGTGCTGTTCAGCAGCACCTAAATGAAGAAAAAAACTCCCCCCCTTTGACATTTTCAGTGCTTTGGGTGCTAGGCTAGAACAGGTAGAGGTCTTCAAATACCTTAGGCGCCACCTTGATGACATTCTGTCCTTTGTCCCCACCCCACATGGACAGCTTGCTGAAACTGCCAAGAAAAAGGTTGGGAGCCCTGTACAGAAACAGAAATAACCTCACCCAAGAGGCTAAATGCCTAATTTTAGCTACATCAGTTCTACCCCAATTGATTATGCCTAATTATTTACTCTGTGGTAAATGAAACAGTTATGGAGAGAGACAGAGGTTTATGCAGTAAAGTCTGAAGACTGGTTTTGTGTGTGGATAAATGCACCAACGGTTGTGACCTGTTCTCCCTCACAAACTGGCTACCTTTCCTAGCAGAATCAAATAGCAGATCTGTATACTAGGGAAGAAGACTATTTTGGAACTTACCCCACCAGCTTAAAAACCTGCCTGAGCTTTGTCAGTAATCTGTACCACACTAGAGGCATGACTGCCCAAAGGCTGTCAAAATATTTCTGCAGGACTAGCTGTGGCAAGTGTTCCTTTGTGGCTAGGGCAACTAACTGACTGAATGACCTTCCTAGCATGCTGTATAGTACAGCTATGTTTAGCCAGTTTAAAAGCTTGCTACATGCACATCTAATCAAGCAAGCTCATTCTTTTTGTACATAATGATATTGACCCTGTTGCTAAGCTGTACCTGTTGATCAGCCTGCTCTCTGGTTATAAACTTGCATTTCTGCTGCGTAAACCTGTGCTCTTTGTTGACCTCTGTAATGAGCCATTGTAAGCGGCTCTGCACTAATGATGTTCACTGTAATGTCTCATTGTTTTCTGCCTATTCTATCACTATTGTAACTTTCCTGTCTTGAAACGTTTTGCAAAACGTGCACCAAATAAAGTAAACTTTGCTTTGCGATCCTCTTGCCGAACTGTAGATGATAACGTGTACTATCAGAGACGTCTGTCACATAATATATAAATTTATATAAGTAAGCAGTTCAGCATGACAGGGTAATGGTTGTCCTGGGTTAATGCATGCCCCAGGGTGTTGTGAGGCATGAGGCGCTTGCATGCCTTCTGCCCCTGGGCATGCATTAACCCATGACAGCCACCAGCCTGTGATGTCTTATTGTGCTTATGTAATGGGTTCCCCTGCAACAAATCAAAATGCAGAAAAAGAATACAGTGGAAAAAAGTTCCTAAGTATTCCAGTTCACCGGGTGATAATGTTGTCCTAGTATGCCACTGTGTGGCGCTGTTGTGTTCAAGAGCCATTTACTGTTGTTATTTATTTACATTTACATTTATTTATTTGCAGACTGCTTGGCTAGAGAGGTGTGTTTCACATGTAACTTTAGTGGTGTTTACTGTTTTCAATATAAAGTTATTATATGTTTCTGACAGATAATTGAGCAGCCATTTTTTGTAGAGAGCACTTGGAGTGCTGGGTGACTCCTGAGTGAAGCAGCACTGCTGTAAGAGAGAGAGTGAAATGCTGCATGGTGCCATGTTTACTGTCAGTGACCGTGATTGGGGCCATTCGCTCGCAGCGCCAATTAAACAGTGAACTGTTGATTTGTTCATTTAAAGTCTGGCCTGTTTCGGTGAGTGGGTGAGTCAGAGAGTGGTGGAGCGGGTGGGCCAGCAAATGTGTGTGTGGGTGGTTGTCGGAGAGTTAGCTGCTGTGGAGTGTGGCAACAGATAGTAGGGAATCGAGTGTGAGAATCAGAGGCCTGACATAAAAGAAACACAATAGAAAAGGTAAATACATAGATCTCAATGTTTTATTTTTACGTGTTTGGTATGTGCACTGTGTCCCAAGTTGTCACAGAAGGTTTCTCACATTGGTGGCTGTCACAGTGTAAGGTGTGGGGTCCTAAACCCTCTGAGCAAATCAGGACACAGGAAATTTCCTACCCCTTTTATAATGGAAAGCAAAACAACTGAAACTTTTTTAAATCTACAGTACCTCAATGAATATTCAACATTTCCTTTTCATTATGTCACTGTTTTTTTTTTTTCATTCCAGTTTTACTGCTGGAAGGACTGAAGTACAGGGAAGTCTAGTAACTTGCTCAAAACTACAAAGAAAGTCAGTGACTGTGGAGGGACCCGAACATGTGACTTTCTGTTTCACAATTCAGAGACCTTTAGACCTAAATCTAAGACCAAAATATCTCCCCTACTCTAACCACAACAGTGAACTAAAATGTTGAGTGGAATAAAATTATTTAGAAGAATAAATGTAGTACGTAATGAATTTATAACAAGAACAATGACAAAGAATGATTAAAATATTAGAAAGTAGTATTTCAAAGAAAGGGTGGTAAATGAGTAGAACAAAATTTAAGACAAGGTTGTGGAGGCAGAGACAACATCAGGGTTCTAGAAAAACTAGGCTGCTTTTAAGAGAGTTATAAACAAGAAAGCCTATACTAGTTGCTACCTCTGTATTGTTTATTACCTATTGTAATCATCCATATTTTTGTACCAATGGCTTATTGTAGAGATTTAGTTCTTGACGAGGAACCTTTGCAAATGAGCATGTCTGCTCAAAGGGATGCATCCGATTGCTGAACAAATAAAAAAAAATTGGACAGGGTGGGCTTTAAATTGAGATATACACCTGCCATGAATGCAGTGAGGTCAACACCACAGGCGGAGTGTCTTACAATCTCTGGAAGGGCAGTTACCTCAGCCAAAAGTCCACTCTGGAGTGTCTTATTATGATTCTAAAATGAGGTTGTGGTTTCAAGGAAAATAAAAAAAAATAATTTAGCAGAAGTCTTTCTTACATAGTCCCTTTATTGGGGGACTGTTAGAGCTAGTGCTGAATGAATGGTGTGTCTTATAGGAATGTTCTTTTAGGCTCCTTTAGAGAAATCTTGCAGACTCCTTCGGTTTAATTTATAAGGTTCATCACCTATTGCAATTTCCAGATTTGACTTTGAGATTTTGTGGTCCACACTGGCTGTTCTAAGCACCTGGAGTAGTTGCAAAGGTTTATGAGCATGTTGTTGGGTAGTTGGTTTGGGGCAGAGAGTTGCTTGATGTGTACACTTGGCAAAACACTACTCGTTTGTCTCCTGTACTACTTTTTCCAGAGAGCTATAAAATATGGTGTGCTGTTTTCGTGCTTTCCAGATATATGCTAGACTCTAGGGGTAAATTGAAAGGCAGGGGACCTGACAGAGACTAGGAGCAGCTCGGAATGGGATCTCACAGTATAACTCCCCATAAGGAGTGGTGTTTGACAGCCATTATATTGCGTCTGTGTTGAATATGGGAGAAGTTTTTGACAAAGTGAGAGATGGTGGGAACAGGTGAGTGGGTGTTTGAGTGGATGGTCAAATGGGAAGCCAGGAAACAAAAGAAATTAAATAATTATTGTAATGACAAGAAAATGTAAAAAAAAAATGAGAAGAAATAGAGAGCTGTTTATGTATTACAGGAGATTTTATTTTTTTCTGTAGGTCTGACAGCTGTCAATTTTGAACTAAAAATTCTATGGCCAGCACATTGATTTACTGAGTAGTGGAGCAGGCTAGCACATTTACTACTTTTTATTGGGCATTAAGCTGAGATAAACATATGGGTGTCAGTTTGCCTCATCCAATCAGAAGCCAGAATTTTCCCTACCCATTCTATAAGACCGAATAATGTAGAAAGGAGAGGAGAGTATGTGGAAAATATTGGAAAAATTCTGAGTAGGGAATCTTGGGACAAACTGTTGGGCATTTATATATAGTATCTGACATATGTCATGGTACAGACAGCAAGTGTTTGAAATTCACTGAATGATATAAAACTTGGAGATTTGTCAATACTTACAACAAACACATTAAATGACAGAATGACTTAAACACAGTAGCCAAGTGAGCTAGTGAGTGAGTATGCCATTTACTGTTATAAAATGCAGTCTTGCATTTCAAACAACATGAAGTCTTGCTATATTATAGACATTAGCAGTTTGTTCCAGCTCTAGAACTGCCCCGGAGTGAAATGGTTAAAACCATTCCAAAATAGAATTTTGGCACGAGAGCAGCTCTATCTGTGTCATTTCAAACTTGAACTGTCAGATTCTTTACTCCGCCTCAGTGAACAGTCGCTCCGGAGATTTCTCCTTCTGCTCGGTTCATTTCTCGGTTTAAAAAGCGTTTTCTCGGTTGGATTTAACCGAGAATAGTTTTATTTAACCACATAAAACCGTTCAGTTCAAGCTCTATCTGTGGTAACCGTAAGTAAATGAAGGTTTTGTCTGTGTGGAACTTGTAAGTTATCGGTTCGGTTTTGAACCGATCAGTGAGTTAAAACTCATTTAAAACTAAAGTTACTATTTTAGAGTGCGGTTCCAGTTCTTATCAGTTCTAAAAAACCGGATTTATTACAGTTTTTCCAATACCGTGACATGGTTAGGAACCGATAAGGTGTCTTGCCTAGCACTGGCGTTAAAGACAAGTTTTTGGTTAGGCTGGCATTATGTCTGAAACCCAAAAGAAAAACCCGGGCCACTGGGTTTCAACACTGTGATGTTTGTGGGGAAGTCTTTGCCAAGGCTGACCCACACACCACATGTGTTTATTGTCTGGGGTTTGACCACCTCCAGTCAGACTGCCAGGTATGTAGAATTTCCCTGCAGCCACCCTGGAAAAAGATTGGGCAGGCTCCGGAACAAGAGGTAAAAAGTCCGCTGACCGGATGGCCAGCCGGTTCGGTGCCAACGAACCAGAGGAGATGCCCTCTGACCAGGGCCAGACTTCCTCGGGCAAAGAAAAGCTGGTTCTGAGGAACCAATTCCAGTAAAGAAAACAAGAAAATCAGCAGGTCTGGAGTCAAAATTCCTTCTCCAACTGCTGCAGAGATAACAAAAAGCCATACAAATTGTCAGTCACTGTCTCAGGGTCCGTCAGAACCACCACTATCTGGTAAAAGGTCAGTTCGTCGGTCCCAGTGGTTCAGGATTATGATATTGAGAATTTTATGAACCAGAGGAGGGAGGAGGATTATGAACAGTATGAATGTGGCTGGGAAGGTCTGGGTGTGCCCATTGAACGGACATCTCCCCAGACAGACCTTTAGAATCTCCCCTATGCTGTCTGAGTCCCATCTCATTTTATGTTTTATAAAAATTGCTGAAACCCTCCAGCTTCCTTTAGAAGAGGCTGTGGATGAGCAAGAGGAGCCTGATTTTGTAGAAATGATGGATATTCCAGAGTCTAGGAGATTGTCTATTCCTTTACATAAGTCTTTTAGAAACAAACAAAATTTTAAAAGCTCCTAATTCTGTGCCTCCTGTAGATAAAAGATGGACAGAAGGTATACATTGTCAGGCCCTGATACAGAATTCCTTTCTCAGCAATGCAGTCATGTTGGGTAGTTCAGGCTGCTGCCTGTGATAAAGCTAATATTCCCTTGGCTTCACATCCTCCTGACAAGGATTCCAGGAAGATTGATGCCATGGCAAAAACAGTATATGGCAGCCTCTCTGGGACTCAGGCAAGCAAATTATATGGCTTATGTAGCTAGGTATCAGAAATCTAGATGGGATACTGTTATGCAATTGGCCAAGCAGGCCCATGGCCAGCTGGCTAGTGAACTAGAACAGGTGGCTGCTGATGGCATTGAAGCCTCTAAGGTTCAGTTTCATGCTGCTGTGGATGTTAATGATGTTTCCTCTAGGGTCATGGCCACATCTGTAGCTTTTCATAGGTTGGCCTGGCTCAGGTGTACTAGTTTGTCACAGGATACCCAGACCAAGGCTATGGATTTTCCTGTGGTGGGAAATTCTCTGTTTGGAGAGCAGACAGAGAATTACATGAAGAAGATGGATGAATATAGGACTACTTACAAGAGTGCCCAGGCTAAGGAGCGGCAAGCCACTCCTCAAAGGCATGCCCCCAGGGGCAGGGGTAGGCCTTTTCACAGGCCTTTCTACCAGACTCAGGCCTCCTCTGCCTATGCTCAGAGGGGCTTCTTCAGAGGCAGAGGCAGACGAGGGGTGGGCAGACCTGCTCCCACCCCCCAGTCTAAAGCTCCTGCGAAACAGGCACCCTGATGGGGTGCCCAGGGCCGATTCTCCTGTACCAGTGGGGGCAGGCTGGCTTACTTCAGTCAGAATGGGATTCTTTAACCTCAGACAAGTGGGTCCTGGAAGTAGTAAGCCAGGGGTCTGGTTCTCAGCTTCAAAAGTTTCCCAAGTTGAGAAGCAGACTTTTTACCTGCAAGTGCTTCAGAGACCCTCGCTCTGGAAACAGAGGTCTCATCCCTGTTAGCTCTCAGAGCAGTAGAAGGGTTCCTCCCCTGCATCAGGGCAGGGGTCTGTATTCCAGATACTTCCTTACCCCAAAAAAGACAGGAGAATGGTGGCCCATTTTAGATCTCAGATATCTGAACAAGCATCTTCTGAAACCAAAGTTCAAAATGGTAACTCTGGCAATGATTTTACCTTCCCTAAGGCCAGGGGACTGGCTAGCCTCCCTGGACCTCAAGGATGCCTATTTCCATGTCCTAATCAGAAGATCCCATCGAAAGTACCTCAGATTCGAACTGCCCTCAGGTCATTACCAGTTCAGAGCAATGCCCTTGACCTTACCTCTGCTCCAAGGGTATTCACAAAGTGTCTAGCAGTGGCAGTGGCCCACTTAAGGAGGCAGAGGATTGCTGTTTTTCCCTATCTAGACGACTGGCTCATTGTAGGCCAGTCCCCAGAACAGGTAAAATCTCACCTGCAGGTCACCCAGCAGCTTCTCACCTCCCTGGGTTTTCTGCTAAACCTACCAAAGTCGGTTCTGGAACCAGTCCAGGTACTCACCTTTATAGGGGCAGAATTGGACACAAAGCTAGCCAGAGCCTTTCTTCCCCCAGAAAGGGTAAGGAATTTAGTGGCTCTGGCCTCTTCCTTCACTCTGCAGGTATCTCGGCCAGCAAGACACTTTCTGCAGCTCCTGGGGCACATGGCTGAATCCACAGCTGTTGTGCAGGGAGCCAGATTTCAGATGAGAGACATTCAGTTTCACTTGAGAACCTTTTGGTCTCAGAGAAGAGACCCCCTTTCCAAGTTGGTCCCAGTGACTCGAACCTTGATCCTAGCTCTCCAGTGGTGGCAGGATCAGAGCAATTTAAGAGTGGGGTCCCCTTCATTTCCCCTTCTCACGACTTGACTCTCACTACAGATGCTTCCCTTCTGGGTTGGGGAGCCCACATGGGCGACCTTTCCACTCAGGGAGTTTGGTCCCCCAGGAATCTCTGCTCCACATCAATTTGCTGGAACTCAGAGCTGTCTTTTTAGCTCTTCAAGCTTTTTCTGCATCTGTCCACGACAAGGTGATACAAGTCAGAACAGACAACACCACAACAATGTGGTACATCAACAAACAGGGGGCACTCGGTCTTCAGCCTTGTGCACCCGAGGCAATGAAGTTGTGGTCTCTGGCCTATTCCTGAACACTTCCCTCATAGCAGTTCATCTTCCAGGGAAGGACAATGTCTAGCGGATGCCCTCAGCAGGATTTCCCAGGGCCATCACAAATGGTCCCTGGATCCTCAAGTGCTGGGGATAGTTTTTGCCAGGTGGGGCATCCCTCAGTTAGATCTTTTGCAGCCCCAGACAATCACAAACTTCCTCTGTTCTGTTGCAGGCCTCCAGTGCTGGGCTCAGTTCCCTGGATGCCCTTCTTCTGGATTGGGAGTGAGTTCCTCTATGCTTTCCCCCTTTCCTCTCCTATTCAAAGTACTAGTCAAAATCAGATCTCAGCCTTGCAGGGTGATTCTGATTGCCCAGATTGAGCCAGGCAGCCCTGGTACCCTCCCTTCTGTCTCTGACAGTCCATCTTCCCCTGTGCCTTCCAGGAATCACAATCTGTTGACTTGTGCCTACGGAAGGGTTTGGTATCCGGACCTCAAATCCCTCAACCTCAAGGCCTGGCTCTTGAGGAGTTAGAGTTGCTGATTTACACCTCTCTCAGGGTGTTCTTGAGATCTAAAGGCTTCAGAAAGCCTTCCACTAGAGCTACTTATAGTTCTAAATGGAAAAGGTTTTCCATTTGGTGTGCTGGGAAAATATTTCCCAGAATCTGCTGAATTGCCCATTTTGTTAGATTACATGGTACATCTTAATTCCTTGGGTCTCAGACCAGCTATCCTGAGAGTTCATTTGGCAGCTGTGTCTGCTTTTGTGTCAGCAGGAAAGTCATCCCTCTTTCCTCTCTTCCTGGGTTTCCAAGTTTTTAAGGATTACTCCATACTAATCCTCCCTTTGGGAACGGCCCTGCTTGGGACCTTAATGTTTGCATTGCCCAGTTAATGCAACCCCTTTTGAACCTCTGTCTTCTGCAGAGCTTAAGTACCTAACTTGGAAAACTGTTTTTCTAGTGGCTATCACCTCTGCCAGACGCATAAGTGAATTGCAAGCCTTGTCAGTGGAGACTGACTTTATTTCTTTCCACAGGGATAAGGTAGTCCTTAGGATTAATAGGAAGTTTTTGCCTAAGGTGGTTTCAGATTTCCATCTTAATCAATCTATCTCCCTTCCAGTATTTTTCATTGATCACTCCTCTTCAGGTGAGAGAAGGTTGCACAGCCTGGATGTTAAGAGAGCTCTTAGTTATTATATAGAGCATACCAAAGCTCACAGGTTCGAATCCCTCCAACTTTTCCTTACCTATGGTGAAGTTGGGAAAGGCAAACCTGCCACTAAGAGATCAATAGCCAGGTGGATTGTCTCTTGTATCCAATTTTGTTATCAGAAAGTGGGCAGAGCCCCCCCCCCCGGTTTGAGGGCTCATTCTACCAGGGGTACAGCTGCATCTCTAGCTGCTGCCAGAGATATCCCTTTATTAGAGATTTGCCAGGCTGCTACTTGGAAAGCGTACACACTTTTACCAAGCATTACTCCCTGGATGTCCAGGCCAGGAGAGATGCTCGCTTTGCACAGCTGTTCTTCAGAGCCTATTCCTAAGTAGGTTCTGCCCTCCTCCATGGAGGTACTGCTGTGTATTCTGCTAATGTCTATAATATAGCAAGACTTCATGTTGTTTGAAGAAAAAATTACTCACCTTAGTAATGTTGTTTCTTCTAATGGAGTCTTGCTATATTATAGACCTCCCCCCCAACCTGCCCCTCTCAGAACCTCTACTTGGTGGGGTGCGGGCAACTTAGTGTGGGCACTACTTATGTCCTGTTAGCATTTTGTCCCCTTTGGGACTTTGGGGTGTGTATGTGTACGCGTGTGTGTGTTTTATTATACTTATGTTCCATTTTCATATTATTAGAATGGTGTTAGTATTTCTGGTCCCCTGACTTGAGTCTTGGGTGTTGGGACCATCAGTGGTTGTTATTATTTAGGTAGCCATTTAGCTAGTGTAGGTTACAGCTTCCACACAGACCTTAGTGAGTTTGGCTCGTAAAGATCTGACAGTTCAAGTTTGAAATGACACAGATAGAGCTGCTCTCGTGCCAAAATTTTATTTTGGAATGGTTTTAACCATTTCACTCCGGGGCAGTTCTAGAGCTGGAACAAACTGCTAATGTCTATAATATAGCAAGACTCCATTAGAAGAAACAACATTACTAAGGTGAGTAATTTTTTCTTTGGTGTCAATAAAAAGTAATATTAGTGCAGTCTAGGTAGGGGGATCCTTAGTAAATGAAGAATGAGAAAGACCTTGGTATATCTTCAGATTTCAAAAACAAAATACATCGCAATTCTGTGCTATTTGAAGGAAATCGCTTTCTCAATTTAAAAGGGAGGAATTTTGTCCTAAAACTAAGAAAATAATACTACTGCTTCATAGAACACATGCTATGCCTCATGCTGGCTATATGATTTACAATTTTTGGGTGCCCTGAATGAGTCCGACAAGAATATAAAAATGGCAAATGATTAAGGGGCTAGAAAATATGAACTATAATAATAGGCTTGAGGCTCTTGATTTGCAGTATATAACTTACCCTGAAGAAGCATAAGAGAAGAGTTCCTGTTAGTTTGTAATATTTGCAATAATGAAGGTCTCACTGGTGAGCTTGATGTAACATATAGAAAGAATAACTTTGGTCTTAGAGGACCTAACAGACAACTTTGTACCAGGTACTTGGAGACAACCAAATGGGAAACAAATTACACAGAGAGTTTTAGGCTTTTGGATTAGCTTGCAACAACATTTAATCATAAATAATAACATACAGAATATTACATGGGGTAGTGCATGTAACAAGAATTTTACACACACCCCAAGTACTCGATGCTGCATAAACCTTGAGAGTGAAGCTTGTGGGATTTATACAAGCATCCAAGACCAAATGTGTCTGTAAAAGTTGAGATTTTATACACTATCTGCATATATTGTTTTATGTAATTGCAGGGGTCATGTTTTTTTTTTTTCCTCTACAATTATATGTCTGTGTGTACACTTCATCAAAGAAAGAATGAATGAAGCAGGGTTCATTAAAATATGCCAAACTGCAAAAGAAAAGTCATTAACTTTGTAAAACAGAAACTGTTTTTCACAGATTGGGATGAATTCTTTCGAAAGAAAAATCACTGCAGTTATGGTAACCCCGCTTCAGAGGGAGGGGTGGAGAGATAGAGGCATTTGGGATCTTGGAGCAGTTCATGCAGAGTTGACATAAACTAGACATTTTCAGTGAGTGAGAACTAAGTTGGATGCACACTGAAGTGTGTTCACAGACAGGGAAGGCAAGAATGGACAGGTGATTTTACTGTGGTGTGTGTGAGAGACAGCAGAGTAGTGCAAGCCACAGTCTGACTAATGGCTTTCCAATGGAAAGAGCTGTGCGGGTTCACCATTATAACAAGCTGGTTATAATGGGGAATTACACTCATCTTTTTCTATGGGGAAAAAAGTGACCCAGTTATTATATTAACATTTTTCTCTTATGGTTAGATAGTTTCATAAACAGGGAGAAAATAATGGACTATTACATCTGTTAAGAGTGAACTTCTGGCTTCTGCTGTCTCCAGATATGCAGTATGAAACCCAGCCTGTTCAAGTCTTTTTCTGTCCTTCTCTTTTCTATGTTTCTATGTTGTAAGTAGAGGTAACAACTAGCCAATCGGGTATTACCGTTAGGATATATGTCACTCACCATTCATTCAACTCACAATACTGAAGAGTGAGGATGCTCATTCGTCAGGGGATAGTTTGCTTTTTTTTTATAATGATACCAACGTTTGCTACAGGAGGGTTGGAGCTTTGTGGGCAGAGGAAGGTTTATCTATAAGAGGGTGGTAAAGGGTAGAAGTTTAAGTCATGGTTTTATGGGATGCAGTGGGTAGAGAGGGGGGAAATTATTTTGTTGTAAGTGGGGGCAAGGAATTATTATTAAACACGGAATGTTGCAGTGTACGCGGAGGGTGGGCGGAGGGAGAGGGGCCTAGAAGGGGATAGGTAGGGGATATACCTTTATACTGTGTAGTACGGTGGAGTTGGGTGGTTGCCTATGAAACAGAGAGTACGAGTAGGAATTCTTTTATTTTAGTGCAGCACAGATAAAAAGATGACTCTTCATGCATTTTAAAGTGCTATTTCGCTCAGAGAAAACAGTGCATAGTAGAACTTTGCCAGCAACGTGCTGTCATGCATAGACCGTGCCCATAGCGCTCAGTTGTCCATTATTTTTAGAGACATCCCCTGATTTTGACTCAAAAATGTCTCTGGTCCCTCCTAAATTTGGCATTTTTGATGCTGTAAAGTAGGGATTTGAAGCTTACATTGTTGCTGACATTAATGCCACAGTCCAATTTCCTTCAGAAAATGCTTTTCACACCAAACCCCACAGTGTAATAAGCTTCTTGAGCAGATATTTCCTTTTTGTAAAATGTCACCCTGATTTTAGTCATTTGCCTCAGATTATTTTCAGCCTTGTCCCTGGTCTGCAAGAAAGGAGGCTGAGAGGTATGACTTTGCCGGTGAAACTATGCGACCTTACACTTCGCACTTTGCTAGATCATGAAACTTCACAAAGAATTATGCGAGGTGAAGTTTTCCAGTTTCCCATACCTCAGTACATGACAATACAGATCACAAATCAATGAGATAAAGGAAAAATATGTTCCTAGCCCACACAGTTCCAAAATTAGCTCTTTTCCAAATATTATCTGCACAATCAGCTGACTTTGGAACCACTGGCACTAATAACTTTTTTTCTTAATGAAAGCTTGAAGCCAGAGCCACATGGCTGTGGCATGTTGACAGACAGTGGTTATTTATTGATACACCAGTGTTTACATTCATGTATTTATTATCTTTATACTGTAACTGACAATGCAACTTTAAAAGTCTGTAGCCTTTGAACCATATATGCTAGAATCTCATGCTGTACACCGTTGGAATAGTCAGACACTCACCTTCCAGCAGTATTTTGTTAAAGGTTTTAATATTAATTTTTGCAGTGCTGTTGTTCTTTAAAATTACACAGATATAAAAAAAGTACAAGTCAATGGTGTATACGTTGCAGGGATTTACCAGTTCATGCTAATGTAAACATCTAACAGAGTTAGAAAAAAACAAATGTAATACTTTCTAAAAACATTCAGATCTTTGGTTTATGTACATGAAAAATAAATGGTAATGGTATGACTTTTGGCCTGATAAAGTATTTTTTGGGGGGGGCCCTAATTGTGTTGCATAAAATAATTGTTTCCCTTTTAGGTACCCCACACACACATTCACAAACACGTGGTATATTCCACCTGCCCTGTTCCTTTTGCTTTATCAGGGTACTAGTTGCTCCTCTGTTACTATCTCTGACCTTCCTCTCAGATTCTTATTGACTTCATTCTGCTGGCTAGTGCCTCCACTGATCCCTGCCATACTCTGTTTATCTGGTTCATCCTCCTCTGTCCATTCTACCCTTATACCCTATTTACATTGCCTTGCTGCCACAGTGATACCGATTATAACCCTCCCCCTTCTTTTCTCCATCTCCTTATCTCCCCCTCCCTCTACCCCTTACCTCCTCTACCTGTATCCTCACCTTTTGACATTATCCCTCCTCCTACTAATCCACGCTTTCTCTTCACCTCCTCCTCCATCATCCCCCTGGGTCCCATAATACTTGGTTTATAGGACCGTCCATTCTCTCCCCCCTTCTTATCTCCCCTCTATATATCTATATTCCAAATTCACCTCCTTTACCTACTCTTCTCACCTCTCCCACTGCTGCCCCTCCCTCCCCTCAGCCTCTCCAAGGTGACCCTCCAGATCTACCAAGCTTATAAATACCATCTTACTGCTAATGGCTGGAGATGTTAATCCAAACCCTGACCCCTTTCCAGCTTCTGCAAGGTCTTAAAATAGCCCATTTAAACACCAGTAGTCTGCAACATAAAATTTCCTTACTGCTTCCACTTACTATGTCCCCAGATATTTTTATTATCTCTGAAACCTGGCTAAACTCCAAGGTCTCTGACTGCTCTGTCTCCCTTCCAGGCTGCTCCCTTGTCCACCCAGACAGAGCCAGTCATGGTGGAGGTGTAGCCATGAACTTAGCCTCTACCCTACAATTTTCCCAAGTACACACATCCACTTCTGCCGGAGCTTATGAACTACTACTCATAAAAATTACTCTCCCCTCTTCCACCCCTGTCTTTGTAGCAGGCGCATATTATTGCCCTAGCTTACCTCCCTCCTCTGTATCTATCCTCATGGCCACCATCCAGTCCTGTACCTCCTCAGGTGAACTTTATGTCCTTGGTGACTTTCATCTAAATTGGTTATTCCCTCAACATGCAAAAACACATAACCAAATATCCTCACTCATCCTGACCCAACTCATCTCCGATCCCACCTGCTGTAACTATAAATCCCTCAATCACACACTCATCGATTGGGCACTCACTTTTCACCTGCACCGTGTCATTGCTGCCGGTTTATACCCTGATGCCATAAGCGATCACCACCTAATCAACATTGTACACAAGATCCATTGCTCCAGAGCTCCCCCTAGATACACTGTGTCCCACTTCTACAAATCCCTGGACCTCAATCCTGTACTTGCTGACCTATCTACTTCTGACTGGTCCCTCATTACTTCTGCATCCTTCATTGACTTGGCTTGGGAGTTCTTCCACACCAAATTCGCATCCGTCTGGAATAAGTTTGCTCCCTCGTAGGCGGATCAAAGTACGGGGAAATCGCCTCCCCTGGATCACCCAAGAACTCATATCATGTATCTGGGCACGTGACCAAGCCTGGAAAACTCATAAATCCTCAGACTCCTCAATTAATTTCCAGTGTTATCACACCCTTTGTAACTCTTGCACGTGTGTCATTAGATATGAACATGACGACTATTTCCAAACCACCTTAAACACCAACCTGAACCACTCCTCTAAATTTTGGAAAGTGGTTCAAGTCCTCTTCTCCCCTTCCACCCAACTCTCTGTCCCAGTACTCCATGACAGTGATACCATCCTAACTGACCCCTCAGTGGTTGCTTTTAAATTAAACTCCTGCTTCACCTCTTGTGCTGCCGACCTTCTCAGCTCTCTCACCTCCTGCCTCCCTCAACTCAGCTATTCCAATCTCTCCCACCCACACTCTTCTCCTTCTTCAATATACCCGCCATCCACCACTCTCAAAACCGTTCTCGACTTGAACCCATCTTCTGGATCCTCCCCTGCTGGCCTTGACCCAAAACTCCTCTTCCTAGCTGCCCCTGCTATTGCCATTCCTCTCACCTCACTTCTAAACCTTTTCTTCTCCTTCTGTTCTGTCCCTATTGCCTGGAAACAGGCCACAGTCATCCCCATTCCCAAAGGGGGTGACTCCTCCTCTCCTGGCAACTACTGGCCCATCTCCCTCCATCCTATTCTGTCTAAACTCCAAGAGCATCCTGTTTTATCTCAACTATCCTCCTACCTTAACTCCTCCTCCTCCTTCTTCACTCCTTTTCAGTCTGGTTTCAGGAAGGATCACTCCACCACTACCTCTCTCCTCTGGCTCACTGACTCCATACCTACCAGTATGGACAGTGGTCTCATCACCTCTACCATATTCGTTGACCTTGCCAATGCTGACACAGTCTCCCACCCCATCCTCCTATCTAAACTCTCATCACCCAGGCTGTCCCCCTCAGCTGTTGAATGGTTCAACTCCTATCTGGTTGGTAGAACCCAATCAATTAGGATAACTGACTCCATATCCCCTCCCCTTCTCATCAAGACCGGTGTCCCACAAGGCTCTGTTCTGGGTTCCATACTCTTCACCAGCTTTCTAAATGACCTCACCTCTGTCTCATCCTCTTCTATCAACCACATGTATGCAGATGACACTGTTCTGTATACATCTGGCCCCATCCCATCTAGTGTCACTGCCACCCTACAGCAGGACTTTGATAATGTCCAGTGCTGGCTAGTTTCACATCAGCTATTCCTTAATGCTAAAAAGACAATTTCCATGACCTTTGTGACTAGTCAGAGATTGTCCTGCCTCCCTTCCTTGCCTTCTTTCCACACCCTCAATGGGACTAAACTGGAGGATTCTTCCTCTGTTAAGTATCTTGTTGTCTGGCTTGACAGGCACCTTGACTTTTCTGTACAGTTGGATGCATCCGCCAAAAAACTCCACCCCAAGCTTGGTGCCCTCTACCATAACTACAGCTGCATCCCACTGCGTGCCCGCCCTACTGTGGTACAGAAAATGATCCTCCCAGTTTTTGACTACAGTGATGTAATCTTTAGTGCCACTCCCAAAACCTCCCTTGCCAGACTTTACACCCTGTACAACCCCTTCTGCCATTTTGCACTTGATGTCCTCCCCATCTCTGTGACCTCTATAACTTCCTCTCCTTCCTCGCTCTTAATAATAAGAGACACTCCCACTCTCCTTCACAGCTAAATACTAGTTTGGCTCCCTCCCATCCTATGTCTCCTCCTCTTTTTTGTCACTCCCTCCCCCCACTCATTCTTTCCATAGTTATGACCATCACTCCCTTACTATTCCCACAAGATCCACTTCCAAAGGTTAATCTGAATTCTTCTATCGTCTGCCTAAATTATGGAACTCCATCCTGTTACCCCTCCAGCAGGCCCCCTCACCTGCTGTGCTTTCTTCTCTCCTACGTAAACTGCCTCCCTGCAGCTGCACTTGCAGTTAGTTTTCCCCCTCGATCCACCCCATTCTAATCTAACCCTATGTCTTCTGCCCTCTCTGTGAGCATCCCAAATTCTAAGCTGCCTTCCAGCTACAGTATATCACTCCTTCTCCCCTACTACCAACTCTTATTACAGTCCGCTAGTTACCAACCAATGTCCTGCTCCTACAGCTTATTAATTGCTGCACTGTTGTAATTATTCTACCTGTGTATATAACTTTTATTGCTGTATTTCCCTTGACTGCTGCACTTTTGATGTTTTACCTGTATGTATATCTGAGTGCTGCTCTTGATGTGTTTTACCTGTATTTATATCTATTGCTGTATTTTTCACCCTTCCCCCAGTTCGCATCTGGAAATGAGCCTCAGCTCAGCTTACCCTCCTGGCAAAACATTTTTAAATAAAAAAAATAAAAATTAATTACAGAAAATCAAGAAATGAAAAATGACATCAAACAACTGCAAGAACATGTGTCAACAATTGGGGATGAAAAGGGCCCTATTCAGAGAGCTTTATACCAGCAAGAAAAAACTAATCTAGACTTTAAAAACTGAACTAATGGATTTCAAAGCAGGAGCATGACAGAGAAATATCAAAATAGTTGGTGTACCAGAAAACTAGGACAGCATCAGGCCACGTAAAGAATCTCTGCAAATCGTAGCAGCAGCATATGTATATGGACATTGATCCTAATGATGTAAAAATAGAAGTGGACAGGATCCATAGAGGTCTTCACAACCACTCTGGTGATGGAGGGCCACCCAGATTCATTATTGCTAAACTGGTCAGATCTGAAAAGAAAGATGCCCTGATGTTGCAGGTTTGCAAGAAATAAAGAATCACAGTAATGGGAGCATCAGTATCCATGTACAATACAGTGATTTGCCACCAGGCTTAATAGCTGAGAGGAAGAAATTTGATGGGATAAGAAGTAAATTGTGGACTAAAAAAATAAAGTCTACAGTTATTTACCCTACAGTACATGGCTTTGAGTATTATGGGATAACAGTAAAATACATTTTGATTCCCCACAGGAAGCATAAAATGACCTCCAAAAAAGATTACCAGACATCTTTGCCTAAATAATATTATAGTATTAAGAGGGGAATGGGGGTCTTTTCTTTCTTTTCTAGGTAAACTAAATAACCATGTGGATATGAAGTGTAGCAGCATGGAAGGGGGGCAAATTGGGACACTTAAGAGCTAGCAGTTCCAAGGGAAGCTTCTCAATGAAAATGTCTCTATACAGGTTATGAGTTATTGGAAATATAGGACTTTTCTTTAGATTTTTACAAAAGGTTTAGTTTTTTTCTTTTTTTTGTATTAAATTTGTTTGTGTTTGTTACAACACAAAGTCCAAAAGGAGTTACAGAACCATATGTTACTATTTAGCAAACTTATAGGAACTAGAAGGAAAAAATGTAGTACTACTTTGATTCTGTGTGGGGAATGAATAATTAAGAAGAGTTGTATTTTTTATTTTGATATAGTATAAGTGAAAATTAAAAGGGAGATGTTTAAGTACTACTTTAAAAATCAATAAAATATTATGGCAACTAAAACTGAATATTAGGTTTGCCACCTTAAATGTTAGTGGACTCAATTCCACTAGAAGAGAGAAAGAATGCTTACATACTCAAAATAATCATGTGCTGATACTATATCTATATAGGAAGATCATGCAGAACCAAAAGAAACAGCCAAACTAGAAAGGAAATGGATTATTTCAATTTTGTGTTCCCATGGAACTAAAAAAAAAGTTGTAGAGTAGTGATACTAGTCAAAAAAAATTTAAATTTTCAAATATTGGGTTCCTTCAAAGATTCCACAGGCTGTATACTTTTATTAAAAGTCATAATAAATTACAGTCCAAGGTAATAAGATCAATTTTATGCCTCTTTTAACCAGTATGCTTCATTTCTTGCCAAAATCACAGAAGGATTAAATGCAAAATCGATAATATTATGTGGGGATATGAATGCTTTAATTTGTCCACAAATAAACAAGACAGGAGTATCCACTAAAGAGAATATTTCTACCTCTAATGTACTTTATGATTTTATGGATATGCATGACATGGTGGATTCATGGAGAGCTTTGCATCCAAAGGAAAAAGAATTCACTCGCCATGATAGGAAAAAGTGTCAGTTTTCACTAATTCATTATATACTTAGTTCCAAAAGTCTAGTTAAACATTTAGTTTCAAATAAAATTGACACTGTCACTATAACAGATCATGCCCTAGTACAAGCAGATTTGAATATAACATGAAAATAGGAACAATTTATTTACATGGTCTTTCAATAATGAATTACTTAAAGAACCTAAATTCATGTAAACAAAACAAATAATTAATGAATGTTGGTATTATAGTTATACAGGACAGACTTCCATATCTAATTTATGGCATGCTTTTAGGGCTACCTGCAGAGCACCAAGCATGGAAAATATATATATAAAGAAGAATTACACAAAGTAGATAGACATAAATAACTTGATTGTCTAATAATTTCCAACTGTTATAAATAGTATAACGAATGGTGTGAGACTCAGACTAAGAAGCAAGAACTAATAAACAAACAATATGAAGAATTAAAAAAATGTAAAACATAAGATACCTGGAAGGGGATGAGTCCGCAAGATGCTTGCAAATCAATTAAAAATATTAAAATACAAAAAAATACTGTTTTCTCCATGTTAAAGAAGGGAACATCAAACAAAAGGATATTGAAATTGTGGAAATTTTCTGTGATTGTTACAGGGAAATATACCAATGAGATTTAATTAGATAAAGGTATACAGCATGCAGAACTGCAGCAAAATGAATAGACCGACTCTTCTATAAGCAAACAAGAAGTAGGAAATATAATTGACTAATTTCCTAATAAAAAAGCACCAAGCTTAGATGGTTTCACCAATGAGTTTTACAAAGCTTTTACAATATAATTTTTGCCCTGAATTAATTTAATGGTACAATAACTTAACAGAGCAAGATAATGAAATCCCTCTGACCATGCAAGAGGCCAGAATTATACTTATTCATAAGGAAGGCAAAACAAAGGACAACTCAGAACATTGTAGACCTATTACATTACTTAACACAGATTATAAAATTATCGCCAAAGCAGTAGTGGAGAAATTTAAACCTGGACTAACGTTAATTATCCATCCAAACCAATACGGCTTTATAAAAGGACGAAATATACCACAAGCTACCAGGAACATTCAAACACTGAATATTTTAAATCATCTGAGAAATAAGAGAAAAAAAATTATTTTAGTATAGTACTAGACGCAACCAAAGCCTTTGATGTACTTAGTTGGGAATACATGTTTAAAGTGCTAAAAACTGGAATATCCTTTCCAATCTGTAGAAACTAATCCAACTACTCTACAGAACAACCCATGTCAAATTCCAAATTAATACATTTCTGAGTCACACTTTTGAAATAAGGAATTG
The DNA here is from genome assembly GCA_016271365.2 of Neoceratodus forsteri. Taxonomy (NCBI): domain Eukaryota; kingdom Metazoa; phylum Chordata; order Ceratodontiformes; family Ceratodontidae; genus Neoceratodus; species Neoceratodus forsteri. The sequence continues at coordinate 185,637,148 of CM057459.1, read as the reverse complement.
TGTTAGACAGGGCTGCCCATTGTCCCCTGCATTGTTTGTTTTATGCTTAGAAGCTTTTTTGCAGTTAATCAGAGAACAGTGGACCATACAGGGAGTACAAATAGGAACTCAAGAAATCAAAATGAGTGTCTTCGACGATGATATCCTATTAATTGTAAAAAATATTAACCAATCATTAAAAAGAAAGTTTGGATATTGTACAAACATTTTCCAACATTTCAGGATACCAATTAAACAAAAATAAATATGTTATCATGCAGCTGACTACCATATGAGAAACCATACCTGAAGACATAAAGAAGGATTTTACAAAAAATAACAGGATACAATATTTGGGTAAAATCCTTACCAAGGACCACAAAAAAATTATTATAAACTATGACCTAGACAAAAATAAAATCCAAAGCAAATTAGAGATTTGGCAAAACTTATCCCTGTCATTATGGAAGAATAGACACTGTAAAAATGATGCCCATGCCATTCTGTAGCTATTGTTTTCAGAATGTTTTTGGTGCTCCCTCTATGGCTTGATTCTTAAATTTGAAAAGAATATTTAAGAAATTCCTCTGGCGAGGTGGCAAGCCTAGAATACCATGGTCCAAGCTTGCAACTCCCAGGATGTCAGGAGGTATGGGATGTCCTACTCCCCTCATGTATGCTATGTCACAACAACTGTCCCTAGCATGGGAATGGGTATTTGTCTCCAAGAAGACCACCAATTTATAGACAAAATAATACTGAAAATAGCCAGCTTTCTTATGTCAGTCCATAGGAGACTTTACCAAATTCCCCTTTTCAAATCTGGAGTCTGGAGAGGTGGTCACGCACCTGGAAACTGAGTTGTAATGCCAAGAAATGCAGTGTTCTCCACTTGAGGCATAGGAACCCAGCTTATGAATATTTTTTGGGTGGGGAGAAACTGCAGGTTTCAGGAGGGGAAAAGAATCTTGGGATGGTTGTGGATGCCAAAATGAATAACTCTGAGCAGTGTTGGAGGGCTGCAACTAAAGCAAACAAAATGCTTGGGTACATCACCAGGGGGATAACCTCGAGGAGACGGGAGGTGCTTCACCCTCTGTATAACTGCCTGGTTAGACTGCACCTCGAGTACTGTGTGCAGTTTTGGTGCCCATACTTGAAAAAGGACATTGCACTTCTCGAGAGGGTCCAGAGGAGGGTGACCAGGATGATACAGGGTCTGTGGGAAAGATCCTATGAAGAGAGACTTGAGGAGCTCAACTTGTACTCCCTGGAGGAGAGGAGTGACAGTAGGGATATGAACAAGGTCTTAAAATATCTAAAGGGAGTAAACAGGGTCAGCCTAAACAGGGTGTTTCTGCTAAGGCAGGAGGGGGCCACCCGGGGGCACTCCATCAGGCTGGTTGGCGAGAGGCTGAGGGGGGAGACTAGGAGACACTGCTTCACTGAGAGGGTGGTGGACCCCTGGAAAGCACTGCCTGCAGAACTAGTGGCTGTTAATACAATGGAGGGATTCAAGAGGAGCTGAGACAGGTATTAAGGGAAGGGAAAATTGAGTAATACCAGACCTGGAGGTGTAACTCCAATGGGATATGGGGTCAAGGAGATTTACGGGGGAGGCAGGGAAGGCAGCAACGGTGTCCTGGCTGGGTACTGATTTTTGAGCAGACTCGATAGACCATTAGGCCTACACTGTTGATATCTTAGTACGTTAGTATGAATCTTTTTTGCCTTTCTTAAATAAGGCAAAAATATTTACCTATTGGAAATATCCCATGGTTATACTACAATATTTGGAACAGCCATGTTAGTTGGCCTACTGGAATTAATATTAAAATAAATAATAATGGTAATACCAAAAGTCAGATGGATTGCTGGAGAAAGGTGCTGGTTCAGAGGAAGTTCCCTCTTTACGATCAGATACAATTACACAGTACTGAAGGAAAAAAATAAACTATTTTAGTTATTTGGTAATCAAAATGAAATTCCAGGACATTTGTAAAATTTGTTAGACAAGCTCAACTATTGATATTTCAGCAATCTTAACTCAACAAGCCAAATTTTTAATTAATGGAACTAATCAATATTAACTAACCTGTATCTGGTTTTGATTAGATTCAACAAAAATACTCAAAGTAAAACTAATCAAACATTTTATAATGAAGCTAACATTAAATTGTTGGGACAGCAATGGCAACATTTAAGGATATTAGCCAACAAAATTTATATTTCTGCTAAAAACAAATCTGTACAAAGAAAAATTATTGACAGGGCCTATTTTACACCTGTAATTATATCCCAAATCTGCAAAAATGACAGTAGTAGTTGTTGGCATGGATGTAACAATGAAGCAAATTTACTGCACTGTTTATGGAGCTGTCCCAAGCTATTTCAGCGGTGGAAGAAAACCCAAGACATTTTGGAGGAGATATTGAGTGTAAGAATTCTGTTCAAACCAGACATTTTTCTTTTTAATAGTTTAAATAAACCAACAATAAGTAAATCACAGAAAAAAATATTTGCAGTAGATACAATCACCACTAAATGTCTTATTTTAGATAAATGGAATGCAAACTTTTTACCCCAATTGGAGGAAGCAAAACGGTGGTGTATTTTTAGGGAAACTTTGATCCATGAAAAATTATGGTGGGATATATTAGAAGATGAGGAAGACATCTTGGGAGAAAACTGGGGAGAAATAAAGAATAATCTCCCTCCAGGAAAATACATTAAAGAAAACAGCGATAAACACAGGAGACTCCAAGGCAGAGATTTATTTAGAAAGAAATGACAGATTTGTTCCCCGGCGCCGATGTGTGTTACTCCAACCGCTATCCCGATGAAGAGGGTCTGTGCCCTCAAAATGCAAGGGAACATGTCTGTCATTTGTTTCTAAATAAATCTCTGCCCTGGAGTCTCCTGTGTTTATCGCTGCTTTCTTTAATGTATTTTTCTGCTGGTGTGCAAGTCTTTCTATCAGCAGATCCACAGAAGGTGGCTGGGAGCACTTATCTTTTTGAATTGGAATAATCTCGCTCCACTCTGGACATTATAATCGAAAGAGTAATAATAGTATAATACCCACTTCCGATTTAATCAAATACTTTTAGTGATGAATCAAATATTCTAACCCAGTTGGCCTGCTGGTGCAAGGGCAGGGTGCTGACCTGCGACACCAGCTACCTGGGTTCGGGAACGGATCTGGGTCTTCTGAGGGCTGGGCGGGAGGAGAAGGATTGAGCATCCAGCGACTGCTCTCCTCCGGGGGGGGGGGGGATAGAGTGATTGATGCACTCTGGACACCCAGCGGAGGCTGGGTGTACCGTAAAGTGCCGACACCAACAAGCTTGGGGGGGGGCAGGGCAGATGCTGGTCATCATTGCATGTCCCCACTCTCGTGCATAGCGGAAAAACTCTGCTGCCTGCCACCTAGATGAAGTCAGCCCCTCCGCTTCAATTAGCTCCCACGGCCCGCTCCCTGACCTATCCTGTCGATTGCGGCACTTAGGGCTGGTGCCGTAATCCCACCGTGGGGGGGGGGGGCAAGCCAGGAGATATTGGGGAATCACAGCTGGAAGTTGGGAGTGGAAGTGGAAGGGGTCCGTGACCTTGCATAGGTACTGGCAGCAGGACAGTGACATAAAGCATACTAAAACTATATATATATACAGTATATTCTAACCCAGAACTTCTGGTTCCAACCACAAATGTGAATTTTTTTTTATTAATTGTATGTGCTGTTATCAGGGCTTCAGATAAGATTTTTTTGAGATGAGTACTGTACTCTTCATTTTGAAAGTTATGTGGGTAGAACCAAACTCAAATGTGAACAAATGTTTGGACAGAGTGGAGTGAGGAGTACAGTTTTAAAAACAATGTATTTTTTTCTAGGTAAAAATTGATCAGGTGCCAAAGTACTCCAGATAATGCTGGCAGGTAGGAGTAATTTACTCACTAGTTTTAAAATATAGTGAGTAAAATAAAGTTGGGATGGGTACAAGTGCTGTAAGTCTTGAAATAAATGCTTCTTTTGAATCATCAACATTATTCATTGGCGTGTGAAGTATTTACACATCGAGTGGAGTATTGGTACTCGTTAAAAAAAATTTCTGAAGAGTATGTCCTAAAGTAAGTTGAGTAAAATAGGTTGGTACTCCCTTTATCTGGAGCTCTGGCTGTTATGTTTCTTTTCTTGTAATAAAAATTGTCGATATATAAAAAAGCCACCTATGTTTCATTTGTACATTCCAAAATAACATATTTATTTAATATTTAGTCCTATTCTCTGACAACTGTACATTTGAAATGTTGTTAATATGTAGGAGTATGTATTTTTCACATATAATGAAACTAAAGCTATAAAAAAATCATTTAATCTTTTTCTTCTATGTCACCACAAGGTGGCTTTAAATGACTTCACTATAACCATATATGCATCTGTTTGAGGTGTTAGTGATGTCATCAGTTGCCTTTTACTGGAAACATTGCAAATTAAGTTTTATGGATTTTTATATATTCACTCATTCACTGTCAGATCTATACACATAATTTTGAAATTGAAAAGCAGTAACAGAACGGTGATACAATGAATATGCAGTTTGGATTATATAATGCAAAGGTAAGACCTTCAGTTTTCATCACCGATCACTATTAAAAAGTTAACTTCTTTAACATAGCCACATTTTGGGAAGTCAGTCATTTTTGGTATTTTTGAACCTTGGTAACAGTCTAGAAAAACAGGGATGCAGTTGAAGGTTTTGTAGCATCTTAGTAAGAAACTGAAAGCAGATAAACTATCTGTGTTCATTCATGTTTATTGAAATCACTTTTCTATGCTGGTGTAACTGGCTTGCAGCAGCCAAACCTCCAGGCCGTCTTGCCTGCACAGAGGGCTGAGGTAGATGTAGAGAGGGCTGATCGGCCCCTACAAAGAGTCATGTGGCCAAGTAGAGGGGGGGTGCATAGGCACTATGACAGCCCATCAGGCAGCATAGCCTCCAACCCCTCTGACAGCCCTCCAGGGTGAAAAGTAGGACTCCATAATTGCGTGCATACAAGTCCCCATTTCTGTTTCCACTCCCAACCTGTTGGGTGCATAGTAATATGCATGGCAGGAGATCGAGTGCAGTGGAGAAATGCAGCCAGGGCGGCGGATGCGCAGAGGTCCCCGTATGTCTGGAGTGGGACCTCTGTGAACCTAAGGTGCATGTAGGCGCCCCTCTGCAAGCATAGATTCCTTTATGGATGAAGTCCTTAGACTTGCATAAATGTACGATTTACAGGTCACTACCTTTTGAACATTTTGGCCAACATAAAACATCTGCTGTTTGAGGCAGGCTTCATAAATTTACTGAAGCATGGGCAACCCTCTAAGAGTGGGGTTATTCTAGATGCCCTACAGGGGGCATGCCTTAGACAACTAGTATTGGAACCCACTTGAGAGGAAGCAATCTTAGACCTGGTTCTCTCAAATGGAGATGGAGAGAGGATCCTGGATGTAGAACTGGGTAGCCGTCTGGGAACTAGCGACCATCTAACAGTATGGTTCACAATAAACACAGCAATAGAGTCAAGCCATACAAAGGCAAAAGTACTGGACTTTAGGAGTGCTGACTTTGCCAAAACGGGTGAGTGCCTAAGGAATGCACTAGCAAATTGGCAGGAAGGAGGGGTGGAAGAACAATGGGGAATAATAAAAACTGCCATCACAGAGGTAACAAGCCTTTGTGTGAAGCAAATAAACAGAACAAAACGATGTAAGAAACCACTATGGTTCTCAAAGGAAGTGGCAATGAAGGTTCAAGAGAAAAAGAAAGCATTCAGGAAGTACAAGGAATCACAGAAGGAGCAGGACAGAGAATTGTATCAGTTAAAGCAAAAGGAAGCTGGGAAGGCAGTCAGAACAGCAAAGGCCGAACCGAGAAAAGATAGCCAACTCAGTTAAAAGGGGATAAAACCTTTTATAGGTACATCAGGGGCGAAGGAAGACCAAGGGAGGGATAGTGAGGCTTAATAAGGGGAGGGGGTGGGCAGAGGTGACTGTGAAAGGCAGAAATACTAAACAAATATTTTTGCTCAGTATTTACAAAGGAAGAGGGGGAGGTACCTAAAACAAACAATAGAAACACTCTGGATACAGAAGTTGATACCAGCCCATTTACAGAAGTAAGGGTTCTGAAAGAACTCTTAAAACTCAAGGTGGACAAAGCAATGGGGCCTGATGGGATTCATCCCAGAATTCTAAAAGAACTAAGGGTAGAACTAGTTACACCACTGACTACCCTCTTTAACAAATCATGGGAGGATGGGGTGGTACCTGAGGACTGGAGAAGGGCAGATGTGATTCCCCTTCACAAAGGTGGGAGCAGGGCAGAAGCAGGAAACTACAGACCTGTTAGTTTAACCTCAGTGATAGGGAAAATGATGGAATCACTTCTGAAGGAAAGAATTGTCCGAGTATCTAGAGGCCAGAGGGGCACAGGACCCAAGGAAGCATGGATTCACAGCGGGAAGGTCATGCCAGACGAATCTAATAGATTTCTTTGACTGGGTGACCAAAGTAGTAGATCAGGGAGGGGCTGTGGACATGGCCTACCTGGACTTTAGCAAGGCATTTGACACAGTCCCACACAAAAGATTAATATACAAGTTAGCCAGCCTGGGAGTGGGTCCCAAGATGATAGCCTAGGTAAAGAATTGGCTGGAGAATAGGACACAGAGAGTAATAGTAAATGGAGTCACTTCTGAAGAAAGGGGGGTTACTAGTGGGGTACTGCAGGGTTCAGTATTAGGACCGGTCCTCTTCAGTGTCTTTATAAGCGACATTGCGGAGGGACTGGAAGGAAAAGTATGTCTCTTTGCAGATGACACAAAGATCTGCAACGGAGTTGATGCACAAGATGGAGTGGAAAGGGTAAGAAGGGACTTGTCTAGGTTAGAGGAATGGTCAAATGTATGGCAGCTTAGATTCAATGCTAAGAAGTGCAAGGTAATGCACCTGGGAAACAAAAACCCAGGGGAAGAGTACACAATGGGGGGTGAGATACTAACAACAACAAAAATGGAAAGGGACCTGGGGGTAGTCATATCAGATGACCTAAAGGTGGGCAAGCAATGTGAGAGGGCAGTAAGGAGGGCTGGAGGGATACTGGGATGCATAGGGAGAGGCATCACCAGTAGAAAACAGGAAGTTATCACTCTGTACAGACAGCTGGTGAGACCCCTTCTGGAGTACTGCGTGCAGTTCTGGAGACCCAATCTCCGCAAAGACATAGACAGGATGAGAGCTGTCCAGAGGAGGGCAACTAAAATGGTGCAGGGTCTGCACCGGAAGACATATAAAGAGAGACTTAAGGAGCTTAATATGTATAGCCTCGAGGAAAGGAGGGAGAGGGGGGACATGATAAAGAAACTTTCAAGTACCTCAAGGGAATCAACAAAGTCCAAGAGGGTAGCATCTTTCATAAAAAGAGGTGTGCAAGAACAAGGGGGCACAATTTGAAGATGGGGGCAGCTCAGAGGTAATGTAAGGAAGTATTTTTTCACAGAGAGGGTTGTGGATGCATGGAACAGCCTTCCGGAGGAGGTTGTGGAGTCAAAAACAGTGGTGGAATTCAAGCATGCATGGGACAGTCATAAGGCAATTCTCGGGGGTGGGGGTAGGAAGAAGTAGGCTGCTGGTTAACTAGGATCTGCAGCTTATCCATTAGGTATGGAAATGGGCAGACTGAGTGGGCCAAGCGGTCCTTATCCGTCGTCAAATTCTATGTTTCTATGTAACCCGCTGATGTTAAGTATTGTACAATCTAGTGTTATACATAAATCTAGCATGCTGATCCAGAATTTTTTACCCATAAATATGTATTGCTTTTTTTCTTTAAATGAGGCAAAGACATAATTGTATTAATAAAACTTACTTTATTATCAGCTTTGAACAACATTATGAATTTTGGAAACAAATCTGCATATGAGCCCCAGTCTTTCCGAGAGGATTATTGCTATTTTTATCGCCTTCTTCACCTAGTCATTATCTGTGGTTCAGAAATCCTCAGGCAGATATTTGACCGAGCAGTACCGCCCAGTATGTTAAAAAGAGAACTGCTCAAGCATAAGAGAACTTTGGAGTTGTACCACAAAGATTCTTCCCTAAAACAACCTAACTCTGGAAAATGGACTTTGCTCTTCCCAGCAAACAATGAACAGCCAGACCCAAGAACCTTTAGCATAACTCTCCTGATATCACTTATCAGGCATCTTAAGACTCTTCCTGCACCAAAAACCGGATGGGATTTGGAACCACATAAATCCGATTTGTCCAAGAGTGCTGATATAGTGCGATTAAGGCATTTAAAAAACAAACTCCTTCGTGAAACTTTAAATACTGGAGTCATGGAGCCAGAATTCAGTATACTGTGGGATGACATTGTGGAAGTTCTTGTGCGCCTTGGGGTAAATAAACATGAACTAAAAAAGTTGAAGAGCACATCCATCGATGCACTTTGGAATGATCACCAGCGTCTGGCGTGCTATTTGGGCATATCTATAGGTGATGCCATCCAGCTTCAGTCATTTTCACAAGGTACAGTAGGTATAGTTTTTAGTGTTGAAAACATGATTGATTTAAGTCAACTACAGATTTAAAACTTCATTGCTTATGGTTGTCCCGTAGGCGTTAATCTGCTTTTGTTGCAGCAACCTATTTATTTTACTTAAAAAAACTCTGCTTTGTAGCTTTTTAATTGCTTGTGAAGGATACATGAATTTTAATTAGACATTAGATTCACTTAAGTGAATACACAAACATGTTTTAATGAAATATGGTGGGAGGGATGTAGGGCAGCATCCTTGATAGAGCTATGGTCCATAGCAAAACAATCCTGTTTGGGGATTTTAACCTCAACTGGTCTGATAAGGGCCCCTGCACCTTCAGAACTTCTGTCAGTGATTCTAACCTGTACCAAAACATCAGCGAACCAACTTGGCTAAACTCCAAGTCGTGGAATCACACCGGTCAGGCCTTTAGAGGCTACTCAAAGGACACCAAACCCCACAGCTAAATTGCTTTTTCACATGCTGAACCTACCCCTGCCTCACCATTGCCAACAGAGGCAAATGTGCCTATGCTTCCTCATCTGACCTTGAATTAGTCCCTTGAACTTTATTTGATGTTCAATGTACAGAAGACCTGCACTTTGTCTTATTGATTTGTGTGCTGAACTTGCTGTGTAATGTTGTTGATTCTCAATGCTATACCTGTTGCAACTACCATTGTTACTATGTCCTCTGTGTTGTTTATTTGTACATTGTCCTGTACTATGTCACTTCAGGACTTATTCAGTATGCAACTTATTCCGGGTCACTCTAGAAAAAGGGATGCAAATCTGTGAGCCAGTGTGGTCAACAAAATCCAATACATACGTACATACATACATAAATAAACAAATAAGGGGCATAATTCACATTTGCTGTTGGTGGCAGTGCACATTTGCTGTGCAATGAGGCTTCCTGTTGTTTCACTGCCAAAATCTGCAATACAAAAAGGTCTGACTTAGGGTCTGATCTGCAGAAGATTCCCAGATGTCCACAAATGCAGAGGGCCTGGCAAAACCTCGGAGTGCATCCTTCATACTAGATGCTCACGATTGGGGCACTCCATGGCATATATTCATCTGGATGTGAGCTCATTCCACACACAGTCTTCAGCCTCGTGCCTGGCTGTGTGGGCAGCTGGGATGAGAGATGGCCAGCGGGTGGATATGCACCCTATTTGCAATAGAGTACCCACATTGTGGAGGGCCAGTGAGGCTATATAACCCTAATGGATGAAGTAGGGGCTATGCATCCCCTCCACTCATATCGTCTGTGCCCAGTTGGCCATCCTCCTACAGCCTCCCAGTGCTCAGAGCCTCCACAGAGGGCAAGGGGCAGTGCCGGCATTACCCAGTGACATTTTTAATTTCATCATAAGATCAGTGGGGATATGGCAGTCCTTGGAGGACTGCCTATCCCATCATCTCCTGCTCCTGGCAGAGCAGGGATTCACTGGAAGCCTGGCATGGCATCTGACTGGATGCCCACAGTCCGGTACAACTCTGTCACCCCTGCTGCCCCCTGCCCCCATGCACAGATCTGCCCCAGCAGAATGCAGGGGAAAAGGGTTATGGATGCCGATCAGCGTACTGACTCCCACAGCTGTGGGTGAGAGCACTCCAGATATGTGCAGGTTGGGTGATTGGGGTTGCCTTTGAGGATTGGGCCCCAAATCCCTGGAGGAAGTCTCCTCTATGACAGTGTCACCGTATAGCTCAGTCATTCAGACAGTAGTGGACACAAATGGGGTTTGTACACACTAACATGCTGGCCTGTGACAACCACAAAGATCTGGCAATGGTAAAACCCCTGTCATACAGAGAACTGCCATGACCTGGGCACTGAGGAAATGGTGCTGCCACCATTGTCTTCCCCCACCTGCCAAACTTTCACCTTTAAGCCTCCTTCTGGGACATTGCTGAAGTGTTTTTTCCTTTGGTTCTTCATCCATCCATGGCGATCCAGTTGTCCCCAGTTCTCAGCCCATTTGAAGTTCCTTGCATCTAATGGAACACCTCCCTCCTAGCCTGTCCCTCAGCAATGGTTTCCTATAAACACATCATACGCCAGTCATCAACCCTCACCAGCTGTTTGGTTTCTGAACAGCAGCTAGTGACACACCTAACTAGGGCCTGTAATAGTTCTACAGGCAGAGGTTGTTGCCAAAGGCTGTGACCAGGATAGCAGGGTTCCCTATGCTCCGAGACTAGCCCTGTGGGCTATTTGCATGATGATCTTTGCCCCCTTCTTGTCACAAGTAATGTAATGTGTTTAGTAACTGTTCAGGGAAAGCTTATGACTCTGGAATCAAGGGGCTGCTGTAAGTGGTCACATGGCAACCACTTAGTGACTGACACCAATGAGCTTGCCTTTTGTATATTATGAGATTTGGACCAATCAGTCAGTGGCTGGCCGTGGCAGGGTGTGGAGGGCTGTGCTAGTCACCGGCAGGGGTCGGGTTGGGGGTGTGTGGGGAAGGGTTCATGCCTGCTGGAGGGGAGGTGCTGCTACACTGTGGAACCAGTTTGGGTTGTTATTTTAGACTGAACAAGGATCAGGGATCAAGATGGGGTGGGGGGCTTCTACTATGGAACAAGTTGGGGTTATTATTTTAGTTCAAACAAGGATCGGGGATTGAGATGGGGTGGGGGCTACTTTGTATGAAGAGGTATATCAGGGCATCCTGTACTGCTTGAGGACTGGGATGGGGGGCCATACAGTATGGGAATGGGGGGGGTTGCACCTTGCTATGGTGCCAGGCAATAGGCAGGGTGGGGATGTCCTACACTGGGGCTCATGGATGAGTCCACCCATACCTAGATGACAGGTCATGTGGCTGGGGGGTTGCCACTTGGCTGCAGGAGCTGGCGGCTGCTGTGCTGCTGTGTGCAGTACAGCAAGCCCTCCTGTGGGTGGCCAGTAGTCAGGCATGTGTTTTCCATGCCTAACTTTGGGCAGTATATCCATGCAGCTGTGTCCCGCTTGCTCCACCTGTTTGGGCTGAATATGCCAATGTGTGGCACATTCATGGGGATGCCCCCTCAGAGTGAGCCACAGACATTATAGATACTCCAGGGCACGTCTGGAGATATGTGGAGCATCTATCCTGTCTAAATATCACGGTCTGGAGCATTTCTTGGGCTGTGCTGGCACATCTCAGATGCAGATGCACCAGTGCATCTCCTTTGAATATGTGCCCCCAAGCCTCTTCAACATTTTAATGACTTAAGTGTATCGTCCCAATTTGTGTTGTTTAATTCATATCTTATGGCATCACAGTTTGCTTTAATAAAATTTCTGATAAAGGGTATGCCTTTTACCTTCCCTTTTGCCTTAACCAAGGTATAATGTACAGTACAATGATCACTGTTTCTTAGTGGGGTACTGACACCAATATTGTGGATGCCGTACTTGATGTTTCTTAGTATCAGATCAAATATGTTACCTACTCTTGTTGGCTCATTGAGAATTTGACTACGATCATGAGTGACTGAGAGCTCAATAAATTTATAACCTAGGAACAATGTGGCAGCCATTTCCTCCTAATCAATGTTTGGCATATTTAAATATCACATTATGATAACATCCCTGCCATCTGAGAAATCAGTAATTTGTTGTATTAGTACATCAGTCGCTTTTGTGCTGGTATCTGGTGGCCTATAAAAAACCCCTAATGTTAGTTTTTTAGTCCTGTGTTCCTGAAATTGTGATCCAGATAGATTCACACGAGTTATGCTAACCAGATAGAAATATCTGATCACATTCAATGGTCTTGATAATATACACTGCAATTCCCCCACCCCTGTTCCCTATCGTTTCTTTAATAAATAGCTGATACACATTTATTTGTTTGCACCACATGCTGGAGTTATCCCACCACGTTTCAGTAACCCTGATAATGGCTGGACTGAAGCTAGATGCCAAGTACTCAAGTTCTACTTTGTTTTCAGCATTTAAACTTCTGTCACTGAGCATCAAGGCATTTAAGGTGTTACCTTTCCTCTTGATCCTAGATTTAGTCTGTCTAGAAATAGGGTTATTGTATGCCCCGGTATCCCCATTCACTTCTAGTTTTAAAAGCTGTGCTGATGACATTTTCAAATTTGATATCAAGTGTCCTATTTCCTTTGAAGTTTAAGTGTCAACTGTCACTGCAGCTTAAGTATAAGAAGAGGATATGTATCTAATTAGAGATACACTGGTGCACATAAAGCACTAAAATGGGCAGACGCAGTGGGCCCTTATCTGCCGTCAACTTCTATGTTTAAGTCTGGTCTACCCCAGAAGCTGTCCCACAGTCTTAATAACTCAAACCTCATTTCTTTGGTCCAGTTTCATAACCATAAATTTAAATGTTTAATGGTTTGTTGCCTTTGGTAAGATACTTGGGGTACAGGCAATATCTCTGAAATGACTACCTCACAACACTTACCATTCATTTTGTCTTCTAACTCCATGAAATCTCTTTTAACATCCATTGCTGATTTCTGGCTAATATAATTTGTACCAATTTGGAAAAGAGTCAAAGGATTATCCCCAGTATTTTTAAGTATATTGTATGTCATTTTTGTTAAATCCTTAAATCTTGCACCAGAAAAACAGCTAACCATCCTGTTTTGTTTGTCTGACCTACATATGTAACTGTCGGTGTACCTGACAATAGAATCACCCATAAGAACCATCTATAGAACCATAGCAAATTATTTTTACATAGTAAACTACATTACATAGTGAACTATCCTCCCATGTTTGTTTCCCTACCAGTTATGTATTGTGATGTGCTTTGACCATATTTTGATAAATAAGCTAGCTCTGGAGTGACTTCAGACCTAACAGAGTTCCATTGTCCTTGCCAGCTACTACTGTTCCTCTTCATATTTCTAAGACATTCCATGACATCAGTAACATCCTTCCATGCCAGTCATCTGAATAGACCTGGAATGGTGTTAACTAATGTCATAGAATGTTCTGGCAGTATGAAAAAGAGAACAGCAACTGCTGAAGAGAAAGGGATTCAGAATAGTAACAAAAGCCAAAAAATAGATTTATTAACGTAACAAAAAAGGTCAAAACATATCAAAATATTGGATGCACACTAAAATAAAAACAGGAGGACCCCAGGATGTGTAAAAAAAAACCTGTTTCCTATCTTAATAAACATATTTACTGTTACTACTAAATTATGCTTCTGCGTAATTCCCATGTGTGCACTATAGAGGTTTTATTTATTTTAAACAAATTTATGACAAAAGTAACTTTTGCAGAATCCTTCTGATTTTCTCAGTACTATCAGAGTTTGTGAGCTAATCGTTCTATTTATTTAAAGTAGATGTGTTACTATTCATTTGTGCCAAAGCATGCTTCACCATACACTTTTTTTCTACTTAAAGGGAACACTTTCAGCTGTTTGACAGATATTTTATACCCGTGAAAAATGATACCTGTAGGCATCTGTAGCATTACCCTTCCTTTATAGAGTGCTTGCATGAGTTAAAATGAGCATTATCCCAATTTTGACATTTTAGACATTTACTTGACCTGGAGGTGGCCCACTCCTCCCACAAGTGCGCATTCAGTATGGTGCTAAAGTGCGTCTATACTTGTGCATGTATGAGTCTGGATTTTTTAACTTTTATATCAGCAAACGCGTTTTCCTAAAAGTTGATAGTGTCTTGAGTGCCAGAAAGTGAGTGCACTGTTAAAATGAGCACTCCCAACGTGTTTCATCCAGTGTTTGAAATCTAAAGCCATGACTCTGGGAATGCACATTAGTGCTGATGCTAATGTGCATGTCCGGAGTCGCGGCTTTAAATTTTAAATATCTGATTAAATGGAGCAATCATGTTAATAGTGCACTTACTTTCTGTCACTCAAGACATCAACTTTTAGGAAATCCTTTTTGATGTTATAAGTTAAAACATTTAAATTGGGGGCTGGCCCGGTGGTTCAGCGGTGACACCATGTCGATGACCCTGGATCGGGAGTGATATGGGATTGCTGGAGACTGGCCAGGGAGGGAGAAGATGAGCATCCAATGAACTGCTCTCCTCTCCTGTGTGTGCTGTTCCCGCCCAAATAACTTTCACCAAATGGAGGCCTGATGGCAGTGCAGGCCTGCAGGGCAGCACAGGAACGAAGGGAGCTGCAGGACTTTAGCAGCAAATACACATGCACCCACATGTGCGCACATCTGCATGTGTGACACAGCACAGGAAATGGTTCGAAAATGAAAATTCTGGGGGCCTGGACTTTGTGAAGCTCTGCCCATGTCTTGGCGGTCCACCCTGCCACTGTGGTCCCAGAGTGCATCTCGACATGTCTGCTGGAGGGGGAAGATGGCCATCCCCATTCTGCTCCACCGTGGGGAGAAATCGGTGGGGGGGATAAGCTGTTGGACCAGAGAAGGTAAGGGACAACCATGAAATGGGGACAGAGTTGACAAGTTGCCCAGGTCAGCTAGGGAAGATAAAAACCTCTGTGGCAAAAACAACAAGAATCAATTCAAACTCGTACACTCATATAGGCATGAGTTTAGATATGCTTCAGCGCACTGTTGAATATGCACTCACAGGAGGAGCAGGCAGCCGGGGATTTAGCCAGGATGGGTAAATGTCTAAAATATTATCAACACTTGGATAAATGCTCATTTTAATTCATGTAAGCTCTATATATAGGATGGCTGCAGGTATAGTGTTTTATGGGGCAAAAATAAATTGTCAAAAAGCTGACAGTACCCCTTATATTTAAAAGTTAATGTTTAATGCATGATTCTGATGTACAATTATTTATTATTTATTTGTTTTATTCATCTTTATTTAGGAATAGCAGTGAAATCAGAAGAGAAATTCTCAGGTTCTAAAGGTGAGTCATTCATAACTGCTTCATTGTAAAATGACATATCCAGAAGCAGACGGTTTGATACCTTTTATTGGACCAACATAAATGTTACAAAAAGAACAACATACCTAAGCTTTTGGCCAACCAAGTCATTTCTAGGAAGGTTATGGCAGTTATTTAGAAAATCACATTCTGTTAACACCCAGACCATACATAAAAAAACAGAAAGAATTCTCATCGGTTTAAAATACTCATTTAAACAATAGCTGAAGTTTAAATGAGAAGAACCAGATTTCACCAGTTTTCTTTTAGCTGAGAAGTCTTTCAAGGTCAAATGTTCTTACAAGGACCAATACGGCAACTAAACTAAATTTGTAAAATGACAGTAACTTGGAGTCCAGGGTTTACTACTAGTGTTGAATCGTATAGGGGATACCTTAGAAAGGCTGTTTTCACAGTTATACACTGATTTTATTTTATGACAGTGTCCGAGTCCTCTTGTTCTATACTTAAAACTGAACAGTGTTACCCAAGTGATATCCACAACATTACGCCACTAATTTCCTGAGTAACTGTATTGCTACTCTGAATAAAATGAACCTATGTGGCAGTGGTTCAAAGCTTGTTTATTGTTTGGCAATATGCCAATATAAATACATACAATACATAAAAATCAAATAAGACTTTACATTATAAATATTGAAACAATTGAGCCATAAAACTTCCATACATAATGTCTTCTAAACTTTGTCATTGTATTTGTATCACATAGGATCAGTGGCCACATGCAATGTATAGGGCCTACGGGCAGACTGGATGGGCCTAGCGGTCCTTATCTGCCGACAATTTCTGTGTTTCTGTGTATCATATTTTGGTTCACTATTGCATTTACAATCGTGTAGATTTTATGAAACCAACTAGTTTATGCAAAATGTTTACATCACAAAAGTTAAAAAGATAAGAGACAATTTGATTGAGAGGGAGACCGAGATCACCTAAGATATCCCCCAACCACTCTTTTCTGCCCTTGTTAAAAAGGGGACAGGCAAGCAGAATATGTCTTCAATCATCTTCCACCTTATACCCACATTTACAGAAAGGTGAATCAATACATGGTATTTTTTGTTTAAAGCGTATATATTGGGCTGTATAAATTTCCAATCTGAACCTGGTTATTAGTGTCCAGGCCTTGAAGTCCATTAGATGTAATAGGTAGAGTTCTAGGTTATGTATAGTTTTTGTTTGCTTATACCATCTGATTAACTTTAGTTCTGACAGGTGGCCAACGTTGCTTGTGGTTTCTATGTCCCATAATCTAGTTTTTACAGCTATGACAATTTCTTTCCAAGGTTTCAGATAAAATGTCCCGTAATAGATGCCCGGTGCCACTAAGGAATATGACCTTCTTAATTAATTTTAGGTTAGATGAGTTAAAACCTTAACCACCAGTGGGGTGTTCTGTTATCATACATTAAAAATAATTTAAATGCAAACAGAATCCTTCTTTCTAGAATTAAGGTATAAAGAGCTTACTGTCCAAGTTCCATTTGTATGATTTCCACCGGAGTTGATTGAGGGACCATTAGAATATATCTATATAATTAATTTACTTGACTTTCTAATTCCTTTGAATTGGCCTTGCCCCAGATCTCTGATGCGTATAGAGCACTAGTTTTAACTTTAGCATTTAGTACCGTTAATACCCCTGTGACCGTACTTTTTCCTGAGTTTGCGTTAAAGATCTCAAATGTATAAGAAGCTGAGTTAAGTGTATTCCGTGTATACAGAATATGTTCTTTCCATGAGTTATTTTATGAAAATCCTACTCCTAAACAGTCATATGATTTGACTATTTCTATTTTATTATTATTAATCCAAATGTTGAGGCAGCATGTGGCAGTGAATAATGGCACAGTGGGACAATGTTGCAGTCTGGTATGTGGAACATATTTTTATCAGTAATTCATTTCTGTGATAATCTGTTAGTACAGCGTACTAAATGATCCCAGAAGCAACAGAAGTGGTAAACAGCAGCTGCAGTACTAGGTTAGCAAATCAGAGTATTTTTTAAATATTTTTCTGTAGATGAGAATGTTTAAATTCAAAAGAGAATTTATTAAGACATCTGAGGGCAAATACATGGCAATCTATTGCAGTCACTCTCTGTTTCTTTAAGTTACAAAAACATAAAGTTGTACATCAACTTTTGTTTACTTGGAACAAGGAACTTACATAATTTTTAGGTGCCAAAGTATGCAGTGCTAGGCATGTGTTGCAAGCATGGGTACTCTTTCTTGCAGATTTTTTGGATTATTGGTACCTTTAGTGCGTGTGAGCTGGTTGTGGTGCACTGTCAATAGTGGCAGAGTCAGCAAAATGTAGTATGAGTTGAGCCAGTTCCTAATAAGACTATCCCTAGTACAAGCATGTTCATACACATTATGCTTTGGATTTGAATTGAAGCTTTAGAGTGTACATCTGTAGTTTGGTGTAGGATTTCTCACATGTTCATTTTTCTTAAACGTATAGTTAGGATATCTGCCTATTTTTAGGATATCAGTCCTCATAATCCTAGACCTTAAAAACTTTGGCTATTAATCTGTATTTTTTTTTCTTTATCTGTATTCTTCCCTGCCATGCTCTGGTGGCCTCCACTCCTTCAGGTTCTGCAAGTCCTCCTCCGAACCCCACTGGCCTTACTCGAGCTTCCCTGACCCTCACATTGCAGCCAGTCTCTGGGATATCCCCGACCCAACCCATTGCCGGGCAGGTCTCCCTCCTCTGAGGGGGAAGGCACTGGGTGGGACAGCCCAGTGTACTCACGATAGTGCCCAGGGATGCAGCTGAGGTGACGGAGGCTCACTGAAGGCTTTGGAGGCACCGGGGGAACAGAGAGCCATCATCCGGTGGCCACCAAGTGGTATTTCCAGTTTTCTGGTTCCCCATCCATAGCGCTCATGTAGTGCCCCAGTCTCAACTGGGGCGGCTATAACAAAGGCTTTCCCAAGCCCACCCCAGGATAGGCGAGCAGTCCATTGGATGCTCAATCCTATCCTCACCCTGCTGACCCCCGGCGCCCCGAGTCAGTTCCCAAACCCAGGTCGCTGGCATGGTTTGAGGTAAGGTGCCAGCGCCTCAACCCTCTACGCCACAGGGCCAGCCTATTAATCTGTATTTAAAGATTTTTTTAAATCCTAAATCTGAATATTCTAAGATATCATAAAATCTATATCCTAAACTTAATCAGATGATAGCTGACATCAGGGTCGGAAACAGATTCAGATACAGATTATCCAAATATCCAAGTATCCTTAGTCGGATCGGAGTTTGAGATATCCAAGCAACCACAGATTGGACAAGTTTACAAAAAAACAAAACCAGTTGGGAATTATCACCCTTCTTGTGTCATTTAGATACTGTGACTAGTTTGAGAGGTAACTCTTGATATAATACAGGCACATGTGAGTTACACCCGGATCATGTACTGTAGATTTGCAAGAATATCATGATTCATATTGTCAAAGACTTTTGTGAGATCAGTGAAGATGGGTCAAACAAGATTAAGCATAGAAATATAGAACCTGAAGGAAAAAAGACTAAAGGTCCATCAAGTCTGCCTTACGACTCTACCGCACATTACTGCAAAGCAGACCTCCCTGCCATCACTCCGGGAAACTTACTTTCCATTCTCACCTCCTGATGCTAATAATCCCCTTAACGTTTAGCCACCTAGCCTTAAACTCTGTACTTGTCTCCACATTGACCACACTGCTAGACAGACTGTTCCATTTATTCCTTACCCATTCTGTGAAAAAAAATGTAAACTGTCCTTCATGAAATTTCCCAACACCAACCGGATATTGTGTCTCCTGCTGGCTGAACTGTCATTTAATTTAAACAGCTCTGTGGGATCCACCCTGCTGTAACACTATAGGCACTTGAGTGCTTCTATCATAGCTTCTTTGTCCAGTCTGACCTCCAGTGAGTACATATTGTGGTTTGCCAGTCTCTCCTTGTAGGACTTTCCCTGTTGCCCCAACAATGTTTTGCTGCTTCCCCTATATGTTTTATAACTTATCCTAGTCCTTCTTTAGACACCTTCCTAAACAGAGTACTCCAGGTGCAGACTAACCAGCGTTCTGCAGAGTAGCATCATCTCCTTTTTCCTCTGCTTATGCATCTTAACATCCTGTTAGCCCTTTCTGAATGCCTTACTACACTAAAAGTTGGACTTCAGTCTGTTGCTGATTATTGCCCCCTGGATCCCTCTCCTCCCTGGAGTATTCAACTTTTACCCCATTGATTCCCCACTCAGTTTGCAGGTTCTTGCATTTCTATTCATTTTTTGCACTGAATTTCAATTGCTACACATTAGATCATCTCTCCAGTTTTTCCACATCCTGCTTCATATTATTATGTTCCAAAGTTTCTGGCAGTAATGCTAGTGAAACCAAAGAAGAAAGGAGGTTACTGAACAAAAAAGTAAACAAAAGTTCAATTATTGCTAGGAAATTACAGTATTTTGCAAATGGATTAGGACTATACAAATTAGTTTGGGGGTCTCAATGTGAGCTGAAAATTAGAAAAAGGTAGAAAAATTAAAATAAATGGTTTAAACATAGATTAGGAAAAACTACACTGATATAAAGAGCATAGTTATATATATATGCATATAACTGCTCAGCAGTAGCTGTAAACACTTGAGGCTCCATTTCATTAGAACCTGCACTTTAGTAGGCATCAAGCTGTTTGAGGAATTTGATAGCATGGGACTGGTTTACTTCTTTGAAATAGGTTGGATCTTCCAAGAATCAGTCTTCACCATTGATTCCCACTTGTGGATCTGTGCTGAGAGTGCTGGGACACTACAGGAACCAGAACGTTTTCTGGGGGCCAATGATGTCATAGGCACTGAGCATGTGACATTGCATGTCAATGCACGTGCCTGCTGGTATACAGCAGCACTGTCTCCCAACCACCTCAGTTCCTTTTTTACCACCATCAAGTGCACATGAGTAGTGACATCACTGTCCTTGTCAGGAGCCAGAACCTCACTGACTGTACAACAACAGCATTCAGTTCTTCGACTTTAGTGTTATATTACTAGAGTTTGTTATTTCTGTGTCAGTTTTCTTAGTTTTTAACACAAATTTTAACAGTTTTCTTTCAACTCTAACTCGTGCTAAAGGTCAATGACCATGTAGGAAGGTAGGGAGCCTGAAAAGGCAAGTTGCTCTGGCAGTGGGGCTGTGTTCAGTCAACACTGCTGTCTGGGTGGGTGCTCTGACAATGGGCAGTCTGGCACCAGGGAGGAGAGACAGCTCTCCTGGTGATGCAGAAAGAAATGGTCTGGATCCTGCACATGGTCAATGTTTGTGTCTTTGCACTGTTCAGCCACAGCTTCTTCCTCTTATCTTAAGAAGGGGAAGAAACAGCACCAGTCGAGGTCATCCTCTGACTATACTGCTGTGAGACTCCTGAATTTCAGAGGCCTAGGTTCCTTACTGTTGTTGCTGACAACACTGGGGTCATCTGGGCTTGTGAAGTCAGTGTCTTCATCTTGGAGTCTCTCTTTGTCTTGTAGGGAGGACCCCAGTAAGAAGTTCAGTCATTGGGAAGCTCTTATGGACCAGTGGGTGCAGCATATAAGTCATGCATTGCCATTTCTGGTGATAGCCCCTGACCCCTTGAGGTTGGCTGGGCTGGTACTACTTGTGACGCCACTTGACTTATGCGTACAGCTGTCCGCAGTACAATCTCTGGGCTGGGACACAGGTAGCACAGCTGATATTAGCCCACTTGTGGCATTGCTGTATGCTTACAGGGGGTGGGTGCAGCTGAGGCGCCACTGCCGGTCACTTCTGTATGGGCTGGGTTGTTGACTCCATATGTGGACCCAGCATCAGGTTCATTGGGGCCTATGCCAGTGCCGCTTGCAGTGCTGTATGTGGATGCCAGTGCTGCTTGCAGTGCTGTATGTGGTGTTGCATGAGCTTGCGGCACCAGGAGCATTCTTCTTGGGGATGTTTGGCAACCCCCGCTATCCATGGTACTGCCACTGGCAATATTTCCCAGGCCCTTGGGGCTGGGGCCGGTGTCACTGGTGTTGCTGCAGCCACGGCCACACACTACACTGTCAGCTCATCTATCCCATCCTCTCTACTACTTTCCAAGTCACGAGGGTGTAGAGGAAGATGAGTCAGACTCTGACCTTATAATTTCTGATGGTGGGGAAGATGACTAATTTTGTGGTCTAGACAGCCCAGACCCAGTCTCTGTACCTCAGGAGGACCTCTTCTTTCAGAGTCTGCTCAGAAATATGCAGTCAACATTGACTTTTGAATCAGCAGCCATAGGTGATGCTAGATGCCTCCAACTGCAGTTTTAAATGTGCCTAATACCCTGGTCAGTTTAATTCCTTCCATTCCACCAGCCCTAGAGACACTCTCAGAGGCTGCTTAAAGGAGGCCTGCTACTGTGGCAGCTGTCCCCAGTCACGTAGGCCAGAAATACATGGTTCCTAAAACTAAGTCTGTGTCCCACTCAGCCTGCAGCTGATACCATTGTTATTTTAGCTGAGAATGACAATATCATCATACCTAAGGAGGTCATAGGGTACCCTACTAACAAAGAGTCATGCAAAGTAGACACTGTGGGCAAGCGGGTCTGTGCCTCAGCCATGATTCTGTGTCATAACAGCAAAGGAAAAACTGTGACTGTGAAAACAGCCATGGTTTCAGAGCAAACAAAAAGATAGTGAAAGTTGTATTTGGGGGGGGCTAACCCTCCACACCCCCCATTGCGAGGGGGGCTTTGTCACCCACACCCCCCTTTCTAAATATACTAACTCTGAGGTCGTAGCACCTTGGGGAGGGTGGAATGTGACTGTTGCCGTCTTTCCATTCGCTAGGAGGCCATGACTGTTTTCACAGTCACTGCTTTTGTTTCGCTCACATCATGGGCTACCCTCAGCCACTCTTGGCATGAGGGTAGCTAGCTTCCAGGACCACTTCTCTAAGTATGAGTATGCTCTCTGGAGCAAGCTTAACTCTATGGTAGGGCTCTGCCAGACACAGAGGCAAAACAAGAGATTCTAATGGCTGTTAAACAAGGCACTGAATCTATCAGCCACCGTTCCAAAGCCTCCGTGAATGCCTTTGATGCAGCAGCTTGCTCTGCAGCTGCGAGTATCTGCATCAGGCGGCCCTACTGGCTGCAGACTACTGGCTTCACCTTGGACATTCAGCAAAGCTTAACTCTGTGGTAGAGCTTTGCCAGACACAGAGGCGAAACAAGAGAAGCCGATGGCTATTAAACAAGGCACTGAATCTAACAGCCGCCATTTCAAAACCTCTGTGAATGCCTTTGATGAAGCAGCTTGCTCTGCAGCTGCAGGTATCTACATCAGCTGGCCCTACTGGCTGTGGACTACTGGCTTCACCCTAGACATTCAGCAAGCAACATAATATGAATGTGGCCTTTGATGGTACTTATCTGTTTGCACCACAGGTGGAGCACTCTCTTAAAGAGTTTAACAAAACTAGAATGACTCTTAAGACTTCTCTACCAGCCCCCCCTTTAACCCTCAGAGGGGTTGGGGATGTGGCTGTTTTCACAACATGCAGCCCTTTTGTTGCAGGGCCAGGGGAGCACAAAATAATAAAGCCCAGCCTCCCCAATCCCAAAAGAAGGTGTAGCTGAATGCACAGATGCCAAAAGCTCTCAGCATCACCATCTGATGTTCTAGCCCCAGTCTCACTTCAGCTGCATGAGGCGGCTCTCTCATCCCCAGTATTGGGATGTCTGACTCATTTTTATCATTTATGGGAAACCATCTTGACAGACATGTGGGTCTTCAGGATTATCTGAGAGTGATACCCCCTGTAATTGTCAGAAACCCTTCCGGACTATCCTCCCCAGAAGGCAACTGCCCTTGTTGGCTCACGTCAGCAGATATGACACAGGAGATTGCGGGCCTTCTGAAAAACAGGGCAGTGAAAGTAGCACCAGAGTTAGAACAGAACACTGAGTTCTACTCTCACTACTTCCTGGTACCAAAGAAATCAGGGAACATACGCATGATTCCTGACCTCAGAAATCTGAGCAAATTCATGGATCAAGTAAAATTCAAAATTATTTTTTTTGGCTTTCCACTACTTTTCCTGGAGCAGTATGACTGACTAGCATCTCTGGACATGCAGAATGCATATCAGTACATACTAGAGCACCCCAGCCATCACAAATACTTTTGTTTTTGTATGTAGGGGTAACAGTACTAGTTCAGACTCCAAGGCTTTGGAATTTCCTCGATACCACAAGTTTTTACAAAGTGTTTTGCAGTACTTTCACAGCAAACTTCAGAATGCTAGAACTCCAGATCTTCCCTTATGTGGATGACTGACTAATCTCATGCCCATCCAGACAGGAGCCAGAACAGACAGTGGCCAGCACCTCTCAGTTCCTAACATCCATGGGAATCCTGCTGAACCCCTTGAAGTCTCAGCTGGAACCCTCCCAGGAATTGCTATTCATAGGAGCTGTTCTGGACATGACTGGGGCTGTGGCCTTCTTTGTGGACAGCAGGCTATAAGCAGTCTTGAACATGGCATACTACATCATGGAAAGCAAGACTGTGCAAGCCCAATCCATGCAATTAATGCCGGGCCTACTAGCCTCCTTAGTGGTCACAGTACCTCTGGCATGGCTACACATGAGGACAATTGAGTGGATGCTCAGTGCACAATGGTCACAGGCATCATACCCTCAATACTATCCCATTCAGGTGATCAAAATGC
This sequence comes from Neoceratodus forsteri, assembly GCA_016271365.2. Lineage (NCBI taxonomy): Eukaryota > Metazoa > Chordata > Ceratodontiformes > Ceratodontidae > Neoceratodus > Neoceratodus forsteri. The sequence goes on along the minus strand of CM057459.1, from coordinate 185,612,948 downwards.
TGGTGAGAACCCTGATGTGGTGGTTGATGGAATACAATCTCGTACATGGCTTCCTCTTCTTCTCACCAGAACCAGAGGTGATTCTCATCTTGGATGCCTCCCTGCTGGGGTGGAGAGACCACTGCCACGGCATTCAGACACAGGGTCCACGGAACACTTCAGTAGCTCTTCTCTACACCAGTGTGCTGGAGACACAGGCAGTTCTGTACAGTTTGAAAACCCTAGTGGCCTTGATCAGCTGAAAGACAGTTTTCCTCCACACAGACAACAAGTGTGTCATGTATTATACGAACAAATAGGGAAGAGCACACCCTTACCCTCTCAGTGGAGAGGCGGTAAGAGAGAGAGAATGGTGCCTGGAATCTACCTGTCAGGGTTTAAGAACACTGTGACAGATTAATTTGGTGAAATAGAGGCCAATCCCATGAGTGGTCACTAGCAGCAGACATTGTGAGATCACTATTTGATGAGTGGGGAACCCTAGCTGTGGACCTTTTTGTGTTCCCACTCAAAGACAAACTACCTTGATTCTGCTCTAGAAATCAAGGACATGGCATTTTCTGTCAGGATGCATTCAGATTACCATAGCATATGTTTCTGTATGAATTGCCTCCATTCCCTCTAATCTAGAGAGTATTGTTCAAGCTGGAGGCGCACAGGGGCAGGATGATTCTAGTGGCCCCCTGCTGGCCTCAATAGATATGGCTTCCTTTACTGAGTCAATTTTCAGTCAGCAAACTGAACATTCTGTCACTCAGGATGGATTTATTAATGCAGAGTCATCTGGCCCATCCCAATCTGCACTACCTCCATCTCCAAGCCAAGCTCCTGAAGAGAGGGAAGTGCACAGATGCAATGTATCTTAGAGGGTCTCTGAAATACTTTTGGCTGCTTGTAAACCTTCTACCAGAAAAATATACATAGCTAAGTGGAAAAGATTTTCCATCTGCTGCTCTAAAACTTTGAGGGACCATTTCAGATGTCTACCTGACAAGGTTCTGGAGTACTTAGTAGACCTTTCCGATGCTGGCCTGCAGTATTCCATGGTTATTGTCCACTTATGTGCTATTTCAGCATACCATGAACCTGTGGAAACCCTCCATCTAGTACAGATGATACTGCTTAAGACATTCGTCTGGGGTATTTTTATGTTTGCTTTCACGCATGCGCAAGAAACATCTTGGGAGAATACGACTTGCTGGAGGTGTGTGCCTGTCCCTGCCAATGAAGTGCTCAGTCTGCAGGGTCCATCCCATATACACCAGTGGAGCTGTGAGATGTGTATGGCAGCAGATTGAGAGCAGTGGTGTTGGCTTCAAACAAAAGGTCAGCTTCAATCACTGCGTGAAACGTGTCTCCCATGGTACATGCATGCTACTCCTGCCTCTCCATCTCACCCGCCACCCCCCCCACCACCATTACCAAGAGACCGCTGAGCAGCATTGCCAAGATGAAGAAAGAGAAAACTCTGTTTGTGTAGAGACAGCCAGTGGAGTGCACAGCATTCTCGTAATCAGTGCATGAAACATGTCTCCGGTTTACATGCATGCTGTGCTACCTCCTACTTTTCTCAGCATGCCTTGCCATGACATCGGCAATGAGTCTGAGTGGAGCAGACATGATTTGTTCTGTGGCTGTGCCATTTCTTAAGGAGCCTCCCCCCCCCCAATTTGGTCCCTACAGTGGTTCCAGTACAGTGGCAGAGCACACACTTCAGTCATACTGCAGCCGGGCACCTTCAGCTATCAGCAGTCATGGTCATCAGTGTGTCCCTCAATCCCTGTGAGTATTTCCACTACTGGGGAACCCACGAGAGAGAGAGAGGTTGCCCAATCCACCAGTGTCACCACCCTGTAAGTGCCCCCCCAAGCGTGCCGCTCCCAATGCCCAGTCACATCTTTTTTTTTTATTTAATTTTTTTTTATTGTTTCACCTGACCCTCCATCTCAACAACACCCCCCCCCAAAAAAAAAATAACAGTGACACGAGGGTGTCCAGTCCCCCAGCGTCATGATCAACAGGAAAAAAAAGTCCTTCCAATTTTTTTCTAAACCATGTGGAAAGAAAACCGCTGCCGGTAAATTGTAAGTACTCTATAAGCTGATTCCATCACTTTCCTGGGTAGTCACGAGAGCCAGGGAACTTTTATGGAGGAGGGTGACTATTGATCAGCTCAGCAGTGCATCACAAATTGTCTATGTATCGATTACAGCCAGATGCAGACAGGCATCTCTGCCAGATATGCCTCCTTGAAGTTTATAGACCCTGGTTATCTGATGATTCACCTGTTCCTACCCTCATAATAAGATGCCCTGGTGGTCCAGCAGATACCCAACCTGCTCCCCCCCCTAACATTTATGAAACAAAATGCTATTTTGCAAGTAGAGTGTCTTTGTAAAAATACTTATAGGCATGGAGCAAGCACCAGCACTGAAGAATATGGCAACCTGAACTGCGATTTTCTCTGTCTCGCTCTTAAGTGTTCTGCTCAGTCAAAGTAAAACAACACTATTTAAATTTATTAAATTTTCATTTTCCCTTGTCCTAAGCTAACGAAATTGAGCTCTTCTATCCAAATCAGCTTAATTTTCACGCAGTCATAGATATTTAAAAAATTAGTTCAGTTAATTCGGATGGTGCCTGGGTCCAGTAGCGTGAGCCGCCCCAGCAAGGGTCTCAAATTAATAACTGAAGCTCTCCAACAGAAATAAAATACCACCAATTCAGGAGGTACTGTACAGTAGTAAAGGCCTCTAAAAGGAATTATTCCATCAAATAATTCTCCACATCACCAGGAGCCAGTCAAGGCACGCTGAATGGAACGCACAGGGCACACACACACACTCCAGAGGGACCACACTTCTGAACTAACAGGTGTGCATGCATGGGAAACTAGTCACTTCTAAGGAGAACAGAAGCTGTCTGTTTCTGATGGCAGCAGTCGGGTTGGTATGGCTTCCTTTATGCATAAGCATATATAATAATAATGTGATTTAAATGAATAAAATGAATAAAATCTGATTTTTCCGAATACAGAGTACTTGCGGTGTTTTCCTGGTATGGAAAAGACCTTTGTAAAGAGCAATCCATGTTGTTTACTAAAGGACAGATTAACACAGTATTCTGACCTGCTCCTAAATACAGTCAGACTGCTCTCAGGTTCCAGGTACTCATTTGAAATTTCAGTTAGAACTACTTCAGAATAGTTACTGAGAGAGTGAGAACACCAAGTGGAGCACCACAGATGAAGCAGAGGAAACTAAGCACATTTTTGAGTAGTAAATGCACTCAAAATTAATACATTTTTGTTAAAGTACAGATAAATGAATCTGTGCAGCCACTTGATAATTGAATGTTATTCGGCAGCAATGTACAGCAGCCACAAGTCAGCAGTGAGCCTGCAGCCGGAGCACAGCTGACCTCAAGGTCTTTGTGAATACAGAAAGTCAGGGCAGGCACATAGCTAATAGCAATAGTGTTTTCATTTTCCTTTTATTGGATAAATGTTGTAAAATGTAGTGTTCATTGAAGTCCAGAGGATCAAAGACAGCATGGGTTTACAAAAGGAAGGTCTGTCAAACTAATCTCATAGATTTCTTTGACTGGGTAACCAAAGTGGTGGACCAAGGGGGAGCAGTTGATGTTGCCTGCCTTGACTTCAGCAAAGCTTGACACTGTTCCACATAGAAGATTGATAAATAAGCTGGGTAGGCTCGGTGGGTCAGAAGTTGGTCAACTGGGTGGCAAACTGTTGCGGGCAGAAAACAGAGAGTGGTGGTAAATGGTATACAGTCAGAAGAGATGCAAGTCACAAGTAGGGTACCTCAGGGATCAGTCCTGGGGCCAGTCCTCTTCAGTATCTTCATCAGTGACATTGCAGATGGACTAGAGGTAAGGCTTGTCTGTTTGCAGATGACACCAAGATCGCAACAGAGTAGATGATCCAGATGGGGTGGGCAGAATGAGAAGAGATCTGGATAAACTAGCAAAATGGTCAGAAGAGTGGCAACTGGGATGTAATGCAAGAATTGCAAGATCATGCACATAGGAAGAGAAACCCTGAAGCCACCTATAGGCTGGGAGGGAGTTGCTGGCAGTCACAAAGGAAGAAAGAGACTTGGGCATCATCATCACCACCGATGACCTGAAATCATCCAAGCATGCCTCTAAAGCAGTAGGTAAGGCTAGGGGGATGTTAGGGTGTATTGGTAGGGGTAACACAAGTCGTAAGAGGGAGGTAATAATCCCTCTTTACAAGACACTGGTTAGGCCCCATCTGGAGTACTATGTGCAGTACTGGAGGCCATACCTTCACAAGGACATTAACCAAATTGAGGCAGTCCGGAGAAGGGCAACCAAAATGGTGCAGGGACTGCATCAGAAGACATATGAGGACAGATTAACGGAGCTCAGTATGTATACCTTTGAGCAAAGGAGGGAGAGAGGTGATATGATCGAAACATTCAAACACCTTAAGGGCATTAACAAGGTGAAAGAGTCTAACATTTTAAATATAAGAAAAATAGCAGGACAAGAGGACACAGCATGAGATTAGAGGGAGGCCAATTAAGGGGGAATGTGAGGAAATTCTTTTTCACAGAAAGGGTGGTGGATGCATGGAATGGCCTACCTCAGGAAGTGGTGACTATGAATACAGTGCAGGGCTTCAAACAGGCATGGGATAGGCATAAGGGAGCAATACAGATGAGTATGAATAGATAGGCCACTGACAGAGCAAAGGCCGATGGCACATTTATAAGGTAGAAAAAGAAATGGGCAGACTGGATGGGCCTTGCGGTCCTTATCTGCCATCAGCTTCTATGTTTCTATGTTAAGTCAAGCATGAAAACTACATTTTACAACTGTATCACAAGTTGCTGCAGTCACTGTTCGGAACATAAAGCAGACGGCCAAATAGCTGTCATTGTCAAGGTTGCGCTCTTTAGGCTGACTTCTTGTGGGAGACTCACGCAACAGATATACAGAGTGTCTGTTCAGCAAAGACATAGACTGCTTAAAATGGTAACCCCCGACTGTTTTTTTTCTCACAAAAAAAATGCTCTGCTACTTTAAAAAAAAAAAAAAAAAGAACTGGTGTCAGGCCATGATTAAGGCTGTAAGAAAATCACGGCATGCATAGATTTCACGATCTCCGTGATTTTCATGCTGTTCCGTGAAATTGACTAATTTACTCGTTTTACCGTGAATTTGAATGAAATTTTATAAAAAGCCCCAAAAAGCTCCAATCAAAGCTCACACTCCTATCCTACCATTCAAAATAAATTTGTTGCGCTGGATTAGCATCACCTGTCTAATTACATATAAATATAGTGTTATCGAAGTCTTTTGTTACCTTGATTTCTGATTTATGAAACAGCATTCAAGATAACAAGGTACTTAAATTGAAGCTTGTTAGTGACCTTTTCATTGCCACTAATTATTAACTGCTATGCAGGATAAAATAGGTAACATTTGCTTGAGTCAGGTATAGCAGGTAATCAGAGGCTACTGCTGTGAGCACCAGAGAGCTGCGATGTATGTTTCTCCCAAGTCGGTGTCCGCCTGTAAAACTGCCAAAGTAGGAAATGTATACCCAAAGCAGAGATGTCAGCAGTATGAGAAGGGGACTTTCCATATATCGGGGGATATTTTATTTGGTACCAGTTGCAATATCCCGGTGGACCATAAAAGAAAAGCTTCTCGTGACCGTCACTTGGAATCATCAAAACACCTTGCTAAGAAGAGGAAGATTGAGTCAAAATCTGAAGGGGCAGTGGAAAAGCAGGTAACTGTGCGAGAATTATTTACAACAAAAGCAGCACACAAAGAGATTAGAAAGCTGTCATTATTTAACCTTGTTGAAGCATTTACTTCAGCAAACATACCACTACATGCCCTAGATAATACAGTGCTTCACTGCTTCTTGGAAGAAAATCTAAAGTCAGTTGGCGTTATCCCCTCCTCACAATGGTTAAGAGCTGAATATTTGCCAAAAGTTTTTGCATATCATGTGGCAGAAATTAAAAGTAAAATGCAGGAAGCAGTTTCTGTCTCTGTTGTCTGTGACGAGACAACAGATGTAGAAGAGTGTTACATTTTAAATATTGTTGCTGTGCCATCTCTTCACAATAGCAAGGTGTACTCGACTGCTGTTGCAAAACTGGAGTCATTCCTCCTTGAATGCACTATGTTGGAGGCTACTAATTTTAAAACAGTATCGCAAGCAGTTCTGAACTGTTTATTAAAATATGAAATCCCCTACACAAAAGTTGCAGCTTATGTTACTGACAACGCCATGTATATGAATAAAAGTTGGGACCACAGCCTGAAGCATGTCCTTTTAAATGCAGTCCACGTTACCTGCTCAGCTCATCTGTTACATTTATTGGGTGACATTTGGCGTAAACACTTTCCTGCAGTGAATAATTTTGTTGTTTCTGTAAAAAAAAGCATTTACTGCGTGTCCAGCCAGGAAGGCACAGTTCAAGCAATATCTGTCTTCAAAGGGACAATCGAATGCTTTGCCACCCATGCCAGTCTTAACTCGCTGGAATACATGGTTTCTAGCAGCATTTTATCATGCAGTTCATCTCAATGAGTACTCTGAATTTTTTAGAGATGAGAGTGCAGCATGTGTTGAAATTGTTAGCTTATGTGAATGTGATGCAGTGAAGTTTGAATTAAATGAAATTGCTGAAAACGCTCCACCCCTGGTACAACTACCTCAAAAATATGAGGCAGATGACATCAAAGCTCATGTTGTGTTTGACGAACTACTAGATTTTGCTACGTTCCTAGAAGTTAAGGCTGAGACCAAAGATCATCTACCCACTAAGAACATACTGTGCGCTTGTTCCATAAAAATAAGAAATTACATGACAGGTACCGGGAGATTTCATCAGTATGCCGATAATTTTTTTGCTGCTGTGCAGTTCTTTAATCCATCAAGACTTGCCACATTTGCTGTCACAGAGCAATCTATATGTGAGGGTATCCCCTGGTTCGAAGATAATATCGCAGCAAAAGCTGAGCTTAGAAATTACATTGCCAAGATACAGCGTGGCACTGAAATAACTGAAGAGACAGAGAGATATTTTAAAATATTGGATTGACTGTAAGGAAAGATTTGTGCATCTGTCAAAAATTGCTATTACGTGCCTAAGTGTAGCGGTACACAGTGCCAGTGTTGAGCGTTCATTTTCAAGATATGGAGCAATGCTACAAGATAACAGACGCAGTATAAAACCAGATAATTTAAGAATGTATTCAATGCTGCAACAAAACTAATGCTCCCTGATGCACTTTAATGGCATGATTTTAATGCTTTTTCAAAGCTTTTCACAATTTATACTTTAATAAAATAATCAGAGTACATTTATGTTGTTGTTTGTTGCTTTGCGATAATTTGCATTTTTACCGTGAAAAACGGCATATTTTGCCGTGCAGATGCCATGAAAAACGGTGATTTTTGCCATGATTTTCTTACAGCCTTAGTCATGATGAATACTATCTTTATCAATACTGCTGCAGTTGAACTATCTCTGGCTCTTCCAAAGCATTTAATTTCACTAGTAAGATTTGCTTTGTGGGACTTTGTGTAAATGCTGTTTAGCAGTGACACTATCCAGGTCAACTGCTTCATCGGAGCTGAGATCATCATTCTCGGATGAAGCAGCTCTGCTGTTTCATGCTGTCGGTGACAGAAACAGCTGTACAAGATCCTCTGTCACTCCAAATTTTAGAGATTTTCCTGTGGACAGGTAGGACTGGTTTCCTAAATACTAGGGAACTGTTAACTTTTTTCCCCTCGCTGAAATTTAAGCTATATTGCTGCACTGTTCAGATTGCAGATATGAGCAAACCTTAGGAAGTTGAGCTATGCCTCTGCCAAAAGGGTCCCCTTGATTTAAAAGCAGTCCATTTGAGAAAGGGGTAATCTGAAACAGATGGCGAACTAGAGTTCTTGCAGCTTTTACAGCCAGCAGACCTTACCTGAGGAAAGATTTTTTTTTTTTTCTAAGTACTTAGCCCACATGTTTGGACAAAGTGATAAATTAACAACTGGTCACACATCTGATTCCTTAAACTTTTAAATGGCTGCCTATTCAAGAATGAGTAGTGCTGACACAGAGTGTAGCCTGAAAAGAACCTTACAGAAAGAGGCACACTTGAATAAGGGGAGAAGCTGAGAAAAAAAGAAAAGAACACACTAATTGATAAGAAAGATGCACTTGCAAAAATGTGCATGCACATGCAGAGCAAAGATTTTATTTACACAATCCCACACCATACAGTATGTGCCAATATAAAGGCAAGACATTTACCACTGCTGATTCCAAATGTATAATAAAGCAAATGCATACATGCATTACCAAAGTGAGAGTGCAGTTAAGCATATCCAAAATAATACAGACTTATGGATATGTCTGTATGAGTCCAAATGCCAGATATGTTCAAACAGCTAAAGCCCTATCTGGCAGTCAACATCCCAGGTGTTAATCTTAGCAGGAGATTCATCAGGGGGGCCTGTTCTCTGCAAGAACATTTTAGTGGGTGGAAAGCACACCTTTTTATTGTTCCACAACAGAATTGTAGTGTAGCCTTTGATGATTTGGAGGTTTGATTTCTGCCCCTTTTTCTGGGCTTAGTTATGAATTATTTTGCAATATATTGTTTTTGCTTTCTTTCTCATTTCCTTTTGTGTTCTCTTTGCATGTTGTCTGCTTATTTATCTTTGTCTTTCTGTAATTCACTTTTTTTGTTTATTGTTATTTTGACACCTAATCATTTGTTGTCCAGTGGGCAAGTGATTTAGTTTGGTGGATGGGTGACTGCTACTCTTTACACAGTTAGTATGATAAATTAACAGCCTGTTTCACATAGAAAGTTATAGATAGTAAGATGAAAGAAAGGAGATATGACAGGTACAGTGGCTGAAACTGTTTTCACATGCAGTTGGACCTGTATAAAATCATATTTATTAAGATCTTGTTAGACAGGATGATTTATATTTTTTAAGCTCTCAAATTTGTTTATATCACTGATATGAATACAGTTATCAGCCTAATAAAATCACTTTACTGATTTGTAAAGAAAGTGTTTTTCAAATCAGTTTAGTAATACGGAATTGATCACGTTAGGAAGAATTGTTGGTTCTGTAAGCTGCAGTGGGATCCAAGGGATTCTGTTTAGGACTCTCAATACATCTGTGTATACAAGGTGTGCAGAACTGGACAGCATAGTTAGAATTTGGGAGGCTGACTCTGGATCCCACATTTTCAGAATTTGACAGACTGAGTCAGGTGTTAGTGTATTCATTTAGCAATTTATACTGACTAATATATGCTGCAGAAAACATTAAAAGATTTATCGTGAAGCACTCAGAGTCTATAGTAGAACCCCCGCAGTGCTTCACGATAAATCTTTTAATGTTTTCTGCAGCATATATTAGTCAGTATAAATTGCTAAATGAATACACTAACACCTGAATATGTTTAAAACATAAAGAAAAGTTTATGTTCCTAACAAGAATATTAAACTGATAAGCTATCATAAGTGTTGCTTATCTTCCAAAATTTAAAAGCATCTGCCTCATACAGTGCTAAATAGATTATATAAAGTGAGCTGCAGCAAATAAATATTAAATAAAGCCAGAAGAAATATCTTTTTTTGTTTCTGGCTGTAGAATAATGAAGCCTAACCAATAGCTGTTTACAGTGCTTTGCCAGCAAGTCACCCACTTTGGTACAAGAAAAAATAAGCAGACAGAGTGGTGAATAATTGAGTTTTAGTAAAATGTTGTTAGTGTTTAATAATCATAATTTGTACTGTAGGTGCTGTACACTATTTTTGAAATCACATATTTAAACATTAAATCTGGGGGTTATTGGGGCTAGTAGTATAATCTAGAGGTAAGATTAACAAACTGTGAATGAGCTGAAGACATCTAGCAGACCTGGGTTTGATTCTCACAACCTCCACTTGTATACCGTATGATTCTGAGCAAATCACTTAACATCCTCAGTGTTCCTGGGTTGTACCTGAAAACAGGCACTTGTGCCTAGTGGGCCTTACATGGTTACCAAAAAAATGTAAAAAAAAAAACCAATATATTTTTACTGCATCATACAGTAGTCAGGGTACCCTGTAATTTATCTTTGTTTTACTCTGGCTGCAATGATTTTGTTTAGTTAAAGATAAATATTCAGATACATTTTGTGTTTTATAAGCTTGTTTTTAGACTTTAGTCAGATTTTTATTGGAGTCTTTGCATGTGAGCATCTAGGGGGTAGTTGCTAAGAGTGAGATCACTGTTACCAACTAGCTTATTCAAGATTAAAATCAACAGGGTCAACCAAAATCCTCAACTGTTTGAATCAAAACTAGTCTGAATCAAAGTGGGCTCACTGGAATAACTTGCCCTGCCACTTACAAAAAGGCTTCATAGTTAGCACCCCATTTAAGTGAATGGGATAATCTGCACCTTTTCTCCAATCTTTTGTTTCAGTCTGTGTGGCAACAAAAAGTTTCCTGATAGACTGCTTTAACACACAAAACAAATGTTAAATGTTTAAGAGTACGTTTGCTTGGCCAGTGGATTTTGAAACCAAACAAGACAAAGATTCAAAAAGAAATCAGTGTCATAAAACCCTTGCTCTACCTTGCACTGCATTGTTTCAGACAAACCCAAGTCTGCATGCAAACTTGTCAATATATTGAGAGTATTTTATTCAAAATATTAATTTTTTTTACACAGTTCAATATAAAAACTCAAAAATTGCAAGAAATTGCAGGACATGTCAATTTTTGCGGAGAATGGTGAAAATTGCGGATTCTGCAAAAAAATTGCAGCACAATTTTCCAGTGGCCCTGCTGATTAGTTAATACAAGGGAGGTGACTGGCTGCTCAGTGACATACGAGATTCTTTTCTCTCATGATGTCAGAGTTAACTCATGTTAAGCTGGTCTACCTAGATCCCCAGCTTGAAGAAGTGGAAAAAAAAAAAAACACAAATAAGCTGTGCAGGTGTGCAGCCCCCAGTCTGTGGGATTGTAACCTTGTCCTGCACAGAACTGATTTGCTGCAGTGTAAGCTTTTAGAATGGCTTCAGGTTTTCAAAAAAAGATGGGCTTCTGTTATGTTGGACAAGTTGTGTAGTAAAGTCCAAGGGAAATCTCTTCTGAATAAATCCAAAAGTTCTTATTATGGAGGTTGGTCGCAAAATGTGTGTTCAAAAAATCCAAATCCAAGCTGACTGCAGTGACAGTGGTTCTACCACACTATGGCACTTCTTGCCTCAGAGAAGTGTGAAACACCACTATGCAGCAAACATCTTGTTTGATACAAGAGGAGATACCTTTACTAGGCTTAACAATAGTTGAGACATACAACACTGGCCAGCACCAACCAAGCTTCCTGCACCAAGTTGTCAAAAGTAATGGAAAGTAACAGAAAAAATAATATGCATTACAGTTACAGTTACTAATTACTTTTTATACAAAAGTAATCAGTAACTATAACTGATTACATTTAAATGAGAGTGACTAGTAACTGTAACTGATTACTTTATTTAAGTAACTTACCCAACACTGCACGAGACTGTCTTATTCAGCAAAGAGTGTCTACTGTACACCTGTGCTAGAAATTGGCACATTTGGACAGTCTATTTATTTTTACTGTTTACATTTAAGATGGAAACATTTCCTGGACTTATAAGGTATCAGTATAGGCGCTTTTACACAGACAGTCTTACAACGGAATAAGCATTACGGAAGGACCTTACCGGTCCATCCAGTGCTGCATAAATGCTTTTTGTTCTGTTGTAAAATGAATGGTCGCCTGAACCGCATTCCCTGGTGTAGGTGGTTTGTCCCCAAATGTGCCGTTGCGCGCAGTGTAAAGCGCCCATTCCGGCGCAACAGCTCTAGCTCTAAGCTCCCCCCGGTAATCTCGCAAGGAGTACTGCACCGTTACGGACAGCAGGGCGATGTTGTGGCAAAACACAGAACTTGTCTAATCAGGACGTGAAGCAGAACAGGCTGTATCGGCGCTGGACAGGTAACGCTTGTTTCAGAACAGCAGTGTGTGTGTGTAAAAGCGCCTAATGTCCCACAGAGCCATGTATTGCAGCATAAGTGTGATTTTGTTTGTATCTGGTGATTGAGGGAACAGCTCAGCCTCGATTCACCATTTCTCACCCAACAGAAGTGCATAACACCTCTCATACTGCATTGAGTGGCTCAGTGGGACATATTAAAACACAGCAAAACAATCATTGCAGACAGCAGCAGAGCTCAGTTACACCGTCCCCCCCACACACCAAAAAATTTGTATTTCTGAAAGTTGCATTTTTATTACAGAAGACGTTTTACATGAAAACATCATCTTTGTCCTTTACACTTCATCTGTCCTGACTGCTCTTCCTGCCTTAAATCCCAATCTTCTGCTTCTAACATCACAATCAGTCATTGCCATGGCACCATGGTAATGGATTATGATGTCACTCACAGCAGAAGATTATAAGGCAGAAAAAGTAGCAGGTACAGATGCAGTCTAAGGGACAAAAAAAAAAAAAAACAGATTTTCTTCAGTCTTTAGTCATAAAGAATGGATTCTCTTATATACTAAAATTCAAGTTTTTTTCTGGTAATGTTATGAAATTTGATTCCTGCTGATGCCATCTGTTAGTGTTTTGCTGAACACTGGAAAATTACTTTATTTATTTATTGAGTTTTGATGACCGGGTAGGCCCGCTGGGCCCCGGAGGTCCCTTTTTCAGGGGCGACCCGGGTGAAACAACAACTTACAGGTAACAGATCAGTACAGTCAGGTGATTGTAAAGTTTTTAACAGTAAGAATACATAGGTTTACAGGCGGCAGGTAGTGGAAGACATGCAGGCTGTAAGGACATAGAGGTTACACATAATGAGACCATTATACATCTCAAGTTAGTGATTGGATTGAGAGTGCTCTGGTAAGGTGAGCAGTAGCTAAAGACCTAGGGTTAGCTTCTTTGTGGGCATATTGGAAGGGGGATAAGTTGGGACATAAGTGCACCCCATCTTTAGGGGAGGTCCGTTATGCTACCAGGATGGCGGAAGTATGGTAGGGTCTATTGAGCTACCAGGATGGCTATGCGTGGTCAGGTCCTGTAACAAAGACATGTGCTCCTGTCGAGCAGGTGTCCCTTAAGCTTTGTCCGGAAGCTGGTGACAGACTCGGCCTCCCGTACCTCCAAGGGGAGGTTGTTCCAGATGGAAGGGGCGGTGTACGCAAAGGACCTGGACCCGGCTTTAGTCCTAGTCTTGGGAACCACGAGGAGAGTTTGGCCTGATGAGCGCAGGCACCGTGGGTTGGGTTTCACCCTGACTAGACCATTCAGGCTGGGGGGAGGTGTGGGACCCAGTAGCTTGAATGTAAGGCAGAGGGTTGGGTAGGAGAGGCGAGCTTCCAGAGACGGCCACCTGAGCCTAGATTGGGCCTCGCAGTGGTGAGTCCTCGGGTGTGACATGGTGGCAAAGTGGACTATCTTGTTGTACAAGGTCTGCAGCCTTCCTAACTCCGTCACGGCCACGCCCTGGAGAATCGGGGCCGCGTAGGTGAGCTTTGGGAGGAGTACGCTAGCGGCAATGGCTACCCTAGCTTCCGGGATAATCTAGTCCTTTAGTCTATAGAGGATTCCAAGTTTCCCATGGATGGCTTTGGTGATTTGGTCTACGTGATTTTTTAGTGTGAAGCCTTGGTCCAGGGTAAGGCCAAGGTATTTGGTGGAGGTGACCACCTCAAGTTTTACACCCCCCCTGGACTGGAGTTGTAGGAGATATGACCTCTCAGATCCCAGGGATCTAGGACCAAAGAGCATTACCTTCGTTTTGTTGGTGTTTAAAGCCATTTTGTTCAGAGTGAGCCAGTCCTCCATCTGAAGGATGTCTTCTTGGAGGGCTGTCTCAACTCTGGTAAATTAGGGAAGCTCTGTAAATGACCGCGTCATCCGGCGTACTGGATAAGCGCTGCTACTCCCGCAGTGTTTATGCAGATCATTTATGAACAGTGTAAAGAGAAGGGGCCGAGGATTGACCCTTGAGGTACCCTTCTTTGAGTGGAGCTAGCTTGGAGACTTTATCCTCCACTTTACCCTCTGGGTGCGTCCAGAGATAACTTTGAACCATCCCAGTGAATGGGTGTCAAGGCCAAGTGAGTGCATTTTTTGTAGTAGGAGGTTGTGGTTTACCAAGTCAAATGCTTTAGATAGGTCAATAAAGACCGCCCCTGTGCTGACCCCTGCGTCATTATTGCTCAGTACTTCTGCTGAGAATTTAGTTAGCGCAGTATCCGTCCCATGCTTGGCTCTGAAGCCGTGCTGTGACGGTGAGACTGCCTGGTGGATTTCTAGGTATTCTCGGAGTTGGGAGTAGACTAGCTTCTCCTGTACTTTTGCAATGACACACAGCAAAGAGATAGGCCTGTAGTTCTCAATGGGCTCTGTTGACCCTCCCTTGTGTATAGGAATAACTAGATCCTGTTTCCAAAGCTTGGGTACAGACACCTCCATAATAGACCAGTTTATCAGCCAGGTTAGGGGCTTAGCTAAAGCTGGAGCTCCCTCCTTGAGGGTTCTGGTTTGGATCCCGTCGGGGCCCCCAGATCCTCTCGAGTGTAGGGACTTAAGGGTGATCAAAACCTCCTTTTCCCTGACCAGCCTCAGGTGAAACAAAGGGCGGTCAAGGTCAAGGGCTGTTATGCGTTCGGCTCACTCCTCCTGTCAGGGGTCCGTCTTGTATGCATCCAGGTTCATGAAGTAACTGTTAAGGGTCTCAATGAGAGATCCCTCATCGATTAATTGCCCATTAGCCAAGATTGGGCTGGGTATAGTTTTTGCTCCCTTTGAGGAGTTCATTAATGTCGACCAGAAGAGCCTGGGATTGCCTAGGTTAGTTTTGAAGGTTGGTGATATAGACTTTTAGCTAGCTTTATGGCCTTTTGCATTGGTTTCTAAGGGCCCTGTAGCTGCCTAAGTCCCTGATAACATTGATTTCCTGTACTTTTCCAGGCCTTGTCCCGGTGGACATCAGAGCTTTAGAGGAGGCAAGATCCACTTATAGCAGCTTCCCTTTATTTTGTGGGTTTTCATAGGAGCTAAGAGGTCAGTAATTCTGGTGAGGGATGTCTGTAAAAATTTAACGGCATCCTCCAGGTTAGGAAGGTGTCTTATATTGCTCCAGTCGATGCCATTTAAGTACCCAATGAATTGGTCAGGGAGGAAGTTAGAGTAGTCCCTAGTAGTAATAATCCTAGGCGGGACTTTGTTCGCACGGTTCTTCCAGATGGCAAATACCGGCGAGTGGTCGCTCAAGGCATCAGCCAAGGTCCCTGCCAATTTTACATTGCTGGGGGTAGAAGCCAGGACCCAGTCGATTATGGTATGCCTTCCTGATGCATGGTTCATTCTGGTCGGTAGGGAGATGACTTGGGTGAGGTGGGAGTCATTTAATATACCATTGATGGCAGACTTCGCCTCAAGGGCCCAGTTTAGGTTGAAGTCGCCCAGTAAGTAAGCCCAGTTAAAAGTGAGCAAGTGGTACACTATTTATATAGAATGGAATACATACTGCACATCAAGGGAGTCAATTATTTGTTTCTGATCTTATTCAACACAGGGAAAAGCAACAGGAAATGTTTTAAGGTCTGTCATCCCTTGAGAACTACAACAACATCTTCTGTCCTTTCACTTTTCAGAGTGGAATATTGTGGCCTAATCCAATCTTTAGAGGACATAACTGCATCTCTGTGTGTTTTTTATGCAAAATGAAATATTGTTCCCTCTCTATGCCTATTCTAACATAAGGGCACAGTCACAAAAATGTGTAGCTCTGCAAAAGAATAATGTAATTTTTCAGCCCAAATGTCAAGAATTCTTTCTGAATCTTTTGATGTATCCCAGTTTAAATAGGTTTGTAGATCCATCTTCCTGTAATACTGTAAATGTTCACTTTGGGGAGCATTTGAAAAAAGGAGATGTAAGGGTGGGAGTACATGTGTGGCAGTGATGGATTGTGATGTTTGGGTCGCACAGGGCATGGTTTTTAGTGACCTCAAAGAATGCTACTATTAGTGCAATACCAGAAAGCTAATAAGCTGTGCCATGGGAAGATATGCATTACATACCTACTATGTTACAGTACTGTACTAATTCACATAGGCAACATCAATACTTTTCTGCCATTCTTATGATGCCTATTTCTACCTCCTGCACTACCAATGCCAATACAAGCAAGTAAACATTCGGCATGGACAAATGCTTTTTTTTTACTACTATGGAAATCTCTCTCTCTCTCTCTCTGTCTCTGTTCCCCCCAATCATGTTGCAAGGGGGCTGAGAGAGAGAAACAGAGAGACGTTGCATGGAATGGGATGCATCAGAAGGGGGAATCACCAGTAGGACTAGGAAGGCCATAGTACCCTTGTACACCCATCTAGTTAGACCGCACTTGGAGTATGGAGTCCAGTTCTAGAGGCCATACCTCAGGAAGGATGCTGGGAGGATAAGGAGGGTTCAGAGGAGAGCAACAAAAATGGTAAAAGGGTTAAGCCACCTATCCTATGAAGATAGGTTGAGAGATCAGAACATGTACTCCCTGGAGCAGAGGAGGAAGAGGGGGGGCATGATCGACACTTTCAAGTACCTTAAGGGTATAAACAGGGTGCTGGGGGGAGCCATCTTCAAGATGAAGGGAAATCAGAGGATGAGGGGGCATGGCCTGCAGGTGGAGGGGGGACAGTTCAGGGGCAACATTAGAAAATACTAGTAGTAGAAAAGTGGAACAAACTCCCAGAGGCAGTCATTGAAGAGGAAACAGTGGAGGGATTCAAAAGCGCATGGGACAAACACGTGGGAGTGTTAAGAGGGGAGGCACAGGTCCCAGCAGATAGTTGGGCAAATGGGCATACTTGGTGGGTCTATAGTTGGGCAAATGGGCAGACTTGGTGGGCCTAGTTCGGTCTTTTTTTTTATTTTTTAATTTTATTTATGACTTTGATAACTGGGTGAGTGCACTGATCCCAGGAACCATTTTCAGGCACGACCCGGGCCATAACATATGGTGCAGGGTGACAGTGGAGTATAAGGTAACAGTAATACACATGAAACAGATTTGATACAAGCAACAATAGGAAGCACAATATACAGGTTTGATGCATAGGTCCGTTTGAGAACAGTGAATACAAGGTTTCAATATCAGACATGAGAAGACTTTTCTGCCATCACACTTCTATGAATCTATGAAAGTTCAATGCATTCCTTTCTGAATGGACCTGAAGTTTACAATAGAGATTATCTTAGCGTCCCCTTCCCTATTAGATCAGTGATGCACACTTAACAAATGAATAGCAGTTGAGGATTTCACAGTTTATGGTAACAGATGCCCCCCGACACCCCCCCCCGAGTGTGTTTTCACAATGACATGACAGACGGCTGCAAAGAACAGCTTTATTACATCACAGTTACCTGGCTCAGTTACAGTAAATGACCAGACCACCATAGCAGTCTAGCTGTTCCACTACTTGCAAACTTCTATGCTCAGTGCTCCACATTAGGGTACATGCTAAATAATGACCTAGAACCAAACTGGGTTTCATTTGATGAATTTATTTATTTATTTAAATCTAGGATTACAGTGACCTTTGAGCCAAGGCTCTTGTACAAAGGTTCCATGTCAGGAGAGTACATACATGTTAAACAAGGGCATACAACCATATGCATCAGTTCAGATATTGCATCACGGTAAATAGGACACATGAATAACACAAACAAAGAATCATTTCAGAAACCTGGAAGAAATCAGGGAGGAAGGGTGAGACGATAGGGGGTGGCAGCCGAAAAAGACTATAAGAGACTAAAAGAGAAAAAATAGATAGACTTGGTATTTAACAACCAGGGCCCTGCCATTCTTAAAGTTTATATTTGGGGAAATTGTTTAACCAGAAAAGGCACACCAAACCAGAACTTGCTTCCAGATGCAACCTGACAGCACAGGGTCACACAGTATGCAAGAAGGAGCTAATGGGATTCAAACCGACCTCTCCAGGTTTGCAGCTTACTGCCCTTAACCACTATGCTATACTGCCTCCTATTTCATTTGGACCTTCAAGTGGCCATTGTGAGAACTCTGCAAGCAACCCATATTAGGCATGCTTTATATTGTTTAATTTTCTTTCTACTGCCATGCCATGGTTTTCTAATTTTGTTAGACAAAAAAAAAAAGAGTCAAGACATGAAAACAGCAATGGTGTCATTTTTTGCATTACTCTAAAATGCAGTAGGTTACCTGCAGTTTACCAGTGGCAGAAACAGTCCGTTAGCTTTAGCAGCTCTTTGTATATTCATGCATAGACACATTGTGTATTCACAAAAATGAGTCTGAAAAACATATAAGCCACAATATAGTCAGATAATATGACATGTTGCTAATTGTCTTACTTACCTCTACTGGCACTATGTCCTTTGAGAAAGCATGTCTGCCCTACTAACGTTGCACCACTCCACACTGTCATTGTAGACCTCCTTCAATACATTGTTCAATAGATATAAAATACATTAATCAAAACCATTACAGTACATGGCAGCACTTCTGTGATTCTCATGTCTACCTGACTTACTAATGCTATTCATGTTTTTCACTAGGCTAAGACAGAGAGACCCTCTGCTGTGTTTCAAATGCAGACCTCAAGAGATCCAACAGGAGATAGAAACACTGTAGCCATAGACTGCATGTCTAAGCCTGTCATAAAACATACAAAGTATCACTTTCTGCTGCCTTTCAATGCTGCAAAGTGCTCTATAGCAATAACAAGTCTACAGATAAGACACATCAAAGTACAGTACTGTTCTCAAACCATATATACAAACTTAAGAAATCCAAAAAGAGAAAAGGAAATCCGCTACCCTAAATCGCAGGGCTGCTCAGCCACAGAAAAGAGCTTCAGATTCAGTGCTGTTTATTAATAAATACTACTGCCAACTGTGTTAATGGTGAGCAAATTCATGGGTGGTCAAATGGTAGGGGGGAAACCCAGAAAAAAACTTTCCATAGCACTTTAAATAATGCAAAAAATATTTATTTTCCACAACTTAACTACAAATTGCAATAAAGTGCTTACACCAATTCAATGTAGTACAAAAGTACGGTCTCCTACCATACATATGCCCCACCTGAGTCCAGGGCATCTAGGCACTAGCCGCACTACTAGCCCCTGCGGCTTCCTGAGGGACTGCGATTCCATATCCCCTTCATTCTTCAATACTGAAAGGGCATGTGCAACATAAGTAGAAAATCCTAAAATTTAACTACCTTAATCACTTAAATGCAACTAAATTTATCAACAAATTGGCCATTAAAGCTTATGTTCCATTTATGTGTAAAACATTTCTATTGCAAATAAATTTAAACATTGCTCGAAATGCTAAAATAATAGACTGTTCACATTAAATGTATTCACAGCATATGCAATTCAAGAACATATGCCCTGCTATATGTATGATTGCATTGTTACACACTTTAGGTTCACAGTGTGTATATAAAAATATATATGTGTAACAAGACATCCCATTCAGTATAGCCTCTTACAGACATGCAGTACCATGCCATATCAATCCATTTAAATAAGCAGCTATGTTAATTCTATTATTCCTAATTCTAAAACAAATACTAAACTCCAAATTCACAGTATCATAGTATAACTGCCACTCAATTCCATTTAGTTTACTAATGTCCACCATTATTTATTCTATTGAATTTTATAATATTTTATTTGGATGTATTTTAAAGCTTGTTCTGCACCTTGATTTTTTGAAAGGCGCAATAAAAATAAAGTTTATTATTATTATTATTATTATTACTGAATGGGCTTGCCCATAACAGAGTCAGACTGCACTAATTATTGATGCTATTTACTCACTAAAACAAGTCACATGCAAATCATATCCAATTCATTTGCAGCCCATAATTAAGGCTTCCAATTCATATTTATCGATCTTGACAGCAAAAGAAAAAAAGCTCAGCACAAGGACAGCCAGAAGTAATACAGGATGAGAATAAAGCGATTTGATCCAATGTTCAGTATTTCTTGCATTTTAAATGTTATGCTTCAGTTCTACATTAAATTGTATGTGATTGATTGCAAAAGAAAAAACAAAAATGATTTTTTCCCCAAATTGTTTAACCAGGAGAGACACACTAAGCTGAAAGCTTGTTTACAGATGCGACCTGGCAGCACAGGGAATTTAAGTGAATTGCTCAGGGTCACACAGTATGCAAGTGGGGGCTGTGGGATTCAAACCCAGGTCTCCAGATTTGCAGCTCAGAGCCTTAGACCACTGTGCTATACAGGCCCAGATTAATGGATGTGGGGGCCCTACTCCAAGTTATATTTTGTGGCCCGGTGGGCCCCTAAATGCCAACATCCCACTCTTACCTGGTACCATGCCGGCAAGGCTGCAACAATCAGGGTACTCAAGCTATGGTGATCTAGTCTATAGTGGCACTTCCAAATCCTCAGTTGTCAGACTCAACCCCCTATTTCCCACTGTTTGTCATTTTACATTAGACTGTCCCCTTCCTATCTACCACTGCTTCCTCTCCGTTTTCACTCCCCTCTCTTAATGCCAGGCACCTTTCCCATTAAGCCTCTTTTATATCCAAATTTCCCTTTCCTCTTGCCTTACATCTTTACTGTTCACTCCCCCTCCTTCCTCTCCCAGTCTCCGCAGTAACATTTACCATTCCCTCTCTATTTCTTCTAGGAAATCTACTGCTGATCAATTTGCTTTCTCATATCACTTTTCTAGACTCTGGTCCTCCCTTCCCTTGTCCATCTGCTCTGCCTTTTCTGCTTTCTCCCTTAAAGTGCAACAGCTGCTGCAGAAACACTTGACCTGATTGGGGAAAGGGGAATTGTTTAACCAGGAAAGGGACACTAAGCTGAAGCTTGTTTCCGGGTGCGACCTGGGAGCACAAGGAAGTTAAGTGACTTGCTCAGGGTCACACGGTATGCAAGTTGGGGCTGTGGGATTCAAACTCAGGTCCAGATTTGCAGCTCTAAGCCTTAATCCACTGTTCTATACTGCCTCCTTAGGGCTTGTATCAGTCATTGGAATTTTTAAGTACCTGCTACATTCCTGTTTCTTTTAAAGAACCATGTCAGCCGCAGTATCTGCAGAGTCGCTCACAGTCATCTTGTGCACCACAGGTGGGCTGTGGCATGCGGGATATGCTAATGAGGGCTACCAACTAATGGCAGAGTATAACCCACACCTCAGAAGCCACCTGGGGTGCATGAGATGGCTACGGACAGCTCGGCAGACATTACAGATGGCGCAGTTCTTTAAAAGTAAAAAGACAGAAATGTAGCACGAAAAAAAAAAAAACATTCATTGCTACAAGCCCTAATTGGGCATTTCTGCAGCAGCTGCTGCTGCTGCTGCACTCTCTAGGTTTTCCAGTGATTCCCTTTAAGTCTTTCTTTTTTCATTACTTTGCTACTTCCACCTGCAAGTGTCTGTTCATGACCTCCAACTTCTTGACCCCCCCCACCCACACACACTTGTATTGCACTGGCCATTTAGCTTCCCTCATCCCCCGGCCATACCTACAAGTATGGTGCTCCCTGCCTGATCTCTGTTACTATGCCCTGAATCTGATACTGTGATGGTGGAGGCGGGCGGAGGGGGAGACACATGTTGTTGATGGATTACACCATTTTTTTTCTGTTTTTGACAACCTAGTTTTTGTTTATTTGTCAGAAGGTTATCAACGCTGGCCATTCTAGGATGCTTATTAAGGATGAGCTGATTTCCTATATTATTTGACTTTATTTTTCTAATAAAACCTCAGAATTTGTATCTACTGCCTGAGCCAGCCTGTTGCACTGATTTGCCATACAGTTAGTGTGATTACGCTCCTTTGATATTCCATTTTGCCGTACATGAATTCTACTTTTGTAATGTTCTTAAAATGTGTTCTTCTCATCTGGAACTAACCCCCAAAAAAAAAAAAACACATCTGGAAATGAGCTATTAGCAGCTCAGCTTGCCGGCTTGTAAAACTTTTGAAATAACTAAGAAACGAAAAGAAAAGAGGAGGAGAGAGAGAGACAGAGAAAGACATTTTGCCAGTGGAACAAGCTTGTTGTAGTAGTAGACTTTACCTTTTTTAGCATACAGATCATTTTGTTCCCTTTATCGCCCCTGCCCTGCTAGGTTATCCAGCCAGCCACTGATTCTGACATGCCTTGTCTTTCTGACAGCTAATGTGAACACAGTTTTGTGTGCCCCATTTTGTACTTTCTGCTTTGTCTTTATTTTCTCTGTGCACCAGTGACCAATGCTGCCATCATAGTACTTTAGTTCTTAAGAAAACAGCATCCTTGGCTCCTCCTATGCTTTGCTCCTTGGTTGCCCTGGCCTGGCTGAGAGGAGATTGATGTTGCCCTTGCACTCCTAATCCTGACGATGGATGAGACAACCCTCAAGATCACGATCACGTTACAGGCGGCGCCGCAGCGGTGGCACGACGACTCGGGGATCGGACAGGACGGATCACAGACCATCAGACCCAGCTGTTGACTGCACCATTGGAATCCTCCTCCATCCTCAACACTAAACATCACAGCAACAGGTGAAGAAAGTGGCTTGACACTTAAACAAATCCAGCTATCCGACTCTGCGACCGGTGGCCTGCTCTAGTCTCTCTCTCTCTCTAGCAGTCACAGCTTGCTTATTTTTTTTTTTACTTTTTTTGATCGAGTTGAGAGAGAGAGAGAGAGAGAGAGAGAGATGGACCGACGATTCACGGACACCTCCACCGACAAGCGATGACAAGTATGACCGTCGACGACGAGCGACGTTGTTCACACAGCTCTGTGTCTCTACATTCTTAATCCTCCTTGTCCTGATGTCCTGTTTCATCGAGTCCCTCGACTCCTCACTGTAGGGCCCTGACTGACGCAAAGCTTGCACGCACTGCCAGTCTGCCACAGTGATTCCCGCTCAGGACATAGCCACACCTCCGGACTCCGGAGAACCCCTCACACTTTCATGATTGATGTCATTGTGGTCTGCAGAGGTGAAACCGGAGCTGAAAGGCAGGCTCGCTCGCCGCCACTCGCCGGGGCGGGGGTTCAGGAACAACCACTGGTGCCTTTTTCGGGCCTGGGACAGCAATTCAGCTCCCGGTCTCACAGCAAGCAGGGCGGGGAAAAGATTAAGAAAATAAAAAAATTAAAAATTACAAATCAGCTGCTACAGTGGGTGGCACATGGTGGGGGCCCTCCTGAACCATGGGGCCCTACGCCATGGCGTCATTTGCATACATGTTAATCCAGCCTTGGTGCTATACTGCCTCTAATGTAAACTATTTATTTGTATATTTGGCAATTTAGTTAATTGTCCAGCAATTTTAGCATAATTGAACACTATTCATTGAATAGTAACAGAGCCACACTACACCCTAGCAACTTTGCACTTTGATGACAGATCGATAAATATAAATTCGAAGTCTTAATTATGGGCTGAAAATGACTTGAATAAAATTTGCATGTGATTCATTTCAGTGAGTAAATGCTGTCAATAACGAGTGCAGTCTGACTGTGTCATGGGCGAGCCCATTCACTGACGCACATTAGTAAATTGAATTGAGTGGCACTTACACTACTACACTTTGCACTTGGAGTTTAGTATTTCTTTTAGAAATAGAAACAATACAGTTAACATAACCGCTTATTTAAATCGATTGATATGGCATGATACTGCATTTTTTCTAAGAGTGCCATATTACATGGGATGTCTTCCAACAGATATATATTTTATATACACATTGTGAACCTAAAGTGTGTAACAATGTAATCATACATATAGCATAGCATAGGTTCTTGAACTGCATATGCTGTGAAAACATTGAATGTAAACAGTCTATTCTTTTAGAACTTAGAGCAATGTTTAACTTAATTTACAATATAAATGTTTAACATGGCTTTACCAAGTAAATACCGCCAATAATGACTGCAGTCTGACTCTGTTATTCACACTTCACATACAGGTATTGGAGGGAATGGGTTGACAGCTGATCTCTTACTATACCTGCACACTGAAGCAGACTTAGATAGGCCAGGTGATCTGTTTCTGCTGACACTTTCATAGGTTTGTATGTTCACCATATACTGCAATAAATATGTCTATATGGTATAACTACATTCTTAACACTACTATCTTTATCATAGCTCTGCACCCCTATGCTTTCTATGGCTAGCTCTACTCTGCACACCCTTCCCTTTTTCCCCTCATAAGTACGCTTCCCACCATCCGACCCCTCAGTTGTTACTATCTCCCAGCGCCTATGAACACCTGAAACTGTCTGCCATGACTGTTACAGCCCACGGCACAAAGGCACACACCCCAACACCTCTCACTCTTTGCAAGGTGGGGGTGGCAGTTGGCATTACTACAATACCTCACTACCATTCCTATTATGCATCTGTCACTCCTGCACTACCAATTCTAATACCAGCAAGCAAACATTCGGCATTGACAAATGCTTGTTTATATAAGGTCTCCCATCAGGAAGTCAGTGGCTCCTTGGACATCAGTCTTGTGCTGGGCAAGCACACTCTCAAGTCCATTGCAGCATTGCTGGTGGCTGTCACCTCTGCACATTGAGTATCTGAAATCCGTGCTTTGGTCACAGATTCTCCATATACTGTATTCCACGAAGATAAAATTGTGCTCTGCATGCACCCAAAGGTTCTACCTAAGGTAGTGTCCTAGTTTCACCTTAATCAGGCTATAATCCTGCCTATCTACTTTGCCATTTTCCAGAATGAGGAAGAAAGGACACTCCACTGACTGGATGTAAAGGGGGTCCTTAGATTATACCTGGACATAATTAAGGACTTCAGACAGTGTAAACAGCTTATTGTCTCTTTTGACCTTAATGAACAGCCTGTTAGAATCAAGAGCATTTCTGCATGGATTGTAAATTGCATTCACCATGCTATGCTTTGGCTCTAGTTAAATTGGAAGGCAGTGTACGCACTCACTCCACCAGAGTGGTTGCCATTTGCCTGGTAGAAATACGGTCCATGCCTATTGGAGAAATGTGCAGAAATGCAGCATACAGCACAGTGCACATCTTTACCAAGAACTATGTCCTTGAGGTCCACACCAAGCAGCATGCCACTTTTGGCAGGACACTCCTAAACAGATTAGTGTCCTGACTGAGCCTTAAACCCCAGCCTCCCTAGTCTGGGGGACTTTCTCTGAGTGTGGTACTCTCATTCACAGCTGGGAATCAATGGTGAAAATTGATTCTTGAAGAAATTAAAAGTACATATTTACCATAATTCCTGCTCTTCAAGAATATCTTCACAGTTGATTAACCACACCCCCCCACCATCCCCTGGTCTCACTTCAATATTGTTCTTTTGTGGTCTTCACCCCTTGGTGACTGGTTTGGGCTGTGAAATCATTGTGTCACTGGATTTGGTGGCCCTTCTTACATGGGCAACCAGGGCTATCTAATACCATAAGGTTAAGTGCATAGGTAACTCGGTAGGTTCATGCTGCTCACCTCCTCAGTAAGACAGGTACTGAGGCCACTGGAGGCTGGTGCCATTGTGTAACAGCAGGCACATGTGTCGACAAGAGACATCACACAAGTAGTGCCTATCACATCACTGCCCCCAGAAAATGTTCTGGCTCCTGCATGGTCCTAAGTTCTCTGGCACAGGCTCAGAAGTAGTAATCAGTGGTGAAGATATTCTTGATGCTCAAAAATTACAGTAAGTACACATTGATCTTCCATTGTGGTGAGGGTTGGTGCCCTCAGTAATGGGAGCATTGTGAATGCTGTAGCATGATGTGGTGGATTGGCTGAAGGGAGGTTGAGGTTGGTGGAGTGCAAATTCAAAGTATAAGCTATGTCAGCGTTAGAGTTTAACATCCTTTTATGAAGTAGGCGAATTAGGGGCTGTGCTTGATCTTTGCCTGGAAGGGTATTGGTAGCCGTCCAGAGGTTCATGGGGAGCTGCATTGTTTTTTCCTGTGTGTTTTGTAGTATTCTGCCTTTGCTTTCCTGGTTAATCTAACAGCTGTTTCTAAGTTGTCTGTATTTTTCACAGTTCCTACCATTATGTGGGTACTTTTCAGGTGCCCATGCTTTACCCTGCAGCTTGTAACAGTTGAGCAACTCAGATATGATCCACCTAAGCTGATCCCCCTCTGACTCTTGCAAGCCCTGTTGGGAACCATTTGTCACAAATCAGTTTAATCTCACTAGAGAAGTAAAGCCTATTCAGTGTTAGGGATGAGTTACAGCCCACCCCAGTTAGTATGGCTGACTTCCTGTCATAGCTTGGCTGAGTCCAGGTTCTTGTACTCTAGAATTCTGTTGAACCACGGTGGAGGTTTGTTGACTTTGCATTTCCTCCAAGTGCAAGATGTGAGACTGTGGTCACTAAAGGATCCTGAGCAAATATCAGCACTTTCTGTTCTATATGACCTGTTTGATACAATGCAGTCGATGCACGTGCCTTTCTGGGATTATAAATTACAGTGCATCTTGTGGCTGTGTGTATAACTTGAGTGAAGTTGTGTTATATTGCCCAGTCGGTTGCCAAGGCATCTGGAGGGCTGAGCCTGTCAGTGTTTAAGTCCCCAGTGAGCAAAATCTCAACAGATCAGCTAGCCTACTGGCACAGTGGAAGGGCTAATGCTTGTGATGCTGGTGACGGAGTTTCAGGAATGAGCAGGGTTGTTGGGGGCCGGCTAGGAGGAGTGGATGTAGCCTCCCAAAGTACGCTGTCCTCCTCCAGCGGGCGGGGAAAAGCCATGTTTCACAGCTGTGCTGCCACCTGTAGATGTGTGGGTGGAAGAGCACTCAGGACACAGAGAGGGAGGGACTTAGTGCTGCGTATCGGGACGCATGCAAAAGCATGCTCATGTTGGGCACCTTGATCTCATGGTGCAGGCATCTCTATGGGTCAGGGAAGCAGTAAAATGAAGGGGGGAAAATACAAGGTAAACCCCACCTCTGCCTTTAGCAAAATGATGACTGGTACACCAGGCCAGAAGACACCAATGTGGGGGGTGTGTGCAAAAAGTATAAATAAAATAAAAGTATAAAATATAAGTATACATTTAAAAAAAAAAAATCAACAGAGAGAGGATGGTATGGTAAGAGGTCAGAAATGCTGAGTAGTGAGGATTTAGGAAGGTTAAGTGGTTGATAGAGACTGCTGAGGTACAAACCTTTATTAACACTTGTGATGCCTCTAACCTCTTTGGCTGGCATTACTTGTGGGCTCTGAAGATTTTTTTGATATATTGGGGAGTATCTTTGAATGATGTGGGATTATTTGCTACCGCACTGTCAGTTGTTCCTTTTAGCAGGCTTCAATTGCTGTTTTTAGTAATAGGATTGATTTATAGAAAGAACACCATAAAATGTGTACACATGTAGCATGTTTCACTTTTAGTTTACATTTGGTAGCACTTTTACACATCTTAAATACATTTTTGCATGTGTGGTCTAATGAATATATATGAATGTGATAATTATTTAAAGGCTATGCTGTGCTTGAAACTCCACCCCTTGATGAAGCGGAGTCTGTAGGCAATATGTAGGAGTGTTTCATCTCTGTTCCTGGAGCAGGCCCTGCACTTTTACACAATAACATTTTCACAGTAGCCTTTAGTGTGTGCACTGTTTTTTTCCTGTTTTCACAAGTTGACAGAGGCACCGTCAGGAGTTCAGTGTGTGCTCTTCAATGACTGTGACATGTCTTATTACCCATTGTGAATATGACACTTAAGAGTTCAGGGTTTGGTCAGGATGTGGCTGTTAATCAGAGGTGCAAAGTTGATGCTTCAAACTGGTTTTAATATACAGTAGAAGGCCAATCCCCCACCTTTTCCTGAGAGCCTGTATAGTCTTGTTAGTTGGTAGCCATGGATAGAGAGTTCATTAATGAGAATTTTATGTCAGAGCCAGGTGTCTGTAATGGCCAGGATACCTGCTTTATGTTGCATGATCGAAGTAGGAAGGAGTTCAACTTTTGGCAGAAGACTTCTGATGTTCATGCTAACAACCAGCAGGCTCTTGGGGCCAGTGTTACTGTCAAGTACACAAAGGATCTTCGTTGCAGGCTCAGTGTCAAAATATTTTCTTTTCCACGTCTTTGTGACAATGAGAGGGTGTCCTACAAATTTTTTGGCAGAATTGACAAGCACACAGAACTGCCTGATAAAACCTATTTGATTTTGTCCAGAGAAGTCCACCTTATTTTTCATATTTTGCAATTTTTGGCCTGGCAAGTCACACTCAGTCTGATGCTTATTTCCATATATGTCTTGGGAGTACTGGGATGGTCACGTGGTATGCAAGTGGTGGCTCTGGAATTCAAACCCAGACCTCCACATTTGCAGCTCAGTGCACTGCACCACTATGCTATACTGCCTCCACTGACTGAATTAATTTTGACAGTAGAAGAAAGGAGAGACTGTTAGGCCAGACATGAAGGGTCTTCCCTTTTGGATCCACATGATGAGGAACAAGATTGTATTGGCACAGAGAGAAGGAGTAAGTGGACCGCAGCAGGGTAGGTGGCAGTGTATCCAAAGTGCCAAGCAGTAAGAATCAAAAGGTCTTGGAACTGGGTTTGAAACCTGCAATCATCACTTGCATACTGTGTGACCCTAAGCAAGTCCTGTAACCTCCCCATGCCTCTGAGTCACACCTGGAAACAAGCTTGTGTTCAGTGTGCCTTTCTTAGCCAAAAAAAATATAAATAAATAAAAAAGAAAATATGGAAGGAGAGGCATTAGTTTAACCAAATGAGAGTAAGCTGGTGTAGAAGGACATCCTTATCATGCAGCCCAACAAGAATTGATCTATAATTAAGGTAGAGGAGCAGGATAAAATAACAGTAAAAATAACCCGTCCAGGCAGAAGTGGTGCAGCCAATTAGCACGTTCCTTGTAGTTACCAGGCAAAACATTATCAGAGGAACAGAGTTAATCAAGGGTTCAGGATCAGGTTACATGTTCAGAGTCATAAGGCTTATTCACACGACCAACTGTGAGCCATTGTCAGTGGCTCACTTTGGCCAGATTGGTGCTCCTGCCCACGTGTGAACCTTGCCGTTTTGGCAGTTTTCCATTGCGTGGTGTTGCCACCACGATCCCTCTTTCTCTGGGTTTGCGGAGTGGTGTAGGTGGTTTATTGTGCCATCTGAACAGGCAAACCACCTGCATCACTACAAGTCCCCACTAACCCAACAACACACAAATCGCTGGAAAGGAAAAGGGCACCGAAAACACTAATGTTGTGTGAATGTGGCTCTCAAACATTTCATTAAATTTTTTTTAACGATTAGAAAGGAGCCGCTGCAGCAAAGTGCAGTGTGAATGAGCCTAAAGTCTCACTGCCTCCGAGAGTAAGCTAAGCAGCCCAACATGGTACTAATAATTTAGAACCAGTAGAATTGGTTTTCCCAGTGCAGAGTTTTTGTCAGTGTTCTCAATGATAAAGCTCGAAACCTGACTAGAACTGGTGTGGAGCCAGATATTGTGAGTCAGTCTCATTAAATGTCCATCTTGTGGTGCCCATGGTAATGATGCAGCTTGACGTCAGCAGCATATGCAGCGTACTCTGCAGTGTATACCTAGAAATCAGGCAGTGCAGGGGCAACAGATGAAAGCAGTTTGCATTACAAGCTTGCCTGCCCCAAAGCAAAACTTTGGTATGTCTAGCGCCCTCCCAGCTCGAGTTTGGTATGCAAAGGATTACTGAAGGGGGGGGGGGCGCCAGCTGCACTGTTGCCTGGAGATCAGACTTACTTCTCATTCCGTTCCATCTATGTCTGCGATCAGAACCCCTCCCCTGCAGTGCCAATCCTTCCTATATTTTGTTGCACTTTGCTGCATACTGTGTATGTCACATGCATGCAGTGGAAAGCCAGCAGACTTGGAGATAGAGCAGTTTAATTTTCCAGGGAAGGGATTACAACATGCAGTGTGACGTATAGTTTCTGTGCTGCTACCTCCTCATCCCAAGTCTGTTTGGTTCCTAGTGTTGTGGCCAGTTCGCTGGACTGGGTGTGAAACACCACAAAGGCAGTAAAGGCCATTTTTTTAAATGCTTTTGTTAACTGTGTAAGGCCCAAAACACACAAGTGCCTGTTTCTAGGGGTGACCCAGGAGCTTTGGGGTGGGGAAGTAACTTGCTCAGAGTCACACAGTATACAAGTGGAGGTTGTGCGAATCAAACCCAGGTCTGCTACATGTACCAAGCTCATTCACAGCTCATCATTGCTCTAGCCTCTAGGCTATACTGCAGCCCAGTTTACATTTCTTTATTTGAAATTGCTCCAACATGATAACTCCGTAAGCTGCAGCATGTTATTTTAATGGAGGTTTGAAGGAGGACAACAGCAGGCAGCAGTATAACTTAGCAATAAAAATACAATGTAAAAGCAAATAAGATACAAAACATGGTTAACTGAAGGATAACATAGGCGGCATTACAGTAGTAAGGAGAACCGGGCCTTAAATATATCCTGTGCTGTGGCAGGGTGTGGGTAACACTGGACCAAAACAGGAACACGGGGTTCAAAGGTGGTGGGAGAGACTGGTTTGGAATGCCTGTAGGCTGAGGCATTCCTAAGCTGAGGGAGGGAGCTTATATCAGGAATCTGGGGTAGAATATGCAAAACCTTATGACCAGAATCCTGTTTTATTCTCAGAGATTTTTATATAAATATATATTTTATATATATACACACATATATGTGTATATATATATATATATATACAGTATATATATAACGTTTGAATGCCTCAATATTTTTTCACCAAACAAAAGCAACATGTTCGTCTAGTGAAGCTCTTTCAAACAAACGAGTAGGCAGAGCGGCATGCCACCTAACAACCGGCACAAGTACCCAGACAATATCCCAAAACTGCCTCCTAAACTGGATAATTTTGCATTTTTCAGTGTTTTCGTGCACAAAGACTATAAGTCCAACCAAAACGAAATTTGGTAAATCAAGAGATCCACCATGCCCTACTGCGCATTCCAAATTTCAGGCAAATCTGTTGAACGGGGTCCAAAGTTATTAACACGCAAAATTTTGACTTTAACATAGAAGTGACATCTCAACCCTAAATACAGTGGCGCGATAATATATATATATAATATAGATATACTGTATATTTTCTGTGTTTGAATTTCGTGCTTCTGAAAGGTGCTGGATTGACAGCACTGGAACCTGAAGTCCTCTCCACATGACAGGTACCGCACAGGTGATCACAGTGCAAGCTTCCCCACACTGCTCCGCCAATGTGCTTCAACCCCACCATGGAATGACCACCTTGTAGCTCAGAAGGTAGTTCTGACTCCACTTCTATTCAGTCCTTGGCCTCTCATGTGAGACTGCCAACAAAGGTGCCAGTTGTGTTCTCAGAGTTGAATAGTTGGGCGCTGCAGATAAGTAGAGTGAGAAAGCGTTGCTCAACTGCATAAAGATATGTAGATAAGAGATAATTAGAGGCTGTCCCATGTACAAAATTGCATTAACAAAAAGAATGAGTGCTGCAGTAGTCTTGTCTGCCTGAGAAGCTTAGCTAGTTTAGCTTCTCAAACAAAGAGAGTACAGTAATGTATGGGAAAGTTATAGAAGAGCCCACAATGAATAGCAGAGGGTGGGCATTAGTCTGTGGGCACATTCCCTGAGTGACACCTAGGCAGGCAGGGGGGAGGGGGAGGCAAGGATGATATGCAGGCTGTGCCCGCCCAGTAAGGGTGGGGCATAGGTCAGGTAGGCAGGTGAGTTCCAAGGGGAGAGGGCAGTCTGTGGGTGTGGGTGACACTGGACCAAAACAGGAACAAGGGGTTCAAAGGTGGTGGGAGAGACTGGCTTGGAATGTATGTAGGCTGAGGCATTCCTAAGCTGAGAGGGGAGCTTATATCAAGAATCTGGGGTAGAATATGCAAAGGCCTTAGATCAGAATCCTGTTTTATTCTCAGAGATTTTTATATATATATATATATTTTTTCTGTGTTTGCATTTCGTGTTCCTGAATGGTGCTGGATTGACAGCACTGGAAGCTAAAGTCCTCTCCACATGACAGGTACAGCACATTTGATCACAGTGCAAGCATCCCTACACTGCTCCGCCAATGTGCTTCAACCCCACCATGGAGGGACCACCTTGTAGCTCAGAAGGTAGTTCTGACTCCATGTCTATTCAGTCCTTGGCCTCTCATGTGAGACTGCCAACAAGGGTGCCAGTTGTGTTCTCAGAGTTGAATAGTTGGGCGCTGCAGATAAGTAGAGTGAGAAAGCATTGCTCAACTGCATAAAGATATGTAGATAAGAGATAATTAGAGGCTGTCCCATGCACAAAGTTGCATTAACAAAAAGAATGAGTGCTGCAGTAGTCTTGTCTGCCTGAGAGGCGTAGCTAGTTAAGCTTCTCAAACAAAGAGAGTACAGTGATGTGTGGGAAAGTTATAGAAGAGCCCACAATGAATAGCAGGGGGTGGGCATTAGTCCGTGGGCACATCCCCTGAGTGACACCTGGGTAGGCAGTGGGAGGGGGAGGCAAGGATGATATGCAGGCTGTGCCTGCCCAGTAGGGGTGGGGTGTAGGTCAGGTAGGCAGGTGAGTTCCAAGGGGAGAGGGCAGTCTGAGGCCACAAGAGGAGTAGCAGCACGCTATGTAAAGACGGTGCCAGAGTGGCTTCCCCTCTTTGCTCCTCTCTCCTCAGGTGAAGAAGGATACCTGGGGAACAGCAGCATGGACCAGGACCAGCCTCAGTGCCAGCAACCATTCAGGAAGGCCATGTCAGCAGGAAGGTAGGTAAGTACAGTAGCTGGCTATTATGCAGACTGAGGGCCGAGGTCCTTCTCCTTGTTCCCTGGATACCTTGTGTTGTACAGCTGTAAGGAAACAAGCTTGTATTGTGTGCCTTTCTTAGCTAAAAAATTATAAATAAAGAAAGAAAGAAAGAAAGAAAGAAAATATGGAAGGAAGGGGCATAAGTTTTACCAAACGAGAGTAAGTTGGTGTAGAAGGGTATCCTTATCATGCAGTCCAACAAGAACTGATCTATAATTAAGGTAGAGCAGGAGGATAAAACAATACTAAAAATAATCCGTCCAGACAGAAGTGGTGCAACCGGTTAGCACATTCCTTGTAGTTACCAGGCAAAACATTATCAGAGGAACAGTTAATCAAGCATTCAGGATCAGGTTACAAGTTCAGAGTCATAGTCTCACTACCTCAGAGAGTAAGCAGCCCAATATGGTGCTAATAATGTAGAACCAGTAGGATTGGTTTGCCCACGGCAGAGTTTTTGTCAGTGTTCTCAGTGATAAAGCTCGAAACCTGACTAGAACTGTGGTGTGGAGCCAGAGATTGTGAGTCAGTCCCATTAAATGTCTATCTTGTGCTGCCCACAGTAATGATGCAGGTGTGAAACACCGCAAAGGCAACATTTTTTTTAATGCTTTTGTTAACCAGGTAAGGCCCAAAACACACAAGTGCCTGTTTTCATGGTGGCCCAGGAGCTTTGGGGTGGGAAAGTGACTTGCTCAGAATCACACAGTATGCAAGTGAAGGTTGGGGGAATCAAACCCAGATCTGCTAGATGTACCAAGGTCATTCACAACTCGTTACTCTAGCCTCTAGGCTATACTGCCAGCTCAATTTACATTTATTTATTTGAAATTAATCCAGCTGGGATAACTCCATAAACTGCAGCATGTTAATTTCATGGAGCTCCGAAGGAGGACAACAGCAGGCAGCAGTATAACTTAGCAAAGATAAAAATACAGTGTAAAAGCAAATAAGATACAAAACATAGTTAACTGAAGGATAACATTACAGTAGTCAGGAGAACCGGGCCTTAACTCATTCTATCCTATTTAAGCAATAAGGCATGACCAGGGGTTATGTTAATGGCCTGTTAATCACCCTCTGCGGATGTAATGTGGCACGAGGCATAGCCAAGTGCCACATGTCCCTAGGGGGTGATTAACTGAGCATTAACATAATCCCTGGGAGTGCCTTATTGCTGTTATAATAAAATGTTTTTAAACAGTGTTAAACCTTGTTTATAATATGGTTAATCTCTACCTGTATGTTAATAAAAGATTCACTTAAGGCTATTAGAATGTTTACAGCCAATCAGAAAGCTCCATTTCTCAAAGCCTTTTTATAATGTCACTAAAAATGTTCAGGTACCCTCTGCCTGCTGCTAGAACACCTGTGTTCCTTAAGGGGTTTTAGATCTGCAGCATTCATACACACTATCCTTAAACCTACATATCTTAAAAATCATACATCCAATTTTAAAACTGTAAAAAGAAAAGTTTTTCAGGACAAAATGTTTTTGAAAATGAGTGAGGTTTGGTAATGTCTATTTAACTGGATTTAGTGTTGTGTAAACTTGTTTTTTCATATTTTCATAAATTCTGATGATGTTATCTAAATATAATTATGCTCTGTTACCTTAGTCATACAAAAATATTACATTTCTGTAAAACCGTTGGTTAAAATTGTTAAAAATATACAATAAACATCTGTCATTGTCTAAATATAAATTTTGCAAGGTTTTTACCATTTTTACATTCGCTTGCGCAAGGAACGTCTTGCAACAGTAGGACTTTTGGAGGTGTGTAACCCTCCTTGCCAATGCAGTGCTGAGTATAGCAGGCGCGACCCTAGGGGACCAATACATGCCGAGCTGTGTATGACAGCAGTTCGGCTGTGTTGGTCTTCACATCTAAGAAAAGGTCCACTGCAATCAGCAGTCGTAGCGTATGCAATTTGCATACCTACGTCAGCTGAACTGCTGTCATGCACAGCTCAGTGGCTGTAGCCCCCAAAAAAAAAACAAGCAGTTGGCATGCTGGGAGCCCACCCCAGCATGCTCATGCTTCCCCCATCACACTGCATGGCCAGCAGAGGTGCCCAATCCCCGCCGGCTCCAGTTCCCCCCCAACAAACACGTAGGTGGCACGCTGGGAGCCCACCCCAGTGTACCAAGAGTGTCCATTTTTTTTGGTTTCCTACAATTCCTGTGAAAAAAGAAAACTGTCCCTCGGTGAGTCCCTTGCCCACCCTCTGCGCTCCCACTTCCACACACCCTCCTCACCTAGGTGGCATGTTGGGAGCCCACCCCAGCATAGCAAATGCCTTCGTTTTTGGTTTAAAATCCTGTAAAACAAGAAAACGGTACCTTAGTGAGTCCTTGGCCCCCCGCGCCCACCCTCTGCACAACCACCTCCCCACACCCCCCTCACCCCATATGTACCTCTGGAGCCTGGCGCGACGATCTTCGGTGGATCGGGAACAAGTCTGCACTCTTCAAAGCCGACCGCGAACTGGGGAAATGCTGGTAAGCTGTATAATGGCATAAATAGGATTTTTCCAACTTAGGTGGCTATCTCAGCCATCTCGTTGACTTTTGGCACCAAATTTTCAACATGGGGTTCTTGACACCCCTTCTCATAAATTCAGTCACTGTCATTGCTTTATTCTGTCCCGAAAGGTGATTTTGCGGTCACTACGTGGACTCACCTTTCGGGACCGTTTAACGAAATGACAGTGTGGTGTTCATGAGATGGGTCTCAGAAAGCCTATGTTGCAAATTTGCGAAAAATTCCAAACAATGACTGTTTTTCGGGCATGCATTGTGCAGTTTCCACGCACACTCGTAAGTTCACGAATTTGTAATATTTTCACTCCAGATTTTCAACATAGGCATATTTCCACACCTCCATATGAACAGTGCAGCAGTCATTTTTCACATCCTAGCCAAAATGTACTTTCGTGCTTCTGGCGCAAAATAGCATGGTCACTGCTGGAAATCAGTGTTCGCTATAGAGACAATCACAGTGACACTGTTCATAAGCAGAGGTCCTAAAATGCCTGTGTTGAAAATTTGGTGGCAAAAGTCCATAAAATGGCTGTTACGAGCGTGTGTTGCGCAGTTTCTATGCACACTCGAAAGTTCATGCATTTGTAATATTTTCACTCCAGATTTTCATCATTGCCATTTTCCCACATCTCCGTATAACCAGTACTGCTGTCATTTTTCACATCCTGGCCAAAGTGTGCTTTCGCACTTCTAGCGTATAATGGCGTGGTCGCTGCGGGAAATCACTGTTCGGTACAGAGTAACAAAATCACAGTGACACTGTTCATGAGCAGATGTCCTAAAATGCCTATGTTGAAAATATTCTATAAAATGCATGTTTTACGAGTGTGCATTATGCAGTTCCCACGCGAACTCGTAACTCCGCGAATGTGTAATATTTTCACTCTAGATTTTCAATATTTGCATTTTCCATCACCTCCTTATGAACAGTACAGCTGCTATTTTTTCACATCCTAGCCGGAATGTGTTTTCACACTTCTGGCGCAGAATAGCGTGGGCCCTGTGGGAAGTCAGTGTTCGGTACACAGTAAGAAAATCATAGTGACAGTGTTCATGACCAGAGGTGACAAAATGCCTATGTTGAAAATTTGGTGAAAGAATTCCACTGAATGACTGTGTTACAAGTGCGCATTCTGCAGTTTCCACACAGGCTCGTTCCCTTGAGCACAACCAGGGCGTTAGGGTTCCTAAGACAGACGGTTAAGAAGTATGAGGGTGGAATGTTAATCAGATGCAAGAGGAGTTGCAGAGAGTTACTCTGTTGGAACATGGATGTTGTAGGGACATGGATACAGTGGGGGAAGGGCCTGCATAAATGCCAAACACCAATGCAGATACCAGCAAGCGAACGTTTGGCATTGACAAATGCTTGTTTTAGTCTGAAATCAATGACTGAATCTCTTGTTATTACAGTTTGAGTTTTTTGTTCCACTCTACTGGTTGGAATTTTTACAGTGTTTAATTCTTCTTACCCACTGATTTTAGTTTATGAATCTGATTATCAATTTTTTGTTTTTTCCCCTAGTTTAGTGAGAACATATTTACACATTACCTTAGAAGGACATATCAGGAAGTGATGAAGGAAGGAACTGCTTTGTGAGGTCAAGTGATATAAATAGGAAGAACCCTTCCAGTGTAGGTCAGTGAGCTGACACAGGAAATAGATAAATTTGTTAGTGCTGGAGGGTCTCTCTATGATTAATTGCATGTTTATTGTAGTTAAAAGGTGTAATTTCATTGAAATAAACGATTTTATTGTATTTTTGTAATAAAATCCCATAATAAGTATAGGAATCTGTATTTTATTTGTGTTTGCTTTATCATACTGTACATGAAGCATGATTTTCATGGAAAGGTTCACAGTCTTTCAGTAAACATCATGTTATATAAATGTGGGTATTTAATTTCCTGGCATAGTTTATTTTTGGGGGTTGTATTATGGGATGGTTTAAGGTGAGGGAATGACTGTATGTTGAAGCAGTGTGTGTTAGTGGGGGGGGGGGCTGCATTCATAATACCTGCTCAGATGCACTTCATATGTCCTGGGGAAATGAGAGGGGGCTGTATGCATCAATAATGGTGCTAACAGACACTGTAAATACATTATGGGTATACGTATAGGGTGATGACATTCCTAAAAGGGCACTGGTAATTTGGGATATACTGTGTCATGGGGAAGGGGGTGGGTCTGCCTGCACCAAGGAATGATGCTCAATGCACTGCAGTCATTTTGTGTCATGAACTGGCACCCGTCCTTGGGATATACTCGTTGTGGGAAGCAGGTGGGGCTGCCTGCACCTGGTAATGGTGTTCCTATGCCATGCAGAGACATTGTGGGTATACATACAGGGTGATGACATGGGCACCTGTAAAGGTTGTGTACTATGTGCTGTGTCACATGGATTGCATGCATACACATGTGATATGTTGCAACATTCAGTATGGCGCACTGTGTGGGTGGGAAGGAGTGTGGGTATGCCTGCACCGTGGGGTGATGCTCATTGGCTCATTGGTGCACATGTGTACTATGTGCTGTGTCACATGGATTGCCTGCATACACATGTGATATGTTGCAGCATTCAGTATGGTGCACTGTGTGGGTAGGAAGGAGTGTGGGTATGCCTGCACCATGGGGTGATGCTCATTGGCTCATTGGTGCACATGTGTACTATGTGCTATGTCACATGGATTGCCTGCATACACATGTGATATGTTGCAGCTTTCAGTATGGTGCACTGTGTGGGTGGGAAGGAGTGTGGGTATGCCTGCACCATGGGGTGATGCTCATTGGCTCATTGGTGCACATGTGTACTATGTGCTGTGTCACGTGGATTGCCTGCATACACATGTGATATGTTGCAGCATTCAGTATGGCGCACTGTGTGGGTAGGAAGGAGTGTGGGTATGCCTGCACCATGGGGTGATGCTCATTGGTGTACATGTGTACTGTCTGCTGTGTCACATGGATTGCCTGCATACACATGTGATATGTTGCAGCATTCAGTATGGCGCACTGTGTCGGTGGGAAGCAGTGTGGGTATGTCTGTACCATGGAGTGATGCTCATTGGTTCATTGGTGTACATGAGTACTGTCTGCTATGTCACATGGATTGCCTGCATACACATGTGATATGTTGCAGCATTCAGTATGGCGCACTGTGTGGGTGGGAAGGAGTGTGGGTATGCCTGCACCATGGGATGATGCTCATTGGCTCATTGGTGCACATGTGTACTATGTGCTGTGTCACATGGATTGCCTGCATACACATGTGATATGTTGCAGCATTCAGTATGGCGCACTGTGTGGGTGGGAAGGAGTGTGGGTATGCCTGCACCATGGGATGATGCTCATTGGCTCATTGGTGCACATGTGTACTATGTGCTGTGTCACATGGATTGCCTGCATACACATGTGATATGTTGCAGCATTCAGGATGGCGCACTGTGTGGGTGGGAAGGAGTGTGGGTATGCCTGCACCGTGGGGTGATGCTCATTGGCTCATTGGTGCACATGTGTACTATGTGCTGTGTCACATGGATTGCCTGCATACACATGTGATATGTTGCAGTATTCAGTATGGCACACTGTGTGGGTGGGAAGGAGTGTAGGTATGCCTGCACCGTGGGGTGATGCTCATTGGCTCATTGGTGCACATGTGTACTGTCTGCTGTGTCACATGGATTGCCTGCATACACATGTGATATGTTGCAGCATTCAGTATGGTGCACTGTGTGGGTGGGAAGGAGTGTGGGTATGCCTGCACCATGGGGTGATGCTCATTGGCTCATTGGTGCACATGAGTACTATGTGCTGTGTCACATGGATTGCCTGCATACACATGTGATATGTTGCAGCACTCAGTATGGCGCACTGTGTGGGTGGGAAGGAGTGTGGGTATGCCTGCACCATGGGGTGATGCTCATTGGCTCATTGGTGCACATGTGTACTGTCTGCTGTGTCACATGGATTGCCTGCATACACATGTGATATGTTGCAGCATTCAGTATGGTGCACTGTGTGGGTGGGAAGGAGTGTGGGTATGCCTGCACCATGGAATGATGCTCATTGGTTCATTGGTGCACATGTGTACTATGTGCTGTGTCACATGGATTGCCTGCATACACATGTGATATGTTGCAGCATTCAGTATGGCGCACTGTGTGGGTGGGAAGGAGTGTGGGTATGCCTACGATGTGCTGTGCTTCATCTGAATGGACTGTATAAGTCATACATTGGCACTGGTCACATCAAAGTGCATCAGAGGTAAGGGCTGGTCTGAAGCATTATGAGCACAAGGGACTAAACAAGTGGCTGTGGAGTGATTCATACTTGAATAGAACAGTACAGTGCATCTGAGGATAGTGTTGGAATGAATTCTGATGTGTACAATGGACTACACCATGATGACTGAGGAGGGATCCATACCAGTAATGCACATCACAGAGTGTCAGAGATAAAGGCTGGACTGAAGACTAATGAACAGATGGATTACATCAGTGACTCTGGTGGGATTTGAACCTGAACAGCACTTTACAGTGCAATAGAGGTTGGGGTTGGACTAACACCAGTTGAGTCGATGGACAACACCATTGGCTGTGGAGGGATCTGAACCTGAAATGCACTTCACTGTTCACTACAGTTTGGGGCTCGATTGATGCATGGTAAGGAGCTAGATCTTACCAGTGGCTGTGGAGGGATTTTAACCTGAAGAGCACTTTACAGTGCATCAGAGGTTGGGTCTGGACTGACGTCATAAGAGTTGATGGACAACACCAGTGACTGTGGAGGGATTCAAAACTAATTTGGCTTTTACAGTGTATCACAGGTTGGGCCTGGACCGATGCCAGATGAGTTGACGGCAACACCATTATTTTTTCAATTTAAATCATCAACAACTGCGTATTAGGGAGAAAACTCAAGTACAGAGCATGAGACAAACCTGCTACTAACCCTAACCTGCTTATCATCCATAACGCAGGGAACAACATGCCACGTAGATTTTAACATAGCTATAGTCCAAACATAAGCTCTTTAAAAAGTAACAAAAGGTGCTGAATTCATGTGAACTCATCTAGTACGTGCACAAGAAACACTATCTCCCATCAGGAATGCCAGCTGGATCCATAAGATGTGCTCAGACAGGATGGCCAGAAATTATCCCAAAATGAACAAAGTGATGACTGTGAAAACTTTTGTCATAAATAAAAATAAAAACAAATAAAGTAAATACAGATTGCAAATCAAGGTTTTGGCACCAAAATGAAATGAGTATTTTAGGATGAGAGCAGCGCCTCCATCTTGAAACTAAGTTTCCAGTCACCATGCTCTTCCTGCATCAGTGTGCGCTCTGACTGGTTAATGGAAACAGTGATGTGTACAATAAGCATAGAGGAAGCATGGCAACAGTGAGGATTGAATGGTTCCGCACTACAGAGCTAGGGCGGGTGCAGGTGACAGATGCAAGCCCTAACTGAAACATCAAAAAAAAAAAAATCACTGTACAGTGTTCCCCATTCATTAAGAGTGAGAGACGGGCGGCCACGCTATTTTAAACGGCCGCCTCTCATATTGTGTGACCACCACTCTTCATTACAATGCTGCCACAGCCTATCTCTTTAAATCCAGTTCGCGCACAATGGAGCAGTGTGCTTGCGCATTGAACAAGTCACGCATGCACAAGAACAAGGAGAAAGATAAAAACGGAGTCTGGTGCGAGCTGTGTAGTAATGTAGGAGGCGGTCGGGGCCCTCAGTGATCACATGGGGATCTTCTGGTGGGTCAGATGACCCTCGGAAGAATGGAGAGCACCAAATTAAGGATCCAATGAGGGAGTCTGATCGGGGAGCGATGTCCCAGATGTCCTATCAGTGAAGCAGCTACACCACTGGGGTAAGTCCCATTTCGGTAGTCTGCTGCCACTTGGAAGAGTGTTAGTCAGTGCATTTGTGTCCTTGCAAGCATAAGGATTGAGCGTTTTTTCCGTTGAGATTAGACTAGAGACTTTGCAGTTGTTCAAATAGTGTCAAGCAGCCAGCTTACTTTATCAGACTTATTTTAACTGAGTCACTCCAAACTTTTCTGTTTATAACAGCTGCAATAACTTGAGGGGGTGCTGTGTGTGAGGGGAAGGGGAGATTGCGTGGTCTGTTCAACAAATGACCACCATGCAACTCTGATTTTGTTCTCTGTTGAATTGGTGAATTAAGAAAAAAAAAGTTCTTGTTGAAAAAAAATACAAGGTGCACAGTGGAAAGTTGTGCAGACATTTGGAATAGGAGCCAGTATTGATTCCTCCCTTCAAAAAATATATTATCAAGACCAGGGTCTAGTATAGTTTTGTGGCCACTGTTACCCACAGATTTCTTGGATAGTTTTGTGGCCACAACACCTCTCCCACATATTTATTCTTGACTCCCTGATATCTAATGTATTGGCCCATGATTTCGGTGTGCACTACCTTTTCTATGTGAACAGTGGTCAATTTAGTATTTTTTGCGCCTAACACTTATCAAGACAAAGTTGATCTGTCTTACAGTTTTACAAAATTAAACTGATTGTGGGCTTGATCTGTTGTCATACTGACTCCGACTTGTCCCTGTCCTTTAAACGTGTGCATTTCCTAACTTTTGTGTGGGTGTTTGCTTCCCAAATACTCTGATAAACATTTTTAGGAAATAATTTGTGTGTGAGGCCACCAGTGGGTCTGCCAGTCCCTGTCCTACCAGTCTTGTGCATTCCTTGCTTCGTCAGGGTGAGCGGTCACTTGTTTCTAAGTCAGTAGTAATGAAAAAAAAATATTTGTGTGAGAAAAAATATCAGGGCTCCAAACGGTGCCTCCAGTGGGTCCAGTGCCAGACCCCATCCTGCCAGTCTTGTGCGATCCTTGTTTTGTCAGTGTGTGTGGTCACTTATTTCTAAGTCAGCAGTAAAGAAAAAAAATATCTGTGTGATCAAAAAAAAAAATCAGGGCTCCAAACGGTGCCACCAGTGGGTCTGCCAGTCCCTGTCCTACCAGTCTTGTGCATTCCTTGCTTCGTCACTGTGAGCGGTCACTTGTTTCTAAGCCAGCATCAAAGTAGTAAAGAAAACAAAATATTTGTATGGGGGAAAAAAATCAGGGCTCCTTAACTGTGCCACCAGGGGGTCAACAGTGTCTGTCCCACTAGTCAGGTTGTGCAGCCTTGCTTCGTCAGTGGTCACTTGTTCTGAACCCTGATTCAGGGAGCAAAAAAATATTTGTGTGAGAAAAAAAATTCGGGGCTCAACCAGCATTACCAAACTCTCATTCTGTATTGACAATAAACACACGACAACACGTAGGAAAAAAAAAAAAGCTTTATTGTACACAATGCAGAAACTAACTAACTTTGGTTTCAAATTAACCCAAAAACGGAAACATCCTGATCAAGATGACAATTGTGAGTCGATGATTGGGACAATGCCAGTTGGTCCAGTTGATATCGACGTCATTGTCCAAAAGACTCCCTGCACTTCCTCCTGTAATACAGAAAAAAACACCTCTAAGCATAGAGCAACAGGCTTTTATACTGGCTGGCTTAACAAATACTGTTGGTTACAGTACAAAGAAAATGATGGCATGTTTTGTGCATTTTGCATAAAACATAAACAGATGCCCAAATCAGGAACAGTTAGGGTACTCAGTGGGTGTAAGACATTCAGAGAAGATGCTATAAAAAGGCATCAGAACAGTTCAGTTCACGTTGTTGCTTCTGAACTGGAAGCTAACTGCAGAATTTCAGCTTCAAAAGGTGGAATAGAGCAGGCAATGCAGCAGGCCCTGACCCTGGAACAAGAAGCTTTTGTGGCATCCCTTCGTTGCATGTACTGGCTAATAAATAAATGAGCTGCCTCACACAACGAAATATGGCTCACTGCTGGATCTCGCCAAATCATTGGGATGCAAATACCTAGACAATATACATATTGCTGATGCTGTTAAATGTCGTTCTGATCAAACTGTCAGAGAAATGGTTCTCTCTCCCTCTGGGTGAGGTGGTCAGGAGATCAGTTCTTACAGATTTGAAGGCTGCCAGTTTTTTTTCATATTTGGTGGACAAAACAACTGATATTGCTGTTATGAAGCAGCTCATTTTGTATGGTATGTACTGCAAAGAAGGGAAACCCAGAGTTTCTTTCCTGGGACTTGAGGAACTAATTGATGGAAAAGCAGACACAATTGTTAAAAAAATGCTGGAGTTCTCTGATAACAATCAAATCTCGGTTGATCACCTTGCAGGGTTAGGCAGTGATGGAGCAGCCGTTATGCTGGGCAGGCAAAACGGGGTAGCTAAAAAGCTGAAAGAAGTCAGCCCAATTCTTGTTGAAAATCACTGTATGGCTCACCAGGAGGCCTTGGCTGTAAAGGCAGCAGCAAATGAAGTGAACGCCATTAAAAAGTTTAATCAAACACTAGATCACTTATACAGATATTATGAAAACTCTGCTGTTCGCATGGCTGACCTGAAAGAAATTCAGCAGGCAATGGAAAACTCTGTTTTAAAGCCTAAACAGGCAAAAGCAGTTAGGTGGTTGTCCCATGATGCAGCATGTGACACACTAAGGAAGATTTTCCCATCCGTTGTTACGAACTTGCATAGAGAGGCCTCTGAAAGGCATGATCCACAAACTGTGGGCCTAGTAAAAATGGTGGAAAACTGGGAGTTTTTCTCTATTTTATGCATGATGTGTGACATACTTCCACACCTTAGCTTCTTATCTAAATGCT
The DNA here is from genome assembly GCA_016271365.2 of Neoceratodus forsteri. Taxonomy (NCBI): domain Eukaryota; kingdom Metazoa; phylum Chordata; order Ceratodontiformes; family Ceratodontidae; genus Neoceratodus; species Neoceratodus forsteri. Next base: position 185,568,709 of record CM057459.1, on the reverse strand, counting down.
TTCAAACATCAGCTCTGAATTTTACTGATATAAAGAGACATTTACATTCCACTTTAGAGATTCTTAGGGCACGCCTACTGGTACCTGGTCAGTACTTCTCCTCCGTTTCGCCTGAACTAGTACTCCTGAATCATAATGGCCTGAACTTGCCATTTAGCGAACCACAGTTAAATCATTTCAGAACCTCTGTGCATGACAAGTTTATTAGGGCCCTAATTGCTCAAATTGAGCAAAGGTTTCCAAGCACAGAACTTTGGATCGTTCAGTATCTTTGACCCCAGCATGATACAGGAAGTTGATATTGAAGAGTTGAAGGGTATGGTAGTGATAGCCTTGAGATTATTCTTGGTCAGTATGCTACTGTTGTGGATGTAGATGCTTCTGCACTGGAATGGGCTTCTCATGTAGTCTCATGTTCATGGAAAAGATGGCCTTTAAGACTATTTCTGATGTGCTGCACGCTCTAACTACTAAGTATGTAGACCTGTATCCAAACATATCTACTTTGGCAGAACTGGCAATGATAATACCCATGTCAACTGCAGATTGTGAGAGGGGGTTTTCTGCACTGAATCGAATAAAAACGCAGGAACGAAATAGATTAAGTGCCAGTGTGCTAAATGCACTTATGCTTATCTCAATTGAGGGCCCTGATGTTGACAGTTTCTTATTTGGAAGCTGCAGCTCATTGGGCAGGACTGCGAAACCGAAGATTAGATCTTGGCCTTGCAGGCACTAGTAAAGAGTTGTAGTATGGCCTCACCAAAATGTTAAGACTCTCACAAACTGTTGCCTGGCCTGCAACTAGAATGCAGAGGTTCTACAGTATGTTTTATCACACTTTTTTTTTGCTACTGCATACTACAGAGGCCTTCAGATCATCATATTACTCTTATTTCTTGTTTCTTATGCATTTATTGCATCCCGAAAGACTCCGCCCACCGGTAGCTCCACCCCTGGTGACCCCGCCCCCTGTGGCTCCTCCCCTTACCACCGCTCTATATTTTCACGCAATGTGGAACACTGCTGTATACTCCAGAGCCCGGAGAGCCACTTTCCCTCCAGTGACGTTGTAAAAAAATACCAGAGTCCTTGCTTGAATGCTAAATAAGGATTTATTCCGACGTTTCAGGCAAAACATTCAATAGAATAGTGGAAGGCACAACAAAAAGATCTGCATGCAGGTTCCCTGGTGCTTCAACAATTAAGGCTTCATCGGGGGATGGTGCCTGCATCTAAGACAATCCCTTTATACCAATTAAATTCAGAATTGATGATGACAGAAAATCTGACCAATCACAGAGCTGGATTTTTAAATACAGAAATATTCAGCTCACTTAGTGGTATAAATGGACTAGTAGTTATAACAATCATGATCTCAGTGACAACATGTTATTGTAGAAAAATACCCCAATAGACATAAAAAAATACACCAAAAGTGGTGACAGCCAATCGGATTGCTCTAATACAAAAAGTATAAGTTATGAAATGAATTATAGTGTCAACCTGATCAGCTTAACATGTTACACTAAAACAAGATGATTTGTTGTTACAAGACAAACTAATGGGAGAATGAGCATAATAAACATTTTTCACAGCACATGCAAAAAATAGTAAATTTATTTATTTATATATTAAGGCGTGTTTTCTCAAAAATAGCCAATGGGAACGCATATTATATTATGTAAAATCAGTAAGGGTACGATGTCCCCTATTGCTTGGTATGACTCAATTCATCAAATGTAAACAAATGCTCGAGCTGCACTAAGAGAAAGACATGGACGCCAGTCGGCGTCATCAGGCAATACAGCACATAATTTAGGATGCCATATGGCATCATCAGGAAGAAGGTATGTTTTTTATGGTGACATATGGCGTCATCAGGACGTAATGAGTTAAATATATCCTGTGCTGTGGCAGGGTGTGGGCGACACTGGACCAAAACAGGAACAAGAGGTTCAAAGGTGTGGGAGAGACTGGCTTGGAATGCATGTATGCTGAGGCATTCCTAAGCTGAGGGGGGAGCTTATATCAGGAATCTGGGGTAGAATATGCAAAGGCCTTAGATCAGAATCCTGTTTTATTCTCAGAGATTTTTATATGTATATATTTTTTTCTGTGTTTGAATTTCGTGCTCCTGAATGGTGCTGGATTGACAGCACTGGAAGCTGAAGTCCTCTCCACATGACAGGTACAGCACATTTTATCACAGTGCAAGCTTTCCCACACTGCCCCGCCAATGTGCTTCAACCCAACCATGGAGGGACCATCATGCAGCTGAGAGTGTAGTTCTGACTCCATGTCTATTCAGTCCTTGGCCTCTCATGTGAGACAGCCAACAAGGGTGTCAATTAGTGCCACTTGTGTTCTCAGAGTGGAATAGTTGGGCGCTGCAGATAAGTAGAGTGAGAAAGCATTGCTCAACTGCATAAAGATACGCAGGTAAGAGATAATTAGAGGCTGCCCCATGGATAACATTGCATTAACAAATGCCCTGTTTACATTGCCGACTTTGCAGCGCATCAGCCCATACACATGGATTAATGCGCTGCAAAGTTAGCAATATAAACACTGTTGGGAGCGCATTAACTTCCTGTTGGATCATTTTTTGAATCTGACTCAGTTGTGAGATCAGTAGCGGAGTGAGCGCATTACATGGTAGTGTGAACACCTTGCTGCGCTCACTCTGCTACAGATGCCGGTTTTCATCAGCCACCTGGTGAATTCACAGCCCCTCCTCTGAGTGACCTGAAGCGCTGCAAGGGTGGGCTGTGTAAAGGGGAATTGAGCCAGTGCATCAGGAGGGGAGCAGCTCACATGCCACAGCGCTGCCACTGTGTAGACATGGCTAAAAAGAATAGTGCTGCAGTAATCTTGTCTGCCTGAGAAGCTTAGCTTGTCAAAGAGAGTACAGTGATGTATGGTAAAGTTGTTGGAGAATATAAACCTGCAGAGCTTGTCATTGCTTAACGTGTCATTGATGTCTGCAGGTATGTTCTTGCTCCTAGAGCCAGTGTAAGGTTGACACCTGCTGTGATGAAGACAGGAATAACATATTGTGTATTGCTTGGACCCTGGAGTTCCTTCATCCTAGTTTTTCTTTAGAGGTCCACAGAGATTTATTGGAAGAAGACATATGAAAATATAAATCCACATTACTGAGGTGTAACCATGAACATTTTCATCTGGAGAGTAATGATGTAGTTTAGGAATGTGAGGTGCAAGCAGGAACCTAAGGAGAAGTCTGGCACATAAACTCATTGTGATATGGCAGGTTTAAAAATGTATTGGTGTCAAGGTGAGTCAAATTATTCACAATGTAAAGAGCTACTGGCACCTCACAGAAAACTTTGAAAAACATAATAATTAGGTGCAGTTCAGCTTGCACTCCATATATAGTCTGTATATTTTTCTTCACTGCTATTTATTACTGAGTACATTTGCATGACTACATGATCTTTATCCCTTAGAGTTCCCTGAAAGTTCATTTGCCTCTATACCTTACTCCCTATTTCAAGTTATAATCCTCTGTTGTGACATCACAATGTGTTGCCATGAGAGTAACTGTGATGTCACAAGCAGTGCCTTATACCCTTAGGTAAGGAGAAAGCAACAGAAATAGATTAACTTTTCAGGAACAAAGATGCAAATGACCTCAGGAATAAATAGTGGGGAGGAGGAATACAGAACTAACGTGAAACGCACATTGAACTGTGTCTGAATATTATGATTTGTGAAAGCTGTCCTGAAAGTGTCAGCTGTTCTTGAAACATTTGCTCATAAGACATAAAAGACTCAGTTACTGTAAGTGCAGTAGGCAGTCTGTACAAATGAAGAAAACAAGTTGCTGTATGTATTCTAGATTTCCTGCTGGTAGTCAAAATCCTATCTGTTCTTCGTTTTCTTTTTCTGCACCAGTGCAGATGCTGTTCTGTTGATTTCATGAAGTAAAAGTTTATTTCCTCCAGGATTTACATGGTTGAATCAATAAGTGGACATTGTCCAAGAGCTAATTAGTCAGGTGGTAAATCATTTATTATTGTAATTCAAAGGGCACTGAAGAAACAAAAGTAAAATAAACTAACAACAAAGACAGACAACCACTGTGCTGCTGCTGAGCCCCAGTAAGTGAGTGTCTAAAAACTCAAAATATTGTGTGTTTTGTTTCAAAATTAAGGTAATGTTTTGGGAGCCTTGGAACAAACTATACAACCAGGTGTACATCACATGAATCCAGATTTGCTTGGAGAGGTATGTCTTTTCTTTCTCAACAGTACTTTCAAACTTGTGAGCTTCAGTTGTACAATTATACTACCTTAAGTAATCAGACATTTGTTTCAAGTTACATATTTCTAGCAGATTGGAAAGGGTCAAACACGCTTATTTTGCAAACCTCTAAAGATGTTTTGATTAAGGAGCACCAGTTTCACAAGCTGCACGTTCCTACCATAGCCATATTATTTCCTGTTGAAACTGGAAGGTGAAAGACCAACTGGAAAAAACAAACTGCAATAGATAAGCAAATAAAGGAATTAGATAAATTGGTAGCAAAAGAAGCAATGAGGTACATAGAGGGAACAAAGACAACTCTAGAAAAGGAAATATTAAATGTTCAGATCGTAGTTAGCTCTTGTATGGGGGAGAAATTTGAGCTTTATTTTGTGGGGTAAAAAGGTGCTAAATAATCTGGAAATGGTACATAACGTTTTTCTTAGAAATATGATATCATGGCCTTGGGATATGCCATCTTCTCTAATTTATATTGAAACAAGTACAGCTTGTTTTGAGCTAGGGCTATAATTAGGGCTGTATTGTGGTGGAGAAAAATGGTATAGTTCCAGTCAAATACACATTTAGATACAATTTCAGCTGAGATTTGGTAAGTTAAGAATGAAAGCAGTTGTTTTTACGTTTGCTTGTGGTTGAACAAAAAACATTTTGTTAAAAAGAATGGCATTTTGGTGGTGTGTCACTGCTGCGCCCATTGCAGCTCAAGATGGAAGGGGCTCAACAGTCCAGACCAATGACAATGCACTGTAGTCATGACACGACTGGCTGCTTGCTGGGCAGAAAACTTTTCGTACTTGAATGGAGTCAGCAGCTGCTATCAACTCATTCATTTACATGAGGTCACCCACCAAGCAGCTGAGTGGATTGGAATTTTAGTAGCTTCCAGTCTATCCCATCTGTTTGTAGCCTTCAACTCTGTCTGCTTATTTGCATGCCTCTCTCTTGCCATTTTGCTTTTCCGCACTGGTAAGCTGCCAATTTCCTTTGTTAGTCACTGTTGATCTCTCTTGAGTCTTAAGTTGTTGGTAACATTACATTCAAGTGAGTGACTGGGGCTTCTGCTGCAGGAGACATAGACTTTTATGAGATCTTACTTGCCTCCCTATCTGGTTAATAATTTCTGGAGGACAGGGAACACTAACTACAGAGCTCTCCATAAAGGGCCAGAGAGAGCATTCCAATCAGGGAAGCGAACGGAGACCACCAGGCTGCCTGTTCAAGTGGATGTGTGTGGTGGAGTGGAACTGTCTGGTCAGTTGCATTATTACCATTTGAGGCTCACTGCCGGCCCTGCCCAGTTATTTGCATGGTGAGTGTGCTGCGCCACCCACTCCTGGACCAGAACTAAGCTGCACACAGTTTTTCTTCAAATTGTAGCCTTCTTACTTTGTGCCATGCTATTGCTTGCTCACTCATGTACTCTGCTGCTGATAATGTGACAGCTCACCTCACCTCACACTTTTGCATGACATACTAGTGCCATTCCCCATGCTGCAGCTTCTTTTGCAATAAATATCTGCTTTCACTGCCATGGCAGTGCGCATTTTGGAATTTCTACCAAGGCACAAAATAGAGAAAATGAGAAAAATGAATGGACACATTGACGTGGCAGTGCAAAGTCTAAGCCTTCGGGTGACACAGGTAAGTTACTTCACATTTCCTGGTAAGATACTCATCTGGATGGTAAAAAATTATAGTTTTTTCCCTTGTAGTGTATAGGCTGATTTCTGGGGCTGCCAGCCTAGACACTCGCTGTCTGGGGAAGCTCGGCAGGATTGCCATTGCTTACTTATTGGTCACCACCTTGCTTGCCTCAGTCATAGCCATAGCCCTGGGGTTACCGAAACACATTAGAAATAGAAGCATACAGCCAGACCGGTGGTGCTGAGGGTTGAGGCGCTGGATGCCACACCTCACGCCACACCGGCGACCCGGGTTCGGGAAAGGACTCGGGTTGCCGGGGGTTGGCAGGGGGAAGGAAGGATTGTGCGTCCTGTGACAGCTCTCCTTCCTTCATGGTGGGCAAGGTCTTGCACCGCGCTGTACTGACACCCAGCAGAGGCTGGGTGTTCAGCAGACCGCGGGCATCTACATTGGGAGAAGAGTCGGTGGACATCTGCACATTAGTGCATTGACGTCACTGCACGTCCGACTCTTCAGAAGAATTAAAGAGGGGATAAATGGGCACCACCGCCTCTATGAAGCCTTCCTCGGGGCTCAATTAGCCACTGCCACTGGGGTCCCCCCCCAACTAGTTACTGGTTCCGCGGGGGCTGGATAGGGGGTCCCAGCTCCACGGCCCCGCCCTCCGGGGGGAATAGCCGGGGGTGATCGGGGGGTCACAGGTGACAGTTGGTGGAAGACCAGGACCGTGGCCAGGGTGGATGCCTGGTGGAGGAGCCCCCCCCCAAAAAAAATAGAAGCATATACAAAATACAGGTTTAGTTAGTATCAGTATGCTATAGAGCAGGACTGTCCAACGTGTGGCTTGCAAGCAACATGTTGCTCACCAAGCCATTCAGTGTTGCTCGCTGTACAATTTCAAAAACCATCTTCTTAAATCACAATCATTCCTCTGACTTTCACTGTATGAAACACTGTGCTCCCGCGTGTATTCCAACTCGATTTAAATGCCAATGTAGTAGTTAACTGTGGTTGTAGCAGTAGATGACGTAATTATACATTTTCACATGTTTTCAGCTGAATTCCTTGTTTCCAACTTTATTCTTAATTGTTTCCTAACTGATTCGATTAGCCGCGATTTGCATTCCAATGCGGATCCACGCTTGTATGTTGTTGCTGATGTGCTGCTAATGAAATTTTTTTTTTATACTTCATCTTTATTAATAAAAGCATATTCCATACAGATCCATGTAATAGAACCTATAACAGTATAGTATCTATCATCATAAAAACAGAGAGCCATTACCTGAGCGAGGCCACTACCATCACCGGGGCCACACTCAGTAGATCTTGGAATCTATTAACCTTGTTATTCATATTAATGAGTTACAAGAACAAGTATCCATCACTACTTTTACTGCTTTATTCAGGATAGTAGAGAAAAAACACCTAGTGTAGACTACTGCTTCCCATCAAATGATAAAAGCTCGACATACATCCCAAGGAGGGGTAACAGGGGGGAGGAGAGAGGGGAAAAGAAAGAAGAGGAGAAAGAGGGGAAAGGGAAAAAAACACTTTATTATATAAAATAACTTAATTCTGTGTATACACAGGTGTAATAAATTCACACTGCATTGAATTAATAGTCATTAACCATTGCACTTTACCAATATAATTTCACCCAAGGCAGAGGCAGGGGGGAGGGGGACGGAGGGAGGGATGGGCCGGAGAGGGGAGGGACAACACTCACATCAACTTCTCCTTTATCAAAGGTCCTCTAACCAAGTAGCTCCTACCTAGACCACCTATTTACGAATTGTGGGGTCTTCAGAGCTAGGGAAAAGGTTATTCTCTCATATGCTTTCACATTGTTTACCGATTCCTTCCATTCCAACTCAGTGGGCAGTAGGGGGGAAGCCATCTTCTGGAAATTACCTTACATGCAGCTGCAACCAAGATGTTCCACAAGTATTTAGCTTTCTGGTCTCTTATCTCCAAAGGGTATAGGCCCAAAATAACATGCTCTGGGCCCAATGGGGTCATAGTATTAAATATTTCCTGAAGTCGCCTAAGTATGTTGCTCCAATACTGATTGATTACAGGGCACTGCCAGAAAATATGGGCCTGTGTTGCGGGAGAGGCGCCACATTCTCACCAACAAGAGGGTGGAATCTGTGGGTTCCATCTAGCCACCTGTTCAGGTACATGAAAGTACTTGCTTCTAAGCTTCCACAAAAACCCCTGCCATCCCGGAGACGAGAAAGAGCGCCAGGTATTTTTAATGGACTGCAACCACCTCTCCTCATTTAATCTCATTTCAAATTCCTTCTCCACTTCACCTTAATATATTTTGTTGAATGATTTGAGTCAGTGATATAATTTCTATAAAGTAAAGAGATTGCCCTTTCCCCCAAATTCTCTCAAACACAACTGGTTGTGGGATCTCCCTTGAGGTCCTGGAGGACTTGCGTAGGTGTTTCATTATATAGTCTCTAATCTGGTAGTAGAAGAGAAGGTCTCCTTGTGTCCAACTAAACTTCTCCACAGCCTCCTCAAAGGTTAGAATTTGATCCCCTTTTAAAAATTGCCAGGGGGCCCTGCACCCACGTTTCTCTTGGCGCCTGTACCAGGGATCCCTATGGGCCAATATACGAGGTGTGCTTTGTGACCAGCACTGGTATTTCCAGAGGTAAGACCTTGTGGCTCCCTGCCCACATCCCCTTCTGCATCCCTCCAGCACCGCAGCGGTACCACAAAATAGTGGGGGTGAGTTATTTGCTATTGCTGTTTGAACAAATATCTTGGATAACAAAGGGGGGAGCAGGCGGCCGCCAAATCCATTGTCTTCCAACTGGATTGGTAAATAGGGTGCAACAGTAGAAGGCCAATCCTCATCTGGGCTGTGACCCAATACCCCTCCAGACAAGGAACACCATAGCCCCCCTCCTCTTTAGGGAGAAAGAGAGTTTGTTTTCTTATTCTGGGGCGTTTACCCCGACCATATGAATTTTAGCAGAATCCTCTGCCAAACATCCAATCTTTCCTTTGTAACATTACAAGGTACACATTGAAATAAAAATAAGAATCTAGGGAGCAGGTTCATCTTAACTGTCTGTATTCTTGAATGGAGTGGGAGAGGGAGCACAGACCACCTTTCTATATCTGCTTGTATTTGCCGTAGTAAGGGGGGGGAAATTCAACTCATAAAGTTGGGATTGTCGAAGACAAGTTTATCCCCAGATATTTCATAGTGAGAAGATCCCACTTCAGCGGGTAGCCCTCCCTAAGAGTTTGGGACGGGACATAATTAAGGGTAATGGCCTCCATTTTATGGGTATTCAGGGTATAACCAGAGAGCTCCATGAATTTGTTTAGATGTCGAAATAGGTGGGGGATAGAGGACTCTGGCTCTGTAATATATAACAAAATATCATCTGCATATAAGGCGAGTTTGTGCTCTTCCCTTCCTATAGTAACCCCTTTTATATCCGAGTTCTCTCTAATACTCTGTGCCAGAGGTTCCAAATATAAGGCGAAGAGAATAGGTGACATGGAGCAACCCTGTCGTGTACCCCTACATAATGTAAAGGAGGTAGAGATATGTCCATTGGCCCTAATATAACCCTTTGGTCTGTTATATATTTTAAAAATGGCCTTAATGAATAGTTCAGGAAATCCAAATGCAACCAATACTGCCCTCAAAAAGGGCCAAGAGACTTTATCAAAAGCCTTTTCGGCATCGAGGCTTAAGAAAATGGAGGGGGTTCGGGCGAGGTTCAGATGGTCAATTAAATGGGCAGTCCTACACAGATTATCTTGCGCCTGTCGATTAGGGATAAAACCCATCTGATCTAGATTGATCAGTTGAGTTATAAATTCCTGCATACGTTGAGCAAGGATTGACATGTAGATTTTATAATCGGTGTTTAAGATTGATATAGGACGATATGAGGGGCAAAGTGTCGGGTTTTTCCCTGGTTTGGGAATTACTGATATGATAGCCTGCTCCCAAGAGGCTGGGGAGGGGGGGTTCATCCGTCTGTATTGTTGTATTATATACTTTGTGAAGTTGGGGTACCAGCTGTCCCTTAAAATGCTTATAAAACTCCCCAGGAAGTCCATCTGTGCCCGGGCACTTCGAAGCCTTCAGTCTAGAGATTTCAGTATGGAGTTCCAACTCCGAGATAGGGAATATCAGCCTCGCTTTAGCCTGTCTAGACAGAGAAGGAAGGGAGATCTGTTCAAGGTATTCTACTATTTTATTCTCCCTTGGGGGGGGAAGGGAGGCATACAGAGAAGTGTAGAAGACTCTAAAGGCCTCAACTATTTCCGGAGTCTGGTGTGTTTTACGCCTAGTGATAGGATATATTAGAGTTAATATCACTGCTTTCGCTCTCTGGGATCGCAAACGGGCTGCCAGTAGTCGAAAAGCCCTTGGGCCACCCTCATAAAATTTTTGTTTAAGGAACATGGCCTTTTGTTCTACCTGATAATCCAATAAATTATTTAATTCACCCTTAAGTTTACACATCTTTTTATAGATCTCTGCCTCATACTTAATTTTAAGCTGCGATTCACATGTCTCAATCTCCCCTTTCAGTCTAGATTTTTGGGCCTCTCGCTGCTTTTTATTATGTGCCGAGATGGCAATAAATTTGTCCCTTATTATAGCCTTAAGGGTATCCCAGAGAAGCGGAGCTGATATCTCAGGCGTTTCATTATCGGTCAAAGTCTGTGTTATTGTTTCTGCAATTGCCTCCTTTATCTCAAGGTCTTGGAGAAAGGATGCATTAAGTCTCCAGAATGTTCGTTTACAAAAATCTCCCGGGTTAAGCTGACAAAACACAGGAGCATGGTCTGACAGTGTCCTGTCTCCAATCCAGCTATCCTTTGTCTGCCCAACATATTCTGTGGGAAGTATGATGTAATCCAGCCTAGAGTGTGACTGGTGAGGTACAGAAAAAAAGGTATAATTTCTCTGCCTGGCGTGGGTAGTACGCCACACATCAGCATATCCCAACTCCCCTAGTAACTCCACCACCTTCTTCATGCACCCTTGATTACTTCGGGGGACCACAGAGGAAGAGTCCAACGTTGGATTTAAGACTAGATTTAAATCACCTCCAATGATCATCTCCCCCTCCGCCCACTCCTGCAATCTCACAAAAAATCGGCGGTAAACTTGAAGGTCTGAGCCAGGTGGCACATAAACAGAAGCCAATGTTAAGGTTTACCCTAGGAATCATCCCTTTAAAAGGGTAACATCCTTCCCCATCAACCAGTGTATCTGTTTGCTCGAAGGGCGTCATAGCTGGAACCAGGACCGCCACACCTCTCCGCCTTCCCCTCCCATATGTAGCACAGGCTGTGGCACCGGAACCAAATTTCCCCAGTTTCTGGTGCTCTTTTACTGAAAGATGCGTCTCCTGTAAAAACAAGAAATCAGCGCCTGTCTTTTTGAGAAAAAACAGGATTTTGCTGCGCTTTACAGGATTGGTCAAGTCGTTTACGTTAAATGAACAAAAAGTCGTAGGTCTGGCCGACATTCTAAAAAACAAAACCAAAGGACTCCTCCTCTGTTTCAATCCCGGCACTATCTAACCCACTTTCCCCTTCCGTCAGTACCCCACACCGTCTGTAAAACCCCTTCCTTCCACTCGCCTAGATCGAGCTTATAGTACAAAAATAGTCGACAAGCGAGTCGAAAGCAGGAGCCCAAGCTATATAAAGGGGCAGCCAAGGATCAGAAAGAACAAAGAAAAGAATAAGTACAGAAAGGATAAAATAGAAAAAAAAGGGGGAGGTGGAATTATGTCATAGTTTAAGACAGTAGTCTCTTGCAGTTATCTTAACCTATCAGCTTTATCCTATAAACTTGAAATACAAACACTATTTTAGGCAATAATAATGACTTCCAAGGTAGGGGATCCAAAACCCAGGATTCCTTGCCCTAACCTCTACAAAAGCCGACGTAGTCGGGCTGAGAAGTAGGGGTAGAAGAGCGGTTATGCCCTGAATTAACAGAACCTCTTCAACAAAACTGCTCGCAAGGAGTGGTTTTTTATAAATGACTCACACCACCACAGGTTCACTCGGGTCAAGCTAACTTTTTAAACAACCAAAAAAATAAACCCACAACTTGACCCTCGAGCACCCCAGGGATATTATTTAATCTAACATCTCTATTATTCTTATGTCTTGTAAAGAACCCATTCCTTTTAACATCATATATGTTTGAAGGTTCTATGTTAAAAGTGCTACTTTATGGGGTATTCGTTTAGCGGTTCACGTCCAGCCCTTTAGAGAAGTAGGCCAAAAGAGGCCACGGCGCAGCTTCCCTGCTCAAGGGCTGCTTTCCAACCATGGACGCTCAAGCCCCGGACACAGATATCATCCAGAAACCCCCACACCACCCAAGCACATTTACTCAGCAGAGCAAGTGTCCCAAAATGTCTCACAAAAAAAAAAAACCCTTGTGACATAGAGATAGTTGTCTCAAAAGTCCATTCCTTCCGTCGTCTTCAAGTATCAGCCGAGGCAGCACTGCTCATTTTCTTCAGACGTTCCCCTCGAAATAACTGTTCCAAGGCTTCCTTTGCTTTCCTTAAGGGCCCCAATCTCCCACGCCCATATGACATCTGAGACATCGCAAGCACTGGAGATCTAATCCTCTGCAATCGATCGGCATCTGCTGAAGGTATGGAAATTCTTTTTTTTCTGCAAATCCTCCAAGGCCTTCCCCGGTGTAAGGTATAGCTGGGGTCCCTCCTCCCAGAACACTCGGAGCTTCGCTGGAAATGGGGTCTGGAATTTTATGCCCTTTACTCTCAAAGCTTTCAGAATTGGCACATACAGCTGCCTTGCTTGTTGGACTTCTGGGGCATAGTTATGGTCAAGAGAAATCTTTGATGTTAGGTAGAATAAGTCTTTTTTGCTCCAGATCCTCCGCAGAATATCTTCCTTAATTTTAAAGCTACTCAGCTTGAAGATTATTGAGCAAGGGCGGGCCGTATCGCCCGTCGGTTTCTGCTCTAGTGAGCGATGGGCTCTCTCGATGTTAAGCATGTAATTGGGAGGCAAGTTCAGCACATCTTTTAATAAGTGCCGGACCACACAGGGCCAAAGATCTTTTGCCTGTCGTGCCCCAAGCTGGTACAATGCCCTGAGCTCGCTCATTACATCCTCCACGTCACTAGGAGCTTTCAAATCTATGCTTTACTCTCACCTCTCAGCCTCTAGCTCCTGTGACTGCCTTGACTAATTATTCTTCCCTCATGGCTGTTTTTACTGTTTTTCATCCTCCTCCTCCTCTGCTCCTTTCTTGACAAAGGCATCTGAGTAACTCTAACTACTCTAAGTCTGCTCCCCTCCCCATATCTCCTCCTACCTTTCCCGCCTTGACCATTCCTCCAATGTTTTGTTTTTTCCCTGTGATGTACTGTATTATACTGGCTTATTGAAACCTTTATAATTTGCTGACCATTCTATGTAACATGTCTTGTTTGTTTGTACATTGATGACGTGGAACCTTTGTAAAAGAGCCATTGGCTCAAAGGTAATAATTCCTAGAACAATAAACTAAACTAAACTAAACTAAGTTTTCCAGAAATGCTGTCATGGGAAGCTCTTCAGCCCCCTCGGGAAGGCCGTACAGTCTAAGACTGCTTCTTCTTGATCTCCCCTCGAGATCAATACATTTACTCTGCAGAGCTTCCGCATGTTGAAACAGGGCCTCTATTGCCGTGCCAAGGTAGTTGTCATTTTCTTCCATTACTTTAATTTTATCCTCTGCAGCACTGACCTTGGCATCAGTATTAGAGATTTGCTGTGCCAATGCTTGAAATTCTTTCCTGGACTCAGCTAGAGAGTCCCGAATCTCCCTCAGGACATTTTCGTATCTTGTGCGTGATAGCAGGTCCGCCTCGGCCTCCGTGTCATAGCTCGAGCCCCTTGTGCTGCTACAGGAGCGGCTTCTGCTGCGATCCAGTGTAGTCGGGGGGATTTCTTCTCTACCAAACAGCTTCCTTGGGGATCTATTCGTCGAGGGTAACCCCCACTCTCTTTTACAACCTTCCTTTGCCATTTTCAGTTATTATAAAGGATTAGGAATAGGCAAACTTTATTCCTGGGGTGCAGAGGTTCGTTCTTAGGTTGTTAACTGCTCCGTGGCAGAACCGGAAGTCCGCTGCTAATGAAATTTAAATAGCCATCTGGTGAAGGGTGCTAGCTGAATTCTTTTTGCATTCCAATGTGGATCTACGCAAGTACGTTGCTGCTAATGTGTTGCTAATGAATTTTAAATGAAATTATTGAAATTTAAATAGCCATGAGGTGAAGGGTGCTAACTGAATTCTTGTTTATTAAGTTGCTCGTTGCACTTCTCCAGAGTCTGTCGTTTGTGCACAGTATGAGTTTCTTCCTTGTCTGTGATTTTTGAGCTGATTGCTGTTCTCAGTAAATGCTTGTTTGCAGGATCCGGTTCGTTCGTATTTCAGCTTTTCCAGAGTCTTTCGTTTGTGCAAATTATGAGTTTCTCCCTTGTCTGTGGTTTTTGAGCTGATCACTATTTGCGGTAAATGCTGGTTTGCAGAATCCGGTTCGTTCGTATTTCAGCTTCTCTTTTATTCTGTTATACTGCGGTGAATACAGGATTGACTCTTGACTCATTTCTGGGCATCATTTCCTGAACCACTGGCTGGCTGTTGTAAGCAAAGGACCTCTTCACAAAAAGTAAGCTTCACTATAAGTAAGCTAAATTAAGCATCAGTTTTATATACAGTTCTGTATACAGTTGTGTTAAGAGATTAAACATACTGAGCAGATATAGCTGGCTCACTGGGTTATGGGGGTTGCACATTTCCTTTAATTCCTTCTCTTATTCAGAGCTCTCTTTTATTATTTACATTTCCTTTTATTATTCACAGATACAGTGGCTCTGAGTAAACCACCCCAAAAATTAAAAACAAATGATCTACTCCTATAATTTCAAGAGTGACATATGCAGTGTCAGAGCTCACATTAAAAATGATAAGATTGTAATGCATATTTATATCTGAAATCCACATGATTTTAAATATATTTAATAAACCTTTATTACAAAATGATTTCTGACTAATGGTGATATTATGTATATAGTGTGCATAAATGGATATGCATGTAAGAATGTAAAAAATGGCAGTAATATGTTGAGTGCACAATGGATGGCACGTCACACACGCTGATGTTGCTCTCCACCTGATCTTTAAGTACAGATGTTGCTCACACACCAAAAAAGGTTAGACTGCCCTGCTGTAGAGCATAACATTTTTTTAAATGAGAATGCTGACTTAAAAAAAATATATATCTTGGTGTTGCACCCTCTTATAGCACTTTCACTGATTTATTTCTGTAATTTGTACCGGGCAGCATTCCCAAAAGCGACTGATTGGGAAATGTCAGTCTGTCAAACTAGTGAAACTATGTCATCCGTTTGACACAATTGTAACTCAGTGATTGTGTTGTCTGTATATCCATAGCACTCCCCTCCTCTTACCTTAATGTTATGTACATCTGATAGGCTGCCTGATGCACATGTGACCCAAGATTTAATTTTGATCCCTCCACCAAAGCCCCCTTAGGTTCCCTTTGTCCCCAAAGCTACATGTGCATCTGACCAGACTATAGCACATCACCAAGCTCCCGTGCCAAGACATCCCAGCAAACAATCATAAATTAAGGTAAGGGTTCCCATTACTATGCAGCACAGACAGGAATGAACTTATTTACAGTACTAATATATAGGAGAAATTAGCTATAAATGGTCATCAGGAGGTTGAAATTTATGTACATATATGTATATTTATAGCTAGTTTAGGCAGGCATTATGCAAGCCAAGAAAGCTAGTAATCTCAGCAAGTAAAGAAATAATTCTCAGTATGCTGGGCCTTGCGGTCCTTATCAGCTGTCAGCTTCTATGTTTCTATGCTCCCAATTTGAATTTGGCGTCCTAGTTAATAACCTGCCAGGAGCCCTCCCTCCAGAGCAAGGAATCCAAGACAAGAATGCACCTGCAGTCCCTGATTCAGTGTCTACAGAGCGGCAGGGGCACTCACACCATCACAGCTTATTTTCCCTCACTAGCAATATTTCAAAAGCAGTGCTTATCTGATGGCCCATGCCACTCCCCTCATGTAACGGAGCAGTGCTGGCTGAGTGCCCAGACCAGAGATCCTGACCCCTCACACAGCCGTCACAGAGAGAATGTGGGCTATCAGCCTACAAACAGAGAGCATACATGCCCAACAATATAGTGGCCGAAGTGGCTATTTCCTCACATGAGGCTCGAGTATTTATGCCAAAAAGTACAGTTGTACCTGTATTATGAAGAAACACCAGAAGTTCCAGTTTTACAGACCAAGACACAATTCCAAGGTGAGGCCGTGCTGGCTGAGTGCCTAGACTCAAACCTGTGACCCCTTACGCAGAGGTCACAGTCTATGGCATGCAGATTCCACCAGTCAATCCTCCCACTATGAAACTTGCCTGCACGGTGTTTTCTGGAGTCATGCCAGTTCCCACATAACACACCAGGGGCCATTCCTGAATCTAGCCCAGAGCGAGCCACTCCCAATATGGTGACTGGTGCCATTCCTACAGACCCTTTGTTTATTCCTTTTTACAGGGTCAACATCATGCCACACAAGTTCTTTAAGGGACGACTGCCATGCTGCATGAGTGCACATGTCCCATTGTTCGTGCATGCGCTCTTCGCAGGTGCCATGTTAAGAGTGGTGTCTCGACACTTATTTCATGTGGTGGCCATGTTAAGGTCATTTGGTCTTATATTGGATAATGCAGACCATATAGGGTGGCCATGTTGAGGTTGTGCAAAATGGCAGCCATTTCACTGAGGCCAGCCAGACACTAAGCCATACTCAGCCCCAAGGAGAAGGCATGTTAAGGTCAGACTTGCAGCTGCTATGCACAGACCACAACCAAAGCAAGGGTCATAAAAAGGAGATGTGATTATGTGGCTATTTGTATTATACTGGCGCAGTAGCACCAGTATAGTTAGGTTTGAGTGCAAACGTTTATGTTAAACCCAATTTTTTTAAACCCTACTAATTTTGGATTCATTTAACAGATGTGGATGCAATTTGGCATGCATAATCTCTATAGGAGGGTCTCGATGTGCCAAATATTGTGTGAAATTCGTGTTGTGGTTTTTGAGATACAGAGCATCAAAAAATCCTAAATATATTTGTTTTTGGCATTTCTTTGTCCACCTGTATCTCAGAAATGGCTTTATGTTTTGGTCTGGAATTTTCAGAGTAGAAAGCCTTTGGCTCATAGATGTGCTTTTTGAATGTTTGGGAAAAAAATATTAGTCCTTTCAAAAGTTATTACATTTTTAAATGTCCTATTATTTCCTGTGGGAAATGTATATGTCAGGCATGAAAGTTTCTTTTATGCTCACAGGAGCTATTATTCGAGCAAATATGTTTTTTTTTTTCCACACACTTTTTTGCATGGAGGGTCACATACAGCCATTTTGTTCACAAAAGATACTGTCTTTTCGCATGTAGGGTCACATAGAGCCTGCTGTACTTTCGCAGAGCTTTGTTGTGTCCGCCATCTTGTTTTGCCGTTAGCGAGAAAACAAAAGAAAGGAAAATGTATGAAAATGAATAAAATTGATAAAAGAAACAGAATCTAGCTAAACGGGAGCTGTTTAGCTAGATTCTGATGATTCTTTCTTTAAAGTGTGCCGAGAAACACCTTCTCTGGGCACCCAAAATTCTGGATGCCCAGCTAAGCGAGAGTAGCTCTTCTCTGTGTTCTCTGTATGAGAACAGTGGGATTTTCTTGAGTCCTGCAGCCGCAGCTGGAACTCATGCTGCCGGCTGCAGGTTTATCTGTAGTTTGCCATTTTTCCCTGGTGTCTGTTGGCACCCCCCACCTGCCGATCATTGACCCCTATCCCTGGTGTCTAGTGGCACCCTCCCCTTTATCTTGCCCTGTTGTCTAGTGGCACCCCACCCTTCCACTGTCATAATTTGTATTTAATTAATATAATCTGACATCGGGATGCTCACTCCTGGTGTCAGATACCCCCCCACCCGGCAGTCTCTTGACTTATTGTTTTTGCTGACATCGGGGCCCAATCTCCATGTCAGCAATGGACCCCCGTGCAGTGTGGGACACTGGGAAGTCTACTCCCAGTGTCCACAAATATTTATTTAATTTTTCCCTGGAAACAAGAAAACCATCTCCAACATCTTTTTTTTGTACCTAAAAAAAGAAAACGGTCCCTCATCATCCCTGCTGTCTCCCTTCCCCGTCTCAGCCCTCCCACTGAGCACCCACACCCCCTTACCCTATACTTACCTCCAGAGGTGGTGGGGTGTCGTCTTCTGTGAACCTGGACAGGATTGTCATCTTCTATCAACTGGATATTTGCTGTTAGAAAATGTGGTATGTATGAAAATAGGTGTAGCTTATTTTTGCATATGCTGCATTTTCGAACAGCAAGTAGCCAGTTGATTGGCATACTTGATAAGTACAGAAAAAGCACCTTTGTAGTTGTCCTTCTCCTGTGGTGCAGAGGACAAGGCAGAGGCAAAGAAAATCCAAGGGTTCTGGGTTTGAAACCAGTCTCTCTCTATATTTTTTCCACCTACGATGAACTCCATAAAAGTATGGAGAGTCTGGCCTTGAACCCAGGACCCTTGGATCTCCCATCCCTCTGCCTTGTCCTCTGCACCACAGGCAAAGCAGAACTACAAAGGTGCTTTCTCTGTACTTAGCAATGCTATGAAAGATATGCATGTTTGGCCGTAAGTGGATGCTTAATGTTAGAAAATGCCTGTTTTCACACATACCATACTTTCGACTATTAACTATCCACTTGCGCCCAAACATGCATATTGACAGCCACAAGCCCTCCCCCTTCCCCAGCAGTGTGGGACACTGGATAGCCCACTGCCAGTGTCCCTAGAGATGCATCTCCCCCCCAGTAGTGTGGGACACTGGGGAGCCCACTGCCAGTGTCCCTACAGATGTATGTCCCCCCCACCAGCAGTGTGGGACACTGGGGAGCCCACTACCAGTGTCCATAGACATGCATCACACACCCCCAGCAGTGACACTGGGGAGCCCACTCCCAGTGTCCCGAGTCATGTCTCCCCCCCAGCAGTGTGAGACACTGGGGAGCCCACTCCCAATGTTCCGAGCCATGTATTAACCCCCCAGCAGCATGGAACATTGGGGAACCCACTCCCAGTGTCCTGAGTCATGTCTCCCAGCAGTGTGAGACACTGGGGAGCCCACTCCCAATGTTCCGAGCCATGTATTAACCCCCCAGCAGCATGGAACATTGGGGAACCCACTCCCAGTGTCCCGAGTCATGTCTCCCACCCAGCAGTGTGGGACACTGGGAGCCCACTCCCAGTGTCCCCAAATATGTTTTTTTCTTAAAACCTGTTGGAAAAGAAAACAGTCATCCCACACCCCCTACCCCATACTTACCACCCGAGGTCATCCACTGTCATTTTCTACGGACCGAGACATGTCTGCACTTTTCAAAGCTAAATCGCAAACTGAAGGATCAAAGTAAGTGCCGTATAATGCATTTCAGTGATGTTTTGAACTTATGTTGCTATGTTACCTATTTTCTGGTATTTTTTTTGCCAAATTTTCAACATGGGCTTTTTGGTACTCCACCTCATGAACACTGTCACCGTCATTTTGTTAATTGAGCCCAGAAAGTGATTTCACAGTCAGTGTGCAAAATCACCTTTCAGGACCAGTTAACAAAATGACAGTGCCACTGTTCATGAGGTGGGGTCCCAAAAAGCTCATGTTAAAAATTTGGTGAATAAAGTCCTAAAAATGGTCAAGTTACGCACGTAACTTTGGTAATTTTTATTATTTTCACTCCAAATTTTCAGCATAGCCATTTTTTTCATACCATCTCATGAAAAGTACAGCTGTCATTTTTCACATCCTGCTCTAAATGTGTTTTCACACCTATGGCACGGAATGGCATTTTGACACAGATCTTAACATTTTCACCTATGGGATTTATGAGGTGGGGCCATAAGAAGACTATGTTCAAAATTTAGGGTCAAAATATGAAAAAATACCAAAGTTATGATCATCCATTGCAATTTCAGTATGCCTACTTGTAACTTTGGAAATTTTAAATATTTTGACCCCAGATTTTCAACGTAGCCTTCTTATTGCCAGACCTCATGTATGTCACAGCTGTCATTTTTCAAATCCTTTGCAAAATGTGTTTTGGCACTTGTGGTGCGGAATGTTTTGGCTGGGAGCTGAATATTTTCTCTACTAAATATTAATAATAATAATAATTATCATCTTTGTTTTTACTGTGCCTTTCCACAACCAAGGCGCCTTGACAATAAAATACAAAAAGAGGATACAATAAAACATAAATACAGGGTTTCATAAAATTCAGTAAAATACCATCAGGTTGAGTAGGCTTGATTCCACAGGTAGGTCTTTAGGGCCTGTTTAAACCCCTCCATGGTCGCACACTTCTGAAGCTGTTGGGGTAGAGAATTCCAAAGGGCTGGGGCCACATACATAAATGCATGGGCCCCTGAAGATTTTAAGGAGACCCTTGGAATCTCTAGCAACCCCTTTTCAGCCAAGCGGAGCAATCGCCTGGGGCAGTATGGCACCAGAAGTTCTTTCAGATAGTCTGGGTCAAGTCTTTGTAGGGCTTTGTAAGTCAGAAGTCCGACTTTAAAGGTGATCCACCACTGTACAGGCAGCCAGTGCAGTTTGCGCAGCATGGGAGAAATATAACAGGTCTGAGGAGAACCCGTCAGTAACCAGGCTGCAGCGTTCTGCACTAGCTGCAAGCAGCGGATATCAACCCCTGGTAGCCCTAGATAAAGGGAGTTGCAATAATCAAGGTGCGAGATCACAAAGGCGTGGACCAATGTAGGCAGATCACCAGATGGAACTAGGTGCTTAATCCTGGAGATGTTCCTCAGATGATAAAAGGATGATTTGATGGCTGCCAACACCTGCGATCAAAGTGTCAGCCCGTCGTCAAAGATCACCCCCAGGTTTTGCACCCGTTCAGAGGTAGGGAGCTGGGAGCCACCAAGAAAAAGTCCTGAAGATAAATCAGCTCCTGTCCCCTCTATCCAGCGACCCAGGTCCACAACCATCACCTCAGTCTTCTCCAAGTTCAACCTCAACCAGCTCGAATTCATCCAGTCATGGATTTCAGTGAGGCAGTTGTTAAATATCGAGACAACGCTAGCCTGGTCGGGTGCAAGAGATACGTAGAGCTGGCCATCAACAGCATAAGCAGTGAAACCTCAGCCCATACCTTCTCACACTGTCTTCGAGGGGCAGCATTTGCACTCCGAACAACATGGGGGACAACACTGAACCCTGGGGTACCCAATGTGACAGAGAGAATGGGTCGAAGGAGTAAAGCCCCGACACCACGCTCTGAATTCTGCCAGTGAGGAAAGATGTGCTGGGGTAATAAGATGGCTATGCTGGTAGTTTGGTCATGCATCTATGGAGGGATGTGTACATAGGGTCTCTGCACTCCCACGTTAAAATAAGGAAAATCACAGAGCATGGGAGCGCAGGACCCCCCACTGTGACATGAGGACAGTTATGGAAGATGGGCCCTGCGCTCCCACAGGCAAATAAGGATACAAGTAAATTATCTGAAAAGTAAGGAAATCCATTGCAAAAAACTTAATTGATGCATCAATTAGGTTTGTTAGTAAAGTGATAAAAGCAGGGAAATATGGCGTTTGGGTTTGAAACCCTAACTCCCCACCCCCACCTTGCAGACACTGACAGGCATTGGGGGTGTGCCTTGGGGTTGTTGGCCCTAACGCTTACCCCATTCTCCTATACTGTACCCATCTCAAGTTATTTACTTATGGAATGGGGTGAGATTTAGGGTCGACGACCGTAAGGCACACCCCTGATGCCTGTCGATGTCTACAGGGTGGGGCGCGTTAGGGTTGGAAACCCAATGTCATATTTTCCTAACTTTTGTTGCTTTACCAACAACCCTACCTGATGCATTATTACATTTTTTTGTAATTAATATATATATGCAATAGGTGTGGGTGGATAAACAGTTAAATTCATTTTTTCTCACCGGTGTTAAATGAATGGTGGTTCTAACATTTATTTAACATCTTATTGTCACGTTAACCACTGTTTATTTAATACCCTGCCATCAATCATCAGAAGATGATCCTTCCCGTCCTTGACTACTGTGACATAGTCTATGGTGCCACTCCCAAGTCCTAAATGGCCAGATTGGACACTCTCTTTAATGTCTTCTGTCACTTCGCTCTTGATGCTCCCTCCCAGTCTCATCGTTGTGATCTCTATCATCCCCTGTCATTTCCTCCACTCCTTAAAAGGTGCCTTTCCCATTGCGCCAAACTCACCTCCAAATACTGGCTGGGTGAACTCCCTCCTTACCTCACCACATCTCTTTCAGTCCCACCCCCACACTTCCTGAGATCTTCTGACACTCGCATTTTGGCTGTCCCACACTGCTCCACACTCATTGGACAGTCTGGCTTTTCCTATAGTTTCCTTAAAGTCTGGAACTCCCTCCCCGCTCAAATACACCACTCTTCCTCCTCCTCCTCCTCCTCCTCTCAGTTCTGCCCTACACAACTACCTCTCCTCCAGCTGTTCCTGCTTTAATCCACCTTTCTCTCCCTCCTTTAATGTCTGCTCTAGTTTACCCAACCCATTTCTCTCAATCCTTAAATTTTCTCCGCTTCCTGCCCTTTCTTCCTGCCTCCCTCCATTCCTTCCTACAAATTATCTTATATCCCTGCTCTACCTTTGCCTTGTTCTTCGACCTAGCAGGTGTTCTCAGCATCCTGAAGGGGCCAGATCGTGGTATGCCTCTCTCTCCCTATTTCTCCTCTCCATCACCCCTAGCTTTGCCTTGCTCCACAACTGGCAGGGTTACATACATACATAGACAGTGTCGGCAGATAAGGGCCTATGGCCCACCCAGTCTGCCCATTTGAGCTTGTAAGTTCAGTTTGTTTTCCTAGAAGTCTGTTGCCCCTTACCCCTGACCTCCAGAAATCCTTTATGTCTATCCCATGCATTCTTAAATCCCGTGATTGTTTCAGCCCCCACCACTTCCTCTGGCAGGGTGTTCCACTTGTCCACCACCCGTTCTGTGAAGAAATTCTTTCTCATGTTTCCTCTGAATCGTCCTCCCTCCAACTTCATCCCATGCCCTCTAGTCCTGGAACAAACATCTTTTTCGCTTAAAAATAGTGTTTTCCTGCACCCTGTTCCTCCCTGTAAGATACTTGTATGTCTCTATCATATCCCCTCTCTCCCTCCTCTCCTCCAGGGAGTACATGTTCAGTTCCTTCAACCTGTCTTCGTAGGACTTGTGATGCAATCCGTGCACCATCTTTGTTGCCCTCCTCTGAACCTTCTCTACCCTATGTCCTTATGTAGGTATGGTCTCCAGAACTGTACACTGTACTCCAGGTGGTTCTCAGCATCCTGAAGGGGTCAGATCATGGTTTGCCTTTCACCTCCTATTCCTCTTCTCCATCTCCTCTATATTTTCCTGTTCCATCCCCTGGCAGGGTTCTCAGAATCCTGAAGGGGTCCAACCTTAGCATGCCTCACCCTCCTTCACCCCTCCTCTACACCCCCTCCTCCCCTCCACTATGTCTGTATTATACTGACAGCCCTGAACTTCATTGCACTTGTACCTTATTTTGCACTTCTGCTGTATTGTTGATTATTGTACTGTCAATGCTGATTCCAACCCGGCTTTCCCCAAAATTGTTGTATACTATTATTACACTGTTTTCTAGCTACTCCCTTGCTCCCTTCCCCGGTTAGTCATTGTGTATTTATACAATCTATGCATCTCCTAGTTGCATGTTAACCAAATGTGTATTTTGTTATATTGTATCAATCTCTGTAATTATCTGCATGTTCCCCCACCCCCCAGATCGCACCGCGATATGAGCAACTTGTTCAGTGTGCCGTCCTGGTGAAACATTTCAATAAGTAAATGGATAAATAAGTCATCACCCTCTCCTGCTGGCAGTACTTGCAGTTACTTTCATTTTCTTCTAACCCCCTCCCCCCAACTCATCCCCTCAGCAGCTCCCTCTGTACCTATTTATATAGTGGCACCATAAAGAAGCCATCACTTCAGCACGTCCACTTAATTCACAAAACTGTTTTTCTCCCTTTCAAAACAGGAATCTTGTTGTTTTCTTCATTCCCCCACACTACAGCCGATCCCATAGCTGGCCACCATCACACTGCTTTACTTCTGCGCCCACCCCCGCCATGTGCACCCTCCAGAATGAACTGCTGCCACCAAAACCACAGCCCAATCACCAATAGTGAATTTCTATCCTGCACTCACCATGCTGTTAGCAGCTTATTTTCATTCTCTGTTAAGCCACTCCAGCTTGTTGCAGCGTGTACTTGGTTGCCCCCCCCGGCGCGCGCATACTCACACCTCATCTCCAACTCTGGTCCCAATATTGTATCCCGGTGTAACCCCCCTATAAATGGGAGGGTTCCTAAAAGCCTCCTAGGAGCTGCCTAAGTGTTCCCCCTGGTGGCTGGCGTTCAGCACTTAAGCCGTTTGAAATGGTTCAGTGAGTGCTTGTAGAGCCTCCACGTACTGTCCCTTTAAGAGCCGTCTATTTGCAGACAAAATCATTGTTTATGAGGGGGACTGTGTGTTTCCCTGCTCGAGTCCCACTCGAGCTGTACTGTAATTGCCCCTCTTTGTGGTCGCTGAAAGCGCCAGGGGAGCCCCCTCGATAGGTGTAACTATTTGCCTGAAATCATTTTGAGTGATAGTGAAAATACAGTTTTGTTTAACCTGCCTTTGTTGTAGATGGGACTCTGTGTGCTGTGCCCCCTCCATCTTGGACCAGGACAGTTCGAGGGGTCCAATAGGAGCGAGAAGGTATCTAATCTGGAGTAAAAAGCAGCCAACCAGAAACCAGGACTCTAGATGGAGCCGGCTGACAAATGGGGACACAGCTTGTAATTCTGGGAAGTGGCATTCTGGGCCATGGCGCCGGTTTGCACCAATGAGGGCAGTAATAAGTGACTGGCATCTGCAGCCCTCCAATGGGATCGGGTGGTGCCCGAATAGAGACTTCCCCAACTGCCAAAGGCGAGAGACGCTGTGGCTGTGAGCGAGGAAGGAACCCCTGGGCTTCTGCGCCGTTAAGTCTTCGCGCAGGAAGCGCGTGTGTGTGTGGTGAAGGCCAATTTCGGGCGGCTCGGTCGCCGTTAGATTCGGACTAAATTCGCAAGGCAGCGGTCAGAGGAGGCTGTGCAGGAGCGCAGATATCTACCAGGCTCACCCTGTAGAGGACTGGAGAATCTGTTGAATCACGCTTGGTCTGTCAGGACAGTGAAGCTGCAGTGAGATGCCCGTATAGCTGTGAGTTCAGTCGGGTCCTAGGAGCAGCTGCCTGGTATGGTAGCCCTCTGTTGTTTTCCATATAAATGTGTGAGGAGGCCTTTGAAGCTCAGGCTCAGCCCTGCAAGTGGTGAAAGAGTGGCTCCCTGCTGGAGTTGTGAGTCCTGAATCAGGATAGCTCCCTGTTAAAGGTTACAAACAAAGGCAAAATCATTTTGTTGTATTGCTGACTGCACTAATTGGGCTTTCTGGCTCCATCTGATCTGCTCAGGAATTAAATGCTCGCTTGTGTCAGGGCCCCAACCAGCTGCATCGAGGAACTAGCCATTAGGGCTTGGGTATCCGTAGACAGTAATTAATAGGTTAGGCCTGTGCAGAGAGCCATAGGTAGATTTTCTTATACTATAGTGGTAAGCTAATCAACCTGATTCCCCCCGGTCCTTGTTATCTCCCCTCAAATAATCAGATTGCGTGTTTTACAAAAGTACACTGGCTAGTCTGTATATCAATGGTGAAATACTGCACAGTGAATGTGGTGTAACTGTACCTTACTTTCCAGGGGGTCCCCGGAGTGAGCTGACTGGTTCGAGCTGGGGGGTAAGTGTATATGGTAAGGACACTGAAATTGAACTGCTTGGGCCACTAGTGGGAAGAAAGGGGGGTTGCAGCGACCCAGAGGGCTGTGACCGACTCAACCTCGACTGTTCTAACCCCGACCTCTGGGTGGAGGCACCCGGCAACGGATCTGGGCCCCTCACCCTGCTACAGTTAGGGCAGGCAGGGGTAGTAGCCCTTAGGATAGTGCCCCCTTGGGGTTACAAATTGGAGGCACCGCTAGGATTAGCGTCCCCTAGTGGCCGAGTGGGTGAAGTGCATAAATATGGATAAGCTAACGGGAAAACTTGAAGAGGATATCATAGCTAAGATTAAGCTGGACCCTATTAAGACAGTGGTACACAAACTGATGGGGTGGGGTTAAGCCGAAGAGCTGGACTCTCAGAGAATTGTGTTACTACTAGATGTACCTCTGGGGATAACGACTGCTGACATTATTTCTACCACGGAGCGTGTTAAATGTTTGGGCAAGGTAGAGGTGAAGGGGCATATGGCTGACCTGCTCGATCAGACCTTGCAGGTGTTACTTTTGTGTAGTCTAGCCATCGACCCCGAGGGGGTACCCCCAGTGATTTACCCGGAAGGTGCCCAACAGGGGTGGAGGCTTGTTCACATCCGGAGTGGGTCAGTCACTCCCGGGGGGTCTCCCCAGACTGATAGTTTAAAAGATAAACTGCTTAAATTACAGGCTGTGGAGGGGAGGACTACCCAAGAGTTACTGCAAGCGTTGGACCTTTCTAGTGAACCCACCCCCCAGGTTTCCCCCGGTACCTCTCCCTGTCCCCCAAAACTTCTATTTTGGCTCCACCACCCCTAGTGGTTCCCCCTATACAGCTAGATTCTTACCGTAGGCCAAAACTTTTTCCTGGCACAGTGCCAGTGCCTTCGAGGGAGGATGATTTGGAGGCGTGGATGGACTACGCCACCCCCTTAGTCCAGGAGTGGCAATACTCTGAGGGGGAGAAATGAAAGAGACTGATGGAGAGTCTGTGGGGCCCAGCTTTGGAAGCCATTAGGTTCTTGCGGGCCACTAGCCCAGAAGCTACCGCAGCAGAGTACCTTTCTGCTTTAGAGGGAGTGTTTGGGAGTACAGAAACTGGTGAAGACTTATTATTGAAATTCAAGTCTGCCAAGCAATGGAGGAATGAGAAGTTGTCCGCCTTTGTTACTAGGGTGGAACGGGCCTTGCAGAAGGCCTATCGAAAAGGGGGGATCACAGCCTCAACCTTCAACCAGGCCAGGTTGGAACATGGTTTGAAGTCTGCTAGATTTTCCAGTGTGATATTGTTAAAACTTAAGTTACATGATAGACGGGCTGCCTCGCCTGAATACTGTCAATTGATGAGAGAGAGAGATTATAGAAGTAGAGACTGATGAGGAGGGGTGGGAACCCTATGTGGGGGCTGTGAATCTGAGCCAAACCCCTGAGGGTAGTGCACCCGATGAGACCCACCTTTCAGGGGGGCCTGATGTGTCCCCAGAATTACAGGGAAGGGTGGGGGTGCATGCTATTTCCTCTGATCCCCAAGTAGAAAGTGAGTTGAGGGCCGAGGTCAGAAATTTACGAGAACTGGTGAGGGACTTGAAGCAATCCACTACCCACCCTGTTAGGTCTGGGGAACCTGAGTTATCTAGAAACCAGTGCCCTGGCCCAGGGGAACCCCATCGCCCCCCGGAGGGCCCCCAGCAGATAAAGTATTCCCCTCCCAATAGAGACCCTCGGGACCCCAAGTTCTGTTACCATTGTGGGGCGGATGGACACTTTCAGACTGAGTGCCAGTTGCCGGAGAATTTAAGGAAGGTCAACAGTAGACTGATCACTTGGCATCACAGGGCCCACGTCTGACCCCCCAGGAAGGGCTTTGTGACCCGGGGCAATGCCCAAGCTACTGTCAATGCTGTGCTTCCTGAGTGGTCTGATGTCGTCGGGCCCTCGATTGAGGCCCCAGTGCGAGTAAATGGGATTCCCACCCTAGCTGTATTAGATAGTGGCTCTCAGGTAACCATCATGTTTCAGGACTGGTATCAGACACACCTCCTTGAGGTGCCACTACAACCCTTGGATGGTCTACATGTATGGGGGCCGAGTGACAAGGCTTATCCATATTTGGGGTATATCCGGATCTGGTTGTCATTTCCTACTTCTGTGGCTGGAGGGAAACAGGTGGAAACCTTGGCTTTAGTCTGCCCCCCCCCCACTGGACTGTATGATGGGGTACCCCTGTTGATTGGGACAAATGCTCATATTTTGGTCGATTAGCCCAATTGAGTTCAGAAAAGCAAGCGTTTAGGACTGGGCGAGCCCTAAGGATACCCGCTATGATCCAAAAGGCCTATGAAACTCAGAGTAAGGTTAGCCAGGAGGAACCTGAAGGCCTGGTGGGTGTAGTATGGAAAAAGGATCCGGCACCGTTGATACTTGCCCCAAATGCCCAGTGTGTTTTGCAAGGGGAATTCTGAATGAGAACAGATGTTAAGAATAAGTTATTGATGTTGGATGCACCCGGGGAGGGAAGATTGCCAGAGGGACTGCTGGTTAAACCCAGCATTTTGCCTGCTAGAGCCCAGGCTTACACCAGGAGGGTGATGGTTCAAGTTCATAATGTGTCTGACAAGGAGATTTGAATAAAAAGAGATTGCACCCTGGCAAGTGTACATTGCGCAGATACTGCAGTGCTGCCCAATAGCAAGGGTTTGAAGAAGGATGACAGAGTAACTCCCGACTTGTTTGATTTTGGTGACTCCCCGTTGCCTGCTGAATGGAAAGTGAGGATCAGTGAGAAGCTTGACAAAAGAGACCAGGTATTTTCCCTAAAAGAATGGGACGTGGGATGTGTGCAAGGGGCTGAGCACCACATCCGGCTGCATGATGAAAGGCCTTTTCGAGAGAGATCTCGGCGCCTGGCTCCGGCTGACATAGACGATGTGAGGCGGCATTTGCAAGAGATGCTTGCTGCTGGTGTGATACAAGAGTCCAGGAGCCCCTATGCTTCCCCCATTGTAGTAGTGAGGAAAAAGAATGGGGCAGTGCGGATGTGTAGATTACCGTACCTTGAATCGGTGGACCATCCCAGACCAGTACACCATGCCACGCATATAGGACGCCTTGGATTGTCTAAATGGCAGTAAGTGGTTCTCTGTGTTAGACCTCCGCACATGGGTACTATCAGATCCCGATGGCCCCAGAGGACCGAGAGAAGACTGCGTTCATTTGCCCCCTAGGTTTCTATGAGTTTATCCGGATGCCTCAAGGGATTTCAGGTGCCCCAGCTACCTTTCAGCGCCTGATGGAACGTGCTGTGGGGGACATGAATTTGCTCGAGTGTTTGGTTTACTTAGAAGATTGTCATAGGGTTTTGGCAGCTTGTTGGAAGAACATGAATGTCAATTCTTCAAGGTCTTGGATCAGCTGGAGGATTTCGGCTTCAAGCTATCTATAGACAAGTGCCAATTCTTCCAAACTTCTGTGAAGTATGTGGGCCACATAGTAGCCACTGAAGGCATAGAGACTGACCCCAGCAAAGTGGAGGCTTTGACTACTTGGCCTCATCCAAAGAATTTGAAAGAGCTGCAACAGTTCCTGGGGTTTTGTGGATATTATAGGTGGCTTGTCAAAGATTATTCTCGAGTGATCCGCCCCCTCCTCAACCTTACTCAAGGGTACCCTCCCACACACACAAAGTATAAGAAAGTTGTGCAGTCTGAGACGGAGAAGAAGTATTTTCGGCCGAATGATGTGTTTGGAAACCGCTGGACTACTGAGTGTGAGGAAGCTTTCTATGACATCATATATCAACTTACCCATGCCCCAGTGCTAGCCTATGCTGACCCAGCCAAGCCGTACGTTCTCCATACTGACGCCAGTCTACAAGGATTGGGGGCTGTGTTATATCAGGAGTACCCGAACGGTCTAAGACCTGTAGCTTTTGCCAACAGAAGTCTGACTCCTTCAGAAAAAAAATATCCAGTGCACAAACTAGAGTTCCTGACTCTGAAGTGGGCCATTGTTGATCAATTTCATGACTAACTGTACGGTGCCAAGATATTGGTAAAGACTCATAACAATCCTCTGACCTATGTGCAGACCTCAGCCAAGTTGGATGCCACTGGCCATAGGTGGCTCTCTGCATTGGCCACCTACGACTATGCTGTTGAGTACAGAGCAGGTCTAAACCATATAGATGCAGATGCTCTCTCTCTCTCTTGGAGGCCTATGCCTCAAACCGACTGGGTCAGGTTGTCAGAACCTGACATAAGAGCCCTTTGCCAAACATTTGACAAGGAGGAACAGGTGTTTCCTGATGCTGTGGACTGCATGGTGGATTGCTTGGGGCCATGCGAGAACTGCATACCTGCTGCTTACTGTCATTTTTCTGCATTAGACACTAGTTCGCTGCCCCAATTCAACAGTGATAGTCTCCAACAGGCTCAATCCCGAGACCCCATGATAAAAGCTGCTTTGGAGGCTTTGCAGGCAGGGAGAGACATGTCCAAACTGCGTTCCACTGACCTAAGGATGGCCTTGTTATACAAAGAAGGTTCAAAGTTGAAACTGATTAACCAACTACTATACGGGGAGACTGTGGACAAAGAGGGCCGGGGTAGACAAACAACAACTGGTGTTGCCCACTGCTTTTAGAGAACTGGTGTTGATGTCCCTGCACAATTACATGGGACACCTCGGTATAGACCGAACCCTTGACTTAGTGCGGTCCCGATTTTATTGGCCCAGAATGGGTGCTGATGTGGAGCAGTATATCAGGACTTGTAGCTGGTGTTTACAAAGAAAGACTCTGCCCCAGAGGGCTGCTCCCCTGGTTAACATCAGTACTAGTGCCCCTATGGAACTGGTCTGCATTGATTTCCTGAGTCTAGAACCAGACCTGAAAAACATCAGCAACATATTGGTAGTCACTGATCATTTTACGCGTTATGCACAGGTTTTTCCTACTAAAGATCAGAAAGCAACCACGGTGGCTAAAGTACTTGTTGAGAACTTCTTTGTCCACTATGGGGCCCCCCAGAGAATCCATTCCGACCAGGGAAGGGACTTTGAGAGCCGCCTGATTAAAGAAATGCTATCCTTGTGGGCAGTACGAAAATCAAGAACCACCCCATATCATCCCCAAGGAGATCCCCAACCTGAAAGGTTTAACCGCACATTGCTTGATATGTTGGGCACACTGCAACCTAAAGACAAGCCTAGATGGAGCCAGCGGATTAGCACCTTGGTACATGCTTATAACTGCACCAAAAGTGATGCCACTGGATTTTCCCCATACAGACTGATGTTTGGGAGAGAAGCTAGACTGCCAGTGGATGTGTGCTTTGGGGTTTCCCCTGATGGAGTACAAGCAGCAAATCATCTACAGTATGTGCAGAAGTTGAAGGCCAAATTAAACCATGCCTACCAGCTGGCCCAGACCATGACCGCTAAACGAAACCTGGCCAATAAGGAGAGGTATGATAAAAAAGTAAAAGCGTTGGAACTGAGAGAAGGGGACAGAATGCTACTGAGGAATTTGGGATTGCATGACAAACATAAGATTGCTGACAGATGGCATCACCTCCCTCATATTGTTGTGGGAAAACTGGCAGATTTACCTGTATATAAAGTGCGGCCTGAAAACAATTCAAAAGATGTGAAAACTATACACAGAAATCATCTGCTGCCAATCGGGCAAATCTTGATTGAAGCTGAATCTCCCAATGCCCCCCACCCCCGGCCTATGACTAGATCTGCTGCCAAGAAAAAAAACAGACCACTTGATTCTTCAGCAAGCCAAATAAGAGGGCCTTGTCTAAACCCCTCTGATGAAGATGATCGTCAGTCTGTGTCTGAAGACAATGAGAACAATATTGAATACTATCCCTTTTATGAACTGAGCCAACTGTTTCGGGGCAATCCCCTAATTAACTCTGGAGATGAAGTTGGGCTTTCTGGACTGTCTGAGCCCCCAGCTCTGTCTCCGGAGCCAATGCTCCCAGAGGATGAAGTAAGCAGCTGCAAAGCCCAAAGGGTGGGATCCTTGAGCCTGGCTGAACTGTCTGGCCTGGCTGAACTATCTGACTTTTCAGAAGAAGGAAGTGATGTGGGGGAACAGGCCAGTGATATGCCGGAACCTGAAGAAAATTTTGAGTGCCCTGATGGTTCCCTGCCAGTACCCGAAATGTCCCCAGCTGAGCCAAATAGTGTGGGTTCTAAAATAGAGGGCCCTGTTCTCGAAGGTGCTAGGGGCCCTGGGTCTCCTTCCCCTGTGGAGGTTCCGCCTACTAATCTAAGTGAGGCTGAAATGGAATCGGGGCCTGTAGCAGGTTTTTCCGAGATCCCTAGACACACCGGCTGAGAAGTACGGCCTGTAGTAAGGTTGAGTTATGAGTCCCTGGGTCAGCCTGTGGACCTGCCTTTAAATGTAGTCCATAAAGGGGTGTATGTGTCCCTGAGCTCCTTGCCCAAATTAGTTTTGGGGGACGATGGCCAGCTGTTAGTATTGCCCTTTAAATATGGTATCCCTGTCCCAGTTAGCCCGCAAGTAGCTAACAGGGAAGGGCCCCCTCTTTCCAGGTGTCATGGACAGGAAGTAATGACCTGACTTATAAAAGAAACAGGTTGCCTGTATGAGTAATGTTGTATAACCAATAGTGAACTGTAATACAGTATTAATGTAAGTAACCTTAGGTGATGTGCTGTTAGTGTAACCTGTTTTGCCTTAAAGTGATTTAAGGGTAACTACTTGACGTGGACACCAAGTTCTTTCTAGGCCAGGAAGGGTGTAACCCCCCTATAAATAGGGGTTCCTAAAAGCCTCCTAGGAGCTGCGTAAGTGTTCCCTCTGTTGGCTGGCGTTCGGCACTTAAGCTGTTTGAAATGGTTCGGTGAATGCTTGTAGAATCTCCACGTACTGTCCATTTAAGAGCCGTCTGCTTGCAGACAAAATCATTGTTTATGAGGGGGACTGTGTGTTTCCCTGCTCGAGTCCCGCTCGAGCTGTACTGTAATTGCCCCTTTGTGGTCGCTGAAAGTGCCAGGGGAGCCCCCTCGATAGGTGTAACTATTTGCCTGAAATCATTTAGAGTGATAGTGAAAATGCAGTTTTGTTTAACCTGCCTTTGTTGTACATGGGACTCTGTGTGCTGTGCCCCTCCATCTTGGACCAGGGCAGTTCAAGGGGTCCAATAGGAGCAAGGGGGTATCTAATCTGGAGTAAAAAGCAGCCAACCAGAAACCAGGACTCTAGATGGAGCCAGCTGACAAATGGGGACACAGCTTGTAATTCTGGGAAGTGGCATTCTGGGCCATGGCGCCGTCTTGCACCAATGAGGGCAGTAATAAGTGACTGGCATCTGCAGCCCTCCAATGGGATCGGGTGGCACCCGAACAGAGAGACTTGCCCCAACTGCCAAAGGGCAGAGACGCTGTGGCTGTGAGCGAGGAAGGAGCCCTGGGCTTCTGCGCTGTTAAGTCTTCGCGCGGGAAGCGCGTGTGTGTGTGGTGAAGGCCACTTCGGCAGCTCGTCATGATTCGGCTCCAAATTCGCTGGGCAGTGGTCAGAGGAGGCTTTGCAGGAGCGCAGATACCCACCAGGCTCACCCTGTAGAGGACTGGAGAATCTGCTGAATCGTGCTCAGTCTGTCAGAACAGTGAAGCTGCAGTGAGATGCCCGTATAGCTGTGAGTTCAGTCGGGTCCTAGGAGCAGCTGCCTGGTATGGTACCCCTCTGTTGTTTTCCATATAAATGTGTGAGGAGGCCTTTGAAGCTCAGGCTCAGCCATGCAAGTGGTGAAAGAGTGGTTCTCTGCTGGAGTTGTGAGTACTGAATCAGGGTAGCTCCCTGTTAAAGCTTAAAAACAAAGGCAAAATCATTTTGTTGTATTGCTGACTGCACTAATTGGGCTTTCTGGCTCCATCTGATCTGCTCAGGAATTAAATGCTAACTTGTGTCAGGGCCCCAACCAGCTGCATCGAGGAACTAGCCATTAGGGCTTGGGTACCCATAGACAGTAATTAATAGCTTAGGCCTGTGCACAGAGCCATAGGTAGATTTTCTTATACTGTAGTGGTAAGCTAATCAACCTGATTCCCCCCAGTTCTTGTTATCTCCCCTCAAATAAATCAGATTGCTTGTTTTGCAAAAGTATACTGGCTAGTCTGTGTATTAATGGTGAAATACTGCACAGTGAATGTGGTGTAACTGTACCTTACTTTCCAGGGGGTCCCCGGAGTGAGCTGACTGGTTCAAGCTGGGGGGTAAGTATATATGGTAAGGACACTGAAATTGAACTGCGTGGGCCACTAGTGGGAAGAAAGGGGGATTACAGCGACCCAGAGGGCTGTGACTGAGTCAACCTCGACTGTTCTAACCCCGACCTCTGGGTGGAGGCACCCGCCAACGGATCTGGGCCCCTCACCCTGCTACAGTTAGGGCAGTCAGGGGTAGTAGCCCTTAGGATAGTGCCCCCTGGGGGTTACACCATAACTATCACTTCCACAATAACAGTACATGTTTTTTTTTATTTAAAAGCTTTTATCTTGGCACTTCTTATGTGATTGTCTCTACATTTCCTCGCATCTGTCCTCGGTCTGTCCACCAGCTTGCTTCTGCTCCTTCCCGGTCCGGGACTGAACTGATTCCAACTAAAACCACATAATGTAGGATGACTCAGATAAATACTCCTAGATACAGGATCAACCAGATATTAAAAATCTTCTACGTGGTAAAAGGAAATAAAAAAGAAAGTACTGGCACAGTAAAACAATAGTGACTTCTCGCAAAGCGAGAAATGGAGCTGCCATGTTTTTTCAAACTGTCTAACCCTCCCACATCTGTACAGTGACCAATCAAAACATGCAATGTCAACCTTCTGACATCACATCCCTACTAACCATGCTAGCTTCCGTAGCAACAAGGTCTAAAAGCGGTGCAGTAACACACAGGATCACAAACAAAATCCCATTTATTTTATTAAAAAACACAATCAAAATTAAACAACACAAAATACAAACTCCAAAATAAAACTACAACCCTATTGCATAACTGAAATATGCAATGGGGACATCATGGAATACATGATTTATGTGCACACGAGCAGTTTGACCTCGGAAACCTCACTCATGGATTATGCAACTTGTGCGGTTAACCAAGGTCAAACTGCTCCTGTGCAGATAATTCATGTATACCACTGCCCTCATTGTATATCCTATATACATATATATCTATATATATATATATTTATATATATATATATATATATATATATATATATATATATATTTATATATATATATATGTATGTATATGGATATGTAGAGGACCTGTGTGATACGTGATTTATGCACGCAAGTGCTGTTTGACCTTAGGTAACCTCACAAGTGGCGTAAGCCATGAGTGATGTGGCCAAGGTCAAACAGCATGAGTGTGCATAATTCATGTATCACACAAGGTCCCCTCTGCATATTTCATTTATGCAATAGGGCAAGACCTTGTGTGTTCGGTTATTTTTGGTTTAGTCTTTTTTTTTTCATTTTGTGATTCGTCATGGAGTTTGTGGATTTGTTTTGTGAAAAAGTGTTACTGTGCTTCTTGAGAGCCCTGTTGCTAAGGGTGTTGCCATGGATGCAGCATGTTAACATCACTGCTGTTGTAGCCATTTATTGGTTCAGAACACAGCTTTCGAAATATTTCCTGCAAACATGGTGGCTATGTTTAGCACGGAACTTGAATGGTGTTCAGGCGCATGTTTCAGCCAAAAAACATGCAAGATGGAGTTACTATTTAGTTGCATTTAGCATCTAGCACACAATAAATTTTATTTTCATCTGGTGTCATGTGTGTAAGGTAACGAGGTGGGGATGGGACGGAGCATGCTGTAAGAGCTGGAGCACCATGGAGAAAAGAAACGGGAAACCCAAGCTGTTTCACTCTTCAGCCTGCAAGTGTTCTGCAAATTTTTAACAAAAAAGCACATTAGGTGGAAACAGGAAAAGCAGTTCTGTTTCAACATTTTTTTTAAAGCACTGTCTCTGTGTGGAGTGAGAGAGGGCACGATATGCAGTGAGGGCGATGTGAGCAGGACGAAACAGGGGAAGCAGTTTTGTTTAAAAAGAGAAACATTTTTTTAAAGTGCTATCTCCGTGTAGAGTGAGAGGGGGCACGATGTGCAGTTAGGGCAACGTGAGCAGGACGAAACAGGGGAAGCAGTTTTGTTTAAAAAGAGAAACTTTTTTTAAAGTGCTATCTCCGTGTAGAGAGAGGGCACGATGTGCAGTTAGGGCAACGTGAGCAGGACGAAACAGGGGAAGCAGTTTTGTTTAAAAAGAGAAACATTTTTTTAAAGTGCTATCTCTGTGTAGAGTGAGAGGGGGCACGATGTGTAGTTAGGGCGACGTGAGCAGGACGAAACAGGGGAAGCAGTTTTGTTTAAAAAGAAACATTTTTTTAAAGTGCTATCTCTGTGTAGAGTGAAAGCGGGCACGATATGCAGTGAGGGCAACGTGAGCAGGACGAAACAGGGGAAGCAGTTTTGTTTAAAAAGAGAAAAAAATTTTTAAAGTGCTATCTCTGTATAGAGTGAAAGTGGGCACGATGTGCAGTTAGGGCGATCTGAGCAGGACAAAACAGGTGAAGCAGTTTTGTTTAAAAAGAAATATTTTTTTAAAGTGCTATCTCTGTGTAGAGTGAGAGCAGGCACGATATGCAGTGAGGGCGATGTGAGCAGGACGAAACAGGGGAAGCAGTTTTGTTTAAAAAGAGAAACATTTTTTTAAAGTGCTATTTCCGTGTAGAGTGAGAGGGGGCACGATGTGCGGCGAGGGCAATGTGAACAGGACTGGCTGTTGTCTACATGGGGTTTGTTTTAAAAGAAACTGAGTTTTTTTAGTGGGCTGGAGCATTTAGGAACTGCAGATCAGTTGATGTGGACTGTAGTGGATTACCAGTGCGGTCAGTAACAAAAATAAAAATGAAAGTGAGGGAAAGTAGTGCTGGCAGGTGGGAGGGAACTAGTGACGTAAAAACTGTATAGATAAACAGTCTGTGATGTAGGAACTGTGTGAAGGAATAAACAAACAACTGTGTGTATAAATGAAATTTATACATACAGTTACTCAGATAAATGGATTTATCACACTCTGTTTACGCCCACCACATTGCATAAATGTGTGTGTGTATATATATATATATATATATATATATATATATATATACCTATATATTTATAGGTATATATAGTAGTAGTTACAGAAATGGCATGCCGATCTTTGCTGACACACACAAAGCCATCCTTCATAAGTGGGATGTCACTTATAATAGTATCTGTCTATACGCCTCCTCATCATCACGGCTTAAGCACCACTGCCAACTGTACAGGGACCTGAGCTGGTTATCCCCCTCAGCTTGCCATCAATGCTCTCTTGGCTACCTGATTGACTCTGTACTCAGAAACCAGACCCCTTCAGCGCTCGCAATGTTGCTGGTGCCTCAAACTTCCTCCTATAGACTACGATCAGTAGATGAATCCCTGCTGAATGTACCTAGATGTAAAACATCAAAAGGCTCTTTTGCCTTCAATCTCTCTGCTCCTAAGCTTTGGAACTCTCTCCTCCAAGCACTTTGAATATCTGGATCCCATAACGGCTTCAAAAAGGAGCTGCACTTACAGCTATCCCTTGCTGATCTCTGCACTTGTGTTAATCCTCCCTAATCCACTCACCCGCCAGATGTTGCCTGGCCTAACTTTAACCTCCCTACCTAATAGCATTTCTTACCCTACTATCTCCTTGAGACCTAATCTACGCAAACTCCCCCCCCACCTGAGTCTTGTTTCAGAGGCTGTGATAATGCATCCTGCCCAGTCAGGAATTTGCCTTTGCCTTGTTTTGCTGCCTATTTAAATCTTCATTGTTGTGACTAATTTGAACAATATTTATTTGCTGCTATGTTGTGGTTTCTCTTCCTAGACTGTGTAGGTTTTCTCTGCCTAAACATTCTATGTGAATTGCATTGATTGTTATTGTCCTGGCTGCATGTGTTCATTACTACTGACTGTTTTGACCTATGCTATTGTAATTTCATTGTACTCATGCTATGTACCTATCTTTGATTGTTGTACTCTTCCGGGTCATGCCTGAAAATAGTCATTTCATGGCTAGTGCACCTACCCGGTTAACAAAAACTAGATAAATAAATAAATTAAAAGTTTACTGTTAACGAGGTATACTGTTCGGTACCACCCCCTGCCATGCATTAGAGAGCTCCCTGCAGTGCGGTAGCTTGTTGCTGTGGTATTTATTGCCGGATTCCAGCTGGTGTTTAAATGTGCTTGTAACATGACCAAAAAAGAGACACATGAATGGAGTACATGGACTGGAGGAAAGACAACACATGGTACATTCTGAAGCGGGGATTAATCCACTAGTAATGCCTGCCTCAGAATGTCTCAATGTGCTCAGCGAGACTGGGAGCGAGCAGCAGCAAAGAGTGGGGGAGTGTGTCACTTGTGCACGTGCTGCCGAAATCGTGAGCGCAGGCGCCACGCAATCTCAAGAAAGCAATGGGTAGCGGACTGTGAACGGAGCGATCAGGGCGCTGGGCAGCGCTTATCGTTGTGCAGTACATAGACTTGAAAAAGCCTGCTGTCAGTAATGTAAGTCTGTGTGAATCGGGAGACAGGCCATGATATATCAGTGAGTAGAACATAGTGCATTGTGGTGGTAGGAGGAATATTTGCATACACTCAGCGGGTCAATCAAATGAAATCCGAGGTATGCAAGTATGTGATATCTTCCCACAATCCAGTAGTGAAGGTGACACAAAAAACATTGAAACGAGTGTAAAGACCTGTGGAAAAACGAGTGAAAATGATGTTGTACGTCCACATGTCTCACAAACGACGTGTTAACCCCACGAAAAAAAGTAAGAGAAAGTATGCGCCTCAATACTAACAAGTAGAGAAGTTAGAGTGTGCATGCGCCTGGTGGAGGTCGATATATATGCACAAGTACACAGACCAGCAGCAGTTCAAATAATAGAACATAGTATGGAAACTTCCTGTGTACTAATATGTCACATACCAGTGACTTCAAACATTACCTAGTTTGAACTTGCCATGTTATAAGCGCATTAAGCCACGGCGAAGGTGGCATCTACTGGGGGATTAATGCATGGTTGGGAGGGTTGTGGCACGAGGCCACAGGCTACCATGAGCTATCCCCGTAATAATACCCTGACTGCAGTTTGACACATTCTCTTCCCCCAAAATCACCTGCAGATGGCGTTCCACCTGTTTATAACCATTTTTCCATTTCAGTAATGTGGCCCTGGGGAGAACTTCCCAACTATCCACTACAGTAACTGTTTTGTCCGTTAGTAAATTATTACATGAAAAATGGGCAAAGATTTCTGTTCAAAAATAATAGTGGCTCCTGGCTGGGAGCAGGCACATACAAACCAACAGCTCCTGCTGGGCTCAGTCCCACTTCAAGGGAACGGGAAATAAAATGAAAAAAGACATACACTAATAAATAATTTTTTTTGCAGGGGAAACCACAGCAGATCCAAGAAAACTGATTTGAATTAAATAATTCAGTTCTCACAGAAAATCAGTTTTAAAACAATCCATTTTTGTGTGCTCACTCTTCTTTGGTATACTGTACATCCTTCATTTGGAGCAGAGCACCTTTAGAGCCACTATGCCAGTGATTTGGCTGATTTCTTATTCCCATACACCCTGTAATACTGGCAGAGCAATAACACTCCTGTTGTTTCTGCCCCATCCTACTGTAGCTACTTGCAATCCACTGCCACTGCACCAACATCTTAAGACACAGTGCGAAAGATTTTCAGTGCCGATCCTTCACAGCTGTCAGCCGTACAGTATTTTTAAAATGGACATCCATCCACAACATTAGACTATCTACTTAATGGTCTAAAAGCATTAAAGACTAATGCAGTAGCTTCCAGAAAGCCAACGTGTTTAAAAAAAGTGACACATGCATCATTTTTTGTTGTTGTTGGGTTCCATAAATCAGTAAATGTGTCTCAAACACAGGGCACCCATTAAAAACAGGATGCCCATATTTAGGTGTGTTTAGACAAATGCAGACATGGGTGATTCATGCTTCCACTTCTGGTTTCTATTCTACTGACCCCCCCCAACACACACACACATTCACACACACACAGTTTGTTAAATAAAAAACAAGCCTGAGTTGCCTTTGGAAAGTAAAACTCTGCTTTCTTGCAGTTACAGTTTTCATAATACCTATAGTACTTAGTAGCTCTTACATACCTTTAATAAAAAAGAGATGTGTAAGAACAAGGGGACACAATTTAAAGATAGAGGGGGGACGGCTCAGGGGTAATGTGAGGAAATCTTTTTTCATGAAGAGAATGGTGGATGCGTGGAACTGCCTTCCTGGGGAGGTTGTTGGGGCTAAAACAGTGGGGGAATTCAAACATGCATGGGACAGACACAAGGCACTTGTAGTGGGGGTGGCAGGAAGTAGGCTGTTGGTTTACTAGAATCTGCAGCTTATCCAGTAGGTAGGGAAATGGGCAGACTGGGTGGGCCAAGTGGTCCTTATCTGCCATCAAAGTCTATGTTTCTATGAGTCTGTGTTTCTAAAGGACAATACTAAAAATGTAACCCATACTCTTGCCATTGCTTGAATTTCATTCCTTTGAAGATTTTTTTATAATTTTTCCGATAGGCAATGTTTCATCACTGAAGGAAAGCTCATCATAATTTGCTGTCATGTTTTCCATGCAAGCACTTTCAGTAAATTATTTTTCTGTATGAGTCAGGGTGCCCGCTTTGTTCCAGTCTACCAGGTCTATCAGACTGAGCTACATGAAATAAGTGTTGTTAAAAGTAGACACAACTCATCTTTGCTGCTGTATTATATAAACAGATAGGAAAGCCTGGATTTAATGGATGGATGGATGGATGGATTTACATCTCAGCGATAAAGACTGCAGTCAGCTCGAATAACTGTGCCAATCAGTTAACAAAGGAGTTCTTAATAAAAATACAGAATTAATCATGTTCGCATTCTTCTGCTCTTTCTTCAAAAGAAGAAAATGCATGATGAAATAGCCTCCTCTTGAGTAATAGTGCATATTTTTTATTCATATTAGACATTTTATAAAACAGAGCTGTAAATGGAACAAAACCATTTTAGTACAATTACACAGTACTTTTGATTTTTGAAACAAGTTCCGGGATGCAAAGTTGTAAAGCTAGCCCAGTGGTGCCATCAATTTTATTGCAAAAGCCCCAAGTCATTATAAAACAAAGTCTGGTCAGAAACAATATGGCTGTGGAGAGATTTTGGGATGCTTTTACCCATTATTTCTAATGAATCTGTATAATGCAAATCTGCTGAGAGGCAGTTTCAATGTGGTCTTCCTTTTACACATTTTTACAATGTGTTTTCCTAGAATATGCCTGTTGATTGCTATATATTTAGCCTGGATAATTCACAGAAGACATGGCATCTTATTTTTAGTGTGGCTCTACATATACGCAATATTATGTTGCATTGTGTAAAATCAGAACATGCTGAAAACAATATTTTACAACTGGACTAGGCTACCCTGAATAAATGCATTATAAAAATGGTAAAATCATGACCCCACTGAAAACAAGATATTGCATCTAATCTAGGACATCCTGAGTAAATGCAGTGCAAAACTGCATAAAATGAAGATACCTGTGACAATGAAATGTAGCATCTCCCTTGCACTATCCAGGATACAAAATATAGGATAAGAAATATTTAAAGGAAATCTACAGTAAACTGAACTTCACTGTGTTCACTGACATAAACAACAATTTTTTTCCCAAAAGCATAGTTAAAAATGCCTGCCAATTGCTATATATTTAGCCTGTATAGTTCATAGAAGATCTGGCATATGTCTGAGACAATACTTATCAGATAGTGTCTTAAGAGGTTAAAAACAGTGTCAATCTTTTTAGATTTGTTGATGGGAAAGGGTGGCATTTATGAGGTATGAATCTTTCTTGAAAGACAGTACCTGCCCAACTGAAGCAAGTAGCAAGAAAATGTTTAAATGCTAAGTATTTAAATGTGCAAGTTGTTGCATTTCAAAGGGGGTAAACAAATCTCCAGTTTAATAGGCAACCGATATTTAACAAGCTGTTTCAGTTTCCTAATGGCCATCTGACAAGCAGCTTGTAGTTCTGCTTCCATTATCCTAAACAGAAAGAAGGGAGTATTTTATTTCAAGTGGCATAGTGATTTTTAGGTGTGGAAGGATACGTTAAAAACTCCAAAAATGTGTCCCATGGTACTGCATTTTTCCAGCTACAGACAGCAAGATGGCTGTAGGCTCTGCCCACAGCCATAACTAGAATGTAACATGCTGATAATATTCAGATAAAACTCTGTTTATTATTCTGTGGCAAATATTATGTCTGTTAGCTATTTAGTTTTTAATTGTGAAGGCATGTAGATTACAAGAAAATATGTGCCAGTTATAATCGGTGGAGACTGTATTTAAATCTTATTTGCACCTATTAGGACTGCATTTCATGGCAAATGCCACTTCATGACGAATGGTGGTTTATTTTGTATAATACAGCACTTCTCATGAAACAGATAGCACTGCTTATAGCCAGTGCCTCTGTACAGCTTTGTGTCTTACCCCAGCATAATACAGATGACTTGCTATAGAATTTACTGCTTAATAATTATACTATTAAACATGGTAATCAAACTTTTTTGGGAGTTGGCAAATGCTTGTTTCATATGGAATCACAGCTGTGAACAGAACAATTCAAAATAAATAAGGATGTAATAGGTCTGAAAGCGTACATCCCAACTCCTTTGTACCATGTACAGTAACTGTACTCTTTACTTTTTTTTTTTTTACTTCCTCCAGGTCCCTGACCAGCGGATTTCTTATTCTCTGGTCCTTTCATCTGCGCCACTTTTCGTAGTGTGAACCTGGTGTCATTCTGCATAGGGCCTGGAGATTTCTGCCTTTGTTTTTTGTCCCGGTCCCTACCTTTTGAGGGCACTGATGCAGAGAACTCATGTCCAGACGAATGATGTGCTTATTCATGCCACCACCAAGCATCCTCAGCGCCCTCCTCACCTTGGCCCCCCCCCGTGAGGAACCGCCTGCGTCTTACCGTCCATGCTTCCACAGGCAGTAACACTTGTGGGCATCGCTGCCAGTGTAAACCCCCCCCCATGGAGGAGGAGAGCATCCACTGGGATGCTCAATCCTGCCTCCCCTGGCCGAACCTCCGGTGACCCGAGCTCATTCCCGAACCTGGGTCGTCAGTGTAGCGCAAGGTCAAGGTATGCCATCCAGCACCTCAACCCTCAGCACCACCAGGCCGGCTTACTCTTTACTTTTTAAGAGGAATTAAACTGTATCTGATTACCGATCATGTTGTTATTTAAAGTATACAGTGTATAATGAAATGCTGTCAAACCTGCCAATGATAAGGGAACCTTGTCGCAGGGGAAGGGGGGATGGTAAAGCTGGAGATCATGTAGAGTGCAGTGTTAAAGTAGGTAGGGAAATGGGCAGACTAGGTGGACCAAGTGGTACTTCTCTACCAACAAATTCTGTGTC
Source organism: Neoceratodus forsteri (assembly GCA_016271365.2). Lineage (NCBI taxonomy): Eukaryota > Metazoa > Chordata > Ceratodontiformes > Ceratodontidae > Neoceratodus > Neoceratodus forsteri. The sequence goes on along the minus strand of CM057459.1, from coordinate 185,525,131 downwards.
TCCATGATAAGAATAGGTGACATCAGCATCTGCTGCATGTGGTTATATTTAAACAAATGTCCATTTGAATCTATATCTCAGTCATATCTTGGCACAAGATGACTGCCAGGCTGGGCTGCTGTCTGCCTGTGAGTTAACTGAGCACAGGCATTAGTCTTTTATTGCTCTTTTTTATCAATGTTTGCATTCTAGCATAAACTATATAAACTGGAGAATTCTGTAGATAAGGTTGCTTGCTGGTTGTGTATTTTTATCTGGTAAAGCATTCAGAAATATATTAGTTTTTAACTGTGTGATTTTTCTGTAAGTTAAGTCAGCTGTGAGGTATAGGTATAGCATTAGTTAGGGTTGAGTAGTGAGTCAGAATAGGAGTCAGCTTTTTTGCTTTAAGGAAAGTTCTCAGATGTTCCGCAGAGGAGCTCTTTTCACTATTCAGATATTTTGTTGCCATTAACAGCAGCACCTGGGGCTTGTGAAGCCTACCTGGCAAGAACTGTGAAGGACTTTACGGGACAAGCCCAGTTGGGAGCCTGCTGGAAGACGAGCTGGCATTTGGAGGAGAGGATTGGTGAGAAGGGACCTGGAGATGCTTAAATCTGATAATCCATCCAAGTAAATAGAGAGACTTGTAGAAGATAGACGGAGGTTGGTGTCTGTGGATTGGACCTGATCTGGATGCTGGGAAACTAGTGTCTGTGGAGTGAGTTTGATCTGGACACCACCAGGAGGGCTGTTACTTCTAAGTGCTGTTGGAGTATACTGCAGGAGGTGAGAGCTCCTGCTGTGAATACAAGATCTAATTCGGCTTATACATCAGATAGAGTGCTATTGAGGCTGGCAGAGGGGCTCCTGTGTGACTAGGTACTGGAGTGAAGTTTCAAAAGGAAGACTTGTACATTTTGTTGGAGTGCAAATCAGGAAGGGAGAGCTTCTGCTGTGAAATACATGATCTACTCATTATTGAGACATTCGGTCTAGTGCCATTACAGTTGGCAGAGGGGCACCCGTTATTGACTTTAACATCTTAGAACTGCCATGAGAAAGCTTCCTTTTTTACCATCGAAAATTCACCCCATCATGTCAGTTGGGTATAATATCTACCAGTGGTGTGAGCACTGCAGTACTGGCTTTGATTTGGACATTTACTCTTGTTAGAGTATCATTCACAGCTTTGAGAGGATTTATAACTTTTTCCTCTGCTGTTTACTATGGGATTCTCCGTTATTTCTGATTTGTTTGATTATAATTAGATAACTTTGGGTGTGGGGGTATAGTTAGTGTATTAGTGTGTATGAGTGTGGATGTGAGATATATTTGATAAGTGGGTGAAAGTGTGTGATTGATTAGAGTGTCAGGAGTGGGTAAGGTGGAGTTATTGTTATTTGGTTAATATTTATTTTGAGGGGAAGTTAAGTGAGTTTTTAAGAGTGAAGATGTGACAGAGAATTCGATTGGATGTGCCGAGGCATGAGCTGCAGCCACATCACATATTCTGCATTTCAGCTGCATGACCTCCACCCCTTTACCGACCTCCCTGTGGCAGTAACAGCAGCGAGACACTGTAGGGAGGTCAGAATTGTAAGGGAGCAGAAGGGCAAGTGGCAATACGCAGGTGATGCAGATGTGGTGAGTAGCATCAGAGTGGTTAGGTTCTGGAGGTAGCCAGGGGCAAAATGGGACCATGAGAGAAGCCAGATGTGTTTGGTTCCCATTCCCAAGGTTCCCACCGGATTGAGTGGGCAGGTAGCTGATGGACCAGCAGCCTCCACCGGTCCCCTTCGGGTGGTGCTTTGCTATGCTAGGTTGATGAGAAACAAGACAGCTATTATGGCTGACTTGATTTCTTCAGTCAACCTGGCGTGCATTACAGAGACCAGGTTGGGGGACAATGCAGGTCCAATTTCGGAGGCATCCATCCCACCAGGATACTCTGTAGTGCACTGCCCGAGGAGGAAACACAGGGGTGGGCGTGTGGCCATCTGTTTTAGATCTGACTAGATATTCTCCATGTACCCAATCGAGTCTACTTCATCATTTAAATGTGTGACTGTGCGTGGGAATCTGGGTGCAGGTTGCAGGATCCTCCTTGTCTATCACTCCCCAGGGCACAAGGGGGAATTCCTGCAGGAAGTCGTGGACTTCGTCTCCGACAGGGTGTTGGAGTCACCCAGGTGGTTGACTCTGGGGGACTTCAGTACCTGGGTCGATGACGAACTCTCGCATTTTGGGAAGGACTTCCTCCAGACAATGACATCACTGGGCCTCGCACAAGCATTTGCTTCTGCGACCCACTGCCATGGCCACACCTTGGACTTAGTATTTTCACTGGGGCTTGAGATCACAGATCTCAAGATTGAGCCAGTCTCTTGGTTGGATCTCTGCACGGTAGAAATCTTGTTCAGGGACCCCCCTGTTAGTCCCTTCCCTGTCGAGATGGTCCACTACCACCCTTTGAGGGGTTTATCCTCACAGGAACTGTTGGCAGTAGTGGATTTTTCTGGTGCGAGTACTGCATGTGCGACGGGGTTGAATGAGGTGGTGGCAGTATTTAACAATGCTGTCACCAAGGCATTCAACGCCATTGCACCAATCCGTATATGACCCAGGTCTTCTCATTTGAGATTCCTGTGGTTTGATGGGGCTCTCAAGGAGATGAAGACCAGGGGGTCGGAAGTTGGAATGTTGCTGGAGGAGGACTAGGCCTTGAATGACAAACTGGCTTTGAGAATTCACTACGGTGAATATCAAAGGGCAATCAACCATAAGAAGGAAGAGGTCCTGTCCAGAGAGATTGCAGGAAGGAACAGACCAACTCTGCTCTTTCAAAGTGTAGACAGTCTGCTTCATCCAGCCTGTCTGCAGCCAGAAAGAGCAGTTTCAATCACACAGTGCAAAGAGTTTGCTCAATTCTTTTCTGAAATGGTGTTTTCCATGAGGACCAGGATATCTCCAGTGGATCATGATCTGTCCTGCAATATAGAGCCTGGTAGGGACAGAGCACTCCAGCTGTCTGGGATGAGTTTCGGCTGGTGTGAAAGGCTGAGGTTATCGAGGTCATTTGGAAGCTGCGACCCACTTTTTGTGAACTGGATCCGGGCCTGACGTATCTGCTAGTGGGATGTGCTGAGTCTGCTGGTCCAGTGTTCACTGACATTGTCTGGTGCTCGCTTTCAGAGGAGCTTTTCCCTGACACCTTGAAGGAGATGTACTGAAGAAACCATCTCTCAACCCTGACATCTTAGCAAATTATCAGCCTGTCTCCAATTTTCCGTTCTTGGGGGAAGGTTGTGGAGAAAGTGGTGGCTTTTCAGCTTGAGGCTCACCTAATGGCCTTTGACATCTGTGAGCCACTCCAGTCTGGATTTAGGAGAAAGTACAGCACTGAAACAGTGCTGGTCAGGGTGCAAACTGATCTTCTCAGTGTGAGAGACAGAGGGGAATGGTCAGTTCTCATTCTCCATGATCTCTCCTCAGCATTTGACACTGTAAACCACATGATGCTGCTTGATCACCTGAGAGAGCTCTGTGCACTTACTGGTAAAGTCATCAGCTGGTTGAGTCCTTTTTGACAGGCAGGATGCAACAGGTAGTGATAGAGAATTTCCTCTCCTGCTCAAAGTTCCTGAACTGCGGAGTGCCTCAAGGCTCGATCTTGTTGCCCATGTTATTTGTGGTGTACATGCTGTCCCTGGGTGACATCATTAGGTGTTACAATCTGGGTTTTCACTGCTATGAGGTGATACCCAGCCATATATGTCCTTTGCCCCCCAGGACATCTGACACTGTGGACATGCTAAATAACTGCCTATCTGAGAGCCAGGACTGGATGTCCTGCAACTGGTTGAGGCTTAACCCGGACAAGACAGCAGTACTAGTGATTGAGCTTGGCCGTCAGCAGGATGTGGTCACCACCAGAGCAGTAACAGGGTTGTTCCTTGGGTCCACCTCACTGGTGGCGGCCACTGAGGTGTGAAATCTGGGTGTCATCCTTGACGACAGCTTAACACTTGAAGCTCAGGTGTCTGCCATCATCCAGACTGGTTTTTACCACTTAAGGAATATCGCCCGGATTAAACCCTTAATCCTGCCTGATGACCTGCCGTCACTGGTGCATGCTTTTGTTACATCCAGGCTCGATTACTGTAATGCTGTGTACTTTGGGGTCGGTGGAGGCAACCTTCACCAGCTGCAGCTGATGCAGAACACTGCAGCCAGGTTGTTGACTGGCCTTTTGAGTTCCACTCACATAACCCTGGTTTTGCGCAAGCTGCACTGGTTGTTTGTCAGGCAGAAGATTGCCTTCAAGGTGAGCTTGCGCACCTATAAGGCCCTCTACAGCTCGGGTCCTGGCTACCTGTCTGACCTCCTGACACCTGTCTGTCCAGTGCATTCACTACATTCTTCCACAGAGGACCTCCTTGTGATCAGTCCCTAGGGTTCGGTTAAAGACTTTGGGAGGCCGTGCCTTCGAAGTGGCAGGACCAGTGTTATGGAATTCCCTACCATGATCATTAAGGAGGCTTCCTCCATGGAAACTTTTAAGCAGGACCTTAAGGCATATCTTTTTAATCAGGCATTCAGTGTCCTTTAATTTTAACCAAAAGCTGAATGAGTTTTAAGACTATTATTTATGGTTATTATTTATTGTTTGTTTTATAATTTATTGACCCTGATTTAAAATGCTGTATTTTGTTTGTAAATTGTTTGCACCTCTATGTGAAGCACCCAGAGCCTCTGGGATTGAGCGCTTAAGAAATAAAATTGACTTGACTTGACTCAAACACTTTATTGATCAATTATTATTTGCGGAAGTATGATGACACTGCCAAAAATGTTAAACACTTGGGGATAACTTCGGACTGAGCTAGAAAATTGCCTTCATTCTTTAGTAAGCACCCACGCCCAATTATCCAATGTGTTCCAAACAGTACATAAGATGGTACTCCTGTGAAACTAGGACCACTAATTAATTTCAGTCTTCTACACCCCCACCCCCCCCCAACACACACGTACAGTATGGGCGTTCACCAATTTCCTTTGCAATGGTAAATGTTCACTCAGCTTCATCCCCCCCCCCCCGAAAAAAAAAATAATAATAATAAAGGACATTGGACAGCCCCTGCACCACAATAGGTATTATTATGACTATTACTATCTTTAAGAAAGCCAATGCTTGGTCGGGAGAAGAATTCAATTGCTTTCTTCATTGTTTATTTTTAAAATGGTATTCTCAGAGTTACCTTTGTAACTGCCTGAAATTCCCTTTCCATTTATGCTGTTATTGTCCTATATTGTGACTTTTCTTAAATTAGACTTTGTAGTTGATTACCCCCCCCACACACACACACACAAGTGCATGCACATGCACATTTGTCATTTCTTTTCCAGCTGACAGATGCCTGTCTTTGCTACACCAGCCCCCTCCTCAATTGCATCAGGGCTGGGAGCCCAGAAACAGTTAGCAGGTGCCTCAATCCACCCATTTCCCCAGTGGTCTTCCTAGTCCATTCCATCTCCACACAAAATCTGAAAACTGGAGATGGGAAACAAAACAGCAATTCGGCTTTCTGGCTTTTCATTCCAGCTTTTCTTGGCTTCTTAGCATGGTTTGAGTTTATTTTAAAATTACAGAGCTGGTATTGACATGCAGTGCATTTACATCTCAGGGTGAACACTATTTACCAGTGAAGGGTACAGCTATGGGGGCGGCTTTAGTCCTTAATTTTGTAAACATACAGTACACTATACTTACACTGATAGAGTGGAAACATTTCCTTTTTTACCCAACATTAAACTTTGTTATGATCCTACCCCATAGTATTAACTGAGTAAGTTTTTCACCATTTTCTGAAAAAGAACCATCATTTCCTTAGCCTTATAACTTAAAATTGAGCAGTGTAGTATTTTGTTTTAAACTTCCTGCATTCCTGATTTTACTAAAATGTCAGTTATTTTTGGTCATTGTATGGTGTCCAGTTAATTTTCTTTGCATACATGTACGTTATACAGATATTTTTATCCACATCCCAACACCTTAAGGGAGATGGGAGATGGGAAATGGTTTTCTGCCTCTATATTATTGTTAGCAATAAAGATCGGTACCCCTAAAACACGTCTTAGATTAATTTTTACTCTTGTTTACTGCAGTTCGTTAGCAGGCTGTGAAGTTAGCAGTTTGAGGTTGTCCGTAAAAAGGGAGCACCGTTTTTTTTTCTCTCCTATTGCTCTGCGCTCTTGCAGTTTCTGTCATGATGACTTGGACTCCTCCATCAATGCATAGTCAGGCATCCTTGTTATTTTTAGCGATCTGTGTATTTTGGTTTGATGAGAAAGTTGCCTTCAATTTTTGAACTTTGTTATGTGTTGTACAGTTAGATATTTCCATTGTATCTCTCATTTATTCTGCTTTAGAGCTGTTAATAAAACAGTAGTAACTGTCATTCTGTGCGCAGTATTATAACCATGATCTGACTGATGTTCATCATCACAGAAAGACAGTAACATCTGGTTCTGTGTCTTGAAATTGTATTGTATAGTATAATGTTATGTCTGTGGCAATGTACCACAAACATGCATTACTTGTAGTATCTTGTTCTAGATGTACTGCCTGATCTGTCGCATAGCCAAGTTTCTAAAAAGGGAGGAAAAAAACGGCATTCTCAGTCCTCATTACGAATACAGTCTGTTAGATCTCAAATCGCAACCTGACATCCTTTAGCATTAAATGTTAAATCTGTGGATTGTCTGATTAAATTATGTCTATCCTTAGGGTTGTATCATGTCTAGTGTGGCTTATGGACGTTTTATGATGCGGATAATTCAATGAGAGTCTCGGCAGTGGCACACTGGCTTCAAATACGAATGAAAATGGGAATGTACTGTATGTAGACGATTGTCATTTTTATTTTTGTATGTTTTGTTACTTTTTATTATCATGCTGGAGACTTGCATTTGCGGACCATCTTAAACCTTACATTGCTAAAATCATTATAATAAAAATGTAAGCAAATACATAAATGAACAAATGAAAGAATGAGTGAATAGACGAATGGTGACTTATGAGGTTTATTCACAAAAGACGGGCAATCTGGATCTGAATTTGTGTAATCTATGCAGTTCATGTTAGTGTTATTGATGTGAAGTGCATTGGTCTCTATGCTTATAATTTTGCATTTTAGCCATTGATTTCAATTGTGCAAGGCCTAATCTCCTCATTCAGGTTACTTATTTCACAGTGTTCCAGTCTTCATGTATTTGTATGTTAGTATGATTATTTTTTTTTTTCATAAGCAATCTCCCTCACCCCTTCCCCATCCCTGTTCCCATAATGTTGCTTGATTGCCTGGTGTGTAGTACCCCTCAATTGCTGTGCCCCTAGCAGCTGAGTGGGGGAACATTGCTCTGCATCGGGCTATATATTTCTAAGTGGGATTGGTGATCAGGGGGGTTGGGGGAACCACTAGCCACCAGAAGATATAAAACTACTATATGATGCCAGGGTTTGGGGGGTAGAGAGTTATTGCTAGCTACCAAGTAATCTGTATTTATGGAGCAGTAATGGGAAGAGGAGGAACTGCTAGAAATAAGGTTGATACTATACTGGCGACTTAAACAGTAACACAGTGCATATTCAACATCTCATAGTGGACCAAATGAAATGTGGACAACTGAGACACCTGCCAGAGATTCGTAAAGTAGCAAGAAATCTACACATGGAAGAGCGCTACCTGATGCATTTTACCTGCTGGACATGAAACCGCAATTGATTAGACAAAGTTGGAACTACTGCATACAGCCCAACTACCCCTACTGCATACCACAAAAGACTGTTACAACCTTACTGATGCACCGTTACTGCTAGCACCGCAAATTTTACCACATTACCAGTATACTTTTCTGTAACTGGCACTGTATATTAAAAAAAATGTAAACACAGCAGTATAAATCACTACCTTCACGTCTTACAGATGCCGAAATCCAAGGAATGCCAGGCATGTGGAGATCCACTTCTGCTCCAGCAAAGAGGCCCACAGTGTCCATCCTATGAACTGGAAGGGCCAGAGGGGGAAATGGATGTATCACCCACACAAGAGTATGGCAGGCCAGGACATAGCCAGACCAGAATGGAATGGAAAGCATATCCAGCCACAGTAGCATTACAGAAAGCGGCAATGATGGAGAGCCAGCAGAACTTCATGCTCAAGGTCCTTGAGCACATGGAGGCAATAGCAAGCATGAGGACATAATCAGGAGGCGCTCCCAAGACTCCAGCGAGTGATGCCAATAAAAGGGACCACATCGAAAAGCAGGCTCCCCCAGAACAATAATAATACCAACCAAACAGAGCAGATGCTGGAGGACCAAAATGAAGACTCAGACGACACAGTTCCAGATGAGGAACAATCAGACACACCAAAGGATAGTGATCAGGACTCTGAAGTAGTAGTAGTAAATTTTATTTATTTTAGGCACCCTTTCCTGAGGGCTCAGGGCACCCTTACAAAATATAAAATAGACAAACAGCATATAAATACAATCAAACAACAGTATAAAATAACTATAAATAACGTCCTCTAATACATACATAGATCCCATCACTCTAAAACACTGAAACTGCTTATCATACTCAGTTATTATTTAGACCCCAAAGGCTTGTTGAAAAAAAGAAATATTTCAGTTTTCTTTTAAATATCTCTAGGGAGGGAGCCTCCCGCGGGTGCTCTGGCAAAGAATTCCAGAGGATCAGAGTGGCCACTTCAAAAGCCCATTCCCAAAAAACTTTAATCTTGTTCTGTGGCCCTCCAGGAGGGACTCCCCCGCTGATCGGAGAGAGCAACCAGGGTTGTAGGATTGCAGAAGCTCCCTCAGGTAACTTGGACCTGAGTCTGTCAAAGATGAGACTTCAGCAACCCCAGAGATCTGATTCATAGCTTCAAAACTGTATTCAGTCGGCAACCTTCCAGACCTAATTAAATGGATAAAGACCACCCTAGGATTCGATTTACCAGAACCTCACCCTGAGAGTAACCTGGATCCAATGTTACAGCAACTACCAAAACAACAGAATTATTTTTTCAGTTTGTCCAGCTTTAGATGACATAATCACAAAGGAATGGGAGGCAACAGATCCTGCCTGAATTCCAGAGAAAAGGGCGATAGACAGGATGTACCCCATCCAGGAGGACAAATCCAAGACATGGTGCACCACACCCAAGATAGACCCAAAAATAGCCAAATTAAACAAGATGACAGTTCTCCCAGCAGAGGGTACAGCTGAACTGAAAGATCCAGTAGATAAAAAGATGGAGGAGATGCTTAATAAAATGTTCGAAATCTCCGGTAAAGAAGTCTGAACTGCCGCAACGGCCATGTACATGGCAAGAGCGCAGAGCAGATGGATCGAGGAGGCTATCAAGAAATTGATCCTAAAGTCACAAGAAGCAGAGTTACTGGAGTGCACACTTCAGGCAGCATAGTACTTGGGAGACATGTCTCTTGATGCAAGAACAGCAACGGTGGCCAGCACAGCTAGGCATTCCCCCTGGCTTAAGCTATGAGATGCAGTTAGTGAAAGGCTCGACTACAGAAACTCCCCTTCTAAGGAGGTTTCATATTCAGGGAAGGGCTACAGGAGTTTCTCAAAAGAAGAGGTCAGGGTAAGACCCTAGAAAATGACAAGGATTCAGGTTACCTCCCATCCCATCAAAGGCAATCTCAGGGATACAAACAATGCCACAAGAAAAGTTAGAGCAACAACTTTTGAGACAAAAAGAATTCATACCAAAACAAATACAACTATCCTATTAAAAGCAACATAAGCTTCAGAGGCAGAGGAGCTTCAGCCAGGGGCAAATTCACGAGCCCAAGGGGGGGGAGCCCTCCAGAAATTTTGCTCAGTGACTACACCCACAGGGAGATAAATCAAACATTGAATCTATATCCCCAAGAACTACAGCTACCCAATCCAAACTTAAATCTGCAAGGAATACCTATACCAAATCCAAACATACAACAACAAGAACATACACCAGTGGGGGAGGGGTGGTCACCTATAACTGTTCGACACAGTATTGACAAAAACAACCATGGACAAGTGAGTAAATGAGGTTGTATCAAAGGGTTATGCCATCGAGTTCAGGGAGAAACCAATCAGAGAAAGACTAATAACATCACCAGTGTCAAAGAGAAAGAATATTACACAGCAGGTCAAGGACACATGGGCCGGCTTCGTGGCACTGAGGGTTGAGGTGCTGGAGGCCACACCTCACTCTGCATTGACTACCTGGGTTTGAGAACTAGCCTGGATTGTTGGGGGTCGGTAGAGTGGGGAAGGAGGAGCTGGACTGAGCCACCATCAGGCAGCTCTCCTCTCTGGGGGAAGGCTAGGCACTGACCAACAGACGGTATTGGGAGAGGAGGGTGCTATTAGGCACTTCATGGAAGCTGTGTCTCCACACGGCTTCCCACCTGGACCGAGGTCCTTCGCGCCAGCACCTTTGGGGGGTTTAGGGCTTCCTGCAGCTACTTAAGTAACTATGAAAAAAAACACACTCCCAGCTGTACCCTGTGATCCCTGCAAGGGGGACGGAGTGGATGGTCAGTATGCTGCCACCGAGCCTTACTGACAGTCTGGGAAAATTGTTCCTATAAAAAAAAAAATAGATCAAGGACACTCTAGACAGACTACTGTCCACACAATCAGTACGACACATACCAAAGGAAGAAGCAGGATAGGGCATCTACTCGATATTTTTTTTGGTTCCCAAACAGACAGGGGATCTCAGACCTGTTTTAGACCTAAAATTTGTGAACAGATTTATACAGGCAAGGAAGTTCAAAATGGAAACTATAAGGTCCACTCCAAGGTCGATATGACCAGATTACTACCTCACCTCCATAGATCTAGAAGATGCTTACCTGCACATCCTGATGCACTCATCCCACAGAACATTTCTGAGATTCCACATATTGGGCCAACACTTTCGGTACTGAGCCCTACCTTTTGGACTAGCCTCAGCCCCAAGAGTATTCACAAAATTGTCAGTGGTGGTGGTGGTGGCAGCAAAATTAAGGGAACAAGGAGTCCACATTATACCTTATCTGGATGACTGGCTCCTAAGGACCAGATCCATGCAGTAATCAGAAAAGGTCACAAAGGGGTAAAGAGCACGGAGCTGTAAACCTGGAGAACTGAGTTTGAATCCCATCGCTACCACTTGCATACTGTGTGACAATGAGCAATTCACTTAATTTTCCTGTGCTCCCAGGATGCACCTGGAAACAAGCCTCAGCTTGATGTGTCTTTTCCTGGCCAAAAATTGTAAAAAAAAATAAAAAAATAAAATAAACTGAGTTAATAGATATTCCTGGTTTAAAGTTATACAGAGAATGCAAGATTTTTCAAAAGGCAGAAGCATATCCAAAATTCCATGAGAATGAGAAGCAAAGGGTGGGGGCCCCTACAGTATGTAGATTCAGAAGGGGTATTAAGGAAACAGGCTATGTGTTATGTGGAAAGAACAAAGTAAAGAAAGGCAAGAGACAATGTAAAAGTAATAACAAGGTCAGATTAACAATAGAACATTTGATTATAGAGTGTAACTTGTTGTAAAATGAAAGAAGGAAGTTATTATATCCTCTAGGAATTGGCATGCAAGTGGGGGGGGGGGGTGAGAAACAAATAAGTAGTATAATGGGATAACTACTATTTTTTGATCATAAACAAGAAATATTTGGTATGGCAATGTTTGCACAGAAAGCGCTTAGTAGTAGTTCAGTTGTTTTTATTGTTCCACCGTTCAGGTCGTAACAATACAGGAACAAAAGACCTCTACAATGTACAAAAAAAATCTAAAACTACCACATACCACCTAGTACAATAATAAATATCAAGCAACAGTTAAACCTATAGGAGCCTGATTATTCTGTTCCTCTAGAATTCCATTCTTATAAATTGATCATGCAATAATCAAATCATTATGACCTCACTTAAGTACAAGGTAGTTTTCCTTTTACAGTACTAATTTGTCCACAGTCATATTAATTGCATTTCCACTGTAGCCACATTCATTATATCAGATAAGATATATTCCCTGTGGTTTGAGTTAAATCCAGGCATATTAATTATTCAAATTCGGTCATCATGGTTATGGGTTTAATGTATCCTTAAATATCAGGACCAAACACATTTTCCTAATAGAGCTACCAAACTATGCCATATTTCATATATTTCTAGGTTACACTCTATAAAATCTGTTAAGAACCAGCTTCTAAAGACTTCCTGAGACAATGGCTACAACAAAATAAGTAAGAACATTTTTGCTGCACATTGTGTCTATAAAATTTCACACATAAACAAAAATATAGGTACAACTGGATTTAGAACAGCAAATTAAACATAAATTTTCGAATAGTCATGCCTGAATGCTTAAAGGTTTTAAAATGTAAACACCTTTTTAAAGAGAATAAGACCAATATTCAGTTCAAAAACGTTGCCATAATAAACTGCAGTTTTGTGATAATTATAAAGTTCAAAACTTTTTCTGAGCTTATCTCGTCCTTTCAGCTTTTAATTTACAAGATTAAGCCCCTTCTCACTGTAAACAAACAAGAATACTTTTTTTTTGTTGTTAGCGTGGTGACAAGAGGAGCACATATGCATGTATTTCCAGAATCGGGTCATAACAGGAATAATACAACTCATGGAGTATTCTGTAGAAGAGTTCAACTTCTTCAATATTAAGCAAGTGAACACAAGCAAAATTTAGCACTCCTTGTATTCTGTTGTGGTATAATCAAAGAAAACACATGTTGTCTCAGCTTAGAGTTCGAGAATTATGTGAGGGCCGGCAATTCAATTCGAAGAGCCTAACCTCAACTGCCACTGGCTATTAATATTGCTGTTTCACCTCCTGCACGTGCCACATTCAAAGCCATACATCAATTAAGTGTTCAGCTCTTTCACTAAGAGTCCTATGGCTTAAACTCTAGGCCCTGCCCAGAGTATTCCCTTCACTGACCAAAACCAGCAAGTTTTTTCCAAAATGTGGTCCATTAAGCTACCTGGTTCTTTACATTAATGGAACCAATATACACATCTGGCAGAAACACTCAACATACCTCTGGACCATAGAAAATTTTCCATGAATACAGCTCCTAGGTAATATCAAAAAATAGAGGTATACCTACCAGTTAGCATCCTCTGTAACTTCTATCCTCCTTTTTGGCCCTTTTGCAAGAGTCTGTGTTCATGGGAGACTACACATAGTTCTAGACCCTCAGCATGGGGTCAAAAAGCCCTTTTCAGCGTGTTATGCATTGAGCCATCATATTGAATTCCCTAGTATCTTATCTTATCAACTGAGACCTATGAGAATAAAAAGAGAAGATTGCTTATCTGAGCATATTTTCTTTTGTCTTCTTACTTTGGGGCAAAGGAGATGCCTCCCTCTCCCCAAGCAACCACAGCATACCTGTAGTAAACATGAATACACATATCGGCACAAAATGTGCTTTCCCTATATGTGATAACCTCTGTCAGCCAGGAACTGGGCAGTCTCCGTTATCTCCATCCCTTCCAGCTATTCTCAGCTCTCTTTAGTTTCAGTATTCCTTATCTACTTTACTCCTGTCAGATGCATAAGCTGAAAAGACCGAAAAGGACACCAAAAAACAGTGGTCAGCCAGCATGAGCGTTTGGCAGTGAGCTCAGTTCTTTAACTTTACAGAAAAAGGTTCTTTTCTAAAAATTGTGGGCTAAAATAGCATGAGTTTCTTTTACTGAATTTAAAACTGTAAAAAGATAAACACTTTGAGTGAAACTTTACGACGCCCAACAGAGCGCGGAACAAACATGGAGGCAGCAAGGAGCAGAGCAGCACTGCAGCTATGTTGTCGCTTCACCCTGCCCCCATCCCTCCACCCCCGAAAGCATTTTGTAAATTAGTCTGACTTATTTGTGTGTAACCCGAAGTGACACATTTTACATGGTTTGATATTGTGTGTGTATATATATATATATATGTATAGTTAGGGTTCAGTAGGCTGTTTAATGTTAATCCCCAATTTTGCATCTTAATAACATTGGTGTTGTTTGACAGAACAGCACAAAATCTGGTATGCACAGTCAGGCTGTCAGAGTCTCAAGACATGAAAAGTTTTGTGATAGCATCTTGCTTGATTTTAGAGATATGGGGTGCCAAAAAACATGAAAAAAACGAAAAAAACTTTTGGTTTCCATATACTTAACACTGTGGGGATTGTGTGTGTGTGTGTTTGTGTCACCTACAGCCCAGATGACATGGAATTTTTTCATGGAATTTTAAGGGTTGAATGTGTCTGTGCCAAGGGTGTGCCTTTTGAAGGTTTCATGAAAAAATATTGCATGGTTCCAGACTTACAAGGATTTTTTGGATAACCAACAGATGTGAACGTTAAAGAAAAAAAAAACTGTTAAGAGTGCTTATTTTCATGATTTCCTAATGTGGGAAAAATACAGATTGTGTGGAAAAAATACAAATTGTGTTGAAAAAAATACTGATCATGATGGCGCTATCTTGCTTTTTTTTTAACTTGTAGACATTGAAAATACATAAAAATGATATATTTTCAATAAACAAACACCTGAACCTAGGTAAATGGAATCCATTTAGCCAGATTCTGGTGTCTGTGTTTTTGGAAATTGCCCTGGAATACCTTTTTTGAGCACTCCAAATCCAGGGTGCCCGGCTTAGTGAGAGAAACCATTCACCTGTGTTCTCTGTGTGAAAAACAGTGGGACTTTTTTGAATGCTGAAACTGCAGCTGGAGTTGTGCTGTTGGCTTCATTTCAAGCAGTGAGCCAGTGATCCCCTGTTCTGTCTGTCTCTGTCACTATCTTTCTCTTTGTCTCTCTCTCTCTTTCTCTTTCTCTGTTTGTCTGTCTGCCTGTCTTGCTATCTATCTAATTATTTATTAAGCAGACAGGGGTGCACACCCCCAGTACTGCTTCTTTCACCCACCTGCCCTTCTCAATGTTTAAATATATTTCACTATGTAAGTGGACCAGGGTACCCACCTGGGTACCACTTCTCTTCACCACCTCCCCTCCAGGTCATCTGCCCTGATTCCCTGTATGTATGTGGCACCATTGGGTGCCCAACCCCAATGCCACTGAACACTAGCCCGACACTAGGGTGCTCAATCCCCAGTGATGGAATATCACCTGAAATAAACAAAACAGTCCCTCGCCGATCTGACCCCACAAAACACCCCCACCCACCCTACCCCATCTTCCTGTTCAGCACCAACTCTACACCCCACACAACCTCACTCACCTGAGCATGTCCCATGGCTTAGATCCCCTTTATAATTGAATACATGTCTTGCTGCAGGAACCGGAGACTGCAATATGAGTCAATCAGGTAAGTGTGGTTTAATGTATTTCAGTGGGAATTGTGCTTTGATTCATAATGTTGCCATTTTTACGTATGTTGACCCCAAGTTTTCAGCATGGCCTTTTTGGGATCCTGCCCTCATGACAAATTGCAGTGGAAATATGCAAATCTGGCCCAAAATGTGATTTTGCAGTCACTTTATAAAATCACTTTTCAGGCATATTTGAACATTTTCATTACCCTTGTTCATGAGGTGGGGTCATAAGAAGGCTGTGTTAAAAATTTGGGGTCAGAATATGGAAAAATGCCAAGTTATGACATTTTTCTATGCTGGCTTAGAACTTTGGTCATTTTAAATATTTTTACTCCAAATTTTCAGCATTACGATTTTTCCACACCACCTCATGAGCATGATGACTGTCATTTTACAAGTCCTGGCCAAAATGTGTTTTTGCACCTGTGGCGTGGAATGACATTTTAGTGGGAATTTTAACATTTTCACCTACTTTGATCATCAGGTGGGGTAATAAGAAGTCTGTACTGAAAACTGGGGGTGGATATTCAGAAGGGTTGCGCGTGGTGCAACACAGTTGTATAAGCACAACCACTGATGCCTCGGTAGCGATATTCAAAGGGAAAGTGCCTGGCACAAATCCCGATGCCCAAGGCGCGTCAGTAATGTATGTGGGGGGTGCCCGCCATGTCTCAGCATCCCGATATTCAGCCCGGATGTGCTGAGCCATGCAGGCACAACCCCTACTTGCGCTGCACACAATTGAGCTACAAATAAAAGGAGCAACAGCTGGCCACCCACAGGTGAGTTGCCATATTGCAGGGCACAACATGGCAGCTGCTAGCTGTGGGCGGCCACCCGAGCTCCGGTGGCACCATCCGTCGTGGTAGCATCCCCCATGCCCGATCACGGGCATATGTGATAAAAATAACATTCCTATATCCCTGGTGGTCCAGTGGACCGCTCCCTGCCTGATCGTGGGCATATGTAATAACATAAAATGTCCCAATATCCCTGGTGGTCCAGTGGACCACTTCCAGCCCGATCTCGGGTGTAGATTGTAAAATAATATATACCAGTCCATCCCTGGTGGTCAGCGGTACCCCATCCCCACCCGCCCTGGAGGTCCACCACCGCTCCCCTGGTCAGCGGCGGTGGCAGCTCCCCACCCGCAAGCCGACCAGCCGCGCCAACTGACTGCATACAGTAGGGCCGTACGCCCATTGGTCCACAGCGTGAGCCAATGGGCATGCAGATCAGACATTATATTAGTCCAGAAATGTGAGGATCCATTCATATTTCTGGATCAGAGATAGTATTTGAATTCTGCACGCCCATTGGCCCACATCTGGACCAATGGGCGACAGCCCTATTGTATGCAGTCAGTCAGCAGGTGGTGGGGGCGGCTTGTGGTGGGGAGCTGCCACCAAGCTAACCGGGGGTGCGGGGTGGTGGGGCTTAGTGGGCGGTTGGGGAAGGGGGTACCAGTGGACCACCAGGGATGGATTGGTATATATTATTTTACAACTTACGCCTGCGATCAGGCTGGGAGCAGTCCACTGGACCACCAGGGATATTGGACATATTATTTTATTATATACTGTATGCCCGCGATTGGGCTGGGAGCAGTCCACTGGACCACCAGGGATATGGGACTCTCATTGTCAATCCGTATGCCCACGATTAGAAGTGGGGCACTTTGCTGCTTGTGCAGGGGGCGTCGGTCCCCGACGGCTGCAGCCTGGCAGGGCACCAGGCGCAAGTCACCGGGGATCGGTGCACCTGCATGCAAATGGGGCCATAATGACAAGCAAATGGCCCCATTTGTGCCTTGCATGCATTAAGGCCCCATTTGCATATGCACTTTTGAATATCGCAGTTGATGCGCCTAGCGCAATGGCACTTGTGCCAGCACATCCCCCTGCCTCTCTCTGGCCACTTGCGCTGGTGCAGTGCCACTGCGCCATGCACAGTGCGGGTGGCCACAGAGTGATATTCAATGGTGCTGAGCCATGGCACAGCACTGTTGAATATCACGCTGTCAGCACTCTAGCACATCCCAGTTGCACTGTGCCTAGGCTTGCGCCACAGCCTGGCGCAATCTGAATATCTCATCCTTGGTGTACAAATACAGTAAAATGCCCAGGTTTTGAAAGAATGTTGCAGTATTTCAATGTTCATATATAACTTCGCTAATTTTCAATATTTTGATTACAAACTTTCCACATAGCCATTTTTCCATGCCACCTGATAAACGTGACAGGTGTCGTTTGTTTTAAATCCTGGATGAGACGTGTTTTTGCACTTCTGGCACAAAATAACATTTCCGCTAGTATACTGTAGGTGCTACATGTCATGTTTAGGAGAGTCATAAAATGACTGTCTTGTAAATTTGGGGGGAAAACATTCACACACACATATATACAGTATATATATATATATATATATATATATATATATATATATATACACACACACATACAGTGTGTATATATATATATATATATATATATATATGTATATATAATATATATATATGAGAGAGGAATTAAGAAACTTTGTGTGTAGTTCAGTTTTGACTCCAGAGGGTGTGCTTTCTTATCACATGCCAGTGAGCTGAGTTTGGGGGCGTGCTGAGTGACCCAGCTGGATGGGGTGAGGGTGGGGGGATGGAGCTGTTATGTGACACCTCTCCCAGCCAGGGAATGAAAGCTGCAGGGTTGTCTGCATGGGCCGGGGTACCATATAGTGAAGACAGCTGTCCTCTTAGCATAGGGCCCTGCACTACTGCATCTGTGAATGGCAAAGGGCCCTGTGAATTGGCTGACAGATGGACTCTTTGCCCTGTGCTTCTAAATCTGTGGCCACATAGAAGCACAGGGACCAGAGGGCCCTGCGCTTCCACAGCCCACTAAACAGACCCATGAATTCTTGACATCCGTCATTTCACTTTGTAGGCGGACAGAGTCTTCCTTGGTGCAGGGCCCTAAGGACACTGTGCATCTGCATCTGTTCACTTTGGGACCTGAGTGAATGAGGATACATTTCCACTATCTCAAAAAGAAGTGAAATTCTTTGCAAAAAACTTCATTTATGCACCAGTTAGGGTTCAACTTAATGCCACAAATGTAGGGAAATTTGGCATGAAGATTTCCAATCCTAACTCCCCACCCCACCCCAAGCAGCAAAAGGAGAAACCTTTAGGGTTTTGGGTCTCTGGAGTCTTGGTGAATCAATGGTGGGATCTTCCTTGGGGTTGTCAACCCTAATGCCCACCCCGTTCCCTGAGCAGTGTCAAATGTGATCTCCCTTCTTCACACAGGGCCAGAAAGGTACAACAGATTGTGCTGGCAATGTGTGGGGAGACATACTTCTTTATTTTTAAAGAGTGAATCACTAGCAGGCACTGGCTTGAAGCTGTACCTTGTGCTTCAGACAGGATGCTAAGGGCTGGGGGGGGAGGGGGGAGCATTAGGGTTGACAACCCAAAAGAAGACCCCACCACTGATTCATCAACATTCCGGAAAGCCAAAACCCTAATGTTTTTTCCTTTTGTTGCGTGAGGGATGAGAGTAGCGAGTTAGGGTTGGAAACACTAATTTCACATTTTCCTAATTTTGTGGCATTAAGTTGACCCTGAACTGATGTATTAAAGATTTTTGTAAAGTTCATTTTTCACCATTCACGATTGTCAGTTAACTCAAAAATCCTTGTAACTCTGAAACTGTCATATTTTTTCTGGAAACCTTCCAAAGACACAGCCTTGGCACAGTCCATTTCAACCCTGAA
Source organism: Neoceratodus forsteri (assembly GCA_016271365.2). NCBI lineage: Eukaryota > Metazoa > Chordata > Ceratodontiformes > Ceratodontidae > Neoceratodus > Neoceratodus forsteri. The sequence continues at coordinate 185,505,955 of CM057459.1, read as the reverse complement.
AATTTCCTGAAAAAAATTCCACACCATCCAGGCAGTAGGTGAGAGCAAAAAATATTCACTGTTAAATATAGTCCCCCCAACTATTTGTTGTCACTCTGTATCTCGGAAACCAAACAAGATGCCATCACAAAAATGTTCATGTTTTAAGACTCTGACAGCCTGACCATGCTTGCCATACTGTGTGGTATTTCCTTAAACAACACCAGAGTTATTAAGGTGCAAAAATTGGGGTTTAACATTAAACAGCCTACTCAACCCTAACTATAGGGGTGCTACCGCGCACCTATAATAAATGTTTTGGGATTTTAATATTTTTATGTCATGATATGTATAGTTTTGCATACTTAAGATTAAATAAATTGGCTTGAAATATTCCAATGAATAAAGTAAAATTAACATTTTATTTTCAAGAGGAAAAATGTGTAGACTGAGGGCTTATACATTAAAAAACAAAAAGAGAATAACTTTGTCACATGTTATTTTAACAACCAGAGTAAATTAAGGGTGGATCAGAGTAAGCTAAATGAATTTTTTGGGCGCAATATATCAAAAGGAAGGGTAAGTAAGCTGGCTCAGTGGCGTAGAGGGCAGAGGCACTGAGGAGCGCTTCGCCTCTCCCACACTGGTGACCCCTGTTTGGGAATGGGTTTCGGCTGCCATTATGTCTGCCAGGACCCCAGGGATTTAAGGAGAGAAAACTGGGAAAAACACAATGTCCCCCTGTTGTCATATGTGACGGCCCCCAGAGTATTCTCCTTAGGGCCCAGTGGCAGGAGAAGGTGGCGACTGGCAGGCAAACAGCTATATGAAAAAAAAGGAAAGGTAAGTGGAGAAGGAACAGATAACTGATTATTAGTTATCTGTGAGGTTGCATAAATGAACATCCAGACTATGTGCTGCACAGCAGTGAAGTAGAAACTGCAATAGAATGGCTTGCTGAAAGGAAACCCCCAGGTATGGGCTGGTCCACCCTATAATTATGAGTGTTTTTCAGAACATATCTTTCTCCCTGGATCAGTCGCATGATGCAGGAAATGGCTGATGACTGTGGCTATACATCGACTTTTTCCAAAAGAAGATAACGTTTTGACCATAGCTGATAGTCATTGACTAATTGCTGTGCTCAATATTGATTACAAAATAGTACAAACAACTCGGTTAACCAGATTGTCAAGACATATACCATAGCCATCAACCCGGGACTAATCTGTCTTTATCAAAGTACGTATACTGCGATGGCATTCGCAAAGTGCAATAGTTATTCTTCGGGTTGAAGACTTCAGTGAGACCATGATTGCTTTTACATTATATGCTTGTAAGGCATGTGATTTGGTTAACAGGAAGTGCACATTAGAATCTTTAAAAAATTGGGACATTGGACAACAGATGTTAAACACTATTCTACAAGTATTGCACCTATGGCCTTTTCTAAAAATAATTATCAGGGGGCAGATTCCAAAACGGCCGACGTAACTTGCACACAGTTGCGAGTTACGGCGGTCACCTCTATGTCAGGGAACATACGCCGCATTCCACAAGCAGCAGGGTCCTGACATTTGCGACATGCGAGATGCGTTGTGTGTGTGTGTGTGGCGGTAGCCCACACATGGCGTATTGCAGCCACATGTTGCAAATCGCGGCGACAGGTGGCCCCCCAGCCCCGGACCACCACGGCAGACACCAGGGGGCATGAAGGGGCTCGGCATACGGCACAGTCGTCCTGGGGGCACACCAATATCTGACCCCCGGGGGTCCCTGATGATTGGGGGGGGTTGGAGGTAAGGGGTGTGCTGCAGGGGACTAGGGGGCCCCTATGGTGCCATCGCCGGAGCTCTGCATGGTGATATCCGTCAGTGCCAGCCATTGCATGCCACTTTGGACAGCTCCGAGCTGTCGGAGTTTCCCTATGCCACTGCGGCTTTGGGAGAATTGCAACTGCGGGTTAGGTCATCCACCCACCTGGAATTGGGGTATGTGCATGTTGTAACCCACAGTTGCGCGAGGCGTTGCAGGCTATGGCATAAGTGGTGCCTGAACTTGCGATTGTCTCAGTTTGCAGATGCACTGGTGTACGGCACCTCTTGGAATGGCACCGGGCGTATTGCATGGCATAAGTCGCGGGGTACACCATGGAGAGTGGCATATCCCGCCTTATGCCAGTGTAGCACAACTTGGAATCGGGCCCCATATCTCTAAGGGTTTGCTCATGATCAATAGGGTAAAACATGGTTGCCTGCTCTCCACCATACTTTTTATTTTACCAGTGGAACTGGTGCTGTAAATTAATAAGGTCTCACAAACAATAAAGGGGTTATGACAGGTGATATTGCTTTTAACTCCACGACTATGCAGATGATGATGTTTTAATGAAGTCAGACTTAACATAGACTTAACACACTCAATCTCTGCTTTACTCCATGACACAGAGGGCAGAATTTTCCAAAGCCTTATATTACCGCAAGCCCCGGTACACCGACAATACAGCGCATGGGGCTTGTGGCGATCTAATGGGATGTTCCTTCTCTTGCAGCAGTTGCCACAAGTTAGACCAACTTTTTCTGGTCTAACTTACGGCAATCCTTGAGGCTGTTTTTATGGAGCTTGCAGCTGATGTTTGGTGCAAGCTGCCATAATTTATGGAAACTGTCGCAAATGCGCCCGAGGTTGTAAAGTTGGGCGCAGTTGTGGTGAAGAGTTTGGTGCACCACCAGAATCTAAGTTCCATGGCGCAGGGCTGGATGCAAGCCCTGGACCGCACTTTGAAAATCCTGCCCTGAAAGTTTTCCACAAGTCTCTGGATATCAACTGAACAAGCAAAAATCCACAGGACTTCTGGCTACCACGTTTCCAGGAAATCATTTGTGTTATTGAGAGGATTTTGAATTAGAAAAGAGATGAATTATTTAGGTATTATATTAACAACTAATTAATAAAATACTAGGTTAGTTTTATATAAAACATCTCTGAAAGTAAAAAAAAAAAAAAAGAGAGCTAGGGAAACATGTTCTCCATCTTTATGGAGGATGTTGGAAACACCTAAAATGATGTGAATGCCAAACATAATTTGTGTTGCACGGTCTTGGAATGTAACATACAAGAAGTTTGATTTTCCAGTATAAAAAATCATGTTTAAAAGTTCTTATGGTGAAGAAGGAAAAGTAGGCTAGTCTAAATTAATTGTTCTTGGGAAACTAAGAGGTATTGGTTGCCCAGATGCTTATTTATACTATGGGGCAATAAAATGTGCACAGGCATGGATGGCACTGGACTTTTATGTCTGAGGATTATTATAGTGAAGAGAGGAGAAATTGAAATGTCTATCAGCAGGTTTTGAACCAGATTGATAATAAGTTATTAGAAAGCTACTCTCCCCTCACACCTGCAGTGTGAGGAAGGTATGGGTTGCTGTATATCTGATATGGCACAAGAAACTTAAAAAACAGAGAGAGATTTTATTTGGATGCATGCTACTGTTTGGCATAACTCTACTGTTTGGTCTGATGTTAACTTTCATGGGCATGTTTTAAAAAAAAACTAATTTATTATGTTATTTCAAAATGGTGTCATTTAATAAGCCAGGATGGCTTGCTTAATAATTCTGAGTTAAATGCACATCTTACCCCAAAAGATATAACTAATAACTTTTTACAACACTGTGCATTGAAGCCAAAAGATTTACAAATAAGTAGAAAGTAGGAAATTATGAAAGGCCAAAATTGGGGCAACAGAACCCAGCAGGAACTATGTTACATTAGAAAATGGGTAAAACTATTTCAGGTTCCTGATTGGCTGATGGACTTCTCTAGCTGGGCATCTATCAGACAACAGATGCCCGGCTATTAAAAGTACCGTCCCAGCCTGCCCCATCACAAGAATCCTGATACCCACCCTGCTCCCTAATTGGCTAAAACCCCCTCATTTTAATTTGAAATACCCGACATTTTTTTTGTCTCGCTTTGCAAGACACTAGCCCCCGAATGCTCATTTACTAACACTACAGTCACCTGGTATGTACAGTACTTAGCCCAGACACAACTGTACCAAATAATTGCAGCTGCCGCTGCTCCCATTGAAACTGCAGGCTGCAGTCTCATAACTGCAGTGCCATTACGCTAGCTCCCAACACTGCCCTCATCTCAGCTCCAACAGACTGCGCTTCTGCCTGAAACAGACCACGCTCCCATATCCAGTCACCCGATCACAACCCCAGCAACACTGCTAATGGAAACAGCGACTAGACCACCACCCAAAATAAATTTTAAAAGTACAAAAGGAAGCCGTCTGTCAGATCAGCTTCATATCGTAAATGGCGGTGGGAAGTGATTTTTTTTTTAAATGCAACACAAGCCTTTCCAGAGCAGTGTGAGTCTCTCCTTAAATGCTGCTTGCCCCTGCTGCTTGCGATACACAGTCAAACTTCCATCAAATGGAAAATAATAAATTACTGCCAGCCACAGCATAGAAGTGCCTCTAGGAGTGCCTTGCTCCACCCAACTGTCTCCACATAAAGAAAAATCACTTAAATGTGGTACTCAATTTACCACGATCGCTGACAGGGCACTTCAGTGATGGCAAGCATTCTATATCACACACAGCTACCAGAGGTATCACTCTCTCTGCCTCTTTTGTACAAATATTTTTTCCCTTTTGCTGCCAAGATACCATAGTGTGCCAACAAGTGGCTCGTGTGTGTGTGTGTGTGGGGGTGGGGTGGGGTTACCATGACAACAGCCCCCCACCAAAAAAAAATAAGAGCATTCAATTCCATGCAGAGGAACTATTTTATTACAAAAATAATATTAATTTCTTAATTATTTTATATCAAACTTTTATTTTTTTACTGTGCCCATTTTTTAGCCAATAATACCCTCTAGGGTGGGTGGTGTTGTGCTTTAGAAAATGGGTAAAACTATTTCAGGTTCCTGATCGGCTGATGGACTTCTCTAGCTGGGCATCTATCAGACAGTAGATGCCTGGCTATTAAAAGTACCAACCCAGCCTGCCCCATCACAAGAATTCTGATGCCCACCCTGCTCCCTAATTGGCTAAACCCCCTCATTTTAATTTGAAATATCCACCATTTATTTGTCTCGCATTGTGAGACACTAGCCCCCGGATGCTCGTTTGCTGACACTACTGTCACCCGGTATGCACAGTACTTAGCCCAGACACAATACCAAATATTCGCAGCTGCCGCTGCTCCCGTTGAAACTGCAGACTGCAGTCTCCTAACTGCAGTGCCATTACGCCAGCTCCCAACACTGCCCTCATCTCAGCTGCAACAGACTGTGCTTCTGCCTGAAAAAGACCACGCTCCAAAATCCGATCACCCGATCACAACCCCAGCAACACCGCTAATGGAAACGGTGACTAGACCATCACCCAAAACAAATTTTAAGAGTACAAAAGGAAGCCATCTGTCAGATCAGCTTCACATTGTAAATGGCGGTGTGAAGCGAGTTTTGTTTTTTAAGTGCAACACGAGCCTCTCCAGAGCAGCGTGAGCCTCTCCTTAAATGCTGCTTGCGATGCACAGTCCAACTTCCATCAAGTGGAATATAATAAATTACAGCCAGCCACAGCTCACAAGTGCCTCTAGGAGTGCCTTGCTCCACCCATCTACCTCCACATTAAAAAAAAATCACTAAATTCGGTACTCAATTTACCGCGATCGCTGACAGGGCACTTCAGTGATAGCAAGCACTCTATATCACACACAGCTACCAGAGGTATCACTCTCTCTGCCTTTTTTGTACAAATAGTTTTTCCCTTTTGCTGCTAAGATACCATAGTGTGCCAACAAGTGGCTCATGTGTGTGTGGGGGGGGGGGTACCATGACAACAGCCCCCACCAAAAAAAAATAACAGCATTCAAATCCATGTGGAGGAACTATTTTACTACAAAAATAATATTAAACTAATTTCTTATTTAATTATTTTATATCAAACTTATGTTTTTTTACTGTGCCCATTTTCTAAGCACAATAATACCCTCCAAGGTGGGCAGTATTGTGCTATACTGTACCTTCCAGGGGCTACAAGGCCCTCTGCTTGCAGCATCGGACCTCATTGCACCCCTTGGCGGTCCGGTATAGCACAATACCACCCACCCTGTTAGGTATTATTGCTTACTTAGGACTTACTCTCAGAGAACAGCAACAAAAATGTATTTGGACCAAGTTTAACTAGGCCTTAGAACAGACATGAATAATGAATGGAATAAAGAGCGGGGAACTGGCAAGACAAATTAACACTGGTCAGCTACTGGAATATTGCTAATAAATTAGAAATATAGAGACACAGACAATGATGACAAAAAAGATCAGTGCTCCATACAGTCTGCCCATGCTTCCCTATTTAACCCAGAGTTCTATAATCCATCAAGGGTCCTAGCCCTCCTCATCCACCCTCCATTCCCCTCTCTGCTACTGTCACCCCGAGTGACCACTATGCTCTTCACTCTGTCCCAACCATACTTGAAACAGATAATGACTTTAGCAGCCCAGACTGTTCCACAGTTCCACCACCCTTTCAGTAAAATAATACTTCCTCATATCCCATTTCAACCTCCCTTCTGTCTGCTTCCACTCATGTCCTCTTGACCTCTGTTACTCATGCTATGTAATTCCTCTCCATTCACCTTGTTTGTTCCCTTCAGGAACTTGAATGTCTTGTCACATCCCCGGTCTGGTCTCCAGCAAGTGCATGTTTAGTGCCTTGAGGTGCTGCTCATAAGACCTACCCTGCTGGCCCTGAATCATCTTTGTCACCCTTTGCCGCACCTTCTCCCGACAGTCCTTACCTTTCCTGAGGTGAAGACACCAGAGCTGGGTACGGTGCTCTAGATGAGGCCTCCCCATTCTATTGTCAGTACCCCTCCTGATACATCCTAGCATCCTATTTACCTTAGTATAGGCCTTGTTGGACTGGCTTAATTGCTTGAGGATGTTACTGATGATAACTTATAGGTTCCATTCCTCAGCTGTAGTGCTTAGTCTTATCCCTTCCATCCAGTATCCTGTCCTGGGGTTGTTGTTCCTTAGGTGCATCACCTAGCACATTCTGGTGTTGAATTTCCACTACCAAACCTTAGACCACCTCTCTAGCTTTTGCAGGTCACTCCGCATTTCCCCCGATTCCCTCATTACCATCCACCCTTCTGCAGAGCTTAGTGTCATCTGCGAATCGACACATTATGCGCTGGATTCCTTCTCCAATGTCACTGATGAACATATTGAAGAGGACTGGGCCCAGGATAGATCCCTGTGGTACCACACTCATGACCTCCCTCTCTTCTGACTTCCCCTATTAACCCTGTGCTGCCTCCCTTTTAGCCAGTTACCTGCCCTGGTAGCAGCCAGATCCTCCATCTTCTAGCAGATGTCTGTGAGTCACGGAGTTGAAAGCCTTGCTGATATCAAAGTAGAGTAAATCCATGGTGTGACCACTGTCCACTGCCATCGTCACCCAGTCGAGGAAAGCTATCAGGCTGGTCTTACAAGACCTTCCTGCAACAAACCTATGCTGTTTACTGTCCTTGAGACCATTGCTCCCTAAGTAGTCCAGTATTCCTCTTTGACCAGTGACACCAACAGCTACCCTACAATAGAGTTTAGACTGACGGGTCTGTAGTTCCCTGCATGTTCCTTATCTTCCCCACTATGAAGCAGAACTATGTCCACCACCCTCTAGTCCTTTGGAACTACCCCTGTCTGCAGAGAGCTATTGAATAGTCCTACCTGGGGTTCAGCAAGTTTCCTGAGCAGCCTTGGATGCAATTCATCCGGTCCCAGGGCCTTATCTATATTTAGGGCCGTTAGTCTCTTCTGGACCTTGTGCTAGTAAATACTAGCTGCCTCATCTCCAGGACCCCCTTTGTGGCTGCTTTGATGCCACTCTCTGGCAAGGGCCCACTGTCCTCTCCAGTAAAGACAGAGTTTGATGTGCTTACGCAACTGGATGAGTTAATATGAGATGATGCTGTGTAACTTGATTTGCTTTGTGGCTTTCCACCTCTCTGTCCATGGGATATACCACCATGTAGGGGTACGACGCTAGGAACCCTAGAGGAGAGTCCCCCCCCCCATACAGGTGCCAGGGATGAATGCGTCGGCTAAAGGTAGGTTAGGAAGAAGCCCAAAAAGAATACCCAAGATGTCAAGCTTAGAAGAGGAGAGAATAATAAATTAATTCTGTGAAGAGAAGGACTAGCTTCCTAAGGAGAAAGGGGAAAGCCAGGGCCACCATCTGTCTCCATCCAACAGCAGAACCTAACTAACTAACGAGAAGAAAGCACTAACTCTAACTAATATGACCATTGGCATGGAGGAGAGGAAAAAAAAAACCCTTTTGAGGAGGAAACCTCTGGGGATCCAAGGCCTAGGTCACCTTCCCTCCAGGCTGATGATGTTTGATTCGAGGACATAAGTTGGTACAGAGAATGGTTCATAGATGAGGGATCTAAGTAGTGAAGAGTAATGAAATAGACATGAGTAGGGAAGGAGTATGATGATGAAAGGGAAACTCCTTGAAAGAAAGCACAATTAAATATGGAACATGAGACTGCGCACGTCTTTAGGGAATGGAGGCAATGATGAATACAGATGATAATTGCCACAAGAGGGTGAAGAGGGTGGCAGGATGATGAGGTAGCATAAGATCGAATGAGAGGTACGCCTGATTGAGCAAAGTGAGGATGCAGACAGAGGCTGATAAAGCATGAACATGCGATGTGAACTATTAGACTCTGTTGTGGGCAATGAATATCATAGGATTGAACAGAGTGATGCAGTAATGAGGCTTCTCAAAAGGAGACATACTCAGAGGCCAAGAAGGCATATCTGGAACCAGAGATTATGCGAACTAGATGGTGCTATGCCTGATAGAGCGATGTGACTAAGTAGAATCCGTGAAAGAAATGTGAAAGATACTTGAATGATGGTGGAGAGCCTCGAGCCATCCCTTAACAAGGGGCGATGGACAGGAAGGCATAACTCTTGAGTGGAGGTAGATTCAAATCAAAGTAACAGTGATGGATGAGGAATGAGGCCATGAGTGGAGTGAATCCCTGATGACTGGCACTAGAAAAGGCATGCCTGGAACTCTCTATGCAGAAGAAAGTAAAATAGGAATGGATGAGGTACAAAGATGGATTGAAGCCATGGAGGCTGGAGTGGGAAAGCAAATTATGAAAGGCCAAAGGACGGTAAAACTGCAATAGGTTAGCAAAGGACACTGCCGGTATAAAGAAAACTGCAATAGGGCGAGTCGTCGGAGGTCAGACGGAGTCGCCAAAGTGTAATGCTATGGAGGCTGGTAAGCAGACCAGGTCGAGGTATAGTAAGATAGGGGAACCCCAAAAAAGAAATGTACAAGCGTAGCTGAAGAGGCGAAGGGAAGGACATGGATCGAGCAGTTGATGTGAAGGAGAAGACCCATGAAGAGGCATGATGACGGGAGAGGGAAAAACTCCAAAGAAGAACAGAGTAAAGAAGGATCGGGAGGTAGCAGGGACCCAAGGAGGGCATGCTCGAGGAGTTGATGAGAGATAGTAGATAAGAGGAGTAAGGATGGGAGGGAGGAATCCATGAAGGAGTCAGAGGAACAAGGGGTATCCAGATGTGCTCACAAGATGAATCCAGAAGTACTGATAAGAGACCGATCATAATGCAGACTGGCTTGATATAGCGATGCACCTGATTGAGTGATGCAAGTGAGCAGATAATGTGGTTGAAGAGGCATGCTTGATTACGTGATGTGAATGATAAGACTTTGAATGATTAGACCCTGAGGTTGTAATTGATGAGGTAGTATGGAATTCAGTGATAGAATGTTTGAGTAAACGATGTAAATAGAGAACCCTTGGGGCAATGCTGAGGGAATGATGACTGGATATAGGAACACAATATGACTGGAGTTATGAACTTGATACAATCGGCAGGACGTCCACGTTTGATAGGAGGCATGGGAGGTATGATAGGGACGCCCAAAAGAACAGTGAAGGCAGGCCATGAGTGGAAGAAGGCTCATCAGGAACCAGAGGGCAAGCTCAGGATGATGAGCAATGAGAGGCAATCAGATGATGGAGGATGAGGAGGGAAGCAGAGAGGGGAAAGAATCCATGAAGGGTAGGATGAGAATAAGCACTAGGTCGAGAAAGGTAACAGGAACAAAAGAGGCTAGGTCAAGAAAGGTAACAGGAACAAAAGAGGTACGATGAGGGGTTGGTGATACTAAGGCAGTACCCGGAAAGCGAGGTCTGAAAGGGCAAAAGACAGAAGGGAGTGCAATAGGGCAGGAGGGGACCTAACCAGTATGGGATGAGAACAGCGGGGGAGATACGGAGTAGGTGGGCCAGACAGAAAAAGTGTAGTCAGGGCAATGAACAACGCCAAGGCATACTGATAGAGTGATGTAACATAGAAGAGCAGGGCGAGGCGCTGTATCAAGGAGCGAAGGCAATGGAGTCTAAGGAACAAACCCCAATAAAGGGAGCTACGACAAATGACATGGAGAAAGGAGACTCCATGGAAGAGGTAGGCGCTTATTGGAGAAGATCCGAGATGGCTGGCACGGAAGGACTGAAGACAAGGAAAGCCACAGACGGGCAATGAAAAGGCAAGAGGAGAGATGGAAGCCATGATCAGAGGGAAACCGTTGCGGTCGATGATGGCCGGAAGCTATGAACGGAGAGAATCCTAAGACTACGGCATGAGCTAAAGCACAGTGAATGATGACCGAAGTCAGGAACCAGAGCAAATGAAGCAGAATAGGAAGCCCAAAGAAATACCAGTATTAGGCCAGACTCATGAGAAGGTCAGAGGAAGGCAGCCAGAGATGGCCAAGTGATGTGGATGGCAGAGTAAGTGGGCAATGAGGACTGAATATGAGCATGCAGGCAGGATGGAAGTAAAGACACGAGTGAGCAATAGGAGCAAAGTGGATGAGGGCGAAGATGGAGAGAAGCCAGGAGCACTTGAATGGGAAATGTCGATCATAGGTCTGTAGTGGAGGGAATCCTTGAGAACAGGTGAGAAGGCTGCGGTCAGGAACCCAAACAGATGCGGCAGAAAGATTGAAGGAGAATGAAAAGGATTCATGACAAACATGCCCCAAAGAGAAATGGTGAATGCAGACATGGGGTGGGGTGAAGCCGGGATGGCCGGAACGTGAGGGTGATGAGATGGCAGCCAACAAGTTGATCAGTCCAGAATGTATGGATGGAGAGGAATGCCACAGGAGAGCTACGTGCAACTGTCGGTGAAGGAGCATATGAGCCAAGGAGAGGCATGCCAGTTCAGGAGATGTATACTGAGCAAGGGAAGGAAACAGATGGACCATGAGGGTAGAAGCAGGGAAGGAGAAGAGGGGGCTCCAGGGAGGAAATGAAGGTGTGGCTGACGATGAAAGCGATGGTGCTACTGATGCACACGGTATTGCGGGGAAAAAAGGTACTGAGGTGGTCAGGGGCTGGTTCCGCTGCATATCAGCAGGTACAGACCAAATAGGGGTATGCTCAAGTAGTCAAGGGTAAGGAGGAGACCCAGATGGGGTCGGATGAGTGATGGGCAGAAGGTCCAGTGAGAGGTAAGAGTGATTGAGCTAGGCAAGTAAGGAGACACTGAGGTCGAAAGGCATGATTATGCGATGTAAACAATTAGATCCTGATGATGTGAACGATGAGTAGCCTCGGAATTAATGATGGAATGCTCGAGTAAGTGATGTAAATAGATAAACTGAGAGGTAAGGAGGAGTGAATAAAACTGGAGGCATGAACTCTATACACTCGGCAGGATGTCTGCAGTTGAGAGGAGGCAGAGGAGGTAGTACTCAGGGATGGATGAAGAGTGAAGCCAAAAGGGGAGGGAGAAATAGTATATGGAGAGCGAAGTGGTTCGAGGTAATAGAGATGGGAGGAAGGCAAAAGAGAAGGAAGCGAAGGAGAAAATGAGGTCGGGGCTAAAAAAGGCCAGAGATGGGTAGGAGTCATGATAGGTAAGCCAGATGGAGGCAACTTAGGCAAGCAGAGCGAGTGATTGAATCAGAAGAACAGGATGAGACAAGGTATTGAGGACTGCAGAGGGCCATGTACGATGAGGGAGAGAAGTCCTGGAGGCTGGCAAGCATAGGGGCCATGATAGGTAATCGGAATGAAGCCATGATGGCTGGCACAATTTTTTATTTTTGGGGAAGTAAAGGGGAAGGTCAGAGTGGGGGATGGGGCAAGATCCACTGTAATTCAGCGTACAGAGGGCCTGCATCATGCAGACTAGATAGACAGCAGAGCCATCTTCAGCTGGCAAATGAGTATGGTTGTATAAGGTTTTTTCTATGGGCAGGAACTTTTTTTTTAAGTTGAATCCGAGGCCGATGAACGCTGCTGGTAATTAAATGAGCTGGAATGCCAGAGCGAGCTGGGAAGGACAGCATGAACAAGAGCATCGCAGGTGGTGGAGGTGTGAAGTAGCTGGCGCTCGCCTAGAGGCTCCGGTCTCCAGTACAACATAAGGTGCCACAGACACCATAACTAGCCTCACAAATAATAAAACAGATAACTAGACTAAAATGTAAATGCCAGGTAAAACATTAAAGAGCATCAGAAGTAGCTGCTGTCAAATATCAAATGCAAGAAAAAGACCAACACACTGAGGGCTGTAGTGAGGGTACTGCTCAGGTCAGGTCAATGAGAGAGGCACTGTGATGCGGGGAGCCTCCGGGCGAGTGAGTATCACCAGCAGCCTGATGAAGAGGACGAGGAATAGAGCAGCAGGGGAACGGTCGTAGGAGCTGCAGGGATCAGTAAGCCCCAGAAAAGGAGGGCACGTCAGTAGGATTGATGATGAGGCCACGGGTCAGCGGGGACATGAACCATAGAAAAACAGAAACGGAGAACCGAGAAGTGCTCCCGACCCAGAGAGCAGTGAGGAAGGCAGGAAAACACATGAACGGTGGGGTGCCAGGGCTACAGCGAAGCGGACAGACCGAGCGGCAGCAGGGAGCAGCGGCCACTCAGAGGAGAAAGGCAGTGATGGCAGAAGGAAAGGGTGGTTCGAAAAGAGGCACAGAAGTTGGGAGTGATGCAGTGTGGCGGAGAAGAGGGTGCCAAGGCACCCAAACAGGGAACGGTTGGCAGGATAAATGTAAAAAAAAAAAATACAGGTCGATAGAAGCAGAAGCCCGTGTAGAGCGGGGAGGGTCAAGAGCCAACCAAACCAACAGAGGAACGGCAGGCAGCCGGAGGCGACCGCGGACCACATAAAAACTAAATGAGTACAGGCGGCGCCTCCGGCTGCAACGAGAAAGAATCTTGGCAAGGTCCAGGATGTTTGTGACCTTTTAACTCAGTGGGGGAGTGACGTTGTTGCTCCGCCCATCGAACCACGGGCTTAAAGCCCTCCCATAATAGTTTTGATTAAGGAATGCAGCCTTTTGCATGTCCTTCTCTGTCACCCTACCCACCTCAGATAGCCTAATAATTCAGCTCCTTTCTTTTTTTCCCCCAATGTAGCAGAAGTGTTGATCTTCCAGTAATCAGTCTTCACCATTGATTCACACTGATGGGGTCTGAGCCGGAAGGGCTAGGGCTCTGCAGGAGCCAGAACTTTTCAGGAAGACTGGCACCGAGGTAAGATGCGTGCATATATGGCACTGTGAGACTGGCTCATGCTGCAGTACTTATCTTTGCATGAGTTCTTAACTGCCTCAGTTCTTGTTTTTTTCGCTGTCAAATGCACTTCAGTGACAATGTCACTTGCTTGCCAGGAGTTAGAACTTCACATCCAAGCAACAGCATTCAGTTCTTCTCAGTTTTTAGTGTTTAAAGTTTGAGGTTTTTTGTGTCAGTTTAGTGAGTTTACAAAAATATTTCACCCAGTCTTTCAGAGCCATACTAAGTCAATAGTTGACGGCCATGGACGATGATGGTAGGGAGCCTCCTCAGGCAGTCTGCACTGGCGGGGGGCTGTGTCTGATCCACTTCCCCCTTTGGGGGAGGGTTCTGACGATGGGTGGTCCTGTGGCTGGGAGGAAGAAGTCCACCTGGAAATGCAAAAAAAAAAAACAGGCCTGTTCCGATACCGGTCGGGTTCATGGTGCTGTTCGGCCTCTTCCTGTATGAAGAGGAAGAAGCGGTACTGCTCAGGGTCACCCTCTGCAAGGTTTCCCATAAGATCCTCGGTCTCCTGGAGCTGCCGGCCCTCACCAGTGCTGTTGGCTTCACCAGCGGCTTCTACTCTTGGAAGGTTGAGGTCTGGGATCCGAAGTCCCTCTCTGTCTCTTAGTGCTGACTCTGGTGGGCCCTTCCATGATTTGCCGCTCTTATGGAGCGGTGGGTGCAGCATCTGGCTAAATTGCCTCTGCCTGTGGAACTGGTCCCTGGCCTTTCAGGGCCAGTGGTACTGGAGCTGTAGGTGGGGCCTTCAAGACGGGTAGAGTATTTGGCTTCAGCAGCAGTGCCAGGGTCCTTGCCAGTGACTGCGCCATTGATTCCTGTCCTACTGGCTGCACCCCCATTCAGTGTCACTGCGATGGGACTGGCTACTGTACCTTCGTCAGTTACTCCGGTTCTGGCTGGATCATCAGCAGTGGGGTCAGCGCCTATGTCAGTGACAGGCTTAGGCCTCTTGGGGCCATTTCTAGTGCTGTCCTCAGTGTTGTCCTTGGTGCCATGAACCCTCCTGGTGCTATATTCAGTTCTGGCCACAGTGCTACCTTTGACGCTGGCTTCTTGTAGAATGGGGCTGGTGTCGCTTTTGTTGCCAAGACATCTTTCTTGATTGGAGGACCTGTGATCCACTCCCCTTTCTGATCCTCCCAGAGGGGGAGCTGGAGGGGGGATGAGTCTGACCCAAAAATCATCATTTCTGAGGTCGTGATGATGACACATTCTGTAGCCTGGACTCTTTGGATCCAGGTCCTTCTCCTATTCCTCAAGAGGATTTGACTTTCCAAACTTTGCTAAAAAATATGAATTCTGCACTTGATTTTGAGCCTTCAGCTATTGACCCAGGTAAACATGTCTGTCTGCAGTGGATAAAAGTTTCTACCATGCCAGTCAGCCTGGATCCTCCATTCCTCCAGCATTTGAGACCTTGTCAGATGCAGTCTGGAATAGGCCTGTCTATGTCTGTGGGCAGATAGAGAGAAAATACACTGCTCCTAAAGACAGACCAGTGTCTGTTTCCTAGCCTATAGCTAATGCTGTTGCTATTATTGCTGAGAATGGCAAAGCTATTCTGCCCCAAGTGGTCACTACACACATAGAAACATAGACTTTGATGGCAGATAAGGACCACTTGGCCCACCCAGTCTGCCCATTTCCCTAACTATTGGATAAGCTGCAGATCCTAGTTTTACCAATAGCCTACTTCCTCCTACCTCCCACTAGAATTGCCTTATGTCTGTCCCATGCATTCTTAAAGTCCCCCACTGTTTTTGATCCCACGACCTCCTCAGGAAGGCCATTCCATGCGTCCACCACCCTCTCATTGAAAAAATGCTTCATCACATTTACCCAGAGTTGTCCCCCCTCTATCTCCAAATTGTGCCCCCTTGTTCTTGCACATCTTTTTTTCTGAAAGATGCTACCCTCTTGGACTTTGTTGTTTCCGTTGAGATACTTGAAAGTTTCTATCATGTCCCCCCCACCTCCTTTCCTCGAGGGTATACATATTAAACTCTTAGTCAGTCTTCGTATTGCTTCTGGTGTAGACCCTGCACAATTTTAGTTACTCTCTCTGGACTGCCTCCATCCTGTCTATGTCCTTGCGGAGATGGCGTCTCCAGAACTGCACACAGTACTCCAGACGGGGCCTCACCAACTGTCTGTACAGAGGGATAACAACTTCTTGTTTTCTGCTGGTGATGCATCTCCCTATGCATCCCAGTATCCCCCCAGCCCTCTTACCCAGCCCTATTAGGAAGTATTTTTTTACGGAGAGGGTTGTAGACGCATGGAACAGCCTTCCTGAGTAGGTAGTGGAGTCAAAAACAGTGGGGGAATTCAAGAATGTATGGGACAGATATAAGGCAATTCTAGTGGGTGGTAGGAGGAAGTAGGCTGTTGGTTAAGTAGGATCTGCAGCTTATCCATTAGGTAGGGAAATGGGCAGACTAGGTGGGCCAAGCAGTCCTTATCTGCCATCAAATTATATGTTTCTCTGTTCCCGTCAGAGAGCTAGGTTTGGTTTGGCAGTACATCAGGGTTTTCTTTCCTGAAGTATCCCACTACCTTCCCTTTACCACCTCCCTTTCTGACCTGGGTCCAGTTAGTACTGCTTGGTACTTAGTCCTTATGGTGTAGCCTGCTGCAAGAGCTCCAAATCGAAGTGAGATAATACAGTTATGTAAGAACTTACCTTAACAGTAGATCTTCGAGAGGAGCTCTTGCAGCAGGTGCTGTTTTCCCACCCTCCTTTCCCCTTGGTCTTCTTTCTTTCTTCCTTCCCCTCGGCAGGGTTATCCACTTTGCCTCGGTTCTCCATTTCCTGATTTAGCTGGGTCTCCGGCGGGAGAACTGAGGTATGGCTGGGGACCGCCCCCTTTATACCACTGGCGGACATTGGAGGTGGTCTGACATAGGGGGCAGTCCCCGCTGGCTACTGCTAGCTAAGTTTTTTACATGGGGTCCTAGTGCCTGGTGGCATATTCCTTATGGTGTAGCCTGCTGCAAGAGCTCCTCTTGAAGATCTACTGTTACGGTAAGTTCTTATGTAACTGTACTTTCTCTGTACACACTCTAAGTTCTTACCAAAGTGGTGTTGGCTCCCGTCTTCCTCACACTCCTCTTCAGCCTGATGGAGGAGCGTGATGGGATCTGGCACCTTAATACACAGTTGCTCACTGACCCTTCCACTCAACGTAAGTTACTGGATTACCTCACCAATTTTCTGGTAGACAATTATGGTTCAGTTTCTTGCTTAGACACCATCTGGGGTGCAGTGAAGTGCAGGGTCCGGGTGAGTGTATCCGATTTGCCACTCTCTGGAAAAAGAAGCAGACTAGAGAAGAAGACCAGCTTCTTGCAGAGATCCAATTGCAGGAACACTGTTTGTCCCCGTCATCCTCTCACACTTTTCACCAGAAGCTGTCCCCCCTCCGGGTGAAGTATTTTGAGATTCTAGCTGAAAAGCCTGACCATGCCCTGTTTTGAACCAAGACCAAGTATCTGGAGTCTGGGGAGTGAGCGGGCAGGCTCCTTCCATGGCACCTTCATCAGGTGGAAACTCTAAAGGCTATTCCCTGCCTTCAGCCCCATGATGCAACCCTGGGCCATTGTCGAGGCATTCTGTGAATTCTTTGCTGACTTATACAATGACTCCCCACCATCTTGCAAGCTAAACTCCCAAATTCAGGATTATTTGGCTGTCCTTCCCCTCTCCACTCTTGATTCCGCCCAGCAGGCTTCCTTGGATGGCCTGATTAGCCTCCAGGAAGTTTTTGAGGTGATTGACTGATTACCTCCTAATAAATCCTTGGGACCAGACGGTGTACCTAATGAGTTTTATAAAGTTTTTAAAGCTGAGCTTTCCCCCCTTACTCTTGAGGCTTTTTAATTTCCTCCTGACAGAGGGGCTTGCAGATCATTCCTTTAATATGACCTTGATTTCCTTAATCCATAAGGAGGGGAAGAACCCGTTTCTTCCCTCTAGTTATCATCCAGTTTCCCTTCTAAACTCAGATATGAAACTCCTGGTCAAGATACTGGCTACCTGACTTCAGTCTGTTTGAGTCAGTCTGATCTCGCCGGTTCAGGTGGGCTTTATGGCTAATCGACTATCCAGTGACCACCTTAGGAGACTGCTGTATTTGGCCTCTGTGTCCAGGGAGAGCAGGACCCCTGCTGTCCTGGTCTCCCTGGATGCAGAGAACGCCTTTGACAGTGTTTTCTGGCCGTATCGTTTTGCTGTCCTGTGCAAATTTGGCCTTCCTGACAACTTTTGCAAGTGGCTCCGAGTTCTCTATGACTCCCTATTGGCCCATGTCCACTGTAATGGGCTCTCCTTGGCGCCTTTTCAACTTAAATGAGGCGCTAGGCAGGGTTGCCCACTGTCCCCTTATCTTTTCAGTTTATTTCTAGAGCCCCTTCTTTACCGGTTGAGTACTAATCCTTTGGTGACTGGAATTTTGTTAGGGAAGGAGAGGTACACACTCTCTGCTTATGCAGATGATCTCTTGCTCCACCTGGAAACCCCCAATACTTATGTCCCAGTGGCCCTTGATGAAATCTGGTGGTTCTCTCAAATTTCTGGGTATAAATTGAACCTTGATAAGTCTCGGGTGCTCCCCTGAATCATCTTGTTATCCTATAGGAGATATAGAACCTGGGCCTGGCGTGGGCTCCAAAGGAGATAACATATCTCGGGATTTGTATTCCTAAATCTCTTTCCAGCATTGGCAAAGCTAATTTGACCCCCTTACTGCAGACCCTCACCCAAGACCTTCAAAGGTGGGTGGATCTTCCTCTCTCCCTTTGGAGCAGGGCTAGTATCATCAAAATGAATGTTCTCCCATGTCTCCTGTACCCCTTAAGAATGATTGAATTGCACCTGCCCAAGTCCTGGTTTCTTCAGCTCCAGCGGCTCCTGAACCAATTCCTGTGGAAAGGAGGAGTGATCCACTGAGCTTATGGCAAATTAACTCAATCAAAGGAATGTGCTGGTATTTGGCTCCCTAAACTTCTTCCTTTATTACCTACCACAGCACAGCTCTAAATGGGTTCAAAGGGGCCATTCCTCAGCAGATATGACTGCGAGACGGTATTGCCCCATTTGAGTTCACTTGGAGGAGGATCTGTGCAGGTGGGAGGGCTTGCACCTTTCCAGCCTTCTATATCTTACTACTGGTTCTCTACCCCAAGGTCTTTTTTTATTCTCCCCCCAGTTTGGTCCCTGAAAGCCTGTGTACAGCTTTGGCATTACATGCATTGTGACTGGGTGCAGGAGTTATCTCAGCCGGTACTGGGTAACTCCCATTTCTTGGTAGCTGGTCGTCCTTTGCCGAGAACCTTTTGTCCCCAGCTGTGGGGTGTCCCGATATGGCAGCTTCTCCGAGAGGGCAGGCTTCTCTCCCTAGCAGATCTTCAGGAGACCTTTCAGATCCCACTTTTTCATTGTTTCTGGTATTTATAACTCTCTAAGGTCCTGAGTGCCTTTCTCGGGCCAACCCCCTGGCCCTCGCTGGAGGGAGACTTGCTATCCGCTCTACTGCAACTCTCGGTGCAGCCCCACTTAACGTCTGGCCTTTACTCCTTTCTTAGTCTCAGGACCCACAATACCCTGGTGGGGATTGCATATTTTTGGCAACATAAATTGGCCTTGGGGTATGCTTTTGAATGTTGCATGGAATTTGGTGCAACCTATACCAGTTTCTAGGATGGGACAGATATAGATGGACACAGTTCCGTATACTGCAGGATTTATATTTTACCCCGCTAAAGCTTTTTGGGATGGGGAAATCTCCAACCCAGTTATGTTCACACTGCCACCTTTCCGTGGGGGGGGGACCTATTTCACCTGTTCTCGGATTGCCCCAAGATATAGCCTTATGGTATAGAATACAGGACTCCCTTGACCCATTGCTTGGACTGGAACAGGCATTCACTCCAGAGGTCTGCCTTTTAGGGCATTATTCCTCCATTTTTTCCAATTCTTATAGGGCCCAAATTGCACTCATTTTGATTTCCGTGAAAACTGTGATTTTAAGGCATTGGCTTGATAATGATCCATCTTCTTATGGTGAGTGGCTTAAAGAGCTTCTCCAAGCCCTAGCTGTTGAAAAGCACATTTTAAAAAAGGCTCCTAAGGTGAACATTTATGGTCGGGGCTTGAAAATGCTGCATACTTTATTGCTGGATTGGAGTGGAATGGCTTCCTAGGATTTACTGGTCCTAGGTGTCTGCTGCACCATTATTTCCCTCTGAGGGTATTGGGCCCTTACCCTTTTCATGGTTTTGTGTTCAAGTGTACTTGTTATTTTTGATTGCCTCTTCCCTGTCTGTTCTGATTATGCACTTTTCCCTCTCATTCCGGTTTGGCTCCCTCTACACCCCCCTTGCGAAGTTTTGGTGCTCTGGGATCCGGGAGGATGGGGGTGTTGGTGGATAGTTTGATTTTTTTTTTTTTTTGGTGGGATTGGTTGTTGTTTAATGTTGATGTTGTGCTGTTGTAACTGTTTTACTGTAAAACTTCAGTAAAGTATATTTAATTAAAAAAAGTGGTGTTAGAGTTCTATCTGCAGAAACCACTTGTGCTGCTACCTACTTTGCTAATTTCCAGAATGAAGGAGGATGCACTCAGACTTAAGGCAGTCCAAACAGTTCTTTGTCTTCTTCGATCCAAATTGGAAGGGACAGGTTGTTATCATTAACTGCATTTCTACCTGAACTGTGAGCTGTCTGTGCCATTGCTATGCTGTGGCACAGGTAAAGCTGAAAGGTCAGGTACATGCCCACTCCACTAGTGTGGTTGCCATGTCCCTGGCAGAGATTTGCCCTATCAGTGATATTTACAGAGCAGCAATATGGAGCATAACGCATGCTTTTGTTAAGCACTATTTCTTGGATGTGCATGCCAGGCAGCATTCCTCCTTTGGCAGGACTGTGCTGAATGGACTTCTGTCTTTAGTGAGCCTTGGCTCCTACTGCTTTAGTCCTGGAGATTTTGTCTGAACTTGGTACTGTCACTCATTAGTGTGAATCAGTGGTGAAGATTGATTCCTGGAAGATATGACAATTAGCTACTCAATGTAGTTCTTGATCTTCTAGGAACATCTTCACCATTGATTCACATGCCTACCTGCCATCTCCTGGGCTCACTCCAGTATGTTTGTTGGTCTTCACCCTTTGTTCTTGGTTTGGTCTGTGAAGCCACTGTGTTACTGGTTTGTTGACCCTTCCTACATGGGTCAATAGGGCTACCTTATGCCCTTAGGTTTAGTGCATAAGTTCAAGTTGGGTCATGCTGCACCTCCTCAGTAAAATGGTACTGAGGCAGTTGAGGGCTGGTGTGGAGATAAGCCATGCAGCGCAAGCCAGGCTTGTGGTGCCACACATGTGTACAGCTTACCTCAGTGCTAGCCCTCCTGAAAAGTTCTGGCTCAGAACCCATGTGAATCAATAAAAACATAGAAACTGTTGGCAGATAAGTGCCTTTGGCACACATAGTCTGCCCTATTACCACTAATAATTACACTCTGTCATGCACTACTGGCATTAGGTTGTACCCCCCACACGACTACCAGCAAACCTCTATGTCTATCCTAAGCATGTTTAAAACCTGTAATTGTTTCTGCCTCCACCATCTCTGCTGGCAGGCACTTGTTCACCATCTTCTATGAAGAAGTACTTCCTCACGTCCCCTCTGAACCTCCCTCCCTCACTCCCTCCCTCCAGTTTCATCTTGTGCCCCTTGTCCTTGAGCATCTTTTTCTTTGGAATATAGTACCCTCCTGTACTTTATTCTTCCCCGTGGGGTATTTAAATGTTTCAATCATATCTCCCCCCCCCTCCTCCAGGGAGTACATATTTAATTCCCTCAGCCTATCCTCATTGGACTTGCAACGTAGTCCCTGCACCATTTTTTATTTGCCCTCCTTTGAACCGCCTGTACCCTATCTATGTCCTTACATAGATGAGGCCTCCAGAACTGGACACAGTATTGGAGGTGCAGCCTCACTAATGTCCTGTATATTGGAATTATTGCCTCCCTTTTTATGCAGGTGATTCCCTGCCTGTGCATCCCAGCATACAGTTTGCCTTTCCTGACACCTTGTCACACTGCCTACCTACCTTGAGGTCATCAGAGATGATCACCCCAGGTCTCTTTCTTGCTTGAAGTATGCTACTTCTCTCTAACCCCTCCCCCCCAGTTGATATGTAGCTCCTGGGTGTTTGTGCCCTGTGTGCATTATCTTGCCCTTTCTTGCATTGTAAGCTAGCTGCCAATCCCTTGACGAATCCTCCAGCTACCTTAGACCTCCCCTCATTCTATCCACTCCTCCTGGTGTGTCCACCCTGTTGCAGAGTTTAGTGTCATCAGCGAACAGGCACATTTTCCTTCCAAACCCTTTGTAATATCACTGATAAAGATACTGAAGAGGACTGGACCCAGCACTGATACCTGTGGTACCCCACTGGTCACTTTACTGTCTGTAGAGTGAATGCTATTTACTATCAACCTCTGGGTCCTATTATCCAGCCAATTCTCCACCCACTTCACTACCTTCTTTCCTACCGTCATGTTCCCACAGCCTTCTATGCAGCACGGCATCAAAGGCCTTGCTGAAATCCAGGTAGGCCTCTTCCACTGCCCCTCCACGATCCACCTCCATGGTGAAGCTATTCCTAGAAGATCAAGAATTATGATGAGTACGTAATTTTCATTTTTTCTCTGCTCTTGACCCCTCCAAAATACACAGATCTGTGTCGGTTTTTGCCTCCCTAACTGCCCTCTTTGCACCCTTGCTTCTCAATAATTATCCCTATTACACCTCCCCCTGCTTTTCTTAGTATCTGGAGAAGGCATTTTTCTTGGCTGTTACTGCTTCCTTGACCCTTGAAGAGTACCATAATGGTGTCTTGAATTTTTTTTTTTTTTTTTTTGCCATTCTTATGCATAACTTAAATACCCTGAGAATGGCCCCCGTTATTACCCCATCTCTCTTCCGCATCTCCTATGCTGTTTACCCTGACCAACTTGTCCACAGAGAGGGTGGTGGACAAATGGAACAGCCTGCTGGAAGAGGTGGTGAGGGCTGAAACAATTACAGGAGTTAAGAATGCATGCGATAGCCATAAGGGAATCCTGGTAGTCAGGGGGAAGGGGACAACCTAGTTATAGTGAAACTTGAAGAAGCACAGTTACAGTGTGTGCATAATGGGCAGACTAGGTGGGCTGAAGGCCCTTATCTGCTGACAACATCTATGTATCTATGAAGGACCAGCTCTCTCAACCTGCTAAGGTCTGCCCTTCTGAAATCAAGAATCTTAGTTACTGAGTGAGTTTTCTTGGTCCCAAGTCCAGTTTGAACCAAATGAAGTAGTGGTCGCTGTTCTCTAGTGGCTCCCCCACCTTCACAGCTCCTACCTCCTCTGAGCTGGTGAGTGCAACATCGAGAATGGCTTCATTCCTGGTGGGTTCTTTAAGTATCTTTCCTTCACCAAATTCTATATTTCAGCGAAAAACAAGTCAATACAATGTAGCATTTTGTGTCCATCTTACTTAACCTCCACCAAATGATTTGAGATGCAACTCATGCCATCAGACTTTTATTGCACAACTGCAATGGATGTGGTAATACAATGGGATTGCCCAAAGCATACTACATTGTGGAGAATCTCCAATGGGGCACTTGAACCATACTGGAAAATGATTTTTCTGGTCATTTTGTAATAATGATCTTAAAGGACATTACTAAGCTGAATCTTAATGAAGCCCAAATCCTGGCAGTAGGCAGTATGGCCAAAAAGCATCTGATTTTACAAATGTGGACTCTCCCACAACATTCAGTCTTTAACAAGCAAAAATGGCTCAGTAAATGATTTAAAGAAACCCTGATAATAGAGAAGCCATGTTGTAATATAGAGTAGCAGGAAGACCTGACTGGCTCCTCCTGGCAGGAACAGTAGACCCTATTACCACTCATGATGAACTCTTGCAAGGATATAGGGTATAGTCCCCCGATTCCCCAATTGTTGTTTTCATTTTTGTTTTCTTTATGTTGTTTTTCAAGTTCTATATGTCTTGCTTTTGATGACTGATGTGCAGGAGTTGGAAATGTGGATATCTTTCACCCACATACATTACCCTAGCGGTAATGGGCTTTGAAAGGGTACAGAAGGAGCTTTGGTTGGACTACCAATCCCCAGACAATGTATAATATGAAACATACAATATCATGTCAAGTATCAATATAATAAATATAATAGTGGTTTAGTATAATATGATAATACAGTATATGATTTTATCAGTTGAGTCAATCAATCTTTATTTAACCAGGTGGAACACCATTGAGTGAGCTCATTTGCAAGGTGGGCCTGGGTAGTACACATAAGTGATTCAGTATAACAACAATCACACAAGTCAGCACAACAGGATAACATAGACAACCTGAAACATGTTAAGGCAAAGGGTAATACAACAACTCTGAGTACAAAAAAAATGAAAGTATACACGTAAAACAATAGTTCTTAATATAAGCAATGTGGCAATATAGGAGTCAGCCTGCTAGGAAGAATGATAGAAATGTAAGGAGGCACAAAGAATAAGGGGAAGAGAGAGATGAGGGTAGGAGGAAGGATGAGGGCTATAAGTATCACAGCACTGCAGTTAATAACAGGGAAAACATTTACAGGGCTCAGAGAAAGATTTCGAGTAAGTGATTTGAACTCCACAAGATTAATTGGGTGAAACAGTTTTTTTTTTTTTTTGTATTAAATTTTTATTAGGCCTTGATGTAAGAAACCAGCCCACTCAAGCATAAATACACGGGTGATTCCATCACAACAGGATTTCCATGTACAAGATAACACACAATGAAGGATGGGATAAGGAACACCTCCCAATACACTCTCCTCATTGGGGTAAATATAATGTAGAGTTTCATAGATCATAGCATTAGCACACAGCTCTAGCAGTATCTCTGAGGAATGCCCGGACCCTCTAGCAAACCAAGCTAGCTGGGGCAAGCAGAATGACCCACCATCCTCCGAGAGTAATTGTCCCCAATGTTTATTAAGAGCCCCAAAAACACAGCATAAGATAGCCTGTGACAACTTTTAAATTCCAAATGTTAACATATAAGGTCAACTGCCTGATGTCATAGTTCTACAAATAATAGAGCAGTGCTCTCAATTAGATAGAGGAGAAGTACATATACAAATATTGTAATACACATCCTCCTCCCTCTCCTCTCATGCTACCAGGTAGCCCAGTACTGATACGAAAGTCCACAAGGCCCACAAGTTCTCAACAGAAAGTGCAGGCTAGCACCTGAAGTTTAAACAAGAAAAAAGTCAGAAGGGCAACCTCTGGGAAATGTCCCATAAAAATCAACATATAGCTCCATCCGGGAGTCCAGATCTCATTCCCTGAAGGTTTAGCCTCCCATCTAACCCACCTCGTGGCCCTCAGTAACATCCATATGTAAGGATTAGCCCCTATCAACGCTATTAGGCCACAACTATGTAACATCCCAAGCCAACCTAAGAGACTAAGAAATGCAATTTGGGGGCTAAATTTCAATAGCGAACAAAAGAGAATCAGTACATTACAGCATTATAGTTGCAGTCAGTCTCCTGCAACTTGAATTTCAACAGCCTCCTGTTCCAACATCGGTAAAATCTTCTCAACCTCCTCCAGGGATCCAAACATCCATGCAATTCTCAGTCGAGCAGGGAAGATCAATTGGTGTGAAACCTTTAGGCTACAGAGACGACACCTCACTCCATCATAGGCCTTGCGTCTCTGCTGCGTGCCATAGGAAAAGTCCGGGAACACCATTATCTCCGCATCACCATATTTAAGCCTTCGCTTCCTCCTGGCCTCCTGTAACACCTGGACCCGATCTCCAATACCAGAGCATACCACCACCATGGTACGAGGCATGGCCTGTGTTGCCGCTCCTCTGCACGGGGTAATTCTGTAGGCCCTCTCCAGTGATAATGGCGGATCCTCCTCGCCCAGCTCCAGCAGTCCTGGCAGAAAGATGCACACAAACCCCAATGGGTCATCTCCTTCAGCTGCCTCGGGTAAGCCTAAGATCCGTAAATTTATTTTGTGGATCTGATTCTCCACACTGTCTAGTCTTTGCCTTAACCATGTATTATCCCTGATCAACTTTGTAGAGACATCAATGGTTTTGTTAAGGCTGGTATCCAGTTTGGTAAGTGTTTGATCCATGAGATCCATTTTAGTCTCTAGCTCGGCTACCTGAAGGGTTAAGGCATCAAACTTTCTGTCCAATTCCTGCACCGAGTTTACCAGTTTCAGCAAAGCTGCATTCACCGTAGCAAGCGTAATTTCCCCCAGGTCCACCACATTAGAGGTCCCTGCTAAAGTATTTCTGTTAGGCCCCGCATCCCGTTTACTCCTCGGGGTGAAGAGCTCAGCAGAGGCAGCTGCGTTGCCTTTGGTTTTCCCCATGTGTCCACCTTATGGGGTACTCCGACAAATAGAGGTGTCAGAGGCAGAAAAAAACACCAAAAGAAGTAACTTTTAATTAATTTTAGTTAGACATTCGTGGGAGTTCTGATAGTATGCTGCCTTCTGATGAGCTGCTCATCAGTGCCCGGCAGGGTTAAACAGTTTTAACAATTTTTGGATTTTATTCCATAGTTGGGGCAGCACGTGGCTGAAGGAAGCTCTACCAAAATAGGAAATGACCTTAGGTACATATAGTGAGATGTAAGAGTAACTTCTCAGGGCATAATTGCCTAAGGGTGCAGAGGGGTAGACAGTCAGATATGTAGAGGGGGAGTTTCTTAATAATAGCTCTGTAGGGCCAGAGTATAGCATTCTTTTGTCTCCTGAATGTAAGTGATGTCCAACCCACCAAGAAATAAAGTGCACAATGATGCGTAGTGTAAGCTGTTACAGAGATGAAGTGTAGGGCTTTGTGGTACAAGATGTCGAGCTTTGCTAGTGCTGACCCTGGAACTTGACTATAGAGGAAGTCAGCATAGTCCAGGAAAGCTAGTAAAGTGGTTTGTACCAGACTCATCTTAGCCTCTTGGGTAAGCAGATGTTTAATTCTATAGAATAGGCCAAGTCTTTGCTTCAGTTTTTTTGACAGTTCCTTTGTGTGCTCAGTGAAGGAGAGTCTGTTGTCAACCCATACCCCTAGGTATTTGAATTTTGCTACGTAATCCAGTGATTCGCCAAGCACGTAGTGATAGGTGGCACTGGGCCAGATTTCGAAGGATTTGAGGCTGTAACAAGTGGAGACAGGAGCATGGCTTTTGTTTTTTTTTGTGTTTAGTAGTTTCTGGTTAAGGAGGTTGCATTGTAGTACTGTATATCAAAATCTGATTGCAGGTCCATACAAGCACTCTCAGGAGTAGGCCTGGTGATGTAGAGGACCATGTCATCAGCCGAAAGGTGGACGCTGGCTGACTCAGTTGCATGGTCAATATTATTAATGTACTGTGCAAAAAGTAAGGGTCTCAAAATGGAGCCCTGTGGCACTCCTCTGCTGATCGGTTTCAGCGGAGAAAGATGACCCACTGCTTTGACTTGCTGCTTAATTTCTGACAGGTAACTAGAAAACCATTTCAGGGATAGTGCATCCAATCCAATATTGTGAATGGTAACCAATAGCAGGTCATGGTCCATGGTGTCGAATGCCTTACTTAAATCAAGAAAGATTGCACATACGTAATTCTTTAAGTCAAGGACTCTCTGTCAGTCATTCCTTACCTTAGCAAGTGGTGAGATTGTACTATGACAGGGCCTAAAGCCTGATTGTACTGGATTGAGCAGGTTGGAAGTGTCAAGATAGTTCCTAAGTTGATTATTGACTATTTTCTCCAGCAGTTCATAAATGTATGTGTCAATCTGAAAATAGAAATACTGCCTCAGTCTTAAAGGAGATAGGAAATGATATTGTAGCAGTTCTACCTGTTACATAAATTATTAATGTCAGACTATGGCCTTTGACTGTCTTTTTTTGTAGTTTAAATGCTCAAAACCATATTATACAATAGCAACAAAAAAATGCTGTGCTCTGATTGGTCCGTGCCGTCCTTCAACAGTTATGTTATCTCAGTATAAAATCACTGTGCGAAGGTCTGACACCAACACAACCTCACAAAATTAAAAAAAAAACTGCCCCGGCTTTAGAAAGTGACCCATGAAGTGACTGCAACAGCATGCCGGCCCTCCCTCCCTCACTGACACCTTGTCACTGTTCAAAAACAGAACATGACTCAGATAGACTGCATACACTGCTCCCATACAAATCCAAGCAATGGAAAACCGCCAAACAGCCAAATGTTTCTTTTTTTTCAAGCCCCGCTACCAGCGGCTTGCTTCACACACTATTCAGCGTGCGCACTCAGTCGCAATCCAAAACTCCACTCCGACTAGGTTTTTCAGTTGTTCCAGCTTCACCATTTATTTTTCCCTGTCACAAGCTACAGTCCACTTACCCAGCCCCATTAGGAAGTCTCGTCCATTCCTCACTTGCATTCCCTCATTCATCACGGTTTGTGGTTTCACGTCAAGTCAGCCACTCCCAGGGCACACAGCGAGCCAGTTGAATTAAGCTGTGGAAAGATGGTGGATCAGGAAGGAGAACTGAACTACCATGCAAAGGACAAAGAAAAAATGAAAGTGCTTGTGTGTATGTGTGTGTCATGGGGAAGGGACACACCATAACAAAGACAAAGATTTGAAAGCGGACTGAGCACACACTCTGAGTACTGTTAAGACTTCCACATCACAAAAGTAAGGGGGAAAAAAGTATTTAAAACATTTTTTTTAAATCTATTTGTTCGCTAGTAAAAGAGACATAGTATAATAGCAATAATGCACTCCAGAGTGTGTGTCATGCTGGGATGACGTCACTTCTTGGGTGTCGAATGCACTCGGCCTGTGGCGTCATGCTTCAGCCACCCGAGGTGTGACGTTATCCCAGCATGATACACACCCTGTCATGTATTATTGCTTCATTTGAATGTTCCATTCATTTTCAGTACTGCCTACCAGCCAGATACTGTCTATTTTTTTATATCGAGAGTCAGCGTGCGTCAAGCCTTGAAATGCTGACATCACAGACTCCCAATAGGGAGTACCTAAAAAACAACAAATGGCCCCGCTTCCTCACCCAGCTCTGGTGCTCAGACCGGGAGCAGCCCAACACCAGGGTTGACTGGTGGGGAGGATTGAACCTCCCCTCTTCCCCGCCCGAGGGGCCAAATCGTGGCAGGATCGGGGTAGCTCCGTACAAGCTGCCGGTATGCCGGGGCGAGGAGTGGAGAGGAAGGGGGCACCAAAATGTATAAATAAAAAAAGGACTGCTAGGCCCATGCAGTCTGCCCATATTCTCTACCTCTATCAGTGGCCCAACTTGGTCATCGGCTGTAGCCTATCCTTCCCACCTCTAGGGTTCCCTTGTGCCTATCCCATGCATTTCTGAATTCCTCCCACTGTGTTTGCTCCACCACCTCCTGATGTAGTCTATTCAATTTAAGCAGTGTCAGTGGCTCAGTAGGTAGCACACTCACCTCTGAGGCCAAGAGATTAGAGTGCTGTGGGTTCAGTTCCCACATCTGGCACTTGGGTTAATATCCCAGTACTGACGCTGTAGTGCAGCTTGAGAGGGGTGCTGCACTTCTCAGGTGCCATCTTTCAGATGAGATGTTAAACCGAGGTCCATCTGCCTGGATTGGTGGTAGTTCAGGTGGCTGTTAAAGATCCCATGACACTTATCAAAAAGAGTAGGGGAGTTTTTATTGAAATAAGAAACATAAAAAGCAACACAGAAAGCTCAGAAACCAATCAAAAACAATAATACAAATTGGTAAAAGGGGAAGGGGAAAAGGAAAAAAGAGAAAAACATAAAATAAATAAAGGAAAACAATGCATCACTTAAATTTTATAAAGTGGAGAAACCCTTTCCACCACTTCGAAAGTGTAGCAGGAGCCAATCGCTTTGCATCTTGAGAATAAATTTTCAAAAGTTCATTAGCAACTAACGTACTAAAACCATTATAAGGCATTTTTCTTTGGTACAATACCCATTGGCATCTAGCTTGCTATAAGTAAAACCTTAGACAGCAAAAAAATAATGACAAAGTCCCTTCATGAAAGAAAGAAAAACCCACTGGATAACATCCTAGAACCAGAATATCATATGAAAGTAAAGTGAGCCAAGGAAAGCCCCATAATTTAGCCAAAAAAGCCCACAAGCCAGTGGAATAAGAACACTGAAGAAAACAATTTTCCATAGTCTCCACCTTATTAATACAATCAATATAAGGACAATTTCTTTCTTCAATTGCCTTATATTTAGCATTGCCCGAACATTTAAACGACCATAAAAGATCAACCACTGCGTTTCCCATTGAAGATGAGGCAATCTGAGACTGTTCAACTGGACCAAAACCTTAGAGTTAAAGGCTGTAGGGCAATTCTTAAAACAAGGCTCTTGAGGGTATAAATTTAACATGATTGATTGATAAAGGCCTTTAGTCTTATTTTTCAAAATCATCTCTTTTGTAATACCCCATTTATACAATTTCTGGGCAGCTGGCCAAAAATAACAAGGAAAGCAGACATGAGGATTTATCTTGGGCGCCAAGACAAGCCAATTCTGAAAATATTTTGCCAACGGTTGCGGAAACCATATTCCCCCAGTTCCTTTTGCTAAACTCAAACCACTCTTGACTGTACACATAAAAAATAATGTATGTAAAAAAACGACAGGGTCCACCATCCCAAGGCCTCCTGATTTAGTATTCAAGTAAGTATAAACCCTCTTAACCGGGTTTAAACGGTTACCCCACAACATTTGAAAAAATAGACAGTACACCCTTGTCTCCAGTTTGACCGGAAGCGGAAAAACCATGGCTATGTACTGTAAACATGGCAAAAGAAACTGCTTAATCACCTGTACACGTTTTAATTTAGAGAGTTTCCACTTCTTCCATCTATTCACTTTGTGTTCCACAACTTGAAGAGCTGATTCCCAATTTTCTACCGGCAGATTCTGAGGGCCAAACAGGACGCCCAAAATTTTGAGGGGGGTTCTAGTAATATGGATTCCCTCCTGTAAGGCCTCAAAAGGGCCAGCATCCCCAACGAACAACCCTTTTGTTTTTTGCAAATTCAGCCTGGCATTCGATACTCTGGAAAAATCAGCAAAGGCCTCTAAAAACAGATGTACAGAAGTCTGGTCAGAAAAATACAAAATTAAATCATCAGCATATGCCTGCAATAGGAGATGCTGGTCCCGGGATAAAGTTCCCGAAATTCCAGTCCAGCGTGGAACCACAACCAAGGTTTGTAAAAGGGGATCTAATGAAAAAACATAGAGAAGGGGCTGAGGGGACAACCTGACGCACTCCAGTATTCAGAGAAAACTGGCAGCCGTACGACCTCTCAAAAAGGAAAGACAACATTATGATGATATAGCATCCTAAATAAGGTAACCATTAGTGCTGGGACCTATAACTTTCAGGGTCAAAAACAAAAAGGGTAAATGAACTCGATCAAAGCTTTTCCAAATCAGCTACAACCAGGCAATTACTAATGCCTGATACTGAGAGGTGCTCGATAACATCCCGCACTATCACTAGAGCTGATTGGATCTTCCTATCTGGTATCCCACAGAATTGGAAGGGAGAAATCACCAATTTAGCATAATTCTTCAATCTATTGTTCAAAATACTGGTAAAAATTTTGTAATCGGAATTTAAAAGAGTAATAGGCCGCCAATTCTTAATGTTATGTTTGTCCCCAGATTTAAATAAATAAATCAATAAACCATCCGAAGATGTAGGAAAAAACTCAGTATGCTTAATAAAATGCTGAAATAAAAGAAGAAGACATGGAACCAGCTCAGTAGAAAAAACTTTATATAAATTATTAGATAAGCCATCCACGTCAGGCGAAATATTAGGTTTCAAGTCCTGTATAACTTTCAAGATTTCCCCCTGAGAGATGGGTTCTAACAATTTTAAGGCTTCTGATAAGTCAGAAGGAATAGTGATTCCACTCAAATATGAACGCATGGAGTCATTGGAAATCGGAAAAGAGGATTCCAAGGACCGAAAATGAGACATAATCAATTCTCTTAATAGTGGAACGGTATCAGCTATAGAGTTATCAGGGTTTTGTAGTGAATCCATATTAGAGGAATCCCTCAAAACCTTACATGCTTCAAAGGGGTCACCCAAAGGGGATATTTTTATACCATTAGTCAAAATAGCTTGTAAAGTTTTAGCTCGGTCATACTGATAAACCCTCATTTGTTCTTGTATATTACTTATTTGAGTGGAATAATCCCAATGCGATGAGTATGCCGCTGTAGTAGGTCTTTGAAGCTGTTGCCTAGGTGACAAATACCTAAAAAAATTAGAATTTTTCATTTTAACCCCTTGATTTTTAAACCAATTGCGCAAATCAGCCTTGGTCTCCAACCACCATTCCCCCAAATTAGAATACAGAAAAGCTACCGACAATCTTGCCTTCAGGATACATTTCACCCCAATCTGTACATGGGGCAAACCTAAGATGGAACTATTAAGTTTCCACCGGACTTGCCTATACTCAAAAGAACTTGGTAACTGGAATTTACATAATAAAAAGGAATGGTCCGAGAACTCACTAGGAGTCATTTCAAAGGAATAAACCTTTAAAACTGGGGAGACAAACATATAATCAATGACTGAAAAAACCTTTCCTTTACGAAAAGAAAATTGTGTACCATGGGAAGAAGAACAAAGACAAGTAATTAAAATAGCAATTTTGACAATATTGGCCAGCGCATGTGAATCACAATAAATTTTGTTATTCCGTTTAGACAATGTAGGAATAGTGCAGTTAAAGTCCCCTTCCCATAGGATCTTAACAGAGGTGACCAAATAAGGTTGTATAGATTTAAAACAGGCCACTCTACCAGCCTTCGTTTGGGGACTATAGATATTAATAAAACGATAACAAGTGCATTGCCATTTTCCGTCTAGAATCAAAACCCTTCCTGGTATGAGATCAATTAGATTATGTAAAGTAAAAGAAAAGGAATTAAACAGAATGCCAATGCCATCAGCTCTGTCCATGCCAAAGGACCAAAAGGAAGGGCCCCAAACCCAATCTCGCTTAAAGGAAGCTAACTGCTCCACAGAATACATCCAAGTTTCCTGCAAGAAACATACGGTTAAATACTGATTATGGATATGATGAAAAAGGGCCTGTCTTTTAGTGTTATTTAACAAGTTGTGGGTGTTAAAGGAACCCCAAAGAAACCTCATTTATGGGCAAAGTGGGAGAGAGAAAAAACTACCCCTTATTTTTTCCTCTTTTTCCTTTTCTTCTCTTTGTAATTATCCACAGACTCGACAGAGTGGACAAGGAGGACTTCTGGAGTCTGAATCTCCCAATCCATTTCCATGTCCCCAAAGGGGTAAAAGAGCCACATATGAATTGCTGGTTTCGAGACTGGGAGCAGAAGGGGGAGATTTAGGATGCAAATTCCTAGAAGATCTACGCCTGGGCAAAGACGACCCAGGAACTGAGATCTTAGATTCTTTCCCAGCAACCCTGGAGACCTCCTCCTCCATATAACACACAGGAGGAAAATACAAGGAGCCAGGAGGACCCATGCGAGGTTCTTTATCTACCATTGGAACAGGGTCCACTCTGCGAACACCTTCATCCAAACCATTGGAAGAGAGAGGGGTGAAATGATCCGCACTCGCAGGCACTTCTTGCCTCTTATCTGAAGAAGGAGGTGGTAATCGAGGAAGGGGAGGAGAAGGGGGGGGGTTGGAGGAGGTTTGGTTTGAGGTTTAGGGGAAGGATGGGGGGGGCAAAGGCATCCTGTGCGTTCTGAATAAGAAGGTCAGAACTAATGCAGGACACCTTGTTCTTGGCAGCCCAAGAACAATCTCGAAAACTATGGCCGGATTCGTCACAGAGATCACACCTGGAAATGTTAATGCATTGCATAATGACATGCCCCACTTCCCCACAATTTTCACAGCGTGGTTGATCACAAACACTGGAAAGGGGAGTCCTAGATCCACACTTATAACAAGCACGCGGTTGCCCCCCATAAAAACAGACCCCCCTATCTCTTCCTAGCATGAAGGAATTTGGAATATGAGCTACCCCAGACTCAGATTGCCTCAGTTTAACTTTATATTTCCAGCCCCCTGTCCAAAAACACTCGGAATCTAGAATAGGTTCCGGGCTGCTTAAGACCTCACATTTCTGTGACAACCAGAAGGTGATATCCTCCACATGGACCCCCTCATTTCTAAACATCACTGTGACATATTTAATTAAAGGTTTAGAAATAGGTATAACCAGGAAGGGAGTCCATGTAGGAGAGAACTTCACCTGACCATAGCTATCCCAAAACAAATCCAAGCCATGAGGCGTTCTGAAACTGATGTCGAAGTTGTCTTCTCCAGATATGTTTATGAAAGCGTACACATCCTGGGGAGTAAAACACAAAGAATCCTTCAGCAGAGTTTTCCCCACATAGTACCTGTCAGGTGTTTCCTGCAGGCCCCTCTTGTAACGAATACAGACCGCATTCCGTCGGGGTGCCGCTTCCCTTTTTGAAGAGGAGAAAAGATCAGACATGAGGGGTTTATGAGATGGGGGTTTGGGCAAGGAGGACTCCTGTAACGGCACTTTATTCAGAAGAGGCAAGTTAACTTTTGTGGGGGGTCGAGGTCAGGAGGAGTCCTGTGATGGCGCGCTATTCACCTGAAGAGGCAAGTCAATTTCCGTGGGGGGTTGGGGGTACTGAATCCTGAGTGGTAAGAGGAGCAGAAGAAATATGCATAGGCCTAGTTCCTATAGGTGTAGTATGCAGACTGCTAGCCGAAACCTTTGGCTGAGGGGCCGGTTTCCACTCTGGAGAATGTTGGGAGAGGGGAAACTCAGAATCCCAAACAGAGTCAGGCTTCCAAGCCCCAGTGGGAGCCTGTATCCAACCCGCCCCCAAAAGAGGTTTGTCCGGAGACCAGGATTCCTGAAAAACATCACCAGGAGGGGAAGCAGAAACTGGTGCTTTAGAATGCATAATAACCTGTTTAGGCTGTTGAAGGACAGATGTATCGGTAAAAGAAAATTCGGTTGCCCCAGTCTGAGAAACAGCAGATGATTGATAGACAATGTCAGATGTTCCCTGAGCTCCCTCAGAATGAAGATGTTTTAAAACGAATCCAGCTGCTTTAGACAAAGGAGCAGATTCATTCTGGGTAAAGGCAGAGGAGCTAGACCCCAGTGAAGTAATACAAGTCCCAATCTCAGTACAAGGAGCCTCATCCTTTGGGGCAGATTGCAGACTGTCAGGCTGTAGGCACTCGCTGCAACTCGCGATTTTACTGCCAGCCTGAAATGAAGCAGCTGCTGAGCCAGGCGTAATACAATCGAAAGGAGTAGACTCAGGTATGTGACCGCACCCCTCAGGGCCTCCAAAGGTTGTTACAGCCGACAGGAGCTTGACAGGTGGCAAAACAGCACTGACAGAGTAGTCTCGCGTTTGCGAGCACATTCCAAATGAGGGCTCTACAGAAGTTTTAAACTGCATACCATTATCTGTAAATCGAGCCGTGTCAAAACCACCAGTCTCAGTAGAAACAGAAGTCAGATTAACATGGGAGCAGTCCGTATCGGGTTTAGCTGAAACCGCCACAGAGGAAGGCAAAACAACAGAGGCAATGTCAGGAGATTTAGAAATGGACTGAAAAACCTTACCACGCGACGCGGAGTCTCCTGGAGGGGTCACATCAAACGAAGATACTGAAGGAGCAGCCGCGCTGCAAACCGGGGGTACCGTAGAAGCCTGCAACTGCCCGCTTGTATTCACTGATTCAGACGAAAAGGCAGTTTTCAAATTCAGGACAACAAATCCGTGTGGTAACTCTGAAACAAGCAAATTGACTCCTTTATGTCCAGAAAAGGAAACTGAATCTTCCCAAACAAGCGATGCATCCTGAAATTCATTATCTGAATCCACGTCCACAACAGGTAGAGAAACAGCCTCCGTAGTGCTATCAGTGGGAGCAGAGGCTAACACTCCCACCAGGCCAACATCCTCCTCCTTCTTCGATGTCTGGCGCAGAGTGGCCATCCTGACAATGGCCAGTCCCCCTACTGGCAGCAATGCAGCAGCAGAGTAGGGGAATTTCCCCGGTGTCCTGGCCAAATTTCCCTCATTCACTAAAAATACCACCAACAGCTTAATCTGGTTCAAGGTCAGTTGGCATTCATCTGTATCCCCCCCCCCGGGGTCATGCCTGAAAATAGGCAATATTTGTCTAGTGCACTTACCCGGTCAACAAAAACTAAATAAATAAAATAAATGCATCCACCACCCTTTCTGTAAAGAAAAACTTCTTCACATTCCCCCTTATCCTGCCCTCCTCCAGTCTCATATCATGCCCCCTCATTCTTGTACATCTCCTATACTGAAAGATGTCACCCACTTGCACCTTGTTTATGCCCTTAAGATGTTTGAAGGTTTCTATCATATCTCCCCGTTCTCGCTTCTCTTTCAGTGTATACATATTGAGGTCTTTTAATCTCTCCTCGTATGTCTTCTGGTACTAGCCCTGCACCATTTTAGTTGTCCTTCTCTGAACTGCCTGCACCCTGTCTCTATCCTTACGGAGGTGCGGCCTCCAGAACTATACACAGTACTCCAGATGAGGACTCACCAGTGTTTTGTACAGTGGTATCACCAACTCCCTTCTTCTGCTAGTGATACCCCTTTCTGTGTACCCCAACATGCCACTGGCCCTCCCGACAGTCTTTGTATACTGTTTGGTCACCTTTAGGTAATCTGAGATGATTATTCCCAAATCCCTTTCTGCTTTGGTGACTGTCAGCACCCCCCCCCCCCATCCAGTAGCTCTCTCCAGGGTTCCTGTGCCCAAGATGCATGATTTTGCACTTCTTTGCATTTGCATTGAATCTTAGTTGCCACACTTTGGCCTATTTTCCAGCTTTCCTAGGTCCCTCTCCATTTTCTCCACCCCATCTGGAGTGTCCACCCTGTTGCAGACCTTGGTGACATCCGTAAATAATGCAAACTTTCCCCTCCAGCCCTTCAGCAGTGTCACTAATGAAGACGTTAAAAAGGACTGGCCCCAGGACTGATCCTTTTGGTATCCCACAGGTCACCCCCTTTCCTTGGATAGGACCCCATTTACCACCACCCTCTGCTTTCTGTCCCTTGACCAATTTCTAAACGAGTTTACTACCTTGTGGTCCACACCCAGGCTGCCCAGCTTGTTTCCAGTCTTTTATGTGGAATGGTGTCGAAGGCCTTGCTGAAATCAAGGTACATGTAGGTGACATCCACCACTCCCCCGATCCACCTCCTTTGTCACTCAATCAGAGAAATCTATCAGATTTGTTTGACATAACATTAGTGCTGTGACTCCATGCTGCCTCGGATCCTGCACTCTGCTGGATTCCAATTGTTCCGCAGTCCTTTCTTTAAGCAGCATCTCCATACTCTTCCCCATTAGTGAGGTGAGGCTGACTAGTCTATAGTTGCCTGCCTCAACTCTGCTTCCACTTTTATGAAGAGGGACTACATGTGCCCTCCTCCAGTCCTCTGGAACCACTCCTGTATTGAGCGACTCACTAAACAGGACTGCCATCGGTGCTGACAGCACCATACATGGTTTCTGTAATAGCCTAGGGTGTATGCTATCTGGTACCATTGCTTTGTCCACCCTCAGTTTCATGAGTTCCTCTAGGAGACTCTGTTCTGTAACTGGACTGGTGTTCGCCCCCCCACCTTGTTTCTGATGCCTAGTTGTGTTCCCTCTCCCTCCCTTTCATTAGTGAATACTGAACAGAAGTATTTGTTCAGCATTGATGCTTTTTCTAGCTCTGCCTCCACACACTCCTTTCTTCCCCTCTGAGCCTGACATTCCCACCCCTGGCCTTCCTTCTTTCACTAATATACCTGTAGAAAGTCCTGTCCCCTTTCTTTACCATCTGTGCTATTCTTTCCTCTGTGTGCACCTTTGTGTGCCTAGCTGCCTTCCCTGCTTCCTTCTGTCTATTTGGATACGCCGGCCTGTCTCCTTCCTTCTGTCTCTGCTTGTATTTTTCTGAAAGCCAACGTTTTGGCCCTTACTTTCTCTGCCACATCCTTTGAGAACCATAGTGTTTTCTCCTTCTCTTGCCCTTGTTTTTTCTGCCTAATGCACTGGTTTGTCACCTCCACTATGGCTCCTTTTAGGTGTGCCCACTGTTCCTCAACCCCCCACCGGTATCTTTCCTCACAAGGGCTTCTTTGATGCATATCCCCACCCTAGCAAAGTCTGCCCTCCTGAAATCCAAGACCCTCACTTTTGTGTGGCTTGACTGTAACACTGTACCCATATTAAATTACACTGTGTGGTGGTCGCTGGACCCTAGGTGTCCTTCCACTCGGGACTTCTGTGACTGTGAATCGCCCTGTCCCTGGTGGGTTCTTGCACTAACTGCCTAAGGCCTGCCCCCTGCAAGGATTCCAGGATGTCTCGGCTTCTGGCTGAGGCAGCCGCTGGGATGGTCCAGTCTACATCTGCCATATTAAAGACTTGGTTGAGTGACCTGTTTTCAGCTACAGCTTACAGGGAGGAATACTTATTTTCATTTATAATAAATTGCCACATATTATACAGTCAAACCCAGTTATGTCAACACATTTTCATGTGTTTCTTTTTTTAGGACAAAAAAGCAAAAATAAAGTCTAAGAAAAAGAAGAAAAAATCTAAAACCAAGGTAAGTTCTCTTCAATAGGGTGATAAATATATGTTTTAGCCTAGTAAGTCAGTGTTGTGCATTAGTTTAAAATAACTATATTTCTGCTCGCCCAAGATAAGGCTGAAGTGATATTTCAGTCAGAGTTAAAACTGAATGAATTAAAATTGACCAGGAACATAGTACCATCATAAGGTGGGTAATGTGTAAGTGTAGTACACTGGAGTTTCACCTCTAAAGTCAACTGGGCCAGTTCTGAACCATTGCCTGGACCCGCACCATGACTTTTATGCAGTGCTGCAAACTGGGCTTAGATGTTTAGCCACCTAAAAGGTGTTTTGGTCACACTTGCCACTAGATGCAGCATTTGTGGTTGTTTGCTTTAAAATCTTGTGACACAAGCTAAAGTAAGGCACTGAAACTGTTGCAAATGCGTGAAAACATTTGAGAATAGCAAACATTTTGGATGATGCAGTAACAACTCAGTTGCTGCTGCCTTGTCCCCCTTTGAAAAAAAAATACCTTGAGGTTGAATTTAGCTTAAAATACAAGCAACAGACAAGTCCTAACATTTATCATTTTCTCTCTGTCTGTCTGTGTAGCATAGTTCTTTACTGTAGAGATCTCCTTTCTCTCTCTCTCTCTCTGTCTGTCTCTCTCTCATTCTCTCTGTAAACTGATGCAGATCCTTGAAATGTTAGCACTCCAAGGAGACTCAGATCTGGTTCACAGCCAGAAAGTAAGTTAACCAATCAGGAACAAGAAGAATGATGCGCTTGGGTTGTCTCTGTGGTGTAACAGCAACACATTTTGTTGTACAAACCACCTGCGTCCTACACTGCAACAAGTTTGGGGCTGAGTGCATTGTAGAGGGAAAAGCTCCTGGATAGGGAAAGCACAGGTAACGTAGCATTCATGTACCCTGTCAGCCAACTGAGTAGCATTGTTTCAGGCTGGGAAAGGCAGCAACTCACCTTCCCTTCTGGGTGGGGAAAAGATGCAGCCAAAGTGACTGTGATGGTTGGGGTCGGGGCAGGGTCAATAAAGAGGAACAACAGGTGTAAAAATAATAATAATAATAAATGATTTGCTTGGCAATAAACAGAGTACAAAATGTCCTACCTTTGCTGTTCCCCATTGGAAGATACTACCTTGCTGATAATAAATTTTAATTTAAAGAAGCTGGTTTCACTGAGAATATCAAAATGTTAGAAGTTACAACAGTCTGCAGTTTTTGTTTTTATAAAGATTAAAATGTAACCCCCCTGCAAATGGAGGTTCCCAAAAAGTCTTCCAGGAGCTTGCTTGAATGCTCCAGGCCTAAATGGTGTTTGGCGTTTATGCCGTTTAGCTGTGAGTGCTTTTAAAGCCTCTGGTACTGTCTCTTTAAGAGCTGTCTGCTTGCAGACATAATTAGTCTGTATGGGGGGACTGTGTGTTTCCCTTCTTGAGTCCTGCTTGAGCTGCTGCCAAATCGTTCCATTTCTGCAGTCGCTAAGTGGGCAGAGTGAACACTTTTCAAAGATGTAACTGTTTGCCAGAAATCATTTAGAATAATAATGAAAATACAGTTTGTCTAACCTGCTTTTCTTTGCAGTCTGAACTGTTCTTGCTTAGCCCTCCATTCTGGTTTTGAACTGCTGAACCAGATCAATCAGTGTGGGGGGACCTTTAAAATGGAGCCTGCTGCTGGCAAATCAGAACTTGGACTCTCACTGTGGAGCCAGCCACCTATGTACTGTATGGCCAGTGACTCTGGGAAATGTAGTTTTGGCCTTGGCACCTTTTTCCACGAACAGGGGGAGTTTATTGTGAGTGACAGCCAGACCAGCCAACAGAATAGTGTGGAGCTAAAGGAAATGCACTGCTCTGGGACTGGAGAGATTAGATCAGTTTTGGCAGTGAAGAGACAAGGAGCTCTGTGCTTCTGCAGTGTATAGTTTCACGTGGGAAGCGCATGTGAGGCCCTGAGTTTCGGTCTGCAGCCTGTGCAAGCGCCCGTTCGGACTGAATCTGACCTGTTAGGAGAAGAAAGGAGATCTGAAGAGTAGAAACCAGGCTCACCCTGTAGAAGACTGGAGAAATTGCTGAATCGCGCTTGGTCTGTCAGGAACTGAAGCTGCTGTGTGTCCTCCCGGGTATTGTGCAGTAATTGCGATCGGGACCGAGAAGCAGCCTGCCTGGTATAGTACTTTCCTTATACATATAAATGTGTGTAGTACTTGTGGGGAATCATGTTTTAAATCCCCTGTACAGTGAATTGAGTGCATGAAGCTGGAAGTAAACCCCAGCCTGATTCGGACCACATCTGATTGCTGTAAACAGCTGTGGGGTCCAGTCACAAGAACCTTTTCCATATGTTCTGCTCCTCCTGGCAATCCAGGACAATCTGCCCTCCATCCAGTTCCCAGCATTGAGTCTGTGAGTACATAGCAGGATAGCTCCCTGCCATCTGTTTATTGAATTGCAAGTGTATCATCTAATTGTTGCCTTTTCATTTCTTCACGAACTGAGCCATCTGGCTCCGGATTACAATTGGGTATTGTGCAAGTGTTTTTCCATCACAGGGCCCCAACCAGCTGCACCAATCCTGGCTAGCCACCCCCCCCCCCATCCTGGGTACCCAGTGAAAGTGACAATTCGAGACTCTGAATATGTGCACAGTACGGTGATTATTAATGTGCTTAACCTAATTAACCTGATTTCCCCCTTCCTTGTTACAGCTCCTTAAATAAATCAGATCTATTTGTTTCAGCAAAGTTACACTGACTGAGGTATTCGTTTATGTTAAAGTATTGTACTGTGGCTTTTGCACTGTATCATCTTGCTTTACAGGGGGTCCCCAGAGTCCAGTCGACAGAGCCAGTCCTGGGGGTAAGTGTACATTGTGAAGATATTCCTGATGCATTGTGTGGGCCACTAGTGGGAAGAAAGGGGGGTTACAGTGTCCCAGAGGGCTGTGACCAAGTTAGTTTAACTACTGCAAACCCTGACCTCTGGGTGGAGGCACCCGCCATTGGACATAGGCCCCTCAT
Source organism: Neoceratodus forsteri (assembly GCA_016271365.2). NCBI lineage: Eukaryota > Metazoa > Chordata > Ceratodontiformes > Ceratodontidae > Neoceratodus > Neoceratodus forsteri. Next base: position 185,464,485 of record CM057459.1, on the reverse strand, counting down.
ACTGTTAGTAGTCAAGCAGGCAGGGGTAGTAGCCCTTGGGATAGCGCCACCTAGGGGTTGCAAAAAGAAAAATCCTAGTCTGATTGGTCTAGAGCCAGTGAGATAACACTGAAGATTTTTGAACTATTGACCAGTATCAAATCAAAACTGGTCAGTAGTTCAGTTGGAAACTGGGCAGTTGTTCACTGGACTGAGCAATTGTGTTTTGAACTATTGTCCAGTCAGCTTGTCAGTCCCCCTTTATCACACCCCGCTCCCCTCAGCTGAAGCTGGCATCACTTGTCCAGTGCTCACTGCCTTCATTTTCGTGTTATTTTTTTTTAATATATAAAAAGAATACCTGATTGTAGTGGTCCCCCTTCAGTTAAATATTTCCCTGGTAGTCCAGTGGCCCACCCATTTGCTCCTCACTAACAAAATTCTTCCCGCTTCTCCACAAGGGAACTGGCACAAAGAAAAAGGGCTTCACTTTTGTTTCCTCCGCTACTGTCGCTGCAGGATCCTTGGGAGTGGAGAGCACGCTGCTCAAACGCATGTTGCCAGCCGTCACTATATACTGGCCTGGACATTTTGTTCTGTTACCTGGCCCTAGCTGCAAGTGCTTTGGGCAAGGGAAACCAATTACTGCTGCAGTGCTGCTCTAGACACAGAGTCTAGGCACCCGGCGGCAGCAGTAAACAACGCAAGATTTTATAAAACCAGTATTGATCAGAGTTGTTTTGGGCTGTAGTGGGAAAACCTTGACCCTTCGGGATTACCCATTGCCTGATAATTGTTCTATGGCCCAAAACTGAAGACGTCGGGAATATAACACCTGTCAGGCAGTAGTTCATCCCAAGGGGTCAGGATTTGCTCACTGTAGCCCTGAACTCCAATCAATATTTCTATAATAATGACTGGTTAAGTGTAATTCTACTCAGTTTTGGGAAGTTGAAGTTTGCTTTTATACTGTACATGGGTATGTTATTCTAAATCCTGCAATACAGTACATGGGTATGCTATTCTAAATCCTGCGATACAGTACATGGGTATGATGTCACACCCACATATAACAGGATTTTTGGAATGTTAAAGGTGTCTGCTGGTATTTTTCCTTTTCTTCTTCCCCATATCTTTTGTCCCCTGCTCTCACTTCTTCAACATTTTTATTTATTTTGTTAACTGGATAAATACACTGAGTACAGTGCCCGTACAACCTGTTAAATACTCCCCTAACACATCCCCGCACCTGACAGTTACTCCAGGATCCACTGTGGCCTGTAAACATAATTTTGTAAAACTTTTTCTTCTTTGCAACATTGAAAACAATTTTATCATATCAAGTAAAAGATGGGAGACAGTATAAACTTGTTTTTTTTTGTTAAACACCTTCTGTTTGTGATTACTTTAAAAACTATGAGAGCGAGATCATTGCAGACTTGTGGTGTGTAAAAAATACCTCATTATACACGAGTCCCCATACATTATTCTGTTTATTGTTCTGAAAGATGCAGAGCACTAGACGTTTTCTAGAGTGGCATGTAACATAGTAAGGAAACTGTCCAGACATTTTGCAGTAAATGGGGGCCTGAACTTCAGAAAAGGATTTGTTTTAATGGTTTGTTTTATGGTTAATTCAGTGATTTTTCACAGCAGTGTGCAGCCACTGCCAATAGGACCAGCAGAATGTTGGGGTGTGTCAGTATGGGGGTGATCAGTAGGGCAGAGGATGACTTGTTAAAAGGCCATGGTTGTGCCCGACCTGGAATATTGCATATAGCTCTGGGCTTCTGAATGCAAAAAAAGGACATTGAGGCAGTTGAGATGAGCAGGGTAATGGAAGACAAAAGCTATGAGGAGTGGCCAGAGACTGTTATGATGTTCACTTTAGAAAAGCATTTCTGACTGCAGACCCTTATTTTTGTATAGAACTGGGAACCATGGTGTAACCCCCGTAGGGAAACAGGCCTACTAAAAATGGTTCCCATATAAAAGGTTAAGAGTACAAGATGTTAGAAGCACCCCTGCTGTTAGAAGCTGGAAGGGCTCCTGACAGGAAACGGTGGATGAATTATGTGGAGCCAGCAAGGGGGGTGGAAAGTTCTGAGTTAGTTTAAGTTGAGACTGAGAAAGAATGTGCAGCCAGGAGTTGAGAGTCCATCCCTAAGGCTGGGCCCAGGCCTTTGGGTGTAAAGGTTCTGGGTTTACCTACTAGGCCTTAAGTTGCAGCAAAGCTCCAGGTCTAGAGCATGGCTCTAGTTGCCTGTCCAGTCCCAGTTCCCAGAGGACTAAAAGTAGAGCTTCGGAGAGAGAGAGAGAGAGAGAGAGCAAGAGAAAGAGTAGAACCAAAGCAGAAGAGAGAGAAGATCAAAATCAAAGCTGTAGAGAGAAAGCCAGTGATCAGAACAGCAGAGAAGCTGAACAGAGGGAGAGACTTCCAACAGAATATGATACAGAGGCAATATAAGGGTCCTTGAATACGGACCATAAAGCAAAATGTACCTGAGAGAGATTATTATCAGAATGGGAACCTGAGCAAGACGAATTATATTTGAAGATCCTATACTGGGTCCTCCTACAAAATGCCCAGAGGAGCCAGTATAAAGCCTGTCCTGATCCTAGGTGGATGGAGGGGGTGTTCTGTAGGTGCATAACCATACAGTGCAGGGACTAAAAAAGAAATCTTTCCATAGCTGTTAGTGCCATATCCTCTGGAGGACCTCATACATCTGTGCCGAGTATAGTATAAACAAGACTGTCACTGTTGTACAAGGAGGTCCCATTAAGGTCATCTGCCTGGAACACCAGACTTGGTAGAGCACATGCAAAACAGATCTTGTCAGGAGTGTAAAGTGTCACTGGCCTCTCAGAAAGATAGTCAAGTAGGGAATGAGGTTTGAAGTCTTGAGATTGACATGAGACATTTGCCTGTGTTAGCACATGAAAAATGAGTTGGGGAGATGGCACGAAAGATAATATAAACCCTTCACTGCTTGACTGATGAACTATATGTGGACAACGCATGTGTTTAAGTTGAAGTTGTCTGATGCTGATGATCATATTACTTGCCCCATGGTCCCACGAAAACCTTTAAGAACCCTTGCTGACAGTGCCATGGTAACTGATGTCCAGGGATTGGCTTACAGTGGTTATATCATTCAGCATATTTAGTGACATAAACCCACACTCTAGATCTTGCAAATATGTGAACTAGAAAGCTGTGATGAATTTTCTGTTGCTCGTTGTTACTCTCAGCTAGAACAAAAACAAAGATCACACAGGGCTGGTGGTGCTCCTCAGTATGTACCTCAACCATGCAAAAACAAGAAATTGGAAACTCACTACCTCTCTGGAAAATGATGCTCACTCCGTGGTTTAATCAGGCAAAATCATTTAATCTTTATTCAGCTAGTGCTTTACAGACTCCGTGTCAGCCTGATGTGTTTCAGATTGACAAAATCATTTATCAAAGTTGTTCTAGTTGTTACTGTTCACTGGATGTTTCCTAGCTTGGTACATGTACAGTATCATGTCAACACAATATAAATGTATTCATTTAAGACTTCATTCTTTACAGGCTCAGCTAACAGGGACAGAATCCAAAGAACACAGTGGGTATGTTTTTCCCGTCTAAATGCAATACTGTATTTTTAATCAAACTCCCTTGCTCTTCTAAATGGTATTTGAACTACAACCCCAAACCCACCTATAAGGTTATTTCTAAGCATTGACCTTTATTTCTAAGCATTACTTTAAACATTTAGTAACCACTTATCTCTGTCACCTGGGACTACTAACTTCTTAATAAGTTTTGGATCTAAGAGAACACTACTTTGTATCAGACTGTTGAATCCAGACATATCCGCTAATAATGCTGTAATTGGACCTGCAGTTGTTTTGCCGAGATTCAACATGAGAGCAGTTCAGGGTGTGTTGATACTGCATGCAGATCACACTTTAAATTGCCTTTTTTAATTAACACTTTTGGATTATGAGATCTAGCTTATTTATTTATCGGTTTAAAATAGTAATATGTGTGTGGTTTTTTTGTTTTGTTTTTTGTTTTAAGCAGAGAGATGCTGTCAGTCCCAGTACAGGAAGCTTACTCAGATGAAGAACCAGAAAATAGTCAATTTTTGCCATATGTGTCACATATTTTTGTCCCATCTCTAAAAGACCTGTTGAAGCAAGATTCTGCAGTGAACCAAACATATCAAAGTGATGGAGAATTGGAGAACTTCCCGATAGTGGCTACAAATACAGATAATGGCCAGGTAAACATTATGCAGGGCAAGACCAAGAGCTTACTTAGAGAGAGAGAGAGAGAGAGACCCCTGCCATAATGCTTTTAAGTGGCCTTTTGTACCAAAGTTGAGCCTTATAAGAGGTCATCACTAAGAAGCTGCAGTGACACATAGCAACAGTATACTTTTGCACCCCAGTGTGCTGCAAAACTGGGGGGTGCAAGCTTTTTCTGTGCAGTTGCTGAACACACTGGAACCATGTGAGAAAGTAGATGGGGTCATCATGCAAATGGCCAGTCATTTAGCACTGTTTCTCTTGATAACCTTGCCATATAGCAACACCCCTCTGCTTATAGAGTTGTTGTTGCAAGTGGCTGAAGTATTGTTACACTGGGACCAGTTGCAGGAATGCAAGTTGTGCAAGGGTGTGGGAAAGGATTGCACAGTTGGTCCACATTTCATTCAGCACAAGGCTAGGAATGAGAGAACAACTAGACACAAAGGAAAACATTTGAAGTAAAGAAGTGTTTTTGGGTCACTGAGCTACCAGGGATGGTACTATCTGGCATAAGGTAAATGGGGGGAGCAGGTGCAGAGACGACTAACAACTTGTACTGTGCCATTGTATGACCCTGAGTGAGCTGCTGACCAGAATGTTAGTGAGCAAGCTCTTGTGAAGTCTAGGGGAGAAGGAGGGAGAGGAAACATTTGACAACATGTCACTGCAATGGTGAGGTTAATTCACTGTGAAAAAAGTACAGTTTATGTCTTGCAAGGGTCACTCCCTCCATAAAGTCACACTCATTGGTCTTAAGGACCGAGGCACTAGTACCCCAACGTAACAAGACATTTGGTTATGACAGCATCTATACATAGTGCCAACACACAGCATAGCATTCAACACCACTACCTAGACAATAACCTCAGCCTCACCGGCACCAGTTCCTTTTTTCCCATCCAGAGCATTTCTTACTAAAGCCAGTATTCAAGGCTAGTCTGCAGAGGTCTGTTCTTCCTCTGCCTCCTCCTATGCAGTTGCTGTCTATCTCTGTCATTGACAGTCTACCACTTTATCATTTTTAAAGTTTTGTCATTTTTGACCACGTCAGGTAAACCTTTATTTCATGATAGCCAGTGCAGCAATGAAGTCTCCTCCATGGATACTCAGTCTGTGCATCTAGAATGCTTGGACCCTGACCACAATGTCAAACATTGCTTTCAGTTGATGGCCCTTCAGCACAGAACCAGCATTATTGCCCATAATGGGTATGCCCTATGTACGGCGACACTATTACATTGAACATGTCGATGCTGATAACATCGACAGTTCGCTGTAATAGTCCACCCGAGACCCCGGCACTCTGTCCCCCAGTCCTGTACCCCCTCCCTGAATCAACTCCAACTCGGAGTTGATAATCCATAAGTTCGAACCCCCCGATAGAAAAGGAACCGGGTCTCCTTTTGGATTTTTGTTGACACAACTTGCAGTCATCATAAATCCATCGCTGTGATGTCAGTGGACAAAATAGTTGTTGAACCGGCATCGTAGATCCCCATAATCCATAACATCAATAAGAAAAGAGGGAAACCATGGTGAAGGAACCTGAAAGGAGCTGAAGGAATGACTTTAAAGCCATGGCTTCCAGAAGAAAAGATTGAACAGTGATGAAGAAGCATGAAAGAAGCCAAAGGCATGACTTCCAGGCAAAAAAAAGGGTACAATTGGGAAGGAGCCTGAAAGGAGTGGAATGCATGACATGCACACATGGCTTCTACAGGAAAAGAGGGAACAATGAGAAATGAACCTTAAAGAAGCCAAGGGCATGACTTTCAAGGCATGACTTCAATAAGAGAAGAGGGAACTACAATATGTGGAAGGAGCCTGAAAGGAACCGAAAGCTTGACTTCAATAAGAAAAGAGGTAACAATGGGTAAGGAGCTTGAAAGGAGCAGAAGGGATGACTTGCACTTCATGACTTCCATAAGGAATGAGAGAACAATGGGGAAGTAGCCTGAAAGTAGCCAAAGGCATGCCTTTTCAGTCATGACTTACACAAGCAAAGTGTAAATAATGGGGAAAAGACAAAGAAGCTGAAATCCTGACTTTCAAGGCATGTTTGTTCCATAAGAAATGAGAAAATAATGGGGAAGAAGCCTGGAAGAAGCTGCAAACATCTCTTCCAGGACATGACTTGCACAAGAAAAAATGGAACAATGGAAAATGAGCCTGAAAGGAGTTGAAGGCATGACTTTCAAGATGTGACTTCCTAAAGAAAGGGGAATGATAGGAAGGACCTAAGGGAGATAAACACATGGCTGTCAAGGCATTGCATTCACAGGAAAAGGAGGAACCATGGAAAATGAACATGAATGGAGCAGAATGCATGGATTTCAAGACATGACTTCTAGAAGAAAAGACAGAATGATGTGAAAGGAGAACAAAAGGAGCCAAAGGCATGATTTTCAATCATGGCTTCCAAAGAATAAAAGGAACAATGTGAAGGAGCATGAAATGAGCCAAAGGTATTACTTCCAAAAGGAATGAGGGAACAATATGGAAGTATATCAGTAACAAGGAGTTGGCCGCTGTAGGCCCAGAAAGGCCTAGACACCCGAATTGGAAGACTGTTTTTCTTTATTTTTCACATCCCAATGTTCCACCAGTAGTTATGTAGCTGCTTGAGGGGGAATCTTAAGATTTAACAGGTGAGACAATACAGAAAAAGTATAATACAATATTTACAGAATGTTTTTAAGCTTCAAAGTAACAAACTACAATTCCATACCAGTGTTTCTGTCTATATTCCCTTCTTGGACTTGTTTTGATTACTTTAACCTCAGATGGTTCATTGCTGCAAGGCATGCATATTGCATCAATGGTTTGAGTCTGTTACTGGGGGCCTAATCTGTTATTTATCACTTATTGCTTTCTCTGTACAACTGTATGGCTGTTACCTGTACAAACTGATCTTACTTCAAGGGTATCTCTTGCAGCAGGCCATCACCAGTAGGACTCAGCCATCAGGCGCTAGGATCACTCGGAAACCTTTCTAGCTAGCAGTCTGCCAAAGGGGGCTGCCCACCGCCGATGTCAGCAACCGATGTCAGCCTATCCTATATAAGGTGGGTGGCCACCATACCATCCTCAGTTCTTTCCTGCTGTCGACCAATGTACAATTGATCACGGACTCAGTTGCAGCTACAGTCGACCACCATTTTTCTGCACTTACCACACTTTTTTATTTTCACGTTTATTAAGTTAAACATCAAAATATTTTGGTGTCCTTTGCTGACATTCATGGCTTACAAACTAATCTGCTTGAGTGCGCAGCACTTCAGCCATTTAGACTGCAGCTGCCCCCCATCTTCCCCTAACTGTTTTTCCTCCTGTTTCCCTCCCACCCACTCCCCGTCCACTCACAGATTGAACCCTCCCTTTGGTCCTGTCCCACCCCCTTTTAAAGCTGCTCACTGTTCACAGTGATGCCATCTCCTCCAGCAGTGTGTTTCTCCCTGTGACCACCCTTTCTTTGAAATAGTGCCTCTCAACCGTCATCTTGTTTGGACCACTCCACAAAATGCACCTGCAGCAAACAGATCCCAGACAAGGACAGTCATTCTGCTTTCTTTTTCTGCCTCTGCCCAGACCACGATGTTCAGGCCTGTGAGGTCTGCAAGAAATTCAACCTGGCCACCAAAAGACGCTGCCAGCGGACCCTAGAAAGCCATCTCCTCCAGCAGAAAGTTGCCCAGATGGAATGGGAGCTGCAGGCCCGGAGCTCCTTTGCTTCCGCAGCCCAGTCCTTGAGCTCCTCCTCATCTAAGTCTAAGGAAAAATCTTCAGGGAAGCACAGACACCAAGACAAGGACTGGGACCGACCCCGGTCTGCCTCCCACTCACGGTTGCCTCATAAGGCTCCTTGAATGAATGAACGAATGAGTGACTGAATGAATGAATGAATTAAATCTTTATTTGTAGAAGCGCCTTTCTAAAACCAAGGTGCTGTACATAGACCAAACAAAAAATAACAGTTTAGAAACACATGTAACAATCAAAATGTTAAAATCCATAAAACTACAGTACCATAAATATCAATTTCAATAAAATCTGAGTATACCAGGCTAAATATTCAGTTCAAAAACTAATCTGGATATGCATGGTTGAATAAGTATGTTTTTAGTGCTGTCTTAAAACTCTGGACGGTCAGGTAATCTCTTATTCAATGAGATAGAGAATTCCACAGAGTCAGGGCCGCAAAAGTGAAAGATCGAGCCCCAATGTCTTTAAACGAACCCTGGGAATCTCTAGCAATCCCTCATCGGCAGATCGGAGAGGACGGATGGGGTGGTAAGGGCAAAGGAGATCTTGCAGGTAAGGGGGTCCCTGGTCATGTAGGGCTTTATAGGTCAGTAATCCGACCTTGAAGGTGATCCGCCACTGTTTTGGCAGCCAGTGCAGTCCGCGGAGCACAGGTGTTATATGACTTTTCCTAGAAGTACCGGCCAATAACCTGGCTGCCACATTCTTCACTAGCTGCAAGTGGTGGATATCAACCCCCAGTAGCCCTAGGTAAAGAGCATTACAGTAGTTAAGGCAGGAGGTTACGAAGGCATGGACCAGCATGGAAGGTCATCAGGAGGAACCAGATGCTTCACTCGGGCGATATTCCTCAGATGGTAAAAGAGGATCTGACGACAGCTGACACCTGAGATTTAAGAGTCAGGCTGTCATCAAAAATAACGCCCAGGTTCTGTACCCGATCTGAGGTACTCAACTGCACCCCTCCAAGCCAAAGCCCAGAAGGTTGTCCTGCCGACACACCCGTCTCCCGACGATCTGGGTACACAGCCAACATCTCAGTTTTAGCTGGGTTCAAGCACAGCCAGCTGGCATTCATCCAGTCCTGGATCTTGGACAGACAGTTGTTGAATACTGAGGATCACATCTTGTCCAGGCACAAAGAACATGTACAGCTGAGTATCATCTGCATAGCAGTGAAAACTCGGACTGTACTGCCTAATGATCTCTCCCAACAGTAGCATATAAGCTGCGAATAACATGGGTGACAAGATGGAACCCTGCGGTACCCCACAGGATAGGAAGAGCGGGGCTGAATAATGAATTCCAGACACCACTCTCTGAGTCCTACCCTCGAGGAAAGATCAGAACCATCTGAGGAATAAACCAGATAGTCCACAGATGAACTGCAGGCATTCCAGCAGCACACCATGGTCCACAATGTCAAATGCTGCAGAGAGATCAAGAAGGACCAAGATGGAATGAGTCCTCTGATCTCTTGCTATTAGGAGGACATTTAGCACCCGAACAAGGGCCATCTCAGTACTATGCCTCTTTCTAAATCCCAAATGGAGGGAACCATAGATATCGTGGCTGGACAGATGATCGTCCAGCTGCAGCGCAACCACATTCTCAGCAACCTTACCCAAAAAGGGTAGGTTAGAGACAGGTCTGTAGTTAGCCGACAGTCTGGGCCAAGGGAGGGTTTTTTAAGGAGAGGTTAAACAACCACCTCCTTTGGGGATATGGAAAGACCCCCTCTCCAGTGACCTCCAGACTATCTTAGCTAGGACCGGGCCAATTTCATCTATGCACCCTACAAGAAGGCATGTATGGCCTGGGTCCAAACTACAGCTGGTTGGCTGCAAAGTCTGGACGACCCTCATGATATCCATGATTTCCAGCTGGCTGAAGTCAGACTAGGCAAACTGTGCTCCCGCCAACTCCCACCAACTTCCACAATACCCACTAGAGGGGGCCAGACAGATTCAGGACCTGATGGTGGCAACCTTATCTGCGAAGAACTGAGCAAACTCATCATACTTCTCCTGTGAAAAAGTTCTGCCAGACTGCAGACAGACTGGATTGCACAATCTGTCCATCGTCCGGAAGAGCTAAGCTGGTTGGTTCTATGCAGCGACAATCTCCCTGGACAGGAACTCTGCCTTCTTCTGGGTGATTACCGATTAATAAACCGCATAATGGTCCATCAGTTTAAGTCTGTCACACTCCATGCCAGATTTTCACCAGCCCCTCTCTAACCTTCATCCCACCCTCCTCATCTCCTCCAAGGTCCCGTCAAACCATGGGGACCTTGGGTAAAGAGTGAGTGGGTGAACACGAACAGGAGCCATGGAGTCCAGGGCCTCTGTCACCGCCTTGCTATAGGTGACTACCAGATTCCCTGGATCCATGCATTCATTTGGTATACTCGATAGGTCCAGCACCATCTGGCCATCCGGGGTCACACCTCTCAAAGGGCAGTACCAGACCATCTCTGTAGGGGTAGGCCTGTTGGGGGAGCCATGAAACTTAACCCCACGTCGTGACGGTCAGATCACCCGACTGGCTCCACCACCAAGTTGGATGTCTCCATCCCCAGAAAGATCACCAAGTCCAATGAAAGACCACAAATGTGGGTCATGAAGGTAACAACTTGTGTAAGGCCCAATGAACTTATTAGTTGGAGGAGGTCCTGACCAAATTGTGAGTTCATTGTTGACCCAGGCTTTGAAATCCCCAAGAATCAACCATCTGGGGGATCCCAATAGCATGTCAACAGTGAAGTCTGTGACTTCCTGCAGGAAAACTTTCACATCTTCTGGTGTACAGTAGATGAGAAGTATCCTGCACCCTACACCCATGCCTACAATACATTCAGAGGAGTTGGTGGTCCCTACTGGAACCTCCGTAAGGTCCAGTTCTGATCTAAAACAGATGGCTACACCCTTGCCCCTACGATCCATTCTCAGACGGTGCATCACCTTCAACTACTGCTTCAGGGTCCTCCTCCCTCAGGCGGTCAACCTCCTCAGCCCCACACACCCTTACCCCCTCAGGGCTGCTGGTGGTCCCGCCACCTGCCCTGCTATCTGTGACTGGCAGTGGTTCCTCGGAGCAGGGTACCTCTTATCCTGCCCCTGCAACCCTTGATTTTTAAGCCCTTGTTTTCCACAGGCTCCCCAACAGATGGGTCGGCCGGCGTGGGTGCTGCTGGCACCAGTTCTTATCCTGCTGCCCTGGCACCTGCTCCCCTGATGCCGGTCCCAATCTCAGGGACCTTCATCGAGTTTGCCCCTCCTTCTCAGGGGCCCACACTGCAGGGTACTGGTGTCTCTTTGAACCCAGTGTCCCCCCATCTTTGCCGTTCGGACCCTCCTCCCCAGCGCTGTCCTCTCCTAGTTCGGTACCTGTGGATCCCACCCTGGAATCGTCCAGACCAACATCCACTGGGCTGGCACCTATACTACCACAGCCCATGGACCCTGCACTGCTCCTACCCCCTGTGCCAGCTGGCCTTCCTACTGCCTACACCCAAGAGGCCTACACCCAGACTGGCTGTGTGGCTTCTAGGGGGACTGGTGCCTGTGCTACTACCTACTCCTGCAGAGCTGCAACCAGGGTATACCACCCGGATGCCAGGGTGTCTATTGCCGTCTTATCAACAATGGAGGGACTGATGCCAGCTTACCTGTATCCAGTGCCTGTCAGACCACAGCCGCTCTACAGCTAACCCATGCCTGGGGGTCTGGCAGCAGTGCCTGTGGATTACAATGGCCTGATTGCTGCACTCTGGGTGTTTGTGCAAATGCAGGCCCCTACCCCTGGTGGGCCACCTCAGCTGCACCCATCTAGGCCGTCTTGGGTCTCAACTCCTTCCATCCCGACTCACCCGGGGCCCATTGCTCCTACTACACCAAGGAGTCCTACTGATGTGGCACCCCCGCTCACCTGGTCAGCCATGATGGGATCAAGTTCAGAGTCTTCCTCCTTTGAGTGGGTCTCCCTGGGAAATGAAGGGGAGCCTAGTAATGTCCCCAAATCGCCTCCTAATAACCCCACATTTGTGGATATTATGAGTCATATCTAAGCAACGATAGGGTGGGAGACTGAGGAGCAAGACCCGGAGCATTGCTGCCTGGCCACATACCTCTGTCAGTGACATGCCTCCCCCTCTGGTGGTTCACCCAGTCATTCATCCTCATACTGTTCCTGCAGTTTCTAAGAAAGTCCACCAGCTCTACCATGCTCCATCTGGTAAATCTTTTTTTGATGAGCACCCTAAGGCTGACTCTGTAGTTATTAACGCAGCCCACAACCGCATCAAGTGGCTGAAACACCTTAGTGCCATCCCTCTAGATAGAAAATTGAGGCATCTGGACCAGGTGGGCAAGCGTGTGCCTCAGTCATTCTCACTATACCGACCCTGAACTACCTGGCTCACATGGTGCAATATCACAACTTGTGGGACTAGGCCAGAAAGATGATCACGGCAATGCCGGACGGCCCCTCCACAGAGCAGACACTTCAGGCCCTGAAGACTGAGTCAAACATCAGCACCCTTGTCCTCTGGATGGCTTATGATGCCATCGATGCTTCAGGCCAAGCAGCTGTGGTGGGCATTACCCTGCAGCACCATGCCTGTCTTAGAGTCTCAGGTTTGCCTCGGGTGTCCAATCCAGCATCTTGGATGCTTTCTTCCTGGGTCCCAAACTGTTGGGGGGGGGGGGCGACGTTCAGGTGATTATTTCTGAGCTCCAATTGTCCAGGAGGTCCTTAAAGTTGGTCCACTCCATATGCGAAACCCAGCCGAAGTGCCCCTTTTCATTGCTCCACACATAGACAAGCCAGAGCCCCTCCCAAGGCTCAGGGCAAATGCAAAGCAGGGGCTGCTCTCCCTGTGCCTACCTCAACACCTCCTGGGCCACCAGAAGTACATCCGCATCCTGTCCCCCACCTCCTGACTCCTTGCCAGGCCCCCTCATAGGACTTCCAGTGGTGGTGGACGAGGGGGTCATTTCTCCCTCCACCTGGATAGATGGAGAACTATGACGACAGACAGCTGGGTGTTACAGCTGATAGAGCATAGCCACACTCTAGAGTTTCTGGAGTAGCCCCCTGAAAATCCACCAAGCCAGTCTGCATACCCACCAATCCATATTCCCTCCCTTATACGAGCTGAAAGTCAGGCCTTGTTGCAAAAGATGGCAATACAGCCAGTTCCCAAATCCTAACAGGGAAAGGGGTAGCACTGCCACTTCTTCCTCATTCCCAAGAAAACAGAGGATCTCCATTCCATTATGGACTTGAGCAATCTCGACTTATACACAGAGTACAAACATTTCCATATGGTCACCCTTCCGGGTCTGCTGCTATTGCTCCACCAGGGGAACTGGCTCTGCGCTATGGAGATGCAGGATGCTTATCTGCACATTAAAGTTTTGCATCCCACAGGTGCGTCCTTCATTTCCATTTTATGGGGAGCACTATCAGTTTAGGGCCCTGCCTTTTGGCCTGTCCTAAGCCCCCGGGGTTAGAAACATAGAAACATAGAAGTTGACGGCAGATAAGGACCGCAAGGCCCATCCAGTCTGCCCATTTCTTTTTCTACCTTATAAATGTGCCATCGGCCTTTGCTCTGTCAGTGACCTATCTATTCATAGTCATTTGTATTGCTCTTATGCCTATCCCATGCCTGTTTGAAGCCCTGCACTGTATTCATAGCCACCACTTCTGTGGTAAGCCATTCATGCATCTACCACCTTTCTGTGAAAAAGAATTTCTCACATTCCCCTTAATCGGCCTCCTCTAATCTCATGCTGTGTCCTCTTGTCCTGCTATTTTTCTTATATTTAAACATGTTAGACTCTTTCACCTTGTTTATGCCCTTAAGGTGTTTAAATGTCTCGATCATATCACCTCTCTCCTCCTTTGCTCAAGGGTATACATATTGAGCTCCGTTAATCTGTCCTTATATGTCTTCTGATGCAGTCCCTGCACCATTTTGGTTGCCCTTCTCTGGACTGCCTCAATTTGGTTAATGTCCTTGTGAAGGTGTGGCCTCCAGTACTGCGCATGAGTACTCCAGATGGGAGCCTAACCAATGTCTTGTACAGAGGGATTATTACCTCCCTCTTACGACTTGTGATACCCCTACTAATACACCCTAACACCCCCCTAGCCTTACCTACTGCTTTAGAGGTCTGCTTGGATGATTTTAGGTCATCAGTGATGATGATGCCCAAGTCTCTTTCTTCCTTTGTGACTGCTAGCACCTCCCCTCCCAGCCTATAAGTGGCTTCAGGGTTTCTCTTCCCTATGTGCATGATTTTGCACTTCTTTGCATTAAATCCCAGTTGCCACTCTTCTGACCATTCTGCTAGTTTATCCAGATCTCTTCTCATTCTGCCCACCCCATCTGGATCATCTACTCTGTTGCAGATCTTGGTGTCATCTGCAAACAGACAAGCCTTACCCTCTAGTCCATCTGCGAGGTCACTAATGAAGATGTTGAATAGGACTGGCCCCAGGACTGATCCCTGAGGTACCCACTTGTGACTTGCATCTCTTCTGACTGTATACCATTTACCACCACTCTCTGTTTTCTGCCAGTCAACCAGTTTGCCACCCAGTTGACCAACTTCTGCCACCGAGCCTACCTAGCTTATTTATCAATCTTCTATGTGGAACAGTGTCCAAAAGCTTTGCTAGAAGTCAAGGTAGGCGACATCAACTGCTCCCCTTGGTCCACCACTCTGGTTACCCAGTCAAAGAAATCTATGAGATTAGTTTGACAGGACCTTCCTTTGTAAACCCATGCTGTCTTGGATCCTGTGCCCTATGGATTCCAGGTGTTGCACTATCCTTTCCTAAGGAGTGCCTCCATAATCTTGCCCACTACTGAGGTAAGACTGACCGGTCTGTAGTTCCCCGCCTCCTCCCTGCTACCACTCTTGTGGAGTGGGATCACATGAGCCTTTCTCCAGTCTTCTGGGACCTCTCCTGTGCTCAGAGACTCACTAAACAATTCTGCTAATGGCTCTGCTAGTTCCTCCTTTAGCTCCTTAAGTACCCTGGGATGTATGCCATCAGGGTTTTCACCAAGTGCTTAATGGTGGTAGCTGCAGCCTTGGGGAGACGGGGCTTTTATGTCTTTCCCTACCAGGACGACTGGCCCTTGGTGGCCCCATCCAGAGACCATCTCCCACACACTCTTACGAGTATTTGCAGCCTGTTCCAGTCCCTAGGCTTTACAATCAGCCTGTCTGAGTCCTTCCTTATCCCCTGCCAGCACCTCCTTCACATAGAAGTGATCCTGGACATGGCTCAGGGCAAGGCCTTCTTACCTTCTGACAGAGCAGAGGGCCTCATGGCTCAGGCTCGCCTTATGTTGTCTAACTGCCATGTTCAGGTAAGGGAATTCTTAAGGCTTCTGGGCCTTAAGGCAGTAGCCATTGCAATGGTTCCTTTAGCCAACCTTCACATGAGGATCCCTCAATGGACACTACAGATCCAGAGGGACCAGTGCACAGATCCCCTGGATCAACTAGTGCTGGTATCGGGTTCAGTCAAGAAGGTTCTTCTGTGGTGCCTGGAACCCAGCAACCTGTTTCTGCGAGTGCCCTTCTCTATACCTCGCCCTCAGCAGATCCTTATGATGGACACCTCTGGCCTCATTTGGGGTGCCCACATGGGGCCCCACCAAGCCCAGGGAACCTGGTCTGAAATCAAAAAGGATCTCCACATTAATATCCTAGAGATGCAGGCAGTTCAGTATGTCCTTCAGGCCATCCAGACTCAGATTTCCCTGAGTCCGCTCCTGGTTTAGATGGACAACATGTGCATGGTTTATGACATAAACAAGCAGGGGGAACTCATTACTATCTCTTGTGCAGGGAAGCAATCTGGCTCTGGTATAAGGCCATCGAGCACGGTCTAGAAATCTCAGCTGTCCATGTTCCCAGCGACCAAAACATCCTGGCAAACAGCTTAAGTCGCTTGCAGTACAGAGCTCACAAATGGGAACTTCTGACCTCTGTGGTAGAAGACCTCTTCAACAGGTGGGGTTGGCCGAGTTGGACCTTTGTGCATCCCCACACAAGGGAAAACTGCCATATTTCTGCTTGCTAGATCCAGAGCCTGGAGTTTTCTGGCGAGACGCATTGTCCCTCTCACGGACAGGGAGGTTTCTGTATGCCTTCCCTCCTCCCTTCCCATTCATGCAAAGAGTTCTGATCAAACCAGAGATGGAAGAGGCTACAAAGATCCCCATAGCCCCTTTTTGGCCTCATCAGATCTGGTTCCCCTTACTACAGTAAGTGACAGTGGAGCCTCTGCTTTCCCTGCCCCTGCGCACAAGCTTGCTCTCCCAGGACCGGAGCACCCTGGTCCATCCAGACCTCAAGTCACTCCATCTTCATGCCTGGCTCCTGAGGACATAGCCATAGCAGATTCAGGGTCTTCCCCAGAGTGGCTGATGTTTTGGTGGCAGCCTGAAAACCCTCCACCAGGACGACCTCCTCCATGAAATGGAAGTGCTTTGCTCTTTGGACTGCCTCACACCAGCTGGATCCCTGTACCTGTACAGTGGATCAGGTCCTGGAGTACCTTCTGTCCCCCTTGGACTCAGGTTTACGGTACTCATCTAGGTACATCTCTCTGCCATCTCTGCATATCATGTACCTGTGGATGGGTGTTCAGTAGCCCAACTTGATGTGCCCCTCACCTTCTTGTGGGGCATTTTGCATTTTAAGCCCCCAATCAGGGACCCTATCCTACCTTGGGACCTTCATTTTGATTTGGAGAAGTTAACGCTGTCTCCCTTTGAAGCAGCCGCTTCTTGCAAGCTATACTTTCTGTCATGGAAAGCGTTATTTTTAATTGCTATTACTTCTGCTTGAAGGATTTCAGAGTTTCAGACCCTCATGTGTAAGGAGTCTTCTTTAGTTTTTCCTAAAGACAGGGTGTCTTTACGTACTAGTCCTCAGTTCCTTCTTAAGGTGGTGTTGGAGTAAGCCATCCACCTGCCTGTTTATTTTCCAGAGCATTCCAATCAAGGGGAGGCATTGCTCCATACATTGGACGTGCGTAGAATCCTGAGGTACTGTACACACTGGACCAAGGATGCTCAGAAGTCCAGACAGTTTTTTGTTTTGTTCGCTGCTGGGAGAGCGGGCGCCCTTGTGTCCAAACAGTGTTTGTCTAAGTGGTTAGCAAATTGCATTGTTTATCGTTACTGGAAGTATGGCAAGGAATTTCCTGTATGTTTTATGGGCCATTCCACACAGGATATGGCTGTCTCAGTAGTTTGTTTTCAGAATGTGTCTGCTGCTGCCGCCTGGAGTACTGTCCACACCTTTACCAAGCATTACAGTCTGGACATTGCATCTAGACGTAGGGCCAACTTTGGCCTAGCAGTCCTTCAAGGCCTTCTATCATAGGCTGCTTCTGTTTTTTCTTGCCACACATCTGACCTGCTGGTCTGCATTACCAGAAATGCTTGCGAATCAGTCCTACTGGTGATGGCCTGCTGCAAGAGATACCCTCGAAGTAAGATAGTGCAGTTACATAAAAACTTACCATAACAGGAGATCTTTGAGAGGCTGTCTTGCAGCAGGCCCTGGTTTCCCTCTCTCCTTCCCCCTTCTCCTGTGTCGCTCTCTCCCCTTCCATAGGGGCAAGCCATCTGCTTTTACCTTTCTTTGTTATAGGGTTACCTCAGAATCCTTCTCGGTTCTCCCCTTCTGCTTCCTGCTTATGGTCTCCAGAGGGAGAACTGAGGAGGATATGGGGGCTGCCCACCTTATATAGGAAAGGCTAACATTGGCCACTGATGTTGGAGGTAGGCAGCCCCCTCTGGTAGACTGCTAGCTAGAAAGTTTTCTATGTGGTCCTAGCACCTGATGGCTGAGTGGCTGAGTCCTACCAGTGATGGCCTGTTGCAAGAGATTCTGTCGAAGATCTACTGTTATGGTAAGTTCTTACGTAACTGTATTTTATCTATAATGCTCTGCCTGGGCTGTATGTACTTCTTGATCTATGTTTTGCTTTGACTATACTGTTATATGCCATGTCGGTGGCCCGGGTCATACCTGAAAATGGTTCCTCAGACTAGTGTACCTACCTAGTTATCAAATAAATCAATATATAAATAAAATAAGGCTTATATTGTTTTTATAGGTTACTAGTAACTAACCACTACACCAAATGTGCCACCGCATTCTGTTCTCAAACTATACAGCAAAAAATAGTGCTACAAACACCTCACAACCAACTTCTGAGGTCTGGCTGCAAATAAACCAACTACTGGTTATCCATTCTTTTACTAAAATGAATAAAGGCATTTCCTGTTAGTTGTTAGAATATGCTGACTCTTGCACTGTTCATTTATTTCCAATGCTCATATATAAAATATAAAACATATAATGAGACCGACGCTGGTCCAGTATCTTATCTTGCTGTATGGTGACTTCTACAGTTTGACAGTGATGTAACATCAATGAAGTCACATTTGTAAAAGACTGTAAAATAGTTTGTGTTCTACCTAAACGTTTATGTAATGTTACTTCATTAAGGTGAACAACAGTCCCCTTACTCTTTTTTTATACTTTATTAAAATTATAATCCAGTTTGTTACAGAGTTAGACATTCATCTTACTGTAAAATATGTTGTCTTAAGTTAGTCTTGTCTCTGCTATGAAAAGCAAAATTATTTTTTTAAATGTTATAGGCACTACATATAACATTGTACAAACAAACTACCAATTTAATTTATTCAGTTAATTTGTTAACGGGGTAAGAGCATTGGGCCAAGGGTCCTTTTTCAGGCTCGACCCGGATAGCTCATATAATTCAAGACATACAAGACATATGATAAACATATAATAACAATTACAAATACATAGATCAAGCAAATACAACTCTAGATGTGTTTAAAAAGTTGTAATGAGCAACCAACACGTATATAGTCAGGTAAGCTGTTCCAGAAACATGGAGCAGCTGCAGTAAATGCATGCAGTCCAGCTCTACTTTTACAAAGACCTTCATTAAGTACAACCCCATTAGCAGACCTCAAACTCGGTAACAGATCCCTAACAAATAGAAGATCAGAGAGAGGAGAAGACGCAGAATTAAAAACATTTTTTTTAATTAAAACAACTCAAAAAATACCATATACGATGAATTGGGGATATAACCAACCAAGTTGAGAATATAACTGACAGTGGTCAGTATGCACAGGAGCCAGTAAAACAAAATGGTAAATATTATTGTAAACAACAGAAAGATTTTGTACTTGTGTAGAACTGAGAACAAAGAAAAGGTTGGATACATAATCAAAATGGAGCAAAAGAAAACCAATTGCTATAGCTTTATGAGATTCAAAAGAAAAGAAAAATTCAATTTATACAAAACTCCAATTTGTTTTATTAATATTACAACAAACAGCTTTGATGTGATCAGAAAAAGAAAGCAAAGGATCCAAAATAACACCAAGATATTTGAATTGGGATACTTGTTTAATTGTCACCTTGATTACCATATAACTCAAGTAAGGGACAATTAACCAACTTAACACGTGAACCAAAAATCATAGATTTTGGTTTCTTTACATTTAAAATAAGTAGATTTTCAGAAAACCAATTATCAACAAGAGAAAAACCAGACTGAAGATCTTTAGCCAATTTAATTTGTTCTTCAGCTGAAGAAAAAGAATAACATCATCATGAAGCAAACATTGACAATTTTTGAAGGAAGACAATTAATAAAGTGGCCCCAAAATTGACCCCTGAGGTACACCACTGTCAATTTTATTCACACTAGATAACAATGAAGAAACTGACACAAATTGAGATTGATCTGTTAGATAATCTTCAATCCAAGAAGCAACATTAGATGAAAACCCAAAGATTTTACCCTAAGACAAAGCATTTTATGATCAAAAGCCTTGGTCAGGTCCATGAACACGGTCCCAGTGAGATGATCATTCTCCATACCACTGAGAACTGAGTTCGTAAACCTGACCAAGGCTGTCCCAGTCCCATAACTCTTTCAAAAGTCATGCTGCTGTGGACAAAAACTTCTATTTCTCCAGGTAATCATTCATTTGTTCAGCTACTATTTTTTCAAGAAGTTTACTAATTGGGTTCAGTATTGAAATAGATTGAAAACAATGAAAGGAGATTTGAAATTTCTGTTTTTGTCATTATCATTTCTTGTTGTGTACAGATTTCTAAGGTCCATGCAAGAGAGAGAGGGGGTCCCTTGGTTACTAAGTACCTTATTCCTCCCAGCTTACTGTATAGCTCTGTTTGACTCGTCTTATTTCTTAAAAGATTATACCTTACTTGATCTCTGTGTTATCTTCCTCTTTTTATCTTGGCTTAGTTTTACTTTTTTAATTTTCACTCTCTGTGTTCTACTGCACAATCTCATTTGATAATACAGGGTGCTCTCCCCAACCAACTCCAATGTATTCCATCTGTTATCTGTCTTGTACTGCAAAGGTCAATCTTTCTATCTCCGGTATCTCATTCATTACAGTTTTCCAATCCTGTAGTGTGGGTGGTTCTGTTTGTAGCCATCTCCTTGTTGTGGCTACAAACGTATTGCACCTGTATGTTACCACTGTTGTATCTCACACTGTAACCATGTCTACCCTCCCTGCGACGAGGTGCCTTTGTAAATGAGTCCCTGACTCAAAGGTTGTAAATCCAACTTTCAAAAATAGATAAAAAAATGTTTTTTAGTGCCGCTACTATACACACATATTAAGGGTAGACTGCCTCTCTTCCCTTTATCATGTGTGGTTTAATCCCCAGAATTAGATTAGGGAAGTTCAGAGGGGTAGACAAGCAAAAATATGTATTGCAGCTTCTTTGCTACTCTTTCCCAGTACCTTTCCAGATAGCTGCAAGACCAGAGTATGTGTGTATGTGTCCCTGAGGGTTCCTCACATTGTCTCCAACATGCAGCTGTTTATGTCTCGTCCCATTTTACTTTCATAACTGTGGTGATAGAATAACATGTTTTTACTTTCCACATAAACTCTCTCCACTTTGGTGCCTATCCAAATCTGCCTCTACTCTTCTGTGTCAGTTGCAATTGTGCATCTGTTTGCCATTTACTGATAAGGAATGCGACAGATTCCTCTCTATCTTGGGCTATGAATTGATATATAAGGGTTATTTCTTCTTTTTGTTGAATTGCCCTTACTAGGGTATTAAGAGTTATCTCTTTCTCTTGTGGGGTATGTGTTTTTTTCTTTCTTTTCTTAATTGTCTCATCAAATAATCCCTTATTTGGAAGTATCTAAATCTGTTGTGTTCCAGCCAATTGTGGTTTTTAGGTCCTCAGATGTTTGCATTGTTGATCCCTGCCATGCATTGTTGTGGGCGCCAGAAGTCTTTTCTGGCTTATTTTTGATACCAGAGATCTATTTAATTCAGGGGGAAATCTGGGTCTCTCATCACCCATCTGAGGCGCCTTTGATGTGCTTGTACTCTCGGTAGTTTCTCAGACTTTTCCCATGCCATCCATGTGACATTGAGGGCATCTAGCTATGTCTATATGTATCTGTCTGGGTGATCATGTAGGAGGGCATCTATTTGAGTGTTGTCTAGTGCATTTAGTTCTGTCCCAGCACACCTCATAATCTGGCTTATTTAACAATAATGCTAGTTTGACTTTAGGGGCCAGCCAATAGTCTTCCAAGGAAGGAACTACCAACCCTCCATCTCCCCCCCCCCCATTCCTTTTTGGCCATTAATATCATATTCCTGACTCTGGGTCTTGCATTTGCCCGGATAAATTTGTTTAATTTGTGCCCTTTTAAACCAGATCCACAATAAGTTCTCTGAGGCACACTGAAGGAGATAGAAGTGTCTTGGCAAAATATTAACCTTAGCAGTTTGTATCCTAGCATAAAACTGTAATGTGAGCAATGGCCATCGTCATATGTCTTCCTTCATTGTATTTATTAGTAGTGCATAATTATCCATATACAATGCCCTGTTATTGTTTCTCATATATGTGTGTGTGTGTGTGTGTATATATATATATATATATATATATTCCCAATTTTTTTTGTGTTCTTCATTTCATGGGATATGTACAGTATTTATCATATTTTTAGTGGGGTTAAAATTTAAAGTAATGATTTCTGTTTTTGTAGTGTTCAGGGTGTATCCAGAGTATGTCAAGAATTGCCTTACTGTCTCCAATATTTTGTCTAATGATGTCTGAGGATTTGTTAACTACTACAGTACATCATCTGTGTACGGTGCTATTTTGTGTTCTCTTGGGCCTATTGTCACCCCTGTTATGGTTTGGTCTACATCCGCCTTATTGTTAAGGTGGGCTGTGTTATTCTTGCCTGTATTCTTTGCCTTTCTTTTTTCAGCGAAAGCTAATCAGCTTAAATGCTGTATTTGTTATGCATTTATCATGGTAGATAAACCTGCAAGTAACACTTATGATTACTCAAGGCACTGGACACGGTGATTTACTTAAATTAAAATTCCTAAGTATTTTGACCTTGCTTTGCTGCCTTTCCTAACTAACAAGCTGTTTCAACAGGCTGTTTCTTTTTAAAATGTACTCATTTTCTTCGTTTGTTATAGTTAGCGATTTTTACCTAAAGAGAATGAATATGGCACTGTAAGAGTATTTTTTATATGCATTTAGTATGTTTTGTGGCTTTGGAATAAGAATTAAACACTGATAATGTCAGTGTGAGCGACTGCATATTCGTTTAAGAGGTGCTTGAAACTGCACTTGCTAAACATAGTTCAGCCTTTGTTTAGCATTTGTGTTTTAAATCTTTGTGTTTTAAAATGACACCACTCCACAGCGACTACATTTCTGTGGCTACTGCCAGTGCTGGTGGCAGGAATATGGGAGAAATCTGCTCACCAAAGATGTTCTCTTGCTCTGCTTATACTGGTGCAGCTTCTACCAGCAGTGCTAAGCCCCAAGTTGTTCACCCTGTCATACCGACGGCACTTGGGCTTGGTGACCGTCTGTGATGTCACCAGACAAGCGTGTACTCTCCATTGCTAAGCAGCCATCTGTAAACAGTTGAAGCTGTCTATGGTGTTGTGGGTATACTGCGGTGTACAAATGTGTCAAAAACTTGTCGACAGCATATGATATTGCTTATTCCTTCAATCTTTTGCTGATCTCAAAACTTTCCTTACTTTAACAATCAAATCAAGTGGCATATTTTGGTACGTGCATTGTTACATGAGAGCGCTACAGTACATAGTGAGGTTTCTGGCACATTGAATAAGCAGTATATTTTGATTATTTTAATAAAACCTCCTGAAGTAGCTATGGATTACATCCCTGGGTACTTCAGGAGGTCAAATGGTGGGAAGGCACTTTTGTATCTAGGCGTGTGTCTACATAGAAGGGCCAACTGGAGGAGGAGGAGGCAGATAAGTAAACCCCCCAAAGAGGGAGAACCCAACACAGGTAGTTGTTTTTAACCTCAGCAGAAGGGTTTTAATGGAAACAGAAATCCACATTCTACTGCTGGGGCTATCCTTTTTGCCTTACAAATGAATGACTTCTCATTAGCATTCAACCTGCAAAGGTTCTGTTGAACCCTTAGACCTGAGTATTATCTTCTTCGAGGATATCTCTTTCATCAGGCCACACCTTTGGAACTTTCAGCTGCCAGGCAGTAAGACCACATGGAAATGTTTGCAAGCAGTCTGCCAGGGCTGCCCACATTGACGTCAGACATCAGTGTCTACATAAACATGGGCAGCCCCTCCTCTTCTCAGTTCTTTTCATGCCATCAATCAGACTCGTTGGACTGCTGAGGAAACATCACTGCTATAGCTGCCATTTTATTTCATTTATTCCTACTCAGTAGTCACTTTTATAGTGATTTTCAATGACCTGTAAGTCATCGAAAGAACTGTCTAAACGTTTCCAGTACTGGAAGTGCAGAGAAAAAATCTACACCGGAGACTACTATGACATCTGTTTGCTGTCTAGGTCTAAGCCACAACCTGAATGCCTGCAAAATCTGTCAGGGGTTTCATTCTGCAACCAGGTGATGCAGAAAAGGGGCTTTGGAGAATTTTTTACTCCAAAAGACCATAGCGAGAATGGAGAAGGAGCTCCAGTAGAAATCTGCATCGCTGGCTCCATTGACAGAATTGCAGTCATCTGAGTCCTGGGAGAAAACGTCAGGGTGTCACAAGGACGAGCACTGGGACAAGGAGAATACTTCTCTGGCACGTTCCAGGTCACTTCTGTGCTACACTGGTATAACCTCCACTTCAGTACCATCCGCTTTTGTGGCGGTGTCAACTCCCCGCCCCCAGCCATGAACATGACACCAAGGTCAGGGCCTGGCGTAGGCACTACTGGGCCCACTACAGCCAGTACATTGCAATTGGGGACCCAGCCTCCCCTGTCTACTCCTCCAGTCATACCCATCGACACTTCCAGTTGTGCCCGTCAACCAAAGGGGCACCAATGCTCTGGCAGTCCTTGTGTCTTTTTCAGACATGATAACAAATTTACTGCCTGGCATCCCTGTTCAGGGGTCCTGTTGATGGTAACTCCTACCAATCCCCCATTGACGCCACAAGGAACTCCCCTGCCACAGCCACCACCTATACGGCCGCCGACGTCACAGCACAGTCTCTCATTCCCGTTGACCCTGTTGACAATGAATATGAGTATATGTCTGATCTAATGATGCAGAAAGAGGAGGATGAAGCTGAAGACTATGCTGAGAATTAATATAAACATGGTACTAGATCCACAGTCTCCACATGCAGTGAGGGCTCTGTGGTGAACACACCAAGGTCCCCTCCAGAGGACCCTACATTTTTCACCATGGTGCAGCAAATGCAGGTTTCCATGGGATTTGCATTAGAAGAGAGGATATCACTAGAAAGAACCTGCTGGAGTTTCTTGAGCGCCCAGAGTCCACTGCCTTTGTGGTGCCTCTCCTGCTCCCAGTCTTAGAGGATGCCACCTACGTAGCTTGGTACAGACCAAACAATATACTAACTATCCCCAGAAAGGCAGATGAAAGTTTTCTGCCCTTCTAGAAAATCTTTTTATGCCACACAGCCTGAGACTGACTCAGTGATGATTAATGCTGTCCATGACAGGTCTATGGCACCTAAACACCTGAGCTCCCTTCTTCTTGATAAGGCATCTAGGAGGTTGGGTGTCATAGGTAAGAGGACTTATACCTCTACATCATTGGGCCTTCATGTTGCCAACTTCCAGGTCTACGTAATGAAATATCAGAACACCCTCTGAAGGAGGGCTAAGGCTGCTGCACAGGCCTTGCCTTATGGCACCCCAAAGCAAGAGCTTCTGAAGGCTTTAACATGGCAGATGTGGGCAAGCATTTGCTTCGCACAGCCTATGATGTTTCTGATGCTTCTGCCAGGGCTGCAGCCTCTGGCATTTGTCTCAAGATATATTCTTGGCTCAGAGTAGCAGGCTTTGCCACAGATGTGCAACAGATAATTCTTTTTTTTTTTTATACTCAGTTTTATTTCTGATAAGTACAGTACACATCACATTGATAGACAAAAAGTGTATTCAAAATACATAATACAGTATCATACATTTTGAAGTACAGGCATTGCAGTGGTATAACCCCTGGGTTCCCTCTTGGATATGAGGTGTTGACCTCTATGAATGCCCTACCACCGCTTCTGTTAGTGTTAGAGATTATTATTTTGACTGTCTCAATTCTACCACTGCAATGTGCACCACTCCCTTCTGTTTCATGAGTGTCTTCTCCACCACCCTGGTCATTTGTAGGGAAACTAGAACTTTTTGTAAGGTAACCTCTGGATGGACTTCTTTTTTTTCCCCTTTTTTTTCCCTCACCATACCTTAACTTTTACAAATACTACAACGTAAAAACAAGAATGTGAACCTCAGCTGGAGTCCTGAAGCAGTCTGGAGAGACCCTGTTATCGTTATGCCTAACTGGCTCTTTCATGCCATGGACCCCTCAATATCTTCACACGCCATCCCCGTCTTTGTTAAAAAATTGTTTACAGAGGTATCGTCAGGGCAGTTCCCCTTCTCTTGCGCTACATCCCCTCGGGCATTTACTTATTCCTAAAGGCCTACAACCCTGTTTCTGTCCCTTGGTCCTCATTCCCATCCAAGGGTCGCCAAATGCTCTAGAGCTCCTCATGTTTCTCTTCTGTGAGTCGGAGTCAGGCCGTCAGGCTCTCCATGTGTCTGATGCTTTCCACCCTTGCCCTCCAGGAACCTAGCACTGGTGAGACAGGGTTCAGCCAGTTTGCTGTTATTTCTTTCAGTGCTGCAAGGGTTAACAGCCGAAATAGGCATTGTTGTTTATTATTACCCATCACCGACAATCCAAGTCCCAGTACCACAGTGGCAAACATAAAGGGGATCCGAGCCCCTCACATCTGGCCAAGCATTGAGTGGATTCCTTGTCAGAATTCCAGTATCGTCGGAGATGCCCAGCAGACATGACTGTGGGTTCCCACGTGGCCACATCTCCTCCAACACAGATCCATATTACGCCCCTGGAAGTGCTTCATGATTGTAAGTGTGTGAAAGAAATGCATCAGGTATTTCCATCTGAACTCCCTCCAACTGGGGGATGCCGTGGTCCGCCAGACCCTCTTCCAGGTCAATTCCTAGTGCTCCCTGGGGAGTGGGGTATCCTGCTCACCCTCCCATCTCTCCCTGAGAGCCTGAAATTGAGGGCAATTTTTGCCTTGTAGGCTCCCGAGACCACCCTCCTCATTCCCGTCCGCCTGGTATCCCAGTACAGAAATTCCTCGAGGCTTGTAAGGTCTCTTATAATCTTCAGGATCAAATGGTTAGAGGTCAGATAGTATCGGATCTGTAGGTACCTGTGGAAGTTGGCCCTACCAAGATGGTACTTGTGTTGTACCACGTCAAATGACATTAGGCCTTCCCCCTGAATCAGGTTGCGAAATCTGACCAGGGTTAAGGTATTACAAGTCCAGAATCTGGAGTCCATACGAGGTAGGGTGAAGCCCGGGTCCCCCATGATGGAGGTGAGGGGGCCAATCTCCTCAGGCGTTTGGGTGATTTTTCTGGCTCTTACCAGGACTCTGAGGGTGTGTTTAGTCCAACAGGTTCGAGATACTCCCCCATATGGCTGGAGCGATTGGTGCATGTGGAAGTGAGGTCAAAGGGAATGTCTGTGAGTGGTATCCTCTCTATCCCCGTCAACCTGTCTCTTCCCTGTGTTTCATCCACGAGATTACCGGGGTGAACCGGGCTGCCACATAATATAGTTTTAAATCTGGGTAGGCCAGGCCACCCCTTTCCTTTGGTTGTGAAAGGAGTTTATAATTAATTCTCCATTTTCCCCCCTGCCAGATGAAGGCCAGTAAAGCCATATGCACCTTTTTCCAGAAGCAATTTGGGATGTTCACTGGAAGAGCCTGAAACAAAAACAGGAAATGGAGAAGGATGTTCATTTTCACCATTTCGATCCTTCCACCTAGAGACGGGGAGCAGTCTCCGCCAGAGTTCGACAAATCCCATAGCCCGACGTCCAGGGCTACCAGATTTCAGGCAAGGACAAGTAGTTGGTGACAGCAGTACTTGTCCAAGGACAAGTACTGCTTTAAAAAGCAAAAAAGCAGATTTTCTGCTTCAGTGCCAGGTTTCTCTACTAACGTGCTCACTGGATCCATACTCTTTCCCGACTGACACACTCCCAACAAACACTTGACCGTCACCACTCTCCGGACATGTTCACTGTACTGCTAAATAATATCCTGAATGTTAACTTACCCGGCATTACGCAATCCCAACACACAGTATCCCAAATGCATGCATTTGCCACTAATGCTTGCACTGCCATGATTGACTGGTCTGCACTGCTGCTCATTACTAACACCATTCACTTAGCGAGCCTGGATCCCTCCTGACAGTTCAGTGTTTCAACTATTTGCCCCAATGTGCATAAGTAAAGCACACTTCCAGTCTGAGTGAGGGCATGTACGTTGAAATGCTGCTGGGTCCTTGCACTACTTTAAACATAACAGAAAAAATAATACATTTGGTGGTGAGCCTCCCATTACAGTAGCTCAATAGTTTTGTGACTGGGACAACCAACAGACCAGCGCTCGTACTAACCCTATGGCCAGCACAGCTTCATGATCTTCAGTGGGCGGGGAGGTGAGCAGCGTTGAGAGAGTTCCTGCGGGGAACGAGCCGTGGTTGATGGGAGACTTGAGGTGGAGAGTAGACAGTCATCGTACTGGCAGGTGTCACATCCAATCAATGAAGATCAGGCTGTCCTGGTAAGGGACCCATTCTCTAGCTTTGGTATCACTGACATGACTTGGCTGGTGTAATCGGAGGCATGCTGTCACTTCACTTAGATTAGAAATGTCTTGTGTTCATCTGAAATGGTCATGCGAGGGGCTGGGTGTTTCGTTTTTGTTAGGAGCTTGTTTGGAGTCAGGGACCATGGAACACACCTGCTGTTGCTTTTGCCTGGGCTGTCAATAATGAAATATAAATTTTGGAGCTGCTGATGCAAAACGGGGAGATCGGGGAATTGACACAATGAGGGAGGGCGAGTGGTGTTGGTGAGCCGGGGAGGGGAATGGCGGGAAGTACTGCAGCCAGGACCCACAACCATGAGTTGTTCTGAACTGATACAGACTGTAAGACAAGGGTGAATGTTGGATCAGGAGGGAGTGGGACCGAGTGTGTGTCATGTGTGAAATAAGTAATTTGACAAATCGCGATTGTTCCACTAAGGGAGAAGAACAACTCTGAGGCTGAGAATACATAAGGAGAGGTACTTCTTACAAGCTAGGAGGAGGTGATGAAAAAAACAGCATAACTAGGCTGTAGCAGTAAAAGTAAAGGGGAGAAAGAAAGAGTTGATAGAAAGTTACCCTTGAACAAAATTGTGACTCAGAATAAACAATAGCAGACTAAAGGAAGGGGTAAGAAAGTGAGAAGGGCTGGCCTTTTTGTAAGTTTTGATGCCCTTAAGACTTGTTGCAACAAAAACAGCCTACGTGCAATGCAGTATGGGGGTGGGGCTGAGGAGTGAAAGAGGAGACAGGTGGAAACTGTTCAAAGAAAAGAAAATAAGAAGCCTGGCTGTGTGTGAGGGCAGCTGTTGGGAGTCTGAGAAATCATGGGGAGAAGTGAAGGAGCAACCCTAAGAAAATAAAAAAAGAGAAGCCTCACTGTGTGCTGTGTGGGCTACTGGGATAGGAGATTAAGGGCAGTGGCATGGAGGGGTGACCTACCCAAAGAAAAGAAAATAAGAGAGCCATCTGTTGTGTGTGGGCTTTTGGGAGAGACGATCATGGGCAAAGAAGTGAAGGAGGGTTGACCTACTTAAAGAAGGGAAGGGGGGAGGCGAGGGAAAGGAGTATCACAATAAGCCAAAGCTCGTTTCCAGATGTGACCTGTGAGCACAAGGAAGTTAAGTGACTTACTCAGCATCACACAGTATGCACTTAGGTGGCTGTGGGATTCAAATTAGGTCTCCAGATCTGCAGCTCAAAGCCTTAACCCACTGTGCCATACTGCCTCCTATCAACTATGAGAAGCCTAACTGTGTGTGGGCTGTTGTTATGACAGGAGATCATGGGGAAAGGGCTCAGAGTGAAGAGGGGTGGGGTGGGTGGGGTGACCTGCCTAGTGTAACTGTCCTGCAGCTGGCTTGTGAAAGACTAAAAAAATAAAATCCAAATAAAAAAAAAGGATGCAATAAAAAAACAAGTCAGATTTGAAAATCCAAATTACTTTATTTGCAGTGAGTGCACAAGTAACAGAAAAATAATGTTAACCAGATCTATTACTTACGTCATATTCAGACTTTGTATTGTATACAAATTTACTATGCAGATAAATAAGCAAACAAAGCAAAAAAGGTTCTTCTACTACTTCTTTGGTTTCACTAACTCATCATAAGGAGAACCGGTTCCATCTAACCTGCCTAGAACAAAAAAATACACATTTTCGTACTGTTAACTTATTAGTATTTAGCTATTCCCCCATAAAGTACATACAACCTGTTTTTCTTTACTTTTAATAATTTTATTTAAAAATATGCATATTTTTAACCGGACTACCAACTCGAGCACGAGGACTACTACTTTTTTTAGTCAAGCCACTTGTCCTGGACAAGCACTGAATTTTAAAATTTGTCGAACCCTGGTCTCCGCCTTGCCAGGTCTGAGGCAGTTTCACCCCGCAGCTTCCTGTATTTTAGATCGAATAGGGTGGATATCTGTGAGAAGATCTTAACGCCCAGATATCTCACCGTATTTGAGTCCCAGCCCCATCTCCAGCAGGGTGCTATGTAGGAATCTCCAGTTCACCCTGTCAGAGGCCTTCTTGGCATCCATAAAGACCGCCAGTGTGGGTTCCTGAGAGGCCTGCTGGTGAGTAATCAGGTTCATCAGGTGCCTCACACTGTCATGTAGAATTCGCCCGTTGATGAACTCTGTCTGATCCAGGTGGACCAGCCATCCCACCAACTCCTGCAGCGTGCGAGCCAGGATAGAGATGTCCTAAAAATCTTTTGGTCCACATTCAACAGGGAAACTGGTCTATATGAACCACACTCAATCTGGTCCTTACCCTCCTTGTGTATCACTATTATTTGCGTGTACTGCCAACTTGGTGGCATCACCCCTCCCCGGACCTCTCTACATGCTTTCCCAAGCAGTGGAGACCAGATCACTTTAAGGGTTTTGTACATTTCGGCAGCCATCCCATCTGGCCCAGGAGCTTTCCCTGATTTCAGGGCCTGTATGCTGGATAGGACTTTCTGATCCATGATTGGGGCATCCGGGGTATCCCTCTCCTCCTGGGGGAGTTCTTGTAGTTTGACCCACCCAAAGAATGCATCTAGTTTGTTCTGGAAGTCATCTATGGATCTTGTGAGAAAAGTTGCTTGTAGAACTCTTGGAATTGGGTTGCGATATGCTCTGGGTCAGAGATGAGCCCCCTCTTGCCCAGTGGTGCTTTCAGGTAAAGGACTATTCTGAATGATGCCCCTTTTCTGAGCTGACATGCCAGGAGTTTGCCTGCCGTGCCTCCGGAGTCATAGAATCTCTTGCAGGAATATCTCAGCTGGCCTTTGACTTTCTCATCCAGAAGTTTGTTCAACCTCTGTTGGGTGTTGTCTAGGCTTTGTTTAACCACCGGGTCAAGAGCTATCTGATGCTTGACTTTGAGGTCTCACAGTCTGGCCTCCAAGTCCAAGATCTGTTTCTGGCTTTTCTTGAGGAGGGAGGCATAATGGATAGTTTTGACTGTGATAAAAGCCTTTAAACCATCCCACCAGATGGTAGCCGATGTATCCTGGGTAGGGTTGTTCTCGGTATATTCCCTAACAGCCTCCCTGACCAAGTCCTTATATTCTGCCCTGTTCAGGAGGGATACATTTCGCCTCCAGGAAGAGTTTCTTGCCTTAGGTACCAGCCACAACTTCATGGATACCATCCTGTGGTTTGACACAGTCCTGGGGTGTTTCCTCGCCTCCTCGACTCTGTACATCCAATCCGCTGGTATCAGTAGCATGTCCAGCCTGGAGTATGCCAGGTGGGGTGCAGACCAACAAGAGTAATCCCAGTCTCTAGGGTAAAGGCTGTGCCAGACATCCACCAGGCCCAACTGTGCCTACCCAGCATTTTGGCCGCACGGGAGTTCGGTCCTGGCCTCATGCCCGACTTGTCCAAGGCAGGGTTGAGGACGACGTTAAAGTCCCCTTCAACCACCAGCAGCTCTCCCAGTGGGGGTAATGACTTGGGTCTCTCTCATAAAGATGCTGTTTTCTGTGTCCAGGTTGGGGGCGTAAATGTTCACTAATGTGCAGGGATGGTCCCTGTAAAGTTTATTTATTTATTTATTTCAGATTGCAGATTAATACCTTTGAGCTGGGAGGGCTCTTTTACAAAGGTTCCATGTCAAATGGACGAGAGACAAATGTACATAAA
Source organism: Neoceratodus forsteri (assembly GCA_016271365.2). Classification (NCBI taxonomy): domain Eukaryota; kingdom Metazoa; phylum Chordata; order Ceratodontiformes; family Ceratodontidae; genus Neoceratodus; species Neoceratodus forsteri. Next base: position 185,432,482 of record CM057459.1, on the reverse strand, counting down.
CTCGTTACAGAACAATAGGAGTACGCAATAGGTTACAGAACATTAGGGGGTACACAAAAGGTTACTGAGCATTAGTGGTACTTAGTCGGTTATGGAACATTCGGGGTTCACAATAGTTTACAGGCAGTCCAGGTAGCAGGCAAATAGGCCTCAGTTAAATAAAATAAAAAAAAAATAAAAAAAATGGAAGGAGACAAACAGATGTTTTTTCACATGGAAATGTGGGAGCAGCCTGGAAGGGCTTTGTCACAGAGTGAGGAAAGTGGAAGTGAACGGGAGAGTTGGGTTAGGTGGGTTAGGTGGGCAGCGGCCGTAGGGCTTTGTCAGGGACGGGTGTGGAGAGAAGTGAGTGGAGAAAGAAGGCAAGGTGAGGTGAACAGAGGGGTGTGAGGTTAAGGAGAGGAGTAGTCACGGAAAGTTTTCACCTGCAATCACATGTGTTATTTTGGACCAGAAGGGTTAGTAGTTCTCATTTGAAAGGTCCAATTTTTGTGTGCTCCATGGTGGAAGTAGGGAGCTCATTGAGCCACGTGGGCTTTCGATAGGAGAGTGAACGCTGTGCAAGGCAGGTTCTTTTGAATGGGACACGTAGAGCACCCTTAGTTGAGCTCCTGGTGACTTTTGAGGAATTGGCATGCTGGAACAGTGCAGTGGTGGAGTTGGGAGTGAGACCCAGTAGGGTTTTTTTGCCAATAAGGCATGCTTGATACTTCGCTCTAAGGTGCAACGGGAGCCAACCAGTAGAGGAGTAGAGGGTGCAAGTATGAGTTCGGTGTTTAGCCCCCAGGACCAGGCGGCAGGCCTTATTGATTAGTACTTTTACTCAATTTAGGGATGAGTCATTGGCAGCACTGTATATGATGAGGTCATAGTGAATGACCATCAGAATTGAGCTCTGAGTAACTAGGCTTAGAGCTTCATGGGTCATGGCTTGCCTGTGTCTATAGAGGATTCCTAGTTTAATATTAGCAGATTTGACGACATGGTCTATGTGGTGCACGATGGAGAGAATGTCATCAATGTGTACCCCGAGATATTTAAATGTTGAGACTTGTTCAATGCAATCCCCTTTATTACTATAGACAGCTGGGTGCTCAGCCTTCCTCTTGGCATGTGGTAAGGGTAGGTGCATAGTTTTTGGTTTTTTATAGTTTAGAAGGAGTCTGTTGTCTAGTAAATTCCCCTAACCATTAGGTATCTGCCCTCCGCATCTTGCTGGCTGCCAGTTTGTTGGAATGGGCAGTTCTTATGGACTAGGATGTCCACCCCCCCTCCCCCCACCTATGTGGATGCTTTGCATAGGACGCTGAGAATGCCTGGCCCACCCAAGCCCTTTTTAATTTGGCACTTTCCCTCGAGCCAGGTGCATTTCCTGGAGGAAAGCAATCTCAGCCTGGACTGTTTTCAGCTCATTTAAAACCCTTGTTCTCTTAACTGGACTGCCCAGACCCCTGACATTATATGTGACTATGTTGCCCTCTGCCATTACTAATCCGGAGCCCCGCCCGACCGCCCACTGTTATACCTCAGAGTCTCTCCAAACCCTTCCAGTTGGGTATAGTGAAAACTAACACAAACTATGTACAACAAAATAACTCTTCCAATGTTTAATGGGCAGCCTGCCTGCTTGTTAGCTGTTTTTAAGCAGGCAGGGTGTGTCTCCCTCTTTAGGGGCCATGCGGAAAATACACACTTTCAAGCTGCCTGGCTTTGTGTGCCCTCCAGTGCAACTTTCCTAAGCAACCCCACCTCTTGGGAAGATGGCCCGATATCTGTCATATTTAAACTGATGACCCAGTGTCCACCCAGTCTGCAAGTAGTGTTCCTCCTCCCCCGGAGAAGGTATGTGGTTGGGGTGGTTGTGTATAATCCCCTGGTATCCCTCCCATCCCCCTTTCCTACATTGCCATTTTTTTTAAACCTAAGCAGTGTGTGGATCTCTCCGCAGGCTGTTTTGCTTTAAAATTACAAGCTATTTAAAAAAATACTGTGATTCTGTTCTGTGTTTGTGCATACTATGAGTGTGTGACTGAGCCCTGCTGACGTTTTGTCAGGAAGCAGGAAGAGGGACTGTAGTTCTTTTGACCAGACTCAAGAACTACAGTTCAAAAAGGGACTTTTTATTTTTAATTTGGGGACTAGCATACACTTATACTCCACCAGCTCCACGCATGAGTGGTTTTCGTGGAGTTTTAAAAGGGCATTAAAAACATTAAATCTCGAGGGGCTCTGTGACCTTGTTTGAGTACTTCCGGGTCACGACATCCTATTTTAAACCTCCTGGTTTGTTTGTTCTGTTCTGCCATTTTTTTTAAACCTAAGCAGTGTGTGGATCTTTCTGCAGGCTCTTTTGCTTTAAAACTGCAAGCTATTTTAAAAAATACTGTGATTCTGTTCTGTGTTTGTGTTTGTGCATACTGCGAGTATATGACTGAGCCCTGCTGATGTTTTGTCAGGAAGCAGAAAGAGGGACTGTAGTTCTTTTGATCAGACTCGAGAACTACAGTTCAAAAAGGGACTTTTCATTTTTAATTTGGGGACTAGCATACACTTATACTCCACCAGCTCCACAAATGAGTGGTTTTCGTGGAGTTTTAAAAGGGCATTAAAAACATTAAATCTCGAGGGGCTCTGTGACCTTGTTTGAGTACTTCCAGGCCACTCCTCTCCATTTATTGCACTTCTTATGCAAGCAGGGTGAGCAAGCGAGCAGGGAGTACACGACTCCGTGCGCGAAGACATGCACTAAGACATGCGCGTTCAGCGCGTGTTAAGCGTTTTAAGTGGTGTTAGGTGGAATAATTACGGCAATGTTGTCACCTTCACTTATACTTGTGAGTACTATTACATTACGTGGTTCTGTTGTTTCACCTCTAACGCGTGGTAATGGCATCCTCCTTAAATCTACCAAGCAATAGTAATGTGTTTGTAACCACTACTAAAGGGGAAACAGGTATACAATGCACATCTTGCTATATGTTTAGCTTATAATAATAATAATAATAAAATTTATTTAGTTAAGCACCTTTCAAATTTTCAAGGCGCTGTACATAAAGCATCAAATCATCAACATATCAATACAAACAATAAAACAATACAGCAAATATAACATATTAAAAATAACCAATTACGGTATAACAGGGAATGCCCTATCCCATAAAAATGACTTTAAGGCCCTTTTGAAACTTTCCACCGTTGTACTCTCTCGGAGCTGACGGGGCAGAGAATTCCAGAGGGAAGGAGCCGCGAAACCAAAGGCACGGGCTCCAGAGGACTTCAAATTTACCCTTGGAATCTCCTGCAACCCCTCGTCAGCCGAGCAAAGCTGTCTCAGAGGGGTGTAGGGCACCAGAAACTCTTTCAAGTAGTCAGGACCAAACCCGTGTAGGGCTTTGTAGGTCAAAAGACCCACTTTAAAAGTGATCTGCCACTGTATTGGCAGCCAGTGCAGAGTGCGCAGCACTGGGGTAATATGAGACCTTCTTGACGCCCCAGTCAACAAACGTGCTGCTGCATTTTGCACTAGCTGCAAGCGGCGGATATCAACCCCAGCAAGCCCTAGGTACAGGAGTTACAGTAATCAAGATGAGATGTCACAAAGGCGTGGACCAAAACCGGCAAGTCGCAAGGTGGAACCAGGTGCCTAATCCTGGCGATATTTCTAAGATGAAAAATGCAGTCCTGACAACTGCAGACACCTGATAACAAAGGGTCAGACCAGTGTCAAGCCACACCCAGGTTACGCACCCGTTCAGAGGGTGGACCTGGTCCACCTAGAATTAATCAGAGGGGACCCCGCCCTGAACCCTCAACCCTGCGACGGGGTCCACCACCATAACCTCAGTCTTTCCCGGATTCAACTTCAAACCACTGGTATTCACCAGTCTTGGATATCTGCGAGGCAGTTATTCAGCACCGAGATAGCACTAACCTGGTCAGGTGCGAAGACAGGTAGAGCTGGGTATCATCAGCACTAGCAGTGAAACCTCAGCTCACACTGCCTTTACAATGTCTCCGAGGGCTAGTACGTATACCGCGGTCAACATGGGGGAAGCACCCAACCCTGAGGTACCCCACAAGGCAGAGAGAAGGCCCCGGATGAATGTAAACCAGAGACCACTCTCTGTTTTCTCCCCTGGAGGTAAGATGAAAACCATCTGAGGACCACCCCTGAAAGTCCGCAAATGGACATCAGACGTTCGAGCAAAACCCCATGATCCACAGTATCAAAAGCTGATGACAGATCAAGGAGAACCAGAATAGAACGTTGTCTCCGATCTCTCGCCATCAGGAGATCATTGAGCACCTGAACCGGAGCAGTCTCAGTGCTATGCCTCTTATGAAAACCAGACTGGAGAGGTTCGTATAAACTATGGATGGTCAAATGGTTATCCAATTGAGCTGCCACGACTTTTTCAGTAACCTTCCCCGAAGAAGGGAGGTTAGAGATCGGGCGGTAGTTTGCTAGGTCATTCGGGTCTAAGGAAGCTTTCTTCAGAAGGGGAGTCACCACCCCTTCCTTCAGAGAGCTAGGGAAAACTCCCATCTCCAAAGAGCACCGAATAATCTGAGCAAGGACCGGGCCGATAGACTCACTACATCCCATAATCAGAGAAGAAGGACCCGGATCCAAACTACAGCATGTTGGGCGCATTTCACGGACAATCCTCATAGTGTCTACGCAATCCGGTAGATTAAAGGAACTCCAGGAAACTCCGGGCTCTGCGACAAAACACTGATCAACTGCAACAACCTTAGAGTGGGGTCGAGGACACTGCCTCCAAATGTCTTCCATCTTATTCGCAAAGAATCGAGAGATCTCCTCGCAATCATTCTGCGTAAAAACTCGATGAATCTGCCGACAGACTGGGTTGCACAGTCTGTCGACAGTTCTGAAGAACTGAGCCAGTCGATTCGAGTGACAGAGATTTCCTGGACAGAATTCTGCCTTCTGCGAAATTTCTGTTTGGTAGAAACTTATAATGCTCTAGCAAAATAAGATGAGTCGGCCTCATAGCCAGTCTTCCTCCACCGACGCTCAACCCACGCCCCAACCTCCGCGAATCCTCCCAGCCCCCATCAAACCAAGGGGCAACGGATGGCACAGAAGGGGGCGAACACGGTTGATGCATCTGATCAAAACAGCCGAGATGGCCCCATTATAGGCCACTCACCAGCTGCTCTGGATCAGAGCACAATTCGTCAAACAACGAGAGGTCAATAACCGCCATCAGGTCTTCAGGGACAGCGTCCCGCAATGGGCGGTACTTGACCAACTCCACAGGGGCCGATCTACCCAGGGGCCTCAAAATTGAACCCAACTGAGTAATGATCAGACCAACCGACTGGTTCCACCACCAAATCGGACACCTCAATCCCCAGGAGGAAAACCAGATCATCAAAACCAGAAACCGATATTGCTGATAATCTCCCCTTTCAATGTGCAAAATGTACTGACAACATTGTATTACAATGTGAGAATAGCTTATACTATAAACGGATATTGGCATTCGAATCAAGAAATGATTCCGAACCTATAACAGTTCAAGATGCTTTACATGTAACAAATATCCCTTTAAATGAGACTTCCTCTACCTCTACTTACAGCAACCCTTCTGACAAAATAATATCTAGTGAGAATAATCACGCTACTATGAGTAGTTCAGTGATTTATCCATCTGATGTCTGTAAAAAAAGAGCTAGAGAAGATGAGCACAGTTTGGTAAACAGCATAGAAGATACAACTTGGTATAATGTGCAAGGGTCTGAATGAAGCTACTAAAAAAAGGAGGAGAAAGGCTGAGTATTTTAACATTCCACTACATAACAGCTTTGACCCATTGTCCACTGCCCCTGTCGACTCTAATTGTATTCCTATTGAGTCCCCTAATGAAGGATTAAATTCTAAAAACACTTCCCAAGTCATGGTTGATTTGCCAAATTCTTCAACTCCACCACCTAATTCCATGACTGATATTCCTTTGATTGAGTTTGCTACTATTCAAACTGGTGAAGAGGCACCCTCTGTGTGTGTTCCTAATACTGATGATTCATATACCAGACAAATATTTGTTCTGGGTGATTCCTTAGTTAAACATCTGGATAGCGTTTTATGCGAGCCTGACAAACATAATAGAACTTGTTCTAGTGTCAGTGGTGCTAAGATCTCAGATCTAACATATAGTCGATAATATTATCAGCTCTCAAGACATAAATCCACTGTGTATTATCCATATTGGAGCCAACAACATCTACAGGGACTCTGTCCAGAATATCAAATTAGCCTATGTTTCTATGACTAATAAAATGATTGATCTCGGGTGTGATATTGTTTTTTCAGAGATTCTACCCATACCACGGTACTCCCGGTCTCTTAATCATAAAATTAAAATTATTAACAACTGGCTTAGGCAATGGTGTTTACGACAGAATATTCAGTGCATGACCCATTGGGAAGAGTTCTCTGATAGATCTGAGCTTTACTGTCCTGACGGCTTGCATCTTAACAAACTAGGGAATGCATTGCTGAGTCAACAATTCCTATCTACAATTAACATAAATTTAAACTAAATAGTGGGGGGGGGGATGCCAATGTACACACCTCTTTGTCTCACTCTTATAAAGTCTCCAGTAAACAATTACAGTTTCTTAGTTTTAATGTGAGAAGTCTGACACAGAAATTCGATGAGTTACAAACTGTGATTTCAAATAAGGATTTTGATGTTATTACGGTTTGTGAAACATGGGGTGATTGTAACTCCCACTGGATTATGCAACTCCCTGGATATATCTCTTATTATCTGAATCGAAGTGAAAGAAAGGGTGGAGGTGTTGCCTCATTTATTAACAATACAATCAACTCAGTCAATATTTCTAGTTCTATAAAAATTCATAATCTCTCGACTGAGAGTCTTTGGCTTAAAATGTTCCTATCCAAACAGGATTTTATTATCCTTGGGACATGTTATGTTCCCCCAAATTTATCTAGTTTAATTATGGATGCCATTCTTTCTGAATTTGAAATAGCTACTCAAATGGGTTATGTTATTATTACAGGGGATTTCAATTTCCCAGATATAAATTGGCAGTCATTCACAACATCTAGCAGTATTAGTAATACATTTTTGTCCACTTGTTCGGAATTGGACTTACAGCAATGGATAAGTTCTGCAACCCGAGGTAATAATATATTAGATCTTGTTCTGAGTAGTACCGCCTTAGATATTAGGGATGTGCATATTTCATCACCAATTGGCAGCAGTGATCATAATTCTATTTTATTTAACTTGCAGAGACATATTGTCTTTAATATTAATTCTTCGATTATATACCTGTACGACAAAGCTGATCTTCACAGTATCAATCTATACCTTGAAAAAATAAACTGGTTATCTTTTTGATAACCAGTCTTTATATCAAAGTTGGGTACTTTTCAAATCACTTATTTTGACTCTTCATGATACTTATATTCCATCAAAAAATAAGAATTCTAATGGGAAACAGACTCCTAGATGGATGAATAAAAACATAAAACGTTTAATAAATATAAAAAATTAAAAAACATCGTAACTACCTGAAGAATAGGACAACTTCTAATTAGGAATCCTATTTAAAATCAAGTAGGAAGTGTAAATTAGTCATCTGTAGGGCCAAATCTAGATGGGAAATGAAATTGGCAACAACAGCTAGTAAGTCTAATTCCAAACAATTTTACTCTTATATAAACTCCCTCAGGAAAGGTCCAAGTGGTGGGGCCTCTTACAGCAGAAAACATACTTATCCATGAGCGAAAGCCATGGCTGATGTATTAATAATGAATTTTGTAAAGTTTCTCTGCATCAAGTTCAATCACCTGTACCTGTGATTTCACCATCAGATACTTTTATCACATTCTCAGTTGAGTCTATTCTTAAAAAACTACACTTACTAAAAGGTAAATTTTGTTCAGGCCCAGACGATATAGCAGGGCATTTACTTTACCTATTATCTAAACATATTGCCTTTCCACGCAAACTTTTATTCAACCTTTTTTTACAATATAATTTTTTCCCTTGTGAATGGAAAGAGGTGTTTGTGGTACCAATACATAAGAAGGGATCAAAACATCTATGGGAAAATTATCAGCCAATTAGTTTGACTTCATCCATATGTAAGGTGTTAGAAAGTCTACTAAAGGATATTATTGCCCCTATTATTGATGCATCTGATTTGGAACAACATGGCTTTAAGAAGGTAAAGCTGTCTGACAAATTTGCTCTGCTTTTATGAACATTTTAGTTCTTGTTTGGATAACCGGTTAGCCTGTGACATTGTCTTTATTGATTTCAGTAAAGCTTTTGACACCATGCCACACTGGGCTCTAATTCAAAACTCACAGGTCTTGGTATTAATAGTCATATAATTACATGGATTCATAATTGGCTTTCAAACAGAACTCAAAAGGTGATGATTAATGGGGCATTTTCTAACTCTAGTAAAGTTTTAAGTGGTGTTCCACAAGGCTCGGTTCTCAGCCCGTCTTTTTAAGGCTTTTGTATCTGATTTAACTAATTCCTGCCTTTGATTTACAATTAAATATGCAGATGATGTGAAGATCGGAGGACCATGTTCCAATTTAGACCAAATATCTTGTATTCAGCATGATCTTGATATTATTAGCACCTGTGTTAATAAATGGGGCATGAAGTTAAACTCTACAAAATGCAAAGTAATGCATTTGGGTTCTAATAATTTAAATTTCCAGTATATTCTGGACGATTTACCATTGTGTGCCACTAATGATGAGAAAGATTTGGGTATAAACATTTCAGATGACTTAACATATTCCAAGCATATGCATTCGGTTATTAGTACATCTAATAAAATTATTTGGCCTATTTTGTGTAACATTAGATCTCGAGATTAGGAAGTGTTGTTACCCCTTTTCAGATCCTATGTCTGTCCCCATCTCGAATATGCTTCACAGTTGTGGTGTCCTTTTAAAAAATCAGATAGTTACTCTCTTGAAAGGGTTCAGCGAAAATACACTAAAAAATATTTGGTCTCGAATCCTCATCTTATTAGTTTAGGTTGGATACATTGAAACTAATGCCTCTTATTATCAGACGCATTAGAGGTGACCTTCTCCTCCTATATGACATTATACATGACCCCTATATCATGACTGAGTTAGGATTTTCTTTTAAGTCATCAATACATAATACTAGAGGTCATGTCCTCCAGCTAACTGGTAAATCTTTTAAACATAATAATTGTAAGAAACATAGAAACATAGAATTTGACGGCAGATAAGGACCGCTTGGCCCACCCAGTCTGCCCATTTCCCTGCCTACTGGATAGGCTGCAGATCCTAGTTAACCAGCAGCCTACTTCTTCCTACCCCCACCCCCTAGAATTCCCTTATGACTGTCCCATGCATGCTTGAATTTCACCACTGTTTTTGACTCCACGACCTCCTCCGGAAGGCCATTCCATGCATCCACAACCTCTCTGTGAAAAATACTCTTAAATACTCTGAGCTCTGCCATCTTCAAATTGTGCCTCTTGTTCTGCACACTCCTTTTTGAAAGATGCTACCTCTTGTTGATTCCCTTGAGGTACTTGAAAGTTTCTATCATGTCCCCCCTCTCCCTCCTTTCCTCGAGGCTGTACATGTTAAGCTCCTTAAGTCTTTCTTCATATGTCTTCCGGTGCCGACCCTGCACCATTTTAGTTGTCCTCCTCTGGACAGCTTCCATTCTATCTATGTCTTTGTGAAGACTGGGTCTCCAGAACTGCACGCAGTACTCCAGATGGGGTCTCACCAGCTGTCTGTACAGAGGGATAATAACGTCCTGTTTTCTACTGGTGATGCCTCTCCCTGTGCATCCCAGTATCCCCCCAGCCCTCCTTGCTGCCCTCTCACATTGCTTGCCCACCTTTAGGTCATCTGATATGACTACCCCCAGGTCCCTTTCCATTTTTGTTGTTGTTAGTATCTCACCCCCCATTGTGTACTCTTCCCCTTGGTTTTTGTTTCCCAGGTGCATTACCTTGCACTTCTTAGCATTGAATCTAAGCTGCCATTCATTTGACCATTCCTCTAACCTTGCCAAGTCCCTTCTCATCCTTTCCACCCCACCTTGTGCATCAACTCTGTTGCAGATCTTTGTGTCATCTGCAAAGAGACATACTTTTCCTTCCAGTCCCTCTGCAATGTCGCTTATAAAGACATTGAAGAGGACCGGTCCTAATACTGAACCCTGCGGTACCCCACTAGTAACCCCTCTTTTTTCAGAGTGGACTCCATTTACTATTACTCTCTATGTCCTATTCTCCAGCCAATTCTTTTCCCAGGCTGTCATCTTGGGACCCACTCCCAGGCTAGCTAACTTGTATATTAATCTTTTGTGTGGGACTGTGTCAAATGCCTTGCTAAAGTCTAGGTAGGCCATGTCCACAGCCCCTCCCTGATCTACTACTTTGGTCACCCAGTCAAAGAAATCTATCAGATATGTCTGGCATGACCTTCCTGCTGTGAATCCATGCTGCCTTGGGTCCTGTGCCCCTCTGGCTCTAGATACTCGACTATTCTTTCTTTCAGAAGTGATTCCATCATTTTCCCTACCACTGAGGTTAAACTAACAGGTCTGTAGTTTCCTGCTTCTGCCTTGCTCCCACTTTTGTGAAGGGGAATCACATCTGCCCTCCTCCAGTCCTCGGGTACCACCCCATCCTTCCATGATTTGTTAAACAGGGTAGTCAGTGGTGTCACTAATTCTACCCTTAGTTCTTTTAGAATTCTGGGATGAATCCCATCAGGCCCCATTGCTTTGTCCACCTTCAGTTTTAAGAGTTCTTTCAGAACCCTTTCTTCTGTAAATGGGCTGGTATCAACTTCTGTATCCAGAGTGTTTCTACTGTTTGTTTTAGGTACCTCCCCCTCTTCCTTTGTAAATACTGAGCAAAAATATTTGTTTAGTATCTCTGCCTTTTCACGGTCACCCTCTGCCCCCCTTATTAAGCCTCCACTATCCCTCCCTTGGTCTTCCTTCGGCTCCCTGATGTACCTATAAAAGGTTTTATCCCCCTTCTTAACTGAGTTGGCTATCTTTTCCTCGGTTTGGGCCTTTGCTGTTCTGACTGCCTTCCCAGCTTCCTTTTGCTTTAACTGATACAGTTCTCTGTCCTGCTTTTCTGTGATTCCTTGTACTTCCTGAATGCTTTCTTTTTCTCTTGAACCTTCACTGCCACTTCCTTTGAGAACCATAGTGGTTTTTACATCGTTTCGTTTTGTTTATTTGCTTCACACAAAGGCTTGTTACCTCTGTGATGGCAGTTTTTATTATTCCCCATTGTTCTTCCACCCCTCCTTCCTACCCATTTGCTAGTGCATTCCTTAGGCACTCACCCATTTTGGCAAAGTCAGCCCTCCTGAAGTCCAGTACCTTTGCCTTTGTATGGCTCGACTCTATTGCTGTGTTTATTGTGAGCCATACTGTTCGATGGTCGCTAGTTCCCAGATGGCTACCCACTTCTACATCTGTGATCCTCTTCATCTCCATTTGAGAGAACCAGGTCTAAGATTGCTCCCTCTCGAGTGGGCTCCAATACTAGTTGTCTAAGGCATGCCCCTGTAGGGCATCTAGAATAACCCCACTCTTCGAAGTGGCTGCTGCAACTGCACTCCAGTTAACATCTGGCATATTCAGATCACCCATCAGCAATATCGCCCCTTTTTCTGCCATACTAAGTATACTTTCTATCATTTCCTTGCCCATTTCCTCCCCCTGAGAAGGGGGTCTGTATACAACCCCTGAGCGGATTGTGGTGCCATTGCCGGTCTCCAAATTTACCCACAGTAAAGTTTTTCTTTTCTGTAAGAACTATTGGGCCTTGGAATAGACTTCCATCTGATGTAGTAACAAGTAATACTAAAGATATTTTTAAACATTGTCTCTACACGCTAATTATGTCTGGGTATGACTTAACATTCTACTCTATGGCCTAGCATAGGAGCATTATGGGCTTTGGCCTACTAGCTCTTTCTTCTAACCTTAGTATGAAAATGTGCCAAATCTTCTGCCATCCCCCCCCCAGCCCAGCTCCCATGATCATCTTGGAGACCACCCCGCCCCACCCGACGAGACAAGGGGCCCCCATCTGCAGGTTGCCCCTGCAGGCACTATGCAGAGGAGGAGTGGTCCCATTATGTTCGATATGTTGATATCCTGTGTCAGCAAACAATCCCCCCAGGGGATAACCCCAGCTGTGCCCCCATCCCACCTCCACCAAGGATCAGACTGTTGTGAGCCTGCCCTGTTCCATCTCACCTCTCCCAACCTCCAGGTCTTAACCCTCGGCCCTTGTAAATGTAGGGAGCTCTTTGAGGTACCCCCCGGTGGTCTAATTAGCACATCTCTTGGCAGCAATTTACAATTACGCAATGTACTTCTCGTCAACTCTTAACATACACCAAGCACTGGCCCATTCAACTTGTGGGTGGGGTCCTACCCTCCCGGCCACCTGGCCAGGTTGGCCTGTTCTGCCAGCAATACCCCAGCCAGGGCAGGAGGCACCACTACATATATCCCATCTGGGCATCATCTAAATCACTTGATTAAACGTCCTAATGTTGCCCTCTCAGTAGTAAGAGGGATAGTCAGGTGGGGAAATTTTCAGAGCCCACACACCTTAGAAGGGCTCTGCAGACCCTTAATGTGGCTTCTCATACTACCCCAATCCCCTTCTGGCAGGTGTGGAGTCCCCTACTCCAGCAGACCGCCCCCATCTCCAGTGCCACCAGCGGCCACCACCGGGTGTTTTCCCTCTCACTTCAATAAGTGACACCCATCCCATTGTCAGAAGACAAAGGGGCAGGCCCCAACCACCCCCAATCACCCAGAAGTTGGCCACCAGCTGTCCGAGGTCAGGCCCATCACTGTACCCAAGATCAGCCTCCCCCATGTGGTGACCGAGCCTCAGACCCTCTGGGTATCCCCTCCCTGAAACATCGGGCCAGAAATCGATGTCCTAGCTGGATCCAACTTTCCAGCCACTGCAGTTTTTTCTTACTCCTTTCCCAGTTCACTCTCATCTGCCTCATGTTGCCCGTTTTTCATGCCCTAGCTCTGACTGCAACCCTCCACCCCACTCCCCCAAAATAAAGCCCCAGTGCCCCAAGGAGAAGGAAAAGAATGTAGAGGAGTAAACCCCAGCAGCCAGAACTGGCTCCTACCTTTCGACCGCATTACATGAGCAGTGTTCCGATTGGGTGAGAAAGTGCGCAACTGGCCTGGGAGTCTGGATCAGGGGGAACAACAGGACCATCCGGCGGTGAGAGCAGGAGAGCATCCCTGGGGATTTTCTAGCCAGTTGGTTGGTCACCTGTCGGTTCAGCAGCTCACTATGGTGGGATCGGTCATCACATCACTGGAAGGGGGCCGCAGCTCCATCTTCAGACACCCAGGAGACCTGCACATGGGAGAGCAAGAAGGGAAGAAGAGAAAGGGTTAAAAGGCGTTCAGGTACAGGGCAATTGATTTACACACCCCTCTCCCCAACCATAAAACTGAAATTCAGTCTCAGTGCCCAGAGTCCCCCCCACCCAATCACTGAATAGTCTCTTGCTTGCCCCCCCTTTTTGGTGTGTTTAAATTCCCCCCAAAAAAGTCCTCGGTGACTATCAAGATCAGTTGCAATGCGAGTCCTGGAGCTTGTTGAATGGTCCGGCCTGCATGGCCTCGTGCTGGCACTCCTCACGGCACTCCAGATTCAGTTTCTTCATCCACCAGTAATCCAAATCATCCCGGGCTCCCTGCTGTCAGCTCGGTTCTCTGGTTTGTTGACTGTGAGGAATCTGTACGGTCTTGCTTTCTGGATCCAGTAGCCCTCGACCAAGGTTCCTTCTGCATCAGCCAGGAGTCATCGGAGCTCGGTTCCGGCTTGGTGAGTAGAGCCGGGGGGATATTGAGCCTCAGGAGAGTGGTACGGGCCTCTGTCAGAGTTCTAAAGAAGAGTGGTCCCTTGGGGAGAAATATCTTCAGCTGCGCCGGGGCAATCAGATGCATCTTTATGTTTTAAGCAGTCAGGAATTTCTTGATGTCCAATAAAGGTCTCCTCTTTTGCTGGGTGAAGGGTGTGAAATCGTGGACAAACTACAATCGAGCAGGGGGTTGCCTTCAGCCCTGTGGGTTTCTTTGCAAGGGCTCTATGAACACGGACAATGTTCAGGGGTTGGATGGATGGCAGGTCGAACAGTTCTTTAAGAAAACTTTCTATGAATGTCTCCATCTTCCACTGTTCAGTGTCTTGAGGAACCCCGTAAATGTGAAGAGTGTCCCTTCCGGACCGAAGTTCCAAATCATCCAGTTTCTTGGTCAGTTCTTTGTCCTGCTTCAAGAGATATCTAATTGCCCTGTCATGATCTTCAGCTGTGGCATCCATTTCAATAAGCCCAGCCTCGAGGTCTGCAGTGTGTTGCGCTACTGTACCTCCGTCAGCTCTTTTTTTGGTTCTTGGGCAGTACGCGCCATTGTTTTCATAGTTTCATTAATTTTCTGCAGCTCTTGACATAGTTTGCAGGAGGTGATATTGAAATCTTCCTCTGCCTCTTCCTCGGGTGGGGGGTGTCCAGAGGAGGTGCAGTGGTAGTTGGAGCCTTGCTCTTACCTAAGGCCCGAGCCTCGTGGGAGTCCGGAGCCGTGGTTGGTTTTAGAAAGTCAATTAGGGTTTCTTTTGATCGTCCTTTCGGTGGCATTTTGACCCACGCTGTTTACAGTTGTTGGAGTAATGTTTGCATAGTCTCGATGGGCACCGAAAACTGCGATTTCAGTGTGATTAGGTATCCCCGGGGGTTGGAGCACTGAGATCTACAGTTTCTTCAGGATGGAGGCAGAACCAGAAGTCGCAACAGATAATTCTTAGTGCCATGGTCAGAGGGCAAAAGTTGTTTGGTCGTGAGGTGCAAGAGATTCTCAAAGATCTCCATGCCTTGGGCAGAACTTTGAAGTCTGTGCACTCCCTCTACCATACCCAGCCCAAGGATAGGAGCAGAGGTGCCTTTCATCCAGCTGGTGTTAGTGGACAGCACTCATCCACCAAACAGCAGGGCAGGGGTAATGGAGCAAGGATATTGCCAGTCCCCACCACTACCCCAGATACCCATTCATAAGCACCTAGAGGTGGGGGAGCCACTCCTACCAGCTCAGCCTGACTCCTTGTACACCCCCCCAACCACCTTTACCTCCAGGGTGATTGTAAGGCGTCACCTTTCCCTCCGCTTTGACCAATGGAGGGAGGTGACTATTGATACAAACATACGAAGAAGCCAGCAGAAGAAGGCCATATGGTCTATCAAGTCTGCTCATGTTGCAGGGTTCACAGCTTGAGCTACTGTCCCTGCATAGGTTCTGGAGATCATAGAAAAGGGGCATGCTCTGGAACTTCTGGACAACCCTTCAGATCATATCCCACTTGTTACAACATATTTTGCAAGTTTCCTGCCCCCGTTGCTGAAGAAAGTACATACTCTGCTTCAAAAACAGGCCATAGAGCCACCCCAGTGGCACTGGACACTACACCTCATGTTACGCCAGTGACCTGTGTTCGGTAACAAGCCTGGGTCATCGGAAGTCAGCTGAGGGGAATGGAGGGAGGGAGCAGAATTGAACAACTGCCCGGCAGCCCTCCTCTCCTGGGGAGGGATATCATCACCCAACCCATAGTCCCACTGCCCCCAGGAGGGGGCCTGAGGTTAGTGAAGGTGGGAGGGTGGCATGCAAGAGAAGGCGTTGTGGGACCATGGCATGCACGTGCCTCCACATGCGTGCACATGGCCATGACACAGGTGGAAGAAAACCCAGGAAAAAATGGAGCTGAAGAAAAATCCACAGAAAGTAGCGCTCACTTTAAAGAGTGGGTGCTGGAAAATAAAAATCAGTACATTCAAATAAAGAACCAGCACTCCAATTGAGTAAATTCGGTTAGAGAGATTTTTTACTCAGATGAATTTCATAGTACTTACAATCAAATATCATTTGATTGAGCAGATGCCTCCTGACGAAGGGGTTGGATACCCAGATGCGCTGAGGCAAGATGTTTGTGTGGGAGCTTGAATTTGTCGACATGACTTTTTATGCACATTCAAATGATATTTGATTGTAAGTACTATGAAATTCATCTGAGTAAAAAACTCTCTAACTGAATTTACTCATTTGGAGTGCTGGAAACATAGAAACATAGAATTTGTTGGCAGATAAAGACTGCTTGGCCCACCTAGTCTGCCCATTTCCCTACCTGATGGATAAGCTGCAGATTCTAGTTAATCAACAGCTTACTTCCTCCTACCCCCCACTAGAATTGCCTTATGCCTGTCCCATGCATTCTTGAATTCTCCCACTGTTCCTGACTCCACAACATCCTCAGGAAGGCTGTTCCATGCATCCACAACCCTCTCTGTGGAAAAATACTTTCTAACATTACCTCTGAGCCATCCCCTCTCTATCTTCAAATTTTGCCTCCTTGTTCTTGCACATCTCTTCTTCTGAAAGATGCTACCCTCTTGTACTTTGTTAATTCCCTTGAGATACTTGAAAGTTTTTATCATGTCCCCCATCTCCCTCCTTTCTTCAATGGTATACATATTAAGCTGCTTTAGTCTCTCTTTATGTCTTCTGGTGCAGACCCTGCACCATTTTGGTTGCCTTCCTCTGAACAGCCTCCACTCTGTCTATGTCTTTGCAGAGATGGGGTCTCCAGGATTGCATGCAGTACTCCAGATGGGGTCTCACTAACTGTCTGTACAGAGGGATAACAACTTCCTGTTTTCTACTGTTGATTCCTCTCCCTACTCATCCCAGTATCCCCCCCAGCCCTCCTTACTGCCTTCTCACAGTGCTTGCCCACCTTTAGGTCATCTGATATCATTACTCCTAGGTCTCCTTCAATTTTTGTTGCTATTAACTTGACCCCATTGTGTACTCTTCCCCTGGGTTTTTGTTTCCCAGATGCATTACCTTGCACTTCTTTGCACTGAATCTGAGCTGCCACATATTTGACCATTCTGCCAACCTTGCCAAGTCCCTTTTCATCCTTTCCACACCACCTTGTGTATCAACCCTGTTGCAGATCTTTGTGTCATCTGCAAAGAGACATACCTTTCCTTCCAGGTGCTCTCCAATGTCACTTATAAAGACATTAAAGAGGACTGGTCCCAGTACTGAACCCTGTGGTACCCTGCTAGTTACCCTCCTTTCTTCACTGTGGACTCTGTTTACTGTTACCCTTTGCGTCCTGTTGTCCAGACAGTTTTTTATCCAGGCTGCCACCATAGGACCCACTCCAAGGCTGGCTAACTTGTATATTAAGGGAGGCAGTATAGTGCAATGGTTTAAGGCTCTGAGCTGCACATCTGGTGACATCCAGCGGACCAGACCTGGGTTTGAATTCCACAGCTTCCACCTGCATATTGTGTGACCCTAAGCAAGTCACTTAACTTCCCTGTGCTCCCAGGTTGCACCTGTAAAAAAGCTTTCAGCTAAGTGTGCTACTCCTGGTTAAACAACTAAAAATAAAATATATATATTAATCTTTTGTGTGAGACTGTGTCAAATGCCTTACTAAAATTTAGGTAGGCCATATCCACAGCCCCTCCCTGGCCTACTACTTTGGTCACCCAGTCAAAGAAGTCTATTAGGTTCATCTGACATGACCTTCCTGCTGTGAATCCATGCTGCCTTGGGTCATGTGCCCCACTGGCCTCTAGGTACTCAACAGTTCTTTCATTCAGAAGTGATTCCATCATTTTCCCTACCACTGAGGTCAAACTAACTGGTCTGTAGTTTCCTGCCTCTCTCCTGCTCCCACTTTTGTGAAGTGGAATCACATTTTCCCTCCTCCAGTCCTCAGGTACCACCCCGTCCTCCCATGATTTGTTAAAGCGAGTAGTCATTGGTGTTACTAGTTCTATCCTTAGTTCTTTTAGGATTCTTGGGTGAATCCCATCAGGCCCCATTGCTTTGTCCACCCTCAGTTTCAAGAGTTCTTTCAAAACCCTTTCTTCTGTGAAAGGACTGGTATTCACAGTTTCTCCCTTGTTTGGTTTAGGTACCTCCCCCTCCTCTTCCGTTGTAATACTGAGCAGACATATTCATTCAGTATCCCTGCTTTTTCACTGTCACCCTCTGCCCACATTCTCTCCCCTTTATTAAGTCTCTGTATCCCTGCCTTGGTCTTTCTTTGCTCCCTAATGTACCTACGTAACCCCTAGGTGGCACTGTCCCAAGGGCTACTACCCCAGCCTGCTTAGCTAGTAGCAGGTTAAGAGGCCTGAGTTCTGAAACGGGTGCCTCCACCCGGAGGTCAGGATTGGTAGTGGTCAGGCTAACCTGGGCACAGCCCTCTGGGACACTGTAACCCACCTCTTTCCTTACTAGTGGCCAGAACAATACACAATAATCACTTTCACAATACCCCGATACACCACACAAGTACTCACACTGTTTGCACTTGCCACCAGGGCTTTCCTCTGGCTCAGCCCTGGGGACCCCCTGTAAAACAAGGTTATACACAGCAAATAACAGCAGTACAGTACTCTTGCACAAACTGGAACCACAGTCAGGGTAAATGCAAAAAAGAGTTAGATCTGATTTATTTAAGGGACTTGAACAATGGAGGGGTGTAATCAGGTTAGTTTGCTTAAAGGCTCTATCAATCAAACAGTTATGCATGCACTTCAGGGTCCATAAACAGTTACACACTCTGGGTATCCAGATGGAGAATGGTGGGCTAGCCAGGAACATTGCAGCTGGTTGGGGTCCTGTGATGGAAGAAAACAACTTGCACAACACACACTATTTGTAATCCGGAGAGCCGGAGGGCTCAGTTCATGGAAAGAAAACAACAAGACAATCAGATGACACACTTTTAGATTAGGCTGTTGTTGCAGGGAGCCACCCTGATGATTACTCACAATACCCAAGACTGGACACAGGCTGGACGAAAATCGAGACAACAGGTGTTTAATCTGAAGTGCCAGGAGAAGCAGGGCCCACACGATTTGCCAAGGCGTCATTCCTGTTCAAGCGTGGAGCAGGGGACTGATCCCCAGGCAGGTCTCTTGTTGGTGGCTTTCTCTGTTCAGTCGGGTAGTCTGTCAGGGCCAGCGTGGCATGGCCCAGGCCGAATGGAGATGAATGTGGATTCAGTCTGATTAGGCTGGAAAAAAACTTCCAGCAAGCAGAATACAGTTCACACAGTGGGGAACCAAATCACGACCCACTTTCAGTACACATCACATTTACATGTAAGGAAATTCTACTGTACCAGGCAAACCACTCTCCGGTCACGATTGCAAAGTCTCTGCACAAACCGGGGATTCAAAAGCAGCTGGAAATTCTGACAGGCCGATCGCATTCAGCAAAATCTTCAGTCTTCTTCAGGTATCAGCCTGGTAAAAAATCTGTGGCTTACTTCGTTCTCACAAACTTGGATTTAGTCCGAAATAATTCTCTTCTCTCCCTCTCAGGGGCAGTAGGCAGACATGCAGGCCACAACTCAGGCCTTTCCATAGTTCTCCTGCGTGAAACTACTCAGACTGCTGCTTGACTGTCTCAAGCATGTTGTTTTTTTCATCTCCCAACTTAGATCTGACTCAAACTGCGGCAAGCCTGGGAATTTCCCCAAGATCCAAAAGGTTTGGTTGGCTGATTCATCTATCGGTCACAACAGGAGCTCCTGCTTCAGGTGCAAAAAAGGCACCAAAAGTCCAAAACTACAATTCCTACAGATTTTGACTCCAGACAGCTCCTGTAGTCCTGCTCCATTTTAGGTCCCACCAGAACTGATTGGTCCAATTTGCAGTCTAGGACCAAGATAGTGGAAATAAACAAAACAGTCCTTGCTGCAAAGAAGGCAGGTTAGACAAACTACATTATCATTATCACTCTAAATGATTTTCAGCAAATAGTTACATCTTTCAACAGAGCACCCTCTCAGATTACTTATGACTGCAATCCAGGCAGCTCTTAAAGAGACAGTACATAGAGGCTATACAGGCACTCTCTGGCAATCACATTTAAACTGCTAAAACGCAGGACACCAGCCTGGCAGTGAGCATTTAGGTAAGCTCGAGGAAGACTTTTCAGGAACCCCCATTTGTAGAGGGGTTACACCTATAAAAGGTTGTATCCCCCTTCTTAACAGAGTTGGCTATCTTTTCCTCAGTTTGTGCCTTTGCTATTCTGACTGCTTTCCCTGCCTCCTTCCGCTTTAACTGATAAAGTTATTTGTCCTGCTCCTTCTGTGTTTCCTTATATTTCCTGAATGCTATCCTTTTCTCCTTAACCTTCCCTTCCACCTCTTTTGAGAACCATAGTGTTTTTTTCCTGCATTTTGTTTTGTTGATTTGCTTCACACAAAGGCTTGTTGCCTCTGCGATGGCAGTTTTGATTATTCCCCATTGTTCCTCCACCCCTCCTTCTTGCCCATTTGTTAGTGCTTTTCTGATGCACTCTTTCATTTTCCCAAAGTCAGCCTTCCTAAAGTCCAATATTCTTGTTTTTGTTTGGCTTGACTTTATGTCTGTGTTTATTGTGAACCACACTGTTTGGTGGTCACTTGTTCCCAGATGGCTACCCACTTCTAAATCTGAGATCCTTTCTCCTTCCCCATTTGAGAGTACCAGGTCAAAAATTGCTCCCTCCTGAGTGGGTTCTAAAACTAGCTGTCTGAGGCATGCCCCCTGTAGGGCATCAATAATGATCATGCTCTTGGATGTGCCTGCAGCAAAGGTACTCCAGTTAACATCTGGCATATTTAGGTCCACAATCAACAATATCTCCCCTTTTTCTGCCATTTTAAGGATGCTTTCTATCATTTCCTTGTCCATTTCCTCCCCCTGAGATGGGGGTCTTTACACAACCCCCATACGGATTGTGGTGCCATTTCCTGTCTCCAGGGTGACCCATAGTGATTCATCAACTTCCTGTTTACTCTTTAGTTCTGTTGCTTTAATCCCTTCCCTTATAAAGAGAGCTGCTCCTCCTCCTCTTTTACCCACCCTGCCCCTCCAGTAGAGTGTGTATCCTGGTATGTTGACATCCCAGTCATGGTTCTCTACATACTATGTTTCAGTGACTGCCACAATATTCAGGCAACACTCTTCCATCAAGACCACTAGTTCAGGGAGCTTGTTACACAGACTGCGGGCATTGATACTCATCACCTTCCATTTTTTTTATGGCCTTACCCCTTTTAGCCCCATCCCTGTCTTTACTGCCTTTTTCTGCATTTACCCCAGTCCTGCTCTATACTGACTCCTCTACCTTGGTGTTTACCTCTCTAACTACTGCGTTTTGTGGGGGGAGGCTGGGATTTCCTTGCTCCTTTCAGTGCCTCCCCCCCTTGGCTAGTTTAAATGCTTGCCAATGAAGCATTTAAACCTATCACCTAGATCCCTGGTCCCCCGGACAGTTGCAGACCATTCCGCCAGTATAGGCCTGCATCCCTCCAGGCTGCTTCCCAGTCCCTAATGAAGTCAAAACCTTGAGCTCCACACCAGTTTTTCAACCATTCATTGAATCCCATGGTGCGGAATACCCTAGCATCATCCTTGCCATAGACAGGCAGCACCTCCAAGAAGGTTACCGTACATGCTACTTGTCTAAGGTCCCTCCCTAACTCTACAAACTCCTCTTGCACTGCTGTGATCCCATTCACAGCCAGGTCATTTGTCCCTAGGTGGACAATGACATCCAGCTCCTTCCCTCGTGCAGTTACTCCCGCAATCCTGAGGATTTGCTTCCTGTCCCTCTGAGCCTTACCTCCCTATCCCCTTCCTCCCCCACTTCTACCCCCTAATGATCGAGTCCTCCACCAGGAGTTGTTTCCTTCCCCTGTGGGGTCTTGTGCCACCCTCCTGTGGGTCTTCTTTGTGAAGGTTCCCAGCATCCTTCTTGGTCTCCACTGCAGGTGCCTCCATAGAGGAACTACTCTTTGCCAGAACAGCATATGAATTGTGGAGAGGTACAGCTGGAGGGATGCACCTCTGTTCCACCATCCTCTCCCTCCCTGAGCCTACCTTGGTCCAACCACTCCTCTTTCTTGGCAACCTCTGAGGTAGCGGTGGTGGCCCTGGTGGTCCCTGGGTGGGGGAAGAGGCTTCATGAATCCTAGTCAGGTCAGCCTAGAGACCGGTAACCTTCTCCTTCAGACTAGAGAGGTGCCTGCAAACAGGCTGGTTCTTTATTTGAATGAAAAAATGGATCTGGCAGGCTTTGCTAAGCCCTGAGCACGGTCCCAGTGATGGGGTTGCCTGGTCGGGATGGATGTGAGCCCTCTGAGGGAGGGCCAGAGCCTGCCTGCCAGCTCCCAGGGGTATAAACACATAATAAAAATACTAGACCATAGAACCTGTGCCTCTAGAACAGAGGATCAGAGGTTTTTACTCCCAGTACTTCTTGTCCCAAAGTGAACAGGAGACCTGAGGCTCATCCTGAACCTATGAGATCTAAACTTCTTTATAGAAACATAGAAGGTGATGGTAGATAAGGACTGTGTGGCCCACCTAGTCTGTCCCTTTTCCCTACCTAATTTGCAGGGTCTCCTTCTGTTACTGCAAACGGGATTAGATATGCTCCCTGGATATTGGGGATGTGTACCACCATGTCAACTTTCAGAAATCTTATAGAAAATGCTTGAGGTTCTTGTTTCAAGGGGAATATTACCAGTTCAGAGTGTTGCCCTTTGTCTTGTCTTCGGCACTATATATCTTTACCAAATGCTTGGCAGTGGTGGCAGAATCCCATCACAAGGAACCTTACTATTAGAACAAGGCTAAGAGGGCAGTTGACTAAGGAGCTATAACCTTACTAATATTTATTTATTTATTTGATTTGAAAATATTTCACCAGGAAGACAACATGAGCTGTAACCAGCTCATTTTCAGAAGCGTCCTGAGGGGCGGGAATTACAAAAATAGGGAGCTCAAACAATAACATGAGTAAGTGAGAGCAAAGCTAAACATCAGCTAGTACATACACTTACATAAGTCAAATAAGTGCAGGGTAGGACAAGCACAGAGCCAGTTTGGCAATACATACAGTATTAAACAATAACATAAGCAAGAGAGATCAAACACACTTAACAAAATTGACTAGTACATACTCTCGCGTAGATCTAATAAGTGCAGGGTTAGACAAGCATAGAGCAAATTTGGCTAAAACATACAGAGAAATTCTAGTTCAGAACAGGACTGATCAGAACTTCAGGTTGAAGGAGCTATACCCATTAGGAAAAGCAACAAGCGAAGATTGAGAATAGGTAATCTGTTTGGTCAAGAGAGCAGATTAAGGACATTTGTTAGTGATAGGGTACTAGGCTGAGCATAGTGGTGAAAGCGCTAAGTGTAGCCCTGTGGAGAGGAGTGCAAGAGCAGATGGGGAGAGGAGAACCCTGCAAGGCAGTCCAGACCCAGGAAATGAAAGGAGGAGGTAGGGGAGGAAAGGGAGAGAAAGGGCAAAGGAGAGGGGCAGACTGGAGGCTGTAGCCCTTCAGGATGTTATGAACCCTGCAAGGTGATCCAGACCTGGGAAAAGAGGAGTTGAGGAGTGGGGGAGTGAAGAGGGGAAAGAAAAAGGGCAAAGGCGAGGGACAGGCCTGAGGCTGTACCCCTTCAAGATGCTGAAAATCCTGCAGGGTGGCCCAGACCCAGGAAAAGAAGTGATGAGGGGTGTGGGAGTGGAATGGGGAGAAACTAGGGCAGTGCAGAAGCGAGTGGGGGGGCAGACTGAGAGAGGGACAGCAAACTGTAGCAATGGAGAGTGACACTCCAGGAGCTGTAACTGTACAGTACACTGTGAACCCTACAAGTGGAACAGAAAAAAGAGGTGAGGGGGAGAAGGGGAGGTACATGGGGTGAGAGGGGGTAAGTGGAGAGAAAGGCAGTGAAGGGCAAGTGTGAAAGGGGGGAGGGATGAGAGATGAAACAGTGACAGGGAGAACCTGAGGAGAATGGGGAGAAACGACCTGGGAGCTGTCCTCTACAGATTACTGGGAACCGTGCATGGAAGACAGACCTGGGCAAAAGAGGAGGGGGAGGTGGAAAAAAGAGGGAAGGAAGGGAAAAGGGGAGAATGAGGTTACTGCCTAAGTGTATAGTTATGTGCTGGGTGTAGATGGGGGAGGGGAGACCAGAGGGGAGGGGAAGAGTAGGGGCGAAAGGAGAGAAGGAGGTAGTGGAAGGGGTATATTAGAGGATAGATGAATCAGGGGTAGTAGATACAGGATAAAGAGTGAGGATGTGGAGGAAGAGAAGGGAGGTTAAAAACAAGTACAGTCTGGGGAATAATAGTTATGGAGGGCTGAGGAGATAGAAGCTGCAGACAAGGTGAATCTAATAGGAGGAGGAAGCAAGTTCCAAAGCTTAGGGAACCAGTAGGAAAATGCCTCCTGACCTATGGAGGTGGAGTGATGGAGAATGGTTAGAGTGCGTGGATCAGTGGATCAAAGATGGTGGGAGGAACAGCAAGTGAAGAGGAAAGGTGAGAGGGGAGAGTTCCAAACCAGAATTTAGAGTGGCATTTTACGCAGCGTGAGAGATGTCTGCATTCTAGGGAGGGGAAGGCTAGCAAGTTGTACAGGGAGCAGTGATGTGTGCGTGAGGAAAAGTCTAGAGCAAAGTGACAGAAAGCATTAAACAGAGGATCCAATCTGGCAAGGGAAGACTTGGGAGCAGCACTGTAGACTATATCACAATAGTCAAAAATGGGGAGAATCATTTTCTGTACAATATCCCGCCTGGCCGGGAGAGGAAGGCAGCCATGGTTCCTGTAGAGGGCGCCAAGCTTGGGGTGCAGTTTTTTCAGGATAGGATCAGTATGTACAGAAATGTTTAGGTGTTGATCCAGTCAGACACCTAAATATCTGAAGGAGGAGGTGTCCTTGAATGTCGTCCCGTCAAGGGTGTGGAAGGAGAGTAGGGAGAGTAGCCTAGAGAGTCTCTGCCTAGTGCCACAGGTCATGGAGACTGTCTTCTTGGCATTAAGGAAACGTTGATGTGATTTTAACCAATGTTGAACATTGATGAAGTCAATCTGTAATCTGGATGTCACATCGGAAGCAGAAAGGCCAGATGTGAATATTACCATGTCATCGGCTTATATATGGATGGCAGAAGAGGAGCATACTGAAGGAAGGCCATTTAGGAAAACAGAGAATAGGAGTGGGCCAAGTACAGAGCCTTGAGGCACACCAGTAGAGATAGGCAGTGGAGGGGACATGGAGTCAGCTATTTTAAATGATTGTGTTCTACCTACCAGGTAAGCACAAAACCAGTTGCAGGCAGACTGAGACAAGCCAGCTGATGAGAGGGATTCAAGGAGGAGGGAATGGAGACAGTGTTGAAAGCCTTGGCAGGATCGACAAAGATGGCAGATGTGATGTGACCTTTATCCATGGCAGAATGGATAGAGTCAGTGAGCCTGAGGAGGGAGGAGGTAGTGGAATGATTCTTCCTAAAGCCAGATTGGTAGGGCATGAAAAAGGTGGAATCATCTAGAAAGGAGGAGAGTTGAGAGAGAGCAATGTGTTCCTGAAGTTTAGCCAGAGTGGGTAGTAGGGAAATGGGGCGATAATTCCCAGGAGATGAGAGATCACCTCCCTTAGGTAGGGGGAGAATTGTTGCATGTTTCCAGGAGTTGGGGATAGATGCAGAGTGAAATGACAGATTGAGGAGATCAGATAGAGGGGTAGAGATAGCAGGTGTGGAAAGGTATAGCATCTTTGGGTCCAGGCTATCAGGGGAGCTGCCTTTTCTAGGATTCAAAGAGAGAAGTGCCATTAGAGTGTCATTTGGGGAAGTGGGTGAGAAGGAAAAACTCTCCACTAGCGGCTGTTGCTGGGGGGAAGTAATAGACAGGGGTTGAGTGGTAGGGTGAGTAGGGAGTGATGCAAGCAGGGAGGAGGCACAGGTTGTATAGTATGAGTTGAATTCTGCAGCCACAGTAGCGTGGTCAGCTATGGGTTGGTTATTTATTTATATTGAGTACAGGGGAAGGGGATTTAGTTTGTGGGGAGAAATGTGAGTGGACTACATTCCAGAATTTTGATGGGTTGTTAATGTTTGAATTAAAGATGGTCTGGAAATATTCGGCTTCAGCCAGCCTAATGGCCATGATGTAGGTATTACAGAGAGTACGATAGATAGAGTAATTGCGAGGGAGTTTTGAGGTTTTATATGTTTTCCAGGCCTTATCACGTGCTTGTAGACAGGCCAGAAGTTCAGGGGTGGCCCAGCGAAGGTGACTACCACACACTCTAACTTGCTGTAACGGGGCATGTTTGTTCCAGATAGTGATAAGATTGTCTTTGAGAAGTATGCTAGGGCATGATCTATGGTTTTGCTGAGGATATTTGCATCCAAGCAGCCTGAGTTAGCTCCTGATGTAACAGGTCCAAGTCAAGAGATTTGTAGAAATGAAAAGTTAGCAATTTGTGGGGACCTAGGGTGTTTGGATTTTCCTAACTAGATAGATCATATGATGATCACTGAAGGCAGCAAGTAGAAGGCCGGACTGGATTACCCTGTGAGGGTGGGAGGTTAGGGCCCAGTCTATTAAAGAGTGGTTCTGGGATATATGGTTGAGACCTGTGGGTTCTGTGATTATTTGGGGCAGGTTGAGAGCAGCTATGTCGATACGAGTCTTGTTTTGGGTGGGTGACAGCCAGTTAAGGTTAAGATCTCCTAGCAGATAAAGCTTGTGATGTAGACAGCCAGCTCTGAGTGCTCTGAGTTCTGTATTCATTTTTTTTATTACATATAAAATATGTGATGGGAAGGTCAGTTTGAGGAAACTACAGTCTTGCTGAACTGACACATCCAAAAACCCCCAAGGATTAGTTCAAAGGACAGGGCGTATTTTAAACTACAGAGATCTGAGGTTCAATTAGCATGTTAAATTTGCTTTGATCCCAGGAAATGAAATTAGCCATTCATGGCATCCCCAAGAGAATCCTTTAATTTTGCTCTAGATGTCATATGGAAAGAGCATGTTGTGTTATGAATAACTTTCCAGGAGCCAGCTCATTTCATCGAAGAGGTTGATGGCTGGGCCAAACAGAACCCAGACGAATTTGGAAAGCCAAATATACATTCCCAGGAAATCCTTGAATTACATCAGAGAGACCTTTGAGGTGTAGATTCCAAGGTCCAGATGGGATTAAAGAGGCAGATACACTTTTGCTTTGAATACAGTGACTTAGATCAAAGAAACTTTTCAGATGTATGTGTAGCAGAGCACAAACCAGTTCTGACCAATTAACCTGAGGAGAGGAAAATTGAGTATGTCACTTATCATTTTTTTTAAATCTTGTTGGGACATCCTGTGCTTTAAAATATAACTTTTAATACTCCAAGGCGGAGTTTAATGACATCATGAGAAGGCCGGCTCAGAACTCTTTTAATTGCTGAAAGAACCTTGACAGAGACACACAAGACAATTTCCTGACTGAGAGAAGAGAGACCCTCAAAGCACTGAAAGAAAGTAAGCATTAGACAAGATTAGTCTGAAGTTATAAATTGTAGGAACTGTACTTTTTTACCTGTTTGTTTTAAGGCTGTCTGTGTTGGGACAGATATTTGTTCTGTAATTATCGTTCTGTTTTGATATTTTTAAAGTAAAGATATTTTTTTATAAACGAAACTGCTGGAGTGCCTTGACATTTCTTTTTATTTTAAGTGGAGCTTTTAAAGGTTATAAGTACACTGTGTATGGGCTTATTGTATACCAAACTGGTAAATGGACAGAGTTCTCTAAAGTCTTGCATAGAGTTCTAAGGGTTCATTAGAAAGACCTGGTTGGGTGCCTGTAGGCAAAGATATCTGGCCCCCAAAGACAGAATTATCTGAGCCTGATAATTGGGTACGCTAACAAGAGTTTATCAGTTTGAATCCTTCCGGAGCTCGAGACTAAGGTGAGTTGAACCCACAAAACAGACAAGAGGGCTACCTTGTTCTGTTCACTGTACGCAAATCATATGCTCAGAGGTTGGCGCTTTGGGAGTAGAGGGCTGACCGACTGAGTGAGTTTGTGACAGAGCTCACCCGAGGAGGTAAGAGAACCAATTGTAGTAATTAGATCTGTGATTTCAGATGGGTGTAGACCAGGGCGACAGTAGGCACCTGTAATAAAAATAGGGACGGAGAAGGGTGGGGATAAACTGATGACGATGGCTTCATAGGCAGACTTGATGGAGGTTGATAGAATAGTAGAGGTTTGGAGGGAACAGGATGAATAGATAGCCACACACCCACCCCTGCTGGTCCGGTCCTGGCGAGTGATGATATAACCAGGTATTGCGATAGATGTGCCAGGGATTTTGCAGTAGGTGACCCAAGTCTCTGAGACGATCTGGATGTGGATTAAGGGATCCAGCAAATGGAAGGAGCAGGTTTTGGGAGGAGGCTACGAATATTAAGGTGGAGGATCTTTTGGCCACTGAGGAGGGAAACTGAAGAGGTAGGGGATACATTGTAGGGCGCGTTGGATGGAGTAGGGACATAACTTGAGTGAAGGACCGGGGTTGGGATTAATGTCACCAGCTGAAAGAAGTAGGAGAACGATAATAATGAAATGAAGCTTAGTATTCTTGACCTAGGACTTGCTAGTGCAACTAAGTGAACATGAGGGGTACCCGGCTGGAGGGAGCTGGAATTTAAGGAACAACAGTAGAGTATAAGAGTAAGCTATGGTCATGAGAGATTGAGATAGTTGAATAGGGGAATGGGACCAGGTATAATAAACAGGAGAAGGGTTTATGGCTATCATATAGCAGGGGGTATGTAAGGTTGAGGGGTTTTCCATGAGGACTCTGGTAGCTAGTTTGTGAACTGAATATGCGCAGTGACAGGAAGGAAAGCATGGCACTTAAAAGTAGGCAGAGGGATAGTGGTGAGCTAAGAAAAGAGAGCATTATAGCAGAAGAGTAGTATACAGATAGGCAGAAAATGGCTAGGAGATGTCTAATGCAATGCACAGATTGGTTGAGTGTACTGAGAGAGAATGAAAGTTAAGGTAACAATAGTGAGAGTCCTCTGGTGGATGAAAATTTAATATTGCAGAAGAGAAAGTAGAACTACAGAAGAGGGTCTGAAAGGTAAATTGGGACCTTCAATTAGGGTAAAAATGAACAAACAAAAGAGTTAGTGAGCTTGTCTGAGTTGGGGGAAGGGAACTGTTATCATCTTTGTAGTTAGGTGAGTAGGAGAGTTGTAAATTGGGGTGTATGGCTTAGGCAGAAGTAACCCAGGTGTCTGCATTTAAACTTCTCTAGTTAGCTTTTGGCAGAGGGGAATCTTGCTATCATAGCAAGGCTAAGAAGGCAGCTGATTAAGGAGCTACAACCAGCTGGCCTGGTTGCGCTGAGGGTTAAGGCGCTGGACGCCATACCTCACGCCATGCCAGCGACCCGGATTCGGGAACAAGCCAGGGTTGAGAATGTGAGACGCTGGCAGTGCTCCACCTCGGGAGGTGAACCTCAGCTCTCTCTGAGCTTGGTCGCCCCCTGGTGGAGGCCAGAGGGATGGTGCTACACATGAGGAACTCAGGTGTGGAGTGGATGGGGAGGGTGGAAAGGACCTGTGGTGCAGGTTGCGAGTGCGCATGTGTGCTTCCATCGCATCGATGCGCCACCACTTCGGGGTCCCAGGTAGTAGCCATGGAAGAAAACAGAAATCATGGGGCCGACATGGAAGATGCCCAGGACCCGACTCTGGGGATGATATGCCAGGGCGCGCATGGCACTAGAAGCCACCGAAGGACCCCGAGTTCGGCAGGCTTGACGGACGCAGAAGTCAACCTGCCGCAGGAGGATAAATACAGTTGGCAAGAAAAAGAAGCTACAACCTTACTACTAGATGGTATAACCCTCCCACCCTCCTCCAGTTCCACTTTTATAGGCATTGGAGTTGACTCACAACTGGAACTTCCTGTTTGGTAGCAGAAACAGAGGAATCACCGAGACACATATGACTTGCAATCCTTCAAGGAAAAGAGTAGCTCTTCCTCCTCCCCTAGCTGATGGAGGTCTGACTGTGAGAAAGGAAGAAGGAGACTACTGAGGAATACAGGAACTAGGGCAGGAGCTGTAAGGGCACAAAAGTGGTAGGAAAGTAGGGAGAAAAAAATGAAAAAACAAAAACAATAAACAAACAAAAAACACTACTTCACACGTTAGGGACAATCTAGAGCAGAGACAGCCCCAAGGAAGAGGGGAAAGAGAGGAGGGAGGAAAGAAAAGAAAAGAAGAAAGAAAAAAACACAGGCGGTATGGATATCTAGTTGCCATGGGTGAAGAGTTCTCATACCTAGAGGACTTCTTTGGAGAGTGGGACATTGTCCAATTGCAGGAATCTACACAAACTAAAGGCTCAGCTGAATGCAGCATGGATGGAGATATCTCAGTTGCAGGACCTGCTCTGTTGGAACAGAAAGTGAAATCTACGCCCTCATGTTCCACAACATCAGTTCTCCCCCAGAGGTCCACTTCCTCAGAGAAGATCTGGTCCAGAGGGGAGAAGGTGGGGATCTACAATGCCGCAGCAACACCAATACTTTGACCACATAGTAAGTGACTGCACTATGTAGGCACGAATTAGGTTGACATTGCCGTCACAGTCAAAGTGTTTTTTGTTTGTGGGGTCTGCACCCCCTGCATCCCCCATAATTTGTTATAATCAACTCCAAGTTGGAGCTGATTCGGGGAGGGGGTGCAAGATTGGGGAAGCAATTCTGGGGTCCTGAACAGACTTTACAGCGATCTGTCTCTCTTGTTGGTATCAACAAGATCGCTGTAAAATTGTCGCTGTGGCGATGATATATCTGAAGATGGTACAGAAGGGAGGAAGTAAACTTGGCAGGATGGATCAGCTAAATCCTCTCCATGCCGTGACCATCCCAACTGCAAACCGTTTTTCTCCACTGATGGAGGAAAAGGATCTCAGACAAATGGAAGAGGTCAACAAACCAGTCAAAGTGTTGAAGAGACACTATGCTGCCCATGACCTGGCTATCGGCCATTAAAGGCTCTATACAGATTACTTTTGTAAGCTTTGCCTGAAGCACAGATGAAGGCCCAGAAGTGCTGGAGCTCAGATCTAAATTGCGGCCTTGATTCTGAGGCCTGGAAGACAGCGATCAGCAATGTACATATACGTTCTAGTTCTAACAGACTACAGAAAATACAGTACAATTTTCTTTATAGGTCATATTATACTCCGGTACAGTTGCATGGGTTCAGATCCACTACTAGCCTTTGTGCCACAAGTGTCTGACTGACAAAGGAGACTTTATCCATCTGGCCATGTCCTGTGATAAGGTAGCCCCATTCTGGAGGAAGGTCCAGAGGTCAATGGAAGAGGTTATGGAATGTAAGTTGCCTTTCTCACCCTCACTGTTTATGCTGGCTGTTGACACTGTGCATGCCTATGCTCCTCAGAAAGACTTGAAAGGGAAGCTTTGCAGCATAGCCCTTGTGAATGCCAGGAAGACAGTAGCCCAACATTGGATAAGTGCCTCACCACCAACAATAACCCAGTGGGTTAATAATCTGTTGTTCTGTATGAAGCTGGAAAACTATCAATACAATGCAAGGGGTCAAGGTAAACAATTTAAGGCAGTATGGGAACCGCTGATTAAGGCCATAGAGAATAATATCTTACCAATGTAACTTCTGACGATATGGATTGAGTAGTGGGAGAGTGTGGCTTTGGTCATATCTCCTAGCTAGCAGTCCAGTTGATAAAACATGAGAAGTTCACATTTGAATGACAGAGCTATTATGTACCCTGTTCCTTGATATTAATGACCTGTGTCTATATTACATAATTGGTTGAATAGTCTGGTTGTACTACAGCGTAAAAAACGCAATTCCAAAGCTGTATATGTGTGAATGTAACATGTATCTGGTGTCTTGTCTTGTACCTCAATAAAATGTTTTTACAAAAAAAAAAAAGTCTGAAGGCAAAAACTGCAACCAGAAAATCAGAATGGTGGAGGCAACATAAAGAACAAGTAGGAAAGAAGCAGGAAAGTAATTATCTCGGGGGACTCCATGATAAGAGGGGTAGAGACCCAACTGAGTGACTACGGACGTGCAAGGGTACTAGTCAGATGCTTCCTGGGGGCCTCAGCAAAACACAATACCAATCGCATCGGAAGGATAGCAGAGAAAGAAGAGGAGGACCTGAAGATCCTGGTACACCTGGGGACAAACAACCTGGCAGGGCAGTCGGCAAAGGAAGCCAAATGAAACCTAGTTAAACTAGGAGACTGATCGGCCACTCAAACGACCTCCCTGGCCTTCTCTGAGGTCCTTCCTGTATGGGACAAGGGCAGTAGCACAGAGAAGATCAGGAGTAAAGAAATCGAGGAGTTCAACGAGTGGTTATGGAGCTGGTGTCAAGAAAGAGGCTACCACTTTGTTGGTGCATGGGGAGACTTCTGGGAGAGGAGGTTCTTCAGGTACAATGGGCTGCACCTAATGAGGGAAGGAGTAAGAGCACTGGACCAAAAATTTGATGTGTGCATTGGGCATTTAAACTCGGCAAGGGAGAGCTGGAGGCAAAGGAACCTTTCAAAGGCACCCTAGAAGATTGGAACTTAGCCGAAACACCCCCCAAAATAGGAATTAATCATAGAATGCAAAAAGGTAGTAGCAGCAGCACGAAGGGAGGTAAATGAACACAAATGGAAGTGTGACGCGGTAGTACGCCTACTGGAAAGAAACTAAAAGTAAAACACAAGGTCGAGGAAGGAAAAATTAATAAGAGGTTTGACAGACCATGGAAAGCCATGTGCGCAAATGCTTGCAGCCTGGTGAATAAAATCTTAGCCCTAATTGCCTTGATGTCAGAGACTGACCTGGACTTTGTTGCTGTGACCAAGACATGGTGCTCAGGAAACCATGACTGGGATATAGCTGGTGCCAGGGTACATTCTGTTCTAAAACAATAATGTAGGAAAAAAGAGTGGAGGATTGTCTGTTTATGTTAGGGAAGAACTAAAAGCTACAGAAGTACAGGGCATAAAGGAAGTAGCGGAGGCACTGTGGGTCACGCTGGAAATGGGGAATGGTACTGTCATTTGAGAAGGTGTGATTTTCAGACCTCCAGTACAGGGGGAGGAGTTGGGCAATGCACTGATGGAAATAATCCATGAAATGGCAGAACAATTGGAGTTAGTGCTGGTGGGAGACTTCAGTTTGCCAGATGTCATTTAGAGCACCCATACTGCAGCAGTAGCAAGGAGCAGAAACTTCATGAAAGCTCTTCAGGGGGTGGGACTCGGACAGATAGTGGTAGAACACACTTGTGAGGGGGCAATATTGGACCTGGTGCTCACCAATGGAGAAAGAGTAATGGTTGTAGAAGTGGGGAGTCACCTGGGGTCCAGCGATCACAGTACGATGTGGTTTAACATAAGGGTGTTAAAGGAATCCAACCACACAAAGGCAAGGGTCATGGATTTCAGAAGGGTCGATTTTGCAAAGATGGAGGTATGTCTGAAGAAAGCCCTAGGGGGTAGAGTGGGAAAAGGGGATGTAGAAGAACAATGGGCACATCTTAAGGAAGCCATAACAGAAGCCACGTGTTTTTGCGTTAGGCAAATAAGTAAAATAAAGAGAAAGAAAAAGCCATTCTGGTTTTCACAGGAGGTGGCAGGGAGGGTGAGGGGAAAAAAGCGAGCATTCAGAAAATACAAAAAAACACAGAGGGAGAAAAGTTAGAGGAATGTATCTAGAAAAGCTAAAGGAGGCAGGGAAAGCAGTCAGAATGGCCAAGGCAATTGAAACAGGAGACAAGACCTTTTTTAGATACATTAGAGATAAGAGAAAAAACAGGGGTGGGATTGTGAGACTTAAAAGGGAAGGGAGGGGGTCAACAGAAGGGGACCAGGAAAAAGCAGAAATCCTGAACAAATATTTTTGTCCAGTGTTGATGGTAGATGGTGCTGTTGAGGGACCACAGCTAGGTGTAAGAAGTACCAAGGGGAGGAGTGAAGATACCAGCCTGTTCACAGTAGAGAGAGTCCTAAAGGAATTAGAAAAACTGAAAATAGATAAAACAGTGGGGCTAGATAGAATACATCCCAGAATTCTAAAGGAACTAAGAAAGGAGCTAGCAAGGTCACAGACAGCCTTTTTTTAACAAATCATTAGAAACGAGTGTGGTTTCACAGACTAGAAGAGGGCGAATATTGTCCCTCTCCATAAGAGCGGGAGCAAGGAGGAAGGAGGCTAGTCACTATAGGCCAGTCAACCTAACCTCAATGGTAGGAAAATTGATGGAATCATTACTCAGGGAAAGGGTTGTGACATACCTTGAATCCAGTGGATAGCAGGATCCGAGACAGCATGGTTTCATGGCAGGCTGGTCTTGCAGAACAAACCTGATAGACTTCTTCAACTGGGTGACAAGGGAGACTGATTAGGAAGGAGCGGTAGATGTGACATACCTGAATTTTAGCAAGGCCTTCAATACCTTTTGCATGAAAGGCTAATAAACAAATTGAGCAGCCTGGGAGTTAGAGCCAGGGTTGTTAACTAGGTTCGAAATTGACCGAGCGGTAGGACACAAATGGTGGTAGTGAACAGAGTTCAGTCCATAGAAAGGGAGGTGACCAGTGGGGTACCCCAAGGATCGGTGCTAGACCGAGTCCTCTTTAATGTCTTCATAAGCAACATTGCAGAGGAGCTGGAGGGGAAGGTGTGCCTCTTTGTAGACGACACAAAGGTCTGCAATATGTTAGACACACCAGGGGAAGGGTGGAAAGAATGAGAAGGGACATAGGCAAGCTGGAGGGTTGGTCAAATGCGTGGCAGTTGAGATTCGATGCAAAGAAGTGAAAATGATGCACTTAGGTCATGGGAACCTGAGAGATGAGTACTAAATGGGAGAAGGTACTGTCTGCCACCAAACAAGAGAGGGATCTAGGAATGATTATATCTGAGGACCTAAATGTGACCGAACAGTGTGAGAAGGCAGTTAGAAGGGCCAGTGGGATGTTGGGGTTCATAGAGAGAGAGAGAGAGATATATCACAAACAGAAACAGTCTGGTCAGAGCCAACACAGCTGCTTCAGAGCAGTGAGTCAACGGTACTTTGCATCATTTTAATTATGATTATCCCAACCTTAATCTACCTACTCAAATAAAAACTGTATGTGTGTGTGTGTTTGTGTCTGTGAAAAAAAAAAAATGAACGAATGCAGGGTTAAATGGATGCCTATTTTACACACCACAAGACTGCTTGCTCATTTGTGGTGGAAGTGAGGTGTTTTGCTTTTGCAAGATCTGTGCTTTTCCATGGGATACAGATTTAGGCTTCCAAGTCAAGTGCTTTACTTGAATGCAAATACTACACTAAAGATTATTTTCTGCAGTGCACTGCCGTATAGTAATCACGTACTTAGCATGTATTTTAATAAGTGGTTATGGAAAAGTTATGTGCAGTTGTGCTCCACACCCCAGCACCAAGCCAAATCCATACCACCATCTGCACTGATAATTTCTGTAGGTAGTGGAGTTAAACGTAGGCTTGACAGTGCTGCATAAAATACTCCATTTAAGATTGTTTAATATTCCTACAGTCCCAGTCTGTCTGACGAGTTAATGAAGATTAAACAGTTGAAGCCATCCTTCATGCAATTTGCATAATTTTAATTATGATTATCCCAGCCTTAATCTACCTACTGAAAGAAAGAGTGTGTGTGTGTGTGTGTGTGTGTAGAGAAAAAAAAACCCAAACTGAACAAATGCAGGTTTAAATGGATGCCTGTTTTATGCATCAGAAGACTGCTTGTTTATTTTTGGTGGAAGTAACACATTTTGGGAGTTCTGCTTTTTCCAAGATCTGTGCCTTTCCACAGGTAACCAGTTTAGGCTTCCAGTTCGAGTGCTTCACTTGAATGCAAATACTGCATTAAAGATTATTTTCCGCAATGCACTGCCATATGACACATATTTTAATAAATGGCTACTGAAAAGTTATGTGCAGTCGTGCTCCACACCCCACCACCAAGCCAAATCCATACGGCAATCTGCACTGCCAATTTCTGGAGGTAGCTATGTTTCATGACAACAGCACTTCCTGGCCGAAACACAGATCCCCAAAAGTTTTTTGGAACAATTGTTTAAGATAAATTGTTGAAATGCTAAGCTTCAGAGCTCACTACACTGCACTATGATCAAACCCTGCTGCACCTGATAACAAATATCCACCAATCTCTAGCTTGCACCTCTCAGGAGAAAAACAGGCTACTTTCTTAAACAAACAAACAAAAAAGTATCTTCTTGCAAAGAATCACCATGCAATCGAAACAATCATTCAAAAGAAAAACAACCATCCCTTCCCTAGCGCTAACACTGATCACAATTCTTCGAACGGTCAACATCTATACTCAGTTCTTCCCATTTCAGTAAACAAGACCAATAAAAATAATTTTATAGTGCAGTATTGTCTTCCAGCATGCTGCATCTGTAGGGGTGAGCAACCTGAACTATGTGTGCCACACAGAGTAGTTGGAGTATTTTCGTGCATTTATTTTTAAATGTACTGTGGTGAAATCTAGATAGAAAATGTGACAAGAATAATAGCACAAACATTCTCAGAACATTTTAGTAATTTGCCAATCCGACCCCTTCTGTCTCACACTTGCAGGAAGTATCTAGACAGCTAGCAGAACAAGCTGGCCATGCCAGATTACTGACAAAAACTAAATAGTGCCCTAGGAAAGGGGTGTGGTTGTGCGGCTAGTGGAGGGGAGGGCAGTGAACATGACTGCAGCACTGTGGAAGCATGCTGGAGAGATATCTGGTCAGGTGCATCCACAGTCTCTTTTCTCTATCATAGCAAAACGTCTGCAGGGCTCCACCCATGCAGCCATAAAAAGGAGATTGTGATACCACTATACAGTTCATTAGTGAGACCTCATTGTGTATCTTTGTATATTTTCCCTTACCTGGATGATTGGCTATTGAAAGCCCACATCAGAGACCAGCTCTTGAGACTTTAGCTTGAACCAGACAGTTGTTTGATGCTCTGTGGGTGACAGTCAGCATACCAAAATCAGTGTTGACATCTTTCCAGTGACTGCAGTATATAGGGACAGTCCTGGACGCAGCCCAGGGCTTGGATTTTCTGCCTTTGGACAGAGCCGACCTCCTGATTGCACAAACGCAATTGGTGCACAACAGCTGTTATGTCTCTGCAAGGACATCCTAACTCCTTCTGAGACTCATGGCAGTGACCACTGTCACAGAACCACTGGCCAGGTTACAGATGCAGATTCTGCAGGGGCCCCAGTGGGACCAGCTCACAGACAAATTAGAACAGATGGTTCTAGTCATGTCCCCTGTACACAAAATGCTCAAGTGGTGGATGGAATGCAACAGTCTGCTCAAGGAAGTTCCAGTCTGATCCCCTGTCCTCTTCAGATCCTCACTTGCTCCCCTATGGCCTCGGCAGATCTGGTTCCCTCTGCTACAGCAGCTGGCAGTGGAAACCCCAGTACCTCTGCCCCTGTGCAAGGGTCTACTGTCATAGGATCAAGGAACCCTAGTCCATCCAGACCTGAAGTCTCTTCATCAACGACAACAACAAAAAAAAACTATACTAAATCTCCATGCCTAGCTCCTGAAGACATAGTCATAGTACATTTTGGAGTTTCACAAGAAGTGACAGATATTCTGGTGGCTGCTAGAAAACAGTCCATCAGTAATAATTACTCCATGAAGTGGAAGTGGTTTGCTTTAAGGGGTGTTTCTCACCACCTGGATCCATTCACCTGTCTAGTTAATCAGGTTCTAGAATATCTGCTGTCCTTATCGGATTCAGGCCTACAGTATTCCTCAAAGTGCACCTGGCTACTATATCAGCTTTCCATGTGCCTATAGATGGCCATACAGTGGCTCAGCTAGAGGTAGCCTATACAATTTTGAGAGGTATGCCACATCTAAAGCTTCCTATTCGCATTCCAGGCATAGCTTGGGACCTGAATTTTATTTTGGAAATGCTCACTTTGGCTCCCTTTGAGCCATCTGTGACTTGTGGATTACGCTTTCCATCTTGGACAGCATTATTTTTAGTTGCAATCATTTCTGCTCAAAGGATTTCAGAGCTACAGGCTATAATGTATGAGCCTTATTATTTGATTATCCACAGACAGGGTGTCTTTGCGTACTAATCCTAGGTTTCTCCTCGTGGTGTCTGAGTTTACTTTAAATCAAACCATCCACCTGCCAATGTATTGTACAGAGCATGCCAGTCCAGGAGAAGCATTGATCCATACCTTAGATGTGCATAGAATACTCACGTGGTATACACACACCATAAAAAGAACTGCAGAAAGTCCTCGCAGCTTTTTTGTTTCATTTCCCCCTAGGAAAGAGGGCACCCCAGTTTCTAAACACTGCTTGTCCAAATGGTTAGCAAACCATATTACTTTTATGTTACAGGAAGTATAGTAAGGAACTTCCTGGTGTTCTTTGTCATTCCACAGGATGTATGGCCACTTCTACAGCTTGTTTTCATAATGTCTCCACTGCAGAGATCTGTGCAGCTGCTACCTGGAGTGCTGTCCACATTTTCACTAAGCACTACAGTCTGGACATTGTCTCTCATAGGCAAACTGGGTTTGGCCTACTACAAGGCCTATTGTCATATGACTGTAGGCTCTAGCCCCCCAGACTGCTAGTTTTTGGTAGTGCTTGGTACGTGGCCTGATGAGAGAAGTTCTCAAAGATAGAACAGTTACATAGTTATCGTAACAGCAGATCTTTGAATCTCTTTCATCAGGCCCTCCTTTTCCATTTTGGGTCTGCAGCACTGGATTTCTGTGCTGCTGTCTCCATTGGTCCATTTTCCAGACCTCTGTCTTGCCTGGTTTGTATAGTGCTGGGTTATTTCCTGGTTCCCTAGAGGGAGGTCCTCTGAGCAGATCTCTGGCGGGGAAGTGAGGAGAGGAGGGACTGCCCATGTCTCTGTATATATGCTGATGTCTGACGTGGCCATGGGCAGCCCCTAGCAGGCTGCTTGCAAAAGTCTCTTTGTGGTCCTAGTGCTTGGTGACTATAAGTTCCAAAGGTGTTGCCTGATGAAAGAGATTCTCTCGAAGATCTGTTGTTACAGTAAGTATGTTACTGTTCTGTTATTACCCAGCACAGTGATTCTCCTTTTATTTCTCTCCTGCTTTTGTGTGGGCTAACATGGCACAACTCTACTTAGATCTGTCTATAGTCGTAATTTGTAGATCTTCCAGGAATCAGTCTTCACCATTGATTCATACTAATGGGTCTGAGCCAGAGGCACTAGGAGTCTGTGGGAGCCAGAACTTTTCAGGAGGGCTGACGTTGAGGTAAGCTGCATGCATGCGCGGCACCATGAGTCTGGCTTGCACTGCATGGCTTGCCTCAGCACTAGCACTCGGCCGCCTCAGTTCTTTTTTTCCCACCATTGAGTGTGCTGCAGTGATGATGTCACTCACCTGTGGGGAGTTGGAACTTCACATCTATATGACAACAGCATTCAGTTCTTCTCACTTTTTAGTGTTTAAAGTTAAGACTTGATTATTTTTGAGTCAGTTTAGTGAGTTTACAAAAGTATTTCTGTCAGTCTATCACAGCCCTTCTGAGTCAACATGACAGTAGGGAGCCTCCTCAGGCAAGCTGCTCCAGCAGTGGTGCCATGGCCAGTTCACTTCCTCCTTTGGGGGAGGGTTCTGATGACAGGCAGTCATATGCCCAGAAGGAAGGACAATCCTCCCAAGAAGCACAAAAAGAAGCGGGCATGTTCTTGATCCCAGTCAGGGTTGTTGCACCACTCGGCCTCGAGTTCTTCCTTTTCCAGTAGGAAGGGGAAGAAGCGATGCCACTGGAGGTCACCCTCTGCAAGGTCTGCTGTGAGATCCTTGCTCTCCGAGAGCCAGGGCTCCAGATAAGAAATTTTGTCATGAGTATTTTACTCCTCATTTTTAAAATGAGCGAATAAAACCAATTTCAGATGCGTACAAATGACTCTGTGCGTCTGGCTGAGGAGTACATTTATGGGAAATTAGCATTTTTTGACACATTGTTAAAAAAAACATGTACTGATAATATTGCATATGTGTTGTGTATTTTTAGTCACCTCTTGCTCTTCCTTAGTGCACAGTACAAGTAGTATCAGCTAGGGCTGGGCGAATACCAAATATTACTTTCCGAATACCACGAATACTAGGCTATCCGAATATTCGTAACTGAATACCGAATAGTCCACTATTTGGCTGGTATTCGGTATTCCGCCATCCGCAAAGAAAAATAAGTCATTCCCACCCTTCTGACTAACACTGAATAAATATTTTAGCCCTGGTGTCTAGTGGTCCCACCCTCCCCGCCAATCCCCAGTCCAAAATGAAGAATCCCCTCTCCAAGACCCTCAGCACCCCCAGTCCCCGTCCCAAATATATAAAATAAAAAAAATTCCTAATTTCCTGGTGTCTAATGGTCCACCCACCCCGGCTGATCGCGGTCAAAATAATAATTCCTCTACCCCAGCCCAGGCTTTCGGCATTATCCCCAGCCTCTGTCCCCAAATGTATAAAATAAAAAAATTCCCAGATTTCCCTGGTGTCTAATGGACCCCCCCACCCTCTCAGGAGTGCCTCCCACCCCTCTTCCCCACCCGTTACCGGCGGGCCACTGGCCCAGCCCTCCACGGCCGGCAGCCCGACTGAGTTTTCAGTGAATGCGCATGCTTGTACAAGCATGCTCTCACTCACTGAAAACTGAGTCGGCGCCGCCATGGAGGTGAGTGGAGGGCTGTGCTGGTGGCCCGCCCGGGTTCGTGGAGTGGGGGGTAGAGGGGTGGAGGCACTTCTGACAGGGTGGGGGGGTCCACTAGACTTTGTCCTAGTGCAGGCCTGCAGTGGGGGACTAAGAGGGGTGTGCTTGCCTGGTGCCTTGGGTGCTTCTGTGAGGGTTTGGTTGGATGAGGGAGTGTAGGCCAGTGGGTTCATGAGTATCCTTTTGGCTTGGAGACAAGTGTGGTATTTTAGCCTCCCTTTGAAGGTCAGCCAGTCCGCTCACTTATAGAGATCGCAAGTGTGGGTTAGCCTATCACTTTCTGTGACCAGTCGGCAGGCTTTATTGAGGGCAAGATTAATGCAGTTAAGGGCAGTGAGGTCAGCCGTCCCGTAAATTATTATTCCATAATCGACCAGTGATAGAACTGAGCTAGTTACTGCCAGCCATAGGGCCTGGGGGGGAGAGGCAGTGTCTGTGTCTATAGAGAATCCCAAGTCAGGTGTTTACCGAGAAGGAGAGGTGGTTGATGTGTATGTGGTAGGTGAGGGATGTGTCTAGTGTGATACCTAGATATTTGAAGTACGGGACCTGTTCAATCTGTATGCCCTGAGCATTAGAGATACTTACGTGGGTGCTATTGTAGGGATTTTGGTGGTGCGCAAAGATCATAGATTTGGTTTTAGTGTAATTTAGTATTAATCGATGCTCAGTGAACCAGACCTCTAGTTCACTAAAGCAGCTTTGTAGTGGTGTATGTTGGAGGGTGTTAGGAGCGTTATCTTTCCAGTACACTACAGCGTCGTCTGCACAGAGCAGTAGCTTACCACTGCAGGGTTTTGGGAGGGAGTTCAAAAAGAGGGTGAAAAGCAGAGGGCCTAGAATAGACCCTTGAGGTACACCCGCAAGGACTGGTTGCTTGGCGGACAGGGTGTTGTTCATTTTGACTTCTTGTGTCCGGTCAGTGAGATAGTGTTTGAACCAGGATATTGTGTCAGGGGCGAGATTGAGGGAGGGGAGTGAGTGGATAAGTAGAGCATGACTGACAGTGTTGAATGCTTTGGTCAGGTCCACGAAGATTGCTCCTGCTATAGACCCCAGTTCAAGAGCGTTGTGTATGTAAGATGTAAATTCGAGAAGGGCAGTGGTAGTGCTGTGACCTGCTCTGAACCCGTGCTGTTCTTGGCACAGCAGTGTGTGATTAGCCAGGTACTCTGTGAGTTGGTCTGCCACTATTCTTTCGAGGGCTTTGGAGGGGGGAATATCGTGATGAGTCTATAGTTGCCAGGGTTGGTTGGATCACCCTTTTTAAGGATTGGCGTGCTAATTCCCCTTTTCCAGAGTGTAGGGAATTGGCCTAAACGCACAGAACAGTTTATTATTTTGGTGAGGTGAGGGAGGGAGGGTCTCGTCAAGAGTTAAACGGAGGATTTTAAGGTCTAGGGAGTCGCTGCTGTACCTCTTGTTGTGTAAGGCTTTGGTTAGGTAGCGTTTGGCCTTGCTACAGGAGATGGTTCTGAGCAGGAAGGGGGGGGGATGGTCATGGGGAGGTGATAGAAGAGACCCTGGGAATAGGGTCAAAGAAGTTTGTTGGGAGTATGTGACTAAGATCGGTGAAGGAATTGTTCAGGACATTGGGATGGAGCTGGAAATGCAGATCAAACACTATGCGGTCAGCAGGACGCGCGCGCGTACACACACACAATTATGGGGGCAAATAGCAATAAATACACAGAGAAGAGACAATTTTTAGCATCATTTATTTTGAATCTGCAATATAAGAATGTACTGTGGATGGAGCTGGAGCTTGGAGTTGCTCACTTTAGTTTATGACCACTCTTTAAATGCACACACAGCTTGCAGTCATTTTCAACACACTACAAGTTTGAATGCCATGTGGTGGAGTCAGAGAAATTCTCCGACTCCACAACATGGCATTCAATCTTGTAGTGCATAGAAAATGACTGCAAGCTGTGTGGGGAGAAGGATACTGGCTGCAGAGTTGGAAACAAATGCAGTTCGCCAATGAACAACCACCACCACATGTCATCGAGGACACAAACACCATTTTTTTTTCAGTGGTGGCTCAGCGACATTCCTAGGCTAGCTCCACAACAAGCTGGCAATCACCTGCTGCTATGTTGCTGCAGCTAAACTACGTCTGTAATAGCAGCCCCCCCATAAAAAAAAACTTATATACAGACTGATGCAGCAATCACTACAAACGCCACGTGGTGCGGGATGATACCAGATAGGCCCGCCACCCACCTGAGCGCACCAATGCATAAAATAGCCAGCCCACCGCATGGCACCGTCGATGATCGACACACGTAATTATGTTGCTAGAGGCTAAACTATTGTGACAGAAGCCACCCCCCAGAAAATAAAATTATCTACTTTGCAGCAATCACTACAGACACCATGTGGTGAGGGATGATACCAGGTAGGCCTGCCACACGTCTGAGCATGAATTAGCCCACTGCATGGCAACATTGACAAACACTGCTT
Source organism: Neoceratodus forsteri (assembly GCA_016271365.2). Classification (NCBI taxonomy): domain Eukaryota; kingdom Metazoa; phylum Chordata; order Ceratodontiformes; family Ceratodontidae; genus Neoceratodus; species Neoceratodus forsteri. The sequence goes on along the minus strand of CM057459.1, from coordinate 185,389,165 downwards.
ACTATTTTAAAGGGACACTCAAAACCAAAGGTTTAATAATGTTTGTGTGTGTTTTTAAACCATGTATTTCTTTATTTTCCAACCAGGTTGACACAAAACTAAACCTTCGGTAAATAATGACTCCTTCCTTCCCTATTCAAAACGGTTCTGAATTGGCGCCAGGTGATGAGGATTGATAATGGCAGACAGAGACAGGGGTTCAGAATGTGCAGCTCACCCACTGTATCCATGCCATCGACCTCGCAGCATCCACCACACAAGTCACAGGAGTAGAGAAGTAACCGTTAACCGTTAAAAGTTATTTAAGCAATAAACCACGACAGGGTGTTGGTGATGCTGGTTTTACCCACGCCTGGCGTGGTTCGGTCACGAGGCCGCAGGCTGAGTGAGTAAACCTCGCCAGGCGGGTAAAACCAGCATCACCAACACCTGGAGTGGTTTATTGCTATTATACAATGTGTCCCTTAATTTTTGTTCAAAAAAGAATAGAAAAATAATTATTTTTTATTTTTATAGCTTTGTAATGAATTTGTTCTTACACTACAAAAATAGTGCAGTGTAAAAAAGTGTAGGTTGGTGGAGGCATGGTCCTATTACAAAGGCTGTATCATTAAAACATCCTAGTACTAAAAGAGATTTGTACTTAAAAAGAGTGCATAACAAAGACCCTCTGAGAGGAGCACGTCACTTTTCTTCTCTCTCTCTCTCTCTCCCAAGAAAGAAAGCCGTGCCCCTCTCAAAGACTGCATATCCCAGGATGCCCGCTGCACTGACCCTAGCAACAGCTGAGAAGGCGCACTAGAAAGGGAAACCGATATGAGTACCCGAGCGGCTACTGTCAAACTCAGAGTTCGAGTTTTTCTGTAACCTGGAGTCTTCGTTCATTTGAAAATGACTTGTTTAATTATTGTGCAGGTGCCTTTCGACTTTCTGCCGTTGCTTCCGATCGTAAGTGCGGTCGAGCCAAGAACATGTCGAGGCCGAAGAGGTTGTGGCGGAATTCAGCCTCTTCATGTCGCTTCTTCCGCTGGCAAGTCAGGATCCCTGGTCTGTAGTTTTATCTTTTTTGTTGTGGTTGGAGAAGTAGAGGCCGAATTGGTGTAGGAATGGTGCTGGTGCCACAGTAATGTTTAGCGAGGAAAACAACATGGCGGCTAGGAGTGATTTTTACTTTTTTTTTTTTTTTTGCAGTTAGTGAGATGCGGCTGGCTGGCACTTGTTCCTGTTGGTGATGCTAGATTTTACAACAGGGTGATAGTGCCAGCTGGCCAATGAGAAGTGGGTATTTTGTTTGCCATTGTATAACAGAACATTTACAGTAGGAAGGGCGAGGAGGAAGAAACAGTCTAATCTGGGGAGAATAGTTTAAAAAGTTATATTACGGAACAGACAATGAGACTGTTCATCACGTATTTCCAGTTTAATGGAGTGTTTTGGTCTGGGTACAGGAATTTAACAAGTTCTGTTCCATTGTTTGACTTTTATTCATTCTGCCAGTACGAATAAAAGTCAGACGATGGAACAGAACGTGTTAAACTCTTGTACCCAAACCAAAACGCTTCATTACTTTATCAGGCAGACCACACTGAAAGTGACTTAACTACTCTAACTCGGGTCGTAAATTGGTTAAAAAATTAGGGCCACACGCCTGCTCCAACACAAAGCATTTATACCCGGTGCAGACTGTACGCACTTTAAAGCCCAGATCCGTAATAAAAAGTAAATTTAGCAAGGTCACAACTCGGAACACTTTCATTTCACAATCTTTTTCACAATCCAGTGAGATAATTACCCATGTTTTCAGACATCCTATTTTAGAAAGGCATCCAGTGTTCTCGATGACTGCAATCATCCGCTGCCTACAACTGTTCCTGCTAGCCTGCCACCATCTGTCTGCTGCGGTACATCTGGAGTTCACGCTGGATCTGTTTAACTAAAGCAGCCAATTGTGTAACAGCATCTGGGTGGGCGCTGAGCAAGCTGCAAATACATGCGTTCCTGACACGGGCAGCAGGAGGGGGAGAGGAGAACTTTTTTTGTTGAAACGCAGAACGGGGATGTAACTTCACAGTGAGAGTGACAAAAGTTCACAGACCAAGGTGAGCTTGTAGAAGTGTATTTGATATGCAATACAAGTTTAAATAGAAGCGTATATGCAGTTTTTCAATGCAAAAATGTACCCTGTACGCTGCTTATCTGGAGCCCTGATGACAGTCCTTCAGTCTATAAGATGAAAGAGTCTGGTTCTGTGGATGAGATACCGTAGAAGATCAAGACTTGCTGGTAAACACCTTTCCTTTTTCGGACAGGCTCAATCCAAGGAGAATGGAATATTGGATTTTCATGAAAGTATGCTGAAGGAAAATGCAGAGCTTAAGCAGATGTTAATCAAAGAACAAAAAGTAGTTGCTGTGAGTACTTTTGAGCTTGTGATTTCGTTCTCTATTTTGTGAGTAAAATCCTGTACTCGATTTAAGTGACCACACTGTTATCATCAAAAGACAGGTTTGTGATCTTTTGACTTGTTTTCAGGATCTATGTGAAAAACTAGAAGAAAAAGATGTTCTACTGGATCAAGAGCAAAAAATAAATGCAGAGCAAGCCAACGTTATTTTGCAGCTTAAACAAGCTGTTTCCAAGGAAAAGAATCACATTAATAAGTAAGTATATGCAGAAGATCTAGCACTTACATAATATATATGTAAATCTTTATAATAACTGGCCATCCATTTTTTCAGTGGTGATAGCCTATTATTATTTGCCATCATTTAGTTATTATGGCAAACATGGGCCAACACTCAAAGCGACTGCGCTCAAGACATGCAGTCTAGGAGTGCAGCAGTAGCTCAAAAGGTACTGTAGGTTTTTTTTCACAGCAAAGAAATGCGATGTGTAAACCACACAGTCACTATCCAGATAAAAGCTGTATGCTAAATAAGGAAAGTCATATGAACTCCTCCGTGCCATACCACAGCAGTAAAAGAATCACCAAATGTGTTTCCTGTATTTTACAGAAATCAGCTGCTTGTGAGGCTCGCTGAGTTTCTCTGTCTTGGCAGCAGTACCTCAGATGGCATTTTTTTTTTTTTTTTTTTGTGTGTGATTTCTTTTCTCCCCGACATGCTACTGTGTTAGCCACTCCTTTGGGCGTGCCGAGGATACTGCCAACCCTTCCTGTCCCCAGAGCCTCCGCTCTCAGGTAGCAGCCACCTCAGGGTGACCTGGCATAACTCTTCACTGGGTGGGTCCCCCTCTTCCAAGGGGGAAGGCACCAGCCTGGACAGGGCAAGCAGACCAGCGCAACGTCTTAGCCCCAAGGTACTGCTGAGGTGGATGGCTGCAGGGGCATTGATGGCTTCGGAGATCCAGGCAGCCATCATCCGGCATAACATGGAGCCTTTCTGTTTTTCTGGTACGCTTCCCTCCTTACGCCGTCGTGCAGTGCTTCTGGTCTCCACCAGAGGCCGCTGCCAACCGACGTCTACCCTTAACCCACCCCAGGAGAGGAGAGCTCAATCCTCTCCTTCCTCTGCCAGCCCCCGGCGTCCCGAGTCTGTTCCCAAACCTGGGTCACCAGTGTGGGTTGAGGTAAGATGCCAGTGCCTCAGCCCTCTATGCCACCAGGCCGGCAGGCATTTTTTTTTTCAGTGAATGAATTGCTAATTCTGCACAGGTTCTGCAGTTGAAGAGCATCATAATAAAATCAACAAGCCCTACATGAACTTACAAATCCTCACTGCTACAATCCAAAGGTATTCTGATTGCCAAATGTCTTTTCTGTTGGCATGAGAAAATGGATGCAGTTCATAACATGTTTTGGGGAGGGGGAAAATTTACCATGGAACACAGAAACATAGACTTTGATGGCAGATAATGACCACTTGGCCCACCTAGTCTGCCCATTTCCCTACCTTTTGGATAAGTTGCAGATCCTAGATAGCCAACAGCCTACTTCCTCCTACCCCCACTATTATTGCTTTATGTCTGTACCATGCATTCTTGAATTCCCACACTGTTTTTGACCCCACATCCTCCTCAGGAAGGCCGTTCTATGCATCCACCACCCTCTCCATGGAAAAATACTTCCTCAAGTTGCCCTTGAGCAATCCCCTGTCTATCTTCAAATTGTGCCTCCTTGTTCTTGCACGTCTCTTTTTCTGAAAGATGCTACCCTGTTGCTTCTCTTGAGGTACTTGAAAGTTTCTATTCTAGGATCGTGGATATGTTGTTCATCCACACTCTTTGACATGCCCCTTTCCACTTTAAATCTTGCCGCAAGTCTTCAAGCTGGCTTCTCCCAACCACCCAGATGGTATAACCCTTGGCTCCGCCCCATGACTCCAAATCTTCCTTTCCTCTGGAAGATTTAGGTTGCCTCCTTCATGCTTCTGCATTTTGTATGCCCTGGCTTCAAAACCTTCGGTTATTCCGAAACTTTGTCTAGTTCGCATTAAAAATCGTGACTACTTACCTTTGATATGGAAGACAGGTCTTCCCCCGGATTTTGCCGGTGTTCGTGTTGCCAGAAGATGTCGTGCGCCGATCCCCACACCACATGCATCTATTGCCTCGGTGTCAACCATGACACCTCGAAGTGTGATTTTTGTCTTGCTTTTCATCCTGTCGTCCTCGACACCATCTTGCATGCCTAAAGTTGGGGAGGCCGGAAAAACTGAACCCTCTGGTGAAATCAAAAGAGGCTCGCTGGGTGTTTTCCACAGGCTTGGGATCCGCTGAGCAATGGGAACGCATTCAATCCTTTGAGGAGGAAGCGGCTTGGGCCGCAGAATCTTCCTCTCTGAGCTTCTTCGTTCTGCTCAACCCGGGCTCCACCTTCTCGGGTTCTGTCCGAGAGTTGTGCCAGTCTCTCTCGACTAAGGGGGAGGCTCCTGCCGGCACACACTCCTCTTGGTCCCGTAAGCGGGAAAAGGACCCAGAATCATCTTCGTCTCGGCAAAGATGTTCTTGGGATCAGGAGAGATCTCGGTCTCAGGAACCAGCAGTCTCGACTTTGGTCGAAATTGCCTCTTTGGCCTCTGGCTTCTCGACTTTGATGTCTGGCCGGTCAACCGATGTGTTGATCGACAATGTTGAAATCATCATCGACACGATCGACCCATTGTTGCTGACTCCGGTCGATGACTCTCTCGATCAGACTCCGGTTCTTACTTTCCCCAACGAGGAGACAGCCCACTGGGAATCCTGTCAAGGAAGTGGTCTCCAACCCCGAGAAATCACTGGTCCTACCAGTGTCTCCTGAGCGACTGAATCAGCCTATTCGATCTCGATCGAGGTCCAGGATACCCTCGACCGACAGGCCGAGGAAGAACCACAAGCACTCTAAAAAGAGGCAACACCATTGGTCGTCCTTGTCGGATGAGAGAGCTCTCTGCGGAAACTCCGTCGGTGCTACGAGGACCTCATGTGGCAACAGCTGATTTTGACAGGGTTATTACTTGACTTTCGCTTCCTAGGCCGAAGCCGACTCCTTCGGAGACAGTCAATCGGTTCCCCTGCCTGTGGAGCCCGCAAAACCTCTGGTTCTACTTAAACCAGTCTCTCCACCGATAGTGGTGGAACCACCACCCAAGCAGCCTGTGGGAAGGGCTCCTTCTAAGGAAGACAGGCCAGACACTGGGCTTCCCCGGTGTCATTCGATCGCTATCACCCCAGACTGCTCTCGGTGGGTTGAGGGTGACCTGGGCAGTCGACCGCTGTGTCCGGATTCCGCTGATTCGGATGTGACCGGCCTACATTCTCATCCCGGGGATGATGAATCGGCTGAGGGGATAGAGACGGAGGAAGGTTCTTCATCCTTTCAGGGCATTCTTTGCCTCATCTCTGAGTCCACAGGGCTGCCCCTAGAGCCAATCCAGAAAAAGGCGGAGTACCCTCTCATGGACATCCTCAAGAGAGGGGATACTCCAGCGGAGGCTTTTCCTGTGACCAAGGCCATTGTTTGCCTGGCCTTAGAACTCTGGCAGCGCCCTGCTTCTTGTCCAGCTTCATCTGCCCACATGGCCCGCAAGTATGCAGTGCCCATGGGGTCCCTTGCGGGGTTCACAGAGCACCTTTCATGCGAGAGCCTGGTGACCGCCTCTGCGTTCAAGTGTACTGGCAGTTCTGCCAACACGGACTGACCTCCCGAGAAGGAATCCAAACTCTTGGATCACTCAGTCAGGAAGGTCTATGCAGCCTCTTCTTTAGGCCTTCATCAGTCAAGTTCGGCCATCATCATGGCACACTTCTCCCATGCCCTCCTGGGGTCTTTGGATGAAGTCCTCCCACACCTCCCCCCGGACATGCAGACCATGGTCAAGCAGGTCCGGGATCAGGGCCAAGCTATTGCTAATGAGCAGCTTCAGACAACCCAGGACATTGAGGATTCTTGTGCCCATTCGATGGCAGCCACAGTTGCCTCTCGTCACAGGGCTTGACTGAGACTGTTCTCCTTTCTGGCGGATACTCAGCACAAACTAGCTGATGTGCCTTTCCTGGGCACCGATCTTCTCAGCCCAGGTGTAGCTGGTCACCTTCAGCATACTGAGCAGTCCAATGCCACCTTGGACGCTACTTCTGCTAAGGGTTCTTCGGACAAGAACCAACAGTGTCAGTGGCTTAGCAGGTAGCACATTCGCCTCTGAGGCTGGGAGATCAGTAGGCTGTGGGTTCTATCCCCACACCAGGCACTTGGGTTAATATCCCAATACTGACACTGTAGTGCAACATGATCAGGGTGCTGTACTCCTGAGGTGCCATCTTTCAGATGAGATGTTAAACTGTGGTCCCATCTTCCTATTCTGGCGGTAGTTCAGGTGGATGTTACAGATCGCATGGCACTTCTCGAAAACAGTAGGGGAATTTTTAGGTTCAGAGGAGGGCAGCAAAGATGGTGCATGGATTGCATCACAAGTCCTATGAAGACAGGTTGAAGGAACTGAACATGTACTCCCTGGAGGAGAGGAGGGAGAGAGGGGATATGATACAGACATACAAGTATCTTACAGGGAGGAACAGGGTGCAGGAATACACTATTTTTAAGCGAAAAAGATGTTCCAGGACTAGGGCATGGGATGAAGTTGGAGGGAGGACGATTCCGAGGAAATGTGAGGAAGAATTTCTTCACAGAACGGGTGGTGGACAAGTGGAACACCCTGCCAGAGGAAGTGGTGGGGGCTGAAACAATCACAGGATTTAAGAATGCATGGGATAGACATAAAGGAATTCTGGAGGTCAGGGGTAAGGGGCAACAGACTTCTAGGAAAACATAAACTGAACTTACAGGCTCAAATGGGCAGACTGGGTGGGCCTTAGGCCCTTATGTGCTGACACTGTCTGTGTATCTATGTATCTATGTAACAGAAGAAGAAGAAGCCTTTTCAGCACTCTTCCCCTGCAGCACAGCAACCCTCCTTTCAAGGAGGGCAGCAGCAACAGCAGCAGCAGCAGGCTCAAGCTTGGCACTCCTGGCCCAAGCCTGGGCCTTCCTAGGCCCGTAAAGGAGGCTGAGGTTTGGGTCCTGGATCCTCCTCCTCCTCCTCCTCCAAGCCTGCTCAGTGAAGTGGTGGGGGCTGCCACCCCTTCTCCCATCATGCCAGCTCTGGGTCCTCCCATGGGGGGCTGGCTCCACCACTTCCTTTCCGCCTGGTCCGCTGTCACTATGGACAGGTGGGTTCTTGAAGTGGTCGGTCAGGGACTGCCTCTGGAATTCAAGCAGTACCCTCCAAGCCGAGCCCGCACCCCTCGGAAGGAAAGAGTATCCATCCAGACTCAGTCGGCTCTCCAAGATGACATTGCTCAGCTCCTCCTCAAGGAGGCAGTAGCTCCAGTGGTAGATCCTCCAGCAGACCCAGGTTTTGTCTCCAGGTACTTCCTGTTGCCCAAGTGGATGGGGGGCTGGCGCCCCATTCTAGATCTGCAGGACCTGAATCAGTATCTCAGGTCACACACCTTTTGGATGGTCACTCTGTCCCAGATCATACCATCCTTGGAGCGAAACATGTAGTTCTGTTCACCCGATCTGCAAGATGTGTTCTTTCACTTCCCAATCCATCCATCTCATTGGCGGTTCCATCGCTTCAGAGCCAAAGGGACCCTATATGAGTTCCGAGCCATGCAGTTTGGCCTGTCATCGGCCCCATGGGTCTTCACCAAATGCATTGCAGTGGTGGCAGCCCATCTCAGGTGTCAGGGGTCATGATTTATGCCTACCTCGAAGATTGGCTCTTAGCAGGTCCCACCCAACAGGAGGTGGAGCAGTCCAGGGACCTGGCCCTCCAGACCTGCTCCCAACTCGGTCTCCTGATCAACGAGGCCAAATTGGAGCTCATGCCTTCCCAGGTGATGTGCATCATCAGGCCGCAGCTCAACTCTCATCAAGCCAGAACTCGGCTCCTAGCAGACAGGGTGAAGGTTCTCTCCTCCTTTGCCCAGTCATTTCTGGTTGGGCAATTGCGCCCTGTCCGGGACTTTCTGCGCCTTCTGGGTTACATGGTGGCATGCACCTCAGAGGTCCATTGGGCCCGGTTGCACATGCGCCCCCTCCAGTGGGAGCTGGCCACCCAGTGGACTCAGCACCACGGTCATTTTGACCAGCTGATCACTGTAATCCAGAAGATGTGGGATACTCTCCAATGGTGGACTGCCCCAGACCGGTTGCAAGAAGGGATCCCATTTGTCCGCCCCAAGCCGACGGCCATCCTCATGACCGATGCCTCTCTCATGGGCTGGGGAGCCCACATGGGGCACAACAGGGCCCATGGGTTCTAGACCCCTGACGGGTCCCAATACCACATCAACGTGTTGGAGTTCAGAGCAGTCAGACTAGCACTGTCAGCTTTCGCTCCTCAGCTCCAGGGTCAAGTGGTTCAAGTCCAGATGGACAATACCATGACCATGTACAACCTCAACAAACAGGACAGCATGCACTCCCATCTGCTTTGCAGAGAGGCGCTCCACATCTGGACCCTCTTCAGCCATTTGGAGGCGGATCTCCTAGCCATCCATGCGGCAGGAGCCTCAAACCATCTGGCGGGTGCTCTTGGCGGCTTAAGCGAGACATCCCACGAGTGGTCTCTCCATCCAGAGGTAGCTTACAGCCTGTTCTCCCATGGGGGAAACCGATGGTGGACCTGTTTGCCTCCAGGAAAAACATCAAGCTGAGGCTGTTTCATGCCTGCCCCCCTCAGCAGGGCTCTCTGCTGGGGGATGCCTTCTTGAGGCCATGGACCCCAGACCTCCTCTACGCCTTCTCTTCATTTCCCTTGATCCTCAAGGTGCTCCTCAAGGTGAGGAGGGACAAGGCAAAGGTGATTCTGGTAGCTCCAGACTGGCCGCACCAGTTCTGGTATCCAGATCTCCTCAGCCTGTGCTGCAGGCCCCCGGGGCGGCTTCCAGCACACCCGTACTTGATCTCTCTCAATCAGGGAAAGGTATACCATCTGGACTTTCAGTCCCTGCACCTCACAGCCTGGTACCCGAGCGGCTAGAGTTCCAGGCTTTGGGTCTTTCTGAGACTGTCTTCACCATGGTGGAGGCATCCATAAAAGAATCGACCAGAAAATGTTCTGCTTCAAATGGAAAAGGTTTTCCATTTTGTGTCAGGGCAAGGGCCTGGACCCTCTGTCCTGTCCAGTGGCTAGCATTCCCAACTACCTTTGGTATCTCTCCAAAGGGGATCTTTGATCATCAACTCTTAGGGTGCACCTGGCAGCCATCTCCATTTACCGGGTGCAGGCCAGTCAGCCGACGGCACAGGAGACAGTAATTGGGCACTTTTTCCAAGGCCTGGATTACGTATCCACTCCGGTGCTTGAACCTCCACCTCCATAAGATCTACTGCTGGTACTGGCAAAGCTTATGGGCAAGCCATTCGAACCAATGCACAAGTGTGCCTTGTCACACTTGTCATGGAAGACGGCCTTCCTGGTGGCTATCATGTCTGCCAGAAGGACAGGGGAGCTCCAGGCACTCTCAGTGGACTTCCCTTATCTGGTCTTCCACAGGGACAAGGTTGTCCTGTGCCCCCACCCGAAATTCCTTCCGAAGGTGGTGTCAGAGTTTCACCTTAACCTGGTATTAACTCTGCCAGTTTACTACCCTAATTACACCTCGGAGGCTGAGTACAGGCTCCATACTTTGGACCTGAGACGAGCTCTGTCCTATTACAAGGAGAGGATGGCAGACATTTGGGGAGAGGTTTGTCAGCTGTTTTTCACCTACGCTGAAGCTGCTTCTGGCAGATCTGCAGCAAAGTGGACTATTGCAAGGTGGAGTACATCTTGCATAAGTCTGTGTTATGAGTTGGCGGGCATGGAGCCTCCCAGAGGGATAAGAGCTCATTCTACCTACCATACCGCTGCATTGGTGGCTGCTTCCAGGGACATCCTTATCCAGGAAATCTGCCAGGCTGCCATCTGCAAGTCAGCAAACACCTTTATTACCCACTACCACAGCGACCTTGAGTCATGCCGGGATGCTGGTTTTGGGGCCTCAGTTCTCCTCCCTCCTCCCAGAGAAGTGCAGGGAGTCTGCCAAAGAGTGTGGATGAACAACATATCCACAGTCCTAGAAAAACAGGTTACTCACCTGTAACAGTAGTTCTAGGAGTGATATATGTTCATCCACATGGACCCACCCGACCTCCCCAGCTGCGTATGCACAACACCTGGCTTTCAGCGGGCTAAGATCTGACGTCATGAGGTGGAGCCGAGGGTTATACCATCCGTGTGGGTGGGAGGAGCCAGCTTGAAGACTTCCATCAAGATTTAAAGTGGAAAGGGACATGCCAAAGAGTGTGGATGAACAGCATGCACCACTCCTTGAACTACTGTTAGAGGTGAGTAGCCTGTTTTTATGTCCCCCTCTCCCTTTCCTCAAGGGTATACATATTAAGCTCTTTTAGTCTCTCTTCATATGGCTTCTGGTGTACACCCTGCACCATTTTAGTTGCCCCCCTCTGGACTGCCTCCATCCTGTCTATGTCCTTGCGGAGAGGGGGTCTCCAGAACTGCACTCAGTGCTCCAGATGGGGTCTCATCAACTGTCTGTACAGAGGGATAGCAACTTTCTGTTTTCTACTGGTGATGCCTCTCTCTGTGCATCCTAATATCCCCCCAGCCCTCCTTACTGCCTTCTCACATTGCTTGCCTACTTTAAAGAGCCCCTGACACCGCTGTGACGACTTTGAGAAAATGTAATGTTTAGCACAAGTGAACTTATACTCTAATATTGTTTCTGTATTTCTCATTCTTCTTTATTACTAAGGGCATTTGCATGTAAACAGCATCATTGCCCTATCTGTTCTGGCTGCTTGCCTACATATGACATCACAGTTTTGTTTATGACATCACAGTCTGTTACTGTGGGGACAATTCTGATGCCATAAATGGAGGATTATTTATTTTATTTATTTCATTACTTAAAAGTTAGTAACCAGGAAAGGCATCATGACCAGAAGCTCATTTCCATGTGAAACTCAGATTATGATGTCATATGTAGGATAGCAGAAAGAGCAGATAAAGTCTAAGGGACAGTAAACCTCTTTTGTACAGCTGCCCTCAGTAATAAAGAAAAAGGTAAATAATTATAGAAAATGCATGAAATATAAACTGAACTGTCTAAACCTCACATTTTTTCCAAGTTTTTCTAACAGTGTCAGGGGCCGTTTAAGGTCATCTGATATGACTACCCCAGGTCCCTTTCCATTTTTGTTGTTGTTAGTAACCCCCATTGTTTACTCTTCCCTTGGGTTTTTGTTTCCCAGGTGCATTACTTTTGCACTTCTTTGGATTGAATCTAAGCTGCCATACTTTTGACCATTCCTCCAACCTTGCCAAGTCCCTTCTCATCCGTTACAGCCCCTCTTGTGTATCAGCCGTGTTGCAGATCTTTGTGTCGTCTGTAAAAAGGCATACTTTTCCTTCCAGCCCCTTCGCAATGTCACCTATGAGGACATTAAAGAGGACCGGTCCCAGTACTGAACCATGTGGTACCCCACTAGTAACCTCCCTTTCTTCAGAGTGTACTCCATTTAGTATTACCCTCTGTGTCCTGTTGTTCAGTCAGTTTCTTACCCAAGCTACCACCATGGGACCCACTCCTAGGCTGGTTAACTTGTTTATTAATCTTTTGTGTGGGACAATGTCAAATGCCTTGCTAAAGTCTAGGTAGGCCATATCCATAGCCCCTCCCTGGTCTTCTACTTTGGTCACATAGTCAAAGAAATCTATTGGATTCGTCTGACATTACCATCCCACTGAATCCATGCTGCCTTGGGTCCTGTGCCCCACTGGCCTCTAGGTACATAGATACATAGACAGTGTCGGCAGATAAGGGCCTACGGTCCACCCAGTCTGCCCATTTGAGCTTGTAAGTTTACTTTATGTTTTCCTAGAAGTCTGTTGCCCCTTAACCCTGACCTATAGAATTCTTTATGTCTATCCCATGCATTCTTAAATCCTGTGATTGTTTCAGCCTCCACCACTTCCTCTGGCAGGGTGTTCCATTTGTCCACCACCCGTTCTGTGAAGAAATTCTTCCTCACGTTTCCTCGAAATCGTCCTCCCTGCAACTTCATCCCATGCCCTCTAGTCCTGGAACATCTTCTTTGCTTAAAAATAGTGTATTCTTGCACCCTGTTCCTCCCTGTAAGATACTTGTATGTCTCTATCATATCCCCTCTCTCCCTGTTCTCCTACAGGGAGTACATATTCAATTCCTTCAATGTGTCCTCATTGGACTTTTGATGCAATCCATGTACCATCTTTGTTGCCCTCCTCTGAACCTTCTCTACCCTGTCTATGTCCTTACATAAGTAAGGTCTCCAGAACTGTACACTGTACTCCAGGTGGGGCCTCACTAATGTCTTGTATAGTGGAATTATGGCCTCCCTTTTCCTGCTCGTGTTGCCCCTGCCTATGCATCTCAGCTTCCTATTTGCTTTACCTGCTGCCTTGTCACACTGTTTCCCTACCTTGAGGTCATCAGAGATGATAACCCCAAGATCCCTTTCCTGCTTGGTGCGTGCTATATCCTCACCCCCCCCCCCAACTGATATATTTTGCCCAGGTTTTTGTGCCCCATATGCATTATCTTGCACTTATTTGCATTGAATTTCAACTGCCAAACCCCTGACCATCCTTCAAGTTTCTGCAGGTCCCTTCTCATTCTGTCTACACCCTCTGGTGTGTCTACTCTGTTACAGAGTTTGTGTCATCAGCAAACAAGGAATTCTGCCTTCTAGATCCTGCGCAATGTCACTGATGAAGATGTTGAATAGGACCGGTCCTAGCACTGATCCCTGTGGTACCCCACTGGTCACTCTTCCCTCTGTGGAGTGACAGCCATTTACCACCACCCTCTGTGTCCTGCTGCCCAGCCAGTTACCTACCCACCACACTACTGTCCTGCCCACACCCATATTCCCCAGTTTGTGCAATAGTCTTCTATGTGGCACAGTGTCAAAGGCCTTGCTGAAGTCCAGGTAGGCCATGTCCATTGCCCTCCCTGATCCACCTCCCTAGTCACCCAGTCAAAAAATTCAATGAGGTTGGTCTGACATGACCTCCCCCTGGTGAAACCATGCTGCCTTGGGTCCTGTAGTCCATTGACAACCAGATGTTCCACCAATCTCTCCTTCAGTAGTGCTTCCATGATCTTCCCCACTACCGATGTGAGGCTGACTGGTCTGTAGTTCCCCGCTTCCTCTTTTTTCCCACTTTTGTATAAGGGAACTACATCTGTTGTCCTCCAGTCTTTGGGTACCTCCCCTGTTTCCAGTGATCGGCTAAACAGGATAGCCAGAGGTTCAGCCACCACCTCTCTTAGTTCTTTAAGGACCCTGGGGTGCACCGTATCTGGCCCTATTGCTTTATTAACTCTTATTACATCCAGTTCCTTCAGGACCCTGTCTGTGTAAAGGGACTTGTGTCCATTCTGCACCATTCCCACCCTTGTACTCCCTTCAGACCCATTACCCTCCTCTTCCTCAGTAAAGACTGAGCAGAAATACCTGTTCAATATGTCAGCTTTACTGTTGTCATCCTCCACGAGGCCCCCATCCTCACCCTTCAGTCTCACTATCCCTCCCTTTGCCTTTCTTTTTCCACTTATGTACCTGTAAAAGGTTTTGTCTCTACCCACTAATTTTGCAATGTGCTATTCTGTCTGAGCTTTGGCTTCCCTTACTGACCTCCTTGCCTCCCTTTGCTTCTCCTGGTACTTCCCCTACTGCCTGTGTGTTTTTGTATTGCGTGAACGCAATCTTTTTGGCTTTCACTTTCTCCGCTACCTCCTTGGAAACCATAATGGTCTCTTCTTCCTTTTCCCCTTGCTAACCTGCTTAATACATAATTCTGTTGTTCTTGTAATCCCCATTTTAAATACTGCCCACTGTTCCTCAACCCCTGATTCCTGCCCCATTCCCCTTAATGCCTCTTTCAAGCATCTCCCCATTTTCCCAAAGTCTGCCCCCCTAAAATCCAGGATACATGTTTTTGTGTGGTTTGGTTCTGCTCCTTCTGTGATTTCAAACCACAATGACTGGTGGTCACTGTTCCCCAGGTACTCCCCCACTGTTACCCCCATCACACTGTTCCTGTTTGTGAGCACACGGTCCAGTATTGCTTTCTGCTGAGTTGGTTCCATGACCAGTTGCTTGAAAAATGCATCCTGAAGGGAGTGCAGGATAAATCTGCTCCTAGTTGATGCTGCTGCTGGAATGCTCCAGTCCACGTCTGGAATATTGAGGTACTCAACAATTCTTTCTTTCAGAAGTGATTCCATCCTTTTCCCCACCACTGAGGTCAAACTAACAGGTCTGTAGTTTTCTGCCTCTCCATTTGTGTATTTTTTATATGTAGCATAGGAGTTGCAACCCTTTGACTCATAGACTCATTTCCAAAGGCTCCACGTCAACTACAATGTGTTACAAAGACAAGGACAACAACAGGTAATTACAGTTACAATGGTGAAGAGTCCTACAAGTGAGGGAGCAAACAGGTAATACGAATGTGAATACATCATCAATGGGAAAACTGCCTATATAATTGGTAGCTAAAAAAAAAAAAATAAAGGCAGCATTACATGCATACAAAATCTATAGATGTGCAGTGTACATACTTAGGGACATTGCCTATACATGAGGTAGCTAACAGATGCAGCAATACAGGTTACAGTTGGATTGTAGGGTGCTGTCTCGAAGGATGTTTTGCAAGGTGCAGCCTCCTGGGAGGCATTTGTCAAGATTCTAAAAAAAAAAAAAAAAAAAAGGAATGTGCTACGAGTTAGTTAGGATAGGCCTAGGGCACAGGGGCCCCAGAGGCAGAGGAAATGCATGCAGCCTCGTTGAAAATATTGTCAGTGCCAGGTGTGGCATACTGTATAGTGATAGGGCAGGGCCTCGGGTAAGGCTAGTGGTCGTACTGGCAGCTACACCTGATAAAATATGGGCTTTAAGGGCCACCTTAAATGGACCTAACTTGGGGGATGCGGCAATAACAAGGGGTAGGGCATTGTACCAACATGGGGCTCTGAAAGGGAAGGATCTTTGGGCTATCGATGTCCTGACCCTGGGTACCTTTCAGATAGTTTTGGTGGCTGTGTGAGTGGCCACAGAGAGGGTAGCCAACAGAAGGCAGGCCGTAACACCTGTTGGGGTTAAGCCCAGGTGGATTTTTTTGGTGAGGAGACAGGTTTGATACTGTTGCCTTTCCTCTAGTGTGAGAACATTGGTGAGTGTATAGAGGGTGCAGGTGTGTGCACGCTTGTCTGCACCACAGAGGCGCCGGCATGCCTTATTGATAGCTATGTGGATTTGGTGGAGTGCTGTTGGGTCCGAGGCAGCATAGATAGCACGTCCATAGTCCACCAGTGACAGGACTGAGGATGTTATGGCCAGGTGAAGCACTTCAGGTGGTAGGCAATCTTTGTGCCTGTATAGGAGACCGATATGGGTATTGGTGGCCAAGGATAGCATTTTAATGTGGTCATGGAACGAGAGGGTGGTGTCTAAGGTGACCCCTAGGTATTTATAGGTTTGGACCTGCTCCAGAGGGAGGAGTGAACTGGAGAGGATATTAAGGTGATGATCCTTTGCCCTGTTTTGGCAGTGGGCAAAGAGCATAGTGTTGGTCTTTTTAATATTGACAAGTAGTCTGTCTTCAGCAAACCAGTTTTCTATTTGTTTGAAGTTGTCTTGGAGCAAGAGCTGGAGTGTAGAAGGATCAGGATAGGAGGCATAAAGAACTGCATCATCCGCATACAGGTGAATGTCTCCAGAGCCGGATTTAGGCAAGGCATTGAGATATATGCTGAAAGCAGGGGATCCAGTAGGGATCCCTGGGGGACACCAAAGCACACTGGAAGTGTGGAAGATAGGGTATTGTTAATTTTAACACACTGGGTTCTGGCAGACAGGTAGCTGGAGAACCAGAAGAGGGGGCACTGGGAAACCCCCAATGTGTTGTAGAGTGTTAAGTAGAAGGGGGTGGGAAACTGTGTCAAAGGCCTTAGAGAGGTTTATGAACACTGCCCCCTGCCAGGTGTCCTTTGTCCAGCTCAGAGTGAAGTGAATTAGAAAATTCTGTTAGGGCGGTAGTAGTGTTGTGACCAGATCTGAAACCATGCTGCTCTCTTTACAGTAGGCCGTGCGTGAGAAGGTATTCAGTGAGCTGGTCAGCCATGATTTTTTTCAAGGGCTTTAGAAAGTGGGGGAATAATTGAGATGGGATGGTAATTGTTTGGGGAGGAGCGGTCACCACTTTTTAGTATAGGGGTTATAGTAGCTGTTTTCCACAAGGTTGGGAACTGACACAAGCACAGGGACCGGTTCAGTAGGTTAGTGAGTGGTGAGAGGACAAAGTCAAGTACAAGGTTTAGGATTTGCATATCAAATGCATCTTTACAGTAGCTGGAGCCATTGAGGACTTTGGATAGGTAGTGTTTGGCTTCAGTCAGGGTAATGACTTTGAGATGGAAGGGGGTGCTGGAGATTTGGCACTGGTTTGGGCTGTACTGGGTCAAAAAAGTTATTTGGGAGAACTAAGCACAGGTCAGAGAAAGTAGAGTTGAGGCAGTTTGCAATGTCTAGTGGGTCAGTGGTGGTTATGCCATTAAAGCTAAGCTAGGGGATGATGGAGGGGAGCAGGATTTCCCATTAAGGTCCTCAATGTTATCCCAGAACTTTCGAGAGCTTCCCCAGGAGGTGGCCAGGGTGGTTCTATAGTGGTCTGCCTTGGCCTTGTGTATTGTCCAGGTGCACTTATTGCAGGCAGTGTTGTAAGCTTGCCTTTTCACCAGTAAGCCAGAGTCAGTGGCTCTGTGCCATAGGTTGTCTCTTTGTTTAAGCAACTGTAGCAGTGCTGGGGTAATCCAGGGAGCGTTTCGCTTCTTGGAGAACGATTTGACGAAGGGTGCGAAAGCATCGCAGGCATTGTTGAAAGTGCAAGTGAAGTAGTTAAGGGCATCGTCAATGTGCAGACATGGGAAACAGGGGACCAGTCACAGTTTGACAGGTGCTGCTTGAGCTTGGTGAGACTGCCAGGCCTTAACCGGCGGCGAGAGGTGACGTTTGGTGGAGGTTTCAGCAGTCGACAGGACCAGTTTAAACAGGATTGGGGAGTGGTCACTCAGGAAGTTGGGTAGGACCACTTAATCAGTAATACGGTGGGGATGATTTGTAATGAGGATGTCCAATAGAGCGTGAGTTCCATTGGAGGTGTTTGTCCTAGTGGGTTGGGATACAAGTTGAGACATATCTAACGCCGCAAAGGTGTCTTTGGCATGCGCAGATGCACTTGCTAGCCAGTTTATGCTGAGGTCCCCAACTAGAATCTGTTCCTTCTTGTGAGGAAGGATGGCGAGGTAGTCTGAGAGTGATTGACATGCAGATGATTGGTTACGACTGGGGATGTAGGAGACAGTGAGAAATAGTGGGGCTCGGTAAGGGTCTGGTGTGAGTTTTATAGAGAGGGCTTGGGCACCATTGTCCAGGGAGGGCACTGGCAGGGCTTGGTAATGCAGTGCATTGTTTATGTACAAGGCACAGCTACCACCTCTCTTTCCCTTTCGATCTTCCCTTAGGAGGGAGAAACCAGGGATCGAGACAAAGGAGTCCATTTCTTTCTTTTTTTTTTGAAAGCCAAGTTTCTGTAAGGGCCAGGATGTCGGGCTGATGCTGAACAAGCCAGCATTGCGGAGATGCAGTTTTCTTTGGTAGGCTGCAAATATTCATTGAGGCTATGTGTAGCCTTGAGAGCGACTGTGGTTAGTAGTGTGCTACAGGGCCTGGATTTGGGTGGACATTGCCAGACAATAGTAGAAGCAGGTAGATTATTCTGAGGAGGGCTGCGAGATGCCTGCCTTTTGTCGGGTAGTGTTGGCAGGTAGACTTGGGGGGGTGAGCAGGGGATAGATATGCGAAGAAGGGCTGGGATGGCCTTGTGCAGGAGCAAGCAGGATGGAAGTCTAGAGTGTAGCGGGGAGGGAGGGTGTGCCGGGGGTTAGGAGGAGGGTGCTATGGGGGTCAACAGGGTGGTAGGGAGGTGGTGGGATGTTTTCCCAGCAGTGGGATTGGGCGCATGATAATTGGGCTTGCTGGATCACTGCATTGCGAGGTAAGTAAAGCCAACAGCAATAGGATGACTAGTCGGCTGGGGTTGATGCCATAAGACATCACACTGGGAAGGGGACAGTCAAGTACGCATGTAGGTGGGACTTATTGGCACCCTTCATTGTGGCGGTCACAGTGGCCCAGCGGTAGGGTGGCAGCCTTCGGTGCAGAAGGTACCGGGTTCAGAACCTAGGAAAGGAGTCCCCATTAAGCACCTGCTGGCAGATAGGATTACAGTGTGGGAATGTTAGAAAGGCTAGTCTGCCTCTAGTGGTGGATGGTTATAAGCTGCAGATGGGGAAATCGGCTGATTTGTTCATGCAGTCAGGAATGATCCTATATAAGGTAGAGCTGACCAAGGGTGGTGGTGGGGGCAGTGGGGAGCCGATGCAGAGCATCAGCGGAGCCAAATTCAGTCAGTCCACAGGATTCAGCACAGTTGTGCTCCTGGAGTAGCATGGCAATGAACTCCGTACCTGATAAAGTTTTTGTTGCAGGTCCGTGGGGAGGGGGGGCGAATATGTCCGCGACCCTCTCGACCCGTGACTGGATCCGCTGTGGAGAAACAGCATAAGGTACTTTTTTTTATACCTGGCCGGCCCACTAGTGGGAGGGGGGCAGCTACTGGCTATGCAGTAGCTTTAGAGCAGTTTACAAGAAAATTAAGGAAATAAAAAAGGGCCTTTAAGCAATTTAGAGCAGTTTACAAGGAAATAAAAAAGGGCCTTTAAGCATTTAGAGCAGCTGCGAGGAAATAAAAAAAAAAAAAACATCTACAGCAGTGCACGGACTCCTGAATAATTACTCCTGATTAGATACAGCAGTTGGGCTGTTATCAGCTATATTCAGACTAACTCAGGTAAGCTCAATTGACTTTAGCCAGTGTTTAAGGGGACATGCCTCAGTCTTCTATAAAGAAATTTTGGCTTAGAATAGGCAGTGGTGATACTGTGTTCTAGTAAGTTAAGGCAGAAAACTTGCATCAGGACTGATAGGGTATAAGCAGGCAGCTTTTGGCATTATTTGGGTACGTGAGAGCAAATTAATAGTTTTTAATAAGTAGGCACTTAAGGGAGCATGCCTTGGATTGTTTAAAGTATTTAGATTGCTTAAAGTATTTAAGGTAATAGACAGTATCGGAATTAGATTAATGTGGCAGGAACTTTAAACATTTAAGGTAACAGGCAGATTTGGCTGTGGTTTGAAGCACATGCACATAACAGCTAGTCAAATAAAACTATCTCCACATCTACGATGATACACAGTGGTGGTCCTGTAATTCAGATTAAGAAAAGAACAAACAAAAAAGGTGCCAAGTTCAAATTCAGTCAGCCCACAGGATTCAGCATAGTCATGCTCCTGGAGTAGTGTGGTAACGAGCTCCGTACCTGATAAAGTTTTTGTTGCAGGTCCATAGGCGAATATGTCACAACCCTCTCGACCCTCGACTGGATCTGCTGATAAAGTTTTGTTGCAGGTCTGTTGGTGGGGGTGAATATGTCAGACCCTCTCGACTGGATCTGCTGATAAGGTTTTGTTGCAGGTCCTTTGGGGAGGGTGCGCTAATATGTCTGCAGCCCTCTCGACACTCGACTGGATCTGCTGATAAAAGTTTTGTAGCAGGTCCGTGGGGGGGTGAATATGTCCTTCACTGGATCCGCTGATAACGTTTTTGTTGCAGGCCTGTGGGGGGGACGAATACGTCCGTGACCCTCTTGACCCTCGAGTGGATCCGCTGATAAAGTTTTTGTTGCAGGTCCATGGGGGGGGAGACGAATATGTCCGCGACCCTCTCAACCCTCAATTGGATCCGCTGATAAAGTTTTAGTTGCAAGTCTGTGAGGGTGTGTGGGAGGGCGTAATATCCATGACCCTCTGATCCTTGATGGGATCTGCCGATAAAGTTTTTGTTACAGGTCCATGGGGGATATGTCACGATCCTCTCGACCCTCGACTGGATCCACTTTTCTCCCACCTTTGTGAAGGGTAATCACATCTGCCCTCCTCCAGTCATCAGGTACCACAACCTCCCCCCATGATTTGTTAAAAAGGGCAGTCAGTGGTGTCACTAGGTCTCTCTTCAGTTCTTTTAGAATTCTGGGGTGAATCCCATCAGGCCCCATTGCTTTGTCTACCTTGAGTTTAGGAGTTCTTTCAGGACCCTTTTGTTCTGTGAATGGACTGGTATTGCCCCGTCAGAGTGCTTCTGCTGTTAGGTTTAGAGTACCGCCCCTCTTTTTCTTTTGTGACTACTGAGCAAAGTATTCATTCAGTATCTCTGCCTTTTCACTGTCACCCTCTGCCCACCTCCCCTTCCCATTATTAAGCCTCACTATCCTTCCCTTCATCTTTCTTTGCTCCCTAATGTACCTATAAAATGTTGTATCCCCTTCTTAACTGGGTTGGCTATCTTTTCCTCGGTTTAGGCCTTCACTATTCTGACTGCCTTCCCCACTTCTTCTGCTTTAACTGATACAGTTCTCCGTCCTGCTCCTTCTGTGATTCCTCATACTTCCTGAATGCTATCTTTTTCTCCCTAACTTTCCCCATCACCTCTTTTGAGAACCATACACATTTTTTACACTTTGTTTTGTTTTATTTGCTTCGCACAGAGGCTTGTTGCCTCTGTGATGGCAGTTTAGATTTTTCCCATTGTTCTTCCACCCCTCCTTCCCACCCATTTGCTAGTGCATTCCTTAGGCACTCACCCATTTTGCCAAAGTCAGCTCTCCTAATGTCCAGTACCCTCGCTTTTGTTTAGCTTCACTTTACAGCTGTGTTTTTCATGAACCACACTTTGGTGGTCGCTTGTTCCCAGATAGCTAACCACTTCTAAATTCAAGATCCTCTCTCCATCCCCGTTTGAGAGTGTGAAGTCTAAGATTGCTCCTTCCCAAGTGGGTTCCTAAACTAGCTGTCAGAGGCCCTTGTAGGGCATCGAGACTGATCCTGCTCTTGGATGTGGCTGCAGCAAATGTGCTTCAGTTAACATCTGGCATATTCAGGTCCCCCATCAACAATATCTTCCCTTTTTCTGCCATTCTAAGGATGCCGTCTATCATTTCCTTGTCCATTTCTGCCCCCTGAGATGGGGATCTGTATACAACCCCCATGCGGATTGTGGTGCCATTCCTGTATCCAAGGTGACCCACAGTGCCGCCTCTCCTCGCCATTTACTCTTTAGTTCTGTTGCTTTGATTCCTTCCCTTATATAAAGAGTTCCTCCTTCTCCTCCAATTTTACCCTCCCTGTCCCTCCTGTAGATTGCATACCCTGGTATGTTGACATCCCAGTCATGGTTCTCTGTGTACCATGTTTCTGTGACTGCCACAATATCCCGTCCCTCTTTCATCAAGGCCACTAGTTCAGGAAGCTTTTTACCCAGACTATGGACATTGGTACTCATCGCCCTCCATTTTTTGATAGCCTTACCCCTTTTAGCCCCATCCCTGCCCTTACTGCCTTTTTCTCCATTTACCCCTGTTCTACTTCCTATTGACCTTTCTACTTTGGTGTTTACCTTGCTAACTACCCTGTTTTGTGGAGGGAGGCTGGAAATTCCCTGCTTCTTATCAGTGCCTCCCCACTTGGCTAGTTTAAAAGCTTGCCAATGACTCATTTAAACCCTATCACCTAGGAGCCTGGTTCCCCTTCCGGACAGATGCAGACCATCATGGCAGTATAGGCCTGTATCCCTCCAGGTGGACCTCCAGTCCCCAGTGAAGCCAAAACCCTATGCTCCGCACCAGTTTTTCAACCTATCATTGACTTGCATGGTGCGGAGTACCCTAGCTTCACCCATTCCATAGACAGGCAGCACCTCTGAGAAGGTTACCATGTGTGCTACTTGTCTAAGGCCCCTCCCCAACTCCACAAACTCCTCCTGCACTGCTCTGATCCCATGTCCAGCTAAGTCAATTGTCCCTAGGTGGACAGTGATATCCAGCTTCCTCTCCCGTGCAGCTGCTCCTGCGATCATGAGGATTCGCTTCCTGTCCCTCCAAGTCATGATGCCAGGCAGGCACCTTACCTCCCTCCCTCTCCGCTCCCTCCCCCAGTTCTACCCCCCTAACAATTGAGTCCCCCACCAGGAGCTCCTTCCTTCCACTGTGGTGTCCCGTGCTACCCTCCTGTGGGTCTCCCTTGTGGAGATTCCCAGCATCCTCTTTGGTCTCCACTGTGGGTGCCTCAGTAGAGGACCCATGCTCCGCCGGAATGGCGTATAAATTGTGGAACGGTACAACTGAAGGGATACGCCTCTGTTGCACCACCCTCACTTTCCATAAGCCCACCATGGTTCAACCGCTCTTCTTTCTTGGCAACCTCTGAGGCAGCAGCTGCGGCCCTGGTGTTCCCTGGGTGGGGGAGGTTTCCCTACTCCTTGCCAGGTGGGCCTGGAGATGGGCAACCTCCACCCGCAGAGCAGAGAGTTGCATGCAAATAGGGCAGCATTGCAGCCTCCAGAATGTCTTCCGGAAGACTGCTACCCAGAGCCAGTGCATTGCACCACTCCCCACATGTCTCCCTCCCTTCCTGTTTAATATTTTTTTTTATGGTCAAAGATTTAAAAAAAAACATGGGGTGGTGTACATTACTCAAATTAAATACTCGCCCTTGGTGTGTGATGCTTAATTATTTATTTATTAGCTTTTGGTAACCGGGTAAATGCACTAGGCAACAGTCCTGCCTATTTTCAGGCATGACCCAGGAGAGTACAATAAAGAGAATACAGTGAAGACATCAGGACAATTCTTCAGTAACAATAAAAATAGGTACAGTCATTTACAATCTGGGAGGACATATATGAAATAAATAATAAACAGTACAAATTATACAATCACAACAGCAAGATACAACAAGATAGATAATTCCTAGAACTCTGCAATTATAGGAGAAATATGGAGGGGACTCCCAGTTAATTGCAGTTGCAGTTACCTAGTGCATAGAGGTGGGAGAACAGCGAACACTTGAAGGAGAGGTGAGAGGGGGAGTGTTTCACCAGGGGGAGAGTGAGTTCCAGAATTTAGGAGCAAAATAGGAGAAGGCCTGTTCCCCCATTTTAGTAGTGCAAGGCCGAACTGATAGCATGGGGACGGATGAGGACCTGAACGAGCGGACGCATGAGACCAGGGTAAGCATGTCACCTAGGGAAGCCGGGCTGGGTGGTCTGGTGAGGGAGTCAACAAAGCACCCTAAGGAGTAAGAATGGAGGTCTTTGGGAGACAGCCAGTGTAGGCCAGAGTAGAGCAGGTAGGGATGAATAAGTTGAGGCGCTGATAAGGCAAACCTGCAGATATTGTTGTAGGAAGTGTCCCACTTGCTGAGCACACTGGTATTGGCTTGGAAGAGAACTGGGAGGACATAAAGGAGTTGTGGGAGTAGCACACCTCTAGTTACTGCTGTCCTAGCAGAGGAGGTGAGTGAGTGGTGTACATGATAGGCTGCGCCAATTCTGGCATTAACAGCCCAACACACCTCATAGACATGCAAGGAAAAATCAAAGGCAGGGTCAAGCGTAACCCTGAGGTATTTGAAGGTCCCAGTGTTAGTGACAGCTTTACCTTCCGGACAGTGGACAAGGAGCTTAGGGGATTCCGAGAGCACTTTTTTAGATGATTCGAACAGCATGACCTGAGTCTTACCCATGTTAAGTATTTGATGGTTAGCCGAGAGCCAGGAATGAAGGGATTGAAAGTCTTATGAGAGGTTTAGGTTAATGTCAGCAATAGACCTGGCAGAGTAATAAAGCACTAGATCATCAGCGTACATGAGTAGGCTGCTGTAAAGGGAAGCACTAGGAATATCATTTAGGAAGAGGGAGGGGAGAAGAGAAGAGGACCAAGTATAGAACCCTGAGGAACACCACGGTAATAGGGATAGGGGAGGAGAGAACCTGACAGTAGGAAACGGCCTGAGAGCGGTTGTCCAGGTAACTACCGAACCAGGATAGGGTGGAATCAGAGGCACCCATGGCTTGTAACTTGGACAGTAGAAGCGGGTGGTGAACCGTATCAAAAGCTTTGCATAGGTCAGTGAACACAGCACCTGTGAGCAGGCCCTTATCCATATTGCTTTTGATATCACTCGGAAGCAGGGTCAGTGCGATGGTAGTACTGTGCCCCACCCTAAAGCCATGCTGGGAAGGGGATTGAAGATCAAACTTAAGAAGGTGCTCAGAGACCTGCTGATGGACGAGTTTTTCCAGAAGCTTGCTAAGAGTGGGGAGTAGAGAGATGGGATGGTAATTGGGACAGTAGTTTAGCATCACCCTTCTTACGGACCGATATAGTTCTAGCTGATTTCCAGATCAAGGGGACAGAGGCAGTGGTAATCGAAAGGTTGAAAAGCCTGGTTATAGGCCTAACAAGCCATGCAGCAAACTGCCTGATAATCCCTGGATGTATTCCATCAGGGCCAGGGCTGCAACTAACAGGAACAGTTTTGAGTAAGTCCAGAACATCCAGCCCCCACTTGCATACTGTATGACCCTGAGCAAGTCACTTAACTTCCTCATGCTCCCAGGTTGCACCTGCAAACAAGCTTTCAGCTTAGTGTGTCTCACCTGGTAAAATAATTGGTAAAAAAAAAAAACATCCAGGTAAGAGACTTGAGCCAGCTCCAAAGTAGGTGGAGATGGGGCAGATCCAGACATGGGGAGCACATGGGGGGCAATAGTAGGTAGGGAGGAGAAGAGGGAGTTAAAGGCATTGGCAATGGTGAGAGGGTGGTTGCAGTGGACATTGTTTATGTACATGTTAATGGGAGTAGAGGCTTGTTGTTCCCAAGAATTTCCTTGATTTGAGACCAATACTTTTTAGGGCATGAAGTGGAGGAGCTTAGGAGGTTCCTGTAGTAGGAGCTTTTGGCCAGACTAATCTCTTTTTTGCATTTGTTGCGTAAGGATCTATAGGCTTCGAAATCTGTAGGAAGACGGGAGGTCTTCCAAATGGACCACATTTTATCCCTGAGTTTCGGAAGGTGGAGCAAGGGACACTTTAGCCATTTGGTGATTTTCCCTTTAACCCTTCTCGTGGTAACCCAGATATGTTTATTTTGTAGCGAGAGTAGAGAAGAGTTGAAATAGTTTGTGGCAATGTTTATATCATCAGTGTTATAAAGGGGAAGACCAGTCAAAACTAAGTTTAGATCATGAACAAAGTTTTCCATATTTAGATTGGAGATATTGGAGAAAGTTAACACTTTAAAAGGGAAGGAGGGGGCAGAGGTATCCCATATACAGAACACATTATGAAATGGGTTCTAAGAATGCTGAATCCTGATTGGTTGAGAGCTACTTTCAGCGAGGCCGTTATCACAACACAATGGCTCAGGTGATAGTAGCTCCAAGCAGTAAGTACTCTGCACCTAAAAAATACCCCTACATTCATCTGCCCACAAAAAGCATAGTTGCTTGTTCGAGCATAACATGTACCTCTCAACAGCAAGTCCGATCTCCCCGTCACAAACATTCTCCGGTCCTACTCTCAACGACATCTCTCCAATACTGTTTATTTTTCTTTATTTTCTTGACCATGAGCGCTACATGCCGTCATCTTGATCAGCTCCATCTTGCAGACCACACAAGAAACAGACCGCAAAAGAAAAAAATTTTTTTTTTTATTAAAAAAAAAACAGGCTAGCTTCTCCCTTCTGGTGCTAGGACCCTACAGTAATCAGTGCTCCCTCCAATCTGAACAGCAACCCTAGTACTGAGTAGCAAAACTAAGCCTTGTCTATCACAATGCCAAACACAAAATCAATGCTTCCATCCAAGATGCAGTCTCTCTCCCTATGACCCGCTAATGTGTAAAGCCACTGCCTGCCCTTTCTTTGCCCTTACTAAACTGCTGCTTATATGCAGCATTAGTGCCCCCTATAGACAAGCTTAGATTGACACCTTGCTCCAAATTGGACTACTTTGTCTCTGAAATCTTATTTGAAATTATAAAAAAAAAGTTTTAAATAATGTGAATATCAAAAGTATTTAGAAAAATAAATTCAATTTACAGTACTAATAGGGACCCATTTCATAATTGCAATTAGGCACTCTGGGGGAAGGGGTCATTATTTAAGCTATAATGCATGGCAGGGTATGTGTCATGAGGGGATAACATCACACCTTAGGTGGCTGAAGCATCAGGCCGCAGGTCGAGTGCATTGAACACCTGAGAAATGACAATATCTTACCATGACACACACCCTGAAGTGCATTATTGCTGTTACACAATAGCTCATTTATAGTATATAAAAAAAGAAAACAGGTTAAGAATGTATTTAAAAATAGATTTTTACCAGTCTATTACCGAGTAGGTACACTTATTAGAAAAATAGTGCTGCTGTATTGTTTTGTCCAGTAGGTGGTGCTGCAGTTGCTGTTTTGTTGTTATTGTGGGCTCAGTCTGTACACACTCATCCCTTCTAGAGTCCTGCCTCTGTGTTCTGCCTGCTAACCCCTGCCCCAAACACACACACAAAGTTTAATGCCTCACTACGCCCCTTGGCGTGCGGGCAGATCTGTTCAGTGCACACCCCCATCGTGTCTTACTGCTCACATAATGAACACTACCTCTTGCGTTATTCTCTGTGTATTTGTTCTCTGTGTAAAGTATGGCCTAACCTAATGCATGTCTATATGAATGTGAATGAAAATACTCTTAAGTTACTGGCACATAAACATGTTTTAATCCGGAATGTTCCATGTTATGTATACCGTTATCCTTCATGTATGATCTCTGTACTGTTCTCCTTTTGTTAAATGCGTTATAGTTCTACTGTATTGTTTCAGCTTATCCCCTCCAGTTATGTACATCACCTACATTGTAATCTATTTCTCCTGTCTGTTATATGATCTGTTATATGAACTGCCTCCACTGTAACCCTTCCCCCCAGGTCGCACCGGGAGACGAGCAGCTTGTTGCTCAGTGTGCCTTTCCTGGTAAAACAATTTAAATAAATAAATAAATAAATAATTCACTCGGTCCCGCTGCCTGCCCTGGGACCACGTGAGCATTTGAATTTACTGTGGCCAGAATGAAGACTGCAATCTCAAATAGAGCTTCATGAGAGATCAATAAGCTGTCAGGACAGGTTTATGTGTTCTAGTTTGGGAAGGGAGTGTTGTGGTTTGTATTCTGGGCAGTTGCTTGGTTTATTAAAATGTTTGCATTCTTGGTGTCAGTTGCTCACTTGTGGTCCATTCACGAGAGCAGGAGACATAAGTTGCTTGCAGTGGACCAGTGGTTTATGGGTGCATGCTCGAACCACAGTGGCAGGCAAAAAAAAAATACAGTTTCAGTTGGGACAGTTTGTGTAGGTTAGATGCTGGTTACTGTGATGGTGCTTTACAGACTTAGCAAAGTGAGGTTTACTGTCCCACAGTATACTGTTGTGTCTCAGTGTTCCACTGCGTGCTGCAGAGGCAGGGGTATGGAGTGATTTGTTTTCTTTTTGCTGTGGTCATGTGTGCCAGTCCTTTATACAGTGATGTTGTACTGGGGGGCCTGTGGCCTCATGCCTCACTACGCCCCTTGGCGTGCGGGCAGATCTGTTCAGTGCACACCCCATCGTGTCTTACTGCTTACATAATGAACACTACCTCTTGCGTTATTCTCTGTGTATTTGTTCTCTGTGTAAAGTATGGCCTAACCTAATGTATGTCTATATGAATGTGAATGAAAATATTCTAAATAAACTTACAAAAAAGTGTTGCTTTTTTAGCAGTACTGGCAATACTTAGATATTTTGAAGAAAGGCCTTTATATCAGTCCAAAACATGTTTATTGCTTTTTTCCCTATGGATAAATAATCAGTTTATCTCTGGTGTTGCATTCTAGGGCTTTAGTGGTAAGATCTTATAGAAAACAGTAAGCAATTGTACTGCAGTTTCCTGCTTGGTACTACTCTTGATTTGAGTCAACAGTCAGGTTGGATAAATATAAAATGTTCTAGATTGTATTTAGAAGTACAGTATTAGGTAATGCACATTTTGAACCCAAGCTGAATTTGTTTTTATTCAATTTTAGGTTAGAAGAGGAATTAAACATTTGTAAAACACAGATGAAATCCCTATTGGAGCAAGTTACCAAGGAGAGGTATGATCTAAACATGTGGCTCAAGGGCTGGTGCCAGGAAAAAGGACACAGATTTGTGCCAGGAAAAAGAACACAGATTTGTAGGGAACTGGCAACAGTTCTGGGAGCGAAAGTGCTTTAAATTTGATGGACTACATCTGACTAAGGAGGGAGTCAGTGCATTGGGGCAGAAGTTTGACGTCTTTGCAGAATATTTAAACTAGCAAATGGGGAGAGGGGTGCAGCACCCCATAAGTTGAATGGGAAGAACACCCCTTCCCCCTCAGCTAGTGGTCAAACAGGGATTCAGCATGTTTGCAGTTCATTTGCATCACCAGGTAAGAACAAAGGTTTGTCTCCCCATACGATGCACAGGGGTAATGCCAAACCTCACCCAACAACTAACACACTGAAATCTGCCCAATGGAAAATCATGTACACAAATGCTCACAGCCTGGGAAATAAGATCCCAGACCTGTAGGCAATAATGTCAGAGGCTAAACTGGACATAGTAGCAATTAGTGAGACCTGGTTTACCAGTAACCACACTTGGGCGACTTCAGTACCTGGCTATGTATTGTTCAGAAGAGACCGAGGTGCAAAAAGGGGGGGAGGAGTGGCCCTGTATGTCAATGAAAATATCAAAGCTACAGAAATTCAGAATACACATAAGGAGCCAGAAGAACTGTGGGTCACCCTGGAAACAGGAAATGGGACAGCCATAAGAACTGGGGTTGTCTACAGGCCCCAGACCAGGGGGAGGACATAGACACATTACTGTTAGAGGATATACAAAACATGACAGCTAAAGGGGAGGTTCTGATAATGGGAGACTTCAACATGCCGGATACAGATTGGTCAGTACCAGCAGGAACATCTGCCAGAACTAGACACATAGTGGATTCCCTGCAATGGGAGGGCCTCAAACAACTGATACAACAACCCACAAGAGACAGGGCTATCCTAGATTTAGTACTGACTAACAGGGAAGGGATCACAGATCTCCAGGTAGAAGGTCACCTGGGGGTCAGTGACCATCACATGGTATGGTTCCATTTGGCTACTACATCTAAATCATCCCATTCCAAGGCAAAAATATGGGCTTCAGAGGAGCTGACTTTGATAAGATGGCCAACAGAGTTAAGCTAGCCCTGGCAAAAAGAAACACAGGTGAGGGGGTACAGGCAAAGTGGGCAAGCATTAAGGATGCAATACTTGAAGCAACATCCCATTGTGTTAGACAGAAAAGGAAGTGCAAAAGAAGAAGGAAACCACTTTGGTTCTCAAATACAGTAGCAGAAAAGGTCAGAGCCAAAAGGCTGGCCTTCAGGAAATATAAGGGAACACAGCGGGATGAAGATAGGGAGGCATACCAAACTGCCCTAAGGGAAGCAGGGAAGGCAGTAAGGCAGGCAAAGTCCCAAACTGAGGAAACACTAGCACGAACAGTAAAAGAAGGTGACAAGACTTTCTATAGATACATTAGTGAAAGGAGAAAGTCCATAGGGGGTATTGCTAAGCTTAATGGAGAAAAGGGAGCATGTGAGGAGGAGGACCATGTAAAAGCATCTATCCTAAATAGATACTTTTGCTCAGTATTTACTGAAGAGAAGGTAGGGCAGGGCCCACAGCTCAGCACCATGGACACAGGGGAGGGAGGTGAGCACTACTCCCTTCACAAAAGAAAGGGTCCTACAAGAGCTTGCTAAGCTCAGGGTGGATAAGGCAATGGGACCTGATGGCATACATCCCAGGGTACTTAAGGAGCTAAAGGTGGAACTAGCAGAGCCATTAGCAGAACTGTTTAGTGAGTCTTTGAGCACAGGAGAGGTCCCAGAAGACTGGAGAAGGGCTCATGTGATCCCGCTGCACAAGAGTGGTAGCAGGGAGGAGGCAGGGAACTACAGACCAGTCAGTCTTACCTCAGTAGTGGGCAAGATTATGGAGGCACTCCTTAAGGAAAGGATAGTGCAACACCTGGAATCCATAGGGGCACAGGATCCAAGACAGCATGGGTTTACAAAAGGAAGGTCCTGTCAAACTAATCTCATAGATTTCTTTGACTGGGTAACCAGAGTGGTGGACCAAGGGGAGCAGTTGATGTCACCTACCTTGACTTCAGCAAAGCTTTTGACACTGTTCCACATAGAAGATTGATAAATAAGCTGGGTAGGCTTGGGTGGGTCAAAAGTTGGTCAACTGGGTGGCAAACTGGTTGACGGGCAGAAAACAGAGAGTGGTGGTAAATGGTATACAGTCAGAAGAGATGCAAGTCACAAGTGGGTACCTCAGGGATCAGTCCTGGGGCCAGTCCTCTTCAACATCTTCATTAGTGACCTTGCAGATGGACTAGAGGGTAAGGCTTGTCTATTTGCAGATGACACCAAGATCTGCAACAGAGTAGATGATCCAGATGGGGTGAGCAGAATGAGAAGAGATCTGGATAAACTAGCAAAATGGTCAGAAGAGTGGCAACCGGGATTTAATGCAAAGAAGTGCAAGATCATGCACATAGGGAAGAGAAACCCTGAAGCCACCTATAGGCTGGGAGGGGAGTTGCTAGCAGTCACAAAGGAAGAAAGAGACTTGGGCATCATCATCACTGATGACCTGAAATCATCCAAGCAGACCTCTAAAGCAGTAGGTAAGGTTAGAGGGTGTTAGGGTGTATTAGTAGGGGTATCACAAGTCGTAAGAGGGAAGTAATAATCCTTCTTTACAAGACACTGGTTAGGCCCCATCTGGAGTACTGCGTGCAGTATTGGAGGCCACACCTTCACAAGGACATTAATCAAATTGAGGCAGTCCAGAGAAGGGCAACCAAAATGGTGCAGGGACTGCATCAGAAGACATATGAGGACAGATTAACAGAGCTCAATATGTATACCCTTGAGCAAAGGAGGGAGAGAGGTGATATGATCGAGGCATTCAAACACCTTAAGGGCATTAACAAGGTGAAAGAGTCTAACATGTTTAAATATAAGAAAAATAGTAGGACAAGAGGACACAGCATGAGATTAGAGGGGGGCCGATTAAGGGGGAATGTGAGGAAATTCTTTTTCACAGAAAGGGTGGTGGATGCATGGAATGGCCTACCTCAAGAAGTGGTGGTTATGAATACAGTGCAGGGCTTCAAACAGGCATGGGATAGGCATAAGGGAGCAATACAAATGAGTATGAATAGATAGGCCACTGACAGAGCAAAGGCCGATGGCACATTTATAAGGTAGAAAAAGAAATGGGCAGACTGGATGGGCCTTGCGGTCCTTATCTGCCATCAGCTTCTATGTTTCTATGTATACATTAGTTTTTATCCACTAGGTACTCTGAAATACACCTACAGACATTACCTCTGGTGTCAACGTCGCCTTAATCAATTCAGTAGTGTGGGCACTGAATATACAATGGGAGATTGCAGAATTGGGTATTAGGAGCAGAGCAATGTTGTGTTAAGACTGGAGGTAATGTTCCTGAATATAGGTGCTCTTGAGTCCTACTGTAGTTCTGTCACAAACATTATATTGTTGTACCACATATTCCTCATACAATGGAACAGTAAACCTTGTCTTTGTAATTCTTAGATGGCACTCGAGTCCTTACATCCATACCTCTCAACCCTCCCTGATTTTCAGGGACGTCCCTGATTTTGCCTCACATTTTTCTTCTGTCCCTCGAAAATTTGTGTTCTTGTGACAGAACAGTAGGAATTAAAAGCACAAAATAATGTCAAACATAAGTAACAGACTTGTTATTCTTCAGAAAATGCATATTAACACAAATCCCTTTATTCTATCAGCTTTCTGAGTGAATAGCACCAGATTTTAAGATGTGTCCCTAATTTTGGGTCTTTGTCCCTGATTTTTTTAAGCCTTTTCCCTGATTTATGAGGCAAGAGGTTGAGAGATATGCTTGCATCATAGGTTCAGGCCCATGTGATAGGTTGCTTGATGCTCATGTGACCGAGCCTCAAATTTACATAGTATACCCAAGGCCCCTGCTTTTCTGCAGCACACTGGGACCAAGTTTACCATTTGCCACAGAACTTCTGCGGTGGTCGTTTGTAATTTCTGCGGAAATTCTGCAGTACTAACAAACTACCACATCAGTGTCAGCTTATCATCCTGACTTCACGTCCTTAGCAATGGTTTTAGCAATCAGGATAGGGGAAAGTACAGTAATACTAGTTAAAAAAAAAATTAAAAAGACTTATAGAAATTATTTTATGCCTAAAAGGGCAAAAAAATGTATATCCCTTAAGGTCCTAGACTATTGCATAAATGAAATATGCAGAGGGGGACCTTATGTGATAAATAAGGCATTTCTATATTCATGCTGTTTATACCACTCATGAGGTACCCACTGTGCATCACTTATATATTTATATGCAGTCTGTAACATACATACATACAAATATGTGCATATGTGTGTGTGTGTATATATATACATATATTTATATCTATATATATATATATATATACAGTATATATGAATTTTTTTTTATTATTTCTATGAAATTGTATCCTCATTCTTACAGGTCCCTTTGGAAATGGAATAAACAGAAAAAAGGAGATGTTGCAAAACAAATTTTTCATGTCAACCTGATTCTCCTGACACACTACGTAACAACATCAGGCCATGACATGGATGTGAACCCATTGTGAGATAAAGCTCTCCAGCCCATCACAATGTGTCATCTGTGTGACAGAACACTGCGCCATACCTTCCCAGGCTCAGAGCAGTGATGTGTTCCCCAATCCTTGTGCTGCCCAGCCAGCTCCCACAGCTCATCTCTGAACCTGAGTTTCTGGCACAGGAACACAACATGCTACCCTCTGGCCCAACAGCTGTCCCTGCACACAACATTTCTCTGTAACTTTTAGGTGATTCTATCAACCAATGACAATATGTAATTAATAACCCTGGCAAAAATGTGTACAGTGCAATTATTTATTTAACAGCTCTATTCTTTCAACAGGCCTACACATTATTATATTCCACTTTTCTGGGCATAATTACTTTCTTTTTCTTAAAAATGTCAGGTTAATTAATTTGACCAGTTATTCATTTCAGATGGCATCTCTATACCTTAAAGGCAAAAATAAGTTTGTACAAAGTAAGGTATGGACGTAACAGGTCTATGCTATTGTCAAGGTTTTGTTAAAGTTGGCCTTAGTGTAATAATTTAAGACTGAAAATTGTATTAGGCTGTAGTGCAGACTGAGCAAATATAATCACGCTTGATGTACTGTGCCACTGCCTCTGGCAGTGGGAGCTGTGGTTTATAAGTGACTATTCATTTCTGTGGCAGAATGCAGCCATTTCATTAGCTAATGTATGATGTTATAGCATCGATAACATCATATTCTGAGCACAGAGAGGTTTGGGAAATAAAAAGAGAGGAAGGGAACCAGGTTCTATGTATAAACGGAACTATTAATAAAAAATCATCAAGAACAGTGAATTCTGCGGCACTGCAGAAGTTCTGTGGAAGGCTGCAAGTTCTGCACAGAATTCTGCGGCCGAAGAATTCCAGGGGGCTTGGGTATACCTAAGTCCCAGGAGCCCCTATTCTCAAGTTTTTCTTGTGCATCTAAACAGGCTGCAGCACACCAGGAGTCCCTTTGTATGATCAGACTCTCTCAGCATCAAGCACAGTGCATCTTTAAGTAGTAGTAGTAAAATATTTGTATTCATTGAATTTCGTATGAATAAGGGATAGACTCAATAGAGCAAAGCTCATTTTCAATGAGGTCCCGTACTAAATCACACAAAAGAATTACATAAACACATACAATAAATCTATTATAAAATACATAACCTTAAAAAATATAAAAACTATTTAAAAGAAACATGATACAATTCATACACACACAAAACATCAATACACTTACACAAAAGATTCTTGAATAATTCCCACTGTTTTAAATCCTATGGAGTACCTAAATCTTAATTCAAATCTATCTAAATTACCCTACATTATATATCTACAAATGCCCTCTATATAGCTTCACAACAGTGTCTTTATACATTAGCCGACAACAATGTTGCAGGAATTGCATTCCATCCCATTGCCCCTCTATTATAGATAGATTGTTGTCCAATTTCTAAGTTACAGCTAGACAATTCCAGGCTTGGCACTTGGCAATTTCTCAATGAGACCAGTTTATTTCTGTGTTTCAATCTGTCTTCAACATATCCCGGGTATTTACCCATCAGCCCTTTATAAATAAATGCCAACAAATGTTCATGGTTGCGCTCAGATAACATAGACCAACCTAACCGATCATATAGTTGGCATTTACAGTGCCAGTGGCTCAGTAGGTAGCACACTCGCCTCTGAGGCCAGGAGATCAGAGGGCTGTGGATTCAGTTCCCACATTTGGCACTCAGGTTAATATCCCAGTACTGACACTGTAGTGCAGCATGAGAGGGGTGCTGCACTTCTGAGGTGCCATCTCTCGGATGAGACGTTACACCAAGGTCCCATCTGCCTGGATTGGTGGTAGTTCAGGTGGATGTTAAAGATCCCATGGTACTTATTGACAAGAGTAGGGGAAGTTTTTATTGAACATCAACTGAACAGAAAAGAAAAACGAAAATGATACAGAGAAAAATAAAACACAAAATAATTATGTAACAGGAAAATCAGAATCAGTTATCCAAGGTACTAGTGTCCATAATTCCAACAAAGAGTCAAACAGCAAATGCTCTGCCTCTGAAAAATATCTGGCCTTCAAATCATGTTCGATCCTTCGAATAATGGTAAGAAGAGGCACATCCTGATTCTGTAAATTAAACAGACAACGAGCATTCCACACATGCCATTTGATTATTACAAAAATCAAATTTAATGTATTAATATTCCAATGAGACCAAGTGAGGGGGAAAAAAACATACATCAAATTGTCATAAGTAATGAGAGCAAACAAGGGTTCACGCCATCTGGCAGCTAATAGAGTCCAAAAAGAAACAATAAATGTACATGGAAAAAAAGGTGTGAAATAGTTTCTTCTTGTTGCTGACATTCAGGTCTGGAACAAAATCTGTCCTGTAGTGATTTGTGTTTGTGGTTACATTTGACGTTGATACGTTCATGGCAGCTAAGCCAATGTAAGTCCCACATCTTGTGGGGAACCCTAGAATTACGAAGTAAAGTGAGCAAAGCAGGGAGATGTTGCATAGGACATTTGGGAAAAACAACAATCTCCAAACATACACGGTCCACTAAATACTTTTACAGTGATTTTCTGGAGACAGTTATTAGCATATGGCTA
Organism: Neoceratodus forsteri; assembly: GCA_016271365.2. Lineage (NCBI taxonomy): Eukaryota > Metazoa > Chordata > Ceratodontiformes > Ceratodontidae > Neoceratodus > Neoceratodus forsteri. Next base: position 185,353,211 of record CM057459.1, on the reverse strand, counting down.
GTAATCTGCCAGTGTTTCAAATGAAAAAAACTATCCCTAACATAAGCAGAAATCTGGGGGGAATGTGTTAAAACTGTCAATTTGTTAAGTTCCCATTTATGAAACCAAGGACCACAGGATTCCAGAAACCAAGGTTCCCAACCTCGATCTTGGTTAACCAGCAGGGGTCTAATATTATAGAACAAGAAAAAACTAGTATAAAAAAAAAAACAGGTTGGACCATAGCTAGGCCTCCATCCCGAATAGTGAGATAGGTGATCTGACGTTTAATGGGGTTCTGGCGGCTACCCCATAAGACTTGAAAAAAGAGACTAAGCAATCTGATTTCAAATTGCCGGGGAGGGGGGAAAATATAAGCCAGAAAGAGAAAAAGGGGAAGCAGAATGGTTTTAATCATGTAAATCCTTTTTTTCTTACTCATCTGCCATGAATTCCAACGTGCAACCATAGTTTGAGCATAATCTAATTTGGGAGTCCAGTTAAGGACATCTGAAGGACCATTACCATATAAAATGCCCAAAATCCTAATAGGGTCATCACAAAGTCTAATGTCAACAGAAGACTCATCTACAAAAGGGGAACCTAATCTACGGCCTACACATTTATCAAGATTAAGGGCCGCACCAGAAACAGCCCCAAACTTGGAACAATGCTATAATGCAGAATGCACGGAGGCAACATTAGCCACCATGAGACTCATATCGTCTGCATAGGCCAACACGGAATATGGGGCTGAGGGAAGTGGCATAATTGTTGGGGCCGAATTAATAGAACGAAGTAAGGGATCCAAAAAAAAAAACATATAAAAGTGGACTAAGGGGACAGCCCTGTCTAACCCCTCTGTGTAGAGGAAGCATAGGGCCCTTCCATCCATTGACCAGTGGGACAACAGTTGCAGACCGATATAGCAACCGGAGTCTAGTCAGGGTATAATCAGGTACTTTATAATATCGAAGAGTAGACCATAAAAAATCATGATGTACAGAATCAAAGGCCTGCCGTTGGTCCAGTAAGAATATGAAACCATGTAAAACATTAGAATTTCCATGTTCAATCATTTCTCTAAGGAAAATTAGATGGTCCTGTATACATCTCCCAGGGACACTGCAAGATTGTGCGGTAGAAATCACATATATGGCCAATTTAGAAAGTCTGAGGGCCAAAATTTTGGTCAATATTTTAAAATCAGTATTTAAGAGGCATAAAGGTCTCCAACTGGAGAGCAATCTTCTCTCCCCTTTTTTATGTAAGTAAAATAAACAACCCATGTTAAAGTCTAAAGGAAGATGTTCACACTGTAGAATAGAATTATAAACTGTAGCCAATTCAGAACTCAGGTCAGAAGAAAACAATCTATACAGCTCACTGGAGAGACCATCCAGGCCCAGTGTCACTCTTGGACGTAAAGACCTGATTACTGCTTCAATTCCATGTGCTTGTATCTCAGTATCTAACATATCTACAACAGAAGAAGGTACATCAGGAAGTTGTAAAAAGGAAAAGTAGTCCATTATGGATGCAGATGGGGGGCATGGGACCAAACAGTTTTGTGTATAACAGGTAACACGGTGCCTGATATCAAAATATCAGTGAGCTCAGTGAAACTGTCATCAAACAGCGTAGTAAAGGTTTTACTCTCTACTGTTCGACGAATAGAAGCATATGGACATACAGTGTCACGGGTACCAGAGGTCCCAAAACGCTGTTGATGCTGAACAGAAGTAGCCTTCAGAAGGTGATAATCCATCATGTGCTTCTTAAGAGTACTTATTTGGGTGGAAAAATCATGGCCAGTTTCATGAGATAAAGTAAGTAATTTTTGAAGTCGTCGTCTGTCAGTGTGATAAAGGAAATACAGTGAATCATGATGATGTTTACTAAAAGTTTTAAATAAAGTTCGAAGTCCAGATTTCATATCCCGCCACCAATCCCAGGGGGCATCATATAAAAAAAATACAGTCTTTCGATTATGAATATACTCAGTTAAGTGACTTAACAAACATGAATCAGATAACAGGAAGCATTCAGTTTCCAAATGCCAGGGCCAAAACGAGATGTCAAGGAAGGGCCTAAAGAAATAGATAATAAATTATGATCCAAAAATTCCGCAACTTGAATTACAGCATCAGAAAGTTGGAGGTGGGAAGAAGTAAAAATAAAAAATCAATACGGGTTGCAAGGGGGCCTTTGTGAAAAGTAGGAGTATGCTGACCCGTAAAAGATAAATATGCATCCTGTAAACCTGTGAAATGGAGCAATTGTTTCAGAAAATTCGTGTCACAAAATAACTTAGTAGTCTTTGAAGTAGAAGACTTATCTTTAGTGGATAACCCACAATTGAAATCACCCCCAAAAATCACATGCATTGATGTGTATAAATAGGGTTGAATCAGTTTCAGTAGTTCAATTCTGTGGGATTTTACTTGAGGGGTGTAAATATTAATAATCCGGAAAGGGACAGAAGAAATCAAAATATCCAACAACAGAAGCCGACCCAGGTAGACATCCAACAGTTTAATAACAGTAATATCAGGTATACTAAATAAAATACCCAAACCAGAACAAGAGTCCTGTCCAAAGGACCAAAAAGAGAGCCTAGAGGTCCAGGCATGAGTGGCCCTGGAAATTTCTGGAAGAGCATGGAAACGTACATCTTGCAAAAAGATGAGACCAGCTGTCAAGCCAGATAAAAAGGAAAAAACTGCATCTCTCTTAGCATGCTTCTTTATACTGTTAACATTAACAGTATGCACTGAGAAAGCAGAAGACTTGAAGCGGGAAAGTGAAAACAAAACACAAAAGTCACCTTAGCCTACCTTTCCTAGAGGTACCTTCCTATGTTTCAGTTTGCCTTAGCTTTCTTTTTGAGAACCAATATTATCAATGGGTACTTCTGTGTCCGTAATCACATCAGGGTGGGAGGAAGAACAGAGGACGTATCAGAGTCTGTGTTGTCCTGAGGGTGGCGTAAAACCTCAAATTTGTTCATATGAGTCACGGTAGAGGATTTCAGGGCCTTAGAAGAAGGAGAAGTCCCCTTCTTAGATCCTCGTGTAACTCTAACAAAAGGTTTGGGGGGGCGTCCATGGAAGACCCAGAAATACTAGGCAAGACAGGAATAGGGTCCTCTTCCAAGGTAGAAATAGCAAGATCAGAGGAAGGGGGAGGGAGAGCTGTAGTAAAGGTCTGTGGTTCCAAAACAGGAGCAGACCGTTCGTGTAAAGTAGAAGAGGGGTCAACAGCAGGTACAACAGAGTGAGGGAGGGGTACGCGTTGAGGTCTAGAAAGAGTGTCAGATAAATGAGAACGTTGTGTGACAGTAATAATCAAACATTGTTTTTCCCCATCAGCAAGAGTCGGGAAGTTGTGAGCTGCCCAAGTACAAGTCTGGAAAGTGTGCCCCAATTCGTCACAAAGGACGTAAAGAGGTTCATCCACACATTGGGAACCTGCATGGCCAATGTTACCACAAACAGAGCATTTAATCTTGTCACAGACACTACTTATATGATTCTGAGAGCCACATCTGTAGCAAGCTTTAGGCTGCTTAGGGTAAAAAGAACTCCCCTGTCTTTCCCAAGCATAAAGCTGTTCGGGAGATGCTGTATTCCAACCTCCGAAGTGAGAAGCATAACCCTCGCTCTCCACCCACCTGTCCAGATATTCTCAGAATCAAAGATAGCCTCTGGGTCAGAAAGGACAGTACATCTTTGCTTTAACCAGACAGTAACATCATTAAGACTGACACCTTTGTTACGAAACAATATAGTAACAGTTTTCTGAATAGGTTTAGTTAAGGGAATGGCATTAAACGGTGACCATAAAGGAGAAGTTTTAAGCTCCTGATATTTTCTCCAAAACTTTTCTAAACCAGTGATAACTTTAAAACTAATATCAAAATGAGACTCTGAAGAAACATGAATTAAAGCATGAATCTCAAAAGCAGCAAATTGCATAGAATCCTTCAAAAGAGTGCGACCTACAAAAAATCGGTCAGGAAAGTCAGGTAAGCCCCCCAAATAATGCAGCTGAACAGCGTTGTGTCTTTTAGCTTGATGTACAGGGAGTTGAAAGCATGCAGCATAAGTTTTAGGGGACGAAGCAGTAGAAATAGCAGGAACTGGACGAGACTCAGGGTCCCGAAGAGTCCGTTGTTCTTGACGCGTCGAGGAAGCAGGACCAAATTGCAAAGCCGGGTTCTGAGTCAGAAGGAGTTCAGTTGGCAAAGAAAGATCAAGAGAAGTAGCAGAGTCTTTCAAAACAGGAGAGGCCAGCAGTTTGTCAGTGTCAGGTGGCCTAGTACAGATCGGGGAAGAACCAGAATGCCATGTCCCAACGGTAGGATCCTTCTTCCACCCAGCCGCTTCCAGGGCCTACTCAACAGACCAGTCCGTCGTGTGCAAGGCATCAGGGAGAGCAGAAGCAGGCACCTGTACAGAAGAAGTGTCGGGAGAATGCTGAGCAAGAGGTGCAGTCAGTACAGGTGGTAGGGAGTGAGGAGAGTCCGTAGCAACAGGCAAAGAATGCGGAAGTGTCAGAATCGGCGAAGAGACAGTAAAACAAGCATTCCCAGACGGTGAGTCAGTAGCAGCAGGTACAAAACCAGACTGAGGCTTAAGGGCTAACAAACGCTGTCTAGCAGTGAAATAACACTGTTCCTCGATTTTAAGTAACACATCTACATCCATAGAAACAGGAGGAGGAGAAGACTCACGTATATCCATAGTAGCAGGGCTAGAAGACATTGTAAGCACAGTTTGAGGAATAAATGAAGGATCCACAGGTAAACACTGCACACAAGTATCCACAACAGCAGCAGGGGAAGTATCCAAAGGCACAGAAGAACCATATTCAGTAGATTGCAGCACAGTAGGCATAGAAGATGGGGTCTCTCTCAGAACAGAGACGGGAAGAGACCAGCTCCACTGCCTCCAACACCTCCATGTCCTCCACAGCATGTCCAGAGGCAGCCATCTTGGCCCCACATGAAAATGGGGCCCCCCTGCTTACAGGAAGCAGAGTAGGGGAATTTCCCTGGTGTCCTGGCCAGATTTCTCTCATTCACTAAAAATTTACCACCAACGGCTTAATCTGGTTCAAGGGCAGTTGGCATTCATCTGTATCCCCCTCCCCCGGGTCGTGCCTGAAAATAGGCAGGATTTGTCTAGTGCACTTACCCAGTAAACAAAAATTAAATAAATAAAAAATAAATAAAATTTATGGGTTAGTCTAGGGGCTCCCAGGATAAATCTGGCAAGATTATTATAACTAACTTTTGATTTCTTTGAATCCTGTTTTCTTCCACAAGAATAAAATATGTCCCCGTATTCAAACATGGGGTTAATCATCGCATTTACCACTCATTTCCTTATTTCCATTGTCATTGCTGATCTAACCCTATAAAGTGCCCCTATTCTCTTATTCACATTTTTAACCAAGTTGTCAATATGTGTATCCCAACTCAGTGTACTATCAATCCAGAGACCCAAATACTTATATGTAAGTATTTTAAGGTAAGCCCACAGCACTAATTAGCTGAACCACAGGGTGTATGTTTTTGTCTTTTCTGCCAATTAGCCATTCTGTAGTTAAGTTGCATTAGCTGGCTACTGTTCCATCCCCATGCTGACCAGTATTCTGGCACGCTTTCTGCCATCACTCTCCCTGGGCTTTCACAGAGTTCTACTTGCAGGTCGGGCCCCTGTTTTAAATAAAGCCCCCTGTGATCTGTTTAGCTGTGCTAGGCATTCCCTCCTTCCAAGCGGGGATGCTGCAGTGTGCTCCAACCCAGGGAAGCAGTGGATTTGTTCTGTTTGCTTACTATGTGCTCTCCACTCACTATCCCCCTCTCATAGCGAGATAACTGTGAGCTGGTTTGGGGTGAGCCTTCTCCTGTAATGTTTCCCCAGGGGGGGCGAGGCCACTGGCTTTTCAGACCCCTCTACTTAGGTCCTGGAGCAGCCAACCCCCAGGTGCAGTGGGATTGTGCTGGTGAGGTGGAATAGGCTCTCCTGTGGCTACTGCTACTCGCCAGGCCCCTACTAGGTGCCAACGTCACCTTAATCAATTCAGTAGTGTGGGCACTGAATATACAACGGGAGATTGCAGAATTGAGTATTTTGGGGCAGACCCTAGAGACTTGGTCATAGGGGAGAATGGTTACTCGGAACTGGGCTGGCAGGTAGTGACAGTCAAACAACAAGGAAGAGACTTGGTCATCGGGGAGAATGGTTACTCGGAACTGGGGCTGAACAAAGCTGTTTTGAACATGTCGCCTGTACTCCAGTGCTCACCTGGCCCCTCACTAGTGGCTGAGCTGAAGTGCCTCCATTTGAGCACCATTAAAGAAAAGTGGTAATGAGCTCCATGGGGGAAATATGAAACAGTCGATAGAACAGTGCACCCCCAACCCCTCCTGATTTCAGTTCGATTACTTACCGCTCTGTTTGAGATCTCCATAAGTGGGAGGATAGGGGTCAGCTCACTTGGCAGGGCATCATACTGTTCTTGTCTGAGTCCTTCCAGTTGTTCTGTTTATCCCGTTTTCTGCTTGCCGGTGCTGTTCATGCACAGACCCTCCTCTGGTGCCATCTTGGTCATGTGCCAGATGCTTCGCATGTTCACTGTGGCCGTGGCCATCTTGGGAAGGGTGTCTCACACCAGGTTAGCATCCCAACTCGGTGGCCATCTTTTGTGCCACTCGATCTCTTCTTTCTGCAGGGGAAATAGTGGCTCCAGTGGGCTTCATAGGGTCATGCCTGTTAGTTTCAGAAGCTATGTATGCTCTGGCAAGGTGGCGTAGCATGGTGGTTGGATGATCCGCAGGTCTAAACCCCTGTAGAGCCAAATAAATACAGACTCTCACTGTGTGACCTTCATATGGGGCTGACTCTCATATCCCTACCCCTTCTATGCTTGTCTGTTAAGTGCGTATGGGTGTGTTTTCTCCCCACCTGGACCTGTTCCTGAAACACCCGTCCGGTTTATGGGTCTTGTTGGAAAGTTCCCCTCTCAGTGATGCCCCTTTCTCTGTTTCTGTCTCCAAACAGATGGTGTAGGCAAAGAAGTGCAGCACCTGTGGTGCCATGCTGATATCCTATCTCCCGGGGCCACAGTGTCCAGCATGTCAGCACAAAGAGGAGGACTCCTCGCTGGGACAGTCTCCATCATTGGAACTCAACAACCCTGGTACTAGTGGTTCCAGTTGGAGGCAAAATCCTAGTGCACTCCTGCAGACCCAACAGGCCACAGCAGCCATGATGGAGAGTCAACAAAACTTCATGTTGAAGGTAATGGAGAAATCGGAGGCCATGACCAACCCCAGGCCAAGCAAAAGTCAACCAGGAAGGGAACTCAGAGAGCCCAAACAGTTAGCCGATCAGGCTCCCAGAAAAGAGGGTGGTTCAGAGGAGGACCAAGATGATGCCTTTGAATATAATTCAGAAAGCGAGGAGACAGGGCCTATGGTGCCTGAGGAACCTTTTCAAACCTCCAAGCTGCGCCACTTTGACTTGATCCCAGGCTCATGAAGGCCATCAAAACCACAGTGGGGTTTGACTTACAGCCCCACAAACCCAAATCCAAGCTGGACCCCCCTGATTCAGCAGAAACATGTGCAAAAGGTCATGTTCCCCATTTACTTGGCAGTAGATGACATTATCAACAAAGAAGAAAATTCATTGGAGCTATGGTGAGTCCTGGAAAAGAGGAACATGGATATGATGTATCCGATCCAGGAGGACAGAGTAAAGGCATGGTGCACTACCCCTACTATCGATCCCCCGATTGCTGCCCTAAGCAAGATAACTGTCCTGCCCAGCAGCACAATTGCCCTGAAAGACCCTAGAGACAAGAAAGTGGAAGACATGTTAAAAAAACTATTTGAGATGACGGAGCTGGCAACCATGGCTGCCACTACAGCTGTCAGTACCACCACATCTCAAATCCAGCGGCTGGAAGGGTATACCCCCATACAGTGACACTTCTACAGCGACATACGTTGATGCCAACGACAGTGACATATTGCTGTAGGTACTAAACCTTGCAACAGGTCTCGCTGCTACACCTGCAAATTTATTTCCAGTGTGACTGAGATTTGGGGGCCTGCAGGTGTTTTTTCACATCACCAAGGAGTTCTCATGCACCTCCACTAACATGGTGTATTGTATTCTTTGCAGGAAGTGTACAGCTATTTACATCGGAGAAACTGGTAGGCGTCTTGCTGACCATTTCAGGGAACATTACAGAGCAGTCAGGAATGGTGAAACTGCTAAACCCATTGTATCCCACTTTATCTCCAGGGACCACAATGTCAATGACCTTTCTGTTTGTGTCCTTCAGCAGGGTTTCTGGGATCCTGACCATAGAAAAAACATGGAAGCCAAGCTGATCATCCGCCTTTGCTCCCAGCAGCCCTCTGGTTTAAATGATAGACTTATTTTCCACTAACATCTTGCAGCCATCCCTTTTTTTCCCTAAAGTCTATTTGTTTTGTACTCATTTAATTTATTTTTCATTTTCACCATATGTCTCCATTTCTGTCTCCTTCCCACACATTTGTCACCTTTCAGCCTTCTTACTAGGCCCTGTTAATTAGTCTGCACCTGGGAACTTCCCCAGCTATTTCACTCCCATTATGCTTTATCTTTCCCATCATCACCTTTTTGTTTCACAGATTCTCTCTTAATCTTACCATTTATCACTTCTTCTCCCTGAGCCTCCCCTTTCTTCTTTCTCCACATATAAATCTCTCTCATTTTACCTCTTCTCTACACTAACTTGTTTTTTTTTCTCTTTTAGATATTTTCTGAAGATGACCTAAGGTCGAAACATAGGTTTTTAACTCTATTTTCTATTTTCAGTGTGCATTTAATATAACCATTTTGTATTGCTGTAGAAGTTCACCCGGAACAAAGCAACAGTTTCCCTCATCCTACACCCCCTCCCCAAACCAAATACAACTCAGAATTGGAATCTAAACGTACGGGGGAGAGTGTGTAGGGGTCAGAGCCCTTCCCACATGGGGGGGAAGCCCCCCTGAAGAAAAAACACAGTCCGATGTGAACGGCTTCCTGCTGACTGCAAACCACAATCGACATGGAGCCTGGTGCTGTGATGCTGGTTGACGAAATAGTTGTTGAACCGGCATTGTAGAGCTGGCTAGAAGTGCTACTGGAAAAGGCAAACCCCAAGTTAAGAGAAGCAGAATTGCTGGGATGTACAGTACTCTGGACATGGCTAAATACATGGGGTACATAGCTGTGGATGCCCTTAAAGAACGCCTGAACATCTGCCCCAACCAATAGGGTGAGGAAGTTCCTATGGCTGAAGCTGCTGGAGGCAGATGGTGAGTCATAGACCTTGCTCCAGAATCTACCATTAAAGGGGAAACATATGTTTGGAGAGGGCCTTCAGGAGTATTTGAAGCAGGCAAAGGGAAGGATCTAGCCAAGAATAAACAGAGATTGACTTATTTGCCATCTGTCTGAAGGCGTTCGCGTGGCAACAGGTTTCAGAACAGCAAAAGGCACAACAGCAGCTTTCAGGGCAGGGTTTACAGCAATAGCTACCAATCTCCATGCTCATTCAACAATACTTCTGCTTTCAAGGGAAAGGCCCCCAGAGACAGATTTGAGAACAAGGGTAGAGAAGGAAAAGCCAAGTAACAATGACTACAAGGACCTAAGACCAGTCCCCCCAGCAATGCCACAGCCCTCACAAACCCCACCAGTAGGCAAAGGTTGACTGTATTCCAGGAGCAATGGTGGTGGATCAGCTCGGGAAAGTGGGTCCAGGAGGTAACTTCCAAGGGCTACTCAACAGAATTCACAGACAAGCCAGGAAGAGACAGACTGATCCTATCCCCAATTGCAAAAAAAAGAGCCACAGCACATTAGGTGCAAGAGGTTCTGCATGGCCTGCTCAGAAACAGAGCCATGCAGGTGGTACCAGAGGAGGAGGAGAAAAGGATGGGAATTTACTCCATCTTCTTCCTGGTATCGAAAAAGCAAGCAGACCAAAGGCCCATTTTGGATCTAAAATTCCTAAACAAATTTGTCCTAACACAACAGTTCAAGATAGAGACTCAAGTGAACCTTACAGAACATTTGGGTAGGTGACTTTCTGACCTCTGTCGACCTAAAAGATTCCTATATTTACATCCCTATAAGGCCGGGCCATCGCAAGTTTCTAAAGGTTCATATTCTAGGCCAGAACTTCCAGTACCAGGTGCTGACCTTCGGTCTAGCATCAGCCCCAAGGATATTCATCAAGATATCAATAGTACTGGTGGCCAACCTCAGAGAGCGAGGCATCAGTGTAATACCATACCTAGATGACTGGCTGATGCCGGCCAAAAGCAGCACACAATCCCAAAGGGACACAAATCTAGTCCTCTCAACACTGCAAGAGCACTGGGTGGTCAATGCAGCCAAGAGCCTCCTAGTCCTGAAACAGTCAACAGTCACCTGGGAGCATAGATCAACGTGGCCAAAGGCAAGACCAGGCCATCTCTCAAGAGGGTTGACACCATCATGATGATATCACAGAGTCTAATTGCATGCAACTTCCCAACGATGGGCCAGGTGGCCAAGGTCCTGGGGTGCATGGCTTCCTGCATCGACCTAGTCCCTTGGGCCAGATGGAACATACAACCCCTTCAGAACCATCTCTTACATCAGGGCTCCCTTTCGGAGGACAGCCTGGAAATAAGAGTACACATCAGACTGGCAGTAAAAAAGATCCTTGCTATGGTGGACCATAAAGGACAACCTAATGCAGGGATCCCCTCTGGAGCAGTCACACAATGTAGTAGTGGAGATGGACACGAGCCTGACAGGAGGAGGAGCATGCATGGGCAACTCCTCTGCCCAGGGACGATGGACAAAATCAGAATCCAGACTCCATAAATGTTCTAGAGATGAGAGCAGTATATCAGGCACTGCAAGCTTTTCAGGTGACACTCATGGGAGAGTCAGTACTAATAAGGCTGGACAACGAGATGGCAGTTGCCTACATTGCCTAATGGAGGGAACCAGAAAGCAGGCTATGCAAAGAGAGGTTGCAAGAGTAATGAAATGGGATTAAGCCAGCCTCACACACATCCATGTCATACACCTCACAGAAAAACTGAATGCCAAAGTGGACTGGCTAAGCAGGCAGCAGGTGCACCCGGGAGAGTGGCAGCTGCACCCAGAAGTATTCCAGTTAATACACAAGAGATGGAGACCAGTGTCTATAGTTCTGATGGCATCCAAAATGAATGCTCAGGTCATCAAATACTTCCCAAGATATAGGGAACAACGGTCCCTGGGGGGTTGATATGCTGTCTCAGGGGTCAATGCGCAACCATGCTTAGGTGTCCCCCTCGCCCAATTCCATTGATCCCACAATTTCTCATAAAGGCATGCCAGTTGCTTATAATACTTATCACACCATACTGGCCCAGGTGGTCCTGGTTTGCATCTGCAGTAGCGATGGCACTGGCAAGTGGCACCTCCCATTCAGATCAGACATTCTGATTCAAGGACCAGTAATCCACCCAGATCTAAGCAAACTAATACTCATGGCCTGGCTCCTGAAAGGCAGTGGCTGTTGAAATCCGGTAATCATGAATCAGTAATTTCTACTATTCTCCAGTTCAGAAAATCATCAGCTACATCCACACATGGTAGGCAGTGGAATATTTTTTAATCTTGGAGCAGGTCAAGAGCTGTACAGCCAGAAAGAGTGGATGTTCCTCTCATTCTTCTGTATTTAGAAAAGGGCCTAGAGAAAGGACTATCACCATCATCCCGTCAGGTGCATTTGTCTGCCATCGGTGTGGCATTGGGCCAGGTGAGGTAAACTGTATCAGACTCTCGCCAAGACATTTTCAGGTTCCAGATGGCAGCAGAAACCATCCAGCTTTGAAAGCAATCACTGGTAACACCTTGGGACCTTCTCTTGGTGCTTGACTCCCTCACCATTCAGATCCCTCCAGGAGGCACAGCTGTTCTGGGTAGGCCTCAAGACTTGTTTTCTGGTAGCAACATGCTTTGCTCAGAGGGTCAGCGAGCTGGGGGCCCTCTCGTACAAGGAACCATATACCATATTCACTCCAGAAGAGGTGTCTCTGAAGACAGTACCATCCTTCACCCCAAAGATCATGTCTGTTTTCCACACTGAACAGACTGTTGAGCTGCCTGCATTTTACACAGATTCACGGGAAGGGGAAGGCAAGTGCCCTCATCTGCTGGACGTAAAATGTGCCTTGGCCACTTCCATCACCAGAACTCAAGCAATAAGAAAGACGGGGACTATTTGTTATCACCAAGGGACACAAACAGGGGATGCCCGCATCCAAATTCACAACAGCTGGGTGCCTAAAAAGGACTATTCAGGAGGCTTATAAGAGAAAAGGGTTAAGTCCCCCGGAAGGCATGAAAACCCACTCAACTAGGGCGGTGGCTACATCCGGGGCAGAGAGAGACAGTGTTTCCACTGAGGACATTTGCCGAGCAGCTACAGTACATGAACTTCAATCCATACCTTTGCTAAGCACTATAGACTTGAGATGTTGAACAGGCAAAGAGCCTCATTTGGGGCAAATGTCCCAACAGCTGCTTATCTTACAGGTTGAAATGATGACCGCTGTAGCCCTTCCTGAGGCAGATACACTGCTACTTAAGAATCCATGATGCAAGGACTGTAGTGCCATTGATATAAACTAACACAATCACCTTTACCAGGTGAGTAAACCACCACTGTCTGATGTTCCAGAAGAGACTGCACATAAATCTAATTGCCAAACAAATATTCAAGAAAAAATGTTCAGTCTTAACTATGATGCTAAGAAAACACATTAGGCTTTTCCATGAAGAAAGGCAAATATGCCCCCCCCCTCCAAAAATCTACTACATCAAGCCATAGCTCAAAGTGAGAAGGAAAGCCCCTGTTCCAGCACTAACAGACTTCAAATCATTCCACCAGATTTCTTAAAAAGCAGCTGACGCCATCAGGAGAACTTTCACAAAACATAATATTTAGACACAGTTCAGCTTGTATTTCACATTAGTTATGTAGTCCTCCTCCCCATGATTTATTACTGAGCTTATTTGCATGAAAACAGAATATTTTCTGCTGAGAAGTTAATCAGTTCCTGTTGATTTCACTCTACTTGAGGTCATAATGCACTGCTTGTGACACTGCAGTTACTCTCATGGCAACAGATTGTGATGTCACAACAGGTGATTATGACACAAAGTAGGGAGTCAGTTATAGAGGCAGATTAACTCTTAATGGGTAAAGATCGTGTAGTCATGCAAATTTCCTTAGTAATAAATAATGGAGAGGAAAAATCTGTAGACTGTATATGGAATGCAAGCCGAATCATATCCAAATATTATGTTTTAAAACTTTTCTTTGAGGTGTCAGCAGCTCTTCAACCCTTTCACAGTTCTGTTTAAATTGCTGCTATTTTTATGTCTCTAATGAGCCTGGTGATGCACCATTTCTGCGCAGATGCTGCTAAATCAATAGCCAGTATTTGTCAGGGCCTCTTCCTTTGTTTTCCTCCCCAACTTGCTGTGACCTGTTTTCTGCTGCTGAATTGGTCAGCATTTGCACATCATGGGCCATTTGACTTTTTTGTCACACTCAGTAAAGACCAGTGCTGACAAACCCATCAGTAGTAGCAAAGATGGCAAGAAGCACAGTGTTTATTATTGTGAATAACTTTGTAACTGTTTGTAATACTTGTGTCTGAATGTTAATATTATGTGAGTTTTTTTGTGTAAAGGTTTTTACACATTATAACACGGATTGACAAAAACGTGCACCACAGTTGGTGGAGTCGCTCTGTGTGACCATGCGTTAAATTCTCTTTTTAATGCACACTTTCGCAGAGCGACTCAGGGAAACTGCCACCGGGGTTTGTTCCATCCTGAGCAAAGGAAATCAGAACGGCAGCCATATAGCAGTGCTGCAGTGAGAGGCAGCTGCAGCATGGTCATCGGGGAGAATGGGGACTCGGAACTGGGCTGGCAGGTAGTGACAGTCAAACAACAAGGAAGAGACCTGGTCATCGGGGAGAATGGGGACTTGGAACTGGGCTGACAGATAGTGACAGTTAAAGAACAGGGAAGAGACTTACAGTGCAGCTCACGGTGTTGTTTAAAGAAGAACTGCCTTGAATTTGCAAACCTGTGTTTTCTGTAGAAAACGTGTTTCTAATACTGATTCACATTCTGTTTTTGTTTCATCTTTCTTGGCCTTTTAGTAAATTCACAAAGTGTTTTTGCTAGTCACTGTGGTGGGCAGTACCATTTTAGAACAATGTGATGTACTTTATGTCCTTGTTAAAGAACTTTCATTGTTTTCACAATGCATCTGTGTTCTGTTCTGGAATTCTGTGGCTCAAAAGGGACATAACCTACATCATACAGTTCTAAAATGGCACTTACTAGCAGTGTGTTAATCAGAAACACCCACCGTGTTTATTAAACGGCCAGGAAAGCTGGAACAGTGACAGAAAGGGATCAAATATATGAAAAAAAGCATCTCCTGGGAAAAATGACTTGCAGGTTCAGCGCTGTTCTCCTTCAAGGATGTGATGAGAGAGACAGAGTGAGAGAGATATGTCAGAGACAGAGAGGACCTGTGTGTTTTGTATATCTGTTGCGGGTGTGCAAGTACCTTTACAGTGTTCGCATTCTGCCCTGCTATAATTCAGTGGTCACGGCATACCTTGCACCCTCGGCTAACCACCTCGGCCCTAGGGAATCCTTTCAGTGACATCTTGTATGAAATTCACACACATGCAAGAGTGAAATGACAGGCAGAATATGCTGGGAGGCTAGTACAATATTGTCTGTGTGTGTGTCTCTCTCTGTCTGTCTGTGTCACAAGAAGCAGCTTCATAGGAGAGAGAATGAGGAATGGGCATCTGTGATGGAGTCAGTAGTGAAACGTGTAATTGGGGAGAGAGACAGAGATATCTTCATTGGAGAGAGAGTGAGAAACAGGCATCTGTAGCAGAGTCAACAGTGAGCCATGTAATCGGGGAGAGAGACACAGAGGCAGCAGTATGTGCTGCAAGGAGTGTGTGTGGGGGGATGAAAGGACAACATTTTGTAACGTGTTACAATGTATGTTATGGCCAACATGTTATGGGCTGGCAGTATAGCTTAGAGGTTAGAGGAACAAGGTGTGAACGAGCTTGATTCATCCAGCAGACCAGACCTGAGTTTGATTCTCACAACTTTCACTTGCATACTGTGCGACTCTGAGCAAGTCACTTAACCGCCCAGTGCTCCCAGATCGCCCCTGAAAACAGGCATTTGTGCCTAGTGGGCCTTAACCGGTTACCAAAGACTAAAATAAAAAAAAATGTCAGAAATCATGGTACTAGTAGATTTCTTGCATTTGTGTGTTCATAACATAACTGACAGAGGCACTGCTTTTTGGGGATTACTTTTCAAGTCAGCAGGATATAATAAAATTTCTTGTATTTCAAAAGGAATAGAACTATTTCTGTGAATTATTTTTTGTTTGTACAAAGAACCCATGTAATAAGTGCAATAACCCACTCCAGGGTATGGGGTTATAGGGATTTGATATGTGCCTCAGGTGCTGTGAGGGCATGGGACCACAGTGCACCCGAGACATGCATTAAATCTCTGTAACCCCTAGCCTGTCATGGGTTATTGCTTACTTAATGTTGCTTCCCCCCTAGGACCCCACTGAAAATATTTAATTTCTGATTAGAGTAAACTTTGATGTGGAACATTCTAAATAAAATACTTACATTGTTGAGGATTCATGCTGTAATTTGCACCTGTACATGATACTTGAGTAAAAGCATCATTCCCATCTTTGCACCACTATTTCTCTGCATCTGATTTTTAGAACACAAACAAAAATTGGGTACTCACCATAATTGTCTATCTTCCAGAATATCTTCACCATTTATTCCCACCTATTGATCCATGCCAGAGGCACTAGGACCCACAGGAGCAAAGTCTTTTGCATTCTGTACCTTGGAGGACCAGTACCCGGTGCCACCCATGTGGCAGGTGTAATGATGTGGCACTCGTGAGCTGGCTAGCAACTAACACCAGCCCCCCCTTCCCCACCTTCCTCAGTTCTATTTGCCAGGAGAGAAACTAGAGGAAGAGAAAAGAGGGAGAGTGAGGGACTACGAGAACTAGCCCAAAGGGATGGGGAAAGCATATAGGATATAAAATCACAAAAAGAATAAAACATGACTACCAACTTAGATAAAACTAAGAACTGGGCCTAGGGGCACAAGGTAGCAGGTAAAAGAAAAGAGCCAGAGCCTACAAACAACCTGACAGGAGGGCAGAAAGGCAGCAGCCCTGGTAAAGGGGACTAGCTGGATAAGATAGACCAGAGGAAAAATTCAAAAAGGGACTGAAAAAAGATCTTGTACCATGGTACAAGAACAGGAGAAGTAAAGGAAGAAAGGAAAGATATCCTTTTGCCACTCCTCCAAGGTAGGGAAACAGAAGAGCTGGGAGTGAGGATGCTGTCAATGTCCTTTCCTCCAGGCTGAAAGCCTAGGCAGCCACAATAGTTAGGAGGTGCTGGCAGAGCCGCAAGGCAGCAAAATAGTTAGGATTGTCCAACTCCATAGATTGAAGAGCTGAGGGTGAGGATGCCAGTTGAAGAATATCCACCTTTGGAAACCACATGCAAAAAAGGAGGAGGATGGGAAAGAAGTTTATTTTTTAGGTTTACCTTCCCTGTTCCCTTTGTGGGTTTTTTTTTTTACTTTTTTTCTGAGAATGGACAGGAATCCCCAAAATGGGGTCTTTTTGTCTAATCCCCCCTTTTTAAAAAAAAAATCATAATGGAGTTGAAGGGCCCTGCAGAGCAGAAGGAAAACCCTTAAAACTGTGAAAGAGAGTGGCAAAAGGATAGGAAGAAAAAGACACAGGGTGAGCTGCCCAGAGGCCCTGGCTCCTATCTGAGAAGGGGATGGTGGGTGGGTATGATAAAAAATGTGTACGATGTTCTGGAAGACCACGAATTACAGTGATGTCATTTTCATAACTTCCAAGAATCAGTGTTCACCGTTTATTCCCACCTATGGGTCAGAGTACCAAGCTTTCCACCTAAAACAGGGTGGAGTTGGTTCACCCTGAGGGAAATGGCTATTCCCTAAGCCCTCTGTAATAATCACAGAAGGGCAGAGACTCCTGACAGCTCTGGTGGCACCTGAGATTGTTCAGAGGCAGGTGAAGGCTCCTGTGATGAGGGAGCAGGAAGGCACCCTGACAGCTCACGACTTACCCTACGGGAGAAGAAGTGAGTCCCTTGGGGGACGTGGCCAGCAGGAGAAGATGCTTCTCATATAGCTCCCAGCACTGATAGTAAAAAAGTGGTTAAAGCTCTGAATTCAAATATAGCCTAAGCCTACTTGACTACTTTATTCAACATCTACTGGTCTCATGACACTGTTAGGAAAGTTTGGGACCATTTCCATTAGGCGAAGAAATAAGCTGGACACCTCAAAGGACTCGAGCAAGGGGAAAGGTCCTGCGCCATTAATCAGTGGAGCCTCAGGCAGCACAACATCCAGCGAGAAACCTGGGGATCTGGAAGCCACAGTCAAGGCTATCTTAGAAACAATACAGCAAATAGATAAAAAGTTGGAGACTTACAACTGAAGGTTAACTCAAGTGGAAACCAACGTTGCTGCCTTTGAAGCTGAACATTCATATCTTACCGATATGGTAGGTAACGCCACTGTGGTTACATGCACAGTTTTGAAAGAAAATAAGTTGCTCCATACCAGGCTTGAATATCTAGGGAATGGAGCACGAACTTGTAACCTCCGCTTTCTGGGGATAACAAAGGGCCATGAGGGAAACTATCTTGCCAGCTTTATACAACAACTAATATTGGATTTCTTCCAGATACAAGCAGAGCATCTTGTGGTACGGGCATATCACATTACTCCCAGACAAAAGCCTAATAATCCAGATCTCCCTCAGACATTTTTCATGTCAACGATGGGTGTGCACATTCGAGATCTAATTTTACAAAAAGCCAGATCTACAGGTTATCTAATCCTGCCTGACGGAACAGTTCTGCAGTGTTTTCCTGATCTCGGTTATGCTACACGGATGAGACGCCGGGGATTTAATGCAGTAGAAGCGGGACTACAGGAGCTCAGAGTCAATCATGCCCTCCAAATGCCTGCTAGACTCAAAATCTTGTATGTCGGCAAAACCTTTATTTACAATGACCCTGCTGATGCTGGTCAGAAACTAGAGAGTATTCGCAAGGACTTTGCCACTCCATGACAATCAGCAGGTGTGGAGGAGGAAGTCCCCAAGTCTTGAATTATGGCTTTCTGGACTGCACTGTATTCGTTTCTTTTTACTATCCACTTGTCTTGGGTGATGGTTCTAAAAGGTTTGAGATGGCAGGCTATAATTAGCGATCTATTGTTACTAATGTTTAAAGTTTTATTATTGCTTATAATAAAGACGGTCACAAAAACAGTTGAAGGGCCCTGCAGAACAGAAGGAAAACCCTTAAAACTGTGAATGGGTGAAAACAGGTTTGTTTCGATGTTTGGATTTTTATTGCAACGTTTCAGTAAAAGTTACTGTGACATGGCTGCTAGTAAAACTTTAGATTGTTGACTTTGCTGCCATCTGGTGGTGAGGCACGGTTTTGGGTTATAATATTTACAGTTCTTAGATCTGTATTATATGACTACATAAGACCCTTGTTATGTGATGCTGGGGGGAAAGTGGGGATATTTCTGTAACATATGACAGGAAGTAGTTCTCTGCTTATTGAGTTATCATGGACTCCAGGGCTTAGTCATTGACAAAGGCCCATCTGTATAGAAGGGATTCTCTGGACTTTTCAGTATTCATCGTTGGATTGGTCATCCATGGTATTGCTGCAGTGACTTAAGTGGTACCATTCAATCAGACATTTATAAATATACTGCTTTCCCCCATAGTGTTGTAACAGTGAATGCAAGGCTAAGTATTACCTACCATAATTATTTGTGACTATTGAATCCTATACCTCAAATCAAAGATTTTCTGTGTTTGTTCATTGTGAAAATGAATAAATACAAAGTTTAAAAAAAAAAAGAAGTGAGTCCCTTGGAATTGTGAGCCAAGCACCCTACATTGGGCAGTGGTGCCAGCTGGGAAAGGTGAAGCCATGCCATCAGTCGGATGCAGATTGCAGTTCCCACCAGCCTGGAAGCTACCTCATTGGTGTCATAAGATGCCCTCACCTGGTGTATTGCCAGCTCCACGCCCTGGGTGGAAAGACAGATGTCCTGCCTGATTGTCTCACTGTCTGACAGTGAAGTTAGGAGCTGACCTAGCACTGTCCACAGGCACCTGCCATAGGCTGCCTGATGGGCCTTGTTATGTGCTAAAATGTACATTATTTTGCATGCTGCTGAGAAAACCTATCTGCCCCAGACATCAAATTCGGCGTCAGAATCAGTGGGGAGGTCATGCACCGGGTGCCAGGACCCATAGGGGGTTTCCAGGAGCAGGATCCCAGAAGCGGGATGTGGCATGGCACCTGGAGACCCACAGGAGCACAGTATCTGTACTGGAAGGCACTCAGGGCTGGAGAAGGGACAGAGCCAGATGTGCCCAGATGCCTCCATGGAATGCCAAAGCCATAGAGGCATCACTGTAGAGGCGCTACTGTAATCCCTAAGGAATGACAGCACCAGGGTAGCAGAACTGCAACCAGAAAAATGATGTAGGCTCAGATCATGTATCATCTCCCCTAGGAACTGCTGGTACCAGGTGTAGGTGGGAACAGAGATGTCCTGTTCTTCAAAGGATAAAGTGGGAGATGATGAGCTGAAGTCAGGAGGAAGTGGTGCAGGGACTTCATCCCACAAAAATGGCCAGGTCTGCCCTAAGCTAGTATTGGGGGAACGCACCAGTCATTGTACTGACCTGGTGTCAGGACAGAGGCCCAAGAGGACCAAAAAGGAGGTGGTGAAGGAGGTGGAGGGTCATGTGAGACAATGCCAGGTCCTCTGCCACAGCTGTGGGAATGCTCAGGGATCCTCCTCTTGGGGGGGGGGGTCTGGCTACCCCACCCATTAATGAGCAGCCAACAGCTGCAGATCAGTCGGACTGGTGCCCATTGGGGAAAGCCCCCAGGTAGGGAGAGCAGAGATGTGCAGATCCCAGAGGAAAGCCCTGATCCCCACCAATGACAAGGCCAGATGGCTTTGAGAAGAAGGATGGGTCCGAACAGGATCTGCGACTCCTACTAAAGCTGCCATGTACTCTAGTCAAGGAGTGAGTGGCAGACCCAGATTCCATAGTCTTCCTGTCACCCAAACTGACTTTGCCCCTTGGTCCAGGCCCAGGCTCCAGGCCAAATCCTCCAGGGGAAGAAGTGCCAGAATTGACACCGCAAACAGCACCAGCTCCCTCCCTGGCACCATGAAAGATGCCAGGAACAGGGTCGGCACTGAGAATGGCACCAGGACAGAAACTGGCACCTTGAGTGGCACTAGAAAGAGCCACAGACACCAACTCCCAAGAAGCTCTTGGCCCTGAACTAAGATCAGAACCAGACCCATGAAAGCCCTCATCCTCAGCAGTCTTCTTCTTAGGCCCAAGGTCTACCCCGACTGTTTGGCAGAAGATAGCAAATCCACCTCAAGGGCCCGAGAGAGACTGGCTTCTGATGTCTTCCTTCTCCCTGCACCATGAGTGGCACCGGGAGGGGGTCCAGCCTTGTGGTTGGCACTGTCTCACTCATCAATACCGGCCTAAGTACTAGGAGCCAAGACATCGCTGGGCTGCAAAGCCAAGGTGCCCACCCATGTAGACCCAGCATATAGCTTCAGCCTCACCACTGGTGACATCTGTTGCCCTAAAGGGCTGATGGTCTGGGAGGGGTGCTCAGCCAGTCCCCAGGAGGGAGACAAACTGTTCACCAGACCCCTCCCCCAGGATCTCCAGAGTCTTGGTGGAGGAAGCGTAAGGAGAGGACCGGTCTTCCTCAGTGCATATACTGCTAGGAAGTGGCTCATAGGAAGAGCTGAGATACCTTATCTTGGCATTCTTGATGTGATGCCTACTTCTGAAAGTGGGGGGCTTGCAACTCTGCTTCAGAGCACAGAACTTGAGGATGTGGTAATCCATGGAGAAATAGGCATTGCACCTGTCCACATCATGGTTGGCATTGAGGCACGTCCAACAGTCCAACAGGTATCATGCTGGTCCCAGATGGTGATGTCCCCCACAGGAGCACTGACACATGGGGGGGGTCATCCTTCTGCTCCTTCTTTTCTTGAAGACTTCTTTTTACACTTCTCGGAACCAGACATGGCGCCACAAGGAAAATAAAAAACATATAGAAAAGGTTCGGTATTGCACTGACAGAGGAAAATAAGAAAGATGATGCCAACAGAGATGATGGTGCTGTGGTACAGAATCAAAGGAATGGTGGTGAATCGAGGAAGGAGTGTAGCGCAGTTGCAAATGACTTCAGGCACTCCCACAATGTGTACATGGCAGTGGGAAAAACAGAACTAACGAAGGTGGAGGCCGGCGTCGGTTGCTGACCTGCCCACGAGCACCACATCATTATGTCATAGGGAGGCAGTATAGTGCAGTGGTTAAGAGCACAGAGCTGCAAACCTGGAGAACTAGGTTTGAATCCCACAGTCACCACTTGCGTACTGTGTGACCATGAGCAAGTCTGTTAACTTCCATGTCAAGCCTTGACTTAGTATATCTTTCCTGTCCAAAAATTGTAAGATAAAAATAAAAACATAAAAATTGTGAGCAGTGCCAGCGTTGATTTTCAGTCCCCCAAGTTGCAGAATACAAAAAAACTTTGCTCCCATGAGGTCCTGGTGCCTCCAGCACAGACCCATCGGTGGGAATAAATTCTGAAGCTTGATTCTTGGAAAATGTTATGCTTATTTATTCCAATTATAGTGATAAAAGTGTCCATCCAAAGCAGACATATTTCTTAATGAAAAAAGGAAGGGTCCTGTAAGCTGTAGATGTGGTACTGAACTTAAGAAAGCACCTGGCAGCCTTATTACTTGTAGTCCTTTAGAGGCTAATTTATAATCCTTGTGGTTTCCTCTCATACTCGATTCAAGGCCCTTTAACATTTAGGACCCTGTATAGTGTTTTTGCTGTCAGTCTGAATAAAGATGGCAACCTAGTCATAGCTCCCTTAGTCTGTGTCAGTTTGTCCTTCATCTCAAGAGTACTACAGTGGCAATGAAGTAAAAGAAAGAATCTGTGGGTGCAGCATCCATACAGCCAGCTGGTAAGCCCTTTCCAGTTTTTTTAATAAGGAAAAAAGATCAAAACTGCACTGGGTTCATCAGGTTTTCTCTAGATAGAAACAGAATTTGACAGCAGAAAAGGACAGCTTTGCCCACCCAGTGTGCCTAGATGTTCCCTACCTACTCTGTGTAAGCAGACCCTATCTGATCTCCATCCACCCTCCCAACTCCCTGCCGCCTATCTAATCTACTCCTCTGTCTATCCCATGCATGCCTGAATCCCTTCACTGTTCTAGTCTACACCACTCCCACTGATGGCTTGTTCCAGGCATCTACCACCCTTTCAGTAAAGAAGTATGTTCTCATGTCAGTCTTGAATCCCCTCCAGCACATTGCATGCTCCCATGTCCTGGTGCTTGTTCTCATTTGAAAGATTCTTCCCACCTTTGCCTTGTTCACCCCTTGGAGGTACTTGTAGGTCTCTATCATGTCACTTCTCTCTTTCTCCTGTCTTCCAGGAGGTACATGTTGTGGTCCTTTAGTCTCCCCACAAAGGGCTTCTCATGCAACATTTTAGTGTCCCTCCTCTGGACTGCCTTATACCTGTCCATGTCCTTTCTAAGGTGCGATCTCCAAAGCTGAACACAGTTCACCAGGTGTGACCAGACCAGTGAGCAACAGAACGGCAACACCACCTCCTTCCTTCTGCTGGAGATACCCTTCCCTATTTAACCCTGCATCCCACTAGCCTTACCCACTGCCTTGTCACACACCACTGCCACCTTGTGGTCCTCAGATATGATAACCCCAAGGTCCCTTTCCTGTCTAGGAACAGTTAGTGCCTCCCCCATCCTATATTCAGTACTGGGGTTTCCATGCCCTAGGTGATTTAAATTACACTTCTTGGCATTGAATGCCAACTGCCATCTTTTTGACCATTCCTTGGGTTTCCCAAGATCCCTGCTCATTTTTCCCACCCCCTCCTAACTGTCCACCCTATTGCAGATTTGGTGTCATCTGCAAAAAGGCATATCTTACCTTCTAGCTGTTCTGCAGTGTTCCCTATGAAGATATTGAAGAGGACTAGTCCCAGTACAGAGCCCTGTGGTACCATCCTGGTCATACTCCTCACCTTAGAATCAGTGGTATTAACCAACGTCCTCCATCTCCTAACCTTTAAGCAATTTTTAACCCAGCTTACTACTTTGGATCCCACTGCTAGGTTGGTCAACTTCCTAATCAGCCTCCTACTGTGTTGAAGACCTTGCTAAAGTCCAGATAGGCCACATCTACTACCCTGACCTGCTCAAGTTCCTTGGTCACCCAATCAAATAAATCTATTAGTTCCATTTGGCATGACCTCCCCCAATGAATCTATGCTGTCTGTTGTCTTGCAGCCAATTTGATTCAAGATACTCTACCAGTCTATCTTTCAGTATTATTACCATTAATTTCCTTACCACTGAAGTGAGGCTAACTTGCGTATAGTTGCTCACCTCCTCCTTGCTGACCCTCTTATGTAGAGGGGCCACGTCAGAACCTTCTCCAGTCATTGGCTCTTTAATCCCTTTTGTCATGCAGAAAACTGTGACACTGCGCTTCATCCTGGTGGGCTTTGCTATAGAATATAATTCTCTGTGAACTGGTTTTGTCTAATGGGGAGGATTGTAGTAGATGTAGTACTGACCTTAAGAACGTACCTGGCAGCCATCTTACTTGTAGTCCTGTAGATGATAATTTGTAGTCCTTGTAGTTTCCTCTCATGCTCAGCCTGCAGCCATTAATCCTTTAGGTCCCTGTATAGTTCCTTTGTCTTCAGTTTGAACAAAGATGGTAAAGTAATTACAGCTCCCTGAGTCTGTATCAGTCTGTTTTTTATTTCAAGAAAATAATACACATCAGACTATTTTTTTTTTAAGTTCCTTATTTTTATTTCAACGCACAATACCTCCCACCCACTCCTGATTTGAGCCTCAACAAAAGTTGGATTTCCAGCTTGTTTTTCCCAGTGTCCCCCCCTTCACCCCCACCCCCAACATTCCACAGCTGTACTGGGAGAAGCGGGGGTTGTAAACACAGCAGAGTATACAGCATAGAGAGTATGAGTAACTTATCAGTCAGGCAGAAGGCTTATTAGTAGTAGAACGTCTGTGTTCAGTGATGGTCTCATTGTGTTTTCAATGTATTAATGATTATTTTTCTGTATGATGCCTTTCTGCCCTGTACTCTAAAATCAAACCTTTAAAATTTTCAAAACTATGTTATATAAAGTACCCAACACCAATAAATGATGAAATCCAAAAGACATCAGTTACACTGAAATTCTTAAACATAGCTCCAGGCTATCAGCTTGTTCTTTTTTTTTGTTTTGTTGTTATTTAGTATGCTTTTTTTAAGTAGTACTAGGTCTCCTAGGGCTCAGCCCTCGACTCCCCCAGTCTCTGACCACCCCTCAGACTTACCTGGAGTGACGATCCAGTAAGGCTTACTGCCACTGGGCAGGGCCATCAGATGGCACAGCCCCCACAGACTACTGGTCAAGGACCCCGGCCGGAACACCAATGGGAGGGCCTCCCTGGCCTACTCCCCAGGACAGGGCCATGAGACTGGGTCGTACCAATGGAAACTCATCTCTCAGTCATCAGCCAAGCATCACGGTGGGTGGCACAGAGCTGGAGAGGTGGGTGTCATAGACAGAGCTGGCAGCAATTTTTTTTTTAGTAAGAGTGAACTTCCTGGGAGGTATAGCATGCAGTGACGTGATGCGCAATGAGCAACATCCAGCATGCCTCCCTGAGAACCTGCTCAGCAGTTGTATTCCCCAAGCCTCCTCCAGGGGTCATTCATGCACCAGTCTCTCCTCCCTCCCCTCGAGGAGGAGAGCACTCCTAGGATGCTCAATCCCGGCATTGGCATCACAGACAGAAATCCAGCCACTGCGCCGGTGGGTCAATCCTAACAGCTTGTTTGGTACAATTTATTTACCTAAGAGAGCCCAACAGAAAATCAATATTTCACTTACAGTGTTGCCCCAATTAATTACTTTCAAACATGCTATATTAAAGGAAATATGAAGACTAAATTACACGGGGCATCATTTTTCACAGCATACATCTCGGTCACATAATATAGCATAGCATAGGATGAATAAGTATTTGGATGGCAGTAAAAGGATAACGCTTCATGAGGGTGGGCATGTCAACTGGCAAGAGAGAATGCTCTCTATTTTGCTCCCTCTTCAACCCCTGCAGTAAGTGATGCATAGTTTAACATTGCACTATGCATTTTGGCAACTCTTGTTTATGCAAGGATTAAGCAACGAGAAAGGATGGGTCTACTGTGGAATTAATCCATGGTTGGGGTGTCTCCAACAACCCAACTATGGATTAATTTCTGACCCATCCTTTTGACAACAATAATTGTAAATGGCATTATACGTAGGAGTAATGCCATGTTACAATTTTTCTAGAAATGAACACAGACACTGAATTTTAGTTCAAAATATTTATTTCTGGAACGAAACTATGCTGCCTATTTAGTGAGAAAAAATTAGAACACCTCAATCACATACATCGCAGGTAACCAACATCTCCCACTACTACATTCCTCTATTTTGTAGCCCTCATTGTTGTAATGCCAATACATGGCATTACACACATAAAAAACTTACAGTGCTGCCGAAATACTCTTTGGTATTGCTCCATTCCTATTCCTTCGATGGTGCATTGTGGGCTTCATTCTGGAACTGACGCACGGCATACCATGCACCACTGCACTACGGGTTGAATCGTTCTATCGCCAATACTCGCCGCTTAAACAACTTTTTTATTTCAGTATTACACTTTTTAAAACGTTGTATTTTGAGCTGTTTACTACTTTTTACATCGGACTCCACTCTTGTAGGTAACTTTTACACACAACAGACATTTAACTGTTTACAGCATTTTCTGGGGTATTCACTGGAGCAATTTGCACTCATTTGCATATGGTTCCATTATTTTGCTGCTTTCTGTTTCTGTGGTTTCATTTGGTACCACATCAGCAGCCATGGTCTACTGTCCGTTGTCTGTTCGTATGCAATTGTTTTGCATTATGCGCCCTTTTCAATCTGTTCTCTGCTTGATATCCGTTACTAGTGCTCTGAGCTTTTAGAAGAGCATTACAAGTAAAATGTTGCTACTCTGTTGCTACTACTGGAAGGGTACGGTGCCCAAAGCAAAGGTCTACTTTTTAGGTTAGTATTTCTAAATCTCTGCCTGTTCATAGTAGTCAGATGCAAGACCCCTGCTCCACAAAATATATAGTTAAATAACATTTCATGCTGTTTTGTAACATCTCATATTTTCTTTACGAGAAATTTTCCTATATAACATGTTTTGGGAAAAAATTAACAACCTTGTTACTGCATGTCTTTCTAGGAGACTTAGATTGCAATATTTTTTGGGGGTTAGAACAACCACGTGTGTGTTTCTTGTCATAAGTTCAACTGTAGTTTTTGAAGAATAAACAGCACCTTCAAGGGTTTCATACTTTATGAACATTTTGTACAGCTGTAATGTTTACTATATGAGAGAACTGAAAAAGCTGCACTGTTATCAGCAGCTTTTAACTTCCATTCAGCAGAGTATATGATAGTGTTCTGTTATTGTATTGCAATGTTCTGGATCTTGAATGCACCAGACATGGAGTTAAGGAAAATTCTGTTTTCAGACTTGGAATGGACATGTCCTAAAGAATGTGCTTGGGGATCCACCTGCTCAGAAGTGGGATGTTGGGCCAGCCCGCCGGCGCAGTGGTTGGATTTCCTCTTGCTGACGTAGCGACCCGGGTTCGGGAGCAGCTTGGAAGCTGGAGGCCGGCTGGGAGAGGGCTTGAGCCCTAGGGACTGCCTGCCCTCCGGGGGAATCTCAGAGCCCGTTTCTTGACTGACCTCAGGTGGAGACCCGAGGTGTAGCAAGGCCGATGGCAGAGAAAGAAGGGGCATATGCCAGATGTCGGCCAGCTTCTTGACGCCAGGGACATGGCATCGTCGCAAGAAAGAACACCGAAAAAGCACCTTGCGGGTTCTCTTCGTAGACGGAGCACTAGGCCCCAACCCTCTATGCCCCTGCCTGCCCAGAGACAGCATCTCGACTTAAAAATTCCGTGAGTCTCGGGTGTATAGGGCCCCTCCTTTTGCATTCCCCTGGGGGTAAACCAAGGCTTCATGGGGGATGGACTGCTCTGGTCTACAGGCAGGTGAGCGAGGGCTGAAAAGGCCGTAAAAAAGTGACTCCCAAAGAGAGGGGGACCGCAGGGGAGAGGGGGAGTAAAAAAAAAAAAGAAGTGGGATGTTTGCTTAATGCTTCCTCAAAGAATGTGCTTTGAGAGTTAGCAAAATGGGGACGCTGCACAGTGCATTTCATTGTGAACTGCGGTGGTGGAGCCTGATCTTAGTACAGAGATCATAACCTAAAGCAAACACATTAACACAAATAAGTTGACTTTTTTGTGAAGGGGAAGTGACCATCTCCTGGGGAAACATGGAACTGGTCACCCACCATGCATGCATCTCATACCATGTCCCTTACGTCCCTAATGGGCAAATTGGATAGATTAAATTGCTTTCCCATACTGTCTCCCCTTCCTCTGTACCATCTATCGTCCTCCATCCATCTCTCTCTCTCCCCTTCACTCTATTTAAACCCCATAAAACTCCTCCCCTGCTCCTGCTAACCATCTTCTTGAACCCTTCCTTACCCTTGCCTGGCTTTTCACCACCCCATACATCTCCCTCTTCCCTAAGCTCATAGCTCCAGCAACATCACTTAGTTTATCAACCTGTGTCGCCTTCTTTTTTCAGCACCAGCTCAGCCTCATGTCTCTCTGAAACTATGCACTTGTTGAGTTTGCACAATTTGCAGAAATGATTTGTATGCTCTTTGTCTTCCGTATACAGTGTTTTGCCATTTTGTCTGTACTGCAGTCAATGTATGCTCTTCAGCTTATTGTCACTGTAACCACGTAATTAGACTGGTTGTATTTTATTTGTATTTGTGCTTCTCCCCTTCCCCTTCCCTCCAGGTTGTAGCCGGGAAATGAGCCTCGGCTCAGTGTGCCTCTGTCAGTTACCAGTTTTTAAATAAATAAAAATAACTGTGAGTTTTTACCTGCTGCCAGAATCCGTGTATCTATGTATGACCCCTGAATTGTACTGGAGTCCCAGTGAAGGTAACCACTTGCATGCCCTGCCAGTGGAAGGCTAATGTGGCATCTATGACAGTGGGAGGGTGGGGGAAACCCCTTGTACAAATGGACATTTTGATCAGGAAGACTAATATATTAAGTTTCAGTTGTACATCCAGTGCTGAAGTTCTTAGCTGGTATAGTCCCACACCTCTAGTGATGCTAAGTAATGTGTAGCTGTGCAGTATTTATTTATGTATTTATTGAAAATTAGTGACCAAGAAAAGCACATGGACTCTTCATTTCCAGGTGCGGCCCAGAGGGAAGGGGCGCAGGGAGACAAATACATTCAGTAAAAAAGTGTAATGAATGTTAACAAAACAATGCACTGGCAAAATGACCTAACAAAAGTCAAAATAAACAGTAGGCAGGTACAGACAATATGAACAATTCAGGGCACTATAAATAGTGGTAGATTAACAAACAAGGTGTCCAGTGAGGTGGTACTGGCAATAAAAACACAAAAACATACAACTGTGGTGCAGTCGGTAAAGAGTGAAGAAAGGGTATTTGGGAATTACTGGAAGCAGGGTAGACTTTCAGGTCGCCAGTATAAATTAACTGACGGTGCACAGAGGTCACAAAAAACACAAGAGACAGTGAGGACTCAGAACAGACTAGCCAGGGCAAGAGCAAGAGGGAGCGAAGAGGAGTTTAAGTTGATGCTTGAGTGAATGATAGGAGGACAGATAATTTGCAGGGAAAAGCACATTCCTGGTGGAGAGAAGACAGGAGGAGAAAGCGGAATGCATGGCAGCAGATTTGGAGTAGGGAATGGAGAAGGTGCAGTAGTCCCTAACGTGAACAGTATAGGAGGTGGAAGGGACAGAAGAGAAGTAAGGAGGGAGGGAGAGACAAAAACCAGTATTCAGAAAGAAAAGCACAGTGTATAAGCAAGGACCCTGGAATTCTGCGGTTGCGGAATTTTCCGTAGAATTTACATCATGCTGCAGAATACATGTTGTGCCACAGAATTCATCGTTTTTGGTGAATTTCCATTCAGATGTACTGTTTTTTCATAGTGTCAGGCTTTGTTTCCCATCTTGTTTATCCTGAAGCCCCTCCTCTATGCTCATCATATGATGTCATTGATGACATCACATAATATTTAGCCAATGGCAGAACTGTGTTCTGCCAGAGAGATAAATAAATCATGTTGCAGAAATCAGAAAATGCTGCCGCAGAAACCAAGAAGCCCTGCCGCAGAAATCAGAAAATTATGCTGCAGAGCACTAGGTGCCCTGTGTATAACGCAGTATATTAGTGTTCTTTTTCAGTTTGTAGTGTGGTTATAAATTCAGAACATACAGTATCCCTTTTCATAGATCCAAGATAAAATGGATTTTCAAAATGTTCCATCATGGATCTAGCTGTCCTGTTTTCAGAGACCATCTTTTAGATGTTCTAACAGCGTCCCTAAATTGGATGCAGGACTTCCTGCAGTTGCATCAGAAAGTATGCTAATCTCTGATTTGTGTCGTTTTTCTGACGCAAGGTGTTGCAAATCATGGCAAATACCATAAACTGCCTGCAGCCCTTTAAAAAAGCTGTGGGTAGCTTGTGTGCAAGTGGTCTGACATAGACACTGGCAGATCCTGGTACCATGTCTGCCTTGGATATTCTGAAAATCTGACCTTTACTCTTTTAGTGGTTTTAAGGTTGGTGAGTTCAAGATATTTTGATTCTTTACCTCAAAGCTGTTTTTAAATGAAATCAAAAGCTTCCTAAAATAATATTGTTTATGAGGCACCATAACAGGAAAAAGTGCTACAGTCATGATGAAGAAACTTGATTATCTCATAATTTAATATAGTTGCATGTAAATATTATTACATATGTGCTTTCACATGTTATTCTTTTTAGAGCACAGTGGCAAACAGAGAAAATTAAACTGGAAGAAATAAATACTAAATATGCAAGCAGTTTGTCAGAAGCTGCAAAACGAGCCAGAACTGCAGAGGTAAGAAGCCCAGCTTTTAATTATGGTGTGTAGCACTTTAATGGACAACCAGGCAGTAGAATGTCATACTATGTACAGTGTGTAAGCAATAGGACTCAACAGGATATTGGTTGTACAGGTCTACCATACACCCAGGGGCATAGTTATCAATTTATTATTTTATTTATTACAAGTTTTATTGGGAAAGGCCTACAGAGCTGAGTAGCGATTGCTTCCAGAAGCATCCAGGTGGAAAAGGTATACCGAGTAGTACATACACAGCAGTACACCATGGCAGTAATACACAATGAGAGACAATACAACAACATAATTAGAGGGCAACAACTATGCAGATCCTAGCGAAATACGAAAGCTAGATAATAAATGTAGCAAACAACAAAGGCTCAGCAGAAATACAGCTGTACTGTACAATACAGTAATATGAAAATGTTACTATAGTGCAACTGGCCAAGTAGCTGACTGCAGTAGAGGTACATTAGCATTTTTTTGGTGGGGGGGGGGGGAGATCAGGTGCAGGAGCAGACATGTGTTTGGCCAAGTGTCTTTTTTCCCCCTAAAACTGCATAGAAGCATAGAAGATGTTGGCAGAAAAGAACCTCCTGGCCCACCTAGTCTGCCCTAAGGTGTGTACCTACTATGCTGCCATAAACCATAATTGATTTCTGGCCTTACCCCTCCACCAGCCCTGTTACTAAAGTCCTCCTGTGTCTGTTACTTTCATGCTTGAAACCTGTTACTGTTCCGGTACCCACCACCAACTCTGCTGGGAGGCTGTTCCAGATGTCCACCATCCTTTCTGTAAAGTATTTTCTCACATCCCCTCTAAGTCTCCCCCCTCCCAGCTTCATATCATACCCCCTTGTCCTTGAGCATCTCTTTCTGTGCAAAATGCCACCCTCCAGCACCTTATTGATACCTTTGAGGTATTTGAATGTTTCTGTCATGTCCCCTCTTTCTCTCCTTTCCTCGAGAGAGTACATATTTATATCCCTGAGTCTTTCCTCATAGGGCTTTTGATGCACCATTTTGGTTTCCCTTCTCTGTACTGCCTCCACCCGATCTATGTCCATCCTGAGATGGGACCTTCAGAACTGGACACAGTACTCCAGGTGGGGCCTCACCATTGACCTATACAAAGGTATCACTACCTCACTCCTCCTGCTGGTGATTATACCCCTCCCTATGCACCCCAGCATTCTGTTAGCTTTTCCCACTGCCTTATAACACTGATTTGCTACCTTTGGGTCATTAGATATGGTGACCCCCAGATCTGTTTCCTGTTTTTTGTTTAATACCTCCCCACCTAAATTATTCATTGCCCTTGGGTTTCTGTGCCCCATGTGCATTATTTTGCACTTTTTGGCATTGAAGCCCAGTTGCCAAACCCTTGACCAGTCTTCCAGCTTTTTCAGAACTTCTCATTCACCCCCCCCGGCATGTCCACTCTGTTGCAGATGTTTGTGCCATCTGTGAGCAGGCATACCTTTCTTGGCAGCCCACTGCAATGTCACTAATAAAAAAGACATTGAAGAGGACCGGTCCCAGTACCGACCCCGAGGGTATCACATTGCAACAGTGATGGGAATACAGTGAAGATCATCACAGCGATATGTTTGGCATTTCGCTGTGATGGTCCACTGGAATCCTGACATTGTTGCCTCCTGGGTGTTTGCCCCCTCCCTGAACCAACTCCAACTTGGAGCTGGTTAATTAAAGTGCCGGGGGGTGGGGGGCAAAGCCCCACCCACCAAAAACACAGGTTCCCCCAGCGACAGCACAACACCAATTGGTGGTGTTGTGCCATCACTGTGCTGACGGTCGACAAATTCCGTGTCGCTGCGGAATGGTGGAACCCCCCCCAAGACACCCCACAAGTTACCTTACCGTACCTTCTTCTGAGTTAACTCCATTTGCCACTACCCTCTGAGTTCTGTTACTTAGCCAACTTCTGCTGCTACTATCTTTTGACCCACTCCCAGGCTGCCCAGCTTGTTTACCAGTCTTCTGTGTGGAACAGTGTCGAAGGCCCTACTGAAATCCAGGTAGGCCACACCCACCGCTCCTTCCTGATTCACCTCCATGGTGACTCAGTCAAAGAACTCTATCAGGTTTATTTGGCAAGCAGGGGTGTAGCCAGTAATTTTAAACTTGTACTCGATAGGTGAAGGAACTGTTGCCCCCACCCCCCATAAACACAAACAAAAAGATGTGCTGCCCCACCACACAAACACTGCCTCCCCCACATTTCAGCTAACAATCTGTAGTAAGGCAATGATCCTGATAGATTCACATTTTATTTTATCTCACACACACACACACACACACACACACACACACACACACACACACACTACCAGTTAGGCAGAAGTTGCATGGCTTTTAGTTACACTTTTTAGGATTCATTGTGATAAGCCTCTGTACCACATTAAGGTAGCCAGCCTTACAGAAGGCCATTCACACCAGTACCCATGCATACATACTTCATCAGGTCATTCATACAGTCATGGCCTCTAAGTTGGGCACCCACACATCTTCCAAAGATCATTCACAGACTCACACTAAAGCATCCAGGAAGGGGGAAAAACAGTTATTCAGGTATATCAGGCTCTGTTAGTGTTTGTTGCCCTGGCCTGAGGCTTATGTTGCCCCTAGGTTTTCCAGATTTTACTATACTCAGCAGAGTACACTGAGTATGCCTGCCAACACCCATGTTGGCAAGATCCCTTCACCTCCACTGGTTATTAGTTATTCGATAATCCTTTCTTTAAGTAGTGTTTCCATAACCTTGCCCACCACCGAAGTCAGGCTTACAGGTCTGTAGTTTCTTGCCTCCTCCCTATTTCTACTTTTGTGTAGTGGGACCACATCTGCCCTTCTCCAGTCTCCCGGAACTTTCCCCATATCCAACAATAGAGTGAACAGAGCCATCAGAGGCGCAGACTCCTTTAGTTCTTTCAGTATCCTGTGGCGAAGTCCGTCTGTCCCCATTGCCTTGTCTACCATCAGTTTTGCTAGCTCGCTGACGACTCCCTTCTCCATAAAAGAGCTAGTGTCCACTTCCCTTCCCTTAATGCCCTTTTCCCCTATCTGTGGGTTGTTACCTACCCCTTCCTTTGTGAATACTGAACAAAAGTGCTCTGAGTGCCTGCTTTTTTCCCCTTACTTTCTTGGCTACTTTCTTGGAGAACCATATCAGTGTCTATTTTTCTCTTCTTTCTCTTTTTCTTTTTAACCTCCCTGCACAGAGTTTAGTTGCCCTCTCAACAATGGCCTTCCTTGTTTTTGTAAATGTTTCCCTCTACCCCATCCATTTTTCCTATTTCTGCTAGGGCTTCCCTGAGGCAGTCTCCAGTTTTCTTGAAATTGGCCCTGCTGAACTCCAGGACCCTCGTTTTAGTGTGGTTAGATTCTGGCCCAGTCTTTATGTTGAACCACACCATACGGTGATCGCTGGTCCCCAGGTGGCTTCCCACAGTGACATCAGCAACACTGTCCCTGTTTAACAGTACGAGTTCCAGTATTGTCCCCTCACAAGTGGGTTCTTTAACTAATTGCCTGAGGAATGCCCCCTGCAGGGATTCTAGTATTCCCCTACTTATAGTTGTTGCTGCAGCAGGGAGACTCTGTTCCACATCTGGTAGACTGAGGTCGCCCACTAGCAATACCTCACCCTTGTTAGATATTGCTTGCATTTCTTCTATCAAATCTTTATCTCCCTCCTTCCCCTGTGCTGGAGGCCTTGAAGATCTCCCCTGTTCGAATAGTTGCCTTCTCCCTGTTTCCTGGGTGATCCACAGTACCTCCACTTTTCCCTGTTCCCTGGCAATAAACCTATTACAACCAATGCTGTGGCATGTCTTATTGTGCTTATAAAATGTTTGTGAAAATTTAAAAAAGATACATGAAACTACTGCAAAATTATAACAATGACAATTTTGGGTGCGATAGTCCCTTTGGCTGTCACCAGAGGGTGCTAGTGTGGTGTTGCTACTACTGTGCTGATGCTGTGTGTCTTCATGGTCTTTTTATTGTTGACGGGGGTGGGTGGGGTGGTACAGGTGTGAACCTAACTCCAACCACACAGGATTCAGCAGAAATCCTTGTGAGACTGAAATGAAACAGAACTGTGGGGGGGGGGGGTCCAAGATGACGATGGGATACCTGCCATGCTAAAGAGCTCTTACCTCTAAACTTGGATTTTCACTATTATGAGGAGAATTATTATATGAAAATCAGCACTGAGGAGAACCCAAAAAGATGCAAAATTAGCAAAAAAAGAAGAGGCAGTCTTTGTCTTCTGACCAAGAAACATCCCTTTGGGCTTTGTAACTGAAGCACTTGGTCTCAGGAAAGAACCTCCCGGAGAACAGACACCAACAGGAGAGTGGAGCTCACCAACAGCTGTTGATAGTTCTGCAGGCACCGACCTGAAGACAAAAGAAAGCTAAAAATCCCCACAGCTGTCTATCAGCATTTGTGAACCCCTTCAAGCAAAGAGGTCTATCAAGTGGAATGACCACAGAAAATTTGAAGCTGTGTCAATCAATGACTTACCTGTCCTGCTAGAATTGTACTGAATTCTTGTTAGACATTGGCTCTGATAGATAAACATGCATCATGTACTCTGGTGAAACTTCGGAGTTGTCCTCCAACATGTCCAGCAGTGCCAGCATACATTATATGAAAACTCTCAAATGTCCTTGGGCATCTCAGGATCATCACTATCCAAGTTCTTGATGTCACATTTATGCCTGATACTGGCACCATGAGAAGACTGATAAGATGGAGGAGGACTATGACTAGTAGATTACTAATATGCATCTTCCTGCTGGGTTCTTCAATCTGTTTTTCCTGCTCTATCTTAAGTGTACATGTAACATTTTCTGTTTGATGCAACAGTTTCTGTTTGATAAATCTCATGCATCTGGAGAAAATAAACTTGTCTTTATATCTGGGGTCCAGAAGTGTTGCCTGGAAAAATCACTTGTTTGATGTAATTTTGCTAAACCTGTCTGTAATTTATGTAAGAAACATCTCTGCCACTTCTTTAATAAGCATTGCATCCTACTGCTGCTGAGAGGACTCAGATGAACATTGGTCATTCCTCATGCACCACTATTTTTTTGGTCATCGTCAACACCCCCACCAGTATTGCCAAGGCTAACAGTACCCACAGCATTGTTTCACTGTAGAATATCTGAAATACTCACTGTGAGAAGTACCATGCCAAAGGTTGTAGATTCTGCATTAAAATCTTTGGTGATGTGTTCGTATGGTTGCAGAAGCAAGATGAACTTTTGCAGTGCACACTACTGCACCTATGACTGATGTCCACCATAGTCCACATTACTGAATTCCATAGCCCAGGACACATCTTTTTTCCCCACAAGTCTGTCCATCATATGTGGTAGGGCTAGTCATCCTACTTTGGCATCAGAGAGATTCTATTCCTTCTTCTTTTTCAGGCCTGTTGCAACAGTGCCCTTTCTGTCCTATACTGTCCTGTCCTCTCACTGTTCTGTTAGAATGACCACCTGCAGACCCCCCCCCCCCTTCTTTTCTATCTCTGCATTTCCATTTTGGTCTCTCTCCACTTTGCCTTATACCAAATGGCTCGACGTGATAATAATAATAAACATAGTGTGAAGCTAGCTAGCACAGTTTTATTTGTCAGTGTGCAGACAGATGCTTGGGTTAAATATGTGCACATTTAAAAGAGGAGCTATTCTTTTTGTTGAAATGCTGTTGAACAGCACCTAAAATATAATGTGTTTTATTGCCAGAAATGTTGTGCACAGTAAGGTGGTTTGGTGTCTGAGGGGGTCAGATTGGGTGTAGATGAGAGATGCCCTCACTAAGGAAAAGACTGAAGAATACCAGATTTAGTGACTGTGTAAAGTTTCCCTACTATGAGAAGCACTGGAGGGGACAAGAAAAGCCATTCCCTTCCAGGCTAAAGTATGAAAGAGAGTAGGTGTCTTTCTTTCTCCTCTCATGGACTAAGTATATCCTTTGTTGCTTTCATTGATGTGCTGCCCAAAACAAGCCTGCGTCTTTCTATAGTGAAATGCGCTCCTGAAAACAGAGCATCTTACAGATTAAGTAAATTGTGTGGCAGGCAGCCACTCCATTTTGGGGCTTTCAAATTAAAGTTTGGAACTGGCAGGTTGCTCTCCCTTTGGGCTTAAAAGCCCTAAAAATAAGCCATCAGAATGTTTTGAAATATCCACGGCGCTGCTGTAATAAGAGCAGGGGTGCGAGTGGGAGAACAGCATGTAGGCACTGTCACTAAGTGCTGTCGCTCTCTCGTCCCTCGGAAAACTGGTGCAGTACCAAGTTAGTGCTGTGTTGCAGGTCCAAAGTGCGTATGTGTCAAAGTACCTAAATTAATTCTGTGATGCAGGACCAAAAGGGGAGAAAGTGTATAAACCCCTCCCTGAAATTAGCTGTGTAGAGAGCCAGAGTGCCTCAGGATCTTGATGTTGACTGAATCATCAGATAAGGAAGGGTATGCAGTTGTCATGCCCTCATAGCAATTTGAAGCAGGGATGGGAAAGGAATCCTAGTGAGGACAGGAGATTCTGACTGTTGTTTCCTGACAAATACCCTGTATTGCATCATTGGGTTTGAATTCATTTTTGTTTGCCTGGAATCTTGATTCTGAATGGAGCCTGAGAGAAGAATAGACATGCAGTCTTCATGCCCATACAGCAGTTTGAAGCACCGATGAGAGAGGGATCCTAGCAATGTCAAGAGATTCTGACTGTTTCTCCCTGACAAGTGCAATGTAATGCTTTATTTTTCTTTTATTTATTTGTATCCCCTTGTGAACTTTCATTTTTGGAACCTAGTTGAATAAAGCCAAGCAGCAAGCGTGTTGTACTTTACATTGTCCCAAATCACTGTCAGTCTGTTACACCAATGCCCTGAAACACCGTATAAAAGATAGTATCCCACTGTGTGGCAACCTCTTTAAGCAATGCAAAGATGCATTTTGCTTCTGCTGGTAATTATAGAGGAGTTCCGCATGTTTGGGGGCATGATGTTAAAATTTGGTGATGTCTTTTAACTGTGCAGGTTTATCAAGCACATGACCCATCAACAGATTTAGTGCATATGCAAAACAAGTTGTATGACTGAAATCCTTATCACTCATTGCCTTCAGCATGATACTGCCACTGTCAGTCACAGAGATGCCCACATTCTGATCGTGTGTGTATTTGTATATTTCTAGCAGTGATTGGATGAATGGCAGAATGTTTTCCTCCCTGAGCTTCATCTTCATCATTAAAAGAATGCCCCAGGTTGAAGTTACACAACCAGTTGTCATACAGAGAGAGTCAGTGGATCGCAGTGGTTGAGTAGACAAGCAGCAATTGGTCCTGCCCATGGCCTTTAAAGATTTGGTACTGAGGTCCTTCCACAATCACATGGGGCACCTCGGTATTGACAGAACTTTCGACCTGATACAATCTCGCTTCTATTGGCCCAAGATGGGGGCCAATGTTAAGCACCATGTAAAGACCTGCAGTCATTGCCTGCAAAGGAAAGCCCTGCCTCAGAGGGCTGCTCCCTTGTCAATATTACTACCAGCACCCCCATGGAACTGGTCTGCATAGACTTTTTGTGTTTAGAACCTGATCAGCGGAATATTGGCAATGTGTTAGTGGTTACAGATCATTTCACGTGGTATGCACAAGCTTTTCAAGCCAAAGATCAAAAAGCCTCTATCGTGGCCAAGGTGCTAGTGGAAAATTTCTGTGTCCACTGTGGTGCCCCCCAGCAGATCCACTCTGAACAAGGCAGAGACTTTGAAAGTCGGCCAATCAAAGAAATGCTCTCTCTGTGGGGGGATGCGGAAGTCAAGAACCACCTCCTATCACTTGCAGGGGGACCCGCAACCAGAATGTTTTAACCGCACCCTTCTAGACTTGCTGGGCACCCTCCACCCAAAAGACAAGCGTAAGTGGAGCCAGCAGATTAGCACCTTGGTACACGCGTACAGTTGCACCAAAAATGGCGCTACTGGGTTCTCCCCCTACTGCCTCATGTTTGGGAGGGAGGCCTGCCTGTCAGTTGATGTCTGTTTTGGGGTCTCTCCAGATGGGGTCTGAGCAGAAAACTAACTGCAGTATGTACAGAAACTGAAAGCTCAATTGAACCATGCATATCAACTGGTCCAGACAATGGCCACTAAAAGAAATCTTGCCAGCAAAGAGGGGCACAACAAGAAAGTAAAGGCTCAAGAGCTACGGCCCGGAGACCGTGTGTTGTTATGCAATTTGGGACTATATGGCAAGCACAAAATTGCTGCTAAGTGGCACCATCTTCCTCATGTAGTAGTTGGAAAGTTGGATGATCTACCAGTATACAAGGTACGACCAGAGAATAACTCCAAAGCTGTCAAGACCATGCACCGTAACCCTTGCTTCCTGTTGGCCAAGTTATTATTGAAGCTGAGCCAGCAGACATTGCCTCCCCAGGGCCGGTGACTCGTGCTGCTGCAAAAAAGAGACAGAGTCAACCTACCCCAGTAGTTACAGAGTTAAGGTTTCCCCCGCAGCAGGCCCAGAATGATAATGACTGTCAGTCCACCTCTGATGATAGTGAGTGTGACAATGCCTATTAACCCTCCTATGAATTGAGTCAGCTGTTTTGAGGTAACCCTATGACTAATTATGGGGATGAAGCTGGGCCTTCTGGACTGCCTAACCCCCTCAACTTCATACTTGGCGCCAAAGCTTCCTGAAAGTGAGGTGCAAAGCATCGCATCTGAGGTTGCGGATTCTTTGTGTTTTGTGGAACTGTGTGAATTGCCCAAAGAAGGGGCTGATGGTCTGAGTCTCCCTGGTGACACACCGGAACTTGAACAACAATATGAGAGTGCTGACAGCTCCCCTTCAGTGCCACAAAGCCTAATTGTGCCAGAACCTTCTCTAAATGAGCCAAGTGTTGTGGAAACAGAGCCTACAGAGCAAGGAGCTGACAGTGCTCCCAGTTTGGACATTCCCATCCATGCAGAGGCACCCCTCATGACTGACGAAAGCTCTAAAGTTAGTGCTGAAAGTACAGAGACTGTGGTTGTTCCCCCAGAAAGATTGGCAGAGCTGTCAAGCCAGTATTGCAGTTCAGTT
The DNA here is from genome assembly GCA_016271365.2 of Neoceratodus forsteri. NCBI lineage: Eukaryota > Metazoa > Chordata > Ceratodontiformes > Ceratodontidae > Neoceratodus > Neoceratodus forsteri. Next base: position 185,313,628 of record CM057459.1, on the reverse strand, counting down.
ATGATTCTCCTGGGAGGCCAGTGGATTTGCCTCTCAATGTGATTCACAAAGGTGTTTATATTTCTCAGATCTCACTACCCAAACTGAGCTTAATGGCCAAGTCCAGGTTGTTTGTTCTTCCTTCTCAGTATGGTGCCCCTGCCCCATCCAGCCCCAAGTTAGCTGATAGGGAAGGGCCCCCTCCTACATTGTTTAATGTACAGGAAGTTATAACATGAATCAGTATCGTGATGTTACAAGTATGTTAATCATAGTGGAATCAGTATTACGTGTATAAAATGTGCATACGCATTGTCATTATGGATATAGTATTGTGAAGTGTAGTGAATATGTATAGTAAAGTAATATGTTTGTTAACTGATGCATGATGGTACAGACTTGACGCCGACACCAAGTTTTCTCCAGGCAGGGAAGGATGTAACTCCCCTACAAATGGGGTTCCCGAAAAGTCTTCCTTGAGGTTGCTTAAATGCTCACTGCCAGGCTGGTGCCCTGCATTTTAGCAGTTTAAATGTATTGCCAGAGTGTGCCTGCATAGCCTCTGTGTACTGTCTCTTTACGAGCTGCCTGGATTGCAGTCATAATTAATCTGACAGGGAGCTCTGTTAGAAGATGTAGTTGTTTGCTGATCATTTGTTGGGGTAGTAATAATATTGCAGTTTGTTCTAAACTGTTTTCTTTGCAGCATAGAAAGTTCTGTTTGTTTCCATCATCTTGGTCCTGGACTGCAAAATGGGCCAATCAGTGCATTTGGGACTCTAAAATGGAGCTTGCCTATAGGGGCTTGGAGGGGCCAAAACTTGTAGGAATTGTAGATCTTCCTGAACTAAGTCTCCATCACTCATTCACACTAATGGGAAAGCGCCAGAGGCACTAGGACCAAGGGGGAGGCAAACTTTTTCAGAGGGGGAGGCGCCGAGACAGGACCACACACGCGTGGCACCGCGAGACTAGCTCACGCCTGTGTAGGCTATCTCGGCGTCGACCCTCCAACCACCTCAGTTCCTTTTCTCCTGCCGTCGAGTACGCTTGGATGTCGACGTCGCTCGTCTGCCAGAGTCAAAGTTTTCGTCTATACAACACTAGCTTTTAGTGTTTAATTTAATATTTTAATAGTAGTAATTTCTTATTTTACAAACAAGAAAAGATTATGAAGAAGAAAAAGAAATCCTCACCTGCCATCAACATAGTCATCCTTAGACAGCAGCGGTGACAGTAGGAAGACTTTGTTTGAAAGTTGTTATGGCAGAAGGCTGTGTCCAGTTCGCCGCACTTTGATGAACGGGGGGGGGGTTGGGGTCCGACTACGAACAGTCCTGTGCTCGGGGGACAGTCCACCAAAGCCATGCGATTCCGGGTATCTGGCTCCGCTTAACCTCGAGCTCTTCTTCCTCGCTGGGGGAAGAAGAATTGGTGCCAGGTTGCCCTCTGGTATGTCTGCACGAGGATTGTTCATCGAAAGGGCGATAGGCCTGAACCGACTTTGGTGGGTCCCCCCTGGCCCTGCTCCTAATGACCACATTCTTCAACTCTGGATTCCATCTCTGTCCTCGTTGGAGCTCCGGTGAGCAATTTCACCTTGGGGCCACTCCTGTGGAGCAGGGGGTTCGACTTATCCAGTTTTCCTGGCCAGTGTTCCTGATTTCTGGGCCTCCGAGCTTCGGAACTGCTGGACCTGAGTCGGGTCGATTGGATCACGATGGGCGCAGTGCCCTCTTGGTGCCTTCACCATTGTGTCAACCCCTCGTATCTACCCCCCTCTGTCTTTCCATGCAGGGTCCGGCACGGGCACCACCTTTTTCCTTCTCCCCTTCTCCTCGGGATTATCCATTGGCATGCTGGCGCAGTGCCCAGTGCCATGGGTGGTGCTGCAGGTCCGGCGCCATGGCCGCTGTCTTTGGCATCGGTGCCGTAGATGGCACCACTGGTGTTTTGGTCGGTGCTGGGAGTTGGCGCTGTGGTCGACGCCATGGCTTGGCACCATGGTCGGTGCTGTTGGCTCTGTGCAGCACCATGGCTTGGCGCCGTTGGCTCTGTGCAGTGCCATGGGTGCTGTGGTTGCTGCCTTTGTTGCCGGTGCCACTGGCAGTGCCGTGGGTATCTTGTGGTGCTGCGGATGCCTATGGGGACTGCCACCCATGGGTGCCACGGATGGGGTGGCACCATGGGCAGCACCAGCACCCGTGGGTGGCACAGCAGACACCCATAGGTGCCATGAGTATCTTTGGTGCCATGGGGTGCCACAAGTATCATAAGTGCCTTCAGGTGCCATTGCTGTCAAGAGTGCATGGTACCATGGGTGTTGGGGGTGCCCTCGGGTGCTGTTGCTGCAATGGGTGCCAGGGGTACCTGCGTGTACCACCACAGGTGCCCTAGGGTGTCACCCAGGTTGGCATAGGCACTGCTTGGTGCCCTCCTATACCACGAGTGATGCTGGTGCTCCAGGGGTGCCAGTTGGTGCTGTCTGGCAGAACTAGTGATGGATTTCCTTCTGCAGACCTTTTCTTCCGAGGGACTTGTGGCAGGATGTTTCCACAGAATGAAGTCGTGTTCTGCAGATTATTTTTTCCACACATTTTAGTGGGTGGCGGTCTGCATGGGATTTTGTGACATCCAGTGGTTGTCCACTGATGGAACTCTTCTGTTCTGTTCTGCCAGCGGAATCTCTCATTCTGCTCAGCACTTTCTTGGCTCCCTACATGGTGCCAAGCTCCTCAACATCCTTCCTGGTGGCTGAGTCTGTAGTGGCTCTGACCAAGACCTCCCTTAGGGGTCCTTCTGGGGTAGACATGCATCTAGATGAGTCTCTCCCTGTCCTTCTGGTCAGTGATACAGTGAATGGCTCATCTTGTATACTGAAGGGCATGCCCTCTCTATCATCAGAGTCTGTGATGGAAGATCTTTTCAGTAGTTCCTCAGTAATGGGGTCCCCCATAGTATTCAGACTGCATCCGTGGACCATACACCTCTGCGTCTAGACTCTTTCAATCATCAGGACAATTACACTCTGTGGAACATTCTAATTCAATGGTCAGGAGCCACACAGACTCTTCCGCTCCTTTGATAGGGGTATATAGTCCCCTTCTGATACTGCCCCTTCAGTGGCTTCTTCGGCACAGGTGGTTAACATCTGTTCAGCTGTTTTTATTAGTCTGGTCACGATTTCAGTTATGGATGCTCGGGCTCCTCCTGCCCATCAGAGGGATGACATCTTCATCATTTTTGTATCAGGCAATCCTTGCGAAATAGCAGCCTGAAACCTTGTCAGGCTTGGACTAATGATTAAAAAAAAAAGTTAGAATTATCATAGCACAGGGTCTAGTCGAAATAACCCGATACCACACTTTTGGATCTGGTCAGGTTCCGCCTCAGCCCCTGAGGTGGTCGTCTCTAAAACTACAGTAAAGAGTACCTGATTTCTTCTACCCCTAGGGGCAGTCCGATCCAGTGGAGGTATGGGTCATCTCTTTTTTTTCTCTAAAGAGAGATTTCTCTTATTCCGATATATTTCCTAGAGCTAGGTGACTGCCCAGTCTGTTGGTCCCCTTTTTTTTTTTAATCAGGCTTTCTTCTCTTGATCAGAGCCTCGCAGCAACATAAGTGATTCTCAGCGAATCGGAACTCTGGTTCCTGCTTCCTTACTTGCTTCAACTTAACAGACAACATGCTCCTTTCCTGACCATAGGTCAAACAGTTCTTTTTCTGAGATGGCCTCTCAAATATTCACACCTTTGGTTCCTGCGCATTGGTTCTGTGCCAGTCGCTCACCAAGCTGTCCTCTCCGAGTGTGTGATGGAGCTATGAGGTTTGTTTTTTCTGCAAAGCAAACTAGAGACCTTTCTACTCCCTTCAGGGAGGCCAGAGTGAGTAGTGCCTCACCGCGTTGAGTCACTTCTGCCACTATTTCAGTCACTTTTCGATGAATGGGTTAGCCCTAACTTGGTCCTGCTGTGTCCCTCCTTGACGCACATTTGCTTCTATTTGTCTTAGAAATCCAACCCCTGTTTTTTTCTGTCGGAATGTTTTTCTGCAGCGAACACGTCTTCCTGTACACTTTTCCTTTCTTCCCTGAGTTCAGAGACTGCTACTACAGTGGCACACACAGGGGCAGGATGATTCCTTTTTGGAATATGAAGTGGGTAGGATCTGGTTCTTCTAGACCACCACAAGAGGCTTCTAAGTTGTGCTAGGCCTTCCATGAGGAAGGTTTAACTGACTAGGTGGAAACCATTCTCCTTGATGGTCTAACCCCACCTGGACCCCCTTTTGCTCACCAAGTAAGGGGTTCAAGTGCTCTTTTCAGTCTACCCTGAACCAGTGGACTTTACCTCTGGCTCCTTCAGCTCCTGACATTCTTTTGCGTTAGATCAGTACATGACTTTGACACTATTAATTTTGGTCCTATACCAAACTGTGAAGCCGGGTTTTCACCACTCTCCTAGAGTGGTTGCAGCTTCCTGGCAGAGTTTCATTTTGTGTCCATTGCAGTCGTCTACAAAGTGGTGAGTTACAACTCAAGCACTTATCTTGTAAGCACTATATTTTAGATGCTCTTTCCAAGACACCTCTTTTTATTAGCAGGACAGTCCTTGGCCATCCTTTCTGAGTGAACCCTATCTCCTCCACCCTACTCAGGGTTGTTGGTTTTAGCTCGGTACTCTCCCATTAGTGTGAATGAGTGATAGAGACTTAGTCCAGGAAGATGTGGAAATTACGTACTTACCGTAATTTTTGATCTTCTTGAACAGTCTCCATCACTCATTCACATGCCCACCCACCATTCCCTGGGTTCACTCGTTTTCTTTCCTGATCTTCACAGTCCTATGGTTCATGCTGTGAAGACATTGTTCTTTGACCCTTCTTGCAAGGGCCATCTGGGCCCTCTCAGGCCCAGAAACTCAGGATAAGTTATTTTCATTAGTTACACTGCACCTCCTCAGTTGAAAAAGTACTGAGGCGGTTGAAGGGTCGACGCCGAGATAGCCTACACAGGCGCGAGCTAGTCTCGCGGTGCCGCGCATGCATGGTCGTGTCTCGGCGCTGACCCCTCTGAAAAATGTTGGCTCCTGCTTGGTCCTAGTGCCTCTGGTGCTATCCCATTAGCGTGAATGAGTGATGGAGACTGTCCAAGAAGATCAATAATTACAGTAAGTACGTAATTTCCATTTTTGGGCTTTTGGCACCTAAAATAATCTGGAGGGGGAGCCCTTGTTGTGACCGACAGACAGATCACCCAACCAGACCTTTTGGATCTTGGGGAAAGTCCCACACTGCTTGCAGTTTCAGTTAGATCTGAGTTGGGAAGTGAAGAAGTAACAGCTCGAGATAGTTTGAGCAGCAGTTCTTAGTGGATTCGCGTGGGAGAACTGTGGAAAGGCCTGAGTTTGGCCTGCATGCCTGCCTGCTGTTCCTGAGAGGGAACTTGTGCTTTTTTTGGACTGAATCCGAATTTGGAGAGTGAATTAAGCCACTGAATTGTGACCAGGCTTTAACCTGAAGAAGACCAAAGATTTGCTGAATGCGATCGGCCTGTCAGGACTTCCAGCCACCTCTGAACTCCCAGATTGTGCAGAGACTCTGTAATTGCAACCGGAGAGCCATTTACCTGGTACAATGGAAATTCCTTACATGTGAATGTGCTGTGTGCTTATAGTGGGTCATGATTTGGTTCCTCACTGTGTGTCTGAACTGTGTTCTGCTTGCTGGAGGCTGTGTCCATCTCCACGGACTGAATCCGTGTCCATTTCCGTTTGTCTGGCTCTGCTACGCTGACCCAGCAAGAATACCTGCTACGCAGAGAAAGTCATCGACGAGAGACCAGCCTGGGGATAAGCCCCCTGCTCAACGGCTTGAACAGGAACAATGCCTCGGTGAATCCTGTGGGCCCTGCTTCTCCGGGCACTCCAGCTCAACAGCCTGCAGTCTTGATTTCATGCTGCCTGTGTTCAGTATTGGGTATCGTGAGTAAATATCAGGGTAGCTCCCTGCAACGACAGCTAAATCTAAAACTGTCGTCATCTGATTGTCTTGTTGCCTTTTCTTTCATGAACTGAGCCTCCGGCTCCAGATTGCAAATAGTGTGTGTTGTGCATGTTGCTTTCTTCCATCACAGGGCCCCAACCAGCTGCAACATTCCTGGCTAGCATACCATTTTTCACACCTGGGTACCCAGAGTGTGTGACTGTGTAGGGACTCTGAACTGCATGCATAACTGTCTGATTAATGTTGCTTTTAAGCAAATCAACCTGATTATGCCCCTTCCTTGTTCAAGTCCCCTGAATAAATCAGATTTAACTTTGTTTGCATTTAACCTGACTGTGGTTCCAGTTTGTGCCAGAAGTATTGAACTGTTGCTATTTGCTGTGTTTAACCTTGTTTTACAGGGGGTCCCCAGGGTCAAGCTAGATGAACCAGCCCTGGTGGTAAGTGCAAACAGCGTGGGTAATTGCCTAGTGAATAAGGGTCATTGTGAAAGTAATTATTGTATATTGTTCAGGCCACTAGAAGGGAAACAGGGGGGTTAGGGTTACAGTGTCCCACAGGGCTGTGCCCAGGTTAGCTTGACCACTAACAATCCTGACCTCGGGTGGAGGCACCCGTTTCATTACCCAGACTCCTTAACCTGCTACTAGTCAAGCACGCAGGGGTAGTAGCCCTTGGGATAGTGCCACCAAGGGTTACATCAGCACAGTTTTTGACCATGCCCATTCTCTGGTGTCCGCATTACATGATTTTTGACTGTGCTGTTCTTTCGACGCAGTTTTGATCTAGTTCCGACAGCAGGAGTAACTAAAATCAAAGGTCTGGGCCCAGGTTACAGCCCCCCTCCAATAAACTTGTAAGTCATGACTTACTTGGAGTATGCTTTCCTACACCAGTGTGGGCCATGACCCCTCTCACCAATGAGCTGTGTCATTCATACCAAACTTAGATAATAATGTGACAGTTTAGTACTGGCATGCAATGACTAGCAATCTCAATTTTTTTATTACAGGTTCACTACCAGTGCTGAAAGAACAGCTGCTGGATCTAGCTCTGGCTGGTGGTGGTTGCACTCCTTCTGAAGCAGCACCGATTTCAGAAGGGGGCAACAGCTGGCTTCTGCCACTGTGGCTGGAATTCCTGAAAAAAAAAAACATCTTATCCCAAGACTTCTTATGTCTGACTCTCTTTGCTGACCCTCAGTTGCACTCCGACCTGAGTGGAGATTGGAAATGGGCCAGGCTGTGAGGAGGACACCATGCTCATGTTTTAAATGATTGGCCAGAATACTCGTTCCCAAAGTTTGAGCAGACTGACCCAGACTGATGCTGTTATCACTCTGCTTGCAACAGGTTTTTGGTGGATTTGTCATGTCCAGCCAGAATACTTGTTCCCAACGTTTTAGCAGACTAACCCAGACTGATGCTGTTATCTCTCTTTTTGCAACATGTTTTCAGTAGACATGTCATGTCATCCGTAACATAATCCCACACTGCAGAGGATCTGTTTGGTTTTATAGATATAATTTCCTGGGGGACCATTCAGAAAAGATTGTATGGCAGCTGCTGGATGATTGTTTCTTGGGCACTGTGGAATGACATCTCTGGGGATGGACATGAGCAGGTGGTACAGTGCAATACTCTGGGTCTTTGCTTTAAATTTCCCTGCCTGATAATCTGTCTTTCCAGATTTTCTCTTTTTCTTTAGCGTTTTAATGTTGCCATCTCCTCCCATGATGGCCTGCACTCCTCAGTATCACACTCAACACTACTAGTCAGTGGGGTAACTGACATCACACTTTCATGCTCCACTTGTTCTTCATCCTCCTCCTGTGCATGTGCTACTTGTTGTCTCTCCTCCTCCTGTGCATGTGCTACTTGTTGTCTCTCCTTCTCCTGTGCATGTGCTACTTGTCTCTCCTCCTCCTGTGCTTGTGCTACTTGTTGTCTCTCCTTCTCCTGTGCATGTGCCACTTGTTGTCTCTCCTTCTCCTGTGCATGTGCTACTTGTTGTCTCTCCTCCTCCTGTGCATGTGCTACTTGTTGTCTCTCCTCCTCCAGTGCATGTGCTACTTGTTGTCTCTCCTCCTCCTGTGCATGTGCTACTTGTCTCTCCTCCTCTTGTGCTTCTTTCCCCTGGTTCTAATTCTGCTTTTTTCTACCTGCTCCTCCTCCTCCTCTTTTCCCGTGTCCCTTCCTCTTCTCTGCCCATGTTTCCCCCTGCTCTGCCTTCTCTGCTTCTCTCCCATACCCCTCTGACACATCTGCTTCCATATCTTTTCCTCCACACTGGCACTGTCCCTTAAAGGACAAATAAACCAGGCATTTAAAAAAAAATTAAATCAGTTAATCCAAAAGCATAGCATTCTAGGTTACAGGTTTACCTACAGAATGAAGTACAGTACTCTGTTTGCCTTAGAAGAGGCATCTAATCCATTTTTGTCATGTTTAAAAGATTGCCACAAATACAAACAAAACCCCTGCTTGCTATTCAAACGCCGCACTCCAGTAAATGACTAAAATGGCCGTAATGTCATTACGCAATTATGTCATTGGAGGTACAGCGCACTGGAGCAGCAGTACACTCCATATAGGGACCTTATAAATGCACTCCTGAAATAACATTAACAAAGCGTTTCTCCTCAAAATTCTTTACTGTGCACGTGTGAAAAGTTGTCACACATGCCCATTAAAGGACATTGATGAGAAATTTACTATTTTGTAATGTCTCTATACAGTGTGTATTATTGCTCTGGAGTGCTGTCACTTCATTGTTGTAATAGTGTAATGCAATTGTGGCTATTTCATCAGGCATTTACTGGAGCACGGTCTTTGAATAGAAAGCATGCGTTTGCTTTCATATGTGACAACCTTTTAAACATGATGAAAACAGAATAAATACATTTTCTAAGGCAAACGGAACATATCATTCTTTATGTAAGCCTGTAACCTACAGTGCTATGTTTTTTGTTTTGCAGATTTCAATTTTTAAAAAAGCCCTGTTTATGTGACCTTGAAAAGCTTCTTTGATGCTACTCATTTCATTGTGTAGAACTGTGGGGTGATATTCCTCGCACTACTCCCATAAACAACTGTACTTCTTCTGGTGACAAGATTACAGCAGTGTATGCGGCAGAGCCAGATCATCGACTCTCTTAATAATCACTTTGCTACTGCAGGGCTAGACTTCGACTCCTCTCCTGCCAGTACCCTCTGCCAACAAATTGGAACAGAATCACAAAATAAACTTATCTCCAGTTCATCTTTCTCCCTACTGCCTACTTTTCTGAAAGAAGTCAAAGATCTCCTCCTACAACTAGACACCAGGAAAAGTGCTGGAGCCGACTGCATTGACCCATATTTCTTAAAGGTCAGCCTCTGTGTCCTCGCAATCCCTGTTACACATCTCTTTAACTTATCTTTGTCCCAGGGAGACCTTCCGCCTATCTGGAAAAATGTAATTGTGGTTCCTTTGTCCAAATCAGGAGATCCTAGTCACCTTAATAATTACAGGCCAATTTCCCTACTTCCAATCCTGTCTAAGATGCTGGAGAAAATAGTGAGCTCGCAGCTTTGGAACTATCTGGAATCGGAAAAACTGCTCAACCTGTTACAATCAGGCTTTAGGGCAAAGCATAGTACAATCTCAGCTCTAGCCAAGGTGACGAACGACTGGCAACTTGAGCTGGACAAAAAAAACTTTGTCCGTGCAGTTTTCTTGGACCTAAGCAAGGCGTTTGACACCATTGATCACAAACTGCTGCTGTCATCCGTCCAAAACATTGGTTTGGATTCCCTATCCCTTAAATGGTTTTCTAACTACCTCTTAGGCCGACTTCAGCAAGTAAAGGCGGAAGGGGAAGTTTCTCCATTAAAACCACTGCTGAGGGGTGTACCACAAGGCTCCATTCTTGGCCCCTTGCTCTTCGCCATTTATATTAACAACATAGATGCCTCCATCAAAGAAGCACAAATACACCTATTTGCGGATGATAAGATACTTTATGCTAGTAGCCCCACCCCTGATGCTGCCTGCAATGCCCTTCAAAATGATTTTAATCTGCTGCAGACTCGGCTTATTAACCAGAAGTTACTTCTAAATGCAAAAAAAACACAAACCAATGTTCCTTTCGCCCCATCACCATGCCATAAATCTTGCTATTGCTGGGACGCTCCCACAGATCACCACCATCCTAGGTGAGCGGTTGGAATGTGTAGTAAAGTTCAAGTATCTGGGGGTCTAGTTGGATTATAGACTCTCCTTCGCAGATCATTCAGAGGAGTTAGCAAAGGAACTTAGACAAAGACTTGGTCTATTCCATAGGACCAACAATCTCCTCACAAGAGGTGCTAAGCTGAAACTGGTTCAAACTACCTTTCATTCCCTTTTGGATTATGCAGATTTCCTACACAGTCAGGAGCCTGCTGGTACTCTAGCTAAACTCGACAGGCTTTAACACAGAGCTATAAGAGTCATCACAGGTCTCCCATACTCAACCCATCACTGTGCACTGTATACGGCAGTGGGATGGTCACCCCTTGTTCACAGATGACAAAAAATGCTGCAGTCTGGATCTACATAGCTATTCCAAATAAACTGCCCCATTATATCTCTGTCTGTTTACCACTTTGCACTCTTGGAAAGTATGCCTTGAGAAGTACCTCATATATCTACCTATATGTAACCCCCTTGTTACCCGGGGTTACTAGAATCCCAGTCAGACCTAGTGGTAGGCAGGGAAGGCAGCTTGTGAAACTCCAGTTAATGGGTTTCACACTGTCTCACTCTGTTCTCAGTCTCAGCTGAGACTGAGGGATGACATCACCAATAGAATTTTCGCAGCTGCATGAGCCACATTGGAATCTGCAGCAAAGGGAGTTTGATAGAACGTTGGGAGTTTTAAAGTCAGTGTTCAGTTTGTCTTCAGTGAGTGAAGTTGGAAGTTGGGAGCTTGTTTGTGAAGCAGCTCAGTAAAGGCTCTAGGAGCCTCAGCCCCGACAGAGGGCTACTTTTAAGTAATAGGGTGTGTGTCTCCACCTTAAAGAGAGACACAGAAGATTACTGTAGTGGTGGAGACCGCTGTTTTCAGGTCTCGGTGCCCCCTCCCTCCGGGGGGGGGGAGAAGGTTTCCCTGCAGATTCCTGGGGCAACCCCTAGTTCTGCTTGTGGAGGAAAAAGCTGCCTGTTCGTTCCAGTATTTATTTGGGAGAAAAAGAAGATTTGTGAGTCGCCTGTGGGGCACCTGCAATGTGAGGGGTGAGTGTCTGCTCTGGCTAAAGGGCCTATGTTTTCACCCTGGGACTTGTGTGACAATGTGGGGATTGAACTACTAAATATTGGGAAGCCTAGAGTAATGGGCTAAGCAAAGTAAAAGTAGTTTCAAGTTCCAGAGTTTGTTGGGATGCAAATAATTTGTAGAGGTGATGTAACAGACGTCTACCCTTAATCGACATTTAAAGTTCAGTACAGGAATTGTTCAGTTTCCAGAGAAATGGCCGGGTATGGGCTGTGGGAGCTGGAGGTGGGTGGCCCCCCCCATCTTTAGTGACCAGGTCCACCTCTACGGATTTCTTCTGTGGATTTCTACTTTGCCTCAGGCACTTGGCCAGTGATGGGGGAAGTACCCAGATGTGGGATTGTAAGGAAAATTCTCTCTAAGAGTCGCAGACTCTAGTGTGGTTTGGGGAGCCACAACAGGATAATTGGCTCATTCCTCAAATGGACTGCAGATCAAGTGGCCGGCAGGGGAGCTGGGCCAGTGGGGAAAACCCAAGTGTGTACAAGTTGGGCTGTGTACCCAAAGCTGCATGCAAGTCTGGGCTGTGTGCCTGGTGGGTTTAGAGCCTGAGGGCTGGAAATAGTGATAAAGTGGTCTGTTGTCTCTAATCTGCATTACCAGGAAATGTAGCCCCATGGGGGTCCGTCTGTGCTTTGTTTGTTCAGCTTGGATGTGAAAAAAAGGCACACTGAAGAATCCCATTCCTGGTTCTGGACATTACAGTTATTGCTTCCTGTGTTCAGATTTACTTGGGTGCCCCTGTTCAGAGTAGCCAAACCTAGGTCCCCTTGTGCCGAGTAACCTCATCCTCCCTGAACCCAGGTCCCCACCAGGTACTGCTGTCAGCTTCAACAGCATGCCACCTGTCGTTTTGGCAAAAAGGCAGGTGGGACGGGTTACAAAATGATGTATACAAGGCAAAAATCACACTTTGGTAGAGCAGCTATTAGCTTTGTGTTTCCTCAACTATGGAACAAGCTGCCAAAAACTTTGAAACTAACCCACCCCATTAGCTTAGCAGCATTCAAATCACTATACATCATAATAAGGAATCCTGTGTCTGTTTCCCCTAACTCATGACTCTTACAAAATCCCAGTGCACCCCAAATTGCTGATGCTATATGATTAGTCACATCTAAAAACTGGCTCTCCCCCCTCCTTCTGCTCTCCTCAGTTGTCCTTTCCGCACTCCATCGACCCTGGCCCCAGCCCTAAATTCCTACCCATTCTTCCCTCTCCTATCCCTTCGAACCCTCTCGAGGTCTGAACCATTCTATCTCTAGCTACTGTGGCTGTCTAGATTTTAAGCCTTCTTCTTCTTCCTACTCCTTACCTTCTGCTCCCTGTCCCTATATTGCAGATCACACTAACCATTTCAGTTCCCTCCTGTCAATAGTCACAGCTAACTTAGTAATGTGTTACTTGACCCTTATACTGGATCACTCTATACCTTTTTACATTGTGCTCTATTTATAATCGGTGCACCCTCTGACTTGTATATTTTACATGTACAAATTGTGTTATATCCATACCTGCTGTAACTTCTGACCTATACATATTGTACTGTCCACCTCCCACTCTCTCTTGTCCACCCTCTTAACCAACCCCTCTACTGTCCCTCTCTTTCCACCAGTCTCACTTCCTTCCATCTTCTTCTTTCACACTGCCACCTGCTGGTGTGACCCCCAATTCCCCTCCTCCCCTGTCCACCTCTCCGATGCTCCCTCCTCTCCCGCCATCCTCCCTCCTCCCCACTCCTGTAGTCTCAGTAGCCATCCCTCCTTGCCTACCCTGACTACCCTCTGCCTTATTCTCCTCTCCTCCCCCCTCCACCCTTGTACTGTCACTTCCCCCCTCCCTTTACTTCAACATTCTCTGCCTAATACCATGTTCCCCTTTCTCACTTTCTGTCCTGCTCTAGTCTGATGCAACTGCATCTCTCATCAGGTTCTAGTTCATAACCTTGCTTAGGTCCCCTGGAACTATTCTTACCCTTACATACCTTGCTGTGTCCTACTGTCGTAATTGTCTCCCACTTCTCCCACCCCTTTTTTTTTTGGCTCCAGGAAAATGTAACTCCTGAATCGAATGTACTAGACCTGTAAATATTCTGTATTATTAGAAAAATGGTTTCCTGTACTAGTTGTTAAATGTACTATTTCTTATGTTCTATGTTTTATTTCATGACATGGAACCTTTGTAAACGAGCCTCTGGCTCAAAGGTATTTCAGAAAACTAATAAATAAAATAAATAAATGCTACCTGCTGATACTTATGTATATACTGTTTTTTATTGTACTTTATTTTAATGTGTGTCGCATCCTATGTATAATGTTCTTTGTGACAAACCCAGGTCCACCTCGAAAATGAGCTTTGCTCAACGGTGATCGCCTGGTTTAATAAAGATTTTGATTGATTGATTGATTGATGTGTCATCTTCCTCATGCATACTAGATGATTGAGCAGCACTGGGTTAAGTGGTGGTGCTCCGTAATGGGGAAGTGTCATAGAGTGGTTAAAGGCAGAATGGCAGTTATTTCAATGCCCATTCATAGGTGACTGTGGCAGCTGTTCTCATGTTGTTCGTACAGTAGTAGCCACAAACATGGCCAGATATTTCACAGAATTTCTAAAGAGTTTCTTTCTGCTGCCTCTACTGTGGAAATGCAGAAGGCAGGAGATTTATCTAGAAATATCACAGAAATTTCAGGAAATATCTGCCCACGTCATTGGCTGTGACTGTACAAGATGGACAGGAGGAGAGCTTGGATTGATCATTTCTGTCTCAAGTAGGGGAAGCAGAACTGAACCTGGCAGCACTTAGAGGAGGACGATACCAATGTGCTTCTGGATTGCTCAGTGTGGTGTCATCCCCAATCAATCACTTTATTTAACCAGGCATAAACACCATTGAGCAAGCTCATTTTCAAGGTGGTCCTGGGCATAAATACAATACAGTACACTTCATAAGATTACAATTACGGTGGACAATGGTGCAAAAAAAACCAAAAACAGAAAAAACATTGTGAAGGTGCGGTCAGTATGGGCTATACATAACGGTCAACATAATTAACATGCAAAGGTACATAATGATAAGCTTTACTGAAATGAGAAGAGACAACAATCCCATATAGTCTCCGCTGAGTAAGGCAGCTCACTAAATGATAAAAAATAAGAAGGTATTAAGGAAAAGGGTAGAAACTGGGGTGAAAGAGAGCAGCCAAAGAAGGCAGAATAGGTAAAAGGTAGCGAATAGGCAGGGTCATCTTGGATTAAGGGAACTAGGCTTGTAGGTCCTAGGTTTCTGTAGTTAGGAATGTGGGGTGGATGAGATACTTAGGCGTAGGATTTGAGAGTGGCACCCAAGGCTTAGGAGTCATCGGCATCTGAAACAGTTGCATGATTCCTTCAGATAATCTGTTAATAGAGCTTTGAATGTGAAAATGCTTGGAAGTGAGGATAATTTTAATGAGTCTTGCATAGTGTTCCAAAGTGATGGAAGTGAGAAGTTGATTGCTGCTGAGCCAAGGGTAGTTTTCACTCTAGGAATCTGGAAGCGGATTAAGGAGAAGCATCTCAGGCCGTAGGAACCTTTAGCCCATTTGAAGATGTTCGAGATGTATGCAGGGAGGTTATCAGATAATGCTCTAAAAAACCAGAGGAGAGCATTCCTTTTTCTTCTAGTTGAGAGTGAGGTCTATCCCAAAACCTGGTACAGATGACAGTGATGTGTACTACGGGGTAGATTTAAGATAAATCTTAAAGCCCGGTGGTAAAGGGTGTCCAGTTTGTTTAGCATCGTTGATGGGCAATGACTGTAAAGGAAGTCAGCATAGTCCAGCATAGGTAGGAATGTAGTTTTTACTAGTCTCATTCTGGCTTCTAAACGTGAGTAGGTGTTTAATGCAAAAGAATAAACCTAATCGCTGTCTTAGTTTCTTCAAGGTTTCATTTAAGTGGCACAGAAAGTTGAGCTTGTTATCCAGCCAGAACCCTAGGTATTTAAAGGTATCAACTACTTCAAGGGGTTCATCTAAGAGTGTTCAGATCTGTGTGATATGTGGACATCCGGAAGTAGACTTTGGTGAGAGAATCATTGCTTTAGTCTTTTTGGCGTTGAGGAGGAGCTTATGAATGAGAAGGGTGTATTGGAGGGTGACGAAGTCTTTCTGTAAGTACTTATGGGCCAGATCAAGGATGAATTTGTGGTATAGAGTACAGTATCATCTGCAAATAAGTGCATATTTGCTGTGCCCAGCTGCGAGTCCAGATTATTGATGTATATTGCAAAGAGGATAGGGCCCAGGATGGAGCCTTGTGGGGCTCCTCGTAACAAGGATTTTTGTGGGGACAGATCTCCTGTGGTTTTGACTTGTTGTAACCTATTGGTTAGGTAGCTGGTGAACCATTTAATGGCAGAACTATCAAGTCCAAGGTTACTCAGTGCAGTAAGCATGATGGTATGATCCACAGTATCGAAGGCCTTACTTAGATCAAGGAAGGGGCAAATACATACTTCTTAGAGTCCAAGGCCATTTGCCAGTCTGTGATTTACTTTTGGCAGAGCCGATGTTGTACTGTGTTTGGCTCTGAAGCCAGACTGAGCGGGTTAGTAACTTTTGTGAATCAAATGTTCTCTAAGTTGGACGATGACAATTTTTCAAGTAATTTAGAAGGACGGATAGTATAGAAATAGGCCGGTAATTGTTCAGATCACTTGGATCCCAGTCTTGAATAATGGTAGGATGTGGGCAGTTTTCCACAAGACAGGTAGCTCACCTTGAATCAGAGGTGTTGAATAAGTGTGTAATGGGGCGGTCAGATAGGTATGGCCAAGTTTTAGGAAGTAAGGTTCAATATTATCTGCACCCGCACTCTTTTTTGTATCCAGAGAAAGGAGGAGGTCCTCCACTTGCTTGAACGTAATTGTGAGGAAACAGAAGGGGGTGGGAGGCGGTTGGTTATGGTTGTGATTATCAGTGAAGCCAATAGTGTAGTCTCTTGCCTGGCTAAGTTTGCTGATAGGTGAGGTGTCAAAGGCAAGCCCTGTAGTGGCAAAGTGATCATTAAGCTTCTCTAGTATATCAGCTTTGTCCGTATAGGTGGTACCATCAGACACAATTTTGTTTGGAAGGGGTGTTGCAGTGGACTGACCTTCGACTTCTTTGAGGATGTTCCAGAATTTGGCAGAGTTGTTTTTATTGTCTTCTAGTTCTTTTTGGATGTACCTAGCGTCTTCTGACCTAATTAGCTTGGTACAAGCATTCATAGTGGTACAGAATGCTAACCAGTCAGCCTCCAGGTGGGATTTCCTCGCTTTTTTCCACCAGTAGTCCCTACCCCTAAGTGCTTTCTTCAGGATAGGAGAGAACCAGCCAGGAGTTTTATTTTTTGATTTGATCAGTCTTAGTGGGGCGTGTTTGTCTATTATCTCCAGTAAGAGGCTGTGAAAGATGTTAAATGCCTCGTTAAAGGTGGGGGCTAGGTAGAAATCCTGCCAACAAATGTTGCTTAGATCTTTCAGGAAAGTGTACTGGCAGAACTTTTTCAGGCATCTTTTCAATTTGAATTTGGAGGCCGTTTTTATTTGGGAAGGATGTCTGATGCAGGCAGTAGTGCAATGGTCGCTTATATCATTGAAGAATACTCCAGTATGAGAGACAGTGTGAGGTTTGTTTACTAGGATAAGGTCCAGGAGGGTGCTGCGCTCAGGGTTTTTTCTGTTAGGTCTGGTTATAGCAGTCACCATTTGTAACAGACCATTAACGTTGCATAGATCCTTCAATTTCTTAGAGCTGTCATCATTCCAGTTTAGATTGAAATCCCCCATTAGAATATACTCAGTATCAGCAGAGTCAAGAAGGTTTTGAAGGTGTGGCAGAAGTGCCCAGCCACCAGATGGTGGTCAGTAGCATGCTGCAATAAGGAGTGATGTCTCGCTGGAAAGTGATAATTTAAGAGCAAGGCATTCAAATTCCTAGCCTTTGAGGTACAAACACTGTGACTGTGAATTTGCTTTTGACATATATTGCAACCCCTCCCCCTCTAGTCAGTCTATCACAGTGGTAGATGATATATCCGGGTAAGTTGATAGAGATGTCCAGGGTCGAGGGTGTGAGCCAGGATTCAGTTATCATGAAGAAATCAGGAGATGCTTGTAGAGCCCAGGTCTATATAGAGTCAATCTTCTTCAGCAAACTACAGACATTGATATGGAGAAAGCTAGTCCCTTTATATTGAGGGAGGTCTGCAGGGGCGTCCAGAGAAATAGGTGGACCTGGGTTTAATTCAACATTTCCCGAACAGAGTAGGAGAAGCAGTAGTAGTTTTTTAAGGTGGTGTCTTAGCCTGCTAAACATTCTTTTGTTACTTCTTCTAGCGAACATTGGTTTAGCGGTGGCTGTGTTAAGGGCAGGATTGCTATTTGCTAGAGATAAAACATAGAGAACTGATAGAGCCAACACCATCCTTGGGAATTGCATATGTTCTATAGTTACGGGCTGGTGGGAGGAGGGGCATGACTATAGAGGAGACGTCCCTGATGTAGAATGCCATGGTCTAATGTGGGAGGCTATATCTTGGTAGATGATAGAGGAGGGAAACTGGCCTTTGTCCAAGTTGCAAACCGAAATTTTGGGTTAAGTATAACAAAGTAATATAAGGCAACTATAGAGAAGGATAGGTGCAGATGGCATTCTTAACATGGAGATATTTCCTTTTACCAGTAAAACCACAGGATTTGCAACAGTTCTTTGAGAGGGCCAAGAAAATGAGTGGATCTTGTGGGAGGATGGGGTACCAATGAAAAATTAAGGCCTAGATAACTAATAAGGCATGACTGGCAATAGCCAGTAGGAGTGAGCTAGAAGGCCAGGCGGGGTTTATGTGTATTTAATCAGGACCGGGGAGGGGGTGGGTGGGTGAAAAAATTGGCAGCTAGGGCTCCCTTCCTGGGGGTAATCAGTCCCTGAGGGCAAGTCCGTACCTGCATTTCTGTGAGGGGCTGGTGGCTTCAGACCTGGACTGCGGGTGGCAGTCTGGCAGGTCGGGTTCCTCAGAGAACCACGGCTGTGGCTCTCAAGACTATCTGGAAGGAGAAGGCAGAGGAGAATTAAATAAGAAAGTCAGAGGGGGTGGGGCTGCTCATGGAGCTAAAAAGAAATGCAGACTGGCTTAAACAGGGGGGTTTTTGCAGACCAAAGTGTTAGGCAAGGTGCCTCCAAGTCTGAGTGGGCAATAACAGTGCTATTTAAAACACCATACTAGCGTAAAAAGGTGAAGGGGGGGGTTCAAAGGCCTGAGCTGAGATCGCTACTGGTCTTATGAGGAACACAATACAGGCATTTGCATTAAATCAGAAAACTTCAGCTATAAAATACAAACAAGACAAATTAACTGGACAACCAGAAACGGCTGCTTGGAGAGGGCATAGAACAAATGGACGTCTGTCCGGCCAGCCGTAATCCTCAGACCCATGACTCCCAGTCCCAGCATGACCATTACCACCACCACTGGTTGCAGAAGTTGTACTTGAGAAATGGCACAGTGGAACCTTTGTCTGCATCCTTCCTCCCCACCCCCACATCTCTTTCATCTTTTCTACATGACACAACAGCCGGTGACATCACAGGAAGCTAACTATGATGACCTAATGACTCAATGCAGCAGATGTTGCTGAAGATTAGACGTATTCGGAATGCACAACTTGTGAGGCAAAACTCAGAAAGGGACTACCAAAGAAAAACATTATATGGTCCTCTCATAGCCATCCCAGGGTGTCCAGTGATATCAGAGCCCAAAGTTCAGCGACTGCATTACAGTGAGGATAGATATGGCGAAAATGCTTTTCCCCCTCCCCAAGGTGCTGTGACCTCGCAGTTGGTTATATAAGTAAGGGGTGCAGGGGGAAAAGCCCCCTACAGAAAAACATTGTCACCGTTTCTGCCCTCGCTGTAATGGAGTTGTGATTATGGGCTCGCTGTTATTCAGTTGCCCATATCACATGGAACCCCACCAAGTCTTATATGCCATAATGCTGGGGGCCACTGGTGGGGACCGTTGTGGCTCAAAACTGTTTTGGTTACTGTATTAGAGAATGAATTCATGGCAGCTAAATTTCACGGTTTCCTCTGCTCCAGCATTTTCACGGCAGTTTGATTTAGCGAAAGCACAAGAGCAAGCTAACTTGTCAATTGTGGTATATATTTTCTCTGGCATACGTTTTTCACTGGATTTTTAAAATAATGAATGTAGCAAAATGTTATTCCAGCAAAAATAATGTCTTATACAGTACCTTGCCTAGTTGGGGGGAGTGGCAAATATGACTTATGGCAGATGTTTCCCTTGTGTAGTTAATGTGCCCATCCAAGATCCTACTATGGGATGGGTGAAATTGAGGAAATTAGCTTTGTAAAGAACTTCATAACATTTCTCAGACTTAGTTTTGCCCATGGCCACACTTTGTGTAGTTTTCACCTGACAAAGTGCCTACAACAAGCATTCAGTCAGATGGCCAGTAGCAGTGTAAGGTGGGGTGCCCCCAGAACTACCCTCCCCCTACACGTGCATAATGTCCTCACCTATTTTAACACCTGACAATCAGGTGTTACTGTTGGTGACAATGACATAATTTCATTCTGTAGCAGGCAGGACTCTGGAGAGAGTGGGATAGTTTTCTTCGTTGTAGGTGCAAGGTGGTAGTTCTGGCAGCTAGGCCTCTCTTACACTGCTAGCGAGCCACTGGCGAGGTTGCAGTGGCTCCTGGGTTTGGAGGTTCACTACATGTAAGGTGTTCTGTTCTTTTATTTACATTCCTCCTATATGCGCATTGCCTCCACCCTGAGATGCGTGGTAGTGGTTGACAAATTAGTACAACCCTCTGCGAAGCTGTACCTCCCACCACCCCTTTTAAGTAATAACACCCCACCAGTGGCATACACAATGAATGTGCAGACAGTGAGGATACCAAGATATTAGCACACCAGCACCTGCAACAGCAAAACGGTTTAGGACTGACTGCCTCAGACAGTGCCACCTCTGGTCAGATGCCCTTGTAGGCAGGGGTACAAGTTAGTTCCACATCAGTAGTTAGGCAAACCCATAGGAGTGAGCGGCAGGAAAACTTACTTTTGGCTGAAGTTAACAAGGCCCAACTAAGTGTAACACTCACTTCAATACCAGACACATCCAAACAACATCCCTGTACTGAAGGTCGCTAACTGTTCCCATGGTACCAAACCTTCAATAAACTGAGGAACTCTCATATGGAATTCCCTGGGTATCCAGTGTTGAAATGTTGCAGGCCTGAAGATGTTGTCATGGGTTGGCAGTCAGTGCATTTAAATGTTGAACAATTGAGCAACAAATGCCGTATTAGTTGTCCCCTGGCCCATGCAATTGCTAAAATGGCTCCCCCACCTCTTCATGTAAGGTATATGTAATCGGGCCCGATAGCCATCTTGAAAAATGCAACCTGGAAATCAGTGGCTAGCCAGAAGAAAATACTGCCTGCAGTACTCACTTTTACCAGAAAAGGATCTGCGAGTCTGCAGCCTTGCTTACATGTCTCTGTCCCATGATCTCTATGACTTTTGGCTTTATAAGCCCAGGATGAGCAGTTCTATCTGCTGGCAGAATTTGTGGGCTTCCCCCAAGATCGATGCTCAGGGGTGGGAATATTCATGTCTGTACTCCTCCATTGACAGCTATGCACTGATCTTCAACTTTTGTCTCTTGTACAGGGTGGCATGCATTTACTGCTCAAACTGCATTGACTTCTAGGCACAAGGTCCAAGAGGATACACTTTACTTGTATCCACAACACAGTGTCTGCTCACTTCGGGATACCTCACAGATCTGACTCCTCCAGAGCCATCCCCCTTTTTATTTAGTACCCAGACCTGGGGTTCAAATTGGTCTTGTCACTTGACACACACCTGCCTCAACATCTGACAGGGTAACCAATGGCACCAGCACAATGTCACCCTTTTCCCAGAGTCCTTGCAGCAGTATTTAGGCCTGGGAATGCTATGGATTGGCTATCACTGAGTGCAGGAGTTCACACGATGGCATCCCCCATAGAGTCCAAGCAGTTCATTCCTATAGTCACTGATTCCCACTTCACAACTATAGTCTAGTGCTTAGGATCACTCAGATTGCAGTCCATGCTCTGGAAAAGAGAGGAGGGTTACACTGGAATTTTTACCAAGTCCAGCAGCATACAGTATCCTTTTCATAGGGCCTTGAGGGGGGAAGAGGGAGGTCAGGTGCTAGAGAGTGGTAGCGTAGGTGTGTTCATTTTATGTTTTGAGGACAGGGACCGGGTGGGGGGAAGGTGAGTAGTGAGTGTGATATGTACATGGGTAGGGGAAGGGCTGTAGTTGACGGTATTCTATTAGTGAACTTGATTAACCTCAGTGTAACTGGGAGTGGGTGGGTGCTAGAGAGTGGTGGGGTGGGGTACAGTTTTCTGAAGGGTCAGGGTGGTGGGAACAATGTGCCATAGTGGGTAGGGATTTTTTTTCCCTTGGAAAAAAGGCTTTTTCCAAAAAATAATAAGTTTGCCATACGGAGTTGGTGGAAAAGTCAGGAAAATGTTGCCCTGCTATGTGTAGCAAGAAGTTCCGGAATTTGCACTAACTTCATTGGTGCAACTTAAATTCACAACATCTCTAGACCTAAGCAGCATACACATTGTGCTGAAGACTGGTGCTGTGTGACAGCATGCCTCCCCCATTTATGTCCCCAACCTGACCATATACATAGAGACTTGGAGTGGGTCAGGCAACACATTGCTAGGGGTGTGCCATACTCTGGGGATACACTGAGGCCTTTGCACCTGCAGAGAGAGAGAGAGGTCCCCACCCCGCTGCATCCAGGCCCTCCCAATAGAAACATAGAAGTTGACGGCAGATAAGGACCGCAAGGCCCATCCAGTCTGCCCATTTCTTTTTCTACCTTATAAATGTGCCATCGGCCTTTGCTCTGTCAGTGACCTATCTATTCATAGTCATTTGTATTGCTCCCTTATGCCTATCCCATGCCTGTTTGAAGCCCTGCACTGTATTCATAGCCACCACTTCTTGTGGTAAGCCATTCCATGCATCCACCACCCTTTCTGTGAAAAAGAATTTCCTCACATTCCCCCTTAATCGGCCTCCCTCTAATCTCATGCTGTGTCCTCTTGTCCTGCTATTTTTCTTATATTTAAACATGTTAGACTCTTTCACCTTGTTTATGCCCTTAAGGTGTTTGAATGCCTCGATCATATCACCTCTCTCCCTCCTTTGCTCAAGGGTATACATATTGAGCTCCGTTAATCTGTCCTCATATGTCTTCTGATGCAGTCCGGCACCATTTTGGTTACCCTTCTCTGGACTGCCTCAATTTGGTTAATGTCCTTGTGAAGGTGTGGGCCTCCAATACCTGCAGTACTCCAGATGGGGCCTAACCAATGTCTTGTACAGAGGGATTATTACCTCCCTCTTCACGACTTGTGATACCCCTACTAATACACCCTAACACCCCCTAGCCTTACCTACTGCTTTAGAGGTCTGCTTGGATGATTTTAGGTCATCAGTGATGATGATGCCCAAGTCTCTTTCTTCCTTTGTGACTGCTAGCAACTCCCTCCAGCCTATAAGTGGCTTCAGGGTTTCTCTTCCCTATGTGCATGATTTTGCACTTCTTTGCATTAAATCCCAGTTGCCACTCTTCTGACCATTCTGCTAGTTTATCCAGATCTCTTCTCATTCTGCCCACCCCATCTGGCTCATCTACTCTGTTGCAGATCTTGGTGTCATCTGCAAACAGACAAGCCTACCCTCTAGTCCATCTGCAAGGTCACTAATGAAGATGTTGAATAGGACTGGCCCCAGGACTGATCCCTGAGTACCCCACTTGTGACTTGCATCTCTTCTGACTGTATACCATTTACCACCACCTCTGTTTTCTGCAGTCAACCAGTTTGCCACCCAGTTGACCAACTTCGACCCACCCGAGCCTACCAGCTTGTTTATCAATCTTCTATGTGGAACAGTGTCAAAAGCTTTGCTGAAGTCAAGGTAGGCGACATCAACTGCTCCCCTTGGTCCACCACTCTGGTTACCCAGTCAAAGAAATCTATGAGATTAGTTTGACAGGACCTTCCTTTGTAAACCCATGCTGTCTTGGATCCTGTGCCCTATGGATTCCAGGTGTTGCACTATCCTTTCCTTAAGGAGTGCCTCCATAATCTTGCCCACTACTGAGGTAAGACCCGGCCGGTCTGTAGTTCCCCACCTCCTCCCTGCTACCACTCTTGTGGGCAGGGATCACATGAACCCTTCTCCAGTCTTCTGGGACCTCTCCTGTGCTCAGAGACTCACTAAACAATTCTGCTAATGGCTCTGCTAGTTCCTCCTTTAGCTCCTCAAGTACCCTGGGATGTATGCCATCAGGTCCCATTGCCTTATCCACTCTGAGCTTAGCAAGCTCTTGTAGGACCCTTTCTTTTGTGAAGGGAGTAGTGCTCATCTCCCTCCCCCCTGTGTCCATGATGTTGAGCTGTGGGCCCTGCCCTACCTTCTCTTCAGTAAATACTGAGCAAAAGTATCTATTTAGGAGAGATGCCTTTACAGGGTCCTGTATGGGGGAATAGGGTTTTGTGAGCAACTTTGGAATATTGAGTATTGGTTTGCTGTTCTTGATCAGTGTCAGGAAGTAGTAGTGAGAAAAGTCTAGAAGTTTTTTGGACTGTAGTCTTTGAACTCAGTGAGGGCTATGCATTAGTGTGGGGCTAGGAATGTACAATTCATGCGTACCTGGCCCACGTAACTCCGCACCTGTGGACAAGTGCAGGGTACGTGGTATGCATGACCACACGTCTCCACAGGGTGCCTATCTCTGTAGCCCTGCCCCCGGTGCGTTGCTGCAGGGGGAACCGTCGAGAACATAGGCAGGCATCCAGTTTTATGCCCATCCTGAATCCCGAAGTAGATTCCCTTCTCCACACGAGTAGGGGATTCTGGGAAGTTACAGGACCAGAAAATTTCAAAGTACAGGTGAGTGCTGCAGTGGCTGCCCCAAGGCTTCTCGGTCAATCTGGTGGCTGGGGCAGCATGGTGAAAGAATTCCCAGTCCTGCCACAACCAGGAGGTGTCACGGGGGGACACACAAAATATATAGCACGATAAGAACAGTTCAAAAAACAGCTGCGAGCAGTTACTGGGCAAGTGCTGCTCCTCAGAGACGGCAGCATCCACTCAGTATACAAATTCCAACAAGTGGTGCACACTAAAGAAGCAGTAGGAGGCTGTATTGAATGAAGCCTTATTTCATTTATTGCACATTTCAAATTCAAGTGCAGGTTTTCAAAACCTTCCAAAACTTAAATTCACAGCAGTGGCGAAAGGTGCGTTGCATACCCCTAGCACCTCAACTCAGCTGGAGACTTCAAGGGGTGTCTACCAGACAGTGACGTGTTCTATTTAAGTGAGACATTATTTGCACATTCATTAATCACTTAAAGATATATATGCACATAATTTAAATGCTTCTGTCTTATTATACATAAGTCTTCTTTCTTACTTAACGTAAATCGTCTTTCTTATTTGATATAAATAAGTACATTCATATCTATTTTCTCAAATTACCATATATAAAAAGTAAAAGGCTTTAGAAAAAAACGAGAGTAACAACAAAATTATGTCTCGGGGCTGTCCTGAATGAAGTACCATGGCCATTATAATTGTAGCTATACTAAGTACACAAAGGTGTCTCAAAGCTGTCCGAATCCAACTGCCATGGTTTCTCAGATCCCTTTTCCATTAAATTTCCAACCAGGTAGGTGGAGAAGGTTGACAAGTCCACAAGATTCTAAGAAAATATAAAAAAGACAGAAATTAATTCAGTTAATTCACTATTATTTAAATATAGAATAATTCACAGCAAAAGATGTCTGGTACCGTTCTAGTTATTCATTGTTACTACTTTTTTATCCAATTTTCCATATTACAAAATGAAACTTTACTTAGTATTTAGTTTTTAAGAAAGGGCTTTAGATCCCATTGATTGTTTAAGCCCCTTGGTTTCACACTATTCAGTGTGAAAATCCATTTACTTTCTTTCTGCAATAATAAATGTGGGTGGTCCCCTCCTGACCTAGGTGCAGTAACACACTCTAGGCCCATGAATTGCAAACGATTTGGAGTGGAATCATGGACTTGAGAAAAATGTACTGTACCCCTACTGGAGTGTCTGATCTATTATGTAAAATAGATCTGATGTGTTCTTGTATCCTCTGTTTTAATGGATGTGTGGTTTTGCCTATGTAAATTAGTCCACAGGTGCACCACAAAACATACAACACAAATTCTGTATCACAAGTTGTAAATTCCTTGATATCCACCCTCACATTTTTTTGTAATGGATGTGTAAAAGTTTTACCAGGTGAACCGTATTTGCAAATATTACATCTCTGGCATCTAAAATAACCTTTTGGTTTAGGTGGCAGCCAAGATTTTGATTTTTCAATAACATTTGTTCTACTGTGGACCAATTTGTCCCTCAGATTGCTGGCACACTTAAATGCCAATCTCGGCTTGGGTCCCACTGCACATTGTAATTCTGGGTCTGCAGTCAGGATTTGCCAATTCCTATGGATTATGTTTCCAATTTTTCCTGCTACATTTTTGTATTCTGTCACAAAAGTACATATGTTTTCATTGGCAGGCCCTATCTCTATTCTGTGCAGTGGGGAATCCCTTGTGATTAAGTCCACTCTGTCTTTTGCATCCACCACCAACTTTTTATCATATCCCCTAATAGAGAATCTTTCCATGAGTTCTGCTGCCTGTTGTTGAAAAGTTTGCTCATCTGTACAGTTTTGATTGAGTCTTACAAGCTGACTATAAGGGGTGGACCTTTTTTAGGTTTGGTGGATTGGCACTTTTGTTGTGTAACACTGAATTTGTGGCCGTAGGTTTTCTATATGTTTGTGTTTTAATCCTCTTTTCTTCTGACACGCTTAGAGTTAAATCAAGAAAATCCAAACATTTTTCATCTGTGGTATATGTGAACCTTAAATTAAGATTGTTCAAATTTAGCCATTTCATAAATTCTTTAATTTCATAATCCTTCCCCTTCCAGATGCAAACGATATCATCTATAAAACGGAACCAGTAAACAATATTTTGAAAAAAAGGATTTGTGTTTCTGTTATAAATACGATTCTTCTCCCATAAACCTAAAGATAAATTTGCATAACTTGGTGCCAATGTTGCACCCATGACAGTGCCACATAACTGTAAATAAAATGTTCCCTCAAATTCAAAGTAATTGTGTGTTAACATAAAATCTAATGTTTCTAATATAAATTCCACTGGAATTTGATCTGTATCTAAATGTTGTTCCATAAAATGTTTAGTTGCCACCTTGCCCAAATCATGCGGAATTAAGGAATAAAGTGCCTCAACATCAATTCCCAGCCACCTGTAATTGTCTCCCCATGTCACATCTTTTATTTTCTAATCAGATCTGTTGTGTCAGCTATATGGGCGCAGTTCTTTAACATGCATTTGCAGAAAAAAGTCCAGAAACCTGCCCAAATTTTGCATCATAGAACCCACTCCAGAGACTATTGGTCTCCCAGGTGGCTTTTCCATATTTCTATGTATTTTTGAAAGTGCATAGAATCCAGGAATTACTGGATATTCCTGCCAAATATATTTGTTTTCAAGTTCTGTGATGTCTCCCCTACATAATGCATTAGATAGCAGCTGATGTAACTTTTTCTCGAATTTGTGTGTTGGATCAGCTGGTAACTTATATTTGGTACTGTCTCCTGTAATGGAAATCACTATGTCCCTATATTGCTCCCTATCTAATATTATAATGTTTCCACCTTTCTGCTGGTTTAATTATGATGGCTTAATTTACTATTAAATCATTTAGAGCTTCTGTTTCTTTAAATGTCATATTTCTTTGTTTAAATGACCCAGGTGTAGATTGTAATCAAAAAGAAGACTGTAAACCAGCAGGTTAAAAATATATTGCTATCTAGAAACAGAAGCTGTAAATGTTGAGGCACTTTATTCCTCAATTCCGCATGATTTGGGCAAGGTTTAGGTTTATGGGAGAAGAACTGTATTTATAACAAAAACACAAATCCTTTTTTTTTTTTCAAAATATTGTTTACTGGTTCCATTTTATAGATGATATCATTTGCATCTGGAAGGGGAAGGATTATGAAATTAAAGAATTTATGAAATGGCTAAATTTGAACAATCTTAATTTAAGGTTCACATATACCACAGATGAAAAATGTTTGGTTTTACTTGATTTAACTCTGTGTGTCAGAAGAAAAGAGGATTAAAACACAAACATATAGAAAACCTACCGCCACAACTTCAGTGCTACACAACAAAAGTGCCCATCCACCAAACCTTAAAAGGTCCATTCCTTATAGTCAGCTTGTAAGACGCAAGTGAAACTGGGGCATGCCTGGGACAGAATGGGGCCAGACAACAGGAATCCAATCAGATGTCCAGATAATCTCAAGGGTGGATCCTTTGCTGTGCAGGAGATTGAGGGATCCAGCAGTCTCAGGACTGCCATATTCTGGCCTTTAAGGCCCTTTAAAATAAAAAAGCCCCCCATGTCCTCCTTTCCAGCTTGGAGGGATGGGAGCAAAAGATGCCAGTGCAGAACAGACCCCAAAGGTCCTAGGATGGCCAGCGGAAAACTGCAGAGGTGAGGTAGGGTCCCTCCTCACATATCATTACTAAACTTCATAACCTCTCTGTGGTACAAATATGTTTTTTTGACTCATGTCCATGGATGTCCCATGCCCCTACCTGACCATCCATGTAAAGACACAGGTGGAGTGGGATCAGGTGCAATGAACTGATTTAACCTACTCTGGGTGCTCCACATGTGTAGAGGGGGCGCGCCACAGTTTCTGCCGGCCCTCCAAATGTGCAGAATGCCCAAATCAATTTTATGGATTGAGCCCTAAAGTGATTTGCAGTGTCCTGCAAAGGAATTACAGTTGGCATCTGCAGGACTCAAATTTTATAACATTCCAACAACATGAAATTCAATTTGTTCCATTCATTATTGTGAAAGATATTTGAATGAAACACAACTCTTTGCCTCCATTCCTTCTGCTTTTCTGCCATGAAATCATAATCTTCTGCCATGACATCTGTATCATTTCCATAGCAACAGGTGTGATGTCATAAGTGGACGATTGTACTGTAGCTTTATAGCAGAAGTACGTAACATGAAACAGAGAAATTCTAAAGGAAAATTATTTTTTTAGTGAAAATGTCTTCATTAATAAAAATGGAAGGTACCGAAATTCAACTTTTGGCAGGGATTTTGTGTACGACAGTTCTGCTGATGCCAGCTTTGAATTTTTTGGTGGAAACAAGAAAATTTCCTTAAATTCCAGGAAATTATGTGACTAAGATTGATTTAATTAGCACTTGATTTTAACATCCAGTGCTACAGGGCAACTCACTCTGTCATTGTTTCCACCTGGCAGTGTGCTGGTGCAGTATAAACTGGCAGAGCTTGGTTCAGCTGAAGTACTAACAGAATGAGGAGTCAGCATGCAGAATTTTACGTTACAACCAAGTAATAAATCAAAGTTTAAATACAAGCCAAGGTTATTTTGGGCACTTGGTAAATGGGGCTTTTGACAGCTGGGTGTGGATTAGGCTTTTTATTTTCCTTTATAAATCGCTAAATTCCACTAGGTGGGTGGGGGATGTCTGTCCAAAACCATACACCATAAAAATAATTCATAGATAAACAAATACAGCAAGTCAGTTGATCCCATCTCAGAATTCTGATGACATACAAACCACTAGGGCATTTCTCCTGTTTTATGATATCACCGGAACATCTCAATGGAATCAGTGTTTTTCTACACAATCGCACATGGTTTTAGTCTCCTTACTGTGGTTCTAGGGCTATAAACACCACATCAACCTCATAGAGTAACCTAAACTCCTCAACACCATCTATGTCCTGCACACTTACCTTCTACATAAGGGAAGTTGTTAGTATTGCAACTACACAACAAATTGGAGTGGATGTGGAGGCAGTAAAAAAGATATCCTATACACAGATATTTCCATGTGTGTATGCAGCTTAGTGAATATGTGCTTTTGCAACTTCATTAGTTGACCGATAGTATTTGAATGCTTATGTTGTTGACTGTGATACTTTGGCCATTCGCACTCTCTGTCCCACGGGGCACTACCACTCTGTCAGGGTACCATGAAGGTAAAGATACCCTCTTGAGGAGGGTTCCATCCCTAGAGGTGCAGCAGGAAGATCATTCCTTTAGGCTAAAGGTACCTTAGGAAGGAGCCTCCAAAATGTCGAGCAGCAAGTGGTTAATGCAGAAACTGGGTGAACATGGATTAGGAGAGTAGTGATAACATGTAACAGACATAGGAAGATTGTGCAGTGACTGACAATTTCGGTATTGACAGCAGAAGGGACATGACTTCCATAAGGAGAGAGGAAATGGCAAAGTAGAAAGAAGGCCACCATCCAACCCCAGCTCAACAGCAGAAACCTACCTGGTTCAAATGTACTACTATAGATATACTCCTTTTTTTAAACGTTATATTTATTTTGTTTACTTTAAAGGTACATATTCTTTGAGGTATTTCATGGCTAACAATGGTAAGAATCTAAATCTTTCTGACAGTCAGGTAATAACAGTGCATTGAGCATTTAAAAAGTACTTTCCCCTTCTTTTGTATTCTATGTCCAATATATTTATATAGTACCCAGACATAAACTAACTGCCCCATTTCATTTTTCTTCATTTTAATTATTCCCCATAGACACAAGATACTTATCCTGAGTACATCATTATCTTGTGACTTTATAAGTGCCATCATGGGGCAAAAGTGGGGTCTCTTGCTGAATTATAAAAAACCTAAGACCGCCACTTCAAATCAAACTTTGCTGTCCATCCCTGGGCCCCCGCAATCATCCTTTCTAGTATGTAATGTTCTACGATCATATCATGCCAACTCTCTATTGTAGGGAATCTGACCTGTTTCCATAATCTAGTAATTGCTTTCTTAGCAATAATAAAGAAGGTTGGTATAAGAGACCCTTTTAAAATCGTATGCTCAGTGAGGGGGGATTGATAATAGTACCCATTGTGGATTTAACCTTAGGTCTGGAGAGTAAATTTCTTGAAGGGCTTCCTCAATCTGCTGCCAATAATGATGTAATTTCAGACAGCTCCAAAAAATATGAACCTGGTCAGCTAATGGTTCCCCACATTGTCTCCAGCAGTCTGCACTAGTTAAGGACGAGATCTTGGATATTTTAGCTGGGGTATTACAATACAGTAACCCCTCACTATAACGAATGCAGCGGGAGGCACAGGTTGCGTTTGTTGTAGCTGTAAATTCGTTATAACGAGGATGCATTAAAATGTATGGTGTTATGGTGCGAGTCTACAAAATCAGACAAAGCAGTCTCTAATAATAGCACATTTTATTACAACAACTTTATTACAACAAATTTAATGGATAGCATGGTTAAAATATGAAAATACTTTAAAGTTTAGTCGGCAGCTTGAAAGAACAGTGTTATCTTTGTTTGTGTAGCGTTGCACTTGATATTAAGTCGCGGGCGTAGGACAGAGCATTCCGTAACTGCAGCACCTTGATCGGGTCAGCATCTTGTGACTGCATGCAAAGCAAGCCTGCTTCAATCCCTGAAATTGCTTGCTGGTACATTGGTATGGGCTCACAATCCTCGTCCTCCTCATTCTCTTCGTCCACAAGATTCTCCTCGTTAGGTAGCTGACTGTTCAAAATTGCACTGACAATCTCTAAGTCAGTAAGTTCATCATGTGTCCCAGCTGCATCATCGGAACACAACCACTCCTCAATAGTGTCTTCAGCCTTTTCATCGGAAGGAATCAACTGCAGTTTCTCAGCGATGTGTGTTATTTCTGCAGTGTCTTCAGTATTATTAGGGCTGTCATCAGCGTTTTCTGCTTGAACCATGTCACCAAATGAGGGTCCAAGGGTAGCGATCCAACAATGACAGATAGTGGCTTTACTGACATTACCCCACGCCTCTCCACACAAAAAGGCAACGTCTTTTAAAGACAGTTTTTTAAGAAAGTCTGCAACCATTGCCCCCTCCGTTGACACAAGATCTGATAGTAGGCCCTTTCTGTAATTCTTCTTAAAGGTGGCGATGATGCCTCCATCGAGCAGCTGTACCCTGGATGTTGTGTTTTTTGGCAGGAACAGGGCTTTGATTCTGCCATCCCTGAACCACATCTCAGTTTGGTCAGGGTGTGCCGGGCACTGATCAAGAAGCAGTAGAGCTTTGCATGGCAGTTTGCATTGTCTTAGATGAAGTCTGACCGCTGGAACAAAATCATTAAAAAAACAATTTCTAAACATGTCAGATGTCATCCATGCATTTCTACTGGAGGAATCAGGCACAGGCAGGGATGACAAGTTTGTGTGATGGAAACATCTAGGTTTAGCGAACTTGCCAATTGTAAGGCCAGTGATGTTTGTGGGTCCCAGCTGCATTGCAGCAGAACAGCAAGGTTACTCGATCTTTACTAACCTTGAACCCCTTTGCTGGCATTGGACTCATTGCGATCTGCCAGAGTCACGTCAGGCAGGCAGCGCCAGAACAGGCCTGTTTCATCGGCGTTGTAAATCATTTCTGGCCGATAGCTGCCTTTCTCTATGATCTCCTTCAGTTTTGGTAGAAACTCATTAGTGGCTGCATCATCACAGGATCTCTGTTCTGTTATGCAGACCCGCGGCACTGGAAATGCCATAACTAATCAGAAGAAGATTTAAATGTTGAATTTGGACCATGAATCTGCTGAGCAAACTGCTCAGCTTTCTGTTGCACAGTCGGTCCAGACAGAGGCACCCCATTTATTCGCTGTTGCGAAAACCAAAACTGAGTTGCTTTGTCAATTTCAGTTTCATTGGGGCGCCTCATTTTTTTTCTTGCCAGACCATCAGTCTCATTGCACTCACTGGAGAAGTCCCGAAGGGACTGTTCTTGTTTTTGCCAAGTGCATAGGGTCGATTTGGAGTACCCAGTTTCCAGTGAAAGCTTGCTTAAAGTTTCTCCACTTTTGAGGTGGTCGAGTATGGACAGCTTAGTCTGAACCGAGTAACCGGACCTCTTCATTGTTGCAGCTTGTTTTGGGAAATGGCTGTAAACTGTAAACTAATTTCTTGGCGCTCATTCTTATAACAAGTGCAAAAAAACTTTTAATTACCTAGTGGCACCGATTGGACACTGAATGGGGCATAGTACGCATCACTGAAACAGCTGACTATCAGGTGTCAGTGTCAATCACAGAAACAGCTGACTGTCAGTGTCAAGTCATAGAAACAGCTGATTGTCAGTGTCAACTAGGGAGCCATCAAACGCATTTGTTATAGCTGAGTTTTCGCTATAGTGGGGTTCACCATAGCGATGGGTTACTGTATCTATTTCGAGGCTTCCAGGCAAATTCTCACCAATAAGGCGCCAGGGAGACTCCCAGAGAGGGCGAGCATATTGTATCCGGGGCTGGTATGTTACTACCTCTGGCCATTCCTTATTCCATGCATCTAATACCGACTGAGATGAGTCAGTCACCAGCTCCCTTATTGCTCTATATATATATATATGAACCCTATCATATGGGCCTGGTCAGATCCCCGAATGTTTTTAATAATCAGACTCAAAAGGAGGGGCATAGGAGTTGTGAGACAGCTTCTTTGTTGACCCTTATTTAAAAAGAAACTCTCTAACCTGTAAATATCTGAAATGGTCCCTATTTTCTAATGCAAATTCTTTTTGCATCTGAGCAAATGAAATCACCCCCTGTACATCCATAAATTGAAAAAGGAATGTGAAACCTTTCCTATGCCAAATCCGAAATGTTAAAATCAAATTGGTTTGGTAAGAATTCAGTCTCCACAGTTAGCAACCGCAGAAAATAAAACACGGATTCCACAGCTGGGTCAGCTCTAAATCTATACCAGTTTTGCAGAATCTGTCTTGTCCCCCATGCAAACTCTGATAATTTTGGGAGATTGGCCAGTGGAGCAAAAACTATTCTCTGTGGATCTTGTATGTCATTCAGAACACATTCAATTGTCTTCCAAGACAAATGGACCTTAGGGTTTACCCATGCTAGGATACGGGTTATTTCCACTGACTTTGCATATTATTTCAAATCTGGAACATTTAGGCCTTCCCTATCCTTTGGCAGTTGTAGTGGAGACCATCTAATCCGTGGTTTCCGGCCCTCCCACACAAATCTAGATAGTGTTTTATTCCAAGTATCAAAGTATTCCTTGGGGGAGTTAAAGGGAATCATTTGAAATAAATATAATAATCTAGGTAAGATATTGGTCCAAATAATTTATATTTTAGTGTATAGGGGAAACCTCATTTGGGCCCACTTGTGGAGATCCGATTCCAATGTTTGTGTCATTGGCTCATAATTTACTAAAATTACATTAGACACCTCTAGGGGGAGCTGTATACCTAAGTATTTTAACTTTGTGGTTCTCCACCGAAATGAGATTGTTTATTTTAACTGAAGAGAAGGGGAAAAATTTAAAGCAAGGACCTCTGTCTTTAATGGATTAATAACATATTCTGAGACAGAAGCAAAGTCCATCAAGACCTGCCAGGCTCCTCGAAATGATATTTCTGGGTCCGTTAGTGTTAAAAGCACATCATCTGCATACAGCGACATAGTATAGATGTCTCCTCCCACTTCTACCCCTTGGATATCCCTTGCCTCCCTGATTGCCAACGCCAATGGCTCTATATAAAGGGCGAATAACAGAGGCGAAAGGGGACAGCTTTGTCTGGTTCCCCTTTCCAATGTCAGTGGGGAGGACAGGGTCCCATTTACTTTATATAAGCCTTAGGGCTAGCATATAAATTTCTTATCCAAGTGACCATTTCCACGGGGAAGTCGAAAACTTTCAAGACTTGCCATAAATAACCCCAAAGTACCGATCGAATGCTTTATATGCATCTAAACTCACCATTACCGTTGGCAAGGATGTCCTGGTAACATAGAACTGTAATTGGATAGCTCTAATGGTATTATCTGATGTCTGCCGAGTCTTTAAAAAAACAGATGTCCTGATGTATCAAATATGGGAGAATATCCTCTAATCTCTTGGCCCATATTGCCATATAAAGCTTATAATCACAATTTAAAATTGAAATGGGCCTATGGGATTCTGGATGTTTATGATCTCTACCTGGTTTGGGGATTGTTGAAATCACTGCATATGCCCAAGGTGGAGGAGGAGAATCCCCTGTCTGCACATCTGTAAAAACGTGTTTCAGTAAGGTAATTAATAAGAGGAGTTGTGCTTTATACCATTCCTGTGAAAACCCATCTGGGCCTGGCGATTTAAGAGTCTTTGCTTGCCTAACTGCCCACCTGATCTCTGCCTCCGTCAGTGGCATCTTAAGCTTGTCTTGCTGCAGAGGAGTTAATTTCTTGAAGGGTAGGGATGCTAGAAACCCGGCAATTTCTTGTTCAGATGGGGGGCCACATTAGAATATAGTTTTTATAGTATTTGTGAAATATTTCAAGAATTTCAGGGGTGCTGCCTTTCACTTCTCCCGAGGTTAGATCTTTGAGCTTCGTTATTGTAGCTATTTGTCTTGAGCCCCTCAATCTCTTAGCTAAGTTTCGTGCTCCCCTTGGTCCACCTTCATAATAGTACTGCTTTAATTGTTGCAATTTTACTTGCACCTGGTAGTCTATTATAGCCTGGAGCTCCCCCTGAGGTGTCTCATCTCCATTTCCTTAGCTTCATCTGCTAGGTCTCCCCTCTGTTGGAGGAAGGCCAGTTGAGATTGTAGTTGTTTATATCTTAAATCTCTCTGTTTTTGTTTTCTGGCACAGTAGGCTATCAGATCTCCCCTCATGACTACTTTTAATGTGTCCCAAATTAACCCTGCCGCGGTTTCTGGGTTAGTATTTTCTTTTATAATTTGTGGTATTCTGGTTGCCAGAATGTCCTTTAGTTCCCGATCTTTAAGTAAAGATAAATTGAGTCTCTAAAATATCTGCTTCCTTGGCCTTCCCAAGTCTAATTTAAGAAGCAGTGTGGTATGATCTGACAGAAACCTTCCCATTAAAGAAAGATCTCTTAAGATATCTAAATGTTCTACCCAAGTAAAAAAAATAATCTATTCTGGACTTTGTTCTGAACCATGGTGATTCATAAGTATATCCCTCCCCCCCTGGAATAAAATGTCTCCACACATCTAGATACCCTAAGGCTTTGATTTGAGAGGTGAGCCATTTCTGTGCTAGAGAACATCTGTGTGCTAAAGGATTAGTTGTGTGCACATTTGGATTTAATGTGATGTTGAAATCCCTGCCCATTAGTAATATGCCCTTTTGTAGGTCTATCACTTTATTGAAAAGTTGATGAATCCTCATCTGTGGGGAGACTGGTGGAAGATATACATTCACCAACGTTATTGCTTGGCCATATAGTGTACCCTGTACAATAACAAAGTAACCTGCAGGATCCACATATTACATCTCTACCTCAAAAGGTAAGGTAGCTGGAAGGAGAATAAGAACTCCATTTTTCCGTCCAGTTTTACTGGAAGCTGAATAAACCCTATATCTACCCCCCCGTCCCAACTTCACATGTTCAGCCTGTGTCAAATGTGTTTCCTGGATATATATAATATCTGGGGCCTGTCTTTTAATATATTGCTGTAGTTGTGAGCGTTTTACAGGGCTATTAATTCAGTTTATGTGAAGGGGTAAAATAGCACATATAGAATTAACCATTTTTTCTATGTTTTAAACACTGCCCAAATCTATAGAAAGTACTTGATTTATCCCGTCCTCTCCTATCTATTTTACTTCTCCACTGCCTCTGTCTACCTTGTTTTCCAACTTTCAGTCTCTTTATATTTCTAGGTGTGAGTCTTTTCAGAATATTTCCTTCACATTCCACCTTTAGCAATGCTTCTGTTATTTTTTGTTCACCTTCTGTACCTCTTATATACCTTATCTGAAACTTAAAATAATAACCCTGTTGAATCCCTAGTTCCTGTACTAGGTAGGATCTAAACTTTAAATTTTCCAACCTTAACGGACAGTTCAAGAACTGTTTGTAACCTACATACATCATACATTTAGTTACTTCCAAGGTGCGGGAGGATAATCTCTTCCTTTCTATTTTTCCAGTGGGATATATCGATGGTATCTCAAAACCCACAAGAATGGAGGTAAAGCCCAGGACTAAAGCCTGGGGCCTCCTGGGAGCAACAAGAAGCTCCACCATATCCTTGTGTTATAGTCACACAAGCCCATAGTAAGATTAAGTGTGATATCGCCCCTGCACTTGTTATTGTATACATCATGTACCAGCTGTACAGCGCTCCCTCCCCTCCTAACAGAGAACGCAAAAAATGGTTTGGCCACAACAACAATAAAGGAAAGAAAAAAACTGGTGTTTCATTCACACTAAAAGTCCAAGCCATGGGTGCTCTCCATCTTGTTCAATATCTTTGGCCTGTCTCTCGGCACCACCTAGACACCACCTAGGTAGTTTACAGTTCCAGTTAGTCTCTGAAACCCATTTGCTTTACTTTCTTTTCAAATACCTTCCTGACTTGCAGTCTCGGTCTACCCTCCTTGAAAGAAGGAGGATACAATGGAAAGAAGTAAAGGGAGAAGGGGGTAGATGGGATCCGATACCATCACTGCCTTGGCAGTTGTCCCAGTCTGCCACATCAGGTTTTAAATTTATAAATGCTGGGCCTAGAGGCAGGGCAGTCGAGGATCAAGGATGCCCCTGGATAAACCTCTCACCCCTTCCACCCACCCACCCACTACCTCCCAGTAAATCAGCTTCTGGATTCCGAGTTTCAATGCTCTGTTCAGGTCTGCTCATTTTCGGATGGATGTTCTGTACGTCAAAAAACGGCCAGTGCTTTCTTCGGATCCTGGGTAAGGTTATTGTTCTGTCCCTTTCTTGTTTTCTGCTGTGCTGTCTGCCATCTTGGAGGTCGTGAAGTAGAGTCAGTTGTTTCTTTCATTCGATCAGGGAAATGAAGGCCCATTTTCAAGAGATCCTGCCTTGCTTCTAGAGTCATTGCATATTCTTTCCTGCCATTCAGTAGATGAACAATCAAGCGGGAAGGATAAGGCGTAGAAAACTTATGTCCTGCTGCTCTTATCACTGGTAGCAAGGGTAAGTAAGCTCTGCGTTGCCTCATTGTTTTTGGTGCGTAGTCGTGATCCAAATAAAAGCGCTTTTGACTGTAATAAATTTTTTGCTTATGCTACACCATCATGAATATTTGCTCCTTTGAGGCAAAGCTATTGAATCGAGCAATTATGGATCTCGCAGGGGCAGCAGGATCAGATGGTTTCGGAGCCGAGACCCGGTGGACCCTCTCTAAATTTAGCTGGAACCCTTCAGGGAGCTCTAGGGCTGTGCGTAGCAGAGTGTCCACAAATTCTATAATGTTGGGGACTTCTGCAGATTCAGAGATACAATATATGCAGGTATTTTCTCTCCTTGCCCTGTTTTCAGTGTCTTCTTGCCTAGCTTCTATCATTTCTTGTTGTTGTTGCATTTGTTGAAGCTGGATTTCTAAATCATGTACTCGATTCTCTGTCGCTGTAAGTTGCCTCTCCGTATCATCTGCTCTTTGCTCCAGTACCATAACATCACTCACTATATAGCTCTCCATATAGTTGTTTTATTTCAGCTCTAAATGATAGTATTTCTTGATAGATAAGGTCAAGTTTCGCCTTCTTAGCCTTAGGTTCTATTGCAGACTGAGAACTTTTCTGTGCAGATTTGTGTGAGGCCGAGTTTATGGCTGCTTGCTTATTCTCTAGGCCAGAGGCCTCTGATTCTAACCACTCCGCATCGCTTTCCATCGCTGTTGGTAGCTCTGACCAAACACCCAATTCCGAAAATAATTTCCCTCCTTTGCCTTTCTGGTAGGTTTTTTACTTAATTTGGATCGCTAAACGCACTTGATGGAGGGATTTTGCTTGGGGGGAGATCGCTGAGCGCTAGACTAAGCAGCCATGCGTTGCAGAGGCGGAACTGGAAGTCTATAGATATACTCCTTGATGGATTTACCTAACCTTTATGATCTTCAGCATGGAGGAGAGGAAAAACCCTATAAGGGGAAACCTCTGAGGATCCAAGGCCTTGGGTCGCCTTCCCTCCAGGCTTGGAATGAGTGAATGACAGCTTCGTCCTGCAGTTTAGAGACCGAATCCAGAGGAGATTTTTAGAGAAAGGACATGCACTCTGTCCTTTAACAGGAAAGCCATGGGGGTGCTGCATGTAGAGGCCTCTGCAGCTAAAGGGGAACCCTGCTGTGGCCCACCCCCAACCCTGACTGAGGAGGAGAGCAACGGCTGCTAAAAGGCACTCACCTGGCCTACAAGCGAAGCCTAGGAGGAGAGGTCAATCCCAGGAGGGGTAAGGCCGAACCCTGGAGGAGTAAGAATAGGGAGGTAGAGCAGTCTTCACCCTTGAGGGGCAGGAAGGACAAGGGAGGGTATAGAATCAAGACCAGGTGTACCGTAGGTGGCTGTAGGGAGAATATCTTTCAAAGGTGCTGCTGAAGCTGTCAGCAGCTAAAAGTGCCCCCGGGACTAAAAGGCCCCACCTTCCAGCAGCTGAAGTCTTAAATGCTACATCAAGAGGTGCTGTTAGAATGGCCAAAGACTTCCCCCGGAGTGGAGGACCTTCTCACCGTAATGGTAGAAGAGAAGGACCCTTTCCCTGGCAAGGGACCCCTGCTCAAGATGCAGACTTCAAGGGGGCAGAACCATCCTAGGTAGAGAGAGGCAGGGATTCAACTGAGAGTGAAGGATTAGGAGTACAACTGGAAAAATTGAGAACAGCAATAGACAGCATGACTAGTAGCACAACTCTTTGCACAGAGTAAGTTAAGAGACTGTATTGAGTGAGTACAGCTGTTAGCACTGAATATATGAGACAGCATGAGGTAAAGTACATCTGTTATCACGGCGGACAGTGAGATAGCATGAAATGGGGAGCAGCTGTTAGCACTGACATTGATAGCATGGAGTATGGCAAGGTAGTGAGCAACGATTAGTACTGGTATGAAATGCAGTAGCATGGGGAATCAAATTAGAAAGCAGAGTACTGCTGGAGTGAGTAATGAAACCACTAAACCCATAAGGAATGGTTGCTAGGCTACAAGCCAGGTGTAAGCAGTTAAGGAGCTGAGACCAACAGGAGACCGCAAATGGTAGAAACAACAGTATAGATAAGTAGGGAGACAGCATTTGATATGAAAATACAGCAAATACTATAGGTTAGAGGAGCATGTGCTGAAGCTGTAGAGAATGAATAAATGTTGTTAGCAAATGCAATGGCATGGAATGCAATAGCGTGGGGGAATCAAACCAGGAAGCAGTGTGCTGCTGGAGTGAGTAGTGAAGCCACTGAACCCAAAAGGGGGAGGTTGCCAGGTATGAGCAATTCAGGAGTTTAAACAAACTGGAGACTGCAGTGGTACAAAGATAGTGTAGGTATGCAGGAAGGTTGCGAATGATACAGAAAGACAGTAACCCTACAGCCTGAATAAGCACAAAGCAAAATAAATGACAAAAGCAGGATGCTGAGAACTAGGAACCCCCAAAAGGAAAC
Source organism: Neoceratodus forsteri (assembly GCA_016271365.2). Taxonomy (NCBI): domain Eukaryota; kingdom Metazoa; phylum Chordata; order Ceratodontiformes; family Ceratodontidae; genus Neoceratodus; species Neoceratodus forsteri. The sequence continues at coordinate 185,273,662 of CM057459.1, read as the reverse complement.
CAACCAGAGACAAACACAGGACTGAGAAGGAAAGTGCAGCAAGAATGAGGGACAAAAGCAAAACTGCAGTCATGAGGCAAAAAGTAAAATACAGACCTAGAAAAGCAGAGGCACAAGGCAGCATAAATCCCCAAAGCACACAATGAAGGAGGAGACAAACACACGGGGTGGGGGGGTGCATAGAGCTCCAGCAGAGCCTCCGGCCACAGCAAAGAAAGAATGGATCTCAGTGAGTCTGCAGGAAGCTGACTTAAATAGCACAGGCAGGAGGAGCGACTAGTTGCTCCCACCCACTGAACTACAGTCATAGACTTTGATAAACAGTCGGATAAAGGTGCCAAACAACATTTTTTAAAGTTGTTTTTTTTTTTTTTTTTTTTTTTTTGTAATTTATTTATTTATTTAGTTAAACATCAGTTTAGAAACCTTTGAGCCAGAGGCTCATTTACAAAGGTACCTCGTCACAAAGAGGACATCAGAACAGTAGTACAAGGGACACAGTACTTACAAACAAAAAAGTTACAGTTCAATTACAATTTTGTTACAATAGAATACAATCTCCAACGAGCAAAAGATAACAAAGGTGCAAAACTTATGGTTGGGGAGAGCTGGTGGGGGTAGAAGGGAGGGAGATAGGGAGGAGGAATAAGTAGGGAAAGGAAGGGGGGGAGCCGCTCAGTGAGCATTGTCAAACAGAGTATATATATATATTTTTTTTACACTAGGCTAGCGGCAGTTGCATTTGCGAGAGCTAAGCAGGAAGTTTCTGAGCCTGGGCTTAAAGCAAGCTAAGGTCAGTGAGTTTGAGACACTGGCAGGGAGGGAGTTATACCAGTGGGGCGCACGGTAGGGGAATGCCCTCTGACCTTGAGAGGTCCTGGCTCTCGAATAACTAGGGTAGCTCTTGGCCAGCTCGCGTGTGATCAGGGTTGGTGCAGTATGGCGAATGGAGTTGGATAGGCCTATGGGGGATGAGCCACGCAGAGCTTTAAAGGTGAGCTGGCATGTCTGATACATGAGTCGCTCTTCCAGGTTGAGTAGGGTAGCCAGGGTGTATAGCTCACATGTGAGTGAGTCTGGGAGCACCATTGATAAGTCTGCAGGCCTTATTAACTGTGAGGCTTAACCTTGTTGAGGGCAGTCTGATCTGCTGAGCCATAGACCGAAGGCCATCAGTCAATGAGAGACATGACAGAGGAGGTGACAGCCAGGCGGAGGGCATCAGGAGGGAGGCATTTCTTGTGCGGTAAAGAATGCTCTAGCCGTGAGTTGGTGACAGAATTTAGGGCAGATATATGTCCATGGAATGAAAGTGCAGGGTCAAAGGTTATACCAAGATATTTATAGGACTGCACCTGGTCAATGACGAGATTGGTGTGGAGTGGACAGCTAAGGAAAACTTGCTGTACTTATTTTGGGGTGGGAGAAGAGCATCGTTTTGTTTTCTTAAGGTTGATAACAAGTCGGTGCTCAGTGAACCAGGTAGCTGCAGAGTCAAAGACTAGTTGGAGGAGTTCTGTAGCAGCATGGGGTCATTGGGAGGCAACGCGAGAACAGCATCATCAGCATAGAGAAGCATCTTACCCGCATAACTGCTGGATAGGGAGTTAAGAAAGAGTGAGAAAGTAGGGGTAGAGGAGAATTGAGCTCTGTGCAACCTCAGAGCTTACTGGGGCATGTTTCAGAGAGAGCACCGCTGACTTTCACACATTGGGAGCGGGCGGAGAGATAGCTGGTGCACCAGGAAACAGGTCCTGAGGCAAAGCCTATTAGGTCGAGGGTGGAGAGCAAAGAGGATGCAAAACAGTATCGAATGCTTTAGACAGGTCAATGAATATAGTACCAGCCAGGGCACCAGAGTCCAAGGAGGCATGGAGGAAGTTGGAAAATTCCAGGAGTGCTGTATTGGTACTATGACCTGCTCTGAACCCGTTTGTTCAGGGCAGAGAACATTGTAGCTTACAGAGGTAGTCAGAGACTTGGGACGCCACAATTTTCTCTACGCCTTAGAGAGGGGAGAGGATTGAGATGGTCGGTAGTTACCCGGAAGAGTCCTGTCACCACCTTTATGGACAGGGGTAACTGTGGCAATCTTCCAGGCAGAGGGAATTGTCCGAGACAGAGTGATTTGTTGAAAATGCACGTAATAGGTGAGAGGACCTGATCCAGGACCTGACGTAAGGCAGGGATCTGGGAGTCATTACCGGCGATGTTACCTTTTAGGCTTTTAGCAAGTAAGGCCTAGCTTCTTGCATGGTGACACGACGCAGGTGGAAAGAGGGGCCGGCAATGGGTGGTGGTACAGATGGAGGAGGTGGACTGAAAAAGTTACCAGGAAGTACTGAGCTAAGGTCGGTAAAGGAGTTATTGAGGTGGGTGGCAATGAGGGCAGGGTCAGAGGAGACAGTACCATTGATGTTGAGAAGAGAAGGAGAGGGGGACTGGGAGTGACCATTCAGTTGCTTGATGTTGTCCCAGAAGCACCTGGGGTTCCCCCAGGAGGAGGTAAGAGAGGCTTGGTAGTATTCCGCCTTTGCTTTGCGGATGGCCCAGGTGCACTGGTTGCGGGCGGCAGCATAGGACTGCCGCTGTGCACCATTTATGGTGCATATTCCAGAACTGTGAAGTGTGTTTAAACAAATAGTGAAGTATTGTCTGCCCTAGTGATGTGGCAGCAGCCCAGTGTGTAGAGCATCATTGTCACTGTGAAAGCGGCTGTTCAACCCTTCCCCTACACATACCCAGCTGGAGGAAGCAAGCAGTTGCTGCAACCCCAGTAATCAAAGGGGAAACAAGGGGCAAGCATGGTAGGGGATAAAGTACTGTATCATGGTAGTTTATCACACACTGTATGAGTGAGACAGAGTCCTGCAGTCATGCTGTTTGGAACAGACCAAACCGTTATTGTGCAGATCTGGGATTTTTACTTATTTTCAGCCACAAGCAACCAAATACACTGAGGCCCACACCCCAAGTATTTTGTTACTACCTAAGGCTCATCTGATTCAATTTTAGTAGCTATAAATACTACCAAACAAAAAATTAAAAAGTTTGCTTTGGAAATAATTCGTGAAGAGTATGTGAATGGCTTTTTCTAAAAAGAAAGCAGATGTTGCTAATATGCTGTGAAGGGTTTTACTGTAGATCATGCCTTGGCATAACTTATTGATATCATTCATAGGTATACTTCTTGGAAAGTCGTAGAGAATATGGCCTATATCAACTAGAACAGGCTGAGAAAGAGTGTCTAACCCAGCTCACAGGAATGAAGGATGTGGCTAAGTATGTGTTTTATTATCCCCGTAATTTTCTGTTCATTCATATCCAGTAGCTCAACCTTAATGCTACACTTCATAACCTTGCAGACCCTTATCACTATAGCCACACTCAAATGCCTAGGTACTGTAAATGCTGACCCTCTCTCTCTCTCTATATATATATATATATATATATATAAATATGTATGAGCCAGTTAATTGGAGCCCTTGGCAGAGGGAACATCTTTTAAACTGAGTAGCCTGATGTTTGAAGCTGTGCCCTGCTGCAGTCATGTTGGAGGCCTGGGCTAAGCTGGTGGTGGTGATTGAATCTGTGTTGGGACAACTACTATGCTGTTCGAAAAATTCTCACTCACCCACCCTCCCTGCACCACCTCCTTTATTAAGTAGTCTGCTTGCAGCTCCACCCAAAGGGACTCTACCAAGTGGAAGAAGGGGAGTGGGGGTGTATTAGTTTGCACATATAATTCTGTATAGTATGTAGTGTATCTATACATGTTCTTATACTGTGGCTATTAGCTATCCCTATATTATTCTCGTATGTTATAAAGGGTAGTTTTTCTGCTGGGCTGAACACAGCAGACTTCAGTGGGGGGATTGTTTTGTATCTGATGATAGTTACCACAGTGATTACAACTGGGTACCACATCAGTCCCCCTAGACGTAGGGTGTGGGAGGGAGATCATCCACACTGTATACGGCAAGGTCAAGGGGGCCATGCATGGGTGGGAATTGGAGGGAGAAGCAGCTACTTGGAAGTGTTGTGGTCATGGGGATTCGGGCGGCAGGACAGGAGCTGGTGTTATTAGAGGAAGGGATGGGGCTGGATCCAGGGGATGGGGGGCTGGTACGGGGGACGGGGGGGGCAAAAGTGGGTCAAGGGGGGACAGAATAGTGAACTGCAATAACTGTGAGGCAGCAGTCTGGGTGGGCACATTTTGGAGACTATGGGAATGTCCCGTTTGCCGCAGATTGGGGGGCCTGGAGGCACAGGTCTGTGGGCTGGAGGGGGAGTTAAAAAGGATAAGAGATAGGTGGGAAAGTGTGAGGGCAGGCTGGGCACTCCCATCAAATGCACAAGGGAGCCAAGATAGTGGGGTCTATAGAGAGGATAAGGACCCTGAGCAGCAATAAAGGGCATTGTTGGGATGGCATTGGGGGCAGTGACTATGGGAGGGAATATGCTTGAGTAACAGGTTTGTGGCACTGGCATTAGTAGAGGGAGATGATGGTGGGATTCACCTAAATGAGGCAGGTGGACATGAGGGTAGGGGGTATGCAGAGGTCTCCAGTCCGGATGGGGAGGGGTACAGGATATTGGGAGGGAAAAGTATAGAAGGTAGGGGTAGGAGAGAGGAAGGGGGATAGGGTAATAGTGAAGGGAGGCTGCTTAGGGAAGGATGGCATAGTGCATAATGAGGATTGGGTTGTCATAGGCGGTGCGCGGGTTACTAAGGGTGAGCTGACGTGGTGTTCGGGCAGGAGGGAGATGGAGGGGTTGCAAGCAAGGGGGCCAGGACCAGGCACTGGTGAGCAGGAAGGAGTTGAAGCCCATGGGGGAATGAGAATAGCAGGAAGGTACAGTTGTCCAGGAGTGTAGGTGGGGGAGTTGTAGTGATAGGGGACTCTATCCTGAAGGGGATCAGATGGGGAGGGAGGGGTGAGTGGCACAGTAGGATATGGGTGGAATCTATAACAGGCTTGACAGCAGGTAGAGTGGGACAGGCTCTATCTAAGTGTGCTAGGAGGGAAAAGAGAAACTGCATGTGGTGGTGCACGTAGGCACTAACAACCGAGAGGGGTGCATGGTGGAGTCGGCATGGGAAAGATTTGAGGAACTGGGGAGGATATGTACGGAGATAGGGAGCTCAGTGTCCTTCTCAGAAGTGCTGCCAGTTCCCAGGGTGAGCAGAGCAAGGAAGGACAGAATAGAGCAGTTTAATTCCTGGGTGGATGAGTGGTGTTGTTCTCATGGGTATGGGTAGGTGGGTGATAGGGGGAGCACATGGGGCAACAATGATTTGTATGCAAAGAATAGGTTACCCTTAAGTCAGGAGGGGCAGGGACTTTTGAAGCATAAACTGGAGGAATACTTAGCATCAAGGTTTTTTTAAACTAGGTAGGGGGGAGGCGAGTGTACACTTAGTTTGCAGAGTCGTCAGGAAGGGAAGCCGAATGAGCTGACGCCCCCCCAAATAACAGTGTTTGCTACAGGGATAGGCTGCAGGGGAGGGGTCAGGATAGGGGGATTAGGGGTCTAGAGAAGAAATGATCTGGGTTGGAGGGTGGTCTCCCTGAACGCAAAGAGCCTGGGTAACAAAGTGACTGAGTTTCAGGCTCTCTTAGCTGTAAGGATGATGGACATTGCAGCCATAACAGAAACTTGGGCTACCCAAAACCATGACTGGGATCTGGTGATCCCAGGGTACAAAATTTATAGGAAGAACAGAGGGGTGGCAGTTTATGTAAGTGATGGGATTAGATGCACTAGGGACAAGGGGGAGGAATGGAGGATGGAGGTGCTATGAGTGGAAGATCCACTAGTTGGGAATGACCACCATTCCGTGTGGTTCACCCTCAGCTTGAGTAGGGAGTCTATAGGATTAGTGACAAGGGTGGTGGACTTCAGATGGGTGAACTTTGGAAAGATGAAGGAAATGGTAGGGTGCCTAGAGGGGATAAGACTGGGGATGGATGCACAACAGAAGTGGGATTTTATCAAACTTGGACTGAAGAAAGCTATGGAGGCTTGTACCAGGACTCAGAGTAAGAGAAGCAAAGCTAAGAAACCATGTTCGCTGAACAGGAAAGTATTGGAGGGGGTACTGGCAAAGAAAGGGGCATTTTGGAAACTCTAGAGGACAAATAGAGGGGAGGACAGGGAGGAGTATGCGAGGAGGACCAAGGAGGTAACCAAACTAATAAGAGAGACCAAGGCCTCCAGAGAGTTAAGGTTGGCTCAGGGATTCAAGTGAAGGAAGAAGGACTTTTTCAGGTACAGTAGAGAGAAAAGGAGTTGCAGGGACCAAACAGTGCAGATCAGGGGGCCGGAGGTGGGTAGAAAAGGGTGCAGAACAGGCAGAAGCATTGAATGAATACTTCTGCTCTGTATTCACCAGGAGGAGGGTGGTCCTTCCTCCATGGACTGGGAGGGTGGGGGAAGGGGAGGGGTGATAGGCAAGGAGATTGTGGAGAGCAGAGTGCTAGAGGGCCTGAAGGCACTTAGGGTGGATGAGGTACCAGGTCTGATGGCATTCATCTCAGGATGCTGAGGGAGATGGCAGAAGTGTTAGCCAGACCTCTGGCAGACCTGTTCAACACCTTCCTGGACACAGGAAGTGTGCCACAGAACTGGAGGATGGCTCATATGGTACCTTTCCACAAGAGTGGCCCTAGGAATGAGCCAGGTAACTACAGACATGTTAGTCTCACCTCCATAGTGGGTAATCTTATGGAAGTGATCCTGAAAGAGAGACTGGTGACATTTCTTGAGGTAAATGACCTCCAGGATGGGCGGCAGCATGGGTTCGTTTTAAGGAAATTTTGCCAGACCAGCCTAATAGAGTACTATGACTGGGGAACAAGAGAGCTGGATAGGGGCCATGTAGTGGATGTCCTGTATTTGGACTTCAGCAAGGCCTTTGATTCAGTGCCTCATGGGAGGCTGGGGGGGGAACTGAGATCCATGGGGGTGGAGGTGAACTGGTTGAAGGGGAGGCAACAATGGGTGATGGTGGGGAGGACTCTTAACCTCTAGGCCTGTGACAAGTGGGGTGCCTTAGGGCTCTGTGCTGGGTCCGGTATTGTTTGGTCTGTTCATATTGGATATCTCACACGGCGTTAGGAGCAGGATCAGTCTGTTCACAGATGACACTAAGATGGGAGCAGTAGTGGAAGATGTAGAGGGATGGAAAGAGCTACAGGGTAACCTAACTAAACTGGAGGAGTGGTCGGCAAAGTGGCAGCTGGGCTTTGAAGTGTGCCTTGGGGTCTGTGGGCCTAACTCTCACTCCATCCTTCTATACTGTACCATCTCATCTTGTTTACACATGGAATGGAGTTAGAGTTAGGCCAGCGACCCCAAGGCACACCCCGATGCCTGTTGATGTGTGGAGGGTGGGGTGGTAGGGTTGGTAACCCTAACGTCGAATTTCCCAGCTTTTGACACTTTAATTTTCAACCCTAACTGATGCATTAACAACGTTTTTTGCAATGAAGGCCCCTTCTGTTTGAGAAAGTGTAATGTAACTGGTATGTGGTTGTGGGAATGTGGGCCCTCCGTGCCCTGCACTCCCCTCATGCTACCCATTGTTGCATAACGATATGCATAAGTGGGAGCGCAGGCTCCCTGGGCCCTGCACACCTACGTATACATAAGTATGGAGCCATACAGCAGCCGTATAGTACTGAAAAGGAACCCTTGCAACACTAATTTAGCAATATCTCATTAACCGTAGCAACTATGAAAAAAATCCACTGCAGTGGTAATCATGACTTTGAAACCTCCACACATGTTTTGTCCACCTAAAGGTGGACCAAGCTGCAGAGAGTGAAAAATCTATCTCAAATTGTTTTCGAAATGTGGGTGCTGAAAGGTGCCACGGGCACCACAATTCAACGTTCACACGTAACTCGGGCATTTTCAGGATTTTATTCACATAATTTTTAACATAGCCTTTTGGGGACCCCACCTCATGAACCATGTCACTGTCATTTCATTAATCTGTCCTGAAAGTTAAGTTTGCACAGCGAACGTGCCATTCTGTGCCACAGGTGCGAAATCATCTTTTGGGCAGGATGTGAAAAATGACAATTATATACTGCTCATGAGGAGGTGTGGAAAAGGGTAATGTTGAAAATCAGGAGGGAAAACATGAAAAATTGGCGAACTTATGAGCGCTCGTAGAAACTGCACAATGCACGCTCATAACGTGGCCATTTATGGGAATTTTTTAACCAAATTTTCAACATGGGCTTTTTGGGAAATCCCCTCATGGGCACTGGCACTGTGATTTTGTTAATCCATCCCGGAAGCAGATTTCGCACAGTGACCATGCCATTCTGTGCCACAGGGGTGACAACACATTTTGGGCAGGATGTGAGAAATGACAGCTGTACTGTTCATGAGGAGGTATAAAAAAATGGCAATGTTGAAAATCTGGAGTGAAAATATAAAAAATTGGCGAAGTTACACGCGTACATAGAAACTGTGCAATGCACGCTTGTAGCATGGTCATTTTGGGGATTTTTTGCACCAGATTTTCAACATGGGTTTTTTGGGACGTCTCCTCATGAACACTAGGACTGTCATTTTATTAATCGGTCCCAAAAGGTGATTCCACTCGGTGACTGCGAAATCATCTTTTGGGAATGAGTAGTAAAATGACAGTACCAGTGTTCATGAGATGGGGCCTATGTTGAAAATTTGGTGAGAAAATACCAAAACATGGCTTAGATATCCACATTTAAATTCTTGGTTTGTATCAGAGTCATATGAAATAGGATCTTAGTTTGTGTGACGAGATACAAGCTAAGATCCTACTTCATATGACTCACGAAGTAGGATCCTAGTTCGTATCTCGTCATACAAACTAAGATCCTACTTCGTATGATGTGAATACAGATAAAGAATTTAAATGTGAAATAAAACACATTCTAAGGGCATTTTCCGAGCAGTAACATGCAGAATGCACCTAGGGGGTCCAATAAGCAAGATACATGTGTTGGCTCCTCCCCAGAATATCATTTTGGGAGGTTTCTAATTCTGAATTTGTCAGGCAAAACTGAAAACAAGATGGGGACCATACGAAAGAGGCATTTTCTCATACAATGCAGAATTCCTCTTTTGTATCATACATCTATATTGAAGTGCCTACTGAACATGCTCAAAATTGATTTTTTCAAATTTTTCAATTACAATAACTTAAAAACAGCGTATTTTTTCACCAGACTAGCAAAAAGCACATTTGTGGAGTAGTCTCTTTCTGTCCTGAAAATTTCATACCAACAAACAAACCCTCTAGTCTTTAGGCAAGTTCAAAGAAAAATCCCAGCAAAGTCATTGGGTAAAAACATGTTTTTCACCTCTCCGTAACTCTAAGACCGTACATCCGACCGGAATGAAACTTGTCAGATCAAGAGATCTATCCCACAGGAAGGTGCATGCCAAATTTCATGTAAATGGTGCAAAGTTATTAAAGTGCAAAATGTGAGCTTAACATTGAATTGCCTACTCAACTCTAACTCTAGGGCCGCAACTGCGCCCCTTAAGATATATATATATATATATATATATATATATATATATATATATATATATCCATTACATGCTAATATTACTGTACTCCTGTAGATAACTTCTTTCCACCTCCTTACCATAGAAACACAGACTGTGTTGGGAGAAAAAGAGGTCTATCTGTTCTGCCCAGTTCCCTGCCTGGTGCCATCCTCCGCTTTATGCTGGGCTGTATTTTGAAGAGCCATAGCCCTAGTGGCTTGTCACCCTCCTCTCCAGGTAGCCCATTTTCTCTTCAGCCTTTGAGTCTCATTATTCCTTTATGTCTGTCACATCCACGTTTAAACCCTGTTACAGTCTTATCTTCAACTACCTCTGTAGACAGTCTATTGCATTCATCCACCACCCGCTCCATAAAGAACGTCCTCATGTCCTTTCTGAATTTCCCTCCCACCAATTCGACTCATGCTGTCTAGTCACTGTGTCATCATTCATCATGAACCAGTTCTTATTGTCCAGCAGGGACCTGCACAGAGGCAGTATCACCTTCTTCTATCGAATCCCCTTCCTGTATACACCAGCATCCTGTTTATTTTCCCCAAACACTTTTTTCAGTATTGAGCACTGTACTTGAGAGCATCACTACTGATGACGTCAAAGGTCTCTCACCTCTGTTATCTGTACCACTCTTACTCTTCCCCAACGAGTAATTTGTTTTGGGGCTCTTTCTGCCAGTGTGGACCTCTTTGCACTTCTTTGCATTAAGCATTGTTGCCGTACTTTTGAATGTATGGCTAATATCCTCCGGGATAACCCTTGTCCCGGTGCATTTGCTCTGGGGTTCTTTTGTTATTCTCTGGACACTGCTGATTTTTCCAGATCTCTTTTCATCTCCCTTACTCCCACCTCAGTGTCTACTCTGCCACAGATCTTAATATCACCTACAAAGAGGCATACCTTTTTCTGGATTCCCTTTCCTATACTACAGAGAAGAGCACAGGTCCCACCCCACCCTAGACTTTCCTGACCTCCGAATGTGCCAATTGATGACCGCTCTATGTTCCCCCACCAGCCAGTTCCCTATCCATGTTGTAAGCTTGTCCCGTATTCTCAGGTCCCTCAGCTTTTATATCAGCCTTCTGTGTGTTACAGAATTCAAGGCCCTGATAAAGTCATGGTACAACACATCCACTACTTGGCCCCTGTACACCCCTTTTGTGACTCAGTTATAAAAGTCGAGCAGGTTGGTCTGACATGATCTCCCTGCTGCAGATCCATGCTGCTACCTGTCCCACAACCTGTTTTCATCCAAGAATTCCACTATTTGCATCTAATGATGATTTCCAGCAGTTTACCTATGATCAAGGTCAGACAGACAGGCCTGTATTTACCCAGGTAGTCCCTGTCCCAACTCCTGTAGAGTAGCATCACAGTAAGTACCCTCCAGTATACTGGAACCACCCAAGTCTCCAGGGAATAGTTAAACAGATTTAACAAATGCACTGCCAGTACATGCTCAACCTCCTTTAGTGCTCTAGGATGCATCCTGTTGGGACCAGGTGACTTGTCCACCTTCTGGGTTTTGAGATCCTTGAGCACTCTCTCCTCTCAAACTGGACATCTCATGCTTCTTATACCTATCTGTTTGGCTAGCAACCTGCATTCAAGCAGTGGTCCTCCCTCTTCCATGATGAATACCATATTTTTTCCATCCTCTTCGACCAGTGCTTCCTCTTTTTTCCAGTCTGATTAAACCCATCTTTGTTTTTCCTTTTTCCTTATGTTCCTAAAGATTTGGTTTCCCTCCCTGATGCCCTCTACTATTCTCAGCTCTGTTTCTGCATTAGCTTTTCTTACCATTTTCCTGAAACAGAAAAGAGACTTACACACAAAAAGTGCTCTAAACAAATTTAATAGCCGAACATTTAAACATATATAAAGTGAAGTGTGCATACAAAACTCCTGCATACAAATGCCATTTTGCTGACCTCCTTTACTTTTTCCAGATAATCTTTTCATTTGGCCTCACTCTGTTCCTCTCATGTGTTTTCTTTTTTCTTTTATTCTTATCAGTTTTTTATACTTTTTCTCCCTAATCCCAGGACCCCAGCACACGGCAACATATGCACGTGGAGGTGCGCACGCATCCCGTGATGCCGGTACCAGCCCCTTCCACTCTACCCCTTGCAATTGCCAGGTCTTCTGTATGGCGTGGCGCTTCCACCTGTCCTCCACTAAGAGGCAGCCAAGAGCCAGGGAACCCCACATCCCTCCCTGGGAGAGGACAGCCACCTCACAGTGGCTCAATCAAGCTTCTCCCCCAACACTCCCCGACAACCTAGGCTTGTTCCCAAACCCAGGTCACTGGTGTGGCACAATGTGTGGTGTCCAGCGCCTCAATCCTCAGTGCCACTGGTCCAGCTCTCTCGCATGTTTTCTAAATGTCACCCTTTTTGCCCTCACTTCCTCCCTACCCCTTGAAAACCCAGACTGGCTTTTGTGCTTTTTATTCATCCCGATCTGTCTCATGCAGGTTTTAGTAACTTCTGGTACACCCCTGTTGATATCATCTACTCCTTCTGCTGCTTCTACCCCTACCATTTTTTTACTGAGCATTTCCCCCATCTTGCTGAAATCCTTCAGGACCACAGTCTTGAACTGGAGTGATGTGTTCCTGTGGTTATGTCAAACCCCACTGAACTGTGGTCACTTGACCCCAGTGGTTCCTTCACCCCTGTTTCTCCAACTATATCTGGAAAAATATTAGATCAAAGGTGGTCCTAATTAGTTCCCTGGCTAGTTGTACGAGACACCTGTCTGGCATAACATCTGCCAGTGCTTGACTACTTGCACTTCTGGCTGCTGAGATTTCTCAGTCCACATCTGGCATTTTTAGGTTGCCCACCGGCACCACCTCACCTTTGGTGGATGCTTTCCCAATTCTGTCCCATTCCTCTTTTTGGTTTGGAAGTCTGAGCATAACTCCAAACCTGATCCCCCTGATTGTTAGTTGTACACAGAAGGTTTCAACTTCATTCTCCCTCACATGTGGTATCCAGTAAAGCCTCTATACTGTTCTTTACATACAGTACCACCCCTCCTTGCCTTTCTGTCCATCTCACCTGTAAAGTGAGTAGCCTAGGATTGTGAGGTCCCAGTCATTATTGCCTGTCACTCATATTTCCCTTATAGCCAACAGGCCCAGCTCTTCCTCTGTTACCACTGCCCGGAGGTCACTCGTTTTGTTATTCAGACTTCTGTGGTGTTTAAACATACCACTCTCCATGAACCCTGCTTGCCCCTTCCCCTCCATCTGTTGTTCCTCCCCAGCTTGCATCCCCAGTCCTGTCACTGCCCTCGTCCCCAACTATTTCCTCATCCTTTCAATCCTTGCCTATTCTCCCTTCCTACTCCCTGCTTCCACCCCCTTTCTACTTCCATTGTTTCCTGATAATTATTTCTTGTCCTGCTTGTTCCCCATGATTCCCCCATGTCTCTGTCCATTATTCTTAATTAAATTTCTCTCTGTTGCTCTTGTCGTATTATTCTAGATGGGGGAGTACTAATTAGGCCTGATGTACAAGAGTTAGTGTCCTCATCTTTTTGTTAACTGGTTCCACCACCACACTAGTTTAAATGCTTTTCTATGAGCTCATCAAATTTCTGTCCCAGTGTCGAGGCCCCCTCCTCAGTCCATTGTAACATGTGACTATGTGTCTGTGCTGTCTTTTATTGATAATTGTATAAGCAGTAAAAATTAACCTGAAATTATGTTCATGAAATGTCTGTAACCAATTATAACTAAGGGCCAACACAAAAGTGAGATAACAGAGCTTGCTGCGCTATCCAGAAATCCTGGTGACTGCAAACTTTGAAAACATTACTAGCCTCCGTTTCTTTTTTTTTTTTTGTAACATGTTTTTATGGCGTTTTTCACCTGGTTTTCGTCCCCCCCACACACACACACTTCCTTGTCACGAGCATGTACGTGTGGAGGCACGTGCACACCATACACTGTGGGATGCCCCACCCTACCAGTCACTCCTACCCACCTGCGCCACCACCAGGCCTCCACCTGGTGATGGCGGGTCTGCAGAAGGGCGACACCCCCCTCCCCATGAGAGGAGAGCCACAGCTCAATCCTGCTCCCCTCCCCCCCTTGCTGGCACCCCAATGTCCCAAGGTCATTTCCAAACCCAGGTCACCGACATGGCACGAGGTGTGGCATCCAGCGTCTCAGCCCTCAGAGCCACCAGGCTGGCCTAGCCTCCATTTAAAAGCAGTGGCAATGATGTGTCTGGAAAGGTGTCTTCTGTTGTATTAGTGGCATAATAATCCCTCTTAGAATTGGAATGGCTTATCCTGCTTTCCTTTCAGATGTATACTTGCTGTAAAGTGGATGAGAGGAACGATGATGAAAGCAGTCCATTAATCACTTTTCATTATGCAGTACCTAGTTTATACAAGGAACAAAACAAATGAACCTTCTGCTGTGGTAGTTTCTAAACCTAAACAATACTGTAAATAAATATTCCTCTTGTAGGGAGCTTTTCTATAAATTTTCATTAGCTCAGATGCCAATATGCAGGAGCTCTAACGATGATGAAAGTGATAATGCCAATGATGATAATATTGCTGTGGGTACTAAAATTCAGGATAAGCTCCATTTTTGTTAGGGAAAGTTTTCACTCCAGAACATGTAACTTCAGTTGTTTTTGTAGCATTTTCCTTTTCTTTTGCAGTACTTGTTATGCCCATGAAAGGGTTTCCACCTCTGCTTCCCCATGAGTCCGCTTCTGAGGACAACTCCCAACGGAAGTACTAGTTACAACCCAGGCTCCAATGCTAGACATTCAGGAAAAACTGGGTTCAGCCAGGCAGAGAGTTCACTTGGTTCACCCCCAAGAACAGCAGCAGTTTGCCGGTGGGGGGGAAGGGAAATGAACCAGACTCTGATGGCCTGAGTGGCTACAAGGGCACCATATGCAGCAACCATGGATTTTCTTCCCCTGTGAACACCATGCCCATCACCATCCCTTAGTGAGTCTTCATGCAGCACCACCTAGGGAAGAACTGGCACCACCCAGCTACTGATAACACCAACAGTGCTAATATTTGAGGCAGCTCAAAGATGTTGTCACCACCTCAGCCACTCAGATTTCCATATGGGTGGTTCTTGTGACATCACAAATCAAAATCCGAGAGGGCAGATCCACGAAGACTGTGGTGCAGGGACAGTCAGTCCCGAACGTAAAAACACTCTGTAGCAAAATCCGTTTACTGTGCTGTAGCTTGACAGTCCTTAAAGCAAATGCACTAAATCCGTGCGTACAAAAAATTTAGAATCAGTACTTTATTAGAAAATAAGGTTACACACGGAAAAGCAAGCTATAGCTGCCCGCCACACTCGCCCCGGTGCTTCAAGACAAATGACTCTTCCTCAGGGGGTGTTCTAAATATTGATTTTGAATCTTTTTACACACTCAGATTAAGTATATTTGTTTTAAGGACTACGCTACGGGAGAGTGAATGGATTTTGCTGCAGTGTGACATCAAAGACCAGTCATTCTTTGCCCATCTGCTCTGTGATATTGTACATGTTTGCCCATCTATTACTGACTTGTGAAGCTTTTACAAGCTTTAAGAATAGGAGTTTGTCGGAGGAGAGATGACATGTTTGTCACAAGATTTAAGGGTTAAAAGATAAAGGTATGTGGATAAAGCCAACTAAGTTACTTATTTAATTGCCTGAAATTGAGCCAAAATTACAGAAATGTTAAAACGCTTTTTTCAAACATTATGGGCCATAGAATTATGCAAGTCTGCATGTTCTGCATCACCACCCACTGCTGGCATGCCGCCAGTATTGATTTTTAGGATATAGCCATTGAGAAATGTTTATCATCAGTGTTACCCTATGGTTACTCCTTATACAAAGGTTACAAGTCTTCCTATTACAAATATAAACAAAGCATCTTGTTAATCACACATTACATAAAGGATAATGGATGGGCAGCAGTTAAAAACAATGCTGAGTTCACTTGGAGAGGTTTACTGTTGTCATGGCAACCTCGAGAAGTGAATTCAGCGTTGTTGTTAACCGATGACTATCCAATGTCTTGTATAGTGTATGGGCACAGTACAACATAAATTCACTTCATGCAGGTTTACTTCTTTTGTCTAGGTGGTTTCCCCTCAAATCACAGATTGTCACACTCTTCCTTTCATTAGTGCGGCTATTTCAAATCCCCCCTCCCGGTCAAACCCTGTATCAGTCCCACTCAAATAGACTGGTTCTGTTTAAAAATGTGAATGAAAAAAGGCATCTGGTAGCCCGATCTGTTCAGTGAAGCACCAGTTTATTTTTTCTTACTCACCACTGCATTTTGTCTGTGCACTGCTCTCTCTCTGTCTCTCTCTCTCGACCAACTGTCACCGCTGCGACCATTTCTTGTGGCACGTGACTTCCAGAACACGCATGCGCAGAAAGTAAGATGGTGTTGTACCATCGTTGTGATGTACCCAAAAGGGTATAGCAACCTCTTGACATCACAATGATGGTACAAGAACACTGTGAAATGCTTGAATTCCAGCTATAACAAGTGGCTCCCATACATTATACAACAATAAATTACATAACAACCTTCAGTACTTCACCTGCCCCCAGATTGAGAGCAGATTGTGATAAAAACGTGTGGAGTGAACTGATAAGCCACGACTTAATCAGTTTTGATATTCAGTGATCCAAGCATGGGAGGGAAAGAATTCCACAGTACTAGACAACAATAAGTAAATGAAAATGTTGAGTGCAAAGTTTTAGCTTTGGGAATACTCAGTTCTAGTAGCAAGACTTCCTTAATGACAATAAAGTAGCATGACTAACTATACTTAAAGAGCATGTGCAGAAGTTTTGCATATTGTTAATAAAGCTTGAATTCAAGTCCCTGTGTCGTGATTAGCGTTTCCGGAAAATTTCATGCTGTTTGGTTTTGTTTAAATAGCATTTGTTAACTTGCTATACAGTGGCTGAAAACTGCGGAGTTATTTCTGTCTCTCAGTCAAGCTTGAAGAGTGATGACATCGTGGGGAGTACTGTAGCTTGCTGCTTCAGATTCCCAATCACAGCAGGTTGTAGAGTTAATGGTTTGCTCACCAGGTTTCTTACAAACTCAGTCTGTGGTTTATGTTTAGATAGATTAGCTTAAAATCTATCATTGTCTTCTTATAAAACAGGACCATTTGAGTTTCATTGCTGAATTGAAGTAGTGTAAATCTCTTTGAGAGATAAGCTTGTGTGTATATCACAGCTCTCAGTTCTTATCAACACTGATTTTTTTCTAACTATATAACACAGGGTTGTTTAATGAATACGAAATCAATCTAAATTTTGTTCATTCATAGAAATAGTTTGTCCTTGATGTAGCCTTCATAAATACATTCATGTAAGAACTTTTGTTTATGTCAGATTGACAAACGGATGCCTGTCGCACTCTACTATTTCAAGCAGATGTACTGTCTGAACTCACACATTTAAGTTCTTTGGTGGATTTTGTGTGAAAATACATCATGTACAGTATGTGTATAAATAGAAACTCTATATGGCATCCTGATGCACCATGTCTCTTCCCCACAGTTTAGGCAGCTGAACTCTGCTGCCACCTATCCCCTGCCCTACAAACCCTCTGCCTTCTGCTCCACATTTGAGGCTGCTGCAACCTATCTTCTCCCACATAGTTGGGCACTGTGCACCTTGCTGCCTCCATCCCTTGCCTAAAGAATCAGGGTTTCTGCACCCTGCTGCGCCCTGCTTAAACAGTTGGGGTTGCTGAACCTGCTGCCTCCCCACAGTCATGGACGCTGCACCTATACATACATTAGTGAAAGGAGAAAGTCCAGAGGGGGTATTGCTAAGATCAAAGGAGATAAGGGTGTGTGTGAGGAGGAGGACCACGTAAAAGCATCTATCCTAAATGGATACTTCTGCTCAGTATTTGCTGAAGAAAAGGTAGGGCAGGGCCCACAGCTCAGCACTATTGACACGGAGGGGGGGGTATACTAGTCCCTTCACAAAACAAAGGGTCCTACAAGAGCTCAATAGGCTCAGGGTGGACAAGGCAATGGGACCTGATGGCATACATCTCAGGATACTAAAGGAGCTAAGGGTGGAACTAGCAGAACCATTATCAGAACTGTTCACTGAGTCTCTGAGCACAGGAGAGGTCCCAGAAGACTGGAGAAGGTCTCATGTGATCCCGCTCCACAAGAATGGTAGCAGGGAGGAGGCAGGGAACTACAGTCAGTCAGTTTTACCTCAGTAGTGGGCTAGATTATGGAGGCACTCCTTAAGGAAAGGATCGTGCAACACCTGGAATCTATAGGAGCACAGGATCCAAGACAGCATGGGTTTACAAAAGGAAGGTCCTGTCAAACTAATCTCATAGATTTCTTTGACTAGGTAACTAGAGTGGTGGACCAAGGGGGGGCAGTTGATGTCGCCTACCTTAACTTCAGCAAAGCTTTCAATACTGTTCCACATAAAGGATTGATTAATAAGCTGGGTAGGCTCAGGTGGGCAGAAGTTGGTCAACTGCGGCAAACTGGTTGATGGGCAGAAAACAGAGAGTGGTGGTAAACGGTATACAGTCAGAAGAGATGCAAGTCACAAGTGGAGCACCTCAGGGATCAGTCCTGGGGCCAGTCCTCTTCAATATCTTCATCAGTGACATTGCAGATGGACTGGAGGGTAAGGTTTGTCTGTTTGCAGATGACACCAAGATCTGCAACAGAGTAGATGATCCATATGGGGTGGGCAGAATGAGAAGAGATCTGGATAAACTAGCAAAATGGTCGGAAGAGAGGCAACTGGGGTTTAATGCAAAGAAGTGCAAAATCATGCACATAGGGAAGAGAAACCCTGAAGCCACCTATAGGCTGGGAGGGGAGTTGCTGGCAGGCACAAGGGAAGAAAGAGACTTGGGCATCATCATCACTGATGACCTGAAATCATCCAAGCAGACCACTAAAGCAGTAGGTAAGGCTAGAGGGATGTTGGGGTGTATTATCAGGGGTATCACAAGTCGGAAGAGGGAAGTAATAATACTCTTTACAAGACACTAGTTAGGCCCCATCTGGAGTACTGCATGCAGTACAGGAGGCCACACATTCACAAGGACATTAACCAAATTGAGGCAGTCCAGAGAAGGGCAACCAAAATGGTGCAGGGACTGCATCAGAAAACATATGAGGACAGATTAATGTAGCTCAATATGTATACCCTAGAGCAAATGAGGGAGAGAGTTGATATGATCGAAACATTCAAACACCTTAAGGGGATTAACAAGGTGAAAGAGTCTAACATGTTTCAAGATAAGAAAAACAGCAGGACAAGAGGACACAGCATGAGATTAGAGGGAGGCCGATTAAGGGGTAATGTGTGGAAGTTCTTTTTCACAGAAAGGGTGGTAGATGCATGGAATGGCCTACCTCAGGAAGTGGTGGATATGAATAAAGTGCAGGGTTTCAAACAGGCATGGGATAGGCATAAGGAAGCAATACAGATGAGTATGAATAGATAGGCCATTGACAGAGCAAAGGCCGATGGCACATTTATTTGGTAGAAAAAGAAGTTGGCAGACTGGATGGGCCTTGCGGTCCTTATCTGCCATCAACTTCTATGTTTCTGTTGCACCCTGTTCCTGTTCCCACAGTCAGGGTTGCTGTGGTCTGCTAAGCCCTAGACTCCTAGATCCTCCTGCCTCCACAGTTGGGGCTGCTGCACCATGTTACTCTTGGTCATCTGAGGTGGGGCTTTTGCTGCACCGTGCTACCCACTTCCATTGCCTTAACTGGGCAGGGCTGCTGCACCACGCACACTCTGTCTCACAGTTAGGGCTGCTGTACCCTGATGCCCCCCTGTGTCCATCCCCACTGTTGAGACTTCTACACCATGCTGTCCTCTGTCCCCTGTAACCACAGCCAGGGCTGCTGCACCCTACTGCTGTCTGCACAGTTGGGGTTGCTGTGGCCTGCTGAGCCCTAGAGCTCCATGCCTCCACAATTAGGGCTGCTGTACCCTGTTGCATGCCCCTACAGTTGAGGCAGTTGCACCCTCCTGCCTCCCTGTTACCAGAATCAGATCCTTTGCTACACCCTGCCATCCACATCCCTTGTCCCAAACAGGCATGGCTGCTGCACCCAGTCCCTCATTTTGGACTTCCTTGATGCCACCCCTATCTCTTACCTGAACAGTCAGGGTTGATGCACCCTAATGCCCTCTGTTCCCACCCACACAGTCATGGCCATGCCACCCTGTTGCCCCCTGTTCCTGTCTCCACAGTCAGGGCTGTTATGCTGTACTACACCGTAGAGTTCCATGCCCTCTGCCTCCAAAGTTTGGGCTGCTGAACCCTGCTACACACCTGCATTGCCGCAAATGGGCTGGGCTGCTGTACTATGTGTGTCCTGTGCCATGGTCAGGGCTGCTGTACCCTGATGCTCACCTGTGTCCTGCCCCACATTCAAGGTTTCTGCACCATGTTGTCCTCTGTCCCCTGTCACTACTGTGCCCTGCTGCACCATGGAGCCCCTTGCCTCCACAGTTAGGATTAATGCACTATGCTGCTCCCTCCTACAGGAACAGGGGGCAACAGGGTGTCGTGGCTGTGAACGTAGGGTTGGGGTTGGGGAAAGAGGGCAGCAGGGTGCAGCAGCCTCGACTGTTCGGCCAAGAGATGGGGTGTCAGGGTACAGCAGCCCAAACTGTGGGACAGGGTACAGCAGCCATGCCTGTTTGTGACAAGGGATGTGGGCTGCAGGGTGTAGAAAAGGATCTGACTCAGGTGGCAGGGAGGCAGCAGGGTGCCACGTCCTCAACTGTGGAGGCACACAACAGAGTGCAGCAAATGACCTGACTCTTGCGGCAAGTGGCAGCATTGTGCAGCAGCCCTAACTATGGAGGCATGGGGCTGTAGGGCACAGCAGGCCACACCAACCACAGCTGTGTAGACAGGAGCAGGGAGCAGCATCCCTGGCTGTGGTGACAGGGAACAGAGGACAGCATGGTGCAGAAGCCTTGACTGTGGGGCAGGACACAGGCGGCATCAGGGTGCAGCAGCCCTGACTGTGAGAAAAGGTGTGTGTGGTTCAGCAGCCCTGACCATGTGGGGCATTGGAAGTGGGTATCAGGGTGCAGCAAAAGCCTCAGCTCAGATGGCCTAGGGCAGCATGGTGCTGCAGCCCCAACTGTGAAGACAGGGGTCCTAGGACTCTAGGGCTTAGCAGAGCACAGCAGCCCTGACTGTGGAGACAGGAACAGAGGGGCAACAGGTGCAGCGTCCCTGACTGGGAGAGGGGAGAGGGCAGCAGGGTGCAGCAACCCAACTGTTTAGGCAGGGTGCAGCAGCCCTGATTGATTAGGCAGGGGATGGAGGCATCAAAGGTGCACAATCCCCAACTGTGTGGGAGAAGACAGTGGGCAGCAGGTTGCAGCAGCCTCGAATGTGGAACAGAAGGCAGGGGGCTTGTGGGGCAGGGGACAGGTGGCAGCTGCCTAAACTGTGAGGAAGAGACATGGTGCATATAGATACCATATAGTGTTTCTATTTATACCCATACATTATGTATTTTCACACATAAACCACCAAAGAACTGAAATTTGTGAGTTCAGACAGTACATGTGCTTGAAATAGTAGCGTGTAACAGGCACCTGTTTGTCAATGTGACATGAAAAAAAAAGTTCTTACATGAATGTATTTATGAAGGCTACATCAAAGACAAACTTTTCTATAAATGAACAAAACTTAGATTTATTTTATATTCATTGGCAACTGTGTTATACAGTTAGAAAAAAATCATTTCTGATGAGAAAGAACTGAGAGCTGTGATACACACAAGCTTATCTCTCACAGAGAAAGATTTACACTACTCAATTCAGCACTGACACTCAAATGATCCACTTTTATAAGAAGAGAATGATAGATTTTAAGCTAATCTATCAAAACACAAATCACAGACTGACTTTGTAAGAAACCTGGTGAGTAAACTATTAACTCTACAGCCTGCTGTGATTGGGAATCTGAAGCAGCAAGCTACAGTACTCCACAATGAGGTCATCACTCTCCAAGCCTGACTGAGAGAGACAGAAATAATTCAGTTTTCAGCCACTGTAGAGCAAGGTAACAAATGCTGATTTAAAGAAAACCACAAAACCAAACAGCATGAAATTTTCAGGAAACTCTAATCATGACACAGGGACTTGAATTCAAGCTTTATTAACAATATGCAAAAACCTTTGCACATGATCTTCAAAAGTCTGGAGTTCTCTCTTGTATGCACTTAATTATAAAGACTAGCTCATGAAAATGTCTTTTATTGAATAGGCAGTCCAGGATATGCTTTGCCATATGATTAGACAGTATGTCCAGCACCTGGAGCTAACCACCACAGCTACTTTTATACAGAATAAATGCATAATCTAACAGTGGGGGGAAATCTGCATGTGTATAATCCTGGCACAGATATCAGGCTCCAAACATTTTTTGTATCTATATGGCATATCAAACCCAACTCAAAGCTTTTTTGTACCAAAACTGTTACTTGGATGTTGCTAGTACAACTAAGAGCCATCTAGTAACACAGATATTTGCATGAGTCATCCATATCTATAGTATTCCCATCCAAGGCTTGTATAGCCACAGAAGGTATTGAAACTTTTTCAACTTTACAGAAGAGTCAAAAATTATTAATATAATAACTAGGAGGCGTTTTCTCCAGTAGAAACAGGGTTATAATTGGCCGCGTATAACCTGCTGGACACAGCGAACACGACCGGCTTCCTCTCTCTCCAGTGCATGCACCTGCCTCCGCTCACACAGCCCACCGACATTTCCCCACCGTCGACTCCGCTTCCACCACCATCACTCAGCAGTAAGTTAATGTAAAATAAAAAACAACTTGCCTGTCAGCGATCCTGTTGGACTCCTCGACTAAATTAAAAAAAAAAAGATAAAAGCAAGTGTTTGGCAGCTGCCAGGTTGTGCAGGCAGCAGACCGCTGACAGCCTTCCATCAGAACCAGACTTCGGCTGTTTATTTTATACAATTGCTGTGGTGAGAAAACGCTCCCCAGCATATATATAAAATAAAACATGGGGTTGTGTGTTTAACAAGTTTTTACACACACACCCTCAGTGTTGGATGCTTAAATAAACCCCTTGAGCTTTTGATACAGACTCCTCACCATTTTAGTTGCCCTCTTCTAAACCACCTCTACTCTGTCTATATCCTTCCTGAGATGTGGCCCCAGAACTGTACACAGTAGTATCAATGATGTCTTACCAGCAATCTATACAGAGGCAGCATCATCTCCTTACTTCTGCTAATGATACCTCTCCCTATGCATCCCAGCATCCCACTAGCCCTCTGAACTGCCTTGTTGCACTATCTGGACACCTACAGGTCATGAGAGATCGTTGCTCCAAGGTCTGTCTCCTTCTTGGTAGTCATCAATAACACCCCCCCCCCCCCCAATTTTTACTCTGCTCATGTTTTTCTGTGCCCCAAGTGCTTTATTCTACTCTTTTTCGCACTCAAACACAGCTGCCATACCCTTGACCACTCCTCGAGTTTTCTCAGGTCTCTTCTCATCCTTTCCACACACACACACGCACACACACACACACACTCAGAATATCCACCCTGTTGAAGATTTTGGTGTCATTTGCAGAGAGGCAGACCTTCCCTTCCAGCTCCTGAGCAATATAACCTATAAAAAAACCTTAGAAAAGACGGCCCAGCACTGATCCTTGATGCATCCCACTGTTCACCCTCCTCTCCTCTGCATGAACTCCGTTTACCAGCACCCTCTCTCACCTATCCCCTGACCAATTTCTTACCCAGTTTACCAACTTTGGACCCACTCCTAAACTACCCAACTTGCTTAATAGTCTCCTATGAGGAACAGTGTTGCATGCCCTTACTGAAATCTAGGTAAGCCACATCCACGCTCTACCCTGATCTAATTCCTTGGTCACCCAATCAAAGAAATCTATCAGATTCATTTGACTTGACCTCCCACCTATGGGTCCATGCTGTACAGAGTCTTGGTTACTTGGTAAAATAGGACAAAAGAAGGCTGAAGCCCATCGAGATTGTCCGCCACTATGATGTGGGACGTTATTCTCAAATATGATTAACAGCTAGTCAGCTGTCCAAGCCTTTTTTAAAGGCATTGAAAGTTTTTAGATAGAAACATAGACTTTGACAGTAGATAAGGACCGCTAGGCCCATCTAGTCTGCCCATTTCCCTACCTACAGGATAGGCCGCAGATCCTAGTTAACCAACAGCCTATTTCTTCCTACCCCCACAAGAATTGCCTTATGTCTGTCCCATGCATTCTTGAATTCTCCCACAGTTTTAGACCCCACAACCTCCTCAGGAAGGCTGTTCCATGCATCCACTACCCTCTCTGTGAAATAATACTTCCTCACATTGCCCCTGAACTGCCCTCCTTCTATCTTTAAATTGTGTCCCCTTGTTCTTGCAAGTCTCTTTTTCTGAAAGATGCTACCCTCTTGGACTTTGTTGATTCCACTGAGTACTTAAAAGTTTCTATCATGTCCCCCCTCTCCCTTCTTTCCTCAAGGGTATACATATTAAGCTCCTTTAGTCTCTCCTCATACGGCTTCTCTTGCAGACCCTGCACCATTTTAGTTGCCCTCCTCTGGACTACCTCTATCCTGTCTATGTTCTTGCGGAGATGGGGTCTCCAGAACTGGACACAGTACTCCAGATGGGGTCTCACCAACTGTCTGTACAAAGGGATAACAACTTCCTGTTTTCTGCTGCTGATGCCTTTCCTATACATCCCAGTATACCCCAGCCCTCCCTACTGCCTTCTCACATTGCTTGCTAACCTTAAGGTCATCTGTTATGATTACCCCAGGTCCCTTTCCTTTTTGTTGTTGTTACTACCTCCCCACCCATTGTGTATTCTTCCCCTGGGTTCCTGGTTTCAGTGCATTATTTTGCACTTCTTTGTACTGAATCCTAGCTGCCATACTTCTGACCATTCCTCCAACCTTGCCAAGTCCCTTTTCATCCTTTCCACGCCTCCTTGTGTATCAACCCTGTTGCAGATCTTTGTGTCATCTGCAAAAAGGCATACTTTTCCTTCTAGTCCCTCTGCAATGTCACTGATGAAGTCATTAAAAGGACTGGACCCAATACTGAACCCTGCGGTACCCCACTAGTAACCCCTCTTTCTTCAGAGTGGACTCCATTTACAATTACCTTCTGTGTCCTGTTGTGCAGCCAATGTTTTACCCAAGCTACCACCCTGGGACCCCTCCCAGGTTGGTTAATTTGACTATTAATCTTTTGTGGGACTGTGTCAGATGCCTTGCTAAAGTCTAGGTAGCAGCCATCCACAGGCCCTCCCTGGTCTACTACTTTGGTCACCCAGTCAAAGAAATCTATTAGATTCGGCCTGACATGACCTTCCGCTGTGAACCCATGCTGCCTGGGTCCTGTGCTCCACTGGCCTCTAGGTACTCAACTGTTCTTTCCTTCAGAAGTGACTCCATCACTTTCCCTACCACAGAGGTCAGACTGACAGGTCTGTAGTTTCCTGCCTCTGTCTTGGTCCCACTTCTGTAAAGGGGAATCACATCCGCCTTCCTCCAGTCCTCGGTACCACACCATCCTCCCATGATTTATTAAAAGAGTAGCCAGTGGTTTCACTAGTTCCTCCCTTAATTCTTTTAGAATTCTGGGGTGAATTCCATCAGGACCCATTGCTTTGTCCACCTTCAGTTTTAGGAGTTCTTGCAGAACCCTTTCTTCTGTGAAAGGACTGGGATCGACTCCCTATCAAGAGTGCTTCTGTTAATTGGATTAGGCACTTCCTCCTCTTTTTGTGATACTGAGCAGAAATAATCGCTCAGTATCCCTGCTTTTTCACTGTCCCCTGCCCACCCACCGCTCATTCTATTCAGCCTCACTATCCCTCCCTTTGTCTTTCTACGCTCGCTGATGTACCTATAAAAGGTTTTATCCCTTTCTTAACTGAGTTGGCTATCTTTCCTCAGTCTGGGCCTTTGCTATTCTGACTTCCTTCCTTGCTTCCTTCTGCCTTAACTGGTACAGCTCTCTGTCCTGCTCCTTCTGTGTTTCCTTATACTTCCGGAATGCTATCTTTTTCTTCCTGACTTTCACAGCCACCTCTTTTGAGAACCATAGTGGCTTTTTCTTTCATTTTGATTTGTTTATTTGCTTCACACAAAGGCTTGTTGCCTCTGTGATGGCAGTTTGATGATTCCCCATTGTTGCTCCACACCTCCTTCTAGCCTGTTTGCTACTGCTTTTCTGAGGCACTCTCCCATCTTGCCAAAGTCAGCCTCCTAAAGTCCAGTACCCTCACTTTGTATGGCTTGACTCTGTAGTTGAGTTTAATGTGAACCACACTGTTTGATGGTCACTTGTCCCCAGATGGCAACCACTTCTGGATCTGAGATCCTCTCACTGCCCTGCTTGAGAGTAATGAGGTCTAAGATTGCTCCCTCATGAGTGGGTTCAAACTAGCTGTCTAATGCCTGCCACCTGTAGGGCATCAAGAATGCCCTGCTCTTGGATGTGGCTGAGCAAATGCTCCAGTTAACATCTGGCATATTCAGGTCTCCCATCAACAGTATCTCCCTTTCTCTGCCATTCTAAGAATGCCTTCTATCATATCCTTGTCCATTCCTCCCCTGACATGGGGGTCTGTACACAACCCTGTGGATTGTGGTGCCCTTTCCAGTCTCTAAGGTGACCCACAGTGCCTCCTCTCCTCCCTGTTTACTCTTTTGTTCAGTTGCTTTTATCCCTTCCTTTACATAGAGAGCTACTCCTCCCCCTCTTCTCCCCTGCCTGTCTCTCCTGTAGGTTATGTGCCCTGGTATGTTAACATCCCAGTCATGGTTCTGTGTACCATGTTTCTGTGACTGCTACGATATCCAGGCATCCCTCTTCCATCAAGGCCACCAGCTCAGGGAGCCTGTTGCCCAGACTACGGGCATTGGTACTCATTACCCTCCATTTCCCGATGGCCTTACTCCCTTTTGCCCCATCCCTGTCCTTCTTGCCTTTGTCACTTCTCCATTTACCCTGCCTTCTTCCCTATCAACACCTCTATGTTGGTGTTTCGACTTATCATACAGGATTATTTGGGGCTAGGATTTCTCCTTTCCAGTGCCTCCCCCCCCATCAGTTCTTGTGGGAGCTAATTCCAAACTCTGGGTGCTCTAATTGTGAAGAAGTTTAATCTTTTATTAGTTATTGCCTTACTAACTACAAGTTGCTTATTGTGCAATCTGGACACTATTTTTCGCTTTGAGTATGTTAGTCCACAGTGCTGTATTAGGATTGGTGAACTAAGTATTTTAAAAAGGAACAAAAGGTCCTCTCTGCATCTTCGCTTTGCAGTAGAGAATGGAGTCTCTCTATGTAGTTTTTTGTAGATAGATAGGGGACCATCCTGGGTGTTCGTCTCTGTATACGCTCTATCCTCTCAATGTCCTTAATAAGGTAGGGCTCCAAATGGGAGAACCATAATCTGAGTAAGGTCTCACATGTGTCCTGTAGAAGGGGATTAAGCATTCCTCTGTTTCTGAGATAAAGGTGTGGTTTATGCGTTTAAGGAGTTCTTTGGAAAGTGTGGTGATTTTTGTGCTATGTTCTATACAGGATTGTTTGTTATTAACAATTATCGCTAGGTCTCTCTCACAGTCTGAGGATTTCAAGGGGATATTGTTTAAGGTGTAAGTCAATTTTGGGTTACGTCTACCAAAATGTAAAATAGTACATTTCTCAATATTAAATGACATACCGTTGGTGTAGGCCCATTGTTCAATAACATGTAGGTCTTCTGCTAAAATAATCCTAGTTTCAATACTGTCAACTCTCCCCCCCCTAATTAAGTATCGTTAGCGAACTTTGATAAAATGTTACTGGGACCTATCTGCATGTTGCTGATAAATAGCTTGAACAGAGTGGGGCCCAGGACCGATCCCTGTGGAACCCCACTATTCACAAGTCCAATATCTGATTGAATTCCGTGGATTTTTACTCGTGATCTGTTCGCTAACCAGCTATTAATCCAGTGCACTAAGTGTGGAAAAAAACCTAATGAGTTAAGTTTGGCAATAAGTTTGCCATGTGATATCTTGTCAAAGGCGTGACTGTAATCAAGCAGGATTACGTCCATAGGGATTTGAGAGTTGAGACCTAGACTTATATAATTATAAAATGCTATAAGGTTAGTGGTGCATGAATAACCTTGCTTGAAGCCATGTTGGGACAGATCTAAGATGTCAAGGATTTCCATTTCTTTTTCTAATAGGGATTTTATTATCTTCTCCATTAATTTGCAGATAACCGAGGTCAAACTGATAGGGCGATAGTTCTCAGTATTAGATCGGGATCCCTTTTTAAAAATGGGTATGACTGTGGCCTTTTGCCAGTCTTGAGGGACCATACCTTGTGATAGAGATTTATTAAAAATAATTGTCAAAGGAATGGCTACGTTAATCCATTAGTTTCAAGATATTCCACTATCCTCTCCTTCAGTAGTCATTCCATTAACTTTCCTACCACCGATGTCAGGCTGATTAATCTATCATTGCCAGCTTCGTCCCTGCTACCACCTTTGTGAAGTGGGACTATTTCTGCTCTCCTCCAGTCCTCTGGAACCATTTCTGTTTCCAGTGAGTTGTTGAATAGGGCTGTCAGAGGTGCAGTCAGTGCCTCCCTGAGCTCCCTCAATTCCTTAGGATGTACGCCTTCTGGTCCCATTTCTTCATCTGCTTTCAGACCAGTGAGTCCCTGCTTGTCCATTTTCACATTGGTGGGTCCCTTTAGGACTCTGCCTTTTGAAAAGGACTAGTGTCCTCCTCCCTCCCTCCCTTCAGAGCTCCTGTTACTTTTTATCACTCCTCCTCTCTCCTTCCACTGTGAACACTGAACAAAGGTATTTGTTCAGGGTGTCTGCCTTTTCCTGGTCCCCCTCTGCACAGTCCCCCATGCCTTTTTTACCTTAACAATCCCTCCCTTTGTCTTCCACTTTTCACTTACATACCTAAAGAATGTCTTGTCCCCTTTTGTTACTGCTTGAGCTATTCTCTCTTCAGTCTATGCCTTCATGCTCCTTATAGCTTTTCACTTGTGTGACACAAAGGTTTGTTGCCTTCACTATATCCCCTTTTAGCTTTGTCCACTGTTCCTCCACCCACTCTGGTCATCCTCCAGTGATCCCCAGGTGGCCTCCTACCTTGCCATCTGCAATACTGTTCCTATTAGTGAGAACCAGGTCCAGTATTGCCCCATCACAAGTGAATTCACTGACTGCTATATTTGCCTGAGGACTGTCCCATTCAGGGAGTCTAGGATGTCCCTGCTTTTAGTTGACACCGTAGCTGGGAGGCAGTAATCTACATCCAGCAGATTGAAGTCCCCCCTTAGCAGCACCTCCCCCTTTTCTGCCTTATTGGCCATCTTGCCAGAGGCTTCCACAAGTATCTTATTTAACTCCTCCCCCTGTGCTGGAGGGCTATAGATCACACCAGAACAAACAGTGGCTCCATTCCCCTTCTCCAGGGTGACCCACATACCTCTGCCCTTCCCCCATATTCCCTGTATATCTGCCCCCTTTGTGCTTTCTTTAACTTAATCGCCATAACCCCTTCTTTTCTTCCCACCCCGTCCTTCCTGAACAGAATATAGCCTGGTATGGCCATGTCCCAGTCATGGTTTTCAGTGTACCATGACTCGGTAATGGTCACAGTATCCAGGTTAGCCTCTGCCATGGTGGCCTATAGGTCCAGAATCTTATTTCTTAGACTTCTAGCATTCACACACATGGCATTCCAGATTTTGTTACCACTCTGATTATTACCCTTTTCCTTTTGCCCTTCCTTCTTCCACCTCTGTTTGTACTGCTTTATCTTGTGGGGGAGAGGCGGCTGTTGATGCCACTCTGCATGCCCAGAGTCATGGCTTGAAATTTTCAAGCATAAAATAAAGATGGTTACACTGCTTGTTTTAAAATGGGATTCACTTTCCTGAGTTAAGAAAACCATAAACAAACTGGAATAGTGTTTACTTCTGAAGTGCACATTTTTACTGAGTCATTCCGTGAATTGAGTGTTCCTCGGGGATATGTACCCTTTTTCAGCGAGGAAGCCCTGGAGCATCAGCGATGGGGGATTATGGTTGGACCAGCCATTAAGTATTTTGTACAAAATGAATGAATCCTTGTATCCTTTCTTGCAGTCTAGAGACATATTTGCATTCTGTGACCACTACTGTTACTAAAAGGGTCACAGATAAAATAGCATATAAAAATTCATTAATTCACAAAGAAGCTGACAGTAGCCCTTTAAATCAAAGAGCAACTCCCAGTACTTCATGTGACTGCACAGTGGCAATGAAAACAGTTCCCCCTTTCCTTCATTACTTATAGTCTTTTTCCTTTTTTGTCTTCATGAGGCGACATTGGATGCTAAGGAATCCTGGTTACTATAACAGTTACCAGAACTAGTGAAGGAATTTATCACATCTTTAGTAAACCCACTCCATGGCCTAGCCCCAGACCAAAGGGCCATTCAGCAAAAGTGAGCTACCCCAGGATCCATGAGTTGGGTGGTGCCAATCAACAGTCCAGTGCCATTGCAGCCTCTGCAGATCCCCCCCTTAGCCAGCAGCATTCTGTTTGTAAGTTAAATTGTCATGTGACATCAGCAGTGCACATGCCCAGGAGGAAGGGGGAAAAGAGTCTGTCTCATGCCATTGATAATACTAGGCTCACTGGTTAGCCTGCTTAGTTGGTTTACCCATGTCGTGGCGACAAGAAACAAGGTGACCGTCATGAGGGTGCCAGCACAATGCCAACAGTGAACATCATGCCCGCCCATTGTGCCGCCCGACCCCCACTGTGCCAAATGCTCCTGTGCATGTTCTGGCTGTTTGCGGGGGGCTGTGTCCCCTGCACTCTCCATACTATATTATAATCACTTCCAGGTCAGAGGTGAATGGAGCAAGGGGCGCAACACCCCTATGGCGCCATCCCTGCTGAGCATTGCAAAATCCAGTTCACCAGCATGACAGGGAAACTGGTTGTGGCACCCTAATTGCGTCGCCCACATAATGGTATACCACCTAGTCTAATCAAGGACATGATAATGCTTCTCCCCCTCCCTCCTGGATGAACTTGCTTATGCTGTCACATGACAGTATGAGTTAGAAACAGCACAGTGCGGGTTGAGGAGACCTGCTTAGTCTGTCTGGCATTAAACTAGTCCCTTCCCCATGAATCACGGATTAGATGGGGCAATAGGAGGGGGGGACATGTTAGATTCAAGGCACTTTGTAGTCAGGAGTGGAAGCTGAGCTAGGGATGCAGGACTCAGTAAAAATATGAAGTAAGATGATGGCTTTGAAAAGTACAAAGGGTTTTCTAGTAAAGGAAAGCCATAACCTTGTTTCTAGTTTGTTTTTCTAGGGAAAGAAGCAAAGAACAGTAGCACTGGAGTTGCAGGATAGGGCCCTAGGGTCCACGTTACATTTGTAGAGGTGGCTTTTGGATTGATAAAAACATAAAAGAGCAGCTGTGTAATTTGTGTTGCATTTATTTTTCTCCTTTTTGAACTAGACAAAAAGATTTGCCTACATTGAAAGCAGTAATAGATGGCTGGGAGGCTATTCTTTCGGATATTAGAAACAAGATTGATTTTACTAGGGTAAGTAAGTCCTTCTATCTGCTTAAACAAGTTCTGAAAAAACTATGACTGACCTACTTTTTTATGTATATGTTATTAGAAAAAAGCTTGATTTATTAGTGCTTTGTACACATTCTGTAATATTGATGTTCTATCCAAAATAGAATCAAAATGTAACTTGCCATGCCGGCCCAGTGGCGCAGAGGGCTGAGGTGTTGGACGTCTCACCTCGCGGCATGCTGGCACCCCGGGTTCGGGAGCGAGCCTGGGTCATCCGAGGTCAGCACGGGGGGAGAGCGGAGCTGGATGGAGCAGCCGACAGGCAGCTCTCCTCTCTGGGGAGGTGGGATGGCATCCCTCACTCATAGCTGCCCCCTGGTGGAGGCCGAGGGGCTGCGCAAGCAGGGTGCCAGTGATAGGCCAATGGGGCCGGCAGAGGAGGATCGTTACCAGGGCTGTAAGGTGCATGCGTGCCTCCACACACATGCGACCTTCTCCTGGGGCCCTCAGGTAAAATGGGGAGAAAATGGAGGAAAACAAACCGGCAGCAGGATGGTGACCGACTCTCCACATGCACCGCTCCCGGACCGGCTGCAAGCTAAGCCCTGGTAATTCTGGGGGATGGAGCTGGGGGAGCCGGTCAGATGGGGGCCGTTCGGGGAGGAGTATAAATAAATATACGGAAAAAAAAATTTTACTTGCCTTTTGCATTTGGAGCAGTTGTCAATGAACAGGAAGATGAGGCAAAAAGGTAAAGCAAAACTTACCAAGTCATGTAAGATACACAAACAGTAGCCATGTGGAGAGAATTTTAGTATATTAAACCACATGTAGAAAAACAGTATAACATTTTTCATGGATAAAAGATAAAGGATAAAAAAGCATTATACCAGTCCAAACATTGGATTCAGATAACAGAAGAAATACAGTACAGACTAATAACGTAAAACAGTTGTGGCATTTAATGGCCAGTGGCACAAATAACTTAAGGAGAGATACAGAAGCGCATATTGAGCTATAGAGCAGAGAAAAATACTGTTCAGCTGTATTTTTTCATCTTGTAGAGACAGTAGTATTAGAGCTACCCCCAAAACACACAGCTTTTTGTGAAGCGTCCTGAGCAGTAGGGATAGGCAGACATATAAATAAAATTACCCAGTTGCCTTGCCTAGCTTTCAGAATTTTTATATAAATAAATGCCCAAGAGATGTGTTTGTGTTATGGGACATCATGTACCAAAGTAAATAAGGTGCTAGGTTTTTATCTTATTTTTTCAAATAAATTTAAGGTACATGTGAATTGGTGGAGTTATGCCATAGCAAAATTTTTTATAGTACAGTAAATGTACAAGATAAAACTTTATCCCAAAGTTCTGGAGAAGGAATCCAGTAGTGACATTTCTTAAAGAGGGGAGGAAGGACAGTCCACAAATATATTGTCCAATCAGCCTAAAAGACACAGTGGCAATGATATTAGCCAGGGTAATGTTGGCAAGACTAGGAGAAAATGGATTAAGGATTAAATATTATATTGGATTATATAGGCTTACATTTTCTGTGAGACTATAACAGGATTAGCATACATATAAATCCTGTATATTAAAGGGATTTTCCAAGGCCGGACCAGTGGCGCAGAGGGCTGAGGCACTTCCAGCGCCTTACCTCTCCCATGCTAGTGGCCCAGGTTTGGGAATGAGCTTGGGCCATCGGTGAGTCTGCCAGAGAGGAGGGTCGAGAGAGGATTGAGTAGCCAGTCAGCAGCTGTCCTCTCCAGGAGTGGTAGGTAAGGTCTTCCTGTCTCTTGGCTGCCACCAAGTGGAGGCTCAGTGGTAGGGTCAGGCAAATGGGGGCTGGCGCTAGGCCGGGTGGGTAGATGGGGTCACTGGTTCTGGAGCGCGTAAGCACTTCCATGCACATGCACATTCATGTTGCTGAGGCCCCAAGATGTGAAAGGAGAAATACAGTGAAAATGGCAGTCACAGGCTACATGAAGCCCTGCCTGCTCTTTCCCTGTGCTGCCACCAGTTCACCAACCCACAAATCTGGACACTGGGTCTCCAGGTGGTAGGAGGACAGCCTTCCCCTTCCCAGCCCCACCACGGGAGGCAATCTGTGGCTGATATGGAGCTTGGTGGACCAGGGAAACTGTTGCTGAGCAGGGGAGAAAGGGATAGGGCTCAGAAGCCGCCTGTGACGCGCCAGGAGGATGAAAACCTTGATGAGAAAAAAAAGGGTTTTTTCCAAGATTAAAGTAAGCCTTACTTGTTCTGGTAACAAATGTCAGTGAAAGTCTCCGGCTGTGAGATTTATAATTGTCTATGCAATGATTCTTGAAGTCAAGGGATTGTATTTTGGCGCCGCGAGGTAGCCATCTCACCCTACCACTTTCCAGTCGACTGCTCCACCCCGTACTTAAGCATGTAATGACATGTGCCCAGGAAGAGCGAGGGGCTGTGCTCCATTAAAGCCTGTAGGGGTTACTTTTAAGAACGGTTTTCTATATAATAATGGACATTTAGAGATTTATCAAGGCCACTGGTTGACTAACAAGGGTCTTGTTAGTTAACTGGTGCCCTTCATAAATCTCCAAATAGCCATTATTATACAGAAAATCATTCTTAAAAGTAACCCCCATAAACTTTAATGGAGAGCACCCCATGTTCAAGTTAACCCTCAAATTAGAGGCATACAGTTAACACAGGATTCCCCCTGATTACATGTTTGACCTATGTGAATGATATGTGTGTGGTGGTTCAAGATGTGGAGTCTGCCCAGTACATCACTGATATTGTATCTGGCTTCTGAAAGCAGTCAGGCTCACATATAAATTACACTTAATGTGTTGAAATTTCCTTTGGACTGCAGTACCCTTTGCTCTGTAATTTAGCAGGGATCTGGATTTCCTCAGATCCAATAGAAATTCTGGATACAGTATCTGTTTTGGTCATGAGAGCCTGGCATCTCTGAATTGGCAAGTGTGCTTGGAGCAGGCAGACTCCCAACTACAAGACTGGAGATCTAAATTTTTGTCTAAAAGGAAATGTGTTTTTTTGTTGTTGTTTTTTTTCAATTAAATATCTTTTATTCTCTCGTTTTATGTTAGTGACATCTTCCTTCCACCTCAGAATTTAGAGACCAAATGATATAGCATTTTTTTTCAAAGACCTTAGGGTAGTCGCCTAAATCTCATGAAACTGAATATGACGTGCAAGATTATCTCTGAAGGGGGTGTAGGGGTTTTTAACCTTGTGGCATTTTCCTCTTGATTTTTGTAAAAAGTAACATCTCCACAGCTATTAGAATTCGGAACATGCATGGGTTACGAGCATGGAAGAATGACCTTGTATCAGGCCTAAGAGATGAGGAGATTATCCATTCTGAATACACAGCTCAGCTAGTTCCTACTCGAATATTTGAAAACAGCTCTCAACAAAGTTAGAAAGTGGAAACTTACTACCTTGCAAGTTAAAAAAAATAGCTCTCTGAGGCAGTTATGTAGCCAAATCTAGTTGTATAATTTTTCACAGCTTTTGTACTTCTATGTCCCGTGGGACTAGAAAAGACTGTCACAAAGCAAATAACTGATAAGAGATTCCTGAAGTACGTGTGGGATATTGTGTAGCTGGGCAGCCTAGAAAAGGAGGGTGAAGGATGCCATGAAGTAGAAGAGTGCCAATGAAAGGACATATCTGCACCCCACTTGTATAGGAGTGTTAGAAACCCAAACACATTTTTGTTGGAATGTCCTTTTGCAGTACAGTTCTGTAACTTACTGGGTCAGGAATGAAATGAACCCTTGATCATACTTCAAGGAAGGCTCTTGCAGCAGGCCAGCACTGGTAGGACTAAGCCGCCAGGTGCCGGGACCACACAGAAACTTTCTAGTTAGCATTGTACCACGGGGGATTGCCAACCACCGACGTCATCCCGCTAATGTTGGCCTATCCTATAAAGGTGAGCAGTCTCCCACACCCTCCCCAGTTCTTTCCCACTGTCAACCCACGTATTTTGGACCACTGGAACCGCTGCAGCTATAGTCATCCGCCATTTCCCGCAGTTTTTGCGCTTTTTTCTTTTCTAATTTTTTTAGTATTAACATCAAGTTTTTGGTGTTACTGGATTCAGGTTTATGTCTTCTCAACCTGCCTTGTCTTCCAACTACTCTATGAACTGTGCCTGTGGCAGATTCCAAAAAAAGACAGACATTCTGCTTGCATCCTGTGTCTACGCCCCAGCCACGACACTGAAGCCTGTCAGATTTGCCAGAAATTTAACCAGGCCACACAGAGACGTTGCCTAAAAATTGTGGAGTCATCTCATCAAGCAGAAGCTTTTCACAATGGAACAGGAGCTGCAGGCCAGGAGCTCTTCAGTTTCACCAGCCTAATTATCTGGGGCTTTTTCTTCCTCCCAGTCCCAGGAAAAGTCCAGCGGGAAGCACCAGGACAAGGACTGGGACCAGGACCAGGCCCATCTGCTTCCCACTCGTGATCTCCTCACAAACTGTCGACTGCATCTGGGTCTTCCTCCCATGGGAGGTCAGCCTTCTTGGCCCCATCAGCCCTTACTCCTGTAGGGCTACTGGTGGCCCCGCCTCCTGCCTCCTTCCCTTATTTGCATGATGCTCTCAGCCAGGAGGCTTGGTCGGCGGTGGTGGTGCATCGGGCCCTGGCACTTTTGCTGCACCCCCCCCAGCCAGGGCTCTGCCTGCATTGGTCCCCTCTACAGAGGCTGATGCCAGTTCTTCTAGGCAGTGCCTGCTGCAGGCTACTGGTGTCTTCCCAAGTCCGGTCTCACCTCAGCTTTCGCCAGGAAGGTCCTTGTTTTATTTATGTCTTTGTTAACTAGGTGAGCGTGCTGATCCAATGAACCGTTTTCAGACACAACCCAGGCCACAAGGTGGCACCAACATAGTTCAATAGCTATAAATTTATATAGACAGTAGTAGCTATTACACAGTGATGAACAATAGACAAAGGGCAAAACACAAGTCAGACATGTCTGTACAAAACCTCAGGATGATGTCAATTGGGGTACAGTGTAAATTGAGCTGAGTCAACAATAACACCTCAGATTACAGAGGATAAATGGTACAACAATAACAAACAGTAACTTTTGTAATTAGAAGCAAAACGTCCATTTCTGCTGAACTGGCTGACAGACTAACAGACAGACTTGATAAGAAGACCTTTTAGGTCATGGAGAAAATAAATCAGAGGCAGCTAGGAGGTCAAGATGGGATAGGACAGAGATACATAGCACCTGGGGTGGTTTGTGGGCACTACTTGTTGTCCAGGACACAATTGCATGGGGATTCAGATAGGAGCCAGTCTCTTAGGTTTGTTTTGAAGGACAGGTGGGAGGGGGACAAGCGAACAGGCAGCGGTAGGCTGTTCCATAGCGTGGGGGCAGAAACTGGGAAAGTTTTACTGTAGTTCCCCTTAAAGTGGAGACACGTGGTGCTTTCAGGGGAGGGACTGAGGATATCCTGAGGCACCTGGAGGCAGTCCTGTGAGTGAGCAATGGGGAATAGGGGGACATCTGGTTGCACCTGAGCGCATTGTCCACAACACAGCCCATAGCATACTCAAAGCAACCTTGCAGAGGGAGCCACCCCAGGGTCTGGTAGAGTGAACAATGGTGCGTGGAGTAGGGGGCTTGAAGAACAAAGTGACAGACGGAGTTGTGAGTTGTGATTAGTCGAGAACGTAGGGCAGAGGACTAGATAGGCGAGCAATAGTCTAGAAGGGGCAATAGATTACACTGCACGATAGTAAGACGAGCTTCAGGGGACAGAAGCTGCTTAATACAGTAAGCTGCACCTAGTTTTTGGTGTATTTTCCGCACTGTGTTGTTTATGTGGTCAGAGAAGGTTAGTGAGGGGTCAAAGGTAACCCCTAGATACTTGACTAGCTACCCAGACACATCAACACTCTCCCTGGGGCAGGACTCGTCTCCGTGAGCTCAAGAGATAAAGCGGCATCCCTTACAGCCTGTTTGTTGAGGGTGTTAGCCCGTCCCAGCCACCCAAGCCCGACCCTCCCTGTCACGTGACTTCCTGCCTGTACTTTTTCCCAAGTCCCCACTTCTCCATTTGCAGCTTATACTTGATGCCCACGAGACGGTGCACTCCTGTCCCCTCATTTCCTACCTGTACCTGCCACTCTTTTCTCTTGCTGATCTCCAC
This sequence comes from Neoceratodus forsteri, assembly GCA_016271365.2. Classification (NCBI taxonomy): domain Eukaryota; kingdom Metazoa; phylum Chordata; order Ceratodontiformes; family Ceratodontidae; genus Neoceratodus; species Neoceratodus forsteri. The sequence goes on along the minus strand of CM057459.1, from coordinate 185,236,214 downwards.
CTCCCTATAGGTACTCTATCTTCTACCTCAATTCGTCTGCCCAAGTTTGCTACGTCTTCCTGCTAGCTAACCTTCCCCCTCTGTCCTCCCTGCTCCAGCATCCACCCCTATTGCGTTGGCTGCTTCCAACCCCCCCCCCGGCCCGCACCTTCCCCTGCCGACCACTAGGAGTCGCTATCGTACCCTCCGTTCTGCCCTTGGACAACACCCTGTCCAGGCCTCCACCTCATTCCTGGATCCCCTCCTCCAGGATTTTTCCGCCCTCCCATTCTGGGATTTGAACCTGGTACCTTTGCTGCCAAAGTCCAGGGCCCTACCACTACTACAGAGTGGCAGTCACACTCAAGCCCAGCATGATGAAACTCCTATCCTCATCAGTGCTTAATGCATCATGGGTGCTGGGTCCCACCCCCCCACCCCCCGCTACCTATGGTCTCTTAATTCTCCTTATACCAGCTCCACCACAACCAGGGCATATACCCACCATACATAGTACCCCCCACCTCTATCTGCGCCCACCTCTTCCCAACTCTCACCCACGCCACACACCCCACACCCCCTCCTACTGTCTCCCATTGCCTCCTTCCCTCGCCCACCCTGGACCCTGCTTTTCTTTGCCACTCCCACCCTCCGTACCTTATTCATCCCCTGCAGCTGGCCAGACGCCATTTGAAATCTCTCAGATACTACCACCCCTAGCCCGAATAATCACCCCCTTATTGCTATTATCTGGAAATGTTCACCCTAACCCTAGCCCTATGCCCACCAATCTAAAGAAGCCAGCCCCGGCGTAAGCTGTCCATCGTCTCCTGATTTGCAGCCTTCGCAAAAGTCTGTATGCTCCAGTGTCTGCTACTCAGCACCAGCCTAGACATCATCGTCTCCTGTGGAAACCTGGCTGTCATAATCCACCTCTGATTCCTTTGTCTCCCTCCCAGGGTATACCCTCTTCAGGGAAGACCTGGTGGGTAAGCGCGGGGGCGGTTGTGCTGTCTGCATGCGCAACACCCTTGTCAGACATGCGCTGCCACCTTCTAAGCTTGATAGAGGGGCACAAACCCTTACACTAAAAATCTCCCCTGATCCCGCTAAGGGCCCACTGTTTTTCACTGTTGCCTACATTCCCCCTAGAAAGCAAGACCTCGCTGTCCTGTCGTTCACTGATTACCTTTCAGGCCTACCGCTCAAAGCTGGGCAGATACTCACTAGAGATCTTAACATCAATTGGCTCTCTGACACCGCTTCTCAGACCAGAGACTCTTTTGCAGCCCTCAACATGACCCAGCTAGTCTCACACCCCACTAGGCATAACTCCTCCACTGGTACCAGCACCCTCCTGAACGTCATTATTACCAACTGCCCTCAGAAAGTCCTGGATATCAACATCCTACCCAATTTGCTAAGTGACCACTCCCCAGTCTTATTCTCCTGGGCCTCTACCAGCATTAAGTCAGCCCCGAGAACCATCCAGTGACGGCGTCTCCTCCCTGGAGGCCTTTGTAAACTCAAAATGTACCTTGCCCAACTGGCCTGGTTCCTCATCAACCATGCACCATCCATAGATGAGGCCCTCAACTTCTTTATGCACCCCTTCAGTAAAGCTTGTGACCTCTTTGTCCCTTCACTAGAACGTACACTAAAAAGCTAAATGCACCTTAGGTCACCCCCGCCCTCCTTCTGGAACTTAAAATGAGGGACAGCCTCTGGCACATCGCCGTGGAATCCGGCAGGCTGGCTGACAGGCAAGTGTACAATGCACAGTGAAATAAGTGTACCTGGTCCATCCGGCAGGCAAAAGCTCACTATTACCGGTCCTTCCTGGCCTCCTCATGTGGGGTCTGCCAGAAACTTCTGAAACAACGTCAAAGAGCTGAATGGGAAATCCTGCTCCCCCCTCCCTCACAAATGTCCGTCAATGGCACAGTCTGTTCCGACCCCCTTGGCATTGCAGATTGCTTAAACTCCACCTTCTCGGACCTAAGCTCTGTTCTGCCCGGTAATTTCTTTGACCCTGTCCCAGTCTCTTAGCTGCCCACCCTCCCTCACCCCCCTTTCTACCTACACACTATCTCCCCACTTGAAGCCAGACTCTATCTCCTAAAAGCTGTCAATAGTAATTGCCTCAGCTCTGATCCCTTGGACTCTAGGCTCCTGCATCTGGTCCTGGATGTTATCTTGGTCCCTCTTACCAACCTACTAAACCAGTCTCTGTGCCTGGGTCAGTTCCTCGGTGCATGGAAAACTGCCATCATCACTCCCATTTTCAAGAGTGGGGATCATTCCCTTCCCAGTAATTACCAGCCGATCTCCATCCTCCCCCCACTCTCTAAGGCTCTGGAAAAAGTGGTGGCCATCCAACTCACAGAGTACCTGGTCATGCATGATATTCTGTGCCCAGAACAGCGTGGCTTTCATGCTGGTCATAGCACCACCTCTGCCCTGCTCAAATTCTCTAACTTCCTGCACTCTGTGCTTGATGCCGGTAACCCCGCCAGTGCCATGTACATCAATCTCTCCAAGGCTTTTGACACGGTCTGCCATCCCCTCCTGCTTGACACTCTCAGATTCCTTGGCTTCTCCCTTGGTCCCCTCGCATGGTTCACCAGCTACCACTCTGCCAGAACACAGTGCGTAAAAATAAACGGCACCTTATCTGACACCCGCCCTGTCCGCTCAGGTGTCCCCCAGGGCTCTATCCTGGGCCCCCTCCTCTTCAGTCTCTATCTTAACATGCTCCACTCTGCCTGTTCTAGTAGGATCCTCCTCTGTGGGGATGATGCAGTGCATTTCGCCTTTGATCCCAACCCCACCACCCTACAGACCACCCTCCAGCGTGCTGTCCAACAAGCTGAACACTGGTTCAATGCCCATAGACAGGTCCTGAACCTTAAAAGGACCAAGGCAATGATCTTCTTGCATCGCCAAAGCAAAGCCAGTGGCACCCCCTCGTCATACTACCCAGCACACCTCACCCCATCAAACATTTCTTCCTATAAGTACCTGGGGATCGCATTTGACTCGGCCCTTATCTTCCACCCCCACATCAGCGCCCTCTCTGCAGCCACCAATATCAGGATCGGACTCCTATACCACCACAGGGATTGCCTCCCCCCCTGAGGCTCTCAGGTTAGCCATCACCTCCTCCATCCTGTCGCTAGTGGACTATGGTCTGCCCGTCTGTGCTGCTGCCAATAATACTGCACTTGCTAAAATCCAGCTCTCAATAAACAAGGCCTGCAGGCTCCTCACTGGAGCTCCATGGCACACTCATACCTGTCTACTATATTCCACCACCAATTTGCTAAATCTTGAGAGAGACTCTGCTACCAAACCTGCCTCCTAGTCAAAAGACTTTGCTTGGGCTCCCCACCCAGTGTCTCTGCCTCCCTCCACCAGGCTTCTCCCTCAGTATCCACCCCCAGTACTGTCAAGACCACACTTCTAGTTCCCAGGGCCAGGACATCTCTAGCCCAGAGATCCTTTGGCTATAGAGGACCCACCTGGTTCAACCCCTCCCGGACAACATAGCTGACTCACTAAGCTAGGTCCTTCAAGAGCTGCCCTCAGGGCCACCTGCTGGCTCCGACTGCTGCAATTGTACAAAATCCCCCTTACAACCGTCTGCGGTCAAGATAAGGTTCCTAACTACTTACAGCCCTCATGTGAATGACCAGGGCATATCTATGATTCTGGATGCATATATATATATATATATATTGTTTATCCTAGAACTATGCATACTGTGTTTACTGATGTGGTGCCGGTGCACCTATACTATGTATACTGTTTTTTCCTTTTTACTGCTACCAGCCATGTATCCCTGTGAATGATTGTAATATCTTTTTGTTCCCCTAGCTATTGTTTTATGGCCCCTTAACTGTACTGTTGCTGTCTTTCATCATCGAGGTGCCTTTGTAAATGAGTACCTGACTCACAGGTCTGTAAAGCCAACATTTTTTAATAAATAAATAAAAGAAAGAGGTGACATTTTTGGGGGCACTGGCGCTGGTCTGTCTTCTCCTGGCTCCAGTGGATATTCCTCCCAGGCTTCCTCGGCTGGCATCCATTTGGCCGGCGCCTGTCCTGCCTCAGCCACAACCAGCTGGCCCAGTGTCGGACCCATAGCCTGCACCTGTTGGACCTCCACCGAGGTACTTGACACCGTCTCCTCACGGACCGATGCCGCCTTTTCCTTACCTGGCACTGGCCTAGCCCTATCCTCCAGTCTATAGCTATCCTCCACCAGTGGATTATACTGCCCTCTTTACCTCTTGATGGGCTTTCATGCAGAAGCAGAATCCCACCCCTATGGGCCCAGCCCCAGCATCTCCTAGAAGGCCTCCTGGGGACCACTGACGCCTGGACCTGATCCAACCTGGTCTCAGAGACCCTCGCATTCCCAGGAATAAGCCTGATGCCAGTTTCAGCATTTGCCAGGACCAGCGTCCACCAGCCGAAAGTGAGCCGGATGAGGAGGATAAATAAAGGCGACTCTGAGTACACAGTCTTCCTCCCTTCATGGGTACTCGTCTGACAGTGAGAAGCCCGCTAAGGTGGTCCACAAGTTTCCCCCTGATGACCCCTCTTTCATGGAGATCAGGAGGCACATTCAGGCCACCATGGGCTGGGAGACAGAGGAATAGGACCTGGAGCGACATCCGCTGGCCGTCTGCTTGCAGCAGCCTGATGCTTTCCCCTTGTTGGTTCCTCCTTTCATTGACTCCTTTGAAGATGTCACCAAGGTAGACCTTGGCAGTGCCTAAGAAGGCTAATAGGCTTTACCACACCCTCACTGCTAAACCCTTTCCAGGGGGGCAACCTTAAGCTGACTCAGTCATCAGTGCAGCGCATGACTGCACCAAAAAACCTAGGCACCTCAGTTCTCTTTCCCCAGACCAAAAGTCCAGACAGCTGGACAGCCTGGGCAAGCAGGTCTTCGCCTTTTCCACCCTGGCCATCAGGGCCGTTAATTATATGGCCCTCATGGTACAGTACCAGAACATCCTTTGGAACCAGGCCAGGGAGCTGGTTCAGGCCTTGCCGAATGACCCTGCTAAGAAGGAGTTAGCCCAGGTTTTCAAGGCGAGCTCAGACATAGGGACTCATGTCCTTTGGGCTATCTATGATGTGATCAATGCTTTGGGCAGAGGAGCGGCCACTGGCATCTGTCTCTGGCACCACTCTTGGCTCCAGGTGTCTGGATTTGCTTCTGATGTGCAGTCCAATATCTTGGACACCCCCTTTCAGGGTTTGGTCCTTTTTGGGGAGATGACCACGATTTGATTTCCTCACTCCCGGAGTTAGGCCAAGCTCTCTGGTCTGTCCACTCTTTGTACCATACTCAGCCTAAGTCAGGTCAGTAGCCACCCTTTTGCTGCTCCTCTCGCAAGCAGGCTCATCCTTCCCCCAAAGGTCAGGGAAAGCATAAGGTGGCATCGGCCACTGGCACAGCCACTGCCAGGCCTCCTCAAGTGGCTGCCAATGCCCTCCAGGCGCCCGCTCCTACCTTCTGACTCCTTGCAGGACCCCCCAGAAGAGTCTCTGAGGGAGGCAGTCACCTCAACAGGTGGCAAGGGATTACCTCGGACAACTGGGAACCTCAGCTCATAGAATATGGCCACACTCTGGAACTCCTAGAGTGGCCCACTGAAAATCCACCAGGCAACTCTTTTTACCCCCAGCTCATGTGCATCACATCTGGGAGGAAATTCAGACCCTCCGACAAAAAAGAGCCATAGAGCATGTCCCTCTGGCTCAGTGGGTCGGGGGTTCTACTCCCACTTCTTCCTGCTCCCCAAGAAGACCAGGGATCTCCGACACATCCTGGACCTGAGCAGCCTCAGTCTGTTCATAGAGTATGAGCACTTCAGGATGGTCACCCTTCAAGGTCTGTTGCCCCTCCTACACCAGGGGAATGGGCTCTGTTACTTGGATAACAAAAATGTTCCCTTTTTACCAGTGCTTCCTCTGCTTCCATTTCTGGGGTGCCCATTACCAGTTCTGGGCTCTCCTCTTTGGCCTGTCCTCTACTCCCAGGGTTTTCACCAAGTGTGTGGTGGTGGTGGTGGTGGTAGTGGTGGTGGCGGCCTTGAGACGACAGGGCTTTTACATGTTTCCTTACCTGGATGATTGGCTTCTAGCAGCCCCATCCCAGGAATGCCTTGTCCAGACTCTGGATCATACCTTCGGCCTTTTCCAGGCCTTGGGTATCACCATCAGCAGGCCAAAGTCACGGCTGACTCTCTGCCAGCACCTCCAGTACATAGGGGCAGTCCTGGATATGGCACAGAGCATGGTTTTCTTGCCCATGGACAAAGCGGAACACCTGGTCTCCTCCAGCCGACAGGTCCTGCGCCTCCTGGGATACATGGCAGCTGCCATTGCCATGGTCCCCCTCACCTGGCTGCACATGAGAATCCCTCAGTGGACATTGAGGGTTCAATGGGACCAATACACAGATGACCTCGACCAGCTACTTGGTCTCTGACCCAGTCAAGCGGGTCCTGTTATGGTGGCTGCAGTCAGCTAACCTGCTTTGGGGGGGATTCTCTTTACTATTCTAGCCCCCTCATCAGATCGTCATGACGGATGCCTTGGGTCTGGGCTGGGGAGCTCACTTGGGTGCTCACCAGACTCTGGACTCCTGGATAGATGTGGAACAGGCAAAGCAGATTTTATTTTTAGGCATCCAATCCCGGAGGCTCTGGGCACCGTACATATAAAGATACAAGTAAACAAGAATATAAAATCAAACAGTCATAAATAAACACAGCAATATTGAATAAAAACAGGCAACAGCAGAGTAAAACAAAATAACCTGCAACAGAAAAAACATTTCTAAACAGGGCTGTCTCTAAAAATAATATCTAAAAGACAGTGTCTGAAAGACAGTGTCCAGGAATGCCTGATAGAACAGAAAGGCCTTGAGCAGGGACTCCACACCAGTGTCCTGGAGATGTGAGCAGTTCTTTACATTCTGCAGGCCTTCCAGATTCATCTCCTCCCAAGTCCGCTGTTAGTTCAGACAGACAACATGTGCATGGTTTATTACATAAACAAGGGAGAACACACTCCTACCCCCTGTGCAAGGAGGCAATGAGGGTCTGATATTAGGCCATCGAGCATGGTCTGTAGCTGTCTGCTGTTCATGTTCCAGGCATCCCAATGGTCCTGGCAGACAGCAGAAGCCACTCCCAGTCCAGGGCTCATGAGTGGGAGCTTCTGATCCCGGTGGTCTAAGACTCTTCGACAGATGGGGTCAGCCAGAGTTGGACCATTTTGCATCCTGACTCAGTGCAAAACTGCCGCTTTTTTGCTTGCTCGATCCCGGGCCTGGAATTTTCTGGTGAGACACATTGTGCCTTTTCTGGAAGAGGAGTTTTCTGTGTGCCTTTCCTCCCTTCCCACTCCTCCAGTGGGTGCTGCTCAAACTTCAGATAGAGCGGGCAGAAAAGAACCTCATAGCTCCCTTCTGGCCTCATCAGATCTGGTTTCCCTTGCTGCAGCAGCTGGCGGCAGAACTTCTGGTCCCCTTGCACCTGTGCACCAGCTTGCTGTCCAAGGAGCGGGGAACCCTGGTTCATCCCAGACCTCAAGTCTCTGCATCTCCATGCATGGCTCCTAAGAATGTTGCCATCTCCTGGTTTGGGGTATCTCCAAGGGTCGCAGATGTACTGGTGGCTGCCAGAAAACCCTCGCCAAAGCTGTCCATGCAGTGAAATGGAAGCACTTTGCCCTTTGGGCTGCTTCACATCGTTGGGACCCTTTCACCAGCCCAGTGGATCAGGTTAGAGTATCTTCTCTCCTTTTTGGACTCTGGCTTAAGTTACTCCTCCATCAAGGTACATCTTTCTGCCATATACGTGTACCATGCACCTATCAAGGGCAGGGCTGTGGCCCAGCTTGATGTGTCTCGCACTTTTTTGTAGTGCATTTTGCATCTGAAACCTCCCATTCAGGACCTGATCCCTCCATCGGACCTCAATTTTGTGTTGGAGAAACTCACGTTGCCTCCTTTTGAACCGGCAGTGAGTTGCAAACTGCGCTTTCTGTTGTGGAAAGCTCTCTTTTTAGTTGCTATTACTTCTGCTAGAAGGATTTCTGAGCTTCAGGCTCTTATGTGTAAGGACCCTTATTTAGTTTTTCACAAAATCTGAGTGTCTTTGCGTACCAGTCCTATGTTTCTTCCCAAGATGGTGTTGGAGTTTACTTTGAATCAATCCATCCATCCATCTTTTTTTTTTTTTCCCCAGAATATTCTAACCAGGGGGAGGTTTTGCTCCATACTTTGGATATACATAGAACTTTACGATACTATATACACCAGACCAAGACTGTGAGAAAGTCTATCAGTTGTTTGTTTCATTCACCCCTAGGAGAGAGGGTGCACTGGAGTCCCAACAGTGTTTGTCTAAGTGGTTAGCCAGTTGCATTGTTTATTGCCACTGTAAGTACGGCAAGGAACCTCCAGGAGTGGTTAAGGGCCATTCCACTAGGGGCATGGCCTCCTCCATGGCATGTTTCAGGAATGTGTCAGCTGCAGACATCTGTGCAGTCGCCACTCGGAGCTCTGTCCACAGTTTCACCAAGCATTACAGCTTGGACATTGCCTCTCAGCATCGGGCCAGTTTCGGCATACCCATCTTGCAGGGCCTTCTTTCCTAGGCCATTGGCTGCTGTCTCTCCTCCTCCCAGTGCTGCTTCCTCTATACTGCCGGAACTGCTTGGGACTCAGTCCCCTATAGTACACTGCTAGCTAGAAAGTTTCCGTGTGGTCCTGGCACCTGGTAGCTTAGTCCTACCAGTGTTGACCTGCTGCAAGAGCCTCCCTCGAACTAAGATGGTACAGTTACATAAGAACTTATTGTAACAATAGATCTTACTTCGAGAGGGCTCTTGCAGTAGGTAATTACATATAGGACTGATGCCGGCGGCGTCAGGACCCAGGAAAATTCTAGCTAGCAGAGGTCTTTGAGGAGGACCGCCCCACGTCAGGTGACCGACGTCATGCGGCGTCAGTATAAAGGGGCGGTCCCCACACCCGTCTTCCAGTTCTTTCCCGCCGTTAGCTCATGTCAGCGCGTCGCGGTAAAGTTCAACGCTCATCAGCTCTGTCCCCGGTAGTATTTACCGTCGTTTTTTCGAATTATTCAACTTAATCGTCAACCTTTCATTGGTGTATGTCGTCCCCTACACCCTCCGAGCACAAAAATAAGTGCTACTCGTGCGGCGCCCAACTCTCGCACAAGGACGGCCATTCCCAGTGCCTCTTCTGTCTGGGCCCGGACCATCAGGTGGAGAAGTGCCAGCATTGCCTTAAATTTAATGCCACCACCAGCAGACGGAGGCAGCAGTCCCTGGAGGCCCATATCCTCAAGAAGAAGATGTCCTCCATGAAGAAGGAGTTGAAAAAGCTCCGGCAGGCGTCCACTTCCCCCAAAGGCCATCGTAAGAAGAAGGACAAGGAGAAACATCGGGCTGGGGCTCCTCTTCCACCGCGACTTTGTCTGGAGTCGCCGTGCTTCAGGTAACATCTCCTCTGGGGGACTGCTCCACGACAGCCATTTTGGAAGTTTCCAAGGTGGTGTCAGCATGCCCGTCTGGCTCGTGCTTGGGCCCTTCGGGCGCCTTCAGGCTGTTGAAGGCCTCCACTCCTGGTAAAGCCATCTCTGTGCGTCCTACTTGTTCAAGCGGCTCTGGTAAGCTGGGCGTCAGCTCCTCTGATGCCCGCGCCGGAGGCGGTCAATAATAAGCTCAACGCCCGAGGGCAGCGCAGGGCCACTTTCCCGCCTGACCAGGCCGCCCCTCTTCCACGACCTGCCTCGGGCGATGGGTCCCTTAGTCGGACGCCGGCTCCTCCAACGTCCGCCCGGACCCCGCTGATAAGTCAGACGTCTGCCGACAGAACGTTCGCGCAGCAGATGAGCCGATGTCGGACCCACATACATCCGCCATTCCCGGCTCCCCACAGCCTTCGCTGCCCTCCGGGGACCCTGGGTCTCCTCAGCCTGACCCTGGTGATTTTCTCCTCCATCCCCGGGCGATGCCGAGGTTTCTGTTGCGCCCCCATCAGGCCTCCCTCCCGCTGGGCCGGATGACCTGACGTCGGTTCCCTGGACGCCGGCTCTGACGCCAGTCATACCGTCGCCGGGTGACATCCCTCTCCCAGATGCCGCTCCAACGCCGGGCCCTCCACCTGCCGGGCCTTCTGCTCCAGGCCCGCTCGCTGGGCATCCTGCTAGGCCGTCTGCTCCATCAGACTCCCCAGCCCCCGGGTATCCGACTCCGTGTTATCTGGCGCTGTCTTACCCGACTCCGCAGTATCCGACGCTGGCCTACTCAGTGCCTCACTACCCGACGCCGGGTTACCCGCCATCGGGTTACAGATATGCACCCTATGGGAACACTCAGTATCCGTATCCCCCTCCTCCTCCACCGGCCCCTCAGCCGCCGGTGGACTTGAAGGAGACCCTGGCCTCCTGGTGGGCTGAGGCCAAGCCTCAGCTCACCAGAAAGGTGGAGAGTCATCTCCCGGCAACAGTGCCGGTTCTGGCTCCCCATACCCCATACGACAGACTCCCTCCCCACCAGTGGATACCAGGGGCAGCAGCCTCTGGTTCCAGGGCGGGGCAGGACACGCTTCCCTGAGGGCTTCCTAAGGGGTCCGTTCCTCCCCCACGCCGGGAGAGGGAGTCGTCTTCCTCTTCCTCCTCGGACACCTCGGATGACTCTGACGGTTGTTCCGACCTGGACGACAAGCCACGCTCTCCTACCACACCCAGGCCTAGGACTCCTCCGGAGGATCCTTCTTTCTCGAAGTTGCTACGCAAAATACAGGAAGTTCATAAGTGGCGCTCTTTGCAGCCGGACCCACAGCATAAGAAACTCTCTGAGCACCTGGATCTGCCCGAGACCGCTCCGACCTTGGTGCCACCCTGGATTGAAACTCATGCCGACCTTGTTTCCACTATTTGGAAGCAACCGTCAGCATTAGCCCCTCTTCCTCGGAAGTCTAACAGGCTATACCAGGCTCCCGAGGGTGTTGACTTCCTTGATTCTCACCCTCGAGCTGACTCGGTTGTGATTAGCACCGCTCACGGCTGGTCAGCTAATCCGAAGCATTTGAGCTCGTCTCCACCTGACAAAGAATCCCATCTTGTGGACCAGTACGGCAAGAAGACCTATGCTTCTTCCACTCTGGGTATTAGGGCCCTGAACTATTTCGGTCACATGGGGGATTACCAGAAGGCAATTCTTAGTGAGGTGGAATCCAAGTTGGACTCCCTTCCTGACTCTCAGGTTAAACAGAAAGTGGCTAACCTTGTCCGTTCTGCTCGTTCGGCCAGTCAGCACATGCTTCATGCCACGTACAATGCAATGGACACTGCTAGTAGGAGCTCGACTTTCGCCGTAGGCTTACGGCGTCATACCTGGCTCCATGTGTCAGGTTTGGTCCCGGAAGTGCAGTCCGCTATTCAGGAAGCGCCCTTCCGGGGTTCGGTGCTGTTCGGTGGTGATGTCAAGGACATTATCACCGATCTGCAGGACAAGGGGACTGCACTGAAGTATGTGGACTCCATGTACAATCCCCCTTCAGCACAGCGTCGTCCCTTTCGCAGGCGGAATCGGCAAAGGACGAAACCACAGGGAAAGTGGGCCAATAAACATCGGGCTCCTCCAGCTGCCAAGCCCCCACCGCCCAAAAAAGCAGCGGGAGCTTCAGCCGCGACGCTGCTCCACACCATCTGACTCCTTTCCTCTCCCACAGCCTCTGGTGTTTCCAGAGGAACCGGTAAGAGGGAGGTTTTCCCTCCACCTCCCGGGTTGGGAGCGGATAACGTCAGATTCCTAGGTGCTCCAACTCATCGCAGAGGGACACTCAATAGAGTTTCTTCAGAAACCCCCTCGACACCCTCCCCCAAGGTCATTGTACTTGCAAGAGCATCTTCTGTTCCAGGAAGAAATTTCCTCCCTTCTCTTGAAGTGGGTGATTGAACGCGTCCCCATTCTTCTTCAGGAAATGGGGTACTATTCCCATTTTTTCCTGGTCCCGAAGAAAATAGGGGACGTGAGGCCGATTCTTGACCTCAGCTCCCTGAACTTGTTCGTGGAGTACAAGAGGTTCAGGATGCTCTCATTGCAGAGCCTCCTTCTCCGGCCGGGACAGTGGCTGTGCGCTTTGGATATGCAGGGTGCCTACCTGCATATCCCTATCCGTTCTTCCCACCGCAAATACCAGTGTTTTGCGTTCCAGGGGGACCACTACCAGTTCAAGGCCCTTCCATTTGGTCTTTACTCGGCTCCCCGGGTGTTCACCAAATGCCTTTTGGTGGTAGCGGCCTACCTACGTACCCAAGGGGTGCAGGTTTTCCCGTACCTGGACAATTGGTTCCTGGCAGCCCCTTCCAGGGAGGAACTCCTGCGCTTCATTTCCATTACCCAGCAGGTCTTTGCCTGCCTGGGTATTACCATCAACCAGGTCAAGTCCCCATTATCCCGTCCCAGAGGCTCCAGTTTATCGGGGCGATTCTGGATACGACCTCTGGCATGGCCCTCCTGCCCCCGGACAGGGCGGCCACTCTCCAGGCCCAGGTCAACCTGCTGTCCGGCTGTAGGTGGGTCAGCACCAGGTCAGTCCTTCGCCTCCTTGGGCTAATGGCAGCTGTGATTCTGACAGTTCCTTGCGCTCGGCTCCACATGAGAATCTCTCAGTGGATGCTTTGGTCTCAGTGGGATCAGCTAGTGGACGACCTAGATTAACTTGTCCTGGTCTCCACTCCCATGGCTCAGGACTTATAGTGATGGATGGTTCAGGAGAACCTCTGCCGGGGAGTTCCCTTCGGTCTCCCTTCCCCCTCGCAGACGTTGACTACAGACGCCTGCGGCGAGGGTTGGGGATCCCATCTCGGTCCTCACAGGACCCAGGGCTCCTGGTCCAAGCTCGAGAAGTCCCTTCACATCAATGTTCTTGAACTAAGGGCAGTACTGTATGCTCTTCAGGCTCTGCATCTGTATCTGTCTCCTGGTCACCTAGCTGTACAGACGGACAATATGTGTGTGGTCTGGTACATCAGCAAACAGGGAGGAACTCGTTCCTATCTCCTTTGCAGAGAGGCGATGCAAGTCTGGGATTGGGCAGTGCAGCACAACCTTCACCTCATGGCATCTTATGTCCCAGGGGTCGAGAACTCACTGGTGGACAGGCTCAGCTGGTCATCTGCTCTAGCTCATGAATGGGAACTGGACCAGTGGTTCGTAGACGACATCTTCCTGCGCTGGGGAACTCCACAGGTAGACCTGTTCGCATCCCCTCAAAACACAAAACTTCACGTCTTCTGCTCACTCGCTCTAGGGTGCAGCATTTTTTTGGAGAGACGCTCTGTCTCTAGACTGGAAGGGCAGATTCATCTATGCCTTCCCCCCGATTCCACTGATTACGAGGGTCTTGCAGAAACTCGGTTCGGAAGGAGCTCAAATGATTCTGATCACTCCTTTCTGGCCCAGGCAAGTTTGGTTCTCTCTTCTGCAACAGTACTCAGAGGAACCTCCTCTTCCTCTGTTGCTATTCTTGCTGACCCAGGATCAGGGGACCCTGGTCCATCCAGGCGTCAAGTCCCTTCAGTTGCATGCATGGCTCCTGCAGACGTAACTCAAGCCCGATTCGGGGTTTCCCCCCCGAGTAGCTGAGATCTGGTGGAGGTCAGGAAACTCTCAACCAGATCTACTTATGCCATGAAATGGAAGCGGTTCTCTATTTGGGCCACCTCCAATGATGTTGAGCCCTTCTCGTGCTCTGTCGGCTGACTTCTGGATTACCTGTGACACCTCTTCGATCTGGATCTCAGCCGTTCATCCTTAAAGGTTCACATGGTGGTCATTTTGGCCTATCATGTCCCCTTTGCAGACAGAACATTTGCTCAGCTGGAGGTCTCTAAGACCTTTTTGAGAGGGGTCCTTCACTTATGACCCCCTATCCAGGTTTCTGCCCCTCCTTGGGATCTGAATTTCATTTTAGAGAAGCTTACTCTGCCTCCTTTCGAGCCAGCAGCCTTAGCGGACCTAACGTTCCTTTCTCTGAAGACTCTCTTCCTAGTGGCCATTACTTCTGCTCGAAGGATTTCCGAGCTCCAGGCCCTGATGTGTAAAATCCCATATTTGATTTTTCACAAGGAGCATGTGGCTCTGCGTACCAACCCTAAGTTTCTCCCTAAGATGGTAGCGGAATCGACGCTGAATCAATCCATAGAGTTGCCTGCCTTTTTAATTCAGCACTCTAACCATGGAGAATACCTCCTGCATACTTTGGATGTTCACCGAATTCTGAGATACTACACCAACAGGACGAAGGATCTCAGAAAAACTGATCAACTGTTTGGCTCTTTTGCTCATAAAAGAGAAGGCAATGCTGTTTCTAAGCAATGCCTATCAAAATGGTTGGCTCATTGTATCACTTTCTGTTATGACAAGTACAACAAGTCCCTGCCGGGTCAAGTTAGAGGCCACTCCACCAGAGGGGTCGCAGCCTCTGTGGCTTGTTTCAAGAATGTGTCAGTGGCTGACATTTGTGCAGCCGCCACTTGGACTTCTGTCCATACCTTTATGAAACATTACAGTTTGGATATTGCTTCTCGCCGTAGAGCAAGCTTCGAGCTGGCTGTTTTGCAAGGCCTCCTTTCCTAAGGTCTCCACAACCAGAGGGTCTACTTCTGAGTAGCTTTCCTCCTCCTGTTTGTTTCTCCTTGTTCCAGACTGCTTGGGACTCAGTCCTATATGTAATTACTGACTGCAAGAGCCGTCTCGAAGTAAGATAGTACAGTTATGTAAGAACTTACCGTAACAGTAGATCTTGAGGAGAGGCTCTTGCACAGTAAATAATCTACTTCCGCCCTCAGCCCCTAAGCTTTTTGGCTCCTTTTCCAGGAAGGAAATATCCGCTTTTCTCTTGTCTTGCCTTTTGGCCTTTGGCGGGGAAAGAACTGGAAGGTGGGCGTGGGGACCGCCCCTTTATATTGATGCCACATGACGTCGGTCACCTGACATGGGGGCGGTCCCCCGCCAGAGACTGCTAGCTAGAAATGATTCCGTTGGGTCCTGACGCCGGCCGGCATCAGTCCTACATGTAATTACCTACTGCAAGAGCCTCTCTCGAAGATCTACTGTTACGGTAAGTTCTTACGTAACTGTACTATCTTTGAGAGGAACTCGCAGCAGGCTATGATTTTCCCTGCCTCCTTCCCCATGCTCTTTGTCTGCCTTCTTTGTCTGTCTCCTCATCCTTGCAAATGAGTCTTCTGCTTTCTCTTCCTTCTTTGGCTCTCAGGAAACCTCCTCAGTTCCTTCTTCCACTGCCCGCTTCAGGTCTCCGGCAGGAGAACTGAGGACGGTGTGGGGGACCGCCGCCTTTATAGGATAGGCAGATGTCAAGCAGGGTGACGTCGATGGTGGGTGGTGCCCCATGGTACACTGCTAGTTAGAAAGTTTCCATATAGTTCTGACACCTGGTGGTTTAGTCCTACCGGTGTTGGCTCGCTGCAAGAGCTCCTCTCGAAGATCTACTGTTATGGTAAGTTCTTACTTAACTGTACTTTTTCCACATCACCATAGAGTGCATTGGCAGTTTCAGGGGGGATGGTCCAAATACCACAAAAGCACAAGTTTTGCAGCTTGTAAATAATTCTTTTGCAATCCAGCTGCACCCTTACTGCACAACAAAAGTACTCCCCACCTAACCTGATGTAGGAATGGTTACTAATATGATTCGGAATCTTAGCGCAGAGGGAAGCATTAACCTTTCTGCAGACTAACTCCAGTCTTTCTGGAGCACATGCAGAAGGCTGGAATGCACCTGCTGATAAGGGGAGAAAAAGGGAGGGGACTAATAGGTATATCTTTTGTTGTATGTAATTTCAAGTGATGATGGCAGTATTTATTCTTTGAGTGGGGTTGCCTAGTCTCTGTCCAATTTTTGGTTTGTGGCATTGCCCTGTTGTCACGATTTGTTGTATAGTTTATTGTTATGAGACACACATGATTTGTTTTTCCTAGAAGTATGTACCATGTAGTCTGTATTTTTCTTTGACTTTAATAAAACTGCCCATGCTTTTTCAAGAAGTTTCATAGGATCTCTAATGTCCACCTGAACCACCACCAGAACAGGCAGAAAAGACTTTAGTGTCTCTTCCAAAGGATGCCTCCACACACACATATCGCCACAAGCATTATATCGCCACAAGACATAGTACAGCAGGTAGCCCTTAGTGCTACTGTCACGCATGTGTTCTGTTATGAACCCAATCCCAGTGTGTGACTAGAGCTCCACAACCTTCTGGCCCAGAGGCAGCTGTGCTTCCAACTCAGCCAAAGAAGGGAGTCTAACAGTAAGAATAAATGAAAACTGAATGTATGCATTGCAACTGCTGGTTGTAACAGATGTCTAAATAGATATCAAGAGTGTTTCAGTGATATATAAAACATAGAAACCCCCCAGCACAAGAAGGCCTTGCGATCTAGACAGTTTGTCCTATGAGGTTGTACATACCCCCACTCTACTGGATCATGACTGATCTTCCCCTCACCCACCTCTCCTGGTTCCTGGAACAGCCCTTTGTGCCTATCCCAGCCCCTCTACAAATACAGATAAAGACCTATTGAATATTGCAGTAACCAGATCATGGACAGTCCCAAAAAATTATGATTCTATTAGAGCATCATTTGTCTCAGCCATCATTTCGACAAAATCATGGCTTTTGATTGGCAACTATTTAGCAATTATGTTAAATCATTGTTTGTCAGTTCCACTACTTTAGATCGTCGGCAATGCTGCCGACATCCCAAATAGCGACAGGAACAGTGTTGACGGTTGGCATTGCTCCCGTCGGGAGAAAATCTTTTTCTGCATGGGGCTTCACCCCCCAACAACATCTCCCATCTCTAAATATACAACTCCAAGTCGGAATTGTTTCGGAGGTGGGGCGGAACACCAGGAGTTGCAGTTTTGTTGTACAGTGCACCACCACAGCAACCTGGCGAGATTTGGTGCTGTGGTGGTGTTCACTGCCAAATTGTTGCTGTTGTGGAGTGATACCCTATTAATTATGATCACAGTGACGGTTTTTGAAGACTGGACATGGACCTCATACTCAGAGCCAGCTGCAAATGCAGCACAGTGCAGTCTGTAGCGCTGGTCCAGAATAGCGCACAGTCATCTCTGAGATATATTCAGCCAGTTAGCTTGCACTAATGGGGCACGCCAACTGAATATTGTGCCATATCGGGAAAGCACTAAGTGGATATGGACTGAGCCAACACTACCTTGAGCTGCATATGCCCCACAAGAGATGGAGTTGCCCAAAATGGGATAGCACCAGGGCTCCTGTGGGCCATATTCAGCCTGAGCATGCAAATAAACTTGTTGGGCATGCAAGGCACTAAGGAGCCATCTGTATGCCCATTATGGTCTCATTTGCATGGGCACAGCAGACCCTAGTGTCAACACAGGGCAGCTGTGGTACAACATCCCTGGTAGTCTAGTAGACCCCCCTTCCCCTGATTATTCCTGTCATATGTCAAAGATGATCTCTAGTAATCTAGTGGACCCCCGATCATTCCTGCCATATGTCAAAGATGATCTCTAGTAATCTAGTGGACCCCCCCATCACCCCTGTAATATGTTGAAGACAATCCCTGGTAGTCTAGTGGACTATTCTGCTGCCCCCCAAATGCCCCTGTCATACAGTGAATTCAGACTATTTCCTGGTGGGATAGCCCCCACCAGTGCCCAGGCCCCCATTCCCGATTGACACCTCCCACCTGCTTCAGACCCCCTGCCCCACACCTACCGTCACCCCAGTTAATACTCGCACCTACATCCTTGTTCAGATTGGTGGCTGGCACAGCCCTCTGCTTACCTCTTGGTGGGCCACCATCTGACAGTAACAGAGGACAGTTGTGACTGTCAGACTGTGGTTGGCTGAGGAGGTGAGCGGAGCGCTGTGTCAGCTGCCGATCTGAACATGGATGTTGGGGTGAGTGTTAACCAGGGTGAGGGGGTGTGGGGTGGGGGTGTCAGTTGGGATGGGGGACTTGTGGCAATCAGTGTGGGGGTTGCTAGCCCACCAGGGAACAGTGGCTTGAATTTACATATGATGGGGGTGATTGGGGAGGTTCCAGTAGACACAGGGGCGGGTGGCTGCAGTACAGCTGCCCTGCGTTCAGGGAGCCATGGCCTTAATGCTGCATTAAAACTTTTTTTTATCTACAGTGGTAAATAGTGCTGCTCTGGGGTCTGTTTAGCACTGCTAAAACTGTTTCAATATACCACTGCACCATTAATGCATGACCAACTCCCTCATTTGCATTGGCACAGCAATATGGTTAGCGCAGTCATGTTGCCAGTTTGGGAAGTGCTCAAGGAGCCTCTCAATATGTCCCCACCTGGAGCACCAGTTCAAATCCCGATTAACATGAACAATAACTTAATTAGTTCCATGCTAACCTTTTGAATATGCAACCCAGAGTCTTTTCATATAATTGAGAGTTGTCTTTTGTGATACTGTACATCATGAGTCATCTTTTCAGCAGGGAAGGCATGCTGTAGTATATTATAAAATAGGTACAACAAATACAGAAACCTGATTGGCCGAGTAGCATGGAACTCAGTGCTTCTGTCCCAGCACTGGAAAAACATCTGTGACTTCACTGACCTGTTTTCATTAAGCAGGCACAGCTGTATTGTTACACCACAGTTCATGTATTTGTTTAAAAACAAAGCATCTTCCAGCTACCAACCAACAGCAAAATTACAACAGTGCAATAAGACTACTTTTTTCTTTGTCTTTTTACTGTCCCTTTGTTCTAATTTCTACTCATTTTAATTTGTTTTAATTATTATTTCATTACTAATCCTAATGGACCCATTTCATAATCGCAATAAGGCGCCCCCCAGTGTGCTTTGTGCTGGAATGATGGCACTTCTCGGCAGTGTTGGGTAAGTTACTTTTTCTAATACTTTCTATTTCTTTTAGAATCTTGATCCAAGAAGCTCTGCGCAGTCACTAGCAAGGATGGAGAAGTACTAGAAAAAGTAATACACCTGACAGTTACAGTTACTTATTTCTTTTTATACAAAAACAATGCAAAAATAATAAATAACTATAACAGATGACATTTATTTCAAAGTAATAGGTAAGTTACTAGTTACTTTCAAATAAATGTAATCAGTTACAGTTATGTATCACTTTTGTATAAAAAGACATAAGTTTCTATAACTGTAAGGTGTATTAATTGTTCCAGCACTTCTCCATCCTTGCTAGTGACTACAAAGAGCTTTCTGGAACAAGTTTCCAAAAGTAATCGAAAGTAATAGAAAAAGTTGTGATGCTTGTACAACTGGTTCTGATTATGCTATGATTTTTGTAATACAAAAATGGGTTTTTGAGTGTCTCCCATGAGACATGCTGAGACAGCCTATGGGATGACCTCCCTCCCCCCTTCCAGGTTTCGACTACAAGCTGTTAACGTAAAAGCCAGGAGATAATTACAGGCTAGAAGAGACACAAATTAAGGATCTCCTGTTTATCTGGCTTAGTTGGAGCTGCCAGCTGCTAGGATGAACATCATAAACTTTTATGACATTTAGAGGAAGAAACCAAGTTATGGCACTTAGGTGCTAAGTCATAAATGCTCCTTTGATGTCTATGAAGGGCAAAAAGACACACTAGATCAGAGGGTTATGGGGAAGTGAGTTTTTACTGATGTCACCTATTTAATATACCTTCTGAATGATGAGACATTCTGTTTTGTATAATTTTTATATTCTGACAGGGAGGAGCTAGGTTATCTCATGCAAAAGGTTGGCAAAGGGAGTTTTAAACAGTATTCTGTTTTCCATTTAAAGACATTCATGTTTGGACTCTGAAGAAGAAACATCTACTTTAGATAAAGTCTAATTGTCTGGTTGTAGGAATTAATTTGCACTTTTTAAACCTTGTTCTTTTTAAGTGATTGTATGTTTTTGTAATATATTGTTCTGTATTTACATTTTACATATTTTCATCTATTTTAAAGTAAACCTCTATTTTAAGAGACTACTTGGTGTGCTTTTGAAATTCTTTCTTTGACAAGTGAAGCGTATATGGTTAAAGCTGACATTGTGCATAGCTTACTGGTAACACCAAACTGGAAAAAGGTAAGAGTTTATCTGAGGACTTTTCATAGAGTTTTTAAGGGTTCATTTTTTACACCTGGCTAGGGGCCTGTAGGCGAAAGATATCTGCCCACCCCTCCCTGAAGAGTAGAATTATCTGAGCCTGTACATTGGGTAAGCTAGCAAGAGGTTCACAGTTTGAATCCCTCCAGAACTTGAGACCAAAGGTTGATTCGAACCCACAAAACAGACAGAAGGGTTACCCTGTTCTGTTCCTGTTCACAGTACAGCGCTCGGAGGTTGGCACTGTGGGAGCAGAGGGCCTGACCTGCTGAGTGGGGTTGTAACAAAAGTAACTTACCCAACACTGCTTCTCGGGCGGTTGAAGACTTTAGCCTTGTGCTTCAGCTCACCAAAGCATGCCATTATCCCATCAAGGAGCACACATTGTCATGCCTTTTTGCTTAATTATTGCAAAGGCGTTCATTTTCCAGCATGGAGGAGCGGGACAGTTGTGATCAGTATAGAGCCGATAATAGAGAGCTATATTCATTCCAAATGACTAAATGCTAAAAACAGGAATACGACAAGGAAATAAGGAGTTTGGTATTCACCAGTTTTGCTCCTGAATTTTGAAGCGCTCCCTCTCAGGCTCATACCTGGCTCCTTCTACAGTAAGTTTTCTCTTGCTTCTCTCCCTGCACTGTGTTCCTGTGGTTGCTTCAGCTAGACCTACATGTCTGCTCAACTCCTTTTTTCCTTACCTCCTGCCCTGTGCATAGCAGTAATCTGGTCTACATAGTTCCTTGCTCTTATACTTTCTTCTTTTTCTCCTGCCTCCTCCACTGGGGAGTTAGTTGCATTTTGCTCACTATCGTGCTGCTACACTATTTCTTGGCTGCTGCTTTTCCATTTTTTATTTTTTGCTGTACTGCTTTGCTTCTCTATTACCCCCCACCCCCAAATGTCCTGCTAACCTTGCTCCCCTTCAACATCCCTCATCTATTGTTTTGCTCCTCTGGATTACTGCTCAGTTTCTCTGCTGCATTTCTGTCATTTCTGCTCCACCTTGCTTGCAGTTTAGACAGTTGCATCTTCTTATATTTCTTCCTCACTGTGACTCTTTGCTGGGTCTCTTTGAATGACAGTACACCATACCCCACAAATGACAGGGCACTGTGCCCCTTATGTGACTAGGCTTCATTCCCCAGTAATGACAGGGCTACGTGCCCCATGAACAGCAGGGCTGCATGCCCCGTGAACAACAGGGCTTTGCCCTACACAACAGAGAACTAAACCCCTTTTCCATTTAATGATTGCTACTTCAATCCAGCTCAGTCCATTTCACAGCCAGAGATTAGTGGCTGTTCCATCTCTCGCCATGATGGCATGCATTAGCTGCATACCGCCAATATACGTTTTGCTCGGGCTGAGTCCATTATGCACTTTTGAGGATGTAGTTACCTTACTCTGGGCTCCTTAAGTCATATCCTTTAGACAGCTCTCAAGTCGTCTCCTGTTTAAACAAATTCTTCACACCTTGCACCCTTTTGTGTCCCCCTATTTACCTTAGTCATCATCTTTTTAACCCCCTCTGCCTCCTGTCCTCTGTCCCATCTCCCTTTTCTGTTTCTAGGCCACCCCCACCCCATGACGCTGTCTCTGCACTCTTTACCTAAATCATCTCCAGAGGTCAAAGCCCTGACAGACTGGACTCTAAATGCCTGTATCTTTCTGCTGCTGTGATATGTGCCCACTCTTTCTTCTTTTCTCAACCTTTCTTTGAGGCCATCCCTCAAGTGTGGAACAGGACGAGGTTTTCTGTCTTCACCAAGGTGGTGACTCTTCCACCTATGGGAACTACTGCTCTATTTTACTGCTCCTTGTTCTGACCAAGCTCCAAGAAAAGGTTGTTTTTACTCAGCTCTCAGCTTTTTGGACACCTTTAACTTTGCTCCCCTTTTCAATCTGGGTTCCGGAAATCACATTCCACAGTCTCCATCCATAAGGGCAAGGACAAGGGTAACATTACTAGCGCCATTTTCATTGATCTGATAGATGTCTTTGACGTGGTAACCCACATACTTCTTGACAAATTCAGGAAAGTGGGAGTCTCTACAGCATCAGTAGATTGGTTCCATTCCTACCTTTATTTCTGGCTACAGTCAATCCAGGATGGTGATGCCTTGTCTCACTCCTTCCTCTCTGGGGTTCAGCAAGGCCCTGTCTTTGGCCCATTCTCTTCTCCATCTTTCTAAATGTCCTGCCAACTGTCTATGTCAAAATTAAAATCCATCTGTATACTGATGACACCATACTCTTTGCTGCTAGTGCCTCAGTCACTTCTCTGGAATTGTCACTAATGTATGACTTCAACAGTGTCCAGTGCTGGTTCCAGTCACATCAGCTAATGGCTAATGCCAAAATGTTAGTTTCTGGCCAGCTTGCTGGTGCGGCAGTAAGGCTTCCACCCATGACACCAACATCCAGGTTTCGGGAACAGACCTGAGAGTCTGAGGACCAGCCAGGGGAGAAGGTTTGCGCGTCCAAGGGACTGCTTTCCTTCTCCGGGGGAGGGGGGGTTTGCATCCCTGGCACATGACTAACCTCTGGCAGAGGACAAGGGGTGAGCAGCCGCTGGCACCTACACACGCACTTGAGGTGGGACGGACATTGGCGTTCTTACCCTTGATATCATTGCACATCCCGCCTCCTGGAGAGAAAATAGGGAACAATCAGCGAAGCAGGGTGCCGCCTGCCTGACGCCACAAGTGCTGCACCACCACCTCTGGTACTGCCACCAGAGATGTATACTGGCATCTGCTGGGAGAGTGAGCCCTCTCCAACACAGGGTATAACTTTGGGATGGAAGCATCCCAGGGCCATATACCAGTATCCGAAGGGTGGTTGGGCTCCCTCCCACGGCCCTGCTCTGGGAGGTAAGCCAGAGCGTATCTCCAGTAGGGAAAGTCCATGGGAGGTGGGTGATGACTGGATGTGGGGCAGGGCCTATGGGGGCTTGTTCTGAGAGAAGTCAAAAAGCCCTTCCGGCCATCTGTGCACCGGTCTGAGTGCACCTGTCAAAAGGCCCCAGAATCTGAAATTTGCCGCCCCTTTCCCGAGGTCCCCACCCCCGAGTTAGAATATTTTGTTAGGGGGGCACGGGGGCACAACTCCCCCACATGGGGGAAGTGTGGGGGGCACAGCCCCTCGAAGATAAACACCAGGCTGCTAATTGAAATCCTGGCGCTAATGATGGTGCACCATGGGCGAGTATTCCAATGGTGGAACCATCAAAAGTGTGACAAATTTTGAAAAAACAAATTTACATTTCCTTTGGTACTAGTCAAAGCTGGCAAGAATCAGCACCATCTTAATTTTTAAACCTTGTGTGATACCCACTTGGTAAGGTTTCTCATATCAAATATCTCAGAGTGTGTGTGTGTGTGTGTGTGTGTGTGTGTGTGTGTGGGATATACACACATAGGTTTCTTTATCCACACTGGTGTCATTCACAAAAAGCTGTGCCCTCCACATGGTACTTTTTATTGCAACAAATCTTGCCTATCCCGCTCTGTATGCCACAAGAGTCTCTTTCAGATTATTCTTCTGGTGTTTTAGTACACAGATGTGGACTACAGGGCTGCTCTGAATTCCTCCCTTGCTACACTGGACCCTCTTTTTCATGCTTTCTGCCATTTTGCTACTAACTGTCCTCTCCTCACCCATGCCTACTCACCCTACACTAACCTCGCTTTCCCTACACATACTGGTATGTCCAGGCACTTCACCCACTATTCCTCTTTTCTCTCAAAATTATGGTTCTTCTTCTTTTTCCATATCTATCCTCCCTTTTCTCCTCTCTCCCACTCACCTACTAACTTCCATCTGCTGACTGTCGATCTTTCACTCTCCATACTACAAAACTACTGTGGGGCAAACTGCCTTCTCCTTCAGCATTCACCCCACCCCCCCAGAATAATCTACCCCCTGTAGCTCTGCTGCTTCTCCTCCTCTTACTGCTCACTTAAATAACTCTTAACAGCTCACTGTACAGACTTGTGTTCCTGTTCCTAGTACCTCTCTGTCCACCCAATACTCTTTTAGGGGCTGCTGTGTAGTGTACCCCTCTTTGGCCACCCAGTGTCCCCCCTAGTAATTTTGTGCCTTGCTTATCATGTGGGTTATCATTATGTAAAATTGTTGAATTGTTGTTGTTCGCTTTTTAGCTTTGCACTGGTTTTAACATGCACTAACTTGTATTTGTTTGCACTGTATTCAGGCAGTTATTCTGTTTTTACCTGTATGTTGTAGGTTCCCATGTACCCTTCCTCTGGGTCCCTCTTGTAAACAAGTCTTGGCTCACTGTACTTTTCCGAATCACAGGTAAAAAATAAGGCCAAGACAGTCCACCGTGTCACTTGCTTACTGTGATAATCCCAAACACAGGACAGGGAGAGGGTTCAGCCCAGCCATTCTTTGGCTGTACTTTAGTCCTCTTTCTCTCCTTGGGGATCATTCATACCCTTATTGTTCCTTTAGTGATAAGAGCCAAATCTCTTGGGCACCGCAAAGGGTAGAGTCCTCATTTGTGGGGATTCCATTAGTTACAGGGCTGAGTCCTGTAGCACCTCATGAGAGTGGAAGTCTTGCTTGCAAGACAGGATGAGAGAGGAACACAAACTTTTTCAGCAAACCTTTCTGTGTAGCACATTGTTCTTTCCATCCATGCTCTGCAGTACCTGGCATAGTTCTTCAGGGATGTACATTGTTTTGTTTTTTTTTATTCAAGCTTCACAGTACCTTTGGCACAGTTGTTTTTGTTTAAACCTCTTTGCTGAGTGTTGTGTTTGGTGGCCGAAAATAAGTGCCTTAAACACACAAGGGCCTTGGTAGTAAGAAAACCATGCCACACTGATATCTAGGCCTTCTCTTTTACTTCCATTCAGCAGTGCGTACAAGAGGAGACTGGCCTCAAACATAGGCACACTAACAGGAGTGCACATTCTCTTAAAGCTGTACTGTCTCTAACATTCTTAAAGCTATACTACACATAACAGTCCCTCCTGACTTAGCTAGGAAGTACTTAAATCAATAATTTAGAAGTAATATGAAACAGTTACAGTTGCCGGCCCAGTGGCGCTGAGGGTTGAGGCGCTGGACGCCACACCTCTCTCCACTCTGGCGACCCAGGCTCTGGAGCAGACTTGGGTTGCTGGTGGGTCGGCCGTGGGGAGATAGGCTTGAGCGTCCGATGACAGCTCGCCTTCTCCGGGGAGGGTTGCGGCCTTAGCTTGAGCACTTGGTGTTACAAGCTCCAATTCTAGGGGAACAGGTGGCCACTTTACAGTGCGGACGTCGGCATGCCGCCTTGACGTCAGGGGGTTGCGCACTGTATGGGAGGGAGAAAAAGAGGAAAGATGCCTGCTGGCTCCGGGAAGACAGACTTCCCAGAGCATGCCTCCAATGTGCCCCGCTCACCAGGACCACCATCTTGGCCTGACGAGATTAGATTACAGGGTGTCGGACCCCGTCTCGTCCCCATTCGGGGGGGGGAACCGAAGCTCCATGGAAGAGTGAGAGGTGAGTCCTGGTGGCTGTGTGGTAGGAGGATGACTCGTTGGATGTCCCAAAGGGTCAGGGCTAGCAGGTTGTGAGGAGATATAAAGTGTAATTAAAAAAACAAAAAAGAAACAATTACAGTTATTACTGCAATGTCCCTTTTAGTTACTCAATGTCATTAGGCTACATCTCTACAAGTCCATTTTCTTTGGTGGATGTCTTATACGTCCTGACCGACATAGTAGGACTCGAGGCTGTTTTAGTGGAATCTGATTAGCATCAGCCACATCTTGTCTCAAACGCTGTGGTTCCATTATCTCTTGCTGTTCTTGTTCTGGAACAAATAATGCTGGTTAACTACCCCGACTCTGGGTATCTCATTTTTGTTCTGTCTCAATTCTAGTACATAATTGGTCCACATGTTTTTTCACTCTCCTCTGGTTAGTCAGTCGAATACTATAGACAACATATCCAAACTTTTTTTTCACCATGCCTTCTATCCATCTCTTTGGGCCTGCATACATCCTGACCCACACGAGATCATTGGGTTTGAAGGATCTGGTCTTAGGAAGCATTTCAGTTACTGACTTACAGCTTAGAGGGTGAAGAAGATCCAATTGAGTTAGAATCTGACGTCCAAACAACATTTCTGCCGGGGATATTCCCGTGACACAATGTGGTGTTGTTCGATACATTGCAAGAAAGTCCGAAAGGGCTATTTGCATTGCCGTCGGGGTAGTAGAATTAGCTTTGTCCATACTCTTTTTAAAAGTCTGAACCAGGTGGTCCGCTTCACCATTTGAACTTGGATGGTAGGGAGGTGAGAAAATATGGTGGATATCACGTTGCTGGCAAAATGCTTTGAATTCAACAGACGTGAATTGTGGTCCATTATCCGAGACAATCACTTGCGGGAAATCATGGGTAGCAAAGATAGATTTCAACACTTTTATGGTACTCTCAGGAGTTGTTGAAGACATTTGATGAATTTCTGGCAATTTACTATAAGCATTAGTCAAGAGTAACTACTCGAAATTTAAATAGGGTCCCCAGAAATCAATGTGCAACCTTTGCCAGGGTTTTTCAGGTTGTTCCCAGTGGTGAACTAGAGCTCTTGCCAGATTTCCCATCGATACAGCGCAACCTCTGCATCTTTGCACAACCTGGTATATGTCTCTGTCAGTGGAAGGCCACCATACTTGAAGTCTGGCCAAAGATTTCATTTTAGCAATGCCTGGATGGCCCACATGCAAAAGAGTCAACACATTGAGTGATAACACTGGGGTACTGTGACACACAATCCCCATGGAAGACACCCCTCAGCAATGGACAACTACTGTCTCTTTGTGTAATAAGGTTGTAGTGCAGCCGAATAAGTAGTGCCTTGAGGCCAACCCTCAGGCGTATACTGATACACTTGTTTCAAAATTACATCTTGACTAGTTGCTTTTGCAATGTCCTTGGCTAGTACTGGAAGCTGATCTAACTGTTGTAGCTCCATTACAGAGCAGAAGGAAGCGGGGAAGGCAATCAGAATAGCAAAGGCCCAAACCGAGAAAAAGATAGCCAACTCGGTTAAGAAGGGGGATTAAACCTTTTATAGGTACATTAGGGAGCAAAGAAAGACTAAGGCAGGGATACTGAGGCTGAATAAAGAGGAAGGTGGTTGGGCAGATAGCAACAGTGAAAAAGCAGGGATACTGAATGAATACTTCTGCTCAGTATTCACAATGGAAGAGCAGGGGGAGATACCCAGTACAGTCAATAGAAGCACTCTGGATAGGGGGTTGATATTAGTCCTTTCACAGAAGAAAGGGTTTGGAAAGAACTCTTAAAACTGAAGGTGGATAAAGCAATGGGGCCTGATGGGATTCACCCCAGAATTCTAAAAGAACTAAGGGAAGAACTAGTAACACCACTGACTACCCTTTTTAATAAATTGTGGGAAGATGGTGTGGTACCTGAGGACTGGAGAAGGGTGGATGTGATTCCCCTTCACAAAAGTGGGAGCAAGACAGAGGCAGGAAACTACAGACCTGTCAGTTTGACCTCAGTGGTAGGCAAAATGATGGAATCACTTCTGAAGGAAATAATTGTTGAGTACCTAGAGGCCAGTGGCACACAAGAGCCAAGGCAGCATGGATTCACAGCAGGAAGGTCATGTCAGACAAATCTAATTGATTTCTTTGACTGGGTGACCAAAGTAGTAGACCAGGGAGGGGCTGTGGACATGGCCTACCAAGACTTTAGCAAAGCATTTGACACAGTCCCACACAAAAAATTAATAAACAAATTAGCCAGCCTGGGAGTGGGTCCCAGGGTGGTAGCCTGAGTAAAACACCGCCTGGACAATAGGACACAGAGGGTAATAGTAAATGGAGTTCACAGTGAAGAAAGGGGGGGTCACTAGTGGGGTACCACAGGGTTCAATACTGGGGCTGGTCCTTTTTAATGTCTTTATAAGTGACATTGCAGAGGGACTAGAAGGAAAAGTATGTATCTTTGCAGATCACACAAAGATCTGCAACTGGGTTGATATGCAAGGTGGGCTCGAAAGGATGAAAAGGGACTTGGCAAGGTTGGAGGAATGGTCAAATGTATGGCAGCTTAGATTCAATGCAAAGAAGTGCAAAGTAATGCACCTGGGAAACAAAACCCAGGGAAGAGTGCACAATGGGGGTGAGATACTGACAGCAACAAAATGGAAAGGGACCTGGGGTAGTCATATCAGATGACCTAAAGGTGGGCCAGCAATGTGAGAAGGCAGTAAGGAGGGTTGGGGATACTGGGATGCATAGGAGAGGCATCACCAGTAGAAAACAGGAAGTTGTTGGCCCTCTGTACAGACAGTTGGTAAGACCACATCTGGAGTACTGTTTACAGATCTGGAGACCCCATCTTCGCAAAGACATAGACAGGGTGGAGGCTGTCCAGAGAAGGGCAACCCAAATGGTGCAGGTTCTGCACCAGAAGACATTTGAAGAAAGACTAAAGGAGCTTAAGATGTATAGCCTCAAGGAAAGGAGGGAGAGGGGGGACATGATAGAAACTTTCAGGTACCTCAACAGAATCAACAATGTCCAAAGGGTAGCATCTTTCAGAAAAAGAGATGTGCAAGAACAATGGGGCACAATCTGAAGATAGAGAGGGGACGGCTCAGAGGTAATGTGAGGAACTATTTCTTCACAGAGAGGGTTGTAGATGCATGGAATAGCCTTCCTGAGGAGGTCGTAGTGTCAAAAACTGGGGGGGAATTCAAGAATGCATGGGACAGACATAAGGCAATTCTAGTGGGGGTAGGAGGAAGTAGGCTGTTGGTTAACTAGGATCTGCAGCTTATCCGTTAGCTAGGGAAATGGGCAGACCAGGTGGGTCAAGTGGTCCTTATCTGCCATCAGATTCTATGTTACACACATAACAGTTGAGTCCTCCATATCTTTGAATTGCACTGGAAAACTGTCTGGCCCCACCTGGCATACTAATGGCTCCTCTTTAAGTCCCGCATCGAACTCCATTTCTCTAGATATTGGTAACCTCAACAAGGCATCCGCATTTCCCTGCTAGTCCATTGGTTGGTATGTAACCTCGAAATTATAGGCAGACAAAATTAAAGCCCATCATTGAAGTCTGCTAACAGCTGTCTCTGGAATTCCTTTTCCTGGACTGAAAATTGTCACTAGTGGCTTGTGATCTGTCTTCAGGTGAAACTTGTGACCTAGCAAGTATTATGTGTGGTTCATAGCTCAGTCCTTCTGCTTCATACTGCAGTTTAATGTAATTTGTGCCTGGATACAGAGGTCAACAGAAGTAGGACAATGCTGTCACAGTATTAGTTGTAGGAATTGATAAGTGCTTAGGTACTTCCGTATATTTGAGTATTCAACTGTTACAGTATCTGTTAACTGTATAGTATAGGCATGGAGCTTAACTGTTTAAGCTGGTAAGTTGATAAGGCTTGATGTTATAGCTTTACTCTGTATCCCACCGTAGGAAGGCTGCTTAGTCGAGTAGGAAGATATCCCCCCCGGGTGGGATAAGAGCGCCGGAGAAGGAGGAGGTGTAAGGGGAGGATGAAGGGTGAGTGCGACTCGCTCTAAGCAGGCACCTGTAGTGAATTAGTTTAAGTAGTGTGTGTGGGGGAGGAGCTCTTCCCCCACATAACTACAGGCAAGCCTTAAAATTATGTGTGGTTCATAGCTCAGTCCTTCTGCTTCATACTGCAGTTTAATGTAAGTTGTGCTTGGATACAGAGGCCAACAGAAGTAGGACAATGCTGTCACAGTATTAGCTGTAGGAACTGATAAATGCTTAGATACTTCCGTATATCTGAGTAATCAATTGTTACAGTATCTGTAAACTGTATAGTATAGGCATGGAGCTTAACTGTTTAAGCTGGTGAGTAAGTTGATAAGGTTTGATGTTTTGGCTTTAATCTGTATCCCACCGTAGGAAGGCCACTTAGTCGAGTAGGAAGATATCCCCCCCCCCAAAAAAAATAATAAGTATCAAACGATTGTAGAATGATTATCTCCTCCAGCTCTGGAGAGTGTGGCCAGTAGTACACAGGAGAGGAAAACCCCACTTGGGGGAAACCTCTGAGGACCCATGGCTACTGACCTGCCCATCCTTCTCGGCATGCTAAAGGAGAGTAATCCTAATTAAACATATTGGTTGTCGGCTAATCCGAAGTCCAATAATTGTCAATCTGGAGTCCAATAAAACAGAGAAGCAGGAATCGGAGCCCTAATGATGAGAGTCCATCGAGAAATGGCAGCACATCCTTCTAGCAAAGTCAGAGTCCAATAGATATCCAAGTGCAGGTAAGAATCTGTTATGGATAGGTTCAATCCACAGGCTAGTGTAAGTAAACTGAAGGGTCAAGTTTTTCCGGTCAAAGCAATCCAGCAGGAGGAGAATTCTTTCCGAGGAGGACCTGAGCTTGAACGAATGACTCTGTGATCCAGCATAGAAGATTCAAGATTCTGGATTCGATGGCAGCTATGCAGAAGCAAGGTCCTTGGTGCAGTAAGGAAGCTAGATGCAGGTTATGAGCTGGGCAAGCTGTTAAAACTTTAGGTTGTAAGCAGGGCAAGCAGATAGGAGTAGGTATTGCAATATAACTCAATGTTAGTAGATGGAGTGTTGAAAACCTCTAGGCCCAAGGGGCGAGCATGTTGTAGAATAGGCGAGATAGTCTTTGATGAACCTCTAGGCCCTGACAAGTCAAAGCAGGTTAATTTGAGCAAATAGCTTACATGAGTGGATCTGTACATGGGTCGGCAGTAGCCGTAAATCAGACCTGCATGAAGCAGACGTAGTAGCAGGGGAGTATAATAGAATATTCGAACCCCAGGCTCTGGTATGGAGGTGGCGATGGAGATGTAAAACGAATCCTGATGATTAAACAGAGTTGTATGAGTAGATTATGTAGGTACTCAGCGGAGAGCATTGAGAGAGGTAAAAAAAAAAAAAGCATGTACAATGAAGAGCTTCTCATTGCTGAGCCATATGGCTCAATACAGCGCTGTATAGATATACTGTTAGGGAAGCCAGGATGGTATAATGATTGAGAGCTGAGAGCTCGTGAGCTGAGTAAGCACAGCATGCTGAAATCGTAATGAGCATTGAGTGCTGAGACTGGCAAGGTTGAATGCAGAATCGAGAACTGAAGAATCCCAGAGGCTGAAGCCGAGAGATGGCAGTAGGCATGAAGTGATGGTTTGTGTAAGCGACTATTACATAAGCAAGTGCGGGCAGAAACATCCAAGGATTGATGGCGAATGTTCATGCTCAGCCAAATGTATGTCCAAGCGGTACAAGGAGCTCCTCGAAGGCTATGAGAAAAGGCTGCAGGAAGGCTTAGAGTACGTGAACTTCCATCTCTGATGTGGGGCAAGGCAGGTGCTGAGTATTAATAGTGGAACCTCCAAGCCCCCATATAGGGCAAAGCATGTATATAAAGTCCTGATGATCGAGGAAGGCAAAATGCAGAAGGGACGAAGGGGATGAGTTGACAACATGCACCACAGTTAATAATCATTTGGCATTGAAATAGGTTAGGTTTAAGGCTTGAGCTATTATGGGAGGCATAATAGAATAGAGCTCGGCTAAGAATCCAGACAGGTAATGGGAGTGGTGGTAGGTCCAAATGAATTGAAGTAACCTGGTAGGTAGCATTCAAGGAAGTAAATGGGAGCTAGGCCCATGCAAAGTGTAAGCTGTGTGGCTGGACCACATGTAGGTCAGCTGCAAAAAAGAGCAGAGCAGCAGCTAGACCCCATGAGGGCAAGCATACGTGGCTGGACCACATGTAGGTCATCCAGTCAGTGAGTGGAGCGAGACTGTTAAACCTCACGAAGGCTAGCATGCGCAGCTAGACCACACGTAGGTCAGCCGTAAGTGAGTAGAAGTGGCAGTTAAACTGTTAGGCAGCAAAACCCTCATGTAGGGCAATAGGGAGCAGAAGGCGTGACAAGCGAGGCCCCCACGTGGCCGGTGGAGTATGGCATGACCACACGAAGAAAAGAAAGCCAAGCTAGACTCTACGTATGCTAGCAGGATGGCTTGCCACCACGGAGGGCTGCCCAGCTTGACTCATTCCAGGCTGAAGTTAAGTGGGAAGTTCGTTGAATTTGTATTGTAAGCAGCAAGTAGAAAGCTTCCTGTGCCATCGAGCAGTATAGCCATGTAGAGGGGTATCCAAGCCAAAGGAGAGAGTGGCAGGGCAGAGAGAGTATTGAATGTTATTAGGTGGCAGTATGCGGCGGATAGAATAGGACCCAACTCCAGTCCCTTGAACTGTTAATTAGCACGGTGTCCTTACAAGTGATTATCAGTTACAGGTGTCGAGTTTCAGGACCATAGTCTGTATGGCACCAATATCTTTACATAGTCACGGAACCGAAATTGGGATCCAAAAGTAGAGGCTATAAAGTTGTCAAACTATGGTTAGCAAAGAGCATTTAAGTGCACATTCATGGAATGCTCCAAACCTCATGCCACTAATGGCAGGAACTAAACTGTTGACATCCCAGAGTAGCTACTAAATCATGACATCCCCATTAAGTACTTCAGCCAGCTATAAGTAGTGGAGTGCTTATAAAGTCACAGAAGTGAATAACAACCAGCAGTTATGAAGTATAAAGTTGCTTTATGTCTATGGCAGTTGCAGTCTGCGAGTGGAACGCTCATGGGATATGTATATGAATGACTAAGTAGTAAGCCTGCAGAGAGGCTTGTAGTGTAAATGAATCTCAGTGAGTGTGCTGGAGCAGAAACTGCCATGAGAGGTGACTGTGGAATGCAGACTGTATCGGAGCTACGTGTGGCTCCGGAGGTGGTCACTTCCAGACTATGGCAGAGGTAGTAGATGCAGGCAGATGTACGATGAGGGAGGCAGGATCTACAGCGGAGCAGGAGCACAGAATGTCCTGTAGAGGTCGCGTCTGACCATAGTGGAGAGGAGGCAAGCGGAGCAATGCGGGTTGTAAGCTCCTAGGCTAGGGCAGTAAGCAGTGGAAGGCACAAGAACCGGTGGTAGCATGGGCAACAACCACTCAGGAAGCAGGCAAGTAAGAAGGACGAAGAGAGGGTAGGGAGGAGGAACCAAAGAAATCCCCAAAAAAAGCAAAGAAAACAAACGGCAACAACAAGGAGCGGGGGCAAGGGGGATGCAGACGCAAGTCAGACAAAGGAATGGAGGGGGGCAAAGGCAGGACAGAGAAAAGAGAGCAGCCGCGCATCAGCACCGCACACTAGCGAGTGCGACTCGCTCTAAGCAGAGCACCTGTAGTGAATTAGTTTAAGTAGTGTGTGGGGGAGGAGCTCTTCCCCCACATAAGTACAGGCAGGCCTTAAAATTGGCGAAATTTCTGGACTCGGAACACAATCGCTAATGCCTCTGTCTGAATCTGGGCATAATTCATTTCAGCTGCAGTGAGTTTGCTTGAAGCATGGGCTATCGGCTTATCCACTCCTTCTGGATCTGTATGGAAAAGGACAGCTCCTATACCCACAGGACTAGCATCACAGACCAATGTGCTAGGTAAGATAGGGTCATAATGAGTTAAATTATTCGCATCGGTTAGAGAGAGCTTGATGGCTTGAACTGCCTTACTGAGGCCCTTAGTCCACTTCCATGGAGTACCCTTATGTAACAGTTCATTTAGGATAGCACATTTAGTGGCCAAGCCAGGTATGAAACGGTCATAGTAGCGCATCATACCCAAAAATCAGCATAACTCTGAAACATTCTGTGGTTCAGGCATGTGCACAGTGGCTTCCACCTTTTCATCGTTTGGACGAATTCTGTCTTTCTCAATAGTGTGACCTAAGTACGTGACACTTGGTTGACCAAATTGGCATTTTTCTCTCCTAGGTCTGAATCCACTCTGTTGCAATCTTTCTAAAGTCTTTTGTAAGTTAAGTGAATGTTCTGCTTCTGTCTTGCCCGTGACAGTGATGTCATCCAAATAACAAGCAACACCTGGTATATCACCCACCATTTGCTCAATCACTTTTTTGAAAAATAGCAGGTGCGGAACTAAGGCCAAAACATAACTGTTTGTACTTGTACAGTCCTTGGTGTGTATTAATCACTACCAATTTCTGAGAGTCTGTATCCAACTCCACTTGAAGGTATGCATCAACGAGGTCCAGTTTAGAGAACTCTACACCACCATTTAGTCTATGAAAAAGTTTCTCTGGTAAGGGTAAAGAAAATACAGCTATGCTAAGTACTGGATTAAGTCTCACCTTAAAATCTCCACATATTCGAACCTTACCACCTAGTTTAGATACCACCACAATTGGAGTAGCCCAATCTGAACTTGAAACCTTTTCCAGCACACCCGTTTTTTTCCAGTCTGTCCAATTCTGCCCCAATGACCGGTTTAAAGGCAAAAGGGAGTTTCAGTGGTTTGCAAAACTTAGAGACTGCATTAGGCTTTGTAACTAGCTTGACTTTAGCTGTTGTGCAACATCCCAGGCCTTTCCACAACTCCTGATACATGTGTAAAACCTCCCCAAGCTTGGGCGGATTACTGCTTTGTGGTACCTGGACAGCAGCAAGTAGGCCAAAATCTGCTGGATCAACATGAATGTTTAGAAGCACCTGGGCATCTCTGCCCAAAATGTTGACACCCTTTTTTGAAACCAGAAAAGTAAAGGTGTACCAGTTTTAGAAGAATCAGTCCTCTGTACCAACATGGTAAACGAGCCCAGTGGCTGAATCGGTTTCCTTTCAAATGCATGCAGCAACTTATTGCAAGGAGGCAATGGTGGCTTATCCAGATCAGACCATGTTTGATGGTTAATAAAAGTAACTGGAGAAGCAGAGTCTACCACTAAACCCAACTGACGCCTCAGTTGTGGCAATTGAAGTAACACATAGAAAGGAGGAACATCTTTAGTCTGCCTTTGTGGTGCAGTAGATACCACTGTACTGTCTGGGCTCTCCAAACCAACTACTGCAGTTCTCCTGCTCCTGCAAACCTTAACAATATGCCCTTGACGTTTACATGCATGACACTGAACTTCTCTGAATTTGCACTGGTCCCTGCTATGCTGAGACGACCCACATGATGCACATTTGTACTGGCCATGCAGTTTGGGTGGAGTGGTTGAATTTTTATTTGAAAACAGTGGCTTAGACTTAAGTTTGAGCTGTTTTGATTTGGGGTTTACTGCGGCTACTTGTAACTCATTTTTAGTGTCCATCTTAGCATGTGCTTCATTTTCTGTAGCCTCATACATTTGTGCCAACTGTAAAAGTTCCTCAGTAGACTTCTTGACACTTACAGAAAGTAATTGCCGAATACGATGTTCATTATTCAACCCCATAACAAACTTATCAGCTAGATTAGATTCAAGGTGCTCCCTGCTCCACTCACTCGTGAGAGCGAAGCATTTGATCTCAGCCAAATACGATTGTAATGACTGACCTGGTTTCTGGTGGTAACTGTAGAATTTATAATGTTCAGCCCTTGAAAAAGTTGTTAGACTGTATTGAGCATTAGCTCTTGATATGACAAATCCTCCGTCCGGTCCGGTACACACAGACTGCATAAAGGTTTGAAGGTTTCACTCCCCAAGAAAGTACAAAAAGCAGCCTGGATAAGCTTATTCTGTTGCTCATCATTAGCAGCTTGTATGGCAGGAATAAGTATTAACCACTGATCAAACTGTTGGGACCATGTATCCCAGTCCGTTCCTGTAAAAACTTCAAAGCTGGCTGAAGTTGCCATAATATTGCGCAGCTCCAAATTGCTTGCTTGCCTCCAATGCAGAAAATCACAAAATGGCATAATTCAGTAAGTTGGAGCTATTAAAATGTCCACCATCCGTCGTTGCCAGTTTGTTTTGTTTGGTGGCTGAAAATAAGTACCTTAAACACACAAGGGTCTTGGTAGTAAGAAAACCACACCACACTGAAATCTAGGCCTTCTCTTTTACTTCCATTCAGCAGTACATACAAGAGGAGACTGGCCTCAAACACAGGCACGATTACAGGAGTGCACATTCTGTTAAAGCTGTACTGGCTTTAACATTCTTAAAGCTATACTACACATAACATTGAGTTTTCAGGTGATAACAGAATGAGGATCTAATACATTAGTACTGGAATTGAAAAACAAAACATCATAATGAACACAACATATAGAACTTGAAATTCAGTAATACATCGTTAATTCCAATTACTACACATTATTAACTGAAAACTGCCATCAATAGCCTTTACCAAGATCTAATGAGAATTAGGGAGGCTGAACTCACCACTTGGATGTGAGAAAATATATGCTAAAAATAGAGGCTAATGGTTTTATCTGATATACTAGACCATTGTGCTTCCTTTTGTGATGAGGAGTTATGTCACAGGAGCACCCTCCTATTGGCAATGTTAGTGGAGGCTGGTTTGACCTTAGCTGACTATGAAGGTTTCCCATATATCATCAATTTTTTTCCAGCTTAGCTCTAGATAGGTAATAAATCATTCCAGGTTAGTCATTCTCAGAAGCCACATAAGTAGCGTTGGGACAATATTTGATTGCTATTTTTACAGATGCCTTCTCTTGGTCTTTAGAGCTGCTGAAATTAACCATGTGTAAGCTCCCATCACGGGACAGGCTTACTATCCTGGTTGTTCCTTTCCTCCTCTTCCCCCCCACCCAGGTGTTAACTTCAGGCAGTTTCTGTGTCCTGCCCCTAGAGGGCAGCATTCCTGCCCTATATAAGTTGGGGGTGGCAGAGAGAAAGCGAGAGATGGTGGGTTGGCAGGGCAAGTGTGGCCAGGGCCTAAAACCCCCTGGTCTGGAAGGTACCGGCCCAGACAGCGGCGGTGGAGGGTGGCAAGAGCTGGCCACCATTGGGGTCGGGGGAGCTTTTGCAGTTACCGAGTTGATAGGAGTTAAGAGGTGGAAGCCAGTTCACAACATCTGGAGGCTGTGGTCCCTGCATCTCAAATCTGGAATGGTATGGCGGTGGGGCTGTCATGGTGGTGGCAGGGCCATGATAGGGTCCCTTGGAGATGGTAGCTTCAAGGAGGTCAGTTCCCGTGTGACACACTGCTGGAGGTAAAGTTGGAGGGTCTGCATCCTGGGATTTGCTTTATTGGGCCTGCCATGCCAGTATCTTGGGCAAGACCTGTGTCAAACCCATGAAGGGATGCAGAGGGAAAGTTGTAACAGAAGGAGGGAGCCGTTCGTCCAGCTCCACTGTTTTTAAGCTCTTCACAACCCAGTACAGAGGAGGGAAGCGACACCTAGTTTTGGGCATCTAGGAAAAGAAAAACAGAGCAGCCGCTGTATGAATTTAGGCTGCATTAGGCCCCGGTTCTATAAGGTCTGGATACTGGAGGGAGTTAGGCACTTCCCCCGGCAATGGTTGTTAAGGAAAACGTAGTGGCACAAACTAGCTTTTATTCCAGCTTGCAGTTCTATGCGTGTAACCTGTTTCTGGTCTACTTATTCTACACCTGTGTGATCTAGCTGTCTTGGTTTTTCTAGTGCCTGTGTGCCCTTTCAATTTCCTTATTTTCTTAGCCCCATGGAGCTGCTCCATATTTATATTTATATAAATCATTAA
Organism: Neoceratodus forsteri; assembly: GCA_016271365.2. NCBI lineage: Eukaryota > Metazoa > Chordata > Ceratodontiformes > Ceratodontidae > Neoceratodus > Neoceratodus forsteri. Next base: position 185,198,428 of record CM057459.1, on the reverse strand, counting down.
TATCTTCAAAGTAAATGTTATTATATTTTCTTTTACATGATTTTGCTGGGTTATTTAATAAATTAACTTGATTGATCCCTCCAAAGAAAGTTTCCATCTCCTTTTCCCACTCAGTCCTATCAGAGGAGTGCAGTGGCATGTGGGTCAGTATCAGCCTGGTAAGATGAGGCCTGTTAGTGCTTGACACTCCACGTGCCAGGTAAGGCCTGCATTTGTTATGTCTACATCTGTGTGCTATCTTCTGAAGGACTCGGGTTCTGTGCCCCCTCCTTGCATTTTTACTATTGGGACCCCTAGACATTTGGAGGGAGGGGGGGGTTACAGAGTGGGGGCTTGTCTAGGATTTGACAGCAGTATTCATAATCTCGGCACCACAGAGTGGATTGCAGTGAAGTGGGGGTCCAGCCGCTGCCATGGACCTGGCTGTGTTTGGTGTAACCTTGTGGGTTGCCATTAGGAGTGTTGGTGTGTTTTCCTGTCTGAGTGTATCTAGCAAGGTACCAGCCATCTGGAAGGGATGAGGTGGCACCAGGGATTGGCGCCATGTTGGTGGTGCTGGAAGGGGTGAGAAAGAGGCGCCATTTTCCCTGAGCTTGTGGTGGTGAGAGATGCAACTGGTGAAAGTCTGTCAAAAATTGCTGAAAAATTCCCTTCACAGGAGCCCCACACTACCATCCCCACTTCATTGCTGACCTGGCTATGGAAGTCAGCGGAGAGAGGTGTGGTAGAAGAAAAATGTGTCTGATGTGGTTATCGAGGTGAGGGAGTGGTTCATCTGCCACTGTGCTTAGTCTGCTCCAGTGGGTCGCTTGTGGGAATCTGGGAAGGCACCCCTTTGGTTATGCTTGGCCCTGCCCAGTTGAAGCATCTGTGGGAACTGCTTCATTATTTTCTCAAGGAAGCTTGGATTTAGTTGCAGAGTCCAGGCCATCAGACCCAACTATAGAGCCTAAGATGGAGGGCCCAGATGTTGTGGTGGAGGCAGTGGAGGAAACCACCAGTGAGGGGGCTGTGGAACACAGATGTCTGCCCAGTCCCACAGCGCCTGCTGCTGTCGACTATTCTCATGGCAGTGGGAGAAGCAGAGGATGAGGGTCAACATCAAGCGACCCCTCACTGCCCAGAGGGTCAGTCGTAGGTTCTCTATCTGGAGACGGTGGCTCGTCAGGTGCCCCAAGGGAAGAGATATTATATTTGTGCACACCTGAGTGCGTAAAGGAGGAGGAAGCTGGAGATGAGGGTGAATGGGAAGTGCCAGTTCTACTGCCCCCTTGACAAGACTTTAAGTGGTATCAGTTTGCTGATCATGAAGTGTACAGAGCCATCCCTCAGCCTTACTCGCAGCCTGTGATAAAGTTGCCCGACACCACCCGCACCTTCTGGCGCTGTGCAAGTCCCTTCAACTGAAAATGGACAGCTTGCTGAGCAGTGATGCAATTAATGTTCCTTACCACACCCAAGTGTAGCTGGAGCCAGGAGCCACCAGACGTACCAGCGTGAGAGACCTTCCCCGGTGGTCACAAGCGGAGAGATGGGTGAGACAGAGGATTCATCTGGAATACCCCAGTGCTGAGTACCCCTATGTTTCTGAATGACTTTGGGACATAATTGAGGAAAAGTGGTCAGACTGGATATTCTGGGGCATGGTGCAAAAGCTTCAGCAGTGCCAAGGGCCTCTGACTAGCCCACCCAGGAAGCCATCCAGAAGGCAAGAACCCTGTGTTTCTCCCCACCTTGGGCTGGACTCACTTTATTCAAACATTTCACCCTTGTGCAAGATGTGGCTGGTTGTCAGATGAAATACTATGTAATATCCATGGATTCCTCTGCTGAGGAGACCACCAAGCCTGATCCAGATTACTACTATCCCCACGGCAGAGGGCCCGCCATCTGATTTGCCAGGACTGTCCTGTTTTGAAAGGGATGCTCTTCAGTAAGAAGTTGTAAAGTTCTACAGAATGTTGTGCCCAGTGGAGGTCGCTCCAGGACTGTTCCCACCTGGGGGTTGGGACTGTAGGACTAAACCACTGGGACTGTTGTGGTTGGAAAAAAAAAGTTTCTGTTTGGTTGCCCCTGTTGGAACAATCACCAATAGTACTTCTAAATAATATTGTTTAAACTGTACTATCTCTACCTCAAACAATGAATGCTGAGAGTGTGAATGTATTGTGTGAATGGGTGAGAGAGTGGTATGTGAGTGTATTTTTTCAATCAAGATAGTAATTGTTGGCATGTTAAAATTTGAATGTTTGGATGGTTAACTTTTGGACAACCTGGCCTTAACAGGTTTTGCACTAAGCTACCTTTAGTTTGAATGTTGGATAACCCTCTGTGTCGAACCCGCTTCACGGGGCAGTATAGGTAAATGGGCCTGGGAGGTTTGGGTTTTGGGCATGCTCTGGGGAAATTCTTGGCTGAGTGGAGGGTGCACATACCTATCCCATGTTGGGGTCCCCCCCCAGAAGGGCCCCCTGCCTCATTTCCAGGAGGAAATGGTTTGGGGGGGGGGGAGTATCAGCCTAGTTAGATGAGGCCTGTCAGTGCTTGAAACTCCACCTACCAGGTAAGGCCTGTATTTGTTATTTCTACATTTGTGTGCCATCTTCTGGAGGACTCAGGTTCTGTGCCCCCCCCCTTACATGTTTACTATCAGGGCCCCTAGACATTTGGAAGGGGGAGGGGGTTACCCATGTTCAGAGGATAGATTGCAGAAGTGAATGTGGGTTAGCAAATAACCAGAACAAAGCAGTGCTTGGAAGCAGCACTTCAGTGCACTGGAGCACCCTGTAAGTCGGTCTTTCCAGAAGTATTGTATCATTGGGCATTCCCTCTCTTTATGGGAATCTCATCCATGCAGGGCTCCTTTGACCACACAAGCAAGCGCTGTGGCACCTTGCAAGGGTGGCAGTCCCAGTTGTGGGGCAGCGTGCGAATGGTGAAATCTACATTAAAATATACACCGAGTTGTACACTGAATCTGTGAATTGAAGGGCTAGGATCATGGCTCAATGGAGCAGGGGCAGCTCACACTGTGGTACCCCACGCATCCATCAGACACTCATTTGTTGTTGCCCTACTATCCTCGTCCCCTCCTTCTAGTGCTTCAACTCTCTCCTTATGGGTATCTAATCCATGCAGTTGCCTAAGGTACCTTTACCCTAGAGCTGTGGTACTCAGTCATGTCTGGCTTGGGAGCCACATTAGTATTAATACTTTCCCCGGGAGCCACAACAGGAATACATGTCATACATGTGAGATGAAATGACAGACGGACATCAAAAGTATCATTTAAAACACATTTTATTTCAATGTATAACAATTATTTGCTATTACTGAAAGTAAATTTAAAAACCTTTAAAAAAAACTTGAAAAACACTTTTCAACTTATAATATAATGGCAGTCAATTAGAAATATGACATTCCTTCTTTGAAATAAAAATCTCCTCACACAAAATCAAACATAAAAGCTAACATAGCAAACCCCCACACTGACAGTATTTTTAGACTGCCCAACAAAACTAAATGAATACAATGTGTTACACAACCAGTACGTTTTAAAATGCCAAGCCCAGCAAAAGCAAATATAAAATGTAACTTAGCACCACACACACACACACCTGAATAAAATGTGTCACACTATTAGTGCTTTTACACTGCCCAGCCCAGCAAAATGAAATCTCACTACACTGCAAAAAATCTGAGTACCCTTAGGTTGCTGGGTTACATTGAAGAACAATGTTACATAGCTAAAATAAACATCTCAGAAATGTATCTGCATGTATAAGGAACGAAGTAATGCTCCCGTCTCTGAAAGGACATCTGGTAGATGTCAGCGCTGCATTATCCACACCAAGAGAAGTCTGGAGAAATCAGTAAATCTTGCTTCAGTGACCGGAGGGCTTGTAGAGATCAGCACAGCATTACCCATAGCAGGAGAAGTCAGTAAATCTTGTTTATGTGAGCAGAGGGCAGGTAGAAGTCAGCAGCAAGCATTACCCACGGCAGGAGAAGTCAGTAAATCTTGTTTATGTGAGCGGAGGGCAGGTAGAAGTCAGCAGCATTATCCACAGAAGGAGAACTTGGTAAATCTTGTTTCTGTTACTGGACGAGTGATAGAAGTTAGCGCAGCATAAATCTCACCACCCGACTCAGCTCTCTGTAGTTATTCAGATGCTAGCATGCCGACGGAAACCAGTAGTTATCAAATCATTTATGAGTGAATTGCAAATTACCTCTCACCGAGACAATGATCATTAGCCATATATTCATTACCAACACCCTCCAATGTGAGATAGCGCTAAGCAGGTGATGTTAATTTCAGTTTAGGCTAACACTGATAACAACCGATCAAAGCATGAAGCGGGTAATCATTCAGGTGGTATTTAAAGAGCCACAATGACATTACAAATCTAGCAGGTGTTAATGAGCTGCATGAAAAGCCGTAAAGAGCCGCTTGTAGCTCGCGAGCCGCGGAGTGAGTACCACTGCCCTAGAGGGATTACATTCCTGTGGTAGTTGTAGTGCTGGACCCCTCACTGGAAGGAGGGGTCCTTTGGTCACATGAATGAGCTCTGTGGCACCTTGTGAGAGTTGAAGTCCCAGTCATGGGACAGAGAGTGTGACGAGCCAAGCCAGCATTTTATTCTGTAAGCATTATAGCTTTCACTCTATTGTCCATGGAACCTGTGAGTTAAAGGGATATGCCCATGATTCAATCAAGCAGGGGCCACTTGTATTCTACCCCATCCAAACACTATTTAGTGCATACTCCAGCATCATTTGGGCACTTTTTTCATTGCTTCACAATCCTCCCCTCCTTCTCCAATGGCTTCGTACCTTTCCTTTTGGGAATCTTGTCCATGCATTGTCCTAAAGTACTTTTAATCTAAGGGGATTAGGTTCCTGTGGCTGCTCTAGTGGTGGAACCCCCACTGGCTTGAGGGCTCCTTTGGTCACACGAGTGAGCTCTGTTGCACCTTGTGAGAGTGGTAGACCCAGTCATGGGACAGTTTTAATGGCGAAATGTGGGCCAGCCCAGTGGCATGGAGGGCTGAGGCACTGTAACTCATCTGCTACCACACCGGTGACCTGGGTTCTGGAAAGGACTCAGATCGTTGGAGGTTGGCCAGGGAGAAGAAGATTGAGCATCCAGCAGAATGCTCTCCTCCTCTGGGGAGGGAGGGAGGGCTGTGTATCCTGGCACTCATCTGGCCTCTAGCGGAGGCTCAGAGGCAGGCAGCCAGGGACAGCATTTTTGGGGCATAGAGGGCCAGCAGTCGGTAATGTCCCATGCACAGAAGCGTGCATGGGCACATATGGATGGCACTGCATGTCCGTTCCTCCAGAGGAGAAAAGTGGAGGACTATGGTCAGGTGCAGTGCAGGATGACACTGACCCCTCGCAGGCTCTGCACCAGGTTACAGGGCCCTCTCCTGGAATCAGATCCATTCATTGGTACTATGGCACTGACCATTGACCCCCACCATGGGGGGGCATGGGGGAAGCACCAGGATTGAGGTAAGTCCTTGGGATGCTGGGTGATTGGGCTGGGGGGTGCAATGGCTAGCCTGCACTACGGAGGAGGACAAATAGACTACTAAAAAAAAATGGTGAAATCTGTATTGCTTAAGCATTCCAACGCACTTTCAGTTACCTGCTGAACCTGTGAACTATGTACATTACCATGAAAACAGAATCATCGACTATTAGACTTTATCTGTTCTGGTTACTTGCCCACACATAACTTTATAATCTTCTGAGTGTGGCATCATAATCATTTCCTCCCCAATGGATTCTGAAGTTACAAACAGAGGATTGTGATGTCATGTGTAGACAAGCAGTAAGAGCAGATAAAGTCTGTGGGCCAGTGATCCCGTCTTCATTTTACTGTACAAAGTTAGAATGACAACTTGGAAGCTAAATATAGAAAATAGATTTAATATCAGCTGAAATGACTTCCTTTTCAAAGTTTCCCTTGACACACCTTAAGACATCAGGGACGCTTTTCAATGATTCTCTTCGAACTCTGCTTTTATTATGTTTGCTTGCAGAATGACCACCAGTCATTGTGGTTTGAAATCACAGAAGGAGCAGAACCAAACAACACAAAAACATGTATCCTGGATTTTAGGGGGGCAGACTTTGGGAAAATGGGAAGATGCTTGAAAGAGGCATTAAGGGGAATGGGGTGGGAATCAGGGGTTGAGGAACAGTGGGCAGTATTTAAAATGGGGATTACAAGAGCAACAGAATTATGCATTAAGTGGATTAGCAAGGGAAAAGGAAGAGGAGACCATTATGGTTTTCCAAGGAGGTAACGGAGAAAGTGAAAGCCAAAAAGATTGCATTCAGGCAATACAAAAAGACACAGGCAGAAGGGGATAGGGAGAAGTATCAGGAGAACAAAGGGAGGCAGGAAGGTCAGTAAGGGAAGCCAAAGCTTAGATAGAAGAGCACATTGCAAAATCAGTGAGTAGAGGAAACAAAACTTTTTTACAGGTACATAAGTGAAAAAGAAAAGCAAAGGGAGGGATAGTGAGACTGAAGGGGGAGGATGGGGCCCACATGGAGGATGACAACAGTAAAGCTGACATATTGAACAGGTTTTTCTGCTCAGTCTTTACTGAGGAAGAGGAGGGTGATGAGCCTGAAGGGAGTACAAGGGGTGGGAATGATGCAGAAATGGACACAAGTCCCCTTTACACGAGAAAGGGTCCTGAAGAAAATGGAAGGAATAAGAGTTGATAAAGCAATGGGGCCAGATGGGGTGCACCCCAGGGTCCTTAAAGAACTAAGAGAGGTGGTGGCTGAACCTCTGGCAATCCTGTTTAGCTGATCACTGGAAACAGGGGAGGTACCAAAAGACTGGAGGACAGCAGATGTAGTCCTCCTATACAGAAGTGGGAACAAAGAGGAAGCAGGGAACTACAGACCAGTCAGCCTCACCTCGGTAGTGGGGAAGATCATGGAAGCACTACTGAAGGAGAGATTGGTGGAACATCTGGTTGTCAATGGACTACAGGACCCAAGGCAGCATGGTTTCACCAGGGGGAGGTCATGTCAGACCAACCTCGTTGAATTTTTTGACTGGGTGACTAGGGAGGTAGATCAGGGGAGGGCAGTGGACGTGGCCAATCTGGACTTCAGCAAGGCCTTTGACACTGTGCCACATAGAAGGCTATTACACAAACTGGGGAATATGGGTGTGGGCAGGACAGTAGTGTGGTGGGTAGGTAACTGGCTGGGTGGCAGGACACAGAGGGTGGTCGTAAATGGCTGTCACTCCACAGAGGGAAGAGTGACCAGTGGGGTGCCACAGGGATCAGTGCTGGGACCAGTCCTATTCAACATCTTCATCGGTGACATTGTGCAGGATCTAGAAGGCAGAATTTCCCTGGTTGCTAATGACACAAAGCTCTGTAACAGAGTGGACACACCAGAGGGTGTAGACAGAATGAGAAGGGACCTGCAGAAACTTGAAGAATGGTCAGGGGTTTGGCAGTTGAAATTCAATGCAAAGAAGTGCAAGATAATGCATATGGGGCACAAAAACCCTGGCACAATATATCCGTTAAGGGGTGAGGATATAGCATGCAACAAGCAGGAAAGGGATCTTGGGGTTGTCATCTCTGATTACCTCAAGGTAGGGAAACAGTGTGACAAGGCAGCAGGTAAAGCAAATAGGATGCTGGGATGCATAGGCAGGGGCATCACCAGCAGGAAAAGGGAGGTCATAATTCCACTATACAATACACTAATCAGGGCCCCACCTGGAGTACAGTGTACAGTTCTGGAGACCTTACCTATGTAAGGACATAGCCAGGGTAGAGAAGGTTCAGAGGAGGGCAACAAAGATGGTGCATGGATTGCATCACAAGTCCTAAGAGGATGGGTTGAAGGACTTGAATATGTACTCCCTGGAGGAGAGGAGAGGAAGAAGAGAGGGGATATGATAGAGACATTCAAGTATCTTACAGGGAGGAACAGGGTGCAGGAATACACAAATGTTAAGCGAAAAAGATGTTCCAGGACTAGAGGGCATGGGATGAAGTTGGAGGGAGGATGATTCAGAGGAAACGTGAGGAAGAATGTCTTCACAGAACGAGTGGTGGACAAGTGGAACACCCTGCCAGAGGAAGTGGTGGGGGCTGAAACAATCACGGGATTTAAGAATGCATGGGATAGACATAAAGGAATTCTGGAGGTCGGGTGAGGAGCAGCAGACTTCTAGGAAAACATAAAGCGAACTTACAAGCTCAAATGGGCAGACTGGGTGGGCCGTAGGCCCTTATCTGCCGACACTGTCTATGTATCTATGTATATTGGTATTGTGTCATTGACAAAAAAATGCTTTTGGAGTTGTGTCAGGCTTTGAGCCACTGACGCTGGACCTGCTGATGATACAGGTTCGCATTTTCATGCACATTTTTCAACGGGTCTCCCTGCACCTACCCCAGTGCTGGATTTGGCCATTTTGTTGACACTTTCTGTGTTTTAGTGTCCTTTGTTGATGATGTTTCCCTGTCTGACCAATTGTCTCTAGTCTGTTACTTTCTTATTAAGCTAAGACAGCTGGAGGCAACTTATTCATGATCAGACAGAGGAGCTGCCCTATTTTGAGTAAGGTGATTCTTATTTGCCTCAGCTGTTCAGTTTTACTGGTTTTACTACAGTAAGTAGGAAAATATGTTCCATGTTTATAGGGCCTTATTGGACAAGAACTATTTCATTTTGTATAATCAAACAGTAAATAGACCCCTTCATTTGTGGGTTTTACATTAAGAAAATGCCCACAGAAAGGTAAATGCTCAAATCAGAAGCAGTTATATTTTATAACCCTTAAGGGCACATATCAGTCACCGTGCTAGTGAGTACTGACCCAGCAGGACCTTGCCAATGCCTGCCTTGCTTCTCTTGTCTTTCAGCCAATCAGGAGATTAATCCTGGTGCACGTGTATCTGAAAAAGCTTGCCAAAATTGAAACTTAAGAATGGACTTTGTCCTCTGCCCTTCACAACAGCTAGAATGCCTTAGGAATCACAGAAAGAGTCAGAAAGGCAGCCTTCAGCTTGTAGCCCACCCCACAATGGACAGATCACTGTGCTAATGAGCACCGACCGAATGGGAGCCGTACGCCTGCCTGCCTTGCTTCTCCTGCCTTTCAGCCACTTTGGGGAATTAAATCTGGCATGCGTGTGTCTGAAAAAGCCCACCAAAATTCAAATTTAAAAACAGACTTTGTCCCCTGTCCTTCACAACAGCCGGAATACTGCAGAAATCATACAGGGGTTGGAAAGGGCAGACTCAAGCTTATAGCCCACCCTTCCAATGAACCAATCACTGTGTTAGTGAGCACTGACCCAGCGGTAGCCCTGCACCTGCCTGTCTCCTTTCTCCTGCCTTTCAGCCAATCAATGCCCTGTCGATCTCTCTCTCTCTCTCTCTCTCTCTCTGAAGATCAGCTGATCTCAAGTGGTCCTCCATGCTTGTGATCCCAATCACTGAGGGCTGCAGTGCCAAGGGTGTCATACTGTGGGTGTTATTCAGCAGGAGTCTCTGCCCCTACAGCTGTCCCCATGCTCAACCTGTGGATCAACATGAGTTTTACGTGCAAGTGCTAACTATGGTTTGCTATTGCTAATCACTGCTGCCAACGGAGATATTTTCAATCATTATTGATTCTGAGTCTGTTTGATATGGGGCTGTCAAACTCTGATATTTTAACATGCTACTAAGCCTGGCCCTAATATATATTATTGTGCTAAATAGTTGTTTTTTTATGTCCTTACATTATTGTGCTAATTTATTATGTCCTCAGGGGTGTTGCTCTAAACGTATGTTTATGCTGGGATAGTACCATTGCCTTATTACCCCTGACGATGCAATACAGGAGCATCTTGTTCACGTCAGTAATTAACTGCTGCTGCAGTCTGTGGGCCGTCAGCCATTAGAAAATGGGCCAAACACTATCAGCTCTCTGATTGGCTGAGAGCTTAAACAGGGGGGTACATTAAATTATGATAGATGCCCGCTTTGAAAGAAGTACCAATTCGAAGTGCCCCATTACCTAAGAATCTCCTTGGGCACCCTGAACTGGCATATTGACCAGCCGCCATTTTTTTGCCCTCGCTAGATGACCGAGATGTCAGGCAGTCCATAGCATCTCATGCGCCACCTTCCCCCACCTGCTGTCCCAGTGTACAGGTTGAAAATCAGTTTAAAACATTTCTTACGTGAAGCTTCTGTCCCTCGCTCTTCCCTGCAGTTTTTTTAACTACCGCGGCTTCCTCGCTCGCTCATTCACCAACTCTCATCTTCCGTGACTAGTCTCATACACTTCCGTTACCTCCGACTGCCCAAACTAAAAACCGAAAACCATTAAATAAAAAAAATATTTAAAATTGCCAATTCTCATTGTGTCTGGTCTGTCTGTGTCTCTGCGCCTTACAGCATGCGGGAGAGGCCAAGTCGCAACCGTCCAATTTCACCATGCAGGACATCAAAAAGAAATTGCACCAGTGAGGTGCAGTAAGAAGGGGACACACTAACGTGGAGGGCTGAAACGCGCTCTTTAATTAAAAAAAAAACAGTATTCCACGAGGGGGGGGGGCTGCTACTGCAAATGAATCCATACAAACTAAAGAGACACTGCAACATAGAAAACAAGGCTTTTCATAGGCAGCAGCACCCTCTAGTGGCATTTCCTAAAGGGGCTATTTAAGAGAAGCTCCTGGTTCTCATATGTCAATTATTTTTTTTACCTATTTTTTTCCTTAGAAAATCATTTTTATAAATAAAAAAAAAATGAAAGCCCATTTTCTAAGTGCAGTAATGACCTCCAGGGTGGGCGGTATGGGCAATACCGGACCGCCCAAGGGCTAGAAGGCCCTTCGGCGTCAGACCCTTATTCGCCTCTGGCTAGTCCGGGTATTGCCCAATACGCCTACCCTGTTGGGCATTATTGCTTGTTTTTGACCCTGTACTTTGGCACTGGGCGTAGACAGTCTCTGATATTTTGTAGCTCCTAGGCCTGGCCCAGTGTATCCTGTTGTGTTGTTTTCATTATGCCTTTAGGGTTAGTTTCTAAACTGTAAGTTGGTGCTGCTACTGATGTTTGGATATGCACACCTGACTTCATTTGTACCTGTATCTGGTGCCTCACAGTGTTTATGTGGTTTGGTTCCCTACTGGAGTTCTGCTTACTTGTTTACCCTGTTTGACTGGTGACTCTTGTGACTCTATTCGCCTCCCAGTTTTGTTGACAGTGTTGTAGTTTGGGTCCAGGCCCATAGTACCCAATCTGGGTCCCCACATCTGGGAGCACACATTATACTGACCCTCAACCAGCAGCAAACCTAATCGGCAGCACTTATAGGAATCTTCCTAGCTGGGTGTCTCAGCTCCACAAAGTTCTCCAGTGTATGTTTTGCTGTGCCTCCCACTCCCAATATCACCCTACAATGTACCCACTAGGTATGCTCCTTCCTACTATGTTTCTTCACGTAGTGTGACTCTTGTGCTTATGCTTTTTCCCAGGATCAAGCAGCATTAGCGAACTTCTCTAGCACACCCTCAGTGTGTCAGACCCAATCTCCAAAGCATACCTCCCTGACATACTGCCTACTGCATTTTGTATTGATGGAGAACAGGCTTGGTCATCTCCTGGGAGCATATTTATTCCTTGAGTACACCCGGGTGCCTGCTACATCTAAGGGGCTGCTGGAACCCTTTGACCCCCCCCACTACTACTATTGCTGCTGGGTGGTGATATTAAAAGTAACCGCAGACCACTAACCTCCTCATTAAAATCACAGTGACCCCTCTGGGTGAACTGTCATGGTTTAAAGATAGCACACCTCGGCCCGGTGGCGCTGAGAGTTGAGGCACTGGACGCCACACCGGCGACTCGGGTTCAGGAACGAGCCCCGGTTGGCAGGGTTGGGGAAAGATTGAGCGTCCCTAGGACTGCTCTCCTTCCCTGGGAAGGGGGGATTCCACTAGCCAGTGTATTAGTGACCGCTAGCAGAGGCTGGCAGTACTACATGCACGGCTGCAGAAGTGCAGGGGATGGAAGCTCAGCGAACATCTTTCGCGGGTGCACGGGAGCATGCACCAGCCGAGTTGGATGTCAGTGCACATCTGAGCTTCAGGGGAAAAAAACTACGTAAATACCCTGCACTCGGGGATAGGCGATGGCACTGCCTCCCACCAGCCACACTCCAACAGTCGGGCTCCCTCCTGTTCTGGGCCGAGCCCAGCCTGGCCACAACTAGATTGTAGATAGAGCGCCCTGGGTGGATAGGGCGGCCCTACCTTGGAGGGGCTCAGAGCTGGGGGGTTACCAGGTTGGTGCCGGGACACAGGAGGAGCTTCAGACCAGGAGGTAGAGCTGGGGGTGAGTCAGTTGCCCGAGAGAGTTCCCCGAGCTGCAGTGCGTAAACAGAGTCCACAAAAAAAAAAAAAGATAGCACACCTGAATGTACACAGTCTCCTATCCAAGATCTGAGTGGGAAGCCTGGATTGCCCTCTATGATCCTGTCATACTTTGCATCATGAAACTTGGCTGAAACCCCCCATCCCTGACTCAAGCTGCTGTATGAAGGGCTGTTACCTGATCAAGCAGGACAAATGGGCCAGATAAAAAGGGGGTGTTGTGCTTTTGTATTTTAATGAATCCCTAAAAGCCACATGTATTCCGTGCAGTGACAAATAGATCATCATCGAATTAACCCTAGGGTCCGCTAAGAAATGATTTATTGGTGTTGCATACAAAACCCCCAAGGGTGGTCTGAATGGTCTCACTCAGCTAACTCAATGTATTGCTAATGGTTGGGGACTTCAACATCAGCTGGTTAAATGACCAACAGCTGGAGTGTGCAGGAATGTTAAATAACTCAGCCTCACTCAAATTATCTCTTTCCCAACTCAGCTCAACGCCAAGTTCTCAGTCACTCCCTCCTTGATTGGAGTCTTACAAACCCAGAAGACATAATTCTTCAGGCTGGGGTTCTGTCTTTTTTTATCAGTGACTACTCCCAACATTATGTACTTGGTCCTGTAGACGTTCTTGTTGCCTACCCAGGTTTTTGTTGTTTAGGGATTTCTCCAAATGCGACATGAAAAACCTACGCTCGGACATTTGTGCTGTGAACTGGCTGGTCCTCCTTACCCTAACCAAAGTGGACTCAAGCCTGGAGTTCCTTACTACTGCTCTGTCCTCCATCCAGGACAAACACTTCCCAACCACCATCCGGAGAATGAGGGGCAGGAACTGCAGATGGCTAGCAGAAGAGCTCCTAACAACAATGAAATAGAGGAATGCCGTATGAGTTGTTCACAAATCCTCCCCATCCCTGCCACCTGGAACAGCTACTGAAGGCTCCATAAGCTCTGTAAGCAGGAATCCAAACCCCTTAAGGATGTCTTCCTTAATAATGAACAAGCTGACACCCGAAGGGGTGGGCATCATAAGTTCTGGACCTTGATGAACTCCCTAATTAAGCCAGATGTCAATCAAATCGCCATCAATATGTGCACCGAAGTTGGAACATTAACCGAGCCCTTACAAGTTACAGAGACCTTGAACCATAAATTCACCATCCTAGCTGAGTACCTGGCTAAGCTCTCACCTAAGGACTCCACTCCAGCTCACGGTGATAGGAGTGTGGGGGAGCCTGGTATTCCTATCTTCTACTTTAAGACTACTTCTTCCAAAGAGGTTCATCATCTCCTTATGCCCCTCCCCAACTGTGGTGGTGCGGGTATCGATGGTCTCTGCCCCCGGTTCCTCAAGCTGACAGCTGACCTCATTGCCAACCCACTAGCCACCCCATATAATCTGTCACTTACCTCCTTGTCTATCCCTTTGATATGGAAACAAACTAGAGTTGTCCCTATATTGAAATCAGGTGACCCTAAACTCCTGGAAAATTACCGGCCAGTGTCCATTCTCTCCCACTGAAGTAAAATTCTGCGGAAAATTGTCTTCCTGCAAATCTCTGACCACGTATCAAAGTACAATCTGCTCTCTCCCCACCAGCATGGCTTTAGAAAGGGTCACAGCAATACCGCTGCAATGCCGTCTTGCCATCTTCATGGACTTCTCTAAGGCTTTTGACTTAGCTAATCATGGCATCTTTGAGAAGCTACACTCCTATGGTTTCTCAACAGCAACCATGGCCTGGTTTAGAAATGACCTCACTGGGAGATCTCAAGTGGTCTTTGTCACAAACGTGCTCCGCAGGTCAGGCCCTCTGCTCCCACAGTGCCAACCTTGAAGCGCAATAGTGTGAAGAGGGGACAGACAGGGTAACTCTCCTGCCTGTTTTGGGTCTGAATCACCGACCAGCCTTGAGTCCTGGGTTTGACAGTGAGCCTGGCCCTCTGTATCCTGCCCAGCGCTTCCCTAACGTGGGACAGGTGTTCCTCCCAGCTGGCACTAAAAATGGCAGTGTCATCCAGGTACGCAACGGCGTACTCCTTAGCACCATTTAACACCTGGTTCACCGACCTTTGGAAAGTGGCAGGGGCGTTCTTCATTCCGAAAGACATTACATTAAATTCAAATAATCCTATTGGAGTGATGAAGGCCAACCTCTCCCTAGCTCTGGCAGTTAACTCTACCTGCCAATACCCCTTTGTCAGGTCAATAGTTGTATGGTATGTCGCCCCTCCCAACTTGTCTAGGAGTTCATCCATCCATGGCATTGGGTGGGTGTCTGACTTTGTGACTGTATTGAGTCCACGATAGTCCACATAAAAATGAGTAGAGTCATCTAGCTTGGGAACAAGGACTACGGATGAGGCCCAGGGGCTGTGGGATTTCTGGATTACCTCTAAATCCAGCATTTCCTCTACCTCCCTCCTAATGTCCTTTTGGACAGCCTCTGACACCCTATATGCAGTCCGCTGTATGGGCGTCTGTGTCCCTGTCTCCACGTCGTGCATTGCTAAGGGGGTTAGTCCAGGCTTGGCACTAAACAGTGAGGCAAAGTTTGCTAAAACCTCCCTTACTTCCTGGATCTGGTACTGGGTCAATTGAGGTGACATTTTAATTGTCTCCACAGAGGACTCCAGCTTACTTTCTTCCAGCAAGTCCAGAAGGGGGTCTCCTTCGTCTGTCCCCTCTCCAGGACTACACACTGCAAACACCATGTCAGGCCTATTAGCATATGGCTTCATCATGTTGACATGGTACATTCTTTGTGTATGTCTTCTGTCAGATAACTCCATAATATAGTTTGTCATTTACCCATCTAACTACTTTGTACGGTCCTGCCCACTCGGCCTGCAGTTTATCTTTCCAGACCAGGAGTAGGACCATGACTTCCTGGCCCACCGTGTACGAGCAAGCTCTGGCTCTGCTGTTGTACCACACATTTTGTTTCTGTTGGGCAGCTGCCAGGTTGCTCTGGGCTGTTTCCATAAGCTCCTTCAGCCTTTCCCTAAACCTAGGGACATAATCCACTGTGGGAGTTCCCTGGGTGGCGTGCTTGCCTTCCTAGTCCTCCCAGATCAAGTTTAGGGGCCCATGTAACCTGCGTCCATATAAGAGCTCGAAGGGGGAAAACCCTGTCTACTCTTGGGGCACTTCCCTGTATGCAAACAAGAGCCAACAGGTGGGGAAGGTATTTCTCCCAGTCCCTCCCATGCTGTTCAGCAAATGCTTGGAGCATCGACTTAAGGGTACCATTAAATCTTTCCACAAGCCCAATGTCTTGCAGGTGATAAGGTATCATGTGTCTCTGCGCCACCCCACACTTCTTCCACAAACATTTCATAAGGTCTGACATGAAGGAACCCCCTCGATTGGTGATAACCTTCTACGGAAACCCAACACGGGAGAAGATCCCTAGTAAGGCATCGGCCACTTTGTCTGTCCTCAGTGAGGATAGAGCGACTGCCTCTGGGTACTGGGTGGCATAATCCACCACAGTTAGGATGAGCTTCTTCCTGGAGGAGCAGGGGGTATTTAAAGGCCCCACAATATCCATTCCCACCCTCTGGAATGGCTCCTCCATTATGAGTAAGGGAATTAGGGCAGCTTGGGTTTTCTTACCCGCCTTCCCTATTTCTTGGCACCGGTGACAAGACCTGCAGTACTCTTTCACCTGCTGGGTGAAGTTGGGCCAATAGAAATTCTGGGCCAACTGCTGCATAGTGTGCGTGATTCCCAGATAACCAGACATGGGTATATCATGTGCAGTCTTGAGCAACTGCTCACAGTACCCCTGGGGAACGACAAGCTGCCTGCCTATCACCCTTCCCTCTGTCTTAGCATCCTGCATATACAGCAGTCCATTGTCCCAATAAACTTCATGTTTCCCGTCACCTCCCTGTGCTCCATCAGAGTCTGCCCAAGCCCTCAGCTTCTCTAGACTAGGGTCACTTTTCTGAGCAGCTGCAAACTCCTTGCATATTCCCAAGGCATGGGACAGGTCCCCTTCAGTATCTGAACTAGGGTCCCTAGCTCTAGCATCAGGGCATTCAGGATCACTGCCATCCCTAACCCTCAGACTATGGGACACACCTTCCTTGGAGTAACCCTCCATAGCTGTTCTCTTAACTGCTACCTGAGGAATTTCTACCCCCTTTTCATTACTTTTCAAATCAGGAGACACAGGCTGGGGAACCAGCCTCCCAGTGGTTTCCACAGTGGCTTCTATGGGGTCCAGGGGACTACAGTTTTCCCTTGCCACTTGGCTGTGGGTGACTGCACACACCATCCCCTGTTTGAGATTGTTGCCAATAATTACATTGACTGCCAAAGTCTCCGCTACCTCAACCTTTTGCACAGTCCCCCCGTCTCACCCCGGTCTAGGAGGACACTAGCAAGTGGCAGTGTTTTCTCCTCCCCAGTGAATCCCCATACAGTCACAAACTGATTGCGTATAAGCTGATCAGGCTCTACCAAATCTCCTTTTACCAAAGTCAGGGACGCCCTCGTGTCCCTCAACCCATGTGTCTGTCCCCCATTCACAGTGACTGGGTGTATGTGTTCCCTCATGTTCACTGGCATGCTTTCAGGGACACACAGACAACCCACTTCTTTCCTAGCACCACTTTGTGCCCTGCTTGTCCTTTTGGGACACTGTTTTGTAATATGTTGCGCTTCTTTGCAAATGCAACATTCTTTTCTTTTCTCAGGTAAATCTTTTCTTTGTAACCTGGGGCTATCTGGTTTCAGTGAAGGCAGGGAGGGTTTTAGCTGCTATGAAGGCACGCTTTTCCCTTTCTGTGCTGCCATGCCCACTCCATTCACTCTCAGAGCAGTTCTGCTCCTGGCATAGTGGTCCGAGAGTTCAGCAACCTCTTGCACTGTTTTTGGATCTCGGTCCTCCAGCCAGGTTTTCAGCTCTGCTGGGCATGCCCCAAAAAACTGCTGTAACAGTACGGCATTTTCAATTCTCTCTACAGAGTTTGCTTCAATTCCTTCCCACCAACGTTTTAAAAACTGACGCTGTTTAGTGGCTAGCTCCTCGTAGCTCATGTCAGGGCTTCTCCTGAGCTTACAGAATTTAACTCTGTATGCCTCTGCTGGTAGCTCATATTTTTTGAAAGTGCAGCTTTAAGTTTACTGCAATCATTACTGTCCTTAATGTCCATTTGATCCAATGCATCCCGAGCTTTCTCGGTAAGTAGCGGGGATATCTGGAAGTGCCAGGACCCTCTAGGAATATTTGCCTGCATACATACTTTTTCAAAGGAATTTAAAAAGGCAGCCATATCGTCCCCCCTCTTTAAATTCAGCTATCAATTTATAATTTAATTTGTAACCCAGTCCTCTAGTTCCAGTTAAACCCAGGCCACTTACCTGCTCTGGTGCTGGTGTTTGGAGTCATAGCTTCTCCATTTCATGTTGCCTCTGGCGCTCACGTTCTTCTCGCTCTGCCTCTCACTCAATTCTTGCTGCTCTCGCCCCACCTCTCGCTCTCCTTCTTCTGTTTCTCGCTGAAGCTGTCACTCTCTCTCTCTTCTTCGGCTCACTGCTCTCACCTCTCTTCTCTGGGGAACTCCAGCTCCCTTTGCTACTGGGCTTCAAAACTTTTCTGTTCAAACTCCAGCTCCATCCTCCGCAACTCCATCTTCAGCCTGATCCATTCTGGCTCCAGAATGTTGATGACCTTCCCTTGCTGCTGTGGCCCTTGGCTTGCACTGGTCTGGCTGTCCTCCTCACTGGATCTGGACAATGCACTGGACCCTGGACCCTCCACCCCCAAGGTTTGGTCCTTTTCAGTCACAGACTGTGACTTGAGACTTTGGGCATCGGCTGCCACAAGATCCTCCACGAGGTGCTTTTGGTTCTGCCCTCGTGCTCGACTCCTCTGTCTTGGCACAACTGCCTCAGGTAGTCTGCAGTGTGCTCGCTGTAGTTGGAAGCCATCTTCTTCCCTAACTATGGCTACACTAACTTACACCCAAAAAAATAAAACAGGTAGGGAACTTAGACTGTAAGCACAATGATATAATTCTGTTTACTTTTTAAAAATATCTTCACTTCCTTATTTTGCATGTGAGCTGTACAGTATTACTCTTGACACACTGAACTGTTAATGCTCTTGTTACCAAATGCTTTTAAATCGTACCGCGGCCAACCCAATCTGTCACAATTGTGCTCCACAGGTCAGGACCTCTGCTCCCACAGTGCCAACCTCGAAACACAATAGTGTGAACAGGGGACAGACAGGGTAACCCTCCTGTCTGTTTTGGACCCAAATCACCTACCAGCCTTGAGTCTTGGGGGTCAAAATGTGAACCTTATGCTAGCATACCTAGTTAACAGGCTCAGATACGTACCCCCTTTGGGGGATGCAGTACAGTCCTTCACCCAGGGGCACCCAGCCAGGGTTCCAAAATGTACCCTTACGACTCAATATGAGACCTAGGTATATTTTTACCTTTGGCAGGATTAGTAATACATTCAAGCCCTTAACAGCTGTCAGAATTAAACACTGGTTCAGCATTCACATGCAAAAGAAAACTGAGAAGACACAGGCAGTATTTCAAGACAAATATTGTTTACTAAAAATTGTAAAATAGGTAAAATATCAAGCACAGAACAGATACAGTATATCCAATAACTTAGTCACATAAAATAAATGGGAAGTTACAGACCACAAACTTCTACCACAAATACATAAAAGTTCCAGCTGAATTATCTTTCTAAAGTGCCTAGTTACCAGTCCACAGACTGTGTCTTTGGTTTTCAGGGAGTCCTTCTGCACCAATCTCTCTTGCAAACAATATTCAAAAGTCAGTTTTCACCACCTTCTGGTGATGTCACCCACGAGGTCACTGTTAGATCTGTGATAAATCTGTAATCTCAGTATGGATACTCAAAAGGATCCAACAGAAAAACAGTGAAGTGGAGCACCATGCAATTTACTGTAGTGCTCATTTTGACCAAAAGTAACAGAAGAAGTAGTAAGAGCACCCACAAAAACCAGAAAGCATAGGACTTTGATGAAAAAAAAAATAATAATAAATTTTATTTCTAAAGCGCCTTTCAGATTTTCAAGGCGCTGTACAAAACACATAATACAGATCAAACATTGTAATTCAATATAAAACATAGATAAAACTACAGTCTCATCAACAACTTGAACGGAATCAATACTATAACAAAGCAATTTGATAAAAATTAGTTTTTAAATCCCTCTTAAATTCCTCCACGGAGGTGCACTGCCGTAACCGACGGGGTAGAGAATTCCAAAGAGTGGGAGCACCATAAGAAAAGGCTCTACAACCAGATGAATTTAGACTCACTCTTGGAATCTCTAGCAACCCCTCGTCAGACGAGCGGAGTGATTGGCCAGGGCAGTAAAGGGCTAGAAGATCTTTCAGATAGTCTGGACCCTGATCATGTAGGGCTTTGAAAGTCAATAAACAGACTTTAAAGGTGATCCGCCACCGAACGGGAAGCCAGTGCAGATCGCGCAGCATCGGGGTAATGTGACAAGACCTGCGTGTCCCAGTCAAAACCCGGGCTGCCGCGTTCTGCACTAGCTGAAGGCGGCAGATTTCAACCCCAGAAAGCCCAAAATACAGGGAGTTGCAGTAGTCCAAACGTGAGGACGTGAAGGCGTGGACCAGCGTTGGTAACGTGTCAGACGGAACAAGGTGCTTGACTCTAGCGATATTCCTAAGGTGGTAAAAGGAAGTCTTGATGACTGCTGACACCTGTGACTGTAGTGTCAGCCTGTCATCCAAGATAACCCCTAGGTTACACACCCGTTCGGAGGTCAGAAGTGACACACCCCCAAGAAAAATTCCTGAGGGTGCACCAGCAGGCGACCCCTCTATCCGACAACCCGGATCCACTACCAAAACCTCTGTCTTGAAGTCCTTTTATTTAAATACAAAACTACATGTTACATATGCACTAAGTCCCAAAAATCTGGCACTTGGGTTAATATCCCAGTACTGACAATGTAGTGCAGCATGAGGGGGGTGCTGCACTTCTGAGGTGCCATCTGTCGGATGAAAACGTTAAACCGAGGTCCCATCTGCCTGGATTGGTGGTAGTTCAGGTAGATGCTAAAGATCCCATGGCACTTATCGAAAAAAAGTAAGGGAATTTTCCCCGGTGTCCTGGCCAAATTTCTCCCATTCACTAAAAATACCACCAACAGCTTAATCTGGTTCAATTTCAGTTGCTTACCATCTGTATCCCCCTCCCCCCAGTCGCCCCTGAAAAAGGAACTTCTAGGCCCAGTGGGCTTACCGAGTCAACAAAATTCAATAAATAAATAAATAAATAAATAAATAGCGGTAAAAGCTGTACCAACACTAATGTTTCCCCTGACCACTGTCAGGCATCATCAGAGTGAATCTAAAACATCACAATAGTGCCTCCATATAAATAGTGACAAAGTTACATGTTACTAATTAATTCTAACCAATCATGAATTAAAAACAATTTAGTTTTATTATTAAACGCAGTTTTCAGTAAACAACACTAGTAACCATTAATTCAGACTTGAAATAGCAGCAAGGTTTGTGTGGAACTTTAAACTGCACATTTAAATCACACTGTTGTCCTTTACATGGGTTACCACGCTCATGCATTGCTAGTTGCAGCACCTCATTTTATTTCATATTGTTACCTCATATTTCATTTAAATATTTCTGGCCTACGATCCATATAAATAATCAAATAAAACTGTGAATAGAGGAAAAAGAGGGTGCAACTACAGCAAATGTCTTGAGCTGACTGTTTGTTGTGAAGTTTAAATAAAAAAACTATGTTGGGCTCCAACCCATTTGTTTAAATTACACTATTGCCATTTAAGACTAAAACAATTACCACGCTCATGCATTGCTGATTGCAACACCTCATTTTATTGTATTTTGCTACCTCATATTTTATTTAAATATTTCTGACCTACGATCCATTTACAGAATCAAATAAATCCATAACTACAGGAACTAAGAGGGTGCAAATACAGCAAATGTCTTGAGCTAACTGTTTATTGTGAGGGTTAAATGGAAAACTATGTTAGGCTCCAACCCATCTGTTTAATATATAATGTTCAACAAAGTTACTAATAAGTTATTTTATTTCCCTCAAATACAACCCCATTTTATAAATCATGAATCCTTTCCAATTACAATACACAAAAACGAGCTGCTATTACAGGCACTACACTTACTGTGTTGAGGATGCAACTATGCTTTACAAAATTAATATGCAATATCCACAAAACATGTTTTGTATTTATTAACCTTTGTGCCTTAAACCAAACTAGAAAGGTCACCATCACATGTTATGTTGCACCCTCGACACAAAAGAACTAGAGATATATGAAACATTTTCTTAAAAACATTCTGGAATTATTGGAACTCATTTTATATGTTAGCAATTTCACCCCAACTTCATGGTACAAATTATTTCTCCCTGAATTTCTTTAAAAATGATGCCAGATCAATGGCATCATTTAAACCCTGTTCATAGCTGCTCCCCAGTTCATAAATCCAAAAACGTTCTCGTCTGCCAATCATCTGTTCGATGCCCCCTTCCCCCCAAACCAAGCCTAACCACTTCTGTGTCACTCTACTATTATCTTTTATGTGCTGGACTATGGCATAAGTCATATAATTTTTAGCTAGGGCATGAATATGCCCTCCTATCCTTATTTTAAAACTTCTTATTGTCCGTCCCACATAATAACTCCCACGACTGCATTGAAGTAAATAGACTACACATTTGGTGTCACAATTAATAAAATCTTTAATTTGTACATACTGTCCTGTACGTGGATTAACAAATCCCTGACGTGTGCATGTATTTGCAGTAAATGCACCTCCCACAGCTATATGAGCCTTGGGGGGGGGGGGCAGACTAAATTGCTTGCGTAAAGGTTCTGGACTTGGAACTGAGTTAATTACCAGTAAATCTTTTAGGGTTTTACTCTTCCTGAGTACTATTTTAGGACCCTCTTGTACCAATTCTTTTAATCTCGTCTCTAATTGCAGTATGGGCCAATTATTAGTTATAATTTCCTTTATTTTGTCACTTCGTTTGGAATATGTGGTCACAAAAGGACAGTGAGCACCTGCTTTTGACTTTGTGCTCCTATCTCTATACTGCAGTGTCTCTTCACGTTTCATAGAAGTTACACTTACTATAGCATCTACTATACTCTGATTACTGTACCCTCTTTCTTCAAATCTTTTTACTTGTTTTGCACATTTTATTTTAAATTCGCTGTCCTCTGTGCAATTTCTTAAAGTACGTATTAATTGGCCGTTAGGAATGTTGTGCTTAACATAGTATGGATGGCAACTTTCAAATTTTAAAAGACTATTTCGATCCGTTTCCTTCTGAAACAATGTTGTACATACATCACCATTCATATTCCTATAAATTTTCAAATCCAGGAAAGTAATCTCAGACGAATGTATTTCATAGTTGTAACGTAAACTACTGCTTGTGTTTTCCATCCACCGCACAAAATCATGAAATTCTTCCACTGCCCCTCTCCACACTACAAGTATATCATCTATAAACCGCCACCACAAATCCACCTCATCTAAGAATGGATTTGTGGCACCATCATAAAGATGCAAACATTCCCAATGCCCCACATACGGATTGGCATAGGATGTATGTTATTACATGAAAATCGGCAACTAGCAATTTCCCAAAATATGAGTCTGTTTGACCAAACATTTCTCTTTGATCTGTCTACTGGTTTCCTGCTTTGCAAGAATGATCTTAGGTTTACGACTGATAATAAGGTCCTGTGATCAAATGGTCTCTTCCTGCAGGAATCATAAAGTTCATATTTAGTTCCCAGCTTCAAAAGCAGGAGCAGGTTATAAGGGGTAATAAACTGTCTCTCTGGAAGGAAGGCTTTAATTAGTGGTTTCACTGGTCAGTTTAATATAATGCAGCAACACTGACACCTTGGAGGTCGAAGGTCATTTATCACTGCTAGGCTGTTTTCTTGTCTAAGCAGACCTTCACATACCATATGTTTTTATTTATAACACAAATATTATACAATATAACAGTAAGCAGGTGGCAGAGCATCACAGTCTGTACTGGGTGGCTATCTCCAGCACCCTGGGGTTATATAGTGGAGTTCCCCCAAGGGTCCATACTGGGGTCTCTCCTTGTTTCCCTCTTTGTTAACCACGTCCTCAAGGAATGGTATGGACTCCCACATGCTGTTGTATGTGCATGATGTTATTCTTTGCCAGAGAGACAAGAACTCAAAGGAACTATCGTTCTTCCTCACTAGGGAGTGTAGCACTAACCACAAGTGTTTTGCTGCAAATAGACCACTTGTTAATGGCAAAAAAAAAATGAAGGCAATGTTTTTTGGTGCTAAAGCAAAGTTCGCCATATGTTCTGTAGGGCAACATACCTCCTCCCCCTGAGCATTTGGGCTCTAGATGGGTCCTACCTTGAACAGGTAACTGCATTCAAATATATGGGGTCACCTACGATGCCTCCTTAACCTTTGCAGATGACATTGGGCAAGTTGTCAAGAATGTAAAAGCATGTGAACCAGAAACTGGGAGTCTGTTTTCAGCTAAAGAATTTTATGACCTCAGATATGCGGCTGGCCATTGCTCAAGGCACAGTTTTGCCCCTCCTGGATAACTGCTCCCCTATTTTTATTCAGCCTTCCAAATGTAACCTCACTAGGCTCAACACTACCTATAACAACATTTGCCGGTGGGTCTCGCTGGCCCCATACAACACCCACCATTGCTCCCTATATATTATGCTTAGTTGTCTGTCCCTGCAAGACCACTGTGACTACCTTATGGGTACCCTTATTGAAAAGTCCCTTCAGGATAGGGACAACTCCTCCAATCAAGCCTCTTCAGTATTAAGACTGGCATAGGAAACTTAGGTCCTCTTGTCAACGTCTCCTTGACCATCCCATGACAACAGCTGAGATTGGTGAGAGCCCCAGGCTTTAGAATGGTTTACAGGCTTCACTTCACTCACTTAGCACTCCCCCCCCTCTTCAAAACATATTTTAAAAATGCCCTTTTAACCACCATGGTTTGCAAGTGCCCCACCTAATGTGGGATGGGGGTGATTTCTTATACCTGGCTTAGACCGCTGGCCATGTTTTGAAGCAATTATTCTATTAGTGGATTCATTGCCTATTTTTATTTGAGCTACATTAGTGTTTATTAGCCCGAGTCTGCCTCCCCACCTGTTTGTTTATTTGCATCACCGACCTGCGTTTCAGTCTGGGGGCCCAAATTAATGGCTGAGGGCTAGCCGGAGTTCAGTGGGTGGAACAACACACCACTTCCCCAACCAGGCCTTAAAAGGCCCTCCTCTAGGCCAGTCCTTATTCGTTTTCTTCGTTGCAGCCAGAGGCGCCACCCTCCTTCATCCTGGGCTTCTGTTTCACCAGAGTCGTGCCTCCAGCCACTCTTTTTGGCCTCCTACCATGCCTCAGTCACTTGCTTTCCATGCCCCCTTGCCTCTGGGTCTTTTCTTACCCTGACCCTTCGTCGTTGGTTTCTCCTTCTCATTTTCCCCCCTCTCGCTGCATCCTTTCCCCACGCCGTTGCTCCCTGTCCACCTTCCTCCCCTGGTGCTCCTCTTCTGGTGCCAACCCACCCTCCTGCTCTCCCGCCACATTGACTTTTTCCTTACCCGTGGCTAGTCCTGCTGCTGCCAGCTCCTTGGGGAGTCTGTGGTGTCACTCCCTCCTTCTCCTTTTCTCTGGGGTTCTTTGCCTTTGCACTGGACGCTGTGCTCCACGCCTTCCCAGCTGCACCAATGGTCACTCTGTGTAAGTCATGGCTGGGTCTGTCTGCTGTTTTTTCTTTTCCTCTCTGCCGCCTGCCTGTTTGTCAGTGTGCCTGCAATTCCTCACTTTAGCTGCGTGGCTGGGGAGCTCCTGACCTTCTGCTGGTTTTGTCCAAGACAGAGTGGAGCTGCTGGGCCTGGTGCATCTCTTGGCTTGATCTCCCACCCTGCATTCTTGCCTCATTGTCCAAACTTCTCATTTCCTTTCCCTGCTGTTTCCCTCGCATTGCCCTTCCATCTCACTCGGTGGCTCTGCCATGCATCCTGTACTACCCGGCTCATTCTTCTGGTTTTCTTCGACCCTCCCCATACCTCCTTACACCAGCACTCTGGCGCCTTCCTGGCTTTCCAGCGATCAGCATAGCACACTTCTCTGTTCTCGACCCAGGCTCCTTCCTATACCGGCTACTCTGTCCCTGCCCCGTCCTTTCCCCTCCCTCTGCCTCGTCCCTTCACCTACCACACCTCCACTGCATTCTTCTATTGGGCTCCATGCTTGGCCCATCACCATATTCCCTGCTACGCTCTAGTTTCTGAAACCTCTGCCCTTTCACATTGCCTGGTTGCCGACTTTCTACCATGTCTTCCTCTTGCACCTTTTCCTCCATTTTCCCGACCCTCATTGTATCAGTCTTCTTCTGCTACCCCCCGTCCTTTGTCTCATCTCGTATTCCTCGGTTTGTCAGTCTCTGTTCCTCTTGAACCTTTTGCTTCCTGTTTGGATCTTACGGCTCCTCCTACCACCATCATGCTTCGTTCTTCTCCTGGTCTTTGTACTCCGACCCTGGGCCATGGGCTTTGCCCCACCATTCTCGTGTCTGAGTCGTGTCCTTTCACCTCTTCTTCTTCTTCCTTGTCCCATGCTTTCTTTTTGGGGGTGTTTCCCTATCCTGCCATCACCATTCCTATTCTTATCCTCCTCTTACCCTAGTCCTACGTTCTTGGACCACTCAACTCGTAAATCCTCCACTGCCAGCTTTGCCCGGCCACTCTCGCTCCTACCTTCATGCAGTTCTATCCATTCCTAATTTGGCTCCCCAGTGGACCCGGTTGGCATGCACTCCCGTGGTTACCAGTCACAGGTAGCTTCCTCATGACATGAGTCTGGTTCTCCTTCACTCAGTCCGACCTCAGGGTCTGTTCATTCACATCGATTAATCAAACATACCTCTCATCGGGTCTTATGCTACTTCATCGAACTGCTGCTCTCCTGTGGTTATTATCACCATCGGTCTTCTCATGACCACATCTGGGTCTCCCTCACTCATCCGACCTCTATGTGGGTATGCTCCTTCACATCAACTACTTGAGCATAACCCTCACGGGTCAATGCTACCTTGACTCAACCTGCTCTCCACTCAGAGACATGCCTTCCATGTTGCTTGCCCCTTGTCTCGAGGCTGGCTGCATTGGCCCCTAATCAACGGGGCCCCTTTAGCTGCCTGAGCGGGTTCGGAGGCACCCTCTATGCCATTCTCTATCTGACTGACTCTGGTTCACCTGGTCTGCTTCATAGGCTCGCATAGGCCAGCTGAGTGCCTCAGCAGTCATCTCTCCCCTCTCTTGCTTTTGGGCGTCTAGTTGCAGAGACATCGCTCGCAACCCTCAACAGCTGTCCCTTTAGAAGGACAGAGCGAGAACTTCCTCTAAATTGGAATATTTTCCTCCTCCCTCGATCTCGACTCTAAATTGCAGTAGCTGAGCTGTCACTAATCAAAATGTCCTTCAGCCTGGTGGGAAGGTGACCTAGGACTTTGATCCCCAGAGGTTTCCTCCTCAAAGGGGTTTTTTTCCTTTCCATGCCAATAGTCATAATATTAGATAGGGTTGGAGTTTCCTTAGGTTCCGTAGTTTAGTTCCACTGTTGGATGGAGTTGGATGGTGGCCCAGCCGTTCCCTCTCTCCTTAGGAAGTCCTATCTTTCTTCATCATGTCAGATTCCATTCAACTACATACTTCTCTTCACCTCCCATCTCTCTCTCTCTCTCTCTCTTGTCCTACCCATCGTCCTACCCATCAGTATATCTCGATAATCATCCGTTCTCGAGATTATTTTGCTTCTCACCTCTTGCTCAACACCCTTTCGGGTATTCTTTTGGGCTCCTTCCTAAGCTACCTTTGTAGGGAATTATTCAGCACCTATGGGGGACCCTCCTCTAGGGTTCTTGCTCATACCCCTACAAGGTGGTATTTCCCACGGATAGAGAGGCAAACAGCCATAATGTATTGATGTCATACAAGCATACATCTCATACAGTTGCGCAAGCCCATTGAAACTTGACGGCTGAGGGCTGGCCAGAGTTCAGTGGGCAGAGCAACAAACCACTCCCACAACCAGGCCTTAAAAGGCCCTCCTCCAGGCCAGTACTCATTCATTTTCTGTGTTGCCCTATCATCCACCCCTCTTCCT
The DNA here is from genome assembly GCA_016271365.2 of Neoceratodus forsteri. Taxonomy (NCBI): domain Eukaryota; kingdom Metazoa; phylum Chordata; order Ceratodontiformes; family Ceratodontidae; genus Neoceratodus; species Neoceratodus forsteri. The sequence goes on along the minus strand of CM057459.1, from coordinate 185,170,733 downwards.
CTAGCGGCTTGTCTGTCTTTCCCGTGGGCTCCTTCCTAAGCTACCTTTAGCCATGGGAATTATTCCCGTTGCACCTGTGGGGGGAACCCTCCTCTAGGGTTCCTTGTGTCGTACCCCTACAGGGTAGTATATCCCATGGATAGAGAGGCAAACAGCCACAATGTATCGAAGTCACACAAGCATACATCTCATCCAGTTGCGCAAGCCCATTGAAGTGTTATTTTGTTTCTTATTGCATTCACTGCATGGCTGTTTGTTTCTGCCTGTACAGATTGTTATAGTTTATGCTTGGACTGTACTGTATGTGTCACTTCGATCCGTATGTTGCTTCAACTGTACCATATGTGCCATTTAGCTTGCCCAAGTCGTACCTAAAAATGGTCCCTTGGATCAGTGTACTTCCCCAGTTATCAAAGAAATAAATAAAAATACTATTATATTAACCTGATCTTCACTACTGTATGGCACTGGGTTGAGGTATGCTTAGAGGGTGGGGATGTGCATTTGGGTATTTCACAATGGAATTTATGCACCTAGTAGCAGGCATGAAGGGTAGCAACAGCGTAACACTTGTAAATCCTCTGCAAAAATCTCCCCAGGTCCCTGCTAGACTTTCTGGGGCCTGATCTGCACAGCATCACTTGCCCCATGTGGGGTTGTAGGTCACAAAAAATTAAAAATAACAAAAAGAAAAGGTTCTTTAAGGATGGGATATGGCAGTCTTTGGAGGGCTCTCATATCTTGTGAGCCCCTGCTGTGTGTGATGCAGTTGATCCACTTGTGTATCAGCCGGTTCATCCAGTGGATATTTGGTCCAGCTCTGCCCTGACATATTCCCAGCCACTCCACAGTCTATTCTTTTGTAACAGTGAATCTTACTTCGAGAGGGCTCTTGCAGTAGGTAATTACATATAGGACTGACGCCGGCCGGTGGCAGGACCCCACAGAAAAATTTCTAGCTAGCAGTCCCTGGCGAGGGACTCCCCTCACGTCAGGTGACCGGCATCAGGAGACGTCGGTATAAAGGGGCAGTCCCTGACGCCAGCCTTCCAGTTCTTTCCCGCCGATAGCTCATGCAGTGCCTCACGGAAAAGTTTGTGCTTCGTCAGCCCTATCTTCATCGTTTTTTACCGAAATAATTTGGTTTTTTCGACTAACGTCGGGTACCATCGTCGATTACCATGTCGTCCCTACACCTTCCGAGCACAAAAATAGTGTGATTAGATGCGGCCCAACTACACACAGGCGACTGCTTTCCTCTGTGCCTTCTGTTCTCATCGGCCCCGACCACCCTGGTCTGAGAAGCTGCCAGCACTGCCCCAGCTTCTAATGCGCAACGGAAAAAGGTGGCAGCAATCCGGAAGTCCATATTCTGAAGAAGAAAATGAGTTCAATGGAAAGGAGCTCAAAAACTGAGGTAGGCGCCCATTTCCGAAGGCCATCGGAAGGAGAAGGAGAGGCACTGGGACAAGGGGTCCTCTACTGCATCTCCCTCGGGAGTCGCTGGGACACAGGTAACGTCCCCTCAGGGAGACCTTGCTCCTCGGCAGTCATCCCGGAGGTTTCCGGTGTTGGCCCACCTGTCTAGCACTGCAACGGGACTTGCGGGCGCTCCGGGCAAATGGAGGCCTCCGCCCCTGGTTCAGCAGCAGGCTTGCGGCCTACCAGTGCAGGCAACTCCGGTAAGTCAGGCGTCGGCTCCTCCAACGTCCGCCTGGAGAGGGCCGGTAAGACGCCCAACCCCTCGGGGCAGCGCGCTACCTCCACTTCACCGGACCAGGCGATCCTCTACCGAACCTGCCTCCAGTGATGGCTCCCCATGGCTGGGCCCGGCTCCTCCAGCTCCCGCGGAGTCACGCCACATCACGGCCGGCTCATCCGACGTCCTGCCAGTGAAGGAACTGCCACTGGACCCTCCCACGTCCGTGCACTCCAGTTCCCTACAGCCTCACTGCCATCTGGGGACCAGAGTCTCCCAGCCCGACCCCAGGATTTCTGCCCTCCATCCCTGGGCGACGCTGGGGATCTTCCTCCTCCATCAGACCGTCCTCCGGTTGTTGCGTTGGATCTGACATCAGCTCCTCAGATGCTGTCCCCGACGCCGGCTCCTTCGATGTCAGTACCTCTGACGCCAGGGCCTCCAACACGGCCCCGACGCCTGTTCTACCGACTCTGGGAGACATCCCGCTCCTTGGGCCTCCATGATTGGACCCATCCGTGAGGCCACCGCCCAGACCATCTGCTTCAGCAGCCCCAGCCCTGGGTACCCCCGTCTTATCTGGCGCGACATACCCGGGACCGCGGTATCCGGCGCCACACTACCCCATGCCAGGTTTCCCGATGCGTCGAGTACCCGGCGCTCTTGCAGCTCAGGTTTTGGATAGGCTCCATACGGGTATAACCCGTATCCTTATCCCCCTCCTCCTCCTCCTCCACCGCCCTCGCGGCCGCCAGTGGACCTGCAGGAGACTCTGGCCTCCTGGTGGGCTGAGGCCAAGGCTTAGCTCACCAAAGAGGTCAAGAGCCGCCTTCCAACGATGGTGCTGTCCCAGGTTCCTGTACGTCCGCGGCGGCACACTCCCTCACCACCTCCGGATTCCAGGGTTCTTCCATCTGGATCCAGAGAGGGGCAGGACACGCTCCCCCGGGGGCTCCCCAAGGGGTCCGTTCCTCCCCCGGGTCAGGAAAGGGAGTCCTTTTCCTCTTCACCCTTGGACTCCTCGGAGTCTTCCGATGGTTGCTCGGGAGAGACGGTTTGCTGTGTTTCCTCCGCCGGGCTCAGGCCAGACTCCTCCCAAGTCTCCTCCGAGGATCCTTCTTTTATGGAGTTGCTTAGGAAAATCCAGGAGGTTCATCAGTGGCACTCCCTGGAACCAGATCCTCAGCATCTGAAACTCGCTGAACATCTGGATCTGCCCATGACAGCTCCTACCTTAGTGCCACCCTGGATAGAGCCTCATGCCGACCTCGTTACCACTGTATGGAAACAGCCGTCGGCTTTAGCCCCACTTCCTAGGAAGTCGAACAGGCTATATCAGGCTCCAGAGGGTGTTGATTTCCTGGATTCTCACCCTCGTGCCGACTCATTTGTGATTAGCGCCGCTCACGGCCGGTCAGTAAACCCCAAACACCTTTGCTCGTCACCACCTGATAAGGAATCACGCCTTCTGGACCAGTATGGGAGAAAGATTTACGCTTCTTCCATGCTGGGGATCAGGGCCCTGAACTATGTCGGCCATATGGGGGACTACCAGAAGGCCATTCTGACTCAGGTGGAAGCCAAATTGGACTCCCTGCCTGACTCCCAAGTCAAGCAGGAGTTGGCTGATCTTGTCCGCTCTGCTCGTTCGGCCAGTTGACACATGCTTCGTGTGACATACGATGCAGTGGACACTGCTGGGCAGAGCTCAGCTTTCGCTGTAGGCCTACGGCATCATGCTTGGCTCCGTGTGTCAGGGTTGGTCCCAGAGGTGCAATCTGCTATCCAGGAAGCACCCTTCCGGGGGTCGGTGCTTTTCGGGGGTGATGTCAAGGACATCATCACCGATTTGCAAGAGAAGGGGACGGCACTGAAGTCAGTTGATTCCATGTACCATCCCCATCAGCAGCAGCGCCGTCCCTTTCGCAGACGGAATCGCCAAAGACAAAACCCCAGGGAAGGCGGGCCACAAAACGCTGGGCCCCAACAGCTGCTAAGCACCCCCGCCCAAAAAAGCAGCGGGTGCTTCAGCTGTGGTGCTGCCCCACACCACCTGACTCCTTCCCTTTCCCACTGCCTCCGGACTCCCCGGAGGTACTGGTAGGAGGGAGGTTTTCCCTCCACCTTCCAGGATGGGAGAGGATAACCACAGATTCTTGGGTGCTCTAGCTCATAGCAGAAAGACACTCGATAGAGTTTCTTCAGAAACCACCTCGCAACCCCCCTCTGAAGTCGTCGTATTCAAGGGAACACCTTCTCTTGGTCCAGGAGGAAATTTCGGCTCTCCTGCTGAAACAAGCAATAGAACCCGTCCCCCTTCATCTGCAAGGGACGGGCTACTATTCCCATTTCTTCCTGGTCCCAAAGAAGACAGGAGATCTCAGACCAATTTTGGATCTCAGTTCCCTAAATCTTTTCATAGAATACCAAAGGTTCAGGATGCTCTCTTTGCAGAACCATCTGCCCTTCCTCCAGCCGGGTCAATGGCTGTGTTCTCTGGATATGCAGGATGCTTATCTGCACATTCCCATTCGCCCATCTCATCGCAAATACCTTCATTTTGCGTTCCAGGGACAAAACCAGTTCAAGGCGCTCCCGTTTGGTCTATCCTCGGCCCCCCAAGTGTTTGCCAAATGCCTGGCAGTGGTGGTGGCCCACCTGCGTACCAGGGGAGTGCAGGTTTCCCCGTACCTGGACGATTGGCTCCTGGCGGCCTCATCCAGGGAGGAACTCCTGCATTGCCTCTCCCTTACCCATCAGGTTTTTGCCTGCCTGGGTATTACCATCAACCATTCCAAGTCTCATCTGGTCCCATCCCAGAGACTACAGTTTATTGGGGCAATTCTCGATACGACCACGGGCAAGGCCCTCCTGCCTCTGGACAGGGCGTCCACCCTCCAGACCCAAATAAGTCTGCTGTCTGACCGCAGGACAGTCTCTGAGAGGTCGGTCCTTCGCCTTCTCGGGCTCATGGCAGCTGCTATCCCGACGGTCCCTCGTGCTCGACTCCACATGAGAATTTCTCAGTGGACTGTACGCTCCCAATGGGATCAGCTAGTGGATGACCTCGATCACCCAGTTCTGGTCTCCTCGCCGATGCTACGAGACTTGCAATGGTGGATGGTTCGAGAGAACCTGTTTCAAGGAGTTCCTTTCTTTCATCCTCCCCCTCCCAGACTCTATCCACAGACGCCTCGGGCGAAGGTTGGGGAGCCCACCTAGGCCCTCATCAGACCCAGGGCTTCTGGTCCAAGCTAGAACAAGCTCTCCATATCAGTGTGCTCGAGCTTTGGGCAGTGTTGTATGCTCTCCAAGCCCTTCACCAATACATCCTTCCCAGCCACCTAGCCGTCCAGATGGACAACATGTGCGTGGTGTGGTACATCAACAAACAGGGAGGGACTCGGTCCGACCCTCTTTACAGGGAAGCAATGAGGGTTTGGGATTGGGCAACACAACACGACCTCACCTCACAGCAGTTCACATTCCAGGAGTCGACAACACCCTGGCAGACAAGCTAAGTCGCTCTTCTGCTCTGACTTACGAGTGGGAACTGGACCAAGGGGTCCTAGACAATATCTTTCGACTTTGGGGAACTCCACAGGCCAACCTGTTCGCATCCCCTCTAAATGCAGAACTTCCCATCTTCTGCTCGCTCGGTCCAGAGCGAGGCACTTTTTGGAGCGACGCTCTGTCTCTAGACTGGAAGGACAGATTCGTCTATGCCTTTCCCCCAATTCCACTTATCCCACGAGTCTTGCAGAAACTAGCTTCAGAAGGAGCACAAATGATTCTGATTGCTCCTTTCTGGCCCAGGCAAGTTTGGTTCTCTCTTCTACAACAATACTCAGAGGATCCTCCTCTTCCTCTGCCTCTCTCTCGAGGTTTACTGACTCAGGATCAGGGGACCCTGGTCCATCCAGGCCTCAAATCCCTTCAACTGCATGCATGGCTCCTGCAGACTTAGCCCAATCCCGTTTTGGAGTGTCTCCCAAAGTGGCGGAGATTTTGGTGGAGGCCAGAAAACCCTCCACCAGATCCACTTATGCCATGAAGTGGAAAAGATTCACTATCTGGGCTGCTTCCAAGAATGTGGAACCCTTCTCCTGTTCAGCGGGGCTTCTGCTGGAGTATCTACGTCATCTGTTTGACCTGGGTCTCAGTCATTCTTCTCTGAAGGTACACATGGCGGCCATCTCGGCCTACCATGTTCCCTTCGCAGACAAAGCTTTCGCTCAACTAGAGGTCTCTAAGACCTTTCTCAGAGGGGTCCTCCATTTGAGGCCTCCCATCCGTACTCCTGCTCCCCCTTGGGACTTGAACTTTGTCCTCAAGAAACTTACTCTCCCTCCCTTCAAACCTGCAGCTTCTGCAGATTTGAAGTTCCTTTCATGGAAGACTCTCTTCCTGGTGGCCATTACTTCTGCTTGGAGAATTTTCGAGCTCCAGGCCCTGATGTGCAAAATCCCATACTTGATTTTTCAGAAGGAATGTGTTGCTCTTCGCACGAATCGTAAATTTCTTCCTAAAGTAGTAGCAGAGTCTGCTCTAAATCAGTCTATAGAGTTACCTGCCTTTTTCACACAGTACTCTAATCAAGGGGAGTATTTACTCCATACTATGGATGTTCACCGGATTCTGAGCTACTACACCAACAGGACGAAGGATCTCAGAAAGACTGATCAACTGTTTGTCTCTTTTGCTCATAAAAGGGAAGGCAATGCTGTTTCCAAGCAATGCCTATCTAAATGGTTGGCTCATTGCATCACTTTCTGTTATGACAAATACAACAAGACCCTCCCGGGTCAAGTAAGAGGCCACTCCACCAGAGGAGTAGCTGCCTCAGTGGCTTGTTTCAAGAATGTGTCTGCAGCAGACATCTGTGCTGCCACCACCTGGCCTTCTGTCCATACCTTTACTAAACACTACAGTTTGGATGTTGCCTCTTGCCGCAGAGCAGGCTTTGGGATGGCTGTTCTGCAAGGCCTCTTGTCTTGAGGCTCGCACAGCTAGAACTGCTTTTTGGAGTAGTTTCCTCCTCCCGGTGCCTCTCTTTGTTCCAGACTGCTTGGGATTCAGTCCTATATGTAATCACCTACTGCAAGAGCCCTCTCAAAGTAAGATAGTACAGTTACGTCAGAACTTACCGTAACAGTAGATCTTCGAGAGAGGCTCTTGCAGTAGGTAATACCTTCCCGCCCTCCATCCCCCTAGGCTTTTTCAGCTCCTTTTCCAGCAAGGGAAATATCCTCTTCTCTCATCCGGCCTTTCTGGCAAGTGGCGGGAAAGAACAGGAAGGCGGGCGTCAGGGACCGCCCCTTTATACCGACGTCTCCTTATGCCGGTCACCTGATGTGGGGGCGGTCCCTCGCCAGGGACTGCTAGCTAGAAAGCCGTTGGGTCCTGCTGCCTGCCGGCGTCAGTCCTATATGTAATTACCTCGAAGATCTACTGTTACAGTAAGTTCTTACGTAACTGTACTTTTTATGTGCATTCTTCTGGTGGAAGAAACAGTTCTGATAATCTAAGAATGTAAGTGAGACCACTCTTAAAACCATAAGAGTGAACTCCACAGCAGTGTTCATATATTATTGATCAAAGTTAATCGAAAATATGTTAAAAATGTCAAAATCCCCTGAAGAGACCTGGTTTCAGAAGCCTGAATGTGAGGCATTCTTTACAGAATAAGAATGTTCCATGCACAGGGGAAAGTTCTGATTGGTTGGAGGTACTCCCTGGATTTATAATAGCTTTACAACTGGAACCCCAGTTACAATAAGGTTAAGCATGCTGAGGTGGGGTAGCTATTGCTAATTTGTTATGCTAATGTGATCAGTATTGCCCCTTTTCCTCTTTGTAGGCCCAGTTTAATGAGGAGATTAGCCTTGTCAAGAATGGAGCGAAACTGAGTAACCTGCCTCAGATAAAGATTCCTCCTCCTCCCCCTCATCCTGACATAGTGGTAAGTATGAATGGGTTCTGAAGGAAACATTCTGTGGATCAAACAGTGGAGATTGTCAAGATGTAATGCAGTGACTCAGATTCCTGCATGACAAAAGGGATTAAATACCTTTGAAGCTGCCTTGTTTCCTGCAGTAGCTCGATGAAGAATTCCGCGGTATTGCGTTGCATTCTGGCAGGCTCCAATGTATGCTTCTCTTAAATCTCCAATCATTTCTGTTCTAGCAGAAAGTATCTGATGTACAGCAGGTTAAGGAAGTAACTTCTAAAATGTTTAGTTACTGTATATGCAGTGAATGTAACTGTTTACTATGATACTAGTAAGGATTAAGCCACGAGAAAGCATGGGTCTACTGTGGAATTAATCCATCGAGTGGGTCCAACCAACCAACCATGGATTAATTCCACTGTAGACCCATCCTTTCGAGTGGCTTAATCCGCTTGTAACATGGCAATGAGTGTATGCCTGATGGTCTTTGAATAAATGAGTACAATCACACTGATTTACTTTCAGAATACTGTATTTTGAGTTGTTAAACATGATGGACATATACTTCAAAACAATTGGAACACACCTATTGGAAATGTCGTGGCTGCTATTTCACTTTTGTTAAAATAACTTTCATTACAAGCTTTAAGCTTTCTAACATCAAAATATATTTTACAAATTTTCAAAAACTTGCAATTCACTTTCTGTTCTAGGTGCTTTGATTTTCCTTTCTGTGTATTAGAAGATATGGGCTGCACTGTATGATGGGAGTGTGCTATGGTACATTTTAGTTTTCTTCCTGCAGTTCCTTTGCAGACCAATAGGTGGCGGTCAAACAATCCTAGTAGCACAAGCACCGTTTCTCCAAATATACTGAATTAAGCCAATCTGAAAAACACTTTATTGAACAACTACTATTTTGAGGAATATTATTTTCACTTTCTTTCTCTCTAAACTATCTAACTCAGCAGGACATAGAACAACATAACGTTTACTGCTTTCACCTTTCAAATACTTGTTTTGACTAGTATTGTTAGTCTGTTTTCTTTGATTTCTTTTTGTTTCTCTCAATTTATTTTTCTTTTCACCCATAGAAGTATCCTCTCTCTTTGATTTTGCTTTGTTTATCTCAGTGTCTGTTATTTTTGCTTTCGGTTATAGAAGCTGCATGGTCATCTTTACCACTGTGTATTCACCAAGAAAAGGCTAAGACAGATAATGTTATTCAGTCATCCACAATGCATTGCACCCACAGTTGCTTAGAAAGCAGTAGATCAGAAGGGATGGTAACAGTATGTAAATGTTCACTTCTAAAGAAATATTGTTGCAGCATAATTAACAGTATATGTGGAGTTTAAATGTACAATCTTTAGTAACTCATGCACTTCTGTCGCAGTTACAATAAATATAGAACAATCTTGGGAAATGTCAAAAACCCTGTGCCAGGAAAAACCTTAGCAAATATAAGCTGGGACAACTACAAACTGCAAACTATTTGCATATTGCTTTTACTTGTGTACTGCTTCTTGCCTGTAGTGGCTTGCCAAGGTATTACGTCACAAACCATGATCTACTATGGTATTAGACCATGGTTTCTAATGTACCACATGATGTGATTCCTCCAATCTCTTTTCTTTATTCTCCACTGCTTTTTTTTAGCCATGTTACAAGGCAGCTTAGACAGTAAGCCTTGGGAACAGATTGCTATAGTAGCTTAGCCAGCAGTGTGTTCAGTCTTAGAACATGGGCCTTCATTTATGGCTGGATGTTATTGTAACTGAGCCTAACTCAGTGGTTCTCCAATTCTTTCTTGAAAAAACATAATGAATTTATAGAGTTACAGTAAACAGATTTGCAAAAAAAAAATCTCTATAGGGCAAAATGTGACATGCCTAGTTTTGAAGTAAGTGGACAGATTTGTGTACTCTCCTGATAGTATTACTGGCATCATTTCCAAATAGTCTGTTTTATTTATTTATTTGTTTATTTGTATTTCGGATGACACCTTTGAGCCGAGGGCTCTTTTACAAAGGTTCCATGTCAAGGCAATAAGGACAATAAGGTACAAAACATAACATGATCATTACAAAGGAACTTACAAAAGGAAAAAGACAAGTAAAGTTACAATAATAGCAGCCAAAGGCATTGTCAAGGAATTGTGTTGCGCGAGTTAATTATACAGTACAAGTCATAGGTGGCTCAGTGAAGCTTTGTTAGGAGTGGGTTAGTGGGAAAAGAGAAATAAGAGTGGTGGTGAGGGGGTGGTATGGGAGAGAGAGAGAAAGAGGAGCGGAGAAATAGGGAGAGCATTGCGTTGGGTATGTGGTAGATGGGAACTAGCAAGGGAGGAGGAATGGGGGGGATGAAAAGGAAGAGGAGATAGATTCATCCTATACCCAGTAATAGGGGGTAGGAGAGGAGTTGGAGCTGAGGCAGTGAGGAGGGATGCTTGAGGGTAGTATGCCTGGAGGGGGATTATAAGAAGCAATTACAGAAGGCACTAGCCATGAGGTGTTGACGTAGTTTAAAAGCACCAGTCGTGGCAATGTTGGAGATTTCTGTAGGTAGCAAGGCTCCGTTAGGCAAGTAATTCATTTTAAGGCCACATACCAAGTTCTACTACAACATTTAACAACCAGATTTGACTTGTTATACAAATCTAATAGTCAAATTAAATGTATGCATCTATTTAAAGTGATGTTTTAGATCTTCCAAGAATCAATCTTCTCCATAGATTCTCACAAATGTGTTTGTGCTAGAGGTTCTAGGAATCTGCAAAAGTCAGAACTTTTCTAGAGGGCTGGCATCATGTGTAGGCCCTGCACATGTGTCTCTCCATGTGCTTGCTGGTATATAGCAGCACCAGCTCTCAACCACCTCAGTTCCTTTTTTCCTGCTGTCAAGTATGCAGCGCAGGCATTGTCACTCTCCACATCAGTGCCAGAACTTCACTGTCTGTATGGTGACAGCATTCAGTTCTTCATTTTTAGTGTAAATACATTAGAGTTTGTTATTTTTGTATAAGTTTGTTAAACACACAAAAATGTACAGTTCTCTCTCAGCCCTACCTCGTGCTAATGGTGTCAAACATAGGAGAAAGTAGTGAGCCTGAAAAGGCAAGTTGCTCTGGCAATAGGGCTGTGTCTGACTCAGGTCACCACCTCTCTCTCTGGGCAGGTTCTCTGGCAGTGGGCAGTCTAGTGCCTGGTAGGATGGGCAGTCCTTCCTGTGTCACAAAAAGAAGCAATCCAGACCCCGAACATGCTTTGTATCGGGGTCCTTGCCCGTTTGGCCTGGACTTCTTCCCACAAGCATGAGGGGACAAAACAGCACCTGTCCAGGTCATCCTCTGATCATTTTGCTGTGAGACACTTGATTTCTGTGGGTCCGGTTACCCTGCCACCATCACTGAGGACACTGGGGAAGCCTGGGCCTGAGAAGTCGAGGTCTCTGTCTCAAAGCCCCTTTGTTCTATAGAGGAGACTTTGGTGTGCTGTTTGGCAGTTGAGCAGCTCTTATGGAGCAGTAGGTACAGTATATAAGTTGAGCATTACCATTTTTGGTGCCTGCTTCTGAATCCTCGGGGTCAATTAAACTGGTACCATCTTTGGTGCCGCTTGACTAAGGCAAGTAGCTGACTCCAAAATACAGCCACTGGGTTGGGGCTGATGTTGGTGCCACTGACATCTGCTCCACTTATGGTGTCGCCTTTATCCCCTCTGGGGACTGGGTCAGTCATGGTGCCGCTGCCGTTTCCTTTGGAGCCGGAGGGGTTGTTGACACTTTTGGCAGTGCTGCATCTGGTACTGGTATCAGGTTATTTGGGGCCTACTCTGATGCTAGCATTGCTGACAGTGTCACATTGGCCATTGGTGTTTGGATCATTCCATTGGGGGTGGTCCCAGGGCCATCCATGACACCACGGGGTGCCATTCCTGAGGTCCCATCCAGGGCCAGGAGTGGTATCATTGGTGTTGCCAGTGCTGCAGCCTGCACTGTCAGCCCTTCAATCCCCTCCTCTTTTCTACTCTGTGAATGAGGATGGAGTCAGACCCTAACCTCATCATCTCTGATGGTGAGGACACAATGACTCATGCCATGATCCAGAGAACCCAGAACTATTTCCTGTCACCGTACTTCAGAAGGATTTCTCCTTCCTGGCTCTACTCAGAAATACGGTATGCATTCTGCACTGAATTCGAGCCAGCAGTCATAGACCAAGCTAGGTACCTCCAACTGGAGTTTCTAAACATGCCTAATGTCCTCATCTCTCTAGTTCCTCCCATCCAGCTGGCCCTGGAGACATTCTCTGAGGTGGCTTGGAGGAGGCTGCTACTGTACCCGCTGTCCCCAAACAGGTAGACAAGAAATACATGGTGCCTAAATCCAAGCCCATGTATTTAACTCAGTCGGTAGCTGATGTCATTGTTTGTCTGGCTGAGAATGACCAAGTCATGGTGCCCAAGAATGTCGCCATGTACCCAGTAACAAGGAGTCACAGAAAGTAGATACCATGGGTAAGTGAGTCTATGACTCAGCTACCCTTGGCATGAGGATAGCTAGCTACCAGAGCCCCTTCTCCTAGTAAGAGTACACCCTCTGATGCAAGGTTTAGTCACTGGCAGAGGTTTTGCCAGACAGAGGCAAAACAAGAGATGATGCTCCCTGTTAAACAAGGTATCAAATCTAAGAGCCACCAGCTCAAAGTCACTATGAATGCCTTTGATGCAATAGCTCGCTCCACGGCTGCAGGTATTTGTATCATACGGCACTCCTGCTGACTTCATCCTGGATGTTCAGCAACTGAACATGAATGTGCCCTTTAGTGGTACTTATCTGTTTGGACAGCAGATGGAGCAGTCTCTTAAAGAATAATGACACGAGAACAACTTCTGAGACTTCCAGACCAGTTCCCTGTAACCCACAAAGGGGAAGAGGATGCTGCTCTTTTTACAACAAACAGTTCTTTTATGCTAGGGGTAGATGAGTCCAAAATAATAAATACCATCCTCGCAGGCTCAGAAGAAAGTGTAACTGAAGGCACAGGCACCAGAAACACCCAGTACCACTATCTGAAGCTCTGGCCCCAGGTCCACTTCAGCTGCCTGAGGCAGACCACTCTTCCCCAGTAGAAGGATGCCTACCCCAGTTTTGCCATCAGTGGGAATCCATCTCAATGGACAAGTGAGTTCAAAAAATCATCTGAGAAGGGTACTCCCTGGAATTGTTGGAAACCACTCTGAACAGTGCTCCCAGAAGGCATCCTCCCCATAGCAGCTCACATGTCAGAGCTTCTGGAACAAGAGATTGTGGACCTTCTGAGAAACAGGGCAGTGGATAAATTGCTAGAGTCAGAAAGGAACACAGGATTCTACCCCCACTGCTTCCTGGTACCAAAAAAATCATTGGGCATGTGCCCCAGTCTTCACCTCAGAAATCTGAACAAATACATGGATTGAGAAAAGCTCAAAATGGTTTCTCTGGGATCCTTGTTACCATACCTGAAGCATCCGGATTGGCTAGCATCACTGAATGTGCAGGATGCATACCAGCACATACTGGTGGACCCCAGCCATGACAAGTACTACTTGTTCTGCATGGAAGGATAATACTATCAGTTCAGGGCCCTACACTTTGGGTTTTTCTTGGCGTTATGAGTCTTTACGAAGTATTTTGCAGTGCTCATCGCACACATCAGAAAGCTAGGACTCCATGTCTTCCATATCTGAATGACTGGCTAATTTCAGACCCATCAGACAGGAGACAGGGCAGGCAGTGGCCACTGCCTCCCAGTTCCTAACATACATGGGAGTCCTGCTGAACCCCTCAAAGTCTCAGCTGGAGCCCTGCCCAGAACTGCTGTTTATAGGAGTTGTTCTGGACACAACCTGGGTTCTGCCTTCCAGACAACAGACTATGGGCAGTCTTGCAGATGGCATGCTACATCATGGAACACAAGACTGTGCCAGCTCACTCCATACAAAGCATGTTGGGCCTAAGAGCCTCCTCAGTGTTTACAGTGCCTGTACAAGGCTGCACATGAAGACAACTCAGTGGATGCTCAGTACCTAGTGGTCACAGTCATTGCACCCTCAGAACTATTTCATTCAGGTGACTAAACCCCTGGTGAGGTCTCTGATGTGGTGGTCAGTGGAGGACAACCTCCTCTGGGGCTTCCCCTTCTCACCACCAGAGCCTAAGGTGACTCGTACCATGGATGCCTCCGTACTGTAGTGGGGAGCCCATTACCAGGGTTTCAAGACACAAGGTATCTGGGACTCATCAAAAATGCAACTCCATATCAGTGTGCTGGAGATGCATGCAGTTCTGTAGGACTGAAAGCCCTAGTTGACTTGGCAAAAAAACATTTCTCCTCCAGACGGACAACAAGTCTGTCATGTACTACAGCGACAAGTAAGGAGTAGCACACTCTGACCCTCTCTGCAAAAAGGTAATGAGAGTGCCTGCAGCAGGGGATCTTGCTCCAAGCAATCTGTCTACCAGGGATCCAGAACTCTCTGGCAGAAAAATCAGTTTGAAGTGAGGCAGATTCTGTCGAGTGGTCACTGGCACCAGACATTGTGAGATTGCTATTCAGGGAGTGGAGCACCACAGATGTGGACCTGTTTGCAGTCCCATAATGTCAAAGTGCCTTGATTCTGCTCCAGAAATCCACAACATGATATTTTCTGTCAGGATGCATTCAAACTGCCAAGGCAAAATCTGTTTCTGTATGCATTCCCTCCAGTTCCTCTCATTCAGAGTGTTGTTCAAATTGGAGGCACACGGGGGCAGCATGATCCTATTGGCCCCCTGCTAGCCTCGGCAGATATGGTTTTCTCTACTGAATAGAGTTTCAGTCAGCAAACTAAGGATTCTGCCACTATGGATGGACTTACTTACCCAGGGTCAGCTAGTGCTTCCCAACCTGCACCCCAGTCACCCTTCAGGCCTGGCTTCTGAAGAGATGGAAGTGAACAGGTTGAAGGTATTGCAGATGCTTTCAGAAATATTTTTGGCTGCTCATAAACTTTCCACCAGGAAGACTTACTCAGCCAGGTGGAAAAGATTTTTCCATCTGGTTCTCCGAAACTCCTGTGTACCCTTTCAGATGTTCATTGGAAAATGTTTTAGAGTACTTACTGTGTGTTTCTGATGCTGGCCTGCACTATTCCACAGTTAAAGTCCCCCTATGTACTGTATCAGCATATCGCAAACCTGTAGGTACCCTCTCTTTGGCACAGCTGTCATTGTTTAAGAGGTTCCTCAAAGGTATTCTGCACACAAGGCCTCCCATCAACAAAACCGGTGGCTCCCTGGGATTTCAGCCTTGTGCTAGATATGCTCACTCGCTCACAAGCCCTTTGAGTCTATAGCAACTTGTAACTTGAAGTTTCTTACTTGTAAAGGAACATTTCTGATAGCTGTCACCTCTGGACACAAAAGTGTCTGAAGTCCATACTTTGGTCATAGATCCTCCACATACTGTTTTCCATAAAGATATGATAGTTCTCCATTCCCACCCCAAGCTTCTACCTAAGGTGATATCAGAGTTGCATCTTAAGTCAGGCTATAATCCTTCCTGCCTAGTTTGCCAGACTTCAGAATGAGGGAGGGAGAAAGTACTATCCCTTCACTGGATATTAAGAGGGTCCTTAGGTTTTACCTGGACAGGTCTAAGGAGTTCAGACAGTCAAAACAGCTCTTTGTCTCTTTCAACCCTAATTGAAAGAAACAATGTGTCACAGTCAAGTGCATTTCAGCCTGGATTGTCAACTACCTTCATCATTGTTGTGCTATGGCTCAGGTTAAACTGGAGTGAAATGTACAGGCACACTCCACCAGAGCGGTTGCCACTCCCTTTAGATATACATTTTGTGCCCATTGGAGAAATTTGCAGAGCTGCAACTTGGAGTACAGTATATGCTTTTACCAAGCACTATATCCTGAATGTCCATGCCAGGCAGCATGCTACCTTTGGCAGGACAGTTCTGAATGGATTACTGTCTTGAGCAAGCCCTGAGTTCCTGCCTCCCTTGTCCAGGGACATTCTCTGAGCTTGGTACTCTGAACCATTACTGGGAATCTATGGAGAAGATTGATCCTTGGAAGATATGAAAGTTGCACTTACCATAACTGTTGATCTTCTTCGAGGATAGCTCTTCATTAGGCCACACCTTCGGAACTATACCAGCATCAGCACTAGGACCACACAACAACTTTTGCCAGTCCAGGCCACCCTTGATGACATCATGTGTCAGCGTCTACAGAAACGTGTGCAGACCCATTTCTCCTCAGTTCTTTTCTTGCTGTCGATCATTCTTGTCAGACCTGCTGTGGAAACATCAGCCGACTAGCTGTTGCCATTTTCCTTATTTTCATTTATTTTCTTTTTTTATGTAGCTTTTTCTGGTCTTTCTTGGTTTTTTCCTTCCTGCTCCCCTGGAGCCCTGGCACATGGCCATATGTATGCGTGGAGACGCCCACACACACTGAAAGCCAGCTTAGCCCCTTCCACCCACCCATACTGCCACCCTGTCCACCTTCATTACCCCCACAGACCTCCACCCGGTGGGGAACGGGACTATGGGTGGGTCAACAACCCACCCCCCACCACCCCCGGGAGAGGAGAACAGCCTAAAGGCATGCTCGATTTCGCTTCTCCCATCCCCCCATGCTGGCACCCGAGTGACCCGAGGTCGTTCCTGTACCTGGGTCGCCAGTGTAGCACGAGGTGTGGCATCCAGCGATTCAACCCTTACCGCCACCTGGCCAGCTTCATTTATTTTCTTTAAGCTAAAATGTTACATCGTCATCACTGCATACCATCAAAAGCTGCCACCTTATTTTGGCACTGTAAGTGCGGAGACAAATTTTTTTTAAAACAATACACACAAGGTGTGTGTGTCTGCTGCCTGAGCCTCTCTCACAATGGTCAAACCTGTGAGATCTGCCAGAGATTTAATCAAGCTTTTAGGTGACACTGAAAGAAAGCACTGGAAAAATCTCTGTTGAAGAAAACTTTAGTAGCCATGGAGAAGGTGCAAAGTCAGAAATCTGTGTCCCCTGCCCCGGTGACTGAGTTGTGGCCGATGAAGCCTATGGACCGAAGAGGGATCCATCATTGTCCCAGTCTCCTTTGTCGTCAGGCCATAAGCACAAGCACATGGATACAAAGAGATATTTTTCTCCTGTGAGGTCCCAGTCACTGCTGCAGCCTTCAGGTACTCAAACTTTATCATCGACTGCACCAGCGGGGTAACACCAGATCCCCAACCATTGATGACACATCAAGATCAGGGCTTGCCTCAGGCACTGCCATACCTACTATGGACAGTACGTTGCCATTCGTCAATGGGTTCCGTACCATCACCAACTTCCATTGTCACTGACCCTGGCCAGGGCATCATCGACACACAAACAGTACTGGTGTCGTTTTCTGAAATGATACAATGTATTTTGCCAGGCCTTCCTGTGCAGCCTGTATTATCATTGCCTGGTGTTACTGGCTCTCAGCCCCCGTTGACGCCATCTTCTAGTACACCACAAATACCTCCTTCTCAGCCGCCGCTGGCATCACCAGCACAGTCCTCGATTCCCATTGTCAAGAGGGTGGGTAACGTAAAAGTGGAATATAATCCTGACCTCGTTATGGAGGAGGATTATGAGGAAGAAGTTTATGAAGGAGAACAGTATGTATCATGTTCCAGTTGTACCCTGTCCTCCTGTAGTGAGGATTCTGTGGTATATATCCCCAGATCTCCTACAGAGGATCCTACATTTCAGTCTATGCTGCAGCAAATGCAAACTGCCATGGAATTTTGCTGTGTAGGAGGAGGACGACTCCACAAAGAAAAAGCTGATGGAGTTTTTGGAGGTACCCTGTACTCCATCCATTATTATTCCTCCAAGCCTGCTGTACCTAGAAAGTCTGACAAGCAGTACCCTGCTCCTTCTGCCAAGCCTTAGTATGCCTGTCAATCAGAAACAGATTCAGTGGTTGTTTTGGCTGCCCATGATAGATCCAGGGCACCTAAACACATGAGTACTCTGCCTCCTGACAAAGAATCCTGGAGGCTGGATGTGATTGGCAAACACATATATGCCTCTGCCTCACTAGGCCTCAGAATTGCAAATGACAAGACCTATATGATTAAATATCAAATAGCCTGTTGAAGGCTGCTAAGGCTGCTGCCCAGGCTCTGCCAAGAATGAATTAGTTAAAACCGTGATTTATGGAGCTCAGGTTGGCAAACACTTGCTCTGCTCCGCATATAATGTGTTTGATTCTTCTGCCATAGCAGCAGCAACCTCTGGTATTTGCATGAGGCATTACTCTTGGCTAAGGGTAGCTGGACTTGCAAATGATGTACAGCAAGCAGTTTTAAATGCCCCTTTTAAAGGGAACAGAATGTTTGGCTATGATATTGACGAGGCGCTGAGAGGCCTTCAAACATCTAAAAATGACACCAAGATCTGTCAAATTCCTTTATCCCGTGCCTGATAGGAGTCATGGAAAGGGATCTTTTGCCAGCCTGCTGCCAGAGGTGGCCACCAAACCTACCATCAGCAAGGTAAGGGTAATGGGCCCTTGCTAGGTCTCCTCCCCTAGGTGCCTATTCCAAAGCACCCAAGGCCATTGGAGCTGGTGTAGCTGCCCCCATCAGTTTAGCCTGACTCAATTCAGATTATCCCTACACCACTGTTGCTTCTATGGGTGGTTGTAGGGGGCAGACTCTCCCCCTACATCTCAAGCAGTAGAGGGAGGTCACAACAGAAGAATGGATCCTGGAAATAATTGCAAGGGGGCATGCTCTGGAGCTTTTGGAGGCCCCTCCAGAGCATCCTCCATCCCCTTCCAGTCATCCTTCAGATCATTTGTTCCTTCTGAAAGAAGTGCAGGCTTTAATACACAAAGTGCTATAGAACCAGTTCCTCCTCATCAGAAGAACAAAGGGTTCTGTTCCAGATACTTCCTGGTTCCCAAATGGACAGGAGATCCATGGCCTGTTTTGGACCTGAGAGGTCTATACTTCTACATAGAATACAAGACGTTTCACATGGTCTGCCTGCAAGCTCTAATTCCCTTGTTGAAAAGAGGGGACTGTGTTTGCTCCCTAGATATGAAGGATGCATACCTTCATATCAGGTTCAGAAAAGCTCACAGATAGTATTTCCGCTTTATGCTGGAAGGAGAGCATTACCAGTTCAGAGTATTGTCCTTTGACTTGTCTTCTGCACCACAGGTCTATACCAAATGCTTGGCAGTTGTGGCAGCAGCCCTTTGCAGGGAATGTCTATATGTCTTCCTATATCTGGACAGCTAGCTCTTGAAAGCCAGCTCCAGGGAACATTTGCTACAAACCATGTCTTGGACATGGCAGTTGTTCGACAACTTAAAGAGTCACAGTGAATGTGCCAAAGTCTGTTTGGACTCCTTACAAGAGACTGCAGTTCATGAGAGCAGTCTTGGACACAGAAAAGGGCTGTGCTTTCCTACCCTTGGACAGGGTGGAAAACCTGATTGCTCAAGCAAGTTTGATATACAGCAGTCATAAAGTCCCAGACAGAACTGTTCTATGCCTTCTGGGTCTCATGGCAGCAGCCACTGTCACTGTGCCACTGGTCCACTTATACATGAGAGTCCCTTAGTGGACATTAAGGGTCCAATTAGATCAGCTGACAGACAAGCGGAACCAAATGGTACTCGTCACAACTCTGTTGCGCAGAGCAGTGATGTGGTGGATGGAGCGTGACAACCTATTAAATGGCATTCCATTCCTTATTCCAACTCCAAAATAAATTCTTACCACAGATGCCTGTGGCTGCTGGTGGGGGAGGGGTGCACCTGGGGCCCTATCAGACACAAGGTTCATGGACCCAGGTGGAAGCCAAGTTACATAAAAATGTCCTGGAGATGAGAGCTATCTTGTACAGCCTCCAGGCATTTCAGGCACGTCTGACTCCAGTGTGATGCATTATATCAGCATACAGGGGGCACTCATTCCTATCCCCTATGCAGGGAAGAAATGCAACTATGGTACAGGGTGCCGGAACACAGCCTAGACCTGTCAGCTGTGCATATCCCAGGTGTCCAGAACATCTTGGCGGACAAGCTAAGCATGTCACAGTCCAAGATACATGAATGAGAACTGCTGACCTCTCCTGGTAGACAATCTGTTTGCACAGTGGAGTCACCCAGAGTTTAACCTTTTTGTGTCCCCACAAAATGCAAAACTGTTGTGTTTCTGCTCACTCGCTCCAGGGCCTGGAGTTTTCTGGTGAGACACATTGTTCTTCTCTTGGAAATGGAAATTTCTGCATGCATTCCCTCCAATTCTACTATCAAAGAGGGTTTTGCTAAATGTGAAGATGGAGGGTGCCACCCTCATCCTCATTGCTCCTTTGTAACCTCAGCTGATATGGTTTCCACTTCTGCAACAGCTGGCAGTGGAGTCCCCGATTCCTCTACCTCTGTACAGGGGTCTGTTGTCACAGGACAAGGATCTCTGGTTTGTCTGGACCTGAAATCCCTGCATATGCATACATGACTCCTGAAGACATAGCCATAGCACGTTTTGGTGTATCACCTCAGGTTGCTGATGTGGTGGTTGTGGCCATAAAGCCTTCTACTAGACATACCTATTCAAAGAAAGGAAGCAATTCACACTGTGGGTTGCTTCCAGGAATTTGGACCCATTCACCTGTTTGGTAAATTCAATATTGGAATACTTGTTGTCACTGTCAGACTCCGGTCTACAGCATTCCTCACTAAAGGTTCATTTGACCACTATATCAGCTTTCCATGCCCCTGTTGATGGGAATATGGTTTCCCAATTGGAGGTCACCTGTACTTTCCTGAGAGGTATTTTGCATATAAAACCTACTATCTGTAATCCGGGTCCCACCTTGGGGCCTGAATTATGTCTTAGAGAAACTGATATTGGCTTCTTCTGAGCTAGCTGCAAGTTGCAGCATATGCTCCCTGTTATGGAAAGCATTATTTTTGGCTGCAGTCACTTCTGCTGTAAGGATTTCAGAGCTGGAGGCTCTTATGTGTGAGCCTTCTTATTTGGTTTTCCACAAAGACAGTTTCTTTGCGTACCAATGCTGTGTTTTTACCAAAGGTGGTATCTGAGTTTACACTGAATCAAATGATAAACCTTCCTGTTTATTACCCCGAGTATGCCAATCAGCATGAGGCATTGCTCCAGATTTTGGCTGTTCATAGGATACTGGGATACTATGTGTGAATCGCACCAAGGACTGCAGAAAGTCCTCTCAGTGTTTTGTTTTGTTCACCCCTGGGAAGGATAGTACACCTGTGTCTAAACAGTGCATGTCCAAATGCCTGGCACATTGTATTACGTTCTGTTATATGATATGGTAAGGAACTTCCTGGTGTGGTTTGTGGTCATTCCACCAGAGGTTTTGTTTTAGAAATGTTTCTGCTGCTGTCATTTGTGCTGCAGCCATGTGGGGCACTGTCCACACCTTCACTAACTATTACAGCCTGGACATAGTCTCTCATAGATGAGCAGGTTTTGACCTTGCCATGCTATAAAGCCTGCTGTTTTGAATCAGACTGTACCAGCCTCCTAGTTAGCTTTTGGGACTGCTTGAGACTCATTCCAGGTGTGGCTTAATAGAAGAGATATCGTGGAAGAAGATAGAACAGTTATACACTTACCGTAACAGTAGACCTTCGAGAGAATCTCTTCCATTAGGTTATGTTGTCCCTCTGTTCATCCGCCCTTCTCTTATTTAGGACAGGTGGCATCACATATTTCTACATTATCCTAATACATGACTGTCGTGTCCAGCACCATTCCTCACCTGATATGCTTGCATTTGGTTTGATCTCTTGGTTCCCCAGAAATGGAGGTACTCAGAGTCTAATCTGCAGCAGAGAACTGAGGAGAGATGAGGCCACTCGTGTTTATGTAGATGCTGACAGATGACATCATCATGGACAGTCTCCTGCCAGTGCAAGTTTCTATGTGGTCCTGGTGTTGATGTGGGTATAGTTCCAAAGGTGTGGCCTAATGTAAGAGATTGTCTTGAATATCTACTGTTATGGTAAGTATGTAACTGTTCTGTCTTCCTGAATATCTTCTCCATTGATTACCACACCCACCTACCATCCTCAAGACTCACTACAATATTGTTCTGCTTTTTCTGGACATAAAGTCTCCACCACTCATTCACCCTAATAGGACTATGATAGAGACGCTAGGACCGAGTGGGAGCCAAACTTCTTCAGGAGGGACAGCACTGAGGTAGGGCCGCGAGGAGCAGCGCCGTGAGATCAGCTCACGCCATATAGGCTACCTTAGCACCTACCCTCCAACCACCTCAGTTTCTTTTTTTTCCACCATTGAGTGTGCTTCAGTGACGACGTCGCTCGCCCAAGAGTCAAATCTTCACGTCTGTTCGACAGCAGCATTTGATTAGTTATTAGTTTGTAGTTTTTGTTCGATTTTAGTTTTAAAAAAAAGTCCGTTTTGTTCAACGAAAGAAGTCTTCTGCAGCCCACCTTCAACGGAGTCGACCATGAATGGGGCCAGTGAGACCTTGCTTGAAAGCTGTGATCTTCCTGGACTGTCTCCATCACTCATTCACACTACTGGGATAGTGCCGGAGGCGCTAGGACCAAGCAGGAGCCAAACATTTTCAGAAGGGTCGGTGCAGAGACAGGACCACGCATGCATGGCACCACAAGACTAGCTCACGCCTGTGTAGGCTGTCTCGGCGTCGACCCTCCAGGCTCTTCAGTTCCTTTTCTCCCGCCGTCAAGTGTGCTTGGATGTCGACATCGCTCGTCTGCAGGAGTCAAAGTTTTCATCTATACGACATCAACTTTTAGCGTTTAATTTAACATATTAGTAGTAATTTCTGATTTTATGAACAAGAAAAGAAGATTATGAAGAAGAAAAAAAAATTATTGTCTGCCATCAATGGAGTCTTCCTTAGACAGTAGCGGTGACAGTAGGAAGACTTGGTTTGAAAGTTGTTATGGCAGAGGGGCTGTGTCCAGTCCACCGCCCTTGATAAATGGGGAGGGGGGTCCAACTACGGACAGTCCTGTGCTCGGGGTCGGGGGGGACAGTCCACCGAAGCACGAATCTAGCGGTTCTGGGGATCCAGCTCGGCTTAACCTCAAGCTGTTCTCCCTCACTGGGGGAAGAAGAATTTGTGCCACTGGAGGTTGCCCTTTGGTATGTCTGCGCGAAGACTGTTCGTCGGGAGGGGCGATAGGCCTGAACTGACTTTGGTGGGTTCCCCTTGGCCCTTCTCCTAACGGCCGCATTCTTGACTCCGGATTCCCATGTCTATCCTCATTGGAGCTCCGGTGAACAGTTTCACCTCTGGGCCACTCCTGTGGAGCAGGGGGTTTGACTTCTTCCAGTTTTCCTGGCTGTGTTCCATTGGACCGGAGCCGGGTCGATTGGATCAGGATGAGCGCGGTGCCCTCTTGGTGCCTTCACCATCGTGTCGACCCCTCGTGCCTACCCCCTCTCCCTTTTCAATGTAGTGGGCCAGCACAGGCATCACCTTTTTCCTTCTCCCCTTCTTCTCAGGATTTCCACTGGCATTTTCCTGCAGCGCCGTGTCTTGGTGTCTTGGTCAGTTCTGTGCTTTGGTGCCGTGGCTTGGTGCCTTGGTCCGCGCTGTTCCTTGGTCAGTGCCATGCCTCGGTGCCTTGGCTGGTGCTGTGCTGCGGCGCCATCGTCGGCACCGTGGGTCGAAGCCATCACTCTGTGCGGCGCTGCGGGGGCTGTTGTTGCTGCTATTGGTTGCCAGCGCTGCTGGTGGTGCCGTGGGTGTCTCGCAGAGCCATGGGTGGAGCCAGGTAGCCGCAGTTGGCACCGTGCACCCGTGGGTGTTGCCAAGCACCCACAGGTGATGCCAAGCACCCGCAGGTGGTGCCATGAGCACCCAGCGGTGCCATGGTACCATGGGTGTCAGGGGTGCCTTCAGGTGCCATTGCTGCATGGGTGCCAGGGGTGCCTGCAGGTACTGCCGCGGGTGCCTTCGGGTATCGCCCAGGTTGGCATAGGCACTGCTTGGCTCCGTTCCCCCCAGGATTTTTAAAATGTTAGCCACTGTGGCTAAAGTGACCCCAGGCTGTTTAGCCACTATGTGAAATCATGAGCCACACCACAATATACACTGCCAAATTAGTTATTCTAAACCACGTACTATGCTATTGCTAAAAATGGCATGAACAGAAGGTTTTAGCCTCTGTGGCTTGGGTAACTTTAAAAATTGTTAGAAATTTTAGCTACATGCTTAAAACATTCGCTGGTGGCGACGTGGCGAGTGGCTAGCGGGAACATAGCTTGTTGCCCTCCTGTGTCACGAGTGATGCTGGTACCGCAGGGGTGCTAGTGAGTGCTGTCTGGCAGAACTAGTGACACATTTTCCTTCTACATACTTCTTCTCCGCAGAACTTTTGGCGGGATGTTTTCCGTATAATGAAGTCCTGTTCTGCGGATTATTTTTTCCACACATCTTAGTGAGTGGCGGTCTGCGTGGGATCTTGTGACATTCAGTGGTTTTCTGCTGATGGAACTCTGCTGTACTGTTCTGTCAGCGGAATCTCTCATTCCACTCAGCACTTTCTCGGCTCTCTACGTGGTATCAAGCTCCTCGACATCCTTCCTGGTGGCGGAGTCTCTAGTGGCTCTGTCCTAGACCTCCCTTAGGGGTCCTTCTGGGGTAGAAGTGCACCTAGATGAGTCTTTCCCTGTCTTTCTGGTCAGTAATACAATGGATGACTCATTTTATATACTGAAGGGCACATCCTCTCTATCATCAGAGTCCGTGATGGAAGATCTTTTCAGTAGTTCCTCAGTGATGAGGTCCACTATAGTATTTCAGACTGCATCCGTGGACCAGACACTTCTGCATCTAGACTTTTTCAGTCGTCAAGACAATTCCACTCTGTGGAACATTCTAATTTAATGGTCTGCAGCCGCTCAGGCTCTTCCGCTCCTTTGATAGGGGTGTATAGCCCCCTTGTGATATTGCACCTTCGGTGGCTTCTTCGGCACAGGTGGTTAACACCTCAGATGGAGGACATCTTCGTCATATTTGTATCAGGCAATCCTTGCGAAATAGCAGCCTGAAAGCCTTGTTAGGCTTGGACTAATGGTAAAAAAAGAAAATTTATCACAACACAGGGCCTAGCCAAAATTACCCGATACCACCCATTTGGATCTGATCAGGTTCTGTCTCAGCCTCCTGAGGCATTCATCTCTAGAATACAGTAAAGAGTACCTGACTTCTTCTACCCCTAAGGGGAGTCTGATCCAGCCGTGTTATGGGCCATCTCTTTTCCAAGAGAGATTGCTTTTATTCAGAGACATTTCCTAGACCTAGGCGACTGCCCAGTGTGTTAATCCCCCTTTTTTAGCAGGCTTCCTCTCTTGAGCAGAGCCTCGCAGCAACAGAAGTGACTCTCCAGCGAGTCGGAACTCAGGTTCCTGCTTTCTTGCTTGCTTCCACTTAACAGATGACATACTCCTTTCTTGACCGTAGGTCAAGTAGGTCTTTTTTCTGATGGCTTCTCAAATATTCACACCTTCGGTTCCTGCGCTCTGGTCCCATGCCAGTCACTCACGAAACTATCTTCTCCAAGTGTGTGACGGAGCTGTGATGTTTGTTTTTCAGCAAACAAACTAGAGTCCTTTCCTACTCCCTTCAGGATGGCCGGAGTGAGTTGTGCCTCACTGCATTGAGTCACTTCTGCCGCTATTCAAACACTTTAAATGAATGGTTAGCCATAACTTGGTCCTGCTGCATCCCTCCTCGACGCACATCCGCCTTTATTTGCCTTACAAATCCAGCACCTGTTTTTTTCTGTCGGAATGTTTTTTCGCAGTGGACACGTCCTCCTGTACACTTTTACTCTCTTCCCTGAGTTCAGAGACTGCTACTACAGTTGTACACAAGGGCAGGATGATTCCTTTTGGAACATAAAGTGGGTAGGATCTGGTTCTACTAGACCACCAAAAGAGGCTTCTAAATCGTGCTTTGGCCTTCCATCAGGAAGGTTTCAATGACTAGGTGAAGAACATTCTCCTTGATGGGCTAACCCCACCGGGACCTTCTTTTGTTCACCAAGTAAGGGGTTTGAGTGCTCCTGGACTTGTTGTTTGCAGGTGAGCCATACTTGGTAGTGGGGGGTTTCCATCTGCGCTTTTCGGTCTACCATGAACCAGTAGACTTTACTCCCAGCTTTTTCAGTTCCTGAAGCCTTTTTACGTTAGATTAATATATGTCTTTGACACTATTATTTTTGGTCCTAGACCAAATTGTGTGGCTGGGTTCTCGCTGCTCTCCTAGAGTCGTTGCGGTTTTCTGACAAAGTTTAATTTTGTGTCCATTGTAGTCGTCTGCGAAGTGGTGCGTTACACTGCTTATCTTGTAAGCACTATGTTCTAGATGCTCTCTCGAAGGCAGCTGTTTTTAGTAGCAGGACAGTCCCTGGCTGTCCTTTCTGTGTGAACCCTATCCACTACCACCATACTCAGGGTTGTTGTTTTAGCTCGGTACTCTCCCACTAGTGTGAATGAGTGATGGAGACTTAGTCCAGGAAGATATGGAAATTACGTACTTACCATAATTGTTAATCTTCTTGGACAGTCTCCATCACTCATTCACATGCCCACCCACCATCCTCTGGGTTCACTCGTTTTCTTTCCTGGTCTTCATGGTCCTATGGGTCAGGCTGCAAAGACATTGTTCTTTGACCTTTCTGGCAAAGGCCATCTGGGCCCTCTCAGGCCCAGAAAGACAGGATAAGTTATTTCATTAGTTACGCTGCACCTCCTCAGTCGAAAAGGTACTGAGGTGGTTGGAGGGTTGACGCCGAGATAGCCTACACAGGCGCGAGCTAGTGTCGTGGTGCCATGCATGCGTGGTTCTGTCTCGGCGCTGACCCTTCTGAAAATTTTTGACTCCCGCTTGGTCCTGGTGCCTCCGGTGCTATCCCACTAGTGTGACTGAGTGATGGAGACTGTCCAAGAAGATCAACAATTATGGTAAGTACGTAATTTCCATTTTCCTGGAGCTGGTCTACAGAGGTGGGGTCTTACTACAAGCAGTTCAGTGCTCAGGGGGATGGACGGTCCTCCCAAAAGCATAAAAGGAAGCGGCCCCATTCTCAATCTTCATCAAGGACTCGGCACCGCTCGACTTGAGTTCCTTCCGGGTCGAAGAAGAAATGGTACCACTCGAGGTCGCCCTCTGGTATGTCTGCACAGCAGTCATCGGTAGCTAGGGACAGGGGTCTGACTCCGACTCCTCTCGGGTCTTCTACGGCCTCTGTTCCTGGTGGCTGACATCCTCGACTCCGTAATCCCTCCCCACCTACTGGAGGGTCCTCTGGTGAGCAGTTATGTCATTGGGACACTCTTTTGGAGCAGTGGGTTCAGCAGTTGTCCTGCCTATTTGAGTCTGTGGGACCGTCTCCGGGGCCTTCGGGTCTAGGAGTTTCAAGCCTATGAGCAGGGCAGTTGAGGCTTCCTAGTTGTGCGGCGCCTTCTCCAGTGCCATCAATGCCGCACTCTGGTGCTTTTCCCCCCTCATATATCTGTGGCGCAGGAGCCAGCACCGGTACCATTTTCTCCTACTGATTTTGTCAGATCTTTCTCCTTGGCTATGAGAGTTGGATTGGGGTTCTTGGGCATTTGTGCGACACCGAGGGTGGTGCCGCTTTCGACTCCGGTCTTTGCAGCAACATGCCCAGTGCTGCTCCCTGGGCCAGTGCCATCTTCTGTCTCGGCGCTGCACTCTGTGTCAGCACCGTCGGCGCATTCAAGGGCTGCCTAGGGCACTGGGTTTTTCAACTCCAATTCATGGAATGCCTCTTCCTCACTTTCCTCCCTTTCCTGTATATCCTATCCCTCCAGGGCTAGTGGGAGATGACATTGAACCTGATCCTGATCTTGATCAGGAGAAGACTTTGACAACTATTCTTCTCTCAAAGCGGCCAATAATCCCTCTCCTTCGACAGAGCATCTGGTCGAGGACCTTTCCTTTAAGTCTCTGCTTAAGAACATGAATTCCACTCTGTCTTTCTCTCTCTCTCTCTCTCTCTCTCTCCAGATTTCAGAGATTGATCCAGGGAAGTTGCTGTGGTTGCAGTATCTGCACGTTCCGGGTATTCCTGTGGAATTGACTCCTGTGGTGCAGCCCTCTTTTGAGACACTTTCACAAATGGTGTGGGATAAACCGGCACTTATTCTTTCTGTAACTAAATCCATAGACAGGAAGCACGCCTCCAAGGATCGACTAATCTGGCCTCTCAAGCCTCCATAGTTGTCTTGGCAGAGAATGACAAGGCCATCCTTCCTCAGGAATCCACAGCTTGTCCAGTGAACAAGGAATCCTGTAAGATTGATACCTTGGGGAAGCAAGTTTTCGCTGCCTCTACCCTGGGTATTTGCATTGCTAGCTACCAGGGTTATTTCTCTCAGTATGAGTATACCCTCTGGCATTCACTCAAAGCTGACGTGGAAGCTCTTCCAAAGTCTGATGTTAACTCAGAGCTTCTCCAGACCATAACTAGAGGCATTGAGTCCAACAGTCAGCAACTTAAGGCTGCTATGGACGCCTTTGACATTGCTTCTAGAGCAGCAACAGCTGGTATTTGCACCCAATGCCACTCTTGGTTTACGCACATCGGGATTCACAAATGATGCCCAACAAAGAGTTATGAGCTTACCATTTGATGGAATTTATCTGTTTGGCCCTCAGGTCGAGCAGGCACTCGAGGCCACACAGAAAACTAGAATGGCTATCAAGACTGCCAGGCCACCCTCTGCTGCCCCTCAACGGGGCGGGAGCCGTCAGCAATTTCATAACTGCCAGTCCTTTCGTGGCAAAGGCAGAGCAGGCTTCAACAGAAATCAAGCCCCTCAGCCACAAAAGAAAATGCAGCAGAAGGCACAGGGCCCGAAAGTGCCTAGTGCTACCCCCTGAGACTTCAGCCCAAGTCTCACCTCAGCTGCCCGAGGGGGACCCTTCCTCAGCAGTAAGAGGGCATCTGACTCTGTTTTACAACCAGTGGAAGTTAGTCACATCAGACAAATGGGTGCTCAGGATAATCTGCAAGGGCTACACTCTAAGTCTTTCAGAAACCCCTCTGGATCATCCACCCAAACGCAGCCCAAGCTGTCTTGTCTGTCAGTCAGACCTTCTTGCTTCCGAGATTCAAAGCCTTCTGAACAACAGAGCAGTAGAAGTAGTTCCGCAGGATCAATGGAACACAGGCTTCTACTACCATTACTTCCTAGTTCCAAAGAAAACAGGCAGCATGCGCTCTGTTCTCAATCTAAGGAAATTGAACAAATTCCTTTGCAAGGAAAAATTCAGGGTTACAGTATATCACTTGGTACACTTTCACCTCTGATTCATGAAAACGATTGACTAGCCTCTCTGGACATGCAGGATGCCTACCTACATGTTCCCATACATCCAAACCACCACAAGTATCTCTGATTTGTGGCATTGGGTCAGCACTACCACTTCAGAGTCCTGCCCTTTGGGCTATCCTCAGCACCTGGAGTCTTTACAAAGTGCATTGCAGTTCTCACAGCACAACTCAAGAAGCTCAGAATTCAAGCGTTTCCATGTCTGGACGACTGACTACTAGCAAGCCCCTCCAGACATGAGACACAGGAAGCCATGGCTACAGCTTCCAAGTTCCTCATGTCCATGGGAATTCTGTTGAATCTAGGAAAATTATAACTACAACCCTCCCAACAGCTCCTCTTCATAGGAGCCCTTCTGGATACCTCCAGTGCAAAAGCCTTTCTTCCAAAGGATAGGAGGAGCAATATCCTTTCGATGGCCCACTTCATCAGAGAGTACGGCTCAGTATGAGCCCTCTTGATGCAGCAGATGCTGGGCGTCATGGCATCTTCAGTGTTCACAGTGCCCTTGACTCATCTTCATATGAGGACTACTCACTGAATGCTCAGTATTCAGTGGTCCCTGACCACACACCCCAGTCCTTTCACATCAAGGTAATGGAACCTCTCAAGCGAACACTCACCTGGTGGACTCAAGAGGACAACCTTCCAAAAAGTTTCCCCTTTGCTCCACTGGAGACCCAGATCATCTTCACCACAGATGCTTCCCTACTTGGATGGGGAGCTCACTGTCAGGATCTCCACACCCAGGGTCTGTGGAATCAGGACGAATCTCAACTCCACATAATTGTCCTGGAAATGAGAGTGGTCCTGTATCCTGTCAAATCCCTGAAGGACTTTCTCTGTCTCAAAATAATTATCCATCAGACAGACAACAAAGCAGTAATGTATTACATCAACAAACAGGATGGGGTGCACAATCTTATCCCCTGTGCAGGGTATGACAGAAATGGGAAGGAAGGAGTTAAGGGTGGTTATGTAGTTGGCATTTTTTTTAGCAGTCTGAAAAAAAACACCCACACACACAAGCTGGAATTCCATAAGCTGAAATTCCACTGTCCTCTGCTTCTGGCAAGGTGGGTCATAAATCTCAGAGTGGATAAGTCCACACACAGACTCACAGTTTAAATGGATTGGATCATTCAAATACAAACCTAAGGTTAAGGATGAATATTAGTGGACGCTGATAGGTGTGCAATCTGATTGGGACAATTAAATACATACATGGTAGATGGTTGGTGCATTCAAAGGGGATAAAGAATCTCCTATTCTCAAGAGAGTATATAAGATGCTGAAAGACAGTGAGGAGGGTTGTTGTTGGTTTTCTGGGCGTTGCTGTTGGAGCTGGAGGGAGAAACATAAGCTTGGAGCCTACTCTTCTAGCTATGTCTGTGGGAGCTGGCAGATAGCATAGGGTCCAGTGTCTCTTGAAAGAATAGGGAAGGGTAAGTTTAATACTAGCATATCTCAGTAATAGCCTTTTTCTTTTGCCATCTGTTATTTAAAACTATTGTTTATTTTTGCTGTATCAGTGTTATTCTCTTGTGTTGAAAATAGATATCCTGTAATGCTCTTTTCACTTTCTGTTAAGTAAAAAGCTGTTTATTTACTCAACAGTTGTGATTGTGATGTAATTTTTCTAAGGTAATACACGGTTTACACTGGCTGAGGTAAACTCTGTTTAGCATCCGCCATCTGAGAGAGACACACTACCGGACTTTGATCTGTGTAATTGCACATTTGACTATGCAGTTTTGTAAACTTGGGAGATTGGCACTGGGTGAACCCAGCTGGAGGCAGCGAATACCCGAGGACAGACACCTCTCTAAAAGCGGTTCCAGCCCAGAGAGAGAGAGAGAGAGAGAGAGAGGTGGGTTGTCACACAGGGAAGCAATGAGAGTGTGGGAATGGTGTCTAGAATTGAAGCCCTGATCCAGGCAATGTACCTACCAGGAGCCCAGAACGATCTAGTGGATCATCTCAGCAGAACAGAGGTGGATCCTCACGAATGGTCTTGTGATGTAAATGTCGTGTAATCACTCTCCGAAGAGTGGGGCACGTCAGACATGGACCTTTTTGCATCCCCACTCAACACAAAACTGCCTCTATTCTGCTCCAGAAATCCAGAACCTGGCGCTTTGTCAGGATGCATTCAGACTGCAGTGGACAAGACGCTTTCTGTACGCATGTCCTCCTCTTCCCTTAGTTCAGAGGGTGCTGCTCAAGCTGGAGGCACAAGAGGGCAGAATGATCCTCATCGCCCCATTCTGGCCTCGTCAGATTTGGTTTCCATTAATTAGCTGATTATCAGAAACTTCACCAAGACAGCTTTCACTGCAAATGAATCTGCTGACCCAGGGCCCAGTGGTCTATCCCAACCTGAGATCCCTTCACCTCCATGCTTGGCTCCTGAGGATATAGAAGTGGGTAGATCTGCTGTCCAATGGAGAGTCTCAGACATTCTTCTTGCAGTGCGTAAGCCAGCTACTAAGAAAACATATACAGCAAAGTGGAAGCAATTCTCTATTTGGTGTGCAAAATTCTCCCTGGATCCCTTTCCTTGCCCTCCAAACAAAGTCCTGGAGTATCTTCTAGACCTGTCTAATACAGGACTACAATACTCAACTGTGAAGGTCCATCTCTGCTTGATCTCAGCTTATCACGAGCCTATACACATGTATTGTTTATAGCTCAGTTACCCTTGGTTAAGAGATTCCTGAAAGGAATTCTCCACACTAGGCCACCGATCAGGAGACTGGTAGACGCCTGGGATATTAGCCTGATGCTAGATATGCTCATGCGTAAACCTTTCAAGCCCCTAGCAACATGTGAGCTGAAGTTTCTGACCTGGAAGACCACCTTCCTCATAGCCATTACCTCTGCTTGCAGAGCGTCTGAAATACATGCCTTGGTCACAGACCCTCCTTACATGGTATTTCATAAGGACAAGGTGGTTCTTCGAACCCACCCTAAATTTCTGCCCAAAATGGTCTTGGAATTTCATGTGAACCAGCCTTTGGGTCTTCTGACTTACTTTGCGAGCTTCCAGAATGAGGGAGGACGTAACCTACATTCTTTGGATATTAAGAGGGCCTTGTGTTTCTACTTAGATAGAACTAAAGAGATCCACAAGTCAAAGCAACTCTTTGTCATTCAGCATGGACAGGCTGGGTCGGCCTGTTGCTATTAGATGTAGTTTGGCATGGCTAGTGGCATGTCTTCATTACTGCTATTCCGTAGCACAGGTTAAGGTGGAAGGCAGGGTACAGTGTATGCCCATTCTACCAGAGCGGTAGCAGTATCTCTGGCAGAAATATATGAAACGTGCCCATTGCAGACATCTGAAATGCAGCTACTTGGAGCTCCATGCATATGCTTGTGAAGCACTATGCTTTGGGTGTCCATGCCCGACAGCATAAATCCTTTGGCAGGAAAATCCTCAATGGGCTTCTGTCCTAAGTGCGCTCCTCTTTCCTGCCGCCCTTCTTGGGGGATTAGTTAGCTCGGTACTCTCCCATTAGGGTGAATGAGTGGTGGAGACTTTATGTCCAGGAAGATATGGAAATTACGTACCTACCGTAATTCTTGATCTTCTTGGACAAAGTCTCCACCACTCATTCACATGCCCCCCCACCATCCCCCAAGCTCGCTCACTGTTGTTGGTCTTCACTTCCTCGATGGCTGGGCTGTGAAGACTCTGTGGTGTTGACACTTCTTATACGGGTCATTCCGACTATCTTATGTCCGACATAGGTTAGTTTCACTGGTTAGTTTACGCTGCACCTCCTCAGTAAAAAAAAATACTAAGGTGGTTGGAGGGTTAACGCCAAGGTAGCCTATACAGCGCGAGCCGGTCTCGCGGCACCACTCCTCATGGCCCTACCTCAGTGGTGGCCCTCCTGAAGAATTTTGGCTTTCACTCTGTCCTAGCACCTCCAGTGTAGTCCCGTTAGGGTGAATGAGTGGTGGAGACTTCGTCCAAGAAAATCAAGAATTACAGTAGATACGTAATTTCCCATTTATGGTCTTCACCGCTTTATACTTGGTTTTACTGTGATGACACTGTGTTACTAGGTTTTGTTTCCCTTCTTACATGGGCCATCTGGGCTATCTTATGCCTATTGGTTTGGTGCACAGGTTGCTTGTTAGCTTCATGCTGCTCACCTCTTCAGTAAAAAAATGCACTGCAATGGCTGAGGGCCAGCTTTGCTACATACCAGCAAGTGCCTGTGGTGACATGTGCATGGGGCCTGCTCTTGCCACCAGCCTTGCAGAACTGTTCTGACTCCTGCAGGGTTCTAGCACTTCTGGCAGGGACATATTAGTGATAATCTATGGAGAAGATGTTCAAGAAAATCAGCAGTTATGGTAAGTATGCAACTTTCGTTTTTTTGCAAAACACTGACCACATCAGCAACACTCAAATCTGATAACACTCAAAAAATAATGAATTTTGGAGCATACTGTTTCTTAATAACTGAATAGATTTGCAGGAAAATAGGCTATATACCCTATAGACTTCATCTGTACCTGCTGCTCTTCCTGCCTTGAAGTCATGATCATTTGCTGGAACATCACAACCTGTTGCCCTCCAAATTTATTATAATGTTATAAGTAGAATATTGTGACATCAAGGCAGGAAAACAAGTAGGAATAGATTCAGTCTGAAAGTGCAGGGAGACAGCTTTCATGTACATGCCGTCAGTACAAAAATAGAATGTCCAGAAAAACAAATTATTTTGTGTAACTGATTTCTGCTGATGCCAACTGAGAATATTGTGCTAGACATAAAAAAAAAAAAAAACTAATGAGATGAGCAGCCCAATGCACAGTTGGAAAGTGTTGAGGTGTGAAATAGGTTGCAAGAAGCCACCCCATTGTGCTTCCACACTTTGAGACTATACAGAAAAAGTAGTTCTTAGTCGCAGGTGGGAGTAATCCCCCTGTGACTAGGCGTCAATGCAAATTAAGTTGCAATATGTTAGTGAGTACAAACCATTTGCACCACATAATATACTTGTTAGTGATCATCAAGGAGGTCTGTGCATGATGTAGTGCCAATCATATGGTACTATACCATGTACAGACCCCGTGGTACTGTCACTACTTCCTTAGTCATCCCATCCCTGCCTTCTTAACCTGCCCCTTTATAGCCACTTCTGGATTGGAAAATGGGCTTTTTATTTCCTGGGCTCCGACTGACTGGTACCCCGTGGGAGGGACACTAACTTTCAAACAGACACACAGGAAATAAAAAGTTCCAACCTGCCATACCTATCTGTGAAACTGGTATCCCTGTACCAGTTTGAATTTTAAATCTCAGTAGCCGCCATTTTTTTCCACTCACTAAGCGAGACAAAAGACTGAGTCAGCCCCACCACACACACATACACACACACAGACATGCACGGGCGATACAGTCCCCTGGTACACAGTAGTTTTGTTTAAATTTAGCTCCATTGTACCTTATTTCAGGTACGTCTCTGACTGCTCACTCCTCCCAACAGCCGACAGCTCTATTAACACTGTCCTTGTCCTCCAGCCGATTTTCTATTAAGTAACAGCGCTATCTCAGCGCTGCTAGAACCAGCTTTTCCAGCTCACCCAGGCTGCACTCCCACTCTGTTAACCACAATCTGCCACTTTTGTCATATATCTCAGAAAATAATAAAAAAATAAGTTTTCTTTTAAAATTACTAACACTAGCACGTCGCATGCGCAACACTATGGACAGCACTTCCATAAGTCCCTGACTCACCCCAGCTCCACTCCTGCGCCACAAAACATTAACAGATCTGTTCTTTTATTTTGTTAAACAAAAATCAAGTCCTGTTAATTTCAATAATGCCATTACCTCTCAGTTCTACAGACGTTTTCCCCAGTTGCCTGATCACACCACCAGTGTCCCAAAGTAAAAAATGAATACAAGTAAGCATGATGAGTGGGTTATACTGCGGCCTCACAAAGAAAAAAAAAAAAAAAACTGGAACAAAGTGAGCTGGGGGAGGAGGGGTGATGGTTCAAGAGCCAAGGAGGGACATGCTGTACACTGCAGCAAGAAAACAGTAAAACAACTGTGAAAGGCTGCACTGCCCTCTACTGGTAGGTATTGGTAAGGATACGAGTAAAGAGACTACTTTACTAACAAGCAAATTTAAGTTAATTTTTAGTCTTTTTTTATTATTTTTTTTTATTCTTAAATATTACAAAAAAATTTTACATATAGCCCATTTTCTAAGCACAATAATACCCTCCATGGTGGGCAGTATTGTGCAATACCAGACTTTCCAGGGGCTTTAAGACCCGCCGCCTGCTGCATTGGGCCTCATTATGCCCCTAGGCAGTCTGGTATTACCCAGTACCACCCACCCTGTAGAATATTATTGCTTGCCAATGTTTATCCCCAGCTGGTTCAGTGCCCACAGTCCTTCTTTAATCCATGGTATCCATGGAAGCCCCTCCCTAGCTATGTTCCTCTATGCTGCTAAAAAGATATTCTAGCCTCATGGTGCTCTCCCATCTCCCGCCAGTTCTAACCTGGGGTGCCATAGAGTTATGACACTCTTAACACCTGGGGCTTTGTATTAACTATAAGGGTCTCGAACCCTAAAAATAAGCATAAACAATCCAATTCTGAATTCCATATGATGTCATTTTGCGAACCTCCCAACGTTCGACTGTGCAAACTTTGACTATCGAACCATGTTAAATTCACCAAAGTTCTCTTAATGGCAGGCTAGTTTGTGCTGTTTTGACTATTAAATAGCATTAGGAAATGGGCTAAGCAAGCAATAACACACAACGAGGTGTGGGTTGTCGCCTGATAAGGGCACACCCAGGTGTATTATAAGGCATCAGGATCTTGTATAGCAGGGTTACTTTACTTTTTTATTCACTTTTGTTTTCTTTTTCTAGTTTTTTAAGGTGTGACCGATCGATTGCCCACTCAGTTTCAGGTTAGAGGGATTGTGTGTGCCGATGTCTGCTGTGGCAGGCTGTGGCAGTTACTATGATGTTTCTCGGCAGCTGCTGTATGAGCAGTTCTCTGATAGTCTCTGTCCCCCTCACCCCCAACACACACACACAAGATGCTGTACTAGGCTTTTTCTTTTGTGTGTGTGTGTGTGTATGTGTGTGAGAGCCAATAAATGAGGCAATGCAGACTGACTTTTTTATGATGAGTGGGAGTGAGCATGTCCCTCGCTACTCGCCGTATTTATGCTGCCGTTATACCGCTTCTGCTTTCCATGTTTCGGGAGCTCACTCTGAATTGGGAAAGTAAAATAAATTCTTCAATAAGTAACATTTTTGTAGGATGTGGTGGAGGACCAGTACAAGATCGGATGTGGTGAGTCCTGGAGGAGCGGGTATGAGTTTAATTTGAAAGCCGTGACATGCGCCAATCGCGATCCTCAGCAGATTAAATTGTGTTGCTGTTGAGATCAGTTACTGTTTTTTTTTTAAGATGGAAAACAAAAAAACAGTTTTCTTGTGCTGATGTGCAGTGTAAATGGTGGTGCAAGTAATAGATGTTGTTTTGCGGAACAACGGGAGGAACGGGCACTGGTGTGTGCTTGTCTGTGAAAGCTGTTTAAACCAGTGGCAGGTTATCAATATTTCCCTGCTGTGAGGTCGCCAGGGAAGAACAATGCCAGTTGGCATAGATATCGACTGATAAGGACATGGCTCGAAGGTTCTTTCAGCCAATCAGTTTAAGGCATTTTTTTTGACCCATTTTATAAAATGAAATAACATAATGAACTGGATTGACAAAGCAGACCAAATGGCAGGATGATGTAGTGGGCTACACATTGAGGGGTACTGGCTCTAAAAAGTGTGTCCTTTCAGTCAGTGCCAAACATGGACAATGCTAGTAGAAGACAAAAGTATGTGGCTTACAATGCTAAACAAATGGATGTAACTGTAAGACTTGTGTACTGTATGCCTACAAAACTTCAGTACAGAATTCCACACCGTAGGCTACCAGTTCCAAAAATCCAGTTCTTCACGTTCAGGGAATGGTTCTTCTTCCACTACCGTGTGTCCTGGACCACCAGCTTTACCTGTGTCTTCTTTATCTGCTGTTATTTCAGATGCTTGTTATTGTGTTTCTCCATGCTGTTTTGTGGCCTCTGTTTACCACCACTTTTCATCTTTTTTGATCTCTTATGTGCACCTGCCCCAAGTCAGACTCCCACTCGTTTCACTTCCTCCTCTTTCCCAGAACTGCTGCTGCTTTCACTTTTATTGGGTATATAATCACAATCTGTATCTCTGCCCCTAAACTCCACCAAATCACTTTGCTCCACATCCTGTGACCTCATCACTACCTGACAAACTCCTTTCTTTTTCCTTTTTCACAGCTGCATGGGCAGAGCCATGGAGATGTACTGCTATCATCAGAAAAAGGGGTCTGAATTCCTCTCCTAATGCTGCACAGCTTTTGTTCTTACAAGGGAGCGGAATGAAACCATAGCTGCATTCACTAAACTGTTTCCAGCCCCTAACTGTGCTGTTAGGAGAGGATGGAATCCTCCACTCACTGTAATGCGGAGTCTGCAGTGTAGTATCTCAGCTCAGGTTTCAGGTTTCACAATTCTTAATTAAAGGGGTACTGTCAGCCTTGACCCTCATTTTTTTTGAGAATTACATCAGTATGCCTCTATGCACACTCTGATCCCCTATGATGCACAGAATAGTCATAGATATGCCTTACAGCAGAATTCTTACCACTATTCATTTTTTTCAAGACTATCCACTTTCTTTCGGGTCCGTCTGCAAGTACCCCATCCCCCGGAAGCATAAGGTAGCCAAGAGAGTGCGTCTGACACTGATCGCCATCACGAACCCTGATTTTACGTATGCCTATGATGGCAAACTAAATACAGCATGTATCTTCTACTGCTGTACTAGACCTGCCCGTTTCTAAATAAAACCGAGCTCTGGGAAAGTTAAGAAAAGCTTTTAAAAGCAGTCACCGAAATCTCGTGCATGTGCAAAAGCGGGACACTCCCGTGCCTGTGCGGGATGTGTGTTTCATCCCGCTTTTGAGCATGCGCGAGATTTCGGCGACTGCTTTTAAAAGCTTTTTTTAACTTTCCCAACATAGAAACATAGAAATATAGACTTTGACGACAGATAAGGACCACTTGGCCCACCTAGTCTGCCCATTTCCCTACCTACAGGATAAGCCGCAGATCCTAGTCAGCTAACAGCCTATTTCTTCCCTCCCCCCACTAGAATTGCCTTATGTCTGTCCCATGTATTCTTGAATTCTCCCACAGTTTTAGACCCCACAACCTCCTCAGGAAGGCTGTTCCATGCATCCACTACCCTGTCTGTGAAAAATACTTTCACATTGCCCCTGAACCGCCCCCATCTTTAAATTGTGTCCCCTTGTTCTTGCATGTCTCTTTTTCTGAAAGATGCTGCCCTCTTGGACTTAGTTGATTCCACTGAGGTACTTAAACATTTCTATCATGTCCCCCCCTTCCTCCTTTCCTCAAGGGTATACATATTAAGCTCTTTTAGTCTCTCCTCGTATGGTTTCTCTTGCAGACCCTGCACCATTCTAGGTGCCCTCCTCTGGACTGCCTCTATCCTGTCTATGTCCTTGCAGAGATGGGGTCTCCAGAACTGGACACAGTACTCCAGATGGGGTCTCACCAACTGTCTGTACAGAGGGATAACAACTTCTGGTTTTCTGCTGGTGATGCCTCTCCCTATGCATCCCAGTGTATCCCCAGCTCTCCCTACTGCCTTCTCACATTGCTTGCTAACCTTAAGGTCATCTAATATGATTACCACCTGGTCCCTTTCCTTTTTTGTTACTACCTCTACCCCCCCCCCCATTGTGTAATCTTCCCGTGGGTTTTTGTTTCCCAGGTGCATTATTTTGCACTTCTTTGCATTGAATCCTAGCTGTCATACTTCCGACCATTCCTCAAACCTTGCCAAGTCCCTTCTCATCCTTTCCACACCTCCTTGTGTATCAACCCTGTTGCAGATCTTTGTGTCATCTGCAAAGAGGCATACTTTTCCTTCCAGTCCCTCTGCAATGTCACTTATAAAGACATTACAAAGGACTGGACCCAGTACTGAACCCTGTGGTACCCCACTAGTAACCCCTCTTTCTTCAGAGTGGACTCCATTTACAATTACCTTCTGTGTCCTGTTATCCAGCCAATGTTTTACCCAGGCTACCACCCTGGGACCCACTCCCAGGCTGGTTAATTTGACTATTAATATTTTGTGTTGGACTGTGTCAAATGCCTTGCTATAGTCTAGGTAGGCCATGTCCACAGCCCCTCCCTGGTCCACTACTTTGGTCACCCAGTCAAAGAAATCAGTTAGATTCGTCTGACATGACCTTCCCACTGTCAGCCCATGCTGTCTTGGGTTCTGTGCCCACTGGCCTCTAGGTACTCAACAGTTCTTTCCTTCAGAAGTGATTCCATCACTTTCCCTACCACAGAGGTCAAACTGACAGGTCTGTAGTTTTCTGCCTCTGTCTTGGTCCCACTTTTGTGAAGGGGAATCACATCTGCCTTCCTCCAGTCCTTGGGTACCACACCATCCTCCCATGATTTGTTAAAGAGGGTGGTCAGTGGTTTCACTAGTTCTCCCCTTCATTCTTTTAGAATTCTGGGGTGAATTCCATCAGGCCCCATTGCTTTGTCCCCCTTCAGTTTTAGGAGTTCTTTGAGAACCCTTTCTTCTGTGAAAGGACTGGGATCGACCCCCCTATCCAGAGTGCTTCTGTTAATTGGATTAGGCACCTCCCCCATCTCTTTTGTGAATACTGAGTAGAAATATTCATTCAGCATCCCTGCTTTTTAACTGTCCCCTCTGCCCACCCACCGTTCATTCTATTCAGCCTCACTATCCCTCCCTTTGTCTTTCTACGCTCCCTGATGTACCTGTAAAAGGTTTTATCCCCCTTCTTAACT
This sequence comes from Neoceratodus forsteri, assembly GCA_016271365.2. Taxonomy (NCBI): domain Eukaryota; kingdom Metazoa; phylum Chordata; order Ceratodontiformes; family Ceratodontidae; genus Neoceratodus; species Neoceratodus forsteri. The sequence continues at coordinate 185,130,692 of CM057459.1, read as the reverse complement.
GAGTTGGTTATCCTTTCCTCAGTTTGGGTCTTTGCTATTCTGACTTCCCTCCCTGCTTCCTTCTGCCTTAACTGGTACAGCTCTCTGTCCTGCTCCTTCTGTGTTTCCTTATACTTCCTGAATGCTCTTTTTCTCCCTGACTTTCCCCGACACCTCTTTTGAGATCCATAGTGGCTTTTTCTTTTGTTTTGATTTGTTTATTTGCTTCACACAAAGGCTTGTTGCCTCAGTGATGGCAATTTTGATGATTCCCCATTGTTGCTCCACCCCTTCTTCTAGCCTGTTTGCTAGTGCTTTTCTGAAACACTCTCTCCCATCTTGCCAAAGTCAGCCCTCCTGAAGTCCAGTACCCTCACTTTTGTATGGCTTGACTCTGTAGCTGAGTTTAACGTGAACCACACTGTTTGATGGTCACTTGTTCCCAGATGGCAACCCACTTCTAGGTCTGAGATCCTTTCACTGTCCCCATTTGAGAGTACGAGGTCTAAGATTGCTCCCTCATGTGTGGGTTCCGAAACTAGCTGTCTGAGGCATGCCACCTGTAGGGCATCGAGAATGGCCCTGCTCTTGGATGTGGCTGTAGCAAGTGTGCTCCAGTTAACATCTGGCATACTCAGGTCTCCCATCAACAGTATCTCCCCTTTCTCTACCATCCTAAGAATGCCTTCTATCATATCATTGTCCATTCCCTTCCCCTGACCTGGGGGTCTGTATACAACCCCTGTGCGGATTGTGGTGCCACTTCCAGTCTCCAATGTGACCCACAGTGCCTCCTGTCCTCCCTTTTTACTCTTTTGTTCAGTTGCTTTTATCCCTTCTTTTACATAGAGAGGTACTCCTCCCCCTCTTCTCCCCTCCCTGTCTCTCCTGTAGGTTATGTACCCTGGTATGTTAACATCCCAGTCATGGTTCTCTGTGTACCAAGTTTCTGTGACTGCTATGATATCCAGACATCCCTCTTCCATCAAGGCCACCAGTTCAGGGAGCTTGTTGCCCAGGCTATGGGCATTGGTACTCATTATCCTCCATTTCCTGATGGTCTTACCCATTTTTGCCCCATCCCTGTCCTTACTGCCTTTGTCACTTTCTCCATTTACCCCTGCCCTTCTCCCTATTGACATCTCTGTGTTGGTGTTCACTGCACTTACTACCGTGACTTTTTTTTGGGGGGCTAGGATTTCCCTGCTCCTTTCCAGTGCCTCTCCCCTTGGCTAGTTTAAATACTTGCCAATGAAGCATTTAAACCTATTACCTAGGATCCTGGTTCCCCTCCTGGACAGATGCAGCCCGTCATGCCAGTTTAGGCTTGCATCACTTGAGGTGGACCCCCAGTCCCCAATGAAGCCAAATCCCTGAGCTCTGCACCAGTTTTTCAACCACTGATTGAATCCCATGGTGTGGAGCACCCTAGCTTTTCATACGCCATAGACAGGCAGCACCTCCGAGAAGGTTATCATGCGTGCTACTTGTCTAAGGCCCCTTCCCAATTCCACAGACTCTTCCTGCACTGCTCTGATCCCTTTCTTAGACAACGCTCGTTTTTATTTAAAAACAGGCAGGTCTAGTACAGCAGTAGAAGATACATGCTGTATTTAGTTTGTGATCATGGGCATGCATAAAATCAGGGTTCATGCCGGCGCTCAGTGTCAGACGCTCTTTCTTGGCTACCTTATGCTTGAGGGGATGAGGTACTTGCAGACGGACCCGAAGGAAAGTGGATAGTCTTGAAAAAAACGAACAGTGGTAAGAATTCTGCTGTAAAGCATATCTATCTGTGCATCATAGGGGATCAGAGTGTGCATAGAGGCACACTGATGTAACTCTCAAAAAAAAAAAAAACGAGGGTCAAGGCTGACAGTGCCCCTTTAACAGCTCTCTGTGGCAAGGTGATTCAATCACAGACGTCTTTGTTATTGTCTTCCTTTTTCAAAAAAGTTCAACATTTGAAAGTCAACCATTAATATAAATAAAAGGAAAAATAACAATGTACCAGTTATCTGATAAGTTAATGAACCACACACGCATGCACGCATCTCTTTCCCCTTCGTCTCTCTCTCTCTCTCTGTCTCTCTCTCTCTGACACACACACATTCACACACGTGCTAGCTGTACTGACTGTATTCAAATGTGAATAACTTTAAAATGAAAAATGATAGCATGGTACTGTGAGCACGAAAGTTGTTCAGCACAAAAATACCTACAAAAAGAGTGGTGTTTCAGGGGCACTAGAGAGCACACCTACGAAGTGGCCGCATTTTTCCACTGCTCCCTGTATACAGCAAATTTAGAGTCTTAAAATAACTACTTAAAACCTAAAATTATATATGATCTTGGTATCATCAGCCAGAAGAATACCTGAGGAACACAAAGTAGAAATTCTAAAAGATGGGTCGCACTAATAAAGGAGCTCCAAGCGGATCGAAACTACCACCATCGACAGACCAACAGGCCCTAACGACAGCGACCATGAGTACAGCTCCTGATCCCCCCTTGAAAGCGCTGCAATTATCAATGCAGGCCATTGATGAAAAAGTCAGAGCCATTTTGCAGTGTATAGGAGAACAAGATGTCAAGATCGAGCTGGCAACTAAAACAGCTACATCGGCTGAGACTCAGGCAAATAAAGCTCTTACTGTTACCACAAAATTGATGCATGAAAATGCACAACTCAGATACCGACTAGAGGCATTAGAAAATGCTCAGCGTGCCTCCAACCTTCGGATAGTGGGCATACCGGAGAACAAAGATGACCCCGATCCCCTTACCTTTCTGAAAGCCTGGCTCCCTGAGACTCTTCATTTGGAACAAGACTGGGAACAGCATTTTCATCGGGCCTACAGAATCTCACCGCAAGTGGCAGGAGCACAGAGGGACTTACTTCGAACTATACTTCTGGTAACTGACGGGGTGTTGACTAGAGACTGTGTCCTGCAGGCAGCTCGATCGGCGGAGCGGTTGAATTGTGATGGCCAAACAGTTCATATTTTCCTGGATTTATCGTATGCCACCAGAGCCAGGTGAAAGCAGTTTGATGGGGTTCGTGCGAGGTTGAGGAGCCTGGGAGTGGTACATTTGCTGTTGTTGCCAGCGCGGCTAAGAATTTTTTATGGTGGCCGTACTTATCAATTTACGGACCCGGTGGAGGCAGGAAAGAGGACGGAGCTTATACAAAGGGAGTTTGAGGCTGCACAAGGGTCTAGAATAGATGACCACAGTTCCGATGAGTCAGAGGTGACTACTTGAATGACACTGGACAGATTATAAACTGGTATAAGGGATGCAATCCAGTTCTTGATAAATGGCAGCGGTGTAAATTAACATGGCCATAGAAAAGTAGTTAACTAATTTTAGAACTGTTTTTTGGGAGTTTGTGCAAATGCTAAAAATGTTTGGACAACTGTTTCAGGGAAAGGGTCATATCAACGTGTATGTTGAGGAAATGCATGATGGAGGGTTTTTGATAATACTAAACTGACCACCTAAGTTCAGTAGGGTGCAGCCATCCATATTATTTTATTTCATTTAATGCACAACTTCTGTTTGGATTTCCCCCCATATGCTTAACCGTTAGTTGCTTAGATTACTGGTGACTAATCCATATGATGGATCCTGAATATTATGTTGATGTCTGGCAAACGGATGATACTTTGTATTGTATTCACTAAATGCAATAAATATAAAGTTCAAAAAAAAAAGAGTGGTGTTTCATTTATAGCTACCTTTTATTTTTGTTCTAGAATTGGCAAAAAAAACAGCAGAAAATTCAATCTTTTGTTCACTTTTTCGTCAAACAAAATAAATAACTTTAAAACGAAAAATTATAGCATGGTACTGTTTGCACGAAATTTGTTCACCACAAAAATATCTACAAAATGAATGGTGTTTCATTTATAGATACCTTTTAGTTTTTTTATAATTATCAAAAAACAAGTAGAAAATTCAGATTTTTTTTTTCACTTTTTCAACAAACAAATGCAAATAATTTTAAAACAAAAAAATGATAGCATGGTACTGTGGGATCAACATTTGTTCGGCACAAAAATATCTACAAAATGAGTGTTTTTTTTTTTGTTCACTTCTTCAACAAATAAATGCAAACAACTTTAAAACAAAAATGATAGCATGGTACTGTGAACATGAGATTTGTTCAGCACAAAAATATCTACAAAATGAGTGGTGTTTCATTTATAGATACCTTTTAGATTTTTTTATAATCAGCAAAAAATGGCAGGAAATGAAATTTTTTTCACTTTTTTGGAGGTATGGCATAAATGGAATATGCTACCTTCTTACTAGAAATTTGTTGATGCTCTTTTCTTCTTGCACCAGTTGACCTGATGAGATCACTCGGTACTTCACCACTCATGATGTCTTTGGGTCAGTCAGCACTTGAACAAAAAATATCAACAATATTTCCAGTGGGGGGGCAGCATATCCCTTATATATTCTTTGCAAAAAATCTCTGTTAATGCATCAGTTTGGTTTGCTATTAAAGCAACAGAAAGTGTGAAATGTGATGTTAGGGGTTTCAGCACTAACTCTGCATCCCCCCCCCCCCAAGCAAGCAGCCAAAGGGGGCAAGGCAACATAAGCAACTACAGACATCCATCATCAGCTAAGACAAACAACATACAACTCTTTCCACATGACACAAGACACATCCATGATCATGGTCCAGTGCTTCTGTAGCCATGGATACACATGCACACTTGCACACCACCTGGGAAGTGCGGTAAAAAAATTCCCATTGGATCACACTGTAAATTGTAAGTAAGGAATAACACATGACAGGTTGTGCAGCAATGCTAAATTACCACACACCCTAGGTGGACTGTGAGGCATGAGGCACAGCTGTGTGCCTTCAACCACATGGGAAGTGCTGTATATGATTACCATAGCATCATATTGCAGATTGTAAGCAAGCAATAACACATGACAGGATGTGCGGCAGTGCTAAATTGCTGCATGCCCCAGATGGGTTATGAGGCATGAGGCACAGCTGAGTGCCTTCAACCACCTGGGAAGTGCGATATGAAACTCCCATTGGATCACATTGTAAATTGTAAGTAAGCAGTAACACATGGCGGGGTGTGCAGCAGTGCTAAATTGCTGCATGCCCCAGGTGGGTTGTGAGGCATAAGGCATAGCTGGGAAATAGGATATCACATTTCCATAGGATCACATTGTAAACTGTAGGTAAGCTGGTCTGCCAGGATTTACCTTGGGTTTGCTTATTTAAGTTCCAAAAGCAAGAAAGATTGAAATTGGCAAATTTTTTTATGTAACATTTACATCACTGATTAATTTGGTGCAGCAAGCCGTGTGTGTGTGTGTACGCAGCTGAGATCTTTCTTAGACAGTGCTAGACTACTCAACCCAATGCAGTCTGGCTTTAGAGCTAAGCATAGTACAATTATGGCACTGGCAAAAGTTACTAATGATTGGCAATGGGACCTAGACAACAAAAAATGTGTTTGTGCCATGTTTCTGGACCTCAGTAAGGCTTTCGACACTGTTGACCACTGCCTGCTCCTCTCCACCTTAAAAACTATAGGCATTAGCTCAACCGCACTGGGATGGATCCAAGACTACCTTTCTGATAGACAGCAACAAATTAAAGCTGATGGAGAGATTTCTCCACTTAAACCGATACAAAGAGGTGTCCCCCAGGGCTCCATACTGTGCCCATTACTGTTTGCCATTTATATTAACAGCTTGGACGTAGGCATCAAAGATGCCAGTATTCACTTGTTTGCTGACGACATGGTGCTCTACTTAAGCTGGAAATCTCCTGAAGCTGCCTGCGCTGAGTTACAAGCTGACTTTAATACTCTGCAGTACCAGCTCCTTAGCAAAAAGTTACTACTAAATGCAGAAAAAAACAAGGCCATTCTTTTCTCACCATCAGGCCCAGGGACTTACTCTGCTGTCGCTAGTCCATTACCATCAATCTCTACTTTATTAGGAGAAAATCTTGAATTTGTGACTAAATTCAAATACCTTGGTATTTGGCTAGATAACAAACTCTCTTTTGTGGAACACACAGAAGAACTGCTGAAAAAACTGAGGCAGAGGCTTGGTCTTTTTTTTTCAGAATTAAACACCTCTTGACCACAGACGCAAAAAGACAACTTGTCCAATCTACATTCCTTTCATTAATTGACTACTCCGACTTCATTTATGGCTATTGCCCTGCCTCATATCTTGCAAAACTGGATGCATTATATCATAGAGCACTGAGATTTATAACTGGCCTCCCATACTCCACACATCACTGCTCTTTATACGCAGCCATAGGGTGGCCCTCCCTTCAATACAGGCGATATAGAAATGCAGCCCTATGGATGCTCCGAGCCCTCACCAACAAACTCCCACAATACGTTGTTGACTGTCTCCTCCTTAGTCCTATTAGGAACTATGCCTTAAGAAGTCAATCGCAGATTTCTTTGAATGTCCCAAGGGCCAACACTGCCTTTGAAGGGCCTGTTATGCCCCTGCCTACCTCTGGAGTAGATACAAAAATCATTGAGACTTAACTCGCCTGTCAGTCCTGCATTCTTTAAGACCCTCTATGACAAAACGTTTACTGAAATCTGTAATTGCTTCTATCGTTCCTAGCAGCTTGACTATTGTTCCTCTCTTCTTCAACACTAGTCCCAGCTGCTTATCCAAATCAGCCCTTGCCACTACTACTCCTCCCCCCTCTGCCCCACTTGTCCTTAGCACCTTCTGCGTCCCTCTTATTCACCCCCCCCCCTTCTGCGTGATTTACCTAAGGCTTACACACTGCTGCGCGACCTCCATGGCTTAGAAATTTCCATCCAGGCCTGTAACGTGTTTCTGCTTGACAGGAATATAAATAATCTTTCTTTTTTCTTCCATGGTTTGTATATGACATCCATACACATCCTGCTCCTGTGTGAACTGTGTATGTATACCTGTATATATATATATATATATATATATATATATATTAGAGCAAAAAATCAGTTTAATGCATTAGTTAGGGCTGTTCCTGGCGACAAAGTGAGGAAATTCGGTGTTGGGGTTGAAACCCTCTTGGGCCCCCTGCCCACCCCAACTGGCATTGGGGTGCGCATTGGGAGGTCAGCCTAACTCTCACCCATCACATGTAAAGCAGCAGAAGTATAGGAGAATGGGGTGAGAGTTAGAACCGATGACCCAATGCGCACTCCTCAATGCCGGTTGGGGGTGGGCAGGGGGTCCAAGGGGGTTTTCAACCCTAACACCAATTTCCTTACTTTTGTCGCTGTGGAACAACCCTAACTAATGCATTAAATGGAGTTTTTTGCCTCTAATTTCCCTTCTTTTTGAGAATGATAACGAGAAATAGTGAATGTAATGTAGTGGTGGGAGCGCAGGGCCCCCGCCACATAATGCGGCGGCAGGCACTCCCGCCACGTGATGTCTTGTGGCATAGTAACAGGAACAGCAACGCAAACAGAAGCGATAACAGTGGCGCACATGGTAACGCAAGCGCGAATGAGAACAGAAAGGGTAACGCACATGGTGGCGAGACGGGAACGGTCTGCCACATGATGTGTTGTCACATAGTAACATGGTGCCTGCAAACGGAAATGTCAGTGGGCATGGTGACACAAAGTGAAACAGAATGAGAAACAGTACTGCAGACACAAATGGCAAAAAATAACAGAAACGCAAGCGCAATGAAAACGCAAAGGATAACGCACATGGTGGCGTAGACGTCAACGGTAGGTGAAACGGTTACGGAACCACAAGCGGAAAGGGCAGAGGTAACAGTAATGTAGGCGTACAGGCTGGTTTTCCCCAAAACCTGTACAGAGAAAGACAGTGAGTACAAAGAATGTATGCATAATAATGGGTATCGGAGCAGGAAATGAGGACTTGGAATACTAAATAGGTTATATCTCAGGAGCCGTACGACGTAGAAAAAAAAATTAAAAGTCATATGATTTACGACTGTCCTGGCTAGTTTTGTAATTAGTTCCCAGAGGGGGGCTAAGCATTTTTCCGACGAAAAGTCCATATCTCGCACCGTTTCCGAGATACGGGCCCTGAAAGGCGCGGCGAACACCGTAATGTTATCCTATGGGAATAAAAGAAAAGTTTGGAGCGCCATAACTTTGCCTCCCTGTAATATCTTTTCATCAAACCACTGAAAGGCACATATGTGGGCTGTTGGCTGTCTTCCCTCCAAATTTCAGGAAAAAAGACCAAACCGTTATTTTGCAGCAGGGTGCCAAAGAATTCCTGTAATGCGTCGGGCGCCGTAATGTTATCCTATGGGAAAAAACGTCAACTTGGGAGTGCTGTAACTTTGCTGCCATGTAATATTTTTTGAATGCAACACTGAAAGGCACATCTGTGAGATGTCGGCTGTGTTCCTCCAAATTTCAGCCTAAAACTCCCCAACTGCTCTTTTGCAGCGAGTGCCAAAGAATTGCTGTCATTTTCCCACAGACTAGAAAACTACTGTTCTACTTATGGAAAGTTTTAAAATTTTATGACACTTAGTGAGCACAAAAGTACCTTTGAAAAGTACTTTTTCCAGAAATTTGAAAACATATTTCTGGGGTGTTTTACCCCAAAATAAAGACATGGCTAGCATTCTCAGGGTCCGACTAGGTGAATACAAAAAGAATTAGGTTGCTAGAGGGTCCCAAATTTAAATGCCAAGCATTTTTCTGATCACTAACTGAAAACACAAATGGATGGATTTATGAAAGTAACAGGGCCATTTGCGTAAAAGTAAAAATGCATTTTACACTGTCGAACTTTTTGTTAACTTTTCCCATTGACTTATAATGGGAAATTGTTTTTGAATAACTTTGAACCTGCTTAATATTTTTCCACCAAATCTTCAAAAGGCACATCGGGGACCCTGGCCGCATGTTCCCTGAAGATTTAAAGACGTCAACAAACGTCGACCTGCCTTAGCGACTGTAGAATTCCAGAAAAGCTTAAACGCAAGAGATCATACTTAATAACTCCGCAGCCGTATCCGACCGGTACAAACTTGGCAGATCCCAATGCCTATGGTTCTTGATCATGTATTCCAAATTTCAGCCAAATCCATCAAACAGTTGCAAAGTTATTAAGGTGCAAAATGTTGGGTTTAACATAGAAATGGCTCCTCAACCCTAACTATGGTAGCACTACCGTGCTACCATAATATATATATTACGTTCGTGTTGTGTTTATGTATATCTTTCTTGTACATGAGACTTGGAATGTAAATACTCTGCTCCTATCAGTATTGTAAACATGTTGTTCCTTTTGTATTATGCATATTTATATGTAACTGTACAGTTTTCTCTGCCAACAGCTGGTCCACCTCGTAAATGAGCTTGCTCAATGGTGATCGCCTGGATAAATAAAGATTTGATTGATTGATTGATTGATTTTGTGTGTGTGTGTGTTTTCAAGGCTGTCTGTATGTCACAACCAACAGCACCTATTACTGCAATACCTTGATGTTTATACTTCTCTTTTTATTTTTCTACTATTGAGGTATAAATGTGGGACTTTTACATCACAATAATATAAGTGCAACTAAGTCACACATTTATTCTTTATCTCTTATTCCATTAATGCATGAGCAGCCATTGTAGCTCTGACCAGATTTTGTTTCTACAGTAATTGCTAATGTTGCAACCCTTGCCATGCCACTGTGAGTGGTTCTTACAGGGTGTGATAATTTATGGACTGTTTGCCCACTACTGTTATCTCTTGTAGTTCCCATTAAGGCAGAGGGTCTATGACCAAGCCCACCGTACTTTGAGTTTTCTTTGATGTGACCGGATAATCCCATGCTACCATTTCCTTGACCTCTCCTATTTCTCCCTTTCCTAATGATTGCTACTGGACTCAGCCATGTGAGTGATGAATGATGATGAGTAGGACTTTTTTTTTTTTTTTTTATGTTATTTTTATTTTATCAATGGGATTTCACGAAGGATTACCAGAGGCCAGGCACCGACTCGCTACCAGCTGGAACACACTTGCTGCACACTGCCCAGATGACACTGCAGCAGCATATCTCAGGATGATACACACACACACATATAGGCTGCTTCAGGACTCAGGAGGAGGTGGAAGGAACTTCAGCAGCTTGAGGGAAAGTGGAGATTTTTTATTTATTTTTTTCACTTTTTTATGAGATGCCACCAAGGTGCCAAGTACCAGGGGCCTGGCATTAGTATGCTGCAGCTGGCACACACTTGCTGCCCACTGCCCAGGTCACACTGCAACAGCACAGCTCAGGATGAGGCACATACAGGCTGCTTCAGGACGTAGGAGGAGGAAGAGGAAGGAACTTTTGCAACTTGAGAGAATGTGAAGAATTTGTTTTTTACTTTTTTTATGGAATGCTACAAAGTACCAACTACCAAGGGCCAGACACTGGCACACACTTGCTGCCCATTACCGAAATCACACTACAGCAGCACAGCTCAAGATGACACACACACACACACACATATGCTGCTTCAGGATGCAGGACGAGGAGGAAAGAATTTCAGTAACTTGAGGGAATATGGAGAATTTTATTTTTTTAAGGGATGCCACAAAGGTGCCAACTACCAGGGGCCAAGCACTACATACTGCCAGCTGACACTCACTTGCTGACCTGCTCACTGCCCAGATCACACTGCAAAAGGCTGCTTCAGGACTCAGGAGGAGGAACAAGTAACTGCTACAACCAAACCTGCAACTTGGATGAACGTAAATAGTTTGAGACTGCCACAAAAAGAAATATGAAGTCATGAACATGAATGAAGAATTATTTTGGGAGGGTTAAATACCAAGGTTCAATGTGGGGGAATAGCTCCTCCCACATCCCTGATAAAAGCCAGCCTCCTGCGGCAATTCCCTGCTTAGCGTGTTGCGAAATCCTCCCCTTCTCAAGCACTGAGCTCCCTGGCCTGTGGGCTGTGCCTTCCCCTTCAGTCTGTTCCCTTCCCTGCCTCTTTTTCCCTGCTCCTCCTGTGCTGTTGTGTTTCTTTTCCCTTCTGTTGTTGTCTTTTGTCCCACCCTCCTCCCATCCTCATCCCCTTTTGTTTCTTTTGCTCCCCCCGCCCATTCTTTTGATGCTTGCTCCTTACACCACTTGCACTGTTTTCCCCCGAGCCATTCCCCATGCTTCGCAGGGTGCCTGCTTCAGAGTTCACTCCTTTTGTTTCAGTGTTTGCCTCCTTCTCATCCACTCATTCTCTATTGTGGCCCCGTGGTTCCTCCTTCATGCCCGCTGCTTTTCTTTCCTTGCCTTGAGCATTTTTCTCTTCCTGCCTCCCTCTCTGCCCATGGTCATCCACGTGCCCCCCTTTTTATTCCCGACCTGCCATCAGTGTCTCATACCTTCCTGCTTCCATGTTTGGTGTGTGCAGCCCTTCCTAGTTTGCTTGCTGATTTGGCTCGCCACTCACTCCTGCCATGTGTGCCCCACCTTTAGCGGCTGTGGGGGCCTGCTCCCTTCCGCTTGCTCTCATTTCTGCACCTCCAGCGGCAGCCCGACTACGGTTCCTGCATGCTCACTGGTTCTGTTCTCCTATTCCTCTGCTGCATCCCCCAGTTACACTTCTGTTGCTTTTTTTGGTTCCCTTATGCTATTTCTGTTGGTTTTCTCTCTGCAGTTCCTTTGTCCCTGGCATTCTGCACTGCTGTCCTGCTTCTTATTTTGTGGCTCTGTTGTCCATCATTTGCCTGTGGGTTCTGCTTCCATTCTCCCCTGCCCTGTTCCCCTTGCGCCCTCTGGCCTTGCCTCCCCTCCTTACATGGTGGCATCATGGCTGTGCATTCTGCTTCTTCCGCAACTCCTAACCTGACAAAATAAACCAAATGACAACACAAAAATTAAAAAAAAGAAAAAACTTTTATACCTATACTGAATCTTCCCTTCATCTGTCCCATGGCTCTGCTTGTCTGCCCTGCTCTCTCCTTCATGGACCTGCTTCCCCTTCCCTGCTGCTTTGTTTTCCAGCATTCCCCCCCCCCCACGTCCCTCATTCTTGCCCTTGTCCTCTCTTCATGCTGGCTCTCCATCTCCAGCCCTGTACTTTTACTGCACCGGTCCCGAACCATGTGTTTCCTTGTCTGGCATCTGTAATAACATTCTACTTGCTTCCTTCCATCAGCTATTGCAGTCAACCTCCCCTTGCGATTTTATCACCGCTATTGCTACTCCTGCTTTCCCCTTTTTGCGCCATCCCTAAACCCTGTATTTTACACCCTGCTCATCATCCTGTTTCTGAATTTACCCATTCTAACCATCCAGCATTTATACTCCCCCGCTTCCGCCACCTTCATTGCTATTTCTCCACTCTGCCATGTACCTCCGGCTCACCCTTTTCTGGGACCTTGCCAGTATCGGAGCCTCTTTTGGTGGATCCTGCCCTTCCTCTTTGCAGCCTGTCTGGTCCATGTTGCTCTTCTGGCTTCCCTGTTATTCCCATGGTGGGGACTGTGGTGTCATGATCAGGCATCATGGCTCCAGTTAGCTGGAGCATACCCTATGTTATCTATTTGAATTACCTTGCTTTCCTCCTACATGGCTTTCCATCATCCCTGCATTGCCCATTGACCTCTCAGCCTTCCCAGCCTTAGACTGTTCCTTGCATTCCATTACTGTGCTGCCTGCTCCTCACTGTCTTTCCATATCTCTGCCTTAATGGCATTTCCAGTAATCATGCTCCACCCATCCTCTATTTTCTTACTTGCTTCCATCCCCCTTCATCCTTCTTTGTCTTGCCTACTTCCCGCTCCTCAGTTGTCCGCTCCCCTTTCCTTGCTCAGCCCATACCAGCAGTTCAACAGCCTCTTCCCTAACTCTGCCTATTGAGGCATAGAAGTGCAGGTAGGCTTCCTCTGTCTACTGGGGAAGGGAGCCCATTTCCTCTACCTTCAGCCTCGACCAGTTATACTCCCAGCCAGCTTTTTGACAGTCTCCGTCTCTAAACTCTGCCTGGCACGACATCAAGTGAAGGTTAGCTCACCCCGACTACCGGAGATGGGAGCCTGTGTCTTCCATTTACTGTTCAGCTAACTGCGTTTTGTACCTGATACCTGGTTGCCACATTCCCTTCGGGAATGAGACCGCCATACCCCATTTGCCTTCCATCTACTGTTTCAACCAACTGCATTCTCTACTTGATACCCGGTTGCCGCATTCCCCTCAGGAACGGGACCACTATACCCAATTTGCCTCCAATATCCTACCTCACCTGACTACATCCTGCACTTCCATGGACTCTGTGTACTTGTCCCCACCTTGGCTTCCTCTCGTTCTGGATTTGGACGCCACCAGCTTGTCTATTCTCCACCTCCATTCTGTCCAGCAGACTCCTGGACTTCCTCACTGCTTGTTTTCCACCTCTTCCTGTGCCCCAGGACACCGTTGTTATGACTTGCCTTCCAGTTCAACCTCATTCAGTCTTCAGTCCTTCAACTCCATGCTGCCATCTCCTCCCTCATTGCTACGCTGTATGTCTGTGGTTCCCTATGCTTTCCCTCTTGGACATGTCCTCCTGCATTCCCTTTGCTTCGTGCTGGGTATGTGCCATTTGCTCCTCTTCAAGGATGTGTGCCTGAAGCCTTCTACAAGTTTTCCACTGCTGCTGCCCTTATCCCATCCAGTGGTCTTCCAGCAATAATTCCTGTGCTTTCCCTATCTACAGTTCCAGTTTGCCATCTCCTTCAGAGGCAGGAACCCATTCCCCATCACTGCTGCACTTTTCCTTTCAGCTGTTCTGGTTTGCCATCTCCTTTGGAGGTGGGAACCCATTCCCCATCACTGCAGCTCCTTGCTACCAACTGTTCTAGTTCGCCATCTCCTTCGGAAGTGGGACCCTCACACCTCCACTTCGCAGCACCTTGTACCTGGATTTGTTTCTTGATTTAACATGGATCTCTCATCGAGGCCTGATTCAGCTTTCCTCCATTCTATTCTGGTATGCTGTGGCACTTGCCCAGTCCCGTATCTTCCCTGCACCTGCTGATGCATGTACTGCTTGGCCTCAGCCATCTTCTCCAGCTCCATCCTTCAGTCGGTGGACTTCTGCTTGGACTTTTCCCTCCATCCTGGGACTGCTGCATTACTCCTCACTACCCTTGCTTGGGGCTCCTGCACATTTGCTATGTCTCTTTTTGGGCATTCCTACAACTATCGACGTCCATCATCCCTGCCTGATGAACTACTACTACCTGTTCATCTGTCTCATACTCCTACCTTGGCCATCATAACAGCTCCCTTCCAACGCTCTATGGAGTACCTGTTCATCTTACCTGAGGAAACCTTCTAGCAACTTCCCTTGAACAGCATGCCCTATAGACTCTTACACCACTATAGAAACATCAGTACTTCCCAGTCACCTCCCTAGGACCCATTTCTGGAATCCCACTCGACTGGACTATAGAAGATCTTATCCCTCAACCAATTCTGTAGGATGCTTCCTTATGTATTCTGTTAATTCAAGCAGTATGGGCATCCCTGCCTCCCATGTCTTCATAGGATCCAAGATTTAGTGGAGCCTCTTTCACTCTTATCTTACCTGGAAATGTGATCCTAACTCCTTCCGAGATGTCCCAACTCCATAATAACCATCACTGTTGAGGATAACGGGAACCACAAGATATCTCTTAGCAGTACTGGCATCATCCATTTTACCTTTTCTTCATAGTCTTCTCCTGCAAGCGCTGACTCAGTTTGATCACGATTATTCGACTCGTACTCTCTTAAGAGACATTGGATGTTCCTAAGGCCTTCTCCGGCTACCGTCCCAGAACACGTATCGTTGGATATCTGGTGCCTAGCTGCCTTGCTAAAGTTACTGTGTCTGAGTCGCTGTTCTCTGGCCCCTGGATGTCGCTATAATTCATAAAGTTATATACATCTCTTCACCACGTTACCCTAAATCATGCCAGTTACTCATCCAACGGTCCTTCTAACTCAGCCCTCAGGATTTACCTCCTATACTCCCTCCAACGAATACCGTCACTGAGATCAGGCTTCCATTGATTCCTCAATCTGCACATCTGCAACCGACTTGGCCATCTCACTATCCCATTCATGCCCTGCAACAGTCCTGTATCAGACTAAGCATGCTAGGCACCCATGGCATTCTACGCTGCCCTCAGCTTCCCTTTGCCACATCAGTCTATAGACTTATTCAAAGACCTATTCTTGGGCACCCCTCTGTATTACATAGAAACATAGACTTTGACGGCAGATAAGGACCGCTAGGCCCATCTAGTCTGCCCATTTCCCTACCTACAGGATAGGCCGCAGATTCTAGTTAACCAACAGCCTATATCTTCCTGCCCCCCACAAGAATTGCCTTATGTCTGTCCCATGCATTCTTGAATTCTCCCACAGTTTTAGATCCCACAACTTCCTCAGGAAGGCTGTTCCATGCATCCACTACCCTCTCTGTGAAATAATACTTCCTCACATTGCCCCTGAACCGCCCTCCTTCTATCTTTAAATTGTGTCCCCTTGTTCTTGCAAGTCTCTTTTTCTGAAAGATGCTACCCTCTTGGACTTTGTTGATTCCCTTGAGGTACTTGAAAGTTTCTATCATGTCCCCCCTCTCCCTTCTTTCCTCAAGGGTATACATATTAAGCTCTTTTAGTCTCTCCTCATACGTATTCTGACATTGGATGCTCCAGCACTGCAAGGCTGCCATGGCCACTTAATCTCCTACCACAGGCAATTAAGCTATAGCAATACCCATATCCACCATTTTCCACTAGCAGTCCTTCCTCAATACAAACCTATGCAAATCTCATTATAGTAACAATAACTGTAGTCAACCCTCGAATTCCTTGTATTGAACCTTGCAATTATTCCCATTGATATCCAGTTACCATCTCTACAGCATATAACATCCTTCCTTCATTGGTCTAAAATCTTAGATGTTAACCCCTCCTACCAGGTACCTAAAGCTTGTGTCCGAATCTTTCATCATCTCCATAGATGCCTACATAGCGACATATCGCACATTGCTGAACTCCAAGCCTTGGAACCATAATCCAGATGTCAAACCCTCTAAAAAAGTCTGATAGATTACTTTAAGAATTTTATAACCCAACATATTTCCCAGAGTCTGGCAGCTAATTTATTTAACTCATGCTCGTATTGACTTTGTAACCCCATTGAACTTCAGCTAGTACCACATTGGAATCCTGGACCATGTTCACCTCTTTTCCAGCTGGACATAATCTGTATACAGGATCTGGACAGTCCTTCAGAATGAACCTGCTTCTTCAGCCTCAGAATTGACCTTCCAGAACGCATCATTCAAAAGACTCTGAAGATGGAATGTCATCTCTACAAACAGTCCACCTTACTTACAATATGGTTGTAAGAACCTAGGATCATCTTCTCTTAGTTTACCCTGAAGACGGGTGGATCAGTAGCCATGGGTCCTCAGAGGTTTCCTCCACCTGAGTTTTTTTTACCTCTCTTGCATGCTTCTGGTCATACTCTTCATGAGTTGGAGGATGTAATCTTTTTGGGTTTTCTATTCTCTACTCATTACCCAGCTTACCTACCAAGGGTGGAGATAGAGAAAAGCCAATAAGTAAACTACAGTTACATAAGCACTACTAACCCCATTCTGTGTTCACCAGAACATTAAATGGGAGGGCTAAAGCCCAAGGTTCAATGTGAGAGAATAGCTCCTCCCACATCCCTGATAAAAGCCAGCCTCCCACGGCAGTTCCCCGCTTAGCGTGTTGCAAAATGCCTAGCATCCACTCCTGCCTCCTCCTTCTCCAGCACTCTGCTCACCCTTGGTGCAGGGCTTTCTGTTCCCTACTCATTACCTGACTTACCTACCAAGGGTGGGAATAGAGAAAAGCCAAAAAGTAAACTACAATTACATAAGCACTACTAACCCCATACTCTATTCACCAAAACATTGAAACATTTTTTATGGGATGCCACCAAAGTGCCATCTACCAATGTACTGGCATTGTCCTGCTGCAGCTAGCACACACTTACTGCCCAGTTAAATTAGTAAATAAAAGTAACGTCCCAGAAAAAAAAATCACACCTTGGGCTTCTGCCAGGGGCTTCAGTCAAAATCTGCTTGTATTTGTAATGACTGCTATAATGCTAGTTCTGCAGTGGAAAAAATATGTGTTGCACTACTGAGATTAGGCAACAAGTGGACTCTTACAGACTGCCACCTTATGCCCCATCTGCTCACTGCCCAGCCCCATGCCCACTCCTCCTCCAGAGTACCTCTGGTCCCAGAGGCCTGATGCAACATTGCTGCTTAGCCAGTCTTTTCATTTTTTTTCCTCCTAAATATACCCATCAGCAGTGCTCCTGTTGTAGGACTAGCTAATCTGTCTAGACGTGAATCATAGCCCTGCCTGAACTACCTAACAACCCGACGAAGAGTGCATGAGTGAGCTTTTTTTGCTGGCTTACGTGGTCAAGCTGAGTTTTGCACTAAAACAAGGCTGTGACTCAAATTGTGCCCTAGTTAACTGTTTCAGGAGCGAACTGCTGCTGTTCGTTGTTCGACTGGTTTGCCTGGTCTGCACCATTTGGACCAGAGTGAACCACTCAAACCAGAAGTCTGCCAATTTCCCCTAAACATTCACCACAGTCTGAAAGAATCGAACACCTGAAGTTTGAGATGCTCGTTCCTTTTGTGGAACTGAATTTGCAGCCCTAGTGTCATTATTATTCTTCAGTACTTTGCTTATTGATTTTTATCTTTATTGCAACTTTTTCTTTGTTTCAGAGCCCCAAACACAAAAATGGCTCATGTTTTAAGACCTGTCGCACCCTTTGTGAGGGTGAAAGTCCCTAGTAACTGGGAAACAGTCTTGCTTGGGTTGAGACTTACTGTAGTTAGGCCCCATGCTTTTCTTTCTCAAACTGAGATCCATTAGTTTTATGCTTTCCCACACTATCATTGAATAGAATTTTTTTAAAATTTGAATTGCATATACAAACAAAAAAATAATTACTTCTACAGTGGCACCTGCCAGGAGTAGATGTCTGGTTATGCAGAACTGTGACCAATTTCATAGAATTCTGCAGGAAACAGTGCAATTCAGTGGTAATTCTCACATAGGAGACTGTAACACACTATGACATTGCATCTGATCCTGGCAGACACCATTGTATTTGTTAAAAAAGTCTGTTACAGGAAGTAGTCATCCTAATATACCTTTATGAACTTTAATTTTGCATAGTGATCAAGCATTTCTTGGAAAAACAGTCAGTGGTGAAAAATCCTGCAGCTCTACCTGTTGCACAGAGTTATCCTCAGTCAGGTAATGCTTGCCATTCTGGAGGGCATCCTCTTGCCACAGGCCCAGGAGCAGCAACAGCATCTCAGACAGAGTGGGTCCAAAAACCTAAACAAGCCGTGAGTATTAGCAGTATTGCAGAAACAATATGAAGTCCAACAATGGGTTCTAAGACTTATGGAATTCTGAACTCTTGGAGACCACCAATAATTAGCTAGATAGTCCCTTAAGCAAGGCAAATTATAAAAATGGTCTGAGAAATGGAGTTTTCTTATTGGCTTCAAACATTCTAACAGCCTTATGTTAATCTTTTATTAGCATACATGTAGAGCTTAGCCATATGCTGAACACGTTTAACACTGTTTAAAAACATTTTTTATTATAATAGCAATAAGGCACTCCCAGGGATTATGTTAATGGTCAGTTAATCACCCTCTAGGGGCATGTGGCACTCGGCTACACCTCATGCCACAGTACACCCCTAGAAGGTGATTAACAGACCATTAACATAACCCTTGGTCATGCCTTATTGCTTAATTATATTGTCTTGCATTGTTTCAGTGTTACGTTTCATGCCTGCCAGCAGTACTGCTGTAGGTTCATGAGAGACAGAATCTCTTTAGAAATATTGCACATTATTTGGGAATAACCAGACAGCTTGATGTCTTCGGCTTTAGTTTTGCTGACTTCTAAGGTGTATATTGCACTGACCCAGGTGATAACAAGCATTTGTCAATGCCGAATGTTGATTGCGTTGGTCCGTTGAGCTCTCTCACTGCCCCTCTGTCACTCGCTCATTCTGCTTCTCACGGTGCTGCAGGCTGCTGTTTTGTACTGGGCTCCTGCCTGCATTTGCACCCTTTTCTGTCCACAAAGAAATCCAAAGCTGTCCCAACAGAGCTCCGTTGAGGTGACTCACTCCCCCTTCTCACTCGCTCATTCTGTTTCTCCTGGTGCTGCAGGCTGCCCTTTTGTACTGGGCTCCTGCCTCTGTTGGTGGCTTTTTCTGCCCACAAAGAAATCTGCAGTAGTCCCGACACAGGTCCGTTGAGCTTGCTCACTCCCCCTCTGTCACTTGCTCATTCCGTTTCTGCCGGCGCTGCAGGCTGGCCTTTTGTACTGGGCTCCTGCCTTCATTGTCACCTTTTTCTGCACACAAAGGCATCCGCAGCAGTCACGCTAGAGCTCCATTGAGCTCGCTCACTGCCCCTCTCTCACTCGCTCATTCTGTTTCTCCTGCCACTGCAGGTTGTCCTTTTGTACTAGGCCCCTGGGTGCATTGCTGCCATTTTCCACCCACAAAGAAATCCGTAGCAGTCCCAGCAGAGCTCCGTTGAGCTCACTCACTCACTCCCCCTCCCTCACTCGCTCATTCTGTGTCTCCCGCTGCTGCAGGCTGCCCTTTTGTACTGGGCTCCTGCCTGTGTTGGTGGCTTTTTCTGCCCACAAAGAAATCTGCAGCAGTCCCGACACAGCTCCGTTGAGCTCGCTCACTCCCCCTCTCTCACTCACTCGTTCCATTTCTGCCAGCGCTGCTGGCTGGCCTTTTACTGGGCTCCTGCCTGTGTTACCGCCTTTTTCTGCCCACAAAGAAATCTGTAGCAGTCACGATAGAGCTCATTGAGGTCGCCCACCCCCTGTCTCACTCGGCTCATTCTGCTTCTCCTGGCGCTGCAGGCTGCCCTTTTGTACTGGGCTCCTGCCTCTGTTGTAGAACTTTTCTGCCCACAAAGAAATCTGCAGCAGTCCCGACAGAGCTCTGTTGAGCTCGTTCACTCCCCCTCTCTCACTCGCTCGTTCCATTTCTGCCAGCGCTGCGAGCTGCCCTTTTGTACTGGGCTCCTGCCTGCATTGCCGCCTTCTTCTGCCCACAAAGAAATCTGCAGCAGTCATGATAGAGCTCCATTGAGCTCGTTCACTCCCCCTCTCTCACTCTCTCTTTCTGTTTCTCCCGCTGCTGCAGGCTTCCCTTTTGTACTGGGCCTCTGCGTTCATTGCTGCCTTTTTTTGCCCACAAAGAAATCCGCAGCAGTCCCAACAGAACTCAGTTGAGCTCACTCACTCCCCCTCCCTCACTTGCTCGTTCTGTCTCCCCCACTGCTGCAGGCTGCCCTTTTGTACTGGGCTCCTGCCTGCATTGGTGGCTTCTTCTGCCCACAAAGAAAACTGCAGCAGTCATGATAGAGCTCCGTTTAGCTTGTTCACTCCCCCTTCCCCCACTCACTCGTTCCGTTTCTGCTGCCGCTCCAGGCTTCCCTTTTGTACTGGGCTCCTGCCTGTGTTGCCGCCTTCTTCTGCCCACAAAGAAAACTGCAGCAGTCATGATAGAGCTCCGTTTAGCTCGCTCACTCCCCTTCTCTCACTCGGTCATTCTGTTTCTCCTGCTACTGCAGGCTGCCCTTTTGTACTGGGCCCCTGCATGCATTGCTGCCTTTTTCTGCCCACAAAGAAATCTGCAGCAGTCCCAACACAACTCCATTGAGCTCATTCACTCCCCCTCTCTCATTCGCTCATTCCGTTTCTGCCAGTGCTCCAGGCTGGCCTTTTGTACTGGTTTCCTGCCTGCGTTGCCACCTTTCCTGCCCACAGAGAAATCTGCAGCAGTCATGATAGAGCTCCGTTGAGCTCGCTCGTTCTCCCTCTCTCACTCGCTCGTTGTGTTTCTCCCGGCGCTGCAGGCTGCCCTTTTGTACTGGGCTCCTGCCTGCGTTGGCACCTTTTTCTGCCCACAAAGAAATCCACAGCTGTCCCGACAGAGCTCCGTTGACCTCACCCACTCCACCTCTCTCACTCGCTCATTCTGTTTCTGCCGACGCTGTAGGCTGCCCTTTTGTACGGGGCTCCTGCCTGTGTTGCCACCCTTTTCTGCCCACAAAGAAATCTGCAGCAGTCACGATAAAGCTCAGTTGAGCTTGCTCACTCCCCTTCTCTGTCGCTCATTATGTTTCTCCCGCCGCTGCATGCTGCCCTTTTGTACTGGGCCCCTGCATGCATTGCTGCCTTTTCTAGGAGCGTGGATATGTTGTTCATCTACACTCTCTGGCATGTCCCTTTCCCCTTTAAATCTGGCCGGAAGTCTTCAAGCTCGCTCTTCCCACCCACCCGGGTGGTAAATACCTCGGTTCCACCCCATGACGCCAGATCTTCCTTTCCACTGGAAGATTCAGGTTCCCTCATGCTACTTTAGCAATTCTCAGGCCCTGGATTCGCAACGTCGGTTTCACCTCAAATTACCTTAAAACTCATCAGAGTTCGTGACTCCGATAACAGTGCATCGGACGTGGAGGACAAATCATCCCACCAGATTTCGCCGGTGTCCCTGCGGCCAGAAAATGTCACGCACCGATCCTCACCTCTTGTGTGTCTATTCCCTAGGTGCCGTTCATGACACCATGTCTTGTATCTTCTGTTTGGCCTTCCATCCCAACATTCTGGATGACCACAAGGCACGCCTAAAATTGGGGAGACCGGAGCTTAGAAACCCGCTGGTGAAATCTAAGGAACAAGATGTGTGGTTTCCGCGGCCGTGGGATCCGCTGAGCAGCTGGAGCAGATGGCTGCTTTCAAGAAGGAAGTGGCTCAAGCTTTGGCCAGTTGCAGTTTTTTCATTCTTCTCAACCTTGGCTCTACTTTTTTGGGCTCCTTTAGGGAGTTGTGCCAGTCTCTCCCCACCAGGGGTGAGGCACCCTCGGGCTCGCACTCCTCCCGCCCTCGGAAGAGGGACAAGGACCCCAAGTCTTCTTTCTCTAGAAGGAGACGCTCCTGGGACCGAGAGAGGTCCGAGTCCCAGGAACACGCAGTCTCAACTTCAGTTGAGATTGCTTCCTCGGCCACCGGCTTTACAGACCTTCCATCTGGCCAAGGCACCGAGACCGAGGAAATGGCTGAACCGGCCGAGATTACTCTCGACCCAATCAAGCCTTTATTGCCGACTCCGGTCGAAGATTCCTTAGAAAGGTCGCCCGTCCTTTCCTTTCCTGATGAGGAGACACTGCCCTCGGTTATCCCGATTGAGGAAAAGGTGCCGGAACCTCTGTTCTCACCGACTCCGGTGTCCCCGATCAACCGAACTGACCCCGTTGGTCTCCGTCAAGGACCAGGACCCCTTCGATCGAACATCTGAAAAAGGGTCACAAACACTCAAAAAAGAGGTGTCGCCACTGGTCCTCATCCTCCTCAGATGAGGAGAGACTTCAAAGGAAACTCCGTCAATGCTATGAGGATTTGATGTGGCAACAACTGATTCTGACCGGTCAGAAGCCGGCTCTGCCAGCCGCCCCGGCCATCACTTGGCTTCCATCTCCTTGGGCAACGCTGACCCCTCTGGAACCGAAGGCCTCGGTTCCACCACCTGTGGGGCCGGCTTGTATCCCAGCTCAGCCTATTCCGGTTTCTTCACCGATTTTGGTGGAGCCACCACCTAAACAGCCTCAGAGAGGGGCTCCCTCGAAAGAGGACCATACAGACACCGGGCTTCCTCGACGTCTGTCCATTACGGTCACCTCTGACTGCCCTCAGCAGATCAAAGGGGACGTAGGCAGTAGGCCATCGTACCTTGACTCTTTGGTCTCCGATGACACGGGTTACATTCTCATCCGGGGGATGATGAGTCGTCCATGGCCAGACTGGAGGAAGGCCCTTCCTCCTTTCAGGACATTCTCTGCCTGATCTCCAAAATCCACTGGAATGCCCCTGGAGCCCATCCAGAAGAAGGCAGAGTACCCCCTTATGGATATCCTCAAAAGGGGGGATACCCCGATGGAGGCCTTTCCAGTGGCCGAAGCCATTATTGGCCCGGCCCTTGAACTTTGGCAGCGCCCTGCTTCATGCCCAGCTCGGTCTGCCAGCATGGCCCGCAACTATACGGTGCCCATGGGATCCCTGGCGGGGTTCGCAGAGCATACTTTGGCTGAAAGCCTAGTGACTGCCTCTGTGTTCAGACGTACTGGTAGCTCGGCCAACACTGACTGACCCCCAGACAAGGAGTCCAAGAATATGGACCATTCTGCCCGTAAGGTCTCTGCAGCCTCCTCCTCCTTAGGCTTTCTTCAGGCCAGCTCGGCTGTTATTATTATGGCACATTTCTCTCATGCCCTTCTTGGGTCATTGGACAAAGTTCTCCCTCATCTCCCGGTTGACATACAGACCACTGTGAAGCAAGTCCGTGATCAGGGACATGCTGTTGCAAAACAGCAGCTCCAGATGGCCCTGGACATTGGAGATTCCTGTGCCCGCTCCTTGGCAGCCGCAGTGGCCACTCACCGCAGGGCTTGGATGAGGCTATCCTCCTTCTCGACAGTTACCCAGCACAAGTTAGCTGACGTGCCCTTCCTAGGCACCGACCTCTGCGGTCCAGGAGTGACTGGTCACCTCCAGCGCATAAAGCAATCCAGTGCCACCTTGGATGCTACCTCTGCGAAGGGTTCTTCGGGCAAGAACCAGCAGAAGTGCAGGAAGAAGCCTTTTCAGCACTCTTCCCCGGCGGTTAGGCAGCCCTCCTATCAAGGAGGCCAGCAGCAACAGCAGGCTCAAGCTTGGTGCTCCAGGCCCAAGCAGGGTCCTCAACAGCCCCGTAAAGGAGGCCGAGGAGCCTCCTCCTCCTCCAAGCCTGCTCAGTGACGGGTTGGCGGTTGCCACCCCTACACCCATCGCGCCAGCTCTGGGTCCTCCCGTGGGGGGGCCGGCTCCGCCACTTTCTTTCCGCCTGGTCTGATATTACCTCAGACAGGTGGGTTCTAGAAGTGGTCGGCCAGGGACTGCCTCTGGAATTTGAGCAGTACCCTCCCAGCCGAGCCTGCGCCCCTTAGGAGGAAAGGATCTCAGCTTGCACTCAGTCGGCTCTTCGAGACGACATTGCTCAGCTCCTCCTCAAGGAGGCAGTAGCTCCAGTGCCGGATCCTCCTACAGACCCAGGCTTCATGTCCTGGTACTTCCTGGTGCCCAAGCGGATGGGGGGTTGATACCCCGTCCTAGATCTCCACGACCTGAATCAATATCTCAGGTCTCACACCTTCCGGATGGTAACTCTGAACCAGATCATACCATCCCTTGAGCAAAACATGTGGTACTGTTCACTGGATCTGCGGAACGCATACTTCCACGTCCCAATCCGTCCGTCCCATCAGTGGTTCCTCCACTTCAGAGTCAAGGGGACCCTGTACGAGTTCTGAGCCATGCCATTCAGTCTGTCATCAGCCCCAAGGGTCTTCACCAAGTGCATCGCAGTGGTGGCAGCCCATCTCAGGCATCAAGGAGTTCAAATTTACCCTTATCTTGATGACTGACTCTTGGCCGTTTCCTCCCTCTGGGAGGTGGAGAGATCCAGGGATCTGCCTCTTTGAACCTGCTCCCAACTAGGCCTCCTGATCAATGAGGCCAAATCGGAACTCGTGCCCTCTCAGGTAATGGGCTTCATCGGGGTAGAGCTTGACTGTCATCAAGCCAGAGCTCGGCTCCCGGTGGACAGGGCAGAGGTTCTTTCCTCCTTTGCCCAATCATTTCTGGTTGGGCACTTGCGCCCTGCTCGGGATTTCCTGCAACTTCTGGGTTACATGGCAGTGTGCACCTCAGTGGTCCATTGAACCAGATGGCACAAGCACTCCCTCCAATGGAAGCTAGCCACTCAGTGGACTCAGTGCCACGGTCACTTTGACCAGCTGATCACTGTGACCCTGAAGATGTGGGACTCTCTCCAATGGTGGACCTCCCCAGACCGGTTGCAGGAAGGGATCCTGTTTGTCCGCTCCGAGCCGACGGTCGTTCTCACGACCGATGTCTCTCTCATGGGCTGGGGAGCCTACATGGGGGACAACAGAGCCCACGGGTTCTGGAACCCTGAGGAGTCCCGATGCCACATCAACCTGTTGGAGCTCAGAACAGTCAGACTCAGCTCCGGGGTCAAGTGGTTCAAGTCCAGATGGATGATACCACGACCATATACTACCTCAACAAACAGGGCGGCACGCACTCCCATCTGCTTTGCAAGGAGGCACTCCGCATATGGACCCTCGTCAGCCAGTTGGAGGTGGATCTCCTAGCCATTCATGTGGCAGGAGTCTCGAACCAGCTGGCGAACACTCTTAGCCACATAGGCCAGACATCCCACGAGTGGTCTCTCCATCCAGAGGTAGCTCACAACTTGTTCTCCCACTGGGGCAAACCATTGGTGGACCTGTTTGCCTCCAGGGAAAACACCAAGCTAAGGCTGTTCAATGCCCGCTCCCCTCAGCAGGGCTCGCTGCAGGGGGGATGCCTTCTTGAGGCCATGGACCCCAGGCCTCTTCTATGCCTTCCCTCCATTTCCCTTGATCCACAATGTGTTACTCAAGGTGAGACGGGACAAGGTGAAGGTGATTCTGGAACCCCAGACTGGCCGCGCCAGTTCTGGTACCCAGATCTCCTCAGCCTCAGCTGCAGGCCCCCGGAGTGGCTTTGTACATGCCCGGACCTGATATCTGAACCAGGGGAAGGTATTCCATCCGGACCTTCAATCCCTGCACCTCACAGCCCGGTACCTGAGAGGCTAGAGTTCCAGGCTCTGGGTCTTTTCGAGGATGTCTACACCATGGTGGAGGCATCTCGTAAGGAATCGACCAGGAAATGTTACGCCTTCAAATGGAAGAGATTTTCCATTTGGTGTCAGGGTAAAGGTCTGGACCCCTTATCCTGCTCTGTGGCTAACATTCTCAACTACCTTTGATCTCTCTCTCTCCAAAGGGGGTCTGCGGTCATCGGCCCTTAGGGTGCACTTGGCAGCCATTTCTGCTTACCGGGCGTGGGCCAGTCAGCCGACATTGGCACAGGAGACAGTGGTCGGGCGCTTCTTCAAAGGCCTGGATCACATATCCCCTCCGGTGCGTGAACCTCCACCTCCATGGGATCTGTTGCTGGTTTTGGTAAAGCTCATGGGCAACCATTCGAACCCATGCACAAGTGTGAGCTCTCACACTTGTCATGGAAGACAGCCTTCCTGGTGGCTATCATGTCAGCCAGAAGGACAGGGGAGCTCCAGGCGCTTTCGGTGGACTCCCCTTATCTGGTCTTTCACAGGGACAAAGTTGTCCTGCCCCCCCAACCCGAAATTCCTTCCGAAGGTGGTATCAGAGTTTCATCTTGACCAGGTGTTAACTCTGCCGGTATAGTACCCTAATTACACCTCGGACGCTGAGTACAGGCTGCATACTTTGGACCTGAGACGTGCTCTCTCCTATTATAAGGAAAGAATGGTGGAAATTCAGGGAGAGGTTCGCCAGCTGTTTGTCACCTACGCTGAAGCTGCTTCTGGCAGACCTGCAACCAAACAGACCATTGCAAGGTGGATTATATCATGCATAGGTCTGTGCTATGAGTTGGCGGGCAAGGAGCCTCCCAGAGGGATAAGAGCTCATTCTACCCGCCATACTGCTGTATCGGTGGCTGCTTCCAGGGACATCCCTATCCAGGAAATCTGTCGGGCTGCTACCTGGAAGTCAGCAAACACCTTCATTACCCACTGCCACATCGACCTTGAGTCACGCCGGGATGCTGGTTTTGGGGCCTCGGTTCTCCAATCTCTATTTCCCAAGTAGGGGGTGTGCGCCTTGCCTCCCTCCTCCTGGAGAACTGCTTGGAGTCTGCCAGAGAGTGTGGATGAACAACATATCCACGCTTCTAGAAGAACAGGTTACTCACCTGTAACAGTAGTTCTAGGAGTGGTATATGTTGTTCATCCACACGCACCCACCTGACCTCTCTGGCTTTAGGCGCACAACCTTGCTTCCAGCGGGCTAAGATCTGGTGTCATGTGGCGGAGCTGAGGTATTTACCACCCAGGTGGGTGGGAGGAGCTAGCTTGAAGACTTCCGGCCATATTTAAAGGGGAAAGGGACATGCCAGAGAGTGTGGATGAACAACATATACCACTCCTAGAACTACTGTTACATGTGAGTAACCTGTTCTTTCTGCCCACAAAGAAATCTGCAGCAGTCCCAACAGAGCTCAATTGAGCTCACTCACTCCCCCTCCCTCACTCGCTTGTTCTGTGTCTCCCGGCGCTGCAGGCTGCCCTTTTGTACTGGGCTGCTGCCTGCGTTGGCGCCTTTTCCTGCCCACAAAGAAATCCGCAGTAGTCCCAACAGAGCTCATTTGAGCTCGGTCACTGTCCCCTCCCCCCCACTCGCTCGATCCTAATCTGTCCCAAACACTGATTTCAGACAGCGATTGCTATATTTTTATTTTATTTATTTAGCTTTTGTTGACCGGGTAAGTGCACTAGACAAATCCTGCCTATTTTCAGGCACGACCCGGGGGAGGGGGATACAGATGAATACCAACTGACTTTGAAACCAGATTAAGCTGTTGGTGGTATTTATAGTGAATGAGGGAAATTTGGCCAGGACACCGGGGAAATTCCCCTACTCTTTTTCGATAAGTGCCATGGGATCTTTAACATCCACCTGAACTACCACCAATCCAGGCAGATGGGACCTCGGTTTAACGTCTCATCCGAAAGTCGGCACCTCAGAAGTGCAGCACCCCTCTCATGCTGCACTACAGTGTCAGTACTGGGATATTAACCCAAGTGCCAGATGTGGGAACTGAACCCACAGCCCTCTGATCTCCCGGCCTCAGAGGTGAGTGTGCTACCTACTGAGCCACTGACACTGCTAAATATTCTGCACTGGAAGCGTGAAAACACATTTCGGCCAGGATGTGAAAAATTACAGCTGTACTGTTCATAAGGAGGTGTGGAAAAATGCTAGTGTTGAAAATGTGGCATGAAAATACTACTAATTTGCGAAGTTACAAGGGTGCATGGAAACTGCACAACGTATGCTCGTAACACAGTCATTTTATGGAGTTTCTTCACAAAATTTTTAACATAGTCATTTTAGGAACTCTGCTCATGAACAGTGTCAGTGTGATTTCCTTAATGTGTCCCGAACACTGATTTCCCCCAGCGACTGCGCTATTGTGCACCGGAAGAGCGAAAACACATTTCAACCAGGATGTAAAAAATGACAGCTGCACTGTTCATAAGGAGGTGTGGAAAAATGGCAATGTTGAAAATCTAGAGTGAAAATATTGCAAAGTTGCGAAGATACGAGCGTGCGTGGAAACTGCGTAATGCATGCTTTTAGCACACTCATTTTATGGACTTTTATCACCAAATTTTCAACATAGGCATTTTAGGACTTCTGCTAATGACCAGTGTCACTATTATTTTCATGATGTGTCCCGAACACGGATTTCCCACAGCGACCGTGCTATTCTGCACCAGAACTGCGAAAACACATTTCGTCCAGGATGTGAAAAATGACAGCTGTACTGTTCATAAGGAGGTGCAGAACAATGGCAGTGTTGAAAATCTGGAGTGAGAATATTATAAATTCATGAACTTACAAGCGTGCGTGCAAACTGCTCAATGCACGCTCATAAAATAGTCATTTTTTGGATTTTTTCCACAAAATTTGCAACATAGGCTTTTTGAGAGCCCACCTCATGAACACTGGCACTGTCGTTTAATCGGTTCCAAAAGGTGATTCTACGCAGTGACCGCGAAATCACCTTTCCGGGCCGATTAACGCCATGACAGTGCCAGAATTCATGAGCAGGGGTCCCAAAAACCCCATGTTGAAAATTTGGTGCCAAAATTACAAAAAATGCCTGAGATATGCATCAAAGTTGAAAAAACCCTATTCATAACATTATACAGCTTACCGGCATTTCCTCAGTTCGTGGTCGGCATGTGAAGAGTGCAGACATGTTCCCGGTCCACCGAAGATCATCGTGTTGGACTCTGGAGGTAAGTATGGGGTGAGGGTGGTGTGGGGAGGCAGGGTGCGCAGTGGGTGGGTGCGGGTTGTGGGAGGGGCAAGGAGACCATGAGGGACCTTTTCTTTTTGGCAGAGGTAAAAAAAAAATCGCGGGACCTTTTTTTTTAACAGGGGCATGTGACACTTTGGGGGCTCCCAGGACTCCTTGTTTGGGGGCAGCTGTAGCCAACGGAGGATTGGGCCCCTCCCATCGGACACACAGCAAAAGGGGGTTACATTATGCCAACGGGTATTGAACACCCCCGTTGGCACACAGCTAAAGCGGGGGGGGGTGACATTATGCCGACGGGGATTGGGCGGCCCCATCAGCACACAACAAAAGCGGGAGACGTGTTACATAATGCCAACGGGGAGTGGGCTCCCCCATCGGCAACATCACTCAGGCACTGAAACTGGCAGGGATTGGGGCCCCCATTGGCAAAGAAACATGGTGGGGGGGCACATGCCGCCGAGGGGGATTGGGCACTCCCTCGGCGGGGGAGGGTGCTTAATATTGATTGTGAACACGGCTGCAAGCCGCCATGTTCATAAACAATTTCACTGTTACATGGTTCCACTCAGCAATGATGGGTCGCTCCCTCATTGCAGCGAATGGCTGACGCTGTAATGACGAGGTGGCCCCTGATTGCAGCGGCTGAAACCTTACAAGGTTGTGGCACGTTGGCTTAACTAGTGTCAGCAGCAGCATGCCATGGCATTGGGGAAAGTGGGCCAAGCCTTTAAAGGCTGTGGGGGAATTGGCCACAACAGCGCCATGCCTCCACAACCTGCTTCTGGCAACCTGCCGCAATATGTTTCTTGCGCATGCGCGCAATCAACATAAAAATGAAATTCTCTCATCAGATTTGCCCTTAGCCTTACTAGGCATGTTTTGGTTTTTATTTAACTATTCCTGTTGGACTATGTTAACCTGTTGATTGCTGCTATTCTCCCTGGGATACCAGTGAAAACAAGATGCTGCATCTCATGGTGTTTTCCAGGTTGGGGTAGTTTTAAATAAACAAAATAAATAGCAAGAAAGTTAGTGACAGTTCTGATTTTATTTTACAGTATATCAGTGGAGCATGTGTGTTTGAGGAGCCATTACAGTCTCAGAATAGGGGCAGTAAGTAGATCAGAAGTGTTATCTTAATACATTGCAAGAAACACACGACAAAGTTAGAAATTACAATCTGGGACAGCCTCAGGAATGATCTTTAAAGGAAAACAAGCATTTGTCAATGCCGAATGTTGATTGCGTTGGTCTGTTGAGCACGCTCACTGGCCCTCTGTCAGTCGCTCTGTCTGTTTGGTCCGGTGCTGCAGGCTGCTGTTTTGTACTGGGCCCCTGCCTGCCTGCATTGGCACCTTGTTCTGCCCACTAAGAATTCTGCAGCTGTCCCGACAGAACTCCATTGAGGTGGCTCACTCCCCACTCGTTCATTCTGTTTCTCCTGGTGCTGCAGGCTGCCCTTTTGTACTGGGCTCCTGCCTCTGTTAATGGCTTTTCTGCCCACAAAGAAATCTGCAGCAGGCCTGCACAGGTCTGTTGAGCCTGCTGATTCCCCTCTCTCACTCACTTGTTCCATTTCTGCGGGCGCTGCAGGGGTGGCCTTTTGTAGTAGGCTCCTGCCTGCGGTGCCAGCCTTTTCTGCCAACAAAAGAAATCACAGCAGATTCACAATAGAGCTCCATTGAGCTCTGCCATTCTCTACTTTCGCTTGCTAGGTTTCTCCCGCGCCACAGGCTGCCTTTTTGTACTGGGCTCCTGCCTGCATTGGCACCTTTTTCTGCCCACAAAGAAATCCACCACTGTGCCAACAGAGCTCCGTTGAGGTCGCTCACTCCCCCTGTGTCACTCACTTATTCTGTCTGTCCTTGCTCTTTTTTTTTTAACAAAGGAAAGTTTCCCTCAAAATTGCCATTTGTTCCCTTCTCATTCTGAGGACCCCTGTCCTTGTTCTTCCCTTTTCTGAGTACCTTCTCTCCCTATCTTATTCCATTGAACTCTGCTTACCTTAGCATCCTATGCCCTAGCTTAGCCCTAAGCCCTTCGCATTTGAAAGCATGCCTTCTCCCATATCACATTTTGGTCATATGGGACTCTTAGGCTTAGTCTTCAGATGGATGCTGAGTTTGGCAGTGTTTTTTCCAGGACTGATAGGCTTCTCTTATGTTGCTGACCTCGGAAAAGTACTCCTTTCCTTGCAACCCATTTTGGGCTGGTCCTTCACTTTATTCAGAGACAGCTCTCTGGTTAGGTTGCAATCCAGGGGATGTCAGACATGCTTCTTTTAGTCTGAGAGCAGGCCGCTTCTTCTTATATACTCCTTTCTGACTGAGGACATGGGTCCCCCTTCCTCTTACCTTCTCTCTCTCTCTCTCTGCCTAGCTTTCCCATTTGCCCTGATCACCCTTGGCCACCCTAGAGTCCCTCAGCCCAGAAATTCTCTCATTTCTTTCTCTGGTCGGTTTTTATTAATTTGTTCAGTTTACATCCTATATCCTTCTCCCTGTTTCTTAAGCTCCCTTGCCCCACACCTTCTGTCTTCTTACCATTTCTTTCCTAGGCAGACAGAACTGAGGGGGGAGGGAGAGCTGGCATCAGTTACTGGCCAGTCCACGAGCTCCACATCATATGTCTGCCTCATGGGTGGTGCCATCCCCAACGTCTACTCCCTTCCTCCAAAAAGCTCTTAAAGGCATATGCTTCTGTGGGGTCCTAGCACCTCCAGCGGAGACCCACCAGTGAAGAATGGTGAAGATATTCTGGAAGATCAAGAATTATGGTGAGTACGTAATTTTCATTTATTTCAGTAGGATTTGTTTCCTGTTCACTAAGTCCGGGTTGTCCCTGAAAAAGGGACTTTTTGTCTCAGTGGGCCTACCCGGTAAACAAAATCCAAGAAATAAATAAATAAGCATTTTAGTGGAGCTAATGTAGTTTGTCATCAGTGGTTCATCACGCCCATGTCTAATAGCACCGGGGAAGGGCCCAAAAGGTAGAAAGCAGGACACCTGGCATCACAGCAAAATAGATTTGGTAATTGCCATTTTGACCTGCTGCTACTACACTTTTCTCCATACCTGCTGGTACCAATTTTAAAGATTGTGACAAGAGTCATGTTGGATGCAATTTCATTCCAAAAACAGATAAGACTGGTATAGAATCTTGCTACAGAATATCACACTATTTCATGACAAGCTTAAGTTATAGTTAAGTTATAACTAGTTTCTTTATTCCATAAAAAGGCAGCGGTGAAGCAGCCCATGCAGTCCAGTACTGGAGTACCTACATCCACAATGGCAGCTCCATCAAGGAACAGCTTTGAGAGACTAATGGAAAAACTGACAGACACCTATCCACAGTTTACCAGGTACCTTTATAGAGGAAAAAGCATTAATGCCTCATTGTTATAATTTTTCACACCCAGATATGAACAGAATTATCTGTAAGGAAAAGTAGTGTAAAGTCAAAGCCCAGTCTTTTCAAGATGACCACTGTAAGGCAACAGGCTAAGCTTACTCCATAAGTATGGGTCAGGGTTCGTTGGTAAAAAAATCTACCTCACCACCACCAAAAGGGGGAGAAAAGCACAAAGAGAAGCAAATGGAAAAGAGGCAGACAAAGCTGATAGGGACAACTCCATTGAACAAATTACCTGGTTCCTTGGACAAATTTGTGACCCATGGGAGACCTGGTCCATGAGAAGTGTGGGGGGAAGGCAAGATGACTGAAGCATCTGCTATGAACCCCAATCTGATAGCCCCAGAAGAAACCATGAAACTGAAGCAGAAGGTTATGTCACTTATCCTGGCTCCTCTACAGACTGTGTCAGAAACTGGCGAGGCAATAAAGATGTATCAGCTATGCTCCCAGTCTGACCAGAAGTTAGATAGACTTGTGTAGAGATGTGCGAAGTCAGGAAACTTCACTTTTTATAGACGGTAAACCTATTTGTCCTTAATCAGTCACCCTTTAACATACCACATAGTTTTCTTCAGTTTCAGTTTTTTCCCGTAATTTATTTTCTCTCCCCTCTAGCCTTACATACATCAGCAGGAAAACCTCACACACAATCACTAATTTGATCATCATCATTATCACTCATCATCAAATTAACTTTATTATAGTGGTGCAATAGCACCCCTATAGTTAGGGTTGAGTATACAGTGTGATGTTAAACCTCAGATTCTGCACTTTAATAACTTTGCAACCGTTCAATGGATTTGCACAAAATTTGGTCTGCGCTATCCCGTGGTGTAGATCTCTTGACTAACCAAGTTTTGTATTGATCGGCTGTGCAGAGTTCATACAGAGCATAGTGAAAAACGTGTAAAAGTCGCTTTTTTCCACCAGTTTTAGCTGTTTTTTCCTCATCGCGCTGCGCTGCATCGTTTGGAATTGTAGCCTGAAATTTTCCAGGTAGGATGAGGTTGCCCTGAAGAACAAGCCAGCGTTGGTTTGGTGAAAAAATATGAATCATATCCAAAGTTATTCAGTTTTGAAATTTTGGGTTCTGAGCATGCCCAGTTCAGTCTTTTGGATAGCTGCGTAGGTTTGAAGAGGGATTTTGGCTCACGAAAAGGGATTTTGACAGCTCACAAAGAGGGATTCATTAAATCCCTGTTCGTGAGAAAAAAAAAAATCCCTTTTTGTGAGCCATCTTCTTTTCCATTTTTGCGCTAAACAAAATATTATTACTTGCCCCAGGAATGTCTTCTGTAGACATCCAAGTATGGGTTTTGTTCAGGGGGATGCCTTGCACACTTCTGTACCTTTGGTTTACATTACTTTTAAAAAGCGCTCATTTTAAATTAAAAATCAATTTATTGAAACCGATCCCTTTTCATGAGCTGTCGAAAATCCTTTACGTAGCAAATCCTGTTAAGTGAGTTGTCAGATACCTCTCGCGAGGGGATGAGATGGCCCTACCCTCACGTAAAAGGGATTTTGACAGCTCTCAAAAAGGGATTCAGCTCGCAAAAAGGGATTTTGACAGTTCACGAAAAGGGAATTTTAAAGATTATTGTTTCTTTGCTACTTCACTGCAAAGAAACGGATAGGACTTTCAGCTTGAAATTTGCAGGGTACAAAGGGGTTGCCCAACAGCTGTGAGTTTTGCTGGTTTGGTGAAAAACTTATATTAGTTCCATACTTATAACATTCCAAAGTTTAGAAACTTTCCATAGTATAACATTGTGATGTATGCGGTACCTTTCGGCGCCTGTGTCTTGAAAACGATTCGAGTTATGGATTTTTTGTTAAGTTACGCAGCTTAGAACACCTTTAGCACGCATGCAGGTTGCCAGTCCTTGATTACAACTGCAGTGGAATTTTTTTCCATAGTTGCTACGGTTACTGAGATATTGCACCATCTGCAGCACACGGGTTACTTGGAATGTCTCTAGGCCTGCGCTGTGTCTCTACAATTATAGGTAGATGGGAATGCAGGGCCCTCCGACATATAGATACCATTATGCAGTAATCGGACCGCAGGGCCATCCATTATGCAATATTGAGGCACTGCGCTCCCACAGGGAGATGACAGTTCATTACAGTGTCTGTACACTTATGGATAGATGGGCCCTGAGCTCAAAAAAACTGATGCACTGTGCTCCCAAAAACATATATGGGTAACATTACACTTTCTCAGAAAGTAAGGAAATTCATTGCAGAATACTTTGTTAATGCATTAGTTAGGGCTGAAGCAACAAAATTAGGGAAATGAGGCATTAGAGTTTCCTACCCTATCACCTCCCCACCCTACAACCCCACCCACCCCACCCCCACTCCACACACCAACAGGCATTGGGTGTGCCCTGGGTCATCTGGCCTAACTCTCACCCCATTCTCCTATACTGTACTATCTCAGCTTCCTTACATATGGAATGGGTGGAGAGTTAGGGCCAGTGACCCCAAGGCACACCCCAAGGCCTGTTAGTTTGTGGGGGGTGGGTGTGGGGTGGTAGGGGTGAGGAAGGTGTTAGGGTTGGAAACCCTAACATTTCATTTCCCTACTTTTTTGCTTCAACACTAACATGCATTAATGCAGTATTTTGCAATGAATATAGAATATATGCAGTCAGCAGAGAGACCAGAGTTAACTTTTAGACATTTAACGTTTTCAGATAACAAATGATTGCACAGATCAAAAGCAATGCTACCAGCTGTGCTGAAGATTCTCTCAGCACAGACACTGATCAGAATGCAACTTAAGTATAAAATGGCAGTTTTGCACAATGCTGGTGAAATTTTTCTCTTACTTGGCCAATATTTCAAAGAGACATCCTATATGTTGAATTTCCTAGGGTCTTTAGACAGCCTTCAACCGTAGTGGTAACAGTATGACCTTGGCTAACACTGGAAGAACTGCTGCCTTTATTAATATCATGTAGTTCTAACCAAATGTCAGCATCCATGGGGCTTCTACTTTGAATGAAATTTGGAGCTAGAGTGGCTGGCTACCCCAATATGCTTATGGCAAGCTAGCCAATAGCCTTCTGTTTGCAAGATAGTCAAGACATATATATTCTTTTTTTTTCATTTCATGTTTAGGATTCAATACCATTGAGCTCAAGGCTCTTTTACAAAGGTTCCGTGTCAGACAAGTAACAAGATCACATCTATGGCAGTACACAACAGGATGATAACTGATGAAAACACAAACAAGGTTACACAGTGCAAATATGTTAGTATTTACATACAAGTAGCCAAGAGCGTGGAGTACAACAGCACTACTGGAGTGTGGTAAACACTTATATTATCATAAATATCTTGGGGTCTCCGTGGATCCCAGGCTCAGGTCATTTGTGGTAGAGAATAGTAGCAACCAGTGGTGACTTTGTCAAGTGTAAAAAGACGGGAGTGGGAGAGGCAGGAGTTGGGAGAGTGGGGGAGGGAGGGGCTGTAATTGAAAGGAAGATAATAGTTTCAGGAGGTGCATCAGCAGATGTTATCAAGGGCAAGATGGGAGCATAATTCTTTTTTGAAGTGGCTTAGCTTATCACAGCATGGTAATTCAGCTGGGAGATCATTTAATCACATTGGTCCCTGACATGATAGTGATCGTTGGGCAAATGTGGTACGCTTGAAGGGCACGTGAACACCACCTTTGGCCACTCTTCTGGTGTTGACAGTGGGTTGGTGGATTATAAATAGGATAGAAGCAGTCTTAGGTGCAAGTCACATCAGAGATTTCTTAACAAATAGGCAAACCAGGTATTTGATTTATAGTTGGAGAGGGAACCACCCAGTTTTTGAGTACAGAGCGCAAGTGTGAGTCAGATGGTCTGCCCCAAGGACTAGCCTGCAGGCCTTATTGAGGAGCATTCTGACCCTTTTGAGTACAGAGTCTGAACCAGTACCGTAAATGAACAGCACATAGTCTAGGGATGATAGCACAGAGCTACTTGTTTC
Organism: Neoceratodus forsteri; assembly: GCA_016271365.2. Classification (NCBI taxonomy): domain Eukaryota; kingdom Metazoa; phylum Chordata; order Ceratodontiformes; family Ceratodontidae; genus Neoceratodus; species Neoceratodus forsteri. Next base: position 185,094,212 of record CM057459.1, on the reverse strand, counting down.
CAGTTTCAGGGTCTCGGGTGTCATCGAGTGCCTGTGTCGATAAAGAACCCCAAGGTTTATATTGGCTGATTTTTACGATCTGGTCCACATGTGTTGTAAAGGTGAGGGTGTCATCTAGGTTTACACCTAGGTATTTAAAAGTGCTGATCTGCTCAATTTGATGTCCTTGTAGTCTTTGTACCAGCAGTGGGCCATATTTTCTTTTGTTGTGTGGCACTGTAAATAGCGTACTCTTAGTTTTTTGTAGTTAAGTAGCAATTTCTTTTGTGCAAACCAGTCTTCAAGACTATGAAAGTTGGTCTCTAGTTCGGAAGTTATAATTGGCAGTTCTCTACCCGGGACTGAGATAAATGTGTCATCTGCAAAAGGCACCATGTGTGCCAGGCAGGCAGACGGTAGGGAGTTGATAAAAAGGCTATACAGGAGTGGTCTGAGAATTGATCCTTGCAGGACCCCTATGGATACTACCCTCTGCTTGGAGAGGGTGCCATTTAAGTGCACACATTGTGATCTATTTGAAAGGCAACTTTTAAACCAGTTTATGGTACATGTGGACAGCCCAGTTGATGACAGGCATTGAAGTAGCAGCTGGTGATTGGCAGTGTCAAATGCCTTGGTAAGGTCTATGAATATGGACCCCACTGCCAGGCCATTGTACAGTGCATTATAGAGATGGGCAGTATATTCGACCAAAGCGGTGATAGTTGAATGTTGTTTTCTGAAGCTATGCTGCTCGGAAGACAGAAGATTGTACTTCTCAAGATATTCAGTAAGTTGATCTGAGATGGCTCATTCTAAGGCTTTGGAGAGTGGGGGCAGGATGGAAATGGGTCTATAATTTGCCAGGCTAGTTCTGTCACCATTTATGAGCACTGGGGTGACAAGTGCTTTCTTCCAGTTATCAGGGAAGATACCAGGCTTTAGAGAAGCATTGAAAACTTTGGTTAGAGGATCAGCCAGCTCATTTAGGGTGAGGGCAACCATCTTCAGGTCAATGGTGTCACTCCCCATCCTGCTTTTACCAAGGACCTGCTTCACATACTTCAAGGTTTCAGATTTGGAGATCTGTCTAAAGTAGAAGGGCAGAACCTTTTGCGGGGGTGTAGGAGGTGTGATAGGATACGGGGCTGACCAGGCAACAGGGTGTTAAGGTAGTCGCTCGGTAACACTGTGCTCAGGTTATTGAATGCCAAGTTGAATGCATTTGCAATAGCATTAGGATCTTGTAATATCTCTGTAGCAGTTACTATAAAATCAGGTGGGGCCTTTGAGGCTCTACATGTAAGTGTTTTCAAGGAGTTCCAAAATTCCTTGCCATGACCTCAGCTATTATTCAGTAGTTCCTTGTAGCAGGTAGCTTTGGCTTGCTTTATTAAGTATGTGCATTTGTTTCTGGTGGTCTTATAGGCACAGAAGTCAGCCTGTTTGTCGGTCGTCTTGGCCTTGTGCCAGAGATTATCTCTAGTGCGCATGAGATCCAGGAGGGCTTTTGAAAGCCAGGGGTTCACAGGCCCTTTTACTTTTTTTGACTTATGTGGGCAAAGATATTGCAAACATTCATAAAAGTGGAGCAGAAGAAGTCAAAAGCTTGATTTCCATCCTTTGCAGTGTCAAGCAGTGACCAGTGTATTAATCTGAGGTATTGTCTGAAGGTGTCCAGCATCCCTGATCTCATTGAGTGGGATCTAGTAATATTAGAGATCCGCTTAGTAAATCTATTAGTCCAGGTACATAGTACTGGGGAGTGGTCGCTAAGGGAGTCGGGTAGGACTGATACATAGGGTATGTGATCAGGGCAGTTTGTGAGGATCCAATCAATAAGTGTACTAGTACCTGTCTTATAGTTTTGTCTAGTGGGGAAGTTGACCATCTGGGTCAGGTACAGGCTAGCAATTTGGTCTTTAGCAGTGATTCCCAGTTAATGTTAAAGTCGCTGACTGTAATTCTCTCCCAGTTCTGATTAAGCAGTCCTTGGTTGTTAATGAGTTGTTCCATCCCAGCAGTGTGCTTTCCGTGGGGGTATGTAAACAGTGGATAGTATAAGGATCTTGTTTTGCTGACCAATGGAAAGCTTGATGTTAAGGATTTGCCCATCTTAAGTTTTTAAATTGCCAGGAAGTACTAGACTGCAGATATCATCCCTTAGGTAAACTAGGCATCCACCTTCTCGTTTGGATAACCTGTCCTGATGGAATGATTTAAACCCATACAGGGTGACTGCAGCATCAGGTATCTTTTTAAGAGCCAGGTCTCAGTCAGTGCTATGTTGTCAGGTTTTAGTACTTCTGCCCATGCCTGAAATTGCATTAGCTTGGGCATAAGGCCTCCTATATTTAGTGAGACTATCTTGAGTTGCCCCATCCTCGAGGAGGCACCTGTATGGGTAGGACCAGGGTTTGGGTGCACGTTGCCTGATAACAACAGCAGTATCAGGATCAGTTTCTTGATGTGCTGAAGTGAGAACACCCATTTAGCACTGGTGAGTTTTTGAGACTTATGCTTTGGGTTTTGGGTGGGTACAGCATAGGGGCACCTGTGAAGAATGACTGCTACATGTAGTGATAGGGGTTCTATCACAGGAGGGAGCTGTGGATGTGGATAGAGCAATAAAATTAGTGGGAGGTCTGCAGATGTACCCTTGGATAAACCGTTTCTGTGCAGGAAGGTGTCCAAGTGGGAAGGTGGTTGTATTGGGAGGTGTGGGCCTTTTAGGTCATTATCTCCCACTTTTCCAAACCATAGAACAAGTAATAGTGCCAGACTTTGGGTTAGCATTGTGGTATAGAAATGTAGCAATCAGTAATATATGTGAGGTTCCTTTAACAGTATGCTCAATAAGATATTCACATCAACTGAAATACTAGGCGTGGTCAGAATGGGAAGAGCATTTAATAAAGACTGGAGGGCAGGAGAAAATTCAAGCGGGAGCTGAGCTGGATGAGCCTCTGCAGCAGGCACCAAAGTTTAAAAAGTTCAGTGGCCGGAAGCAGCCAATGATAGGCTAGCTGTGTTTTCGGGAGACTGATCAGAAATGTGGATCTCAAGTCGCAGGTCCCGGGAAACAAGTAGCCTACCTTCAGATCTGGTCAGGGCAGGCCAGCAGGAGATGGATGCAGCTGTCCAGCAGAGGTGCCGAGGCAGCCAGCAGCGGTGAGCCCCCTCAGAGCTTGCCTAGGAGAGAGAGAGAGAAAGGGAGAGGGAGAGGTTGAGCCAGGTCGTGATACATTTCAGTCACACAGCCTGACTAATCCGTGGGTGCTCAGACAGAGTTAAGAAAGGCAGAGGGGCCCAGGTGATAATAGTGGACGTGGGGGAATCAAGAGAAAAAAAATTCATATTGAATAGTGTATGGGTGACTATACACAACAAGGCTATGTTTCCATTGGCACGGGGTCATAACAGCGATGTAAAAGTAGTGTGATCAAAAGCCGCGCAGCCAAAAACACTGTGATACTCATAGCACTCAGAAAAAAACACAGAGTGCTGGACACAAAACCAAAATCACTCCAGAGCTTGGAGGGCAACAAAAATTTTATGTTATGGGGGGACTTTGCTCCCCACACCCCATAGCTTAAATATACATCCTCAAGATCACACAGAGACACACACACAACAACAACAAAAAAAAACATAGGAAGGCTCAAACCCAGGTCAGCTGAAATTACCAGCTTTACATAGCCTGTGGCTCTAACCACTGAGCCACACAGCTAGCATGTTTAGCCAGTGCACAAAGTCTTATACCGCTCAATCTGACTAAAAAGGGCTACTTGTATAGCATTATAGTACCCATGCAATAATTCTCCAGCAACTCTTTTCAGTCACGCAGTTTTCACAGCGTGCTTTTTTACTGTGCTTTAATCCAGATGACTTTTTGACTGGATACCATTTCCATCGAGGGAATGTGATGACATTATACAGACCTCAAGATTGAAACTCGAGGGGCTTGTATGATGGCATCATATCCCTGAGAGGGAAACATAGCTATGTTGTGTATGTTCACCCATACACTGTTTTATATAGTATATAGTTTCCCAAAATTCAGAAAGTTTAATTTTACAAGATTTAATACCTTGTGCTCTTGCTCCCATTCCTCGCTGCTGTCCCGCTCTGCTTCCGACCCACTGAAAATTCACAGCAGCAGTGATTTAAGAAAAACTGATAAATTGATAGTTTGGAAACATGGAGCCGACTATGGCAGTCTGTGTCTAAACTATCTTGATGAACTACTCACCCAGCCGTACAGTAAGCGGCAGCGCCATTTTTGTGACTATTTTTTTGTGAAGACCGTTGTTTTTGCCAGTCAGGTAGCAGGTCAAGGGGAGAAGTTGTTATAGTATCGTGTGATGTCAGAACAATACTACAACAACTTTCAGTAACCTTTGAACTAGCCTACAACATTTTGAAAGCCACCGTTTTCCATACACAGTAAGTCCTAACCATATACTGTAAAAGTTTTCAACCTGCAGGATGACTTTCAAGATACACAAGACTCTTAAATTTCAAAATAAAATATTTGGGCCAAAGTGGTTGGCTAGCCCAGCAGGCTTAAGGCATGCTAGCCAAGAGCATTCTGCTTCGCAAGATGGCTATGACCAAATTTTTTTAAACAGCGGCAAAACTTTGAAAACACACAGGACTCTTTGAGTTCAAACAGAAATTTTGGTGAGTGGAATGGGTTGGGATAGTTCAAATTTGTCTAGGAAAAAGGGCATTGGTGATTTGCTCAGTGCACTGGACTAGTACACAGTTCAGCACCCAGTACTGCCTACTGCCTTACCCAAACTCCCCTCCCAACACACATACACACTGCCACCCCGTTTCACTTTTTAAGTTACTTTTTATAGTGTATGAGTACTTTTTTTCTCTTTTTTAGCTCAGGCTCCAGCAGCAGTGGCATAGGCTGAGGCCCAAACACCCTCCCCCTTATTTATTTTTCTTTTCTTTTTTATGCAGTCCTTGTTACTTTCCTTGAATTTATTCACCCTCTCTTCCTAACTCACTATGGGGTCACAAAGGCAAAGGACTAATACCGCAGCCCCCCAAGTGTCCCCTCCCACTGCTGTGCTCCAAGTGCAGACTGGCGTACACTGACTGGTGTGTGTGTGTGCTGGCCAGATGCCCTCTCACCTCTCCTTCAGCTTCCCAGTCTTGCTGTGGCAGGCATGCACGCTGGGAAATAAAGAATGGTATGTAAAGATGCAAGCAAACCAGTCATGTTGGGCTTGTGTCTCACCAAAACTGAGCCACTTGTATTCAGAGTGGCTCAGTTTGGTGATGAAGCCCCATCCCCAGTTTAAACTGTACATTGACTGTTTTGCAACTATGTTGTATAATAACCTGCCTGATTCTGTCAATCTGTTAACACTTTTAAATAATCTCTGTACAATTTGTTAATTAACCCGGCACACTGTATTTGTGAATAATGTTGATTTTTATTTATTTAATGTTTTGTACTGTTGTGTGGTCACATTTGACAAGGAGCAATTTGCTTAGTATGCATACCAAGATGATCAATAAATGAAGCAAAACAAAAGTGTAGGGATGTTCTGAGGGACGAGCTGGGCCAAATTTCCAGCAGCAGGCTGAGACAGTGGCACATTTATACGTTTGGGTGTGGACCGAAAAATGGGGTCTTAGAGTTAATGAGGGGAAGTGCAAGGTACTATATCTAGGGATGAGGAATCTGGGTCACACATACACATTGTGTGACATGGAACAGTAGGCAGTGCAGCCACGGAAAAGTATCTAAAGCTAATTGTGGACAGTAGGCTGTAGCCAGACAGACAGTGTGCTACCACAGTCAAAAGAGCAAACTTGATGTTGAGATGCATTAGGAGGGGTATGTATCAGGTCCAGGGAGGTGATCCTCCAACTGTACAAGGCCTTGGTTAGACCACACCTGGAGTACTATGTCAGGTTCTTGTTACTGCATACAGTGCTAAAATAATTTGGCCTAGAAAAAAGGCTAAGAATGGACACGATCATGGTGTTCCTGATACTAAAGGGGATACCCACTGAGGCTGCAGAATCTGACGCTGTTCAAAGTTCAAAACAAAACTACACATTCATCAGCATGGCACTGCTGATTAAACAGCACGAGTGGGGCAGCATTCTTGCTGTCGAGCTCTATAGCTTTGATGTACTTTAATGTCTGTAACTAATTACTGTTGCAGTTGGTATCATAATTGGCTCTTGTTCTTTGTCCCTACCTACTGCAGGATTTATGCTGTATTGTAACTGTGCCTTTTCTATGCTATGTACCTAACCCGGGTCACCCTTGAAAAAGGGACTTCATTGTCTCAGTGGGTTTACCAGGTTACCAAAATTCAAATAAATTAATACCCTTGGCTGGGTGTCCATATTAAAATGGAGTACAGTGTACTGGACAGGGCTAATATGTAAGGAATTTGATGCATCCCTAGCCTTGTTGTACCATCGATGTGACGTCAAAGTGTTGTTGTACCGGGGGCACGGACCTAATGGCTGCCTAAACCAAGCGCTGAATTATTGACCAGAAACAATCCACGTTAATCCATAAAGAAAATGTCAATCCTGTCGACCAAAAGATCAATAAAAGACTATCTAATGGGACCCAAACACAGTTTGAAGGAGATTCAGTTGAATGGAGCTGTAAAACAAAAGATAGCTGAGCAGGTACAAAACAGCCGAGCGGAGGCCTATGCAGAGCGTGAATCCACGGTACAAAGTACGGAGAAGGCCGCGAGTATGGCTTAAGAAACAGAATGCACGATTACTTTCCCGCAGCTCTACCAAACCCTACAGCAAATAAACGATACTCTGCAGAGATTGGAGGCTAAAGCGCTAGATCAATGCCAAGACATTGCAAAATTACACCAGAAAACACAAGAAGTTGAGACAGTAATGGCAGAATATACCCAGACCACAAACGTGCACAATTCGGCCTTGCTGGAGCTGCATCATCGCACCACGCTGCTGGAACAGAAGCTTGAGGAATTAGAGAACCGGAACCGGCGAAACAATATTTGGATCCACGGAGTACCAGAAGGAACGGAATCGGGGAACATGATAGACTTTATTGACTCATTTATAAGAGAGATCCTCAATTTACCTACTGATAAGCGGATGGACATTATTAGGGCTCACAGATCATTGGTACCATGGCCTCGAGATCAGAAGGCCAGACCTAGATCGATAGTGCTTGTGTTCCTGGATTACAGGACAAAAGAGGAGGTGTTAGCCCTAGCTTAGTCGAGAAAAACTATATATTTCGGAGATGTCAGACTATTTTTTGACCATGACTTTACCCCACAGCTGCTTGCTAGGAGGAGGAAGGTGCTACAGGTCATGAAATTACTACAGCAAAAAGGGGTAAAGGCCTTTGTTGAATACCCTGCTAGGCTGAAAGTTCAAACAGAAAAAGGTATTTTGAGATTTCAAGAGCTGGCAGAAGCTAAGAAGTTTGTGGAGAGAGTGGGGTTGCACATACCTGTGGAGCAGGGACAGCGGATTCAACAGCAGCTGGGGGAGCGGAACTGGTTCAAAAGAGGCCCCAAAAGAGTGAATGGTGGTTTAAGCAGGGACATGTTTGGGGTGTGGGACAAGGTCCTAGCCAAAAGAAAACCCCCAGACGTAGAACTAGAGCGAGGAGAGCAGGAACAAGGCAGCTCTCCAAGAGAACAAGACGTCGTGCTGAATAGCAACTCAATGGCTGAAGAATGAAGATGCGAAACGGGAATACACTGCAAGTACTGACTTAAAAGAGACTATGATGGGGACTTAAGGGAGTACAATGTGCTCAGAGCGCTTGAAGAGAAATGAACAAGACTTTAATAACTAGGGACTATGCCTGCTTATTCTGATTACATGGCTCATGACTAATAATTATACGATCTTATGAGAATGCGGGGGGGGGGTAGCGACTCCTGACTCCCTGCAGCAGTTATAAAGCTATGCACATATTGGATGCCTCGGGGGAAGTGGGATTTGACGTGGAAGGGTTTATGAGTAAATATAAACGTGGATGCAGTGGAAGGAGGGCGAAGGGGAAACGAAACAGAAGTGCAAGAATCACATCATCATCAGGAACTGGCTTGTTTTTTACGTGGCTGGGGGGGAGAAGGTGGAAGTGGGTGGGGGGGAATATATAGAGGCTAATCTTCGGTTAGACACTGGAAAGGGCCACCGTAGTGGATTTGTTGTAAAAGTAAAACAAGAGCTCCAGTTACTGAGCTGAAACAGAGGAAGAGGCCTAGATCAAGAAGAAATATACAAAATGTGGACCATTATATTTGAAACTGTACAGTGTTATGGGCTTAAGATATCGGTAGTGCAAGAATGGGCATTAATAACACAAAACATGGGGATGGAAAGATAAGAAGTTTTTGAGGTTTGGGAAAAGGGGAATAATATGGAGGAATTAATGAACAAAATAAACAAAATTAGTCGGATTAGTGAATTCTGGAGAAGGGGAGGGGGGTTGGGGAAGTGGTAGAAGGAGATTTCTCTGGCCCTACAGAAGACATGAAATTGGGATTAGGTCAGAAGGTAAATGTTTATATGGAAGACGGTTAGATCAGCGCAGAACATCATTTTCTTTTGGAAGATGCTTAGGCATGCAGTGCCCCAATAAAAAGCTTTTCGGATCAATAGAATAATTGTCATACAGGAAAGCGAAGAGCTTCAAGTCACGAACAAGAGCTCTCTAGAGGGAGTCTCCCATTGTAGAGACACTGGTAACCCCTCTGAACTTGCCTCCATCGGTATAAGGTGGAGGTAGGACTAGAGCCCCAAAAAGTGGGACTTCTACCTTGGAGGTCAAAGATCATGCATTGGTTACAAGCCCAGTTGGCTGTAAAGTTGAGCTACTGTTATCAAATAATGGTTTATATGTTGTTTCATATCTGGGATGTGTTCCTTCATAAGACTGAGTTAATTGAAGTAAAGAAGGGAGATGTATGGGGGGGCCCTCGAGGAGGAGTCCGGGAGAACCCTGAGAATATATTTTTAAATACAGACCCTTGTGATGGCAGGTAAGGGTATGATTGTTTGTTCCTACAATGTTAATGGCCTTACAAGCCCTGTTAAAAGATCTAAAATATTGAGCCAGGTAAGGAAAGCTGCGGCAGATTTTTTATTGCTCCAAGAGACCCATTTGTCAACGGAGGAGCATAATAAGTTCCTAAAATTGGGTTTTAAGGAAATGGCTGTGTCCTCCTATACGAATGGTAGAAGGAGGGGAGTGATGGTGTTGGTGCCTTCTAATTCCCCATTTGAAAAAATGGAGGCTAAGACAGATAAGGAGGGATGATACATGATGCTGAAAGGTAAATTTAGGGGCAATGTTGTCACACTGGCATCCGTGTACTTTCCCCCTGGCTCAACATTACCTGAGTATCGTTCCTTTCTAGCCACTCTGTTAGAGTGGGGGGAAGGAGTCATAATTTGTGGGGGGGACCTTAATCTTCCCTTGAACCCGGATATGGACTCCTCCTCGAGGGTAAGAGGGAACCACACAGAACGGCAAGGAAAATCCAGAAATTGATAAGAGAAATGGGATTATTAGATACTTGGAGACACCAACACATTAGACAGAGGGACTATACCTTTTTTCCTGCGGCCCATAACACGTATTCAAGGCTAGATTATATTCTAGTCATGAAGACTGAGGTACAGAGAATTGAGGACACTTGGATAGGGGACTTTACTCTTGTCTGATCATGCGCCCATATATATAAAAATAGACCTAGGGGAGACTCGACGGAATACCTTATGGTGGCTGAACACCTCTCTTTTAAAAGATAAAGAAATCAGGGACCAAATAGTAGAAACCTATGGCTTACCTTCTAGATAATACAAAGCAGGATACCACACAGGTCATCCGCTGGGACGCTGCAAAAGCTGTCCTGAGAGGTAAATTTATCCAACTGGCCTCGAGGAAAAAAGAGGGAGAGGGAGGCCAGAAGACTTAAGCTAATGGGGCTGATAGCAAATTTGGAGGGGCAGCAAAAACAAAAGTATGACAAGGAGCGGAGGAGACAGTTGTTGGACTATAAGAGAGAGTTGACAGGAATTTTGGATTATCAGGTGGAAGAGAGGCTGCTCTTTTTGAGACAACAACATTATGAGGGGGGACCTCGGTCACTGCGTTACCTCACTTGTAGGTTGAGGGCAAAATGGGCAAGAGCAACAATAACGAAGGTGTGGCATCCAGGGATAGGCAAAATGGTTCAAGGGGTCCACGAGATAGCAGATGCCTTTAGAATATATTATACTAAGTTATACGCAGAAGACACAAAAGAGGGAAGGAAGACTTAAGAATTCCTGAGTTCGCTTAAACTACCGGGCCTAACTAGGGAGCAAGGGAAGGTTAGTGAGACCTGTGAGACGGAGGAAATAAAGGAGGGGGATTAAAGGCTTAGGTGGGTAAATGCCGGGGTCGATGCGGACTCCTGCTGGAGTTCTATATGTTCGGAACCAGATACAGACACTTCCGGGGAAGGTTTTGATGAGGTCATGAGAGATGAGGCTGCGGCCCTCCTTCTTGGGCCCAGGCAGTGATTTCGTGATACCCAAGCCGGAAAGGACCCAACAAAATGCCCGTCGTATGAACCCGATCTCCCTATTGAACACTGATTGTAAAATACATCTCTTTTGGCCAGACGTATTCAGGAGTACCTTCCCTCTTTAGTACAGATAGACCAATCCGGTTTCATACCGGGCAGACAAGCACAGGATAATCTTCGTAGAACAACACATATAATAGATCAAATTTCCATGCAAAAATTACCGGCGTTGATAGTAAGTCTTGATGCTGAAAAAGCGTTTGATAGGGTATCATGGTTATTTCTGAAAGAGGTCCTTTCGGTTTTGGTTCGAGGCAGCTGATAGCGGCTATATTTAAGTTATATGAATCTCCGAGAGCACAGGTTAGAGCGAATGGGCATATCTCTGGGACTTTTAATTTAGAAGAGGAGCAGCGACAGGGTGTCCTCTCTCTCCATTACTGTTTGCCCTGTTCATTGAACCTCTTGCTCAGAGCATCCGTCAGTGCCCAGAGATAAAGGGAATTAATATGGGGGGACAAACCCACAAACTGGCTCTGTATACTGATGATGTTCTTCTGTACGTGGCAGACCCCGTGAAGTCTTTGCCAGCGGTATTCAGACGGCTAGATAAGTTTTCGGGGTTATCCGGCTATAAATTGAATAATAATAATAAAACGGAAATTCTCTGTTTCAATTTTACCCCAGCTGAGGAGCTTAAAAGTAAGTACCCCATGTTATGGGGTCAGACAGAGAGAAAATATTTAGGGGTAAAGTTGGGTAGGAACAATACACAATTGAAAGAACTGAACTATCCTCCTATAATAGCGCAGCTTTAAAGTGACTTTCAAAGATGGTCCCTTCTACCCATCTCACTTAGTGCTAGGGCTCAAGCCCTCAAGATGAATGCATTACCACGCCTTCTCTACTTATTTCAATGTGTCCCATGTCTGTTAACTCCGGCGGATCTGGAGACTTGGCAGGGTATGTTTTTCTCCTATTTATGGAAGGGTAAAAAACCTAGATTAAGAAGATCCTTACTTTATCTTCCTAAGGGAGAGGGGGGCCTTGCGTTCCCATGCTTGCAGGGCTACTGAGTGGTAGCCCAGATGAGGGTTGCACTACTTTGGGGCAATCCGGGATACGACACCCATTGGAAGTGAATAGATCTTTGAAAACAAAGGGATTCCCCTTTGCGGGCGGTGATGTTTGGGCCTCTGGACACAGGGGAAACGTTCGGTCTCTCAGGTACAAGGGCGGTGTTGGAAGGATGGAGGAGGGGAATAAGCAGGGGGGCCACATTTGGGAATCTGTGGAGGTATAGATGGTGGGCATATGACTGTCAGTTTACACCAGCAACGCTTGATAAGTGGTATCAGAAACAAGCTAGAAGGGGTCTGTGCGCGCCTTGTCAAATAATGTCGGGGAATACCCTACTCTCCTTTGAAGCAATCCAAGAAAAATATGGCCTGAAGCAGACAGATAAAATCAGATATTACCAATTGAGAGACTATTTGAATATACAAATTAACAAGATAATGCTGGAGGAGCCGGTGTTGGAAGAGAGAGGGCTATTTCAAAGAGTAGGGGGGGCTGACCACGCCATTTCGTTGCTATATAATAATTATGTGGCAGATATGGCCAACACATCCCAGCTCATAAAGAAAAAATGGGAACAGGACTTAGTAATTCACATAACAGATAAACACTGGCCTCTGATGTGGAGAAGTACATGGTCAATTTCTAGTTCTTTGGTGTGGAGGGACTTCTGTTGGAAGTTGAGAACCAGATATTTCTTAGTACCAACACAAATGGTTCATGTGAAGGGAGGGGCTATGGCTGGGTGTTGGAGGGCTTGTGGAGAACCACATGCCTCACAGGCACATGTCTTTTGGTCATGTCCAGGTATCACTGTTTATTGGAGGGAGGTTACGAAACATCTGGAACAGATATTTGCAATTGAGACGCAGTTAGGACCTGAACACTTGGTTTTGGGACTAATCCCAGGGGAAGTTAAAGATAAGGATGCCAGATACGTATGGAAGATCTTGGTTTCGGCAGCCCTAAAAATTATTTCAAAGAATTGGTTGCAGCCGAGGGCCCCGGGGGTAGGGGAATGGAAGGATATGGTTGAATCCATACATTTGATGGAAAGGTTAACGATCAATCTTCAGCAAAAGCCACAGATATATAAACAGAAATGGACCAGATGGTTACTCCATGACAGTGGTTAAGAGTGAGATGCCTGAACTGTACTAAAGAGATATTTATCTTTTACACCGGAGATAGAGAATGTCCCCCGATAGACTCCTGTTATGGGTATTCTCTGGATGCCAGACAACTAGTTATAGATAGTGAAAGGACGGAACACTTCCCAGACAGTAGCACCTACTGTTACTGTTCTAGTTAGAGTGTAGTAAAGTTGAGTACTATGAACCAGAAGTGCTGTAATATATCTGCAGTGTTGTCAGTGCTAGGGGTTTTTACCCCAAAGAACAACATGGGATTCATGAAAATGATGTAACAAATGCTGACAAATGAAAGATAATAAACTAAGTATAAAAAAAAAAAAAAAAGTGTTGTTGTACCATCTTGAGTACATCACATTGATGGTACAAGTTAGAACACCCTCATACTCCCATTACCCTGGCTGCTTAACCAGTCACTCCTTTTCTTTCCCTACACCAACTTCTGAGAGTTGTAAGTTGTAAAACTGTGGTACTTGCTCCTCCTGGCACTACTATTAGCTGGTGATATTGAGCTGAATCCAGGACCTGGAGGTAACATCTCCATCTCTGACACTTACTGGAATAATGCCAAGGATCTGCACATTGTTCACATGAATATCAGGAGCCTTCCCCACAACATAATGGAACTTGAGGCCTGGGTCACCCAATACAACCCTGATATTCTTTGCTTGACAGAGACCTGGCTACAGCCCTCCACACCTGATTATTTATGCCTTCTGCATAACTACAAAATGATAAGACAAGATAGGTCATCATCTAAACGTGGGGGAGGGGTTGCCATCCTATATAAACCCCACCTCTCGTTACACCGAAATATCTCCTTCACTCTCTCATACTGTGAAGCTATTCACGCTACTCTTCAACTCAGGTCCAAGAGGCTACACATAGTATGTGCCTACAACCCTCCCAGGGGTGGTACCTCTGGGCTAGTTGAACTCCTCTCCCAGGTGAACTTAGCCATTGGATGCAATGAGGTCCTCATCCTTGGGGACTTAAATCTTAACTGGTCAGGTAAATCCTACCAATACCTCCACACTATAGTACAAGGCTGTGACCTCCATCAGCTGATCACTGACCCCACTATGGTCATGGCCCCACCCTCCCAATCTAGTACCCTAATTGTTTGGGCCCTCACAAACCGTCTTGACCACATCGTCTCAGCTAGTACCCTTGCTGATTCTTTAAGTGACCACTCCCCAGTTTTTTATACCTGGCGGGCTGCTAGACAAACATCTCCCCCTCTGAAATTATTCACTTTCCGAAACCTGGCTAATTTTAATCCGACACAGTTCTTGCATTATCTCTCACTCATTGATTGGTCACCAATCTTCACCTCTCTTGATGCACAATCCACCCTAGACTACTTCCTTGATAAATTTGGGGGTTTTCAGGACCTTCACGCACCTCGTGTCACTCGCCGCATCAGGGTTACACAAACTAAGTGGCTGACCAAGGATCTTCTTGCCCAACTTCGTAACAGGGACAAAAGCTGGCGTCGTTTTAAGGCCTCAGGGCTGCAGGCAGATTACAATCACTATAGGGCCTTGAGAAACTCTTGTTAAAGAAATACTCGTCTAGCAAAAAGCTCTTTCTGTAAAGATTCACTAATAAAAGCTGGAGGAGACTCATGAAAATTTTGGTCTGTCATTATAACTCTCCTCGGTACCGATAAACCATCCTCCTTAAATGATATGCTGCTGAATGGCGTACATTGTAACAATCCTGTGACCATTGCCAACTCTTTCAACCATCATTTCTTGGATCTTTCATGCTACCTAGCCTCCTTCCCCTCTAGCCACCTGACATCCACTCCTGTGGCTATGGTTCCAATGCTCTCCCGTCCACTTTTTAGGTTCCGGACTGTCACAAAAACTGAAGTCCTTAAGCTGCTGCTCACAGTCCCAGACAATATTAGTTCTGGCGCTGACAGTCTTGAACCTAGGCTTCTGAAAGCCGCTGCCCCGCTCATAGCCTCCCCCCCTAACTAAAATCCTTAACCTGTCGCTATGTCATGGTGTAGTTCCTAATGTTTGGAAGATAGCTAGGATAACCCCTATTCTTAAGAAAGGTGATCCTAAAGAGATGGCCAATTATCGGCCCATTGCTATCCTCTCCATGCTCAGTAAAATCCTCGAAAAATTAGTGGCAAGGCAAACTATAGAGTATCTCCTGAAACACAGCTTCCTCTCTGGCTTCCAGCATTGGTTTTCGAAAAGACCATAGTACTTCTACTGCCCTTCTGAAACTTACTAATGACATTTACACTGCCATGGACTCTGGTCTCTTGACAGGTGCCATTTTCATTGATCTCACCAAGGCTTTTGACCTGGTTAATCACACCCTTCTCCTTACAAAACTTACCTCCCTTGGTTTTTCAGCCAAATCGGTGAACTGGTTCCGCAGCTATCTATCCAGTCGACAGCAGGCTGTAGCTTTTAACTCAGCCCTGTCAGACCTATCGTCCATACATGTTGGTGTCCCACAGGGATCCATACTTGGCCCCCTACTTTTCTCAATTTTCATAAACGACCTCCCATCACGAGCGCCTACTTGCTCTACCTTGCTCTATGCAGACGACCTTGTACTCTACCATAGTGCCAGTAATGTATCAGACATAAATAACTCACTATCTTTAGAGTTCCAAAACATGCAATCCTGGCTAAGTGCAAATCGCCTTGTTCTTGATGAAACTAAAACTCAGGCTATGCTCTTTGGCTCTCCAGCAAAACTAAAAGTAAATTGGAACTCCCTCAAAAAATCCTGTTCTGACGATTCCCTGTTAGTCAACACCAGATCCTTTAAATACCTGGGTATTCTTCTTGATGAATCCTTGGACTTTGAGCTCCACATCATTGCAACTTGTTAATCAGTCAATGCATAAATTGGAGGAGCCTACCTCACTAGCTATGCCCTTACCCCATCAGCTAGGCTTGCCATGGCACAAGGCTTTCTGCTCCCATCTTTGGCTTATGGCTCGGTCACCTACTTAGGTGCAACTAAGACCTCCCTCCATACCTGGGATGCTACCTATAATAACATTTGCCGTTATGTTTCTGCCTCTCCTCGGCACAAACATCACTGTCATCTCTATGCTGACCTAAATTGGCCTAGTCCTGCTGCCCATCGCCTCCTTATCTTATGGCGCTTTAATAGATGGAACTATAAGAACTGGCCTCCCCTCAATCTTTCGCCTTGCTACTGCACCCTCAAACCCCTTCCTACGGTCTCCGTTCAGTTGACCAGACCCCTCTTTACATCCCTAGATGTAGGACCACAAGGGGTGCACGAGCCTTCTCCCATGCTGCCCCTAAATATTGGAATACTATCCCTCAAGCTATTCGTCTTGCCCCTACACATACTGGCTTTAAGAAGCTCCACCGTCAACACCTACTTGCAGTAAGTCCTTGTACCTGTTTCCATCCCCCATAAACCCATCCCCTGCTCTGCTTGCCCTTACTCTACTCCCACCTTACCTGAACACACTCCAACCTACCCTCTTCTACTCTACCCCCTCCCCCCACTTTTTTCTTTTTTCTCTACTATGCTTATCTGACTTGCAAATTGGCACTTACTGCTCACTGTTCATGACAATGACTGATACGAATCTCTGAACCTGTGTTGCACTTATCTCATTCCTCTGAACGATCTTGGTATCCTTGTTTTATTACCTACTTTGCCTGACCATCTATTATATAGTCTTACAAGTGTTTGCGATGTTTTTTTTCTCCTGACTAGCTTTGCATTGTATGGCTTATATGGGCTGCTTCACATTGATGTTGGTTGTTTTATATCTGACTTGTATCGTCCCGGGTCATACCTGAAAATAGGCATTCCTATGCCTAGTGTACTCACCCGGTTAACAAAAGCAAATAAATAAATAAGTTGTAAAACGAGCAATCAGCGATGGCTACAGAATTGTTTTCTAAACCTACTGTTTCAGATAGGCTGCTGCTCATAAAGGATCAGTAAAAATGGTGCTCAGTTAAAAACAACTTCTCTCACCCCCCCACCCCCCAACCCGTGCACTCGATCAAGTCATGGTAAATGGTCTTTTTTTTTTTTTCTCCATGTACCTTTGGTAAATGAAACCCTTTCCAGTGATGCTCATAATGTGGAGGACTGTAGCTAATGTTTTTTGTCATCTAACTGATACTTTCACAAAACTTCCTGCAGGTGTTTCAGATCGCCATTTACTCATAAGTCTCTCCTGCCCCTTGAAACAGCTGTTATGTTAAATGGATTCAGTTTATCCCCCCCCCCCGTGTTGTTATGAACACTTAATTCTGCTTATAACTGTATTTATGTTTAAAAAGTTGAGTCTGTGTGTGTGGGGGACTGTGGACAGAGTGGGTCTTGTTCTTGTGTTTTGAGGGGAGACCGGGACCTTAACAGTAGCGCATAAGGACAGCCATGCTCAAGAAATGCTCAATGTGTGTTTAGCTGTTGCCCATACACTATAAAAGACAATGAATGGGCAACGGTTAAACAACAACACTGACTTCGCTTCTCGAGGTTTCATGACAACCTCTCGAAGTAAACACAGCATTGTTGTTCACTGCTGCCCATCTATTATCCTCTATGTAGTCAGTCACTGCCATGTGACTGGGGAATCAAATAAGACAGATCCTTCCAGCATCATTATATGGAACCATACTACATTACCTTTAGGCATATCAGATTAAACCTTGCCTAACTTTATAGGTTTATAGTATTGTAACCCCTAGATGGCGCTATCCCAAGGGCTACTACCCCTGCCTGATTTGCCACTAACAGGTTGAGGGGCCTGGATCCAATGGCGGGTGCCTCCACCCAGAGGTCAGGGTTTGCAATAGTTAAACTAACTTGGTCACAGCCCTCTGGGACACTGCAACCCCCCTTTCTTCCCACTAGTGGCCCACACAATATATCAGAATTACCTTCAGTATGACACTTACCCCCAGGTCTGGTTCCGCACTGGGACCTCCTGTGAAATGAGATACAGTGCAACAATCACAGTACAGTACTTTAACATAGACAAATACCTCAGGCAGTATAACTTTGCTGAAACAAGCAGCTCTGATTTATTTAGGGGATATAACAAGGACAGGGAAATCAGGTTAATTAGCTTATCACTCTAATAATCTACCTATGGCTCTGTGCACAGGCCTATCCCTATCAGTTACTGTCCCTGGGTACCCAAGCCCTAGTGGCTAGTCCAAACCGTGGCAGCTGGTAGGGGCCTTTCACACAGAGAAAAGGAGAATTAAACAGTCAGCAGTACAGTAATTCCATTTGGATTTAATGTGGCAATTCAACAGGGCGACCCTGAATTAGTACTCACGACCTCCAAATAAGATAGGGTCCTTCAATGTCAGCAGGGCTCACTTGAGGTACACAAACCTCTTCACACATTTATATAAAAGAAGCACTATACCAGGCAGGCTGCATCTGTATCCCGATGAATTACTGCACAATACCGGGAGAACACACAGCAGATTCAGTTCCTGACAGACCGAGTGCAATTTTCAGCAATTCCTCCAGTCTTCTACAGGGTGAGCCTGGTTTCTACTCTTCAGATATCCTTTGATTCTCTTCACAGGACAGTTCAGTCCTAACAAGCTGTTACACAAGCTGCAGACCGGAACTCTGGGCCTTAACACGTTTTTAACTAAAACTGCACACTGAAAAGCACAGGGCTCCTTCCTTCTTCACTGCCAAAGCTCAACTGAAACTCCAACCGACAAAACCGAGCACTTCCTTTGAGTTCCTCCCAGTTCTTGACTGGATTGGCTGTCACTCACAATAGACTGCTGCTGTTGGTCCAAAAGGTGCTGAAGTCTAAACTACATCTCCCAGAGTCACTGCTCATACAATCCTCTTGTGGCTGGCTCAGATTATGAGTCCAAGTTCTGATTCGTCCAAGGCACCATTTTAGAGCTAGCTTACCCACACTGATTGGTCCAGTTCAGCAGTTCAAAACTAGAATGGGGAACTAGCAGACACAGTTCTGACTGCAAAGAAAGCAGGTTAGACAAACTGTAATTTCATTATTACTCTAAATAATTTCTGGCAAACAGTTACATCTTTCAGATAGGTTCCTTTGCACTCCTAGTGACTGCAAAAATGAAGTGAATTGGCAGCAGCTCGAGTGGTACTCAGAGAAGCACACAGTCCCCCATACAAACTAATTATGTCTGCAAGCAGACAGCTCTTAAAGAGACAGTACCAGAGGCTCTAAAACACTCACTGATAAATGGCTTAAATGCCAAACACCATTCAGGCTTGGAGCATTCAAGCAAGCTCCTGGAAGTCTTTTGGGAACCCCATTTGCAGGGGTTACACCCTTCCTGGCCTGGGAAAGCTTGACGTCCGCGTCAAGCAAGTACCCCCATAAGTTTCAACTGCAACCATATACATTTGCATTAGGCTCGCACATGTAATCGTCAGTCAATATATCATTTTACCAAGAACACATTTCTGAAACATTGCATGCGTCACTCTTTACACAGTATTACATACACATTGTACCATAACTCAAGTTATTACCTCTTGTACATGAAACCTGAAGAGAGGGGCCCTTCCCTATCAGTTACCTTGGGGCTGGATGGGGCAAGGGCACCATATGAGAGAACACAAGTAACTTGGAGTTAGCACTGATGCTCAGTTTGGGCAATGAGCTCGGGGACACATACACTCCTTTATGGACAACATTGAGAGACAAGTCCACAGGCCTCCCAAGTGAATCATAACTGAGGTGCACCACAGGCTTTACAGCTCGACCAGTCTTCTAGGGGAACTGTTATAGTCTCTGCACTCTGAGCCTCATTTTCAGCATTGTCCTCACTTGTCGGAGTCTCCATGGGGTAGAGAGGCTAGAACTTGGGGCACTTTCAGCTCCAGGAGTTACAGTTTCTGAGTCCACAACATTTGGCTCACATGGAGAGCTTTCGGACACTGGCAGTGGACTGTCAGGGCACTCAAAATACTCTTCTTGTTGGTGTATCACCAGTCTGCCCCAATCTATCATTTTCCTCCCTGAAGCTCAAACAGTTCAACCATGCACAATGATTCCATTTCATCTGATCTGATGCTTTGCACTTCACTTTCTGGGAGCATTGGCTCCAGGGATGAAGCTGGGGCTTAGACAGTCCAGAAGGCCCAGCTTTGTCTCCAGTATTGACTAGGGATTGCCCGAAACAATTGACTCAGTTCGTAAGAAGGATAGTATTCAAAGTCACTCTCACTTTCTTCCGATATGGACTGACAGTCATGCTCAACTGGGACTTGTGGAGAGGGAACACTTTAACTTTGCTTCTGTAGGTGCAGACTTTCTTGATCTTTTCTAGCAGCAGCTCTAGTCACTGGTCCAGAGGGGCATCTTCTAGGGGCTCAGACTCAATTAAGATTTGTCCAATGGGCAGTAAATGATTTCTATGCATTGTTTTTACATCTTTGAATTATTCTCAGGCCTTACTTTGTACACTGGCAGATCATCTAGTTTGCCCACTACAATGTGAGGGAGATGGTGCCATCTGTCAGCAATCTTGTGCTTGCCATGCAGTCCCAGATTTCTTAGCAATACCGATCTCCCTCCTGGAGTTCCTGTGCTTTCACCTTTTATCATACCTTTCTTTGTTGGCCAGATTTCTTTTGGCAGCCATGGTTTGAGCCAGTTAGTGCGCATGAGTTAGCTGGGCCTTTAACTTTGCACATACTGTAAATAGTTGTCAGCTTGAACCCCATCAGGAGAGACCCCAAAACACACATCTACTGGTAGTCGAGCTTCTCTTCCAAACATCAGGCGGTAGGGGGAGAATCCAGTGGCATCACTTTTGGTGCAGTTATAAGCATGTACCAGGGTGCTAATTTGTTGGCTCCATCTAGGCTTGTCCTTTGGGTGCAGGGTGCCTAGCATATCTAGCAAAGTGCGGTTGAAACGTTCAGGCTGTGGGTCCCCCTTGGGGTGGTAAGGAGTGGTTCTGGACTTTCGCTCTCCCCACAGAGAAAGCATCTCTTTGATCAGACGACTCTCAAAGTCTCTCCCTTGATCAGAATGGATTCTTTGTGGAGCCCCATAGTGAACAAAAATGTTTTCTACAAGTACTTTGGCCACAGTGGATGCTTTCTGGTCTTTGGTGGGGAAAGCTTGGGCATGTCTCGTAAAATGGTCAGTGACCACCAGCACATTACTGATATTTCTTTGATCTGACTCCAAACTCAGAAAATCAATACAGACCAGCTCCATGGGTGCACTGGTGTGTGATGTTAACAAGGGGCAGCCCTCTGGGGCAAAAGCTTTCCTCTGTAAGCAGCGACTACAAGGTTGAATGTGTTGCTCACATCAGCCCCATCTTAGGCCAATAGAATCTGGATCTCACCAAATCAAGTGTTCTGTCTATACCAAGGTGCCCCATGTGGTTGTGCAAGGACCTCAGTACTGAGTCTCGAAGGCAGTGGGCAGCACTAGTTGTTGTTTGTCTACTTGTCCCCTCTGTCTACTGTTTCTCTGTATAACAGTTTATTGATCAGTTTCAACTTAGGACCTTCTTTGTATAACAGTGCAGTTCTCAAATCAGTGGAGCGTAATTTGGACACTCTTTTCCTGCATGAGGGCTTCTAAAGCTGCTTTGATTTGAGCCGCCCGAATACTGTCATTGTCCAGCTGAGGCAGTGCACCAATGTCTATTGCAGAAAAGTGGCAATAAGCAGCAGGTATGCAATTCTCAGAGGGTCCCAAGCAATCCACCATGCAGTCCACTGGTCCGTGGACATTTGTTCCTCCTGTCAAACTTCGGCAGAGTGCCCAATGTCAGGTTCTGCAATCGGACCCAATCATTCTGGGGAACAGGCCTCGGGAGAGAGCATCAGCATCTATGTGGTTCAGACCTGCTTCGGTACGAGAGCATAGTCATATGTAGATAATGCAGAAAGCCACCTATGGCCAGTGGCATCCAACTAGCTGAGGTCTGCACATAGGTCAAAGGATTATTGTCGTTTTACTAGTATTTTAGCCCATACAAGTACTCATGGAATTGGTCAACAATAGCCACTTCAAAGCTAGAACTCTAACTTATGTACAGGATAGTTCTTTTTCGGATGGGGTCAGGCTTCTACTGGCAAAGGCCACTGGTCTCAGGCCATTCTCGTGCTCTTGGTACAACACAGCCCCAACCCTTGCAAGCTAGCATCAGTGTGGGACGTAAGGTTTTCTTGGATCGGCATAGGCCAGCACTGGAGCATGGGTAAGTTGATATATGATCTCATGAAAAGCAGTCTCACAATCAGGAGTCCAGCGGCCCCAAATACTTCACTCGGATGAAAATACACTCTTTCCGTCTTGAGGGCGCTGACTTTTGGTATTTTTGTGGGTTGGGGATACCCTTGAGTAAGGTTAAGTAAAGGGCGGATCACTCTTGAATAGTCCTTGATGAAGCTACGATAATAACCACAGAATCCCAGGAATCTTTGCAGTTCTTTAGATTTTGGGCTGTGGCCAGGTGGTCAAGGCCTCAACTTTACTTGGTCGTCTCTATTCCCTCGTGGATACTATGTGTCCCACATACTTTACTGATGTTTGAAAGAATTGACACTTATCAATGGACAGTTTAAGGCCAAAGTCCTCAGTCGGTCCAATACCTTAAATAATCTGCTCTCATGTTCCTCCAGTGAGCTGCCAAACACAATAACATCATCTAGGTATACCAGGCACTCTAGTAAGTTCATGTCCCCCACTGCACGCTCCATCAATCGTTGAAAAGTGGCTGGGGCACCTGAAATCCCTTGAGGCATCCTCATGAATTCATAGAAGCCAAGCGGACAGATAAAGGCCGTCTTCTCACGGTCCTCTGGGGCCATCGGGATCTGGTAGTACCCACTGCGGAGATCCAGCACAGAGAACCACTTGCTCCCGTTTAGGCAGTCCAAAGCATCCTGAATGCGGGCATTGTGTACTGATCAGGATAGTCCGCCCGGTTTAAGGTGCGATAATCCACACACATCCTTACTGTTCCATTCTTTTCCTCACTACCACAATGGGGAAGCATAAGGGCTTCTGGATTCTTGTATTACACCAGCAGCTAACATCTCTTGCAGATGCCGTCTCACATCATCTATGTCAGCAGGTGCCAGCGTCGAGACCTCTCACGAAATGGTCTTTCGTCATGCAGCCGGATATTGTGCTCAGCTCCTTGCACGCATCCTACATCCCATTCCTTTAAAGAAAACACCTGGTCTCTGGGCAAGCTTCTCACTGATCCTCACTTTCCATTCAGCTGGCAGCGGAGTCGCGAAATCAAACAAGTCAGGCGTTACTCTGTCATTCTTCCTTGAACTCTTGCTGCTGGGTAGCACTGCAGTGTCTGCACAATGCACATTAGCCAGGATGCAACCTCTGTTTACTCAATGTCTCTTTCAGACACATTATGAACTTGGACCATTACCCTTCTGGCATAAGCATGGGCTCTAGCGGGCAAAATACTAGGCTTGACCAGCAGTCCCTCTGGCAATTTTCCATCGCCTGGTGCATCCAACATTAATATTTTATTCTTAACATCCTTTCTGATATGGACCCTCCCTGTAAGGTACACTGGGCATTTGGCCAGGATCAGAGACTCAGGATCCTTCTTCCATACAATTCCGACCGGTTCCTCTGGTTCTGTTTTTCAGCATCTCTCTGTGCCTCATAGGCCTTCTTAATTAAAGCGGAACTCTTAAAAGCTCTACTAGTCTTTGACCCTGTTTTCATAACACAACTGTGCCAGCCTTCCAACATATGAGCATTTGTTCCAATCAACAAAGGGACACCATCATACAGTCCAGTGGGGGACACACTAAGGCTAGGGTCTCTACTTGTTCGCCACCCAGCCACGGAGGTGGGAAAGACAGCCAAATTCGGATATACCGGAATAGGGTAGGCCTTCTCATAACCCCCATACATGCAGTCCTTCTAATGGTTGAAGTGGGTACGTCTGACAAATGCTTCTGATACCAATCCTGGAACATAATTGTCACTTGGGAGCCACTGTCTAATACAGCTCTTGTAGACACTCCATTCACCTTTACAGTGGTCTCCATGGAGGACCCACTATTCTGGACCAGTCTGGAGGCGGTAGTGGGGCCTGGGCAACTGACCTTGCCACAAAAGGATGTGAATTAGCATTTTTGTGCCCTCACTGGGATCATGGTGCACCTCTTAACCACTGATTTCTTCTCCGAGCTCTCCTTGTAGCCCTATATGCAACTTTGTCAGTGTCTTTTGGGACTGGCATTCCCTTTTCATGTGCCCATCTTTCCCACAATTATAGCAAAACATACTTTCTGAGTTTGAGCTGGCCGAGGCGCCACTGGGAGCCAGGGCGGGGTATACTAACTGGAAACCTGGGTGCCATCTCTGTCTGCGGCGTGATAAGCATTTGGAGACATCTCGTCAGTTTCTCCACTTCCATGGTCAAGGAATTGAGTTTGGAGCTGTTATCAGCAGAAGATACATGGGTGGGTACCCCACCCCATAGCAGATACGCAGTCGGATATAGGTCAGGGCCTGCACTTGCAGGCGTGGCCTTCATAAAGGACTGTTTTTAATTCCCGATCTCTCTCAACAGTTACGCCCATTGTGGCATATCTTTTTCCTTGTCAGAGCACTCATTGACTGTCAACCTCTGCCCCTGAACTTCACTTGATGGGTCACCCTCAGTCACTTCAGTGCATTAGCCACAGCTGTTGGTAGGTACCTCCCGAGGTCGCTTTTCTCAACTCCTCAATTTCTCTCATTAACTCATCATAGGAGGGTGGGATTCCAGTCGATTTGCCAGGGCGAACTGAAGCAACAGCAGTTCTGAGAAGGGGCAGACTTAAGGATTCTGTCCAGTCTGGTTCGGTCCAGTTCAATCGCTGGCAAACTACCCTTTCTGAGGCATTCTTGCAACGATTTTTCCAGCCAAGAGACATACACAGACAACAACTCCCCTTGGTACTGTTGTGCATTTCTTACTCCACCATAGGTCCTCATCAGAATCTGGGCTCCCATACACATTCTCCAAGGCCTCAAGATAGGCCTGTGCAGTCGCTTCAGGGTTACTGGCCCGTTTAGCACGGATGGTAGCCAGGGCAGGACCTCGAGGCTCTCACTAACCTCTTTCGCTTTAGCCTTCCGAGCATTGCCATTCTAGCACTTGGGGCAACATAGTCTATCCAGGTCTCCCAGTCATCCTCCCCTTGGGGTGGGGAGGTGCCAGAAGATCCTCAACCTTCGTAAGAGTCGTGACTAATGGCAGGTGCAGAAATAGGAGTCTGCATTGGTTCAGCCACCATTCAGGGCACTGGAGCAGGAGAGGGTGTTGGGAGGAACACCCAGGTGGCAAGAATAGTTTCTTCAAGTCCTCCACAGTTTTCCTCTCCCAGCAACCATTCAGCAAATTTCTCCTCAAAAGTTTCAGATAGTGGTGGGGCTGATTCCCCGGGTCTTTACTGTCCTTAGTTATCACTCTCCAAGCAGTGAGGGCTCCTCTGGGGTAATGGTCTGTGGCACTTGGAGCTATCTATGGGATCCTTAAACTCTACTAGGGCCAGGAAAGTGTGCGTGAGCAGATTAGCATGCCGACCCACCACCACAGGGTTTGTAAACCTTCCACCTTGGAAAGTACTCCTGCACAGTGTCCGTATTGATACCCAGGAGATGTCCAGGATAAGCATAGCATTTTGAGTCGATCTCCTCCCCAGTACACCACTCCACCAGCCGGTGCACGCCACTTCTGTCGGGTACCCATTTTTTCTTAACAGTGGTTCTAGTAAATATGGCCACTAGAGGACACACAATCCCAGCGGTGAGCCTCCAAGATGTAACCCCTAGATGGCGCTATCCCAGGGGTTCTACCCTGCCTGATTTGCCACTAACAGGTTGAGGGCCTGGATCCAATGGCGGGTGCCTCCACCCAGAGGTCAGGGTTTGCAATAGTTAAACTAACTTGGTCACAGCCCTCTGGGACACTGCAACCCCTTTCTTCCCACTAGTGGCCCACACAATATATCAGAATTACCTTCACAGTATACACTTACCCCCAGGTCTGGTTCCGGCACTGGGACCTCCTGTGAAATGAGATACAGTGCAACAATCACAGTACAGTACTTTAACATAGACAAATACCTCAGGCAGTATAACTTTGCTGAAACAAGCAGCTCTGATTTATTTAGGGGGATATAACAAGGACAGGGGGAAATCAGGTTAATTAGCTTATCACTCTAATAATCTACCTATGGCTCTGTGCACAGGCCTATCCCTATCAGTTACTGTCCCTGGGTACCCCAAGCCCTAGTGGCTAGTCCAAACCGTGGCAGCTGGTAGGGGCCCTTTCACAGAGAAAGGAGAATTAAACAGTCAGCAGTACAGTAATTCCATTTGGATTTAATGTGGCAATTCAACAGGGAGGCGACCCTGAATTAGTACTCGACCTCCAAATAAGATAGGGTCCTTCAATGTCAGCAGGGCTCACTTGAGGTACACAAACCTCTTCACACATTTATATAAAAGAAAGCACTATACCAGGCAGGCTGCATCTGTATCCCGATCGCAATTACTGCACAATACCCGGGAGAACACACAGCAGATTCAGTTCCTGACAGACCGGGTGCAATTTTCAGCAATTCCTCCAGTCTTCTACAGGGTGAGCCTGGTTTCTACTCTTCAGATATCCTTTGATTCTCTTCACAGGACGGATTCAGTCCTAACAAGCTGTTACACAAGCTGCAGACCGGAACTCTGGGCCTTACACACGTTTTTTAACTAAAACTGCACACTGAAAAAGCACAGGCTCCTTCCTTCTTCACTGCCAAAGCTCAACTGAAACTCCAACCGACAAAACCGGCACTTCCTTTGAGTTCCTCCCAGTTCTTGACTGGATTGGCTGTCACTCACAATAGACTGCTGCTGTTGGTCCAAAAAGGTGCTGAAGTCTAAACTACATCTCCCAGAGTCACTGCTCATACAATCCTCTTGTGGCTGGCTCAGATTATGAGTCCCAAGTTCTGATTCGTCCAAGGCACCATTTTAGAGCTAGCTTACCCCACACTGATTGGTCCAGTTCAGCAGTTCAAAACTAGAATGGGGAACTAGCAGACACAGTTCTGACTGCAAAGAAAGCAGGTTAGACAAACTGTAATTTCATTATTACTCTAAATAATTTCTGGCAAACAGTTACATCTTTCAGATAGGTTCCCTTTGCACTCCTAGTGACTGCAAAAATGAAGTGAATTGGCAGCAGCTCGAGTGGTACTCAGAGAAGCACACAGTCCCCCCATACAAACTAATTATGTCTGCAAGCAGACAGCTCTTAAAGAGACAGTACCAGAGGCTCTAAAAACACTCACTGATAAATGGCTTAAATGCCAAACACCATTCAGGCTTGGAGCATTCAAGCAAGCTCCTGGAAGTCTTTTGGGAACCCCCATTTGCAGGGGGGTTACAGTATACTCTTGAAATACAAATTAAATGTAACAGGCAGAGGTTTTCGTATTGTTACCATCTGCAAACATACAGTAAATTTTATGCAAATCCTTAAATATTAAGCAGCTTTTCATTCAAAGCGACCCCCTTGTAGAAGCCTCATTGGCAAAGGCAAAATGTTAGGGTTGTAGTCTGACCATCATTGCCCTCCTGCATATCCTCTATAAGTTTGCACTTGTGCTTTTAATATTTTTTAAAATAATTTCAGCATTTTGAGCTTTTCTAGTTGCATCTATTAACATTATTGAGGGGCATTTTGTGTGCAGCTTCACTGCTGTGCTTGCACTCAAAGGGAGAAAAGTGCTCTTTCAGAATAAATCTTCTCATGTAGTCTATCCACAGACTGCAAAGATACGCCAGTTTTTGTAGTTCCCTTATCAGTTGAGGATGAATGTACCTGCAGAGAAGATGGTGCTTAAAAGACTGTCTGCATGTTTTTGAAATCTGTATCTTTGACTTTGCATTGTAGCATTGATGAATGTAGGAAGATAATGAGCATCATATTATAAACTAGTGCAGCTCCATCCATTGTAGTCCATTGGTGCAGTGGTAGTGCTACTGCTCAGATGCCAGTTGCCTGAGTTCGGGAATGAGCATCAGTCATCGAGGGGGGGGGGTTAGCCGGTGGAGGAAGGATCAAGTGTCCCAAGGACAGCTCTTCTTCCTTGGGCAGGGGGGATGCTGCTCCCACAGCATGACTGCTGACTGGTGGAGACCAGACGGCGGCACAGCTGGAAGCGGCAGGAGGGGTTGGGGTGGCCACCAGGTGCCTGTCATGCATACATGCCAATGTCAGTGCATGCCAGCACCCCAAGGAGACAAAATAGGAGTCCAAGAAGAAGATACCCTCCAAGTCGGTGTGATAGGTTATGACCCTATCCAACCTGGAAGGACCCTGCACTATCATCTCTTTTCCAAAGATTGTTGCAACAGCGCTAAAAACCCTTACTGTCCTTTCACTGTCCTATTTTTTTCTTCTTAGCTCTGTCAGGTTGGCCACCTGTAGAGCCCCCTCCCCCCCAATCTTGCTGTCTGTAGCCCACTGCGTTTTCATTTTCCATTCCACATCCTTAAAAGAGGTCAGGTCTCAAAGACAAGCAGCTATAAAGTGCCAGTGCTCATAAAAATTCTGATGTTGCATAAAAACACTATTTATGATAGGCATACAATTAAATTGTGAGGTTAAAAGGATCTATAATGCCAGTTCGACAACACTTTTGTCAACCGGCATCACAGCGACAGGATTTATGTTGGCCGCAAGTTGCGGTAGACATCAATTCCAAATGCTTCCAGTACTGCTTTTTATCAGGAAGCTTGGCCCTGAGTCCCCATGCTATAGACTGTCAACTCCAGTTGGAGTTGACTCGGAGGGTGCAGGACCAGGCAGCGGCGTTGCCCTGTCTCGGGCACACCAACACAATGAGCTGTTGGCAAAATGCCGATTTTCCCGACAGTGAGGTATGTCGCTGTGTTGGTGTCGCTGTCAGATCAACATACCAGGCTAAAATACATTGGCAAATAGAAAGCAGCCATGTTGGCAAAGCTGCTGCAGAATCTTTGTTGTATGAAATTTGTAAAAGTGTAAAATTCTGGTAGTATTATTATTATTATTATTCTCATTTTATGTGCTGTATAGCCTGTAGCTCTGTTTGGAACTATTTATGAGAATGACTAACTTGGTGGCTATTCACAGCAATAAGAGTCACCCTGTTTTGGTCCCATTTTTCTAACAAAAGAAAACCCCTTTTTTCATGTCCTGAATGAAAGTCCCATTTAAAATAGAAGAGCAGAGTAAAACAGGTACTTGTTTCAGCCCAGGGCATTGTTAGAATGCTGTTTTCATGCCGCAAGATTCACTGAGCTGTTTTCCTTGCAGCATGCCTCTTGGAGCTCTCGGAGCATACAGTGAAACAAAGTTGTTTTATTTTAAATACAAAAGCCCATTTTAGCAAACCCAGAACTTCTCCAGTGTGCTAGACATTAAAGCAATAGCTGCAGAGAGTATTGTCATGCTCGAGGAGATGGGGGAAATAGTGGAGCGAGAACCAAAAAGCCGCACTGCAGACAAGCTGTCACTCTCCCTCGCTTCTGACAAGAGCTCTCACTCTCTCCCTTGCTGCAGACAGCAGCGTTCTGTGGTGCAGTTCAGACATTTACATATGGCATAATACAAAGAATAAGTGTAAGGCCTAAAATATTGGAAAATACCCTGCATAAAGACATTAAAATTAATGAAAGCTGGGGATCTTGTAAGATTAAATGCACACACCCCTGAATTTCATTTAAAGCTTTAAAATGTGCACCAAAGCCAGTGTTATTATACATATGTTCTAGGAGCGTGGATATGTTGTTCATCCACACTGTCTGGCATTGTCTCTTTCCCCTTTAAATCTTGCCGGAAGTCTTCAAGCTGGCTCCTCCCACCCACCCGGGTGGTAAATACCTCGGCTCCGCCCCATGACGCCAGATCTTCCTTTCTGCTGGAAGATTCAGGTTCCCTCGTGCTTTCTGCAGTGTTGAGGCCCTGGATTCGTTTCGACGGTTTTCACCGCATCGTCCCGCCTAAAACTCGTAGAGTTTACGGCTCTGATTCGGACATGGATGACAAGTCATCCCCGGGTTTCGCGGTGTCCTTGCCGGACAGAAAATGTCGCGCACCGATCCCCACCTCTCGTGGCGTTACTGCCTCGGTTCGATTCTACGATACCGCAGTGCTCCATTTGCGCTTCCTTCCAACCCAACGCCCTGAAGATCGCCAGGCACGCCTGAAGCTGGGTAGACGGAGCTCCGCAACCCACGGTAAAATCCAAAGGAGGCCAGGTGGGCGGTTTCCGGCGGCTGCGGGATCCATGACAGCTCGACACATGGCGGCTTTGGGAAGAAGCCGCTCAAGCCTCGGCTAACCGGTTTTCTTGGTACGCTCAGCCTGGGCTCTTCCTTTTCTCAGGATCCTTCGAGTTGTGCCAGTCTCTCCCTACCAAGGGTGGCGCCTCGGGCTCACACTCTTCCCGTTCAAGAAAAAGGATCCTAAATCTTCTTCGAGTGAAGAAGACGCTTCTGGATCAGGAGCGTCCGTTTCTGACTGTCGAATTGCCTCCTCGGCCGCTGGGTTTTCAGACCTCCGCCTGTGACCGGGGATGCCGAGGAGTCAGCTGATCCGGCCGAGATTATTCTCGACCCGATCGAGCCGTTATCACCGACTCCTGTCGATGATTCTTTGGAGAGAACACCGATTCTCTCCTTCCCCGGCGAGGAGACCCGCCCCGCGGGCCTCCCGATCGAGGGAAAAGAACCGGAGCCTCGGTTTTCACCGAGCCCAGTCTCTCCCGATCGACAAAGCCGACAGTCTCGATCAGGGAGAAGTCCTTCGATCGACCGACTCTAAAAAGGACACAAGCACTCAGAAAGAGGTGCCACACCTGCCTCTTCCTCCTCGGACGAGGAGAGGCTTCACGTAAAATTTGTCGACGCCTGCGAGGATCTCATGTGGCAGCAATTCCT
The DNA here is from genome assembly GCA_016271365.2 of Neoceratodus forsteri. NCBI lineage: Eukaryota > Metazoa > Chordata > Ceratodontiformes > Ceratodontidae > Neoceratodus > Neoceratodus forsteri. The sequence goes on along the minus strand of CM057459.1, from coordinate 185,063,463 downwards.
GCTAGAGGTCAGAAGCCGCCCCTCGGGGTCCGCAGCTAACTCCTGCCTCAGCTCTTCGCGCCTCAGACACCGATTGCTCGGTGCGGTCTCTTGGGGCTCAGTGCGCTTCCTCGCGAACTGCTCTCAGGTTCCCCACCTATTTTGGTGGAACCTCCACCTAAGTTGCCCTCGGAGGGATTCCCTCCAAAGAGGCTCGGCAGTCTTCGGTCTCCCCACAGACTGTCAGTTCAGTTACCCTGATCGCCTAGGCGATCGAAGGGACTTAGGTGGGCAGCCTTTATATCGGACTCCTTTGATTCCGATAACACTAGCCTTCACTCTTTCGATGAGCTTTCGCCAGGCTTGGAAGAAGGCCTTCTCCTCCTTCAGGGCATCCTCCGGCTCATTTCTGAATCGATGGGATGGCCTACAGCCTATCCAGAAAAAGGCGGAATATCCCTACGGATATCCTTAAGAGGGGGGATACCCCTACGGAGGCTTTTCCAGTCGCCGAAGCCATTATGGGTCCAGCCTTGGAACTCTGGCAGCGTCCAGCCTCCTGCCCAGCTCCATCTGCCCGCATGGCACGCAAGTACGTGGTGCCCACAGGGTCTTTGGCAGGGTTTACTGAGCACCCCTCGGTGGAAAGCCTTGTGACTGCCTCTGTATTCAGGCGGATGGGCAGCTCAGCCGATACTGACCGCCCTCCAGACAAAGAGTCCAAACTCATGGACCACTCGGCCCGAAAGGTCTATGCTGCATCATCTTTGGGCCTTCGTCAGGCAAGCTCAGCGGTGATTATGGCACACTTCTCTCACACCCTCTTGGGGTCGCTGGACGAAGTTCTTCCCCACCTCCCAGCTGACATGCAGACCACGGTCAAGCAGGTCAGGGACCAGGGCAGAGCTGTTGCTAAACAACAACTCCAGACTGCTCTGGACGTGGGTGATTCCTGTGCCCATTCACTAGCTGTAGCGGTATCCACTCACCGCAGGGCTTGGCTGAGGTTATCCGCCTTTCCCGTGGATACTCAGCACAAGCTGGCTGATGTGCCCTTCCTTGGCACCGACCTCTTCAGGCCAGGAGTGGCAGGTCACCTGCAGCGTATCGAGCAATCTAATGCCACCTTAGATGCTACATCTGCTAAGGGTTCTTCAAGTAAGAACCAGCAGAAGCTCAGGAAGAAGCCTTTTCGCCAGTCTTCCCCTGCGGGCAGACAGCCACCCTTCCAGGGGGGTCAACAACAGCAGCAGGCTCAGGCTTTGACGTCCCTAGGCCCAAGCAAGGTCTCCCCAGCCACGCAGGAGGCCGAGGCGCTGGTCCAGGTGCCTCCTCCTCCTCTAAGCTTGCCCAGTGACGGGCCGGGGTGTCCTCCCCGCACCCGTCCACTTCAGCTCTGGTCCTCCCTGGGGGCCGGCCCGCCCACTGCTTCCGCCTGGTCCGTATCACCACGGACAGATGGTCCTAGAAGTGGTCGGGCAGGGTCTGCCCCTAGAATTCGAGCAGTACCCGCCCAGCCGAGCCTCGTGTCCCACGAGAGGAGTCGCCCAGTCTGTCCTCCGAGACGACATTGCGCTACTCCTCCTCAAAGAGGTGGTGGCCCGAGTGACGGATCCTCCTTCAGACCCAGGCTTTGTCTCCAGGTATTTCCTGGTGCCAAAATGGACGGGGGTTGGCGCCTCATTCTAGATCTGCACACCTGAATCGGTATCTCAGGTCTCGCACCTTCGGATGGTAACTCAAATCAGATCATACCATCCCTGGAGCGAAACATGTGGTTCTGCACACTGGATCTTCAGGACGCTTTTTCCACGTCCCTATCCGTCTGCCTCATCAGCGGTTCCTCCGCCTCAGGGTCGAAGGGACCCTGCACGAGTTCAGAGCCATGCTGTTCGCCTGTCATCGGCCCCAAGGGTTTTACCAAATGCATTGCAGTGGTGGCAGCCCATCTTCAAGGCCAGGGGTTCGGATTACCCTTACCTGGACGATTGGCTTTGGCGGGATCCTCCTTCAGGAGGTGGAGAGGTCCAGGACCTGACCTCCGAACCTGCTCACACTTGGGCCTTCTGATCAACGAGGCCAAATCTGAACTCGTACCTTCCCAGGTGATGGGCTTCATCGGGGCAGAGCTCGACTCTCGTCAAGCCAGAGCTCGGCTCCCGGCGGACAGGGCGGAGGTTCTCTCCTCCTTTGCCCAATCATTTTTGGTTGGGCACTCACGCCCTGCCCGGGTCTTCCTGCGCCTCCTGGGCTACATGGCGGCGTGCACGTCGGTGGTCCGCTGGGCCAGACTGCACATGCGCCCCCTCCAGTGGGAGCTCGCCGCCCAGTGGTCTCAGCGTCAGGGTCTTTTCGACCAGCTGGTCACGGTCACCCAGAGGATGTGGGACGTTCTCCAATGGTGGACCATCCCGAGTCATCTGCAGGAAGGGATCCCGTTCGTCCGCCCCAAGCCGACGGTCATCCTTACGACCGATGCCTCTCTCATGGGCTGGGGAGCCCACATGGGGGACCACAGAGCTCATGGGCTCTGGACCCCAGAGGAGTCCCGATGCCACATCAACCTGTTGGAGCTCAGGGCAGTCAGACTGGCTCTGTCAGCTTTCGCTCCTCAGCTCCGGGGTCAAGTGGTTCAAGTCCAGACGGACAATACCACGACCATGTACTACCTCAACAAACAGGGCGGCACGCACTCCCGTCTGCTATGCAAGGAGGCGCTCCGGATCTGGACCCTCATCAGCCGACTGGAGGCAGATCTCCTAGCCATCCACGTGGCAGGAGTCGCGAACCAACTGGCAGATGCTCTCAGCCGCTTAGGCCAGACATCCCACGAGTGGTCTCTCCATCCAGAGGTAGCTTACTACCTGTTCTCTCGTTGGGGCAAACCGTTGGTGGACCTGTTTGCCTCCAAGGAGAACACCAAGCTGAGGCTGTTCCATGCCCGCCCCCCTCAGCAGGGCTCGCTGCAGGGGGATGCCTTCTCGAGGCCGTGGACCCCAGGCCTCTTTTACGCCTTTCCTCCATTTCCCTTGATCCACAAGGTGTTACTCAAGGTGAGGAAGGACAAGGCGAAGGTGATCCTGGTAGCCCCAGATTGGCCACGCCAGTTCTGGTATCCAGATCTCCTCAGCCTCAGCTGCAGGAACCCGGAGCGGCTCAGTACACACCCGGACCTGATTTTTCTGAACCAGGGGAAGGTCCTTCATCCGGACCTTCAATCCCTGCACCTCACAGCCTGGTTCCTGAGCGGCTAGAGTTCCAGGCTTTGGGTCTTTCTGAGGATGTCTACACTGTGGTGGAGGCATCTCGAAAAGAATCGACCAGGAAATGTTATGCCTTTAAATGGAAGAGATTTTCCATTTGGTGTCAGGGTAAAGGTCTGGACCCCTTATCCTGCTCGGTGGCTAACATTCTGGACTACCTTTGGTCTCTCTCCAAAGGGGGTCTTCGGTCATCGACCCTTAGGGTGCACCTTGCAGCCATCTCTGCCTACCGGGCGCCGGCCGCTCAGCCGACATTGGCTCAGGAGACGGTGATCGGGCGCTTTTTCAAAGGCCTGGATCACATATCCCCTCCGGTGCGTGAACCTCCACCTCCGTGGGATCTCTTGCTGGTTTTGGCAAAGCTCATGGGCAAGCCATTCGAACCTATGCACAAGTATGAGCTCTCGCACTTGTCGTGGAAGACTGCCTTCCTGGTGGCTATCACTTCAGCCAGAAGGACAGGGGAGCTCCAGGCGCTTTCGGTGGACTCCCCTTATCTGGTCTTTCACAGGGACAAAGTTGTCCTGCGCCCCACCCAAAATTCCTTCCTGAAGGTGGTGTCAGAGTCCACCTTAATCCAGGTGCTGACCCTGCCGGCATATTACTCCAATTACACCGGACGAGTATAGGCCCAAGTACCTGGACTCAGACGGCTCTCTCCTATTATAAGGAGAGGACGGCGGAAATTGGGAGAGGTTCGCCAGCTGTTTTTCACCTACGCTGAAGCCGCTTGGCAGACCTGCAGCCAAGCTGACTATTGCGAGATGGATCACATCATGCATAGGTCTGTACAACGGTTGGCGGGTAAGGAGCCTCCCAAAGGGCTAAGGGCTCATTCTACCCGACATACGGTTTCAGGTGGCTGCTTCCAGGGACATCCCTATCCAGGAAATCTGTCGGGCCGCTACCTGGAAGTCAGCAAGCACCTTTATTACCATTACCACGTTGACCTAGAGTCACGCCGGGATGCTGGTTTTGGGGCCTCGGTTCTCCAATCTCTATTCCCTAAGTAGGGGTGTGCGCCTTGCCTCCTCCTCCCGGAGAACTGCTTGAGTCTCAGACAGTGTGGATGAACAACATATCCACGCTCCTAGAAGAACAGGTTACTCACCTGTAACAGTAGTTCTAGGAGTGGTATGTTTGTTCATCCACACACCACCCACCTCCTCGGCTTTAGGCGCACAACCTGGCTTCCAGCGGGCTAGATTTGGCGTCATGGGGCGGAGCCGAGGTATTTACCACCCGGGTGGGTGGGAGGAGCCAGCTTGAAGACTTCCGGCAAGATTTAAAGGGGAAAGGGACAATGCCAGACAGTGTGGATGAACAACATATACCACTCCTAGAACTACTGTTACAGGTGAGTAACCTGTTCTTCCCTGCTTTTAAAAGAATGCTGCTAAAATTCATAGCAGCACATTCCATACATTTTGTTTTATTTATGTTACAGGGCTGATTGTACCAACACACAATTAAAAGACACTACCTGCATTCCTTTGGGGCTTCTGTAGGAGCCAGCGGGCCCAAATGACAGTGTTTTATACCGTAGAGAAGCTATGATATCATCAAATGGGAGGAGTCTAGTCTGAGTTGAAATTCATTATTTCTTTTTTGTAACAGAGACACATTTGTAAATATTTAAGAAGGTATCATTCATTACTTTGCTTGTTTTGTATAAATCACAGTGTTGTATAATAAAAATGCTACTGTAATAAATTAATTTGTTCCAAAAAGAGACAGACCACATGGTCTTCTGGGGGAGAGTACATAAGCCTTGTACGTGGGATGCAAAAGAGATTCATTGGTCGGAAGGGTACTGACCTGTACAGAGGAAAGACGTGCAGGCCTTCATGCCTTCTGAGTACTACTAATTGCTTTGACTTGGGAAATCTTGGAAACTTGTGATTCTCCCTGCTGTACTGCTGTTTAGCTTTACTTCTTTTTTTATTTTCTTTTGTCTTTTTTTTTTCTTGTAAATAAATATCACGCAGTTTGCATGTAAAACCGAATCTCCTGTGTGTTGTCCATCTGTCAATCACACACCCTTCCCCAGTCAGCATCCATTACATAGTAGCCCAAGATAACTGACAGATAATCTGTAAGTCCCTGAGAAGGTCAGTGACAGGGCTGGAGAGAGGGGGGGGGGCCACCAGATGTGACCAGAGCGAGAAAAAAAGGAAAAGTAACTAGTGCAAACTCTGGCATAAATGACTGATTGGTCATACACAGGAGAAAGCAGCACCAGCAGTATGTATATTGGAAGAGGCATGCTGTAAAGTTTGATAGCACAAACAGAAGGTCAGTATAACCCCCGCAAGAGCGGCTAAGAACACACACTTGAGAATAAATGCAACACACACTTGTGACCATGATCACAAACCATCAAATTGCTTATGCTGGGAGCAAGATGGTCTGTTTGTGAGGTATTAACCTTTTAGCACTGCTTCACAAAAATGCTTTATGCATAGGGTCACCACCTTTGGATGAAGTAAAACTGGATGCTAAACCACACCCCAAACTCCGCCTCTGGCTCCACCCCTTTTTTATGACTGGCAAGTATATCGCTCCTCCTCCAAAGCCATTTGTAATGTTGGAAATAGACATTACTAGTGATAGGAAATCATTTTTATGCTGTTATTTATTTGATTGATTTATTCAGTTATTTATTTTTATTCTTTGGCAACCAGGTTAACTCCCATAGGCCACATAGCCCATTTTACAGGCGTGACCCAGGAGCAGAGGAAGGTTAAGTGACGTGCTCAGGGTCACTCAGTATGTAAGTGGAGGCTGTGGGAATCAAACTCAGGTCTGATGGATGTGCCAAGCTCATCCACAGCTTATTGCCCAGCCCTCTGTTAAACACTCTCCCATTTTCTTTTCCATGTCACTCATGTATTCTGATGCTTTGACCAATTTTTGATAACTTAATTATTGGTGCTTGTGGTACCCTTAATACTGCTCTATGTTTCCCTTTACCTCAGCAGCTACTGCTGTTTCTTTTCATATTTCTAAAACATTCCCCAATTTCAGACACACCATTCCATGCTGTTTATCTGAATGACCTGTAAAAGTGTAGCTAATATCATGGAATGTTCAGGTAATACAAAAAAATGAGAGCAAATGTAGTGATAAAGACAATAAAAGCTAGACTATTACTTTAACAACAAGCATTTGTCAATGCCGAATGTTTGCTTGCTGGCATTGGCATTGGTAGTGTAGAAGTTACAGAGCTGCATAATAGGAATGGCAGCGAAGTATTGAACTGAAGCCAACCCCACCACCACCCTGCAGAGAGTGACAGGCATTGGGGTGTGCCTTTGGGTCATCAGGCATAATGACCACACCATTTCACCACACCCTACCCTGTAGACACTGACAAGTGTCACTGTGCCTTGGGGTCTTTGGCCCTTATGCGCACTCCCATTCCATCAGAATACGTGAGATGGGAAGTATAGAGAATGGGGTGAAGTTTGGGTCAAGAGTCCGAGGCACACCTTGATGCCTCTCACTAGCTGCAGGGTGTGGGTGGGGGTGGAATGGTATGAGCATTACAGGCAAGAATCGCAAGTCACACCCCTGATGCCTGTCATTCTGTACAGGGTGGGGCGTTATGGTCAGAAACCCTCACGCCTCAGGCATTCGGTGGTATTTTCACTCCAAATTTTCAACATAGTTTTTTTGTGACCCCCACCTCATGAACAGTGGCAATATCAGTTTGTTAGCGAAAACTGCTTTTGCACAGCGACTACGTGCATTTGGCACCACAGGTGCAAAACACATTCCAACAGGATGTGAAAAATGACAGCGTACTGTTCATGGGGAGTGTAAAAATGGCAATGTTGAAAACTGCTGTGAAAATCTTAAAAACTGGTGAAGTCACAGCGTACAGTAGAAACTGTGCAACGCACACCCGTAATGTAACTAGTCTGGGGATTTTTTTACAGCAGATTGTCAACACAGGCATTTTGGGACCTCCAATCATGAACAGTGTCAGTGTGATTTTCTTAATCTGTCCCGAACAATGATTTCCCACAGCAACCACGGATTTCGCGCCTGAAAGTGTGAAACACATTTCGCCATGTTGTGGAAAATGACAGCTGTACTGTTCATAAGGAGGTGTGGAAAAATGCCACTGGTGAAAATCTGGACTGAAAATATTACAAATTCATGAACTTACGAGGGTGCGTGGAAACTGCGCAATGCTCACTCGTAACACAGTCATTTTTTGGAGTTTTGTCACCAAATTTTCAACATAGCCATTTTAAGACCTCGGCTCATGACCAGTGTCACTGTGATTTTCTTAATCTGTCCCAAACATTGTTTTCGCAAACCGACTGTACCATTGCGCTACATGTGGAAACACATTTTGAGCGAGATGTGAAAATGGTAGCTGTACTGCTCTATAAGGAAGTGCGGTAAATGGCACTGTTGAAAATCTGGTGTGCAAATATTACAAATTTGCAAACTTGCTAAGAAGGCATGTAGGGAACTGCTAATGTGCGCTCCTAAAACAGTCATTTTGGGGAATTTTTTCACCAAATTTTCAACATAGTGATTTTAACACCTCTGCTCATGACCAGTGTCACTGTGATTTTCTTAATGTGTCCCATACATTGATTTCGCACACCGACTGCGCCATTGTGCGCTACATGGGCGGAAACACGTGAAGAGGTGTGAAAAATGACAGCTGTACTGCTTATAAGGAGGTGTGGTAAAATGGCAATATTGAAAATCTGGAGTGAAAATATTGAAAATTTGCGAACTTACAAGCGTATGTAGGAACTCTGCAACGCACGCTTGTAAAACAGTCATTTTTGGGAATTTTTTCACCAAATTTTCAACATAGCCATTTTAAGACCTCTGCTCATGAACAGTGTCACTGTGATTTTCTTAATGTGTCCTTGTGACATTGATTTCTATCAATTCCATCGCGCCATTGTGTGCTACATGGGCGGAAACACATTTTGGGTGAGATGTGAAAATGACAGCTGTACTGGTCATAAGGAGGTGTGGTAAAATGGCAATGTTGAAAATCTGGTGAAAATATTGAACATTCGCGAACTTACGGCGGCATGAGGAACTGCACAACGACGTCAGAAACTGTCATTTTAGGAATTTTTCACCAAATTTTCAACATAGCCATTTTAAGACCTCTACTCATGAACAGTGTCACTGTGATTTTCTTAATGTGTCCCATACATTGATTTCACACAATCGACTGTGCCATTGTGCGCTACATGGTGGAAACACATTTTGGGTGAGATGTGGAAAAATGACAGCTGTACTGGTCATAAGAAGGTGTGGTAAATGGCAATGTTGAAAATCTGGAGAAAATATTGAAAATCCAAGAACTTATTTAGGCGCATGGAGGAACTGCGCAGAACGCAAGATAAAATCAAGTCATTTTGGAATTTTCACCAAATTTTCAACATAGGCTTTTTGAGAGCTCCACCCTATGAACACTGGCAGTGTTTTACATGGGTCCCAAAAAGGTGATTTCACGACAGTGATCATGCGAAATCACCCTCGGGCCCGATTAACGCCATGACAGTGTAAGAATTCATGAGGAGGGGTCCTAAAACCCATGTTGAAAATTTGGGCCCAAAATTCCAAAAATACCTGAGATATGCAACAAAGTTGAAAACCCTATTTATTCCATTATACAGCTTACCGGCATTTCCTCAGTTCGCGGTCGGCTTTGAGAGTGCAGACGTGTTCCCGGTCCACTGGCGATCGCTGCGCCTGAGTCTGGAGTGTGCGGCGGGTGGAGGGTGTGGGGAGGCAGGGTGCGAGTGGTGGGTGCGGTTGTGGGGCGGGAGACCGCGAGGGAAGGGTTTCTTCTTTACAGGTTTTAGACGACGCTGGACGCTTGCCACGCTGGGTGGGCTCCCAGCGTGGCAGCTGGAAAGACTGTTGGGGCTGGATTGATGGGGATTGGGCAACCCCCTTACCGGCCATATGGCCATCGCTTCGTGGGTGGGCCTCAGCGTGGCACATGGAAAGCTTTTGGGGAGGCGGCAGCCATGGAGATGATGGGGATTGGGCATCCCTGCTATTATGATAGTTCTGCCATGCTGGGGTGGGCTCAGCGTGGCACCTGGACAGCTGTTGTTGGGGGAGGCGTGAGCCGATAGGATTGAGCACTTCTGCCGCTACACAGTGTGTGCGTGGGGAGTGCATCAGCACGCAATATGCATGCTGGCGTGTGTGTGGGGGGGAGCTCTGTTCACTGAAGCAGAGCTCTCCTTTCAACTGTATGCCAGTGCATTTTCCTGCTGTCATAGACAGCTGCAGCAGTGATTGGTGCACTGCGACCGTGCCTGCAAACACACTGACTGAATTGGAAGAGGGTGACACACCTTTAGAAAACTCGTATGATGGCACTATGTTTCTTGCACATGCATGCAAGCAAACATAAAAAGGGGTCTGAAACATACCGGAATATAGGACAAGCAAAAAGAAACACATGAGAGCACAGAAAGGTGTAAAAGCTGTTTCCTGTCATAGCAGTAAAAGACCATAATTAAAATTCAGAGTGGAAAAGATTAGGTTAATTTGCTGCTAATGATCTTAATGGCCGTACTTTAAACCTCCCAGTCAGACTGGTTTTACAAACAAAGGCAGGTCTGAATGACTGTGCCATCAGACCTTCTTTGTAATCTGGACATGCAGTGCAACCAAAACAGTGAATGATTTGATACATCAGTTTTAACAGTATATGAGCACTCAAAATGGCCCAAAAAATGGACTGCATTTAATCAAAACTGGATGTCCAGATAAGGACCCTAAAAACCGGATTATCCGGTCAAACACTGGATAGGTGGCAACCCTATTTATGCAAGCAATAACACACAATGAGGTGTGGTTTATCGCCTGATAAGAGCATGCCCAGGGGTGTACTAAGGCATGAGGTGCTTGCACCGAGAGGGCTGGGCAGTCCGCCTACTGGGCACTCTGTAGCCCAGTGTGCAGGGAACAAACTCAGTTCAGTAGCTTGAAATCAATTTACTTACAATAGCAGAGGAATCTAGGCTAGTACTGTGTGCAAAGGAGCTCTTTGCCAGAAAAGGGATTGCTGTAGGGTGAGGATGAGGATGGAAACATCTGACTAAAAAGCAGAAAGAACAGAGATAAAGTACAGTAGGATAAGAATAAAAGAAAACAGAAAATGGGTAGATTTCTTCTTTCATATGGGTCTATTTAAGCTACCCTATCATGTATGAAACAGTAGTTAAAGTACTGCAGTTTCCTGTCAGACTGTTATGGGGATGCATGTGAATATGCGACTTGACAGTAGGGAGAGGGTTGCTGTTATTACGTCTAAACAGAATGTATTACTTTCAGGGTTGAACTCACCAATTATTTGAAGAAGGCTAGGGAAGCAAATGGAGGCTCTCTTTCTGGAATGTCATATGATGAAATCGTTGACAGAGTTTCCCAATTTGTGCATGCAGACAATGCACAAGTAAGTAAGGTCCTTAAAGTGCTGTATATTAACATCCCAAGTGTTAAGAACAAAAAAACTATAATGTGAACTAAAACATGCGAGGAATGGGTTTGGGCAGATGTTAATGATAAATTCATGAAGTGGTGATACAGTACTGTAAGAATATTGTAAGTTAATGCTGCTATTGCCACTGGGCTACCCTTGTAAAAGAGGTATTTTACTTTATAACATGGGTAAGGAAAAGTGGGGGGAAAACGTCCAACCCCATTGGAGGAGTCCCTCAGCATGGCCATGCATTAAATTCTTTTTTTAATGCATGATTCTGCGGAGGGACTCAGTGAAAGTGCCATCAGCGCTTGCTGGCTCCTAGAATAAGAGAAATCCAAACGGCATCCATTACAACATGTGAGTAAGCGAGACAGGGTAGCTGTCAACATGCTGGGTCATTATTCAGTATGCAGGTGTTGTCAGCAGTCTATCTGTGTTTATCACGGGTGTTAGTGAACGCTCCCCAATGTTTTCCTTCCCAGTCTGCTGCCCGCAGATCAAAAAAAGCGAAATGTGAGCCTTTAATTTGTGCATGTGCCACTCTTTCCGTGTATGTATTTGTCCTTCCCCCAGCAGCCGACAGGAGTGAGAGACAATGCGCTCTTTCAGGTGAAATTCCACTGACAGGTCCCCTGATGATCCCCACCCCTGCTTAGATGCTGCACATTCATAGAGGGAAACATTACAACCGGCAAAGAAAGAGAGTAGCAGCAATGGACGTCCTGTCGGTGGGGAGAGAGACATTGTGCTGGTGTTGGGTTGTACTACAGGTAAGGACTATCCCCTGAGTGAGATCTACAGAGACAGTGACAATTCAGGGAGCCATGGAGATACAGTGACAGGGATAGAGACAGAGAGAGAAGTGCCATGATCCACGGATATTCCCCTGCAGCGGTAGCTCTGTCAGTGAGCCATGAAGCAAGAGAGAGAGAGAGAGAGAGAGAGAGAGAAACAGTGACAGGGATAGAGACAGAGAAAGAAGTGCCATGATCCATGGATATTCCCCTGCAGTGGTAGCTCTGTCAGTGAGCCATGAGGTACGAGAGAGAGAGAGAGATACAGTGACAGGGATAGAAACAGAGAGAGAAGTGCCATGATCCATGGATAATCCCCTGCAGCGGTAGCTCTGTCAGATACAGTGACAGGGATAGAGACAGAGAGAAAAGTGCCATGATCCACGGATATTCCCCTGCAGCGGTAGCTCTTTCAGTGAGCCATGAAGCACAAGAGATAGAGAGAGAGATACAGTGACAGGGATAGAGACAGAGAGAGAAGTGCCATGATCCATGGCAGGGCCAGATCAAGCTATGGGGGGCCTGGGACACTCACAACTTGGGTGGCCATGTAAAACGCCCAACTTTCCATACCAAAATGTTTTATTTTGCACAACATTTACTGAGCACTTTGTTTATTAACCATAACAACCACCATATGGGGAGACTACCCTCATTATTCACAGGAGAAAAAAGTAACTTGAAGTACAACACCCTGTCATGTTGTCATAGTCTGTAATGTTATATTTATTGTACTGTACAAGACATGAAGGCCGCCAGGCTCCAGATACTCTGGGGGTCTAGATGCTCTGTGGTGAGTTTTGGGGCTTTTATTGAAGTCGCTTCCTCTAGACCCTGTTCAGAAAAGCAAAGTAATCTTAAGTAACCTCTTTAATCATAAGTTTATTTTAAGAAATAAATTAAACAAAATAAACAGTGCTTTACTAAGAGGTAGGCATCCTGCTCCAAACAACAGTAAGTTACTGTATGTACCCATTGTACAGAAGTGTGCAGTTCCAATGTACAAATGCTATGACTCCAAATAAACAGACTGATGTCATACCTTTATCTGCTCATGGGATATCAAAGAAATGATTAATTCCTTTATTTCAGAGTTAGAGGATCCATGCATGTATACACACACACGCACGTCCCTTTATCTCTTCTTTGAACAAGCTCAGATCAATTATCTCAGCATAAAAATAAAATACAGATATCAACTTTCTAAGCCACTTACTGAACTCAAGCTGTCTGCTGTTGCTTGGCGCTCTGTTTGAAATGCCTTAGTTTAGCTGTAGCAGGCAGTTTAGAACAGTGCATCGATTAATCATGCTGCTAGCGATAGAGTGGCCGTGGTGTACAGATAGCGAGTGCAGGTGCTGCCGCTGGCAAAGTGCATGCTGAGCCTCAAAAACCGCCAAGAAAGAGTGGTTTAAAAAATGCTGCCCAGATGGATCGTATGCAAAGCTCCTGGTCCTGGCGCCGCTCCTCGTAATATGCAGCAGCAGCCCAGGTCTGGTCACAACTTGCACCAGTCCAGGTCCAGTCCCAGACTCAAAAAAGTGGAAAACCTGTCAGTATCCTAAGGAGGTAGATCACGTGCTTGCATAGTTAGCCTTCTTCACTTCTTGTGCCACACAGTGCCAGTTTGTTTTTCTAGCAAGTCACCCGACCCTAGCTGCAGGCTGAATATAATGGAGGAGGGGGAAATGAGAAAATCTTCCTGAATGTTGGCTTGCCGGTCTATCTGTAGCAGGAGGGTCGGGGGCTTGTGTTTTTGTTTCTTTTAATTAAAGAGCCTCTCCCAAAGTTATTTTTTTGTTTGTTTTGTTTTATGGAGCAAGCCTGGGGGTGATTCACTCTTGACTCATGTGGGAGGGGCAGGCATGATTTATTACAAATCCTTACCAGTACTGTACCACCTGAGGGAAGGGGGAACGAGAGAAATCTGCAATGTAGGCTTGCCGGGGGGCCTATCTGTGGCAGGGGGCTTGTGTGTTTTTTTTTTGTTTTTGTTTTTATTTTATTTAACAAATGTGCTTCTTCCGAAGTCAGGCTGCTTTCACAGCGTTTTTAAGGGAGCAAGCTGCCGGGGGCCTATGGGGAGGTTGACTCGTGCTTAACTCTGCACTGTGGCGAGGGAGGTGGCATGATTTACAACCACCAGTCCACCTACTAAAAAGTGTCTCTCGCTTGACTACTGGGGGCAGTCTATGGTGGGGGGCCTGGGGCATTTGCCCCATTTGTCCCCCCCCTTAATCCAGCCCTGATCCATGGATATTCCCCTGCAGCGGTAGCTCTGTCAGTGAGCCATGAAGCATGAGAGAGAGAGAGATACAGTGACAGGGATAGAGACAGAGAGAGAAGTGCCATGATCCATGGATAATCCCCTGCAGCGGTAGCTGTGTCAGAGACAGTGACAGGGATAGAGTCAGAGAGAGAAGTGCCATGATCCGTGGATAGTCCCCTGCAGCGGTAGCTCTGTCAGTGAGCCATGAAGCACGAGAGAGAGAGAGAGAGACAGTGACAGGGATAGAGACAGAGAGAGAAGTGCCATGATCCATGGATATTCCCCTTCAGCGATAGTTCTGTCAGTGAGCCATGAAGCACAGGAGAGAGAGAGAGAGAGCTACAGTGACAGGGACAGTGCGGGACAAAGTGCTGCAGTGTCCCCTCTTGCTCTCTGTGTGCATCTGCACAGTATGCGTCTTTCTGTGAGGGTCGTGCCTCATCTTTTTTCTGTGCTGTCCTGGCAGAGTTCTCTGCGGTGCTGGTCTTTCCGTCACAGCAGTAGCTGTGGGGTGACTTGGGGCAAGCATTTGTTTCCACAAACTTGTGACAGACAGAGCTGGTAGAGACACATAGCAGCAGACGAGTTACAGGGGGGAGATCGTAGCAGCAAGGGTTGTGAACATCACTGTCAGACGGTGACACATGCGCAGCTCTCTGTGTTGTCCAAGCTGCATGTGCAATGGGCGGGGCCATGAAGTATCCTAGCACAGTAGCAGAGCATATTATGCACCAGAAATGTGACGCATCATGTCAGTACTGTATGTGTGACATTACTATGTGTATAACAGCAATGTCATCTCCATTTTTAAGGACTATTTTGCAAAATGGCAGGATACAGTACCTTTTTTTGCCTTTAAACAGGAGTAAAAAACCTTTTTGTGGGTTTACCTGTAGTTTTAGCATTGTCCATGTTATGTACACAATAATCCACTCCAGGGTGTGGGGTTATAGGCATTTAATCCATGCCTAGGGTGCTGTGAGGACACTCGGCCTGTGGCATCAGCACCCCAGGCGTGGATTAAATGCCTGTAATCCCACACTCTGTCATGGGTTATTGCTTACATATCCCAAAGGAGCTCATCCAACAGAATAGAAACTTCAATAAATAAAAACTAGGCATTTCTAATTCTCCGTGATTGAAGATTCTAATATTGTTTCTTCATGCCATATTAGGTTAATGATGTGCTTCATAGTAGCAAATCAGTAGAAAAGAAAACTTCTGCATGGCGACCATTAACAGCACAGGGACCTCTACCATGGGAGGGAGCCACAAAAATGGTATGAAATGCTGTCTTTCTTTATTAATTAGCATTTTATTTGTTGCACTTTGACAAACATTTGAGGTATTTTCATGTTTGCTGTAGGATACAGATGATGAACCATGTGTGATCTGTTATGAAGACTTTACCCTTGAAGATGTGTTTGTATTACCCTGTGCTCACAAGTTTCATGTGCAGGTATGTATTTTTTAGCATACATTCACTCCTAGCCTTTTTTCCTCGTATTTCATTCTCTGTTCCCCCATATTCAGAGCCGGCCACAAGCGCAGTGCAGCCTGTTGTGCTGTGGTTCCGATAGCGCATGTCTGACTCTGAGCCATATTCAGCTGGTTAGCACTCACTGACAAGGCATGCTAACTGACTGAATAGTTGGCCCTGTCAGTATAGCAATAAGTGGATCTCCGCTGCGCTGACATGGACAAAGGTTGCATATAGTCAGCAGGCTCACATGGGGATAGCACTGCCTCAGAAGGGTAAGCACAAGGGCTCCGGTGGGTCACATTCAGCCAGAGCATACAGATGAGCTCAGTGGAAACACAAGGCACAAGGGGCCATCTGCATGGCCATATGGGCTCATTTGCATGTGGCGCAACAGCCCCTTTGTGCCCATGCTGTCACTATCATTGTTTCGCTGGCGGTCTAGTGGCCCCCCACCCTCCAGTCACCCATCCATCATGTGAAATGTATATCTCTGGTAGTCTAGTGGTCCCCTCATCACTCATCCATCATGTGAAGTGTATATCTCGGTAGTCTAGAGGTCCCCCTCGTCACTCATCCATCATGTGAAATGTATATCCCTGGTAGTCTAGTGGCCCCCTCACCCTCCAATCACCCATCCATCATGTGAAATGTATATCTCTGGTAGTCTAGTGGTCTCCCCCTCGTCACTCATCCATCATGTAAAATGTATATCTCTGGTAGTCTAGTGGCCCCCTCACCCTCCCATCACCCATCCATCATGTGAAATGTATATCTCTGGTAGTCTAGTGGTCCACCCTCGTCACTCATCCATCATGTGAAATGTATATCCTTGGTAGTCTAGTGGTCCCCCTCATCACTCATTCATCATCTGAAACGTATATCCTTGGTAGTCTAGTGGTCCCCCCCTCATCACTCATCCATTATGTGAAATGTATAACCTTGGTAGTCTAGTGGTCCCCCTCGTCACTCATTCATCATGTGAAGTATATATCCCTGGTAGTCTAGTGGTCCCCCCTCGTCACTCATCCATCATGTGAAATGTATATCCCTGGTAGTCTAGTGGTCCCCCCACCTCTGATCACCCATCCATCATGTACATGATCACACTCTGTGACTGTCAGATGGTGGCTGGCCAAGGAGGTGAGTGGAGGGCTGTGCCAGCCGTCATGATGCTCCAGGCTTATGGTAAGCAGCATTCAGGATGGGGGTACTGTGTGGGTGGGTGGGTGGTGGAACTGTTAGAGTAACAGGGATACTGCTATCAAACGAAGGATGAACGATTGGGGTGGGGTGGACCGCTAGACTACCAAATAAATACATTTTCTATAATGGATGGCCAGTTGGGTGGTGGGGAACCACTACCCGACCAGGTGTATATATATTTCACATGACATATGGGCGAGCAGCGATGGGGGGCCAATAGACTACCAGGGATATACATTTCACATGATGGATAGGTGATCAGGGGTGAGGGAGTGCTTAACACGGGGGTGGGTGGCTGCAGTACTGCCACCCTGCCATGGGGGATGATAGCCCTAGCATCGGGACAATATGTGTTTTTTCATGGTGGTAAACAACACCACTCTATGAGCTGTTTAGCATTGCTGCAAATGTTTGACTATACTGCTGTGCCAGTATGCATGAGGGACCCCCCTCATTTGATTAGGCATAGTTTTGTGAGTAGTACTTGGTAGCCCCAAGCACCAGTGCAAATGCAGGGTGAGTAGTACTTGGTAGCCCCAAGCACCAGTGCAAATGCAGGTTAGTGCCAGCACTACCCTATTAGTGCCAGAGCTAACTTTTGAATGTGGGGCCCTGTATGATTACAAGTGTGCTTGAATCACCATTTTTGAAACAAGTCAATTTTAGGAATTTTCTAAAACATTTAAGCCCAAACAAGGAAGCCCCTTTAGACAAATGGGTGGTCTGCATTTACAGTAACTCAGCTTCTCATTGCTCTCCTTGTTTGAAATGAACAGACAAAGGATATTGATTTCCTTGTGTATTCTACTTTATGTGTCCCACTGACTTCCCCCACCCTCTAGATGTGGCGTTCTGTTGTCGATACACATGCAGCAGTGGGCTGCACCATGCCAGTACTAGCCATGATCCAGAGCTGTGAGTGTAACCATTTAACCTCTAGTTGCTCACTGGTTAACAGTTTTCCCAAGGACCTCCCAGGCAGAAACCTTGTCGGCAGCAGTCATCTTTGTAATAGATACATTTGCTAAGGTTACAGCTCAGGTTCATCTAAACTGTTTCTTACCTAGAACATAATGTTCTGCTTTAAGTATCACATTTACTCAGGAGCCTTACTTGTCTGCTGCTTGAGGTTGGGAGTGTTTACCACCAGGGCCACATGACGTGTACCCACACCTATACTTAAAGGCAGCAGCACTAGGAGCCCTACACCCATGTGGAAATCCGGTTCTGATTTGCACTTTATGAGCAGAAACTGGTTTTTCTTTGCTCACTGTTTACTGCAGCGGTTGTTATCAGACTGATTCTGCTGACTTGCAAGCTGATGTTTTCTGTAACTACAAACACAGAATTCCCAGCAGCTGACTTCAGTGAAGGGCTGCAGCAGTGGGAAATTCAATAGCCTGAAGTGCATGTTAGAGCTTTTACAAGTTTGATCAGATGTTCACCAGTTCCGTTGTTCTCCTGGGGCTAGTTACAATCCTCTGTGACTATATTTAACTGCGGGAGGACAGCAGAACCAGCAAACAAAAGATCAGGGCTGATAAAAACTCTTAACATGCACTGCAGGCGATTGAATCTGCCACTGCTGCAGCCCCCCTCTAATGTCAGCGGCAGAGGATCCTGAGTTTTGTAGTTACAGAAAATGTCAGCGTGCAAGTCAGCAGAGTCAGTCTGATACAATATCCTACACAGGGCTTAAAGTGGGTCAGGTCTGGCAGGGTCTCAGGCCCAACAGCAAACACATTTGAGAGATATTGGGGGGGGGGGCTCACAGGGACTCAAAGCAAGGCTCTTATGACCCTCAGTTCCTTTTCCCATCAGTTTCCTACAGTATCTTCATTTTTTGTGCCTGTGTTTTGATGTATTATTGAAAAATTGGATTGTAATGAAAAGATAAATTCAACACTATGACGGAAAAAATGACTCCCGCAGTAGCAGTCATCGATCTTTTTATAGTTATGACCATTGGAGACCCAACAGTTTTTTTTCTGCACACTTTATGCACTGCTACTACAGTGCAGTAAACAACAAGGAAAAAAGTGTTTTTGCACACAAAGTGTAAAGTGGGAGCAGCCCAACACTTGGGTGTGGGGCTCTTAGTGCTGACTGTTCCCATTTAATGAAAAGGATTGGGAGACACCAAGGCTCGATTTTCAAATGCCAGAGAAAGCCGCAAGCCCTGTTGTGCTAACCATATGGCACACGGGGCTTGTGACATTCTTAGGGCACAGATTGCGGTTTTCAAACACTAGCGCTAAATGCCGCAAGTTAGACCAGCTTTTCCCTGGTCTGCCTTTGTGCCGTTTGGGAGACACTTTCACAGGGCTTGCACCACCTCTTTAGCACAAGCTTCCATAAAGTGTGGAAATTGTCTCAGATGTGCCTGATGTACTAAAATTGGGTGCAGTTGTGGTGACGGGGTTTGACGCACTGCCAGAATCTAAGTGTAGTGGTGCCTGGCTTGGCGCGAACCCTGCGCCACTCCTTGAAACTCAAGCCCCAAATATCCGCCATTCTCACAGATACAGTGTAGTAGCTGATAGAGCTAGTTCTGTGACTCGGGGTACTTGGGATGTTCAGTTTCCCTGTACCTCATTTCTCTCTGACTGACACACATACACATAAGCACTTGCACGCACGCACACACAGCCATATGAGATATTCTAAATTCACTTCAGTACTGTGATTCTGGATTCTGTCTTGAGTGACAGTGCCAGGATTGATACCTTGTCTTTGCAGAGGATTTCTACGCTGCATTCACTCTCATCTTCAAAAAACAAATGTATTTAAGCATCCAACAGTATTTGCTGCACTTTTATGTAAATTGATGCCAGCTTTTCTCGTCTTTATCCAGAAATTAGAGACGTTTCTAAATGGCATGACAGTAGAAATCTATAGAAGTGAAAGTTTTGAAAGAGTAATGTATTGTGTGTTAATCCTTTTATTTATTACAAATGTTGCCACCAGAAAAAAGTGTGCTGTGCTGAAGCCAGCTTATTTCCAGATGTGTCCTGGGGAATGGATACAGAGCTTTTACATATACAATTCATGTACAGCAAATAGCATTAATAGGTGGAAGTGCAGTTTAAATGTAAGAAAATACAGTAATAAGAGCCCCTAAAAATATTTAAACAGCTAAACCAAGCATCCAATGGCAGCACAATATAACAAATGTAGAGAGGGAGCTCACCACCACAGCAACTCCAAGGAGGGCTGCCCTTAAAGGACCCATTCTGAATATACAGGACTCAATTCTCAAAAGGCCCTTAGACTGACACAAGCTGTGGCAAAAGGCATCTTGCGTCAAAGCCTCATGCACCACGGACCCTGTGCCCAATTCTCTATCAGGCAGGGTCCCGGCAGCAAAGTCCCGCGGCTTGCGGCAAACTGGGCGGCCATGCCAAAGATGGCACTCTGTGGAGGGTTTGCCACACACCACGCTTGGCTGTGTGCCACTCTAGTCCCTGGTGGTCTAGCGCCCCCAGTCCCAGTGTGCTAATATGGTAAAATGTATATACAATTCCCTGGTGATCTAGCTCCCCCGCCCCACCGCTATTCCTGTATATTAAGATGTGTAAATAAATCTTTCCTGGTGGTCTAGTGGTCCCCCAAATGCCCATATATTAAAATGTTTGTGGTCTAGCGCCCCCAATATGCCCGTACATTAAAATTTTAAATAAATCTTGTCCTGATGGTCTAGCCCCCCCCAGTCCCAATATGCCTGTATATTAAAATGTTAAACAAAACCACTTTCCTAGTGGTCTAGTGCACCCCCACCCCAGCAGGTAGTGCCCACCACCCCACCTCCCCAGCCTGAACCCTGAGCAGGCATCTGGCACAGCCCTCCTCTCACCAACGCCGCCATCCGCCGACTGAGCTGTCACTGAGCATGTACTGTATACAGTACGCACTCATTGATTGACAGCTCAGAGTGAACTGTCAATCAGTGAGCACGTACTGTATACTGTACCCCCAAAGAAGACTTGAGTGACAGTCAAAGAGCTGAGTCTGTTGCCAGAGCAGCAGCATTTGCTGTGAACCTTGGTCTTGGCATATTGTTTATTTTTGCAAGAGTATAATAAAATTTCGAATTGCCTGACCACAATAACTGACTGTTTGGTTCTGTGTGCCACCACAACCCTCAGTTTTGGACTTTTGCTGTCTTCTGGCACTGCCTACAGCACCAGGTATGGCCCTGATGCTGATTCTGGTCCCAGGAAGGGGGTCAGTGCTGGACACAGCGCAGGGCCTTGGTGCCAGGCCTACTCTTTTGCCATTCACAGTGCTGAGGAGAGTTCTGCTACTGCTTGCGGTGTTGTCTCTCCCCCCAGCTCGACTCTCGATGTTGAGCTTGTCACTAGGCCTAGCACACGGGGCAGAGGCCTTTCTGGTGAGGTGAGGTGAGGGCTGGTATATCTCAGTCAGCACCTCACTTCATATCCAGAGTTTATGGCAGCTCTGGCAGGAGTTGCAGTGCAGACTCAAATCCTCTGGCCTCACTGGAACTGTCTGGGCCTGTCATAGGAGGGAATAGGGGCCACCCTGAGGGACCTCTGTGGCTCCAGTCTCCCCGCCTGGGGGTTCCCCCTGAAGAGCACCACCTAAATCGTTCCTCCATGGTTGAGTGTTCTCTGGTGGATGAGTTTGTCAGGCCCCTCCCCCGGGGCAAGGTCCCCTGTACAGTTGTGTAGCCCTGGCAGAGAGCCTGGCCTAGTCTGCCATGACCCCCCCTTTTACCTCCTCCTCCTCCTCCTCCTCTGCCTTCCCATCCTGTTCTCCCTGGCATTTTGGGTCCTATGGAGCCCTTGACCTGGGATCAGTTCAGGGCATCGGCAAGTGTCTTTCCCACATACCTCAGGGTACTAGACCAGGCTATTTCCCAGCCTAATACCCCAGCACCACCACCCCCTGTGTCTGGCTCCTCTTCACCCTTATCTTCCTCCTCTGAGGAAGAGGACTCTTCCCTTCATATATCTCCTCAGATGCTGAGTACCCTCATTGCCAGCAGTTCCTTGCAGAGATGATGAGGGAGCTGTGAATCGACCATTTTTTAGGCTGCAATCCTGCTTTCCTGACACTGTCCTTCCTTGGGGAATACAGTCAGGATGTTACAGTAATGCCTCTGTGGCCTATGCCATTTGCAGAGGCATCTAGAGACGTTCAGCTCCATCCCTCTGCCCACTCTCCAGCCCCAAGAGACACCCCATGCAGGTATTGTGCACCCGTGGGGTCTCCAGGAGCCATGCCACACCCCACTTTTGCAGTCCAGCTCCTGGATACCTGCTCTGGGCATAGGTGCCCAGTGCATGACTGTCCCCCAGAGTCAGTCTGTATGGAGTTTGATGCCTGAAGTCGAAGAGTCTTCTCGGCAGCATGCACCATATTGTGCATCTTGGCACATCAGTCGCACCAGGTGACCTATGGCAGGCATATGTGGACAATGATGGGACAACAACTGGCATCTTAGCTAGATAGTGAGGCAACTAGACAGGCCATATGCCTATCTGTCAAGGGCCTGGAGCTGGCGAGACACCAAGCAAAGGCATGCTATGATACCAGTTAGGTAGCCTCCAGGTTGGTAAGAACTACAGTCTGCATTAGGTGGAGGGCGTGGCTTCATCTCTCCCGGTTCTCACCCTTGACCGAGTGTAGCATGATTGCCTCATGATTCCAGGGGGGCTCACTTCTTCTCCCTCAGAGCCAGGTATCAGCTTGGGGGGCATTTTTGTGCTCCCAGGCCATGGGAGCCTCTGTCTACCCATGACCAGTCTTGGGTGTCACCAGGCCCATAAGGGGCCTGTGAAAGATAGAAGTCAATAGCAGATAAGGACTGCAAGGCCCATCCAGTCTGACCATTTCTTTTTCTACCTTATAAATGTGCCATCGGCCTTTGCTCTGTCAATGGCCTATCTATTCACACTCATTTGAATTGCTCCCTTATGCCTATCCCATGCCTGTTTGAAGCCCTGCACTGTACTCATATCCACCACTTCCTGAGGTAAGCCATTTCATGCATCCACCACCCTTTCTGTGAAAAAGAACTTCCTCACATTGCACCTTAATAGGCCTCCCTCTAATCTCATGTTGTGCCCTCTTGTCCTGCTGTTTTTCTTATATTGAAACATGTTAGACTCTTTCACCTTGTTAATGCCCTTAAGGTGTTTGAATGTTTCGATCCTATCACCTCTCTCCCTCATTTAGGGTATACATATTGAGCTCCGTTAATCTGTCTTCATATGTTTTCTGACGCAGTCCCTGCACTATTTTGGTTTCCCTTCTCTGGACTGCCTCAATTTGGTTAGTGTCCTTGTGAAGGTGTGGCCTCCAGTACTGCACGCAATACTCCAGATGGGGCCTAACCAGTGTCTTGTAAACAAGGATTATTACCTCCCTCTTCCGACTTGTGATACCCCTACTAATACACCCTAACATCCCCCCTAGCCGTACCTATTGCTTTAGCGGTCTACTTGGATGATTTCAGGTCATTGGTGGTGATGAAGCCCAAGTCTCTTTCTTCCCTTGTGACTGCTGTCAACTCCCCTCCCAGTCTATAGGTGGCTTCAGGGTTTCTCTTGCCTCTTTGTGTTTTCCCCCCCCACAGGAAGTTGAGGGAATAATCATATCTTATTGGACATAAAGTCTCCACCACTCATTCACACTAATGGGAACTGCGCCAGAGGCACTAGGACCCAGCGGGAGCAAACTTTTTTGCTAGAGGGTCGGCGTCAGAGATGGAGCTGTGAGGAGCAGCACCGCGAGCCTCAGCTCATGCGGTAATGACTGTCTCGGCGTCGACCCTCCAACCGCCTCAGTTCCTTTTTTCCTGCCGTCAAGTGCACTTCAGTGACGACGTTGCTTGCCCCCGTGAGTCAAACTTCAAACTAGCAGCATAGTTTTTCAGTTTTATTGTTTTGTAGTAATATCTCAAATAAGTATCGCGTAGTTTATTTATTCTTATTTAAAGAAGAAGTCTCAGCCTACATTGACGAAGTCGACCATGAACGGGTCAGGTGACGGTAGGGAGAGTTCGTATGAAAGCTGTTCAAGTCAGCCGGGATGGGTCCGGTCCGCTGCCTTCTCCGAAGGGGGGGTCTGACAACAGACAGTCCAATGCCCGAGGGGGTGGGCGGTCCCCTCGAAAGCATAAAAGTAAATGGTCGCACTCTTGGCACCGTTCGGCCTTGAGCTCTTCTTCGGCCCACAGATCAAAAAAGAGAAGGCATCACTCGAGGTCGCCCTCTGATATGTCTGCGTGCAGACGGTCAGTTATTGGGGCTAGTTGCCGGTCTCCTCCTTCGGAGTCGCCGGTTTCTGTTTCTGATAGCCAACGTCTTCGACATCGGAGCCCTACCACGCCTTCTGGTAGGTCTTCAGATGAGCAGTTTCATCAGTGGGCTGATCTTATGGAGCAGTGGGCTCGGAGGTTGGTCCAGCTGCCTGGCCTGGTCACTCAGGAGCCTTTGGGTTTTTTGGGAGATCAGGTAAGGCGGTTGAGCCTCCCTAGTCGTGCGGCGCCGTCGACTCCGGCTTAGGTGTTTTCCCCTCACGGCTGTGTGAGGGCCACACTGATGCCTCTATCTCCTGGTATTCATCCTTCTTTCTCCTCAAATACTGTTTTTAGTCTTGGGATGTTTTGATGCCCTTGGCGTCAATGGCACGCTCGCGCCGTCGTCTGTCGCCGTTCTCGGCCATGACTCTGCCGTCTGTCACCATCCGGCTTTCTCGGCGCCATGTGGCTTCTTGCGCCATCCGCCTCTCGGCTCCATCTTGCGCCGTGTGCATATTTTCGGCTGTTCTCTTCTTCGGCGCCGAGACCTGTTAGGACGTCATCCAGTCTGCAGGGCTCCTCCTCTTTTAATCCTTTTCCTTCCTCATTTCCTTCTGATTTTCACTCCTTTCCTGTTCATACAGTCCCTCCTGGACTGTCAGAAGATGACATTGAGCCTGACCCAGACCTTAGGCTGGGTGATGATGTGGAAGGAACAGGATCTATTCCTGCTGCAGAGCCTGTGGTCGAGGACCTGTCTTTTAAGTCTCTGCTGAAAAACTTGAATTCCACTCTTTCTCTCCAAACTACAGATATCGATCCTGGGAAACTGTTAAGCCACCAATACCTCTATGTTCCGAAGATCCCTATATATTTGACTCCTCCAGTACACTCTTCCTTTGAGACGCTGTCTCAAATGGTATGGAATAATCCTGCTCTCATTCCTTCGGTGGCTAAGTCCATAGATAGGAAATATGCTGCTCCCAAGGATCGATCCATTTTGGCATCTCAAGCCTTTGCGGATCCTATTGCAGTCTTGGCAGAGAATGATACGGTCGTCCTTCCCCAGACTGCTACAGCTCGACCTATTAACAAAGAATCTCATAAGATAGACACTTTAGGTAAGAGAGTCTTTGCTGCCTCCACCCTAGGTATGCGTAGTGCCAGCTACCAAGGCTATTTCTCTCAATATGAGTATATTCTTTGGCATTCGCTCAAACAAATGGTTGAAGCTCTACCGGAGTCGGACAGTAATTCAGAGCTTTTTCAAACCATAACCAGGGGTATCGAGTCCAACAACCAGCAGGTTAAAGCAGCTATGGACGCCTTCAATACTGCCTCCCATGCGGCGGCGGTGGACATTTGTGCCCACCTTCATTCCTGGCTGTGCACTTCAGGTTTCACGAATGATGCACAGCAACAGGTAATGGCGTTGCCTTTCGATGGTGTGTACCTCTTCGGCCCTCAAGTAGAACAGGCTCTAGAGGCTACACAAAAGACTAGGTCAGCCATTAAATTGGCTAGACCTCCTCCTGTCCCCTCTCGAGGGGGTGTTAATAAATGCCAGTTTCATAACCGTCAGTCCTTTTGAGGCAAAGGCAGGGGAAGTTTTAATAAAAACCAAGCCCCCCAGCCTCAAAAGAAAATGCAGCAGAAGGCGCAAGGACCCAAAGCGCCTAGTGCCACTTTCTGAGTTGTTGGTCCAAGTCCCACCTCAGCTGCCTGAGGTGGACTCTTCCTCAATGGTGGGAGGTCGTCTGACTCACTTCTACAATCAATGGAAGTCCATAACCTTGGACAAATGGGTCCTCCGAATAATCCTCAAAGGGTATCAGTCTTTTGGAGACCCCTCCGGATCGTCCCCCCAGACGACAGCCCAGGCTGTCAGCTCTTCAGTCAGATCTTCTTGCCTCCGAGATACAGGGCCTTCTGAACAACAAGGCAGTGGAAGTAGTTCTGCTGGAGCAACGGAACACAGGGTTCTACTCCCATTACTTTCTGGTTCCAAAGAAAACCGGGGGCATGCGCCCCATTTTGGGCCTCAGAAAACTAAACAAATTCCTTCCCAAAGAGAAATTCAAAATGATATCACTAGGAACCCTGTTACCTTTGCTTCATTAACACGACTGGTTAGCCTCCCTGGACATGCAGGTTGCTTAACAGCACATTCCTATTCACCCAAAGCATCACAAATACCTAAGGTTCATGGCTTTGGGACAGCATTATCAGTTCAGAGTCCTGCCCTTTGGGCTATCCTCGGTGCCGCAAATTTTTACAAAGTGTTGTGCAGTACTCGCAGCGCATCTCAGAAAAATCAGAAAACAGGTGATCCCATATCTGGACGATTGGCTTCTAGCAAGTCCTTCCAGGCAGGGAACTCTAGACGCCGTAGCTACGGCTTCACACTTTCTCACGTCCATCGGAGTCCTGCTAAATCTCAAAAAATCACAGCTGCAGCCCTCCCAGAGGCTCCTTTTCATAGGAACACTTCTGGACACCTCCTGTGCGAAAGTATTTCTTCCAGAGGACAGGAGGAGTGATGTCATTCAGATGGCCTGATACATCGGAGACAGCAGCTCGGTTCAGCTGTCTCAATGCAATGGATGCTAGGTCTCATGGCATCATTAGTGTTCACTGTACCCCTAGCACACCTTCGCATGAGAACCTCTCAATGGATGCTCAGTACTCAGTGGTCCCCGACCACTCACCCTCAGTCCTTTCTCATCAAGGTGACAGAACCTCTGAAGAGATCACTCACCTGGTGGTGCAAGAGGACAATCTTCTGGAAGGGTATCCCTTTGCTCCTCTGGATCATCAGATTTCCATTACCACAGACGCTTCCCTGATGGGGTGGGGAGCTCACTGTCAGACTCTCCACACTCAAGGTACGTGGACTCAGGACGAGTCCCAGCTTCACATAAATGAATTGGAAATGAGAGCCGTCCTCTATGCAGTCCGGGCTTTGAAGGACATTCCCTGTCACAAGAACATTCTCCTTCAAACGGACAACAACGCAGTGATGTATTACATCAACAAGCAGGGCAGTGCTTACTCTTACCCCTTATGCAGGCAAGCGATGAGGGTGTGGGAATGGTACTTGGAGCACAATGCTCTAATTCATGCGGTCTGTCTGCTGGGGGTGCAACAAACTGTCAGACCGTCTCAGCAGAACAGAGACAGATCCTCACGAATGGTCTCTCGACTCAGCCATAGCTCAGTCACTATTCGCAGAGTGGGGAACTCCAGACCTGGACCTTTTTTGCATCCCCACTCAACAGAAAACTGCCTCTCTTCTGCTCCAGAAATCCAGGTCCTGGCATTTTTTGTCAGGATGCGTCCAGGCTGCGGTGGACAAAACTCTTTCTATACGCCTTTCCGCCTCTTCCTCTAATTCAGAGTACTTTTCAAATTCAAGTCCCAGGGAGACAAAATGATCCTCATTGCTCCCTTCTGGCCCCGACAGATATGATTTCCACTACTCAACAGTATGTCAGAAGGTCCTCCGAAACCGCTTCCCCTTCAGACGAACCTTCTGACTCAGGGGCCTCTGGTCCATCCCAACCTGAGGTCGCTTCACCTTCATGCTTGGCTCCTGAAGAGACAGAAGTGAACAGGTTCAATGTCTCTCGCAGGGTTTCAGATATTCTTCTGGTCTTGCCATAAGCCAGCCACTAGGAAAACGTTACACAGCCAAATGGAAGCGTTTTTCGCTCTGGTGTGCAAAATCCTCTTTGAATCCTTTTTCCTGCCCACCAGATAAAGTTTTAGATTACCTCTTAGACCTCTCAAATTCAGGTCTGCAATACTCTACAGTTAAGGTTCACCTTTGTGCCATTTCAGCTTATCATGAGCCAGTACTTTCCTTGTCACTGGCTCAGTTACCTGTGGTTAAGAGGTTTCTTAAGGGAATTCTGCATACCAGACCTCCTATAAGACGTCCAGTCACAGCCTGGGACATTAATCTTGTGCAAGATATGCTCACTCGAAAACCTTTCAAGCCTCTAGCTACCTGTGAGTTAAAATTTCTCACTTGAAAACAGCCTTCGTAGTGGCCATTACCTTAGCCTGCAGGGTCTCGGTGAGATACATGCCTTGGTCACAGACCCTCCGTATACTGTGTTTCATAAAGACAAAGTAGTTCTTAGAACCTGTCCTAAGTTTCTCCCTAAGGTTGTTTCAGAATTCCATCTAAACCAACCTTTGGTCCTTCCTACTTACTTTGCGAACTTCCTAAATGAAGGAGAGCATTCTCTTCATTCCTTGGATGTCAAAAGAGCTTTGCGTTTCTATCTAGATAGAACAAAAAGACTTTCGCAAAGCTCAACAACTGTTTATTTCCTTCAGCGAGACCCGACTGGGTCAACCTGTCGCTATCAGGTGTATTTCAGCATGGCTGGTGGCATGCCTTCGCCAGTGTTATTCCATGGCGCAGGTTAAGCTGGAGGGCAGAGTGTACGCTTACTCTACTAGAACGGTCGCATCATCCCTAGCGGAAATCTGCAACGTGCCCATTGCAGATATTTGCAATGCGGCTACCTGGAGCTAAGTGCATACTTTCGTCAAACACTATGACCTGGATGTCCATGCCAGATGACATCTTTCTTTTGGCAGACCCATCCTTAATGGACTCCTGTCCTAAAGCTGTGAGCTCTTGGTCTCTCCTGCTGCCCTCTCGGGGGATTATTAGCTCGGTACTCTCCCATTAGTGTGACTGAGTGGTGGAAACTTTATGTCCAGGAAGATATGGAAATTACGTACCTACCGTAATTCTTGATCTTCTTGGACGAGTCTCCACCACTCATTCACATGCCCACCCTCCATCCCCTGAGCTCACCTCTGTTGTTGGCATTCACTCCCTCAATCTTTAGGCTGTGAAGACTTCTTTGTTGACCCTTCTTATATGGGTCGTCTGGACTATCTTATGTCCGGTTTTTGGTTAGGCTATCCTTCTAGGTTAGTTATGCTGCACCTCCTTGGAAAAAAAGGTACTGAGGCGGTTGGAGGGTTGACGCTGAGATAGTCATTACCGCACGAGCTGAGGCTCGAGGTGCCGCTCCTCACGGCTCCATCTCTGGCGCCGACCCTCTAGCAAAAAGTTTGCTCCCGCTGGGTCCTAGTGCCTCCAGTGCAGTTTCCATTAGTGTGAATGAGTGGTGGAGACTCGTCCAAGAAGATCAAGAATTACGGTAGGTACGTAATTTCCATTTCCCTCAGGGTTAGCCAGCACCACCATTCTTGGGTGGTAAGCTTGATACCCAGACCCATCCAGTAATGAATGGTGAAGACTGATTCCTGGAATATATAAAAATTGCATACTCACCATAATTCTTGATCTTCCAGAATATCTTCGCCATTCATTACCGCTACCCGCTCACCATCCCCTCTATGACCAGGAATCTGGGCAGCTCACTTTTCTCTCTCTCTCTCTCTCTCTCTTTTCTTCTGCCTTTTCTCTTCTTGACTCAGTTGTTTCTAATATTAAAAAAAAGAGACACAAGGGAAAATCCACTAAGAGGGCTATGCCTTAGCTCCTTTGATACCCTTTTTGGTACTCTTTTGCTCTATAAAATAAGGTATAACATGTTTCCAAAAATAAATGCATGGATATATTTTTATATATCCTTAGGCTTCTTGTAAACCCTTTGTTTTGCTTCATATAAAAAACAAACAAAAGTTTTTTTTAAAAATTACACTTTTTCTTCTTCTTTTCATCTCCCCCTTTTAGGTGGGGCATCAGTAAGGCTTGCTTGCTGTTTGTAGGAGCTCCTACTCTCTGTCTTTTTTTGGGGGGGGGTTAGGGAAAAAAAAAAGGAAAATGTAGAAGAGGACCAGGAGAAATCTGCTGGAATCTCAGCTCAGATTGCTTCACCTAGCAGTCCTATCCCTTCCCTCTTGACAGCAGGTCTTCCTGCATTGCCAGACCAGCCTGGCTTCTACATTTTTTTGTTCCATGTAATAATCACACAAAAAAAAAATCGTGATTTCAGTAATGGCGATCGCACATTGAGTGACGTCATATCATGGCAAATCAAAGAATAGTGCAAGTACTTTAACAGCACTTAACAGTTTATGAACAAAACACCAAAAGACACGCTGCACCGTTACAACAGTATGAGTGAAACATTCAGTTTAGACCCTCGCATGATTGTGTGGCAGCATGTTTGCAAAAGGAGCAGCTGGGGAAAAAACATTGCTCAAGCTAGCATGGCAAAAGTTTCTTATTTTGTCTTCCTTAGTTATTCCTTAATTATTGTACTAATTCTTACTTTGTTTTCTTTGGTGTCTCCCTGGACTTTGTTTACTTTACTTCCCTTACAGCTCCTCAAGCAGCGAAGACCTGACTCTGACCTATTACTTCCGCCTTGTCTTTTCCTAGCAACCTAGTTGTAGCCATTAGCAACAAATACCACACTGTACAAGTAATATCAAATGCCACAGTGCAAGCAGTAATTAGTTTATGAGCATGTCGCCGTAATTTTATTTTTATTTTATTTATTTATTTTTTATTTATTGAGTACTAGGATTACAAATACCTTTGAACCAGAGGTTCGTTTACAGAGTCCCGTGATCAGCAAGAGAGTAAAACAAACAGTGGGGGTGCAATACAAAAGTGAGTTTACAAAATAGTACAATAACAGAGATACTATAGGCAGTGCAGGCAGTAAGAAACAGGCTTGCAAGAAGCAGGTACAAAAGTACTAAACCTAAGTGAGTGCGGGGAGACGAGCGTGTGAGGGAGTGAAGAGAGATGGCAGTCAAGGAGTTGACTTTGTCGGAAGTGCATGAGGTTGGAAAAGTGCTAGGTGGGCTGGAAGGAGGAGGAAGAAGGGGAGGGGCCAAGGGGTACAGAGGTGGAGTGGGGTTGAAGAGGGGAGAGGGTAGAGGAAGGAGGGGGGTAGGGAACAAAGGAGGAGGTCAGGTAGGAAGGGGGCATGATAGAGAATGAGGGGGAGAGAGCAGAGGGAGAGGGAGTGGGGTAGGGGTGGTGGGGGATAAGAATAAAGTAGCAGGAGAGGGATGAGGGGAGGAGGGAGATGGTGAAACGCAGGCCTAGGTGGAGCAGTCACAATTGCTGAAATCAGTGAGGTGCTGATGAAGTTTACATTTGAATGGGCCAAGCTTGTTCTCAGCAGTGATTTCAGGAGGAAGGCTATTCAGTAGCAATGGGGCCCTGGTGTAGAAGGCATGTTGATCTTGGGAGGTACGGCAGAACGGGATGATATACAGTGATTTGAGGGCGTTGCACATGAAACGTGAATTGGCGGCAGGTAACATTATGTAGAATGAAACATGATACTTCAGTGTTAAAGGTAATTAAAAACATTTAACACTGCATGGAATACAGGCATTTGAGAGGCAGCACAACCCAGGTGCCTGTAGTAAAATCAATATAAGAAGTGCTTCAGAGCTTTAGTGGTTCTTATGCTTTGCTGATTCGCT
Source organism: Neoceratodus forsteri (assembly GCA_016271365.2). Classification (NCBI taxonomy): domain Eukaryota; kingdom Metazoa; phylum Chordata; order Ceratodontiformes; family Ceratodontidae; genus Neoceratodus; species Neoceratodus forsteri. The sequence continues at coordinate 185,032,273 of CM057459.1, read as the reverse complement.
GAAAAGTCACTGAAGAACTGAGGAGCGGCACAGTATTTGCAAAATGGCCCTAGAGGTCATAACTAGTCGAAAAGGTAAGCCACTAGCGTTATATGCTGGCCACCTTTACCAAAAGGATAAAGAAGCAGTTCAAAAAGTTTACTGGCGGTGTGCAGATGCACACAAATATAAGTGCCTAGCAAGATTACATACTGTTCCATTTTGGTTGCTAGGCACAATGAGAACCAGAAGTAGCAGCGATTGGTAGTCTAAGGGAAGGAAGCTACGTTTTTACCAGAGGTTATGGAGTTAGAACTAAAGGGGAAGAACACAGCATTACAGGTCTGATTTGCATTTCTGTTTCTTGTCGCAATGTTTTTTTTTAATCATGCTGTCATAAAATCATCGTTGCGATGATCTAATGAGAGTGTTTCCGACAAATTGCTTTCATAGCTGAGTCAGAGGGAGGCCACATAGAAGATGGCCGCATCTTCACTATTTTGAAACTGCTGAAATTCCCCATTTTAGTAATGCGCCATTTATTAACTCTCGTTATTTAATAAGTAGTGATTATTGAGTCACCATTTTAGACTCACCATTTTGCCCGCACTATTATCACGGGATACCCATTTTTCTTTACCTTACTTTCTTCTGCCTAAAGAGAAGTTTTTACAAAACAAAACAAAAAAGGGAAATGGAGGGAGAACCACAGGATATATTTTTTTGTTCTCTCCTGAGTTGGGCTTTCTCTCTTCTAGAGTGGATCCTCCCCTCCCATTTTATTTTTCCCCTTTGGGATTGTTACCTGTTCTTCTTCAAAGTCCTAGGTGTCTCCTATTCTGTTGGAGCACTTTTTGCTGGTAACATATTTCCTGCTAGCAGCCCGTGGATCCCTGCTACACTCATCTCTTAGCAGGTTTTTCCTCTTCCTGTCCAGTTTGCCCAGGTCATTATTTTAACCCACTACCTAGGCACTCCCACCCAACCTCTTCTTTCTCTTTTCTGGTAGCTGGGTTTTATTGCTTTGTTCTTTTTATATCCTATATCCTTTGTTTTATCCCCTGGGCAATCTTGTCACATCCTTTCTCTTTTTTCGTACACTTTGTTTCCTCTCCTGGTGAACAGAACTGAGATGAGCAGGGGGGCTGGCGCCGGTTAATTGCCAGCCTGTGAGCACCACGTCATGCATCTGCCGAGTGGGTGAAACCATCCCTGTCTTTGGTCCCCTATCTCTAAACTTTTAAAGCTATACACTCCTGCGGGGTCCTAGCACCTCCAGCACAGACCCATCCAGTAATGAATGGTGAAGATATTCTGGAAGATCAAGAATTACGGTATGTAATTTTCATTTTTTGACTTATGGTGAGCGCCTCACTTTCTGGGTACCACTCCACTGATGAAAATTGAGACGAAATGCAAAAATCTGTGGGTTAAATGTTGTGTTCAGTGCAGGCAGTAAATCTTTGCAGTGGATTGCCATGACACATGTCTCTATGGCCTGGGGCTGACCATGATGTCGAGCGGTGTCCATGCTGTCAAGCTATGCATCCTTCACCATTGAATGAATACAAAGTACTCTTCCTCCAAGATGTGTCTCGAGAGCATTAACAGACTTCAAGGGCCATGGGTCAACAGACCAGCTAATGGTCATGGAGGAAGAGGTGACAGTGATAGGGCCTTCATCAGCCTTGGTCTTGGTACCGGTGTGGCAGGCCTCAGGCACTACTTTTGTGGATAGCCCTGAGTTCAGAGACATGCACCTGACTCTGCAAACATTTGATGAGCACCTCCTGTATCAGAAGAAGCACAAGAGGCGCCATTGATCATGGGAGAGGGAATGTTCCCGCTCTTCCTGATCTTTTAACTTCTTCAACCAGTTGATTTTGGTTGAACTTCCTCTGGTCAAGGGATTGGCCAATGGATCCATGGTACCTACTGATGGAGCAGTCAGTATCAGCTCAGATTAACACTCTGGTAGGTGAGTCAGCCAAGATTGTTCTCAAGCCTATCGACCAGGAGTCAGAGGCAGACAAAATCTTGTTCTCCAAGACCCCAGGTTTGTCTGGACCCTCCCCAACTGGGGAAGGGGTTTAGCCAGTGACCACAGCCAAGCTGACCCCAATGCAGATTCCACTGGTGGTCTTTCTGCAGGTTCCTACCACAGTGCCAACCATCTTGGTTAAGATACCACAGCAAGTGGTCTATTCGACACCACTGATAGGCCTTCGTTGACCTCAAGGAAATCAGGGTTGAAATCCAGTTCGAGGCTGAGATCCTGGTCCTGCTCTGGTTGATGCCATCACTGACATCCATCAAGTTTGTCCTGTTCCTCAGAAGACCATCAATGGCATCAACTGTAGAGGAGGTATGAGAACCTTCTCAGGCACCAGTGAGCCATATCAGGCCAGAGGTGAGGTAGGCCCATGCTGCTGGGCTGCCTCACCAACAACATGGGCTTAGCTTACCCCTGGCCAGACATGGATTAGGTAAGCCCATGCTGCTGGCCCTGTCAACTTCTTCTTGGGTACCTGCACCCTCTGGGCAATGTCTGGAGGTTCTGCTGCTAGTGGTACAAACTGCTTGACTGATTGTGTCAGTACCTCCTCCTCCGCAGGTGCAGGAGAGGGCCCACATAAAGGAATCCTGACCTAGTACCAGGTTGCCTGTTGTCCTGCCAGTGGTAGTCACTCCTGACAGGTGGGTGATCCACACTCGGGGGGGGGGGGGGACAGCAGCCTCTGTTCAGAAATGGCATCTTCCTCTCATGTTCAAATGGATATCGACTCCTCTGACAGCAAGTCCACTTCTGAAAAGTTGATGTTGTTTGCTGCTTTGCTGCAGCATACATCCACTGCCTTGAATGTCACTCTTAGATGAGGTCAAGAACGTGAGACCTACTCACTGATGGACATCCTGGAGTAGAATGTCTCCCCCAGGTGTGGTGTCCTCAGTAGCCAAGGCTGTCTAGGGCCCAGTGCTCGGAATCCATCATGCCAGGATCCTCCTTGACATATGGACCACAAGTACAAATTCCCTTTGGGGGTCTTGCCAGGTTCTCAGGGCATTCCTCAGCTGAGGGGCTTGTCTCAGACTTGACCTTCAGGAAATTGAAGGTCCAAAGGGATGTAGACAAGTCTCTGGACAAGATGTCCAAGAAGCTGGACTTCCTAATACACAAAGTGTATGACGTGGCTACCTTAGGCTTATCTCAGGCCAGCTATGCAGCTCTGATAGCCTGCTTTGGTCATGCACTTCTTGGTAAGCTTACTGACATGCTCCCTTTTTCTCACAGTGGACAGCCAGGCAGAAGCCAGGGCCCTGAGGGACCTGGGATGTTCACTGTTCCAAGTGCCTACAGACAGCTTTGGACTTGGCAACTCATTCATCCATGCTGTGGCTGCCTTGGTGACCATGTGCAGAAGGGTCTGGCAGCATCTCTCAACTTTTCCCCAACTTGGCAGAAGTGCTGTTTCTGGGCACTGACCTCTTTGGACATTGGGTGGAGGATTGTCTCATATGGATTGAGAAGTCCAGTGTCACCCTGGATTTGGTGGCATCATCCAAGCAGGTTAAGCAGAGTCCCAAGCCTAAAAAGAGCTCCTTTTGGGGTTCAGGCTATCAGCCCTGGCAGCAGCAACCCCAGAAGCAGCAGAGATTGCAGTTCAGCACTACTGTCCAGAGAAGCCCAAGTCCAGTGGTCAGGGCCAGTAAAGGGGGCATGGTGATACATCTGTTGGCCAGTCCTCTGGTGCCCCTTCCAGAGATAAAAAGTGATGGGTTGTGGGATACAGTTGCCCTCCTGTACAGTCCTTGATGCAGCTCCCATCCAGGGGTCAGCTCCACTACTTCCTTCCACAGTGGTCCACCATCACATCGGACAAGTTGGTGCTGGAAGTCATGGGCTTGGGTCTATCTCTCTCATTCGAGACTCTCCCACCTTGCTGAAACTGAGCACTGAAGGAGTACATAGTGCCTGTGAACACTATAGCCACACCGCAGAGCTGTATCACTCAGCTCCTGGAGTGGAGTGGAGTGCTATCAAGCCTGTCTCGAATGCTCTAGCCTATCGGGGATATGTGTCTCATTGCTTTTTTGGTACTGAAGTAGAAAGGGGGCTGGTGCCCCATTCTAGACCTGCATGTAACCCAGGTAATACCATAACCCACAGGCTACTATCCCTGCCTTGCTGGCCAGATCAAGATTGAGGGGCCTGGGTCCTATTTCAGATGTTAAAAGGGATTCTTTCCCAAGTTAGAACAGTAAATAGTGTGGTGCCTCCACCCAGAGTAAACATTACAAGTGGGTCTGATTTTTAGCAGTACAACCCCCTGGGATGCTGTACCAACCCACCTCCCCATATAGTCATTCCACACATGGATTATCATAAACCATAAACCAGATTTTTCATACTTTAAATTAATGACTTGCACTAATAATATGCTCACTAATAGTATGCTCACGAGTCAGATTTTTTCCAAACAGTTAAACCCCTATTTATTTACATGGGGAGGGTTAGGAAAGGGTGACTGGAGGCAGAGATTAAACAACAATCACATTTGGCATTAGAAGAATTAACATCAAACAGTCACTATGCATTCCGAATTTAAACACATTTCAATGTTTGCAGCCACCCACCCTCTGATGGATATGGATTTAGCTCTCTGGCTAACTAGCTGCTTAGATTTTGACAATTTCACAAACCCCAACTGGTACAAGTCCCCAGTCCAGATTAGGAGCCTTCAATCCTACTTCTGAGTACCCATTACTAACTGTTGAAGTCCTGTGATGCAGCTGGTTGGCTGGTGTTGGCACGCTTAAAACAAATCAAATTTACTTTTATCTCTCTTTGGGCTACCCCAACATTTTTGTTGGGCTTGATACAGAAGGTAGGCTGATGAACTTAAAACTTAGCCCCATTAGCACTTATCCACTAAACTGGGCAGAAACTTGTTAGAAACTATTTACAGTTCCCCAGATGCAGGACAATCAGTGCTTTTACTCATGGTTCTGCAGACAGTCTCGGGTGGCATTTGGACTGTAGCTCTGGGATAGTTGGAACAGCAGAATTGGATCTTGAGAAGCTTGAGACATGTAGTAGGCACCTTGAAGCTTGGATCTTTCTTTTGCAGCAGGCTTTTGCAGCTTTAGGAGGCTGGCACCTCTCTCAGCTCCTCCAGCAGTTGAAACTCTGGATAAACTGAAGTCACAGTCTGGAACACAGACCAGCATAGGGACCTGGGCCGGTACGCCTCAGATCCTAACATCCAGGCTTGATCCCTCAGGGGAGGCGCGATGGCAGTGCCTAGTTAATGACATTACCAGGCTGATTCCCAACACTGACCTTGATAGAAGACCTCCTTTTTCCTTTCTCCTTCTGGAAGCTTAGACACATCTGGATACTATTTGCATCTTCAGCCACACTGCCAGCCTGGCAGCCATGGCCCATTCACATCCGGACACAATCTCTAGATGCTCACTGAAGATACAGCTGCAGTGAAACTTGGGTACCTACGATGGGTTCCTCCGAGGACCCTGAACATGGCACTGAAATGCACACCTTTACTCAAACAGTCCCGGGACACTGGACATCACTTTCCTCACTGTGTAGGTGCTGCACAACAGAAGAGGAGATCTCTTTTCCCACTTTTGAAGAAAAACCTTGGCAATACTGGAGAGCATAGACAACTGGTAGAAATCAAGCCACTCACCAAATGTGTAAAATGTTTATATAATTATTTATTAAATAACTTTTCTTCTGTCTTCTGAATTCACACATTACATTAATACAGTATCACCGTTTTTTCTTAAACGTTTTGGACACTGTCCTTCTTCAGTAAGATTGTATTGTATCATAAATTAATTCCAACTTCTTTCTTTTTGTCTTATTATATTTTCATGTTCAAATTCCCATGCCTGTCTGTGTACTCACAAAGGTATCCTTTTTCAGTGTCCATCACAAGCAACAGAGGCAGGAGTTGGTGCATCTGTGATATTTGAAAAAACAAGAATATTTCTATAAAAAAACTTAAGGTATACCTTTGCAAGTACACAGACAGAAATTGAAAAGGGATACCTTTGTGAGTACACAGACAGGCATGGGAATTTGAACATGAAAATATAATAAGACAAAAAGAAAGAAGTTGAAATTAATTTTTGATACAGTACAATCTTACTGAAGAATGACAGTGTATGAAACTTTTAAGAAATATGTTGATACTGTATCAACGTAATTTGTGAATTCAGAAAACAGAAGAAAAATAATTGAATACATAATTATATAAACATTTTACACATTTGGTGAGTGACTTGATTTCTACCAATTGTCTATACTGTTTAGAAGCCTTGTTGGTAGTGAGCTACTCCCTTAAGTTTTTCTTATCCTTTTTACCGAGGTTGGCTGGACTGGGACTGACTAGTTCGTCAATAGTGGAGAGCCCCGCATGTCAGGGAGACTCCCATACCATTTTACGCAAACCAGAACCATCCATGGCTGTTCCTTTAGACAAAACCATCCCGGGTCATTCCTTTAGATCAATGCCCACCCCCTTCTTTGTGATGTTGAGTCAAATGCAGGGTAACAGACAGACATTAGTTGCTCCTGGAACCACAGGCCACACAGCCCCCAAGGAGATCTCCATCTGACTTGAAATCCTCAGTGACTTTTCTCCCTCCAAAAGCTTTAGGCAGAGCATCTCACTGCTGAAGTGTAGATTCTTCCTGCCCTCTCATATACTTGCAGCTCTCTCATGCCGAAAGTTGTTGGGCCTCGCATCTCCCTCACAACTGAAGCTGCAAACAGGCTTCCTCCAAAATTGGGAAAGGCAAAATGCAGGCCCTGGGGGACAGGTAGCTGACAACCCCCAGGCAGGCCCTTCCCCAAGCCTTGCAGCCACATCCTTCTGCTAAGGGACTAGAGCCCCCCTCCTCTGGAGGGGTTCTTGACAAACTGACCCTAGAACCAAATGTCCCTTGGGTTTTGGGCGCTGTTGCCAGTTCCTGATTGGCTGAAACACTTGCCCTTGTGAAAAATTAATATTCATTAAGTTCCTTCGATGCCTTATTGGTTCTGAAAAAGGGCGCCAAGAATTTCCCCATCTTTTCCCCATAAGTCCTTTGAACAGTCCCAAAGTCCTTGGCAAAAATCCTGGCCCTCCAGTTGGCTGAAATAAGATTAGAGGCTACAAGCATGGCTCCTGGCCAAACAGTTCCCATTGCAGTCCATGTAAGTCCCAACTTTCCAGTTCTGGTGCAGGCTGTATAAACATTTTTGTTAAACCATAGCCCTCCAGTTCCAAAACAGTTCCTGTGCCCTGCCAAACAACTACATGCTTTTACAATGTCATTTAGCCCCAAGCCTGTCACTGCTGGTAATGCAGTGTCCCCAGGCAGTAGGCAGGCTTACACATTAATATGTATTATGCCTCATTAATATTCATGAGGCAACTGCCAAAGCACTATTGGCACTCCTTTAAATAAAATCTCTTGCTGCTCCTTTATGCCTCCTCCATGTTTGCATCCCCCATACTGCCAAACGTCGGGATTGGGACCATCAGAGAGGCATTCATAAGATCACAGCAGCGGCTGGAAAGAAACCATGCACCTCTGTGCATGCGTAGGCCACCAGCACACACCAAAGTGCAGAAACAGACTGGCAACTCTGCAATTTGCTCCTCCATCTCCATTTCCACTGCAAAACCATGCAGGGGCCAGACGGAGGATTTAAGGGACCACCGGAGTGCAGGGCAGTCGGCGAAAGCAGGACTGGGGGATACAAGGGGAATGGGATGCACTGGGTGATCCCCGAAGGGCAAATTAAAGTAAGTCTCCACAGGGGGGTTACATGCACAATCTAAAAAAGTCCATTCACTGGCAAAAGTTCTGTATCAGTGACTCGCAATCAGATCATACTGTCTCTAGAGCCAGGGGCATGGTTTTGTTACATGAGAGACAAGAAACATGGACCACTCACCCAGATTTATAATAATTTAATTACTTTATTTTCATACAACTGTAAAGTCTCTTTTGAATACCACCAATGTTTTGGGGTGAACCCCTTCCTCAGGGTGGATTGGGAATCCTAACATAATATAATACAAAGCAGTCTTAGGGATATGCTATCTTATAAAGTATTTAAGGACCCATCTATACCACCGGTGTGACAATAGTAACTATACAAGACTGGACCATTTCCTAACTTCACAATGTATTTAGATCCTTACCTTTCTATAAGGCTTATAACTGTGGTTATCTATATGTAAACACTGTTAAAAAATTCAGAAATACAAAATCAAAAATCAGATACAATGGACAAGTCTTTTCCACTTGTAATTACTTGGTACCGCTTTAAATCATTACTTTTAGTATGAATTTCCCTCTTATTAAATAATTATTGCTGCCCTAAAAGATATGACTCATCCTGTAAAACAACTTTTTTCTTTTGTTTACAGTTCTTTACATCATATGAACCACTGTAGGTAGTTTGGATACACCATACACAGCTCTATTAGCTTGTTGTCTGTGCTACTGTAAACTTACACAATTCTGCTCTTTAAAACAAAACCCTTTCATGGCACTTGTTCATATAAATCTATTAACTTATTTTAAAGATTTGTGTTCAGTCTATTTTACACCATTTTTAGGCTCTACTGCAAAAGTAAAAAATAGCCCATTAAGAGAAAATAATCTTTTACATATTTTTTGTGACGCTCCTATTAGAGCTTTAGAATATCCAGCACTTATTTGTAGTTTAATGTTTTCACCAGTGTGGCTTCCCTCTGCCCTTCTGAGTGGGCGCACTAGAGCTAGTGTTGTGAGGGCTTTTGTAGCTGGCAGGCCCTCACCAGGAGCAATGCAAACATCATGATGTCACAACATGTGACATCAGCTGACGTCATGGCATCATCACGGGTTGGAACCCTGCTTGACTCCCAACCTGCCACTATGCAGCACCATCTGAAAAATGCCTAGGTGGAGGCTAGCTGTGCAAAGCATACATTTTACTCTGCTTTCTCTGTGGCACTATTCTTGCACTTTCCCATAAATTAATACACTGTGAAAGAGGCAAATGATCTGTTCTTGTACAAAACAATCATATGAGAACTTGAGACACTTAAATGGAGCACTGTAAATTCTGATGTGTAACTCAGTCCTAGCTAGTTCACAATACATATATATATATATATATATATATATATATATATATATATATACACACCTGTCTATGAGTTAAAGCAGATAAGGCATGCTGGGGATTATAGCTGAGGGGATGCCAGATACTTTGGATATTAAGACATATGGCTGGATTTTCAAAGCTTCAAGAATGCCACGAGCCCCCGGTGTGCCGAACATACAGTGCACGGGGCTTGTGGCATTCTCTGGGGGACGATTGGGATTTTACATCCCTTACGGCACATGCAGGACCTTAGACCAAAGTTTTATGGTCAAACCTGCACCACTTCTGGGAGCCTAAAATACAGGGCCTGAGCCAGACATTTGGCACAAGCTGCCGTAAAGCATGACAACTGTAGCAGCTGCGCCTGGGGTTGGAAATTCAGGCACAGTTGTGGCAATGGAGTTTGGCACACTGCCGTGACCTAAGTCCCGAGGTGCAGGGCTGGACTTAAGCCCTGCACCAGCATTTGAAAATCCGGCCCGTGGGAGTTAGCAGACTGCAGGAAGAAAATAACCATACCTGCTTGACCATTCTGAAAGCTAGAAACATTCAGGCTAAGGATTCCTCAGTCGGTATTGCTTCCTGATTTCAGTGTACTCTGATGTACTCCATATTTATCCTGTACTGTTGCTTTTGTTTACATCCCTGGGACATCTTTGAAAATGGGCATCTAATGCTCTTGGGTCCCACTGTGCCAACAAATTTCAAATAAATAAATAAATAGTACAGAACACATATGGAATCCTCACCTGTAATAGAGAGGTGACGTTAAATTATTGGTGATCAGTCTGTACTATCATTCAGTCCATATCTGGCAATTGTAGCTTTAAATCAATCAATATTGTAGGCTTTTTCTGTCAGAAGTTTCCTGCCCGAATCCCCTCACCATTGGTGACTTTTTCAATCCCAAAGAATCTGATTTGTTCCAGGACCTCCAGTATGCTTTCATTCATTCATATCTCCCTCTGTTCATCTCACAGGTAGTACCTGCAGTTCCAAGTGAATGGGGTATCATACCAGGTCAAGTTAATGCCACCTGGTATGTCCTGAACACCCAGGGTTTTCACCAAGTGCCTGCCATTCATAGTGACTTACTTCAGGTGCAAAGGCTCCAAGGTGTACCCATACCTGGATGTCTGGCTTATTGGGGGCATCTTCAGGAAAGGAGTGGAGCTGTCCAGGGATCTGGCCCTCCAGACCTTCCAGGACCTCAGCCTTCTGGTTAACCCAGTGAAGTTGGAATTTGGTCCCTAAGCGTGTGATCCTTTTCATTAGAGCAGAGTTGGACTCCCTCCAAATGGGTCTCACTTACTTGTGGACCGGACAAGGGATCTAACATCCTTTGTCTGATCATTTCAGGTTGGGTAATCATGCCCAGCCTGGGAATTCCTTTGGCTGTTAAAGTTCATGGTGGCTTCAACCAACATGGTCTTTTTGGCCCACTGGCACATGCGTCTCCTCTAGCAAGAACTAGGGTGCCAGTAGTCTCAGCACTGTGGTCACCTAAACTAGCCAGTTCCAGTGATTCAGCCAAAGTGGGATGCCATACAATGGTGTCTCTGTCCCCAAAACCTCATGGTGGGAATTCCATTTGTCTGCCCAGTGCCAACCCTCACCCTGATGTGGTAGTATGGTGGACTCATCTGTAAAACCAGTTCAAAAAAGAATCACACTCTGGATTGTGGTGCTTTTGGGCAGAAACAGCAACAGTACAAAAGAAGGAAAGTCTAGGCACAGACAGTGTGCTCCAAAAATAAAGAATTAAGCGTTGAGTTAGAGGTTCAAATGCAAACAATGTATTCAGTGCTCCAAATTCATCAAAGAGAGCAGGGCATAGGGCAGACCAACATTTTTTCGTACAGTCATAATGTGCTTTGTCAAGGTGCCTGCCTCCTGTCGGTGCACTCGTTAAATGCAAAAAAGTGAAAATGAAAAGTTCAGCAGTTCATATAAAGTTCGTAAATTAGAAAGGGGCAAGCATGTGTGCTCATAATATACATGAAACATACAGAAAATATTAAAATGCCCACATAAAAATGTACATCCAAGACTCACTAAGTAAAGTAGATATAACAGATAGAAGATTTCTATTAAAGATTAATTCATTGTATGATTACTTCTTTCGCAGCATTATACAGTGGCCACGAGGGGGACAAAAAGTAAAAAGGAATGAGGGGAGGGAAGGAATCGGAGATGGGAAGGAAAGAGAGTTCCTTTTTTCCCACCATCGAGTGTGCCTCGGTCACATTGCTCACCCGCCACGACTCAGAACTTCACATCTATACGATAACAGCAATCAGTTAATTCAATTTTAATGTTAAAGACTAGTGTTTGTTATTTTTATGCTAGTTAAAAAAAAAAAAAGTTTCTCACAGCCCTACCAAAGAACAACTGAAGACCATGGATGTTGACGGTGACAGTAGGGAGCCACGTCAGGCATGCTACTCTGCCAGCAGGGCTGTGTCTGGTCCACTTCCATCTCTGGGGGAGGGTTCTGGTGACTGGTGGTCCTGTGTTCGGGAGAGAGGACAGCCGTCTCGTAAACACAAAAAGAAGCAGGCCCATTCTCGATCTTGGTCCGGGACCTGACACCACTCGACCTCCAGTTCTTCCTCTTCCCATCGGAAGGGAAAGAAGCGGTACCGCTTGAGGTTGGCCTCTGGTAGGTCTGCTGCGAGGTCCTCGGTGTTCAGGATTAGGAGGTCCCTCCTGGCACGTTTGGTATCCCTGATGGCTCCTGCTAATGGGCGTTCAAGGTCTCGGGCCTGGAGCCCCTCCCTGTTCTCCTGTGGGGACTCTGGTGGGCAGTTTCACCACTGGGCAGCTCTTATGGAGCAGTGGGTACAGCGTGTGGCTCGTTTTCCCCTTCCTCGCAGAACCAGTCCTGGGTCCCATGGGGCCAGGGGCACTGGAGCCACAGTCAAGACATTCTAGCCAGGTAGAGTGTTTGGCTCCAGCAGTGGCCTCTGGGTCCTTTCTGGTGACCGCACCACTGATGTCTGTTCCACTGGCCACACCCCCTTGCAGTGTCACTGAGTTGGGACTGACCCAAGTACTTTGCCAGTAACTTTGTGCCAGCTAGACTTACACTGTGGGTGACATTGAACTCGGTGTCAGGATCTTATCTTTTGGTGCCTGTTGCTGCGCTGCCTGTGGTATCAAGCAATTCCTCAGCTGTAGGCTCAGTCTCTCTAGTGATGCCATCTCCTGTGCCAGCCACCCATTGTGCCAGCACCAGTGCCATCTTCTTATTTTCCAGTGCCAGGCTCAGCACCAGCTCCTTCTGGGCTGGTGCCGGGCCCGACACCAGCTCCCCCTCAACTGGTGCCAGTGTCATCTGTCTTTCCTACTCCAAGAGTGAATTAGGCATTTCTAGGTGCACTCCTCTCCCAGCTCCTCTTTCCAGGGAGGAGTTGTAGGGGATGAGTCTGGCCCTGACCTCATAATTTCTAAGGGCGACGATGATGATTCTTTTTACATCCTGGATAATCCAACTCCAAGCACCTATCCTGTTCCACAGGAGAACCTTTCTTTCCAGGCTTTGCTTCGCAGTATGTATGCAACCCTTGCTTTTGAGCCTTCTGCCATTGACCCAGGAAAACATCTCTTGCTGGAGTGCCTCAATGTTTCCACTACGCTGGTCAACCTTATACCTCCCATTCCTCCTGCTTTTGAGACTTTCTCAGAAGCAGTGTGGGATGGGCCTGCATCCATTCCCACTGTCTGTTGGCAGATAGACTGTAAGTATACTGCCCCTAAAGAGAGGCCTGTTCTGGCTTCCCAGCCTATTGCCGATAAGATTGTCATCCTGGCTGAGAATGACAAGGCCATTCTCCCTCAAAAGGTTAAAGAGCAGCCCATCAATAAGGAGTCTTATAAGATGGACAAGATGAGGAAAAGAGCTTTCGAAGCAGCTACCCTTAGCATGCTGATAGCTAGCTATCAATGGCATTTCTCCAAGTATGAGTATACCCTCTGGACCTCTCTCAGATCTCTCGTGGAGGCCGTACTGGATTCAGACACTAAGCATAAATTATTCACACTGTCACCCATGGCATTGAGTCAAACAGTCATCAGTAGAAGGCAGCTATGGCCGCATATCATACTGCCTTCCCTTCTGCTGCTGCAGGAATCTGCATCAGGAGGCATTCCTGGGTTCAAATGTTGAACTTCTCCAATGATGTCCAACAGCAGGTTATAAATGTCCCCTTCAGTGGCTCCTGTCTGTTCGGTCAACAGGTAGAACAGTCCCTTGGGGCCTCTCAGAAGACTAGAACAGCCATTATGACTTCTTGGCCTGCTACTGCTCACTCTCAAAGAGGAAAGGGCTGAGTCTTTTACCACAATAAGCAGTCCTTTCGTGTCAAAGGCAAGGGAGACCAGGTCAAGTCCCAGCCTTCCCAGCAGCAGAAGAAAGTGCAACCAAAGGCACAGGCCCCGAAGGCATCTGGTGCCACTCTCTGAAGTTCCGGTGATGGTCCTGCCTCAGCTGCCCAAGGCAGACCTCTTCTCTCCAGTGGGAGGGCCTCTGACTCAGTTTTACCATCAGTGGGAATCCATCACCACAGACAAGTGGGTCTTAAGGATCATCCAGGAGGGGTACTCACTGAATTTCTTGGAGATCCCTCCAGATTATCAAACCCAAGAAGCAGCATCCCCTTTCAGCATCCATGTCAGATCTTCTCATGATGGAGATTGAGGGCCTCTAGAGCAACAGAGCAGTAGAAGTAGTACTGGAGGCGGAGTGCAGTACAGGTGTCTGCTCCCATTACTTCCTCATTCCAAAGAAGTCAGGGGGCATGCGTCCCATTCTCAACTTCAGAAAACTGAAAAAGTTCCTACACGAGGAGAAGTTCAAGATGGTCCCCCTAGGGGCCCTGCTGCCGCTTCTCAAGCCGCAGGACTGGTTGGCTTCTCTGAACATGCAGGATGCCTACCAGCATATTCCGATCCATCCCAGCCACCACAAATTTCTCAGTTTTGTGGCTTTGGGCCAGCATTACAAATTCCAGGTCCTGCCCTTTGGGCTAACCTTGGTGCCTCTAGTCTTTACAATGTACTTTGCGGTTCTCATGACGCACCTCTGAAAACTTGGACTCCAAGTTTTTTCTTATCTGGATGACTGGTTACTAACCAGTCCGTCCAAGCAGGGCATGGAACACACAGTGACCAAAGCAACTCAGTTCCTGACCTCCATGGGAGTCCTGTTGAGTTTAGAGAAGTCAAAGCTTCAACCCTCTCAGAAGCTGCTCTTCACTGGATCCCTCCGGGACACCACCAAGGCAAGGGTCTTTCTCCCGGAGGACAGAAGGAAAGTGATCCTTCAGATGGCTCATTTTATCATGGAAAACAAGTTCATTTGGGTGCACTCCCTGCAGTAAATGTTAGGTCTCATAGCCTTCTCCGTCTTCACAGTACTTCTACTGAGCCTGCAAATGAGAACTACTCAGTGGATGTTCAGTACGCAGTGGTCTCTGACAATGTATCATCAGCCTTACCTCATCAAAGTGATGAACCTCTGTTTGGATTGCTTGCATGGTGTACACTGGAGGATAATCTCCTTCAAGGTCTCCCCTTCTCACCCCCAGAGCCTCAGATAACCCTTACCACAGATGTGTCTCTGTTGGGGTGGAGAGACCACTGTCAGGGCCACTGTACTCAGGGAGTCTGGAGCTCTACAGAGTCCCATCTCCTCATAAATGTCTTGGAGATGAGCGTAGTCCTGTATGCCTCTGGGCCCTGGAGGACTTTGTCTGCCACAAGGTAATCCACCTTCAGAAGGACAACAAGTCTGTCATGCACAACATTAACAAGCAAGGGGGAACACACTCTTATCCTCTTTGCAGTGAGGCAGTGAGAGTGTGGGAATGGTGTCTGGAGCAGGATACTCTGATCCATACAATTTATCTACCAGGGACTCAGAACAGTCTGGCGGACAAGGTCAGCCAGACAGAAGCAGATCCTCAAGAGTGTTCATTGGCACCAGACATCATGCAGTCTCTCTTTGATAAGTAGGGAAACCCAGAGGTGGACCTTTTGCGTCCCCACTCAACACCAAAGTGCCTCAATTCTGCTCCAGAAATCCAGAATGTGGTGTTTTCTGTCAGGATGCATTCAGGCTGCAGTGGACAAATTACTTTCTGTTAGCATTTCCTCCTATTCCTCTAGTTCACAGGGTATTGATCAAGCTGAAGGCACATGGGGCAAGGTGATTCTGAATGTCCCGTGCTGGCCTCAGCAGATGTGGTTTCCCCTGCACAACAAATTGTCATTCGCCCCTCTGAGACCCCTTCTCCGGACAGATCTTCTGATGCAGGGGTCCCTGATTTTATTTTATTTTATTTATTAGACTTGGATTACATTTACCTTTGAGCTAAGAGCTCATTTACAAAGGTTCCTCATCAGTACAGTGAAATACAGGATACAGAGACAAAAAATAATACATAGTAGCAGTAATAATATACAAGGAGGCAATCGGATGGTACAACGTAAGATCTTAACTAGTTACAGGCTAGAGGAGTAAAACATGCGAACATGTTGAGACAGTTCTTGGTGTAAGTGCTGCAGGTGGAGAAAACAGAAGTTTATTTTTATTGGATGGTGGGCCTAAAACCAGTGCCTGTTGAGAAGGACAGGTCCTAGAAGGAGAAGAATAGGAGGTGAGGGGGTGCAATCAGAGAGTGATGGGAGTGACCAACAGAGAAAAACATGGGTTGAAGGGAGGAGAGGGGGTATGGGAGGATTTACAAAGGGCTGGGCCTTCATTGCATGGTATCTGGCTAAGCGGAATTGAGGGGGGGGAGGGAACCATGGGGAGAGGAGGACCAACAAGAGAGGAGGAGGAAAGGGAGGTGTAGAAAAACTAGGGGGGGTATAGGGGAAAACGTGGGCTGTGGGCTTCGGAAAGAGAGATGGGGGGCATATATTATCTTCACTGGCCACAGAATTACTGGTAGATGTAATACATCAAACAGTACTACAAATACTGGCTGAGGAATTATATATTATGCACAGTAGCCACAGTCAATGGTTGATGTAAGTAGGGCACGAAGCTTGGTTTTGAACAGACCTAGTTTGGTTGCAGTCAGGATTTCATCGGTCAATGTATTTAACCAATAGGGCACCCAATATTCGTAGGATCGTTGGCCTTGGAAGGTCCATTTGAATGGGACTAAGAAGGATCGGCTGTTAATACCTCTAGTACTCCTACCGTTGTTAGACTTGCTGAGTAGTTTCTGAACACCTCGGGGAGTTAAGCCCATTGTGGATTTCATGGCCAGTAGGCAAACCTGGTACTTTATCCTGCTATCTAGGTTTAGTCAACTGGGCTGTGCATAAAGCTGGCAGGTGTGGGAGAGGCGATGCGCTCCTGACACAAGTCTGCATGCCTTATTGAGCATCATTTTTAGACGCTTGAGGGCTGAGTCGGTTGCAGCACCGTACTCTACCAGTCTGTAGTCTATTACAGACAGAACTGAACTAGTCACCACTAGATTTAGTGCTTCATTGGTGAGGCCCTGTTTGTTCCTGTGGAGAACTCCTAGTTTGGCATTAGCCGCTTTGGCAATGAGATCGATATGCTGAGTAAAAGTGAGAGAGCAGTCTAGGGTAACCCCTAGGTATTGAAGGTGTGCACCATTTCAAGTGGCTCATTATTGCAGTTTATTATATTCAAGCAATGGGTCCTATTTCTGCTATGAGAGGAGATGAAAAGCATGGTTTTGTTTTTTTTATAGTTAAGCAGCAATTTTGATTTTAGAAACCACGCTTTGATTGCAGAGAAGCTGGATTGCATACGATTTTCTAATGCTACTGAATGAGTGTGGCTTGAGTATAGTACTGCATCATCTGCATACAGTAAGATTTTGTCATAAACTGAAAGTGGTAGTTGATTAAGAAATGGACTAAAGAGCAGAAGACCCAGTATGGAGCCTTGGGGGGACCCCAGGTAATACCCTGCTGCTCTCTGAGAAAATGTCTACGATTTTCACTCTTTGAACTCTCTCTCTGAGAGGTAGCTCTTAAACCAAGTTACAGACTGAGTGGATTGGCCAGTGTGTGAAAGTTGAGTTAATAGTAGGTAATGGTTAACTGTGTCAAGGCCTTGGTAAGGTCAATGTAGGTTGCCCCCACCAAGAGCCCCCGATCTAATGCATCCTGTATGTACCCTGTAAATTCAACTAGGGCGGTAGTGGTATTGTGCTGCTTTCTAAACCCGTGTTGTTCAGGGCATTGCAGCTGGCACTCCAGCCTTCTCTCCCTTCATCTCCAGGCCTGACTCCTGAAGAGACAGAAGTGAACAGATAAATGGTGCCCCAGAAAGTCTCTGAGATTCTCCTAGCTGCTCATGAGCCCTCTACTAGAAAGACTTACACAGCCAAATGGAGATGCTTTTCTGAATGGTGCTCCAAATCCCATATAAATCCATTCTGATGCCCACCAGACAAGATTTTGGAGTACCTCCTGGACCTCTCTGATGCAGGATTGCAATACTCTTCAGTTAAGGTCCATGTGTGCATTGTTTCAGCATACCAGGAGCCAGTTCAGAAGCTCGTTCTAGCTCAACTGCCTCTTTTTAAGAGGTTCTTGAAGGGTATTTTGCACACAAGGCTCCCAGTCAGGAAACCTATTGCTGCCTGGGACTTTAACCTTGTGTGGGACATGCTCACCTGAAAGCCCTTTGAACCCCTAGCTACATATGACCTCAAATTCCTAACTTGGAAAACTGCATTTTTAGTGGCCATCACCTCTGCCTGCAGAGTCTCTGAGATACATACTTTGGTCACAGACCCCCCGTATACTGTTTTCCATAGAGCAATGTGGTTCTCCGCATGCATCCCAAGTTTTTACCTAAGGTGGTGTCAGAGTTCCACTTGAACCAGCCTTTGGTACTGCCTGCATACTTTCCCAATTTCCAGAATGAGGGGGAGAACACCCTCCACTCTCTGGGTGTTAAAAGAGCCCTTGCATTCTACCTCAATAGAACTAGGGGCTTTGGCAGTCAGAAGAGCTCTCTTTAACCCCAACTGACTGAGTCAGCCAGTTACGATTAACTGCATTGCTGCATGGATCATCGCTTGCCTCTGCCAAAGCTATTCCATGGGACAGGTCTAGTTGGAAGGCCAGGTTCATGCCCACTCCATCAGAGCAGTTGCAGGGTCCCTGGCAGAGATTCTCTCTGTGCCCATCATTGATATTTGCAGAGCTACCACCTTGAGCACAGTGCACGCCTTTATCAAGCACTATGCCCTGGATATCTATGCCAGGCATCATGCCTCTTCTGGCAGGACAAT
Source organism: Neoceratodus forsteri (assembly GCA_016271365.2). Lineage (NCBI taxonomy): Eukaryota > Metazoa > Chordata > Ceratodontiformes > Ceratodontidae > Neoceratodus > Neoceratodus forsteri. Next base: position 185,013,829 of record CM057459.1, on the reverse strand, counting down.
CCTTAATGGACTTCTGTCCCGAGCGAACTCCGGTTCCTACTGCCATACCCGGGCGACTTTTGTCATAGTTTTGTACTGTAACCCATGGTGAAGATTGATCCTGAAAGATACGAAAATTATGTACTCATAATTCTGGATATTCTTGGACCATCTTCACCACTGATTCACACATCCGCCCTCCATCCCCCAGGTTCCTTCTTTCTGTTCGTTGGTCTTCACCCTCCCCTTGTTTTTTGTTTGGGCTGTGAAGATACTGCTTTCTTTGTTGTTGACTCTTCTTACACAGGTTGCAAGGGCTATCTTATGCCCCTGAGGTTAGGTGTTATACTTAGGTTATGCGGCACCCCCTCGGTAAAAAAGGTACTGAGGTGGTTGAGGGCCAGTGCTGAGGTAAGCCATGTAGCATGAGCTAGTCTCGCAGTGCTGTGCATGTATGCAGCCTACCTCAGTGCCAGCCCTTCTGAAAAGTTCTGGCTCCTGCATGGTCCAAGTTCCACTGGTTCAGGACCCATTGGTGTGAATCAATGGTAAAGATGGTCCAAGAAGATCAAGAATGATGGGGAGTACTTAGTTTTCATTTTTTGCCCCATCATATCAGAGCATGTTTCCTGCTGAGCCAGTAAATTGTTCGGTTCACATTTTTCAACTTGTTCTTCCTCAGACGCCTCCCCCAGGGACATAAGAAGAGTAATTTCTAACTCATTATTGTGATCAGTATCATGACCTTGATTGTCTGAGTTCTCTTCCCGAAGGATTTGCAATGCCAAATCAAAATTCAGTTCAGGATCACAAAAAAATATCCTGTATCAGTTGCTGGAGAGAGACCCATGTTGTTCCCAAATATTTCCTCCTCAGAATTTCTGTAGACAAACTTAAGGTCCAACTTTCGGAGTGGAGAGACTTAAAAAATGAAAACTCAGAAACCTTAACTGCCATGGTGACTATATTATTATCTACTCTGTTAGACATCCCTATTGGCAGAGATGACTTTCTTACTGTAACCAGAACTCATAAAACTTGGGAAGGAAACCAAATTGATATTCATATTCATTCCAGTGATCTTATAAAGCTGATTTTGAGTATGGCAGACTACATAAAGCATGGTAACATTTTGATAGTAGACCTAACAAATGAAATCTTTCGAAATGGTAAAAACTGCTCTCATTAACTAAATTTGGCCTCTGGGCCTGGTTTACCCAAGAAAATGAACACAGATAAAACTGGTGAATTAAGATTGCTCTCATGGAACATTGCAGGGGTAAAACAAAAACTAGGGGATTTAGAGTGATTGGATTATATTAATTCCTTCTCGATAATTTTAATGCAGGAAATCTGGTCACAAGACCCATTTGTACTAAATGGTTATGAAATGATTCACTCTGCAGCGATCAAATCAATATTTATTTATTTATTTATTGCTTAAGATCGGAATTACAATCCTTTGAGTCAAAGACTCTTTTGCAAAGGCTCCACGTCGGTTACAGAGGGTGGAGGGAGTACAAAAATACAGAGGTTACAGAGGGTGGAGGGATTACAAAAATACAGTGAACCAAACATAGTTCAGGTAGTAGTCAGGGAGAAACATACAATTAACAATCAGCATTCTTAAACAGTACTGGCAGTGCAGTCCAGGCGTTAACTTAGTTTACCAGAGACAGTGGTATGCTGCTGTCAGGTTTCCATTAGTTAGGGATAGGAAGGAAGAGGATTCATAGGGTTGGGGAGGACCCTGAGTCAGTTGTGGGGGGGGAAGGGGCGCACAAGGAGGGAAGGGAGATTAGCCACAGTCACAGTTTGCAGTCTCAAGTAGGTGAACTTTGAGGCCTGCTTTGAATAGGGAAATGCTGTGGGTCTGAGAGAGCTGGGGAGGTAGAGCATTTAGCCAGAGGGGAGCACGGTACCGGAAAGATCTTTGGCCTAGAGATGTTCTACAGTGGAGGACCTGTAATGTGGTGTTTGCTGCGAGCCGTGTATTTCGCCTGTGGGGGACAGGGCTGATTAAGGGGAGGAGGCCAATGGGGGCAAGCTGGAGATGTATTTTTTTTGAGAGAACGCAGGTGTGGAACTTTAGTCTTTGTTGGAAGTTTAACCAACTGGCCAAATCGTATAGGCATATGGCACAGGTATGGGGGGATTGACCATCTATACTAAAATATTTAGAACCTTAAAAATGTTACACATCTGTAAAATCTGTTTTAATTATATAATAGTTGTAATTAGCTGGAATTCACAGTTACTTATCCTATTTAATGTCTACATATTGCCTAGGTCAAAAATGATAAAATTCTTCTGGACAAACTAGCCATGGACCTAGATAAAGTCAGTTCCACCTTTGCACAGGCTAATACAGTTATCTGTGGTGACTTTAATGCATGCATTGCTCTATTAGATGGTCAGACAGATATGCCTCTGTCAGATGAAGTTATGGATTTGCTCCCCTCGAGATTCTACAGATGGGGTAGTTAACGAAAATGGAAAACACTTGGTTAATTTTAACAATTCATTGGTTATTTTGAATGGTAGAACCCAAGGGGATAAAAAAGGGAATTTGACTTTCTTTGGCTCTAATGGCCAGAGTCTCATTGATTACATTTTAGCGGATTATGAATTATTTTATATGACAAAGTCCCTACAGATTGAGATGCGAACTGTAAGTGATCATGCTCCATTGGAGCTCATCTTATTAGGTAGTACTAATATCAATGACTCGTTGTATATTGCTGATCCTTTAATTGAGCCAAAGATCAAAGGGAAACAAAAATTAAGGGTAAACTCACTGACCTTGGAGAAGGTAAATACAATATATCACTCACATTTGACCACTCTATCGCAGGAATCTATTATGCATTCTAAATCACTAATAGAATTAGAGAATTATTTACAGTATATTTTTCACAAATAAGACGGTATATATACTCCTCTAACACTGTAAATAAAATATTAATTAATCATAATTGGTTCAAAAAGTCATGCAAGATTGAGAAAAACAAATTAAACAAAATTGTAATTACAACAAAGGAACATCCATGTAAGGCAAATCTTAAATCCTTGACCATGGCCAGAAAAAAATACAGAAATTTCCTCAAAGGGGAAAAAGATGAATATAGAATGTCTCAGTGGAAATTAATGCTCCAAATCATAGAGTCCAAAGATATAAGAGCCTTCTGGGATGTGGTATCAAGAGGGTCAGCATCCTCTCAAACTACTTTACTATCAGTAATTTCTGAAGAAACTTGGATATCTCATTATATGAATCTATTTAATCATCCTTTGGGGCAGTTGGACTTGTATAATTTTCCCCCATATATATATTCTTCCCCTATATATAAGTGATTTTCAGCCATTAAAAGCGGAGATCTTAGAAGTTGTGGATATTATTTCTAAATTAATGAACAGCAAAGCACCAGGCCCAGATTCTATACCACCTGAAATGTATAAATATTATCTTCATTTTTGGGCACCGTTATTAACGAAATATTTTAATTTATGTCTTGAGAAAAATCAGATCTCAACCTCTTGGAAATAAGATATAATAGTCCCACTTCACAAAAAAGGATCTCAACTTGATCCCTCAAATTATTGGCTAATCAGGCTTCTGGATTCAATTTCAAAAATCTTCTCAAGATTATTATTAAATTGATTAATTGATTGGTCTGATAGAGCTTTAATTATAGCTTCCTTTCAGGCAGGCTTTAGGTGTAATTTTTCAACTATAGATAATTTGTTTGGCTCATCTGTTTGAAAAATATGTACATATAAAAAAATTAAACTGTATACGTTATTTATCGATTTTACTTCAGCCTTCAATTCCATTAATCATAGCATTTTTTGGAATATTCTGAGGAATCATGGCATATGTGAATGACTATTACAGCCAGTCCAGTTGTTATACACAGATGCCTGCACTAAGGTTAGATATGACACTCAAGGGAACATAACAAAATATTTCCCTCATTGAGAGGGGTAAAGCAGGGGTGTTTATTAGCCCCTGCATTATTTAACTATTATATTAACGACTTGTTGAATTTTGAGGAATCTAAGCAATTTGATCCCCGAAAAATGAATGGTTTACAATGTCTTGCAGTGGCTTACATGGATGATCTTTTATTGTTGTCATTAACAAAAAGGCCTTCAAAAGAAAATAGAGGTTATTAAGGAAAAATGCAAGGAACTGCAACTTAAAATTAACATCTCAAAAATAAAATCTCTGATATTTGGTTCGAGGAATAATAACTGAAATTTTTTCTTAGACCACCACAGGATCGAAAATGTCTTGTCTTATGTATAACTTGGAGTTATTGCAGTGGCTAATACATCTTGGACATCTCATCACAAGTCTCAAATAAGTAAATCAAAAATAAGTGCTGAAGCACTTTTGATGTTTCATTTTAAGCATTTTAAGGTCTTGATATAAGACCAGTTTTAATAGCAGCTGAGGTGAAAATTAATCCACTATTGACCTATGGGGCAGAAGTCATACCTTGTTATTGCAAAGTCAATCAGGAATCACCACTCCTTTATTTTTACAAATCTGTACTTATGGTTCCCCTTTCTATAGCCTCTGCAATGGTCAGGGCAGAACTTGGGAGAATATCAACATATGCAGTCAACCAATATAGATGTCTCTCTTTTTGGCTGCAAATTATAAATAATAATCATAATACCTTGCCTTTGTTATGTTTAAAGGAGAAAATAAAATGGTTTCAAATGGGCCTAAGATCTAAATGGTTGTCAAATATGCATCAAATTCTTGAAATAATCTTATGCATTTATGGACAGATTCTCTAGCAAAAAAATTACAATTTCTTTACAATATAAGAAACTCATTAAGAAAAGGCTATTTCTTAAGTCACAGGACAGGGATCTGGAATTAATTAAAACCCAAAAATGTGTACCATGGTTTAGGATGAACAATCTGGAAAATAGTTTTTTATTCCCTCTAGAACCATCTAACAGGAAAGCCTTAACATAGGCAAGGCTTGGCCTCTAAATATTCATACTTAAATAAAAACCTGGGAGATAATAATGCTATACCCAAAGTTTTGATGTGTCAATGTAATCAAAATGTGCCAGCATCTTTATTATATCTAGTTACCTTATGCCCTTTATATTTGGATCTTCGTACAAAATTCCTAGGGGAAATTTTGGAATGTTATAATAATACAAATTATGATGTTTTATTTATTCTTATGCACCCTTTTACAATAAAGGATGCAGAACTAATAATTGCATTTTTTGATCATTGGTAAAAAGGAAAAAATCAATACATAAGAAAAATTTATTTTAATTAAGCTCCTATCACAAGAGGAACATTTTATTTTTTTTATATTTATCTATGTATGTATTTTTCTACTTTTCCCTTTTGTATGGTGCACAGACAAAAAATGTATCTAATGTAATTTAGATATATGATAATCTGTGATTATTGATGTATGTGTGTTTTAATTAGAAACTGTCTTTTTTACTGATTTTAATAACCTAGATGTTTTGTTATGTCTTGGTTGATCAATAAACAATTAACTAACTAACTTTCAAAGAAGTTTAAAAATATCCATTTGACGTTGAAATAAATTACTTTTAGAATCTGTGGGGACAAAGGAGAGTCCTTTTGAAAGGATACTTTCCTGGTCAGCTGTCAGTTCCCTTTTAGATAGATTAACCACTAGTTTTGTTTCTTCCTGTCTGATGTCCGAGGAATATGCTGACCTATATTTGTACCCCTTCCCCCTCTTCATCCACCTTTTCTTTTTCCTTTTCTTGGGATGCAGTTGATTTCATCACCTCCTCTTCATCTTTCTCCTCTTCGCAATCTAAAAAACAGCTCTCCCCCCCACCTCTTGTCCTGTTTAATATTATTTCACCTTTGTTGTGATTGACTACTGTTTGATCTATGGGATCAGGAGCTCCCACGGCTATGGGATCTATATCTTTTGTCCCAAGAAAAAAAACTCCCCCTTCCTCATAATCTTTGTGGTCACATTCGGACCTAGTTCTTTTCCTTTCTTCTACCTTCTTTTCATGTTTGTGTATTTTATTTCTCAAAGCATGGTCCATACCATTGAACGCTAAGTTCCCCTTATATTGTAACTCGATCCTTAGTTCTTGTAACATTTCCTTAGTTTTCTTATATAACCATTTATCCTGCTCAAGTAAAATCAGGACCAGTTTCTTCGAACAATGTGCTAAGGCCCCTTCCCACCTTTACTTGAGGTCCTCATCTAATGTTCCCACGGAGGGTGCTTTAGAAACCCTTAATCCTCTGGGCACTCTGTTAAATACAGAATATTGTTCTAAAAAAGCCTGTCAAACCACTGATTAACTTACTGAATTGATGCCTTTTCAATTTTGTGAAATAGATCTATAAGTATATTTGTTTCACTTGTTTCAACAGCACTAGAAGTTTCCCCTTTAAAAAGATTTGTCAGAAGAACTCTTCTCTAATACTCACTCTGAGCTGCATCTGAAAAATAGATGACACATTCAGATTGCTGCAGACTCATTTTCTTCTCTGTTTCCTTCAGTTCCCATATGATTATTAGTAGAGCTATGTTCGACCGCCATGACTTGATTGCCTCTAATCGGATGACTTATTTATTTGTATATCAGTCAACATGTCTATTGCTCCGCTGGGAATCACCAGGGTCAAATCACCAAAGTCAGATCCTCATTTCCATTCTGTATTGCATGGGACTGCTCCAAAATCTAAACAGCAACTTCTGTGAGACTGTGCCCAAAACAACACTGTACTGGGTGCCAAGTGCATGAAACCGAGACTCAAGTCCAAGCCGAATTGATAAAACAAAAAATAAAAAAAAATAGATTATGTTAAAACAGTGTGGATTAATTTTCCATATGTCACCATACAGTTTGCCTTTCAAACTGTATTCAGACTTGATCATCGTTTAGTGGAGACAGATAAAAAAAATCAGTGTCCGTTATCTCAGCTTCAGATACATTAGTTGTGCAAAATTAGCTAATACAAAAGTATAGTTTGAGCTACAGAGGACAGTCATTTTTCCATTACACTGTCTTGACTATCTGACTGGGGAAATTTTTCATAATTAGTACCAGTTATTGCTCTCTTTTCCTTGGTTAATAATTTACACCCAAATAAGACGTGTAACTATTAGTCTGATATCATCTGGATAAAGACAGCTGCAGTATCTATTGCTGTCATGGATGCATTAACACTTCAGCAATACTCAGATTTGCATAAAATTGCTAGTTTCAGTTTACACAAAGCCTTTCTATCTTTTGATTTTTCACAAAGGCTCATGAAAAAGGACAGTGAAAGTATTCCAATCCATCCCAGAGCCTGTTCTTTGATATTGGGTGTGTTTGAAAGGCTTGTTGTTAGACAACATCAGTACATGTCTTGTAGGCTGTGGTAGGACTTGAAGCTAGTGGCTCATGAAAGTCTCGGTTCTTCAGCTGTTTTTCTGCTTCTGCTATATAGTCTGTGGTGTTTAAAATTACTATTGAGCACCCCTTCTCAGCAGGCTTCATTGTTATTTGCTGATTTTTGCCCAGATTTTCTATAGCTTTTATTTCCTCTTTGGTACATTTCATGTATTGTGGCTAAGATGGACTTTGCAAGATAGCCTGTATGTCTCTCAATCACATGTTCTCAAACACCTGTACTGTCTGTCAGGTTTGTCTTAATTGGGTTTACAAGCTACATCCCTTAAGATGCACATAGCCCGCCATCTCTGTGTACTGGGAATGGGCTGGTATGTTGAATGTGGTGCAGGGGAGCATGGTCAGGTGCTTTTCCAAGGCCTAACTCACTTTTCACCTTGGGTGCATGAACCTCGGTTTCTGTGGGACTTACTGCTGGTGCTTGCTAAGCTGACGGGTAAACCATTAGATCCAGTGCACAAGTGTGAGATGTCACACTTGTGGAAGACAACAATTTTGGTCGAAATCACCTCAGCCAGGCAGGTGAGTGAGCAGCAGACACTGTCAGTGTAGTCTCCATATCCAGTCTTCCACAAGGACAGGGTTGCCCTTCACCCCCCATGTGAAGTCCCTACTCAGGTAGTCTCAGAGCTTCAACTTAATCAGGCAATCTACCTTCCAGTCCACTTTCTGATGCCTACCTCAGATGCCAAGTATGCACTCCACACTTTGGACGTCTACTGGGTGCTCCTTTATTATAAGGAACCCATGGCAGGAGTTCACAGCAAGGCTGTCCAGCTGTTCATCACATAAACTGAAGCCATCTCTGGCAGACTGGAAGCAAAATAGATGATTGGCCAATGGATTACTTCCAGCATACTACAGGTTGGCTGATATGGAACCACCCAAGGGGTTGAAGGCTCACTCTACCAGACGTACTGCTGCCTTTGTTGCTAGGTACTGTACATCCCAGTTAGGGAGATCTGGAGGCATGGTGCAGCACACATATGTGCATTACCCACTATAGCACTGACATGTTTAGTTGTCATAAAGCTGCGTTTGAGGGCTCAGTCCTCCAGTCTCTGTTCAACAACTAGAAGGGGTGTGCACCTTACACCCTCCTCCTAGAGGACTACTAGGAGCCAGCCTGAGTGTGGATAATGAACTAAAGCCAGGTTGGTAGAAATGGAGGTTACTTACCTGTAACCATAGTTCTACTTTTGCTATTGAGTTCACACCCACATGACCACTCAACCTCTTCTGACAAGTGGCACACTGAGCCCTGCTTCCAGCATGCAAGATCTGATGACAGATAGGATGGAGATGGAGGCCGACAGTACAGGTGGTGAGATGAACAAAGCTGAAGACATCCAGTGACAGAGTTATGCCCATCAATCTGATCTGAACTTGAGAGCAATAGTAGAACTAAGGTTACAGGAAAGTAAACTCTATTTTTTATTCATTTTACTAAAGCTTAAATAGAATCCCTAGTTAGTCTCTTATTTCAGTGGTACCACACTAGTTGTTTTCCATAATCTCTGCTTTTCTTTATACAATCCTATAATCAGTATTTCGTTCTTTGACTATTCTGTAAGCGCTCCTCTTCTCCATGAGTTCAGTTTGCTTATTCATATCAGCCTCCTGTTTGTTTTATGTTTTTTTTAGGGTAGGTATGCACTCTTCAACAACTGTCTTTAAAGTCTCATTCTTGAGTCTACTTCACTTGCATAGTATGGCCCCCATATTTGGACAAGGCAGTTTGTGCCATGCAAAACATAGTGCTCTGCACTAAATAGCATGTTTTTGTCAGAAAGGCATATTCGTACAGGCTTCTGTAGTGTGCACTGCCTTATGAATATCGGGCTGTGGTAGTGCCACACAAAGTACATATACACTGTGCACCACAGCCCCTGCTGGCAACAGACACCCATGAGCAAAGAGGGATAGCACGTCTCAGACGGGTTAGCGCCTTTACTCTTGGGGTCCATATTCAGAGGCTGTCATCCTAATGACCACATATGGCATGCAAGATGCTACCGGGTCATTTGCAGGCCATTTGTCATTGAGGCACAGGTCAGGAAGCATAGAAAAACCAGGAGCAGTTTTCAAAATTCACAAATAGAGTTTTATTATTAATAACAGCAAAATAAAACAAAAATTATTCAGTATAACTATTTACAGTGGCAGTGCAAACATAGAAAACAGAGTCCTTCTTCTGAGTTTTTCTTCTCAATTTCACATCTCAGTCTCTCTCTCTCTCTCTCTCACATAAGCATTGTTGCTCTTTCTGTATATCTGTGCCTGGGAAACTCATTAAGAAAACAGCATGCTTCTCACATGGTGTTCTGTATATACACACACACATATATATATATAGACACATACATATACACACACTCAGTCCGATACCCACTTTCAGGCATGTAGATTTCACCAGAATCTGGTATCATTGGCATCATCATACAGGGGAAAGCAGTTTATCCTATTTATTATACTGACATCAACTTTAATTACATTTTTAAACTACATTTGAATGTAATTAAAATATGGAAGCCACATTTTATTTAACATAATCTCTTTACCTTCTCTGATGTAAAAAAATTATTTCTAATTTCCCACTATCCATCAACAAATGTAACCATTCTTTATAATTTGGTGGATTTGTATCCCGACAATGTAGAAGTGTTACTCTTTTTGCCAGTATCATAGCTAATGACACAAACAAACCTGGTTCGTTGTTAACATTTAGAGATGAGACTAAACCAAATAGTGGGATACCTGGGTCAAGAGGAACATTTCTATTCAATATGGTGGTGATTATATATATAATTTTCCTCCAATATTCTTTTATTTCTGGGCACACAATAAATGTATGCAGCATTGTGCCTTTCTCTCTTTTACACCTAATACTTATCTGAAAGTGTAGGGCTAAACTTACTTAGTCTGCTTGGTGTGTAATATAGTTTGTTAATCACAATGAATTGAATTCTTCTTAATTTAGAATTTTTAGATACTATTTCTGGTGTAGTTAAAACTTCAGGCCAGTTTATGTCTTGAGCCCAGAGTCCCAGCTCTTTAGTCCAGTTATTTTGCCACATCTCAGTATCCCACCTAGTAGCTTCTAATAGTAAGTTATAGATTTTTGAAATAGTTTTAGTTTTATTCCCCAGATTAAGTACCAGCAACTCCAGGGGGGATGCAAAATAAACAATATTCTGACTGTTCTTCTGGATAAAGTCTCTTAGCTGTAAGTAAGCTATATAGCCACCAAATGGGAGGTTATATTCTGATTTAAGAATTTCAAAAGGTTAAGTACCCTCTTGTGAGCATTGTTCCAAATGTGTTAACCCACAATTTTTCCAGTTATAAAAGGCTTTATTCATGTAGGTAAACTTAAGATAGGAGTTCATCTGGAGAGGTGTATATATAGAAAACCTAAAATCTATGCATAATTGCATATTAACCTCCCTCCAAATCCTTGCAGTAGTTTTAGTTGAGGACAGTATTTTATTTTTATATATTTTGTTATCACACTCAACAAACAAAGTGAACATTAATTTATGCAATGGATGGCCCAGTGGCGTAGTGGGTTGAGGTGCTAGACACCACACCTTGCACCACGCCGGCGACTCGAGTTTGGGAATGAGCCTGAGTCAGCTGGGGGGGGGGAGGGAGAGGATTAGAGCAGGCTGCTGGCTGGCGGCCCTCTACTTCGGGAATGGGTAGCTGGCATCTTCTGAGCTCGGCCGCCCCCCTGGTGGAAGCTGGAGAAGCGGTGTCACGCCAAGGACCATCAGTGCTATGCCACAGAGGGAGGGAGGAAGAGACCCAGTCTGGAGCTGTGGTGCACATGTGCACCTTCGAACACATGTGCCATCACTTCTGGGGGCCTCGGGAGTAGGTCCACAGAAGTAAATGGAGGAAATTGTGGGGGCCGCCAAGGATGATGCCTGCGGACTGGCTCTGGGGATCTTCCAGGGCACGCATGGTGCCACAAGCCCTTGAAAGACCCTGAGTCTGGTAGAGTTGGTAGACGGTGATGGTTGACCCGCCACAGGAGGATCAAAAATTCAGGAAAAAAACATTTATGCAATGGAGAAAATTCTTGCTGTATAAAATTAAATTCTTGTATTGAAATATTTTCATCACACACAGACCACATCAAAGTGGGTTCTATCTGAGCTGCATAGTAATAAAATCTTAAGTTTGGTAGTCCTAATCCTCTCTGTCTTAAGGGGGGATATAGTTTTTCAAGACTTGCTCTTGGTCTTTTTGTTCTTCTATATAAATTGTCTTAACCATTTATCTACTTTAGTGAAAAACCCTTTTTCCAAAATTATTGGCAAAGTTTGAAAAAAAGAATCTTGGAAAAATATTTATCTTTAGGATGTTTATCCTCCCTATCACAGTTAAAAGTAGGGTAACCCATCTATCCAGGTCTTTCTTTACTTTTCCTGTTAAGAGGTTATATTTCACTTGAAATAGTTGATTTCTGTTTTTAGTAATAGTCACCCTCAAATATTTTATTTCCAGTTTAACTTCCGAATTCAATAATATGTTTGGGTTATTCAACTCCTTCCCATTATATAGAGGATAATATATGGTCCTCTGTCGTTAACTGGTCAGTTAACAGTAGAGAGGTTGCCAGGACGACCGTGTAAACCTCGAGAGCGAAGCTCGAGAGGTTTACGTCGCCATGGCAACCTCGAGATGGTTAAAATTGACCAGTTGCCGATAGAGGGACCATACATTATTTTTTATAGTGTATGGTCCCACCTAAAAAGGCTGCTTACTTTTTCATTACTAGTCACCGCTGCGGCCGTTCAGTCCTTGCCTAACCGCTGCTGTTCATGCGTCAGTTCCCCGTCAAAAAAAAAGCGCGCACATGCGCAGACCAATCGCTGTTGTTAACCTATTGATGTGACATAGCATTGATAGGTTAACAACATATCTATGTCACATCGATAGGTTAACAACCTTAGGAAATGATGATTTCCTAAGGTTAACATGGTTCTACCATACATTATAAATGCATTCTGATTTCTCCCAATTTACCTCATACTCTGAAATTTTACTAAAGCTCTCTATTAAATTAACTAATGCCATCCCTTTTTCTTTAGGTTTGTCCAAAAACACCAACACATCGTCAGCATAAAGTGACATCTTATAATATGATTCATGCATTTTTATTCCATCAGTCTGCCTATTACATCTTATCAATGATGCCAGAGATGCTATATAAATTGCAAATAATAAGGGAGAAAGGGGGCAACGCTGCCTGACTCCCCTTTTCAAATAGAAGGATTCTGACAAGTTAGTATTTGTTTTAATTCTGGCACATGGAGACTTATATACTAATTCTACCCATCGCACTAACCTGTCTCCTAAATTCCTTTGAGTTAAGCTTCTTATCAAAAGGGCCAGTGTATGCGATCAGATGCTTTCTCAGCATCAAAAGAAATTACAGCCATCTCTGATCCAGATGTCAATTCTGTAATATTCAAGGCTTTCCGGATATTAGGTGAGAGCCTTCTTCCTGGAATAAATCCAGTGTGATCTGGATGAATAATACATTTAATGTGCTCTGCTAACCTATTTGCCCAGATTTTTATTATAATTTTATAATCGATGTTTGAAAGGGCAGTCGGTCTGTAAGAGTCAAATTTTAATAGATCTTTATTATTTTTTAAATTAGTTATTATAGAATCTCTCATTGACATAGGTAACCTCCCATTTGTCTCAATATCGTTGAATATCACAATCAACAACGGGGAGAGAACATCCTGAAAAGCCTTATAGAACTCTATCATGAATCTGTCTGGACCAGGAGACTTTCGATTTTGGAATTTTTTTTTTTTTTTTTTTGAAACTTTTAATTTAAGTCACTCCTCTCTTTTTTGTTTTCCTTTTTCCAAATACACAAAAATGACATACATAAATAACATATTTACATACATAGGTGTCAGATTTGATAACTTTGAAAGTACAATTCAGATAATCATATGACAAGACCTGCAATTCCATTTCATCATAACATCTTATTTTATTCAGAATTCCTGTCAGGAGTGGTTTAATATTTTGGTAAATGGGATTCATATACTGTTCCGTGTTCATTTTTCCATTACTAGTGTTATGGCCCACAGCTTCTGTCCCCCTTTCTTCTTTTTATTGTTAGTTCCCTACCTCCTTCATTATTTTCAAGGTACAAATGTAGGATATGTTTCATAATGTATAATACCCACTGTCTCCACCTTATTTCAAATTGTTCTAGAGTGTAGCGGACCCATGCCGTAATTTTTTCCATTCTATAAATCTCATTCATCAAGTTTTGCCATTCCTTAATTGTTGGAATGTCTGTCGCCATCCAATGTCTTGTTACCAATTTTTTTGCTGCAAAAATACCAATTATTATAATTGTTCTCGCATTGGGTTCTCTTTGCCCATTCACAGACTGAGTGAAAAGAAATAGCTCCTTTGTGATTTCTACTGGAGAGGAAAGCACCTCTGTTAGGGCCTCCTGTAATTTGTTGTAAAAGGCCCTGAGCTGCGGACATGACCAAAATATATGCCCATAAGTGGCAGGTGAAGTGCCACATTCTCTCCAGCAGGAGTTCCCTAGTTCCGGCATATACTTTCCTTGTATTGCTGGTGTTTTAAAAAAACCTAACAGACACCTTCCAGTTAAATTCTTTCCAATAAGGAGAAGCCGTCACTGTATGTATTTGCCTGAGATGCCGTGACCAGGTGTCCTCTGGGATCTCTATTCCCAAATCTGTTTCCCATCTCCGTTTTATGTATTGTGTTGAGCCTCTCTTAATGCTTACTAAGGCTTTATAGTTCGAGATATCAGATGGGTCAAAGGAGCCATACCTTCTAATGCTTTCCTGATGAGATCTACAATGGGGGCATCATAATTCTGTATTAAATTTTCCTGTGAGAGCTTCTTAGTAAAAGCAGCTGCTTGCGTATACCTAAACCTGTCTTGCAGGGTAGTCCGTATTTTCGTGACAGAGAATCAAAGTCATATAGGATACCCTTCTCTTATAAATGCCAGAGAATGATAATACCTTATTTCTCCCACCTCCTAAAGCCACTATCTATAGAAGCTGGTTCAAATTGAGTATTTCTGGCAAATGAGAAAATCAAGTCCTTAACCTGTTGAAACTGCTTCATTGCAAGTAGCCTATTCCAGCATTTAAGAGTATTGGAGGTGTATGGGTTGTCAGTTAGACTCGATAATAGGGGTCTGGGAGAGGAGAGAAAGATGTAGTAAGGGTTGGTTATGTCTTCAGCTTTTACTTCTAACTCCCTCCATTTTGCATAATAAGATTTGTGTAGCCATAAGAATATTATTCTTATTTGGGCAGCTAAATGATAGCTATTAAAGTCAGGAAGGGCTAGTCCTCCTTCTTGTTTCGATAGCTGTGAGGTGGTTAGCCTGACTCTTGGACGTTCATTGTTCCAGATGTATCTGGATATTTTTTTATTTAATTCTATGAAAATTTTTTCTGGGGGGTTTATGGGCAGAGTCTGTGCCAGATATAAGACCCTGGGCAACAAGTTCATTCTTACAGCTTCTACCCTTTGTATTAGTGGTATTGGCAGTATCTTCCACCTCTCTATATCCCTGCAAATAGTTTCTAAAAGGAGGGCATAGTTATAATCATAAAGTCTTGCAGGATCCAACGTTAGATTGATCCCCAGGTATTTTAAGGAATTTAGGCCCCATCTGAAAGGAAACTGAGAAGCTATTCTTTGTGAGGGGGAGTAGTTCAGTTGAAGGACCTCAGTTTTATGCATATTTAATTTGTATCCCGCAATACTACTGAAAGATTCTAAAACCTCCCATAGAGGGGTCAAAGACTCCTCCGGATTTACCAGATACACCAGTAGGTCGTCAGCATTAAGTGCAGTTTTGTGTATTTCTCCCTCTATTTCTAGGCCTTGTATATCCTTCTCTTGTCTTATGGCCTGTGCCAGTGGCTCAAGGTACATCACGAACAGTAATGGGCTGAGGGGGCACCCTTGTTTCGTACCTCTTAACAGGCTAACAGGTGGTGCCACATGTCCATTTACACGGACATAGGCCTTTGGGTCCTCATATAGGGCTTGTATTATCTTAACAAATGAATCCGAAAATCCCAGAGCCTCCATGACGTCAAATAGAAAAGGCCACGCCACCCGATCGAAGGCCTTCTCTGCATCCAGACTCATTAAAAGAAAAGAGGCCTTTGATCCGGCGGTGTGGTGCAACACATGGAGAGTCCTTTTAATGTTATCCTGGGTCTGTCTCATGGGAATAAAGCCACACTGGTCATAATCTATAATACTAGGCAGTATACCTTCTAATCTTTGTGCATGTATTTTCGTGAAGATCTTGTAGTCTATGTTTAAAATCGAGATTGGCCTGTACGAGGCGCAAAGTGTCTGATCTTTACCTGGTTTGGGGACACTGGCAATTACAGCAAAGTGCCATGAGGGCGGTATGGGGTCTCCTATAATGCTGTTACATGTTTTTAAGAGGATAGGCTGTAGCAACCTTCTAAACTGCTTAAAAAAGTTCCTAGAGTATCCGTCTGGGCCTGGACATTTCCCTGTTTTTAAATTACGAATTATCATGTCTAGTTCAGTCCCTGCAAATGGCGCCTCCATTATTGCCCTCTGTGCTTCTGTAATTTTGGGTAGGTGTAAACGGTTTAGAAAGGCGGCTATCTCCTTCTCCACTACCTTATGTTCTGGGGAATAAAGCTCCGAATAAAACTGTCGGAAGGCCGTTCTAACCTCCTTAGGGTCATTTGTTTTACAAGCCAGTTTTTGCGAGAAAATCTGGGTGATCGAGGTCTGAATAGTTCTTTGCCTGAGTTTATGAGCTAATATCCGGGCGGCCCTAGGGCCTCCCTCATAATATTTCTGCTTAAGAAATTGTAGGGCTTGTTCTGTTTTCTGATCCAAATGTTCCTGTATGCAATGTTGAGTGGCTATTAATAGGGGATATATTGCATGATCTCCTCTCTGCTGTTGGTCTTGTAAGTCACGCAGTTGTGTTTGTAAGTGTTGTAATGTCTCTTCCTGTTTTTTCTTGTGATGTGCTGCATATTTTATTAGCTCCTCCCGAAGAACCGCCTTCAAGGTGTCCCACTGAAGGCCTGGTTTAACTTCCTGGGAGTCATTTTCTTTTAGGATTTGAGGAATAAGCTCCTCCATTTTCTCCCTGAACTCTGGTAAGTTCAAGAAGAAATTATTAAATCTCCACAGTGTGGGTTTATTCTCCTTCCACCAATCCTAAGTTAACTCTATCTGACTATGATCCGAGAGAGGAAAAGGAAGCATTTCACACCTCTGGATTAGGTGTGTATGTTCATTGGAAATATGAAAATAATCTATTCTGGCATGAATTCTATGAGGTGCCGAATAATGAGAATATTTTCTTTGAGTGGGATTTAAATAGCGCCATACATCTGTCCATTTATATTGCTTTATGTAGGTTGCTACTACTCTCTGAGTGGGGGTAATTCTGTGCGGGCGTGGATTTGTTGTATCCCTATTCTCATATATCATATTGTGATCACCCCCTATGACCAATGTCCCTTCCTGGAATGTTATGTTTTGAAGAAGGGCCCTGGCTTCATGTGTGTCTGTACCTGGAGGAAAGTATAGGCTGGCTACCGTTATTGGCAATCCCTCTAGTTCACCCTTCACTATGGCCAGTCACCCCTCTGTATCTGCATAAGTTGCAGTTACCTTGAAATGATTAGTTTTTGACACCAGAATGGCTGTACCCCTTCTTTTCCCCTGTTTAAATGACGAAGAAATCACATGGGCATAACCCTGTCGGGACAATTTTTGATGCTGTGTCCGTGATAGGTGAGTTTCCTGCAGCAGAATAAGAGTTGGGTGCTGTCTTTTCAACAGTGTTATCATTTTACATCTTTTAACCGGGTTATTTAACCCATTCACGTTGCAAGAACTTATTATAACCTTACCCATAGAAGCAGTTACGGGTATTTTCAGGCTGTACTGAGATTACCTGATCTATCTCACGTAAATTCTGCCTAATCCTCCATCTCCACTCTGCCCTTCCATATCTGCAGTCTTTTCCCACCTTCTTTGCAATTGTACCACATAATATTCCCAACCTTCTTCTGAGAAAAGGACCTTCTCATAGTCCACGCAGGTCTGCGTTATCTGACTTTTGACACCTCCTTACTTCTAAAACATACATTAACTGTAACTTTAACACTGACAAACCATAACTATTATACATTAGTGAACTCCCAAGGGAGAAGGGCGCATAACATTGCTCTTTAGTGGGCCAGGAATTGCCCCATATCAAGTGGGGGACCTGACTAAGAGGCCGCGGGTTGTCATCACTTAAGTTGCCTCTTGGATCAGCTTCAGCTGAATCCTGTTCGAGAAGTGGCTGACCGTAGTGTTGGAGTGTGGAAATCAACACCATTATTATAAATCTATAGGAGCAACCTTTCCTCCCCATAGTCGTGACTTTCCCCCTTGCAGAACCTTAAATTAGGAGGAGGACATAAGTCCTCTAATGAGTGTTACTCCGATCTGCGTTCCAGCTTTTAATATTTCTCACCTTAACATTCACAAATAGCATTGTTTATTTAATTTCAGCACCTCCCCCCTCAGGGGAGTTTTACCCCATTGTTGGGCTTTAGCTCCTATGAGAATATTAGGCAAGCCCAACACTCCCTCTTAGGGGCACATGTCATTATTCTTACCCCTATGTCTAGTAGAATAAAGGGACGTAAACATTAAAATCATAATGAACTATACCTCACTTATGCATTTCAGAGTGAAAGCCCTTGTCATCCTTTGGGCCTTCATACAATCTGCCCTTTGCATAAACAAATTGAACAATTACCAGGAAAGAGGGCTATGGAAGAAAAGTCTCAGCTGACTCGATTCTCTTCCACATGGGAAGGTCCCCCCAGTCTCTCCAATCCATGAATATAATTTCAGTTCACGGGGCTTTTTCGTCTCTCAGTTTAAGTCCTCTGCTTCTACTGAGGCCATAAGAGTATTTGGAGTAGCTGTGATGTCATGGAGGAGCTTCTGCACCTACCGGAGCGTTGCTGCTGCTGAGTGCTTACACTGCGCCCTCACATTTTGCTTATTCGCCAAGAGCCACTGCGACAGTCAAGGCCTTCTGAAATCATTGTTCTTCCAGTTTTCCGGTTCCCAGGCTTTCTCTAATAGTGCTTGATTTGCTTTTTCTGGGTTCGGGTAAGTTACCACACCAGTACTCCAAAAAACCTTTAGTTTTGAGGGATAAGGGGTTTGAAAGCGAATTCCTTTTGCTCGAAGAGTTTTTAAGATCGATTTTGGAATTTTTTAATTACATTTTTAATTTCTTCTATACTAAATGGAGAGTCTAAATTATTCTTTGCAATTTCCATTAGAGAGGTTACTGGGAGATTAGCCAGAAAATTATCTATATCCTGCTGCAATGAGTTGATATCTGGTGTATACAAATCTCTATAAAAACTTTGAAAGCCTCTGCTTATTTCTAAAAGAGAGGTTGAGATCCTGCCAGACTCTAATTTAACTTTATATATTGCATTTCTGTTATGTTCGCATTCTAATTGATGTACTAACAACTTATCTGTTTTTTTCTGAAAAAAAGCAATAATTGGATGTAGATAATTACATGGCCTTTTCCGCCTTATCATAAAGCAAGCAGTTGAATTCTTATCTTATTTTTAACACTGTCTTTAGATCTAATTCAAGGCCTGAATTATTATAAGCAGCTTCAGCTGCTAATAATTGATGTTCCAATATATGAAATCTTTCTTTTTGTTTTTTCTTTTAAAGTTTGAATAAGATAGGATCCAGCCTCTTAAATATGCCTTTAGAGAGTCCCAAATTATTGACCAAGATGTATCTTCCAATTAATTATTATCCAAAAATGTTTTAATTTCCTCTTTAAGTTTTAACTTAAACATCTCAGGCCGGATTCACAAAGAAAGCCAAAAATCCCGCAGCTGCGGGAAAAAGGCCTGCAGCACTGCAGAAATGCAGTTGCGTGATATTCATATAGAAATTTTGAGCAGGTGCGGAATTTCATAAAATCCCCATAGCTGCGGAATTTCGGCAGCTGCGGAAATTGCGCATGTGCTGAAATTCCGCAACTGCAGATCCGCAGCTGCAGAAATAGCTTAGGAGTCACAGCAACAGTGAACTTAATTAGCTAGAACAGCAGACTTTAACAGGGCTGCCACAGAATGAAGCTGAAAGCACCCACAAAGAGACCAGCAACCAGTCGCTCAACTGGGACCACTGCAGCACCACAGGTACCAGCAATACCATGGCACCACAGTGGCCAACTGTCACTGCTGGTCCTCCCTCCCTGGGATGTTCCTGTTGCCTGCAGAGGTAGCACTCACTGCGGGCTGGCCAAGATCTACTGCGTGTGGGGCTCCATCATGGGCTGCACTGTGTCTGGTGGTTGTTGCCTGTCGCCATATCATGGCAATGTGTGCCTTTGTTGCTGTTACAGCAGCCACAGTTATACTATCTGAGATGCTATTACCAGTGCCTCACCTCCATCTTAATTTATTCCAATTGCTGGGGCACTACTTCAGTTTGCTGAGGGAGAGTTACACCTCATTCCACTGTGTGTAACATTCCTTCCACACCTGCAGAAAAAAACTGGTTGTGAATAGCCTTTCCAGGGCTGTGCCTTACTTATCTCACACCTTTTTTTCCTCAGGGACTTCCGAGGCTGTACTTTTTTCCACAGTCCTTAGTGTCGTTTTCCACAGCTGTGGAGGGTTTTGTGAATAGCACTCAGTGCAAGTTCCCCTTTGTTTCCATAACTATGGCAGTTTTGGGAACTTAGGGAAGGTTTTGCACCTTCAGAAAACTTTGAGAATCCAGCCCTTCATCTTTTAATAAGAAGTTAGCAAATGTCCAGTTCTATTCCCTATACCATTCTTCCTCTGAAGTACATCTTATTAGTAAATGGATAGGGGCATGGTCAGAGCTTTTTAATGCTCCATATTTAATTTTGAGTACATCATTAGCTAAAGCTTCCAGCACTAAATATTATTCTATCCTAGAAGAGGTATTATGCACATTTGAGAAAAAAGAATATTTTCTCTAAGTTTGATAAATCTCTTCTGAACACATCTATGAGCCTCAGATTTTGCATCAAATTTTTCACATTAAGAACTGCCCAATTTGTTGTATCTTCCGTAACCTCTGATCTATCTAAGGTTGATAGTGAAAGGGTAAAATTATCTCCTACAATATAAGGAGTAGCAAAATTAGATAAAGTGGTAAGAAATTGCATAACAAATTCTGGGTCTTCCTCATTTGGACCATAAAGAGAACTGACTGTTAAGTGTCTATTACCGCTCTCTCTGAATGGTGGCCACAGCATACCTCCCATATCTATCTGTGACTCTGTCAATAATGTCAAAATTAAGACTGTTTTTAATAATAATGACTGCTCCCCTGGCGTTGCCAGTAAATGAGGAATTAATCCCTTTCCCTAAAAGAATTACATATATATTCAAAATCAGCTTCCACAAAGTGGGTTTCTTGTAACAGCAAACAGTTTGCTTGTGTCTGATTAGCATATTGCACTATTTTATGTATTTTAGTTCTATATCTGGCTCCTTTTACATTCCAGCATAAACATTTTAAATTATTAGCCATTTATAGTTATAATTTCTTTTAAATATATATTCAAAGATGTCGGTACATAAGTTACTGCGTTGCTTTTCTTTAGATACCAAAGTTATAACTTTCTTTCCACTATCATCTGCTCCATCTTTTCTGTATGCTTGATTTTCTTTTTTAAATATCTTCCCTAATCCCCCCTCCCAACCCCGCTCCCACTTCTGAATCTACCCAGTCTCACTTACTCAGACTTACTGCTGAGTATCGTCCACCCCCCCAAAAGACAGTCTACAAAGATGGTCATAAGTTTGGGAGGGTGTATAAGTGAGACTAACTATTCCACCGCCCCTCTCACCCCCAATCCCACTTCTGAATCTACCCAGTCTCACTTACTCAGACTTACTGCTGAGTATCCTCCACCCCACAAAAGACCGTCTGCAAAGATGGTCATAAGCTTGAGAGGGTGTATAAGTGAGACTAATTCTTCCACCTGCTTTCCCCTTAAAATTTACAAATCCAAAAGATATAAATATCTATTATTATTATTTTCTTATTTCTTTTTTTGTGTTGCCCTCACACAGTGTTCTTGTAAGTTTCCAATGTTCTTGCAGGTGCAGCAGAAAAAACTTAGAAAATGGGCTAAGAAAATAAATGAATCTCATTGGTTGACACTGCAGGGAGAGAGTAATTTATTTTCTGATAGAGCCCGCTTCAGAAAAAGAGCCTACATGGGGTGCCCCATCTCTGAGAAAAATCCTTGGGCACCCGAACATTAAGGAAATGCTCCCACCATTTTCCCCTGCTCGCCAAGCTAGCCTGAAGAAATAGCGGGCAGGCCATCATCCTCCCCCGAACCAAAACCACTCAAAAATGCTTTACTTGTGCAGGGCAAAGCAGTGTCTATCCACAGCAACTCATTGACGCACAAACTGGAGAGAGTGAGTCCTGTGACACTACACTATCAGTGGGACCGCGTGCGAGCATGAGAGAGGCAGTATTTTCTTGATTTCCCATACCACAGATCGACGTCTATCTGCGGTATGGAAACTCAAGAAAATACCGCGGCTGTCATGCAGCAGTATCGGTGCCTATGGTAAAAACGCGCTGTCTGAGTAAAGCTACCACGGATCGCTGGCATAAAGATTCACAACAGTGCCCAGTCTCAGAGTATAAGCAGCAGAAATCCCCGGTCAGCGTTCAATTGATCCATTAAATTTTTTTTCAAACGTATGTTGAATGACATGCTATGTAAATAAGAGTTTCAACTTTCAAATCGTAGCAGTAGCACATCGTGTGCTCACTGCTACTTCGAGACACCCCTCTCGGCCTGACAGCAGCACCGCTTGGCAAGAAAGAAATAATATATTTTTTTAAAAGATCACTTCCTTTGCGCATCCTACAGCTTCTTGGCAGCAGAGCAACCGCATTCACGTCTCTTAGCCATCATCCCTGATCTATTCCCACTGACAGCTACACCAGGCCCACTTCTGTTCTCCTTGAATCCCCATTGAAAATCGCTAAAAAAGTTCATTCTGCGCCATGCTCTTCAACATAAAATAGGAACATTAGGTAACATGGAGCAGCAGCTAGTGTTTGTTTTTTTTTAGAGGGGCGGGGGGATCAGGATCTGGATGGATGCGTGAGTGCAGTACAAAAGTCCACTAGTAAAAAACAATCAGCATTCAAATGCAGGTGGAGGAACTATTTTATTTTAAAAAAATCAAACAGGAAAGATTTTAACATTTGAACATAATTTTTTTCACAAACATGTATAATATCGTGATCCATTTTCTAAGTGCAGTAATACCCTCCAGGGTGGCGGTATTGGTCTTTACCGGACCTTCCAAGGGCTATAAGGCCCTCCGCCTGCAGTGTTGGGCCTCATTACGCCCCTGGGTGGTCTGGTATAGACCAATACCGCCCACCCTTTTGTGTATTATTGCTTACATAAAGACCCAGAACTGGCCTCTTGTTGACAGCTCTACACAGTTTGTACACCAGCATCTCAGTTTAACCCCTTGAGTTCCAAATAGCTTTTTTGCAATCATTTCAGCAATATAACTATATACATTTTTAAACAAAGGGATCTCAGTATCAGTTCCATTTCCACATAATGATTCACATATATTTTTATACCAGCAGATATGCAAGGCAGAAGAAGACAGACATAAACAGCAAGTGAAGGCAGAGAGTTATTGAGAGGCAGACAATTGCGGAACCGTTGGAGTGATCAGTTCCTAGGACTCACAAGAAAATTTGGTTGCACAACCAGACAGGCAAGAGACAGAAAAGCAGTGGAAAGAAGAGATCCTTGCATTTAACCTCTTTCTGCATAACAAATGGGGCAGGGCCTTATTCAACCCTGTTACACCTGTATGTGGCCATTAGCAGCTCTGCACAATGTTCCTGCACATGTGTATGTGCAGAGACATTGTACAAAGCTTTGGATGCTGCCCCCAACCTCAGCCAATCACCATTCACCACTATATCAATCCTCGGCAGTCTAGTGGTGCCCTTTTCTGCCCTGATCCCCTTTGTAATACTTATATATACCCTGGTAGTCTAGTGGCACCCCCCTTCTGCCCTGATCCCCATTGTATAACATCATAAACCCCCCTCCCTGGCCTATCCAAGCAGCACATCCACCACTTTCCACCCTTTCTCCAGCACCCGACTCGCCCTGCAAAACCCTTGGCTATTGATAGGCAGAGCATTAGATAGCAACTAGTACAGACCCTACTTTAAGTACCTTTGCTTGTTTCTACAATACATGTGTGCTTGGTCCCATTCATTCAGATGGTGGCCAGCCTAGGTGGTGAGAAGAGGGTCTGTGCCAGTTGTCATCCAGTGTTCTTCCTGCTGATGTCCACAGGCTTTGTAGGGGGAGTTGAGTGCTGGATGGGAGGGGAAGGTGGTGTTGCTGCATGGGTTGGCCAGTGAGTGAAGATCATGACATTGTATAATGAAACTCAGGGCAGAAAAGGTGTACCACTAGACTGCCAGGGTACCTACAAGTATTATTGTGGGAATCGGGACAATGGGTGTACCACTAGACTGCTGGGGCAAATTATAAGTATTACAACAATGACTGGCCAGGTGGAGGGGTTCCACTAGACAGAAAAGGTGCTTGTAAGTATTACAGTATGAATCGAGGTGGGAGGATGAGTGCCAGTAGACTACCAGGGTAAATGTAAAGAACAACTTGTCAGCTTTCATTTGCTCTATACATACAGAATTCATCAAAACAGTGACAGATTTCTGTTATGGAAAGAGTTTATTTTATGTTAAAAACAGAGTTAAAATGTTGCAATGTTTAAAAGCCTAAAAAAGTTAAAATCATCTAAATGAAGAGCTATAACAAAAGCAGCCTTTACTTTTATGTAAACTAGTCAATTATCTTCTGCTGCTTACTGTGCTTCGGAGTAAGTTCATCTATATAGGAGCCTATGGCATAGAACTGTGTTAGATCTCCATTTTCTTTACTTAGAATGAAGTGCCTGATTTTTGCTGTGCACTCCTAATTTCATTTATTGTTGGTGGATCAAGTACGCATTCACGTTTGTGTCGTGGATGTCTTCCTCATCACTGGACGGCTCTCATTTGGCGAGGATATCTCGGGTGATGTCATCCTGAGTTATCATTCCTGATGTCCCAATCCCATGGTCTGTATCAACATACTGATCGAGCAGGGGGGATCACGTGATGCTTCTGCCGGATTAGAGCTCCGCAGGCTGGCTCCCACCTCAATTTCCTAAATTTAATCTACTAAACCACAAAAGTTCTACCTTACATCGATGAGCCTTACTTCGTATTGCCTCCAAGTTCATTTAAGGTGAAGTATTCAGGGAAAAAAAGAGAAGAAAAACAGTATTCCACCAGCCCTTCGATCTCTCTCCAGGATGGATTCGGAGATGCGCCAGGCCCTGACGCACCACACGTAGCCTCAAACACCTGAGAAAGCTTCCAAGCACACTAAGGGCCAGCCTGGCACTTCCATTAAAGCTACTACACCACCAACGACCCAGCAGGCCCTAGTGCCACTTACTGAGCAAAAATTCATAGAAGAATTGCAGCCTTTTAAAACGGACCTACAAGACCCCACGGTCAAACTCAAGTCTATGTGTGGAGATCTAATGGATGCCACAAAAGCCATCACAGATGTGGCGGCCCGCACTACATCCCTGGAGGGGTGGTGGGAGAACACAGACCCCAAGTTAGTCTCCCTTAGACAGAAATTGCACAGGATGGAATCTGAGTTGGAAGATCTAGAAGGCCGGAGTTGCTGCAAAAACATAGTGATCTTCGGCCTTCCAGAGGATACAGAAGGAGCCACCCCAATTCTGTTACTGCAGAAAATGTTAACAAAGATAACCGGGCCCTCTCCCAACAGCACCACATATATTATTGAGAGGGCAAAATCGCTCATTAAAACCGAAACCAGCAGCCGGAAAACCTCCCAGACCTCTAATCTTGAAATTTTTGAATTACAGTGGTAGTCATAGAAACGTTTTTCAATACTGAGATATACCTGGGTATACTGAGGCAGAATCACATTACAGTCAATGCAAATTGCCTCAGTGGTACCTGGAGGTACCTCGTGGTAGGAAACTTTTAGGTAACTACTGCTGTACCTGGACAAGGTTCATGTTCTGGGTAAGGTCAGGGAGCTCCAGGAAATCCTCTGGGAAGGCCAGCATCTATGCTTCACCTAAGATCTACCAGTGGCTACCAGGCAGAGGAGAGCAGCATACCATTCCATGGTGACAAAGTTAATTGCTGCTGGCATCAGGTATAAAGTAGTGTATCCCTCTCATCTCTCCGTTTTAAACAAAGGCACTTGGCACAACTTTGAAATGGCAGAACAGGCCCTCCCTGCTCTACAGGCCATGTTCCCAGATCTTTTTAGTGCTCGCTGAGAACCGCCACCAAAGGGCTCCCTCTTGCTACACTACCAGCTGCTCGAATGTGTGCACTATAGCATGTGTGATCTACTTGTGTTCATCGCATTCTCCACTAGAGGTCAGCACCTTGTTGGTCTTTTTTGGAACCATCTCTTCACTCAAGTTGCCTTGGTTTTCTCCTGGCCCCCTTCCCCATTAAAGACAGTCGAAACCAAAGCTTACTTTCCAATCCTTTATGCATCCCCCCATCATCTGCATATGATCCATTTGATTCACCTAGACACCAGACACCAGGATGCAGTATGGGGACTAAATTATGCTGCCCTATGGAGAAGCCCTTGCAGCTACTTCCTCATCCTTTAATTCTCTGGTCCCTCTGAGGAACTGACCATGTTGCCATTCTCAAAGACATATTACTAATTACCTCGGGGTTGGGGTCAGATGGCCTAGACTCCCGCTGTGTAAATTGACATTTGTAAGTATATCTTTTCTCCAGTTTTCTTTTCTCCTATTTACTTATCAGTACAAATAATATTTTGTGGTACTGACATTAATTCCTAAGCTATATTATTTGGGCGTTGGAGCGGAAGGGAGGGCTAGTGGTTGAATCTGCGGTCTGAGCAAAGTGCTGTGCACTGTAGTAGGGGGAGGGCAGTACCCACAACTGTCTCAAGGGCACTGAATCACCTTTTAATTGTTGTCCTTTTTAACAATACAGGGCTGCAGATATTTCTGGCAGTCCAAGCTATAGGACAGTCCCTCAGGGACGCCGCTGCAATTGTGGTGGGGGGACATTTTGGAAAGCGGATCGCGGGAACAGACTTGTCGGGAGTTCCCTTCCTTATTTCTTTGACTGCAAGTGGTATGTTACAGCTCTAGGACTACATTTAGATAGATTATGGGGAAGTAAAGGGTTACTGTACAGGGCTGGAGTTAATAGGTTCTCCTCTACTTGGTTATTATATCTAGGGCAAGCCCTGCTCACTGTATGGGTACATCTAATAAGGGTATGGGGTTTAGGGATTAAGGCACGCACCATCACTAAGTCTGTGTTATGCTGTGAGAGGGAAATTAGACTTCACTTGGGCAATCCTCCAATGGAGGTTACTTACCTACAAACTGGCTCATGACTGACAGTTATAAATTCTGTTCATGGAATGTTAAGGGTGCCCATTCTCCCACTAAGAGGGCTAAAATACAATAAAGCTGGATGTTGATGTCACTTTTCTTCAAGAAACCCATTTGCCCCCTTCCCAGGTACTCCAGTTTAGGAGGTCCTGGGTGGATCAGGCACTTGGGACAGGTCCTGGCACCCGTATGGTGGAGTTATCCTAGTGGCTCAAAAGAGACCCTTCCTATTGTTGGATTCCATTATAGCTAGTCATGGGAGGTTTATTCTCATCAGTGCCCTTCTAGGCAACTCAGAGATTGTGCTCGGTTCAATCTATGGACCAACAACAGATCCCCAGTTTTTCATCTCCCTTATGGCACATTTAGCACCTTGGTCCTCTTTTCCCATTCTATTGGGAGGAGACTGGAACTTGGCATATTGCAATAATCTGGATGATTCCAGATCTTGTAACTCCTCTCTCTCTCTCTCACCTGCACAACTCATGATTAGGGAGTTGATGGACTCAGTGGGTCTTATCGACCCATGGAGGGCACTCATCCCTTCCCACAAGGAGTACTCTTTTCACTCTATCCCCCATAATTCTTTCTCCTGAATTGACTACTTCTTGCTGGGAATTGGGCACCTTTCAGCAGTACTATCCTGTAATTATCTTCCTGAAGTCATTTTGGATCACCATCCCACCTTACTACACTAGCGCCTGGAGCCTCCCATTAATTAAGATAAGGTATGGAGACTTAATGATCAATTACTGAAATCTGATTACCTTGTCTCTCATCTCAGTACTTTTCTCTCTACTTTTCTAAGCACTAACTCACCTACTATGTCTAAATTAAACATCCTCTGGAGGGTGCTGAAATGCACTATAAGGGGTGAAATTATCTGACCTGCTACTATCAGGAAAAAGAGTGCCACACAAGTCACATCCAGTCTCCTTCATGAAATCCAGCAGTTAGAACTGTCGCTCCTTGTTCATTCTGTCCCCACCAAACGTAACAATTTGGAAATTCTCAGAGCCCGTTATAATTCTCTACTTACAGATAAAGTGGAACACCTTCTTCTGCATTCAAAAAATCCACCATTTTCACCAGGGGGATAAAGTGGGCAAACTACTGGCCCTCCGTCTCAGGGCCCAGGCTGTTGACACAATTATCCCCTCCATTCGTAATTCAATTGGTGATATAGTTACTTCCCCCCGGAAAATAGTGAACTGCTTCCAGGAATATTACCAAAACTTATATTCCTGTCCCATCGACACCTTTAAATCAGACCATGTTGACCAATTGCAAGGCATTCAGTTCCCACAGTTAGGACGACATCAGGTGGCCCTTCTACAAGCTCCCCTCTTACTTGCAGAAATCCAATCTGCAAT
Source organism: Neoceratodus forsteri (assembly GCA_016271365.2). Taxonomy (NCBI): domain Eukaryota; kingdom Metazoa; phylum Chordata; order Ceratodontiformes; family Ceratodontidae; genus Neoceratodus; species Neoceratodus forsteri. Next base: position 184,985,385 of record CM057459.1, on the reverse strand, counting down.
TAATGCTCTACCATTAAAGAAGATGTCGGGCCCTGATGGCTGTACCACTGAATTTTACAAAACTTTCAAAGTTCAGTTGGCGCCCATTCTCCTAAACACCTACAATTACATCCATGAGCATGGTATATTAGACTACTCCCTCACCGAAGCTACAATAGTAGTCCTTCCTAAACCTGGAAGGGACCACCTTCATGTTTCCAGCTACCGTCCTACTTCTTTGATCAATATTAATCTCAAAATACTAGCCAAAGTCCTGGCAAACCGACTATTCCAAGTCTGGCACTGTCTCTTAAGTCCAGAACAAGTCAGATTTGTGGCAGGCAGGTTCTCCGCAGACCACCTGCACAAATTAATGTATTTGATCTCTGCATCCAGGGAATCCCCAATCTTCTCTGCATTGGTTTCCCTGGATGCAGAGAAAGCTTTTGATAGGGTCTCTTGGGACTACCTTTTCCACCTTTTTGACAAATACCATTTTCCCTCACAATATATCAAATGGATCAAGGTTTTATGCACACATCCCTCTGCTCGGGTACTCTGTAACGGTCTACTCTCACAGTCTCTTACCCTTTAACAGGGCACCAGACAAGGTTTTCCTCTTTCCCCCTTTTTGTTCAATCGATATCTAGAGCCACTTCTCCAATGCATTAACGCCTCCCCTCAGGTTTCAGGGATCACCATTGGCCCCGACCAATATAAACTATCTGTGTACGCAGACGACATACTTCTCCACATCTCACATCCCCCCATCTTGATCACTGCCACATTAGAGATCATTGAAGAATTTGGTAGATTCTCTAATTACAAACTTAATGTCTCCAAAACGGAGATAATGCCCCTTAATATCTATACATTACCAACCGATGTATCACATTTGGGCCTTCAATGTGTCAAAGACAAATTAAAATATTTTTAGGGATTTATCGTTCTTGCTCTAGCACCAACTTGAAACAAAGTAATCTAGACAGAGTCCTCACTCAAATTAAGATCAATCTAAACTGCTGGGCCCTACTTTCTCTTTCCCTCTGGGGACGTATAAGTGTTGTTAAGATGAATGTTCTTCCCCCGTCTTTTATATCCCTTGCAAATGTATAACTATTTCCTTCTGAAAGCCTGGTTTTTACAAGTATACAGGATTGTCTCCAATTTTATATGGTGTGGCAAAACTCCTAGGAGGGCCTTCTCCAAGCTGCAACAAAGCAAGCTCAGAGGTGGTCTGCAACTACCCAATTTTCTTTTTTACTATTTTTCTGCCAGTTGTTCAGTTTTTTCATGCTGGATGGAAGAATCGATACACATGGATCCACTGCCATACTCCCCTTTATGACTGCAGATTGAAAGATCGCTCTGCACCTCGCATGGTCCTGACCTTCACTCATTACTATATGTTCCCCTTAAACACATCCCCAGGAATCTGTGTGACACTCCCATTATGGCAGCGGTTTGAGTACACGCACAGCTTACCACTACCACTCACACCTCTCTTATACATGATGTATCACAACCTATATTAAATAACCCTAATTTCAAAATTGGGGGTTGGCCCTCAGTTCCACTTTCTGGCCACATAGGGTTAACTTAAAAGTCAGCGACTTACTGAGAGACCACAAATTGTTATCCTTCCAAGATGCCCAACTCAAGTTTAACCTTCCTACCTCTTATTGTTTTAAATATTCAGTTATCATATATACTTCTCCATCACTTTGGCTCGGGACTTTGGGATCAAAATCTGGCAGGCCCAATACTCTCAACTATCTCTGTCTCCCCTCATCCCATCTCATCTCATTCTTCTACCATCTCCTACGGGACACAGTTGAGGAGGCAGAAAGTCACCCACACTATATTTGGGATCAGATATTACCCCCTGCCCCCTCCATTACTCGATCCTGGCCTTGAATATGTTCCCAACTATACCAGGATGTGAAGTGGGATCTGTATCATCTCCTACAATTCTGTGTACTTCACGACCTATATTACACTCTGGTTAAACTACATAAAATGGGATAGCTCTCCTGTAACCTTTGTTCAAGATGTGATCATCCTGGTACCTTACTCCATACATTATGGGAGTGTAATAAAGCTTCCCCACTATGGTCAGCCATTAAATCAAAATTGGATCCTATTCTGGGCCTCTCGGATGCCTTCTGTCCCGAAATATGCATCCTAGGGGAATATGGGAGCACTTTGATTGGCAACCAATGTAAACATGTGGCCATAATATCCCTATGTGCCACAAAAGTAATTTTACATCATTGGCTTGACCAGAGCATCCCCGCCCTCACAGAATGGCTGCACAAGGTTCTTTTTGCCTTACAAGCAGAGAATCTTATAGCCCACATGTCCAAAACACTGAACTATTATCAAAAGGTCTGGGCCCCTCTATACACCATTTTGATTGTCTGAACACTCTGGTGTATAATACTGTCAGCTTATCTACATTCTTAGAGACTTATATGTTAATACCCAATCTACTTTACTTTTATGTTGTAATTAATTGTACCTCTTCTATGTTAATGTTAACATGATGCATGCCAGGAGGTGGGGGGGGGGGTGGTACGGGGGGAGGGAGTTTGTAACTGTAGGTTGTTGTTCTCTAAAACACTAATTCCTATAGACAGTGTTGTTTGCTGTCCCCAGGGGTGTATAATTCGCTCACATAGACATTCGTTTACTGCAGGTTCCTATCTCCTCGTCTCGAGGCACTGAGCCCTGAATTTTCTGAATCAGGAAGAGGAGCTGTAGTCCCTCACCAACCTTTGGGGACTACAACTCACAAATTGGGGTTTAGTTTAAGTTATACTGTGCAGGATTTTTATTTATTTGCACACAAACCACGTATGAGTGGTTTTCTTAAACTTTTAAAATAATTTAGCCCTGTTTTGGTGTATAAGGAGTCCTTGACCCTGGAAATCATGTCCGGGTCACCTGAGACTATTTAAAACTTGTCCCACAGAGAGCGCCTGTGTAAAACACTAATTCCTGGAGACAGTGGTGTTTGCTGTCCCCAGGGGTGTATAATTCGCTCACATAGAAGTTCGTTTGCTGCAAGTTCCTATCTCCTCGTCTCGAGGCACTGAGTCCTGAATTCTCTGAATCAGGAAGAGGAGCTGTAGTCCCTCACCAACCTCCGGGGACTACAGCTCACAAATTGGGATTTAGTTTAAGTTATACTGTGCAGGGTTTTTATTTATTTGCACACAAACCTTGCATGAGTGGTTTTATTAAACTTTTAAGTTAATTTAGCCTTGTTTTGGTGTATAAGGAGTCTGTGACCCTGTAAATCACTTCTGGGTCACCTGAGACTATTTAAAACTTGTCCTTCGGTGAGCGGGGCGAGTGCATGTCATCGCACGCGCAGAGGAGTGTAAAGACACGCACGTGTTTTCACGTGGATTAGCAGGACAGGATATCTTTCCAGTAACACCTGTCGCAAACATTGTGGAGGCCAGCAGGTTGCAGTCAATAAAAGCTTCTTAATCGAGTAACATCTGTGATAAATAGCTTTGTACACTGGTATCATTCCTTATATCTCTGAAGTCTATATAGTACCAGGGGATAATTAAGTTAAACTAGACAGCAGATCAAATTTAAAGTATATTCTCTGACAATGGCTGAAGTGTTACAAACATTAAATGGGAGCTTCACCCACAAATGTACTTCATGTGATATGTATAAAATAGTCACAGAAAAAAATAGTCATTTATGTGTCAAAACTGTGTACAAATTGAGTCTCTCACTAGTGAAATCAAGTTATTTAGTTCAAGAATGATGGACCTGGAAAATAGTCAAAACGCTATGGCAGTCAGACTTCAGGTTGATTTCAATCACCCAGCTCAGGCTATGGAAAAGATATCTATTCTAAACACTGTTGATCAATCAGATATGGGTCAGCCTAACAACATGACTAAAATAGCCCCTCCTATTTTCATGCCTCCACCTATAAATACCCCTGTCTCAGAGGTCAATAAAAAGAGAGCCAGACAAATAGAAATATTTGATAACTCAGATGAGGAATGGTATATGGTCCAAAATGCTAAAGTAGCAAAAAAAGGGGCAGGAAGGCAAATATTTTTGCCATTCCATTATTTAGTCATTTTGCTCCACTATTACAAGCTACTGAAATTGAACCTAATAATTTAATATCTAGTGATTATAATCCTCCACAGTCCTCTAGCAAATTGTCTTGTACTGCAAGTAAATCCCTTGATTCGTGTCACCCAATACCAGAGCAGAATAATATTACGGGCTCCAGTACTATACAAACATTAGAACAGGGTACACGGGAGATTAACCTTGTAGACATTCCCATAATTAACATTCTGGCCCCATGTATTCAAGTGGAGGTCTCCAGTACTAACACCCACAAATCACCTTTGGTATATGTGCTAGGGGACTCAATAAAGCATTTAGATAGGACAGTTTGTAATCCCGACAAGACTAATCGCACCTTATCTAGCTTTAGTGGTGCAAGAGTTGAGGATATTACACTAATGGTCAATAATATTATTGATAAAAAGGATATATCTCCTGTTGTAATAGTGCACGCTGGTGCTAATAATGTATTCCATAATTCCATTTTTGACATTAAACAGGACCTGGTAGCTCTTACAAATAAATTAACAGACCTGGCTGCACAATTGCCCTTTTCAGAGATTCTTCCTATACCTAAGGCTTCAAAATTTGGTAATAATAAAATTAAATGCCTTAATCAGTGGTTACGTAAATGGTGTTGTATGCAAGGAGTAAAATGCATCACACATTGGGAGGAATTTATTGACCATCCAGAATTGTATTGTGTGGATGGCTTGCATTTAAGCAGAATAGGCTTTCACTGTTCTTGGGAAATAAATCAGCTCATTCATAAATAAAATTTTAAATTGAACACTTTGGGGGAGAAGCAGGCTGTCTCTGCATCTCTTAACAGTTCTCAATATTTTCATGACAGAACCAGATTTAAATGATCATGAGATGAATACACTATTGATCAATGCTAGAAGTCTGACAAACAAAATTGAGGAGCTTAAATACATTCTAAAAGATCAAGACATAGCCATATGTGGAATCACAGAAACATGGTTCAAGGATGGTGACTGGGGCATGAACATCCCAGGCTATACTAGATACTCTAAAAACAGAAAACACAAAAAAGGAGGCAGTATAGCTTTATATATATATCCGAAAAATATAAATCCCATCTGTTGGATTCCACACCAGCCTTCTGCACTGAAACAGGAATTTTATGGTCCCAAATAAACTTACCTGAAAAGCATTTAACTATTGGTCTAGCCTATCGAGCACCTAACCTGGATAATAATGAAAATGAAAGATTTTTGTCTAATTTGGAAAATATGAAAGTACCATCTAATCACATCTTGATGGGTGACTTTAATTTCCCCAATATTAACTGGTCCACACTAAATGCTGTTGGGTCAGTAGAGAATAAATTCCTTGATTTCACAATTAATCAGAACCTGGAAGAGGTAGTCTTGGACAATACTAGAGGAAATAATTTATTAGATTTGGTCTTAAACTTTGAAGAGGATGTTACCACTCCACATGTCTTAGAGCCTTTAGGAATCAGTTACCATAATATGGTTAAGTTCAGTATTATTACATCAATTCAACAAGTTAGAGGGGTTACCATATTAAAATATTTTAATAAAGCCAATTACAGAAGAATGAGGCATTTCGTTGCTGGCTGGGACTGGGAAAAAGAACTGAGTAATAAGAACTTGACTACAGTGTGGAACTTAATATGGGACAAATTGCAATTCTGCATAAATAAATGGGTACCCACCAGAATAAAATACAAAAACATACATAGGGCACCTGCTTGATGGAACTGGAAAGTTAAAAGAGCCATCAATAGGAAGAAGAAATACTGCAGGAAATATAAAAGGCAATCATCCAAAATAAATTGGAATTTATACAAAAAAGTGCTAATCATGCAAAAAATATCATAAGGAAAACTAAACAAAATATAGAATTGCAGGGTTTTATTGAACTCTAAAAATTGATTAGCGTTTTGCTCATAAAAGTTCTAAAACACTGTGAAAATGCATAGCACTTGCCTCACTGTGTTTAACAAATTTAACACTTCTAGAAAACCTATATAAATGCTTTCTGTACAGTTGGTATTGTCCCAAGAAAAAACTGCTAATCAATTATTTAAAACCCTGGAATTGCAATTGGCTACAAATCTAGAGACAATAAAAAAATTTTTTATAACTATTTGGGCTCATTGCATGGCAATAAAGCTAAAATTGGCCCGCTATAAATCGATGCAGAAATAATCAGTGATGAAACTGAAATGTCAATTCAGTTCAGTAAACAATTTATAAATATATTTAATCCTAAAGAAACATTCCCTATTCTACCAGTTTGCAGTAGTTTAGAATAGATATATTTTACTGAAACTGAGACAATGGAAGCGTTTCATCACCTAAAAGGTAATGGCTCACCAGGTCCTGATAGGATACGCCCCAAATTGATAAAGGAGTTATCTCTTGAATTAAAGGGTCCCTTTACCATTCTCTTTAATACCTCTTTGAATGATGGGAAAACTATTTCAAACTGGAATGAGGCTATGGTAACCCCTATTTACAAAGCTGGTAATAAGAAAGATGTCAACAACTATAGACCTATAAACCTTACATCTGTTATTTGTAAAATGTTAGAAAGACTTATACAGAAATGCGTAGAATTACATATTCTTCAGAATAACTTAACAGATGTCAATCAGCATGGTTTCCAACCTGGTAGATCCTGTTTAACAAATCTGATTCCCTTTTTTTAATCTGTGAGTGCGGACCTTGATGAAGGTTTGCCTGTGAATGTCATATATCTTGACTATTTTAAGGCATTTGACACAGTTTCACATAAAGTTTTGATTGAGCAACTTATTAAACTTAAATTTCAAAATAATATGGTGAATTGGATTGCCTCATGGCTTGCCGACCGGAGACAGAGAGTGGCCTTAAGAGGACACCTCTCTGAATGGGGACCTGTCACGAGTGGTGTACCCCAGGGCTCGGTTCTAGGACCTACACTATTTAAGATCTTGATCTCATCCATTCAAACTACAGGTGAGACCTGGTCAGTTAAGTATGTAGACGATTGTAAATTGGGCTGCATAGTGAATAATATACGATCTGCTGTAGACTTGCAAAATAACTTAAATAATCTCATACTTTGGGCACATAACAACAAAATGAGCTTTAATATTAACAAATGTAAGGTTATGCACCTAGGGCACAATAATACCAAAACTATTTATAAGATAAACAATATACAGCTACAAGAAACAAATAATGAAAAAGACCTCGGTGTGGTAATGAACAATACATTAACCTTTGAGATGCATAATAAAACAGTTGTTAAAAAATGCCAGGGTATTATCAACTGCATCTTAAAAAATATTAAAAGCAGAGACCCAAAGGTTATAATACCTCTCTACTCAACTTTAATACGTCTGCATCTTGAATATTGTGCTCCATTATGTGCACCAACAGCAATTAGATGTAAAAATTAGTGGAGTGGGTACAAAGAAGAATCACAAAACAAATGAATACTATGCAAAATTTAAGTTATGACCAAAAACTTGAACAGCTGGGACTATATTCATTACAATATAGACAAATCAGGGGAGATCTTTGCTTTACTTATAAAGCTATTAAAGATGACTACCTGATGGAAACTCTAGGACTGGTAAGATACACTAGTACCTTTACCACAAGATCCCATAATTTGAAACTAAAAGGGAACATTAATAGGACAAACAGACGCAATAACTGATATAGCCAGAGAATTATTCCAGTCTGGAATGCATTACCATTTGATGTAGTCAATAGTGAAAGCATGGTAATCTTTAAAAACAAGCTTGATTGTTTTATGGGGCAAAATAAGATATTATTTACCATATAAATGTGCGTTTCTTCCACCTATACATAGGTGGCGAGTTTCTTATGGACCTATGGTCCCTTTAACTCGTAACATCCTATGATCATTTAGATTATTCTAATTCATTACAGATATTATCATTATATATATTAGTTCTACTGAATCTTACATCTTTTTTTTTTGTTTGTACCAAGTATCCAGTTGTAATTCTACTCCTTTTCTGTGAGTAATTGTTATTGTCAAAAAACTTCTTAAATAACGTTTATTAAATTTGAAAAAAAAATACTGATTGAACAGGTTATTTGACGTCCTGTGTATGGTGACACTCTCCTGACTACTGTATGTTCTGTTCCCATTGATGAAAAGACAGTCTTAGAATAAAACTTTAAAACATTAAACAGCTAACTGGTGAGAACAGCAGTTCTATACCTGTGGAGAGATCATTTGAAAAACCCAGCCTTGGCAGAGGAATTTTTTTATTGTTTTGGGTTTGACTGGATGCAAGGCTGAGTCCAGCATCTGGATGTAGTCAAAAATTGTCTCTCTTGGAAGGTCTCCCACTTTAACCACTCTACCACCATTGATTGCTATGAGCAACTTCTCAACAATTTTCTTTCTGTGGTGTTACTTTAAGTTATGAATACCCCCTTGATTCGTAGGCTGTATCAGTGCGGTGGTGTTAGGTTGTAGGAGTATGAAATGGGCAGTACAGTACTGAAGGTCAGGTTCAGATGGGCACTGCAGTTGTCCATGATAAGGCAGATGTTTCTACATCTGCAACACATTTTCACATTTACTCTGGTTGCCCAATATAAAAAAAATTTGGCCCGTCTTGAACTTGCTTCGTATTCAGTGGGCAGGGACTCTACTGCAATCCCTCTGAAGCACCATGGCTCCACAGTTTACCAGAATCAGAAGACCAGAAGAGGGAGCTTGTAATTTCCTGACATGTTAGCACATACAGGTGCCGAAGTGCGCTCTTTACACAGCTTGCCACCGGCAACAGGGTCAGTGTGAAAGACTAAAGTCCCATCAGGGATTGCAAGAAAGTAAATGCCACTTTCATCACAGTTGTAAATGTCATTCTCACTGTAGTCCTTAGGGACAGTGGTTTTCTGTATACACAGATAAATGAATGAAATCACTGAATCCTGATTAGCCAACAGAATTCCAAGAAAATCACAGAATCCTGATTGGCTGAACAGAATGCCCAACGTAAAAAGGGATTAATCATTTGTTATTGGCAGCTCTGTGCTGCTGCTGATCCCCCTTTGCAGCTAGCCTGCACTCTGCTTTGTCACCACAGGTCGACTCCTGGTCTTTACTGCCTACAGAAATACCAAATCAGTCCTGCCAGTTGAACCTGCTTCCTCTTTTTGCCACTGTGTCCTGAAAATGTAAGTTGCCCAATGCCAATAATTAAACAAAAAAATACATTTTTGAGGTTAGTGCCTTACTTGCAAGTCTGCACCTGAAATGGGGGGAGGAGGATATTGGAGTCTAACACTGACAATCAGGCAGATAGAGGGAATCTGCTGAAATATCCAATGACTACCAGTAGTAAAAACCTCATTTTCTTGCCATCTGGATTGTTGCTGCCAGCTGCTGCTGAGCAAAGGAAAGCTCAGTTTTACACTGTTCATGTGCTCCAAGTTAAAGAAAAAAATGAAGACAGCTAAAATGCGATCACTAAATTGCTGCATCTTGCAGTTGGCATCTGAATATTTCCAAGAATGCAATATTTTTTTTTTTTTTTTTAAGAAGTACACCTGAAAAAGGGGAGGGGGGTCTAAGTCTAATGCCCAATGCCCAACCAGTCTTGCCATCATGACCTGCTTCCTTGTTGTCAATCTATCCCATCTGGATTGATGCTGCCATCTGCTGCTGAGAAAAAGAAAGCTTGGTTTTACACTATTCATTTTCTCCCCATTAAAAAAAGTAAAAAGTTGAAATGCAAAACAGTGACCACCGATTCCCTACAGTTTGCAGTCAGCATCTGAATAACTTCCCCTATCCATTCAACCTGGTTGCTGTAACCTACATTTGCATGAATGTAATGTGTTTTTTGTAAGTAGTACACCTGAAATGGCAGGAGTGGGGGTGTGGAGTCTGTTGGAGTCTAATACCGAACCAGTCTTGCCATTGGGACCTGCTTCCTTTTTGCCACTATATCCTGAAAAAGTAAATCTCTGATAAGAATATTTTAAAAAATATTTGAGGCTTGTGTATAACTGCCAAGTCTGCACCTGAAATAGGAACGTTGCAGACATCTGACTGGTATCTTATCTGAATAAAGTAGTTCATTTTACATTTTCTCGGGATCAGAATATATTCGGAGAAGCTGCATTTGACTGAATGAATAACAGACTCCACTGGTTTTGGATCAGTTACATACTATACTTTTATTAAATGAATTATAGTCCTTCTGCCAGCTTAGGGTCAGCTTAATCTGTGGGATTTTTACCAACCAATACCATCCTCTCTGATGCCGTGTTCTAAACTTTATAGTACATTTCTTCTCCATGCACTCTCAATTCTTGTGTTATAAGGTGCATGCCCATTCAGAAGTTGAGGTGGAGGACCTGACTCTGTTCACTTGGGCAGGGTAGGGGACTGGCTTTGCTATGGGATGGGAGAGCTAGCTGTGTTCATTTGGGGGTGGGGAGGATGGGCTGTGTTGGTACAGGGGCTGTTTGTTGGGGGTTGAGGAGACAACTGTGCTCACGGGTGGGGAATGGTCATGGAATGTTGGGGGGGGTGACAGCCTCCTTTGTCTGCTTGGGTGGGAGCCTGGCTGTGCTGGTGGGATGGGGAGCCAGCTGCATCAGCTTAGGTAGGGTGGGGTGGGCGGAACTGGCCATGTTGGTGCAGGGCAGGTGTGTGTTGGTGCAGGAGCTGGCTGTGTCTGCTTGGGTGTGTGTGGGGACAGTCCATATTGGTGGGGTGAGGGAGCCAGCTATGTCTGCTTAGGTGGGATGGTCAGGACTGGTCATGTTGCTGCAGGTTAGGCCAGTGTTGTTGTGAGGGGCTGACAGTTCTTGGGGAGGGGGTGCCATTTATTTATTTGTAATTTTTGACTAGGAAAGGCACATTGAGCTGTGACAGCTTGTTTCCAGGTGCATCCTGGGGGGTGGGTTACATGGTCAAAACAATGAAACCTGCATACACCAGTATGGCTGAAGGTGCAATCCACAGTTGCTTCTGTCAGGATATATCAGCAAAGTAAGAGGGCACACACACCACCGCGAGTTAGTGAATTAAATTATTAAATTACTTAATTAAAGTGCTGCTTCCATCAAAAACACCAAAGTATCCCTACATAGCACCTTGTCTCTAAGTCGCGGTGGTATGTGCACCCTCATGTTTTGTTAGTATACTGTATATTGGGTGGGTTACATGGGCATGTTTTATTGATGGGGGCATGCTGACCATGATACTGGGGAAACTTCTCTACTCTTCATCAATTAAGTGCCATTGCATCTTTTACTTCCACCTGGACAGTGACCAAAGATGGGCAGAGGGTCCTCAGAGGCAGCTGTGTCTCTTAGATGGGGATGGGACTAGCCTGATTGTGTTAATGTGGGGTTGAGGAAGCCAACTGTGTTCATTTGGGGAGTGGGATTAGCTATTTCTGTGGAGTGGTTGGACTGACCTTGTTTGTGCATTGGTTAGTTGACTATGTTTGCTTGGGTGGCGGACTGCCCACATTAGTAGATTTGGACTGCCCAGACAGCAAAGTGGATAGTGGAAGGCTTGTACTGTATTTATATGCAACACCACAACAAGTAGGGGTACATGCATGGCTTCTGAAAGAATTAAAATGTTCAACAAATATAAGAATAATGGCCCATATGCACTATGCTTACATGGTGAGTTGGCTAACCCAAGTCATGTAGCCATGCATCAGCGGTCCCGAGGAGTCCTGCAGCATTCAGTACATGGGTGTGTACCCCTTCTGCACCCTATCCCCCCCCCCCCCCATCCATTTGCACTGCTACAAGTGTGAATGATCCAGGGGAGTGTCAGGGGGCATTCAGACACTCTGCACTATTCACAAAAGTACGGAGTGACGGGCAAGGGTAGCATGGGTTATGCATGCAGGGACCCTGCCGTATCTGTTGCATGCCCCCCCAACTGCAACCATTGCCTGCAATGAAACCTCCACCACCCCACTATACTGCCCCACCCTCTGGTAAGACAGGGAGAGCTGAGGGAAGCCATTCAGGCACCTGCCTGTAAACTTTCTTTTCCCCTCCTGCACCTTCCCAGAATCCCCTGCTTGCATGGAGAAGGGGATCCACTCCTGGACCCAGGACAGGTATCCAAACCTATGTCCTCTGATTCGCCCCCATGCAGCAGTGCACCGTGGGGTGGGGCCATAGACAGGCACTGTGCAGTGGCACACATATGTGCATGCCAGCCACTGCGTGCCTGTCTGGGGGTGCGAAGCTGTGCGTGCCAGGTACGTACCTCTAGCACGTACCCTTCCCCCATTGATGCATAGCCCCCAACATGCATAACAGTATCCTGCAGTAGTTCTAAAATGTATGCTAGCGAAGGGATAACTTGTTAAACAAAGCTGAAAAACAAACCAGTAAAAACAGATTCTGACTTTGCAGACACCAGTGACAATACAGTGTCAGTGGCTCAGTAGGTAGCACACTCACCTCTGAGGCCGGGGAGATCAGAGGGCTGTGGGTTCAGTTCCCACATCTGGCACTTGGGTTAATATCTCAGTACTGACACTGTAGTGCAGCATGAGAGGGGTGCTGCACTTCTGAGGTGCTGTCTTTCAGATGAGACGTTAAACTGAGGTCCCATCTGCCTGGATTGGTGGTAGGTCAGGTGGATGTTAAAGATCCCATGGCACTTATCAAAAAAGAGTAGGGGAATTTCCCCGGTGTCCTGGCCAAATTTCCCTTCATTCACTGAAAATACCACCAACAGCTTAATCTGGTTCAAAGTCAGTTGGCATTCATCTGTATCCCCCTTCCCTGGGTCGTGCCTGAAAATAGGCAGGATTTGTCTAGTCCTCTTATCCGGTCAACAAAAACTAAATAAATAAAATAAATACTGGTTTTCCAGTTCTGCAAAATGGATTTTGCCCTTTTTTAATCATAGTAAACCAGTGTCCTTGGAATTATTTAAAATCATTAGCACCACACTTTCCCTCCAGGAGACTGCTCTGCTAGTGTCCGTGTCTTCCTTTTCATCGTTACACTTTGTGAAGTAGATGTCATGGTGTTCTTTCCACCGACATAGCCATGTCTTTGTGGTTGCAAAGTTTAGCCCCATGCTGTCATCCAGCTGCTGAGCCTTTGCTAACAAAATCAGGCCAGTGATTGGACCATCTACTGTTCTGCAGGTCCTGAACCATCTAAGATGGGCACCTTCAACTGCCCTGTCTTTCTCAGTTCTTCTGTGTTTACAGCCCTGGTTAAGTCCTCACTCTCTGAGTTTGCCAGCAGTTTTTTCCTTTTATTTGCCTGGAATTTTTGATATGTTGCAGACATTTATTTTAAATTAATTGGCAACATTGTTCCAATTTAAACACTAAACCATGCTGGAATGAGAGCCAGAACAGCAGTATTAACACTCAACTGATACCTAGTCAAAGTGTTAATAAGCCGGCAACAGCATAGATGAGTGAATCATACCTCTCGGGACATCCCTGATTTCGACCTGTGCCTCTAAATTTGACTCTTTTCTTACAGAAGAGTCAGGATTTCAGTTATAAAATGATGCCAAAGATTAGTATTACAGTTTATTTCGCCTTCGAGAAAATACATTTATCACTAAGCCACATACTGTAACAGGTTCTGGAGCTGATATTCCCATACTTTAAGATGTGTCGCTTATTTTCATCGTTTGTCCCTGATTTTTTTAAGCCTCATCCCAGATTTTTGGGACAGAGGGTTGGGTGTGGAGCGAAGTAGTGTTCCCATTTACCCCCATCTGTACTTGATTCAAGTACAAATTATGAAATTCAAGTACATTTTTGTGTAAAGGGAGTACACTGTACCCCCATAATTCTGTTTAAAGTATATGTGCCCCACGAAAATGTTGTGCAAATGGTAGAATGAACCCGTATAATTTATTTTGTACCCCTGAAAATTTTTGGAGAGGGTGCAGTGCACCCCTAGATCTGCAGCCTTAATGGGAACACTGGAGCGAAGTGAATCAGCTTGACAGTAAGTTTGAATGTCAGTGAAACAATGTGGTCAGACAACAAAATAATGTGTTGTTACGTGTTGAAATAAAATATATATTCTAATCAGGCGGATGGTTCCTATGATTGGGAAAGTTACATAGGAATGAATGGGAAAAAAATCTGGGCATGGGCACAGTGTTCCTATATAGAGATGATCCGTCATCTGACATGCTTATAAGTGGGCTCCACTATTTATATTACAGTAGTCATCAGCCAGTGGGGGCATTCCACTAGGTAGACAGCATACTTATAAGTATTACAGTATGAATCAGGGCAGGAGGGGGTTTCCACTAGACTACTAGGTGCATGTATGTATTACAGTGGGGACTGTGATGGGAGGGAGTACCACTAAACTTCCCTGGGTATGTGTATGTTTTACAACAGAGATTGAGGTGGGTGGGGATACCACTTAACTACCAGGGTATGTGTACTGTATGTTCTTCAACTGGAATCAGGGCAGGAGCATAAGATATGCCACTGCCTGGCACCAGTGCTGCCAAGGGGGGGAGGCAGGGGAGGGTCACACACCACTGTGCACATTGATAAGTGTAGAATTTGGCACTTAATAAATGGTGCTGTCTCAATAGCCATTTAGCACTTTCAGAATCCTCTGAATATACCACTTTGCCCAGTATTTAAGAGGGTTCCCTCATTTGTATGGGCATAGAGGTGTATTTGGTGTGCTTACACCTTCCACTGTGTGCCACACCATGGGGCCCTTTAAATTAGGCCCCACACCCCATTTGGACAGGCTATGTCATGTTAGCGCCTTGCTAACCATCAGAATATGGGGGCCCACCTCCTTTCTTTTCTTTTACTCTCCTCCTGTTCCTCCTAATGTTTCTCCTCATAGAAACATAGAAAGTGACAGCAGAAGGGGACCATACAGCCCATCTAGTCTGCCCATAAGCCTTCCCCCTTCCCTTAACTGCTATTCAGTGTTAGTGTGCCCTTGTATCTATCCCATGCATTTTTGAAAGTTCCCACCATTTTCACCTCCACTACAACCTGTGGAAGGCAGTTCCATGCATCTACGACTGTCTTGGTAGAGAAGAATTTGCATGTGTTGCCTCAGAATGTGCCCCCAGGTTCTTGAATGATTTTTGATTTTGAACAGGTCCTAAATATATAAATATATTTTTTTTTTTATTTAGTTGTTTAACCATGTATAGCACACTAAGGTGGAAGCTTTTTTACAGGAGCGACGTGGGAGCACAAGGAGGTTAAGTGACTTGCTCAGGGTCACACAGTATGCAAGTGGAAGCTGTGGGATTCAAACCCAGCTCTGGTCTGCTGGATGTCACCAGATTTACAGCTCAGAGCCTTAGACCACTGCACTATACTGCCTCCTTATGCACCTTGTTTATTCCTTTCAGGAATTTGAATGTCTCGATCATGTCTCCCCTCTCTCCACTGCTCCAGGGAGTACATGTTCAAGTCGTGCAGATGCTCATAAGATTTGATCTTACTTTGAGAGGGCTCTTGCAGTAGGTAATTACATATAGGACTGATGCCAGCAGGTGTCAGGACCCCACGTAAAAATTTCTAGCTAGCAGTCTCTGGCAGGGGACCGCCCCCACGTCAGGTGACCGACATCATGCAACGTCAGTATAAAGGGGCGGTCCCCCACGTCCACCTTCCAGTTCTTTCCCGCCGTTAGCTCATGTCAGTGCCTCACAGTAAAGTTCAATGCTCGTCAACCTCAGTCGTCGGTAGTTTTTAGCGAGTTATTTTCTATTTTTCAAATTTTTGTCAGGTATTCGTTGATGTATGTCGTCCCCTACACCCTCCGAGCACAAGAACAAGTGCAACTCGTGCGGCGCCCAACTCCCGCACAAGGATGACCATTCCCAGTGCCTCTTCTGCCTAGGCCCAGATCATCAGGTGGAGAAGTGCCAGCACTGCCTTAATTTCAACGCAGCCTCCCGCAGACGGTGGCAGCAGTCCCTGGAGGCCCATATTTTAAAGAAGAAAATGTCCTCCATGGAAAAGGAGTTAAAAAAGCTCCAGCAGGCATCCACTTCCCCCGAAGGCCGTCGCAAGAAAAAAGACAAGGAGAAGCACCGGGACAAGGGCTCCTCATCCACCACATCTTCGGGAGTCACCGTGCTTCAGGTAACGTCCCCCCCGGGGGACCGATTTGCGATGGCCGCCTTGGAGGTTTCCAAGGCGGCATTGGCCCGCCTGTCTGGCTCGTGCTTAGGCCCTTCGGGCACCTCCGGGCTATTGGCCTCCGCTCCCAGTAAAGCTGCCACTGTGCGGTCTACTGGTTCAAGCGGCTCCGGTAAGCCGGACGTCGGCTCCTCCGACCTCCGCACAAAGATGGTCGATAAGTCGCCCGACCCATCGGGGTGGCATACGGCCCCTTTTCTGCCCGACCAGGCCATCCCTCCTTCGCGACCTGCCTTGGGCAATGGGTCCGCTAAGTCAGACGTTGGCTCCTCCAGCGTCTGACCGGACCTCGCTGATAAGTCGGACGTCGGCTTGCGCAGCGTCCGCTGTAGCAGTGAGCCAACACCCAGGCCATTCCCACATCTGCGTTCTGGCTCCCGCTGGCGTTTGCTGCCCTCCAGGGGACCTTGGGTCTCCTCAGTCTGACCCTGGGGATTTTCCCTCCCTCCCTGGGTGATGCCGAGGTTTTCTGCTGTGCCCCGTCAGACCGTCCACTCGCTGGGCCGACTGACCTGACGTCAGCTCCCCAGACGCCGGCCCCAACGCCAGTCTTGCCGACCCCGGGCAACATCCCGCTCCCGGATGCCGCTCCAGCACCAGGCCCTCTGCCCACCGGGCCTTCTACTCCAGACCCGACTGTGGTCCTCCAGCCGGGCCATCTGCTCCAGCAGACCCTTCGGTTCCTGGGTATCCGATGCCATCTTACCCAGCTCCGCAGTATCCAGTGCTCCAGTACCCGATACCGGCCTATCTGACGCCGCAGTACCCGGTTCCTCAATACCCGATGCCAGGCTTCACGCCTTCGGGTTATGGATACACACCTTACGGGTATAATCCATACCAGTATCCCCCTCCTCCTCCTCCACTTCCACCACTCCCTCAGCTGCTAGTGGACTTGAAGGAGACTCTGGCTTCCTGGTGGGCTGAGGCCAAGGCTCAGCTCACCAGAGAGGTGGAGAGTCATCTCCAGACGACGGTGTTGGTTACTGTTCCCGTACGTCCGCGACGAGACTCCCTCCCCACCTCCGGACACCAGGGCTGAACCGTCTGGTTCCAGAGTGGGGCAGGACACACGGCCCCAAAGGCTTCCAAAGGGGTCCGTTCCTCCCCCACGCCGGGAGAGGGAGTCTTCCTAATCATCATCTTCTTCCTCCTCGGATGACGAGCCACACTCTCCGTCTAAGCCCAGGCCAAGGACTCCTCTGAAGGCCCCTCTGGAGGATCCTTCTTTTACGGAGTTGCGCAAAATCCAGGAGGTTCATAAGTGGCATTCCTTGGAGCCAGATCCCCAGCATAAGAAACTCGCTGAGCAGCTGGATCTGCCCGTGACAGCTCCCACCTTGGTGCCACCCTGGATTGAGCCTTGTGCCGATCTTGTTTCCACTATTTGGAAGCAGCCGTTGGCTTTAGCCCGACTTCCTCGGAAGTCAAACAGGCTATATCAGGCTTCCGGGGGTGGTGACTTTTTAGATTTTCACCCCTGAGCTGATTTAGTTGTGATTAGCGCCGCTCATGGCTGGACAGCTAACCCGAAACATCTGAGCTTGTCTCCACCTGACAAAGAATCCCGTCTTCTGGACCAGTACGGGAAGAAGATCTATGCATCTTCCACTCTGGGTATTAGGGCCCTAAATTATGTCGGTCGCATAGGGGATTACCAGAAGGTGATTCTTAGTGAGGTGGAATCCAAATTGGATTCCCTTCCAGACTCTCAATTCAAACAGGAAGTGGCTGACCTCGTCCGCTCTGCACGTTCGGCCAGTCGGCACATGCTTCGTGCTACTTACGATGCAGTGGATACTGCTGGTAGGAGCTCCACTTTCGTCGAAGGCTTATGGCATCATGCCTGGCTCTGTGTGTCAGGGTTGGTCCCGGAAGTGCAGTCCGCCATTCAGGAAGCACCCTTTCGGGGCTCGGTGCTGTTCAGTGGTGATGTCAAGGACATTATCACCGATCTGCAGGAGAAGGGGACTGCACTGAAGTCTGTGGACTCCATGTATCATCCCCATCAAAAGCAGCGCCGTCCCTTTTGCATACAGAATTGGCAAAAGGCAAAACCCCAGGGAAAACAGGCCGCTAAACGCCGGGCCCCTCTGGCTGCCAAGCTCCCTCCACCCAAAAAAGCAGCGGGTGCTTCAGCCGCAATGCTGCCCCACACCACCTGACTCCTTTCCTCTCCCACAGCTTCTGAGCCTTCCGGAGGAACTGGTAGGAGGGGGGGTTTCCCTCCACCTCCCGGGTTGGGAGAGGATAACTTCAGATTCCTGGGTGCTCCAGCTGATTGCAGAAGGACACTCAATAGAGTTTCTCCAGAAACCACCTCGTCACCGTCCCCCAAGGTCACCGTACTCTCGGGAGCACCTTCTTCTGGTCCAGGAAGAGATTTCAGCACTTTTGTGAAGGAGGCTATACAGCCCGTCCCTCTTTCTCTTCAGGGAATGGGTTACTATTCCTACTTCTTCCTGGTCCTGAGGAAGACAGTTCCCTAAACTTATTCGTGGAGTACAAGAGGTTCAGGATGCTTTCCCTGCAGGGTCTCCTGCCCCTCCTTCAGCTGGGACAGTGGCTGTGCTCTCTGGATATGCCGGATGCTTACCTGCACATCCCTATCCGCCCTTATCACCACAAATACCTCTGTTTTGCTTTCCAGGGGGACCACTACAAGTTCAAGGCCCTCCTATTTGATCTTTCCTCAGCACCCCAGGTGTTCGCCAAATGCCTTTCGGTGGTAGCAGCCTACCTGTGTACCCAGGGGGTGCAGGTTTTCCCGTACCTGGATGATTGGCTCCTGGCGGCCCCATCCAGGGAGGATCTCCTGCGCTTCCTTTCCCTTACCCAGGGGGTATTTTTCTCCTTGGGCATCACCATCAACCACTCCAAGTCCCACTTGATCCCGTCCCAGAGGCTCCAGTTTATCAGGGCGATCCTGGACACGACCTCTGGCAGGGCCTTCCTGCCACCAGACAGGGCAGCCACACTCCAGGCTCAGGTCAGCCTGTTGTCTGGCCGTAAGCGGGTCAGTGCCAGGTCGGTCCTTCTCCTCAGGCTTATGGCGGCTGCAATCCCAACAGTCCCTCGCACTCTGCTCCGCATGAGGATCTCTCAGTGGACGCTTTGGTCTCGGTGGGATCAGTTGGTGGATAACCTGGACCAGCTTGTTCTAGTCTACTCCCCTACGGTTCAGGACGTGCAGTGGTGGATGGTTCAGGAGAACCATTGTTGGGGAGTTCCCTTCTGTCTTTCTCCCCCCTCCCAGACTCTGACCACAGACGCCTCAGGCGAAGGTTGGGGAGCCCATCTCGGACCTCACAGGACCCAGGGCTCCTGGTTTAAGCTCGAGAAAATGCTTCACATCAATGTGCTCAAGCTTCAGGCAGTGCTTTATGCTCTTCAAGCTCTGCATCTCCTTCCTAGCCACTTAGCCGTACAACGGACAATATGTGCGTGGTATGGTACATCAACAAACAGGGAGGGACTTGTTCCTACCCTCTTTGCAGGGAAGCGATGTGAGTTTGGGATTGGACAGTACAGCACAACCTCCATCTCACGGCAGTTCATGTCCCGGGAGTTGAGAACACCTTAGCAGACAAACTCAGTCACTCGTCTGCTCAAGCTCATGAGTGGGAATTGGATCAGGGGGTCTTAGGTGATATCTTCCTACGTTGGGGAACTCCACAGGTGGACCTGTTCGCCTCACCTCTAAACGCAAAGCTTCCTGACTTCTGCTCACTCATTCCAGAGCGCGGCATTTTTTTTGAGAGACGCTCTGTCTCTAGATTGGAAGGACAGATTTGTCTATGCTTTCCCCCCCCGATCCCTTTGATTCTGAGAGTCTTACAGAAACTCGGTTCAGAAGGAGCTCAAATGATACTGATCACTCCTTTCTGGCCCAGGCAAGTTTGGTTCTCTCTTCTGCAACAATACTCAGAGGAACCTCTTCTTCCTCTTCCTCTGCCGCGACTTTTACTGACCCAGGATCAGGGCACCCTGGTCCATCCAGGTCTCAGGTCCCTTCAACTGCACGCATGGCTCCTGTAGACGTAGCTCAAGCCCGAGTTGGGGTTTCACCCCGAGTGGCTGAGATTTTGGTGGAGGCTAGAAAACCCTCCACTAGGTCTACCTATGCCATGAAATGGAAATGGTTCACAATCTGGGCTGCTTCAAAAGATTTTGAGCCTTTCTCATGCTCTGTTGGGTGGCTGCTGGATTACCTGTGCCACCTCTTTGATCTGGGTCTCAGTCACTCATCCCTGAAGGTACACATGGCGGCCATTTTGGCCTACTGTGTCACTTTTGCAGGCAGCACGTTTGCTCAGCTGGAGGTCTCCAAGACTTTCCTTAGAGGGTTTCTCCACTTGAGACCCCCCTGTCTGGGTTTCTGCCCCTCCTTGGGATTTGAATTTCATCCTCAAGAAGCTTACTCTGCCTCCTTTCAAACCTGGCAGCCTCAGCAGATATGAAGTTCCTCTCATGGAAGACTCTCTTCCTAGAGGCCATTACTTCTGCTCGGAGGATTTCTGAGTTCCAGGCCCTGATGTATAAAATCCCGTATTTGATTTTTCACAAGGAACGTGTGGCTGTGCGCACCAACCCTAAGTTTCTCCCCAAGGTGGTAGCAGAATCTACTTTGAACCAGTCCATAGAATCACCTGCTTTCTTTACGCAGCACTCCAATCAAGGGGAGTATCTCTTACACACTCTGGATGTTCACCGAATTCTGAGATACTACACTAACAAAACAAAAGATCTCAGAAAGACTGATCAACTGTTTGTCTCTTTTGCCCACAAAAGAGAAGGCAATGCTGTTTCTAAGCAATGCCTGTCCAAATGGTCGGCTCATTGTATCACTTTCTGTTATGACAAGTACAAGACCCTGCCGAGTCAAGTGAGAGGCCACTCCACCAGAGGAGTCGCTGCCTTGGTGGCTTGTTTCAAGAATGTGTCAGCGGCAGACATCTGTGTTGCCACCACTTGGACTTCTGTCCATATCTTCACAAAACATTACAGTTTGGATATTGCCTCTCGCTGTAGAGCAGGCTTCAGGCTTGCTGTTCTGCAAGGCCTCCTTTCCTAAGGCCTTCACAGCTAGAGGACCTACTTTGAGTAGCTTCCCTCCTCCTGTTTTGCTTCTTCTTGTTCCAGACTGCTTGGGACTCAGTCCTATATGTAATTACCTACTACAAGAGCCCTCTCAAAGTAAGATAGTACAGTGACGTAAGAACTTACCGTAACAGTAGATCTGCGAGAGAGGCTCTTGCAGTAGGTAATACCTTCCCGCCCTCCATCCCACTAAGCTTTTTTAGCTCCTTTTCCAGGTTGGGAAATATCTGCTTCTCTCTCATCTCACCCTTTTGGGCCTTTGGTGGGAAAGAACTGGAAGGCGGGCGTGGGGGACCGCCCCTTTATACTGACGTTGCATGATGTCGGTCACCTGATGTGGGGGCGGTCCCCCGCGAGAGACTGCTAGCTAGAAATTTTTCTGTGGGGTCCTGACGACTGCAGGCATCCATCCTATACGTAATTACCTACTGCAAGAGCCTCTCTCGAAGAGCTACTGTTACGGTAAGTTCTTACGTCGCTGTACTTTATGCAGTCCATGTATCATTTTGTAGCTCTCCTTCGCACTATTTCCAGTCTGTTACTATCTTTTCTAAGGTATGGTCTCCAGAATGGGACGCTGTACTGCAGGTGTGGCCCTACCAGTGATCTATAGAGTGGCAGGATGACCTCTCTTCTTCTGCAGGTAATCCCCCTGCCTAGGCATCCCAACATACCATTTGCTCGTAATGCCACTTTCTCACATTGCTTGGACATTTTCATGTCATCTGTTATAATTATTCCAAGATCTCTTTCCTGTTTAGAGGATTCCAGTTTTATTCCCCCGGGTAGTAATCCTCTCCTGGGTTAGCCCTTCCAAGGTGCATGATCTTGCATTTTATATCACTGAAATTTAATTGTCATGTTTTTGACCACATTTCCAGAGACTTGAGGTCAGCCCTCATCTTCTCCATGCCACCTGGAGTGTCTACCCTATTGCCTAATGTTGTGCCATCTGCAAACAAACTTACCTTACCAAATTCCATCAGAAATGTTGCTAATAAAAATATTGAATAGGATTGGTCCAAGCTCTGAACCCTGTGGCACTCCACTAGTTACACCTCTTTCCTCTGAAAGTGATCTGGTTACTACTACCCTCTGGGTCCTTCCAGTAAGCCAGCTCCATACCCAGTTTACCACCTTATGCCCTACTCCCATGCTATCTAACTTGTTTAGTAGCCTTCTATATGTTACCAAGTCGAAGGCCTTGCTGAAATCTAGGTATACTACATCTATAGCACCTCCCTGGTCTACTGTTCTTGTCACCCAGTTAAAAAAGGTAATTAGATTGGTTTGGCATGACTTTCCCATGGTAAAGCCATGCTGTTTTGTGTCTAATTTGCTGTTGTCCTCGAGAAAGGATATAATCCTCTCCCTGAGAAGGGTTTCCATTGTTTTACCCACAATTGAGGTGAGGCTTACCAGTCTGTAGTAGCTTGCACTCTCCTTGCTCCCGCTTTTGTGTAGAGGAATAACTGTGACCTTTTTCCAATCTTGTGGGAACTCACCCAATTCAAATGACAAGTTGAAGAGATCAGCCAGTGGAGCCGCCATTTCCTCCCTTAGTCTCTCAGTAACGTAGGGTTCATTTTGTCTGGCCCCATGGCTTTGTTTATATTCAGTTTCTCACATTCCTTTAGGACTGTTTCCTTTGTAAAGGGACCTGAGTATACTCCAACACCTCCTTTATTGCCTCCTGTAAAGATGGGTCCTCAGCCATCCTGCTCCTTGGTGAATATGGAGCAGAAATATCTGTTTTGGATTTCTGCTTTGTCCTTGTCGTCCTCGGTTTCCCTCCCATCTTCCTTAGTGAGTCTGACAATACCCTCTGTTGTCTTTCTCTTTTCACTGATCTATCTATAGAAGGTTTTGTCTACCTTTTTGACTTCCTTGGCTATCCTTTCCTTTGTTGTTGCCTTCGCTGTTCTGATTTCCTTGTTTGCTTCCCTTTGTTTTTCTCTGTAGTCTTCCCTGTCGCTGTCAGATCCTGTATTTTTTTGGTATGTTCTGAAAGTAGCCCTTTTCTCCCTGACCTTGGTGGCTACTTCCTTAAAAAACCAGAGCAGTTTTCTTTTCTTTTTTGCTTTGTTCACCCTTTTTATGCAGTGGTTTGCAGTTTGTAATATAGCCATTTTGAGATGTGTCCAGCACTTTTCAAAATCCCTCCCCGTACAATATTTGCAAGTCTGTCTTTAAGACCTTCCTTTATTTTTGTGAAATTTGCTCGTCTAAAGTCCATGACTTTAGTTTTTGAATGCTTAGTTTCTGTTTTTCTCCTGACATGACCCCACATCATGCAGTCGTCACTGGACCCTAGGTGGCTTCCCAACTCTACCTCTGAGATATTGTCCCCATTTGTTAGTAACAGGTCAAGGACAGCATCCTTCCCTATTTGGGTCCTCTACAAGTTGTTTCAGGACCGATATGCACAAAGTCTAAAGAAAGTTTTTGCTTCTGGTTGAACTTGCTGTATGGGTACCCCAATTTACGTTGGGTAAATTGAAGTCCCCCACCACTATCACTTCCCCTTTATCACTCGTTTTGTGAATGGTTTCCAATATTTCCATGTCTTCCTTCAGCCCTGTCACTGGTGGTTGGTAAAACACTCCTACCCGAGTTACTGCTCCATTACCAGCCTCCAGAGTGACCCAAAGTGACTCAGTTTCTGTGTTGTTATTTTGGGTTATAGTCGCAATTGTGCCTTCCTTTATATACACAGCCACTACAACCCCCCTTCACCCAGTTCTGTCCTTCCGGAAGAGACAGTATCCTGAGATAGTCGTTTCCCAGTTACATAAGGTTGTGGCCATTATTTAATGGACTGGAACATTTTGAAACAAGGTCTTGGCTCTTAAGTAACTGAGTTGCTAATTTAATGCAAATTAAATTTGGATTAAAGCCTGCCCTCATTCTTGACTGTACAAGGAGGCTAATCAAAATGATTACTATACGCCAAGGGCGGGATATTCAGACTGCGCCAGGCTGTGGCGCAAGCCTGGGCACAGTACAAATGGGATGCGCATGGGCGTTGACAGGGTGATATTCAATGGAGCTGCGCCATGGCACAGCATCGTTGAATATCGCTCTTCGGCCACCTACAGTGCACATGGCGCAGTGGCACTGTGCCAGCGCAAGTGGCCAGAGTGGAGTAGGGGGATGCGCTAGCACAAGTGCCATTGCGCTAGGTGCAACAACCGCGATATTCAAAGAGCACATGCAAATGGGGCCATAATGCATGCAAGGTGCAAATGGGGCCATTTGCATATCGTCTCTTGTTGCATACAGGTGCACCGATCCCGACAACTTGCGCTTGGCACCCTGCCAGGCTGCAGCCATCGAGGAGCGGTGCCCCCTGTACAAGTGGAAAAGTGCCCCACTGCCCGATCGCGGGCATAGGGATTGCAAATGAATGTCCTATATCCCTGGTGGTCCAGTGGACCACTCGCAGCCCGATCGCGGGCATATGTAATAAAATAATAGTCCTATATCCCTGGTGGTCCAGTGGACTGCTCGCAGCCCGATCGTGGGTGTCAGTAATAAAACATGGCAATCCAATCCATCCCTGGTGGTCCAGCGGTACCCTCCTCCCCACCCATCCACTGAGACCCACCACCCTGCTCCCGCCCCGGCAGCGGTGGGCAGCAGCTCCCCACCCTCCAGCCGCCTCGCCGCCCGCTGACTGATTCCGTATGGTAGGGCTGTACGCTCTGGGCCAATGGACATGCAGACCATACCGTATTACACAGACCAGATATGTATCCATTCACATTTCTGGACTGTGTAGTAGGTATGGGCTGCACGCCTATTGGCCCACGCTGTGGACCAGTGGGCGTACAGCCCTACTGTACAGAGTCAGTTGATTGGGCGGTGGGACGGCTGGTGGGTGGGAAGCTGCCGCCCGGCGCTGCCGGGGGGGAGTGGGGTGGTGGGGCTCAGTGGGCGGGTGGGGAGGAGATTACCACTGGGCCACCAGGGATGGATTGGAATGCCATGTTTTATTACTGATGCCCACGATCGGGCTGCGAGCGGTCCACTGGACCACCGGGGATATGGGAGGGTTTTTATTGATGTGCTTCTGCCCGTGATCGGACTGCGAGTGGTCCACTAGACCACCAGGGATATAGGACTATTATAACAATACTAATGCCCATGATCGAGCATGGGGGGGTGCCACCACAAAGGTGCTGCCGGAGCTCGGGTGGCCACCCACAGGTGGCAGCTGCCGTGTTGCGCCCTGCAATACGGCAGCTCACCTGTGGGTGGCCAGCTGTTGCTCCTTTTTTTTTTTGGATCAACTGTGTGCAGCACACGTAGGGGTTGCGCCTGCATGGGCTCAGCACATCCCGGGCTGAATATCAGGATGTGCGGCGTATGCATGGGCACGCCTCCCCTTCTTGCACCACATACACTACTGATGCACTCCGGTGCATTGGGATTTGTGCCAGGAACATTCCCTTTTTGAATATCGTGCCGGGGCGCATCAGTGGGTTGCGCATGGTGCAACTGTGTTGCGCCATGCACAACCCTTCTGAATATCCCACCCCAAATATTAGTTGCACCTTATTTTATTTGTACTGTAGTACCTTGCACTGAATATTGCTGTTTGCACACCTGTTGATGTTTTGTACTTTTGCACCTTATTCTATTGACTGCTCTACCTCCCCCTTCCCTGGGGCACATCTGGAAACAAGCTGTTACCAGCTGAGTATATCTTTCCTAGTAAAACATTTGAAATGAATAAATGAGCACATTTTTGGTGCAGACATCATCATACCAAGATGTACTTGAAATAGCAAATGTTTTACAACCCTTGGAGGTGTTCTAAATACAACATATGTTGTGGTATGTTACATCAGACCAAATGCCAATTCATGCTGTTGTTTTGTTTTCAGTGTATTGGGCCATGGCTACAAGAACAGAGAACATGTCCTACTTGCAGACTCCTTGTTGTTCTACCAGAGGAATTCCCAGGGCTTCCCAGCAGATTTCGTTCATAGTTTTAGGGTTCCTTCACAAAATGCTCAATTGAGCTATTGCATGATTGTTGATTTATTGATTATTTGAGTAGCTGCTTGATTCAAAAGGCATGTCCATGGGATGGGTTATTGTCAGTTAATCTCATCCTTGGATTAAGAGACACGGGCCTAATCCGAGTGTTTTATACCTCTAGTTGGATTAACAAAGCTAATCCAACCCCTAGAGTGCCTTAATGTAGCCATTAAACTAAAATGTTTTCGTTTTTTTGATTGTATTTATTTTTTATAGTTTAAATTCAGATTGTTCTGTTATACAGGAGAAATGTCATCAATTAAATGTTGGGGCAAGTTATGGTACATTTCAGAACTATTTTTGTTAAAATAAATAAGTTTTGTTTTTTTGTTTGTGGATTGATGTAATTGCTACAAATCTGCTAGTGGCTGAAGGAAGACACATGCTTTAAAACTTGGGTTAAAAGAGGTTAAGTGACTTTAGCAAATAACTGTAAAGAGGAGTTACACTTAAAATCAAGAAAATACTTGTTTTGTGTATTGCAATACAGTGGCTATACCAGCTTCCAAGAATGTGTTTTTCTGTACCATCTTGCAAACTGTCACTGTTGAGATAAGAGGAATCTGACTTGGCTACATTCCTGAAGCCACAGAAAGGAAAGGGGGAGGGGGGGAAACTGTATTTTTAAATCTTTGGAAAACATGTTAATGAAGCAGTGCAGCGAAGTCAGGTAAAACATTTGGCCCTGCCTTTTTAAGTGTAACATATTCCAGACATCTTCCAGTTTCATTTGCTGGTAAATTGTCTAGTTCTAGCAGAATTTAGGTATTCTACAAATGTTTTACATTACTTTTTTCTCAAGAAAAAAAGATGTCCACTTCATTTGACTTAGAAATAGTATTGCAAATCTGATAGGGTTAGGATAAAAAAATGATATATATTATCTATTCTTTGCAAAAAAAACTGCATTACTGCACCACTTAGGATTCAGCTTAATGCTACAAAAGCAGGGAAATGTGGCATTAGGGTTCCCAGCCCTAACTCCCCACCACCACAAGCAGCAGAAGGAAAAGACCACACAAGCAACCACAGACAGTCATCTTCTGGTAAGATAAACAACACAACTGTTTCCAGATGACACAAATACAGTAGCACTGATGTGCTATCTTCGTGGATTTGTGTCTGCACCATGCACATTGCAAGACATACACACTCACTTCTAGTTGCAGATAGAAATCCACAGTACTCAAATCACACTACTTCTGTCTTCAGAAGAACAGGCCACTGCAGCCACAGATACAGGTACAAATCCACTGTACCCAAATTACAACAGCTCTTCTGGCTGAAAAAGCATAGGCCCCTGTGGATTAGTGTTTCTGCAGCTAGAGATACACATGCACAGTGTAAGACATACACATTGACTTGTAGCTGCAGAAGTGCAGGTCCCACAGACTTCTATGATACCTAAATTACAACAGTACTGTCCTGCACACTGCCCCCCCCTCCCCACCGGCTGAGGCAGTGTGTAGGGAACTCCCAAGGGATGAGCGTCCCACTATGGAGCAAGCTAGTCAAGGAAGTGGGGAATTAGGGAAAAGGGTCATAAAAGAAGAGGGAGAAAGGGGGGACAAAAGGAAAAAGGGGAAACATCAACAGAGTGCTAACAAAATCTGGAAGGCCATGTGTGCAAATATTAGAAGTCTGGGAAATAAGGTCCCAGGCCATCATGGCGGAAGCCAGCTTGGAAGTCATGGCCATTACCAAGTCATGGTGCATGGACAACCATGACTGGGACATGGCCATACCAGGCTACACAACATTCAGGAGGGATAGGGTAGGAAGGAAAGGAGGGGGAGTGGTGCTTTATGTGAAGGATACCAAAAACAACAGAAATACAGGGAACCCAGGGGAGGGAAGAGGCGCTGTGGGTTATCCTTGAACTGAGTAATGGAGCCACTATTTGGAAAGGTGAGATCTGCAGGCCTCTGGCACAGGGGAAGAACCTAGATAAGGAAATGTTAGAAGCAACTAGCAAAATGGCTAAAAAGGGAGAGGTGTTGCTGGTGGGAACTTCAATCCACCAGATGTAGATTGGAGCTTCCCTGCAGCAGCTTCAGCTAGGAGCAAGGGCATCTTGGACTCCCTGCAGGGGGTTGTTCCTCAGGTGATTAGTCAGTGAACCCACTTATGATAGGGCAATACTGGATCTAGTGCTTACAAACAGAGACAGTGTTGCAGATGTCAAGGAGTGAAGCCATCTGGGGACCAGTAATCATTGCACAGTGTGGTTCAACATAAGAATGGCTGCAGAATCCAACCACACAATGGTGGGAGTCCTGGACTTCAGAAATGCTGACTTTATAAAGATGTGTGAATGCCTCAGGAATGACCTGACAGGGGAGAGGACCTGGAGGGGTGGAGGAAAAGTGGGCCAAACTAAAAGAAGGCATAGTGAAGGCAACAAACCTATGTGTCAAACAGGTAAGTAAAATATAGAGCAGACTGCTATTGTTTACAAAAGAGGTAGCAGAAAAGATAAATGCTGTAAATAGCACTCAGAAGGTATAAGGGGGCCCAGAGGGTGGAGGATAGGAAACTGTATCTGGTAAAACAAAGGGAGGCAGGCAAAGCAGTAAAGAGCGTAACAGTGCAAACTGACGAAAGAATAGCTTAGGGAGTATCAAAAAAGACAAGACATTTTTCAGATACAGTATGTTAGTGAGAAAAGGAAGGCAAAGGGAGGAATTGTCTGGTTAAAGGGGGAAGGGTGATTGTATGGAGGGGATCAAGAAAAGGCAAACATCCTGAGCAAACACTTCTGCTCAGTATTCACAGTAGGGGGGGGGAGGGACCTCGAAAAGGCACCAGGTGCTATGAGGGGAGGAAAGTGGACGCCAGTCCTTTTTCTGAGGAAAAAGTCCAGAACGCACTTGCTAACCTAAAAATAGACAAAGCTTTGGGGCGGTCCATCCAAGGGTGTTAAGGGAGCTCATAGAGGTATTAGCTGCACCTCTGATAGACCTACTTAACAGATTACTGGAGACTGGCGTGGTCCTGGGGGACTAGAGAAGGGCAGAGGTAGTCCTGCTTCACAGCAGGGGTAGCAAGGAGGAGGCTTGCAATTATAGGCCTGTCAGCCTGACATTTGTGGTGGGTAAGTTAATGGAAATACTACTGAAGGAAAGGATTGTGGAATATATTGTATCCAGTGGATTACAGGATCCAAGGTAGCATGGTTTTATATGGGGAAGGTCATACTAAACAAATCTGATAGATTTATTTGATTCGGTGACCAAAGAGTTGGATCAGGGAAGGGCGGTGAACATGGCCTACCTGGATTTCAGCAAGGCTTTCAACACCATTCCAAATAGGAGACTGGTAAGCAAGTTAGAGAGTTGGGGGTGGGTACAGTGTAAGCCACTTATAATGGATGCATCTGTGTAAGCAGATTTTGGCCATTATTGGGAGTGGGCGCTGTTATCAAAGGCAATTTTTGTTTAGTAAAACAATGCGCAGGGACTGTGCTAGCCATCTTTATGTGAACTGCCAAGCGACGTAATGATACATCACATAGGCGAAAGGGCTTTAAAAGGGAAGAGACGTTTAATACTGAGATAGCATACTCAGAACAAGCTGCAGTTTTGCAGAAAGGGAGAGACATTTAATACTGTACTAAGATGGCATACTCAGAACAAGCTGCAGTTTTGCAGAAAGGGAGAGACATTTAATACTGGAAATAGAAGGCAAAGGGAGGACGGAGCTCTTCCTGTAAGTAATGTTTAAAATTAGGGACAGACCCACCTCTTCTGATTTTATTCATAACCCAGGAAATGTAGTTTGGCAGTAAGAGGCTACCTCCTGCCTGACACCTAATAGTACTGCAGCCAGGACTGATTAACATCTAGTTAATGTTATGCACATGTTCTATTTTGGGCAGATTAGCTACTGTTGTTAATTCACACTTCGGCATGCAGAACTTTGAATCCATTGTGCTCTGTTGAGCTGACACGAACTACTGTACAGTAGCAGCTAATTTGCCCAAAATAGAAGGTGGGCATAGATCGCTATAACCAGCAGTTTTAAAATTCAATCCTATGGATTGGGCAAATGGAAAAGGAAATCTGCCCCCCCAAAAATTACTGCCCGTTTAAACTGCGGGCAGTGTAAGTGGTAGGGACTGTAATAAGGTAGTAACCTGGGTTAAAAAAAATAGTGGACAGGACACAGAGAGTAATAGTAAATGGAGTTCACTCTAAGGAAGGGAGGGTAATCAGTGGGGTACCTCAGGGATCAATGCTAGGACCGGTCCTCTTCATTGTCTTCATAAGTGACAGCAGAGGAGCTGGAAGGAAAGGTCTGCCTCTTTGCAGATGACACAAAGATGTTCAACAGTCTGGACACTCGGGGAGGGGTGAAGAATTGATAGGGATCTGAAAAGACTGGAGGAGTAGTCAAGGGTATGGCAGCTGGGTTTTAATGCCGAAAAGTGCAAAATAATGCACTTGGGGCATAGATACCCAGGAGCAGAGTACAGAATGGGCGGAGTGATACAAAGATCAAATAGGAAGGAGACCTAAGAGTAATCATATCGGATGACCTAAAGGTGGCCAGGCAGTGTGACAAGGCAGTCAGAAGGGTGAGTGGGATGCTGGGTTGCATAGGAAGGAGTATTGCCAGCAGGAGGAGAAAGGTATTGCTGCCCCATGTAGATCGCTGGTAAGACCTCACTTTGAGTACTGTGTCCAGTTCTGGAGACTACATCTCAGGAAGGATATAGACAGAGAAAAGCGTTCCAATGGAGGGCTACCACCATGGTGCAGGGTCTGCATCAAAAGCCTTACCAGGAGAGGATAAGGAGCTCAGCCTGGAGGAGAGGAGGGAGAGGGGATAGGATAGAGACCTTTAAATACCTAACGGGTTAATAAAGTGCAGGAGGGGAGAATTTTTCAGAGAAAAATGTGCTGTAGAACAAGGGGCATACAATGAAGCTGGAGAGGGATATATTCGGGAAAAATGTGAGGAAGTATTTCACAGAAAGAGTGGTAGATTCCTAGAACCACCTTCCAGCAGAAGTAGTGGGGGCAGAAACAGTGGAGGGGTTCAAAATGCCTGGGATATGCACAGGGGAATTGTAGGGGTAAGGAAGGGTGGGGAAGAGATGGCGCTATAGATTGAGTGAGGTCTGCAACAAAAAATGAAGGTTTAAAAGAAATTATAAAATTGGCAGACTAGGGCCCAGCAGCCCTTATCTGCCATCACATTCTATGTTGCTGTGTTTCTGCTGTAAGACATACACACCCATTATTAACTGCTGATACAAATCTAGGCTACCGAAATTACAACACAACTTCTGTCTTTATACCTGCTTTTTGCTGCAGAAGCTCTGGTCCCTGTGGTGCCTGCACTTTTGCTGCAGCAGATACAAATCCACAAAGTTAGCACATCAGTGCTACTTTATTTGTGCAATCTGGAAACAGTTGTATATTGTTTGCCTTACCTGATGATGGCTGTCTGTGGCTGATTGTGGTCTTGTCCTTCTGTTACGGGGGGGGGGGGTAGTGTTGGGAAACCTAATGCCATATTGCCGTACTTCTGTGGCACTAAGCTGAACTCTAACTGGTGCATTTATGCAGGTTTTTTTTTGCAATGAATTTCCTGTCTTTTTGAGAACACCAATAAACTGAAATCACAACAGTACTACCAGCTGCCAATATGCATTCACAGTGCAAGAAATACACAGCTGCTTCTGTGTCCAAAGATAGAAACAGTACTTCAAAAGAAAAGGGTAAAAACAATAGCAGTATGTAACCAAAATATTAAACTTACTAAAGTCTTGAACATATCAGTGTGCCAGTTTGTGTGCAAACTCATTAAACTTAATAGAAACAGTTACCAACCCCACCCTCTAGATATAGTGAATACCGTTTTGTTTTCATCATTTCCTTAACTTGTGTTGTTTTGTTCTTGCATAAATTGTTCCTAACTATCCAACTGAGTGTGGGTGTTCTTTGAAAAACCATTGATGTTATCTATGTCGCTCAGACCCCCAAATAATAAAAAAATAATCTGCAGGGATGGAGTCTGCACCAGTCTTGAAGCTGGCTACCAATGGAATCCATCCAGGAACCCCCACCCCTCAAAATAAAGACATCATTTCACAGAGATGAAGTCCTCAATAGTCTTCAAGAAGGTCAGCAGTGTACAGCCCAAAGACAGCTTCACTACAGAAGCAGTCAGTCATAACCTCGCTTCTTATCCTGGGCTTAGACTAGGGCTGCACCATGTGGCAGTAAATCCCACAGCTGTGAGGAAAAGGAAAAACAGTACTGTACTTGCCTTAGAAAAAAAAATGTGATCATAAACATAAAAAAAGAGACTTATGTTTGAATGTATATCATTTATTTTTTTATCCAAACAGGGTTTTTTATCTCCTTTAAAGGAGATAGGAAAAATAATTGACTAAATCAGCTATTAAATGACCAGTTATAGAGTTTGAGTGTCATCCACTTATCCAGTCCTCTTGGTTAATGGTTCACCTGTCTGTGACCTTCCTTCGGTAGCTGCTCACTTCAGTGAGTGCTTCTCTACTTGTCCTCTCCCTTCTTCCCCCTCCTGGCTCCTATCCTCTCCCACCCTCCTCTCTACCCCACCCTTCCCTGGGTTTTCATTCTCTCTCTCCCCTTCCCCATTACTACTCAGGAAATCCTTGCCCTTTCCTCTCTCAACATATTTAAATCTAACCCTGATAGTCTGGATCTTAAACTTCTCCACCTTTCAGCTCCTGCCATTGCCTCCCCCATTACTCACCTCAACCTCTCCCTCTGTGCTGTTCCTCAGTCATGGAAGAGTGCCAGAGTTCTCCCCCTTCATAAAGGGAGTGACCCCTCCCCTGCTCGCAACTTCCATCCTATCTCCCTCCTCCTTCTCTTGCAAAGTTGCAAGAGAAACTTATCTATTCTAGGCTTACTGACTTCTCTACTTATCCAGCTTCCTCTCTCCTTTCCAGTCTAGTTTCTGTAAGCACTGTCACAAACTCACTCAGTAGGTCAGCCCTTTACTCCCAACGTGCCAACCTCTGAATGTAGAATTGTGAACAGAATAAGGTAATCCTCTTGTCTGTTTTGTGGGTTCGAGTCACCTTTGTTCCAAGTTCTGGAGGGATTCAAACTGATAACATCTTGTTAGCGTACCCAGTTGTCAAGCTCAGATAATTCTGTTTTCGGAGGGGGGGCCAGATATCTTTGCCTACAGGCACCTAACCAGGTATTACAAAATGAACCCTTAGAACTCTATGCAAGACCTAGAGAACTCTGACCTCTTTCCCAGTTTGGTACCACAATAAGCTCATGCACAGTGTCAACTATAACCATCTACGCTTCACTTATATAAAAAGATGTTTCAAGGCAAACCAGGCAGTTTCTGTTTTTAAAATATTTCTTTACTTTAAAATAGGTAAAAAAATAGGAAAACAGTAAATACAGAACAAGATATCCCAACACATACCGTCTTAAAAACAAAATAGGTTTAAAAGTGAAAATTCCTACAACCCATACACTCAGACTGGCCTTATCTAATGTTTCCTTACTTCTTAATCTTTCAGTACTTTGATGTTCCTCTCTCTCTCAGTCAGAAAATGAATGTCTATGTGAGGTCTGCTCAGTATACTTAAAAGCAGTCTTGAGCCGGCCTTCTCTCTGAGGTCACCTAACTCCGCCTTGGTGTATTAAAATTGATATTTTGTAACACAGGATGTCCTAATAAGATATTTTAACAAAATAGGTGGCTTCAGTGAATCTCCTTTCTTCATGTGATTTCCCCCAACCCAGTCTGTGATCTGCTTCACACAGACATCAAACTCTCTTTGATGTAAATCACTGGATACCCCAAGCAAAATGCATATTGGACTTCCCCATTTAGTCTGGGACCTGCTTCACACAGACATCAAAGTATCTTTGATGTAATTCACTGGATACCCCAAACACATGCATATTCCCCTTTCCTCATGACACCTAGTGCAAATCAAAGGATTTCCCTGAGGGCATTATAAAATGGATATATTGGTTCCTGGCTTCAAAATAAATTGGCAAGGTAATTGCATCTCAGATATCTGTAGTTTAACCTATGCCCTGTCCTTTGAACTTATGCCGAGGGGGTTTCGATGTGTCAGTTTCAGCAAGACTGTAGTTTCTCCTGACAGACGCTCCCTTACATATTTTATATTGCAGAAGAAATATATTGTAATCAGAACCAGCTGTCCATGTGCCACGAGCACCACTCCACTGTCTCCTCCCTGCTGTGTATCACTGACTCTATCCTCAATGAGATGGATCGGGGCACATCATGGTGGCCATTTTCATCAACCTGGCCAAAGCCTTTGACTCAGTGGCCCATCCTCCTCCTGGACAAACTGAGCTCTGCCAGTCTGTTAGCTCCCGCTGTTGAGTGGTTCCATTTCTACCTCATTGGCTGTCAACAATCAGTACAGGTAAGAGGTGGCCTGTCCCCTCCCCTACCCATCCAGGTTGGGGTCCCAGTGGACTCCATCCTGGGTCTCATCCTCTTCTCCATTTTGCTGAATGACCTCCCCTCCACCTGTATTAATTTGCATATTCACATGTATGCAAATTACACAGTTATCAACACCTCTGGTCCCTCAACCACAGCAGCTGAAGGCTTGCTCCAGCAAAACTTCCACAGTGTCCTTGTCTAGTTACATGCCAGCTAACTCTGAGTGAACACTAAAAAATCAGTGCCCATTACTTTTGGCACCAACCAGAAATTCTCCAGATTCTCTCCCCTCCCTGTCTTCTCCACCATGGATGGCACCCCCTCAAAGTGGTCTCTTCCTTCACACATTTCAGTATGTAGCTAGATAGTAGGCTTGCCCTCTCTGCCCACACTGATGCCATCCACTCCAAGCTCCACCCCAAACTCTGTGCCTTATACCACAATAAAGAGTGCTTGCCTCCCCAGGTCCACAGAGAATTTGTTACCAGAATGGTGCTCCCGGTCTTCAACTATGCAGATGTGTTCTACAACAAAGTCCCCTCCATTTCCCTAGCCAGACTGTACATCCTCTGCAACACCTTTTAATGCTTTTCTACAACTCTCCCATGAACTCACCACTACTACCTCTTCTCCCTAGCCATTCTTCCCCTACTTTCAAGTCTCCAGTCCCACAGTGCCTTTCATCTCCAAATACTGTTTTGGGTCCCAGCCCTCTTATCTGTCCTCACTCCACTCTCCCATTCCATCTGCCTCATACTCCCTCCACTCCAGGGATCCTCGCACCATATCCTTTCCCCACCGTCACTCCTCTGCTGGGCAGTCAGACTTCTCCTATTGCCTTCATTCCCTCTCGAACTTGCTCCCCTCCTCTCTCTTTCTCTCCCTCACCCCATCTCCCTAGGCACCAGCTAAAATTCATCACTGACTTTTGTCAGCCCTCTCCCTGATCCTATACTGTTGGAGCCCCTACCATCCCTCATGTTGGGCCTTATCCTTGATTCTACCTCTGCTTGTATCAGGCTCCTTCCTGTTCTACATCTGCACTGCCATTGTTCCACCTGCTTTGGTCTTTTTACACATCAAAGACACTCATTGTACATTTGCTTAGTTCTGTTTACTTTTTATATGTACTTGTACCATGTTAAATTGTACTCTGTTTCACTTTGTACCAATCATTGATACTGTGTATGCTTTTTATTGTATTTCCCATTCCCTGTCCCTTAGGTCACACCTGGAAACAAGCCCTGGCTCAGAGTGCCTTTCACAGTTACCAATTTTCAAATAAATAAATAAACATTTAATAGTAATAGTATGTTGTACCTGTCAATTATTTATGTTTTTTATATCTGAATCAGTAACTAAAATTGCAAAACGGCTGTCTGGGTGTTTTTTTTTGTCTTTTCATTTTTCATTTTGCACTGCATGCTACAGTTCTGCACAATATTACTGCTGATTTTAGTCCTTTGTTCAACAGTTCCTGTATCATCTAGTACAGAGGAACCTGCTTATAACAGATACATCTGTGCAGCCTGTTGTCCGTTAAAGCAGTTATCCATAATATCTTAAAGTAAAAAAAAAAACAAGCCCACCCAGTAGATGTCACTACAGAAACACAGTACAGTCAATAGCTTCTCAAGTAACACAGTAAATAAAACAGTGTACTCAGCAGTTAATAGCAGTAAATAAAATGTAGTAGTATACCTTACTTTTTTAAAAGGGATCAGGTCATGCGCATAGATTCACCGATGATCATGGAGACAGGATACCAGCAAGATACAGTACTGGCAAGAGCCATGAGGTAAAAAAAAATAAATTGTACAGTAGAAGGGGAAACATGGCAGTCTGATTGTTTAATCTAGGGCTTACAGACCGGGACAAGGAAACACGATGCAGCCATGGTCGTGAAGGAGGCAGTTTCTGCACTTCCTCTGCATCAGTGGAGTGAGCAATGAGATTAAAAAAAGAGGGTGATGCAGTGTTTAGGGACTAGGGCATGGAGATAAGCTGCAGAGTTTATTAGGACCTAACCCTGAAACTAAGAGACCAGTCAGTCTAAGAGTAGATGGGAACCAGGACCTGAGAAGAGAAAATACGGATCAGTCAGCCTAAGGGAGTAAATCAGAATGAAGACCTGGGAAAAGAAAATACAAACTAGTAGTGTTGCTCAGGTAGTGTTTGTGGATGCTACCAATATCTGCCAGTTAGTGCTGGTATCCTATCTAGGATCCTACCAGAA
This sequence comes from Neoceratodus forsteri, assembly GCA_016271365.2. NCBI lineage: Eukaryota > Metazoa > Chordata > Ceratodontiformes > Ceratodontidae > Neoceratodus > Neoceratodus forsteri. The sequence continues at coordinate 184,948,273 of CM057459.1, read as the reverse complement.
ATCCTATCAAAGACAGATGTAGGATCCAGGGTCAGACAATGATGGATCCTAAGTCACTTAGGATACAGGGTGAGATAACAATGGATCCTAGGTCAGATCCAGGGATCGTAGGTCAGATAGGATCTCAGCTCAGACAGCGATGAATTCTATGTCAGATCCAGGGATCCTAGATCAGATAGGATCCAAGCTGGATCTGTTGCCAGGATCCACAATGTTTGTTGCTAGAATCCACAGGATCCACAACATTTGTAGGGTCCATGTGCTGGATCCTATAGGATAGGATCCATGGTCAGTTAGCATTGCTATCCTACCACAGTAACTATCTGTCCAAATTGGAGGTATTTGTTGGTATTCTAGTTTCTAGGACACTATTTGAGCAACACTATGAACTAGTCAGCCCAAGAACGTAGAGCAGGACCGGGACTTGAAGAGAAAAAATACAGACCAGTCAGCCTGAGGAGGGAAACTGTAGACTCAAGAACATTAGAAATGGTTAGTATTTTAAATTAACACTTTTGTAAGGTCTTCACAGAGCCAAAATCTAAATAAATTATTAAAGACACCACTGTTGCTACGGACATAACCTTCTTATTAAAAGAAATGGGAAATAAACTGGATTTAGTCAAAATTGGTACATCACAAGGACCTGATGATATTACTGGAGGCATGATTGACCTCATGAAAGAGCATTTAATAATTCTTCTAAAAAATCATTTATGATGAAAGTATCAAAGCAGAGCAACCACCTGAAGACTGGAAAATGGCTAATATAACACCTGTTTTTGAAAAGGGGTCAACAAATGATGTAGATAATTATCGTCCCGTAAGCCTAACCCCAATACTGGGTAAAATCATGAAGAGTTTGATTAAAGATAAGTTCTTTGTTGAACAAAAAACTTAGATATGAATCAGCATTGTTTCACCAAAGGACATTCAGTTTCAACAAACCTAAGTTTTTATGAACAGATAAGCAAATGTTTAGATCAAGGGTCTTCATGTGATGTTGCCTTTCTAGACTTCCAGAAGGCCTTTGATTCAGTACCTCATTGGGCCTAGTGTGAAAAAATTGACAACATGAAGTATTGGATAAAAAATTGGCTTGTGGGTTGCTGGTTCTGGATGGATGTTACTCAACATCTAAGTCAGTCACCAGTGGAGTCCCTCACAGTTCAGTTTTGGCACCTATGGTATTCCAGCTGTTCATAGCTGACCTCTCCAACAATCTACACAGTTGGTAGTAAATGACTACAAAATAGGAGGTCCCTGTAATTCTGTATCAGACATCACAAACATTTAGGAAGATCTAAACACTCTATCTGAATGGGTGAAATCTTGGGGAATGACCTTCAATAATAAGAAATGTAGTGTACTGCATTTTGGATTGAGAAATCCGAAACACAATTGTACCCTTGGAGGAGAAACACTAAAACAATCAGCTGAGGTAAGAGACTTGGGTGCTGCTGTTGATGGTAATTTAACTTTTAGTAACCAGATATCTAAAATGATTAATAAGTCAAATAAAACATGGTGGGCTATCAGAGGAAATATTAGATCAAAAGAACCTTCTATTTTACTAGCCCTATATAGAGCATATGTTCACCCACATCTCGATTTCTGCTCACAGTTGTGGAACCCATACAAAATTAATGAGAAACATAGGATCGAGAGGGTACAACAACAAACAGCTAAGCATATGAAGGGGTTGAGAAATATGAATTATAACAGTAGACTTCAATTCCTTAAACTGATGTCCTTGGAAACAAGAAGAGTTCACGGAGATTTGTTGAGTGTTTGGGATATCATAAGAGACCAACAACTTATGTCAGCTATTGGCTTGAACTTTAAGCAAATTACTGTAGATACTGCGGGCATCCTTTGCAGCTGTCAAAGCCAAGGTTTAACACAGTTAAACATGGGAATTCATTTTCATTAAGAGTGGTATGACCTTGGAATTATTGCCCTTTAAAGTAGTCATCAGTGATACCAAATCTTTCAAATATAGACTCGACCGTTGGTTACTGGCAGGAAGTAACTAATTCAACAGACGCTATCGTGTGCTATGCCTTCTGCTACTTGCAGTGACCTTAGTGAACCTTAATAAACCCATTTCCTTATTTGGGGGGTTTTAAAAAAAAGAGCACTTGGGGCTAAACAGACCCCTGCAGCAGCAGAGAAAGTTTACACAAGCAGTATGATTTTGATGCCTGCTAAGTCGACGTTTTGCTCCTCTCCTCTGCTTAGCCATTTATCCTTTGCGGTAAAGAGAAACATTTCTGGCATTTAAAAAACATTTTAAAACAGAGAGTTCTTCAGGGCTAAAGAGAATCACATGCAGCGGATTTTAAATTAGACCCATCACAGCAGTGAAAGAGTTCATGCAAGTAGCATGATTTTGATCAACACTGGGTTGGGATTCAACTCCTTTCCTCTGCTCTGTTCAGCCATTCACCCTTTGGGGGTACATATATGCATTTCTGGTACTTTAAAAACACTTTAAAAGAGAAAAAAACATTGGGGCTAAGACAGACCCACGAGTAGTGGGATTTAAATCGGACCTACTGCAGATGTTCATCCCGAAGAGCAAAATGGTTCACGGATTTTGATCCTTAAATGAATAAAAACCATACACAGAACAACAAAGAGAAAGCTTTATTGAACTAACAAATGGCACCTGATTTAATTTCCTGTCTCCTCAAGATTTTATGTGCCAACTGAAAATTCTTTCTAGTCACAGCACTTTATGTGCAACCAGAGATTTCTTGGCTCAGTTTATGACCCAGAAATTATCCCCCTTGCTAAAAATTCTTGTCCCCCATATTTTTTGGGATGCCATTTCTGAGCAAAACAAACTCCAGAATCTAACAAAATGGGTCCTGTTTATCTGGCACTGGGTCCAAAGAGTGCCAACAACAATGGTGTCAGCAAGGAGCATGCTGTAAAAATAGCGCCGTTTTTGTTTTTGCAGGGGCACATCCCATCTATAGGATTCTCACTCTGAGGGGGAGCAGATCCCAGAGAAAGTTAAAATTTGTGAGGCTGAGGTATACTGTTTCCACGGCCCCTGGTAAAAAAAATAAATTAAGTCCCAATGCTGGCAAAAGTTGGAAGACCTGGATTAGAACCTTGGTCTCCATTGTCACTGGCCAAGTTGCTCCATGCCTCAGCCCTCCACACCACAGAAGCAGCTTGGCCAGCCTCTTGTTCCTTGCAGCCCATGTCCTTTTACAGGACCATGGATAGCAACCAGGGGAGTGCTTACAGCAAGCGCTATAAAACCCCACTCGCTGTCCATGTGAGCACTTACCAGACTAGTACCATATAGTGTGGTGCTATTCTGGTAGTGCTTACTTAACTGAATACTGTTTATCTAGGTTTGGGTGTTTGTCTTATGAAAATACATCATTTTTATGTATTTTCTAATAAAAAAAGCAAGATGTTGGACATCATAACTTACAAGTTTATTTCTTGCAACCTAAAAATAGCTCACAAAAGAATAATTTTTGGGTCATATCAGAAAGTTATCCTAAAACCCTACTTAGCATACTCAGAAGCCACATTTCAAAACCTTATGACTTTAAAACCAATTCATATTTTTCCATGAACCCTTCAAAAGTCACACCCCTGGCACAATCCCCTTCTGCTGTGAAAGTTTTGGAACAAAATTCCAAATTGTCATTGCTGCATTTGCGAGCAAAAATAGCCAGAGAGTGTGTTTTTTAAATTTTTTGACGTTTCCACATCTCAGAATCTGGATAAGCCTCCATCATGAAACCTTCCATGTCTTGATAACTTGCCACCCAGATCATGCATGTAACATTTTGTGCAGTTTTGTCAAATGCAGCTGCAATTTTGTCAAACGCAGCCAAAGTTATCAAAATGAAAATATTTGAGTCTAACATTGACCATCCTGTTCAGCCCTAGCTATACTTACACTCTGCAGTTCTGCAGGCAGGCAAACTCTTCCAGGGGTCAGACGGGTCATGTGTGAAGAAGGCTATGATTCCAATATCTCAGAAAAAAAAGAAATTGTTTGCAAAAAACTGTGGTAATGCAACAGTTGGGGTTCATCTTCCCACCACGAGTAGGTAAATGTGGCATTAGGGTTTCAAAGCTTAACTCACAGCCCCCCAAGCAGCAAAAAGACAAGACCACACAAGCAATCACATCCAGCCATCATCAGATAAGACAAACAATATACAACTGTTTGCAGATGACACAAATGCAATAGCAATAATGCGTGCTACCTTTGTGGATTTGTATCTGTGGTATGCATACTGCAAGGCAAACACATTCACTTCTAGCTGCAGATAGAAATCCATGATACTGAAATCAACAACACTGCTTCTACATGCAGACATGCAGGCCCCTGCAGCCACAGATACAAATCCACAATACCCAAATGACGAGTTATTTTGTCTGCAGAAGCACCAGCTCCTATGGGGCCAGGGCTTCTGTAGCCACAGATACTCATCTACACTGTCAGACATACACATCATTCTGTCTGCAGACGCATAGGGGCTCTTTCTGCAACTGCATTTGTAAAACATTAGCACTGACCTCTGGCTGCAGAAGTGAAGACCCCACAAAATCCATGATACCAAACTTGCAACAGTACTTCTGTCTGCACCTCTTCAACAACTTGTGCAAGACATACACATCAACTTCTGGCTGCAGAAGCATAGGCTCCTGTGTGATCTGCACTTATACAGATGTATATGGAAAACCATGATATCCACATTGCAGTAGTACTTATGTCTGCAGCCAAAGATATTCATGTACACTGTAAGACATACACACAAATGTGGCGGTAGAAGCACAGGCTTCTGTGGTACATGTGCTTTTGCAGCCACAAATACAAATCCAATGAAAGTGGCACATCAGTGCTACTGCATTTTTGTCATCTGTAAACAGTTGTATGTTGCTTGTTTACCTCTTGATGGCTATATATGGTTGCTTGTGTGGTCTTGTCCTTTTGTCCTTAAATATGCATTACAGTCCCCACCACTTATAGTGCCCACGCTTTATGTGGGCAATCGCTTTTGGCGGGCAAATTCCTGTTTCCACTTGCCCACTACTTTGACTGCAATGTAAAAATTGCTGGTTATAGCGATCTATGCCCGACTTCTATTGCGGGCAGATTAGCTGCTAAAGTTCAGCATGCTGAAATGTGAATTAACTTTCTAACAGCTAATCTGCCCAAAATAGAAGGCGGGCATACAGCACTAACTAACCACTAATTGGTACTGTACCAGCTTAATGTAGTGGCAGACTGGCAGTGAACGGAAGAAGCGATCTGTCCCGAAGAAGGGATATGATTATGTTAGTTTGCTGCCCCATGTGGTGCTGGGTTGATTTCCTGAGTCCCTTTATGCCATGGCAGTTATGGAATAGCGATAGTGAAGGGAACCACCCATTGTGCTGCTGTAAAGAGAGGATCCGTCCAGTGAAAGCTGCTGTGATTTTGTGTGGAGGGCAGCATGAAGCGGCAGTGACGGGAGCACGGGAACAGACAAGGTGAGTGCAGTAAACTAACAGACATAGCAGACCAAGTCCAACTCCTAACTGGGGAGAGGGAATAAATATACAGTACATATGAGTTCCTCTGGAGGGATTTTATGTAGCAGCAGCAAAGTGTAAAAATAATCATTTTCAGTTTCTGTGACCTGTCCTTATAACGGGCAGAATCTGCATACACAGATGTGCCCATTATAAGCGGCTTTGACTTTACCTGAGTAATGTATATTTATTGTATATTTGTTATTGTCCTGTATGAGTTTACTTATGTGTATTATTAGTGTCAGTGGCTCAGTAGGTAGCACACTCGCCTCTGAAGCTGGGAGATCAGAGGGCTGTGGGTTCAGTTCCCACATCTGCCACTTGGGTTAATATCCCAGTTCTGACACTGTAGTGCAACATGAGAGGGGTGCTAAACTTCTGAGGTGCCATCTTTTGGATGAGACATTAAACCAAGGTCCCATCTGCCTGGATTGGTGGTAGTTCAGGTGGATGTTAAATCTCCCATGGCACTTATCGGAAACTGTAGGGGAATTGTTTATTGCAGAAACCAAAAAACATCAACACAATTTCACAGAGAAAATTAGAAAAGCTCTTTACAAAAAAAACTGAAAAAACAAAATAATCTGTACAATCATTTAGAGAAAAAGGGACAAACACCATCAAATCCAATAAACATGTTTCCAATATTCATGAAACAAATGGACCATCAAATGATGTGATTCAGAGTCTTTTTAAGTTTGTAATGCCTATTTGATGTGATGTAGGACAACTGCAGTATCAGTATGTTGTAAGGAAAATAAACATCTTGCCTGCCACATATAAAACTTAACACAGGCAAAAAATCACAGAAAGGGTACTTGGATGATGTCTGGAAAAAAACGGAATAATCCCCAAGAACCAAACATTCATATGAGACATGACAAGAGGAACCTCACCCCCATTTGGTAAGCAAAACAGACCAAAATTGACAGGCATAATGACATGTAAAATAAAAGTGAGTCAAAGTTTCTTCCAAGCCAGCACATTCAACATGAATATAGTGTCTCTCAGAAACAGCTTTATGCTTTAGGTTTCCCTTGACCCCCAATCTACCATGACAACTGAGCCATGTCACATCCCACATCTGGTCAGGTATCCTTCTGTCTGCAAGAACTTTTAAAGCTAAAGGTACCTTAGTAGGAAAACACCTAGGAAAATCCACCTGGACTAAAAAATTAGAGGACATAATTCTAATATATAAACCCTTTCCGGAGAGCCGATGAACCTCACTGTGAGCCAGGTGCCCCTGACGTAACTTAACAGCTACTAAATGGAGAAATGAAGGTGCCCCATAATTAGACTTAACAATAGGTGCCTCAGTCGACCATCACGTCAGATAATCCTTGAGCAAAAAAAAGTCCATAAGTCCCAAGAATGGGACTGATACTGTATGAATTCTTTAAATGTCGATTTAAGAAAAAAAGAAAAGTAAAAAACTAATGGATTTATCATACCAAGTCCGCTGGTCTTAATCGGTAAATACGTAAAATCATGCTTGACCAGGTTCAATCGGCTCCCCCATAACATCTGAAAAAAGATACTATAAAGACAAGTTTCATAATGTCTGGGCAAAGGAAACACTGAACTTAAATATAAGAATAAAGGTAAGAGAAATTTTTTAACAATCAAAACATGTTTCCTTTTAGAAAAAGTCCAGGACTTCCATAAGTGAACCTTACCCTTGCCTAATTCAATGCGTGGTTTCCAATTAAGGTCAGCCAGATTGCCAGTCCCAAGAAAACAACCCAATATTTTAATCGGGCCCAATGAAATAGCAATTTGTCCAATAGAAGGTTCAAAAGGTCCCTCCCCCCAAAAAATTCCTGCGCTTTTATCACAATTTATTGAAGTCCCTGAAATAGAGCCAAACTGTGCTAATATAGACAGAGTGAAAAGACCTGAAGCAGAATCTCATAACATAAGACATTTGTCATCAGCATAAACAGTCAATATATGAGGAGGAACATCTAAGGTAGGCATCAGACCCAGGATATGCGGATGATGAAGAAGTTCCCAAATTAAAGGGTCCAACACATAAGTAAATTGTAAAGGGCTAAGTGGACATCCCTGGCAAACCCCTCTACAAAAATCAATCCCATCCCCCAAAATACCATTAACCAGGGGAAAGTTTTGAACGTCATCATACAGAAGCCCCATCCAAGTTCTAAGCCTATTAGAAAACCCATATTTCTGTAGAACTTGAAATAAAAAACCATGGGAAGCCTTATCAAATGCCTTAGCCTGATCCAAAGAAAGTAAACGTCCCGTCAACTTCCCCAGTCAACTACACTCACAAATATTTTGTAATAGGGTCAAATTCTGGTGAACATGCCTACCAGGGATAGAACATGTTTGGACAGGATGTATCAGGGAGGGAGCGAGACTTTGAAGCCGATGACACAAGATGGCAGAAAATAGCCTGTAATCTGTATTTAGCAAACAAATTGGTCGCCAATTCCCAATAATGTGTTTATTACCTTTTTTAAACAAAAAAATGTTCAAGGCATCTGAAAATCCCGTAGGTAAAGCAGTAGTGGTAAGGATTTTATTAAAAACCTGTGTCAAAATACTGCTCATATCGTCCAGAAAAAATGTATATAATTCATTTATAAGGCCATCTGGACTGGGTGATATTCCAGTTTTTAAATGTTGATCTCCAACCTGACATCATCCTGGGTTATGGGCGTATCAATGGTTTGAGAATCAGTAGGTGATACAGTGGGCGGCTGAAAGGAAAACAGCTCGTGCCAAGTACTCGTGGGTTGAAAGGCCTGACCATGTTGAGCCTTCAAAAAGTGCTGAACAATGTTCAACATCTCTATATCAGTAGTTTTCAAAACACCCATAGTATCATAAAGGCCAATCATAAGCTTTTTATCTAAAGCTTGTTTACAGGTTGAAAAAGGGTCCGAAACAGGTGATGACTTTAATCCATAAGACAAGCCATCATGTATACGGCAAGCCTTCCCATAATGAAACTGTCTTATTTTTAAGTATAGCAATTTGTTCTTGGATCCGAACATCGGAAGAAGTGGGAAGGGATATTAATTTATAAAATTGGAACCGATGGCCTAAATAAGAAATATAATCCTCAGTTTGAGTAGTTGTGTTAAAGAGAGTGCAAGTTTGTTTAAACTCAAGCTTGGTTTCCATCCACCAATCTCCCCAGGAGTCATACAACCCAGAAACTGATCGCCGTCGGTCAAATACCTGAGACAAAGCAGACTGAAACCGCTCTTGAGACATTAATATAGGGTTTAGCTTCCATCTTACAGGAATGGCAGGAAAACGAGGTGGGATACTGGAAAGTGAAAAGCATAACAGCAACAACATGTGATCTGAAAATTTACAAGGGCAATGCAAAAACAAAATCAATCCTTGTAGCAAAATTGCTGCATCTCTAAGTAGGCCCAGGATCTGAATAAAGCACTTTATAAACATCTGCTAAAGAGGCTTTCAAAATTATGTTTTGTAGAGCATGGGAAACACAATATACCTTTTGTTGTAACTGGTCTTTAAATTTCATCTAGGCTGCAATTAAATCCCCATGTAATGTGTCTGGGAAAAGAGATATTGTTCGATGTCACTGAAAAGATCTATCCTGGCTGATTTAACCTGGGAGCATTAATGTTTATGAGACAAAGGGAATAACCTTTGTACAAACAATCCAGGAGCAAAGCTCTACCAGGAACCAAATCCACCAGTCTGAGAACTTGTACAGTGGTATGATAAAAATGTATGCCAACCCCATATGCAGCATCGGGACCATAGGACCAGAATGAAGGCCCATGGCTCCACAACTTCTTTGTATAATTTACATCAGACAAAGAAGTAAAGCGTGTCTCCTGCAAGAACAGAATATCTGCAGTTAAGGACTTACAAAAATATAGAAGCCCAAGACGCTTCCTTGAATTCTTAATACTACAAGTATTTAGGGAAACTACAGTTAGAGAAGCCAGGGAATCAGAATAAAGTTTGTCCTTTTTACGCTTTCTACCTGACTTTTTCTTTGACTCCAATAAGTCAGGTCCCCCTTCATCGCTGCATTCCATACCTGAAAGAGCCCCATATTTAACTGATATATCAGATCCAGAATCCCCATCTTGGTCCTGCAGCACCTGGAAAGAGTTGTGTGTAGGAGGGATAGTTGGTTTAATAAGCATTTTAGTATGAGATCTTGTCACTCGTCTTGGGTGGGGTTTCTGAAACTCCGGGTCTGGGGGAATGGGGGGGCAGGAGTGGAAGAAAGTGTACCAGGATGTAAAATCCCTGAGGCCACAGGGAGCTGCGGAGTTTGAAAATCCTCAGTGTCATTAGGCTTATCAATGGGCTGAGATACACCGCTATCAGGAGGTGCTGCAGGGGATGGGCCTGGGGCAGAAGGATCTGGAGCAGGAGGAGCAGTATCCTCAGCAGTAGGCCTAAACTGACCTTGAGCCTCAGAAATTAGGGTTTCCTTATCAAGGCCCCCTGAATTATTTTAGCCAGCATATGGACATTGATGGTATGCATGACCCTGGGCATCACAGAGGTTGCAGTGGAAGACATTACGACAGGTGCCACTGTCATGGTCCAACTCTCCACACAAAGCACATTTTATCTTGTCACAAGCACTACTTAAATGGTGAGTGCTACCACACTTGTAGCAAGCTTTGGGCTGACCAGGGTAAAAGCACACTCCCCTATCTTTACCCAAAAAGAAGCTGTTAGGAACATGCTGGACTGTATCCCCTATAATGCATAGTCTAATCTTAAATTTCCAGCTTCCAGTCCAGATTCCCTCCCCATCAATAATAGGCTCTGGAGGCCCCAACACAGTGCACTTACTCTACAACCAGTACAAAATTTCTCTCACATTAACCCCCTCAGTACGAAACATAATGTGGATAGTTTTATACAAGGGCTTAGTAATGGTAGTAGCCCAAATTGGAGTCCATAAAGGAGTGGATTTTAATGGTTCATATTTCTGCCAGAATTTGTCTAGGCCAGTAAAGAACCTAAAACTAATGTCAAATGTGTCCTCTCCATGGATATTTATAAAAGCATATATGTCCAAGGCCTGAAAATTCATGGCGTTCTTAAGCAGCCTACGAGTGACATAAAAGCGATCAGGATGTTCCTGGAGACCCCCCTGTACGTGAGTCATACAGCATTGTGCCTAGGATCCTGATTCAGTCTGTTGTTCCGAAAAAGATCTGAAAAGCAGAGACCAGTATGGAATCGTTCCCGACAGGGAGAGGGAGAGGGGGAAACATTCGGTAAATCAGTACCAGACTCCTCATTAACAACCAGGTCAAAAGAATGCAAAGTCTTACCCCTGCAGCCAAAGAAGATAGATCTGGAGGTTGTTGATCCACGGATTGAACAGTCACAATGATCCCATGTGTCTCCTTCGGGGTAAAAGTAACCCAGTCCGAATCAGGTAGCCAGCACCCATCCTGAAGCATCCAGCCAGCGTCCAACAAAGCCAATTCCTTACTCCAGTCCTTTGTAGGTAAGGAGCCATCAGACGGGTTCAAATTCCGCATTCCTGGACTCTTTGAGTCTCCAACGCAGGAGTCAGCAGTTTTCCCTGCATGTCACAGCTAGTTGAAGCATCCGCTATCACAGCCAGCGGATCAGTAAGTAAAGCAGCATCATGCAAAGCCCCAGAGGAAACAGTCGGCACCACTGAGGAAGCCGAGGGAATATCTCCAGCCAGCAAACCTTGTTCAGGCAAAAAAGCTCCCGCTGCACAGATCGCACCGTGCACATCTCCAGGTAGCTCAAAAGGTATGTTGTGCAAAGAAATCCCTTTTCGGGATTGTTGTGGCTCAGGCATCACACTAGAGCACTCCAAATTAACAATAGGTAGGACGTCCATCTTCGTGAAGGGTTCAACACAGTCTGCCATTCCATAGAGCAGTAGCAGCAGCTTCCCCTACCGCTAGCAACGCAGTAGGGAAATTTCCCAGTGTCTTGGCCAAATTTCCCTCATTCACTAAAAATACCACCAACAGCTTAATCTGGTTCAAGGTCAGTTGGCATTCATCTGTATCCCCCTTCCCCAGGTCTGCCTGAAAATAGGCAGGATTTGTCTAGTGCACTTACCCAGTCAACAAAAACTAAATAAATAAATAATATTTGAATTTGAATTTTAACTTTGATAATATGACCTTTGCAGCAAAGGTCGCTAAATTATGGGATCAAATTGATGAAGGGGACAAACAAATCAAACAAATAAAAATCCTTTTCAAAATTATTGATTGTGAAACTCCCATGAAATGTAAGTGTAACAGTTGATATGTTAAAAAAGTGGATGGATTGGTAACTTGTATATGGAAATAATGTAGACTAGTCATTATACTTGGATGTAAGCTAATAATGATTTTTTATACTGATGTATGTGATCGTTTTTTAAAAATTGTTTGTGTGTAACCTGATGTTATGTGTGGAACAGGTCCATCCTGAAAAATGGGACATGTTTCCAAAGATGTAATAACACCATCACCTGTACAAAAATAAAATGTTACTACTACTACTAATACAGCATTTTCAGTGTGTAACTGATATTGTAGTATAGTAGGACCCCATTGAAAATGAGCTTCAGCTAAATTGGGTTATCCTGTTTCTGATATCAGAATAACATTTTTACTTACTTATTTTTGCTGCTTGGGAGGGAGTTAGGGTTGGAAACCTTAATGTCACATTTCCCTACTTTTGTGGCAGCAAGTGGAATCCTAATTGGTGCATTGTCACAGATCTTCCAGGAACTAATCTTTACCATCGATTCACACCAATGGGTTCTGAGCCAGAGACACTAGAACCCAGCGAGAGCCAGAACTTTTCAGGACAGCCAATGCCGAGGTAGGCTGTGTGCATGCACTACACCGTGAGACTACCTCGTGCTGCATGGCTTACCTCAGCACCTGCACTGTAGGAGGCTGTGAGTGACAGACATACCTTGATACCAAGTATGCCACTAACAGTGTCTGTTTATTTTCAGTCTTTACAGAAAACAACCAAAAAAATAAACAAATGAAAACAATTCAAGATATGGAGACAGCATGTCTTCTTTTTCACCAGGTCAGGTCCACTGAGCAGAAAACCATTTCTCTTCAGGTCAGCAGAAAACAATTCAGGAAATACAGCAGCATGTCCTGTCTCTCTTCTGGTGAGTCTTCACAGAGACACACCAATTCAATTCAGGACATCAGGATATGAAAGTAGCATGGTATCACAATTAGTATGACATCACAGATCAGCATGATATCACAACCAGCATTGTTACAGATATGGCTTAACCAAACCTTCAGCCCAAGACAGTCAATACAATATTTTAGCTACCATACGACTAGAAAATGCAATTTTATACATCAATGAATTTACTTTGATACTAGCCCTCTATATATTTTCTTAATTGTACTCCTGGAAGGATGTGGTGAGGGAAAATGGAAACCACAGTGGATTTAGAGAGTAAGAGAGGATGGGGGGGGGGCACTAAAAATAAATAACAAAGGTGAAATGATGTACATTAGCCTGAGGTGATGTCCAGGTAGGTGGCATCACTAACTGCACATCCCTAAAGGCTTTAACCTGACCCTTACCTGTGATAGGTCACCTACTGACCCTATCACATACCCCACTGCTTAAGAGGGAAACCATAAGGGAATCGTCGGTTTTCCTTTCTCTAACCAACTCCTAACCTTGACCTTCTAAACAAACACTTGACACATACTCAGGGTCTCGCCCTGCACAATGTATGTGTACCTGCAACATGTAGCATATTTACCAGGAGTGGCTAATTGCCCTAGCCATCTCCACCAGATATGTTGGTACTAAGCATGGGCCCATTCCTTAGGTTCCACCCACTACTTAATCCCACAATATCTTTTATTTCTTGTACAGTTTCAGACACGTGAGGGTAAACAGTGGTGTTACCCCAACGCAGGGTCTGATAGCATTCCCACCTACTTATTACTATGTAGGTTTTTCTTATAAGTACAAACAAACACTTAATGTATTTTACCTTGGACTCTTTGCCATTTACCATATGCCCATTTCATAAACCTTTGCCATTTCATTTTCCTGTCAGCCTCTCAACCTTAGTAAATTAAGAAGTGTTTTTACTTTTATGCACAACTCAGCCTAGGAGGAAGGTTACCCATCATTTTCCATTGATTCTATTCCTTTCCTCAGTTGGCTTTATCCCTTTGGTATGCCACCTCCATCCTCCTAGTGCATGTACAGGTACCTTTTCTACTCTGGGGCACTTTCTCCAGGGTCAATCTGGCAGTCACCAACACAGTCTGGCAGACAGAACAGGCCTTGCAGTAGGCTGCAACCTGTCTGTATACCCCTGACCAGTAAAAGGGGGGCAACAAATTAGCCAGCATCCCTTGTCTTCCTTAATGCCTTCTACAGGCACTGGAGCATGCAGCCTCTATCACCTGCTGCCGGTAGGTCTGTGGCACCACTACCTGGGCATCTACTCTCTGGGTATGGGGACTGGGCCTCACAAGGTAAAGAACAATCCTTTGCACTTCATACCATGATGACTGTGTCACACCCACCCCACCGTTAACTTGTACACCTTCTTCAACTTTTACATATTGCATTAATTTCCCAATAGCAGTATCTCCAGCTTAAAGCCTAGCTCAGTCAGTACTATCTTGCATAACATCACTGTGACTAGTTACAGATGGCATAAAAACAAGCCCAAGTCCCTTCAGCCTTTATATAGGCCTCTTCTTTCTTGATTGTAGTTGTTACATCCAAGAAAGTATCCCTAGTCATAGTCTCATCTGGGGTCTTGCTCACATCCATGCTGGCATCTCCATCCTCCAGCTGATAGCAACCTGGGAACCTGGCAATACTGGAAGGACCTGCTCCACCATGGACTCATCCTCCAGCTGTGTCTGTGAACTGTCCTCCTCTGATTCTTCATCCGAGCCTTCCGACTGAGACCTCTCCATTAACTCATGGCGCTTGTGTTCTGCTTCTCGATGGCATTGTTCTGCCTCATGCCATCAACCACTCAGCCCCTGGACCAGTCTTACAAGGATCTCCACCATCTGGGCATCATCTTGTACCTCCAGCCAGCCTTAACCACTCTTTAGTTCCTCTGCTGAACTCATGGACTACCATGCATTGTCTTGGGTACAGCTAGCATCTTTGTAAAAAATTTCTGCACAAATCTCTGCATGCTTGTCTCAAAGACATTGTCCATCTTCATTTTTCTCTGAGTACCTGCAATGTCTTCTTGAGGTGCTTTCTACATTGGTCTATCTGGATGTCAGGTCTGACATCCACTGAGAGCATCTCTGTGCCCACAGAATCCTTCTGCTGACACCAAGTGTAGGAGGCTGTGAGTGACAGATAGACCTTGATACCAAGTAAGCCATTAACAGTGTGGATTAATTTTCAGTCTTTACAGAAGACAACCAAAAAATAAATAAACAAATGAAAGCAATTCAAGACAAGGAGGCAGCATGTCTTCTTTTTCATCAGGTCAGGTCCACTGAGCAGAAAATCATTTCTCTTCAGGTCAGCAGAAAACAATTCAGACATACAGCAACATGTCCTGTCTCTCTTCAGGTGATTCTTCACACAGACTGACCAATTCAATTCAGGACATCAGGATATGAAAGTAGCATGGTGTCACAATTAGTATGACATCACAGATCAGCATAATGGGGATTGGGCCTCCTATGGTAAAGAACACCCCTTTGCACTCCATACCATGAGGACTGTCTCACGCCCACCCCACTATTAACTCGTACACCTCCCTCAACTTTCACATATTGCATTAATTTCCCAGTAGCAGCATCCCCAGCTTGAAGCCTACCATAGTCAGTACTATCTTGCATAACATTATTGTGATTAGATACAGATGGCATAAAGCAGGCAAAAGTCCCTTCAGCCTTTATATAGGCCTCTTCTTTCTTGATTGGAGTCTTTACTGCACAGTGTAATAGAAAGTCAGAAAAGACAGAGATAGTATTCAGAATCCTTGCTTTAGAATACCTCTTACATAACACAAATGGGACAGGACCTAACAAACCCTGTCACATGTACCTCTCAATGGATTAGGTAACATTTCCCAACTACTAACTTCCTGACTAAAAACGTCCCGCATCCGTTCTCCCAACTTTGTATCCTCCCAATGGAAATTTGCCCAATTTATAACTCACCGACAATTGATCACGTCTAGTATTTGTTGCCGCATTCTCAACACATTTTTCTGCACCAATCACCAGCATGATCATTTACATCAGCTGTGTTTAATATAACAATAATGAGTTGCTAATTGAGTTGCTAAATGAGGTATCTAACCAAAGAAAATTTATAGTCTGCACCTATTTGCCCTTCCCCTCCTTTGTACTCACAGTGCTTGAATCATTGCAGAAGTGTGTAGTATTGTCCCGTCGCAGCAGGGTAACGATAAACTCTGTGTTGGCGGTTACCTGCTTGTGAAAGAATGGAATTGTGGTGATCTTTTTATTGGTGCTGCCAAAGTAAGAAGTCTCTTAAGTGTCTTGGCCGGGCGACCGCTGTTCTTGTAGGTGGCCAGCAGCACCTTAGAAATCACCATGAGCACAATCACGCTCCTGATGCATCCGATGCACCTATAGCTTGTGCAGTTGCATCAATGAAGCATAGAGTGGTGGACACCTATGACACCCCAGCCCAACTTATTCCAGCTATCGCCACAAGTTTGCCTGAGGAAGGCAGACAAAGCATGCCCTGTAAGCAGTCGCTGCAGCAGGTAGTCAAAAGGGCAAGACGACACGACATGCCAGCAGAGTCGCAAACATTGGAGGAAATTGTAGTATCTGCTAAACTTAGGCTAGTTCAGTGCAGCGAGAATATCTGGGACTGGGAAGGGAGAAGCCAGAGAGGGCGAGGGGGGCAGCAAGGTGAGCTCCCAGGGTGGGGGCTGACCAAACAAGCAGACAAAAAAGACCATTAGGCCCTATTCTGCTGGCATTTTAGTATGTTAGTATGCTAGTATGTTAGTAAATGGGCAGCCGTGGCTAGCTCGTGAGTCCACACGTGGTGAAGACAAAATAATTATATTTGCAACAAAAAAAACATACGTCTTCTCCACAATGCACAGTACTGGCTGATGGACAGGACCTTCTGAACTATGCCTAGTATGTTTCAGCAGCTTTATTCATCCATGCTCCTGTCGGAACCACAGAAAACAGCCGTATTGTGCCACTAGTCTATGCCATAGTGTCATCCAAATTCCAGCAGTGTTAGGCTTTTTCAGGACTTACAAGACCAGGCTGATGAAAGTTTAGCACTGTCACCAGAGTTTATTATTACTGACTTCGAGCAAGCAGCAGTCAATGCTTACAAGTTGGAATTCCCTGATGGCACCAATAAAGGATGTTTCTTTCACCTGGGCCAGATAGTGTGGCCTAAAATTCAAAATTTAGGACTCGCCACACAGTATGGTGCAGACCCAGAATTTTCCCTAAAATTAAGGTATCTTGTAGCTCTAGCCTTCTTGGACCCTGCGGAGATTAAAACTGTTTTTACAGAGCTGAAACATATAATGCCGGAAAACAGTTTACCACCCACTGAATGGTTTGAAGAAAATAATATTCTTGGTCATGTGCGGAGACAAATGAGGGATAAGACTTCCATCTGTAGCCCACTGATTTTTCCTCCCCAATTCTGGTCTGTGCATGATCAGTTAGGTAGCTAAATACTGCGCACTCAAAATAAGGTGGAAGCATGACACAGATGGCTTGGGGCTCTTGTTGGTGCATTGCTTGTTGGTTTCAATTGTTTTGTGGCTGAGCTACAAAAAGAACAAATGACAACACAGTCCACAATCATTATGAGAGCACCTCCCAGGTCTCGAGTTGTACTCTTGAATGCAGCTTTTATCTGAGGAGATTATTTAGAGGCAGGGTAAGTTCAGCTAAAGTCATCGCTGTTATCCAAGGAATTTATGTAACTGAGAGGTTTATACAAGGTCGAGTTATGGTGTTAACATCGATTTCCTCTGTATCAGTTAATCACTATTTTTTTCAGCAATGCTTACAGAGTAGTTTGACTCTACTGAATCTAAATTGTGACAGGAATTTTTTTCTCTTTCGCAAAGCAGGTAAAAAAATAATACTATATATGGTGGGAATAATATGAAGGGCTGGTTAGTGGTCTGGGGGGAAGGATATTGGATATCTTTTTCACCCACTTACTTCCCAGAGTTTGACTACTGTTGGCAAGGTAGTAATACTGTGTTGCTACATAATGTAAATGTAATATAAACTTTATTTTTTAAGCGTCTTTCAAATATCAAGGCGCAGTACAATAAAATAAATTAAATGAACAATCAGATAAAACATACAGTTAAAATTTTTTAAAAACCATCTGAAAAAGCCTTATAAAACAAATAAGTTTTGAGCTCTGATTTAAAACTTGAGACGGTCAAGCATTCTTTTATCCGACGAGGTAGAGAATTCCGCAGGGTAGGAGCAATGTAAGAAAAAGCATGTGCCCCAGATGTTTTTAACCGAATCATGTGAATCTCTAGCAATCCCTCATCGGCGGATCGAAGTGAGCGGGAGGGGCAGTGGGGAGTAGGGAGATCTTGCAGATACTGGGGTCCCTGTTCATGTAGGGCTTTATAGGTCAGTAACCCAACCTTAAATGTGATCCACCACTGTACTGGCAGCCAGTGCAGTTGGCACACCACAGACGTAATATGACTAGTCCTAGATGTTCCAGTCAAAAGCCTGGCTGCCACGTTCTGTACCAGCTGTAAGCAATGGATATCAACCCCCAGAAGCCCTAGGTAAAGGGCATTGCAGTAATCAAGACGGGTGGTTATGAAGGCATGGACCAATGTAGGAAGGTCAGCTGGAGGAACCAGGTGTTTCACCCGGGCGATATTCCTAAGATGGTAAAAGGAAGATTGGACAACGGCAGACACCGGCAATTTCAGGGTCAAGCCATCATCAAAAATAATGTCCAGGTTACGCACCCGATCTGAGGTCAAGAGCTGGACACTATCAAGCCATAGGCCTAAGGGAAGCCCAGCCCTAGGACCCACCTCAAGGTGACCCAGGTCCACAACCAACACCTCAGTCTTATCCGGATTTAACCTCAGCCAGCTAGTGCTCATCCAATCTCTGATTTTAGTTAGACGGTTGTTAAGCACAGAGATCACATCATCCTATCTGGGAATAAAAGACATATGCAGCTGAGTATCATCTGAATAGCAGTGAAAACCCAAACTGTATCGCCTGATGATATCTCCTAATGGCAGCATATACACTGCAAAAAACATGGGTGCCAATATGGAGCCCTGCACCACCCCACAGGACAGGGAGAGGGTATCAGAGGAATAAATTCTAGTGATGACCCTCTGTGTCATGCCCATGAGGAAAGATCGAAACCAACGTAAGACTGTACCAGACAGTCTACAAAGAGTCCACAGGCACTCCAATAGCACATCATGGTCCACAGTGTCAAATGCTGCTGAAAGAATGAGAAGGACTAGAATAGTATGGGCCTTTCAATCTCTTGCCATTAGGAGATCATTTAAAACCTGGACCAGGGTGGTCTCAGTGCTACGTCTTTTCCTAAACCCAGATTGGAGAACATCATAGACATTGTGGGTTGTAAGATGGTCATCCAGCCGCAATGCAACCACCTTCTCAATAACCTTACCCACAAAGGAAAGATTAGAGACAGGTCTATAGTTAGCTAGACAGTCTGGATCCAAGGAGGGTTTTTTAAGGAGTGGTCAAACGACCACCTTCTTGAGGGGATCGGGAAAGACCCCCTGCTCCAAGGAACTCCAGATAATTTCAGCAAGGTTCGGGCAGATAACATCTACACAAGCTACCAATAGTGGTATAGGGCCCGGATCCAAACTACAGCTGGTTGGTCGCAAGGTCTGGACAGTCCTCACAATGTCCATGAATTCTGGCCTACTAAAATCAAACCAGGCAAGACAGGTGCTCGCCACCTCCCACTAATCTCTGCAATCCCTTTTAGAAAGAGTTTAGTTGATACCCAACCTGATGCTAGCAATCTTATCTGCGAAGAACTGAGCAAGCTCATCACACTTCATTTGTGAAAAATCTCTTACAGACTGAAGACAGACTGGATTGCACAGTCTGTCCACAGTCCAGAAAAGCTAAGCAGGTCAATTCCGCGCAGCAGCAATCTCCTCGGACAGGAACTCTGCCTTCTTACAGGTGATTGCTGATTGATAGGCCTTATAATGGTCCATTAACCTAAGCCTGTCAGCATCCAGACCAGATTTCCGCCAAGCTCTTTCTAGTCTTCACCCCACTTTTCTCAGCTCCTTCAAGGACCCATCAAACCAAGGGGTCCTCGGGTGCAGAGTGAGTGGGTGAACATGAACAGGAGCAGTTAAGTCCAGGGCCTCTCCCACTGCCTTATTATAGGCAAATACAAGATCGCCTGGACTCATGCATTCACTTGATACACCCGATAGGTCCAGTACCACCGATAGACCCTCTGGGGTAACTCCCCTCAAAGGGTGATACTGGACCATCTCCGTAGGGGCAGGCCTAATTGGGGGTGCCCCAAAGCTGAACCTTATGGTGTGATGGTCTGACCAACCAATTGCTTCCACCCCCAATTCCATGACCTCCATCCCCAGGAGGAACACAAGGTCCAATGAGTGACCCCCCCCCACATGGGTAGCAGAGGTAATCACCTGTGTAAGGCCCAGCATTGTCATAAGCTGGAGGAGGTTATTTCCAAATTGTGAGAATTCATCATTGATCCAGGCATTGAAGTCACCCAGAATTAACCACGTCAACAATGAAGTCCGCAAACTCCTTCAGGAATTCTCCACCATCACCACCGGGTGGATGGTAGATGAGGAGTATCCTGAACCCTACACCTGCTCCCAGAATACACTCAAAGGATCAAGTGCACCCCACTGGCACATCCACAAGGCTCAGCTCCACTTTAAACATAATGGCTATACCCCCGCCCCTATGATCCAATCTCGGGCAGTGTATCACCGAGAACCCGGCCAGAACAGTAGATGCCAAAATAGGGCCTGCATTCTCATACAGCCAGGTCTCGGTAATACATGCCAGATCAGATGTTCCAACAAGATCAGCTATAATAGCCATCTTGTTCCTAATCGATCTGGCATTACACAACACTGCCTTAGTTGTATGGGACATCAAGGAAGATCCCAGGACCTGCCCACTATTTGTGGAGCCCTTGGGTATGGGAATCAGGCAGGGAAAACCCCTTTCCTGAACCCATTTCACCCCAGGGCATCTCCTAGTCCCCACAACCCTTATCTGCCCACCCTTCTCCATTCTCCCTCCATGCCCAGGCCTCGTCCCCCTCAACCATCTCCTCACTATCCCCAGAGCTCGACATCTCTTATAAACTTCAGCTGCTAGTGGAGGACAGTTGAACAGGTGTAGATCCCTGTACATAATGGGAGAATAATGCTTGACTGTGTTAACACCTTCCCAACAGATCTTAAATTAATGATTAATAAATAAAACCAAACATATTCCAACCACAGTAATTCCACACTGCAATTTCCACCAACACACATACACACTCACCTACAATGAGGTGTCTCTCACCCAGCCCCGCCAGAGGTCCAATCAAACATTACATTCACCTCAATCATCTATTTCACAAACAATACAAGATCAATAATCCACATATATCAATATAACCCAAACAACCAATTAAATAACAAATTATTTAAAAGCACCAATTCACATTAAATCCTGTTCCCATTCATATACAATCCACATGAATCCTCTCACAGTTCCCAATTATAAGTTGCTTATTTTCACTTATTTTCACTTTCACTTCAGTAACAGTAGTCCAGTACTCCTCAATAATAAATCTAAACAGATAACTGTGAATGTTTAATGAAAGGCCAAGCAAACTCTCACTATAGTTAGCCGATAGACCAGGAATCTCACTTTCAGATTCTGCTCTCACCAAGAGTCCGGGAGAAAATGAGCAGTAAAAAAAAAGAAAGTTCAAACCAGCAAAGTGTAGATGACATCCTCAAAATGCTGTAGATTCATGCCCAATAGTCACTCGACATCCAGGAACTCCAAAATTAAAAAGGCCAGCAAGGTAAAGGAGAAAATCACCACGTCTCCAAGTGGTCACTGCCCCCGGTCAGGTTTGTAGCAGCGGCCCCTGGCACAGTATCCACTCTACAGCAGATCCCCCTGGTAGACCTAGGAGACACCGCCCTTCAACGGACCAAGGACTGGCGCCACCCGCCCCAAACCCAGCCAACAACAGTGACCACCCCCAGTAGCTTCACCCAATATTTTCATTACCTTAATGGAACCAAATACAAGTCACAGAATGAACAAACTACCACAGTTCCAAAGATGGACACAAGCAAGCGTTCTTCAGAGAAATAGCAGGTATAGCCTCCTTTCTCCCGACTCTCCAGCAGTACAATCTTCAGAGAACTTTTGCTCTGAATCAAGTCCATTCACAGTCCACATTGACAGGTGTTCAGAGTCCAGTCAAACTCACTGAAAGGACGTTCCCACAGTAAACAGTTGTATTATCCAATATGACCAAAAGTGATGGCATCCATATAATTTAATCCCAGGAAACTTCAAAAACATAAAGTATTTAGGTGTTGGGTTATAAAATCGTAAGTCTGCTTGTTACAGATAAAGACAAATCTGTAGCAATATAAACAACAAGAGTCAATGAGTTAACAAAACAGTAAGCGAGTATAATTTATCACATTCACTAAAACTAAAACTCTTGCTAACATCAACTGAAATAAAACAAACAGAGCTCAAGACAAACAAATGCACTAGCACTGCAAATCTGCTGCTGATGGCTAGCCCAGCGTGGCCGCCATGTTACATTCAGCCATGCTACTTGACGTTGACGATACATGCAGTAGTGTTTTCAAGCCCAAGACTTAGATCAGTTGGGCTTTTGAGGGGGACTGCCTTAAAAGGCGGTAGACCGACAACCCCCTTATTCTGGCCCTCATACCATCTCAGTAGGTGGAGAGTGCTGGAGTTAGAACTCTCCAATAGGGGACATTCCACATTGTGGAAGTACGCAAAATATAAAAGTTCGAACTAGATACTAGTGTTTTATGTTATATAGTTATAATATGTTGTGGTTTACAACTGTTCTGATTGTTGAAGTTGACAACAAGCTTTATGATTTAAGGAGGAGTGAAATGTGGAGGAACGGTCTGTGGGGGGTGGTTGGAGAGGAGAGAGCAACACTAATAATGGAAATATAGAAAGGTCATACAGAGATAGCTAATTATGGATAAATCGGATATCCAGGTAGTGTCCTACAACGTGAATGGGCTTACCCATCCAATTAAACGGAGTAGAATGTTGGCCTATATCTGTAAATTGGATGCCTCCTTTATTATGCTCCAGGAGACACACTTAAATAAAGAGGAGCATTCCAAATTGAAAAATTGTGGGTATCAACTAGTCTTTGACTTCTCCTATAAGAAAGGCCGCAGGAGGGGAACTGCAATTTTAATATCAACAAAACCATCTTTGAACATAAAGATACAATGGTAGACAGAGAAGGCAGATATGTGGGAATTAAAGGTGTATTCAATGGTGCTAACATCACACTGATATCTGTATACGCACCTCCTGGATCAGACTTCCAGTTCTACAGGTATTTTTTGCTGAAAATAACAGAGTGGGCAGAGGGGCACTTGATCATAGGGGGGATCTTAGTCCAAGGTTAAATGCTGCTAAAGATTTTTCAGCCCAAGTCCTGCGAAAGGAAAATAGGATAGCTAAGAGAGTGTCAGATTTGTTGGGGGAGATGGGGTTGTCAGATATGTGGCGGACAATGCATAGAGAAAGTAGGCAATATACTTTTTTCTCACAAGCCCACCAGTCCTACTCTAGACTGGATTATTTTTTAGTTCCTAGGGACTCTCTGGGCATCTGCAGAGATTCTTGGTTAGGGGATGTTCATTTATCTGACCATGACCCATCTTCCTAAAGGTTGTTCTGGGCCCTGTGAAACACTTCACCTTTTGGAGACTGAACACATCCTTATTGCAAAATAAGGACATTCAAAACCTCAATTAAAACAATAGAACTGGCCATAAAAGATAATGACACACCTGATGTAACACCAGGCATATTCTGGGACACGATAAAGGCCATAATCAGAGGGAAATTTATAGCTGTCTCTACCATATTTAAAGTGAAGGAGAGAGGAGAGAACAAAAGTTTTAACAGAACAGATAGCATTCCTGGAAAAAGAACAGAAAATTGACAGGGAAAGGGGCAAGAGGTTGGCGCAATATAAAAAGGAATTCCTGGGGATACTGGGTTATCAAATAGAACAGAAACTACTTTACTTAAGGCAGCATTTTTATGAGGGGTGACCAAGAGCCTTGAGGCTCCTAACCAGTAGACTCCATCAAAATAGGGCAAGGGCGAGTATACCTTGAATCCTAGACTTCGAGAAAAATAAAACATGGAGATACCAAGTAGAAGAGATTGTTGATGTTTTTAAAAAACTTCTACCAGAAGGTCTACTCTCAGGGTGCTTCCCCCTCAGAACAAGAAGTACAAACTTTCCGAGGACCACTCCAACTCCCTCAGGTGACAAAGGAAGCTCAGAGTATGTTATCCGCCCCAGTGACTTCAGGTGAGTTACACTTAGCTATTATATGGTTAAAGGCAGGCAAATGTCCAGGGACTGATGGCCTCTCTAATGAATTTTATAAACAATTCAGGAAGGACATACCCACGGTACTACTGGCAGCTTTTAATTGGGTCTGGACTAAAGGAGGAGAGGCAGCCCCTTCATGGGCACAGGCCATTATCTCTGTAATTCCCAAGCTGGCCAGGGTCCTCACATTATGTGCCTCCTATAAGCCAATATCTATATTAAATACAGACTATAAGCTGTTGACCAGTATATTGGCAAAATGACTTGAACAAATACTTCCAACCCTGATTCATCTAGATCAGACGGGCTTTGTACCTGGTAGACAATGGACAATATCTGAAGGTCGGTCATTATCATAGAACATCTGCGGAATAAAGCTACTCCAGTTTACCTGATGTGCCTAGATGCTGAGAAGGCCTTTGATCAGGTTTCCCTGAATTTTCTGAGGGATACCCTGTTTGGTTTTGGATTCCCTCTCCCCTTTATTGATTTTATCTTTAAGTTGTATGCCACACCAAAAGCACATATTAGAGCTAATGGACACCTCTCTGGGGCATTCAAACTAGCCAGGGGCACCAGACAGGGGTGTCCATTATCCCCCTTACTTTTTGTGCTTTATATAGAGCCTTTGGCCCAGAGTATCCAGTTAAATCATAGAATAAGTGGGTGGTGTTGGAAGGTATGGAACATAAACATGCTCTACATGCAGACAATGTCCTGCTTTACCTTACAAATCCAGAGGGGTCTTTCCCAGAAATTTTTTCTCAGAACTTTTCTCAAAGTTATTAGGGTACACCCTAAACTGGACAAAGACTGAAGTATTGACTCTCCATTCAGAGGTGCCTCTGTCATTTCAGCAAAAATATCCCATGAAATGGGACTGTAAAGTGGTCAAATATTTGGGGGTTTATCTTAGTGGAGATCTGGCTTCCCTTTTGAGAATATTTACCCAATATTGCTTAAAAATATAAAAACTGACCTCCATAGATGGAATGCTTTGCCATTTCCATTTTACTCTTGACTGCAAATTATTAAAACTAATGTAGTCCCAGGGCTTATGTTTCTTTTTCAGAGTGTGCCCTGTATCATCCCACCCAGGGACATGACAGACTGGCAGAAGCTCTTGATGACTTTCTTATGGACAGAGCGTACATCCAGAATCTCCTGCGAAATGCTGTATCTTGCTAAAAGGGAAGGTGGCAGGGCTTACTCCAACTTACAAGACTATTGGACAGCCGCACATACGAAGATTGTACTTCTATGGGCTCATGGGCGGTATAAGGCTCATTGGCAACAGATAGAATTACAGTACGATAAGGATTATACACCCACATAGCTCATGTTCTCCCAAATAGACAGAAGGCACAAACAGCAAGAACTTCTGACCACTGTACAAACCACCCTACAGGCTTCGCAGGTAGGCAACAGAAGGGGCTTTACAGCTAGATATAGTTGGAAATACATCTGGTGGACAAGGGATAAAAATTTCCAGCCCGCTATTGCACACACTTGGTTTCAGAGGGAAGCAGATAGAAGGATTTGAGCACCATGGCAGTTGATGCAGGCAAATACTTTATTGCCTTTTGAGAGCTTGGCCCAAAAATGTGGGTGGAAACCAGTAGATGTAATCCATTACTATCAAATAAGGGGCAGGATCAATATTTCAATTAAAAACAGAAAACTACTGGAGGACCCTAGACCTTTCCCGGAGGAATGTGAAACAATCTGGGCCTCTGCCAGTGGTAAGGGAGCCATTACTAAACTATATTGGAATTTGATAGCAGACCTGGCCCATACACTGCAGGCCTACCAGCAAAAATGGGTCCAAGAAATTGAAACCAAATATCATGATGCCATATGGCAAAATATTTATTTAAGCAGTTGGAGGGTAACATCCTCTTTGCTATGGCAGGAATTCACCTGGAAAATTAAATTGAGATATTTCTTGACTCCCCTATGGCAAGCCAAAATGGGGATACTGACACAAGGAAAATGCTGGAGTGGATGTGGAGATCTCCAGGCTGACCTATTGCATGTACTGTGGTCCTGCCCATTGCTTAAAGAGTATTGGCATGAAATAGAACAGCACTTGAAGTCCTTATTTGGGGTGGAAGTGCAGATAGGCCCTGAACACACTCTGTTGGGCATTATCCCGCAGGGGATTTGGGGGAAAGAGGAACAATATTTGTGGGCCATTATGGTTATAGCTGCTCTCAAGGCAATTACAAAGCATTGGCTGCAAACCGACCTGCCAATTCTTCCAGAATGGGTTGACCTCATAGGAAAAATACAAAATATGGAGAGACTGACATACAAGATAAACCAGAGAATGGAACAGTTCATGAACAGATGAACCCGATGGGAACTATATAAGGAAAATGTGAAATAGGTCTCTCTTTTTACTAAGAAAGTGACTTTGACCCCCCATTTAAAATGCTTACCTGTTGATCTTCCCTCTCTCTTCTTCCTGCTATGTGGCCATTCTGATCTCTGCATAAATGCTCCCCATATAATTTTTATGTAATAAGTGTTATACTCCTCGTAAACTGAAAACCAACATTAATTAATTGTATATAATTAAGAGATGAAGCTTGTCAACTTAGTTGTATTTTTATTTAGGGTTTTTACTTGACAGTCTTGACAAAGTACTATTGGTTGTGTGAACCAAATACTATCTCTAATGGTGGAGAAGAGGAACCGCTGTTTTCCTCCTCTTCTCCCTCAACTCTTAATATGACCATTGAATAACTATCATTTCGGTTAATTATACTGAACTCCAATGTAATTGTCTGGTTTATGACTGATGTTTTTTATTTTGATGTATTGTAACCATCTCATCAACTCAATAAACAAGTATATAAAAAAAAAGAGTCCACAATTGAAAAAAGTAAATCGAGGACTGCCAAAATCTCCACTAAAACATAAATACACTTTGCACGAGGAAAAGCTGAGCATTGTGGTGAGCAAGAGGGAGCAAATGTCGAGCAAGGACTTCCTTAATGGAATTGCTCACAACCTCGTCATTTAAGCGAACTTGAACTTAGATATTTTAGACTTTTAATATTTTTTTTAATAAAGACTATTGGTGGATTTTAATCATGTTTGGATTATGGATTATGAATTTTAATCGTGTGGATTAACAACCCAGCACTGGTATGTATATTTCATACATTCTTATCTGTGGTTACAATTTGCATCTCCAGGTTAAAAAAATTCTTAGCTGTAATTGGTGCAATTGGTGGTTCAGAGCCTGCAATTAGCTAGCTTTAAATTGTATATACTGATTTTATTTTGGACAGTGGCATTCATTTTGCGGCTTGCGTATCTGTCCACTGTTGATTCCGGCACATCAGGACAGTGACACATCTAATGTCAGGAATATGTATGTCGGGATCATGTAATTATGGGAAATGTTATAGTCGGGATTTCAGTGTCAGTAAACTAATAGTTGGGAAATAGTATGTCAGGAAGTAATACGGATCCCCTCCCAACATGTGACTTATCACAGGGCCTCAACAGCTTCAGTTCCTTTTCTCCCTGCCATCGAGTGTGCTTCAGTGACAAAGTCGCTCACCCACCAGGAGTCAGAACTTCATGTCTATACAACAACAGCATTCAGTTCTGTCAGTTTTACAGTTTAAACCTAGTGTTCATTGTTTTTGTGTCAGTTTAGTAACTTTGAAAAAAAGAAACAAAAGATATTTTTCGGTCAGTCTTTCACAGCCCTACTGAACAACAGTCGAGGACTATGGACAGTGACAGTGATGGTAGGGAGCTTCTTCAGGCTTGCTGTTCTGGCAGCAGGGCCATATCCAGTCCACGTCCCTTTCTGGGGGAGGGTTCTGATGATGGGCAGTCCTGTGTTCAGGAGGGAGGACAGCCCTCCCATAGACACAAAAAGAAGTGGGCCCATTCTCAATCCCAATCGGGGACCCAGTGCCACTCGACCTCAAGTTCTTCCTCCTCCTGTTGGAAGAAGAAACAGTGATACAGCTCGAGATTGCCCTCAGGTTGGTCTGCTGCAAGGTCCTCAGTGTCCAGTAGCAGCCCTCCCAATGCCTTCGGTATCTCTTACTGTTTCTGCTTGTGGGCTGTCAAAGTCTTGGTCTCGGAGCCCCTCCCTGTCCTCCTGTGGGGACTCAGGTAGGCAGTTTCATCACTGGGCAGCTCTTATGGAGCAGTGTGCACAGTATTTGGCTCACTTACCACTTCTCATAGAGGCAGCTCTGGGCCCCACGGGGCACAGGGTGTTGGTGCTGCATTCAGGACACTTTAGCCAGGTAGAGTGTTTGGTACCAGCAACAGCCTCTGGGTCCTTGCTGGTGACCGCGCTGCTGACGCCTGTTCCACTGACCACACCCCCTTGCAGTGTCACTGTCTTGGGACCAACCCAGGTACCTTCACCAGTTACTTCTGTGTTGGCTATATCTTCATTACCATGGGCAGCGCTGGGCTCGGCACTGAGATCATGTCTTTTGGTACCTGTTCTGGCACAATGCCAATCACTGCACCCAGTACCACATCTGGCACTGAGAGAACCCTCAGCACCAGTCCCAGTCTCTTTGGCAATGCCATCTCTGGCGCTGGCTCTTATAGGGCAGTGTGCACAGTGTTTGGCTCACTTGCCACTTCTCGTAGAGGCAGCTCTGGGCCCCACGGGGCACAGAGTGTTGGAGCTGCATTCAGGTCACTTTAGCCAAGTAGAGTGTTTGGTTCCAGCAACAGCCTCTGGGTCCTTGCTGGTGACCGTGCCAATGATGCCTGTTCCACTGACCACACCCCCTTGCAGTGTCACTGTCTTCTGACCAACCCAGGTACCTTCACCAGTTACTTCTGTGTTGGCTGTACCTTCATTACCGTGGGCAGCGCTGGGCTCGGCACCGAGATCATGTCTTTCAGTACCTGTTCTGGTGCAGTGCCAATCGCTGCACCCAGTACCACATCCGGCACTGAGAGAACCCTCAGCACCAGGCCCAGTCTCTTTGGCAATGCCATCTCTGGCGCTGGCTCACTTTTTGCCAGTACCGACCTCCTGTTTTCCAGTGCTTAGCTTAGTGCTGGCTCCCCCTTTGCCAGCACCAGGTCCAGTGCTGGCTCCCTCTTTGCAGATGCCAGTGTTGCCTGTCTTTCTGAATCCTAGAGCTTGGCTAGGTATTTCCAGGTCATGCCCTTCCTGACCTCTCTCTCTCTCTCTCTCTCTCTCTCTCTCTCTCTCCAGAGAGGAGTTGGAGGGGGATTAGTCTGACCCTGACCTCATTATTTCTGAGGGCGGCAACAATGACTTTTTTAACAGCCTGGATAATTCAGCTCTGGGCCTTTCTCTTGTACCTTAGAAGGACCTTCCTTTTCAGTCTTTTCTTCCCAGCATGAACATAACCCTGGCTTTTGACCCTTCTGCAACTGACCCAGGGAAACATCTCCATCTGGAGTGGT
Organism: Neoceratodus forsteri; assembly: GCA_016271365.2. Classification (NCBI taxonomy): domain Eukaryota; kingdom Metazoa; phylum Chordata; order Ceratodontiformes; family Ceratodontidae; genus Neoceratodus; species Neoceratodus forsteri. The sequence continues at coordinate 184,918,612 of CM057459.1, read as the reverse complement.
TCAACATTTCCACTATGCCAGTCAACCTTATTCCTGTTATTCCCCCCTGTGTTTGAGACCCTCTCTGATGCAGTGTTGGCCAGACCTGCAGCTATCCCCTTGGTATGTTGGCAGATAGACCATAAGTATACTGCCCCTAAACACAGGTCTCTTCTGGCTTCCCAGCCTACTGCTGACAAGATTGTCATCCTGGATGAGAATGATAAGGCCATTCTCCCTCAGGAGGTCACAGCACATCCCATCAATAAGGAGTCACATAAGATAGATACCCTATACAGTGGGGAAAAGAGCATTCTCTGCTGCTACCCTAATTATGTGGATAGTAAGTAAAAGTAAGTAAAGTTTTATTTATATATGGTGCCCATTCCCATGTGTACTGCATGCCTGTCAGGGAATAAAAGCAGGGTTAAGCAGACAGCATGCAAGATATATAAATACATACTAAATTAATAAATAAATCAGTAATACTAAAGTCATCTAAATCTTTCTGAAAATGCTTTTCTAAAAAGGTAGGTCTTCAGGCCCCTTTTAAATGCCTCCACTGATGGGGCCTCCCTCAAATATTTTGGAAGCGAGTTCCAGAGGGCCTGGCCAGCCACCTCAAAGGAGCGGTCTCTCGAGGTTTTCATCATGGCCTTCAGAACTGCTAGGAGGCCTTCAGTGGAGGAGAAGAGAGACCATACCAGCATGGCAGGTGTAAGGAGGTCAGACAGGTAGCCAGGGCCTGAGTAATATAGTAGTAGTAGTAGATAAAATTTATTTATACAGTGATAACACCATTAGGGCTATAAATGCCCTTTTCTCAAGGTGCACATGTTTAAAGTGTCAAGTTACAGTGGCATAAAATACATGTGCAAAAAACACAACAAACAATACGTATCCAAACGTACACATTTCTAGCAATAAATGGATATTACACACTTCACAAAAGAGATAGTAATAACAAACAGGCAATACAATACTCATATTAAATCATTACAATTATGATTCTTGTCGACATATACTGTATGCTTATGTTTATTTTCTATCCATTGCAAGTGCAACAATACCCTATCTCCCTATAAACAGCAGCTTTAAAAACATTTGAGTTCATATGTGTATCTTTAAGGTGCAAAGGCAGTTGATTCCAGCAAGTAGCTGCCTTATACTGAAAAGTCATAGCCGAAAATTTATTTTTAAATTTTGGTGCTATTATCTCTCTGGCCTTATTTTTCCTCAAATTATGGCCATATTTTGGTTTTTCTACCCTCTCTACCAGTTTATGCATCAAATATTTTATTAAAATCCCATGGACTTGTATAACCCTCACCTTCTTTCTTCTGATCTCCAATGAGCTCCAGCCAAGGGAGCCATACATAGTACAGTGGTGGGTGTAAAACTCACACTTCAATACAGATCTTGCCAGCTTGTTTAAAGCCAAATCCAATTTTGCCAATTGCTGCCTGTTTGCGTGGCAGTAAATGTGACTTCCATGGTCCACAATGGGTATTAGTAACTGATTCACCATGGTTTGGCATACTTTCTTGGTTATACAATATGACAGCTGTTTTACTGCCCCTAATCTCATGTTTACTTTTTTTCCTAATTCGTTTATATGGTATTCAAACATTACAATGTTGGTCTATTTAAAATCCCAGATATTTATATACCTCATTTTGTTTCAAGACGTTACCTTCCCTGGTCTTAACCTCTATCTTAAACTCCAAACTATCACTAACTCTATTGGGTTTTGAATAAAACAGCATTGTTTTAGTTTTTTATTGTTTATTGCCAGACCTATGCCAGCAAAAAACTTTTGCATAACCGAAAAATTCTTTTGTAACCTCTCCTCTACTTCCTTTTGATGTTTCCCATCAGAATAGGGCCTTATAGGTGATGAAGCCCACCTTGAAGATGATCCTCCACCTGACAGGCAGCCAGTGCAGATCTCGCAGGACCGAGGTTACATGACAGGACCTGGGCAGGCCCATTAGTAACCAGGCCACCATGTTCTGCACCAGCTGCAGTTGGTGGAAGTTCCCTCTACTGACCCCAAAGTATAGAGTGATCTTCATCAGGGTTATCTCAGTCATCAGGTCACACTGTAGGAACTTCACCATCGGAGAAGGAGAATCCACACAAAAGATTTTCAGCAGTACAACTGGGGCCACCCATGTCATCAACATCCATCGACATCACCAACCCTATAAAGGTGTGAGAGGCCCACTTCTTCCTCAGTTCTTTCCCACAATTGACCACTTGCATGGATCTCCACGGAAGCTCCAACGCAGTATTTGTGCCATTTTTACATCTACGGCTTTTCTTTAATATTTTCACTGAATCTCTTTTTTGAGAGATTCATCTAAACTCATTTATGTTGAAAGTTAATCCTTCTACCTCTCTTTTCCATCGCTGCCACTGCAGAAAGAAGATTGCCTCCACTGACAAACATTCTCTCTGTTTCTGCTGTCTTGGGCCTGAACATGAAATTTCCAACTGTAAGCCCTGCCAGAAGTTTAACCAAACAACCCTCAGGTGATGCAAAAAGGCTCTTAAAAATTTCCTGATGGATCAATAGGTAGCCAGCTCTGGGGTCCCAACCTCTCAGTCACTGACCGTACTGTCAAGCACACAGGCCTCCAAGGCCCAAGAAAAACCCTCAGGGAAAAGTCATAAGAAAGACCAAGATTGTGACCACTCCCCTCCCCCCGGGCGATGATCTCATTCCTCAATGGCATTTTCTCCTTCCTCTCGGGGATCCTCGTCGGCTGCAGCTGCACCAACGCAGAAAACTGCTGTCCAGGTTTTTGTGCCTACCAGACCCATACTGACAGTTTCTACACCCGTTTCTCAGGGCGCCAGGCCATCGACCTCTGGGTCATTGGCCCCTCCTTTGTCGATGATGGGCTCATCATTCATGACTCTCCCATCGCAGCCTGCTCCTTCTCCCTCCAGAGCTGCAGACTCTTCAGTTCTTTTGGATCCAGCAGGCAGGTTGTCGAGATCTGTGCCATCAAACCCCCCCCCCACATCGATGATCACCGTGGACTTGAATGAAGTCCTGCTCAAATTCACTAATGTAGTGGTACAGCAGCTGGGTGACTGTAGGCCTCCTTCGCCAATGCCATCAACGGCAGCTTTGTCGTTGATGCCTACTCGCCGGCCACAGGAAGCTCCCCCTGAGCCATCATCAGTGCATCCAATGCCAGACCTAGAAGTCGAAGAGGTTGATGTTGAGGAGGAGTACCATCTAGACCTCAGTCTTCTTGAGGATGAGGAGGAAGAAGATGAAGAAATCCTGGTCTCTGACAGATCTACTGCTTCCTCTGTCAGTGAGGATTCAATAGGGCATGCTCTTAGGTCTCCTCCTGAGGACCCCACATTTTTCAATTTGATGAAGCAGCTGTCCTCAGTCATGGGCTTCCACACTGAGGAAGAGGATGCCACTAGGAAAGAGCTAGTGGACTTCCTGGAGATCCCTGAATCATCTCCAAAAATCTTTCCTCCTATCCTTCCTGCTCTGAGAAATGCAGCCACGGCAGCCTGGCACAGACCAGAGTTGGTGCCAGCTATGCCTCGCAGGGCTGATAAACTTTATCATGCCCCCAAGGTCTCCCCTGCTGAGCTGCCCAGCCTGAGACAGACTCATTGGTCATCCAGGCAGCTTTTGACAGGTCTAAGGCACCTAAGCAGCTTAGTTCCCTTCCCCCAGGTAAGGAGTCTCATAGAATCTACCTCTGTGGGAAGAGTGTGTATGCCTCCTGTAACTCTGGGTTTGAGCATTGCAAACTACCTGTCTCATATGGTGAAGTACCAAAATGCCAGTTGGAAAAAGGGCAGTGCCACAGCACAGGCCCTGGCTGCCTTCCATACCCTCGCCAATGCTGGCGCTGCAGCCAAGCATCCCAGAAATAATGGACCAGCCCATGCGGCTGGCTCCACATCAGCTTGACTTTTTGCTGAACCCCCCTCTTCTGGTCCTGGACCAGGAAGTGGTGGTCAGAGGCCATTTCTCTCTCTCTCTCCACTGGAATCAATGGAGAACCATAACTTCAGATGCATGGATCACAGAGTATGGGCACACCCTGGAGCTCATAGAGCAACCTCCAGAGACCCCTTCTATACCCTCCAGTTATCCTCCAGCTCATTTGCTTGTCCTCCAGGAGCTTCTACACAAACAGGTCATCAAACCAGTTTCCAGGTCTCAGAGAAACAAGGGATTTTATTGCAGGTTTTTCCTGGTACCCCAAAAGATTGGAGATTTGAGTCCCATTCTGGACCTAAAAGACCTCAGTCTGTATGTCCAGTACAAAAAGTTCTGGATGGTAACTTTGCCAGGCCTGATGCCCCTCCTCAAAACAGGGGACTGTCTCTGCTCACTGGACGTGCAGGATGCCTACCTGCACATCTTGGTCTTTCCTCCCCACAGGAAGTTTCTCTGTTTTGCCTTTCAGGTGCTGCCCTTTGGCTTGTCTTCTGTGCTGCGAGTCTTTACCAAGTGCTTAGCAGTGGTTGCAGCAGCTCTCAGAAGGGAGGGACTGTATGTTTTCCCTTATCTGGATGACTGGCTCCTAAAGACTCCATCCAGGGAACAGCTTTTGCTGACTCTGGAGCGAACTCTCCAGCTCTTCCACTCCCTGGGCATCACTGTCAGTCTGCCCAAGTCAGTCTTGGTACCATCCCAAAGGCTGCAGCTTATAAGGGTGGTCCTGGATTCAGCACGGGGAAAGCCTTCCTGCCCCAAAACAAGGCAGAGTGCCTTATAGCCCAAGCTCAGGAAGCCATCCAAAGTCACTACATTCCTGTCAGGGTGTACCTCAGATTGTTGGGCCTGATGGCAGCTGCCATAGCACTGTTCCACTGGCAAGGCTTCATATGCACACTCTCCAGTGGAACCTTCGGGTACAGTGGGACCAGCGCACAGATGTATTAGATCAATCAGTCCTGGTCTCATCTCCAGTATGCAAGGTACTGCAGTGGTGGATGGTCCCCTTGAACCTGTTTCAGGTCGTCCCATGCCGTATCTCCTCCCTGCATCAGATCCTAACCATGGATGCCTCTGGTCTGGGGAGCACACCTGGGTCATTTCCAGACCCAGGGTTCTTGGTCCTAGGTGGAAACCTCCCTGCATATCAATGTCCTAATGATGAGGGCAGTGCTCTACGCCATGTAGGCTTTTCAAGAGGCAGTATGGCGCAGTGGTTTAAGGCTCTGAGCTGCAAATCTGGAGACCTGGGTTTGAATCCCACAGCCCCCACGTGCATACTGTGTGACCCTGAGCAAGTCACTTAACTTCCTCGTGCTCCCAGGTTGCACCTGCAAACAAGCTTTCAGCTTAGTGTGTCTCACCTGGTAAAATAATTGGTATGGTATATAAAAAAAAGAGCACCTTGCTCCGGGTCAGCTGCTGGTGCAGTCAGACAATTTATGTGTAGTTTACTACATCAACAAGTGTGGGGGACTCATTTGTACCCCTATGCAGGAAGGCCATGAGAGTGTGGTACTGCGCACTGGATCACTGTCTGACACTCTTTGCAGTCCATGTGCCAGGTGTATTAAGCACTCTGGTGGACAGTCTCAGCAGGACTCCGTCCAACATGCATGAATGGAAGCTTCTATTGTCTGTTGCAGAAGACTTGTTCAACTAATGGAGTTGTCTAGAGTTGGACCTTTGATCCAGAGGGTACTAATCAAGTTGCAGATGGAAGGGGCCAGCATAATCTTAGTGGCTGCATTCTGGCCATGGCAGATATGGTTTTCTTTGCTACAGCAGCTGACGGAGGAACCTCTGGTCCCTCTACCTCTATGTAGGAACTTGTTAACCTAGAATCAGGAGACCCTGGTCCATCCCAACTTCAGGTCCCTCCATCTGCATGCTTGGTTCCTGAGGATATAGCCGTCACCAGGTTTGGGGTCTCTAACAGAGTGGCGATGTCCTAGTGGCTGCCCAGAAGCCTTCCACTCAAGTCACATTTGCCATGAAGTGGAAGTGGTTTGCCATCTGGACTGCCAAACATAGTCTGTACCCTTTCACCTGCCCAGTGAACCACATCTTGGACTACCTGATCTCTCTGTCTGATTCAGGTCTCCAGTACTCCTCCCTCAAGGTGCACCGTTCAGCTATTTCTGCCTTTCATGAGCCCGTGGGTGACCACACAATTGCTCAACTGGATGTCTCCTGTACCTTTCTCAGGGGCATCCTGCATCTGAAACCCCAGTCCATTCTTCAGTCCTGGCTTGGGACTTGAATTTTGTTTTGGAGAAGTTGACCCAGTCTGCTTCTGACCCAATCGCAACCTGCGACCTGCGCAGTCTCTCTTGGAAAGCATTATTTTTAGTTGCCATTACTTCTACTTGAAGAATTTCAGAGCTTCAGGCCCACTAGTGCAAGGAGCCTTATATGATTGTTCACAAAGACAGGGAGTCTTTTCGCATGAATCCTAAGTTTCTCCCTAATGTAGTGTCAGAATTTACATTCAATCAGTCTAGTCACCTTCCTGTTTATTTTCCTGAACATGCCAATCCAGGGGAAGCACTGCTCCATAAGTTAGATGTGCGCAGAACTTTGAAATACTACTTGCTTCGGACCAAGGAAAGTCAAACGTTGAAGCAGTTGTTTCCTTCTCCCCAGGTAGAGAGGGTGCTTTAGTTTCTAAGCAATGTTTCTCCAAATGGTTGGCTAATTGCATTGTGTTCTGTTACAAGTATGACAAAGCAGTGCCTGGTGCTGTCAAAGTTCATTCCACCAGAGGAATGGCTACCTCTGTGGCTTGTTTCTGAGGGGTCTCAGCTGCTGACATTTGTGCAGCTGCCACCTGGAGTGCAGTCCATACTTTCACCAAGCACTACAGTCTGGACATTGCCTCCAGAGCCCATGCAGGTTTTGGCATGGCTGTGCTACAGGGACTCTTGTCTTAAATTTTTGGAGAGCCCTCCTCCCAGACTGTCTGCACCTGTAACTGCTTGGGACTCATTCCTATGGTGTGACCTGGTGACTGAGATAACCCTGATGAAGACAGAACAGTTATGTAAGAACTTACCATAACAGTAGATCTTCAAAGGGATCTCAGTCATCAGGTCTGCTTTCCTTCCCATCATCCCCCTTTTGGGGCTCCTGTTTAGGAGCTGGCTATCTGGTGTATCCCACCTTTCAAATCAGACTGGGCAACAATCTCTCTCTCTCCTTGGTCTCCCATGGCTGGGGATATGCTCCCTTTGTCTCTGGGAGAAAGAACTGAGGAGGGAGCAGGGCCGCTCACACCTTTATAAGGTTGGTGATGTTGATGGAAGTTCACAGCGTGGGTGGCCCCAGTTGTACTGCTGAAAATCTTCCATGTGGATTCCCCTTTCACCGACAGTGAAGTTCTTACGGTGTGGCCTGATGACTGAGATCCTCTCAGAGATCTACTGTTAAGGTGTGTTCTTACATAGCTGTTCTTTACAGTAGTCCAGCCTGGATGTCAGAAAGGCATGTAGCAGTGAGGGCAGGTCTTCTGATGGAAACAAGAGTTTAATCCGGGTGACATTCCTTAAGTGGTAGAAGCCACTTCGGATCACAGATGACACCTGGGCATCTAGTGTCAGTCTATTGTCAAGGACAACACCCAGATTTTTCTCCTTGGAGTTTACTATCAATGGGGTAGATCCCAGGACCAAACCTGTCATCACCCCAGAGGCACTCCCATCATGCCAGCAACCATGTTCAATCACCAGTACCTCCATCTTGTCAGGATTCAGCCTCAGACAGTTAGAGAACCTCCAGTCCTGAATTTCAGCCAGGCACTTATTCAGCACTTCAATGGCACCATTCGTTCCAAGGGCAAATGACATATAAAGCTGGGTATCATCTGCATAGAAGTGGAAACCCAGACTGTAATGTCCAATAAGCTCACTCAGAGGCATCATGTACACCACGAACAGCACTGGAGAAAGGATTGAACCTTGAAGAACTCCACATGATAGGGGCTTCAAACTAGCTAGTTTGCTAGATAGCTAGCTACCAGGGGCATTTCTCTAAGTACGAGTATGCCCTTTGAACCTCTCTCAGGTCCCTTGCAGAGACCTTGCCGGAATCAGAGACTAAGGCATAAAATTCTTCAGATTGTTACCCATGGCACTGTGTCAAATAGTTGTCAGCTGAAGACAGCCATGGATGTCTTTGACACTGCCTCCCACTGTGCTGTGGCAGGAATCTATATTAGAAGGCACTTCTGACTTTGGATGTCTTGTTTCTCCAATGATGCCCAACAGCAGGACATGAATGTGCTCTTCTACAGCTCATATCTGTTCAGCCAACAAGTAGAGCAGTCCCTTGAGGCCTCTGAGAAGACTGCAATTAAAACTTGTCAACCTGACCCCTCTCACCCCAAAGGGGAAAAGGGTGCATCTTTTACTATAGCAAGCAATCCTTTTGAGGCAAGGCAAGGGAGTCCAAATCAAGTTTCAGCCTTCCCAGCCACAGAAGAAAGCGCAACCAAAGACACAGGTCCTGAAAGTGCCCAGTGCCACTCTCTGAGATCCCAGCCCCAGTCCTGCCTCAGCTACCTCGGGCAGACCTCTCCTCTCCAGTGGGAGATGTCTGACACAGTGTTACCGTCAGTGGGAATCCGTCACCTCAGAGAAGTGGATCTTAAGGTTCATCCTGGAGGGATATTCTCTGAGCTTACATAGAAACATAGAAACTGATGGCAGATAAGGACCGCTAAGCCAATCCAGTCTGCCCATATACCCTACCTGTATCAGCGGCCGCTGACCCTACTTGGTCATCAGCTTTAGCTACTCCTTCCCACCTCTAGGGTTCCTTTATCCATGTCCTGTGCATGTTTGAATCCTGCCACTGTGCTAGCTCTTATCACCTCCTGGGGTAGGCTTTTCCATGTATCCATCACCCTTTCTGAGAAAAAGAACTTGCTGACATGACTCCTTATCTGCCCCCTACTCCAATCTTGTATCATGTCCTCTTGTTCTTGTACCTCACCTGTAGTGAAAGATGTTTTCCACTTGCACCTTGTTTATGCCCTTAAGATACTTGAAGGTTTCTGACATATCTTCTCATTTCCTCCTCTCTTCCACTGTATACATATTGAGGTATTTTAATCTCTCCTCATTAGTCTTCTGTTGCAAGCCCTGCACCATCTTAGTCGCCCTTCTCTAAACCGCCTCCACCCTGTCTGTGTCCTTACAATGATGCAGCCTCCAGAACTGCACACAGTACTCCAGATGAGGCCTCACCGGTGTTTTGTATAGTGGTATCACCACCTCCCTCCTTCTGTTGGTGATACCCTCCCTATGCAGCCCATCATGCCACTGGCCCTCCCTACAGCCTTTGTACTCTGCTTGTACACCTTTAGGTCATCTGAGATGATAATCCCCAAATCCCTTTCCTCCCTGGTGACTGTCAGCAACTCCCCCAATCCTGTAGCTCTCCGCAGGGTTTCTGCGCCCCAGGTGCACAATTTTGCATTTCTTCATATTGAACTTTAGTTGCCACACTTCAAACCTTTTTCTAGCTTTCCTATGCCCCTCCTCATTTTTTCCAGCCCATCTGGAGTGTCTACCCTGTTGCCGATCTTGGTGTCATCTGCAAACAGGTAAACCTTCCCTTCCAGCCCTTCCACAATGTCACTAATAAAGACATTAAAAAGGACTGGCCCCCGGACTGATCTTTGAAGTACCCCACTGGTCACCCCCTTTCCTCAGATTGGATTCCATTTACCACCACCCTCTACTTCCTGTCCCCAACCAGTTTTTAACCCAGTTCACCACCTTGTGGCCCATGACCAGGTTTCCCAACTTATTTCCCAGTCTTTTATGTGGAATGGTGTCAGAGACCTTGCTGAAATTGAGGTAGGCAACATCTACTGCTCCCCCCAATCCACCTCCTTCATCATCCAGTCAAAAAAATCTATCAAATTTGTTTGACATGACCTTCCTGCTGTGAATCCATGCTACCTTGGATCCTGTGCTCTGTTGAATTCCAGGTGTTCCACAGTCCTTTCCTTAAGCAGTGCCTCCATAATCTTACCCACTACTGAGGTGATACTGACTGGCCTATAGTTTCTGCCTCCTTCCTGCTTCCATTTTTGTGAAGAGGGACTACATGTGCCCTCTTCCAGTCCGCTGGAAGTACTCCTGTATTGAGCAACTCATTGAACATGGCTGCCAGTGGTGCTGCTAGATCCATCTGTAGTTCCTTTAGTATCCTGGGATGTATGCCATTTGGTCCCATTGCCTTGTCCACCCTCAGTTTTGTGAGCTTCTCTAGGACTCTTTTTTCTGTAAATGGACTGGTGTTCACCTTCCTCCCCCCATGTATCTGATGCTTAGCTGTGGTCCCTGTCCATCCCCTTCTTCAGTGAAAACTGAGCAGAAGTATTTGTTTAGTATTGATGCCTTTTCCAAGTCTCCCTCCACACACTCCCCTTCCTCCCCTCTGAGCCTTACAATCCCACCCCTGACCTTCCTTCTGTCACTGATGTACCTATAGAATGTTTTGTCCCCTTTCTTCATCATTTGTGCTAATTTTTCATTTGTTTGCGCCTTTGCACTCCTAACAGATTTCCCTGCTTCCCTCAGATAATTTAGGTATACCACCCTATCCTCTTCCTTCTGGGTCTCCCTGTATTTTCTGAAAGACCTCCTTTTGGCTCTCACTTCCTCTGCTACAACTTTAGAGAACCATAGTGGTTTGTTACTTCTCTTGCCTTTGTTTCTCAGCCTAATGCACTGGTTTGTTAACTCCACTATGGCTCCTTTGATGTGTGCCCACTGCTCCTTAACCCCCCAATTTGTATCCCTCCTTGTCAGGGCTTCTTTGATACCTAACCCCATCCTAGCAAAGTCCGCCCTCCTGAAATCCAAGACCCCTGCCTTTGTGTGGCTTGACTGTGACCCTGTACCCATGTTAAACCACACTGTGTGGTGGTCTATGGCTCCCAGGTGCCCTTCCATCCGGGTATTTGTGATTCTGTCTCCATTGGTCAGTACTAGGTCCAGAATCACCCTGTCCCTGGTGGGTTCTAGCACTAGCTGTCTGAGACCTGCCCCAGGCAGGGAGTTCAAGATGTCTCGGCTCCTGGTTGAGGTTGCCAACGGGATGGTGCAATCCAATCCACATCTGGCATATTAAAATCACCTATCAGCAGTACCTCCCTTTTGTTGCCATGTCATGTATTTCTTCCACTAACAATCTGTCCACCTCTTCCCCCTGAGCTGGAGGCCTGTAGATCCCCCCACTGTGAATTGCTGTGCCATTTCTGGGCTCAAGGGTGATCCACAGCACCTCAGCCTCCCCTGTCTGCCCTGTACCGCAGTTACCTTTATACCTTCCCTGACATACAGCTCCCACCCTTTCCTCAGAATTCCCTCTGAATTGTCCTCCCAGGGAGCACCACTCCCTTCCAGCTCATGCATCAGACCTTCTCATGAAGGAGATAGAAGGCCTCTTGAGCAACAGGGCAGTAGAAGTAGTGCTGGTGGCAGAGTGCAACACAGGCTTCTATTCCTATTACTTTCTTGTCCCGAAGTCAGGGAACATGCACCCCATTCTTGACCTCAGGGAAACTGAACAAATTTATATACTGGGAGAAGTTCAAGATGGTTTCTCTAGGGACTTTGCTAGCATTTCTCAAGCCGCACAATTGGATGGCTTCCCTGGATATCCAGGATATACAGGATGCCTACCAGCATATTCCCGATCCACCCCAACCATCAAAATGTCTTCGTTTTGTTGCACTGGGTCAGCATTACCAATTCTGGGTCCTGTCCTTTGGGCTATCCTCAGCACTTTGAGTCTTTATAAAGTGTTTGCTGTTCTCGCGGTGCACATTCAAAAGCTCAGACTACAGGTTTTTCCTTATTTGCCAGTCCGTTCAAGTAGGATGCTGAACAAGCAGTAACCACAGCATCTCAGTTCCTGACTTCCATGGGAGTCCTGCTAAATCTAGAGAAGTCACAGCTTTGACCTTTTCAGCAGCTTCTGTTCATTAGAGTCCTCCTGTACACCACCAAAGGCTAAGGCCTTTCTCCCAGAGGACAGGAGGATAGCCATCCTTCAGATGGCCCAATTCATCATGAAGCACAAGTCCATTCAGGCTCACTCTATGCAGTGCATGTTAGGCTTCTTAGCCTCCATCTTCACAGTTCCTCTGGCTCACCTGCACGAGAGGATGACCCAATGGATGCCTAGCATGCAGTGGTCTCTAGCAACACATTCTCAGTCTTACCCTATGAAGGTCAAAAAGGCTCTGCTTTGATCCCTTGTGTGATGGATGCAGGAGGACAATCTTCTTCAGGGTCTCCCCTTCTCACCCCAGAGCCTCAGAAAACCCATTACCACAGATGCATCTTGGCTGGGGTGGGAAGCCTACTGTCAGGGCCACCACACTCAGGGAGTCTGGAACACTACAGAGTCTCACCTCCACATCAACGTGTTGAAGATGAGAGCAGCCCTTTATGCCCTCTGGGCCCTGGTGGACTGTGTCCATCACAAGATAATTCTCCTCCAGATGGACAAGTCTGTCATGTACTACATCAACAAATAGGGGGAAAACTCTTATCCTCTTTGCAGAGAGGCAATAAAAGTGTGGGAATGGTGTCTGGGATGGGACATTCTGATCCAGATGATTTATCTGCCAGGGGCTCAGAACAGTCTAGCAGATGAGCTTAGCTGAACAGAAGCAGACCCACACAAGTGGTCACTGGCACCAGACATCATGCAGTCTCTCTCTTCGTTGAGTGGGGAACTGCAGAGGTGGACCTTTTTGCATCCCCACTCAATGACAAACTGCCTCGATTCTGCTCCAAAAATCCAGAACATGGAATTTTCTGTCAGGATGCATTTAGGCTGCAGTGGACAAATCACTTTCTGTATGCATTGCCTTCTAGTCCTCTATTTCAGAGGGTACTGCTCAAGCTGGAGGCACACAGGGGCCAAATGATTCTAATAGCCCCATGCTGGCCTTAACAGATATGGTTCCTCCTACGCAACAGATTGTCAGTCAGCCCTCCAAGATCCCACCCTCTCTGGACAGACATTCTGATGCAAGGATCCTTGGTTCATCCCAATCTGTGTTCCCTTCATCTCCATCCCTAGCTCCTGAAGAGATAGAAGTGGGTAGACACAAGGTGTCCCAGAGGGTCTCCAAGATTCTTCTGGCTGCTTATATGCCCTCTACCAAGAAGACTTACATGGTCAAATGGAAATGTTTCTCTGAGTGGTGCTCCAAATCCCATATGGACCAGTTCCAATGCCCTCCAGACAGGGTTTCAGAGTACACCTGCAGGACCTCTCTGATGCAGGCTTGTAATCCTATATAGTTAAGGTCCACTTGTGAGCTGTGTTAGCTTATCATGAGCCTACTCATAACTTGTTTCAAACTCAACTGCCTTTATTTAATAGGTTCTTGAAAGACTTTGGCACACAAGACCCCCAATCAGGAAACACTTTTGCTGCCAGGAACCTGAACCTTGTGCTTGACATGCTCACATGTAAGCCCTTTGATCCCTTGGCAATGTGTGACCTAGAATTCCTGACTTGGAAAACTGCATTTCTAGTTGTCATCACCTCTGCCTGCCAAGTCTCTGAAATACATGAACTGGTCACAGATCCTCCGTATACTGTTTTCTATAGAGACAAGGTGGTTCTCCACACACATTCCAAGTTTTTGCCAAAGGTGGTGGTGGAGTTTCATTTGAACCAGCCTTTGGTGCTTCCTACATACTTTACCAGCTTCCAGAATGAAGGGGAGCACACATAGAGACATAGAAACATAGAATTTGAGCAGATAAGGACCGCTTGGCCCACCCAGTCTGCCCATTTCCCTACCTGATGGATAAGCTGCAGATTCTAGTTAATCAACAGCTTACTTCCTCCTGCCCCCACTAGAATTGCCTTATGCCTATCCCATGCATTCTTGAATTCTCCCACTGTTCCTGACTCCACAACCTCCTCAGGAAGGCTGTTCCATGCATCCACAACTCTCTCTGTGAAAAAATACTTTCTAACATTACCTCTGAGCCGTCCCCCCTCTATCTTCAAATTGTACCTTCCACTCTCTGGACAGTCAAAGAGCCCTTACATTCTACATCAAGTAGAATGAAGGACTTCCAATAGTTGAAGCAGCTCTTCGTTTCCTTTCATCCTAATTGGCTGGGTCAGACGGTTATGATCAAAAGCAATTCTGCATGGATTGTCAGTTGCCTCCATCATCACTGCTATGCTATGGCGTGGGGCAAAGTGGAAGAGCAGGTTCATGCTCACACTACAAGAGTGGCTGGTACATCCTTGGCAGAGATTCATTCTGTCCCTATTGCCGATATCTGCAGAGCTGCCACCTTGAGCACAGTGTACACCTTTATCAAGTACTATGTCCTGGATGTCTATGCCAGACAGTATAACTCTTTTGGTTGGACAATCCTTAATGGATATCTGTTCTGAGTGAACTCTGGCTCCTACTGCCTTGCCCAGGGGACACTCATATCAGCTTGGTACTCTAACCCATTGGTGTGAATCAATGGTGAAAATTAGTTTCTGGAAGACATTAAAAATGTGTACTCACCGCAATTCTTGATTTTCTAGGAATATCTTCACCCTTGATTCACACACCCACCTGTCACCCTCCGGGCTCACTCTCTCTGTTCATTGGTCGTTACCCCTTGTTTCTGGTTTGGGTTGTGAAGACACTGCTTTGTTTGTTGTTGACCCTTCTTACATGGGTTGCAAGGACAGTCTTATGCCCTTTAATTAGGTGTATTTTAATGCTGCACCTCCTCAGTAAAAAGTGCTGACCCTCCTGAAAGGTTCTGGCACCAGCTGGGTCCAAGTGCCTTCAGCTCAGAATCCACTTGTGTGAATTAATGGTGAAGATGTTCCTAGAAGATCAAGAATTATGGTGAATACATCATTTTAATTTTTTTGCAAAGAATTTCCTTTCTTTTTGAGGTATTGGAATCGCATCCTCATTTATGCAGGGTCCTTCTGGGCCTGTGTGAACAGATGCAGACACATAGGACTCTCTGGGCCCTGTACCAAGGCAAGAGTCTGTCTGCCTGTACAAGTGCTGGGCCCTCTGGATCCTGCCTTTCATGTGACAATTTATGTCAAGATTTTGTGGGGGTGCCTGGTGGGCTGCGGAAGCGCAGGTGGTAACAGATGCAGACACATTGGGCAGAGTCCATCTGCCAGCTGAAGCACAGGGCCACCTGGAAGCCACAGGTGCAGAGATGCAGGGCCCTATACCAGTAGCAGATTTCACATCACTAAATGTACTTGGGCCCATGTGGGCAACCCTGCACTCCCAGGCGGGGGGGTGGTGCTGCATGACAACTCTATTTCCCTAGCCTCAGTCTATCCAGCTGGCTCACTGAGCTCACCACTGAACTCAGCTCACAAACATGGAATCACAAAGCACCATCCAGTGGATCAAAGGCTGGCACTGCACACATTTGTTGATAATATTTTTTTTTTATCTTAACACAAATTTTCAATATAGTCATTTTGTGACTCCCCTTATAAACATTATATGCGACATCTATAGAATACTGGGTAAAATGTCATTCTAGAGCGTGGATATGTTGTTCATCCACACTCTTCGGCATTGTCCCTTTCCCCTTTAAATTTGCCGGAAGTTTTCAAACTGGATCCTCCCTCCCACCCACCCGGGTGGTATATACCTCGGCTCCACCCCATGACGCCAGATCTTCCTTTCCGCTGGAAGATACAGGTTGCCTCCCTTGTGCACTCACATTTCATAGGCCCTGGCATTCAGATCTTTGGTTTTACCAAAATTAAAACTCGTTCGAGTTAGCGATTGCGCTTTTGCAGCTACGATCATGAAGGAGAAATCTTCCCTGGGATTTTGCTGGTGTCCCTGCAGCCAAAAGATGTCATGCACTGATCCCCATCTCATGTGCGTCTACTGCCTGGGTGTCGGCCATGACACCTTATCCTGCAGTTTTTGCTTGGCCTTCCATCCCAATGTCCTAGGCAAGCACAAGGCACACTTGAAACTGGGGAGGCAGGAGAAAAGGAACCCTCCGATGAAATCCAAGGAGGCTAGGTGGGTGGTTCCCACATCTGCAGGCTCTGCCAAGTAGCTGGAACAGATGAAGGCATTAGAGGAAGAAGCCACTCGCGCTTCAGCCAATTGAAGCTTCTTTGTACCACTGAACCTAGGCTCCACCTTTACAGGTTCGTTTAAGGAGTTGTGCCAGTCTCTCCCCACTCAGAGTGAGGCGTCCTTGGGCTTGCACTTCACCCGCTCTCACAAGAGGGAAAAAGAACCTTCTTCATCTTTGTTTCAATGGAAATGATCTTGGGACTGAGAGAGGTTTGAGTGCCAAGAGCATGCAGTCTCGACCTCAGTCGAGATCATCTCCTCAGCCACAGGCTTCATGGATCTTCCATCTGGCCAGGTGACTGAGGAAGTGGCTGACAAAGTCAAGATTATTCTCGATCCAATTGACCCTTTGTCGCCGGCTGTGGTCAACGACTCTTTAGAACGGACTCCGGTCCTAGTGTTTCCTGATGAGGAGACCCAGCCTTCTGGCATCCCCATTAAGGATCTGGTTCTGGACCCTCGGGTTTCACCGATGCCTCCGGTGTCTCCCAATCAACTGAGTCAGCCTGCCTGATCTCTGTTGAGGTCTAGAACCCTCTCAGCTGAATGACCAAGGAAGAGCCATAAGCGCTCCAAAAAGAGGCGATGCCACAGGTTGTCCTCATCCTTCTCGGATGAGGAGAGGCTCCTGTGAAAACTTTGTCGGCACTATGAGGACCTTATATGGCAACAGCTGATTCTGACCAGGCAGAAACCGGCTCAGCTGTCTACCCCAGCCATTATTTAGCTCTCGCCTCCTCGGCCGAAGCCGACCCCTCCGGAACTGCAGCCCTTGGTTCCTCCACCCGTGGGACCGGCCTGTCACCCGGTTCAGCCTACTCTGGTCTCTCCACCTATTCGTGTGGAACCACCACTAAACAGCCTGTGGGAGGGGCTTCCTCTAAAAAGGACCGACAGGACACTGGGCTTCCCCGATGTCTGTCGTTTACAGTCACCCCAGACCTCCCTCAGTGGAGTGAGGTGACTTAAGTGGTAGACCGCTGTATCCTGATTCCTCAGACTCAGATGTCACCGGGCTCCACTCTCATCCTGGTGATGATGAGTCATCTGTTGGCACAGAGATGGAGGAAGGTCCTTCCTCTATCCAAGGGATTCTCAGTATCATTTACGACTCCACTGGAATGCCCCTGGAATCTATCCAGAAGAAGGTGGAGTACCCTCTCACAGATATTCTAAAGAGAGGGGGTACACTGACGGAGGCCTTTCCAGTGGCCGAGGCCATCGTTGGCCCAGCCCTTGAACTTTGGCAGCATCCTGCCTCATGCCCAGCACCATCTGCCCGCATGACCCGCTAGTACATGGTGCTCATGCGGTCCCTTGCGTGGTTCACAGAGCACCCTTCAGCCGAGAACTTGGTGATCACCTCTGTGTTCAGGCATACTGGCAGTTTGGCCAACACTGAATGACCTCCAGACAAAGAGTCCAAAAATATGGACCACACTGCCCATAAGGTCTATGCGACTTCCTCCTTGGGCCTTCATCAGGCCAGCTCGGCCATCATCATGGCACACTTCTCTCACGCCCTCCTTGGGTCATTAGACAAAGTCCTCCCTCATCTCCCTGTGGACATGCAGACCATGGTCAAGCAAGTCCAGGACCAGGGCCGTGCTGTTGCCAATCAGCAGCTCCAGATGGCCTTGGACAGCGGGGATTCTTGTGCCCGCTCAATGGCCACTGCAGTGGACTCTCACTGTAGGGCTTGGCTGAGACTTTCCTCCTTTCCTGCTGATACTCAGCATAAGCTTGCTGATATGCCTTTCCTGGGGACCGACTTGTTTGGTCCAGGAGTGGCCAGTCACCTTCAGTGCATGGAGAACTCTAATGCCAACCCAGATGCTACTTCTGCTAAGAGTTCTTTGGGCAAGAACCGGCAGGAGAAAAAGAAGAAGCCTTTTTGGCACTCTTCCTCTGTGGTTCAGCAGTCCTCCTACCAAGGAGGACAGCAACATCAGCAGCAGCAGGCTCAAGTTTGGTGCCCTCGGCCCAAGCCTGGACCCCAACAGGCCCACAAAGGAGTCCGAGGCTCAGGTTCTGGAGCCTCCTCCTCCAAGCCTGCCCAATGCTAGGATGGGGTTGCCACCCCTATCTCCATCATACCAGCTCTGGGCCTCCCATGGGGGGTCACCTCCACCACTTCCTTTCCGTCTGGTCTGCTATCTCTTCAGTGAGGTGAGTTCTCAAAGTGGTCCATCGGGGACTGCCTCTAGAGTTCGAGCAGTACCCTCGGAAGGAACGGATTTCCGCATGCACTCAGTCAGCTCTTCGAGACGACATAGCTCAGCTCCTCCACAAGGAGGCAATAGCTCCCATGGCAGATCCTCCAGCAGACCCAGGCTTTGTCTCCAGGTACTCCCTGGTGCCCAAGCGAATGGGGGGTTGGCACCCCATTCTAGATCTCCATGACCTGAATCAGTTTCTCAGGTCTCGCACCTTTTGGATGGTCACTCTTTCCCAGATCATACCATCCCTGGAGTGAAACATGTGGTTCTGTTCACTGGATCTGCAGGATGCATTCTTTCATGTCCCAATCCATCCATCCCATCAGTGGTTCCTCCACTTCAGGGTCGAGAGGACCCTGTTCAAGTTCCAAGCCAAGCCATTCAGCCTGTCATTGGCCCCACTGGTCTTCACCAAATGCATTGCAGGGGTGGTGGCCCATCTCCGGCGTCGGGGGGTCAGAATCTATCCCTACCCTCGATGATTGGCTCCTGGTGGGTTCCACCCAACAGGAGGTGGAGAGGTCCAGGGATCTGACCCTCCAGACCTGCTCCCAACTCGGCGTCCTGATCAATGAGGCCAAGTTGGAACTCATGCCTTCTCAGGGAATGGGCTTCATCGGGGCAGAGCTTGACTCTTGTCAAGCCAGAGCTTGGCCCCCCGAGAGACAGGGAGGAGGTTCTCTCCTCCTTTGCCCAATCATTACTGTTGGGCACTTGCACCCTGCCTGGGACTTTCTTCGCCTTCTGGGCTACATGGTGGCGTGCACCACAGTGGTCCATTGGGCCTGGTTGCACATGCACCCCCTCCAATAGGAGCTGGCCACCCAGTGGACTCAGCGATATGGTCACTTCGACCAGCTGATCACTGTAACCCAGAAGATGTGGGACGCTCTCCAATGGTGGACTGCACCAGACCGGTTGCAGAAAGGGATCTCATTTGTCCACCCCAAGCCGATGGTCATCCTTACGACCGATGCCTCTCTCATGGCTGGGGAGCCCACATGGGGACAACAGGGCCCACGGGTTCTGGGCCCCCAAGGTGTCCCAATGCCACATCAACCTGTTGGAGCTCAGAGCAGTCAGACTGGCACTGTCAGCTTTTTCTCCTCAGCTCCGGGGTCAAGTGGTTCAAGACCAGACAGACAATACCACGACCATATGCTACCTCAACAAACAGGGTGCACACACTCCCATTTGCTGTGCAAGGAGGCGCTCCACATCTGGACCCTTGTAAGCCGGTTGGAGGTGGATCTCCTAGCCATCCATGTGGCAGGAGCCTCGAACCTGTTGTCAGATGCTCTCAGCCACATAGGCCAGACATCTGACAAGTGGACTTTCCATCCAGAGGTAGCTTATAGTCTGTTCTCCCATTGGGGCAAATCAGTGGTGGACCTGTTTGCCTCAAGGGAAAAAACCAAGCTGAGGCTGTATTATGCCCACCCCCCCTCAGCAGGGCTCACTGCAGGGGGACGCCTTCTTGAGGCCATGGACCGCAGGCCTCCTTTACACTTTCCCTCCATTTCCCTTGATCCACAAGGTGTTACTCAAGGTGAGGAGGGACAAGGTGAAGGTGATTCTGGTAGCCCCAGACTGGTCACACCAGTTCTGGTATCTAGATCTCTTCAGCCTCAGTTACAGTCCCCCACAGCAGCTTTGTTCACGCCAGGACCTGATATCTCTTAACCAGAGGAAGGTCTTCCATCTGGACCTTCAGTCCCTACACCTCACAGCCTGGTACCTGAGCGGCTAGAGTTCCAGGCTTGGGGTCTTTCCAAAGATGCCTTCTCTGTAGTGGAGGCATCTAGAAAGGAATCGACCAGGAAATGTTATGCCTTCAAATGGAAAAGATTTTCCTTTTGGTGCCAGGGTATGGGTCTGGACCCCATATCCTGCCCTGTGGCTAACATCCTCGACTACCTTTGGTCTCTCTCCAATGGTGGTCTACTGTCATCGACCCTTAGGGTGCACCTGGCAGCTATTTCTGCTTTCCGGACACAGGCCGGTCAGCTGACATTGGCACAGGAGATGGTGGTCAGGAGCTTCTTCAAAGGCCTGGATCACATATCCCCTCTGGTGCTTGAACCTCCACCTCTGTGGGATCTGCTGCTGGTTTTGGCAAAGCTCATGGGCAAGCCATTCGAACCCATGCACAAGTGTGAGCTGTCACACTCGTCATGGAAGATAGCCCTCCTGGTGGCTATCATGTCAGCCAGAAGGACAGGGGAGCTCCAGGCACTTTTGGTGGACTCCCCTTATCTAGTCTTTCACAGGGACAAAGTTGTCCTGTGCCCCCACCCGAAATTCCTTCTGAAGGTGGTGTCAGAGTTTCACCTTAACCAAGTGTTGACTCTGCCGGTATACTACCCTAATTACACCTTGGACACTGAGTACAGGCTCCATACTTTGGACCTGAGATGTGCTCTTTCTTATTATAAGGACAGGATGGCAGAAAATCATGGAGAGGTTTGCCAGCTGTTTGTCACCTACATTGAAGCCGCTTCTGGCAGACCTACAGCCAAATGGACCATAGCAAGATGGATTACATCATGCATAGGTCTGTGCTATGAGTTGGCGGGCAAGGAGCCTCACAGAGGGATAAGAGCTTATTCTACCCGCCATACTGTTGCATCGGTGGCTGCTTTCAAAAAAGGTCATGTTGAAAGTTTGGTGGAATAATATTGAACATTAACAAAGTTACTGTATGAGTGACTGTTGAAATACTTCAATGATCACTCATAACTTGGTCATTTTACCATATTTGTACACCAAATTTTCTAAATAGTCATCTTAAGAGCCTACCTCATGAACCCAGTAAGTGATAACTTTCAAATCATGTCAGAAAGATGATTTTTCAGAGTGACTGCAAAATTACCTTTCAGACTGGATTTGAAAAATTTCACCTACCTTGTTCATGAGGCGGGGTCCCAAAAAGATCATGTTCAGAATTTGGTGGAAAAATTAGAGCATCATGAGTAAAAAATTCAAAATGTACTGAAATACATTATCTTACCTTATTTTGTCATATTGCAGTCATGATTCCAGTAGGAGGATGTCTTTCTGATCAGAGAGTGGATTTACAACATGGGACCATGTTTAGGTGACTGAGAGTGTGTGTGGGTGTGTGTGAGGTGGTGGGTGTTGAGTGGGTGGGTCAGGGTTTGGGGTCTGAGATTGACCTGGGATCATTTTCATCTCTGCAGGTGCAAAAATAAAAACAAGGGCCCATTTTCCTCTTTATAGATTTAATTGTAATTTAAAAATGGGGACTGTATTCTTTTTTTTTTTATATAGGGACCAAATCGGACACTGGGGATTGGGCACCCCAATGTCAGCATTTATTGTTCTGCAGTACCAATGGTGAGCACCCTGTTGTTGCCACCAATATACTGGGGGAGCAGGCAATCTGGAGGGGAAGGGGTGATGAAGTGATACGGGGGGGTAGGTACCCTGGTTTGCCGACATTTGTAAAATTTAACAATTGAGAAAGATGAGAGAGGGCTGACCGAGCTGGGAGGGGTGAGACTGTAAATAAAAAACTGAGAACATGACAGGGAAGGCCAAGGAAGGGCTGGCAGAGCTTGGAAGATAAGGGAGCATAAAATGATTTTTTTTGGTGCCAGCTGGAAATCAAACTCCTCTGTCACACCACTTTGTACACCACTTTATGTGCAACATGGTAATTCTTGAGTGACAACCTTAGAAACAATTCCTTTTCACTAGGCTGGGGCACCCAGGAAATTAGAGTGCCCAGAAAATATATTTCTAGGATTAGATAAAAAAAGTGAGAATCTAGCTAAACGGGTTCAGGTTTTTTGTGTATGTTCCATGTTTTTAGTTGAAAACAAACAAACAGAAACCCCAAGATGCTAGCCGTCATGACCTGAAAAAAAGTTGTGTGAAAGCAAAATGCTCACAACACCAAAATGTTCAGTTCATATCAGAGGTTTATCCTAAAACCCAACTGATCATGCTTAGAAAAAAATCGTTAAATCATTATGGCCCAGCTATTCAAAAGAGCTGAGCCATGTGCAATAGGGTTGCACCTGCGCAAGTCTGAAATGCACCATTCTGCGATATTCAGCAGGAGGCAGTTGTGCCCCCCCAAATCATGCTGAGCAACAGCGCAATGCTAATGAAGGCATGTGCAACCAAAGGAGAAGGAACCATGCATAAACTGCACAGCCCGATATTCAGCCAGGCCATGCAGAGTTATGCAGGCGCAACCCCCTACCTGCGCCTGCACAACTTTAGGCAAAAAAAAAAAGGATCAAGTCGAGGGCCACCCACAGGTGAGCTGCCTCATTGCAGGGTGCAACACAGCATCTGCCACCTGTGGGTGGCCCTCCACTTGTTCCCGGTGCCCCCCCTGCAGCCCTATCGTGGGCATAATAAAACCCCCCCATAGCCCAATCACGGGAAGCAGAGTAGTCCCCGCAGCAGCCTGATCGCGGGCATAATATAATGTTTCCCCACTCCCCAACTAGCCCGATCGTGGGCATACAGCAACTCCCCCACCCCCGACTAGCCCGATCATGGGCAGCCATTACATCCCCACACCCCGACTAGCCCGATCGGCGGCATACATTATCCCCACCCCGACTAGCCCGATTGCGGGCATAACATCAACCCCCAAAGACCAATATCCCTGGTGGTCCAGTGGACCGTGAAGCCTGATCGCGGGCATAAGGTCAAACCCACTCCCCCAAGTCCAATATCCCTGGTGATCTAGTGGCCCCCCCCCCCACCACCCATGGAGCCCCAAACCCCACTCCCCTGTCAGCCGAGGGCAGCGGCATCCCACCCGCCTGCCACCCCCCCGCCCGCCTGACTGTCAGCTCGGCGTACGCCCATTGGTCTGTAGAGCAGCATCAGAGCTCAGAGGCTCATATCAGAGTAAGGCAGTCCAGATATGTGAATGAATGAATTCAAATCATTCATATATCTGACTGCTTTTGTACGGGAGGAGCGGCATGCCCATTGGTTTGCTCTGAACCAATGGCATGCAGTCCCTACCGAAAGCTGTCAGTGGCAGGCGGCGGGTGGCAGGTGGTGGGTGCTGCCGCCCGCCGCTGATGGGGAGCTGGGTGGTGGGGCCTGCGGGTGGGTGGGTGGGGCCACCAGATCACCAGGGATATTGGACTTGGGGGTGGGTTTGACCTATGCCCACGATCGGTTCGTGGTCCACTAGACCACAAGGAATATTGGTCTTTGGGGTTGACGTTATGCCCGTGATCGGGCTAGTCGGGGGTGGGGATGTGATGGACGCCGCGATCGGGCTAGTCGGGGGTGGGGGATGAATTACTGTATGCCCGCCGATCGGGCTACTGAGGGGAGTTTACATTATGCCCAATTGGGCTGCTGGGTGGCGGAATACGTTCTGCCCACGATCGGGCTGCAGGCGCCAGTCCTCGATGGCTGCTGCCTGGCAGGGCGCCAGGCACAAGTCGCCGGGGATCAGCGCACCTGCATGCTAATGGCATGCAAATGGGGCCGTAAGTAGATGCAAATGGCCCCTTGCACCTTTTGCATAAATTATGGCCCCATTTGCATGTCACCTTTGAATATCAGGAGGTTATGGCGCCAATGGAACTTGCACCACCGCATCTGAATGCTCCACTCTGACCACTTGCGGTGGCGCAAGTTTCACTGCGCCATGCACAGTGGCTGTGGTCAGGGGGCGATATTCAAAGAAGTTGCTCAATAGTGCAACTCCTTTGAATATCGCCCTGGCCACACCCCAGTGCAACTTTTTTGAGCAGCGCAAGGGCTTGCGCCACAGAATGGCGCAGTTTGAATATCTGGCCCTATAACTCAGGAACTGATTAATATTTTTTTCACAAAACCTTCAAAAGGCATTATTTTGGCAGAGGCTGCTTCTACCCAAAAAATTTCAATGAAAAAATCTGTACCATTTAGGCTGTAGGTGAGAACAAAAAACATCCAATAATTATAGGTAAAATTTAGACATTACTGTATAAATGACACATCTGCATCTCAGAAAGTGCACAAACTAACATCACAAAACTTTCCATGTCTTAAGAACTTCCCTCCTGGACAACACATGCCAAATTTGAGTTCATTTTTTCTAACAGCACCAAACCTATTAAGGTGCAAAGTTAGGGGTTTAACCTTGAGCACTCCACTCAGCCCTATCTATACTAGGGCCCAGATATTCAAAAGAGTTGAGCCATGCGCAATAGGGTTGCGCCTGCGCAAGTCTGAAATTGTGCCATTCTGCGATATTCTGCAGGAGGCAGTTGCGCCCCCGAAATCATGCTGAGCAACAGCGCAATGATAATGAAGGCATGCGTAACTGAAGGGGGAGAAACCATGCATAAATGGTGCAGTGTGATATTCAAAGACTTGCGCAATGTGCAACAGTGAAGCAAGCGGAAGTTGCGCCATAGCGGAAATGAGCCAAAATAAAAAGGAGCAAGGAAGAGGCGCAAGAACGCTACAGGGAAGCCACATGAGGCAGAGGCAGACAGACAGGGCAGGTGGCACAAACAGGGCAGGCCAGGGAAAGGTCACAGTGAACAGCCAGGCACAGGGAAGGTGTGGGGAGCCACACAGCACAGAGGCCAGCACAGGCAGGTGTACCCGGTGCAGGGGAGGTAGCAGCCAGGACAGCAGAGGGAATACAGTAACAGCTGCCAGAGGGGGTGAATGCAAGCCAGGGACATGGCCAGTGCCACCTTCCACATGGAGGCCGTAATGAGGGGGGTGAGAAGGTGGGCGGCAAGGGGGCATGGCCATGGAAGGGCCCGTCGGCAGTATGCCCCCAACAGGCAGTACCGAGCCCGCACCAGCTTTGAGCTGTACACAGATACTGAGATTGTGGGCCAGTACCACCTGAACGGCAATTCTGAGGTGGCTCTGTGAGCTGTGCAGTGATGTGATGCAGGCACCCACACGACGGAGCCATGCCCTGTCAGTGGAGACCAAGGTAATAGCCTGCATGTGCTTGCTCGCCATGGGTACCTTCCAGAGACCAACTGGGGACACTATAGGCATAACCCAGTCAGCCACGTCACACCACCTCACCCAATTCCTCAGTGCACTGCTGCCACATGCTGAGGAGTACATCCATTTCCCCAGCACAGTGGCGGAGCGCACAGCAAACATACAGGAGTTCCACAGGGTAGCACGTATGCCTGGCGTGCTAGGGGCAATAGACTGCACCCATGTGGCCATCCGCACACCACCTAGCCCTGAGGGGGCCCCATACATAAATCGCAAGGGCTATGCCAGCATCCAACTGCCAGGTGGTGTGCGATGCCAGGGGGTGCATCATCAATGTTTGTGCCATGCACCCTGGGGGAGCACACAATTCTTTCATCTGGCACCAGTCAGCACTGTGCCACAAATTCGAGAGTGGGGACATCCCCACTGGTCACCTAGTGGGTGAGTATGCAAACCACATGGACAATCATAGGACCAGGGGGGCAGGGCCAGAGGTGGCATGGGTAGTGGCCTACATGACCTGGGGCAGGGCGATGCTGATCACCAAACTAACCTCCACCCTCTACACACAGGTGACAGTGGATACCCACTCCGTCCCTGGCTGCTCACACCCTACCGGTGGCCCACGACCCCACCGCAGCAATGCTACAATGAGGCACACGCCACCTCATGTAATGTCATTGAGCGTGTGTTTGGGATGCTGAAGGCACATTTCCGTTGCCTGGACACCTCCGGCGGTGCCCTACAGTACAGCCCCTCAAAGGCCTGTGGGCTATTCCTGGCCTGTTGCATCCTGCACAACATGGCCAACGAATGTGGGATAGCCGTACAGGTTGAAGAGGGGGACAGCGATGAGGACGATAGGGATGCCAGTGACGATGGTATTGGGCAGCCCCCCTTGGCTGAAAGGACCACCGACTGCTCCGGCTGGCACAGTTGCACCGGGACACCATCACGGAGGAGCTCTTCAGCCAAACCAGGTAAGTCATGGGGCCATGCACAACCACCAGTGGCCAAGGCACAACCCACAAACATGCAGGGACACACACCAGGGGTGCATGCTGTCAAGGGAAGTGGCAGGGCACAGAGGCACACACACAGCCAGGGATGGGTGAGGATTAACATGCCACGCCAAAGGACATGCACAAACATGCACACACACAATGCAACAAACGTGCACAGAGGGCAGAAGGCACACCAACCCAGAACGCACACCCTAGCAACACACATGTCCACAGGCCACCACGCCCACTGCCTGTCCATGTGCGTGTGTCAGATGCTGAGCACCATTGCACATTGGTGTACAGCGCAATGCAGGCATCATCATGCACACGCAACTGCGGACAGCAGCTGGGAGGGTGTGCAGGTGGACTGTGTGTCCGCGTGCAGGGCCGGGTATACACCCGTGCACTGCCCACTGAAACACACAATGCACACAGGGCAGCACCAGACAATAGCCATGCTGGGAGACAGGTCAGTCCCGCGACACAGTGCCATGGCTGCCACGGATGCGTGGGTGGCCCCGCCGAGACCCGCCAGCACTGGCAGGCTGACCACTGGCCTCATCGGGTGGCACCGATGGTCCCCCAGGGGTTCCACTGTGTGAACGCGACTGTGCCCACACAGGGGTCTGCAGCACACTGAACATGCCTGCACCAGAAGTGCTCGGGATTTCCACAGCTGAACCTGGTGTCAACAGGGTGGCAGTCACACGACGCCAGGAATGGGAGGTGGATAGTGCACTGCATGGTGTCTGCGATGCATGGGCACCTGACTGTGTGCCCATTGTGGCCATGACAGCAATGAATGCCTGTGCATGCCTGTCAATGGCAGCGGTCACATCCTCCTGCAAACGGTCCATCCATGCCAGGATCTGTTCAGTGTCCCTGCTGCGACGCTCCTCTGCCTGCTCCAGAACCACACACAGTGCATCTACGGATGTCGCAAGCCACATCTGCTGCTGGACCAATGCTCACAGTAGGCGGGTGTGCTCGTCCAAGAGGTCATCAGCCTCCTTGGCATCCTGTCCCTCAGGGTGTGCAAGGTCCTGATGTTCAGCACCCCTTGAGGGTGGGTGCTGCGCAGCAGGACCAGGTCTGGGCATGTCCACAGGTGGTGCACAGATGCCGCCGCTGAACCCTGTACCCCCAAGCCCAGTGGAGTACTGCTGATGCTGCCCCTCCGGCTGCCACACCCCAGGGCTCAGTGGTGCCGCCGCAGTGGCCGCAACAGTCCCACTGTCCTGAACAGACACCAGTGCTGCCCCACTGGTGCTGACAGGCACAGCCTGGGATTGTGCTGACACGCAGGCCTCCACAGCGGCACCACCCACAGCCATGGGCGTGAATTGCCCTGCTGTGTGTCCATCCTGTGGCACACACGTGTCACTGCCCTGATGGTCGTGTCATCATCACTGGTGCTGGACTCTGCCCCGGCCACAGCCACAGTGTGCTGGCATCCGTGGATGCCAGCACGCTGGGACACAGGCAGGGCTTCCTCCACACCTGTCACAACGACATCAGTGTAGACAGCCAGGTGGCCCACTGTTGTAATGATCCACATATACCTGTGGAGGTGGATGGTCCCACCTCCGACTCCATCCAACTGTCCGCAGTGGACAGGCCCACCACTGCTGACCCATGCAGATGCTCAGGATCTGTTAGGGAAAGCAAAGTCGCATTACTGTGTGTGACCTACCCTGCCCCCCCAGACAGACCATGACTTACCATGCAGTGATGGGCCACCACCCGTCTGGAAGTCACCACCCGGAACACCCTCTATGGCACTTCGCTACATGCTTCCAGCAAGCCTGTCCTCCACTGAGGTGAGCTGTACCACCTCCGGCTGTCCCCCACTTGTTGCAGCACGTGCCGGCCTGATGGCAGCCACCTTCTCCTTTACCCTCCTCCTGTCTGTGCCCATCTTCTTCTTACACTCCTGCACTGAGCACTGGTGGCTGCCATGCAGGTTCACAGCACATACCACCTCCTCCCATGCAGCAGCACGGGCTTGGGGGGTTCCTCGACATCCATGAGCAGTGCCTCCTGATCTAGGTAGGCCTCGAAAAGGGCCTCGGTTTCGGTCTTTGTAAAATTCGGCCTCCTCCTCCTCCCACCACTGTTTTCCTCCTCTCCAACAACGTGCTCGGTCATTATGTAGCCTGTAAGAATGGCAGTTGTTACCTGTGACTGTGCAGTCCCATGCATGTCCCTGAATCCACGGTCCACACTCCCAAACAGCATGCTACTCACCAATAAACTGCAGTAACCGACTATGGCGACTGCAGCACATTGTCGCACCTTTATAGCGCAATCCATGCAAATGAGGCAAGGAGCAACTTTAATTAGATGCAAATTGCAATGCTGCGCCATTGAATGGCTGATTAGATGATTTGCATATGACGGCTGAATATCGCGCTGTTGCGCTTTGTGCAATTGTGTTAAACGTGCTGAGCCAATGGCGCAGTTCTGTGGCATGCGTAGTACACCTCACTGCACATGCCCGGGCTGCTGACGCAGGCGTCTGCCACGCTGATGATGTGCTGTGCATGATAGGCAATGCAGGGCATGGCCACCATTGTGCCAGTGGCGCTATAGCGATGGTCACTACATGGCGCTGTGGCACTGGGCCTTCATAGGTGCAATGGCCCAACTGCCCGGTAGTCTGCTATGGCGCTGGCACACAGGCAGACAATCGCGCTACAAGCATTGTCATCCGATGGCGCTGTGTGTGGCCATGTGCCCGAGACCCTTGACCCTGTGCCCGACCTCTGCCCCCTTGGCACCATGCGTCAGGCATAGGTGCACCTCTATCGCGCTGCTTGGTAACAGTGCGATAGGAAATGGCAGCGCTGTACCACGCAGCATCTGCACATGGGGAGCCACGCTGCACAGCACCATATTGCCTACTATAGCTGTTGGAATGGCGCATAGACGAGCTGCTCAATGGACGGCTATTGAGCTGGCCAATCTGGTGGCCATAGTTGAGCCATACCATGGGCCTCTCTTTGGGAAGGCCCCCCTGGACAGGGCAAGGACCCAGGTGTGGTAGGAGGTGGCCACTGCCCTGGATGAGGCAACAGGATGGGGGCATTCAGCTGAGCAGTGCAGGCACCTCTATGGTGACCTGCACAGGAGGGAGCTGGAGCTACTGGCTCGACTGCGGGCATGTGCCAGGAGGGGCACGGTGCCACGTCCAGGTAGGGGTTCTGTCAACACACTTTTATCATCCATATGAGTCACAGTGTTGTATGTGTCCAGCACATAGGGGAGAGACTGTATGGGGTTGGCCGTGGCGGTGTTCACAGGGTGTGGGGTGGGTGGGTCTGGCTGGGTGGGAGGGCACACACCTTGGGGCAGGGGGACTTTGCTTTGGAAATGTACTGATGTTCTTCTCTCCTTTTTTTCCCCACAGGCCTGGATGAAATCTGCAGGGTACGGGCAGAGTGATGGAGGGGTGAGGACAACGCGGCCAGGCGGGCCGAGGACCATCAACACCCACCTGACCGGCCCGATGAGGGTGAGTGCCATACCTCCATGATTATTATTGCATGCTGTGTGACAGGGTGGGCAGCGGAGCATGGCCACCATTCATCGACATCACTGCCATGCACGCCACTTGTTATAGTCAACAATGTCCAGTGGCAATGCATGTCTGGGTGTGCATCA
Organism: Neoceratodus forsteri; assembly: GCA_016271365.2. Classification (NCBI taxonomy): domain Eukaryota; kingdom Metazoa; phylum Chordata; order Ceratodontiformes; family Ceratodontidae; genus Neoceratodus; species Neoceratodus forsteri. The sequence goes on along the minus strand of CM057459.1, from coordinate 184,888,666 downwards.
CTGGTGGTCCATGTGTGCACCAGGTGCATGGCTGTGCCACTGCCTTTGCACCACACAGCCATGTCACTAAACGGCCACGGTGGTGCTGTGTGTGACTTGGCCGGTGGGTGTGTGCAGCGTTCCGCATGGCTGTATGCACCTGGGTGGGCAGGTCCTGTGGGCGTGATCACTGCGGGTGGTCACACACCATCACAGTGGTATGTCCCATGGCCGTATGCCATGCACAGTGGGCGGGCTGTATGGGGTTGTGCATTCACACCTATTGACTGCGCTCCCTTGTCCTAGGTACTAGACATCTCCAGGAAATAAGGAACACCTTGAGGGAGCTCCTTAATCTGGCCCACGAGTCTGTGGCGATCCTGAGGAGGCTCAACGCGACGTGTGGGTGCTGCTGTGCCACAGAGGAAGGCGGTCCCAGAGCCAGGAACAGTGGACGTAAAGATGGTTCTTTGGTCCCTGACTTCCCCTACCCCCCTGGACCCACCCTCACACCCCTCCTATCCCATCCCATTTGTCCACCCCTTCCCCCTGCCCACCCCACCTTGTTTTTGTCCCTCACCCCAAGCTTGTATATAGTTTTTATTATTGTACATAGTTCAGTTTTATATTTACAATACATTTGAATTTTATATGAATACCGTGGTGGTGTCTGATTTGCAGTGGGCTATAGGTGCTCAGCTGCAGTGGTGTGCATGGCATCAGGGGTGGTGCAGTGATGGGTATGTGTGTGTGTCCGTGTGGAGGTGACTATGGTGTGGGGGTAGATATCAGTCAGTGTCTGTGTTGTGTGTGTTGTTCCCCTGTGCACTGGATGACTGTGTGCAGTGGTCCATGGCGCATGCTCTGTGTCCATGGCGCACCCATCGGCCCGTCCATGGCCTGTGCAGCCGACACACATGCCTATCTGTGACCTGCACGGTCCACTGGCATGTCAGTGGTGGCATTCCCTGCAGAGCAGACACTGTACCCATCACTTTGCTGGGTTGCCCATGTCACTGGTGTGGTGCATGCCTGGCTCAGGTGGCACTGTGGGCGACACGGTCATTGTCCCACCTCCATGCTGTGGCTTGTGTGTGTTGCAGGGGATGTGCCCTACTGTCTGTGGCTTTTGCTCCGGGTGACTACTGGTGGTGTACGGGTCCACGGTGCCTCCGCAAGGTGGCTGGCACTCCAGTGCCATGGTGGACTGCGGGTTGTGTGTACACAGCATACATGGGCCCACAATGGGGGCTTGGTTGCCCCACCACTGCGTCCCTGTGTTGTTGTGCCCTTGGGTATGGGTGGGTGTCTGTCCATACCCTGTGTGGCATCCGGTGTGGTGCATGCTTCCACACACCACTGTGGCTGTCTGTGCTGGCTGTTGTGGCCAGTGGTGGGCCGGGTGTGTCACTGGAATACTGTGCAGGGCGTTATACCACTGGTGGTGGTGTCAAGGACACGACCGTCCAATATGGGGTACCTCTTGTGCCAACGCATGGTCGGTCTCTCAGCAGTACCTCGGGGGACTGTGCGTGGTGGCACTGTGTCTGCCGTTGTTGCATTGCCATGTGCTGCAACCTGCTGATGGGTGCTCGTGGTGGGGCTGGCTTGCATGGTTCTGTGGTGCACAGGGTTGCGTTGATACAATGGGGATGGTGGCATGCATGGGGTTTCCTGCAGTGGTGGTCACTGCTCATGGGGGGGTGTCTGGGGGTCACGGTGCAGGGTGTACTGTGCACTGGGGGGATGGTGTGGCACAGGTGGTCTTCCCTCCTTGTGTGCCAGTCACAGCTTGCCGGTAGGTGTGATGGGGCACCATGGCCAGGCTGTGGGTTGGTTGCTTGTCTCCATGGACCAGTGGTTATTCCAGCCCTCCACCAGTTGTGCTGTGCTTGGGGTGTGGGGGACAATGTCTGTTCTGCTGTGTGTTCCTGTGCCCATCTGTGGCATGGGTGGTGGGCCCCTACCTCCCTGATTGTGCAGTTACATTGCTCTGCAGCTGGGGGCTCCCTGTTTGTACTATGGTGCCTCGGGACTGCTCAGCTGAACATCCCTTGTTGCGCTATGGTGCATCAGATCTGCTCAGCTTCCCCTCCCTAGTTGTGCTATGGCGCAGGTGGTGCGATATTCAGTCGTTGGCTGTAGGCGCAATTTGGCCTGCTCCTTTTTTGAATATCGCATCTCTTGCGCATGGGCACAATAGACTTGCACTTGCTCCTGCTATTGCGCACTTTTTGGGCGCAGTCTGAATATCTGGGCCCAGCACTATACCGCCAGTATTATAAGGGTGCAGACATGCCCCTATAGTTAGGGTTAAATAGTCTGTTCACTGTTAAACTCCTAACTTTGCACATTAATAGCGTTGGCACCATTTGACTAAATCAGCTGAAATTTTGCATGTGCTGCTACTGGGCAAGGTCTTGATCTGTGAAAAGTTTTGGTGGCAGCTTGTGCAGTTTCTGAGATCCACATATGTAATTTTCTGAAAATCTCTGATTTATTTCCTATACTTATCATTTTTTTTTTTTTGCTCTCATCTACAGCCTATATGGAATGGAATTTTTTCCCAAAACTTGCAGGGCACGTGGGATATCCTACGGTAGTGCCTTTGAAGGTCTGATGAAACTATATTAAACAGTTACAGAGTTATAAGGCCTTAAAGTTTTGTTTTTACCATTCTGAGCATGCGCAGTAGGGTTTTTGAGTTAATGTTCTGACGCAAAATGTAAAATTTGATGTTGCAGAACCCTTTCTTTTGGTTTCTCACCACTTGCTTCTCACTGCACAAAGCATTTTTTTGGGCCATGAGACTGCCATCTTATTGCTTTTCTCCTCAAACTAACAAGCATGAAAAATACATAAAAATGCTGTCATTTAAAAAAAACAAACACCAGAACCTAAGTAAATGGGCCCCATTTAGCTAGATTCTGAGTTTTTTTTTAAAGGGTCAGAAATGCCTTTTCTGGGCACCCCAAATCCCGAGTGCCCAGCTTAGTGAGAGGAACCATTCACCTATGTTCTCTGTATGAGAACAGCAGGACTTACTTCTGCAGCCACAGCTGGAACTCGTGCTGCAGGCTGCAGTGAGAGCAGTGAGCCACCATTTCCCTGGTGTCTAGTGGTGCCCCCCCCACCATTGTCATCCCTTTATGTTGTTTTAGGTAGTAACAATTGAGCATTGTAGATGTTTAATCACATTATATGGGTGACGGAGAACTTAATCTTTGCTCCTTGATGAAAAGCTGTATATCCTTTCATACTGTTAGCGCTACAATAGTGTTATTATAGTATATTCAGTATATATTCACCAGCTGCAGCATTCCCATCTCTGCATAGGTATAGTGCAATTTTCCCTGACTTCTTCTTGTTCTGTGTGGTGCGATCCATTTCCCCAATCCCATCAGACATCTGCAGCTGTGTGCACCAGGGCAATCTGCCAAAAAACCACAAGGCGACAAGTGACCTGAAAAGGGACCACATCTAGGAATTATAGTGGACTGAATGCTTAAAATAATAGGAGCCCCAGAGAATGTAAAAAAACAACACTCATTTTTGTATGTTTTTTTGAGAGTCCAAACTGTACAGGAACCTATTGTTGTCCAAATAAATAAAACATAAATTTGTGTAAATACATGCAGTCTGATTGTCTTTAACAGATTTTCAGGCATAGATGGATGGGGTTTGTCTGTGGCTATATACAGAGGCCCACTGCACTCCATGTTGTGCTTATCGTTTTGTTGATGATTTATCCTAAAGACGCCCCCCTTTTGCTTTCTCTTCAACTGGCCCCTGGTTCCTTACTCCAGTTTCTGCTAAGCACTTTCTCAAGTGGCAGCATTACCGCTTGCCATCCAGATCACCCGGGTTCATGCCCTGACCCAGGGACATCTGATGCCAACTGGAGAGGCAGAGTTGGGTGTCCTTTGGATGCCTCCTGCCTTGGGGGGGAGGGCATCTCCTTCTGTTGCATGGCCACCCCCTGGTGACCCAGGGGGAAGGAGGTGTTATGCGGGAAGGAATACGTGGTCCCTCTGTGGTGATCTCACATTGGCACATACCCACTCACTTGGCAAGTGCTGTGGGGACATCGCCTGCTCAGAGTGGGGCCAGCAGAGGAGTTAAGAAGGTAGGGAGGGCTTATCCAGCCTTCCAACGGCATTAATAGGTTGATGCCAGATCACCTCTCAGGACCATGCCCTAGAGTGGGATATTGGAAGGCTTAGCATGGGATAAAATACCCCCAGCAGCACTGGGTAGATGAAGCCACCCCGACCCCCACACCACAGCAGGGTCACTTTGACTCCTTCCATGCCTCACCAGCTCCTCCTTCTCATGGGCCCTGACTGTCAAGGAAAGTATCTCCTTATGGCTTGGGAGAACCAGGGGCTCCCTCCTGTGAGGGATAAGCTGTGGGTTATGGTTAGGATGTCCTGGGAAGGTTGTTGAGCAAAGGCTGGTGGTGGGTAGGACCACTGAAGGACTCCTGCAGCAGGTATAAGGGCTTGAGCAGGTGGAAGGAGGTCCCATCAGCTGGCGGCAAACATGGGAGACAAAAATAGAAAGTAAAAAAAAAAATTGCAGGAAGGACACACACACACACACACCATCCCACACCACCACCCAGTCAAACCAGTGGTGAGTAAATTGTGTAAATGATCCTGTTGTTTTTCAAACAGTTGGGGAAATTAAAAAAAGTCCCACTCGGGACATTTCCTTACCATTAATTATTTTTAAATTAATAATGCCCTCTTGGGCTGAGACCCACTCCAAGGAGCAGGGTTTTTAATGTTAAGAATGCCCTCCAGAGCTGAGCTCAACTCAGAGTGGGGTTTTTAACATTATTTAAGTATGTTCTCCAGGGCTGAGACCCACTATAGGTGGGAAATAAAATAAATAAATGTCCCACTCAGGAAATTTTTTTACCATTATCTATTTTTAAATTAAGAATGCCCTCCTTGACTAAGATCCGCTCCTAGTGGGAAGTGAATGTTTCACTTAATGGAAGCCTCTCCAGGAATCAGTCCCGTTACTGGCAGAAAACAAAGAAGAAATGAATGTCCTGTCCTGGCCAGAAAAAGAATAGAGCAATGCACCCTAGAAATGTTGCAGGGGTGCAGATAATGGCAGCTTAGCCAGGCAAATAACAGGACACAAGAAACCTGCATACTGTAACCAAAATTATTTCAGGAGCTGCAACTTTTAGAAAAATCAATTGGAATTTATTAGCTCAAAACTGTATGAGAAATGGAAGCCCCTCTGTGTCCTCATACAGTGAGCTAATAAACACTGTGGCCCGGATATTCAAACTGCGCCAAGCTGTGGCACAAGCCTGGGCGCAGCTCAACTTGGTTGTGCAGGGGTGTGGCGTGGGCGATATTCAACGGAGCTGAGCTATGGCTCAGCAGCTTTGAATATTGCACCCTGGCCACCCCCACTGTGCATGGCGCAGTGGCACTGTGCCAGCGCAAGTGGCCAGAGTGGAGCATGGAGATGCGCTAGCGCAAATACCATTGTGCCATTCACAGCACCTGCGATATTCAAAAGGAGACATGCAAATGGGGCCATAATTTATGCAAGGTGCACGTGGGGCCATTTGCATGTCATTATGGCCCCATTTGCATACCATTAGCATGCAAGTGCGCTGATTCCGACAACTAGCGCTGGCATCCTGCCAGGCAGCAGCCGTCGAGGACCGATGCTCCTGCAGCCGATCGCGGGCATTTGTCTAAAACAAAATCACGTCTAATATCCTGGTGGTCAGTGGACGCTATTCCGACCGCTGGCATCGGTTAATAACCCCGTCCTATGTGCCCTGGTGGTCCAGTGGACGATCGCTTGTTTAATCGCTGGGCATCTGTTTATCCACCCGTAATATCCCTGGTGGTCAGTGGACGCACTCTGCTGTCGCGGGCATCTGCAAAACATAAAAAATGACCTATTACCCTGGTGGTCTAGTGTACCCCTCCCCACCGACCCACTGAGCCTCACCGCCTGCTCCCCCAGTCAGCCGGGTGGTGGAGCACTCACCGCCTGCCGCCTGCCGCCCGACTGACAGCTTTAGGCTGCATGCTCATTGGTTCACAGCATGAGCCAATGGGTGTGCAGCCCATACTCATACATATTCCAGATACGTGAATGATTCATTCACATATCTGGACTGTGTAGTATGGTATGGTTGCGACACCCATTGGCTCACGCCAGAACCACGGGCATGCAGCCCACCGAGCTGTCAGTTGGTGGGCGGCGGGTGGCAGGCTGGTGGTGTGCTGCTGCCCGCTGCTGACTGGGGGAGCGGGTGGTGGGGCCAGTGGGCGGGTGGGAGGGGTAGACCACCAGGGTAGTAGGTCATTTTTATGTTTTACAGATGCCCATGATCGGCAGAGTGCGGTCCACTGGACCACCAGGGATATTGGCGGGGGTGATTAGAACAGATGCCCGCGATCGGGCAGTGATCGGTCCACTGGACCACCAGGGATATTGGATGGGGGGTTATTATACTGATGCCCGCGATCGGGCACATAGCGGTCCACTGGACCACCAGGGATATTAGACAAGGATTTGTTTTGTAGACAAATGCCAGCGATCAGGAACATAGTGGTCCACTGGACCACCAGGGATATGCGGGGGGGGGGTTTATTTAACCAGATGCCTGCGATCGGGCAGCACTCGGTCCACTGGACCACCATGGATATTGGAGAGGGGGTTTATTTACACAGATGTCTACGATGGGGCATGGGGGTGATGCCGCCAGGTGCGGCAGGAACTCGGGTGGCCATCCACAGGTTGCAGCTGCCGTGTTGCGCCCTGCAATGCAGCAGCTCACCTGTGGGTGGCCATCATTTGTTCTTTTTTTTTTGGCTTAACTTTGTGCAGGCGCAAGTAGGGGTTGCGCATGCATGGCTCTGCACATCCCAGGCTGAATATCAGGCTGTGCAGGTTATGCATGGGCACCCCCCCCCACCTGTGCCTGCATACATTACTGATGCGCTCCGACGCATCAGGATTTGTGCGGCGCACTTTTCCTTTTTGAATATCATGCCGGGGTGCATCAGTGGGTTGTGCATGGCACAACACTGTTGCGCCATGCGCAACCCTTTTGAATATCTGGGCCTGTGTAGATATTTCTAAAAATTGCATTTCTGTCCTGGCTGGCACTTACTGAGAGTAAACTGAGCCCCATAAGTGAAATATTTTATTTGCAGGACTTTCTTGGCTCCATTCAATACTAAATAAAATAAAGAACATTTACAGCCCGTATTTACGGTTCTGTCAGTCCAGTCTTCTGCCTACCTCCCCACCCCTGCTTACAACCTCTGCTGAGCCTCACTCGAAGCAGGAATTGTAACTTAAAAAATGCCCTGAAGGTGTGAGACCTACTCTGAGCTGGGATGTTTAATTGAAGCCCTTCGGTAGTTCTCTGGGGCTCAGATCCACTATAGCAGGAAATAAAATAATGTCCTGCCTTGGCTGGTACCTGACCCACTCAAGAATATATATATATATATATATATTCTTTGCTAAAAAATGGTGTTAACACACCAGTTAGAGTTTCATTTAATGCAACAAAAGTAGGGAAAAGTGGCATTAATGTTTTCAATCCCAACTCCCCCAGCAAAAGGAAAAACAATTAGACTTTTGGGTCTCCTGAGTCTTGGCAAATCAGTCATGGGGTTCTCCTTGGGATTGTCAACCCTAATGTTCACCCTTCCCCCAAGCCCCTAGCCTCCTGTTTGAAGCACAAGGTACAGCTCCAAGCCAGTGCCTCATAGTGACACACTCTTCAAAGGTAGAGAAGTATACCTTGCCACATCAGCAGCACACGCCATACAAACTGCACGGAAAGAAGTAGGTCAGCATTCCAAGTACACAGGACACAAGTTTTAATCCAAGAAACAGCAATAGCAATTGCACAATACAGGTATTATGAACAGATTCAAGGCCCCACTATCCTAAGTGAATTTAGAGTAGTCCATAGCAGTTCCAACATGCACAAAAAAGGCAATTCAAAGTCCTTAGACTACTAGGCCAACACCAGCCACAAGTCCATTAACGTTTCAACTTTGAAACTGAAGTCTTCATCAGAACATGTGACTATAACACCATAGCTTGCTTAAAATTACAGCAATTAAAGTGACAGTGCTAAATTACAGATAATGTGTCAAAATACTGCTTAATAAATGTATTGATTACTATAATCACATTATCTATAGAAAAATAGAAAAGAATAAATAGAATGGGTTAAAGAGACATAATAAATAGCATAAATATCATACATAGCTCACATACCAATAATAGCTTAAAGCATTAGGCAGTCAAAAGACAAACACTTAAAACGTGCTAAAAAATAGAATATACTACTAACATACTAAAATGCCAGCAGAATAGGTCTAACATTCTCTCGAGTCTGCTTGATTTTCAGCACCTGCACTGAGGGCCGATTTTGGTGTCCCCCCCTTGGGTTATACTGTCCCCAGTCCCAGATGTTCCACCTGTATTGGGCCTGGTCAGATTTACCCTACACTTGTACCTGTCCCATCCTGTCTTAAACACGTTCATAGTTTCTGCCTCTACTAGCTCCCTGGGCAGCGCATTCCATGGCTCCACCACTCTTTCAGTGAAATAACATCTCCTTCTCTCCCCTCTGAGCCTGCCACTTTCCAGCTTACACCCATGACCGCTTGTTGCCCCACCCTCCTTCCTTTGGAGCACCCTGACTGGGCCTCCTTTATTGATCACATTCATATACTTAAAGACCTCTATCATGTCTCCCTCTGTCCCTCCTCTCCTCCAGGGTGTACATGTCGAGCTCCTTGAGCCTCTCCTCTTAGGTTCTCTCCCCCAGGCCCCAGATCATTTTGGTTGCCCTCCTTTGGACCCTCTCCAGGAGTGTAATGTCCCTCTTTAAATGTTGTCTCCAAAACTGTACACAATACTCGAGGTGTGGCCTAACCAAGCAGTTGTATGGTGGAAGGATCACTGCTGCGTTTCTGGAGGTAATCCCCCTGGTGATGCATCTCAGCATCCTATTTGCCCTTGCTGCTGCCCTCTTACAGGTCTCTGAGTTGTTCATTTTGACACCTACCATTACCCCCAGGTCCCTGTCACCCTCCGTGACTTGAATCATGTCTCCTCCCAGGCTATACCCCTGATCTGGAATTCTGACTCTCAGGTGCAGAACCTTGCACTTCCCCGCATTTAATTTTAGTTTCCATTTTCCTGACCACCTTTCCAGAGCCTCCAGGTCCTCCTGCAAGGCCACCCTCCCCTCCTCCCCATCCACCACTGCACCCAGCTTTGAGTCTTCTGCAAAGAGACTCATCTCACTCCTGATACCCCTCCTGATGTCTGAGATATAGGTGTTAAACAGAAGTGGCCCCAGCACTAACCCCATGGGAAACCCCACTAGTAACCCACCTTGGGGATGAGGCTAACCCTCCAACCACCACCCTCTGAGTATGCTCAGACAGCCAATTTCCTATCCATCTTAACAACTGTCTCCCTACCCCCATTTCCTTCAGCTTAGCCAGCAGGCCACTGTGGGGTACCGAATCAAATGCCTTGCTAAAGTCCAGAAAGAGGACATCCACTGGCCTACCCTGGTCCAGGGCCCTCGTCACCCAGTCATAGAACTCAATAAGTTTTGTCTGGCACAATCTTCCCATGACAAAGCCATGCTGCCTATCCTCCAAGTACTCAGTTTGCTCCAGTAACCCCCCTAGCCTTTCCTTGACAATACCCTCCATCACTTTGCCGACCACCGATGTCAGGCTAACAGGCATGTAATATCCCGCCTCCTCTCTTGATCCCCCCTTGTGGATTGGCATGACATGGGCTACCCTCCAGTCTTGGGGCACCCACCCAGTCCTCAGAGAGATGTTGAAAAGCTCCACTAGAGGGACTGCCAGGACATCTGCCAGTTCCCTCAGCACCCTGGGATGTATCTCATCTGGCCCAGGTGCTTTCTCTGTCCGAAGGGACCTGAAGGCTTCCCTTACTCTCTCTACCGGGAGTTCAGCCTCCATGTCCTCCCCCTTTTCACCCTGCACTGCTGGGTCCTCTCCTGTCTGTGGGGGCCACTCTCTTTCCCCAGACCCATCAGGGCCCCGGCCTCTACTGGTCCCACCCCTTACTCTGGTTTACACCAGCTCCCCTCGAAAGACATAGCCCCTCCATCCCCCCTGGTAAAAACTGAGGCAAAGTACTCATTTAGGACTTCTGTCTGTTCCCCACCTCCTGTGCCCATCCATCCCTGTCCTAATCTTGCTGATTTGCCCCTTACTTTCTTTTTTTCCCCTATGTATCTAAAGAACCCCTTGTCCCCCCTCCAGATCCCACTGGCCAAAGACTGCTCCTTTTTTGCCTTAGCTGCTCTCACCACCCTGGTGACTCTTTTGGCTGTCAGCTCATATTCCTCCTGTTCCTTTCACTCCTTGAGCACTTGAAGTGCCTATAGGTTGCCTTCTTTTCCCTCACCACCTCCTGTACCTCCCGGGTCCACCAGCAGGGTTTTCTGCCTTTCCCTTGCACAAGATCTGGTAACCTCCTGCATTCCCCTCCTAATGATCCCCCACCTGCTGTCAGCATTCATATCTGGACTTATCCTGTCCAGACGATCTTTAAGAATCCTTCCCATCTCGCTGAAGTCTGCACCCCTAAAGTCGGTTACTGCCATCCTTGTTCGGCTTTCCACCCCCTCTAGGTCCAGGAAGTACCAGACTGTGGCATGATCACTCCCTGCCAATGGGTCCCTCACCTCTAGGCCCCTAATCTGATCACTGTCTGCCAGGACCACGTCCAGTGTCCGGGCCTCCCTAGTTGGCTCACCCACCTGTTGTGTCAGAAACACATCCTGGAAGACATCCAGCAGCCTCTGCTCTCTGGCCACTGGTGACGTCATAGTTCCCCAGTCTGTTCCTGGCATGTTGAGGTCCCCCATTATCACTACCCTTCCCTTTCCCGATCTACAGTGTCCCTCGAGATTTGCCACCAAACTTTCTTCCAGGACTTCCGCCAGTGATGGTGGTCTGTATACCACTCCGACCTCTCTTACCCCCCTGCATCAGCAAGGTGAGCCAAAAAGCCTCCACATTCCCCTCTACCCCTCCAATACCCATGCCATTTCTGACTAACAGTGCTACACCCCCTTCCCCCCCTATCTTTTCTGAACATAGTGTAGCCCTCCAGATTTAGGTCCCACTCATGTCATTGAGTGGCCTAGGTCTCAGTGACTGCTGCCACATCTATCTCCCCTTCAACTAGCATTGCCTGGAGTTCAGGCATTTTATTTCCTAAGCTCCTGGCATTTATCAGGACCACTGTCCACCCCTTTTCCCTCCTCCTCTTCTTTCTCCCCCTTTAGCTCCTATTTCTCAGCTCCTGCACCCCACCTGGCGACCCATTTCTTCTCTCCCTAGCCCCTTAGAGGAGTGGAGACCCTGTCCCTCAATTATTGTACCTGCTGGCACTGTCCCTTTTTTGATCCCTCCCCCCTTTCACAAGTTTAAACCCCACCTTTCGCTGATGAACCCTGCTAGTTTGAGCTTAAGGATTTCCTTCCCCTCCAAATTAAGGTGGAGCCTGTCCCTAGCATACAGCCCCTTATCCTCCCAGGTCTCCCCCAGTCTCCCACCAGGTCATACCCCAATTCCCCACACCACTCCCTAAGCCACTGATTTATCTCCCTAATCTTCTTCTTGTTTTCCCCACTAGCCCTTGGCACCAGCAGGATTTCTGAAAAGGAGATCTTACACTTTGTGGAAAGGCATACCCTGGCCAACTCCAACTCCCTGAACCTTGCCTGAATTTCTAGTTCACTATTACCATTTATGTCATTTGTCCACAAGTGCACGAGAATGTCTGGGGTCCCCCCACATTCCCTTGCCAGTGAATACAACTCATGCTTGGCCTTGTGTACCGTCAGGCCTGAGTGGCATTTGGTTCTGATCAGACAGGTTTTACCCTCCTCCTGCCCCTCCCACTGGATGCCTATGATCTTGGAGTCCCCCAATAGCAGTACTCTAACCTCCCCCTTGCCTCCTTGTTCATCCCTTGGGTTCCCCCTCCTTCCATGCCTCTCCTCATCCCTTCGTCCGAATTCTCCCCTCAAGCGGCTCCTCGCACCTCCCACAATCTGTGTGTTGAAGGTAACCCCCTCACTATTTTTTTTATATACTTTATTTTTATTATTTTCAATGTAAGTGTACATTACATTCCAAGCAAAGACATTTCAAATGATAGTTACATACTTAACACATTGAGGATACCACCCCTCTAAAATTCCTATATATTGATTATTCTGCTGCTTTAAGATACGTCCTGGGAAGTTACTTAATTATAATATACGAGTTTCCATACAGAATTACTAGGTATGAAGCCCATGAGCAGCATGGAAAAAATTACTACATCAGTTTTAATATACATTTTCCACTTATTTAAATATCCCCCAAAAGGGGTTATTAAAAGAACCATGCTTTAACTGTAAAAAAGTATCACAGTCTTTGATAATTCTAATAAGGTCGTGCCACTTTCAATTAGAATACCTCTACTATGGGAACATCTGTATCAATTACTAAGAGGCTATGACTATCTGATTTCCCAAACCTAATTAAACAAGTAACCAAACTTTAGAAGACTTATATAGAGTCCAGTAATATGTCTGTCACTCCGAAGGTGTTTACTGTTAAGTCCTGAGGGATCAAATCAAAGCGTTCAAAAAATGGTAGACCCAACATAAACTTTGTTAGAGTACTCACTCAAACCTCTCTCTGGACTTAAATGAGCTTTTATATTTATTAATACAAAGTTCCTCTCTTTTCCCAAGATCTTTGTTGAAGAAATCCTAGCTGTACCTTCATGTCTCTTTGTCATCTGAGGAGCTCTCACCCTGGTCTGCTTCACATCTTCTTCTCGGTGCATGACTCTGGACCCATTGATTAGCTTCTTTCACTTCCGAAAAGATAAAGCTCTTCCCCTGGTGAGTTATTCTCAGCCGGGCTGGAAAAATTACATTGTGCTGGATCCATGCTTCACGCAAGAGTGCCCTGGTACTGTTGAACTGCTTTTGCCGTTGTCTAGTGGCAAAACTGATGTATGGATAGAGTCGGACGGTTTCCCCCCTTGCAAAGCAATGTCCGATGTTGTCTAGCTAGAGCCAGCAGTTAGTCCCTTGTAGCTACTCTGTCAGTGATCGCCAAGACAGTACAAGGGGCTTTAGAGTTATCTGGCCTACCTCTGGCTGCGCTCCGATAGGCCTTTTGAATGCCCTTAATGCGTGGGCTTGCATCTTCACTGAACTGTTGTTGGAGCCATTCATGTAGAAATAGGATGAGGTAGTCTCCCTCACAGCCCTCTGGGAGCCCTAGAAAATGGATATTAAGAGCCCTTGTCTGGTTTTCCAAGTTTTCGAGATGCATTTGGAAATGCTTGTACTCCTTTATCACACCATTAACTGTGCCCATTGCTGCTTCTTACCTTTTTTTAGTATCTGAAGATTCCACTGACACCAGGTCAATTTTTGTTTCTAGGTTGGTAACTCTAGCAGCAATTCCATCTATTTTTTCTGCCAGGTCAGAAACAGAGGTGATTAATCTGTTGATTTTGAAGCTAAGAGATTGTAGAGTTTCTTCCCCCTCATTTCTTATGTCTGTAATTCGTTGCTGGAGGTGGACTGCGTGGTAAAGGGAACGGGAGCATTCTTAGCTTTTGCTCCTTCATGGAGAGTTTGATCCTTTCGAGGATTTCCTATATTGTTCCTCTAGTCTTCCGATTACTGTTTCTGTGTTTAGGTATGTTTGAGATAGTGCAGAAAATACTTATTTGATTTCCCAAATTCGAAGTTATAGAGGAGCTCTATTCAAAAGCGACCATTTTGCTTGGGTTCTCTAGCGCCCCCCCAACCCCTTCACTATTGTCTGTGGTCACCTCCTCTACCCGTGTTCTGGCCTTCTTTATTCCCTCCCACCCGAGTAACTTTCTCTGTATCTCTTTCCCAACTCCTTACTAATCCATCCGTCCTATCCGTTTGCCTACTTGGCTTTCTGCTCACTATCATCCCATTTACGTCCTGTGCCTTCCTGCCTGTCATGCTTCCCTGTTCCATACCATCAGCCTCCTCCTTGTTCCCCGATCCTCCTTTTTCTTCTCCACACTACCCCTCTTCCCCATCCTGTCCAGGACCCCCTCTCTTACGCTCTTGCCTCTTGCCCCCTTCACCCTTTCTATCCATCCCTGCCCAAGCTTCACCAGAAGCAGCATCATCATCATCCTCCTCCTCCTCCCCCACACACCCCTCTTCTACCAATGGGCATAGAGGGTTAAAGCAATTTGCAAGCCTTAGCCCATCCCCCAGTGCCCCCCCCATACCTACTGCCCCTCTCAGTTTCCTTTGGACAGCCCCAGACTCTTGCCTACTGCTGTGGAAATTTCCACCTTTTTGGGCCCCACCCGCCAGGGTCCCTAGAGCCCTCTGGGACCCTGGCAGGTGCAGACAAAGTAGAAATTTCACAGCAGTAGGCAAGAGTCTGGGGGTGTACAAAATATATTCCCAAGACTATTTTTTAAAATGAATATGTAGCAATTATTTATCATCATATAGCTTAAAGATTAAATACAAATCAAATTCAAATTCAAAATGGCAGATGGGGAAGAGATACAAGACAGACATTATAGACATTAACAGTTAATTTCAATTAATTTAAATGCAAAGCTGGAGGCATACAAGAATAGTACAATGTGGGGGGGGGTCATTTTAAGTTATGTAACTGTATTGCATCATTCAATCATTTAGGTTTCACAGTATCCATAGTGACAATCCAAAATGCTTCCCATTTCAAAAGTTTGTCCCTTAGGTTTCCTCCCCTTTGGTCTAAAATGGAGAATAATCAAAACAGCCATCACAGACGCAATGAGCCTTTGTGTGAAGCAAATCAATAAAACAAAATGAAGGAAAAAAAACACTATGGTTCTCAAAAGAGGTGGCAAGGAAGGTTAAGGAGACAAATATAGCATTCAGGAAATATAAGGAAACACAGAAGGAGCAGGACAGAGAACTTTATCAGTTAAAGCAGAAGGAAGCGGGGAAGGTAGTCAGAATAGCAAAGGCCCAAACAGAGGAAAAGATAGCCAATTCTCTTATGAAGGGGGATAAAACCTTTTATAGGTACATTAGGGAGCGAAGAAAGACCAAGGGAGGGATATGGAGACTTAATAAAGGGGAGGGAATGTGGGCAGAGAGTGATAGTGAAAAAGCAGGGATATCGAATGAATATTTCTGTTCAGTATTCACAACAGAAGAGGATGGGGGGCACCTAAACCAAACAAGAGAAACACTCTGGATAGGGGGGTCAATACCAGTCCAGTCACAGAAGAAAGGGTTTTAAAAGAACTCTTGAAACTGAGGGTGGACAAAGCAATGGGGACTGATGGGATTCACCTCAGAATTCTAAATGAACTAAAGGTAGAACTAGTGACACCAGTGACTACTCTCTTTAACAAATCATGGGAGGATGGGGTGGTACCTGAGGACTGGAGGAGGGCAGATGTGATTCCACTTCACAAAAGTGGGAGCAGCACAAAGGCAGGAAACTACAGACCTCAGTGGTAGGGAAAATGATAGAATCACTTCTGAAAGAAAGAATTGTTGAGTACCTAGAAGCCAGTAGGGCACAGGACCAGAGGCAGCAAGGATTCACAGTGGGAAGGTCGTGTCAGATGAATCTAACAGATTTCTTTGACTGGGTGACCAAAATAGTAGACCTGGGAGGGGATGTGGATATGGCCTACCTAGATTTTAGCAAGGCATTTGACACAGTCCCACACAAAAGATTACTATACAAGTTAGCCATCCTTGGAGTAGGTCCCAAGGTGGTAGCTTGGATACAAAATTGGCTGGACAACAGGACACAAAGGGTAATAGTAAGCAGAGTCCACAGTAAAAAAAAGAGGGTAACTAGCAAGGTACAGCAGAGTTCAGTACTGGGACCGGTCCTCTTTAATGTCTTTATAAGTGACATTGCAGAACACATGGAAGGAAAATATGTCTCTTTACAGACAACACAAAGCTCTGCAACAGGGTTGATACACAAAGTGTGGTGGAACGGATGGAAAGGATGAAAAGAGACTTGGCAAGGTTGGAGGAATGCTCAAATGTATGGCAACTCAGATTCATTGCAAAGACGTGAAAGGTAATGCACCTGGGAAACAAAAACCCAGGGGAAGAGTACACAATGGGGGTGAGATACTAACAAAAACAAAAATCGAAAGGGACCTGGGAGTAATTATATCAGATGACCTAAAGGTTGGCATGCAATGTGAGAAGGCAGTAAGGATGGCTGGGGGGATACTGGGCTACATAGGGAGAGGCATCAACAGTAGAAAACAGGAAGTTATTATTCCTCTGTACAGACAGTGGGTGAGACCCAATCTGGAGTACCGTGTGCAGTTCTGGAGACCCCATCTCCACAAAGACATAGACAGAGTGGAGACTGTTCAGAGGAGGGCAACCAAAATAGTGCAGGGTCTACGCCAGAAGACATATGAAGAGAGACTAAAGCAGCTTAATATGTATACCCTCGAGGAAAGGAGGGAGAGGGGGAACATGATAGAAACTTTCAAGTATCTCATTGGAAATAACAAAGTCCAAGAGGGTAGCATCTTTCAGAAAAAGAGATTTGAAGAACAAGGGGTACAATATAAAAATAGAGGTGGGACATCTCAGAGGTAATGTTAGAAAGTATTTTTTCTTGGAGAGGATTGTGGATGCATGGAACAGCCTTCCTGAGGAGGTTGTGGAGTCAAGAGGAGTGGGAGAATTCAAGAATGCATGGGACAGACATAAAGCAATTCTGGTGGGGGGTAGGAAGAAGTAAGCGGTTGGTTAACTAGAATCTGCAGCTTATCCATCAGGTAGGGAAATGGGCAGACTAGGTGGGCCAAGCAGTCCTTATCTGCTGTCAAATTCTATATTTCTATGTTTCTATACCAAAAAATTGCAGTACGGAAGTGGAAGGGTGACCTGCTTCCCTAAAGTGCCTTGCCATAACGTAAGTTTCTTTATTAGTTCTTATTGCAGTTTTGTGTTCAGCCACCCTCAATTTCAAGGCATGCTTAGTTTGTCCAACATAGTAGATTCCACAAGGGCAACTAAGTATGTATATGACCCCTTCTGTGCTGCAGTTAATGAAGTTATCAACCATATACATTTTGCCAGTCCATGGGTGTGGAAAAGAACTAATATTCTGGGTATTACTGCACCGGACACAGTGTCCACACTTAAAATTTCCAACCTGGGGTTTTAGTAACCAATTTTGAGCATTTTCTTGTTTTGATAATAAAGTATGCACCAACATATATTTTATGTTCCGTCCTCTTTTATAAGCAATCCTTGGTGCTTGTCCACTGATCTCATCAAATTTCTTATCTTCTTGCAGAATACTCCAATGCTTTTTCACAATATTAGAAATTTGATCCACCTTAGGAAAGTATTGTGTTACAAATGTAACTTTTTGGTTTTCTTCCTTCCTTGCAGTACTGTTCGTATCCATTAATGCCATTCTATCAGTCTGTTGTGCAAGATGATATGCCTGATCAACACTAATTACTGTACCATTGATTACAAATTCTAGTTTTCATGTCTAGACTGCATTTTTCAAAATCACAGTCCAGTGAGCATGTCCATCTTGCCCGCAAGAACTGTCCCTTAGAAACATTATTTATCAGGGGCTTCGGGTGACAGCTGTCAACTTGCAGGATGGTATTGCATGCTGTCAGTTTTCTGTACATTTTACTTTCCAGCTTCTCATTATATTTAAATATCATAAGAGCAGTTCCTCTCCAGAGTAAATTCTAAATGTCTGCAAGCAGAGTTTATGTACTCAATGAATAGTTGTACGTTATTTTCAGACCCTCTCCATGCCAAAAAATGATCATCCAGGTACCCCTTCCATACTACAACATTATCAAAAAAAGGATTCGTAGGGTCCTGTACAAACATTTTTTTCCCATTGTCTGGCATATAGAGATGCCAAAATTGGGGCAAAAGTTGTGCCCATACTTGTCCCTTTAAGCTGCGTATAGTATTTGTTGTTAAATATAAAATAGATTCCAGAACCACTCTTGCAAAATCTGAAAAAAGCCAGTAGGGGGCATCATATCATCCGATCTATCTTCCAAAACCTTTGCCATTGTTTCAGGGCCCCCTCATGGCGTATGTTTGTGTATAGGCTTTCTATATCCAAGCATACGATTATATCATTTTTTCCACATTTATTTCATTAATTATTTTACACATGTGGTTAGTATCTTGCACAAATGACGTAAGTATTGGAACACATTTTTTAATATGAACGTTCACTAACTTCGATAGTGACTCTGCTGCAGCACCAGTAGATGAAGCAATTGGTCTCTGTGGTACTAGTAATTTGTTTTTGTGTAATGTAGGAAGTAGGTATGGTGCTGGTTTGCATCGCTCTTCCACTAATGAGAATTCTGCTTCTTGTTTTGTTATCCATGCATTTTCCACTACCTCTGAGACAAGTGTTTTTATACTTCGGACAATTAAATAGGTAGGGTCATTTTCTAGCATTGAGTAAAAGATATTATCTTGTAACTAGTGATTAGCTTCCGCTGTATACTGATTTAGGTCCCAAATCACTACCGCACCTCCTTTATCAGCAGGGCGGACTACAATGCCCTTCATATTTTCCAACTCTTTTAATACAGCTGTTTTATCTTTAGTTCTATTATGAGACTCATTCTAGTAGTGATCTTTAAGCAGTACATCAGTTTCTCTCTCCACAGCTTTAATGTACGCTTGCAATGCTGTGTTGGTGGAGGCAGGGCAGCAGGTAGATTTATTTCTAAGATTTGAATTTTCATGCAAAATATTTTCAGTGATATTCATAGGCTGGCTCTCAGAGTAATAGAACTCTTTTAGTTTTAGTTGTCTAAAACCTTTTGCAAGTCCATTTTTATTTCAAAGTTGTTAGTGTATTTGTAGGCACAAACAATAATCCTTTTCTCAAAACAGACATCTGCATCTCACTAAATTCTTTGTCTGTAAGATTTATGACCTCTAGTTCTGATTGCGATATCGGGGGGATCTCCAGGGCTGGTTGCCTCGATTCCATCCTCCACATCCTTGCTCTCTGTTCCCTCTGTTGTCTCACCGTCCTCCTCTTGCCCCTCCCTCTCCTGATCTTCTTTAGTCGTGACCCTGCATAGATTGTTGACCTTCCATAGTTTGTCCTAAAAAGGAAACCCCCATTCTAGCTGAACTCGAACTAGATGCATCACTGTCCATCTCTGATGATATATTACCATCTGCTTCAGTCAAAATAAAGCATTTCAGTTGTCCATGCCATTTAATATAATGCCATCTGCATAGTCCCCTTGTGAGAGAGCACTAGTACCCTTCCATAATTCTGCTCTCTTTGTATGTATGAAGCCTACTGCAGTAGCATATGTGTGTGACCATGCTATTTTTTCTTTCTTTTCTATCCCTTGTTTCTCCTTTCTTGCTAAATTCTTCACTGTCTTTCTGCAGATGTGGAACTGTGGCACTCGACCCCCCCCTTAAAGTAACAAACCATAAATAATGCTGGTGCAGCAGTCTGCAGCCTTAAAACACTTATCTATTGGGGCACATGAATGTCTGCTGCTATTTTGTTTTTGTTTTTCCTGTTTGTTTATATTCCTGCTTGTTTCTATAAAGAAAATGGGGTATAAGGCGTAGTGCACTAACGGTTTTTCTTTTTTTATTGGCCACACAGACTAGGTTGGTTGTCCAATCCAAACAGGTTTTGCTGCTAAGTCCAGCACTTTTCATGGCAACGTTAATAAACAAACAAATGCAGCATTAAGTGTTTTTTTTTGATAATGTAAATGAATATACTGTGACTGAGGCTGAGTGAGCTATGTAACAACTGTTGTGTGTGCTAGTTACTAGCCTTGCCCTGCACTCTTTACTAGTTCAAGTTAGAAATTCAGACAACTATTATAAACAGAAGTTCAAACATGTTGAGGAAATGCGTAAAAGTGTTTTGCCTTAGTAACAAGTGTTTGGTCTCATTTCTGATATATGAAGTAAGCAGGTCTTATCCAAATAATGAGAAATCCAAGCTTGGTAACAGAGGTGTGTCTGTTTGAGACCTGTTCAGATCCCTGCTATGTTCTGCTAGGAGCCAGCTGGCCCTTTCCACTCCATTTTTATGCTGTGTATAAGTGGAGGGAGGGGCTAGTCTAGAGAAAATGATGTTAAAATTGTTCAGGCTTGCTTCTTTTGATTCTAGGAATATGTTAGATGTATAAATATATAAGGTAATGTGTGCACACTTTTGACCTAACAAAAGAAAGGTATATTTAAAAAAATATGTTTAGGGTTTAAAAGGGGTGGAGTCTGATGTTGTCACCTGATGGGCTCCTAGTATAAAAGGGAACTCATCCTGTGGAAATTCAGATTTCATTGCAGGATCAGTAGGTGCTGGTCCAAAGCGTTAGTCTGTACCTCTTCCGACTAAGACTCTCTTTGAATCCAGGATGGCTCATTGCTGGAATAGTCCTTGGAAGACTGGAGTATTGTTTTGTTTTTTGTATCTTTTGTATTTTTTTTATGTTGCAAGTTTACAAGTTTTATTTGGGTATTAACTTGTCTCTACTTAATAAAAGATTTGGCTTGGTAGCATTAAGCCTTGCCACCTTACTGTGGTCTCAGTGTCCATCATTGCACCCACAACCTTTGACATTGGTGTCCGAAGTGGGATGCTCTGATGTTACTAGTACCTTCCGGTCAGTGGACACTGAATGCAGGTGGAGACAATAGAGCAGACCTTCACTAAGCCCAGCGGAGTTCTCACACGGACTGTGGCTGCCACGTATGGAGAGATCCCTTTGCCTGGTCTGGGATCGGATGTCCGACAGCAAACAGCCAAGAAGGAGGGAGAGCTGGAGTAGGAGGTCAAGGATACCTCAGAACAGACCACTGAAGAACCGCCAGAAAATATACACAGCCTGTTGCATTGGCTATGTGTAAAACAAATTGCTATGGACAAGCAAAGAGAGAGCTGGATCTATAAAGGGCTGAGGCACGGTGGAATGATACCCTGCGAACCATCCGAGATATGGGGGTACATAATCCACCACCAGCAGAAACCCCTAAAGATATTAAGTTGACTAAATTGGTTTCAACGACAACATCGAGGCATACATGACAACATTCAAGCTAATAGCTCAGGCTTGTGGGTGGCCCCGAACCCAATGGGTCATCTGCTTAGTGCCCTACCTATCCGGAAAAGCCTAACTGGCATACAGCCACATGGACAGTACCCAGGCAAAGAACTATGATGCTGTTAAACAAGCCATCCTACAAAGGTATGACATCAGCCCCGAGACCTATCGACAGCACTTTAGGACTTTCAAATTACATAATGTGGACACTCCCTGAGAGGCCTATACCCAGTTAAAAGACTTGTGTCAGAAATGGCTACAACCAGGGGTGAAGACCATAGAACAAATCTTGGAAATGATCATTCTGGAACAGTTTATTTTTATCCTGCCCTCAGATGTTCAGGTATGGGTGAGGGAACACCGGCCAGATGCTGCAGAAAAAGCCATCATGCTAGCCGAGGATTACCTTACGGCTCGTCCTAATCGTCAACATGGACTTCCTGGATCCGGTGCAACCGCACCCACGGTAAAGCCTGTTTCTTCTTCTATTGCTTCATCTGTGACTGAAGGGGGTACTAAAACTGTTCCACCTAATAGACCCTATAACCCCAACATAATCTGCAAGGAATGCCAGGGGAAGGGGCACATAGCCAGATTTTGCCCTCAAAGAAAAGTTACAGTCACGCAGTTAGCCCTAGCCAATTGGGGACAATTTGTCACATCGGTCAAGACTGGAAATCAGGAGGTTATTGGGTTCATAGACTCAGGAAGCAGACAGACCCTGGTAAGAGCAGATCTGGTTCAACAAGCTGGTGAAAAGGGGTCCCATACAGCAGTAATTTGCATCCATGAGGACATACATCATTATCTTGTGACTGACCTTGATTTATAGGTACAAGGGAGAAGTCATAACATGACTGTCGGATTGGTTCCCCTTTTACCTGTTCCTGTCATTATTGGGCATGATTATCCAGACTTTTCTTGCTTAATCCACCCCAAAGAAAGTGTGTGTGCCCTAACAACCCGTGCCCAAACTAAACAGGAACAACAATGGGCATGACTATTTCCATTCGATAATGAGGTGTATGGGGAGCCTGGAAAAACACCAAAGTCTCAATGAGAAAGGAAGAAAGAAAAATATAAATGTACTCAGAGACACATTAAAACTGTGAATGTGACAAATGATACTGATATATTGCCTGATATTAAAACTGATGGGTTTTGTGATGAACAAAA
Source organism: Neoceratodus forsteri (assembly GCA_016271365.2). Lineage (NCBI taxonomy): Eukaryota > Metazoa > Chordata > Ceratodontiformes > Ceratodontidae > Neoceratodus > Neoceratodus forsteri. Next base: position 184,866,292 of record CM057459.1, on the reverse strand, counting down.
GAATGATAGTTCCCTGACACCATTTATGCAGTTGGTAGGGGTACCAGTGAAAGGAAATGAACCATCCTATGTCAAGAAAGATGACTTGTTATATAAAGATGCATACACCCCACCACGGGTGAGCAAATAGACCAATTAGTAGTGCCCAGTAAGTATAGAGAGAAACTACTGCATCTAGCGCATGAAATCCCATTAGCAGGTAATTTGGGTAGGGACCGCACCTTGCAGAGGCTACTATTAAGATTCTGTTGGGCAGGTATACACACCCAAGTAGTTGACTACTGTCGGAGTTGCCTAGATTGTCAGAAAGTAGCCCCTGTGACATGAAAAGATATGGTCCCTCTCCAACCATTGCCCTTTATTACCACCCCTTTTAGCTGCATTGCCATGGATGTGGTAGGACCTTTACCGAAAAGCTCAAAAGGAAACAGGTTCATATTGGTAATATGTGATTATTGCACAAAATATCCTGAGGCTTTCCTCATCTGAACTGTGGCAGCAGAGAAAGTTGCAGATGAGTTAATCAAGCTATTCAGTCGGGTTGGGATACTCAGGGAAATACTGACAGACAGAGGGAGCAACTTCTGTTCTAGGATGTTAGCCCGACTGTATGAGACATTAGGAGTGGAGGCCATACATACCACACCCTATCATCCTCAGACAGATGGTCTGGTTGAGCTATTCAACCAGACCCTGAAAAGAATGCTGAAGAAATATGTAGAGGATGAAGGGAAAAGGTGGGATGTATACCTACATCACCTTTTGTTTGCATAAAGGGAGGTCCCACAAGCCTCCACAGGATTCGCCACCTTCAAATTATTATATGGAAGAAATCCAAGGGGTTCCCTAGATATTGTAAGGGAGGAATGGGAGGAGAGAACAAAAGAGAACCCTAGTACCACCCTTAATTACCTGATAGCTTTGCGTGCAAAGTTGCTGAAGTTTACCCAGATGACACATCACCATAATTTACACCAACAAAGTGTACAGATGGGGTATTATGACCAAGGAGTAGGTACCAAATCATTCTAAGAGGGGGATAAGGTTCTATTGTTACTTTCTTCTACTATGGATAAGCTTATGATGAAGTGGCAAGGTTCCTATACCATCCTGAGGCAAACAGGTCCTGTTACCTATGAGCTCGACTTACCTGATAGAAGGCAGAGGAAAGGTATATGTCATATAAACCTTCTAAAAAAAAATGGGTGGAAAGACCAAACCCCAGGTATTTTATTTGCCCTGAGACTCACACCAGTGAAATGGAGGTAGCCTATGACAGGCTAGAAAGCAAAGGAGAAGTGAGTGATCTAACCATTAATGCCACTCTGACTGAACAACAGCAATCAGAGCTGGACCCCCTTCTTGCTAAGTATTCACAGTCCTTTACCTCTAGGCCTTGGTTAGTACATAGCCTTAGGCACCATATAGAGGTCGCTACCAATAGCCCTATTAGGTAGAAAACTTATTGCCTACCTGAGAAAATGAGAGGGGGGTAATAAAGGAAGTAAGAAAAATGCAAGAGCTTGGGGTTATAGAACCCTCTGGTAGTGAGTGGGCATTGACAATTGTAGTGGTGGAGAAAAAGGAAGGTGGTATATGCCTCTGTTTTGATTTTAGATTCCTAAATGCTATCTCCAAATTTGATGCCCACCCCATGCCTAGGATCAATGACATTATGGACAGACTGGGCAATGCAAGATACATCACCACATTCAATCTTACGAAGGGGTATTGGCAGATCCCTTTGGATGAGGCCTCTAAAGAGAAGACAGCATTCAGCACTCCCATAGGGCTGTATCATTTTGTTACCATGCCCTTCGGGCTACATGGTGCCCCAGCCACATTTCAGCGCCTAATGGATCAGACTTTACATCAGCATGAATCCTATTGCGCTGCTTATTTAGATGATGTGGTGGTGTACAGTCCTACATGGGAGGCCCATTTACAACTTCTCACTGCTGTTCTAGACTCTCTGACAAAAGTGGGTTTGATAATCAATCCATCCAAATGCAGTACAGCAATGCGGGAAACCAAATATCTTGGCTTCATTATAGGTAATGGGCAAGTCAAACCAGAAATTGAAAATGTTGATGCCGTGGCACAATGCTCTAGACCCCTGACTAAGAAACATGTTAGGTAATTTCTGGGGTTAGTGGGGTATTACCATAGGTTTATTCCCAACTTTGCCACAATAGCCACCCTTTTAACCAATCTTACTAAGAAACACTGTCCCACTAATCTAAAATGGACCCCTGACTGTGAGAAGGTCTTCTGTACCATAAAGGCATACTTGTGTGCAGCCCCTGTACTGAGAAGTCCAGATTTTACTCAGCCTTTTATGGTACAGACAGATGTCTCAGATTCGGGGATAGGAGCTGTTTTGTCCCAGATGGTAAATGGAGAAGAACATCCCATCATCTATTTAAGCTGAAAACTGCATGAAAGAGAAACACATTATTTGGCCATAGAAAAGGAATGCCTTGCCATCAAGTGTGCCATTGAAGCCCTTAAATTCTATTTATGGGGAGCAGAGTTTGAAGTATTAACAGACCACAACCCACTCTGCTGGCTCCATGTAATGAAAGATAAGAACCCCAGAATAATGCAGTGGTATTTGGCCTTACAGCCCTATAAATTCACTGCATACCACCGACCTGGTACTGCTAATAAGAATGCAGATTTCATGTTCCATTATGGGGCAGATCAATGTGCACAGTCAGAACTCGGGGAAAACACAAGTGAGGTGAAAGGTTTGTTATAGACTTTCATTTGTTATTTATTTTGTCTCAAAGGGTCCCCGAGGTGGAGCTTTGGGAGTGGGCGGGCTAAAGCTCCATCTCTCCCTCCTTGGAGAGGGAGATCTGATGATTGTGCATACGTTTCACCGAAACTGGAAACTATAAAGGCTTAGTACACTAAGGGTATAATTTCCTCTTAAGCGAGGAAAACTGTGAGAGAGAACTAGTACCCTTCCATAATTCTGCTCTCTTTGTATGTATGAAGCCTACTGCAGTAGAATATGTGTGTGACCAGGCTATTTTTTTTTTCTTTCTGTTCTATCTCTCGTTCCTTATTTCAGGCTGGCTATCTGGAATGGGACATCTCCTTTCTTGCTAAATTCTTCACTGACTTTCTGCAGATGTGGAACTATGGTGCTCGACCTCCACCTTAAAGCAACAAACCATAAGCAATGCTGGTGCAGCAGTCTGCAGCCTTAAAACACTTATTTATTGAGGCACATGAATGTCTGCTGCTATTTTGTTTTTGTTTTTCCTGTTTGTTTATATTCCTGCTCGTTTCTATAAAGAAAAAGGGGTATAAGACGTAGTGCACTAACAGTTTTTCTTTTTTTGTTGACCACACAGACTAGTTCGGTTGTCCAATCCAAAAAGGTTTTGCTGCTAAGTCCAGCACTTTTCATGGCAACATTAATAAACAAACAAATGCAGCACTAAGTGTTTTCTTTGATAATGTAAATGAATATTCTGTGACTGAGGCTGAGTGAGCTATGTAACAACTGTTGTGTGTGCTAGTTACTAGCCTTGCCCTGCGCTCTTTACTAGTTCAAGTTAGAAATTCAGACAACTATTATAAACAGAAGTTCAAATATGTTGAGGAAATGTGTAAAAGTGTTCTGCCTTAGTAACAAGTGTTTGGTGTCATTTGAATATAGGTGCCGGAACGGGGGGGCCACTAGGGCCATGGCCCTACCACTTTCATAAGTGGCCCTATCACTATTTGCTATCATGGTAATATATTTAATAGGGGAAAATTTACCCCTTACGTCCTTGGCCCTACCACTTTTCAAACCGTTCCGGCACCATTTCTGATATATGAAGTAAGCAGGTCTTACCCAAATAATAAGAATTCCAATCTTGGTAACAGAGGTGTGTCTGTTTGAGACCTGTTCAGATCCCTGCTATGTTCTGCTAGGAGCCAGCTGGCCCTCTCCACTCCATTTTTATGCTGTGTGTAAGTGGAGGAAGGGGCTAGTCTAGAGAAAATGATGTTAAAATTGTTCAGGCTTGCTTCTTTTTGATTCTAGGAATATGTTAGATGTATAAATATGTAAGGTAATGTGTGCACACTTTTGACCTAACAAAAGAAAGGTATATTTAAAAAAATATGTTTAGGGTTTAAAAGGGGTGGAGTCTGATGTTGTCACCTGATGGGTTTCTAGTATAAAAGGGAACTCATCCTGTGGAACATTCACATTTCGTTGGAGGATCAGTAGGTGCTGGTCCAAAGCGTTAGTCTGCACCTCTTCAGACTAAGACTCTCTTTGAATCCAGGACGGCTCATTGCTGGAATAGTCCTTGGATGACTGGAGTATTGTTTTGTTTTTTGTATCTTTTGTATTTCTTTTGACGTTGCAAGTTCGCATGTTCCATTTGGTTATTTACTTGTCCCTACTTAATAAAAGATTTGGCTTGGTAGCATTAAGCCTTGTCACCTTACTGTGGTCTCAGTGTCCATCATTGCACCCACACCCTTTGACACCCCTGCATCTCGATCATATTTCTGTTGCTTGTAGTCTTTAAGTTCCGCTCTGAATGTATCCAGTTGGGTATCTATTTTAGCCTTTAAATCTTTAAGTTGATCAGCAGTTAGCATGGTACCCATCTTATTTTCCAATTCCTGAATTTTATTTTGTAGAATATCACATTCTTTCTTTGATTTTTTGATAACAAGCAAGGTTAACGCCAGACTGCCTTTATTTAAAACTTTTTCCCAGTCTGACACAAATTCTTTGTCATCGAGACTGAAAGAAGGGGGCTGTTGTATTCTTAACCTCCTCGGGGTTCTTTTGTCATGCCAATATTGAGACAAAGATATAGCATGCATTTGAAACCTCATATGTTTTTTTCTTTAAATCTTCTAAGGTGAATGCATCATTGGTATTAGTTGGTCTGCCATTATCATTAAACAGTTCTTCGGTCTGGGCTACAGTAACTGCTATTTGTTCTCCTTCATTATCTGATATTGAGAGAACATCAGTAGTGTTTGCTGGGGCTGCTGTCATACTGGAAGCACACTGCTGAATATAACACGCATGTCCAGTTGAGCATACAAAGTTCCAAAACACAGGCGAAATAGCAGGCTCCAAACTGAATTAATTTTTACCAGTACAGCATAGAAAAAAGGGTGCACCTTACCAGGACATATGTAAATCAGCAGCACACTCCATACAAACTGCACGGAAAGAAGTAGGTCAGCACTCCAAGTACATATGACACAAGTTTTAATCCAAGAAACAGCAATTACAGTGACAGAGCTAAATTACAAAGAATGTGTCAAACTAGTGCTTAACAAATGTATTGATTACTATAATCACCTTACCTATAGAAAAGTAGAGAAGAATAAATAGAATGGGTTAAAGAGACATAATAAATAGCATAAATATCACACATAGCCCACATACCAATAATAGCTTAAAGCAGACAAAGAACTTAGTGAGATGCAGATGTCTGTTTTGAGAAAAGGATTATCGTTTGTACCTACAAATACACCTAACAACTTTGAAATAAAACTGGACTTGCAAAAGTTTTTAGACAACTAAAACTAAAAGAGTTCTATTAGTCTGAGAGCCAGCCTATGAATATCACTGAAAATATTTTGCATGAAAATTTAAATCTTAGAATTAAATCTACCTTCTGCCCTCCCCTCCACCAGCACAGCATTGCAAGCATACATTAAAGCTGTGGAGAGAGAAACTGATGTACTGCTTAAAGATCACTACTGGAATGAGTCTCATAATAGAACTAAAGATGAAAGAGCTGCATTAAAAGAGTTGGAAAATATGAAGGACATTGTAATCCACCCTGCTGTTAAAGGAGGTGCGGTAGTGATTTGGGACCTAAATCAGTATACAGCGGAAGCTAATCACCAGTTACAAGATAATATCTTTTACTCAATGCTAGAAAATGACCCTACCCAGTCTCAGAGACAGTGGAAATGTGTGGGATAACAAAACAAGGAGCAGAATTCTTATTAGTGAATGAGCCATGCAATCCAGCACTATACCTACTTCCTAAGTTACACAAAAACAAAGTACCAGTACCAGGGAGACCAATTGTTCCATCTGTTGGTGCCACAACAGAGTCACTATCGAAGTTTGTGGATTTTGATAGTAAAATAAAAAATTGTTCCAGTATATCATTTGTGCAAGATACTAACCACATGTGTAAAATAATTAATGAAATAAATGTGGAAAAAAATTATATGCTTGGATATAGAAAGCCTATACACAAACATCCCCCATGAGGAGGGCCTTGAAACAATGGCAAAAGTTTTGGAAGATAGATCAGATGATATGACACCACCTACTGACTTTATTTTAAATTGTGCAAGAGTGGTTCTGGAATCTAACTATTTTATGTTTAACAACAAATACTATATGCAGTTTAAAGGGACAAGTATGGGCACAACTTTTGCCCCAAATTTGGCATCTCTATATGTTAGGCAATGGGAAAAATGTTTGTACAGGACCCTACGAATCCTTTTTTTGATAATGTAGTATGGAAGAGGTATCTGGATGATTATTTATTGGTATGGGAAAGGTCTGAAAATGATCTACAAGCATCCATTGAGTGCATAAACTCTACTTGCAGACATTTAAAATTTACTGTGGAGTGGAACTTGCAGAAAATAAATTTTCTGGAACTTATGCTATTTAAATATAATGAGAAGCTGGAAAGTAAAATGTACAGAAAACTGACCGCACGCAATACCATCCTTCGAGCTGACAGCTGTCACCGAAGACACAGATAAAAAATATTTCTAAGGGACAGTTCTTGCGAGCAAGATAAACATGCTCACTGGACTGTGATTTTGAAAAATGCAGTCTAGACATGAAAATTAGATTTTGTAATCGATGGTACAGTAATTAGTGTTGATCAGGCATATCATCTTGCACAACAGACTGATAGAATGGCATTGATGGATACGAACAGTACTGCAAGGAAGGAAGAAAACCAAAAAGTGACATTTGTAACACAATACTTTCCTAAGGTGGATCAAATTTCTAATATTGTGAAAAAGCATTGGAGTATTCTGCAAGGAGACAAGAAATTTGATGAGATCAGTGGACCAGCACCAAGGACTGCTTATAAAAGAGGATGGGACATAAGATATATGTTGGTGCATACTTTATTAACAAAACATGAAAATGCTCAAAATTGTTCACCAAAACCCCAGGTTGGAAATTTTAAGTGTGGACACTGCGTCCATTGCAGTAATACCTATATATAATAAAATATAATAAAATATTAGCTCTTTCCCACACCCATGGACTGGCAAAAGATATACTGTTGATAACTTCATTAACTGCAGCACAGAAGGGGTCGTATACATGCTTAGTTGCCCTTGTGGAATCTACTATGTTGGACAAACTAAACGTGCCTTGAAATTGAGGGTGGCTGAACATAAAACTACAATAAGAACTAATAATGAAACTTACGCTATGGCAAGGCACTTTAGGAAGCAGGTCACCCTTCCACTTCTGTATTGCAATTCTTTGGTATAGAAAAAGTTAATTTTGACCAAAGGGGAGGAAACTTAAGGGACAAACATTTGAAACAGGAAGCATTATGGATTGTCCCTCTGGACACTGTGAAACCTAAAGGATTGAATGATGCAGTACAGTTACATAACTTAAAATGACCCCCCCCACATTGTACTGTTTTTGTATGCCCCCAGCTTTGTATTTAAATTAATTGAAATTAACGGATAATGTCTATAATGCCTGTCTTGTATCTCTTCCCTCCTCCATCTGCCATTTTGAATTTTAATTTGATTCGTATTTAATCTTTGAGCTATATGATGATAAATAATTGCTATATATTAATTTTAAAAATAGTATTGATAATGTATTTGTACATATTCTATTTTCTGGCACATTTTAAGTGTTTGTCTTTTAGCTGCCTAATGCTTTAAGCTATTATTGGTATGTGGGCTACATATGATATTTATGCTATTTATTATGTCTATTTAACCCATTTTATTTATTCTTTACTTTTCTATAGGTAAGGTGATTATAGTAATCAATACATTTGTTAAGCACTACTTTGACACATTCTTTGTAATTTAGCACTGTCACTTTAATTGCTGAAATCTAGATTTAGTAGTTGCCGTATTGGTCCTTGCAAGAATAGATCCAGAAGCAAATGATTTGATACCTTTTAATGGACCAGCATAGATGTAACAACAAGAACAAAGTGCTCTAGCTTTCAGACCAACCAGTCCTTCTTCAGAAGCTCATGGCAGTTGTTTAGAAAATACAATACTTATAACAGCTAGATAATGCAGATCTCTGCATTATCTAGCTGTTATAAGTATTGTATTTTCTAAACAACTGCCATGAGCTTCTGAAGAAGGACTGGTTGGTTCGAAAGCTAGAGCACTTTGTTCTTGTTGTTACATCTATGTTGGTCCATTAAAAGGTATCAAATCATTTGCTTCTGGATCTACTTTAATTGCTGTAATTTTAAGCAAGCTATGGTGTCATAGTCATATGTTCTGATGAAGACTTCAGTTTCGAAGTTGAAACGTTAATGGTCTTGTGGTTGGCATAGGCCTAGTAGTCTGCGGACTTTGAATTGCATTTTTTGTGCTTGAGGAACTGCTATGGACTACTCTAAATTCACTAATCAATCAATCAATCAACCAATCAAAATCTTTATTTTGCCAGGTGGAACATCATTGAGACAAGCTAATTTACAAGATGGACCTGGGACATGATAGTGGGGCCTTGAGTCTGTTTGTAACGCCTGTACTGCACAATTGTTGTAGCTGTTTCTTGGATTAAAACTTGTGTCCTATGTACTCGGAGTGCTGACCTACTTCTCTCCATGCAGTTTGTATGGAGTGGCTGCTGATTTACATTTGTTGTGGTAAGGTGCACCCTTTTTTCTACGCTCTACTGGTAGGAATTAATTCAGTTTGGAGCCTGCTATTTTGCCTGTGTTTATACCTTGCCACATGTTGCTACCAAAATTTGTTGCGGCTTTTCCAATCCCCACTGATTCACCAAGACTCAAGAGACCCAGAACCCTAATTTTTTTCCTTTTGCTGCTTGAGGGGTAGGGCTGGGGAGTTCGGGTTGGAAGCCCTAATGCCACATTTCCCACATTTCTCTACTTTTCTTACGTTAAGTTGAACTCTGACTGGTGCATTAAAGCAGATTTTGCAGAGAATTTCCTTTCTTTTTGAAATAGTGGAATTGTATCCTCAATCACAGATTCTTGGGGCCTGCATGAACGGATTCAGATGCGCAGGACTCAAGGATGTCAAAACAACTACAGATGTCATAAATTACCAAAGTTATGATGGTGTGTAGAAAAATGTCAATGTACCCTGATAACTTTGCTGTTTTTTAATGTTTTGACCCCAAATACTTAACATAGTCTTCTTGTGCACCCACCTCATGAACTTGATAGTTGAAAGTTTTCAAATCCCGGCCAAAACGCATTTTATACCACAAGTGCGAAAGCACATTTTGGCCAAAAATGACAGCTGTCACATTCATGAGGTGGCATGAAAAAATGGCTATGTTGAAAATTTGGGATCAAAATATTGAAAATTTCTAATGTTATGAGCATGCATTGAAAAATTTTGACATAACATAGAAACATGGAAACAGAGAAGCTGTCGGCAGATAAGGACCTCTTGGCCCACCTAGTTGGCCTTATATTCCCTACCTACTGTGCCACTGCAGACCCAACTCAATCTCCAGTCCTCTCCCCTCCTTGCCTTACTTCTAAGGTCCCCTGGTGTCTATCCCATGCATTTTTGAATCCCGTTACCATTTTAGCACCCTCCACTTCTGCTGGGAGGCTGCTCCAGGCATCATCAACCTCTCCGTGAAGAAGTATTTCCTCACATTTCCTCTGAGCCTCTCCACTGCAGCTTCATCATGAGATCCCTTGTTCTGGAGCATTTATTTCTATGGAAAATGCTACCTTCATGTACTTTATTAATACCTGTGAGGTATTTGAAAATTTTTATCATATCCCCCTTTCCCTCTTTTCCTCTAGAGAGTATATATTTAGTTCCTTGGTTCTTTCCTCATAGGGCCTTTGATGCAGGCCCTGCACCATTTTGTTGGCCCTCTTTTGAATCACCTCCACCCTATCTATGTCATTCTGGATGTGGGGTCTCCAGAACTGGACACAGTACTTGAGGTGGGGTCTTACCAGTGATCTATACAGGGGTAATACTACCTCCCCCTTTCTGCTGGTGCTGCCCCTTCCTATACACCCGAGCATCCACTAGCCTTTCCCACTGCCTTATCACTCTGCTTGTCTACCTTCAGGTCCTCAGAAATGATTACTCCTAGGTCTTTTTCCTGTTTTGTGATGGCTAATACCTCCTCACTCAAGTGGTACATGGCCCCTGGGTTTCTGTGCCCTAAGTGCATGGTTTTGCTCTTTTTGCATTGAAACCCAGCTGTCAATCCCTTGACCATTCTTCCAGCTTTTTCAGATTGTCCCTCATCATGCCCCCCCCCCGTGTGTCCACTCTATTGCAGATTTTTGTGTCATCTGCGAACAGGCATACTTCCCCATCCAGCCCTTCTGCAATGTTGCTAATAAAGACATTGAAGAGGACAGGGCCTAGTACTGACCCCTGTGGCATCTCACTGGCCACCTTGCCTTCCCTAGAGTGGACACTATTTACCACCACCCTCTGACTCCTATTGCTTAGCCGACTTGTTACCTATTTTACTGCTTTTGGACCCACTCCTAGGTTGCCCAGCTTGCTCACCAATCTTCTCTGTGGAATTATGTCAAAGGCCTTACTGAAATCCAGGTAGGCCTCATCTGGTTTGTTTTCATCCAGGACCTTCTCTCTGCCTTGTGGGGTGCCTCAGGGCTTGGTGCTTTCCCCCATGTTATTCGAAGTATATATGCTACCCCTCGGAGACATTGTAAGACGGTATGAGCTGAGGTTTCACTGCTATGTTGATGATACCCAGCTCTACCTGTCTTTTGCACCTGACCAGGTTAGTGTATCTCGGTACTGAACAACTGCCTCGCAGACATCCAAGACTGGATGAATTCCAGCGGTTTAAAGTTGAACCCAGGAAAGACTGTGGTTATGGTTGTGGACCCGGGTCACAGGGTAGAGGGATTGAGGACTGGTCTCCCCTCTGAATTAATCCTGGGGGTGGACCAGATCCTCACCTCTGAATGGGTGCGTAACCTGGGAGTGGAGCTTGACGCTGGTTTGACCCTCCATCATCAGGTGTCTGCAGTTGTCAGGCTGGCCTTTTTCCATCTTAGGAACATTGCCAGGATTAGGCATCTTGTTCCACCCAGTGACCTGCCGGTCTTGGTCCATGCCTTTGTGACATCATGCCTTGATTACTGTAACTCCCTTTACCTAGGACTTCCTGGGGTTGATATCCGCTGCTTGCAGCTAGTGCAGAATGCGGCAGCACGTTTGTTGACTGGGGCCTCTAGAAGTTCTCACATTACCCCTGTACTACACGCTCTGCACTGGATGCCAGTACAGTGGCGGATCACCATTAAAGTGGGTCTTTTGACCTACAAAGCCCTACACGGTCTGGGTCCTGACTACTTGAAAGAACTTCTGGTGCCTTACACCCCTCTGCGACAGCTCCGCTCGACTGACGAGGGGTTGCTGGAGATTCCGAGGGTACATTTGAAGTCATCTGGTGCCCGTGCGTTTGGATTTGCTGCACCTACCCTCTGGAATTCTCTGCCCCGTCAGCTCCGGGAGTGTAGGACGGTGGGGGGTTTTAAGCAGGCACTAAAGATCTTTTTATGGGAAAAGGCGTTTCCTTCTTTGTTTTGATTTTATACTGTTGTATTGGAATATACGTTCATATTTGATTTTATTGAATGTATTGAATATGTTTTATGTTTGTTCTTGTTGTACAGTGCCTTGACATTTTGAAAGGCGCTCAATTAAATAAATTTTATTATTATTATCATTATTATTATTATTATCTACCACTCCTCCCTGATCCAGTTCCCTGGTCACCCAGCTGAAGAACTCAATTAGGTTTGTCTGGCAAGACCTCCTTCCTGTGAAACCATGTTGCCTTGTATCCTGTAATACACTGGTTACATGGTATTGCCCAATCCTTTCCTTCAGTAGTGATTCCATTACTTTTCCTACCACCGAAGTAGGCTGACTGGTCTGTAATTTCCTGCCTCCTCCCTATTTCCACTTTTGTGTAGTGGGATCACATGTGCCTTCCTCCAGTCCCCCAGAGCCTCACCAGTTTCTAGTGATAGGTTGAACAGAGCTGTCAGAGGTGCAGCCAGCATTTCCTTGAGCTCCCTCAGTATCCTCGGGTGCACCCCATCAGGTCCCATTGCCTTGTCTACTTTTAATTGAGCCAGTTCATTGAAGACTCTCTCCCCTGTAAAAGGACTAGTGTCCACCTCCCTTCCTTTAATGCCCTTGTCCCTTATCCTGGGCCTGCTACCCAACCCTACTTCAGTAATTACTGAACAAAAGTAATTGTTCAATACATCTGTTTTTTGTGGTCCACTTCCACACAAACCTCTCCTTCCCCTTTTAGCCATACTATCCTTACTTTGGTCTTTCTCTTTTAGCTTATATATCTAAAGAATGTTTTATCTCATTTTTTTTACTGACTTAGCAATATTTTCTTCCATTTGCACCTTTGCCCTTCTAACTGCTCTCCCTTCGTCTCTTTGTTTCTCCTGGTAACTCACCCTATTCCCCTCCTTCTGGGTCCTCTTGTACCTTCTAAATGATAGTTATTTTCCCTTACTTTCTCCTGCTACTTCTCTAGAGAACCATAGTGGCTTCCTTCTTCTCTTGCCTTTGTTAACCTGCCTGACACAGAGATTTGTTGCCTTTTCAATGCCTCCCTCTCATTGCTCCCCAACTCCCCCCTCCCACAGTTTCCCTATCTCTGCTAGGGTGTCCCTAAGGCATTTTCCCATTTTCTTAAAATCAGTCCTCCTGAAGTCCAGGACCCTTGTCTTGGTGCAGCTCGATTCTGACCCAGTTCTTATATTGAACCATGCCGTAGGGTGATCACTGGTCCCCAGGTGGCCACCAACTGTGATGTCAGCAACACTGTCCCTGTTTGTCAGTACCAGGTCCAGTATTGCCCCAAGTGAGTTCCTTAACTAGTTGTTTGAGGAACACCCCTTGCAGGGAGTCCTGGATGTCCCTAGTCCTAACTGTTACCACAGCTGGTAGGCTCCAAGCTACATCCGATAGATTGAAGTCCCCCACTGGCAACACCTCCCCTTTGTGTGCCATCCTTTGGATTGCTTCAATCATATATTTATTCACCTCTCCCTCTTGTGCTGGAGGTCTGTAGGTCACTCCTGTGAGAATAGTGACCCCTCCCACTTTGTGTCTTCAGGACAACCCACAGTACCTCAGCACTTCTCTTCTCTTCTCTCCCTGTATTTCTGTAGCTTTTATATTGTCCCTGAGATAAAGAGCCACTCCTCCCCCTTTTACCTACCCTGTATTTTCTGAACAAAGTATACCCTGGTATGGCTACATCCCAGTCCTGGTTTTCATTGCACCAGGACTTGATAATTTCTACTATGTCTAGGTCCACATCTGCCATGGTGGCCTCCAGGTCTGCAATCTTATTGCCCAGACTTCAGGAATTTGCACACATGGCTCTCCGAACTGTCCTGCCACTCCCCTTATTTCCAATTTGCCCTTCCTTATTTTTCCTATTTTTTTTTTACTATCTCTCATTCCTTTTACCCCTTGGATTATTTTGTTATTTTGTTACTTTTGTGATTTCACTCCCTCAGGATTCCCATTGCTAACCTGATGAGCCTGTGGTGGGGGGGCAGTTTATGTCTGCCTGCCTTATTCCACCTCCCCCCTCAGCTAGTTTAAATGCTCACTAGTGTAACATTTAAACTGTTCACTGAGGACCACAGTTCTCCCCCTGGATGGATTCAGGCTGTCACCCCTATACAAGCCCTTATCCCTCCAGCTGGGGCCCCAGTCCCCAATGAAGCCAAAACCCTGCTCACTGCACCATTCCTTCAACCATGCATTGAAGATTCTGGTGTGGAGAATCCTGTTCTCCCCCTGTTGCAGACAGGTAGCACCTCCAAGGTCACAGATCATGCTACTGTACTTGCCTAAGACCCCTCCCCAATTTTCTAAACTCCTCCTGAACTATTGCTGGCTCATTACCAGCCAGGTAATTTTTCCTCAGGTGGACAATGATATCCAGCTGTCCCTCCCTTCCTGCTGCCCCAGCGATCCCTTGGATCCTCCTTTCATCCCTGTGAGCCATGGCACTGGGAAGGCACCTGACCTCCCTCTCCTCCTCATCCTTACCTTTCCCTCAACTGTATCCCCCTCACTATGGACGCATGTGCATAATTCATTTTTTTTAATGTTTTTACCCCAAATTTTCAACATGGTCATCATGTGAATCCATCTCATGAACCCGGTAGGTGAAAATTTTCAAATCCTAGCCAAAATGTCATTTTGTGCCACAGATGTGAAAACATGTTTCAGCCAGGATTTGAAAAATGGCAGTGGTAATGTTCATGAGGTGGTGTGAAAAAATGGCTGTGCTGAAAATGTGGGGTCAGAATATTAAAAATTACCAAAGCTATGAACGTGCATTGAAAAATTTCAACGCACACTTGTAACTTTGTTGGTTTTTAATCTTTTTATCCCACATTTTTAACATGGCCTTCTTATGAGCCCACCTCATGAACAAGGACAAAGAACATTTTCAATTCCCACTCAAAAGGTGATTTTGCATAGTGACCACAAAATTACCTTTTGGGACAGATTTGAATAATATCACCATCCTTGATCATGAGGTGCGGTCCCAAAAAGATCATGTTAAAAATGTGGTGTAAAAATATCAAAAAAATGACAAAGTTATGAATAAAAGTTCATCCACTGAAATGGATTAAGCCAGATTTAATACCAGATAAAAAGACCAGTAAGGTGGAGGGGACGGATGATGCCATCCCCACCAAAAGGGTGTGGTTTGCCCTCAAGGCCCTAAAGAAAGACAAATCTCCTAGGCCGGATGGCATTCATTCGAGAGTACTATGGGGAATTGGCGGACATACTGGCTGCACCCCTGGCGGAGCTTTTCAACAGGTCACTTGAGGACAGGGAGGGTACCTAGGGATTGGCGAGGAGGCACATGTGGTACCAATCCATAAAGGGGGTGAAGAAGTACCAGAAAACTATAGACCCATCAGTTTAACCTCGGTGGTGGGAAAATTAATGGAGAGTATACTAAAGGACGATTGGGGGTTTACTTGGGAGGTGGGAGGTCTGGATAGTCGAGCAGCATGGGTTTGTGCCAGGTAGATCATGTCAAACCAACCTTGTGGAGTTCTATGAATGGGTAACATCAGAACTGGACAGGGTAAGCCTGTGGATGTATTATTCTTGGACTTCAAGGCGTTTGACTCTGTCCCACAATGGTCTGGTGGAGAAACTGATGGGGTTGGAGGTAGGCCTTTGATGGTCAGATGGATTGAAAACTGGATAGCTGGGCGCACTCAGAGAGTAGTGGTCTGTGGGAGCTCTCGAACCCTACAGAGGTTGGTAGTAAGGTACCACAGGGCTCAGTCCTGGGTCCAATCCTGTTTAATGCATACATATCGGACATCAGGGATGGTATAGGGTGTGAAATGAGTCTCTTCATGGATGACTCCAAGATGGGAGCAGTAGTTGAGGAGAAGAGGGAGGTTGGCCTGCAAGGGACTGGACACCCTGGAAGCTGGGCTCACACGTGGAAATTAATTTCAATATCACCAAGTGCAAGGTGTTGCATCTTGGTCGGGAAACCCAAACACAGGTACACCCTGGGAGGAGGTGCTGGAAGCCTCAACAGGGGAAAAGACCTAGGGGTCATGGTGGATACATGTATGAATAACTCTGAGCAGTGCAGGAGAGCAGCTAGCAAGGCAAACAGGATGTTGGGATCGCATAAGGAGGATCACCTCTAGGAAGCAAGGAAGTGATTCTGCCCTGTACAATGGACTGGTTAGACCACACCTTGAGTACTGTGTACAGTACTGGAGACCACACTTGAAGAGGGACATACAGCTCCTGGAGAGGGTAGAGGAGGGCAACAAAGATGATCGAGGGCTGGGGATTTGACTTACGAGGACAGACTTGAGGAGCTCTGCCTGTTTTCATTGGAGGAGAGGAGAGACAGGGGACATGATTGAGTGTCTTCAAGTACCTCAAGGGAATAAATAGAGAGTAAACATGGAGGATCTTTAGACTAAAGCAGGAGGCATCACCAGAGGGCATGGTTTGAAGTTGGAAGGTGGAGGGTGAGGGGAAGAGGAGGGTTTTCACTGAGAGGGTGGTGGACCCTTGGAATGCTCTGCCTGGTGAGCTGGTTCAGAGATCCACAGTGGAGGGCTTTAAGAAAGGGTGGGACAGACACAGAAAGTGGATGTATCAGATGATGGCCTGTCCCGGGGGGGTGGGGATGGATGATAGGGGTTTCTGGAGCACAAGGGATGGGAGGGTCTCGGCACCCAACTAAGGATCTAGGTTCGAGCAGACTTGATAGACCATAAGGCCTAATCTGCTGGCAAATAGTATGTTAGTATGTTAGATTTACCTGATTTTCTCATATCACAGTAGCCAATGCCAGCAGCAAGACATATTTTGATCAGACAGTGGATCTACCTCATGGGACATGTGTAGCTGAGTGAGGATGTGTGTGTGGAGGGTGGAGGGTAGTGGGTGCTGAGCAGGGTGTCAGGGTGGGGTGGGTGAGGGTCTGAGGGTCAGATCATCGATGGACCATTTTCTTTTTTTCAGGTTAAACTGGAAAAAAAAGGCCAGTGCAGAATAGTTTTCTTTATCTTAGGAGGACACAAGCTGACACTGGGGATTGGGCACCCCAGTTTTGGGATGATCTTCAGTTGCACTGGAAGTGGGCACCCCAGTGCTAGCATGTATATTAAGGGAAGGGGTGGGTGACCTGGAATGGGGAAGAGAAGCAATACTGGGGTGGGCACCTTAGTACACATAGCACTGTACAAATGAATATTGGGAAGGGGCGGGTGACCTGGAGGGGGAGGGAGAAGAAAGACGCAGAGAATAAATATTAAAAAATAGATAGATTAGCTAGGTAGATAGCAATATAGCAAGATAGCAAGATAGCTAGATAAATAAATAGATAGATAGATAGATAGATAGATAGATAGATAGATAGATAGATAGATAGATAGAAAGATAGATATACAGACAGATAGAACATTTCAGGACAACATTCCAAACCATCAGGGCTGTAGGTGAGTAAAGAAACAGCAAAAACACCAGATTTTTCCACTTCTTGCACTATCTGGATCTCAGAATCTGGAAAATCTGACCATCACAAAACTTGCCAAATCAAGAGACTTTGCCCTACCAGACCTTGCAAGCAAAATGTCACACAATTCCATTGAAGAGGGGCAAAGCTATTAAAGTGCAAAGTCAGGGTTTTAACACTGAGCACCATACTCAGCCCTAACTATAGGATGCTACCATTCCCCTATAATACATACAGATATTACAGGGGCACAGTGGTGCCTCTATAGTTAGGATTGATTAGAGTGTTCAATGTCAAAGCCCTAACTTTGCACCTTCATAACTTTGGCAGTGTTTGACAAAATTGGGTGAAATTTTGCATATACCTGTATTGTCTTTTTTTTTTGCAGTTTAATGCACTTTATTTAGATTTTGGCATAGCAAATTATACATAACACAACAAAGAACTAAAACTACATAGTCTAAAACACATTTGATGTGGTCAACTTACAGTCACCATAATACAATTTAACTAGGTAACAAGAACAAGTAATTAACATCTGAAATACACTGAATGATAAACAAAGAAAACACTTACATAAAAATAAAAATATAACACAATTTAACAAAAAAACTTCCCCTGCCCACCCAGTGAACCCATCTTCTCCTCCCCTTCAGTGTAATCTGTTAGGAGAAAAACATTAAAATAAGGGTCTAAGAAGTCAGGAAAATTAACAAAAGCGAATGCAAGGATTCCCATTTAGATCTGTGGGCATGTAAAGAGTTAAAAACTTTGTAATACTGTGTTCACTGTTCAAGGATGCAAGTATTTCTGACAACCCCTCAGACCAGGTAGGGGGGAGCTGGGTCAATCCAGTGCCTCAAGATGAATAATTTGGCTACAGAACAGATCGAGGCAATATGTGCTTTTCGGAAGGCACCTACTAAGGTCGAATAATCACCTAGAATACAAATTGGCAGGTTAAAACTGTCTTGAAGGCCTAGTAATGGATCTATCTTAGATTGGATTGACCTCCAGAAAGAAGCAATCCATAGGCATTCCCATAATAAGTGAAGTAATGTTCTCTTTAATTGCTTACGTCTTAGGCATAGAGGTGATTCAACTCTACCCATTTTATACAGCTTAGTAGGGGTGAAGTGTAAGCCATGGATAATGTAGACCTGCTGCAAACAAAGTCTATCTTGTTTTATTTAGTTGTATATATCTGTCCAGATATGTGACCAGCGGTCAGCACTATATTCAATATTAAGACTGTGGGTCCAATAATAAGCAGCTCATGGCTTATACTGGCATACAATCTGGAAATTGAATGGTCGTGCAGGGCATCCTGTGTCAGTTTAGAGAAAAAAGGTACAATTTTTAGTAATCCAAGGAGGATTTTCCAAAAATTGAGTAACCCAGTGCCTCAATTACAGAAATGGGAAGAACTTAGATTTTTGAAACAAGGGTTGATTATTGATGTATAAATTTAAGTTTTGCAAAAGAGGTTGTTGTAGGTCTTTGACATAAGCCAATTTCAAGTGCCTACAAGATTTTGAATGTGCTTGAAAAGATCAAAACACAAGTGTGGATTTGAGTTGTTTAGGTAGCTTACTGGAAGGTAAAAACAACAATGACTTAAGATCTGCATGAAATTGTTTACATAAGTCTGCCTTGATCTTTAACCAAAGAGGATTGTAAGTGGGGAAAAAGTCAGGTAGACGACTATCCACATTGAAAATATTTAGTGCTGTGTAAAGTGAAATATTATCGCAGAAAGTGAGGTAACTGTAATCCACCAAGCTTTCTAGGTCTGACCAACTTATCATATGAACAATGAGGTGGTTTGTTGTGCCATAAACATCTTGATAGAATACTGTGTAAATCTTTAAACCAGTGGATTGATAAACAATATTCATCATGTCCAAAGAGTATAATAACTGAGAGAGAATGTTCATTTTAATAATATTTGCTCTGCCCCACAGAGTTAATGAAATGTGCTTTAGAAGAGGGTCAAGATTAAAATAGTTTATGGTGGAAATCTCAGATGAGATTTTAATGCCTAAATACATTATATTATTAGATTCCCATTGCAAGCCAAATCTTTCAAAGTCAGATTTAAAAATGTGGGGTGATAAGGGGGAATATCGTCATTTTGAAAAATTTAATTTGTATACTGAAAAACAGCCCAATGACTGAATAATTAACGGGGCTGCTTGTAGGGAAGAAATAGGGTTGAACAAGTGGAATAGGAATTATTATAAAAGGCAGTTGCACTGCAATTGGATGATCATCTTACCTCCCATAATGTCTATGATACTCTCCAATCTGGCTTCAGGAAAAGGCATAGTACTGAGATTGCCCTTGTTCGGGTATTGAGCGACCTCCTAATGGCCAGAGATCAAAAGGCTTGTACCATTCTGGTCCTTCTTGATCTTTCTGCTGCATTTGACACTGTAGACCATGGGGTGCTACTGCAGCGACTGCGGGTTTTGTAGGCTGTCTGGTGCAGTCCATGAATGGTTCGTTCTTACCTCACGGTAGGTCTCAGAAGTTGTCACGAATTTATTCCTCTGCGCCTTCTCCCTACCATGTGGGTACCACAGAACTCCATTTAGCTCCCATGTTGTTTGCAGTGTATGCTGCCATTGGGAGAAATCATCAGGAGATACAGCTTGAGTTTTCACTGCTATGCAGATGATACTCAGCTGTACCTATCCTTCTCCCGATCAGAGTGATGCACTCTCCGTGTTAACAACTGCCTGGATGAGATCAGAATTTGGATGAGTTCGAGCGGTTAAAACTTAATCCAGATAAGACTGAGGTATTGGTTGTGGATCCAGGTCATCCTGGGAGGGGTTTTGTGTTGGACAGCCATCGGGTTTATTACTTGGTGGTGTACTGCTCTTTAGCTCCGACAGGTGCGAAATCTGAGGCGTTATTTTTGATGATGGTCTGACCTGAAATCACAAGTGTCAGCTGTTGTCAAATCCTCTTTACCATCTGAGAATATCGCCGGGTGAAACATCTGATTCCCAGGAGGACCTTTTCGACTTTGGTCCACACCTTGTTACCACCCGTCTGGACTACTGTAATTCCCTCTACCTAGGGCTACCAGGGGTTGACATCCACTGCCTTCAGCTGGTGCAGAGCGCTGCAGCCAGGCTTTTGACTGGGACTCTTAGAACCAGTCATATTCATGCAATAGCGCGATGAACTGCACTGGCTGCCTGTTCGGTGGTGGATCACCTTTAAGGTTGGTTTACTAACCTTTAAAGCCCTACACGATCAGGGACCCGGTTACCTGAAAGATCTTCTGGTTCCCTATTGCCCCCTCCGCTCTGCCAATGAGGGATTGCTAGAGATTCCCAGGGTTCATTTGAAGTTGTCAGGATCTCGTGCTTTTGCCTTTTCAGCTCCTACCCTGTGGAATTCTCTACCTCATTGGTTAAGAGAATGCCCGACCGTTGACAGTTTTAAAATTGCTTTAAAAACATATCTCTTTACTTTGGCTTTTTCTTTATAGTTGTGATTGTTTAATGTTGGATTTTCCTGTTTTATTTAATCTGTACAGCGCCTTGATTTTGAAAGGCGCTTTAAAAATAAACATGAATTGAATTGAATTGAATTATGTGGATAAGAATAGAAAGTATACTCCTTTGATGCGGGATTCAAAACTAGCCAAGGATCAACGGATCCAAAATTATCAATAACATTTCTAAGGGCATGCTGAGCTGGGGATAGACCTGACAACATTCTATAAGTTCTGTCCACATCATTTGCAACAACCAGGTTCCAATCCCCAGCTAGTATCCAAGAAAGATATGTAAATAGAGCTGAATCCTTAATTAAGTTGCTGAAAAAGGCAAGGGAGTCACCATTTGGCCCATATATCGATCCTATAATTACCTCTATGGGGCCTAAGTGACCATGAATTAAAATATATCTATCATCTGGGTCCTGCACTTCAGAGATATAAGAAAAGGGAAGGGACTTATGCAATAAAATCACCACGCCTCTTTGGCGGCTACTATTTAAAATAGTAAAATAGTTTGGGTAGCCAAAAGATGGGTCTCCTGCAAGAAAGCTATTTGGGTATTTAATGTTTTCAGGTGTTTCAGAATGGTCTGCCATTTTGTTTGCTTTTGTCCCCCTTTAACGTTCCACATAACTATGCACCATGGGGCCCCCATTATAATTTATGGCACAGCAGGTAAAAGAATATACCCTAAAACTATGAGTGTTTATGCTTCCCCACTCGGGTTGGACCTGAAAATGGACTTGTTCCAGTGTCCTTACCTTGTTAATAAAATAAAAATGAACTGAAATGAAAATTGCAGAGAACCCTCCCCCCTTCAGATACAAAAAGTAAATCTGCCAACCACCAACCACCCCACCCCCCCGCCTCCAGATTCCTGAAAAATTATCTTTAAAGACCAAAAATACCAGCTGTAGTATATCTCAAGTACCTTGAAGGAATAGGGTATCGCCCACCTTCATCATGCCCGCCCATAAATGCTGGCATCAGGGGAGCTTCTCTGATCCCATGTCTTCAAAGCTAAACAGTTAAGATTCCCAGCAGTTAATAAAAAAAGGAGGGGGGTGTACCTCTATGTATCTGGAGAATATAAGTGGAAACTTCCGTTATCTGGAAAGTAAATTAGTGAAAGGCACATATCAATGCTACTTCTCATCCCCAAACAATTTGTCAACTCAATAACATCTGAAATAGTAAAGAACATCTTAGTAAAATGCCATACAAAAGGGTGCAGAAAACCTTTAATCTCAAACCATAGAAATTGGTGAAAGGAATATAACCTGCAATATAATCTTGATAAACACAGATAGATTCAGATCAGGAACTATAAAGGGAACTTCTGGGAAAAAAGCAGGGGATCCTTTGCCAGAAAATGGGGGACAGACAGCCAAGGCGAGTCCCCTCTATATCTCCTGTAGGATGTAGTCAGCTTAAGAGAGGGAGATCCAACTACAGATATGCCTTATAAGATTCAAGGTGTCCATCTAGACAAGAGTAACAAAGAAGAACAGGACAGGCACAGGCTATTATTAGTCATTATATAAAGCACCTTCAGCAAGATTCTTTGATGGCTACTGAGAGATGTAAGGCTAGGACTTTTAGGGCTGGTGGTAGGTAGTGATCTGATTAGGGGGGAGGGCTTAGTGTGTACCAACACAGCTTTCTACTGAGAAGAGAGCCTCTCCAGGCACCACTTCCAGCCACCTAAGCTAATGTATATATCAGTAAACAGATTCACTGCTGGAGTCCATTAATAAGGCCCCACCAATTAGTGTCTTGTCTTACCTTAACCACCACACCAGAGACAGAATGCAAACAGAGGCAAGCAGTAGACAGAAGTCTGTCCTCTTGATAAGTCCCTGATCTGGACTCTCCATAACCATTCCATGGCTCTGAGACAGCCACTGCTGTAGCCTATTAGAAAAAGAAAAGACAGGGATAGAAAAGATTTAGGAAGGTACAGACTGGAAAAGTAGGGAAAGACAAAGGGGGTGAAGGTCACCTCATGGGGAGATAGCAGATCTCCACTCTCCTCTCACAGCTCCACAAAAAGGACAGCCATCATCAGCTGCCACCCTTCTCTAGTCTCATAATGCAGGGATCCCTCAGTTTAATTAAAATAAGTAAAGGTTTCCCTGCAGTTCCACAAGACCATCTCCTTATTGTCATAGAATGTATGAATGAAGTAAGCTCTGTCTGCCCCATTATTGGTAAAAACAATTAATGCTAAAACAAAAGCAGCTACCGATGTCTTCAAAGGAGCCTGAAATAGAAAAGCAAAGTCCATTTTGCAGTCTGCCAAAAAAGCCCATCCAAAAAATAGAAATAGTTAATATATTGGGTACCATAATACTGAAGTAGACCAAAAAAGGAAAAGGAGGGGATAAACATAATAATCACTAGAGGGAAAAACTTACACGTGCAGTGTTACCTCACATTATTAATCAAAAAAACAACAAAGAAAAAAGAAAAGCCAAGTAGTATTGTTTCAGTCACAATACTGTATTCAATAATTATAACATGGATTTGTGTGACAGATGTCTGGGTTCATGTAGCAGAGCTATGTACCAAGCTATAGAATTTTCTGAAAGCCAACTGTGTAAGCTAAGATTATTTGCCATAATGAGTGTTAGTCTGCCATCAGTATAGACCGTTGAATAATCAAGTCTGAAAAGTGTAGAACCGTGACAAGATAGTCATTTGAAGAATACTCAAAACATAATGCTCATCAGTTGGAAAATAAGGAAAAGTCATTTGCCACAGTGGTGGATTTAGATGACATGTTTACCAACTGATCAGTCTGGTAGTGATGCCTAGAAAGGTCTCGTGGCAACACTTCTCAAATTCAAAAAACAAACAATTTCGAATGCGTCATCAGGTAGTATTAATCTAATAAACTCAGATTGATAATGGCCTATATCAAGGAGGATGGCAGGAACAAGCCACATTACTCAGCCAGATGAGTTGTAATTAAATAGATTTGGGAAGAGCTTGGGCAATTTGAGCTGTGCCTGTGCACCTGATTCAAAACACTTCATTCCCAGGGTTGTGAAAATGTCCAAAATGGCAGGATAAAGCATTCTACATTTAATATTGGCTGCCCATAGTTTCAACTTTATATCGTTGTATTCTACTCTTTTCTGGTGTACAGGTAAAGTGAGATCTTTTTTTTTTTATGGTCTCCCACACCCTGGCATCCTTCCGGGGTGTACCCTTGATGTCGGCCTCTACTCCCTTGCCTGAACCCTGCTGCTGACCGGAGGGACACCCCCAACCACCCAGGCAGACCTAGCCCCCAGGATCACCCCCCATGGAGGGTCTGTCCTCCCATGATAGCCTTTCTGAAATTAGAGAGGTCCCACCTTGGGTGGTGGGTCGGGCGTGGAGTCCTATGGTCGTAGAGCTGACAGTTGGGATATGGGCTGTGTCCCCCATACCCCCATCATCTCCCCGGTGTGTGGCAGGGATTTCTTCACTTGTTATCCCCCTGC
Source organism: Neoceratodus forsteri (assembly GCA_016271365.2). Classification (NCBI taxonomy): domain Eukaryota; kingdom Metazoa; phylum Chordata; order Ceratodontiformes; family Ceratodontidae; genus Neoceratodus; species Neoceratodus forsteri. The sequence goes on along the minus strand of CM057459.1, from coordinate 184,841,988 downwards.
AGAGCATGGCCAGCAAGGCAACTTGGTGCTGTAGCTCCTCTCCCAGGCATACGCCACATCACTATGTTGGCACCTCCAGCCACTGCCAGAGGTCACACAGTGAGCAGACACTCCCCTGAACCCTCCCCAGGAAGAGAATGCAGTCCATCAGAAGCTCGACCTCTTCTCTCCCCTGCCGACCCCCAATGACCTGGTCTCATTCCTGAACCCGGGTCATCGGCATGGCATGATTTGTGGCATCCGTCACCTCAACCCTCAGCGCCACCAGGCTGGCAGGTAAAGTGAGATCTTGCACTAGCAAAATCCAGTGTCCCTCCCATTGTATTGCTTGAAGTGTATGAATTTGTTTTAAAATGTGGACTCTAGTCAAGTAATTTAACAGCCTGAAGATTGATGGTCTATGTCTTTCCCCCGGGGCAGGTTTTGGCCTCAAAGCCCTATGTGCCCTTTCCACAATATAGCTTGGGCCATTTGGGGAAGGACCTGCTACTTTTTTACAACATTTCTGAATAAATTCTGTTGGGTTGAGACACTCTTCATTCTCAGGTCGCCCGAGGAGTACCAGGTTGTTCCTCCTAGATCTACCCTCCAAGTTATCTACTTTATTGGATAGATGGGTTACTGACCTATGGAGCTGCACAATTTCAGGATCAGTCTTCACCTGTTTGTCTCCAGTGATCTTATGCAAGCTTCGGCGTCAGACATTCTTACCATTAATTTTTGAAGACCTGGCTTAATTAACTGGAAGTCTGATAGTTCATAGACTGCAGTTTTGGTTTTGGTCAGCTCCATAAAGAAGTTCTCTGTAGTAAGTTCCTGCGGTAAAGCTGGAGAGACTGCTGGAAGAAGAAAGGGTGAGGAATGTAGACGAGGGTGCTTTGGCTCGAGTGCTAAGGGGTTATAGGCCTCTCGGGCTCCAAAACATTTTGTGAAAATTCGGTAGCCATTAACCCAGATTCTTCAGACTCTGCCATTGGATCCATAGTTCAGACACTGTAGGTGATCTTTTAATTAAGAACTATGTCTCAATTGAACTCAACCGCAGGGAATAAATTTGATTTTGTACTGGGACTGACCAGAGCTCACCTAAAGTACGACTAGCACTGAGCAAGCATCATATAACTCCCATTCCATTTATTGTCTAGGAAGCAAGGTCTAAAACTGTGGAAAGTTTTGAGATGGCAGTTTGTGCTGTTTCTGAGATCTGGATATGTCATATTCCTGTAGACGTTTAATTGTTTTCCCTATACTTAACATGGGATTTGGGTTTGCTGTCACCTACAGCCTACATGGAATGGAATGTTTTCCCCAAAACTTTCAGGGTAGACATCTGCTGTGCCTAGGTAGTACCTTTGGAAGGTTTCATGAAAAAATATTAAATGGTTCCAGTTACAAAGATTTAAAGTTTTGCTTTTTTTCTGTTCAGAGCATGCTCAGTAGGGTTTTTTGGGACAACATTTTGATAAGACACCTAAAATTCTGTGTCACAAGACTGTTTTTGGTTTTTCACCACTTGCTTCTCACAGCAGGAAAACATTTTTTGTGTCATGAGAGCTGCCTTCTTGTTTCTTTTCCCCATGACATAAAAACATGGAAACTAAAATTATGTGATTTTGAAAAAACAAACACCTGAACCTAGCTAAACGGAACCTGTTTAGCTATATCTTGGTGTTTGTTTTCTTTTTTAAATTGCCAGCAATAGCTTTACTGGGCACCTCAAAATCCAGGGTTCCCAGCTTAGTGAGAGGAGCCATTCACCCACATTCTCTGTTTGAGAACAGAGGGACTTTGTTGAGTTCTGCAGCTGGAGTCCTACTGCCAACTCCAGTGAGAGAAGCGAGCTACCGATCCCCATTCTGTCTGTCTCCATCTCTATCTATCTATCTATCTATCTATCTATCTATCTATCTATCTGTTTGTTTTATTAAGCAGATCCCCTTCCCTCCAGTTGTCCTGACTGCCCTTCCCAATCTTGCTGTTTATTATTTTAATAATATATGTAAGTGGACCAGGGTGCCTACCCCCAGTATTGCTTCTCTGAACCCCCTTCCCTCCAGGTTGCCAAACCCGATTTCTGTACAGTGCTCCAGCAGTGGGGTGCCCAATCCCAGTGTCAGACTTTAACCTGAAATAAAGACAACTGCCCCTCAGTGATTTTTTTTAACCTGCAAAAAAGAAAATGGTCCCTTGCCATTCTGAGCCCTCCACCCTGACCTCCCACTCAGCTCCCACCTACCACCCCCACCCTCCCACAGACTGTCACTCACCTTAACATGTCCCATGGCATAGGCCACTGTCCAATCAAGATGTGTCTTGCTGCTGAAACCAGTGACTGCAATATGAGAAAGTAAGGTAAGTGCAGTTCTATGTATTTCAATGGGGTTTTCAGTTTTGATGTATAACTTTGCCATTTTTAAAAATTTTGAACCCATATTTTTAACATGGCCTCTTTGGGACCCCACCTCATGACCAATGGTGGTGGAATTATGCAAATCAGGCCGAAAAGGCATTTTCATGCTCACTTGGCAAAATCATCTTTTGGGGCCAGCCCTTGCATCACACTGGTGACCCAGGTTCAGGAACAAGCCAAGGTCATCGGGGTTCAGCTGGGGGGAGGGAGGAAGCAGGACTGAGCAGCCATAATGGCAACTCTCCTCTCCTAGGGAGCATCTCCATCACCTCCCATAGTTTCATTGCCCTTGGGTGGAGGTCCAATGGGCAGTGTAGGATGGTGGGATTGGCAAGTAGTGGGAGGGTGCCTCAGAGCTGCAGTGTGCATGTGCCTCCACATGTACACGCATAAATGAAGCACTGGAGGGGTGAAAATGGAGAAATCAGGGGTAAAAGAAATCACATTTTGGGTATGATTTGAAAATGTTCACTGCCCTTGTTCATGAGGTGGGGTCATAAGAAGGCTATGTTGAAAACTGCATGCTCATAATTATGATAATTTTAAATACATTGACCCCAGATTTTCAACATAGGCATTTTTTCACACCACCTCATTAATGTGACAACTGTCATTTTTCAAATCCTGGCCAAAATGTGTTTCAGCAGTTGTGGCATGGAATTACATTGTTGCTGCACAAAATCACTTTTCAGGTGGGTTTTGAAAATGTTCTTCACCCCTGTTCATGAGGTGGGGTCATAAGAAGGCAATTTTGAAAAATTGGGTGTAAAAATATTACAAAACAACACAGTTATGAGTGTACATTGAAATTTTGCAACACAGACTTATAACTTTGGTAATTTTAAATATTTTGATCCCAAATTTTAACATAGCCATTTTTTCATATCACCTCATGAATATGGCAACTGTCAGATTTCAAACCCTGGCAGAAATGTGTTTTTGCACCTGTGCAAATGATGTTTCAGCAGAGATTTGATAATTTTCTTCTATAGGGTTCTTGAGGTGGGTTCATATCAAAGCTATGCTGAAAATTTGGCGTCAAAATATTAAAAAACAACACAGTTATGATGGTACGGTGACATTTTCTTATGTGTGTTCATAACTGTTCATGTTTGACATTTGACACTGCATAGAAGGGCAGGGTTAGCAGGGCCCTGTACTTCTGCAGGGGGACTGAGTCTTCCCTTGTTGTAAGACCCAGATGGCCATGCACATCTGCATCTGTTCATGCAAGTCCTGAAGAGATCTAGGCTAGCCAGTGGTGCTGAGAGATGAGGCACCATGCCTTACCTCATGCTACTCTGGTGACCTGGGTTCAGGAATGACCTAATATTCTTCAGGTGAAGCTACAGTACCTCTGGCTGGAAGCTGCAATACTGAACATAGGATTTGCAAGAAAGTGAGTTGTGCTCACAACAGAGGGAGGTGAACCTTACAATTGTCTTTGATTTGTAGCAGATATTCTGCAGGTGGAGGCTACTTCTAACTGAAAGGTGAAATAAGGAACTTAGAATTATCAGGAAAAGACAGTCTTTCAAGCAACAGAGGGAGGTGGATCTAGCTTTACTTTTATTACAATTCTTAAGATTTTCAGTGCAGGAAGAGTTTAAAGCACAGCTGACTTATTTTGGGGCTGACTGCTTTCAGAGCACAAACCACCAGGCTATTTTGGGGCTGGGGAGGTTTACATGTGTCTGACTTGGATGTATGGATTTTTCTCTGCTTGATTTGCAGGGTATTTTCTCTGTCAAATTGTTGTGTAGGGCATCTTGCTGACAGGAAGGCACTCATCGCAGCGGTGGGTCAGAGCTTTTAGCTGATTGTTTCATGAGGGCACAGTTTAGGCCCAACCTGCCACCCCTCACCCCACCCACCCTGAAATATTTCCTTTATACCTGGGGTTCTGACATCACTTTCTCCAGAGTGCAAGGTGCATATCACTGTCATATCCTCTCTAGCACACTGCACTGACAATATAAGCATACACATTGTATAATATATATTTCTATATAACAAACCAATCACACACACACACACACACACACAGTAGATAAACATGTGGGGAGTAGTGCAATGTAATGGCTGTGAGGCAGCAGTCTTCCGAGAGTCTTTCTGGAGGCTAAGATGCTGCCCTATTTGCAGACAACTCTCTGCCCTGAGGGAGGAAGTTGCCTGTCTTCAGTCCACACTGGACAGTAGTAAGGGAACCTTCCCCCAGGCCACACTGGACAGTAGGAAGGGAATCTCCCCCATCCAGGGAGCACCAGAGCCACCACCACTACCTCAGAGGTTGTGAAGAAAGTACAGCAGTTGGACCACAGTGGGCTCAGGGAGGGTGAGGATGGTGGAACAGAGGCACACCCAGTCAGTTGTTCCACTCCACAATCCATACACCATTCTGGGGGAGCATAGCTCCCCTATGGATGCACCCACAAAGGAGACTAAGGAGGCTGAGGACAACTGTCACAAGGGAGGCCCACAGGAAGGAGGCAGAGGACACCACAGGAAAGGAAGCAGCTCCTGGTGGGGGACTCAATTATTAGGGGGATAGAACTGGGAGGAGCAGGGAAAACTGAAGTAAGGTGACTGCCTGGTGCCATGGCTTGGGGGGACAGGAAGCGCATCCTCAGGATCACGAGAACAGCTGCACGGGAGTCTGAGCTGGATGCCATTGTCCACCTAGGGACAAATGACTTGGCTCATCATGAGATTAGAGCAGTGCAGGAGGATTTTGTAGATTTGGGGAGGTTGGAGACAAGTAGCACACACAGTATCCTTCTCAGAGGTGCTGCCTGTCAATGGCATGGGTGAGGCGAGGGTACTTTGCACCATGCAGTTTAATGAATGGTTGAAAAAATGGTGTGGAGCACAGGGGTTTGGCTTCATTGGGGACTGGGGTTCCACCTGGAGGGACACCAGCCTATTGGCAGGATGGTCTGCTTCTGTCCAGGAAGGGAACAAGTCTTTTGAGCAATTGGCTTAAATGCTTCATTGGCAAGCTTTTAAACTAGTCAAGGGTGGAGGCACTGATAAGCAGCAGGAAAATCCCAGCCTCTCCCTACAAAACAGGGTACTAAATGAGAAAAAGACCGAGGTAGAAAGGTCAGTGGGGGATGCTGCAACAGAAGGTAAAGCCATCAGAAAATGGAGAGCAATGATTACCAATGCCCATAGTCTGAGTAACAAGCTTCCTGAATTAGTGGCCTTGATGGAGGAGGAACATCTGGATATCATGGCAGTCACAGAAACATGGTACACACAAAACCATGACTGGGACATAAACATACCAGGATACACTATCTACAGGAGGGACAGGGAGGGTAAAAGAGGAGGAGGAGTAGCTCTTTACATAAGGGAAGGAATCAAAGCAACAGAACAAAAGGGTAAACAGGGAGGAGGAGAAGAAGCACTGTGGGTAAATTTGGAGACAGGCAATGGCACCACAATCCGCACAGGGGTTGTATACAGACCACCTTCTCAGTGGGAGGAAATAGACAAGGAAATGATAGAAAGTATATTTAGAATGGCAGAAAAAGGGGAGATATTGCTGATGGGTGATCTGAATATGCCAGATGTTAACTGGAGTGCAGTTGCAGCAGCCACTTCAAAGAGTGGGGTTATTCTAGATGCCCTACAGGGGGCATGCCTTAGACAACTAGTATTGGAGCCCACTTGAGAGGGCAATCTTAGACCTGGTTCTCTCAAATGGAGATGGAGAGAGGATCACAGATGTGAAGTGGGTAGCCATCTGGGAACTAGCAACCATCGAACAGTATGGTTCACAAAAACACAGCAATAGAGTCAAGCATACAAGGCAAAAGTACTGGACTTAGAGGGCTGACTTTTCCAAATGGGTGAGTGCCTAAGAATGCACTAGCAAATAGGCAGGAAGGAGGGTGGAAGAACAATGGGAATAATAAAACTGCCATCACAGAGGTAACAAGCCTTTGTGTGAAGCAAATAAACAAAATGAAATGATGTAAGAAACCACTATGGTTCTCAAAGGAAGTGGCAGTGAAGGTTCAAGAAAAAAAGCATTCAGGAAGTATAAGGAATCACAGAAGGAGCAGGACAGAGAACTGTATCAGTTAAAGCAAAGGAAGCTGGGAAGGCAGTCAGAACAGCAAAGGCCCAAACGAGGAAAAGATAGCCAACTCAGTTAAGAAGGGGATAAAACCTTTATAGGTACATCAGGGGCGAAGGAAGACCAAGGAGGGATAGTGAGGCTTAATAAAGGGAGGGAGGGTGGGCAGAGGGTGACTGTGAAAAGGCAGAGATATTAAACAAATATTTTTGCTCAGTATTTACAAATGAAGAGGGGGAGGTACCTAAAACAAACAGTAGAATCACTCTGGATATAGAAGTTGATACCAGCCCATTTACAGAACAAAGGGTTCTGAAAGAACTCTTAAAACTGAAGGTGGACAAAGCAATGGGGCCTGATGGGATTCATCCCAGAATTCTAAAAGAACTAAGGGTAGAACTAGTGACACCACTGACTACCCTCTTTAACAAATCATGGGAGGATGGGGTGGTACCCGAGGACTGGAGGAGGGCAGATGTGATTCCCCTTCACAAACGTGGGAGCAAGGCAGAAGCAGGAAACTACAGACCTGTTAGTTTAACCTCAGTGATAGGGAAAATGATGAAATCACTTCTGAAGGAAAGAATTGTCGAGTATCTAGAGGCCAGAGGGGCACAGGACCCAAGGCAGCATGGATTCACAGCGGGAAGGTCATGCCAGATGAAGACTGGGTGACCAAAGTAGTAGATCAGGGAGGGGCTGTGGACATGGCCTACCTAGACTTTAGCAAGGCATTTGACACAGTCCCACACAAAAGATTAATATACAAGTTAGCCAGCCTGGGAGTGGGTCCAAGATGACAGCCTGGGTAAAGAATTGGCTGGAGAATAGGACACAAAGAGTAATAGTAAATGAAGTCCACTCTGAAGAAAGGGGAGTTACTAGTGGGGTACCGCAGGGTTCAGTATTAGGACTGGTCCTCTTCAATGTCTTTATAAGCGACATTGCAGAGGGACTGGAAGGAAAAGTATGTCTCTTTGCAGATGACACAAAGATCTGCAACAGAGTTGATGCACAAGGTGGGGTGGAAAGGATGAGAAGGGACTTGGCAAGGTTAGAGGAATGGTCAAATGTATGGCAGCTTAGATTCAATGCTAAGAAGTGCAAGGTAATGCACCTGGGAAACAAAACCCAGGGAAGAGTACACAATGGGGTGAGATACTAACAACAACAAAAATGGAAAGGGACCTGGGGTAGTCATATCAGATGACCTAAAGGTGGCAAGGAATGTGAGAGGGCAGCAAGGAGGGCTGGGGGATACTGGGATGCATGGGAGAGGCATCACCAGTAGAAAACAGAAGTTATTATCCTCTGTACAGACAGCTGGTCAGACCCCATCTGGAGTACTGCGTGCAGTTCTGGAGACCCAATCTCCACAAAGACATAGACAGGATGGAAGCTGTTCAGAGGAGGGCAACTAAAATGGTGCAGGGTCTGCACGGAAGACATATGAAGAGAGACTTAAGGAGCTTAATAGTATAGCCTCAAGGAAAGGAGGAGAGGAAATGGACAAGGAAATGATAGAAAGTATATTTAGAATGGCAGAAAAAGGGAGATATTGCTGATGGGTGATCTGAATATGCCAGATGTTAACTGGAGTGCAGTTGCAGCAGCCACTTTGAAGAGTGGGGTTATTCTAGATGCCCTAGAGGGCATGCCTTAGACAACTAGTATTGGAGCCCACTCGAGAGGAGCAATCTTAGACCTGGTTCTCTCAAATGGAGATGGAGAGAGGATCACAGATGTAGAAGTTATATATATATATATATATATATATATATATATATATAATATACAATGGAAGCAAGTGTAATAAATGATTTATCTGCACAAGAGCAGTTTGACCTCGGGTAACCTCACAAGTGGCATAAACCATGAGTGAGGTGTCCGAGGACAAACTGCTCAAGTGCAGATAAATCATTTATTACATGAGTTTTCCATTGCATATTCCATTTATGCAATTCTTTTGTTTTTGCTTTTGTGGGGGGCATTTGTTAGTCAAAAAAGTGAATACAAATAGAATTTTCAGCCATTTTTTGCTGATTATAGAAAATCTAAAAGGAATCTAGAAATGAAACACCTCTCATTTTGTAGATATTTTTATGCTGAACAACTTTTGTGCTCAAAGTATCATACTATCATTTTTTGTTTTTAAGTTATTTGCATTTGTTTGATGACAACGTGCACAGAAATGGAATTTTCTGCTCTTTTTCGCCAATTCTGAAAAACTAAAAAGTATGTATAAATGAAACACCACTCATTTTTCAGATATTTCTGTGCTGAATAAACTTTGTGCTCACAGTACCATGTTATCATTTTTCATTTTAAAGTTATTTACATTTGTTTGCAGACAAAATAAAAAAAAAGGATTTCCTGCTGTGTTTTTGCTGATTATCAAAAAAATCTAAAAGGTATAAATAAATAAAACACCACTCATTTTGTAGATATTTCCATGCTGAACAACTTTCGTGCTCACAGTACCATGCTATCATTTTTCATTTTAAAGTCTGAAGTTATTTGCATTTGAATATGGTTAATACTGCTGCTGAGGCCGAACATTCTAAATGACATAAGCACTGTATAGATAAATGGCTAATGACATAGGCACTGTGTGGATAAATGGCTGATGACATAAGCACTGTATACATAAATGAAATTTATGCACATAGTTACTCAGATAAATGTATTTATCACACTCTGTTTATCTCCACCCCATTACATAAATCAATCAATCAATCAATCAATCAATCTATCTGTCTGTCTGTCTGTCTGTCTGTCTGTCTGTCTGTCTAGCTATCTATCCTTTGCAAAAAATGCATTACTATACCAGTTAGGGTTCAACTTATAACAACAAAAGTAGGGAAACGTGATATTAAGATTTCTTGGTGAATCAGTGGTGGGGTCTTCCTTTGGGTTGTCAACGGTAATGCTCACCCACTCTCAGCCTATAGCCTCCTTTCTGGAGCACAAGGTACAACTTCAAGCCAGCACCTCATAGTAATACACACTTCAAAGGCAGAGATGTACCTGTATGTCCTGTCACCTGTTGCCAAAGGAATCTGTTGTAGCTTTCTTCTTGTTTGACCTTGTTTGCTCAGGGGAAGGGGTGGGCATTAGGGTTGACAACCCAAAAGAAGACCCCACCATAGATTTGCCAAGACTCTGGAGACCTACAGTAACACCTTAATGTTTTTTCCTTTTGCTGCTTGGAGGGATGGGTAGTTAGGGTTGGAAACCCTAATGTCACCTTCCTGTACTTTTGCTGCATTAGTGGAACCCTAATGGGTGCCTTAACACAGTTTTTTGCAAAGGCTTTCCTTTCTTTTTGAGATATTGGAATCATATCCTCATTCACACAAGTCCCTTCAGGACCTACATAAACAGATAGAGATACGTAGGGCCATCTGGTCCCTGTACCAAGGGAAGACTCTGCCCACCTATGGAAGTGCAGCAATGGATGTCAAGAATTCATGGGGCTGTCTAGAGGGCTGTGGAAGAGCAAGCCCCTCTCTGCCCTGCACTTCCATGTGGTCACAGATATAGATGCACAGGACAAAGAATCTCTCTCTCAGCCAATGCAGATCATCGTCCACTACCCATAGGTGCAGGGCCCTATGCCAAAAGAAGAGTTACCTTCACTATATGGTACCTGGGCCTGTGCAGGCAGCCCAGCAGCTTTCCTTCTCTGGCTGGAGGGTTGTGTCGCATAACAACACCATCCACCCAGCCTCACCCCATCCAGCTGGCTCACTGAGCTCACCCCTGAACTCAGGTTACCAGTAGGGGATCATAAAGCAACACCAACTGAAGTAAAGTCCAACATTATACACAACATTTCTTTTAATTTTTTTTATTTATTTTAACCCCAAATTTTCAAGATGATCATTTTATAACTCCCCTTTTAAATGTGACATGTGGCATTTATAGTATATTAGCCAAAACATAATTATGCATCAGAAGTACAAAAACACATCTCATTCAGGATTTAAAAAATAACACCAGTCACATTTATCAGGTGGTGTGAAAGATGGTTGTGCTTAAAGTTAGGAGTCAATATACTGAAAATAAGTGAAGTAATGAGTAAACGTTTAAATATTTCAATGTTCACTCATAACATGGTCATTTTGTCATATTTTTACACCAAAGTTTCAACAGTCTTCTTATGACCCCCTCATGAACCTGGTAGGAAGTTTTCAAATCTGGCTGAAACATGATTTTGCTAAATCATTTTCAGGATGTTAAAATTTTCTACCTGCCATATTAACAGGTGGATCCCAAACAACGGGCTGGATATTCAAACTGCACTATTTTGTGGCGCAAGCCACGCTGCACAAAATAGTTGCGCGAGAGTGTGGCCAGGCGATATTCAAAGTTGCGCCTTGAACGCTCCTTTGAATATCACTCCCGACCACAGCCACTGTGCATGGCGCAGTGGAACTTGCGCCACCGCAGAAGTGTTAGGTGGTGCATTCAACTTGCGGTGGCGCGGGAAGTACCATTAGCCATGCGCCAAATTTTCGATATTCAAAAGGTGACATGCAAATGGGGCCATAATTCATGCAAGGCGCAGGGGGGCCATTTGCATCTGATTATGGCCCCATTTTCATGCCATTAGCATGCATGTGCACCGATCCCTGAGGACTTGCGCCTGCGCCCTACCAGGCAGCAGCCGTAGAGGACCGATGCCCCCTGCAGCCCGATAGCGGGCAAAAGAGTAAAAAATCCCCCCACCACCCCCCTCTGGCCCGATCGCCAGCAACAGCAGAAAGGTCCCCCCTCCCCCGACTGGCCCGATCGCGGGCATAGCTGAAATCCCCCCCACCAGCCCGATTGCGGGCAGCAAAGTGTCCCCAATGGATCCCTGGTGGTCAGTGGACAGATAAGCCCGATCGCGAGGCTGGAGATATTTAAACACCCCCGCCCGAACATATCCCTGGTGGTCCAGTGGACTGATAAGCCCTATCGCGGGCTGGAGATATTTAAACACCCCCAGCCCGAACATATCCCTGGTGGTCCAGTGGACCAATAAGCCCAATCCGGGCTGGAAATGTCTAAACCCCGAAGAACACATCCCTGGTGGTCCAGTGGACCGATAAGCTCGATCGTGGGCTGGAAATGTCTGACCCCCAAGAACACATCACTGGTGATCTAGTGTCCCCCACCCACCACCCATGAAGCCCCACCACCCGCCCCGCGGCGGTGGGCGGCAGCATCCACCCGCCTGCGCCCCACCATCCGCCGACTGACTGCCCGGTGAGGCTACCCGCCGTGGTGCAGAGCAAGAGCCAATGGGCGTCCCATCCCGTACAAAGCAGTCAGATTTGTGAATGAACATTCATTCACAAATCTGGACTATCTTATTTATAGACTGCACCGTAGCTCTTGCTCTGCACCAATGGGCGTGCAGCCCCACCAGGCAGTCAGTCGTGGCGAGGGCAGGAGGTGGATGCTGCCGCCTCTGGCTGCGGGGAGGCGGGTGGTGGGACTTCATGGAGTGGGTGGGGTGGAGGACACTAGATCACCAGGGATGTGTTCTTTGGGGGGTTTAGACATTTCCAGCCCACGATCGGGCTTCTCGGTCCACTGGACCACCAGGGATATGTTCAGGGGTGGGGGTGTTTAAATATCTCCAGCCCACGACTGGGCTTATGGGTCCACTGGACCACCAGGGATCCATTTGGGGACACTTTGCCCTGCGATCAGGCTGGTGGGGGATTTCAGCTATGCCGTGATCGGGCCAGTCGGGGAGGGAATTTTCTGCTGTTGCCTGCTATCGGGCTAGTGGGGGTGGGGGTTGTTTACACTTTGCCCACGATGGGCTGCAGGGGGGCACAGGAAGTGGGTTGAGGGCCAGCCACAGGTGGCAGCTGCTGTGTTGCACCCTGCAATGCGGCAGCTCACCTGTGGGTGGCCCTCGACTTGATCCTTTTTTTTTTGGCTCAAAGTTGTGCAGGTGCAGGTTGGGGGTTGCACCTGCTCAACTCTGCACAGCCCGGCTGAATATCGGGCTGTGCAGTTTATGCATGGTTCCTCCCCCTCCAGTTCAGCTTGCATTCATTTGTGTTGCACTGTTGCTCAGCATGTTTTCAGTGGCGCAACTGCCTCCTGCTGAATATCGCAGAATGGAGCAATTTTGGACTTGCGCAGGCGCAACCCTTTTGAATATCTGACCCATGATGAAAGTTTGTTGGACAAATTTTACAAATTAGTGAAGTTATGAGTGAATGTTGATATATTTCAGTGTTCAGTAATAACTTGGTCATTTTAACATACTTGTGTACCACATTTTCAGTGTAACCTTCTTATGACCCCACCTTATGAACCGAATAGGTAAAATTGTTCAAATCCCATCAGAAAAGTGATTTTGCACAGCAACTGTGAGATCACCTTTCAGGCAGGATTTGAAAAATTCCACTGCCCTTGTTCATAAGGTGGGGTGTCCCAAAAAGGCTATATTGAAAATTTGGTGTAAAAATATTAAAAAATGACAACGCTTTGAGTAAATGTTCACACCCCATTGAAATACATTAAACTGGACATACCTTATTTTTCCATATTGTAATTGCTGTTTCCAGCAGCAAGACTTGTCTTCAATGAGAGAGTGGATCTATGTCATGGGACACGTTCAGATGAATGAGTGGTTGTAGAGATGTGGGGTGGTGGGTGCTGAATGGGTGGTGGAGGTGGGGTAGGTGAGTTCTTCGGGGATCAGATCTGTGATGGACATTTTTCTTTTTTACATGTTAAAATAAAATCAAAAGATAAAGAGGGACTTCTTTTTTTTTTTTTGTAAGTATTGTATTTTACTTTTCTGGATCTGACACTGGGGATTGAGCACCCCAGTGTTGGCATGTACTTTATGGCTGCACTTGGAGTGGGCACCCCAGTGTTGCCAATTATGAATGGGGGGGCCTGCAACCTGGAGAGGGGGTCAGGCAAATGGTACTGGGGGTTGGTGCCCTGGTTCGCTTTGTTGAATAAAGTCAGAAAGAGCAGGGAAGGGCTAGGATGGCACATTCCAAAACAAGTACGCTATAACCTTTGCATTGCTCACAAAATTCAATTCACATTTCTGCTGAGGGGTGCTACAGGTTTGTGTCATGTAACAAACAAACATAATCCAGTGCACAACCCCGCCCCACATGATAAATCTGAGAATGAAAACATTTAAGCTGCCTGAATTAACTATTTTCTTACTTTTAACTCCATGAAGAAGGTGTTCTCATAGTTTTTAGATTGGAATTCCAACGTGAGCAAGCCAAACCACCAAACACCAAGTAGAACCCCATGGTTTGGTCCTAGCTATGAAATGCCTGCAGTGGTTACTCTTAAAGTACATTGCCTAAACTGGCTCTTATAAAGTAAAGTGCTTTCCTCAAGGCAATTCACAGGTGATCAAAGGGAGCATGCTAAAAGGAGTACCACAATTTCCCAAATGTGTAACACATTCCAAAATTAGCAGTCTCTACCCTTTGCATTGTTCACAAAATTAAATTCACATTTCTGCTGAGGGGTGCTTCTGGTTTGTGCCATGTAACTAACAAACAAACAAACAAGTGGAATCCAGTGCACCCCCCCCAGTAAATCTCAGAATTAAAAAATTTAAATTGCCTGACTTGGCTAATTTCTTTCTTTAAACTCCATGAAAAGGGGTCCTTTTAGTTTTCAAATTGGAATTCCAATGTGAGCAAGCCAAACTACCAAATGCAAAGGTGGAACCACATGGGTTGGTCCTAACTACAAGATGCCTGTGGTAGCTACTTTTAAATAAAGTGCATTGCCTAAACTACCCTTAAAATAAAGTGCTTCCATCAAGGTAATTTCACAGGTAATCAAAGGGAGCATGCTAAAAGGAGTACCACAAGCTCCCAAACTTGTAACACATTCCAAAACTAGCAGTCTCTAACCTTTGCATTGCTCAGAAAATTCAGTTCACGTTTCTACTGAGGGGTGCTTCTGGTTTGTGGCATGTAACAAACAAACAGAATCCAGTGCACCCCCCCCCGGTAAATCTGAGAATTGAAACATTTAAACTGCTGAAATAGCCATTTTCCTACCTCTAGTGCCATGAAAAGGGGGTTCTCTTAGTTTTCAAATTGGAATTCCAATGTGAGCAGGCCAAACCACCAAACGCTAAGGTGGAACCTTACAGTTGGTTCTGAATATGAAATGCCTGAAGTGGCTACTCTTAAATAGGTGTTTTGTGGGTACCAGGGTCAGAGACACAAAAGGGAGGAGTTTGTAATCATATTTTAAATGTCTTAATCTGGAGGAGTTCTTTACTCATGTTTTAAAGTTTTATTCTGCACCTAAGTGAGAGTGTGCCCTGAGACAGCACCGGTAAGCCACACAAGCAAACCAAGCAGTGCCGCGAGATCTCCATGCTAGGAGACGTCCCCTGGACATGACTGTCACTGCTTCCAGTAATTGGGGAAACTACTTTTGCTCCCCAGTGGTGTATGTTCTGCTTTTGTAAAGGCAGAACACCGCTATAGTCTGCCATTTGTGGGCATAGTTTTCAGTGTTGCCTTGGTGACACTGATGTCAGCATTTACAGGTCTATAAAGCTCCACCTCCTGTGAGCAGAAGTGAGCGTGGAGTGGAGACGTTGCAGGCAGAGGCCAGCAGCATCTGCCAGTGTCAGCTGGGAAACCAGAGATGGGGGTCAGAATTCTTAACAGATTAAAGTAAGTAAGGTCTGTACACCTTGATACCAAGGTCTCAATGGTAATACTTATATGCTTGTAATAGGTCCATTTACAAACAATATTTATTTACTCCAAAGCATTCTCCCTGTACCCCTATATATCTGGAGTCTTGTTTAGTTTTGATCTCTTCTTTTTCACTAGTCCCCTAAATAGATCCTTGGCAAAATGACTAGAAAAGCTAAACTATTATCATGAATAATACCAAATCCTAGTTTGTACAAGCACATGGTGATTAGTAGTACCTACTTTATATGCCTCAAATGGATAGAAACATGACCCTGAGTGGTGGGGAGATTTGGGTGAGATGTAAGGATTGCTGTAAATTCAGCATTGAGCATTTTACTGATTTTACTGAATACACCTGTAAGCGATGTTTAGAAATAAAAGAGCTAAGGATTACGCTCATTGGAGTTGAACTAGAATTGAAATGCTTCCAAAAACAATTCCCAACTGAGATTACTACTGGACAAATTTTACGTGAAACAAGTAATATAGACCAGAGAGAAGGACTAGGTAAAAGATTAAGAGATACAGAAGAGGGTGATGAAGGGAAAGATCATGAAGAAAACAATAAAATAAAAAAAGGAAGAAGAGCCATGCAATTTACAATACCCACCCATAACCAGTTCTCCCCATTATTAAGCTTAATTGACAATCTGGAAAGTCAAACTCAGGAACTAATGGATATAGTTGCTGGTGGAGAAACCAGTGTCGAAGATAACCATGTGCAAGATAAAGCTGGGACAGAATTACAAGGGTTGATAGATATAGGTGCAGGTGGTATAAAAAACACTGTAATGGAACAAACACATAAAGGCATTACTGATAACCTGTCAAGCAATAAAATGGAGGAAACAGCTAAGAAATCAGTCCTCATAGTAGGGGACTCAATTATTAAATATACTGACTCATGTACTACAAAGAATAATAAAAATAGAGTGGTCAGTAACTTTTTTTCTGGAGCCGGAATTTCAGATATATATTCCATGCTACCAAACATATTGAGACAAACCCAAAGCAACCCATTTGTCCTAGTTCATGCTGGAATAAACAATGTAAAATATAACTCTGAGGAGGAGAGTTTTAATAACCTCAAAACAATATATTCCCTATTAAGGGGTTCAAAATGCAATGTTATCCTGTCAGAAATCTTACCAATTCTTAGGGCCAACTACAGAATAAACAGAAAAATAGTAAAAAATAAATAAGTGGCAAAGGCAATTGTGTTTATTGCAGGGAACTGACTGTATAAAATCATGGGAGATCTTTAATAACCATAGAAAAGTTTACTGTTGGGATGGACTTCACCTGAACAGGATGGGTAGTAAAGAACTTGGGAACCTGTTCACAAATAATATAAACAAATATTTAAACTGAAACATCAGGGGAGAGGGGAACCTGTCAACCCAACAAGCAAGGCATGTAAAAAATTAAGTCTAACCTCACATGGGAGCACTGCTATTACATCTAATGATGAGGATTTTAAGGTTTTATGAATTAATGCCCGCAGTCTCCGCAACAAAATGGATGAGTTGAGGTATATATTACAAAAGGAAAAAATACAGATACATGGTATAACTGAGACACGGTTTAAGAAAGATGACTGGGTTGAAGAAATAGCTGGATTTAATCTATTTCATAAGGAAAGAACAGATAAAAGGGGTGGTGGAGTAGCTGCCTGCATTTCCAATAGTATAAAAGCAGAAGAACTTAATAAGTGTACAAATGAAAAAAATTGGGTGCAACTTCAACTTAAAATCATGAAATTAAATATAGGAGTATGCTACTGATCACCAAATTTAAATACTTGTGAAAACACATTTCTTATATGCTATCAAAAACATTGAAATCAATGGAAATTGCTTATTTATTTATTTATTTGCTTTTGGTAACCGGGTAAGTGCACTAGACAGAACTGCCTATTTTCAGGCACGACCTAGGAGAGTACAAATCAAGGAACAGGTAAAAACAAATACATATACAGTGTTGTAGAATAGGAGATTCCAAACAATTATACAGATTTAATGGATGCCTTCAATTTTACAAAGATTGATTGAGTTACACTAACTGGAACAAATTGGATAGAAAATAGGATGATCGACATGTTACAAAAAAATCTTGAACAACTAGTCCAAGAAAATACAAGAAATGATAAAATCTTAGATTTAATATTTAGTAATGTCGAGGAGGGAATAGGTACAGTAACATAAAAGTTCTTCAACCTTTGAGTGACAGTGATCATCGCATGGTTAGTCTGACACTCAGAAGTAGATGGAATACAGGGTGGGTAAGCACGCCTTATAACCCATCTGTATTGAGTTAATCATCCAAATTGTGTTTCAGAATAAATTCTCAATGCATCACAGGTAGGCACTGAACCAAAAGTTAATTATCAGCTAAAGTTTATTAAATGGTTCAAAAGTAAGCAGCTTACAGGTATCTCACTTCAGGAGCCAGGAAAAACTTTAAACAGCATGGCAATTTGTATATTCCAAGACTGTAAAGTTCACAGAATCACCATTGCTTCCACTGCTTCAGAGACTACACTGTTGCTACCTGGCCACACCTGAATGAGCTCCCAGCTCACAATCCTTACATTTCAGCATCGGGTGATACCTTCATCAGAGGGTGAGTAGCATTAGGCTAGCCAGTATGTTAAATAGTAAAACACTTCAAGGGGTAGCATTAATTACTGAATGGCTAGCCACATCACAGATGGAAAACATCTCACATAAGTTTAAGACTCTAACACTGAAGATAAAGCAAAGTGCAAACCGCACAGGAGTGCAAAAAAAATAATAGTGTGACTATAAATATACAATTAGAACAAACAACCTAGCAAATTGCAAAGATACAATGCAGTGCTATAAAAAGACAGGTAATCTAGCTAGAATTGCTAAAACAGCGAATAGAAATCACACAAGGTCTGACGTAAAAACAAACTGCCCGTGTCTAGGCTGTAAAATATAGCAGCGATGTGTACAATATAGTTTGACAGTAAAAATAATGGTTGCAGCACACAATTCAAGACTTGTGTAAATACAAGGCATAAGCTTGGATGTAAATGAGAAAGCAGCAGTAATTTACAGTATATTTACCTCAGAAAGCAATAAACAGTACTGTGCACTTAACGAAATAACATAAATTAGCAATCTAAACTATGCACTTACTAAGAAAAAACTAAGTAAGATTGCATCTGAAAATACTGTATCTTCGCACTTTGCTAGGTTGTCTGTTCTACTTGTATATTTATAGTCACACTATTTATTAGCTTATGCATTCCTGTACAGTTTGCACTACGCTTTATCTTAAGTGTTAGAGTCTTTGTGTTTTCTATCGGTGATGTGGCTAGCCATACAGTCATTACTATTTAGCATACTAGCTAGCCTAATGCCACTCACCCTCTGATGAACGCATTACCTGACGCTGAAACATAAGGATTGTGAGCTGGGAGCTCATTCAGGTGTGGCCAGGTAGCAACAGTGTAGTCTCTGAAGCAATGGAAGCAATGGTGATTCTGTGAACTTTACAGTCTTGGAATATACAAATTGCCATGCTGTTTAAAGTTTTTCCTGGCTCCTGAAGTGAGATTCCTGTAAGCTGCTTACTTTTGAACCATTTAATAAACTCTAGCTGATAATAAACTTTTGGTTCAGTGCCTATCTGTGATGCATTTGGGAATTTATTCTGAAACACAGTTTGAATGATTAACTCAATACAGATGGGCTACAATGAGTGCTGACCCACCCTGCTCTTTCGTGGACTTTTGTGTCTACATTGTGAATTATACAAGGGTAAGTGCACCCTCCAGCTTGTGATGTTTGTTTTTGTCCTTTGAGCAACTGCTTCTTCTGTTTCTTGTTAATGGAATACAGTTAGAGGTGAGACTAAGTTGAAATGCTACAATAAAGCCAATTACACGGACATGAGAATGAATTACAGTGGCCATCATTGCCATATGTATAGAACAACATTAAAAACAAATTACATTTTTGTATTCAAACATTTGTACCAGAAGTTAAAAATTACAATCAAGCTGGGAGAATACCAAAGTGGTTTAGCAACAATATAAAGAAAAACCTTAGAAAGAAAAGGAAAGCATACATAAAGTATGTGAAAAAATCAAACTGCAGAAAGATTAAAGAAATATAAGGACATAGTAGGGAGGTGTGAAAAACTAATTTAAAAATCCAAATCAGCAGCAGAGCTAAGACTTGTCACTTTAACTAAAGACAATAAAACAAAGTTTTTCAGTTATATTGGTAGTCTGAAAGGTGGTCAAAAATCAGTAAGCCCCTTCAGGGATGGGGATACTGTAATTGAAGAGGATTCAAGGATAGCTCATAAATTTAATCAATATTTTTTAAGTGTCTATCAGCAAGGAAGAAATGATAAAACATTTTCTGCACCTAGAATTAATGATAATAATCACATAATATACCCAACAGAAATGGAAGTTATGGATAAACTAAAAAACCTGCAAATAAATAAAGAAGGAAGACCGGCTGCCTTGCATCCCAGATTTCTCAAAGAACTTTCTGATATAATTGCGGGACCATTAACTATTTTATTCAACACCTCTTTAAAGGAATGCAGAGTCATCTCTTAGTGGAGAGAAGTAAATATTCACCCCATTTTTAAAAAAGGAGACAAACAGGATGTCAGAAACCATTGTCCCATTAGTCTCACCTCGATACTTGAAAAAATTATGGAGAAATTTGTTAAAGAGAAAACAATACAACATATGGGACAGTATGGACTAATAGATTATACCCAACATGGTTTTGTACCCGGAAGATCTTGTCTAACCAATCTCTTAGACTTTTTTGAGCCAGTCAGCAGGACATTGGATGAGGGCTTGCCTGTGGAAGTGGAATATCTTGATTACTCAAAGGCCTTCGATTTAGTGCCACACCAGGAATTAGTTTAAAAATTAGTTGAATTCAACTTTAACCCACAACAGATTGCATGGGTAGAATCATGGCTCTGTGACAGATGTCAAAGAGTGTGCGTAAGGGGATATTTTTCCAACTGGGGTAATGTGACAAGTGGAGTACCTCTGGGATCCAGCCTGGTCCCACCTTATTCAACATATTTGTTACATCTATGAAAATCTCAGGAAATTCATGGCTCTGAAAATACACAGATGATGTGAAAATAGGGGCAATCATAAATAATAAAGAGGCTGCAGAAAATTTTCAAACAGAATTATCAAACCTAGAAGAATGGGCTAACAACACAAGTTATCATTCAATGTAGAAAAGTGTAAGGTTATGCACTTTGGACTTAAAAACATTAATGCAGGACTTCCGGTGGGTGCACTGACCTAATGGCAGCCTGATCTAAATGCTTCATCTCGCTGTTAAACTATCCACCCTAATCCTCAATTCAGCCAACATCTCCAACCCTCGGGGAAACAGAAGAAGTGGCGAGGATGTCTTCCAGACACAACTCGAAAGACAAAACTGGCTCCCAAAATGCCAAACAGAGCAAAATCCTATTGGACTATGCACAGCCTAGTGTGGCCTGTATGACCACGGCCTCACCACAACATTCTCCTACCTTAGAGGAGCCGGAGGAGCAGGAATGCATGATCACGTCTAAGCAACTTTGTGCAACTCTCCAACACATGAGTGCTACATTGGAAAGATTAGAAACAAAAGCGACTGAGGATCGTAATAAACTTGAGACTATGATACAAAAAATAGACCAACTGGAAAGGGGCCTCAATAAATATTCAACTACTACTGAAGTTCATAATACCACATTACTAGACCTACATCGCAGAGAGCAACAATTAGAGGCAAGACTCGAAGAACTGAAAAATTGGAATAGGCGCAGTAATGTCTGCATCCATGGACTACCTGAAGGGACAGAATCGGGTCCAGTACCGACCTTTTTGGAAACATTTCTTCCTGAAATACTAGGATGGCCAGCGGACAAACCGCTTCATATCATTCGTGCTCACAGATCATTGATGCCTAGGCCTAAAGATCCTAAAGCCAGATCACGCTCGCTGGTAATTGTGTTTCTCGATTTTTGCATTAAGGAGGAAATCCTAAGACTAGCCTGGTCTAAGAAAGAGGTACTGTTTGGGGATACACGGCTCTTTTTTGAACAAGATTATACCCCCCAATTACTTGCCCAGCGCCGAAAAGTGTTGGCAGTAGTACGTCTTCTTCAGCAAAAGGGAATGAAAGCATTTGTTGAATATCCAGCTAGATTAAAAATCTCAACAGAACAGGGAATTAAAAGATTTCCTGACCTGATGGCAGCCCAGTCATTTTTGTCCTCGGTGAGCATCGCAGTCCCTCTGGATCAAAGACAGCAGCAAGGAGAACAATTGATGGAGAGGGCTTGGCAGGTGGTGGGAACCAAAAGAAAACATCTCCAGGACAGATTGACAATTTCCAGGGAGTGGGACTCACCTAACAGATGCAGAGAAATAAACAGCTGCTTGTCTTCAGTTTCTACTGCAATCAGCAGCACAGAAGAACCCACATCGGGGCAGAACATGCTGGCGAACGAACTACCGACCTGAAGAGATCTAACCCATATTTCTTTTGGGCAACTAATAGCTATGGACAGTGAGGGACTCTTTTCTAAGGACCTACTCAGGAGTTCTTGACTCTGCAAATATTGTGGTAACACAAAGGTTTGAAAGGGGAAGAGAGGGTATGGCTGATTACGATAAAAGTTTACTGAATTTCCTGCATCCAATATAGGAGCTGAGGGACTTGGGGTTACATTTATTTATTTATTTAGATTTTGTTTACCGGGTAAGCCCACTGAGACCAAAGGTCCCTTTTTCAGGGGTGACCCAGAGTTAGTTACAGAGAGGACACTAAAACAATAATTACATTAGCTACATCTGTTACACCAATCTGTTACACAAATAGTACAATGATAACATTTATACAAGGACAGCAATAGGGCTCATACAAGGCTCATATTATAAACAGTATGTTTAGACCACACACATACAGAATGTTTAGACCACACACATTATATACAGTATATACATCAGTTTCGCCAGTAATCAGAGTCCATATTAGCATTTCATGTCAAGGCATAGAGAGAGTTCAGAGCAGTACAAATGGCCAGGAGGACTGTTTTGGGGAGCTAGCGGTTACAGCCACAGAGGCTAAGATTGAGAAGATGTAGTTTGAGTCCATTTTTGAACTGTGTGAGGGTGGGTGAATTTGTCAAGGCAGGTGGTAGAGAGTTCCATAGGTAAGGGGCAGCAAATTTGAAGGAGCGTTTGCCATAGTTTGAGCATGTTCTAGGGGTGACTAAAGGGTGACTTGCAGTTGAGCGCAGGGTTCTGGTATGTTTTCTAGGGGGGAGAATTCCTCTGAGATGGGGAGGGGGACCTAGGTAAGAAAACTTGAAAGCTAAGCAGGCAATGGGATAGGCAAGCTTATGATGGAGAGTAGGCCAATTTAGCTCCTTTAGAGCCTCACAATGGTGTCTCCTAGGAGAGGAGTTAGTGGCAAAATGGGCCACTCGGTTATAAAGTACAGAGAGTTTATTGTATTCCGTCTCACGGAGGAACTGCAGAAGTGGAGCCCCATATAGGATGGATGGAAGGAGATTGCAGCAGGCTATTGCACGATGTGCAGTAGTGCATAAGGAGTTCCACAGGCGGTAAAGGAGGCCAAGCTTTTGATGGGTGGACCTGGTTATTGAGTCGATCTGGGATTGGTAGGACATTTCTTGGTCTAGATGGACCCCAAGGTATTTGAAACTAGACATGACCTCAACTCTTTTTCCTTGGCTGGTACAGATCTGGAGGAACTGGCTTCTGTCAGAGCCCAGGCCTCGAGCCAAACAGTATGGCTTTAGTTTTTTTCATCATTGAGTTTAAGGAAGTTTGAGGAGAACCAGGCCTCAAGGGTGGAGAGACTATCCTGCAGCGAAGTTGAGATGACACTAGTTTGGGGGGTCACTGCAGTAAATGACAGTGTCATCAGCATACAGAATGAGATTGCTGCAGGGGCTGTTTCCCTCAATATTATTGAGGAAGAGTGAGAAGAGCAGAGGGCCCAGGATTGAGCCCTGAGGTACCCCAGCAGAGACTGATCTAGGTCCAGACTGTGCACCCTTCCAGTGGACCTTTTGGGAATGGTCTCTCAGGTAGCTCTCGAACCAGGAGTGTGAGTGGTGATCCAGTCCTAAGGTCTGTAGTTTGGAGAGGAGGAGATTATGGTTAACCAAATCAAAGGCCCTGGATAGGTCAATGAAGAGGGCTCCCGTTGGGGAACCTTGGTCCATATAGGAGAGGATGTCCATAGTGGGTCGGATAAGCATAGTGTCAGTGCCATGGCCTTTCTAAAGCCATGCTGGACATCAGCCATGAGAGAGTGCTGCTCAAGGTAGTCTAGTAGTTGGTTTGAGACTAGCCTTTCCTGAATTTTTCCCAGGGGACTGAGAAGGGAAATAGGTCTATAATTTCCCAATATGTCTCGGGCCCACTTTTGTGTACAGGTACAATGGTCGCTACCTTCCACATTTTTGGGACCTTTCCTTCCTGAAGTGACCTATTTATAAGTAAGGTGACAGGATGGGCAATAGCTGGGGCGGCAGCCCTCAGAAGGCGAGGATCAAGCTGGTCATGCCCTAGAGAGGAAGAAGGGTTAATTTTGCATAGGAGAGGTAGTACCTCTGCCTGTTTGACCAGTTTTAGGTGAAATTGGGGCCGAGGGTGGACCCATGCATCTCCAGAGTATAGGTTAGACCCATGGGGTCCAGAGGGGGAGACCCACTTGGGATAGAGTAGGAGGCACAGAAGGCCTCAGCAACCATGGCTGGGTCATTTGTCAGAGAGTCCCCCACCATGATGGAGTCCATTTGACTAGTTGAGGGGCCCTTGATAAGCAGATTTAGGTGTCCCCAGAATTTTTTGGGGTCCCGTAGGTGCCTAGTTTGTAGGTCATTTAGGTATTGAGACTTAGCTTTTTTCAAAGATTTTTTGCACTGATTTCTCAGCTCTCTGTACTTTTCCCAGTCTGTTGAGCTGCCAGAGGATTTGAAGGTGCCCCAAGCTCTGTCCCAAAGGAGCATGGAATGCTTGAGGCAAGGGCTCAGCCATTTATGACATTTTCCCTGTACCCTGAG
Organism: Neoceratodus forsteri; assembly: GCA_016271365.2. Lineage (NCBI taxonomy): Eukaryota > Metazoa > Chordata > Ceratodontiformes > Ceratodontidae > Neoceratodus > Neoceratodus forsteri. The sequence goes on along the minus strand of CM057459.1, from coordinate 184,817,669 downwards.
TTTTTTTATCGGTGTGTGAGTGTTAGATGCAGACAAAAAGGTCTGGGTGAAGTACTCAAGAGCCTCGTTGAGTGTGGGGGGAGAGAGGTGATAGGGGCCCAGTCAGAGTTCCACAGCTGGGAGCAGTAGTCTGCAGGTACAAACCTACTGTAGTTTCTGGCTTTGGTGATCTTTGTGGCAATTTTTGGGGGCTTGTTGGACCATATGCAGAAAGTGGGTGAGTGATCGCTCAAGGAGTCAGCCATAATCCCTGCAGCCAGAATACGGCCCGGGCAGGAGACGAGGAGCCAATCAATGAGAGAGTGGTTTCCAGACTTGAGGTTGTGTCTTGTGGGGAGGCCAATGATCTGGGTAAGAGGTGAGCCAAGTAATGGGTTTTTAATAGAGGAGGAGAGTAGGGATGGCCAGTGGAGATTGAAGTCCCCAAGTAGTATGGTTTCCCCCAAGGGGTAGTCCTCAAGCTGGCTAGTTATGGCTTCCAAGGAGGAGGCAGCAGATTGTGGGGGGATGTATACACCTCCTATGGTGAGGGGTTTGGTGTTACCAAATAGTACTTTGATGAGCAACATTTCAGCCAGGGGGTCACTATGAGTGGGGGATTCCAGCTCTGAAGCTTGAAGGTCAGTGCTGACATAAATAATGACCCACCTCCCCTTTTCCCAATCCTGTCTTTTCGAAAAGTAAGGTACCCCACTATGTCCACTTCATGGGGGAGGATCTGAGGTTTGAGCCAAATTTCTGTCAAGGCTAATATGTCAGGCTTATATAGAGCCACCCAAGCCTCGACTTCATGGAATTTGTGCCTTAGGCTACAAATGTTCATATGAGCGAGTTTGAGCCCCTTGGTATTAGCCCACGCAGGGCAGGAGGGGTTGTTTAGAGTGAGATTTGGGGAGATAGGACCTGGATTAGATTCTATATCACCCCCAAGGGCTAGTAGGGTCTTGCCCAGATTGTCAGGAGGTAGGTGAGGCGGGGAAGGAGTCAGTCGTCCATCGCACCCCTTGGGGAGAGATACCTTGGCACCATCGTGTCCTGATAGGGATTGGCTTGAGAAGGCCATATTAGGAGGAGTCACTTTGAGTACAAAGCAAGAGAGAGAGAGTCCTTAGTAAGAAGGCACTAGTATGATCTAATGTCTGGCAAAGAGGTTCGGTATAGGGATTGAAAAATCAATGGCTTTGCCAGAGGTTTTGCAGGATTAGTATGTTAAGTAATTAACATCTACAGGGAAAAGTAGAGGAGGGGGCAAGTTACTCTTATAAAGTTAAATGTCGTAGCGCAATAGGGAAATATTGCCAGGGATTGGGGAAGCAAAAATTGCAGTTACTGTGCGAATTTGAGTGGGGAAACTTCTGAGGGCCTCTAGTGGGGAAACTGAGAATTGAGATAGGAGAAAAGTGCAGTGCTGAGAGTTTACAATGGGAGTGGTTAGTTATCCCAGTGATGACAAAGGGGCCCTAGTGGAGGATTATATAGGCTGCAAATGGTAAAGTGAGCTGATAGGTATCAACTCACATGACCATCCCAGCTATATAAAGAAAGCGATGACCTAGGGTGGTGGTGGGGTGCGGGGCAGAGCCATATTCAGCTACAGCCTCTCAGCAGCCAGGAGGGCTCATGTGGCGAGAGAAGAGAAGAGACAGAAATGGAGCAGCTGGAATCCTGTAATGGGTAGCTCCTTGCCATACCAGTTACTAGCTTCCGTTGCCCTCCAGGCTTTTACCTGGTTTGGTGGTGTGGTGTTTGGGGCGGGGAGGCTGGAGCAGAAGCCCTCTTGACCTTGCGGGCGGTCCACCTGAGAAGGAGAGATAAATGTCGTGAGCACAGACTTTTGAATAGTGAGGAGAGAGAGGGAGGGGGGCCTACAACCAACTGAAAGTTAATTTTATACAGTCATTAGCAGGTTTAAAGGACAAGGAACACGCTAGCATCCAGCAATATATTCATTAATGGAGGCTCATATAATATCAAACCCCGATGCTTTATAAGAGCGCACTTTGCACAGAGATTATGCTCGTTCCATAGGAGTTAAGATTGGGGCAAATGGTCGGGAAAAGTTGCAGCTCTGACCTTGAAATTTTTACTATGAACGAAAATCTAGACATCGCGTGTACAAGAAATGACTTTTAAATTAACTTTTAAAGAGCACACTTGGCCAAATTACTTTTTAAATTGACTTTTAAAGCGCACACTTAGCCTTTAAGGCAAGGATAGGTTTAAGGCACCAGATAAAGTACCAGGTAAAACAATTCATTAAAACAATTCATGGTTGGGGAGAAACATGATTACAGTTTAAGTTTAAAGAGCAGACTTAGCCTTTAAGGCAGGAATATTATTAAGGAACCATATATAGTTCATGTTCAAGCACAGAATTACTGGTTACAATAAAAATAAAACAGTCTCCATGTCTGCACTGATTTAAAATGGTGCCTGGCCACCAGCTACAGCCTCTCACCAGGAGGGCTCGTGTGGCGAGGAAGCAGGAAAGAGACAGAAGTGGAGCAGCTGGAATCCAGTAATGGGTAAGCTCCCTTGCCGTACCAGTTACTAGCTTCCCTTGCCCTCCTAGGCTTTTTACCTGGTTTGTTGGTGCGGTGTTTCGGGGAGAGGGGGAGGGCTGGAGCAGAAGCCCTCTCGACCTCGCGGGTGGTCCACCTGGTTTGGTGGTGCGGTGTTTCAGAGGGCGGGGAAGGGCTGGAGCAGAAGCCCTCTCGACCTCATGGCGGTCCACCTGGTTTGGTGGTGCAGTGTTTGGGGCGGGGGGCTGGAGCAGAAGCCCTCTCAACCTCGTGGCAGTCCACCTGGTTTGAGTAGTGCGGTGTTCGAGGCGGTGGAGGGCTGGAGCAGAAGCCCTCTACGCGCCTCATGAGCGGTCCACTTGGTTTGGTGATGCGGTGTTTCGGGGGCGGGGGAGGGCTGGAGCAGAAGCCCTCTCGACCTTGCGGGTGGTCCACCTGAGTGAGAAGATGGTTAGCTCCCTCTGAATTGAAGAGGGTCGGGGTGACAGCTCAATCACACGGCCCAGGTGTTGGCCTATCTGGGGGGGGTTGATGCTGTGAGATCGGACAGCTATTAAGACAAGGCTGGCAGTGTTGGGGTGTTAGAACAGCAAAAGGGCACCAAAATGGAGGTGACGACCCACATTATGGTATACTTCTTGGGAGCCCCAGCGATTAGGTTGTGGCCTGAAACTGCTAACACTAGTGGTAGGCTGCCATTTAAATATTTGGATGGGGAGAGCTTCTGACAAATATATACCCCAGAGGCCAGATTGGTGGGCCACTTGGCATGACCACTGGCGAGGGGCTCAATTTAAATCAGTATGTTTAAAAAAAAAAAAAGGAAGCATATCTCCCCAGGCTTGGAATCAGCCCTGAATAAGGGCAGTGGGTACGACAAGCTTACCATGGAAAGTTAACCCTTGCTGCCAAATGCAACACCTCCTGGTTTACCTGGGATTCAGCTAAGCTGGTGTCTGGCCGCGGAGAAATATACTGTCCCTGAGCTTGGTGGTGTCCCCCTTTCCTCACGGGGGGAAGCACAATGGGCAGGGGGATTGAGTTGGGACCTAATAACATAAGTAATAGGGGGAAGGTAAGGGGAACAATATGGTCATATTTAGGCAAAATACTTAATTTTCCGGTTAAGGGATACCAAGTTCCCTCAGGATTAAAAATAAACAGAGGGAGCTAAGGAACTTACTCAGAAAGCTGGCTTATGAACTACAGTGGGATGGGACACTTATTTTTTGTCTCTAGTCTAGACTGTCACATTTAATACTGTCAGGTATCAGCTGGTATGGTGTTACAATCTTGCCCATCTGGCAACCAGACAGTTTTGCTATCTGAGCCAGACGGAGAGCCCAGTGGGTTGGGGCCCTTCAACCACACCTCTGAAAAGAAAGTTGGAAAACTTACAGAGGGTGGCAACAGGGTAGACATGCCTTGAAGACCACAAGGTTATGTTGGGTTATACAGAGTTTCCAGTTTTGGTTGTTATAAAGTTTGGTTGTTTAGAGATTTATACTTTTGGCTGTGCACAATGCAAGAGAGAATAGAGGGATTGGATCTGGGGCGGCGCTGTCTGGTTTCACCTCATATTAAAGGGTGGTGTTCTGCAGTTTCTCCCAAGATCAGTAGAAGGTCTCAGATTTTGTTTATTATGAGATGAATGACCTTCAGATAGTCTCTCTAAATGTGAGAGTAATAAACAGCCTGGCAAATTGGGCTAAAATACTGCAGGAACTGAATCGGAGAAGGGCAATAGTAACTTTTTTACAAGAGATCCATTTGACTGCAGAGGAGCACCTGAAATTGAAATGTTCATGGGTGGGGAATGTTTATGCTTCTCACTTTGAAACTAATCGACATCGTAGAGGAGTTGCGGTCTTAGTTAAGAGAAATGCACCTCTGGTGGTTTCAAGGGTAAGAACAGACCCATAGGGTCGATTTGTACAGGTTTGGGGAAGTTACAGAGGCCAACCCTGTGTATTGGTGAACATATATGCACTGAATGAGGAATCTTTCAGACTGCCATTCATGGAAAAAATTATTAAAGAGACAGTCTCTGATGCGTCTAGTATGGTGATCATTGGAGGAGACTTCAATTAAGTTATATAACCAGGGATAGATAGAACAGGGTAAAACCAAGGGGGGAGGGACTCAAGAATGGGAAAGCTCATCCTTAGATTGAACCAAGAATTGGGTCTGTCTGAATGCTGGAGGTTTTTGTACCCACAAGAGAGGGACTACACATATTATTAACCACGTCATGTGGGCTACTCTAGAACAGACTACTTTTTAATATCCTCTAACTGGTTGCAGAAGAGAGAGAGGTGTGAAATAAGTCCTATTACCATATCTGATCATGCTACAGTGACCCTTAAACTACACACAACCAAATCCCCCTTACAACCCTGCTGGAGACTTAATGTGAGCCTCCTTAACAAGGAGGATTTTAAAGATTTAGTTAAAGAGACAATCCAGCAATTTGAAAGAGAGAACCCCGGGGGGACACATCTGATGCTGTCAGATGGGACACACTTAAGTGTTGCCTCAGAGGCAAGATAATAAGGTATTCAGCCAGACTCAAGAGAGAGCGGTTGCACCAGAGAGTAGAGTTAGAGCAAAAAATAGAAAGATTAGAAGCATCGCATCAAACTCAGCAAGATCCGCCAATAAAACAGGACCTAGACAAAGCCAGAAAAGACCTAAATCAACTTCTAGATATTCAGATTGAGGGTCAATTGAAGTATGCAAAACAAAAATATTTTGAACACGGGAACCGTGCAGGGAGACTACTCGCATGGCAACTCCATAGGGAGGCAGCCAGTAAAGCAGTTACATGTTTACAGGATGAGGGGGGGACATCAGTGACCATTTCCCTGAAAGAAATACTACAAAAATTCAAAACATTTTATACTAAGCTATACAAATCTGAGACTATTCAGGGACACCAGGAAGCAGTGCAGTCTTTCTTAGATACCCTCCCAATCCCTACCTTAAATAATCCAGCCACTCAGGCCCTTAACGTACCTTTCTCCACTCAGGAAATCCAGGCAAAGATTAAACAATTGAAAAATGGCAAAGCTCCAGGTTTAGATGGATTACCAACTGAGTTCTATAAGGGATTCCCTCCCCTTCTTCTAGAACATCTGGTAACTACATGCAACAAAATCTTGATAAATAAAAATCCCATCCCACCTTCTTGGAATCTGGCTCAAATTTCAGTGCTTCCCAAACCAGACAAAAACCTAGAACTATGTAGTTCATATCATCCAATATCCCTTTTACCAGTGGACTTAAAAATCTTCACAGGAATTTTAGCAGACAGATTGCAAAAGTGTATTCCTCCCCTGATCCATCATAACCAAACAGGATTTATCTCTGGGAGATTTCTTTAAGACAATATTCGGCATCATTTAAATATTATCTCTAACCAGAGAGGTTCCACATCGTTGCAGGTGGCGATTAGTATGGATACGGAGAAAGCTTTTGACAGGGTGGACTGGCACTTTATGTCATCCACCCTGTCAAAATTCGGGCTGGGGGACAAATTTGTCTCAGCCATAAATGCATTATATCACAAACTGGAAGCACGAGTTAAGGTGAATGGCCTTCTTTCCGACCGTATACCTCTTCAGAGGGGTACCAGGCAGGGTTGCCCCCTTTCCCCACTACTTTTTGCTTTATCTTTAGAACCCCTAGTCATGTGGATACGAAATGACCCACAGATCAAGGGAATTTGGGAGGGAGGGATTGAACAAAAGGTGGCACTTTACACTGATGATTCATTATTCTTTTTGAAAGACCCCCTAACCTCTCTACCCCATTTATTGGACTCCTTAAAGACATTTGGCCTTTTAGCTTGTCCAGATGAGAGGCAGTGGTGCAAAGTGGTGTTCTCCCCAGACAATTTAGGGACTCTTTTCCCATTGTGTGGGCCAAGAAGGGTACTTTTAGGTACCTAGGAATCCAGGTCTCAGTGGATACGTCAAAACTTTTTCAAAATAACTTCCTTAAACTATACCACACTTTACAAGCAAACTTAGCCCGTTGGAAACTATTACCCCTCATCCTATATGGCAGAATCCAGGTCATAAAAATGGATGTGGTACCTAGACTGCTATTTTTATTTCAGACACTCCCTGTCTCTATTCCACCTCACTTCTGGGTTAAACTGACGAAAGACATTTCCAAATTTATTTGGGCAGGACAGCACCCTAGAATTGCTTTTGGCACACTGATGAAAACAAGGGAAGAAGGGGGTTTAGACCTCCCTAATATGTATCGGTATTACTTAGCGGCTCAGGGAGCGCAACTAATCACATGGGCTAAACAGCGCATTGACTCTGGTTGGTATTTCATAGAATCTGAGACAGTCAGAAATCATAGGTTATGGACATTTCCCACAAGTCCTATAAGTTCCAAGATATGGCGCATTACCCCCAACCCATGGGTAAAACACTCATTACGCATTATCATTGTTGCGTAAACTAACGCACACCCCAAATACCTTGGGTCCACTTTCCTTTATTCGCCATTTGGATGACTTAACTCCACCTACAACAGCCAGGGGATTCACATATTGGGAAATTAGGGGTCTAACCACCTTTAGACAGATGACTGATGGGAACGGGTGTCTCTCCTTTACTACCTTTAAGGAAAGCTTCTCAATTCATTGAGCAGATTTTTACAGGTTTCTCCAAGCCAGACACTTCATTAATACTGGAAACAACTTTCAGAGGGTTAGAAGAGAACTAACAAACTTAGAAACATTCTGGTGGGATTCTATTAAAATTAAAGACAGGTTGAGATATGTATCTATCCTTAATGGATTCCTTGGTTTCCACCCGGAGACACAGAGGTTAGAGGAGGTTAGACAGAAATGGATAGTGAAAGCAGAGGAAGACATACCTAGGAAGGATTGGGCCCATAGACTCCAAAGGGGATGGCAGGTGACATCGGCAACTACCTGAAGGGAATTTAACTGGAAAGTCCTGATTCTGTTTTTCAGGACTCCCGTCATTACCAGACATTTTAATCCATAGGCCTTATCGGAATGTTGGCGTCTCTGTGGGGAGAGTAGGGGTACACATAACCACATATTCTGGGGGTGCGAGAAGTTGAGGAGGTTCTGGCACTCTGTTCATGCAATTCTGGAACAAGTGGGGAGCATTTCCATTCCTTTTACTTTTCAGGATTTAATACTGGGCCTTCCCACCTAATCGGCGAAACAATGGAAAAGAGTAGAACTATGTCAGATACTAAGGGTTACAGCTCTGAAATGTATTACCACTAGGTGGTTGGCCCCTGACCCGCCAGTTGTATCTCAATGGGTGGCTAAAGTAGAAGAAATAGAACGCATGGAGAAAATTACCCACACTATACACTTAAGGAAGGAAACATTTTTGGAAACCTGGGGACCATGGCGAGTATGGAGGGAGGCCTGGAATGGAGAGGGGGAGATAGAGAGAGAAGAAATACCTGGACCATCAAATGAGTAGATAGGGGAATAGAACATCTAAAAGTCTGCTGCCATTAGGTGCACTTTATAAATGGAAGGACTACGGTGCATATGTGTACATGCCTAGCTTTTTAGTTTTAATATAGTAGTTATAGTATTATCTTTTTAATTTTGGTTTCCTTTTTCTTTTCCTCTCAGAGTGGATTGATAAATATAGCTTGAACCATGACTGAAGATCAATATAATATCTTTAAAAATGGGATGTAAATTCTGGTAACACTGCAAAGAACTGTATCCACCCTATGGAGGCCTTAGGCCTCAAGCAGTGTTTACACTTCCCTCAAAGCTAAACAGAAATTTTAAACTGGCTTTAATAACATGAGAGGCAAAATTGATGATGTGTTAAGAAGATTTTAATACACGTTGTAAAATGTTGGAACATCTTTGACATGTATTGACAAGGTAACTGTAACATCAATGTAGATGATGGATCAGTTGTACTGTATTAATAAGATGTCAATAAAACTGATGAAGTTAAAAAAAAAGAAAACATTAATGCAGAATATTAAATATATAGACAAATCCTGCAGTGTACAGAAAATGAAAAGGACCTTGGTGTAAGTATTAAGAATACTGTACATTGAATTTTGGCAATCATGCAAAAGAAGCAGTTAAGAAAAGTAATAGGATCATAGGATGCATTTTTAAAAATTTCAGAAGCAGGGTTTCTAAAGTAATTATCCCACTGTATTCCACTCTGTTGAGGCCTATAATGCAAAACAGAACAGCTCAGCAGGGTCCAGATTGTGCGGACACGAAAATTATCAACGAGAAACAGCAAGAAACCACACCACTCAGAGTAGACTTCAAAATAGCAGCTTTTAAAGAAAAAATATTTAAAAACACCACCAAAAGTGCAAAGTGCATCAGAGACGCAGCTACAACCGTCTATCGGTTTCGCATTCAAACATACATCATCAGGAGGATAGCTAATCAAACATATGGACCATTTTATATGCAAAAAAAATGGTGAATTTAAAGTGATAGTGTATGAAAAAAACATACATTACACATGAATGTTGCATAAATCCATAACCATTAAAAATAGTAGAAATCATGAACTGAAGGAGAACTTTATCAGGATTTGCTAGCAGATCTGAAGGAATATAACTTAAAGGTACAGCCATCGGGGCTACTTCTGCCCCCAATTATGCCAACCTTTATCTGGGCAGGTGGAAAAAAACATTTGTCTATGACGTCCAGAACAACCCTTTTCATGATAGGATTGATATCTAGCGTTGTTTTATAGGTGACATATTTATGGTATGGACAGGCACATTAGATGAACTTGGAAAATGTGTTAAGTACCTTGAATCCACTGATTCAAACCTTAAGTTTACAGTACAAAGTGACCTAATGAGTGTCTCTTTTTTGGATTTGAGCATTTCTAAACTTTCTGATGGGACCTCAAAAACTGATCAGTTTCGAAAGGAATCCGATTGTAATTCCCTTCTCCATGCATCAAGCTGTCATCCATGCCATTTGATTAATAACATCCCTAAGGCCCAGTTATTAAGAGCATGCAGGAATTGTTCAGAGGTCAGTGATTTCATTGTGAATGGCAATGATATATGTAATAGATTCATTGAGAGAGGCTATTCCACAAAGCTTGTAGAACAGGCTCTTTTTGAGACCCTGGATACCCAGAGAGAGACATAACTAGTTGCGAAATCTAAAAAAGAGGGACCACCCAGAGCTAATTTTATTACCAACCATATTAGGCATACACATGCAATACAAGCCATTGTAAACAATAATTGGCACATTTTTGGAGAGTGAATCACTACTGTCTGAGGATGTAAAAGAGAAACCATGGTTTGTTTATCATAGGGGAGAAACTTGCAAGATAAATTGGTACATAGCTATCTAATTGATAGAGAAGAGACCACACTAGGTAACACTTGATTGCCCCCATTGCCTGTGGACAATTTTAGTTGTGGCAATTGCAAGCTTTGTCCATACATCCTCAGAACTGATACGTTCACTACATGTAATGACACCAAATTGTTTATGATTAGGGAATTCTTTAATTGTAGTAGTGAGAATGTTGTTTATCTTGCCACATGTGAATATGGCTCTTTTTATATAGGTAAAACCAGCAGACCTATGAACATCAGACTAGGAGAACATCTTTGCTCCATTTCCCAATAAATATGTCAAGATTAGCATTTCTTTTTTTAATTACTCTTCATCTCTCCTCACAACCTGCTAGCCCTGACCCTTCAGGACATCCAACGAGTCATCCTCCTCCCACCCACCCACCAGGATTCACCTCTCGCTCCTCCATGGAGCTTCAGTTTTCCCCCTGAGCGAGGACGAGGTGGGGTCCAACACCCCGTAATCTAATTTCGTCAGGCCGAGATGGTGGTCCCAGTGAGCATGGCACATCGGAGGCATGCTCTGGGAAGTCTGTCTTCCCGGAGCCAGCAGGTGTCTTTCCTCTTTTTCTCCCTCCCCTACAGTACATAGCCCTCTGATGTCAAGGCAGCAAGCGCCGACGTCTGCACTGTAAAGTGGCTGCCCGTTCCTCTGCAGCTGGGGCTTTTAGTACTCCGAGCCTCCACTCAGGGTCAGACAAGTGCTCAGGATGAGGCCGCAACCCTCCCTGGACAAGGCAAGTTGTCATCAGACGCTCCAGCCTATCTCCCCCCAGCTGACCCACCAGCGACCCGAGTCCACTCCCGAACCCGGGTCACCAGCGTGGAGTGAGGTATGGCGCCCAGCACCTCAACCCTCAGCGCCACCGGGCCAGCTCATGTTAGAATTTCCTGTGAACAGTAATAGGGGTGGTAACATTCTTTTAAGTTCTGTGCTCTGGAGAGGGTTGTGCTAGGACCATGTGGTGGCAATTTTGATGCCAAATTACTTCACTGTGAGTCCTTCTGGATTTTTACACTTGGAGGACTTGAACCACTGGAACTCAATAATAGAATTGAACTGTTACCATGCATTAAGACAAGGATTTAATGGATTTTTTTCTCTCCTAGGTTTAATTGTGTCCTCCGTACCTTGCCAATGTTTCATTCTGGTTTTTCCTATGTTTGCTTTTTAGGGTGCAGAATTATTTGCTATCTGCATACATAGAACTTCACTCTCTCTCTCTCTCTCTCTATCTGGAAAATCATAGAGTTCATGTTGAAAAAATGTGGTGGTAATGTTAAAAACTCCATGATATATTAGTATTTTGATTGTTTAGATGACATAATTGTGGTATAAACTGATATATTTATGCATATGTCCTAAATTACAGTATGTTCTATGCTTGTGCTTTACTTTTTAGGCAATATATATGAAAACAGTGTTATATTCCTTCAGGTCTGCTAGCAAATCCTGATAAAGTTCTCCCTCAGTTCATGATTTCTACTGTTTTTAATGGTTATGGATTTATGCAACATTCATGTGTAATGTATGTTTTTTTCATACACTATCACTTTAAATTCACCATGTTTTTTGCATATAAAAAGGGTCCATATGTTTGATTAGCTATCCTCCTGATGACGCATGTTTGAATGCGAAACTGGTAGAGGGTTGTAGCTGTGTCTCTGATGCACCTTGCACTTTTGGCGGTGTTTTTAAATATTTTTTCATTAAAAGCTGCTATTTTGAAGTCTACTCCGAGTGATGCGGTTTCTTGCTGTTTCTCATTGAGGCCTATACTAGACTATTACTCTCCCTTCTGTACATCACAAAATATGGAAAGTATGAAACTGATGGAAAGGGTACAATGTAAAGTTATAAAGGGAGTTAGAAACTCAAAAAACAAAGCTATTATGATAGGCTAACAGAATTTGGTATGTGTTCCTTGACCTATAGAAAATTAAGAGGGGACTTGAGCTATGCGTACAATTAATTCCACAATGAGAACATTTGGGAAACCTCAGGGTTGAGTAAAAAATCTGGTAATAGAACCAGTAGATCACATTAGGCCCTATTCATGAAGCCTATGCACCATGGAAACAGGGCAAGCAGGCATCACTACGCATGAATGCCATGGAGCAGAGGACCCGTGGCATTCACGAAGGGGGATGCACAATGGTTATGCATCTGATCCCCTGGCTGCACAGACAGTAACGTGCTGGGGACTGGCTGGGGGCATGCTTGCACTACATGCCATTCACAAAGGCATGCAGTGCACCACACAGGGGGGTGAGGGGTGGGTAGGATATACCAGGGGGTACCCTGCTGCAACAGCTTTATACAGCCTTGCCCATGCACCCACAGAGGCGCCCCCCCCCAGCCTGGCAACCAGTCTGGTGCACCTCCCAACACATGGAGCCCCTCCGTCTCTGCAGCATGGGATCCCCATCCTCCCAGCACACTTATGCCCTGTCCCTAGTGCTGGAGAAGCAGCCACCCCATAACGCAGCCCTGTCCCTCCCATAGTGGCTAGACCCCCACCCCAGCCAAGGCCCACCCCATGCCCATAATGTGCTGGAACACAGCCCCCCCCACCGATGACTGCCCTGGCATAGAACGTATAATCCCTCCACCCTCACCTGCTCCCCGGTCCATGATCCCTGACCCCCAATCCTGGTACCCCGCCAATGTTGGTGGTGTCCAATGCCCCTCAGCAGCACCATCCACACAAGCCCCATTCCCCACACCCAGCTGTTGGTGCTGTGGCTATGGGTCAGCTGGTGGCACTGCCCACTGCACAACTGCTTGGCTGCCAACCATCTAAGTGATGCTGGGAGCGTGCTGCCCATATATAGTGGCATGCTTCCAACATCACTTGGACAGCTGGCAGCTGGTGAGGTGTGCGGTGGGCAGTGCCACCAGCTGACCCATGGCTGTGGCACTGACAGCCAGGTGCGGGGGACAGAGGTGGTGTAGACAGTGTTGGGGGAGTGGGGTGGTACCACAGTGGGGATGGGGCATGGATGCATGCAGGGGGGTCCTTAGGTCAAGGGGCTGGAGCCCCCCTGTGTGTTGGGGGTACAGAACAGCTGGGGAAGGGGCACCGATGAGTTCAGGGGCAGTGGGTGGGTATCAGCATGCTCCGTCATGTTGGGGGGGAACTGTGCACCTTGCAGTGGGAGGTGCCACTGGGGTAGGCATCAGGTGTGGAGGGGGGCTCCACCATTGACAGTGTCAATCCATGCATTACATGGGTGTGAAGCACAGTCAGGGACCCATGCCATCCTGCACCTGGGATCCACTCCGGGACCCAGGCCAGACATTTGATTGCCCACCCGCCTGGGTCTGAAACTCCACCCCTGTCTACCCTGCACATACCTGCACACTGGGGGGGCATTAGACAGGTGGTGGTCATTCTTGAATACCAGCCTGTGCTCACCTGTCCACGGGTGTGGAGCTACGTGGGTGGGGTATGCACCTCTGGCATGTACTTTCCAGCTGTTAGTGAATAGCCACCATTGTTTGCAACTCAAGAGGGATTTTTACAGAACCAGTAGGAGAGGAAATTGGTTTAACTCATTCCCTCCCGGTGGCCATTTTGTGTCCTTTCCAACAATGGATGAATCTGACACCATATGACTTCTATGGGAATGAATGAGTTTTAACCAGAGAGTTGTGACAGCATGGAATGCCTTACCTGAATCAGTTGTGCTGAGTTGAGCAATGGATATGTTTAAAAAATCCTTGGATATGTTTATGGCTAACATGAGAATATGAGGTTTCCACTGATATGTGGCAAGTCTGTACAAGGCTTTTAAGCCATTTAACTAATTTTCCTATCTGTCTTCCTGTCTGTCTGTCTGTCTGTCTATCTATCTATCTATCTATAGAGTGCAATGTTTAAACTGGCTCCTTTAAAGTAAAGTACTTCCACCCAAATAATTTCACAGGTAATTAAAGGAAGCATGCTAACAGAAGTACCACAAGCTCCCAAACTAACACAGATCAAAACTAGCATGCTCTAACCTTTTCATTGCTTACACAATTCAATTCACATTTCTGCTAAGGGAGTTTGGGAGCTTGTGGCACTCCCTTTAACATTCTCCCTTTGATCACCTGTGAAATTACCTGGATGGAAGCACTTTTCTTTAAAGAGCACCTTTCCCGGTCCTTTTCACTTTCATGTATAAATTACCCCTTCTTGCATTGATTCTGGAATTGTATTTCATTACTGTTCTCTGCAGTTAGTTTTTGCATTCTGAGCTGCTATAAATGGCAAGGTGCATCAGAAATTCTATAGCAAGCCTGATGTTGCTGTTGACCCAGGGCTGTACTGCTGACATCACTGTGTGGCAGAAGAGTGATTCACACTGCAGTATAGTGAAGCTGAAGAAGATTTGCAAGGGAAAACTATATTACTAGGTATACATACTGTGGTCTCTCTTCACCAAAACACCCTGTGCCTGATTCCAAGATACGTTACACCTGGCATGGGGTGATTTACGCCAAACCCCATGGCTTAGATTGCACCTTACACCAGGCATAATGCAAGTTGCAATTCCAAAAGGCGTCTTGCACCATGCCGTATGTGGGTTGTACCAAAGGTGTGATACGCCACCCACTACACCCGCAACCCACTGCAGCATGGCGCAAGGGCAGGTTATGGCAGCACCTGCACCCTATTTCAGAAGGGCAGCTGCCATAACCCACTTACGCCATTCCAGAACACTGAATGGCATAGTGGGTTTAGACCAGCTAGTAGGTGGTCTAAGGGGCATCCGTCTTGGCACAATGATGGATGCCCCTCTGCAGTGCCTCAGAATTGCCATGGATGTGCTCCCCGTGCCCCCTGCACTGTCATGCCCCCCTGAAATTTGGGGACCCTGGGGTCCATTTATGGTGCTGCCTCCCCAAGCACATGTGCCAACCGACCAGCCCCCCCACTGCCCCAGGTGCATGCCATTGTGTTTCAGGGTGGAGGGCTCTGGAGGGCAGCAGATTGCATGCTGCGATGTGTGGCATCAAGGTCCAGTGAGCCATTCCTTTGGCGCTAGCCTATGGCTGCCACAAGTCAGGGGCATAGGTGCTAAGGACCCTGCTTGTCCTTAAATATGGCATAGGGTCCCTGGCATAGCACCTCATGGTGCAACTCGCATACTCCCATGAGTTGCCCCATGCGTTTTAGAATCGGGCCTCCTGTTAGCAATGCATTATTCCAAAATCCAAATGCCTTATCAGTATTTTCTTTGTAAAACTGACTTCTGCCTCTACTTACCCATGCCATACTGGTGCCTTCCATATCTTTCTGTAGTAAAGCACCAGGCAGTCACCCTGATCAAAAATTCCTTACTGCTTCTCCATCCTGCGCCTCCCTGTCATCAGCATGGCACTGCTGAATGCCGTAGACTAATTTTGGTAAAGACATGGAAGGCACCAGTATGGCATAGGTAAGGAGGCATTAATGTTTTCAAATGATCAAGTAACAGACACTGTAGACACTGATCACACTGATGCATAAACTGACAGTTGGCTTTCTTGGCTGACAGCAAATCGATCTTCTCTCACTCCCCATGCTTTATTACAGAGGCAGAAGTAAGTCAAGTTTTACAAAAAACATACTGACAAGGCATATGGATTTTGGCATAATGCATTGCCAACAGGGTGTCTTGGTGAAGAGGGAACACAGCATATACACCTAGTAATGTAGTTTTCCCTTGCAAAACTGCTGCAACTTCACGGTACTGCAGTGCGAGTCACTCCTCTGTCATATAGTGATGTCAGCAGTACAGCCCTGGGTCCACAGCAATACCAGGCTTGCTATAGAAGCTCTGGTACACCCTGCAGTTTTAGCACAGCAGCTCGGAATGCAAAAACTAATTCCAGAGGGCAGTAATGAAATATAATTTCAGAATCAATACTAGAAGGGGTAATTTATGCATGAAAGTCAAAAGGACTGGGAAAGGTGCTGACAGCAATTTGAGCTCTCACTCCCCATGCTTTGTTATAGAAGCAGAAGTAAGTCAGTTTTACAAAAAAAAAATACTGATAAGGCATTTGGATTTTGGCATAATGCATTGCTAATAGGGTGTCTTGGAAAGGGGGGACATAGTATGTACACCCAGTACTGGTAGTTTTGCCTTGCAAAACTGCTGCAACTGCACTGTACTGTACAGTGTGAGTCACTCCTCTGCCATATAGTGATGTCAGTGGGACCCAGCAGCCGAGCTGCTAAACAGCAAAGGCAAGTGCATCAGGGCTAGAGCAGGACTAAAAAACAAATACAAAATACAGAAGGCAGAATAAACTTTGGCCAAAAATAACAAATGCACACACCATTTTAGGTCTAGTACTGCTGCATATAATGACTACAAGTTGTAACTTTTTTGACCATCATGAAAGGTGCTCTTTAAAGGAGCCAGTTTAGGCAATGCACTTTATTTAAGAGTAGCCACTGGGGGTATTTTGTACTTAGGACCAAACTGTGGGGTTCCACCTTGGCATTTGGTGGTTTGGCTTGCTCACATTGAAATTCCAGTCTAAAAACTAAGAGAACCCCCTTTTTTCATGGAATTAGAAATAAGAAAATAGCCAATTCAGGCAAATTAAATGTTTTAATGCTGAGGGCTGGGAGGGGGAGTGATGTAAAATAGAAAAAAGGATTGTGACAGATTAACAGGTCAATAGATAGATAGATAGACAGATAGATAGATAGATACGATAGAGAGATAGATAGATAGACAGATAGACCGACAGACAGACAGATATCAGGGGGATTGTTTGTTCACTGCTGCAAATGAGGCCAGAAGCAATACTGAGAACACTAGTGAACAGCTCCATTTGCTAAGCTGAGCACCCATGTTTTTTTTTTCCTTCAGTAAAGTTTTTATTAATTTCAAAATATCTGCAACCTTGGTGCAGCGGTTGGATTTCCGCTTGTAACGCTGGTGACCCGGGTTCAGGAGTGGACCCTGGAGCCAGAGGGCTGGCCAGGAGGACGATGTCTGAGTATCCGATGGATTGCTCAGCTCCTCTGGGGGGGAGGGGGGCACACTGACTTTGGGGTGGCCTGACCTCTGGTGGCAACCAGAGGTATCACCGCTCCGATGTCCAGAACAGTAAGGGGAGCATGATAGACACCAGTGTAAGCCATGGCATCATGTGGCACATCATGCTCAGGAGGGCGTACATCAGAAAATGCCTCTCCCAGCACAATACCGATGCAAAGGCCCGATAGTGGGTCCTTATCTGATCATGACTGCAGTACCACTGTGGAGACTCCAACACAGACTTGATTCCTCTGGGGGGGTTAAAGGGGGAGCCCCCCCATCTGGGGGTAAGCCAGGACTCCATGGGGGGGTCTCTGGTGAGAAAAGACAGCTGGAGCAGGTAGTCGGTGGCATTGCTGGGTAGAGGCAGGGAAAATATATATATACATGTTTTTGTAACACGGCATTAATAGTATTGCAAAAACTGTCAGAATTGATTCGCTGAAAGCAGTCATATGATCACAGCAGAGCCGTGCATTAATTTCCTGGATATGCATGGCTCCATAGCCTAGTAGCTTCGGTTTTGTTTCCCAGCCACCCACCCGAAGGATAGTGAAGGTCGCACATATGCACTGATAACGCATGCAGAACAGCGGGTGTGCAGGTGCCAAAATTTGAACAGGCACGGAGTTGTAGGATTCTGCAGAAAGGGAAAGGAAGAGAAACATGGATAATTTTTTTGAAACCTTTTCTATTTGTGGAGTAATGGGGATAGAGCGATATGTGAATGTGTGTTTCACAACTGATTCCCCTAGCAAGAGCAGTTCTGTAATAGGAGAGTGGTGGGAGGGAGAGAGCGATCGTAGTCATATAACTAAGCAGATAGTAGCAGAGCAGACAGTAGGACAGGCAGTGTCGGATCCTCCTGTGTATGTGCCTCTGAAAAAGAAAAGTAAAACAAACCATTTGCAGTCTGTCCAAGAAAAAGTGCATTCTGTCACAGTAGGGAGGCATGTGCAGATGTCTCAGGATGAACTTGACCAGCTAGAGATGAAAAAGAATGAGCTAAATACGCACAAAACAACCGCGTGGGCGTTGAATGTGCTGTCAGACTGGTTGTCAGCAAACAAGGTTAATATTAATCTCGACACAGTAGAAGTCTTTACATTAGCTGAAGTATTGTGGAAATTCTATGCTACAGTTAGTGCAGAGGATGGCCACCCATATAGTATCAGCTCCTTCATATCTATACGTGCAGGCATCAATAGGTGTCTGAATGGTATAGACGTGAATACTAAATTATACAATGGCAAAAAAAAAATCTTGGGCTCTGATTCGTCAGTCTGGGACTGGACCCGTGATGTTATCCCAGTACAACATCACGGATCTAGTCCCAGCACAGAAAAGACCGCATCAAATGTTAAAAAAAAAAAAAATGACTCCACGACACGATTGCCTGCCCCCCTACCCTCCTTGCTGACAGGACGATCAGTCTTACCACCTGGTCTGCCCTACACTGACAACACTGTGTTTACTGAACACGAGTTCAAATCTGCTCTAAGATACCCGATAAAAACTACATCAGAAACCCTGTAATTTCAGGCGCAGTGAGCCTGCATTTTAAACAGTGACTGCGGCTCTACTCCTAACGCTCACTGAGTCCTCTCTTGCCATAACACTTGCTGACTCCTCACACTGAGCGAGTGGTGAATCACCACATTGAGCGATGAAATGCACGTAGCGTCTTTTCTGAGCGCACAAGAAATGTACTCGAGGGCCAGCGGCGTTATGAAGAGAGAGGACTCAGCGAGATGTTATGAGTAAACGTGGTCACTGTTTAAAATGCAGGCTCACATGCCTGAAATTACAGAGTTCTGGCGTGGTTTCTTTTTATCAGGTAACTAGGCAGATTTGAACTCGTTTCAGTAAACACAGTGCTTTATGTAGGGCAGACCAGGTAGTAAGACTGATCGTCCTGTTTTCCCTGGACCTGGACAAAAAGTTGTTAGACAACACTAAAAGCGTACATTTAAGCAATGAGCATGAAGTTAATTACCTGTAAAATGTGTATTTCACTATATTAATTAGTGTTGTGAAAGACACAAAGTTATTTACTTTACATGAAATGAGTTGAGATAAAAAGTTGACATTTAAAAGAAATGAGTGTTTGTGCTTTATTTCATTTAACAATGTTCCCATTACAACTATCAGTATAGAACGATAATACCCTTGTATAATGCCATGTTACAAGTGCATTAAGCCACTCCAAAGGAGGCATTTACAAGGAATTAATGCATGGTTGGGTAGTTAGAGCACTCAAGGCCTTATGCACCAATTCTCCCCAACCATGCATTAATTCCTTGTAAATGCCTCCTTTCGAGTGGCTTAATGCTTACATATCAACAACCAACAGCAATCAATCAACAGGGCAGATACAGAAGAAAACAGTACAAACCTGTACACAGTATCCTTGTAGATACAAACCATAACATGTCTTAATGAAAGAAACACCTACCATACGCTGTTGAGGCTTGTCAGCGTTATGAGGTGACATACCCAATACAAGAGCAAAAATATACATTGTAGGTGGCTGCCTGTATCTTACCCTAAAAAAGGAAAACACATAACCACACAGAACCTAAAACACAAACTATATGGCATGCCTGAAAATTAACAGAGGAATACAAATCTATTTTGCTGTTTGTTACTAGTGCTATTGACACCACTCTTAGTAAGATGGAAATTAAAGTTCATTTGTAGAGGCTTTATTCATCCGATACCAGTCTTGAGTTTGGTGTATGATAAAAATTGGCTTCCAGCAGAGATAGTAGGAAGGGAGTGTATTTGTTACCACATGTATTATGTGGTCTGGTGTGGCTACCTTTGTTAAGGAGTTTAGTCTCTATGGAACAGTAAGGATTTCAGAGGTTCACCATCTGCTCAGAAGGAGTCCTTTAGTTTGCATGCTGAGTAGGGCAAGCCACTTACTTTCGGGGGAGGTCAAATGAGGAGCATCTGCTGCCATACCCAACAACATCAGAGTGGGTGACAACGGTATCTGTTTGTGGAGAATTTCAGTGCTTAGGCTTGTACTTGCTGCCAGAGGGGTTGGATTGTGGGGCATTCCCATAGAACATGGTACAAATCCCCCTGTAAGCCTGACATCTCCAGCAGAGAACATTGCTGAGGAGTTTAGCAGTGAGCAGGATTGCCTGGGTTCTGTACCATGAGTGCATAATTTTGTTTTGTATCAGTCGGCTTCTGACCTTCGGAAATGCAAGGTGTGCCGATTTCCAGCAGGCCTTCCACTGCTGGTCAGATATGCTGATACTCATTGCCCTCTCCCATTTGGCCTCAGAACCCTCAGATTGGGTCAGTATTTTGTCTCTGATTGCAGAGTATACGTTACTTGCTATACCTCTGGATTTAGAGAGCCATTGTTCCTGTTAAACATGTTTGGTTGCGTTGCGGTAAGGCACAGAGGTAGGTCTGCACAGCACCTTGTATATCTCCAGAAGTCTAATTTAGGGAGGTCCCAATGTACCTGTACTGTAGTTCTGGAGAAGTGGCCACCCTCATTGCCATGTGGTTCAAGATGTTCTGCAAGTAGGCCCATTGGATCCAATATAGGGGATTACTGTCTACAGTAATGCTTGTGTCCCCCCATAAAAAGGTACACCTGATTGGGTTGGGGTTAGAGTTTAATTTCTTGTGGAGTTTAGCCCAATATTTGATTGAGGGCCATACTGTGGGGTGTGAAGCGAGAATTTTGGGGGGGGTGTATAGGAACAATGATAGCTGTTGGACTTTATCTTGAACTTCCTCCATGCTGAGCCATTGAGGCGAGTTTAATGTGTGAGATGTAAACCATTTTAAAGTGGGTGTTGCATGGAAGATCCATTTGTACTCTTCCATCCATGGAAGACACCACCTTCCCTCTTTCCAGTGCGCCCTCAATTTATTCCTGCTGTACCTTGGTTTTTTGCCTTCCCATAAAAAGTTCCCAATAACTCCATCTATCTTGGTGTAACACCTTAGCGGTAATTCGAATGGGATGTGAGACAGTATATAAAAAAGATTTGGAGTGGTAACCATTTTGATGGACAAAATCTTCCCTGCCATTGTGAGCTGAAGCAGCTTCCACCTTTCAAACTCAGCCTGTATTTCTGTGAGCAAGGACTTAAGGTTTAAATCCCAGAGTTTTGAAATAGTAGGAACTATGGTAATTCCTAGATACGTGATGCCAGATGGTGCCCACTTTAAGCAAAATGATGTAACCAAGTTGGGTTTACAGCTTTGGTTTAGTGGGAGAACTTCTGCCTAGGTCTGGTTCAGCTTTTGGCTGGAAATCTGTGTAAAAGAGGTGAAAATGTCTAGGAGGGGCTTGAGGGATCTGTCTATATTTACAAGCAGGACTAGTAAGTCATCCACACACATAAGCACTGAGTATTGCTGTTGACCAATGGCAACTACATATATATGAAAGTGTTGTCTGATGGCAGCCACTAAGGGTTCAACTGCCAGTACAAAGAGTAAGGGGGAAAGTTGGCAACCTTGCTGTGTACCCCTTTTGAGTGGTAAGGGGTCTGACAGCAGGGAGTTAGTGAGTAATCTTGCTGATGGGAGTGTGTATAGAGCACCTACCCAGGACTTGAAAAGGGGTTCGAATCTCATATAAGTACAGCCTGTAAGTAATCCCACTCTATGGAATCGAATGCCTTTTCAAAGTCCACAGCTATTGCCACAGCTGGGGTGTGGATGTTCTGTGCATCATGGATCAGATTCAGGAGTGATCTGATATGGTCAGCACTGTACCTACTGGGCCAGATATTCAGAAGGGTTGTGCATGGTGCAATACAGTTGTGCAATCTGAAACCCACTGATCACCTAACGTGGTATTTAAAGGGGATTGAGCCCTTGCACAAATCCCCAATGCACCGGAGGCGCATCAGTAATGATGCGGCGCAGGTGGGGCATGCCCATGCCACTCCGTGACACCCGATATTCAGCCCGGATGTGCTGGAGCCCATGCATGCACAACCCCTACCTGCGCTGCACACAGGTGAGCCAAAAAAAAAAAGGAGCAACAGCTGGCCACCCACAGGTGAGCCACCGTATTGCAGGGCGCAACACGGCAGCTGCTACCTGTGGGTGGCCACCCGAGCTCCGGCTGCACCTTCCTGGTGGTGCCCCCCATGCCCGATCGCGGGCACACGTAGAATAATAATGGTCCTATATCCCTGATGGTCCAGTGGACTGCTCGCATCCTGACCGCGGGCATAAGTACTGTATGTTTAAAAATGGTAACTCTCTCCCTGGTGGTCCAGTGGACCATTCGCAGCCCGATCGCGGGCATTTGAAGTAAAATAAATGTGCCATACCCCTAGTGGTTCAGTGGACTGCTCACAGCCTGATTGCGGGCATTTGAAGTAAAATATTTGTTCTATATCCCTGGTGGTCCAGTGGACCTCTCGCAGTCTGATCGTGGGCATTTGTTATAGAAAATTACACCCCAATCCAACACTGGTGGTCAGAAGTACCCCTCCCCACCCGCCCACTGGGTCCCACGCCCTGTTCCCCGGTCAGCGGCAGGCGGCGCTCCCCACCTGCTTGCCGCCCCCACCACCCACCAACTGACACCATCTGTGCGGTGGGGCTATGCACGCCCATTGGTCCACAGTGTGAGCCAATGGGCATACCTTCCATACCGTCTACACAGTCAGATACGTGACTTACCACATGTGTGTACCATATGTTACACATATCTGGACTGTGTAGTATGGTACGGGCTGCAGGCCCATTGGCTCACGCTGTGGACCAATGGGCGTACAGCCCTACCATACGGTGTCAGTCGGCGGGCGGCGGAGTGGCAAGTGGGTGGGGAGCTGCCGCCCACCGCTGACCAGGGGAGCGGGGTGGTGGGGCCTAGTGGGTGGTGGGGAGGGGTACCGCTGGACCACCAGGGTTGGATTGGGGTGTCATTTTCTATAACAACGCCCCACGATCAGGCTGTGAGCAGTCCACTGGACCACCAGGGATATAGCATAAATATTTTACTTCAAATGCCCGCGATCGGGCTGTGAGTGGTCCACTAAACCATCAGGGATATAGCACAAATATTCTACTTCAAATGCCCGCGACTGGGCTGCGAGTGGTCCCCTGGACCATCAGGGATATAGCACAAATATTTTACTTCAAATGCCCACGATCGGGCTGTGAGCGGTCCACTGGACCACCAGGGATATAGCACATTTATTTTACTTCAAATGCCTGCGATCAGGCTGCGAGTGGTCCACTGGACCACCAGGGATATAGCACATTTATTTTACTTCAAATGCCCGCGATCGGGCTGCGAGTGGTCCACTGGACCACCAGGGATATAGCACATTTATTTTATTTCAAATGCCCGCGATCTGGCTGTGAGCGGTCCACTGGACCACTAGGGAGAGAGTTGCCATTTTTAAGCATACTTATGCCCGCAATCGGGCGTCTGGGTGTGTTGCCGTTTGTGCAGGGGGCATCGGTCCCCGACGGCTGCAGCTTGGCAGGGCACCAGGTGCAAGTTGCTGGGGATCGGCACACCTGCATGCAAATGGGGCCATTATGACATACAAATGGCCCCATTTGTGACTTACATACATTATGGCCCCATTTTCATGTGCACTTTTGAATATTGCGGTTGTTGCGCCTAGCACAATGGAACTTGTGCTAATGCATCCCCCTGCTCCACTCTGGCCACTTGCGCTGGCACAGTGCCACTGCACCATGTGCACTGTGGGTGGCCAGGGTGCGATATTCAACTATGCTGTGCCATGGCGCAGCTCCGTTGAATATCACCCTGTCAATGCCCCTGCTCAGCCAACTTGCGCTGCGCCCAGGCTTGCGCCACAGCCTGCTGCAGTCTGAATATCCAGCCCACCATGTACAAAACCAACTTGTGATGGACGTATAAGGTGTGGCAACAGGGGCTTGAGTCTGGAAGCCAGAACATTTGCAAATACCTCACTGTCAACATTAATGAGCGAAATAGGCCTATAGCTGCTAGCTAAAGTGGGAATCTTTCCCTTTTTGGGGAGTACCATTACCACTGCTTCTCTAAGGGTAGGGAGAAATTTACCTGTTGTTAGTGCTTCCATGTACACAGAGCACAGTACTGGAGTAATTACTGGTGTCAGGGACTGCCACAACTCGGCAGGGAATCCATCCCCCAGGGTGTCTTACCAGTTTTTAAGGAGCGGAGAGCTTGAGCTACCTCCATCTCCATCAGGGGTGAGTCCAAAAGTGCCACTTGTTACTCTGTCAGTTTAGGGATCTCTATTAGATCCAAAAAGGCTTGCACCATGGGAGGATTGGGGTTTCTTGAAGTAGTATATAGTTTGTCATAAAAACCTTCCATAATATGGTTTATCTCCTGTGCTTTGGGTTGGACTTGCCCCTTGTCATCTACGAGGCCAGAAATAAATTTTGCTGTTTGCTCTTTCCATAGCCTATAGGCTAGACCATCCCTCCTCACCCCCGGTACTTATGCCTGAGTCAGAGTATAGAGATCTCTGCTTTCCTGGATAGGAAGGTATTAATCTCCATACAAAGACCTAGAATGGTGTCACCTAGGGGTGAGTGCTGGTTGGCATGGGAAAGATACTCGAAACATGCTTCTGCTGCTTGTAGCTCTGCCTCTAGCTGAGAAAGGTGTTGCTCCCTTTTTTCCCTCCTGGCAGCTGAGTGCCCTGTTATTTTCCCCCTTAATGTGGCATTAAATGCCTCCCAGGTGTTTCTAGCTGAGGTGTCCCTATGGGATTTTCTTGAAAAAAAAAAAGAGAGTGACCTCTTGCTTAGCCCAAGGTATAAAATCAGGGTCCCTTAGCAAGAGAGGATCTAGTCTCCAAGAAGGGAATTTAGGTGCAGAGGTGCCCCATGAGAATTGCAGTTGGACTGGAGCATGATCTGAGATCATCATGTGAAGGACCGCTGACTCTACGAGGACATGTGTGATCCTGGGAGAGGTAGATCAATAGTCCAATCTGCTGTGTGGGCCGTTGACCAAGGAATATTAGGAGTAATCCCTATCCTGGGGGTGGAAGAGTCTCCAAGTATCCTCAAGACCCATATCTTGCATTAGCTGTGGCAAGACCTGCAGCCCCTTGGAATGAGGTTCCATACCTCTCTAGCTTCTGTCCAAGGATGGTACAAGCATGAGGTTAAACTCTCCTGCCAGCAGTACCAGAGTATCTGCCTGTACCAATTGTCCTATTTTGTGTGCAATGGCATGAAAAAAGGCTGGTTCATCTACATTGGGACCATAGATATTACCTAAGAGGATGTGCCCAGTAGGGGTGTCCATCAAGGCCATTGCTCATCTGCCTTGTGAGTCACTGGTTGCACCTATAGGGTTCCAGTGGAGGGCTTTATGCACTAAAATTGCTACCCCTCTTTTGTGAGTGGGTGAAGATGCGTGAAACACTTGTCCCACCCAATCTGTAATTAATTTTGCATGGTCTGCTGAGTTTAATTTTGTTTACTGCAGGAAGGCTAGGTTGAACCTAAGCTTCTTTAGGTGTGAGAGCACCTGTTCACATTTCACTGGGGTATTACGGCCCAGTACATTCCAGGTGTGACAGTTGATTTCACCCATAGTCCCAGTTGTGAGGCTTATGCACTACAAATATGTAATTGGTATCAGAAGCTAAGATCCATTCTGATTTTTTCTGCACTACTACCAGGGAACCCAAACCCAGAGCACCTAGTGGTGATACACATTTGTCATACGTTCCATATCTATAATCTGCTATACATGCCATACATTCAAACATTCTTCTGCATTATACTGAGAAACTCTTCTTAAACCAGAACACAGCACTATTTACATTTAAAGTTATGTTACCATATATAGAGCAATTGAAACTTATAGCTGGCAGCCGAAAGCTGCACAAGGCTAACCTCTGTGCCCTGGGTCATATTGGCACACTACTACAGACCTCAGGTCTGACTGGTGTACAGACAATATATTTCAACATCAGGGAGAGCCAGTCCAGAGGTGGGAAATAGGCCAGCATAGCCCATCGTCCTTCAAGATTGTCAGCATGTGTGCTGGGGATGACTTGAGACATACAAGATCTAAACCAATACTGTGGCCCTTCGTGTAGCATACTGCTATTAATCTGAGAGGACTACGTATTTAATGTATTATATTCAGAGCAGTACAAAAGGGGCTTTAAAATAGATCCCTGCATCTGGTGTTTCACTGACAAGTAGATTATGGGAATGTCACCTGGATGCCTCTATAGTCAGCATCCTAAGTATGCTCTTACATCTAGGTGTATCCATTAAGTCCAGGGGCGAGTGAGACATCTGCTCCAATACAGCATTATACATTTAGAGTATACACTTCAAACAGGACATTGCATATAAAACACATCTGACCATTATATCTTAAAGTCTGCAAGCTGACACTATGCATCTCAAGGAGGACAAACAACTCTTATAGTTTGATCCCCCCCGCTCAGTACAGGTAGGCAACCATAATGATATCACGGTTAGGGGGTACGCACACTGTTATACAGTCATCCTGAAAGGAGGGCCATTCTTGCACATGAAAGGGAAAAGAAACCCCCCAGAATAGGAGCTTGCAGAGCTGTATATCACTTATCAATCTCAGTGTAAAATTGTTACTGTCCTGTCCCATTGTGTACTGAGCTCTGTGGTTAGAGAGGGGACAGGAGAGCATTAGATCATGCATGGTACTGAATGGGGGAACCCCTTATACCCCAGCCTCTTACCCCTAGCCTTTGCTACCTATGGGGTGCCCAGCTGAAACAACCCTGGGGTATAGCGCCCCCCACATAGCCTAACCCCCTCCACTCTCCCTCTAGAATGAAAAACAGAGCACAATGCACTTATCTGACTCAGACATCAGCCTTGGTCCGGTGCTGGCAGGTCTGTCATACAGGCTTGGGAATCTTTCTGCTGGCCTTCAGGGATTGACTGCTTTATGGCAGGTGTTTGCAGATGAGGAACTGCCACTAGGTTTGGATGTTCTGGCAGTAACTCTGGAGCTACAAGGTGTTGGTGGGCATGCTATCTCTGCAGGCTGAACCACATCTGGAGGCTGGTGATGATGGGTCTCTGATGATGCAGGCCTCAGTGTTGTAAACATGTTCTGGCCGTAATAGGGTGCTAAGTCTTCAGTTTGAGTCTAGTGCAGCACACTTCCCTTAGGGCTCCTAGACCGATCTCTCTCCGTCAGGTGCTCCCTCCTGTAATGCTTCCTTGCTGCATACCTTTTGTGGCTGCGAGGGGAAGGGACCACAGTTCCTCCATTTCTGACTGTCTGTCCTGAGCACCTTCTCACTGTGGGGTCCCATTTGTCTTCATGCCACAGGGGATCGCGTTGCTGTTTACAGTGTTCTGTGGTCTTCAGGTCCTCATTTTGCATGGCCAAGTGTGCTGTATGAAGTCCATAAGTGCTTCTGTTGTGCTGAAAAGGAGGGGGACCCCATTATGCATCAGCCACATGGTTGCCAGATACCACAGTGAAAACTGAACTCCGAGCTGGTGCAGGATTCTGCGGGCCTTTGTGTAAGCCCTTCTCCTGTCTGAAAGCTCCTGGGAGTAGTCCTGGTACTGTATATATAGATGCGGTGCTCCTGTGAATAAAATGACCCAAGAGATCTGGCAGTAGCTATGATCAGTTATTTTGTCTTAAAGTTTAGGAAACGGGCCAGCATAGGCCGCGGCTTATCTCTTGGCTTAGGTGGATGGGCCAGGGAGTGATGAGCCCTTTCAATATTGATTGTTTGCTGACCTTCCCATTTTAAAATATGGGGTAGCACTTGCTGGAGGAAGCTACCAGCATCATGAAGCTTGGCACACTCAGGAAATCCTAGGAATCAGAGGTTGTTCCTTCTGCTTTGATTCTCTAGGTCATCCACTTTGTCTTGCAAGGCCTGGATGTCCCTTTGTTGCTCCCGTACTGTTGCCATGAGGTCTACGATAGCAGCCTTGTGGAAGCGTACCTTCTGTTCTGTCTGAAATAAACAGACCTCGACATTGTGTATCGCCTGTGTGGTGTGGTTAGAGTCAATGGTTACTTGGGCCATCTGCTGCATTAATTGGGCAAACATGCCCTCGATCGCTGTTGTGTCCCATTTCATTGAGCTTCCTGCAGCCTTGTTGTCGGGAAGTATGCTGGCTCACCTGGCGGGACATACAGCAATCTGCTTGTGTTCCTCTGCTGCCATCAGAAACAACAACAGCGTTAATCTCACTGGAATGCGAGCTCATGTGGGTGTGCACCTAGTACAGAGAAAACAACTGACTTTGCCGGGTATCGATGGATGTCTGCCTCTAGGGGTGCAGAGCTAGCAGTTTATGCTGCCATCTTGTTCAGGGTCAAACCACATCCCCCCATTTCCAGGCATATTTTTTTAAAAACTAACACCAGTGTCCCATTTACTTACGTTCAGGTGTTTGTTTTTTGAAAATAAATAATTTGTAAATATTTTCAATGTGTTTTGGTCCAAAAAGGAACCAAGATTGTGGCTGTCACAATTGGTATCTTATCTCATGACAAGTAATTCCTTTCTCACAAGTAAATCATAAAAAATAAGCCCTCATGATCTGTGTTTTTTTATCATTCGTATCAGAGGGTTATCCAAAAAACAAATTTTAAATCCTTATAACTCTGGAACCGTCTATTATTTTTTTCACAAAACCTTCAAAAGGCACTACCTTGGCACTGATCACTTCTACCCTGTAAGTTTCATGAAAAAATCCTTGCTGTCTTGGCTGTACTCGAAAGCAGAAAAAAAAAAAAGCATGTTAAGTATAGGAAGAAACTTTTTCCAATTTTAGGAGCATGCTGTAGCTTGAAAACTGCACAAGATGCCATCACAAAACATTTCAAGTCTTGAGACTCGGCCAGCTAAACAGTGCATGCCAAATTGTGGCCCATTCCATTGAACACCGCCAAAGTTATTAAGGTGCAAAAAATTGGATTTAACAACACTCTTCTGAACCCTAACTAGTATACAAGTATATAATAAATATATATATAGTGAACAGAATAGGAAACTCCTTGACAAGCAGATTTAACATTAAACACTCTACTGAATCCTAACTAGTATACAAGTATATATATTAGTGAACAGAATAGGAAACTCCTTGAAAATCAGATTTAACATGTATGCTAATATTTTAATAATTGAAGCTAGAAATTAGTTTTTTAAAGAGAAAAAAACATTTTTCACTGCAGTGCTGCTTTACAGGGACACTGTCAGATTTTTTGGGAGGAGGGGGGATTTTCTAGTCAGGGACTCTGACAGTGCCTATTGCCAGCATTGTGTAAGAGAATGTATAATGTGCCATTATTGTTGTTATACATGTATGATATTTTTGTAAAATTGATACAAGTCCTGTTTTTAGCCAGGGATGACCAGTTTCAGTACTGTGTGCCCTTGGGTTTTGCAGGGGCGGTACCTCAGTGCACTTTGAGGCTTGAGGTCTTACAGACCATGAGAGAAACTAAATGCCCTGTGCATGACTGACCTCCTGAGGCTTACTCTGCTCAGGCAGGTACCCTAGGGAGAAAGGTTTTCACTTTGCCATGCACCATGATGTGCATTTATGTGTATCAAGCACATCAAGTAGCCTACAACAGGTGCCTGTGGGCACAGCTAGGTCAGCTCCTTGCTGCCTTGCCACATAGTGAGTTAGTCAGACAAGCCATTTACCTTTCTGCCAAGGACTTTGAGTTGGTGAAGCACCAATCAAGGGCATTGTATGTTGCCAATGAGGTGGCATCCAGGCTGGTGGGAACTGCAGCCTGCATTAGGCAGAAGGCATGGCTTTACCTCTCAAGACTGGCACCTCTGGCCTGGCATAAGGTACTTAACTCACAGTTCCATAGGGTTCATTTCTTGTCCCGCAGGCTTAGATGAGAGCTGTGGGTGTGCACTCCTGCTCCCGTGCCTTAGGAGCATTTGCCAGTTTCCAGTCTCACCAGACCCCTAAGAAGACCCTGTCCTTCGGTGTTCTTCCCCATGCAGAGAGCTGAGGCTAATTGTTCCTATTCCTACCCATAAGTTGTAATCAATGTTGAAGACTGATTCCTGGAAGATGAGAACATGATATGCTTACTGTAATTGTTGATCTTCCAGAAAATCTTCATCATTGAGTCACATGCCCGCCCCCCATCCCCTGCTCAGGCAGAGCCAGGACCTCTAGACAGATCACCCTATGGGTGCTGGCAGCACCTTGATTTTTGTATCTGGTGAGTATTTCCTTTGCAATACCCTTATGTTTTTTTTTGTTTATCAAAAAAAATCACAAAAAGAGAGTTGAGCACCCTCGTGTCAACTCCCACCCAAAAGAAGAGATTAAGGTCCTTAGCAGCCCTTTCAGCAACCCAAAAAAAAAAGACTTTTTTGTGTGGGTAAGGAAGGTAGCCCCTTACCTCCACTTTTCTTTCTTGTCCTTTCTCCCTGCCCAGGGTTTATCCCCTCAATGGATATGTCCCTGTTAGTTGCTAAATGCAAACTGTGCCTTGACCAGTATCCATGTTTAACTCCACTGAGCAGCTGCTCTGTGTGGAAAGGTGCAATGTACTTTGCTTGGATCAGTTCATAAACTTCACACGGTGCCTCCCTAGGTTTGTAGGGAGAAGCAAGTCATGTTTCTAATGCCTTGTTAGAATATTTTAATTTGTATACCCTTGTTACTACTCTCTTTACTTTTGGGCCTTGACCCACTCCCCCTGCTGGATGCCAGAGAGAATAACCACATCTTGACTCCATGGGACTGCTCAGTCCTGCAACTCCTATGCTCCCAATCCCTACTTTTCTCTTATCTGTCATTGGGAAAAGAGGGATATGGGTTTACTTTCAAGTTCAATCTGTTCTTGTCTGATAGCATATACAGTAGCTATTCTATTTTAGTTGTCCAGATGCCATTTTTCCATGTTTGCCACATTTGCCATCTCATTTACAAGAGGGTCCCAATTTTGGACTCCCCCTTTGTTTCATCTGCCAGAACTATGTGCCTCAGCTCTTTCTTATAACACTATCCACCTATCTGGCTAGTGGTATGAGGCTCTGGATCTTTTAGACCCAACTAGGCTTGTGCCACCTGATAGTTGGTACTGTAGTAGGGTTTATTTATTTATTTTTGTATTTCCTATATCCTGTCCCAGTCCTTTTGGACTAGAAAGTATCCAGTCCTCTGTTTCATTTCTCTCCACTTTTTCTCTCCTGGTGAAGAGAACTGAGATGTGTGAGGGAGCTGGCAATGGTTATTGGTTGGCATGCACTGCATTATGTGAGGTGCACAGACCCTGTCAGTAGCTGATGTTGGCTGCCTTCTGCAAATCAGTTTGCTCCACAGGGGTCCTAATACCGAAGATCAACAATTACAGTAAGTTTGTAGTTTTTATTTCTGAACATGCTCGGCAGCACACTTCAGTAGTGGCCAGAATATTATTGCTAAGAATAATATTTTATCAGTTTTACAAAAACATCATATTTGTATAAAAGAAATGGACCCAATATACATTCTTTTACACAATGCTTGAAATAGGCCCCATTAGAATCACTGATTAGCTGACAGTGTCCCTTTCAGTATTTAATTCTCCAGAAAATATATAATGAATACTGTATATGGATGTGATATATAATTTTAAAGGACAATTTATGGTCATAAAACAACAAACTCCATGCTCAAACCAGATTTGTTGGAGATGTCCGCCAGTGTATGCAGCTCAGGAAACAGTGATTGACAGTGATCAGCATACTGATTGATGCTGCTGCACAAAACTGAGAAATGACCCAAAATTGATGCAAAAGGTTTCTTACCTTAAAAGTGGTACAGTATTTAGTTCAGGGATATTGGCCACCTCCTCCAGGGGGGTGCAATGTAGTAGCTGAGGCATATAATGTAGTTGTCTTTGCTGCAGCTGTCTCCCTGGCACCAATTCACCTCCGTCCACATTTTGGAAGGTACAGCTCTCCTTCATATAATGATAAGCTGAGGGGACTAAACAGATGTGGATGGAGGCTCAAAAGGCATTACAGGAGATCTGCTCTGCTGTCCAACAAACTTGTCCTGATCTCTTATTATCAGAGTTATCAGGTGGCAATGATTGGTTTGAGGAAACAGTTTTATTCCTCCCTTATTGCAGCTGGGAAAAAACAGACCCACAGCTCCCTTCAGACTGGTGGATATGATTCTTAATCCAGACTGTCTTGACTCTTGGTCAAAGCCAAGTTCAGTGGAGAGATGGTGAGCATTTTTTTGATTTTTTGTGGCCAAGATTGCAGAGATAAGGCAAACTATCTACTTCACTGGTGCTAGTCACCAGGGCAGTGCTTGTGGAGCTGATGTAACTGAATCTCAGGTGCTGTGAATGAACTTTCAGCCAGCTGATTGTATAGAAATCTGCCAGGTGTTGTCAGTGATGGGCCAATCTACTTGCATCTTAGACCCTGCCCCCCATATGGTTAAGATGGGATGGCAGATGCTAGTGCCTGTGTTTGTAGAGACTGTGAACTCTTCTCTGAGAGATGGTGCTTCCTCTGACCTCCTCAAAGGGGCCATTGTGAAGTCCCACCTCAAGAAGTTAAATTTAGATCAGGAAGATCTCACAAACTTCAGGCCTGTCTCTAACCTTCCTTTTATAGTGAAGGTTATATGAGCCTCTCCAGTCTGGTTTTCATTCATGCCACAACACTAGTCAAATTCAAGTCAAGTCAAATTTTATTGAAATATAGTGTATAATAAATATGTTTTACACCAAATAAAAACATCATATACAATGTAATTAATTTAACACGTTTAAAAATACCATATACATCAATCATATATCTAGACAAACAATATAAAACATTCTTATTATCAGAATTCAGTAAATATACTAATTTATCCTGATCTGTAAAAGTATGACAGTGCTCCAGGATATTGCCTAGCCATTTATCTCAAATCTGTTTTAAATACATACAGTGGTTGTTACAGAAAAGTTGACGGTACCACGGTAATTTCTGCGGTGCCGCAGTAAAGTATGATTTACTCGATAGTGCCGTGGTAAAATCCCATTGAATAACATTGGGGTTTTTACCTCTGTACCGTGATAAATTGCAGTAATTTTTACCGCGGTAGCAGGAATTACTGTGGTACCGTCAACTTTTCTGTTACAACCATTGTATACTCTAATAATATGTGTTTAGTTGTTAATTTCTCTGAGCATTTGCTCTTACAGTCTAAACCTTTTAAAAAGGTAAGCCAGTTTAAAGAATAAGTATATATTCTGTAATTCACATTGTATCTTAATCTTGCCAACACTTTAATGTGCAGATTATTTTCACAGTTATTAATATAGGCTTCTCTTCCATGTTTATTCTTTAAGATAGCATATAATTTAAAATTCCTAGTAGAGGTTAAGCATTCCATATCTTTTTTTTATAAATGTCCAATATTCTCATTTTTGATGACTCGCAAAAGAGATTTAATTCCTGTACTGTTCTGTTTTTTTATTATTGTTTCCATACCTTTCACTTTTAATTTCTGATCTAAACAACTCAGCCATGTCCACTGTTTACATGTATATCTAACATGCCAACCATCGACCTCAACACTATCATCCCAGCAGCTTTTAACTAATTCATTATTTGTAATTTTATATGGCTTTTGAAAATATCTAACTTGCAGAATTTAAATTTGGGATTGTAATGACAATATTCCTGTCTGCATTCTCAACATTTCTGCTGGGATGAATTGCAGGAGGCCGAGTGTCAACCTTATGCATACATTTTGAATCGGTTCTAAAATATGAATCCACTTATCAGTACCCCAGATTTCACTTCCATATAACATCATGGAATTTACCTTTGTATGATATATTTCCAACATAGCTTTAGCTGAATTATTTATATATCCTTTTGAAAATGTGTTTATTGCCAGGACTGTTTGTCTCGCTTTTGTTTTAGCCATTTCCGCATGAGTTTTCCAACCATTATTTGTGTCTAACATTATTCCCAAGTAGTTATGCTGTTTTGCTTCATCTAACCTCTCATTTTCTAAATACCAGTGTATTCTTACATTTTTTGATCAATTCATTACCAATATCTTTGTCTTCTTTTTATTTAAATTTAATTTTAATTTGTTCAGTGATTCTTGAATGTTATTCAGGGCCAATTGTAGCAGTTTGGTGTTTTTTTCAATTAAAATTGCGTCATCCATGTACATTATTATATTGATTTTATTTCCCATAATCACTGGTGCATCAGTATCACAGAAATCTAAATGGTAAATAATTTGATCAATATATAAACTAAACAAAATTGGCGATAATAAACAGCCCTGTTTAACTCCTCTAAATGTTTTTATTTGGTTTGTCAGATAACCTTTGGTACTGTATCTAATTTGTATTTCAGTGTCAGTATATAGCTTCTTAATAAGGGCTAGTAATTTACTATCTATAGACCAAGCTTTGAGAATATCCACAATATTGAGCTGTCTATCAAAAGCGGAGGCTATGTCTAAAACAGCAAAATATAATGGCTGTTTATTCCTATCATTACCCCTTCATATTAAATTATCTATAATATAAATACAATCTATAGTTGAACAATTCTGTCTGAAACCAAATTGTCTAGTTCTTAAAATTTTATAAGTTCCCACCCAACTATGAGGTTTTTCTAAAAGATACCATGTGAATATCTTTGAGGAAATACGATGTGAGGCTATAGGCCTATAATTAGATGGATCCTGTCTATTACCCTTCATATATAGGAATAATTTCCACTATGCTCCATTCATCTGGTATATTCTCTGTCTTGATAATATGTACATAACATTTATTTAATATTCCTGCCCACCAATCTACATTGTAATGAAATAACTCTGCTGGGATATGATCAATTCCCAGGGCCTTATTCTTTTTTTGCCTTAATATATACTCCCTTATTCTTCCAACTGTCAAAGTCTCACTAATATTGTTCTCATTTAACATAAAATATATTTTCCTATCTATACCCATAAATGTTTTGGTTTGGGCATCAGTTTGGGTACTATACATTTCTTTATAAAAATTCTTCCATTGGGATGCTGGAATATTCCTGTCTATATTTATGGAGTTTACATGTTGAATGTTGGAAATTATACTCCCAAAAACCTGATTATGTTTTTTCTTAATTGACTCTGTAATTCTTCCCAAAGGTAGTCATTACATTTGCCTTTGTTCTTTCTTACAAGGGCCCTATATTCTTTTCTCAAGGATATTAGAGCTTTACAATAGTCTAAATCTTGCATTTCTTTAGCCCTATGAGCTATCTGGTTAACTAAATGTTTCATTTGGATACATTCTTTGTAATACCATGGTGCTTTTTTGCTAATTGTATATTTCAAGAACTGTTTCTGGCTCCATGGGTAAGGTTATTTTTAAAGTATTCCATTAATTTCTCATGCAATGCAAATACCACTGCATCCATGCAGCATAGAAACTATACTTTTAAATCTGTTCCTGTCTGTAGCATTTGTAATTCCACTTTTTCTTTGTTTAGTAACTCCCATTTTGTTTTATTTTTGTTTGTCAGGGGCATATGCTTATTAACTTCCATTTCCTCATAAGGTTTATTTAAAGAAATATTTAAGTTTCCACCTTCCCAACAACCTCTTCAGGCTAAGTTAATTTTTACTGGAAAATGATCAGATATTGCCTCCTGCAAGATTTCCAGTGATCTAACATTATCATATTAAGTATTATCTATTGCCACTAAATCAATAGTTGAACCTCCGTTTTTTATTGGGAATGTATATTCCCCTGTTAAATCCTTATTACATCTACAATTCAATGGCCCAGATATTCAAACTGTGCCCAAAAAGTGCGCAACGGCAGAAGCAAGTGCAAGTCCACTGCACCCATGTGCAAGAAGCGTGATATTCAAAAACTGCGCAGGCCAAGATGCGCCTACAGCTGACGACTGAATATCACACCACCTGCACCATAGCGCAACTAGGGAGGTGAAGCTGAGAATATCTGATGCACCATAACACAACAAGGGAGGTTCAGCTGAGCAGTCCAGATGCGCCATAGCACAACCAGGGATGCCCCCTGCAGCAGGGAAGCAGTGCAACAGCACAATCCGGGATGCAGGGGCCCACCACCCATGCCACAGATGGGCAGAGGAACACACAGCAGAACAGACATCGTCCCCCACACCCCATGCACTGCACAACTGAGCTGGAATAACCACTGGCCCATGGATACCAACAACCAACCCACAGCCAGGCCATGGTGCCCCAGCACACCCCCTGGCAAACTGTGACCAGCACACAAGGAGGGCTGACCACCCCATACCACACCATCCCACCAATACAGAGCACACCCTGCACCATGATCCCCATACACCCTGCCCAGGAGTAGTGCCCAACAGTGCAGAACACCCCATGCATGCCACCATCCCCACTATGACAATGCAACCCTGTGCACCATGGAGCCATGCAAGGCAGCCCCACCATGAGCTCCCTGCAGTGGGTGGCAGCAGACAATGATGCAACAGATGCATACACAGTGCCACCCTGCACATCTCCCCCAAGGTACAGCTGAGAGACTGACCATGTGTCAGCACATGAGGTACCCCACATGCGACAGGGCATGCCCCAGACTCCACCTCCAGTGGTACAGCACCCTGCACACCCTCCCAAGGACACATCCCTTCCCAGCACTGGCCACAACAGCCAGCACAGACATGCACAGTGTAGCATGGAGGCATGCACCACACAGGATGCAACACAGTGCATGGACAAACACCCACCCATACTCAAGGGCACACTAACACAGGGACACAGTAGCGGGTCAACCAAGCCACTGGCATGTGGCCACGGCTGACGTGTACACATCGCCAGAACCCCTACGTTGCACAGGTGTGCCAGCCACCCTGCGCAAGCACCATGAAGCTGTATGCCACCAGCATGCTGCCAGAGCACAAGTGACAGACACTGGAGCACATCCCCTGCAACAGACACAAGTGACAGCATGGGTGGGGGACAACAACAGAGGAGGTCACAGTGCCACCAGAGGCAGATGTGCACCATACTGGTGATGGCAGGCAACCTGGCATTGTGCTGGGTACAGTTGTTATCCAGCATGGACAGCCACCACTGACATGCCAGCAGACTGTGCATATCACAGACATGCAAGGGTGTCAGCTGCACAGGCCATGGACGGTCTGACAGGGGTGCCATGCACACAGTGCAGGCCCTGTGGACCACTGCACACAGGCATCCAGTGCACAGAGTACAACACACAAACCACAGACAGTGACTGATCCCCCTGCCCACATCATAGGCGGTTCACCTCTGCACACACACACACACATATGCCCATGCATGCACCACCCCTGATTCCATGCACACCACTGCAGCTGAGCACCTGTAGCCCACTGCAAATCAGAGACCACCACAGTTGTCATAACAAAATGCATATATTTAAAAGATGTCAAGAAAAACTATTTACAATTATTTACAAGAGGGGGGAAGGGCCACATAACAGGTGGGGGCGGGTAAGGGGCAGGGGTGAACATATGGGAGAGGGAAGAAGGCATGTGAGGGTGGGTCAAAGGGGGG
The DNA here is from genome assembly GCA_016271365.2 of Neoceratodus forsteri. Classification (NCBI taxonomy): domain Eukaryota; kingdom Metazoa; phylum Chordata; order Ceratodontiformes; family Ceratodontidae; genus Neoceratodus; species Neoceratodus forsteri. The sequence continues at coordinate 184,780,188 of CM057459.1, read as the reverse complement.
AAGGTGGTAGTCAGGGCATGGGGACATCAATGGCCACCCCTGTCCTCCTCTTCCTGGTGCTGATGTGAGCTTCACCATCGCCTCCTGACCCCGTGGCAGTGTATGCGCCGTAGGAGCTGCAATGTCTCCCTCACCACCTGCAGCAGCTCTTGAATATCCTGCTACATCAGCAGGAGTCACCAGCGATCTAGGATGAAGGAACAGAGTCAATAGGTGTGACTGTCCATCCCCCTGCAGCCCACCCATTGTGCATGGCATACAGCCATGTGACACACCCCTGTGATGGTGTGCAACCACCCACAGTGACCGTGTCCACAAGACCTGCCCACCCAGGCAGCCACAGCCATGTGGACCACTGCACACACCCACCGTCCATGTCCTGCACAGCACCACCATGGCAGTACAGTGACTTGGCTATGCGGTGTGAAGGCAGTGCCACAGCCATGTCGGTGTCAGTGGCTCAATGGAGTAGCTACACTGCGCCTCTGAGGCTGGGAGATCAGAAGGTTGTGGGTTCAGTTCCCACATCTGGCACTTGGGTTAATATCCCAGTACTGACACTGTAGTGCAGCATGAGAGGGGTGCTGCACTGCTGAGGTGCCGTCTTTCAGATGAGACGTTAAACCGAGGTCCCATCTGCCTGGATTGGTGGTAGTTCAGGTGGATGTTAAAGATCCCATGACATTTATCGAAAAGAGTAGGGGAATTTCCCCGGTGTCCTGGCCAAATTACCCTCATTCACTAAAAATACCACCAACAGCTTGATCTGGTTCAAGGTCAGTTGCCATTCATCTGTATCCCCCTTCCCTGGGTCGTGCCTGAAAATAGGCAGGATTTGTCTAGTGCACTTACCCGGTCAACAAAAACTAAATAAATGTGCCCGGTGCATGCATGGACCACCATTGATGCACTCCCAGACATGCAGTGCCACTGGGCAGTGCTGACTGTAACAAGCTGCGTGCATGGCAGTGGTGTCAATGGATGGTGGCCATGCCCCACTGCCTGCCCAGTTATACAGCATGCATTAGTAATCATGGATGTAAGGCACTCACCATCAGCAGGCTGGTCCATGCACCGTGAACCACCATAACCCATCCTGTCCCTCTGTTCTTCCATGTGGCACCTCCTGTCCCTGTTGCGCCACCGTTCTTCTGGCCCTAAGGTGCAAACATGGAAAGAGGAGCATCAGTACAATCCGGTAGTAAAGTCCCTCCCACCCCCATGTGTGTGCAATCCCACACAGCCATACCCATCCACCCCACACCCCAATACCACCACCACGGCCAATACTGGATGGCCCCCCCATGTGCCAGACACAAGCAACTGTGATACCCATATGGATGATAAAAGTGTACGGATGTTGCACCTACCTGGCCAAGGCACCATGCCCTTCCTGGCATGTGCCCACAGGCGAGCAAGCAGGTCTTGGTCCCTGCACCTCAGCTCCCCATAACGGTGACAGCACTACTCCACCATCCACCCAATACCGGTGGCCTCCTCCAGGGCGTTGGCCACCTCCTGCCAGACTGCACTCCTGGCCCTGTCCAGTGGTGCCTCTCCAAACAAAGCCACAGCATGGGGCTCAACTATTGTCACCAGGTTGGCGAGCTCTACCTGGCTCCAAACTACAGCACTCCTCCGCACCATCTCTGCTGCCTGGTTCAAGCAAAATGGTGCTCTGCAGCACGGTCCTGCCATGTGCAGATGCTGCATGGTACAGTGCTGCCATTCCCTATCATGCTGTCATCGAACAGCGCAATAGTGGTGCACCCATGCTGGACGCATGGTGCCTAGGGGGCAAAGGTCGGGTACAGGGTCAAGGGTTTCTGGTGCACGGACAGCCACAGCATGATTGGAACCCAATGCATGTAGCATGATTGGGTGCCTGTGTGCCACCTCCTGTAGTGGCCTACAGCGCTGTTGCCCCAGTGCACCTATGATGCCCCAGTGCCACAGCGCCATATAGGTGAACAGCGTTGTATCACCACTGGCACAATGGTGGCCATGCCCTGCATTGCCTCCCATGCACAGCACATCAGCAGCACAGCAGGTGCCTGCGTCATCAACCTGGCATGTGCAGTTAGGTGTGTACTGCACATGTCACAGAACTGCGCCCTTGGCTCAGCACGTTCAGCACAATTGCACAAAGTGCAAGAGCACGATATTTAGCCGGCATATGCAAATCATCTAATCAGCCATTCAATGGTGCAGTCACTGCATTTCCATCCACTTAAAGATGCGCCTCGCCTCATTTGCATGGGTTGCGCTATAAAAATGTGACATTGGGCTGCACTGGCCATAGTCGGTTACTGCAGTCTATTGAGGTGAGTTGCATGCTGTTTGGGAGTGTGGACTGTGGTGTTTGGGACATGCATGGGACTGCAGAGTCACAGGTAACACCTGTCATTCTCACAGGATGAATCATGACCGATCGTGTGGTGGAGGAAGAGGAACAGAGTCGTGGGAGGAACAGGAGGAGGCCAAACTTTATAAAGGCTGAGACAGGTACCCTGTTTGAGGCCTACCTCGACCAGGAGCTGCTTAAGCGCTCTGTGCAGGAGTGCAAAAAGAAGATGGGCACGGACAGGCAGAGGATCAAAGAGAAGGTGGCTGCCATCAAGGCAGCATGGTCTGTGACCGGTGGGGACAGACGGAGGTGCAACGCCTGACCCCACAGGAAGAGCGGGTTGCTGGCAGCATGCAGCGTTATGCCATTGAGGGTGTTCCAGGTGGTGGATTCCAAATGGGTGGTAGCCCGTCACTGCATGGTAGGTCATGGTCTGTCTATTGGGGGGGAGACACGGTAGGTCACATGCAGTAATGCTACTTTTTTTTCCCTTACAGCTCCTGAGCATCTGCATGGGTCAGCGGTGGTGGGCTTCTCCACTGAGGCCAGTAACATGGAGATGGAGGAGGGCCCATCCACCTCCACAGGAATAGGGGTCAGGGTGACAGTGGGCCCACCTGGATGTCCGGACTGATGTTGGTGGAGCAGGTGAAGAGGAGGCCCTACCCATATCCCAGCATGCCAGCGTCCATGGATGCCAGCATGCTGAGACTCAGGCTGGTGCCGGATCCATCACTGATGATGATGGAGCTAATGTCATGGGCAGTGACACGTGTGTGCCACAGGATGGCCACATAGCAGATGACATCGTGGCCATGGCTGTGGGTGGTGCCACCGTCAAGGCCTGCGTGTCATCACAGTCCCAGCCTGTGCCTGTCTGCACCAGTGGGGCAGCACTGGTGTGTGTGTCCAGGACAGTGGGACTGTTGCGGCCACTGCAGTGGCACCATTGAGCCCTGGAGAGCGGCAGCATCAGCAGTCGGCCAATGGCCATGAGGGTACTGTGTCAGGGGCGGCATCAGTGCACCACCTGTGGACATGCCCAGGCCTGGCTCTGGTATGCAGCGCCCACCCTCAAGGGGTGATGAGCATCAAGGGCCGCGAACACCCTGAGGGACAACATGCCGATCAGGCAGATGACCTCTTAGATGAGCACACCCACATACTGCAAGCATCAGTCAATCAGCAGATGCGGCTTGTGTCGGCGATGGATGCACTGAGTGTGGCTCTGTGCCAGGCAGAGGAGCGGTGCAGCAGAGACATGGCTCTGCTCCTGGCAGGGATGGACCGGTTGTGGGAGGATGTGACTGCTGCCATTGACAGGCAGACACAGGCATTCACAGCTGTCATAGCCACAATGGGCACACAGTTATTTTCCCATGCGTCGCAGACACCACACAGTGTAATGTCCACCCCCTGTTCCTGGTGTCGTGCGACACCATCCTTGTCGACACCGGGTTCAGCTGTGGGCATCCCGAGCATGCCTGGCGCAGGCATGTTTGGTGTGCTGCAGACCCCTGCGTGAGCACAGTCGCGTTCATGCAGTGGAACCCCTTGGGGACCATCGGTGCCACCCCATGAGGCCAGTGGTCAGCCTGTCACTGCTGGTGGGTCTCGGTGGGGCCACCCATGTATCCATGGCTGCCGTGGCACTGTGGCACATGACTGACCTGTCTCCCAGCATGGCTACTGTCTGATTCCCTGTGTGCATTGTGTCGTTCAGCGGGCAATGCATGGGTGGGGTACCCCGCCCTGCGCGTGCACACACACATTCCATCTGCACATCCTCCCGGCTGCTGTCCACTGTTGCATGTGCATGATGATGCCTGCATTGTGCTGTACACCAGTGTGCAATGGTGCCCAGCGTCTGACACATGCACAATGACAGGCAGTGGGCGTGGTGGTTTGTGGACATGTGTATGGCTAGGGGTGGCGGTCTGGGTCGGCGTGCCTCCTACCCTTTGTGCGTGTCTTGTGAGGTGTGTGTGTGTGTGTGAGTATGACTGCGTGCCATGTTAGACCTTGCCCATCCCTGGCGGTATGTGCGGTTCCATGCTCAGCCACTTCCCTTGATGGCATGCACCCCTGGTGTGTGTCCATACATGTTTGTGGGTTGTGCCTTTGCCACTGGTGGTTGCACATGGCCCCATGACTTACCTGGGTTTGCTGAAGTGCTCCTCTGTGATGGTGTCCTGGTGCAGCTGTGCCAGCCGGAGCAGTCGGGGTCCCGTCGCCCAAGGGGGGCTGCCCATCACCATCATCACCGGCGTCCTCATCATCCCCATCGCTGTCCCCCTCTTCTACCTGTACAGCTATCCCACAGTCGTCAGCCATGTTGTGCAGGATGCAACAGGCCAGGAATAGCTTGCAGGCCTTTGAGGGGCTGTACTGTAGGGCACCGCCGGAGGTGTCCAGGCAACAGAAGTGTGCCTTCAGCATCCCGAACACCCGCTCGATGACATTGCATGTGGTGGCATGTGCCTCATTGTAGCGTTGCTGTGATGGGGTCGCGGGCCGCCGGTATGGTGTGAGCAGCCAGGGATGGAGTGGGTATCCACTGTCACCTGTGTGTAGAGGGTGGAGGTTAGTTTTGTGATCAGCATCGCCCTGCCTTGGGCCATGTAGGCCACTACCCATGTCACCTCTGACCATGCCCCTCACCAAGCTCTATGGTTGTCCATGTGGTTTGCATACTCACCTACTAAGTGGCCAGTGGGGATGTCCCCACTCTCGAATCTGTGGTACAGTGCCGACTGGTGCCAGATGAAGGCATCATGTGCTGCCCCAGGGTGCGTGGCACAGACATTGATTATGCACCCCCTGGCATCACACACCACCTGGCAGTTGATGTTTGCATAGCCCTTCCAATTGATATATGTGGCCCCCTCGGGGCCAGATGGTGTGCGGATGGCCACATGGGTGCAGTCTATTTCCCCTAGCACACCAGGCATATGTGCTACCCTGTGGAACTCCTGTATGTTTGCTGTGCGCTCCTCTGGTGTGCTGGGGAAATGGATACACTCCACAGCATGTGGCAGCAGTGCGCTGAGGAATTGGATGAGGTGACATGATGCGGCTGACTGGGTTATGCCTGTGGTGTCCCCTGTTGGTCTCTGGAAGGTACCCATGGTGAGCAAGCACATGCAAGCTGTCACTTTAGTCTCCACTGACAGAGCATGGCTCCATCGTGTGGGTGCCTGCATCACATCACTGCACAGCTCACAGAGCCACCTCAGAATTGCCCAATTCAGGTGGTACCGGCCCACGATCTCAGTATCGCTGTACAGCAAGCTGGTGCAGGCTCGGTACTGCCTGTTGGGGGCATACCACCCATCGGCCCTTCCATGGCTGTGCCCCCGCTGCCTGCCTTCTCACCCCCTCTCATTACTGCTCCATCTAGATGGTGGCACTGGCCATGTCCCTGGCTTGTATTCCCCCGCAGCTGTTTGTGTCCCCCAACTGTCCTGGCTGCTACTTCCCTGCACTGGGAACATCTTCCTGTGGTGGTCTCAGTACTGTGTGGCACTTCTCCCTTCTTCACTGGCTGTGGCTGTGGCTCCCCACACCTTCCCTGTGCCTGTGTGTTCAGGGTGCCCTTTTCCCATCCTGCCCTGTGTGTCCCTCCTGCCCTGTTTGTTTGGCTAGAGTTCAGTCTCATGAGTCTTCCCTGTAATGTTCTTGCACCTCTCCCTTGTTCCTTTTTATTTTGGCTCAGTTCTGCTATGGCACAACTTCTGCTTGCTCCCCTATTGCACGTGGCACATGTTGTTGAATATCACACTGTGCCATTTATGCATGGTTCCTCCCCCTTCAGTTGCGCATGCATTCATTATCATTGCGCTCTTGCTCAGCGTGATTTGGGGGGGCGCATCTGCCTCCTACTGAATATCGCAGAATGGCGCATTTTCGGACTTTCGCTGGAGCAACCCTATTGCGCATGGCGCAACCCTTTTGAATATCTGGGCCAATAAAAATATATTCTGCTCTGCCATAAATTTCATAACCACCTCTCCATCGAGATTGAACTTTTTATCTTTAGAAGTATGTAGAGGTATATTAATATATCCATGAATGTCCATTCCATTTCTAATTTCATTTAAATCACCTATACAAGCATTCCAGTCCCCCATAATCAAAAAATACACATCTCTTTTGTGTAATCGGTGTTCATCCATATAGTCAGATATCAAATCTACCTGCTCATCAAATTCTGCTATCGTATATGCAGGTGGAACATATACATTAATAATTACAAAACAATTCTCCTTATTACAGGAAACTTCTATTACATTCCAATTATCATTATTTTTAATTTGTTGTTCTTTTACTGACAGATTTTTTGCAGCGCTAGCAAGGGTCATTAAGCCAGCTTTGTTTCTGCCATTCAGTTTGCCTTTATGAGCTGGAGCTTCTAATTTCTGGAAACCCTGTGTGTATACATTTACTGTTTTGTTTAACCAGGTTTCCTGTAGTAAGATTATGTCCACTTTTTCAATAAGTTCATATAATGATCCATCCAATAATTTATTGCTCAATCCCGCAATATTCCAACTTACTATTTTTACAAGGTTATCTTCCTGCGGCTTGATAACCCCTGTTACCATTCATCATGTACTATGCAACATCATACTTATACCCTTTGAGTCTATTGTGTTATTTATCAATGTATCATATCTGTTGTATACCAATATATTTACTTCATATCTGTTGTCACCATTATCTAACATACTATCAGTTTCAGATTCATCCAATACTACATCCCCATTTATTATTTTTCCTCTTCGTTTTCTTCCTCTTATTCATTTACAGTATCTTTCTTAGGTGTTCCAGCTAACTCTTATTCTATAACTATAGGTTTAGATAGATATTTCATAATTGTTAGTTGTTTTCTAATGCCTTAATTTTTTCCATTATTCCCATAGTTATTCTTAAATCCCTTATCTGTTCTGAAACCTTCTAAAGTGGCATCCATCAGAATTCCAACATCATTAATTTCTTCTACCACATTCATTATTTTTTCTCTTATTTCTCTGTTTTTGGTCACTATACAAATGTCTCCTTTATTTGGTTTTACTCTGTATTTGTAAGCAGAGCTAATCTGTTACCCAAATGGAAGGCATTCGCCAAATCTTCAAATGGCAGTTGGACTATTTTCACCTTAGCAGTATATTAGCATGCAATTGGCAGGGAATTTGCCATCAAACTGTTTCATCATGTTAACAAGAATGTATTAGTTATCTTGATGGCATCCACAGTCCAAAATCTTAAGTTAGCCTGCCTATAGCATGACATGTTTAAATTAGAAGCCTAAGATGGCAGTTTTCATTGTAGTCTTAGCAGTCTGGATGATTTTATTTTTATTTATTTAGGATTTCAGAATTACAACCTTTGAGTCGTAGACTCATTTCCAAAGACTCCACATCATGGAGACAATATATTTGACATACAATTACAGTGCAACAGTGCATGATACATATACATATTCAACATATTACATATACAAAGACAAGTATCTGTTTTATGTATTACAGTGCCACAATTGCAGTCTGAGAAGAGACATTGTCATGGGTGATGGTCAAGGACCGCTTTTTAGCAGTATACTTTACTGCTTATGCATGATTCATATATATTTAAAGTTAAAAGTACTGCTACTGAATGGATATGCAAGGTAAAATACTGCTTAGGACTGGGCTTTTACTGTTAAGTGATATTTAATGTTACAATTCACTTAACAGTCCCATCCCAGTCAGAAGCAATATTTTTAACCTTTAATAATCACATCCCAGTCTGATGCAGAATCTTTAACCTTAAATATGTGGAGCCATTTATAGGCTTGAAAAGTATGGAGTACATTTTACCTTCAACTTGTATACAAATAGTGTCTAAAAATCTGTATCGTGACACAGCCTTATCTTGTGAAATGTTGTCCAATGCCCATATTAATAATGCATTAATAATAAATCAAAGTGTTTTGCCTGATCTCAGCACCATGATATCAGGTCACATGATTTATTATACATGGCTAGATTAACACCTTTTGCAACTGGAATTTTTCATTAAGCAAGACGTGCTGTTATCAGGCAGTAACCCATACCTCAAAGAGGCTTTGAATCTCCCAAGAAATTTCCCAGTATCAAGAAAATAAAATGGTGCTCACCTACTGTGTCCAGAGTCATGGTAAGTCCATGCATAAATCCCATGTTCTCATACCTTTTTCAGTGTTCTTGAAGGATGTTAAATGTCTTCTTCTAGGGTGTTATCGCAGACCTCGATCTGCCAAAATGCAGAAGTGTCAATGAGGGAATGACCAAAATATAACACTTTAAAACTAAACTATAAATAGTGTTATATGGTCAGTCTAAAACTTCTACTGTATATCTGCATAGAAATTTCCTGCATGTTACTTAAAATGCAAAGAAGTGTACATAGAGCCCATAGTATCTTATTTATCTGTACATTCTTATTATTGTAAGTAAATGATTATAAAATGTGCATATCTTTGTTCAAAAGCAATGATATTGATGTTCCAGATCTCCCATTATGTTTGTCATTGCACGTGCGCATTGGGTTTCTGCAGTAAAAATAGATCATTTAAAAAAGCATGCAAACAGATTGGTAGTAGAGCATGATCATCTAGTTTGACAGAATTCCCCATCAACTCTGGCAAATACCATCTGTCCTGGTTTCTAGCACTCACCGTCCTCCAACCTGGTTTTGGTGCCTTTCCATGTGTCTCTGCTTGGAACAACTAATTGTTATCACTGCATCACCTGGCATATTTTTCAACAGATCCACCATCCAATGCCTGGTTTTGGTGTTCTTCCATGTGTCTCTCTGGTTGGAACAACTAATAGTTATCACTGCATCATCTGGCCAATTTTTCAATGGATCCACCATCCGATGGCGGTAAGATTTTTCAGTGGCTCCACCACCCTCTGTTTAATAGACTTTGTGATATACCTCTTAAACCTCTTATTTGTGAGTTGCAGATTTTACTGGATCCACCACCCTCTTTGTTAAATATACCTCCCAATCTATCTTCTACCTTCAAGATTCCCCTCATATTTGTATTACCTTAATGTGCCAATCTGAATAGTTGCCACATTCATCTAGTTACCAGTTAATCCCCTTTTATTTATTTATTAAATTTTATTGACCGGGTAAGCCCTCTGGGCCCCGAAGATCCCTTTTTCAGGGGTGACCCTGAGTTAGTTACATATAATTTGCATGTATAGGAAGGTAATACAGTGTAGGACATACCATACAGGATTACAAAGACAGTATACAGTTTTTGTGGAAGAGGGCAGTAAGTACATCACATTACAGAATACAACAGTGGTGGCAGTTAGATGTGGGGTAGTACATGCTTCAAGCACACAGAAGAGATTCAGACAAGGTTACACAATCATTAACCATTAACCATTACTTTTAAGGGGAGCAGCCTTGTACAAACACAATTGACTCAGGGTAAGGTGGGTTAGCCATCGGAACAGGAGCAGGGACTAAGATTAAGGAGGTGAGTGCACAGTCCTTTCTGGAATATGACTAGGGAGGGGGCCTCCTGAAGGTGGCTGGGGAGATTATTCCATGATGTAGTGGCTTGGTGAGCAAAGGATTGACTTCCAGCTACAGAGCAGGCCATGGGGATTTCCAGTAGCTTTTTGGCCGAGGAATGGAGTGGTTGACTGGTCCACTTTGGACAAGTAGTCCCATCAGCCCTGCAGGAGGATGGGTATCAAGGAGTTTGTAGGTCCAGCTTAATAGGGTGTACTGGAGCCTGTTGTTCAGGGAGGGCCAGTTGAGTACTGCGAGGTCTTCACAGTGGTGGATCCTTGGGTGGGATTTAATGGCAAAGCGTGCGATTTTGTGGTACAAAGTTTGCAGTCTACAGTGGTCCAATTCTGCGATGCCGAGTAAGATAGGGGCTGCATAGGTTAAGGCTGGGAGAAGGATGCTTTGTGCGATGGCCAAGTTTGTCTCTGGTATCATGTTATGGCTTAGACAATAGAGGAGGCCCAATTTTTGGTGGATGTTTTTTGTTTACCAGGTCCACATGGGGCTTCAGTGTGAGCCTCTGATTTAGTGTGAGGCCAAGATATTTGACAGATTATACCACCTCAATTTTGGAGCTAGACATGGTAGCAAGTGGGAGAAGATGGGTCCGGAAGGGATCCAAGGATTTTGGCCCGAATAGTAGTGCTTTAGTTTTATTGGGGTTAAGTACCAAGCAATTCTCGACTAGCCAAGCCTCGACCTTTGTGAAGTCTGCTTGGAGCAGGGGTCCTAGGTCAGATGGATGCACCCCAGTTCTATATAGGACTGCATCATCAGTGTACTGTACTACTGAGTTGCTCCCACAGTGGCCATGAAGGTCGTTGATGAATAGGGAGAACAATAGCAGGCCTAAGATTGAGCCCTGAGGGACCCCCTCAGTTAACGGTAGGGGTTCGGAGGTGACCCCTCTCCACTTGACCTGTTGAGAGCAGTCAGTAAGGTAATTATTTAACCAGTTGAGAGAGTGCTGGTCAAGTCCAAATTCACTAATCTTTATTAGCAGGAGTGGGTGATCTACCAGGTCAAAGGCCTCGGTAAGGTAGAAGAAAAATGGCCCCTGTGGAGGCACCCTTGTCCAAGGCAGCTAAGACATTGGAGGTAAATCTAATAAGGGCAGTATCCATCCCATGCTTTTGTTGAAAGCCATGTTGTGAGGGGGCCAGAAGCTTATTGGCTTCCAGGTAGTCCCTTAGTTGGCAGTACACTAGCCACTCCTAGATCTTTGCCAGGTGGCGTAGGATGGAGATGGGTATGTAATGGCCTATCATTTCCCTAGCTCCACCCTTATGGATTGGGACTACATGGGCCTGTTTCCATACTTTTGGGATGGCTCCTTCCTGTAGGGATCAGTTTATTAGCAGAGCAACAGGTAGGGTAATGGCAGGGGCCGCGGCCTTAAGCAGCCTGGGGTCCAGTCCATCTGGTCCTGGAGATCCATTAGATTTTAAGGATTGTAGGAGGGGCAGCACTTCTTTGGCATGCACTGTCCAGAGGTGGAAATGGGCAATCAGAGAGTTCTGAGATTCAGTGGCCGGGGGGGGCCTGTGAGCAATGTGGGGGGCTGAATCTGTAGGCCCCCAGGTCAGTGAAGAAGCGATTAAAGGCTGTGGCAGCCTCCCCTCCATCAACAAGTGTTTCACTGTTACAGATTATGTTACCCTGCTGAGGTATTTTTGTGCCTTTTAACAGGGAGTTGATACTAGACCAGCAGAACTTAGGGTCAGATAGGGTTCGCTGCTGCAGGGATTTTATGTAGTCCCTTTTGGCTGATTTTAAGATTTTTTTGCACTGGTTCCACAGTGTTCTATAGGCAGCAAAGTCTGCTGGGTGGCAGAGCTTGTGGCCTTTTTCCAGGTCTTGTCTCTGCTTTTTATTAGGAATTTTAGTTCACGTGGAATCCATTTGTGGCATTTGCCTTTGGCTCGTCTCTTCCTAACTGGGGCATGGAGGTTGGCCACTGCAGAGAAAGTGTGCTGAAAGTACTGCGTGGCATCATCGGTACTGCCTAGGAGTCTAATTGGTGACCAGTCTACAGTTCTCAAGGAGCTCTGGAAGGTCTCAGCAGAGAATCCAGAGAAGTCCCTGGCCACTATGAGCCTGGGTGGAATCCTGGCAGGCTGGTTTTTCCATATACAGAAAGTGGGAGAGTGGTCACTCAGGGCATCAGACATCATACCAGCCACTTGTATATTAGCGGGGTTGGAGACAAGTATCCAGTCAAGGATGGAGTGGTTCCCTGTTTTTTGGTTTTGATTTGTGACCTCAGTAATAGTGGTGGGCGAAGTGGGCTCAATCCACTCCGAAAAGTGATTCTCAGAACAACGGCGGATTCGCGGAGTGCTCCGCAACGCGAAGCAGAGTACTTCACGTTATAATGAGTAATGCAAAGTCCATTGAAAACAATGACTTTACATTACTACGCCTTCCCAGACCACCACTCCACCAAATATTAAGGCGAAGTGCATTGAGAACAATGCACTTCGCCTTGATTTTGAGCTCCGAAGGCTAATTTTGCAGTGATTCATGGGATTTCAGGTCACATGGGCTCTATATTGATCTGCACAGCCTCAGTTTGGGGTAGTATGTGTAGGAAGGAGTAGAAGACAATGTGCTCTGAGAGCAGTCTGTGATTGAAACCTTCTAAAAGCTGTTAAAAAAGCATTGTTGTGTTTTTTGGGGGGCTCAAACTTTAGTTCATCGATTGTAGGAAACCCTCCTGTGCTCATATCATCGAGCATTTTTGTTTTTGTGTGGAATTTGAATGTTACTGTACAACATTGAGTGTGTGTAGTGAAAGACAGTGAAAGTGTGCTTTGGGGGAAGGGCATATCTGTGGTGTAGATAGATTTAAGTTGGAGAAATGGTGATTTCTTTGTTTTTTGGTTATATTTTTGTTATATAACTGACTGTGTTAATGTACACACAGTAATATTGTCAGTAATTGTTGACATTTTCTTGCTGATTGTGTGTTGTGTGGATCTGGTGCAGCAGTTCATAATTTCAGGTTGTTTACATTACAATACGTGGCATATTACTGAACTTTTCAATTTGCTATGCATAACTTTTTCAGCATTGTAGACAAACTGTTCTGTGTGTGAGTGTGTGTGCGGTGTTGCGTGACACCAAATAATACACATTTTATTGTGCCACAGACTAGTGTAATTGCTGGTGCAGCAGTGTGAACCTGCTATCCACTGCAGCTGCCTGATTTTGTACTGTGATCGTGGTATCTGTTCTTTGTTTTGCTGCTTGTACTGCCGTAAATATCTGCAGTCAGTGCCCCCCCCATCCCCACCGGCAAAAGGAATTTTTTACCAGATTGGATTGTTTTTGTGACCTCATTAGCACTACTGGTTACTGAAGTTGTTTTCATTGCGTGACAGACTAGTCTCTTATCTGTTGCTGAAGCTACAGTTGTTTTCTTGTCTTCACATCCAGCGTCCCCCCAATCTGAGCGTGAACGTATCAAAATCTAAATTTGGTTATAATATTGTGGTTAATCCCCCAAAATGCCCACAAAGAGACGTACAAGCAAAGCTGTTTCTCACCATGGCAATGCTGGCAGTAAGATAGTCTGTGGGCATGGTAGTATGCAGATGCAGAAGTGCATTGCTGATGTGAGGAAGGTATTTCTCCTGCAATGTTTTTTACAGCCCAATCAGTAGCTTCACTCATAGTGGGAGGAGATGATGTTTTCCCAGCCGGTGGTGTTAGTGTTACTGGTGTTAGTGGTGGTGGTGGTGGTAGTATTAGTATTGGTGCTTCAAGTTCGAATTCCGACCAGTGTACCATATCCAAAAATATTGAGTGTGAAGCAGTGCAAATGAGTGGCAGCATAGATGATGTCATACTCCCCAGTAACATCCCAGTAACTGAACCTGAGGATTCTGATAATCATGTCAACGATAGCATACAATGTGATATTCCGTCCACCGTGGCAGTTAATGTCACACATTTTCCATGCAGTGATTCACAGTGTGGTGAAAAAATATCAGGTGATGGTGGTGTAGATGCTGATTAAGAATGTGATGATGACGATGATGTGGCTGTTGTTGCAACATGCAGTCCACATGCTAGCATCCAACCAGAAGATGTGGATGTGTGTGACATTGATGAATATGATGATGATGTAATTGACCCCAGTTGGGAACTGGAGAAAAAGAAATTCAAAGTGGCTGTGTCTGAGTCTGTTTGCAGAAATCCCCCCCTGTAAAAAGTTGTGATTTACCGGTTTTAGTTGATGATGATGATGACCCAGTAATAAATATGATAGGTAGTCATGGTGATCAGTTGCAGTCCAGGTGTGCAGTGCCTGAAACATCACATGCCCCCCCACTTCAGTGCTTAAAATAACAGACTTAAATAAGCCACATCATGGACATGTTAAAAACAGAGCATCACAATCCCTTGTTTGGGATTTTTTTGTTCAAGATGCAAATGATGAGTCAGTTGCAATCTGCCAGGTTTGCCATGTGCGTGTAAGTTGAGGTAAAAAGGGGAGCCATCTGGGCACAGGAGGACAGCATACACATCTTAAGAGGAGGCACTTGGCACTGTGGACCCAGCTCAAGCTGGCAGCTAGTACCACAGTGGGGTCTTCACCCTCGTCACTGGCAACCATAGCGAGCATGTTATCCCCTTCCATGACTGTTAAGTCCAGTAGTAAATTAAACGTGTGCAGTACTGAGGTAATAAGAGCAGAGGATTACTACAGGCAAGATGAGGTGGAGGACCATAATGACTTTGAAATGTTGTCCAGTGCTGGTGAGAGTAGCAGTTTTTGTGGTGGTGGTGGTGGTGGTGGTGGTGAATGCAGTATGTCTAGTGCAAGTGGTACATCAACCCCAGTTGGCAAATCTGGCAAAATAACTACATTTCTGGGTTTGTCATCATCACCTGTGCAACCGTCTTCATCAAACGTCCACACTCCACCCCCTGCCAATGCCATTCATCACAGAGCACAACCATTTGTGATCACACCCCGTGTAAACCGTTCAAGTCAGCCCACGTTACAGAGTGTTTTTGCGCATAAGCTGAAGTACCCCCTGAATCATGCAGTGTCACGTGAACTTAATGCTGCTGTAACGGAAATACTGGCAATTGATCTTTTGCCCTTCTCCTTTGTGGAGAATTCTGGGTTCCGGCAGTTTGTTGCATGTGCCTGTCCAAAATGGAAAGTCCCATCCAGGACATACTTTTCTACCCGTGCTGTCCACGAGTTGTTCCACACTGTGTCCGACTCAGTAAGACGTACCCTTCAACATTCCTCCTCTCCATTCATCCATTTAAGTATGGAGATGTGGACAAGTGGCAAAACAGTGGGGAGTTCATATTTGTGTATAACTGCACACTGGGCACAGGTGCCAGGGGTTGTTTGTGATGTTGGTAGTGTGAATAATCAGTGCAGTAAGGTGGATTGTCACGGTAGCAATCTTCCAGGAATTCGAAAGCATGCAACAATTGCTATGCGCAATGTGACCTGTTCACACACTGGTGAGAACATGTTGGACGTGGTACTGACTGAAATTGACAAATGGCTAAACCTTCTGTCCCTGAGAGCTGGGTTCATAGCAAGTGACAATGGGTCAAATGTGGTGGAATGCATCACGAATGGTGTTTTTTTTCATGTTCCATGCATGGCCCACTGTTTAAATCTTGTGGTGCAGGAGTTTCTGCAGCACCCTGATGTAAAGGAAATGCTTACCATTGCACGACATATCTGCTCTCACTTTTCAAGATCTGGAAAGACCCGTGACCAACTGTGGCAGTTGCAGATACAAAACAGCCTGCTTCAGAACCACTTGAAGCTGGAAGTTGTCACCCAATGGAACTCCACTTTATACATGACAGAAAGGTTATATGAACAACACAAAGCCATCTCAGAATATCTTGTGATGCACAGTAACCATGACAGTTCTGTGGCCTCCATGTCTATGATGACTGAACACTGGCACCTCATAGACTCTGTAATAACAATTTTGTGGCCTTTTGAACATGCCACACAGGCAGTGAGTGGCGAGTCTGCCTACATTAGCCAATCAATTCCACTGCTGCAGGTGCTGAGGCAGACATTGGTGAATGTACAGCATGGCCTTGATATTGCTGGAGATGGTGGTAGCAGTATGTTGCTGCAATGCATGCTGACAGTATTTGACCAGAATCGTCACGTTGTGAGCATTCAGTGTAGTGACAACTTTGCCATAGCAACAATGCTGGGCCCACAATACAAATGTGGAATTGCGTCAGTACTGGAGGGAAGGCCTGAACAGGTGAACAATATCAGTGGTCAACTGGTCCGCTTGGTTCATGGGGCACAGAAGTCATGTGCCAAGGTCAGCAAACCTCAGCAGCATAATCCGGCTGAAGGTGTACCTGTAGGACTATCAAGCATATCCTGCAAGGGGAAGGGGACAGCAGTTCCAGGTGGTCTGTCATCCAAAGTGGTTGGCATCAACCCGCTTTGGGAGGCTTTGTCCCAAGTGGGTATTTGTGAAATAAATAATTCGGGAGAACAGGATAATGCATCAACAACTGGACTTAGTGTGGCTCTGAGAATGGTTGAGTCATATTTGTCTGAAAACAGGCATCTGACAATAACTGAAGATCCTCTTTTGTACTGGAGTGGAAAGGTCAGTGAATGGCCAGAGCTGTCTGCAGTGGCACTGAAGTACCTCACATGCACACTCTCCAGTGTAAGTGTTGAGAGGGTATTCAGCTCAGCAGATGCAATAGTCAGGGATCATTGGACAGACCTGTCTCCTGCAAATGTTAGTTTGCTAACATTCATTAAAATGAATGAGAGGCATATACCAGCACAGACTGCAACTTCGGTATTCATACCCCGGCCTAGTCATGGTGGTTTTGGTGATGTGGAAATGGACCATCCTGGTGGCACTGGCAGTGGCTGGCTGAAATGACTCACCACTGATGTAGATGATGACACAATGGAGAAAGAATTTCCCAGTGGTCAGACTTCAGTCATAGATGACTGTGAGGGAAGCTTTTTTTATGAGGATGATGATGTGGCTAATGTTGGCAGGTTTTAACTGAAGTTGTTAAAAGGTGGTGTGCCACCCCTGACCACCAACACCACCACCGGGACTGATGTTAGCCACTGCCACCATGAGTCTGTCTGACCCCCGGACCACCACCAGGACTCATGTTAGCCACTGCCACCACAGAGCATGAGTCTGTCCACCCCCTGGACTACCACCACCAGGACTGATGTTAGCCACTGCCACCACTGAGCATGAGCTTTTCCACCCCCTCGGACCACCTCCTCCACCACCACTGGGACTGATGTTAGCCACTGCCACCATGAGTCTGTCTGACCCACAGACCACCACCACCGGGACTGATGTTAGCCACTGCCACCACTGAGCATGAGTCTGTCCGCCCCCCAGACCAACTCCACCACCACCGGGACTGATGTCAGCCAGTGCCACCATAAGTCTGTCTGACCCCCGGACCACCACCACCAGGACTGATGTTAGCCACTGCCACCACTGAGCATGAGTCTGCCCGGACCACCACATCCATCAGCCACAGACACAAAGCTTCTTAATATTTAAACCATAAAGTGAGTATGTGTACTCACGTTTGTTATGCTGTTTCAATTCCTCTAGTTGTATGTTTTGTTTTTTGTAGCTTTTCAGAGCTGCAATGGTAAAACACATAAGGTACTCTTATTTTTTTTTTTTTTACAGGTTAACAAAAAAAAGTCTCCATCACTAAAACTTGGTGGGAATGGTACTGCAGCTGTACCGTACAGAGAGAAACTAATGGAATGTCCATGTGAAATCCATTCTGGTAAGTATGAAGATTTTATTTCATCTGTTTCATTGTTTTGGAAATACTGCAGCAAATATTGCACACAGGTTGTGCTAGTTGACAAGATGTGGGTTTAAAATGTAACTTGACTTGAGATTGAGAACCAGGGAGGGACAAATAACAATTAAGTTGTAAGAAGTCATCCATTTCTTTTTTTAGGAAACTTCCAGATGCTTTATTGTACTGTCAAAGTGGCCTTATCCAAAACAGTTCTTCAACATCATCAGGCAGCCCCCTTCCCCAGGCTTGGGCACACATGCAACAGGCAGAAGTAGTTTCCTTAGATGACCATTACCATCATTAACAACCGGACTCTAGAAGGATGCAGATGAAATCTGTGAAGAAGTAACAAAATAAGAATCCATTACAGACAAACCTGCAAATATGATTCACCCCCCAAAAAAAATACTTACCTTCATGTGCTTGAGAGTTATCCATTTCCAATTTCAACTCAAAAAATTCTCATTGAGCACTGGAATGTGCAGACCAACAGTTTCTGTGACCTGTGATACAGAACAATACCATGAGTACATGTCCATGTCAACCCCACTCCTCACCTACAAAATACACAAACATATATCTATATATACTTATTCACCAAGGCTAGTATTAGTGTACAGCCAAAGGGCACCCTTCCATCCACTTGAGATGATCACATTGCATTTGCTCGAATCGCCTCACAGAACACATTGGACCAGCAACAGGACACTCAAGGTCATCATTTTATTCTGGGGGACTTTGTATGTGCTGAAACAGTCTCATTTCACTGTGTTACCACTTGTCAATTTTCTGCACACAAGGAGGATGCATTTTGGGCCTGCAGAAAAAATCTGGGGACTCTGTGCCACCACTGCGCGCATGACTGAGTGTGCCATTAATTCTGGGGGACTTTGTATGTGCTGAAACACTCCATTTCACTGTGTTACCACTTGTCAATTTTCTGCACACAAGGAGGATGCATTTTGGGCCTGCATAAAAAATCTGGGGACTCTGTGCCACCACTGCACGAAAGACTGAGTGCGCCATTAATTCTGGGGGACTTTGTGCTGAAATACTCCCATTTCACTGTGTTACCACTTGTCAATTTTCTGCACACAAGGAGGATGCATTTTGGGCCTGCACAAAAAATCTGGGGACTCTGTGCCACCCCTGCATGCATGACTGAGTGCGCCATTAATTCTGGGGATGCATTTTGTGTGTTGTGTGATTGTTGTGAGCTCATGATGCCATACTGACATTATCAATTAAAGCAGCATTGCAAGAGTGTTGTGGCAATTTTGAACTGTACTTTTTTATGCTACTTTACATTGCCACAGCCACTAGTTACTCCGAGTCATGACTTGAATGATACGTTTCTTTTCACAATTTCTGTCTGCTTTACTTAGTTAACTACTTTTTTTATGAATAAAAAAAATGAGCATGCCTTTCAATATTGTTCTGACCAGGTTTGTATTTATTTGCAGCTGCTTTTCAATAAATATTGTTCCATGGTATCATAAAACACTGTCTGCTGCATAACTGTTAATTTACAACAGAAGTGATATATAACAACTAACTGATATGATGGAGAAAAGCAGAGGAAAACAATGACAAAGACCTGGTCAGCACCAATTTAAAAGGAATGCTCCTTTCATTATTTCACACATGAAAAAAGGTAGTACAGCAGACTCAACTACTGGAAATTCTCATATCATTCCAGTCAGGATGTAAGTAAAGGAAGTTGCAACATAGCATTAAAAAATATAGGTCAGAGTTCTCAACAGATTGTTGCACTGCTGCTTTACAGAGATTCACCACGTTACATAGTTATGGTGATGCACATAACCTAATATGTGGGGGCCTTACTTCCAGTGGAATATTTCTTGCTCCACAGAGTGCAATATATTTCTGAGAAAACCACCCGTAATTTCATTACAGTGTGTCACGTGATGGTGGAATTTCCGTTCAGAAAAGCCACCCACATTCTGTCCCCCCTTTCTCAGCAACATTAGGATGTGATGCCAGGGGGAGCCCAGGTGCATGCTCCACTATAGTGAATGTCCGGCAGCTATCCCAATGTTTCGTTATGTTATAAGGTTCACTTTGTGGTGAAATGTGGAAATGTTTCCACTAACAAGGCTCTTCTTACTGGAAACCTGCCCACACGTTTCACCACAAACTGACCATTATAACATAAAGAAACATTCAGAAAGCTGCTGGACAATTGGACATTCACTGTAATGGAGCATGCACCCGTGTTCTCCCTGGCATCATGTCCTAACATTGCTGAGAAGGCGGGCAGAATGTGGGCAGCTTTTCAGAACAGGAATTCCTCCGACACGTGTCACACTGTAATGAAATTACAGGCAGTTTTCACAGAAATGTATTGCACTAGGTGGTCCAGCAGCAGGTGAAGCATTGTCAGTATTTGCTGCTGCTGTTCTTGTATTGTGTCAACCTGCTGCTGCAAAGCATCAACCCTCTGATTATTCTCCTCCAGGGCCACCCACACCAGGGTGATGGCCTCTGTTGCAAGGACTGTGGCGGGGTCCACTACAGTTGGAAATCCAGGTAGTGGTGGTGGTGGAGAGGGTGGTGCTGGTGGTTGTGGTGCAGCTGCTGTCCTGGCCCTCCTCCTGCTGTGGCGAGGCACAACTTTGACCCCAGCAGCACCCTTGGCCACTCCCACAGAAGGGCCAGCAGGTGGATGCCTAGCCCCTTCAGTGGCAGCCTGCCACTCCACCTTGTGGTGGTTGAACATGTGGGTGTGTTGTCCACCGGTCCCCAAATGTGTCCCCCGGGGGCCACGGCACACCAGCACACCACACAGATGACACATCATGACTGTGCTGTCTCCCCCCACAGAGTTAAAAAAACTTCCACACTGGGGAGCTGTGGGGGGGGACCAGACACAGTCTTTACACCACCTATGGTTTCCAGGGGTACCTCCTGTGGCTGTGGAGGTGGTGGAGTGGGTGCTGCTGGAGCCCCTACAGCTGCTACCAGTGGTGGTGGTAGTGGCGGAGAAAGTGGATGCACAGCAGCCACTGGTGGCACTGGTGCTGCTACTGCTGTTGCTTCCACTGGGGGAAAGCAACACCCTGGAATCGGGAGTGGTCCAGCATCACGCGACCGCCCCCACGTGTCTGCACTCCCCTCCTCTGACCTCACCCATGGGCCAGTGACTTGCCTTCTCCAGTGTCCATCCCTCCCAAACAAGTCCCCGGCACGCACACACACACACACACACACACACACACACTCACTCACACACAGTCACACACACACACACACAAAACAAAACAAAACAAAACTTATAAAAAAAATCACTACCAAAAAACAATCACAAACACAATACAAAAACAAAATAAAGATATAGCTTTTAAAAAAGCTGTTGTTTTCTTCACAGAAAAGCAATAAAGCACTTTCAGTCACTGACTCTACACTGCTCTCTCACAAAGCCTTCTCCCTCTACGAATGCAAAGGAGAAAGTGAAACTGCTTCTCTGACTCCCTTCCTGCCTGGCTAAAGCATGTGACTTACAGTACTGTAAGCCATGTGATGTGTGAAGGGCTGCATATTTACTTGTCACTTCGCCTTACTTCGTGTTAAGGCATAATGGCAATGTGAAGTAATAATGATAACACGAAGTGAGCACTTTACAGTGTCCACTTTGCGTTGTGCTCCGCCAACGTGAAGTGTCCACTTCGTGTTCACTTTGCCAGCGGATTAAAAAATTCACTGCATCTCTACTCAGTAATGACCTGGGTCAAGTTTGCTTCAAGGAGTGTGGCCCTGTAATTTTGCTCAGTGGTGGGTTCCCATCTTAAGTTGAAGTCCACAAGGACCAGCAACTCAGTGAACGGTTCCCCCGCTAGGGAGCGAACCAAGTTCTGGAGTGCTGGGGTGCCACCAGTGGGGGTGGGTGGGTTTATATACAGCCTATAGTTAGGTGCTTTATGTGGCCCAATATGATTCTGATAAATATTGATTCGAGCCCTGTGGGACTTGACAGATCGATAGGGGACAAGGAAGCCTCAGGGAGTTCACATAAATAAGGACACCACCTCCTTTTTTCCCATCTCTATCCTTTCGGAAGGAGTCATAGTGGTCAAGTGCCACTTTGTGAGGGAGTATGTGAGGCTTCAGTCATGTTTCAGAGATGACTAGCACATCGGGCCTATAAATATCTACCCAGGATTGTACCTCATGCATCTTGGGTTGTAGGCTGCAGACGTTCATGTGAGCCACCCTCAAGCCCTTGGTGTGACACCATGTAGGATCACTGGGGAACCCCAGGATGGAATTGGTGGGTGGTGGCCCAGGGTTGGGTTGGACATCACCTGAATGCATTAGCAGGATGAAGCAGAGTACCCTCTGCCAAGTGAGGGGAGATAGTTTTGATCGCTTGTCATGCACACCAGAGATGAAATAGTATGCTCCCTTATGTGTTAGGCCATGCGTTAGGGCCAGCGAGTGCAGGATTGTTGATGCAGGGCAGACTGTGAGGTGTGGTAAATGATGGTCCTGTGCACCCCTAAGCAAGTTAAGGTTGTGCCAGACACTCATTTTTGTGTCTACCCAGCCTTGTGCAGCAGCATACAAGAGAAACACTACTGCTACCCTGTAAGTAGCAGGGCTTGGGTAGCGCCATGAGCACCATCGGTGGTGGTAATATGGCTGAGCTGCTTCAGTGCGGGGCATGTTCCTCCAAGCCTCCCGACCCATGAGGGGTGCTCAGGGTGCAGGGTTTCCTACTCCTGAGCCGTTCAATTGCCTTATGAGGTGTATTTACCTTACATAGTTTGGTCTGTGCCAACTTGCTTAGCAAAGTAGGATCCTTTACACAGAGGTTTAGCAGGAGCAAACAGCAGTGGCGGTCATGAAGGATACTCTGCCCCGCTCTCCAGTACTTCCCCAGAGTGTGATATAGGCTTGGTCAACCAAATGGTTTATGTAGCACTATGAGACCTCAACTCAGAGGGGTGAATCTACTGCAGAGCTAATGAAAGTGGTAGCAGGTCATGCAGCCCTGCGATATAGGATGGGCAGACCAAACTGTTATGCAGCACTACAAGACCTTGATTGAGGGGAGTGAAACTACTGTGGAGCTAATGGTAATAGTAGCAGGTCTGGCAGCCCTGCTAAGGTGGCCTCTAGTGGCAGC
The DNA here is from genome assembly GCA_016271365.2 of Neoceratodus forsteri. Classification (NCBI taxonomy): domain Eukaryota; kingdom Metazoa; phylum Chordata; order Ceratodontiformes; family Ceratodontidae; genus Neoceratodus; species Neoceratodus forsteri. The sequence goes on along the minus strand of CM057459.1, from coordinate 184,757,311 downwards.
TGCTGATAAGCTGCATATGGAGAAGTGAGCTGATAGGCTCATGCATGCACGTGATCTCCACGATTGGAAACAGCTGTAGCATGCAGGAGAATGCAGCAGCCGCAGTTCGGACCACATGGCGTCCTCCTATACTTTCCCCGTACCTTAAATTCTTATAGGGAAGGCTTCCTTGTGCTGGCCCTCATGACCTTCCTCCCGGCGGGGGGGGGGCGTTTGTAGCTTTCTGTCAGCAGCCTGAGGAGGAGAGCACAACAGAGAATGGGATTAAATAAGGTGAGCTCCTTTTGTTTGCTCTTGGGGGGAAGGGGTGAGCACAAGAGGGAGGGCTGGCTTTCCCTTACTTTATTTATTTATTTGTTTATTTTTAACTGCTTTGCAAGCTTGCTAGTGGGTGCCTTGCACAAGATGGGACAAGACAGGCACAGGAGGCTTGACTAATGTCCCATATGCCCCAGATCTAGATGCGCTTTTAATAGAGAAACTCAATGTTAATCAGACATGTACTAGTCCTGCCAGTAACTCTACAATTAAGGCATCTCTCAGGGGTCAGGGAAAAACAGTCTTTCAGTGCTTTTAAGCATGTAAAAAAAAAAAAAAAGAAACTTGTACTAATCCAGCTGGTAACTTTGTAATTAAAGCAGTTAACAGGGATCTGAGAAAACAGTCTTTCAGTGCTTTTAAGCATGCAAACACCAACAAAAAAAAACTATATCCACTTGTGTGGGGACAAAAAGTAAATGTAGAGTAAAATTAAAGTCACTGTTTGAGATCAAAAAGTCACTGCACTGTTTCAAATCAAAAATGGTGCCAAAAAACAGCTGTAGCGGGCAGGAGAATGCAGCAGCCGCAGCTCGGACCGTGTGGCATCCTCCTATACTTTTCCGCATCTTAAATTCTCATAGGGAGGGCTCCCTTGTGCTGGCCCTCACGACCATCCTCCCAGCATGGGGGGGGGGTGTCTGTAGCTTTCAGTTGGCAGCCTTCTCATAGGGAGGTCTCCCTTGTCTTATCATAGCCCCCCTTTTCATCCTAGTCATCAGGGATCATACGGATTGCTTTGAGACAGCCTTTGTACTGTACTACCTGTGTTGTGAAATGTTCTTCAAGCACAAATCATGATCAAGGTGAATGTCTACGTTTTGTCACCTGTGCAGAAGGTTGGCTTTTGAAATCAATAACTGAGTAAATGTGAAATTCCTTCATGCCATTTGATGGCACACCACTCTTTAAATTTAGATTTCTTGAACAGCACCCAATCCACTATCCCCTTAATCAGTATGTAAATGATGGCACCATTACATTTGATCACCCTTTAATGGCCAATTTTCTTTTAATGGTATTTTTTGTATTTCAATGGCCCATTAATCGTACACAATGCCGGCATGACCCATATGTGTTTTAATGGCTCATTAATTGTGCTGAATTCCAGCCTGACCCATATGCACCAGAAAAGTGCACATTTCAAAATAACACCAAGTAAAAATATATTTTTTTAAAGTACCGGGTGCTGTTTTGAAATCAGCACTCATGAGGGGGTTTGCCTGTCACCTGTAGGTTTTAGAAACAACCTGCCATATCATTATATGTAACAAACCCATCATCTTACTGAATGCACTGGCAACCTCACACCTTGTGTGGTCAGTGTGAGGTTAACAACTTGTTCTGTATGGAGTGGGTCTCAATTGTCTCTACACATGCCTGCAGCCTTAACACCTTGGAGTCTTCTACTATCAAATCTCATAAGTAAGCAAGGTCTGATTTGGTAGGTGGAGACCTCTAACAAACACCAGGTGGGGACAAGGCTGAAATAGCTCTGCTTTCCAGGCCACAAAATACACAAATCAAGTTGCTACACATTACAATGGAGTGGGTACTTTGTTATATGCCACACACCCGACAGGGCAGTTAGGTAATTAAATTGGACTTACCTGTTCCATCAGTCAGGGAATTCAGAGTTGGGGTGTCCTGGGTTTGGGGAATTCTGGCATGACCTGAAAGGGAAGAACAGAGAAGGTTGAGGAGGCACAAAGGGCAGATGTCCTAGAGGAGAGATGTGTGTGTGTGTGTGGGGGGATTAAACAAAGATACTTATCTGATTAGAAAACAGTCTGGCCAGACCTGTAGAAATAAAGAGAAAAAAGAGATTACTGTGGAGAACATATAGTAGCGACAGAGAGAGAGTGTGTGAAGAGGAGCAGTGTGATCTTGGTGTCCATGACCAAAAAGTATACTAAATAGTGAAAAGCAAAGGGGCACAGTACAGCACATCAGTAAAAGAAGGGAAGTTATAGAGGAAAAGACACATTTAAAGTCACAGTAAGGAAAACATAGATAGGAAATAAAAACACAGACAGCTAAGAAAATAATAAAGCGATATTGAGGGCTCAGCAAAACCCCCTTAGCACCACTAGTTGGCCTGCTGGTGACCAGCAGTTTTAAGTAGTAGCCCTAATGGGCTAGTGGGGGCACTCTTGGGCTAGTGGTTCAGGGGTCTTGAGTTGTCCAAGGAGGCCAGTGTTTTAAAGGTATAGTCCTGGTGGTATAGTGGGCCAACTCCCTTGTGGCTAGTGGCAAATTCATTTTTTTTTTGTTATTCTGTTTAACCTTTCCATGGCATCTAGTGGGGTGGGGGGAGAAAGAGTGTCCCTGGGCCCCAACTGTATGTAGCAGGCAGGTAGGCTGGTCAGAAAACCACCAATCAGAAATGCTGTGGCTGTTGCTATGCAATCATCAGTTTAGTGCTACTGTGTTAGAGTGACAGTGCTGGCAGGCACTTTCAGTTCCCAGTCCCAGCCTGTATGGAGTTCAGGCTGTGATCTACTCCATGTGGATGGGAAAGAAGATGGAGAGCTTTGGGAGGGGGAGGAGGCTAGGACAAATATGTCTCCCTCTACCAGTCAGAAACAAAGCAGCTATGTGAAGACCCCCCCCGGAGGGGATGGTTAAGAGGGTCCAGAGGGGTGGGCAGCCAGCAGTAGGTGGCAGAAACTGCCAGCTAAGCCACATGGTGTCTGAGTGTAAGTGCCCTTAGGGTCTTGGTATGAAGGGACTTGGACAGCAGGCACACAGAATAGGGGCCAGAAAGGAAAAGCTGAACTGCAGCCAAAGGCCAATGCCTGAAATGGACTTAAAAGTAGTGGTGGGAGGCAGGCAGGAAGGAATATTTGGGCTCCCTAAGAAGTCATAGAGCTGCACAGTAGCTAATGTCAGAGCACCAATGGTTATAAAAGGAGTGCGGGAGGAAAAAAACAGCATAAGGGCCAGGAGAACCTATAATTAAAAACACAGAGCAGTAAATAGAAAGAGCCCTGATGAGCTATAAATATAAATAAATTTATGCAATGGGGTGGACATAAATGGAGTGTGATAAATACCTTTATTCAAGTAACTAGGTGTATAAATGTAGAATCTTACAGCACAGCCACTCTCCCCACACCACCCCACCCCACCAGCACAGCCACTCTCCCTGCTTCATCCCATCAGCACGCCCACTCTCCCCACCCCATTCCACCAGCATGCTCACTATCCTGACCCCACCAGCATGACCAATGTCCATACCCAACTAGCATGACCACTCTCCCCACCCTGACCCACCAGCACTGCCACTCTCCCCACCCCACCAGCACAGCTACTCCCCACTCTGATCCACCAAACACGGACAGTCCCACTACCCAACCAGACACAGACAGTCCTCCTGCCCCACCAGCAAGACAGTCCCCTCACCCCACCAAACCCACAGCAACTGTCTGCCCATACTACCAACATTGACAGTCCCCCTACTGCACCAAATGCAGACAGCCTCCCTTGGACTTGTAGGGCTGGACAAATCAGATGGTCCCTGAACAACACCTCCAAACTTGTGTTTTGGGTAAACAGAAAGGACTACATCACTAGAGCAAGTCTGCATTGGGGGCGGGATCAGATCCTGTGCTCCCCTGACCAAGCGTGAGGGTTTCTGTCGCTTGTCCCATAACAAGTTTGGGGGAGTAGCATGGTTGTGTTCCTGAGCAAATCTGAGGGTCTCTGCTTGCTTCCACAGAGCAAGTTTACAGGGGATCACACAATGTGCAGTGTAGGCAATATATGATGTGACCCCACACACTCACAACTTGGTCTGAGGTCCTTGGACTTGCTCAGGGACCAGCTCTCCCCCCAACTTGGTTAGTGCATCATGCAACCCCCACCTCTCAATCTGCCACTCTCTATGCAAAAATCAAGAGACTTTCAGACTTTTTCAAGGACACAGAGTGTCCAAGGCTCCCCCCCCAGCAAAATCTGAGGGTCTGTGTTGCTTTCCATTTCCCCACACAGAAAATGTGGGGGATGGAGAGAAGTTTGGTTTACATACTGACCAGGGGAAAGTTGGGAAGAAAGTTTGCATCAATCAGACTCTACTTACCTAATAGGTAAGGCATTATATATGTAAGACCTGTAAAGGATTACCCTTTGTATGAGCAGAATGGTTTGAGGATCAACAAAAGCAACATAAGTAGGGCCTGAGGAAGAAATCCCCACAATACAGTTCACCTCAGTTTAGAAAAGCCAGTAATTAAAAGTAGCACTTACCTGCTTCTGGGTGAACTTAGGGGAGGGATCCAGAAAACATACTGTAGATGGGGCACCTGTGAAATAAGAATAAAGAGAGTGATCAAAAATGATCCATTGTTCTTGAGAAAGATAAGACTACAGGTAGGACAGGTGGAAAAAGTAAATAATACTTATCTGATGGGTTGTAAGGAGCTCTATAGACCTGTTGAGAGAGAGAGAGAGAGAGAGAGAGTGATGTTAGTACAAGTAAGAAGTTCCAGAAGGCAGGGAAATTGGACATGAAGTGATATCCTAGCACCACCATTGTTGGGGGGGTACAGACTGCCATTGTTGGGGAGGAGGGTACACCAGCTATATTCGTGCCCCTGATGGCTACATACCCCATCACTTGCAAATGCTCACATGTTCTGCCTTACTTCAGCCGTATTGCTAAGCCTAAGTAGTTGTAAAGTGACTAGGCCAATAAGGTGTTGGGCTGGGGGTTACAAAGAACAGGTTAAAAAAAATCTGCATTTCCTCCTACTGAATATTGTGCATGTTTTAATGTTTTTATTTTATACTGTAATTAATTTTATCCAGGACAGATCTAATTTCTAGTGTGATCCTGCTTCTAAACACTAATTCCTACAGCTGAGTGGACTACAAGTTAAATGATTGACTACAGTATAAGAAGAATTATTTAAAAAGAACACTATAAAAACAACAGTTCACAAAAAGCATAAAATCCATGTCAGACATTGGTGGCACAGACTGTTCCCTTTCTCAAAATGTTATTCACACACAGCCACAACAATTTCTTCAGCTAACAATTAAGCTTGCAACATGATATCCACAGCAGCTACACACACTGCAATTGAATGCAAACCAGCCCCTCCCCCCACACAAAAACACATGCTGTAGTAACTGCAATTGCAAATTTCTTAGTCTGAAAGGCCATTTTCTGTAAGACAAAACTTTAAAAATGTAGTAAAAATAAAGAATGCATACATTTCCTAGTCTGAAAGACCATTTTCTGTCAGACAAAACTTCAAAAATACAGTAAAAAATAAAGAATGCACTAATCAATCTTATTTACAGCAAGGAAGTTTAAATGAAATTTGACCCAGAACAGCAGGAAGCTAGCTCCAAAAATACAATGTATTCAAGCTGAAAGACTCTCTCTCTCTTCAACTCTTCCTAGAATAATAAGCTCTTTTCTGAGTTAAAGTTTAAAAAAACTGTAGAAAAATACCTGAAATTCTTATGTTTTCTCTGGGCAGGCCCTCTAACAAGGGCACAGGGTCAATACCGCACATGGCAGAATGTCGTGCAGAATAATCGAGTTGCGCGATTCTTGATATCTTTTTTCCTGTGGGACTCCGCCCCCACACCCCCCGTTACTGGGGGCTGCGCCCTCAGACACCCCCACTAAGGATTCTAACTCTGGGGGGGTCCAACATGGAGAGCGCACAGGTCTGGGTTTCGGCATAATGTCGTGCACTATTAAGCGTACAACATTATGACCCGGTACATCTAACAAGCATCCAGCTCAGATCACAAACCAGTTCCATCTGGTTTAGCCTGTTTTCAGAGCAGCAACAAACCAGGAAGTGAATCACTCTGACAGTATCATATCCTGCCAAGAAGCCAAGGGGTTATGGGAAATTAAGTTTTATTTAGATTTTAAAGCAGCAGACAAGTGCAATCTGTTAGTGTTTCAAGATGTTCCAAATTATTTATGTAAAAAATGGGGGTCATAAGGATGAATACGTGAGGGTGCATCTTAGAGGACTGACTTTAACCATTAACTTTACCTAGGGTTGTCAAATGAAGATGAAGGATCTCATTTTATGTGAAGTTCTGCCTTTTTCTGCTCAATTCTTTTGAAGATGAATAGACCCATGGGAGATCAAATGATTGAAAATGGCCTTGATGTCAATCCTGAGCCATAAATCATAGTGACTGAGTAAACATGCCATCACTGAGGTGACATTTGTATTAAGAGCATAAGACAGGTATGACAACATTATTTTTATGATAGTTGTTGTGGCAACACGCCATGGGTCTTAGTGAGTTCTTTTTCACTTTGCATGCTCTACCCCCCACAACACCACCCTCCCCATCTTAGCCAACTACCATCCATGCAGCTGGGCTAGCCTCCTTACCACCCTCCCTGTAGCTGAACCACCACTCTACAGCTCAATCACCCTCTACTTCCCTCAAACTCCCTGCAACTGGACCAGCCCTAAGTCCAGCATCCCTCTAGCTGACCACTCTCTCAGTAGCCAGAACTGCCCTGTCTGACTTCTGTCCTACTACTGCATATCCCCTTCCAGGTCCCTGACCAGGCTCCTCACTCAAATCTCTCTTGGTTGGTATCACTGGTGGTACGGTGTGTGCAGGTGGTATACATGGTGGGAGAGACTGGAGACATTGAGGGTGTTGGAGGGGACTATGGAGGGACTGCTGGTGCTGCAAAAACTGTGGGGTGATGGGGCTGGAGGAAGAAGGTAGTGAGGGGAGTTAGCATTGGGCTGTGGATGGAGGGGTTACTTTGGAGGGAGCTGAGGGGGAATGTGGAGGGAGGGTGGGTGCAAGACAAAAAAAATCAGTAACATTGAGATCTGAACCCAGATCTGGGTAGAGCAACCCTTCACAAAGCTGGTGACTCTAATCTCTAGGCTACAGAGCCAGCACAGCTTTCCCTAGACACTGATGACTGCATTACTCTCTACCTGTACTCCCTACACTGCTAAGCGACACTATCATAGCTCAAACAAACAGGTGTTATTAACACAAGGTTGCCAAAATAAAATTCACTATTTTTGAAGCACTCTTGTTTCCTCACTGTTTTTTGCTGGCTCTTTTCATGGGATACTTGTACCTTTCACTTTTGCAGTGCCCCCAAAGTGTAAATGCTTACTTTGCAGAGCCAAGCTGATAATGCATGCTACCTTTTTTCACTCTCTACTGCCGTCCCGAGGACCTCTCTGTCATGGGAGAAAAGAGGAATGCTGTTGCCAGATATATGAACCTAATGCAACAAAAGAAATTATAAAAATGGTCTCAGGACCAGCACATTGGCACAGCAGTAGTGCTACCACTCACAATGCTAGTGACTCAGGAGTCAGCTGGGGGAAGGAGTATTGAGCATACCAGAAGGTGGGTCACTTCTTCTGCTGCACTACTGCCACCTAGGTGACCTCAGCTGGCAGTGCAATGGAGATGACATCCAGCTTCGCCTTTGTTGCCCAGACCAGCTTTTGTTTTGACCCAGGCACCAAATCCCTGCCACAGGAGCTTAGTCCCTGCTCTGCACCATCCAGTTATGCCCTGGCTTATCCCCCTGGTCAGGGTGCCAGGTGGGCACCCCCTACCAACGGACAAGAAAAGGCACCCCCCAGGGTCAGACCATGGGAGTGGGACTCCCCAGCGGGCAAGAAAGGGCAGTGGAAACAGCAGTGGAGCAGGGGTGTCATGCCTGGGGACCAGATGCTTGCTGCTGCAGTATTCCCCTGGAGGTGGGATGTGCAATGACATCCATGGGACAAGCCCAAAGTTCGTTCCACCTCCTAGACATCTAGGCACCAGTTGCAGTAGATCCCTCAGCCTTATTATAATATTGTATGTTTGCCTCCATCAGGGGTCTCTATTGTGCCAGACATTATCCCCCTTCCCCTGGAGGACAGCAGTCTCTTGGATGCTCAGTCCTTCTTCACCCAGCTGGCTCTCTGATACCCGAGTCTGTTCCTGTAGCCAGGATGTTGGCATTGCACACAGATGCCTTTCCGCTGCACCGGCAGCCCAGCGCCCCAGACCAGCTTTTTCAGAGTCTGACACTGACCTCAAAAGGTCCCCGACCCATCCTCCATCTGCAGCTGAACTGTCTCCAGTGATGTCACCCTGCCTCGATGCTCCACTATGGTGTTCATGCATCAGTTCTGCAATGTTGTAGAGAACTGCTAGTCGGGTATCTATTACCAAGGGTTGGTGTCTACCTGGTGCCAGTGCCTACTGCACGCTAGAGAAGGACAGCAGTCTTTGGGATGCTCATCCTTCTCCTCACCCCCTTGCCCAGTCCTTCAATGGCCTGAATTCATTACTAAACCCATATCATTAGTGTTACAAGTGGTTACTACCACTGCACTGGTGTGCTGGCGCACATTGTTAAACTTTGTAAAGTAGTTCAATCTTATTATAATGTAACAGGTTTGCCTCTGCCAGGGGTCTCTGTTGCACTGGACACTAGCCTTCCCTCCACCTGAAGAAGGAGAGCCATCCCTTGGATGTTCAATCCTTCTCCACCTAGCCAGCCCTCTGACACCTGTGTCCGATCCTGAACCCAGGCCACCTTGCTGCTGTGCCTGCAGGCTGGCCCCCCTTGATCAGCTTCTTCAGAGCCTGACTGTGACCCAGGAAGGTCCCCAGCCCTTCCTCTATCTGCAGCAGAACTGTCTCCAGTGATGTCACCCTGCCTCAAAGCTTGGCCACAGTGTTCCAGTATCAGTTCTGCAACAGCAAGTTGTCGAGAGCTGCTAGTCAGGTATCCATTGCCAGGGGTCAGTGTTCTCCACACCCCCATGCCCAGTCTTCCAAAGGCCTGAGTTCACTACCAAACCCATATTGTCAGTGTTGCAAGCAGTCACTTTCACTGCACTGGCATGTTGGCCCACATTGTTAAACTTTGTAAAGTAGTTTAATCTTATAATTTATTTTGGAGGGGTCCTACCTAACTGACATAGGTTGTCCCACTACCCTACTACTACCCCACCAAGCAACCCACCAGCTCCCTTTTCCACCTGAGCACTGCGGCTTCCCCCCTAGGGTGGGGCTCCCTGACAGAACTGCTACTATGGTACCGGGCAGAGGGGGAGGTTTCCAACACCCCAGCTTACCCCCCAGGGTGGGGCCACTGGCTTCCTGGCAGGCCTTAAGCAGTATTGGTGGTAAGGGTCAGGAGCATGCAGCAAGATCCAGATGACTTCATTTAGTTGGTGGACCATTTTAGCTGCTATGCTCCCTGAGGGGGTGGGACATGCAATGACATTGTAGGCTGACACCGACATCTGTCCTGGCCCTCTGAACTATGTCATTGCCCACTACAGCCACCCTCCTGGCCTCCACCAAAGGACAGCAAGTGCCAGTCATACTACCCACCCTCACGACAGAGAAGGAGAGCTGTCCTGAGGATGCTTGATCCTTCTCCCCTCAGCCAGCCCAAAAATCCCAGGTCCATTCCCAAACCCAGGTCATCAGCGACACAGATGTTCACCATGCCTCTGCACCAGTGGGCCGGTGTGTTCAATCTTATTATAATGTTTGCATTTAATCATTTAAAGATAAACAAAAATATATGCTGTTAATGTGCTCTTTAGCATCGGGTCAGAATGACTGCTGAACTGAAGGTTAAATACTAATAACAGTAAACATGTTAACAGTATTTAACATTAGCATCGGCTTAAAATTACTACTAACCTGAAGGCTAAACTAACTGACTGGTAAAATACTACTGAGGAACTCTATTTTTGCAGTCAGAAGGTCATCTGCTTGCTAATCTATTGTTAATATAGCAGTCTTCTTGGGAAAGGGAACATTCTCCCATTTTATATTTTTACCCATTACCACTTTCAGGATGTTATATATATTTAATCTTAAAAGAAATGGGGTCTGTCTTTTTGCTTTAGACACACCCTTAAGATATATACAGTAGTTGGTATTTTTTTCTTCCATCTGAGTACTTCTCCTATTTTTTTCCATCCTCCCATCCTTTTGATTATTTTCTGGTTTATTTTTAGCTACTTCCCTTGACTGCTGTTTTCCAAGTACTTGATATACATACAGGAATTGTTTGAACACTTTTATTTTTCTTATTCTTTGTTCCTGTCTTTTTATCTTGTCTACTTATTATGTCTTTGGATTGTTCTTCATCCTCATGACCTTGTGTTAGTCCTGCTATAAACTCAGTCATTGCTTTATATTCTCTGTCAGCCAATTCTTTAGTAATTTGTTTGATTGTTTTAGTCTCTTTCTCTAGATCATGTCTCTCTGCGCTTCTTGTCTGTTGTTTATTTAATTGTTGCTCTAACTTTATTAACTGTTCTTGTTGTTTATCTAACTGGCAACAGATTTTGCCAATTAGCATATTTGTAGACGCTAGTGCAGATTTAATTTGCTGTAATTGTTTACTGATCAGTATATTAGCCTCAGCTGTGTATTTGTCTAACAAGTTTAAGTCAGATTCCTGTATATTTTGTTTCTCTGATTCCTCATCAATTTCTTGATAACTCAGGACAATTTAACCTCCTTTAGTATTGCCTTTTCTTCCCCGTTGTTCTTTTCCATAGAAGGTGTAAGAAAGTTATCAAATTCTTCCAAATACTCAACTTCACCACTTAAGTTAGGTAAATCAGTTCGCATTCTAGTCCTCATATCTTCCTGCTCCATTCTCTTTGAAATGATAGATATCCGTTCCTGCATTATGTGTTCCTTATTCTGAACATTACTCATTTCTTTCTGCGATTCCAAATATTTAATTGCCTTTAACAGATACTTTTCATCATTATTCTCCATAACCTTTCTATAGGCTATATTACCTTTTGGTGAGGATGTTCTGGGACTCATCTCAGTAGATCTATTTATCACATTTGTGTTCACATACTCAGTGATGTTCCTGTTTCTCTTATTTCCACCTTACTTTTCTTTATCACTTCTGTCTTTCTCAATTTCATCTTCAAATCCTGTGTCGGTGTAACTTTACCACATTCTAGATATTTGCCCTCCATTTACAAGGATAATGATATGGTTATCTTATTATATCCTCCCTTAACAGTAGTAGATTTTTATTACTTAACAGCACTATGCTAATATATGCAGAATATACTGTGACCAATTTGCTTCGTTATCTGTAGATAAAGTATAACTTATACAAAGGTCAAATATATAGGATTCGACAAGGAAAAGTCCATAAATGATGTAAATAAATTTGATATTTTATAAATATATAAATATGTGTAATAAGATCTTTTTAAGTTGCACTTATTTGTTTTTTCCTCAGTATCTACATTTCTTATATGTCAATAGAACTATAAATCTTTTCCTCATCAAATCTTTTCCACTTTTTCACCACTGTATGTCTTCTGAATGAACTTCAGCCCTTACATTCACTTTGGCAGTCAAAATTGTATATATTCAGAGCTTTATATCTTCTTATCATAATCTCTGTGGCTCCCAGTTCAACCGTGTGTATAATTTTAACCGTTTCTTCAAATTCCTCCATGATCTTGGGCTCCACTCACAAGGACTGATAAAATAAAATGAACTATTAAGTACACTCTAGTCTAGGTAAATATTCTCAAGACTTTTTATCTGTTAATATCTCTAATTACAATAGTATCAGGCTCCCCTTAAACACTATAAATAACTTCACAAAATCTTCTAAAACAATATATAAAAAAGAAAAACTATCACAAAAATTTGAATCACAACTTACTTCTTCATGGTAAGAATAGTGCTTCTAATAATGGGTAATAGGCTAGTCTCAGTCTGACAAAAAGCAAGTACAAACCTCAGTAAAACAAGAAAATGCTCCTGGGTTTGTGTGTCAGCTGCTGTATGTAACATGTAGCTTGCAGCTAGCAGGCTAAAAAATTACACTTCTGCTGCCGAATGCCAGTGCCTGAGCTTTAAGGGGTAGATCATGTGGGGTACTTTTTGTGAATTTCAAACAACTTAATATTGCCTATTCATAAGATTTATACATAAATATCCATAATATTAACAAAAATATAACAAAAATAAATTCTGTGTTGTTATTAGAAGCACCAAATATCCCCCTTCTTGGTAACTCTTTCTATAAAACCTTTAACTCCCAAAGATTAAATATACTGCAAACAAAAATAAAATTACAATGTGAGAGAAAGGGAGGAGAATTAGAATTATATCTCAGTAGCTCAGTGTATTAAGCAGAAAGCAAGCAGATGCAATAGCAATAGTGGGGGGAGTAACTTTTTGCAACATAAAATTAACAGTTAGCAATTTGCGGTTTACGACTGTCCTCTAATGCAGCCAACTCCTTCTCTATCACTGTTGTTCCTTTCAGCTATTTCCTTCTAGCTATTTCTCTGCTTGTTTGCTCTCCACTATTCATCTGCTGTTCATCCATCTTTCATTACAGTGAACTGCTCGATCACTTGGACACTCTATCGCTCTGCCGCACAGCTGCTGAATTTCCCTTTTTCCTTCATTAAGATTATGCTGCATTCCCTCTCAGCATACTAGCTTTTCTTTTTTTTTTGTTATTAAGTATACTTTATTGAACTTTTTTCCCAAATTCAAGTACAGACATCTTACTGAAGATTTACATTGTGCCTATGATGTATTGCATGTATTTAAGAATGGCAACAAGACACATATGTATAGACATATGGCATTTAGAAACTGCATGCAAAACAGATGCCTGTATCCTCCACCTCCCCACTGTCATTAGTAGTTAAGATTGGGATGAATCATAGTGCACCTAGTCTATGTCTCCTATCCAGGATACTCAAGGAGTGGTCCTTATTTTTGAGAGGTACCAGAGTTAGAGTGAATCTGCAGAAGACTGAAGAGTGGGTCCTAAACTCATCTGTATTTCTTAAGGTTGTTGGTGACACCAGCAATAACACATTTGGCTTGAAGAGCAAACATGATCTCCTGGAACCATTCAGTGTGACTGGGTGTAAATGGGTCCAACCAGTGTCTAAGAATTATTTTTTTTGGCACAAGCAGAGATTAAGGCCATATGTGCTCTCTGTGTGCACCCTCTTAGCATTTTATAGTCCCCTAGAATACAAATCTTAGGAGTAAATATTTCAGACAAATTTAATAGAGGGTCCAGTCTGGATTGGATTAGGTTCCAGAATGGAGGAATTTTCTCACAAGTCCATAGCATGTGCCAAAATGTTTCATTAACATATGGGAAATCTGTAGATATTTAAAGATATAGGTGGCTGGTCATTTAAATTGAGGGCTGAGATCTTGAAATGATCTCAGTTTATGATGAGTGACCATGTCAGCTACATTTATAACCCCATATTATGCCAAAAAAGGTTGGATTTTAGAACCTTACCCAAGAATAGCAGATTGGGGTTATGGAAAAGGGGCTGGTTCACATCTCTATATCCATCGGTTTTAAGAAGAGAGTTAAGTTTGAGTTGTGTTTAGAGCATGGAGCCTATTGGAATCTTTCAGTTTCTTGGGAAGATTTTTCTTGAGTGTGAATGGAAGAGCCTTTGGATCTATGATTTGAGAAGCACAAAGGGATTGTTCAATTTTGACCCATAGAGGACAGTAAGGAGAATCAAGAATCATGTTATTGGGAAGCAACCAGAATCTAAGCCTTGTCAGGTGTATTGCCAAGTAGTATAAATAGAAATGAGGAGCTTGTAAGCCCCCATCAGTTTTTGTGTGAGTAAGCTTGATATAGCTGCACCTGGACTTTTTCCCATACCATAAAAGGAACTAATAAGCTTGTGTATAGGTGAAAACCAAGATAATGGAAGGACCCAGTTAAGTATTTGTAGGGGATATAATACTCGGGGTAAAATGTTAATTTTAATATTATTCATATGACCCCATAGAGACAAAGGCAGATGGGCCCAACGTGTAGTGTCTTCCTTTAAGGTAACCATGATGGTGTCAAGGTTCAGCTTTTCCATGGTTTGGGGAGAGGGATGAAGATTGACACCTAGGTATTTTAGCTTGTCAGTTCACCATTGAAGGTCCAAGTTTTCCATCTCTGCTCTCGGAGTGTATCTGTTAAGTGAGAAAATTTCTGTTGTGTCAAAATTTAGTTTATAGTGAGATTATATGAAACACAGCTGGAACAGACAGTGCAGGAGAGGATATATGTAGTAAAATATCATCAGCATATGCAGAGATTTTGTACTCTGTATCACCTATAGTAATACCTTTGATGAGCGGAGACACATTCAGTTTTCTAATGAGGGACTCTAGGAAAAGATTAAATAAGTAGGGTGAAAGGGGGCAGCCCTAGTGTGTGTCCTGGTGGAGCATGAAGGGTGCAGAGAGAATACCGTTATATTTGACTCACGCAGAGGGGGATAAATAGAGAACTTTAATCCAATTTACAAATTTCTGGGGAATTTGATACTTAGGAAGTAACATGAAGTATTCCCAGGAGACCCTGTCAAAGGCCTTTTTTGCATCCAAGAAAACCAGGGCAGCAGGAGCAGGAGAATTCTTAGATGCAGAGAAGAGATAGACAATTTTTCTGAGATGATCAGAAGAGAGGCAACCCTTGACAAAGCCAACCTGTTCTTCACTTATTAGAACATCCCAGATGCTACCTAACCTTGAAGCCAATATTTTGGCTAGAATTTTTAGGTCCATATTGATTAAAGAAATGGGTCTATAATTAGATACGAGATGAGGGTCTTTATCTGGCTTTGGAAGCACTACAATAGTAGCCTGAGTTAAAAAAAAATCAGAGCTACCCTCCTTGAAGAAATAGTTGAAGGTGTTTAAGAGTATGGGTGCCAACGTGTCTTTGAAGGATTTGTAAAAGTTAGTAGAGAAGCCATCTGGGCTGGGTGTTTTATCCAGTGGAAGAGAGTCAATGACAGCTAACACTTCTACAAGGGCAATGGGGGCTTTTAATATATCGCCTTGGCATTTAGGTAAGACAGGAAGGTTAATGTCATTAAGAAAAGTTTCTAGCATTTGCAGTGAAGAGAAGGAGGTGGTGGGTGCATATAATTGAGAATAGCAGTCTCTAAGTGCTTCTACTATATCTTTGGGAGAAGTGAGAAGATGACCAGAGAGAGAGAGAGAGAGAGAGAATAGATGTAACATTTCTATCTGTGGCCTGGGTATGCAGTCAAAGGGCTAGAAGTTTTCCAGCCCTTTCGCCCTGATCAAAATAAGATATTTTGGAGTGTAGCATGAGAAATTCTGTTTTTTCAGCAAGCAGCTGGTTATATTGAGCATGAAGCGACTCTGCTCTTTCCCAATCTTCTATGGGGGAAGTTTGGGATAACCTTGTTTCAGCTTCTGTGATTTGGCTAAATAAAGATGAGAGAGCCCTTTCTCTTTGTTTCTTCCATTTAGAAGCCAGATGAATTAGTTTGTTCCTAAGGGTGCATTTCAGTGAACACCATAAAATGTATGTCTTATGCAAGGAAGGGGAACTGTATTTCATAAAATTTGTAATAAATACTTGTAATTGCTGAATATGCTCTTCTGCCTTTAGGAGTTGGTTATTAAGTTTCCAAGATCTATCTTTCTGAAAATTAGGTGAGAGGTCTATATGCAGGTGAGCAATGTTGTGATCAGAGAAAATTTTAGAAGAGTAAAAAGCTAGGGTAATTCCAGGGAGGTGATCTACACTCATTAGAAAATAGTCTATGTGAGAGAATGAATGGTGAGGGAGGGAATGGGAGGAGTATTCTTATTTGTCAGGGTTTAGTAGTCTCCATGGGTCTGTTAGGCCTAAGGTGTGCATTAATTCATGTAAAGTTTTCTATCTCATAGACAGGGATTGTCTTGCTTGACCCGACCTGTCAAGATGATTAGAAATAACCAGGTTTCAGTCACCTCCAAGAATAATTGGGAGTGAAGCTAATGATGCTCATAATGCTATCAGGTTTGCAAAAAAATTCTGGATTGTCTGTGTTAGGACCATAGATGGAGCTAAGATGACCTCAGTATGGCCCAGGAGTGCTCTCAAGATCGTGAAGCGACCCTCTGTATCTAAGAATTCTTGCAAAAGGTGAAATGGCACCCTATGGGCAATGAGAATACAGTTTCCCTCTTGCAAGAATTCAGGCTGGATCCAAAGACCTGGCCCATCCAGTTCCTACATAGATAGTGTTTTTTTTTATCATTTAACATTTTCTCACCTTCACCTGGCTAGCCCCCATCAGACCGATCCCCCCCAGCCCCATCCCTCAGAATTACCAGGGCTTACCTTAGGCCAGGCCCGGGAGCAGTGCCTGTGGAGACTCGGTCGCCATCCTGCTGCCAACAATGTTTTTCCCACCATTTTTCTCCCAAGGGCCCTGGGAGTGTGTATGCATGTGTGTGGAGGCATGCATCAGTCCCACAACCCAAGTAATGGCCTCTTTGCTCCCACCCCACTGGCTCCTCTCTTGGCCCGTGCTGTCCCCAGCCTCCACCAGGTGGCAGCCATCCCACTTCCCCAGACAGGAGAGCATGCCTGTTGGCAGCTCCATCCAGCTCCGCCCTCCCCCCGTTGTCGACCTCCGATGGCCCGGGCCCGGCGTGATGTGAGGTTAGGTATCCAGCACCTTAGCCCTTGGTGCCACCGGGCTGGCCCAAGATAGTGGGTTTGATTAGGGAGAAAAGCAATGTCTGTTTGAAGACTGTGCAGATGGAGTAAGACCTTCAGTTTTTTTGATAGAGTTTGGGCCCCCTTTATATTCCATGAGCACATATTAAACTCGGCCATATTAAGTTAAAGAGAGGCGTACAGAACCTTTAGATTAAGAGAAATCATCCCTTCCATTCTGAACTGTGAAAAGTTATCATCCCTTGTACATGTGGCAGTCCCTCCTCCCCCACCCAACCCGCCTGTCAGACCCTTTATTAATGCTAATAAAACAATTCCCATAATCCCAACACCAGATAGCCCAGATTCCCCCCCCAATGAACCCCACATTATTACACACTCCTAATATATGGTCAGAAGTCACGCAAAACTATTATTAATGGAGGTTCCCAACCCAACAGTAAATGCGTGTTTCTTGTGCAGTTACACACCCACCAGCACCCCATACCCCCAATTTTATCGAACAACCAAACAAGAAATATTAGTGATATGCTAGTAATAGCTGGAGTAACAATATAAATTTTAACATCAACCTTCAGACCACCCTATGCGTAGTTATTTAAAGATAATAATTTGCTAGGGTAGGTAGAAAACAGCAAAGCCTGTGAGGAAGGATAACTAGGCTAACAAAATTTTGCCTAGTGAAGCTAGGCACACTAGCTTTTCTGATGGGCCTCTTGCAACTCCCTCAGTGGGTGGGCTACTCCACCATCTGATTCCAGGCCCTGTAGAAAGACAGCAAACTGAGAGCCAGAGCACTGCACTTCTGAAGGCACAAGTTGTCCTGGTAAGGTATTGGAACTTCCTATTTTAACGACTAATACTGAGACCAAATTTAATATATTTACTCAGTATCACTTCTGAGGCAGCAGTGGCATACCTGTTATGGGAGTAAACAAGTTTTTCCAGTACTCTGCTCTAACTGTTCCACTCAACCCAGCATGCAGCCTTCACTCCTCCTCCTCCTCCTTCACCCCATCTCTAAAACACTAAGGAACACAGTATATTACAAAGAGTCAGTTCCAGCCAGCCCCCATGCCACAACACAGAGACCACCTTGGTCCGGGTCATGAATGTTTTGCTCCTGGTGAAGGATCATGGACAGCTATCTGTTCTGGTTCTCTTTGACCTGTCATCAGCATTTGATACTGTGGATTTTAAGGACTTAGTTGAGTGCCTGAGGTATTTTTGTGGATTGACTGGCACAGTGTTACACTGGTTCAGATCTCTCTTGGAAAAACGCAACCAGACCATGGTGTTGGGCAGTTTTCAATTTGCCCCTTCTCCAGTTGTGTGTAGCATCCCTCAGGGCTCTATACTCTCCTCATTGTTATTCACAGTGTACATGCCTCCACTGGGAGAAGTGATCTGAACATATGGCTTGAGTTTTCAGTGCTATGCAGATGACACTAAGCTTTACCTTTCATTTAGACCCAATCAGGGGATCCAATATGTGTGGTCGAGACCAAACACTGGATGAGTGAGAGCTGGCTGAGATTGAATCACAGCAAAACTGAGTTGCTTCTGGTGGACTCAGACTGATTGGTGTCTGCAGCAAAGCAAATCCTTGTTCTCTCTGTATGCGATGGGATATACTGCAAACTAAGGAGGAAGTTCACAATCTGGGGATACTTTTTGACAGCCAATTGGATCTTACATATTAGAATACTACTGTCATTAGAAGTGTTTTTTGCCACTTGAAAAATGTAACCAGATTGCATCCCTTCCTTGATCAAAGTGATCTGCGCACACTAGTGCAAGTTTTTGTTACCTCGCAAATTGACTACTGCAGTGCACTCTACTACAGCCTCCCAGCTACTCAGCTTCACTGCCTGCTCTAACTGCAGAATTTGGCAAACAGATTAACTGGTATATCCAGAGTCAATCATATTACTCCCACATTGCTGGAGTTGCATATGCTGCTGATTAGATGGTGCTGTGAATTTAAAATTCTGTGCTGGTTTACAAGACCATAAATGGACTGCCCCCCTCCTCTGCATTTGTGAACTACTGGCAACCTTCCAGAAGGATTACAGAGCACCATCCAATCTGTTCTCGGACATATTCTTTTTAATTTATTCATATCCAACATAAATCTTAACATCACATTTTCCCTAATAAGATTTGCAGATGATACTAAACTGGGTGGGCGAGTGAATTCAATCAACAAATATGCCACTATGGTACAAGACCTTAAGCTCATAGAATCCTGGGCAGTTACAAATAAATTGACTTTTAATACTGATAAATGTGTAGTCCTACATTTTGGAACAAATGCCCCACACTGGCAGTATACTATGAACAATACCAATTTAAAACAAGTGGCTAAAGAAAGAGATCTAGAAGTCATTATCAACAACCAACTTTTAGCAACTGATCATGTAAACAAGTTGCCCTTTCTGCAAACAGTATTTTAAATTGTGTGAAAAGATCATTTACTGGTAAAAATGAACAAATTATATTACCCTTATACAAATCCTATATACGCTCTCTCTTAGACAATTACTCCCCCTTCTGGAATCCATATCTAAAACAGGATGTGTTCTTGTTGGAAAAGATTCCGAAAAGAACCACCAAATTAATTCCAAGACTAGTGTACCTTAATTATGAGGAAAGGCTAGTGCTGACAAGTCTAGTCAGTTTGAAGGAGAGATGGAATGGGGAGAATTGCTTCAGTTATACAATATCTTACTCGAGGCATAGTTGAAGAAATCATGCAGCATCAAAAGTAACAATAGAACCCTAAAACTACGAAGCCACAATAAACAACTAATGGTTTCAAAGGCACAAACCACAAAAAGAGATAACTTTTTCACCATAAGATCAGTAAAAGCATGGACCAACTTTTCCAACATGTAGTAGATGCTCCTTAAATTGAAATATTTAAGTTAAGACTAGATAAATATCTTGGATGGAAATAAATATGCCCACGCAGTCATGGGAGACATACCCGATGGGCATAAGCGTCTTTATGTCTACATAAACTGAGTAAACTGAGTAACCAAAGTTCTTTGTGCATATATTGAGGGGCCTTTGTTAGTCCAAGCAGTAAGATTAAAATCTGCCAGGAACCAAGCATTTTCCATAGCTTCACCGAGATGCTTAAATATTGTCCCAAAATCCATCCATTCTGTCTCTTGAAGCACTCTGAACTCTGGAAAGGCACTATATAAACAAAGTTGCTATCCTATCCTCCTATTAAAGGGGGGCAGTCAAGACTAAAGGACCCATGCCTAAGTGTAAGGCTCATCCAAATGTACACTTTGTAAGCAAAAACATTTTGGTTTACCTACCTACTACACACACTAAACTGATGTTTCGATGTGGTGTCATACCTTTTTCAGAGTTCATTAGTTTGGGCTCACAACATCCCTTATATACTTGTAAGCAAAATACATAAGATCCAGTTGGGTGCCTCCATGTGGCATTGGTTAAAGTGGACCATGGGTGTGTCATTTGCAGTGGGAATAGATAAGGTCAGGGGTCAATCTTAACATTCATTTACTAGCCTGGGTACAAGTGCAGATTGCCATGGGCTAGTGCAGGATCTTTGTCACTTGCCTCGTTGGGCTAGTGCAGTTCCTCTGGTAGAAAGCTACAGTTTCATTTTCCATCTGTTGTACTGTGCGGCGCGCGTGCAGTCGCAAAGAAAAAAAAACACCAGTATGAAGCGCAGTTGAAGAAGTGAGACCGCAAAGAAGTAAAGCAAAAAAAAATGGGATTGGACAACTGACTGCGACAACAAAGTAGCCCCCCCAGTCAAACCGAACAACACCCCAGCAGCAGCATTCAGGACACAGCGTGGTTGGTAAAGTGAGACCACAAACTGTACATAATAAAAGACAAGCAGCTCAGTATTTAAGTCAAGACTCATGGTTGGGCGGCATTTGTGCCATTACGTTGGGTCAGAAATAAAGACAGACTGCTGAAGCTGAAATAAAGTTAGCTTAGCTAGTAATGCACTCCGACGTCATCTCTGCTGTTCCATTTGGTTTAGCCTTGCCCCTGTCACCCTATGCTGTGGTCACCATCTGAGAAGCTGCGAAGCAGCAGTGGCAGCAGATAATATGCATGAATGAGAAAATGGTCTCCTCCAAAAAAGAATTGTGACTGGAGCACCCCCCCACCCTAAAACTGAACAGTCAACACCTCACAGCATTTAGGAGTCAGGACATGGTGTGGTTGAAACAGTAAAATGCCTTGTCCTGACCCTGTCACCCTGTGGCAACCATCATTCTGAGAAGATGCTTCCAAAACTCTGAAGCAACAGCTGCAACAAATATGCGCCAGTGAGAAAATGGGCTCCTCCTTCCTAACTGTAACAGCTGGTCTCTGTCTCCACAGACAATGGTACAAGGACAGACCCCTGAGTCTGCCCCCCCAAAGTAAAACAGCATCACTAGATTCACCAGCATTCTCACCAGGGTGTAACTGGAACAGTGAGAGACCGCAGTGCCAATCAAACAAAAGACTAACAGACTACAACCCAGGAACACAGGGAGGTTAAACCAGCATTCTGACCTCCACTGTTTTTTCAGTCTTATCCCTGTGGTCTGTCTGAGCTGAGAGTGACTGTGATAATGATACAAGTGTGCCTGAGAGTGAGACACACCCCATGGCACCACACAATTCAGCAACATTTAAGGATCGTTTTACTTTCATATTAAGAACTTTAAGACAATGACATTAAGACACGGACTTCACCGAGTGTTTTATATATATATATATATATATATATATATATATGAAGTATTTTATTTCACAAACAAAGTTCATTTGCAATTTAGGTTTCAAATAAATTCAGACACATGCTTGATACATTTCAATTTTATTTACCTTTTAACAAATCACTGTGAACCATACTGACTGTGGGCTAGTACAAACTTCTGCGGGCTAGTGCAATCTCTGGTTCACTAGCCCGGTGGGCTAGTTGAAAAAAGAGTTAAGGTAGGCCCCTGGATAAGGTGCACTAGCCCAGGGTCAAAGCTGGCATCACAGTGTATGTGAAATAAAAAGAAGGAACAATCAACCCCTAAGCACTGTCATCTCCTCCAACAGGCACTGTGCACTTACTATAATTAAATTAGGTACACGCTTGTCTACGTTTCATCTGCCAAGGGCAGTGTTATTGTTTATCTGCTTGTTCATCTGCACCTGTAAAGACGTATATGTAACTGCTGGTTGATGTTTGTATGATTTACCTTCTTTCTATACTCCTTTTCCCCCGTCCCCCAAGTCACACTTGGAAATGAGCCTTGGCTATGTGCGCCTTTCCCAGTTGCCAATTTTCATATAACTAACTAAATAAATGAACAAATAAAGAAACCCTTTTTAAACTCCATACATGCACAGCAAACAAAAAAACATTTAGATGCAGTAAACGGACTGGCAAATAGATTAATCAAAAAATGGTCATCACTATATATCAGCTTATGGCATTACCGCCTTAGCAAAATGACACATTTATATATACAGTAGTAGATACTGACAGCTGCTTTCTAGTAGTGCTAACTCATTATCAGTTTAGAGCTGCAACATGGTCTCCACAAAACATGATCTCACAAAGAAAAATTGATGAGTTGTCAAGTCGTACAGTCAACACATTATTAGGAACTGTGGTGCAGCTAAATCCAAACAGATATACTGTACATACTCAAACAGTACAAGATAATTATACAGATCACTGCAAAGCATGCTCTATAGTATTGAACACACACAAAACGAATCTGGCTAAGTTACAGGAGGAAGAGGTGAGGGTGGGGGAGGGTGGTGGCAGAGAAGAGGGCAAGGAAAGGAGCTGGTGGGGCTGGGGAAGAGTAAAAATGAGAGCATAATGACTACCCATATCAGAGCAAAAAATGATAAATATAGCCAGTTAGACAGTCGTATACAAGTATTGACGAGAGGTGAGAGAAATAGTGTGAAAACATTGACCCCTAGAGATGAACTATTGCCTGACAATAGTTAGATAGCCCAAAGCCAAAGGCTGAGGACAATATGACTAATGAAGGGTAGTAATTCACCCCAAAGGGTCTATATTTTCCCACTATATCCCAACACAACTGTGGCCAATATCTGTTTTGTTAAACCTTGCTCAAGTGAGTATTTCAACAGAAATAATTGAAACAAATTAGTCATTTCTAACAAGCTGTTGCCTGGCTCTAAGGGAGGCAGTATAGCATAGAGGTTAGAGTAACAACTACATCTAGCAGATTTGGATTTGAGTCCCACAACCTCCACTTGCATACTGTGTGACCCTGAACAAGTCACTTAACCTTTCCAGCGCTCCTGGGTTGCCGCTGAAAACAGGTGGTTGTGGTTAATGGACCTTACTCCATTACCAAATAATTAAATAAATAGTGAATTATTGCCCAGTTCTAATAAACTATTGCCTGGTTCTTTGTTTTGAACTGGGCATTAGTTCAGAAAACTTTGTGTGTCATGTGACTGTCTCTGGTCCAGTCAGAGACCAGGACTTTTTTTCTAAGGTTTAATAATGTACTTTATGTACAGACTAGACAGGATACTTACAGCTGAAAAAAAATCCAACACTGTTGTTCCCTGAAGAAACATCAGAGAAAACATGGTCTTTGAAAAACATAATAACTAGTGTAAAATTAAAGCAAACAAGTAATTTTGGCGTTGTTTGGAGTGAGAGGGAGCACAAATTAAAAGCCTACTAACAGATAGAAGTACTGCTAAAAGGATACAAGTTTTTTATTCTCGGGCTAAACTTTTAACCAGGAGCCCTGTCTCCTAGCAACACTAGGTAACAGGAAGAGAGCGCGGTAGTGTCTGACAGCTTGAGTCAGAACTACAGTTGCGCTATAACCTTTTACTTTTTAATTCTGGACACTTTGATGCAGTGCCTGTGCCTCATATGAGAGGTGGACGCACGGAGCAACAAATAAAACAGTGGGATTGTAAATTTTAGTGTTTCTTACTGCACAACCCCAACAGATACTTCTGGGGCATATCAACATTCAAAAATGCCACTGCTGTGAGCAGGGTGAGCATAGAGCAGGGTGCACGTCACCGTGCGCGGAGACACACGCAGAGACACGCGCATCGGTGCATGTCTGCTGTGTCTGCTGTGACACTGGGATGGGGACAAACCAATATTGAACAAAGGTGGGACGGAGATAAGAGATGAAACAGTGTACTACATGCGGTATGTATGAATGTGGGGGAGGAAGTTCAGGGGTATATATGTGAAAATTGTATCTTAATTGAAGTGCTGCAGGCAGAGATTACCTCCCTGCAAATCAGGGTTAGAATACAAGCTGAAATCTCAGCTTTAGAACAATTTATTGATACAGTTGGGACTGACCTTCATGCAGCACAACAGACATCATTAGTAGATACCAGTCCACTTAAAACAAACTTGGCAAATAGGGACAATGACATAAATGAATGGTGCATAGTACAGGGGAAATCAAGGGAAAAGAAGGGCAGAAGGAATATAGGAGGCTGTTCTAATATGCTGACCCCAAATAGATACCAAGCCCTCGTTACCAAGTATGATTTATACAAAGTGGAGGAGCCCATAACATCAAAAATGGTAACTAGAAATGGTACAGATTCCCATGACCTTCCCCACCCTCACCCTGACATACCATTAAATGGAAATTGCAATCAGAATACCCATGCCCCTTCCCATCCTGATATATCCATGCAAGAAAAAATAGAAGAACTAAGGGATGTTTTAGTAATTGGTGATTCCATGATAAAGTACACAGATCAGGTACTATGCAAAAATAGGAGGGAATACACAACAGTATCTGCTTTGCCTGGGGCAGGGATTGGGGACATACAAAATCTACTCCCAGGGTTACTTGAGAATACAAAAGCACCATTGACAGTATTGCATGTAGGTGTCAATGATGTTGGTAAAAAAAAGCTCACTGAGATCCAACATGACTTCGAGAGTGTGGGGGTAAAATTAAAAAATAAAGGATGTGACCTAATAGTTTCAGGAATTCTACCAGTCCCTAGGGCAGGAAAAAGAAAGTTGGACTGTATAAAAAGTTTAAATGGATGGCTGAAAAGGTGGTGCAATAGAGAGGGGCATATTTTTATGGATCACTGGGAGGATTTCCAGGACCATCATTATTTTTCACAGGATGGGCTACACCTTACTAGATATGGGAAAAGGGTTTTTTCATCCAAAATCAAACTGCTTATCGAACAAACTTTAAACTGAATACCGGGGGGATATAGGGCCTACAAACGGTAACGTACTACACAAATAGGAGCTTACATGGAATTGCCTAGTCCTTAATGCTAGAAGTCTCACAAATAAAATGGAGGAGTTAAGATGGAAATTACATAATGATAAAATACATATATGTGCCATTACGGAGACATGGTGGAGGACAGATGATACCTGGGATAAACAAATCCCAGGCTATACTCTATATAATAAGGATAGGTTTCATAAAAAAGGTGGCGGAGTGGCATTATATGTATGTAATGATTTAACATCGGAGAGTGTAGAGTGCTCCATGTGGGAACAGATTGACATCTTGTGGGCTAAAATTATTTCCCCACGATCATCCAAGATTAATATAGCTGTGGTCTATAGACCACCGGCTAGTAGTCCAGAAAATGACAATCAAATATTGGATTTTGTTAAATGTGTGAACCAGGAAGACAGTGTTATCTTACTGGGAGATTTCAATCTTCCAGGTATAAACTGGAATACATTGCAGACTAATTCCCAGGCCGAGGCTAAATTCCTCGAGACATTTATGGTAGTTGGGCTAGAGCAGTTAGTAAATGAAAATATTAGGGGCAGCCATATCTTGGATTTAGTCTTAACCAACTTGACTGATAATATTGAAAATTATAGGGTTGATGTACCTCTGGGAAATAGTGACCATTCAATGGTCAGCTTTGAATATAAGAAGGGTTACCGTAGTATTAGTGGAAGTACAGTATTGTATGATTTCAATAAGGTGGATTACTGTACTTTAAATACTGAACTAGAAAACTGGAACTGGAGTCTGGAATTAAGTAATCATACACTTCACGAAATGTGGGATATATTTAGTACAAAATTAAATGCGTTGCTTTATAAGTACATCCCAACTAGTAAGAAATATCACAAAACCAGGGATTCCCTTCCACCATGGATGACAGCATCAATCAAAAAGCAAATCAAGAAAAAAAATAAGGCATATGTTAGGGCCAAACATTGTGGTAAACCTAAATCTTGGGAGATCTATAAACACCAATTAAAAAGGGTAAAAGCAGCTATTGCTAAGGCAAAAAGGAAATATGAGCTTAACTTAGCTACAAAAAATGCAGGATAATTATAAAAGTTTTTATGCTTATATCAATAATAAAAAAGGACAAGGACGTACAGTTGGTGCATTAAAAGATGATGTTGGTAAACTAATAACAGACAACAAGGACATGGCTGATATGTTTAATACATATTTCTCATCAGTATTTAATGTAGGAAATACGTCTATGGTGCAGAATCAACCACCTAGGGAGTCATCAGATCTAATAATAGAGGTTGAAGAAGTCAGAACTAGACTAAGAAATCTAAATCCAAATAAGGCTTATGGACCTGATGGTTTACATTCAAGACTATTGAGGGAATTGGCAGATAATCTGGCAGGGCCTGTAACATTGATTTTTCCAAAATCCCTGGAAACTGCCCAAATTATTGAGGCTTGGAGACAGGCAATAGTGATCCCAACTCACAAAAAGGCTTCCAGGCAAAGTGTGGGAAATTATAGGCCAATAAGTTTGACATCTACCCTTGGGAAAATTTTGGAGGGAATTATTAAGGATTTTGTTATGGATCATGTAGAATTAGCCGGGTTTAGGGATGTGACACAGCATGGATTTACCAAGGGACGCTCATGCCAAATTAATCTAATCGAGTTTTATGGGAAAATAAGTAAAACACTTGATGAGGGAGGTTCTGTGGATATGATATTCCTGGACTTTGTGAAGGCATTCGATAAAGTCCCACATGAACAACTAATACAAACTATTTTTAAACTGGGAATAAGCCATAAACTGGTATATTGGATAAAGGATTGGCTGAGGGAGCAGAAACAGAGGGTATGTGTCCTTGGGGAATCATCTGAATGGACCCCAGTTATGAGTGGGGTCCCTCAGGGATCTGTTCTGGGACCAAGCCTGTTTAATCTTTATATTTCTACTATGCAGGTTACAACTATTATTTTTGGTTGTCCAAATTTGCGGACAACACACGCATAGGTTTTCCAGTAAATAGTCAGATGGATGCACTAAAACTGCAGAAGGCCCTTGCAGAATTGGAGGTGTGGGCTATAGAGAATATGGCATCCTTTAATATTGACAAATGTACGGTAATGCACTTGGGGAAAAAAATCCAGAGGTGGATTATTTTTTGGATGGCCAGCTACTTAGGGTAGTAAAGGAAGAAAGAGATCTGGGCATCATGGTTAGCGATGACCTCAAACCCCATTTGCATTGTAATCAGGTGGTCAAGAGATCAAATAACATCTTAAACTGTATACATAGACATATTAAAAGTAGGAAAAAGGAGGTTTTGCTTCCTCTTTATACCTCCCTGGTGCGCCCTCATGCCGGAGTACTGTTCACAGTTTTGGGCCCCAGAATATAAGCAAGATATAGATGCGCTGGAGAGGGTCCAGCGCAGAGCTACAAAAAGAATCAGGGAGGTACAGAGTGTTAATTATGGGGAAAGATTGAGGAATCTGGACCTTTATTCTTTGGAGTATCGAAGGTTGAGAGGCGATATGTGTCTTATTTACCAAGCACTATCGGATAAGGAGCTTTGGAAACAACTAGGATTAACTCTGAGACACCAGTCTCATAATACGTGAGCCCATCATTTACAACTTAATATGGAAAAATTTAATACAGAGGCAAGAAGGTATTGGTTTTCATTAAGAGTTGTTAAAATTTGGAATGCATTACCAGCTGGGATGGTGGGTAGTCGAACTATGTTAGCTTTCAAGCAGTCACTTGATTATTATCTGAAGAGTAAAAATATAGAAGGGTACTAATTTATATTACAAAATACAGTAAAGTACTAGTATGGCGAGCTAAATGGACTTCTGTCTTTAAAGAGCTCAGGACAACCTATGAAACTACACACAGAGAGATTGGAGAATCTGAATATGTACATGATTCAGATGAGGTGGAGAGGGGATATGATCCTAGTCTATCATGCCATCAGTTGAAGCAGTACTGAAATGATGAGTTGCTTAATGTAAAACAGCAGCAACACACGGGAAGATCACAGATGTAGTAGACACGAAGCCTCACAGAAAGCACCATCCTAGCTCCAGAACTATGTTTTTCATTAAATAACATTATATGTAACTTACATATACATGTAAGTTATATTACAGATCAAATTAAACAACTGCCTGTAGTATTGGTGAACATTTGATGACAGTAAATCAAGTTCCATGTGGAAATGCTGAACCCGGATCTCTCAGAAACACAACACTCTAACCCAGAATGCTTACATACCTCTTTGTCCATGATAGCTGCCCAATACCAGGTGACCACTTCTCATAGAAACATAGAATTTGTCAGCAGAGAAGGACTGCTTAGCCTGCCTAGTCTGCTAATTTTTTTCTGCCTATACTCTCACTGCAGATCCTACCTCTCAGATAAAGAAAGAGTGGTCCGTCCAAGAGCAGCTAAAAGGCAGGCCCCTTGTGATGTAAGCTGTAAACCCAAGCTGAGTAAAGGTAAACTGAACTGGAGCAATGCCATGAAGGAGGAGACTGCATCAAAAAAATGCAGCTGTAACCACGGTAGTAGTGCAAGAGAATGCTGCTGCAACACTCGGAGTAGCAGACTTGTCTGACTTATTGGCAAGTTTGAAAGCACCCCCCCACTCCTAAATCCTCTAACTTAGCCCATCACAGATCCTATCTGACCTGCTGATGAGCAGCAAAGTTGTAAAGTGGCACAACCAGTATGGGAGAGAAAACAAGATATTCCCCTGAGAAAGATATCAAAGTAGGGCTGGGTGTCTTATCAGTGGACATGCTGAACAAGGGGAGAGAAACCAAGAAACTCTCACTACGGGCAGTTACTGATTTGAAATTATCCCTGGTTTGTAAAGTTTCTGAGCATGCACAAGTCTCTCATAATACTGCACTGGAAGCACCGCAGGGAATTCAGACAGTCTCCCTCACAAATGCCCTAAACATGCCGGCCCTTTGGCACAGCGATAAAGCTTCCACCTGTGACACCGGCATCTCAGGTTCAAAAACGGACTTGAAAGTCAGAGGGGTGGCTTGAGGGAGAAGGATCATATATCATAGGGACTGCTTTCCTTCCCCAGGTGGACGGAGGGTGGTTGAGGGCCTGGCGGATGACTGATCTCTGGCAGAGGCTGGGGGGATAGCTGCCAGCATCTGCATTGTGGCTGGAGACAAGACAGACATCAGTGTATGCACCCGTCTTGTCAATACATGTCCTGCCTCCCAGGGTGCAAATGCAGAAAACTGGGCCAAGTAGGATGCCACCCACCTTGCACTTTGGGACCTACACCACTGCCCATGGCACCACTGGAGACGAATCCTGGTGTCCAACAGGAGGATGAGCCCCCCTCCCAAAGACGCCACCCTAGGGGGCAAGCCAGGGGGTAATCCCAGATGGAAGCATCCCAGGGCTGTATACTGGCATCTGATGGGTGGTCGGGCTCCTGCCCATGGCCTTGCTCTGAGGGGCAAGCCAGAGCATATCTATGGCTTGGGTAAGTCTACTGGGGTGAATGATGGAGCCGGGCTGATGGGGTACAGTTCTTGAAGGAGAGGAAAAAGAACAAATTAAAAAAAAAATGTCCTAAATACTACAGACCCACTTTTGGAGGTGCTGGTAAATAATAAAAGTGAGTTTTTTATCAGTAGAAAAGGAAATGGAGCATGCATTCTTAAAATATACAAAAATATTAATAGTGAAGCCTCAGCAAATACTGTGGCAACAATTTGTGAAGTTAGGTGAAGAGAATAAAAGAAAAAACCCTCAATCAGCTTCTGAACTTTCTTTTTTGGACTCTCAAGCAAATACTCCAAATAGGCAAGTAATTTATAACATTTTATTGCCTAAGGTAGCATAGTACAACAATTTCAAAATAATTCTGCTGAACAATCAGCAAATCTTTGGTGGGACAACTTCCTGCTGAAACTTTTCTAACTGGTAACAATGAAGAGAAGGAGTTAAAAAGTCAATCATGCTTTAAAGAGATAATTAACAATAGAGAACAAAATAAAGCAGAATGGAATGAACAAGATTTTTCACTTGCAAGCACGATATTGAAACAGTAATAGTCTGCCGGTACTGGGAAAAATATTAAAGAAGTGCCATCTAAAAAGTGCCACAAAGTAAAATGAAGTTTAGAGAAAGAAAAGCAAGTCAGTCAGAAAAATCTGAATCTGGCACTGACTTAGAAATTGGAGAAGAAAAAATGATGAAATGCCTGACTGGGCGAAAACATTTCTGGGTGAAATCATGAGTATTAAAAGAGAAATTAACCCTTTAAAAAAGATAAAAGAACACATGAATACGTTAAAGGGCAGAGATGAAAAATATTAACTTAAATATTGCTAAAATTAGCTGGCCCACTGACACAAGCAGTAGCGCTACTACTTGTGGAGCAGATGACACAGGTTCGGGAAAGGACCCAGAGCATCGTAGACTCAACTGAAGGGAGGAGGACAGAGTGTCTGATGAACAGTTCTTCTCCTCTGGGGGGGGGATACAAGAGTCAGAAACATTCACACCCCTAGCAGTGGCTAGGAGCAATATGCCACAGCAGGCATGAGTGTACACTGGGGTTGGTGGTGTGTCGGATGTTGTTATGTCAAGATGCAACATCATTGCATGACCACTATGCTAAAGTGGAACTCTACAAGAAAAAAACCCTATGGCAGTGCACCATGAAGCCAGGATCTGCTGCCACTCAACCATTCCTCCCAGTTGTCTGCCTCTTGGATTTGCATCACAGTCATAGAAACATAGATACTGACGGCAGGCAGGTAAGGACCACTTGACCCACCGAGTCTACCCATTTTCCCTATCTACTGTAACACTGCAGACCCTACTTGATCTCTGGCTTTACCCCCTCCTTACCTACATTTTTATTTTATTTATTTATTGGAATTTCAGAAACAACCTTTGAGTAAGAACTCAAATACAGACATAATTGAATTCACAGTACTAATACAGACATAGTTGAAATATCAGTACATAACTGAATTCACAGTACATATACAGACATAGTTGAAATATCAGTATGTAACTGAATTCACAGTACAATACAGACATAGTTGAATTATCAATATAGAAAGTAGCAAAAACATAGAAAACAGCTAAGAGTTTCTTATGAGTTTCATTAAGGGTTTAATACTAAGTGCTGTATGGCATAAGGAAGTATATGAGAGAGAGGAAAATGTAGGATAGGGAGAGAGTGGTTAGTTAATGGAGTGTGGGGATAGAGCAGCCCAGGAAGAGCATTGTCACATAGCATTGCAGCTTTTGAGCTGAGGAGCTGGGGATAGTGTATGTGAGAGTGTGTGGTAAGGTGAGAGAAGGTGATTAGAGAGAGAGAGAGAGAGAGAGGGGAGGGGGAGAGACAATGAGGTGGGGGGAGAGAGAGGGGAAGGAGGGAGAGACCAAGAGAGGAAGGGGGGATATTGTGAGAGTGTAGATTGATGGAGAAAAGGGGAGTGGGAGGGGAGGTGAAGGGATGGTGGAGATAATGAGAGAGAGGGGCATTGAGGCACGACACAAACGAGAGAGCGCAACCACTAGCAGAATAAGAGCTATGGAGCATGAGGTGCCAGAGTCTGGGGGGCAGGGGAAGGGAGTGGAGAGGGGTGGCCCATGTGAGTGAGTCCATGAGTAGTTGCTGGTAGGCAAGGTTGGTGCAGGCTCTGGAGACCCACTCTGAACAGTTTAGGTTACCCTAGCTAAGTTTCCCTTATGCCTGTCCCATGCATTCTTGAAGTCCGTTACCATTTTTGCACCCATCACCTCTGCTATGAGGCTGTTCCAGGCATCCACCACTCTTTTTGTGAAGAAGTACTTCCTTACATCTGTCATGAGCCTTCCCCCCTCCAGCTTCATAGCATGTGTCCTTGTTCTTGAGCATCTTTTCCTCTAAAAAATACTTCCCTCTTAAACCTTATTTATACCTGTGAGGTATTTAAAAGTTTGTATTATGACCCCTCCTTCCTCTTTTCCTCCAGGGTGTATGTTTGAGGTCCTTTAGTCTCTCCTCATAGAGCTTGTGATGCAGACCCTGCACCATTTTGGTTACTCTCCTCTGGACCACCTCTACCTTGTCTATGTCATTCCAGAGATGTGGTCTCCAGAACTGGACACATTACTCCAGTTGAGGTCTCTCCAGTGATCTATACAGTGGTAACATCACATTTCTCTTTCTGCTGGTGATACCCCTCTCTATGAAGCCTAGCATCCCACTGGCTTTCCCCACCACCTTGTCACAGTGTCTAGCCACCTTAGGTTATCAGATATAATTACCCCCAGGTCCCTTTCCTGTTTGGTGATGGCTAATACCACTCCCCCCATTTTGTACTCTGCCCCTGGGTTTCAGTGCCCCAAGTGCATGATTTTGCACTTCTTCACATTGAAACTTAGTTGCTACACCCTTGACCACTTCTCTAGCTTTCTTTGATCGCTGTTCATTTTTTCAACCCCCCAAAGGGGAGCCAGGGGGAGCACCACCATGGGGGGCAAGCCACAGTCTCCCAGATGGTGGGGCAGTCCCGGGGGTTGGGTAGTAAACCTAAATGGTGTCCACCAATGGCTGATATGGGGTATATCCTTGCTTCTATTGGAGTATAAAGAGAATTGAAAAAAAGATATTGCTGAAACTAATAAAAGAATACAGCAAGCAGACACAGGAATTTCTAACCTAGAAGCAACACAGCAATTCAATCAAATAATGGCTAATATATTGAACATTTTAGTTATAAACACAGTATGCAGCATTATGCATGCTTCCAGGGTTGGGCTCATCAGGGTCTACCCCACACCACCAGCAACATTTGGTGCAATACCACAAGAGCTTATGGTGCCAGGAGCCTCATGGAGCCGTACACAGCATCAGCTGAGACACTACCTATGGCACCATTCCTTAGGCCCCTGAGGGCAGGGTTGGTGTTGCCACAGCTGCATGCTGTGCTGTCTGCTCTGTGACCTCACTCCCTCTACTATTCCCCCTAGTGAGGATGGTGTGGAGGGAAATGAGTCAGAACCAGACCTCATTATCTCAGATGGTGGGGGATTGTCACAAACCCACTCCTGGGGGCCAGGTCCACTGAGCTCACAGTGTCCACCCCTAAGTGCAATCTGTGATGCGGGGAACAGGAATATACTCTGTGTCCTTCTAGAGTGCTCATCAAGTTCATGACTGAACACCCGCCATGAGGTCCCAGGGCTCCCTCTCTATTCTGGGTAAGGGCAAAATACAGTCTCAAGTCTGTAGCCAGGTGAGAACGGTCCTCAGTTGCTGTATTGGGGGGGGGGAGAAGACCCAGGCATTATGAGCTCTTCAGGATTTTCCCTCATGAACCTGATTGTGTCCTCTCTCACAAGGGTGTGCAGCACTTAGTTCCCACTTACAGACTCCTCTGGAAAACTGTGTATTCTCCCCTACTTAAGGCACCCAGATATTCCCTTTTCAGGATCCTAGACTTGGTAGCAAATGAAGATACCTTGCACTAACCAGGTTGGTCTCAGAACTGAATAAACCTTTTTACCTTTTACACACACAAAATCACTCAAAAGCAGTTTTAAAAGCAAAATATTTTTACTAAATCTAAATGACGGTCATACAAACTTTACAAACAAAAGATTAGAAATGTGGTTACAGAATAACAAAAATAAAGGTGGAAATATTCATGCAAAAGCTCACTGTAGAAATTTTAACTGTCTATTTTCTATCTTGTTTGTGGGAAATCAGAAGTCCAGAAAACAAATGAAGTTTGCAAAAGTTTCAGTCCTTCTGTAGTATTCACTGGTTCTTAGTCTTTCTCTGTGGCAGTCTTGCTTGGTATGTGACAGGTAGAGTGTCCCATTAAAAGTGTTCCACATGCCCTACTCTGAGGGTTTTAAATACCTTTTGGTCCATGCAGTCTGTAACTCTTTGGTGGCCTTTATCTTTTTAGGCCAGCAGGGGTCTCTCTTGCTCTGTGCAAGATTTTTAAGTGAACCCTACTATTTATTAGTTAGATTCTATTATAGTTCCAATATTCCTTGATCTTATCTCTTCCTTCCTGACTTCTAAATGGAGATGAATTATAACACCTGAAGTGTATTCACACTAGACTTCCAGTGTAGATATCCCTCTCCTGCCTGACACCTCATAAAATGAAATTATACCAGGACAGTTCCTGGAACCTAAAGCACTTTTGCTTTGAAGTGTAAGGGTTTATGATAGGAGGATGTTTTTCTATCCCCTGACCATTTATGACTCTCTTCCTTTGGTCAGCTACCCCAAGCCTTTGACATGCAATTTTCAAGTTCCTGTCAGCAGCCTGTTCTCAAGTCACAGAGGAATGTCAAATATTTTACAAGACCTTCCCTCTTTCCTGTGACCTTTTCAGTAACACTGGGCATTCTTTCAGCAACCCTTAGTTCTGGCCTGTTTGGAACTTTGAAGCATAGCCAAGTTCCTCTGCATGTAACCCTTTTAAAGCATAAACAAAAATCACAGAAAAAAATGTAACAGTAATATATCTGCAGTTATTATTATTTCTGCAGTGGCCAAATTGCCACATCACTCCATTCTTAGACTGAATTTATGGGAACATGCCCCTATAATATGGTAGAGTTTCCATAATTGTGTTTACTGGTCTAACTGGCAAGATAGGCCATCCGTGTTTGCATTGGCTGACCCAGCCCTGTTGGTGATTGTCATGTTGTAGGCCTGCAGGGCAATACTTCACCGGAGTAGGCATCCATTTGTTTTGCCCATCTGATTTAACCACACTGGGGGTTGCGATCGGTCTGTACCTCAAAGCGTCTCCCATAGAGGTACGGCTCTAATTTCTTCAGGGCATTCCTTTTCAACCATGGAGTATGCCTGCTCCAGGGAAAGTAACTTCTTCCTAAGGTACACTATTGGGTGGTCTTTTCCCTGATTAGATGTCTGACTGAGGACTGCTCCAATCCCTACATCCGAGGTATCTGTCTGGACTACAAATTGTTTAGTGTAATCTGGACTGACCAACACAGGGCACTGCACTGTGCCTCATTCAGCTATGCAAAGGCTCATTCACAGGCTGTCTCCCCGTTTACCCTTTTGGGCTGTCTTTTCTTTAGCAAGCCAGATAAGGGAGCCACCAGGGTACTGTAATTGGGCACAAATTTTTGGTAGCACCCTGAGGCCCCAAGGAAGCTCCTAACCTGTTTCTGGGTTTTCAGTGTGGGCCATGCCTCTATCATATCAGTCTTTGCTTGATTAGGATGAAGCTGCCCCCACCCCACTACATCATCGAGGTATGCTACCTCCACCATAACTGCCCAGCACTTTTCAGCCTTGACAGTGAGCTCTGCCCTCTGTATCCTGCCCAACACTTCCTTCAGGTGGGACAGGTGTTCCTTTCAGGTGGAACTGAAGATGGCAATATAATCCAGATAAGCTACTGCATACTTTTTAGTACCATGTAACACCTGGTAGACCAACCTTTGGAAGGTGGCAGAGGCGTTCTTCATTCCAAAAGGCATTACCCAGAATTCGAATAATCACATTGGAGTGATGAAGGCTGACCATTCTCTACATCTGGCAGTCAACTCCACCTGCCAGTACCCTTTCGTCAAGTCAGTTGTGGTAAGGTATGGTGCCCCTCCCAACTTGTCCAGTAGTTCATCTGTCCATGGTATTGGCTGAGCGTCAGACTTCATGACTGCGTTGAGTCCACAATAGTCTACACAAAAGTGAGTAGAGCCATCCGGCTTGGGTACGAGGATTACAGGTGAGGCCCAGTGACTGTGGGATTTCTAGATTACCCCTAAATCCAGAATTTCCTCCACCTTCCTCCTAATGTCCTTTAGGATGGCCTCAGACACCCAGCATGCTGTCTGCCGTATTGGCATTTGTGTCCCCATGTCTACATCATGTGTCGCTAAGAGGGTTCGTTTGGGCTTGGCCAGAAACAAAGGGTCAAAGTCCTCCAAAACCACCCTCACTTTCTGAGACTGTTCCAGGGTCAACTAGAGTGACAGTTTGATTGCCTCCACAGATGACTCCCGCTTGCTTTCCTCAAGGAAGTCCAGTAGGAATCTTCCTCATCTGTCCCCTTCCCAGGACTACACACTGCAAATACCATGTCAGCCCTATTTGTATATGGTTTAAACATGTTTACATGGTACATCCTATGGGTATGTCTCCTGTTAGGAGGTTTCACAATATAGTTTACGTCATTGACCTGTCAGACTGCCTTATATGGTCCCACCCACTCGGCCTGCAGCTTGTCCTTCCAGACCAGAATTAGGACCATGACTTCCTGACCTGTACTGTATGAGCAGGCTCTGGCTTTGCTGTCATACCAGACTTCTTGCTTATGTTGGGCAGCTTGGCAGGTTGCTTTGGGCTACTCTCATAAGCTCCTTCAGCTTCTCCCTAAACCTAAGGACATATTCCATTATGGGAGTTCCCTGAGTAGCGTGCTTGCCTTCCCAGTCCTCCTGGATCAAGTCTAGGGACCCACACACCCTATGACCGTATAAAGAGTTTGAAGTGGGAAAACCTTGTTGACTCTTGGGGCACCTTCCTGTATGTGAACAACAAGTGGGGAAGATATTTCTCCCAGTCCCTCCCATGCTCTTCAGCAAATGCTTGGATCATCGATTTTAGGGTACCATTAAACCTTTCCACTATCCCATTGGCTTGTGGGTAATAAGGTGTCGTGTATTTCTGCACCACCCCACACTTCTCTCACAAACTCTTCATCATGTCTGACATGAAGCTACCCTCTTGAGCAGAGATAACCTCCTGCAGAAACCCGACATGGGAGAAAATCCCTAGCAAGGAGTCTGCCACTTTGTCTGCCCTATGTGAGGAAAGGGCAACCACCTCTGGGAATCGGGTGGCATAATCTTCCACCGTCAGGATAAACATTTTCCCAGAGGAACTTGGGGCATTCTATGGTTCCACAATATCCATTTCTACCCTCTGGAATGGCTCCACCACAATGGGCAAGGGAATTAGGGAAGCTATGGTTTTACTACTTGTCTTCCCTATTTGTTGGCACCGGTGACAAGACCTGCAATATTCTTTCACATGCTGGGTGAAGTTGGGCCAATAAAAATTCTGGGCCAGTTCCTGCATGGTGCATGCAATGCCCAGATGTCCGGACATGGAGTTGTCATGAGAGAC
Source organism: Neoceratodus forsteri (assembly GCA_016271365.2). Lineage (NCBI taxonomy): Eukaryota > Metazoa > Chordata > Ceratodontiformes > Ceratodontidae > Neoceratodus > Neoceratodus forsteri. The sequence continues at coordinate 184,720,043 of CM057459.1, read as the reverse complement.
CATGAGTAGTCACTCACAATACCCCTTGGGAATGACAAGCTGCCTTCCCATCACCCCTCCCTCCCTCCTCATGTCCTGTGTATACAACAGTCCGTTGTTCCAAAATACCTTATGTGTCACATTACCTCCCTGTGTCCCATCAGATTCTACACAAGCCTTCAGCCTCTCCAAACTAGGGTCAGTCCTCTAAGCAGCTGCACAAGCTACACATTTTCCCAAAGCCTGGGGATTGTCCCCTTCAGTCCCCACATCTCTAGCATCAGGGCATTCAGAGTCACTGCCATCCCTAACCTTCTGACTAAGTGCTACCCCTCCCTCCTCAGAGTAACCTTCTGTAGCTGTTTTGTGAATGGCTACATGGGGAAGTCCTACTGCCCTTTCACTACTCTCCATGTCAGGAGACACAAGCTGGGGAACCAGCCTCCTATCTTTTTCCACAGGGGCTTCTGTGGGGATCAGAGAAATACAAGGGGCCTTAGCTGTCTAACTGTGGGTAACTGCACACACCACCCCCTGCTGTAGATTATTCCCTATAATCACATCCAGGGTGAGGTTGTTGACCACTGCCACTTTCTACACCCTCTCTCCTGTCTCACCACAGTCCAGGAGAACACTAGCTAGTGGCAGGGTTTTCTCCTTCCCAGTGAATCCCCTCACCTTTACAAACTTATTTTTTTATAAGCAGTTTAGGCCCAACCAGATCCCCTTTCACCAGAGTAAAAGACACCCCCGTGTCTCTTAACCCATAGATTTGCACCCCATTTACAGTAACCGGGTGTATGTGCTCCCTCATGTTTACAGGCATGCTTTCAGGGATACACAGTGCACCCAACTTTGTTTGAGCACCACTTTGTCCACTCTGTGCCTCTTTAGGACAATGTCTAGCAATGTTCACTGGCTGTTTACAAAACCAACAGTCATAATTTCTTTTATCTGAGAAATTGCTGTTTGGTAACTTGGGGCTTCCCCCTTTCGGCAGAGGTAGTGAGGGTTTTAGTTGCCTTGAAGGTGCGCTTTTCCCTTTCTGCCCTGCCATGCCTGCACCACTTCTTGTCAGAGCATGCCTGCTTCTGGTATAGCAATCCGAGAGTTCAGCAGCTTGCTGTGTTGTTTTTGGATCTCAGTCCTCTAGCCAGGTTTTCAACTCTACTGGGCAAGCCCAAAAGAACTGCTCTAAAAGTACAACTTTCTCAATTTTCCCCACACTTTGCTTCCACCCCCTCCCACCAACATTTTAAAAACTGACGTTGGTTTGTGAAGAGTTCCTCAAAGCTCATGTCAGGGCTTTTTCGTAGTTTCCAGAATTTGACCCTGTAGGCCTCAGGAGTCAGTTCATACTTTTTAAGTAGAACAGTTTTAGGTTTCTCATAGTCTTGGTTATCATTATTGTCCATTTGGCCTAGTGCCTCACACCCTTTACCAGTAAGCAGCAAGGATAGCTAGACGTCTCAGGACTCCCTGGGTATTTTGGTCTTGATGCAGACCTTTTTAAATGAATTCCAAAATGCATCCATATCCTCCCCCTCTTTAAATTCAGCTGTTAATTTGGAATTTAACTTATACCCCAACCCTGGAGTTTCAGGTTCACCCCTGCCACTTATCTCATCTGGCGCTTCTCATTGGAGTCTTAGGTTCTCCAGTTCAGACTCTCTCTGGTGCTGCTTTTCTTCTTCCTTGGTCTGCCTCAGGCACTGCTTTTCCTCTGCCTCTCTCTGAAGCTGCCTTTCTTGCATGGCAAATTCCCTCTGATGCTGTCTTTCTTGCATCTCCAGTTTCCTCATCTCCAACTTCAGCCTGATCTCTCCCAGCTCCAGCTCTGTGGGGACCTTCCCCTAGTACTGTGGCTCTGAGTTCCCTCTGGTCTCACTGTCCTCTGCCCTGGGACTGGACACTGTGACATCCCTTGGCACCCCCATGCCCAAGGTCTGGTCCCTTTCAGTCACATGCTGTTACTCGAGGCTCGGGGTGACCGTTTGCTCATTGGCTGCCACAAGAGCCTCCACGAGGTTCTTTTTGGTTCGCCCCTCATACTGCATTCCTCTTTCCTGAGACAACTGCCTTAGATGTTCTGCAGTGTATTCATTGTAGCTGGAAGCTATCTTCTTCCCTAACTACTGCTACACTTACACTGAAAAAAAAAACAGGGTAGGGGACTTTATACTGTTACCAAACAGTTTTTTTTTCCAAATATCTTCCCTGTTTGTGTATGTATTGTTTTCAGTCTATCAACCTGATACACTGGCCTCAAATCCAACCTCAATGCCTGTGCCACCAATATCTCTTGGATCCCACAACTGAGCACCAGATCTGTCATGAACCCACTCCTGGGGGCCAGGTCCACTGAGCTCACAATGCCCACCCGTAAGTGCAATCTGTGACAAGGAGGAACTGGAATGCCCTCCAAGTGTCCTTCTAGAGTGCTCGCAGAGTTCACTACTGAACACCCACCACAAGGTATGAGGGCTCATTCTCTATTCTGGTAAGGGCAAAATACAGTCCCAAGTCTGTAGCCAGGTGAGAACTCTCCTCGGTTGCTGTATTGCTGGGGAGGGGGGAAGACCCAGGCATTGTGAACTATTCAGAATTTGCCCTCATAAACCTGATTGCGTACTCTCCCATGGGGTGTGCAGCACCCAGTTCCCCCTTACAAACTCCTCTTGAGACCTGTGTATTCTCCCCTACTTAAGGCACCCAGATAGTCCCTTTTCAGGATCCTAGACTTGATAGCAAATGGTGAGACCTTGCATGAACCAGGTTAATCTCAGAACTAAATAAACCTTTTTAACTTTTACACACACAAAATCACTCAAAGGCAGTTTTAAAAGAAAACTGCTTTTACTAAATCTAAATGATGATCATACAAACTTTACAAACAAAAGATTTAGAAATGTGGTTACAGAATAACAAAAATAAAGGTAGAAATATACATGTGTAACCCCCTTCTTCCCAGGGGTTACTAGAATCCCATTAGAATCAGTGGCAGGCAGGAACAGGCAGCTAGTGAAATGCTAGTTAAATGGATTTCACATTGTCACACCCTGTTTTTCAGTCTCAGCTGAGCTGGAGTGATGATGTCACTTTAGAACTGTAGCAGCAGCATAAGCCACGCTGCAAGCTAGCTGCAGGGAGATGGCTTTAGAATGTTCAGTTAGAGTGTAGTTAGTCTGCAGTTGGAGTCAGTGGAGGAGGTTGCAGGCAGTGCAACCTCTCTCTTTAGCTCTGTCAGAGAGCTACCAGTAGTGTTTTTGTTTGTTTCTCACCCTAGTGTGAGCCAGTACAGCCTAGTGGAGAAGTGGTGGAAACCAAGCCAAGTGGTTTTCACAGTGACCCATCTCATTGTTCTTTTATATGGAAACATAGAAACATAGAAACTGATGGCAGATAAGGACCGCTTGGCTCACCTAATCTGCCCATTTTCCCTATCTACTGTAATACTGCAGACCCTACTTAATGTCCAGCATAGTCCTCCCTTCCATAACCATTAAGGTTCCCTTTGTCTATCCCATGCTTTCTTGAATCCCATTAGTTTTTGCCCCAACACCTCTGCTGGGGGGCTGTTCCAGGCATCCATTACTCTTTCTGTGAAGAATTACTTCCTCACATTTCCCCCGAGTCTCCCCCTCCAGCTTCATAGCATGCCCCCTTGTTCTTGAGGGTAGCCCGTGACATACGCGACTGCGATTGAATGAACTGCAAAACAGTGACTCAATCATGGCACATGTCATGGGGGCTACTGAGGAGGTAGGGTGACCGGATGGGGTGGGTTCACACATGTAGTGACAGGATGTCACTACACATACGTATGTGTGTGGTGGGAGCGAGCACGCTCAGTGAGGGGTGGGAGGGGTTTTGAGGGGTGGTGCCATGGTGGGCTGCTGAGCTGGCCCCATTGTGTGGTGGGTGGGTTCATGGCTTGGGTGGACAGGGTGCTGGGTTTGGGTCCAAGCGTAGGTACATTTTTGTTGCACCCGGCATGAATTTTGTTTTTTAACATTTTGAACCCCCCCCCCGCAACATGCACCCCTCTGGAGTTGAGAATCCTTAAGTAGGGGGGTGCATATAAAATGTTAAAAATGTAAGTCTCCAGTGCCATTTTGCTATGCGCTTGGGAGGGCGCTGTGACTTTGCTGTAATGGCGATCACCTTCCAGCAGTCGCCGTTATGACATAGAACCTTCTTGAGCATCTTTTTTTCTGAAAAATGCTCCCCTTCTGTACCTTATTTATACCCATGAGGTATTTGAAGATCTCTATTATATCCCCTCTTTCTGTCATTTCTTCCAAAGTGTACATATTGAGGTCCCTTAGTCTTTCCTCATAGGGTCTCTCATGCAGACCCTGCACCATTTTAGTTACCCTTCTCTGGACCACCTCTATTCTGTCTATGTCCTTCTGGAGATTTGGTCTCCAGAACTAGACACAGTATTTTAGGATGAGGTCTCACCAATGATTTATACAGCAGTATCACCACCTCCCTCTTTCTGCTGGTCTCCTTATGCATCCTAGCATCCCACTGGCTCTTCCCACTGCCTTCTCACACTGTTTGGCCACTTTTAGGTCATCAGATGTGATTACCCCAAGGTCTGTTTCCTGTTTGGTGGTCATCAGTACCACACCTCCCATCTTCTATTCCACCCCGGGTTTCTGTGCCCCAAGTGCATGATTTTGAACTTCTTCACACTGAAACATAGTTGCCACACTCTTGACCATTCTTCAAGGTTTTTTAGATTTTAATTTTTTACACACACACCCAAAGTGTCTACCCTATTGCAGATTTTAGTGTCATCTGTGAAAATGCATACTTTCCCTTCTAGTCCCTCTGCAATGTTGCTTATAAAGACATTAAAGAGGACCAGTCCCAGTACTGATCCTTTTGGTACCCTGCTCATCAGCCTTCCTTTCTCTGAGTCAACTCTGTTTACCACCACCCTCTGTTGCCTGCCCCATCCCTCAACCAATTCCTTACCCAGTTTACTGCTTTTGGAGCCACTCCTAGGCTGTCTAGTTTGCTTAAGAGTCTATGTGGAACAATGTCAAAGACCTTACTGAAATCTAGGTAGGCCACATCCACCGCTCCTCCCTGATCTACTTCCCTCTTCACCCAGTCAAAGAAGTCTATCAGATTTGTTTGACATGACCTCCCGCAGTGAATCCATGCTGCCTTGGATCCTGTAAGCTGCTGGTTACAAGATATTCCACAATCCTTTCCTTCAGTAGTGATTCCATTATTTTACCCACCGCTGAAATCAAGCTGACTGGCCTGTAATTGCCAGCTTCCTCCCTGCTACCACTTTTGTGAAGTGGGACTACATCTGCTAACTCCAGTCCTCCAGGACCACTCCCATCGCCAGTGGGTGGTTAAACAGGACTGTCAGAGGTGCAGCCAGCAGCTCTCTGGGTTCCTTCAATATCCTTTGATGCATCCCATCTGGCCCTATTGCCTGGTCCACTTTCAGATTTGCGAGTTCCTTTAGAACTCTCTCTCTCTCTTCTTTAAATGGACTAGTGTCCACGTCCCTTCCTCTGAGGTTCCTATCTCTTATCTGTGGTGCCTCACCTTCACCTTCCTCCATGAACACTGAACAAAAATATTTGTTCAGGATGTCTGCTTTTTCTTTGTTCACCTCCACAAACTCTCTCCTTTCCCTCCTTAGCCTTACAATCCCTTCCCTGGTCTATCTCCTGTCACTTTTATACATGTAAAATGTCTTGCCTCCTTTCTTTACAACCTGGGCTATAGTCTCCTCCATTTGTGCCTTTGTGCTCCTGACTGCTTTCCCTGCCTTCCTCTGTTTCATTGTACACTTCACTATCCTCCTCCCTCTGTGTCTCCTTATACCTCCTGAATGCTAACTTTTTTGCACTTACCTTCCCAGCCACTTCTTTTCAGAACCATAGAGGTCTCCTTTTCCTCTTGGTTTTGCTTACTTGCCTGATGAAGAGGTTTCTTGACTTCCCTATTGCTCTTTTTAGTTTTGCGTACTGTTCCTCCATGCCACCCATGCCCCCCCCAGGCATCCCTGAGGCATTACAATATCTTTGTAAATTCAACCCTCCTGAAATCCAGGACCGTTGCCTTAGCATGGTTCGGTCCTGGCTCTGATGATACCAGTTCCACAATTATTGTATATAACTTACTGATTGTCAGTTTATTCTTAAGTATTATTGTCTTGTTTATTTTGATATACTTACTTCCATTCTGTGTTGTTTATACTCTGTATTTTGTATCTGTTCTCTCCTCCTCCCTTAGGATGCATCTAGAAATGAGTTGGTACTAGCTCAGTATGACCTTCCTCGTAACACTTTTGAACTAACTTACTAACTAACTAATTTACTAACTAAATTCCACAGTTAAGGTTCACCTGTGTGCTATTTCAACATAGAACTTGCCCACTGGCACTCTATACTTAGCATAGCTGCTGCTGTTTAAGAGGTCCCTCAGGGGCATTTTGCAAACAAGGCCTCCCATCAGGAAGCTGGTTGCTCCCTCTGATATCAACCTTGTACTGGACAAGCTGAGTAGCAATCCCTTTGAGCCGATTGTGACATGTGACTTGAAATTTCTAACTTGGAAAGTAGGATTTTGGTGGCTATTAACTCTACATGCAGAGTATCTGAAATCCATGGTTTAGTCACAGATCCTCTGTATACTGGTTTCCATAAAGTTAAGGTACTGGTCCACATGCACACCAACTTTGTACCTAAGGTTGTGTTGGAGTTCCATCTTAATCAGACCATAATCCTACCTATTTGCTTTGCCAACTTCCAGAATGAGGGAGACAGGAATCTCCACTCACTGGATGTTGAAAGTGTCCTTAGAGTTTATCTGGACAGAACCAAGGACTTCAAACAATTCAATCAGCATTTTGTCTCCTTCGATCCTAACTGGAAGGACAGGCTGTTACAATCAAGTGCATTTCTACCTGAATAGTAAATTACCTTCTCCACTGCTATATTATGACTGAGGTTAAATTTGAGGGCTGCTTATACTCCATGCCACCAGACACTCTGTGCTTATTGGAAAGATTTGCAGAGTCACAACTTGAAGTACAGTGCACACTATTACCAAGCACTAGGCTCTTGAAGTCCATGCCAGGGAACATGCTACCTTTAGCAGGACAATTCTGAATGGATAACTTCCCTGAGTGAGCCCTGAGCTCCAGCCTCCCTAGTCAGGGGGACTTTCTGAGCTTGGTACTCCGACCCACAAGTGGGAATCAATGGTGAAGACTGATTCTTGGAAGATATTAAAATTACTTACATACCTTAATTCTTGATCTTCAAGAATGTCTCCATCATTGATTCACATGTCTGCCTGTCATCCCCGAACTCATTGGTCTTCCCTATTTATACTTGGTCTGGGCTGTGAAGACACTGTATTACAGGATTTAGTAGCCCTTCTTACATGGGCCACTAGGGCTATCTTATGTCCTTAGGTTAAAGGCATAGGTACCTGTCAGGTTATGCTGCTCACCTCCTTGGCAAAAAAAGGTTCTGACACATTTGGGGCTGCTGCCACTGCATACCGGTGGGCATGTGTGTTGTCACATGATGATCTGCATGCAGTGCCTTCTGCATCACCAGCCCTCTGAAAAGTTATGGCTCCTGTGGGGTCCTAGTGCCTTCAGCTCAGACCCACCAGTGTGAGTCAAGGGTGAAGATATTTTAGGAGTTAAGAATAAAGGTAAGTAAACACTTTACTAAAATTAAAGAATAAATGGAAATGGCTAGGCTGACAGCATTTCCTGTAGTAGATTTGACGAGCATGCTTGATGGCAGGAAAAGAACTGAGGAGTGAGGGAGCTGCACATGCATATATGTGTGTATATATATATATATATATATATATCTATATACAGACATGGTATGTGGGCTGCCCCCTGCTAGCAAAGGTTACTGTGTGGTCCTAGCACTGATGTGGCCTAATGGAGGAGATATCCTCGAAAAAGATTAATGGTTTTTCAAAGAACTCTACCAGATCACACTACTTATTCATTTACCTGTCTAGTTGTTTCAAGTCACTCCAAGTGCAACAATTGGGGAAAATATTCATGTTTTAATCATTTTGCTACAGGGAAAATTGTTCACATTTCGAACAGCAGTCTTGTTACATTTTTCCCCTTTTTTCACTTGTTTTTCCCTTTTACTTATTAATAGCAGTAATCATTTTGAAAATGCAACAACACACTCCAGGGTCTGTGGGATGTGCTCACCATGGATATGGGTGACTGAAGCTACTCGGCTTTCCCTCATGTTTTCTTAACACCTGTATCAGTGCTATACTAAACCCAACCCACACCCTGTCAAGTATTGTTGCTTACTTTATTTGGGAGCCAAGGTATATTCGTTTTTTGTCAATGGTCTCTTTATAGTCATACAGTACATATGACTTGTACCAAAAGCAATGGCTCACTATATGAACCACTGACACTCCGAGCAACATTTCAAATTGTAGAAGAACTTCAAAATAACAAAAGATACCCTGCATCACTGTCATTGTCTTCAGATTTTGAAACCGCATGACATCTTCTTCAATCAAAAAAAAAAAAAAATAGAGTCAACAGAAAGGCTGCAGAGTAAGAGCAGCAGATGAACTGACTGACACAATAATAAATACACAGCAGCTTGGTCTGCATACTCCACAGTCAGAAAGAAATATCATGTGGTTCACTATAAGTCTGCATTTCGGTGTCCAAGAAAATACCAAAATGCATGCAATCTGTTGGGGGGGGGGGCATTGAACTGTGCAGCTATGAACATGGTATCAAATATCTGCAGTACAGCCAGGAACACCAGGCAAAGACTAGAAGTGCACTAATCCTAAGGAATTCCAAAAGCTGAGACCATCAGCATAAAAGTCCAGAACAACCCAGAAAAATATTTTGTTAGAAATGACCAAATATACAAAGAAAAAAGACCACCAAAAACTTTCCACCCAGTCTCACCTTCCCCTCAGTAAATTTCACACAGCAACCTTATGCAACAGCAACTTGGTTCAGAAATCAGCTGTTAGGCATAAGTAAACTTGTCAACATAATGAAGACCATGATAGCCAGTGCTGATATCACATAAGAAAAGAGACTGACAAACCAGTTGGTCCGTAATCATGTAGTGAAAAAACTGACAGACAATGACATAGCACCAATGGGGATTATTCAAGTGTCAGGGCATAAGCAATTGCAAAGTCGAAATTACTATGTAAAAATCAAAAAATAATGATCAAAAGCAACTGCACATATCCAAGATACTGAACAGAGAGAACCATGCAGCATTTGAAGAACCCAGCAAAAAAAAAAAAAAAAAAAGACGAAACTGACAGCAATACCAGACTACAGCGACCTATTGGAAACTTGCTTCAACAGGCCTACAATAACTGTAAAGCACATTACACTTAACATTGTACAAGGTAGGAACATAAAAAAACAAGCATTTGTCAATGCCTAATGTTCACCGCTGGTCACTGCTTTTGTACTTGTTTTTGTTTAGATTTTTACCCTGAATTTTCAACATAACGTGTTGGATGAGCACTCCTTCTGAGCATGACAGGTGTCCTTTATAAAATAATGGCTGAAACGTCAATGTGCACCACAAGTGTTAAAACACATTTTGGTAGGATTTGAGAAATGACAGCTGTCACATTCATGAGTTGGTGCCAAAAAATGTCTATGTTGAAAAGTTGAGGTCAACATATTGAAAATTATCACAGTTATGAGCGTGCGTTGAAAAATTGCAAGGTAGACTCATAACTTTGTTTTTTTTCATATTTTCACCCCACATTTTCAACCTAACCTTCTTATGAACCCACATTCTTATGAGTCCACCTCATGAAGAAGGGTGGAGAACATTTTCAAATCCTGATCAAAAGGTGATTTTGCACCACAAACGCGAAAACACATTTTGGCCAGGATTTGAAAAATGACAGCTGTCACATTCATGAGGTGATGTGAAGAAATGGCTATTTTGAAAATCTGGGGTCAAAATATTGACAATAACCAAAGTTAAGAGCCTGCATTTACAAAATTGAATGCAGGCCCATAACTGTATTGTTTGTTAATATGTTTGCCCCAAATTTGCAACATAGCCTTCTTATGAGCCCACCTCATGAACAAGGGTGGAGAAATTCATGCAGTGACTGTGAAATCACATTTTGAGATGCAAAAACACATTTTGGTCAGGATTTGAAAAATGGCAGCTATCACATTCATGAGGTGCTGTGAAGAAATTGCTATGTTAAAAATTTGGGGTGAAAATATTCAAACTTACCAAAGTTATGAGCCTGCCTTTGCAAATTTCAATGTAGGCTCATAACTTCGTTATTTTTTTATGTTTTTATGCCAAATTTTCAACATAGCCTTCTTATGAGCCCACCTCATGAACAAGGGTGGAGAAAATGTTCAAATCCTGCCCAAAAGATGATTTCATGCAGTGACCGCAAAATCACTTTTCAGGACAAATTTACCTAACATCACTTGCATTATTCCTGAGGTGGGGTCCCCAAAAAAGGCATGTTGAAAATCTGGGGCAAAAATACCCCAAAATGGCCAAGTTAAGACACTAAGTTCAACCTCCCATTGAAATACATTGAACAGCATACCTGATTTCCTCAGTTTGCAGTCTGGCTTTGAAGAGCGAAAGCGTTTCTCCGGTCCCGAGAAGATTACTGTGTCAGATCCCCACTGGGTAAGTAAGGGCTTGAGGGGCTGGAGTGGTGGGTGCTGAGTAGAAGGGTCAGTGGGGGGAGGTACTAACAATGCAACAGACATCGATGGACCTTTTTCCTTTTTACAGGGTATATTGTCATGTGCAATGTATTTCTGCCTCATAATGCTCTACAAATACATTTCACACCCATGCATGACATGCAGTTCTGAACATAATATTTAGTACTTTTTACACATTTTTTTTATTGGTAATGTATGTTCTCGATGTTTTTCAATATAGTACTTGATAAGTGAACTTAAGTTGTCAATTGTTGCTATGTGAGTGATTTCATCACTTGGTTTACTAATAGAAAAAATGAAAAATATATTGAATATTAGGATCGGCAATGTCATGCATGGATATGAAACATATTTTTAAAGCATTATGAGGCAGAAATACATTGCACATGACAGCAGTAAATAATCTGTGTGCATCGCGCTATAATTAGCAACTGGATTATGGCAGTAGAATGTTATCAGGGATACCTCCCCTGAATAAAACACATTTTTAATGCCATTCAGCCAACATTGTATAGCAGGTTAAGTCAGGCTAGATGTTGCTCAACCGGGAAAATGTAGATAAGGAGAAGAGCGAGTGTCTGTGTTGGAGACTCAGGTGTCCTTAGGAGCATACCCTGCTGCTGATGACACATGGGAAGGCAGAGTAAAAGGGGCCAGTCATTGTTTCCAATATTGACGTTTCAACAACTGGATAATTACAGGGAATCATTTCTGCCCACAGCTGCCATTATGCAACAACTAATGGCAGTCAGGGTATCAAGAGTTGGGTTGCTAACACTTCTGATGCTGGGATGATGTCTCAGTGTGTTTGCAGCTGGCTGTTGATTGGCAATGTGTCATTTTGCTCCCCAAACTGGGTCACCAAATTAAACTGGAGATTAAGCACCTGTGGGCAGAAACAGATCCCTGTGACTATTCGAGCATGCTTCTCCATGTGTCTATCTGTCGATGTTGGGAGTGCTGCTCCATGTGTATTTTTCTCTCACTCTGCACAATTGGAGAGTCACAGGGAGCCATTTCTGCTGATAGTAGTTACATTGAAAAAGTGAAATCTAAAAGCCACACCAAACAAAAAAAATTTGTATAACAGCTGGAGTTACAGGGGGCAAACCCAGAAGAGAGCAGTGGGATCAGAGGATTCTTAACGCTTTGTACTGCAGCCAAATGAGAAGTGTATGCTGTCTAATTTCATGTGTTTGGTTACAGTCCCTCTCAGAATTTATTCCATGTAAACACATTAAATTGGGGAGTAAGTAACCATTAACTTTAACATATTTTTTTTTATATAGTCTGATGTTGCAGGTCTTATGCACTTTGATAAAATTCACTCATGAGTTCTAAATGTCAGGAGGCACAGCGGAAAGCTGTTCAGCTGTTTGCTGATGCAGCTTCATGCAAATCAAAGGACCGAAGCACTCTCTGATTGGAGTGGCTTGGTCCTTTGAAATACACAAAGTTTCTGCCCACCAGGCAGAGAATGATGTCAGGACCACAGCTCATGGTCATTGGTATAGACTGCAGAGCTCATTCTTTTGTAAACTGCAATGGGCTCGGCAGTGACACACCCCCTCAGAAGTGCTTGCTCATAGCAAGGTGTTCCATGCCCATGCATGGTGAACATAAAAATGTATTAATGATAAAACGTCAGACAGAATGAAAAAATTAAACAAAACTAAATCTAAATGGCATCTGTTAACCCTCTGCCTTTGACTTTTCTGCTTTCCTCTCTCCTTTCCATTCAGGTTTCTGCAAACATAACTCTACTATCTCCTCCCTCTAACAGGTGACTGATTACTTTCTGAAGGCTATGTACCAGGGCCACGTCACTGTGGCCATTTTCATCAGTTTGGCTGGCACTGGTATTGGCACTGGCTCACCAGTCAAATGATGGTTGATTTGCCATGTGAGCTTGTATGGAAGGAGGTAATATTTCAATAAGTACACCAGTCCCATTGCTATAATATCATTGAGACCCATGGATTTTCCTAACCACTTGCCCTCCTGGCTCGTGGCTGCTATGCTTCATTTTGATTTCTGCACCACATTAGCTAATTATTTTAGTTTTCAGTAACCCTGTTGCCTTCTGCTGTAGATGTAAAACATAATGAAATCTGTTGGACAGTGAAGGATGCCAATGTCAGTATTTTCCTTTTTTAGAGAGAAAGGGAGAAAGAAAGATAACAGCTAAAAGGAGAGGAAATCAGGAACTCTGACAAGGACAGCTCTGTCTTTTTTGATTATATACTGAATGCTTGGTCCTACTACCATGCACATGAGTATCACAAGTCTAATTTTTTTACACAAACAAATGGGAACTGCAGACACTGCTGAGTTTCAGCATTGCTTTCTTTTAGCTATAGTCCCTGACTCAAAACAAATTTCATAAAATATTTTTTCTCTTCTGCATTGGGTGAATGCTGCACCAGTGTATTGCTTTTCAACCAGATGGTGTATTGAAAATGTTAACTCAAATGCGCCATCACTCGCTGACATTGCTACATTTCTGGTGACAGGGAGGGATGTCAATGCTGTAGATCAATTTTGTTTTTGAATGCACTTTGCAAAAACATACAGTCAGAATTTAGTACAAATGTTATGGAGCCAAAATTAATTGTTGTTCACTCTGTGTGTACCATACACAGTGACCTCATTCATTGTTTTTTTTAGGTCAACATCCTTTCTGCAATGGTGCTAGAAGGGGGACAGGATCAGATCTACAGTACAGTAGTAGCCTCTTCTTCTTGTTTTTACATTGTTTCTTGTGGATTCTACTTGGTAGAAAGTTATTTCTTTCCTTTCTTACTACTAAGGGGCTAGCAGGGTATTGTTTGGGGCTGTTGGAATTTTGAAACCTGTTTTGGTAGCTATAAGTGGGCTCATTGTTTGATGAATCACTGTGTGGCAGGCTGCATTTGCAGAGGCCTGTTTCTTCTGTTTTAGAATATAATTGGTGTGATTTAACTGGATCTGTTTCTTTGAATTGGAGACCTATGTCTTCTAATTCCAAGCCTATTTTGATGTGTTGTTGGTGAAGCTGTTTGAATTGGAGTCCTGTTTCTTTGGGTAGCAAACCTATTTGGGGGGCTTGGAGTAGAATTGTGAGTCATTGTTGCTGGCTTCACTAGCTGCAAAGTTTTATGCACAGTGGGGGAAGGGTGCTAGTGGTCTGACCAGAGACCTCAGCTACCTGATTGTTTCTGGAAGACTTGGGCTGGTCCCACCCCAAAACCCTCACTCCCACCCACCCCTGGTCCATGATTTCCTTTGTACCAGGGGTTCTGACATCACTTCCTCAAACAGGCAAGGGATATGCACCTGTCACGGCAGAAGCAGACATCCAGGAAAGGAACAGCAGCAAGTGAAAAGGTGACTGCTATCTCAGTGGAAGGGAAGTAAATGCAAAAATAGGAGCTTTCATTATTACTTCTTCGCATTGATATTGCATTGGGGAAAGGAAGAGTAGGAGTTTGAAGAAGGTTGTGCAATGGCTACTTAATCTCTTTTGAGTGTGGATAGGAAGGATAGAAATATAAAAAGCAGTTGCTTAATATATCTAAACGTACAACAAAGGGGGGTAAGGAAATAAAGAAAAGAATGTTTTGCATTGATAGAGGGGGAGAGGGGAGACTTGGGGGAGTGTTTGGTATCCTGCATCTGGAAGGGTGGGGGTCATTGGTGGGCAACAACAGCAATGGGTAGGGTGGTAGGCTGCAACAACTGCGGTGCACCAATCTTTCTAAAAATTGCCTGGAGTGTGGGAGGATGTTTAGTGTGCAACCACATAGAGAAACTTAGAAAGGAGATTGAGGGTCTGCAGGAGGAACTAAGACAGGTAAGGCAGATTGGGGATGGGTTTAGCCCAATACTGGAGGGAGGAAGAAGGGGAGAGAGAAGGAAGGATGAAGCCAACAGTGGTGGAGGAGAGGGTCAGAAGAAGGGAAGCAGAGACAAAGGGGCCCAGGCCAGGAAGAACGATTGCCAGGGAAACCAGGTCAGGAGACAAAAGACAAATGGAAGGAGGAGATAGGGACTTGTGAGGGGGAGGCGAAGAAGTGGCAAAAGTCATGGAGTGGAAAGGAGAGAACAGGTTACTATGATGAGAGAGGGAGCAGGCATTTGTGAAGGGTCTTCAGAAAATAGTTTTGCACTGCTAGAGAGGAAGAAGGTGGAGGAGGGAAATTATGAAATTAGAGGAGTAATTGATAAATGCCTGGACCAAACTGGAGCTGGAGGAAATTCTGCTGGGAGAATTGCAACAGGGGTAAAAGGGGGAAATAATGTGCAGGAGAAAGAAGAGGAGCTGGAAATGAGAGAGGGAGATGAATGGAAGCAAGCAGGGAGTAAGAGGGGTGGAATCTTAGAGCTGGGGGACTCAATACTAAGAGGAGTCAGGTGGGGTAGCAAGGAGGAGAGGCATAGTCGCATTTGGGTGGAGGCCATGCCAGGAATGACAGCAGAAAGGGTGGGACAATCTGTTCTGAAATATGCTAGAAGGGGTAGGGACAAGCCTCATTTAATTATACATCTTGGGACAAATGACCTGGCTGACAAGACGGTAGATATAGTCCAGAGGAGGTTTGAGGAACTAGCACAATTATGTGAGGGAGCAGGAAGATCAGTAACTTTTTCAGAGATACTTCCAGTGCCAAAGGCAAGCACAACAAGAAAGCTGAGAATAGAGGAATTTAATGGATGGCTAAGAACCTGGTGTTGTGCTAAAGGGTATGGGCTGTTGGGGGGTGGGGAGGGACCTGGGAGGACAGTAGTCTCTATGCCAAGGACAGACTACACTTGAGTGAGGAGGGAAAGAAAGTGTTGAAACAGAGGATGGAGGAGTACATAGAGGAAGTTGGGAATTTAAACTAGGAGTGGGGGTGGCAATTGGGAAGAGAGATGCAGAGACCACAGGTTGGGAAACTATATGAGCTACCCTTAACAGTGACAAAGGACACATGGCAAGTACTATTGGTGGTGCTAGAAAAGGGGGGTAGGATGGGAAGGGGGGAAGGGTGGAAGGTGGTTACCCTTAATGCTAGGAGCCTTGGGAGGAAAACTGCAGTTACAGGTTATACATAGATAACATAGACAGTGTCGGCAGATAAGGGCCTATGGCCCACCCAGTCTGCCCATTTAAGTTTGTAAGTTCACTTTATGTTTTCCAAGAAGTCTGTTGCCCCTTACCCCGACCTCCAGAATGCCTTTATGTCTATCCCATGCATTCTTAAATCCCGTGATTGTTTCAGCCCCCACCACTTCCTCTGGCAGGGTGTTCCACTTGTCCACCACCCGTTCTGTGAAGAAATTCTTCCTCACGTTTCTCTGAATCGCCCCTCCTCCAACTTCATCCCATGCCCTCTAGTCCTGGAACATCTTTTGCTTAAAATAGTGCATTCCTGCACCCTGTTCCTCCCTGTAAGATACTTGTATGTCTCTATCATATCCCTCTCTCCTCCTCTCCTCCAGGGAGTACATGTTCAGTGCCTTCAACCTGTCCTCATAGGACTTGTGATGCAATCCATGCACCATCTTTGTTGCCCTCCTCTGAACCTTCTCTACCCTGTCTATGTCTATGTCCTTATGTAGGTTCTCATGGCAGAGGGAGAGGTGGACATTGCAGCCATCACAGAAACATGGGCCACCCAATACAATGACTGGGACCTGTCTGTACCAGGGTACAGGTTATTTCGTAGGGACAGGGTGATTGGGAAAGGAGGGGGAGTGGCACTATATGTGAAGGAAGGACTGAACTGTATAAGGGAGGAAGGGGAGGAAGGAAGTACGGAGTCACTTTGGATGCAAATCCAGGATTCCAAGAATAGGATTCTTAGAATGGGAGTGGTGTACAGGCCACCATCTCAGACGGAGGAGTTAGACAGGGAACTAGCGGGACAGATCAGGAGGACCAGCGAGAAGGGTAGTGTGGTGATTGTGGGGGACTTCAACATGCCAGGAGTGGACTGGAGTACCCCAACAACCAGGAACAGAAGGGAGCAGGTACTGCTTGATGCCTTCCAGGACAGCTTCCTGCTGCAAATGGTCAGTGAACCAACCAGGTTAGGAATACCCTTGACCTTGTGCTGGCAAATGGGGACTTTGTGAGAGAACTTACAGTGGAGGAACCGCTATCAGGAAGTGACCACCACTCAGTATGGCTCACATTGGATATGGGCAAGGAAGGAGGGAATCTGGCACAAGAGTGCTGGACTTCAGGAGGGCTGACTTTGGGAGGATGGGGAAGTGGTAAAGGGTACCTGGCCAGAATTCAGTCTAGTATGGACACTAACCAGAGGTGGGAGCTCATAAAGCTGGGGATAGTGGAGGCAACCAAAACCTGCTGCAAAGCCCAGAGCAAGAAGGCTAGGGCTAAGAAACCGAGCTGGTTGAGTAAGGAGGTCATGGAAAAGGTAAGGAAGAAAAGAGCTGCCTTTAGGAAGTACAAGAAAACAGGGAGGGGGAGGACAGGGAGGAGTACTTGACAGAATCGAAGGAGGTGACAAGGGCAGTAAGGGGAGCCAAAGCATCTACGGAACTCAGGCTGGCACAAGGCATTAAGAAGGGGGAGAAGGACTTCTTTAAGTACATCAGGGAGAAAAGGAGCTGTAAGGACCACATAGTAATGTTTAGGAAGGAGGGGGGTTGGGTGGAAGCAGGGTGCGATAAGGCAGAAGCACTAAATGAGTACTTCTGCTCAGTATTTACTAAAGAGAAGAGGGGGGTGACACCCAAGGTGGGAGAAATGGCAGAAGCAGGTGGGGAAGTGGTGACAGATGGGGAAATCATGGAGGGCAGAGTTCGAGAGGGTTTGAAGGCACTGAGGGTGGACAAGGTGCCAGGCCCAGATGGCATCCACCCCAGGGTACTGAAGGAGCTGGCAGAGATCCTTGCAGGACCTTTGGCAGACCTATTTAATGCCTCACTACATTCGGGGTATGTACCTCAGGACTGGAGGATGGCTCATGTGGTGTCCTCCACAAGAGTGGCCCCAAGGATGAACCGGGAAACTACAGACCAGTGAGCCTCACATCCATCGTAAGCTAATGGAGACTATCCTGAAGGAGAGGCTGGTGGCCCTCCTAGAGGCCAAAGGACTACAGGACAGCAGACAGCATGGCTTCATACGTGGCAGATCCTGCCAAACCAACCTGGTGGAGTTCTATGACTGGGTAACTAGGCAACTGGACAGGGGCCATGCAGTGGATGTCCTGTATCTGGACTTCAGTAAGGCATTTGACTCGGTGCCGCATGGAAGGCTGGGAAGGAAGTTAGTAGGCACAGGGTCGGGTGCAAAGCTGGTGAGATGGGTAGGAAACTGGCTTCAGGGAAGGCAACAGAGGGTGGTGGTGGGTGGGGAGCTCTCACACCCAAGGGCAGTGACGAGCGGTGTTCCACAGGGCTTGGTGTTGGGACCAGTGTTGTTTGGGATATTTATTGCAGACATATCATGGGACATCAAGAGCAAGATCAGTCTGTTTGCTGATGATACCAAGGTAGGCGCGGTGGTGGATGACCTAGGGGGATGGCAGGTGTTGCAGGATGATCTGGCAAAGCTTGAAATCTGGTCAGACACGTGGCAACTGGGGTTTAATGCCAAAAAGTGCAAGGTGCTGCACTTTGGGATGAAGAACCCAAGGAGGAGTTACCAGCTGGGGGGAGTGCAGCTAGCCCAGACAGAGGAGGAGAAGGATCTGGGTGTGCTCATTACAGGGTCAATGAACAACTCGGCACAATGTAGGAAGGCAGCTGCAAAGGCCAACAAAATGCTGGGTTGTATTGCAAGGGGTATATCCTCGAGGAGGGAGGAGGTGATTCTGCCACTGTATAGGTCATTAGTTAGACCACACCTGGAGTACTGTGTGCAGTACTGGCGCCCATATCTGAAGAGGGACATTAAGTTACTGGAGGGGGTGCAGCGCAGGGCGACAAATATGATCAAGGGTCTAGGGGACTTATCATACGAGAGGAGGTTGAAGGAGTTGAACATGTACTCACTGGAGGAGAGAAGGGACAGGGGTGACATGATTGAAACCTTTAAATACATGAAAGGAATAAACATGACGGGTACAGAGGGGCTGTTCAAAGTAAGGGAGGGGAGGGCCACCAGGGGCCATGATATGAGACTGGAGGGAGGAAGGTTCGGAGGAGATGAGGAGACACTTTTTTACAGAGAGGGTGGTGGCTGGGTGGAATGCGTTACCTGCAGAAGTGGTATCCAGTAGAACAGTGGACTGCTTCAAAAGGGGATGGGACAGGACAAGGGGGAGGGTTAATGATGGGGAAGGGTGGAAGGGAGGGGCAGCTGCAGAATAAGGGTGCTAGCTGCACATTCGAGCAGACTTAAAAAACATAGAAACATAGAAACATAGAAGTTGACGGCAGATAAGGACCGCAAGGCCCATCCAGTCTGCCCATTTCTTTTTCTACCTTATAAATGTGCCATCGGCCTTTGCTCTGTCAGTGACCTATCTATTCACAGTCATTTGTATTGCTCCTTATGCCTATCCCATGCCTGTTTGAAGTCCTGCACTGTATTCATAGCCACCACTTCTTGTGGTAAGCCATTCCATGCATCTACCACCCTTTCTGTGAAAAGAATTTCCTCACATTCCCCTTAATCGGCCTCCCTCTAATCTCATGCTGTGTCCTCTTGTCCTGCTATTTTTCTTATATTTAAACATGTTAGACTCTTTCACCTTGTTTATGCCCTTAAGGTGTTTAAATGTCTCGATCATATCCTCTCTCCTCCTTTGCTCAAGGGTATACATATTGAGCTCCATTAATCTGTCCTCATATGTCTTCTGATGCAGTCCCTGCACCATTTTGGTTGCCCTTCTGGACTGCCTCAATTTGGTTAATGTCCTTGTGAAGGTGTGGCTCCAATACTGCACGCAGTACTCCAGATGGGGCCAACCAATGTCTTGTACAGAGGGATTATTACCTCCCTCTTACGACTTGTGATACCCCTACTAATACACCCTAACACCCCCTAGCCTTACTCTACTGCTTTAGAGGTCTGCTTGGATGATTTTAGGTCATCAGTGATGATGATGCCCAAGTCTCTTTCTTCCTTTGTGACTGCTAGCAACTCCCTCCCAGCCTATAGGTGGCTTCAGGTTTCTCTTCCCTATGTGCATGATTTTGCACTTCTTTGCATTAAATCCCAGTTGCCACTCTTCTGACCATTCTGCTAGTTTATCCAGATCTCTTCTCATTCTGCCCACCCCATCTGGATCATCTACTCTGTTGCAGATCTTGGTGTCATCTGCAAACAGACAAGCCTTACCTCTAGTCCATCTGAGGTCACTAATGAAGATGTTGAATAGGACTGGCCCCAGGACTGATCCCTGAGGTACCCCACTTGTGACTTGCATCTCTTCTGACTGTATACCATTTACCACCACTCTCTGTTTTCTGCCAGTCAACCAGTTTGCCACCCAGTTGACCAACTTCTGACCCACCCCGAGCCTACCTAGCTTATTTATCAATCTTCTATGTGGAACACTGTCAAAGCTTTGCTGAAGTCAAGGTAGGCGACATCAACTGCTCCCTTGGTCCACCACTCTGGTTACCCAGTCAAAGAAATCTATGAGATTAGTTTGACAGGACCTTCCTTTGTAAACCCATGCTGTCTTGGATCCTGTGCCCCTATGGATTCCAGGTGTTGCACTATCCTTTCCTTAAGGGTGCCTCCATAATCTTGCCCACTACTGAGGTAAGACTGACCGGTCTGTAGTTCCCGCCTCCTCCCTGCTACCACTCTTGTGGTGGGATCACATGAGCCCTTCTCCAGTCTTCTGGGACCTCTCCTGTGCTCAGAGACTCACTAAACAATTCTGCTAATGGCTCTGCTAGTTCCTCCTTTAGCTCCTTAAGTACCCTGGGATGTATGCCATCAGGTCCCATTGCCTTATCCACCTGAGCTTAGCAAGCTCTTGTAGGACCCTTTCTTTTGTGAAGGGAGTAGTGCTCACCTCCTCCCCTGTGTCCATGATGCTGAGCTGTGGGCCCTGCCCTACCTTCTCTTCAGTAAATACTGAGCAAAAGTATCTATTTAGGATAGATGCCTTTACAGGGTCCTCCTCTCACATGCTCCTTTTCTCCATTAAGCTTAGCAATACCCCTCTGGACTTTCTCCTTTCACTAATGTATCTATAGAAAGTCTTGTCACCTTCTTTTACTGTTCGTGCTAGTGTTTCCTCAGTTTGGGACTTTGCCTGCCTTACTGCCTTACCTGCTTCCCTTAGGGCAGTTTGGTATGCCTCCCTATCTTCAACCCGCTGTGTTCCCTTATATTTTCTGAAGGCCAGCCTTTTGGCTCTGACCTTTTCTGCTACTGTATTTGAGAACCAAAGTGGTTTCCTTCTTCTTTTGCACTTCCTTTTCTGTCTAACACAATGGGATGTTGCTTCAAGTATTGTATCCTTAATGCTTGCCCACTTTGCCTGTACCTCCTCACCTGTGTTTCTTTTTGCCAGGGCTAGCTTAACTCTGTTGGCCATCTTATCAAAGTCAGCTCCTCTGAAGTCCCATATTTTGCTTTGGAATGGGATGATTTAGATGTAGTAGCCAAATTGAACCATACCATGTGATGGTCACTGGCCCCCAGGTGACCTTCTACCTGGAGATCTGTGATCCCTTCTTTGTTAGTCAGTACTAGATCTAGGATAGCCCTGTCTCTTGTGGGTTGCTGTACCAGTTGTTTGAGGCCCTCCCTGCAGGGAATCCACTATGAGTCTAGTTCTGGCAGATGTTCCTGCTGGTATTGACCAATCTGTATCTGGCATGTTGAAGTCTCCCATTATCAGAACCTCCCTTTAGCTGTCATGTTTTGTATATCTTCTAACAGTAATGTGTCTATGTCCTCCCTCTGGTCTGGGGCCTGTAGACAACCCCAGTTCTTATGGCTGTCCCATTTCCTGTTTCCAGGGTGACCCACAGTTCTTCTGGCTCCTTATGTGTATTCTGAATTTCTGTAGCTTTGATATTTTCATTAACATACAGGGCCACCCCTCCCCCCCTTTTTGCACCTCGGTCTCTTCTGAACAATACATAGCCAGGTACTGAAGTCTCCCAAGTGTGGTTACTGGTAAACCACGTTTATGATGACATTTTAGTTTCAGCAAGACTTGATAGACCTCTAGGCCTTTATCTCCTGGCAAATTTCGTATGTTCGTATGTTTATATTCACAGTGATTTTACTGAAGCATGCATCCCACATATGCAGTAATAATATGCTTGTCTTGTACCACTCTCTGTGGACAAAACCTGTGCTAGGCAAAGAAGATACTGTTATTATCCTCTGTATTACAGTCTAGAGCCAGATATCTAAAACATTTGCACATGTAATACTGTTGCTCATACAAGTTTTTTAAAAAAATTTGGGTGCTGAAAAACACTGCCCAGAATTCTTAAGGGCATCACCAGAATCTGCAGTAGTGATTCATTCTATTGCAGCCCCAACAAACATGGAACAGGCAGCCAGGGAACCAAAACAAATTACTGCAAGCATGTGACCAATTTTAATAATAGAGGAGAAAAGAAAGAAGAACTAGTTGGGAGTTTCTCCCTCCCCCGAAGGTTTAGGCCTAAATGGCAAATAAATTAGGGCAGCTGCTGTTTCCTTCAGTATGACTCGATTTTGGTCATCATAAAGGCTTCACTTGCTGATCACGCTAGTTTAACTTCTAGGCTAAAGGCTGTAGCCGACTAACTGGTCTGGAGTTATAGGCAATGCACCTCCTCTATCAGTAGAGCCAGAATGTCTCAAAAAAGTTTCAGCAATGTTTATTTTTCTTCTCCTTTGGAAGAGTGTGTACCAAACTTTGTTGGTAAGTACGGCTACCACCCTCCGCCGGGGATTCTATATCAGCCGGTAACCCAGGAGTATGACTTATATCACCCACAGCAGTGCCTTTCTATAGCTACTCCGAGAGAATGCTCGACTTCGGCCTTCAGCCTAGACTAGCTGAAGAGCCATCCAGGGAGCAAGGTAAAGAACTTTGTATCAATCATAGGTCAGAGACCTTACTGAGACCCAATAGGGCATTTTAGTTTTCAGATGTACCTAGCCTTTTCAGGGTGGAGTGGCTTGCGACTCAAGGGTTTTTTGGTTCTTGGATGTGGTTACAGTTGTGGCAATTTGGCCACTTCTGTCATATTTATCTGTAATTTGTTTATGCTTAATTTCCAAAAAGGCCAGGACCTAAGGTTTGTGAAAGAAAATGCCAATTTGTCTGTAAGAGTACTTGGGTAGAATTGATGTGTATTTCAGGGTCTGACATCTCCCCTTTGCCTATGACAAAGGCTTGTTTGAAGGTAAACAGGAGTTAAATTTCAATAGGGGATAAGAATTTCCTGGTAGCTGATCAAAGAGGAAGATTCCATAAATGACAGGAGATGGAAGGGCCATCTCCTCTGGTTATAACACTTAAGGACTCCGCGCTTGAGCGGCACCTCTGGAAGCTCGGCAGCCCTGACTACAGCCATCCGCGGCAGCCACCCACCTGGATGCTGTCTTTCTGCCCACCCTCCTGGTTCCCAATGCCGGATCGCCACTGAAGGACTCCGTGCCTGAGTGGCATCTCTGGAAGCTTGGCGGCCCTGACTACGGTCATCTGCGGCCGCCGCCCACCTGGATGCTGTCTTTCTGCCCGTCCTCCTGGTTCCCAACACCGGATCACCGCTGAAGGACTCTGCACCCAAACAGCGCCTCTGGAAGCTCGGTGGTCCCAACTACGGCCATCCGCGGCCACTGCTCACCTGGATGCTGTTTTTCTGCCTGCCCTCCTGGTTCCCAATGCTGGATCACTGCTGAAGGACTCTGCGCCTGAGTGGCACTTCTGGAAAGCTTGGCAGTCCTGACTATGGCCATCGGCGGCCTCTGCCTACCAGGACGCTGTCTTTCTGCCCGCCCTCCTGGTTCCCAGCGCCAGATTGACACTGAAGGTACGGTCGCTGTTTTGCCTGCTTAGGCTGCTGAGTATGGCTGTCTCCTGATTGGCGCGGTGCTGAGCTACTAGAGCCTGATTGGTCCGGCCAGCGCCTCGGACTTCTCCAGATTGGAACACCTTTCTACCTTGCAGCTCTATTGACTTTTGCTCTTCTACCGATATATTTCTGTCTGGTTTTTGTACTACAATGTTGCTGAGCTCTGTAGAGTTGAATATATAGTATTTTTCTACCTCTTGCTTGTACATACCTGCTCTAATTATACGTATGTAACCCTGTCTTTGCCACTGATGACTGCTCTCCTGTAATAGATAAGCCTGAAAGCTACTTTCTCTTTTTTCTCATCCTTTTGCTTTCACTGTCCTTTGCTATCTACCCCCCCCCGATATCTTCTGTGGCCTAACAAATCCTCGCTCCCATTTTTAGCTGACCCACCCCATCCCTGATTCTCGGGACTTTCTCAGCTGGCTTATTATCTCCCCCAGACTCTCTAAAGCTGCTCTGACCTCACTTTTGTTCTGAAGCTAATTCCTTTCCAATCTCTTTTCTCACCTTGGCCACCATTGTTTTAGTAGCTTGTTTGCCCCCACTCCTGCCATCTGGCTGCTGCCAGCCCTCCCCTCCCATCTTGCTGAAATGTTTAATCTCCTCCTTTCCTTGTCCTCTAGGACTCTGCCTGAGAGGCACCTCTGGAAGCTCAGTGGCCTCGACTACAGCCATCCGTGGCTGCCGCCCACCTGGACGCTGTCTTTCTGCCCGCCCTTCTGCTTCCCAATGCTGGGTTGCCGCTGAAGGTATGGTTGCTGTTTTGCCTGCTTAGGCTGCTGAGTACAGCTGTCTCCTGATTGGTGGAGTGCTGAGCTACCAGAGCCTGATTGGTCCAGCCCACGCCTCGGACTTCTGCTGATTGGAGCGCCTTTCTACCTTGCAGCTGTATTGACTTTTACTCTTCTACCAATATATTTCTGTCTGTTTTTTTCTCCTTCCCCCCACCACCTCCCAGGCCACCCCCTCCCAGGCCACCTTTAAATAGTCTCCCAGCCCCACCCTCCTCTTGTAGCTTGCTTCCATTTGGTTACGTGATCTGTCTTTCCTCCCCATCTGTGTGTTGCTGAATTAGCAGCCCTGCCCTCTCCACCAGTTTCTATCTCTGGACACCTGACCTCTCCTCAAAACACCTGTCTAGACTTCCAGGGCACTGACAAATATTATCTATTAATCACATAATCCCCCAGTCACTGTCTCTTCTCCCAGGAGCACAGCTGTTTCTTCTCAGGCACACTACCCTATCATACCGGCCGGCTAACAATGACTCAGTGCCTGATGCTGTTTTTCCTTGTCTACTCTATCCCATTACTCCACCTACTACTGTTAAATACACCCCCAGCCACACAAGAAATCCCTTCTCCCCCTTTCAATGACTTCTATTTCTCTAACCTTTTAGTGGTGCCAAATGCTCACTATGACTCCACTCCCTTTCTACTATGTAAGGCATGGTTCAAGATCATCACTCATGTTTTTATAAATTACCCCTTCGCTTACCGACCCTATACCCTTTCCGGCACCTCAAAACTTGGTATCTACTCCTGATGACAATCCTGCTCTCTGGTGATGTACAGCTAAACCCAGGGCCTGTTAACCTGACAACTAACCCTATTAGCAATGCAAAAGGGCTAAAAATTGTGCACCATAATATCAAGAGCCTTGAGCACAATTTTTCGGAACTGGAAGCTTGGACCATCCTCTACAAGCCTGACATCATCTGCCTAACTGAAACCTGGCTCAAACCCTCCACCCCGATACTGTGTGCTCCCTCCCATCCTACAATCTGCTAAGACAGGACTGACCCGCAGCCAAGAGAGGTGGAGGCACAGCTATCTATTCTAAAAAATCACTTTCAGCTCTCAGTTATAAACTCGTCTCCCCTCCTGCACTGTGAAGTGCTTTATGCCCGCCTCACTCTAGGAACCAAACTATTTCATATTGTCTGTGTTTACAACCCCCCTAAAGGTGGTCAAGGAGGCCTGGATGAACTACTGGCTCAGACCTCACTCCTATCTGGAAGACATGAGGTTCTTATACTTGGAGACCTAAACATTAACTGGCTGGGAAGCTCCCAAGCCCTATCCCTATCCAAACTTCAAAATTCAAGCCTGCACCAACTGATCTCTGAACCCACTAGGACTGTACCCCACTCCAATGTCAATACTCTACTGGACTGGATAATGACTAATCACCCGGAACACACAGTCTACTCAGGCATACTAGCCGATGCCATCATGGACTCCTCCCCCACTTTCTGTATCTGGGGTAAACAGAGGACAGAACCTGCACAGCCCAGGTACATCTCCTTTCACAACTATGCCAATTTGACTCTCAGGCTTTCTTAAATGTCACTGCTTGCATTGACTGGTCCTCACTCTATGAGGCTAATGATACTCAATCTGCCCTTGGACTCTTTCTGACCCATTTCCAAGAGCTGCAGGACAAGCACTGTCCCAAAGTAACACGACACGGGTGAAAAACAGGCAAACCAGATGGCTAAAATCTGATCTACTCTGTAAACTTTGCCAAAGAGCTAAAAGCTGGCGCCATTTCAGAAGCACTGACCTGGCTGCTGACCTTATCACCTATAGGACTATGCGTAACACCTGCAAAAAGGAGATCAAACAGGCCAAAAGCTCTTACTGTAAAGACCTCCTAAGGAACTCCTATGGAGACTCCATGAAATTCTGGTCCCACATCAAATTCTTCCTTGGCTCAAACTTATCCTCCTTCCCCAATGAAATGGTGCTAAATGGAGTCCATTGCAACAATCTATGCACAATTGCCATTTTTTTCAATGACAAATTCTCTGACCTAACTAACTATACCTCTATCTTCCTCTCCAACCTGAACTTAACATATCAAACTAACACCACTGGATCAAGTTTTTCTTTAAATCTGTCTCTAGACTCGATGTACTGAAATTGCGTAATAAGATCTCTGAGCTTACTGCTTCCAGCTCTGACTGTCTTGAACCCAAACTTCTTAAAGTAGCTGCGCCGCTTATAGCTGCTCCCTTAGCCAAAATCTATACCCTCTCCTTATGCCAGGGTCATGGCCCAGATATCTGGAAAATGGCAAGGATTACCCCAGTTTTCAAAAAAGGTGACCCAAAGGACCCCTCAAACTACAGGCCAATTGCTATCCTGTTGGTCCTCGGTAAAATCCTCGAAAAGCTCATAGGTAACCAAACTATTGAATTCCTCCAAGAAAAGGACCTATTAAACCCAGCCCAGCATGGTTTCTGAAAAGGTCATAGCACTACCACCATTCTACTCAAATTCATTTCTGATGCCCTGATGGCCATGGACTCTGCTTTTCTCGCAGGGGCCATTTTCATTGATATGACCAGGGCTTTCGACCTAGTTGACCACCCCATCCTCATTGCCACACTCCGATCACTAGGTTTCTCTCCCAGTGTTATGAACTAGTTCAAGAGCTACCTGACTGACAGAACACAATTTGTGAAGTACAACTCCACCCTCTCTGACTAGGTCATGACTAACATTGGTGTGCCCCAGCGGTCCATACTTGGCCCTCTACTGTGCTCTATCTGTATAAACAGCATCAACTCAAACCTCATGAAAACCAGCTCCCTGTTGTATGCGGATGACATAGTGCTCTACACTAGTGCCAAATGTATTGAGGATATAAATCTGAAGCTCTCCCATGACTTCCAACTACTCCAGCAGTGGCTGGTCAGTCACAAACTAGTCCTAAATGAAGCAAAAACCCAAGCCATGCTCTTCTGCTCAAATTTTAAACTCAAACATGCCCAGCACAAGTTCAAAGTCTCCACGGCTAGTAGCACCTCAGTAGAAGTTGTTAACTCCTTTAAGTACCTGGGGGTCACACTGGACCCACTACTAAACTATGATCTCCATATTCAGAAGACCTGCAAATCAGTAAACTCAAAACTTGGAGCAGCCTATAGAACCAGCTATGCACTCACCCCATCTGCTAGGCTTGCAGTAGCCCATGGGATACTTCTACCATCACTTAGCCATGGGGCTGCCATCTATATATCCACAAGCAAATCTAGTCTTCACAAATGGGATGGCACATACAATAGTATATGTCACTATGCATCCTCCTCTCATCGGCTGAAACACCACTGCTTCCTCTACTCTGACCTTGGTTGGCTCCCTCCACAGGTGTCAAGATCCTTTTCTTTCAGCTCCATCATTGACAATATAATTAGGACTCAAATACCCAAACCCCTGGCGGAACTCTTCCAAAGCCAGGTCTCCCGCTATGACCTTCGCTCTGCCGACAATGCCCCTGTCTATATTCCTAAATATGCTACCACCAAGGGCTCTAGTGCTTTCGCCTGTCAGGCCCCCCCATTTCTGGAACTCCATCCCATTAGCCACTCATCAAGCCTCTTCCCACACCTCCTTTAAGAAAGCACTGTGCCATCATCTCATATCTTCTTGTAGTTGCTCCTGTTTCAAACCTCCATAGATGCAATCACTCTAATTCTGACTCCCCTCGCTGCCCTCTTAGTTTGACCACATTTCTACTTCAGCACTTTCTCTATCTCAGACAGGGTTGCACATCACCCTGCTGTTGTTGCACTTCGTCATCCCTTTTTTCCCCTTCACACACCCCCCCATCTGTTTCCTCCTCGGAACCTGGCTACTATTTACTTCCCTTACTTTCTTCTTTCTCCCTGACATGCTCTGATCATTGAAAGACTACCTCAATGCTACTTCTCCCACCATCTCCCCATCTCAAAGCTACCCAGTTACTGAATGCCTAAGAGACACTGCATTCTGTCTATGATCTGTTTCCTCCCCATGTTAGTATTTAGCCCTAATTTTCTATTGTAACTGTCTGTGATGATTACACTTACCTGTGATACTGTATTACCTATGTTACTGCCTGCTTGTATGTATCCACTACTTTGACTACTTCTAAAAACAAGGTACTATTACTGTCTACTTCCAGAAGTTGTTTGGAACTCTCCTGGTTCGGGCCTGCAAAATAGTCATTAAGCCCTAATTTTATTACAATTTGACTGAGTTGTTAACACTCACCTGTGATACTGTATTACCTATGTTTCTACCTGCTTGTATGTTCCCATTATCTTGACTACTTCTAATAATGTACTGTTACTGTTAGTTCCTAAAGTTTGTTTTGTACTCTCCCGGGTCGTGCCTGAAAAAAGTTATTGTTATAGCTAGTGCACCTACCCAGTAAACAAAAACTAAAATAAAAAATTAAAACAAAATTTCAAAGAGAAATAGTTTTATAGCAGGGTTCTGTAGATGGCCAGTCTAGGAAGCTATTGTTAAATTCTCTACCAACTACCACTATCTATTTCCATTTTAATAGTGTCAGGAGGGTAATGTAGGTCAAAGCCAGCCAGGGAGGTGGGATTATGGGAAATCAAAATACTAATAATTTTGGTTCACTTGCAACTTTGGAAAGAGCAAGAGAGACCCCTGCTGGCCTAGAGATGAACAGCTAGATCTGGAAATATTAAGGCCACTGACCAATCACATACTGTACCCTTAAACTTTGCCATGTTGATATATATAGTCTGATATTGCAGGTCTTATGCACTTTGATAAAATTAACTTGTGAGTTCTAAATGTCAGGAGGCACAGTGCAAGGCTGCTCAGATGTTTGCTGATGTGGCTTCATGCAAATCAAAGGACTAAAGCCCTCTCTGATTGGCGTGGCTTGGTCCTTTGAAATGCACAAAGTTTCTACCCACCAGGCAGAGAGTGATGTCAGGACTACAGTGTGTGGTCATTGGTGTAGACTGCTGAGACCATTCTTTTGTGAACTGCAATGGGCTCCGCAGTGGCACACCTCTCAGAAGTGCTCTCTCATAGCAAGATGTTCCTTGTGCATGTGCGGTGAACATAAAAATCACCAAACTACATAACTGAAAAACAAACTAATACCATAAAAATAAATCATATTGTGATAATTTATTTAACAGTATACAGGAATAAATATAACTAAGGCCATGCTTCTGTAAAACCAGCAAGCAACCCTGCCACAAAAAAAACCCCACAAAAAAATCACATTATTCTACTATCTCATAGTAGTATTTAAAGAAGAAAAATACAAAAGCAAGAAAACATAATTCTTAAATATTATTTTTCCTCTTCTGTTCTCACATGCAACCATTGTGACAACTATAAATGAAGATGCCCACAAATAATTGAATTTGACACAGACTCAGATTAACAGGTAAGAACAGTACCCCAAACCTCCCACAAGAACAAAAAAATAACTATTTCTTGCCAACTTCCCCCGGAGTGTACCATCCAAACCAAAAAAATTCCCTCACAAACCCCAATCCCTCAAACTTACCCCCTCCAGAATCCCAAAGCCATAATCATCATTGCTACATCCACATCACAAATCAGATCCTCCTAACAAAACCATCATACAAACCTGTTATAGATCCCCCAAACCCAACTCAAAATATCACCAGCCACCAGTTCTAAGGAAGGGGAATGCATTTGGGCTAGACACTCATTCTTTACTGGGACTCACCATGGTACTGTGTCATGCACAAACAACTGCAGCAGAGTGCCACACACACAGTGGACTACTGTGGGTACACCTCAGGGGTACAAAGCCTTACCCTACTATTTCATCAATCCACAATTCAAGGGGTGCACTCCTGTTCCCAGCAATTCAAAATAATCAGATGTCCAGAGGAAATAAATCACATTTTCAAGATTTATTCAGCCAACAGCAGTCAGGAAACAGCCAGAGCAAAGTCCCAGCACTTCAGTCCACTGATCTTCCTCAGGAGATAAGGTTACAGAGGTAATGATGAACATTTATGCTCTCACATTTGTGACATCATCATTATCTCATATACAGTAGTAGCACTGAATTTGTCAAGCAATTTTGTGAGAGTCCCTATTTATTTTTCAAAATAATTAGGGAAAATATCTTTTACAATTCTTTTTGTTATACCTACAGAAAGAGTCCAGGTCCTATTACAATATTCCAGCATCAACTAGTGGCTATTCAGCAAGACTATCAGATGGAGGCATCCTCTCCTGGTACCAGTGAACACACTACCAAAAAAAGTCCCTAACAAAAGGTTTCACAATCCTCAATAGGGATTTTTTAAAAATTCTTAAAAATCCCTTGACTAATTCAGTGCTACTACTGTAAATTTCATTCATATTTATTTCATTCAATAAACATTAAACACTACACTTATATATGTAACATTACTAAATAAAATGTAACTTAAAATTTACCTTACTATAAAACCTTTATACATAACTATATTTGTAAACATAAATTATTCTTTCAATTTTTAATAATTATGCTTTCTCATTATAAAAAAAAACATTGTACAAGGAGAGAAAACATATATAACAAAACAACATTCATAATAGTTATTCCTATGTAGTAACATTATTTTTCTAATTTTAATGGATAATTCCAATAATGTTATTTCTTTTTCCAAAAGGGCTTGAGGTCCCATGTCTCATTCAATTCCCCTGGTTTCAAACTTGCCAAGGTAAAAATTCAATACGTCTCTCTTTGCAATAGACATTACAGTCTATTACCCACTCTTGGACCCATCTGGACACACTCTATGGCCATGAACCTCAGACAGTCTAGATCCCCACCACATACCTCTTTAAAGTGCACACTTACTGGTGTTTTTATATTAGGGCTTGTTATATTTCTAATATGTTCTTGTATTCTTTCACTAATAGTTTGAATGGTACGACCGATGTATATTTTGCTACATGTGCACCACAATACATATACCACATACTTTGAACTATAGTTGAGGAATTCCCTTACCAGAACTTTCTTAGTAACTTTTTGTGGTTCAAAGATGTCTGACTGGTTGCAGTATTGACAGATATTACATCTCTCACATCTATACATCCCTTTAGTTTTGGATGAAAAACAACTGGGATTTAACTGTGGTTCTGGTGGTTTTGTTTTGTATAAACTGCGTGCTAGACTATCTTTTAAGTTCTTGACCCTTCTAAATGTGATCCTAGGGCGTGGTCCCATTGTCTGTGAGAGCTTCTCATCATTCTGAATTATTGGGCCAAACTTTCTGATAACTGCACCAACGCTTCCACTTAATGTTCGCATGCTGCAAGCTT
The DNA here is from genome assembly GCA_016271365.2 of Neoceratodus forsteri. Classification (NCBI taxonomy): domain Eukaryota; kingdom Metazoa; phylum Chordata; order Ceratodontiformes; family Ceratodontidae; genus Neoceratodus; species Neoceratodus forsteri. The sequence continues at coordinate 184,688,219 of CM057459.1, read as the reverse complement.
GACATGTGCGCAGCAGTTAAGCTGGTGTGAACATCTTCTAAAAAGTACATCAATTTCATATGTTGCACGCTAGACATGAGTGCAGCAGTTATGTGGGTGTGAACATCATTTAAACATCACATCAGGTTCACATGCTGCACGCTTGTGATGTGTGCAGCAGCTAAGCTTGTGCAAATCTCATCTAAAAATCATCTCTTTCTATTTTTTTACTACTGCTAGCAATTAGTCATTAAAATACATTTTTATTTGAATTCCCATAAAAATTAGGTAAACTCAGTCTGATCCTTTTGCAAGTTGTTTAATGGCTTTTGATTTTTGTCATTAAATCACCTTAATTTGTAAAGTATTGTTTGCTTACTGCATTAAATGCCTAGGATATAGCCAGTCAATATTCCCCATTCCAGATGTACAAAGAGGGGCCTCTGTGTTGTGAAGCCTATCCTTTTTGTTTTGGACCATGCAAATCCCTTATACATATTTAGTGCTACATATATGTTTTTCGGGACTAAGTTCTTTTTGGTGGGGGGGACAGAACTTCAGGCAGGAAAAAAAATGATTAGTAACTGGGTGGGTTTAAGCCCAAATCTGATGCACTGCTACGGGGTATATACAGATGAATCTTATATATTTGAATTTTTCCTGATATGCATATCACTTTTCAGTCAAAACAAATAAGCTGTACCTTTTCGAGATGTTGCAGACATTCTAGAGCTGTCCTTTGCATTCACAGTTGATCGGCATGGTATGCACAGACTATTGGGAGCCCCACTGTAGTCAGGCTCCCCCCCCCCAGTGAAGCTGACTTCTACATCCTCGTGCTTCGGCACATTATGACAAAAGGGCAAAGGAGACTGCAGGTGTGTGCACCATTGAAATGAATGGGGGTATTTTTTTATTACTATTTTATATATTATTGATGGTGAGTTGGAGATTAATGAAGGCCACCGCTCAACTAACAAGGGCCTCGTTAGTAGAACAGAGGCCTTCATTATTCTCCTACTCACCATCATAGCATATAACACAGTAATCAAAGATAACTCCATTTATTTCAAGGGGGTATGCCCCAGCACTCTGACCCATGGGCATCATCTCTTAAAAACTTCTGCCTCTGGCTCCCAAGTACTCAAGTAAGAGACTTTTTACTTATATCTATACTTGGTGGGCTGTCTGTAGCAGCATGGCCATACCCATTACAGTATGTGTGCATGGGGGCGGGGACTGGTCATGTGGGTGTGGGGGGTGTCAAGTTATTGCTACTTTTGTATTTGCACCTTAAAGTCTGTTTGCATGTAAGCATTCAAAACTATGGAGAGAAAATAGTAGGAGTACAGGCCACACAGAAGTAATTAAGTGATTTTGTGGGTAGGTTTGTGTATTGGGGGAAGGGAAAAACACATGTGTTTCCATTGGTATGTGAGCTACAGTTCAACTGTGAAAATGAGGTGAGGGAGAGAAGAATACTGAAAAGCATAACAGTGGCTACAAGCATGCCGCATGCGTACAGATGTATTTAGATACAGTATTTATTAAAGTACAAGCAAGTCCTTTGTGTGCAGACAGTATGGCTTAGTGATTAAAGGCACTGAACTGTAAGCCAGGAGACTTGGATGCGTAAAGATCTGGGTTTGAATCTCATCAACCCCCACTTGTGTATGGTGTGATCCTGAGCAAGTCACTTAACTTTTACATGTTCAGTGATCATTTGCTTTTTGCACACATGCCACATGCATGCAGTCTTTCCCAATTTAATGTAAAAATCATGGTTTCCACACTTGCTTGCTGCACGCATGCCATATGCATGCAATCAGTTCCAATTTAACATTTAAATCATACTTGCAGCATGCATATCACATGGGTAGTTTTATGTGTGCAGCATGAAAACATTTCATAAAATTATTTCTGTAAGGGTATCAGTTCATAAAATAGTGTTTGTGGCAGTGTTTTTTTCAAACATTTCTTGTTCTTATCCTAGTTCTATAATGTGGATCAATTGTTAAAGTTAGATCTAGGATGTTTAGTGTTTGTGAACTAATTGTGTCAGTGAATTGCAAATTCCAGTCATTATTGTTTAGCCATGCCATGAATTCCTTGGCCTCTGTCTGTGTCCCATCCCACACACAGACCACTTCATCAATAAATCTGAACCAGTTTCTTATGTGGTCTGTGTGTGGGTTGGTATCCACATTAAACACTACATTCTCTTCCCAACTGCCTAGTACCAAGTTAGCATAGCTGGGAGCCATTGATGCCCCCATGGCTGTGCCACAAACTTGTAGATAAGTCTATTTGTTAAATTTGAAAATATTGTATATTAAGACAAACCATGATGCTTCTAAAATGAAGTCTTTTGTCATGTGGTCTCTTAAATCACTTTTTTCCAAGAAGTGTCTAATGCTCCTTAACCCCATCTCATGCTCAACTGAAGTATATAGTGCTTCAACATCTATGCCTATCAGGAGAAAGCCACCTTTCCACATGACCTGACTGATCTTCCTGAAGAAAATTTGATGTATCCTTGATGTAGGAGAGCACTGTGAGCATGTTAAGTCACAAAAGTAAATCAATGAATTTGCTTAATTTATCCTATCAGGGAATTTATCCCCAATACAATAGGTCTTCCCAGTGGCTTTATCAAATTTTTGTGCACTTTTGGCAGTGCATAAAAGGTTGGTATCACAGGGTTCTCTTGCCATATAAACTGTCGCTCACTGTCTGTAATCTGTCCCAACATTTTTGCTCTTTGTAACAGGTCTAATAGATCTTGCCTGTATTTTTGTGAGGGGTTAACATTCATTTTCCTATAATGCTTTTCATTTGATGGTAAACCCATTACCGTTTCTTTATTTTGTTCAGCTAACATCACCACCATGTTGCCTCCTTTGTCTGCTGAGTTTGTCACCAAATTAGAATTATTTTCTAACGCCTTTAATGCTTTTCCTTCCTCATTTGGTAAATTCCTGTATACCCTGGGACCTGGGCCATAGGGTGTCAACAATTTTGTCAGCCTCCTTCATGACTGCCCTTTCGTATTCTCTAATACTTGTATTTTTACAAGGTGGACAAAAAGTTGAAGTGTTTTTAGAGAATACTTTCCTGGCTTCATCACATTTTCTTTTTACTACTTCAATACATAGGGAATTGTAGTCCAAATCAAGGTTGAGAAGATTTCTCATTCCTTCCTCCCCATCTGTGGCTTCCAGCAATAATTCTTTTGATGCATAGAGATTCAATTGATCAGTTTCACTCCAAAGTTCCCTTGTATCCCCAGAGAAATCCATCTCTAATGTATGTGATGTTCCTATTGTCTCTGAGTTCACTTCCAATTACAGACACCCCAAGTTAATCCTTTCCTCGCTCTGATTAGCAAAATAGTCCTTCAGATGCAATTTTCTGAAGAATTTGAAAATGTAAATTTTTAGTTTAAACTGGTCAGGTTTATTCTCTGGCACAGACAGCAGCCCTTTAGCCAGAACACTCTTTTATACTTCAGTTAAAGGCTCATTTGACAAATTTGTAATTTTTTTTCTTCTCCTTGTCTCATTTCCTCAGGTTGTACTGATTGTCGTTTTGCCCTTCTTCCCCTCTTTGTTTTCTGTTTATGTTTACATTTTTCTTTTGATTTTTGATGCCGGTTCTTTTGCTGGTATCTGTCTAAAAAAACCTTGTCTGTGCTCATTTTACTTGTTGAGGGTGCACTCACCTCTGGGGTCGTTATTGTGACTGTGCTTTTCTTATTTTTTTACTTTTGATTTTGTCTTGACTAGGACCTACCTCGGCTGGATGACCTGGGGTGTTTGGACCAAGAGAACACTTGGGCCCGGATATTCAAACTGTGCCATTCTGAGGCGCAAGCCCTTGCGCTGCTCAAAATAGTTGCGCAGGGGTGTGGCCAGGGTGATATTCAAAGGAGTTGCGCTATTGAGCAACTCCTTTGAATATCACCCCCCAGCCACAGCCACTGTGCATGGCGCAGTGGAACTTGCGCCACCGCAAGTTGTCAGAGTTGAGCATTAAACCTGCAGTGGCGCAAGTACCATTGCGCCATGTGAAAATTTCCGATATTCAAAAGGTGACATGCAAATGGGGCCATAATTCATGCAAGGTGCAGGGGGGGCCATTTGCATGTGATTATGGCCCCATTTGCATGCCATTAGCATGTAGGTGCACCGATCCCCGAGGACTTGCACCTGGCCGCCCTGCCAGGCAGCAGCCATCGGGGACCGACGCACCCTGCAGCCCGATCGCGGGCAGTATGTATGCAGACAACACCCCAAACATCTCCCGATGCCCGATCGGGGCAGTATGTATCAAGACAACCCCAGTGCCCAATGCATTGGGCGGAATGTGAAAGCCCCCAGCGAATATCTCCTGGTGGTCAGTGGACGCCAGTGCCCGATCGTGGGCAGAATGTCCAGTGACAACCCCCAATCTCACAATTGTCTAGTGTCCCCACCACCCACCCACGGCCCCTCCACCCTGCTCCCCCCCTGGCGGCGGGTAGCAGCATCCACGCCTGCCGCCCTGCTGCCCACCGACTGACTGTCGGTAGGGCTGCACGCCAGTGGTGCAGAGCTAGAGCCAATGGGCATGCAGCCCATACCGCCATGACAGTCAGATTTGTGAATGATGTTCATTCGTATAAATCTGACCGTCACGACAGCAGGGCTGCATGCCCATTGGCTCTAGCTCTGCAACAAACGGGCGGCAGCCCTACCGGACAGTCAGTCGGTGGAGGCGGGCGGCAGGCGGGTGGGATAAGTGCCCGCCCGCCGCCGGGGAGCGGGTGGAGGCTTCGTGAGTGGGTGGTGGGTGGGGACACTAGACACCAGTGAGAGAAGTTTGGGGTTGTCACTGACATTCTGCCCGCATCGGGCATTACAGTCCACTGGACCACCAGGGAGATATTCGGTTGGGGGGTTTTACATTCTGCCCGCGATCGGGCACTGGGGGTTGTTTCACGCTCTGCCTGCGATCGGGCACTGGGGGTTGTCTTGATACATACTGCCCACGCATCGGGCATTGGGAGCTGTTTGGGGTGTCTGATACATACTGCCCGCGATCGGGCTGGTGGGGGGCACAGGACTGAGTTGGGGGCCAGCCAACGGGTGGTGCTGCTGTGTTGCGCCTGCAACACAGCAGCTCACCTGTGGGTGGCCTCAACTTGATCCTTTTTTGGCTCAAAGTTGTGCAGGCGCAGGTTGGGGTTGCGCTGCACAACTCTGCACAGCCCGACTGAATATCGGGTTGTGCAGTTTATGCATGGTTCCTCCCCCTCATGTTGAGCATGCATTAATTTGCATTGCCCTGTTGCTCAGCCTGTTTTCAGTGGCGCAACTGCCTCCTGCTGAATATCGCAGAATGGCGCAATGTAGGACTTGCGCATGCGCAACCCTGTTGCGCATGGAGCAACCCTTTTGAATATCTGGGCCTTTGTCTCTTGAGTAATCACTTGCATCCCTTGCTAATTTTCTTTGTTTTCTTTCCACAACTTCCTCTTCATATTTATTAAGTTTTGTTTTAAGTTCTTTGTCCCACTTAGTAAACTGCTGGTTCTGTCTGTACTTTAGGAGCTCCTTTTTAACTACCACAATTTATTTAATTAGCTCCAAGTGTGTCAATGAGTTCTCCTTGATTATAAGTTCAGCAAAGCCCTTTTCACACTCAGTTGCTTTTTTCTACCACTCCTATCAGTATTTGAAGTTTTTTAACCTGCATGAAGGTGTCATTGTAACCCTTAGTCCACATGGGATCTGCTCTCTCTCTCTCTCTCTCTCTCTAGGTAGGTTTCTAGGGTAGTAACATTGAAGCCAAGTTAACCTCAGTGAATAGAAGTCACTTCAATTTAATAAAGAGCAGCTTCATTTCTGAATTAGTGTTTGTGCCCTCCTCCTCCTCATTTGGTAGGCTCTCACTTATCTCCTGCTTAGTAACATTTCTCCTTAAACTCAGTGCAGCTATAATGCTCTCACACACATTCCTCCTGCTCGCTATCAACAGAGCTACTGGTATCCCCACTCATAATTTGTTCAGTATGAATTAAAGTTCTCAGTCTCCATGTAGCAATTTAGGAGAGTTCACAAACATGATTGGAAGCCCACATTTTTTTGCTAACCAATTTACTTATGTCCTTTGTACGTTGTGATAGTGGTGTGGTAACTGCTTTGGCTCTCAGCTTTCCTCATCTCGGCATTTGTCATGGGAAACGGTGAAACAGCAATCAGCCATTCTCCATGGCTATGGAGGCTAGGCTTGAAAATCACAAACAACTGCAGCAGAGTGCCCCACACAGTGGACTACCGTGGGTGCACCTCAGGGGTACAAAGCCTTACCCCACTATTTTGCCAATCCTCAACTCAAGAGGTGAACTCCTATTCCTAGCAATTCAAAATAATCAGACATCCACAGGAAAACTCCAATTTTCAAGATTTATTCAGCCAACAGCAGTCAGGAAACAGCCAGAGCAAAGCCCCAGTGTTTTGGTCCACTGACCTTCCTCGGGGATGGGGTTATAGAGGTAATGATGAACACTTATACTCCCACATTTGTGACATCATCATGTCATATAAATTTCATTCATATTTATTTAGCTCAATAAACATTAAATAAACACTAAACTTATATATGGAAAATTACTAAATAAACAAAACGTTACTTACATTTTTCCTTAATATAAAACCTTTAGACATAACTATATTTGTAAACATCAATTATTTTTTTCATTTATTTTTCAGTAATTAATTATTCTTTCTCATTATTCCCAAACCCCATCGTTCAAGGAGAAAAATATATATAACAAAACAATATTCATGATAATTATTCCTATGCTGTAACATTATTTTCCTAATTTTTATGCTGAGGGCCTGAGTATACACCAGTGATAACATCTGCCCCCTCATCCTTTTGTGTAAGCCTTCTCAAAGAATGTTGAAGATATAATTTTGAAGTAGATTGCTGTTTAAGGTAGCTCTTTTCTTCTTTTCTGTTTGTAGTAATATTGCAGCAATGAGAATTATGTTATTCTTTTTTTTTCTTTTTCAGGCTTTTATGTATTTGGGATAGACTGATTCCCAGGCTAGACATCCTGCTGGCAGATTGTTACCCACAGCCATAAATACTTTAAAGGACTCACTGTTATTGGAATTATCTATCAAAATTAGGAAACTAATGTTTCAGCATAGGAACAACTATAATGAATGTTGTTTTGTTTTGCAACTGGTAAAAACACTTCTTCAGCTAAAGGGCCCTTAATTTCAACCTCTCACCTGAACTCCTCTGGCCAGACAAAGAATTGATTAAAAGTGGTCCCGGGCTGGCAGGGGGAGGAGAGAATTGAGCGTCTGGTGGACTGCTCTCCTCTCCTGGGGTGGGCTAGGGTTGTGCACCGCTCTGTAGCAGCCCCTGGTGAAGATCGGAGGCACTACAAGAGTGTTACAATGTGGGCCAACAAGGAAAAACATGAAAATAGCACATCACCAACCAGATGATGGCAGTCCTACCTCCCCATGCCTCTCTGCCATGATACCTCCAGGCTGCACTCTCCGTGCTCTGCCAAGATGCAAGGGAGTGCTACAGCATTTTGATCTCCCCTTCCTGTAGCCCCCCTTGGGTAGGGGGCCGCCCTGGCAAAGGGATATGCTGGGACAACAGAGTGACGGAGCAGCAGGGGATGGCGAGTCGGTGGAGAAGGCAATGGCAGGGCTGGCTGCCCAAAGGAGTGGACGGGAACGTGCACGGTAGGAGAGATAAAAATAATATACAAAAAAAAAAAAGTGGTCCTAGGGAATTGCCCACAAGTCCAAACCACCTCAAAGATTGTACACTGGTTCTGCAAGGACCGCCACTGCAAATAAAACATTTTTAAAATGGAATTGCAGCAGGAACAGTCATCACTTCTCTTCTGAATCATCCTCTTGCCATTCCCTGGAAATAGCTCAGATGGCAACGTAATCCTGCAACACCTCCACGCTACTTCCTACTTCATGCACTGCAGAGGCAAGAACATCTGGTGCCCTGGTTTCACCTAGGACACTTCCTGTGGATGCATCTATCCCAGATCAGTATACACATCCGGTGTCATGAAGAACAAGAAGTAACCAGGATCATATGCAGAATGTAGTTTGTCTTGCTCCAAAAGAAGTGTTTCAGCCTTAAGGAAAAAATGGTACTGTTTCCCATTTGTTGTTTCTTTTGACTTGACAGTTCTGCAGCTCTCAGCTTGGATATATCCTTTTGATTGGTGGAACACAGTTTGTACTTCTTATTTGTAGTATTCTCTGCTTTAGTTCTGTATTTACTAAACTCCCATAGCAATGCTGATACCTAACCATGGAATATGAATGGTGGTGCTTTATGGTTGTTGTGGGGTTATGGGGTTCACTCTGGTGTCTAAATTTTGCTATCTTGTAGTTTTAATTGCTCGTAGTGATAAAAAAGGCAATATGCTAGGACGTTCAGCAGCCTTCCCTATCCTTTAAACATGGCACTCTATGGTATGAGGTCTAACAACTTCATTACATAAGTGCCAAAGAAAGAATCATACACTTTCTATGGAGGCATGTACTTGCTCTCAGAGCCTTACAACTGCATATGATTAGCAGCCTAGTGGAAGGAGTGTCAGGGGAACCTAGGATACTAGATTAGTTCTGGTAGGCCCCACATATTGCTTAATATCTCTTGATTCCAGCCCCTCAGTACACAGAGAAGTTGTGTGATCAGCAACTATGGTAACTCTATGGGGCTTAGAATGGATATCAGATTTACCTCTGTCATATGGCTAATGAAGGTAAAGAGTGAAGCATCATACAGAACTGATGTCTGGAATTCTACTCCTCTGCTTAAGGATCTAGGGTATAGGCATTATGTTTGTGCCAGATCTGCCTCTTCTTAGTGTATTGAATCTGGTATTACATGGTGTGTTTTTGCTTGGCAGACTGGGCATCCCAATTATCCCCATGCTTCCCCTACTATATGTCACTCTACAGACTAAATAAGGGAAGACAGCATAACTTAATATTAGTATTATGCTAGCTGTCGGTACTGTATGTTTACCTCATACTTAGTTAGTGAATGTATTTAACCTGGACAAGGACTGGAACTGAGTTCGCTTGGTTTGGCCTATCCACTATATTAACAACCCTTTCTGCCTTGGATTTCTAATTCAGTGGACTGAAGGTCCAAAGCAGTCTACCATCCTACTTACTTTACACAACTCTAGGAATATCAAGTGGATCATTTTGGTATTACTGTTACTTTATCAATTAGCAATAGGGAGTGTTGCTGTCTACTGACACATAATCATCTGACTTCTATCTTAGTATTATGTTCTGCTTGTTTAGTCAGTTTCAAATTATTTCACATAAGTGATTGATTTTTACTTTTAGACAGTTTTTACAAATCTAATCTACTTACAGTTTCACATATTTGTACTTTTTTCATATACTGTTATAATCAGCTAATTCTACTGTTCAGTATTCACTAAAGAGGAAGTGGGGGAGGTGCCTAATCCAATTAACAGAAGCACTCTGGAGAGGGGGGTTGATCCCAGTCCTTTCACAGAAGAAAGGGTTCTGAAAGAACTTCTAAAACTGAAGGTGGACAAAGCAATGGGGCCAGATGGAATTCACCACAGAATTCTAAAAGAATTAAGCAGAGAACTAGTGACACCACTGACAACGATTTTTAACAAATCATGGGAGGATGGTGTGGTACCTGAGGACTGGAAGAAGGTGGATGTGATTCCCCTTCACAAAAATGGGACCAAGAAGGAGGCAGGAAACTACAGACCTGTCAGTTTGACCTCTGTGGTAGGGAAAGTGATGGAATCATTTCTGAAGGAAAGAATTGTTGAGTACCTAGAGGCCAGTGGGGCACAGGACCCAAGGCAGCATGGGTTCACAGCGGGAAGGTCATGTCAGACGAATCTAATTGATTTAGTAGAAGACCAGGGAGGGGCTGTGGACATGGCCTACCTAGACTTTAGCAAGGCATTTGACACAGTCTCACACAAAAGATTAATAGTCAAATTAACCAGCCTGGGATGGGTCCCAAGGTGGTAGCCTGGGTAAAACATTGGCTGAACAACAGGACACAGAAGGTAATTGTAAATGGAGTCCACTCTGAAGAAAGAGGGGTTACTAGTGGGGTACCGCAGGGTTCAGTACTGGGTCCAGTCCTTTTTAATGTCTTTATAAGTGACATGGCAGAGGGACTGGAAGGAAAAGTATGCCTCTTTGCAGATGACACAAAGATCTGCAACAGCGTTGATACACAAGGAGGCGTGGAAAGGATGAGAAGGGACTTGGCAAGGTTGGAGGAATGGTCAGAAGTATGGCAGCTTGTATTCAATGCAAAGAAATGCAAAATAATGCACCTGGGAAACAAAAACCCAGGGGAAGATTACACAATGGGGGGGAGGTAGTAACAACAACAAAAATGGAAACAGACCTAGGGGTAATCATATCAGATGACCTTAAGGTTGGCAAGCAATGCGAGAAGGCGGTAGGGAGGGCTGGGGGGATACTGGGATGTATAGGGAGAGGTATCACCAGCAGAAAACAGGAAGTTGTTAGCCCCCTGTACAGACAGTTGGTGAGATCCCATCTGGAGTACTGCATCCAGTTCTGGAGACCCCATCTCCGCAAGGACATAGACAGGATGGAGGCAGTTCAGAGGAGGGCAACTAAAATGGTGCAGAGTCTGCAAGAGAAGCCATATGAGGAGAGACTAAAGGAGCTTAATATGTATACCCTTCAGAAAATGAGGGAGAGGGGGGACATGATAGAAATGTTTAAGTACCTCAGTGGAATCAACAAAGTCCAAGAAGGTAGCATCTTTCAGAAAAAGAGATGTGCAAGAACAAGGGGACACAATTTGAAGATGGGGGACAGCTCAGGGGCAATGTGAGGAAGTATTTTTTCACAGAGAGGGTGGTGGATGCATGGAACAGCCTTCCTGAGGAGGTTGTGGGGTCTAAAACTGTGGGAGAATTCAAGAATGCATGGGACAGACATAAGGCAATTTTTGTTGGGGGTAGGAAGAAATAGGCTGTTGGTTAAATAGGATCTGCAGCTTATCCTCTAGGTAGGGAAATGGGCAGACTAGGTGGGCCAAGTAGTCCTTATCTGCCATCAAAGTCTATGTTTCTATGTTTCTATGTAATTCTTTCTGTTCAACTGTTTACATGTTGATTTTATAGATAAATGTTTATTTGCTTAAGACTTGCATTACCAATTTAGATTCCATAGTTTAGTGCATCTTTTATTCATAGTCTGCAGAGTTTCCCTGGTTTACATAGCTGATTCTAGACTCTATTAACTAACAACAACATGGTAAATTGTCCCCAGAGCCCCTACGAATAAAGACACGGACAACTTAAGTGTGGTTGCTCAGTTTTGCCATACATTTACTCATTTGTCAAATCATTGTTCAATATACATTGTCATCAACTGGCACATTATTACATTTCCAATCTCTCATCTCTTCTATTACATTTATATACAGTATAAAGACAGTAGTGGTCAATGGGGAGCTCTCGAATGCTAGAGAGGTCGGGTAGTGGGGTACCGCAGGGCTCGGTCCTGGGTCCAATCCTGTTTAATGCATACATATCGGACATCAGGGAAGGTATAGGGTGTGATATGAGTCTCTTCGCTGACGACTCCAAGATGGGAGCAGTGGTTGAGGGCGAAGAGGGGAGGTTGGCCCTGCAAGGGGACCTGGACACCTTGGAAAGGTGGGCTCACACATGGAAATTAAATTTCAATATCACCAAGTGCAAGGTGTTACATCTTGGGCGGGAAAACCCTAAACACAGGTACACCCCGGGACGGGCGGCGCTGGAGGCCTCAACAGGGGAAAAAGACCTAGGAGTCATGGTGGATGCATGTATGAATAACTCTGAGCAGTGCAGGAGAGCAGCTAGCAAAGCAAACAGGATGTTGGGATGCATTGTAAGGGGATCACCTCTAGGAGCAGGGAAGTGATTCTGCCACTGTACAATGGACTGGTTAGACCACACCTCGAGTACTGTGTACAGTACTGGAGACCACACTTGAAGAGGGACATACAGCTCCTGGAGAGGGTACAGAGGAGGGCAACTAAGGTGATATGAAGACTAGGGGATTTGTTGTATGAGGACAGACTTGAGGAGCTCTGCCTGTTTTCATTGGAGGAGAGGAGAGACGGGGGGACATGATCGAGATCTTCAAGTACCTCAAGGGAATAAATAGGGTAAACATGGAGGGGATCTTTAGACTAAAGCAGGGAGGTATCACCAGAGGGCATGGTTTGAAGTTGGAAGATAGAAGGGTGAAGGGGGAAACGAGGAGGAGTTTTTTCACTGAGAGGGTGGTGGATCCTTGGAGCGCACTGCCTGTGAGCTGGTTCAGACAGCCACAGTAAAGGGCTTCAAGAGAGGGTGGGACAGACACAGAAAGCAGATGTATCAGATGATGGCCTGGCCCGGGGGGTTGGGGATGGATGATAGGGGTTTCTGGAACACAAGGGGGGGGGGGGGCCTCAGTACCCAACTAGGGATCTGAGGTTCAAGCACATTCGATAGACCGTAAGGCCTAATCTGCTGGCAATTAGTATATACATTTAATTTATTTTCAACTGATACATTCTTATTTTCTTCTTTTCCTCTTCTGCCCCCCAGATATACATCCTGGGGGGGGGCTCTCTTCCTCGTATGCTGTCAAGGGGTACGAACATACACACTGTGCCCCTGCCTCTTGATTCCCACTGCTGTGTCCTTTGCTTGTTTTCCCTTTTTCCTCCCTTTCTTTCCTGTCCTTCTCCTCCTTTTTCCACTAGTACACCTCCAGCTTGCAATGGATGGTGGACTTCCCCCCCTTTTTTTGCCCCTTTCCCACCCCTTTTCCTGAACTTCCCCCTTCCCTCTACCTACCTGACTCCCTCCCTCTGTTGTAACCAGCCCTCAATGGCATTCCCTATCTCTGTGTTAAATAATGCCAAACCTAAACCTGAGAAGTGTATCCCATCCCCCTATAGAATTCATCTGCCCATTCTAAGATCCCATGTTGGATGACTATTCTACTCATGTCCTCAATTAACCTGCCCACATGTGCATTCATGCACTTCCTGGCCCTGTCCATACCTTTGTGGCTCTCAGCCTACCTCCACACCCTTTTGGGTGTAATCTCAGATCCGGCCAATGTGACCTCTGGCCACCACTTTTTTATCTTTTGTGCATCATATTTTATTTGGTGAAAAAGTCCAGCCAGGGCCTTGTACCCAGGTCGTTGCCTCCCAGATGTATCACTAGTAAATTTGCCCACTTATGCTCCTTCCTGAGCCCCCTGAGCTCAGGCAACAATTGTGCCCACTTTATTCCCCTCCAGCCTTTCCACACCAGCCGAATGGTGTCACTGTCCAGACACAACTGCTTTCCCCCTTGTCTCCTGGCCACCCACTTCTCCTCCCAGTGTATGAAAGAGTGCCCGCAGATCAAAGCCTCGAGTCTCCGGAAACTCTCTGTTTAAGCAAAGTAACATTGATTAGTCTGTCGTCCCTTCTATGCCCACTTCCTCCCCTTTCCCCGTTCCCGTAACCGTGCACCTGTTAATGGAGAGAAGAAAACATAGTTTCTGTGGTAATTTCCATATATATTTCTTATAACAATCTGACAACCACCTGCCCTTCTCCTTGATCTCTCCAGGCCTGCTGCTCTGCTCCGCCATGGTGGATGCCACTCCGATTCTGAACGAGTGGGAGGAGTAACCCTTCCCTGATTCTATCAGGAATCTGAGGTCTTTGTGCTGCACTGCTGTCACCTGGTACCCCGACACCAGCCTGCCATCCCCATGTATGAACAGTGCCATGCCCCCCCGTCCTAGGGCACTCTGCTGTGTACATGTGCAGAGCCCCTACAGGGCAAATGCTTGCATTCGTATGTTTCTTCAACCATACCCTCCTGCCATGCCCCTGCTGATCTGTCTTTGATCTCCTTAATAAGATGGCAAGTGACTCCCCCTTCATTCTATATCCCCCCATTGCAACCCTTCTCCTTCTGCCTTCCTGCTATGCCCCACCACTTCGCTTACCCTGAAAGCCCTGCCATACATGGTGGCTTTCAGGGCTCTAAATAGTACTGCTTCATTACTAGAGCTGCAGACCTGGGGTAATACATCCATCAATTGTCCTATCAACGTTTCTGATATTGGTTTCCTAACATCCTGCCTCTTGTCCTGGCCCCACATCCACCCCTGCATCATGCTGCAGATCAGGTTGCCTTTTTTTGGGTCCTCCCATCCCCTCAAGCTACAAATCTGTCCTATTGCCATCAGGTGTACCCCCATGGTCGCATGCACCATGTTTTGCTGCCACCCGGCTACAATGAATCGAGCTATCGGCTCCCTTGTTACTATTCCACCTACCTGCCCACTGTATTGTTCCTGGAATTTTTGAAACACCCGCCACAATGTTTCATATGCTCTATGGGTCCTGGGGGCCCAGGAGTTGTGGAACAGTGCTTCAGCTACCCCAATCCAGTCATCCATATGTACGTCGGGATGGCGGTCCCCCTGATGTCTGCTCTGAGTGTGACTGTCCGGAATTTGTCCATCTGCAATTGGGAGAGGCAGTCAGCAATCATGTTGTCCACACCATCAATATACTTGGCCCTGAATGACACATTCAGGGTCAGGCCCAAACATTCCATCCTGCTCAGCACCCTCATGAACCTCTCTGTCTTTGTTCTCTGCTTATTCAACACTTCCACCACCACCACTTTGTTATCACTCCAAAAAGTCACTTTCTTATTCCTTAACTGATTCCCGCATACCAGCATCGCTACCCACATGGGAAGGAGTTCTAGGAAAGTGATGTCCTTCATCACCCCCTCCCATACCCGTTCCTCCAGCCACTCAGCCATAAACCATTTACCTTGGAAATAACCTCCCATCCCCTTACTTCCTGCTGCATTGGTATACAGCTGCAAATCGGTATTGTACAACCTGTCATCTTGCCAGAAGGTCTGCCCATTGTACTTCTGCAGAAAATGCTCCCATATTACCATATCCTCCCTGGTCCCTTTATTCAAATCTACCCAATGGTGGGGCTGTGTTATATCCTGTATTGCCCACGCCAGGCGCCGTGTAAATGTGCACCCTGGGGCAATGGCCCTACATGCAAAATTTAGGTGCCTCAGCACCCGCTGTGCCTGTTGCAGTTCCACCCTCCTATGGCCCCCCATCTTCCCCAACAATTCTCGTAATTTCTCCACCTTCTTCTTTGGCAAATGGTACAGTTCCTGTAACGTATCCAACTCCAGCCCTAGGAACTCTATTGTCTGGCTGGGTCCCTCCATTTTGCCTTCTGCTAATGGGACCCCCAACTCCTGGCATAGCTCTTTGAAATCTCATAACATGTCTTCGGTCTCTTTTTCACCTTCCCCTATAAACAAAAAGTCGTCCAAGTAGTGTACTACAGTCTGGTACCCGTACCATTTTTGAAATGTGCATTACAACCATGTACTGAACATTTCAAAAGTGGAGCATGCCACAGAGCATCCCATCGGCATGGCTTTGTCGAAATAATACTGCCACCCTACTTGAAAACCTAGCAGGTCCCAGTCCACTGGCTGAACTGGCAGCAACCAGAAAGTGGACTCTATGTCCGTCTTTGCCAACCATGCTGTCTCCTTAGCCCTGATGTGACGTATGTGACCCTACTGTCTTCTTCGCCTATCGCATCATTGACTGACTTACCCTCGGGGTAGGACAGGTGATGTATCACCCGGTAATCATCTGCCTGCTTCTTGGGCACTAAACCCAACGGCAAAATCCTTAGTTTTATCAATGGAGGGGCTGGAAATGGCCCCGCCACCCTCCCTACTGCCAACTTCTTTTGGATTTTTAGTGCCAACGTGGCCTCCTTACCCCTTGTGGATTTGAGGTTTTTTTGACCTCATTGCCTCCCTCTTCCCTTGGTACTGTAAGCTAAAACTGGCCCGTAACTTCCTGGCTGCCTCCCTATCCTGGTAATCCCATAACCATCTTTCTATTGCTTCCACTCTTATGGGTGTCCAGGCCAGTCAGAATACTCCCCTCCCTACTCCCTCAATTGGCCTGATGCTGGGTTTGATAAATGTGGCCCCACCCCTCCACCTGCCCACCCTTTGTTGCCCCTCCCCCATTGCTGGCATCTAAAGGAACCGGGATTGGCCTGAAAGGGCTGCTGATAAGAGGTCTCCTGGTTGCTGTTCCCTTTTTCCCAACTATACCTACACTTGGATACTGGGTGATGCCTACCGCACTTAGAACAGACATGCCAGAACCGGCAGTTAGGCCATGAGCAAAAGGCTCTGTTGTATCCCTAGCAGGTCTTCGCCCAGGCCCCTCCCCACCTGTCACCCTCTGCCTCCTTCTCTGTTGGCCCGATGTATATTTCCAACCATAAGTCTGTCTGCCTGGCACCCCATTTTACGTCCCTGAAATGTGCCATCCACTTCCTAAATTTCTCATCACACCTCAACCAGCTGTGGCCTCCCTTCTTATATGCATTTTTAATGATGAGGGAATAAGTGAGGAGCGGAGTCGCTAGCTCCGGTCATTTTTCTATGACCATGGCTGTGAAATAGGTAAACCCCGTGGACCAATTGTCCCATGTTTTACCTTTCCCTGCCTTATCCTCCTCTCCTTTCCCTAATAGCGCCACTGCTGCTGCTATGTCCTTCTTTTCCAAACTATCCTTCTCTTCATACTTATCCATAGCATCGACATTTGCCAGGGTGACTATGTCCATGTATTCCCCCTTCTAAATCATTTCCTTCACCACTGTGGGGACATGCTCCACTAGCTGTACCCCGGGGCACCTAACTTCCATCCCCCCATGGGGGTTGCAGCTAGACCCCCCCATCCCGACCACGGCCCCCGTGCCCTTAATCTCACATAATGCTTTCTCCAGCTGCCTCAGTCCATTCTTCCCCATATTCTTAAGCATTTGCTCAGCATACTCTTTCACACTACTTTCCATTGTCACCACCTGATTACCTGTTGTGTCTGGTGTGTCAGTCCCCAGCTGGGGCACTCCTGATGGACCCGGTATAATTGTTGAAACCTGTGTAGGCCACTCCGGTACTGGCAAGAGGGGTGGTGCCACGGGTGGGGAGGGTTCAGGCACTGGTACTGGATGAGGGTATGGCTCGGGGATTGGCTCACAGGGAGGTGGGCTTCGTGGGGCTGGATCTGATATCTCCCTCCTGGGCTCTGACACCCTCTGCTGTCTAGGCCCCCATGTGCTCCTCTCCTGTTCCTTCCATTGTCTCTCCTTCTGTTTTGTGCCTCTCTCCCCCTCGTCAGGCTCCGCCATCTCCATCAGCTGATCTGCTTTCTCTACCAGGTCCATTACTGCCCGGTAGCATTCCTCTTTGTTGGGCTTTACCCTCTTTGGTGCCATCAGGTATCTCAGCGGTAACTTCTAAAGACAAGAATATCACAAATGTTACTTTATGCCAGGCTCCTCTAGGCCCAGCGCCTTCCATTCCCATCCTCAGGCACCCCCTGACCCCCTGTCATGCCCTGATGTTTTTTTTTCTTTTCTCCCATCCTTTAGTTCCCTCGGGCAGTGCCCAACTGCCCTCCAGCACTGTATGCCCATGCTGTGCTGGGCTGTGTTGTGCTGTGCTGCTCCTTCAGCCCCCCAGCTCCAATCTTTCCTGCGAGGGTGAGGAGGTGTGCGACCCTGAGCTCATGCAGAACATAGACGAGCCCTACTGCCTCGTAGCAGTTCTCATCCTCTTACCCCTCCCCCAGCCTTGCCCCTTGTGGGGATGCCGCTGTACCCAATCCTTCATGGTGGCTCCTACTTCTTGGTGCCCTGTCACGGTTCCACCCTTCATTCCCTTACATGCAGGCATTCCTTTTTTGGGGGGCCCTGTACCACGTGGCAGAGACACCTCACTTCGTCCCCCATGGTAAGCCTGGACTCCTCCCTCCTGGTAGTGCAAAAAACTGCTTGTGCACCAATTACTTGCTTGCCATTAACCATGCCTCACCTCTTGTGGGGAACCACAATTCTCCTGCCATCTCCCCCTCCTTGCTTGGCCCCCTTTTGGCCTGCATCTCTTGGCGTTGGCCCGTGTCACCACCCCATGTAGTGGGCCTTGGCTTCTGACCTTTACAGTCGCGAGGACCCCAGTTTGATCGAAATCTATCTGCTTCTGACCCCAAAAAGGGGCCATTTCCAGTGAGATAAAACAAATCCTTCCCCTCTCATGCTCCCATTCGCCCCAGTTGTGCCTGTATCTCCTTTGGCCTGTACCATGTGGCGATGACGTCAGATGCCATCCCATGCGGCAGGCCCCAGCTCTTATCCCACATGCCTGAGTGACTCCCTTGTCTCATTTCCCTTCCCCATGATACCAATGGCAGACCTCCTTCTCTTGTTCGTGTGCTCCGTGAGCATTCTCCCCCCCCCCAAAGGCTCGGTACTCTCTCGCCTCGCTGCTGTCCATTCCGTTCTGCTCTTAAAGGACTTCCATCCAGCGAGAAAACCAATCCTTTCTTCCACACATATCCACTGCATCCCAATCATGCTCTCATCTCCCTTTCACCCATACTGAGTGGCGATGATGTCGGACGCCATCCCACGCAGTAGGCCCTGGCTGCTGTCTCTCATGCTACTGCCCCAGCTGAGTGACCTTCACTCTTCTCCCATCTGAGCACTGAAATCTGTGCCCCACACAGCCCTCCATAGTAGGTGCGCCCATATCAAGCTCTTACCTCATCAGCAATTCTGCCCAAAGGCCCATCTCTTTCCCCACTACTAGAAGCCAGAATACTTTATCTTCCCCGTTCTTGTGACTCTGCCCCCGGCCCATCTGCAGTCATATCGCTGGTACCTGCTGGCCGACTGTACTTTTCTCGTCCTCTGCTCCTGTCTGAGACTCAAAATCTCATTATCTTGGCCAACTTCTGCAAGCAGCAACTGCGAAACTGTGCCTTTGACTGCTGCGTTGTTCCTGCCTGGCCTTGCTGTCCATTACTTGCTCCCGGTGTGAAAAAACTTTAGCAGACCTATCTGGGCTATTTAAAAACTAGCTACCACAAATGCCTCTAGCCCGCTCCCACTCACATCCACTATACAGCCCTGCCTACCAACAATTTAAACAGTTATTACATTGCGTATCATCTTCTGTGTCCTCCTGTGTTGCTTCTCCTAGACAGTCCTCCATAAGTAAAACAGGTGCCTTACCTTGCTCCTCAATTTTTCTGTTTACTCACTTGCCCAGAACCACACTAGTCCACATGCTTCTATGTACTACTTCTACTGGTACCCACCTTCTTTTTTTTTTTTTTTACTCAGAATACTAGTCCCCAAAAAGCCCACTGGCTCAAAATTTTCTCACCAAACTGATGTGCTTCAGAATAAATCTAAAGTAGACATAGCCTGTATCCAGGAAACCCGCTTACTTCATGAAGAAGCTATTAAGTTACAAAGAGGGTGGGTTGGGCAAGAAGAACATAGTTGTTTTTCCACAAATAAGAGAGGCACCTCTAGTTTAATAAGAAAAGGGTAAACTTTATTAAGCATGCATATATATCAAATCAAGAGCACAGATATCAAATACTAGCTGGAACTCTTGAGGGCAGGAAAATTGTGTTTTGTAATGTTTATGCTCTGAACAACAGTCAGGAAGATTTCTTTTTCACTCTGTTTCCAGACAACTATATACCTGTTTGGATTATGACATCATTGTGGTGGGTGATTGTAACTTAATATTGGATACTGCACTTGGTAGATTCTCATGTAAGTCAATTCAATTGGACACCAAAGCAAGAGTGTCCTTTAGAAAGCTAATTTGTGATCTTAATCTTTCAGGCAGTTGACGAGTGGTACACCCCCATGACAGAGATTTTACTTTTTTTCCAATAGGCATCAATCCTATAGCAGGATTGGTTATATTTGGCACTCCAACAGCTTAACTAGAGCCATAACTGGGGCTGATATAGGCAGTATCACTATTTCAGACCATGCTCCTATTACTACTAACTTGGAATGGTGGGGCTAGAGGGGGGAAATACATAGGTTGCGCCTCAACACGAGCTTACTAAATAACAAGGACTTTGTAAAACATTTAGAGAGGCAGACAGAGGAATTCTTTGAATTAAATGATAATGGGGAGGTTTCCCAAGCCACAAATTGGGAAGCATATAAGGCTTTCATAAGAAGTGTGATTATTGCTTTTACCTCTAGAAGTAAACAAGGGAGTGAGAGGGGACCTTACTAAAAAGGAGGAGGAGCTTAAAACTAGAGAGTTTGTCTAAATCACACAAAACACCCACTGGGGACTAGTTACAAAGATTATCCTCCCTTAAATATGAAATCAACAAAATACAGTCTGCACGAGCAGAATATGCTGTCTTTAGAACTAAGCAGAAATGTTGGGAGGAGGGGGAAAAACAAACAAACTGCTGGCATTTAAGATAAAAAAATATACAGCAACAAAATCAAATACCAGATATTAGAAACAAGTCTGGGAAGGTGGTTACTTGTAACAAAGAAATTAACAAGGAATTTCTCTCCTTCTATAGGGAAAATTTATGATGTAGTGGAAGAAAATCCATAACAAAAGGCAGATGACCTATTTAATAACCTTAAGCTACCTCCCCTGCATGCACAGGATCGTCCTAGATAAAGATATCTCACTGCATGAAATTTGTATACTGTTACAACATCAAAATTTTGACATCAAAATCCATTGCAGCTACAACTTTGAGGTTATGGCTACAATGAACCTGATAGCGAAATTTTGTTGATTTTGAATGTGTCTCTCCCACTTCGGATAAACTCCAACCTGGAGTTTATTATGTTTAAGTTGGGGGTGCAGAGGGCCAAGTCTCTCACATGGGTGGTGCAGGGGGAGCAGTCCTCACCATTAAGAGGGGGAGCAGCCCCCCCCAAAGACAACACTCAATGTCAGATAGGTGAAATTTGGTATACCGTCACTGCAGTGGCTCCCCGACCACGAAGACCACCACAGCACCAGAAATCGGGCAAAATCTGCCCATCGCTGTGGTGGTCCATGCTGCAATTGGAACTGCCTCACTGGTGTTTGCCCCCGGTCCAACTCTGACTCGGAGTTAGAATCCTAGAACCCCGGGTTGTGTGGGGAGCAGAACCTTCCCTGAGGGTGTTTTCATGGAGCAGCCTGATTGTAACTCGCCGACATCCGTAGCTACAATACCGACAATTGGTATTGTGGCTGTCGTGTCAGCGCTGAGTGCTGTCTAAGCGCTATAGGTATACCACAAAATTTCACCTGTCAACATTGTTTGTGTCGTTGTGCCACATTTTGACAACTTGGTTGTTGATGCGGCTTGGTGAAACCCATGAAACTGAATACGCTTTTAAGGCATTGTCATCTGGTAAAACTCTGGGGCCTGATGGTCTTACAGGAGAATTTTACAAAGCTGTGGCATCCTCATCATCCCTTAAGTTTCACTCTGTTATTTATTCCAGAGACCACTCCCCCAAGAAGGAGACCACGCCCAATATTGTAGGTTGGTTGCTCATTCGGCAATACCTTTTATTCACAATTAACATATCCAAAACATATTTACATATCTGTACAATATTGAGCTCCTTCCTTCCGTAATTTATTCCACTCCATATCAGGTTGCATTCCTTTTTTCTTATTTTATCATTCTCCAAATGTTATAGTTTCTGTTTATTTCAAATTGTCTTTCTTCTTTACCCCTGGGCGTCAAACCCAAGGGGGTCTTGTCCCAAAAACTTCTCTGCTCCCAGATGTAAAACCCGGGTCAATTTCTTCCTTTTTCTTTCTGGGGCAGGTCCATTTTCCTGCCCCCGATTCTCTTACTTACTGGGGTGTCCATGCCCCTTATCCTCCTCTTCTTCACCTTTTGCTGTCCTCTACTTCCCTTCCTCCCCCTCCCTCTCCTAAGAGGTATTAACCTCTTTTTCTCCTCTTGTATCTCCTAACTCTTAATCCTGGGTGGTGGGTGGGAATAGAAAAAATTCCTACCTAGCCTAGCAAAAAGTGGGAGATCTCCCTTGTGAAGACCTTCTTAAAGCCGCTTTTTGTCCCTCCCCTTTGCTCTGTTCTACCTCTCTCTTCTAATCCAACCTGTCCTTTCACTCTCTCCCTCTCTCTCTCTCTCCCCCTCCCCCTGATGACGTCACCTTTTCCTCCCCTTCTTCCCTATGTCTCCACCTATTTCTTGAAACATCCTTCTTCTAGAAGAGCCACCCACCTTCTCTCTTTCTCCTTCTGGGTCCTTTTGCCTGGAACAAAGGGGGCTGTCTTTGCATGACAGCTCTTCTTGTTCCAGAGACCACTCCCCCAAGAAGGAGACCATGCCCAATATTGTAGGTTGGTTGCTCAGTTGGGAATACCTTTTATTCACAATTAACATATCCGAAACATATCTACATATCTGTACAATATTGAGTTCCTTCTTTCCACAATTTATTCCACTCCATATCAGGTTGCATTCCTTTTTTCTTATTGTATCATTCTCCTAATGTTATATTTTCTGTTTATTTCAAATTGCCTTTCTTCTTTACCCCCGAGGCGTCGAACCCGAGGGGGTCTTGTCCCAGAAAACTTCTCTGCTCCCTGATGTAAAACCCATGTCACTTTCTTCCTTTTTCTTTCTGGGGCAGGTCCATTTTCCTGCCCCCCATTCTCTTACTTACTGGGGTGTCCATACCTCTTCTCCTCTTCGTCTTCACCTTTTGTTGTCCTCTACCCCTCTCTTCCTCCCCCTCCCTCTCTTAAGAGGTATTAACCTCTTTTTCTCCACTAGTCTGTCTCCAGCCTGCGTTGGAAGTCAGGCTTCCCCTTCCACCCCTTTTATTTATTTATTTTTTAAACCTGTTACTTAACCAGTGATCGATGGCCCTCCCAAGCTCTGTAATAAAAATGTGATTGCTCAATGTGGACAGATGGACCCCATCTGATCTGTACAGGCTGGGGATCCTCTCCACAATTTCTTCGTGCCAGGCAATCATACCTCCTAAGTTCGTAAAACACTTTCCTACCCTTTGGTTCATGCATTTTCTGGCCCCTTCTATAGCTCTATGTTACCTGGTGTGTCTCCATACCCTCCAAGGTATCATTTCTGACCACATTAACTGAACCCCTGGCCGCAATGCTTTTAAGATCTTGAGATCCTCTTGTATGGAATTAAAAGTATCCAACCATGGCTCCCGCCCTAGGTCACTGCCCCCTAAATGTACTACCATGAGGTTGGGATCTTTATTAGTTTTCCTCATTTTGGCCACTAATGGAAGCAGCTGTACCCAATGCATTCCCATATTCCTTTCCAAATGATCCGCACTGCACCATGGTCAAGACCCATCTGTTTTCCACTGGGCTTCTGTGCTGCCTACCTTTCTGACCAATAAATGAAGGAGTGTCCCACCATCCAAATGTCCTTTCTGTGTCCAGTATCTACAACACACAAAATTGAAGCCAGTCAGTTTTTCTAGATGTATATATATATACATTTTTTTTACCCCTTCCCCTGTTTTTTTCTCCTGTGAAAATAGAAAAAACACCATTAGTGCACAGCATTTCTGATATATCTTTTATAGCATTCTGATGACCAATGTCCCAAGGCTTTTATATCATCCTCCCGTACCCTTTGGGCTGCTGATTCTGAAGCTGCCCCAATCCGAAAGGAGTGGGAAGAATATCTGCCTGGATGTTCACCCAACTTTTTATGCTCCTCTTTAATACCTCCGAGACACGGTTTCCCTTTGCCTGTTTTCCATCTTCGAGTATAAAAAACAGACCTTCTTGCCCTGACCTGAGTTTTTGATGATCCTTGGTCTGCCAACCTGGGCAAAAACCTGTGCCCAGCAATGGTTCCAATGACACCCAACAGCCTTTCCCCATCTGGTCCACCTTAGACCTCTTTATGAATAACCAGAGGTTCTCTCCCTCCCAATGCACATCCTCCTTTTGCAGTCCTCTTCCTTTTTCAGGCTTTTCTGGACCCACCATTTATGCTACCTGAAATGCCCCCCTATGGAGCACTGTGAACAAGGCCTTGAAAAGCACCTCCTCAAATCTGGAATAACAGACCTCTGGCAAGATGTCCATCACCCTAGCCAGTAACTGCCTTGTGATTGGACTCCTTTTATCTCATCCTATGCCCTTCACTCTCTGACATCCCATCATAATTCTTTTTATGAGAATCCCTTTGCATGGCTCTCCCCAACCTTTCAACATACATTCCCAACCTATCGCTGCCAGATGGACTCCTAGCGTGGTGTGAGCGAACCCTTCTTGCCAGCCCACTTCTACAAACCTACCCATGTGCTCCTTCATGATGGCCCCACTTACCTCCATAGCGTGATGTGCTCTGAAAGCCTGGAATACTTTCCATGAACTCTCATATGTTTTTACTGTGCCATCTGCCCAGGAATTTCGAAACAGATACTCCGCTCCTTCCAACCAATTTCCCATAAAACCTCTGGGATCTTCTCCCCTACTGGGGCCACCCTGGGTGCTAGCACATGGAACCTGTCCATCTGTAGGCGGGAGAGGCTATCAGCTATGGTGTTCAGTTCCCCTGCTATGTGCCTGGCCCTAAAACTCATATTGAGCTTCCAACTCTGTAACACCAACTGACGTAACACCCGAGGTACCAGCTGAGATTCTGATCTTCTGTTGTTCAAGACGTCCATCACTGCCTTGTTGTCACACCAAAATGTGACCTGTTGATTTTCTAACTGGTCCCCCCATAACCTTGTTACCATACAGATTGGAAATATCTGTAAGAAGATGATATCCCTGGTTAACCCTCTTTTTACCCACTCATGCAGCCATGCCTCCGCAACCCATCATTCCTGAAATTAGGCTCCTACTCTCAGCCCTCCGAAGCATTGGTGTAGAGCTCCATGTCTATGTTGAATAGCCACTTTCCTGCCAAATGGCTGTCCTGTTATAGGATTTCAGGAATTGGTCCCATACCGTCAGGTCCTCCTTAATCTTGGCTCCTAGGTTGACCCAGTGGTGTGGTCTGGAACCTCCTGCCATGGCCCTGGTTAGGCGACATGTAACTGCTCTGCCTGGCCCAATTGCCCTAGATGCAAAGTTCAGATGACCCTGCAATTGCTGCACTATGTGTAAGGTCACTCTATTCTTTTGACCCACCTCCCTCAGCAACCTCCTTAGAGTTTCCACTTTTTTTTTCTGGCAGTCTAAATACTCCTAAACCCACATTTACCTCTATCCCTAAGAATTCCAGGCACCTGCTAGGGCCTTCTGTTTTTTTGTCTGCTAGTGGTACCCCTATCTTTGAACACACTACCCGAAAATCATTCAACATCCTGTTCACTCCTTCCTTTCCTTCACTTATAAACAAGAAATCTTCCAAGTAATGGACTACTGTACCATGCCCGTACCTCTGCTCACATACCCATTGCAACCAGGTACTGAACCTTTCAAAGGTTGCACATGCCACTGAACATCCCATTGGCATTGCTTTGTCAAAATAGATTTCACCATTTATCTGAAAACATAATAAATCCCAGTCCTTCTTCTATACTGGCAACAGATAAAAAGCTGACTTGATGTCCATCTTAGCCAGCCAGGCCTCCTTTTGAGCCCTGATCATGTCAACCGTGACTTCTAAGGTCCCATAGGACACCTTACTATCCTCCTCTGCTATAAAGTCACTGACCGAATCATTCTCTGGATAAGATAAATGATGGATCACACGGTACTCTCCCTCTTGTTTTTTGGGGACTAGGCCCAATGGTGATACTCTTAAACATGGAAGAGGGGACTCCTGAAATGGCCCTTCCACTCTACCTGCCTCTTTTTCTTTGGTAATCTCCCTTCTCAGTAAGTCCTCTTTTCCCCTGGTTGATTTTAAGTTTTTGGCCCATGTCCTTCTCCTATCCCCCTATCTTGTAAACTATAACCGGTACTAAAACCCTTAATCAGGTCCAAACCCGCTGCCTTGTCAGGGTACCCTTTCATCCTTCGTTGACTACTTCTCCCTTGATTGGGGTTATCACCAAGGGAAGCCCTGCCCCAGCTTACTTTCCCCATGCTGGGCCCTCCCCAGGTGCCCCCTCCCCTTCCGTATTGTCCCATTGTGCCCCCTCTGTCCCACCCCTCCTCGAAAGGAATATCCCCCGACCCCTCCAGTGCTCATCTCATATGACCTACATCTAGATGCTGGGTGTAACCCTCCGCACTTCGAACACGCATGCCTAAATCTGCACTGGGGGAACGAGCAGTGTGCTCTATTGTATCCCCAGCAACACTTCTGGTATCTACCTCCCCCTTTCTGCCATTCCCTTTCTGCCCCCTCGCCACTGTCATTGTTTCCCACTATAGGTCATTGTGCCTGAAATCCCATCTACAATCTTCCCCATAGTTTGCCATCCTGGTCCTAAATTTTTCATCGTATTGTAACCAGTTTGTGCCCCCATCATTTCATAAGCACTTCTGATAATTAAGGAATATACCAGTAGCGGGATCCCTAATTCGGGTTTCTTTCCTTGGGCTATGATGCTATAATATATAAAACCTAAGGTCCATGCCTCCCAAGTCTTTCCCTTGTAAGTAGGTTCATTTTGCTCTTCTCCTTTTTTTTACCAATACCACAGGTGCGCTAATTCCCTTTTCCTAAAACATTTCTCTTCATATAGTTCTGCTGTCTTTTTGTCCATGAGGGCACATACATCGACAAATTCTCCCTTCCATATTTTTTCCTTCATTGCCAGTGGAACATGATCTCCTATCCGCACCCCACCTGGTTCTTTTCTCTGTTCCCCTATTTCCTGGCTCTTTTCTTCTACTTTTTCTGCCTCCTTTTTCCCTTTTTTCAGCTCCCCCAGCACCTTCTGCAATTTTTCAATTCCATCACCCCCCCATGCCTAACAACAATTGCTCTACATACTCCTTCATACTGCTTTTCAATGTTAAAACCATACCTGTTTACCTTAGTGGCTCCTTAGCCATTGAGCCTGGGGTCTGCTTGTCCACCGGCTCAATTCTGTCCATCTGCAGGGATGCTACACTTGGAGGATTGGGAACTGGCACAGGTCCTGTTGGCTCCCCTGGCTGTGGCATCACTAGGAGTACTTCAGAAGTGGTTAGAGGCATTGCAGGCACCGGTCTAGGCTGCAGTATTGGATCTGGCCAAGGTGTGAACACTGGTAATGGGATGATCCCCACTGTGTTCAGCAAATGAACCACCATAGGAGATGGATGGGGTGCCGGTTGTGGCCCTGGAGAGTTGGGTCTGGGACATTTTGAGGCCGGAGTCCCTGGTCCTTTTTCACTTGTCCCCCGTGCCACCCCTTCCTTTTCTCTTCGCTCCCTTCTTCTGTGTTGGCTCACCCACAGGCCCTGCATCATCCACTGCATCCAAAACTTGGTGAGCCCTTTCCACCAGCTCCATAATGATCTTCATAGCATCTGCTTTTAATGCCTTTGATCCTCTAGTATCCATCTTAATCTGCTTAATGAGAGAATAGCACATTATTTCCAAAATCACAACATAGTCTCTTTGTTCCCATTATGCCTTGCCCAATTCGAAGCCACCATTGTCTGCCTCATGATCCCCACCCCCTGGATCTAAGCTAGGCCCAAATGACCCCCCCCTTGGCCCTCCCCTCTTTCTCTCTCTCTTTTTGGTTTTTGACGATTCTTTTCTTCTTCTTATTATTATTATTAATAGGTTCCGTGACTCTAGGTTGTATCACTACTGGAGTCACCTTCTCTTAATGTGCTCCCTTTTCACTGAGTCGCTGCTTGGCGGCCTTGCCCCAACATTATCCGATTGTCTCCACCCTTTATATGTGGCGTGTGTTCAAAATGCGGCTGCCGCATTTTCCTAAAATGAGCAAGGCGCTGTATCCCCACCTCTTTGGCCTATACCCCTCAATGGGCTCTTTTTGCAAGATGGTGGTCACTACCCCACTTTCAAACTCCATCCCCACATGGCTCTTGCTTGCCTTATTCTGCCTTTTCTCTAACCCCATGAATTTTGGCTGCAGCCACCGCAGCATCTGCTATGCTTTCTCGCTGCCTTCCTCCTAATGTCCCCAACTTAAAATCTGTCTCTCTTCACCTTGTTCCCCTTGCTGCTGCCTCACATTTCATTGAAATCTCCTGCCTCATCCGATCGCTCCAAGTCCCTAGACACTTTGACCTCCTGTGGCCAGCCTGATTTGGAATACCATCGCCTTAAGCTTTTTCCGAACATCACTGCCTGAGGTCTCTCTTTTTCTTTCTCTCATTCCTACTGGCGCTACACAATGGAATCAAACAACACCCTGTCCCCTGTTTTTCCATTCTGGATCTGCTGTACCACAAAAACACCAACTGCCCATGCTGAATTGCCTCTTGCCTTTCCCCGAAGCTCACATTCCCTTTGTTGGGAATCTCTGGTCCCCACTTGTATCGCCCCCCCGGTCCCACACAAAACTATTTTTTGCCACTCAGAGCTGGCCCCCTCAGCTGCAGCTCCTGCATGCTTCTTGGCCTGTGTAGGCCCTTCTTCCATTCGCCACCCTGCCGTGCCTCCCTATGCCCAATCAACATTTCTTACAAGCTAAAGCTCTATTGTGTTTTTACACACTAAAAACTAAGTTTCTCCAAACCAACACAAAAAAACTCTCTGTACCTCTTTGGACAATAAGCCTAGACCAGACAAACCATTTTTTTTTTTTTTAAACACTGCACACATTTTTTCCTGTTTTTTAAATTAAAATGCTTCTTACCTCTGATTGAGAATCTTTTCCACATAAGGAACTCTCTGACTGATGTGCTTGCTAAATAAAAAAAATTCCTACGTAGCTTAGCAAAAAGTGGGAGATCTCCCTTTTGCAGACCTTCTGAAAGCCCCTTTTTGCCCTTCCCGTTTGCTCTGTTCCACCTCTTTCTCACCTAATCCAACCTGCCCGTTCACTCTCCCTCTCTCTCTCTCCCTCTCCCTCCCTCCCCTGATGATGTCACATTTTTCTCCCCTTCTTTCCTATGTCTCCACCTAGTTCTTGAAACATCCTTCTTCTAGAAGAGCCCCCCACCTCTTTCTCCTTTGGGGTCCTTTTGCCTGGAACAAAGGGGGCTGTCTTTGCATGACAACCCTTCTTTCACACTGAAAAATGCAAACTCCCTTCCCCATACCAAGCAGGAAGCTTTTATCACTCTCTTTCCAAAAAAAGACAAAGATCCCCTAGATTGTTTAAGTTACAGGCCCATTTCCCTTTTAAATTCGGATTACAAAATACTGACCACAATATTAGCAAAGGGAGTTCAATTGGTCATTACTAAATTAAAGATCATGTGCGATGAAATTTACAGAAATTAAACTGTCAGCATCATTCATTAAATATTGTTATAACAACAGTGTCTGCCTAGTGTTTTATATGAAAATCTACCATTTCATGCCATTTATAGATGTTTATTGTGTGGTCTGCTTCAGCAACACTGCTAGATGATGAGAGTTTCTGTTCCCTGTGGTAATCGACATGTCTCCGCCCTGGTGATGTCATTTGGGGTACTATTCTCTTTCATCAATGCAGAAGCTAGGGGAACTGTCACATTGCTGAGGTCTGTAAAGTCTTCTTATTCCTTGTACTGTGCCTTTTGCAAGAATCAGAAAGCTGTTTGATTGTGGTTGTGTCATGCTCAATTCCAGTAATGCACATTAACAGATTAAATTACATTTTTTAGCCTGTGCAGAAGTCAGGGAGAGTAGCACATTGATATTAAAATTATATTGAAAGGTTCCCCAAATGCCTTTTTTTTTTACATAGTATGCCATTACTAGCCATGCTTCAGATGTTGAAGCTGTAATTTGTTTTGTAAAGAAAGCTGTCATAGTCATAGTCATTGTATTGTTATGTTTTATCAGCAGTTTGTTTCTGGCTGCCTTCCAGTTTCTCTGTGTGGCCACACCCCCAGAATGATGTCATGCAAGGGAGCTATCAATGTTTTACATACAACAAGGAATTCTGGGTAATTTAGAACACTAACGTAAATGTGCCTTACTCAGAAGTACAGTCTTATATTTTGGTAGTGGTGAGCACCTAATATGTAAATATCCGTAGCAAGCAATTGTGGGTACAATAGGAGGATGATGTCCCAGTTTCTTTCTGTGAGGTGCAGTCTTGTATTTCTATAGTGGCCTGAACGATATAAGCACTTGTATGTTTATTTTCAAAACAAGGCATTGTGTATACCATATCTAGTTATAAGACTTCTTTACTGAGAGATGTAGTCTTCTATTTCTGTAGTGTGCACAGAAAAATAATAGCCTGTATACTAATTTACATAGTGAGGCATTGTGGGTACAGTAGAATACACTCCTACAGGTTTCTTCTCCTATTTTCTATGACAAACCTCAATAAATCACTTTAAAATGCTCTTTTTACAAGGGCTAGCACATCCATCCCTAATAGGAATCTGTGCAGATAAGGTCCCTATTAAATCTAAATTATTGTAAAGCAGGCACTGACCAACAGTAATGAAGTTACCAGCATTGTATTACTAGCAGCAATACAACTACCTAATAGGTACAGTTGAGTAGACCCCAAATGACATCAGTAGCCTGGAAGCGTGCTGACTCAGCATCCAGCAACCTTGGGGAAATGGACCACAACAAAAAGACACTAAAAATTCATTAATTTGTTGACTTTTGTTACAAAGCCTGGAACACACATAGGTTTTATAGCAATGTTTATTGAATGGTGCTGCCTCGTTTAGATTTAAAAACCTTTGCATATGACCTTTAATTGGTAGGGAAGAAGCTGGCTTTGTTCAAAACAGGTCTGAAGCGGATTTCTTGCGCCTATTGCTTAGCATTATTTGGTGGACTAATAAGAGAAAGGAGCCTTATCTATTACTCTCACTTGATATTTTTAAAGCGTTCAATTCTCTACAATGGAAATATTAATGTAGATCACTCAAAGAATTTGGTTGTGGTGAAGGCTTCTTATCGTGGATATCCAAGATTTATTGGAAATCTTTGGCACAAATAATCACTAACAGAACTCAATCCCCCCCTTTTAAATTACACTGTTGCACAAGACAAGGATGTCCTTTGTCTTCTTACCTTTTTATTTTAGCTTTTGAGCCTCTGATTCTGACAATCAACAACCATCCTGGGATACAAGGAATAGAACTAGGTAAACAGAACCATAAAATGCTTGCTTTTGCAGATGATCTATCATTAACACTCACACACCTGGTTAAGTCATTCAAGAAGATACAGGAACTTCTTAGCAGATTTGTCCTATCTCTGGTCTGGTGGTGAATTGGAAAAAAACTCAGGTACTACGGAATATAATCATTTATCACCAGTCACCAAAAATATTTTGGAGACGATGTTGGATAAGGAATGGTTCAGGGAGTCCATCACTTACTTGGGTGTTAAAATTGCAATACATCCTGCAGCTATCACTCAGATAAATTACCTACCTTTCTTAAGAAATCTAGAGTTAGACCTAGCCAAATGGTCAATGTTTAACTTATCTCTATGGGGAAATATTTGTGTTTATTTATTTGAAAATGTTTCACCAGGAAAGACAACATGAGCTGTAAACAGCTTGATTCCAGAAGCCTCCTGGGGGGAGAGGCTACATTAGAGGGTGGAGTATGTAAAAAAAATATATTCCGACCCAATACAAACAAGGCTAATACACAGACTAACAACAAGGCTAATACACAGACTAACAACAAGGCTAATACACAGACTAACAACATGGCTAATACACAGATTAACAACAAGGCTAATACACAGACTAACAACAAGGCTAATACACAGGCTAACAACAAGGCTAATACACAGATTAACAGCAAGGCTAATACACAGACTAACAACAAGGCTAATACACAGGTTAACAACAAGGCTAATACAAGGCTAATACACAGACTAACAACAAGGCTAATACACAGACTAACAACAAGGCTAATACACAGACTAACAACAAGACTAATACACAGGCTAAAATACAGGCGAGTATATACAAACATACAAATATGCATAAAGTGTACTCCACAGTACAAGGCAAAGAAATCACAGCCAGGTGGATAGGCAGGACAACACGTATAGATATACCATGCAGGACAGCAACACCCTGAGCAAAACATGAAGTAATAACAAGGAGAGCAAGGTGTAGACTAACAGCAGGGGTACACTATAAAGTGCTAGGAGGAGGGACTTATAAGGGGTTGTCCAAGTGCATAGGTTGCCTGATTGGAGGCAGGAAGCAAAGGGGTTGGGGTAAGGGAATGGAGGGAGGGAGAGAGACATCCAAGAAATGATGCCCTTCAGGATGCTGCAACCCTGCAGGGGAATAGGACTCCAACTCAGATGGGGAGAGGTGGAGAGACCTGCCAGGACAGCACCCCATCAGAATGCTGAGACCCGTGGAGGAGGAAGAGACATGCTTAGAAAACACCTTCAGGATACTGTGAACCCTGGAAGGGGACACAGCAAGAGGGGAGGAGACATGCCAAAACAACACCTTCAGGATGCTGAGAACCCTGTAAGGGGGTAAGGAATTGGCAAAGATGAAAGGGGGAGGAGGGGGGAGGGTTGGAAAAGAGACAAGCAGAGGCAAGAGAGACATGCTGAGAACAAACTCCCCTTCAGGATGCTGAGAACCCTGCAAGGGGACAAGGTCCCAGCAAAAATAATTGGGAGGGAGACAGAAGGGGAGAAAGGATGGGGTATTTAGGGGGAGCAACTGAAAGCAGGGTAATCTGAGATTATGGGCAGGAGTAAAGAGGAGATGCGGGGTAGAGAGTAAATGGCAGGCAGGGGAGATTAGGTGCAGTTGCGACAGTGGACTGTATGCTTCCAGAGGAGAAGCAAGAGTGAATGTTGAGAGTTGGCAGAGCAAATATCTAGAGGGAGGATATTCCAAATGTTAGGGAACTTGAATGAGAATGCAATGTGACCAGATGAAGTGCAGCATGGTGGCAGTGTAAGAGTTCAAAGTGTGGATGTGCAGAGGGTATAGCAGGAGGGCAGAGGGCTTGATAAGTGGGAGGATAGGTAATGGGGTAGAGAACTGAGCCAGACCTTCCCAATAAAATTAGCACTGTGTGTTAGGCATCTGGCATTGAGAGAGGGAAAGGAAAGTGAGGTGTAGAGATCACAGTAGTGGGTAAGTGGGGGGCAGCCAAGTATGAAGTGGCAGAAGGAATTAAAGAGGGTGTCCAGTCTGGAGATGGTGGTCTTGAGGGCAGAGCTGGAAACAATATCTTCAAAATCAAGGACTGGGAGAGTCATCTTTTGGACAATTTCTCTCCTGACTTGCAGTGGTAGGCAGCTCCGGTGTCTGTACAGAGCATCAAGCTTAGGGAGTAATTTTTTGTGAATAGTATCAATGTGGACCCCCAAAGTCAAGATGCTTGTCTAGCCATAGTCTAAGGTACTTAAAGGAGAGGAAGTCATCCAGTTTAGTACCAGTGAGGGTAGTAAAGGTGGGGGGTGGAATCAAGTCTAGACAGTTGTTGTCTGGAGCCAAAGGCCATAGAGACCATTTTTTTGATGTTCATCGAGAGTTGGTTTGTGATAAACCAGTGCTGGATGTTGTTAAAGTCCTGCTGA
Organism: Neoceratodus forsteri; assembly: GCA_016271365.2. NCBI lineage: Eukaryota > Metazoa > Chordata > Ceratodontiformes > Ceratodontidae > Neoceratodus > Neoceratodus forsteri. Next base: position 184,654,641 of record CM057459.1, on the reverse strand, counting down.
AGGCTGGCTGCCACCTCATAAGGGAACAACACAGTGCCATCTGTGTACATGTCAATACTTGAAGATGAGCAGGTGGTGGGGAGGTCATTCAAAAAAGATGGAGAATAGGATTGGTCCAAGCACTGATCCTTGGGGGACACCTGTGTTGATCAGGAGGAGAGGGGAGGTGGAGTTACCAATTCTGACAGACTGGGACTGGCCTATAAGGTATGACCAAAACCAACTGGTGGCAGATCCGGTGAGGCCAGCCATGGTTAGTTTACTCAGGAGAAGGGAATGGGAAACAGTGTTGAAGGCTTTGACCAGGTCGACAAAGGTGGCAGAGGTAATGCATCCCTGATCCATGCCAGTGAGAATGGAGTCAGTGAACTGAAGGAGGGAGGTGGTGGTGGAGTGGTCTTTACAGAAACCAGACTGGAAAAGGGTGAAAAAGAAAGAGGAGTCGAGGAAAGTAGAGAGTTGCTCAATGACCAGGTGCTCTTGGAGCTTGGTCAGTGTGGGGAGGAAAGAGATGGGGCAGAAGTTACCAGGGTTGGAGAGGTCCCTGCCTTTAGGGAGGGAGATTATGGTAGCAGACTTCCAGGCACTGGGTACCGTTGCATGTAAGAAGGAGAGATTCAGTAGATAAGGTCAAGCAGTGAACAATGGAGTAGGCTGCAAGGTGGAGTAGTTTAGGGCTGAGGCCATCAGGGCTTTTTCCCTTGCAGGGATTCAGGGTTAGCAATAACCACAGGGTGTCTTCAGGGAGTACTAGCTTAAAAGAGAACCTTGAAGCAGGATATGGTTGGGCTCAAGATGAGGTTGCTCCTAAGATTTTTTTAATTTTTTTCAAAACTTACCAATTTTACTATAAAAGTTTTTTTTTTTAAATTTGAGAGAATAATTAGAAACTTCCTTTGGAATAATAAGCCTCCATGACTCAGTGTAATGAAATTGAGAGCACCAAAGGAAGTTGGTGGATTTGCCCTCCCATGGTTGGAAAAATATCATTATGCTTTTCTACTTAAGTAAACCTTGGCTCATATGACAGAAATATCATGTACTCCCTCTCATCGACCCTTGTGGCTGGAGATGGAAGAACATCTCATGAAACTACATAAAACATTTGACTTTTTAATTTTGCACACTGATCCTTTATTAAAGGATAATCCATGTCTATTGGCCTCTATTAGAACTCTCAAAAAAATTAACACCATCATTAATCTGGACAAGGTTTCATTAAATTTCATGCTACGATGGTCAAACCCCATCATAGTCTATAATGGCAACTCATTATCTATCCCGACATGGGCCAAGGCCGGTATAGTAAGAGTTAAAGATGTACTTAACCCTGACACAGACTTTTTGCTGTCATTTGCAGATTTAGAACAAAAATTTACCCTACATAAGTAACATTTTTACCATTATTTACAACTGAGGGAGATACTCACTAAACATATATTGATCTCAGAATATGGATCTATGATGCTGGTTTGACAAAAATGTGTTGACCCGATGTTACAGCAATGGCTGTATGTCAACCACAATTGCAGTTGGCATTGTGCAATCGGAAAAATTAAGTGTTTTTTTTGTGGGGGGCTCTGCCCCCACGCACCCTCCCCACATTTTATTATAATCAACTCTGAGTCAGAGCTGATTCAGGGAGGGGGTGCATGACCTCAGGAAGCCGTGACAGGTTCCTGAGCAGACTTAACAGCAATCCATCAATGTTGTCTCTGTCGACGACATCACTGTAAAGTTGTCGCTGTGGCATCAGCATACATCAGAATATTGCATGCCCAAATGTGTTGAATGGGAGCAAATACTCAAAGCTGATACTCTCAGAAAAAATGCAGGCCTACTCTATAAGCTAATAACAGACTCTGAATCATCTTTAGCCCAAACTGTCAGAGTCAAAATTAAAAATTTTGCATGGCTTTTATCTTTCACCTAGGAAACTTTTTAGCATGGGTTATTCAAAAGATTCAACATGTTGGCATTGCAGTCATTTGGATGCAGGTTTGGCCCATATATTGTGGGACTGTCTATTAATTAACACTAGGTGGAGGGAGGTCCATAAGATATGTTCCAAGATTACTAGATCTGTTATTCCCTTTACTCCATCTGTCTTTTTATTGATTATAATGTCTGATGTCATGAATTCAATTTTCATGATCACATATGGATCTGTTTAGCATCCATGAGCCTTAAGCGAATCCTTTTAAGAAACTGGCAATCGAAACGTATACCTTCTCTAAGTGAATGGTTCAAACAAATGACTGCACAAGCTAATGATGAAAGGATCAGGTATATCATTACTGGTACGATGGAAACTTTCCAGAATGTTAGATCCTCTTTCTTGGAACTCAAACAATGATTTTCTATGCTAGATTGTATTTATTAATCTATATTTTCCTATTGAATTACTCTTAGACTATTAAACATTTTAAGTAAATTTTTATGCTTATCTTTTCTGACTACCTTCTGTATTTACTAATGTTATTGTTATCTACATGTCCTTTCACTACTGATTAACCATTGTTTTGAGTAAGAATTATAACATGTTGTTGTTATATTGTTATTTTTATTGGAAAACAAATAAAAATGTATTATGGAAAAAAAATAAAGAAAAAATTTATGTTTAAAATTATAGTTATGTATAAAAGTTTTATATTAAAGTAAAATTTAAGTTTTGTTTATTTAGTAATTTGATATATATAAGTTTAGTGTTTAATGTTTATTGAATGAAATAAATATGAATGAAATTTATATGACATAGTGATGATGTCACAAATGTGGGAGTACAAATGTTCATCACTACCTCTGTAACCCTACCCCCAAGGAAGGTCAGTGGACCAAAGTGCTGGGGCTTTGCTCTGGCTGTTTTCTGACTGCTGTTGGCTGAACAAATCTTGAAAATTGGACTTTTTCCCATGGACATCTGATTATTTTGAATTGCAGGAAACAAGAGTACTGCATCATGCACCTGGTGGAAGGCCATTTGGTAACTCTGTCATGGACACTTACCAGCACATAAGTAGGTGCAAACAGATGTCATCCTGTAACATTTGGATCAGCAACTTGGACTGCATCACTGTCAATACCTAGCTTTTGCAGAGAATGAGTGGCTGGTGGTGCCACTTGGAGATCAGTTTTCCCCATCCCAGGAAGTGGAGTGGCAGGTGAGGGGTAAAAGATTGGCCTTCATTAAGTTCAAAAAATCAGGGCATGAGGAGGATAGAGAGGTGTTCATAAAGGCATCTAGGGAGGTGACCAGGTCAGTCAGGGCAGCCAAGGCAGCAAAAAGAAGCTGAGGTTGGCTCAGGGGATCAGAGAGAGGGAAACATTTTTTTTTTTTTAAATACGTAAGGGAGAAGAGAAGTTGTAGTGATGACATTATTAGAATCAAGAGGGATGGCGGATGGGTGGAACAAGGGGAAGAACAGGCAGAGGCCCTCAATGAGTACTTCTGCTCTGTGTTCACAAAAGAAAGGGATGACCCAATACCACAGGGGAAAGGGGGCAAGGGTGAAGGGAGGACAGAGATAACAGATGGGGTCATCCAAGAGGATAGAGTTCTGAAGGGCCTTAAAGCCTTGTGGGTGGACAACGCATCAGGACCAGACGGTGTACACCTAAGGGCCCTGAAGAAACTGGTGGAGGTGTTGGCAGGCCCTCTGACAGACCTCTTCAACACCTACTTGGAGATGGGGAAGGTATCTAGGGACTGGAGGATGGCTCGAGTGGTGTGCCTTCACAAGAGTGGACCCAAGGACCAACCAGGCAACTGCAGACCAGTAAGCTTGATTTCCATAGTGGGGAAGTTGATGGAGTTGACGGAGACCATTCTAAAGGAGAGGTTGATAACCTTTCTCGATAGTGATGGTCCACAGGATGAGAGACAGCATGGGTTTGTCTCAGGAAGATCATGCCAAACTAACCTGATTGACTTCTGTGACTGGGTCACTAGGGCAACTGATGAAGGCCAGGCTATGGATGTCCTGTACCTGGACTTCTGCCAATGCCCCAGGGAAGGTCAATGAGCAAGTTGAGGGACATGGGGGTGGGAGAAAAACTGGTGGGGTGGGTTAAGAGCTGGTTGCAGGGCAGACAACAGAGGGAAGTTGTAAGGGGGGGGGAGACATCCACGCCAAGGCCAGTAACAAGTGGGATACAGCAGGGTTCAGTGCTGGCCCTGTTTTGTTCAATGTCTTCATTGGAGACATTGCAGAGGGGGTAAAGAGTAAGATCTGCCTGTTCGAAGAAGACACTAAGATTTGTGCAAAAGTGGACAATGAGGAAAGGAGGCAGGCACTCAGGGAGGATCTAGCTAAACTCGAACACTGGTTTAGGGAATGGCATTTGGGGTTCAACACTAAGAAGTGCAAGGTCATGCACCTCGGAGCAAGAAACCCCAGGACCAGCTACTGGCTGGAGGGAGCACAGATAACAGCTTCAGAGGAGGAAAGGGACTTTGGGGTAATAGTCACAGGGGACATGAAGGTATCAGAACAGTTTAGGAGTGTGGCAGCAAGGGCAAATAGGATGCTGGGGTACATTGCCAGAGGGATCACCTCTAGAAAGGAGGAGGTCATCCTGCCCTTGTATAGATGGTTCCACTATGCTGCCGCAACAAGAAATTTGTTGACTGTCAGCACAGCGACAGCACAACACTGCCAATTGGTGTTGTGCTGTCGCTGGGGGAACAAGTGTTTTCTGTGGGGGACTTTGCGCCCCCACCCAACATGTGGGGGACTCTGCCCACTGCACACCCCACACTAAAGATTATTAACCTCCAGTCAGAGTTAGTTCAGGGAGGGGGGCAAACACACTGGCGGTAGCAGTGCCCAAACACCTGGAGACCATCACAGCAAACTGCTGAAAATGTCATTGCGATGATCTTTGTGGTATTTGCATCACTGCACCATTGGTATACCATATAGATCACTGGTGAGGCCACACTTGGAGTACTGTGCACAGAACTGGTACACATACTGGAGGGGATGCAGTGCAGGGCTACAAAAATGATCATGGGACTGGGGGAGTTGCTGTATGAGGAAAGATTGAGGGAGCTCAATATGTATTCACTGGAAGAGATATGGGAAAGAGGGGACATGATAGAGACCTTTAAGTACTTGAAAAGCATAAACAAAGTCAGAGAGGGAGGATTGTTCCACTTAAAGGGGGAAGGTCATTAGGGGGTACAGTCTGAAGTTGGAAGGGGGAAGGCTCAGGAGGGAGTTGAGGAGACACTACTTTATTTATTTACTTATTTAAAAGTTTTACCAGGAAAGACATACTGAGCAGACTACCGCTCGATTCCAGATGTGTCCTGGGGGAGGAGGGAAACGGGATATAACATACTAGTAACAATAAAATTGTAGAACAGCAAAAATTTCATAGGTAACATGCAATATGTACAAGGTTTCATTATTACAGTGAATAAAATAATCTAGGAATAGTATGTACAGGAGGCAAGAAACAGAGTGAGCAGCATAATAGTAGGCAGAATAAGAATAAAAGGTCATGGCAATCAAAATTTGATACTTAAGCATTTGAATGGGCAACATAGATTGTATTGGGTGGTTGTCCTTACATTTTGCACATCAGATTGAACATGGCCCATGCTAGTGTACATCAAGTTGACATATGCAGATTATGAGGACTTGACCTTTTAGAAGGAAGATTTGTATCTGAGGGGAGGGGGAGAGCCTGATGTCAGCTGGCAAGGAGTTCCATAATTTTGGTAGATGGACTCTAAAAGCCGACTGTCCAGCAGAGGTGGCCATGTGTGGGATTTGCAGTAGGCGGGAGTCGAAATTTCTGAGTGAGTATGCTGATGGTTTTTGGGCTGTTAGGGTAGAGGCTAAGTAGGAGGGCAGTAACTGGGTCCAGAATTTGGCTGTGGTCTGTTGCAGTGGTACAGCGTCTAATTGCGAGGAGGTAGGTTTAGGTGACTGTATAGGTCACAGTGGTGAGTGGAGGAGAGACAATCCAGTGCAAAGCGGCAGAAGGAGTTAAAGAGAGGGTCCAGTCTAGCCAGTGTGGATTTAGGGGCAGAACTATAGACTACGTCCCCATAGTCAAAAATAGGGAGGATCATTTTCTGTAGAATTGCTTTACAAAGAGAGTGGTGGTGAGATGGAATGCACTGCCAGAGGAGTTAATCAAACTGAGGATAGTGGATAGCTTTAAGCGGGGTTGGGACAGAGTCAAGGGCAGGATTAGTACAGACAAGAACACAAAGGGGGAAGACCAGGAAAGGGTAGGAAGGGAAGGGTTTAGGTGGGGCTTGGGCAGCTGTAGTAATATGAAACTAAGAGCTGCACAATCGGGCAGACTTGATAGCCCTGTGGGCCTTTTTTGCCAGCAATTTTGCATGTTCATATGTATCTTGTGCTACACCTCTTAGCAATGTGAATGGGACCAGAATGTTATAATAATTCAAATTTATGGGTAATGTTATAAGATCTGAGCCCTTCTTATGCCAGCAGGCATGTTTATTTATTGACATATGTATGTATATATGTATGTATGTATGTACAGTATGTATGTATTTTTTTGCAGAACATTAGAAAATCCCCTTAAGCAAGGGAATAAGCCTGAAAAGAGGATTGCTGTCCCTCTGACTGTCTGCTGCTGCTGCTGCCTGTCTGCATATGAAATCACAACCCATTACCTGTGAGATCACAAAAATCTCCACAGTAACAGAATGGCGATGTCATGGACAGAATTACTATCAGGTATAGCCAAGCAGGAGGAGGAGAGGAAGTCTGAAGATTTAAGATCCAGTTCTTACATGACAATACCTTCCCTTAAAGAGTAATGGAAAGAAATATACAGAAACTATATTAAACAAAAACTGAATTGCACTTAGCTATAATTTTCAAGGTTTTCTTGAAGATGTCAGTAGCTCTTTAAGCATTAATATAATTTTTCATAGACTGGTAATGTGGGCGGTGCTGGTGTTTGATGTGGAATATCTGTGGTATTCACACATATACCAATTTGCAACAGTTCTGCTTATTAGGTCCTTAGAGACAGTACAGTGTTGTGTAGTTGCAAGACATCTGTCCAATAAGTAGAAGTTATCAGAGTTTGTTAGTTGTAATTTGTAATGGTTGGAAATGGAAACAAAAGATGTTGCTCTCAACACATATTTTTTGCCACCATTTCGCTTTCTATAACAACCTCTCAGCTCTCAAGGCTTATCATCTAAGTTGAAAGATTATTTGCACAGTGTGGATGTTCATTCTTGTTTTGTAAATTCTTGTCTAGAATTCTTATTAATGACATAAATGTATTTTATTGAGAGAATGTGTTTACTGGTGTTATGTTTTTGTTTGTAGTATTGCACTATTTAGTATCCTAGTTATGCCTGATATAGGTGCTTAGGCACCAGTATACCTATTAGGTTAACAAAGTAAAGAAAAATAAATAAATGTAGTGAAAAGAAGAAATGTCATCATACTTACTGTAATTTCCTTTTCTGTTTGCTCCTACATTGTCAATGGGTAGTCATAACAACTGAGTATTGTGCACCCCTACTAGGGGAAAATGGCACAGCCCAAAGCTTTGGAATGTCGGGCATATGAGGATTCTAGACAGCAGCAACTATCCAGTCACTATTCTCCTCATAGAGCCTCAAAATATGAAATAAATGCCATACTGGTCGACTTGACACCAAAGCACACAATTAACTGTCTACACAGATATGACTGTAACTGGAATAAAACATAGTAAACAGTGGCCTACCTCGTCAGATGAAGACAGGTAATTGCTTGAAGCTCTCCTTCCATAGTTCACGTCTTGCACAGTTCAATAAGCAGTATCAACTTGAAAGAAAAATTAATTAGTAACAAGGCAAGGACTGCATGCAGTGTAAGCACTCACCTGCAACAAAGGAAGGCACCCATGGCTAGCATCAAATTTGAACCTGTTGAACCTGTGTAATAGTGGCCACATTCTGATGTGGAACTGCTCTCCTTATAACTAACATATATATATATATATATATATATATATATATATATATATACACACACACACACACACACACACACAGTGGCATCCCCAGGATGAAACACAATTCTGCAGCATTTTGCAGCACTCTGCAGAATGCTGCAGAAGACCTATTGAATAAAGCAACATAATTTCAATGGTAATTAGTCCCATTTGTCATTCAGGAAAATGTGACATTGCCAGGATGAAGTGAATGCCACCGATTGCTGCATGACAAAGGGGACTGATTGCCATTGAAATTACATTGCTTTATTCAGTAGGTCTGTTGCAGCATACTGCAGAGTGTGTTAAAAGTGTGTTTCATCTTGGGGATGCCACTGTGTGTATATGTGGATGGGCTACATGATGGGCAGGTGTGTGATATGGAAAATATCTTCACTCCTGCAGAGTGAGCTCTAGATACTCACGAGTGCCGAAGTCATGAGTGAGAGTATCCAGAGCTCACGATGCAGGAGTGAAGATATTTTCCATTGCACACAATCTGCACATCATCTGTTCGATTTATACAATAGGGGTACGAGTTTCAGAAGTATTGTTATGATTTTTTGTGCTCTGTTGAAGTTTCTGTGTTTGCTTTTTCTGTGTGAGTTTTTCTGAATGGTCTGGTAGTGTTACAAACTCTGTGGGAAAAGCTGAGTGTGGTTTGCAGTGCTAAGTGAGTTAGCTTCAGGCAGCAGTGAGAAACAAACTTATTTGTGAAGCTGTGTCCTTTAGAATTCTGGCTGCAGTCAAGCTGAGAGTATCACAGTAATGGGCTGGGAGTGAGACAGAGTGTGGGAAACAGGTGAAAATGTTTTGCCATGGTAATTGAGTTAGCTACAGGCAGCAGCGAGAAACAAACTGTTTTGTAAAGCTGTGTCCTTTAGAATTCTGGCTGCAGTCAAGCTGAGACTATCACATCACTGGGCTGGGAGTGAGGCAGGGTATGGGAAACAGGTGAGAATGTTTTACAATGCTAATTGAGTTAGCTGCAGGCAGCAGTGAAATATCTCACAGTGGTGATGTCACTACATGATTTATCTCTAGCTGTGATGTCACAACATGATTTATCTCTTGTGGTGATGTCACCACAGTGAGGATACATGCTTTCATCACACTCATTTATCCTTCACCCCTGTTGTATAAATAGGGGATATGACATGGCCCGACTGAAGATATCATATTTATCTTCACGAGAGGCCAATGATATCACGATATCTCACGAGTGAGATATCTTGATGTCATTGGCCTAGAGTGAAGATAAATATGATATCTTCAGTCGGGCCATGTCATGTTCTGTTTATATAACTTATGTTTTGGGCTCCTGGGCACTGCAAGTCCCCTACATTTGCCTTTAACCTGATTCATCACCTAGAGGTTTGGAAATTCTACAGAGAGGTTTTGGATCCCCTTCCTGTTGACTTACTATATTTTATCCCCCCCCCAAAAAAAACAATTGCCCATAGTCTCCAAAAGAAATATAAATTTGGATTAAAAAGGTATCTGGTTGATCCTGCAATTTGTGTTGATTTTAAAGTACTTGTTTAAGTTTTAGGCCTGTCAGCACTTTCACTTTTCGGATTGGTATGTAGCGCAGCCAAGCAGCATCAGTGATCCATTGTCAGAAGCACTCTGTACTAAAAAATGAAAGAAGACGTCATCTTTTCATAATCCCAACTGATCTGTTTGCAAGGAGCCGCTGACTTTAGAGATAGAACAGCAAGCGAGTCAACGGCTTCAGAGTACTAGATGCAAGCGCGAGGAGAGTTGCTATAGCAACGCTTCCTCGCGCTTGGCGTTTCATTACTTGAAGTCGCTTGACTCGCTTCGTTCTCTCAGTCGGTGGTTCCTTTCAAAAAGCAAGTGGATAGTGAAAACAGGATGTCTTGTTTCATTTTTAATACAGAGTGCTTCTGAGAACAGATCACTGATGCCAGTCGGCTCGCGCTACATACTCTGAATAAGTAAAAGTGAAAGGGCTAGATGTCAGTCTACTGTCAGGGGACTATTTCAAAGGAAAGTAAGTACTGTTATGAAAACGCATAAAGCTTTTAGTTTTAGAGTACAGAGGGCATTATTAAACCAGTGTCAGCACATCACTGACATCGCTGGCTAACACCATGAAAAGTGAAAGTGCCTAGTTGAAATGATGAGACAAATGGCAGAATCAACTAGGTCAGTTTCGAAATGACGTATAGGAACGTGGAGATAACAGATGACGTATAGGAACATGAAGATATCAATGATATCTTCACTGGCTGGCTGAGATATAAATTTTTACACATGGAGTTATCCCAAAACATAGGTTGTATAAATATTTTTATACAATGGGGGTGATGGATATATGAATGAGATAACGTGTTATTTTCACTGCTGCTGAATTACCACTGTGATGATATCACCACTGTGGGTTTGTTTCCTGATAAACTCACAGTGTCTACATCACCAGCAAATATTCTCACAATGATGATGTCACCAGAGTGAGACTATCTACACTGCAGCCTGCATTTAATAGCTTCACAGTTTCTCTTTCTCACTGAATCCTGCAACTAACTCAATTAGCATTGTAAAAGACAATCACCTGTGTCCCATAGTTATTCTGGCACTCCTAGCCCAATACTGTGCTGCTCTAATCTTCAAACCAGCCTCCTTCATAAAGCAGTTTCTCTTTCTGAATGCTGACTGCAACAGTTTCTCTGTCTCAGTAAAGCCTGCAACTTACTGAATTAACAGTCTGTTTCTCACTCCTAGCTGCAGGTAACACAATTATCATTCCAAAACATATTCACCTGTTTCTCATAGTGCCTAACACTCCCAGCCCATTCAGAAACACTTACACACACTCAGACCACCACAAACAGTGCTGTCAGTATAGCCTAGAGGTCAGAGTAACAAGCAATGAACAAACTTGCTACATCCAGCAGCCCAGACTAGTGTTTGATTCTAACAACTTCCATTTGAATACTGTGTGACTCTAAACAAATCACTTAACTGCCCAGTGCTCCCAGGTCACCCCCTAAAAACTTACCCAGTTACCAAACACTAAAGTAAAAAAAAAACAGAGTAAAGAGAACACAGGAAAAAATGTTCCTAAAGGGTACTAGCCCCATTGCATAAATTGCACACATGATGTGTGACTTGTGGAATATGGCAAACATTTGCACTTGTGCAGAGTGAACTGCGATAATATCATGAGTGCCAATCCCAGTTCACTCGGCACTCATGCAAATATTTTCCATATTCCACAGTCACCCATCATGTATCCTAGATATATATATATATATATATATACACACACAAATAAACACAGGCGCAACAGGTAAACTAAAGAGAGATGTCCAGATAGGCTTACAAAATAGATATTATACAATGGTGTGTGAAAATCCTGTAACCTCATTGGTCAAAACATGTCACATGACCATGGGTAAACCCTGCATTACCCACGGCTAAGATTGCATTTATAAAAAAAAATAATTTAACACATTTACACATGGGTCCATTGTATAATCGCAATAAGGCACTCCAGGGTGTGAGTTACTGGGGATTTACCCACTTCTTGTGTGGTTTAAGTGTCACTCGGCTGCTGCCTAGACACACCACACAAGGTGTGGTAACCCCCCAATAACCCACACCCTGTTGTGCCTTATTGCTTAATTATAGAAGGACAATGAACATTCCCATGCTGGCATACCAGAAAATATTCTCCCACAGGAATGAGGCTCCCAGGTGGACAGAAAACAGAACAGAAAAGGAAATTATGGTAAGTATGAAAGATTTCTTCTTTCTGTAGTGCTCCACATTGTCAATGGGTATTCATAACAACTGGATTATAAGAAACAGTACCCAGAAAAAAATTGGTGGGGGAGAATATTGTCTCATACGTCAAACATGTACAGGAAATAAATTTACTTGCTAACTGCTGCCTGCAAAACTCTGCTACCAAGCAGCATCAGCAAAGCTTTGAACATCCAATCTGTAGTGCTTGGTAAATGTGTGGATGGAAGAACATGAAGCTGCCTTCACACCTTAAAACAGGAGCCTCACCTTTCTCCATCCAGGAGGAGGCCATAGCCCTGGTGGAGTAACCCTTGTTGAGAGCTGGAGGCCTCTTCTTTTCTGCAGCAGAAACCTTGACAAAGGAGGCCCTTACCCACCCAGGTAGAGTATAGCCTTGGAGGGTTTAGCCCCTGCTTGTCCACTCCAAAAGAATAAATAACCCCATCCAATTTCTGGAGCTCAACAGTCCACATAAGGCATGTCCTAATGGCCGGATCATACTAAGGCTCATACTAAGGATGGATAAGGAGCAAGAAGGCAGGCAATGCCCATGAATGCTCCTGGTACTTAATAAGTATTATAATTCAGGCACCCTCCAGATAGTATGTAGATACTAATGCAGATGCAAATCTAACTTGTGCAACTACTTTTCCTTGGGTCAGTAGGTTGTAGAAAGAAGAATGGGAGGCAGATTTTCTGGTTCACATAGAAGGCCAAGGGAACCTTTGGCATGAAAGATTGGACTGTTCTGAGCACCACCTTTTCCTTAAGCATGACAAGGTATGACTCTTGGTGGGACAAGCCCTGGAACTGACTAATGCTCCTGGCTGAGCACATAGTAACTAAGAAAGCCATCTTGTATGACAGCATGTCCAATGGTACAGATGAAAATGGTTCAAAAGGATCCTTACAAAGAGCAGTCAGAACCAGAATCAAGTCCCTTGGAGGGACAGGGGATTGGAACAGAGGTCGATTCCTACTGACAGCCCACAGAAAACAAAAAACCTGCCAGATAGTCCCTAGTGACAAATCCAAGGAGGCTCACAGGGCCAAGGCTGACCTCTCAGGGTGCTGAAGGCCAAACCTTTTCACACTCCTTCCTGCAGAATTAGGAGCACAGTTGTGCCCCTATAGTTAGGGTTCACTCTTCACATGCATGTTAAACTCAAACTTTTGCACATTAATAACTTACCAACCATTGAAGCGATTTCCCTGAAATTTTGCTTGTGCCATCAGGGATGAAAGATCTCTTGATGTGCCATGTTTGTTGTGGTTAGATGTGTGGATGCAGAGATACAGAGTGTCAAACAATGTGAAAATTATCATTTTTGGTCAAATTCTTTGTCATGCTGCTGTGCAAAAACAGCTTGGGAGTTTGGTCTGAAATTTTAGGGAAGAATGGTCTTGCGTCACAGATGTGTCTTTTGAAGATTTGGTGAGAAAATATTAACCCGTTCAAAGTTATTACATTTTAAAGTTTACCATTATTTTCAATGGGAAAAGTTAGATGTTCACCTCAAAAAAGGATTCTTAGTCACAAATGGGCAATTCTTTGTCACAATGGGGACTGCTTTGTCACAAATGGGGAATCTTTTGTCATGCTGCCACCACCATGTTTTTCTTAGTGAGGGAAACAAAGTTAAAAAGCAGAAAAATATGTTTTCTGAAGTAACCAATACATGTGTTCTGGTAATCGGGACCCGTTCTATCGAATTCTTGTGTTAGTTTTTTTCATAAATCTCCTGGAATTGTGTTTTTTGAACATGCCAAAATCCTTTTTCACAAGATTTGTGAAAAAAGTATCATGACACAGGATCCTGTTTCGCAATTTGGGAATAAGGATTTTTCCTTTTCACAGATTGTCAAACAAGAAAGCTAGAAACAGGATCCTGTTTTACAATTTGCAAAAAAAAAAATTTTATATAGCTATTTTTTCTAACTTCACAGTAAACAAACGGTTTGGAATTTTGGTCTGAAATTTTCAGATTACAAAGGGCTTGCCCCACAGATGTGCTTTTTGCTGGCTTGGTGAAAATATATTCATTTGGTGTGTAGTTATACAGGTTTCCAATTTTGCAGTGGTTCCCATAGGATACCATTGTAATGTGAGGTGTTTCTTTGGTGCTGTGCACCACAGGATTGGAGACAAGCACAGTATCTTTAAAATTATGAATGGATGGGAGCACAGGGCCCAGAGGGACCAAGCGCTACCACATGCAAATATAGATACTGGTGTGGACTGACTGGAATGCAGGGCCCTCCAGACCCTGCACTCCCAAAGGGAAATAATGATATGATTACAATATCTCAAAAATTATGGATGGATGCTAGCTCAGGACCTGGAGGGCTCTGCACTCCCACACACAAATATGAATGCCATTATGGACTGATGGGAGCGTAGGGCCCAGAGAGGCCTGCGCTCCCAGAGGCAAATAAGGATACAATTATACTGTCTCAAAAAGTAAGGAAATTCTTTGCAAAAAATAAATTGTTAATGCACTAGTTAGGGTTCCTGCGACAAAAGCTTGGAAATGTGCTGTTAGGGTTTTAAACCCTTGCACCCCACCTGCACTCTAATCCTAACATGCCACCCCCACCCTGCAGGCAGGAACAGGCAAGGGGTGTGATGTGGTGTTGCCAACCTTAACACTCACCCCATTCTCATATACTGTACCCATCTCAGCTTACTTACACATGTAATGGGGTAAGCTTTAGGGCTAACAACCTCAAAACACACCCCACCCCACGCCTGTACCTTTCTGAAGGGTGGGTGTAGTGTGTGTGTGTGTGTTTGTAGATACACACACACACACACACACACACACACACACACACACACACACACACATATATTTATTTATCTGAAAAAGTAATCCTTACATAAGCATAAGCCACTGCCATGGAATTCTTCTTGGCAGCCATCAGGGTGTCCACCTCCTCCTCCTTTGAGAAACCCTGTTTCAGGAGACTCCTCATTTCAGGAGCCAGTCCACAAGCTGCATTGCTTCTGGAATTGTCTGTGGAATGGGGCTCTGTGAGACAAGGCCCCTCTGCCCTGGAAGGCAGAAAAAGGGGCACATTGAGGTACAATAGGCTCACCACATCTGAGAGCATATGGGCAACTTTGAAGCTACTAGGAGAAAAATTCCTCTTGAGTGCTTTATTTTGCGCATGACCTTGGGGAGGAGTGGCAGAGGAGGGAAGACATGCATTCTTCCGAATTCCACTCTTGTGATGGGGCATCCACTGGCTCCTCCTGTTGACACCAGAGCAGCTGAAGAACTGTTGAACCTGAGCACTGAGGCTGGATGGTGAACAGGTTGAGCTGAGAATGACTGAACCTTGACAAAGAAGGTCAAACACTTCTGGATTCAACATCCACTCCTATGGATGGAGATGTTTGTGGCTTATGATTGCACCTTACTTTGGGAAGGAAGGAGAGCGGGGAGCATCACCCTCTTCTCCAGAACAGATATGTGTAGGTGCCATTGCCATGCCTGTGCTGATTAAGACCTGAGGATGGAAATGTGGTCCAGGACTGCTCTGCCGCAACCCAAGAAACTAGCATTAGATGTCAGAATAAATTCTGGGGAGAACATCCAAGGAGGAATCCCTTGCTCAGAATCTCCAAACTCACCCACCAACTCAGAGACTGCTCCAGTTGTGGGTAGAGGGGAATCCTGGCCTGATAATCCTCTGAAGTCAAATCCCAGGCTGACAGCAACTCCATCTGTAGGAACCGCATGTAAAGGCAATCCCACATGACTAGTTCTATCGCTGCTGTCATGAGGCCCAAAATTCATAGCACATGGTAAGCTGGCACTGATGATTGGTTCCTCAGCCACTGAACCTACAAATATACAAAAATTGCCAGCAGAAAAAGGCCTTACGGTCTACCAAGTTTGCTTGGTTGTGCAGCTAGCAGCCCTTATTTTGCAGCTACTCCTCCATCCCTTGCCCACATTTCCTTGACCCTCCCCTGTGTCAACAAGGTCTCCTTCCTGGCTGGTGATAGGAAGACCTTCCACTGGATGTCTTGAACACTGGTCTCAGGTGCCCCCAGGGTCTGTTACAGCTCTAGAAAACATTTCTCCTGATTCACTACCTAGCTGTGAGACTCCAATAGCTCCAGGGTCTAGGTCACAGATTCCCTTGCAAAAGACACAGATGGTGCTCAGATGAGCAGATCATTCAGGCAGGGATAGACTAGATGTCAAGCTAAATATAGGTAGGAACCCTGCTCAATGCCTCAGAAGAAGTCAGGCCGCCAGACTTAGATTGTTCAGAAATATAAAAACATATTTTATTTTATCCACTTAATATACAGGTACACCACCCTCAAGGGTGAAAAAACTCAAGAACACCCAACAATCATTTCGCACCCTTGCAGGTGCTTTATCAAGGGATTGATAAAGCAACCATGGGAACCATGAAACAGATTGAGCAGAACCCCTGGCTTTGCTCACTTGGGGCACTGGAACAATAGCTCTGATTTGATAGAGGTGGTCCAGAGTCTGAGACACCACTTACTTCTTCATGGGGTCCCTAGGAACTGGGAACAGCAGAGAACACCCTGTGAGAGAATTGTAGAAAATTCTGTTCCAGAACCTAAGGCAGAAGTTCCTAAAACCCAAACAATGGATGTTATCTGGGCCCACCTTGTGTAAAAATTGTGCAGTTTTTCACCAAGAGAAGGGAGGCAGAGATGAATCCATGTGCCTTCATAGTGAGGTGCCCACTTTTCGCCCTGTGCCTGTGTTGCCTCTTCAGGCAAGCGCTCTCCTGCTACTACTGCTCTTGAAACCAGAATAGGACCCTCTGCACCTCTGGTTCCCAGAGTTCCAAAAGGGATGGAACCCTTTCAGAGCCACCTCTGATGGCCGACTCCTTGACCTTTTGGGTTTGAAGCAGCCTTGGTATTGCTTTGACACTGGAAGGTGGTCCTTTTTATCCTGGATATCATCCAGGCCAGACACAAACAACAAGCCTTCTTGAAGGCTAAGATAAACAGCATGGTCTTCTAGGCTTGATCAGCTACCCAAACCAAAGCCACACACACCTAGCATAGCTGATACAATGTGATAGGTGGAGCAAGCTGATGTGTAAGTTTTCCACCGGGGCATCCCCTAAGAAGGTGGAGGCCATGGATACCAACTGCAAAATGCTTGCCCTCTTCAATTCTGGGGGAAAGAAGCTGTTCTGGGTTATAACACACAAGAATAAGGCTCTGGTAACAATGAAGGAGGCATAAGAAGTGTGCAGAATTTGTGCCATTGTCGGCAAAAGCTCTTCTGCATGCAGTATCCACTCACTTGAAATGCGAAGTAGAGAGGGACATGGACAGGATAGGATTGACATCCACTGCCTCCACAAATTGTACCTCCTTGAGCAATAATGATCTACACCCCTCAGTTATCAGGAAGGACAAAGACTGGTATCAAACAGGGGAAGGCTAGGAGTCCCCCTCTTTGTGGCTCCATCCACTCCCCTTACTCCTCCTTCTCAGAGGGCTCATCCTTCTGGGCATCAAGAAGCACCCTATAGTCAGTATTTCCCCCCAAATCCCTGATATCCTCATCCTGACCCTCTATATGGTCGGGATCAGGGTCTACCTGCAAATTGGAAGTAGCAGTCCTGTCTGACTGCTGTGCCCCTTGTTGTGCCTGTGTGGGCCCCCCTGACCTGAGGGACCCAGCTTGGAGTTGGGTATGTCTGATGTGATGTCCTTCAGAACACCAGAAGCTCTCCTAAGAGCAATAATAAAGATTTACACAATTCTGTTTGCCATTGCCAACTGGTACACCAGGTGCACCCCCTCCCAGCTTAGAGGTGTGACTGGGGGAATGAAAGAGATATATTAGCTTGAGAAACATAACAGGGACAATTGGAACCCATTGGAGAGGTTTGCATTACATAGACACATACATTGAAACAGAAGGTGACAGCAGATAAGGACTGTGTGACCCACCTAGTCTGCCCCTTTCCCCTACCAAATGCAATACTGCAGACCCTAGTTGATCTGCAGCTTACCCTCTCTTCCCTATTGTGAGAGTACTGTTATGTCTATCCCATGCATTCTTGAATTCCGCTACCATTTTTGCCCCACCACTTCTGCAGTGAGAATGTTTCAAGCACTACTATCCACTGCTCTTTCTATGAAAAAGTACTTCCTCATGTTGCCCCTGAGCCTACCCCAGCCTCATATTATGCCCCCTCATTCTTGTACAGCTTCTTTTCTGAAAGATGCTACCCTCCTGTACCTTGTTTATACCCCTGAGGTACTTGAATGTCTCTACCATATCCCCCCTCTCCTCTCCTC
Source organism: Neoceratodus forsteri (assembly GCA_016271365.2). Classification (NCBI taxonomy): domain Eukaryota; kingdom Metazoa; phylum Chordata; order Ceratodontiformes; family Ceratodontidae; genus Neoceratodus; species Neoceratodus forsteri. The sequence continues at coordinate 184,636,565 of CM057459.1, read as the reverse complement.
CAAGGAATACATATTGAGGTCCTCTAGTATTTCCTCATATGACGTTTGGTGCATTCCTTGCACCATTTTTGTTGTTATCATGCAGGTCTTACATCTTCCAAATATTAGAGTCTCCAATCATCCATGATACTAGAACAAAATAGCCTGCAGATGCCTAGGCTAAAACAGAATTTTACCCCTTTTTTCCTTTCTTTTCCTGAGGTGGGGATTGAGCCCACAGCCTTTAGCTGTACAAATCTGAGACATGTACACAAGCCAGTGAGCACTGGTTCTCCGTCGAGATCCCCACTGAAAATGTGGGGAAAAATGCAAAAAAGGCAAAAAAAAAAAAAAAGCAAAGAGAGTACGCCCCTCAGCCTAGCTGGCTGCATGAGCTAAGCATTGAAGAAACACAATTCAGAAAAAAATAGAACTGCACATCTTGCACTAGAAGTGTGCACATGGACACTCGCTGAGACACACAAGCATGTGAGTGACACCAGGTCAATATATCATATGCTTAATAGTGTACGACACTACCGCTAAACAGAAACAGTATGGTACGTGACAGTGAGAGGGTACAATACCGCAAATGGTTCTGTGCGCGATACTGTAACCTCTCACTGTCCCAAGCAGAGGATAAGACCTCTGTTGGGATGGGCTTCTACTAAGCAGCTACCATGGCTCGATGAGATGAGCCACTGGCAGCGAGGGATGGAAGCAGAGTGTTTGGGACCAGGTTCGATTCCCGGTCCTAGACACATGGTAATTTTATTTTTTTCACACTTTGTGCAATATTTACTGCAACCCCAGAGTTAATAATCTTAGTTGGGGGTTGGGGGCACAACCCTCATAACAGGGGGTGTGAGGCAAGAATCCTGCAGAAAAAAAGACTTATGTTGCATGCAAGAAATCGTGCTGTATTGGCAGCACGTTTTATGCATGCAGCATAATGTCTTGCACATTATGATCCTGTGCCGCGTGACATCATGGCACTGTGCATGATGTTGCCGCAGTAGAAGGAGGGTGTGCACACACCACAGCCATGCAAATGGCACACTGAGGCAAAGGAGCCTCAAAAGAAAAAGGCACAGGCCCAATAGTTGCCAGGAAGGGAAAAATGGCAGGAACTGCGTGGCTCAGTGGAGCTAAGTAGATATGTGTGGCTCAGTTAAAAATGGCAGTTCAGTCTAGCAAGTAGAGAGCAGGACTCTGAAACTGGACATACAAGAGTGAAGTCTACAGATGCCTCCTGTTCACTGTGTGACCCATAGAGGTGATGTAATCTCTCTGTGCTAAAACACACCTATTCCTCTCTTATTTACTGCAGAGCTGGGGCCAAGGAAACAAAACCGCCAGATGGGTGAAGGCTCTGTTCCCTCATAGACAAATCATTCACTCCCCAGCAGCTCCCTCTGTGGGAGGATTTTTTTAAACTACTGAGAAAAGATTTAAAGGGGAAAGCCCCTCAAGAACAATAAAGGCAGAATAAAGGGGAAAAATCCCCACAGTCAAATATGTGAGCACTAGATAAAAGGGAAAGATACTCTGGAAACTTTGGGGGACAGATGCTAAAAGACACAGGGAGACCCCCAGGAAACCCTAGACTAAAAACACCCCACAAAATAAATAATATGTGCTTACCTAAGGTGCTATTTTTTGCATTCACTTGTGCTTGCACAAGGAGCATCTTGCATTTATACAGCATTTTAGAAGTGTGTTACTGACAAGCCAATTACAGCTGAAACTGCTATGGGTTTGGCAGTGTACACTAATGACCAGGCACTCTGGTCATAACACTAGTTCTCCTTTTCTGACATGGCATGTCAGATTTTCATATTCATGTGTATTGCTTAACAAAATTAAAATTTGACATTACAATATTAAAGATTGTTGCTTTTAGTTAATACATCTCACCCATAGGTTGGCACATACATTATACAAATATAAATAGTTCTTATACAGATATAAATATTTCTTCTACATATCATCTACTTAAAAATCAGTCTTAAATCTTATTACAGGAAACATATGTTAAAACTATTAAATTTGTATAACATGTTTTTGCTTTCTTTCAATTATCCTGGTTAGTCTAGAAACTTTTTCTAACTAAGCTACTTTTTTTTGTTTTCAACAAACAATGATACTGATATTTCGGTTCCATATCTAACTCGTTTAATACATCAAGTAAAATCCTATCTGTTTCATATCTATACAGTGGGCATAAAATAAGTAGATGAAATGGTGTGTCATCACTGAGTCCACAAGCACATAGATTTGTTTTTGAGACTTTTTAAATGTCTTAAGAGTTTGGCTATTTATATATCTAAATCTAAGTTTGGTCATTACCTTTCTATCTTTGGGATTTTGTATTTCATAAAGATAATATTCTAATCCCGTTGACCTCTTCTTATTTACCCCCAGCCAATTGCTAACTTTACAGTTCCTTGCCAGATCCATTTCTTGATTGAAATGTATATCTTTGATTCTATTTTTAACTTGTTCCTCCAGGATCTTTAAAGAAATCCTCAAAGAGTCAGTGATACACTCCAATAGACTATAAGGCTTAATCAGTTTCTCTAAAATATGCATACTAGAGCAGAAAAAAACTCTTAGATTATAGGTCAATGATTCGTCCAAACTTTTCCTTGCAAGACTCTTAGCATTTTTAGTATGCACCTTTAACCAATAGATACATTGTCTCTGTTCTATACACTGTATTATACTAGGTTGTCCTAGTTCCAGTCTAACTAAATGTAATGGTGCGGCTTCTGGGAGCCCCAATAGTCTTTTGTAAATTTTATTCATGCTAGCCTCCAAGCTATTTACTTTGATAGATCACCAGATTCCTGCTCCGTACAGCAACTGTGTCTTAATCTTTGTATTTATTGCTATTAAATTTCCTTTGACTGATTGCCCACCATATTTATATGAGAATCTTTCTACCACAGGATAAAACCTCTTTATTTTTCCTTTTTCATAGTTTATGTGTTTCTGCCAAATTCAAATTTCAACTACAAACTATTCCCAAATAACAGAATGTGTTTACTAATTCAATGTTTTGATTATTACACTTAAGAACACGTTTCCCCCCGTCGAATCGGATATTTTTTTAAAAATCATATATTTAGTTTTTTCTATGTTAATTTCTATAGCTGCCTTCTTACATCCTTCCAAGAATTTCTGCAGGCTCCTTTAATTCCCAAGAAACTCAAAGAAATTAATACCATGTCATCTGCATAAGCAAGATATGGGCATGGCCTGGAGCCCAGCTTGGGCATGTGCAGCTTGGGATCATACAAATCTTCCAATATTTTATTGAAGTAGAAGTTAAACAGTATAGGGGAAAGAACACATCCCTGCCTTAAACCAACATTCAAAGTGAATTTATTAGCGTTGTCTCCCTCTTTATTATATCTTACTATAGTAGTATTATCATAATAAAATAACCTTAATATATTAAGCATTTTAGGATCCATACCATAATTATCTAAAATTTTCCAAATATTAGGTCTTGTCACTTTGTCAAAGGTGGCTTTTAAATCTATAAAATCACAAAAAAGCTTTTGTCTTTTACTGTATATATATTTATATATTATATGCGATAGTGTAAAACATTGATCCATAGAGGAGTGATTTAGCATAAAATCTGCCTGGGCTTCATCTATTAGTGCATTTTTGTTTATCCAATCCATAATTCTTGTATGTAATAATGTAGTAAAAATGTTCTGACTTGAATCTAAAAGGCTTATTGGTCTGTAATTACATGGTTTAGTTCTATCTCCCTTCTTATATACTGGCACAATTATATTGACTTTCCAGGTTTGAGGTATAACTCCTTTCTTAAATATATAATTATAAAGTAGCTTTAAAGCAATAGCCCATACTTCTGGGTCATCCTTAATTAAAACCTGAGGAACACCATCAGGACCTGGTGGTTTTTGTCATTTTAAATTTTGAATAATCTGCACTATCTCTGTTTCTGAAAAAGAGAAGGAATCATTCTTAAAAGTCCAGATAATGTTCTCTTTATATACATCATGGTTAAAAAACAAGTTCTTATAATAGTCCTCCCAAGTTTTTGAATCAATATAATTTTCATTTTTTTCTGTGTGATATTCTCATCCAAAAGTAACCATCTTCCAAAAGTTTTTGTTATTCCTTTGCCTTACTGTGTTTGCAAATGCTATCCATATTTTGTTTTGGAATTTATTTTTCTTTAATTTCATAATCTTTTTATATTCCTTTGTCATCTTAAGACTTTTCTTCTTCTCCTTGGTTGGTTCCTTTTGCAAACTTTTCACTAATTTATTAATCCTTTGTTTATCTCCTTTACATTCGCTGTCATACCATCTACTGCAATTGCTTGGTTTGTGTAATCTCATCTTAAGTAAGATCGTAGATATTTTGTTCATTATTTCCTGAAATATCTCCACACAGTTATCTTCTTTGGTTAATTTTACGATATCTTCTCTCACACATATATCATACAATAATTGTATTGACAAATTTTTTTTATTAAATCCCATTTAATCCCTTTTTTAACTTTAATTATTTGTAAATTGTTTTTATTCTTTTGTGCATTATTTATACCCAGATTTATATGTATCTCCAAAGGACAATGTTCGCTCTCAGCTCTACACTCCACTCTAAGATCTAATACTAAATGGATTATATTTTTACTACACCAACATTGATCAATAATAGATAATCCTCTAGGTCCAATATAAGTATAGCTCCTTTTAGATCTCCTAATGATCTTCCATTAATCAATACCATAAAATGGTTATCCATTTCCCTTATAAGTTGTTTCCCTCTTTTACAGCATCTTACATCTATAGCTGTCCTTTCCATCCATAATTCCACAATTTCCCAAGCTGCACATGCCCACAGAATTTCATCAGTGGGCTCCAGGCCAAGACCCACTCTTGCATTCATATCTCCCATTAGCACTATGCCACACTCAGGTTCCTTTATGTTGCACTGTTCAATTATGGGGCCTAATTTTCCTACATCTTCTAAGCCTACATAATTAGATCCTTTTGGGGGAAGTATGCATTTATAATGTATAATATCTGATCTTGTATGTCCAATCAGACTACTAAAATATGTTCTGAGTCTGTATCTATTTCTGTATACTCTGCATCATCTAAAATCTTACACCATGTTATTAGCCCTCCAGATAATCTTCCATACTTCTTGTTACTTCTAGCAGCCTTGTGAAATACTTTATATCCATTCAAGAAAACAACTTCTTTTACCCAGGTTTCTTGTAATGTAATATAATCAAATTTCAAAATATAATGCATAAATGATGGATCTGCTAACCTTTCTTGTAATCCTGTAACATTCCATGATATCATGTTATATTTGGTTTCCTGCTTAATTGACTCATTAGTTACATCCTCCTTATTTTGTCAATCCTCATTTAATTCTGCAATGTTTGGTATCTGTTTGCTGTTTTAACCAGACCTAACCAATCTTTACTATATATCTCTTCCTGACCAATGCAAGTTTCCAGTTCTTCCCCCACCATATAGATGTAAAAATCATCCAACCTCCCTGCATATGCCAGAATACATAAATATTCTTGCTCATCTACTGTCCAAATTGTCAGCTGTCCATATTTTTCCCATCTCTTAACCTTAGAGATTCTTTTATTTAAATATTTATCTTTCAATAGATTTTGCAATAAATCCACTGTTTTTGATCTTAAGTTTTTTTTTCATTCATTTAAAATATCCCCAATTCCATATAAAGATATATTGTGCTCTTTGATATTATTTCCCTTAGTATCCACGTCTTTGAAATATTCTGGGAATAAAGTTTTGATGTTTATAACACTTTCTATCCCATAACCTAGCAACTTTAAACAGTTTTTGGTTTTCAATTGCCTTTAAAATATACTGTAATATTGATCAGAAACCAAAAGCACTAGATCTAGGTTTTCTATTGGTCTAATAACACTCAGTCTCTCTAATAAGTTATCATTCTTTTTATTTTTATTAAGTGTAGATCCCAGAAATTGCTTCAAATGACTATTCAGAGTTACATCTGTTTCATTTGGTATTGAACTTACATTGTGCACTGGTAGCACATAATCTGTATCTAGCATCCTTTTTAAATATGCTCTAAGTTTGTTATCTTTTTTCTGTCTTTTTCCCTTAATATTTCAATATTTTGCAATCCATTATTACTTCTATTAACCATTACTGAAGCCTCATTTGCTTCATTCCCCACTTCCTTTGCTTTACTCTTCTCAATTACCTCTAATTTGTGATTCTTATTCTGATCTTTCCACTCTTGCTTTCTCTTTTCTTTTTTTGCTTGCTTTCCCCTTCTATTTTTTATCACCCCCTTGACTTATATTTTGTAGATAATTATTATTTGATGATCTAACTTTTTTTGCTTTTATCTTTATGCTATTTTTCTTCCCTCCATCCTCGCTTTACCTGTCTCTAGGTCTATTTGCAATTCCTTAACAGATTTCCCTAATGAGTTTTTAATCTCCCTTTTTTCATTTCATCATTTGTTTCCTTACCTTTTTTTAGATGATTTATTAAGATTACTTCTATGTTGTTTCCCTTTTAAATTTTTCACTCAGCTCTGTGTTGATATCTTCCTATCTCTTTCCCCCACCATAATTTCTTGTACATCCCCTTCTCCTGTATCTTCCTCTGAATCTACCAAAGTTGAGACATTACTGTTTATTCATCTTCTTCTATTCTTCCTAAACTCAAATCAGTCTTCTTTAACAAACTCCCCCCAGCATTACTTATATCTATACTTTTAGAGTTAAGAGTGTTGTGAGTAACTTTAAAATCTTTTTGTAAGGGGTAGTGTTTTTCAGTACTATTTTGTTTTTTACGTTTACTGAGTTTCTGTTCAACTCCCTTTTCCCGGAGTTCTGGGTGTTTAGATTTCATCTCCATTATCCCATTATCCTGTTCTTTAAATTTTTCAGGTAGCATCACCAATTCTAACTCAGTCATACGATTATTTGTATCACCCATACCTTTATAATCTATATTTGTTGTTTTTAAGGTTGAAGGAGTACAAAAGAATGATCTCCACCTTCTGTTCTCTTCAGACCCTTTCTCGTTTGGTATCAATACATTCTCCAAATCTCTTTTCTGTTCTCTCATTAATAACTCATTCAGAGTAATTTTATTATCAATGCAAATCCCTTTTATAAATGAAAGGTCTCGCTTAAATGACAACAGCTGTTCGTAAATCATAGCATTATTCAATAATGGGTATCTAAGTGCATTGATACACTCTCTAGTCAATGTATCCAAAGGTGATGTTACCAAATTACAAGGGCTCATTAATTGAGTATTTTCACCACTGATATTTTCCCAAGCTGTATTAATATATACAATACTATTGTTAGAATTCTGATGTTCCCTTACTTCAGCTTGTTGCTCGAGCATGTTACACATACTGTTTTCCCTCTTCTTAATTCTCTCATTTCCTTAATTTTCAGTTCTATTCTATTATTAGTCTGTATTGTTTCTTTAATACTCTGAACTGTTCTAGATACCTCCTTATTTTCCTTTTCTATTAGTTTGTTATCATCCAACTCAAAGATATTTTTCTCCCTTCCAGTTCTTTCCAATGCTGAAACTGGTGTGCTGAATTTAGGCTGATCTATCAACTCATCATGTACAGATATTTTAGTACCCTCCTTAAGATTATCATTCTTTTTTTCCCCTAGTACCTCCAAAATAAGGGGTTGAACTAAATTTGATGTGCCATTCCTTCTTTTTTTCAAGTTATCGATCATGCTATCAGCACAGTTAGTTTCAGCATCAACTTTGGTTTGCTCACTTTCTGTATTATGTATGTCAATCACATTATTATCATCACCATTATAAGTTTCTGCAAATCTCTTTTCCTCCTTTTTTCCTCCTCTCTCTTTACCCTTTCTTTTTTGTTATTTACTTTCTGACTTTTCCCCAAATCACTTGAGATATTATTCTTGTCACTTCTTGTTTCTATCGGCATCTTGATAATATGCTGTTTTGCTTATATTAACAATATGATTTGCATTGATTTATTACCAAAAGAAAAAAAAAACAGTGAAGTACACTATACACTATACTTCAAAACTGATTAAATATTGGAAGTGTAATCTATCCAAAGCACAATTTAGCCAATAAATCTAAGTGTACAGGAGAAATAATCTAGAGCAATTAAGCCCTCTGTCTGTTAATTGTCCACACTTGCACCTAATGTTGCTACTAGATTAGGGGGATGATAGCCCCAATATTCCAAAATGCAAGCACTAGCAGGTGTGTTGAATTGCTCCTATTTCACTTTATACTTTACACCTTACAGTTAACAGATTCTATATTATGCAGAGATATTATGCTTATCTTCACTTTCTTCTTCTGTTCTGTATTATCCTTCTTCTGTTAACCCCAAAAAGTCCTCCAATAGGCTTTGAGACTCTGCTTCACTTCCAGATTCTCCCAGCGAAAGCTATTGTCCTCCGACCGAGATTTATTGAGGTTTTAAACAAGTAAAGGTCCACACAGTCTGAATCTCTTTTAAAATTGATACCCATTCCACACCTCTCCTTTCTTAATCTCCATGCTGTATTCGTGAATGGAGTAGTAGACACTAAAAGTACAAGATATAACACAGAGCTAAACAGGGTCCAATATACAAGTAAATCATTCAAAAACAAATGCTAGAAAACAATAAAACATCAGTAATTTGTATGCAGAAAAGCGCAAAGCGCTATATAGAAATAAGGTGCTATAATACCGGTGATAGACTTTGTTTTAAAAGACATAGAGTATAAAATGTAAATATACAGTTAATACAACTATTCAATATAACATTTCAGTTAGTTGTTCAGTATACTACTTACTTTCTGGCATGGTAGATTTAGGAATTTCTAGGCCCAGATTTGTAAATGCTTGAGCTCGTTGTGTAAATGCAGTTACTTCAGTTGCTTCAGATATATTAACTAAAGACTCAGCTGCCGTATCTCAGCAGTAAAGGTTAGAAAAAGCAAATAACTGCTACACCGAGTTTACAGCAAGCATTTTTCACAAAGACCGCCTTTAAGTAAATAACAGGTGTACTAACGCACAAGTTCACACAAAACATTTAATAGAGTAAAAAGTTCAAGCTCAGGCAGCATGAGGGCAAACAGCTTGAGAGCACAGCGTTGTAATAAGCAGTTTCTAAAAACCACAAACTCTCAAGGGTCCTACAAGCTCCATCTCTCCCTCCTTTCTGCTGGTCAAGCTGAACTATAACTTGCACAGGCGTCTTTTAAGCTAAAAAATCACCTGACCCACTGCAACCAATCAACTGGGCTCAGGTCTGTAACCCAGAATTGGGTATGTTTTTCCCTCAAATTACAAATTATTAATTTAAACCGAGAAAACAAATGTTTTGTTCATAGAGTTTGAGCCTATATCTCCAAGAAAGCAATGTACAGATGCCTCACAGCTCCCTACTCTTCACAGCTTCACAGTATCACAGTATACACACCCTGTAAACACTTTCTCTTATTGTTAAAAAACAAACAGACTAAAATAAAAAATTACAACAAATTGTAAAAAAGTAATGATGTAGGAGAAGGAGATGGTGAAGGGAGGCTTTACACCAAAATATCTCTAAAAACCCCAAAAACTGAGGTAGAAAGGCTGTAGTATCAGAGGCAAACAGACCGATAGGCCCCTGTGGGCTTTCTGGATCTGAATCCCCCGAGATGGTGGCTTCTGCCACTGCTCAAACTCCACTCTACTCAGGAGTCATCCGTAGGTCTGGCCTCCTACAGTTTTTACTATGGAAGCTCTTCTCTTCCTTTCTCACTGTGTGGACACCGAAGATAGCCTAGAAAGGACGACAAAATAATGCTTCCTTATTGAGGCAACCTGTGGCATACCTGATCAAAAGAAAACTATAGCATTTTGTCAATCCTGCTGCTACTCTCAGCTCTGAGGTTAAGCGACTGTGTCCACACAGCTCCTCTACTCTCCACAGTGTGCTCCAGTTTCAACATGGCATGTTCTCTTCTTGAAAGAAATGAATCACTATAATGAGAGAGTGCTTCATTTCTTTCATAGTCATAACTCTGGCCATGTGCATTACAGTTGACACTAATGCGCATGGCCAGAGTTACATGGCTCCTGCCACCAGCTGCTGTGCTCTCTGTCCCCAGTTCTCATTCTTTGCTTCCCCCCCAGTCTTCCTCATCAGCCATAGTGCAGCTTTCCACATTGGTGGCTCCTGCTGCCCGCCTGAATCCCAAAGTTAATGCTGCAGCCTCTCCCCCAAAAATGAAACTAAATAAGCGGCTGCTACTCTGTGTATACTGCCTCTCACCAGATGCTTTGCTAGAACAAGTCACATTATTTTAAATAGCAGGACCACTTTTGTTAGTTAATAAAAACTGTGAACCCCTCTCTTTCTGGTAGCTTACCAGTAGCCAGGTTTCATGGAGCTCTTACAGCTGCTTGCTTCCCGAACCACAGAAAATCCTGCTGGCTGCTCCATGAAACTGATTGTCCATTTTGTTTTTGTTTTTAATGGCTCCTCAATAAATAAACAACTCTGATAGCACCATGATCTTGGGTGCAATGTTGAAAATATTTTTCCCTCTAAGCAGGCTGCTGAAAAAGTATTCCTTAAACTGCTGTATACTTTCAGGTGTAGCAGAGGAGAGACATTGAAACTGACAAAAGACAAAGCGTGGTCTCTCTGTCTCCCCTAGCTCCCCATTGTGAAAACATTATTATATGATGTCCGTCACCTCATACTTCTAAAATCATGTTTGTCCACATGTGTCTTATATTGTTCCTTGTGATGTGATTTTTATCATGTATGTTTATAAATTGTGTATATTTATTTTGTAACTCACAAACAGGTGCACCTTGCGAAAAGTGTATACACAGCCCTAATGGTGTTATTACTGTAGAAATACATTTTACTACTACTACCCGAATGTTTTTAGAAACAAGACCAGCACTTGCACACATAAATGTGAGTAAAATGAGCACATTTCTCCATGGAGTATAACAGAGAGAGAGAGAGAGAGACAGAGACGCTCAGTCATGCTAGAAAAAATGTGCACTCTCTCTCTCTCTCTTTCATTGTCCCTGGAAACTGAATAAAAAGTGCAACAGTACCAGTGCTCTCAGAATGATTTGGCATTTTCTCTGTAACTCCAGGGAAATTTATGTGTATTTTCCTGCACATTACATTGCTTCCTCCCCTCAGTGTGGCTTTCTGTATTGGCAGCTATTACCACCCACCTCTGTGCTCTCTGTCCCTGTTCCTTGCTTCTCTGACCCCCCCGCTTCTACAAAAGTCACAGTGCAGCAAGTGAAAGTTTAGCACTGACAAATGCTTTTAAGTAGAGACCTACTAACCAAAAACACCTTTAAGTTATGTGGCAGATATGGCCAAGGACAGGCAGTAGAAAATGGGTAAAAAGGCAAGTTTGTCAAGTTGAAAGCCACAGCTTAACAGGCACAGTATTAATTTAGGGGTACACCTGTCACCAGGGAGCCCCAACCTGCTATGCCAAATTGCAGCCCCAAATCAGAATAGACAGAAAATCGATTTCTTCTTCAGAGAGAAGCCTGAATTGTTTCTCCTTCGATGGCACAGCAAAGACTGGAGAGTTGCTGCCATCCGGAATCCTCATGTATCCAACATTCCAAAGTATTGGGCTGTGCCATTTTCCCCTAGCAGGAGTGCACAATACCCAGTTGTTATAAAGACCCATTAACAATGTGGAGCGCTACAGAAAATAAAATTACATTCAACCTCAGTTGCTCAGACTTTCTGATTATTTTGTAATTCTTGAAAAAATGTCAGTCTCACTTCCATTATGAATGTAATGAAAGCTTAGTATAAAATCACACTGAATCATACTTTGAGGTTTGGACAAACATAGGTTACAGTGAAGAGTGCTACTGTGTATCTCTTGCATAGCTCTGAACCTGATTCTAGGTGGGCAAGTAACCTTTTCTGTTTTGTTCTGTGGTGAAGTATCTCATGCATAAATCAGTGTACTGAATGAGCACAGTGAGCAGAATGACTCCGTTTATGTTACCCAAACCCAAAATATAAAATCAGATATGTGGGAAGCCACCTGATTTCTTTATAGTAGTCCAACAGCAATTCTTAACCCCAGTTTATAGAACCTCACATACAGTAAATCCCACAATGTCATGAGTTTTGTAGGACTAGAACATAATACAATACCTGACCTCCCATTCTCCTAGCCCACCCTCCACGACTATGGACCCAGCACTGGTCCAGCCACCCCTGTGCGTGCCTATACCATGACAATGGACTTCTCTGTCTGCCTTGGCCAACAAATAACCACCTGGGCATGTCTAGCGCCATCGCCCTGAAGTGTATGCCTGTACTTGCAACCTTTTGCACTTTGCACCTTTGTTTAGCATCACTCTCTTACTCTGTATTCTCAGCTGCTATATTGTATTATTCTGTAAACATTTTGTAACCATTCTGTAACCATTGTCTGTAATTATTATGTTAGTTGTTACTTTGGTCACTGCTGTCTCTGTTTTATGTAATGATGTGGAACCCTTGTAAAGGGAGTCTTTGACTCAAAGGTGCTATCCGATATTTATCAATAAACAATAAACAAATAAACAAGAACCCATGCTAAATTGTTCAATAGAACAGAACGTTTCATTATTCAGTTGACATTTATTTGCAAAAGAGGCAGATGAAGATTTTATCTAGGCTATTAAGTAATTAAGTGACAGTCTCTTTCAAATACATTAGTACCAATTGTATCTCAACAGAAGCTCACTACATTGCTGATAGTCTGTACTACTCCCCTTTGGGGGGGTACTGTATAGGTACATTTTTTGAAAGGGCCCTTTTTAGCTGATACTCTCATGATGGCAGTTCTGAGTTCCGCTCCTTGGTATATACCCTCTCCAAATGATGACATTGTAAATAGCTCTTAGTAAAACAAGCACACGCATTAGCAACTAGATTAACCCTTTGCCCCCCAGTTAAAATTGCATTCTCCATCATTTTATTTACCTGACAAACATAATATGTTAATTTAAGAGTTTTGCTTGGTAGGGACTTTCACTCATTTATGAACAGTCATTTTTACCTGTCCAGAAAGGGTGAGTAATGCTAGCTGGCATTCTCTTTCTTTTGATGGCCCAATCCAGTGGTGTTTGGAACTGGGGGAAGTAGCTTCTGGCTGTCTTCTCTGGTTTTGATTTGGAGGCATGATAGATGACACAGGACTGTGTATGCTGTTTCTCTCTTGCAGTCACCTAGCTTTGAGGTTGCTGTGGAAAGACACTGCTTCCAGATGATGTGATGGTATCCTTAGATAGTAAAAGAGAGCATGGCTCTGCTGATGTTACCCAGGTGCTGAGATACCATAGTGATGGTATACCTAGATGTTGAAAGATGCCATAATGAAGATTAATACCTAGAGGTTGAACAGTACCACACCAAAAGGTACCACACCACACACATTGATGATGGCATTATTGGCTGTTGAAATATACCATGCCTCTTTCTTGAGAAATAGTCATATTTTTAGTAAATTTTTACAGAGCAACCATTTTCCATTACACATCAAGAGACAGAGGGGCAGCTATGCAGAACTGATAAAATAAATGATGCACTGTTTATGAAGTAAAGTCTCACTTATCAATCTGGTGTTCTTACAGTTTGAGATGACATTACATCTGGGCACAGACTTTAAGAAAAATGTTGGCAAAATAAGTGTCTCTGCATAGATCATAAGTTTGAATTTCAAGGACAATATGAAAAAGGCAGGCAGGGAAAAAAGTAAATACATTTTGAATTTCAGGCCTACTCTAAGAAATACAAGTTTCAAATTTGACCTGAAACTGTGATCTTATAGGGCCCAAAGCACAGTACATTAACTCTCTGCTCATGGGGGAAGCTACAGGGCCAATACTGGGTAGCTGGTTAAACTTTGAGGTTACAGCTAGTCAGAAATAAGAATGGGACATATATCTAAAGAGACAGTACTGCTGAATCTACAGGAATAAAGGTGAACAAGTTCCCAGGGCTATACGGGCTGAACCCAAAGGGTACTGAGGGAGACAAGACAAGTCAAGCAGCATCCTTGGCCGACTTTTTTAATGAGTCAGTGTAACAGGTGAAGTACTGGTGAACTGGAAGGTGGCAAGCATGCTTCTCCTGCACAAGAGTGAGGACAGGGAGAACATGGAGAATTACAGGCCAATGAGCCTGACGTTTAGGCAAGCTATTAGAGGTAATTGTAAAAAACAGATGCTGAAGTCTTGAAAGACCGGTCATGCCAAATCAACTTGATTATTGATTTGTCAATTTGCTAGCACAAATTGTTGCTAGAGGCCAAGCTGTTGACATTCTGTACCTGGATTTCAGTAACACCTTTCATTCAACTCAGTCATTATTTATATATTGCACACCATCCCAGAGGTTCTGGGTGCCGTACATAAAAACACTAAAGCACACAGAGATACAACTTCAGTAATAAATATAAAACAGGGCTCATGAAAGCCCAGGGAGAAAAATATGTTGTTTAGGCCCTTTTTAAAGGCTCCCACTGAGGAAATATGATGGAGGTGGAAAAGAACGGAATTCCACAGCCAGGGAGTTGCTACCACAAAAGTTCTCTCCTCAGAAGATTTTAAATGGACCCATGAAACTAACTAAAAGCTCTCTCCAGCAGAATGCAGAGGATGATCAAACGTGTAGGGTCACAGGAGGTCTTTTATTTAGCAAGGGCCAGATTGTACAGGGCATTGAATACCACCAGACAAATCTTGAAGGTATTATGCCATCTAACCAGAAGCCAGTACAGATAACACAGCATAGGCTTGATGTTTCACCAGATATCTACCCGGCTATGGCATTCTGCAGTAGTTTGAGGCAGTGCACCAAGCCTCCCAAAAGACCTGATATAGAGCATTGCAGTAATCGAGGTGAGATGTCACAGAGGCATGCACAACAGTCACCAGGTCATCCTACTGAAGACAGAGCCTCAATTGGATGATGTTTCTAAGATGAAAAAATCCACAATGAACAGCACCCTCTTGTGCCTCAAGTGATACTTTGTTCTCCACTATGAACCCTCAATTTTTTTTTTTATTTGGTATGCTTTATTCTCTCCCAGCCCACATCACCTTGACCTCTGCTCCCAGACCCATCCCCTGGGACTTACCTTCCCCAGTGTTCCCCCAGGTTGAGGCCTTCGAGAGAGGGGTTGCTGACCTCCCCCCAGTTGGAATCTGAGGTTGGTGTTTAGGGACTTATCATTTCCGGTGCTCCCCCTTGGCTTACCCCTCAGGATGGGACCTTTGGTAGGGGCTGGCTTACCCCTCCTATCAGAACCTGAGGATCGGTGTTTGGGGAGTGCTATGGGGTGACAGTGTGAGACCCGCAGGGTGAGGTGAGTGGCATACTGTATGGCCCCATTTTTTTCTGTTTTCTGGTTGGGAGGTGTGGCGTGCAATGACATCAATGGCAGCATGCCTTCATTTGCCCTGCCTCCCCCCTCCAGCAAGCTCAAGCAGTTAGTTACGTTGGCCTCCACTAGGGGTCTGTTGAACACTGGCAGTTAACCCACCCTCTCCCCGGAGGAGGAGAGCAGTCCCTAGGATGCTTAATTCTCCTCCCCCTGGCCAGTCCTCTGACTCCCAGATCCATTCCCAAACCCAAGTCATTGGCGCCGCAAGTGGAAGTGCTGCTGTGCCAGGATTTTTAGCCTTATCCAGGGTTCTGAGGAAAGTGTCAGATAGGAGGCTGGTGAAGACAGTATGTGGCCTAAGACTACAGGGTGGGCTAACTAGCTGGATTGGGAATTGGTTGATGGAAAGGACTCACAGTGGTCCTGAATGGAATATTCTCTGATGTCAGGAAAGTAACTAGTTGGAGTCTCAGGGGTTTGTCTTGAGACTACTACTCTTTAATATCTATTCTGTCCTTGGCTGGATCTCCCCTATGTCAATTCAAACCTTCAACCCTGGATGACTTATAGATAATGTACTACTCCACCAGTCCCCTTCCTCCTTAGCCACACTTCTAAGAATGTCACCATGCTCTTACACCCTCAAGTCCCAACATAAGGCATTGCTATTTATCCCAAAATGGCACATAAAAGTAGGACAACTTGCTTTTACTTACTTGTGCCTAAACTTTTGATCTCTCTCTCTCTGGATATCAACTGGACATCAGATGTTCAAAACTGACTGAAAGGGACTCTGTCAACCCCCTCTTAGGCCTCGAAGTATCTCTGGTTTAAAAAAAACACATGTTAGGATTGATCACATTCTGTAGCGATGCTGCTGATGTAACTGGAAGTCTGATTCGGATTCATTTTTTTCTTTTTAAAAGTGCAAAACAAACTGCCTACAATACTGGTGTTACCACACAAGAAACATGTTTGTTTACAGTCCTTGATCAACTCCCACTACATCTTTCCCAGACTTGGGAATACCCTAAACACAGTTTTGCCACTCATGATGCAGTGGGAGGAAAGGAGACTATTGCACCATAAGTGACTATACTGTTTGAGGGTGTTTCTAATGTTCAGGAAGTATGCAGTAAGAGTGGATCAATGATTTGAAACAAAACAAGATTGGATATAACACCATTAGCATGCATTCCATTGCTACTAAAATGGAAGCAGGTAAAACAAACAGCAACATCGGCACATTTTAAAGAAGGTAAGCAATCATAAAATGTGGGGTTTCAGCTAGAAATAATATGATCCAGAAAGGGCTGACAGTGATTATTTATGTTCTTATACTTAAGCATACCTCTGAATAGTAACCTTCTTATGCCACCTATAGGATGCATGGTGTCTTCAACAGTGTATTACAATTGCAAGTCATGTCCTACCTGCATATATCTACAGAATGTACTTTATTATGGAATTTATTCTCCTGTTATATTATATTATATTATATTATTACCAGTAATTCCCTCTGTCAGGTGCCCAGATGACCCTGATAGTTTAGGTGGCAAGGAGGGGTAAACAAAGTGGCAAAACCCATAAAATAAACTGCAGCCTGCAGTTTAAAAAATTTGCCCCCCCCTCTTTTGCAGCTAGCTTGGCAAAGTGGCATGAGCCAGTACCACATCTAAGTCCAGCTCACACTGGACAGCTGGTTGCCCCTCTAGTTGTTAGGGACTCAGTGTCTCAAATGCTGTGGAGGGTTGTGTTAGTGGCCAGTAACAGCTGTGGTGTGAAGAGCCACTAGTGGACAGCAAGGAGTGCATTGAGAGCATTCTTGGGCACTCCGAAAAAGAAGAAGAATGTTGGTGGCCAGAGAAAAATGAGGGGATGCAGCGAAGCAAAGAAATAAAAGTACCTGTGGTCCTCCTCCCATTCATCAGGTCTAAACAGTGTTGCAGTGGTCCCGTGGTGCTGGCGGGTCCTCAGAAGCGATAGTGGTTGCCCAGTTATGGTGTGGGCTCTGTATAGCCCCTTCTGTTATTTTCATTTAGTTAAAAAAAATTAAAAGTTGTTTTGGTCCCTCAGTGGCAGCATTCTCAAGCAGGGCCGCATCTTTCAAGAGATCGTGTCATCCAGAGGAACATCAGGGTACAGCAAGACTCCAGAAGGAAGACCGCACACTGCCTGCAGCCAGCCTTCCAGCAGCCGAGTTCCTCCTTCTCCTCCTCCTCCAGTCTATTTAATTTCCTCCTGGGTCAGGATTGATGAGTTGATGGCAACACCATTGAGAAGGTGCTGTCTGCCAGAACTGAATACTCTAAAAAAAAATGTATTTAGTCATGCTGGAGAGTGCAGTAAGAGGTAGCTGCAGCGGAATAGGCATCAGGGCACAGCCCCAGAACAAAGGACTACCTGAAGGTGGGTTTTATTTAAATTTATTTAAATCACTCCAGTAAGGGAGCAAAGGGTTAGAGCAAGGCCCCAACAGTCAGAACCACCCAAGGGTGGGTGTATTCAAAATTTATTTAAACTGCTCTGGTAAGAGAGCATAGGGCAAGAGGCATCCCTGTATAAATTCATGCTCATTTATTAAAATAAGCTGCAGCAAGGGAGCCACGGTAGGGTGGGCCCCATTTAAATTAAGAGGCTCCCAGTGCAAAAGGCAATGCAGGCCTGAATTGAATTGAATAGTAAAAGGGCTCCCACCAGGAACAGGGGTAAGCAAAGCCCTAGTGTCTAGTTACAACTATAGCCAAGCTAGCCAATCGGGCTAGTGAATAAGGGCTAGTTAGCCCAAAAGTTGTACTTGTTTTCTTATTTTATTCAGGAAAATCACTAAGTGGGCCAGTTACAGTAGAGGAAGCAAGCCCTAGGCTATAAAGGGGAAGTTCCCCAGAGTGGAAAAGGTGGCTAGTAGCCAAATGGCCACCAGTAGCCAAGCTGAGGCTAGTGATTTAAAATTGTAAAATTCTGCTGATTTGAAGTGCACTAGCATGTCAGCTCCAGCCAGGAATGAGGGGAAGGGAGTGGACAAGCCAGTTAGCCACCCCAGCAGCATAGTTGCCACTGCCCTAGCCAAGGGCTAGTAACCTGTGTAACTGACCCTTAGCCCCTAAGTCAGAGAGGGACAGTTAGTGTGGTATCCCTAGCATATAAGCTAGTCATATTATCTTCAGCCAGTAGGGCAGTAGTCCTGTTAATCTCTTCCAACCCAAGTAAATGCCTGTGGGAAGGAGAATGTAGCACAGGGTACCTGCATAGCTAGGTATATCCAGCATTTAGTCAGGTTTCCCCCTTGTTTATTGCCTTTCCTAGTGCAACTGTTATAAAAAGGGAATTTTCTGAACACTTTTCAAGTGAAAATACTGAACCTAATGTAACTCATGAAAAGGGCAAAACTGTTATTGATCTGAGACTGCATTGAATGGGACAGTGCCTAAATGCAGCACCTGTTCTGAGACTGTGTAATTGCACTGCATACACCAAATTGCCCTACTTGCTTGAATTTGCCCCTTTTATTCCAAAGACTGTTTGGATTATCCCACAGAGATGCCCTGCATGTGACAACCTGCCCTGCATGTTGCAAATTACCCTGTGTGCTGTCGAATTGCCTGCATGTTACACATTACCCTGTATGCTATCGAATTGCCTGCATGTTAATGGACTATCCTATCTATTGCTTGTCATCCTGATTGATGGTTGCTTTGACCAAAGACTGCCACTAACAGCGACCTCCAAGTGAAAGACAGTACACGCAGTGACTAAATAGACTTTCACCAACTGCATGCTGATAGTTTTCACTGTGTGACCCAGAGACTGTGTAAGCCATCTGCATATTGACAATTTGGGGATGGTCATCAGTGTAGGAATAGCATAGACAGCTAAAGAACTCCTGGTCACTTGCTTCTTCATCAGATTTTCAAGCAAACTCCTCCCTAACAGTGAACTAGGTAGTACAGGGAACCACACTGGTTCACAGATAGGGATTCCTCACCCAGTGGGTTGGGGTTTTTGTTGCAGGTCTTCCAGTTTTCCAGAGGTTCTTCAGTGGAAGTGTTCCAGTTCTTCAGTTTATTTGTCTTCAGTCTTCAAGTCTTTTCCAGGTCAGTGGTGATAGCCTAGAGGTGCTTGAGTTCTTCAGGTCATTAAATCTTCCATCTACACTTCTTCAAGTTTTTTCCGGGTCAGTGGTGACAGCCCAAAGGTGCTACAGTTCTTCAGTTTGTCGAGTCTTCAGCCTTAGTTCTTCATATTTTCCAGGGTCAGTGGTGATGGTCAGGAGGCGATCTTGTGCTCAGTTCATCAGTCTTCAGTTTTCAAGCCTTTTTCTTGGTTAGTGGTGACAGCCCAGAAGCTTTCAGTTTGCACCAGTCCTTTGAAATACAAGTGCGTCTGCTCATACCGCTGGGTTTCATCAACACCCAGTGACCAAGTCGTTCCCTCACCTGCTGTACAAGCTGGTCAGCTGAAGCACATGCACAGAGGCTTCTTGTTCTGCATTCCTCTGCGACATCTATATATAGCACCCAATGAATCTAAAGCCCTGTTTACACTGTGGTCTTTGCAGCGCATAAACCCGTACACACCGGCTGATGCGCTCCAAAGACGGCAATGTAGACATTTATTGGAGTGCATTAAGAGCGCTGCAGATCCATTTTTGGCTCTAACACAGGTGTGGGGATCTCAGTCAGATTGCGCACATTAAGCTGTGTTGTAAATTCCTAATGCACTTGATCCGCTGCCAAGCCCATTGTCTCCCTGCTGATGAAACCCACCCCCAGAATGTCTAGCCTCCTCTGTAGCATTACCAGCAGTGCAGTAAGAGCAGGCAGTGTAAACTCTCTCTTGTTCTGAGAGCATCTGTGCTGCGGGAAAGGAGCAGCAGAAAATAGCAAGTGGTGCCACTGTGTAAACGTGGCTTAAAAGTACTTTGGGGTGAAAACTGTGCAAACTGTGCAAATGTTACAGTAAAGAGTTTTGCAACAGATCCGATTAATATAGTGGTTCTATAGAGTTTATAGCAGCAATTGACAGTGAAAGTGAATGTTGTATCACCCTTTATCTTCTGCTCTAAGTTTAGTCAGTTGCCTAATAAACTGGTTCTTTTTGTGAATTGTGCCTCCTGCCTTCCATTTTGGTGAAATTACATTGTGTAGCCAAATAGTAACCACCTTACCACCCAGATGGTTTATCTCTTCTCCACCCCAGAGACAGCGAGACTCTCATCTCTACCACCAAAAAGGGGCACCACCCCTTTGGCTCACTATGCATGGCATACTCAGCAGGATATGTGTGTTCGACAGGCTGGTTCATACCTTTCATATATGACACAACAACAAAAGACAGAAAGAAGAGAGGAAGGCCTCGACGTGGCTCACTTCACAAGATAGGTCCATTATCATTATCTACTTCTAGGCACACTACAATGTCACTATCTAAAAGTCCTTACCTGAAAATACACAACTTTTTTGAGTACTGTGTACAGTTTTGGAGACACATCTGAGAAAGGACAGGGAAAAGTTGGAAACTGTATGGTGAAGGGCAATAAGAAAGATCCTGGGACACAAATGTATGTCCTATAAAGACAGAAGAGACTGGAAAGTCTTAGTGTGTGTTCTCTGAAGAACAGGAGGGAGAGGGAGATGTGATAGAAATAGATGATGCAGCATGCAGGAGCTTTACTCATGAATTTATTATAGATCATGGGAGTGTCATATGATGCTCCCCAACCAATCATGGCACTTCCTTCAGTTGCGCGTGAGGTATTCTTATTGCTGTAAAAGTACCTCATGTGCTCACACTATAATGGGCTTCTGTTAACCGCCGCTTTAAACAGACCCCAAAAAAGATTTTCATTTTCTTTTAGACAGTGCCATGATCTATAATATAGAGGATAATGCCTGAATAACAGTGGTTAACCACAATGTAATCACCTCAAGCAGTTGCCAGGACAACCAAGTAAACTGCAAGAGTGCAGCTTGAGAGGTTTACTGTCGTCATGGCAACCGCAAGAGGTGATTACATCCGTGGTTGACCACCATTACTCAGGCGTTGTATTTTATAGTGTATGGAAAAACTAGCTACTGTGGGGAAAAAAAATATATAGTTTTTTTCAATGTGCATTTGTTCTCCTTCTTGGCTATGAATGCCTCCTGGTTTAAATGTTGAGCAACTGAAGTGCTGAAATTAACCATTGCGATCTATACTGCAGTGGGTCTGTAACTGTCTGAATGGAATGTGTGTGTTTTGAATGAATGTCCAAGCAGCGGATCACCTTTCCTTTCCAAGAAGTTTGACAGGTGGTGACATTCTATCCTGCAATTCCATCACTATGACATAGTTAAGCAAGGTTTACAGCATACTGATGTCATAATGATAGGATTATCAGGTTATAAACTAATTGAAAATGGGTTAATAGAAACTGTCCATACTTTATAACTTGATAGGGGCACTAGGAGGGCTTTTCATGTATACATGAATGTCGCCTCTTGTGTCCTTAAGGCACTGCGACTGCTGACCATCGATTTGCAGTTGTCCTCCTAGGACCCCTATAAACTTACATAACATACCTCAGGAAAAAGGAATCACCTACGCTGCCAACTGGGAAATCAATTACTTGGAGAGGACCATTTCTTTCCTTTAAATCATTTGACTCGATTGTAAGTGTAACCAGACTCTAACCCCCACCCTTGGCTCAAGTCCAGTTACTAGAGGTTAAAGAGGTTTGCGGAAATGTCTGAGTACTGGAGCGTTCCCGGCTCCCCTGGTGGGATTGTTTAGACTGCTGAGCCACAGTGTGTCTGTACACATGCTCAGTGTCTCTGCTAACTGGGTTGCTGCCTTGCTTTTTCATTGCCTATATGGGGAAGGGGCAGCATGTTTGGGTTTCTAGGGCTGGGTTCTTGACACTGTGAAAACAGCTTATGGATAACAATCAACATGGGTTCATCAGAAGCAGGTCATGACAAATAAACTTGATTGTTCTTTCATTTTGGTGACACAGACGATTGGTAAAGGCCAAGAAGTTCATCCCGTGCATGGATTTCAGTAATTCCTTTAATTCAATCTGTCAATCCAATCAATCAATCACTCAATTACTCAATCAATTTTTCTTTCTATAACACCCCATCCCAGAGGCTCTGGGTTCTGTACATGAAAAGACAAAAGAACGTATGAATGTTATAACTTCAGTAATAAATACAAGAACATAAAACAGATACATCAAGCTAGCCACTGCTTACAAGTTGACTGAAGTGGGAAGGGTGGCATGCTGGGCCATGGCCACTGAATTAATCAAAATGCTAAATGCACAAAAATAAATACTGCTATGGTTTTTACTGTTAATATATAGTTGCTGAAGTACAGCATAGGGTGTACAAGGGGTATGGGTAACAAGTATGGGCATGCTGACCAAGGGGGTTGGGGGAAGAACACCATGTCTGTGTTTGCCTTGTTTATTTACTTTCCGTGATCAGAAAAGGCCATTTGGTTAGAAACCATATGATATGGGTCCAGGCTACCTGAAACACCTCTTGGTACCATACGCTACCCTCCGGTCAGTGGAGGTCAACCTTTCATCTGTGTGGAGATCATATTTAAAATCATGAGGTGATAGGGCGTTTGGTGTAGCAGACCTGATTCTTTGGAATGCACTTCCCTGACAGGTGAGAGGTGCTCCTTCACTGGCTATTTTAAAAAAAATCCTTCAAAAAACAATTTCTTTAAGTTTTGGCTTGGATTCATGACATACTATTTAAGCTGTTACTGTTTATTGATTTTAAACTGTTATTTTGTTGTATTTGTTGTGAGGCACCCAGAGCCCTTGAGATTGGGTGCCATCTAAATTAAATTGCCTTGTCATTGTAATGCCTCACCTATACAAGAATACTCTGCCTTTGGAATATGGGGAGGAGCCCAGCTGAGGGAGGGTCCATCTTTGAAATTTCCAGGCATTACTGGTGTCAGTCTGACACTGCCTTAATGAATTCATGTTCTATTTGTGTTTACAGTACTATTAACTTCTCATTTTAGTTTAAAAGGATCAGAGTTAGTCTATAGGGGAGTTATTCATTTAAGGAGTGTTTTGTTACATGGGTATGGATACAAAAAAAACTCAAGTATTAGTTAAGTGTAATTACTATTTAATTCTCCTGTTTCCTTGTATTTCTGTGAAGTTCCTTTTGATCTCTTCTGCGTCTACTCCTGTTCACATCCCAGTCATGTTTCTTAAATCATTTTGGTTGTTCCCCCTCCTCTTCTCCTCATCATCCCTTCCCCCCTTTATTTTCCCCTCCTATCCTCCTTCTACACTCCCCCTCACTCTGACTCCATATCATTGCTCACTTCCTCCATTACCTCTCCCCTGGTTTCCCTCCTCTAGACCCACAACTCTTGGTCTCCTAGCCCAACTATCTTGCCTCCCTGTTTCCATGCTAGCTTGCTTGCTTTTAAGTTCTCACCCCCCCTTTCCACTCTTGCCTATCACACCTTCCCCACTCTTCACCCAGGAAGTTTTCTTCTTGCACTTTCAAGCTCCACATTACTTTGTTCCTCCTATTATCAGGGGATATTGAACCTAACCTAGGCCCAGTCTCCTCCCTATACTCCCAAATTCCTCATAGGCTGAAATTATCTCATTTAACTAGGAGCCTCCTCCCTAAACTTACTTTGTTGCCGCCATTAGCCTTAGACCTTGCTCCTGACATTCTAATCATTACAGAACCATGGTTAAAATCCAATATGTTGACACTGCACTGGAATGCTTCATCAATATTTTCAATACAGCATGCCCCGATCAAAAAGTGGAAAGTCAAGGGCCCTTGCAATCCTTGGATAATGCCAGGTCTTACTGACCTCATTAAAACCAGAGATCACCTTTGGCATAGGACTCGGGCCATGGGTAGTCAAAGTGAAATTCAGGGCTACAAGAATGCAAGAAACGAATGTACCAGAGCCACCCGCTGTGAAAAAAAATGTTTCTACAAGGATGCCTTCTCCAACTCCTGGACAGATGGCAGGAAGTTCTGGAACAACATAAAGGATGTCACAGGGAAAGACCCCAAAATGGCTCTGTCAATGCTCAATATCAATGGGGCTCGCACACTAGACCCACAAATCATCACAAACACATTTAATAATTCTTTCATGGACTTTAGTAGTGTCCTTCCCCTGACTTCTTTGACAACACCACAATTAATGATAACCACGGGATACAGGACCAGCCCTGTGCCCACCCACCCTTCTACTTCAAAGTTGTCATGGAATGTGAAGCACAAAAGTACATCTCTAAGGAACTGGGGAAATCAAGATTCAGTGGAAAAACACTTGCTTATACTCATCACCCTCACCTTGGATGAAATCCTATCACTGCTCACCAAGATAATTAACCTATCTCTCATGTTATCACAATTTTCTCATAAGTGGAAATCTGGCTTGGTCAACCCTGTCCATAAAAGTGGTGACAGGGCACCGCATAGGCATTACAGACCAATCTCTATTCTCCCTCCCTTCTCAAAAGCCCTTGAGCAAATAGTGGAAGATCAACTGGTAGAATACAAGGAAAAATACCAGATAAAATGCCCCCAACAACATGGGTTCAGGAAAGGGCATAGCACCACAATTGCCCTACTTGAATTCACATGCTTTATTAACAACTCACTTGAGCAAGGATGCCTAGTTGGAGTGGTGTACATAGATCTAACAAAAGCCTTAGACATGGTTAATTATGCTTTACTGACTGATCAGCTATCTGGCACAGGGCTATCTAAGGATACCACAGACTGGTTTAAAAGCTACCTGTCTAACCAGTCCCAACAAGTTAGGATCGGTGATGTTCTTTCTGATAGAAGAAATGTTCACTCTGGTGTCCCTCAATGGTCCATTCTGAGTCCTCTCCTGTTTAGCATTTTCCTACACAAACTATCAACCTCTTGCCAAGACCATATCCTACTCTACGTGGACAACACTGTTGTCTACTCAAGTAATCCTGACCCCAAACTTCTTGAGGTCCAATTACAGCATGGCTTTGCTAATGTGGAAAAATGGTTCAGTGACCACACGCTCGTTCTAAATTATAAAAAGACAAAAATGACGCTCTTCAATAGCACCCAAAGCAGGCATAAAACTTACTCATTGATAATCACTAACAATGTGGGCTCACCCCTGGAGCAAATATAGCACTTCAAATACTTGGGGGTTATCATTGACAGCAATCTGTTATATGCGCGTCTCATAGAAAATATTGCGAAAGCAGTCAATATTCATATTGGGCTCCTTTATAGACACAAACAAAGTCTGACCCATGAAGCCCTAAACTTGGCTATCCACAGTTCTGTCATTTTCCTGGTAGATTATGGGCTGATTATCTATGGCTCAGCCACTGACACGTCCCTCCAATGCTACACAATGGTGCATAATAAAGCCTGCAGGCTCCTCACTGGATCTGCACGCCTTACTCATACCTGTGAACTTTATGCTCAGGTAAACTGGCTCCAATTAAAAGGTAGACTCACCTACCAAACTTGCCTACTGGCAAAAAATGTTAGCTTAGGTCTCCTGCCCCCAGGGGTTCAGAAGCTCCTTAGCCCCTACAGCAACCCCCATTGAACTAGAGGCTCAGACAACCAGATTTTTCTAACCCTCCACTGCTGCACTTCCTTAGGGCAAAGATCATTTGTCTATCGAGCCCCATTTTGGCTTAATTGTTTACAAAATTAACTCTCTTCTATAATCACACTGGGCTTGTCCAAACATAAGCTCTGATACCACCTAGTTTCTAATGTCTGCTGAGACTGCTTCCATTAATATATACTGGCGGCCTTCTTTTCATCCCCTATCAGCACTTAGTACCTGCCTAATAAACTTGCCCTACTTCCCCTCACATATATAGTTCCCCTCTCTAACACCAATCTCCCCCTCTCCCCACTTCTGCACCTCACCTCTGTCACAAACCCACTCCTGGGGGTCAGGCCCACTGAACTCACAGTGCCCGCCCTTAAGTGCAATCCATGATGGGAGGGACAGGGACACCCTCCTCATCTTTTAGAATGCTCACCAAGGTCATGACTGCACCTCTGCCATGAGGATCCCGGGCATCCCTCTAGCTCTGGATAAGGGCACAATACCAGTCTCAAGTTTTGTGGCAAAATATAAACCCTTTCCTTAGCTATTACACAAAGGAGGAAGACCCAGGTGTCACAATCTCTTTGGGGTAGCAGTGTAAGCCTGATTTGGCCTTCACCCTAAAGGACATGAAACAGCCTAGTTCACAATCCCTGCAGACTCATATGAGACTTTGGTATTCTTCCTGTGCTTCCAGATGTCTCTTATAGACTCCTTTCTCAATTTGGTTGCTTGAGGTGGCCCATCTAAGTAATTAGCAGTTGTCACAGAATATTAATAAACCTTCTTCAGTCACACATACAATATAAGAACTCTCACACAGGAAGAATTTCTTTATGAAAACAAAAGTTTTACTAAAATATTTCAATAAATACAATTACAACTAAAAAGAGAATATTAATTTGGCTTACAGTATACAGGAAAAGAAAATGGAAACATGTACAATGAAACATACCAAGACTGTTAGCTAATCTACCTGAGGTATGAAGATGTCAAAGCCCAGAGAATCACTGGTTTGCAAAATATTGCAGTCTTCCTGTAGCAGCCTTTGGCTCTAGGCAGTCTCTGTGCTGACAGATGTTCTCTGGGGTTAGGAGAGTCCAAGCAAAATGGCCAAATGGCTCTGAGTGTCTGTGCTGGAGAGTTTATATAGAAGACCCACCCCCAGTCTGTGAATAAAGTCTGGCCCTCCCAGGTCAGTGAATAGAGGTTGGCCCTTCCACTTCAGCCCACCAGGTGTTACTCTTGCGCTTTCCCCAAAAGTATTATTTTCCTGATAATCTTTGATGTTTCAGATTCCCATAGTTAACCTATGTTTTACAATCTCACACAGGTATGCTATGAAGATGTGTTTCTTTTTCTATTACCTCACACAGGCCTGTTAGAAGGATCTTTCCTGGCTAAAACATCCTGGGCTTTGAACTGGAATAATTTAATTAGTTATAAGGAAGCTCCTGTAAGTTTTAAGATTATACAGGTGATGTTATTACTTCTGTTTCCTTTGGTCAGTTTCTATTGGAAATACCCCTTTGATCAGTTATCCCCAAAGCCTTTGACAATAACTTGTCAGATTCCTGCACGCAGCTGGCCTCTCAGGTCAGAAGACGGTCAAAACCCTTTAAAAATCCAGTCTTTTTGGCTTGCCCGGTGGTGCTGAGGGTTGAGGTGCTGGATGCCATACCTCACACCATGCTGGTGACCCAGGGTCGGGCGTGGGCGTGGGTCACTGGAGGCCGGCAGGGGGAAGAAGGATTGAGTGTCCCAACGGATGCTCTCCTCCTTCGGGGTGGGTTACCAGGGGTGCTTCACATACCCAACATCTTTGAGAGTCAATGGGATCACAGACTTTCAGGGCATTGGCGGCTCCAGTGGTGCTGGAGTCAGGGAGGGGAGGATGCTGTTAGGCACTTGGCAGGTGTAGTGCATAAGCACGTAACCTGCCTGAGCCAGTGTCTTCAGGGGGATGGAAGGGGACCACAAGAAAAATGGAAAACAACCCTCGGTGGTCCTAGATGATGACCGCTCCAAGCCATCTAGCCACAGATCCATGGGCAGATCCCGCTGTGCAGGCACTCTGTTGTGATGGAGGAAGGTAGGAGTTGCTGGGACACTCTAGGGGCAGACTCTGTGTCTGGAGCATGAGTGGCATGAGTGGCCTGAAGGAGTGGAACAATGAGGGCAGTAGGAAGGTTAAAAAAGAGAATATCAAAAAAAAATGCAGTCTTTTCTCTGGGTGCCTTGTGCTGAGACTGGCATATACATAGAATTACAAAACAAAAACATATATACATAGAGAATTAAGTATGGGTCTGGGTGTGTAATGAGAATTTACACACACCCAAGGGGTTTGATGCTACTTAAACCCGAGATCTGAAACTCAAAGGGATTTATCATTAGCATCAAACCCGGTGTAGTAAATTCGAGTTTACACACCCAGACCCATATTTTATTTTATATAATTGTTGGGTTCTTTTTCACCTCAGCAATTATATAAAATAAAAGAGCTGCTGTGTGCTGCAGTCCAATTACGGCATGGCGCGCAATCGGCTTTCACTTTTATTTCAAATATTTTTTTCCTTTTTTCAAATATTGTGAGGGTGAGCAATTCGGTAGCAAATGTGGTACATTTAAGTTTGTCATACAATGTTACTTACTGCTGAGTGTCTGTGGCAGTTTGTATCCATGCTAGGTTTGCGATTCAGGAGATAGTGACTAAGAATTGAGGAGTTCGAGCAGGCGCATGCGCAGTGTGGGGGAAACTGTGCGTGTGTTTGCCGTTATAAATGCTCCTTTATAATGACAAATTATGCCATGGTTTCCCTGTGGGAAAAAGAGGAAGCCGTTAACTATAACAGAATAGTATCTATAAATAAGGGCTAGCAGTGGGGTAGCTTGCAACTTCCCTCTCTCCTAGACTGAATTTGTGGGAATCCACTGCTAAGCACAGTATGATTTTAACAAATTCTGTTCACTGCTCTAACTGGCGAGATACACTATCTGTGTTGGCATTGGCTGATCTGGTCCTGTGGGTAATGGTCATATCATGGCCCTGCAAGACAATATTCCACCTTAAGAGATTACCATTCGCTTTCCCCACCTGTGTTAGCCACACCAGGGGGTTATGATCTATCTGTACCTCGAAGTGCCTACTGTTGAGGTATGGCTCTAATTTCTTCAGGGCTCATACCAGCACAAGGCATTCCTTTTCAACTGTGGAAGAGGTCTGCTCCTGGGGAAGCAACATTTTGCTAAGGTACTCTATTGGATGATCTTTTCCCTGATTAGAGGTCTGATTGAGGACTCCTCTAATCCCCACACCCGGGGCATTTGTTTGGATTACAAATGGTTTATTGTAATCTGGACTGCCAACACAGAGGCACTACACAGTTCCTCCTTTGCCTGTGTGAAGGCTCGTTGACAGGCTGGCTCCCATTTTACCCTTTTAGGCATTCTTTTCTTTAGCAGGCCAGATAGGGGGGCTGCCAGGGTATTGTAATTTGGTACAAACTTTCGATAGTACCCAGTGGTCCCTAGGAAACTCTGAACCTGCTTCTGGGTTTCAGGCCTGGGCCATGCCTCAGTCATCTCAATCTTGGCTTGATTGGGGTGGAGCTGCCCTTGCCCTACTACATGGCCTAGTTATGCAACCTCCGCCATGGCCACCTGGCACTTCTCAGCCTTGACAGTGAGCCCTGCCCTCTGTATCCTACCCAGTACTTCCCTAAGGTGGGACAGATGTTTGTTCCAACAGGCACTGAAGATGGCAATATTATCCAGATATGCCACTGCGTACTCTTCAGTACCATGCAACACCTGATTGACCAACCTTTGGAAGATGGCAGGGGCGTTCTTCATTCCAAAAGGCATTACCTTGAACTTGAATAATTCTATTGGAGTGACGTAGGCCGACCTCTCCCTAGCTCTGGCAGTTAACTCCACCTGCCAATACCCTTTTGTCAAGTCAATAGTGGTAAAATATGTTGCCCCTTCCAACTTGTCCAGTAGTTCATCCGTCCGTGGCATTAGGTGGGCATCAAACTTCCTGACGACGTTGAGTCCACGACAGTTCACACAAAAGCGAGTAGAGCCATCCGGCTTGGGAACGAGGACTACAGGTGAGGCCCAAGGACTGTGAGATTTCTGGATTACCCCTAAATCTAGCATTTCCTCCACCTCCCTCCTAATGTCCTTTACGACAGCCTCAGACACCTACTAGGCTGTCCAACGTATAATAGCACATCCCCATGCATGCATTGTGTCGCAAAGGGTTAGTCAGGCTTGGCTGCCAAACAAAGGGGAACCGCGTCCACTAAAACTTCCTCACTTCCTGGGTGTGTTCTGGGATCAACTGTGGTGACAGTTTGATTGCCTCCACGAGGACTCCCATTTGCTTTCCTCCAGCAAGTCCAGTATGGTATTTTCTTCATCAGTCTCCTCCCCAGAACTACACACTGCAAATACCATGTCTGCCCTATTTGCATACAGCTTCATCATATTGACATGGTACTTTCAATGGGTATGTCTCCCATCAGGCAGTTCTACAATATATCTTTAAAATGTGTCTGTAAGGCCAATATCCTCCGGGATAACCCATGCCTCAGGGCATTTACACTGGGTTTTTTTTGTAGTTATTTTCCTTCTCTATTTTGGGCTCCCCATGACCCAAACAAATAGCATCCCCCTTAAGGGGTGGCTGGCTCCCTCTCCCTGGGCTCAGACACAGATATGGCACACTAATGAGTCCAAAAAACACATGTATGTGTCTGCTGTTCTTAGCCTTTGCTGATTGCATTGTGAGGCCTTCTGGGACCATAACATCTTGCTTTAAGAAGAGCCAGTCCACATTCTTTCATGGGGATTTGCATATGTTTCCCATCATGCTTTGCATTACTGGGGTATGTGCAGTTTTACAATGTAGTTCACTTCATTAACCTGTTAGACTACCTTGTATGGTCCTGCCAACTCGGCCTGCAGCTTGTCCTTCCAGATCGGAATTAGGACCATGACTTCCTGACCTACACTGTACGAGCGAGCTCTGGCTCTGCGGTCATACCAGACCTTTTGCTTCTGCTGGGCGATGGACAGGTTGCACCGGGCTGCTCCCGTAAGCTCCTTAGGCTTTTCCCTATCCTTTAGGACATACTCCACTATGGAAGTTCCCTGGGCGGCATGCTTGCCTTCCCAGTCTTCCCAGATCAAGTCTAGGGGCCCACACAGCCTACGTCCATATGAGAGTTCAAAGGGGAAAACCCTGTTGACTCTTGGGGCACCTTCCTCTATGTGAACAACAGGTGGTGAAGGTATTTCTCCAAGCCCCTCCCATACTCTTCAGCAAACATTTGGAGCATTGATTTTAGGGTACCATTAAACTTTTCCACAAGCCCATTGTCTTGCGGGTGACAAGGTGTCATGCGTCTCTGCAACACCCCACAAGTCTCCCACAAACACTTCATCAGGCCCGACATGAAGGTACCCCCTGGATCAGTGATAACCTCCTGCAGGAACCCAACATGGGAGAAAATCCTAGCAAGGCATCTGCCATTTTGTCTGTCCTATGTGAGGATAGGGCAACCGCCTCTGGGTATCGGGTGGCATAATCTACCACTGTCAGGATAAACCTCTTCCCAGAGGAGCTTGGGGTACTCAGAGGTCCCACAATATCCTCCACCATGGGTAAGTGAACTAGGGTGGCTTTGGTTTTACTACCTGCTTTCTGTATTTGTTGGTGCCGGTGACAAAACCTGCAATATTCCTTCACCTGCTGGGTGAAGTTGGGCTAATAGAAATTCTGGGCCAGTCTCTGTATGGTGCACATTATTCCCAAATGTCTGGACATGGGGATATCATGAACAATCTTGAGCAACTGCTCACAGTACTCCTGGTGAATGACAAACTGCCTGCCTATCACCCCTCCCTCTGTCCTTACGTCCTGCATAAACAACAGTCCATTGTCTCAATATTCTCTATGCCTCAGAGCACCTATCTGTGTCCCATCAGATTCTGCACAAGCCCTCAGACTCTCCAAAGTAGGATCAGTCCTCTGAGCAGTTTCAAATTCTTCACATTTTCCCAAGGCATGGGACATGTCCACTTCATTTTCTAAACTGGGGTCCATAGCGCTAGTGTCAGGACATTCAGGGTCACTGCCATCCCTAACCTTCTGCCCACTGGTTACCTCTCCCTCCTCAGAGTAACCTTCTGTAGCTGTTTTGTGAACGACTACTTGGAGAAGTCCTACCCCTTTCACTACTTTCCATTTCAGGAGACACAGGCTGGGGAACCAGCCTCCTATTGATTTCCACAGGGGCTTCTATGGGGCTTAGGGAACTACAATCGGTCTTAACCGTCTGACTGCGGGTAACCACACACACCACCCCCTTCTGGAGATTGTTCCCTATAATCACATCCAGTGTGAGGTTGTCTGCCATGGCCACTTTTTGCACCCTCTCTTCTGTCTCACCCCAGTCCAGGAGAACGCTAGCAAGTGGTAGAGTTTTCTCCTAACCAGTGAATCCCTTTACTGTTACAAACTGATTAAGTATAAGCTGTTCAGGCCCAACCAAATCCCCTTTTACTAAGGTAAGAGATGTCCCCATGTCCCTTAACCCATGAGAGTGCACCCCATTTACAGTAACCATGTGTATGTGCTCCCTCATGTTTACAGGCATGCTTTCAGGGATACACAGTGCACCCAACTCTGTTCGAGCACCACTTTATCTAGTCTGCCTTTTTAGGACACTGTCTAGCAAGATGCCATGGCTGTTTGCAAAACCAACAATCATCATTTCTTTTATCTGATAAATCCTTTTTCTGTAACCTGGGGATTCCCCCTTTCTGTGGAAGCAGTGAGGGTTTTAGCTGCCCTGAAGGCACTATTTCCCCCTTCTGCACTGCCACACCCGTCCCACTCCCTTTCAGAGCAGGCCTGTTCCTGACATAGCGATCCGAGAGCTCAGCAGCCTCCTGCACTGTTTTGGGGTCTCAGTCCTCCAACCAGGTTTTTAGCTGTCCTGGGCAAGCCCCAAAAAATTGTTCCAGAATTACAACCTCCTCAATTTTCTCTACAGAGTTTGCTTCCACTCCCTCCCACCAATGTTTCAAAAACTGACATTGCTTTGTGGTGAGTTCCTCACAGCTCATGTCAGGGCTTCTCCAGAGCTTACGGAACTTAACTCTGTATACTTCAGGCATTAATTCATACTTTTTAAGCAATGCAGCTTTAAGTTTCTCATAACTACTACTGTCCTGATTGTCCATTTGGCCTAGTGCCTCAGGCCCTTTTCCAGTATGCAGCAGGGATAGCTGGAAGCTCCAGGACTCCCTTTATATTTTAGCCTGGATACAGACCTTTTCAAATGATTTTAAGTGCATCCATATCCTTCCCCTCTTTAAATTCAACTATTAATTTAGAATTTAACTTGTACTCCAGTCCTAGAGTTCCAGGTTCACTCCTGCTACTTACCTCCTCTGGTGCTGGTCATTGGAGTTTTAGCTTCTCCAGTTCAAGCTCTCTCTGATGCTGCTTTTCTTTTTCCCACATCTCCAGCTCTATCTGGAACTTCTTCTGCTTGAATTCCATTTGCTGCTGGGCTTCAAACCTTTTCTGCTCGAACTCCAGCTCCAATCTCCACAACTCTAGCTGCAGCCTGATCCCTTCTGGGTCCAGCATTGTGGTGACCCTCCCCTGGTGATGTGGCTCTGAGTTCCCTCTGGTCTCGCTGTCCTCCTCCCTGGGACCGGACACTGCAATGTCCCTTGGCACCCCCACGCCCAAGGTCTGGTCTCTTTCAGTCACTGACTGTGACTTGAGGTCCTGGGCAGTCGCTTGCTCATTGGCTGTCACAAAAGCCTCCACAAGGTGCTTTTTGAGTTGCTCCTCGCACTGGACTCCTCTTTCCTAACACAACTGCTTTAGGTATTCTGCAGTGTATTCACTGTAGATGGGAGCCATCTTCTTTCCTAACTACTGCTTCACTAGCTTGCAGCCGATAAAAAAATGAAACAGGTTGGGAACTTCATACGGTAACCAAATTATATATTTCTTTTTTTCAAAATCTCTGCCTTGATTGTGTGTGGACAGTTTACAGTTTATCAATCTGATACACTGGGATTGAATCCAACTGTTACGCCTGTGCCACCAATATCTCGAATCGCAACAGTACGCAACCAAATCTCTTAGATCCCAACTGTGCACACCAGATTTGTCACGAACCCACTCCTGGTGATCAGGCTCACTGAGCTCACAGTGCCCACCCTTAAGTGCAATCTGAGATGGGGGAACAGTTATACCCTCCTCGTCCTTTAGAATGCTCATCAAGATCAGGACTGCACCTCTGCCACGAGGATCCTGGGCATCCTTCTAGCTCTTGATAAGGGCACAATCCCAGTCTTGAGTCTTGTGGCCAAATATGAACCCTTTCCTTGGCTATTACGCAAAGGAGGAAGACCCAGGCATCACACTCTCTTTGGGATAGCAGTGTAAGCTTGATTTGGCCTTCGCCCTAGAGGACATGCAACAGCCTAGTTCACAATCACTAGAGACTCGTATGAGACTCTGGTATTCTCCCTATCCTTCCAAATGTCCCTTATAGACCCTTTTCTCAATTTGGTTGCTTGAGGTGGCCCATCTAAGCAATTAACAGTTGTCACAGATTATTAATAAACCTTCTATAGTCACACATACAATATAAGAACTCTCACACAGGAAGAATTAGAATTTCTTTAGGAAAACACAAGTTTTACTAAAATACTTAAATAAATACAAGTACAACTAAAGAGAGAATATTACTTTGGGTTACAGTATACAGGAAAAGAAGATAGAAAAATGTACAATGAAACACACCAATACTGTAGCTAATCTACCTCAGGTATGAAGATTTCAAAGTCCAGAGAATCACTGGTTGGCAAAATACTGCAGTCTTTCTGTACCATCCTTTAGCTCTAGGCAGTTTCTGTGTTGACAGGTGTTCTCTGGGGTCAGGAGAGTCCAAGCAAAATGGCAAAATGGCTCTGAGTGTCTGCACTGGAGAGTTTATATAGAAGGACCCCCCCAGTCTGTGAATAAAGTCTGGCCCTTCTAGGTCAGTGAATAGAGGTTGGCCCTTCCACTTTAGACCACCAGGTGTCACTCTTGTGCTTTCCCCAAAAGTGTTATTTTCCTGATAATCTTTGATGTGTCAAATTCCCATAGTTAACCTAGGTTTTACAGTCTCACATAGGTATGCTATAAAGATGTGTTTCTTTTTCTGTTACCTTACACAGGCCTATTAGAAGCCTCTTTCCTGGCTAAAACATCCTGGGCTTTGAACTGGCTTAATTTAATTAGTTATAAGGAAGATCCTGTAAGTTTTATGATTATACAGGTGATGTTATTACTCCTGTTTCCCTTGGTCAGTTCCTTTTGGAAATCCCCTTTCATTAGTTATCCCCAAAGCCTTTGACAATAACTTGTCAGATTCCTGCAAGCAGCTGGCCTCTCAGGTCAGAAGAAAGTCAAAACCCTTTTGAAAATCCAGTCTTTTCTCTGGGTGTCTTGTGCTGACACTGGCATGTACACAGAATTACATAAAAAACATATATACAACATAATAATATCTTCAAATAAGGGCTAGCAGTGGGGTACCTCACCACAGCCTCCATCCTCCCCCCTTCCTCACTTCCTTCCTTCTATCCTAACCTTTACTCCATCCTCATACCTGAACCTTCTTGGACAAGGCATCATGGGTTGATCTTACAGTTATTGTATTGAGTTCTGACTGTCTACCAAACTTGCATATAGCCTGATTCTCTGGCTTACATTGTACAATGTCGATCTATTTTGTTACTCATGTGTTATTGTTATCTGTCAATCACTGTAACTTGTTTAGTCTCATTGCCTGGAACCTATGTTAAAAAGCTGATAGCTCAAAGGTGTTTTAATCCTAGATCTGAATAAATAAATAAAATAAATAAATAAAATATTTCTGATGCAAGTGTCTCAATATCAATTTACTCCCTCCTCTCCCAGGACCACAGCACCAGAGGTGGTGGCATTGCTATGCATGTCACCTCTTCCATTCAGTTTAACCCTATACTTGCAACATCGCTCCCAAAGTCCGACAAATTACTTCTGATAAAGGTCTCCCTCCATCCCTTGCTCCTTGGCTATTTTTGTAGCTGGGATTTACTGCTGCCCTAATTTTTCTCCTTCCTCTATCATTACTCTGTTGTCTACACTACAGTCTTACTCCTCTTCAGGTGAACTGTATATACTGGGTGATTTTAATGTGAACTGGCTTTTTCCCACTCAAACCAGAACTCAAAATGAAATTGTATCACTTAACCTAACCCAGTTAATAAGGAAACCACCCTCTAAACTCCAAATCCCTAAATCATTCCTTAATTGACTGGGTTCTCACCTCCCAGCCACATTGCATTATTGCTGCTGCCATACTACCTGATGCCTTAGCGATCACCACCTGATCTACATGGTTTGCAAAATCCATCACTCAAAAGCCCCCCCCCAAAAAAAAATATTACTGATCTGCTTGTTTAAATCCTTGGATCTAGCCCTTTACTAAATTACCTATCTGACACTGATTGTTCCCTGATCTCCCTATCTTCCTCCATTGATTCTGCCTTGGAATATTTTAGTTCCAGGTTACTCGCTATCTGGGATCACTATGCCCCTTCTGAGACATACCCGTGTGTGCGGCTCTCACCTCCCTTGGGTCTAGGCTGAGCTGTTAGCATGTCTACATGCCAAGAATCAGACACGGAAGCTGCACAATAAAATCAGCTCCCCTTTAGCTCTCCAAAACTACTGCACTCTCAGAAATGCTTGCACTAGGGGAACTAGACTGGCCAACAATGAATACTTCTCATGCATGTTCAATTCTAATATCAACCACCCATCTAAATTCTGGAAGATGGTTAACTCTCTGTTCTCCCCTACATCCCATCCATCTCCTGTTCTGAAAATGTGTGGTGTCTCCCTAGCTGATCCCCTCCCTGTTGCCATTGAGTTTAACAAGTTCTTTACCTCTTGTGCCTCCTCACTTCTCTCCACTTTCCCTCCCTTTACAGCTCTGTCCTCCCCCCTTAACCCCTCTCATTTGATTCCCACCTCATCCTCCTCTTTCTCCTTCTATCCTATGTTCCCATCTGAAGCTGTAAATGTTCTTCAGGCCCTAAATCCCACTAAGGGTAAGTGCCCCTCTGGTCTTGACTCTGGAATCCTTTACCTCTCTGCCCCTGCTATTGCTACTCCTTTTGCTTCTTTATCAAATCTATCTTTCACTTTTGCTTCTGTTCCATCTCTCTGGAAACATGCCACTGTTATCACCCTTGCTAAAGGAGGTGATCCCTCATCCCCTGGTAACTACCAGCCTATCTCTCTGCTACCCATTCTTGCCAAGCTACAGGAATGCATGGTTCTAGCTCAACTCTCTTCCTACCTTGATTCCTCCTCTTTCTTCACACTTTACCAGTCAGGGTTTGGCAAACACCACTCCACCACCTCCTTCCTCCTGAGGCTTTCTGATTCCATACTCACTGTGATGGACCAAGGCCTCCATCATCACCTCTGCTATCTTTATCAATCTAGCCAAGGCATTCAACATAGTCTTCCGGCCCTTCTACTTACTAAGCTCACTGCTGCAGGGCTCTCTAATGCAGCCAGCAGTTGGTTTCATTCCTACCTAGAGGGTAGAACACAGTCTGTTCAGATTAGTAATGCAAATTCACCTCCCCTTCCATCAACACTAGTGTTCCTCAGGGCTCTATGTTGGGCCCTCTACTTTTCTCTATCTTCCGTAAATGACCTTCTCACTGCCTGCCCTCTCACTTTCATCCACATGTATATTGATGATACTGTTCTGTTTGCATCTGGCCCTTCCCCTTCTGTTGTAGCATCAAAACTTCAGCATGATTTTGACAATGTACAGCTGTGGTTTTGCTCAAACCAGTAATTTTTAAATGAGAAGAAGACAGTCTCCATTATCTTTGGCATAAAGCAGAGGTTCTCTAGGCTAAACTCCCTCTTTTCTTAGCACACCCTAGATGGGGCATTACTTGAGGCCAACTCCTTCTTCAGGTACCTTGGGGTCTAGCTTGATCAGCACCTCACCTTTTCTAGACATATTTATGGCATCCACAAAAAGCTATACCCGAAACTGGTTGCTTTATACAGAAATCGTGATTGTATTCCTCTGCTGGCTCACTGTGCCCTGATCCAGAAAATGATCCTACTTATCTATGTCTACGGTGATGTCATCTACAGTACTGCTCCCAAATCTTCCCTATTTAGGCTGGACTCTCTTTTTCACTCTTGACTGTCCTTCCCGTACCCACCACTGCACCCTCTACCAATTTCTTTCTCTTCCTTCCCTAGCCAACAGGCGCCATATCCACTTACTAACTTTCTTGACAAATTCTGGTTTCACTCTCTTCCTCCCTATCTCTCTTCCTCTATTTCCCTCAAACCATCTTCTTTTCACTCACTAAGAAACCATGGCCACCACACTTTAACCATCCCCTCAAGATCTACCTCGGTTGGTCAGGCTGCATTCTCACACTGTTTCCTTAAAAACTGCAATGCCCTCCCATCTCCCATCTATCATGCAGTCTCCCCACATATCCTCAGCTCCCTCCTCAATGTCCATTCCCTCCTTCCTCTAGTTGTGTTTAATGTTTAATTTTTACCCTCACCATATTTTGCCTCTGCACTCGTTTGCAGATTAGTGCCTATCCTATATCAATTATGAAACTAACTGTTTTGTTTTACTAGTATCCTAGCACCTTTCTTGTTATTGTTGTTTATTGAAATGTATTATCTATTTTTTTCATCCTGTGTATGCTTGCATTCTATTTCCATTATGCACTGTTTTGACTATTGCTGCTGTACTTACTATGTATCCCTTTCCCCTCTCCCCCAGGACGCATTTGGAAAGAAGCATGTCTGCTCAGTATGTCTTCCTGGTGAAGCTTTTAAAAAATATAAAAAAATAAATAAATTACTCTCACCATTTCAGAACTATCTTGTGAGTGACAGAAGGCCTAAATTATTTTACAATGGTAGGTGAAAATTGCCCATGCTGTCCTTTTGACACCTCCCTGACTGAGGACCTCAGCAGACAGAACTATTTGAAGTACTATTGTAAAAGCACAGTAATATCATCCCATGTCCTGAACAAAGGCAAGCTCCAAGGCGCACCACTGCAGTTCCTTGTGTAAAGGGAAATATTTCAAAATAGTATATTCTGTTATAAATGATTGGTAATACAGATTACCGTTCTTCAGAATTTGTAGTGAAACCGAAATGTTTTGCTAATGTAAACACACCTGAAGACTCCTGAAATTAATTTTAAATTTGTTTTTGTGGATATGTTCATTGTATTTTTCTTGCTGTTTTTATTATGAATATTATACAGTTCACTCATGCTTGCCCAGCAGGGATGCAATATTTTGTTTTCAGTGGGGTCTGTCCTGTTCTACCCAATGTTATGACTGGATGAACTGTAGCACTTGGCAGGCACATGACTTGCTTCATGTTACACAGCTGTTGCATGCAATTCACACTGACCAGTGTCTGCCAAATCTAGCAACATTTCCAGGAGGCTACGGGATCCAAATATCACTGCGCTGTTGAGGTGCTGTTTTTTCAGATAAGCCACTAAACCAAGATCCCTTCTGCCCATCTCTGGTAGCTGCCCCAGTGGAAGTTAAAGATCCATGGCCTTTATCGTAACAGTAGGAGATTTTCCCCAGTGTCTTGGCTAGTAATCCCCATCAACAAAAAAGGTCAATGGAACTCACCCCCCAGGATGCATCCCATAATGAACTGCCACATCTCAGTGTGCCATTCCTGGTCAAAAATTCCAAGAATTCAATATATCCCCACTGGCTTTCCTTCTCCCTCCTCTGTTACAGGCTGCTCCTGTTACAGGTTTATTTTTCCCCAAATTCTGCTTTTTACTATGATCCATAAATATTTACAAGGTGGATTGGTACACAAAAAGGTGCCACAGGGCCATAACTAGCCACCAGGCTACTATTTGTGCACTCATCCTGTGTCATGCAGTGGGTATGCTGCTATGATGGAATATGAACCTGGATTTCCTGGTTCACAGACCTGTGCTCTACCACTGCATTATGTTGCTTAGCAATTTTTATTTTAAATTGGCAGACTATTATTAGTATCATCATAACTAACAAAACCATGGAAAATATTTTCTTTTGTATGTTTGGCCAGCCATAGCCTTTTTAAAGTTTGCCCATGGTGCACTGCTGTTAGTGTGAGGACTATTTTTTTTGTCCAGATACAGTACACTTCACCAGCCCTCCTCTTGTTATTTGTGTGGTGAGGTTGGTTTTAACTAGACAAAAATCCAAAATATATAAATAAAAGCCATAAACAGGCACAGCTATTGCTTAAATGGGGGTACTCCAAACTAAGACATTACAAAACATCTGAATGTGAGGGTGGTGTGGGGTTGGGCTTTTTGTGGACCAGCACCAGAAAAGGGAAGAGGAAGTGATTGGGCAGGCAAGCTGCTTGGAGCAAAAATTACAATCTCTTCCCCTCTAAAACAAAGAACTAGAAAAATGATTGACTGTTTAAGTCCTCAGAAGGTAAGATGCTTGTGTTTTTCTTAAAGCATGAAAACTAGTGCTCTTTAATGCACACATCTATCGCAATATTAAAACAAAACTTAAAAAAAATCATATTAATGCCCCTGTAGCCATTGTTGGCTCTAGCCAACTGTTGTTATTTTTATTTTCTCTCTAATGGCCAGACCATCAAAGGCACATCAGATATACATGACTTGCGGATATCTGTGGTGTGTTGACCTGTAGCTATGGGAGCTGGTACACCAAATGGTATCCACAATTTATGACCCCTGTAGTCCACCGGTGTGGATACAGGGAGTCGCAGGGGGATGGAGCTGTACTGAACTATGGACATACAATTGGATGCCTGTGACAAGCTAACAGTGAATCCCTGCCATCACAGGGAGTGGAGGGGTG
Source organism: Neoceratodus forsteri (assembly GCA_016271365.2). NCBI lineage: Eukaryota > Metazoa > Chordata > Ceratodontiformes > Ceratodontidae > Neoceratodus > Neoceratodus forsteri. The sequence goes on along the minus strand of CM057459.1, from coordinate 184,595,515 downwards.
ACAGGATATGGTAGTCCTCCAAGGACTTCTGTATCCTCGGCTGAATGCCACAGAAATGAAAACATTGCCAACTGGTGCCAGTACTACCCCCAGCCCACTGTAGAGACTTTGAGGCCGGAGGGGACTCAGCCCAGACAACAATATTGTGGCCAGGTGGGAGGAGGAGTAGAGGGTTGTTGTAACTTTATAGATTGTCCAAGAATCAGTTTTCATCACTGTGTCCCACTGATGGGTCTGGGGCCAAAGGGATGAGAACCCTGCAGGAACAAATTACTTTACAGGGCGGGACGCAACATTGGCTACTGATGGTGCCTGTGTACACCATGTGATGCTCCGTGTGCCAGCCAATAACAATTGCTGACTCTCTCATGCATCTCAGTTCTGTTCTTACTGCCATTGAATGGACACAATGGCAGCAACAGCACCTGAGATTGACAACACTGATGAATTTTCTTCTGCGTCACCGCTAATGATGTTCATCGCTGTGCCATCTTACTTGTTCTTTTTTGTTTTCCGCAAACCAAAGCTCCAAAACTGTAAGGAGGGGAAGAAGTCAAAGAAACACAGGCAGCCTCCTACCATGGGTTGTTGCCCCTGTGGGAAACCCAACGCTCAACGGAGTGGCATCACTGATGCTGGACTTGCCTTGGCTCTACTCACAAGTTGGGATAGTGTGATGCCTGCTTCTTTTTTTTTTTTCCTACTACTTTTTTCGCCTTCTCAACATACCTGGTCTGCTCCTGATGTCCTTGGCAACCCCCTCGGGATGTTTCCAGCCGCTGTCGCCATCTGCACTCCATTAGGGTCTGCCTTGTTTCCCCTGTGGCTTACCCCCCACAGCAGGGTAGTGGGGAGCCCCCTACTCCCCACCCTGTCTGGATCCAGATACAGGCACCCCCCCAGAGCTGATGCTCATCAGACAGCCATCAAGCCACTTGGCCCAGGATGCCACTCCACTGAGTTTTTGGTGATTTTTTTCCTCCCTGGAGCTGGGGACATGCACTGATGCCGGTGGAGGGGACTGTGCACATGTCTGCACATGCTCCCTCCAGGCGTCTGCCCCAACTCCACCCTATGGTAGAGCATAATGCCCTGTCCCCCAGCCTCCACCAGGGGGGCAAATGGGTGCCAACTCTTATGGACCCCCCTCCCCAGAGAAGGAGAGCATTCCTTCGGATGCTCAATCCTTCTCCTCCCCTGCCAACCCCAGTGACTCGTGCTTGTTCCCAAACATGGGTCACTGGTGCAGCATGAGGTAAGGTGTCCAGTGTCTCAGCTCTCAGTGCCACTGAGCTGGCTGATGCCTGCTTCTTGATGGACCACTGTACCCTCAGAATCCACATTATGATGTGGGGTCACCCAATCCCCCACCTTTGGAGGCAGGCATTGCACTCATGAGGCCAAGGCTGGGGTGTATTGGAAGAGGTATCATGAGTCGGAGGAGGGAGGTATTAGTTCCACTGTACAAAGCACTGGTGAGGCCTCATCTGGAGTACTGTTGCAGTTCTGGAGGCCACACCTTCATAAAGAGATTGACAGGATTGAGGTGGTGCAGCGTAGAGAAACTAAGATGGTGGGGGGTTTGCAGCAGAAACCATATGAGGAGAGAGTGAGGGACCTCAATATGTACACACACTGGAACAGAGAAGGGAGTGAGGTGATATGATAGAGACATTCAAGTACCTCAAGGGTATAAATAAGTAGAATAGGGAAGAGTAATTCCAGTTTAAGTAGGGTGCCAGGACAAGAGATCATGACATGAGACTGGAGGGAGGCCGTATTAGGGGAAACATGATGAAATACTTTTTCACTAAGAGGGTAGTGGATGCACAGAATAGCCTGCCCAAGGAGATGGTGGCAGCAAGTACAGTAACTGGATTCAAGCATACATGGACAGGAATAAGGGAATTTTAGATATAGGAAGAAAAAGCTACAGCCTATGACCAGGTAGGGTCACATGCCACTTATTCAGGTAGCAAAATGGGCAAACTGGATGGGCCTGGCAGATCTTATCTGCCGACTTAATCTATGTATCTATGTAAGGCATGATCTTTGGGCTTTTCCCTTGGGCCCCTTCCCAGCACTTCTGGTGTTGAGGAAGCATAGGGTTCTCCTCAACCTCACCTTGCCAAGGCTTCTGAGGCCCTGGAGTGTGGGTCTGGGAGACAGCTGTATCCTTTTGGGTAGCTGGCTGTGCACTCTCCTTGTCCTGGACAGCAAATGCCTCTGGTGGGGAGACTGAATCTTTAGTCTCGGTTTAAATCAGTGGACACCTCAGTGATGTGGCCTGGTGCCATCTCAGCTCCTGATACTGTTCACTGTGTCAGAGAGCAAGGTGATGATGGCTGTGATGTCAGGTCACCTCTGACACAGTTCACAGTATCAGGCGGGAGCAGCACAGAGGCCGTGCAGCATCAGGTTGCTGAGGCAGTGGTGGCAGTCTCATCCTGAGGTAGTCCTAATTACTCCAGGGGAGGGGAAGACACTGCCCCTGGCAATGGATGCAGCACTGGGCATGATGCCGGTCCTGTGCCTGACATTGTACACAGAGCTGGTGTCACCCCTAGGGCTGTCTCTGATCCCAGTGCTGTTTGAAACACAGAGTCAGCTCCTGCCACTGCTCATAGCACTGGGGTGGAATTGGTCTGGAGTCTGACTCTGGGCCTGGTATCAAGAGCAATGGAAGCAGCAGCAGCAATGATGGGAAGGAACCTATCTATAGGCTGGTTGTCAGCCCTGGGCCTGATGCTGGAGGCGGCATCGGCTTAGGGTCAGATGATGACCTTGAGGGGGAGTTCTCCCCAGACTCATTTTCTGATCCTGCTACAGTGAGGACTGGAGCTGCTCTGAGGAGATTGTATGGTTCTGCTGTCCTCACCTGGGGGAATTCCCCTATGGGCACCACTGGGTTGATCCTCTTTCGTAGGTTGACCCTGTTCAGTTGGTGGTGCCAGGCCCTCCATTTAGGTGAGGTTCTCTGTACAACCTTGAAACCCAGGCATAGACCCTGAAGCCCCTGGGTCCCACGTTACTCTTGGGTCTATACCACCTTTGCCTGAGCTTCCTGGGATCATGGGCCCTCTGGGGCAACTCACCTGTTCTCATTTCAGAGGAGCAACTGGTGCTTTGCACCACTACCATAGACATGCCAACTGGGTTCAATTTCAACCTTTTCCCAATGTGTCACCCCAATCTCTACCCAGTGCCCCCTTTTCATCAATGTCCTCCTCCGAGGACATGGAATCTTTACTGCATGTGTCCCCACCTCTGAGTACTCCTTATACTCCTTGTACCAGAAATTCCTGGTGGACATGTTGCAGGTGCTGGATGTGGTCTTCTCTACTAGTCACAGTACTGTGTCCTTGCAGCTGGGATTCCTTGGAAATTTCAGTGATACAACTTTTGTTTTTCCTCACTGGCCTAGGGCCTTTGAAAACAGTGTTCAAGGGCAGTCTGGAAACATCCCTTCTCATTCTGATGCTATCCAGCCCCGAGGGATATCCAGCTACGGTACTGTGCACCCACGGGTTCTGAAAGAGAAATGCCTCACCCCACCTCAGGAATGAGGTTCTGTAGATCTTGACAGGGCCTCAACATCCAGTTCATGACTGAGCTCCTGAGGCTGACTCCACTCAGGCAGATGCCTAAGTTAAGAAGGTTTTCACCTCGGCTCGAACCATGATGTGGAGTGTGGCACATCAGGCACATTAGGCAGCCAATAACAGTGGCCTGTGGGTGCAGCTAGGTTAGCTCATAACTGCCATGCCATATAGAGAGTTAGCCTGGCAGACCATCTGCCTTTCTGCAAAGGGCCAGGAGTTGTCAAGGCACCAGTCAAGGACATCGTACAGTGCAATGAGTTGGCCTCCAGGCTGTTGGGAACTACAGTCTGCATTAAGTGGATGGCATGTCTTCTCCTTTCAAGACTGGTACCTCTGGCCTTGTGAAACGTGCTTAACTCACAGTTTTAGGGGGCTCATTTCTGCTCCTGCAGTGTCAGGTAAGAGCTATCGGGATGTCCTCCTGCTCTTGGGCTACCGGAGCATCTGCCTAACCCTCTCACCAGACCTGTAAGAAGCCCCTGCACTCAGGTGTTCTCCCCACACAGAGGGCTGAGCATTACTTTACTTTCAGGTGAGCCTGCTCCTCCCTATTTATGGAAGTTTGGTACTCAGACCCATCAGTGGTAGTCAATGGATGATATGAAAATTACGTGTGTACTGTAATTGTTGATCTTCCAGAATATCTTCATCATTGAATAACACATCTATCCCCCACTCAGGTAACTGCCAGGGCCTCTGGCAGCTCACCTCATGGGTGCTGGCAGAACCTTCTCTAGTGCGGACCACCTCCTCTACTATGGCCCTTTATGTCAGTTGCTTTGTGTTCCCAAAAAACATACAAAAGGGGGTTGAGTTCCTTCATGCTAAACCTCACCAAAAAAAAAAAGACAAAAGGGAGCAGGGTCACTTGTTGACCCCTGTCAACAACAATAACAAAAAAAAACTAATTAAAAAATACGTTTTTTGTGGAATGGGAAAGGAGCTCCTTTTCTTCATTTTTCTTTTTGTTCCCCTTCTCCCTGCCCTGGGTATATCGACTCTAGGGTATACCCCTCTTAGTTGCTATATGCAACATGTGCCCTGGGCACTAGCCAGTCTAACTCCACTGGGCAGCTGCTCTGCTTGTGGAAGGATGCAAGGCACTTTGCTTGGATCAGTTTGCTAACCTCACACATGACACACCCCTGTGGTTGCAGGGAGAAGAAGGTCATGTTCTTTTATACTCGTGCTACAATTTTTTTGCTGGTGTACCCTTCGTCACTTCTGTCTGTGCTTTGGGCCTTGGCCCAATCCGCCTGGGTCATGCCTGAGGAGATAGCCACATCTTGTCTAATTAGTCCTTCAACTCAAATGCTTACTAATCCCCACTGTTCTCCTATCTGTTAAAGAGAAACTGGGTACATGACTTTACTTTACTGTTCACTCAAGTCTTATCTGGTAGCATGTAGTTATTCTTTTTGGGAGTCCAGGTATAATTTTTCCAGTTACGACACAATTGCCATCTCATTCCAAGTGGATCCTAGATTGGAATTACCCTTTTGTTGTGTCTCCCACAGCCATTTGCTTAGGGCTGCTGCCCTTTTTCCCTATCACTATCCAGCTCCTTTCTGGCTAGTGGTATGAGGCTCTGGCTCTTTGAGACACAGCTACCCTTGTGCCACCTGGCAGTCCCAACCCTTAGATGCTAAGTTGGTAGTCAGGTTTCATTTGTTGTTTTTTATTCCCTATATCTGTTCCCTATCCCTTTGAGCTAGAACATATCTAGCCTTCTGTTTTATTTCTCTCCACTTTGTTTCTTTCCTGGCAAACACAGCTGATGTGCATGAGGGAGCCAACAATGGTTATTGGCTCAAGCTGGAGTGGGGCACCAGGTGGGGCAGTGGACATCATCAGTAGATGAGATCTGCTGCTGCCCTGCAAAACAACATTTTCTCCTGCAGGGTCCTAGTGCCTCTGACTCAAACCCATCAGTATAAATCAATGGTGAAGATATTCTGGAAGATCAACAATTACAGTAAGTATGTAATTTTGATTACTTAATCCACAACAGAGAACCTTATAGCGGTTTAATATTTTAACTTATACTGGTCCTGCAAGGAAAATTATTGCTTTGCTTGCACATTATACCGTATTTGATTAAAATAAAGCACCGAGTGAAATCTGGGAACCCCTGTGCAAATAATTTAAAATGTGTTTTTAAACATTTTTAACTATATGTCTGTTACGTTACTATGCCTATATGTTGATATAATATTTATTATTTAATTTACTGTACTGTCAAAAGGATGGAAACTAAAACCATTGTTGGCATTATACATTTTATGTAGAGATGCAGTGAAATTAAATTCTGCCAGCGAAGTGAATGCGTAGTGGCCACTTCACATTTTCCAGTGCTATGCAGAGTGACCATTGTAAAGTGCTCACTTCGCTTTGTTATTATGACTTTGCATTGTCATTCCACCTTAACACGAAGTAAGGCAGAATGACAACAATATAGGCAACCTCCCCACACATCACATGGCTTGCAGTACTGTAAGTCACATGCTTTAGCTAGGCAGGAAGGAAGTGAGTCATAGAAGCAGATACTGTCACTTTCTCCTTTGCAGAGGTAGAGAGAGGAAACATTTTGTGGAGTGGAGAGTTTGTGGCTGCTTGTTCTGAAAGTTGATCAGATTCAAAACCCAAAAGCTTTTTTAAAGCTAATTGTTTATTTTTTTTTTTACTGTTTTGTCAGTTAATTTTTTCCTTTTGGTGACTGATTTCTTGTTTTATAGGTTTTGTTTTGTGTGTGTGTGTGTGTGCCTGGTGTTTGTCTCATGCCACAACATACTTTATTTTAATAGAGAAAAGTCTGCGACCTGGAAGTATGGTGAATGCTATGGGGGCTACATTATGTGTAAAGGTGCAATGACGCACCATGCACTTCAGTACTTTTGTATTGAAGTGCATGGTGCATCACTGCACCTTTACACATAATGTAGCCCCAATAGCATCTGCCATACTTCCGGGTTGCAGACTTTTCTTTATTAAAATAAAGTATGTTGTGGCACGAGAAAAATGCTGCAACATACTTCATAGGCTTAACCAGAGGGTAAGCCTTGCAGGGGGTGGGAGCTCCTGTTACTGACCGCTTCCCTTTAAATATATACATACACATACATACATACATGCTCCTTATTGCCCTGTTATTTTAATCCAGTGCCTCAGTAATGTTTACTTTCTGTTGTGGAGTGGTTGTGGAAAAGCAGTGCTGAGTAGTGCAAGTATAATGTGCTAAATTGCATGTGTGCAGTCAGTGTTGTTTCCTGTGTGTGAGTGACATCAGACATTGTCCAGCTTCTTGCAAACATATATATGCTGACTTGTTGCAGTGTTTATGATATAAAGAATAGAGATAAGAATATATAACATATATTTCATTGTCACCATCATCATTAGCGGACTAAGTGATATGATATTTTTTCAGAGGTGTCTAGCCAGAGTGCACCTTAGTCACATACTGCACACATGACTTCTAGGAGAGCATGTATTTTTTGTGCTATTATCTCTGCAAAGTCATGCGTACGTTGTGAGTGACTGAGGTGCACAGTGACCCGAGATCTCTGAAAAATTATCATATCACTTACTCCAGCAGTGCTGATGGTACAAATAAAATATATGTCATATATTCTTTCATATCTTTATTCTTTACATACTGCAACAAGTCACACCATACATGTGTTTGCATGAAGGTGGACAATGTCTGCACACACAGGAAAGAACACTGATGGCACACATGCAGTTTAGCACAGTATACTTGCACCGTTCGGTCCTGCTTTTTGACAAACACTTCACGAGTCCCAACACAAAGTAAACATTACTGAGGTTCCAGAAATATTTATTTTTTGAAATAGATATTAAAGCAGCAGTGCAACAATCTGGTGAAAATTTGGACTTATACTTTTTCATGCTATTTTACACTGCCACTTTACTTACCTCCTGACTTGTATGATACCATTCTTTCCAGTATTTGAGTCGGCTTTAGTACATTTTTTCATGTCTGAAATAATAAAAGGAGCACTACTTTTAATACGGTGTGGACCAGGTCTTCATCAGTATTTTCTGCTGTTTTTGTCCATCAGTTGTTTATATATGTATTTTATTTATTTATTTATTGAAGACTGGATTACAACCTTTAAGTTTGAGACTCATTTCCAAATGCTCCATGTCATAATACAAAAGCATAAACAAGAGGCAGTCATAGTACATTGTTACAGATGGGTGAAGGCAGGAAGAGACAACAGGATATAAACAATGCATGTCAAATGTAGGCAGATTACAATAGGAAGGGGGCAAGTGAGCAGTGCCATTAAACTTATACAGATTTGGTAGCTAAGCATGGGCTCATCAGCGAGTAGTACAGTGAAGAGATTAGGGCATGGCCTAAATGATAGCAGATGATGAGAGTGGTCAGGTAACCAATGTTGTCATTAAGGTACAGAGGCACAGTGGTACAGGGATATCATTAGCCCAGGGTCTTGCCATTCATGGCAGATATCTGTATATTAGTGGGGGCAAAGGCAGGTAGAGATTAAGTGGTTCTTGAGGGCTGTTTTGAAGGGGCCTAGTCTGGGGATAGAGATAATGGCCAGGGGGACTGCACTGTACCAGGTTGGAGCTCTGTAGGAGAAAGCCTGTTGTGACAGGGTGGTAGAGATTCTGGGAACAGCCCATGTTAATTTATCAGCCGCGCGTGTATTTGTTGAAGTATGCGCAGCACGGAGGGAGGTTGAAACTCTAGTGGGAGTAAGGCCTAGTTGGATTTTCTTACTAAGGAGACATGTCTGATAATGTATTCTTTCGTCTAGGGTGAGGATCTTTGTTAGTGCATACAGGGTGCAGCTGTAGGTACACTTATCCACTCCAGCAAGGAGTCTACAGGCTTTGTTAGTGGATAGGTGGATTTTATTTAGTACAGTGTGGTTAACGGCCGAGTAGACAGTTAGCCCATAGTCTAAAAGGGAGAGAACAGAGGAGGTAACAGCAATGTTTAGGGCCTCTGGGGGTAGGCAGGCTTTGTGCTGATACAGCAGCCCTGTGCGTATATTTATGGCCGAGGAAAGATTACTTATATGTGGGTGGAATGAGAGATTAGGATCGAAGGTTATGCCTAGATATTTATAGGTATAGATCTGTTCCAGAGGGAGGAGTGTTTTGGAGAGGATTGTTAGCTGGGTGTTGTGGTTCTTACTCTGACGGTGGGAGAATAGCATTGATTTTGTCTTATTTGCATTGACCGTGAGTCTCTGGTCAGTGAACCAGTGTTCAACGTGGCTGCAGGCAAGTTGTAGGGAGGACTGAAGGATTGTGGGATCTGAGTGAGAGGCATACATTACTGCATCATCTGCATAGAGCAGAAGGTTACAAGGACAGGATTTAGGAAGGGTATTCAGGAAGATACTGAACAGCAGTGGGCCAAGGATGGAGCCCTGAGGCACCCCTGAGCAGACTGGTAACGTGGGTGAGAGGGTTCTGTTTATTTTCACACATTGGGACCTGTCTGTGAGGTAACTTGTGAACCATGCGATTGGTCTGGGGGACAGGCCTGTGCAGCGAAGAGTATTTATAAGAAGGGTGTGGGAGACTGTGTTGAATGCTTTCAACAGGTCTATGAATGCGGCTCCTGTTAGCAGCTTTTTATCTAGGGCACTGTGCAGTGTGTTGGAGAATTCTGTGAGGGTAGTGGTTGTGCTGTGTCTAGCTCTAAAACCATGTTGTTCCCTGCATAGAATGTCATGTGCATGTAGGTAGTCTGTGAGTTGGTTATCAACAATTTTTTCTAGGGCTTTTGAAAGGGGTGGGAGTATGGAGATGGGCCTGTAGTATTGGGCAATGTGGGGTCCCCACTCTTCAGTATTGGTGTGATGGTGGCGATCTTCCAGTCACTTGGGAACTGCCCAAGACACAGAGAGAGGTTGAGGAGATCCATCAGGGGGGCTAGTACCGAGTCAAGTACCAAGTTAAGGATTTTCATGTCAAAGGAGTCTGTGCAATAGTTTGAGCCCCTAGTGTTTTTTTAAGGTAAGAATTTGCTTCATTTATAGTAAAGACCCTGAGGTAGAAAGGGGGGTAGGTGTTGCTGGGTTCCGGGGAGTTAGGTGAGGGGTCGATAAAGTTGCTTGGCAGAACTGCGCTCAGGTCAGAGAATGCAGTATTTAGTTCATTGGCGATTGTGAGCGGGTCCGATGTAATATTACTGTTGACAGAAAGCTGGGCAGAGGGAGGCATCCTGGACTTTCCATTTAGTTCTTTTAGGTCATCCCAGAACAACCTAGCATTCCCCCAGGAAGGGGCCAGGGTGGACTTGTAATAGCAGGATTTGGCCATTCTAATAGCCCAGGTACACTTGTTGAGGGCCATTTTATAGGCCAGCCTGTTTGTCTGTACACCGGAGGCAAATGCTTTGTACCAGAGATTATCACAGCTCTTCAGCTGCTTGAGCAATGCTGGTGTAACCCAGGGGGCATTTCTTTTTTTGGTTTGTCCCTGAGTGAGTGGGGCAAATGTATCACAGGTCTTGTTGAATGTGTGGGTGAAATATTCAAGGGCAGCATCTATAGAGGGGGCACTTCTGATGGGGAACCAGTCACATAGGGCAAGGTATCTCCTTAATTTAGTAAGGCCTCCAGGTTGGAGGTGGCTTCAGAAGAAGCTGCTAGGTTGGGGACGTTTCAACAGACATGACCAGGCAAAGAGGACTGGGGAGTGGTTGCTTAATGAGTCTGGCAGTACAGTTATGTTAGTGATTCTATTAGGGTGGTTGGTGAGTAAGAGGTCGATGAGGGTGCTAGAATCATTTCTTGGGTTAATCCTGGTAGGCTGGTTGACTAATTGGGTCAGGTCTAGTGCTGAGAGGGTGTCCTTTATAGGGGAGGCTGAAATTTGACAGCCAGTTCACATTAAGATCACCCAAGATAACATGCTCAGTTTTGGGTGGGAAGCTGGAGATATAGTCTGCCAGAGATTGAAATGCTAAGACTTGGTTACGTGGTGGGATGTATGCCACCGTAATGGTAACAGGGGATCTGGTAGTATCAGGAGTGATTTTTTAGTGTTAGAGCCTGTGCTCCGTGGCTCAGGGAGGGTGCTGGTAGGCTTTGGCAAGGCAGTGAGTTCCACACGTAAAAGGCACACACCCCCCTCCCCATTTGCCAAATCTGTCTGCTCCATAAGTGGTGAGGCCAGGGAGTGCTATGGAGGGGTCTGGGACCTTCTTTGACAGCCAGGTCTCAGTGAGGGCTAGCACATCTGGTTCATGCAGCTGCATCCAGCATTGAAGTTGTGCTGTTTTTTGGGGTAGGCTGCAGATATTCATTGAAGCAATACTTAGTCCATGGCGAGAGGTGCCCGGACTGACTGAGGTGGGGCCTGGATTAGGGTGTACATTGCCTGACATTAGAAGCAGCAGAGCAAAGATTCTGAGGAGGGCCAGTGTTCTCTGTTTGGTGATGTAGGTATGGTGATATTTTCTTGGGTACTGCCAGTGCAGGGGGTGGCCAGGGAGATGAGGGTAGGGTAGGGTAGGAGAGGAATGTGATGGGACATGGGAGGTGGTACTGAGAGGAGATGGGTGGGCGATGATTGGGAGGGGGGTGCAGTGGAGCTTCCGTGCCCGGGAGAGTAGGTGGGAGCCGGTGTTGTGTCACAGGGGGGTCAGCAGAGTGAGCCACCGGCAAGTGACTGAGGCATCCCAGGGTGAGGATGATAGAGGTGAGTAGTGTGATAAGCATTCTAAAGCTGGGAGATGCCAGGAATTTGTGAAGCAGCAGGGAACTGTCTGTGAGGGTACAGGGGTGAGGCAATTAGAGGAGAGTGGAGAGGAGAGATAGAATGACAGGAGCGAGGTTATTTAGAGGGAGTAGGAGGAGAGGTCGAAGGGATAGACACTGAATACATATACAGGATAATGATAAAGGGAGTCAGTGAAGGTGACGGGGACAATGCTGCCTCCGGTAGTGAGGTGTTATAAGCTGCTAATGGTAAAGTGGGCTGAATGGCTCAGGCACAGCCTCAGTCCTATTGGTTCTTGGTTTGTGTTTCTGCCCTATATAAGGGCATGTTGACCAAGGGTGGTGGTGGGGGTAGTGGGGAGCCGACGGGAAGTGTCTGCAAGGAAAAATACTGGTTGAATCTAAACTGTGCCACAGTCCTGTCTTGGCTTTCTGAGCCTGCATTTATGTACCTGATTCAGTTCGGGGGGCCGGGGAGGCCGTCAGGTCTCTGGCCCTCATGACCGGCGATGGATCCAATCCTTATGCTGTGGAGAAGCAGGTAAGGGTTATTTATGCATTACAGGGGAGGAGACTTTCAAGCAGGAAATAGTTTTAATATGCAAAGGCAGGGTGCTTCAGTTATAGGCTATCAGGACATGGACACATCAAGGCAGTTTTTTTTTTCCTCTTAATTAACAGTTGAAAAGGCTGGGGATATTTAAACAATTCAGTTTTTTTACACAAATAATAAAGAAGTTTCTTTGGCTTCTTAATTAAACAATTCAGCTTTTACACAGAATAAGGTAATTTCTTTAGCTCCTTAAGGAGAGGAGATGGACAAAAATGTTAAAGTAAAAAGGTGCCAGAAAACACGAGTTGAAACTAAACTGCACCACAGTCCTGTCCTGGCTTTCTGAGCCTGCGTTTCCATACCTGCTTCAGTTTGGAGGGTCGGGTAGGGGCATCAGGACTCTGGCCCTTGTGACCGGCGATGGATCTGATCCTTATGCTGCTTCAGTTCGGGGGTGGGGAGGCGTCAGGACTCTGGCCCTCATGACCGGTGAGGATCTGATCCTATGCTGCTTTCAGTTCGGGGGTGGGGAGGGCATCAGGACTCTGGCTTCATGACTGGCGATGGATCCAGTCCTTAAGCTGCTTCAGTTCGGGGTGGGGAGGGCATCAGGACTCTGCCCTCGTGACCGGCGATGGATTCGATCCTTATGCTGCTTCAGTTCGGAGGGTGGGGAGGTGTCAGGACTCTGGCCCTCGTGACCGGCAATGGATCCGATCCTTATGCTGCTTCAGTTAGGGGTGGGGAGGCGTCAAGACTCTGGCCCTCGTGACGGTGATGGATCCGATCCTTATGCTGCTTCAGTTTAGGGGTTGGGGATGGTGTCAGAACTCTGACCCTCGTGACCGGTGATGGATTCGATCCTTATGCTGCTTCAGTTCGGAGGGTGGGGAGGCGTCAGGACTCTGGCCCTCATGACCCGGCAATGGATCCGATCCTTATGCTGCTTCAGTTCGGGGGTGGGGAGGCGTCAAGACTCTGGCCCTCGTGACGGTGATGGATCGATCCTTATGCTGCTTCAGTTCAGGGGTGGGGAGCGTCAGAACTCTGGCCCTCATGACCGGCGATGGATCCGATCCTTAAGCTGCTTCAGTTCGGGGATGGGGAGGGCATCAGGACTCTGGCCCTTGTAACGGCAATGGATCCTTAAGCTGCTTCAGTTCAGGGGGTGGGGGAAGGTATCAGGACTCTGGCCCTCACGACCGACGAAGGATCCGATCCTTATGCTGCTTCAGTTCAGGGGGTTGGGGTTGGCGTCAGAACTCTGGCCCTTGTGACCGGCGATGGATTCGATCCTTAAGCTGCTTCAGTTCAGGAGGTGGGGGAGGGCGTCAGGACTCTGGCCCTCATGACCGGCGATGGATCCGATCCTTATGCTGCTTCAGTTCGGGGGTGGGGGAGGTAATCAGGACTCTGGCCCTCGCGACCGGTGATGGATCCGATATATCACTTCTGTTGTGAGTAAAATTAACAATTATGCAGCAGGCAGTGTTTTCTGACCTCAGAGAACAATATTTGTTTAAAAACAGCTGCAAATAGAGATGAAAACCTGGTCCAAGCCATATTAAAAGGAATGCTCCTTTTATTTTTTTTCAGACATGAAAAAAAGTACTAAAGCAGACACAAATTATGGAAAGAAAGATATCATACAAGTCAGGAGGTAACTAGTGGCTGGCAATCTAAAATAGCATAAAAAAGTATTGGTCAAAATTTTCACCACATTGTTGCACTGCTGCTTTAATTTATAATTTAATTATGACATTACGTGCTCACAGTCACAACACACAAAATACAACTTTCTTGTGTCTAGAAAATTCCCAAGTGCTGACGAAGTGAAATGGGAGCGTTACACCACATGCAAAGTCCCCCAAAATTTATTGCACAGTCACTCATGTGCGCAGTGGTCACACAGAGTCCCTAGAATTTTTCTGCATCCCCAAAATGCAACTGTCTTGTGTCCAGAAAATTAACATACTGTGATGATGATGTCATGATGCACAGTGTCTTGCCAAGCCATGTGAAGGAGAGATAACATGACATGAATCCATTTAGTGTTCCATCAGAAATGATGACCGTGAGAGAACTGTTGCTGGTCCAAAGTGTGTTGCAATTCCTGGGAATGTGATGCCATCACCTCGACTGGATGGAAGGGTGCCCTTTGTATGTACACTAATAGTAGCCTTGGCGAGTTGATATATATATATATATATATTTATAAAATGTGCAAAGGATTTCAACCAGTCTGATTGGTTACTAGCCATGCATTAGATGTGTCTAATGCACAGCTAAAACTAGAAACCCCATTTAGAATACACAGGCCCATTTTATAAGTGCAATAAGCCACTCTGGGGATGTGCATTAGACAGTTCTAATGTACGGCTAGGACAGGACGCTCTGGCCTGGCCTCGCACAGTTCACTACGCCTCCAGCCGCATTAGAACCGTTCAATGCACACCCCATCGGGTCTTACTGCTTACATATATTATAGCTGCATGGTAGTGCAGCTGTAGTTAGGGTTGAGTACCCCATTTAAGGTTAAATGGTGAAATTTTGCACCTTAATAATTTTGCCACAGTTTGATGGATTTGCCTGAAGTGTTGCAGGCACGGAGTGTTAGAGTAGATCTTGGGATCTGCCAAGTTGTGTACCAGTCAGATATACAGTTGCGGAGTTATTAAGTGACATTCTGTAGCGCATTTACACTTTTTTGCGCATTCTTTGCTCGTGCCTACAGGTCGCACAGTTTGTGTGACCGGTCCAAAAACTTCACAGAATGTGCAGCTAGAGTCCCCGATGTGCTTTTTGAAGATTTTGTGAAAAAATATTGAACAGTTCAAAAGTTATTCAAAAAACAAGTTTCCCATTATAGACAATGGCAAAAGTTAACAAAAAGTTTGACAGTGTCGCAAATGCAGTTTTTAGTGTCACAAATTACCCCTGTAGTGTCGTGAGTCAGCCATTTTTTTTTTCAGTTACTGATCACAGAAATGCTTGCCATTTATAATTGGGACCCTCTAGGGACACAATTCTTTTTGTGTTTACCTAGTTGAGCCCTGAGGATGCTAGGCATGTCTTTATTTTGGGGTTAAACACCCCAGAAATATGTTTTTGAAAATTTTGGGAAAAGTAGTGTCGCAAAGTAGTGTTGCACCTGCGACATTTTTGTGATTTTTTTTGCGAAAGTGTTGTGATTTGCGACACTACTATTCAACACTAGGGGGAAAATAACAGGAATTCTTTGCCACCCTGCTGCAAAACACTGGTTTGGTCTTTTGGGCTAAAAATTGGACGGAAGAAAAGCAACATCTCACAGATGTGCCTTTCGGTAGTTTGATGACAAAATAGTGCACGGATGGAATGTTACGGTGCTCCGAAGATGACACTTTTCCCATAGACTAACATTGGGCGACCGCCTTCGCCCCTTCGAGGCCGTATCTCGGAAGCGCTTGAGATAATGGACTTTCGTCGGAAAATGTTTAGCCCCCGAGGGGGCTAAGTACAAAACTAGCCAGGAAAATTATAAATAATCTGAAATTTTGATTTTTGTTTCTATGTCGTACGGTTCCTGAGATATAAGCAATTTAGTATTCCAAGTGCTCATTTTCTGCTCCGAGTCACATTATTATGCATACATTCTTTGTACTCACTGTGTTTCTCTATGCAGCTGTTGGGTGAAAACATGGTGTGTGCTTCCATTACTGTTATAGTTAGCGTTACCACTTGCGTTTCCTTGCCCGTTTGCATTACCATTTCTGTGTACGCCACCATGTGCATTACTATTTGTGCTTGTGTTTCCATTGCGGTTACCATTACTATTTGAGTAAAAATCATGCGGTGGGAGCATGAGGCCTGAACGTCCCATGCTCCCACCACCACATTACATTGACTATTTATAGTCTTCATTCTCAAAAAGAAGGGAAATTCATGGCAAAAAAAAAAACAGTTTAATGCATCAGTTAGGGTTGTTCCACAGCAACAAAAGTGAGGAAATTCAATGTTAGGGTTGAACCCCCCTTGAACACCCCCACCCTGCCCCACCAGCTGGCATCAGGGTGTGCTTTGGGTCATTGGTCCTAACTCTCACCCCATTTTCCTTTAGTTCACCACCTCAGCTTGTTTACAAAGTGATGGGGTGAGAGTTAGAGCTGATGACCCCAATGCACACCTGATGCCGGCTGGGGAGGTGGGGGGTTGCATCGAATTTCCTCGCTTTTGTCGCTGTGGAACAACCCTAACTGATGCATTAAACAGAGTTTTTTTTGCCATAAAAAAAAAAATAAAATATATATATATATTATGGTAGCACGGCAGTGCTACCATAGTTAGGGTTGAGGAGCCATTTACATGTTAAACCCCAAATTTTGCACCTTAATAACTTTGCAACCGTTCAACGGATTTGCCTGAAATTTGGAATACAGAATCAAGACCCATACACCTTGGGATCAACCAAGTTTTGTACTGGTTGGGTATACGGCTGTGGAGTTATTAAGCTTGATCTGCGCATGCATTTAAGCTTTTTTTGGAATTCTACAGTCGCGCCTACAGGTCGCACGGTTTGCACGACTGGTCTGAAGTCTTCAGGGAACATGTGGCCAGGGTCCCTGATGTGCCTTTTGAAGATTTTGTGAAAAAATATTAAATGATTCAAAAGTTATTCAAAAAACAAGTTCCCATTGTAAGTCAATGGGAAAAGTTAACAAAAAGTTCGACAGTGTCGCAAATGCATTTTTTACTTTCACAAATGGCCCTTTTACTGTTGCAAATCCGCCATTTTGTTTTCAGTTTGTGATCAGAAAAATGCTTGGCATTTAAATTTGGGACCCTCTAGCAACCTAATTATTTTTGTATTCACCTAGGCGGACCCTGAGAATGCTAGCCATGTCTTTATTTTGGGGTAAAGCACCCCAGAAATATGTTTTTCAGATTTCTGGAAAAAGTACTTTCGCAAAGTAGTGTCGCACTCAGAAAAGTGTTGCAAATTTTTGCGAAAGCTTTCGCAAATTGCAACAGTACTTTTCTAGGCTGTGGGAAAATGACAGCAATTATTTGGCACCCCGCTGCAAAATAACGGTTTTGCATTTTGGGCTGAAATTTGGGGGGAACGCAGCCCACATCTCTCAGATGTGCCTTTCAGTGTTTTGTTCAAAAAACATTACATGGCGGCAAAGTTACAGTACTCCAAAGTTGACGCTTTTCCCCATAGGATAACATTACGGCGTACTACGCATTGCAGCAATCGTTTGGCGCCCTGCTGCAAAATAACGGTTTGGTCTTTTGGGCTGAAACTTGCAGGGAACACAGCCAACATCCCACAGATGTGCTTTTCAGTGGTTTGGTGAAACAATATTACAGGTAGGCAAAGTTATGGCACTCCGAACTTCTGTTTTTTCCCATAGGATAACATTACGGTGTTCGCTGCACCTTTCAGGGCCTGTATCTCGGAAATGGTGCGAGATACAGACTTTTCATCAAAATAATATGTACAAAACTAGCCAGGAAAGTGATAATTCATATGACTTATAAATTATTTTTCTATGTCATACGGTTCCTGAGATATAAGCAATTTACTATTCCAAGTCCTCTTTTTTCTGTTCCGAGAGTCATGATTTTGCATACATTCTTTGTACTCGCTGTCTTTCTCTATACAGCTTTTGGGGAAAACCAGCCTGTGTGCTTACATTACTGTTACCATTACCGTTTCCGCTTCCGGTTCCATACTCATTTCACTTACCGTTCACGTTTACGCCACCATGTGCGTTACCCTTTGCGTTTTCATTTGCGGTTGCATTTGCATTGTTTTTAACATTTCTGTCTACAGTACTGTTTCTCTTTCTGTTTCACTCTGTGTCACCATGAGAATTACGATTTGCGTTTGCGGACACAGTGTTACTATGTGACAAGACATCCGTGGCTGGGCCAGCCGCTCCCGTCACCGCAATGATCACTATTTCTCGTTATCATTCTCAAAGAAGGGAATTAGAGGCAAAACTCCATTTAATGCATCAGTTAGGGTTGTTCCACAGTGACAAAGCGAGGAAATTCTATGTTAGGGTTGAAACCCCTTTGCACCCCTCCAGCCACCCCCTAACTCTCACCCCATTCTCCTATTCCTCAGCTTCTTTCCACATGTGATGGGGTGAGAGTTAAGGCGATGACTCCCAATTTCTCGATTCCGGTTGGAGGGGTGAGCTGGAGGGTACAAGGGGTTTCAACCCTAACATCGAATTTCCTCGCTTTTCGCTGTGGAACAACCCTAACTGATGCATTAAATGGAGTTTTTGCCTCTAATATATATATATATATATATATATATATATATATATATATATATATATATTATGGTAGCACGGTAGTGCTACCATAGTTAGGGTTGAGGAGCCATTTCTATGTTAAACCCCAAAACTTTGCACCTTAATAACTTTGCAACTGTTTGACAGATTTGCCTGAAATTTAGAATACATGATCAAGAACCATAGGCCTTGGGATCTGCCAAGTTTTGTACTGGTTGGATATACAGCTGCGGAGTTATTAAGCATGATCTCGCGTGCGCATTTACGCTTTTTCTGGAATTCTACGGTCGCGCCTACAGGTCGTACGGTTTGTGCGACTGGCCCAAAATCTTCAGGGAACGTGCGGCCAGGATCCCTGATGTGCCTTTTGAAGATTTGGTGAAGAAATATTAAATGGTTCAAAAGTCATTCAAAAAACAATTTCCCATTATAAGTCAATGGGAAAAGTTAAAAAGTTCGACAGTGTCGCAAATGCATTTTTACTTTCGCAAATGGGCCTGTTACTTTCGCAAATCCACCATTTTATTTTCAGTTGGTGATCATAAAAATGCTTGGCATTTAAATTTGGGACCCTCTAGCAACCTAATTCTTTTTGTATTCACCTAGTCGGACCCTGAGGTTGCTACCCATGTCTTTATTTTGAGGTAAAACACCCCAGAAATATGTTTTTCAAATTTCTGAAAAAAGTACTTTCGCAAATTACTTTCGTGCTCACTAACAGCACAGTACCAGTTGTGGTATGGTGTGGGGCATCGGTAGGTAAGGCCATGCAACTACTAAGTGTGGTACGTTGTGTGCAGCTGCAATCAGGGATGTGTATGTTTGGTGTACATGGCCTCAGTTTTGCTGTTGATCTCCACTGAGCATGCAGTACCTGGTCAGGTGGGTGGGGATGTCTCGTAGTACATTTAGACAATTGTTTGTTATTTCTGTCACCTGCTGCTGGATGTCTGTCATTGGTTGTGTTGACTTGGTCCTCCCCCATACTTGCATGTGTGTGTGTGTGTGTCTGTGTGTGTGTGTGGTGCTGGGGTGAATTCGGAGTTAGGGTTTTCAACCCTAACAGCGAATTTCTGCACTTTTGTCGCTGTGGAACAACCCTAACTAATACATTAAATTGATTTTTTTGCCTCTAATATATATATATATATGTATTTTCTAGGTGGGGGTTGATATATATATATATATATATATATATACACATGTACTCATTGTATTGTTTTGTATCACAGGTCACATACTGTTGGTGTGCACAGTGCAGTGCTTGATGAGAAATTTTGGTCTTGAAATTGGAAATGGAGTGCTGTCAAGCCAATGAAGGTAAGTATTTTTTTTGGGGGGGAGAATATTTGCAAGTAAGTCTCATTAATGGTTTATTATTTGGTTACTTCTTCACATATTTCATCTGCATCCTTCTCCAGTCTGGTAATGATGGTCATGGTCATTGATTGAAATGACTTCTGCTTGTTGCATGTCTGCCCCAGCCCGAGGGGGGTCATGCTGTTGAAGAAGTTCTTTGGATAAGGCAACTATGACAAAACAAAGCATCTGGAAGTTTCCTGAAAAAAGAAATGAAGGACTTATCACAACTTGATTGCAGCAGTAAGACATTGGGTGAGATATTCAGAAATGTGCCAGAGGCAGGTGCAGCAGCGGCACAGTGCAAGTACACTGTGCCATGGCACACCGGACGCAATATTCAAAGCCTGCACATGATGGCAAGTGCCAGCGCAACATGGCTGAATATTGCAGGGATGTGCCATAGCACAACCAGGGCTGCACCAGGGAGCAAATCCACATGCACCATAGCGCAACCAGGGCTGTGCAAGGGGCAGAGGCACATGCGCCAGGACACAGGACAACAGGCACAGCAAGGAGCATGCCACCAGGGTGGGACAGACTACCAACAGGGTGCAGAGGATGCCAGGAGAGAGGCATGGCAGGCACAGGGCAGCAGGCCCCTGACCATGCACACCACAGTGGTGCATGGAGGCATGGTGGCACCAATGCCCACTGGCAAACAGCCACTGGCAACACCCACAGGAAGGCATGGGACACACCACATGGACCACAGCTGGCCACACACATGCAAACAGCACACAACGCACATGCCACACAACATGAACAGAGAGCACACGGCCACCTCAGAACACAGCCACCAGCCACTGGGCAGAGACCACCAGGCACAATCCCCAGTCAACCCCAGATGTATCACTTGGCCACCATGCACACCACTGCAGCATGGCTCCACATGCCTGCTGCAAAGCAGACACAGACACAGATGGCTAACCATAAAAATATGTATTAAAACCAGTCAGAATACAACTATATACAGTAAAAGGAACAACTGGTACAGAGAGCAAGGAATGGGGAGGCAACAAACAAACTGGGAGGCCAGGGAAGGAAGGCAGGGGGACAGGGGTAATGGCTGCACAAGGGTACAAGGGAGGGAAAGAGGGGGAGAGGAAGGGAAGCGGGTGTAGACCAATGGGCCCTATGGTCATCCACGCCGCCACTGGTGCCTGACACCGACGTCGTCGCTGTGGCCTGCACAGGGCCCGCTGAATCAGATGTGCCACCTTGAGCATGGCAGTGGAGACTTGCAAGATCCTCCTCAGGAGCCTGGTGTGGACATCAGGGTGATGGACACCTAGGACAAAGGAGGGGACATGGTATGAGTGCAAGTCCATGCGTCTGTAGCCCACCCACCGTACACAGTGGACAGTGGTGACTTGTGCCCCTGGGATGGCACGCAGCCTCCCACAGTGAGTGCGCCCACACAAGCCACCAACCTGACTATCAACAGCTATGCAGAGCACTGCACACCAAAACCACCCATGTGCGCACATGCAACCATGGCAGCCAGGTGACAGGGTTAAGCGGCGGGATGGCAATGGCACAGCTGGAATCTGGGTGCACCAACAGCCCACGTGCATCAGCGACACACATGTGCAATAGCCACAGCATGGTGCAATGGACACTGCCGGTGGTGCACAGCTGGAATGGGCATGTGCACAGGGGGCTGTGGCCCACCCCCATCCTGCATAACATTATACACTGAAAGAGTGCCTACCTGCTTACTGCGGTGCATCCTGTGCCTGTCCGGTGGCACCGCCCCTGCACCTGCATCCCACTCCCATGCCCCTGCATCGGCCTGCTCTCACCCACCTGCAGCACCAGCCAGCCATGCATGTCGTCTATCTTCAGGGCCTAGTAGGGAGACATTGAGAATGACACATCAGTACCTGGCAACACCACATGCCCCCCCACAGCACATCAAGCCTCCTGGCCCAGCACAGTGGCAGTGTGGTGGCACAGCGCACCCATGGTGTGCTGCCATGACCAACAGAATGCGCATCCACAGCCCCCCCTGCAGCATGGTGTGACACCCTGCTGGTCCCCACAGAACACTGCAATGGCACGGACATGGGTGTAGTGCACTTACCTGGATGTGGCATGGCGTCCCTCCGGACATGTGCCAGTAGTGACCATAGCCTCTCAGTGTCCCTCCTCCGCAGGTCACCGTAGCAGTGGTGACACTGTTCACTGCTGTGCTGTGCCCCAGTGGCCTCCTCAAGCCCCTCAGCCACCTCCTACCACACCTCTGTACATGGCCGATCCAGGGGCACCTGGCCATACAAACTGCTCGCATGTGGCTCCACAAGGGCCATAAGATTAACTAATTCCACTTGGGACCAATTGGGAGCCCTAGCAGTACTGCAGTGCAGCATGGTCATTCCTGCAGTTGCACAACCAAAATGTCACCCAGTAGCACACAATCCACCTGTGCTGTGGGTGCGTGACCCGCTTGGTGATGCGCTGCTATCCCCAATCTTGCATCCACGGTGCTGCATGATAGAGCTGGTGCAGCACTGGCATGTACTGCAGGGCACCCGGAGGGTCAAAGGGCACTTGTGGGGTCAAGGGTCGGCACATGCACCATGTGCGACAGCACGATTGACCACGCCATGCATGGTGTGCAATAGGGGCATGTGTGGGCCAGTCGCGTACCACTGACGTACATGATGGCACTGCGCACATGCACACTGCTGGTCCTACTGTGCACATCATACTGTTGAGCCATGGCTTGTGCATGCGCAACACCAATGCACCATGTGCAATTTTGCGATATTCAGCCGGCATATGCAGATTAGCTATTCAGCATATTGGCGGCACATCAGAAGCATTTGCATCTCATTTCAGTTGCACATCCCCTCATTTGCATGTGATGTGCTATAAATGTGCCACTGGACAGCACAGTCACTAGAATGGTATTGCATCCTTCAGAGGTAAGCCATCGGGCCATGGGCCTATCGGAACAGTGGGATGGGAGGGTGGTGTGGGTTGCAGTTATCACTAACCACATGTTCATACCCACAGGACTAAGCATGATGGAACATGAGGAGGTTGAGGAGCATCTGTGCAGGCCCAACTTCACGAGGGCAAAGAGCGATTCTCTATTGGATGCCTACCTGGACCAGGGGCCTCTTCTGAGTGGCTCAACAGGTACCCCACTGGCTCGGGCAACAGCATGGCAGGGTGTGGCCAGGGCTGTGAACCAGCAGGGCAGCCATCAGAGGACAGCACAGGAGTGCAAGAAGAAGGTAGGCACCGACCGGAGGAGGATCAAGGAGAAGGTGGCTGCCATCCGGGCTGCACATGCTGCCATGGGTGGTGGACAGCTTGATCTGCCATAGCTGTTGCCATGGGAGGAGTTGGTGACGGCATCCATGCAGTGCAGTGCCATTGAGGGGGTGCCCGGTGGCAGGTTCCAGATGGGGGAAGCCCATCACTGCATGGTGGGTACGGCAGTGCCTGGGGAAGGGTGGCAGGGGGGCAGGGGTGTCTGCCAGTGCCACTAATGTGACTGTGTTCCCTTTCAGCTCCAGAGTGCCTGCATGCGGCGGCAGGGGTGGGGGTGTCCACCATGGGGGAGGTCCTGGGCCTGGAGGACCATCCATCCACTTTCACCAGTGTCCAAGGTCAGGACCGGGGTCAGCCCAACCACACTGTCCATCCGGATGCCTGTGGCATGGTCGAGGATGAGGCTCTGGCTGTGTTTCAGCAGGACGCCAGCCATGGTGTCCAGTATGCCGAGACACAGATCAGGGCGGGGTCCGAGACTGATGACGATGATGTGACTAGTATCCTGGATAGTGGTGTTACCATTCAGGGGGAGGCACCCATACCACACACCCACCACGGCAGCACAGACAGTGCCCAGGCTGTGGTTGACTGCCCACTGGCCACCACACCCGGTGATGCTGTGGGCACCATTGTTGTGGCACGGTCTGAAGGTGGTGGTGGTGGCAGTGCAGCTGCACCAGTGCCGATCCAAGCACAGTGGCCGGAGGGGCAGCAGTGGCAGCAGGACGAGGTCAATGGGTGGCCGGGTACAGTGGCCGCCAACGGTGCACTACAGAATGATCAGCCCCAAGGGGTCAAGCACCACCCGTGGGTCGGTGCAATGCCCATGCCCCCCAGGTGCTGACCCATTGACCGAGCACACCCGTCTGCTATGGGCCTCCGTGGAGCAACAGGTGCTGGTCTTGTCAGGGGTGCGTGCACTCTGCACAGAGCTGCACCAGTCTGCAGAGAGGTGTGACAGGTACTTTGAACAGCTCCTGGCCGACACCACATGTATGCAGGAGGACACGACCACAGCCCTGGATTGGCTAACCACTGTGGTCACAGCTGGCCTAGCACCACTGGCCACCCTGGTACATGGCCATCCACCACAGACCCCACGGAGTGCCTTATCCACCTTATTCACACCTCGGACACGGCGTTGTGTGACCCCATCAGTGCTGATGACGGGATCCACTGTGGGAATTCTGGGTATGCCTGGAGGGGGCATGTTCGGGAGCCTGCAGACCCCTGCAAGGGACTGGTCATGTTCCCGCAGTGACAGACCTGGAAGACCATCAGAGACATCCCCTGTGGCCATTGCACAGCCCGCGTCTGCTGGGCAGTCTTGGCGGGGCCATCCACATGTCCGCGGTGGCTGTGTGACTGCGCGGCGGTCCTGAGCTGCCATCTTCCCTGTCCGTTGTTTGCCGCTGCCCTGTGTGCACATTGGTGTGGCATGTGCATGTGCATTCCAGGGACATGTCATCCATGGTCGGTGCCACACACAGGCCTTGTGCACACCCACACAGCCACTGGCCATTGTGGCATGTGCATGATAATGCCAACACAACACCGGCCGCTACTGTGCACCGGTGTTCAGCATCTGACACATGCCCGTTGGTGGCCTCTGGGCATGCGCATGTGGGTGCCCATGTGGATGTGTGTGCGGGTGTGTGTGGGGGTGTGTGGGTGGGGTTTACAGTGCTGTACAGGGTGCTTCCACAGGGACCAGTCCCATGCCCATCCATGCTACCCACCAGCCGTGTCTGTCATGGGGCCCGGCCTTGCATGCCTAACTACTGTGCCATGGTCCCTGGGACATGCATGAGGTCATGTTCACCTACCTGCGTGCACCATAGTGCTCCTCTGCAATTGTGTCGTGGTGCTACTGAGCCATCCTATTCAGCCAGGGTTCCCTTTACCTGGGGGGGGCTGCCCACCACCACCTGACCCGGCGTCCATGTCGTCCCCATTGCTGTTCCCCTCTTCAGCCTCGACAGCTATCCCACGGTCGGTGGCCATGTTGTGTAGCATACAGCAGGCCAGGAATAGGCTGCAGGCCTTTGAGGGGCTGTACTGTAGGGCACTGCCAGACCTGTTCAGGCAATGGAACTGTGCCTTCAGCAGCCCGAACACATGCTCAATGATGTTCCATGTGCTGGCGTGTGCCTCATTGTATTGCTCCTGTGCTGGGGTTGACAGGCGCCGTTATGGGGTGAGCAGCCAGGGCTGGAGTGGGTATCCACTGTCAACTGTGAGTTGACATGTGTAGTTAACATGGTGGTCTGTTTAGCTGCACCCCCTGCCTTCCTGGCCACACCCTCTGATGCCCCTGGCCTAGCATCCACCACACCCTACCCTGTTGTGCCAGGCTGCCCATTCTAACTGCATACTCACCTACTAGGTGGCCAGTGGGCATGTCCCTACTCTCAAACCTGTGGCTCATTGCTGACTGGTGCCAGATGATGGCATCATGTGCTCCACCAAGGTGTGTGGCACAGACATTGATTATGTGCCCCCTGGCATCACACACCACCTGGCAGTTGACACTGGGGTAGCCCTTCCTGTTGATGTAGGCTACCCCCTTCTGCCCAGGTGGTGTGCGGATGCCTACTTGGGTGCAGTTGATGGCCCCTAGCATGCCAGGCATACGTGCCACCCTGTGGAACTCCTGCATGTTCACTGTACACTCTGCCTGTGTGCTGGGGAACTGGATGTATTTCGCAGCATGTGGCAGCAGTGCGTTGAGGAATTGTGTGAGGAGCCAACACGGCCTACTGGGTTTTGCCTGTGGTGTCCCCTGTTGGTCTCTGAAAGGTACCCATGGCGAGCAGGCACATGACGGCCATGACCTTGGTCTCCACCGACAGGGCATGGCTCTGTCTTGTGGGTACCTGCATTTCATCACTACACAGCTCACAGAGCTGCCTCAGGATTGCCCGGTTCAGGCAGTACCGGCCCACGATCTCTGTGTCACTGTACTGTTCAAAGGTGGTGCAGGCACGGTACCACCTGTTCAGGGCATACCGCCAATGGGCCCTTCCACGGCCATGCAACTCTGCCTCCTGCCTCCTCACACCCCTCATTACTGCCTTCATATAGAAGATGGCACTGGCCATGGCCTGGGCTGTCCTGCCTCCCCCAGGCGGCTGTCTCCCCAGGCCCCACCGGTTGCGTGCTGCTGCGTATGCCCCTGCACTGGGCACGCACCTGTGTTCAGGGTTCCCAGCTGGTGGCCTGTTGGCTGTGGCCTCCGCCTCCCACCCTTCTGGGCACTTTTGCTGCCACTCCTCAGCCCAGTGTCACAGACTCATGCTGCTGTGGTTGCCCCCATACCTATCACACACACACACACACACACACACACATACACACATGCAGGCTCATTCAGTGTCACATGCCCAGTCCCACACTCTGTTGCACTTCCTGCCTGCCTCTGTCTCTGTCTTGCACGCCTCCTGCTGTCCTGTCTGCCCACTCGCTCTCCCTGCCTCTGCCACTCCCCTGTGGTGCATGCCTCTGTCCCTTGCTTGCTCCCTCTTTTTATGGGTTCAAGTTTGCTCCCCGCATGTCCCTGTTGCTCCGCGCTTGCACCCTTTGCTTGCTGTTGAATATCGCACTGTGCCGCTTATTCATGGCTATGCCGCCTGCACTTGTGCAAACATTCATTAGGGTTGCACATTGGCACACTGTGAATTGCACAGCACAATGGCTCCCACTGAATATCACTCTTTGGCACATTTCCTCACTTGTGCAGGCGCATCTCAGTTGCGCCATGCGCAACCACTTTGAATATCCCATTCATTATGTTTAAGCTGTGGTTGTTCCATCACGGGTATCTGGATTAACACAGATAGCAAGCTGTCCCACTGCAATCATCAGATCACAAATAAATTTAGTACCAGGCTGTGTAACAAATATACTGTGTCAGTGTGTCTCTCCGTCTCAACTCAAAGTTACAATTTAAAACCACATCTTGTCAAGTAACACGACCTGGGTCCAACTTTTTCAACACTGTCATGACTGCACAGCTGCAAATTTGGAATACAGTGCATGATATGTTGCAGAAATATTTTATGTGACATCCATGTCACCTAGTTTATGAATCATCAGTTGGATTTGTTGCACTCTTATAAAAAAAAAAAAGGAACAGATGAAATTAAAATGATATACTTACCAGCATGGATTGGAAATGGATATCCCATAGGTTTCTGTAGACAGTACTACTGCTGCTGTACCATTGATACAGACCTTCAGCAAAGGAGAGTCAATTGTTGTTAACCTGTGAAAAAAGAAAATAAATTGACCATATGTGTTTGACCATTGCAGCTCAGAAAAGCAACAGTAAACAAAACACACAGTTAAAGGAAGTTGAATAGCATGAAAAACATTAGTACACATACTTACTTTATAGTTTTAATAGTAAGAAGCCTTGTGCCTGTGGCTGATGGATGTGGTCTCCTGTTCGACTCCCTCTGCCTTGGCATGGTCAAGACATGTAATGGAAAACATTGTCACAATGGTGGTGGTTGATGGTGGACTGGTGGTCATTGCTGAGGCACTGATGACATTCTGTCTCACATCTTCCTGCATCTGGTGGTGGTGGTGGCAGTTGCGAACAGCGGTTTCATCTCTTATGGTGGTGGACAGGTGGTAGTCCAGGGGGATACACGATCACATTCCCTATGCTGGCAGTTGCGAACAGTGGTCTTATCTCTTATGGTGGTGGATGGGTGGTAGCCCAGGGGGACATACGGTCACATTCCCTATGCTGGCAGTTGTGAACAGCGGTCTTATCTCTTATGGTGGTGGATGGGTGGTAGTCCAGGGGGACACACGGTCACATTCCCTATGCTGGCAGTTGTGAACAGCGGTCTTATCTCTTATGGTGGTGGACGGGTGGTAGTTCAGGGGGACACACGGTCACATTCCCTATGCTGGCAGTTGCGAACAGCGGTCTTATCTCTTATGGTGGTGGATGGGTGATAGTCCAGGGGGACACACGGTCACATTCCCTATGCTGGCAGTGGTGAACAGGTAACAGCGGTGTCATGGTGGTGGTAGTCCAGGGATCAGGATATACTGTGCTCTGTGTTATAAATGTCATGTGACATATGGAATTTGAGTCACTATGAGTGGGACAGTGATAACTTTATGAAAAAGAAAACATGTATCATACAAGAAATGTGACAGCCTTTTAACCACTTAAGTTAAAACCTGCCAACATTAACCTCATCATCATTCATCACCATCCTCATAAAGAAAGCTGCCCTCGCAGTCTTCTGTCTGAATTCTGACCACTGGGAAATTCTTTCTCCATTGTGTTATCATCTACATCAGTGGTAGGCTGTTTCATGCTGCCACTGCCACCAGGATGGTCCCTTTGTACAGCATCAGCTAAACCATGACTATGCCGGGGTAGGAATACTGAGGTTGCAGTCTGAGCTGATATGTGCCACTCATTAATTTTTATGAATGTCAGCAAACTGACATTTGCAGGACAGAGGTTTGTATGATAATCCCGAGCTATTGCACCTGCGGAGCTGAATACCCTCTCGACACTCACACTGGAGGGTGGGCATGTCAGGTATTTCAGTGCCACAGCGGTCAGCTCTGGCCATTCACTGACCTTTCCACTCCAGTATAAAAGGGGATCATCAGTGATTGACAGATGCCTGTTTTCAGACACAAATGACTCAACCATTCGCTGTGCTGCTCAAAGTCCAGTGTTTGATGCATCATCCGTTTCTCTGGAATCATTTATGTCACAAATCCAGACTTGGGACAAAGCCTCCCAAAGTGGGTTAATGCCAACCGCCGTTGATGACAGACCACCTGGCACTGCAGTCCCCTTCCCCTTACAGGATATGCTTGATACTACTCCTCCAGGTTCACCTTCAGCCTGATTATGCTGCTGAGGTTTGCTGACCTTGGCACGTGACTTCTGTGCCCCATGAACCAAGCGCACCAGTTGCCCACTGACAGTCTTTCCTGTTCATGCCTGCCCTCCAGTACTGAGGCAATTCCATGTTTGTATCGTGGATCCAGCATTGTTGCTATTGCGAAGTTGTCACTACACTGAATGCTCAAGATGTGATGATTCTGGTCAAATACTGTCAGCATGTGTTTCAGCAACACACTGCTAGCACTGTCTCCGGCAACATCAAAGCTATGCTGTACATTCACCAATGCCTGCTTCAGCACCCACAGCAGTGGAATTGATTGGCTAATGGAGGCAGACTCACCACTCACTGCCTGTGTGGCATGTTCAAAAGGCCTCGAGATTGTTATTACAGAGTCCATGAGGCGCCATTGTTCAGTCGTCATAGACATGGGGGCCCCGGAACTGTCACGGCTAGTGTGCATGACAAGATATTCTGAGATGGCTTTGTACTGTTCATACAACCTCTCTGCCATGTATAAAGTGGAGTTTCACTGGGTGACAACTTCCAGTTTCAAGCGGTGCTGCGCGAGGCTGCTTCAGATCTGCAACTACCGAAGCTGGTCACGAGCCTTTGCAGAGCGTGAAAAGTGAGAAATGATACGGCGTGCAACTGTCAGCATTTCCTTTATATCAGGGTGCTGCAGAAACTCCTGCACCACAAGATTTAAACAGTGGGCCATGCATGGAACCCAAAAAAAGCCACCATTCGTGATGCTTTTCACCACATTTTACCCATTGTCATTTGCTTTGACCCCAGCTCTCAGGGACAGGGGGTTCAGCCACTTGTCAGTTTCAGTCAGTACCACATCCAACATGTTTTCACCAATGTGTGAACAGGTCACATTGCACATAGCAATCGTTGCATGCTGTCAAATTCCAGGAAGATTGCTACCACGACACTCCACCTTATTACACTGATTATTCACACTGCCAACAGCACATACAACCCCCGGCACCTGTGCCCAGTGTGCAGTTATACACAAATATGAACTCCCCACTGTTTTTCCACTTGTACACATATCCATACTTAAATGGATGAATGGAGAGAAGGAATGTTGAAGGGCATGACTTACTGAGTCAGACACAGTACAGTACTACTCGGGGATAGCACGGGTTGAAAAGTATGTCCTGGATGGGACTTTCCATTTTGGACAGGCACATGCAGCAAACCGCCGGAACCCAGAATTCTCCACAAAGAAGAAGGGCAAAAGGCCAATTGCCAGCATTTCAGCTACAGCAGCATTAAGTTCATGTGACAGTGTATGATTAAGTGGGTACTTCAGCTTATGCTCAAAAACACTCTGTAACATGGGCTGACTTAAATGTTTTACATGGGGTGTGATGACAAATGGTTCTGCTCTGCGAATCGCAGGGGGTGTAATGTGGTCGTGTGATGAAGATGGTTGCACAGGAGATGACAAACCCAGAAATGCAGTTATTTTCTGACATTTACCAACAGGGGTTGATGTACCACTTGCACAAGACATACTGCATTGACCAACACCACCACCAAAACTGCTACTCTCACCACCACTGGACAAGATTTCAGAATCATTCAGGTCCTCCACCTCATCATGCCTGTAGTAATCCTCTGCTGTTATTTCATCACTACTGCACACATTTATTTTTCTACTTGATGTTACAGTCATGGAAGGGGATAACATGCTCGGTATGGTTGATGACGAGGGTGAACACCCCACTGTGAACAGGTATTAGCTGCCATCTTGTGCTGGGTCCACAGTGCCATGTGCCTGTTCTTAAGATGTGTATGCTGTTTCCCTGTGCCGAGATGGCTCCCCTTTTTACCCTGACTCACATGCACCTGGCAAAACTGGCAGATTGCAACTAACTCATCATTTGCATATTGCAAAAAAAAAATCCCAAACAAGGGATTGTGATGCTCTAGTTTTAAAATGGCCCCCTGATGCTGCTTATGGGACTCTGGATTTTTAAACCATGAAGTGGGGGGGGTGCTACATGATTTTTCAGGCAGGACACACTTGGACTGCAGCTGACCACCACGACTACCTCTCATTATTACTGGGTCATCATCATCAATTCAAACTGGTAAATCACAACTTTTTACGGGGGATGCAAACAGACCCAGACACAGCCACCTTGAATTTATTTTTCTCTGGTTCCCAACAGGAGTCACTGACATCATCATCATTGTCATCCACATCATGCATATCTTCTGCTTGGATGCTGGCATGTGGACTGCATGTTGCAACCACAGCAACATCATCATCATCAGCACCACCATCACCCAAAATCTTTTCACCACACTGTGAATCACTGCATGGCAAATGCGTGACCTGAACTGCAGTGGAAGAAATGTGACATTGTGTGCTATTGTTGACTTAATGATCAGAATCCTCATGTTCAGTTACTGGGATGTTACTAGGGAGTATGCCATTATCTACACTGTCACTGCTTCACACTCCACTATATTTTTGGACACGGTAAACTGGTCAGAAGTGGAACTTAAGGCAGCAGTACTTATACCACCACCAGCAACTGCACTAACACCTATGACGTGAGGTACTTTGCTTTGCGCTGTGGAGCACTCCGCAAATCTGCCGTCACTCTGTGAATCGCTCCGTGGAGTGAATTGAGGCCACTTTGCCCACCTCTAATTTTATGTTCATAAAAAATTACTTTTAATTGAACAACAAGGCTTAATCTGAATTTTTGCTTTCAACCTAAATATACAAAATGAGAAAGCACCTTCTCCAAATGGGACAGAGGTCTTCTGGGTAGTAAAATGAAGGGTGTCCTTTCTTATGAAGGATCATTGGGACACACACAATCTCTTTTCTGTGCTTACATCTTACTAGTTGAAAAATTAGTATAAACAGGAGCCCAGTGAAAGTGCAATTTTTCATTTCAGTTTGGGCTATCCTGCATATATAAATTTAAAAAAGTAGAATTTTGTGATCTAAAAACAAAGAAACATAGAAGCTGTTGGCAGATGAGGACCACTTAGCCCTCCTAATCGGCCCAGTTAGTCCCTGCCTATACTGTCACAGCAGACCCAACCTGATATATGGCTACTCCCCTCCACCACACTTTTGTGCTTATCTCATGCATGCTTGAAGCCCACCACTGTTTTCACACTCACCACTTCTGCTATTAGACTGTTCCATGTGTCCAGCACTCTTTCAGTGAAGAAGTACTTCCTCACATCCATTCAAATCTCCTCCTTCTCCCACCCCAGCTTCATCCCATGCCTTCTTGTCCTGGTGCATCCTGTTCTCTGAAAAATACTCCCCTCTTATGTCTTGTTC
This sequence comes from Neoceratodus forsteri, assembly GCA_016271365.2. Taxonomy (NCBI): domain Eukaryota; kingdom Metazoa; phylum Chordata; order Ceratodontiformes; family Ceratodontidae; genus Neoceratodus; species Neoceratodus forsteri. The sequence goes on along the minus strand of CM057459.1, from coordinate 184,563,480 downwards.
ATTGCCATGAGGCACTTATAGGTCTGTATCATGTCCCCCCCCTCTCTTCCAGGGTATACATACTGAGGCTCCTCGGTCTCTCCTTATAGGGCTTTTGATGCAACCCTGCACCATTTTAATTGCCCTGCTGTATACAGCTTCTACCCTGTCTATAAACTGACCTTTAAAGCCCTACACGAACAGGGAACTAGCTATCTGCAAGATCTCTTGACTCCCTACTGCCCCCTCCACGCTCTCCAATCTGCTGACAAGAGATTACTAGAGATAGCCAGGGTTCACGTAAAGACATCTGGCACCTGTTCTTTTTCCTTTGTGGCCCCTACCCTTTAGAATTTTCTACCTCATTGGTTGAGAGAATGCCTGACTGTCCAGAGCTATAAACTGGATTTTAAGACGTATTTATTCAATATGGCCTTCCCAGATTATTTTAATTAATTTACACTATCTGTATATTTATTATTTATATGTTTTATTGTATTTTACCTGTAAAGCGCCTTGGTTTTAGAAAGGCGCTATATAAATAAAGATTTGCTTCCTTGCTGTTATGTCCTTCCAGAGATGTGACCTCCAGAAATGGACTCAGTACTCTGGGTGGAGTGTCACCAATGATCAATACAGTGGCAATATCACTTTTCTCCTTCTGCTGGGGAGATTAATCTCCCTATGTATCCCAGCATCCAACTGGTCCTGCCTACTGCCTTGTCACACTGTCTCAACACCTTGAAGACTTCAGATATGGTAACCCCAGGGTCTCTTTCCTGCTTTTTGACCATTAATACACCCCATTTTACACACCACCCCTGGTTTTCTGTGCCCTAGGTACATGATTTTGCACTTTTGCATACTGAAACCAAGCTGCCATACCCTCAACCATTCCTCGAGTTTTCCCAGGTCTCTACTCATTCTCTCCTCACCCTCTGGGGTGTCAACCCTATTGCAGATTTTGAATATCATCTGCAAAGAGGCATACATTCTCTTCCAGCTCTTCTGCAAGGAAGACACTGAAGAGGACTGGTCCCAGCACTGAGCCCTGAGGTACTGCATTGGTCACTTTCCTCTCATTAGAGTGAGTGCCATATACCACCACCCTTAGTCACCTATACATCAACCAGTTCTTGGCCCAGTTTACCACCTTGGGTCCCACCCCTAGACTACCCAGTTTCCTTATAAACCTCTTATGTCAAACAGTGTTGAAAGACTTGCTGAAGTCTAAGGAGGCCACATTAACTGTTCCACCCTGATCTATTTCCCTGGTTACCCAATAAAAGAAATTGATGAGGTTCTTCTGACATGACCTCCCGCTCATGAATCTGTGCTGCCTCAGGTGTTGTAACCTGCTGGATTCAAGATACTCTACTGGCCTTTCCTTTAATAGTGTTGCCCTTCCTCTCCTCTGATATTAGTAGTAGTAAATCATTTTTTATTCACAATGAATAAAAGGATACATTCAATTGAGCAAAGCTCATTTTCAATGAAGTTCCAGATATTAGACTGATGGGCCTATAGTTGCCAGCTTCCTCCCTGCTGATGCTCTTATAACATGGGACTCCATCTGCCCTCCTCCAGTCCTCTGGAGCCACTCCAGTTTCCAGTGAGTTCTTGAGTGGGGCTATGAGAGGTGCAGCCAGTACTTCCCTGAGATCCCTCAGCACCCTTGGATATATCCCATCCAGTCCCATAGCCTTGTCCACTTTCAGATTTGCAAGTCCTCTCAGGACTCTTTCCTCTGTGAATGGACCTGTGTCCACCTCACTACCCCTAGCTTTCCTGCTGCTTCTATTTAGTCTGCCTCCCTCCCTCTCCCTGTCTCTCTCCATTGTGAAGAGTGAGAAGAAGTACTTGTTCAGGATATCTGTTTTTTCTGGTCCTCCTCTGTGCAATCTCTCCCTGCCCTTCTTATCCTCACAATCTCTCCCCATGATTTCCTCTTTTCTCCGATGTATCTGAAGAAGGTCTTGTCCCCATTTTCTGCCCCTTTAGCTGTAATTTTCTCTGTTTGCACCTTGGTGCCCCTCACTGTCTTTCCTGCTTCCCTTTGCTTTAACTGGTACACCTTCCTATCCTCTTTCTTCTGCATCTCTTTGTATCTCCTGAATGACACCTGTTTAGCCTTCAATTTCACAGCCACTTCAAGCAAGAACCATAGTGGTATCCCCCCCCCAATTTTGCTCACTTCCTTCATGCAGAGATTTGTTGCCTTCACTACGCCTTCCCTTAATTTACCCCACTGCTCCTCCACTTCATCCTGGCAATCCCCCTCCCCCTGCATAGATACATAGATACATAGACAGTGTTGGCAGATAAGAGCCTATGGCCCACCCAGTCTGCCCATTTGAGCTTGTAAGTTCAGTTTATGTTTTCCTAGAAGTCTGTTGCCCCTTAACCCTGACCTCCAGAATTCCTTTATGTCTATCCCATGCATTCTTAAATCCCATGATTGTTTCAGCCCCCACCACTTCCTCTGGCAGGGTGTTCCACTTGTCCACCACCTGTTCTGTGAAGAAATTCTTCCTCACATTTCCTCTGAATCGTCCTTCCTCCAACTTCATCCCATGCCCTCTAGTCCTGGAACATCTTTTCACTTAAAATAGTGTATTGCTGCACCTGTTCCTCCTGTAAGATACTTGTATGTCTCTATCATATCCCCTCTCCCTCCTCTCCTCCAGGGAGTACATGTTCAGTTCCTTCAACCTGTCCTCATAGGACTGTGATGCAATCCATGCACCATCGTTGTTGCCCTCCTCTGAACCTTCTCTACCCTGTCTATGTCCTTACGTAGGTAAGGTCTCCAGAACTGTACAGTGTACTCCAGGTGGGGCCTCACTAGTGTCTTATATAGTGGAATTATGACCTCCCTTTTCCTGTTGATGATGCCCCTGCCTATGCATCCCAGCATCCTATTTGCTTTACCTGTTGCCTTGTCACACTGTTTCCTTACCTGAGGTCATCAGAGATGATAACCAAGATCCCTTTCCTGCTTGGTGCATGCTATATCCTCACCCCAACTGATCTATTGTGCCAGGGTTTTGTGCCCCATATGCATTATCTTGCACTTCTTTGCATTGAATTTCAACTGCCAAACCCTGACCATTCTTCAAGTTTCTGCAGGTCCTTCTCATTCTGTCCACACCCTCTGGTGAGTCTACTCTGTTACAGAGTTTTGTGTCATCAGCAAACAGTGAAATTCTGCTTTCTAGGTCCTGCGCAATGTCACTGATGAAGATGTTGAATAGAACCGGTCCCAGCACTGATCCCTGTGGTACCCCACTGGTCACTCTTCCCTCTGTGGAGTGACAGCCATTTACCACCACCCTCTGTGTCCTGCCACCCAGCCAGTTACCTACCCACCACACTACTGTCCTGCCCACACCCATATTCCCCAGTTTGTGTAATAGGTCTCTATGTGGTACAGTGTCAAAGGCCTTGCTGAAGTCCAGATAGGCCATGTCCACTGCCCTCCCCTGATCCACATCCCTAGTCACCCAGTCAAAAATATCAACGAGGTTGGTCTGACATGACTCCCCTGGTGAAACCATGCTGCCTTGGGTCCTGTAGTCCATTAATAACCAGATGTTCCACCAATCTCTCCTTCAGTAGTGCTTTCATGATCTTCCCCACTACCGAGGTGAGGCTGACTGGTCTGTAGTTCCCCGCTTCCTCTTTGTTCCCACTTTTGTATAAGGAGACTACATCTGCTGTCCTCCAGTATTTGGGTACCTCCCCTGTTTCCAGTGATCGGCTAAACAGTATAGCTAGAGGTTCAGCCACCACCTCTCTTAGTTCTTTAAGGACCCTGGGGTGCACCCCATCTGGCCCCATTGCTTTATCAACTCTTAGTACTTCCAGTTCCTTCAGGACCCTTTCTCATGTAAAGGGACTTGTGTCCATTTCTCACCCCTTGTACTCCCTTCAGACCCATTACCCTCCTCTTCCTCAGTAAAGACTGAGAAGAAATACCTGTTCAATATGTCAGCTTTACTGTTGTCATCCCCCCCTTCAGTCTCACTATCGCTCCCATTGCCTTTCTTTTTTCACTTATGTACCTGTAAAATGTTTTGTCCCCTCTACCCTTTGATTTTGCAATGTGTTCTTCTGTCTGAGCTTTGGCTTCCCTTACTGACCTCCCTGCCTCCCTTTGCTTCTCCTGGTACTTCTCCCTATCCCCTTCCGCCTGTGTCTTTTTGTATTGCCTGAATGCAATCTTTTTGGCTTTCACTTTCTTTGCTACCTCTTTGGAAAACCATAATGGTCTCTTACTTTTCCTCTTGCTAACCTGCTTAATGCATAATTCTGTTGCTCTTGTAATCCCCATTTTAAAAACTGCCCACTGTTCCTCAACCCCTGATTCCTGCCCCATTCCCCTTAATGCCTCTTTCAAGTATCTCCCCATTTTCCCAAAGTCTGGCCCCCTAAAATCTAGGATACGTGTTTTTGTGTGGTTTGGTTCTGCTCTTTCTGTGACTTCAAACCACAATTACTGGTGGTCACTGTTTCCCAGGTGCTCCACCACTGTTACCCCATCACACTGTCCCTGTTTGTGAGCACAAGGTCCAGTATTGCCTTCTGCTGAGTTGGTTCCATGACCAGTTGCTTGAGGAAGGCACCCTGAAGGGAGTCCAGGATAAATCTGCTCCTAGTTGATGCTGGTGCTGCTGCTGGGATGCTCCAGTCCACGTCTGGAATATTGAAGTCTCCAACCAGTACTACCTCACCCTTGTCTGCCATCCTTTGGATGGCTAGCATCAGCTCCCTATCTGTTTCTTCCTCCAGGGCTGGTCTATAGACCACACCTGTGAGGATGGCTGGCCCCATTTTCCTTTCCAGCTTAACCCACAGTATCTCTCCCCCATTTTGTTCCTCCTGGATCTCTGTGGCCCGGTAGCACGTCATTTCAGCACAAACACTCAATCGCAAACATTACACCGCATAAATCTCAACGTAAAACATTACCACTAATGACACACTACAGTGCACATCAAATACAGCGCATTTTATTTCACTGGCAGGAACCCTATAATGCAATAGCCCAAAGTTTCCTACCAGTAAGATCCTCAGACTATACAACTGAAAACTATACAACAGGCATGTGTCAGGTAGTTCTAGCCCGTGGCATCAACAGAAAGCTGCAAGTGGTGTCAGCAGAGAGATGGGGGTTCTGTGCTGCTGCCGATTGGAATTTATCGTGATTACTTAAAGCTTGCATTCTGCTCTATCCTTTAAAGAGTATACAAATTTTCGAGTAAAGCAGCAAACTGGATTAGAGTGGAGCCTTTTTGACGTCAAGTGCTGGAGTCAATTTCTCTTTGGGGGTTCTGTGCTGCCGATTGAGAATTCATCGTGATTACTTAAAGCTTGCATTCTGCTCTGTCCTTTAAAGAGTATATAAATTTTTGAGTAAAGCAGCAAACTGGGTTAGAGTGGAGCCTTTTTGACGTCAAGTACTGGAGTCAAATTTCTCTTTGGGGGTTCTGTGCTGCTGATTGGGAATTCATCATGATTACTTAAAGCTTGCATTCTGCTCTGTCCTTTAAAGAGTATGTAAATTTTCGAGTAAAGCAGCAAACTGGGTTAGAGTGGAACTTATTTGACCTCAAGTACTGGAGTCAAATTTCTCTTTAGGATCATCTTATTCTGATTAGAGATGCTCAGATGGTTCACTAGTCATTCCATTACCTCTACTGTCAAGCGCTGTACTCAGTACTCAGTAGCCAGGTAAAAAACTCAAAAGCAATAATCCTTGGCAGGGTGTGTGGTAATCGTGGCATCAGCAAGCTGCAGGAGCTGACTGGCAATCCCTATTTAGATTGCTATCACTGCGTGTTGCGCTGCACTGTCAAGTGCTGTAAACATTAAATGCTAAGAATGCACACGCTGAAATATCCGAGTGGTAATTGACCACGATGAAATGTTTGCACGCAGTTGGCATGGAACCCTGTGGCCCTTATGTCATTTTTCACATACAGTGCCACTCCTCCTCCCTTCCTGCCTGCTCTGTCTCTTCTGAATATGTTGTAGCCAGGTATGGCCATCTCCCAGTCATGGTTATCATTACACCAGGTTTCAGTGATGGACTACAATGTCTAGGTCTGACTGCACCATGACAGCCTCCAGATCTTCCATCTTGTTGCTAAGGCTCCTGGCATTTGCACACATGGCTTTTCATGATTTTACCTCCTAGACTGTTTCACTGTTCTACTCCAGCCCTTCCTTGGTTGTCCTTTATCCCTGGTTCTCCTTGCTGTCTGCCCTTCTGCTGAATTTTGCCCTTTTCTGCCTATCCACCTCTTGGGCACTAATCTCCATCTTTCACACTGCTTTGTAGAGATAGCCACTCCTCTGGTTCACTGGTTCCACTGCTAGCTGTGGGGGTGAGCAAGTAGGTACCCTCCTTGCTGGCCTGCCACCCCTTTGCTAGTTTAAATGCTTGTCAATGTAGCATTTAAACTTATCATTGAGTCTTGATTCCCTCCAGGATGGATGCAGGCCGTCCAGGCTTGAACAAACCTCCATCCCTCCAGGTGGGTCCCAGTAACCAATGAATCCAAACCCTTCCTCACAGCACCAGTTCTTCAACCATGAGTTAAAGTTCCTGGTGCATGCACCCTATGCTCTCCCTTGCCTCTCGTGAGGTAGTACTTCTGAGAAAGTGACAGAAGTAGCTACTGCTTGAGACCCTCCCCAATTTCCTAAACTCTTCCTGAACTTCCTTTGGCTCCCCATTTGCCAGGTCATTAGTACCTAGGTGGATAATGACATCCAGCTCACCCTCCTGTCTTGCCTTCCCAGTGATCCCCAGGATCTTCCTGCCATCCCTCCATGCTGTGGCACCTGAGGCACCTCACCTCCTGTCCTCCCCTCCTGTGTTCCTAGCTGGATCCCTCTTATGATGGAGTCCCCCACCAGGATTCACTTCCTCCTCCTCTGGGGTCCCTGCTTTCCCCGCTGAGGTCACCTCTTTGGCTAACCTCCACATCCTTTCCTTCCACTTCTCTGGGTACCTCTATTTGGTTGTTCCCATTTGCCAGTGTGGCATATGAGTTCTTGAGTGGAATAGGATCTGGGAAGTGCCTCTGCCTGACTGCTCTAACCCACCCTGAGCCCACTGTCATCCAAGTGCTCCTTGTTCTCGCATCCTTTGAGGCAGTTGCATTGGACTGGGTGGTCTCTGGATAGGGGTGATGGTACTCCTGACCCAGTTTACTTCCGCTCTGAGTCTGGCTACCTCATCCCGCAGTCCAGAGAGATGCATGCAGATAGGGCAGCACCTCAGTGTCCAGAAGGTCTGCCTGAATATGGCTGCCCCACAGCCACTGCACTGCACCACTCCCCACATTATACTGCAGTTATACTGCTATTCCACTACTTGTCTGCTACTGAAGCTCTCCTAGTTCCCTTGTTATTAATTTACTGTCCTAAAAATCCTGCCACTGATCCTCAGATACTTTTCTTTTGAAAAAAGAAAATAAACCAATAAATAAATAAATGAGTCAAAACACTTATCGTGCTGAGGGTGGGCTTCTTCCCCCTTATGCCCCTCCTACTCCACACCCCTTACTATACCTGTGTTTAGCTCCTGTCAATCAGATTTAACAGGGCATATAATTAAGAGTTGGGGGAAGGGGGGGGTGAAAATTTGCAGCAATTAAAGACAGCAAAGAAATACACCACCACTATGTTTTAAATTTTCAACAGCCCCAAAACAATTCTAAGTAAAGACAACAAAGAAAGTACAGTGTCACTAAAAGCCCACAATCTAAGTTTAAAAGAAAAATAGCAATTGCCAGTTACTGTAAAGCACTGAATTGAATATGTTTCCTTCCCTTTCTGGCTTCTTCTGAGAAAATAAAACTCACTTGCTACCTAGTACATGCCTGGGATGTGCCACTAGGTTGCCTCTAAGGTATTCACTCATTTTTTTTTTTAAATATGACCTCCTGAGGTGCAGGACCCTTGTCTTTGTGTGGTTTGACTCTGCTGCCATCTCTGTGTTAAACCACGCTCTATGGTGATCACTGGTGCTGTGGTGACATCCCAGCTGATGTCTGCAATGCTGTTTCTGTTTGTGAGCACCAGGTCCAGTATTGCCCTGTCTCAAGTGGGCTCTTTGATTAATTGCCTGAGAAATGACCCCTGCAGGGAATCTAGGATGGCCCTGCTTCCAGCCGAGGCTGTGGCTGGGAGGTTCCATCACAAACAGCACAATCCCTTCACCCTTCCTCCTCTCCCTATCCCTTCTGAACTGAGTGTAGCCTGGTATTGGCACGTCCCAGTCATGCTTCTCAGTGTTGCATGATGTGATTTAAAGATGTTTACATTAACTAAACAAAAGTAAAAATGTGCCAGTTATGAATAAGAGGAAAAAATTAAGAGGTTTCATTTTTTTCTTTTGAAACAAATGTCACAAAACAGATGGAAAATTAAAATGTGTGAACATGTACTAAGCTGGGTTAGTTTCATGAAGGTGTTGTCTTCTGGAGTAAATGTAGTCAGACTGTGAGAAACCTGTGGGTGTGTCACCAGGAACTCATTGTAGGTAAAACTCCTCCAGAAGTCACATACAAATGTCACCACTGAATACTAGTACTTTTAACTTTCTCCCATACCCCTTTACACAATGAGGGCTCTACTAAGCAATACTACAGGAGAGTGTCTGTGGTATGTCATTTATTTGTAATTTTGTTATCAGGTCAGCCCACTGGGAACAGCATCCTTTTTTAGGTGCAACATGAGAGTAACAAACATTAAAACAATAGAACAAATGTAACGTAGATACCGTCATACAAAAAAATCACATTTGTGTTGTTCCCATAAATATTTGTTAAATCTTATCTTAAAGATAATATGAATTTGCAACTGTCTCAGATGGAGTTGTATAGTCCATTGTTGTGTAATGTATTTGTATTGTTTTTTGTTTGTTTTACCAGGCTTCATTGAGCAATGCTAATTTACAAGGAGGTGATGGTTAGGACAGCAAAACAAGAAAATCAAAAATTCACGGTGGTGCATATACAGAATACGGTGTAGGTAATACAGTATAGGTGATGTATGAAACACAGAGGAGTCAGAATATATATGATTCAGAAAGGCAGAGTACAATTCAAAATAAAATAGTAATATGTAAACTCTGATAGAAGGTGGTACATGCAGATTTTATGAGACGAATAGCATAACAATACATTAAATCAGGGAAGTGAGGAAAATAGGACATGGTGGGTATATACAAGGTGCAATTTTGTGGTCTTTCAGGAGTGTCACAAATGATCATACTCCTGAAACAGACTGGAGTCTCCTGCCATGAAAATCTTAAGTTCTCAAAATATGCACAACAGAAGTCAGTGCACATCCATTACAGGATTAAAGTCAGAGATCAAGTAGAGTCTGTGGGGATACTGTAAGTAAGGAACACTGGGCAGACTGGGTGGACCAAGCGGTCCTTATCTGCTGGCAAATTCTATGTTTATGTTTAAAGGCAACAATAGAAGCAAAAACTTTGCAGAAGATGAAATATTCATTGCAGCCAAAATCAGATGAGAGTGAGGTATGTAGTACCCCAGCACTTTGCCTCAGGACAGGCTTTATCAGGGGGTAGTTGAGTGGGCAGGGACCTCCTTTAAGTTTGCTCGTATGTTTATACAACATACTTATTTATTCCTGCTTATGATGCAGGAAGATGGACATAATAGATCTAACAGTGGTACAGGCAAAGCTGGAAAGTAAAATATGTTAGCCAGAGCCCTTTGGTGCCACTCTGCTGCCCCCTACCAGTGTTGTAGACATGCCCATATGTGTTACCCAAACCCCTTATACGCACATATTGTACATCAGGAACTACATTATAAGAAGACAAAATACAGCAGTGCTTAGTTTTATGCATTAAACATTATGTTTTATTCAAACAGACAACAACAGTCATACTGTAACACCAAAATGGGTGGATCTGAGACAGCAGGAGTAACCAAAATCAGTGGTCAGGGCCCAGAATGCATCCACCTCTCCATTCAACTTGTAAGCTGTGGCTTACTTGGCATGTGTGTTCCTCCGCCATTGGGACCTCGAGCTCCTGCTGACCTTATATTACTATAAAATATACAATTTGATGGCAGATAAGGGCCACTTGGCCCATCCAGTCTGCCCAATTCTCCCTATCTACACTATTACATCAGACCAAGCTTGATCTACAGCTCTTTCTCCCTCACCCATTCCTTTCCACTATGATTCCCTTGTACTTATCCCATGCATTCTTGATCCCCACCACTGTTTTTTCCCCCACCACCTCCACTGGAAGGCTGTTCCAGGAATCCACCACTCTTTCTGTGAAGAAGTACTTCCTCACATCTTTCCTGAATCTACCCCCTTCAGCTTCATAGCATGTCCTCTTGTTCCTGAGCACCTTTTCTTCTGAAAAATACTCCTCTCCTGTACCTTATGTATACCCATGAGGTATTTGAAAGTCTCTATCATATTCCCACTCTCCCTACTCTGTTCCAGGGTGTACATACTGAGGTCCTTTAGTCTCTCCTCATAGGAATTTTGATGCAAACTCTGCACCAATTTAGTTGTCTTCCATTGGACTGCCTCCACTCTATGTCCTTCTGGAGATGTGGTCTTCAGAACTGGACACAATACTCTAGGTGGGGTCTTACCAGCGATCTATATGAAAGCAACACCACCTCCCTCTTTCTGTTGGCAATTCCCCTTCCAAAGCAGCACAACATCCCACTTGCACTCCCTGCTGCCTTGTTGCACTGCCTGGCCATCATTAGGTCATCTGATATGATTACTCCCATGTCTCTTTCCTGCTTGGTAGTTGTCTGTACCACTCCACCCATTTTGTAATCCACCCCTGTGTTTCTGTGCCCTAAGTGCATTATTCTGCACTTTTTTGCATTGAATCCCAGCTGCCATACCCTTGACCACTCCTCTAGTTTTCTCAGGTCTCTGTTCATCCATTCACCCCCCCCCCCCGAGCGTCCACCCTATTTCAGATTTTGGTGTCATCCATAAAGAGGGAAACTTTCCCTTCTAGCTCCTCTGCAATGTTACTTATAAAGATATTAAAAAGGACCGGTCCCAGCATTGATTCCTGAAGCATCCACTGGTCACCCTCCCTTCCGTGGAGTAAACTCTGTTTACCACCACCCTCTGTCACCTATCTCCAAGCCAATGTCTTACCCAGTTTACTATCTTTAGACCCACTCCTAAGCTACCCAGCTTGCTTACTAGTCTTCTATGTAGAACAGTGTCAAACATCTTACTGAAATCTAGGTAGACCATGTCCATGGCTGCACCCTGATCTAGTTCCTTGGTCACTAAGTCAAAGAAATCTATCAGATTTGCTTGACATGACCTCCCCCTTGTGAAACCACACTGCCCTGGGTCTTGTAACCCACTGGATTCAAGATATTCCATAATCCTTTCCTTCAGCAGTGATGCCATTAACTTTCCTACCACTGATGTCAGGCTGACTGGCCTCTAATTGTCAGCCTTCTTCCTGCAACCATTTTTGTGTAGTGGGACTACATCTGCCCTTCTCCAGTCCTATGAAACCACTCCTGCTTCCAGTGAGCTGTTAAAGAGAACTGTCAGAGGTATAGCCGGTATTTCCATGAGCTCCCTCAATATCCTTGGATGCACCCCATCTGGCCCCATTGCTTTGTCCATCTTCAGATCATCAAGTCCCTTCAGGACTCTCCCCTCCAAAAAAGGACTAGTGTCCACCTCCCTCCCTCCAAAGCTTTTGTTACTTTTTGTGCCCCCCCTTTTCCTTCCTCTGTTAACACTGAACAAAAGCATTTTTTCAGGATGTCTGCCTTTTCCTGGGCCCCCACTGCATAGTCCCCCCCTTCCCTTTTCAACCTAACAGTCCCACTCCTGGTCTTCCTCTTTTCACTTACATATTTAAAAAATGTCTTGTCCCCTTTCTTTACCTCCTGGGTTATTCTCTCTTCAGCTTACGCCTATGTACGCATTACTGCTTTCCTTGCTTCCCTCTGTGTCCTCAAATACACCTCCCTATCCTCCTCCTTCTGAGTCTTCTTATACCTTCTGAATGCTACCCTTTTAGCCTTTACCTTTTCAGACACCTCATTCGAGAACCATGGCAGTCTCTTTTTCCTCTTGCTTTTGCTCACTTGTTTGATGCAGAGGTTTGTTACCTTTACTATGCTCCCTTTTAGCTTCGCCCACTGTTCCTTCACCCCACCCAGGTCACCCACCCCTGCTAGGTCATCCTGAGGCATTCACCCATCTTTTTAAAATCTGCCCTCCTGAAGTCCAGGACCCTCATCCTTGTGTGGTTCGATTCTGTAGCTGTCCCAGGCCCAGGCTATGTCCCAGTCATGGTTTTCAGAGTACCATGACTCAGTAATGGCCACAATATCCAGGTTGGCCTCTGCCGTGATAGCCTCTTAGTCTGGAATCTTATTTCCTAGACTTGTAGCATTCATACACATGGCCTTCCAGATTTTGATTCCACTCTGCTTGTTTCCCCTCTTTTTTCCTTTTTGCCCTCCCTCCTTCCCACCTCTATTTTTAATGCTCCTGTTCCTTTGCCTCTTTATCTCTACCACCTTGCTCCCTTTATTAATTTGCATCCTGGAGGATTCCTCTCCCCTCGGGTTCTCCTTACTCTCTACTTCAGCCTGTGGTGGAAGGCAGTTTCTGACTCCTTGATTCCTTCTGCCACCCCCTTGGCTAGTTTAAATGTTCATCAAAGTAACATTTAAACCATCCACTGAGGAATGTGGTTCCCCTCCTGGATGGATGCAATCAATCACCCCTGTACAGGCCCTTATCCTACCAGGTGGCTGAGTCCCCAATGTAGCTGAACCCCTCCTCTCTGCACCATTCCTTTAGTCATGAGTTGAAGCTCCTGGTGCAGTTCCCTCTCCTGTCTCCTATCATAGACAGGCAGCACCTCAGCGAAAGTCACTGAGTGATCTACCTATCTAAGACCCCTTCCTAGCTCCCTAAACTCCCCCTGCACTATCCCAGCCCCTTCCCTAACCAGGTCACTCATCCCAAGGTGGACAATGACATCCCGTTCTCCCTACTGTCCTACTGCTCTAGCTGCCCTACTATGTTATTATCAGTAAAACTCAGTCACAAAATTCCCAAAGATTCAAATTTCAGGACCCTCTGTTGTTTTATTACTGTAGACATTTCCATTAACACTGGATCTTTTCCTTTTAAACTTCATTTATTTGGATTTTTTTTAACCACCACAAAATCATAATAGAATGCTTATGACTTAACTTTGCAATGGCTTCATAATTGTGTTACACTAGTCCTTTTTCAGAGTAGAGAGTCCTGAGGTCACTCACTGATCTGAAAGTGGACAAAGCAATGGAGCCAGATGGGGTGCATCCAAGGGTGTTGAAAAAGTTCACGGAGGTACTAACTGCACCTCTGATAGTCCTATTTAACAGATCACCAGACACCAGAGTGGTTCTGGAGAACTGATTGAGGGTAGGTGTAGTCCCATTTCATAAAAATGGTAGCATGGAAGAGGCTGGAAATTATAGGCCAGTCAGCCTGACATTGGTGATGGGAAAGTTAATGGAAACACTGCTGAAAGAAAGGAATGTGAACTATCTTGAATCCAACAAGTTACAGGACTTGAGGCAGCATGGACTCACAGGGGGAGGTCGTGCCAAATGAATCTGATAGATTTATTGGATGAGGTGACCAAAGAATTAGATCAGGAAGGAGCGGTGGACATGGCCTACCTGGATTTCAGTAAGGCTTTTGAAACCATTCCACATAGGAGACTAGTGAGCAAGCTAGGCAGCTTAGGTAAAAAGGTGGTAAACTGGGTAAGAAACTGGTTAAGGGACAGGCAACTGAGAGTGGTGGTAAATGGAGTTTGCACCAAGGAAGGAAAGAAGGGTGGCCACCAGGGTTCTTCAGGGATCAGTGCTTGGACTGGTCCTCTTTAATATCTTTATAAATAACATTGCAGAGGAGCCAGAAGGGAAGTTTTACCTCATTGTGGAGTACATCAAGATCTAAAACAGGGTGGACACCCCAGTGAGTGGAAATGATGAGCAGAGACCTGAGAAAAATTAAGTGCTGTAATATAGAGGAGAGGTCAAGGGTATGGCAGCTGGGTTTCAATGTAAAAAGTGCAAAATAATGCACACGGGGCACAGAAATCCAGGGGCAGAGTACAAAATGGGTGGAATGGTATTGATGAGAACCAAGCAGGAAAGAGATCTAGGAGTAATCATATTGGATGGCCTAAATGTGGCCAGGCAGTGCGACAAGGCAGTCGGGAAGGCTAGTGGGATGCTGGGGTGCACAGGAAGGGGTATCACCAGCAGAAAGAGAGAAGTGTTGTTGCCTCTGTATAGATCATTGGTAAGACCCCACCATGAGTACTGTGTCCTGTTCTGGAGACCACATCTCCAAAAGGACATAGAGTGGATACAGTCTAGAAGAGGGCAACTAAAATGGTGCTGGGTCTGCATCAAAAGCCCTATAAGGAGAGACTAAAGGACCTCAACAAGTACACCCTGGAAGAGAGGTGTGGGGGGATATAATAGAGACCATTAAATACCTCACTTGGCTAAATAAGGTACAGGAGGGAAGTATCTTTCAGAAGAAAAATCGCTCAAGAACAAGGGGAAAGTTCAGGAAAGATGTGAGGAAATACTTCTTCACAGAAAGAGTGGTGGATTCCTGGAACAGTCTTCCAGTGGAGGTGGCGGGGGTGAAAATAGTGGTGGGTTTCAAGAATGCATGGGATAGGCACAAGGGAATCATAATGCAAAGAAAAGGGAGAAGGGAGAAAGAACTGTAGATCAAGTAGGGTCTGTGGTGAGAATGTAGGTATGGAAAAATGGGCAGACTTGGTGGGCCAAGCAGCACTTATCTGCTGTCAGATGCTATGTTTTTATGTTTCCACATTTCTATTACTACAAAAATACAAGTCAGAGTAGGAGTTATGTAGTCTGCCTTAGTAAGAGGGGCAACTGCTTTACCCCAAAGCCCAGTCTTGGGCCACTTTTGTTTCCTTTGTCAGTAAGCTACTCAACGTCTGCCTTGATACAGAGGTCATTATGCTAGCAGATGATACAGTCAAATCAATCAATCAAGTTTTATTTGTTATAGTGAACTTCTCATTTTGATTCAGTACACTTTACAGTAAAACAAAATTTAAATATCAGTAAAAACAAAAAGTACAACTTCACATAAACAAATCCAGTTAAGAATCTATAAAAGCTTAGTCAAAAAAAAAAGACTTCAGCCCCCTTTGAAAGATTTCAGTAGATACACTATCCTGCAGTGAATGAGGGAGGGAGTTTCAAAACACTGGAGCTGCAAATGAAAATGGCGCATGCCCCTGAAGATTTTAGATGAATTCTTAGGAACCTGAAATAAACCCTCATCACTGGAGCGTAGGGGATGAATGAGGCTGTAAGGAATCAGGAGGTCTTGCAGGTTACTGGGCCCCTGGCCATGCAGGGCTTTTTAGGTTAGCAAACTGACCTTGAAGCAATTCACCACCTAACTGGCAGCCAGTGCAGGCAGCGCAAGACAGGTGTAATGTGACACAATCTTGGTAGACTGGTCAACAGCCTGGACACAGCATTCTGCACCAGCTGCAAGCAGTGCAGATCCACCCCCACCAGCCCCAGATAAAGGGCATTACAGTAGTCCAAACGCATGCACCAATGCTGGTAGATCTGCTGGGGCAATCAGGTGTTTCACTCTGGCAATGTTTCTAAAATGATAGAAAGAAGTCTTGACCATGGCCGACACCTGAGATTTCAGTGTCAGCAAGCAGTCAAGAGTCACGCCAAGGTTCCTCATCCAATCAGAGGTAAGCAATTGGGAGTCCCCGAGCCTTAGCCCTGAGACTCAACCAGATTGCTCTCCCATCCCCAGTGACCAGGTGCCAGCATTAGAACCTCTGTTTTATGTGGATTCAACTTCAACCAGTTCACCCTTATCCAGTCCTGAATTTCATCCAGGCAGTTGTTGAGCACTGAAAGCGACCCTTGCTGCTCAGGAGCAAAGGACATGTAGAGCTGAGTATCCTCTGCATAGCAGTGAAAACTCCACCCATGCTACCTTATAATGTCCCCTAGTGGCAGCATGTACACAGCGAACAACATGGGGGACAAAATAGAGCCCTGCTGGACCCCTCAAGGCAAAGGCACGGGGACTGAGGAATATATCCGAGACACCACATGTTGGGATTTACTTGTGAGGTTAAGATGTAAACTAGCCGTGGACTGTTCCCACTACCCCACAACATACCCGCAGATGCCCCAATAGCACCCCATGGTCCCCGGTGTCAAATGCTGCTGAGAGATCAAGGAGGATAAGGATGGAACATCTCCTTCAATCTCTCGCCACCAGGAGATCATTAAGCACCCGAACCAGGGCAGTCTCAGTGCTATGCCTTTTCCTGAAACTGGACTGGAGAGGCTCATGTATGTCATGTGCTGTTAAATTGGTCTCCAGTTAAGTGGCCACCGCCTTCTCAATAACCTTCCCCACAAAGGGAAGGTTAGAGACTGGCCTGTAGTTTGCCAGACAGTCCGCATCCAATGATGGTTTCTTTAGGAGGGGCCTAATGACCACCTCCTTCAGGAGCTTGGGAAAAAAAATTGACATCAAAGAACATTGGACTATCTTGGCTAGGAGCATGCCGATGACCTCAATGCACCCCACAAGGAGGCGCGTTGGTCCCGGGTCCAAACTACAGTAAGTAGGCCACATCTCCTGGATGACCCTCATGACATCTACTACTGCTACCTGGTCGAAGTCAGACCAGACAGACTGAGTGCCTGTGACTCAACGATCGTCACTGTGATGCCCACTAGAGAACACCGACCAGGTCTCCGATCTGATAGAGGCAATCTTCTCAGCAAAAAACAGAGTGAACTCTTCACATCTTGCTTGTGATAAGGCTCCCCCAGACTGCAAGCAAGCTGGATTACACAGCCTGTCAACAGTGTGGAAGAGCTGAGCCGTTCTGTTTCTTGCTGCCACAGTCTTCCTGGACAGGAACACTGCCTTCTTACAGGAGATTGCAGACTGATAGTCCCTATAATGGGTCATCAATAGAGGCTTGCCCTCCACCAGATCGGACCTCCACTAACATCTCTCCAACCTTCAACCCTTCATCCTTATCTCCCTAAGAGTCCGATCATACCAATGGGACTCATGGTGTGAGGTGAAGGGTTGAACACAGACAGGTGCTAGAGTCGAGGGTCTCAGTGATGACCCTATTATAGGCCAACACTAGTTCCCCTGGCTCCTTGAAAGCCTCCATTAGACCTAATAGGTCCAGCACTGTCATCAGACACTGAGGGGTCAAACCCCTTAAAGGATTTTACTGGGCCATTTCCGCAGGTGAGGGTCTATTTGGGGAGGCCTTGAACAGGAACCTCACAGTATGGTGGTCCAACCATATAACTGATTCCACCATGAGGCTGAAGACCTCCATTCCCAGTAGGAAGACAAGGTCTAATGAATGGCCAGATTCATGGGTGGCAGAGGTAACCACCTGTGTCAGGCACAATGAACACATTAGATGGAGGAAGTCTTGACCAAATTATGAGAGTTCATCATCAACCCAGGCATTGAAGTCACCCAGAATAATCCATCTGGGCAACTCCAACACCATATCAATGATGAAGTCCGTGACTTCCTGTAGAAATTCCATCCCATCCCCCCGAGGTCAGTAGATGAAAAGGATCCTACATCTTACACCTGCACACCCAACACATTCGAAGGATCTCATCTCTCCCACTGGGAAGGCTGTGAGGCCCATGTCCATCTTAAAACAAATGACTACACCCTCACCCCTATGACCCTTTCTCGGGCAGTGTATCACTGAGTACCCAGCCGGAACAGTGATCCACAGCATGAGCAATTCTTATAGCACACTCTAACACTGCTGTGATGTATTGCAGACTGATTCACCCCAAACAAACTTAGCTTCCATGGAAAAAAGTCCAAGTTAATGACCATCAACATAGCCATAAATTGTCACGTAACCATGAGAAAATTGCCATGAATAGCTGCAATGGGTCTCAGACTGACATAGTGAAATCCTTTAAAAACTGCACCTGTGAGTTGCCTTAGATCAACAGTTGTTTCTATTTCAGCCTGTCAACTCAGCTGTCAAAAAAGTCAGTTGGAAATTGAGATTCCTGTACAAGACGGAACACGGAACTACATTCCAGTGAGGCAAAGTGTGCTATTGCTAAACAGGTCCTTCTTACCACATTGGAATATGGGTCCCAAATGCTACAGAATGCCTGCAAAACACTGCTATTCAAATACATAGCTTTCAATAACATCTGCCATTTTGCCCAAAGCACAATGGCGAGTACTGTAGAAACAATTGTTTCTATGGTACTCGTGATCATGCTGTGGGTGGCAAGTTCTGTAGAAACAATTGTTTCTACGGTACTCATGATCATGCTGTGGGACTGCCAGACAGATGCCAGCTGAGGATGTGAGCACAGGGCTGTGCTGGTTGCTGTTGTTTGGTGAAAATTCAGTGACTGGCATGAGGGATATGTGGGGTGTGAGCTCCTTAGCAGGTCTGTGGTTGGGGGATTGCTTGTCATACTTTGGAGGGCTCACTAGACTACTAGAGAAGTACTTAAAACTATAATTGCAGCACATGAGTGATTAGAGGAGGGGAGTCTGCTAGACTGCCAGGGGAGTACATGTAGATATTATTTCACCTTATGGGTGATCAAGTGGAGGGGTATGCTAGACTACCAGAGTAAAGTTCTTGTTTTACCTTATGTATTATCGGGGGGTCCACTAAACTACCAGGAAAACATAATTTTACATCTTGGGTGAGTGGGGGGAGGGGTCCACTAGACACCAGGGATTTAAGCCTGCAATACACCCTCCTAGCATTTGGGAGTTGGGCACAGCCATAGCACTTGATATCAGCCAAGTGTTGGTGGCAGTAAACAACCCCGTGCTGGTGGCTGTTTAGTGTTGCTGAAATCTATAAATATACTGCTGCACCCTTTATACATGAGGGATTCTTCATTTGCATGGGTGCAGAGGAATGTTTTGCGCTATCGCACTGCCAGCTTAGCATTGTTCCTAGGGGCCTTCTGAATAAGGCTCCACCTGGATCGCCAACCCTATTCATGGTTGGCACGGCAGTGCCACACTAACCTTTTGAATATGGGAACTACAGTAAGTTAATACTATACTCAATAAAAAAAAAAAAAGATTTCAGCTGCTAAGTATTGCTTGATGCAGCTGCTACACTAATGCATCCACTTGTTTCACAAGACATGTGGTTATTGCAACTTACGGTTATTAACTTGAGGCTTATGGGTGGACCTGTAGCTTTATGGTAACTACAAAGGATGAAGATCAACTCCTTGTTTAAACAAAATTCTTAGTTGTATTTTATCATGCTGCCACATGACCTCAATTTCATCACAGAACCAATGCTTCATTGCTTAAACACTGTGCTTCTTTTTCAAGGTAGCGCTGTGATTATCTGCAAAATAAAACACTCTTTAAAGTTATTGTAGTATGCCCATGTATATACCTGTATTAAGTTCTATACATCGGCAACATAATCTCTACTCTTTAGTCTAAGGATAATAACTTAAAGGGACACTACAAAATCACACATGCCCCCACAATGCAAAGCATCATGGGCTGCATATGCAAATCACCACAGAATGTTATGCTGGTCCAACTTTAAGCAGAATTGCATGGTGCCGAAAGGCCTCTCACACAGTTTGCAAAGGGTGCTAACAGAAGACATAGACATGTGTTTCGTCCTGCCAGGACTCATCAGTATGCCTCGTCTGTTTGACACCCCAGTGGACTGGACCAGCTACCCCTAAGGCAGTGTGCCTGGGATATATTGTGGTGAACCCATTAAAATAAAAAAATATTTGAAAGACAAAGAACCTCTGTGCGTAAACACTGAGGCAAGGGTTACCCCAAAGGGCATTTGGCTGGGAAGCCAAGTTTCAAGAAAATACAAAATCACACATGCCCCCACAATGCAAAGCATCATGGGCTGCATATGCAAATCACCACAGAATGTTATGCTGGTCCAACTTTAAGCAGAATTGCATGGTGCCGAAAGGCCTCTCACACAGTTTGCAAAGGGTGCTAACAGAAGACATAGACACGTGTTTCGGACACTGTCAACTTGTTTTTCATCATATCATTTCTAGTTAAAAACTCACATTTTATGATTGCTTATCTTCTCTAAAATTCATTGATGTTGCTGTTTGTTTTGTCTGTCTCCTTGTTTAGCAGAACTGAAATACATGGCAATGCATATTTATAAGCAACTTTATTTTTGTTTGCAATCCTGGATCTGTTCTTACTGCATACTTCCTGAGCATTAGAAACATACCCAAATAGTGCAGCCACTCATGAGGCAGCCTTCTAAACTCCCACTGCATCACAAGTGGCTTGACTGTGTTGTGGGTGTTCCCAAGTCCAGGAAAGATGCTGTTGGAGCTGATCAAGGAATGTAAACAAAACTGTGTTTGTGTGGTAACACCAGTATGGTGGGCAGCCTATTTTTCACTTTTTCTAAGAAAAAAAGAAACAGAATTAAACTACCAGCTATGTCAGCAATCTTTACAGAATATTGGGAATCATAAAATGTGGTTTTTAAAATAGGGACACTTTGACACCTAAGGGGGTTGACAGTGTTCCTTTAAGTCTATTAAGCAATGGGCATCCAGTATATGTTACTAAATGAACTCCTAGTTATCATTTACATTTCTTTTAATTTATGGTTATAGCTAAACAAACTGCACTATGGCAAAGTCTGAGGTAGGGTTTACAATGCTTTCTATTTTGTAGACTATAGATTTTGTAGATGTTTTGTAAGTTTGTGAAGAAGTGACATAATGTTGAAGCCACAAAACATTTGTTCTGTGTTAAAATCTGACAGTGTGGCAACATAATAAAATAAACAAAAATGTTACTTTAAACAAGCAGTTGAGCTCTGTCCTTTGCATTTACGTTTGAATTTACTGATGCACACAAAAACATCCTTATCACAATTATACAGTATACACTGATGGATCTGCACTGGCTCCTTGTATCAAAATTAGTTAATTGTAAGGGTCTGTTGTTGGTTTTCAGTGCTTAACTTCTGTGATTTTTGTACACAGGAGGAACAAATGCTTGTTCAACAAGATATTCTGTAGCAAGTACATTTAGCAGGTCTACAGCTGAAGACAGACTCTGTTGTGGCCATTTTTGGAATCCAGAGTTTACGCTAGTATAGAACAGCCACACATGTTAAGCAGTCAACAAAAGGGTCCAGATATTCAAAAATGGGCAAAGTGGAGTGCAAAGATTTGCACTGCACTTGTCCATTGCCCATGACCCTGAGGATGGTATATTCAGTCACTTTGAAACCCACGCCTCGTGTTAGTCTGCAGACTTGAACACCATCCCCCTGAAGACTACAAGTCCCATAAAACCCCAAGGCAACTATGCAGATCAAGCAAAGAAAATGATCACCCTCTACTGGCAGACATGCCACAGTGCAGAGACTACTTTACAAAAAATGTAATTCATTTTTTTTTTCAACATTAATTAAACTACTTAAAAACGTTTTTACATTTTATTAAAAAATATTACTCATGGGCCATGTTCTAAGTGCAATCATACCCTCCAGGGTAGGCGGTATTGGGGAATATCGGACCTTCCAGGGGCTATAAGGCCCTCCACCTGTGGTGTCAGGCCTCATTACGCCCCTGGGCAGTCCGGTATTCCCCAATACTCCCCATCTTGTTGGGTATTATTGCTTATTTTGTGCATGGTAACCCTTTTAGCGAGCAACACAGCTCCCTTTGAATATTGTGCACGGGTACAAACCCTGGGCAACAGAGTGCAATCACTTTGTCCACTGGGCAAAGTTTTGAATATCTGACTGCTAAACTTTACTTTACAATCAGCTAATTTTCATATGAGAAACCAGTGAAGATCCATCAGTATATACAATATATAATTGTGATCAGATTGTTTTCGAGTGTGTCAATACAAGCTGCTTTTTAATTTTTTTTTAAAATACACTTCTGTTCAGTCCCACTCTCTCTCCACCTCTCCCCATCCAACCTGTGGTAGGAGCTTTCCAACTTGTCTCCTGCCACTAGTTGTGCATGACTTGCCCCTCACAGTGAGATCCCTCTGATGACTGCCAACCTCATTAAGCCACACATACAGTTGTTGCAAGTGGCATTTTGTTTTCTGCTGTGTGGCCGCCATGACAAATCAGATCATGGGGAGGCATTAAAAGAACAAAAGGAACTTTTGTTTCCTTTTATTCTTTAAATGATCTGCCACATCACCTGTGATACGATCTGCCAGTTGGCCTTGTGTTAGAAAACAACACACTGCAGGTCTTAACTGTATGTATGAAAAACAGAGGCATGGAAATCTAGGGTGACCACAGGCATTTATTCATGGCTGGGGATTTCTCCCTCAGAATACCCTCCCCTAGACATTTATGTGGGAGGAGCATAAGTGCATTCATGAGCATCCCACAGTTGCCTTTAATCAACCCATGCCTACTGGTGAACTTCAGCACTGTTTCCTCGGGTCACCAGGGGACAGTAGTGAGGCAACAAAAGTCTCCCACCCTAGAGGAGGAAAGCGTCTACTTGGATTCCCAATTGTCACATGTGAGCTCATTATGGCATTCGCAAGTCACAAATCCAAGTTTCCACCATATGGTAATACAATATAGTGCAGGAAGCATTAGGAGCCAAGCACTCCTCCCCATTAATATATGTTTTGCATGTAAATGATATTGTGAACTTTGGTACTGAAAAGAAGCCATAGGTAGACCGAAATGTTCCATTTATCCTCTAGACAGGTGCACCATGGATGGCCTTAGTGCAAGCTTTCGCACACTGCCTCTCCAATGTGCCTCAGTCCTGAACTGGAGAGTCCAGCTCTTGTAGGTGATAGTGCCCTTAGGTCCTCTGTGACTGTATGTAGCCCCAGCTAGACAGCAGGACCAGCAAATTAAACATTAAACACTTGAACATGCTGTGCAGGCTATTAAATCTCACACTGCTGCAGCCCTGCTCTGAAGTCAGCTGCAGGGGATTCTGAGATTTCCATTTAAAGCAAATATCAGCTTGGAAGTCAACAGAATTGGTCTGATACAATCTACTATACTGAAGCAAACAGTAAGCAAAAAAAAAACCCAAAAAAACTCTGGCTAGAGCTGATAGGGCTGCAGCTGAGGAATTTGGGTTAAAAATATTGTAAATTACCAAAGTTACAAGCCTGCATTTATAAGAATGTGTTGTTTTGTAATATTTTTTACAACAAATTTTCAACATAGCCTTGTTATGACCCTGCCTCATGAAGATGGGCAGATAAAATGATCAGCTCCTGGCTTAAATGTGATTTTGCACAGGGACTGCGAAATCAACTTTTGGGACACAAAAACACATTTTGGGCAGGAGCTGAAAAATGACAGCTGTCACATTCACGGGT
This sequence comes from Neoceratodus forsteri, assembly GCA_016271365.2. NCBI lineage: Eukaryota > Metazoa > Chordata > Ceratodontiformes > Ceratodontidae > Neoceratodus > Neoceratodus forsteri. The sequence continues at coordinate 184,539,990 of CM057459.1, read as the reverse complement.
GCTGTAAAGAAATGGCTATGTTGAAAATTTGAGGTAAAAATATTGAATATTACTGAACTTATGAGCCTGCATTTGCAAAAATTAACATAGGCTCATAACTTTGTTGTTTTTTAATATTTTTATACCAAATTTCCAACAGTATTCTTATGACCCCACCTCATGAACAAGGGCAGAGAAAATGTTCAGTTCCTGGCCAAAATATAATTTCATGCAGGGACCGCAAAATCACCTTTTGGGGCAGATTTGCCTAAAGACAGTTACATTGTTCATGAGGTGGGGTTACAAAGAAGGCATGTTGAAAATTTGGGCCTAAACTATGTAACCATGCCCAAGTTATGGAACTAAGTTCAAAATCCCATTGAAATACGTTGAACTGCAAACCTGTGTCTTCAGTTCGTGGTCCAGCGATGAAGAGTGAAGACATGTCTGTGGTCCAGAGAAGATTATGGCTCTGGACCCTCAGTGGGTACATAAGGGCTTGGGGGGCTGCAGGGTGGTGGGTGCTGATTCAGAGGGCTGGGTGGGGGTAAGGAATGGCTGCCAAAGACATCAGTGGACCAGTTTGTTTTACAGGTGGAAAAAAAAAAGACAGGAACCCCAATCGTGACACTGGGATTGGGCACCCCAGTGTCACAGTATGTTTCTGGGGTGCTGACTAAGAGGGAGGATCAGGTGGGGGAAAAATAATTGGGGAGAACATTAGCATGACACTGGTGGATTGGGCACCTCCAGTGTAATTTCTATGTTTTGGGGGGCTGTGGGGTGGTGTGTGCTGAGAGGGAGGGTTAGGTGGGGGGCAATTTCTATAACATAAAAAAAACTATAAATAAATAAAATTGGTGGTCATGGTGGAACACAGCCCACTCCACCGTGACCAAGATGAGCCCCACATACTACTGTGCATGCATGACTGTTAGCACATGCCCAGTAGAGTGTGGTGGCCATCTTGGACATGACAGAATGTGCCATATTCTGCTGTGACCACCAGTACTGTGAAATAGTGTAGTGCTGCGGTCAGTAGGGACAACATGGGCAGACTGCTACACAGACATGGTGGTGACTGTGACGCGAGTTCAACATGTTGTTTATTCAGAAGGAATGAGGAGTCCTTTTCCTCACTAATTGTAAAAGGTTTGTATCCACCCACTGCAGCCCTAAAAATGAAAATTAGGACTAACTCCACGCTTGGGTGTGTGCTCTTGGTGCTTACTGTTCCCCTTTAAATATAGCTTCAAACAGCAATAACTGTTGATGTATTTAGGGCTCCAAGAGTGGAATGAGATTTTCATCACCCTCTTGTCCCTCGTAGAAGAGAAAGGAATTGATGGTGCATTAAAATGTGTTTGTTGTCTAAAGGTGTATTAAACCTACTGTACTGGCAGGGCACCAATTGCATCAACATCTAGTAAACTATTCAGGGTTTTCAATAATTAGCAGTTACTGACCCACACCCTAACTCTACAAGACTTAAATAAAGCTATCACTAATAACAGATAACTGTTAGAGTGATTATTTGTAACTTTATTTAAGGGATGCAACCACTGTAACTCTATATTGTGCTTTTGTTCCATAGTAGTAAGACTTGTCAAAATCCAGACTGTGGTATAGTTTGACTTCAAAAGTTTTTCAGCATTTAGAGGTCCAGGTGTTTTTTTAATATATTTTTTTAATTGTGAAATCTCTTGAAGTACTGGATTTTGTGATGTGTTTAGAACTACTGTTCCAAATCTCCTGAACTGGTAGCTCAGTTGTGTAGGCCACCATAAAATGATCTATTTTGCACCCCTGCGTTTAGAACAAAGCTAGTACTAGGCTATCAGCATATCAGATACCTATTAGCCTGGACAGTTCTCAAAGCCACAGATATAGCCTGAGGAGGGCTGTAGGCAGACAGAAATGGAGCTAGTGAACATAAAACAAGACCAGCCCACTGGTGCAGTGATATGGTTATCACTCGTGATGTCAGTGAGCCATGTTCAGGAATGAACCAAGGTCACTAGGGACTGGCTGGATGGAGGAAGACCAAACATCCCAGAGGGCACTCTCCTCCTCTTACAGGGAGACTGGATAACATCTTTTGTCACTATAGTGCCACCTGGCTGATCAAAGGTGTTAATCTGGTTGGAGACAATGAATGTTATTTAATTTGTGATTGAGTGTTTTTTATGTCTTCTCAAATGCCTCTTTCTCTTTCTTTCTCTCTCTCCTTCCTTTCTTTCTTTCTTCCTTCCTTCCTTCCTTCCTTCCTTCCTTCCTTCCTCCCTCCCTCTCTTTCTTTCTTTCTTAAACACGCGTTTTAACTTGAACAATTCAGTAGAACAAAATTAATTCTCATCCTTATGGTGTTACCCATTGTTATATTATGAAAATATGTCATATTTGTGAAGTGAACATCACCCTTTTTTTGGACTGAGGCTCTGTACTGAAATATATTCATTACAAAATATTACATATGCATTCCTGGTGGAAAATGGATCCTTTATATTTCACAGTATGAAAAAAGTGACTGAAATGGAAATGCTACCTCCTCAGGCAGGTCTGGTGATATTCAAAGGCTTTCTGTGTTCCTGAATAGGCTGATGTTGGTATGGTATGGCGTGGTATGGTATTGTTTTCCCATAGTATCACTTTTGTGGTTTATTGGCAGTATACAGGGCTTCAGTTAAAGGGACACTGTCAACCCCCTTAGGTCTCAAAGTGTCCCTAGTTTACAAAAAGCACATTTCATGATTGCAAGCATTCTGTAAAGGTTGCTGATGTAGCTGGTAGTTTGATTCTGACTCTTTTTTTTCTTTAAAAAAGTGAAAAACATAATGCCCACCATACTGGTGTTATCACACAAACACAGGTTTGTTTACATTCCTTGATCAGCTCCAACTGCATCTTGCATGGACTTGGGGATACCTGATGTCATGGGAAAAACCCTCTCATATTATTATTGTATGATATCTGTATTATAAATACATGGTCTGTGTATGACCATTTCAGTGTGGGAGGAAATTGGCCCAACATCAAAGTGTCAGGCTGAAACCAGGAGGTAATTAAAAAGACCAGAGAGATCTGATTAAAGGTTTCCTGTTTTTGTCTTAATTGGAACCTTCAAGCCATTTTTGCCAGGATATAGGGCTTGTAAAGTTTTATGATTCCAGTAGGAAGACTTGTGAGGTACCATAAAGTCGTAAAACCCTTTGATCTGCCTTGGGAAGAGGAACCACAACCAGTTCAAAGAAATGTTTGATTAAAGACTGTCATATGTAGGAAATGACTGTTTGCTGATGTTCACATTTATTAAAATACCTCCTGGTAGAAATTATGTGAATTAACACTAAGGGAGGGTCTAACTGACCTCACAAAAGAGGAGGGGAGATGCACCCTGAAAATGATCCAGTATCTGGGAAATAGTGATATATCTCTTGGGCTCTGAAAGAAGAGGTAACATCTCTCTAATGTTAAAACACACTTAGAAAGGTAATACTTAGAAAGAAATTTAAACCTTTTGTGGTAGGAGTGTTTTGTCTCTAACTTCCTGTTTATTTTAATTGATTGTATGCTCTTTGATATTTGTTCTGTATTTTATCTTACTTGTTTTACAATTTTTAGAAAAGAACACTTTCTTTGAAAGACTGCCTGGGTGTCTGTCAGTTCTTTTTGCATGTGATGTATAGGTGATTAAGTCTGACAACTGTTCAACAGCTTGATGGTGTTACTGAGCTTGGGAAAGAAGGTAAGAATATACCTAAGGTCTCTTATAGAGTTTTAAGGGTTCATTTTGGAGACCTGACTAGGTGCCCCCAGGTAAAGGGTTGTACCGCATCCCCCTGAAGAGGATACATATACGGGTCTGTTAATTAGGCATGCTAGCATAAGGTTCACAGTTTGAATCTCCCCAGAACTTGATACTACAGGTGATTTGGACCCAAAGCAGACAGGAGGGTTACACTGTCTGTTACCTGTTCACACTACAGCGATCTGAGTTTGGCACTGTGGTAGCAGAGGGCCTGACCTGTGGAGTGTGTTTGTGACAGATTTGGTTGGCAACAGTGCAATAAAATATTGGTAACACAAGCTTTAACAGTTCAATGTGTCAGCTTAATACAGCACAGCTCACTTGCAAAATAAGGCAGTGATATATTTTTTTAAAAAGTAAACAGAAGTATATCATTTTGCTTACAGTCAAAGTTCTTACCTGTTTTATTTTTTTTCAACTGCAAGTTAGAGTAGCCATAGTTAGGGAAGAAGATGGCTTCCAACTACAGCTTGTACACTGCTGACTACTTGAGGCAGTTGTGCCAGGACTGAGGAGTCCAGTATGAGGGGAAAGCCAACAAACAGACCCTCATAGATGCTCTGATGGCTGCCAATGGCCAGAACATTGAGTAACAGTCTGTGACTGGAAAGAACCAAACCTTGGGTGTGGATGGGCCAGTCCAGTGTCCATATCCAGTGAGGCAGACAGCAGGGCCAGTGCAAGCCAAGGGCCACAGCAGCAGGGGAAGGTCACCAGCATTCTGGAGCCAGAAGCAATCAGGCTGCAGACTGAGTTGAGGAGATTGGAGCTGGAGTTCCAGAGAGAAGAGAGACAGCTTCAACAAGAGGCAGAGGAGAATAGGGAGCGAGAACAGCGAGAAGCTGACCGTGAAGAGTGTGAGCACCAGCGAGCCACAGAGGAGAAGAGGGAGTGACAACAGCAAGAGGCTGACCATGAAGAGTGTGAGCACCAGAGGCAACATGAACTGGAGAAGCTACGACTCCAACCACCAGCACCAGAACAGTTAAGTGGCCTGGGTTTAACTGGAACTACAGGACTAGGTTACAAATTAAATTCCAAATTGATAGCTAAATTTAAAGAGGGGGAGGATATGGATGACTTTTTAAATTCCTTTGAAAAAGTTTGTATTCAGGCCAATATTCCTAGAGGGTCCTGAAGCTTCCAGCTATCCCCGCTACTTACCGGAAAAGCTCAGGATGCATTGTGTCAAATGGACAATAAGGACAGTAATGATTACAGCAAACTTAAAGCTGCACTTTAAAAAAAGTTTGATTTAACTGTAGAAGCATACAGAGCTAAATTCTGTAAGCTCAGGAGAAGCCCAGATATGAGCTATGAGGAGCTAGCCACAAAACAATGTCAGTTTTTAAAACATTGGTGGGAAGTAATTGAAGCAAACTCTGTAGATAAAATTGAAAATGCTATATTGTTAGAGCAGTTTTTTTGGTCATGCCCAGCAGAGCTGAAAACCTGGCTGGAGGACCAAGATCCAAAAACAGTGCAAGAAGTTGCTGAACTCTCGGACCACTATGCCAAGAGCAGACCTGCTCTGAGAGCAAATGGGGCATGGGTGACAGCGCAGAAAGGGAAAAGCACACTTTCAGGGCAACTAAAACCATCATTGCCTCCACTGAAACCAGTTAGCCCCAGGTTTCAAAGAAAAGATTTTTCTGAGAAAAGAAACGAATGTTGGGTTTGTAAAGAAACTGGGCATATTGCCAGGCAGTGTCCCAAAAGGACAAGCAATATGCAAAGTGGTGCTAGAAAAGAAGTGGGTTGTTTGTGTGCATCTCAAAGTATGCCTGTAAAAATGAGGGAACACGTGCACTCAGTCACTGTTAATGGTGTACAGACACAAGGGTTAAGAGACACAGGGGCATCCCTGACGTTGGTAAAAGGGGATCTGGTACAGCCTGGTCAGCTTATACCCAATACATTTGTAACTGTTCAAGGGTTCACTGGGGAGGAGAAAACATTGCCACTCCCTAGTGTTCTCCTAGACTGGGGTGAACAGGGGAACTGTGCAACAGGTGGCTGTAGCCAAAACTTTGGCAGTTGACGTCATCCTTGGCAACAATCTCAAACAGCGAATTGTGTGTGCAGTTACCCATAGCCAAGCAGCAAGGGAAAATTCTAGTTCCATGGACCCCAGAGAAGCCACTGTGGAAACCACTGGGAGGCTGGTTTCCCAGCCTGTGTCTCCTGATATGGAGACTAATGAAAGGGGGGTAGAAATTTCCCCAGTAGTAGTTAACCCAACAGCTATGGAGGGTTACTCAAAAGAAGGAGGGGTGACCCATTGTCAGAGGGTTAGGGATGCCAGTGATCCTGAGTGCCCTGATGCTAGAGCTAGGGACATTAGTTTAGAGACTGAAGGGGGCCTGTCCCATGCCTTGGGAATGTGTAAGGAGTTTTCAGCTGCTCTGAAAAGTGACCCTAGTCAAGAGAAGCTGGGGGCTTGGGCAGACTCTGATGGAGTATAAGGAGGTGACGGGAAACACAATGTTTATTGGGACAATGGACTGCTGTACATTCAGGATGCTAAGACAGAGGGAGGGGTGATAGGCAGGCAGCTTGTCATTCCCCAGGGGCACCGTGAGCAGTTGCTCAAGATTGTACATAATATTCCCATGTCTGGTCATCTGGGAATTGCATGCACTATGCAGCAATTGGCCCAAAATTTCTATTGGTCCAACTTCACCCAGCAGGTGAAGGAGTATTGCAGGTCATGTCACCTGTGCCAAGAAATAGGGAAGGCAGGTAAGAAAAACCAAGCCACCCTAATTCCATTGCACATAGTGGAGGAGCCATTCAAAAGGGTGGGAATGGATATTGTGGGGCCTTTAAATACCCCCAGCTCCACCTGGAAGAGGTTCATCCTGACTGTGGTGGATTATGCCACCCAGTATCCAGAGGCAGTCACCCTATCCTCACTGAGGACAGACAAAGTGGCAGATGCCTTACTTGGGATTTTCTCCCATGCTGGGTTTCTTCAGGAGGTTATCACCGATCGAGGGGGGTTCCTTCATGCCAGACCTGATGAAATGTTTGTGGGAGAAGTGTGGGGTGGTGCAGAGACACACAACACCTTATCACCCACAAGCCAATGGGCTGGTGGAAAGATTTTATGGTACCCTGAAGTCAATGCTCCAAGTGTTTGCTGAACTGCATGGGAAGGACTGGGAGAAATACCTTCCCCACCTGTTGTTCGTATACAGGGAGTTGCCCCAAGAGTCAACAGGGTTTTCTCCCTTCGCGCTCTTATACGAACGCTGGGTACGAGGGTCTCTAGACTTGATCTGGGAGGACTGGGAAGGCAAGCATGCTACCCAGGGAACTCCCATAGTGGATTATGTCCTTAGGTTTAGGGAAAGGCTGAAGGAGCTTATGGGGACAGCCCAGAGCAACCTGGCAGCTGCCCAACAAAAACAAAATCTGCGGTATGACCGCAGAGCCAGAGCTCACTCGTACATGGTGGGTCAGGAAGTCATGGTCCTCATTCCGGTCTGGAAGGACAAGCTGCAGGCTGAGTGGGCAGTGTCACAAACTCACTCAGCCGGTCAGTCCTCTACTCCCAAAGTGCCAACCTCTGAGCGTATGATTTGAGGACAGTGAACAGAACAAGGTAACCCTCTTGTCTGTTTTGTGGGTTCAAGTTACCTTAATCTCAAATTCTGGAGGTATTCAAACTGATAACCTCTTGTTAGCGTACCCAATTATCAGGATCAGATAATTCTGTCTTCGGGGGGCCAGATATCTTTGCCTAAGGGCACCCAACCAGGTCTTTCAAATGAACCCCTAGAACTCTATGCCAGACTTTAGAGAACTCTATCCATTTCCCAGTTTGGTATATCAATGAGCCCATACACAGTGTTAACTGTAACTTTTAAAAGCTCCACTTAAATAAAAAGGAATGTCAAGGCACTCCAGGCAGTTCTGTTGTAAAATATATCTTTATTTTAAAATATCAAAACAGAACAATAAATACAGAACAAATATCCCAAACACATACAATCTTAAAAACAAAACAGGTTTTTAAAGTACAAATTAAGCTCTCTTATCCACATAATACTTATCTCCTGCAGTGCTGATGTTGTCCTTTTTCTCTCAGTCAGAAATAAAAACAAATGTGTCTCTCTAAGGCTTGCTCAGTTGGATAAAAGCAGTCCTGAGCCAGCCTCCTCTCTGAGGTCATTAAACTCTGCCTTGGAGTATTAAAAGTTATATTTTACAACTCAGAATGTCCCAACAAGATTTAAAAAAAAATGATAAGTGACATACTCAATTTCATCTCCTCAGGTTAACTGGTCAGAACTGTTTTTTGTTCTGTCACACTCACACACACACACACACACACACACACACACACACACACACACACACATAAACAGTTTCTGTGATGTCTTTCCAAAGCATCCTGGGAATGTGTATTGGACCTTCCAAATTCATCTGGATCCTTATCTACACATCAAAGGTCTTTCTGATGTAATTCAAGGGTTCCCTGCAACACCCCTCCCAACACAGGTTCTTCCTGGCAACTATTGCAAGTCAAAGGATCTCCCTGAGGGCATTATAAAGTGGATACTTTGGTTTCTGCCTTCAAAGAAAATTTAACAAAGGAATTGCATTTTAAATAGCTGTGGATTTAGCTATGTCCTGTTCTTTGAACTTATCCCTGTTTTTTTTTTTTGGATGTGTCAGTTCAGCAAGACTATGGGTCTTCTGACTGCCCTTCCCTTCCCTTACATAAATTATATGTAACACAAAAAAAAATTTGATACATGGAGCAGAATCAGTGGTCCAAGTGTGACAGGCAGGACCGTACAAGGGAGGCAGTATAGCGCAGTGGTTTAAGGCTCTGAGCTGCAAATCTGGTGACATCCAGCAGATCAGACCTGGGTTTGAATCCCACAGCTTCCACCTGCTTACTGTGTGACCCTGAGCAAGTCACTTAACTTCCCTGTGCTCCCAGGTCACTCCTGTAAAAAAGCTTTCAGCTTAGTGTGCTACTCCTGGTTAAACAACTAAAAAAAAAAAAAAATAAAAAAAAAGTAGTCAGAAAGGTAAATGACGTGAACTATATCACAGAGTTACTTGACAGAAAACATACAGAAATAATGTACCATGTCAACATGATGAAGCCATATGCTAATGGGGCTGACATGGTGTTTGCAGTGTGTAGTCTTGGGGAAGGGACGGATGAAGGAGACCCCTTCTGGACTTGCTGGAAGAAAGCAAGTGAGAGTTCTCTGTGGAGGCAGTTAAATGGCCACCCCAGCTGGCCCCGGACAAGATCCAGGAAGTAAGGGAGGTTTTAGCAGACTTTGCCCCATTGTTTAGCACCAAGCCTGGACTAACCCCCTTAGTAATGCATGATGTAGAGACATGGACAGAGACGCCCATACGGCGGACAGTATATCGAGTGTCAGAGGCTCCTCCCTTTCAGGATACATAAAAAATATATAAATACAGAACAGGAAGTCCCATCAAGGTATTGAATTCTGTGACTCCAGCAAGACTCATTTTCCAAATGATGCCACTCTTTATTAAGACTGTGATTTCTCAATCTCCTTTGATCTATGAGCAGTCTCCGTTCTCAGACACATCAAAGGACTTTTTATGACACCAGGTGCAATTAACTGACTTTCCTGAGGATGTCATAAAATGGATATTCCACTTCCTTATGACACCAGGTGCAATTAACTGACTTTCCTGAGGACGTCATAAAATGGATATATTAGCTCCTGGTTTCAAAGCAAACTGACAAGGTAATTGCATTACAGATATCTGTTGCTTAACATATATCCTGTCTTTTGAAATGTTACCTGGGGGGTGGGGTTTGTCATCCCAGGCACAGGATTTTTCATGACAGACAATCACACTACATTTTTATATTACAAAAATCATAGAGTTATCAAAACCAGCTGTCTAAGTGTCACAGTTCTCCCCACCTAGACTGAATTTGGGGGCTCTGTCTGCTGCATGGGATGAGCTTCCCAAATCAGTTCACTCTTCATAGACATGAGACAACCCATCTGCGTTCTAATTGGTCGTTCCAGCCCTATGTAGAATGGTCATGTCAAACCCTTGCAAAGCAAGACTCCATCTTAGCAATCTACCATTGTTTTTTCCCCATCTGCATCTGCCAAACCAGGGGGTTGTGGTCAGTCTGTACCACAAAATGTTGCCTATACAAGTATGGCTCCAACTACTTTAGGGCCCACACTATGGCAAGACACTCCTTTTCCACAGTGGAGTATGCCTGCTCCCTGGGAAGTATTTTTTTACTCAGATATGCTACAGGGTGATCTTTCCCTTGGCTGGATGTCTGACTCAGTACTGCCCCAATACCCACGTCTGAGGTGTCAGTCTGAACTATAAAGGGTTTGCTATAGTCAGGACTTGTCAAAACAGGAGCACTGCACAGTGCCTCCTTCAATCTGGTAAAGGCTTCTTCACAGGCTGGTCCCCAGGTAATTTTCTTTGGCATCCTTTTCTTTACCAGGTCAGATAGAGGAGCAGCCAGGGCACTGTAATTGGGTACAAATTTTCTATAGTATCCTGCTATCCCAAGAAAACTCCTGACCTGCTTCTGCATTTCTGGTCTGAGCCACACCTGGATTACCTCTATTTTTATTTGGTTAGGATGGAGCTTTCCTCAGCCTACCACATGCCTGGGTATGCCACTTCTCCCATGGCCACCTGGCACTTCCCAGCTTTGACAGTGAGCCCGGCCCTCTGTATCCTACCCAGCACTTCCCGAAGGTGGGATAGGTGTTCCTCCCAGCTGGTACTAAAGACGGTAATGTCATCCAGGTACATCATGGCGTACTCCTCAGCACCATTTAACACCTAGTTCACCAACCTTTGGAAAGTGGCCAGGGCATTCTTCATTCCAAAAGACATTACATTGAATTCAAATAAGCCTATCAGAGTGATGAAGGCTGACCTCTCCCTAGCTCTGTCTGTCAACTCTACCTGCCAATACCCCTTGGTCAGGTCAGTGGTCATAAGGTAGGTCACCCTCTCCCAACTTGTCTAGGAGTTCATCCATCTGGGGCTTCGGGTGGGCATCTGACTTTGTGACTGCATTCAGTCCATGATAATCCACACAGAAACGAGTTGAGCCATCTGGCTTGGGCACAAAGACTACTGGTGAGGCCCAGGGGCTGTGGGATCTTTGGATTACCCCTAAATCCAGCATCTCCTCCACTTCCCTCCTAATGTCCTTTTGGACAGTCTCTGACACCCGATATGCTGTCCGCCATATGGGTGTCTGTGTCCCTGTCTCCACATTGTGCATCACTAAGGAGGTTAGTCCAGGTTTGGCACTAAACAATGGGGAAAAGTCTGCTAAAACCCTCCCTTACTTCCTGAATCTTGTCTGGGGTCAGCTGGGGAGAAAATGTAACTGCTTCCACAGAGGACTCAGGCCTACTTTCTTCCAGCAAGTCCAGAAGGGGGTCTCCTTCATCCGTCCCCTCCCAGGACTACACACTGCAAACACCATGTCAGCCCTATTTGCATATGGTTTCATCATATTGACATGGCACATCCTTTCTGTCTGTCTTCTGTCAAGTAACTCTATAATATAGTTCACGTCATTTACCTTCCTAACCACTTTGTACGGTCCTGCCCACTCAGCCTGCAGCTTGTCTTTCTGGATCGGAATAAGGACCATGACTTCGTGACTCACCCATGTACGAGTGAGCTCTGGCTCTGCGGTCATACCGCACTTTTTGTTTCTGTTGGGCAGCTGCCAGGTTGCTCTGGGCTGTCCCATTAGCTCCTTTAGCATTTCCCTAAACTTAAGGATGTAATCCACTATGGGAGTTCCCTGGGTGGTGTGCTTGCCTTCCCAGTCCTCCTGGATCAAGTCTAGGGGCCCATGTACCCAGCATCCATATAAGAGTTCGAAGGGGGAAAATTCTGTCCCCTCTTGGGGCACCTCCCTGTATGCAAACAACAGGTGGGGAAGGTATTTCTCCCAGTCCCTCCCATGCTGTTCAGCAAATGCCCAGAGCATTGACTTCAGGGTACCATTGAGTCTTTCCACAAGCCCACTGGCTTGTGGGTGATACGATGTCATGCATCTTTGCACCACCCCACACTTCTCCCATAAACATTTCATCAGGTCCGACATGAAGGAACCCCCTTGATCGGTGATAACTTCCTGTGGAAATCCAACACAGGAGAAAATCTCAAGTAAGGCATCTGCCACTTTGTCTGTCCTCAGTGAGGATAGGGTGACTGCCTCTGGGTACCGGGTGGCATAATCCACCACAGTCAGGATGAATCTCTTCCCTGAGGAACTGAGGGTATTTAAAGACCCCACAATATCCATTCCCACCCTCTGGAATGGCTCCTCCACTATGGGCAATGGAATCAGGGCTGCTTGGGTTTTCTTGCCCACCTTCCCTATTTCTTGGCACCGGTGATAAGACCTGCAATACTCCTTCACCTGCTGGGTGAAGTTAGGCCAATAGAAATTCTGGGTCAACCACTGCATAGTGCGTGCGATTCCCAGATGACCAGACAAGGGAATATCATGTGCAATCTTGAGAAACTGCTCTCGATACCCCTGGGGAATGACAAGCTGCCTGCCTAGCACCCCTCCCTCTGTCTGCACAGCCAGAGTATACATCAGTCCATCTTCCCAATAAACCTTATGTCTGCCGTCACCTCCCTGTGTTCCGTCAGAGTCTGCCCAAGCCCTCAGCATCTGTAGACTAGGGTCACTTCTCTGAACAGCTGCAAACCCCTCACACATTCCCAAGGCATGGGACAGGTCCCCTTCAGTTGCTAAACTAGGGTCTCTAGCACTAGCATCAGGGCACTCAGGATCACTGTCAACCCCAACCCTCTGCCACTGGGTCATCCCTCCCTCCTCAGAGCAACCCTCTGTAGCTGTGTGGTTAACTGCTACTGGGGAAATTTCTATCCCCTTTTCATTAGTCTCCCCATCTGGAGACACAGGCTGGGGAACCAGCCTCCCAGTGGTTTTCACAATGCCTTCTGTGGGATCCAGGGAACTACAATTTTCACTTGCTGCTTGGCTATGGGTAACTGCACACACCATCCCCTGTTTTAGATTGTTGCCCAGGATCACATACACTGCTAAGGTTTTGGCTACAGCCACCTGTTGCACAGTCCCCCCTTTCACCCCAGTCCAGGAGAACACTAGCCAGTGGCAATGTTTTCTCTTCACCAGTGAACCCTTGTACAGTGACATATTTATTGGGTATAAGCTGACCAGGCTGTACCAGATCCCCCTTTACCAATGTCAGGGATGCCCCTGTGTCCTTTAACCCTTGTGTCTGTTCACCATTCACCATGACTGGGTGCATGTGCTCCCTCATGTTCACAGGCATGCTTCCGGGACACACAAACAACTCACTTCTTTCCTAGCCCCCTGTTGTGTATCACTTGTCTTTTTGGGATACTGTCTGGCAATATGCCCAGTTTCTTTACACAACCAACATTCATTTCTTTTCTCAGAGAAAGCTTTTCTCTGAAACCTGGGGCTAACTGGTTTCAGTGGAGGCATTGAGGGTTTTAGCTGCTCTGAAGGCACGCTTTTCCCTTTCTGCACTGCCACGCCTGCCCCATTCGCTCTTGGGGGAGTCTGCTCTTGGCATAGCGGTCCGAGAGTTCAGCAGCCTCTTGCACTGTTTTGGGATCTCGGTCCTCCAGCCAGGTTTTTAGCTTGGCTGGGCATGCCCAGAAAAACTGTTCTAACAAAATCACATTTTCAATTTTATCAACAGTTTGCTTCAATTCCTTCCCACCAACATTTTAAAAACTGACGTTGTTTCATGACTAGCTCCTCGTAGCTCATGTCAGGGCTTCTCCTGAGCTTACGGAATTTAGCTCTGTATGATTCAGTAGTTAATTCAAATTTCTTTAACAGTGCAGCTTTAAGTTTGCTGTAATCATCACTGTCCTCATTGTCCATTTGATCCAATGCATCCTGAGCTTTCCTGGTAAGTAGCGGGGATAGCTGGAAGCTTCAGAACTCTCTAGAAATTTTGGCCTGAATACAAACTTTTTCAAAAGAATTTAAAAAGGCATCCATATCCTCCCCCTCTTTAAATTCGGCTATCAATTTGGAATTCAATTTGTAACCCAGTCCTGTATTCCCAGTTAAACCCAAGCCGCTTACCTGCTCTGGTGCCGTTGGTTGAAGTCGTAGCTTCTCCAGTTCATGCTGCCTCTGATGCTCACACTCCTCACGGTCAGCATCTCACTGTTCTCGCTCTGCCTGTCTGCGTTCTCACTTAGCCTTCTCCTCTGCAGCTCGCTGTTCTCGCTTCTCTTCTCTGTGGAACTCCAGCTCCATTTTGTGCAACTCAGTCTGCAGCCTGAGTACTTCTGGATCCAGGATACTGGTGACCTTCTCCTGCTGCTGTGGCCCTTCACTGACAGTGGCCCTGCTGTCATCCTCATCGAATCTGGACACTGCAATGGCCGCTAGCCCTTTCACATTCAAGTTTCGGTCCCTTACAGTCATGGTCTGTGACTAGGTGCTCTGGGTATCTGCTACCACCAGGGCATGTACAAGGTTCTGCTTGGTCTCTTTCACCTTGAACAGGACTCCTCTGTCCCTGCACAACTGCTTTAAGTAGTCTACAGTGTGCCAGCTGTAGTTGGAAGCCATCTTCTTCCCTAAGTAAGGCTACTCTGACTTGCACTTTAGAAAAAAAATAAAACAGGTAGGAACTCAACTGTAGGCCAAGTGATATAGTTTTGTTTCCTTTTAAAAATAAATCACTGCCTTTTTCTTTCTTTTGCAAGTGAGCTGACAGTCTCAAGCTAACACACTGAACAATAAAAGCTTGTAATACCAAACTTTTGCACACCACTGCCAACCAATCTGTCACAACCCCACTCAGCAGGTCAGGCCCTCTGCTCCCACAGTGCCAACCTCTGAGCGCAGTATTGTGAACAGTTAACAGAACAGGGTAACCCTCCTGTCTGTTTTGTGGGTTCGAATCAAACTTTGGTCTCAAGTTCTTGGAGGGATTCAAACTGTGAACCTCTTGTTAGCATACCAAATATACAGGCTCAGATAATTCTGCTCTTCGTGGGGCCAGATATCTTTCACCTACGGGCATCTAACCAGGTGTACAAAATGAACCCTTAAAAACTCTATTAAAGACCTCAGAATAAACTCCTATCTTTTCCCAGTTTGGTAAAACCAGGAAGCTTTGCACAATGTCACTGTAACCATATATGCTTCACTTGACAAAGAAAGAATTTCAAAAGCACACCAAGCAGTCTCAAAAATTAGGTGTTTATTTAAAAATAGATAAAAATGTAAAATATAAATACAGAACCAGATATCGCAAAACATACAAATCACTTAAAAAAAAAACAGGTTTGGGGGCGCCAATGAGCAGCTAACTGAGTGGTCGCATTTCTCACTAGCTCTGTCTGGGCAGCCATTAATTAAGAGTAAAATCAAGAAATAACCTACCCCGGAGCGGCAAAAACTGTATCGTCGGGTGGAGGAGGGAGCGATGGACAAATTTTTAACCCCCAAGCCATCTAAGAGCCAATGGACGATTGGGAAAATGGGTAAGAAGGGAGTGCCAGCCTCTGGAGGGGAGAATGCAGGCCTAGTCTCGCTCTCGGCTGCTGAGGTCTCAGCTTTAGGGAACGAGTTAACGGGCCAAGTAATCGCAGCCCTGGAGCTGCGCTTAATAAAGTTGGAAGACAAGTTGGATTGCAGGCTACAGGAAGTTCTGGAGCAGCAAGCATAACAAGGCACTAGGCTGGCAGAAGCAGAGGAAAGAATCTCTAGATTGGAAGACGAGGTGCTGATGGTCCCTGGGCAAGTCCGAGCCCTCCAGAAGGAGCTGGAGGAGTTCAAAGAGGCATATGATTATCAAGAAAATTACCACAGGAGGCTAAACTTGCACCTGAGAGGACTCCCAGAGGGGCAAGAGGGGAACGATGCCCTGGAATTTTGTAGCAGGGTCCTACCGGAGCTGTTGGGCCTTAGCACAAAGAATGGCCAAGTGAAACTGGAACGAGCACACCGAGCGGTCATGCCACATCTGCCAGCAGA
This sequence comes from Neoceratodus forsteri, assembly GCA_016271365.2. Lineage (NCBI taxonomy): Eukaryota > Metazoa > Chordata > Ceratodontiformes > Ceratodontidae > Neoceratodus > Neoceratodus forsteri. The sequence goes on along the minus strand of CM057459.1, from coordinate 184,524,151 downwards.
TCAGCCCCCAGATCCACCCCCAGATTATCATGCAGTTTCACAACTTCCAGGACCGGGAGGCGATCCTGAACGAGTACCGGTCAAAGGGCTCCTTGAGTTTTGAAGGGCACAGGCTGTTCCTCTTGCAGGATTATTCAGCGCACCTGCTGAAGAAGAGAAAGGCATTTAATGGACTCATGGCTCAGTTGACATGCCTAAAGTTGGAAAATTTTCTTGTTACCCCACCACACTCAAAATCAAACATGAAGGGGTGACTTACTCCTTCTGGGAGCTCGAGAAAGCGGAGGAATTTGTGAAGGCTCTAAGGAGAAGAGTGAGCTGAAAGGCAGCATGAGAGTCGGGAAGAGCTAGATGGCTGGGCTGGAAGGAGCCTGTATTTTTTATGCTTTATTCCTGTTGGCTCCAGTTATTGTTTGAAATTTAAGTGCGTACTGTCGGCACCATTGCACCCCATCTACCTGAGGAGTTCTTGAATTGGAAGGGACAGCTGTTGGCCTGGTCAACACTGAAATGTATTGGACTGTAGGGGGCTGGGATATCCAGAGACTGGGCCTTGGTGTGTCTCCCCTTGCCTCCCCAGTGGACCTTTGTTGACTTATGGACCATGGGAGTTCGCCAGAAGGATGAGAATGTGGAGTGAGAGGCTCCTGGGTCAAATATTTTGTACCAGTAAGGTAGGAGTGGGGGTGGCCCTAGCACATGCATTTTGATGGTGTGGCCTGGCCCTCGTGTCCTCGATGTCCCTTTGCACCTCATACCTGTATCTGCTTCTGTTAATCTGGGAGTTGGGGGGTTGGGGTGGTAATATAATTAAGAGGGAGGTGTTTGAGGGTATGAACTATCTAGTAAAATCAAGGGGATGGGGGGGTTGAGTCGGCATGGCCAAATATGCGAGGTAGAGTGTTTGCCCCGTGAGAGCAGGCTTAAAGGGAAAATAAAGTCGGTGGAGCTCTGATATGCCACCGGGGTCCGCCTCATCTGTCTCTCATATCTCCTGCTTATGCTGTCATGCATGCCCCCGGGGTGTCTCAGGGGGATTAGGCCATGGAGCATGGAGCTCGGAGCTGGAGGCTGGGTACTCACAGGGGGGCAGGAGTGGACTAGGCACACTCTAGCAAGCACTGCGGCCCACCCCCTTGCTGCCCTCAGTGCCTTCCGGTATCGTGCACTATTTTGCGCTCCGTCTTTCTTATAAAGGGGGAGGGCTGTGCAGCAGGATGAAAGAGAGGTAGGCTATGAATATGCCTTCACTTTGGGCCAGGATGAAATGCCTATCTTGAGGGGCTGCACTGGGTAGGGGGGACATAGCAAGGGAAGAGTAGACAAAGAGTATTCCCTCCAGTGTAGAATAGTGATTGGGGGGGCAGGGGATGGGTTTGGGGGAAGATGGTGGTAAGGAGACGAAAGAAGCCATAATGGCTGGCTATTGCCCTCGCTCCCATGGGGGGGTTGTGGATAACAGTGGTGGAATCTCTAGGCGAAGGCAGGCTGCCATGTAGAGAGATAACTCAGGGGGGATGACATAGCAGTAGTTGGAGGGGTCTTATGTTTAAGAATCTCAAAACAGGGCCCAGAAGAATGGGGGAGATGTATAGATGAGCTCTCAAAGTGGGAAAGGAGAGGAGGAGAGATGGGTTGATGGGAAGCAGATGGAGGTGGGGGAGAGGGGGGACAGTGGAGATGACCCCAGGGGGAAAAGATGGGACAGACTGGTGTCCTGGGCTTTAGTTCTGTTCCGATGGGGCCTCGAGGGGAGGTTTCCAGGAAGGAGGGAGGGAACTTGGCTGCTGGGGGGAGCGGCGAGATGTGCATCTCAGCTGTGGAGGAGAACATCTGATTGTCTGTTTTTTCAAAATATACACTTGTGCTATGTTAGCAATTAGTGTAGTTAAGAGGGGAAGAGGAAGGGAAGAGTGTGTGAGGAGGGTAGGGAGGAGGGGGAGATGAGGGGGGAAGGTGATGGGTGGAAGGTATCAGGATTACAAAGTTAAAAATGTTACTCTAGATGGGTTTACTACTGTTTTTATTGCTACTATAGTTATGTGGTTATATTTCTATAGATGCAATCGACTGTACAGAAATCAAAGACAATGTGCAAGTATATTTCAAAGTGTTATGATAATATGGAAGTGTGCAGGGAAATACTAAGTGGAAACGGATTGGAATCTGAAAAGAGGCTCAGGATGGGATGGGTGATGTAGTAAATCTCAATGTTATATCTTGGAATGTAAAAGGCATAGCGAGCCCAGTGAAGAGGACCGCACTTTTGACTGTACTTAGATGGAAGGGGGCACAGGTGGCATTGCTGCAAGAGACCCACCTGACAGACTTGGAGCAGGCCAAGCTGGTACGGAATTGGGTAGGGAAGTGCCTAGCGGCCTCTTATTCCTCTCATAAAAGGGGGGTAGCGATACTCCTACATAAGAGCCTGCTCTTTGAGGTGAAAAGAGTAGAGAGAGACCCAAAGGAGAGCAGATATATTTTTGTCACTGGGACGTGGCGGGGGAGGCACTCACGTTTGGTTGTGTATATGCACCGGCGGTGTATGACCCACAGTTCTATTCCTCTTTGCTGGGCCTGCTTGTCAGAGAACAATTTCCTGGGCTTATTATGGCAGGGGATTTCAATTGGACCATGGACGCAAGTATGGATCACTCAGTAGGAAAGGGGCGGGTGACAGAGGCTATGAGCCAGTGGCAAATCGGGATAGCAGACTTAGATATGATGGATAGTTGGAGAGCAGTTAATCCCAGTGGGAGGGAATATACCTTTTATTCCAACCCTCACAAGACCTGGTCCCACTTAGATTACATCTATCTACCCAGAGGTTGGGTGGGCAGGATAAGGGAGATAGTCCACAGCCCCATTTTCATCTCAGACCATGCTATGGTTGTGCTTAAGGTGTTGGGGGGGCTTGAGAGTAGACCCGCTACTTGGAAATTCCCTACGTATTTAACCAAGGACCGGGCATTTAGGGAGTATCTAGCGGAACAGTGGAAGTTTTATGAGGAGACGAACTCCATGGGTGAGGTCTCTAGTGCCATTTTCTGGGAGGCAGGAAAAGCCTTCATGAGGGGGGCTATAATAGCTTACGTAGCCAAAATTAAGAAACAGAGAAGGGGTAAGAGGGAGGAGCTAGAGAGGCAAGTGAAAGAGCTGGAGAAGCAGGTAGGGGGAGGAGAAGGGGGAAAAGCCACCAAATTGTTAATAACGGCGAGGGAAGCCCTCAATGCTTTACTAAGGGAGGAGGCAGGAAAAGCATGGTTCTATTGTCAAAGAAGGGTGTTCAAGTGGGGGAATAAGCCAGGGCCCATGCTGGTGAGGCTGATGAAAGGGGTCAGGTGCCCAACACGGATACTGAGGGTTAGGGGTGCGGAAGGGCAGGTCCTTACCAGCTCAAAGAAAATAGCAGACTGTTTTAGGAGTTTCTATGATAGGCTATATAGAGCAGAATATGTGGGGAAGGAAGAGTGCATACGGGAGTTCTTAGATGGGGTGCCTTTGAAGAAGGTTACAGACGAGCAGAGGGAGTTGCTGGGTCAGCCCATCTCAAGAATGGAAATCTTAAGTGCTATACAGAAGCTGCAGGAGGGTAAGGCCAGTGGGCCAGATGGTTTTCCTGTTGAGTATTATAGGATTTTGGGGGGGGGGCAAATGGCCGATGCACTGAGTAGGGTATTTAAGAAGGGAGAGGAGGGGAGGACCCCAGAACTACCTGACTCATGTTATGAGGTGAATATCTGCTTAATACACAAGGGGGGACAGGATGAGCTCAATTGCACAGCTTATCAACCTATTTCCCTCCTTAATGTAGATATGAAAATCTTGGCCAAGGTTCTGGCCACCAGATTGGAGAATATTCTGCCGGAGGTGATCCGCCCAGACCAGACCAGGTTTATCAAGGGGCGTCAGTCCTATCACAATGTGCGAAGATTGTTAAATGTCATATGGCAGGTTGGCCAGACCCGAAGAAAGATGGGGGAGATCTCCTTAGATGCTGAAAAAGCATTTGATAGGGTGGAATGGGAGTACCTTTTTGAAGTAATGAGCCGGTTTGGTCTGGGGGATCCGTTTATAGGTTGGGTTAGGGCTATTTCTGGGTTGTTCCTGAAAATAGGCATAATACTTGTCTAGTGTACTTACCCAGTAAACAAAAGCTAAATAAATAAATAAATAAATAAATATGTATCTCAGGCCAAGTGCGCGGGTTATGGAAAATGGATGCCTTTCCGGGAAATTTGGGTTGGGGAGAGGTATGAGACAGGGGTGCCCATTATTCCCCCATTGTTCACTTTGGCGATTGAACCCTTGGTGTCAGTGATATGCCAGCACAAAGGCATGGTGGGCGTGGGGGATGTGGAGGAGAGAGAGAACATAAGGTGGCGTTATATGCAGATGACATGCTGCTGTTCCTGGGGGATATACATAGTTCCATGGGACATTTGATGAACATTATTGAGAGGTTTCCATGTTTTTCTGGGTACAAGATTAATGTCAGGAAATATGAAGTCATGGGATTCCCAGATGCTGGCCAAGAGGCACAGCGAATGGGATTTAAGGTGGTCCAGATGGATTTTAAATATCTAGGGGTCCAGATAGGGTGGAGATGGGAAGAGTTATATAAGTTGAATTATCATCCCTTGATTAAACTGGTCTTGGCAGATCTTAAGCGATAGAATCAGCTCCCTGTGTCTTGGATTGGGAGGATCAATCTCATAAAAATGAATATTATGCCCCGTATCCTCTATCCCATGCAAATGCTGCAGGTGAGGCTAACAATGGGGGATGTGAAATGGTTGGAGAAGGGGTTTTCGGATTTCATTTGGCAGGGCAAGAAGCCAAGAATTAGTTTGACAAGGCTTAAGGTGGATAGGACTAAAGGAGGGCTTAATTTCCAGGATCTGGGTAAGTACTACAGGGTGGTGCAGTTCAGGGGAGTAGCTGAGTGGGTTCATAGACCAGAGGTGGCCAGTTGGGTAGGGCTGGAACAAGGGGGGACCCCAGAGAGACTTACAGCCTACCTTTAAAGTAAGGGGCTACGGGCGTATAGAGATTTGGGGAGTGGCAACCCGTTAGTTAGGGAGACATTGGAGGCTTGGGATCACCTAAGGGGGTGGAAAGGATTGGCTCAGAGGGAGACTGTGCTACTTCCGATCGTGAAGAACCCCTTCTTTGTGCCTGGGATGGAGGATGGGGAGTTCTCAGAATGGGAGAGGGGAGGGGTGGTCTATGTAGGGATGTTATTGGAGAAAGGGGAGCTAAGTGATTTTGACAAGATTAGGCGAGAGGCGAGGTTAGGGACATCCCAATTATTTTGGTACCTGCAAGTGAAAGCGTTCATAGGGAAAATGGGAATGGGAGATTGGGGTGGGTTGCACCCGAATCAGATAGAGCAGATGGTATGCCAGGCTAAGAAAGATCAGAAAGGATTTATAGGGAAAGTGGCTAAACAGGATAAGCAGAACCTTCCAGATTTAACGGGTGCCACAAAGGCTCTCCGGGAGCGGGACTTGGGGCAACAAATAACAGAAAAGAACTGGAAGCTGGTTCTAGGTATGCTGGAGGGGATCATGGTGTGCAATAAGTTTAAGGAGGCCTTCTATAAATTTCTGCATAGAATATACTGGCCCCCAGTGGCAGTACATAGGGCTCATCCTGCAGTGTTGCTGCTGTGCCGGAGATGTAACAGGGGGTTGGGCATCTTCTTTCATTGTTTTTGGGCATGCCTGGTCTTGGTTAAGTATTGGGGGGTAGTACAAGAGGTGAATAAGGTGTTAGGGGGTGACTGTCTCGGGACCCCCTGGTTTGTCTATTTGGGGTGAAGGTAGCGGAACGGGTGGAGGAGTGGCAGCCACTGCCTAGGTGGGCAAAAGTGTTGTTGGTATTGGCCAGGCACTGTATTCAGAACACTTGGGTCACTGGGAATGGGCCTATGGTAACTGAGTGGCAGAGAATGATTATCCACTCCTTAGCATTGGAAAGGCTTACATGGTTCATAAGAGATAGAGAGGAGGTGTTCTTAAGGGATTGGGCTCCTTTTCTGGTGTCCTTGAGCATATCTGAAAATCTAATGCTCCATACAGGGTTGAATATCTAAACTTCAGAATAAATGCTAGCTCAAGGAAAAGAGCCCCTCTCGTTAGCTGCTCACTCATTGCCTATCAGATGCTTATGGTCCTTCTTATCTTGCACAGAATGAAATGTAATGGATTCCCTTGATATTATATGGTTAATTATGAATACTTGAATATGTCCGATAGTATAGATTGTAATGCACACTTGACTGCATCTATGTGTTGTTATGTGATATGTATTATTGGTTTACTTGGGATGGTAGTATGTCTGTGTTTGTAGATGTCTGTTGTATGTTATACATGTACGTTTCTGTAAAAGAAAGCTCTTAATAAACAGAGTATTCAAAAAAAAAAAAACAGGTTTAAAAGTGCAATTTCCTACCAACCATAAACTTAGCCTTGCCTAGCTAATGTATTCTTATATTCTTACAGTGCTGAAAGATGTTATAGCTTCAGAGTCCAAACATGTGTGTATCTAAATGGAATACAGACTACAGTTTAAAAATGCTGTGTTTCAACCCTTTTCATGATGTCATCATCTAGCTTCTCCCTTTCAGGATACATAAAAAAAATATATATATATATATATATATATATATATATATATACAAAACAGGAAGTCCCATCAAGCTATTGAATTCTGTGACTCCAGCAAGACTCATTTTCAAAATGATGACACTCTTAATTAAGATTGTGATTTCTCAGTCTCCTTTGATCTATGAGCAGTCTCCATTCTCAAACACATCAAAGGACTTTTTATGATACTAGGTGCAATTAACTGACTTTCCTGAGGACGTCATAAAATGGATATATTAGCTCCTGGTTTCAAAGCAAACTGACAAGGTAATTGCATTATATCTGTTGTTTAACATATATCCTGTCCTTTTAAATGATATCTGGGGGGTGGGGTTTGTCATCCCAGGCACAGGAGTTTTCATGACAGACAATCACACTACATTTTTATATTACAAAAATCATAGAGTTATCAGAACCAACTGTCTAAGTGTCACAACATATGGGTGGTTAAGTCTGACAACTGTTCAACAGCTTGATGGTGTTACTGAGCTTGGGAAAGAAGGTAAGAATATACCTAAGGTGTCTTATAGAGTTTTAAGGGTTCCTTTTGGAGACCTGGCTAGGTGCCCCGGGTGAAGGGTTGTACCGCAATACCCGAAGAAGGTACGTATCCGAGCCTTTTAATTGAATATGCTAGCATAAGGTTCACAGTTTGAATCCCCCTAGAACTTGAGACTACAGGTGATTCGGACCCAAAGCAGAAAGGAGGGTTACCCTGTCTGTTACCTGTTCACACTATTGCACTCTAAGGTTGGCACTGTGGGAGCAGAGGGCCTGACCTGTGGAGTGCATTTGTGACACCCACAACACAGTCTAACCCCTCATGTTGCAGTGGAAGTTTAGGAGGCTACACCCTCATGAGTGACTGCACTGTTTGGGTATGTTTCTAATGTTCAGGAAGTATGCAATAAGAACAGATCCAGGATTGCAAACAAAACAAGGTTGTTTATAAATATACATTAGCATGCATTTCAGTTCTACTAAACAAGGAGGCAGACAAAACAAACAGCAACATCAATGAATTTTAGAGAAGGTAAACAATCATAAAATGTAGGTTTTTAACTAGAAATATTATGATGAAAAACAGATTGACAGTGTCCCTTTAACTCTATTTTTGGGAGTATTTGACTTCCAAAAATAAGGCAAAAACTTCCAAAATAGAGGGAGAAAGTCATTAACTTCCAGAAGTAAAACTAAAAATTAGATGACTTCCAAAATTGTAGGCATGGAAATCAGAAATGATGGACGGTTCTGAAAGAAATTGCATATTACCACTAATGTATTAAATTAACATCCATAAATGTGTCCTTCCTAGAATATTGCCTTCCAAAAGTGGGATCCTGGAAGTATTTTGACTTCCAAAAAATTGGAATTACTTCCAGATTTCAACTCCTGGAAGTTTTAGACTTCCACTGAACTCCTGGAAATATATCATGTGACAACCACCATCTAGTTTCAATAAATTCTGTAAAGTTGTAAAGTTTGCAGTAATCTGCCTGTTTCTGTTGATAAAATCCTGTGTGAGTGCCACCACCTTTCTGGGTTCTAGGAGGTTGAGGAACTAGCTGTTCCTGTGTAGCAATTACTGATCACAGTGTGCAGCTCCTGTGTGGTCCATCAATGTGGTTGGTGAGCCTGCTGGTAGGTGGGATGCTGCTGACATTAATGCAATAAGGGCGGAGAGCATGGAGAGCAGGGGCTGAATAGCACACGACCTAGGGGGTAGATCTATGACACATATCACAGGCCCAAGACAAAAAACAAGAAAAATATCCCAACAAAACTAAAATATAAAAATACATACACAATTCAATAACACACTCAAAAATCTAAAAACTAAAAATAATCAATCAAATCTAAATATACCCCCTTTTCCAAAACTCCCCACATGCTCTCACCAGGAGGGGAGATTCAGATAAAACAAATCAAGCTAAACTCCCCACCCAATCTAATAACATTCTATTATAACAAATAAAATAAACAAAGAATATGCTTCATAAAACAAATAAATAAAACCAAGCCAGAAGGATGTTAGGTCGCCATTGGGAAGTCACTTTCAGGAAGTATAGATTAAAAATAAAACTGCACCAGAGTAATTAAGTACACCTCCTCTCATAGGGTGCACCAATTACCACACACACACAAAAAAAATTGCAATCTTAACAACCAGCAAAAATTAAATAAAGAGTACAATTTGTGAAACACCCAGGTTCTCTCACTACCTGGGTACCCAAAATAACCGGGCCCTCTCACTGCTCAGAACACAAAAAGACTTTGACAGTTTTATTTCCCAAAAGGTACTCTTCGGATGGTAAGAAGCATCCACTAAATCCTCTTTTCCAAAAACAGTCCAGGTCCCAGAAAATGACTGAGTCTCTTAAAGTCCTCCTGTGAGGCCTAGCCACAGAAAATATCAGCCCCACCACCTCGGCTCCACACACCTAGTGCCCGCCCACCAGCAGGCCAGTGGGGAGCCTTGGAGGAATCTTGGGCCCACCAGCCAGCTTCCCAGCTCAATCAGGCCCAAACCTCCTGGGTAGAAGCAGACTCCTGCGGCTGGCCAGCCCTTTGGAATTCTCTACCCCATCTGATTCGGGAGTGCATGACCGTGGGGAGGTTTAAGCAGGCATTGAAGATGTATTTGTGGAACACGGCATACTGTGACTAATTGTGTAATTTTATGATTTTATTATGCATTTATTACTGTTGTTTTTATGAGCTTTTATAATCTGTAATGCGCCTTGATATTTGAAAGGCCCAAAATAAATAAAGATTATTATTATTATAATAGCATACACATCATGCCCATAACATCCTAGGCAATGATGTCACAAGGGATTTTGTATATGCTTTTGCTTTATCTGTATATGTATATGAGTTCACTGATTTTTGTATTTGTGGTTGTCACCCATTCTATCTGTATTTGTATCTGTGTCCCCTAGGTCCTCCTTGCAAATGAGCTGTCTCAATGGTGTTATTCTGGTAAAATAAAACTGAATTTAATTGAAAAAAGGGGTAGGTAGGAACTGCAAGGAAATGCCCCACCTTGGAAAGATGACTGATCCAGTATTCTTGGGCCATGCAAAGCCTTCCCTGCTACCTCACACCTGGCTGTAAACTCTAAGGGCCTCACCCTTCCCTAGACACTCCCCCAGTGGATATCCAGAAAACATTCTAAGTAAGTGAGAGCCATAAACTGGGACAGTAAGGGTGAGTGGTTGGTAAGGACAGGACTGGAGTCATGCTGGCAAAAGGAAGCAGAAAGATTTAAAAAATATCAAGGAAGCATTACATCCTAAAACTAAAGTACTAAGACATAACTTGACAGCAGATGGGGTACTAAACCCATCAAGGCTTAGCTGTAGGACAGGCAAATTACTGTAGAGAATTTTTGTATCTCAGCAAGAAATGGCATGTGTGTCTTGAGCTCCTGATACTCATCATTTTGTATACACACTTTAATACAAAACTCTTGACACTTGATATAGGAAGAAAGCTATTTCCTTCCATTATAATTATGGGTGAGCCAAGGCAAGCTGCCATTGGAGGAGAAGGGGTAAAATCAATGGAAGCTACAGGGAAAAAGAGCTCCCAGTCTGCAGTTGTGGGGGGGAGGCCCAACAGGCACACAAAATAACTGAGCACTGGATCTGAGCCATAACATGGCTCAGCTATGCAAATCAGTTGCCCTTATAGATAGGAAATGTGGTACTTTTACCATAAAGCTCACAATGGTGGAAAACAGAATGGATGTGTGTCAGTCTGAGGTCAAACAGTTCTACAGTGGCAGCAGGGCAAACATGACCGACCACAGTGCAGGCCATTCAGGAAAATGTCATGCTGAGGGTCAGAATGTCAGTTCTTGACAACCAGGCACAATCTGTAAATGTCTGAAGGGTGGGACTCCCTGAAGGGGTAAAGAAGGACTCCCTCTACCTCTTCCTGTCAGATCCATTGCTTGAGACATTGGTTATTGACCCTCACAGAGAACAATTAACCATGGAGAATACATACCACATAATGCCAACATAAAATGAAGCAGAGCAGTTGGGACCCTGCACAAACCTGGTGGTGATTGCAGGACCGGGAACAAAGGACCAGGTCTTGCAGCAGGCAACACACAAAGGGGACATCTTTGTGGATGAAAGTAAGAGTTTCTTGTTTCCTGCCTTTAGCTACTCCACCTGATAACAGAGGAAACCATCCAAATGGAGGCCACACCTCCACAAGGACATTGAAAGATTGGAAGCAGTACAGAGGAGGGCAACCAAAATGGTGAGGGGGTTGCATAAGAAACCATATGGGGAAAGGCTGCAGGAACTCAACATGTACTCCCTGGAAGAGAGGAAAGTGAGAGGGGGGCATGCTTGAAACCTACAAGTACCTCACAGGAGTGAACAAGGTGCAAGTGGAGGGTTTGTTTCAGAGAAAAGATGGCATTAGAACAAGGGGGCATGCAATGAAGCTAAGGGGGGGAGTTTAAGAGATATGTGTGGAAATACTTCATGGAAAGAGTGGTGGATGACTGGAACAGCCTGCCAAAGGGGGTGGTGGGGCAAAGACTGTGGGGAGCTTCAAGCATGCAGGAGATAAGCACAGGGGAATATTAGGTAGAGGAACGGGGAGGGAGTGACACCTGTGACCAACTAGGGTCAGTGGTGACAGAATAGGCTGAGACAAGGGTCAGACTGGATGGGCCTAAAGGTCCTTTTTTTGCTGACAAACTCTATGTTTCTATGTAACTGTAAGTGAGCAGTCCTGTGGAAACATTGGAAACATGCAGTGATACACACCTTCCTTATGACAATGAGACTGAGGATTGTGCATGAGGGGAACCCTTCATGTATTCAAAGCCTAAAGATGCCTGCTATTGGGCACAGAAGCTGGGCAGCAATGAACTTGGTTGAGAAGATTGTGTGTAGAAGGGAAGCCAGCAGATGGACTGATACAATTCTCAAGGCAGGGATTCCTTGTATGAAGATGATGATGAGTAGGGCTGAAGGGAGAAGTAAGTACACTGACTCTTGGATGGGCCAGCCAAGGTAAGCTAAAGAAAGTTGTTTTTTTACTTTTGGGGCTGGCAAGGAGGATAAGCTGGCACCCAAAGTAGATGGCAAACAAGAAACTTATCTTATGTTGGAGTTTAAAAAGTTAAAGATGGCACCAGGGTTTCAGTTAACTCCATTTTGGGAGTATCTGACTTCCAAAAATAAGACAAAAACTTTCAGATTTAATGGTGATGAAGTCATTGACTTCCAAATGTAAAACAAAAAACTTAGATAACTTCCAAATTGCAGGCATGGAAGTGGGAAATGATGGATTTTTCTGAAAGAAACTAAATGTTGCCACTAATATTTATAATAACATCCATAAACTGGTCCTTCCTAGAATTCAAGTATTGGGACTTCCAAATTGTGGTATCTAGGAAGTATTTTGACTTCCAAAAAATTGGGATAATTTCCAGATTTCACCTCATGGAAGTTTTAGACTCCACTGATAATAAATTAACTGAACCTCTGCATCATCAGCTTTAGCCGGCTATGACAATATCCTGCCAGACCAGAGATTCCTTTCTTGGCATAGATCGATGTATGCAACAGCAGGACATTGTGGTTGCAATTTCTGTCAAGACATTTGGAAATTTCCATTTTGGCTTTTCTCTTTTAGGTTACCTGTATTTTGCCAATTGATCTAAATCAAAGCCTTGCCAATGTGTATGTGACAGATATAAGGTGTGTCTGACTGAGAATAAGAGGAAGCATTAAAGTACCACGTGTAAGTGTTTAGTATTTCTAGCATTTTGCTAAGGCTATGTTCTAAAGTCAGGTCCACTTTAAACTGGAAAGGATTAGAAGGTTTGCAAAGTTTGTTTGTTTATTTGTTTCAAAATAGTTCATGATGTAATGTAATCTACAAAGTATTTAAAAGTAGTACAGCAGCAAGAAGTGAAGAGAGTATGGGGGCGGTTCATGACAATTGTATTGATAAAAGTATGTAGTAGAACTTTGGGGCATTTCCGGTGTATAAACTTAGTTGCACCAAGTCACTAGGGAGACTATCCACCTGTGGGGCATTAATGTAAGAAAATTAGATGGAAATTCACATGTGCTATTTTACAGTTGTAAGACTAGGTTATATCCTTGCTTTAAAAAATGTATGGATCAAATATTATATGTACTATGTCATATTAGCGAAAATGTGTAATGCCATCCATCAATGTATTGCAATTGCTTAAAACCCATATAATATAAAGAGAAAAGAGACTTTTTTAGTCTGTTCTGCCCAAATCACCCACTATTGAGACTGAATAGACTATAGTGAAATCTCAAGGTAGGCTTGTTAGAAACCACTATGATGTAAACAATGACAGAAAAATAGACAGTATTAATGTTTTTCATGCATTACTTGATATTGGAAAAGGGGAGAGGTAATGAGTGAGCCTGAAGTGTGTTCATACAGTTAATACTGTATGTTCAGAGTAGTCCAGTTGAAGTGCAACACTTACATGCAACACTCACTTCCAGTGAAGCACATTTTACCCAGCTGAACAACTGGGAGGACTAAAGCACAGACAGGCATACCTGTCACCCGTTTATTACTGAAGTGGGGGGGCACTAACACTTCAAGTGTGGGAAATGGGACACTGGCCCTCAGAATGTGGGACACATCATCAAGTCTAGAGATAAATGCTCAGAACACTATAGAAACTATTACCTTTATTTTTGCAAAGTTCAATTTTGATTTTGCATCATAGACCATTATGAATTTCTGCTTTATAATCTTAGGGCTCCAGACTCAGAAGTGGTCTGAATATCGCCATGAGTGCATATTCAGGCCACGAGGTCCTACACATGTGGATGATGTGCCAGATGTGTAATCCCCAGTCCCTGACCACCCAACCCTGGACCCACCCTGTGTGCAGACAGTGGTGCCGAGGGATATGGGGCTGCCAAGGGCTATTTGAGTATCAGTAGTTGGCATCCAGTTGGATGCTAGGCCCAACTATCTGGTGGATCTCTTGCTTCACATGGGGCACGGGCTACAAGTAGATGTCAATGTAAAATAAAAAAAGTACATTAAGGGAGAAAGCCTTTAGTTCTTCATGGCATATCATAGGATTGGGGACTACTGCTGCTGGCACCACACAGGCCTCAAGGACTAGCAAGGGACATCTGGGACCTGCCTGGAAGGTGGACACATGTTATGGCATGTTCCCCCCTCATGAAATGCAGCTGCCCTCTGCATCACCTCTAGGGTGTACAACATAGCATGTGGATTGTATGAATGTGCATCACTGCCCAGTTGCCCACTAAGCCGCCTTGACAGTGCATGATTGGGTGTGGAGAGAGTACACATGCAGCACTGTAAATGCACTGGATTCACTCCCTTGTGCACATTGTGCATGGAGGGGACAGTTTGCAGTTTTACACTGTTCTCTGCATGTGCAGAAGGGCTGGTATCAGTTTATGCACTGAGTCCTTAGTTTACAGAACCTTTTCTGTGTGTGTAGTCCCTTTTCCATGTCAGGTGGATGTGGGACAGTGCAATTCTGATGGGTAAACTGAGGGGTGTCCCTCATAATATGAGGCAGTTGAGAGCTATGCAAAGAAGTTAACTTATGTAATTACTTTTTACGGCTGCATGGGCAGAACCCTGCAGACGTTTTGCATGTACAAAAGGAGTGACGTCATGTTTTCCATCCGTGGAACTGGCAGAAGGTGTAAATAGTCTCCTCCACCTTACCTTCCTCCAAGAAATGCTCTCCACCCTCAAATAAATGCACTTTCATGTTAGTCAATGGTTGCAGGGAATTATTTTTGTTCTTAATTGGGAGGTACAAGAACGGGAACCTGAGTAGTAGGAGGAAGCATTATTTTTTTGGAGGTAAGATCCACTCCCACTTCCACCTAAGTGGCTTCAAAAGATCCACCCCCACCTTTTTTTGGTTCATGTGGTAGGGGCAAGAGGTTTATCTATCATTGTGGATTGAGAAAGATCCACCTCCACCTGAGCAGCTCCTAAAAATTCAGTTTTCTGCCACAGTCTCTGGTGACTACTTAGTATGACTGACTGCCACGCTGTACCTCCAGAGTTCTACTTGGTCCCTTAATACAGGTGTGGTAGCTCCTGAGTTACTTAATTTTTCAAAGTTGTTGTTTTAAAAAAAATAATTAAAACGATGGCTGGTAGCCACCATGAGTGCAAGCATCTTGGCTCCCAGACTGCCATACTGTACAGATAACAAATTTGACCCTGCCTCTAATTCCAATAGCCCTTTTTAAACTCCCTGACTCCCATCTCAGAAACTCGCTCTTCTGCAGTCCATACTCCCAACACCTACAGTCACAAATGTCTCCAGATATTTCCTGGGCAACAGCTGTGGCCAAATCTGAGCACTGCTTCAGATCCTGTTCGGAAAACAGACAGGGGCAGAAGTAAGTTGTGCTGCTGTACCTTCCTATAGCTTTAAATTACTTGGAGATACACTGAGGAAATAAAACAGCTAATGTAAAAATGGATATAATGAATGAGATAAATTACTGGACGATACACTGAGGGAAATAAAACAAAACAGCTAACTTAAAACATGGATAAAGTGAATGAGGTAAAATAAATTGTTGCTTGCAAATATTTACAGACAGTTTCTGTAGAAAAAAAACCTGGCTCATGCTGTTCTGGCATCCGAGTTGCTCGCTTGCAGTTTGTGTCATCTGGTTCATTTTGACGTACCAAGGAGCCCCATCATGCAAAAGAAAGAAAAAGGGGGTGAAGAAAAAGATAATATATAAAATGAAAAGCTGCATCTCCTGAAATGGTTGGAGCTAATTCCCTAACTGCAGTCTCAGAGCTCTTCTGCATTCCATACTCCCAACACTTAGTCAAAATTGTCTCCTAATACTTCCTGGGCAACTGTTGTGGTCAAATCAGAGCTCTACTTCAGCTCCTGTTCGGAAAACAGACAGGGGCAGATGCAATGTGTGCTACTGTACCTTCATATATACCTTTAAATTACTTGGAGATACACTGAAGAAATAAAACAAAACAGCTAACTTAAAATGGATTTAGTGAATGAGGTAAATTATTGGGTGATACACTGGGGAAATAAAACAAAATGGCTAACTTAAAAACATGGATATAGGGTAAGAGGTAAAACAAGTTTATCAGTTGCTTGCAAATAAATTCATACAGTTCTGTCTGGTTCATTTTGAGTTACAAAGGGGCCCCTTGGGTTTCTGCATATTCTGGAATGGGTAAGGTATTTGAAAGAAGTACTGTAAAAGATATACTGAATGGAAAAGCATGTGATGGCTGCATAACAACAATGCAGCATGTTGTTAGTGGCAATAAGAAGTCATGCAAAAATGATTTCTTTATTACCATCACAATTAAATATATGAATCGCTGGCTGGAAAACAATAAAATGAATAGGCAACATTTCTTATTTTGAAAGAATGCGCTACAGTACAAAAGCAAGTGAAGAGGGAATAAGGAAACATAAAAAAAGAATAGCACTGTCTGCACCATTGATATAAAGTCATTAACCACACATTAATCAAGTGTTTTTTTGGCAATTTAATATGGGCCAAAAAGGTTCCACAATTAATCATATTCCTTTTTGAGTATAATTTAATAAAAATAATGTCCCGATTAATTATTGTGGAGCTAGGTCCTGCTGCACAACTGTTAACACAATTCAAAGTGCAGTTGCTACATGGGAGGACTGAGGCTTTCTCTACATGTGTTGGTTTCAAATGCAAGTTCATAATGAAATACAGGACAATCTTTCTTGCAGCATTCCTCCAGTCTGTGGCTGGAAAAATAAACATTGGGATGGGGGGAAGGGGCCTTGAAAATTTGATTTTAAGAAGAGAGAGAGGCAAAGGCTTTTTATTTGCAAAGATTAGGAGCTTCAAAAAAAAGTGAAAAAGCATTATCACTACAGTATTTTATGATTTTCAATAAGGACATGTATTTCCCAACAGTAATTATGCTTCACAGTGTCATCTCATGTTTATGCAGCCCTTTAAAAGTTTTTTTTACAGAAAAGTTAAAAAGAAGGAACTCTCTTTTTAATTTCTGTACTTTGGAGCTCAGTAAGAAATTTCTGCCTTAAAGTAAAAAGATCAATCTGTCTCATGTTCAGAGCTGTATAATTTCCAACACCACAGGCTTCAGCTAATGGGAAGTTATAGAGGTTAAGATTAACATTCACTAAAAAATTTCACCAACAGCTTAATCTGGTTCAAGGTCAGTTGGCATTCATCTGTATCTGTATCCTGGTCCCCGGGTCATGCCTGAAGATAGGCAGAATTTGTCTAGCGCACTTACCTGATCAACAAAAAAACCAAAAAGTAATATGCTGGTGAAGCAGCTGTATGTGGTTAATATTGTACAATGAAAATTGCAGCCAGAATAGAGTTGCTAGTAAACTTTCTTCAGGAGCATATTTGCTCATCTTGATCTCCATGACCTTCTATTAGGTGAGTGTTATGAGTCTGTAATTTATGCAGCTCCAGGCATGACACACAGATATTTAATGCTTTATTTTAAGACAGCCTTGTGTTAGTGATCCCCTTCGTACATAAATGGAGAAAAAAGTCGATTCTTTCTAAGTTGTGTCTGAAAAATCTGTTTATGGAAGTATATCACCACAGAATGGGTACAAGTGTCATTATTACAAGTGCAAATTAAATGTCATTAAGGAATAGTGAAAATGGTGTTCTGAACTTTTAGAGGAGGTCAATATTTACCTTCCGTGTAGGAAGGAGTCAATATTACAATTACCATTTAATCATGTGTTTCCTTTTTTGCCTATAATTGCTAAATCCAAAACACCTCTCTCCTAAAATTCATATGTTCAAGCTTCCCATCCCCAAATTTACTTTTTGCAGCCCACCAAATTAAAATATGTGCTGTGTTGGTTCCTAGTTCGTTAACATATACTTTGGCAAAACAGGCTGGAAAATTTGTAGCTCTAAACAGGACACGCGGTTATTAAATATTTTTGTTTTATGACAGCCTTGTCTTACTGAGCCCCTTAGTGCAGAAATTAAGGGGAAAGTCAATTATTTGTTACTTCTGTGGGAAAAATCTGTTTATGTAGCTACATGAACATGTAAGGTCAATGTGTAGCATAATTACAATCGCAACATATACCTCCTTAGTAAATAGAAAATATAGCATAATAACAATCGCAACATACACCTCCTTAGTACATAGAAAATATAGCATATTTACAATTGCAACATACACCTCCTCAGTAAACAGAAAATATAGCATAATTACAACCGCAACATACACCTCCTTAGTAAATAGAAAATATAGCATAATTACAATCGCAACATACACCTCCTTAGTAAATAGAAAATATAGCACAATTGCAATCGCAACATACACCTCCTTAGTAAATAAAAAATAGTGTAGTGATAAGGGTTAATCATGTTTTTGTATTTCCTAATCATAAAATACAAAAGCCTGTCTCCTTAAAATCAAATTTTCAAGGTCTCCTCCTGGTTTCCAGTCACAGAATGACAATCTTTGCTGTTTTGGTTATGATGGGAGGGAAATCTTCTTGAAAATAATAACAAAATCTACTCATGTCTTTATGCGACCTCTCATGGATGGCATTGTTAAATTTGGCCCAGGCCCTACTTTTTTAGTACTTTTCATCGTATTCATTAAGTGCTTCACTTATATTACTGGTTGTGTTGTTTTTACTGATTTGTTTCTTGCTATCATGCATAGCTACTTCATTTTTTAGGAATGGTGCATGACCACCAGTGTTGGATCCGATGCACTACTGTGTATCTTCATATGCACTAAGATTATAGGAAACACACACACAGGATTACATATGCTAAGCTGCTGTAATGTTTTTGTGTGTATACTGCTTTCTTTGTTTGTGGACTACACTGTACATTGTTCACAGCAGGAAGAGTAAAAAAAAAAATAACATTGCACTTGTATAATTAAAAAAATCAAATTTCCTAATGTGAATATATTGTCCCAAGACCTGCAGTTGCAGTAGCAAGTATTTAAGGTTATTTTAACTATGGAAATGACCACAAGAAAGTATTGACATTTAGGAATATGTTATACACATACTACTTGCTGGTGTGGTATTTACACATAAACAAGCAGAAGCAGACAGAGCCACGCAGATAAGCATAAAGATTGTTGCAGCAGAATAAAGCAGATTTCATTTTAATTACACCAAATGTGAGCCAATTCATTGTCTAGAATGTGAATAACAGTTTCCATTACTTATAAGTAAAGTTGGTCCCTGCTCTCCAGTGAAGTGGACCTCAAACCCTTATAGTTTTCATTATTATTCTGAACAAGCACAATCTCAGGCTTAAAAGAAATTATGAATAATGATGAACTCTGTGATCAGGACTGCACACTCAGTTTCTTGATGCTGTAGCATGTACAGTGTGTTGCCATTAGGTAAATGTGATTATCTTTTTTGTTTAATGTAATCTGTACTCAAGAAATGCACAGTACATGGAGTGTAGGTGGTGGTGGAGGAGACAGCAGGCACCCCACATCTCTTACAAACCTACAACAGGATCCCAGCAGTTGCTGCAGCTAGAGCCCAACTCAGCATGCTTCCCAACGAGGAGCTTAATAATGGGAGCCAAATAGGCTGAAAGGGTTCCCACTGTGCAGCTAGTCTGGATCTGGGAGCTGCTGTCACTGCTGTGGGAGTGGAAGCTTGATATTTGAACATGCACTTGTGTTGTAGGAGACAGGGATTGCCACAAATGGTTTAGTTAAAAAAAAATTAAAAATTAAAAAAAAGGAAATAGTAATTATGAGATACAGTAATTGATATGAACCTGCTTTGAACCATCCACAATCTAAACTTGGCTCAAAAATCTCTGATTAATCATTTAAATGACTTCATCACAAATTTAGAATTTCAGACTCTGGAGTTTCAATAAACTTGAATTATAACAAATTTAGAATTTAAATGGTTCTCCTCTTGGTGTAAGAAAAATGTCATAAGTACTGTATATACAAGTGTAGGAGGAAAGTGTTAGTTTTTCTTCACTTTAATGTTAAACCCAATTGCTTGCACCTTAATAAAGTTGCATCATTTAAAGAAATAGCACAGAAGTTGGCTTATATAAAATGAAAAGCTGCACCTCCTGAAATGGTTAGAGCTAATTCCCTAACTGCAGTCTCAGAGCTCTTCTGCATTCCATACTCCCAACACTTACAGTCACAATTGTCTCCGGATACTTTCTGGGCAACTGTTGTGGTCAAATCAGAGCTCTATTGATTAATACCACTAATGATTAGATTTAGTTTTAAGAGTTTTAATGTGATGAATTTGCAGTTGTACTGTAGAACAGCTTGCTGGTAATGAATTTGAAGCATACTTTTTTTTTTCTTAGTATACAAAGTGCAAATCTGCTCGAATCTACTCAAAAGGCCAGAACACAAAGTCTGCTTCTTGAATGCTGGCAGTTGTACTATAGAAAAGCTTGCCAGAACACTCTGGGTTTATTTAGGGATTGTACAAATGTGGCTTATTTTCCACTGTGTCTGCTCCTCGTCACCCCCAATCGTCACACTGTCCCTTCCTGAATATGACACTATTTTTTTTAATTTCATGAATGTGAACCTAGCTTTTTTTTAAATCTGCACAGTTACAAACTGCAAGAAAAACAGGTTTGGGACAGCAGATAAATGGTTCTCTATTAAGCAGCATTTTCTGCCACACTGTGGTCTGATCGGCATTTGCTGCAGTTTTTGATGCTAATGTCATTCCTTTTTGTTTACACTACTTTGCAGTTGCACTATGTTTTTTCTTTACTTGGCGAAATACATAACTGTAGAATGTAGTTCCTGTTGCTGCTGCGATATACTGTCGGTGACACTGATGACTGAGAGCCATTGTTTCCTGTATCAGAGTTTTCTGTCCGTGGGTTCTTGGTCAGACACTTAATTAACTCCTGTGAGACACCATCTATGTCAAGCAAACCTTTGAAAATGAAACTTTGCTAAATGTCTTGTATATATTGCTTTTAAGCAATATAACTAACACTTTCTTTTACCACTCTCATATTTGGTAACTGCATGATCAGCCACAATTTGTGAATTTGCAATGCTCGTGTTTCTGAGAAAATACTTTTTTCAGCTTCGTCTATCATGGTGCAGCACTATTAAAGACAAATGCCCTTGGCTGATGATATCCTGGGATTTTTTGATTTCATTGAATTTATTTCAATGGGGGGTTGAACTTAGATGCATAATTTTTTTTATTTAGAGGGATGCTAGAAAGACGAGTGTCTGACAGGAAATAGATGTGGAATTAATGCCCTCCCCACCACACCAACCAGGAATCACAGACGAGCTGCCCTTTGTCACGACCATGAGACAGTTTTATTGTTAAAAAAATAGTAACAAGGTTTCAGCAGCTGTGGAGAATGTTTGTAAGCACAGCTGGTCAACAAGGACAACCAAATATATGGTGCCAAACCCCACCACACCCACAGCACTAAATAGCTCCTGTCCATGCCAAAATGTGGTTTATCACGTAAATAAGGGTAAACAAAATCCAAGCAGCAGTGTCCCAAGAAACCATGATTGCAGTGCTGTTTAAATGATAGAACTGGCCAAAAAAACAAGGTTGGGTAATAAATAGAGATGTGGATGAGCCCCCCTTCCCCAAGCACGACTGAGTGTGTGGCTGTATTACTTATATTTTTCAGTGTGTGTGTATGTGTCCCATTGCCTTTTTTGTTCTAATTACAGCACAGAGGCACAGGCAGTTAGTTCTCCTCTCAACAGTTTGCTTAATTAAATAAAATGACTTAAAGAATTTGGAGAATCTTGGAATTTATTGTTTAAAATGCACAACTAAATGACCATCAGCCTGCACTGCCTTATCATTTTCCTGCTGAAGTAAAATGAAGAGTTGACATGTAAAATGGAAGATACGGCCATTTGCAAGCAAACAGGTCTGATTAGTATGCACATTATTTTTTATGAATTAATTTAAAAGCTACAGCAGTATGTTGTGTCATCACAAACCAGTGGGCAATCTCCATTTGTCCAGCATTGATCTAATCAAACTGGGGACACATTCAGGTCATCTGAACCAGGAGATTGAACGTGGCTGTCAGGTTATTCAGAAGTCTGACTCTTTCGAAAATCCAGTGCATTTTTTGCATATCTTACTGTTTGCCTTTAAAGGTCTGCATAACTTCTTATTTTACATGTTGTTGACTACATATCAAATTAAGAGTTGACATGTTAAATGGAAAACATGGCCATCTGCAGGCAAACTGGCAAGATCACTATGCACATTATTGTTTTATGAATTAGAAGGAAAGCAGTATTTTCTTATTACAAACCAGTAATTGAAAAAACAATGACAAGACTATAGATCAGACCAGCTTTGTTTTAATAATGGACTAAACTATGCAGCAGAAACAGACGTACTCTGCAGTAGTCAGTTGTTGCTACAAGTAGGGGATTAGTTTAAGGGAGGGCAATGAAGGGGGAAAACAGAATTCACTACAAAAGTGAATTGGGAGAGGGGTCTATTCCAAAGCCCTCCATGCCAATGCTTAATGTTAAGATTAAACAGAAGGAGTAGCTGTGGGGTCACCTCTTGTTTCTAGAGAAAGGCGTGATCAGGCTTGTGGCAACTGCTGCAAAGAAAAAAAAAAAATGCTGAAAAGCGCAAACCAGGTAGTGAATGAAGAGTAGACAGACTGACAACCAGAAGGTAATAAGGTGGTCATACTCTGCCCATTTAGACTCCCACCACAAACACCTATGCATCCCGAGAGCAGAGATCCTCCTTTGTTGAATTTGCCCTTGTCTGGACTGGGAGCTTTGGGAGTCCCCCCCCCCCCCAGATGGCATTGGTAATTATCTGCACTCTTTTTGAATCAAAGCCTCACTAGGTAACCAGTGAGATTAGATGTGAGGTTCCCATGAGTGGTTCAGCATTTGTTTTTATTTTATTGTATTTTATTTTATTTAGTGTTTGTTGACCAGGAAAAGAGAGCTATGCAATTCTGCCTATTTTCAGTCTCCGGAGAGGTTGAAGATACAGATGCCAGCTGACATACAGAACCTGATTAAGATGCTGGTGTTATTTAAATGAATGGGGATTTGGCCAGGACACCCAAGAAATTCCCCCACTCTTTTCAAGAAGTGCCATGGGATCTTTAACGTCCTTCTCAACAACTATCAGAGCAGGCAGACAGGACCTCGGTTAAACATCTCATTCAAAGATGTACACATTTGCACAGTGCTATTCCAGCAGGGCAAAGTACACCTGCAGAGTGGCCTCTGTCTCATAAAGTTAACCCTTAAAGACCAGAGAGAAACCAAGCGGGGGGGGGGGTGAGAAAAAGTATTGTACTACGGGAACAAACCAGACCGAAGCTGAAAGCTGGATAGAAAAAATAGAATGTGGTTTGATCTGCAGTCTCCGAGGGCATAATAATTCAGTCTGTGAGCTGCAGTCGATCTACACATTAAAAATATTTATTTCCAGTCAGAACCTGTTTAAGAGTTTATGTTCGTTGGACTTTTTTTCCACGGTCAAAAAACAATTTATGACTTGGACCATAGTCCTACAATGTTTTCTCTCCCCCCCCCCATGCCCTCTACTGTTCATCTGATTTACTGGGATTTGGGTGGAACCGTATTCTTTTGTTAAAATCTTTTTCTATATTCTGTCCCTGTATTCTGCATCCCCTTCCCATCGGATAAAATTCACAGAGCTGCATTTTTTATGCACAAAAGAATGTAACAAAAGACACAGTGGGGATATTGTTGACGAATGAAGATAAGAATGTCCTGGCCAGATAAATAGAATTGTGTGTCTGCTGCTAATAAAGTCTTACCTGGCTACAGGAAAAATCTGTATTGTTTATGTATTAGAACATTTTTCTGGCTCCATTACAGTAACCCACTTAGTACGCATACTTTTAGGTTCAGAGAGGCAGACAGAATGCTGGCATAATCAATTTATTCACAGAACTTTATCACTATATCAGCGATCGTTTTGCATCTTTTCATACACTTTCTCTGAACAAATCAAATCATGGAGGCATTTTCAATTTGTGTGTGTCTTTCAGTTGCTCCAGTAATAGATAAAACAAGCATTTGTCAATGCCGAACGTTCACTTGCAGGTATTTGCAGTGGTGTTTGGCATGTATGGTGCTTTACCCTAATGCCCTCTGCGATTGCTGGTATTTGCACAATAAATTGTCAGCATGACCTGTTTGTTACCCCCATTGTGTGCTACATAGGCGGAAACACGTTTTGGTCAGGATGTGAAAAATGACAGCTGTACTGCTCATAAGGAAGTGTGGTAAAATGCCAATGTTGAAAATCTGGAGTGGAAATATTGAAAATGCTAAACCTCACGAGCCGTGTAACTGTGCAAACGCTCGTAAAACAGTCATTTTTAGGAATTTTTTCACCAAATTTTCAAAATTGCCATTTTAAAACCTCTGCTAATGAACAGTGTCACTGTGATTTTCTTAATGTGTTCCATACATTGATTTCGCACACCGACTGCGCCATTGTGCACTACATGGGGGAAGACGTTTTGGGCAGGATGTGAAAAATGACAGCTGTACTGCTCATAAGGAGGTGTGGTAAAATGGCAATGTTGAAAATCTGGAGTGAAAATATTGGAAATTCACAAACTTACGAGCGTGCGTAGGAACTGCACAACACACACTTGTAAAACAGTTATTTGCAGGAATGTTTTCGCCAAATTTTCAACATAGCCATTTTAAGATTTCTGCTCATGAACAGTGACACTGTGATTTTCTTAATGTGTCCCATACACTGAGTTCGCACACCGACTGTGCCATTGTGCGCTACATGGGCAGAAACACGTTTTGGGCCAGATGTGAAAAATGACAGCTGCAGTGCTCATAAGGAGGTGTGGTAAAATGGCAATGTTGAAAATCTGGAGTGAAAATATTGAAAATTCGCAAACTTACGAACGTGCATAGGAACTGCGTAATGCAGACTCATAAAAGAGTCATTTTTAGGAATTTTTTCACCAAATTTTCAGCACAGCCATTTTAAGACCTCTGCTCATGATCAGTGTCACTGTGACTTTCTTAATGTGTCCCATACATTGAGTTTGCACACCGACTGCGCCATTGTGTGCTACATGGGCAGAAACACATTTTGGGCAGGATGTGAAAAATGACAGCTGTACTGCTCATGAGGAGGTGTGGTAAAATGGCAATGTTGAAAATCTGGAGTGCAAATATTGAAAATTCTCAAAGCGTACGAGCGTGCGTAGGAACTGCGCAATGCACGCTCGTAAAACAGTCATTTTTAGAATTTTTCACCAAATTTTCAACATAGCCATTTTAAGACCTGTGCTCATGAACAGTGTCACTGTGATTTTCTTAATGTGTTCCATACATTAATTTCACACACCGACTGCGCCATTGTGCGCTACATGGGGGAAACACGTTTTGGGTGAGATGTGAAAAATGACAGCTATACAACTCATAAGAAGGTGTGATAAAATGGCAATGTTGAAAATCTGGAGTGAAAATATTGAAAATTCACGAACTTACGAGCCTGCGTAGGAACTGCGCAATGCACGCTCGTAAAACAGTCATTTTTTGGAATTTTTGCACCAAATTTTCAACATGGGGTTTTTGGGACCCCTTCTCATGAATGATGTCACTGTCATGGTGTTATTCAAGGCCAAAGGGTGATTTCATGCAGTGACTGTGCAGTGCCTGCGAAATCACCCTTCGGGCCTGAATAACGCCATGACAGTGACATCATTCATGAGAAGGGGTCCCAAAAACCCTATGTTGAAAATTTGGTGCAAAAATTCCAAAAAATGACTGAGATATGCAATAAAGTTGAAACCCCCCTATCTAGCCCATTATACAGCTTACCGGCATTTCCTCAGTTTGCGGTCACCTTTGCAGAGTGCAGGCGTGTTCCCGTCCACCAAGATCATCGCGCCAGAGTCCGGAGGTAAGTATGGGGGGTGGGGAGGCTGGTGCGCAGGGTGGGTGCGGTTGTGGGAGGGGGGAGAAGATCGCTTATGGGACCATTTTTATTTTACAGGTAAAAAAAAATAGAACGAGTGGAACATTTGCCACGCTGGGGTGGGCTCCCAGCATGGCAGAAGATGTGGGGGTTGAGGAGCCGACGGGGATTGGGCACCCCGTTGGCAAAACAACAGCAAAGGTTTGCCATGCTGGGGTGAGCTCCCAGGTGCAGCAGTATGGCTTTGGGGGTCATGGAGCCGAGTGGAATTGACACCCCGTCGGGCAAACAATGTTTGCCACTCTGGGTGGGCTCCCAGCGTGGCACGAAAGCTTTGGGGAGCGGCGTGATGAACGTGCACGGGGGAGGTAGCGACGCTGGGGCTGGGCGTCAGTATGGCAGCGGTGTTTTGAAGCAGAGGAACACTGTTGTCATATTGAGCTCCTGCACCCATTGGTGCAGGTGACCGCCACGCCTGTTCAAGGGAGCAGTGCATTGGGTGGGAGAGGCACACCTCCAAGTGTGCTACTCTCCCAATACGTTCCTTGAGCATGCGTGCAAGCGAACGTAAAAAGTGTCTCATCTGCACGACCCTAATGAAGCACAGTCTGCATTCAACTAACATCACTATTAAATACTCCAAAATATGTGTATAATATTTACAGAGTGAACCTCATTTATCTCTAACACACATCTCAGGCAGAATCGGGCACTAGTTATGTGACTTTTCCACTACAGCGCAGATCAATTCTGAACCAGCTGGGTTATATAGAAAAACTAAGCAAGTGTTTCTGTGTTTCGCTTTTTTTGTTTGTTTGCCTGTTTTGTATGGAAGTATATTACCAAAAAGTTGACAAAACAAATAATAAACACTAAATTCTGATGTTGGGTTGGGAAATCTATGTTCAGTTAATGTATCAGAGCAGTAAGGTGAGTTCCAATGCATGGAAGCATCGCAACTTGGAACTTAGCTTGTCTTGCTCTGTGGTCACATTCCAGATGCTGTGGTGACTTCATTTTTCACTTCTGCCCTCTCTTGGTGCATTATGACTTGTAATCCTTAGAAAACCTTTTGTAATTTTCAGGCTTTCCATCCCCATCCAAATCTATTCTTTGCCTTTCTGCTTTACTACTACCCTGTGCCAGCCATTTTATAAGTTAGTATATAGTCTCTTCAACTTCAGTTAAACAGCATTAAAAACAAATCAGAATTATGTAGTGGCGTTGCCATCAGTAATACTTATACTTCTTCACCACATGACATTCAGAAAGACAATGGTTTGGTATCAGCAAGGAAGAGCGCCAAATAAATGGCATGGTATCAGGGTGTGAAGCAAAAAGTGCAACCACAGTAAGGGCAACTGCCCAGAAAGGGAGACCAACAGCTCAAGAGTGAAAAGCTCTGCCACACAGTAACAGCACCCCCATGAACAGCAGACATCAGCACCATGAGCACCGGCAGGCCACCAGGTGGGAGAGGTGTCTCCAGCAAGGAGACACAGCTAAACAACTAGTGCTGGACGGCGTGCACAGCAGGCCGCCATCAGCAGTGGTAGCCGGAGGCAATGGGTGAGCACAGGGTAGGCCACACAGAGGACGGCACCGCTGCAGTGGCACACACCGTGGGGCCCCACTGGTGGGGCGCAGTGCTAAGGGGTGACGTACGAGCCTGTATCACCTGGCTGTACCAGGGTCACACACATGGACAGGGTGCAGGACAACAACCCCAACCCCACGTTCACCACAGCAGACACATACACCTACCTCAAAGGACAGCATGGGGAGGGACAGAACCCACAGCATCTCACAGGCACAGGGGCAACACAGCGGAGCGGAGGGTGGCAGTCCACAGTACTCAGGGCCCACGTACAGGGCATTGATGGGGAGGGGGAGCAGAACAACACCACTGGATAAGCAGCATAGACAGGAAGTGGGCGTGTCCAGGCAGAATCTGGGCAGGGCACCCAGTGTCCATAACAATGACAGCCACAGCACACCCCTCAGATGTGACAGCATCTACACCATGGAGGTGCATTACATGCAGAGCCAGAACGGCAAGCCAATGGCTGTCCACAATGGCTTTGTATATTGCAAAGATAAGTAGGGAAATGATAAAATATACTGGAGGTGTGCCAAGGTGAGGAGGTACCATTGCATGGCCCACCTGCACACAGCTGAGGATATGGTGGCAGCCACCATCAGGGAGCACAACAACACCCCCTACGCGGCCGACATGGGCGTGCGGTGAGCGATGGGAACGCTGCAGGACAGGGCACGGCGTACTATGGATTCTGTGTCACAGGTTGTCATGGTAAGCACGTCGGGCATCCTTGTGGCCATGGCAGGTCGACTACCCGGAGTGCGCTGCTGCGGCGGATGGTACAGCGTGTGCGACACGTGGCTCATAGCTGGCCAACCACCCCACAGTCCGTCGAGAACCTAATCATCCCGGAGGAGTACACCCATGTGGCAGATGACACGTGCTTCTTCCTGTACAACAGTGGGAGGAAGAGAGACTGCATCGTCGTCTATGCCATGGACCGTTGCATGCAGCAGCTGGCCAGCAGCACAGACTGATTAATGGATGGCACATTCAGGGTGTGCCCTGCCCTGTTTGACCAACTCTATACCATACATGCCATCCAGTAGGGTACAGTCCTGCCCACCATCTATGCCCTGACATGCACCAGGAGGGCACAGATGTACATCAGACTGCTAGGCCAGCTGAAGCTGCACAACCCTGACATAACACCTGCCATTGTACTTATGGACTTCAAGCATGCCAGCTCGTCCGGGGTCACCACCATATTCCCCTAGGCACGGGTCAGGGGCTGCTTTTTTCCACTTCACCCAGGCCCTGTGGTGCAAGGTACAGTGGCTGCCAGACATCCTGGCATGGTATACCCATGAGCCTGACTTTGTGCTGCATGTCCAGATACTGCTGGTATTGGCTTTCCTACCACCTGCTGATGTACCAGCAATCCTCAAGGAGCTCAGGGAGAGTGGGAGTTCATCACCAACAACGAGGACATCCTCCAGCCTCTGCTGGACTATGTGGAGGACACGTGGGTCGGCCGGCCCACTGGATGTTCAGGACGTCGGCGTCCCCCAATCCCAATCGAGCAGTAGAACTGCTATGATGCCACCCTCCAGGGCCTGGTGAGGACTAACAATGCAGTGGAAAGGTGGCACAGGGACTTCAGCACCCAGGTCGGTGCCTGCCACCCCAGCATCTGATGCCTCCTCGAGTGCCTAAGAGAGGAGGAGTGACTTACTGCAGTGCGTTTCCGAGATGCTATTGTCTGGGGTGGAGGCACCACACCCACAGAGATGGTATAGTGACCTTGATGCCAGGATCTGCGCTGTTGTGGCTGACTATGCCACCAGAAGCCACTACGACTACCTGCATGGGCTGGCGCATAACTTTGGTTTCAACGTCTAACCCGTCACATGTCTGCCCCATGCATGCACCAGCCCCTGCTGCCGATGTCCAGCCCTGGGCAGCGTTGCCCTGTGCAGCACTGCACGGTGCACGGTGTGTGCCCAATATCACCACCCTGCATGGGTATGCCCTTCCAGGGCTGCGCACACATCTGCCACCCCCAGAGTCACCCTTTTGACCCCTCGTGCATGCCAGGGCTCTCACACATTTGCAACATGACACATGCTGGGGAGGGGCATCTGCATTGTGAGCCTCTACACTACCCCTCAGCTGCGCCCCCTGGTGATCCAGCCATCCCTCTGTCCCACTGTGCATGCCCATGTGCTGGGCTGTCCTGTGCCTGGGTGGCGGCTCACTTCCACTGCCGTTCCTCCCCTTGTGGTCGTGCCCATCCCAACCATCCATGGTCACTCGTACTCCAGGGCTCTCCCTCACCATTGGGTGGCCTTCCAAGCCCGGCCATGCCTCACCGTGCTTTCTCTCCACTGCCTTGCAGGGCGTGCCATGTGCTTGGTGCCCTTCCAGCCGCTCATTACTGCTGTCGCACTTTTGGCCTGTTGGCACTATTGTGCGGTCACCTTTGTGGTGTTTGCTCTGTCTCCCTTGCTGTTCTGGGCAGCACGATTGCGGATGCGCCCATATCACATAAAGCCCAATGGTTTAGCAGCTGTCTATAGGGAAATTATTAACTGGATAAATAGCACTTGAATTCAATTTGCAGCTTTTGGAACATCAACATTGTGCATTTTTGGAACATGTATGCTGCACTTCACTTTCCCCACATTGCAAAGTGCATACTGCCTTTATGACAACTATTGAAAATCTACCCACATATTTTTAAATTCACATTCAGGTTAATTATCAATACAAAAATTAAGTTTTGCCGGCCCGCCAGCGCAGCGGTTGGATTTCCGCTTGCGACGCCAGTGACCCAGGTTCGGGAATGGACTCGGGTCATCGGAGAGCCAGCCGGGGAGAAGGATTGAGCATCTCATGACTGCTCTCCTTCTCCGGGGGAAGGGTGCCGGATGTCGTCGGTGCATGAGGGAACCCTGGCGGAGGCAAGGAGTGCCACAGCAGCTGTCGTATACAAGGAACTCTGGGGTGGGACAGATGCAGGATGTCATTGCACGTCTTAGCCCCAGCTTACAAGGGGAAAGAAAAACACTGCCAGGCCATCTCCATGACGCCCTGTCCCTCAGCCTCTAATTAGTCACCCAGCCGGTTCTCCCAACCAGTCACTAGGAGCATGGCACTGGTGCCCAGTGGTGCCGTGACCCCGCCCTCTGGGGAGAAAGCCAGAGGTAACCAGGAGAGCGCAGGCAATATGGGTGGTGGAGGCTTAAGGGACATGGTGACTAGGGCCGAGATTGACAACTGAGGCAGGGGGCAAAAAGAATAAATTGAAAAAAAAAATTAAGTTTTACTGAAAAACACAAGGAAGGCAAGGCTCTTGCCTGTCCCCTCAATCAGTATAAGTGTCCCCTGCCATTTTATCTATGGGGACCCTATACATTCACATTGGCACCCTAACATTTTGCACTATTAGACTTCACTTTTTACTATGTATCAGTTCTACTTTTGAAATACCCAGTATTAGTGCACCCATTATCCCATTACTGTTTCCCTTGTAGTGAAAGATGAATATAACTGACTACCCATCCCCACCCCTCCACACACACACGGCTTTATATCTGTTAATAACTGGGTGTGAGGACAATGTATTGGAACCTATGTTATGACTGGACACAAGTAGATATCATATTCTCAGGCAAAAGGGGAGGTCCCTCAGAATAATTATGGGTGGTATGACTATCTTATATAAATAGCATTTACATTGTAATAAGCATAGAGGTTACTAATAAGGTTATCAGTATAATT
This sequence comes from Neoceratodus forsteri, assembly GCA_016271365.2. Lineage (NCBI taxonomy): Eukaryota > Metazoa > Chordata > Ceratodontiformes > Ceratodontidae > Neoceratodus > Neoceratodus forsteri. The sequence continues at coordinate 184,493,166 of CM057459.1, read as the reverse complement.
TAAAATTATAAATATAAAATCCATTTGTCTTCAAAAAAGATACAAAGGAATTCCCATAACCAGAACAGACTATGTCCGATTTCAGCATTTTTTGTTGTTTTATAGTGACTTTTAACTTTACCATTTACTCTCCAGCAGTGTGCAAAACATGCCCAGGCAGAAACAAACTATCCAAGGTGAGTGAGTCAGTTGTAGGACTTGGGAGCATTGGTGGACAAATTACCCAGCAGACAGGAAATGAAAATAAATGATAAACTGTCTGAAACTTTGAAACAAAAGTAGTGGGGTCAGGAGGCATTAGTGGTTCCGGCAGGCTCAAGCAACAAGAACAACCAACCCATTCAAAAAGACAAGTTAGCAAGGAGAAACTGGGGCTCTGGAGCCTAGATTAACACCTGGCTAAGCTAGAATCATTGTTTGTAACAGACACTTGCTATTCATGGAGGCACCAACACCAGGCGACTACAGCTACTACAGTACACACACACACACACACACACACACCCTCAATAGCAAGGAAAAGGTGTAAAGGGATCTATTTATTTTACAGCAGGAGGTTGGGAGTAAATACTTTAGGAGAGTCTTTACTGTTCTTGGGAATACTACAGGCATTTCACATTTGTGTGTCACAGCAATCAAGCTGTTTTGTTTTGAAGTGCTGGTCATGGCTCAGCTGTCTGTAAGGGAAACTTCAAAGAGGCACTTGGCAGTGATCTGTCTCAACAAAAAACATAAAAACAAAAACAAAGGGGGGGGGCGGGGAATCGTGTGTTCCACATTATATGAGCTGGTATCTGAGTTAACTGATAAGAGAACCTTTAGGAGATTGCAAATGGCAATCTTTATTTGTACCAGGTGATAAGAAAAAAGTCCTGAAACATGATAGGACTGGCACTGGTCATGAGCCATCATTTGATGTGAGCCTTTTAGGATTTATGACAGCAACAAAGCACAACATACTAACATATTAACATATATTTCCTTTGGGCATAGACTCCTGTGTGGGTAATGTTTTCTAACATTTTGTCTCTTGTATTGTGAGATTCTTCTAAAGCATGAAATTACAGTTTAACCTGATGAGAATGAATCCTTTTGTGGGAATTCATACTCATTACTTCAAATGCGAGTTTTCTCACTCATTCAGTGTGCTGACCACAGCACCCCAGCATAGAAGCCTGTAACTGACAAATTCCTACTTGTAATTTAAAGGCAACTCTAATTTAAAGGCACATGACATAAACACTATATAGTGAGCCCCACATATACACTCTGCCCTATAGACAATACCTGACATATCATACATTATTCATTGTTTAATTTCAAACCATTGCTCCGATATGGTGCCAAAAAAATATTTACATTTTTACTAGAACCACACATTTACATTTTCCACATGGTGCATGTTCCAATGCAGGGGCTCCCATCCTGGAATTAGGTCATAGCAGGGTTCGTAGGGAACTAACAAGAATATCACCTTGATTTTTTGCTGCTATCATTTTAATTTTAGTTGCAATGTAAATGTCATTTTAAATACTTTCTTGTCAAAATGTAATGTAATACCATCCGTTGTATGTCTGTCACCCATCCCACTGACATGAAACCTTTCTATAAGAGTTGTTATGTGCTCAAAGATATTGTAATCCGAGAATGAATAAACAAATAAAATAAAAATGAAAGTGCCGGTGAAGGGCACAAAGTGTCATCAGGTATTTACTGGCAGACTGTGGAACACGTGGCTATATGCCCCATTCTATTTTATTTTGTATTTGTAAGTCAATAAAATAGAATACTTTGTAGTACAAAAATATTTTTATTGACCTACAAATACAAGATAAAACAGCTGGGAATATAGCCAAGTGTGCCACAGTCTGCTAGTAAGTACCCGGTGACATTTCTTGCCCTTCGCTGGCACTTTATCATTGACTAGTTCATGCTGTTTAAGTATGATCATTCTTCGTGATGTCATCACAGAAAGGTTGATGTGACATTTTGCACTTGAGATCTAATTTACAATATGAACAAAGGATACTAAGCCTAAATTACATTGCATGTTTCATCCCATTTCATCGACTTCACCAATACTGTTTTTTTAACTCACCATTATCCTGTTAACCCATCTGTGCTCCCCCACCCTGACTTCCAATTGGACACTAAGGCCCAGATATTCAAAACTTTGCCCCGGGGCTAAATTAGCACTGCCCAGCAGGCAAACTTAGCCCGGAGCACAAAGCAAGCTATATTCAATAGGAATAGCCCGGTGCTAAACCTGCTGAATATAGCAGTCTAAGGAAACCGGGCAAGCCAGTTTGGGAGTGCAGGGCAAAAATGGCCCGGGAATAAGACAGCACTGAATATAGCAAGAGGGAAGTGCAAACTGCAACTGCAGCTCATTAGACTCTGTAGCAAGCCAGTGTTGCAGGTGGAGAACATTGTGTGTGATTGCACAGATATGTCTCACATCTACTACAAACACACCTCTCAACCTCCTGCCTCATAAATCAGGGACAAGGCTTACAAAAATCAGGGACAAAGGTTCAAACTCAGGGACACATCTTAAAAATTGGTGATATCCACTCAGGAAGCTGGTAGAATCAGTGGTGTAGTATTAAATGTATTTTCTAAGGAAGAACACATCTGTAACATTAATGTTTGACATTATTTTATGCTTACAACCCCCACCGTTTGGTCATGGAAACACAATTTGTAGGAGGGACAGAGTAAAACCCTGAGGTAAAATCAGGGATGTCCCTGAAAATCAGGGACAGTTGAGAGGTATGACTGCAAACAACAATGTAAGCTACACACTGCAGAACTATGCTGAAGTGAGGTTTGCCCAGGGCTAACCTGATTGCACAGTGTTAACACATTAGCCCGGTGCAAACTGGTTAGCCCGGGGCAAACGGGAGCTATATTCAAAGCTCCCATGCAAATGAGCCTACTTAGGTAATCCGTGAGCAAACAGGTACATTTGCATCTCATTAACTGCTGCTTAGCATACATTACCATGCAGTTTGCCCGGTGCTACTGCATGGAGCACAAAGCTCCCCCGTTTGGTCGGAATGGAAGTACAGGCTGGACGCTGCAGGCCAAAGCGTACCCATAGCATCCCCTGTTGGTCAGAATAGAAGTACAGGCAGGAAGCAGCAGGAACTGTGTGCTGTCAGGCACAGTTGGTGCATCCTGACCCATTCACAATACCAATAAAGGTGATGACCCTGGTAGTCTAGCAGTCCCCCCCCGCATGACTTCCGACCCATTTCAATTACAATTAAATGTTATTTCCCTGGTAGTCTAGTGGTCCCCCACCCATACCCCTGCATGAATCCTGACCCATTTCAGTTAAAAGTGAATGTTATTTCCCTGGTAGTCTAGTGGTCCCCCACCCCCAGCATGTGTCCCGACTCCCGTTATTTGTAAAACAACTCCATTTCCCTGGTAGTCTAGTGGTTCCCCTACCCCCAGCACATATCCGACCCCGTTAGTTGTAAAACAACTTAGTTACCCTGGTAGTGTAGTGCCCCCCGCATGTATCCCAACACCTGTTAGTTGTAAAAACAACTCCATTTCCCTGGTAGTCTAGTGGTTCCACCCCCCAGCACATATCCTGACCCCTGTTAGTTGTAAAAACAACTCTGTTTCCCTGGTAGTCTAGTGCCTCCCCCCACGTTCTCCGACCCCTGATTGCAATAAAACTAACTCTGTTTCCCTGGTAGTCTAGTGGACCCCCACCCACCAGGCAGCGATGCCCGCCCATCCAAATAGGTTCCCAGAACAGAGCCAGTGACTGGCTCAGCCCTCCTCTCACCACCACGGCCGGCCGCTGACTGAGGTAGGAAGGACTGCTCCTTCCTGCCTCAGTCGGCGGCCATCGGTGGTGGAGAGAGGAGGGCTGAGCCAGCCGCTCTGTTCTGGGAATCTGTTTGGATGGGCGGACATCACTGCTGGCTGGGTGGGGGGGCCACTAGACTACCAGTGAAACAGAGTTAGTTTTATTGCAATCGGGGATCGGGATATATGTGGGGGGGGGCACTAGACTACCAGGGAAACAGAGTTATTTTTACAACTAACGGCGGTCGGGATACATACTGGGGGTGGTGGGACCACTGGACTACCAGGGAAATGGAGTTGTTTTTACAACTAACAGGGGTCAGGATACATGGTGGGGCACTTAGACTACCAGTGAAATGGAGTTGTTTTACAACTAGCAGGGGGTCAGGATACGTGGGGGGGCACATAGACTGCCAAGGAAACATAGTTGTTTTACAACTAGGGGGTCGGGATATGTGCTGGGGTGGGGGGCCCTAGACTACCAGGGTAATGGAGTCATTATCATTTCTATACTGGATCTGTGCTGGGGTGGGGAACCACTAAGCCACCATGGATTTCAGTGCTTTTGGGGCTAGCGGGGGTCAGGGATCATGATGGGGAGGGGGGGTTGACACTGCTGCATTACCACCAGCTTTTTGCCAGCTGTATTCGGCGCCATGCTACAGGTTGTGCTAATGCCTGAAGCATGGTGCTATACCTTTGAATATGCCGGTGCTCCAGCATTCAAGGCCCCTCCTCTCAGTCCCTCCCTTGAATTCATTTTAATTTAGCATCAGCGCTAACACCTAGCACCGGCGCTAAATATCTTTTTCAATATAGCAGTTGGGCACAAATTCAGTGCTAGTCCAGCGCAACGGATTTGCGCCTGCGCTAACTTTTTAATATCTGACCCTCAATGGGTACATTTTATACTCCGTCGAAATCCACGTCTTTCTAGTATACACAGCTCAACCAGATGGGATTTAATATTTGATAACTGCAGAAAATGAGGTGTGTAGTGGAGATATGCACCAAAGTAAAGTAGTGTACCTGTACCTTATGTGAGGACTTTGCCAACCACGATGCATATGGTGCAATGCGTAGATATTGTATATGGTGCAGAAGGGAGACTAGAATTCTTGCTGCACTCTAGTGCATCACCAACAGCACCCGTGAAGTTTTGTATGTACTACTGATTAGTCAGACCATCTCTCACTGCCTTTTGTAGTGTGGTTCAGGACTGTGTAAGCACATCCACATTCCAGTGTTTATTTGTGAGCCACAAGCCCCGTCATGGTGCATGTTGTGCTTTTCCGTCACAGCGCATTTCACCCTATGACCTCATTTCATGAAGCAGTACACTCATGATGGATGTAGTTGCTGAATTTGGTTCTCCATATTGTTAGTCAGTACAACCCCCTCCCCGGCACACAGTCTCTCACCTTAATTATATTTGGGTACCCATTTCTGTTGCACAGTGGTGCATCGATTTAATCTGTATCAGGCAGCTAGCGCAGTGTCACCCTTATTGCCTTCAGATTTTTAGTCTCCCTTACTCACACCAGGGACTAGAATTGTGAGTAACTTATGTGTTCAGTTGCGAGTGTAATAAAACCATTGACCATCAATGATGGTCAATGGTTTTATTATCATCATGTATTACATTCCATGCAAATGCTTCTCACTCAACTAATGTTGTTCTGTCTTGCAGCTACTCCATAACTCAGTCTAGAAAAGACCATGGGGTGTGGTTAGGCGTCCCTTTTTTTTTTTACTTGAATGTTTTTATTTCTTATTTATTTTTTTCTAATGCAGTGCTTGGAAATAATGCACGTCATACTTCCCATTCGGCACTGTATCCCTTCCTGTTCTGTGATGCATGCAGAAGCATCTTTATTAGGAATACACTTGTACCACAATACTTCCATGTACAGGATTCTGCTGTTGCAAAATGCTCAGTTGACGACTGTGGTGTCAGGTGATGCAATCATGGTGCCGCTGTTTTTGAATTACCCTGTGTTCCACAAGGTCAATACCAGCAGATTACCAAGAAGTTATACTTTCTCATATGGTGTACAGTGCCTCTGTCATTAATAGCCACAGCTTGCAACACAATTGTGTATGTCTTTCATCATCCTGACCACAACTGTAGTTTTAGACAGGAGCATAATATTGGTACAGGGTAACATCACTGAAGCAGCCCTTGATGACATTAGGTATACAATTGTATGTTTCTGTGCCACTATATACTATTGCTTTCTCGGATGACCAGTGCTTTGACACCTGGGTCTCTCAGCTTGGCCTAAAGGTTACAGAAATAAGTATTGCACGAACTTGAGACTCACAGCAGGCATGTGTGTGAATAACACAACCTCGATTTGCTGCACTGTGTGACTCACAGAAAATCAAGTAACCACGCCGGCACTCCAGAAATCTGGCACTTTAGCCTCATGGCCCTTGCCTGATTACCATATGAATGAATAAAATAAATTCAATGACAGAGGAAGTGAAAGTAGTACATGGATTCCGTCCCAAAGTTAAACTGGTAATGTGGGAGTATGCCACTAGTAACAAATAGAAGATAGCCAAGGACGGAAACCTTGTTGGCACTATGCCATGGAAAACAAATGTCCATCTTAATATGCCACAATAGCAGGGGATGGCACAGATATAGTGGGCCTGATTATCAAAGCCCTGGGAGTGACACAAGGTGCGTGTGCCAAACATAAATGGTATAAATGGCATCTTGCATCAAATGCTTCCCCTTGAGCTATTGTTAAGGGCAGCCTGCACCAACCGTTAGCTGCCTGCTCCAAACAGGGCTTGCACCACCCATGTACCCACAAATGGGCTGCGACATTGTGCAAGGGTGCATGTGGCACATGCAAGCTGCCACAGCCCTTAATGGAATTCTCATACCTCTCCCAGAGGGAGAATTTCTAAGTACCCTTAGACCAGATAGGACTACCCTACGGGTACATAGAAATATCTCTCCTGGGACAACAAACCTATTTGTGGCCATATGTTGATGCCCTGGTACTCCATCAGTACACCCCAAATTCCTCTAAATGCCAACCACCATACCTGGTGGTCTAGTGGACTTTGCCCCTGCCCGATATGCCCATTGGTATGCCAGTTATCCTGGTGGGTTATCTGTCCCCCCCACCACACACTGCCAATAAGTATCCCAGTCATCCTGGTGGGCTAGCTGTCCTGCCGTCCCACCGTGGCAAACAGTGCCCCAGCACCCCACACCCCCAACCCGTACCCCAAGCTGGGACTGGCACAGCCCTCCTCACACCACCTTGGCCAGCCCTGAATGAACTGTCACTGTGTGTGTATAATACAGCAGGCACTCACCAATAACGAGTGCCTACTGTATTATACATGGGCAGTGACAGTTCAGTTGGACCAGCCGAGATTATGTGAGGAGGACCATGCCATTAGTGTTGGGACTACTATGCAGATAAGCTGCTGATAAGATTCCATATTGAATTCTATGGTGACAAACACTGCAATGTTACTACAGTCTCACACTTCTAAACAGGAATATTGTTATACAGTTTAAAGTTCTTGATTAGCACTGTTGCATGTTTGCATTACATTTTTTATCACATTTGACTCCTGAGCTAGGGGAAACTCTTCATTTTTATCTATGATAAATGTTTGCAAGTTAAAAATAAATATTATCATATTATTGTAGAGGGCAGCAGGCAAAGGCAGCACAGTACCAGCTGAGAAGGATTGGGCCATCTGGGGTCCATCAAAACATGCATGTCTAACATGTAATTTGTTTCTTTTTACTAATAAACACACATTGATATTTGAAATTCATTGTACTGCTTCAAAATGTGCTTTTGCACCTGTGGCACCAAATGGCATACTGGCTGTGCAAAATCACCTTTCTGTTAATAAACTGTCGGTGCCACCTTCTGTACCATCATGGAGATTTGCATGTTTCCCATGATGCTTTGCATTATTGCGCTATGTGCAATTGCGTTTTCTTTAAAATGTGGCTGTCTGACCAATATCATCCGGGATAACACATACCTCAGTGGCATTTGCTATGGGGTTCTTTTATAAACCTATATTGCTTCCTATTCCTTCCATTAAAAGGTACACCTCTATATATTTTTCTAATAATGTGTATGCCTTCCTTAGAACAGAAACTAAAACAAATCTTACTACTTACAAAGCATTGTCTTGTTTCTCCATACCTCCTTGACAATTCCACACAACTTTACTTCATTATGCAGCCGTGGTGGATCTGACCAGATTTTTGTATGATTCCTTGAAACATGACCTCTCATTTATAGGGGGTCATGTTGGACAGTAACTGCTGCATTAAACCTAACATGTTATAGTATGACATTGGGTTGGTAAACAATAGTGAACTGTTACAAATAGAGTGTAACCAGCTACATGTGACTTGCTCAAGGTCAGATACCAGTAACTGTGGTGGGATTCAAACTTGACACAGTTTTGTGCTCTAATCATTTATTTGTGCCATTACACACCAGTACATGTACGTGCATGTAAAAATAGCCCAAGGAGTGTTACTGAGAAATGGGAATAAACCAGGAAATATCTGTTAGCATGTTTGCCTAAAATTTAGCTAATTTTATTTAATGCTAAGTGAAATAATGGAACAAATAAAATAATACTGTCTCCTGATGTCTGTTGTGACAACTTTGCAGTCAACAAAATCTGACACCATGCAGCCCCTATGCCTTCAGTATGCTGCATTCTTAATTGGCCTTTCTCAGTTCGCAAACTATAAACCACAAAACTTATAGTCCAATGCTGTGATTGTCAAAGTGAAGATGAAGGTCTCTAGATTTTATGATTAGCACTTCCTGTTGATTAGAGTTGCCCCTGTACCAGGCCTGTCTGCCCTGCATTGATGTGCACTACAGATTTCAAGTCTAACCAAGTATTGCATAAACAGGAAGTATTCAAAGAGCGCTAGATAAAAATCTCACAGTGCAAAATTTCTGTTGCATCTCAACAGAGCTTTAGAAAAAACTTTTTTTTTTTAATGTGTCATAAAATCAAGACGATAAGAGTGGGTCTGTTATTTTCAACAAGATATCAGGTATTTTCTCCCCCAAAATGGTCTTTTGCAGATGAACATTTGACCATATTAATGGCTGCACACATGCTTTCTGATCTTCAGCTACTACAGGGTGCACCATTAACCCAATGAAAGGGAACAGGGGACAAAGGCGTCTGTTGGAGTAGGCTATAGTTAATCTGAATTTAGGAGCTTTAGGGGATTAAATCAGCGGAGCTAGAGTATGTTTAAGAGATGACAGATATTTCCCAGAGCTCCCACTTGAGCACCAGGGTAAGAATGATTTTTATGTTTGCTTGCACGCATGTGCAAGAAACATAGTGCCTTCATCGGAGATTTCGGAGGTGTGTCACCTCCTCCTCCAATTCAGGCAGTGTCCTGGCAGGCGCGGCCTGTAAGCCAATGCATTTTGGGCTGTCTATGACGCGGCTCCAAAATGCAGTGGACACTCTGATTGAAAGGGGGCTACGCTTGAGTGAGCAGCGATAAGAAGCTGCTCACGGCACCCTTCCCAGCCCCTTGACGTCAAGCAGCTCCTGCATAGCCGACGGGTGCCCAACTCGGCCGGCCGCGCTGCATCGTCTCCCCTGCCCCTTCCCAGATGGTGCCACGCTGGGAGCCCACCCCAGCGTGGCAATGAATGATGTTGCCGGCGGGGTGCCCAATCCCCATCGACTACGCGCCCCAGATCCTTTGTGCCACGCTGAGCCCACCCCAAGCGTGGCAAGCGTACCAATGGTTTTTTTTGCCGACGGGGTGCCTACCCCATCGGCTGAACGCCCTCAAAGTCGTTGTGCCATGCTAGAGCCCACCTCAGTGTGGCAAGCATCCGCCATCATTCTTTTTTTTTTTTCCTGTAAACCAAAACTGTCCCACGGGCGATCTCCCGAGCCTCCCTCCCACATCCCGCACCCACCCACTGCGCCCCAGCCTCCCCACACCCCCTCACCCCATACTTACCTCCGACCGCGCGACGACTCGTGGACCGGGAACACGCCTGCACTCTTCAAAGCCGACTGCTAACTGAGGAAATGCCGGTAAGCTGTATAATGGGCTAGATAGGAGGGGTTCAACTTTATTGCATATCTCAGGATTTTTGGGACTTTTGCACCAAATTTTTATACGATGGTTTTGGGACTCCTTTCATGAATGATGTCATTGTCATGGCATGAGTCAGGCTCGATAAGATTTCGCAGTGACTGCGAAATCACCCTTCGGACTGAATACCACCATGACAGTGACATCATTCATGAGAAGGGGCCCTAAACCCTCAGGTTGAAAATTTGGTGCCAAAATTCCAAAATGACTGTTTGACGAGCGCTTGTGCTAGCAGTTCCTACGCAGGCTCGTAATTCACGAAATTTCAATATTTTCACTCCAGATTTTCAACATTGCCATTTCACAACACCGCCTTATGAGTAGTACAGCTGTCATTTTTCACATCTCACCTAAAATGTGTTTCCGCTCTCGTAGCGCAGAATGGCGAGTCGGTGCATGTAAATCAATGTATGGGACAAATTAAGAAAATCACAGTGACACTGTTCATGAGCAGAGGTCTTGAAATGGCTATGTTGAAAATTTGGTGAAAAAATCCTAAAATGACTGTTTCTGGCGTCGTTGTGCAGTTCCTTATGCGCTCATAGGTTTGCAATTTTCAATATTTCCACCCAGATTTTCAACATTGCCTATTTTCCACACCTCTATGAGTAGTATAGCTGTCATTTTCACATCTCACCCAAAACGTGTTTCTGCCCATGTAGCACACAATGGCACAGTCGGGTGAACTCAGTGTATGGGACACATTAAGGAAATCACAGTGTCACTGTTCATGAGCAGAGATCTTAAAAATGGCAATGTTGAAAATTATTGACAAATTCCTAAAATGACTGTTTCTGGTGTCGTTGCACAGTTCCACATACGCTAAATGAGTTTGCGAATTTTCAATATTTCCACTCCAGATTTCCAACGTTGCCATTTTTCCACACCTCCTTATGAGCAGTACAGCTATCATTTTTCACATCCTGCCCAAACGTGTTTCCGCTTCATGGCGCATAGTCGGCGCAGTCGGTGCAAGCTCAATGTATGGGACACATTAACAAAACCACAGTGACACTGTTCATGAGCAGAGGTCTTAAAATGGCTATGTTGAAAAATTGGTGGAAAAATGCTAGAAATGACTTTTACGAGCGCGTGCGTTAGCAGTTCCTATGCATGCTCGTAAGTTTGCAAATTTAATATTTTCATCTAGATTTTCAACATGTCCATTTTGTTAAACTTCCTTACAAACAGTACAGCTGCAGTTTTTCATATGTCACCCAGTGTTATCAAGACATGTAGCTATTACAATGGTGCTGTTGGTGTGCGAAAGCAAATGTTTAGGACACATTAAGAAAATCACAACTTACACTGTTCATGAGCAGAGGTCTTAAATGGCTATGTTGGAAAATTTGGTGACAAAGTCCATAAAATGACTGTGTTATGGAGGAGCATTGTGCAGTTTCCACGCATCCTCGTTAGTTCATGACTTTGTAATATTTTCAGTCCAGATTTTCACTAGTGGCATTTTTCAACACTTCCTTATGAACAGTACAGCTGCCATTTTTCACAACATGGCCGGTGTGTTTTCACACTTTCAGTGCAGAGATGTTGGTCGCTGTCTGGAAATCATTGTTCGGCACAGATAAAGAAAACTGCAGTGACACTGTTCATGATCGAGGCACCAAAATGCCTGAGTTGACAATCTGCTATAAAATATCCCCAACCTACTTATATAACGTGGTGTGCGTTGCACAGTTTCTATGTACGCCGTGACTTCACCATTTTTAAATATTTTTACTACATATTTGCAACATAGCCATTTTACACCTCCCCATGACAGAATACAGCCGCCATTTTTACAGCCTGTTCGAATATTTTTGCACCTGTGGTGCTAAATCCCAGAGTCACTGTGCATAAGCAGCTTTCAGCTACCAACCTGATATTCCCCCTGTTCATGAGGTGGGGTCACAAAACAAACATGTTGAAAATTTGGAGTTAAAATACCAACGAATGCCTGAGGTATTAGGCTTTTCAACTAAATCACCCAATCCTATAGAGAATGACAGGAATCAGGGGTGTGACTTGGGATTCTTGCCTGTGATGCTCATACCATTCCACACCCTGCAGTCACTGAGAGGCATCGAGGTATGCCTTGGACTCTTCGGCCCCAAACTTCACCCCATTTTCCTATATCGCACCCATCTCACCGTATTTCCTAATGAAATGGGGTGCGCATAAGGGCCAAAGCCCCTAAGGAACATGTGACACTTGTCAGTCTCTGCAGAGTGGGGTGTGGTGAAATGGCGTGGCCGTTATGCCTGACGACCCAAATGCACACCGCTATGCCTGTCACTCTCTGCAGGGTGGTGGTGGGGTTGGCTTCAGTTCAATACTTCATTGCCATTCCTATTACGCAGCTCTGTAACTTCTACACTACCACTGCCAATGCCAGTAAGCAAACATTCGGCATTGACAAATGCTTGTTCTAAAATATTATCCTTTTGGAGAGAATGAATGAATGCACATAGAACTGCATGTAAACATAAAAATATTAAATTGGTAATAAAAGCACTGGCCTCACAGTGATAGCCCTATACATTTAAATGGCCCTCATATTCAGTAATATGTTTATCTTCTTTAATGTGGTACTATTAAGATTAATATTTGAGTGTCTCAGCTATACACAAAATAATATTAGTAAAATTGCCAAACAGATAAAATACATGTTGTATGTAGAACCACCAGAAAAATAATTTCAGGTAATATACAACCCCAGCTCTTTCTGCTATATCACAATATTAAAGAATAAACAATGTAATAAAAACCTTCTTCAGCTTCTTTCACCAAAAAGAACAGTGCAAACTGTATTCTAAAACAAAATGTTTAAGGTACAATGTATCTGATTGTACTTGCTTTTTCATGGAATTAACTTTAAAGGTGCAATTAATTTATTCTGTGCATTTTCACAATCCAACTGTGTACAAGTAACATACATAAAGCAATATAGCAACAAATAAATTATCTTTCTGTCTGTCTATCTATCTATCTATCTTACAAGGAGGACATTTAAGATATTCAGATAGGCATATAGGTATTCAGGTAGGCATTAAGAGAGACTAGACAGGTCATTGGGTCTTTTTCTTTGTTGAATTGTATGTATGTGCTGTATGTATAAATATTTCATGATTCATTAGTACTGAAATGGTTAAATATAACTGTTTTCTAACCCTACTAATCAGCTTTCTATGAGGGCAATAAGCAAGTAACAAGATAAAGCATTCTACTGGACAGGGCTAACTACTGACAATGCTCAGACTCCTAGATATCCCTAGTGAAAATGCATAGACTCCTACATATTTCAGTTTGGAGTATGTGACCAGCAACAGCACTGTCTTAGAAGAACATTATCACTGTGGTAAGACATAGGTGCACAGAAGGTAACATAAGTATGTTTAGAGCATTCAGGACTCTGTCTGTCAAAGGAAGACCTTGAAGTCAATCTCCCATCATATGTGCAGCCAGTTTAGTGCGCAGAACACACGTGATATGCTCCAACACCCTAGCAGATGTCTAAACCCTAGCTGCTGCTTTCTGCACTATCTCTTGTTCATTAACATGATTTGCTCTCAAGTCCAACCACATTACAATAGTCAAGATCTGTTGTACCGAATGTGTGATTTAGAGAGGTGAAATAAGTGTTGCTCAACACACTTTTGTGAAGGGGTGATATGTACCAATCAGTATATACTAAACAGCACCAAGAAAAAAAACTGAAATAGTATTAATAGTTTACAGCTAAAAGGATAACCCATCATGCTACTGTACTTAGAATTGTGGAATTGGACAAAAGCCCCTTTCACCAGGCTATAAAATATCATCCACTTACTATGCACCCTGGAAATGAGCTTCAGCTCAGTGTGCCTTTCCAGGTCACAAACTTTTAAATAAATAAATTAATTATTAAATAAATCACTATTTATAGAAACTAAATCATAATGCCTGGGCCTTGCTTAGCACAAAAAACAGGCACTGTAGCACTATGCACATATCATGGATGCCACTCATAATAGCACTATAGTGTATAGTAGAGCATTGTTCTGTACAGGATTCCAAAATGTTGTCGTACCACAGTTCAAAGGTCATGGAATGTGATTGTACCCTTCTGTGGTAGAACATCATTCTAGAACCTCTAGAGACTGCACATGTCAGTTTCATTGTGAAAGAAAAAAAACACAATGCACACATTTCACATAATACTATACACTATAAAAATACAGAATGAACAACTTTATGCATAACCAGTGTGTTCTGCCACTTTGGGATTCTGATTCCCACAGACCTCTCAAGCTTCGCTCTTGAGGTCAGAAGGAATCAGAACCCCTCTGTGGTAGAACACTCTGGTTGTGCATAGTTGCCCATCCAGTATTCTCTATAAAATACATAGTTAGACCCATACCACATAGAGAAACTGCATATATACCACACAATAAGTACTAACTACTACTGTACTACTACTACTACTTACATAGATACATAGATAACATCGGCAGATAAGGACCATTAGGCTCATCTAGTCTGCTCATTTAAGCTGTTTAATGAAGTGTCCAGTGACCCTATCTGGTCATTGGCTTTAGTTTTTTCTTCCTATCTCTATTATTCCTTTGTTTCTGTCCCATGCATGTTTAAAGCCTACTACTGTACGGGCTGTCACCACCTCTTGGGGCAGGCTATTCCATGCATCCACCACTCTTTCCATAAAAAAGAACTTCCTGACATTTCCTTTTATGTGGCTGCCCCTCAGTCTTATGTCGTGTCCTCTTGCCCTGGCACTACTATCAATCTGGAACAAGGTGTCCCCTTTCACCTTGTTAATGCCCTTGAGGTACTTGAATGTTTCTATCATGTCACCTCTCTCCCTCCTTTGTTCCAGCATCTACAAATTGAGGTCCCTCACTCTCTCCTCATAAAGATTGTGATGTAATCCTTTCACCATTTTGGTCGCCCTCCTCTGCACCATCTCTATTTTGTCAATGTCCTTTCGAGGATGTGGTCTCCAGAACTGTACACCATATTCAAGGTGAATTCTCACCAGGGTCTTGTACAGTGAAACTATTACCTCCCTTCTTCAGGCTTGTGATTCCCCTTCCAATGCACCCAGTACACCCCAACATCCCACTGGCCTTTCCCACCACCTTTACCATCTGCCTAGCGGTCTTCAAGTCATCTGTGATTATGACCTCCAATTTCCTCTCCTCCTCAGTTAATCTCAGCAGCCCCCCCAATCTGTAACTCACCCCAGGGTTCCTGCTCCCCCACGTGCATCATTTTGTACTTCTTTACATTAAACTTTAGCTGCCATGCCCCTGACCATATCTCCAGCAGTTCCAGGTCTTTTCACATCCTTTCCACACCCTCTGGAGTATCCACCCTATTGCAGATCTTGGTGTCATCTATAAACAGGTAAACCTTTCCCTCCAGCCCATCTGCAATGTCACTGATGAAGACATTGAAGAGGACTGGCCACAAAAGTGACCACTGAGGTACCCCACTGATCATCTCCCTTTCGTCTGGTTGGGTTCCATTCACCGCTACCCTCTGTTTTCTGTCCCATAGCCAATTTCCAATCCAGTTCACCACCTTGCATCCAAACCCCAGGCTGCCTAGCTTGTTGACCAGTCTCCTATGTGGGACCATATCAAAGGCTTTGCTGAAATCGAGGTAGGAAATATCTACCGCCCCCTCCTTGATCTACTACCTTTGTCACCCAGACAAAGAAATCTATCAGATTAGTTTGACAGGATCATCCTGCAGAGAACCCATGTTGCCTGGGATCCACCAGCCCATTGGCTTCCAGGTGTTCCACTATTCTTTCCTTAAGGAGTGCCTCCATTATCTTTCCGACTACAGAGGTTAGACTAACTGGCTTGTAGTTACCCACTTCTTCTTTACTACCACTTTTGTTAAGAGGGACAATGTTTGCCCTTTTCCAGTCCTCTGGGACCACTCCAGTGTCTAAGGACTTACTGAACACGGCTGCCAGAGAGGGCTGCTAGTTCAGTCCTCAGTTGACGCTAAGGTTTATTACATATAAGTACCCCGATTATACATTTACACCACTCTAATAACAACTGATTATGGCATCATCAAGCTGAAATATTCAAACTAATCAATTGTGACATCATCAAGACACAACTTTGAAACTTTCCTGCTTTGACTTCTGAACCATACTTTCATAAAGAAGCTTTCTCAGTATTTTGTTCACTTCCCTCGCAAAGTTAAAAAACGCACACTGTGCTACACAAACCCCGTTAGAGACAGCTACTTACTGTGTGACCTTTCACAGATCACTTGACCTCCTAGTACTGCAGTTCACCCATCTAAGGGAATGGGTAAAAAATAGGACTCCATAGAAAGAATAGGATGTTACAACTTGGCTGGGATATCATAGATTAAAAAGAAACAAGACTCTAAAAAGTATGACAACACTTGTCACAAACCTTTCAAATTCTAGTCCTCACCCTCCCTACACACAAACTTCATAGTCAAGATCTTTCAAGAATCAGTCTTCACCATTAATTCATACTTATGGGGACTAGGACCCCATGGGAGCTTTTTTCTTACAGGGAGAGAGCCAACATCAGCCATCAGCAACTGATGTCATCCACGCACCTCACGTAGTTCTGTGACTGCTAGTCAGTAACTGTCATCTGCTTCCCTCACACATCTCAGTTCTATTCTTCCCACCATTGAGTGCACACCATGGAAGCAACTGCACCTCAGTTCGACTGCTGTTGAATTTCTTCTGAATCACCATAAAGACGTTTCCTGTTTTATGGTGCCACCTTCATTTTACTATTTTCTGTGATGTTAAAGTTCAGAAAAAGGAAAAAGGATCCTCAACAGGACCCCATTATGCTATGTTGCCCTTGTGTAAAGCAAGTCATGGCAAAGGACTGACATCAGAGCTGCTGGACCGGCCTTCTCATGATATAGATTCATGCTATGCCTGTGTCTCCATGAATTGTTGGGCCCTGGAACTTTGTGCACTAAAGTGAGGTTGTCCAATCCCCAATTTTGGAGCCAGGCTAAGAACCTATGCAGCCAAGGTCAGGTCTCTATGCCCCTTCCCTGTGTCCCTTCCCAGTACTTCTGATACTGAGGAATTACAGGGTCCTCCTCAACTTCACGTCTCCAAGGCATTGGAGGCACCGGGGGATGGATCTGGTGGACAGACAGTTCCTTCTGGGCAGCTGACTGAGCACCTCCAGAGTCTGTCTGCCCTCATCAGCAGATGTCCCCGGTGGTGAGGCCGAAGCTGTATGCTCAGTCTACACTGGTAGAGACCCTGGTGTCATGGCTTGCTGTTGCTTTCTCTTCCATCATCATCTGTGGTGTGTGTGTGTGTGTGTGCAAGGTGGTGTCGGCCATGGTATTGGGCCCCTTCCTGGTACCAGGTAGTGGACTGGCATTGGGATCAGACAGTGTCCAGTTGCTGAGGTAGAGACATTGATCTCTGTCCCAAGTAGCCCTTCTGACTCTGGGGAAGAGGTTGGAAATGCCCCTGGTGATGGACATGGCACTAGTCCTGGTGTCGATCTTGGGCCTTGCACTGGGTGTAGTGCCTTTGATACTGTCACCCCTAGGTTCGTCCCCAGTTCTGGTGCCACTCACAGTATTGATCCAGCCTCTGACACCACTTGTGGTGGTGGGTACAGATCTGGGGATGGTGAGGGAACCAGCTAAGGGGCTGGGAGAGCCCCATGTCTAAGCCAGTTACTAACCATGAGCAAGGTACCAGAGGCAGCAAGGGCACAGAGGCAGAGGATGGCCAGGGCATGGGGTTCTCTTCAGAACTGCTGGCTAAGACTGTCACCAGTGAGGACTGGAGCTGCCCCAAGGGGACTGTACAGCACCACTCTCCCCACCTGGGGATCTCCCCCCATGGGCACTGACCTGGCCATTCCCTTTCTATAGGCTAATCTTGTACGGGTTGAGTTCACCAAGTTCTCCCCTTGGGAGAGGTCCACTGAGCATTCCCATGGTCCTAGTACACGCCCAAGAGCCTCAGGCTCTTCTTTCCCTCCTGGGCCTATACCATCATTGCCAGAACTCTCTAGGTCCTGTCTCCTGGTGTGTATACCATCGAAACAGTGGAGTTTCAACAGCGAAAGCCATTATAGCAGCAATTTTGATGGGATTCAAAATTGTCGCTGTAATGGTCCGCTGGTGGAATTTTGCTGATTTTGCAAGTGTCTCTCCCCCCCCCAAACAAACTCTGACTCTGCGTTTGTTATCTTAAAATTCAGGGGGTGGAGGGGGCACAGCCACCTGGAAAAAAAAACAGTCAGTGTCTGACAGGCGAAATTTCATCTGTCAACATTGGGGATTTCGCTGAGCCGCACTTTGATAATGAAGTTGTCGATGCAGCTTGGTTGAACCCTGCTGGTATCAACATGGAAGTATGATTGGTGTGCTGCTCCAGTACCACACTAGTGCCAATCAGTTCCAGTTCCCCCCATCCTCCCATCCCCTCTCCCTTCCTGCCCCTGCCCCTCTCCTTTTTCTGTTTTATTCTTACTATCCCTTTTCTTTTATTCCCCATTATTCATCCATCTTGACTTTTTCTTTTTTTCCCTTCCCCCTATTTCCCTGTCCCATTTCTCCCTCTTTCTTGCCTCTTTTCTAAACCTCCCTTTCTCCCATTCTCTAGTTCAGTTTGGTGTGTTATTAGATAGCTACTTTGTCCTTTAGTGATACCCATATGATTTTTAAGTTCCTGTTTGACTTAATATGCATGCATTTTTAAACTTGGTACGTATAAGTAGCAGGCCCATATGCTAGTCAGAAAACAGGGTGGGGGGTCTTTTTTGGCAAAGGTGGAACTGGGGGAACCGGGCAGCACAAGTTGTGTTGACATGCAAGAGTATCACTATGAATGAGAGTCAGACTGGTGTGTTCCATTAAAGCTCATGCTGACAATGCATTGAGAACCAGACACAAAAAGGCCAGTCATATGCTGCAGTTCTACAGGTTGGTATCCCAGGCAGGGCACAAGAGCCGGTGCAGTGGCTGCCAGTGGAGGACTGACTGGACTACGACACACTCTCCTCCTCTGGGGAGGGAGGGAGGGACAGTACCTGTGCTGCAGCAATGCCACAGGGTCCATGGGTGGCAATCACAATGGCTGGGTGGAGGATGCCAGAATGAGCTCAAGCCAGAGTCCTCATGGAAGAAACAGGACGATGACCAGAGGACACATGAGTCCTCTCATGCCTGATGCATGACTGTTCTTTTCACCACTGTGTATCCGAAGGTGGGGACAATGAAACCCAAGGGCCCTGAGGGGTAAGCCATGGGGCAGGGGTATATGAGAAACTGGATACAACACATTTGACCCAAACATAAAAACAAAGCCCAGATTAGTCAGAAATCAGAAACTGTCATTGCCAGAAGACACACTGTACTTGGGGGGGGGGGCAGACTCACACAGCAAGTTAGTTCCAGCCAACCAAATCAAGAATTCATTAAAGCTGGGTGGCAAAAATGCATATAGAAGAACCAGACTAACAATTGTCTAGACCAGACCAGGCAGCCCCTCCAGCATTTGGGCCTGCTGCACAGCTGTCCCATTTATGCTGATTTCCCTCTTACAGAAATAATTATATGAAATGTTTTCACGCTGCACACATACAACTACCAATGTGATATGTGTGCTGCAAGCATGATTTAGATGTTAAATTGGAACTGATTACAAGCATGTAGCATGCATGCAGGAAGCAAGTGTGGAAAGCATGCTTTTTATGTAGTTATACGTCCCCCGGAGCCACTCATTGCTGAAAATGAGTGGTTTCACGCACCTTCAATTGGAGTGAGAACAGTGAAGTGAAGCTGAGCTGTTCTGGCTCCAGCTGAAGGCAAGTGAAACCCCTCATTTTCAGCAACAAGTGGTGATGGAGGAGTATTAATATATTATTGATCGAGAGCGATCAATAATATATTTTTAAAAAAATAAACTTCCCAGAATGTGCCAGTTTCCAGAGCATCTGTGCATGAGACACTCTTCATGGAATAAGAGTGTCTCATGAGCAGAGGAAAGGCATGCTCTGATTGGTCGGGAGTGCTCCCTCGATCTATAATAAGTTAAATTGGGACAGACTGCATGCAGGTGGCATGCATGCAAAAAGCAAGTGGTCACTGGTAACTGCACACATAAAAGTTAAGTGAGTTCCTCACAATCACACCATATACAAGTGGAGATTGATGAAATTCAAACCCAGCTCTTCAGGTCTCCAAGTCTCCTACTTTGCAGTTCAGTGCCTTTAACCACTAAGCTATTCTGCCTGCACATATATGGCTTGCTTGTACTTCAGTACAACTCTGCATACCTCTGCATGCATGCAGCATGCTTGTAGCTACTGTTATACTTTTTAGTTTTCTTGTCCCCTCTCATCTCAGCTGCACAGCTGAATGGTAGCACACATAGCAATGGAAATCCATGAGGTTCTTCCCACCCCCAATACACACAGTTATCCTCAAAACTACTTAATTACTTTTTTCTGGCCTGTACACCTACTGTTTTCTCTCCATAGTTTTGAATACTTCCACACAAACAGACTTTAATGGGCAAACACAAAAGTAGCAATAACTCGATACCCACCCACATTGCCAGTCCCCCCCCATGCACACCCACTGCAGCAGGTGCAGCCATGCTGCTACAGACAACTCACCAAGTATAGATATAAGTCGAGAGTCTCTTACCTGTTTACTAGGGAGCCAGAGGCAGGAGTCTTTAAGAGATGATGTCCATGAGTCAGAGTGCTGGGGCATACCCCCTTGAAATGAATGGTGTTTTTTTATTACTATTTTATACATTATGATGGTGAGTTGGAGAATAAGGAAGGCCACTGTTCTACTAACAAGGCCCTTGTTATTGAAGTGGTGACCTTCATTAATCTCCAACTCTCCATCAATTATGTATAAAATAATAATAAAAAATACCCCCATTTATTTCAATGGTGCACACCCCTGCAGTCTCCCTTACCCTCTGTCATAATGTGCTTGAGAGTGGGGATGTGGAGTTCAGCTTCACTGGGGGGGCATAAACCTGACTATAGTGGGGCTCCAATAGTCTGTGCATACCATACCACTCAACTGTTCCTGAATAAAAGGGACAGCCCTCATTTTACCCCTGAAAACTGCTCTGCTCCTCATACATCCCTCATGGGAAATATGCTGCTCACACTGAGGATGTCCTGCAAATTTAGACTTTATGACAGGGGCACCATTTCAGATTTCAGCAGGGGGGAGCCAACAACCAGTGGAGGCCAGGAGCTATTTAGCCTCATGGTGGCAAGCCCTTGAATGTCTGGAACATCTCTAAAAGGTAAAATGTATTTGCTGTAGCTGAAAAGTGATATGCAAATCAGGAAAAATTCAAATGAATAAGATCCATCTGTCTATATCCAGAGCAGTACATCAGATTTGGGCTTACCTCACTCAGTTACTAACCATTTTTTCCCTGGCTGAAGTTCTGACAACACCCCAAAACAAAAACAATTTCACGATTTGCCTCCCTGACTCCATTCCATTCAATACCCATATACTGTAATATGTGTTCTGAAGTCACTCAAAGGCACAGAAAAGTGAAAAACACATCACTACATCAGTTCTTCCTTCGTCCCAAATCCCTCCTTAAAAAAAAAGTACTTTTAATTACCCAGCCATTTCGCCAGAACCTGCAGCCTGGCCCAGTGTGCCACCAACCCAGTTTTCAGTCCGCTCCTGCTCCATCCTTCTGTCAGACGCAGGATGCTAGATTCAACCAACACAGGTCCCCAACATGGTTGGCAACCAAGTCACCTCACCAACTGAACTCACCCAACCTGTGTTGCTTGCATCTTACTTGGCTGCTCCCATGACTGCTGCACTGCACTAATCAAGACCTATGAAGGCTGTTTACACCACTGTCACCACTGTTGCTAGGCCTAGCTTTCTGCTGCAGGGGGCGTGTGTGTTTTTTTGTGAGGTGAGCCAAGTTGAGTAAGTAGGTAGCCTAGTCTCGAATTAGCTTCTCGCTCACCCTCTGCCCCTTCAGCCACCAGGGGAGATGGAGACTCACTAAGAGCAGACCACCAAAAATATCCTGCCACAACATTGCTAGTTATAGTTCAGTGCTCATCGACTCCTCCAAGCTGTAGGGTGCAGCCTGTCTACTCGGTGGCGGGAAGACACTGTCGCACTCGCATGACTCATATATTCTTGCTAGGCTGGAACTCCTCCACATCACATGTGATGGCACTGCCACTAATAGGTGGAGAGAGTGGACAACACAACACAGACACAGTTGAGTCGGGAGTGCACCTGCAATGTGAGCGCACACAGGCCGGGGGGGGGCACTTATTGTGGAAAAGATTAAATCCAAATTTAATGCCATTATTGCCATACCATAAGAATAACCTAGGCACAAATGTGTGTGTGGGTGTGGGTGTGTGTGTGTGTGTGGCATCCCTGCTTTATGGTAGAAATTCATTTTCAGGTGCTAATATTGGTACAAGTAAATACAATGGTTTCTGCTGTGTTCTGACGTACTGTATCTCCATGTTTCAAGAAGTGTCCTGATCATCATGAGGGTTAGTGTCCTCATTGTCCCTTATTTTGAGAATCCATGTCCCTCATTTCAATGACAAAATGTGAGGTATGGTGCATGCTTCCAAGACCCTACTTAGCACAAAGAGTGCTGAGCATGGCCATAGTGTATATGCTCCATACAGAATGACAAAGGGGAAAGTAAGCGAGCCAAATCAGTCATGGAGAAACACATTTGTAGCAGTAAATATGCATAAGGAGTTATGCATGTCACAAAACAAAAAGGTCAGGCTTCACAACACAGAGACCCCTCTTCACACATCTGGGATGGGGAAGGGGTCTTAGTTGACTACATCCTAGGCATTTAATGCATTAAACAAACAATACTTTACAATTGAATGGAAATTTAATGACAAAAATCAAAAGCCATTAAACAACTGCAAAAGGATCAGAATGAATGAGTTTACCTAATTTAAATGGGAAATCAATGAAAAATCTATTTGAATGGCTCTAATTGCTAGCAGTAGTATGAGACATAGAAATTGATGTTTTTTTTTTTTATGAGATTTGCACCAGCTTAGGTGCTGCACACATGGCAGAGTGCAGCACGTGAACCTGATGGGATTTTTAAATGATGTTCACACCTGCTTACCTAGCGCACACATGTCAAGCTTGCAGCATGCGGACCTGATTTTCTTTTTAGACCAGGTTTGCATAGGTTCACTTTGTGTACGTGAACAGCATGCAAACATGGCACAATTGAGCATGTGGCATGCATTCTGCATGTACGCAGCACACTTATATTTCTGTAAGGGTTGCATGTAGAGTATTCACATAGTCAAATCAAGCACTGCATTGCCACAGTCCCACACAGTAGTGCCCCATAAGCAGCTCACAGATCATGTAGTAAGTCCTTCACTCTGAACTCTGGGAATGGCTGCTAGGATGCTTACTGGGAGTGGGGAGGATGGGTGGGGTGATTTATTTATGTTATAGGTGGCCAGTACACAGGAAACCAGCTGGTTGTTAAGGATGCCATGGGGGGGGGAGGAGGATGGTTGCTTTAGAAATGGTTGCAAAATTTGGAGGGCATTAGGTGTGGGTCAGTGGATGGGGGTCAGCCTTGGTCCCTTAAACCACCAACTTGTGTGTAATACAGTATTGTCAGCCCCAGTAACTATAGTGGGACTGCAGTGTGTATTAGTCCCCTCTGAGACAGAATGGAGACAAAGGTTTCTGTACTTGTACCTCCACATCTGGGTGCCTGTACCAATGAAAAAAGGGAAAAAAGCAAACATAGTGGAACTCAATCTCTCTTGAGGGTTGGGGGGTCTTCAGAACCTCCCCTCCAGCATACGGGCCCAAGTAGAGACGTTGCAAAGTCTTAATTTGCTGGTGAAGTTCCAGCGAAGCTGGCAAATTCACTTCTGTGGAACAGTCTGAGAAGTTTTGCTAGCAGCCTCAAAATTTGCTAATGCGACTCATTTTTTTGTGGAATTTTGCCACAAACAGCAGAATTTTCCCCACAGATGGCAGAATTTTATACTGCGAACAGCACAGTTTTGCCTGCAAAAGGCAAAATTCTGCCATTCATGGAAAAATTCCACCATTTATGGTCAAAATTGTGCACTTCACGGGCAGAACTTCACACTTTGTAGATTGCTCAAAACACTGCAATTTGCACTAAATTCATGGATTAATTCTTAGTGCGAAGTTTCCCAGCTTCACCCATCTCTACTTATAAGGTGTATATCTGTGTAGTTGCACATTCCTTTGCACTTTTTCGGAGGTGTTTTAATCATATGAACTACTTTTTGACATCAGCAGCAGGTATTTGTAGAGTTGATTACTCCACAGTTAACCACTGTTAACTGTTAGTATATTTCTTTAAATGTGAGTTATAAATGAATTATTCATGAACTATGGGTATAAATTGTGAATTGCACTGCTGCTATTTGTCCCCTCCCCCGATGAAGCCTCATGGGATAGAAGTGGAGTGCTGGGATGATGTTTTTTGTCCCTGCTTTCTTGGATGTGCACCTTGGATTTATGTTATAATAAAGTTTTAAAGCACATATTATGCTATAGCAGCGTGTTCCTGAGCAGGGGCATAGCTACAAGGGTGCAGGGGGTGCAGTGGCACCTGGGCCCATGAGGTTTGAAGGGCCCAAGTCATAATTTTGGTGTTTATTCAAAACTGGGGAGGGGCCCTGTAACATCACCTTGTACCCAGGCCCTCTGGGAATTTGCTACGCTACTGTTCCTGAGCACTGTTTTTTCTGTTCTGTCTGCATTTCAGTTGCGTCAGTGGCTTCACACCAGTTGGAGGTGAGTACAGCAGCTCTTATGTTTCTCCTCTCAGTTCCAGTTCAATTCTGTCCCCTTGGCACTACTCAATTCCATATCCAGCACCCCCACTCTGTCGACATCCTCCTCTGAGGGCACAGAATCTTCCCTCCACATATCCTCAGCCTCTGAGTACTCCCTGTACCAGAGATTCCTGGCAGACATGTTACAGGCACTGGACATTGGCACTATTGCCACCCGCAATGTTCTGTCCTTACATCTGGGACTGCTGGGAGCTTTCAGTTATGCCACTGTGTCATTCCCCCTCTTGGTCTACGGCCTTTGAGAAATGTTCCATGACAACTTGGAAATATCCCTTCACG
Organism: Neoceratodus forsteri; assembly: GCA_016271365.2. Classification (NCBI taxonomy): domain Eukaryota; kingdom Metazoa; phylum Chordata; order Ceratodontiformes; family Ceratodontidae; genus Neoceratodus; species Neoceratodus forsteri. The sequence continues at coordinate 184,467,993 of CM057459.1, read as the reverse complement.
CTCCCTCCAGCCTCCAGGGATACCTACCAGAGTTATTGTGCACCTGTGGGCTTTGCAGGCACAGTGCCTCACCAATTGCCTCAACACGCTTCACGACGTCAGGTCATGCAGGGCCTCATCACCCAGTGCATGACCAGTTTCCTGAAGATGATTCTGCTCAGACAGATGCTTTGGTTATGAAAGTGTTCTCCTCTGCTCGCACCATGAAGTTCATTTCTGCTCAACAGGCACACTTGGCAGCTTACAACAAGTGCCTGTGGACACAGCTAGGACAGCTCCTAGCTGCCATGCCTCATTCGGAGTTGGTCGGGCAAGCCATTTGCCTTTCCACCAAGGGCCTGGAGTTGGTGAGGCACCAGAAAAGGGCATCATACAATGCCAATGAAGTAGCTTCCAGGCTGGTGGGAACCAGAGTCTAAATTCAGCAGACATCATGGCCTTGCCTCAATCAACTATGAACTAAGGCCTGGTGAAAGATGCTTAACACCTAGTTCCAGGGGCTCACTTTTTCTCTGGTAGGGCCAGACTGGAACTTTTGGGGCACTTTCCAACTCATCCGTCTGATTCAGAATGTTCTTGGGTATCACCAGACTCATAAGGAGTACCCGCCCTCGGGTGTTATCCCCCACACAGAGGGGTAAGGGTATCTGTTATTCTCAGAATGAGCCAGCTCCTCCCTTTTTGAGAAGCTTAGTACTTTGACCCATAAGTATAAATCAATGGTGAATACTGATTCTTGGAAGGTATGAAAATGATGTACTTACTGTACTTGTTGATCTTCATCATTGATTCATACACCCGTCCACCATGCCCTGCTCAGCTCAGAGAGCCAGTGCCTCTGGTAGCTAACCCAGTGGACACTGACAGCAGATCACTCTGCTTGTCTCCTCTGTCATGGTTCTGTGGTGGCAGTCCATGTTGTTTAAAAAAACAAAAAGAAGAAAAAAAGAAAGAACAAAAGAGTGCTGGTCACTTAGGGGCCACCCTCACCATCCCCCCCCCAAAAAAAAAAATAGAGTGGAGGTCACTTGTACCATCCCCCCCAAAAAATATACTGTATTTGCATTTTCCATGGAGTGGGTAGGCAATCCCTTCCCTCCAGTACAGCATGGTGGTTAAGGGCACTGAGATGCAAACCTGAAGACCTGGGTTTGAATCCCATTAGCCCCCACTTGCATACTGTGTGACCTGAGCAAATCATTTAACTTTGTAGTGCTCCCAGGATGCATCTGGAAACAAGATCTGGCTTAGTGTGCTTTTTCTGGTTAAACAATCCCCCCCTCCATTTTTCCTTCCTGTTTCTTCCTATCCAGATTATATCCCCTCTAGGGTATATCCCCTGTTAATTGCTATACACAATATGTGCCCTGGGCACCATCCAATCTAACTTCACTGAACAGATGTCCTGCCTGTGGAAAAGTGCAATGCACTTGCTTGGATCAGTGTACTAGCTCTACATAGGATACAGTACATCTTTGTGCTTGAAGGGAGAAGCAGGGAATGTTCTTCTTCATGTTAGACCTTTGGTTGCTATCCCTTGTCACTCTTCTCTGTGCTTTGGGCTTTGTCTACTCTGCTTGTAGCATGCCAGAGGAGATAACCACATCTTGCCCCCTTGGTCTCCTGTCCTGCAGCTCCTATTCTCTTTATCCCTATTTTTATGTAATCTGTCTTAGAGAAAAGAGGGTAATGGGTTTACTTTTGAGTTTACTCAAGTTCTATCCAGTAGCATGGCATTATTATTTTTTGGGAGTTCAGATATAATTTGTCCATTTTTTGGTATTTCTGTCATCTTATTTACAATGGGGGTCCCAATTGAACTTCCCCTTTCGCTACTTTTGCCAGAGCCATTTGATAAGGGTTGCTACCCTTTCCTTTAATCTATCACTATCCACACTCTGTCTGGCTAGTAGTAAGAGGCTCTGGCTCATTTTAAACTCACTAACTTGTGCCACCTGGTAGGCCCAACCCTTCATCCCTAAGCTGGTATTTGGGTTCTTATTGGTTCTTTATTTTATTTCCTATATCCTTTTGGGCTAGTAAGTATCTAGTCCTCTCTTTTTTTTTCTCTTCACTTTGTTTCTGTCCTGGTGAACCAAACTGAGGTATGTGAGGGAGCCGACAATGGTAGTTGTCCAGTGTGTGTGTGTGTGTGTGTGTGTGTGTGTGTGTGTGTGGGCTCCACGTGATGGGCGCAGGTGACATCAGTAGCCAATGCTGGCTCCTGCACTGTAGGAAGCTAGTGCCGCTGACCTATAAGTATGAATCAATTGTGAAGATCTGGATGAATGGTGAATAACATGGATTTCGGAAAGGGCACAGTACCTCCACAGCTCTTCTGGAGTTCACCAGCTGCATACACAGTTCACTGGACCAGGGTGACCTTGTTGGCAAAGCCTTTATTGATCTAACAAAGGCCTTTGACACGGTCAGTCACTCCCTACTACTTCAACAACTCACCTTGATATGCCTCTCTAACCCCACTACTAACTGGTTCAAAAGCTATCTAGCTGATCGTTACCAACAGGTAAAGATTGGAAACATCACATCTGGGCCCCTGCCAGTTCATTGTGGGTCACCCAGGGGTCAATCCTAGAACCTCCTCTTTTCAGCATCTTTCTAAATAGCCTATCTCAATGTGTGACCAATGGATACTTCTCTATGCAGATGATGCTGTTATTTTTACTTCTCAACATGACCCTCACACCCTAAACTATCAGCTACAACATGCTTTTAAACAAACTGAAGATTGGTTCAGAGCCCACAAGATGGTTCTGAACTATAAAAAGACAAAAGTAATGCTTTTTAGCGGTGCTAGAAGCAAACACAAAGCAGCATCCCTTAACATCACTAACTGCACAGGGATTTCACTTGAACAAGTGGAGCAATTCAAATACCTGGGGGTTACGCTTGACTGTTCCCTCTCCTATGCAGAACACATTGAGAATGTGGCCAAAACGGTCAACATAAGAACTGGACTCCTGCACAGGCACAAGAAATGCCTAACACTTGAAGCACTCTAAACCTTAATCCATAGCACAGTTGTCTCCGTCATCGATTATGGATTGGTCATATACAGCTCAGCTACTCCCACCTTACTGCGAAGGATAGCAGTAGCCCTAAACAAAGCCTGCAGACTGCTCACCAATTCCTCCTGACTAACGCACACATGACCTTTATGAGCAAGCTGGGTGGCTACAACTTGAAAACAGGATACAATACTAAACCTGCCTCTTAGCTAAAAAATCGCTACTCGGACTTCAGCCTCCTGGAGTCACACACCTATTAAGCTTATTCACAGGCCCACACCGCACTAGGAACTCTGACCATCAGGTTCTCACCATCCCTCGCTGCAGAACCTCCCAAGGGCAGAGGTCATATGCCTACCGGGCACTACTTTGGCTCAATATCCTTGGCACTGAACATAACGCCATGCAGAGACTGGGTGCAGAGACTGGGACTTTTCAAGACCAAGCTAAGACAACACCTACTGAAGAAAAACTCCTGTGACTGTACTTTCTAATTACTCCACACACACCCACTTCTGACCCCAGTCTTATTCACTTTCAGGTTATTACCATCTCCTCGCTACTCCTACTTTGTCCTTCTGCCCTGAATTGTCCCCATTTTTGCCTTGCAATACCCTGCACTCTCCTCTCCCACCTCCCCCTAAATAGTCATCATGCCCCCCCCCCACTCAGTGCCCCCCTACTCTCCTTTCTGGATAGCTGCTTACTGTCTTTTACCTGACAATGCCACCCAAGCTGCTACTGTTACCTGACTTATCCTAGTGTTAAAACCATCTCTGTTTCCTATTTACAATGTATTTTTATCTATGTTTACTCACTTGGCTAGATACTCCTAAACCTACAATGTATGTATACCCACCCTTTACAACATGGAACCTTTGTAAAAGAGTGGTCTTCTGCTCAAAGGTATTGTAATCTAAGATTGAATAAATAAATAAATAAATAAATGAAGATATTCTGGAAGATCAACAATTATAGTAAATACATCATTTTCACTTACCCAGCCTGTCTTCAAAACACTTGCAGGAATCACACAGATTGGGAAATAGGTAAAAGGCAACACCCCAAGCAAATCATCATCTCAAACACTCAGGGCTTTAAATAATTTACTCCTGTAAAAACAGTGTTAAAACTTAAAAAAAATAAAACTTAGAACGAATGTGATTCATTACAAAATACATTTTGACAAAAAATTGACAGGCACATCATTTGCACATCACATAACTACCCTGCCTCAAGCATAAGAAGTGAAAATCAACACAATATTTACTCCACAAACACTTAACAAGTAACAATTAGCACTACAAATAAAGTCCATCATGAACGCTAACCCCTCCCTGCTGGAACAGTTTAAAGCAGTAGTACTAGTTAAGCAGAAAGTGTTTTTTACTTACTTTGTTTTTGTTTTATCTTAAACCCAGTTTTTGTTTTTCTCATTTTTAATTAAAATTATTACTGTCATGGATCCACAGAAAATATGGCAGATGCTGTATTAACAGCTGCCCACCCCCTTCACATTCCAGCGCATCCTTTGTTTACTTCCGGTTTTGCCCTGTAATGCTCGTTCTCAATCTCCTAGTTCTGTTGAAGTCTGTACTCACTGCCGTGAGACAAAGTGTGAGAAACAGTGTAGCATTTAATCAGTGGTTGACCTTTCTGCCTTGTATGTTTTTACATAGATACATAGATACATAGACAGTGTCGGCAGATAAGGGCCTATGGCCCACCTAGTCTGCCCATTTGAGCTTGTAAGTCAGTTTGTTTTCCTAGAAGTCTATTTCCCCTTACCCCTGACCTCTAGAATTCCTTTATGTCTATCCCATGCATTCTTAAATCCCGTGTTTTATTAAAACATATTTTGTAGTACAGTAATGTTTTTCATTAACTCGGTGCTAAACTTCCACAACCCTTGCCTTTGTCTCCCCTCCGTGTTACTAAGCAAAACTGTTGTTGTACATTACCCTTGGCCAGACTTCATCATTTCCCATTCCCTGTGTCCATTGCCCTCCCATGTACTGCTTGCCATCTCATTAAAAAACTTGCCTATCTGTAGAGGTATCTAGTTGCCTTCCCTCTAAACTTGCCTATCTGTACTGGCACCCCTACTCCAGAATTGACTGCAGAGGTACAGTAATGTCCTGGCAAACCTTCATGTCACGTCCGATCACTCCCCCCCGGAGCACCTTTCTCATAGGTGACCTTAGCAGAGTTAGAATGCTTTTCTCTAACAGCTAATGGCACAACCCAGCCACTCGCCATCTCGGTTGACCGCCGTTTGAATGACAGTAAGTGAGTTCTTCAGATGGCAGCTAACTGAGGTGGTGAGTGGAGGGGTTGTGCCAGTCACTGTGACCATTAACCATTTTTTTTTTTTACTACTGAGCAAGTGGGACAGTAAGGTTCAGGATGAGAACATACACTTGGGGGGGAATAGGAATCAGAGTAACGATCAGAGAGGTGGGGGCCACTAAAGTCAGAGAATTAGGTTTCGGCGGGCAAGACGTTCAGTGTTTGTGCTGGTGAAGCCCATGCCAACCGCCATCCAGCTACAGGACCAGAAATTGCACTGACTGTGAACATGCACAGTAAACCAGAAGAGGAGGTGAAAAACCGTATCTAACTGTGGTAGAAGTTACACCTCAGAGACGCACAGCATGGAGGAAACAAACAAACAGGCAGAATCTCTACAATACATTTATTTATTTATTTAAATGTTTCACCAGGAAAGGCACATTGAGCAGCAAGATGCTTGTCTCATGGTGCGACCTGGGGGGGAGGGGAGGTACAGGTACAGGTGGAAAGCTTATACAGTCTGTGCGACATTGTCACTAGGTTACAGTTTACAGGAATATCAGCACACCGACCTATCTGAAAGAACTTTTGGTGCCTTACTGCCCCGGCTGATAACTACGCTCAGCTCAGGTTGTTAAAGATTCCAAGAGTGAGTTTAAAATCTTCTGGCAGTACAGCTTTTTCATATGTAGCTCCAACTCCTTGAAATTCTCTACCTCACCAGTTAAGGGAGTGCACTTCCTTGGAGGTATTTAAGAAAAATTTGAAAACCTACCTGTGACGGAGTGCCTTCTTGGATGATTAATTGATATTTGAGTATTAATATTATTTTTTGGATAGTATGGATGGTTTTATTGTAGGTTTTTAATATGTGATGTTGTTACGTATTTACTGTATTTATATGTTTTATGAGATTTTTTATATTGTGCTTTTTGACTTGTAAAGCACTTTGAAATCCTGAAAAGCACTTTAAAATAAAGTTATTATTATTTATTATTATTAGATATACAGGAATTACAACAAATTTCAGCACATTAGATGTACAGGAATTGCAACACATTATAGAAGGAGGTTAACATTCAGTGTTCGGGAATTACAATAATATTGAAAAAGGGGTTACATGCATTAGGGTTGCTTTAACAAGCTACACATGAATTTGATATGACAAGATGAAAAATAGTAAACCTCAAAACACTGGGGAAGGCATGAGGCATTGAGAGGGGGATAACTTATAAGTGCAAAAAAATAGATATGTGGGGCAAGTGTGGGTGTTAGTTTATATGCCAGCATTTATAGCAAGCTAATGCTGCTGGTCAGGCTAAGTGGGGTAGGAGGAGGGATAGGTTGGGCCACAGGGCTGGATGTGGAGATAAGTGGGGGGAGTTATTTAGAAGAGGGAGGAGGGGGCTGGAGGCAGGGGGAAGTATCACGGATAGGAGCAATTTACCATATAAAAGTTTGACAAGGCAGCAGATAGCAAGTGCATAGAAGAGGAGTGGCAAATTTGAGCCAGGAGGGCATTTTAGAGTTTGGGGAGATGGTAGGAAAAGGCTGCCTGGCCTGCTGAGGTCTGATGGTGGGGGATAGACAGCAACCATGTGTCAGTTGAATGGTAATCAAGCGTGGGGGTGGGTGGGGATGTAAGGGAGGAGGTACGGTAGCTTGGAAGGTAGCTGAGACAGAATTTAGAGGCAAATTTGGCACCATGCAATAGTCGGCATTTCTTAGGGAGGGAAAAGCCAGTGAACGGTAGAGTGCACAGTGATGGGTGTGGGGGGGGGGGCGTCCAGGACAAAGCAGAAGAAAGCGTTGAAAAGGGTGTCCAGTCTGGATAGGGTAGACTTGGGAGCAGCACTATAGACTACATTGCAATAGTCAAAAGTAGGTAGTATCATCTTCTGCACAATTTCACACCTCATGGGTAGTGGGAGGCTACTGCGATTTCTGTAGAGGGTGTCGAGCTTGGGGCACAGTTTCTTCAGGATGGCGTCTCCATGTGCAGAGAAGGAGAGGTGCTGGTCAAGTCATACCCCTAAGTACCTAAAGGTAGTAGTGTCCTCAAGGACCATCCCATCAAGGGTGTGGAAATTTGGGAGGGTGGTGAGCCTGAACAGTCTCTGCCTAGTGCCAAAGGTCATGGAGTGTCTTTTTGGCATTTAGGGAGAGTAGGTGGGAGCTTAACCAGAGCAGAACTTTGTTGAAGTCTGCCTGTAGGCTGGTAGTTACCTCCTCAGGGCACCGGCTGGTGAATAGGACTGTATCGTCTGCATACATGTGAATAGAGGAAGATAAGCAGATTAGTGACAGGTCATTTAGGAAGATGGAGAAAAGGACACATCCAAGTACTGAGCCCTGTGATACCCCTGTTTCAATAGGGAGTGGAGGGGAGGTGGAATCAGCAATTCTTATTGATTGAGTTCTCCCTACCAGGTAGGTGCTGAACCAATTTGTGCCAGACTCAGAAAGACCAGCTACAGACAGGCAGGTGAGCAACACGGAATGGGAGACGGTGTCCAATGCTTTGGCTACATCAATGAAAATGACTGAGGTGATTTGACCTTTGTCCATCCCAGATACGATGAAGTCAGAGAGTCTTAGTAGGGAAGTGGCAGTAGAGTGATTCTTCCAAAATCCAGACTGGTAGGGGGTGAAGAAGTTGGAATCAGAGAGGAAGTTGAAAAGTTGAGAAAGCACAAGGTGCTCTTGTACTTTTGCTAGGACAGGGAGGAGAGAGATCAGGTGGTAGCTGGAAGTGGAGGTTGGGTCACTGCCTTTAGGCAGGGGTAAGAGAGTAGCATGATTCCAATCTGTGGGTATAGTAGCATAGGCAAAATACTTGTTTAGAAGGGCAGCCAGTGGAGACACAATGACAGGGGCTGCTAGATAGAGCAGATTGGTGTCCATCCCATTGGAGGATTTGCGCTTGTAGGGGTTGAGGGTGAAGAAGGCATTTAGAGCCTCTTCAGGAGTGATGTTCCCAAAGGAGAAGGTTTTAGGGTCAGGGTTTGCTGTGGTACCAGCTTGGGGGCTGGGAGGCACAACAGTGGGTAGGGAAGTAAGGAGAATGGCAGCACAAGAGGTGAAGTAGATGTTGAATTCGGTGGCAACTGTGAGTGGCTCGGAGAGAGGGGAGCTGTTAGTGACCAGGAGCAGGGCAGGATTTGACGAAGGGGGGGAAAAAAGTGAGTGAATAACCTTCCAGAATTTGGATGGGCTACTCATGTTGGCATTAAAGTGGCATTGAAATACTCGGCTTTGGCTAGATGGGTGGCCTTGGTGCACTTATTTCAAAGCATGCAGTAGGTAATGTTGTCACATGGGAGGATTGAGGATTTGTAGTTTTTCCAGACATTATCCCGGGCTTTTTGGCAGGATATCAGTTCTGGGGTAATCCAGGGTAGGTGATTTCCCAGGACCCTAATACGTCTTAGTGGGGCATGCTTGTCCCAGATGTTAAGGAATGTGTTACGAAAGTGAGCTAGAGAAACATTAATATTAATGTTGGCAAGGGAGGGGCCACAATTGGCATTGTCAAGGTCTTCCAGTAGAGGGTGGAGATTTAGAGATTTATAAGAATGTTGTAGCAGGAATTTCAGTGGAATTCTAGGACGGTGGATTTTGTGGATTAGATAGGTGGTGTGATGGTCACTTAGTGAGTCAGGGAGTAAGCCATACTTGAGGACACGATGTGGAGTTGAGGTGAGCACCCAGTAGATAAGGGAGTGATTACTTATTTTGTGGGTGGAGCGAGTTGGCTCTGTGATGACCTGAGTGAGATTTAGGGAAGATATTTCAGAACAAAGTTTGCTTAGAGTGGGTGATGGCCAGTTGTGATTGAAATCTCCCAAGATGAATAATTCACCAGTCGGGGCGAGGGAGACTAGGTGGTTTATAAGGTTGAAGACTGTTGCTGCTGGGGTACTAGGGCAGCAGTAGATGCCAGCAATGTAGATTGGGAGTGAGAAAGGGAGGGACAATTGTAGTAATAAAAGTTCATAAGCTTGGGGCTCGTTTTTAGCTAAGATTATGGAGAAGTGTAAGCCTGTGGCGGTATAGATAGCAACGCCTCCACCTCTGGTAGGTCAGTCTAGCAGAGTGACGGTAAACTCTGGGATGGCGATAGGTGTCCTTCAGTTTGGGCTTTAGCCAGGTTTCAGTTAGTATTATAATATCTGGTGCTTGTTGAACTGCTAGCACCTGGAGCAGGTCTAGTTTTGCCAGTTTTGACTAAGAAAACTCTGGAAGCTGAAGAAAAACAAGCATTTGTCAATGCCGAATGTTTGCTTGCTGGCATTGGCAGTGGTAATGTAGAAGTTACGGAGCTGCGTAATAGGAATGGCAGTGAAGTACTGAACTGAAGCCAACCCCACCACCACCACCCTGCAGAGAGTGACAGGCATTGGGGTGTGCATTTGGGTCATCAGGCATAATGGCCTTGCCATTTCACCACACCCCACCCTGCAGACACTGACAAGTGTCATGGTGTTCCTAGGGTGTGTTTGGCCCTTATATGCACCCCATTTCATTAGGAAATGCGGTGAGATGGTGCGATATAGGAGAATGGGTGAACTTTGGGGCTGAAGAGTCCAAGGCATACCTCGATACCTCTCACTGGCTGCAGGGTGTGGAATGGTATGAGCATTACAGGCAAGAATCCCAAGTTACACCCCTGATGCCTGTCTCATTCTCTACAGGGTTAGGGCGTTATGGTTGGAAACCCTAATACCTCAGGCATTCGTTGGTATTTTCACTCCAAATTTTCAACATGTTTTTTTTGTGACCCCACCTCATGAACAGGGGGAATATCAGTTTGTTAGCCGAAGCTGCTTACTGTGATCACGGCATTTAGCACCAAAGGGTGCAAAACATTCGAACAGGATGTAAAAAATGACAGCTATACTGTTCATGGGAAGGTGTAAAAATGGCAATGTTGCAAATCTGCAGTACAAATATTTAAAAAATGGTGAAGTCATGAGCGTACATAGAAACCAGCAACGACACCGCATATAATAATTAGGTTGGGGATATTTTACAGCAGATTGTCAACTCAGGCATTTTGGTGCCTCCGATCATGAACAAGTGTCACTGTGATTTTCTTTATCTGTGCCGAACAATGATTCCCCCACAGCGACCATGCATCTCAGCGCTGAAAGTGTGAAACACACTTCAGCCATGTTGTGAAAAATGACAGCTGTACTGTTCATAAGGAAGTGTGAAAAATGCCACTGGTGAAAATCTGGACTGAAAATATTACAAAGTCATGAACTTCACAGTGCGTGGAAACTGCGCATTGCTCACTCGTAACACAGTCATTTATGGACTTTTGTCACCAAATTTTCAACATAGCCATTTCTAAGATCTCTGCTCATGAACAGTGTAACTGTGATTTTCTTAATCTATCTAAACATTGCTTTCGCACCAACAGCACCATTATAAGCTACATGTCTTGAAAAACACATTTTAGGAGACATATGAAAAAATGGCAGCTGTACTGTTCATAAGGAAGTGTAATAAAATGGCAATGTTGAAAATCTGGAGTGAAAATATTAAATTTGCAAACTTACGAAGCATGCATAGGAACTGCTCTAGCACCATCGTAAAAACAGTCATTTTAGAATTTTTCACCAAATTTTCAACATAGCCATTTAAGACCTCTGCTCATGAACAGTGTCACTGTGATTTTCTTAATGTGTCACTACATTGATTTTGCACATACTACGCCATTTGTGCTTACATGGGTGGGGAACACATTTTGGGCAAGATATGAAAATGACAGCTATACTGCTCATAAGGAGGTGTGGTAAAATGGCAATGTTGAAAATCTGGAGTGAAAATATTGATAATTCGTTAACATACGAGAAGTGCGTAGGAACTGCAATGCACCCTCTAAAACAGTCATTTTAGGAATTTTTCACCAAATTTTCAACATAGCCATTTAAGACCTTTGTTCATGAACAGTGTCACTGTGACTTTCTTAATTTGTCGACATTGATTTCACTACCGACTGTGCCATTGTGCTACATGAATGACAACACGTTTTGGGTGAGATGTGAAAAATGACAGTTAGTACTACTCATAAGAAGGTGTGGTAAAATGGCAATGTTGGAAATCTGGATTTTACAAATTTCAACATAGCCATTTTAAGACCTCTGCTCATGAACAGTGTCACTGTGACTTTCTTAATTTGTCCCGTACATTGATTTCGCACACCGACTACGCCATTCTGCGCTGCATGGGTGAAAACACATTTTGGGTGAGATGTGAAAAATGACAGCTGTACTACTCATAAGAAGGTGTGGTAAAATGGCAATGTTGAAAATCTGGAGTGAAAATATTGAAATTTCGTGAACTTACGAGCCTGCATAGGAACTGTGCAACGCACCCTCGTAAAACAGTCATTTTTTGGAATTTTGGCACCAAATTTTCAACATGGTGTTTTGGGACCCTTCTCATGAATGATGTCACTGTCATGGTGGTATTCAGGCCCAAAGGGTGATTTCGCAGTCACTGCGAAATCACCCTTGAACACTGAATACCGTAGACAAAGGTCCAAAACCCCATGTTGAAAATTGTAAAGAATCCAAAATGCCGAGATATGCAATAAAGTTGAAACCCCCTATGTAACCCATTATACAGCTTACGGCATTTCCTCAGTTCAGGTCGGCTTTGAAAGAGTGCAGGCGTGTTCCCGGTCCACCGAAGATCGTCACACGGAGTCCGGAGTAAGTATGGGGTGGGGGTGCGGGGAGGCTGTCGCAGTGGGTGGGTGCGGGTTGTGGGAGGGCGTTGGGAGGCGCACCATGGACAAGTTTTATTTTACAGGTCTTAAAATAAAAAAGGCGTCGTGGGGCGTTTGCCACGCTGGGGTGGGCTCCCAGCGTGGCACAAAACTGAGGCGTTCAGCCAATGGGGGATTAGGCACCCCGTCGGCAAAATAAAACAAAAAAGCTGCATGGTTTGCCACGCTGGGTGGGCTCCCAGCGTGGCACAAGGCTGGGGGGAGGCGTTCAGCCCGGCGGGGATTAGGCACCCTGGCTATTCAATCCCGAAGCGCGCACATCTGTCTGTCGCGATGGGGGAGCTCTTGCGTGAGCAGCGCATATCTTATCGGTGCTCACTCAAGCGTAGCTCCCTTTCAACTGGGAGTGTTACTGCATTTTGGAGCGTGTCATAGATAGCTCCAAAATGCATTGGCTTACAGGGGCCACGCTACAGCCCAGTGCCTGAATGGAGGAGGAGGTGACACACCTCCAAATCTCCGTTCATGGCACTATGTTTCTTGCACATGCGTGCAAGCAAACATAAAAAACAAGGTTTATGCAAATTGGGGGTGGGGGTGGGCTACTCAATGGTTAAAAATACCTTGCATTTAAATAGTGCTGCTGCTTTAAAACATATTAAAAAAATCAAGGCACTTTTCAGCTAACTAAATGTTATTATATGTATTAAAGAAAACAAAAAAATGGGGAAAGTGCTATGTACATATAAAATAAAGTAATTCCATCAAGTGGGTCTAACAAGGTAAGATGATCACTCTGACTTTGGTCTTGTGGCTTATTAGGTTATGTGACCCACTCAATGATCCATTTAATGTCATTATTTTAGTCATACACTACCACTTTCCTGTTATTCATTCTATAGTAATCTGCAGCGCTTTCTGGAAACTAAGCAGCTTTGTATACTGGTCTGCACTTACACCTCAGTTGTACAAACTGGGTCAACAGTTCAATCCTCTTTTCAAGCCATTTTTGAATCCCATCTCCATAGCCATCCTTAAGGTACACTAGGGCTAGCCTACAAATATGTCATTGACTGGTAGTCCTTTTAAGAGATCTTTATAACTCTGAGTTAAACTCTCAGTACTGCTGTAGGTATTTTATTTTATTTAATTTTTGTTGACTGGGTAGGTGCACTAGAAATTCTGCCTATTTTCAGGCACGACCCGGGGGAGGGGGATACAGATGAATGCCAACTGACTTTGAACCAGATAAGCTGTTGGTGGTAGTGAATGGGGGGAAATTTGGCCAGGACACCAAGGAAATTCCCCTACTGAGCTGCAGGGGGACCTGGTGTCCGTCTGCAGGATGGCCACTTGGGCTGGAGCACCGGAGGGTGCAGATGCTTTGGAGAAAAGAGAGCTGGCCTCCTCTCCTTTTCTAGGTCTGCCAGAGGCTGAAAAAGTAGCATCTACTAAATTTGACACTGTATCAGATGAAGACATCGCTGATGTTTATGTTTCAACTGAAGATTTATGCTCACAGATTCCCATTTCGAAGGAGAAGGATTTAACCTGTAATTTGGATCTTAAACAGCAAGAAATTCTGGCTCCATTTTGAGGAAGAATGACACAAAGTGGAAAGAGACCATCTAGTAGCACGACTTGCTTGACTGTGCTCTGAAGATTCCCCTGTCATTTCGGACGCCAGGCCTGTCAAACACCTGGATGGCGTCACAACTACTAATGCCCTACTGGGGCCGGGTGAGTCTGATTCAGGGTGTTTACCTAAGGATTCCTCGCAGGTTGGCAATTCTGACACTATTAATGGTGTGTGCCCAAAGCCTGAACTCCCTAACATTGATTCTCCTGTTCACACTAATGCTGCTTCTGTGATTGCAGGCGACCGAGGCTCGCGTCTGGACCCGCCCAACTGTCTGACCGCAGTCACATCTCCCCCAGTCATTACCTTGTCTAAATCTGCTGGGTTTATTTTTAAACAGCATCAGGTTGTGGGGGAATCAACTGCTGTTGTTTTTCAGACCTGTAATACCGATCAAAAGGGACTTACTGAATTTATGTTTTCTGGAGCTGGGCTCAAGCAGGGGAAGATGAGTGAAGTCAGAAATAAACGGGATGCTGTTCTCCTTGCTAATCGGAACATTGCTGACTGCTCTGACAAAACACTTACTGCAGCGCCATCTTCTGTTCATTTGGTGATATCTCTTCCTAGTGATCCATGGTCTCCCCAGAAGGCCTTGTCAGGAGCAGGGTGGAAGCAGTCTCCTGGGGGAATCTGGGTCCCCGACCCTGCATGGGACTCACCCTTTCCCATTTTGCAAGCTTCTCCAGAGTGGAAGCTACACAGAACTATGCAGCCTGATCAAGGTTGCTCTTCACCTACTGCTCTAGCAGCACCTGTTTCATCTCCCCCCCCCTCGGATTCTGCTTAAGGTCCACCTGCGGAGACTGCTATTGCAAATGACTTACAGTCTTTCCCTCCCTTGGCATCTCATCATACTAATGATACTGGACCTCTTCTCTTACAAGATACAAGCACATGTTCTGACTCTGAGCACAAACCATTATTGTCTGAACTTTTTTCTAAAACTAAAAAGGAAGCAGCACCCTGAAGGAACGCTGTTCTTATTAAATATAAAGGGGGGTTGCAGAATAGGCCTGATAGGTACCATGTAGGGAAGGTTCTTTTAAAAGATTCCCTACACTTTTCTCCAAGGGAGGTTTATGCATTCATCAATATCTCGGGGGAGGATAATTTTGATGTCAGTTTCTGCACAGCTTATGCATTGAACTTGTTCTGGGAAAGGTATGGGCAGGTCAAGTTTTCCCCTAAATGGACTCCCTTTGTTGTGATACCTTTGACTAAACCTCTTATTAAACATGTTACGGTCATGTTTCGCAATGAGGGGGTCCATGTAGAGGACACTACTTATTGGTTATCTCAGAAATGTGAGGTTCTAGGGGAAACTGAAGCCATTTTAGATAGTGAACTTTTCTGGACCGGGGGTTGGAAGTATAAGGTCAAGCTTCACCAGAATGACACTGATATTGAGCATATCCCTAACTCATTTTTACTGGGCAGAGATCGAGGGGTGTGTTTTTATACAGGGCAGCCATGGGCATGCTACAAATGTGGCTCTCGGACACATGTCTCCAGTACGTGTGACAAGCCCAAATGCGTAATTGTGGGGAGGTTGGCCACATTACACTGCAATGTGCAAACCATACTCGGTGTGATCTCTGTGAGGAGTTTGGACATGTCTTTGGGGAATGCCCATGGGCTGCGCGCAATAAGGCATCTTGTATCAGTCCAGAGCTACTTATTCAACAGGTACAGGATACTGCCAGTGCTGATTTTGCTGCTCCAAAGACCCCACCCCAGGACCGACCCCCTCCTTCTTCCCCAGGACCACTGGCTGATGATCCCATAATTGTTCCTGATGGATCTCCTTTACCCCCAGATCCACCACATGACACTTTGGATCACGCCCTTGTGTCAGAAATCTTGACTCCCGTCTGTTACGATGACCCCATTAGTATAGCTGCTGGGGACCCTGGCCCACCTACACAGGATCCTTTACCTCTCAGAAGAGCCTCAAGGTTTACCAAAACTGCATTTTCTGACCCCCTCCACCCCCTCCCCTCCCAGTGGAAACTAAGAATTCTTATTCTGCCCTCTTTACAACTTGCGGATTTCTCATATGGAAGTGGGGGACTCTGACTCACAAAAATCTGTCATAGAGTAGGGCTCACAGGCTATGGATCAGGGAACATATAAAGGGAAAAAGAAGAAGAAAATAAAAAAACTAGCTAACCTTTCTTTAGGCTCTTTTTTCTTCATTTCAATGTTTTTTTGTACTTTGAGTTCTCTTAATATTCATAGCCTATTAAATTCAGACAAGAGACAAACTGTTTTTCAGTATTTACATGACATTAATTTGGATTTTGTTTTACTACAGGAAACCTGGACGTATATGGAGGACCATATTTGGAGGTTTAAAAGAGACTGGGTTTGGGGCCCCTCTCTTATTGGTCATTTGGCCTAGATAAGGCGGATGGTGTGGGGATACTGTTTCACTCCTATTCTTTTACGTTATGTAAATTAATTGATTTGGTCCCAGGCAGAGTGTTGATTTTAGATGGCCTCTGGAAAGGTATGGATTGCCGGTTTATTTCTGTCTATAATTCTCAAGTAAAAGTGGAGAAAGTATGTCATATGAAGACTGTTTTTGGTCACTAACTATAAAGATTTTTTATGTGGGGATTTTAATTGCAGTATTATGAGGGATAGGAAACGGAAGCGAGATGAAGGAAAAAAAAATATTGTGATTCAAATGCATTGGCTCAGCTTGTGACTACTGCAGGTTTAATTAACTGCCACATGCATCACAAAAAAAGGCCCTAAATTTACCTATATGAGGAATTCGTATACTTCCACTATTGATTATGTTTTTATCTCCCCAAAGTTACCTACGGGGTCATTAGGTATTACCCCTGTAGAATTTTTGGACCATCTTCTACTAGTATTGTCCTTGGATCAAGTGGTGGTAAGGTCCACTTTGCATGGTAGGTGGAAACTTAACACCTCGGTTTTGACCAACCCTGTTGTTATTCGGAATATGGGGGATTTGCTTACAGCTAGATTATCAGTGGAATGTTTATACTCAGATAAAGGAGAATGGTGGCTTGATACAATACATGATATAAGGACTTGGTTCATGAAATATGGCAAATCACTGGGAACTAATAATTTCTGAAGTATTTATCTCTTAGACGGCAGTTACAAAAGTTATATTCTTTGGCTAATCTCTCTACATATGATTATTCAGCACAGATTGCTACTGTTAAGGATGCCTTGAAATTGTTTCAATACGATAGGGCATGGATAATTCAGACAATGTTGTACAATGGTACTCAAAACACTCGTGTGGGGGACCCCTTTGAGGCCTGTAAGACTATTAAGGCGAGCATGCCTATGGATTTTTTGATCTCCTCAGATGGACGAAGGGTGAGTTGACCTGAGGATTTGGCCGAGTTAATACAACAACATTTTAAGACACTTACACCACATTCACCAATTCAGGAACAAGACATTATGAATTTTTTAAAACCGATTTCGATTCCTGATTTTCCTGCTGAAATACTTCAGTTACAGGCCCCTATTACTGAAGCTGAAATAATATGGGCCATTATGGCTCTTAATAATAATACTTTGCCAGGTTTGGATGGCATTCCACATTTATTTGATATAACTTTTTGTCAGCAGATTGCGGATAGTTTGGTTACTGTCTATACATACTGGTTTAATACTGATATGATACACCCTTCCTTTGCTGAGGGTTTACTAGTATATCTCTTTAAGAAGGGGGATAGATCCCGCATTAATAATTGGAGGTCTATCATTTTGTTAAACACCGATTATAAAATTCTTGCACACGTTTTGAATGATTGTTTAAAATCTATGCTTCCCTAGTAATTTCTCCACAACAGTACTGCGGACTTCTGGATAGAAGAATCCAGCATGCTTTAATGACAATTAGGGATGTGACTGATCATTGTAATGTTTCGGGACTGTTGGGATGTGTGGTAGTGGCTAATCAGGAAAAGGCATTTGATTGAGTTTATCATCCTTATCTGTTTTAGTTTTGGAATCGTATAAAGTACCTTTGATTTGTATTAAACAACTCAAGCTATTATATTCCTTTTTTACTGTACGGACATTTCTGAATGGGCTTGTTGAAAAGGCTTTGATATTCATCTGGGGTATGTCAGGGGTGTCCCTTAAGCCCACTTTTGTATATTTTTTCATTGGATCCATTACTTAGATACATTGGGATGCACCCACAGTGGGAGGGTTTGTCAGGGCTGGGGATACCACAAGCTTTATGCATCCAGGCGTATGTGTATGATATTTGTGTGTTTTTTTCCCATAAAGAACAGATTGTGTTCTTTTTACAGGAACTTAAAAGATATCAGTTAGTGTCAAATGCTAAACTTAACGTAACTAAGAGTAAAGGTGTTTTCATAGGGACAGCACTGGACCCTCCAGGCCTGGTGGAAGGAATGACTGTGGCTTAAGAGTCGATAACAATTCTGGGAATAGTTTTTGGGCCTCAAAACCTTCCTATTGACAACTGGGAGATGGCATTGCATAAAGCAGAGTTCAAGGTGCACAGATGGAAGCAGTGGAGACTTACTAACGTAAGAGGATTTTGATTCTTACGAAATTTATCTTACCATTATTACACTATGTGGCTATGCTTTACCCTTTGCCCACCCAATTGGAAACTCAACTTTACAGCCTTTGCTTCCAGATTTTGTGGGATAACAAACTGAATCTGATTAAATGGTGTTATACCTATTTAGGGATTAAGGAGGGGGGTTTAGGGGTGGTTGAACCTGTGGTTTTATTACATGTTTTATTCTTTAAACATACAGTTCACAGTGCTCTAATCAAGTCTGAGTTGGTTCACAATGCCTGGTTGAGAAAATCCTTAGACAAATATCTCACTGTTTGGATCAATGTAGCTCCTAAATTACATTCATATACACATCCCCTTATTTTAAATTGGCTGCCGATAAATTATACAAATGGGGTTACGAAGTTGCCATTCAAATGGAAGTTGCTAAACTGTTATATCATAATATCCTTACCAGGGTTCATCCATTAGAACCTAGTTTTAAGAACTGTCCCTCGGTGGATAATGGTCTTATACTCAGACAACTCACCCTTCATAGGATTCCCCATAAAATGTGGGAGAATCGTTTGCTCACTGTTTATGGTAGACTAAATTTAAGAGGGAATACTAAACATGAAGTGGTGGAAGGAAGGAATTGTGCTCACATGGATTATGTCGCAGTGATGGAGACCATGGAGCAGTTTTTATTAGAGTTCTCTTATGTTACAGCATTATGGGATTTCCTGGCTTTTAAATGGAAAATGGCTTGGCTCCGGCATCTGACTTATGACATATTGATTATAGGGAAGTATGGTGCGGGACTGGCTCATTATCATCATGACACTCTACTGGTTTTCTTTTGTTGTATTAGGTTTTATGTGTGGCAAGCAAGATGTCAATGGGTATTACATCAAAAGAGGATGTCATATGAATGTGTTAGTCTTTTAGTTTCAAATGAATTTAGGAATGTTTATATTACGGATTGCTCATCATATTCTCACAACAGGTGTTGCATTGGTGGAGGGTTTCACTTATTTTATTAAATATAAATAAGGGAGTCGGGTCTTTACTAGGACATGTTTAGCTCATCTGCATATCTAATATTCTTATCTCTGTGATTTGCCTAGATGTATTGTTTATTTGTTTTATGATTTTGTTTTCAACTGTATTTGACTGGAATGTGTTTTTCAGTGAAATCTCCCCTACTCTTTTCAATAAGTGCCATGGGATCTTTAACATCCAGCTGAACTACCAGCAGAACAGGCAGATGGGACCTCGGTTTAATGTCTCATCCGAAAGACAGCACCTCAGGAGTGCAGCACCCCCCTCATGCTGCACTACAGTGTCAGTATTGTGATATTGACCCAAGTGCCTGGTGTGGCGATAGAACCCACAGCCTTCTGATCTCCCGGCCTCAGAGGTGAGTGTGCTACCTGCTAAGCCACTGACACTGACACTGACAGGTAAGATAAATTGAATACTGTGCCACTTCAAGAGGGACATAACATGCCTTACAACTGATGTGATTCTGCCCGATTAGAGGGTACAGGGAAGGTCACACTTGAAGAAAAGTGTGTGACTCTGGTCACTGCATTATAAAAACAAACTCTGGTCTGAGCCACTATGGCTGCTAATGCATTAACTAAGGGTGTGTCATGGGCTTAAACGTAAAGTTAAAGTGCCATAGTCAGGTTTGTGTGTAAATGTCATTTTTGGTAAATTTAGATCATTTATGTGGTTGAGCCTGTGTTTCCCATGAGTTTAAAATGCGAGCAGTGAGTGCATCTTGTTCTATATGGGGAAGGAGAGGATGCTCTACCAGGGCTTTCAAGAAATGGTAGAAGGAATGGTGCAGAGAGGTGAGGTATGGCTAGATTGTGGACTGTGTATCAACCTGAAGGATAAGAGTCTATACTGAGGTGATGGCTTCCTTCCATCCAGGAGTGAATTATAGTCCTCAGTGGATGGTTTAAATTTATTTATTTATTTATTTGTAAAATCAGTTTACAACCTTTGAGCCAGAGGCTCGTTTCCAAAGTTACCTTCACATTAAAGGCATACATAGAGTTTTAGGTTACATAGCATAGGTTTGCAAAACAATAGGCATTCAACAGAGGCGCCACGCTCACACTGAGGTCAGACAAAATACATTTAGGTTACAGGGTACATGTAATTGAGAACAGGTGTTACACAAGTTGGTATCAAAATTGAGCAATCTAATAGGTATACAATGAAACAGCTGGCACTGGCCAGGTTGAACATAGTCACGGTGTGCAGAGCGATGGTGGGGATGGCTGGGTGGAGAGCCGCCCAGTGGGCATTGTCATGAGAAGTCGGGGTGAGGCTACTTTCAGAGACAGGAGCAGCTACGAGTGTTGAAGAGCTGGGTTTGAATGGTGGTTTGAACTTGGAGATGGTGGTGGCATTGGTGATGGGGCAGGGAGAGAGTTAAACCAGGATGGGCTCTCTAGCAGAAGGACCTCTGGCCATGGCTGGTTCTTGATCTGGGGACCATTAGGGTGGTCTTGTTGGATGACCGTGTTGCAATAGTGGGAGGGGCTCAGGTGGATGGATGCCATTACCCAGGGGAGAGCCAGTAGGGTTTTTGTGAGGAGACAGGTTTGATAGCAGAGCCATTCATCCAGGGTAAGGAGCTTAGCCTCGTCATACAGCTGACACGTGTGTGTGAGTCTGGGGGCACCAGTAATCAATCTGCAGGCTTTATTCAGGGTTAGGTGAATTTTTTTGAGTGCAGTCGTGTCGGCAGCACCATATACTGGTAGACCATAGTCTACAAGGGACAAAACAGATGATGTAACAGCGAACCGGAGTGCATTTGGGGGAAGGCAGGTTCTATGGCGGAAGAGGATGCCAAGCCGTGAGTTAGTGGCGGATGTTAGGGCATCTATGTGGTTGTGAAATGTGAGGGCTGAGTTGAAGGTAACCCCAAGGTATTTGTAGGAGCAGACTTGTTCCAGTGGCTGATTGGTACTAGGAAGGATATAGAGTGGGTGGTTGCTAGCTTTATTTTGGGGGTGGGAAAAGAGCATAGCTTTGGTCTTTTAAGATTGATGACGAGTCTGCGCCTTAAACCAAGCTCGGCACTATTGAAAGACTGCTGTAGGGTGTCCTGAAGGAGAGCCGGGATTGATGTGGGTGGCAAAAGGACAGCGTCATCTGCATACAGGAGAATTTTGCCAGGGCATGCACTGGGCAGGGTGTTCAGATAGAGCGAGAAGAGAAGGGGGCCCAGGATGGAGCCTTGGGGGACCCCAGAGTGACTGGGATGGGTATCAGAGAGTATCCCATTGATTTTTACACACTGTGATCGAGCGGCAAGATAGCTTGTGCACCATGCTAGGGGGCCAGCCAAGAGACCAGTGTGACAGAGAGCATCAGCAGAAGTGGATGGGAGGACGGTGTCGAAAGCCTTTGAGAGGTCGATGAACACTGCACCAGCTAGGAGCTGGTATCCAAGGAGGAGTGTAGGAAGTTGGAGAATTCATTAGGGCAGTGCTGGTACTGTGACCAGCACGGAAGCCCATGTTGCTCTGGGCATAAGATGTTATGCTTAGCTAGATAATCAGTGATTTGAATGGCCACCACTTTCTCCAGGGCTTTAGAGGGGGGGGAGGATGGAGATTGGCCGGTAGTTGTTGGCCGACGACCTGTCGCCCCCTTTATGAATTGGTGTGATTATGGCTGTTTTCCAGGCTGTGGGAAATTGTCCCAGGCAGAGCGATCGGTTAATTAGGCTGGTGAGTGGGGCAAGGACTTCATCTAGCACCAGCCTGAGAATACTGGGGTCCAGTGAGTCACTGCCAGGACTGTTGCTATTTAAAGCTTTGATTAGGATCGTCTGGCTTCCCGGGTGGAAATCTTGTGCAGGTGGAAGCTGGGGTGCTGGAAGACAGGGAGGTTGGTTGGGGGAGGTCAAAGAAATTACTAGGAGGACTGAGCTAAGGTCAGTGAGCGGTGTTGAGCCAGTTAGCTATGGTGGCAGGCCTGGGTGGAGGTAGTGCCATTACTAGTGAGCTGGATGGGGCAGGGGAGTGTGATTTTCCATTTAGTTGTTTAATATTATCCCAGAAAGTCCGGGCTGAGCCCCAGGAGGAGGTAAGGGTGGCCTGGTAATGGTCGGCCTTGGCTTTCCGGATGGCCCAAGAGCACTTATTCCGGGCTGCATTGTAAGCCTGCCTATCAGACAGACGACCCGTTTCAGTGCAAGGTGCCAGAGGTTATCCCGATTTCTCAGTAATTGTAGAAGGGCAGGGCTAACCCAGGGTGCATTCTGCTTTTTGGACCGGATTTTGGTGAAGGGTGCAAAGAGATCACAGGCCATGTTGAAGGTATGTGTGAAGAAGGCGAGGGCAGTGTCAATGTCGGTTGCATGATGAATGGGGGACCAATTTATCTGGGTGAGGAATACTTTAAGTTTTTTCAGCCCACCAGGGTGGAGGCGCCTGCGGAGGGTGGTCTGGGCTTTGGGTTTGGGATTGGGGACTGCCCAATGAAATAGGATAGGGGAGTGGTCACTTAGGGAGTCTGGTAGGACCTGGATGTTTTGGATTTTTTGGGGTCGGTTGGTTATAATAACATCCAGAAGGGTGCTGGTACCTCGCTTAGGGTTTATTCTCGTGGGCTGGGTGACGAGTTGCGTCAGGTCTTGGGCGGCAAATGAGTCTCTGATCGTGGAAGAGGAGGTGCTGAGCCAATTTACATTAAGGTCACCAACTAGGATTTGTTCCGCCTTATGGTGGAGGGAGGCCAGGTAGTCAGTTAAAGATACCAGGGCCGGGTGCTGGTTCTTTGGGGAACGAGGGCCGTGGTGAGATAGAGAGCTCCTAGAGGGGTCCCGGATGAGTTTGAGGTGAAGCCTGGGCCCCATTTACAAAGGCAGGGGTGAGATGCGTGTCCAAATGTTGTGTCCCTAGTGTAGATTGCACAGCCTCCCCCTCGTTTGCCTACTCCGGTCCTCCGGTATAAGGTATAGCCTGGGAGGAGACAAATGAGTCAGGGTGGATTTGACAGCCAGGTTTCAACCAGGGCTATGATGTCTGGTTGATGAGCCAAGGCCCAGCACTGTAGGCGTCAAATTTTTCAGCAGGCTGCATATGTTCATAGGCTGCCTGGAGACCAATGGGCCGAGTGGGTGGGTGGGAGGGCAGGGCCTGGGTTGGGATGTATGTTCCCTGTCAGGAGTAGAAGGAGGAGAACTGCTCTGGTCAAGGGTGGCAGATGGAGAGTTCGCCGGGAGCGATAGGATGAGAAATGGGGTTTCATAGCACAGGGGTGGGTAAGACGCAGAGCAGAGAAGGCTGCGTGATCAGAAGCTCAAGGGAGCAGGGGGAGGAAGGTAATGTCTGGATGGGGGTGAGTGGAGGGAGCATATGGGGTGTGTGGAGGAGGAGGGAGGGGAGGAGCAGGGTAAGGAGGAGGGAGGACAGGAGGGTAGGTAGGAACACTGGAGTAGCGAGGCTGAGGGTTAATAGGGACAATAGGGTTGGTGGAAGGCAAAAGAAGAAGGAGGAGGAGAAGAGAGAGGCCGGTGGGCAGGAGGTGCACATGCATAGTTGGTAAGGGTGGGAGAGCTGAAGTGAAGAAAGAATGGGGGAATGTTACTTTAATGGACATTTAAAGTAGCCGAGGAGGGTGATGGAAGAAATAGGGGAGGTAGAACGTGGCCCACCACAGGCTGAGATAGAGAGTGTGGAGATCTTGAGGGGAGAGAATCCCACCAGGATACAAGTTATTCAAGGAAGAAGGGGGTAGCAAAGGAGAAAGGGGAGAAAGGAGCAGTCAAAGGAGAAAGGTGAGGAAGGGAAAACAATTGGAAAAGGAGAAAGTGACAAGAAAAGAGCTACCAAAATATGGAAGGCCATGTGTACTGGTGCTAGAGTTCAGAAGAGACAGGATAGGGAAGAAAGAGGGGACTGGTGCTTTATATGAAGGAAAACAAAAGCCATAGATGTACAGGGAATTTGAGGGTCGAGGTGATGTGGTCACTGTTAGTCGAGAAACAGAACTGCTGTTTGGACAGGTATGATCTACAGGCTTCCAACATAGGGGAAGACTTAGATAAGGAAATGTTAGAAACAACTGACAAAATGGCTGAAAAGGGGTAGTATTGCTGGTATTGCAGCTGGGGTGGACGAAAAGTGAATCAAACTTAGGAAGAAGTAGTCTGTTGGTTAACTAGGATCTGCAGCTTATCCAGTAGGTAGGGAAATGGGCAGACTAGGTGGGCCAAGTGGTCCTTATCTGCCATCAAAGTCTGTATTTCTAAGGACTTAAATCTGCTGGATGTAGTTTGGAGCCTTTCAGCTGCAGCATCAGCTAGGAGAGAAAACATCCTGGACTCCCTGCAAGGGGCAATATTTAGGTAAGTAGTCAGTGAACCCACTTGTGATGGGGCAATACTGGACCTGATTCTTACTAACAGGGTTAGTATTGCAGATATCAAAGTTATCTGGGGAGCAGTGATCACCATACAGTGTAGTTCAACATAAGAACAGGGCAGACTCCAACCACATAAGGGCAAGGTATTGATGTTCAGAAGAGCTGAGGGTAAAAGATTGTTGAATGCCTCAGGAATTACCTGGCAGGGGACATGATCTGGTGGGTGGAAGAGAAGTGAGTAAAAACTAAGAGGGCATATTGAAGGCAACAAACCTCAGTGTCAAGCAAGTTAGCAAAAGCAAAGGAAATTAAGAATGCTATGATTCTTAAAAAGAGGTAGCAAAAAAGGTAAAGGCTGAATGAGTAGAATTCAGAAGGTAAAAGGAGACCCAGACGGCTGCCCAGAGGGAGGAGAATAGAGAAGCATATCTGGGAAAACAGAGCAGGGAAAACAGTAAGGAGCACAAAGGTGCAAAGTGAGGAAAGAATGGCTTAGGCAGTACCAAAAGGGGACAAGATATTTTGGGGGTATATTAATGAGAAAAGGAAGACAAAGGGAGGGACTGTACAGTTAAATGGGTGAGGAACTGTATTGAGGGGGACCAAGAAATGGCAGACATCTTAAACAGATACTTCTGCTCAGTGTTCAGGTGTTGGCTGTGTCCTCTTTTTACCATCTGAGGAATAGCGCCAGGATTAAGCACCTAGTTCTGTCCGGCAACTTTCCAGTGTTGATCTATGCTTGTGACCTCATGCCTTCACTACTGAAACTCCCTTTATCTAGGGCTTCCAGGGGTTGATATCCACCACCTGCAGCTGGTGCAGAATGCAGCAGCCAGGTTATGTCTGGATTATCTTGATCCAGCCATATTACACCTGTGCTGCATGAACTGCACTGGCTGCCAGTTCAGTGGCAGATCACCTTCAAGGTCAGCTTGTTGACCTACAGAGCCCTACACTGACTGTCCAAGCTACCTGCAAGATCTCCCTACATCCTTACTGCTTCCTCTGACCACTTCACTCAGCCAATGAGGGATTGCTGGAGATTCCCAGGTACAATTAAAAACCTCTTGATCTTGGGCATTTTTTTGTAGCCCCAACAGTGTCAGTGGCTCAGTAGGTAGCACACTCACCTCTGGGGCCAGGAGATCAGAAGGCTGTGGGTTCAGTTCCCACATCTGACACCTGAGTTAATATCCCACTGGCACTGTAGTGCAGCATGAGGGGGTGCTGCACTTCTGAGGTGCCATCATTCGGATGAGATGTTAAACCCGAGGTCCCATCTGCCTAGATTGGTGGTAGTTTAGGTGGATGTTAAAGATCCCATGGCACTTATCGAAAAGAGTAGGGGATTTCCCTGGTACCCTGGCCAAATTTCCCCCATTCACTAAAAATACCACTAACAGCTTCATCTGGTTCCATTTCAGTTGCTTACCATCTGTATCCCTGGTCGCCCCTGAAAAAAGGAACTTCTAGTCCCAGTAAGCCTACTGGGTCAACAAAATTCAATAAATAAATAAATACATTCTCTGCCTCATCAGTTACAAGAGTGTCTGACAGTGGAGAGCTTCAAAACTGCATTAAAAACCTATTTATTTGGGCTTGCCTTTGGAGGCACATTTTAATTCATGTTAATGACAAAAACACTGTGGCTCAAATCAGCAAAGAAAACTGGAGCTCCTCTACATCAAATCCAGGAGAAACATAAAAGAAAACGTGGGCTTCTTCAGTAATCCACGAAGAACAGTCCACAAAATTAGGACACACTGAAACTGCTTTTTTATTAAATTAAAAAATCGCAGTCCATATTAATTTAATAAAAAAGCAGTTTCAGTGTGTCATAATTTTGTGGACTGTTCTTCGTGGATTACTGTAGAAGCCCGTGTTTTCTTTTATGTTTCTCCTACATTTTAATTCATGTTGGACTTTGCTATTTGAGTTTTAATTATAGTGATTGGACAAATAATTTTAGAATGTTATTGTTTTAATTTGATATTGTACGGTTTGTACAGCGCTTGATACAATCTGAACAGTGCTTCATAAATAAAGATTATTATTATTATTATTATAAGAAGGTAAAGGAAAGGGAACACATAAATGCACCAGGGGCTTTGAGGGCAGGAAATGGACAGTAGTCCCTTTTGGAGGAGAGAGTCCAGAAAGAACTCAGTAATCCAAAGGTGGACAAAGCTATGGGGCCAGAGGGGTGCATCCAAGGGTACTGAGGAGCTCAGGGAGGTACTAGCTGCACCTTTGACAGACTTATTTAACAGACTTGGGAAGGTGACAAACAAATCAGATAGATTTGTTTGACTGGGTAACAAAGCAACTAGTTTTTAATGGGAAAAAGTGCAAAGAAATGCATTTGGTACACAGAAACTGAGGGTGAAGTACAACAAGGGTGGAGTGATACTAACAATGACCAAGCAAGAAAGAGATTGGGGGTAATGATATTGGATGGTCTAAAAGGTGGCCAGGCAATGTGACAAGGTAGTACAGAGGGCTAGTGGGATGCTCCGAGGGTACATAGGCCAGGGTATAATCATCAGGAAGAGGAAGTGGTGTTGCCCTATATAGATCAATGTGGCACCAAACCTGAAGTATTGTGTCCAGTTCTGGACACTCCATCTCTGAGACAGGCAGAGTGGAGGCAATCCAGAGGACAGATGTCAAAATAGTGCAGGGTCTGCAAAAGAAGCCCTATGAAGAGAGGTCCAAAGAGTTTAATATGTACACCCTGGAGGAAAGTAGGGATAGTGGGGATATGATAGAGACTTTTAAATACCTCACGGGGGTTCATGAGGTACAGGAGGGAGATATGTTTCAGAAAAAAAGGTGTTGTACAACAAGGGGCTATGATATGAAGCTGGAAGGGGTAGCTTCAGGAGAGATGCAGGGCAGTACTTCTTCACAGAAAGGGTGGTGGATTCCTGGAACAGCCTTCCATCGGAAGTGGGAGGGGGCAATGGTAGGTTTCAAAAATGCCGGGAACAGGCACAAAGGAGTCCTAGGAGAAAGGAAGGGGGTGGAAGGGGCAGTGCTGTAGATCAAGTAGAGTCTGCAGCAAAAAGTTGTCATAATTAAAAATGGGCAGAGTAGATAGGCCCAGTGGTCATTATCTGCCATTAGTTTCTGTTTGTTGCATGTATTGCAGGTTATGTGATTCAAACAGATGCAATACAGTGTAAAATTATTAATATGTGCAATGTTCATACCGTAAACTGTGTGGCACATAAAACCCATGTTGTATTATGCTACACATAGATGATAATCGGATGGGCAATAATATATGTATTGGGCAAGGGAGAAAAAAATCAAGGGGAACATGTGTGAAGAAATATACTACTCATAGAGTGGTGACACAATTATTCACTTTGAATTTTAGAGACAGTAGAAGGCCCATATGAGCTGTCCATTTAGTTACAATAATCCTCTAAACCCTTATCTGTCAAGAATGTGTCCAAACTATTCTCATACTCAGAGAAATTCCTGCTACTTACAGTTTCAGAAGTCAGATTATTCCAAATGCCACAGCAGGGTCCAGCAAGGGCGCGAGGGCAGGGGACTGCTGCCCTCCCACGAGTGCTGAGGGTCTTGGCCCTCCTGGGAGATCGGGCCCCCAGAACCGAAGACATCCCACAAGCAGGATCCAGCAGGGTCGCTGAGGGCAGGGGACTGCTGCCCTCCCCCACGAGGTCGCGAGGGTCTTTGGCCCTCCCTGGGAGATACGGAGCCCCCCAGCACTGAAGACATCCCACAAGCAGGGTCCAGCAGGGTCCCAGGGCAGAGGACTGCTGCCTCCCCACGAGGTCGCGAGGTCTTTGGCCCTCCCTGGGAGATACGGAGCCCCCCCAGCACCGAAGACATCCCACAAGCAGAGTCCAGCAGGGTCGCGAGGGCAGGGGACTGCTGCCCTCCCCCACGAGGTCGCGAGGGTTTTTGGCCCTCCCTGGAAGATACGGAGCCCCCCCCCAGCACCGAAGACATCCCACAAGGTACGACAGGCCGGTGAGCCAGGAAGCATTGGCCTTTGCTGGGACAATCTGTGGCCGAGCAGCTCAGCAGTACAGGGATGCCTGGAGCAGTGCTGCTAAGTCCTATAGTATTTAAATTCGGCAGACATGTGCAGATAGACTATTCGATTGGTGACTTTCCTGCTTCATGCACTGTGCATCCAGGTCTTAATCCCAGGTTCCTTAATGAGCCTGGAATTATTTTCAGTAGTTCTCAGTAAAACCGCATGTTACTTTAAGGAAGCCTCGTTTGTTGTTATATTGTACAGGTCCTCTGCCCAAATACTGTAAGCTACTCTGATTCGCATTAGCTGCTCACACTGTAAGCCTTGTTTTGCTTTTGTGAGTCTGCGTTATTGAATTCAGCCACTGCCTGTGCCTGCCTGTAATTTCTGCCTTGCTCCCAAATGGCTGCCTGATTTAATCCCTGGCTTACAAAACTCAGCAAGCTGTGTTGCAGGATTAGACTGTCTCTTCATTGCTTACCTGGCATCCCTTTATAGGCGAAATGTGTAGTGTGGAGTAAGCACTTCTTGGTGGAGGCAACACGGCAGCAGCCATTTTCTCGCGCCTGCGATGGGAAAGCAAGTTCTGAGACCGGCACTCCAACCAAGTAAGGAAAGCAAACCTCGGGTGGGGATCCTGCTCACATTTGGGGGTAGCTGAAATACAGTAATTTCATTAGGAAAAAGAGCATTTAATTACTGGGAAAGCAATTGCTCATAATTAGGGACCCTGTTCACATTGGTGGAGTAGCTCAAGTTTAGAAAGCTCAACAGGGCAAAAAACTAATTTAAATCAAGGAAAGCAATTTCTTACAGTTTGGGACCCTGTTCACATCGGAATTGCATCCAAAACTTACCAAATACAATGGAACAAAGAGTTAAAAGCATGGAGAGCAAATTTTACACTCAGGGGTCAAACCTCTGTAAGCGCAGGATAGCTCAAATTACCAGGTTGTACACACAACGCCCCTCCACTTACACTATATAAGTCTTAACTTTCCTTCTTTTCCTCACAGCAGGGTCCAGCAGGGTCGCGGGGCAGGGGACTGCTGCCCTCCCCCATGAGGTCGCGAGGGTCTTTGGCCCTCCCTGGGAGATACGGAGCCCCCCCAGCACCAAAGACATACCACAAGGTACGACAGGCCGGTGAGCCAGGAAGCAGAGGCCTTTGCTTGGAAAATCTATGGGCGAGCAGCTCAGCAGCACAGGGATGCCTGGAGCAGTGCTGCTAAGTTCTTGCCCCGCTGGCGCTGCGCGCCTGCTCACCACCACCCTTGGTCAACATTGCAATTTATAGGTAATCTGAGAGGTCAGGTGACTCTCAAAAACCTATCAGCCCACTTTCAGATCTGCAGGTTATCAGATCTCCCCAGCAGAGGCCACTGTTACTGATTACAGCTTGCTACTGTAAAAAAAAAAAAAAAATGCTCCTACGTTTAATTTTGCTAACCATTGTCACTCCTCCTGTTTCCTTACCCCATCCACCTGCCCCAAAATGACCCAAGCTCCCTCTTTCTTGCTCTGTCGACCCCCACCCACCCCTAAACACACCCACTGAGGGGCGACAGGCTCAGCCACCGACTCTTGGTTGGATTTCCTACCCCTCCGTCATCCCACCATCTTTCACCCTAAGCTATCCAGCCCTAAGCAGCCTTGTGAAGTCAATCCCCTCCCACACCCCGAATTTTAACAACCCCAAATTTAAAACTAAATTTAAATGGCATACTACCCTGAAATACCTCACCCTGTTGCTACTACTGGCGGGTGATGTTGAAACAAACCCTGGTCCACCGCCCCACCCCACACCCCAAATCCTGCCGAAAGACCTTAGCCTAATTCACCTCAACATATGCAGCCTTCTAAACAAAGTCCCGGAGTTGCAAACCATGGCCCTAACTCTCAAACCGGACATCTGCATAATAACCGAAACATGGCTAAAACCCCATCATGCTGACTCTGAAATAGCCTTGCCCGGATTCACTGTACTAAGGCAGGATAGACAAGGCAGCAAGAAAGGTGGGGGCATTGCCATATATATCCAACAAACTCCAGTTTACCTCTATCCAGCTACCAAGTCACATGCCCATATTGATACCATGATGGTAAAACTAGTCCTTTCCCATAGCTCACCAGTGTTTGTAGCTGGGATATATTGTGCCCCTGCTACCCCAGCATCCACCATAACGGACCTCCTGGGATCTCTTAAAGAGTTGGCCAGTGCCGGGGAGCTCTACATCCTCGGGGACTTCAACCACAACTGGTTAGACAAAGACTGTGCAAAACTATGCAGCAAGATCAAAGCCCTTAACCTCTCTCAACAGATCGAGCAACCCACCCGCCTAAACCCAAAATCCCAGAATCCTTCCTCCTGGACTGGCGCTTACCTCCACCCACACAGGATTATAAAGGCTGGCCTCCTACCTGACTCAATGGCGACCACCACATGATCTACGTGATCAGAAAGGTGCATAGACCCACTAACCACCTCCACCAAGGGCACTCCGTCGAGCATTCAACTCTCTCTGCCTCAACTCCTACTAAATGATCTCGCCTCAGCCCGACTGGATGTTCATCCAACTGGCACCTACCATTGACCTTGCTTTCGATCCGTTCAGAAATCAATTTCTTGCCATATGGGACCATCATGCCCCTCTCAGAAGCAAAGGGTAAGGTCAACCCATCTCCCTGGGTCTCTGCAGATATTATCTCCAAAGAGTCCGCATAAGAGACCAGGCATGGAAAAAACATAGGCAAACAGGCACCCAAGAATCCTGCAGCATTACCAAACCCTCCGAAACAACTTACCAAAGCCATAAGACAGGCAAAAAATAGCTACTTTTGAGCGGCCCTTTCCTCTAATCTTAGCCACCCAGCCAAATTCTGGAAATCTATTAAATCCTTGCTCACTCACCCTACTCAGCCGCCAACTCCTACCCTAATTATTCAGGGCAAAAATGTATCCATGCCGTGAGAAGTTGCCACAACTTTTAATAACTTTTTCACCATCTGCGCAAAGTCTCTCCTGACAAACCTACAAACCTCTCCTCCCGGACCAATCCCCCACACCTGCCAACCTCCCCCCAAGCCACCGAGTTCTCTTTCCATCTGGTCCAAACGACCGAAGTTCTGGCCGCCCTATGTTCACTTAACCCAAATAAAGGTAAATGCCCGCTAGGCCTAGATGCCAAACTCCTATACCTATTGGCCCCTGCCATTGCAGCTCCCCTAGCTGACCTCCTCAACCATTCCTTCTCCTCAGCCCAAATTCCAACAGCATGGAAGGAGGCTGTAATCATTCCACTACCAAAGGGTGGCAACCCATCCGAGCCCGGAAACTATCACCCTATCTCCCTTTTCCCAATCCTGGCCAAATTACAGGAACGTCTAGTCCTCTCTCAACTCACCCAATTCCTTGATGCCACCTCCTTTTTCACCCCCTACCAATCGGGGTTTCTAAATCCACTCCACCACCACAGCCTTGAGACTCACTAACGATATTGCCTCAGGCATGGACAAAGGGTTCTCACCTCGCTATATTCATTGACCTGGCAAAGGCCTTTGATACCGTCTCCACCCCAAACTCCTCACAAAACTGAAGAGCATGGGCCTATCGACCTAGCCATCAGCTGGTTCCATGCCTACCTATCTGGCAGGAAACAAGCAGTAAAAATCGGCCCACACGTATCCCCCTCCCAGTCACCTTGGGTGTCCCCCAGCGTTCTGTCCTGGGGCCCCTTCTCTTTTCCATATTTCTAAATGACCTCCTGCTGGTCTGCCCAAACTCAGCCATACAAATGTACGTGGATGATACCGTTCTGTACACCTCCGGCCCTTCCAGCAAGGCCTTAAACTCTGCCCTACAGCAGGACTTTGATGCCATCCAATCCTGGCTTAGCTCTAACCAACTCCTCCTAAACGCCAAGAAAACCGTCTCCTTAACTTTTGGCACGCAACCGAGACTCTCCCGACTAGCTGCTCCCCCACTTTCCATACACTAGATGGCACCACTCTGGAATCATGCACCTCCTTCAGGTACCTGGGTGTATGGCTTGATCGCCATAGACTTCTGTCCACACCGACTCCTCCAGAAAAAACTATGTCCAAAACTAGGGCACTCTACCATAACAAAGGGTGCCTACCCACCTCAGTTAGGCGGAGCTAGTACTCAAAATGATTCTCCCTATCTTCGACTATGGAGATGTTATCTACAGTGCAGCCCCCAACCACCCTGGCAAACCTGGACCCCTTTTGATTCTTTCTGCAGGCTTATCCTAGAATGTCCCCCCACCCACCACTGCGATCTGTACGCCCTTGATCTCCCTACGCTGCAATCCAGGCGCCAGCTTCATTGTGCAAATCTCGCATTGAAGTATTGGTCCAACTCTCTCCCCACCTATCTCAGCTCCGTCCTGTCAGCTCAACCCTCCCAGGCATACTCCCTGAGAGGCTCTGACTCAAGACATTTGCATATCCCCTTCATGCACACCGCAAAGGGCCAATCAGCCTTCAATTATAGACTGCCCAAACTCTGGAATGACCTCCCTGCTGAAATCAGGCTGTCCTCCACCCAAAGTCCTTGAAAACTCTCCTGCAGGCCCACTTCTCAGACTCATGTAACTGTAACCTGCAGCCCAGTTCTGCTAGCAAGAGGCTTCGTATCGTGCCTTAAACTATAAAAGTGACTCTAACTGCTGCCTCCACCTATGTGTCTATGTCTGCTCATGCTTTAGTATACTCAGGCACTCTGAACTAAACAAGTATTTAAGTACCTAATGCATAGTCCAGCCTGTAACATTTCCTGGACTAGATGTTTCACCCTTTATTGTACTCATTCTGTACTTGATGAATTGCACCATTGCCTATGCTTTAATTGTATTGTATGTATGTATGTAACTCCCAGGTCGCATCTGGAAACGAGTGGATCCCTCTCAGTATGCTTATCTGGTAAATCTCTTAAATAAATAAATAAATCATTTGTGTGTAACACATCTTACACTTTTTTGTTTTAAAATTGATTGGGCTAATTAGTTTTTCATGCCCACTTACTTTTTGTTCCATTTTAAAATTAAAATGAAATCCTTCCATAAGATCCTCCTTGTTAATGATTTTGTACATCATCAACAAATCCCCCCAATGTGCCTGTAGTGCAGAGTATTTGGCCTGATGAGTTTCAAATATTCCTCATGTCTTATCTTCCAAACCCTTGATTGCTTGTTACCTTCCTCTGAATGCTAGCAATTTTCTTCCTATCAGTAATATTTAAAGCTCCCCAAAGCTGTGAGTAGTAATCTATGAAAGGTACTTAGTGTATGAAAGGACTGTATTATGATGATAGTCAGCTGTACCAATGTGGAGTTACAGTATCTACATTATGAGATTTTATTTATTTATTTTTTTTAATAATCCAGACATTGTCCACACACTAATGACACATAGCCAATGATGCTCCTTACAATCTGCAGCCTTGTTTTTTTTTTTTTTTGTATCACTGTACTCATTTTTAGGAAATCTCTTGCAACCTGGCATGTGCACTTTTTTCAGGTTAACAATGGGTTAACCCTATCAACTACAATTGCTGTCTCTCTCCTCCCATGGTCTCTGTCTCTGTCTCTCTGTCTCTCTGTCTCTCTGTCTCTCTGTCTCTCTCTCTCTCTCTGTCTCTCTGTCTCTCTCTCTCTCTCTCTCTCTCTCTCTCTCTCGCTCTCTCTCTCTCTCTCTCTCTCTCTCTCTCTCTCTCTCTCTCTCTCTCTCTCTCTCTCTCTCTCTCTCTTTCACTCAGTCTTGCTCCATAACACACCAATCGCCCTTACCACCCACTCCAGGAAGTGACCTTACACAAAAGAAACCATGGGCTTCACTTCACAGGGCAAAGTAAGGGAACTGAAAAAAAAAGTCTCACTGTTTGACTGTAGACACTTTTGTTTTGTGCCTCATTGACTTTCATGATCAACTTGAAAGTAGTTGCCAAGGAATGTCAGTGGGGAGGGGAAGGTGCTTTCACTGACCAGCAACATTGCACAGCAGAAACAGAATGTGCAGCACCAGAGATTCTTAAACACTAAGGTCCTTCACCTAGAAAAGCTGCAAAGGAACTATTTGAATATAAAGGAGGTATAAATCAACAAAAATCCCATATAATCAGACTTGTACAAGCAGCTGGATTTAGTGCATGCAGCCGAACTCAATGTCTTATCAGCTACCCTTGCATGAAACAAGCTGAATAGAATACCACTATTAGATCAGTCTTGAAAGGGTTAACGTAAAAAGCAGACAGGACTTGCAGACACACACACACACACACAATGTATGTTGAACCTCCTGAGAGAAAGATAGAAAACCAAAGAATACAAAACACCATCAGAAAGAGGTAAAGTACACACAAAAGGGTTAAAACCCTGACAATGACTATTTGTAGGCTCAGGAGTTCAAATCGGGAACAAAGAAATAGTGAGACTACTGCAGTGGTGGGGTGGGGGAGTGGTGGGGCAAGGGGAGATAATTTTATTTATTTTAAAAGTTTAACCATAAAGGCATACTGAGCAGACAAACTGTTCAATTTCAGATGCGTCCTTGTGGAGGGCGGAGACATGGAGACAGTACAACTAATATACAGCATACAGTGAAGGAACAGTATGTTGTATACAGAGAAACATCAGAAATTATGATACAATGAATAGGAAATGACTTATGATATAGTACAAACTCAGATCATTATAGCAAGTCCAATAAACACAGCCAGCAAGTTTCAATCCGACAGTATGAGGTGTCATCTTTGCCAGACAGGTTAGTAAGTGCTTAGGCCTAAGTCAGGGAATGGGGGGAGTAGGTGTGTGTGCAGGTGGAGCTTGAAATGGGCTTTGACGAGGACTTGAGGTTGTGTGCAGAGGAGGCATGACGAATGGCCGAGAGGAGCGAGTTCCACAATTTAGGCAAGCAGAAGGAGAAGGCTACTTGACCTGCAGTGGTGGACTTACACAGGATAGCAAAGGAGCGGGAGTCATAGTGCCTGAGGGAGTGCAGGGGGGGAGATGAGGATAGGGCTGTGTAGAGATACAGAGGCAGGGAATGGGTCCAGAACTTGGCCTTAAGCCTAGTACAGTGGGACAGCCTTCTGTTCTGAACAGAAGAGGCACAGGGATTGGTAGAGGACACAGAGATGGGTACTGGGAGGACAGTCAAGGGCGAAATGGCAGAAAGAGTGGAAGAGAGTATCCAGTCTGGTTAGGGAAGTTTTGGGAGTGGCACTGTAGACTGTGTCGCTGTAGTCAAAATTTGGGAGAATCATTTTCTGTACAATTGCATGGCAAGCCTGCAATGGAACAGCATTATGGAGGTGAGGTGGAGGGTTGTAGTTCATGTCCAGCCCAAGCACTCACTGGATAGAGACCATTTAGATATCCAATAACGTGCTTCCAGAGTCCCGTCTCTCTCTCTCTCTCTCTCTCTCTCTCTCTCTCTCTCTCTCTCTCCTAGTTACAGCAGTACATCAGCAGGGTGACATCACCATGCAGCTGTAATGATACTGCAGCTACTGAGAAGGTTCAGAAGTGAATATCAAAAATAATTAAGAAGATGGAGAGGTTAAGCTGTGGGGAACAGTTAGACAGGCTAGGTCTCTTTTTCCTGGGGAAAATGGCTAAGAGAAGACACAGTTTCAGTTTCTCAAGTTTTATTTGGATATGTTTGATCATAAGAAACGTTTTTAGCCTGTTAAGGGCAGTAGTGCAAGAGGACTTACCCTTCACATTACTGTAAGGGGGCTATAGTTGGGGGTAATGTGAGGATGCATTTATTTTCACTCAGAGTGATAAACCTATAGAACAAGCTCCCAAAGTAAGAGGGTGTGTTGAATCTTTCAAATTCATGTTGGATCAGTTCCTGGTGGAATATAACACTGATAGATACAGCATTTCTTTCATTGTGTGAAAAGAGGGTTCCCAGAGGTTTCAATGTGTTATTAAAGGGGAACAGTAAATATTAAGCAGTCCACACCCTAGTGAGGGGCTGGTCCGAATTTGCAGTTTGTGTGCCGAAACATTTTTTTTACTACTTTTACTGCAGTATGGTAAAGTATATTAGGTTTATTCTGTTGACCACTCTCAAGAAGGCATTTGCTATAACCAGAAATCCCAGAATCACCAGCAGCTGATGCCAGAGCTGAGCTGCAGCAGAGGGAAAGTCAATAGTCTGCAGTGCATGTCAGGTTTTGTCAGCTCTGATCTTTAGTTTGCTGATCCCACTGTCATCCTAAGGCTATGTACAGTCACAGAGTCACCCATGGTGTGATCAGATTTTCTTCATCTGATTAAGTGGTGCTAACCTTTACAATTACTTATGACAGGGAATCCTCCCCTTTCTTTGGGGAAACTAGGAAGTTTAGTACACACACACATACACGCATGCACTCATGCATGCACGCACACACACACTGAGAATCTGAACAAATGTCTCTGATTCATCCACACAGGGAAAACATACTTTATAAGATAGGGTGCTTCATAAAGTACAAAGCAGTGATCCTTTCTAGATTAGCAGTTCATTATTTTTGTAAGAAAACATTTATTTCAATTGTGTTTGTTACTGGGACTTCTTTTGCTCCTGCTGCTTGCCTACTTATGAAATCATCATAATCCTCCACTTGTAACATCATAATCATTTTTCACCGCAACGAAGTATGAAATCAGAAACAGATTTATAAGGCTACTGGCAGAAATGCAGTCACAGCAGACAAATTACAAAGGGCAAAGAGCCTATTTTAATGTGACTTGTAAGACTGTATAAATAATAAACACACAGTAAGCATATTTCTCACTTGCTGCAATATAACAGTAAATATGACTCACTTTCATTGCTTTATTAAGAATTGTTTCACTTTTAGTGCACATTTAAACGGAATTGATAAGCAGCCAGTGAGTAAGCCATCACCAGCCTGTGTTTGTAATCCTCTGCCATGTGGAATCGGACTGGCTTTCTGTACTGCCCCAGAATCAGTTGAACGATCCCTCTCAAGAGGATCCGGGCCGTAAGGATCTTCATAAATGGGGTGACAGTCAGAATCAGACATCTGTATCTCCATCAGTGGGGCTGGCATACTTTTGACAGACGAGTCTGTCATGCTGCCATAATTTATTGCAGCAACAAACTCAACAAATTCAGTGTCACCGTTGTCTCCCACAGATGTGTACAGTAGGCATCGTTATGGAGCGGATATCCCAACGCCTGTGCATGAGCACTAAGCTTTTTCGATGGTCAGCAAATCATCGCATCATTCAGAGGCACAAATCTTTAAAAAAGGTAAGAAAACTAATAATTTTTATAAATTCTGATACCATATCACGCTACTTGCTGACATAGCACTACAAAATCTGTTGGCAGTATCGTGTCACCGGAACCGCCTCTTTAAGTAAAATACAAAGAATAAGGGAAGAGAAATTAGGAAAAATATGAAATATAATCTGAACTGTAAAAAATATTACAATGTCTTGAGAATGTTCTGAGATATCAGTAGCTGTTTATGTAAAATAAATTGCATAAAAAAATATATTTCATGTTTTCTTCAAAAAGACGCTTAGCAACATATTTGCAACTCACACTCAAGAGGAATGAATCAGTGCAGTAAGAAGAGTTTCATTATAGGTGTTACATTGTGTCTTCCAGTTCTGAAGGTCTTAATCAGTGCAATAAGAAAAGTTTCATTATGAGTATTGAACTGTGTCATCCCATGCTGAAGGTCTCAATATTATCACTGGCTTGAAGTTCTCTTAGAGTCAATACATTTATCTTGTTCATAATACTAGTAGAAATTTTCCCAGCATGTGTAAGTTGCATACATTTTCATTCATTTTATTCACTCATGTAGGCCCCTATAAACTATGCCTATGTGTCACATATCCGTGGTATGTTGGTGAACCTAAGTCAAGTAGCCATGCACTGGGGGTGCTGCAGATCTCTGCAGCATTCACTACAGTTGTACATGCCCCTTCCATGCCTGTTCCACTGGCCTTTCATGCTGCTACACAAGCGGATGGTTTGAGAAAGTTTCAGGGGCATGTCCACATTCTGCTTCATTCACTATGACGCGGAGTGCCAGTCAAGGAGCGCGCAGGCTACATGGGCAGGTAACCTTTCATAGCCACTGAATGCCCTCCACATAATACACCCACTAGCCATGGTGGGACCTAAACCCCTCCACCTTTTCCACCCATCCCTCTGGTCAGGCAGGAGGGCTGGGGCATCCATTTCAGCACTCATCCATTCTTTTTATGACATGGGGCTGGCAGCATCCAAGAAGTCACTGCTCCATGCAGATCAGGGATCCACCATGAACCAGATTAGGCATCTGACTGGATGCCTGCCTGTGTCCTCCAATCAACCTCCTATGCATTAGTGCGCCAGTGTCTGGTCCATGGGCAGGTGCTCTGTGGTGGCCAGCAATCATAAATTCTGGGCACCATGTGGAGTTGCACTGGCTGGGTACACACCTATCTCACGTACTCAGATCCAAATGGTGCATAGTAAGCATTGAAAGAGAGCAAGCTCAAATGGTATTGTGCAACTGATAGAAGAACAAGACATTGTGCACTACTGACTGGTATTGTATTCCATGTGATACAGTCATTACATTACAAGGGTG
This sequence comes from Neoceratodus forsteri, assembly GCA_016271365.2. Classification (NCBI taxonomy): domain Eukaryota; kingdom Metazoa; phylum Chordata; order Ceratodontiformes; family Ceratodontidae; genus Neoceratodus; species Neoceratodus forsteri. The sequence goes on along the minus strand of CM057459.1, from coordinate 184,428,707 downwards.
TACTTTGTAGAACTGTGCAAACAATACTGGTGGAATGCAAAATGTTTCAGCAAAAAATTAAAAAAATTATAATGCTGCTGTGCTTCTTTATTAAAGAAATAAATTGAGTACTTTTTAGATATTTGTTTTCTGCTTAGAATGTTGGTTGATGCTACCACTTTTATCAAAGTAAGCAATAACACATGACGATATACAGTTTTGCAGAATGAATGCATACCTCGAATGGCTGACACATGATGCAGTCGAGCCATTAAACCACTTAAGAAGCGTGGTTATTCCACAAACACTGCACAATCTAGAGTGTGTTATCACACTTACAAAATGGCATAATTTTTTAAATACAGAAATAAGCTTATAGTTCACAGTATTGTGCTTGTCCACTGTGGCATTGATAACGATGCATCACAGGGGGTTGGTAGGGCTGTAATCACACTTGCCGCACATTTCGCGAATCCATCCTCAGCCTTCCCCTCCACATCTCACTGCCCACACTACAGTTTCCTGGGAACATCCTGGGGACTTCAAGGACTGCTGTCCTGCACCAGTCGATGGATAATGTGCCCTCCTGTGTACCTCCATCAACAGATGAGGCAGCTTTTCAGAGGTGGAGTATCCAACCTCTCCTTTTAACTGTTTCTACTTCTAGTGGTCCTTCACACTGCAGTCCAGAGTGCTAAGGACCACAGTGCAAAGACATCAGAATCTGTAAAGCAGACCACAGCACAAAGGATGACTGCATTTACAATCTGGAATCAGCAACATGAGGCAGCTGGTGGCCGGCCACGCTGCCAGTTCGCAAGAATCTCTTCACTAGTGACTGTAAACACCTGACAGTTAGTTTGCTGGGCACTCTAAACTCTGAAACTGCAACTTTTAGCTGTACCTTATATCTGCTTATGGGGTGTTCACTAGTTAGCATTTATTTGTGCTGTTCAAGCTCTTGATGCATGACTAGCCTGTCTAGCAGCTGCCTCCCCAATGCTTCTGGCTCTGTAGTTATCTTATTGCTCTAAGTTTATTGCTATTGCCAAACCAGCAGTACTGCACTGCTGTTTTGTTTTGCTCTAACTGAATTTGGACATTTCTAGGATGTCCCTCTCTGGATTACCTTTGCTAGTGTGTTTGCATTTAATTTTCACACTGCTGCAGTTCGTTTATTACCAGTCTCTGTACTGCTTGCTAATTTGTCTGACTTAATTGTGAAAATACCTTAGAGATTTTGCTGCAGTTAGATGCTTCTGCTGTGCAGTTAACTGTTTATTATATTTTCACTCACAGGCCTAGCTCATGCATATTAAGTGACCCAGTTGCTATACCCTAGAGCGTTCACCCACTGTCCACCAACCTTATCCCTGTTTTGTATACAGCCACTCCCTCTACTGCTAGTCATGTTCATGCTAAATACTTGCCTAATCATGGCCTTACTCCCCGGGCTCTTAATTTAGCTGCTGTTTCTTATAGGTACACCAATTGCTTCCCCAGTCATAGCTGACTATTATCCTTCTATTCTTCTAAAGGATTTTATTTAGACACTCCAGTCTACTGTTAGCAGCTTACCAAGCCCTAATGCTGTTGCTTTTCTATATGGTAAAATGCAGTTCCTTCTAGTGTCTCACACTGAGAGGAACTCTTTCTCGCTTCAATGCACAATGTGGCCAGCTAAAATCATAGCCTATGGACCCTTTTACTTTACCTCTGCCTGGTGGGGGCATTGAATCAAACCCAGGTCCCTCTACCCCTCACCATGGTCAGGTATCAAGGGCTCAACATTGCCCACATTAACACCTACAGTATCCTGGCTAATAAACTTACCTTGAGGCTTGGTGACCTCTATACATCTGATATATTTGACATATCAGTGTTGTGTCTTAAACCCAGGATTCCCAACTCACTCTGCAATCTAGACAATTACTGCTTCCTTCATGTTGATTGTTCTTCCACAAGATGTGGTGGTCTACTAGAAATATAGAAACATAGAATTTGATGGGAGATAAGGACCGCTTGGTCCACCTAGTCTGTCCATTTTTCTACCTAATGGATAAGCTTCAGATCCTAGTTAACCAACAGCCTACTTCCTCCTACCCCCCCCCACTAGAATTGTCTTATGTTTGGCCCATGCATTCTTGAATTCCCCCACTGTTTTTGACTCCATGACTGCCTCAGAAAGGCTGTTCCATGCATCCACAACCCTCTCTGTGAAAAAATACTTCCTCATATTACCTCTGAGATGTCTCCCCTCTATCTTCAAATTGTGCCCCTTGTTCTTGCACATCTCTTAAACTAGCAAGGCTAGTCTCACCCAAATAATCTCTATAGCTTATTTAATATAGATCCCATGTCAAGCTGTCCTTTTGTCCACATGAAGCTGGGGCACTGGTTTGCCTGCAAATTATTTCTTGCTTCCTTAAATGGGGACCACACCAAAAACCTCTATCCTATCTGCCTTTACAACCTCACAAAATGCGATGTATCTGACCTAAGAGTGTCCTGCTTGACACCATCCTATGCACCGACTGGGTCAAAATGAGTTAATTATCATGGTGACCTGAATCTTGACTGTATAAATCCCAACTCAAAACCTATGAACTGCTTATTAGCAAGGCTAGTCTCACCCAGATAATCTATAATACCCCCCGCCTCTCTCACTATGGTACTTCTTCCTCATTACTAGACCGGATTCTCATGAAGAAGCTCAGCAGGATTCACGCACCTGGTGTGCTCCCCGACTCACTTACTGATCACTCCCCCACTTTTTGCCTATGGAATACCAAGATCCCAAAAGTTCCTCCCGAGGTACTCACCTTCAAGGACTTCTCAAAATCTAGATCCCTCTACCCCTAATGTTGAACTTGCTCTTACTGACTGGTCATCCCTTAGCCATCACCAATATTAACTCGGTCATAAACATTTTTTCAGTTGCTCCTTTCCAGCCTGCAAGAGAGGCTAATCCCCTTCACTAAGACAAGAGTCTGCGGCACAGCCTCTACACGGCTACACAATGACCTTCTCGCCCTCTACAAAAGCAGGGACAAATGCTGGGCCACGTTTAAAGCCTGGTCCAAATTACAAGATTGGCTTGCTTATTGGCTGATGTGAAATCAATGCAAAAAGGCTACCCATTCAGCTGAAAGCTTATTCTGTAAGCAGAAACTCCTTGCCTCTGCTGGTAACCCATGTAATTTGGGGGGAGCACATTAAAGGGCTTCTGGGTGCTCCTTCTAAATCTTCATTAAGGAGACATGATCACTGATGGGATGTACTGTAACAACCAAAATACCATAGCCAATGCCTTCAGTGTCCAGTTTGCTAACCACTCCTCCTTATCTGCCTGCCACACTGCAGCCCAGGACAGCGTCACTTTTCCTCCCCAGACTTTTCTGCCCCAAATCCAACCCTCTTTCCACCTAAAAAGTGTCACTAGAAAAGAAGTCTACAAACTTCTCAACTCCCTATCCCTTGGCTCGGGTCTGGGCCCTGGTGGATTAGAGTCTACATTGCTCCTGCTAGGCTTCCATGCATGTGCACTTCCCATTACCCACATCTTCAACCTTTGCCTTATCTCAGGTGTGGTCCCATCTCAATTGAAAGTGCCAAGGTAGTCCCCGTCCCTCCCCAAAAGTGCAGCCTCAAATGTATTTTGCAATATCGCTCTGTTGTCCTGCTGCCTGTCCATAGCAAACTGCTCGAAAAGGTAGTAGCCTCCCAGCTGATGGACTGCTTGTAAACTTATTGCCTCCTTACTCCATGTCAGCATGGTTTCCAGAAGGAGCATAGCACCACATCTGCCCTCAGCAAGATCACTGATGACATTAAATCTGCTATGGATGAAGAAACTGTTACTCGAGCTGTCGTTATTGATTTGGTCAAGGCATTCAACCTTGTTGATCATGTCCTTCTATCCCAAAAACTAACTGACATTGGTGTCTCCCCTTATACTAATGCAGGTTTGCCAGGTACTTGTTAGATAGGTAACAATTTGTCTAATTTAGGAATGCCGCTTCCAGCCTATTGCCCATTACCTGAGGCATCCCCCAGGAATCTTTTCTAGGCCCACTCCTTTTCTCAGTTTTCACAAACAACCTCCCCTCCATCACTAGCTCCTGTTCAGCCATAATGTGCACTGATGATGTTGCCCTACACCACAATGCCCAGAGCCCCCAACTCATTAATACCTCAAATCACTATGGACTTTGCACACATTCAAAACTGGCTTGTAGCCAGCAAGCTGGTTTTCAGTGCGTCCAAAACACAAGCAATGTTATTTGGTTCCAAGGCAAGCAGATCATCCTGCTTTCATTCCCTGTCCATTTGGTGTTTAGTTGGCTCTCTTCTTTCCCTAGTGGAGAAATTTAAGTACCTGGAAGTTACCTTAGATCCTGCACTGGATTTCCATTTGTACATCTCAAACTTAAGTAAATCCATTAATTCCAGAATAATTCTGGCCTACCACCTCCACCATGTCCCAACTCCAAAAGCATGTTTAGCTATCTCCCAAGGAATTCTGCTCCCTTACCTACAATATAGCTCACTCATCTTTACTAATACCCCAGATCTTCACTGCATAAATGAGATGTCTACAACATCTACCATATTTCCCTATCTTCCCCCTGCCTCACACATCATTGTTTCCATTACTCCTCCTTAGGGTGGCTATCTGCCTCTAGATCCTATACAGTATGCTAGGATGTTTCCTCTATGAGATTCTCTGGTGTGACACCCCCATATCCTTACTAAATGGTGCTAACCCTATTTATACCCTCAGATCCACAGACACCACCTCAATCATCATCTCAAAATGTTTAACCAAAATGGGTTACTTGGTTTTCCTCATTTGCCCCAGGATATGGGATTCTGTCCTCACGAAGGGTCACAGTTCTCCTCCCTGTCATCATTTAAAATTGCCCTGAAAGCTTATCTCACTCATCTATGACCTGTAACTGTTTCTAACTCTCAACTTCTCTACACTTCTCTGCCTTACATGTCAACCTATGAAAGTCCTCATCCAATGCATGTCTGTTATTTCTGTCTTTGCTAATACCTTTGCATAATTTTGTGCCTTAAATTTGTCAGCATCTCGCAGTGTACCTGCTCATCATATTTTGTATTCTGTGCACTAATTGTAATTTTTTATTGTTTTACTATCTACCTTCCTGGAACATTCCTGGAATTGTGGGCTTTCTGAATTTGTCTTCGTTTGTTCAGTACTGAAATGTTTTTCTGTGCCTCCCAGGTCATACCTGAAAATAGGCATTTAACTGTCTAGTGTACCTACCAGTTACCAAAACCAAACAAATAAATAAAATAAAACACTGGCCTCAGAATGTGAGTGGCCAATCAGGCTGCTTAATTTTCCTTTCCATTTCATAAACTGAATTAAGTATGCCTCACATGTAGTCTGTAGAATTAGAAGATAGCTATGTCCGACATCAAAGATAATTTAGTACTCTTTTATTTTGTTCTTACAGAATCACAAAAAAGTCAGATTTATGATTATAAAGATTTTGTGATGTTATTGTACAGACAGTGCAAAAATAGTTTATTTTACTTTTCTATTTTTGTGTGTCTCATATATACTGTTGTTTCACTTGAAAGACACATGGGATGTAAAACAAGGCAGGATTTTTCAGTCCTGACTAATGGTTCTAGAAGTATGTACTTAAAAAGTAAACAGAATGGAGCCTTGTTGACTGTGAGATAGCCGGTCTACAATGAACTTCCAACTGTGACTGTTGCTTGCCTTTACAATAGCAAATAGTGAAGGCAATAAGTGGTTTATTATGAGCATGGTCCCAAATTAACATGTTTCTCTGCAGAGTCAAGATAGTCCAAAATGGTTAGATCAAATCAAATGTACTTCTATAAAAGTCTCTAAAATAAAGTAAACTGTGGGATGAACTGTAGAAATGACTTGACAAGGGATGAGCGAAAGCCTGTGAATGGCTAGATAGATGGTTCCTTAGGGGTCTATCTGTATGGGTCTTAGCTCCAGCAGGTAGGGGTAGTGCCAGACATACTGTAAGCCACATGGAAGTGACTGGTCTTTTAAATGACAGGTCAGGGTTGCCAAAGTCTATAATTTCCTATGAAGACCCATAAGATAAGAAATCCTGACTTACAGGAGTGTTAGAATGCTGACCCACTGGAGTGGAGGGCAGAGGTGTTGAATGCCTTGCTCCTGCCATGCCATCACCCTGCATTCAGTGATGAGCATAGGTTGCTGGCAGTTGGCTGGGGTGGGAGAGGACTGAGCATCCAATGGTATCCAGTGATATGGGAGAGTCAAACTGAGTGACTCAATTTGACTACCTATCAGATGAGCTACTGTAACAGGATAGCAAACTAAAGTAAAAGGGGAAGAACAGCGAGTGAGGAATAAAGTGAATGGTAGAGGAGCTATAGGCAGAAGCATATGGGAGGTGGTTGGGTCAGGCAGTTCCCAGCCAGTTGCCTGGTGCTGTGGCTTGAGTCACTTCCTCCAGTGCAATAGGACCCAGGTTCAGAGCTCACCAGGTGCATGAATATATTTTTACTGGTGTGTGTGCTTGGATGTTAAGTTTTTTTTGTCTCCCGATCCCCAGAACTGCGCTCCATGGTCCCAAGTCCCCCCGAATAGCCCCCTCCCAAGTTACCTCCCTATCCCAGTGTCAGACTCCCCTCTCAGAGTTGATTATCTTAAGGAATGGGGTGCAGGGGTGAAGCTCCCCATGTGGGGTGTGTGTGTGGGGGGTACATCCCCTCACATAAAATGTTAGCAAATATCGGCCTATATACTGTGGTCCACTTCTTGCTTTTGTTGAGGTTGCTGTAGTGCATGGAGGCCATGTTTTTTAATTTTCTGCATTATGCACTCGCTGAACTGTACCATGCTTTTCTTTCTTTACCATTATGACTTGAAACCATGTTCAATGAACTGCTGTCCACTCCCAGGGAGGGATGGCCAACCATCTCTGACTCTGACTACTACTACTGGGTGGAGGGCTAGTGGTGGAGCAGGTGACCGAATGGCTTAAAGGGAGGGACCACAATTCTGCTGTGCTTGCAGGCCTTTATATGCATGTCCTGGCATGTCAAAACAGCAAGGGAACAGGGGCCAGAAAACAAAATTGGGACAGGCAGGCTTCATGAAACCCTGCCCATCCACTCTGTGTCTTGCGCCATCGCCAATCACTGGGAACATCTGGATATATATACTGGGGTGGCCTCCCTCCTGTCCCTGCCATGGGAGGGGCAGTCCATGGGGATTTATCGCCCCACTGGATCAGGGAGGTGGATGCTGGTCATGAGGGAAAAGGGCACAGCTGAGAGCCTGCCCACCTGTGCCTGCAAGGTAAAAGCTTTGTGAAAAAAAGGTGTTCATAAGGTTTTCATCTGTAATGCTTTCTGTTTCAAACTGTTTGTTTTTAAATTCTACTGATGTTATTCCTATATTTTTCTGTATAGCTTGTAAATTTGGTGTTAATATTAAATATTATATTATATATTGAATTTCAATCTGTGACCACTGTGCTTTAATAAGTCACTAAACTCTTTCTCTCCTATGCCAACTTAAGGCTCACTCTGGCATTTCATCACTTTGTAAGAGTGAGTCTCCAAAGTCAATTGCCTCAGGGTCAATATCTTAACTGATATCTGTTTTCACTGTCATCATACTGACTGTAGTGTCCACACAGTGCACATGAATCAGTGTGCATCCCTTGTGGATGATGATATATCTGTCCATCATATTCTTGGCTTGCACAGTGATCTTCCTCACATAAGCATATGCATGAGTAGGCTGCATGCTAGGCTAGGGTGAATGGCATGCCTGAGTGATGTGCTCAATAAATTTTAAAAAGCAAATTTCTGGTTGGCTTAACTGTTGTCTCCTTTAGTGTCTATCTCTGCAAATAACTGGTTAAGTTATTTTAAAAGTATTTTCTATGACCCTTCCATCTCTATTGCCTTTCATTCCTCGGAGAAACTTTTACAATATTCTACAGTCCCTTTATTGTTCTCCTGTGAAGATGTGGAAGAAGCCATCATAAAGCCTAAATCTAATAAAGTTCCTGGTATTGATAGACTTCCATTGGATATAGTTATGCTACATCTTAACATATGTGTCCCTTTACTTACAAACTTTTTAAATAAATACTTCAAGATTTTTTTTATTTCTGAGAACTGGAAACAAAATATAATTGCTCCTCTGTTCAAGAAAGTGGACCCCAATACCCCTACAAATTTCAGACCAATAATTTTGATAGATGCAACAGCTAAAATGTTCTCAAACATTTTGTTAAACAAAATACAAGTCTGATAGTTCTTAAGGAAATTATGTCCCCTATACAGGCTTTCTTTAGAAATGATATGTCCGCAATGAATCACATGTATACTTTTGCTCATCTGATTGGAAAATATGTACACAAACGGGGAATAAAGTTTTATGTTGCCTATATTGATTTCAGTTCTGCCTTTGATTCCATAGACAGAGGATTACTCTGCAAAAATTACAGTCATTGGACATGCCTCCTAACTCATTGCTTCCAATCGCACTTGTATTCTATAATAAAACTTATATGCCTCCACCATATACTGACATATTGTTCCTCCTGATTATTGTACACATGCTTACAATGTCATGCTGTCTTCTACTCCTGTACCAAATTAAGTCTGTATTCTTTGTTATTTTATGATATGTATACATGACCCTGTTGTACTGTGTTATGTATTTTCGACTATGTTGTTATCTCACAGGTCATACCAGGAAAAAGGCAGTTTCTCCCTAGTGTAACCACCCAGTTAACAAAAACAAACTAACTGAATAAATAAATAAATAAAACACTAGACCAGACAGTCTAGAGGAACCTTACAGAACACTTTGGTCCAGATTTTTGAAGCCCCAGGTATGTCACAAGGGACGTGCACCAAACAATAGTGGCACAAGGGAGTCTAGCGTCAAACATTGTGCCAGATCTAATTTTCAAAGGAGCACTGTGTCAAAGGCAGTCCACCCTGCGTCAAAGGTGGCTGTGTCAGCCTTGTGCCACACAAATGGCAGTGCCATGACACAAGCCATCTTGTGCCACACAAATGGTGCAAGACCGCACCTGTGGGAATTTCAAAGTTGCACCACTGACACCAAACATGTCAAAGTACCATCAGCTGCTACACCAGCCAGAGCTAGTCTAAGGGACACTAGAGCATATAATGAGACCCAAGGCAGGTGATCATACCTGACTATGCTAATATTAAGGGCCAGTATTCTCCTGCAGGATTAGTTTAGAACATTTTGGGGGCTTAGTTTTGGCCATTTCATCTACCATTTTGTTTACTTAGCTTATGTCATTCTTGTCCTTTGCGTCATTTGTTTGACTCAGCTTGCACCATTTTTACTCAATTTGCACCATTTTTTATCAGTTTGCACCATTGTTGTACTCAGTTTGCACCATTTTCATTCCTTGAGTCGTTTTTCTGACTTAACATTCACCATTTTTGACTCAACTTGTACCATTTATTTTGGTGCAGCTTGCATCATTCCCATCCTTTACGCCATTGTGTTGATGCAGTGGGCCTCTTGCGTCTCTTTGGGAGACTTTGTCATACAGAACTCTTTTCTTGCAAAATATGGTGCACAGTATTTGTCGTACCAAGATCTGATTAAAGCTGGTTGTTTGACACAGCTTGCGTGGATCTAAGGGCCCTTTGAAAATCCGCCTCTTGAATCTAACAAGGAGGAAACAGGGTTGTTTGTTTGCTCCATGTTATTTAACATCTATTTAAATGGTGTCCTTCTAGACATTGATCGTCCACAATTTCATTCTGCTAACGTTAATGGCTCTACAAGCTCGCTCTTGCACATGACTAGATGACATGGTTCTGTTTCCCTGTCACAGACTGGCCGACAGCAGAAACTGAACCATTTTTCCCAATTGTGCACCAACCACAAGCTACTGATAAATTACTCTAAATCTAAAATTATGATTTTGGAAATAGGAAGCATTTACATTTCTACATTAACAATCAAAATTTGGGAACTGTTAGGGAATATTGTTATCTGGGGTCATGTTCATGTACAATGGTTTGTGGTCTATACATGTCAAGAAACAAATTAAAAAGTGAAACAAAGCCTTCAGGCCATTAAAATATTTAATATATATATATATATATATATATATATATATATATATATATATATATATATACATACATACATACACACACACACACACACACACACACACACACATGGGGTATGACTGTTATCCCAGCACTGATGGTATCTGAGGCTAAGAGTAATCCCATTCTGCTCTATGGATTGGAGGTGGGAATACTTTGCTGCCATCTTGTAAAGTTGCATTATCTCTATTTTGTCATAATATTCTTAGAACTAGCAAGTCATGCCTCAACAGCTGGATAGAGCTGAACTTGGTTGTGTTCCCTTAGGGTATCTAGCTAAATGGAGAATGTTGTGTTACTGGTTGCATATTCTAAACGGCTTTAGTAATCCCTGGTGTATATATTTAGAGGAACAAAATATTGGGTGCAGTCAAAGAAAGGGTCAGTATGGCTATATAACTCCAGGAAACCTTAAATTAATATGTGGCACCCTTTGGCAACATTCACCAAGGGAATAAAATTCCTATACTTATAAAAATCTACTGAAAACTAGACTTGTGGAAACTGCATTTGATTTAGATAGAACCAACCTTGCCAATTTGAAATCCACACATTGATATCTACAATTTAAATATTTTCATGGGTGTGAATCATACTTAACATTGCCCCTTGATGACAAAGACCATAGGATTGTAACTCTGTGGAGATTTGGCTTGACCTCTTTGAAATAGTTGAAACATAGGGATAAACAACATAACAACAAATATACTAAATGCCTCTGTAATACTGGTTTAGAGGAAGATTATTTCATAAATTTTCAGCTGTCCTCTTTATTCCAAATGGAGAATGACATATTTGGATGTCTTCATAAATCCATACAAGTCTGTTTTACAAGATTGTTTGAAAGTATTATTGAATCCCACTAATGTGAAAGATGCTGAAATGTTTAACTTCATGAAAGCTGCTTTTAGGCACAGATCCAAAGCTGCTGCTATTTATCAATCTTTTTTAGTTTTAAGTTTTGTATTGCTGCGCAGTTTTATTGTCCTTTTTATTTATGTTGTTTGTAATGTTTATGCTGGAATTCTAATGGCCTCCAGCTGAACATAACAATGAATGAATGAATATTCTTGGCTTGTTTAGTGATCTTCTTCACATAAGCATATGAATGAGCAGGCTGCATACTAGGCTGGTGTGAATGGCATGCTTTGTCTAGTACCTGCCTGAGTTTTATGCTCAATAAATTTTAAAAAGTAAATTTCTGGTTGTCTTAATTGTTGTCTTCTTTAGTGTGCACCACTTCATGCAGTTCTGATAACCTTGGGGTCAGCCAGCCCCAGCAGTAGTAGCTACACACCAGCACTGTTAGTGCTTTTTTCATCCAATTGTTTAACCAGGTGAGACACACTAAGCAGAAAGCTTGTTTACAGGTGCAACCTGGGAGCACAAGGAAGTTAAATGACTTGCTCAGGGTCACACAATATGCAAGTAGGGGCTGTAGGATTCAAATCCAGGTCTCCAGATTTGTAGCTCAGAGCCTTAAACCACTGCGCTATACTGCCTGTTTGTACGGGACTGCTTGTCCACTCTGGGTTCAGTATGCTAGGCTTGACCATTAATCCTTTGGTAGGCCATGCTCTCCAGGGACTTCAACCATAAGGATTTGGTTGTTTCTGACCTTCCCAAGTCTTACCAATGACTTCTATGGCACCTTCTGAGTTGGTGGCAATGTCTTTGCCATTTTTTCCAGTTGCCAGATCATTCTAATGTACTTATCTACAGCCTCAATCCATTCTGTGCTTTCTTCTGGTAGGCTTCCTTTACTAGATCAGGAAGAGGCAGTGCTCTACCCTCTATTTCTTCTCCATCTCCTAGCACATCTGAACTAAATGTCCAAACTCTGTGATTGTTTGTCCCACAAGGGACATACCCTTGTTGTACATCCTTTAAACTGGAAACACTAAGGCCAATGTCTCCAGGGGTCCTTCAACTGCAGTCATTTTCTGGGGAACATAATTTAAACCTTAATGTATTCCTGGAAAGGTAGTTCTGGTTGCTCAATCCTTACACATTCAGTCTTTCCAGGGGCTGCAATTTCTATGCGACAGGTGCTTGTCATACCAGTCTTTAAAGATGATGGTCACTTGTGACCCACTATCCAGGATAATTTGGGCATCCACTCCTCAGTGGTGACTTTCATCACTGATAAGGATTTAATTAGTTCTTGGGCACTTGATGTTGGTTTGCCATTGGCAGGTAATAGCTTATAACAAACTTTTAGCATTTGGGGCCCCAGTGCACTCTTTCACTGGGCTCCTCTGAAGTTTCCTGGCTTTGTAGCCCACTTCCTGTGCTGGTCATTCACATTCTTCAAATTCTCTAAGAATTGATACTCTCTTTTTAGATATTCATCTTCCTCACAGTTGTAGCAAAAGATCCTCTCTCTACTTAATCAGTTAGTGTATGTGATAGCCCATCTGGAGGTTTCTATTCTTGCCCCCTTCCATGGAGTGGCTCCTACTTTGCAACTTGGCACCTAGACAAGGGAACTTCCAGCAAAAGGTCCTGCTTGACATGGCAAGTCCTTACATCTTTAAGACCACTTTCTGAGTACTGCCTCTTTACAGTTTGGCCACTAGCTCTCACAGTTGATTCAGTTAGGTCTGGAAGTCTTAAGTTTCTGGGTGGCACTGCATGTGCATGCTAGCTTCTGTGACTGTTGAAGTCTTTCTGCCATGCTTCCATGCAGGCTCTTAGGGCTGTACTACTGACCAGATGAAGATTCCATGGGAGCTGAGACAGTCATGAGTTCTCTCCATTCTTTCAGCAGATTTCAAGGTTCCTGACTCTCTGGGGTGGCCCCACACTTAGCAGCCTGAGTCCTGGCTGTTGACACTGTATGAGAGTCCATTACTCTGCTTGTTCATCAACCTCTCTTACCTCTCTAACTAACAGTCAGTTGGATGGTGGGATGTTCCTTCTCTCCTGCAGATTCAATGTGAAGATCAGCAAGTCAGAACAGTGGGCGGCCATGAGTACATGTTCCAATCTTATTTATTTATTTAAATGTTTTACTAGGGAGGCATGTTGAGCAGACTACTGCTCAATTCCAGATGCACCCTGGGGTAGGGGGAATAGAAGAGCATACAGACATATACAGTAAGATCAAATACATGATATACATAAGGGAATGGAAGAGCATACAAACATATACGTAAGCAGTAATGACAATTTACAAGATGCAAAAGAGAAACATTAGCAAGGTAGAGTACAAATTCACAGGCAGGTACATAGCCATTGCTTCAGTATGTTAATACGTACAAGGTACATAGTTCATGTGTTGAGCTTTTATGATGGAGGGGTATGAGACCAGATGACAGGAGACTTGAGAGGTTCCATCATCAGGTAAGTGGATGGAATAGTGAAATTTGGGAGTGAGTGCAGTGGTAATTACCTAATGCAGGGGTTTGAGGACTATCAGTTGGTGAGCTCCCAGGGGTGCAAGCGCAGATAGGGTGGAAGTTTGTTTTAGTAGGGAGTTAAGGTGCCTGCCAGGTATGGCATGCTGGATGTCCAATGTAAGAGAGTTCCAGAGGCTGGGCAAGCGAAACTGAAAGCTGACTGGCCTGCTGGGGTTGGCATGTGAGGGATGGCCAGTAGACGCGAATGCTATTTCCTCAGTGCATAGCCTGGGGGTGGGCCGACAGGACAGTGGTGAGAATCATGGGGCAGGACTGTGACCAGTATTTGGCTGTGAGCTCGAACAATGGGCTAGATGCCGGCCCTGCAATGTCGGAAGGTCTAGGTTCTGGTACAAGACACAGTGATGAGTGCTAGGAGAACAGTCAAGAGCAAAGCAACAGAAGGAATGGAAGAGAGGGTCCAGTCTGGCCAGGGTGGACTTTGAGTAGATTGTAGACTACATCCCCATAGTTGAAGATGTAGAGAATCATCCTCTGCACCATGGCATGCCTTGCTGGCAATGGGATGCAGCCACTGTTTCTGATATAGTGCACCATGCTTGGGGTGGAGCTTTTGTGTATGGCATCAATGTGCAGAGAAGTCAAGGTGCTGGTCAAGCCAGACCCTGAGATACCTGAAGGTGGAGCATGTCTCAATAGGAGTTCCATCAAGGATGTGGAATGGGGGGTTGTCTTGAAAGTCTCTGCCTTGTGCCGAAAGTCATAGAGATAGTTTTCTTGGCATTGAGAAAAAGCTGATTTGAGTGAAACCAGTGCTAAACTTCGTTGAAGTCCTGCTGGAGTCTGGTCACTACTTCAGCATTTGAGGCTCCGGATGTGTACAAAACTGTATCATCCGCATACATATGAATGGATGTACTGGGGCAGGCAGCTGGCAGGTCATTGAGGAAGATGGAGAACAGGTGAAGGCCAAGGACTGAGCTTTGGGAACCCAGAGGTGACAGGAAGGGAAGCAGAGGTGACATTGCCAATTCTGATAGATTGAGATCTGTCTAGCAGGTAGGACTGGAACCACCTGGTGACCAAGTCTGAGATCCCAAAGTAGAGTTTAGATAGCAGGAGTCTATGGGAGACAGTGTCGAAAGCTTTAGCAAGGTCAACAAAATGGCAGAGGTGATTAAGCCTTGTCCATACCAGTGAGTATGGAGTCTGTGAGTCTTAAGAGGGAGGTGGTGGTGGAGTGGGTCTTCCTAAAGCCAGTTGAGAGAAAAGTAGTTTTTCCTAGTTTTGGCTAGGACAGGAAGCAAGAGAATTGGGCGGTAATTACCGGGTGTTGAGGGTCCCACGCCTTTTGGCAGTGGGATGACTGTAGCATGTTTCCACTTGGTGGGGACTGCAGCAAGAGAGAAAGAGAGGTTGTAGAGATCTGCTAGGGGGCTCACTTTATTCATGTCTTTGGAAGCCACATTTCCTACCTGTAAACTTTCTGCAGCACCTTCCCAAATGGTTAAGTAGGCTGACAACAGCTCTTCCTTTAATTGCTTAGTCATCAGGAACCCCCAGTAGAGGTCCTTACTGAACTTGGTACTGCCAAAAGCCCTCTCTAGAGTAATTAGCTACTCCTGTGTTGGGGCATCGGGTTCAGTAGATCTTAAAGATCAGATTGCTTCCAGGTCTGGTCTTCAGAGGCCCTCCCTCAGTTGCTTCTGCTTTTCCACCTCCGAACATTGCCAGTCATGCACTAGCAGAGCTACATAGTCCATCCATGTCTCAAGGATACACATTATATTCCCAATATCATTTTTTGGCCTCCCACTTTTCCATTTGATTTTAGCTGTTTGTGTCTTTAACAAGTAATAATGTAATATTAAGTCTCATAGCTTTCTTGCACATGGGATTTGGGTACTTTAGATCAGTCTTTCTGCACTTTTTTTAATGTCCCTCACTCACTACAAACAGGGGGCATTACTTAAAAGCAAAGAAAACTTTATTGATCGCCTTAATGTGGATTTTATTGACTGCTAGCTTGTTCATGGATTTAGAGGCCGAGGCATATAATTGTTTGTTTTCCATGTTTTCCCACTGTGTAATGTCAATAGAACTACCTAATTATGCACTTTATAGGAGGTGAGTCAGGGACAGACAACTTGCACTATTTATCACATGTGTTCAAATTGCACATTTTGATGGCTCCCTGAGGAAGGGGTAGAGCACCCTGAACTGCTTGAGCTTTTGTTTTCACACTTAGTCATTAATAAAATAAACTGCTGCCAACCACCAAGGTATTTAGACCATAATTTGCTTTGTCCACCCTCAAGGATATCTTTCCCAGGTAGGGGTGGGCATGACTCAAAAACATTCCTAACTTCCAGTACGACCTAGTCCGGATGGCAGCCTATATCCAGATTCCTAACTTGCTGGCTTCAGCAGCACAGGTGTGTTATCCATGTGTTGCCATTAAACCTCAGCTGCTGACTTCCATTCAGTTTGCATCCACCTTTGCAACCTTACATAAAATTCTTCTGGCTTAGGAGGTACATCAGGCTTTTACTCCATATCTCAATTTGTCATAAGTCTACTTGGCACTGCAACCCTCTGGGGTTAGTTCATCAGACTGTCAAATGGCATCCACGACACTGCTACATTTTCACCAGCATCGTCGGAGTCTGTATGACACCACTGAGGAAATATTCTCCCACAATTACCTTGCCAAGAAATTTCACTGTAATTAGGGCAGATTCTATTTGTTCCTTTCCAGTCCAGGAGGGTATGTGGTGGGGTGACTCCTAAATTTAATATGATCTTCAGTGGATCCCAGTCCTCACCAGCATTCCAATACAGATGACTGTCACACTCCATAGCAACTTCTGAAAAAATATTTTGGGGGTTACTAGAATGTCAGGCAATGGAGCATACCAATTGGTAGAGTCTCTGACAGGGAGTCTAGTGGGTTGAGCTTGGTATGCCAGTTGTGGTAGTTATTGTGTGGAAGCTATCAGAGTGAGAGGAGGGGGCCAGGTGTGCCTTTGAAGTACCCTTGTCTCAGGCTGCTTACTAGACCACCTCAGAATGCAAGAGCCCCTCACAGCAGCAGCTGTCTATGGGTCCAGTGAAAATGAATAACAGATCTTGTTCAGTCATCTGGTAGCCTCCAGCATAGGGCACCATGACAACTGTAGTGACTCCAAGGGTTTTAGAGTCTAAAGCATTTACAGTAGATCATTGTTAATTTGGGGAGTAGAAGTAAGAGGACTAGAAGGGTGTGGAAACCTAAGGAGGTCCCTGGTGGCCTTGCGCACACAGTAAGTCTCATAAAAGATGGGCGTCCACCTTTTGGGAAGTTATGACAGCCTTGTGCATCAAAAATCCATGTGTGGAAAATCCACGTTTTCCATGACTATGGACATTTGAATTGTTTCCAAGGATACTGTTGCATTCTAGAAAACCCAGTTCAACTAATATAAAAATGTTCTAGCTCTATCCCTTGCAAAGATAAATTCCCTTGTATAAATCAACAATCTGAATCCTTTAAAATACTTACTGACACAGACTAACCACACAGTGAGCCCTAGAAAAGGAGTTATTTCCCATTCACCTTTCTGCAGCGAGTTACTGTACTTGTCAAAGGATAGATTTGGCCTCCTCTGTGGTACTTACTACAAATAGATTCCAGTTACTGGGTAGTCACCACTGACTAACTCCTCTATTTCATTTTGCGCTGCTAATCAGTTGCATTGCACAGTTAAGGATGAAATATTGGATCATGTCTTATCCTGGAACATTGCTGGTCTTGGATCTAAATAGGGGATCAGGATGGCTTGATTTTATTTCATTTCAGACTATGCCATCCTATGTTTTCTGGAGACTGGCATTAAGGGACCAGAACATTCATATCCAATAATTTTGAATTGTTTCATGTCCTGCCAAAAAAAAAAAAGAGTGCAAGATAGATATAGTGAAAGGTGTGTTTGCACGTTATAATCATGTATTTACTGAATTTATCAAAGCTTCTGATTTTTATATTGTTCTTACATACTAACATACTAATTGTCAGCAGATTAGGCCTTACAGTCTATCGAGCCTGCTCGAACCTCAGATCCCTAGTTGGGTGCCGAGGCCCCCCCTTTGTGTTCCAGAAACCCTATCATCCATCCCCATCCTCCTGGCCAGGCTATCATCTGACACATCCACTTTCTGTGTCTGTCCCAACCCTCTCTTGAAGCCCTCCACTGTGGATCTCTGAACCAGCTCGCCAGGCAGTGCATTCCAAGAGTTCACCACCTTCTCAATGAAAATCTCCTCCTTTTCCCACCTCACCCTTCCACCTTCCAACTTCAAACCATGCCCTCTGGTGATATCCTCCTGTTTAGTCTAAAGATCCGTCCATGTTTACCTATTTATTCCCTTTGAGGTACTTGAAGACCCCAATCATGTCTCCCTGTCTCTCCTCTCCAATGAAAACAGGCAGAGCTCCTCAAGTCTGTCCTCATATGTCAAATCCCCAGTCCTCGTATCACCTTAGTTGTCCTCCTCTGTACCCTCTCCAGGAGCTGTATGTCCCTCTTCAAGTGTGGTCTCCAGTACTGTACACAGTACTCAAGGTGTGTCTAACAGTCCATTGTACAGCTGGCAGAATCACTTCCTGCCCTAGAGGTGATTCCCCAACGATGCATCCCAACATCCTGTTTGCCTTGCTAGCGCTTCTGCACCTCTGCCTGAGAGTTATTCATGCTGCATCCACCATGACCCCTAGGTCTTTTTCTCTATTGAGGCCTCCAGCACCTCCTCCCAGGGTGTTCCTGTGTTTAGGGTTTCCCCACCCAAGATGTAACACCTTGCACTTAGTGATATTGAAATTTAATTTCCATGTGTGAGCCCAGCTTTCCAGGGTGTCCAGGTCCCCTTGCAGGGCCAACCTCCCCTCTTCTCCCTCTACTACTGCTCCCATCTTGGAGTCATCAGTGAAGAGACTCATTTCACACCCTATACCCTCCCTGATGTCCGATATGTATGCATTAAACAGGATCGGACCCAGGACCGAGCCCTGCGGTATCCCTCACAGACCTCTCTAGGGTTCGAGAGCTCCCACCGACCACTACCTCTGGGTGCATCCAGCAGCCAATTTCAATCCATCTGACCATCAAAGGCCTACTCCCAACCCCATCAGTTTCTTCACCAGACCATTGTGGGGACAGAGTCAAACGCCTTACTGAAGTCCAAAGAATACATCCACAGAGCTTTCCCCTGTCCAGTTCTGATGTTACCCATTCAGTAGAACTCCACAAATTGGTTTGACATGATCTACCTGGCACAAACCCATGTTGACGACTATCTAGACCTCCCACCTCCTCCAAGTACACCCCAATTGTTCCTTTAGTATACTCTCCATTAATTTTCCCACCACCGAGGTCAAACTGATGGGTCTGTAGTTACTAGTACTTCCTCGACCCCCTTTATGGATTGGCACCATGTGCCTCTCGATCCCTAGGTACCTCCTGTCTCAAGCGACCTTTTTGAAGAACTCCGCCAGGGGTGCAGACAGTATGTCCGCCAATTCCCATAGTACTCTCGGATGAATGCCATCCGACCCAGGAGATTTGTCTTTCTTTAGGGCCTTGAGGGCTAACCACACCCTTTCGACAGAGATAGCAGCATCCGTCCCCTCCACCTTACTGGCTTTTTCATCCTTATACTGGTGTGACACCCCTGGGGTACCTCTCCCTCCCTCTTGCTCTATTTCTGTTGCTCCCCTGATCCCACTCACTGCCGCTTCTATCCCCATCATGCCTTGCTTTGTAGATATCCTATCCCCCTCCCTAGTGAATACAGAGGCGAAGTACCCATTTAATACCTCTGCCTGGTCCCTCACTGCTTCCACCCACCCTCCTTCTGATCTCAATCTGCTGAGATGGTCCTTAGTTTTTCTCCACCCCAATGTACCGAAAAGACCCCTTTTCCCTCCAACCTTGTCTATTGCCAGCCGTTGCTCTTTACTGGACTTTGCCCCCTCACCATCTGGGTGACTTTTCTAGATGCAAGATGGACATTTCTTATCCCTATCCGTCTTGTTGTTTTATATTTTTGTAGGCTGCCTTCTTTCTCACCACTACCTGAACCTCACTGGACCACCAGCATGGTTTTATGTGACCTTGCTCCTCTCACGTTTCACCTTGGGCGCAGGTCCTGACTGCCTCCATGAAGTCCCCTGTTATGACCTCCCATCTCTTTTCCACATTTGTCATTTATGTAATCCCTTCAAGTGATCCTGATATTATTTCCATGATCACAAAGTCTGCCCCCGAAGTCCACTGCCAGTGTCCTAGATCTCACCCCCTCCCCATGCTTATTTGAAACCAGACAGTATTGAGGTCGCCCCAGTCAGGATCCTCTACAACCAGGTCCCTTACCAGATCCCCATCTGCCAGAACCACGTCCAGGACATGCCCTCCCTTGTGGGCTCCATCACATGCTGTGTTAAGAACACATCCTGGAAGCGTCCAGCAGCCTCTGCTCCTTGGCCATCTTAGAGGACATGGTTCCCCAGTTTGTACCTAGCATATTAAGGTCCCCATCAACACCACTCCTTCCCCTTTGGTCCACACTGGGCAATGATGTTGTCCAGCAAACCGTCCTCAGAAAATCACCCATCTCGGGGGCCTATATACTACACCCAGCTTGACCTTATCTCTGCTGGGGTTCGTAAGGCGACCCATAAGACCTCCACATTTCCCTCTGCCTCTTCTACCCTAGCAATTTCTATGTCATCTCTAATGAACATAGCCACTCCACCCCCTCTGCCCTCCTTTCTATCCTTCCTAAGCATAGTGTACCTCCGCACGCTTAGGTCCCAGTCATGGTTTTGTTGGCCCATGTCTCCATGACCACCGCCACATCCACCCCAGACAGCATGGCCTGGAACTCTGGCAAGTTGTTCTCAAGCTCCTGGCATTTACTAACACCACCCCCACCCCTTATCCTGATCCCCTTGTCGAACCCGACCCAGGTTCCTTATACTTCCATCCTCCTCTGCTCCTCCTGAAACCTCCACCCCAGTCTGTTTCCCTCCCCTTTGGGTTTGAAGGCTACTCCCTCATCTGGAGGAGAGGGCTTCTGGTCAGCCCCTCCTTGTCCCTCCCCCACAAGTTTTAAAGCCCACCTTTCTTGAATGTAGTCAGCCATCCCCTGTTTAAGGACTTCCTTCCCTAATGGGGCAAGATGAAGCCTGTCCTTGGCATACAGTCCCTTATCCTCCCAATCTTCTTTCCAGTTCCCTAACACCCCCAACCCACTCTCTTCACCCCACTTCCTGAGCCAGTCATTAACCTCTGTGATCTTCATTTTTTTCTCCACTGAGGCCTTTGGTACTGGCAATATCTCTGAAAGGAAATGTTGCATCCATTATCCCGACAGACTCTGGCAAGTTCTTGGAACCTTGCTTGGATTTCCAAAACGCTATTTCCCTCTAGATCGTTAGTTCCCAAATGCACCAGGAAATCCGGTTTCCCTCCACAGTCCCTAACCAGTTTGTACACCATGAACTTTGCTCTGTGCACTGTCAGCCCAGAGATGCTCACTACCTTCACCTGGCTATGGCATCCACCCCCCTGTCCATCCCACTGGATACCCCTAATCATCGAGTCTCCCAATAACAGAACCTTAACACCGCCATCATCCTTATGGTTACCTCAACTATGCACTCTCAACCCCCCATCCCCTTTATTCATGATCTCAATTCCATGGGAGTCTTCCTGCCTTATTAGAGACCCCCTTGTCACCCTCCCTTTTCCTTCTCTTCTTGTTAAGGTTTGTAATTTTAGACTCATCCTCATTAACTTATACATTCCACCTTCTTCTTCCAGTTTTTAATTGATGATCCTTAGGATACCTTAGGGAATATGCTAGAAGAGCTTTATGAAAATCATATTAACACTCCATTTTAATTGTGGGGATGTTAATGCTAGACTAGGTCTCTTTGACGGTCTCCTGAAAATTCAGCAGTGAGCTCTACATCTGGGGTCCACTTCTTCCATGCAGTAAATATCAGGATTCTCAAATAAATGATGCAGGCTATAGTTTTGTTAAATTTATGCAAGAATATAATTTATACCCACTGAATGGAAGATTATCAGGTGATGAAGAAGGTCAATGGACCTATTTTGCTTTGATGTGTGCTTTGGTCATGGTATGCGCTATTTGAGATGAACTCATAGAGACATGGGCCATTCTTTCATTAATTAATAGAGCTGAAAGTGATTATCTTTTGTTAGATATAGGAGGACATTACCTACCAATTCATTATTTTATCTTTCCACATAAGGTTCCTGCTAAGTTATATCATAATGTTGAAATCGGACATAGGAAGAGAACAAGATGATCTGATGAGATTTCTTCTAAATTACAACAGGTTTCATTTTCCTATTGGAATTCATTGCTACAGTATGATTCTGGAGGACTGGATGCCTTGATTTTTGAAGTTGCTGGAAATGCTGTACAGTCAGTTATGTTCCATTCTTTATACTATAGATAGGGGTACTCAAGAAGAAGGTCAGGTTATGTTTATTATTATGTATTCTTTTTGATAACTGGGTAAGGCCCACAAGACACAAATGCCTATTATCAGAAGCTACCCGAGAGCACTGGGGAGGTTAAGTGGCTTGCTCAGAGTCACACAGTATGCAAGTGGAGATTGTGGGACTAAAACCCAGGTCTGCTGGTGCACCATGCTCATTCACAGCTCATTACTCTAACCTGTAGGCTATACTGCCAATCCCTAGGTTAGTTTGATCAGTCTTGTAAACAGAAAAAATCAAAGTACCTTGCATTAGTGAAGGATACAAAGTTGCAACCATCACAAATTAATGGTAGGCTCTTAAATAGAACCAGGAAATCATACAGCATAAAATCTTCCTGCAAGAAAAAAAATTAATATTATCACAAACAATGCGAAGATATGACTCAAATTATTGTAAAAAGGATTTCAGATCCCTTTGGCTTATTGTGGCTAGGGGGACTTTCAATTCTGCGGCTACTCTAGGTACTTATATTTTGGCAACAACTTGGATAGAGCATTTCTCTTCATTATTTTATGATCCCAGGGTTTAGTACATCTGCCAAGATTTTCGGATATATTGTCCTGTTACGTCTCTTGCTATTCTCAAAGTAAATTCTGCAATCTCTTTGTTAAAACTCATTAAAGCCCCTGTCCCTGATCTGATTCTGACAAGAGGAATATCTACAGGCTCCTTTAGTGTGGGCTGATTTTTCTTCTTTTTTTAAATAAATGTTTAAAGGAGTGTTCTTTCCCATATTCTTGGTTTGGTGCAGAGATGGCTCCATTTTTAGAAAGGGCAATATATTTGATCTAAAATGTACCAGCCTAGTAGTTTGCTACATCATTGAAAATATTTTCTAGAATCTTGATTATTCATTTGAGAGAGCAACTTAATTTGGTTGGGGGCTTTCCCCATTGCAGCTCAGTTTTAAAATGAATTGTTGCATGCTTGAAAACTATTTCTAATAACACATTATAGCAGCTTATGCAGGAGAAACTGACTATGCCCTTATTTCTGTTATTGCTGAACTGTATAATCAGACCAGGGCTCAGGTGAGATTAGGTCCTTCTGGTAATGTCTTGGGTGATTTTCCAGTGAATAAAGGTGTTCAGCAGGGTTGTCTGCTTGCTTCTACTCTTTTTAATATTTATATGAACAGTGTCTTGGAAGATCTTTCTTGGGTTATTTCAAACTCATCAAAAATAGAATCTGTGTAAATACATGCATTGGCTTATGCTGATGATTTGGTCCTTTTTCTTTGTCCCAGTTAGGTCTTCAAAAAAATTAGGTTGCTTGACCAGGGTATCTCGTAAAAGTTCCTTGGCAATCAACAAAAACAAAAGCCACATTGTAATTCTTGGTGGGGGAAGATTTACTCAAAGATGTAAAGTAGGATATTTAACTATTACCACTGCAGATAAATATGTGTCTTGGTTTCTATATTTCTTCCTATGGTTTTGGTACTCTCATGTTGAAAATGTTCAGACAAAATTAACAAAGGAACACTTTTAGGCTTAAAAATAATTCATTATAAATATGGTGTAATTGTGGTAGACCCCTGAGGCAAGTTATTTCTTCTAAACTAAATCCACAAGTCCAATATGGCGTGAAAATTTGGGCTCCATATAAGGTTTCAGAATTGGAAACGTATGCAGTCCAGCTTTTTAAATCATCCCTTGGTTTGAATAAATCCATCCCTACTGCTTACATTAAAGCAGAACTTGGATTAGATTGTTACAAAACTTTGGCTGACTCATTGGTTTTAGGTTATTGGATTAAATGTTCCAGAGCTACTACTGATGACTATCCCAATAGTTAGCACATGTGTACTCCTTAATGAAGGAATTTGAACTTTTGTGCCTTTTTGATTATTTTAAGAGGAGTATTACCATTAGCCTGAAGTATAAACTTTATATTAAAAAAAGGATCAGGGCTAGATTCACAAAAAATTGCAAAGTTCTGCCCAAAGGTTTGTATTGCTCTTTGTGATTTCCCAGGTGGTAAAAGATGCTATTCTCAGACAGAGAGCATAGGGTGCTATCCTACTGTGAAAAGGGATAGGTAGAGGCAGCAGTAACCCCATTACTGCTACCTCTAACCCTACTAGCACTGCCCTGACCTGCATACCTTTAAATGTCCCCGCAATGAATAGTGCTGGTATGCTATTTTTTTATTCACAAAAGCAGCCATGCAAATGAGTCCATTGGACATGCAAGGTGTTAACTGGCCATTTGCATGCCAATTATGGGCCCATTTATATGGGCTGCAAGGGAGTTTTGCGTGCTCCCTCCTCCCCACAAGGGGGACTGCCAGTCCTATAGTTACACAAGAGCCTCCATGGTGGTCTAGTGGTCCCTCTCCATTCTACGATCACCCTCTCATATAATAAAATCCCATTTCCTGGTAGTCTAGTGGTCCCTTCCCTGGCTTCTGATTGCCATCCTGTATCATAAAAATTCTGTTCCCTGGCAGTCTAGTGGTCACCCCCCATTCTCTAATCACTGTCCCATAGGTCAATAAAATAATGTCCTGTCCCATGATCGAAGTACATAAAGAGAGGGGCAGCGCCAGTGGTATTCCCCCTTCCCCTCATGTCCTCCAATTGCAGGACCATGAGCACACTACTTGGGGATGGTATTTATGCTTTTATGTCAACTCCCCAGCCACCCCCCCCAAGGCTATCCCTCTGGTCACATGACTTCTTGTTAGTTCTAATACTAAGTGCCTATTCTCTCTACTGCAGATTATATTTTTTACCACAGGAGTCAGTCCTGAGCCCACTTTCTAAGCTACTTTTTCTTCAATCCTTCTCCCTTATACCCCCCCTTACTCTTCTTTTTTGCTGCCTTTCTATACCATACTGCTCTCATCTGGTGCCTCCTTCCCAGTCTCCTAACCTGGGATCTGAACCTTGTACCTTGGTCTCCATTCCACTGCACTATCTGTCCAGGCCTACTGCTGCCCTGTCCTTATCCCACCTTACTTTTTTCCTTCCCCTTTCACCTCCACCTCAGGTCTTGTGCCTCCAACATTTTTACCAGACCTTAATTATTTTGTCTTCACCATCCTCCCTTAAGACTTGTTCCCCCTTATTTCACTGTCTTCCCTTACTTTTTTTTTGACAATGTGTCTGGACTTGTTGCCACTCTCACTATTCTCACTGTACCATCCCCACCCTCTCCCTCCCTTCTAGCCCTGCCATTCCCCTGCCCTGTTGTCCTCACTGACTCCACTGGTCTCACCTGTAGTACACTTCCCACTATTAGTGCCCATTGTACCACCTACATAAAGGACTTCCATCATGGCTCTTTACTCTCCACCTTTCCCACTGAGTATGGTGCCCAACACCAGTCTCTTCCTTTTCAGTTGCTCCCTCTTAACTTCAAAGAAGTCGAAGATTCTCTCATTAACCTAGACATTAAGACAAGTGCAGGGGATGATGGAATTGAACTGCTCTTCCTAAAACTCAGGCACCCTTACCTTACTGTTCGAATCTCCCATATTTTCAACCTTTCTGTACCTTCTTCCATAGTCTCTCTGTGTTGGAAATCAGCCCACATACTCCCCTTATTTAAATCGGGGGATCCATGTGATATAAATAATTACAGACCCATTTCTATCTTACCTATCTTCTCCAAAGTCTTCGAACACAACTAAAATACCACATAGAAACCTTTTCGCTCTTGAGCCTAGCCCAATCTGGCTTCCACTCTAACCACAGTACTGTGACTGCAATGACTAAAGTAACCGACGACTGGATCTCCGCTATGGACTCAAAGAAGATCATGGGAGCTGTCTTCCTAGACCTAAGCAAAGCATTCGATACCATAGACCACAACCTAATTGAAAACAGCCTTGCTAAAATAGGTGCTACCCCGTTGACCATCCAGTGGTTTAGCATAGTGTTTAGCACAGTGGTTGTTGAGCTTTTCTGGTCCGGGGACCCCCTGACCACTTGTCAGCCATGTTGGGGACCCCCTACCAAAAAGTCTGTAGATATTGCACCGCATTTAGTGTTTGTACAGCATTTATACTGCTCCCCCTAATAATAATAATAAAACACAAACACAGCAAGCCAATGTTCTATAAAACCTTGTATTTTTTTATTAATATATATGGAAATAAAAAAATGATATATATATGTAGATAGATAAAGTTCACAAGTTTAAAGTACACAACAGTTGCACTGATGAGGTACTGGTGTTATACTTGAGCTTGGTGTGATGAGCATAGTCTGTTAAATCTTGTTATTTTTGATATAAAAACACAGAAGTTGTTGCTTGTAAGGCACCTAACATTACACAGTGAGAAAAACTATCTTTATTCTGTTCTTGGTTTCATGTGAGTGGTGGTGGGGTGCATTCAACACATGCTGACACAACTATCTATTTCTTGTAGTTGTTGCTAAGCTGCTGTTTGTCTTTATAGATGTATATGTAAATTATACAGAGATACTCCTGCTTACCCAGGCAATTTGTGGTTCAGTACATTCGTTATGTCTGGGATTCCATGAGACAACAGAAGCGAGTGGGCACACAGCAGTGTATTAAAACAGAGCAGCTTTTATTTTTGTTTTTATGTGAGCTATGTGCGAGAAGAGAGGACAGGATTACAAGAAAGGTTAACAGCGAGGAGAGAAGCGACCGACCGGTTTGCTACAAACTCGGGCACAAACTGATACTTTGCCACAGAGTGTGTAGAGACTGATAGTAGACCAGATCAGCATGCAGACCAGCACACAGCTAATAAGGCAGGCAAGTGATTTTGTTCTGTGGGCAAGGATGAAAACAAGCAAGAGAGCAATCAGAGCAATCTGGGGCATGAGAGTAATCTGGGGACCAATTAACTAATAACAGGACATCTCGAGGCTCACCAGCTGTAAATTGGCAGACAATAAAGTAATTAATGTACTCTCATTAAAGTGTAGCAGCACTCTGTTGCTGAAAGACTACTGAGCAAATCGGCGCAGTGCAAGACAGTGTTCAAACCTGTTGTTGTTAACTCGCGGTTGCACTGATCTTGAAAAACAAAAACGTTACTTATCAATTTCTTGCCAGTGATTCACTAGGGCTAACAAATCCCCCTAAAGTCACCTATCAAAGCCGCCTAAAAACTGGTATGCTAGACAAGTTTAAAAATTACATGCACAACTGCCACTGGTCTTCTCTTGACTCTGCACTTAATATTGATGCTGCCTTTTCCTATTTTATTCATACCTTTAACCATGCCTGTGATCTATTTGCCCCCTTCTTGAAGAGTACTGCTAAAGTTCTGGACTCACAGTGGACCACCAAGGCCCTCCTGGATTGAATGCAACAACGTGATAACCTCTGGTATAAGGCCCTTGAGTCTGGTCGCCCCTCTGACAGACAGTTGTATAGGGTGGCAAGAGATCAATGCACCAGGGAGTTAAGACAGGCTAAGGCTAACTACCACCAAGAAACCCTAACTTTCACCTAGGGCTCACGATGAAAGTTTTGGAATAACTTTAAGGAAATAAATGGGTCTTCAATGTTGCCCCCTCTGCTTAAATTTAATGGCATCCCTACCCAGGACCCTCAGCGCATTGCTGACTGTCACAACACTGCCTTCTCTGACCTCAGTACTATTCTACCCCCAGACTTCTTTGACTCTCCTTCTTCCCTCCCTCCCACCCCTGACATCCCCCCTTTCTGTTTTAGAATAATCTCCAACCATGAGGCCTATTCTTATTTGTCCAAGATCTTAGGTAAAACATGTCACAGTGGTGACTCCTTAGACCTATAGCTCCTACAGCTGGTTATTGATGCAGTCCTCTCTCCGATCACAAAAATCTTCAATCTCTCCTTCTGCCTTGGTCAGTTCCCCTCCCTCTGGAAATCTGCTGTTGTTACTCCTATCTTAAAAGGCGGTGAGTGTACCCTTCCTGGTAACTACCAACCCATTTCAATCTTCCCACCACTTTCCAAGGTTCTTAAAAAAATAGTCGCTGACTGGCTCACTGACTATCTCACTAAACACAACCTACTATGCCCTGAACAACACAGCTTCTGGAAGGGCCACAGCACCACCTCAGCCTTCCTGGAATATACCAGTTTTATTCACCAGGCCCTTGACAAAGGACACCTAGTTGGGTCAGTGCACATTGACCTGACTAAGGTGTTTGACACTGTAAATCATGTCCTTCTCATCAGGTCCCTCCTCTCGGTGGGGCTATCACAGGTTGCCTTCTGCTGGTTCACCAACTACTTATGGAACAGGTCCCAGCAAGTCCGTGTGAATAATACTCTCTCCTCTAGCCTCCCTATGAGGTCTGGTATACCCCAAGGTTCCATCTTGGATCCACTCCTGTTTAGCTTGTTCTTGAACTCTCTTCCTAAGGCCTGTTCTGGACAACTTCTCCTCTACGCAGATGATGCTGTCCTTTTCTGCAGCCACCCTGACCTTACCCGTCTCCAGCTTGCCCTTCAAAGCTTATTCACAGAGGCTGAATCCTGATTCTCCAACCACAAGCTTGTACCCAACTACAAGAAGACCAAGGTCATGGTCTTTTTGCATCACCAGAATAAACATCAAGGTGCCCCCTTACTAGTCCACAGCTCTCATAATTTGTACCTGGATCAAGTTAACTCCTTTAAATATCTTGGAGTCACACTTGATTCTGCCCTCACCTTCCATGACCACATCACCAACTTAGCTCTGCCTTAAAGCAGCAGTGCAGGGATGTCATTTTACATTGTCAGATATCAGTTTATTGCACTAAATTAAAGATTGCCGTCAATGATGGTTGCATGTTTAGTTTCTTTTTTCTAAGTTGTGTTCTCATCTCGCAATTTAGGAGACAAGAAAATAAAAGATGAGCGTCTTTATTTCTATTGTTCTGATCAACGCACAGACGTGGGGAGCTTAACGCAATCTGCTGTCAGTTGTGAATGAGAACGCTGCTTGACCACTCGATACTGAACATACCTTATGGTGCCTGTGAGCACACGTGGAGCCTGACAGATGCCAAAAATATTGTGATAGCTGTCTGTTTTCCTGAGAAGAATTTTAAAACGATCAAATTGCTGTCAGTGTTGTTTGTGTCTTGATATAGAAATAATTCCTTTAGCTGTAAATTTATATGTATATATATATATATATATATATATATATATATATATATATATATGTGTGTGTGTGTGTGTGTGTGTGAGACATCTAAACAAAATCATTTCTGTCTTACATCATTATTTTTTCCCTATGTATGCACTCTTGGTAGTTTTACAGCAGCATTTAATTACAGTAATTAATGCAGTTATTGTAAGTCGAATAATGACTGAAAATTCAGTAGTTGATGTGTGCATTTATTATTTTATGTTCTGTATTGGGCTAGTGGGGCATTTGATGGTTCAATAAAGAAAAAAAAAATGGTGCCCTCTCAGCTGACATGGCAGTTTATGAATGGGGAATATAACTGTTCAGCCACTGCGTTCATTGTTATCTGGCAGGGTATTTTGCAGCATTTGTGTTCTGGTTTTCTCTCATATTAGTTCATGATAACACACCCAACTACTTGCCACTTTTTGTTTTGGTGTGTGCAATCAGAAGAAAAAGCCAGCTATAGCAGATGGTTAGCTTCTGCCATCAGTGAGCTTCTAGGGAGGCTAGTCCTTGTTTGACTGATAAAATATTAATTACCCCATAGAATAATTACCACATAGAAAATGAATTTTAGAGACAGCTACAGACATCTTTTATTTTTTCAGCAACCAACAAAAACACACACACACACACACACACACACCCCCACCCTGTGGTCTTGCTGAAACACCATCACTTCAGTGTACCTCTTATTGGAATCGGGTGGGGGGTTACTAGCGGAGGCTGTTATCTGGCACACATAATGAGCATTTACTCCTTTTATGATTCCCACACTACTTCCCAGATGCACACAATGTTAATGTCTGGACTGGGGAGGAGTTGTCATGCACATGGTTAATCACACTATTTAAGACATATCTCATATGGCGAATGCTCTGAACAGTGTTTCTGAGTACCGTATCTCAGGAGTAGAACATCGCATGGATACTCCTTCACCCTCTCTGTCAGCCTCTGCTGCTGACGCTCTGTGCTGTGGTTGCAAATCTGGGTCACTAGCATGCTTAGCATGTGTTCTAAGGTGGGTGACTTTGTTGGGTTATAAACTACTGTGCAAGCTACTACTGCTCATGCATAGCTTTTGTTGGTTTCTTTTGGAATATCTTCTCTGGTAGACAGGGTATGACATTGTGTAAACAAGTGCATGTCAGCTTGTGCATGTAAGTAGTAAAATACCACTACTATGGTTAGGAACACTAATGACAGTTATGGGAACCATATAAACAGTTGTGGTCCATTGCTGAACACCTTAGACACTGTCAACATCCATCTCTGAACACCTTGAACACCGTGGAACACATAAGAGACAATTAGCCTTGTTGCCAGGTTGACCCCAGCTATTTTCAATTGTCTTCCTTCTGCACAAGCCATTTACTCCCAGTGTCTATTTGTCCACCCTTCACAAACATCCACCAAACCATGTGTAACCCAATTTATCCCTGGTTCCTATGTGGCTCACATGGTATCAGGTCACCAGAGTGTGTACATTTAACAATCCTTTCCTTATTACCTTGTGACCACCACTTAACTCCCTTCAGTCCACCAGTCCATAAATAAGTACTGTAGGCCACCCTGTTGCCACAGCAGAAACATTTACTGCTGTGACACTGACAACCAGGGTTCGGGAACAGCATTGGGACATCTGAGGGTTGGACAGGGGCAGGGTGGACTCAGCAGCCATATCATACTCTCAACCTCTGAGGGGGAAGGGGTAGAGTGTCTCTGTTCCACTGTTCCTGACTGGCCACAGGATGGGCAGCGACCAGAGCACCTGCATGTATTGGTCCTCTGGGGTGTGTCGGACGCATGATGCGATTGTGTGGTGATGCCCACCTTGACACGCCCCCCACAAAAGATCTGTAATAGGGTAGACACTCCAGATGGGGTGGAAAAAACGAGAAGAGACCTAGGCAAATTGGAGGAGTGGTCAAGAGTGTGTCAGCTTAAATTCAATTAAAAAAAAGTGCAAACCCATGCACTTTGGCCACAGGAGTTGCGGGGAGGAATACAAAAGGAGGGGTGGGATACTAACAGCAACAACAAAACTGGAACGGTTCTGGGGCAAACATAACAGATGAACTGAAGGTGGACAAGCAATGGGAAAAGGTGGTGGGGAGGACTGAGAGATGTTGGGGTGCATAGGGAGGGTCATCACCAGTAGAAAACATGAGGTGGTGATGTCACTGTACAGACAATCGTCAGACCACTACTGGAATACTGTGTTCAGTTCTGGAGACCGATTCCAGAAGGACATTGACAGAATGGAGGCGGTCGAGAAAGTGGCAACAAAATGGTGAAAGGAATGCACCAGAAAAGTATGAGGAAAGACTGAAAGACCTCAGTATGTATACCCTGGAGGAAAGGAGGGAGAGGGGATATGATAGAGACATTCAAGTTCCTCAGGGGAATCAACAAGGTCCAGGAGGGTAGCATATTTCAAAAAAATATATGTGCAAGAACAAGAGGCTGGAGAGGGGGAGACTCAGTGGTAATGTGAGGAGTTTTTTTTTTTTCACAGAAAGGGTAATGGATGCATGGAACAGCATCCCAGTGGAGGTCAGCTTGCCAATGGGTTCCATTAGTGCCTATCTAATTCATACTGCTGTGCTGGAGGCCTGTTGATCACTCCTGTGCAAAAATTGACTTAATTCCCCAGCTCAAGGTCAACCCACAGTACTTCTGACTCCTCTGTATTCCTGTATCTCTGTTTTAAGCTTTCCCTGACATAAAGCACCCCACCCCTTCTTTCCTTCCCACCTGTTCTGCCTGAACAGAGTATAGCCTGATATGGCCATGTTCCAGTCATGGTTTCAGTATACCATGACTTAATGTCTGCTATACAGAGGTCTGCCTCTGCTTTGTTCTCCCTAGGTCCAGAATCTTATTTTCTAGACTTCTTGCATTTTTACACATGGACTTGCAGATTTTGTATCCACACTGCTTGTTGTCCCCCTATTTCCTTTGTCCTTCCTCCTTACCTCTCCTCTATCTTTTAATGTTCCTGTTTCTCCTATACCTCTATTACCCTGCTTCCTTTATTAATTTGCTCTGCTGGGATTCTACTCCCATTAGGTTATCCTTACTCTCTACTAAAACCTGTTGGTGAGGTTTCTGCCTCCAAATTCCTTCTGCCTTTCCCTTGAATATTCTAAATGCTAATTGAATAAACATTTAAACCATCCACTGCTGAATGCAGTTCCCTTCCTGAATAGATACAGGTCATCATCCCATTGTAGGTCTTTATCCTCGATGGTGGGATCCAACTTCTCAATGTAGCCAAACCCCTCCTCTCTGTATTACTGCTTCAGCCATGAGTTGAAGCTCCTGGTATATAGATCCCTTTTCTCACCCATGTTGTAGACAGGCAGCACCTCAGCTGAACTCACTGTGAGAGCTGTCTATGACCCCCACCCTTAACCCCTCAGCTCATTCTGCACTATTCCAGCCCTATCCATGCCAGGTCATTAGTCCCTAGGTGGTCAATGACATTCAGCACACCCTCCTTTCCTGTTGCCGTAGCAATCCTCAGGATATGCTGCCCAGCCCTCTTGGTTGTGGCACCTTGCAGGCACCTAACCTGCCTCTTTCCTCATTCATACAAGTCCAAATACATTTCCCAGTGCCTGACACTGACTACAGCATTCTCTGATCATTACAGAAGTACTCTACATTTATAGGATTACTGCATAGATAAGTTAAAGAGGTAAAATTATCTCCATGTAGTCCTCCAATCTGACAGATGTTACAATGTAAGCACAAGCACTCACCTCTTCCTTTAAGCTTTTGGATTGCAGTCAGAGTAATACTTTATTGGCACAGTTGAAGAGAAAGAGCGAGAGAGAGAGAGATAGACAGCCTCCATTACTGAGCCCCATCACCCTCATCCCCTTCCTGTCATAGTCAGCAATTACCCCTACCCAACAGTGAAAAAATGTTTATTCAATGGCCTACGCGGCCAGTATAGTGTTATGCTTGTGCAACTGTGTTACTTAGGTTTTGGCCATTCGCACTCTATTCCAGAGGAATTACCACCCTGTAGGGGTACCAAAGGCAAGGAACCCTTGAAGAGGGTTCCACCCCAAAGGTGCCACATGTTGATTCCCTTGACTTAAGGTACCTTAGGAAGATCCCTCAAAAAGAATGTAGTAGTAGCACCAAAGACAGAAACAATCAGGCCAGAAGGCACAGGAGTAGAATAACAACAGTGCAGCTTAATGATACGAGGTAGACAGATAACAAAATTGATAGTTAAGTGCTTTGGATACATTGATAATTAAAAGGGGATCTCCTAAGGACAGAGAGGGAATGGCAGGGACACCACCCACCTCCATCCAACAGCGGAACCTACCTAAAAGGACTAAGGAACACTAACTGTGCTAACTAACTGTTATGACCTGAGGCATGGAGGAGAGAAAAAAAACATATGAGGAGGAAATCTCAGGGGATCCAAGGTCTAGGTCACCTTCCTCCAGGCTTGGGATATTTTGTTTAGTGACGGCTCTGCTGCTGCAATTTGGAAAACCAGTTAAAGGAAGGTGGAAAATATGCTAATATGGAGGAAAGCTCTCAATCCTCTAACGGAATGCCATGGAAGGTTGTGAGGATACAATATCGGACAACCAAGATGGGAGGAAAAGAGCAACGACTGCTGAGGCACTCACCTGGCCTACTTGCCCTAAACACAGACCAGGTGAACCAGAGGCAGTCATAGGGACAATAGCTTGAAGGGTGCCTCTGAAACCACTCAGGCAGCTAAAGGGGCCACCGTGAGAGCCCCAACCCCTCACCACCGAGTCTCAAATTCTACAACTTGAGGTGCCGTCGGTACGTTGATGACTGAAGGTTCACCCAGAGCGAGGACGTTCCCAGCTATGGGCCAGGTGAGAAGGACCCTGCCCTGAGCTTTGCATGCTTAAGATGTGGACTAGTGGTGCAGAGCGAGACCGTTGATGCAAGGGGAGGGGGGGGACCCTGCACCAGAGGAACCCTAGAACAAGGTTGGCATGCCTGATATATTCACATAGGTATTTCTGACATATGTATTATTTTATTTGTTTCTTTGTTAATTTCTTTTGTTCAGTTCTTTTTGTTCAATTTTTTCATTTGTTTCATTTTGTTTTTTTTTTGTTATTCATTTAATTAGCATACTGATGTTTTTTATTTTAGTTTGCTGAAGTTATTCAACTTGCAGAAGCTATTGCGAACACAGGATAAGCAGAGGCGAGCCAACCAAGTCTAGAGGGAATCAATTAGAAGGTGACATAATACTCAGAGGATTTTAGCGGTGGAAACAAGATTCAAACATGAGGCAATATGCCACGGGGCCATGACTCCTCACCAAGACACCCCCCCCGTCCCCCGCCGCAGGAAAAACAAGGAAGCTATGGTGTAGCGCCGTAACCTACATGCAGCATTTAAAACTAGTTTACAGCACTGGCAGTAGGCAAACTAACCTCCAGAGTATAATAAAGCAGCATGTAAGTAAAAAGCAATGAAGAAGAAGAATCAGCATTTATATAGCACTTTTCATACACAGTATCCCAAAGTGCTTTACGAGCAATGCTAGACTGGTAGTGAAGTCACTGAATGTGTGGTGGCGGCCATATCGCACATCATCACCCACACACAGCCTGGATAATTGCATGAACCGGTTTTATGGGAAGGGGAATGTTGTCCAGGACACCGGGAATGTTCCCTGCTCTTTGTAAAGAGTGTCCTGGGTTCTTTTACTTCCATCTAGACACCCACCAGGACAACACCAGGATGG
This sequence comes from Neoceratodus forsteri, assembly GCA_016271365.2. Taxonomy (NCBI): domain Eukaryota; kingdom Metazoa; phylum Chordata; order Ceratodontiformes; family Ceratodontidae; genus Neoceratodus; species Neoceratodus forsteri. Next base: position 184,393,755 of record CM057459.1, on the reverse strand, counting down.
GCACAAGGGACCTTGGTTTAATGTCTCATCTGAAGGATGGCACACCCAGCAGTACAGCACCCCCCAATACTGCACTCAGATGCCAGCGATTTTTAGGTGTAAGTCTAATCCCAGTATGGGACGAGAACCCATGACCTTCTGGTCCAGAGGCAGATGTGCTACCAAGTGAGCCACGCTGACACCCCAGTTAATGCCAATTAATAAGAAGCATATGCAGCAATGAAGTTCACTTTGGAGGGGGGGTAATAATTGGAATGAGCAGGGAACAATGGAGAGAAGCAATACGTTGAACCAAGAACAATGGCTTTCTTGGTATAAGTGTAGGGAGCACAGTTTAGTTCCAAGGGCAATGCATATAAAACAGCAGCAATACTTGAAGCAAAATATTTATGTATTAGTTCAGGACTGAGTTCCATGGACTTGATTATAGATAAGGCCCGAATCAGGTGAAAACAAATGAGTGGAATACATGAGTACAAGTAGCAAATAACATGAGCTCCTGGATAGCAATGCACAAGGGCCGGGATATTCAGATATGCACCTGAGGGAGGCGCAAGAGATGCGCAGTGCAAATACAGTGCGCCATGGTGCAACAGGCATGATATTCAAAGGCTGCGCATGGCCGGATGTGCCCATGCAATGCATCTGAATATTGCATGGATGTGCCAAAGCTCACCCAGGGATGCGCCAGGGAGCAAGTCAAGATGCGCCATAGTGCACCCAAGGACGTGCAGGGGTGCAAGCCCAGGAGCATCACACACAGGCAGCCAGCACACAAGGCAATCACCACAGGGCCTGAAGAGTCAGGCCTCAGCCACCCCACCACACACAACCCATGGTAGAACACCACCACGTACAAACCCCCATCCACCCCAGATGGACCACACAGCAGCCATGCACACCACTGCAGCATGGCTCCTCACGCCAGCTACAAAGCAGACACGGTCACAGACTGGTAACCAAAATGAATGTAATGTAACAGTCATATAAAACATATTTACAAATATAACAACAGTCAGGGAAAGGAGGGACCACCCACAGACAGGGAGGTCAGGGATGGGAGGCAGGGATAAGGTGCAAAGGCAATGGAAGGGGTCAAGGGAAGTCAAGGGGGGATGCACAGGGTAGGGGTAACTGCCTGTCACATGGGTCCTAAGGCTGACCATGGCTCACTGCTGGGCGACGCTGGTGTTGGTGCGTCCATCTGTGCTGGCCCTGCGCCAGCTGCTGCACCATCTGGAGTGTGCCAGTGGTGACACGCAGTTTCTGTCTCAGGAGCCGTGCATGCACATCACTGGGCCTGACACCTAGGACAAAGGAGGGAACACGGTATGAGTGGATGTCCAGAAGGCTGCAGCCACTCACCATACACAGCAAGCATTGGTGACAAGTGCCTCTGGGCTGGCATTCCGCCACCCACAGTGAGTGCGCCACATGAGCCACCCACCCAGTGACCCAAAGCCATGCTGAACACTGCACGACAGCACCGGGCCATGTGCAGCACACCACCGCCATGGCAGGCAGGTGACATGGCCATGCAGGCGGCCAGCAGCGGCCACAGCCAGGACCCGGTGCATCTACAGCCCACCTGCAGTGGCCACCTACATGTGCGAGTAGCCATGGAGCAGTGCAATGGGCACCTCAAGCAGTGCACAGCTGGAGGGTGCCATGCATACAGGGAGCTGGGTTCCACTCCCACCCAGGCTGACCACCCTGTACAATGAGGAAACATGAACAAGTGCCTACCTGCACACAAAGGCACACCCAGTGCCTGTCCGCTGCCATGCCCGTGCTCCCGCCGATGGTGCACTACCCCTGTGGTGGCCCGTCCTGGCCCAGCCGCTGTGCCAGCGAGGCATGCCCACCTCCTATCCTCATTGCCTAGAAGAAAGTAATGAAGGACACATCAGAACCATGCAACATCACAGTCCCCCAACCCCTGGCATGGTGTGACCCCCCCACGCAGTGTGCCTGTGGCATGGTGGCACAGGGCAGGCATAGTGTACCACCCCCCAACAGGGCATGCAGCCCCAGCCACTCCCCAGCAGGGCATGCCACTGCCACCGCATCATGGCCCCCCAGATGTGAATGGGCACATATGCTGTGCACTTACCTGGCTGTGGCACGGCGCCCCCCCCAGACACGTGCCTGAAGAGCCCGTAGCCGATCTTGGTCCCTCTACTGCAGGTCCCCATAGTGGTGCCTGCACTGCTCACCAATGTGCTGTGCACCTGTGGCCTCCTCCAGTGCATTTTACACCTCCTGCCTCACCTCAGACTGTGGCTCCACAAGGGCCACCAGGTTGACCAACTCAACCTGGGACCATATCTGTGCCCTGGGTGTTGTCCTGTGTGGTATGCTTTCAGCACTCTGGTGTAGACAAATGGCACCCGGCAGCACACATGCAGCATGTGCTGGAGCTGCGTGCCTATCAGCGTGATGCGCTGCCACCAGCCATCGCCAGTAGGCATGTGGGTGCGTGACTCAGTGCTGTAACGCCACCACATATCACACAGTGCACCATGCGCCACAGCGCCATTGGGCACCGCAGGCATGCTGCATGGTAGGGGCCATGTGTGAGCCACTGTACATGGCCCCATCGCTCACAGGGTGCCATCGACGGCATGGCGCCACCATGCCATCGGCCATGTGGCACCATGGCGTCATAGGCCACACAGCAGATGAGCACCACCAGTGCAATAGTGGATGGGCACTGTACTGCCTATCATGTACATAGTGAAGGGCACACCACTGGCGCATATGATGGGCCCACGCATGCATGCGGCATCAAGGACAGACACGTCACAATGTTGTGCCTGAGTTGTGCATGGACAACCCCATTGCGCAATCGCAATCACACGATATTCAGCTGCTATATGCAGATCAGCTGATTATCCTATCCATGGCGCCAGCAACCGCATTTGCATGTCATTATAGTTGCGCAACCCCTCATTAGCATGCGATGCTCCATAAAGGTGCCAGGGGAATGTACAGGGTAGATCGTATTGCATCCCTAACAGGTGAGATACACTGTGGGATGGCCAGGCAGTGGCATGGGAGGGTAGGTGCAGAATAACCAGCCCATGCTAACATGTATCTGTCCCCACAGGAAGAAGCATGTCAGAACTTGAGGAGAATGAGGAGCGGGCCTGCACGGAAGTGCAGGCCCAACTTCACCAGGATGGAGTCAGACGGCCTATTCCAGACTTACCTGGACCTGGAGCCACTCCTGAGCAGCTCCACAGGCACCCCACAGGCCCAGGAAACAGCATGGGAGGGTGTGGCCCGTGCTGTGAACCAGCAAGGCAGTCACCAATGGTCTGTGCAGGAGTGCAAAAAAAAAGGTGGGCACAGACCGGCGGTGCATCAAGGAGAAGGTGACTGCCATCCGTGCAGCCCTCCCTGCCCACCCTTACGCCGCAGGAGGAGATGTGGCTGCCACCATGCAGTGCAGCGCAGTTGAGGGTGTGCCTGGTGGAGGATTCCAGATGGGCAGTAGCCCATCACTGCATGGTAGGCTCTTCTGCATTGGGGACATGAGGGCAGGGGGGCCGGGGCAGGTGTGGGTGGTAGCAACACTAATGCGACTGTGTTCCCTTTTAACTCCTGAGCACCTGCAGCCAGTGGCAGTGGTGGTGGTGTCTGCTGTGGGGGCTGTCCTGGACCTGGAGGACTGTCCATCCACCTCCACTGGACACCATGGCCCGGATTGAACTCAGCCTGGCACTGCTGTCCGTCCTGATGCTGGTGGCACGGTTCGGGAGGCCCTTGTTGCATTTCAGCATGACACCAGGCATGGTGTCCTGTGTGCAGAGATGCAGATTGGGGCGGGTCCGGTTCTGATAATGACATAACCCACATCCCGGACAGCGATGCTGGGAGACACACATACCACTGACCCACCCCACCAGCTTGGATGGTGGCCTAGAGGTGACTGGCTGCCCACCAGCCATCACAGCTGCTGCTAGCTGTGGCTGCAACAGGTACAGTTATGGCTGGCAGTGGTGGTGTTGGTGTTGGTGGCAGTGCAGCCTCGCTGATGTTACCCTGTACACAGTGGCCAGAGGGGTAGCAGCAGCGGACAGACAGCGTTGAGGGGGGCCCAGGACAGTGCCCGCCACCGGGCACCACACAAATCCAGCCCCAGAAGGGACCCACTGTGCAGTGCCCACCATTGTGGGGTGCTGGGCTGCAGGGTCGGATACAGCTGTGGGTCGGCAGGGTGCTCATGCAACCCAGGGAGCCGACCCCATGGATGAGCACATCCATTTGCTCCAGGCCTGCTGAGCAGCAGTTGCAGCTCGCAGCAGGGGTGCGTGCACTCGAGGCAGAGCTATGCCAGGCAGATGAGCGGTGGAACAGGAAGCACCCCTGCTCCTGGCGGAGACCACGCACTGCGGGAGGACACGCCCAAAGCTGTGGATCAGCTGACCACTGTGGTCATGGCTGGACTGGCGCCACTGGCCACACTGCTGTGTGGTCTTCGCGCTCACCTCAGAGTGCATACACCACCTCGGGCCCGGGGAGCGACTACCCTTCAGTGTCAATGCCAGGTTCCACTGTGGGCATTCAAGCAAGCCTGGTGCAGGCATGTTTGTGGGCTGTAGACACCTGAGCAGACCCAGTCGTGATCCCGCAGTGTCACCCTGGGGACCATCAGTGACACCCCCTGTGGCAGACACTCAGCCAGCACCAGCTGAGCATTCTCGGCGGGGCCGTCCATGTGTCCACGGTGGCTGTGCTACTGTGCGGCGGTCCTGAACTGCCCCTACTGCATCTGCCATCTTCTGCTGCCCTGTGTGCACATTGGTGCGGCATGTGCATGTGCGTCCCGTGTCTATGACTTGTGTTGCGACCCCGCACATGGTCCATGTGCCCAACCACCTGGCTGCTGGACACCATTGAATGTGCATGATGATGTCAGCACTGCACTACCGACCAATGTGTAGCGCCCTTCTGCATCTGACACATGCCCGGTGCCCGGTGTGGGGCGGGGGCATCATGGGTCCTGTGTGCATATGCGTGTGTGTGTGTGTGTGTGTATGTGTGTGTGTGTATGCAGCATGCATGCCTGTGCCAGTGCCATGTGCTGCATGGGTGTCTGTTCCCCACGCCTGCTCAGGCCCCCCCTTCCGCCGACCCTGGCATGGGGTCCTCCCATGCCTGCCTGCCCACCGTGCCCTGGGACCTGGCCCTTGCCTGTGGCCTTTATACCCACCTGTGTGCTCCATAGTGCTCCACAGCAATTGTGTCTCTGTGTTGCTGGGCCATCCTCATCAGCTGGGCACCCTTGCTTCACCACCCAGGCCCGGCAGCCTCGTTGTCCCCACTGCTGTCCCCTCCTGGGCCTCGACAGCTATCCCACTGTCGGTGGCCATGTTGTGTAGTACACAGCAGGCCAGGAATAGGCTGCAAGCCTTCGAGGGGATGTACTGTAAGGCACCACCGACCTGTCCAGGCAATGGAACTGAGCCTCAGCAGCCCAGAGACCCACTCGATTATGTTCCGTGTTGACGCAGGCCTCATTGTAGTGCTCCTGTGCTGGTGTCAATGGGAGCTGGTATGGGTGAGCAGCCATAGCTGGAGTGGGTAGCCACTGTCACCTGTGTGGAGAAATGTCTGGTTAGCATGGTGGTCTGTGTCTCTGCCCCCACCATCCTAACCACACCCTGTGGCACCCATGCCCTGGCATCCATCACACCCTGCCCTGCTGTACCCAGCACATCGCATCCACAGCATACTCACTGACTAGGTGGCCAGTGGGGATGTCCCACTCTTGAACCTCTGGCACAGTGCCGACTGATGCCAGATGAAGGCATTGTGTGCTCTCCCAGGGTGTGTGGCACAGACAGTGATTATGCACTCTGGCATCGCACACCACCTGGCAGTTGACACTAGGGTAGCCCTTCCTGTTGATGTAGGCTGCCCTCAGAGCCAGGCTGTGCGTGGATGCTAACATGGGTGCAATCAATGGCACCTAGCATGCCAGGTAAACGTGCCACCCTGTGGAACCCCTGCATGTTTGCTGTACGCTCTGCCTGTGTGCTGGAGAACTGGATGTACTCCGCAGCATGCGACAGCGGTGCACTGAGGAATTGTGTGAGGATCCGTGACATGGCCGACAGGGTTATGCCTGTGGTGTCCCCTGTTGGTCTCTGTAAGGTGCCCGTGGTGTGCAGGCACATGACGGCCATGACCTTGGTCTCCATGGACAGGGCGTGGCTCCGTCTTGTGGGTGCCTGCATCTCCTCACTGCACAGCTCACAGAGCCACCTCAGAATGGCCCGGTTCAGGTGATACCAGCCCACGATCTCTGTATCACTGTACTGTTTGAAGCTGATGTGGGCACGGTACCACCTATTCCGGGCATACCACCGACGTGCGCTTCCATGATGCAGCCTGCCTCCTCACACCCCTCATTACCGCCTCCATCTGGAATGTGGCACTGGCCATGACCTGCACTGTGCATCCTCCCCCCTGAGCAGCTCTCCCCCCTGGCACCCCTGGCGGTTGGCTGCTGTCTGTGCCCCTGCACTGGGCAGACCACTGTGTGGGGATGCCTGGCCTGCAGCCTGTAGCCTACATCTCCCACCTCACAGTGCCTCTGTGCTGCCCCTCCTGTGCTGAGTGTCACTCCTGCTCACTGTGGGTTGCCTTGCTCCTGTTCCATGTCCACTCAGGCAGGCACACACACACACACACACACACACACACACACACACACACACACACACACACACACACTCACTTGGCCAGTGTTTGGCCCTGCCAGGCTCCCTAGGCCCCACTCTGTGCCTCTGTCTGCTTGCCTGGCACTCTGTGGCACCCCTATTGCTGTGTGGCTTGCCCCCTCGCACTCCCTCAGTCTGGCTGCCTGTGGCGCAGGCCTTCTTCCCTCCCTTGCTCCCTCTTTTTATGTGCTCATGTCTGCTCTGTGCATTTCCCATTTGCTCCACGCTTGCGCCGTTCACCTGTGGTTGAATATCGCAGTGCCGCTTATTCATGGCTAGCCCTGCACTTGCGCATGCATTCATTACCATTGTGCAGTGGCGCACTGGGAACTGCACTGTGCATTTTCTGCCTCTGAATATCACTCTCCAGTGCATTGCTGCACTTGTGCCGGCACGTCCCTGTTGAGCATAGTGCAACTGCTCTGAATATCCCGCCAAGGAGTTTAGACAAAGCCCCACAAACAGAAGGCAAAACAAGACAAGGAACAGAGAGGAACAGGAACAAACACAGAGAGAAGCACACAGCCGAGTAGACCCTGGAGCAGTCGTCAGCAGTTGAAATAGTCTGTAATCCAATGCAGTTGCAATCAGTTGCAATTGCATTGGATTGCAGTCATAAAACAGTGGAGTTAAAATCCATTGCAGCTGACGATTCTATGACCCATCCAGGTTTGTTTTTGTGGTGCATGCAGTGTGTTTTCTCCTTTTCCTTTCCTGGCAGAGGAGAGGAGGGGGACCAGGGAGGCTGCAAATATCTAACGGTCCTCAACCACCGGCACTGAGCCTTACAGCCAATGAAATGCACCCCTGGCTCCTGGACATGAGGCATCCACCAATTAGGAGAGATAGAAGGAGGAGACAGGAGCTTGAGAGTGTCTGTGACTGGCTGCACTAGGTGGTGGGGAGAGCATGCCTAGGTAGGAGAGGAGACTGTCAGGAGAGGCAGCAACTGTGTTGGTGTGTGGGCAACGGAGAGAGCAGCATTTTTCTGCATGGATGAAGTTTGGTGGTTTGACCTTTAATTAAAAAATAAGCTAACTGTGTCCACTGTCCTGATGTGTCCAGTGCCCGGAGAGAGACTAGTGTGTGGCTGTGCAGGTCCCAGTCAGTCCTCCAGCAAAGCCAGGCAGCAACTGTGTGAAGAGAGCAAGTCGGTGGTCTGGTCATGGTCAGGATCAGACCTTGACCCCATCGGCCAGACCTGTGGGGTGGCTCTCACTCAGTCTCGGTCAGGTCTTCAGAGTCGAGAGAGGAGGAGTGGTAGGTGCACTAGTTCCACTGCACGGAGTACTGGAGTGCGGATGTGGGTCTGGGTTGGGGACCCGACTGTGTGGGTTGGGAGGAGGGAACACACAGCTCCAATAAAACGCTGACACCACCACTGAGTAGAGCAGCAGTGGCAGTCTGATCCATGGAGCCACCCGATGACGATGACCGAATCATCACCAGACACCTGACCAAACTGGCAACAGGTTACTATAGTGAGCAAGGTGCTGTATGGGATGTGTATGTAAGGCCCACCAGGTCTGGGAAGTGAGCAGTAGGAGGGAGGAGGATGGTCTTTCACAGACTACTCAGTCTATCAGTGTGTCTGCTGTGTGCTGGGATGGCTTGTCTGGCTGGTTGAGGGCTTGTGTTCTGTGGGGCCTGGGGAACTGAACTTGAAAAGCCAAGTTGATTGGTCATCATCAGTCTACTGCTGATGGCCCAGCTGGGCTCTCTCTGACTGTGGTGGCACTGTGAGTAAGTCAGACTTCCCACGAGGTCATGGATCAGGCCAGGCACAGGTGGTTAGTTGGTGAGTTTCCAGACCCATAGGAGGCCAGAGTGCGGAGCATGGTCGGTCGGGTCCAATGGACAAAATGTTTGTTGTTTGCCACTGTAGGAATCAGACAGACTAAATATTAAAGTCCTCACAGCAAGATGAAAACAATTTTAAAAAACACATTAATGTACATGCTGAAAGCCAAAACAAGTTCAGAAACTGAATCAGTAAAAGTTTTTTTAATATGCATGAGTTTTGTTTAGCTTTAAAATTTAAACTAGGGATACATCTCAGTTCTGGTATACCATATTGGAGGTATTTCTAGGGGTCCTCCCTTAAACTGTTTTTAGTCTCACAGATTCTCAACTACTAGTAAACTAACATATATCAATGGTTAGCTCTGTTTGCAAAAGGGTACCATCTAGCTTCTGTGGGGTGTTTAAGAGGCCCTACCTATACTGTATTTTAGACTCACAGTTCTTTTTCTAAGTAACTAGTATTACTGCTGCTTATTTTTCCATACTGCATACTGTTTTACTGCCCTGCTTCAACTTGTTACTTTCAGGGACTTAGTATATTTTATTGTTGTGTTTTTTTTGTTGTATCTTTTTTCTCCTACCTGGCTGCCGGTTGGCCACTCCATCTGCGCATCCCCTGCTCCGGCCACCGTCCAGTCAGTCCCGGCTCCTATAGGGCCCTCCTCATCTTTTCCCATGGCTTCTCCCCAACAGCAGGGTGGTGGGGAGTCCCCTCTATCTCTCCACCAAGTCCGGATCCATTTCCGGTGATGTCCCCTAAGCCGGGGCACCCGTTGGATGGCCATCAAGCCACCATGACCTGGGACACCATTTTTCCCTGTTCTCCCTGCGTGAGTGGGGTGTGCAAAGATGCCAGTGGAGAGAGCATGCACACATCCATACATGCTGCTCCCGGTGCCTACCCCATCTCAGCCCCTCTGTGCTCAGCATTGTTGCACCACCCCCAGCCTCCACTAGGGGCCAGAAGCACACCGACAACTGGAAGTGCCCCCTCCCCTGAAAGGGAGACCAGTCCCTCCGATGCTCAATCCCTCTCCTTCCCTGCCAACCCCCGTGGCCCAAGTCCATTCCCGAACCCAGGTCGCTGGTGTGGAGCGAGGTGCGGCATCCGGTGCCTCAACTCTCATCACCACCGGACCATTTTGTTGTTGTTTTGACTGGTTATTGTGCTTTAGTGGGTCCCTACTGTGTGTAGATTTGTTTCACTGCACTTTGTATTTGCATTTTAAAGAGCAGCCAGCTTCTTAGCTGCTGCTGCCTAGTTGCTGCTCCTTCCAACATATGCAATACCTCACCTGCCCCAGAGTTGAGGGGCATAAATAATTCCTTTTGTTTCTGCCCATTTATGGAGTTATAATGCTGCTAAATACCAAATGTTAAAAACGGAGCTGCTTCCTGGTCTTAACCCACCAACACGCCCCGACGAGACACATGCAACCCGTGTTGTGATATCAGAAGGTGAAGGCTATGTGTGCACGTGTCTCCATTGATTTCAAGGGGAGGACTTTTCCATACATTTTATCAACTTTTATAGTTGAAATTAAAATAAAAAAGAGTAAGGTTAAAGAATGACAAACTACTATATAATTAATGGGTCTTCCTTTTTATTGAAGAAAAAACATGCTGTAATTTGCCATAATTAAGGAGTGTTTATTACGGCAAACATGTGCATGGTTTTCCCTCAGTCTGCCCATGTGCCAACTGCAGCTCTCCTGCCTAGACCACTGATCGCCTCTTGTTCCACAAGCGATGGAACAGCTACTAGAGACTCAACGGTAAGTCACCACAAACAAAATAAAAAAAAAAGTTTACCTGCCAGCAGGAAAGAATCACAGAACTGATTTAAATAAATAAATAAAAACTGCCGTGGACCGCACTTTCAAACCAAAGCAGACCAGAGCCACACAGGAGCCACGGACGTTGTTTCTATGTTTATTTTATATAACTTCTGTGGCTAAAAAGGAACACCCAGCAATTATATAAAATAAAATATAGGGTATTGTGTGTAACTGAAGTTTACACACACCCTCTGGGTTAGATTCTTTTTATAAACCCCTTGAGCTTTGCTCTTGGGGTTTATGTAGCATCTAACCCCTCGGGTGTGTGTAAATTTCTTGTTACACACAACGCCCCATATTTTATTCTATTTATAATACAATTCAACAATGTTAAAAGTTGAAAAAATTGGTTGGATTTTCTTCAGTTAGTTGAAGTCAGAAATGTCAAACTAGTTGAAGGAATCAGTCATAACATGTGGTAAATCAGTCATAATTGGTTTTTCAACTGACTCCGGGGTCTAAGCCAGAGGCAAAAACGCAAACCCAGCAGAAAGACAAGAAGTCCAGCAGAAAACAAGTAGAATCCAAACCCGTGGGGGACCCCAGTAGACCCCAGCCAGCAGCAAAGGACAGACTGACAGAGCCTCTGGCTGCAAAGAAAAAGTGCTTCAGAAGGAGGCCGAGGACCTGCTTATATAGATCAGGAAGTGGGAGTGGCTGGCTGCTTGTCCACTGAAATACAGGCATAGCCTTCCAAGTATTGCTGTTCACTCATTCTAGGAGGGTCATCATAACTCTTAGATTTACCACAGTGACACCTATGGTGTGCCTTGCACACACTTTCTCATCGTTCCACTCCCACTGTCTGCTAGGTAAATCTGGGCCATGCAGCTGTTGCTGCATTGATTCAGAGACTTGGACAGCAAAGCCACTGGCTGCAAGGTCTTGCACCTCATCCTTGGCTGACTGGCAGGTTTGTTAGCTCTCAGAGAATTGTATGATCAGTTTAGTAGGGTATGTGTTCTTAAATTTAAACTGCTGTTTCTGTAGGGCCTAGAGCACAGGTATATACCCTGTTTGACACTGAATGGTTAGTTGGGGGTACTCATTATCAAAGTAACACCCTGGTGTCAACATAGTTAACTGTTTTTGCTCCCATTACAGACCTATCGATCTGGTCTCTGGAAAACTGAGTTGTTCCAGAGGACTGGAGGAGGGTGAACGCAGTCCTATTTCACAAAAGTGGCAGCAGGGAGGAGAATGGCTATTAAAGGCATATCAGCCTGACATCGGTGGTGGGAAAGTTATTGGAACCACTGCTGAGAGTATAGTGGAATATCTTGAAAATAATGGTTTACAAGACCTGACACAGCATGTATTCATTAGGGGTGGGGGTATGTGGTCACGTCACATACAGATTTTTTTGATTTGGTGACCAAGGTATTATATCAGGCTGGAATGGTAGACGTGGCCTACCTAACATAAAAACATAGAAACATAGAATTTGACGGCAGATAAGGACCACTTGGCCCACCTAGTCTGCCCATTTTCCTACCTAACAGATAAGCTGCAGATCCTAGTTAACCAACAGCTTACTTCCTCCTCCCCCCCACTAGGACTGCCTTATGTCTGTCCCATGCATTCTTGAATTCCCCCACTGTTCTTGACTCCATGACCTCCTCAGAGAGGCTGTTGCATGCATACACAACCCTCTCTGTGAAAAAATACTTCCTCACATTACCTCTGAGCCGTCCCCCCTCTATCTTCAAATTGTGCCCCCTTGTTCTTGCACATCTCTTTTTCTGAAAGATGCCACCCTATTGGACTTTGGACCTAGTTCTCAGTAAAGCATTCATTATCATTTCACAAAGGATACTGCTAAGCCAGCTGGGTAGCTTAGGAGTAGGTCAAAATGTGTTAAACTGGGTAAGACAATAGTGAATGATAGGTGACATAGTGTGGTGTTAAACAGAGTTCACATGGAGGAGGTGTGGGTAACCAGAGAGGTGCCTCATGGGTCAGTGCTAGGTCCAGTCTACTTTAATGTCTTTATAAGTTACATTATGAGGAGCTGGAGGAGAAGGTCTGCTTTTTTGTGGATGGCACCAAAATATGCAATACAATGGACGCTCCAGGGGAGATGTGGCAATTATGAGCAGTGACCTGTGAAAACTGGAGTAGTTGTTAATGGTATGGCAGCCAAGTTACATTGTGAAGACGTGAAAAACAGTGCACCTATGGCATGCAAACCCAAGAAAGAGTACAAAATCTGGTGAGTGGTGCTGAAAACCACCACACAGCAGACAGATCTCGAGGTAATTTATTCTGATGCTCTAAAGGTTGCCAGACAGTGCAAAAAGTCTGTTGAGAGGACTAGTGTGATGCTGGTGTGCATATTTACAGTAGAAGCATCACAAGAAGGATGAGAAAGGTGGTGACGCCTCTATGTAGATCGCTGGTAATATGTTACCTATAATACTGTATGCTGGTCTAGAGGCAACATCTCCAGAAGAATATAGATAGAATGGAGGCTCTCCATAGGAGGGCAACTAAAATGGTGAGAGGTCTGCATCAAAAACCCTACGAGGGGAGTCTAATGGAACTCCATATGTACACCCTGTGTCTCACTACAACCACTATTTATGTTGCATAGTATATCGGCCTAGAGATCCATTAGTTCAAATTCACATCAGGTCTGCATCCCATTACAGCAACTGATGTTATTTTGTCTGCAAATAGACTGATCTTATTCCTGATGCCTTATGATATGTCCACTATGAATATTCCAAACAGCACTGGCCCTGGTGCTGATCCCTGTGGCACCTCGCTCATCACAGACCTTGGAGATGAGAGTCCTCCCCCATTACCCTCTGCTGTCTCCCCTGCAGCCAATTCTCAATCCCTTTAACCATCTTAGTCCCCAACCCCATGTATCTCAACTACCCTCACAACCTCCCATGTGGCACCGAATTGAAGCCTTACTGAAGTCCAAGTATATGACTTTACTCCATGACCCATGTCCAATTCCCTCATGACCCAGTTGTAATACTCAACTAGGTTCGTCTGGCTGGATTTTCTGTAGACAGACCCAAGCTGGTGACTGTCCTGGAGCCCATTGTCTTCCATAAAGGTCACAAGCCTTTCCTTAAGTATTGTCTCCATCAGCTTCCCCACGATGGAAGTTAAGCTTATCGGACTGTAATTACCCGGCTCATCCTTTGGTCAACTGTTATAGATGGGTACCATGTGGGCCATCCTCCAGTCATGCGGTACGTACCCTGTGTCCAGGGACATATTAAATAGTTCCACCAGTGGTCCAGCCAGGATCTTGGCCATTTCTTTCAACACCCTGGGGTGAATGCCATCCAGTCCTAGTGCCTTATCTGCCCTCGGAGCCCTTAACCCATCCAATACACTACCCTCAGTGATCACCCTGTCCATTACTCACTCTCCTTCTCTGCCCACCCTCTACGGTAGTTGCCCTCCTTTCTCTCTGAAAACAGAACAGAAGTACTCATTCAGTGCTTCCACCTAATCCACCCTTTTCTCTGCCCACCCCTTCATCTGTCCTGATCCTCACAATCTGGTCATTGCAGCTCTTTTTCTCCCATATGTATCTGAAGACGTCATTTTCCCCGTCCTTGATGCCTTGCTCCAGCCACAATTCCCTGGAGGTCTTAGCTGCTCTGACTCCCTTGGTAACTTCCTTGGACCTCTTCACATACTCCTCCCTATCCTCCTCCCTTCTGAGATTTATTGTATTTCTTAAATGCTGCTTTTTAACCCTCACCATTTCTAAGATCCCCCCCTACTTAACCCACTCAGTCTTTTAGCCCATCTGTTTTTGCTGTGCAGTCTGGTACATGTCTCAGTAACCTTCAATATCCCCAATTAGATTTTTTTCCCATTTCTGATTCACATCCCAGCATGGCTATATTCCTTCAAGATACCCCCTTAAGATTTCACCTATCCTACCAAAGTCAGCCTGTTTGAATTCCACCACCCTGGTCCCTGTACACGCTGCTTCTCTGCTCATATTAAGTGTGAATCATATTAAGTGTGAATCACACCAGTGGTGGTCAGTCCCAGCCAGCAGGTCTTCCACCCCACCTCCCTTACAGTCTCCCAATTGGCAGGAACTAGATCCAGTGTATTCTCCATCTGTGCCAAGAAGCAGTCCTGAAGACATCCAGGAGTATTTGCTCTAGCACTCAATGTGGTTAGGGTACCCTATCCACTCCTGGTAGACTGAAGTCCCCATGATCACTGTGTTAACCTTCCCAACACACCTTTCTAATTTGCTCTGCCAGCTCCCTGTCCATGTCTTCCCCTTGAGTCGGTGGCCTGTATATCACCCCCATCCTGAGAATCTCATTCCACGTGTCATGGAATTGCATCCACAAGGTCTCTGTCCTTCCCTCCTACCCCTCTTCCCTTGCACACTTTATCCCTTCCCTTACGTACATCACTACTCCTCCCCCTTTGCCTCTATCCTTCCTGTAAATCTTATTCCCTGGGATCATCAGGTCCCAGTCCTGATATTGGTTGGCCTATGTTTCTGTGAAGGCAGCTATGTCCACTGTCCCCTCTGCCAACAGAGCCTGTAGTTCAGTTTTTTTTTTCCCCAGACTCCTTGCATTCAAGGAGAACCTCCAACATGTTCCTTACACCTTAATCAACTTCCCACATTTCTCAGCCCCGCCCTTAGGTCCCTCCCTGTCTCCAACCCAGTTTGTATGGGGGGTAGGCTCATTTGTGTCCTACTCCAGAGAGCCTTCCCTTCAGCAACCCACTTGTCACCCCCGCCTATTTTAAATTAACCTTTGTTTCTATGTATTCTTCTAACCTACATTTTAGTACTCCTTCCCCTCCCTGCTCAAATTTAATCTGTCCCCTAAGTACAGATCCCTATTGTCCCAGACCCTGCCACAGACTCCCACTAACTTGTACCCCATGGATCAACACCACTTTATCAGCCAACTGCTGAATTCATCTATCCTAGCCTTCCACGTGCCAGCTGCCATTGCCTCCAACCCACTTGCGAGTCTCCTGCATGTCACGCTGCTCCCAGTCTTCACTGGAAGCCGCTGTCACAGTAGAAGACATAACCCATTCACCTCCAGGAGAGGAGGGAAGTCCTCTAGATGCTCAATCCTCTCCTGCCCCTGCCGAATCCCAATGACCCAAGCTCATTCCCAAACCTGGGTCGCCGGTGTTGCTTGAGGTGTGGCAATGGTGATATTTCTTAAATTCAGAGGAGCACAAGATCCAAGGAAGCATGGATTCACAAAGGGAAGGTCTTGTCAAACAAATCTGATAGATTTCTTTGGCTGGGTGACCAGGAAGATAGATAGGGGAGCCGGGGAGGGGCGTTGGATGTGGCCTGCCCAGATATCAGCAAGACCATTGACAACGTCCCACATAGGAGGTTGGTAAATAAGTTGGTCAGCCTGTGAGTGGGCACCAAGTTGGTAAACTGTGTCAGAAACTGTTTTAATGACAGGACTAATAATTTGAGGGGGATTCCAGGACTGTTGTTACAGAAGCAGTCTAATTCTGTACCGTAAAGCAGTATCAACGATCCAACAGGAACACAGATCTTTATTTTAATACTTGAACATCAGTCTATAACCCACTACTATATGCCTTGGTGTTGTTTCTCTGAGCATTAGTACCCTCGTTGTCTATGTAACCTCATACCTGTATTTGTTGTAACTGTTGTTTCCTCACCCCAGGTTGCACCAGGAAATGAGCCTTATCTCAGTGCCTTTCCTTGTTACTTATTTTTAAATAAACAATTAAATGTAATAATGGAAGGGGAAAACTCTTCACATCAGAAACAAAAAATTCTAGTACCAGTAGACAAACTAGTGTGGTAAGCAGAGGGTGCAAGGTAGATTTATCAAACTTTATTTTTCTTTAAAATTACAGCTGGTATGTTAATTATGGATTCACACTCAAACACACACACACACAGTCTAAGCATGGGCAAAAAAATAAAGGTGACAGATGAAAAAATATATACATCGAATTCATTGGATGTTTCCTGATTATTTCAATATAAAAAAAAACATACATTTGAATACAACAAATTGCATTGTGTCTTCAACTCCACCACCCTTCTCTCACACCCACCCACAAAAAAAAGGCCCTTGCACCACAGGTTACGGCAAACAACAGGGAGTGGCATGACGCAAAGGGGCTTGCCCCATGGTGGTGGTGAAACAGCCCCTTTTTTGGGATTTTCAATGGCTTGCCATTGACGCAGGAATGGCCATGAGGTGGTCTAAGTGGCTTACGTCTGTGAGGTGCCTAGACCAGGAGGCATGGGCTCACTGGGGCATGAGGAGAGGTAGTGGGGACATCAGGGCAGTAGCCACAGTAGAAGTGGCACCCTGCCGGTGCCATTGCAATGTTGTGTGTGACAAATTATATGAATATGTGCACATCATGTACTAACCTTAGATGCACTGTTAGTCTAGGGCCCCAATCCCGATGTACAATGAATATGCTAAATGGTTGCCCACCCCCCTCACCACGATCCACGATCTCGCGGCAGAAATGGAACATACTAACCAAGACCAATAGCGCCCCTACATCTGATCAAAATTTCACACAGCATAAATGTGGCAATTGTAACTTGAGGACTAGTGGATCCCACCCTGCTATCCCTGTCAGGAACTGCATACCCACCCCACCCCTCCCCCTTGGTACGCTGATGCTGCGACCGCCACTACCCTCAGCTCACCACCTTGTTTGACCAGAGAATGCACTGTCTAGGAGTGTGTAATATATATAGTACATGCTACCTGATAGTGCATTCTGCAGTCAGCCAAGGTGGTGAGCAGAGGGCACTACCAATTCCATCATCGGTATGGAAACAGTGGGGGGTGGAGGCAGGGTTGATAAGCAGTACCTGACATGATGGGGACAGTGGGGGCTTCACCATACCACCACAGAGTATCAATGGTTGTTTTATTTTATCTTTTTATAGGAGATCGGGTGGTTGTGGGGTGGGGGGTAACCACAGGGGCCAGTTGGTATTTGCAGAGGGTCCTGACTATCATGCTGGGGGGTGCCACCAGACCACCGCAAACTCTTCATGACAACTGGGTATGGAAAATGGGGTATGCCACCAGGGAAGCTGTGTTTCACAGGACTGGCATGTACACACAATACCAGTGCCATTAGGGCACCATGAACAGAGGGGCTACAGTGCAGTATTGCCCCGACACTCACATGGTCGATGCTTGTCGCTACTTGGTGCACCTGGGCTGCCTCCTGCACCACTGTCTGCTTCTGCATCCCAGGCTTGCACCAAGCCCTCTGATTATGCAGACATTTCTGGTGCAGGGCCCAAGTCGAGGCAATTCCAGAACGTTTGCTGAAAAATAACAAACTTCACATTTTGTGGTTCTTGCAGTAGCGTACAATGCAGTTCATGCTTTACCACAAGTTGCGGCTTGCACAGGGGGCTTCTAAAATAGGATGCATTGAGTGACAGATGAAAATAGTACAAAGCTTTTTTTTTTTAAATGCTTTCTTATCATTTCAGGAATAAAAAATACATTACATATGACTAAAACCATAACTTGCTACTCTCCCTGCCGCCCCCCCCCCAAACACACAACAAAAAAGGATACACAACACAAAAGGCAGTTCAATATATACTTAAATACAATCCTGAATATTTCACAAAATTGAAATAGTATGATTATTCAGTCACCCTGACAACAAAGTGACAGGATCACTAGAACTAGGAAGAACTGCTACTGGTACTCATATTTGTAAGTACACAATTTTTATTTTTTACTTCAGCTTCCCATGGGATTGCAAGGCCATCACGAACTAAAGATAAAGGCTGACAGCTGAATGACGTTAACCAGAGCGCGCAGCGTGCTCAATGACTGGACCAGACACTAGCACGCACTACTTTAGATTCAAGCACATCATGTAAGCTGATTGGAGAACACACCTCTACTTTCCTGTGCATGTATGAGAACTAGCTTCAGTTGAAATTTCTAATATGGTAATCCAGGTGGAGGTCTGTGTCACTGTCCATAACAAACAGACTAGGAACGCCACACCAGACAACCGATTGATAAAATACAGGTACCATGATAAACTAGGCTGAAATTGACCCGCTGGTGCAAAGTTTAGACACCATGGGCGGTTCACAAGGTTAAGCACAAGCTGCGACAATGGCAGCTTGCACCGAACTATCCCTGCGACCTGGACCTTGCACCGATTCAGTATCAGAGCTGGTCCAGGGTTCTGCATCCCAGACTTGCAGTAGCTGCCAAGGTAGGGTGCAGCCCCAGTTATGTTGCAGGTTGCAGGACGAGGTAGGCAGCAGATGCGCCAGCCGAGGGAGCCATGGCATCCCTATACTCACCTCTGATCCTCCATAAGGTGTGGGCTGCAGCCCCAAGCCCCTGCCATGGACCCCCAGAATAAACACTTAACTGCCCTGTGGGCCCAGTAGTCCCCCCTTCCCAGCAGTGCCAGCCCCACCAACACACACACACACACACACACACACACACACACACACACACACACACACACACACACACCCCGGGCCGGGTGAGTCAGCAACTGGCACAGCCCTCGCTCACCACCAGGGCCAGCCCGACTGAACTGTGCCAAGATTGGCGTACTGTAATTATATGCACTTTGTGAATGACAGCTACTATCATTCACAGAGCGTGCATTATTACAGTGTGCGATCTGGGTACAGTTCCACGTAGCGGCTGGTTCTGGTGGTGAGCAGAGGGACGTGCCAGTCGCCAACAAGGTATTGGGTGTGTGGGGGCTCACACTGTCGGGTAGGGGTGGGGCCACTAGACTACCGGGGGTTAGGGGTGTGAAGGGGAGGATCTTGCCCCAGGGCATATGGGGGGGCTCTCAACATGTGTGTATGTGTGGGGGTCTGGGCATTGGGGGTGTTCCACACACCCATCCTGGCACAGTGTGTGCCATGCCTGGGACCTGGAGCCTATGGGGGGCTGTAACCCACAGGGGATGTGGAGCTGGGGCACAGTGGCAACCTCCAGTGAATGTCAAAGACCGCTTAGACCAGCTTTTTGTTGGTGTAAATTGTCTTTGACAGATGTTCACTGGTGGTTGTCTCTGAATCCCAATTTGTGGATATAGCAGCCACCCTGCCTGATTAGGGTGCAAATGCTGCCATAAACCCCTTACGCCATGTCGCAAGGGGGTTTATGGCACACAGGTGCAGTTGGGCACAGGCAGCCTGCAGCATGTCGAAAGCTGCCTTTGTGAATCCCACTGGGACGCAACTCAGGACACAAGTGCTACTTGCACTATTTTTCCTGAAGCAAGTTGCCTTGCATCCTGAGTTGCCTTTTGTGAATATGGCCCCATATTTGGGAGTACAGGAATGGGTGCACTGCTGCTTTAAACACACGAATAGGGCTTCTTCACCTCCTTAGCACTATCTACCCCCTGACGTTCTTCGCCTTGCAGTCTCATCCTCTGTTCTCTCTCTTGTAGACTACAGTACCACTATTTATGAAGTCGCCGACCATACTGCTCTTCATAGGATTAAGGTGTCACTGAATAAAGCCTGTCATCTTGTTATGGGTTGTGACAGTAATACTCACACCGGTGACCTTTACAGTCTGTCTAACTGGCTGAATTTTGATGGCAGACTAAATTATCAAACTTGTCTAATCACCAAAAATATCTCAATGTGTCTGTTCCCCCGGACTTTGCAATCTCCTGCAAACTGTCCCCTTGCATAGAGCTACTAGAAGCTCTTCCGAAGCCACCTTACATGTTCCCCACTGTAGGACCACCCTTGGCCAGTGTTCCTTTCACTATAGTGCTATGGCCGGAGAATTGTTCACCAGCGGCGGAAATCACTCTTGGCCGCAGAATCAGCTCAGTACGGCTTTAAAATGGCCACTTTGCACTTAAAATGGCCGATCTGCACAAAATGACGGCTGCCTACAAGCAGAGATCAAATGCACAACTGTTTTGTAAAATATAAAGGCACAAACAGAGAATCTTACATGCACAACTGTTTTTCAAAACACAAAAGCAGCCCCCCATCTCACGAGCATCCCTTAACTTTCTGATCGTATTTTGCTTCCATACTCGCTGGCAGCGTCTCGGAGTCTGTACTTTTTCAACAAAAAACAAAGCTTGTGCAGCTGTTGAAATGGTGATCGGTGAATAGAAAAAAACCCTCAATCTTCATATTATGTAGGTGTCTGTGTCCACCAATCACCACTGCACTTCCAGAAAACAAACCCGATTTATCATCAGTGCACCACTGTCTTCCCCACCAAATCACCTGAGGTCTGCCATCCAGCACCGTCCATGTCCTGACTTGATTTCACAGATAGCTGCCATCTGAAAGATCTTAGTGGAGCGACGGTGAGTGCCATGGGATTAGGGAGTCTCATCTCCTCTGCTTCCGATCCTCTTTCACTAGCTACACCGTTATCTGAGCAGTCGTGTGGCCGAGACTGAGGGTGGTTACTCTGCCACAGAATGCCTGGCTAACCAACATGAAGTGGGGGCTGAATTTAAAAATAAAAAAATACAGCAGCAGTGCGATGTGAGCCAGTCCCAGGCTTCTAGTCAATCCCCCACACACACACACACAGAAACGAAATCAACATTACCGATGCATGATGCTGCTAGTACTGCTCACTTGGGTTGGGATCTCATTTGCTTCCCTTCCTGCTGTACAACTTTGCAAGAAAGGCATAAAGCAATCGTGGCCCGGCTAGTGGTACAGAAAAATGATCAACATTCCTTGCGACAGTTTCCGCAAACAAAGTACAGTAAATGGCTGCTTAAAACTTCATTAAATGCACACAAATAAACAAATAAATCACACACCCCCAAATAGAATAAACAGCATTCCTGTCCACAAAAGTATTCAGGTTTTTTTTTGAGAGGGGGCAGCCAGCTACCTTTCTGTGGTGCAACGTTTGTTCCAGGATCCCAGATTGTTTTCTCCGGTCAGCGTCGGTGGTCGTCTGAACGTGCAAATCAGATTGCTTTGATTCTCATTGTACTGCCCTTCCATGACTCCAAGTAGTAAATTAACAGCTGCATCCATTCTCCCTCTCCTCAAACAAGCAAAAGTTTCTGCATTGTGTAGTCCTGTTTTTCAAGCTGCCCGGACCCCGGAGATGAAGTTTGCATGAGCTGATTGGCTACATTTAGCAGCCTGTCAGCTCAGTGATTCACAGGATCAGCAGAACAAAAAGTATTGCATGTCCTAATTGTCCAATCGGTGCCAAAAGTGGGGCGTGAGTTATGTGCTCAGGGACATAACATGGAGGAGCACTTTGTAGTTTTCCACCAGCATTTCCTGGACTCTGAGAGAAGAGAGCACCATCAAGACAAGACTGCCAGCTGAAGGAAGAAGCTTGTTGCTGGTTTTGTTCTTGACATCTTTCTGCTGAAAGAGGTACTGCAACTTTCTGCATTAGAACTGTCGGGTTAATTTCTTTGCTGGGGAGAGAGGACTGCAGTCTGCAACACCTATTTTAAGTCTGATAAAATTACTGGTGCTATGTTTGAATGGGAAATTATGTTTTTATTTAATGTGACTCAGAAAGCACAGTCCTGCCTACATTCAGGGGTGTAGAGATGTCTTGGTACTCTCCTGATGTTTCACTCTGCAGCACATCACTCAGTGTTGGGGGAGAGGGTGGGGTACTGCTGACTGAAACCTACATTGAGGACAGCATTTGAAAGCTGTTTTTTCTGTGTTTCGATGTGAAACAATAATACAGAATATCAAATGAAAACAATGCTGCATTTTAATGTCTTATGAAACCTAACTGCCTCTGATATGCCTCTATGTGCAATAAAATGGTAAAAATGTATAATGTGAGTTGTCCCTTGCTTTTCATTCTATAAAATGTTCACATAACTAAAAATAAAATGCCTCAGAAATGCTGCAGAATTTGCAAAATGTTGCCACGGAATTTGCAAAATGTTGCCAAGGAAAATTACCAGCCCTGCCATAGAAAACAGATTATTTTGCCGCAGAATGCCAGGGGCCCTGCATATGGCTTAACTTTCTCCCAGCTGTTATCTCTGCAGAACCTAAGCTTGGTCCTTTCGAAGCACTTCTTAGGGAACATATTGTCTCCATCTGCTCCTGTGATTGCTTCTAACTGTGCAGTTCTAATTTTGACCTGTCTCACTAACTAAAATCATGTACCCCCCCCCCCAACCTGGCCTTCTGTGCCTTGTTGTAAACCTTGCCTGCCTGTCCTGCTGGTTGATTACTAAATGTGTCGTATTTTTTGACTATGGATTATTTTTAAACCTGTATAATGCTGCTTGTTGTATGTGGACCCCACTCCTTGTCATAGTGCAATATCTTGTCTGTACCTTCACGTTGTGGAGCCTTTGCAAAAGAATCTCTGACTCAAAGGTTTGTAATTCTGATTCTATTAATAAATAAATAAACAAAATGAGAGTGCATTATACTGAGAGCTCAGTCATTGGCCAGTAATTAAGGTGAGAGGAGGGTTATGCTGGTTGCCAGATGGGGATCGGGTTTGGGGGAGGGGTGGGAGGGGGTCAATGTCTGACAGGGTTGGGGATCTACTACACCACCAGGGAACAGGGGAAGGTTCTGATACAAGGGATTGGGATGTTAGGGGGGAACGACTGGAAACAAATGGTAATGTATTATACACTTTGAATGGGTCATCAGGTGGTGGGAACCACTAGAACCACCAGGGAGATTCCTTGCTTGATGATGGGCCAGCAATCAGAGGACACGGTTGGAGGGGACACCACCTGCACTGCGTCCCTCTTTATGTACTTCTAACACGGGACAGGACATTATCTATTTGACCTATGGGACAGTGATTAGATAATGGAGAGGGGGAAGGGACCACTAGATTGACAGAGAATGGAATTGTTATGATCTGGGATGGCAATCAGAAGTCAGGGATGGGGAGGGACCACTAGACTACCAGGGCATGGAATTTGTATATTATGGGACGGCGATCAGAAGCGAGGGAGAGGGAGGGACCATTAGACTGCCAGAGAATGATATTTTTTATGTTACAGAGCTGATGATCACACACACTAGTGAGGGGGAGGGTCCTCTTTACTACAAGGGGCACAGTGTTGTGGGTGTAGAGGATGTTGCAGTACTTCTGGCAGCCCCTAGGGTTGAGAGAAATAACATCAGGTCTTGGTCAGTGATATTTTCTCCACGCAAGGGACCTCAGCAAAAGGCCCTTGCTTGGAGAAAATGGTTTGTGGATGGCACAACACAATTATGCAGGTCCACTCCCCATAATTTGAATTGAGGCCCTCTGATTCCTTCACTCTGGTGGAAGCACATTCTGACGATGCAAACTGGGCTTTTGTGAATAACACTATGGCACAAAACCCAGTTTGCACTGCACAAACAAGGTCTGTGCCGGGGCAAAGCTTTGTGCATCTAGCTCCAGAACACTTAATCAACAATTGGATTTAATCAATATTTCAAAATCCCAATTTTCTCCATGGTATGCAATACATGAGGTATGGTATGGCTATAGATTCTGTCTGGATCATAATAATGATTCCCAAAAAAGAAGTGCTTACATGTGATATAAGTTTGAGATCTTTCCCAGCAATGTACTTTATGTCAGATTTCCCCATATTCCAAAAGCCACTGACACCCCCTGCTTTTGTGCAGCTGGAGGTATAGAAAATGTGCATCATGTTGTCTTTCAGTGTAAGTGAGACAATAAGTTAAGGGCATCATGGATATACAGTATGTTATGTATGACTGCTTATACACAAGCCTCTATATTTTCTGGTTTAAGTGGTATACCTGATGATTCTCTGGGTTTCGTTTTCTTGGTGAATGATGTATTTATTATTAATCATTTGACAAATTATTTTGTATTATTAAAAGACGTAGGAAGTGTAAACCTTTCTTGCATCAGGGAAATGTTTCTCTGGAATAATTTTGTTTAAAGTAATGTCAGTCTCCTATGATTGTTTATATTTATTTTGGGAGTCGTTTTAAATGCCCATGAGCACGACTGCTGGTTAGGTTTGAGTTTACTGGGGCTCCTTCTTGTGTTTGAGAATTCCATCATTTGGATTACATGCAGTTGTCTGCATTAGCTAAAGCCACACCTTGGCGGGTCACCAGTTATAGTTTAACATATTGGTTTCCCATAAAGCTGTTTGCATTGTACGTTCTAGCTGGCTCTTCTCTTATAGGATAAGGTATTATTAATATTGTTCTGATTTATTTTTATGTATTTAGTTTTTGTTTACCGGGTAGGTGCACTAGCTAAGACATGACTATTTTCAGGCATGACCCAGGAGAGTACAACAAGGAAGACATGAGTGTATTACATCAATCAACAGTATATAACATCAAGACAGAGAAATAACAATAGCTTAACATAAGTAAACATATAACATTGGATCCTACTGTAGTTTACAAGATAGTGCAATAAGCTCAGCTAGAGCGTAACATAATATAATATGGTACCAGGACTTTCTATTATTTATGATAGACATAGCCCCCTATTTGATCTCAAGGTGTTTGTGTATTATGCTTATACAATAATTTTGGCTAACATAAATAGTCTTTGTTTATCTGCTCAGTTATTTCACTATATTAATGTCACAGATTCTGGAATATGTTGGATTCTAGGTGTATGTGGTATGAATGCTTATATTTACTGGAATTCGTGCATTATGTACATTTTAAAGCTGTAATGACATATTGCTGATCAACAAAGCTTTTGACTGACTATTCACCTTAATGAGCTAACAACTTTTGTCGCTTCCACTCACTAGCCACATGGCCAGAGCAGGCGACACAGGACCCATGAGGGTTTTCACCACTTCCAGAGGGCTCTTCCAGACTACTGCCAACCAGAGATAGCAGCCAGTACCCTTTGTGAAGCAGTAGAAAAAGCTGCTACCAAACACTTTACTCATCCTATCTACTGCTGCGTCTGCTGCAAGGTGGGACTACCTTGCCTCCTTAGGCTCACTCAGAGCTTTATGGGCTGTATTAAGCAATACAGACACAACAAATCCCCCCACACCCACCAGCTACCAGACTAAAGATACTGGGTCAAAAACATGAAGTAAAAAAAGATTTAGTTGCTCACATGCATCATGTTTTCAGTGCTAGAGCATATCCCTCATACAAACGCCCCTCTAGCCTGCACAAACAAACACTCAATTACTTTTCATGGCCTTAACATGCCACTTTCTCAAGAGTGAATAACAAAATGAGAAAGGTTCACTTTTAAAGGTGCACTCTCACAGCTGCACATCCTCAACATCACATGCTGACTTCTGGTTGGAGCGAGAACAAGATGGCTGCATGGTTCGCTCGCTCTCTCCTTCGGGCTAAAAATCTAAAAACACAGTTTTTCTAATCAATTCATTCTGAGGTTTTTTCTGTTTCTTTGTTGTGTTATTTTTCATTGGTATTCATGTTGCCCTAATGAATTTGTGTGCTTTTCAGAATGAAAACTTCATTTTTCCTGTCAGACTTGTTGATGGAAGCTAACCATGCCTCAAAACGGGCAGCCAATCTGCAGTCCAATAGACCCAGTTGTTATCACCCAAATGTTGAATAAAATTCTGTAAGAAGTTACAGGTGTTAAAGCAAATAGTGATTTGCTGCAAGATCAGATGGACCAGATGAATATCGGGTCTTTGATGCTGAGACAACCCTGGACTGATGGACCAGCAAGAGCATTCTAGAGATACTAAAATTCACATAACAGAAATAGCACTATTGTGGAACAAAATTTATGATTTGGAGTGTAGTAGTTACAGGAATAATATAAAATTACAGGGGTCCTGGAGGGAGCCAAGGACAAAAGCATGCTTGACTTTATTTCACAGCTCCTTTCAGGATTTTTGGATGTACTGGGGGAGTTACAAAAAAATGTTCACACAGGACTTGCACCCTCGCCAAAGACTGGGGAATGACTCAGACCCATTTTGATTAACTGTTTCAATATTCTGTCAAGGAGCTGCTTTTAGGAGGGCCAGGAGAAGGGTACATTGACTTGGCACAGCCACAGAATCTTTATGTCAAGAGTACTCAGTTTAGCTCAACAGGCACAGAGCAGCCTTCTCGGGTCTCACATGCCTTGCAGAAAGATGGCATCAAATACAGAATGACCTACCTGGCCAATTTCAAAACTGAGTGCAATGGGGTGTTTCATGGGTTTTTCAGATGTTCAAGAAACAGACTACTTTATTAAGAGATCCTGAGGATTAGATCCTGCTCCTCATTGGACACTGCTGCAGCCAATAATATCTTGCAGACAAAGACACTGGCATCTCAAATATATTCATTGGTATGTAGGGACATTTCCCATATTCCTAGCTTCTTCCACAAGTACTGCCCCATGAGCAATGGCATTATAAAAGGTCCGAGAGCAAGAAAGCTTTGGCTTCAAACCTGCAACCTCCCCTGCCTTGGAGACAGCAGCAGTGCAGTAGGAGTAGAGGTTTCAGAGCTTGATCAAGGGAAAGCTACTCCTGTGACACCATGCCAGCAGATTGGTCAACACTACATCACCTGCAAGAGAAACCCATTTCAGTTACCCCACTGAGACCACTGAAATATGCAGAGAATAAGACCATGACAGCATCCTGGCTGTAACACTTTCATCGCTTTATCTTTCTGAGATTTCCCACAGTGATCCCCAAAATTCTGGTGATACTGTAGCACTCCAGACACCCACATACTCTTCTTTAGTGTTTAGTAAGTACACTATTTATGTAAATGTAAGCACTGTACTTAATCACAGTGGAAGGAGGGCAGAGTTATTGAGAAATTTCTGGTAGGGGTAGTTTAGAAACATGCATTGCATAGATATTAATTTTTAATTTGAGTTGGGAGGCTCTGCCCCACACACCCTGTTTTCCCTCTGCAATGATGCTTGGAATGTTTTGTATGAGTGACTACTGATTTTTGTTTCAAGTTGGGGGGCTCCACCCCACCCCACCAACATTTGTGATCTGCAAAGATGTTTAGAATGTTTTGTACAGGTGACCATTGATTTCTGATTTGAGTTTGGGGTTTTTTCCTAAGATGAGTGGAATATGTTTGGAATGTTTTATTTTCGAGTCGATACATTTGCCACCATAAAGCATGCACATGTATTTTAAACAAAACTTGAAAAATATGTTTTCACAAGAACAACGTCTTTGTAGTTGTTTTAATTAACTGTACTGATTTAAAGGTTTTTGTCATGAGTGGCTTGAAATATACTCTTGCCACTGCCTTTACTTGTTCTATGGATGTGTTTGATTCAAATATGTGATGTCATGTTTTTGAACTGTATGTTACGACTTTGGATGTTCTGTAAACAAGACTAGTTTCTCATGGAACTACTTCCTGGAAATGATTAAACTTTTAAATAAAAAACAAAACAAAACAAAAAACCAGAGATACAGAAATAATATGATCTGCGCTCCGATATGATCCATGCTTGTAAACTGAAATGCTATACATGAGTACTAACATACTAAAATGCCAGCAGAATAGGCCTAACGGTCTTTCGCGTCTGCTCGTTTGGTCAGCCCCCACCCTGGGAGCTGACCTTGCTGCCCCCCTCACCTTCTCTGACTTCTCCCTTCCCAGTTCTGGATATTCTCACTGCATTGGATTTTGCTTCCAGAACCCTTCCCCTGTACCTGTCCCACCCCCTCTTGAACCCCTCCACCGTCTCTGCCTCCACCAGCCCCCTAGGCAGTGCATTCCATGGCTCCACCACCCTCTCAGTGAAGTAGCACCTCCTCCTTTCTCCCCTGAATCTTCCCCCCTCCAGCTTCCACTAATGCCCTCTAGTGGCCCCTTCCTCCTTCCTTCGAAGCACCCTGACTGTTCCTCCCCTATTTAACCCCTTCATGTATCTGAAGACCTCTATCATGTCCCCCCGGTCCCTTCTCTCTTTCAATGTGTACATATTTAGCTCTTCGAGCCTCTCCTCATAAGTCTTGTGCCCCAAGTCCCAAATCATTTTGGTTGCCCTCCTCTGGACCCTCTCCAGGAGTCTAATGTTCCTCTTTAAGTGTGGCCTCCAAAACTGCACGCAGTACTCGAGGTGCGGCCTCACCAGGCAGTTATACAGACGGAGTATCACTTCCCTCCTTCTGGA
Organism: Neoceratodus forsteri; assembly: GCA_016271365.2. NCBI lineage: Eukaryota > Metazoa > Chordata > Ceratodontiformes > Ceratodontidae > Neoceratodus > Neoceratodus forsteri. The sequence goes on along the minus strand of CM057459.1, from coordinate 184,365,285 downwards.
GGTGATCCCCCTAGCAATGCATCCCAGCATCCCATTGGCCTTGGATGCTGCCCTCCTACAAGTCTCTGAGTTGTTCATCTTGACATCCACCACCCCCAGGTCCCTGTCAGCCATCGAGACTTGTAGCATTGAGTATAGCTTTTTTATTTAAGTGGATGCATTTGGCACCATAAATCATATTTGCAGATGCAGATACAGAAGTAAATAGATATTTAGCTAAGATGTGTAGCACTCCAGACCCTCTTTACACTGCCAGGAGTGCAGGAGTGTAGACCTTTAAGTTGAACTACCGTATGTTTCCTAAAATGAAATGGTGGGCAAGGGGGTTCTGGAGTGCTACAGTATCTCCAAAGTTTCAATACAGGCTGGAATAAATTGGAAGAAAACTGTCAACGGGAAAAGTGCAGAAGAATCAGTTTAACAGCAGGTAAAGTCCTGTGCTCTGAGCCAAAGCTTCCATTTTGCGCAGGCTCCACAATCCCCCACATGAACTGTGTTTATGGATGCACGTTACTTATGTCTTATATACTGGGCACCCAGATGGAGTCAACAGATTAAAAAGGGACTGAAATATGAACTGCTGGATAACTCTGTCCTGGTTAACATATTATTGTTTGTTTTGTGTATAGATTTGAAAAATCCAATAAACATACTTTAAAAAAAAAAAACATTACCTATCAGGAATATCAAATTTAACTGCAAAAATGCTGCTTCATCCATTCAGCATAGGATTTCTACTTATCAGTGTAACTGTCACAAACCGTGGGTCTCTAAACCCACAAAACTTTCAACACCCAGACATATTCACAGGCTACCTAAGTCTTATACTCAGATTTCTAAATGTTTCCCTCCCACTGCCACTTACCTAACCTGGCCTCTACACTACCGTACACTGCTGTACTCACGTCGGGTACCAACTGCCTCTCTCTCATGGATTTGCTCTTTCAATTAAAGCTATTCTGTAGGCTTATTATCACCCCTTGCCTTGCTGTTTGGCCTTGGAGGAGAGTTTGAGAAACTGCCCATGCCTCAGGGGCAAAATTATGCCATTCCGACTACTTCTTAGTGCTATAAAAAGATGCTTCTGCTGCTACTCATCTGTGCTAGTAACGTTGAATTAAACCCTGGGCCCCCCCTCTCCATTCCTGCCCCAGCTGATCTACCTTTATTAAAAGGGTTATCATTTTTGCATTTTAATGCCTGCATCCTTCTGAAAAAGCTTGATGGTATCAAAACTTGGACCCTCCACTGCTCTCCTGATGTTCTTGTAATCTCTGAAACTTGGCTAAGACCAATCACCCTGGACTATGAGGTTAACATTCCTTCATACAACTTGTTTCACATTGATAGGAAATCCTGGGGAGGGGGAGTAGCCATCTATGTCCGGAACAACATTACTGCAACTATGGCAGACACAACTACAGTCCGTAAGGAGTTCAAGTGCCTCACACTAAGAATTCAACCAGCCAAATCAACCTCTATCTGCATTAATGGGTGCTATAGGCCCCCCTCAGCTGGCTTCTCTCTGCTCAAACAGCTAAGTGACATACTAGCTACCACCTCATCAGAAGTATCCATAATTGGTGACCTCAACCTTGACTGGCGCTCTCTCCAGTCTCTTTACCATTGAAAGAATTATTTGATACCCATGGACTTACCCAGATCATTAATGAAGCTACCTGCCCAAACACCAAAAACACCAAAAACCCAGAGCATAGCTCCTTTCTTGACCGAATCCTTGTAAGCAAGCCTCACCTTTTCTCCCACTCAGGTGTATTCTTTAATGACATCAGCGACCACTGTGCCATTGCATACATAAGGTCGGCACAACTCAAACCTCCTTCCTCTAAATACATCCATAAGAGATGTAAATGGAACTTCCTTCCAGATGCTTTTCTCTATGACCTCCAGTAAGCTAACTGGCAGAAATTTTACCTCGCATCTTCTGTGGAAGAGGAACATGAGGTACTTCATGTAATACTCACCAGAACCCTAGACCTCCATGCCCTAGTTACCAAAAGCAGAACCAAAAGAAAATTCTGTCCCTGGTTCATGGATAACCTAAAGACTGCCTTATGGCATAGGGATGCTCCTTGGAAAAGAGCTAGAAAGCCTAACTTGGCCACAGACCGGTCTGCTTTTCGAACCGCAAGGAATTTCTGCACGAAAATTATCAGAGCTGTGAAGTCTAGTTATTTCCACTCTGAGCCTAACGCATCCACTAACTCTGCTACTAAGTTTTGGAAACTTTTAAGGGAGGTAGAAGGCCATAACAGTGCTGGCGCATGCTTTCCCACAAAATTTTGACTGGTGGTACCCACACTACAGATAAAAATGAGATACTTGACCTCCTTAACAATCACTTTGCCACAGCAGGGATGGCTTTTGATACCTTCCCAGCAAATGCCATCAGGACACAGTTCCTTAGTCAGTCATCTGATTGCCATGATCTGGAATCTATTGACCCTTACCACTCTTTCTCCTTCTGTCCAGTCACCGTCAAACAGGTTGGAGATCTCCTTCTTCAACCTGATACTAAGAAAAGTGCAGGCACGGATATGATTGAGTCTTTCTTCCTAAAGTTGGCCTACTATATTTTGGCTCCCCCTATTACCCACCTTTTCAATGTGTCTCTCAATCAGGGCTCCCTCCTCAAGGTCTTGAAGGCGGCCCATGTCATCCCTCTATCCAAATCATGGGACCCCTGCGACCTAAATAATTACCACCCAATCTCCTTACTCCCAGCCTTGTCAAAACTATTGGAGAAGGTAGTAAATGAACAGCTCAGATATCATCTGGAAAGTTTTAATCTACTAAACTCAATTCAATCCAGTTTCCATCCCATGCATAGTACCTCCACTGCCCTTGCTAAGGTTATAAATGACTGGCAGTCCTCACTTGATAACAAACAATACATATGCACTTTGTTTCTGGACCTTAACAAGGCTTTCGACACAGTGGACCACAATTTATTCCTGGTGACCCTGAAGAAAGTTGGGGTGGACAACCTGGCCCTAAGTTGGTTCACAAACTATCTTGTGGACAGAGAGCAGCAGGTCAAGGCTGAAGGAGACCTATCACCAAAAAAATAATCCTTAGAGGTGTCCCCCAAGGAATCATACTTGGTCCACTTCTCTTTGCCATTTATGTTAATCAAATTGAGACTGGCCTGAAGTCATCTAATATTCATCTTTTCACTGATGATACAGTGCTATACATTGACAGATCAACTATGGATCAAGTTATTTAGGACCTCCAGAAAGATTTGACATCCTCCCCAAAAATCTACTCAACTTGAAACTCCTGCTCAATGCCAAAAACTAAGCCCATGATTTTTCTCTCCACTGGCCCCTCATCTCAAAAAAAAAAACAGATAAGGTTCCTCACATAAGCACCCTTTTGGGAGAAGCCCTGGAGTTCATGAAAAATTCAAATACCTGGGGGTCTGGATTGACTACAAATAGTCCTTCATTGATCACATTGATGAACTCACTAAGAAACCATGTCAAAGGCTTGGTATTTTCTTCAGGATCAAGCACTCACTAATCTAGGAGGCTAGAAAACTCCTAGTCCAAACTACCTTCTTGCCTCTCCTAGGCTATGCAGACTTCCTAAATGGCCATAGTACTAGCACAGCTCTCTCCAAGCTTGATACCCTGTACCACAGAGCCCTTAGGTTCATTTTGGATGCCCCTTATGGCACGCACCACTGCATCCTCTATTCTTCCATAGACTGGACCTCCCTTAGCTTCAGGAGGCAAAAGAATGCTATTCTATGGACATATAAGGCAGCCACTCATAAATTACTTCAGTACCTCACAAGCTGCCTAACTCCTTGTATCCTTAGTGCCTATTCTCTTGAAGTCTACCATCATATCTCTAGATATCCCTAAAGTTAAAACACGCTTCGGTAGAGCCTCAATAAGCTTCATTCTTCCTACGCTCTGGAATAAGATCCAGAAAACCGTAAGTCTCGCTACCCTTGTCACATTCTCCCTCTTCAAATCCTTGTTCCTGAGGACCTTCTCCGAGGTCTGTCATTGTTTCAAGTCAAGGTCTTAACATCACGATTTGTTACTGCCTTAAATTCTGGACTTAAACCTTAACTATTGCCTGAGGTGTCATTTGAGTCCTCACTTCTGTCGTTGTCCAAATCAAGGTCCCAACATCACGATCTGTCTTTGCTTCAAATATTGGACTTAAACCCCAACCATTGCCTGTGGCACCTGTCATGTTCTCCCTTCGAACAGTTCTTCCTTCCTAGGCCATCATGTCCAACCCTCTCCTATCTCGGCTGACCTTCCCTCCCTCCCTATACCCCCTCCCTTCCCATCCCACTTGCCAGGCCATGCCTACAGTACTTATCAAAGGACTCTTACATCTCAGTCTTTCGCATTTCAGTGCTAGAGGAAGTGCCACTCCTGCTCATTATGACTCCTCCAATGATGTTTAATGTATAAACTTTAGCTCATTACCTCACGTCCATATATCTGTATCCATGCAATTGTATTTAAATGGCACTACCTTCTGTTGAATCTATTGCTATGTTCTGGTGCAAGTATCTTGTCACATGCGATCAGTATATGTTATTATTATTACTATGTAATTGTTATGTACGTTCACTCAACCTGTGATGTCTTAACCCTGTTGGAAATTGTTTTGCCCCAGGTCCATCTTGTAAATGAACTTGTCTCAATGATATTCTGCCTGGCAAAATAAAGATTTTGATTGATTGATTGATTGAATATTCTCAAGGATTTATCAAAAAGTGCAATCCTTTGGTGTTTTTACTTTGCATCTTTGTTTATGCCAGTTCTATTAACTACTGTCGAACAAAAGTAAGCTTTGGACTGATGTAGTGTCAGTCTGGTTTACCTCTATGCAAGCAAAATGGGATTGAGGTTCTTCCATTTCTTTGGCATCCCATTTGCCTGAGTACTCATTGTCTAGCATTTAAAAGCTCAGGCAGTGGCAACTCACAGAAGTCCACCATATCATTACTAAATCAAGGAAGCAATTATACCACTTTAACAATCAATAAAAATGTACCTCCCTGCGCGGTGCCATTGTGCCCTTTGGTAGCCCGTGAACATAGCAAAGTACAAAATGGTGACGACAAAAATGGCAAACAAATATAGTGACTGGGGTTTCCCCCCCTCTCTGAGTTGTGCTTCCCCCAGAGTTGGTATATTTAGTAAGGGGGGGGGATGGAGCAAAGTGCCCCCACAAGGGGGGTGCGGGAGAGGCAAAGCCTCCTGAAGATAAAGAGATCGCTGTATATGTAGTCGTTGTATTCCATGTGACATTTTCAGTTGTCACCATTTTAGATTTGCAATTTTGATGTGGAACCATGACCTTCTGGCAAGGAGTCTGAGTTTTTCTACAGTTAATTAACAAGATTACCAGGTAGAAATGTGGGACCTAACATGGTTAACTGTTCATGGTAAACTGAGTGTAAAAAATTCTAGGAAGCACAAAACAGTTAACAAACAGGATGTGTCTCCATCCCACATGTTCCAACATACTTGAAACACAGGTCCATTTCTTCTGATTGTCCAGTTTCATAAGATTTCTGGACACAGCTGACAGTCATATGGCCTGTACTCAGGAAAGTCCTGTTATCTTATGAAACTGGTATTAGGATTGTATTCCCCATTTCTCTCTTTAGTACATCATTACACACGAAGGTTCTTCTCAGCATTTTCAAAACTATTTGTGTCAGGCCAGATGCACCTGGATGGTCCAACAAAGTGTATGGAGCTAGAGAAGTGTTAACTTTGTTGCCAATGCCCTATGCAGAATTTATACCAGAGAAAGTCTTTGCTTCCTTCTCAGGTACTCAGGGCAATTTGGAACAATTCTAAGTGGATTAAAAATGCTGTCACAGAACTGGCCTTTATAAGTGAAATACTAAGTTACTGCTTGTTCTTTATTTGCACCACTCTTTTGTTTTCTCTGCTAGTATTCCCTGGTTTTTTTTTAATTCTGTCCATTATTTTTAGAATGCAATCATTATGTGCCAGATGTATAGTATTCTCTTTTATATGAGGTTTCTTTTTATTTCATTTGTAACATTCCTTGCAGAGAAACTTTTTGAAATTTTAGTAGAGTTTAGATTTTTCACACTGAATTTCTTTGTATACACTTACAGTGTCTGACTTTGTGATTTGTTTCTTAACAGATCCCTCCTGTTCTTCCAGGTAAAATGTAAGGCATCAAAATGGAAGTCTTGGGACATGAGCAAGCAAAAGCATGTCTTTATGATTAAACCTTTCCTACTGTCCCACTTTCTGTACCTCAGCTATATTTATCTACTGTCAGTTAGAAACATGGAAACATAGATTTGATGGCAGATAAGGAGAGCTTGGCCCACCTAGTCTGCCTATTTCCTGCCTATTGGATAAGCTGCGATCCTAGAACAGCCTACTTCTTCCTACCCCCCACCAGAATTGCCTTATGTCTGTCCCATGCATTCTTCAACTCCCCACTGTTTTTGACCCCACATCCTCCTCAGGAAGGTCATTCCATGCATCCACCACCCTCTCTGTGAAGAAATACTTCCTCACATTGCTCCTGAACTGCCCTCATCTTCAAATTGTGTCCCCTTGTTCTTGTACATCTTTTTTTGAAAGATGCTACCTCTTGGACTTTGTTGATTCCTTGAGGGTTTCTATCATGTCCTCCATCTCCTCCTTTCCTCAAGGGTATACATATTAAGCTCCTTTAGTCTCTCTTCGTATGATTTCTGTTGCAGACCCTGTATCATTTTAGTTACCCTCCTCTGGACTGCCCCCATCCTGTCTATGTCTTTGTGGAGATGGGGTCCCCAGAACTGCATGCAGTACTCCAGATGGGGTCTCACCAACTGTCTGTATAGAGGGATAACAAATTCCTGTTTTCTACTTGTGATGTCTCTTCCTATGCATCTCAATATCTCCCAGCCCTCCTTACTGCCTTCACACATTGCTTGCTTACCTTGAGGTCATCTGATATGACTACCCCAGGTTCCTTTTAATTTTTGTTGATGTTAATACCCTCCTATGTAGTCTTCCCCTGGATTTTTGTTTCCCAGGTGCATTATAGGCCCCCACCATCTTCCTCTTCCCCCACCAGCCAGGCACACCACTTCCCGCTCCCCTTCCCTTCACCCCTTATTACCACTACACCTGAATTTAATGTATAGTCTGATTAGAATGTATCCTTAGACTGTGTGTATACTGAATATTCTATGTAGTATCCTAGAGTGTGTGTATATTGAATATTTTTTATGTATCTGTGTAAACTGAACCTTGACCTTACCGGGTCCATCTTGCAAATGAGCTGTGCTCAACGATGTTCGCCTGGATAAATAAAGATTTGATTGATTGATTGATTACTTTGCACTTATTTGTATTGACTCTAGGCTGCCATACGTTTGACCATTCCTCCAACCTTGCCAAGTTCCTTCTCATCTTTTCCAGTCCCCATTGTGTATCAACCCTGTTGCAGATCTTTGTGTCATCTGCAAAGAGGCATACAGTACTTTTCCTTCCAGTCCCTCTGCAATGTCACTTATAAAGACATTAAAAAGGACCAGACCCAGTACTGAACCCTGTGGTACCCCGCTAGTAACCCCCCTTTCTTCAGAGTGGACTCCATTTACTATTACCCTCTGTATCCTTTTGTCCAGCCAATTTTTTTTAGGTATGATACGAGTTCAGGGGACAAGCCCAGGCTAGCTAATTTGTTTATTAATCTTTTGTGTGGGACTGTGTCAAATGCTTTGCTAAAGTCTAGGTAGGCCATGTCCACAGCCTCTCTGTTGTCTGAGTTATGATAGAAGTCATTCTACTTAACATTTTTCCAGGCACTTTAGGGAAGTACACTGAACCCTGTAAACAGGGCCATTACCTTTCCCCTTCTGAAATATGGGGGTTTGGGTATGATAAACCTTATTGTATTTTATTTTGTACATTTTCTTTCATAATTTGCACCATGTTTTGATTGGGCAACAGAAAGTGTGGGCACCATGGTTACTGTTATTTTTTTCAGCAAAAGAAAGACACTCTCTGAAGTGTACCAGGGTGTATTCCTGGGAATGACTAGGATCTTTAACTAAGGTGAGTCAAAAGAGTAAATCTTGAAACATTTTGGTATCTCACCTTCTGTCTTAGAATATGAAAACCTGTTACCAAGGCATTCTGGGGGTGTCAGTCCTCAGTCCATCCAGTATTCAAGTGGCTGCAGGGAACAATGCACAAAATATAATCAAACTGACTGACAGTAGACTGCAACATAAAAAGTAGGGTGCCTTATGGCTTTGTAGTCGTGATCATCTCAGGGTTACAAATGTGCAGAAACATACAGCTCCACAAGACAGATCTTGACCATGAGAAGGCTATTGTCAACAGTTGGAGATGATGGGACATTTACTTTTCAATTGCTCTTTTATTCAGGATTTTTGGATTCTTGTTGCAAGAGAATGGAAGGAACTTGTGTTTCAGACCCTTTCATATCAAATCTTGGTCCAAGGTCATTTCATGGTGGGATGGGAAAAATGGTACCCAAGCACCCTGTGTTTAGTTTGTGCTTGTTTTACATGGAATATTTAGAATAACTGGTGTCAGTTTACATTACAACAAAAGAATAATACTCTGGACACTTTTCTTTCTAAAGTACTGTTTGAGATCGGATCTGTTCACCAGTATGCATATGGACATTTACCAAGGAACAAGTTTCATATTTTCTGAAATGTGCGACACAGAATTGTAACAGGAACTGAGAGAGTAGAGATTGGGTGATCATTTCTTTCCCATATGGACATTTTTTTTATTTTCCTTTTCTTTATGTTATTTTCACTTTGATAATCCTGTATTGTTGAATTTATGATTTCATTTGTATTCAACTCTTTTCATTTTATTTTCTATTATTCATTTGTATAGCACAGTTTCAACCATTGTTGCTGTTACTGTGTATAGTATGTTTTTGTTTTGTATTATTTTCCTGTGTCTCATAATAAAAAAAATCCTGTATTCTTCACACCATATCCATATCCAATAAGCAGGATATATTCAGGAACCACCTTGATTGGGGAGATGTGCAGGAAGATTCTGATGCTTCTTCAGTCATGTCATCTCAGACTGATCACACCTCTGAAATGGAGGATGCCTCAACAGATAAAAACAAATCCTCAAATGAGGTGAGAACGCACTCAGAGGTTCAGTGAACCCAGAACTTTTAATAAAAATTATGAAAATGACTGGCAAGTACAAAAATTAGTTAAAAGAGATGTAAATATTTTATTGAATAAATCTGAAATGTACAGAAAAACATAAGCATAGGTTTCACATCATGAGATAATTCGGAGAGAAAAAAATTCTCATTAAGCTATATTACACTGAAAATGGACTATGTACAAATCCTCATAGCTATACTGGAGGAAAATTGCTATGTACTGTATCTTTGTGTCAAACTAGGGTTCTGATAAATTCAGTCACCAAGTATTGTAAGTATGACTCTTGTTTACAGACCTTAACTAATTTCCAGACATCCAACAGAGATGCCCAGGACAAGTGTCCTGCATTCAGCTATGTGCACACATATAGTGGTTCAGAATGCTTTTAAGTTCAGTGCAAACATAGTGATACAAATCACAGATAGCACATATATGCCAAACTATGCCAGTACTAAATACATACATACAGATTATCCCCAAAGAACTGTGCTATGGCAGAAGTTTGGGATAGGTTACCATGGTGCATCACCTACTTGGGCTTCCAAAGGGGACATGCCTGTGGCTGTCATTTTTCGATCTTTTTTTCTTCAAAGTTCTGATTTCAGCGATTCTTTGAGTGCAATCTCACCTCATTTGTGGATTTTTCACTACTGTTTGGACATGCTAGTCCTGAGTACCCACCACCCCAGTTCCCATTTGTGCTTGTTTGCACTTTTTGGATTTTGTGCCACAACAGATACCCAGTCTTTTAAAAGAGAAATGCAGGCCCAGAATGGGGGTCTGGAAATAAGTGATGAATGCTCTATCTTTTTGTATCATTTGTCTCTTCATTTATGTGTATTTGGGATCAGACCACAATCTAAACCTTGCAACACTCAAGGGGCCCTGTGCATGAATAGGCCCTGTATGTGCAGTAGGGGTGCATACCAGGCTGCACAAGTGCATGCCCCATAGCCACCTCCCACAGGATGTGGAAGACCAGTATACATGTCCCCCTGGGCAGGTCCAGGAGCTCCATACATGGCTGTATATCTACACAAGGTGCAGTGCCAGCCAGGGGGATGAACATGGACCAGAGTGGTGGCTTCCAGTTGGAAATCCTGACCAGAACCCAGCAGGAGCAGAGGATCATGCAACTTGGCAGCCTGTGTATGGGTTGTCATGTTCCCAATGGGAATGTAAAATAATATATTGCTGTCAAGGTGAGCACCCCACTGGTTGCCACCACCCCCTAGCCCTCCATTGCATGGAGGGACACTGGGGCACCTCATTGCAGGGTACCAGGGTGCTGTCATAGCTCAAGTTAGGGTGTCACACAGCCATTGTGGCAGCTCTCAGGTAGGCATAATGGTAAGCTCCCCCGACACTGACTTGGTGGAGCACAAATGACATCATGCATGCAACACTCTGCTGGGTTTCCATGGGCATGCCCACTCCCAGCACTGTCCAATCCATATAGTTGCATGGTATCCCCCACACATGGTCCTGGGCAGGGGTGTGGAGTGGGCATGTGCCATTAGTGCATCTGCAGGTGTTCATTGGACACCTGGGATGCACCTATCCTGGTTCTATGCACCATTTAAAAGATGTATAGGACCAGGATACCCTTAGTGCCCAGGGTCCAATGTGAGAAGTATTAAAAGTCCTAGACGTAGCTAACAATTTTCTATTTTGCAAAATTCAGGTTATGATAGCATATTCCAACAGGAAAAGATACTTCGATGAATTTTGACATCACCAGAGAAAATGATGCTGGATTGGTGTCCTACATTTTGGTCAATAAGGGATGATTTGTTTTCTGGGGTAGGTATATTTTTCAATAACTCCAAAATTGAAGTTTTGAAATTGGCAGGGAGGTAGAGTATTATTACTGGCTATGAAGTAGAAAGGTTTAAATCTAAGGTTAATTAACATGAACATACAAAAATGCCAGCAGATTAGGCCTGGAGGTCTATTGTGGCTGCTCAAAATGTAGCTCACAGTTTGATAACTGCAGCTGCCCCTTCCCTCTCTCTTCCATCCCTCCCCTGATTCCCATTCATTGTTCAACTGATCTCCACCCTCCCTACCTGTACCCTGTCCATGTATCTATCCCATCTCTTCTTAAAACCTCCCACTGAAACTCTTCATACCAACTCCTCAGCTCGTTTCAAGGCACCATGAAGTAATGTTTTCTCAGAACTCTTCAATACATCCCCCAACCAGTTTTAGGCTATGATCCCTGTCATGAACCCATTCCTGAGAGTCAGGTCCACTGAGCTCACAGGGCCCACCCCTAAGTGCAATCCATGACAGGTAGGGGAAAAATAGGGATACTGTCCACATGTCCACCTAGAATGCTCACTAAGTTCACAACTGAACACCTGCCATGAGGTCCCAGGGCATCGCTCTATACTCTGGATCAGAGTACAATACCAGTCTTGAGTCTTGTAGCCAAATGAGAACCCCTTCTTGGTTGTTACACAAAGGGGGAAGACCCTGGTGTTGTAATCTCTTTGGGGGTAGCCTTGTAACCCTGATTTGGTCTTCTCCCATGGGCATGCAATAACTGGGTTCCAATCCCTACAGACTCTTTCTTGAGACTTTTGTATTCTCCCTATCTTTTTCTGGATTTCCCTGTTACTGACCCTTGTTTGATGGGTAGTTTATGATGGCACTCCTTTGTAATAGTTTAGTCACAGATCATTACTGATCTTCCCACAATCGCACACACAAGATAACAATCTCACTCAGGCAGGTTTCTTAAAAACAAATGCTTTTACTAAATAATTATCATACATTTACAACTAAAAGATTTTATCAATTTGATCACAGAGTAACACAATAAAAGTGGAAAAACATACATGAAAAATGTACTATAACTGTTATCTAAAGTTCTACTTTAATGTTCGTAGTGAATTGAAAGTTCAGAAGAATAAATAAAGTCTGAAGAATCCTTTCCTTCTCTTGCAGTCACTGGACTTAAGTGTCTGTTGACAGTTGGTCTTGTCTTGTCAGAAGAGTGTCCAGAATGAAATGCTCCAGGAAAATGAGAGTTTGCTCTGTGTCAGAGCTGCTTAAATAGGCTGGGTCCAGCCTGAAAAAACTCTGTCTGATCCCAAGGGTGGCCTTCTCTTTTAGGCCAGTAGGGTCACTCTTGCACTTCCCCACAACCCAATTTTCTGTTTGCCTTTGATGCCCTACTGCCTTACTGGTAAGATGATTTACACCAGCTTGTCAAGAATGGCTAGTTCCCAAAACAGGTTTCCCAAGGATCCTGCCTTTCAAGTGCAAAGGTGTACAACAGGTGACAGTTTTCTGGCACATCCTTGTTAAGCAGCCCTTGAAGTAAGTTGGCTTGCTGCCCAGCAAACTTTCTCCTCAGGTTAGAGGAAGGTCAAACATTTTAAAAATCCAGTCTCTCTATGTGATCTGTCATCTAGTTTCCTAGTGACATTTTAAACATACAGAAAATATAACAGAATATTACACAATATATCTGTACATTTGACTGGCAGTGGCATAGCTCACAACATCCCTCCCTCCTAGACTGAATTTGTGGGAACACGCCCCCTACTGCATGGTAAGGTTTTCACAAATTCAGTTACTGTTCTAAATGGTGAGTTAGGCCATCTGCATTAGCATTGGCTGACCCTGCTCTGTGCATAATGGTCATGTCATATGACTGGAGGGCAATACTCCACCTTAAAAGACAACCATTTCTTTTAACCATCTGATTTAGCCACACCAGGGGGTATGTGATTAGTCTGTACCTCAAAACATCTCCTGTAGAGGTATGACTCTAATTTCTACAACTCCAGTTGTAGACTGACCCCTTCTAGCCCCAGCTCTGTGGTGACCTTCCCCTGCTGCTGTTGCTCTGGGTTCCCTCTGTTTCAAGTTTCAAGTTTAAAGTTTATTATTAATAAAAAGATGTATAAAAAAACATGCATTTTATCACATCACATCAAAAATACATATAAAATGATCATTTGAATACAATACAAATTATATAAAAATTTATATAAAAACTATACACAAAATCACTTTTTCATCTTATTTGCAAAATTTGCCATCACATACATTGTTTTAACATTTTCCAAGCCAAGTAAACCCATTACACAATTATCTTTACATTCCATTTTTTCCACCAAAAGCAGCGGTGCAATCCATTTTTCTCTTTCCTTCTTCAAATCATCACATTCTAATAATTTATGTTGTAAACGTTCTGTGTTTCCATTATTACTGTTAAATTTCTTTTTATTTCCAAACTAACCCCACCATTTATTGTAATGGAGATTTACAATTCCTAAACTTTCAAGCCTCAGATTGCAAAGGTTACTCCTGTGCTTCTTATCTTCACACTTGATCAAATATGCCTCTATATTACCATTCATTTTTATCTTAGAAAAAAGCCCATACCTATCTAACTCATGCACTCTTGCAAAATCAAGTTGGGTTGACATATCAATAGATATTTGAATGGCTGCTTTTGCAAATAGATTTGGCTCCAACAAGGCTTTATCTGACCATATATCCTCCAAGCCAGAATTCCTTTACAAACAATTTAGACTTTGGAACCACCCACTCATACAAGAACCATCCCATGTTCTTACCAAATAATCAGCCCAGCATTACTTTGGAAGCCTCTTCATAGGCATCTTTACCATCTTTTCCCAATATTTCATGGTTCTTATTTTAATTTTAACATTTGAAGAAGGAATACCTGCTTCCAATCTCATAAAAGCAGCTGGACAATCCCACGGGAGCTCAAGAGTAATTCTTAGAAAAGCATTCTGAATTGGTTCTGTCTTTGAATCTCCAGCTAGAAGACCCCAGATTTCACAGCCATATAACGTCTGGGAAATCATCTTTGCTTCAAAGGCCCTTCTAAGAGCCACAAAGGAGTTATTCGCAAACTTATTTGCAAACGCACTTACAGCAGACATTGTACTATACGATTTGCTTTTTATCTCGCACAGATGTTTATTCTACCTCAAGTTCTTTTCAAATGTAATTCCCAAATATCTAAAGGATTTCACTTCTTCTATCCTTTTATGATTAATTTCCCAGAAACTTTTCACAGATTTTTTACCAAATTATATAATCTTTGTTTTTTCTATATTCATCTCCAATTTCAGTTTAGAGAGTGATTCCATCAAGCTTAACATTGCTCTCTTTAAACTGAGAGGTGTTTGTGAGATAACTACAGCATCATCTGCATATAATAATATTTGAATTTTTTCTTTGTTTATTGATGGGGCAAATGTATCAATTTTGGCCATATCTCTAATCATCAATTCAGTATATGAATTAAATAATAAGGGGGCTAATAAACAACCTTGCTTCACTCCCTTCTCCACCTTTATTTCTCTCGTAAGTGCAGCATCTCTAGAATATTAAACCACAGCCATGGCATTACAGTGTAACCTTTGTAATACCTGAAATAGATGATCATCTATATTTAGCATTGCCAAAATCTCCCACAGTTTTTTTCTGTCTACAGAATCAAAAGCAGCCCATATATCAACAAAGCACACATATAATGTATGTCTCATCTTACATATAATTCCAACATGTAATTCAATAGAAAAAAACAAATCTAAAGTATTACAATTTTTCTTAAAACCAAATTGGACCTTAGAGATCAATTTGTTTTCCTCCACTCAAAGTGATAGCCTTTGCAATAATAAACGCGTAAAGATTTTTTGAGAAATTGGCAATAGAGTTTCTTATAACATGTAGGATCATATTTAGAACCTTTCTTAAATAAAGGAATAATTACTCCTTTATTCCAGTCTGATGGTAAAACAAGAGAATGGAGAATTGCTGCAAACAAATGTATCAAAATTTCTACCCAATAATTAATATTATATAAAAAGACTTCCACTGGGATGACATCAAATCCAGGAGCTTTATTTCTTTTTTGTGCTTTTATTGCCTCTCTTACTTCCGCATGGGAAAATGTGAGTGGATCCTTGACCGATATTCCCTCACCTAAACTACTAACGAATTAATCTTTATGATTATTGGCATAGATTTTGCTAAAATAATTCACCCATTGTTCTTCTGAAATCATCCCTAATAGGTGTTATGGAATATTACTCTCACAGCAACCAAAGACTACTAAAGACCAAAATGTTTGATTATCTTTTTTTAAAATTGACTCTTGTAATTCACCCCATAGTAATAAGTTATAGGATCTCTTTTTCTACATATCATAGATCTATATTCTATTTTCAAATTTTTAAAAGTCTTTAGCACAAAGAGAAGGATTTCTTAATCATTTACAGCAGAAACAGCTTCTCCGTGAGACCAAGGTGCTCGAGTCCACACCGAAATCTCCAACAAACAAGACTCAGCACTCAATAGTTGGCGTACAAAACGAGCATAATTTAATGAAACAGAACGCCATTCAGAGCCAAACAGCTACAAGATGCACAGCAAGGCAAACTCCCAACCGGTTTCTTGCTAACTGCACGTCATCAGGGGGTGGTGTCTTGTGAAGCAACAACATATATATAGGGAGTATATTTAAAGGAACATTTACATAAAAAAATTCCTCTCAAAAAGACAGACAAAAAATGTATATTCATTATACTTCAGGTATTTAAAATGCTGATATGCAATCCCCATATTAGTTCATACCATAAACATACACTGACTTTTTTATGGAAGAAAAGGGAACAATACCTCATAAGTATAATAAAAAATCAGCTAAAAAAGCTGAAAACTCCCTAACTAAATACACAATAACTATAATAATAATAAAAACAGCAAGGCTAATATAAACTAAAGATGTTATAATCTCTATTCAGAACTCAGAACTGATGTGGACTACATAAAGAAAAAGGGTTATACAGTACGAGACAGGAAATCTGCTCCCAACCATCGGGACACACCGACATGTTCCATGTCCAGGCTTTTATAACCATTGACAAGTTATCTGAAAAAAATCAATAAACATAATAATGTTAGAAATGAACCTCAAAATACCAATATGTCTATAACACTAGGAAAAAAGAAAATAAAAGATGAATTATAGATAAGAAAAGAAAAGAAAAAGGAAGAGGAGGGGAAAAAGAAAGAAAAGGAAGGGGGGAGGGGGGAACAGAAAGAAAAGGAAACATAATTATCTGGACTTAAGGCAACTTAACAATTCAATCTTATCATTCAGTCCCGGGGCCATAAGGGCCCCTAATGTATAAATCCAAAAGGATTCTCTATATTTCAGTTTTGCATCCAAATCTCCTTCCCGAGGACCAAGTTTCACAATTTCTATGCCACAAAATCTAAAATTATGTTGCAGCTGTGTCTTGCTACTTTTTTCACAATGGACAGCAAGTGCACTTCTAGCATCATTATTTATAATAGATCTTAGATGTTCACCAACCCGCACCTTCACTGGTCGTGTAGTTTTACCTACATAAAAAGCACCACATTGGCATGTAGCTAAATAAACTACATTCACTGCACTGCAGGTGATAAAATCCTTAATTTCATAAATTTTAACACAATTACAACTAGTAAAAGTGTTACATTTGAGTATTGATCTACAAAATTTACAATTACCACTACTGTACATCCCAAAAGGCAAAGAAGAACAACTTCTGTCACCACCTACACCAGAAAGACCAGTATAACTATGCACTAATCTGTCACGTAAATTGTGACCTCTCTTATAGACTATTCTAGGTCTATAACGGGTAACTTCCAACAACCGTGGATCCCCTAACAACACATTCCAATTGTTCTGAATAATGTTTTCAATAGCTTTAGAGTGTCTAGTATAGGTGGTAACAAAACTAGCTCTCTGTTCTTTTGGTATTTTTGTTTTTGGTTTCAGCAGGTCTATTCTCTCCACACAAGCTGCTTCCTTAAAGGCATCTTGTACTGTATGATATGCACCTCTTTCTAAAACCTGTCACACAAGTCTGAACCATAAGTAATAAAATCCACATCTTTACTACAGTTACGCCTGACCCTTAACATTTGGGCCTTAGGTATATTGGACACCAAATGGTGTGGGTGGCAACTGGACGCATGTAACAGGGAATTACTGTCAGTCTCTTTACGAAATAATCTAGTGCTAAGGCTGCCATCTTCTTCCTTAAAAACACTCACATCTAAAAAAGAGACTGACAAGAGATCCTGTTGTAATGTGAATCTCAAATTCACATTACTTGTCTCTAAATAGGTAACAAACTGCCAAAGCCCTAAGCTTACCACTTTTTTAATTTTATTTCTTAAATACAAGCAATCATGACCAAACCAGGGTTGAGAACCACTAATATTAGTTTTTATCCTATTTCTTTTTTTCGAACTCACCATTTGAAATAACTGCTGCATATAAAATTCAAAATATTCAATTTGTTCTATATGCCCAATAACAATCATTCTATCCATTGGATGCTCTATCAAATTTTGATCATGGATTAACTTATCAATGTACTCTTTAGTACATTCATTCCATTTAATTTTTTCCCCATATTTAATACATAAAATAGCATTTGCTCCCTTCTCCTCCATATGATTTCTTAATTTTTACATAATATTTAATATGATGGAGCAAAACACAGGAAAGTGATCACTCTCTCCTGTCTTAATGATCCTAAAGTGTTTAACTCTAGCATATGTTAATGCTTCAACAATTCCTAAATCTAAAACACTACCCCCTTTAATTGCTGGAAAAGTTATCTCCCCTATAAAATCACCTCTTGTTCTACCATTTAGGATCCTTAAATTAAATTTATCCAAGAATGGGAATAATACCCTAGCTATTGGGTTCAATATCCAATCTTTTGAGTGGCGCACCGGAATATTTAAACAGTAGTCTATTCCCCATTCAGAAGTCATATTTTCAATACCTTTACCTATATGTACATTGAAATCTCCAAATAGATAAAATACTACCCCAGGAACCTAGATTTCAGGGATTCAATATCTTGACCTATACACTTAAGAATACCTATCAACTCTTTAGCTCTAATTGTGGGAGGTATATATATATATATACAGATAGATAGATATATTAAAAAATGCCATACATTCTCTCTGTCCCATAATAACAATGTACATATAGAACTCATTATACAAACTAACTTCAGGATTCATGAACTCAAGGGAAACACTAATGCAGATAGCCAAACCACCTTTGGCTCTACCATATTTTTAAGTTTTATAAGCTGGAGAAAACCAAGTTGACCACCCTCCAATTTTTTCTCTACACTTTACATGTATTACCTCAGTCTGTAAACCATCTTCACTAACTGTGAAATATGATGCTTGTTGTCCTAACTTGACTATGTAAATACTTTTTCTTGTAATCTAAAATGTTTGTAATTTTGGGTCTCGGCCTCCAGGTCGCATCTGGAATCGAGCATGTTGCTCAGTATGCCAACCTGGTAAAACTTGTAAATAAATAAGTTGTATAACCGTTCAGCCATTTTTCCTCCAATTTACCCATCCATGTTTCTTGGAAAAGCAATATTGGAAATTCAGAAATCCAGTCTAAACAAACTTTATCCTCAATTTTCTTTTTCAAACCAGCAACATTCCAGGAAATTAATTCTACACCACTATTACTGTTCTTCTATCAATTTATGGATTCTATAGTTAACACATCACTATCATTAACATTCATCCCTAGGATGTAGGGCCTATAGTCAATGTCCACAGACAGGGACCTACCATTTTCACTGTCACTGTTAAAACTTTCATCAGATTCCAAAACCACTGAAGAGTTAATACGAACCCCAAGTTGTTTCCTGCCCCTTCTCATTGCACCCTCTATTATCTCCCCTTTTAATACATGAGTTGTCTCAATTGGTTTCATAAATGCTGTTATTCTAGGTTGTTTAGCAGTGACACTATCTTTCTTATTAATCTCTACCCTTACTACATGTCTACCTTTTAATTCATCTGAATCATCCATAACTGTTATAACCGTAGAATTAAGTAATATCTCCAGATCACAAAACTTAACTTTTTTCTTCAAAATTTCCCTTCGTTTATCTGCGTTCTTAAAGCAACACATATCCAACCTTTTTGAGGTCTAATTTGGTACCTATAGACCGATCTAATACCTTGCCAATTGATTTTGTTATCATAGACTCCTTTAATAAGGTTGTACGCTGCTAATTTAGCCATGTAAGCATTTTCATATTTTTGTTTTGGAACTCCTTTAATAAAAATTGTAGGCAGCAATTCTCCAGCTAAAATTAACCTTTCCTTCTCTGCCTCATTTAGATTGGATGAGCCCCTTGTATCTTTATGAGCTTTATTATCTTTCCTGTTATCCTTATTATGGTTTACCTTGTTTATGGGCTGCTGTTTTATTAATCCTTCTTGCTTCTATCTCAACTCTATTTAATGTTATGTGCCTCCTTTTATTCCCCTTTTTCCTTTGGGGTATCTGCAAACCTCCTTTATCTTGTACGGGTTCCATAGTATTTATAATTGCTCTATTTTGGCCTAATTCTCTTTTCCTCTGTTCGAATTCCCAAATTAACATATCTATTTCCTTTCTTCCTCTATTGCCAATTTCCTCAGTAATCATCTGAATGGATTTTGTTTTATATTTATTTGCCCCATCACTCACTTTTGCAGGCTTTTTCTGTTTGTGTGCTTACACTTTTATAGCTGTAACATCACTTGAGGCCTTATCCCCATCTAACATGTAACAACTTTGAAGATCTTTTTAAGCCATGTCCACCATCCTTGTACCATCAGCATTTCTTTCCAGTTCATTATGATCCAAACCATCCACTACCTGTCCTTCCTTAGTTTGTGAACAAATGGGAACATGTAAATTAATAAATGAATGTAAAAGTATAATTAATTCTAATAATTGAGCATTACCAAACACAATCTCTTTCTTAATTTCTTCTAAATTAGATGTTATAAACGTTCCGCATTTTTCTACTTTACAAATGTTCAAGGATTCAATACCTTCAACCCCTAAATCACAAGAAGATAAAGCACCAGTAGATTCTGGAGTATTTACTATCTGGTCTTGTTTTACCTTTGGGGGTTATATAAGGCATTAAAAAGGACTCAGATCTTTGTAGAAATTATTCATTATTACTATAGTGTTGACTAACCGGTAAATTGATCTGATTTACATACTTAGCAGCCCCAGAAACTGGTTTAGGGTCAGTTTCTTGTGTCAAATCTAAACTCAGTATATCCTTGATTTGGGTTGGTAACACCCTTTGTCAAGTTGTTACCATCCATCAGATCCTCACTGATGGCCCCATCAGCTAGAACCTTATTATAGGACCTTGAGCAGGGGGAAAATGTTGATTTTTTGTGAGACCTTTTTTCTGATTGTTTATCAGGAGATTTTGAATCAGATATACATAAATCAAGACCAGTCATATCTATTATGTTCCTTGACTCTCTTTCTACAGTTTGACATTGAGAATTATCCTCCAACCTTCTAATTTCCTTTAGCAATGGATGAGTTTTCTCCAATATTGTCTCATTTGATTTAACAGGGGATAATGTCAAACTTGGATTAAACACTTTAATGACTTTTTTATTTCCTCTTAGCTCAATTTGATTACAATTAGAGTGCAAGTACTGTGCTATTTTTTGCTTCGAGAGGGGCCTAACTGGTTTAACACCACCATTTTTTCCTTTACCCTTCACCGTCTTGCAGCAGTACGTTCTTAACTTTTTAGATTGCATTATCACTTCTATTGCACAAAGAAGAGAAAAGGAGAAGAAGAAAAAAAAAAAGACCCAGACAATTTATCCAATATATGGTGCTAGTGTCGTCAGCAACTGCTGTCTTCCTCTTCTCCTATATGTATATATATTTTCTTCTTATTTCTGCATGGACAGAAGAACACCTCTTTATCACCTTCTCAATAATTAGACTCTTTAAAAGGATTTCAAAGTGAGGCCACAAGCAAACCACTCTGAAAAGATTAACAGAGCATTTTAAGCACACTAATTCCTGACAAAAGCCAACACCAGTTCAAACTCTATGTGATAAAAACAAACCTAAACAAACATAAAAAAGGTTGTTCAAAAATATCAACACTTATTATATAATACTCAGCCATTAGAAAAGCAATAGTTACCAATTAGATAACGAGTTTATATTAGACAAAAAAGCACATCAGACAGGGAGAAATCCACGCAGATAACTGGGCTATATTCCAAAAAGGTTTCTTCTGCAATATAAAAATAGGAGATTTTGAATTAAAGGTGAAAATATTCCACCTGTGATTCAAAAATCACAATTAACAAATAACCAGAGCATATTATTCCAAAAACAACAACGAAATATACCTTTTGTATAGACAAATATGCACAAAGGAGAATCTTAGAGCACGGGGTGCATGGGGCACAGCAAACACATCTTCACCTCAGCAGGATCTAAATAAGACTGATGCCTTCAGTTATACACATTTACCTTTTATACACCCTACACACATGAATCAATTACGCTGAGGGCAATGTATGGCACGTAAAAAACAAGAACAAAAAACAAAGAGTTTAAAATAAAAATATAAAATACAATTCAAATATAAATACCAAAGCCACCTAATTCCAATATTCAACTGTATAGACAAGGATGAACGATTAAATATGTGGAACACCACAAATAAGCCAGATACAGGCGGCTCTATGTGGCAGAATATCCAGCAAATAACCCCCCCCACACATCTACTAAAATGAATAAAAGAGTAGACTAATATTAAGAATTTTTAAAAGACAATTATAACTTTCAAATAAATAAATATAGCACAATTCACAGCAGCCAAAAGTTCCAGCAACCCATCAGCTCACAGAACCAATGATTATCACAGGTAGACTGTCTCACGGTTACAAAGACTCATTATTTATACTGATTATGAAACTGGAGTGCCAAGCTAAATGTTAAAAATGATTAAAAATACCGGATAAGCAAACTGGGGCTGTTAAAACTGTGTACTGAGAATTGCAAGTTCAGTTCATGGGCCAGAATACCACCTCCTAATCCTTGAAACAAAGAGCACACGCCATATTCACTAGTTCTTGCTTTTCAGCTGCATTCAGCACAGTAGTTCAGTAGCTCTCAGTTTTCTTCAGTTTTCTTCAAGCAGGGTATGAAACGAGATGTGCAGATGGAGGGAGACAATCGCACAGTAACTAAACGTGAGCTGCCACCGGCAGCGGGGTTACCATTTGCCGGCTTTAACTTCCAAGATCTGTCCAGCAGGATTCAAGCCTTTCCGAAGGACCCTCTGGTTCTCTGAATCCAGCTGCCACCTAATGTCTTCCTCCTACAAGGGAACAAGAAACATCCTGAGGGACTTCGCCGACCAGAAAGAAACACAAGAAAGTCCAGTAAAGCATATAATTATGCTTACGGTGGCATACCTTTACAAAGATATTTTTTAAGCTTTTGCATGCCCTGCTCTTTCGCTCTCCACAGCTCCACAGCGTGCAGCCTCTTCCTAGTCTCCTCCTGTTGATGTGCGATATGGCTTCCTCTGGTCTCACTGCCCTCCTCCTGGGGACTGGACCCTGTGATGGATCCTGGCAGCCCCCATGCCCAGGCTGTGGTCCTTTTCAGTCACTGGCTATGACTCGAGGTTCTGGGCAACTGATGGCATATCAGCTGCCATGAGAGCCTTCATGAGGTGCTTTTTGGTTTGCCTATCATACTGGACCCCTCTTCCCTGATACAACTGCCGTAGGTGGTCTGCAGTGCATTTTTTATAGTTGGAAACCATCTTCTTTCCTTACAATTTCTACACTAGCCTACACTGAAAAAAAAAGGAAAACAGGTGTGGAACTTTATAATGTAACCAAATTATTTTTTTTCTAAATATCTGCCTTGATTGGGTATGGATTGTTTTTAGTTTATCAATCTGATACACTGGACTTGACTCCAACTGTTATGCCTGTGCCACCAACATCTTTTGAATCACAACACCAAGCTAGCAGATCTCTTGGATCCAACCACTGTGCACCAGATCTGTCACAAACCCAATCATGAGAGTCAGGTCTAATGAGCTTGCAGTGCCCACCCCTAAGTGCAATCCATGACAGGGAGGGGGAAAACAGGGATACCCTCCTCATCTCCTCCTAGAATGCTCACTGAGTTCCCAACTAAACACCTGCTACGAGGTCCAAGGCATCCCTCTCTGCTCCAAATCAGGGTACAATACCAGTCCAGAGTCTTATAGCCAAATGAGACCCCCTTCTCAGTTGTTACAAAAAGTGAGAAAATCCAGGCATTACAATCTCTTTGGGGGGTAGCATTGTAACCCTGATTTGGTCTTCTCCCATGGGCATGCAATAAATGGGTTCAAATCCCTACAGACTCTACCTGTAGACGTTCATATTCTCTCTATCTTTAACCAGATTTCCCTTTTACAGACCCTTATTCGATGGGTAGTTTATGATGGCACCCCTTTGTAATAACAGTTTAGTCACAGATTGTTACTGAACCCCCTGCAACTGCACACACAATATAACAATCTTGCTCAGGCAGGTTTCTTAAAAACACATTTTTTTACTAAATAATCATCATACATTTACAACTAAAAGGTTTTATCAATTTGGTCACAGAATAACACAAATAAAAGTGGAAAAATATACATGAAAATGCACTATAACTGTTATCTAAAGTTCTAGCTTAGTGTTCGTAGTGAATTGAAAGTTCAGAAGAATAAATAAAGTCTGAAGAATCCTTTCCTTCTCTTGCAGTCAATGGCCTTAAGTGTCTGCTGGCAGTCGGTCTTGTCTTGTCAGGAGTGTGTCCAGAAAGAAATGCTCCAGGAAAATGAGAGAGTTTGCTTTCCAAAACATCCTGCCTTTGAAGTGTAAAGGTTTATGACAGGTGATAGTTTTCTGGCACATCCTTGTTGAGCAGCCCTTGAAGTAAGTTGGCTTCCTGCCCAGCAAACTCCCCCCTCAGGTCAGAGGAAGGTCAAACATTTTTAAAGTCCAGTCTCTATCTCTATGTGACCCTGTCATACATTTTCCTTGTGGCATTTTAAACACACACAAAATGTAACACAATATAACACCATATATACGTACATTTGACTGGCAGTGGCATAGCTTGCCACAATCTCTTGTGTTCCCTTCCCCCTTCAGTATGAACAAACACTCTGGCCCAGATATTCAAACTGCGCCCAAAAAGTGTGCAATAGCAGGAGCAAGCGCAAGTCCATTGTGCCCATGTGCAAGAGGTGCAATATTCAAAAACTGAGCCGGCCAAACTGCTCATACAGCCGACGACTGAATATCGCACCACCTGTGCCATAGTGCAACTAGGGAGGGGAAGTTGAGCAGATCAGATGCACCATAGCGCAACAAGGGATGTTCAGCTGAGCAGTCCAGAGGCACCATAGTGCAACCAGGGATGCTCCCCAGCAGCAGGGTGGCAATGCAACTGCACAACCAGGGAGGTAGGGGCCCACCACCCATGCCACAGATGGGCAGAGGAACACACAGCAGAACAGACATCGTCTCCCCACATCCCATGCACTGCACAACTGGGGAGGGCTGGAATAACCACTGGCCCATGGAGACAAGCAACCAACCCACAGCTGGGCCATGGTGCCCCATCACACCCCCTGGCAAGCTGTGACTGGCACACAAGGAGGGCTGACCACCCCATGCTACTCCATCCCCCCAATGCAGAGCACACCCTGCACCGTGACCCCTAGACACCCTGCCCAGGAGCAGCATCCAGCACTGCAGGAAACCCCATGCATGCCATCACCCCCACTGTGACAATGCAACCCTGTGCACCACAGAACCATGCAAGGCAGCCCCACCACGAGCACAAATCAGCAGGTGGCAGCACACAGCGATGCAACGACAGCATACACTGTGCCACCACGCACAGCCCCCTGAGGTACTGCTGAGAGATCAACCATGTGTCAGCACACAAGGTACCCCACACGGGACAGGGCATGCCCCGGACCCCACCACCAGTGGTACAGCACCCTGCACACTCTCCCAATGATACACCCCGACCCAGCACTGGCCACAACAGCCAGCGCAGACACCCACAGTGGTGCATGGAAGCATGCACCACACCGGATGCCACACAGTGCATGGACAGACACCCACCCATACCCAAGGGCACAACAACACAGGGACACAGTAGCGGGCAACCAAGCCCCAGCGTGGGCCCATGTAAACTGTGTACACACAACCTGCAGTCCTCCATGGCACAGGAGTGCCAGCCACCCTGCGCAGGCACTGTGGACCTGTACGCCACCAGCATTTGCCCGGAGCACAAGTCACAGACAGTGGTGCACATCCCCTGCAACACACACAAGCCACAGCATGGAGGTGGGTCAACAACTGTGGAGGCCACAGTGTCACCCAAGGCAGACATGCACCACACCAGTGACAGGAGGCAACCCAGCATTGTGACGGGTACAGTGGCTGCCCTGCAGGGACAGCCACCACTGACATGCCAGCAGACCGTGCAGGTCACAGACATGCATGGGTGTCAGCTGCACAGGCCATGGATGGGCTGACAGGGGCACCATGTACACAGAGCATGCACCATGGACCACTGCACACAGTCATCCAGTGCACAGGGCATAACACACACACCACAGACACTGACTGATAGCTACTCCCACACCATAGTCACCTCCCCACGGACACACACACACATACACCCATGACTGCACCACCCCTGACCACATGCACACCACTGCAGCTGAGCACCTATAGCCTGCTGCAAATCAGAGACCACCACAGTATTCATATCAAAAGATCTGTATTCAAACAAAATATCAAAGTGAACTATATACAATAATATATACAAAGTTGGGGGCCACAAACAAGGTGAGGTGGGTAAGGGCAGGGTGAACAAATGGGATAGGAAAGGAGGGTGTGAGGGTGGGTCCAGGGGGTAGGGGATATCAGGAGCAGAGGGACTGTCAATGGGAGCCCTGCCTTGCTCTGGCTGCTCCTCCGCCGGTGCCTCCTGAGGACCCCAATCTGGTCAATCCTTTGTAGTATTTCCAAGGATGCCCTTGCCACATGCAGGATCTCCCACAATGCCTCCCTGATGTCAATCAGCTGGCGGACACCTAGGACAAGGTAGCACAGTCAATAGGTGTGAATGCACAGCCCCATACAGCCCACCCACTGTGCATGGCATACAGCCATGGGACATGCCTCTGTGATGGTGTGTGACCACCCACAGTAATCACGTCCACATGACCTGCCCACCCAGGTGCATACAGCCATGCAGAATGCTGCACATACCCAC
Organism: Neoceratodus forsteri; assembly: GCA_016271365.2. Taxonomy (NCBI): domain Eukaryota; kingdom Metazoa; phylum Chordata; order Ceratodontiformes; family Ceratodontidae; genus Neoceratodus; species Neoceratodus forsteri. Next base: position 184,338,844 of record CM057459.1, on the reverse strand, counting down.
CGGCCAAGTCATGTACAGCACCACAGTGGCTGTTTAGTGACATGGCTATGTGGTGCAAAGGCAGTGGCACAGCCATGTACCCGGTGCATGCATGGACCACCATCCATGCACTCCTAGACATGCATTGCCTCTGGACAGTGCTGACTGTAACAAGTTGTGTGCATGGCAGTGGTGTCAATGGATGGTGGCCATGCGCTGCTGCCCACCCTATTACACAGCATGCAATAGTAATCATGGAGGTATGGCACTCACCATCATTGGGCCGGTCCCTCAGGCGCTGTGGACCATCGCCCCACCTTGCCTTTCTGTCCTCTTGGTGGCGCCGCAGTTCACATGCCAGGCGCCGCTCCTCCGCTCTGTGGTGCAAACATGGAGAGAGGAACATCAGTACAATCCTGTAACAAAGCCCTCTGCCCCCAGGTGTGTGCCTCCCACCCAGCCAGACCCACCCACCCCACGCCCTGATAACACCACCACAGCCAACACCGGACGGTCCCTCCCCACGTGCTGGACACATACAACTGTGATACCCATATGGAAGATAAAAGTGTGTTGACGTAACACTTACCTGGCTGTGGCACCATGCCCCTCCTTGCACATGCCTGCAGGTGGGCTAGCAGGTCTGGCTCCCTCCGCCGCAGGTTGCCATACCTGTGGCGGCACTGCTCTGCTGTCCGCCCCTTCCTGTGGCCTCCTCTAGCGCAGTGGCCACCTCCTCCCACACCTGGCTCCTGGGCCTGTCCAGGAGTACCTCCCCAAACAGTGGTCCATGGTGTGGCTCCACTATGGCCACTAGGTTGGCCAGTTCTACCTGGCTCCACTGTGCAGCCCTCCTGCACTCCATTCTCCTAGCTCAGTCTGCAAAAATGGCGCTGTGCAGCGTGGAGCCCCATGTGCAGATGCTGCATGGTACAGCGCTGCCATTTCCTATCGTGCTGTCACCGAACAGCACGATAGTGGTGTACCCATGCTTGACGCATGGTGCCTAGGGGGCAAAGGTTGGGCACAGGGTCAAGGGGTTGTGGCGCACGGACAGGCACAGCGCCATTGGAACCCAATGCGTGTAGCGCAATTCGCTGCCTGTGTGCTACCTCCAGTAGCGGCCTACCGTGCTATTGTCCCCCTGCACCTATGATGGCCCAGTGCCACAGCGCCATGTAGGTGAATATTGCTGTAGCGTCACTGGCACAATGGTGGCCGTGCCCTGCATTGCTTCCCGCGCACAGCACATCAGCAACCTGGGCATGCGCAGTGAGGTGTGTACTGCGCATGTCACAGAACTGCGCCCTTGGCTCAGCACGTTCAACACAATTGTGCAAAGTGCAACAGCACGATATTCAGTCGTCAAATGCAAAATAGCTAATCAGCCATTCAATGGTGCAGCACTGCAATTTGCATCCACTTAAAGTTGCACCTCACCTCATTTGCATGGGTTGTGCTATAAAAGTGTGACATTGGGCTGCACTGGCCATAGTCGGTTACTGCAGCCTATTGGTGAGTTGCATGCTGTTTGGGAGTGTGGACTGTGGATTTAGGGACATGCATGGGACTGCACAGTCACAGGTAGCAACTTTCATTCTCATAGGCTAAATAATGACCAAGCGAGTTGTGGGAGAGGAGGAGGCCTAATTTTACCAAGGCCGAGACCAATACCCTGTTTGAGGCCTCCCTGGAGCAGGAGCCACTTCTCAGCAGATGGCAGGGAACACCTCAAGCCCGTGCTGCTGCACGGGAGGAGGTAGCATGTGCAGTGAACCTGCATGGCAGCCACCAGTGCTCTGTGCAGGAGTTCAAGAAGAAGATGGGCACAGACAGGAGGAGGATAAAGGAGAAGGTGGCTGCCATCAGGGCAGCACGAGCTGTGACAGGTGGGGGACAGCCGGAGGTGGTACACTTGACCCCACAGAAGGAGAGGGTTGCTGGAAGCATGCAGCATTGTGCCATTGAGGGTGCTGCGGGTGGTGGCTTCCAGATGAGTGGTAGCCCATCACTGCATGGTAGGTCATGGTCTGTCTATGGGGGGCAGGGTAGGTCAAATGCAGTAATGCAACTTTGTTTTCTCTTACAGATCCTAAGCATCTGCATGGGTCAGCGGTGGTAGGCCTGTCCACTGAGGACAGTCAGCTGGAGATGGAGGAGGCCCATCCCCTGCACAGGTATACATGGCTCAGTGCGACAGTGGGCCCACCTGGCTGTCCACACTGATGTTGTTGGAACAGGTGAAAGGAAGCCCTGCCCGTGTCCCGGTGTGCCAGCATCCACGGATGCCAGCATGCTGTGACTTGGGCCAGTGCCAGGTCTGTCACCGATGATGATGTCTCTAACGGCATGGGCAGTGACACGTGTGTGCCATAGGATGGCCACACAGCAGGTAACATCGCGGCCATGGCTGTGGGTGGTGTTGCTGTGGAGGCCTGCATGTCAGCACAGTCCCAGCCTGTGCCTGTCAGCACCAGTGGGGCAGCAGTGGTGTGTGTTCAGGACAGTGGGACTGTTGCGGTCACTGCAGTGGCACCACTGAGCCCTGGGGAGTGGCAGTCAGAGGGGCAGCATCAGCAGTTGGCCAATGGGCTTGGGGGTACAGGGTCAAACGGTGGCGTCTGTGCACCACCTGTGAACATGCCCAGACCTGGTCCTGGTGTGCAGCGCCCACCCTCAAGGGGTGCTGAGCATCAGGGCCACACACACCCTGAGGGACAGGATGCCGAGGAGGCAGATGACCTCTTGGACGAGCACACCCACCCACCTACTGCAAGCATTAGTCCAGCAGCAGATGCGGCTTGCGACGTCAGTGGATGAACTGCGTGTGGCTCTGGAGCGGGCAGAGGAGCATCACAGCAGAGACACCACTCTGATCCTGGCAGGGATGGACCAGTTGTGGGAGGATGTGACCACTGCCATTGACAGGCAGACACAGGCATTCACTGCTGTCATGGCCACAATGGGCACACAGTCATGTGCCCATGCATCGCAGACACCACGCAGTGCACTGTCCACCCCCCCTGTTCCCGGCGTCATGCAACACCCTCACTGTCGACACTGGGTTCAGCTGTGGGCGTCCCGAGCATGCCTGGCGCAGGCATGTTCAGTGTGCTGCAGACCCCTGTGCGAGCATGGTCGCGTTCACGCAGTGGAACCACTGGGGGACCATCGGTGCCACCCCATGAGGCCAGTGGTTGGCCTGTCAGTGCTGGCGGGTCTCGGCGGGGCAGCCCACGCATCTGTGGTGGCTGGGGCACTGTGTCGTGTGACTGACCTGTCTCCCAATGCAGCTACTGTCTGGTGCTGCCCTGTGTGCATTGTGTCTTTCAGTGGGCAGTGCACGGGTGGGTACCCGGCCCTGCACGTGGACACACAGTCCATCTGCACACCATCCTGGCTGCTATCCACAGTTGCGTGTGCATGATGATGTCTGCATTGCGCTGTACACCAATGTGCAATGGTGCTCAGCATCTGACACATGCACATGGACAGGCAGTGGGCGTGGTGGTCTGTGGACATGTGTGTGGCTAGGGGTGGCGTTCTGGGTTCTGTGTGCCTCCTATCCTTTGTGCATGTTTGGTGCGTTGTGTGTGTGTGCATGTGTGTGTGTCTGTTTGCGTGGCATGTTAGACCTCACCCATCCCTGGTTGTGTGTGTGGTTCCATGTCCTGCCTCTTCCTTTGACAGCATGCACCCCTGGTGTGTGTCCATGTGTGTTTGTGGGTTGTGCCTTAGCCACTGTTGGCTGCACATGGCCCCATGACTTACCTGGGTTGGCTGAAGTGCTCCTCCATGATGGTGTCCCGGTGCAGCTGTGCCAGCCGGAGCAGTCAGGGGTCCCGTCACCCAAGGGGGGGGGCTGCCCATCACCATCATCATCGGCGTCCTCATCATCCCCATAGCTGTCTCCCTCTTTGACCTGTACGGCTATCCCACATTCATTGGCCATGTTGTGCAGGATGCAACAGGCCAGGAATAGCCCACAGGCCTTTGAGGGGCTGTACTGTAGGGAACCGCCGGAGGTGTTCAGGCAACGGAAACGTGCCTTCAGCATTCCGAACACCCGCTTGATGACATTACGTGTGGTGGCGTGTGCCTCATTGTAGTATTGCTGCGATGGGGTCGCGGGCCACTGGTAGGGTGTTAGTAGCCAGGGACGGAGTGGGTATCCACTGTCACCTGTGTGTAGAGGGTGGAGGTTAGTTTGGTGATCAGCATCGCCCTGCCCCGGGCCATGTAGGCCACTACCCATGTCACCTCTGACCATGCGCCCCCCTAGGCCCTATGATTGTTCATGTGGTTTGCATACTCACCTACTAGGTGGCCAGTGGGGATATTCCCACTCTCGAATCTGTGGCACAGTGCCGACTGGTGCCAGATGAAGGCATCGTGTGCTCCCCCAGGGTGCATGGCACAGACATTGATTATGCACCCTCTGGCATCGCACACCACCTGGCAGTTGATGCTGGCATAGCCCTTGCGATTGATGTATGTGGCCCCCCTTGGGGCCAGGTGGTGTGCAAATGGCCACATGGGTGCAGTCTATTGCCCCTAGCACACCAGGCATACGTGCTAACCTGTGGAACTCCTTTATGTTTGCTGTGCGCTCCGCCAGTGTGCTGGGGAAATGGATGTCGAGGAGGCAGATGTCCTCTTGGACGAGCACACCCACCTACTGCAAGCATTAGTCCAGCAGCAGATGCGGCTTGCGACGTCGGTGGATGAACTGCGTGCGGCTCTGGAGCGGGCAGAGGAGCATCACAGCAGAGACACCACTCTGATCCTGACAGGGATGGACCAGTTGTGGGAGGATATGACCGCTGCCATTGACAGGCAGACACAGGCATTCACTGCTGTCATGGCCACAATGGGCACACAGTCATGTGCCCATGCATCGCAGACACCACGCAGTGCACCGTCCACCCCCCCGTTCCCGGCATCATGCAACACCCTCACTGTCGACACTGGGTTCAGCTGTGGCGTCCGAGCATGCCTGGGCGCAGGCATGTTCAGTGTGCTGCAGACCCCTGTGCGAGCATGGTTGCGTTCACGCAGTGGAACCACTGGGGGACCATCGGTGCCACCCCATGAGGCCAGTGGTTGGCCTGTCAGTGCTGGCGGGTCTCGGCGGGGCTGCCCATGCATCTGTGGTGGCTGGGGCACTGTGTCGTGTGACTGACCTGTCTCCCAATGCAGCTACTGTCTGGTGCTGCCCTGTGTGCATTGTGTCTTTCAGTGGGCAGTGCACGGGTGGGTACCCGGCCCTGCACGTGGACACACAGTCCATCTGCACACCATCCTGGCTGCTGTCCACAGTTGCGTGTGCATGGTGATGCCTGCATTGTGCTGTACACCAATGTGCAATGGTGCTCAGCATCTGACACATGCACATGAACAGGCAGTGGGCGTGGTGGTCTGTGGACATGTGTGTGGCTAGGGGTGGCGTTCTGGGTTCTGTGTGCCTCCTATCCTTTGTGCATGTTTGTGCGTGTGTGTGTGTGCATGTGTGTGTCTGTTTCGTGGCATGTTAGACCTCACCCATCCCTGGTTGTGTGTGTGGTTCCATGTCCTGCCTCTTCCTTTGACAGCATGCACCCTGGTGTGTGTCCATGTGTGTGTTTGTGGGTTGTGCCTTAGCCACTGTTGGCTGCACATGGCCCCATGACTTACCTGGGTTGGCTGAAGTGCTCCTCCATGATGGTGTCCCGGTGCAGCTGTGCCAGCCGGAGTAGTCGGGGGTCCCGTCACCCAAGGGGGGGCTGCCCATCACCATCATCACCGGCGTCCTCATCATCCCCATAGCTGTCCCCCTCTTTGACCTGTACGGCTATCCCACATTCATTGGCCATGTTGTGCAGGATGCAACAGGCCAGGAATAGCCCGCAGGCCGAGGGCTGTACTGTAGGGAACCGCGGAGGTGTCCAGGCAAGCAGAGCGTGCCTTCAGCATTCGAACACCAGCAGTGACATTACATGTGGTGGCGTGTGCCTCATTGTAGCATTGCTGCGATGGGGTCGCGGGTTTTGGTAGGGTGTGAGTAGCCAGGGACGGAGTGGGTATCCACTGTCACCTGTGTGTAGAGGGTGGAGGTTAGTTTGGTGATCAGCATCGCCCTGCCCCGGGCCATGTAGGCCACTACCCATGTCACCTCTGACCATGCCCCCCTAGGCCCTATGATTGTTCATGTGGTTTGCATACTCACCTACTAGGTGGCCAGTGGTGATATCCCCACTCTCGAATCTGTGGCACAGTGCCGACTGTGTGCAAATGGCCACATGGGTGCAGTCTATTGCCCCTAGCACACCAGGCATACGTGCTAACCTGTGGAACTCCTTTATGTTTGCTGTGCGCTCCGCCGGTGTGCTGGGGAAATGGATGTACTCCGCAGCATGTGGCAGCAGTGCACTGAGGAATTGGGTGAAGTGGCATGACGTGGCCAACTGGGTTATGCCTGTGGTGTCCCCAGCTGGTCTCTGGAAGGTACCTGTGGTGAGCAAGCACATGCAAGCTGTCACTTTGGTCTCCACTGACAGGGCATGGCTCCGTCGTGTGGGTGCCTGCATCACATCACTGCACAGCTCACAGAGCTGCCTCAGAATTGCCCGATTCAGGCAGTACCGGCCCACAATCTCGGTGTCACTGTACAGCTCGCAGCTGGTGTGGGCTTGGTACTGCCTGTTGAGGGCATACCACCAACGGGCCCTTCCATGGCCACGCCCACCTGCTACCTGCCTTCTCACCCCCCTCATAACAGCCTCCATCTGGAAGGTGGCACTGGCCATGTCTCTGGCTTGTGTTCAGCCTCCCTGGCAGCTGTTACTGTATTCCCCCCCGCTGTCATCACTGATACTTCCCCTGCACTGGGAACACCTGCCTGTGCTTGCCTCACTGCTGTGTGATGTACCTCCCCCTTCTGCACTGTCTCCCCACACCTTCCCCTGTGGCTGTTCCTTCCAGGTGCCCTTTCCTGCCTGGCCCTGTGTGTCCCTGCTACCCAGAGTGTGTCCTGCTGTATTTTGCTCTCATGTGGTTTCCCTGTAGTGTTCTTGCACCTCTCCCTTGTTTCCTTTTATTTTGGCTCGTTTACACTATGGCGCAACTTCCGCTTGCTCCCCTATTGCGCATGGCGCTAGTTGTTGAATATTGTACTGCACCATTTATGCATGGTTCCTCCCCCTTCAGTTGTGCATGCTGTCATTATCATTGCTCTGTTGCTCAGCGTGATTTCGGGGGGCCCAGCTGCCTCCTGCTGAATATCGCAGAATGGCGCATTTTCAGACTTGCGCAGGCGCAACCCTATTGCGCATGGCTCAACTCTTTTGAATATCTGGGCCTCAGTGTTTACTCTGTTTATACCCTGCAGGTATTTAAAGGTCTCAATCATGTCCCCCTGTCCTTTCTGTCTTCCATGGTGTACATGTTCAGCTCTTGAAGTCTCTCCTCATAGAGCTTATTCTCTCATTCTGAGGATCATTTTTGACTCCCTCCTCTGGACCTTCACCAGGAGCATAATGTCCTCTTTAAATAAGGGCACCAGAATTGCATGCAATATTTCAAGGGTGGTCTCACCACACTTGAAGTACTGCATGCAATACTTCAAGTGTGGTCTCACCAAGAATTTGTACAATGGCAGGATTACCTCTTCCCTTCTCGAAGTTATCCCCCTAGCAATGCACCCCCAGCATTCTGTTTGCCTTAGTCACTGCTTTCCTGTATTGTCCTGATCGATTCATTTTACCAGTGATCACTACTCCCAGATCTTTTTCTTCTTCTGATGCTGCTAACTATACCCCCCCCAATTGGTAGTTGTGCTGTGCTTTTTCCTAAATCCCAACTGGAGCCTCTCGTAGATGTCAAAGGCCAGAAGGTGTGCCTCGAGCTGTAAAGCCACCACTTTCTCTACCACCTTTCCCAAGACTGGGAGGTAGGAGACTGGTCAATAATTTGCCAAGACATCAGGGTCAAGTGATTTTTTTTTTAGCAAGGGCCTCACCAATGCCTCTTTCAAGGCATCAGGGAAGACCCCTGCCGAAAGCGAACACCTGACAATCTCGGTGAACACTGGATCAACAGACTCCACACCTCCCACTAGGAGATGTATATGGCCCAGGTCCAGTTCACAAGAGGTGGGCTGTAGCTTTGAAATCATCTCAATGACCTCCACCCCCCCACCAGCTGAAACTCACCCCAGGCAATTGGAGTGCTGTTGTCTCCTGCAAGCTCGACAGTGGGTCAGATCATACTTCGCTGGAGTTATCTTGGAGTAGTCTTAATCGTCAACACCCCGTCAGTAAAGAACTGAACAAACTCTTCAAAATGTGTGATTGAAAGTGCTCTTTTTGGCTGCAGACAGGTCAGATGCAATAATCTGTCTACAGTTCGAAAAAGCAGAGTTGATCTGTTCCTTCCTGCAACAATCTCCCTGGACAGGAACTCTGCCCTCTTACAGCTGATTGCCCCTTGATTTCACCACAGTGAGTTCTCAAGGACAGTCTGTCTTCCACCGTCCTGGTACTCCTCCAGCAATGCTCCAACTTCTGACCCGTGGTCTTCATCTCCTTGAGAGCCCCATCAAACCACGGGGTTCTCAAGCGAGAAGACCTGGGTCATATACGGACCAGTGCTACAGTGCCCAGTGCCTTGGTGACAGCATTATTATACACTGCCACTGCCTCATTTGACCCCATCTCATAAACAGCACTCACACCAGAAAAATCCACTACCACCATCAGTCCCTCTGTGGATAAACCCCTCAAACGGTGGTAGCAGACCATCTCAACAGGGGAGGGATTAACGAGGGGGGCCCAAACAAAAATTCTGCCATGCAGTGATCTGACCAAATGACTAGATCAATCTTGAGATCAGTGATCTCAGGCACCAGTGAGAATACTAGGTCAAATCCAATAGTATCTGCTCACCCTTGTTCATTCACAAACTATAAATGGGATTTTAAATGAGATTTTAAATGAGAGGTGCTCCTGTGTATGGCATACATCAACAAAAACAAAAACTTAGAGCACACCCCGCACCCCCAATATAACAATAAACATATATTTTTCCAGCCTAGATTGGCAACTTTCTATTTTGATTTCAGAAGTAGTGGGGGTCTCTTAGTAGTCACCTCAGGGCCCTAAGACTTAATTAAGCCAATTTTGGGCTGATGCACTCTATAAAGGTAAGTCGTTTGAGGCAGTTGCAGTTTAGAGTAGGGACCCAAATGATGGGTGGCCTACCTCAACGTTGGTAGCTGGGTGACTTCACTGCAGGGCCTTGAGGTGAATACTATGAGACCCCAGTCCTTTCCAAATCAAAATAGTAAGTTGCCAATCTAGGCTGGGAAAACATATGTTTATTGTTATAGGGGGGGGGGGGCCAGGATGTGCTCTGACTTTTTGTTTTTGAGACTACTCGGTCCAAGGCATGGCCATGGATATGGGTCATGGAAGCAACCGCTTGTGCTAGGCTCAGTGATGTCATAATCTGCAGGAAGTCCTTTTTTAACCTGGTGATCTGTCCCCTACACTTCCCCTTCTCCCTGATGTATCTATAAAACTCATTCTCTCCCTCCCTGATCCCCAGTGCCTACCTTAATTCTGTGTTTGCTTTGGCTGCCCCTACCACCCTACTCACCTCCTTGGATTTCATATAGTACTCATATCTGTCCCTCTTCTTACAGGATTTCTTGTACTTTCAGTAGGCTAGACTTTTCTTCCTTACCCTCTCCTGCAGAACCATGGTACACCAGCTGGGTTTCATTGACCTCGCTGTCTTGCATTTGGACTTTGTGCTGGCTTTAGTGGCCTCCAACAGACCCAGTTTCAAAATATCCCACCTGTGATTTATGTCCACATCCACACCTACTTTCTCTAAGTGTCCTTCCAGAATGGTTGCCATCCTCCCGAAATCCTCTCCCCCAAAATCCACTACCGTAGTATTAGTGTGATTTCCCTCTCTCTCCAGTTCCAAGGAGAACCAACTGTTGAGTGATCACTCCCTGCAAGCAGGTCCTCTACTACAACATTCTTAGCCTGATCACCATCTGTCAGAACCAAGTCCAAGATGCCTCCTTCTCTGGTTGGCTCTACTACCAGTTGTGACAGGAACACATCTTGAAATGCATCCAAAATCCGTTGCTCCTTAGCATTTGTCGATGTCATAGTGCACCAATCCACCCCTGGCAGGTTGAAATCTCCCACCACCCCCATCCTGCCCTTACCCCTACCACAATGATGTATTAAGTGTCCTACCATTTCCCTGTCCTGTTCCTCAGTTTGTGTTGGTGGTCTGTAGACTACCCCCAGATTGACCCTCTGCCCTTAGCATCCTGTAAGGTGACCCACAACATTTCCACATCCCTGTCTTCACCCTCCTCTCTGCTGCACTCTATCCCCTCCCTCACAAATAGCACCACCCCTCCTCCCCAGCTTGTCATTCTGCACCTCCTAAATGTTTTGTATCCTGGGAGTACCATGTCCCAATCGTGGTACTGGGTGACCCAAGTCCACATCCATTGCCTCATTCCACCATCATTGCCTGTAACTCGGGTAACTTGTTTTCCAGGCTCCTTGCATTGGTTGAGACCACCTTCCAACCATCCCACCTACCCTTCCTAGCCTCACCTTCCCCTACGGTTTTGCCCTTCTGCAAGTATTTCCCATTCATTGAATTTCCAGTTGGGGGAAGAGGCACAGGCCCTCCCAATCTCTGCGTTCCTGTCTTCCCAGCAAGACTAAGCCCCCCCTGCTAGTTTCAATCATAGTTTCTGTCAATAAACTCCCCTAGTTTTATTTTTTAAAGCTATTTTTCCCTCTGGACTGAGATGCAGTCTGTCCTTGGTGAACAGCTCCTTGCTGTCCCATGTTGCTCCCCAGCCTCCCACCAGCCCAAATCCCATATCCAGACACCATTTTCCCAACCACTTGTTGATATCCCTAATCCTCATCTTTCTGTCTGTACTCACCCTAGGAACATGCAGAACGTCTGAGAATGAAAGAGTGTTCCCCCTCAGTTTGACATATTCTGGCCAGTTCTCTGAATTTTGCTTGTACCTCCTGCACACTGTTACCCTCCATAATTGTATCCTATTTGTATATAGTCCATCTGAATGTGTAATACTTTGCTGTATAACATATGCAACTGTGTAGTTATCTCATGTATCTATTATGTATTTTCTGCTTTATATCCCTTTCCCCCATCCCCAACTCACACCTGGAAATGAGTGTCAGATCAGTGTGCCTTTCCTGGTTATCAAATGTTTAAATAAAAATTAAAATTGTTTGTTCCAAGGTGTACCACTATGTTGGGATTCTCCCCTACCTTCTTCACTGTATAGTGTACTATGTGCTTAGTCCTGTACCCTGTTATGCCTGCCATGCACTCAATCCAGATACAGCTCCTCCCCTTCCACTTTACCCCAATCTGATACCCTTAATTATGAAATGTCCTAATATGATTGACCTTCTACCTTCTTTCTGCCTGCTCTCATTGATTTTCCACCTCTTTGCTCCTTGTTCTGCTCAAACTTCACTCTCTCCCTAGCCTCCCCCCCTTTCAGGTTCCACTTGCCTTGTTCTCCCCTGGGACATCAATCGTCCTCATTGAGGAAATGAATTGTAACTCCCTCTTAACCCTAATTCTACTACTTCTCTTGAGCAAACCTTTATGACCCCTCCCCATTCCTGCCCACTCTTCTTGTCACTCCCCCAGGTCCCCCTGACTTTCCCCTTTATATCCACCCCATATCACCCCCTTGTCTTCTGCACCTCCTCTCCCTGACACCCCTCACCATTTTCCCTTCCCGTGGCCCCCAATTTAACTTTCCTAGCATCCCCAATATCACCACCCACCTTGACCTTTTCCTCCAGTACTTTTTTCTCTTTCTCCAAGATCCTCTCCCTCCCTCCTTCACCATTGCCAGGCTCATTTCTCCCTGCCCCCTCCTGCTTACCCGTGTCCTCCCTACTAAGAGGAGTATAGCTATTTGCCAAGTTAACCCCTCCTTCAGTTACAAACTTGTTCCCACATTAACCTTACCATATCCATTACCTGTTTCTCCCTGTGCAGCATGACCATGACCCTTCTCCTTCCCCCTTGACCTGTAAACTTCATTTGCAAACTTGTTTTCCATATTATCCTTACCATATCCATCACCTGTTTCTCCCTGTACAACATGCCTATTCATCCCCCTTGACCTACCCACCACCTGCCATCTGTTGTTGCTCCAGCAGCCTGACCTGTCCACCCACTTGTAGTTACCCATGAATACATCTAATTTTTTCAAGCCATCCTGGTCCATCCATTGGTAGTTCCAGTGTAGTTACCACCTCTCTGACTTCTCCTTGAACCCTGCCTTTCTACCTCCCTCCCTTCTTAGACTAAAAAACAATTCCTTTTCCAGGTGCCACAATCTCAAACATATTGGAAACCCCACAATCTCCACAATGTGTCCATGTAAACTGTTGATCCACAACAATTACACCCCACTGTTCTCGTTTGACTTACTCTTGTCCTAATAACACCCTGCCCCCAACCCTCCCCTTCCATCCTGATATCCCATCTCCATGTTATCTTACTTTTACACATCCCCCTTTAGTGAACCACAAGCCCACAGACCTATTTAGGCTGCAGAGTAGTACAAACAGCCCTCCTTCTATCTACGATTATACCCTTACCTTGACTATATTTGGCGTTCCACCAGATCATGTACTAGCAATGTTTAAGCACCCTATGTGTTACTTGAAGCCCTCTTATGCTTCCCTATTTTACCTTTACCTAATTCTACCCAAGGATGAACAATGCCCCCCTTACACATTAGCACAGTGTTACTCTGTTTTGCTATACTTTAGCAATTATGCTCCCAGTTGAGAACTATTAGTTGCACAAGCAAGCAGGCACTTTTAAGGCTGCTGTATATGGTTTCAAACAAGTAATGAGTATCAAATTATCTAGGACATAACAAATTTGCACCCAACTTGAAACCTTATCAGTAAAATCCTGCACTGTTAAAGGCTCCCCTTTATCTAACTAGTATACCTTGACTTTTTATGGCCTGCAGCCAAATCTTGTAACAGCAGTGTTAATCATCTTTTTAGGTGGAGATTTTAATTGTTGTCCAACTCCAACATATAGGGGAGCTGAAACAAATACATTTTTTGTGATGTATCCTTTTTAATGAACACATATCAGACTGCTGGTTTGCTAGATGCTCTTTGCAAAATTTACAAAAATAGGGTCCACACCTATTAGAAATTGTCTGTATCTTCTAGAATATATTTCTGGTTTATTTTCCCCTGTGGTTATCTTTCAGAGATGCAATAACAGTTCCCATAAAGATGACTGGCAACAAATTGGTGAGTATCTCTCTGAGAGACTTAGAGTGTCCTGTCTGGGTCTGGGAGCACGGAAACTAAAGTAATCGTCTTTAGTAATATAAACAAACATTACACACCAGTTACAATATTTTCTTAAAGCTTGTTATTTAGATCATAAGACCATATTTGTGTTTTGTAAAAATGTGTTATTTTATTTTTATTTATTTTAAAAGTTTCACCAGGAAAAACATGCTGAGCTACAATAACTTGTTTTCAGATACGTCCTGGGAGAGAGGGGACAAGGGGATACAATTTATGAATATTTCAATATGAGATTAAAATAAAACTATACATAGAGCTAAGACAGTTCATATAGCAGAAATACATAAAAGCTAAGACAAACATTTTGTGGGATAGACAGGCAGCACTTGCAATCCAGATATAGTCTACGTACATATAAGCATAAAGACATATACACATACATATATATTATAGTGGCGTGGTCACGCCACTATAGTTAGGGTTGAGCGGCCACTTACATACTAAAGTCAAAAGTCTGGACATTAATAACTTTGAACCCATTCAATGGATTTTCCTGAAATTTGGTACACACATTGGGGTGCACTAGATCTCTTGATTTGCCAAATTGTGTTTGTGTCAGAGTGCTAGTCTTTGTGTAAGAAAGTGCTGAAAAATGCAAAATTATCCATTTTTGAAGGCACCTTTTGGCATTCTTAATGTGGTCCTGCACGGCCATTGTGTGGTGTGCCACTCTGCAAGATGGCTTGTTTGAAAGAGCTTTGGTAGCTGAACATGTCACTTTTTGTTTGGTGAAAAAATATTAAGGCATTCAAAAGTTATGGCACCTTTAAGTTCCCATTATAAGTCAACGGGAAAATTTATATGTATATCTTGTGATCAAAGAATGGGGGTTCTGGCCATCTGGTCTTGCCTGGTGATCAAAGAATTTGCAGCCTTGCAGTTCAAGAATCTTTGTTCCCGAGGAATTTTCAAAATTCTTTAACCGCGAGGTCCATCTTGTTTTCAGTTTTCCAATCACACAAACACAAATATATCGGCACAGGGGTCACGTCTAAAGTAAAACATCGATGGGTTTTACTCAGGGGACCCTGATCTATCAAGCCATGGCTTTGGTTCCATCCAAATTGGTCAAAAAATAGAGTTATAAGCTTTTAAAATCTAAATTTGCTGCTCGTTAACGATCTTTGATTGCGAGCCTGCAAATTCTTTGATCGTGAGATTCTTTGATCGCGATCTTGCATTGTGACCTAAAACACTAATATATCAGCTCAGGGGTGGGCTAGGGACACAAATGAGGGCTTGTTTTGCTCAGGAGGGTCCATTCTGTCAAACCATGCCATTGGTTTGGTTAAAATCGGTGAATAAATTGCGTTTCACCCTTTTTTTATTCTTTGATCATGACCATGCAAATTCTTTGATTGAGAGGCTGCAAATTCTTTGATCATGAGATTCTTTGATTGCGATCTTGTATCGTGAGCGAGGGACGAGATGGCCGAATTTAAAAATGATTTTTCTCAGCCCATGGGTGCCCTAGGAAGTCAAATGCTGGTGGGTTTTACTCAGGGGGCTTCATTCTGTCAAACCATGGTGGTGGTTTACTGCAATTCCTCCAATTTTTTTGATTTATTACATTTTTTATTCTTTGTTCATGATCTTGCAAATTTTTTGATCATGAGGCTACAAATTCTTTGACTGTGAGATTCTTTGACTGCGATCTTGCATCGCATGTGAGAGACAAGATGGCCCAATTTAAAATTCAATTTTCTTAGCCCAGGGGTGTCCTAGGAAGTCAAATGCGGTTGGGTTTTACTCAGGGAACTTCGGTCTGTTGAACCATGGCTGTGGTTTACTACAATTGCTTCAATTTTTTGAATTATTTAATTTTTTATTCTTTGTTCATGAGCCTGCAAATTCTTTGATCATGAGGCTGCAAATTATTTGATCGTGAGATTCTTTGATCGTTATCTTTGATCGCAAAATAGGGACAAGATGGCCAGATTTCTTATAATGGAATAGATAGGGAACTTTTGCTAATCTTTGACACTGAATGTCTCAGAAATGGTTTGATCTTTTTACTTGAAATTTGGAGGGAAGAAAGGCAACATCCCAAAAATGTGCCTTTTAGTGGATTGTTCAAAAAATATTATAGGGCAGCAAAGTTACGGCACTATGAAGTTGGCACTTTTTCCCTTAGGATAACATTACGGCGTCCGCCATATTACAGGAATTTTTTGCCGCTCTGCTGGAAAATAACGGTTTGGTCTTTTGGGCTGCAGTTTGGAAGGAAGAAAGCCAACATCCTACAAATGTGCCTTTTGGTGGTTTGGAGAAAAAATATTACAGGGTGGCAAAGTGACAGCACTCCGAAGTTGACGATTTGTCCCATAGGATAACATTATTGCATCCGTCGCGTCTTTCAGGGCCCGTATCTCAGAAACGGTGCAAGATACGGACTTTTTGTCAAAAAAATGCTGGGGCACTAGGCAAAAAACTAGCCAGGAAAGTAATAATTCATACAAAATTTCAATTTTTTTTCTACGTCACACAGTTCCTGAGATATAAGCAATTTAGTATTCCAAGTCGTACTTTTCTGCTCTGAAGTCAATTATAATGCATACATTCTCTGTTTTCAATTAGTTTTTTCAATGCGGTTTTTTGGGAAAAGAAGGGTGTGCCCTTTTGTTACTGTGACAGTTAGCGTTTCCAGTTGCGCTTCTGTTACCATTCGAATCACCGTTCCCGTCTACGCCACCATGTGCGTAATGGTTTGCGTTTTCATATGCGCTTGCATTTCTGTTTCTGTTGTCTTTACTGTTGCTGTTACTGTTACCATTTACATTTACTATTGCGGTACCATGACCTTATGTGTAACAGTTTGCGTTTTCATATGCACTTGCGTTTCTGTTTTTATTGGCTTTATTGTTGCTGTTACCATAACCATTTGCATTTACAACTGTGGTTCCATGAGTGTGCGCATTATGGTTTGCATTTTCATACGTGCTTACATTTCTGTTTACTTGGGTGTTATTGTTGGTGTTACTGTTACCATTTGCATTTACAATTGTGGTACCATGAATGTGTGTTTTACCAGCTGCGTTCTGTATGCACTTCTGTTTGGTGTCTCCATTTATGTAACTGTTTGGCTCGGTGTCACTTTACGCTTGTGTTTCTATTAACGTTTGCTTTGCCGTTTACATTTGCTTTGCCATGTGCATTACTGTTGCCGCTTGCATTTGCTTTGCAGTTCCTGTTACTGTATAACAAGACATCACGTGGCAGGAGCACGGGGCCCAAAGGGCCCCATGCTGCTGCCACTGCATTCCTTTCATTATTTATCATCCTCATTCTCAAAAAGAAGGGGAAATTAGAGGCAAAAAACTCCATTTAATGCATCAGTTAGGGTTGTTCCACAGCAAAAAAAGCTAGGAAATTCGGAGTTAGGGTTGAAAAGGTACCAAATTTATTACCCAACTGGCATTGGGGTGTGTGTTGGGGTCGTCTGTCTAACTGTCACCCCATTCTTCTATACCTCAGCTTCTTTACACATGTGATGGGGTGAGAGTTAGGGCCGATGTCCCCAATGCACCCCGATGCCAGTTGGGGGTGGGCTGGGGGTCCGGGGTCTTTCAACCTAACCTAAATTCCTAGCTATTTTTTGCTGTGGAACAACCCTAACTGATGCATTAAACTGAGTTTTTGCCTCTAAATATAGTGTGTGTATTAATATATATATATATATATTATACACACACACACTTATGTACATAATCAAATACATACACTCAAAATACTTCAACGCAAATGGGTGAGAGTTAAGAGACACCTTCACCTCTCCGTGATGTAAACCCCACAAAGAGATTAGTTGGGAAGGGGCGGGGTGGATTGAGAGATAAATTGGGGAACAGAACACTGGCACCTTTGAAGGGTGTGCTACAAAGGGAGGGAGACCATAAACACTCTGGAGCTGGTCTTCTCTATGGTTACGCTGCATGATGCTCACATAGCCAGTGTGCTGGGGATGTGGCTAACTTGATGAAAGGGTGGGGGGAGGTTAGGATCAGAAGGGGATGGGAAGAAGATGAGTGAAGAGGTGGGGGGAAGGCAAGTCTACCCTTCAGGAGTGGAACTCCAAGGGTATGACCACTACTCAATGTAAACCCAGTTAGTGTAATAGGCTTATATAATAATAATAATAATAATAATAATAATAATTATAATAAAATGTATTTGTTATAGCACTTTTCATATAACCAAAGCGCTGTGCATCAAGATAAAACCAAATACAATAGATACAATAAAATCAAGAAAATCCAGAGTAGGCTTTCACCCACAAAAAAGTCTTAAGTGCCTGCTTGAAACACCCTACCATTCTGCACTCCTGAAGCTGACATGGCAGAGAATTCCAGAGGGTAGGTGCCACAAAACCAAAAGCATGCAGACCAGATGACCTTAAACTTACCCTTTGAATCTCCAGCAACCCCTCATCAGCTGAGCGGAGCTGTTGCAGAGGGGCATAAGGGACCAGGAGCTCTTTCACGTAATCAGGGCCCTGTCCATGTAGGGCTTTGTAAGTCAATAGACCTACCTTAAAGGTGATCCGCCACTGAATAGGCAGCCAGTGCAGACCGTGCAGCACAGGGGTAATGTGCATTCCTCTAGGTGCCCCAGTCAACAAACATGCTGCAGCGCTCTGCTCTAGCTGCAAGCAGCGGATATCAACCCCAGGAAGCCCTAAGTACAGGGAGTTGCAGTAATCAAGGCGCAATGTCACAAAGGTGTGGATCAAAATAGGTAGATCACAAGACAGAACAAGGTGCTTAATCCTAGCAATGCTCCTAAGATGGTAAAAGGCTAGCTTGATGACTGATGACACCTGATGATGAAGGATCAGACCATCATCAAGCACCACTCCCAGGTTACGCACCCATTCAGAAGTGAGAATCTTGGCCCCCCCAGGACTAAACCGGAGGGGTGCTCAGTCCTCAACCTCTCTGTCCTATGACCCAGGTCCACTACCAACACCTCAGTTTTTCCTGGGTTCAACTTTAAACTGCTGGCATTCATCCAGTCTTGGTTTTCAATGAGGCAGCTGTTCAATACTGAGATAGCACTAACCTGATCGGGGGCAAAAGACAGGTAGAGCTGGGTATCATCAGCATAGCAGTGAAACCTTAGCCCATACCATCTTACAATGTCTCCAAGGGGCAGCATGTATACTGCTAATAACATGGGGGACAGCACCGAGTGCTGAGGTACCCCACAAGGAAGAGAGAAAGTCCTGGAAGAAAATATACCTGAGACAACTCTCTGCATTCTACTAGTGAGGAAAGATGTAAACCATCTGAGAACTGTACAAGACAGCCCACAGATGGACCTCAGATGCTCGAGCAGGATCCCATGATCCACAGTATCAAAAGCTGATGATAAATCAAGGAGAACCAAGATGGAATGATGTCTCCAATCTCTCACCATCAGGTGATCATTGAGCACCCGAAACCAGAGCAGTTTCAGTAGTATACCTCTTACGAAAACCCGATTGGAGAGGTTCGTATAAATTATGGATGGTTAAATGGTTATCCAGTTGAGCTGCCACAACTTTCTCAATAACCTTCCCCACAAAAGGGAGGTTAGAGATAGGCCTATAGTTTGCTAGGTTTTCTGGGTCTAAAGAAGCTTTCTTCAGGATGGGTATCACCACCCCCTCCTTCAGGGAGCTGGGGAACTCACCCGACTCCAGAGAGCACTGGACAATCTGAGCTAAGACCAGGCCAATGATATCAGTACAATCCAAAATCAGGGAAGTAGGGGCCAGGGTCTAAACTACAGCAGATGGGACACATTGCCTGGACAATCCTCATAATATTTTCGAACTCCAGCAGATCAAAGGTACTCCAGGAAACTCCTGGTTCTTTGACAAGGTACCAATCAACCGCATCCCCCATAGAGTGAAATTGGTGGCATTCCTGCCTGATGTCAGCCACCTTATTTGCAAAGAAGCGAGCGATCTCATCACAATCACTTTGTGAAAAAGCTCGATGGAACTGCTGACAGGCTGGGTTGCACAGTCTGTCAACAGTTCTGAAGAGCTGAGCTGGTCGGTTCCGTGTGACAGCTATTTCCCTGGACAGGAATTCTGCCTTCATATAGGAAATTTCTGTTTGATAGAAATTATAGTGTTCTAACAAAATAAGGTGGTCGGCATCTAAGGTTGTCCTCTGCCAATGATGCTCCAACCTGTGCCCCTGTCTCTGCAACTCCCTTAGGGTCCCATTAAACCAAGGGGCCATAGGGAAGTGCAGGAGGGGGCAAATATGGACAGGAACAATCAGATCGAGAGCTGAAGAAACGGCCGTATTGTAGGCAGTAACTAACCGCTCAGGACCTGTGCTAGTCTCACCCAATAATGAGAGGTCAATTACCACCAACAGGTCCACAGGGACCTCATCCTACAAAGGGCGATAACTGACCATCTCCACAGGGGCCAACCTACCCAGAGGGGCTAAAAAATTGAACCCAACAGAGTAGTGGTTGGACCAACCAACTGGTTCCACCACCAAGTTGGAGGCCTCGATCCCCAGGAGGAAGACCAAATCAAGAGAGTGACCACCTTTGTGAGTAGCTGAGGAAACAACCTATGTGAAGCCCAGAGATGTCATCAACTGTAGGAAGCGTTGACCAAAAAGTGAGGATTCATCGTCGACCCAGACACTGAAATCACCCAGAACCATCAGTCTGGGCAACTCCAACGCCATGTTGATGGCAAAGTCTGCTACTTCCTGCAGGAACTGCTTCTCATCACCTGGTGGATGGTAGATGAGAGTTATCCTGCACCCCACACCAGCTACCACGGTGCACTCAAAAGACCTAGCCTCCTCAACTGGTACACTAGTTAGGCCCAATTTGGTCTTAAAACAGACCGCATCCCCGTGGTCCAATCTCGGGCGATATAAAACTGAGTACCCGGCAGTAACAGCTGCCTCTAAAATAGAGGCAGCATTCCCATCCAACCAGGTCTCAGTAATGCATACCAGATCTGCCCTACCAACAAAATCTGCAATAAGGCCAGTCTTGTTGCAGACAGATCTGGTGTTGCATAACAGTGCCCGAGTTGGCTGGGATTGGCGAGCTGTCCTAACTACTTGCCCTCCCAAATCAGAGGTGCCCTTGGGTATGGGAACTAGAACTGAATTTCCCCGTTCTAGGTACCATTTCACCCATGGGCATCTTCAGACCCTAACCACCCCTATGGGGGAGCTCCGCACATTCGGGTTCCATGTCTGCAACCCCCACCCACCCGACTCCCTCCCTGCGAGCAATCCCCAGCACTCAACAGTACTGATAGGTAAAAGCAGGCAGGGGGGAGAAGAAAACAGGCGGAGGGTACTGAGAGTGGAAGCCGAATAGCACAGGATGGGGGGGCAAGCAGGCACATTCTACTAATAATTATAGCACAATAGGGGAAAAACATAAAACCCCAGAAACCCAAATTCAAAGTGGAGCAGCAGACAATTAAAAGCCCCAAAACAATAAAACTTATACAGTAATCCTTGCCCTAACAGAATATATTGAACTACCCTCCTCCTACTAAAAGATGACTTATAACCCAAGAATAATAAAATCCCCTCTCACAGGATATGCAAGAAACAAAAAATATAAATTCTCCCCCTTCCAAAGCCCTCACCCAGCCGAGGAAGAGAAAAAATCAAAAACATACAATAACACAATCCCCTCTCGCAGGATTTGAAAAATATACACAAGAATAAGATCCTCCCCATCCCACAGCCCTCTCACAGCCTAGGAGGAAGAAAAATGATCAAACAACCACTAAAATAATCATAAACATAAAAACATGTGAAAAATAAAATAAAGGCAACC
Source organism: Neoceratodus forsteri (assembly GCA_016271365.2). Classification (NCBI taxonomy): domain Eukaryota; kingdom Metazoa; phylum Chordata; order Ceratodontiformes; family Ceratodontidae; genus Neoceratodus; species Neoceratodus forsteri. The sequence goes on along the minus strand of CM057459.1, from coordinate 184,317,635 downwards.
TGGTCCTCACACCACCAGGAAACCAAAACAAATTAAAAAAGTCTGAGAAAAAGTCATCAGTCAGTAGGAGGAGCCATAGGAAAATTTTGAAATAATATAAGTCCCAGCCCAACTGAAAATTTTAAGTAGTCCAACATAGATAAAATCCAAAATCCAGTAACAGAAATTTCATCGAACACCGAATTAAGGCTTCCCAGGAGTAGCAACCCATAGTCTCAGTATGGATCCAAAAGCAGTCACAGAGTCTCCAAAACAGCCAGAAAAATAAACAGGCCAAATCACTGAGAGCGGGGGCTCTCCCCCACCCACACTCCCAAACTGCCTAATCAGGTATTATTTTACCACCAGGACCTGCAGCTACAGATACCCCAAGGCCAAACCACTAGGACCAACCCTGAGATAACTTAGGGGAGCCCTACTGGTCCCTAACTCCCCAAGAAGAAGTGTGGTAGCTCCTGCTCAGTCCCAAGTGGCACCCAAGATCACCCAGGCACAGGGGGAGGGTAAAGCCACCCACAACCAAACGCTGCTAGGGCCCAGCTTCTGGACTCCAAACTCAGGAGATAATTAAAAATTGATATAAGAAAAAGGGGGGCTCTGATCAATGAATCAGACCCCTCACTCATGAAACTCCAAGAAAGTCCACAGCAATCCCTCAGGCCAATATCCAAAGATGTTACACTACAGGAGATCCTAGTTCCAGGTCTTACTTGTCCAGCACAATAAAATAAATCCCAGACCAACAGGTTTAAGGCATAAATATCCAAAGGCTGAAACACCAGGACAACCCAGAAAAAAGTTCACCAGTTTCTGGTGCAAATCCAAAAGACCACCCCTGGAAAAAACAGTCTTCTTCTCTGACTCTCCAACTTTAGCCACAGGCCAGTTATGAGCTGAAACGCTCCTTCTACAAGTGCCAGCAACAGACACATGAACCGACACCACGGCCAGACACCCACCGGAGAAGCAGCAGCAAGCGGGAGCAAATCCAAATCCAAACTCAGGCTCCACCACCAGAGAGAATGCAAAGAAAATGCCAAAAACACCAGGGCAATAGCAGCGGCAGCCAAAACAATGACTGTCGCCAGAAGCCAAAGCAGGTACATGCCCAGCAAAAAAGCCAAAAACACAAACAAATGAAGCAAAACAAACAAAATAAATGAAATCAAAGCAGGGCAGCAAACAAGTAAAACGGGCTAGTCCAGCATGATCACCATCTTAAAACAGACATATGACATGCCTAGAGAGGGGTAAAAGGAGGTAGAGCAGTGAAAATAGAATGGAAGTGAGGGCAGAGAGGGGTATTGAAGGAGAGATGGATCAGGTGCAGTTGCAGGATGGGGAAATATATGGAACCATTGTTTTAAATTAAAGATCTTCACTGGTACCTCAGCAATATTCCCACCAAAAGTATTATTATATTCAGGAATCCACACATTGGCCTGTTTATTTTTTTTGTGTGTTATATTAACTTGATGGTTCCATTTCAATTATTTATTAAATGTTAGGCCTTAATAAGTGTATTTTTAACTATTTGCATTTGTTTACCATTTTTAAACCATTTTTCTGCATTTTTACAGTCTCTTATTGATGACCATAACCTTACTCTTTTCTAAATTAATAACTAAGTCATGGGCGTGACATTTGGCATAAAGCAAGTCGAGCTGCTCTTAAAGAGCTTTCTGGATGACTGCGAGAGGAACAAGATTGTCAGCACATACCAATATAGGGCAAGTGTGGGTTCCATCTTTAGGGTATCCAGGACTGTTGCTGTCTAGAGCTAATATGACATCATTTATGTAGATCTTAAACAGGGTTGGTAGAGTACACAGTCCTGCTTTGCTCCTTAATTTATCCAAATATTATCTGGTAGGCTGACAGTTCTAGCAAACCTAACTGTGCACCAATTGTTATTGTACAATTTACCAATGATATGTAAGAAGCTGTGACCAAGGTCTATTTCTTACAGTTTCTTTCCAATAATTTTATGATTTAAAGAGTCAAAAGCCATGCTTCAATTAATAAAGGCCAGATAAACAGTCTCACATACTGTACTTCTTCAAAAGATGATGCAAAACAAAACATTGGTGAGGAGTGGAGCCCCCTTTGATGCATACAGCCTGCATGTCAGACAACAGATTGTAATGGCATAAATGATTACTGAGTCTTGCACACAGTACACTGTTGTGGATTTTGGAAGCAGAATCCAATAAACTTATGAGCATGTACATATTTGGGTCTGTAATTTTACCCTTCTTTAATATGATCATTACTATTGTTCCTTTCCAAGACTGGAGGAATGCATTTGTTTTAACGAGAGTATTCAAAATGGTTGTTAAAACCAGACCCAAAAGGAAACAGTTTCTTTAAACAAATTGGATGGAATGCCACAGGAATCTTAATTATGGCTCCCTGCTTCTATTGCTTCCTTCATTTCTTTTAGTGAGAGAAAGAGAGAGAGAGAAATAATTTCCTATTATTTGAGACCAAGGTATCAAAATGATGCTTTTTATTAAAAAAGACTGAGAAAAAATAGTGGGTCCAAATATCTGGATACATATGCATGTATGTTATATTTAAGCAATAAGGCACGACAGGGTGTGTGTTATTTAAGCAATAAGCCACGAGGGGGTGTGGGTTATCGGAGGATTTACCACGGCTGGAGTGGTTTGCCCAAGAGGCACAGCCGAGTGGGTAAATCCACGTCAGCCATGGTAAATCCCCCAATAACCCACATCTCCTGAGTGGCTTATTGAGATTATACCAAGTACTGCTTTTTTATTATTTAAAAAAAAACAGTACTTGGTATAATGCTTAAATAAGCTATTCAGTAGTACAGCAGTCAGTTTTTTTGTTTACTTTCCCCTGATGTATGGAGCTGCTGTTTTACAGTCTCCGCTTAGCAGGGAAACAAGATGGCGGGCGGAGTTCCATGGTTTTGCCGTCGGATTGCTTTTTTTACCAGATGTGGCTGGCTGGCACCTTTTGCGGTGATTATTAGAGGATTTACAATGGAGGTAAGGTGCCAGCCTGCTGTTCTCATTGGTCCGTGTCCGAGATCCATGGTATAATGTGTAATAACATCACTCCTGGGGTGTGTTGAAGCATGAGGCGAAGCCGAGTGCTTTCTCCACCCCAGGAGTGACGTTATTACACAATAACACACATCTCTGGAGTGCCTTATTGCTATTATACAATAGCGCATTTGTTAATTTAAAAAAAAGTAAGAAAAAATGCCTTTTTTATTCATTTTTTATATGTGTGGGCGTAGGTATATGTTTTAAGAAAAAAGTGCAGAATATATCTTCCAACACAAGGTGGTGGTGCTGCCACATTGATCTTGCCTACTGAGTCCTAAATGCCTTTTGCTGTTTATATATTGTTCTGTGACATCGGTCTCCCCTCTGCCCTTTCCTGTCATTTTACAACAGACAGTGCGTGAAGGGGGGAGTTTTTGAGTTTTTTTTCCTTTTTGATATTTTAAATTTATTTTGTTTCTTCTGTAGCTGTCAAGCCTTTCAGGAACTGTGCAGTGTGAATTTGTATTGCGATCTCGCTCCTGCCAACTAGCCAATGAGCGGAAGAAGTAAAAGCTGTTACTGATGGCTTTTTTGGTTTTTAGTCGGAGTATGTGTTTTTCAGGGAATGGATGGTTGAGTGTGAGTGTTCTGAAGTGTGGCTTCTCAACAACAGAGCAGCACGGAGCAGCAGCTGGAGGTACAAACTTCTGTTCTACAAAGTCGCTGTCAGGTGTCTACTCTTCCTAAACAGACCACAAGTTCTTCCAAAAAGACATGGTGTCTTTTTAGAAGAACTTGCAGTCAGCTAAGGAAGAGTTTTCGTTTTTATGAAGTTGGATTATGAAAGAAAGTGACATTTGGCGATGGGATGGTGATTTCAGTGTGAACTGTTCAGTAGAAGGCTGGATGTTTGTACAGGCAGAGGCGAACTGTGACGGCTACGGGATAGTCGCAGAGGGAAGGATCCTTTTCTGCAGTGCGGTAATCTTTGTACCTGACCTAGATACAGTGATGTTATCATGTAATAACATCACTGTGTCTGGGGCTCATTAACCAATCAGCGAGCTAGATTATTTCTTGCCATTGTATAATGCATATTATACAATGGCAGGAAAAAATTCTGTTCTCTGATTGGTCAGTGTGTACCTAGGACAGTGATGTTATTAAGCTATAACATCACTGTATTAAGTCCAGGCACACACATGACCGCATATCAAACATAGAAATCACACCTCCCCTTCACACGTTACCACCGCTATGACGAGTCACGCTAAACAACTTCAGTCCCCCCCCAAACAAACTTACCACCCCACACATACCAATTTTCTGAAAAACTCAGCCAGTCACAACCAATACTGGCTACAACAAAACAGAAAGCGCACCAAGCATTCCCATTTAATAAAGTGACGCACCGATCGTCTTATCAGCCGCGAGCTCATGGATCCTCGGCTCCCCGCCTCTCTCAACTCACACCTTTGCCATCCTGCTGTCGTGTTCTCCCGGTACAAATGAGGAGAGCTACATAGTGTACCGGGAAAACCTAAAAGACAGCTTCATGTTTAAAAAAACGGCTTCTCCTCTATTCACCAGTAAAAAAAAAAATTAAGCCGTGACACCTCAGCTGCAACAGCACCATTATGAAATTTGCACATCGAGCGTGTGTCTCACAACGGCCAACAGACCCAAAACCACCCAAATTAACCGTGAAACAAACGTCAGCTGCACCTCATTGTCAGTGGCGGAAGAATGGGGGGTGCGGGTCTTACTATCATAACCAAATTAAATTGTGAGCAGTGTCAGACTCGGCAGACCACACTGATTCAGCTAACAGCTCCATCTACTGGCAGAAACAAATACTGGACTTTTTTAAAACCATAGTCCTCCACCATAAAAATTAAATTAAAGTGCATAAAAATGGTTTTCTTTTCTTTTTTCTGCATAATTAACAACATGAGCCATTGTATAATAGCAATAAGGCACTCCAGGGTGTGTTTGGTTATCGTGTAATAACGTCACTCCTGGGGTGGTGGAAGCACTCGGCCAGCCTGCGTGCTCGACCCACCCAGGAGTGGCGATATGATAACACACACCCTGTCGTGCCTTATTGCTTAATTGTTAGTGTCTTGTGCCACTAACTTTCAAAAAGCACATTAATCATGATTTTTAGCTGCCTCCAACATCGTTTTTCATAATTGAATATGCTTGCTGGACTTTTTAATATCTAAGAAGGCCTTATATTTTCTGCTAGCAGAATTTAAATAAGAAATATTTAGCTTTGTACCGTTGGTTCCTACATCTCTTAAAATTCTAAGATTTTTCTTAGCTTTTTATAATCAGTCTCATATCAACTGTTTTTATAATCAGACTCATACCAACTGTTGTATTTCCTTTCCTTGTACTGGTTTAACATAAAGGTAAATATGTATATAACATAAAGGTAAATATGTATCTAACAATTTTACATTTGATTTTAGTTGCTTAGCCTCTCCAGAAGTCCTCCACCGAGCCACAGATGGACGCCCCACCCGCTAACAGGTATGTCGCTGCAACCGTGGACTTTTGCTGGATTTCAAAACAGGATGGTTGTGGCACTTTTTTCAAACAAAGGACTGGGGTCTGATCTATAACTGCTCATGGCCTTAAGAGTTGGCTCAGCAATGGAGATAGTTTTTTTCTCTCTACTGTAGCCTCTGTGAACTGAATATTAACTGGCAGATTGTATGTGCTTTAACTGTATCTTAATTTTACCAATGAAGATTCTGTACCATTGGGGTTGCTTTAAATTGAGACTCGGATTGCTGGGTCATCGCTGTCTTGCTAGGGCCAGCCAGTATTTGCTTGCTAGAAGGGTATTTTTGCTGTAGTCCGCATTAGTATGCAAGTTTGCTAAGTTTAAGCCACTGCCTCAAGCACTGCTGCTTCCCAGTTCCCAGTTGCTAGCTTTCATTTAGCTTCTCAGCCATTGGTCATATTACAGCTAACAGCTCTGATTAATTATTTTCAGCAGTTAAATCAGCTTAATTCAGTACTTTCTGCTGTTCAGACTGACTTTGCTCTTAGTGTGACTGCAAGGTGAATTTCAGGGCGGCCCTACTGCTGCTATAATGCCACAGTTTAGCAATCCAGGCTGATCTCAACAATACCTTGCCCATTTAGTAATTGCAGTGATGTAAACACTCAGGAGGTGCTCCTCCCTGTGCTCTCAGCCAGCCACACTGTCTTTGTTTCATCTTCCCATACTCCTGTAGCCCCTCCCCACCTACCTTGTTTTAAACCTCCTCTCTCTGTCTTCTTTTCTCAGCTTCGCCCGAGGGTTGGTCGAGAGGGGCAGCTGCAAGAAGCCCTCCCCCAAGCCACAGATGGATGCCCCCACCCATTAACAGGTACGGTGCTGCAACCGTGGAATTTTGCTGGATTTCAAAATGGGCTGGTTAGCCCTACCAACGCTTTTCGTTTGGCTGCCCCACCACCCTTTGTGAATCCTGCATTATATAGAAGGGATCACATGTGGGATTTCACCAATCAGCCCACTTCCTAATTTGCAGCTTATCTGAATCTACCACTAGTAGCCGCTGCAGGAAAAAGAGAAAAAAAACCTATCATTATGTTGCTTCTCTACTTACTCATTATTGCAGCACTCACCCCTTTGATGTCACTCCCACCCTCCTCCTATCCAGTGTTAGATGCTAGCCAACCAGTACCCCTCCCCCTGCAAGAAAAAGCTACAACTACCGCTAATGCTGCCATCTGCCATCTCCATACCAGCTGCCTACTCACTCAGCTGGCTGGTCCCTCCATCCTCATAACATCTTTCCATTCCACCCCGCCACACATACATCTCCACTCTGCCCTCACCTACTATCCTCCCCTGCATCCTCCCCCTCCCACCCCAGTCCCATTTCCCCCCTCCTGGCGAGTTCATGTGGCTGTCTCCCATCCTTGCTGCCCCTAGTCTTCACTTCCTGCCTATTCCTGCCCATCTTTCTTAACCCACCAACACTCAGACTACCGCGACCACCTGCAAGAAAGCCCTACACTGGCTGCTTTTAAGAACAATCTCCCTGCTTCTCCTTATATCAGGGAACATTCACGCCAACCCAGACCCCCTCAGTCACCCCCAATCGCATGCCCCAGCACCAGGAAAATACATTGCTTCCATTAATATCTGCAGTCTCCCTTAAAAAATTCAATGACCTCCAGGTCTGGATAGCCCAACACCATCCCAACATCCTCACCCTAGTCAAAATTTGACTATCCAAATCCACCCCTGACTCCTCCATCTCAGTTCCTGGATATGCCCTGTACTGCAGCAACAGAACTGGCAAGTGTGGGGGTGGCTGTGCCATCTACCTACGAGATTCCTTTCAAGTTCTTGCCCTCCTCCCCAGCTAGCTAGTGATGCTATCTCTCAATGTCTCCCATGGCCCCTTGAGGGCCCCTCTGATAATCACAGCTGTCTACATTCCACCATGAGACCAGAAACCAGCCTTTCAGTCACTCACTGACTAGCTCTCCCAGCTCCCCCCCCATGCGGAGCTAATTACACTGGCTTTCCCCCTCATCCTCCCCTACAAAGATGCCCTAGCAGCTCTTGACATCACCCAACTAGTTACATGCCCCATACATCTCAATCACAATAGTGGTGTCACCACCTTATTTGATTTAATTATGTACAGTCACCCCCAATGAAGTCACTGACATCACCGTCCTCCCCAGTGCCCTTCATGATAACTCCCCTATTCCCTGTACCTGGTATAGCCTTGTAAAGAAGCCAGCTCCAAAAACTACCCTTACAAGATTGCTCAGACCGGGAAAGCTTGGTCACCTGAAATCCTATCTTGCTTATGTGACTGGTCCCTTCTGTTTCACCTCCAGGACCTTGATGCCACCCTTAACTACTTCATTAGCACCTTTAATGAAACCTGTCATAGATTTTCCCCCTCACTAAGGGCCTGATTCTCAAAGGCTGATTAGAATGTGCCAGACAGCAGCTTGCATTGAAGCCCCATGCGCTGTGGACCCTGCACCCAATTCAGGTATTGGAGGGGTTCTGGAGCCTATGTCCCCACACATGCAGCATTCCTTCCCATGCGGTGAACACCTGGCGCAAGTGAAGTGTCTGTCGCAAGCCTGGTGTGGCACAGGAAATAGTGCATACTGTACATATGTGCACAGTGACTGACACCAATCTCAGACACTGAGCACATATGTACAGTACCATGCTGATGCAGATCACAGTCGGCAGCTGGATGTGCACCAAGGGGTGGGTTCCACTACACCACCAGATATTGGGCACTGCAGTAATTGGGGGCACATGCCCATGCCACATACAGGTGGGCTGGGCAGCATCAGGGATGGGGTGGTGGCATAGGAGATGGGTGACAGTACCTGGCATGATAGGGCACCATCAGCGAACTGGGGGGTACCGCAGCATACAGTGGCACATAGGCTGACTGCCCCAGTGGGACATATTCTAAGTCCCACTATGCCAGTCCTGGCTGGTCTATGGGCACTTAGAATATCTCCCAACGGGTGCTCTCTATGAATAGAAAGCTGCAGCTTGTGTCAGTACAGTCCACCTACTGCCGTGTCACAGCGCTGTACAGGGCACAGGGCTGGTGCAGGACCTGTTTGGGGCAGGCAGCCTGCGGTTGATACAGGCCACCTTCGTGAATTGAGTGGTGGCATCCCTTGACTCAAGGTGCACCTTGCACCATACCTGTTTGGTGCAACCACCTTGCATCAGATGCAGGGCTTTGAGAATAAGGCTCTAAGAGGGTAGTTAAGGGGCATAACACCCTTTGGATCTCCCTGTCCCTCCTTGACTTTATATGGCATCATGATGACCTATGGAAAAAAGCCCTTGACTGTGGTAGCCCAGCCGACAGATAACTCTATTGGGCTGCACATAATAAGTGCACTTGGACCATCTGAAAAGCCAAAGCGGAATATTTCAAATTTGCTGTAACCTCATCCTGGGGCTCAGATCGCAAATTCTGGGACAACATGAAATTCTCTCAATGGCAATGCCACTTCTCTCCCCCAACCCAACTTAATGTGACATACAGCTGGTTGCTGACACCCTCAATTCCTCCTTCTCTGACCTTAGCTCTATCCTTCCCCTTGACTTCTTCAATACTGCCATCCCTCCACCCCTAACCACACTGTCTCATTCCCCATTTTGCTTCTGGGTTCTTACTCCCTGGAGATCAAGCCCTACCGCAGCAAAGCTCTGAGTGGCACCCAACATAGCAGTGACTCACTTAACCTTCGGATCCTGCACTCGGTCTTAGATGAGGTTCTCTTCCCTCTCTCCTGCCTCCTAAACCTCTCACTCCGTCTTGGTAAATTTCCCTCCATCTGGAAGACAGCCATCATCACTCCAATCCTCAAAAGTTTTAACTGCCTCTCCCCCAGCAACTACCGTCCAATCACCATCCTTCCTCCTCTTTACAAGGCCATGGAACTCATTGTCATGGACCAGCTCACTGAATACCTCTCTAAATATGGCCTCCTATCCACTGAGCAGCATGGATGCAGACAAGGCCACAGCCCCTCTACTGCCCTCTTGGAATTCTCCAATTACATTCACTCTGCCCTGGACAATGGCAGGCTAGCTGGTGCTGTCTTTCTAGATTTATCAAAGGTGTTTAACACTGTCAGTCAGGTAGCACATCAAATGAGCTGTGCAATATAAGCGATGGAATTAGAGCGATGCTAAATGAGCCATTTACATATGAGCGACTATACAAACATAGCAACAGGGCAGAAAGAGCAATGTGTCATTTGGGTGACCACTGATTTAACCTACCGCCTGTGTCTACGTGTGGCGTGGTGTTAGAATACTAAAGATGGGGGGGTTGGGGGCACAGACCCTCCATGGTGGTGCTGGGGCAGAGCTCCCCCTGCATGACAAGGGTGCATCTGGCAAGCAGCACGACTCAGGTAGTAGTGGAGAGCATTGCTGGAACAACTGATACTGTGTCCGATGTCTTACCTGATGTGCGACTGATGAAGAGGACAGTTCGGAGGATCTGCCAGGTGGAGAGAGTGTGTCTAGGGACTCTAGGTACAGCTGGTGAGCAGGTTATCCCACTGCCTATAATATTCCCATATATCAGGGAAGAAAGTCGCTATTTCAGCATTCGTGTTTTTTTGCGGTTGCTGTTTTGCCATGCACTTTTTTTTGCTGTAGCTCATTTTGTACTTGCCCATATAACCTCGCTCATAGATATGGAACCTTTCAGTCATAACCTCCTTCTTTCTACTCTCTCTTACCTAGGACTCATCCAGGAAGTCACGTCCTGGTTCTCTGACTAGCTATTGGGCCGCTCACAAAAGGTCAAAACCTGCAACATCCTCTCAAATCCCCTTCCCAACCTCTCCAGTATCCTGCAGAAGTCTATCCTTGGGCCCCTCCTGTTCAGCCTTTACCTTAACTCCTTACCTAAGGCTTGCACTGGAAATATACTCCTCTATACAGATGATGCCGTACTCTTTACTTCCCACACTAACCTGTCCTCCTTAGCACTCTCCCTCCAGAACACCTTTACCGAGGCTGAGTCCTGGTTCCCCAAATGTAAGCTTGTTCTGAACAAAAAAAAGCCCAATGTCATGCTTTTTGCTAACCATCAGAATAGATTCAAACACTCCCCTCTTCACAGCAGTACCTCCCTTTTGCTTCCTCTTGAACAGGTGAACACATTTAAGTACCTAGGAGTCATGTTCGACCCTGCCCTTACCTTCCACTACCACATTCACTTCCTTTGTACCTCTGTTAACTCTCGTCTTGACCTACTGTATTGACATGAGAACTGTCTCCCCCTGAAGCCGTCCAGCTTGTCATCACATCCTCAGTATTATCTATCATAGACTATGGCATCCTGATCTATGGGGCTGCTGATAATTCTACACTCCTATGAGTAAAAATTGCACTGAACAAGGCCTGTCACCTTGTAAAATCAACCCACACCTGCACGCTTTACAGTCAATAGAAACTGGATAGATTTTGGTAGCAGACTAAAGTACCAAACCTGCCTTCTAGCCAGAAAGATATTCTTGGGCCAAACCATCCCCAGCCTCTCCCCCCTCTTACAATCCGCTCCCACCACCAAGGCCTCCCAGAGCTCACTCAAACCTACCCTCCTAGTTCCTTAGCTCAGTACCTCCCTTGGTCAATGCTCTTTCTACCATAGAGCCCCCTCCTGGCTCAGTTCCCTCCCCCTCAGCATAACCCTTGAACTTAAGCTTGGTCAGTTCAAATCCCTGCTCCGAAACCACCTCCTCACCTCTCGCTCCTGTAACTGCCTCTGACCACCCTCTCAACCCCGACAACAGACTCTGTCCTGCCTAGTCTACAGTCACTTACTGTTTGTCATATGCAGATTACCACCCCTTCACCGTACCCAAGTCTGACAACGGACCTTGTCCTGCCTAATCTCTGCATGCTTATCCATGCAGTCCTTAGTCCCCCTTTATTCCTGTCAGGGCAATATCAAATATTTTTTATAATTCCAGTCACTTTATCATGCTTATATCCTTATTTTATCCATTATTGTAGCTCCCTGCCTGTATGTATGCTAAACTGTTTATGTAATTCTCTTATCCATTATTGTATGTTAAAATGTTTATATATCTCGCTCACCCATTTTTGTATTTTCCAACCTTATGTATGTCAAATGGTTGTCTTATTGATGTGGAGCCTTTGCAAAGGAGTCTCTGACTCAAAGGATTGTAATTCTGATACCTTCAATAAATAAATAAATTAATTAGATTCCATTATTTCCTGTTGTTACTGTAAACATTTATTACCTAGTAGTACAGCACATATTTTTTTAATTAGATTCCATATTATTATCTTTTTGTTTTGAATGTTTATAGCCTATGCTTGATTACCTGTAACAATATGAACATCTTTAGTAGTTATTTTAAGAAAGAGTGGTAAATGGTCACTCTCTGTTCTAGTGGGTATTTTTAATTCAAGATATTTCTCCAAATCTACTGTAGTGTCTATACCACAATCTATAACAGAATTGTATGTAACAGATATGTAGGTACATTTGCCTTGACAATCTCTGTGACAGCTTCCATTTAAACCCCACAGTAATACGTTACCAATGTTTGTAGCAATTTCCTCTCATATGAGTTTATAGTTGAACCTTCTGAGTTTCCCAAAGTACTAAAAGAATTACTCAGAGTTGGAAGCATATCAGTGTCTTCAAAGCTATTTGAAGAGCCTATTTGGGCATTCATATTACCCATTATTAATAATTGTGTACCAGTTTTTTATTGTACTTACTTAAAATAGCTTCCAATAGATTCCAAAAGGATGAGGTAGAATTTGTTGTTCTATTGGGTGGGTTATAAACATTACAAAGAAACTAGTCTTCACCATATACCTTTACATAGAAACATAGAAACATAGAAGTTGACAGCAGATAAGGACCGCAAGGCCCATCCAGTCTGCCCGTTAATGTTAATATTCTCATATAATTATTTTGGGCAATAATTTTCCCTACTTCTATAGCAGGATGTATTCTAATGCCTATTGATAAGTCTCACAGTGGTCTAACTTGTTTTTTTCCCTCTAAGACTGGTTGAGAGATAATATGGAATCCATTCAATGCAAAAGAGTCCAGTGTCAATAACCAGGTCACCTATAGAATAATTAAATTATTTTCTGTTACAAAGTTTACTCAGTTCACATTACTAATTTTAACACTCCTACAAAGTTCCAAGATACAAGCTTTGTTTTCCTATTGTCCTCTGATAATTCTTTCAATATTTCTGCTTAGTTTATGTTATAATCTAGTCAAGAAGCATCACAATTGAAGATTAATGTATACCTATTCTCAATGCAGCAGTTATAATGAGTTGAATCTTGTGGAGGTAAAGTATTTTGTGAGCAACTAATGGAACTTGAGGCATCTACCAATTTTAGGTCAAACTGATCTAAATATTCTACTTGTTGCTTGATTTGTTTGGCCATGTATGTATTACTACACAAAGTATCTACTTGCCCCATCCAGTAACATCTTGCATCCTTCTGATTTCCTGAGTATCAGTTTCCATACATTTTATCCTCAGTAAATCCTCTAACGTGAATAGACCCTTACTGTGCAAATTAATTCTGAACTCATCTACCTTTTGGGCCAAGCCATAAAGTATTAAGACTACAGGGTCTTCAACTGTTGGTTCCAGCCTGTGTGAAGGATTTCTGATATCATCGGGTAAGCTGCTTGGAGTCTAACTCATTCAGTCTAGTGAAATTCCTGCATTGGTCTGCGAACATTAATTCAGTATTTTATTTACTCAGTTATGTTTTTTGTCCACATCTGATATAATGTAAACTCAGAGTCTGTGGCAATAAGTTATCTACATAGTGAATTCTCATCATTTAACCTAAAGGCTTCATAACATAACATTGGATTAGGTTAATACCAAGTTTAGCTCTGCCAAATGCCTCATTCATTTGGTTAAGTTATTTGGGTTTTGTAACCTTCCTGGAAAATGTGTTGGTGCTTCTTCTTTCTGGACTTCTAACAGGCAATAAATTATCATTAATATCTAAAGGTTGTGGGATATTTGTGATACTACTCCACTGTTCAATTATTTGATCTGAATGCTTGATTTCCTTCTGACAGGGAGCTGTAGTGCTTGTTCTGGTTCAACTGTATTAACTGACAGAAGGGAAGCTAAAGCTTTCTGTCTGCTATGCTTCTTAGTTCTTTTTTCATTTGTTTTTGCTTTTATCTTTATTAGACTTTTCTATTCCAATTTGTTATTATACGTACAACATGAGGTAGGCTAATTTTTTTGTATTATTTCCAATCTGTTTTTCTGAAGATATAATAAGAGTCCTGTTCTCTAAAAGCTCATTTTTAGTTTATCCACATCACTCTGAAAAAATGAAGATACTTCATCAAGAGTATATTTGCCATGTGAGGATTGCCAAGTGCATTTATCATGTCTATAGAGAGGCTCTACGATGCCAGTACGACAACACTTTTGTTGATAGGTATCATAGCGATGGGATTTATGTTGACTGCAAGTTGTGGTAGGCATAAATCCCAAATGCATCCCAGTCCTGTTTTTCTATCAGGGGGATTTGCCCCCGAGCCCCCCAGTGGGGGGGGCTCTGCCCCACCACACCTCCCATACTTTAGATTATCAACTCCAGTTGGAGTTGATTCCAGGAGGGGGTGCAAGACCAGGAGACAGTGTACCTCTGTCTCGGGTGCACCAATACAGTGACCTGTCAGCAAAGTGTCGATTTTGTTGACAGTGAGGTGTGTCGCTGTGTTGGTGTCACTGTCAGGGGGGCAACCCCTTTAGAAAGTGAAGTTGGGTACTTATAAATCAAAAATACAGTAGTATTACTATGCAGTGCTTTATTAATTTCTTGAAAAATGTATTTGGGACTTGGTAGTTTTAGTGAATCTTATTTCTCTGAATTTTCAGCTTCTATGAGTTGTGCGGGGGATAAGGTGCCAAACATATCTAATATAGTTGTACTAGTTTTTCAGCATTGGCTGTTTTCTTGAAGAAAGGATCTAAAATTACTTGTGAGTCTATACTTTTGTGTAATATTGGGAAATCCTGGGTTAGTCTAACTCCAATCTCTGGAGGATCTTTATATTCCCCCTCCAGATATTCAGTGATGGAGGCCTGCCATGCCAAGTTTTTTGTTTTGTACCCCCATCACATACTTTTTATTTTGCACTTCCCCTTCTGATTCCCTTCAAGTTCTGCCTTTTTATTTCTACTCTTGGGCTTTTTCTTTCTTGGCATCTTATCATATTTTGGATCCTCTTTTTCTATGCATGATTGTTTCCCTTCAATTATCTCTGATAAAATGATTACTGTGGTTCTTATAGTTCTATATTTTCTGTAAGAGGCAATTGTCCCTCTCTGGGTTGTTTTGTATTTTACACATTTCTGTATTCTCCTGATATGCAAGGGCCATAGTACCTCTACTGCCTTACTGGAGTACTCAGGATTCCTGCATGAGGCTTTAGACAGTTGTCAAATTGCCAGGGTGATTTACATCAACCTCACCAAGGCATTTGACACTGTCAACCATAAAACACTTCTCGACGAACTCCTCTCTATTGGCCTCGCCACTGAAGTGGTAGGATGATTCCAGAGCTAGCCCAACAATAGGCCCCAAAGAGTAAAACTTGATGGTACCCTCTCAAATAGTCAGGAGGTACTCATGGGTGTTCCCTAGGTATCAATTTTTGGCCCACTCTTGTTCAGCCTTTTTATTAACAAACTTCTCTCTGTATGCAAAAAAACACATCCTTCTTGATTCAGATGATGCTGTCATCTTTTCTAAAAACACTGACCCACACCAACTTGAGTCCCATCTACAAAGTGATTTCACTGCAGCAGAAGCTTGGGTCACCAAATACAAGCTCCTTATGAACTATAAAAAAACTAAATCAATGTTATTTGTGAACTCCCACAACAAGTATAAAGACTTTCAACTGACAATCCTTAATAACCTTCTTACCCCAATTGAACAAGTTCAAGCCTTCAAATATCTTGTTGTCACCCTGGACAGCTGTCTTTCAGTTGCTTAGCATACAAAACAAATTGTAAAGGTAGTCAACCCTTGAACTGGCTGACTGTATAGGAACCGATACTGCCTGTCCCAAGATGCCATGTCTCTCACCATAAAAAGCTCCATTCAGTCTGTCATTGATTATGGTTTAGTGGCTTATGGTACTGCCCCAGACTCTACCCTCAAAAGGGTTTCTGTTGCCCTAAATAAATCTTGCTGACTGCTCCTAGGTGATAACCACCTAACCCACACCAGTGACCTATATGCACAAACTAACTGGCTAAACCTTCAAGCAGAGTAGAATACCAAGTATGTCTACTCAGAAAAAAAAACTGTCTAGGACTCCCCCCCCCAGCCATCCAAAAGCTCCTCATTATGGCCCTCAACACCTACTGCACAAGAAGCAGTACCAGACAATCTCTTATTGTCCCCTTCTTTCACATCTTGCAGGTGCAAAGGACATTCACATACCGTGCCCCTTTTTGGCTTAATAAACTCCCCCAGACCTAACCAATCAGCCCAAGCTGGGGTCATTTAAAAGAAAGCTCCACCAATGCCTCACCAATCAGAAAGGCTGTGATTGCTGACCAACCTGAGCAGCTGCGACTGCTTACCCTGTTTCCTTTTTCCTTCTCCCACCCTCTTCTCCCTCCCCAGTGAGCCCTATCCCATCCTCCTTTTTACTCCTTGATGCACTTATTTTCATCCATACATTCTCCCTCTCTGTCCCTCCCTATACTTTGACAATAAAATCTTATTCTGCTTAGTAGTTTATGTACTATAGCTGCACTCTCACATTGTATGCAACCCTATACTCACCTGTCTTATTAACCATTTAAGATCTTTTTTTCCAATTGTTTAACCAGATGAGACACACTAAGCTGAAAGCTTGTTTACAGGTGAAACTTGGGAGCATATGGAAGTTAAGTTACTTGCTCAGGGTCACACAGTATGCAAGTGGGGACTGTGGGATTCAAACCCTGGTCTCCAGTTTTGCAGCTCAGTGCCTTAAACCACTGCACTATAGTGCCATATGTTTCTGTTTGAATTGTCTGTAATTTATTTTCTACTGATGTGGAACCTGTGTAAATGAACTTCTCAATAAATAAATAAAATTTTTAGATTTATTTATTTATTTAAGCGTTTAACCAGGAAGGCATGCTGAGCAGGCTACTTCTCATTTCCAGATGCATTCTGGGGGAGGAGGTACAAATACATAGTTGAAAGACATACATAATACAAATGTGGTTACATAATGGGAATACCCACTAGCACAATAGGTCCTGGTTTAAATACAAAAGGACTTAGATAACAACAGATACAGGCATAGCTTAGATGCATTACCAAATAATATTGTCAGATAGGTAGAACATACAGTGTTGTATTTACAGCTTGGATGCACAGCCCTGCTATTCTGTGATCCATAAACCATCTAGACACATGAGCAGGTAGAGGAGAAATGAGATTGGAGCATGGAGTTAAGGGGCGGGGGGGAAGAGAAGTGACAAATGTTTACTGGTAGGGAATTCCACAACATCGGTAGGCAGTAGCTAAAAGCCACCAGGCCAGGAGCAGTGGCCCTAATATGGGACAGCTAGAGACTGAGAGACAGTGTTTCTGAGGGAGTATGCAGGGGTGCTGAGGTTGACAAGGGCAGTGGTGAGGTATGAGGGGAGCAGCTGGGACCAGTACCTGGCTGTGAGCTTAGCACAGTGGGACAGTCTTGAGTTATCTAGAGAGGGGAGGTTCGTTGATTGGTATAGGGTACAATGGTGTGTGGAGTATGGACAATTCAGGACAAAGTGACAGAAAGAATGGAAAAGAGGGTCCAGTCTGGCTAGGGTGGACTTGGGACCGGCACTGTAGACTACATCCCTGTAGTCGAAGATGGGGAGGATCATTTTCTGCACAATGATCCTGCGGGCAGGAACTGGGATGCAGTCTCGGTTGCAGTAGAGTGCCCAAGCCTGAGGTGCAACTTCTTAATTATAGAATCAACATGGACAGAAAAGTTGAGGTGTTGGTCCGGCCAGACCCCGAGGTATCTGAAGGAGGTACAGGCCTCCAGGGGCATCCCATCGAGGGTGTGGAATGTGATTGGGTAGAGGAGCCTCGAACATCTCTGCCTTGTGCCAAAGGTTACTGAAACTGTTTTCTTGGCATTGAGGAGGAGTTGATTGGAGTGAAACCAGTGCTGGACAGTGTTAAAGTCCAGCTGCAATCTAGTCGTAACCTCTGAGGCTGAGGGGCCAGATGTACACAGCACAGTGTCATCTGCATACATGTGGATTGAGGTGTGAAGGCAGGCAGAAGGCAGGCCATTCAGAAAGATGAAGAACAGGAGCAGTCCAAGGACAGAGCCTTGTGGTACCCCTGTGATGACTGGAAGGGGGGTCGAGATGGAGGAACTGAGTTGGATGGATTGGGACCTGCCTAAAAGGTACAAGCAGAACCAACTAATGGCACAGCTGGATAGACCAGCGTTGGCGAGTTTGGTAAGGAGGAGTGAGTGGGAGACACTGTCAAATGCCTTGGCCAGGTCAATGAAAATGGCAGCCGTGATGTGACCAGCATCCATCCCAGTGAGGATGGAATCAGTGAGCCTAAGAAGGGAGGTAGTGGTGGAGTGGGATTTCCTAAACCCAGACTGGTAGGGGGTGAAAAAGGAGGAGGAATCCAGAAAGGGTGATAGGCGAGAAAGTACTAGATGCTCTTGTAGTTTTGCTAGAATAGGTAGAAGGGAGATGGGTCAGTAGTTGCTTGTGTTTGAGGCATCCCTACCCTTAGGAAGGGGGATTACAGTGGCATGTTTCCATTCAGAGGGTACCTCAGCAAGGGAGAAGGATAGGTTAAAAAGGGAGGCCAGGGGTTTGGCCATGGCAGGGGCTGAGAGGTGGAGCATTTTGGAATCCAACCTGGTGGGGCATTTGCCCTTCCTTGGATTAAGGGCAATCAATGCATTATATACCTCATCAGGGGTAACCTACAGGAAGGAGAAGGGGTGAGCTGATTGTGTGGTTCTGACTGTAGTGGTAGGGGTGGTGTACAGTGTAGGGTGAAGTGAGGACTGGAGAGTGGCATTGTTATTCATGAAATGGGAGTTAAACAGTGTGGCCACTGCTGGGGGATCAGTGATGTTGAGACCGCCTACCTGCAGGGTAGGAGTGGAGAGCTGCGATGGAGGGCTGAGAAGTGATTGTACCACTTTCCAGAATTTGGCTGGGTGGTGGGAGGAGGAATTGAATGTGACTTTGAAGTAGTTGACTTTTGCTTGGTGGATTTTTATAGTACTGGCATTACGTAGTGTACAGTATTGCTGGAGGTCAGATGGTGATCTGGAAGCCTTGAAGGATTTCCAGGCCTTGTCCCTGGTTCTAAGGAGGGTAAGGATTTTGGTTGAGATCCATGGGAGGTGAGTGCCTCTGACTCTGGTTCACCTGAGGGGGGGTGTAACAGTCCCAGACAGCAGTGAACTTGGCCTTAAAGAACTCCAGGGCCTCATCTAAGGAGTTAGATTGACTAATGCATGACCAGTCAGAATTGACCAAGTCATTTAGTAAGGAGGTGAGGTACAGTGATTTGAAGGATCTAGCCATAAGGATTCTGGGTGGGTGAGCTTTTGGTTTGAAGATTTTATGCACAGAGTAGATTCCATGGTGGCTGCTGAGGGCATCTGGAAGGAGGCCTGAGGCTATGATCCTATGAGGGTGGGAGGTGAGGGACCAGCCTAGAAGGGTGTGATTCAAAGTTTAGTGATTGAGCCAAGTGGGCTCAGAGATTAGTTGAGCTAGATTTAGGGCAGTCACCTTGTCTTGGAGCTTGGAGTTGGCCCCAGTGAGCCAATTCAGATTAAATTCTCCAAGTATATGGAGCTCGCCTCCTGGAGCCAGGGAGTTTAGCATGCCCAAGTGATCCACTATAGCAGCTGTGTTGTTGTCTGGGGCACAGTAGGTACCTGCAACGTAGATTGGAATTGAATGGGGGAAGGAAAGTTTTACCATGAGAGCATCGATGGACTTTGAAGGCAGGGGTAGGGTGACTGGGGAAAATGGGATAGTGGAGGCAATGTGCATAGCTAAGCCACCCCCTTTTTTGCCCATACAATCATGAAGGAAAAGTGTATATCCAGGAATAGAGAATTCTGAGTCATGGTTGTGGGGCTTCAGCCAGGTTTCTGAGATAATCAGGATATCTGGGCTGAGGGACATGGCAAGGGGTTGAAGCTGGGTTATTTTCTTTAGTAGGCTACATATATTTAGGTGAGACCATTTTAAGCCTGGGGGAGTTGGTGTGGTATGGAGGGGTTTGGGGTGTGGTCATGGTTAGGGCCAGGGTTTGGTTCAATATCTCCTGCTAGGAGAAGCAGTGGTGTAATCAGTAGTTTAGTATTATGTGCAACCCAGTGCAGCTTTCTGGGGGGGGGCATAAGGCCTGGTGATATCAGGTGTTGGCTGATGATCATGGCGCAGAAGGGCAAGGTGACTGGTTTGGAAGCTGGGTGGGAGTACAGCAGGGCCAAATGAAAGTGTGTGGAAGTGGCACCCAGGGTGCATGTCAACTTTGGTAACTGAGTCATTAATGTTTATTTGGAGCCTGATGCATGGTGCCTAACAGTCCAGCAGATCAGGATAGTTCAATGGTGGGAAGGACACCCAGGGGATGAAGATGAAGATTGTTATAAGGACCAAAGGAGTCATCATGTAGAGGCAGCAGTGAAAGAGTTAAAATTTCTGTATTGGTGTTCTTAGTGTGGAGGCCACTAGTGGTTGAAATGTATAGCCTGGAAATGGCAAACTGAGCTGATTTGTTTTGTTTTGTCTTACTACCATGTGACCAGCCCTATATAAGTAATAATTTGCCAAGGGTGGTGGTGGGGTGGTGAAGTAGCTGACGTGAGGCGTCAGTGGGGTGAAGTTCTCTGGTGAGCTGCCAAGGAGTGGGGACGGCGTACATCTTGCTGTGTGCCAGTGGGGGGGGGCACTCTCTGGTTCGGGGGAGGTCTTCTGACCCCCGCGACCTCCAACAGTGCCTGCCATGGGGAGCTGAGGTAAGAAGAATAGAGGAAAAGACAGGATTTAAGTAAATAAAAATGAGGGAGGGGCTAGACAGCAGATACACAGGATTTAAATCTGGAGCAGCGTAGCTGAACAATTAATGTGCTTACAACAGTAAATTCAGATTCAAAGCAGCTCAAGCAGTTTCAGTTAATCAGCATTTAAATTTAAACAGCATTTAGATATGGGGTAGATGCCAAAAGGAATATGTGATATCTAATGACCTATGCTGTAATTACTTTTCTCTTAGCAGTTGGTATAAGCTCCAAATTATGAGCTACCTGGGGAAAGTCAACTACTATTATGGCTCTCTGATATGGATCTTTTAGCATTTCATGTTTCCATCATTTTGAATACTTTGAGATGATTACATGTTATATAACCAATTATTCAAATGGTTAATACCACTACAAATAGAATGTTAGCTCTTAACAATGTGATTTTCCCAAAACACAGTTTAGTGCCAAAGGAATATTGCCCAAATTTTGTATTTATAACTTTTCCTCATGTACTCCAATCCCAGATGCAAACTGTGTTTTGAGTGTCCCTTCAAAGGTCTTTTGTCTTCTGTGTAGTGCCCTGGCTTCCCTTTATTTTCTTTGCAGAATGATGATCTAATCAGCATTCAGTCTGCACTAAATGATTTTTACAGCTGCAGTAAGTGGTGCCTTGCAGACATCTTTCTATAACAGTAGAAAAGGGCAGCGCTCCAGATTCCTAATCGACTAGATAAAATTGGGGATTTTGTGTACTCACTCCGCTAATTGAAAAAGTCTGCTGTGTTCATTCAGCTGAGTAGTATTGCACCAGACTATTTTGTGGTTCCTAGCTTGAATCTGGGTACATTGTCTTTCAAGAAAGTTTCATAGTTCATAATCATGTCAACTTATCCTTTCCCAGCCATGAACTAGATGATTTGATACCTTTTATTGGATCATTGAGAGGAATGACAGCTTGCTTACAGGAGCTGACGTTTAAGAACCCAAAGCAACATTAGACAGAAAAAAAAAAGTTTACACTTCAGAATGGCAGATTAGAGGAGCAATTAGGAAATACAACTAAAGAGCTAAGGAAACATCCCTGACAACCATAGCAGGGAGTGGGTCAAATGTCACAGAATGGAATGTTCACATAGTATATTATCTGATGTTAAATGTCTTACTGAAAGTAAGTTAGGGAGTGTGTGTGTGTGTGTGTGTGTGTGTGTGTGTGTGTGTGTGTGTACTAGAAACAGCAGGTCTGCTGTATGAAATTAAAATCTATGAACTCATCGCCCACCATTTAAAATCAAACCTCTAACACACATAGTTCAATAAATAAAAAAAAAATCTTATATATAAGCATATTAAAATATATAAGACCAATATATGGCCATGTGTTATACCGGAAACAAGGAGGAAGCAGGAGCAAATATATGAAATCAAAATGAAGACAGAAAAAACAGTGGGACAACATTTCTCTCAGACTAATCACTCCATCTTTGACCTGGTGCCATGTAACCCAACTGTGTTCAAGCAGTGCTTCTGAGCATTGCTCCCCAGTGCATGCAGTCCCTTACCTTTCATCAGCACACAGTAGCAGCAGGGATGGGTGCCATGACACCCCACTGTTGTCAGAACAATAGACTGGAATACCAATTTCTCATTATCGGTACTTAGCTAAGACTTCAGCTCCATGTCATAAAATTTGTATATAACCATACAAACAATGTAAGACTGGCTCAAATCTTACTTTACCATCTATTGCATTTAGTTCTGGATAAAGACAAATAACATTTTTGTCAAACCCTCATGTAGTATAAAAGAAAATAAGTTGTATTTGTCTCTGTACAATTCAACTAATTACTAACAACTTTTGCATAGATAATAACATTGTAGACACAGTGGAAAGCAACTGAAATACAAAACAAAGGTTTCAGAAAATAAATAAATAAAACAAAAGCTCACAGCTAGTAGTTTTAATAACTTTTGCAAACAGTAAACCTGTTCTTCCATAAAGATTTTAAATAGCTTTGAATTATTAGTGTTTTGAAACTTCACTTCATAAGTTATTCAAAATACCTTTTCTTTGGCAAAACTTTTTATATATATCATTATTTAAATTTAAGCATGAACTATGTACCCAGCACTCTAGTATCTAAGAAATTATTTTTCCATGCAACCTCCCAGCTAAGCCCAATTAGAATATTATAAAAATTAATTAAAATAATACTCAGACATCTGGTTAGCTGCGGTGTCTGGTTTCTTCCTTAATTTCAAAATGTTGGTGAGAATCCTCTTCCCTGGATAGCAAAAATCTTTTAGTGTCTGGATCTTGTTGCTGTTTTTGGTTTTACTCTTGTCTCCACTCGAACCCTGGTTTTGGAGGGAATTTCAAAACATCACTTAACAATCAAACTGTCCGTTGCACAAACAGCAGTCTTTATTGCACAAGAATTTAGATTAACATAGAATTTGACAGCAGATAAGGACTGTTTCTTGTGGCTGGCTCTGTTGCAGTTATTGTTTTTTTTTTCCTTCATGCTCGAACCTTAGGCTCTTGACCTCAGCACCTCTGGTATAAACACAACAACAAAGGCTTGGTCCCTTGCTGGTTCAGACATCCCCAGACAGGCTTGGCAGACTTAGACTTTGACAAGAATTTCAAATAATAAGACAAACAATAACACTGGCAGCTGCACAGGCACAGATCCTTTTGGCATGCAGTAAAGGCAAGAACTGGGCTGGGTCTTCCAGTGATTGGCTAATTACCTCTGGTCACAGCATCATCCTGACATCATTTTCTGTATAGTTTACCAACTTTGACTGGATCATGCAAACAATGTAGGGGTGGTTAGTTCCTAGTCTTTAGGCCAGTCCCCCTTTGCAAGAGTCCAGTTTTTAAGCTTAAAATTAATTTTTCTTCTAACTTTTGAATGCAACATGATACAGGTTCCATGTGAATATTTCTGAATTTAGTTCATTGAAAGCAGTCTATTGAGGTGTCTTCCATGTCAGTGAGACACATATTTCCTGAGATACTCTAATAATGATTATAACTTGTGTTGTGTGTTATTTTTTATTATTTAAAACTTGTCGCTTATGAAAACAGGCAATTTGCCCATCTTGCTTACAAGTATAAAAAAATAAAAATGAAATGAAATGAAAACTTTAATTCTCAGCAAAATCTTTCGAAAAGGGTTTAATGAGCTTACAGTTCATGTCCTAAGCTCTAAAATTAAGCAAGTATCTCTCACTTCCAATGTTAAGAAAGTCTTTAAAAGCATGGAATTCCATTGTAGGAAAATAGAGCTTTGTTCTTCCAAGGAAACACATTCATCAAGCTGTCAACTTGTTTGTTCCAAACTTCTTGAAGACAGTTTATTTTGTCCAGCAACAGGTTGCACACACAATACCTTAAGAGTAAACATGGTATGGTTACTTCAAAGATTATTGTCCCAGGATATCCTTGGAGATAACTCTGGGCCCCCATCAGCTGCATTCATAAAAACATAGAAGTTAACGGCAGATAAGGACCACAAGGCCCATCCAGTCTGCCCATTTTTTCTACCTTATGAATGTGCCATAGGCCTATACTCTGTCAATGGCCTATCTATTCATACTCATCTGTATTGCTCCCTTATGCCTATCCCTTGCCTGTTTGAAGATCTGCATTGTATTCACATCCACCACTTCCTGAGGTAGGCCGTTCCATGCATCCACCACCCTTTCTTGAAAAAGAACTTCCTCACATTACCCCTTAACTGTCCTCCCTCTAATCTCATGCTGTGTCCTCTTGTTCTGCTATTTTTCTTATATAGAAACATGTTAGCCTCTTTCACCTTGTTAATGCCCTTAAGATGTTTAAATGTTTCAATCATATCACCTCTCTCTCTCTCTCTCTCTCCTTTGCTCTAGGGTATACATATTGAGCTCTGTTAATCTGTCCTCATATGTTTTCTGATGCAGTCACTTCACCATTTTGGTTGCCTTTCTCTGGACTGCCTCCATTCTGTTAATGCCCTTGTGCAGGTGTCACCTCCAGTACTGCATGCAGTACTCCAGATAGGGCCTAACCAGCATCTTGTAAAGAGGGATCATTATCTCCCTCTTACAACTTGCAATACCACTACTAATACACCGCAACATCCTTCTAGCCTTACCTACTGCTTTAGTGGTCTGCTTGGAAGGACTCAGGTCATCTGTGATGATGATGTCCAAATCTCTTTCTTCCCTTGTGATTGCCAGCAACTCCCCTTCCAACCTATAGGTGGCTTCAGGATTTTTGTTCCCTATGTCCATGATCTTGCACTTCTTTGTGTTAAACCCCAGTTGCCACTCTTCCGAGCATTTTGCCAGTTTATCCAGATCTCTTCTCATTCTGCCCACCCCATCTGCATCATCTACTCTGTTGCAGATCTTGGTGTCAACTTCAAACAGGCAAACCTTATCCTCCAGTCCATCTACAATGTCACTGATGAAGATATTGAGGAGGACTGGCCCCAGGACTGATCCCTGATGTACCGTACTTGTGACTTGCATCTCTTCTGACTGTATACCATTTACCACCATGCTCTGTTTTCTGCCCACCAACCAGTTTACCACCCAGTTGACCAACTTCTAACCCACCCTGAGCCTACCCAGCTTATTAATCAATCTTATTTGTGGAACAGTATTGAAAGCTTTGCTGAAGTCGAGGTAAGTGACATAAACTGCACCACCTTGGTCCACCACTCTGGTTACCCAGTCAAAGAAATCTATGAGATTAGTTTGACAGGACCTTCCTGGTGTAAACCCATGCTGTCTTGGATCCTGTGCTCCTATGGATTCCAGGAGTTGCACTATCCTTTCCTTAAAGAGTGCCTCCAAAATCTTGTCCACTACTGAGGTAAGACTGACTGGTCTGTAGTTCCCTGCCTTCTCCTTGCTACCACTCTTGTGAAGCAGGATCACATGAGCCCTTCTCCAGTCTTCTGGGACCTCTCTTGAATTCATAGACTCACTAAACAGTTCTGATAATGACTCTGCTAGTTTCACCCTTAGCTTCTTTAGTACCCTAGGATGTATGCCCTCAGGTCCCATTGCCTTGTCCACCCTGAACTTAGTAGGACTCCTTCTTTTGTGAAGGGACTAGTGCACACCCCCCTGCCGTGTCCATGGTGCTGAGCTGTGGGCCCTGCCTACCTTCTCCTCAGTAAATACTGAGCAGAAGTATCTATTTAGGATAGATGCTTTTCCTTGATCCTCCTCCACACACTTTCCCTTATCTCCTTTGATCTTAGCAATACCCCCTCTGGACTTTCTCCTTTCACTAATGTATCTATAGAAAGTCTTGTCCCCTTCTTTTACTGTTGGTGCTAGTGTGTCTTTGGTTTGGGCCTTTGCCTACCTTACTGCCTTCTCTGCTTCTCTTAGAGAAATTTGGCATGCCTATCTATCTTCATACCACTGCATTCCCTTATATTTCCTGAAGGCTGTCCTTTTGGCTCTGACCTTTTCTGTTACTGTTTTTGAGAGCCAAAGTGGTTTCCTCCTTCTTTTGCTCTTGTTTTTCTGTCTTGTCCACTTTACCTGTACCCCCTCACCTGTATTTCTTCTTGCCAGGGCTAGCTTAACTCTGCTGGCCATCTTATCAAAGTCAGCTCCTCTGAAGTCCCATTGCTGTGCCTTGGAATGGGATGATTTAATTCTACTGGCCAAATTGAATCATACCATGTGATGGTCACTGGTCCCAGGTGACCTTCTAACTAGAGATCTGTGATCCTTTCCCAATTAGTCAGCTTGCACACAATTTGGCCAGTTAAGAAGTCAAGATGCATTGTATTCACTGTGTAAGTTTCATGCTGGCAGCATTAAGAATAGTCTTGCAGGAAATAAAAAATCCTTACTCCCATTGAAGCTTATGGAAATTTAAACATCTCTAGATTGTATTTCTTCTGCTGGCACCAGAGTATATATCACTGAGATGTGATTGAAGAACATGGTTACTATGGGAACTTTTCTAGTCCTTGTTTTGATGTCTTCCTCAGAATTTTATTACCCCAGTCTTGTAGCCTGTTTGTAAGCAGAAATTCAAAAGTCTCTTTAATATTGCTCTGTTAAAGAGGCCAGTTTAGGGGATAGTTCCTTTTACATGGTGAGTCATATATGCCATGTTCCCTTAAGTTTACTCAGGCAAGATTATTTTTAGCATACATCTAAGCATTTTTATTTCTTGCTTACAGAGCTCATGTAAACAGGAATTTATTTTATTTATTTATTTATTCATTTGAATTTTGGTAACTGGGTAGGCCCACAGAGACCAAGCAGTTCCTTTTTTTAAGGGGTGACCCGGGGTAGGGTACAGAAGGTGAGGTGTACAAAAATACAAACACAGCCATGAACATATAGTACATAAGTACTGGTACAAAGGATTACAGATTAAAGAGGCATACATCAATATAAATAAAGCACTGTATATACAAAAACAGCACTGATATCAAGAAAGATACAAAGATAAGATCACAGAGCCTAATACAACATGTAACAAAGCTATACGTTATATACAAAAAAACTATAGATGTCCAGATTTGAGGGGAGTGGATGGTGGAGAACAAAACAGACTCAGGCAAAAATTAGAATCACGTTATATACAGCAGATATGCATAAAGGAACATATGTACATCAGATTAAACAATCTACTGCAATGCAAAAGTGTAAATCAAATCTGAGAGACAGGTAGAACCATGAGTTGAGATGGCAGGCTCACCAGGAGGGACTTACATAAGTATGGGAAAAGAACAGGGTGAATTAGGTAAAGCAGAAGCAAATTCCTAGGCCATAGAGGTGGTTGTGCAGGGCACTTTTGAAACTGGGGAGGGAAGTGCAAGAGAGGATAGATGGCAGGAGGGAGTTCCAGGCCCAGGGTGCAGTATGGGCAAAAGATCTCCTGCTTGCAGCTAGGCATGTTGACGGCACAGTTAATAGAGGAAGGGAGGAGGAGGAGCATAGAATCTGGCAGGCTGATTTTCTCACCACAACATTAGATAGACTTGGAGGAGTGTATAGATGACTGAGCTTATATGTAAAGCAGAGGGAGATATACTGGAATTGATCTTCTAGTTATAGCCAACCCAGAGATGCTAATACAGTGCAATGATGTTGCCGTGGGGCAGCAGCTGAGGCAAAGAGTCCTATCTTATGATATAGTTGCTTTAGTTGATTCATAAGGGAGGATTTAAGTGATAGGAATGGTGGGAACCGTAAAAAAGAAGAGGGAGGAGGGAGGCTGTAGCAATTTTTAGGAAAGATGCTCCCAACAGAAGGGGGAGGAGCCTGTAGAGTAGGCCCAGCTTCTGGTGGAGAGCTGAGATGGTTTTGTTCACATGTGCCTTGAAGGAGAGGCTCTGGTCAAAGCAGGATGCCAAGATATTTAAAAGAGTGTACCTGTTAAAGGGGTTCTCCATTGTGAGTAGAAATGATGAGTCGGGGTAAGCCATCAGTTCTGTGGGTATGCAGGAGGAAAAGCATAGATTTAGTTTTTTGGGTATTCAAGAGCTGTTTATTTGCCAGGAACCATGCCTCCAGTTTATAGAAGTCAGAGTTCAAATACTAAGCCATGAGGCATCAGCAGAGGACCTGTGAATGATGGCATTGCCTGTGTAAAGCTGAACTGATGCTTCACCACAGGCATTCGGCAACTCATTGAAGAATAGTGAGAAAAGCAGTGGTCCCAAGATAGAACCCTGGGGAACTCAAAGGGAGATGCGAGTGGCAGTTGGACCACCTAACACTTTGAGAGTGGCCTGTGAGATAGTCTTGAATCCAGTATGTTGCCCAGATGCCTTAGTATGACCTCCCCATTACCCTAATTAATAAGTAAACATTTATAAAGAATATAAAATAGCAATTATAAAATAATGCAAAATGATAATTTTTTTATAACTAAGATTTTGTTCCCACATTTTTCCCTTTTTAAATTAAATGCAATCTGAAATAATACATTTTCTAATTCAAAAACTGTAATCCTACTCTATGGGTATATAGTTAAAGCATCACAGGAAAAACACAACAGAACACAAAGTTGTATCATCATGTGGTAACTTATGACATTATTAGTGCATGACATCATCAAATGTGACATCATCAGATGTGACATCATAAGAGATGTTCATTTATGCATAGAAATATGTACAGTACTATATGAATAAACGCGATTACAACTATGTATTATTTTTTAACTGGTTTAACATTTTTCTTTCACAATGTTTCAGACATTTTACAAATACAACAAATGAACTCTGTTCATCATTTGCAAATATCATCACAATTAAACATTTTAGTGTAACTATTGTTCATTCTTTTCACGTTTTCATAATCTTGTACCTTTTAATTTTTAGTATTACTGTACATATAAAGCCAGTAGGTTACTTTTGATAAAATTTTATAAGTTTTATCCTCACTATGTGCTGAAGATACTACTCATTTGGGCCTTTGTCACTTTTACCAGTTTTTACCAGGACATCATTCCTTGATTGGAATTTACCTTTTTGGTAGTACGTGGATATTAGTCCACAGTCCATTTGTAGTTCACTTTCAGTAATCATAGTTACCTTGGGATTTTCACAAGTTTTCTACTGTTTTGTTACCTTATTGCACTTTTCCTAAATCAAAATCGGATTCTTCACTATTTTTGTACATTTGTTCTAACTCAATTAACATCAGCATTAAAAGCAGGCATATTTAATATGTATTGTCAGTGTTTTTAAGATGCTTATAATAAATGGGTTCCCCTTTTTCCCATAGGGAAGCCGTGGCGTAATTTGCCATTATAAAGGAGCATTTATAATGGCAAACATGCGCACTGTTTCCTCTCACTCTGTGCATGTGCCTGCCACAGTCCACTACTTCCCGATCGCGCCGCTTTCCCTCTCGATGAAAAGTCAACTGCCGTCCGCCATAGTAACTTGGTGGTAAGTTATATTATTTTTTAAGATTTCTGGTCAAATTACACAGTTAAAGGGAAAAATAGATATTTTTAAAGATTTTAAAACCACGTGCATGGTCACCAAAGAAAAACTGAGAAAACTGAGAGTGTCACCCCTTGGCCAGAACCTCTGTTATTTTATATAATTGCTGTGGTGATAAAGGGAAACCCAGCGATTATATGAAATAAAATATGGGGTGATGTGTGTAAACTCGAAGTTTACACACACTCTCTCAGGGTTAGATGCATGCACAAACCCCTCAAGCTTTACTCTCGGGGTTTATGTAGCATCTAACCCCTCAGCTGTGTGTAAACCTCCGGTAACACACATCACCCCGTACTTTATTCTCTATGTGGTGTTCTGTACTGGCATACATAAACTGGACCATTACTAGGGTTTGAGTACCCTGGTAACATGCAGATCAGTTATCCCACAATTATGGGCATCTTTTGAAAAAGTCTTTTGGTTGGAAGTACATTTTACAAACCAGTTTCTTTTCTTTTCTAATTTAGTTTTACAAGTTTTAAAATCAGAAAAAGTAAGTTTTACCTAAATCCTTATTTTTAATCATCTTAATTTTTTATCAGAAATTATATACAGTATGCTTTTTTAAAACTCTTGTTTTATTTTTTTTTACGTAATATCCTCTGTTAGTCCCACCAATAACAGGAATAACAAATTTTTGAATCATAAAGGATTCCCCTCATCACCACTTTTAACCCACAGTTAGCTTTTAGAGTGACAGGCTCTGCTTTTGGGTCATGCACTACAACATGCATTATCTTAGTGTTCATATCCGGGCAAGGTGTAGCAGATGAGGCACACACAATGCAGTTTGGTCAGGCACTTCTTTGCCTTTTTTCCATTGACCCTAACAGAAAATTCCTTTATATTATCTGAAACTGTTGTGGTGAACTAACTCACCATGTGGCACACTTCAGGAATAGTTTGTCCAGACCTCATGGCATGTGATGCCATCTTTATTGGGTAAGGGTCTCCCCTTTTTTTGTGACCACAGAATTTCATTGACTAGGCTAATATACACACTCAGTTGTACAAATACATCTAATCTGAGACACAAGGGAGATTTTTAAACCTTGCATTACACACAGGATGTTGTATACTTTTTCACCCTATCTAGAGGTTCAAAGCACCAATGCTTATACTTTTCAAACTTTCTCTGTGGTTTGGAACATTTTGTAGCCACTCTTTTTAACACTCTGCGAAGCTATGCACTGAATGGACAATGCTTAGCCTAGGTACAACCCAGAACTAGTTATTTACAAGTCCTCTGTTTTGACTGGCACCTTAAATTTACTTTGTTTAATTTAGTGGCATCTCCTTCCCCAGTCCATGTTGGGCTGTGTCTTTAGAGTCTAATGTCTTTGTGTCAGGAACAGGATGGCACTGAGAAAAACAGGATTTACTTTCTTTGTGAAGAAAGTTAGGCCTCTATTATCAATCACAGATTTACCACATCTTGTGTTGACAAACAAACCACATAAGCTTTACTTCTCCATTTAGCCACATTTTCAGAATTACCAAAAATAGATACATCAGTTACATTAGAATGTACGGAATTCAGTTTAATCATCACATCATATTTTTTCTTTAAAATAGCATGACTTTCATTGTTTAGAAACTTTAAGACTCTTTCAAAATTGAATAAGCCTCTTTACCTGTGACCACAGAACTTTGTGAAAGTAGTCCAGGATAGGTTTAAACCTTTTTAGGTTATTTTCAATCAAGAAATCATTACCTGCTTTGCTGGTAACATACAGTGGATGTTTAATTACCAGTTTACAATTTCAGTTTCAACCAAACTTTACCTAAGGTCTTCTGAACTTCCTCTCCATAACCTGCAATCTGTAAGCTGTCAGAAAGGGTTTTCACCTTCTTTGAGTCACCTAAGACATTAGTCAGTTCATCAAACTGACACTTGGACATCAGGGTTACTTCAGCTCCTGAGTCAAGCAAGGCCTTATGATTTAGGCTGCTTTTAATGTTTATGTCAAAATAAAATCTTTCTGCTTTTTCTTTGGGAATGAAGTTGCCCAAGTAGAAGATGTCCCCCCCCCCCCCAAGTAACATAGCAGTTCCACTATGACATTTCACACAGTTTTTGTCACTAACTTTGGATACCTTTCAAGAAAGGCTAGACACAGAGACAGCATTTTATTTTTACTTGACATTTAATTTTTAAATCACATTCAAATCTCCTTACTCTTTTTAACAATAGCAGTTTATTTTACCATGTCAGTGACAGAGTGAACAGAATCTGTAAGTCACATAGCACTACCAGTCCCAGCTGCACTAGACACTGTTGAAGAAGGATTTTGCACAAGAAAATGAGGGTCAGGAAGTGAATGTGCAACATGGAACACATAACTTTGAGTACAAGCTTTTAACTCCTCTATCTGCTCTTTCATTTCCTTACATTTATTTTTTAAATTCCTTTCTTTCCTTCTTGTATGATTCATTAATCATTTTATCCTATGAATTTTTCATCCTTTTCTCTACACATGGAAACTATGCCTACACCTATTTTGAGGTGCACTATAACTTTGCTGATCGTGATCAGAATAATGGCGCCGGCTGTGGTAATTTCCATCACCTCTATATTTATCACATCCACTGGTATGTCCTTCACCATGGTCCCTCCCCCTTTGGGAGAAACTCCAGTTCTGGCATTGTGGTGAGTCTTGATAAGGATACTGAGCCACAGTTGGGTCTAGCGTGGGCTTTGACTGTTCTTTTTTATTTTTAGACATATGTAATTCCCCCCTCTTTTGTCTAATTGTATGCTTTTCTTTATATTTCCCAAGTATTCCTCTTTCTGAACCAGAATTATAATTATTGTTTTGTCTAGGGTTATTCTTCTTTTTGCTCTGAGGTGATTAATTTTCTGACTCAGAAGATTCTTTGGAGTAAATACCAGAATCAGCATTACAGTCTAACCTTTTAAATGCTTTCATTTTTTTTAACTTTACTTTAATTCTGTGAACTTTCATATTCTTTCCTTAATTCAACCAAATCTTTAACTTGTTCATAAGCATTTACTAATTCAACTTATTCTTTTTCCAAATTTAAGCACTGCTTTTGCCATTGTCTAGCAGCATGTAAATTACTTTGCAAAACAGCATTTTCAGTAATTGGCTTAACTAAAGCACAGTAGTTATCAGAAAAGTTGTTTTCTCTTCCTTGTAACAGCTTTTCTAAGATTTCAACCTGACCTGTAAGTTTGCCGCATTCAAAAGATTTATTTTACAACAATTTTTCTTTCCTTTTTATCATACTTTAATTGATCAATCGGCAATAAGCATTTTGGTTAACTCTTTCTAGTTGTTCCACTCTTTTATCTTGGTTGCAGCTCTGATGCCGAGGTGTCAATGGCTCTGTGTTAATGAGAGACGGAGAAAATACTATGTATCACTGCCTCAAATTTAACAACTTTTGCACATACAGTATACTGTGAGCTGACATGATTGAACAACAATTAACTTAGACAACAACAGTTAAATAACAATAACTTTTACTGAACACAACAGTTGAAATAACCAAATAATCAAATATTTCTTAAGATGCTTCAAAGGCCTTTTTTTGCTTGCAGTAATATTGAGTCAGACACTTACGTCTTTCTCTTTCTCACTTTGTCTAGGGGTAACTTTAGCTTTCATTGAGAAGCAAAAACAGAAAAAAACTGTATTTATGCCATTCAGTAACTTTGCAATTCATAATAATTATAATATCTTTTTCTCATACACATTAGGGTGTGGACTGTTATTTACTAAAGGATTATCTCCGTAGATAAGAAACTCCAAAATGTCAGAACAAGAGGCTGGAATACCAATTTCTTTATATGGGTACTTAGCTAAGCCTTCAGCCCTGTGTCATAAAATTAGCATAAAACTACATAAACAATGTAATTCTGGCTCGAATCTTACTTTACCACCTATTGCATTTAGTTTTGGATAATGACAAATTACTTTTTGTCACACTCTCATGTATTATATAAGAAAATAGATTGTATTTGTCCCTGTACAATTCAACTAATTACTAATAACTTTTGCATAAATAATAACATTGTAAATATAATGGAAAGCAGCAGAAATACAATACAACAAAGGTTTCAGAAAATAAACAAATAAAACAAAAGCACACAGCTTGTAGTTTTGATAACATTTGCAAACAGCGGGTCACGTGATGCAAGCCACCTGGTAGCAGCACTTGTCCTGAGCTCCAACCTACTGCCCTCTACAAGCCTCTTATATTGAATTCTACGAGTCCTAAATGATTTGCAAGTGATTATTGGAAGTTACTGCTCACCTGCCTATCGAATCTGATCAATTAATCTTTTTCACCGCAGAGCTTTTTAGTGGCAATGGAGGCAGAGATGATGAAGAAGGCCGTGATCAGGCATACCCCGCCATCAACGCCAGAAAAGACATCCAAGAAGTCAAGAAATCAAGGTACCGGAAGCCTAGGCAAGGCGAGTAGCTCTAACCCTCCTGTAATCCCTCTGTCTGAGGAGAGATTCCTTCAAGAGCTGTTACCATTTCGAGAATCACTGGAGGACATCGCCACAGAATTAAAGTCAATCAAAGGGGATCTCACTACCCTTAAAGTGAGAATGGCCGACTCAGAGGCCAGAGTTTCATCTCAGGAGAAATGGAAAGAAAGAATTAACCCAGAGATTGTCTTGCTCAGACAACAGGTCCGCAAACTTCAACTTAAAACTGAAGATCTGGAGGGGAGAAGCAGGAGGAATAACCTCCTGATTATTGGCCTACCTGAAGCGGAAGAGGGCGCCGACATCATCGCATTCTTGCAGAAGTTCCTACATAAGGTTGTGGGGCCCTCTCCACTGAATCCCCAATACCACATTGAAAGAGCTCACCGCTCCCTAAAACCGAAGCCCCCAGCGGGATCTCCTCCTCGACCTATTATTATAAAATTTCTCAGATTCATGGAAAAACAGCACGTCATTGCCAAAACAAAAGATCTGCAATCAATAACCTGGGGCTCCTCCAAAATTAGAATTACACAGGATCTCCCTTTCAAAACCAGACAAAGGCGAGCGGCCTTTCACCCGACTGTTAGCAAGTTAATTGTGGCAGGAATTTGTTTCAGGATGTTATATGGAGCCAGATTACAAGTAACAATTGAAGGCACTTCATATACCTTCGACTCTCCGGAACAGGCTACAAAGGATCTTGCTTCCAGACTCCCTAATTTGTTTAAAATTGGATGAGCACATAAGGACTGGTAGGGGGGGCAGTTATACATAAGGTTTATAATTCTTTAATGTGTATTCTTATATCCTGGTTGTTTACCTGATGTGTTCTTGTTGATGGGAGGGTGGGAAGACCAGGCCTGGTTGACGGATGATGGGACCATCCTTTTTTCCTTTCCCTCATGGGGTTAGGCGATCGCTTACATGCCAGGGGAGGAGGACTGGGAACCTTGGAGCTGGTGCGAGTTGGCGGGTAGCCGCTTTTGTGATGGACCGGCTCTGGTTCCACCGCTATCTTGGTCCCCCTATTAAATCTGAGCTAATTAGCTGACCCCATGAGTCATTCAATCTGGTTCTCTAGGAGAGAGAGGGGTTACTCCTTTCTACTTCTTTATTTCTATTTGAATCTGGGGAACGTTGTCTCGAGAGCTAAGATTGCAGGCCTTGGCATAGTAAGCCTGTTACATTCCATTAAAGCTACCTATTTAGAACAGATTCCTAGTGACACTGTGGGAGATCACTCCCTGTGATTACACTGCTGTGTTCATCACGAGTTTAGCAGAATGTAAGCTCCATTTCCCTGGTATATATAGTTGGGAGTCATTCCCATCGCACGTATCTCATGCAGGCTGGTTAGATTGGGGGTTGTGGAGGGCGGGGGGTAGGCTCAGGAGCAAGGTACACTTCAGGGAAACTGCATCAGGAGCTAGTAAATGGGGGGTATGGCGATCCTCGGGGGAATCTGGCACGGGGTACACATATCCGGTGCTGGGAAAAGCACCATAACAGATTACAAAGCAGATTTCTCTCCTATGCAATGTTGGAATGTTTCTGGTTAAGGACTATGTGAGAGATCGCCACGAGGGGTTGGACTCCAAGTTACCTATGTATGGTCTTTCTGGGTATTGTTTGAATATAATTGGGGTCACTTTGTATATAGTTGGATTAGTTTTTGGGGGGAAGGGGGAGGGGTGTATCATGTCCCAGGGACCAATTTCTTGGACACTATCTATGATAAAAGTAACCGGTTTGTTACTGTCTGTTAAGCGGGGTTTTTGGGGAATACCTTTTCGGGGAGGATGGGAGGAGGGGGGGTTGGAGTGTGCCCTTTAGAATGTTTACTTTGGCTAATTATCTATGGCTATTTTCTCCGCCTAATTGTTCATGATGTCTATTGCGCCACTTAAAATTGCCACATGGAATATACGAGGTCTCAGAGACAAGACGAAGAGATATCAGGTTTTTAAAAATTGTGAATTACTTAATGTAGATATCCTTCTGCTTCAAGAAACCCATCTATTAGATACCGAATCAAACTGGTTATGCAGATATGACTTCTCCCAAGTTTTTGTCGCAAGTGGAACGGCAACAAGCAGAGGAGTTGCTATTCTAATAAAGAAGCATGTCTCATTCCTGGCAGAAGAGAAGCTAGCAGACCCAGAGGGCAGGTTCATACTAGTTAAAGGCTCTCTTAGTAATAGTAGCATAGCGCTGGGCTCCATCTATGGTCCAGTGGGAGGAGATGCAGAATTTCTTATGGGCTTAGCAGACAAGATAGAGGGTATTCTGCCTTCTCAGTTACTACTGGGGGGGGGTGACTGGAACATCCCACCATCCCAGATCCTAGACAGAACGTATTTACCATTAAAACCTCTGTCCCCAGCCCAACAGGCTTTGGCTGACTTCATGGAACTTTTGGGTTTGTGCGATCCCTGGCGTCTTCTCAGCCCTTCGCACCGGTCATTCTCTTTTTATTCTCATGTCCACCAATCTTGGTCTAGAATAGATTATATCCTGATGAGTACTTCTCTCCTCTCTGGTCTTTGCCAGACAGGTATCGAGCCAATTGTCTTGTCAGACCACTCAGTAGCTTGGTTGAAGATTTCTCCAGACCCTAACCCCCAAAGAGACACTGCTTGGAGATTAAACACTCAGCTTCTTAAAGAAGAACAAACAATCTCCCATATTAAAAGTTTGATCTCCAGTTTTATAGAGATTAATAAAGGTTCCACACCAAGGGAGGACTCAATATGGTGCTCCCTTAAGTGCTACCTTCGAGGGGAATTAATTAAACTAGCCTCAGGGAGGAAGAAGCGAAGAGAAGCAAAAGCAACTTCATTGTTAACTAAAATCAAGGAAGCAGAAAGCTCTCTATTTTCAACCTCATCCCCCCACTCTCTGGAAGCCCTGCTAACACTAAGGAATGAATATGCAGATTTACTAAAAGAAAAAGCAGAGTATGCTATTTTGAAAACCCATTCTAAATACATTGATCAAGGGGATAAGGCTGGCAGAATGCTGGCCCTTCGTTTACAAAAAGTAGAAAGTTCGAGGCTAATTCTGGCACTGCAAGCGTCGGATGGAGCTATTAAAACCTCACCAAGGGATATTATTCAGGTCTTTGAAACTTTCTCTAGTATGCTCTATAGTAAGTGCTCTTCTCCGGTACCCCTATCGAATACTTTAAGCTACTTAGAAGACTTGAATCTTCCCTGCTTACAAGCTCATCATAAGTCAGTTCTCACTTCTCCCATCACACTGTCGGAAGTGGAAGAGGCGATTGCAAATTTAGCACCAGACAAATCACCTGGGCCTGATGGCTTTCCCTCCAATTTTTATAAAACCTTTTGTAAAGAATTAGCCCCTCTTCTTCTTAGTCTTTATGAATATATGTTCATCGCAGATACTTTAGACCCCACATTACTAGAAGCCAAGATTGTATTAATTCTCAAACCAGACAAACCACCAAAATACCATCAGTTATCGCCCAATCTCTCTTCTAAATTGTGACATTAAAATACTAACAAAGAATCTAGCTAATTGGATTAAAAAGATCTGGATTTATTTGTTGAGCCCTGAGCAAGTGGGGTTTGTACAAGGCTGCTCTCCGGCTGACCATCTTAGAACTCTCTCACACATTTTTCATACAGTCCAAACCTCTCAGATTCCCATGGTTCTAGTTTCACTAGACACCGAAAAGGCTTTTGATAGAGACAACTGGGATTTCCTCTGGGCAACGCTTGCAAAACTGGGCTTTCCTGCCTCTTTTATTGGATGGATTCAGATGGTATATAAGTCTCCCTCTGCAAAAACTTATTGTAATAGTGTTTTCTCTTCTCGGTTCTATCTCTTTACTGGCACCAGACAAGGCTGCCCCTTACCCCCCTTCTTATTTAATTTGTAATTGGAACCTCTTCTTCTCAATATCAAGCGTTCTCCGCATGTTCAGCGCTGTTCAATGCTACAGCAGTCACTGACTCTCTCAGTGTACGCCGATGACATCCTGCTTCATCTAGCTTATCCCGAAGCATCTTTAACCTAAGCCTTACAGATCATCACACAGTATGGCCTTTTGTCCAATTACAAGTTGAATCTAGCAAAAACAGAAATATTTCCCTTAAATGCTCTCACACATAAAGCTAATTTTACCCGATTCGGGATGAAATGGTCCCCATACTCAATTAAATACCTAGGAATACATCTCACTAGGGACCCAGTGTTACTCAGGAAACTTAACCTGGATGATCTAATGACAAATATTCAACAAGATCTCCAAAGATGGACTAAACTTCCTCTTTCCCTATGGGGTCGAATTAGCATTATTAAGATTAATGTTTTGCCTCGTCTTTTTTATCCTTTAAGCCTACTGAATCTCTGACTCCCTTTATCTTATTTACAGCATTTCCACTCCACTCTCTCCAAATTTATTTGGCAAGGTAAACTCCCCAGATGTTCCTTTTTTAAGCTCTGTCTTCCCAAAGATATGGGAGGACTTTGTCTCCCAAATTTAGTTTTGTACTACTGGGCTAGTCATTTGTTTAAATTGGGGAGATGGCTCTCGGCCAGGGAGAATGATCCTCCTCCTATCTGACTTTAACTTGAAAGACGAATATTAGAAAAGAATAATCTCTACTCGTCGACTATCTTCTACCTCTCTAACTCGGTTCTTCTTATTTCAATACAAAACTCGGTAATTGGTACCTCCCTTAAAGTACTCGCTCAATGCTGGCACTATCTCAGAATTTCCGCTAAGAGTGATATGGCACAGCCTCTTACATTAAATCCTAATATCTGGATAGATGGTTCAATGATTTCATTAGAATGGCTTCCTCAATTACAAAGGGTTCTGATAGAAAATTTTTATTCTCATGACACTCTTCTTTCTTCTCCCGAAATCATGGCCAGATTTAAAGTACCCCAGAAGAATATTTTCAAAGTCTTTCAGCTGAGGCACCTTACTAATAGTAGTTTTGGTACTACTTTTTGGGACTCTCAGGTTAGGCCTTTTCTATCTCAACTACAGGGATATGTAAGTAAACCCCATGGGATTTCAATGATCTACTCTTACTTACTGGGTTTCAAATTCTCGGATACCCTTTCGGGCTCCAAAGTGTGGACTTCTCTTCTGCCAGCTATCACCCCTGATTGGTCCCAAATTTGGAAAGATCTACATAGATACCACACCCAAGATAGGTTCAGGCTCACTCAATATCACATATTAAATAATATGTACTATACGCCAGTCAAATTAGCTAAGTTGGGGAGGCTTCCTGTCTCTAAATGTTCTAGATGCACCCAATCTGAAGGAAACCTGATACACATCTTCTGGTATTACAAGAAAGTAGCCCCTCTGTGGCATACCATTCAATCCAAGCTGGACCAATTACTAGGTTTGGATGAGTTGTTTACCATAGAAATATATATCCTAGGTATGTATTCCAGTATCAACAGTCAAGAGTGTAGATTCCATATGGCATTAATTTCAATGGTGGTTAAGAGGTTGGTACTTAAGCACTGGATGGATCAATTGACCATAACATATGTTGAGTGGCTGAAGGATTTATCAGCTTGTTTCAACACTGAGAGACTGATCATGAGTTCTCGTAACTGCATGGACTCTTTTAATAAAAAATGGGTAAACTATATGGTTTATATTTGCATCAATAATTACTTTAAGTATGTCTCTGTAGTACCTGGATATTCTATTAGAATATTGTAATTAAGTTGCTTGAGGTTTCATCATGTTCTTGCAATGTTGGTTTAGGTGGGCACACTCCGGGGAGGGGGGGTTCAATAGAGTGGGAGGGCATAGGAGTGGTATTGGGGGGGCTTTCTTTATCCTTCTACATAGTATGGAAAAATTTTCCGTGGATATTGTGGAATGTTTGTTTGTCCCATCTATAGCATAAATGAAGATATATGTTGGTACTCCTGTATTTTATAAACTCAATAAAATGTTAATTTAAAAAAAAAAACATTTGCAAACAGTAAGCTTCTTCTTGCATAAAGATTTTAAATAGCTTTGGCTTATTAGTGTTTCAAAACTTCTCTTCGTAACTTATTCAAAATACCTTTTCTTTGGCAAAAATGTTTATATCTATCATCATTTAAATTTAAGCTTGAGCTATGTACTCAACACTCTAGTATCTAAGAAATTATTTTCCATGTAATCTCCCAGCTAAGCCCTATTAGAATATTATAAAAATTAATTAAAATAATACTCAGACATCTGGTTAGCTGTGGAGTCTGGTTTCTTCCTTAATTTCAGAATGTTGGAGAGAATCCTCTTCCCTGGATAGTAAAGTTCTTTTACTGACTGGATCTAGTTGCTGTTTTTGGTTTTACTCTTGTCTCCACTCGAACCCTGGACTTTGGACTCATCTTTTGTCAACACAGCACTGCATAATTGCTTCTGGGCTGATGGACATCAATAGACAGTCTCTGTCCTTTTATTTTGGTTTTGGAGGGAATTTCAAAACATCACTTAACAGTCAAAAAGTCCATTGCACAAACAGCAGTCTTTACTGCACAAGGATTTAGAAGATTCTGCTGTGAAAAGTATTTTTTTTCTTGTGACTGGCTCTGTTGCAGTTCTTGTTTTATTTTCTTCCATGCTCAAACCTTAGGCTCTTGACCTCAGCATGTTTGGTATAAACACAACAACAAAGGCTTGGTCCCTTGCTGGTTCAGACATCCCCAGGCAGGCTTGGCAGACTTAGACTTTGACAAGAATTTCAAACAATAAGACAAATAATAACACTGGCAGCTGCACAGGCACAGATCCTTTTGGCATGCAGTAAAGGCAAGAACTGGGCTGGGTCTCCCAGTGATTGGCTTAGTACCTCTGGTCAGAGCATCGTCCTGACATCATTTCTGTATATTTTACCAAATTCGACTGGATCCTGCAAATGATGTAGGGGTGGTTAGTTCCTAGTCTTTAGGCCAGTCCCCATTTGCAAGAGTCCAGTTTTTAAGCTTAAAATTAATTTTTATTCTAACATTTGAATTAAACATGATAAGCCTCTATGTAAACATTTCTGAATTTAACTAATTGACAGCAGTCTTTTGAGATATATCCTGTGTCTGTGAGACACACTAATAATTATTATAACTTTAATTCTCAGTAAAATCTTTCCAAAAGGGTTTAATGTGCTTACAGTTCATGTCCTAGGCTCTAAAATTAAGCAGGTCTCTCCCACATCCAAGGTTAAGAAAGTCTTTAAAAGCATGGAATTCCATTGTAGGCAAATGGGTCCTTGTTCTTCCAAGGAAACATGTTCATCAAGCTGTCAACTTGTTTATTCCAAACTTCTTTAAGATG
Organism: Neoceratodus forsteri; assembly: GCA_016271365.2. Lineage (NCBI taxonomy): Eukaryota > Metazoa > Chordata > Ceratodontiformes > Ceratodontidae > Neoceratodus > Neoceratodus forsteri. Next base: position 184,276,218 of record CM057459.1, on the reverse strand, counting down.
GTTTATTTTTGTCCAGCAGCAAGCTGCACACACAACAATTGTATATTTGAACTTGTCATGATACCATCTTTCACTTAAGAGTAAACATGGTATGGTTACTTTAAAGATTATTGTCCCAGGATATTCTTGGATATAACTCTGGTCCCCCATCAGCTGCATTCACACAATTTGGCTAGTTGAGAAGTCAAGATGTACTTTATTCACTGTGTAAGTTTCATGCAAGCAGTATTAAGAATAGTCTTGCAGGAAAAAAAATTCCTCACTCCCATTGAAGCTTATGGAAATTTAAACATCTCTAGATTTTTTTTTCTTCTGCTGGCTTCTCGGTGTGAGCTGACACCAGAGCATATATCATGAGATGTCATTGAAGAATGTGGTTACCATCGCAACTTCTTTAATTCTTGTTTTGATAAGTCTTCTTCAGAATTGTATTACCCCAGTCTTGTAGCCTGTTGCAAGCAGAGATTCAAAAGTCTCTTTAATATTGCTCTGTTAATGAGGCCAGTTTAGGGAATAGCTAATTTTACATGGAAAGCTATAGATACCATGTCCCCGTAAGTTTACTTGGGCAAGATTTTTTAGAGTCCATCTAAGCATTTCTTTTTCTTGCTTAGAGAGCTCATGTAAACAGGAATGTTGACCAGATGCCTTAGTATACTGTCCCCAGTACTCTAATTAATAATTAAGCATTTATAAACAATATAAATTAACAATTATAAAATAATGCAAAATAATAAAATTATACTAAAATATTTTAAAACTAAGGTTTCATTCCCACATTGTGTTCATGCAGTGCTTCTGGGCATTGCTTCTTAGTGCAGGCAGTCCCTGACCTTTCAAAAGCACACAGTACACAAGCGTGCTGGGTGGCATGTTGCACCATTGTGTCCATGCAGTGCTTGTAAGCATCACTTCTCAGTGCAGGCAGTACTTAATCTTTCACCAGCATGCAGCACACCACCATAATTGGTGCCATGTCACCCCATTGTGTTCAAGTTGTACTTCTGAGCATCACTCCTTTGTGTGATGGCATTCCCTCACTTTTCACCAGCACAAAGTGCACCACCATGATGGGTACCATGCCACCCCATCATGTTCATGCAGTGCTTCTGAGCATGTCTTTCCAGCACAGGCAGTCTCTTAGCTTTCACCAGCGCACAATACGCAACAGGGCTAGGTGCCATGACACCCCACTGTGTTCATGCAGTGCTTCTGAGCATCGCTCCTCAGTGCAGGCAATTCCTACCCATTCATGAGTCCACATTACACCACTGTGATTGGTGCCATGACGCTCCACAGTGTTCATGTGATGCTTCTGAGCATCAATCCACAGAGCAGGCACTCCCCTCACCTTTCACCAGCACACAGTACACTGCCATGATTGGTGCCATGTCACCCTGCTGTGTTCAAGCTGTGATTCTGAGCATCACTTCACAGCACAGGCAGTCCCTCACCTTTCACAAGCATGCAGTACACTACCTTGATGGGTGCCATGTCACGTCACTGAGTTCATGAAGTGTTTCTGACATTACTCCCTTGCGAAGGCATTTCCTCATCTTTCACCAGCAAGCAGTACACCACTGTGATGTGTGCCTTGTCACACCAGAGTGTTCATACAGTACTTCTGAGCATCATTACACAGTGCAGGCAATCCCTCACCATTCACCAGCACACAGAACATAACCATGATTGGTGCCATGTCACCCCACTGTGTTAATTCACTGGTTCTCTGCATCATTCCTCCGTGCAAGCAGTCCCTTACTTTGTTCTTACAGTGCTACTGAGCATCACTCCACAGTGCAGGCAGTGCCTCACATTTCACCAGCACACAGTACACCACCATAATGGATGCCATGCCATACCACTGTGTTCATACACTGCTTCTGAGCATCACTCCACAGTGCAGGCAGTATCTCACATTTCACCAACACACAGAACACCACCTTGATGGGTACCATGTCACCCCAATGTGTTTGTGCATTGCCTGTCAGCATCATTCCTCCATGCAGGCAGTCCCTTACCATTCACAAGCATGCAGTACACAACCATGATGAGTGGTATGTCACCCCACTGTGTCAATGGGACTGTTTATCTCCTTCAGCACCCTGACTTGCCCCCATCTGGGCCAGTTTTCCCAGCACCATCACCCACCTTCTCTAGGACTTACCTTTTCTGGTGGTCCTGTCACAGGACCTTGGATCAGAGGTGCCTAGTCATTGGTGTGGGGCCTGCTAGAGGGCAGGCCATCACAATTCTACAGTGGGAGGGCTTTTCCTTCTATTTTCTCCCCAATTGGGTCCAGACATATGTGTACTCAGTCTCCATGGAGACACCTCAGGCATCCAGCTGTGAGATCCCTTCCCATGCTGTCCCATGATGTTGCCACCTGGATTCCTCTCCATGTCCTGCAGATGTGCATTCTCCCTCTCAGGCCAGTCCCCAGTGACCCAGGTCCATTCTTGAACCTGGGTTGCTGGCATGGCAGTCAGTGGCTAAAATCAATTCAGTCAGTGGCTAAAAGCTTGAAACAGAAAGAGGTAGACAGACCTAGAACTGGAAACCAGAACTACACAGAATAATGGCCCCATATTAAAAGGTATCAGGCTGCCCCTTTCAAAGTCCCTTTCCTTAGTGCAGATTAACATAGATCACTAAATTTGCTATACTCAAATGTAGAAACATAAAAACATGATAGCAGAAAAGGATTACCTGGCGCACCAAGTCTGCCCAAGGTGCCTAGCAGAGGGCTAGGATTTCCTCCAGCAACCTACTTCTCCCTGTGGCATCCTCTGCCCCTGTATGTTTGTCTGTTTGACATGTTTGAAGCAAAGTGCAAGTGCCCCAAGCATGTTTGAATATAGACCCCCAAAGCAAAAATGAGGCACTAAATCATGCACTCAGCACAATTCAGATCCCCCTACTGACCAGTTAGTACAAATTAGCACGGTTCACTAAATTTCCTATATTCAAACATGTTTGGAGCAAAGTGCAAGTGCCCCAAGCATTTTTGAATATAGCCACCCAAAGCAAAAATGAGGCACTAAAACATGTGCATGCAGCACAATTCACCCCTCCCCCCAACTAGCTAAAGAGAGACTCAGTATCTGGTCACTGAAAACATACATGCTGTGATACAGCCATCTCATTTAGGGCATCGCAGACCTGTTAGTGTTACAACAGGTACAATCAGGACCTCACTGAAAATGAGATACTGCATGTTAACTGACCTATCCTGGGTAACTACATTGTAAAAATGTATAAAAGCAGGACCCCAGTAAAAATAGATTCTGCATTTTACCTGTGCTATCTCTACTAAGTACACTGGGAAAATGTGTGAAAGCAGGACCCCACTGAAAATGAAATATTGTAGCTGCTCTAGCATACTAATGACACTCACACCCTATGTGTGTGTACAATTGCTGTAACTGCTACGTGTGTACGTGTGTATGTGTTGTGTAAATTTTCAAGGGGGTGAGTATGTCCAGAACTAAAAACACTTTTCACTGCATTACCCTGATGTTTATGGGGTTTTTTTTCTACTATTGTGGTGTAAATGTGGGACTTTTACATTATTTATATATGTATGTATGCATGTATTTATTTATTTCAAACATTTCACCAGGAAAGACATACTAAGCTGAAAAATATTTATTTATTTATTGAACATTTTCACCAGGAAGACACACTGAACAACAAGTTGCTTGTCTCCCAGTGCGACCGGGGGGGAGGGGTGTTACTATTGGATGAAGAATTAGACATACAGCTTAAAAAACAAAGCATACAAGAAATTAAACATTCAATTACATTTGTAACCAGACAGTTAATATCAAATAATCATTCAGATGCATTTACATCATAACATATAATTCAATATATCATACTTGTAAAATATGCATTTAATTACAAGAGGCATATCTGAGGAACATAGTACATAGTGGTGAAAGAGGAGGAGAGCGTGCTGAGTCACAGGCTTGGGGCTGGAAGGTTTAATAGGTGATGTGAGTCATGAAGAAGAGAAGAGACATAGGAGGACAATTTAGGAGGGTTAAAGCAGCAGCAGCTAGATGACAGAAAGTTATGTAAGGCAGAGGCAAAGGAGTGGGAGGAGGAGGAATGTCGTATTTGGGGGGGTTCCAGATTTGCAGGAAACAATGTGTAAAACCTGACTGACCAATGAGAGTGGTTCTATGGGGGACCAACAAAGTGAGAGTGACAGAGGATCTATGGAAATGGAATGGGGGAGGCAAGGGAGAGAGCCAACATGAGAAGTAGGAGGAAAGTTCGGCTAACCAAAATTTAGAAGTGAGTTTGGCACAATGAGTGAGGTGCCTGTTGGCAAGTGGGGGAAGAGAAATGGTGTGGTAGAGGTCACAGTGATGAGTGCGTGATGGAGCATCAAGGGCAAATCGACAGAAGGAGTTAAATAGAGTGTCTAATCTGGTTAGGGAGGATTTGGGAGCAGCACCATAGACTACATCACAGTAGTCGAAAATGGGGAGGATCATCTTCTGGACTAGTTCACGTTATACTGTAGGAGGGATGCAACTATGGTTCCTGAATAAGGCATCAAGCTTAGGGAACAATTTTTGGAGGATGGCATCAATGTGGCCAGAGAAGTTGAGGTGTTGGTCCAACCAAACCCCAAGGTATCTGAATGAGGAGGTGTCCTCTAATATTGTCCCATCAAAGGTATGGAAAGACAGTAAAGGGTGGAGCCTAGAGAGTCTCTGCCTAGTGCCAAAGGTCATGGAGACCGTCTTTTTGGCATTTAGGAAAAGTTAATGAGAGGCAAACCATAGCTGAACCTGGTGGATGTCAAGCTGAAGGGTGGTTGCAACATCAGCATGGCATTTGCCAGACAAGAACTGGACAGTGTCATCGGCATACATATGGATAGAGGTGGAAGGGGAGCATACTGAGGGCAAGTCATTTAGGAAGATGGAGAGGAGAATGGGCCCAAGCACTGAGCTTTGTGGGACTCCAGTGGAAATAGAGAGGGGGAGCGATTGTATCCTGGATCTTGACTGATTGTGTTCTGCCTGAGAGGTAAGCTCTGAACCAGTTTTGGGCAGAAGTAGACAACCCAGCAACCATAAGGGAGACAAGAAGTAGGGCATGGAGACTGTGTTGAATGCCTTGGTGAGATCAACAAAGATGGCAGAGGTAATGAGGTCTTTACCCATCCCAGTGAGGATGGAGTCAGTGAGCCTGAGTAGGCAGGTGGTAGTGTAGTGGCTCTTCCAAAAAACTGATAGGAACAGGGTAAAAAAAGAAGAGTCATCGAGGAAGGAGGTTAGCTGAGAGAGGACCAGGTGTTCTTGGAGTTTAGCAAAGGCAGGGAGTAGGGAGATTGGGCAACAGTTTGCAGGGGAGGAGGGGTCACCACCCTTTGGGAGAGGGAGGACCACTGCATGTTTCCAGGATGAGGAGACAGATGAAGATGAGAAGGAAAGATTTAAGATCAAGGAGAGAGGGTAAGCTATAGGAGAAGCTGAAAGGTAAAGGAGTTTGGGGTCAAGATCATCCGGTGATGTGCCTTTGGAAGGATTAAGAGAGAGAAGGGCCATTAGTGTTCTGGGGAGACTTCAGAAAAAGAGAAGGAAAGATGGGCATTGAGGGGTTGAGTACTGGGTGTGTGAGGATGAGGAGGGGGGAGGTTAGAGGGGAGTGATTTTAGAAGTTCTGTGGCACAGGAGGTATAATAGGAGTAAAACTCTTGAGCCACTGTACATACTTTGGAGACCAATAAGTTGTTTATTTTAAGCACAGGTGGAGGTGGATATGAAGGGGGGGAGAATAGGACATGGACCACTTTCCAGAATTTGAAGGGGGAATTGATGTTTTTGAGAAAAGATGACTTAAAATATTCAAACTTGTCAAGTCAAGTAGCTTTTGTACAGGCATTTCGATACCTGGCATGGTCTAGGGGAAGCTGAGAGGCCTTATGATTCTTCCAAGCTTTGTTCTGTTCCCTGAAGCAGGTCAGTAACTCAGGGGAGACCCAGGGATGATGGTTGCCCTGAACTGTAGTGCATTTGAAAGGAGCGTAGGAGTTCCATGTAGTTAGAAATTTATCTTTAAAATAAGTGAGGGCTTAGTCAATGGAAGAGGCAAAGGCAATAAGGGACCAGTCGGAGCTGGCCAGTTCATTAAGAATGGGATTAAGGTCTAAGGAGCTGAAGGAGTGGAATTGCAGAATTTTGTGAGGCAATTTAGGTCTATGGACTTTCCTGACAACGAAGACTGGGTGATGATCACTGAGGGCATCAGGGAGGATGACTGATTTGATGACTCGATGGGGGTGAGAGGTGAAAGCTCAGTCTATCAGGGAGTGGTTAAGAGTTTTATAATTTAGGCGGGTGGGTTCCAGGATGAGTTGGGAGAGATTGAGGGCTATGATGTCATTTTGTGTCTTGGCAGTTGTTAGTGATAGCCAGTTTTGGTTTACATCACCCAGGATGTATAGCTCGCCTTTATGTGAGAGGGAGGTTATGGAGGTAATGAGATTGAAAGTATCAGATGACTTGGAACCAAGTCAACAGTAGATGCCAGCTGAGAAGGTAGGGGAGGAAAAAGGCAAGGTAATGTTTACTACAAGTGCTTCGTAGGTGGAGGGTATTGGGGATGATAGAATGGTTGAAAACTGAAGTGAGGACAGGATATTCATGGCTACTCCACTACCCCTACCAGTCCTAGCCTGTCTGATTATTATGGAATAACCCGGGATATTAATGGTGAGATCAGGTATTTTAGCATTTAACCAAGTTTCCATTAAAATTAGTATATCAGGTGTGAGAGAGATTACCATAGGACGTAAAAGGTCAATTTTTGACACAAGACTGCAGATGTTAAAGTGGAGGATTTTCAGGCCCTTGAGGAGGGCAGAGGGGGTGAAAGATGTTGGTATATTAGTGGAAGGATTACAACTGGCAGGGATGTGTGTAGCAGAACCAGGATTGGGATGAACATTTCCTGATGTGAGTAAGACGAGTGCTATTATGAATGAGTGGAGTTTATGGCATTTGTGATGGGCTGAGGATTTTGGAAGTATTTGGGTAGGGTGGGGGCTAGGTGAGGTGAAAATAAGATGGTGAAGGAAAGCTAGGTGGCTAGGGGTTGAGAATAGAGTAGCAAGGGGGAGGTGAGGGAAGTGAGAACAGAGTACTTGAGGGGGTGTAGGAGTTATGGCAAGGATAAAGGTAGGGGATAGGAGAGCAGAGGGAAAAGGTGAGGATGGTTTACTGGACTGAGGAGAGTGTGGAGCTGAGGAAGATAAAATTGATAGAAGAATTAGAAGGAGGGGAAGTGGTGAAGGAAGGGTGGGCATATTATATGGATTGGTGGTGCAAGAATAGAACAGGGTATACTAATCAATAGTACTAAGAAGATAAGTGGCAGTGACAGAAGTAATCTAACTATGAGAAGGGTGGACAGTGACAGTTGCCAGCAAAAAAAAAAAAGCTCATTTCAGATGCATGGAGAGGTGCAAGAACAACATAGAACAATAACTAACAATAAAACATCATACAGATATATAAAATAAACAGTACAAGATGAACATGAATGAGGTTCATCAGACAGGTAACATTATAAGCACAAATTTTTCAAGGACACAGCGGGGAATCTGTCCCATGGGTACAAGCAACAGTACTTTTCAAAGGTGAAGGCACCAGGGGATAGGGCACTGAGGGAAGGAATGCAGATGGGTGGGAAGAAGGAAAAGTGCAAACAAGTGAGAGAGGAGGAAGAAGAGAGGGAGGGAGGGAGAAGGGTGGGTGGAGAAACATAGAAACACAGACTTTGACGGCAGATAAGGACTGCTTGGCCCACCTAGTCTACCCATTTCCCTACCTACAGGATAGGCAGCAGATCCTAGTTAACCAACAGCGTATTTCTTCCTACTCCCCACAAGAATTGCCTTATGTCTGTCCCATGCATTCTTGAATTCTCCCACAGTTTTAGACCCCACAACCTCCTCAGGAAGGCTGTTCCATGCATCCACTACCTCTCTGTCAAAATAATACTTCCTACATTGCCCCGGAACCGCCCCCATCTTTAAACAGTGTCTCCTTGTTCTTGCACGTCTCTTTTCTGAAAGATGTTACCCTCTTGGACTTTGTTGATTCCATTGAGGGTACTTAAAAGTTTCTAGCATGTCCCCCTCTCTTCTTTTCCTCAAGGGTATACATATTAAGCTCCTTTAGTCTCTCCTCATCAGCTTCTCTTGCAGACCCTGCACCATTTAGTTGCCCTCCTCTGGACTGCCTCTATCCTGTCTATGTCCTTGCAAGATATGGGTCTCCAGAACTGGATGCAGTACTCAGATGGGGTCTCACCAACTGTCTGTACAGAGGTAACAACTTCCTGTTTTCTGCTGCTGATGCCTCTCCCTATGCATCCAGTATACCCCAGCCCTCCTACTGCCTTCTCACATTGCTTACTAACCATAAGTATCTCCATATGATTACCCCCAGGTCCCTTTCCTTTTTTGTTGTTGTCACTACCTCTCCCCCATTGTGTAATCTTCCCCTGGGTTCTTGTTTCCCAGATGCATTATTTTGCACTTCTTTGCATTAAATCCTAGCTGCCATAAGGAGGAACAAGGTTGGAGAAGAAAGAGGGAAAGATGGTAAATTGAGGAGCGTGTGAGGACTATGACTCAAGGGAAGCCACAGGAGGAGGCGGCGTGGTCATGGAGAAAGAGGAAAGAGGGTAAACTGAGGAGTGGGGAAGGGCTATGACTTAGGACAGGCACAGGAGGTAGCAGTGTGGTCATGTAGTAGAGAGGAGAGAGAGAGCATTTGGAAGAGGCGGAAACAATAGTTAGGGGGAGAGAGTTCAAAAGTTTAGGAAAGTGGAAAGAGAAGGCAGCCTGACCAGCAAAAGATTTTACATCTCGGTAATATAACTAAGTCACACATTAATTCTATATCACTTCTCCCTCATCAGTCATTCCCCTAGTTTTTTCTTTTGATAAGTTGCTAACTAATTTTGTTCTTTGGTCAGTTTCACAACTTATTGCTTGGTAACTTATTTTTGTCAATTTATTCTTAGACATAATTGTCCTTTTCATCTTCATTACATTTATTCCATTTCTATGACTTTTATATTCTTTATTTTTATATCTGTTATCTCTTCCCATTTACCCTTCTCCCTGGACACATGTGAAAACAATCTGTTACTAGCTCAGTATGTCTTTCCTTGCAAAACCTTTGGAATAAATGATCTCTTATCACATTAATGCATTAGCAGCCATTGTGGCTCTGACCAGAATTTGTTGTCTACTGGTATTGATAATAAGAAAAAGGGCAGATTAGCACATGGTTTCTCATGCAGCTGAATAAATGGTCTGGCAGTAGTTTTGCAAGGTTTGTTTAGCAATGTGAGCTATAAATTAAAACAAAACACTTGATTTTTATACATTTGAATTTTTGTTCCCGTTTTCTCAGGTTTTTCTTTAAAACAAGGCTCTGTATGTTTGAATAGGATGGCACCAAATAAATTGTCTAATATGTCTCCATGGACAGCAGTAGTTTCTAAGTTTAAAATACTTGTTTAAGAGCAGAGAATATAAATGAGTTAATCTTTATGAGAAACAGTCTACTTACTCTGCAAAATGACAGGTCTCATTACACCCAGTAAAAAAATGGCAAAAGAAAATGCTGCAACAAGCATCTGCTCAAGTGTGGTCAGCTCACTCAACTGGCTGTTGTTAAAGGGAATGTTCCTTCAACCTTTGTTTTCTGTATACATGTAGTTGTAGGTATGAACAATGATTCTGTTTATTACACCATCCTAATTTCATTATAATTTAAATTTAAATGAAGTTGCTTCTCTCTGTTCTGCCTAGGTGTGAACACCTGTTTGACTCCATTGCAAAGGTCAAATGAACATACAAACATATGAAAAGAGCCAGCAGCAGAAGACCACTCGGTCTATTGCCATCTGCTCAGTCAGTGATGCAGGGTCTGGCCTTACAATTTATGACAATTACCCTACCCCCCTTAACTGTCTCTCCCTATCCCCCCTTCTCGCCTTCTTTGGTCCCAAAGGTTCTCTTTGTGCTTGTCCCAGGTTCTCTTGACAGCTGTCACAATCTTTGCTGATACCACCTCCTCTGGTAGCTCATTCCAGGAGGACACCATCCTCTCTGTATACAAATGCTTTCTTACATCCTTTCTGAATCTCCTTACCCCCACCATCAATTTTAGTCTGGGCCCCTAGTGGTGCTGTTGTCACTCATCTTGAAGACACCATCCTTTTTCACTCTGTTAATTCCCTTCATGTACTTGAAGGTCTCTATCCTATCACCGCTCTGCCTTCTCTCTTCCAGGGAGTACATCCCCAGGGCTCCCAGCCTCTCCTCATAGGACCTATCCTGTAACCCCTCGATCATCTTGGTTGCTCTACTCTGGACCTGCTCCAGCATGCTGATTTCCTTCTTAAGTTAAAGATGCCAGTACCTCACCCCATATTCTAAATGTGGTCTCACCAATGACCTGTACAATGGTAAAATAACCTTGCTCCACCTACTACTGAATTCCCTTGCGATACACCCCAGCATCCTGTTAGCCTTCACTACCACCTTTTTACACTGAGAAGTGTGTTTCAGGTCACTCATAGTCACTACCCCCGGAAGAAGTTACCTGAGCCCCTTGTATGTAATACTCTGTCATAGGGTTCTTGTCCCCTTTGTGCACCTCCCTTCTTGCCACCTTAGCTAGCCTCCGGTATGCTTCCTCATCCTCTTCCTTTGCTGTTGTTTTGAATTTTCTATGGGCAGCCCGCTTTCCCTTACCACTCTGTACACCTCTCTGTTAAACCAGCTTTGTGGTCTGGCTTTCAGTTTCTTCCCCCTAATTTTGATACAACTGCTTGTGACCTTCTGAATGGCCCCACAAATGGTGGCCCATAACTGGTCCACCCCCATGCCATCCTCCATGCTTTCCAGATTTTCACTCAGCACTTCTCTCATCTTTGTAAAATTTGCCCTCCTGAAATCCAATGTTCTGGTCTTAGTGAGGATGTCATCCTTGCCCATGTCCAAACTGAACCACACTGTATCGTGGTCATTTCCACCCAGGGATTTCCTAACTTTGATCTCCTGTATGTGCTCCCCATTGGTGAGCACTAGGTCCAGCATTGCCCCCTTCCTGGTGGAATCAGTTGCACACTGAGTCATGAAGCCTTCCTGGATTGCATTTAGGATTTCCTGACTTCTGGCACAGGATGTGGTGGAAGTAGCCCAGTCCAATTTCAACAGGTTAAAATCCCCCACCACTATCACCTCACCTTTTCTGACTACAATCCTCAACTGGGAACACAGTTCACCATCCTTGTCCTTATCCCGGTTGGGCAGTCTGTATACAATCCCCATCCTGATTTTCCTTCCTTTGCTAGCCTGAAACTGGAGCCACAATGTTTCCAAGTTCCCCTTTTCCTTTTCTTACTCCCTCATGCAAATTATTCCCTCCCTGAGTTATGTTGCCACCCCCCCCATCTCTCTGTCCCTTCTGTATAGATTGCATCCTGGGATTGAGAGATCCCAGTCATGGTGTGCTGTAGCCCAGGTCTCAGTAACTGCTTACCCTCCACTAAGAGGGCATGCATTTCTGCCATTCTGTTCCCAAGACTGCTGGCATTCAGTGACACCACCCTCAACTTTGTTCCTGTAATATCTTGGCTCTTTCATTAAATAACTTTGTCCTGGCTTGGTCTCCTTCCCTCCTCCTCTCCCCCACTCCTTAGCTTCCCCCTCTCCCCCTCCCCTTTTGTTGTTACTGCCTTTGTGGGGTGGTCTACCAAACTCCCCCTTTTGAATTATGTGGGCCTTCCGCCACCCTCCTCCCCCCTTAGCAGTTTAAACCAAGTTCCTTTCCTATATATTCTCCCAGCCTGTCCTTTAGTATTTTCCTCCCCTCCCATCTAAGGTGCAGTCTGTCTGGACAATAAAGCCCTTTATTTGACCATGTGTCCCCCCCCACTCCCTGTAAGATTGTACCCCTCCTCTTTACTCCAAACACCCAGCCACTCATTGAATTCACCTATTCTTATTTTCCTTGCTGTGCTGGTCCTGGGGACTAGGATTACGTCTGAAAAGGCCAGTGATTTCACAGAATTCCTACACGATCTTGCTATTACCTTGAATCTGTTCTGTATCACCCCCTCCTCCTCACCTGGTAGATCATTGGTTCCAAGGTGTATAATCAAGCCAGGCTTCCCTCTTCTCTCCCCTACCACCTCCTTGATCTTAAGTGCTGCTCTCCCTGCCTCCATTCCGGACATGCAAGCTACCAGCGTATTATTCCATGGTATAACCCAACTCATGCAAAGCATCATGATTGTTGATGTGTAATGCATAAGCCAGTAGAAGTCCTACTCTCAGTCAGTTCTGTTGTACCTGTATGTCTTCTGAGCTCTGTTATTGTCTTGTACTGGCCATCAGACTTTTTAAAGTAAGCTCCACACTGTTTTTTTGGTTGTTTAAAGTATGTCTAAGTTTGAGAAAAGTGCAGTTGGAAGAATGCTGCTGCATGTAATGCTTTGTTATATGAATAATTCGATTATGTGCTAGGAGTCTTGTGTGCTTGCTTACTGAGCTTGCAGTCCCTTTGATTCCATTATGCTTGTCTCCTGCTGGCAAACAAACTTTGTTCCGCAAATAATCTGCTATTTTGTGGTTTCATTTCCGAGTGGGAAAAGAATGTTCTAGACGATGCTTGTGACATCTTATTTTGCTCTATAACAATAGCTGGTGCTATACATTCTTTGTTTGCCCACTAAGTTTACAGTCCTTTTAAAGTGTGTCCCATCTGGGAAAAAACTGCTTTACATGATATTTGTGTTTTTAAAGTTTTATTTCTACTTTGTCTGGCTAATTTTAATTTACAAGTTCTTATTCTGCAAACTGAGCACACTGCCCCTTTTTTCTTGTTGTTCTTTTCCTGTACTAGCTATCAAACATGGTGTGGCAGAGTCTAAGGAAATGTCTTTAAAGGAGTTTTTGGTCTGAAGTTCTCCTGCTTTGGAAGAATAGTTGAACCCCAAAAGGATGAACACTATGTGAGCATCCCTCTGATCACAGGGTATTAAGAGGAAAGTACCACATTGGTGTATCCATTGTTCCTGCTTTATGGGCACCTGACTAAGATATCCTCCAGTGCTGGGGGGATAGCTGAAAGCAATGCCTGAAGCGGGGGTGGAATATATCTTTGTTGTGTCTTGTGTTTGTAAGTACCAAGGGAAGGGGATAGCGATGCTAAAAACCTGGCCTGAAGGCTTTTGGGGGGTACAGTAAGTCTGTTTGTTTCTGTATGCATTTGGAAGCTCTAGGGGAGGAGGACACCTTTGCTAAAAGCCTGGCCTGAAACCTGGGGGTGGGGGGTGACAGTAAATCTATTTTCTTTTGTATGCCTTTGAAAGTGCCAGGGTAGGTGGATATCTGTGCTGAAAGCCTGGTCTGAAGCTGGGGGGGAAGGGCAGCCAGTCTGTTTCTATGTATTTATTTAGTTGTAAGCTCCTGGAGAGGGGGACGTGAAAGCCTGGACTGAAACCTTGAGGGGAAAGGGGTGCAAAAAAACAGCACATTTGTAAGTGCCAAATGTGGAGGGCAGATATCTGAGCTGAATGCCTGTCCTGAAACGTCTTGTAGTCATGTTGTTGTGTGCCCAAAATCCCATTTATTTTTGTTAACACCTGAGCGGGCCCTGAAACTTAGTACCCAGAAACTATAAAGTACCACAAACCACCTTGCAGATTTTAGAATGAAATTTCTATGGTTGATGTATTAATAAAAAGGGAGGCTATGTATGATATGCCCTGCTATATGCAGTATGATATCCCCTACTGTCTGCGTGGTGAAACCCTACATACCTGCTTTCACAACAAATAGGTTGTGGGTCCTTACATTTCCTCTGTGTGTGTGTTAAACAATGGAAAACAGTAGGGAACTTTCCTTGAAAAGTTTGATGGCAGTACAAAACAAGGACACAGCTCAAAAGACATACAACATAACTGTCAGAGAGCAGCACTTCTGTTGGCTTGCACATTTACACATAATCGACTACCATGATGCCTTGCATGAGTTGGGTCATGACTTTTGCAATGGAGTCAAACTGGTTTTCACACCCTGAAGCAACTTTATTTAAATTTAGATTAGGGTGAAATTAGGATGGTATGTGAAAAGAAATCATTGGTTATGACTACAAACTACACAGGTATACAAAACATAGGCTGAAGGGACTTTTTGTTTAAAGTTCAAGCTCAGAGTAGACTGGTAGTTGTGCACCTTAAGTACCCAGAGGTAGCCACATGTACTCTGGATGATGCGAAAAGCTGAGAGCCTTTTATTTTTAAAAGTTTTAGTTAAAAATATATGTTTACAGAATTTAAAAAGGGAAGAAATAAGTAAAGAAATAAATTAGATGTCTAACTAACTGCACTATAGTATTGGGATCAGTTTTTTAATATAACTACTGCTGACCAAAGATATCATATCCAAAGTGGGTTGTATTTTTCTGTATCTCCGTTTTATCTAGAGTATATGTCCCTAAAGAACAGTTTTAGGAGACCAATGTGTCTTACAGACAGCACTACCAGTGCTTATTGCTTGCAATTCTTTAATCCATTTCCTTGCCATATCCAAAGGGACACAGGTTGTATATTACTGTATGTCTGTGTTATCCAAGATATATGACCCTAAAAGTCAGTTTTGTTCTTAGGAGACCAGTATGTCTTACTGAGAACGCTATCAGTGCCTTTTGCTCGTAACTCTTTAATACGTTTCCTGTCTCTGCTATAGTAACAGCTTCTGCCACTCCCTCAGCTTCTTTTCCCAAGGTTCACACTGAGCTTGCAGCTGTTCTCCATGGTTTCCCATGCCACTTTCAGCCATTCCATCAGGTTCTCTCATTCCAGTGCACAACCGGCTCATCATTCCCTGATCCCAGTCCAGATCCCGATCCTGTACAGTCTCCTGGATTGATCCTGGTTCAAGTATGGTTGTCATACTAGTCCTGCTGAATTTATGAAATAATAAAAAAGAATGCTTAGCAGCTCCTCAGCACACGTGCTTATAGAAAATCTGCATCTAAGCTAAAGCAAGGTTAAGGTGTCAAAGAGGAAACAATATTTTAGGTGTTGACATTTATGTATACAGCTTCAAAATCTTGTGTTTTTGGCTAACTGAACTTAGGGAGATTTTTAAGACCAGATCAAGACAACAATAAAAGAAATGGCAGCCACCTAATATGGCAGAATAACTTTTCTTTTATTAGAGCAAAAACGGGAACACAAGGAAAGCAGCAACAGGTAAACCCCTTTGAGAGTTCTCAAGAAAGGATCAAAAAAGGCCACCTGATGGCCCAGCAGAAGCACTGCACGCTTCCATGCTGATGATCTCTGTTCATGAGAAGACACAGGGGGCTTGATTTTCAAACAGCCCATTAGACCAAGGTAAGCTGTGGGAAACAGCAGCTTGCATTGTAGCTCTGTGTGCCAGAAACACTGCACCAGATATCGGTACAGGAAGAATCCCAGCACCAAACTCCTAAAAGTTGCTGGTGTGTCAAACACAAGATGCATGGGCGGGGATTGACGGAGGCATCTGTCAGTGAACAGCTGGCCCCAATACTCCACAGTGCAACACTGTTGAGGGTGCCAATGGATTCAGCTGCTTGCAGACACAATGAGAATGATTCCCAGCTTATGGAAGGGAGAAATGGTGCCATGCCCATTGTCAGGGCACAGTGAACGTGGTCAAGGAGACCCCATATGGGCAGGAGAAGCAGCCATCTAAGAGCCACTGTCCCTGCATGGGGGAGTACATGCATAATGGGACATGTACATGTGCAGAACCCATGGTTGGTTGCCATCCATGTTGTCACATTGTACAGCAGTCAAAGTTATGTGTGGCAGAGGGTGTCATCATGCAAGCTGTGTACAATCATGCACAGTGCCTACTTCTACAACAGCTAATATGCTACCAATACACCAGTGAGTCCCCAGAGAGAGAAAGTATAGCAGCATACAGAACAGATCATGGGGGACAATGCTGGTCCTACTATACATTATAGTTTGGTAGGAGTGGAGGCCCTCATCTGCCAGACTTGTAACAGATGTTGCCAGGAGAGACCTTCACATACCTGTGGCCAAAGAGGTCATCAAGTAGTACTCTGCTGGCCCCACTACATCTCCTGGGCACACTGCACACACTATACAATGTGTGCCGCTAGACACTGTCACCATACCGTATATGTGCACTGACAGCCCTAAAGCCATGCTATTGTCCAAATCCTGACAAGCTGATGGGTCCATCTGCTTTCAGAGTATGGAATCCAGATGGTGGGCTGCACATTATCGAGGACTCCCCTGAGGCACTGAGTGAGTGGTTCCCCTGTGTGGTGTACAGCTGTCCCCATTGTATGCCTGTTACCCATAGGACCCTGTGCAGGGTAGCCAGTGCTAGAGCACCTGTGTAGTGAGGCTAGCTTTGAAGGGCATTCTGTAGGTTGGCACATAGAGACCTGCACCTACCTGCCAGCATGCATTGTTGTGGCATGCTACTATGGCTGTCATGGTTGCTGTACCTGATGAGTTGCCAAGCACATGTCACCAGGATGCTGCCCAGTGCTGTGGAATAGATCAGGGGAGTACAGGCACAGTACAGGGTAGACACCATTGCAGCTGGTATGCCCTGCAGCAACACCCACCATGTTGGGTGGTTGAGAGGGCTCTGCTGGTGGATCATCACACTGCCAAGGTGGTTCTGTGCAGCAGACAGTCATTCAGTTCTGTGCAATGGGGGGTTGGCAGTGCAGTATGTGCCCTCTGGCATGACCATTCCCAATAGCAGTGATGCCTTCTGGGAGCACTGTACTGGTCCTAGGTTCTAAGTCAGTCCTGTGGTCACCCTAGGCTGTGGCAGGTGGCCAACCAGTGCTGCAGGTTCCCTCCAGCTGTTCTACCTGTACTGACTGTGGTGGTACATGGAGCCATTAGACCAGCTGTGTCTGGTCTAATAATGGGCAAGGCTTGCAGCTGGTGAAAATCCCATGACTGGGAATACTGCAGCCTACTAGTCATGCTAGGCCCCTCAGCACCATGGTACTGAATGCAGCTTGCCGAAAGCCTGCAGCAAGGCTGTCAGGTGCAATGGTTCCCACCAGTGCTGCAAGTGCCACTTAAAAACCAACACAAAATGTGGTGCAGTGTTCCCCTTGCATCGTGTCTCTTTGGTGCAGGCACTCTGCATCATTCTTGAAACTTTGAAAATCAAGCCTGAAAGTCAATCAGGCAGTCATGGGGCTAGAGAAGTGCTGCCATGGGCCATCACTCCTAGCCAGGGGAAGGATACAGCCTGGTTCTGGTGCTGTAGTGACCCTGTGGTGAGCAAAGAGAGCTTGTCTCTCCTTTAGGACATCACTATGTACAGCTGAGGTAATGTGCATGGAGGCACACTTCCTGTGCTGGGGTGCCGGGGAGGGGGAGAGGCCAGGAGAGATGAACAAAAATTCTATGTGCACTGGCAACCATCAGTGCTGGTGCTGGTGCCCTTGGGTCCCTCCCCATGTAGAGCCTCACCAGACAGATGGCAGGGGCAGTGGTGGTTGGGGCTGGGGATGCTGGCAATAGCCTGGAACAGGAAGAGGAGGCCACCAGTGCCAAAAATCTATATATAAAAAGAAAAAGGATAAAAAAAAAGATCAAATGTTTGAAGGATGAGGAAGGGAAAAGTTCCTTAACACACACACACACACACACACACAGATTTAAAATATTTACTGAGGCCACACCAAGTCTGCATATGGAACCCCTGTACCACAAGAACATGGACTGGAGGATTTTCTTTCTGAAATGCTATATATACCACTTTTGTTTCTGGAACTATATGATAGGTTGAAATTAAATATTACACAAGAGAAAGTTAGATGCATAATACTTTACTTGAATTTGGTTCTTCACCTGAAAGTGATGCCCTTCCCAGATAATTATATAAATTCTTAATGCTTACTGGATGAACAAACTGTGTTATATAATCATATTTTAAAGTAGAAGGCAATGTAGTATGATGACAGTTTTTTTTTTTACATAAAAAGGGCAACAAAAAATATTAACAAGTGTAGACCCACCAGATTTCTTAACATGGATTTTAACATTCTAATGAAAGTTATGGGGCAGAGGCTATTGCAATCAGCACAGCAACTGGTAACTTGCTCATAGTCTTGCATCATTCCATGGTGTACTGTGCAGGATAACAGGACAATCTTATTATGATCTGTGGAATGTGGGAACATCAGGTTATCAGATGGCTTTCTCCTGACTCTTAATCAGAGAAGGCCTTTGATCAGGTCTTAACACTATTTTATGTTATCTGTTGTGAAGGCTTATGGATTTCCAGAGCAATTTATAGTTTTGGTTTTGTACAAAATGACTGTTGTCACCCTTTAATCAAAGGATGAATAGGGACACCATGTAAAAGTACGGAAAGTAGTTAACTTTGTCCATTATGTCCTATTTTTTTGTCTAGATCCCATCCTTAGGAAATTGGAAATCACTGATAGTATGAAAAGGAGTGTGACTCCAGACTGTCCATTGCTTATTATGTTACATTTGCAGGTGGTGTTTGTTTATTGTTACAAGATGAAGCTTCTGGGACTATGGCAATGAATTTAACACTATCTATAGATTTTCAGTTTCTCATCTTAATTTACGGAGAAGTGTGGGTATAGTGTTAGGTGTACTGGATGATACACCAACACAGAACATCGCTGCAATCAGAATAACTAAAGATTCCATAACAGTTTTAGGAATAGCTTCTGCTGTTGGCAATATGGCCATAGTAAACTGGCAAGAAAAGTTGGACCTACAGAAGCTGAGAAGAAAGTGGATAAATGGAAACTTTGGCCAGTGTTGAAGAAAAAAAAAGGATGTACTGTATATGGTATATGGCTAAAACATTTTTATTACCTGTTTTATACATCAGTAATATAGTCCCATCCCCTTTAGCGACTGAAGCCCATCGGTATAGTTTTTGTGTTTTTTTGTTTTTTCAGATTTTTTGGGGAAGCCAGCGTAATCCTATGAAAAGAAACCACACATATCAGTCAATGAAAGAACTGGTGGTTAACCCTGTAGTGTTTTATCTGTGCATTGTTTCATATGGCGACATGAAAGCAGTTGCAAATAAGGTCCAAAAACACTGGGTCTAGCTGTTTGCTGCTTGGAGTAAGCACCTCATTGCACAGTGGAAAGGAAAGAAATTGAGGATCACAAAAAGGGCCTCAAGGGCACTGCCCCATGTTCCTGAAATCTTTTAGTGACTCAAATATTGGCAACTAACAGTACCATTCAGTAGTATTCAGGAATATACCGGTAGTAGGAAATAGGTTTATAAGCATACTATTACACAGATTATTATGAGTGATGTTGTTTTTGATGGGAAGTTTAAGATTACAGCACAAATCATCACAACACAGTTAATAGAGAAAAGGATCCCAATGAAAATGTAAGAAATGTTATGGCTATGTTGCCATGAATGTCTTAATGTGAAACAAAATCAGAAAAATAAAAGTCTGCAAGAATGATATTGTACTATGATAGACTGTTTCCAACAGGTAGAGTCTATAGAATATATTTTCTTGACTGGAATATCTTTTCTTGACTGCTGTTTCACTCGTAACATTTTGGTGGCACAAGCACAGAAGGTACGAATATGTCAAAAGATGTCTTATGAAGTATTAATTTGGGGTAATATTTGTAAGAAGTGGGATTTGTGCCATGAGAGTACCTAATCAATATTATTGTCTTATTTTAAATGGTACAGACAAATTACAGACACAATGCCAGTTTGTGCTACATCAGGAAAGTGTGGCATCAGAATCCAAGATGATTTATAACACTGCATAACAAAATTTACCAAGAAAAAAGTTTTGTGAATTGTGGACAAGGATGTCATGAATAAAATAAGGGATGTGAGCAAGCATAGAGAAGGTGTTGGCTGTAGATTTTTCTTGTCCCTCGTTCTTTCAGCTTTTGCGTCTCTGAACCTTAGACAAGTAGTGGAAATCATCAGGATTCTGAGACAGGTACTTGCTCAAGTGGGTACTTTATTTAACCACATAAACCATTGTAACTAAGTGCACAGTAGTTAAATACATGTGCATCAACAACAATTTCAGTAAATATGAAAAACAAGCATGAAATAGCCATGAAAACTGACTACCACTCGAAGTAAAATGGTCACCGTAGCACTTTGTCCTGCTATGAGACTTTGTCAGGGGGTGAAGACCATGGTGAGTTACTCCCCTTTTAAGCTGTTGCTGCTAGAGCTCATCAACAAGTTTACACTTGATTTTTGTTTCATTTTTAAATCCCACAGTAAGCACAACACTAACAAAAGAGGGAATCAAGATGTGAGATTTTTCTTACAGCCCTATGTGATTAGAAAGAGCATATAATGCTAATGTGCTAATGTAGGTATCCGTTTTTAAAATTTATTTTCAACTTTATTCAGATACAACATGGCAATGCAACAATCACAGTGTACACTTGGAGTCAATACTTAATCCAAAGAGACACAAATTCATTTACCTTTCCTTGGTTACAATTACAAGCATTTCATAGCTGACATTCATTTTGACTGAAAATGTAATACACTATCACATCAGCGCAATTATTAACCCATGGATTCTCTTGGTTTCTCTACTTACTTTGGACATTGCATCCACCCCCACAGCTCACTTTCTTTACCTTGATATAATTCCATCCTCTAAAGCTTTCAACACAGGTGTCCACAGGTTTTCAAACTAGCCACCCTCTCCATTAGTGTACAGTTGCACTTTTTCCAGTTTCACACTCTCCAGGAGACTGGTTACCCAGTGTATAATTGAGGGTCTATCCACTTTTTCCCCAGTGCTGTGCTGAGGTTTTTCTGGTGTTGACTAAAGCCAATTGCCTGTTTTTGTTTCTCATTACTGCTTTTTATTACATTTCATAACAGCACAAACAATCAACAACAGAGAACATTAACAGTAGCACCATAAAATAAATGTTGACAATTATAATGCATTCACAATTCAATCAGACATTCCATGGGCCTATACAACCAAAGTAGCATTATCCTTGTGCAACTGTGATCACTGTTTGGCTGTTTGCACTCTCTAGTCCATGGGGAATTACCACCCTGTAGGGTACTGAAGGCAAGGAACCCTCAAAGAGGTTTCCACCTATACAGGTGCCACAGGAAAGAGTCCCTTGGCTAAATGTACCTTAGGAAGGAGTCCCAAAAAGAGTATTGAGTCGATAAACATTGACTAGGAGGTTGAGAGCAGGCTGATAGGAACAAGACAACTTGAAGAATACGAATGAGATGTGCAGGTTGTCAGGATTATACTGATAAAATAGATTGCACTGATAACAAAAGGGGTCTTCCTAAGGAGAGAGGGAACATCAAGTAGGGTCACCATCCATCTCCATCCAACAGTGTAAACCCAAATAAGGAAAGTAGGGAATATATTATTTTAACACCTAAGTAGATATTATGATCTTTGGCAGAGAGGAGAGGAAAAAAAACTTTTAAAGGAGGAACCCTC
Source organism: Neoceratodus forsteri (assembly GCA_016271365.2). NCBI lineage: Eukaryota > Metazoa > Chordata > Ceratodontiformes > Ceratodontidae > Neoceratodus > Neoceratodus forsteri. The sequence continues at coordinate 184,254,628 of CM057459.1, read as the reverse complement.
TGAGAATCCAAGGCCTAGGTTGTTTTCCCTCTTGGCTTCGGATATTTTATTTAGTAATGGCTCAGCTACTATAATTTGGAAACCCAATTTCAGGGAATATTTCAATTTGGAGGAGGGCTTTCACTCTATCCCTCTACTGGAAATGCTGTGGGTGGCTGTGAAAATAGCTCTACAGCAAAGGGAGACTCCAGTATAGGAGAGACTCCCTTTTAGGAAGCCCTCACCCAAAGTGGAAGGAAAAAAGCAACAACCACTGGAAGGCACTCACCTGGCCTCCACATGGGAGACCTAAGGTGGAGGTAGATGTCCAATGGGCTTCCCTGAGGACCTTTTGAGTATTGAGCTGGGCAGGAAGGGGAGGTCAAGGAGACCAAGTGAGAAAGGTCATAGGCAGAATAGCTTTCAAAGGTGCCACAGCAAAACCATAGCCAAAAGAGCACTCTTGGGCTTGGGGGCCCCACCCCTCGGCAGCTGAAGTCTTAAATTCTACATTAAGAGGTGCTGCCAATGAGTGAGACAACTGAAGCTTCACCTGGAGTGAAGACATTCCCACTATGGGCCAGATGAGAAGGGCCTGCTCTGAGTTTCACATGCTCAAGATGTGGGCTTCATGGATGCAGAGTAGGACCAATGACTACAGGGTAAGTCCTGAGCCAGAAAAGGTAATGGTCATGGTTGGCATGCCTCCAATTTATGAGTGACAGCATGAATCAACTTCGATGTGTTAGGAGGAGGCTGGTGAAGCCAGTAGCTGTATGTTAGGTAGCAGGTTATTGATGAGGATGCCAGGCAAAGCCAGCAGCTGTAGATTAGATAGTAGGTTAATGATGAGAAGGCCAGGTGAAGCCACTGGCATGGGAGAAGCAGGAAGTTGCAATGTGAGCCATTTGATACTAGTATCAGACAGCAGAAAGCAAGCCAACCAATTCCATTAAGGAAGCCAAATTAATGGTAACATAGAAGGTAGGTAGTATGAGGCTGTGATGACAGTGTTTGAAACAATGAGGTTTAGTGTAAATGAATCAATGAGGTTTAGTGGATAGGAGCTAGCAGCATTTGTAACAAGCTGAATTACATATATGCTTGGCCAACCAGTTCCATAAAGGAGCAAATTATAGTTTATATAAAAGCAGCTGATTGCTATGGTTTTAGCATGAAAACTGAATTAATATGATTGTATGAATAGTGAATTGATATGATTGGCATGAGTATCTTAAATATCATTAAGGCAGATTTAGGTTATTCCAGTAAGAAGCATGCAGCACAGTAATGAAGTGCAATGAATATCTTGAAGGCCACGTAGGCTGTGAGGTTAATGATTTATGCATGAGTAGCTGAAAGCCATGTAGGCAAGAGAGCAGGGCAAAATTATACAGCTTACAAAAAGCATGCTTCTGCTACTTGGAACCACGATACCCCACTGTGACATCACAGTCCCCCACCATGGGAATAAGAGGGAAGCCACAAGCTGAGCACCATGAGACCAAACAGCAACTGTAATGCTGGTAGGGTAGGAGCCCACCAAAATAGAGGTGCTTTTACTGGCAAGGTCTTAGTTAAGGAGAGAGTCATATGACAGCAACCCACTGAGGCAGTAGAGCAAAGATAAACTACAGCAGAGCCACACTACACTGCAAGAAAAACAAGCAGGGGAGTTAAAAGCTGGGAGTAGAACCTGCCTGATTGCCCTAATAATGAATGAATTGAGAGGAGCTGCTGAGAAAAACATAGAACAGCAGAGAGTGGCAGCTAGCTGGAGCAGGACAAGCCTGAACTAGGTGCAAACAATTAAGGTGGATAAGCACAAAGACAGCAGAAACAGGGAAGCAGCAGCTGAGCTGAAACATACAGATAACACTTGCAATCTGATGAGTAAATGGGAGCCTAAATAGCACAGGCACCTGCATAGCACAATTCAACACAAGGGGCAACAGGATGCTAGGGAAACTAGAAAGCGCCCAAAGGAAAGAAAAGGCAAAACAAAAAAACACAAACAGGAGAACAGGAAAACAAGTAACACAAAGATGCATGCAGCAGCTGGAGGTAAGCAAATATTAACTATAAGCAGGACAAACACAACAAACAGAAGTCCAGCACAACCCAGGCAGAGCACAAAGCACAAGGGAGGGAGGCAAACACTGGGGGGGGTGCAAGGCTCCAGCAGGCCTCAAGGAAGAAGGCAGACTGACAGAGCCTCTGGTCACAAAGAAAAAGTGCTTCAGAAGGAGGCTGGGAGGAACTGTTCATATAGCTCAGGAAGGAGCCATGGCTGGTTGCTCACCCAATTGAACTACAGGTCTTCCAATAGAATTCATATAAAGGGTACAAGAAAGGTTATAGGGGACATAGAAATAGGTCCTATTCATAAAGAAGTAGATCATAAAAAAAAGCTAGATCCTTCCAACTGTTTAAGAAACCCTGCAACCTTGAGACAGGTTGCTGCCCCATATAGATCCTTGGGGGAGGGAGTGGGGGAGGTAGGTGTCTCTAAAGCTTGCAGGTGCAGGTAGTTTTAAAGTACATGGTCTGCCCCTCAACCTATATATTTTCAAAGTGACTCTTTAACAATGCTTGTAATGTGACAATAGATACATAATCTAGGCTACTGCCAGAAAATGTGGAAAAATTAACACGAACAATAAACCTTCCTTTCTTCAGCTACACCTATGACCTGGAGGCTGAAAATTAGTCTGATGGTGACCACAAGCAGTCTATGTAGAAAAATAAAAGAATAATTTTATTGTGATATAGAAAACCAGACAAAAAAATAAAATTATAGCATACCCATAGTGGACCTGCCTGATATCTGAGTTACCTGAACCTGAAGACACCTTTGTAGCATGTCCTTAGCAGACTTATCCAACTTTTGGATTGCCTAATTGGCAAAATGGCCTTAGTGGAGTTAGCTAATTTTTTGGATTAGCTGAATGTAGTGGCACATTTGCAGTAGGTCCTTAGTGACATATAATATTTGAATTGCCTGACTGGCAGAACATCATTAGTGGACTTAGTTAATTTTGGGATTGCCTGATTGGCAGAATGCCCTTTGTGGATGTAGCCAAATTTTGGATTACTGTACCCCAACCTAAATGGCACATTCACAGCATGTCCTTAGTGAATGTGGCTAATTTGTTTGACTGGACTGGCATCACATTTTTAGTAGACTTACCAAATTTTTAGATTGTAGTACCCGAATGGCACATTCACCACAGTTCCTTAGTGGACTTAGCTAATTGTTGGATTGCCTGATCCTGATGACACGTTTGCTTTAGCAGACTTAGCTAATGTTAGGATTGCCTGAACATAATGGCACATTGGCAGCACACCATTGGTGGATGTGCTGTAGCTAATTTTGGGATTGCCTGACCCTGATGGCATAGTTGTAGTGTATCCTCTGGATGTGTTTAATTTTTGGATTGCCTGAAGAGGTGGGTTCTGGGGATCAATATGGTGCAGTGAGGAGGGAGGGAGGGAGAGAATCTGAGCTCCCATTTCAAAAATGAAGCACTCAGCATGAGTCAATGATAAAAGGGTCCCTATTTTCAAAAAAGCAGCTCAGTTTCTAAAAACCTATATCAACAAGTGCGTAAGTAAAATTTTGCATGTACCACCTTCTCCTTGTCATTGTGGAAACTTACTAACCAAACACATGACTCATAACCATTTATTTTCTCTCATTACAAACAACTGAGTATTCAGGACTTAAAAAGTAAGATTTCTTGCCACCAAGTTGAATAACAAAAAGAGTAAAAGTACCTGCTTGAATGGCTGCTAAACCAAAAAACCTGAAAGAAATAAGAGCTTTTTTTCCCCCAAAACAAACTTAAAGCCATGGGGTAAAAGAAACAAAAAAAAACCTCCAAAAAAAACCTCACCTGGGGGGAAGGAGGAGAGTCTCAACCAGAAAAAATGTAAATAATATTGGAGATGTAGGTCCCTCTGGTTTACCTTTTCTTCAGTTCTTTCCATGCCCTGTAAACAAACAGCCTGGGGAATGAGTGGGGAACAAGTGGAAGTTCCAGACACAGAAATGGAGCCTGAGGAGTGTCAGCCTGAACAGAGCACCACGGCAGAGTCTCACCCATCCCACAGAGAGAACAAACTGGAGCAGACCATTACAGGCTCCACAGAAGAGCAATCACTCAAAAAAAATAAGACTCCATGGAGAATACGAGCATCAGACAGGGTAAGTATTCCTGCAAAAAACAAGTCTCCATGGAGAATACGAGCATCAGACAGGGTAAGTCTTCCTGCTCAAATATTATTAAACCAGAACAGAGCTGGCAAGCTGCCAAGAACATTATGAAGGAGCAAGCTGTTAATGATACTACAGTAATTACAAATGAAAAACTGAACTCCCTAATGTATAACTCTAAAAGAGTAATGGGATCAGAGAAGGAACTGGTATCCCTAAAGGAAAAAAGGGAGGAAACTTCTAAGGTGCAAAAACTAGCACAAATGGAGAAACAGTAAATGGTAAAGCTAGGGGAAGGCCTCTAAGGGAAGCCCAAAGCAAGAGAAACCCCTAGATAAAATGAAGCAAGGGAGAGAGTCACCTGAACTACACTGTGAGGATGACAATTTAACAGCAGGCCAAGATACAGAGAAGGAAACAGAATAGAACCAAGAGGATAAAATGCTCCAAACTATTTTGGAGAAAATGAAGGAAGGGTTCAGAAAAATAGAAGATAAACTTGAAGGTATTAATGTTGAAATGAAAGGGGTGAAACAAGAAATCAAAGAAGTTAATACCAGAGTGACTCATTCCAAAAGCAAGGTCTCTTATCTAGAGGATGAATCCCTGGGTTAAAGCAGATAACAGAAAGCTTGTCATGCCAAGTCACTTCTATAAAGGAAAAAGGACTGGACTTTGAATTAAGATCTAGAAAGGACAATTTAAAGATACTGGGGATCCCAGAAGGATTGGAGCAGAATGAAATTCTCAAATTCTGTGAAAATATGCTAACTGAATAAGCTGGGAAGCAATATCCTGATGAAAAAAAATCAAATTACAAAGAGCTCATAGATCCCCAGCCATTTCAAACATGACTTTCAAATACCCTCAGCCCCAGGTCATCTTTGTAAAATTCTTAAAATATCAGGAAAAAGAGAACATACAAGTATTGTGTAAGAAAAAGCAACCATTAATGTACAAGGATAATAAAACCCTGATTTTTCCTGATTTGGGTCCAGAAGCTCAAAAGAAAAGAAATGTACTTAAATCTATTTAACATTTTCTGTGGGAAAATCATATTCCCTTCTAACATCCAACCCCAACTACGTTAAAAATAACTTATTTGGGTACCAGCAGAATCTTTTCCTTCACAACAGATGCAGAGACCTATGTAGATAAAGAATTAAAACTGAAACCTAATAGAAACAGCACTGAAACAGGGAATGGGCCCCATTAAGGAAACCAGTCTCAGAGCTACTTACTTATGCACAAAAAAGCAACATTATAAATTTCTAGATACCTGATTTATCTACAATTGGACCTAATTATAAAAATTGGAGGAATGGGAGCTTAGATTAGAGGAGAGGCGACACTTTGAGGGATTACGAGGCACAGGGATGGGAGACTCTGTGGGGGGGTTGAAAAGGGTATTAATGTACAAGTTAGAGAAGCAACTACAAGGTGTGAGGGGGAGCAAAGTGAGTCACCAAGGTTTAACTTCACGAGCCTTAAGAAGAAAAGAACATCTTTTTTAAGGAGGAGAAGAATAGGGAGGGATATTAACAATAATAAGACTATAAGGAACCACACTTCAGGAAGTAGAAGAATTTTTTATACATTTCAAGGGACTACATCCAGTATTGATTATGGAGATGCCTGCTACTGCTGGGGGATTTTATACAACAAAAAGATCAGAGATAGGCAGAAATGCAACCATCAAATAACATTTCCATATGATAATGGGGAGAAGCTTAACTTTTTGTCATGGAATGTGAATGGTATTAACAACCCAATGAAGAGGAAAAATATCTTGAGCTGTGTAAAAAAATGAATTGATTGTTTATTGGTGCAAGAGACACACCTCACAGATATAGAATTTGACAAATTCAGAAAACTGTGTGTGTGTGTCTGGGGGGGCAGCATCCATGCAAGTTCTAATAAAAATAAACATAGAGGGGTTGTTATTCTGTTTTCAAAATACTCAAATGCTACAGTTAAAGAGTAGTATAGGGATACAGAGGGCAGAATTTTGATCTCCATGGACATTACAATAGCATGTTTATATGGTCCCAGTGATGACAATCCTGAGTTTTTCTCAGACGTTTTCTTAAATCTAACCATCTGCAAAAATGTGAAAGATTTAAATTTGGGAGACTTCTGGAGAATGGAAAACCTGAATGCAAGGGAGTTTTCCTTCTTCTCCAATCCTCATAAATCATATTCTAGAATAGATCTTATAATAGGATCAGGAGAACTTAGACCTAAAATAATACAAATAACATCTTAATCTCTGATCACTCACCTTTAAGGTTGGATATCGCTGGTGGTAATATAAAACGACATAAAAGATGGACTATGGACCCCTGGTTATTCCAAGACTTGGAATTTGCAGATTTCATGATAGAGGAATGTAATAACTATAATATATATAATAATAGAAGTGAATGCTCCATAAGCAACATTAGGGCCGCATAGAAACCTTATATTAGAGGTCAAATTGGTCACTACCTTGTGGTCAGCTATTAAATCTTTAAACAATGGGAAGGCACCATGTCTGAATGGTTTCATGCCATAATGGTGAAAGAGCAATGGTGATTTTCTAATTGTCGGGTGCACATTGCTGAAAACAGCATTGCCAAATGTGCACAACAGTGGACCCTCAATAAGCGACGGTCCGCAATATCAACTCGGGGTGCACTAGTATATTTAATGTTTCATGTGGGGGGCTACACCCCAGCACCCCCTGATCTTTTTATAACCAACTCCAGGGCAGACCAGACACTGAGGTAGTGGACAAACTCCACAGGGGGCTACTTGGGGGATGCGGGACACAGAACTGGGAGACTGGGGAACAAAAAAACAAAAACAAAATCAAATCCTAAGTCCCAATAGCAATAAAAACTTACCATGCCTGGTCAGCCCCAAACCCTGTACCTGTCTGACTCCAGGTAAGCACATTCCCCACTATACCAGATGGCCAGCTGCAACATTCATCAGCAAGTTGTGACCCTTGTACCCACTTCCTATCCCTCCCTCTTCCGGTCACTCTCCTACTCCCTCTCTATTTTTACCTCCACTGTCACTAACCCACCCTTTCCATCCTCCACCAATAGCCCACATATCAGGTGCTGTAAATAAGTCACTGAAAACAGAGTCGCTCATTTGCAGTTGCCCATATGACTGGTTACCCACTCACAATTTATAAAATATGTAGCGCACAAATTTCACCATTGCTAACAGATCTCCTTAATTCCTTTCTGGAGGGTGGTAAAATTCCTAATACATTTTTAGAAGCTTTAATTATTCTTTTACCAAAAGAAGGAAAATACCCTTTAAACTGTGGGTCCTACAGTCCCATATCAGTATTGAATGCTGAAACCAAAATGTTTACTAAGATACTTGCTCAAAGACTTGAAATGGTACTTCCATCCATTATTTACAAAGACCAAATGGGCTTTGTTAAAGGCAGGAAATGCTTCAATAATATTAGAAATGCCATCAATATATTATTCACGCTAAGCCCAGGGGATGCCTTAATATTATCACTAGACACAGAAAAGGCCTTTGACAGGGTGGAGTGGAGATATCTTTTTTCAGAAATGGAGAAAGCAAATTTAGGTATTAACTTTACAACTTGGGTAAGAATGACATACTCACAACCCACCGCCCAAATTTTAACTAACAATAATCTATCCTCACCACTTCCATTGCAGAGAGGAACCAGGCATGGCCACCCTCTGTCACCTCTACTGTTTACTCTTGCTATTGAATCCCTAGCTAACCTAATAAGAAGCCTTCAAGAATTAGCAGTTCTCAACAATACAACTGAGCATCTTAAGATTTCACTTTATGCAGACAACATTTTATTTTATATTATAGATCCAGCTAAAAATCTGGATCAAATTATGTTAGCAATACAAGAATTCGGACAAGTATCTAGTTCTAAAATAAACTAGGGCAAATCAGTTGCTATGTACCTAGATTCTGAATATTTAGCCCCATCACAGACAGCTATCCATTTAGATTGGAGCAAAATAAGATTGAATACCCAGAAATAGGAAGGAACTAATTAAATTGAACATAGATCCTATGCTGAAATCTGTAGAAAACATATTGGAAAGTTGGAGGGATCTCCCTCTGACTTTAGGGGGTAGGTTTCAAGCTATTAAAATTGCTATTTTATCAAAACATTTGTACACATTTCAATCCTTGCCACTAAAATTAAATAATGAATGGTTTCATAAACTAGATAAATTAATACAGAAATTCTTATGGAAAAATAAGAAACCATGAATACATATGGATAAGTTGAAGGCTACCCCCCAGCAGGAGGGTTGAATCTTCCTGATTTCAAAAAATATAATTTCTTGGCTATTACATAATTATATTATATAAATATAATTTCTTTGAACTTCTCAGCCTTATGGACAATGACAAGGTCACTTATCTGACTGCTACTACAAAACTGTGTATACTCCCTGTAAATTGTAACCCACGATCATTATGCTGCACTTACTATGTACTATTGTATTTTATGTGTTTCTGTATAGTCATTAAGCCGTTGTAGAATTGTTTTCTATTCTAGTTCTGTCCCGCTGTTTCTTCCTTAATGATGTGGAGCCTTTGTAAATGAGCCTCTGGCTCAAAGGTGTTGTAATTATGAGACTTCAATAAATATATAAATAAACTAATTATCAATCAAATAGGGGAACTTTATGGAGAAGATCTACCCTGGTGGGTGCTTCATGAAAACATAGAAATGGGATATAAACATCCCATTCAAATTCTGTTTTCAAACATGGGGAAGTTAAAAAGAAATGCAATTCTAAATATCTTTTTGAAAGCTTCCTTGGAAGTCTGGAATGAATACCATAAACTAACTAAAGATAATTTACATATTAACATATCCACTCTTATTTATAAAAATAGTAACCATGCTCCCTCTAGAAATCAAGAATATAAAAAAATGGAGAGAAAAGGGCATTCTTTGTTTAGGTGATTTATATGATGTCAATGGTCAGTTTATGTCCTTTACATGATTAGGGAAAAAAATCAAATTTGTTCTCAAGATCTTTTATATATTTCTACCATTAAGGACCTATTATAACAAAGAATTAGGTCATTATTTACACAAACCATCCCTGACTTTTCTACAAGCTAGTTTTATTATGGAAAAAAAAATTAAAATCCAAATCATATAAAAATCTGATTAAAACTGTAGGATCTCCTATTAAGAAACTAAAAATAAAATGGTAAAAATAACTCAAAACTATAACAGATAAAAAATGGGCTGCTATAATTTGAAGACTCAAGATTTCAATAAATAACAGACTTAATCAGATTCAGTTCAACATTTTTCACAGGTTATATTACACACCTTACATACTAAACAATTTGAAAAATACAATTTCACAAGTTTGTAACAGATGTAAAAACATCAGTAGGGACCATTTAACATGTAATAGCCACCAAGTCCAGAAATAGTAGCCTTTTGGGATAGCATCCTTAAAACGCTAAACAATATTCCAGGAATAAAACTGGCTAGAGAAACTGAATTATGCATGTTAGGCACCAGCTCCAGACAAAATCTACCCTTAGGATAGCTACAGTTCTAAACCTTGCATTGTTAAATGCAAGAAGATGCATAGCTAGAAATTCAAAAAACAAGGAACTTCCAACATATGTTTTATGGAAAAATGTATTTCTGGATTGTATGAACTGTGAACATCTGCACTATTTGAACAGGAATCAGTTATACAAATTCAGAAACCTATGGGAACCTATTAATAATTTAATAAGTACTAATCCCATATAAGAGATTTATTTTATATACTATTTATTTAATGTCCTATTGGGTACATCACCCTCATGCTTAGAATTAGCAATTCAAGGTATAAACTACATGAGCATAGAGGGAAGGGTGGGAGGGTGGGGAAGTTACATTCTGTATCTCTCTCTCCCTTACTTTCTAGTTTAATGATTTAAACACCTTTTTTATACAAATATACAATTTAGGTGAGGGTGTGGGAGTAGAATATAGAATAGATGAGATTAGAATAGGCTGGGTGGGGGGGATTATGATGAATGATATCCAAATGCAACGTGGACTTTCCTCATGGAGGGTACCCCCCCCAATAAGAAAATATATCTCTGAAAGTCAACTGATGCATCAGCAATTAAAATGAACCCCAAAAAGAATAAACAAAAATTGGGGATTGCCCAAATGCACCTTGCTCAAAAACCACTGCATGCCCTTACAGTACTAGGCATACTCAACTTTTGTCTTTCCTGAATAACCATTTTCAAAATGATCATTTATACATATACATTTTCTTGATTCAGGAATCTTTACCTTAAAAAGATATACTGTTTGCAGACTACAGCTTGCAGACTTGACTGCAGAGCTATAAACCTGCCTGGTGTCTGCTATGTTACCCAGTCCCTATAACAGATCCACATTTTCTACCTAAGCAGTCCTTGTATATGCTGATGTTATTTAGTATCATAATAAGGGTTAAGACTTTTTCATGTCTGTGTACCACTACTCAGAATATATATATATTTTTTTTCTTCATTTTGAGGGGTCAGGACCTTTACAGCTCAGTTGGGGCTTCACAACTGGTGAGCTATGGTCTAGCCTGCTCACTTACAAAGATAAATGGCATATTGTTAGACAGACCAAGGCATGTCCCCTATTAATCTCCCTTCCTCCCCATCATAGTGCACTGTGTTCTACTGACATTGTGCTACAGGAATTCAGTGCAAGATCTGATTAGGAAGTATATTTGAAGGTTACACCCATACCTCTCCATATAGCAACATTAAAATATATTGCACTGGTCTTAAAAATGTGGAACATATCATCAGAAGGTGTAGAACATTTGATTGAATAATATTAAAAATAAAATAGTAGGGACCAAATGTTTAGTATTAAAGACTATTTTTATTGAGTGAGTATATTTTTTTAATGGTTCACATGTCCAGAAATAGCTCCAACATAGTGTGAAACATCCATAGATCTTCGTGAATAAAATGTATTTTAGGTGACACTATCTATGTGGAATACATACCACTTGAAATGTACATTGACATCCAACATTCTGTACCAGTGTCCTTACAGTCAAAATACAGACTGACGTGTGTGTCACTGGTTCAGGGACCCAGTGCTCTGACTGACGTGGCCAGCCTCCAAACAATACTAGGGAAAAGCAGAAGTTGGAGCACCATAGAGAAACAGAAAATATATCCAACAGTTGATGAAGCTCTATACTGAGTGAAGGTCTGTGGTGTCTGTGGCTCTGTAAGTAGCAACTTTCACCTTTAAAATGAGCTCTGATATATCCACACTGTAAGCTGCTCTTGAGTTTCTGTAATTTACAATTTATACCTTGTGTATGATTGTACACAGATTGCTGTATGCATTAAGACTATTTTTTTCTTTGCACCACCATGCCTCCCAGCTCCCCTCTCCTTCAGGCCCCCACACTGCCATGTCTTTGTCCTGCCAGACTCACCCCTCATCTTGTATCCTGCTGGGTCACTCTCCAATCCAGTCCTGTAGGAGCCTTCTAGGGTCTGCTTGTTCCAGCCTGGTGCCTCCCTTAGCAGTTGTCATAAGGAATGAACCTAAGAGCTCCTGGACTTCCCTTCCCATTGGCTGGCTTGTCTCTGCTGGGAGCAGTGCCATGGCCTAGTGAAGGAGCATACTTGTGGCATGGGATGTGACCATTGGATGAGTCATTGGGGATGGTCCAGGTGTGAGGATGGGCAGAGAGGCCATCATCCAGTGTGCTGGTGCAGCATTTTTCCTTTTTGTGTCCCTGCACCCCAAGTGTTAATGCACACTCATGGCTGGCATGGAGGGATGCCTGACTGCACATGATCACTTCCAACAGCTACCACCAGGAGCTGCTACAGAGCAGTGCTGTGAGCTCACTCCCCCCTTCCCACTGAGAGGAGATTATCCAATGGATGCTCTTCTTTTCTTTCTGAGGGCATCTACTCCTGATGTCCCAAGTGCATGACATGAACCTGGGTTGCCAATGTGCCAGAACGATCCCACAATGCTCAGCAACATGGAGCTGGCAAGACTATTATTAACAGAATCTAAGGAACTGTGACTAGTGCAGTAAATAATATGCAAATACTGAGCAATAAAACATTTATACACCTCACATTTCAGCTGTTGGATATAGTCTCTGTTTCTCCGCAAGTGGTCAGACATCAGTCCTGCCCTGCTCTTGGAAAATAAAAGTCGATCAATCAATCAATTAAATTCTTAATATGAGAACTGTACAGATGCACAATGCAAACACACAAACATCCACATCTTGAAAAATCAGTGAAGATGGTGAGTCTGTTAAGGATCTCTGTAGGGCTGTTTTAAATTTCAAAACCAGTTTTAAAACATATGTAGTAACTTTTATCACTTTATTCAGTCTTATTCCTGCTATTTGAAAGTATTTCTGATAGATGGTTAAACCTAAATATCCCTATCTAAATACCAATTAAAACAGAAGCATACCACATTTCAAGGCAATGGCTAATGCCATCCAGGCACTATATATGGGGTCTAGGCTTCAGTCATCAGGGTTTCATTTCCTGCTGTGGTTTTAGTAATGAAAAATCAAAGTCTGCCCTTACAAGCATCATACGCTGAGTGGCACAACTCTTAATGTTCTGCTATGCTCAGAGGGCTTGTGTGGGTTGACAACATAAACTAAGACAAATGCCAGTTATGGCTCAGTAGTTTCTACATTATTCACAAGTCACAGAAGTACTGCTCTGGTTCTCATCGTGTAGCCTTGTATTTGAAGCCCTTCACTGGAAATCCCTTCCTAAAGGGCTGAGGCCAATCATATTTACCCCATCTACTATTTTGGACGTGAAGACATTAGAAACCAATGATGAGAGTTTTACAGTGTCTCCTTGTATCCTGCATGTGTTGCAGCTACAGTGTCCTCTGCCAAGGTAAGAGAGCTGTGCTGCTGACTTATGCATTGTGTATTAAAGATTACATTCTGGCTGTTAGGCAGTAACTAAAGAATGCCAGGAAAGCTTCATGTGCAGGTTATAATAGATGCATCCCTGGTAATAAATTTGGCAATTTTGTTTTAAATGTATTTTTATTTTATTTGATTAACCAGGAAATGGACTAGGTCATAAGTCTCATTTTCAGCGACATCTAGGAAGTAGATTAACGTATCTGATATTGTGGTCAACAATTGTAATGTTATCTCTGTTGTAACCTTCCAGGTCATGTCTGAAAATAGGTATTTGATTATCTAGAGCACCTACCTGGTTTAAGAAAACACTAGATCAATAACAAAAATAGCAAAAGCAAACAAGAGATACATATAGGAAGTTCACTTTTTACATTGGAGTAGATAATGCTGTTAGGCAAGCACCAAAAAACTTTGTCAATGTTATGAAATCAGTTACAACAGGTATAGTATTTCTTGTAAAACTTGTATCCATATGTTGGGATTAAAGGTGGGGTTCTACTGAAAATGAAGCTTTCTCACATCCAGTGTAAATGTGCAATAACACCTTATGTGAAAGGAATATATGTGTGTATGTGTGTGTGTGTGTGTGTGTGTGTGGGATATGTGTAAAACAATATCTAACTATAAAAAGATCAAGTTATGCTAGTTAAGTAATTATATGGTACATAACAGACACTGTTTATTTGTATTACTGGTGATGGTCATGGTTTCTTAATATACCTGCCGTATTTTGGGAACTTGCAATTCTTTGCAGCCTTGTTGTACTTCTTGCAAACTACTCTGTACCCCCCCCCCCACCACCATCACCAAGTCACAACTAGAAATATACCTCCTGGGCTTTTGTTTGCTTTACTGGTAAAATATGTTTTCAATGAAATATACCATAAAAATATGTTTTCAATGAAATTTACCATATCCTCTAAGATATAAAACATGGAGAATAATACATGGGGGTTTGTGTATAATGAGATTGTTTTACATGCTTGAGGTGTACAATGCTACATAAACCCAAAGACAGAAGTTTGAGGGGATTGTTTAGGCATTACACTGATTATGTGTAGAAGAACTGAGTTTTGCACCAACCTCCATGTTTTAATTTTTATAATTGGTGGTACAGGGCTGTAATGAAAAACATTAGTGCACCCCATACCAACTTAAAAAAAATGCTTGTTTTTGCACCCCCCATTATTAAAGACACCCAAACCACTTTTTGGTTCACTAAAAAAATGTATCTTGTTGATCCGGTGAAGAATTGCCCATTACTAATGTAAACTAAAAAGCAGAGCCACGGTGCGCTGTTTTTCTGGCCGAAGAGTGAAACTGGAAAGGCTGTGGGGTGCAGCTCCAGTTTTCACTTTACATTAGTAAAGAAATAAAACTCATCAGGATCCATGAGATAAGTTTTGTAATGAACCATGAAGTGGTTTGGGTGATTTAGAGAACTATAGGGTTGTTTATTTGAGAAGGGGAGCAAAATCTGACATTTTAGAGGTGTTCTAATTTGTCTGACAGGTCAATGTTACACATGACCGTGTGTAAAACAAAATTATAAGATGATTATCCATGTGTAAAAAAGGTCCCTAGAAATTATATATAAAATAATTTTGCAGTGTATCTCTTAATATGCATTCATTGACCATTTTCTACGTCTACTTGACAATTTGTTAACATTACATTTTGACTCATTTGCTGTCTATCTCCATTTTAAAACCTCTGTTAAGGCCACGTCTTGTTTAAATTGCCAACAGAAAATATGATTGCACAATAACATTTTATTTAGAAATAGTTGTGCTGACCGATAAAAACATTAATTTAACAAGATGGTATGTTGTATCATTCATGATATTTCTAATGTTATTTTAGAGTATTGGTTCTCAAACATTGTCATGGTGAGCCTCCCCAAAGCCATGGAAAAGATATTGAGCCTGCCCCAAATATTGAAATAATCTTGGGCCTCCCCATAGAAAAATAGCATACTTGGCACCATACATCAGGAATAAGGTGGACCTTTTTCAGTAGCTGGCTCTCTTTTTAGCAAGCTATCTGTAATCCTCCCTTGAAGCCCCATCCCCGGCCAGTCTACTTGCTCTGCTGTTTTGACTCTTGAATGATTATTATCCCTTGCTGCAATATGTTCATGTGTCAGACTGTGTTCTCTGTTTCCCCTCTATCTGGAATAACCTTTCTAGTACCCAACTCTGCCTCCCTTCCTCTTACCCTGCCCTTAAGCAACTTCTCGGGGATATTTTTGCTCCCTGCTGCTCTTGCTCCCACTACCTCTGCTTAACCCTCGTATTTGGGCTGTTCTGCCACCAATCCAATTTTTCAGTTGTTACGTCTCGTTATCTGTTCATTGTTCCTGTATGTTTCCATTATTGTTTATTTTATATTGCTTGACTGTTTTGCAGTTACCTTTTAAATTGTACTCACTCCCTCCCTCCCTACCCTTCCCCTGGTGCACTTGTAATGGGCCTTGGCTCAGTGTGCCCTTCCTGGTCATCAATTTGTAAATAGATACATAACTTCACCTACTATCATCCTCTTTCAGTTTACTGATCTCTTCACACAACATATCTAAAACTCAAATATAAATACTTTTTCAGACTTGCTTAACCCTCCTCTGGAACAGGTTGGGGCCTCTCCTGGGAGGCTGGCCTCAATATTTGAGAAATCCTGCTGTTGTTTACAATAGTTTTAAAGCTAGCAATAAAATGAAAACCTATTTCTCTGTTTTGGTAACATCTTAAGAATGAAAATTATGCAGTAAAAATGGGCTCAAGTGAAAAACATCATTTTTACTTCATTTACCTTACAATCAACAGAGTAACCTCTAAGAATTGTTCTTCCACTATTTTCACTGATAAACTGTGCTACTCTAGAAAAGTGGCAATTCAGAATCGCAGTGCTGCATAATAATGTTTCTTGGATAGAATACAATGGAATCAGATACTGTCAGATACCACTGATTTTATCAGATACCTGGTAGCATCAGATACCATTGGTGTCCAAATACTGGATCCTATCACCCAGAATATAATAGGATAACAACTGTCTGATGTGACTATCCAGGATCAGAGGGATCTGAGGCAGACATGGAACCTTGGATCCTACAATACGACCTCTGGTCCAACTATCTAACCTTCAATCGGAAACACAAATAGGGTCAGTTAGGAGCTTGGATTCACAGAATTGGATAGATGCACTATCCACTAGATCCATTAGGATAGTCAAAAGCACTATCCAAGCATCACTACGGCATGCACATTGCATTCAGAATGGAAAATAATCTTACAGGGTTCACTACAGAAATATTTCAGTGGGCCATGGGCCCAAATGCTGCCTGAAGGTAGGGAATGATCAGTATTGGTAGTACACACAATCACACTTCTTTCAGTATGCAGTAATTTCCCAAAAGTTGCAGCTGGGGGTAGCTCAGTTTCAGGGTGCAATTGAGCATTCCATTCCATTCCATTTCACCATTCCTAAAAACTGCAATGCTCAGGAGCCAGTTCACAACAAGGAGAAGGCGAGCCCTTTTAGTGGAGGAGTAGTTTTGGAAAACAGTGCTGACCCAGGTTTCAAAAGCAAACTTCATTCTAATGTGTATTCCAAGGACTATGTGGCATTTCAGTGCAAGGGAACAGGTCAAAGATCACAAGACACTGGACTTGTTCAGCAGGGGAGGAATCTCTCCTGGCCACTAACCTGAAACACAGATGATGGTCACCAGATGCCTGTGGCCAGAAATGAGATTTCTGACTGCAACCATGAAACTATGACCACATGGACATCTGGGCATGGTATTACTTCAGTCACATGGCTTGATGCCATGCCAGGAGTTCATGGTATGAGACACTACTGCCCTAGCCATTCCCCCCCCCCCACACACACACATCAAAACCTGTACCTTTGGCTCCACTTGTGGGCTGTGAATTCTTCTATTTCTTGTGTTCCTCGCTGAGTGATATGATTGGAACATACAAATACCTCCACAGATTAAATAAAGTTGATGACAGGGAATTATTCAGCTAAGTGGGAGCACAAACACCAGGGGCAACTCCATGTAGCTGGTGGGGGCAAGTTTAAGAGAGATGCCAGGAAATACTTTTTCATGGAGTGGGACATAGGAGGTTGGAAATGGCTGCCGTAGGAGGTAATCTGTGTGAAATCAGTGGGAGGTGGGATTTAAAGGAGGGTGGGATGGATATAAGGGCTTGTTGATGACCTCACTGGAAAAGCAGAGGGGAAGAGGGAGTGAGTGGCCTCCAAGGTTCTCTCATTCATCATTATTAAAGTTGGAATAGGCATGATGGGAAAACAAGCCTTTTCCTACCATCAGATTCTATGTTTCTATGGTCATTCCTGGTGTCCAGTGGCCCACCATACCAATTTCCTTAACATATCCGTGGTGTCTAATGCCCCCCCAAATTGGTCCCCTTAATTAAACATAGCCTTGATGACCAGTGGCCCCTACAACTGGCCCACTTATTTAAACATATCCTTGGTGTCTAGTGGCCTCCAAACTGGTCCCCTTAATTAAGCATATCCCAGGTGTCCAGTGGCCCCACAACTGGTTCATCTCATTAAACATATCCCTCATCTCCAGTGGCCTCCAAGCTGGTCTCCTTAATTAAACTTATCTCTGGTACCCATTTGAACACCATTCCATAGCCCTATTCTCCTGTGTGTGTAATTATGTT
Source organism: Neoceratodus forsteri (assembly GCA_016271365.2). Lineage (NCBI taxonomy): Eukaryota > Metazoa > Chordata > Ceratodontiformes > Ceratodontidae > Neoceratodus > Neoceratodus forsteri. The sequence goes on along the minus strand of CM057459.1, from coordinate 184,236,749 downwards.
AGATAGTCCCTCATTGACTGTGGTCCCCTGTTGATCCTCAGTGGCCCCATCCCACATCAACACAACCATGAAGAGCTTCTTTCAGTAGTTCTTCCTGTTTATGGCATTGTGACATGTGACCAGGCAGTGCAGGGGCTAGTGAGCATCTGAGCATAGCTCAGAAGATTATTAGCATGTCAGTCCCTGCCTCTTTTTCTGTATTGCCAGCTTGCCACAATGAGCATTGTGGTACAAAAGGGAACATTTTATATAGATACATAGATACATAGACAGTGTTGGCAGATAAGGGCCTATGGCCCACCCAGTCTGCCCATTTGAGCTTGTAAGTTCAGTTTATGTTTTCCGAGAAGTCTGTTGCCCCTTACCCCTGACCTCCAGAATTCCTTTATGTCTATCCCATGCATTCTTAAATCCTTTGATTGTTTCAGCCCCCACCACTTCCTCTGGCAGGGTGTTCCACTTGTCCACCACTCGTTCCACGTGTGTGTGTGTGTCACAAAAGGGCACAGTTAGGATCAGTGGCAAAAAGTGTCATTGTGACCACTATGTTGTGACTTTGTCTGGGGCTCCAGATACAGTAACACTGTTGTGCATGAATTCCCCTGAACAGGATGTACAAATGTTACTGTTCAATATCCTAGTATTACCTCATGCTGTAAGTGGTCAAAAAAGTAAATGGAGGAAGATGGATTTCAGATTTTTGGGAGCATGTTCCTTTTTTGGTGTTACTTACACATTTTATAATGATGAATGATACTTTTTTAGTATTATAGTCATGGTTTTTAACATTGTACCTTTTCTATGTTTTCATGTCAGGCTGTAAAAGGGTTTTATCCAGTTCACCTCCAAATAATCTAAAAAATAAAATAAAATATGGATGTTTCACCTACTTTGAGTGAAAATGGTTTGAACTGTCTGTACCTAAACGAAAATAAGATTAGGCGCCATTGAAGCTAATGATAGTGGAGAGCACTGAAAAAACGTGCTCACTACAAACAAAACTGTACTTTCAGTATAACGTTCATAAACCAAAACTAGCTGCCCCGTGATAACAACTGAGTGGCCCTATGAAAAAGAAATAACCTAAAAACAAAATTAAATAAAATCTTCACCTGCAAACCAGGTGAAGTTTGATTTACAATTTGTCTTTTTCATATATATTGTAAACAGTCATCTGCTGCTGTCATCCCAGGACACCTTTAAAAACTAAATGTTGTTGCAACTCCCAGGAGTAAAATGAATCAGAATTTTAAAATGTATTCATTATTTATTTGTTTTTTTAACCAGAAAAAACACACTGAGTTGTGACAGCTCATTTCCAGGTACACCCTAGGGGTGGGCTGGGCCAGGTGGGTTACATGGACCTGTTCATTGGCAGGGTGGATGTTGACCAGGACACCGGGGGAAATCCTTTATTCTTACAATATATACCATGGACTTCCACATGGACAGCCACCAGAAATGGCAGAGGGGACCTCAATTTAGTATCTCACATGGACAGCCACCAAAAATGGCAGAAGAAACTTTGATTTAGCATCTCACATGGACAGCCACCAGAAAAGGCAGACGAGACCTCGATTTAGTATCTCACGTGGACAGCCACCAGAAATGGCAGAAGGGACCTCGATTTAGCATCTAATTTGAAGGTTGGCACTTCAACAGTGCCACACTTCCCTAGAGCTACACTACAATGGTAGTACTGAGTTACTCAAGTTCCTGGCAAGGAACTAAAACTCACAACCTTCTGATCTTCTGGCCCCAGAGTCAAGCGTGCATCCTGTGCAACCTACTAAGCCACTGACAAGGCACAAAATAATTAATAGATAAATACATTTTAGTTAGTCTTTATTTAAATCTGAAACCAATAATAACAAGACTGCACAATGTGGGTTTACTATGAAGCATCACATCTTCCATCACAGTCCTTGCTTAGTTAAATCAAACGCTACATTTTCCTGAAAAGTAATCCTCTTGTTACAAGTACTTGTGTCAGCCATGATCATGACTGGGCAGCCCAAATGTTATATGTAATGGTCTGTCTCTATTCTGCTCTGAAATCTAGGGAGGCACTGCAATTTTGAGGTGCTGCCTTTTGGATGAAATGTTAAAACCAAAGTCCCTTCTATTCAAAACATGAGGTAGTTTCTGGCTGCCCCTCAGCTTTGTATTTCTAAACTGAGTCCATGGTTATGAGACCTTGCAAATGTAAGAGAATGAAAAGTACAATCTGACTTTAAAACACTTATGAAAATGTGCATAGCATCTGCATAAACTTGTCTAGGAGATTTACCTACAACAGAGACTGGAGCTGTAAAAGCCTGTTACTATCACACAATGTGAAGACCCTCATGTATATTTTATGGTTTTATTTAGTAGAGAACAGAGGTTTTGTACCCTCTGTGGCTAACATGTGTCTGTGGAATACTTACTCTTCATTTGGCACCGCAGCTTGTTAATGGTACTTGTACTTCTTATACCACTAAGTTGTGCAATTGAAGTTTTAATGTACCATGTCTGACCGAGGAGAATATGACTTGACTAATCATTTCAATTAAAAGTATAACATTTCAAAAAACATGTCCCTTCATTACATGGAGTACTTTTATAATTACAGGACATGCTATTTATTAACTGCACTGACACCACTTTCTAATACCATAATAACCGGGTTCTATCCATAGTGACCAGTCATTTATTATGGTGTCAGTGTCAGACACAATCAGCTGCACAAGCGAATAATATTTACCCTGCAAGACATGCCATAACTCCTTAGCCACTGAAACTACAGTAGCTCAAATCACTCACATTACTGTTTTCTGGAAAATAGTCTTCTATACTAACAGCTTGTGTGAATAAAAAATCATTTGTGCTTACAGTTGCTTGTTGTTATTGTATCTGTAGTACTGATCCTGTGAAAGCAGTAGTTATGGTCAAGCTCTGTCATCAGTGCATGCGTGTATTATTGGCAAAAGACCCACACTCTATGGCATAAACCATAACACACTGGGCATAGGAGTTATTAGTTAAATAACTAAATTCAAGTTTTAAACAGCAAACAACATGTTTAGATGTACAGCACATGAAAAGGGACATCTTTCTGCCAAATAGAGAGCTGACATCTTTCTGCCAAATAGGGAACTCTGCTAAGCAGAGGCACTGTCTTGCTCCTCACTCCCACTGTCTCAGCTACCTGCTACCGACCATTCTTTTGTTGTTTTTTTTAATTAATGTCATGCAATAATATAAAATGGTATGCAAAAGTGTCAGATTTGATTGAAAGAGAAACAGAATTATGGCACAGTTACACACTAGAAGTGAAACCCGCAAGTTCTGCGCTCACTGAAAGTAAAAGCTGGCTTCCCGGCTCTGTAATGAAATCTAAAGCTGTCTTCTCCAATCTCTTGGAAAAGACTAAGGGCTCAATTTTAAAAGAGCCCTTAGAAAGCTGAGGCCCCCTGCACCATATACCCAGGATTTGCAACAGTTGCAAGCTTGCACTAAACATGTGGCACACCTGTGAGGTTAAACATAGGGATTTGGCTCCCCCACTCGGTGCAACACTAGTGAGACAATGAAGGTGGAGGGTAACTATGCCTGCCAGGAGGTGGCTGGAGGCAGAAGGAGCATGGGGGTACCCAAGGGGCATCAAGGATATGGCAGCATTGCAGGGAGGTGATGTGGCACCCAGTGGGGGTTCCTTTTGCAATTCAATATTAAAGGTTTAGCAAACTCAACCCTGGCCAATACATAGAGATTTTCATCAAATTTTTCTTATTTTTTTTTGGTTAAGTTTACAGTGGTGCACCTGGTGTGTGACCGAACAAAAGCAAACAGTTATAATACCAGTGATCCCCACTAAAGCTGCTTTAAGGCCTGCAGTTCATTCAAATCAATTCAATTTTCTTACTTGATTTTTTCCCCATTATTTTAACATGTTAGAGGGGTTCTTGGTCTCATCATTCAGCTGAATTATGATTAGCCTGACCTCCACAACAAGGTGACCCACTCATCAGTCAGGAAAAACGCTTAATATTTTTATATTTTACCTTGTCATACTGAGCTGAGGCCCCCCTGCTTTCTCTCTGTCTTATGGGGAAACCATTTTCTCTCTTCATGAAGAGATTTAAGAATATGAAGCTTTTTCCTGACTGATGAGTGGGTCACCTTGTTGTGGTGGTCAAGCTGATCATAATTCAGCTGAATGGTGAGACCAAGAACCCCTCTAACATGTTACAATGATGAAAAAAATCAAGTAAGAAAATGGAATTGATTTGAATGAACTGCAGTCTTTAAAGCAGCTTTGGGGGGCGCACTAGTATTATAATTTTTTGTTTTTATTTGGTCACACATCAGGTGCTCCCCTGTAAACTTAAAAAAATAAGACACATTTGATAAAAATCTCTATGTATTGGCCAGAGTTGAGCTTGTTAAACCTCTAATATTGAATTGCAAGTAGGTGAGTTGTTGCCTTTTCCTAATTGGTGAGCTACATAATGATCATCTGTGAGCCTCTTATTGGCCAGAGCACAATATATAAGAAATGAAGAGAGAGAGTGGTTCCCCATAAGACAGAGAGAAAGCTGGGGGACCTCAGCTCAGTATAGCATGATAAAATATGAAGCTTTTTTCTGACTGATGAGTGGGTCACCTTGTTGTGGTGGTCAGGTTGATCATAATTCAGCTGAATGATGAGACCAAGAATCCCTCTAACATGATAAAATAATGAAAAAATCAAATAAGAAAATTAAATTGATTTGAATGAACTGCAGGTTCTAAAACAGCTTTGGGGGAGCGCTGGTTTTATAACTTTTTCCTTTTGTAATGCCAGTCAACTGATCAGATCAGACCACTGCATGGGGGGTTGCCAGGGACAGACGGTAACCTGGCCCCAAGAGGGCACAACCCTGGCACCTGCCCTATTAGTGCCATGATCCCCAACCCTATAGGCGGGAGGCAGCCTGCCACAATGTGGGGGAGCTGGGTACCAGGGGACTGTTGCAGTGCCCAGAGAATGTTCCCCTCCACCACTGGCAGCTCTCACCCTGCAGCCATTACTTCCCACCTACACTGCTGGGGAATGTGGCACCTATGAGGCAGGTGCCAGAGCTGTGCTCACATGCAGTCAGGTCACTGCCTGTCCCTGGCAACCCCCCATGCAGCAGTCAATCTGACTGACTGCTTGGCATTGCAAAAGGCACCCTCACTGGGTGCCACATCACCACCTTGAAATTCTAAAATATACTTAATGCCCCCTAGGGCACCCCAGTGCTCTTTCTTCCACCAGCCCCTACTTGCAGGTCCCCCCAATTGCTGCAGTGTCCGGCAGAGGCACATGGCCCTTAGACCAACTCCTGACTGGTTTAATCTGAGACCTCTGTTGTGTACATGGTGGGCCTTCCAAAATTACAAAAAAGAGGATGGTACAGCTCCACCATAGTGCAAGCCCCCTTGTGACCAGGCACATGGGTGCTTCTGCTGCAAGGGTGGTGCAAGGTGGTTTGGGTGCAAGACATCCCAATTTTGACACAGTCTGCATTCAAAAATCAGGATTGATGCAAGCTTTGATGCAAAGTGCCACTTATGTCCAAGCTGTTTGGTGCAGGCATCTTGTGCCAGAGTTTGCCCTTTTAAAATCGGGCCCTAAATGTTAAATAAAAACACAACCAGCAATCATTGAACACTGCCAAACTGGCAGAAATAATTTCTTTAACAGTTCTTTTTTACCATTCAGAGGCAAACATGTTTAACAGTACTGAAGTCTCTTAAAATGAAGTACTTCCCTACACATGCATTTGCTCAGAATCATAGCCACGTGCCTCACTCTACAGGCTCACAACACTAATGCTTTTAGATCAGCAATTATATAAAATAACAGATGTGGGGTGTTGCCATTATTCATTTCTTTTATACACCCTGAGTGTGTAATACCATCATAAACCACTCATGCTTCGCACCCATGGTTTATATGGTATTATACACCTTGGGTATGTAAAAAACTCATACTGTACAACACCCCATGCGTTATTCTATATGTAAAATATAACATGGTAATAAGAATTCTGGAGAAATGCCAGTGACAGACAAAAACAGAAAACAATGCTGAATACAGACATGAATGTTTACCAAGGAAATCTTGACTCTACCCTCCCCACCCCCAACATATGTTCATTTCATCTTGTTGTTTTCCTTAAGGATTTGCACCCAGAGATGCTGTTAAATATCAGTATATGTTCATGGAACAGGAGTAAATTTAAGTGCAATATTTGTAGAATGATTCATGAATCATAGCATTGACAAGGGTGCTTACCATGGAGGGGAGGGGAGGGAACTCTGCTCACAGAAAGGGAGAATGTGGCTGCCTGTGCCACATTACACCCCTAGAAGGTGATTAACAGACCATTAACATAACCCATGGTCATGCCTTATTGCTTAATTAAATAGGCTGCTATTTGTTCAGTCTCACAGTCAGAGGGTGCATGCAGCCATGTCTACCTCATTGTTGGGTTTTGATGGTTGGGGGGGTAGGTGAAAAGAGACTAAAATGTGATGAAAATCTACTAAAGCCTGGAGGAGAGACAACCTGAAGCCAATCTATTACCTAGCTGTTGGTGTTTGTTGTTTCTGCTTTCTGTTTGGGGTAGGGGTGGGGTGGGGCGGGGAGGGAGGGGAGGGGATAACTCTCACTTTCCCTGATGGTTACTTAGCCATCTAGAGCAAAGTCTCTTTGGCACCTCCAAAGTTTGAACTCCGTCTGTAGGAATTTCTTTAGTCACATGTCCAAGCTCTGTGGTATCTTGGGAAGGGTAGTAATTTCAGTTCTGAGACAGAGAAAGTGAATGGCTGGAACAATTCTGTTAGGTCTTTGAACATACTCATTCTCATCTGCTGACTCATTGACCACGCACTGTAGTTAAGGGAACTGTTTTTAAGTCTGTTCTTTTAAAATAGACATTACATAAAATGAAATAAATGCTCACAAAACTTCCAAGTCAAGGCTGCTGTATGGCCTAATCATAAGCATGACAGGTTTTTTTTTATGCTGGTGTCCTGGTTATGTACCTGAGCAGGATGCAGGAGGCAATAAGGACATTGGGTTCCTTCTCTCTCAGGGGCAGAGGGAGATCCTTTCCACTGCATGTCTTCCCCCGGTGGACCAGGGGTGGGGAGAGTCATGCAGGCAGAAATCTGTGCCTAGTCACCAACATACACCTCGATGGTGATGTTAAGATGCAGTGGTGTTCGGCATTGAACTGGGGCCTTTTCTCCCCATTATTTTGTACTAGGGCCATGACGGAAGCTCTAATGGGCAGCCCCCACATTGTGATAAGGTACCACTAGATCATATAAATGATCCAAAGCTGTGCAGGTGATAATTCAGGAATTAGCACTCACACAGTGGAGTGGCTCATTGATTGCAAGACCCAACTCCAGATTGGGTGATGAGCCCTCAGCACAGAACACTGGCCCCCCAGCCTACCCCAACATGGCATCTGATCCCAATCCAACCTGCAGACACAAATATCCTCTTTTACAGTCCCATAGGCATAAATGCAGCTCTCTTCCCCAGTCCTCAGTTGCACTGACTTAAACACTCCGATCCGCAGTGTAATCCCCCAGTCATGACCTCAACCATTGACTCCATTCTGTGGTGTCAGAAGGGTAAAAGAACATAATACTTGCTTTTTGCACTCCTTCTGACTGCCAGGTCACATCTTTTTTTTTGTACTCTTTATTTGTCACTTACTGGCTCGGACTCTTTCTGATGGGGGTGCATGGTTGGGTCTCTGCTGCCCGCCTGAAGCTCCTGATGGCACCCTCTGGTATCCTCGAGCCCTCTGACCTCCTCCGGCTGCATGACCCCCTGACTCTGAGTCCCCCAGGGTGGGACCACCAACTCCTTCGGTGCTCTAGCTATCAATCTAGTGGAGGGACTGGAGGGTGGAGGGCAACCAGGAGTACAATCTGGTACGCACTGGGCATGGGGACCCACCACTGATCCTCACCATCACCTGCTGAGACAGCAGGGTTTCTTTCCTTGCATTTCCTCCCCGCAGGGCGCAGTGTGCAGTGGCATCTCACCCTCCTTTCTGCAGCCTGATGTCTGTGCTGCACCTTGGTCCCCACCAGAGGCTGCTGCAATGCCGCTCGCCCCCATAAACCCACCCTGGGAGAGGACAGCAGTCCTCCAGATGTTCAATCCTCTCCCTCCCCTGCTGACCCCCAATTGCCCAGGTCCATTCTCGAACCTGGGTCGCCGGCACGGTGCAAGGTGTGGTGTCCAGCGCCTCAACCCTCAACACCAATGGGTCAGCTGCCAGCTCACACCTTAATAGGAAATTGGCAGCCTCCTATTTGTGTATGGACCACCTCTCATTGACAGCAGTGCAATGGTTGCAAACTCAAAATCGACATTACAAGAGTATCTAGGGTGTTGCACAGAACTCGTTTGTGCCATCCAGTATTGCAGCAGCAAGCACAAAGGGCTCACAGCCCCTGTTCATCAGGTGACAACCCTTGAAATATGGTGCTCAGGCTTCTTTAAAACTTTCATGAGCTTATTCACAGCTACATTCATTTAAATTGAAGCACAAATAGGAATTTGCTATGTTGACCTTTAAAAATCTGTGGTCTGATTACGCAGCAGTTCTTGGAACTGTCTGTCATCTGAAGATAAAAATGCTGTAGTTGGCCATGTAATTGTTTAACTGATTCCTGAGTATGCCACACACACACACACACACACACACACACACACGCACGTGCACACATTCTTATATTAAATTTGAAACCCTTATATAACATTTTATGGTAACAGGAGTTTCAGTGTAACTATAGTTTGCATTCTTACACTGTGTGCCTTTTACACATAAGCATATATAGCCTTTTACTATTCAAATTAGGGACTTAGCATAGAACATTATTAAGTAACCAGGCAGCATTGCTGTATAGATGTTTTCCCACGGGTTGCTCTTAAAGAGTACAGAAAATGAATTCTAATCATCCACTGTCTGTAATGCTCCTGTTTTCAGAACTGATGTACCCCCCAATTACCATAACCCAGAATCTAACTTCATGTGAAACCGATGGGTGTGTACTGTATACTGTGCTCCTGTATAGATCAGTCAGTGGCTGGTCAGTGCAGAGCGAGGTGGGCTGTGGCAGTCGCCGGCTCCAGTCGGGTGGGGGGGTGAGGTGGTGGGTCACTGCCCAATGGGGTGGGGGGGCCACTTGACTACTAGGGACCGGTGACTTATTATTATGCAGATCGGGGCTGGGGAGAAGGGGGACCACTAGACTACCAGGGATACAGGGATCAGGGGGTTTCTTATTATTCTGTTGGTGATCGGGGCCAGGGGCTGGAACCACTAGCCTACTGAGGATATGGGAGATCAGGAGGGGGCTTTATGTTATTCTGACAGTGATCGGGACTGGAAGGGGACAACTAGACTACCAGGAATATGGGGAACAGGGGGGGTCTTAATATTCTGATGGTGATCGGGGCCAGGGGGGCACCACTAGACTACCGGGGATACAGGGATCAGGAGGGAAAGGGAAAGGGAAAGGGGACATTGTTGAACTAGGAAAGGCACACTAAGCCGAAGCTTGTTTCCAGGTGTGACCTAGGAGCACATGGAAGTTAAATGACTTGTCAGAGTCACACAGTATGCAAGTGGGGGTGGTGGGATTCAAACCCAGGTCTCCAGGTTTGCAGCTCAGTGCCCTTAGCCACTATGCTATGCTGCCTCTAAAAGTAACAGCTGCAACACCAGGAAACAGAGAACTGAACCCTGGTCCCCACTGCTCCTACACTCCAGGTGCTAGTGCCTTAGCCACTCCACCACTGGAGTAGCTCAGCTGAAGGGATTTTAATAATATGACAGTGATCGGGGCTGGAGGAGGACCACTACACCACTGGGGATACCGGGGAGCAGGACAGATTTTTACTATTATCACAGTGCTCAGGGCTAGGGAGGGACCACTGTACCACCAGGGTTCCCTGCCCTTAACAGTGGGCAGCCTGGTCTGCGCACTAGTTAGGGCAGGGTTTCAAGAGTGTGAATCTGCATCTCTGCTGGAGGCAGTTTTGTGCTTCTGAAATGTTTCAATATTGTGCTGAGCTGCATATGCATGGGGGAACCCTCATTTGCATAGGTGCAGCACAATATTGTGCATGTTGGTGCTGTCGGGAGTGGGTCACATGTCTGAGCCCTTTGAATATGGGCACACCCACGATAGCTGTCACATTTCCAGGTTTGCATGGTGCATTCTGGATTGCGCCCATGCATCCCCTTTGAAAATGGGGCCCCTAGAGTTTGATAGCAGATAAGTACCGCTTGGCCCATCTAATCTGACCATTTGCCCTACCTACTGTAACACCGCAGACCCTACTTGATCTCTGGCTTCTTCTCCCCCTTTCCTTACCACTAAGATTCCCTTATGTTTATCTCATGCCTTCTTGAATCTTATTACAGTTTCTGCCTCCACCACCTTCACTGGAAGGTTGTTCCAGGCATCCATCACTCTTTCTGTGAGGCAGTACTTTCTCACATTTCCCCTGAGTCTACCTCCCTCCAGCTTTATAGCATGACTCCTTGTTCTGGAGCATCTTTTTCTCTTAAATAGGCTTCCCTCTTGAACATTGTTTATAGCCATGAGGAATTTGAAAGTCTCAATCATATCCCCCTCCTCCTTCCTTTCATCCAGAGTGTACATATTGAGGTCCTTCAGTCTCTCCTCATAGGGCTTTTGATGCAGATCCTGCACCATTTTCGTTGCCCTTCTCTGGACCACCTCTGCTCTGTCTGTGATCTTCCAGATATATGGTCTCCAGAACTGGACACAGTACTCTGGGTGAGGTCCTACCAGTGATTTATACAGAGGCATCACCACTTCCCTCTTGCTGCTGGTGATACCCCTCCTTGTGCACCCTAACATCCCACTGGCTCTCATCACTGCCTTGTCACACTGTTTAGCCATCTTTAGGTCATCAGATATGAGTACTCCCAGGTCTCTTTCTTGTTTGGTGGTCACCAGCACCACTCCCCTCATACTCTGCCCCTGGGTTTCTGCGCCTCACATGCATGACTTTGCACTTCCTTGCATTGAAACTTAGTTGCCACATTCTTTTTTTTTTTTTGTAGTTTTTATTTATCGGGTTTGCAAGTAAAACACTTACAAAACAGCCATACAAAGGAGGATAGCATACAATATATTAAAACCATACATTCTCTTAAAAAGAATTAATGAAAGACACCTCCCTGTTCGGTACATCATTGGGAGGGGAACACCAGTATATGAGTATATGTAATATAACTATACGATCGCATGCTGCCAAGGAAGGACAAAGGGGAATCTAAATAGGAAACTAAACACATACAGCATTACCCTTTTATCTTGGTGGCTCAATGGCCATATTGATTCCCCCAAAGCATACGAGGTATACAATATTATAAATTATCCCTAATTCCCAAGAGAAATAAATACACAAATTATCAAACACTCATTAGTTCTGAAATTTAAGACTGGCAAACAGTAAATGTCTAAAACAATGCTATACAAATTATACTCGCATAAATAGAAAGCTTCCCATAAAAGTCCCAGTTAAAAAAAAAACTTCGTAGCAATAAGCTGGCTAAGCTGAGTAGTTTCCTCACACCAAAACAGTCATTTGGCAACTCGGGAGTACATCCACACAGAAGTTCTAATCAGCAATTCAAACTTGATGCACAATATGAACCAAGAGTAAATACACAGATCGGCTCAGATCCAATGATGTATTAAAGAAATGTTGCAAGTTCAGCCGATGGTTTTTGCAGCTGCAGTCCCAACACCAGAAATAACGTTGAGCAAATATAGATAATAACTTCATGGGCTGCCATCTAAACACACAAATAGCGCCTCTCCCCCAACAGCATTACCAGCAGTCATCCTCTGGGACCCAGCATCCCAACTTGTAGAACAGATGGCTTCTCCACAGCTCAAACCTTGTCTGAGGAGTTTCCTTCCCCTTCCTCCATCTCCTGCTCAATGCAATGAACCAGCTTCTCTGCATCCTTAGGTCTGTTAAACAAATACTGTTTCCCATTCCACACCAGCTGAAGCTTGGCTAGCAAAAGCAACTGATGCTGCACTTCTAGCTGCCATAGGTGACTCCAAAGACTGTCAAATGCCCTCCGACGCTAGCGAGTACTATAAGAAAGATCCAGAAAGATCATGACCGGTGTTTCCCCGGATTTCAAGGATCTGCAACTCCTAGCTATGGCAAGGGCACAGTCTTGATCCCCTATGCCTGTGCAGACGATCATGAATGTTCTTGGGGTAGCAGAGTCCATTGCCACTCTCTGTGGAGTAATGTGATAGGATTTCTCTATGGAGAAGGGGGTATCTTCCTCCAAAAGACCCAAGATAGCTGGCAGGAATGTTCTGGAAAAAGCCAAGGGATCTTTATTTTTTTTTATTTATTTCTAAGAATCAGTTTACAACCTTTGAGCCAGAGGCTCGTTTCCAAAGGTACTTCGTCACATAAAGACATACATTGTGTTTTTGGTTACATAGCATAGATTTGCAAAACAATAGGCGTTCAACAGAGGCGCCACGTCACACTGTGGTCAGACAAATACAATTAGGTTACAGGGTACATGTAATTGATAACAGGTGTTACACAAGTTGGTATCAAGTAAGCAATCCAGTTGGTAAACACTGAAACAGCTGGCACTGGCCAGGTTAAACATAGGCACGGTGTACAGGGAAGTGGTGGTGGGGATGGCTAGGTGGAGAGCTGCCCGGGGGCGCTATAAGAGAAGCAGAAGTGGAGGCTATGTTCAGAGACAGGAGCAGTTAATGAGTGCTGGAAGATGTGGTTCAAGGGTGGTTTTGAACTTGGAGATGGTGGTGGCATTGGTGATGGGGCAGGAGAGAGTTAAACCAGGTTGGGGCTCTATAGCAGAAGGACCTCTGGCAACGCTGGTTCTTGATCTGGGGACCATTAGAGTGAGTCTTGTGGGAAGACCGTGTTGCAATAGTGGGAGGGCTCTGGTGGATGGATGCCATTACCCCAGGGGGGGAGAGCCCGAGTAGGGTTTTTTTTGTGAGGAGACAGGTTTGGTATCGGAGCCGTTCATCCAGGGTAAGCAGGTTAGCCTCAACATACAGCTGACAGGTGTGTGTGAGCCTGGGGGCACCAGTAATCAATCTGCAGGCTTTACTCAGGGTTAAGTGAATTTTGTTGAGTGCAGTGGTGTTGGCAGCACCATATACTGGTAGACCGTAGTCTACAAGGTACAGAACGGATGATGTGACAGCGAGCAGGAGAGCATTTGGGGGAAGGTAGGTTCTATGGTGGAAGAGGATGCCAAGCTGTGTGTTAGTGGCGGATGTTAGGGCGTCGATGTGGTTGTGAAATGTGAGGGCTGAGTCGAAGGTAACCCCAAGGTATTTGTAGGAGCAGACTTGTTCCAGTGGCTGATTGGTACTTGGAAGGATATAGAGTGGTGGTTGCTAGCTTTGTTTTGGGGTGGGAAAGGAGCATAGCTTTGGTTTTATTAAGATTGATGACGAGTCTGCACTCCTTAAACCAAGCCTCGGCACTGTTGAAAGACTGCTGTAGGGAGTCCTGAAGGGAGAGGGATTGCGGTGGTGGCAAAAGGACAGCGCCATCTGCATACAGTAGAATTTTGCCAGGGCATGCACTGGCAGGGTGTTCAGATAGAGCGAGAAGAGAAGGGGCCCAGGATGGAGCCTTGGGGACCCTGAGAGAATGGGACGGTATCGGAGAGTGTGCTATTAATTTTTACACACTGAGATCGAGTGTCAAGATAGCTAGTGCACCATGCTAGGGGCCAGCTGAGAGACCAGTGTGGCAGAGTGCATTCAGCAGAAGTGGATGGGAGAGCAGTCGTAAAGCCTTGAGAGGTCGATGAACACTGCACCAGCTAGGAGCTGGTATCCAAGGAGGAGTGTAGAAAGTTGAGAATCTAATAAGGGCAGTGCTGGTACTGTGACCAGCACGGAAGCCATGTTGCTCTGGGCATAAAATGTTATGCTTAGCCAGATAATCAGTGATTTGAATGGCCACCACTTTCTCCAGGGCTTTAGAGATGGGGGGGGGAGGATGGAGATTGGCCGGTAGTTGTTGGCCAATGACCTGTCGCCCCCTTTATGAATAGGTGTGATAATGGCTGTTTTCCAAGCTGTGGGAAATTGTCCCAGGCAGAGTGACTGGTTAATTAGGCTGGTGAATGGGGCAAGGACTTCATCTAGCACTAGCCTGAGGATGCTGGGGTCCAGTGAATCACTGTCGGGATTGTTGCCATTGAGAGCTTTGATTAGGATGGGTCTGGCTTCCCGGGTGGAAATCTTGCGCAGGTGGAAGCTGGGGTGCTGGAGGAAGGGGGAGGTTGGTTGGGGGGAGGGTCAAAGAAATTACTAGGGAGGACTGAGCTAAGGTCAGTGAAAGTGGTGTTGAACCAGTTAGCTATGGTGGCAGGCTCGGTGGAGGTAGTGCCATTTCTAGTGAGCTGGGATGGGGCAGGGAGCAAGCTTTACCGTTAAGTTGCTTAATATTATCCCAGAAAGTCCAGGCTGAGCCCCAGGAGGAGGTAAGGAGGCCTGGTAATGGTCTGCCTTGGCTTTCCTGATGGCCCATGAGCACTTATTCTGGCTGCATTGTAGGCTTGCTCATCAGACAGACGACCTGTCTCAGTGGCAAGGTGCCAGAGGTTATCCCGGTTTCTAAGTAATTGTAGGAGGGCCGGCTAACCCAGGGTGCTTCTGTTTTTGGACCGGATTTTGGTGAAGGGAAAGAGATCACAGGCCATGTTGAAGGTGTGAGTGAAGAAGGCGAGGGCAATGTCAATGTTGGTTGCATGCTGAATGGGGGACCAGTTTATCTGGGTGAGGAGTACTTTAAGGTTTTTCAGCCCACCAGGGCGGAGGCGCCTGTAGAGGGTGGTCTGGGCTTTGGGTTTGGGATTGGGGACTACCCAATGAAATAGGATAGGGGAGTGGTCACTTAGGGAGTCTGGGAGGATCTGGATGTTTTGGATTTTATGGGGTCAGTTAGTTATAATAACATCCAGAAGGGTGCTGGTACCTCTCTTAGGGTTAAGTCTCGTGGGCTGAGTGACGAGTTGCGTCAGATCTTGGGCGGCAAATGAGTCTCTGATCAGGATGAGGAGGTGCTGAGCCAATTTACATTAAGGTCCCCACTAGGATTTGTTCTGCCTTATGGTGGGGGTGGCCAGGTAGTCCGTTAAAGATACCAGGCCGGGTGCTGGTTCTTTGGGGAACTGAGGCTGTGGTGAGATAGAGAGGGCTCCTAGAGGGGTCTGGGGTGACTTTGAGGGTAAGAGCCTGGGCCCCATTTATAAGGGCAGGGGTGGGGAGTGCATGTCCAGGTATTGTGTCCCTAGTGTAGATTGCACAGCCTCCCCCTCGCTTGCTTTACTCGGTCCTCCCGGTATAAGGTATAGCCTGGGAGGGAGACAAATGAGTCAGGGGTGGATTTGGACAGCCAGGTTTCAACCAGGGCTATGATGCCTGGTTGATGAGCCAAGGCCCAGCACTGTAGGGCATCAAATTTTTCAGCAGGCTGCATATGTTCATGGCAGCTACTTGAAGACCAGTGGGCTGGGTGGGTGGGTGGGAGGGCAGGGCCTGGGTTGGGATGTATGTTCCCTGTTAGGGGTAGAAGGAGAGAAGTGCTCTGGTCAGAGGGAGGCAGATGGAGAGTTGGCGCTGGGAGTGATAGAATGAGGGAGGGGTTTAGTTGCACAAGGGGTGGGTAGGGCAGCACAGGCAGAGAAGACCTGAGTGATCAGAAGCGCAAGGGAGCTGGGGGGGGAGGAAAGGTAATGTCTGGAAGGGGGGTGAGGTGGAGAGGAGCATATGGGATGTGTGGAGGAGGAGGGATGGGGAGGGAGGAGCAGTGGTAAAGGAGGAGGGGAAGACAGGAGGATAGGTAGGAACACTGGAGTAGTGAGGCTGAGGGTTAATAGGGACACTAGGGTATGTGGAAGGCAAAGGAAGGAGGAGGAGAAGAGATAGGCTGGTGAGCAGGGGATGCATATGCATAGTTGGAAAGGGTGGGAGAGCTGAAGTGAGGAAAGAATGGGGTTACTAGGCTGATAGAGGGGAGATAGTAGCGAGAGGTCACCTCTGAGCCTAGTTGCTGCTATGGTGTAGTGGCAGTGCACGTGCCTGAGGTGCACAGAGTTCCCCTCAGAACCCACCACTCTAAGATTTCCCTCTCGCGCCTGGTTCTTGACAGTCTCTAGACGTTGGTGCAATTGCATATTTTCTTTTATTAATTTAGTGGTCACATCTGTGGTTTTAAGAACCAAGGCCTCTGAGCTTTGCACAACTGATTCAGAATGATCCATATGTGTTTCAAGTGTTGAAACCCTTGGAGTAAGCGTGTTGAATTTGTTATGTAAATCCTGCACTAATTTTACAAGCTGGTTGAGAGTAGCTAGGATGGAGGTTAGAGATGCTTCTTAGCTGATGATTCAACAGAGCCCGAGGTCGCACTACCTTGCGCAGGCCGGTCCTCCCAAACTGATTTCTTGGGAGCATAAAAATCAACTGATGAAGCATTTGTTCCTCTGGATTTACCCATTTTGCCAGGCCTATAACTGCCACACACTTCCAGAAAAAGTTCCAAAATGTTAGGTGGTAGTTTTAAATAAATTTACGTATTTTAATTAGTTTTCCCTCAGAAGCTCAAGGATTGTGCTGCTTTCACTTTGGCTGCTCAGCAGCACCCCCAGTTGCCACACTCTTGATCACTCTTCTAGTTTCCTTAGATCCCTGTTCAATCTTTCCACCCCCTTGGGGTGTCTACTTAATTGCATATCTTAGTGTCATCTGCAAAAAGGCATACCTTCCCTTCTAGCCCCTCTGCAATGTCACTAATAAAGACATTAAAGAGGACTGGCCCCAGCAGTGATGCCTATAGCACCCTGTTGGTCACCTTCCCTTCCATGGAGTGGACTCCATTTACCACCACCCTCTGTCGCCTATCCCGAAACCAATTTCTTACTAATTGCGCACATAAGGAAATACAGAAATTCTTATAAATCTTATGAATTGACAGGACTAAATTACTTGTATTAGCTGTACTTGTGAGAACATATCGTAACAGTTTGCTATTATGTCTGGAAATAAATTTCCTGCATTTTCTCATATACACAATTAATTACCAGTTATTATGTAACAAAAAATACCTTGCTTATCTTACCATGGAGATTTTTTGAAACATCATCATGTGTTTCATTGTTTGCATCTTGCCTATTTATTAGCCACCAGCACAATCCCCCTTTTAATGTCCTAGCACTTTTTTAAATCCTTTTCCTCACCTATTTATTTTTCTCCCCATTTGTCGTCTCTTTATCCCACCCCTTTTCCTTTCCCCTTCTTTTCCTCATTCTTATCATATCAAATGTTACAAAAGAAATTACGCATGGTATTAATCTTTTAGTATTATATTGCCTGGGTTTTCCACATTTTCACTATGCAGTTTCTTAACTTATGTATGAATGGGCACCTGGTCACTTTAGTAGCTCAGAAAGAGACACTGTCACATTAAATACCACTTTTTAAAACACATGCACTTTCTGTGCTTCACCAGCCTTGAGAAAGCATGTGCTCGTGAGAAAACATTTGGCTGCCTAAACTTGTTTGGGGGTTGGGGCATCCATTTTATCTCACTGTTTGGAGTTATCTTGCATTTCCATCATCTACCCTGTGTTTTGGATCTAAAATGAAGACTATGTTTAGATATTACCAATGAAGTGTGTGTCTCCTATCTCCTTGGAACCTCTGTGGATGCAGACCGTAGTGCCAAAGCTCCACTGTCTGTAAGTACTCTCCTTCCTTTTGCTTTGGCACTGGACCACTGCTGCATGCAGCCGCCTTTTTGACTGTGTTAAGTGAGAAGAGGAAAGCAAGTGAAGGAATAGAGAGGATTAGAAGGCCAGAGGGAGATGGCTGCACAGATGATGACCAAGAAAAAGCAGACATCCTCAACAAGTATTTCTGCTCAGTTTTCACAGCTGGGAGGGCAGACCACCGAGGAATAACAGAAACAGGGGGGAGAGGAGGTGGACACAAGTCCATTTTGCAGCTCTGAAGGTGGACAGGTCTATGGGACCAGAAGGGATACATTCAAGGGTTCTAAAGGAACTTAGGGAGGTGCTAACTGCTCCACTGACAGTCTTGTTCAACAGTTCGCTGGGAACAGGCATTGTTCTGGAGGACTGGAGAAGACCTGACATATGGTTGTCTACATAACCGTGGCAGCAGGGAGGAGGCTAGCAACTATAGGCTCATCAGCCTTCTTTCAATGATGGCAACATTAATGGAAACCCTGCTCAACCAGTGGAGATAGCATCCACTGGTTGCAAGAGCACAGGAAGCATGGATTCATTTGGGGGGGGGGGTCATGCAAAAAAATATGATTGACTTCTTTGACTGGGCAACCAGGGAAATAGATCAAAAGAAGGTAGTGGATGTGACCTATCTGGATTTCAGCAAGGCCTTCAACACTGTGCCACACAGGAGGCTGATAAACAAACTAAGCAGCCCAGGGTGGGATCCAAAGTTGTGACTTGGGTTAGAAACTGGTTAACAGATTGGAGACCGAGGGTAGTGATATGTGGCACTCACTTGAATGGGGGAGTTACCAGAGGGGTGCCACAAGGCTCAGTACTGGGACCGTTCCTCTTCAGTGTCTTGATAAGTGATATCGCTGAGTAACTGGAAGAAAAGATTTGCCTTTTTGAAGATGATGCAAAGATTTGCAGTAGGGTGGACCCTTGAAATGAGCAGGGATCTGGGGAAACTTGAGGAGTGCTCTACAGCAGGATAGATGGGGTTCATGCCAAAAAGTACTAAATCATGCACAGAAGATCCCAGGCTCTAAGTATAGGATGGGGAGGGAATACTGACAGTCAATAAACAGGAAAGGGACCTTGAGGTTATCATATCTGACTACCTCAAGGGGGCAGGGCAGTGTGACAAAGCAGTAGGTGGGACTACTGGTATGCCAAAGTGTATAGGGAGTGGTATATCCCGCAGAAGGAGGGAGGCGAGGTTGCCACTGTATTTCTTGCTGGTGAGACCCCATCTGGAGTACTGTGTGCAGTTTTGGAGGCCGCACCTCAGAAAGGATGTTGGCAGGGTAGAGCCAGTCTGGAAAAGAACAACTGAAATGTTGCCGGGGGGTTGTACAAAAAGCCTTATGAGGAGAGACTAAGGGATCTTAACATGTACATCCTTGAAGAGAGGAGAGAAAGAGGTGACATGATAGAGACATACAAGTACCTCACAGGGGCAAACAGGATGCAGGAGGGAAATTTCTTTCAAATGAGAAGGAACACCAAGACAAGGGGTCATGCAGTGAAGCTGGGGGAGATTTTTAAGAGAGACATGAGAAAATATTTATTCACTGCATAGGTGGTAGATGGCTGGAATAGACTGCAAGTAAAAGTTGTGTAGGTGAATAACAGTGGGGGGGGGGTTCAAGCATTCACGTGGCAGATATAGGGGTATATAAGAAAACAGGCAGAGAGAAGGAAGGGTTGTTGTAGGCCAGTTAAGGTCTGTAGAGACAGATTATGCAGGGAACATTTGAGCACACTGGGTGGGCCAAGCAGTCTTTCCCTGCTGATTAATTCTATGTTTCTATATGTTTCTAATCATGTTGGAGAGAAAAGGGCAGCTAGTAGTCTCAAGACCATTGCTAAGTGAAACAGCAGGAGGGGTTTGAGAGAGTGCAGGTAGAATGAGTATTTTGGGGAGAGGGAGGGTGTTGAATAGAGCAAGGATGTGAACCAAAAAGGAAAACTGAACTAAAAAAGGATTTGACGCAAGAGGTATGAAAATAATTAGTATTAGAAAAGAGAAGAGAGTAGAAGGAAGGAATTTAAGGGCAGTAGAATGAGGAGAGGTAGGAAGGGAAGGAGGGAAGACAGTAGTCAGCCAGGAAAGAGGAGCAGCAAGAGAGGTGAAGGGCATTCACGGAAGGGAGGGGAAGGAAAGCCAGAATGGGGGGAGCAATTATGGGTAGAAGGAGGGGCACTTAAAGCAATGTGGCAGAAAGGGTGGAAAAAGGGGTCCAATCTGTCCAGGGATGTTTTGGATTCCACACTGTAAACACCTTCTGTATACTATAGATCACAAGAGTGTCTCTGACCAATCACAGTGCTTCCTTCAGTTGTGTATGAGGTACTCGTATTGCTATAGAGTGTCTCATTGGCTGAGCACTGTAACGGGCTTCTCCATGACCATTTGTGCTGCTAACTTTATTAAATAAAAAATGTTTTTTTTTATAATTTAATAAAGTTTGCAATCCATAATAATTGTATGGGTCTGGTTAGAGGGCCTCTTATCACTAAAATAGTGTCACCTCTTGTGTCCGTACGACCACAGAACAGCTCACTTTTGGTTTACAGTCCTCTGGTCCTAAAAACATGCAAAGCAACACTTTTATAGCCATAACAGGCCCTCCAACCGGATCCATAAACTTATTGTCAAACATCGTCAGGATCATTTTGAGATTGACTGCATGGCAGACTGGAAGTGTATGTTCACCAAACTTGCCTTTCCCTTGTACCTCTGGACTGCAGTCATCTTTTTCCTGACTTCTTCTCCCACTTCTCTGGAGAACCAGAGAGGCATCATGTGTATTTTTTTTTATTACTTATCCTGAAGTCTAAGACCATTGTCATAGACTAAGTCCTCCTGTCCTCTAGGGCTAACATGAAAAAAAAAAGTTGTGTTTTGTGTGAGTGTGACCAGGGTGACAGCAGCAGTAGCTCCTGGGAAGAAAGGGATTCAAGAGCGTTAAAAAGGTAATAAAAACATAATTAATAATTTCATAAAAGAAGGTCAAAACATGCAAGCAATAAGACACGATGAGATGTGGGTTATGGCCTGATAAGAGCAAGACCCAGGTGCATTATGAGGCACAAGGCACTTGCACCGAGTGCCTTTAGCACCTCTGGGAAGTGCTCTTATCAGGCCATAACCCACACCTTGGACTATCTAACTGTGCTTATAAAATGGGTCCCAAAGTAAATATTAAAATAAAGAAATAAATAAAGGAATACTATGTCCAACATTTTTATAAAAGGACTTTTAATACTGGTGATAGGAAACATAGTTCCCTTATTACTGCACTGTCCTGTATTTCATATTGGCAGTAGACGCCCCCCCAAAAAAAACACATAGAGGTCAGGTTATCTCCCCTCCCCCCAGAAAGGCATGCAGTATTTAAATTTTACTGTTAATTTTTGGTTTTTTCATTTTTTTGTGGCTGTCACGGTGTTACAGGGACCAAGGCTGTTTGTGAGCATGTCTCTTAGCAGTCGCTGTAGCTCAGAGTGGCTTTCCATTTCACCATGTATCTGACAGTGACTGCGTCTTTTAGAAAAGAAAGTTGCAGTGTGTGTTATGGGAAGGCACTACTGAGGAGAGCAGTTATGGTTATACCCAGAGGTTTTGGAGTACCAGGGCAGTGCTGGGGGGGGGGGGTTAGAGCAGGAGGAACAGAGCTTTGACCGTAGACTGCACAGTGATGTAATGGGCTGCACTGCAGTGGGGATTGGGCATGTTGTGGAGCTGCAGGGACAATGATGACTGGGAGAGGGGGGCAGTAGAGAGCCAGCTTCCAGGCAGGATGTCCCTTCTTCATCTCTACAAAACTAGCTCTACATATTGGTAACTTTTCCTTTTTGTAATCTGCTAAATCGAAATTTGGAGATTTTCAGATGAATGAAGTTGAAAGCTGCAAATCGATACCTGGTACAATATGGGACTCACCAGAAATCCCCAACAGCAAACACAAGGAAACCAGCGGCCTACTTCCTCACCTGTGCCAGCTGGTCCCATGGCTGACTCGCCCAAATCCTCCCTGCAGAATAAATCCCAAGAGCCTCCTTGGAAAGCAATCCTTGAATTGGTTAAAGCCATGGATGCAAAAATTGAAAGAACCCTGACTAAACTTGAAGTACATGATGCTGCCCTGCTCTCACTAAAAGAAACTGTTCAGGAGACCGACAAAAGATCAAAGGCAGTCCAAGTTACGGTGGCTCTCCTCACAAAAGAAAACTCTCAACTGTGAGGGCGATTGGAGGTGGTAGAAAATAGCCTTTGATTGAGCAATGTATGACTTATTGGGATCCCTGAAGGGGCAGAGGGTGCTAATTTGCTTAGCTTTTTGAAAGTGGCTGGCAGAAAGTGTCTCTTTACTGAAGGAGTTCCAGTGGCTGGATCTTTGACAGGCATATAGGGTGAATACCTGAATAAAGCCTGGAGACACGTCTCAAATGAGAACTGTGCTTCTAAAGACAGCTGGATTGGAGGTTCAGGATGCCTTGATCTATGCAGCTTATGCATCTTACCCACTGGAAGTACAAGGGCAAGATGTGAAATTATTTCCAGATCTTTCCTACCAAACCAGGGCATGGAGGAAACAATTTAAAGCCATCAAGCATAAGCTATGCACGTTAGGAATAGTACATTCTTTCTTTTACTAGCCAGACTGCGAATCACTTATGTTGGGAAGAACTGCCAGTTTGAGATCCAAAAGATGCAGCCCGATGGTTGGAGAAGACAGAAATGGAGTTCAAGGCTCATACAGCTCCAGACTCAGCAGAAGGGGAATTGGAGTTAGAAGAAGGATGAGTAATGAGAACATTGTCCCGGATTCCCCCCTTTTCCCTCGCAAAAAGACAGAGACCATTGTTTGTTGTGCTTAGATTGGCAATTAATTTATTTATATATAATAATTCCATATTCCATTTCATCATCTTTTATTGTTATATCTCTCACAATTTCATTTAATTCCATCCATATATCAATCTCTGATCATCCCTCTTTCTTCCTGTTATTGCTCCCCCCAGCTGAAAACCTGGGTGCCTTCTTCTCCTTTTCTGTTATGCAACGGTGAAAACTGAGACCGCTTTTCTCCTTCAGCTTCTTCCTCTTTTCATCTTATTCCTTTTTCTTCCCCCCTCCCCTCCTTCCCCCCTCCCCCCTTTTCTGCCATCCACCTTGGCAGTCCAATAACCATATTATTTTCTGCACATCCACCTTGGCAGTCCAATAATCGTCCTACCAAACACATCTGTCATCCACCTTTGACAGACCTACCATACAGTCCCTTTTTCACTGTCTTCCCCTCTTGCTGTATATTGTAGTGTGGGTGGGAGGGATCAAAACTCCAGCAAAAGTGGCTGAACCACTCTTGTGTTGCCCATTATGTACCTCCACTTGCCCCTCCCCTTCCTGTTGCTTGACCATTGTTCTATCTCCTGGCCCTCCCTTTCCTTCCCCCCTCCCCTTCTGAGCACACCACCTTGATGAAAAGGGAAGGGGTGCACCCGGACAACCTGGTCTGCACCTTACAGGGCAAACTCCATTGTTTGCACTACTCAAAATTAATTTTCTATTGTTTGAGCAGAACCATGGATGTTAATTCTTAAAAATGTTTATTAGTAATTGATAGAGGGTTGAAGTAATGCAGAGGAGGAGTCAAGGGGCAGCTCGTTGCTTATAATAATGTGGGATAAAGTTTCCTTTTTTTGTCTCTATGTCCCTATCTTCTCAGTCTTTCCCTCGTTTTACAATGGTTTAGCTCATAAGTTAAGGCTGTATTGATATTACACGTTTAAGACTGAAGTTTTTGCTACTACTCTATCTTGTTAATGTTTGTTCAAAATATTTGGAAGGGGGCAGTTATGTGGAGCTAAAAAAGGGGACAATTATATTTTGAATGTTACCTTAATATAAGGCAATAAGCACTACTGGTTAGTGCAGCATTTCCCTACAATACTTATCTTTTGAACTGTGACCTTAGCCATGAAGCGGCTAGCATTTATTGGACTTTTTGGAACTTTAGGTGTTTTATCACCTCACTATATGTCCCCCCCCCCGCTCCTACTGTCCAAGATTGTAAGTGAAAGTTTATGTTATCCAAATAATATGTATGTTACTATAATGTCTCTCTTACATGACATTACTTGCTGTAATTATTTTACTCTGAAAACAATAAACAGAAAGTTCCAAAAAAAAAAAAAAAGGATGACCGGGAGAGCCATAGATGAATGGCACACAATGAACAACTGCCAAAAGAAAATAAAGGTCTGATTTTAATGTTAAAACTCTGCCGCATGACATTGGGGTTGCTCTTGCTGGTGAATGGGCAGCTGGGTAAGCAGAGTGAGTGACTTTTGGCTTCATTAAATGATTGCAGTTGGCTGGAGTTTATTGCGGTTGGTTGTAACAAGTTTTTCCTGAGGAAAGCAGAGTGATACTTTTCTGTTCTGAGGCTCAGGTTGTCACAACTAGTGCCAGTTGTAAATTTATGCCCTGATAAATACACAGCTGGGAAACTGTTTTAGCCAATTATGTTACAGGAAATTTTAGACCGATTTTATAAAGCTGAATATTGCATGGGAAATACACTGAAAGGCTGGCACGATGGCATCTAAAGGAATAAAATCTGTTTCCTAGCACCTTTAAAAAAACACTAGTTTAAAGAGCATGTTCTCAGTGTATGACTGCTGCCCCCCCAAAAAAAAAACATATACAGCAGTTTACCTGTCCCTAACTGCAGTGTGCCATAAAGTTTCATTTATTGTTTTATGTATTTCCTGAAAAAACACTCCTAAAAAATGCTCGTTGTAGCTCTCAATCCAAATGGTCCAACTTCCTTAGTCGGAGACACGGTTCTGTTCTAATACATTTTTTGCCGTTTGTTACAGAAGAGCATGGGGACGCACTCCATAGACTACAATGGGGACAATTTTTAAAAGCTTTTTGTTTTTACTTTTGAGTGCTGATTGTAACACGGATGGCCACCACTCAACTTACAAGGACCACCAGGGAAAGATATGTTTATATTATATGGGCAAATCAGGGATAAGGTGGAGGGTCTGCTATACCACCAGGGAAGTCATTATTATACAAGGGGTATCAGGGTTGGGGGGGTCTACTAGACCACCAGGGAAAGATATGTTAATATTATATGGGAAGATCGGGGCTAGGGAGAGGGTCCACTAGACCACCAGTGAAGTCATTAATTATTATCCAAAGGGGATCGGGGCTGGGGAAGTCTGCTAGACCACCAGGGAAGTGATTAATTTTTATACATTCTGGATTGGAGCTGGTGGGGGCCACTAGCCTCCTGGGACATTGAGTCTTTTATTAAAATGATGATCAGGGATGGGGTAGGGGGACCATGACACATTGACGCAGGTGTCTCAACCCTCCTAGAGGGCACATTTCTAAGTACCCTTAGAAGAACCGTGGCTGGTCTAACAGTACTTAGAAATGTGTCCTCTGGGAGGGTTTTCAGAATTCTGAATTAGGAGGTATGGCAGCCTGCATCTGCCACAAGCTCCAGAGCAGCATGCCATAGCCCATTTTATGCTGCAAGGATGGCGCAAGCCCCCTTTGGCACACGCAGCCTGGGTTTGCTGCAAGCTGTATTTGTGAATTGCTCCTGGTGCATCATTTGGCACAAGCCACACCTTACGCCAGTCAGGGGGGGCTTTCAGAATCAGGCCCATTGTGTTTTGCAAGTTGGCCATTGGCCAAGATTTCAAATACCCCATTTTGAGTCTTATTTCTGCCATGTTTGCATTTCCGTGGCCTGCAGAGTTTGGAAATTGATACGTTATGTTTAAATTTAAATGCAAAATGCTGGACAACCCACAGCAAACTCTACAAGTCTAGAATAGTTCAACACCTGTGGTTCTGAGGGACCATGGCAAACTTAGCTAAATCCTGGTACGAGATGGGAAAGGGTACAGCTGGCCTACTTAGAAGGGCTTCTAAGAGGGCCCTGTTTAAAAGTTGACAGCTGCACTAACCCTCATTCTTTTAGGTTGTGATTGTTAATAAAGTTGTGTTATTCTGTTAAACTTGGTCTGGTTACTGACTCCCAGTGTGGAAGAGAAAATAATGTTTTCTTTACTGAGTACATAAAAAGCTGAGGCCTTTATGGCTCGGTTGATTGGAGTGCCTCCAGCACTCACCTGCAAACCTCATTTTACTGGACAACACTGGTTAGCAAAAGTTGTGGCACCGCCGCATGCATGGCATGGTACGCCTTGCCAAGCAGTCCTTTATAATGCTTTTTTTCCATGATGGCTTGTTTATTTTTCACTTGGATATATCATCAGTCAACCTAAATGTCAATTAATTTGATTGCTATATCACATGAGCCACTCATACAGTGAATCCCTTTTACAGTCCAACGAATCATGACACTGTCTTGAAAATGATAACCCCTCTCCCACCAAAGGATGAGCCGATGCTGAATTTGTATTCCGTTAATATGCTGAACTTCTACACTTTTACCTTTGATTCTGCCTTGTTCCCTACTAATTTATTTCCTTACCCTGACTCAGCCTGTCCTCACACATAAAGCACACTACTTGAGTCCATTTGTCCACGCTAAAAGAAATCCCAAACCACTGGTGTCATAGGAGTGGTCTTTCCTAGTGGCACTGTCTGCTGCTGGCAGTGGCTGAGCTAGGTGGTGGCAAAGGGTGCAGCCGCACCCCCATTGTAACTTATCTGCTTGCTACTGCTGCATTTCTCTTTGTTAAAGAAGTCTGATTTATTGATGGTATCAAAGTGTATACAGAAAACTATAGGTTACATGTCTATTTTCTATCAAAAATGTAATGAAAAGGCTAACAGCAGACAATATAAGGGATTAAAACAACATTATGAAAATTACATATCATGTATGCACACCACCCCAGCATCACCCATTGTAAAATCCTGGATCCGCCACTGGCTGTTGGCTCTTGGGTCAGCTACCATGGGCTTCTGCTTCAACATCCACCTCTACCTCCACCAGTTCATCTGGTTCAAGAATGGTTCTTTTTCTGTCTCTAGCATATGTCATAGCCTTGGAGTATGGCTTCTCTTTTCTGTGTCTTTCTCTGCTGGCTTTTTTTACATGCTTCTTGCTTCCCTTGCTTTTTGGGGGCCTCTTACTTCTTTTGCTTTTGACAACCACCGTCAGTCTGTTTTGATCTCTGGCATGCCCCCATCTCCATGGCTGTATCACACCTGTTCCACATCCTCCCCAGAACTGCTGCTATCACTTTCATCAGTGCATATTCATGATGTGTGTGTCTCTGTCCCCAGACTACCTCAAATCACTTTGTTCCTCCTCCACTGTATGTATATGGGTCTGTGCCTGCAGCCCTTTCCTTTTGCTTTTTGCTTTTCTCCACAATTATTGCTTGACCTGCAACCCTTTCAGTGCCGCTTCAAGTGGTTCTTTCAATGAGTGATACTTTATGGACTATTCAACCAGTTTCAACACTTCAACTTTCCACAAATGGTGAGCAAATGTGATGTCAGTTTGGACCCTCTGTCTTCAACACTTCAGCCAAAGATACTACAGGTCCTTGGCATGGGAGTCTAGTGGGCTACAAATAGAGGATAGTGACACCCCCTCCACCACCCTTTGCCCACTCCAGTCAAGCCCGACCTGCTCTAACATAGAAACATAGAAGTTGATGGCAGATAAGGACCGCAAGGCCCATCCAGTCTGCCCATTTCTTTTTCTACCTTATAAATGTGCCATCGGCCTTTGCTCTGTCAGTGGCCTATCTATTCATACTCATCTGTATTGCTCCCTTATGCCTATCCCATGCCTGTTTGAAACCCTGCACTTTATTCATATCTACCACTTCCTGAGGTAGGCCATTCCATGCATCCACCACCCTTTCTGTGAAAAAGAACTTCCTCACATCACCCCTTAATCGGCCTCCCTCTAATCTCATGCTGTGTCCTCTTGTCCTGCTATTTTTCTTATATTGAAACATGTTAGACTCTTTCACCTTGTTAATGCCCTTAAGGTGTTTAAATGTTTCAATCATATCACCTCTCTCCCTCCTTTGCTCTAGGGTATACATATTGAGCTCCATTAATCTGTCCTCATATGTTTTCTGATGCAGTCCCTGCACCATTTTGGTTGCCCTTCTCTGGACTGCCTCAATTTTGTTAATGTCCTTGTGAAGGTGTGGCCTTCAGTACTGCGTGAAGTACTCCAGATGGGGCCTAACCAGTGTCTTGTAAAGAGGGATTATAATCTCTCTCTTCTGACTAGTTCTGCCCCCTCCTCTCATTCCTGTAGTCAGTGTTTTTTTTTTTAAATAACTCAGCATCTGACACAGTTCCTGGAGTTGAATATTTTTTTAAATGTCTGGGGAGGAGGGATGAGCATGGAAATGAAATGGGGTTGGAAAAGGGGTAGTCATAGGACTGCTGTAGCTCTGGGCACATGGGAAGGGCTAGAGTGTGTTTTTCTTGTTAAAGTATTGGGCCAAAGGTCGAAGTGATTCAAAGTGGCCCAAAAGTTTGATCGAGCTGAATCAAATGTAAAAGTACCAAATTTTGGCACATTCACCAAATACAAATATGGCATTGAGTCATCCAAGCTTCCCACTGAGGCTGAGAGGTTCTAGCTAACCCCACTCCACTTGGGTTTTTCTTTGTTGCTTCTGGATAATGACACCATGCCCCCATCTCCTTGGCCTCTCTTCTGCTCCATAGCCTAAAGCAGGTGCACACAAAATACCTGTATCTTTCTATGTTTTATTCTTTTTTTAATATTTGCGAGTAAATGTCACAAAAGTGGCAACTAGCAGTGGCCAGGCACAGGCAGGCTACAAACTCTCGCCCACTTGCTGCCCACAGCCCTGATCGCACTAACATAGCACTGCTCAGAAAGGCACACACAAATTCTGCTGGAACATCAGGAAGCTGCCAATAGGAAAATTGGAAAGACTATAACGATTTGCATTTTTTCTTTCTTTTTTTATTTTTAGGGTATTTTCTTTTTCAACTCTACTTATGCCTCCTTCACTGGCCCCATAGAACTCTCTCCAGTGAGTTCTCTTGGTGCGGCCATATCCCGTCCGGCCTGAGATCCCCCAGTCTAGCCGTCACTCCAAGAAGTGCCTCCTGCCACTACCACCAACCGCCCTGCCCCCAGGTCTGAGCCACCTGGGGTGGGACTGCCCTAACTCTTCTGGTGATCTATCTAGAATCTAGAGGGGCTGCTGGGGAGTGGAGGAGACACACAGTGACCAGCTGGGGATGGATCCAGCTGAGGACATGGGGGCCGACCACTGGACCCACCATCGCCTGTCTGGGTGCCAGGGTCCATTTTCCTTGTTTACCCCCGGAGCGCGGATGTGCAATGATGTCTGCACAGGCATGCTGCTGATGTCCACTGCTGCTCCACCCTCATACAGAGCCGATTCCTGTAGGACCCCCAGTCTCCATTTGGGGCCGCTAAGGAGCCAAGCGAGACCCGCAACCCACCCCTGGAGAGGAGATTAGTCCTTTGGATGCTCAATCCTCACCCTCTCATGCTGACCCCTGGTGACCTGAGTTCATTTCCAAACCCGGGTCGCTGGCGTGGCACGAGGTGTGACGTTCAGCACCTCAACCCTCAACGCCACCGGGTTGGCCCTTATTTTTAGGGGTTGATGCAAGAAAAGTTCCAACTAGCAGTGGCCAGATATAGACAAGCTGCCAGCTCACACCCCTTCTTGCCCACTGCCCATTCCCTCTCAAATCTAACCGCAGGCGTTAGGGGTCTACAAGCTTAATCCATAAAATGCAACCACAGATTCAGCAAAAATAGCTCCAGTACAGCATTCATTTTTCTAGTAAACAAAAAGGGAAACCTTTTTTTTTATGTGTGTGTGAGTTCTTAGGCACTACCAGGCCATTAGTCCATATCCACTTGCAACTCACTGCTTCATTCCTCCATAATCTAACCCCAGGTCTCTGGGGTTTCTGCTTAATCTGCAAAAATGCAATAATTGAATCAACAAAAAAGGCTCCAGTCCATTATTTATTCAGAGTTTCCAAGTCAGCACTCCTCAAATAAGGTACAGCTCCTGATTTTGATGACAAGAAACAGGGAGATTTTCACAGGCCTTTCTGTATATGATGCCAGTGGGTCCCCCACCCCCCCGTGATCGCCAGTCACTAGCATGGAGACAAAACAATAGACCATGGTGGCTAGAGGTCCCTACCCCCACCCGATCCTCATCAGTGTGTATAAGCATTATTCCCTGGTGTCCAGTGTATCCCCACAGCTGATCCCCAGTACATTAACGTGAAATCACTCCCTGGTGTCCAGTGCATCCCCCACAGCTGATCCCTCAGTACATTAACGTGAAATCACTCCTGGTGTCCAGTGTACCCCCACAGCTGATCCCCAGTACATTAACGGAAATCACCCCTGGTGTCCAGTGTATCCCCCAGCTGATCCCCAGTACATTAACGTGAAATCACCCCTGGTGTCCAGTGTACCCCCACAGCTGATCCCCAGTACATTACCGTGAAATCACTCCCTGGTGTCCAGTGTACCGCCCCCACAGCTGATCCCCAGTACATTAACGTGAAATCACCCCTGGTGTCCAGTGTACCTCCACAGCTGATCCCCAGTACATTAACGTGAAATCACCCTGGTGTCCAGTGTATCCCCCACAGCTGATCCCCAGTACATTAACGTGAAATCACCCCTGGTGTCCAGTGTACCCCACCCCACAGCTGATCCCCAGTACATTAACGTGAAATCACCCCTGGTGTCCAGTGTACCCCCCACAGCTGATCCCTCAGTACATTAACGTGAAATCACCTGTGACCAGGTGTCCCTCCCAGCTGATCCCCAGTACATTAACGTGAAATAACTCCCTGGTGTCCAGTGTATCCCCCAGAGCTGATCCCCAGTACATTAACGTGAAATCACTCCTGGTGTCCAGTGTATCCCCACAGCTGATCCCCAGTACATTAACGTGAAATCACCCCTGGTGTCCAGTGTATCCCCCACAGCTGATCCCCAGTACATTAACGTGAACTCCCCTGGTGTCCAGTGTACCCTCCCCAACAGCTGATCCCCAGTACATTAACGTGAAATCACTCCCTGGTGTCCAGTGTATCCCCCCACAGCTGATCCCCAGTACATTAACGTGAAATCACCCCGGTGTCCAGTGTATCCCCCACAGCTGATCCCCAGTACATTAACGTGAAATCACCCCTGGTGTCCAGTGTATCCCCCACAGCTGATCCCCAGTACATTAACGTGAAATCACCCCTGGTGTCCAGTGTATCCCCCACAGCTGATCCCCAGTACATTAACGTGAAATCACCCTGGTGTCCAGTGTACTTCCACAGCTGATCCCCAGTACATTAACGTGAAATCACCCCTGGTGTCCAGTGTACCCCCACAGCTGATCCCAAGTACATTAACGTGAAATCACTCCCTGGTGTCCAGTGTATCCCCACAGCTGATTCCCAGTACATCAACGTGAAATCACTCTGGTGTCCAGTGTACCCTCCCCACAGCTGATCCCCAGTACATTAACGTGAAATCACCCCTGGTGTCCAGTGTATCCTCCACAGCTGATCCCCAGTACATTAATGTGAAATCATCCCTGGTGTCCAGTGTATCCCCCACAGCTGATCCCCAGTACATTAACGTGAAATCACTCCCTGGTGTCCAGTGTACTCCCACAGCTGATCCCCTGCACGTTAACGTGAAATCACTCCTGGTGTCCAGTGTACCCCCAACAGCTGATCCCCAGTACATTAACGTGAAATCACCCCTGGTGTCCAGTGTACCCCCCACAGCTGATCCCCAGTACATTAACGTGAAATCACCCTGGTGTCCAGTGTACCCACCCCACAGCTGATCCCCAGTACATTAACGTGAAATCACCCCTGGTGTCCAGTGTACCCCACCCCACAGCTGATCCCAGTACATTAACGTGAAATCACTCCCTGGTGACCAGTGTACTCCCCACAGCTGATCCCCAGTACATTAACGTGAAATCACTCCCTGGTGTCCAGTGTATCCTCCACAGCTGATCCCCAGTACATTAACGTGAAATCACTCCCGGTGTCCAGTGTATCCCCCACAGCTGATCCCCAGCACATTAACGTGAAATCACTCCTGGTGTCCAGTGTATCCCCCCACAGCTGATCCCAGTACATTAACGTGAAATCACTCCCTGGTGTCCAGTGTACCCCCACAGCTGATCCCCAGTACATTAACGTGAAATCACTCCTGGTGTCCAGTGTATCCCCACAGCTGATCCCCAGTACATTAACGTGAAATCACCCCTGGTGTCCAGTGTATCCCCACAGCTGATCCCCAGTACATTAACGTGAAATCACTCCCTGGTGTCCAGTGTACCCAACAGCTGATCCCCAGTACATTAACGTGAAATCACCCCTGGTGTCCAGTGTACCCCACAGCTGATTCCCAGTACATTAACGTGAAATCACCCCTGGTGTCCAGTGTATCCCCCACAGCTGATCCCCAGTACATTACCGTGAAATCACCCCTGGTGTCCAGTGTACCCCCACAGCTGATCCCCAGTACATTACCGTGAAATCACCCTGGTGTCCAGTGTACCCCACAGCTGATCCCCAGTACATTACCGTGAAATCACTCCTGGTGTCCAGTGTATCCCCCACAGCTGATCCTCAGTACATTAACGTGAAATCACTCCCTGGTGTCCAGTGTACCCTCACAGCTGATCCCCTGTACATTAACGTGAAATCACTCCCTGGTGTCCAGTGTACCCCCACAGCTGATCCCCAGTACATTAACGTGAAATCACCCTGGTGTCCAGTGTATCCCCCACAGCTGATCCCTCAGTACATTAACGTGAAATCACTCCCTGGTGTCCAGTGTATCCCCCACAGCTGATCCCCAGTACATTAACGTGAAATCACTCCCTGGTGTCCAGTGTATCCCCACAGCTGATCCCCAGTACATTAACGTGAAATCACTCCCTGGTGTCCAGTGTACCCCCACAGCTGATCCCCAGTACATTAACGTGAAATCACCCCTGGTGTCCAGTGTACCCCCACAGCTGATCCCCAGTACATTACCGTGAAATCACCCCTGGTGTCCAGTGTATCCCCCACAGCTGATCCCCAGTACATTACTGTGAAATCACTCCCTGGTGTCCAGTGTATCCCCACAGCTGATCCCCAGTACATTACCGTGAAATCACTCCCTGCTGTCCAGTGTATCCCCCACAGCTGATCCCCAGTACATTACCGTGAAATCACCCTGCTGTCCAGTGTATCCCCGACAGCTGATCCCCAGTACATTACCGTGAAATCACTCCCTGCTGTCCAGTGTATCCCCACAGCTGATCCCCAGTACATTAACGTGAAATCACTCCCTGCTGTCCAGTGTATCCCCCCACAGCTGATCCCCAGTACATTAACGTGAAATCACTCCCTGGTGTCCAGTGTATCCCCACAGCTGATCCCCAGTACATTAACGTGAAATCACTCCTGGTGTCCAGTGTACCCCCACAGCTGATCCCCAGTACATTAACGTGAAATCACTCCCTGGTGTCCAGTGTATCCCCACAGCTGATCCCCAGTACATTAACGTGAAATCACTCCTGGTGTCCAGTGTACCCCCCACAGCTGATCCCCAGTACATTAACGTGAAATCATTCCCTGGTGTCCAGTGTACCCCCACAGCTGATCCCCAGTACATTAACGTGAAATCACCCCTGGTGTCCAGTGTACCCCACAGCTGATCCCAGTACATTACCGTGAAATCACTCCCTGGTGTCCAGTGTATCCCCACAGCTGATCCTCAGTACATTACCGTGAAATCACCCCTGTGTCCAGTGTATCCCCACAGCTGATCCCAGTACATTAACGTGAAATCACCCCTGGTGTCCAGTGTATCCCCCACAGCTGATCCCCAGTACATTAACGTGAAATCACTCCCTGGTGTCCAGTGTACCCCCACAGCTGATCCCAGTACATTACCGTGAAATCACTCCCTGGTGTCCAGTGTACCTCCACAGCTGATCCCCAGTACATTACCAGAAATCACTCCTGGTGTCCAGTGTACTCCCCACAGCTAATCCCCAGTACATTACCGTGAAATCACCCCTGGTGTCCAGTGTATCCCCCACAGCTGATCCCCAGTACATTACCGTGAAATCACTCCCTGGTGTCCAGTGTATCCCCCACAGCTGATCCCCAGTACATTGCGTGAAATCACTCCCTGGTGTCCAGTGTATCCCCCCCGACAGCTGATCCCCAGTACATTACCGTGAAATCACTCCCTGGTGACTAGTTGATCCCCTTCCTGTCCCCAATCCCCTGTAAAATACTGGCAAACACTCCCTTGTGTCTAGAAGAACCCCCACTCCTCACCCCAGCAGGTAGTGCCCCACCATCCCTCTCCCCCCATCTAGACTCCGAGCCAGTGACCAGCACAGCCTCCCTCTCTCCACCACAGCCAGTGGCCGACTGAGCTGTCAATGAATGTATAATGTATACAGTAAGCACTCTTTGATTAACAGGAGCTGTCAGTCAGTGAGCGCCTACTGTATACATTATGCGTTCATTGACAGCTAAGTCAGCGGACAGCCATGGTGGAGAGAAGAGGGCTGTACCAGTCACCGGGTCAAGGTCTGGATGGGAGAGAGCGGGCGGTGGGATACTACCTGCCATAGTGGGTGGTGGTGGGGGGGTCCACTAAACACCAGGGAATGATTACCACTATTTTACAGGGGATCAGGGATAGGGAGTGGAGTCAACAAGCCACCAGAGAATCATACCATGTTAATATACAGGGGATTGGTGGGGGGGGCGGAATACACTGGACACTGGGGAATAATGTTTATACACACAAGCAGGGATCAGTTGGGGGGAGGGACCACTCGAGTCCAGGGATACCACTCTGTTATATCAGGCAGGTGATCTGGTGGGGGGAGGGGCCACTAGCCTCCTGGGACATCTTTCTGTTATATCAGGTGGGTGATTTGGTGGGGGAAGGGACCACTAGCCACCAGGGACACTTTTCTGCTATATTGGGCAGGTAATTGGGTGGTGGAGGGACAACTATCCACCAGGGTTTATTCTTTTGTCTCTGGGCCAGTGATTGGTGATCATGGGGGCAGGGGGCAGGGGACAACTGACACCAGGGACTATTCTTTTGTCTTCCCTGGCCGGCAATCAGCAGTGGGGGGTGGCACTGCAATCTGTTGCAGCCAGTGTAAATGGGCCCATAATGGGCATGCAAATAGCCACATAGCGCCTTGCATGTCCAATGGACTCATTCACATGGCTGCTTTTGTGAATTCTGAACAGTGCACCTGTGCTACTCATTGTGGGGCCATTGTCCTGGATGCATGTTGGGGTGATGCTAGTAGGTTTGAGGTAGCAGTAAGGAGGTTTGCGCTGCTTTGTCCTGGCCCTATTCACAGTCAGATAGTGCAGGTGTGTTATCCAACTGTGAATAGCAACCTTCGACACCTGGGTAATCGCAAAGCGCAACACAAACATTTGCACTGTGCTTTGTGATTTGTTTATGAATCTAGCCCCAGATATATTATATTCAACTTGGAATGCCCTACAGGAATCATTTAAACTGAGTTTGCTGGTTAGCCCTTTTACTTTAAGGCCCTCCTTGTGCAATATTATATACATCATGTTTCACTATTTAAGAAACTTTGGAATGTGCTCTGCTATCTCTGCTGCAAAACCTGCATCTAATTTCTCCTATTGTACTAGTCTTTGTATTGGAGTATACAGTACCTGTTGACCTGTATTACGAACTAATGTTAACCTCTGTATTATATGGACTGTATTATATGTACTGTCATTTCATCTTTTGTGTTGTTACCTGTCCTAGCCTTGTAAATGACCATTGCTCAGTGGAGCTTTTTTCCTGGTAAAATAAATAAATTCAAATATTCACTATTTCCGTACATTCATTTTTAATTGTTTAACCAGGAGTGGCACACTACGCTGAAAGTTTGTTTACATGTGTGAGCTGGGAGCACAGGGAAGTTAAGTGACTTGTTCAGGGTCTCACAGTATATGCAAGTGGGGGCTGTGGGATTCAAACCCAGGTCTCCAGATTTGCAGCTCAGAGCCTTAAACCACTGCACTATACTGCTTCAAAGGTTTAAAAGTTTATATGTTTTGTTTAATCTTTTACTCTGAATGCCATGCCTGAATTCCTACATACTGTACTAGTATCTGCATGTGACAAAGAAATCTTAAAAATTGCCTGGAGCAAAAAGCAAGCTATATTCAAAAGGAGTGGCTCACTCATTCATTCCAGTAGCACTCATGAATACCGCAGTCAGTGGCTGACCGTGGTTGTGAGAGGAGGGCTGAGCTGGTCACCAGCTCCATTTGGAAGACGTGTTTGGGGGTAATGGGATCCGTCACTGCTGGGTGGGGGAGGACTGCTAGATCACCAGGTATTTCATTACTGCCAGGGGGTGGGGGTCTGCTAGAGACTGGAACAGGGAAAACGATCATTTGCAGGGGCTATTGGGGGTGGTGAATCATGCTGGTGGGGACCACTGGACTTCTAGTGAATTGGAATATGTGAGCGGCTACCGGGGGTCAGAGATCATGCTGGGGGGTTGTCGACGGTATTTAGTGCCGCGCTGCAGGTCATGCCACTGCCTGTAGTGTGGCACTGTATGTTTGAATATGCTGTTCTGCCGGCATTCCTGGCCACTCCCCTAACCCCCCCCCGCATCCCATTACCTTTTATCGTCGGCACTACCACACAGTGCCGGCATTATTAGGGCATTTGGATATTGCAGTCTGGTGCAAATACAGTGCTATTCCAGCACTAAGGATTTGCTCCAGGCGCTACACTTTGAATGTCTGGGCCATAAAGTGTATTACCATTGGTAAACCATACAAAGTTTTCAAACCTCAAGAAAGATGAGAGGTGCTAGCCATAATGTTCTAGATCATATTTCCTCAGGTATACTTTAAAGTTTTGGGTGAGAAATAACACTTCCTTTTTTGTCAATTAATTTTAATGATGTTTAAATCAATGACACACAAATATTAATCCGCAATTAGTACATTTTTGAATAATGAAAAAGCTAAGAAAACAGCACACACACTTAAGTGGTGAATAAATATAACTAGAAAAGAATGTGTTTATTCTTAAACAGAACAACCACTAATATTGTCCAACCATTTACAACAC
Source organism: Neoceratodus forsteri (assembly GCA_016271365.2). Taxonomy (NCBI): domain Eukaryota; kingdom Metazoa; phylum Chordata; order Ceratodontiformes; family Ceratodontidae; genus Neoceratodus; species Neoceratodus forsteri. The sequence goes on along the minus strand of CM057459.1, from coordinate 184,199,692 downwards.
TAATCTTATAAGATATTTTTATAATGTTTGAAACTACATTTTGAAAGCTGCAACACTTGAACAGTTAATACAGTTCTCCTGTGTTGCTGCATGCATAAAGATGTCAATATAATGTGGTAAATATGACAGGAGTTCAAAATGCAGTGAAACATTTTATGTTTTTTATATTGCTATGAAACATTTTGTTTTTTATATGGATATATGTCACTGTAGTGATATAGTAATTGTATAACTACTTAGCTGACTCAGTATCTTTAGAAAGGTCTAACTCTGGAACCGTTGAGGCTAGAAACATATTTATTTTAAATAAAAACTTGGGCCCAGATATTTAAAAGGGTTGCACATGGCGTAACAGTGTTGCACCATGCAACCCACTGATGCGCCGGGCGATATTTAAAAGGAAGTGTTCCGCACAAATCCATGCGCGCGGGGTGCATCAGTACGTGTGTAGCACAGGTAGGGTGTGCCCATGCATAACCTGCACAGCCCGATATTCAGCCCGGCCGCAGCAGAGGCGCAGGCAACCCCACTCCGCGCCTGAACAAAGTTACACCTAAAAAAAGGAACACGTTGAGGGCCACCCACGGCAGCAGCCGCGATTGCAGGGTGCAACACAGCAGCTGCCACCCGTGGGTGACCATCACCTGTTCCCGCCGCACCTGGCGGCACCCCCATGCCTCAATCGCTGGCATCAGTCATCCCTCCCAAACCAACATCCCTTGCGGCAGTGAGCGATGAGCTCAATCGACGCGCATCTGGCGCCTCTGTTATCTCGGTGACGCACGGAGCTCGCATCGGGCAGCCATGAGCTCTCGTTCGATATTCTCGGTGCATTCAGTGATCTCTCACTTACGTTCGCCGAGCCTCACCATTCGCCTGGCCAGCCGGTGCGGCAGCACCTTTTGCTGTTACCCTCACGCCCACCGACTGACAGCTCGGGCTGCATGCCCATTGGTTCAGAGCACATGAGCCATCGGCATGTAGCCCATACCATATTAGTCGTTCAGATATGTAAATGAATCATCTACATATCTGGACCGACTAGCACGGTATGGTTGCACGCCCATTGGCCCATGCCTGAACCACTGGCATGCTGCCCACCGAGCTGTCAGTCGGTGGGCGCGCGGGTGGCAGGCGGTGGGTGCCACCGCCGCTGACGGGAGCGGGGTGGTGGGGCCAGTGGACGGGTGGGGTGGGGTCCACTAGATCACCAGGGATATCAGACTTGGGGGTGATGAATGCTGCCCGCGATCGGCCCGCGGCGTCCACTGACCACCAGGGATATTGGACTTGGGGATACAGTGATGCCCGTGATCGGGCTCATCGCAGTCCACTGGACCACCAGGGATATTGGACTTGGGGGGATGAATGCTGCCCATGATCAGGCTCCGTGCAGTCCACTGGACCACCAGGGATAACGGATGTTCTTTGTCCCTTATGGGACGTCCCGCGATCGGGCTGCAGGGGGCGTCGGTCCCGATGGCTGCTGCCTGGCAGGGCGCCAGCGCAGTCATCGGATCGGCGCACCTGCATGCTAATGGCATGCAAATGGGGGCCTAATCAGATGCAATGGTCCCCAGTGCAATCTTTGCATAAATTATGGCCCCATTTGCATGTCCCCTTTGAATATCGCGAGGTGCTGTGCATGGCAATGGCGCTAGCAGCCGCATCTCAATGCTCCACTCTGACCACTGCGCTGGCGCAGTGCCACTGCGCCATGCACAGTGGCAGTTGCCTGCGCAATATTCAAAGCAGTTGCGCCATAACGCAGCTCCATTGAATATCGCCCTGGCCACACCCATGCGCAACAAAGTTGAGCTGTGCCCAGGCTTGTGCCACAGCCTGGCACAGTTTGAATATCTGGGCCTTGGAGTCCAGCTGTTAAGAAATAGTGTCACTATTTATATCATTATTATCTATCACTAGTAATTATATTATCGATATTAAATATGGGCAGTTTTCTCTAGCACATGGATATACATATTTATATCACAGCAGAACTTCTTTGTAAAATAAATGTTACCGATATACTCTTTCCATAACTATAAAGCATATAAATATATTTATTTAATATCGTTGTGGAAAACTTCATGATGCTTTTAAAAAATAAAAAAAATTAAAAATGTTACACCTTTTCTGAATTTTGATATTAGTCCCCATAATTTAATTGGTATCTATATAATTACAATACCCATAAACATTCGTCTTATACCTTAAAGTAAATTTCCAAGTTCCCTAGATTCAAACACCATCTATATTGGTCAAATCAGCATGTTTTCCGATTGCAGAATATGTATTTTTTATCACAATCTGATAGCTTATTATTTAGTAATTCACTTAAATCTGCTTGCTCCATTTTTCAGTTTTCTGCTTTTGTTTTTAGTCAGAAGACTTAACATAATGCATTGAGCATCTCTACCTTGTTGTCATAGCAGGGATCACACCACCGTAGTAAACTTGAAAATGTCAGTGTTTGTAGCAGCTGTGCAATCGCGGACATGTTCTCTGTGCTCATCTATGGACACCAGTATACCACTACCATCGTGTCGATGCTGCAGGAAAGTATTTTAGCTTGCTGGAAGCAATGGCATTCATTTTTCCTTATCTAGTCTGTCTTTTGCTTGGGCTATGTTATTTTTACCCAATTAGGGCTACAGAAGTGGTCAGGGTGCTGCTGATAGCGCTGATAACAGGGCAGGACTAGCATCTGGAGGGGGGCATCTTTCAGCCTTGCAAATTTCTTTGCATCATAGGAGATGGTAAGCTTTTGATTCCTTGGCAGTGCTTTTTTTAACATTAGCAAATTCCTTTTTTCCACATTGCACATTATAAAAGCCTGTCTATGGTGCAGTTTACAAGCTTCCTGTAACCCTCAGCAGTACAGGGACACCACTCTTCTTATCTGCCAGCACTAGTAATCTAGCATTTCTATTTCTGTAACAAATTATAGCAGTGTGTGAGAATAGTAACCGTAATAAGATATGCACCACTAAAAAAAAAAAATATCAAAGCTACACTTTGCGGTAGCAGAAGCACCGGTATACAGGGATGGGATATCAACTTACACTGAGAACTTATCCAGACAGACTTTACATTGGCAGGCGAAATCCAAAGAAAAATGGAGACCAGGGCAACACAACAAAACACAGGCAAAAAGCAATGCAGAGTGATAGCAACATCATTGCAATGGAATGGCCATACACCAGTGTTTTCCAGGGTATGGATAGCATTAGTAGCAGTGGCTATGGTCCCATATTTCTTACCATTTCCCTTACTTATACTTTACAGGATATGGATAACAACCAGCACTGCATCATGTAATGCATGTTTCACTGGGGTGTTTGCCTGTGGTGTGCAATGAAGTCCACAAAAGAGACAGAATCATGACTGTGTACCATGAAGTGGTTCCATTGCCATCTACCCACAACCCAACCCCTTCCCGGACACCAATTCCATGGAACAGAAAAATGGGCAAAAAGCATTGAAGGGTGTTTTTCAACACCACTTGAAAGGAATGTGCCACACATTAGGGCTTTGTAGGCTATTGCAGTGAGACCACCCTGCGGCCTCGTGCCCAACCACCCGAGGCGTGACGATATCCCACGATATAGCACACCCTGTCGTGCCTTATTGCTTAATTATGAACTGGGGATCATAAATGCACAACGCTGATTGGCCAAGATGTTTTTGAAGCCATAATAATATCGCATTACATCATCACGGCTTCAGAAAACCCCTGGCCACCAGCCTCCTCACTTTCCCCAAATCACATCTGCACCTGTTCCTTCAGTTCCCACACAAACACCCCGTGACCTTGCCATTACCAAGAAATGTACATTTTCTAGCAGCCTCAGTTAGCTGAAATGTACTGCCACACTGCAACCCGCTATTTTTTTTTAAATGAAGCACTTCTACATGCGATTTTGCTGTCTCTCTCTCTCTCTCTCCCCCCAGAGGTGCGCGCTTGCTCGACCGACTACCGGTCTGCCCATTTTCCACACACAGTAGTGCTTAGAAAAACATTTTCTATCTTTTTTTAACTTCAATAAATAAACTTCTGTATGTGCCCTATCAGTTGCCAAGCTAAATACTGACAATGAGCAACTTACCGATCTCTTGAAAAGACGTTAAGTGTCCCTGCTATTCAGTCGGCTCCATTTCAGTCTGTCTTCCTTCTCGTGGCTTCGATTACAAAATCCTGTGTACAGTATTTGTAAGAATAAAAATGAAAGCACACAGTTTCCCTGGCTCCTAACCACAGTATACAGTGCTGGTAGAGTCTTACTTCACAGCTGCACCTCCTCCACAAACTTCAGTTACAGTTACAGCAGCACCACCTGCTTCCCAGACCCTTCCAGGAACTAATTTATTGAAAGGTAGTCATCCAACACCCCAAAAATTTCATTTTCACAAGGTTATGAAAATGTATTTTTATTTTTTTATGAAAAAAAAAACTTTTGAGCCAGTTCATAATAGCAATAAGGCACAACAGGGTGTGGTATATCATGGGGTATCGTCACTTCTTGGGCGGTTGGATGCACTCGGCCTGCAACCTCATCCCCAACCACCCAAGGCATGACGATATCCCATGATATACTTCACCCTGTTGTGCCTTATTGCTTAATTACAGTATGTGTACGGTTGCCACCTGTCAGGATTTTAACCTGGTAATCCGGTTTTTAGGGTCCCTATCCAGTAATCCAGTTTTGTTCAGTGATAGTTTTTCTTTAGCCATTTTGAGCATTCGTATACTTTTAAAACAGATTTTTGTCATATCATTCATTGTTTCAGCTGCATATCCAGGTTACATGCAAGTTCTGTTGTCAGTATAGCCTTTTCTTTGTAAAAACAGTCAACCTGCTAGGTGTAAAGTATGCCCATTAACAACATTAGCAGATACAGTACTTAACTTAATCTTTTCCACTCTGCATCTTAAAGCAGCGCTGCAGAAGAGCAGGGCAAAAAGTCTGACCTCACCTTTTTTACAGTAAAGATTCAGTTATATTCCATTTTCATTTGCTGGTAAACTTTTCTATCTCAAACAGAATTGAAACATTTTTAAATGTTTTAAATTATTTTTCCCCTCTAGACAAAAGTATGCTCACTTCTTTTGGCTTCAAAACAGTACTGTGGACATGGAAAGGAATTGTATCCACAGAAAAATATATAAGTACACATTATAGAAAACAAACCAGTTATTTATTATGTATCATTGTATACTATTCACAGCATTTCCCTCGTCTCCCCCAGACCATATCTGTAAACAAGATTTCCTTTATCTCTGTAGGTTTATCTGGTAAAACAATTTCAATAGATTACTAACTAAATTAATTAACTAATAATTAGGAAGAACCTAGACAAGCAAATTTAAAAGGTACAGCATGCTAACATTTTTCTGAACTGCTGCTTTAAGTGTCGTCTTCTATTGTTCCACTAAAGTCTTCAGTGAGACAACAAATGGCTTTGGAGGAGCAGCAAATGCAGGATCATTCATGAAAAGGGGTGGGGCTAGGGCAGAGTTAGGGTCCAGTTTTTGCCTCCTCCAAAGGTGGTAACCCTAATATTATGCAAAATCAAATTCTCCTCAAGGTGCTAACATCCAAGGGTGAAAATTATTATAAAATATTCCTACTCATGTTTTGAAAAATAAAGTTATTCTGACAAAAATAAATAGATAACTATGTGAGCCCATATAAGGGGCAGTAGCCTGACATATTAGTACCCTGATAGGATATCAAACATCACAAATGAGTGCAAATGTCATTAACCAAATGTAATTAAAAATCTATAAAAATAGAAACACAACATATCTTTAGATGTCCAGATGGCCAAAAAATGGTGCAGTAATTATTTGCAACACAGATGCTTCAGCCGAACTGCCCAAAATGGTGAACTTCAATCTATGGACCATGAGCCCAGTTTCAAAACAAGCAAATGTGATGACCAAAATGGTATAATAAAGCACATACTGACACTGGTAGGCCAATTCGACCGCTACATTATCAAATAACTAGGCAAAGGCTGATCTGAACAACAAGATATTTATAAAGGCTTCTAAGTGGCCACAAAGGTATTATTGTATATATAGCATATATAGTAGCAGTAAGAAAAAAACGACAATAGTAACAGACGGAGAGGGTGGAGAGAAGGGGCAGGTGGGGAAGGGTGGAAAGGGGAAGGGGCAATGACAAGGTGAGGTAATGGAGGGCAGGAGAAAAGGGTCAGTGTGCAGGGAGAAGAATTTCAGTTGGATATGTAGAAGGATTTTGAATTTATACATACATTACAATACAAAAGTCGTAGAACAAATAATCTATTTTGAGCATATTCAGAAACTAAACGCAACCTAGACTGAACAGTTCATACCAATTTTCTGTAACCATCTTTCACAAAAAGGGCTTAAAATCTGGCCTGTCATTCAGTCCTGTTGGATATATTGTAGTAAGCCTCTTTATCCACCTTGACTCCTTCTGGAGCAATATTTTTTACCTGATCTCCACCTCTGGGTAATGTGTGCAGATGATCCAATGGTCTAAATTTAGAACCATGAGGGTTAGAGCTATGTGCTCCAAGGGCATTGCCCATTTTACCATCCCATGTCACCTGGACATGTTCATGTATGTACTGCTTTAGTGGGTGTATGGTGCACACCACATACACTTCCCCACATGTACACCAGCCAGCATGTACAGTACTATGGAGCTAATGCTTCAGTCAATATATTGGTGTAGTTCAAATTCCTCCCCTGTTTTGGGGTATCTGAAGCAAGATAAAATACTCACACTGGCACAAATATTACAATGCCTGCAATGTGAAAATCCAGTTTCTGCTATATTGGGCCTTTTTCTGTCTCACTGTAGTGACTATGGCCACAAGATCACCGATAGTTTTCTCCCTACAAAATTATACTCTGACATATTTTCCTATGAGGGACCCCAGCTGTTCATCAGATGCCAAAATGTCCCATCTCCCATCAATGACATTTCTTATCTCCACAGTCTTGCAGTGGTAGTCAGTGACAAAGATCACTGCCGGGCTCACTTAAGAAAGGTCTCTGGGTTTAACTTGTAGTAAATCTCTCTCCATGACTGCAGCTTTTTGATGGACATTGACCACAACAGTGGCAAAATAACCTCTCTCCTGGAACCTGGTAGATAGCACACCTGCCTGCCTTTCAAATATCTCTGTACAGATGCAGTTTCTACATATTGTCATAAACTGGCTGGAGGGGATGCTGTCGACCGGTGACCTGGGGTGCGAGAAAACACAGCTTCTTAATGAGTTTATGTAACCAGGATCTTGTGAGGGGGGAAAAACATGTAAAATATTTGTTAACTTATGAATACTACAAGTTGTATCAACAAATAATGACCTAATTTTAATAAAACAAATGTGTATATATCTGCAGTATACCTATTATATCTATACAGTATCTATATCCCCACCTGGCTTTAAAATATTTGCCTTATTCCTTCATGAACAAAGCAAACCTTTCTAGCTTTAAAGCTTCCAATAAGTCCCTCTTCCATTCTTCCAAACCAGGAACTCTGTTTTCTAACCATGCGGAGCAAGACTTCAAGATTGTATTCTTGATCGAGACTCATATTAATTCTAATGAAAATGTACGTTCTTTATTTTATATTTTCATCTCATCAAAAATGTCCAATAAAGCAAGTTTCTGTTGTGCTGTGTCCCTTATAAGATGATCTCATTTAAGTAATCTTTATCTTGTTCCAAAATTACTGAACCTGTAGGCAATGCCAAAGCATCTGTGAAGTGCCACTTTGGGCAGAATCACATTTGAAACAATGTGATGATGTTTGCACACCTTGAAAAGATAATGATGAGTGTATTATAAATTATGTAAAGTTTTAAACCAAACCATTTTTAAATTTACTGTGTTAAAAGCCTTTATAGAGAATAACAAAGTCTCCCAATCCCACATTTTTGTATTTTTAGAGCTGCAGGTCTGGTTATACAAAGGAATCAAACACCTCAAACTCTGGGTGGTCCATTCTTTTAGAGACTGTGGAAAACATTTATGGGAACTAGGTGGACTTTTGAGTTGACTACTTCACTCTGATCCAAATGGTGCAGACCAGGTGAACCAATCAATCCACTAACTGCAGTTTGCACCTGAAACTGTTAGCTAAGCCACGGTGTGAGTCACAGCCTCATTTTGGAACTAGACTCTCAGCTCGATGACACGAGTCAGTGTAAAAGCTCACGGGCATGCTCATCATCTGGCTGCTAGTTTAGGCAGGGCTATGACTCACTTCTAGTTAGATTATCTAGAACATTCTTCAAAAAGCAAAAGAAAATCAGAACATCTTCAAATGTTTGACAATTGCAACCTTTACTAGTCTTGCAAAGAGCAGGGCTACTGAAGGAGGGATATTTAGGAGGAAAAAAGAAGAAAAAAGCAAAGTTCAGGCTAAGCAGTGTTGCAGCAGGCTGCTAGGAGCAGGGGCTTGCCCGAGAGAGTGGAGAGGAGAGAAACTGGACTCTGGAGGAGTGTGCTTGGGGCTGGGCAGGGGCTGATGGAGCATGAGGTGGCAGTCTGCTGGTGTCCACTTGTTTCTTAATCTCAGAAACACAACACACATTTATTTCTCATTGCTGAACTAGCATTTTAGTGGCATATACAAACAGATGACTGAAGCTCCTGGCAGAAGCCTGAGATGTGATTTTTTTGTGGAGTTATTTTTGTACTAATTTTACTGGGCAGAAAGTGTGTACCAGATGGCAGCAGGACACTGCCTGGTTACTGGTAGTTGGCACCTTGGTGGCATCCCATATAAATATTTAAAATAATTCATCATTTGCAGCTTCACATTTCTTTGTGTGGCAGTTTCAAATTCTTTACATCCACCCAAGTTACAGGCTTGCTTGCAGCCAGGGCCCCAGATAAGGGGAATACTGACCTATTTTACTCACCTTATTTTAGGAGATACTCTTCAGAAAAAAATTTTAATGAGTACCAATACTCCACCTGACGTGTAAATACTCCATACGCCAGTGAATAACGTTGGTGATTCAAAAGAAGCATTTATTTCAAGATTTACAGCACTCGTACCTGTCCCAGTTTTGTTTTACTCACTATGTTTTAAAACTGGTGAGTAAATTGCTCCTACCTGCCAATGTTACCTGAAGTAATGTTGGCACCTGATCAATTCTTACCTAGGAAAAAAATACATTGTTTTTAAAAATGTACTCCTCACTCTACTCTGTCCAAACATTTGTACGCATCTGAATTTGGTTTTACTCACATAACTTTCAAAATGAAGAGTACAGTACTCATCCCCAAAAAAATCTTATCTGGAGCCCTGCTTGCAGCAGTTACTGTTTCTTCCTCCTGAGTCCTGAAGCATGTGATCTGGTTAGTGGGAGGCAAGTGTATGTCAGCTGACAGCATGTGGTGCACAGATCCTGGCAGTTGGCACTTTGGTGGAAGCCCATAAAAAATGATAAAAAATAAATGTGTTTGTGTTTCTGGCTGTTCTCCAATTGAAACTCTTCATGTATCTCCACACTGCTGCAGTTCCTTCCTCCTGAGTCCTGAAGCAGCCAGTGCATTTTGTCCTGAGCTGTGCTATTGCATTGTTGCACTGCGATCTTGGCCATGAGCAGCAAGTGTTTGCCAGTTGTCAGTGTGCCAGTGCCTGGCCCGTGGCACCTTGGTGGCATCCTATAAAAGAAGGAAAACAAATTATCCATATTTTCCTCAAGTTTCTGAAGTTCCTTCCTCCTCCTCCTCCTCCTCCTCCCTCTCTTTTTCATGAGTCTAGAATCAGCCTGCGTTTGTTTTGTCCTCAGCTGTGCTATTGCACTGTGATCTGGGCAGTGGGCAGAAAGTGTGTGCCAGCTGGCAGCATGCCAGTGCCTGATCTTGGGTAGTCCTTGGTGGCATCCCATAAAATAAAAAAAAATGAAAATAAAACAAATTCCCACTATAAAATGGATAAGTGTTGTGTTGTGTTTTACACACCATTTTCATGGACACCATTGCCCTAAAATAACTTATTAGGTCTGTGTAGGCCTGCCAAAATTTCACAAAACATTATTCTGGGTAATACTGAGTTAAGACAATGGTGCAGCATGCCACATTGTGGGCTACTGGTTCCAAAATTTGTGTGTTCTTTGGAACAGTGCCACACATGGGAAAGGCTTCCCGTTATACCATGTGTTAAGTGTTGTACACACTGATTTCATGATAGAAACATAGAAACACAGAAACATAGAGGTTGACGGCAGATAAGGACCGCAAGGCCCATCCAGTCTGCCCATTTATTTTTCTACCTTATAAATGTGCCATCCGCCTTTGCTCTGTCAGTGGCCTATCTATTCATACTCATTTGTATTGCTCCCTTATGCCTATCCCATGCCTGTTTGAAGCCCTGCACTGTATTCATAGCCACCACTTCCTGAGGTAGGCCATTCCATGCATCCACCACTCTTTCTGTGAAAAAGAATTTCCTCACATTCCCCCTTAATCGGCCTCCCTCTAATCTCATGCTGTGTCCTCTTGTCCTGCTATTTTTCTTATATTTAAACACGTTAAACTATTTCACCGTGTTAATGCCCTTAAGGTGTTTGAATGTTTCGATCATATCACCTCTCTCCCTCCTTTGCTCAAGGGTATACATATTGAGCTCCGTTATTCTGTCCTCATATGTCTTCTGATGCAGTCCCTGCACCATTTTGGTTGCCCTTCTCTGGACTGCCTCAATTTTGTTAATGTCCTTGTGAAGGTGTGGCCTCCAGTACTGCATGTAGTACTCCAGATGGGGCCTAACCAGTGTATTGTAAAGAGGGATTATTACCTCCCTCTTATGACTTGTGATACCCCTACTAATGCACCCTAACATCCCCCTAGCCTTACCTGCTGCTTTAGAGGTCTGCTTGGATGTTTTCAGGTCATCGATGATGATGATGCCCAAGTCTCTTTCTTCCTTTGTGACTGCCAGCAATTTCCCTCCCAACCTATAGGTGGCTTCAGGGTTTCTCTTCCCTATGTGCATGATCTTGCACTTCTTTGCATTAAATCCCAGTTGCCACTCTTCTGACCATTTTGCTAGTATATCCAGATCTCTTCTCATTCTGCCCACCCCATCTGAATCATCTCTGTTGCAGATCTTGGTGTCATCTGCAAAAAGACAAACCTTACCCTCTATTTCATCTGCAATGTCACTAATGAAGATATTGAAGAGGACTGGCCCCAGGACTGATCCCTGAGGTACCCCCTTGTGACTTGCATCTCTTCTGACTGTATACCATTTACCACCACTCTCTGTTTTCTGCCCATCAACCAGTTTGCCACCCAGTTGACCAACTTCTGACCCACCCCAAGCATATCCAGCTTATTTATCAATCTTCTATGTGGAACAGTGTCGAAAGCTTTGCTGAATTCAAGGTAGGCGATATCAACTGCTTCCCCTTGGTCCAACACTCTGGTTACCCAGTCAAAGAAATCTATGAGATTAGTTTGACAGGACCTTCCTTTTGTAAACTCATGATCAACATTGCCCCCAAAAATGTATTTATTCAGCCTGAGTAGATCTGGCAAAAATTCACAAAAGATAATCTGAAGAAGACTGAGTTAAGACAACAGTGCAGCATCCCACATTGTGTGTGTCAGGCTGCCGGTGACTGGTTCCAAAGTAACTAACTGACACAGAATCCCTCCCCATCCACCTCCTCCTCCTCTCTATGTAGCTCAGCTGGAAGTATAAGAGATTCATCATCCATAAACTATGGCAAAAAGGTTTTGGAAAAAGGCGTAAGTTAATTTTTTAAAAAGTGAGCATCTCCGCATTTTGGATTGAAAGGTATGTTCTCCTGTTTGTGTGATAATATTGTCTGTAGCACTGAAAATTCTGAGTATGTACTTGCATGTGGGCAACTGAGGTATTCAAAAGCTATCTGTGTCAAAGAGGCCCAAATGGTCTTTTTTGTTACCAGTACAATAGCGTCTTGTCTCCTTCTGCTACAGAGACATTTTCGTCCAGATAGTCCTGCACCATTTTGTTTGCTGGCATCTTAGGTACCACTGTGTCAGAAAGTGACTTGCCATGCTTTTTCATCAAGCCATAGTTAGACAGTTGTTCCAAGAATGGTTTGTCATTAATGGCTATCTTTCTAGGGGGTGCAGCAGCAGCAGCAGTAGCAGGTTGATTTGGAGACAAAAATGAGTGACTCCTGTGACGTTCAGTAGTAGCAGTGGAAACACTTTGGAATCCTCCTTCTTCCCTCTCCTTCCCCTGGCCTGTCAGGGTAAGTGCAAGGAATGATAATGAGTGTTGTTCTTCTGCTCTGTTTGTGTTCCTGATCTTGTTTTGTGGCATACGTACAGAGAACAAATGGATAAGGAAGGCTTTATGAGACTGCTTATCCTTACAGCATTCTTGTGCATCAAAGAATGTCTCAAATCTGTCTTTGAACTGAGGGTCCAAGAGAGCAGCTACTATGTAGTGGTCATCCATACACATTTGGAAATGTGTATGTCATTCCAGAAATGTGATCTTATAGAGCAGTGATATCCTCTTTGTCCTCATATTGATTTTAATGCGAAGAAGTCACAAGTTAATGAGGGCAGTGATGGGGAGTACCTGGTTTAGAACAGCTGCATCAGCACTTACCACCCTTGGGTCCTCATCAAAGAGCTTCAGCACTGTGCAAAGGGTCTCCATCAGGCACCATTGATTTGGGCTGATGTTTACCTCTCCCTTGCCAAGACCATGCTCAGCAACATACTGGTGGATAGTCTTCTGTTGTTCTAGCAGCTGTTCCATCATGTAAAAGGTGGAATCCCATCTTGTTGCCACATGTTGTTTAAGGTGGTGGAGGGGAAAGTGATTCCACTGCTGAATGCTTCATAGCAACTTCCATGCCTTTGCAGAATGGTCAAATTGACTGGAAACTTCTTTGGCCAGACCTACGCATGTCTGCACAGTGGTGCCTTCCTCATCCAGGAATCCATGAACTGCCCGATTTATACAGTGAACAAAACATGGAACATGTGTATAATCCCCATCATCAATTGCCTTTACAATGTTCTTTGCATTATTTGATACTATGACACATGGTGTTACTGAGTGCGGTGTCAGCCACTCATCAAACTTCTGTTAAAGGAAGTGTAACAAGTTTTCTGTGTGATGGTTATAGTCAAAGCCAGCAATACATAAAGCTGTCTGCTTGCAGAGGTTAGAGGACACAGAGACTTGCGGCTACTGCTACTGCTGCTACTGGCACTTATCCCTGAGGAGGAGGAGAAGGAAGAGAACAAAGAGGGGAAACTACTGTAACCCAATGGGCAGTCACTGGCATGTAATCAGTAGTCTGACCACTGGTCTGCATGCCACTTAGAATTTTGGTTGAACCTTCCCTTATAGAAATATAAGTGTGCTGTGTACATACACAATGCATGCCACATGCTTAATGTTCATTAAAAAACACATCAGTTTCTATTTCTTGTACTACTGCTAGCAATTAGTCATTAAAATGCATTTTTATTTGAATTCCCATACAAATTGGATAAACTCATTAATTCTGATCCTTTTGCAAATTGTTTATTGGCTTTTGATTGTTGCCATTAAATCACCATTAATCTGTAAAGTGTTGTTTGCTTATTACATTAAATGCCAAGGATATAGCCAGTCAACATCCCCAATTCCAAATGTACGAAGAGGGGCCTCTGTGTTGTGAAGCCTATCTTTTTTGTTTTGGACCATGCAAATCCCTTATGCATATTTAGTGCTACAAATGTGTTTCTCCATGACTGTTTTATCTCACTTACTTTCCCTTTGTCATTCTGTATTGAACTTATACACTATGGCCGTGCTCAGCACTCTTTGTGCTGAGTAGGGTCTTGGAAGCATGCACCATGCCTCACATTTTGTCACTGAAATGAGGGACATGGACACTCAAAACAAGGGACAATGAGGACACTAATCCACATGGTGATCAGGACATATCCTGAAAGATGGAGATACAGTACCTCAGAACACAATGAGAGCCATTGTATCTGCACCTGAGAAAGAATTTCTACCATTAAGCAGGGGTGCCATTTAGGTAGGGCAGATGGGTGCAGTTGCCCCCAACCCCCATTTGTGCCTAGGTTGTTCTTATGGGGTGGCAGTAATGGCTTTAAATTTGGATTTAATCTTTTGCACAATAAGTGCCCACCTGGCCTCTGTGTGTGTTCATGCTGCATGTACTCTCCAGACTTGACTGTGTCTGTACTGTTTTGTCCACTCTCTCCATCTATTAGCGGTGGTACAATCACATGTAATGTGGATGAGCTCTGCCATGAAAGAGCATGTGAGCCTTGCAAGTATGACACTGCCTTTCCAACTACAGAGTAGACAGGCTGAACACTACAGCTTGAAGGAGTCAGTGAGCACTGAACTCTCAACAACAGTGTTGTGGCAGCTTATTTTCATTGTTCTACTCTTAGTAAGCCTCCATCTCCCCTGGTGGCTGAAGGAGCAGAGGGTGAGCTAGAAACTAACTCAAGAGTAGGCTACCTACTTATTCTACTAGGCTCACATTACAAAAATAAAAACAGCGCAGACCCCCACGGTAGCAATCTAGGTTTAGCAGCAGAGGTGACAATGGTGTGGGTGGCCTTCATAGGCCATGATCAATGTAGTGTGGCAGCAGCCACAGCAGCAACCAAGCAAGAAGGAAGCAACCCAGGTTGGGTGGATATGAATGGTGAGGTGACTTGGCCGTGGACTATGTTGGGGACCTGTGATGGTTGGTTCTAGTATCCTGCTTCTGGTGAAGGAGAGAGAGGGAGAAGACTAAAAACTGAGCTGGTGGCACACTATACCAGGCTGCAGGTTCTGGCCATAAGGAAGGAGGAAGGAATGAAATATTGATGTGTTTTTCATGTTTCTTCATATTTGGGTGGCTTCATGACCTATAGGGATGGGTATTGAATGGAATGGAATGGCATTAGGGAGAAAAATCGGGACAAAGTTATTTTTTGGGGTTGGGCGAACTTCAACCAGGAAAAACAATGGTCAGTAACTGGGATGGTTTAAGCCCAAATCTGATACACTGCTCCGGGGTATATACGAATAAACCCTTTATATTTGAATTTGTCCTGATTTGCATATCACGTTTCAGTCAAACCAAATAAGCTGTACCTTTTAGAGATGTTACAGACATTCTAGAACTGTCCCTTGCATTCACAGACAGTTTAGCGGTATGGTATGCACAAACTATTGGAGCCCCACTATAGTCAGGCTTATGTCCCCCCCGCCCCGTGAAGCTGACCTCCATATCCCCAAGCTCAGGCACATCATA
Source organism: Neoceratodus forsteri (assembly GCA_016271365.2). NCBI lineage: Eukaryota > Metazoa > Chordata > Ceratodontiformes > Ceratodontidae > Neoceratodus > Neoceratodus forsteri. The sequence goes on along the minus strand of CM057459.1, from coordinate 184,184,380 downwards.
ACAAAGTACAAAGGAGACTGTAGGGGTGTGCACCATTGAAATGAATGGGGGCCTTTTTTAATTACTATTTTATACATTATTGATGGAGAGTTGGAGATTAATGAAAGCCACCGCTCGACTAACAAGGGCCTTGTTAGTTGAACAGTGGCCTTCATTATTCTCCAGTTCACTGTCATAACATATAAAATAGTAATAGAAAATAACTCCATTCATTTCAAGGATGTACGCCCCAGCACTCTGACCCATGGACATCATCTCTTAAAGACTTCTGCCTCTAGCTCCCTAGTACTCAAGTAAGAGACTTTTTTTTAATAATATCTATACTTGGTGGGTTGTCTGTAGCAGCATGGCCATACCTGCTACAGTGTGTGTGCATGTGGGGGGGACTGGTGATGTGGGTGTGTGTATGTGTCAAGTTATTGCTACGTTTGTGGTTGCACCTTAAAGTCTGTTTGCATGGAAGCATTCAAAACTATGGAGAACAAATAGTAGGAGTACAGGCCAAACAGATGTAATTAAGTGGTTTTGTGAGTACGTTTGTGTATTGGGGGTGGGTAAAACATGTGTTTCCATTGGTATGTGTGCTACAGTTCAACTGTGAAAATTAGATGAGGGAGAGAAGAAAACTGAAAAGCATACATTGGTTACAAGCATGCCACATGCATGCAGATGTATTCAGATACAGTATGTACTGAAGTACAAGTGAACCATATGTGTGCAGACAGTATGGCTTAGTGGTTAAAGGCACTGACTGCAAACCAGGAGACTTTGAGGCAGGAAGACCTAGGTTTGAATCTCATCAACTCCCACTTGTGTATAGTGTGATCCTGAGCAAATCACAACTTTTACATGTGCAGTTATCAGTGACCACTTGCTTTTCTGCATGCATGCCACATGCATACAGTCTTTCCCAATTTAACATAAACATCTTGGTTTCCACACTTGCTTGCTGCATGCATGCCATATGCATGCAATCGGTTCCAATTTAACATTTAAATCACACTTGTGGCACACATATCACTTGGGTAGTTTTATGAGTGCAGCATGAAAACATTTCATATAATAATTTCTGTAAGGGTTATAGATAAATAATGCAGAAACAAATCTGGGACTCAGACTGAGCTGTCATTCAATCAGCGCATACTGTATACAGTACATGCTCATTGAAAGCTCAGTCTGTGGCCAGCCATGGAGGTGAGAGGAGGGCTGTGCGGGTTGCTGGCTGGGGATCTGGTTTGGTGGGGGAGCAGGATGGGGGATCAATTTCTGACAGGGTAGGGGGGTCCACTAGATCACCAGGGAACTGGGGATCTTTCTGTTACAAGGGATCAGGATGTTGGGGGTGGGACCACTGGATACCAACGGTAATGTTTTATACATATTGGATGGGTCATCAGGCAGGGGAGGGACTGCTAGCCACCATGGAGATTCCTTACTTTATGACAGGCTGGTGATCAGAGGACACGGGGAGGGTGGGACAATAACACCAGCAGTGTATCTCTCTCCTTGGCACTGTACTTCTTAGGCAGACGATTGGTGAGAGATGAATCATGGGACAAAATGTTATTTTTTTAACCTACAGGATAGTGATTGGTGATTGGTGAATGGGGAGGGGAAGGGGACCACTAGACTACCAGGGAATGATATTTTTATTATATGGGGACGGCGATCAAAAGCCAGGGAGGGACCACTAGACTACCAAGGAATGGTATTTTTATTATATGGGGACGGCGATCAAAAGCCAGGGAGGGACCACTAGACTACCAGGGAATGATATTTTTATTATATGGGGACGGCGATCAAAAGCCAGGGAGGGACCACTAGACTACCAGGGAATGATATTTTTATTATATGGGGACGGCGATCAAAAGCCAGGGAGGGACCACTAGACTACCAGGGAATGGTATTTTTATTATATGGGGATGGCGATCAAAAGCCAGGGAGGGACCACTAGACTACCAGGGAATGGTATTTTTATTATATGGGGACGGCGATCAAAAGTCAGGGAGGGACCACTAGACTACCAGGGAATGGTATTTTTCTTATACAGAGACAGTAATCACATGCCAGAAAGGGGAGGGACCACTAGACTACCAGGGAACTGTATTTTTATTATACAGGGATGCCAATCAGAAGCAAGAGAGGGGGAGGGGCCACCGCACAACAAGGGTCACAGTGTTGTGGGTATGGAGGCCACTGTAATACCTCTGGCAGCCACTAGGGTTGTGCGTAATACTGCCAGATCTCAGTTGGCAGTATTTTCTCCATGCAAGGGACCTCCGCAAAAGGCTCTTGCATGGAGAAAATGGTTTGTGAATGGCACAGTGCTATTATCCAGATCCCCTCCCCCTAATTTGAATTGTGGCCCCCTGAACCCTTTGCCCCGGTGCAAGCCCATTCTGATGGTGTAAACTGGGCCTTTCTGAATAACACTATGACACAAAATCCAATGTGCACCGTGGAAATGGGGTTTGTGCCAGGGCAAAGCTTTGTGAATCTAGCCCCAGAACATGTTTGTAATCTGAACATGCAACCTGAACAATGAATAATATGACAGAATCTGTTGTAGAAGTATGAGGCCACTGAAAATGGCTTAAAATTAAAAAATAAAACACTGGGCAGCTTGTTAAGAACTATGAAAACTGGATTATCTGGCCTAAAAGCAGAGACTCCACAACCCCAAGGCTGTGTTTCCATCTCAGGGTTGAGATGACATACTAGGGACCTTGACAGCAAAGCGCAAGAGTTTTCTGATGTCATCGCATCTCCGAGATGGATATGCTGTACTAGCCAAGTTGGGTATGCTGCCCATATATCACTTTTTTACAGGATATGGTTTGCCACATTTGTATTTACTTATAAAAACAATAGCAGTATCAAGTGGTCACTTCTCTTTGTACAGGGCTCTGATGTCCTGCCTGAAACCACACTGACTCACACGCTGTTCTGCAACCATTACAGTGTGTTCTACATGTGTCCCTCAGTGATGTACTAATTGAGGTACAGAAACAAGTTGTTTCCTAGTAGTGACAACACTACTAGAGTACAGCAGCATTTGTGAGTGTATGAAAATACATACCCAACCCATACTAACCATGTACTTAAACAGTTAGGCATAACAAGAGGTGGGTCTAAGGAAATTATCCACACATCACATGGTTGTCACTAGGTGCAGCCAAGTGATTTAACCACAGAAGAAGAGCATAATCCCCCAATTATTCACATCCTGGAATGCCTTATTACAATTATACAATGGATCCATATATAAAATAAATAAATACATTGTGTAATTATATTTTATTTTGCGTTTTATAAATGCCCTTCCTCAGCTATGAGTTATTACAGGATTTACAGTACCTAAAGGTAAGATCCTTAGCTTACCAATCAGGTTACAGAATGTGTTATGTTCACTGTGTAATAATGTGTATCCAACTGCCATTTGGTATAGTCACCTGGCAGACAGCAGGTGGCAGTGCAGCTATAGGCACTTAAGCAAGAGTGGGAAGGCTGCATGTATAGTGCATCAAGGCCCTCGGCATAGACACAGGCTGCTGCATTGCTGTGGGCAGGACTTTGGGAAAAAAGTAAAATGTTGTGAGGTAACTGATAAGTGATGCCACTGTATTTAATCTCCTCATTGGGTACCAAGTGTCTACCTTCGCTCCTCCACACACACACCACCACCACCACCAGATTCAAGGATCATCCTGATAAGGAGTTACCTTTGTGAGGTACCCAAGCTTACCCACACTTCAGACTGAAATGTGAAACCAAAAATTCCTTTTTAAATTGGACTAAGAAGAGAGAAGTAGGAAAAGTAGAAAAATAGCTTTAAATGATTTACAGGCTCCAGTCGGCAGTAGTTTTGGATTCGGTGGACTTTGTTACTTGATACGGACAATCACCAACAGCACCCTTGTAAAATACAAGAATTTATAGTAGATCTAATTGTAACAAAGTAAGCAAGCCTGTGCAGAGCATACTAGATCCTTAATTATTTAAATGGTTTGGAGACGGTATGGCCTTCTTCATTTAACATGACTCCTAACTGAGAGCCTGATTGTAGTTCCTTATGAACCTCATTATAAGTTTGAGACACTGAGGGAGTTTTCGTGTGGATGATAACATGCTACGCTACATTGTGCTACTAGTGATGCTCAGTTAGTATCCTAAGTGATTCAAACAACCCCCCCCCCCCATGGATAGCCTTGCTACTCGCCTTCTGGATCCAACCTGCCCTCCATCCAATCAAGCAAGTATTTCTGATTCCCAGTTGGGATTTTAGGGATCTGAGGTCAGAAGGGTCAGGTGTCTGGATGCAGGAGTTCAGTTTTTGTATCTATGCCTTGATAGCTGTAATCCATTGGGATCGAACCATTGGATTCCACAGATTGGATCAGACACTATGGTTCCAATCAGATCTATTCATGGGATCTGTGAAGATCACATTGATGGTTGGATGTCATCTTTATCTGATGACAAATGACATTGAGCTATAACAGTGGTTTCTGCCAGTATTCAACCTCAGTGGATAATGTCTGTGCACCACTACATGGTGCACTACAGAGTTTACATGTAACTGTTATGTGACCCACAGCTCTACCATGTATTCCATAAATGCTTTAAAATTCTCACTTGTGTTTGTTCATATAGATGCAGGTTTGTAAGCAAACTAACATTCAGTGTGTTTTTAAAGTATAAATAGTGAACGCAGTTGCCAATCTGTAAACAGTTGACAAACAATCGGCCTGCTGGTGCAAGCGGGTAGCACTACTGCTCACAGTGCAAACAACCTGGGATTGGGAATGAATCCAGAACATCAGAGAGACAGCTTGGGGAGAAGGAGGATGAGGGTCCAATGAACTGCTCTCCTCCTCCAGGGTGGGTGGAATGAGGCGGTCAGCAACAGTCTGACTCCTAGCAGTGGCTAGGAAGCAGTGCACCTGACATCCCATGCACACATGGGTCTGGGACTCAGTAGGCATTGGCATGTTCACACATGGAAGCATGTGTGACATACCTTGGATGCCAGTGAATCTCCAAGTCCTGGGGGGTTCAGCAACCAAGGAAAACACCCTCAAGTCAGTGCAGCATGAAGTTCACAGGCACCACTCCACCACTCATGTTGAGGAGATACCGACATAAGTCTCAGTCAGGACCCAAGGTTGATCTCAGGCCTTCTGTCTCCTAAGAAACTCTGCAATTGGGCATAAGTCACAGACCTTCTGCCTGGGCAGCCTGGGGGATTTCAAGGGCTCGTGTGGGGTATGGGATCTGGGCACTGATATGGGGTTGTTACCCACCTGACCTGAGACCTATAAACAGAGTTTAAATAAAATGAAAACAGTTGGCAAACACCTGTTTATATGTCATTGATATTCACTGACAACATCGGTTAGTGTATTAATGTAACAAAGTGTTTTATTGTAATGAAATGAACATTAAATGTGATTCCACTTAAAAAGATATATGAATGCAAACATGAAACAAGCATTTCTTAATGCCAAATGTTTGTCACTTGCATTGCTGTTGTACCAGGTCCTGCTTTAGACCAGATGAGATGTAATATGTAATTTGCAATGGGGTCCTGATTTCACACAGTTTTATACTGCATTTACCGGACAGTAGAAATAAGATGCAATGTCTCATTTTTAGTGTGGTACTGCTTTTGTAATGTAATTTTCTAGGACAGATCATTTTAGGTGCAACATCTCCTTTTCAGTGTGGTTCTACTGCAGGGTCCTGTTTTTACACAGTTTTACAATATGTTTACCCAGGATAACCAAGCTGAGATGCAGTATCTCATTTTCAATGGGGTCCTGCTTTGTCACATTTTCATACTGTGTTTACCCAGGATAGCACAGCTCAGATAATGTCTTGTTTTCAGTGTGATCTTGCTTTTCCAAATTTTTACACTGTATTTCCCTAAATAGTATCACTGAGATGCAATATCTCATGTTCAATGGGGCCTTGCTTTTAAACTTTTTTTTAATGTATTTATCCAGGATAACCCAGCTGAAAGGCAAGTGACATTTTCAGTGGGGTATACTGTAGCTATTACAATCCATTTTTTCACAGGACAGAGCACCACAGATGCACAGTTTGGGGGGGCTGTGCTGCACTGGGGTCCTGCTTTTATACATTTTTACTGAATATGTACCCAGGATAGAGCAGATGAGATGCAATATCTCATTTTCAGTGATGTCCTGCAGTTACACATTTTAGAGTGTATATACCCAGGATAGGCAACTGAGAGGCAGTATCTAATTTTCAGTGGGATCCCACATTTTGACCCTAGATTTTCAATATACTCCTTTTCTGACCTGATGTTATGGTCAAGACAGGTGGATTTTTTTTAAATCCCATCTAAAAGTTAATTTCAGAGTGTGACTGCAAAAACATGTTTTGGAGGGGATTTGAAAATGAAACCAATCATGTTCATGGGTTTGGGTAACACAAGGAAGATGCTGAACATTGCAAAATTTGCAAAACTAAACTTAAGAGTAAATGTTGGAACTATTCAATGTTTCTTCATAGCTTAGTTGTTTTTTCACATTTTGACTCCAGATTTTTCATATAAACTTTCTATGACCCCTCCTTCTGAACATGACGGGTGTCATTTATAAAATACTGGCCGAAACATCATTTCACGTCACACATGTGAAAACACATTTTGACCAGGATTTGAAAAACAGCAGCTGTCACATTAATCAGGTGGTGTGAAAAAGTGGCTATGTTAAACATGTGGGGTCAGAATTTTGAAAACTACCAAACGCATGAGCGAGCATTGAAAAAGTTCAATGTACCTTCATAACTTTTTTTTTTTATATATATTTTGACCCAGATTTTCAACGTAGTCTTCTGACTCCACTTCATGAACTCGGTAGGTACAAATTTTCAAGTCCCGGCCAAATGGTGATTCTACAGAGTGACTGTGAAATTACCTTTCAGGCAGAATCTGAAATATTTCACCTACCTTATTAGTTACCTTATTAGTGAGGCGGGGTCCCAAAAATGCCATAGTGAAAGTTTGAGGGAAAAATATTAAAAAATTATCAAGTTATGAATATGAGTTCGAAACACACTTCCCTGATTTCCCCAGTTCCTGGTCCAGCATTGAAGATTGAAGACATGTCTACAGTCCTGAGAGTATTATTGCATTGGACGCCCAGTAGGTAAATATGGGGTAGGAGGGACCAGTGTGGTGGGTGCTAGTGGGGGGGGTCAGGCTGGGTGCATAATGGCGGTGAGGGGCAGCAGTGGCAACAGACATTGACGGACCATATTCTTTTTTACAGGCTTTAAAAAAATAAACATGCCCCACTCTGGTTTGATGTAGTATTTCTTGAAATGTGTTTACTAAAAATGGATGTGTTGGAAATACTCTGACAATGTAACAAGTTTTTTTTTGTGAAGCAGGGACAGGGATTCCTTTGGGAAGGGGTGGGATAATTGACAGATGGCATGTTTGTTTTTTGTGAAGCAGGAACGGGGATTTCTTTGGGGGGGTGATTGGCAGTCAGTGGGTTTGTTTTTTGTGACGCAGTGACAAAGATTCTTTTGGGGGGGTGGGATGATTGGCAGTGGGTGGGTTTGTTTGTTTTGTAAAGTGGAGATGGGGATTCCCTTGGGGTGGGATGACTGACAGCAGGTGGGTTTGTCTGTTTTGTGAAGTAGGGACAGGGCCTCCTTCAGTAGGGAAGATGATTGGCAGTGGGCAGGTTTCTTTTTTGTGAAGCAGGGATGGGGTATCCTTTGGGAGGAGAAGGGATGATTGACAGTGGGTGGGATTCTCTGTTCTAAATGAGGCACTCCATTTAAAACCTCAGTCTGCTGCATTGCAGTGGGGAGAACAAGGCACAGGCTGATCATGATGCTGATCAGCTGTGCTTGCTGGGTGGCATGATGCAGATCAAAGGAAAGAGCTGCCTCGTGATTCAGGCAGCCGTTTTCTATGAACTTCAAAAATGTTCCATTCAGCAAGCCCAGAGTAGTGTCATGATCAGCTAACACTGTCAAGCTCATTGCAAACTACTCTGCATTGGACTGACGGTGCCACACCTTTCAAATCCACTCTCATAGCAACAGGCTTGCTTTGCGTAACTGCAAACATAAACTCTGGTCAGAGCCAACAGGGCTACAAAACAATATTGCTGATGGTGGTTGCATCCCAGCTGTCATATCCTTTGTAAACATTCACCTCTCTGTCCCAGAAGATTCGGTGGGGTGAATCTTCTGGTAGCAGTCACTTTAAGATGGGCTGCTGCATGCTTTTTCAAATAAATGGGTTGGAATATTTTTACTCCGGCCTAGCCTGTCTAGTTATGGTTGTTTTAATGTTTGTATTTGCTGTTCTATTTATTCCTGTACAGCGCCTTGATTTCGAAAGGCGCTTTATAAATAAACATGACTTGACTTGACTTGTACCTGCAGCATGCATGTGATTTTTTTTTTTTTTTTTACAATTTATTGACAAATGATATAACAGCTAGGATGCAATCACAATCAACACCATCATTTTGCAGCCATTTTGGCTCTGACCAGAATTTGCTTTAATTGCAGCATGGGCAGAGCTCCGCAGATGTTAGGTCATCAATCACTATATCATACTAGCACTGTGGAAGCACATGACCGGAGCACTATGCAGTGTGCTACCACAGTGCTGTGGCATACTTTTCAGTGGTTGTCTTTATGCGGTGCTTCCCCTCCACCAGCCTCATAAACACACCCACTTTGCAGTGCACTTCTTTTTCTACCTCAATTGTGGAAGTGACGGTGCCTCTTATGAGAATGTTAACAAGCACACACTCACTGCTGACATAGCAATTCAGGAAATATCTGTAGCTGCAGCAAACAACGGCAGCATTCTCAGAGGAGTCTTAAGTATTTGGGAAAGCGTGCTTCTCTGCAACAGACACATGATTCTTGTTTAACGTGATGTAGAGAATGGGAATCTAGCTCTGCAATTGGAAAAACCTCTGAAGCCCACCATATTAATTAATTCCAGTTGGTAGAGGTGGGCATATGGGTGGGGGGCCTAAGGAGCTGAAGCCCCATATCTGAAAATGCAGCGAGTGAGATTAGTCAGTTTGCATGCAGCACCGGCACAGGTTTACTAAATGTTATTTTTACAACAGCAGACTGTGCACCGGTTGCTGCCGCTTTCCTGACTCTACTGTTATATATTACTATGTCACATAAAGTAATACAATTATTTTGAGTAAGATAACATTTTTGTTTAACAGGGGTAGTAAAACAAAATATAATAAAAATAATCATGTGGCCTACAGCGTGTACTCATTCTCAATTACTTAATACAAGATCTTTTCCATTGCCCTCTTTTAATGTGCGGTGGCACGGTAAGGAGACTAACTAGGCACCATTCTAGATAAATGAACATTTAAGTGAAACATTAACAGCATAGTGGTGGTTTACTGGGAGCCCAACCGAGGGGTGGGGCGAGACATAGACATCCTCCAGCAACAGACTGAAAATTTATAAAAGTTATATGAACTGTAGGTTGCATTATGTAGATGTAAAGAAAAATAAACTGTCTATAACACAGTAAGCATTGAGTATGCCACTAAGCAACAGCAATGGCAGTAGGCGATTGAGCATTTGTGGTGACAGGGGTAATCCAGAGCAGAGTGCACTCTGCCTTTATCCAATTTTCCATGTCACACTCCATGTTCAGTGCCACTGGTGGGAGCAGGACATGGCAAGCTTGTACTTTTTTAGCCCAACCATCCTAGTCTCACATACAGTTTATGAGGCAGATTAACCAAGAAGACTGTATGGCACAATCTGGCTGCAGTGAATAACATAGTCCATATTACAGCTGTTCATAGGATTATTGTATGACCTTAGCATTTAAATATAATCTATGGAGCTAGTTTGGTTCCAGTATAATGTGGATGCAGACTTGATAATGTGAGGAAGCATTCATTCTGCTGATTCTGGTGCCCAGTTATTCAAGGAGCTTTTCATTCTTGTCCCCCCCCCCCGCATTGTAAGATTTTCTAATACAGTTGCTATTATCTAGACAGATTTCTTTTTACAGAGGGCAGCTCATACATAGAGGGCTGTAGGACACACCATGTTGCTTGAAAAAATGAGAGCCCTCTGCTGTCATCGCTTTCTGATCCTCCAGCATTCATACAAACAAGCCAGCAGCAGAAGAATGCCATTTGGTCTATCAAGTCTGCTCGTATTGCAGGGTCCACAGCTTGAGCTAGTGTCCCTGCCCTCCTTCCTCACTCCTCCCATCCTCCCTACCCATGATTCTTATATTTCCCCTATGCCTATCCCAGCCTCTCTTAAAGCTGCTCACTGTCTTTAATGAGATGACCTCTTCCAGCAGCGCATTCCAAGTGTCCACCACCCTTTCTGGGAAGAAGTGCTTCCTGACATCCCTCCTAAACATCCCACCCTCCAGCTTAAGATTGTGCCCCCTCATGATATGGTTGCCACTCAGCTTAAAGAGACTTTCCTTATCAACATTATTTATCCCTTTCAAGTACTTGAATGTCCCAATCATGTCCCCTGTCTCCTGTCTTCCAGGGAGTACATGTTCAGTGCCCTCAACCTCTCTTCATATGCCTTGCCCTGCTGACTGGCTATCATCTTTGTAGCCCTCCTCTGTACCTTCTCCAGCAGGTTAATGTCCTTTTTGAGGTGTGGACACCAGTACTGAACTCCATACTCTAGATGCGGCCTTACCAGTGACCTGTACAAGGGCAGTATAACCTCCTGTCTCCTACTACTGATCCCCCTAGCTATGTATCCCACTATCTTGTTTGCCTTTGCTGCTGCTTTCTTGCACTGCGTGGACTGCTTTAGGTCACTAGTGATCATCAATCCCAGGTCCTTCTCCTCCTCCTCCTCCTCTGATGCAGCTACTCGGACTCCACCCAGTTAATACTCTGTCCTGGGATTCTTGGCTCCAAGATCCATAACTTTGCATTTCTTGGCATTAAAGCCAAGCTGCCAGATCCTGGACCACCTCTCCAGCTCTTCCATATCTTCCTGTAGGTCCCGTATCCTTTCAGCTGTATCCACTCTCCCACAGAGCTTGGTGTCATCTGCGAATAGGCACATTTTGTCTTTAATGTCATCCCAATGTCATTGATGAAGACATTGAACAACACTGTCCCCAGCACGGAGCCCTGTGGGACCCCACTGTTTACATCTCTGGTGCCAGATAACTCTCCCCTCACCACCACCATCTGGGTTCTGTCCCTCAGCCCGTTTTCCACCCATCTGGCCATCTTCTCCCCAACTCTAAGATCCACCAACTTCCTAGTCAACCTTTTGTGAGGCACAGAGTCAAAGACCTTGCTGAAATCAAGATGGAGGATGTCTACTGCTTGGCCCATGTCTACTGTCTTAGTGACACAGTCAAAGAAGTCAATCAGATTTGTTTGACATGATCTCCCCCCATGAACCCATGCTGCCCTCATCCTGGAGACCATGCTCCTCTAGATATGCCACCAACCTTTCCTTTAGTATGGTCTCCTTGAACTTTTCCACAATGGAGGTCAGACTGACTGGTCTGTAATTCCCTGGATCATCCTTGGGACCACTTTTGTGAAGGGGCACTACATATGCTGTTCTCCAGTCCTGTGGTACCATGCCTGACTCTAGTGAACAATTAAATAGGTCATTCGCATTATCTTTTTTAAAATGATGTCCCTCTGGAAAGGCTTCAGACATTTTTATCACCAGTGCCAAGTCCCCGACAGGATTCAGAGTTGTGAAAGTCATTAGTAGGGTGATGGCTCACACCTATTTAGGTTATGGGGATTGGGGCTGGAGCAGTCCACTGGACCACCAGGGATATTGTATTATTTATTATGGGAGATCAGGGCTTGTGGGGGGGGGGGCACTACACTACTGGGGAAAAGGACTAGCAGGGAACAGTGTGTGTGTGTGTGTGTGCGTGTTTATTGTACCATGGATCAAGGATCAGGGAGGGGGCCACTACACTACCAGGTAAAAGTGTTTGTTTTTTAAACATGGATCAGGGATTGAAAAGGGCACTACACTTCCGTGGGAAAACATGCTTGTTTTTTTATATCAACATGGATCAGAACATGGATCAGGGAATTGGGGAGGGGGTTCACTAGACTACCAGTTTTTGGTTTTTATTAAAATATGGATCAGTGACGGGGAGTGGGTGAGCACTACACTACTAGGGGAAAACATGTTTTTTTGTTGCAGCATGGATTGGGGAAGGGGGAAAGGATTAGACTACCAGGGAATATATATAATTCAGGGGACGGAAATTAAAGGGTAGGGGTTGCAACTGGACACCAGGGAAATATGATAGAACTGCCATAGACCTGTACTGTTTGAAGTTTTTACAGTTTGAACAGTAAAGTTCGACCTGTAAAGAACTTTGAACAGTTATTTTTAGATCGTTTGATCCTTACTAAGTGAATGAAGGGCAATATGATTCTTGCCCCAACTAAAATAAACCTATGAAAAAAAGACCCACAAAAACAATATTTAGACAGCACATGAGATGCAGGAAGCAATATGGGGAGTGATACAGAGGTCAGGGAAATTAATAAAAGAAATCAATAAATTAGGCTGTATTAGCCTCCCCACATATAAAGCCCCCCCTCACCATTACTCCTTTGTCTTCTCACACTACCATATTTGAAGCCTTATGCTAAACACCACTGGATCAATCATCTGTGATAGTTTCCTATTTCTGGTTGCCCCTCTTAATTATTCCTGATACTTCTTTACCTCCTTAAGTTTAGGTGAGGGGACTATTGTCTTGCAAGTATTATATGCCATGCTAAAAAAATCTATTCCTACTCTAATGCTATTCCCTTCATCATGATGCCCCCTTCACTACCCCGGAGAGAGTCTCTTTTCAGTCCCAAGGGCCTGGCTTAAGTCATCTGCTGATGACTGCTGATCATACCTTTGAAGAGGATGTCCCTCTTTTATTGAATGCCTTGCCTAGGGGACAGATTTAAAAACCTATTTGTTTAGTCAGGCATTCCGAGATTAGAATACCATTGTGTTCCCCCATGATTCAGCTACTACTCTATTGAATAGAATATGATTTTTCCTTATTTTAAATTGCTTCTTTATGATTTATTCCTTATTTATCAATTTTTTGTATTGTTTTAATTGTTTGTCATTTCTCTGTGGTGTCCTGAGCCTTTGGGAAAGAGCATCTTATGAATAAAGTTACTACTACTAAAGTTGCTACAGCATTTTGTTACTGATGAATATGTTGGTTCCAATACCATGGAGCATATAGATGTCTATTTTTACACACACTCCAGATTTGCTTTTTAAAGGCAGTCTGTATATTGATATGGATATAACGATTTTTCAGATATCTGCTGAGCCCAAGATCAGGAGATTTTTCCACAGAAAACCTAGGGCAAAACTAAAATAAACCTATGAAAAACAAAAATAATCCAAAAGCAAGACAGAACTACTTTATTTACAAGCACATTTAAAACATGGTCTGGGACTGGCACAATCGGGATGCAAAACTGGAGAATCGGGTTCCATATAATATGAGTTGGCTGATTAGTACTGTCCACACACTGAGGCAGAAAAGTGGCAGGGCACCTGTAAAGAAGCATGGTTTTAGTCAGCTTCTGTGGGTCTGAGTACAAAGTGTCATGCAGGCACACACATGCAAACCAAGCAGGCAGCTGTGCATTCGCCTTTAGTGCACAGTTCAAGTTCATAGAGTGGCTATATGCCAGAGTGCTACATAACATTGCAGTGGTACATGCCTGAATGGACACTCGTGCTGGGAAGTCTGGTTGTGTGTATCCTGCAACATATATTGGTTATGACACATCTGTTAGACAGCATCATTATGCACCCTTTTATTGCTCAGTCGAGGTCACTGGCATGGAGATCACATGAGTGCTGTGGCAAACGTTGTGGAGAAGAGCTCAGTAAGTGATGGGTGCAGAGGGCACCAATCACAATATCCTCCCCATAACTGCTAATCCAGAGCTGGGGTAAGGACAGTCATGGGGGTCATTTAGCTTGTAGTGTACAGCTACCATCTATGTTTCTTGCTAATTTAACTGAAGCCATGATAAAATAAACCCTTGGCTTGGTTACTGTGTCCTCACATTTGTTGTTTCTATGTGGTTAGAGTGCTTTTGCCTTTGAACACGTTTTTTTCCACTTTCTTCTGGAACATTGGTGCTATCCAGCTTATCCAACTCAGTTCACATGCAGAAGAAGCTGAAAGTAACAGCCACAGCTAGGCGTTTGTTCTTCTTCATGGCTTGTGCTTAAATAAGTTAATTTGCAAAACTACAGTCTTTAACTGAGCCACTGCTATAGACAAGTGTTTGTTTTATCAAGGCTTTATTTATATTTGCAAAAAAATATAGATGATAGCTGTAAACTTTTTTCACAGGCTAAATGTCCATTTAAATTATGGCTGTAGGTATTTTTATTGACTGCTACACAGCAGGAAGGAAGGGTTGCAGGGGCTATCTACAAGCCTCTCAGAACACGCGTTGGATGCGGTCAATTATTTAGACTGTGGTATTTTTATGGCTGCATGGGCAGAGCTCTACAGATGTTATGCCATCAATCAGTATGTCATAGAAGCACTGTGGAAGCACATGACTGGACCACTGCCCAGTGGTGCTTCCACAGTGCTGTGGCATACTTTTCAGTAGTTGTGTTTATGCTGGGCTTCCCCTCCGCCGGCCGCATAAACATACCCACTCTTCACAGGCACTTATTTTTGTTTTACAGTTGCAGAAGTGATGGTGCCATGAAAAGAGCTGTTACAAAAATGCCAACAAAGAACTGCTGTAACTCTTACCCTAAGAGTAGCATTTACCTCACTGGTGCTTCTGTGCCAGATGACAGTCAGTGTCACTTTCTGTAGTTGTTCTGTGGGGAAATGCAGCTTGCTTTTACTCCAAAATACGGTGCAGTTTTTACACAGAGTGTATAGGTGCACCATGGGAGTACCGCTAGAAAATGCCTTTCCCAAAATGGCAGCGACGACATGACTGTGCATGCATGACTCAGACTGCACATGCACAAGTATCACAAATGCGCAGTTCTTGACAGTGGCATTCTCCAGTGTCTCTCCAATACACTCTGTGTTAAAACTACACTCTATTTTGGAATAAAAGCAAGCTGCATTTCCCCACAGAACTACAGAAACCGATGCTGACTGTCATCTGTCATCTGTCATCAGTCATGGAAGCACCAGTCTCATAAAGCTACTCTTTATGTGAGACTCACAGTAGCTGACGGAATGCCAATTTGCATTTTTTTAATGACTCCTTTCCCCTCATAGCTCCTTTCACTGACATGACAGGTGAACCAACCACTCCTAAAAACACTGTGCAGCCATATCGGCTTTGACCTGAGTTTGTTAACTTTCTCAAAGCTTTAAAACTCACCCTTCAGTTTTAGCCTGGAAAAGTGCTGTGTGGAAACCTGACACCACAGCTTTGGTTTCCTGAATGGAGCTGTATGTGTAAATAGTAAAACTTGTTACAGCAGCTTGATTAGAGACAGCTGAAGCTGTGCTGCTGTACTCATTCTAATTTGACTGCCTGTGTGCATTCTAATTAAAACAGATACTACCCAGTTGTGTAAGTATTGCTTACTTCATCTGTCTATTAGGTCAGATCCAGAGAAATCTCTTTTGCTAATGTGCTGATTATCTGCATTAGTGAAACATGGCTATGCAGCCTTATTCTTAGAACATATGCCCATGTTCTTAACAGGGTTTACTTTGTGAATTCTAAAAGCACACTGATTTTATCATGTTACAATAATCTTTTTAACTTGACTGCTAATGCAGATTTTAAACGAATACGTACTGCCCAACTTTACACATATCATACGTTTGGGTCTCTGTTAAATGGCACAGAGTGAAATTATGCATCAATTAAGAGTGGCTCTTCTTTTTGTTTTTTTATGTTTGCTTGCACACATGTGCAAGAGACATTGTGCCGCAATATGAGTTTTCGTAAGTGTGGCACCCCAGCTTCCAATGCCCTGAGCATTTTTGCAGGCATGGCAGCATTGCACCAATGAATGTCTCAGCTGCCTATGGCAGCAGTTCAGATGCAGTGGCATACAGTTGAAAGAGAATGACCGCTACAATCAGCAGTGTTAACATGTAGGCAATTTGCATATTTCCGTGCCATCAGCAGTATGCAAATTGCCTACACGTCACCACCTTAGCAGTCATTGTCTTTCAACTGTATGCCACTGCACCTCCCATTGGCATGATGTGGCCCCCCAATTTGTTGTGTGCTGAGGGGGTGCCCATTCCCCCCTCGGCACATGCACACTCCCCCCAAGCACACTGTATGTCCCATGGGGTGCCCATTCCCCATCAGCTCCAGTGCTCCCCAAAACACAAACTTCAAGGTACCACTCTGGGAGCCCACCCCAGTGTGGCAAAAGTCCTGCATCGTCATGTGCTCCCCCCGCACACTGCATGGCCAACAGGGGGTGCCCAATCACCGTTGGCTCCACTGCCCCCGCCAAACAAACTTCCAGGTGCCATGCTGGGAGCCCACTCCAGTGTGGCAAAAGTCTTGCATCATCTTTTAAAAAAAAAACTGTAACAAGAGAAAATGGTCCCTTGTTGACTCACTTGCCCCCTCCCCCAACCCGCTGCCATCTTCAGCGCACCCCACCTCCTCACACCCCCCTCACCTCATACTTACCTCTGGAGGCTAGCACAATGGTCTTCAGTGGACCGGGAACACGTCTGCACTCTTCAAGGCTGACCGTGAACTGATGAAATACTGGTAAGCTGTATAATGGCATAAATAGGGTTTTTTTCAACTTTGGCTCATATCTCGGTCATTGTTTTGAATTTTTGCACCAAATTTTCAACATGGGGTTTTTGGGACCCCATCTCATGAATTCAGTCACTGTCATCTGGTTCTTCAGTCCGAAAAGTGATTTTGCGGTCACTGCCTGGAATCACCTTTCTGGGCCAATTAACAAAATGACAGTGTCACTGTTTATTTATTTTTTATTTTATTTAGTTTTTGTTGACCGGGTAAATGCACTAGACAAATTCTGCCTATTTTCAGGCATGACCCAGGGGAAGGGGATACAGATGAATGCCAACTGACCTTGAACCAGATTAAGCTGCTGGTGGTATTTTTAGTGAATGAGGGAAATTTGGCCAGGACACGGAGGAAATTCCCCTACTCTGTAGGTAGGTGGTGCTGTCTGTCTCTCTGCAGGGATGAAGGATCCCAGTTTGCTGTTGGACACGGAGGGAGAAGGACATGCTGTGGGACGTAGACAGCCCAAAGTGAGGGAGACTGTGGATCTCTCCCCTATGCCTATGGAAAATATGGATTTGGGCTTTGGTATACCAATTTCAGTACATACTACAGAGGAAGAAATCACAGGGGATGAAGCGCTGCTACGGGCAGAATTATTTAAAAAGAAGCAACAATTGTTGTTGACGTTGTCAGCGGTGGAGCAGGAATTCCTAAAAGAGAAGTCCCAACTAGATGAAGAATGGAAAAAATGAAAATGATCGATGGCTAGCCCCCAACAGGATGTAAGTAAATGCTTGCCTGGGGGGGAACTGGAATCATCACCTCCCTTAGACTTGGTTACTGCTTCCGATTCTTTGAATGAGGGGACCGTGTCCCAGGATATGATTTTCGAGGGTGCTCCTTCAGATTGGACACCAGGAAAAGCACTTGACCAGGCAGGTTGGTGTTTGTTAATGGTCACTGGCTGCCTGACCCTGCTATCCCTATCCCCCATTCCCCGACTTCTAGTAATAATATATTTGCAATACCTGTGATGGAATCTGCTGCTGAAGAGGCTGATAGTGTTGGCAAAAATATTCCTTTGAAGCAAGATTTACAGATGGAAGGGATTTTGGTTGCTGCGCCAGACATTGAGCCTTGCGTGCATCTGGGTATTGAGGTAGCACATGAGGAGCCTCTGGGCAGTGTTTCTGCTTCAGGATCCGGTGCAGGTGGGGATGGCATTACGCTGGGAGAACAAAGCGATAGGGGGATAGGGCAGGAGTCTGCAGGTAAGGCCTTGGAAGAGGCATCTCATGCTGAATTACCTTTGGGGAATAGACATCCTACAACTTATGCAGGTTTATTTCAGAAACCTATTACAGCTGCTAAAAGGAGATTTTTGGAATGCCTTCAGTACAAAGGTTTGGCCCCAATTACGCCTGACAGATTATGGGTTGGTAAATTGTTATTAATGGATTCTATGGGTTTTACACCCGCTGAGGTGTATGCATTTATCCATGATCCGGGCGACCATATGTATGATGTCAGCTTCTGTACTATGGCTTCTCTTGACAGGTTCTGGAAGTTATATTATGAGATAAAAAATACAGAGGTTTGGAAGGATTTTCTAGCTATACCCATTACCAAACCAACCATTAAAACAGTCACATTATTATTCAGAAACGAGGGGGTGGATATTAAGGATATTATATTCTAGCTGGAAAAAGAATGTACTATATTTGACCATCCTTGCCCCATAATGGATGATAATGGTTTTTGGACTGGGAGGTGGACTTTTCGGGTTCAGCTGAACCAATCTGAACATGGTATCCAACATCTCCCAAGCTCTTTTTTTCTGGGTCGGGATAGAGGAATTCTTTTCTATGCTGGGCAGCCTAAGAGTTGCTATCGGTGTGGGTCATTATCACACCTAAATACAGATTGTGATACTATGTGGTGTTTTCAATGTGGTGCATTGGGCCATACAGCAACGCAATGTTCAGCACCCCCGTGTGCAATCTTTGCGGGGATGATGAACATGCTTTCCAGGAATGCCCTTGGGCTGCTCACAACTCAGAGGAGGTCTCTGATCATGATGTGTTGCTTTCTCGAGTTAGACATTATTTTGCTAGGAATGAAGAAGGTGGTGCTGATTTTTCGATGCCTGCTAGGAGACGAGGTTGAGGACGGGGTGGTGGTGGAAGCCTGAGGGGTATATAGAGGACTGTTCCTCCATTCTCTCAACCTACTGGTATCACTGCTTTTCCCACCTCAGCAGTGGTGGCAGATCAGCGGGTTTCTAAGGTTTCTCAACCCCTGCCAGAATCCTCCATTATCCCCCCCTTCCCTGGTGGTATGATATTGACTACTGAACATCGGAATCAGCCTGGTGGAATTGAACCTAATAATGTTTTGGTTCTGTGTTCTGTTAAAGATCCTGCTAAGTCCACTAAGTTAGGCCCATCTTTAAATTTGGAGGAATCCAATTCAATTGTGGATGCCATTATAGATGAAGATTTGGATATTTGTTTGAATCAAGGGCAGGTGTCCCCATTACCCCTTTCAAATCGTTTTTCTGTGTTCTCCTCCTGGGGTGACAGAGTTGAGGAAGAACAACCAACGGATTTGGTTTCAGAACCTCTTCCCTCACAAGGAGTACAGGAGAATACTCAAGTCAATGAGACACCATCAGACATACCTATATTACCCTCTAGATGGACAAGATCTAGTGTTTGCCTGAAAAAGAACCCACCCTGAGCCTGTGAATCTTAAATTGGTTAGTTTAAATGCCAACAGTTTAAAATCTCCTGTTAGATGGGCTACTACCTTTTCTATTCTACAACATTTACAGTATGATATAATTTTTTTACAGGACACTCGGTTCCATACCCTGTTGGATTTTCATTTGGCTTCAAAAGACTGGGTTTGGGGACCTGCATATTGGTCCATTGGTCCTGATTTATGTTGTGGTGTGGGTATTGTTTTTAGGAATTGTGATCTTAAGGTATTTCAGCTAGTAGATATAGAGCCAGGTAGGGCATTGTTGTTAGATGTAGAATTTGGGTCCTTTTCCTGTCGCTTAATTAATATTTATGGCCCTCAATCCAAAGCTTACAGGATAGAGTTAATGCTTAAAGTTCAGCCTTTCTTGTATACTAGTAGGCAACTTTTTTTGGGGGGTGATTTCAATGCGAATTCTCAACAGACATGTTCTGGTAGTAAACAATACTGTGATATAACCTTTATGATTAAAATGGCTTCACAGGCTGGTTTACAAGATGTGCATTTACAGGGAGGTCATAAGGTCAAGGCTACTTATTATAGAGGAACTTTATCCTCTAGAATAGATTAAATATTTGTAAAGCCAACAGCTGGAATATGCTTTACGTGTACGTTACCTATTGAAACTTCTGACCACATGCTGATAGGAATTCACATTGCAATCCTCCCCAAGAGCATCCGGGCCGGGTTTTTAGAGCTTGAATGCATCCTTATTAATGGAAAACGCTGTTAAAAATGACTTACGATTGATCCTTATTGATAAATGTTCCACTATATTTTTATATGAAGGTGAGCTTAGTCAGTGGTGGGAGGATGTAAAATACTGTTTGATGCAATATTTTCAGTTTAAAACCACAACAAAGGCTGCATCTTCGAATGTTAAATATTTGGAGCTTCGGAGACAATTGAATCACTTATTATCAGCCCAAACTGTTAGTAGTGTGGATTACAGTCATGAAATCAGTACAATTCGTACGGAAATGTCCTTATACCAGTATAATCAATTAGCGTCCTTACAGAAGGAACAGTCTTTCCGGACGCAGGGGAAAGTGGATCAAACAAATCCATTTATTGATTGTCAGAATAGGAGGGAGAAAAGAGGTTTTGTGAATTTGGTAAATGAACAAGGAGAATTACTTGAGGATAATGCAGCTGTGATGGAATATTTGGTATCCTTTATTACTAAAATGTATGGGGAGGTATCATTGGATTCTAATGCTTTGTCTCTGATATTACAAGCAGCTGATTTACCACAGCTAACAGCTAACAATCTGATAAGTTAATAGCCCCTTTTTCGTCAGAAGAACTGCAAAAAGTGATTATGTCTCTAAAATCTAATACCTCCCCAGGTTCTGATGGTTTGCCTGGAGAATTACATAAATTATTGTGGGATTATGTGCCGATAGAACTTTTGGCTGTTTATAATTTTATGTTAAAGGATGTCTGCCTACCAATGCAGATGTATGAGGGGCTTTTGATTTTTTTGTTTAAGTCAGGACAGGCGTCAGATATTACAAATTGACGTCCAATTACTTTATTGAATGTTGATTTTAAAATATTTGCCAAATTATTGGGTAATAGATTAATTGCTGTGATGGATTTCTTGATACATTCGTCACAGTTTTGTGGGATACCAGGTAGAAGTCTTACAGGTGCAGTATGCTTATTACGGGAAATTATGGAGTGTGGGAGGAATACGACAATCTCTGGCTTAAAAGGGGGTTTTGTCTTTAGTTTAGATCAGGCCAAAGCCTTTGATAATGTCTCACATCACTTTTTATGGCAATGTTTACAGTCTTATGGGATTCCTGAGACTTTTATTCAATGGATCCGTTTATGTTATGCTTTGGCTTTTGCTCAACCATACGAGAATTGGTATATTGGTAACCCTTGTAGAGTTTTGAAAGGGGTACGCCAAGGGTGTCCTTTAAGCCCTTTACTATATGTTTTTTATATTGATCCACTACTTCGGATCTTACAAAGATCACCTTTAATTAAAGGTTTAGGCTTTGAAGTAGAACAGAATATCAAAGTTATTGCTTACGCAGATGATATTTGTCTGTTAGCACAAGATGATGTGTCTCTTCTTAAGGCATATGATATAATCCAAAATATATGGTCGGTAATTGGAGCACATTTGAACCCTCAGAAATCTATTTGTTTGGCCATTCAAGGTTTTGACGATCCAATCTTAGAGATCAGAGGTATACTTATTGCTAAACAACCCAGTAAGATTTGGGGGGTTTATTTTAGTCAGGAGAATTTGGCTGAAGATAATTGGAAGATGGCTTTAAATAAAGGAATGGATAAGGTAGTATGATGGAATGTTTGGAAAATGTAAAAAAAAAAAGATAATTTACCTAATTAAATCTTTTCCAGTACCGGTATTTTTGTTTATTGCTACAATTTTTCCTTTACCTAGGTATTTGGAAACAAAGTTACTGGCGTGTTTTTTTCTTGTATTTGAGGTAGTCGTTTAAATCCCGTTAAGCATAATGTGCTTTATAAATCCATTAAGGAAGGAGGTCTTAACATGCTTAATCCGTTGGTATTTTTTTTAACGATTTTTGTTTATAATAACTTGCTTTACTTAATGAAACCCTCTTCGAAAATATGGGTACTTTGGAGGTTACCGAAATTACAAGGCATAATGATGGAGTGGAACATGAATTTTTTTTGCATAAAAATAAAAGAACACCTCAATTGGATAGTCAATGTGCTGGAGTCTTTGATGAAGTAAAACAATGGAAGATAACATTTGATTCAGTTCTAAAATTTCCTAGGCAAATTTTGTATGCCGATATTATCCAGGGTTGTTTTTTGGATTACCCTTTTGCAGATTTTTCAGTGGGGGATCAACTTTCAATTTCTAATTTAATTCTAGATGTTAGGATCCCGGAGAAAATGTGGGATATGGTATGGGTTGGCAGTTCATGGCAAGGTCAATGTAAGAGGGAATCATAAGCATAAACAGATTCAGGATCAATATTGTCCAAGAGACTCCTGTATACAATGTATTGAGACTATGACACATCTATATTTTGACTGTCCCTATATTAAGTTTTTTTTGGATTTGATTGTTAATTTAGGAACTTGGAAAATTGATTTTCCTCCGGATGAAAGATTATTGTTTTATGGCATTATTCCGGTTTCACAAAAACATATTCCACATAGTACATTAGGTATGATTATGGTACATTTTTTGTATTGGATATGGATAGGTCGATGCAAACTGGCACTTCAACAAATGGAGATCTTGGGAGGGGAACTTTTATCTTATTATATTTACGGCATTACAAACATTTAAATGTAGGGAGTTTTTAAAGCTCTCTTTAGATGATTGGGAGATTTCTTGGAAATATTTTGATTGGCTTTAAGGAAGGAGAGGGAGGGGGTCTTATTTACTTGTTCATTACATTCTCTGAGGAGAGAGGGATTGGTTTTAATGGTTTTCAATCTAGGCTTTGGATAACAAAATAATTGTCTGTGGTTTTGCTTGTTTTTTTCTTTTTCCTTTTTTTTTTTGTATAAATCTGTATTGCATACCATTTTGTTATGATTTAAATAAATAATTCCTTTATGGGGTGGGGGTTGGTTATAAGGGTTTTTATGTTCAGAGAAATTGTATGAATTAATACTTATATTGGTTTTGATTTTTTTTTCTTCCTTTCATGATTTTGTATGATGTACTGCTGAAATTGTTTTTCATTTGTTACAAGGCTTTTATGTTCAGAGAGACTGTATGGATTAATACTTATACTGGTTTTGATTTTTTTCTTTTTCTTTTCATGATTTTGTATGATGTACTGCTGAAATTGTATTTAGTTGGTTGTAATTTCAATAAAAAATTCCCCTACTCTTTTCGATAAGTGCCATGGGATCTTTAACATCCATCTGAACTACCACCAATCCAGGCAGATGGGACCTCGGTTTAATGTCTCATACGAAAGACGGCACCTCAGAAGTGCAGCACCCCTATCATGCTGCACTACAGTGTCAGTATTGGGATATTAACCCAAGTGCTAGATGTTGGAACTGAACCCACAGCCCTCTGATCTCCCGGCCTCATAGGTGAGTGTGCTACCTACTGAGCCACTGAGTTTATGAGGTGGTCTCTCAAAAAGCCTATGTTACAAATCTGGTGAAAAAATTCCCAAAAATGACTTTTAAAAGCATGCGTTGTGCAGTTTCCATGCACACTCGCAAGTTCACGAATTTGTAATATTTTCACTCCAGATTTTCAATATTGGCATTTTTTCACATCTCCTTATGAACAGTACAACTGTCATTTTTCACATCCTGGCTGAAATGTGTTTTCATACTTCCAGCGTAGAATAGTGCAGTCACTGTGGGAAATCAGTGTTCGAGTCAGATTAAGAAAATCACAGTAACACTGTTCATGAATGGAGGTCAAAAATGCCTATACTGAAAATTTGGTGCAAAAAATCCCCACAATAATTCTGGGGTATGGCTCTCTAAATTGCAATAGGAAACATTCTGTTTATTGCAAAACTTTGCAACTTTGTTGCAAGGATCTGTGACCCCTGAAAATACTTCTGGGTCATCTCGAGCTATAAAACTCAGCCCTGCAGTGAGCAGGCAAGTTTAATATACCATTGGAGTGTGTATTGTACTAAGCAACATTGTAGCTCGGGGTTAATTGTGGAGCCTTTTTATTTTCTGCATTTATTTTAATTGTAAACCTTTTGTGACTGATGTGAGCCCTATAGTCCTGATAACAGGCTTAGGAAGAGAGTCTTCTGGGTTACCATAGTAACGCTGGCGTTGACTGCTTGTCCTGGAAACTGTCTGTTTTTAAAGCACTGTGAAATACTAGACGTGCACAAGCACACTATTACGTTGCAGGCACTACATTACAATAGGAAACATTCTTTTTATTGTAACATTTTGCAACTTTGTTGCGAGGATCCGTGACCCCTGAAACATACTTCCAGGTCATCTCGAGACATAAAACTTGGCCCTTCAGCGAGCAGGGTGAGCATGAGCAGGGCGCATGCTCGGCGACACGTCGGTGCGTGTCGGCTGTGTCAGCTGTGTCAGCTGGAGTGAAATCCCAAATTGATCACACTGTGTAATATACATAGCCACTATGCAGGTATGTAATGGGTGTTTCATGTTCAGTGACGGTGATGATACGGCTGAATACATATGTAATAAATGCCTCGAAATTAAAGATTTAAAACTTAAAATCGAGGCCTTAAAACAGAGACTTAAGGTAGAGTGTGAAACCAGCACCCTGGAACAATTCATTGACTCCCTGGCTGAAGGAATTCCAGAAGAAACATTGAAAAATGCTCCCACTACTGTTTATTTAAACAATGTTAATGGTGAGGGGGAAACTTGCATTGAGCACTGGTGTCTAGTTCAAAACATACCCCCTTTAAAAAGGGGTAGAAGAAATATAGGTGGCTCATCGAATCTACTGACTCTGAATAGGTTTCAGGCCTTAGCCCCCCTTGTTGATCAAGAGCCTATAGAAACATCAGACATTCTTGCCTCTCCTGTGTTATCAAACCATGCACACTTAAGCATGCAGGGCCCTGATACTATTAATGAATATAATGGACCTCCAGAAATTTCAGTCCCTCATGATATATTATATATCGGAGATTCTATTTTGCGATACACTGATCATGTACCATGTAAAAATCAGAATGAAATTACCACTGTCAGTGTATTGCCAGGAGTTGGTATAGGGGATATCATATCACTCATCCCAGGTCTCTTAGAAAACACTGCATCACCAGTCACTATCCTACACATGGAGGTAAACGAGGTAGGTAAAAGGGAACTCCTAGATATCCAGCGAGATTTTGAGATTGTGGGGTCTATGTTAAAAAATCATGCTTGTGACATTTTAATATATGGATTATTACCAGTCCCAAGGGCATCTAGGGCTTTAAATAATGAGCTGCATCGATTAAATGGCTGGCTAAAACGCTGGTGCATGAGAGAGGGACATAGTTTTATTGACTACTGGTGGGATTTCCAGGATCCCCACTTATTTGCATGTGATGTCCTTCACTTAAGTAAACAATGGAAATGTATACTAGCACACCAACTTAGAAAAACAGTGGATGTCCATTTAAACTTTATCAGCAGGGGGATGTGGGGGGCAAAGAAAAAAACAGGACCGCACCAACAAGAATGACCCCTAATTCAACTTGGAAATTTTTATTAATTAATGCCAGAAGTCTCAGAAATAAGCATGATGAGCTCCTGCTTATATTAAATGACAACAAAATCCATGTTTGCGCCATCACTGAAACTTGGTGGCAGGATGAGGACACCTGGGACAAGCAAGTCCCAGGTTATACACTCTATAGCAGGGATAGAAATTGTTCTAAGAGTGGAGGGGTAGCACTCTACATCTCAGATTGTATTATCTCAGAATGTCAGGATACATCTATTTGGCCAGATTTAGAAGTATTATGGATAACACTTTCTCCCCCTCAGGCAAAGGCCATTAATCTAGGACTTGTGTATAGGCCAGCATCTATGAAAAATCACAAGGATAACATTTTACAGGATTTTCTTACTAAATTAACTTCAGTAGGTAGTGTTCTACTTTTGGGGGACTTAAATCTTGCAGGAATCCATTGGGACACACTAAGAACAAAAACCACTACGGAAACTAGTTATAGAAATATTTAACACAGCTGGCCTGGAACAGTATGTTTCCAGTAGTACAAGGGACAACCATATCCTCAACTTGGTTTTAAGCAACCTGAATGACCACATCCATGACTGTTTAGTACTGCCCCCATTGGGTTCCAGTGACCCTGCTATGGTCAGTTTTCAATTCATGGGTCCCTTAGGTAGCAACATGGGTCATACAAAAATTCTTAAATATGACACAGCTGACTACGGACAAATGAACAAGGTTTTGTCAGGATGGGACTGGAAATCTGGGTTTGCAAATCAAACATTTCAGGGATGTGGAATAAACTAAAGGAAAAAATCCATGCACTGGTCCAGGAGCACGTACCCTATAAAAATAAATATAAAGGGACTATTAAATCCTGCCCCACATGGATGACCTTTTCAGTGAAAAAACTAATAAATAAAAAAAAAGTGTTTAAAAAGGCAAAACAAAGTAATGATAAAATAGCCTGGGATTTTTATAAAAGCTGCCTTAAAAAATCTAAACAATCTATTTCTACAGCAAAAGCAAATTATGAATTAAAATTGGCAACTAAAGTTCAGGACAATTACAAAATGATTTATTCATACATAAATAATACAAAAGGGCAAAATAGTAAAATTGGACCTCTAAAAACTGTTAATGGCACATTGATAACTGAACCCATGGAGATGGCTGAGAATTACAATAACTACTTTGCATCGGTCTTCAATAAGGCATCAAACACCAGCAGTGTTAAGGACAAAGGCCCCATGGACTATAGTATCAATTTAGATGCACTAGACATTGCAGCTAGGTTAAAAAAAATTGACCATAATAAAACACAAGGGCCTGATAATATACACCCTAGACTAACAAAAGAACTTGCAGATGCTTTACCTGGCCCAGTCACTCATGTTTTTCAGGAATCTCTTGATGCAGGTGAGGTCCCCTTGGACTGGAGGCAAGCAGTGGTCTCTCCAATCTATAAGAAGGGCTCTAGGCAGAAAGTAGAGAACTACAGACCGATTAGTTTAACATCGGTACTGGGCAAGAACCTGGAAGGAATCATTAAGGACCATATTACTGATTTCATAGGACTCATAGGAGCTAATGACTCAGCACAGCATGGTTTTACAAAGGGGAGGTCATGCCAGACAAATTTGTTGGAATTCTACGGCAAAGTTAGCAAAGCCTTGGATGAGGGCCATTCAGTGGATGTGGTCTTTCTTGACTTTGCCAAGGCATTCGACAAAGTCCCACATACTGAATTAGTCAATACATTGCAGGAGTATAGACTTAATAAGCATATTGTACGATGAGTCAAGTCTTGGTTGCATGAGAGACGACAGCAAGTCGGTATTAGAGGTGAATATTCTGGTTGGATTGATGTCGCTAGTGGAATCCCTCAAGGATCAGTCTTGGGTCCCTGCTTATTTAATTTATACATCTCTTCAATGCAACCCCAATCTGGGGTATGGCTCTCTAAATTCGTTGATGATACTCGTCTGGGCTACCTAGTGAACAATCTGAATGATAGGGACACCGTACAGGCTGCTCTAGCGTTATGGGCTCATACCAAGAAATTGTTATTTAATCTTGATGTGCACTGTAATGCACTTTGGAAAACATAATAACAACTTTAATTACACCTTAGAAGGCAGACAATTGAAAATGGTGTGGGATTAAAAGGATTTGTGCATCAGAGTATGTAATGACCTTAATTTTAAAACACAATGTAGTCAGGCTGTTAAAAAAGCAGACAGCATACTCCAGTGTATAATTAGGCACATTAAAAGTAGGGACAGAGAGGTTCTTATTCCCCTCTACAATACCCTGGTGCGCCCACATTTGGAATATTGTGTCCAGTTTTGGGCCCCTGGTAATAAAGGAGACATTAGAGCTCTGGAAAAAATCCAGAGGAAAGTTACTAGAAATATAAAGGATGTTAAAGGCCTAAATTATGAACAGAGACTCCAACACTTGGATATGTTCTCATTAGAATACCGTAGATTAAGGGGAGACGTGCCTGATATATCAAGCCCTTAATGACACGCATATGAGGGACCAGCTAGGTTTGGTATTAAGGGCTCAACCTCACAACACTCGAGACTATGCTTTCCAATTATACTGTATAAGGGCAGATATGCTTCAAAGAAGAGAAAAACATGGTTTAATATCAGGGTGACAGAGATTTGGAATATACTACCATGCCCAGTTGTAAATAGTAAGACCATGGCTGAATTTAAAAAAAAAAATCTCGACACCTTTTTAATTAATAAGGGTATTAGGGGATACTCTTAATTATAGCGAGCAAAATGGACTCCATCTTCTTAATGCTTTGTACAACCTATGAAACCTATGAAATAATTGCATTATGGGTGTGCGTTGTGCAGTTTCTATGCACGCTCATGATCACCAGTTTTTTTTATATTTTCACTCCAGATTTTCAACATTACCAATTTTTTACATCTCCTCATAAACACTATGGCTGTCATTTTCACACTGTGTTCAAATTGTATTTTCGCACCTGTGGCACCAAATGGCGCAGTCACTGTGCAAAATCATCTTTCCGCTAACAAACTAATAGTGTCACTGTTCATGCGGTGGGGTCACAAAAAAGCCCATGTTGAAAACTTGGAGTAAAAATACCAAGAAACGCCCAGTGTGTTAGGGTTTCTGACTATAACGCCCTACCCTGTACGGAATGACAGGCATCAGGGGTAAGACTTGGGATTGTCGACAGTAATGCTCATGCCATTCCACCACCATCTGAACCCCTACCCTGCAGCCAGTGACAGGCATCGAGGTGTGCCTTGGACTCTTTGGCACCAGAATTTACACCATTCTCCTATACTGCACCAATTTCAACGTATTTCCGTATAGAATGAGATGAGTGTACAGCCCGAACACCCCAAGGCACACCTCAACACTAGTCAATGTCTGCAGGGTCGGGGGGGTGAAATGTCATGACTGTTATGGGCGATGACCCAAAGGCATACCCCAATGCATGTCCATCTCTGCAGGGTGGGGGTGGAGTTGACGTCAGTTCAATGCATCACTACCATTTCTATACTGCATCTGTCTAACTCTTGCACTTCCACTGCTAATGCCAGCAAGCAAACATTCGGCATTGACAAATGCTTGTTTATGGTTGCATCTGTGTTTCACAGATTTTAATCTGTTGTAACAAAGACTACAGTGCCTTAACCATGCTGTCAGTCATTTTGGAACCAAAGTAAGCAAGTTTCATAATTGTAAACAGCTGTTCAGCTAGCATTTATTAAGATTGCATAGTGAGTTGAAAATGGTCTAAAACCTATAGGGCTGGATATTCAAACTGCGCCATTCTGTGGCGCAAGCCCTTGCACTGCTCAAAATAGTTGCGCTGGGGTGTGGCCGGGGTGATATTCAACAGAGTTGTGCTATTGAGCAACGCCTTTGAATATCACCCCCCAGCCACAGCCACTGTGCATGGCGCAGTGGAACTTGCGCCACCGCAAGTGGTCAGAGTGGAGCATTCAAGATGCGGTGGTGCA
This sequence comes from Neoceratodus forsteri, assembly GCA_016271365.2. Classification (NCBI taxonomy): domain Eukaryota; kingdom Metazoa; phylum Chordata; order Ceratodontiformes; family Ceratodontidae; genus Neoceratodus; species Neoceratodus forsteri. Next base: position 184,154,654 of record CM057459.1, on the reverse strand, counting down.
AGTTCCATTGCGCCATGTGCAAATTTCCAATATTCAAAAGGCGACATGCAAATGGGGCCATAATTCATGCAAGGCACGAGGGGGCCATTTGCATCTACTTATGGCCCCATTGCATCCGCTCTGTGCATGCAGGTGTGCGATCCCCGACGACTTGAGCCTGGCGCCCTGCCAGGCAGCAGCCGCCGGACCGACTCCCTGCAGCCTGATCACGGGCATGAGGTAAATCCCCTCCCCTACTGGCCCGATCGCGGGCAAACCCATAGTAATCCCCTCCCCGACTGGCCCGGGACTGCGGGGCAAACCCATAGTAATCCCCCCCACCCCACTAGCTCCGATCGTGGGCAGTATCAGGAGTTCAACCCCAAGAACAATATCCCTGGTGGTCCAGTGGACCATGAAGCCCGATCGCGGGCATTAGAGTCAACCCCATCCCCCAGGTCCAAGTACCCTGAGTGATCTAGTGGCCCCCCACCCACCCATGGAGCCCCACCACCCTGCTCCCTCGTCAGCCGGCGGGCGGCAGCATCCCACCCGCCTGCCGCTCACTGCCGGGTTGACTGACTGTGCTGGTAGGGCTGCACGCCCATTGGTTCAGAGCAAGAGCCAATGGGCATGCAGCCCATACCGCATAAGGCAGTCCAGATATGTGAATGAGTGAATATCAGAGCAGTCCAGATATGTGAATGAATGAAGTCATTCACATATCTGACTGCCTTGTATAGTATAGCGGCATGCCCATTGGCTCTGCTCTAAACCAATGGGCGCAGTCCTACTGAGCAGTCAGTGGGCCGGCGGCAGGCGGGTGGGATGCTGCCGCCTACCGCTGATGGGGGGCAGGGTGGGTCCTGTGGGTGGGGTGGGGCCACAGATCACCATGGTACTTGGACCTGGGGGGTGGAGGTTGACTCTAATGCTCATGATCCGCTCGCGGGTCTACTGGACCACCAGGGATATTGTTCTTGGGGGTTGAACTCTGTTCTGCATGCAATCGGGCTAGTGGGGGGTGGGGGGATTACTATAGGTTTGCCACGATCGGGCCAGTCGGGGAGGGGTTTAATGTAGGTTTGCCTGCGATTGGGCCAGTCGGGGTGGGGGATTTATACAGTTATACCCGCAATCTGGCCAGTCGGGGGAGGGGTTACATTATGCCCGCGACTGGGCTGCAGGGTAGGAGAAGTGAGGGCCACCACAGGTGGCAGCTGCTGTGTTGCACCCTGCAATGTGGCAGCTCAACCGTGGGTGGCCCTCGACTTACTCCTTTTTGCTCAAAGTTGTGCAGGCACAGGTTGGGAGTTGCGCCTGCACAACTCTGCACAGCCCGCTGAATATCGGGCTGTGCAGTTTATGCATGGTTCCTCCCTCTCCGGTTGAGCATGCCTTCATTAGCATTGCGCTGTTGTTCAGCTTGACTTGGGGGGCACAACTGCCTCCTGCTGAATATGCCAGAATGGCGCATTTTCGGACTTGCGCAGGCACAACCCTATTGCGCATGGTGCAACCCTTTTCAATATCCAGCCCATAGTATGTAAAACTGGAGACATTGGTTAAACATGGCAATACAGCAAGGAGCATAGCGCAAGGTGACTAGATGTTTGCAATTATGAAACACATGTAATTTGGTCCCAAAAATAAGTGAAACACAGATACAACCTAAAAAAAACTAAGGCTGCAGAGCCACTTTTAATTGATGCATACAATCAGCACATTTAATGGGAAAAATGTCCACTTTGTACCATTTAACAGAGATCCAAATGTATGATATGTGTAAAGTTGGGCAGTATCTATTACTATAAAATCTGCCTTAGCAGTCAAGTTAAAAAGATTGTCGTAACATGATAAAATCAGTGTACTTTTAGAATTCACAAAGTAAACCCTGTTAAGAACATGGGTACAATTTCTAAGACTAAGGCTGCATAGCCATGTTTCACTAATGCAGAGAATCTGCACATTAGCAAAAGAGACTTCTCTGGATCTGACCTAATAGAGAGACAGAGTAAACAATACTTGCACAGCCGGGCAGTATCTATTTTAATTAGAATACACACAGGTAGTCAAACTAGAATGATCACAGCAGCACGGCTTCAGCTGTCTCTTATCAAGCTGCTCTAACAAGTTTTACTATTTACACATACAGCTCCATTCAGGAAACCAAAGTTGTGGTGTCAGGTTTCCACACAGAGCACTGTTCAGTTCTTAGGGTAGTGCTGTCAACATCCGTTTTGGGGGGGGGGATGGGGAGGCAGAGCAAGCAGCTGCGGAAGGTAAAGAACAGAGATAGTAACCATGGCTCTCATTTCTCCCATTGTATTATTTGTTGCATTATTCACATGCTTTTATTGGGGTTATTGTGCTCAGTTTTAATATAGGAGTACAACTACTGGTAGGGCTTTAATGGGGTCCTTTGCTATTAAATGCCATCTGCCACAAAACTCCCATTCAGAGAGAGATCAAGGGTGTCCATGAGGAGCTGAGGCAGCACACTACCATCTGAGGTAGCTGTACTCACGAAAGTATCAGCTGTCTCATTGTGGACTCGGAAGTGAGGCTGCCAAAACATTAACAAGCAGACTGCAATGATCGCAGTGGTGATACAAGTACATTTTCACACAGTTTAGTTGCTTATTTAATAGATACAGTTTTGTGAAATGTTATGGTTGAATTCTGAAAATGTTTTCCTAAGCCATGATTGGGCATGCGGGAGAAGTGGGCGGGAGATGCAGTTGGCATTTTGTTTATTAAATAGTTACGTGTAATGCTGGCAAACGTCTCACTTTGTCATACCAGGGCCCTCTGGGTCTCACTTATACAGGCCTCCTGAGGGGGCTGGCCTGGATTCACTAAAGGATGTGCTACACTGGAGTAAAGTGGTGTGGTGCCTCCACCTGGAGCAGTGATATGGAGTACCTGGTGAATGAAACACAAGGTTACCACCCCTCAGAAAATAATAAACAGATGCCCACACAATCCCTTCTCCAAAGTAATTGACTCCACAGGCAATGACCATCCCCCACACCAGAAAATACAATTCAAACAACAGTTTATTTAAAGGGAAGGGAAGGAATGAAAAAGGGTAGCAAGGGGAAATTGGAAGCAATATGGTAGCACTACCTCTATACTCTAAGCAACAATAGCAATTCAATTAAATGCAGTTTACAGTACTTGTTACCACAAAACACTCAGCCGACTCTTCCAGGCAGTCCTTGCCCCCAGTATGGGTGCATCAGACTTAATTCTCCCCAAAGGCCATGGGTGAGAGATCTCTCAGATGTTGCAGTGGATACCACATTGAAGATGCATTTCCTGCCAGCAGAATGGAGCTTGGTGGCATGCTTAACCAGCTGAACCAAAATTAATTTTAAAACCAATTTGCAGAACCAAATTTTAAATTGGGGGATGCTCATTGCCTGTGGAATCACAGGAAAAGGGGCCCCTATTTGTAATCCAAATGGGACTCGTTGGCACACATTTCTTAAAGGATCGTCTGCCCGGACTCCTAGCAGAGGTACAGTCCTGCCCAGGACTGCTCCTACACAATTAGCACAGTACTGTGTTTTTGTTACAGTTGCAGGGTTGAACCCTGGAGTGTACTCTTAGTTTGATACCTTGAGTTGCAGACTGCCAAATGCATTGCCCCTGGTGGAGATGCTGTGCTCTCCAGGTGACCAGTGAGCTGGCTGGATGTTGGTCTGTCTGGATCTTGTCTCTCTGAGTTTCTGGACCTTGACACAGGCAGTTGCTGTTCCCAGGATTCCGGATCAGAAGGAAGCTGATTTTCTAGGGAGGAGAAAAGGTCTGTAGGGGTTCAATATGCCAGCTCCTAATTGCCTCTGGAAATGTTAGTTTTGATGAAAACCTCTTCATCTTCTTGGTCTTTTCTTCACAGACACACTTTCTGCAATCCCAAATCTTCTTGCCCTCTAGGCTGCAATCCTGATCAAACAAGGCAAAACAGCCCACATAGAGAGTCACTGTTCTCTCCTCAGAGTCTCTTTTTAACTAACTCTAATTCAAAAACATTCTTTTTCATCGCAGGCTGGAACTTGAAGCCTGACTGGCAACTACAATTCTGCTTAGAATGCCATTGCAGGTGCTGCTCCTTGTATGGCTTAACATTCCATGCACTCAGGTTTGACTCATGACACCTTCCCACAAGTCCTTGGGCACTGTCAGTCCATGGGGGCTGCCATGTTTGTTTACATTCCCCACTTGAATTCTGGCAGGCTTCTGCTGGTTTATCACTTGTCCCACGGTGTTCATTTATTGCTATTCTGGCCCCACTTGTCATCCTGGGGCCAGAAATATGTTCACTTCCTTGAGCACTTAGCCCATTCTGCAGTCGGGGGCTTGTTTGGCAGGAGGCAGCCTTCTGAGCCACTCTCCCACTGTTGTGCAGATGCACAAAACTGTTCTTTTAGTTCTTGACCCCTTTTGCAGTTCTGGTACTGATAAACCCTTTTTCCCTGCACCCCATGGCACTGTAGATGGTTGGTCCTTGCTCCACTTTCCACTGCTAGATTCAGGAAAGTCCTTTGATTCAGACACACTGCCCAGTTTTAGCTTCAGAGCTCTGGCTCCATTTGAACACTTAGCATGCAAGTGTGGCAGCTGATTTTGCTGTTGTGCTTCCCCTAGTCCATTCCCTGGCCTGTTTTTCAGCTCCTGATGCCTGGGAAAATAAACAGCTGTATCTTATTCCTCTCTACCCTCTGCCTCATCCCACTAAGAACATTGGGGTGGGCATATGGCCAGAGTGTGCCAGGCAACAGCAGCCACAACTAGTGGAGCCCTGGTTTGAGTCCCACCAGGGCTACTGGCAAGATGTTATTGCTGCCTTGCCGGTCCCAAAGCTGCAGTCCTGGGAGCCAGGGGTGAAGAATCAGGTCAGGGGACATGAAGGCACACTTTAAGTGAGCCCCAGATTTGGGGATTTGGGGGGGGGGGTGTTACATACAGTTTTGTGAAATGTCATGGTTGAATTCTGAAAATGTTTACCTAAGCCATAATCAGGCTTGCGGGAGAAGTGGGCAGGAGATGCAGTCAGCATTTTGGTAGCAGACAACACTGTTTAAAAAAAAATAAGAAAAAAACATACTGGTAATAAACAGCTCAAAGAAAGATACGGCCAGTTATAGAAGGAGACAGAGAAGGAAGAGAAAACACAGTTGGCTAAATAACTGTGGGAGAAACTAGGAGTTCATTTTCATTGAGTACTGAAGTTACTGAAATGAGCTTCTGAGATGTTTCTTCAATGCCCTTGAAGCTGCAAATGCTGCCGACGCCATTTAGTTACTATCTGCATCAAACGTAAAGTAAGAGTTACATGTGTTGTTATTGCTTGCAAATAGTAACTACACAGAGTCAGCAGCATCAATAGCTTCAAAGGCATTGAATTATAAATGATTGTGTGTCTGCATCAGCCGTTCATAGCCAGTGGGGTCAGAGCAAGACAATAGTGCAGCAGGGGACTGGGATGGAGGAAGCAACCGCACTGAACTGAATGAAGAAGATGCAGAGAGATGTGATTTATGTCCACTCAGTGGAAGTAGACAGGCAGTGCTGCTTTTGCAAGTATTCCAGACATTCCAGAGCCCCCATTCTCTACTGACATAATCACAATGTGTCAGCATAGCTCCACTATGCAGCTGTAAAAATTAGACTTAAAGCTGGATTGTAATTTTTTTCTGAAAACTCTGTACTTTTTGTGTCAACTATCTGCTACATGTCATCCCTATTGTGTAACGTGTATTGTATACTTGCAAGAAAAAATTCTGTTCTCTGATTGGTCAGTGTGTGCCTCGGACAGTGATGATATTAAGCTATAACATCACTGTATTAAGTCCAGGCACACACATATGACCCTATAACAGGAATCATGCTACCACTCCTAAAGTTACCAGTGCTCTGAACCCTCAGTAAAGCCATGACAGCTTTAGCGCCCCTGCCTCAATTTCCTTTCTGTGTCTGGCACTCACACCTAGTACCAGAGTTCAGCCCCGGAGTTCAGTTCATAAAATAAATAGATTTTTTTGTCAGCATTTTGTTCCCGAACCGAGTAGCTTGAGTGAACCACGCTAACCACAACCTGCGATCACGTGTCTCACTGAAGCTGGTGATTTTCGGGACAAAATGCTGGCAAAAAATAACTCTTCTTTGTGTTCTAACCATACTTAGCCTCTCACTTCTCTAGCTGGCACAACATTGTTTCACCACTGAAGCCATCACAGCTTCACACATTCCTGCTGTGCCCTCGGTCTTCATCACAACCGCACAATAATGTAAACTGTGAGAAGCACTGTGAGTGCTTACCGTGCTCCATTAACAGATCACTGACTGACTTTTCTTACCATGCTCCACTTGCAGATCAGACAGCTTTCCTTTCTCCACAGACAGTGACCACGTTCAGAAGAGCCCCAATGTAAAAGTAAACAAAAAAAGTAACCAAAGAAAGCCGTGACGCCAAACGGCTTTTCAGCCCCCCTCAAGATCACCTCAATGAGAAGCTCTACAGGACTGGGAAAGGAGCATCAGTCAAGCAACAGCGCCACCTAGTGTTGCAAAAAAATAGGGATTTGTTTTTGAACTGTATACCTGCCCACATAAAAATCAAATAAAAATCCTTAAAAAAATAAACTTTTTTTTTCTTCTTTTTTTTGTTACCACACAAGCCATTGTATAATAGCAATAAGGCACTCCAGGGATGTGTGTTATTGTGTAATAACATCACTCCTGCAGGAGGTACTGCTTCACCTCGTGCTTTGACCCACCCCAGGAGTGATGTTATTACACAATAACACACACCCTGTCATGCCTTATTGCTTAAGTATCACCTATTGTACATATAATCAGCCTGAATGAAGTTTCAGTTATCTTTGCAGAAAGAAAAAGATACTGTTGCTGCAAGACCCAGCTCATATAAGGGAGTAAAATACTAGACAGTGAAGAGCATGGCTGATAGAGTTAGCATCATGTGGTAGCCAAGTCTTCTTGTACTTCAGACTGAAATATAAAACCAAAAACTAGGGATGATCAGATTCTAAGTAATGGAAGATTCATGGAATTCAGATATATTTGGACTGCCAGTTGCACACTTGCCTCCGAGGCAGGAAGATCAGAAGGCTGTGGGTTCTATCCCCACATCAGTCACTTAGGTTAAATCCTAATACTGACATTGTGGTGTAGCATGGGGGGGGGGTGCTGCACTCCTGAGGTGCCGTCTTTCAGACTGGACATTAAACCAAGGTCTCATCTGCCTGTTCTGGCGATAGTTCAGTTGGCTGTTAAAGATCCCATGGCACTTCTCGAAAAGAGTAGGGGAATTTTTTAATATAATTTCAAAAACAACCAAATAATGTCAGAATACATGTTCAAAATCACAAGAAAGAAACATACAAATAATAATCAAAGGAAAACAAAATAAGTATTTCAGCATACTCCCTACCCCCCCATAACTTTACAAATGGGGGAATTTTTTATGATTTAGAAGACTCAAATAATAATACAATACATAATAACATCATACAAATACAAATCATACTCTCCACTCACCACCCTCTACTTTAGTAAAGTCAAACATATTATAAAGTATAAAATTAAATAATAATATGTACTAACAGAACCCCCCACCTTTGCCTCAGAAAAGGGTCAATCATCACAGGCATCATAGACACGATAAGAATTTAGGGGTCACAAGACCTTTAAAAGCTCACCACTAGTTGTGGTGTTGTTGACATCTTTGTTTCCCATATGTTGATCTAGCCTAGTCTTAAATAATTCCATAGTACTAGACACCACCTCATTAGATAGACTGTTCCATATGCTAACTACGTTGGTTAAACCATCTGCCTCTTTTGGTGGGTCTATACATTTCTCCTCTAAGCTGTTGCGTATGGGATCTAGTGGATCTTAAATCTGAACCCCTCTGTATGAACCAGATGATTCCCACAGAAAACTAATTTTACTTGCGTTATGTAATAAACATAAATCCCCTCTAAGTTTTCTGTATTTCACAGAGTACAGATCTAACTCGACTAATCTGTTGCGATATGATTTTCCTTTCATAGCATGAATTACCCTTGCCATCCTCCTTTGTACTCTCTCTCCAACAATTTAATGTCTCTAGTTGTCTGTGGTGCACAAAAGGGGGAGCAATATTCGAGGTGGGGCCTCACTAGTGAAGTATACAATGAGATGATTATGCGTTGATCTCTACTTTTAATGTTTCTAAAAATACAGCCAAGTATTTTATTACATTTCTGAGCAGTGATCTTAGAATGTGTATCAAATGATAATTTATTTGTCACGGTCACCCCCCGAGATCTCTCTTGTTTGTGGTTACCTGAAGTTCGGATGCACCCAGATGATGCACACAAAGTGGATTCCTTTGTCCAAAGTGCATCACCCTACACTTCTCAACATTAAATCTGATTTTATTTATTTTGGCCCATTGAAATATTTTATTGAGATCCTCTTGTAACAAGTGCCTATCATTTTGATTATTGATAATCGCCCTCAATTTGCTATCATCTGCATATTTGGCCATCCAGGATGTACTAGATGTCTGCATTCCTGAAATAAATAGGTTGAAAAGTGTAGAACCCAGCACTGAGCCTTGGGGTACCCCACTGGTCACAATATCCCACTCTGAGCCATATCCCCTGATTTTAACCATCTGCCTCGTATTACATAACCGTGAGTTTACCCATGATATTATATTTGGATGTAACTTAATTTCAATTAATTTCTCTATAAGTTCCCTGTGTGAGACAACATCAAATGCTCTAGAAAAATCCAAATAGATGACATCTACCGATATGCCTCAATCAAGTGCAGCACTAACTGGTTCAAAAAAGGTGAGAAGGTTCGTAACACTTGCCTTCCCTGTGTTAAACCTGTGCTGTGTAATATATGTATTCCCACTTTTTACAATATGTTCTTTAATTCTATCTTGACTCAGTGCCTCCATGGTTTTACCCAACACAGAAGTCAGCCTGATAGGCCTATAGTTGGATACAGAGTATCTATCACCTTTTTTAAAAATTGGAGTGACCGTTTCATCTCTCTAGTCACTAACTGTTGTACCCTCCATTAATGATTTATTATTATTACATGGGAATCTATATATCAGGAAAATGATTGGTCAGTCATAATCGGTTAACCATTCATTAATTCCTAATATACCAACAGTTGCTGGAAGTGGTGAAAAGGCAGCCAAGAAACAGTAGACTGAACTAATTTCAAGGCTGTGCAAAAAATCTCATCAATAGCCATATTGGAATCCATGTTAGCAAGCACACCCACCCACCCACCCACCTGTAGGACACTGACAATCGTAGCATAAACTGTTTCTGAACAGAAATAAAATTGTGTATGAGAAAAACTATGTAGAACCAGTATACCCAGCTACCCGTTGCACAGACAGTCATAGCATAAAGTGTTTTTTAACAAGAGCAAAATGGTGTATCACAGAAATTACCTACAACCATCAAAGGCATGAATGATAGAAACAGAAAAGTGTACATGTACTGAAGTGGTCCGATAATATTAATCATGCTGTGTTCTCTATCTCAGCACAAGGAAAGAACAGATCCGTATACAGCGTGGTGTCATAAGAGAGTCGCACAGCATCTTAAGCAGCTGCAGTAGCCTGTTACACTGTCTGTTCATCTAGTAATTTAGACTTTCTGCTGCGTATCTGTATACGCAGCCTGACATGAGAAACTGCAGTGCGAACCCCTTTAAAAACCCATATATTGCAATGATGCCAGTCAGTCACCGCAAGCAGCATATATCGTGGTTGTGTAAGAGCAATCACAATCGTGGACATTCTGCATGTAAGTGGCAGATCTCCACCCTGCAACATAATCTGGCATTGTGAGTCATTACAAAGTACTGGCTCTGTGTGTTACTAATAGCATTATGTGGCCTCACCGTGCAGTTGCAAAGGTTACTTGTTGTGGAGGAGATGCCGGTCACTGATGTGCTGCATGTAACTGTGGAAAGGCATTTTCAACAAAATAATGCCTCTGCCTTTGAATTATGCCATCTGGCAGTGTAGTGACACATACAGTAATTACTGTAGGCATAGTGTGTGTTCCACAATGTGTCACTGTTAGGTAAAAAAAGACAGAATGCAGACAACAGAAAGTGGTCCAGTGAAAACATATCACAAAACCACAAGAAAGCTAGACCCTCCAACAAGCACTTCATTAAATATTTATTAAAAAAACAAAGTGCCATCAAAAATTATCCACAGCAGTCCAGCCCTAGTAACCTCGAAGAAAGACAGAGTGCACTGTGAAAGAGCAGCAGAGAGACAGCAGTAGGTGACAGTATATTTCAGACAACAGAAATAAAAGTTCTGTGCCCCTTGATACTTCTATGTTACCCTGTTTACCAGAAACTTATCTGAAAAGCACTATTTTCCTGTGGCAGAACACACATGGATGTGGTACTGTGGACAAAAGTAGTGGAAGAACACTAAGTAGTCCCCACAGTTTCTCTCCTGTAAATCCACAACTGTTAGCCCATTTCTCTCCATATGTGGCCCATGTTATAAGTGCAATAACCCACTCCAGGGTGTGCATTTATTGGGGATTCATCAACACCCCAGGTGATGTGAGGACACTCGGCAAACAACACACCCGGGATGTTGATTAATCCCCATTAAATGCACATCCTGTCATGGGTTATTGCTTACTGAAATAGTACAGTTAGTGGACCAATAAGTACCTCGACTAGTTTTTTTATGAGTAATGAATGAATTCAGTCTGGTCCAGCTGATTTGTCAATTTTTAGGTTATTGATTTTTTCCATACTTCTTGTTCAGTAATTTTTTATTCAAAATTTTCAGGTAACAAATTATTGGTTTTAATAGAAATATGTTATTTTGCCTGAAATACACTTAGAAAATACTTGTTGAATTCTGTAGCCATCTCTACCTCTTCTATGATTCATTTATTGTGTTGTAACAGTGATCCTACATTATTTTGTCTGCCTCTTAATGCTCCAATGTAGTTATAACATTTCTTTGAGTTTTTTGAATTGACATAACTATGTCAAGTTTCATGTCTTTTTTAGCTTTGTATATGACTTTTTTACATATGTTTGCTTTTTTCCTAAAGGAATAATGCATCACAGGTTGTGTGTTGTGCTGGGAGAATGCCACGCCTGGGGAGGTTGGGCATGAGTCCGCAGGCTGAATGCATCCAACGCCCCAGGCGTGGCATTATCCCAGCATGACACACACCCTGGAGTGCATTATTCCTATTATACAATGGCTTGCTGTTATATATAAAATAAAATAAATAATTTTAAAGAATGTTTTTATTAGTGTGGAAAAATATTTTTGTTTCTTAAGAGGAGATGCAAAAAAAGAGTACCAAATGGTCATCCAAATGGTCATCTACATGGGTTCACAGTGCTGAGACTAGACCTGTGGCATTATGCTGGGATAATGTCATGGGTCCAGACCCAAACTGACCAATCACAGTCCAAGATTCTTTCTTGCCATTGTATAATATAGTGTATCCAATGTTCGTTGGTTTGTGTTTTTTTAAATTTCCTGAAAGCCTTTTTTTTTGTTAATGTATATTTAGATTTTTTATTGAATGATGGTGGTACCCTTCCTGAACTACTATATTATGTTATTTCAGGTACAAAATTGTCTACATAGAAGTTAATCTTTTCTTTGATTTTATCCCATATTACATCCAGCTTCTGCTGTACACTATTTATCCACTCCATGTGTTTCCACCAGGTGTGACAGGTTTGTGGGTACTTTTTTTCCTCTTCTTTTTAGTGTCCTATACTAGTCTTTGAATAGTCCAAAATAATTGCTCTGGTTCGATCATTTTTTTTATAACGTGAGCTGACAATGTGTTTGCCAAATCTGATATTTTATAATTAATAAAATTAAATGTTTAGTGTCTGAGTTGAACTTCCACTAGGCTTTTGGTAAAATCCCTAGTAATAGAATTTCTGGGGTAATAAGCAAAAAGGGGATTTTTTTCCATTTTGTGTATAAAATTGACCAGAAGGAAAGTATATACAGGCATTCAAAAAAAACAAAACAAATGCGCCATCATTTCCAGTGTCTCTGGGCAGGTCTCTCCTCTTGGACACACTCTTTCTTTTATATCTTTGTGTTTCAAATTATTCTTCACAGTTAGTTTCCTGTGTGTGCAGAGCCATAACACATTCCATATCCCCCCCCCCGACCCAACCTATCATTTGTTAACATGGTACCGATATGATGAATTTCTCTCGGGTCTCTTTTTCCAAACACTGGGTTTTCAATACAGTGTATGGACAATATGTATTGGTAAAAGTTTTTCCTTGACATATTTAGCAGTATTTGTTTCTGAACCCTCCATATTCTCAATTTACCAAAGCAATATTGCATATAGGTAGATAATCCATTTAAAGAGTTTTGTTTATGTATCACTGATCCTAGTTCCCAGGTATCCAACCACGGTTGTACCAGATCTTTTACCCAGATGCCCCATATCTTGTCAGTTTTTTGTAGTAATGGCTTTATGTTGGAGTAAAAAACCATAAGAAAAAAAGAACACTAATGGATTTGCCATGTTTAGTCCACCTTTTTTCCAGGATTAGTAGGTATCCCCACTTTTAATTGGGTTTAGTCTGCTCCCCCAAATATATTGGAAAAAGCAACTGAATATGGTGGTTTCCAATTGTTTTGTGGGTGGGAACACATTGCATAAGTGCAGAAACATGGTTAATAGAAAGGTTTTAACCATGATTGGAGGATGGCCCACATCATGCCTATCTACAAAGGTGGTTCACGTGAGGAGCCAGGAAACTACAGGCCTGTCAGCTTGATGTCAGTGGCAGGCAAAATGATGGAGACCATCTTAAAAGAAAGGCTGGGAGTGTTTCTGGAGGCACAGAGCCTTCTGGATGATCACCAACATGGCTTTGTTCAGGTCAGATCATGCCAAACTAGCCTTGTGGAGTTCTATGATTGGGTGACAAAGGCTCTGGACCAAGGCGAGCTGGTGGATGCCCTCTTTCTAGACTTCAGCAAGATGTTTGACTCAGTGCCACATCCTGGGCTGCTGGAAAAGCTGGGGGAAATGGGGATGGGGAAGCTGATGGTTAGCTGGATAGGGAACTGGATAGCTGGGTGGTGTCAGAAGGTGGTGGTCAGGGGGGAGGTTTCATCCCCTAGGTTGGAGCAGTGCTGGGTCCACTCCTGTTCAATGCTTACATCTCAGACATCAGAAAAGGCTTCAGGTGCGAGATGAGCCTTTTTGCTGATAACTCATAGCTGGTAGTGGTGGATGGGGAGGAGGGTAGAGAAGCCCTACAGAGGGACCTGGAGACTCTGGAGAGGTGGTCATGCACCTGGAAACTGAGGTTTAATACTAACAAATGCAGGGTTCTACACCTGGGTCTTAGGAATACAGCTCATGAGTACCTCTTGGGAGGGGAGGCACTGCAGGCCTCAGGTGGGGGAGAAGAACCTTGGGGTGGTAGTGGGTGCCAAAATGAACAATTCTGAACAGTGCAGAAGGGCTGCAACCAAAGCAAACAAAATGCCAGGGTGCATCAACAGGGGGATTATCTTGAGAAGCTGGGAGGTGCTTCTCCCTCTGTATAACTGCCTGGTTAGATGGGACCTTGAGTACTGCATGCAGTTCTGGCATTCATACTTTAAAAAGGACATTGCACTCCTGGAGAGGGTCCAGAGGAGGGCAACCAGGATGATGCAGGATTTGAGGGATAGGTCCGATGAGGAGAGACTTGAGGAGTTTAACTACTACTCCCTGGAGGAGAGGAGGGACAGTGGGGACATGATTGAGATATTTATATACCTTAAGAGGGTAAATAGGGTAAGCCTAGATAAGATGTTCCAGCTAAGGCAGGTAGGGACCGCCAGGGTTCACCTGGTGAAGCTGATTGGCGGGAGACTCAGAGGGGAGACAAGGAGACGTTATTTCACTGAGAGGGTGAGGGTGGAGGAACCCTGGAACGCACTGCCTGCAGAACTGGTGGCTGTTAGTACCATGCAGGGGTTCAAGCAGGGCTGGGACAGGTATAAGGGGAAGGTGAAACTGAGTAATAGCGAAACTGGAGGAGTTTTTCAGATGTGGGATGGGGCTGGGGGTTTCATGGGGGAGGCGGGAAAGGTAGCTACGGTGCCCCAAATGGGTGCTGATCCTCGAGCAGACTCAATAGACCATAAAGGCCTATTCTGCTGGCATCTTAGTATGTTAATATGTTAGTATAAATACTCTTTTAAGTTTGGACATGTGTGATGAATTCCATCTCAATTCTTGACTGAGCTGTTTGTAATGTTATGTTCTAGTTATAAAAACTCATATCACCTTTACCAAAATATATCCCTAGCATTTTCTGAGCCTCTTCTGGTACTGGTATGTCAAATAATACAGGCGTCTCATTTAGTACTGTCCCTATGGGGAGACACTTAGATTTTGCATAGTTAATTTCTGATCCTGTTAATTCTGAAAATGATATTAAAATCTGTCCAGCTACTGTTTCCAATGCTTTGTCTGCCAATAGTAGGCATATGTCATCTGAATAAGAGACAGTTGTAATTTCTTGATCCTCACTGTGCAACAACACCCCCACGAGGTCGTCACTGTTTTGTATTTTATACAAGAATGGGTTTAAGGTCAGAATATACAGTGAGGGACTAAGGGGGAATCCTTGTCTCACACCCCTCTGAACTACACAGTCCCTACCTAGCCACCCATTCATGTATGTCTGAACTCCGGTATCCAGGTAACATAATTTAATCCAGTTTATAAATTGTTCTAGAAAGCCATGAGCCTTCATACATAACCATAAGTAAGTATGGCTAACTTTGTCGAAGGCTTTTGCCTGACCTAAGCTAACCAAATATACACTTATTTCCCCATTATTCCCCTTTCCATGATTTCCCTTAATAAAATAAGGCCATCCAATATTTTTCAGTCTGGTACTGCACAAAACTGCATAGGGTGAATTATACTGTCCAGTACCAGTGCCATTCTATTACACAATAGTTTTGCCAAGATTTTGCAATCTGAATTTAGCAACATAATGGGTCTCCAATTTTCTAACCTATCCTTCTCCCCTGATTTATACAGAAAAACAATCAACACTTTATACATGCTCCCTGGGAGTTTGTTCTTCTGTAGAAAATAATTATAAACCTTAACCATTTCTTCCCTTATTTCTGGAAAAATAAGCAAGCAAAATTCATTTGGAAGACCATCTGGTCTTGTGCTGCTCCCCTCCTGAGCTGTGCAATTACTGTTTGTAGTTCTAAGGGAGAAATCTGAGCTGTTAAACAGTCCAGAAAACATTCTGGGATGTTGGGTAAATTACATGAGTGTAATCATTCAGTTACCTCTTGTTCTGGGATTGAATTATTCTGAAATTTATTGGAGACGCACTCCTCTATTTCTCCTAAAATCCTGTGTTTGGTGTCCACCTTTGTATCTAATTTAGTTTTTAATCTGGGCATCCATTTATTCTTTCTTTGCTGTGTGCAAGTATCAATGTGGTTCACCTCACCTTCCTTCCCTTGTTGTCCAAATCTCTGTTCTGTTTCAAGTGTTTTTATTCTGTTATATTGTATACTTATCATTTCATCTTTAAACTCCCTGATTTGTTCTGTATATGAGGTATTGCTATATTGTTGTAGTTGTAGTGCATATAGCTGTGCTCGTAACTCAAAGTATCTTTCTTTCTTATGCTAACCATTTAATTTCCCCATAAGCTGCAAGTAGTGTCTAATATATTGTTTGCTGTCCTCCCACCATTCATCCAATGAATCATATAGAAATTGAACAGATTTTCTTGCTTCTAAAATGTATAGTAGACCCTGCTTAATTTCTGGATGATCCATTAGCTGCAAAGTAAGCCTCCAATACCCAGAGCCTCTTGCAGTGCCCGCATAATCTGATATAGTTGAGTTAACTAACCCATGGTCTGAAGTGGCAGCCAGAGTCATGCTTTTAGTTTTAATTGGTAAAGTTGGGGAAATAAACAAATAATCAATCCTGGTGGAAAGATGTCCTCCATAGCGTGTGTGTGAGGTCTTATCAGTAACCGATTCAAAAACATCCAGCAAGCCTGTCTGATTCAATAACTGGTTCAAATAAGTTGTATCACAAAATATTTTTTTACTATGTAACCCCCTGTCAGTTGTGAATCTACTGATATTAAAGTCACCCCCAAACAAAATATTCCTAGCAGTGTATAAATATGGGAAAATTAATTTCAACAATTCTATCCTCTTAGTTTTGTATTGTGGGGCATAAATGTTAATCAACCTAAATTCTATTCCTTGAATTTGAACATCCAACATGAGTGCCCTTCCAGGGTCTATTTCTACTATATGTGTAACTGCAACCTGGTGTTCCATAAAACATATCCCCACCCCACTGCAGGTGTACCCACCCCCTGACCAATAGCTAGAACCTCAAATCCACACATTTTCTGCTGCTATAATATCAGATGTTAATGACAGTCTCGTATCTTGGAAAAAACAATGTCATATGAAAGATCTGAAAATAGTGCAAATGCTGCAAGCCTTTTTCTTTCAGGCAGCACACTATTTGTGCTGAGAGGCATTTTTTTGTAGTTTCTCATTTAAGCCAGAAAGTTTGCTCCACCAGTTTTCGTGGTACTTTTCTGGAGGAGGACCTGGACCCCATCCTTCTTTTAGTTTTACAAGAAGCTTGTGGTCTTTTTTCAGGTTCTGACAGGATGTCACTTGAGAAGAAGCCCAAGAGTCTGAATCTGAGTGCAAGATCTTTTCTGGGGCTGTATCTGCCAATATCAAGAAGGAATTTCATGTAGGTATAGGCTCCTGAGGAGGTGCCATTACTGTTTTGGCCTTCTGCCCTTTCTCTTTGGATTGCCCAGCTTTGAATTCAAACAACTCCTCTTCGAGGGGAGAGTGGGGGGCCATGACCCCTACAGCTGTGTCTGTTGTTACATCCGAAACTTTGGCAACAGTCTGATCTTGTTACCAGTTTTCAGGAGATGCAGCAACCTGAGGTGCTCTCCTTTCATCTGGGGTCTGGGAACGTTGTTGTGGTTCTGGGCTGAAAGGTGGCCAGATTCTCTGAAGCCTACTGTTTTTTTTGGTTTATTGATATAAAAATCCTGTACACCATAGTCAGCATTGTCCGTGTTGTTGGAAGCCCATGGACAGTCCATAAATGAGTGGCTGCTGCCATCACAAAGGTTACACTTTTGTGTATTTTGGCAGTGAAAACCGGTGTGGCCCATCTCCCCACACTGGGTGCACTTTACGGCTTCACAGAGTTGGGGCTGATATGTCAAGCTGACCCGCATTGAAAACATCTGTGGGGCTGTCCAGGGTAGAAAATATACTCTTAGTCTCTACCAATGTACACACAATTTGGTAGATGCTTGAGATCGTTCCCTTCATAGTGGAGCTGAATCTTAATTCTCCAGCCCCCATTCCAAAACCCCTCACTGTCCAGAACTGGCTCAGGGTTGCCTTGTACATCACAGCTTTTCTCTAGCCAGTAAATG
This sequence comes from Neoceratodus forsteri, assembly GCA_016271365.2. Lineage (NCBI taxonomy): Eukaryota > Metazoa > Chordata > Ceratodontiformes > Ceratodontidae > Neoceratodus > Neoceratodus forsteri. Next base: position 184,137,116 of record CM057459.1, on the reverse strand, counting down.
ATGTCTGTAATATTTATGCACTCATTTCTAAACAGAACTGTTATAATATGGAATGACTGTTTTGTTAGTGGGATAACTTGAAATGGGGTCCATAGAGGGTTCATTTTTAAAGCTGTATACTTTCCCCAAAATCTCTCCAACAAGTCTGGTGTCCTAAAGCTAATATTAAAGATGAACTCCCCTGGTGCATGTATTAGAGTGTATACATCCACAGGGGTGAATCCCAATGGCCGCTTTATCAAGCATTTTCCCACAAATAATCTTTCAGGGGATGTTTCCATTCCCCCAAGTACCTCAGCCAAACTGCATTTCTTCTCTTTGCCAGCTCTATGGGTTTATGAAAGAGACTGGCATATGTTACTCATTTCTCTGAGGCTGTGGGATTGCCCTGATCATTAATAAGATTCTCCCCTCTTTGTGGGTGCCCCACTGTACCTGCCACATTCTCTGTTAAATCTTCCTGTGAGTTTTCTGGGGTATTTATTAGTGGAGAAAAATAAGTTGTTCCTGAGAGCTCATTTTGCAGTGGTTTGCTACCATTAGCGGTAGCCGATCCTTCATTTCTCTCCTGTTGTGCATCTAAATTCAAAGGAATCCCTTGGTACTGTGGATCAGGTACCCAGGTGCCTGTTTTGGTCAGTTTCCAGCTAGCACCACATAGAGCATGCTCAGGTGACCAGCCTCCTTCTAGTTCTGTAGTCTGGGAGACAGTGCTCTTCGAATTGGGTTTACTTGATCCCGCTTCTGTGCCGCTTCCCTCTGTCACCAAAATTTTAGCTGCCAACTGCTCCAGTCTGCTTTGTGATGCAGTTTGCTGCCATTTCCTCTTCTTTTCCTTGTCCTGGTGGGATTATGCTGTGGTGATTTTTTCTTCTATATTCATCAATTCTGACTGCAAGATAGCTTTCTTTTCCTCCAGGGATAGCTCTACCCCTGATGCGCCAATATCTTCTTCTGGAATTTCTCTGGTGAGACCAATGAAAACATTTGCAGTTTCTTTGTCCTTATTGTTTCTTTTGGTGTCTCCTGCACCAGTTTGAGGGCCCAAATTGCGACCTCTTCCTTCCTCCTCCGTGTCCATACTGGAGTCCTCAATCACCAGACATGGAGACAGCACCTCCTACCACAAGAGTGAAACATTTACAACATAACTTCATGATATAAACAAAACAACAGAGCATAAGTACAAAGATTTATAGTGTTACCAATAATCTTCACATTGTATAGAAAAAAAGACATCCTTATTATATACAGAAATACAACATTCCCTTATGTTACTGGAACATCATTGTCTGTTATCCAGGGTACAGTTCTCCATAATTGCAATAATCTTTGTGTAGTTAAATGTTGTGATTCTGCATAATATATCCCTTGTAATTCCCTGGTTATTTTATCTAATAATTCAGTGTGTGTGTAGTGTTTTTTTTTTTTGCTGTAGGGTATATAAACACCTAACATTCCAAATGAATCATTTAATGGTTGCAAAAATAACATTAAGAGTGCTCTTGCCCCATTTTCCCCATACCCCTGCGCAGTGCCCATATATCAACACATTATAATTAACTTTCTCAAAGCATTTTTCCTCCATTGCAGAGCCACATATTTAAAAAAATCATTTATATACATACATACATGAAAAAAATAAATGCTTCATAGTTTCTAGCTCTTCAATATATTGTTGCCTAATACACGTACAATCGTATGCCTCCTTCTGTATTTGATTCCCCTTGTGTTCAGCTTATCATGGCCACATAACCAAGTAACATTTACCATTTTTGCTGGTGTATGCTTTTCTGTAATAAGTGTCTGCACAGAATTTAGACACACTACTGGACATTTAGGAAAAAAATCAGTTTCAGAGACGTGAGAGTCTAGTATTTGTTTATACAGATGCTGCTTAGAACTTGCAGTGCTGTCATTTCCATGTTTTTAACTTGACAAACATGTCTCTTAGATAACCAGTCCATAAGCCTGTACAGAGGCTCACATTATTTTTAATTTACTAGCAATCCATAGTGTAAACCATGCTGAAAGTATAAAAAGGGATAATTCAACCCATGGCTTTCCAGAGTTCTGTAAAATGCATTTTGTGCAGATACTGACAAAAGAAAAAGACTATGGGGTTTACTATGTTCCAGACCCCTTTCTTAACTGGTAAATATAGAATATTACATTTTATAAGATTTAGGCTGCTGCCGTACACTGAATGAAAAAAGATGATTAATATGGTTGTTTCTCTTCCTCTGGGTGGGGGGAAAGACATTACTTATGTGTAGGAATAGTGGCAGAAGATATGTTTTAATTAAATAGAGTCTCTTAGATTTAGTCACTGTCTAGCTATTCCATGCCTGCACCATGCTTTTGCCTTGTTCAATTTTTCTATCCCAGTTCAGCACACCCATAGGGGTTGTATTGTCAAAATGGATTCCAAGTATTTTTATGGGTTCATCTACAGTATTCAACACCAGCTACTTGTAGAACATCTGTCTAATGTTGCCCTTATTTCTTCGCCATGCACTTAGCCATACTCAATTTGTCTCCAGATATTTGGCCATATCTATTGCATGTTTTAATTGTTTCACTAACTGATTGTTCATTTTTAACTAATATGCAGACATTATCCACATATGTCATTGTAGAAAAGGTTGAAGGACCTGTAGGCAGTGTAAGTGACCAACCAAGACATTAGAGTTTATTGATCTGATTGAAGGGTCTATACAGAAATTCTATAATAGTGGGCTTATAGAACAGCCTTGCCTTATTCCCTTCTGTATTGGAATGAAAGGCTCACAGTTTCCATTTACTGCTGGAGTAAGTGCTGCATTTTGATATAGGGTCTGCAGCCATTTTATAAAAATTGTTGGGACTCTATATTGCTGTAATGTGTACCATAAAAAAATTGTGACTGACTGCATCAAAAACTTGATGCTGGTCCAGGGATAAAATATAGCCATCAAGGTGTAAAGGATTATTTATATCAAAAATATTCCTTAGTAAGTTTAGTTGGTCAGTTATTGCCCTGCCAGGCACTGCACATGATTGCATGGGTGGTATTAAATATTTTTCTAATTTAAGTACTCTGTTGTTCAAAATTGTTGTTAAAATGTTGAAGTCTGTATTTAAGAGACTGAGAGGCCTCCAGTTACTTAATTTCTGCTTGTCCCCTGCCTTATGCAGAAATATCAAGATGCCCTTTGCCATTGCTTGGGCATATTTGAATGACATAAAATGGAATTAAAACTTTTAGCCAGTTCTGGTGCCAAATCTGCTTTAAACATCTTGTATAGTTCCGCTGTGAAACCATCCTTCCCTGGTGCCTTCCCTGCATTCAGGGAACTGATGAGCTTCTCCACTTCTGCTCTGTCAATATCCATGACCAATTCTGCCACTAGATCTTCAGGATATTCTGGAATATCAGAAGTCTTAAAAAATTGATTTAAAACCATTGTATCAGTCTGTTCCCTCTTAAATAAGTTAGCTGATTACTGAGCTACTACTTTAATGATTGCCTTAGTTGTGTTATGTATTTTATTATTGTCATCTAAGACAGAAAACAGTTACTTTTTTGAACCCTTTCTTTGCAGCTAGAAAAAGTTCATATTGTTGCAGTTTTCCTGCGTACCAAATTCTTGTTGTTTTTTCAATATTTCAATTTTTTTCTTATGAAAGGATAACGTAGATTGTTTAGTAGTGCTTATTTGTTCTGAGAAGTTATGTTTTGTGTTCTGTGCTAATGACATTAAGTGTTGCAGTTGCTGTCTCTGTTTTAAGTATAGGAGATAGGCATTGTCTCTGTTAGCTTTACTTATTGTTACCAGGAGAGTTTTTAAATCTGTTTTGGTGTCCATCCACCATAAAACTGGGACTGGTTTTCTTATAATTATAACATATTGCAGTTGTTGCATTGTGTCTGCCTTTTGCAGTAAAGAGGAATTTAACTTCCAGATCCCTGCTCCATGTGTTGGGGGGGGGGGGCTAATGTTATTTGTAGCTCAGAATGGTCAGAATATCCTACTACTTTAGTATCTGCTGCAATGACAGGGAGTGTTTTATTGATGAAGAAAAAATCTATTCTCGGAGCTAGATTCCCTTTGTGAAAGGTAGGGTCTGCTGTATTATTTTTATGATAATGAGCATCTATTAGTCCTGCAGTGAGTATAGTGTTTTAAGACTTGCCACGTCACAAAAAATATTTTTTGTGGTAGTTCCCTTGCTTCGGTCTTTTGAGGACAGTCCACAGTTGAACTCCCCCCCCCCCCAAAAAAAAAACAGTGTTCTGGGAGGTGAAAAGGTATGGTAAAATTTGTTGCTATAAACTTACCCTATCTGCTTTCTTTTGTGGAGCATATATGTTTATTAGTCTGTTATATGCATTTTGATACTTTATGTCCAGTACCAGCACTCTTCCTGGTATTAAATCTATTAATTTCAAAAGGTTAACATTAGTATTGTTAATAAGTATTCCTACTCCAGCACAGGCCTCTAATCCTATGGACCAGTAAGATGGTCATGTGTACCATTCTCTGGTTGCTAGCCCAGTTTCCCATATAGTATGTAACCTGGTGTCTTGTAGTAAAATAATATCAGCCTTCCTAGACCTAATGTGTGAAAAGACAGCTCCTCTCTTTTGTTAATTTTTAATGCTGTTTGCATTGATGGTACTCGGTGTAAGGGTTTGCAACTTGGGTGATGTGAAATAAAGGGGCTGGGTTTATTCTCAAGGGGGTTTATTCTCTTTAGGCTTTTTATTCTGCTTTTTTTCCCTTCCTGCTTTTTCCTCGCTATCTGTTTACTTTTTGGTTTTTCCTCTAATTCACTCAGTTCACTATCTGAAGAAACAGTTTCTTGGTGTCCTGAGCTGGCAAATGAGTCTTCTGAGTCATCAGAGGCTTCAGGGTTCTTAAGTAGTGCAGCATATCTGTTTGAAATGGTGACCTAAGAGACTTTTGCTACTTTAGGAGCTGGTTGCTGCCATGCCTGACAGCATCTAGTAATCATTTTTTTAACTGTACTATCTGGAGCTCTCGGGGGCAGTGGTGGCATAGAGGTTTTATCTGAAATACCTTGCAGGGGTACTGTCTCTTTCTCTTCCATTTCTGTTGTTTGTGAACCCTCTGCACCTTCAGTAATACTATACCCTGGCTGCTCTGCATCTAGCACTACCTGCACTGTCCCAGTTCCTTCAGATTCTACCTCAGATTCCTGTCCCTCTGTCTGTTCTTCTGACTGAGTTTTTGAAGGGAGGCTGTCTGAGGTAGCACATTCATTGTTTTAGTCTGAGCCCTCTGTGCTATTGCGGCCAGCAAACACTATACTTCAGAATCTGCAGTGTCTACTTGTGTGTGTGCAGCCCAAGGGCAAGATGTGTATGTGTGGCCTCTTGATTCACACAGATTACATATTGGCTCACTTCTACAGTGGTTACTTGTAAGCCCCAATTAATTAAATAATGTACCGTGCAGTTTATCACAGATACTACTTATATGCCCAGGTCTACCACATTTACAGCAGGTTTGGGGCTGACCTGCATAAAAAAGCACCCCTCTATCTCTGCCCAAGAAAAAACAATTGAGTAAATGTTCTAACCCACCATTAGTAGACCTTAATATGACCTTTATTTTCCAGCCCCAGTCCAGATGTGTTCCAAATTGAATTTTGCTTCTGGGTGGCCAACTTCTGCGCATCTTTGCTTGAGCCAATAGGTGAGGTCGGTAACACCCCCTAATTTCTGAATAAAACAGTGATGGTTTTGTGGGCAGGTTTTGTAAGCAGTTTGACTTCAAAGGGTGACCACAGGGGGTAGACTTAAGGGTTCGGCATTGTGACCAGAATTTTTCTAAACTGTTCTGCATTTTGAAGCTTATATCAAAAGAAGCTTCTCTTGATACATGGATTAGTGCAGAGATTTCTGCTGCCTGAAAGTGCATACTGTTTTTGAGTAATGATCCGGCCTCAAAAAGTCTATCTGGGAACACTTCAAGTCCTCCTTTATATTGTAATCATACCGAGTTATGTTGTCTGGCAGGATAAATGGGCTCATGAAATAATGAGGCATAGGGACGCTGCTGTGGTCTTGTTTGTTCTGACCCCCTGTTGTCACCACTTCCCCCATTAGCAGTTCCATTGCTGTCACTCCATTCTGTGTTATTATTTTTATCTTGGGTAGCTTCTTTAGTTGCCTGCACTGGTCCCTCTGCCTCTTCACTATTTATTTGCTGTTCAGTGCTCCCTGGTACATTCCCCAGTTGCAAGTATGGATTTTGTGTCAATGCCAGTTCATGTGTTATTGTTAAAGGAGAGTCATTCATTTCAGTCTGGCCATCTATAATACACTCCATTATCTCTTCTACAGCTTTCATTACTGTTTCTGTGCTGTTTTTCTTAAATGCCTCAATGTCTTGGTTAGTAATAGTTGAAAGTGTTCTTACCCCCAGGATGTGTTCGGTGAGAAGCCAGAAATCCAGTTCCCTTCTTGAGAGGTTTTAGTCCAGCCAGCTGCTCACAGCACTTTGTCAACCGACCATGGAGTGCTGTCAGCTGTTTCTGTTTCAGCCCAAGTTGGTTTATTCCTAGTCACTTTTGCCATAGTTTTTGTAGTTGCCTTTCTCTGTGTTGCAAGATTTCCTTGGTGAGCCGCAAATGAAAAGACCATCAGATTCTGCTCATCTTGTGCCCTTTGGAAAATCATCTCTGGTTCAGTTCCAGCTGGCACTACATTCTTGTTTTGTGCAGTAGTTGTACTGGCATTAGTTGTGCTTGTGGTTCTGTTGCTAGGGAAAGCCTTTCTTGTCTCAAGGGTGACTTGCTTGTTTTTACTAAAACTATCTGTAATCTGTTTTTTTTTTTTTGCTCATTAAAGTGCCCTTCTCTCCACAATAGCTCTTGTAGTTTCTCCGAGTCTTTACTTTGTAATCCAGCATTTTGAGTTTCTGCTGCAGTGGTTATGTTTTGCTCTGTTTGCTTTCCATTAATTTACATCTCTTCTGGAGTAGTAGTATCTGTGTTTTTACCTCCTTCAGGATGTCCCGAAGCATCAAAAAATATTTCTGTCTCCTGTTGTTTCAAGGTAGAGGAGGAGACCTGCTCCTCGGCCTCCCGCATATCCATCTCAACTGGGTTCCATGGGCAGACTGCCTGATGGCCAGAGTTTCCCCTACTGGACAGTAGCAGAATTTCCCTGGTGCCCTGGCCAAACTTCCCCCATTCACTAAAAATACCACTAACAGCTTAATCTGGTTCAATGTCAGTTGGCATCCATCCATATCCCCCTCCCCAGGGACAAGGCTGAAATAGGCAGAATTGTCTAGTCCTCCTTTCCCGATCAACAAAAACTGAATAAATATTTTTTGGAAATAAGATTGTCAGAACTGCTGTCTAAAAATCCTAATTTCAAAATAAAAGGCTAAAATATGTTTAATATAGGTAATTAGGGTTTAGGATTCTAAATTTGAATCTGAGATCTTTTCTAGAGTCAGAATTGAAAATTCCTAAACACCCATGAAGTCTGGTCATTCCTATCAAAACCTCCTATTTAAACAAGGGTAGGAAGAGCCATCAAAAAAACTGAAAGAAGGCTTTAAATGATTTATAAGCCCTTTTGCTAAGTAGGTTGGTGGGAGGGCAATACATTGACATTTGTTTTAACTTGATAAAGAATTTGGAATCCTTTTGATTGCCCCATACATATCTCCTAAAAGCATTTGTGATTTATCTAGGACTTCAAACATGTGTTTCCCTTGCTTATTTAATTTGTTTTAAAGAGCTAATATGCTGCCTTGAAATTATACTAACTTTTAATAGTAACCAACTATTACTTTTTACTCCTAATGTAATTGTTCTTGTCCCTTTTATTAAATAGGGGTTTTTCAACCTGTCTGTACTAGGTGTGAAGCATGGAACAGGGCCTCTACTGGAGGCTAGGATATCCAGTGGATACTGCATCAGCATTGTGATCTCACTCACCATGACAGTGCTGATGAGGTATGGAGAGGAACAAAACTAGGCAAGTTAGATGCAAAGTAAAAGACTGCTTTTGATACCATGCCAGACACTAGCTGAACAAAAAAACAACTTCTAATTGGTAAAAGAAATAAGAGACAAAAGACTTCAGAAATAAAATGTAATGACTGACTACTTTTAAAAATGACTAACATTTTTTGGCCCAGATAAGCAATGAGTTACTGCGCCATGCTAACATGAGTAGCGCTGCACAAAGTGTGAATAGCCAGCCAACAGCCTGCTAGCTTGGCCATTGCTATATTCATGCAAACAATGTGATGTGAATCTGGTAGTGCATGAGTGCTTGTACCTACCAGGCACACATTCAAATGAGGAGTGCCGGCATTCAAACAATATGTACTGATATAGCAGTAATGATTTGGAAGTATTAATAGGCTGCTTGCCCAGCACTGTTTAAAGCTTTCAAATCACTACTTTTACAAATGTGCACAGTGATGTGTAACCACGTCCCCTCCTCCAACCAGCATCTCTGGTGCCTTGACGTATACCCCAAAAGAGAAAAATAAATCCCCACACTATGTTCCCCCCCCGGCCGATCCCCATGTAATAAGAATAAATTCCTGGTACTGTAGTATCCCCCTCACTCAGTCCTTTTACAAATTGTTTTTTCTTTAATGGAAAATCATGTTAGTCTAGTGGTACACCCTGCCCACCCACATCTAGTCCCTGTCCAAAAGTTTATTTTATTTTTATGAAGAAAACTCAGGTAGTCTAGAGGTTCCCCTGCCATCACCAGGTCCTTGCCCACATGTTTTTGTTTTCCAAAGAAAACTCTGGTAGTCTAGTACTCCCAGTCCTGGCATCTGACGACCACCCCCTGCCTCAACCTCCCAAGGGGCCTAGTACCAGCTATGATGACTGCCACAGAGCCACCACTGACCTCCATGTCTGGTCACCATCTGCCACACACAAATATGTGTATCACTATACTGTACAACTGTACAGCAATGCAGTGCATGTGGGGCATGTAAATCAGCAGCATACCACAAGCACTGTATCACTATACTGTATGACTATACAGCAATGCAGCGCATGTCGGGCAAGTAAATCGGCAGCATACCACAAGCACTGTATCACTATACTGAACGACTGTACAGCAATGCAGCACATGTGGGGCATGTAAATTGCCAGCATACCACAAGCACTGTATCACTATACTGCATGACTGTACAGCAATGCAGTGCATGTGGGGCATGTAAATCGGCAGCATACCACAGCATACCACAAACACTGCATCACTATACTGTACAACTGTAAAGCAATGCAGAACATGAGGGGCATGTAAATCGGCAGCATACCACAAGCACTGTATCACTATACTGCACAACTGCACAGCAATGCAGCGCATGTGGGGCATGTGAATCGGCAGCATACCACAAGCACTGTATCGCTATACTGTACGACTGTACAGCAATGCAGCGCATGTGGGGCATGTGAATCGGCAGCATACCACAAGCACTGTATCACTATACTGTACGACTGTACAGCAATGCAGCGCATGTGAGGCATGTGAATCGGCAGCATACCACAAGCACTGTATCACTATACTGTACGACTGTACAGCAATGCAGCGCATGTGGGGCATGTGAATCGGCAGCATACCACAAGCACTGTATCACTATACTGTACGACTGTACAGCAATACAGCACATGTGGGGCAAGTAAATCGGCTGCATACCACAAGCACTGCATCACTATACTGTACAACTGTACAGCAATGCAGTGCATGTGGGGCATATAAATTAGCAGCATATCACAGGCACTGCATCACTATACTGTATGACTGTACAGCAATGCAGTGCATGTGGGGCATATAAATCGGCAGCATACCACAGGCACTGTATCACTATACTGTACGACTGTACAGCAATACAGTGCATGTGGGGCAAGTAAATTGGCTGCATACCACAAGCACTGCATCACTATACTGTACAACTGTACAGCAATGCAGCGCATGTGGGGCATGTAAATCGAGCAGCATACCACAAGCACTGCATCACTATACTGTACGACTGTACAGCAATGCAGCGCATGTGGGGCATGTAAATCGGCAGCATACCACAAGCACTGTATCACTATACTGTACGACTGTACAGCAATGCAGCGCATGTGGGGCATGTAAATTGGCAGCATACCACAAGCACTGTATCACTATACTGTACGACTGTACAGCAATGCAGTGCATGTGGGGCATGTAAATCGGCAGCATACCACAGCACACCATAAGCACTGCATCACTATACTGTATGAATGTACAGCAATACAGCGCATGTGGGGCATGTAATTCGGCAGCATTCCACAAGCACTGTATTACTATACTGTACGACTGTACAGCAATACAGCGCATGTGGGGCATGCAATTCGGCAGGATGCCACAAGCACTGTATCCCTATACTGTACGACTGTACAGCAATACAGCGCAAGTGGGGCAAGTAAATCGGCAGCATACCACAAGCACTGCATCACTATACTGTACGACTGTACAGCAATGCAGCGCATGTGGGGCATATAAATCAGCAGCATACCACAAGCACTGTATCACTATACTGTATGACTGTACAGCAATGCAGAGCTTGTGGTGCACGTCAATCGGCAGCATACCACAAGCACTGTATCACTATAATGTATGACTGAACAGCAATGCAGTGCATGTGGGGCATGCAAATTGTCAGCATACCACAGCATACCACAAGCACTGTATCACTATACTGTACGACTGTAAAGCAATGCAGCGCATGTGGGGCATGTAAATCGGCAGCATACCACAAGCACTGTATCACTATACTGTATGACTGTACAGCAATGCAGCGCATGTGGGGCACATAAATCGGCAGCATACCACAAGCACTGTATCACTATACTGCATGACAGTACAGCAATGCAGCATATGTGGGGCATGTGAATCGGCAGCATACCACAAGCACTGTATCACTATACTGTACAACTGTACAGCAAAGCAGCGCATGTGGGGCATGTAAATCAGCAGCACATACCACAGCATACCACAAGCACTGTATCACTATACTGTATGACTGTACAGCAATACAGTGCATGTGGGGCATCTGAATCGGCAGCATAGAACAAGCACTGTATCACTATACTGTACGACTGCACAGCAATGAAGCGCATGTGGGGCATGTGAATCGGCACCATACCACAAGCACTGTATCACTATACTGTAAGACTGCACAGCAATGCAGCGCATGTGGGGCATGTGAATCGGCAGCATACCACAAGCACTGTATCACTATACTGAAGACTGCACATACCGTACGACTGTACAGCAATACAGCGCATGTGGGGCATGTAATTCGGCAGCATACCACAAGCACTGTATTACTATACTGTACAACTGTACAACTGTGCAGCAATACAGCGCATGTGGGGCATGTAAATCAGCAGCATACCACAAGCACTGTATCACTATACTGTACGACTGTACAGCAATACAGCGCAAGTGGGGCAAGTAAATCGGCAGCATACCACAAGCACTGCATCACTATACTGTACGACTGTACAGCAATGCAGCGCATGTGGGGCATATAAATTGGCAGCATACCACAAGCACTGTATCACTATACTGTACGACTGTACAGCAATGCAGCGCATGTGGGGCATGTAAATTGGCAGCATGCCACAAGCACTGTATCACTATACTGTACGACTGAACAGCAATGCAGTGCATGTGGGGCATGTAAATCAGTCAGCATACCACAGCATACCACAAGCACTATATCACTATACTGTACGACTGTAGAGCAATGCAGCGCATGTGGGGCATGTGAATCGGCAGCATACCACAAGCACTGTATCACTATACTGCACGACAGTAGAGCAATGCAGCGCATGTGGGGCATGTGAATCGGCAGCATACCACATGCACTGTATCACTATACTGTATGACTGTACAGCAATGCAGTGCATGTGGGGCATGTGAATCGGCAGCATACCACAAACACTGTATCACTATACTCTACAACTGTACAACAAAGCAGCGCATGTGGGGCATGTAAATCAGCAGCATACCACAGCATACCACAAACACTGTATCACTATACTGTACGACTGTAAAGCAATGCAGTGCATGTGGGGCATGTAAATTGGCAGCATACCACAAGCACTGTATCACTATGCTGTATGACTGTACCGCAATGCTGCGCATGTGGGGCATGTAAATCGGCAGCATACCACAAGCACTGAATCACTATACTGTACAACTGTACAGCAATGCAGTGCATGTGGGGCATGTAAATCGGCAGCATACCACCGCATACCACAAGCACTGTATCACTGTATTATACGACTGTAAAGCAATGCAGCGCATGTGGGGTATGTAAATTGGCAGCATACCACAAGCACTGTATCACTATTCTGCATGACTGTACAGCAATGCAGCGCATGTGAGGCATGTGCATCAGCAGCATACCACAAGCACTGTATCACTATGCTGTATGACTGTACAGCAATGCAGCGCATGTGAGGCATGTGAATCGGCAGCATACCACAAGCACTGTATCACTATACTATACGACTGTACAGCAATGCAGCGCATGTGGGGCATGTAAATCGGCAGCATACCACAAGCACTGTATCACTATACTGTACGACTGCACAGCAATGCAGCGCATGTGGGGCATGTGAATCGGCAGCATACCACAAGCATTGTATCACTATACTGTATGACTGCACAGCAATGCAGCGCATGTGGGGCATGTGAATCAGCAGCATACCACAAGCACTGTATCACTATACTGTATGACTGCACAGCAATACAGTGCATGTGGGGCATGTAAATCAGCAGCAAAACACAAGCACTTCATCACTATACTGTATGACTGTACAGCAATGCAGCGCATGTGGGGCATGTAAATTGGCAGCATACCACAAGCACTGTATCACTATACTGTACAACTGTACAGCAATGCAGCGTATGTGGGGCATGTAAATCGGCAGCATACCACAAGCACTGTATCACTATACTGTACGACTGTACAGCAAAGCAGCGCATGTGGGGCATGTAAATCAGCAGCATACCACAAGCACTGTATCACTATACTGGATGACTGTAAAGCAATGCAGCACATGTGGGGCATGTAAATCGGCAGCATACCACAAGCACTGTATCACTATACTGTATGACTGTACAGCAATACAGTGCATGTGGGGCATGTAAATCGGCAGCATACCACAAGCACTGTATCACTATACTGTACGACTGCACAGCAATGCAGCACATGTGGGGCATGTAAATCAGCAGCATACCACAAGCACTGTATCACTATACTGTACGACTGCAGAGCAATACAGTGCATGTGGGGCATGTAAATCAACAGCATTCCACAAGCACTGTATCGCTATACTGTATGACTGCACAGCAATGCAGCGCATGTGGGGCATGTGAATCGGCAGCATACCACAAGCATTGCATCACTATACTGTATGACTGCACAGCAATGCAGTGCATGTGGGGCATGTGAATCAGCAGCATACCACAAGCACTGTATCACTATACTGTATGACTGCACTGCAATACAGTGCGTGTGGGGCATGTAAATCAGCAGCAAAACACAAGCACTGCATCACTATACTGTATGACTGTACAGCAATGCAGCGCATGTGGGGCATGTAAATTGGCAGCATACCACAAGCACTGTATCACTATACTATACAACTGTACAGCAATGCAGCGCATGTGGGGCATGTAAATCGGCAGCATACCACAAGCACTGTATCACTATACTGTACGACTGTACAGCAAAGCAGCGCATGTGGGGCATGTAAATCAGCAGCATACCACAAGCACTGTATCACTATACTGGATGACTGTAAAGCAATGCAGCACATGTGGGGGCATGTAAATCGGCAGCATACCACAAGCACTGTATCACTATACTGTATGACTGTACAGCAATACAGTGCATGTGGGGCATGTAAATCGGCAGCATACCACAAGCACTGTATCACTATACTGTACGACTGTACAGCAATGCAGTGCATGTGGGGCATGTAAATCAGCAGCATACCACAGCATACCACAAGCACTGTATCACTATACTGTGACTGTACAGCAATGCAGCGCATGTGGGGCATGTGAATCGGCAGCATACCACAAGCACTGTATCACTATACTGTATGACTGCACAGCAATGCAGCGCATGTGGGGCATGTAAATCAGCAGCATACCACAAGCACTGTATCACTATACTGTACGACTGCACAGCAATACAGTGCATGTGGGGCATGTAAATCAACAGCATACCACAAGCACTGTATCACTATACTGTATGACTGCACAGCAATACAGTGCATGTTGGGCATGTAAATCGGAAGCATACCACAAGCACTGTATCACTCTACTGTACAACTGTACAGCATTACAGCACATGTCTGGCTTGTAAATCAGCGACATACCACCAGCACTGTATCACTATCCTGTACAACTGTACAGCAATACAGCACATGTGGGACATGTAATTCAACAACATACCACAAGCACTGTATCACTATATAGAGCTTTAACAGAGAAACAGGTACTTGTGTGTGGCAAATGTTGGCCAGCCACATTGGTAAGTGGTGGATCTGTCGCAGTTACCATCGAGGGACCAGAAGAATAGGGGCAGGGTGTAGGGGTGGGCATCAGATGCCAGTACTGGAAGGGTGGACTACTAGACTACTAGGGTTTTCTTTGAAAAACCTTTTGGATAGAGAGCAGGTGAGAGAAGGGATAGTGCTAGACTACCAGGGTTTCCTATGGGAAAAACAGTTTGGTTAGGGACCTGGTGTGTGTGTGTGTGTGTGTGTGTGTGTGTGTGTGTGTGTGTGTGTGTGTGTATGCATGGGGAGTTAACACTAGAATACAAGGGTTTAGCAACTGGGTAATGGGGAAGGGGTTACCAGAAAACTTCCACAGTTATCTTTGAGAAAATTTGGACAAGGACTGAGTGAGGAAGGGGGAAACTGAGTGTTTTCTTTGAAAAACAAAAAAAAAATTGTCAGGAACCAGCTGAGGGAGGAGGGCACTACTAGTCTATCAGGATTGTCCTTGAAAAAAATATTTCAGCAGGGACCAGGTAGGTGAAGGAGGTACCACTAGACAGAGTATA
The DNA here is from genome assembly GCA_016271365.2 of Neoceratodus forsteri. Lineage (NCBI taxonomy): Eukaryota > Metazoa > Chordata > Ceratodontiformes > Ceratodontidae > Neoceratodus > Neoceratodus forsteri. The sequence goes on along the minus strand of CM057459.1, from coordinate 184,121,994 downwards.
TTCTAAGCAAAAATCATTTGGAAGGGAAATGGGAGGGCACTAGATTGCCAAAGATTTATTCTTATTACTTGGGGATTGCTTGGAAAATAGCACAGGGTTGGATTTTTTTAATTGTACACATCATGGCACCAGAGATGCCTGGGGGGCATGGAGCACAGTGGATGCAGAAAGGACATCCCTTCACACAATCTGAGGAACTAATAGTGCCTCACTAGGCAATGAGACCATAATGGGATATAAATGTATTTTTATTTTTATTTTATTGAAGTTTCAGAATTACAATCCTTTGAGTTGATGACTCTTTTGCAAAGGCTCCACGTCACTACAAAACAGACAAAGCACTTAAGACAATTTTGTACATTGCTCACTAAGCAGGACATCGCATTAAGACAATTAATACATGGTTACCTCGTTCAGAATAATTTACATTGTTTAGATTTGTTTCACTATGGTAGCTATGGATTCTAGGTCATCGAGTTGAAGAGTGACTGGATACTGTTTTGGTGGGCCCACCCAGGTGTAGGGGCAGAAGTCTACTTCCCGGCGGGTGCGTAGACCTAGATTTGGGTCATGAGCGACACTTGTTTTCTATCAGAATCAGAAATGTGGGAGGGATGTTTGTAACAGCCACATGACTCTGAGTCAAGGAACAGTCTCTTAATGCCCATTTAAAATAGGCCAAGGCTAGGGGCCAGGGTGATGGAGGAGGGAAGGTCATTAAGCCAGCGGGGTGCATGGTAACAGAAGGAGCTTTGCCCTAGTGAAGTCCTACAGTGGGGAACTAAGAGGGGGTGCTATCCCGGTGTCTGAGGGTGCTCCTGTGTGGGGAAGTTTGAATGAGGGGGTGAAGGCCTGTGGGTGTAAGATCCATAAGGATCTTTTTGGCTTGGAGGCAGGTGTGGTTCCTTAGTCTCCCTTCAAAGGTCAGCCAGTTTGCTCACTTGTAGGGTTCACACGTATGTGTTAATCTACGATATCATAGTGCCCTGTATGAGCAAAGAGGTAATATTCATCTGGACCTTCAAACATAGCAAGTTAGGCCCTGTCAACCATGGCATGAATTTAGAAAAAAGTTTTCTAAACATTTTAATATCCATGCTTGAGCACGGTTGTCAGAGTGTCCACACTGCGCTCTGATATCGTGCTTGCCTGCTCAAGTTCCCAGGCATGGTTGCAGTTGTACCACAAAGCATTATGGGTGCCACAATGCACGGTACTCAGGATTGAGCATGGCAGTGGATTGGGAAAAGAATTCCACCATTCAGTTCAGGGGCTTATTGAAAGCTCCATAGGGTTTGTACGTCTTTTTTTTTCTTTCTTCCCGGCAGCCCAAAAAACAGAGATTGATGTGTGGTGGTGGTTGCCATTCGTGTTATGGTGTGGTTTGCATCCACACTGCTGTTGACATAGTTTGAGGCAAATGCATTGGTCTAAAACCATGCTAAAACTCTGTTCCGAGCAAGGTTTTAACCTGGTACAGTATTTAACATGGATTGTAGCACAGTTTTATAATGCTACAATCTGGATGCAGTACTTTTAAGCCATTGTAACAAAATTAAAACAGTTTAAAACACGAAAAAAATGCTAGTGTGGACAGCACCTTAGTTTAAGAGCACTAACAGGTTTCCAATGCCCGAACTACATTTGTTTCTTGACAACCTCAATGTTTAATATAGATATAGGTACATACCTCTCTGAGGTTGGCAGGGGGATTGTGCTTTGTGCCAAATACAGCTGTTAATGCCTTTGTTAGTGCTGTGCTGTATAGAGCTGGATTCAAATAAGTTTAGGGCATGGACACTGCTCTGAACTTGTTTGAAAACAGCAGCACACTTAGGTACTTTCATTAGTTTGCACTCAGGATAGGGACGCTACGCACTGCAAACTGAAACCTTTAAAGATGGAGCCCTCTGTCTGCTGATTTTGGTGGTGCTACTACTATCTCTTTGAAATGTTTTTCCAGTGAGCATATTGAGCTGCAAGCAACTTGTTTCCAGATATGTCTTATAGGAAAAATGACACCACAGTACTACAGATTGGAATAAATAAGACATAAAAATAAGGTGCAAAAATTATGAGTCTGTGCAGGCAAGAAACTATACACAGGGTGAACAGGTGCACACAGCAATACATGACCAAGTAAACAGTACATATAAACAGTAGTTAACTTGTGCAATAATTGCTGTACGTGCTCAGCACAGCTTTCCTTTCACCAATACTTCTGTGCAATTCCCGAAAGAAAAGTGTGAATATAGTTTTTTTTCCAGTTCAGAAACTTTTCAAACCTTTCCTGGTTTCCATTCCACTTAATTTGCTCTCAAACTGCTAAAGTTCCACCCTGCTTGGCACCACTCACTTGCAGTCTGATTGAGAAAACAGTAAGCTTAAAGGGGAAGTCTCACATTTGCAGTGCTGTTTATTTGATCACCTCACTCCTCTCATGTTATATTCATTCCCTCTCTTGGTATTTCCAGTCAGGACTTGTGGTTTAGGGAGCATTTAAATATAAAAAAGACACTTTTTAAACTAAGTGATCTAGCTCTCCATTTTTCAGCTGCTGAAAAGGGGATGTGTGTCATCTGTTGCTATGTTTACATGTAGTGGAATCACTTGCTTTGTAATCAATTCACTTCATTCAGATTGTAATCTTTTTTGGTTTACCTGCTGTTGGATTGATGAGAATGAACAATCAGGTTCAAAATCCTCAACTGCTGTGTGTTTACATACAATGGGAATTAGTCACCTTGTAATCAATTCAGTTTGAATTGATTACAAGGTGACTGATTCCCATTGCATGTAAACACACAGCAATTGAGGATTTTGAATCTGGTTGCATTCCTTTTGCAGCAGTTTCGACAATATGTATAGCACAATCAATTCACAATCAGGTTTACATGTACAAAGTAACCGGGTTCAAAATAATCAATGCTTTTGAACCAATGCAGTTGAACCTGGTTCAGACTAAACAGGAACCCAACTGAGACTGAGTTTACATGAGCTTCCAATTGAGGAATGCAGCACTGATTCCACTCAAATTGGAGTTTGAACTGGGTTCCAGTGTGCATGTAAAGGAACAATTCAATCTACTTCTCCCCATAACATTTTACAACTGTCTTGCAGTGAGAGATGAGCAGCACAAAGAAATAGCTTTTTTTCTTGTGAATGAAATACTTTTACATGTATTATTTGCTATGCAAAATATAGGCTACTAGTACTACACACTGTGTGATTGGCAAGACCGGACTGTCTTAAGCCATTACAAACTTAAAATAAATAAGGATAGGAAGCATTCAAAACCTTGTGCTTTCTTCTGAGCTGCTGCTCCAGTGACACCAAAGAATTGAAGGGGTTGTATTAAAAGTGCCTCATTTGCATATAAATGGAGACTTTTTTCGTAGGATTTATAGGAAGTTTTAAGTCTAGTATTGTGAGCCATATTGACTTGTATACGTTTTATATTTGTGTCACTCTCTTTTATACAAAAAGCACATAAGCATTAAAGCCACATTTTTTATACTTTGTTTATCCTTCTACAAGTCCCTGGAGCCATTCCTAACCATTCCTGAGGGCAGGGCACTGAACCTGCCACTGCCTTCCCAATTCAACTCCATAGCAGATATGTTTCCCACATATTCAGGTGTCGGGGTGGAATAGAAGTATCGGAGACCATTTCCAGAGGACAGAATGAGGCAACCCTGTGGTGGACAAGGGTGTCAGCCCAGATTCTGCAACCCACTCAGGATCTGCTCTGGGTGCTGGTGCAGGTATTTACTAGTTTTTCAGTACACAGTACACTGGTGCCTCCCACTTAGTGTTTTTAACAATGTACCGAAATAAAGAAATACATTCTCCAAAGCAGATGTGATCCAGTGGGGAGATGAAACTAACCTGACTATATTGTTTCGGAGAGCTAGCAACTGTTGTGCAAACTGAGGCAGTTTAGTTACAACACATTGAAAGTGTTGGACTTTACTGTCCACAGGACAACTTATGTGATATTATGCAACATGCATGAGCCCTCCCCTTCCACAGCACTGCTCCAGCTCTATCACCACCTGGGTCACTCTGTGCAATCTCCCTTCTCCTCTTTGGAGGAAGAAAGTTTCCAATGGGCTCTTCCTCCCACTGGCCCTACTGTTGATCAGGGAATGAGGCACAAATCCAGGTTGACAATGTCGTAAACAGCACCTACTGACACTGTGTCATCTGTCTGCCTCCCTAATAAAGCTACATTTTAAAGAAGTACAGTATAACATAGAATAATACATGAGGTACTGCATATAACAAGAATTTTATGCTCACCTGAGGTGTTGGGGTTTATTTAAGCATCCAACACCGAGGGTGTGTTAAGTTTTACACATGACCCTTATTCTATTTTATATAATTGCTGGGGAGTATTTTCTCACCTAGTTCATTTTAATTAAAAAAAAGGAACAATGTGGCCAGTTGATGGTGTTATGGTTTATAGGATTAGAGCATCACTGATGCTTTGTTTGTTTAAGCCCCACACAGCAGAAGTTTTAGTATGTTCTCTTTGTGCTCATGCTCCCTCCCCACATATCTCTCTCTCTTTCATGTCTCTATCTTAGTACTTGCAGAAACTGCGGTGCTAGCACTAGTTCAGATGCGGTCGGGCTGAAGTACCATTTTTACTTTCAGTTTGTTTTTGTTTTTTTGTTAGCACAAACCAGGAGAACCCTTAACTGGAGCCACAAAGCAGACTGAAGTGGGTCATGTGCTGTTAGGCATTAGGAGATAATAAGAAAATCATTGGCTGATGTCTGTCAGTGGCGCAGGCAGCTGCGAACAGTTAGCGAGTCCCTTCAGCAGAGTGTGCACAATGAAGGAAACCAAGAATGTGTTCAACGTTATAACCAGCTGGTTATAATGTTGAATTGCAACTGTTTTTTTCTATGGGAGAAAACACTTCCCAGTAATTATATTACACATATATCCTCACAGTTCAGTCTGCTATTGATAACACATGCAGCCATCATGAAGGGAAGTATTTTAGCTTTCAAAGTGAGGTCACTTTTGAGAACATTTTTAATACTAATGGCCTGGATTTCTCTTCCCTTTGTTCATCATTACCAGGTTAATGTGCAGAGACACATCCTTGTCCTCTACAGTTCGTCTATGTTTGTTACGTAATGCTTTGCTGAAGTCACAGTCCTCTGTCACATCACAGTATGTTGCTATGGAAATGAGCATTATGTCACACATTGAGTACTGGGATTTCAGCATACCCACTAGGATGCAATGCAGAATGTTGCAGAATCTGTTAACAGAGAGAGAGAGAGAGAGAGAGGAAGAGAGGCTAAACCAGGGCAAAGGTTTGCTCTTGGGAAAACCAGTGATATTGTATGAAATTGAAATTATGCCATGTTTGTCCCATTGCAAATCTTTGATACTTTAAGCCTCTCGAAGACAGCAGTAGTTGGGAGTTTCCCTCGGTTGTCAACTTTTGCATGTTTCACAGAGGACTTGCAAAAAAAAATCTACAAGTAAATCTTGCTGAAAACTATAGTCATGCCCTGACATGTCTGTTGACCATCACTTTCAAACCACATCAGACAGTGAGCGAGAGGGAGAGAATGAATTTAAAGTGGCCAGATATGCTTTTTCTGTCACGTACAGTACCTAGGGCACAAACCTTATTGAACAGATATCATTAAGTATAACCCTTTAAAGAATGAAAGGGTAAAAACTATACAAGCAAGCCAACAAACTTTATTTTATACAGTGCCTCCTCCCTTGGGCTTGATGAACTGCACATAAAGTTCAATTAAAACGTTTATAACAATTTAAAACATTTATAAGAGCATGCTAACAAACACAATGGAATCCTTCCCATGTCTAACATAATAACATGAGCCCTCAAATGCCAGGGAGAAAAGATGAGTCTGGAGGTCCCTTTTAGAAACCTACACAGGCGACCTCTGGCATAGCTGATTTGGCAAAGAGTTTCAGATGCGTGGGACAGCCACAGAAAATGAAATTTATTGAAGCAGTAATAGACATTTTAGAAAACTGTCATTCTGATTCTTTCCTGTTTGGCCTGTCTTTATTATTGTCTTTATTTCTGGTATGATGGCATAGTAGTTTCTGAACTTTGCATGATTAATTCAGTACTAAAAATTACTTCACATGTACACTCATCGCACATGGGGGTGTGGGGACTGTTGTGCATGTATTTTCATAACAGTTATCTATGTGAAATTTTTTTTTATTAAGCCAGCTTCTCCTTACTGCATATTTGCATACATGATAGGTATTTAGATTTGTTTTTAAATACATGTAGTGAAATTATAGACATGGGCTATACAGAAAGGTGGCTCATAACTGTAATATTTTGTTAAGAAATGTACAGCCTTGAAATTCAAACTGAAAGTTGGCCAAAATCATTGGCCTTTCTTCAGGAGATAGACAAAAAAGCCTGCACACAAAAGCCTGAAGGTGCTGCTAATCACAGCCAACTGAGCAAAACAATAAAACTAAAGAAAAAATGGTGCTCATGTATGGATCACTATGAGTACTGGCACTGAATTTTTAGCATAAAGCTACAGCTGAACCAAGTACAGACAGCATTCTCAAGTTTTACAGACGAATACTCCTATGTAGCCCATCATGCCAAGGCTTTATCAGGGAGGCAGAACATTCTTGTCTGATTGATATCTTTCTATGACACTCTATAGACATTACGGTTGAAAAGGCATTTCCATACACACCCCAAATTTTAGTTTGCTTAAAACTAAGTCATGGTTGGACACAGTGAGCTACAAATTGGCACGCACACCATTTGGGGTACAATGTCAAGATCTGCCAAGTTTGAAAAACATTTGATACAGAGCCTCTGTGCTACAGAGTGGAAACATATTTTAAAAAATGGTAAAGGAGCTTTGTTTTCACATTAATAACGAAAATATGGCTCAGATCTGAAACATTAAACTTGCAGGTTAATTACATTCTGCCCTAAGGGTGGTGCCTTGCCTGTCTCACACTAAGTGGAAAACCATTTTGCAAATAACAGCAGAAAGTAAAACAATCTGCAAAAGCAGGTTTTACTTTATACTTTCATCTGTGAAAGGTTCTTCACACAGGCTGCAATGAACATATGGAGTACAGTCTTTTTTTTTAAATGTCCAAATAAATACATCATCACGGCACATGTGACTACTACATTCTTAAAATTGAACATATTATTAGTATGTTACTAGCTAACTTATACTTCATTTGTCAAAGCTCTAATATCATTAACAAGTAATAGAAGAAAACCTAATAAATTATATAGCTTGAGACCATAAACCAAACATGGGGTGTGTCACAAAATACAGATAAAACAAGTATTTCATTTAAGCATAGAATTAGACACATTTGTTTAACCAGAGATACATTTTAGAAACTGCCTATTAGGTAATGTACAAAACTGAGAGTGAAGGAAAAGATCCCACTTAGCATTGGACTAATCTTCTCTTATAATCACTAATATAGTATATGTGTAAGTGTATCAAAATTTATCCTAACAGAAAGTTGCAGTTTTGTGACTCAGTCAGTCTCCAATACCTAAGGACAATATTTTCTGCTGAGACAAGGGCCACATGAAGCCATTCTTCTTGCCTATCTTTGAAGTTAGTTATCTTCAGTGTGATTCCCCGCATAATGAATTTTGTTGAACATTTGATATTACGTTTTAAAATAGATTTACAAACTTTGCAATCTTAAGTAACAAAGCATGATTTAGGGTATCGTGAAACGGGGGGGGGTACTGCTGGACGCTACTAAATTATGATCTGAGGCAACATGAGGGAGGGGATAGCATTAGACACCAGAGACTGATTGGCACGGGGGTGAGATGAATAAGGGTACGCCACCGTACTGACAGGACTGCTAGAATGGGGGTGGGTTAATGACAGACAGTCACACTACAGGATCTGGTACTGCTTGCTATTAAATGTATTGTCAGTGCTGGACAGCAATGTTAGTGTAAAGAAGTACGTATTCGGTTATTACATTTCCTTTACAAAAAGTGCAAAACAACATGTCAAAGAATCAGTTAAGGTTGGGGTTGAACTCCACAAAAGGAAGGAAATGCAATGTTAGGGTAAAAACAAGTTCTCTGAGCCTTGGTGAATCTGTGATGTTGTGTTTACTGGGGTTTGAATAATCATGTAATGTCACATCGGCATTGCTTTTAAGTCAGTGCCCTCTCTGCACATATTGGTGTGTATTTTTCTGTGCCTGGGAAAACAATGCTGTGGTTAGAGCAACACCGATTCTACATTGCATGATTTCTCCAATCCCAACAGACACCACACCATAGATTAACTGAGGCTCAGGGGACCTTGTTTTCCCTAACATCGCATTTCCTTCCTTTTATGTGTAAAAGTTCAACCCTAAATAAGACTTTAACATAGTTTTTTGCAATGAATATATACTGTATATATCTAAAATAATAGGTAAGGCTGGTATGCTAAGATGTATACCCATCAAGGGGGCTAATTAGGGCTATAAGGCCATTATTCTGAAGGGCAAGTGACTTTATTGTCCTAATTAGCCCCTGAGGTACATATACTTCGGAGTATGCCACACATATCTATTTTTTGTGGTAAATAATACATTAGAATGGTTCTTTTTAGGAGATTGCATTGTGATCATGTTATGGCACCGGAAGGTCTCTTGCATCAGGGAGGGAATGGTGTGTAATGGGTGCAGGTAAGAGTTTGGGAGATTTCTGGGTTAGGGAGGGTTTTTTGTGTAAGAGTCTTTTTTTCCCCAAGTTCTTTAGCAGCTTGTTAATTGCTTTGGCTAGCTTCTTAATAATGTGCTAATCGTGTTATTAGTATTGCCCCATAGAGTTAAATGTAGTGTAGGTATATACTTTTTATTAGTGTAGGTATATAGTTTTAAATATTTGATTAATGTAGGCATATCATTTTAATTAACATAGTTATATACTTTTAATTGTTTGATTAGTTTAGGTATATAGTTTTAATTGATAATTTAGTTATAGGTATACAGGGAAACAAACAATGGCTTATTGTGTGTCTAGTAATGAGAAGTTGTCATCCCCTCAATTGCACATAATGTTCTTTTTCTGAATGGATTCCTAAAATATTTGCTTCCATTGGTCTAGTTATTTGCTAGGTTGAACTGTAAAAGGGGTGATAAACTCTGGGAGGAGAGATAGCTTCACTCATGATGAATAAGATCATTGATGTCTGATGGGGGGTCATTGAGCTACTCCTCTGAGATAAAATACCATGTAAGTGGACTCATACCCTGCACACATGTGAGTAAGTAGCTGAACTTGTTTACTTTATGGAGGAGTAACTCTAGAACTGGTCAAAACTAGCTGGGGTTGAAACAGAGCTGATTGGTTGTCACTAAAAAAGACAAGCTAGTTGGTGATGATGACATCATGTCGCAGGTCTATGGCATCATGGAAGTCAATGCATGTTTTTTAACTGGAATTAACTGGGCACTACAGAGTTAGTCATGCCTAAAATTTGGACAGTGATTTATGAACTCTGATCCTGTAACCAGGAGTCCTCTGTGGCATGTTCTTTCCTTGAGAAGCAAGCTATGACCTGTGTATAAGAAGTACTTTAAACTGAGTTATCAGTTTAGACCTTCTCTGTTTCCACATTTCCTGTCATTTACAACCCAGTTTATTTTATATTTCTGGTATGTTCTGTATTTCTCCATGCATTGACTCTATACCTCATACATTCTTTATATATTAAGTGCATTTTATGAATAATTAATCTGTGACTCTCAGCAGTTTATAAAGGTGCAGATAGTTTATTTTAGTGGCAAACTACAGTATACGATTCCATCACTGAGAACACATACTGAGTTAAAGTGAGAATGTTTTGAATATAATAACATCATCAGGAATGCCTGAAGCAAACTGGGGTTTGTATATCCAGAGGCCTGCTCCTGAGTGAGCAAGGGCCTTAAAGTTGGGACAAAAAGAAATCAGCCCTGTGTTAAATTCTCAACATACTGGTGGCAGCATTGGGGGAAGTGAGTTAAGTCAGTTATCAGCCAGGGCACCATGATATGGGTTATGCAATGGTCGTACTCATAATATGCAACTTATATTCAAGAGTGAGTAGACAGGCCTATAACTCAAGAGTGACATACAAGCATGAGATAAACATGACAAGATAATAGTGATATCTTGGCTGATGGCAACACTAAGCCAGATATCAACAGTATGTTGTCGTAAGTGTTGTCATAATGGATATCTTGAAGTATTATCACAATGCAATAACTGGGGGTGTTTTTTTCTCATAGGAGAAGCTAGTTATAATTTGCTGTTATAACCCGTGGGTTATAATGGTGAACAAGTTCCAGCTTCTCCTTAGCCTGACTCACACTCAGTACCTCACAAAGTTCCTCATCCCTGCTCTCACTTAATACCTTTTGAATGCTCTCAAATTTTTTTCTCACTGCCAAAAAAAGCAGTCATACTAGTGGGCATACCCTCGAACAGCAGCAAAATATTTAGCCACCACTAACCTTTTCACAGCAATTACAGGCAGTTTTCTTGCTTGCTTTCTCTCTCCATCTCCACACACTGTGAACCCTGACCTCAACCACATTTGCATATTGCCATGACATGAACGACCTGGACTCCACAAAAATTGTTCCACATATAAACTACAAACATTTAAATAGTTATTTAACATTTTTTCTACAAATTACAAGTGTTTCACAGTATGAGTTTTAGTATTTCCTTCAAATTTCACTAACTCTTGTTTTCAGTGTAGGAAGGAAGTAGTTGCCGTTCTGGCTGGAACTAAAACAACCTCTTTTTTTGCCAATCTTTAAAAAAATAGTAAAATGGGTAAATACACATTTTACAACAGTATGCCTCACTTTATTCACTTATTTTAGTGCTAAATGCTGTAATAAAAAAAAAAAAAAACTTTTCTAAACACAGTTTCTTATTTAGGGAAATCTGGTTGGGGGAAAAAACATCCCCCAGCAATTACATAAAACAACACATGGGGAGAAGTGCAAAACTCAAATTTAATGCACACCCTCAGTGTGGAATGCTTAGATAAACCCCTCGGGCTTCGGCCTCAGGGATTATATGGCATCCCACACCTCGGGTGTGTATTAAATTCTCATTATGCACTCCCCAATGTATTGTTGTATATATAATATATTATTTCAATGTAATGCTGCAACAACCAGAGTTCAGCTTCCTCAATGCTGATGATATTATAATTGCATAGTACAACACTACAGCCAGCAGATGAAATAAAAGAGAAATACTTACATTTTCAGACGAACAACAGGTTAAAAGTTATAGTTATTACACTAATGTTATATGACTCAGATACACAATGGTTTGACTCAAAATATGCAGTTTATCATCAATTGTGAGGGGGCAGGACTTTCATAAATTGTCATGGTCCCATCCCCTCACACTTTAAAATGAAAAGCTTCAAAAGTAAAGCAATGCAATATTAAGGTAAAAAGTCCTCTAACTTTTGGTGAATGTGCAGTGTGCTGTTCATTGTGGTTTGAATGGTTGCTTGATGTAGCAGTGATATTACTCTAACTTTGGTGCTGTCTTTAAAGGAAGTAAATTTACATATACACCAGTCCTTGGAGAGAGGGTGACAAAGTTACGGTAATGCCAGATCTGCATTGAGCAAGTGCAAGAGCAAGCCAGAAAGAACACAAACCATGCAGTCACCAAGAATCAAGGGGATTTTTTTACCCTAATGGTTGCATTTACCTACTTTTGAGACTCTGTACAGTTGTGCCCAACAGTATGTTTTTTTCTGCCGCGTGGTCACTCAGCAATGTGTCATGTTGGTGCCACATCTTTGCATTCTTGTTGCAAGCCACCCCATAGCACTGGCTATATTTATTTCTTTTTATGTTAGTATATTTAAGCAATAATACACAACAGGGTCTGGGTTATGCTGGGATTTACTCATACCTGGTGTGGTCTGATCTCGAGACCGAAGGCCGAGTGACAAAATCCACACCAGAAGTGGGTATATCCTAGCAAAACCTTCCTCTGTATTTAAAATAGTCCCTGTTGTTAGGTAGAACAGGGTAGATGGAAACAAGTTAACCCCCCATACACATATAAAGGCACAATTGTTTTGTATTTATTTTAATTTTTTCCAAATGTCACTTATTATAGGAGAAATATTAGGAGCTGCACAGGTGCCTTAGAAATGCTGTTTGACTTGGGTAAGCAGGAATAACAGTAATGCCACTTTATTGATCCCTTCCCCTCCCACAAACCCTCGGCAGCAGCAACAATAGGCGAACTCCACACTTGAGTGCAAACCGGGCAGGGCTAGTAGAACTTGCCATCCTTTTAGTAAAATTGCAGCAGCATTCTTGGCAGACTTACAAATACTGTAGAAATAGGCATCAAGCTTGTAGTGGAGTTGTGTGAAGGAGAGCCTTTCTGCTGCCTACAGTGCAACAGACTGGGGAGCCAGTGACCGGTGAGCATAACATGGAAGGGAGCAAGCATCAGGGGAGCCAGCAGTCACCAGAATGGAGGTGGGAGGGGCGGAACATGATTGTACCATTCAGTCAACACTGACCAGTTAGGCATTTGGGATTTAAATTTTTTTTCTTTTTCTCAAGCTGTTTTGGGTGGACAGTGTACTTTTTGATAGGAAGGGACCAAGATAATGAGTGAAATGTTTGCATTCTGGGCTGTCGGATTGATTTCACGTTTGACTTTTGTTTTGTGAAGAGGCTAACTAGGTCTTTTTGTGTGAGTTAAGCAGGGATTTATTCATGCTGAAAAGACGCTGTTAGCCAACTAGAATCCTTGGGTTCAATTCAGAAACATCCCAAGAATACTGCAAGCCCCGGTTGCACCAACCATATGGCACATGGGACTTGTGGCATTCCCTGGCTGACAATCAGCATTCTCAATCCCGTGCTCCGATTGCCACAAGCTCGACTAGCTTTCTGGTCCAGCTTGTGGCAATCTCAGGTACCCTTTTTATAGGGCTTGCACCAAATATTTGGTGCAAGCTGTGTAAATCAGACAAGTTGTTGTAAATGCACCCGGTCTTCTTGAGCTGGACACATTCTGTAGCAAACTGTCGCAGCTGCTCAGATTGCCGAGTTTGATACAAGGCTTGACACAAGCCCTGCGTTCCCCATTGTGAATCTGGCCCCTTATTTTTATCTTGCCATTCTATAATTTGATGTAGTTGCTAATCACTACCACTGATGAATTTCAGATCAGGATAATCAGAGGAGGGTTATGCTCTGCTGAGGGTATGGAATATGTTTTGCCCAGAAGAAGGACGGATTTGGGTAGAGAACATTTTTTCTACTTGGGTCCTAATATATGGAATTCACTGCCAACTTACTTGAGGCCAATTAGTTCTAGCCCTAATTTAGGAGAAATAAAAAGTTGGTTTAAATCTGAAGCTGATAAAAGGTTAAATGATGAGTAATTGTGTATGCTATGCCCCAAAATATGTTATATAACTGCACTTTATGAATGGGAATTGTGTGATATTTATGTTGTTTTGTATGGATGTTAGTGTTATTGTAAAAATTTTTGTGTTACTGTTGTTGTTTTTTGTGTGATATTCCTTTTATGATGATGTTAATTATGTATGTATGTATTAAGGACCTCACTGGAAATGAGCTTGTCTCAGTTGAGCTTCCTATTCTTTTGCTTGTCAATTGAATAAAAATTTTACTACTACTACTACTACTACTACCACCACAGGGTCTCATTGTAGACTGTCAAATATGCACATGCCCCAACTCTGAAGCAATTCACCTGCTTTCCTCTATAGTGTGTTATTAAGTATAGTATCTAACCTATGTATTATTAAGCAAATCTCTTAAAGAGCTGCTGATACCTCAAAGAAAACTTTAAAAAACATAATAGTCAGGTACAATTCATCTTGCATTCCATACGTATTCTATAGACTTTTCCTCCCCATTGTGTATTAAGGAGGAAATTGATATGAACACATGATCTTTATCCCTTAGAGTTCACCTGCTTCTATAGCTTACTCCATACTTCAAGTCCTAGTGCCCTGTTGTGACATCACAATCTGTTCCCATGGGAGTAACTATGATATCACAAGCAGTGCATTATGACCTCAGGTAGCGAGAAAGCAACAGGAATAGATGAGCTCTTCAGAAGCAAGGATCCTGTGGTCATGCCAGTGTCCTTAATGATAAATAGTGGGGAGGAGAAATGCAAAACTAATGAGAAAAACAAGCTGAACTGTGTCTAAATACTGTGTTTTGTTAAAGTTGTCCTGAAGGCATCCGTTGCTCTTTAACTTTTTTGCACTGACATGAGCATTCAGGATGAGGGACAATGAACCTCAAAATGAGGGACACATCCCCAAACATGGAGATGCAGGCTCAAAACACTGTGAAAACAAGGTCTTTACTTGTACAGAGTTTATTTTAGATTTAGCATATTAGTGCATCATAAATGTCTGGTTTAAAGTCTGAATTAACAGAAAATCCTCTGTATAGGCAGCTTGACAGAGCAATTTTGAGGGGAAAATTTGGGGGCTGTCCCTTGTAAGCAGGGACAGTTGAGACTGTTATTAAATACTGTACTGAACCAGCTTTACATACAGATGGACCCATCAAAAGCCACTTACACCACAAGAAATTCAGAAGTTATACCATACCTGTATTGTATGGTGTTCGTAAATGGAAAGTGGTCCCTGCCTTCAGACAGTTGAGCTGCAGTCTGGTTCACATACAGCACACAGATGAACCCCAAGAAAAATGCCTTTGTTTAAAACCTTGAGTTTTAGTGCACTTTAGGAGACCCCTTGGGGAACATGTATGCCAAATTTCATGCTTATGCCTTAAGATTTCAAAAGTTAGCCTTTGTTTCATAACCTAGTTCTTTACTTTGGCCAGTACTCATGCCCTACCACCAACCATCCCTGTCAGAGATTAACTTGACCTGGAATCTATCCACCACATTCTCAGTAGGGTGATAAGGATGTTGCTCTACTCACAACCCACAACCCCCACAAACAGAGACCATCACTAGTTTCCCATGACAGAATCATAATGAGGTGGGACAAAGTACTTGTAACCCTTTTCAGAATGCAATGACAGGCCCAGAGAAACATGTGAAACTAGTGAATGGGGGATGGCAGCACACGGGAAAGAAACAATGGATAGAAGCCAGGTCAAGGTTTTTTTTTGTATTATCTTTTTACCTCCCACCAGCTGCCATCCTCGTCAACCTCTCCTTCAGGCAACCATTCTCCTACTGCTGCTCTGATCTTCCATTACTGCTGTCCACTGCCCCCTCATTTTGCCACTCCAGCTGTTTGACTGTATCTCTTTGATGGGGGGGACCCCTACTCATGGGGGCAATCAGGAGGGGAGACTATCTAGTGCCTGGAGGCAAATTCTGTCATCTGGGCTGGAGCAGCAAGGGGCATAGCATCGGGTGCTATCCTGGCTGCCGCAGCATTGGGAGGATGGGGGGCCACCATTATCCGGTGGTGAAGCAGCCATTTTTCCTGGTTTTCTGCCTCCCCTTACTGGGTGCACATGTCACAGCATTCTGGTTGTCTGCACATGTGCCACGTGGTCACTCACGATGCATTGTGTGATGCCGAACTCTGCCACCAGGAGCCACCTAAGAGCAGTGCATCCATGCCCCCCCCAGGAGGAGAGAGTCTGATAGACACTCTGAACCCTCCCTGCCACCCTTTGCTCCTGCCACCCCAGGCTTGGAATGTGAACCCAGGTTGCCAGCATGCCAGGCAAACCCCTATCGCCTGGCACCATGGAGCCAGCCAGGTCAGGTTAAATCTCTGAATTAAGCCACAGGGGTGATGAAACTCCGCCACCACCAGCACTGACCCTTGGAGAATGGACCCCTGACAGGGAGTAAGTAGTGGTAGTAGAAGATTATAAGAAAAAGTGTTCATCAAAATTACATTATAACAGAGAAAGCCTAACGTGCAAAAGAAGCAACTATAAAGATACTGTACATTTCTTATAGTCACAAAACAACATGCATTCTAAAACGTTTGTTTAGGCACAGCTAAAAGTGTTTTCTTAAAAATCAAAAGGTAGAACAAAGGAAATGAAAGGCAAAAGGATATGAAAACATCTGGCCAGTATGGTGCCCATACTGTGATGCAGAAGCAATTTGCTGCAATTGCACAGTACGTGGAAACATAGAATCTGATGGCAGATAAGGACTGCTTGGCCCACCTAGTCTGCCCACTTCCTTACCAATTTCATAAACTCCAGATCCTATTTGACCTACAGTTTACCTTTTCCTTTCTACTGCTAGGGTTGCCTTCTGCCTGTCCAATGCATTCTTGAATTCACCTATCATTTTTGCCCCTACAACCTCCTCAGGGAGGCTGTTCTATGCATCCACCACCCTTTCCATGAAAAAATACTTCCTCATCATTACCCCTGAGTACCCCCCCCAGCCTCATATTGGGACCCCTTGTTCTTGCACATCTCTTTTTCTGCAAGATGCTGCCCTCCTGAACTCTGTTAATCCCCTTGAGGTACTTGAATGTCTCTTTCATATCCCCTCTCTCCCTCTTTTCCTCCAGGGTATACATATTGAGGTCCCTCAGTCTCTCCTCATATGGTTTCTGGTGCAGTCCCTGCATCATTTTCGTTGCCCTCCTCTGGACAGCCTCCACCCTGTCTATGTCCTTACAGAGATGTGGTCTCCATAACTTAACACAGTACTCCCAGATGAGTTCTCACCAATTGTCTCTGCAGTGGCAATACCACCTCCTGTTTTTTACTGGTAATGCCTCTCCCTATGCACTCCAGACCAGCTTTCCTCACAGCCTTCTCATTGTTTGGCTACCTTTAGATTGCCTGTTATAATTAATCCCGTGTCCCTTTCCAGTTTGGTTGATGTCAGTATCCCCCCCCCCCACACCATCATGTTAGTCCTCTCCTGTGTTTTTGTTGTTTTTGTTGTTTGCACTTGTTTGCAATGAATCTAAGCTGCCACACTCTTGTCCACTCCTCTAACTTGCCTAAGTCTCTTCTCATTTTCTCCACCCCCTCTGGGGTGTCAACCGTGTTGCAGATCTTAGAGGCATACCTTTCTTTCTAGTCCCTCCGCAATGTCACTTATGAAGACATTAAAGTGGACTGAACCCAACATTGAACCTGTGGCACCACTCTGTTTACCCCCCCCTCTCTTCAGATTTAACTCTGTTTACCACCACCCTCTGTGTTGTATTGCTCAGCCAATTTCTGACCCAGTTCACCACCTTGGTACCCACTCCCAGTGTGCCCAACTTGTTTACTAACCTCCTGTGTGGGACTGTGTCAAATGCCTTACTAAAATCTAGGTGGCCATGTCCACTGCCCCTCCCTGGTCTACTATCCTTGTCACTCAGTCAAACAAATCTCTCAGATTTGTTTGACAAGACCTTCCTGCTGTGAATTCATGTTGCCTCAAGTCTTGTGCCCCACTGGCCTCCAGATATTCTATAATCCTATCCTTTAACACTGATTCCATCATGTTCCCCACCACTGATGTCAAGGCTGACTGGCCTATAGCTTCCCGCTTCTACCTTGCTCCCACTTTGGTGGAGGGGTATCACATTTGCCCTCCTCCAGTCCTCTGGTACCACTCCCTCCTTCAGCAATTTATTGTATAGGACTATCAGTGGTGTCACTAGCATCTCTCCGAGTTCTTTTTATATTCTGTGAAGTATCCTGTCCAGCTCCACTAACCTGTTCACTTTCAGTTTCAAGAGTTCCTTAAGAACTTTCTCCTCCATGACTGAACTGGTGCCTACCTCTCTTCCCTGGGTGTTTCTCCTGCCTATTTCTGGTCCCTCCCCTTCCCCTTCTTTTCTGAGCAGAAGTATTCATTCAAGATTTCAGCTTTATCTAGGTCACCCTCTGCCCAATCCCCCCCCCCTTACTTAGCCTCACAATACCTCCTTGGTCTTTTTCTTTCCCTAATGTTCCTGAAGAAGATTTTGCCTCCCTCTTTTACTGTCTGGGCTATCCTTTCCTCTGTTTGTGCCTTTGTGCTTCTGCCTGCTTTCCCTGCCTCTGTCTGCTTTATCTGATACTGTTCCCTGTCTTCCTCCTTCTGCATTTCCTTGTACTTTCTGAATTCCATTTTTTTCTCTCTAACCTTCCCTGGCCCTTCTTTTGAAAACCACAGTAGCTTTTTCTTTCATTTTGCTTTGTTAACTTGTCTCACACAAAGGGTTGTTGTCTCTGCTATGGCTCCCTTGAGGTTCTCCCACTGTTCCTCTACCCCCCTCTCCCTTAGCCAGTGTTTTCTTGAGGCATTCTCCCATTTTTGTGAAGTTAGCCCTCTTGAAGTCCAGGACCCTTGCTTTTGTGTGGCTTGACTCTTCCACAGTACTGGCCCTACATTGGATCATACTGTATGGTGATCACTGGACCCTAGAAGATCGCCCACTGATGCATCTATTCTCCTGTCACTATTTGTGAACACCAGGTCCAATATCACCCCCTCACAGGTGGGTTTCACTACTAGCTGTCTGAGGCACCCCCTCTGCAGGGCATTCAGGATATCTCTGCTCCTGGATGTGTCTGCAACATAGGTGTTTCAGTTAACGTCTGGCATATTTAGGTCCCCTATCACCAGTGCTTCCTCTTTCTCTGGCATTTTATGGATGTTTTCTACCAATACCCTATTTCCACCCCCTGCACTTGGGGTCTGTAGATAACCTCTGTGTGGATAGTGGTGCCATTTCCTGTCACCAGGGTGTTCCACAGTGCCTCTTCTCCTCCCTGCTTTCCCTATATCTCAGTTGCTTTGATCCCTTCTCTGAGGTAGATACTACTACTGCTCCATTTTTGCCCTCCCTGTCTTTGCTGAAGACTTTGTACCCTGGTATGCTAACATCCCAGTCATGGTTTTCTATGTACCATGTTTCCATGACCACTACAATATCCAGGTCTTCCTCTGCCATCAATGCCACTAGGTCAGGGGTCTTGTTACTCAGGCTACAGGCATTTGCACACATGGCCTTCCATGTTTTGATGGCTTTGCCCCTACTAGTTTCCATCCTATCTCTTTCCCTTGTGCCTCCACTGCCTTCACTCCATGTTGCATTCCCTTTTATTGTTTCATCATCCTTAAGATCCTTGTTTCTGACTACCTTAATCTGTGGGAAGGGGAGGCAGTTGGATTTTCCATGTTTATTTCCACCGACCCCTCCGGCTAGTTTAAATGCTTGCCAATGACACATTTAAACCTTTCACTCAGAATCCTGGTTCTCCCCAGACAGATGCAAACCATCCCTCCTAATACAAGCTGCATCTCTCCAGGTGGGCCCCCAGTCACCAATGAAGCCAAAACCCTCAGCTCTGCACTAGTTCTTCAGCCATTCATTGAATCCCATGGTGCGTACCACCCTGACCTCTCCCATGCCGTAGACAGATAGCACTTCCGAGAAGGTTACCATCTGTGCCAACTGTCTAAGACCCCTCCCCAACTCCATGAACTCCCTCTGCACTGCCTTAACCTCATCCCCAACCAGATCATTTGTTCCCATGTGGACTATGATGTCTAGCTCACCCTCCTGTCCTGCTGCCCCAGCGATCCTTTGGATTCTCCTACCATTCCTCCAAACCATGGTGTCGGGTAGGCACTTTACCTCTCTCTCTCTCTCTCCTCCTCCTTCTCCCACCCCCAGTTTTACCACCTAATAATGGAGTTTCCCACAAGGAGTTGCTTCCTTCTTCTCTGCAGTCCTGTGCCTTCCCCAC
This sequence comes from Neoceratodus forsteri, assembly GCA_016271365.2. Taxonomy (NCBI): domain Eukaryota; kingdom Metazoa; phylum Chordata; order Ceratodontiformes; family Ceratodontidae; genus Neoceratodus; species Neoceratodus forsteri. The sequence continues at coordinate 184,102,236 of CM057459.1, read as the reverse complement.
CCCAGACATCTGCACTGCGGAGGTTCCTTGTATCCACCTTGTCCACCACTGTGGGAGCCTCTTCAGGACAGCCCCACTCCACCAGAATGGCGTAAGAGTTGTGAAGTGGAACCACAAGTGGGATACACCTCTGCCCAACCTTCCTTCCCCTCCCTGAGCCCAACGCTGTCCAACCACTCCTCCTTACTGGCATCCTCTGAGGCAGCAGGAGTGGCCTTGGTGGTCCCTAGGTGGAGGAGAAGGTCTCCAGAACCCTAGTACACACTGATACTGACTCCAATTCCAACAAGTGTACCTGTTTTTGGGAGGGGGGAATGCTTGGACGGGTGTGTTTGCTAGATCACATTATAAGAGATACTGATACTACAGTGCCGCATTTACAGTTTATCACATACCGTAATTTGTGAATTAATATAATGGACTTTTTACTGGTTAGACTAGGTTCGCTTCACTTTTCCCAAAAATTACACCCCCACAATGGGAATCTCAATGAACATCCAGTTCTGCAGACTATATTTCAGGAAAGACATAGACAGAGTGGAGGCTGTTCAGAGAAGGGCAACTATAATGGTGCAGGATCTGCATCAAAAGCTCTATGAGAAGAGATTAAAGGACGTAAATATGTACACTCTGGAAGGAAGGAGGAAGAGAAAGAAGATATGACAGAGACTTGTAAATACCTCACGGAGCTAAACAAGACACAGAAGGGAAGTATTTTTCAGAAAAAAGGTGCTCATGAACAAGGGTACATGTTGAAAGGGGGTAGATTCAGGAGAGATGTGAGGAAGCACTTCTTCACAGAAAGAGCGGTAGATTCCTGGAACAACCTTCCAGCAGAGGTGGTGGGGGCAAAACACTGGTGATGTTCAAGAATGCATGGGATAAGCATAAGGGAATTTTAGGGAAATGTAAGGATGAGGGGAGAATATGCCAGATGTTAACTGGACGACATGGACTGCAGCCATATCCAAGAGTAGGGTCATTCTCGATGCCCTACAGGGGGCATGCCTTAGACAGCTAGTGGTGGAACCCACTTGAGAGGGATCAATATTAGACCTGGTACTCTCAAATGGAGAGAGGATCACAAATTTAGAAGTCAGTAGACATCTGGGAACAAGTGACCACTGCACAGTGTGCTTCACAATAAACACAACCATGGAGACAAGCCATACAAAGACAAGGATACTGGACTTTAGAAGGGCTGACTTTGGAATAATGGGTGAATACCTGAGGAATGCATTAGCAAATGGCTAGAAAGGAGGGGTAGAAGAACAATGGAGAAAAATCAAAACTGCCATCATGGAGGCAACAAGCCTTTGTGTGAAACAAATAAAGAAAACAAAGCAGAATAAAAAAACACTATGGTTCTCAAAAGTGGTGTCAGGGAAGGTTAAGGAGAAAAAGGCTGCATTCAAAAAGTATAAGGAATCACAGAAGGAGCACGACAGGGAACTGTATCAATTAAAGCAGAAAGAATTGGGGAAGACAGTCAGAAAAGCAAAGGCCCAAACTGAGGAAAAAATAGCCAACTCAGTTAAGAAGGGGGATAAAACCTTTTATAGGTACATTAGGGAGCATAGAAAGGTTAAGGGAGGGATGGTGAAGATTAATAAAGGAGAGGGGAGGTGGGCAGATGGAGACAGTGAAAAGGCAGAGATACTGAATGAATACTTTCGCTCAGTATTCACAAAAGAAGAAGAGGAGGAGTTACCTGAACCAAACAATAGAAGCACTCTGGGTAGTGAGGTTGACGCCAGTCCATTTACAGAAGAAAGAGTCCTGAAAGAACTCCTAAAATTCAAGGTGGGCAAAGTAATGGGGCCTGATGGGATTCACCCTAGAATCCTAAAAGAGCTAAGGGAGGACCTAGTGACACCACTAACCACACTTTTTAACAAATCATGAGAAGATGGGGCGGTACCTGAGGACTGAAGGAGGGCAGATGTGATTTTCCTTTACAAAAGTGGGAGCAAGGCAGAAGTAGGAAACTACAGACCTGTTAGTTTGACCTCAGTGGTGGGGAAAATGATGGAATCACTTCTGAAAGAAAGAATTGTTCAGTACCTAGAGGCTAGCAGGGCACAGGACCCAAAGCAGCATGGATTCACAGCAGGAAGGTCATTTCAGATGAATTTAATTGATTTCTTTGACTGGGTGTCAAAAGTAATAGACCAGGGAGGGTCTGTGGATATGGCCTACCTACACATTAGCAAGGCATTTGATACAGTCCCACACAAAAGATTAACAATCCAGTTAGCCAGCCTGGGAGTGGGTCCCAGGGTGGTAGCTTGGGTAGCAAACTGGCTGCACAACAGGACACAGAAGGTAATAGTGAATGGAACACATTCTGAAGAAAGGGGGGTTACTAGTGGAGTACCTCAGGGCTCAGTACTGGGTCCAGTCCTCTTTAACGTCTTTATAGGTGACATTGCAGAGGGTCTGGAAGGAAAGGTATGCCTCTTTGCAGATGACACAAAGATCTGTAACAGAGTTGATACACAAGGGGGTAGAAAGGGTGAGAAGGGACTTGGCAAGGTTGGGGGAATGGTCAGACATATGGCAACTTAGATTCAATGCAAAGAAGTGCAAAGTAATGCACCTGGGAAATAAAAATCCTGGAGAATAGTACACAATAGCAGGTGAGGTACTAACAACAACAATAATGGAAAGGGATCTGGGTGTAGTCATTTCAGATGACCTAAAGGTGGGTAAGCAATGTGAGAAGTCAGTAAGGAGAGCCAGGGGGATACTGGGATGCATAGGAAGGGGCATCACAAGTAGAAAAAGGGAAGTGGTTATCCCTAAGTACGGACAGTTGGTGAGACCCCATCTGCAGTACTGCGTGCAGTTTTGGAGACCTCATCTATGCAAGGACATAGACAGGATGGAAGCAGTCCACAGCAGGGCAACTAAAATGGTGCAGGGTCTACATCAGAAACCATATGAAGAGAGACTGAGAGAGCTAATATGTATACCCTTGATGAAAGGTTGGACGGGGGACATGATAGAAACTTTCAAGTACCTCAAGGGAATAAACAAAGTCCAGGAGGGTAGCATCTTCCAGAAAAAGAGATTTGTAAGAACAATGGGGCACAATTTAAAGTTAGAGGGGGGATGGCTCAGGGGAAATGTGAGAAAATTATTTTTCACGGAGAGAGTGGTGGACGCATGGAACCGCCTTCCTGGAGAGGTTGTGGGGTCTAAAACAGTGGTGGAATCCAAACATGCATGGGACAGACATAAGGCAATTATAATGGGGGATTGCAGGAAGTAGGCTGTTGGTTAACTAGAATCTGCAGCTTATCCAATAGGTAGGGAAATAGGCAGACTGGGTGGGCCAAGTGGTCCTTATCTGCCATCAAAGTCTATGTTTCTGTGTTTCTATGAGAATGGGCCAGAGATCAAGCAAGATCTGTAATGCTACTATAGACGGGGAAAAATGGCCAGACTAGGTGGGCCAAGCGATCCTTATCTGCTGACAAATTCTATGTTTCTATGTAACATCAAATCAGTGTGACCTTTGACATGCAGTGTTCCTGTGCTGTGTTCATCACTTTTTAATTCTTTGCTGAATTGTACTGACTAACTTAGACGTGAAGGATGGCAGCAGCCAAATGACACCCCCCACCCAGACTGCTAGCAGCTCCTAAGAGTTTTGTTATATAAAACTACACTCATGAGGCAGAGGCTTTTGTGTATGTACTAGATGGTTACTCGAGATGAGTGGCAATTCCCTACACTGTAAGTACAAAACATTTTATCACTACAGTGCATGTCACAGTAACTTTTGGCCATTACTGTACTGTAGCTGTTGTACAGGAATGTGTGTTTTAATTTTCCCTCAATTTCTGTGTCATTACAGGGTGAAAATGTATTTATTTTTATTTAGTTTTTGTTTACCGGGTAAGGTGTCGTAGTCACAAAATATGACTATTTTCAGACACGACCCAGGAGGTTACAATACAAAACTGGCAGACAAAACAAATAACAATATACTGGTCTGAAGATGATGATGAGGCAGGTCCTTGAGTTGGGATATTTTTACGTTTGCTTGCACGCATGTGCAAGAAACATAGTGCCATCATCCGAGCTTTCGGAGGTGTGGCAGCCCTCTTCCGAATTCAGGCAGTGTGTTTGCAGGCGCGGCCGCAGTTCTCCAATGCCTGTTTGAGCTGTCTATGACAGCTCCAAAATGCAGTGGAGTACAGTTGAAAGGGGGAGCTACGCTTCAGTGAGCAGCGATAAGATATCGCCTGCTCATGCCGCCCCCACACACACACATACATGCGCACGCATACTACTGCCCCCACGCACACACTGTATCAGCCGGGGTGCCCACCCCCGTCAGCTGTGCTGCACTCCACCCCAAAAGCCTTCCACATGCCATGCTGGGTGGCCACCCCAGTGTGGCAACTCATCGTATAGCCGATGGGGGTGCCCAATCGCCCATCGGCTCCACTGTCCCCCCCCAGAGTAGAGGGTGCCACGCTGGGAGCCCACCCCAGCATGGCAACAGATGCTATGGCCAATGGGGGTGCCCAATGCCCCGTTGGCTCCACGACCCCCAACCAGCCATCCTTGTGCTGTGCTGGGAGCCCACCCCAGCATGGCAAACGTCCCTCGTTGTCATTTAAAAAAAAAAACAACCTGCAAATAAAAAACTGTCCCTTGGCGCTTCTCCCTGCCCCCCTCCCACAACCCGCACCCACCCACTGCACACCCTGCCTCCTCACACCCCCCCTCACCCCATACTTACCTCTGGACCTTAGCGCGACGATCTTCGGTGGACCGGGAACACGTCTACACTCTTCAAAGCCGACCGCGAACTGAAGAAATGCCAGTAAGCTGTATAATGGGATAGATAGTGTTTTTTCAACTTTGCTGCATATCTCAGGCATTTTTTGGAATTTTTGCACCAAATTTTCAACATGGGGTTTTTGGGACCCCTTCTCATGAATGCTGTCATTGTCATGGCGTTATTTGGGCACGAAGGGTAATTTCGCAGTCACTGCGTGAAATCACCTTTCGGGACTGATTAACGAAATGACACTGCCAGTGTTCATAAGGTGGCTCTCAAGAAGCCTATTTTGAAATTGCTGGAAAATTCCAAAAATGACTGTTTTACGGATGCATTGCGAGTTCCTACGCACGTCAGAAGTTCGCCAATCTTCAATATTATTTTCACTCCAGATTTTTAACATTGCCATTTTATTACACTTCCTTATGAGCAGTACAGCTGTCATTTGTCACATCTTGCCCAAAACATGTTTCTGCCCATGTAGCAATGGCACAGTCGGTGTGTGAAATCAATGTATGGGACACATTAAGAAAATCACAGTGATGCTGTTCATGAGCAGAAGTCTTAAAATGGCTATGTTGAAAATTTGGTGACAAAGTCCATAAAATGACTGTGTTACGAGTGAGCATTGCGCAGTTTCCACGCACCTCGTAAGTTCATGACTTTGTAATATTTTCAGTCAGATTTTCACCAGTGGCATTTTCCACACTTCCTTATGAACAGTACAGCTGTCATTTTTCACAACATGGCGAAATGTGTTTTCACACTTTCAAGCGCAGAGATCGCGATCGTGGAAATCATTGTTCGGGACAGATAAAGAAAATCACAGTGACACTGTTCATGATTGGAGGTCCCAAAATGCCTGTGTTGACAATCTGCTGTAAAAAATCCCCAAACTAATTACATTCTGGTGTGCGTTGCACAGTTTCTATGCACGCTCGTGACTTCACCAGTTTTTTTAATATTTTTTACTGCAGATTTGCAACATTGCCATTTTTTACACCTCCCCATGAACAGTACAGCTGTCATTTTTTACATCCTGTTCGGAATGTTTTTGCACCTGTGGTGCTAAATGCCGTGGTCGCTGTGCATAAGCAGCTTTCAGTTAACAAACTGATATTGCCACTGTTCATGAGGTGGGGCCACAAAAAAACATGTTGAAAATTTGGAGTGAAAATACCAACGAATGCCTGAGGTATTAGGGTATCCAACCATAACGCCCAACCCTGTAGAGAATGACAGGCATCAGGGGTGTGACTTGGGATTCTTGCCTGTAATGCTCATACCATTCCACACCCTGCAGCCAGTGAGAGGCATCGAGGTATGCCTTGGACTCTTTGGCCCCATTCTCCTATACCGCACCCATCTCACCGTATTTCCTGATGGAATGGGGTGCGCATAAGGGCCAAAGACCCCAAGGCACACCGTGACACTTGTCAGTGTCTGCAGAGTGGGGTGTGGTGAAATGGCATGGTCGTTATGCCTGACGACCCAAAGGCACACCCCAATGCCTGTCACTCTCTGCAGGGTGGTGGTGGGGTTGGCTTCAGTTCAATACTTCACTGCCATTCCTATTACACAGCTCTGTAACTTTTACACTACCACTGCCATGCCAGCAAGCAAACTTTTGGCATTGACAAATGCTTGTTATATACATTGCAAGCACAACCACCAAATCTTGTCTGACAGGAACACTACAGCCAGGGGTGCTGGAGCTTGGCCTAGATGGTGGAGTCCTATTGGGACAACCTCATCAGGTCCTGGCCAACTGATGGCTATTTTGAAAGTGTTCCCTCACCGTGTTCTATTGTGTTGTAAGCATGCCGTATACAGTAATAGTGGCATTCAAAGACTTAAAGTTGGGCTGCTATTTATCTGCAGATGAGCAACAACAGGCATCATGTCTGAACCCGGCGCCTGCAGGGATGGTAGCAGCAGTGAAGGACAGGACCTAACAGTCATAGTGCCTGGGTCTCAAGGACCATCTCATTCTGTAAATTTTTGTACATTTCTTTTAGGGTGGGTTGTGTTTTCTGTGTTTACTGTATCGCTTTTTATATACAGTATTTTTTGGCAGATAAGCAACACCATACATCATGTGTCGACAATGTGCCTGAAAGTGGGACAGCAGCAGAGAAGGCAGGACCTACTTTAAAGGTCACGGTGCCTGGGTTCCAAAGACCGTCTCTTTGTGTAAATTGTTGGTGATTGTGTTTATTTTTGTCTGAGTTTGTGCTATCAGTTTTTTATACAGTAAAGTATATTTCAATGCTACATGTTCACTGGGCCTCAACCGCCTGATCATCGTCCCCCACGGTCCCCCGCTCTATCCCATGTTGTGCAAATCTCAGGAGTGCACCCTAAGGTAGTGACCAGGGATTGACTCCTTGTCACTGGGCAATTGTCCTCCCAGAGATCTGGGAGGAACCATGCCCAGATAGAACCATCCCAGTCCCTCAAAGAACACACATAACAACATCACTTACATTTTTTTGGCAGAAAGGGCCGGAGTTCACTCTATATAATTACCAAACAAAACATCAAGCATAGCAGACCCATTCAGTTATGAATAACATTTAGTTAATAACAAGTCAGCTCTAGGCCAAAGAAAGCCCAGCAAACCCCAAGGGGCCGGCCAGCTCCTTGACAAGCAAGGCTTGATGGAATAGGGACACACTAGACCACAGCCATGCAGCGCTGCCCTCATTGGACCTCAACTGTCTGACCATTGCCCTCCAGCAGTCTCTCACTCCATCCCATGTTGTGCAAATCCCAGGAGTGCACCCTCACTGGGCCGCTCCCTCTCCCATTCTTGTGTGTGATCTCACCGGGCCACCCCTTTACTTCACAGAAACAGTGTCATACTTTCTCATATCCCAAACTGTCCGCCACTAGATCCATAATGCCTAAAAATCTCCAGAAAATGCCCCAGGCAAATAATCTATAACCATGATTCCAAACCATTTTGCAGACTATTATTGAAATGTGCCTGCCACACCTCTGACAGGTGCACCCCATCTGAATTGTAAAACCCTGCATACTGTCCTGGTGCTTGATTATGTGGATTCCCTGAGGAAGGCAGAATTGAGACACCTCTCTGTGAACCTTCCACAACAGCCTGGCCACTGACCCTTTCCTCCATTTTGGCCAAGGCACTATCTTGGACCAAGCCAACTTAGTGTCTGGCATGTGTCAGCTAATCCAACTGAGGTCAATCAAAATACCCCTTATTACATCAATGGAGGACAAACTACCTAAATTGTTCCCCCAAGTGGATGACCAAACCATGTGGGAAGCAGTGACCAGCCTCAATTTACTTAATGTGGGTATCAAATCTACCCATTTTATGCCTCCAATTCTGCACTACTGAATTCTTGCTTTTTCCATTGGTATGCCCAGCTGGTTTTCTTGATCCCACCGAGCCACCCAAACACTTGCTCTGCTGATAAAGAAATGGCCAGTCACATAGAAGGTTCTGACTGTGGGAAGTGCACCTGTAAAATAAATCACAAACCTCATTAATTGACACTCTCCAGACTGCCTTGTCCTGCCACCTTTTTAGTGTCCTTGGGCCTCACATACTTCTTATAGGTCTTTGATTGCCATCTTCCAATTGCCTGAATCGGTAGTTCATGACAACCCAGTCTATCTGCCTCTGTGGCTGCACCTATCCTGAAAGAATGGGTGTTAAAATACCTAGGGTCCCTGCCTGTGGCCCTAATCCCTTTCCTCAAGACCACAGAAAACTGATACCTTGTGACTGGTTTTCTGTTAGCATGTGAGAACAATGTGCCATGTCTTTTCCCCCACTGATGTATGTATTCGCTGATAAGAGCCCATGGACAGAGTCCATGTCCTTTGGCCTGGTAAAGTGTGACTAGTCTGGGGGGGCCTAGCTGAGCCATCTTCAACTGGTGTAATAATATCTCCAAGCTATCCTCTCTGACTGTGACATCCTCCCATTGGATGTTGTGCCCTGCCGGCATTGTGGGATCCTCCACTAATTCTGACACCCTGAATGCTCCAAAAAAAGGCACAAGCAAATAGACCCTTAAACAGTATTTCTTCATCAGTCAACGAGCAAACCCATGTCAATGTGTCCAATATTTCCCTTAATAACATGCCATCTACCAGCTTTCTCTGGTCCCTCCTGGTCCCTTGTATCCTATTCCAACCCTTGATCATTTTCTGTATAATGAATGATCCCATTACATCTTGTAGCCCGTGCATCTTAGCTACAAAAGCAATGCCAGACAGGTGGCTGCCAATGTACATGGGGGCCCTGCCCTCTTCAATCAGATAAAGTACAAACTGTTGAATCAACATGGGTTGCTGCAGCAAATCATAACCCCATCTACTGTCTCCAAACAAATCCCAAAAAGAGTTCAGATGTGCCCATTACTTACACCATGTTCCCAGGGCTAAAGCTTGTTGCACCAACTTGGCTGCTCTAGAATCGCAGCTTGCCACCAAGAACACTGGCACTTGAACTGTTTTTTTTTCCAGCTAACAGTGCCATCTGCTGAAAGTGATCAAACTGCAATCGAGACAGCATATCCATGATTACATTCAATGCCCCAGGAACGTGTGTTGCTCTAAATGTAATATTGAGTTGCAAGCATCTAAGCACAAATACCAAAAACAGTCTCATGACCGCTCTTGAGTTGGAAGATTCTGTGTTCAGAATCTCCACTACCCCCATATTGTCTGATTGGAAAAGTACTTTTTGGTTTTTTGAATCTGTCCCCCCACACAAATATGACTGCCAGAATGGGGAAGAATTCCAATAGAATCACATTTTTTGTGAGACCTGCTTCCCTCCAGCTATCATCCTGGGGTCTGTAAACTAAGAGCCCTGAAAGTATGCCCCATACCCAATACTCCCTGCTGTATCCCTAACCATTTGACAATCCTGTTGAAATGTTAGGCCAGACTGCTAGATGGACACCCTGTTGAAATGTTGGAGGAAGCTGTCCCAAACAGCCAAGTCTGCTTTCATGTCTGCAGTCACCCTGATGTGATGGTGTTATTGTAGGATACCCCTAGTTACTCATGCCAAGCATTTTATGAAAGGCCTCCCTGGTGCTACAGCTTTACAAGCAAACTTTAAGTGCCCAGTCAGCGACTGCAGAGATTTCAGAGAAACTTTTTTGGTGTAATAAATTTCTGCCACCAACTACCCCAATCTTTCAACCTTATCAGCTGGCAGTCTAGACACCATTTCCATTGTGTCCAGCTTGATACCAATGAAAATTAGCCTGGTTACTGGCCCCTCGGTCATTTCATGTGTCAGGGGCACCCAAAACCAGCCCATAAGTTGTGTAAAAGAAGTAAGTGTGGCTTCCACTTTCAAGCATACCTGGGGCCCCTATGAATAGGAAATCATCCAAGTAATGTGTTATCCTGTTACTGCCGCTGTAACTGGGTAATAAATCACCCTCTCAGGTTCTTGGTGGAAGGGCACAAAAGGATGAGACAACAGACAAGTGGTACTAGATCAGTAATACAGACATACTATCATTACAGTGTGAACACTGAGGGAATATTAGTTTTCCTTACCTAGGCAATGCAGACTGTTTCTCTCTTCTCAGAGAAGCTACATGTTACAAAGGGTCTTATACCCTGATAATTGCTATAGCAACGGCTAAGGAAGATACATAAAATGTAAATAATTGGACAAAAACAGGTGGTCTGAGTAACTATCCTAACTAGCATAAAAATAATTTCTCATGGTCAATATATATCAGTAAAACATAATGAAGCATAATAGAACACAGATCCTGACACTTATGCTTATACGATAAGTGTCTTCACCTTAAGGTTAATATCTATACCTACATAAGTTGCTGCCCACAAGGTGGGGGCACCATCAGGGGTGCTGGACCATGGATAACATTCCTCCCCTTGTTGCCTTCAAAAGAAAAGGCAACAACCACAGGAAAGTAGTGGGATGAAGCTACAGAAGCAATTGTTTACAAGCCCGAGGCATGAGCCTTGTAAAGGAATTCGAGTTGTTCACGATGTTGTCTAAAAGTACATCACAGACAGCAAAGGGTTAGTATCAGAAAAACAATCAAAAATGCTTGGATAATAACAAAAGCTTTAAAAGTCAATTCTGACCAAGTATTGGAAAGAGCAGTGCTTAAATCACCATCATGAATAAGAGTATTAAGAGCATCACCAGCTTTAGAAATGTTATTGGTAATATAGATAAGATGTGAATCCTGTCTAGCTAAAAGGGATTTAAATGAACGTGTCAAAGGGTCAATAAATACATTAAAAATAGCCAAATATTGAGACAAGGCAAGCAAGTATTGCGGATCAGTATCAATAACATCTGGTTCAGGGAGAGGAACAGGAGTAATAACTGTATGACCAATGACTGTTTTCTGCTGTGGAGTAAAACAGAAGTTAGGAAAATGAATAGTACAAGTTTTGGCACCATAAATAAAGGAATAATGATTTGTCACTACACAGTACTGCCCATTGGAATTGCACGTAACTCTTGTGAGCCATGATGTGAAGTGATATACCTCCTCCATGTAGCTTTGGGATGCAGTTGTCTCGGCAGCAGGTGCTGAAGATGCAGCTTGTGAAGATTGTTCATTCAGGTTAGATGGCAGATCATCACCTAAGGAATAGAACCAATCAAGGTGTTCCAGAGAGTAGCTGCAGACAGGTTTAACAATGTCAAATATGTCACAGCGGCACAGGTAATAATATCCCTTCTTGGTGCAGCAGTTGGTATGCGGTGTGACCCAAGCTTGGAGAACAGGGTGGTATACAAGCAAAGAAGGCAAGTCAGTTCGTTTTCGGTAAATGTTCTCATCGAGATGTCCGATGGAATTAATAGCAGCCAGTTTGTCAAAGACAGAAGTTTGAGAATCAAAGTGAGGTAGTGACATGGTGAAAGTAATGAACATATTATCATGAAGTGAACAACATTTAGTAAAATAGCATGGGGCTTGGTTTGGATAACGTGAAACATACCCAAGATTCCTAGCAGTAGACATAGGAATATTGACAGAGTTTGACATACACAATGTAATGCATGCAGTAGATTTGCAATGAGGACAATACCATTTAGACATTCTCCTGTCATGAATAATATCTGGAATGCATCCCGTTTCAAAGTCCCTAAAGAGACTGTTAATAGTGGGGATCACATAAGAATCATAAGCAGAGCATAAAAGTTCGTGGGCAACATATTGCTTGTCTGCCTCCTTGTTATTTAGAAAAATCGGTTCATTAATTTTGTTTCTGGTGCCATTGAATCCTTTAGTGATTTCCTGCATGTTATATGCAGTAAAACGCTCTTCTTTACTTAAATCATCTACACCATGTAACAATGATGGTATCACATCATTTTTAATACCTCATTGAAAGTTTAGTGTCTGTGCTTTAATAGCAGCTATATCTGTTCTATTCCAGATTAACATTCTTGAACCAAAAAGGCCAGAGATGGTGCTTGCTGCACTGGTAACATCTGCAGTGTCGTGCCTAGTGCATGGTTTACTTTTAGCATTAGGTGCAGGTCTAAAAACTCCTAAGTGTTCAGTGGCATGAGATTCACTAACTGGATCATTTGTGCGAGTTTGGTAAGCAGCTACAATGTCTAGAATCATAATACTGAAACATTTTGAAGTGTTGGTTGTGTGACAGAGACCAAACTTGGCCATATTCCAATGTGTAAGATTAAAAATAACTGGAACATGCATAGTTTGAACATTGTTAATCAAGGCTCCTGGAAGGGAAATGGCTGTCTGACCACTAGGAGGACCAGGCTCCTGAGGAGGACATTCAGTCAGTTCTTCAGTGGGTGGGGCCACAGAAAGGAACATAGCTTCAGCAGCCATATAGTGGTGAAGACAGAAGGCTTGTGACTCCTCCGATCAGAGGTGAGGCGATCATAAATGGTAGGATCTGTCAGAGCAGTTAAGCTGTATAGACCAGTATGTCTAGAAGCAGCTTGTCGAATAGAGAGTGTACCGTTTGGTGCAATCATTGTGTTGAGCCATCCATAAAAAGTTCCTTTAGATAAACATGCTACAGGAAGTGTGTAACCATTAAAATCAGTTTCCCATTGTATCTGCAATGCGGATTTGTCTGGGGCAACAACCATGGCATTAAGATAGGCATCTGAGCCTTCTTTAGCAGTAATGAATTTGTTGGGGACATCTATACGAACTCCCTGGGGGCTGGAGATGGGTACATCTCTAGCTGAATGTTCAAGTTTGTCAAGCAAATGTGCTATACGCTGTCTGTGTTCAGTCAAAAGGAGTTTGTCTTGAGATTAAGTCAAAGAAAGTAGTCCCACCAGGATAAGGAGGTGCAAGATAGCCATCCTGCCAGTATATCTGAAAGAAACAGAAAAGGATTGTTAAGTGAGGGGGTACTATTCTGCCCTAAGAAGGTTGGGAAAAGTAATTAGTCACCTTTATACAACTTGAGCTGATTAGCATGGAACCACTTGTCGGTGGTCTGTTTCTGATGCTGAACTCTCACCTGATAAACAGCATGGCTGAGTTTGTTGACAATGGGGTATGGCCCTTCCCATTTGCTGGTAAATGAGTGAGCTGGTGGTCTGTATTGGAGAAGCTTGATTTGATCTTCAACTTGCCAGTCAACTTCTCTGGCATGCTTATCAAAATGGGCTTTTGCTCGTTGTTGTGCCTTACCCATATGATTTGCAGTGAACAAGTGTGTTTTCATGATGTCATCACAAAGTTTTTCAACATATTTGTCCACAGATACTCTATCTGCAGTAGGGGTGTGGAGGTCAATCAACAGGTGTTCAGGTAATTTCATGGCTCTACCAGTCATAACCTCATAAGGTGTACACTGAGTAGTTGTCGCAGGAGTGCCCCTGATTGCCATCAGTAGTAGTGGCAAGAGGGAATCCCAATCCTTGGGATTGTTATTGATGAATTTGCATAACATCTGTTTGATTCTTCTATTTGCTCTTTCTACCTGACCTGAGAATTGAGGATGGTATGTGATATGGAATTTCTGATCTACTCCAAGCATTTGGAGTGTCTCCTTCATCAGCTCAGCTATAAAACTGGTTCCCTGGTCTGAGTCTACCTTAAGGGGTAGGCCCAACCTGGAGAACAATTGAACCATCTTTTACTTTGTCTGAAAGAAAGAAGTTGGTTGGGGTGTGTGACAGTCGACAGTCAAAATAAATTCAATGTGAATCTTCCTTTGTACATTCCACCCTGCATGCGGTCACCAGAATGTAACTGGGTAATTAATCATCCTTTCAGGTTCTTGGTGGACTGGCACAAAAGGAAGAGACAACAGACAAGTGGTACTCATGTAATAAATGAAATTTATTACATATAGAATAATATATGGGGTGGTGTGTGTAATGAGAAGTTTACACACACCCGAGGGGTTAGATGCTCTTAGACCTCGAGAGAAGCTGGAGGTTTATATTAGCATCTTACCCCGAGGGTGTGTGTAAGCTTTGAGTTTAAACACACCACCCCATACTTTATTTTATATAACTGCTGGGTTTCCCTTTTTCGCCTCAGCAATTAGATAAAATAAAGAGTTTCCAGTGTATTCTCGGTTCGGTTTCATTTTAGTCCGGTGCAGAGATTTGCCCTATTTTCAAACTGTTCCCCCCCCCAGCAGATTTTTGTGCATTTTCACTGTATATGAGGGAAAAAAAGAAAAGAACTTACCTCCGACTTCTTCTGGTGGTTCTGTTTCGGGCGACATGGAAGCAGAAGTGGTCTTGACTGGTCACGCTGCTGCGTGAGCATGCGCACAGCAAGGGAAATCATACACGTTTGCCATTATAAACACTCCTTTATGATGGCAAATTACACCACGGTTTCCCTATGGGAAAAAGGGGAAGCCAGTTATTACAGATCAGTAATACAGACTTACTACCATTACAGTGTGAACACTGGGAAAACATTAGTTTACTTTACCTAGGCAATGCAGACCGTTCTCTCTTCTCAGAGAAGCTACGTGTTACAAAGAGTCTTATACCCTGATAACTGCTATAGCAATGGCTAAGGAAGATACATAAAATGTATATAATGGGTCAAGAACAGGTGGTCTGAGTAACTATCCTAACTAGTATAAAAAGTTGCGCAGGTTGTAAATAGATAACAATATAATGAGACCTCTATAATCCAAGGTCAGTTGTAATGATGCACAACTACTAAAGATGGCACTGTTGCCTTACATATGAAAATACAGTAAGAATAGAGCAAAAAGCATTTCTCATGGCCAATACACTGTATGTCAGTAACACATTAAGGAGCATAATAGAACACAGATCCTGACACTTATGCTTATATGATAAGTGTCTTCGCCCTAAGGTTAGTATCTATACCTACACAAATTGCTGCCCGCAAGGTAGGGGTGCTGGATCATGGATAACACCACTGTGTTATATAGTGGCCAATTCCAGGAAATGGATGAAAGCTTCAAACACTGCGCATGAATTGGAGCACCCCATAGGCACTGACATGTCATAAGAGAAACCTCCTTCCAAAGAAAAACCTAGCAGGTCGAAGTCCTGTGGACTGACCGATAAGCAAAAAGCCAACTTTATGTCACTTTTCGCTAGCTAAACCCCCTGGTTGGCTTGTTGAGTAAGCCTGAATGCTCTATCAAAGGATGCATAGCAAACTGCACTGTCTTCTGCCCTAATGTAGTTGCTCACCGATAACCCTTTGGGTTAAGAAAGCTGGTGTATTAACCTGTACTCCCCTGGTGCTTTCTTAAGCACCACTCACAAAGGTGAAATCCTTAATGGGTTCAAAAGTGGTCCCTCAAATGGTCCTGCCACCCTACCAGCTTCCACCTCTTCGTGTATCTGTGTCTCTTCTCCACCACTATGCACTTTATAGAATTTGCTGATTTCAAGTTGTGCACTGTGGTGGACACCTGTGGACCCTAATAGGGAATGTGAAAACCATTGGAGAAACCATCCAATAAGTAGCATGCATCCTTTTTGCAAGGGTAGCAATCAAACCATGGGCTAATGTGATCAGTTTTTTGGGGGGGACTTCACCAGTCATTTTGGCATACTTTTCCCCTTGCTTGTTGTCAGTCTGCTAACCATCTCCCTGCCTGAAGCTGCTTCCATCTTGGCAGATGCTAGCTTTGTGTTTACCTCCACAGCTGCTGCACTCAAGCCTAAATTTGCAATATTCTTGAAAACATTTCCCTGTATTATACTGCTTGCAGGTGCCTGCCCCTTTTTTGTCCTGTCCAAGGTGTCCTAGCTACCATGTGACCACTCTCTGTGTCAGCTACATTTGCTGGCTTCGCTATCATCATGTGCCTACACCATAAGTTATGGTCAAGCTTGGCTCAACGCATCTCCAGAGACCTGGTTAACTGCATTCAAAACAGCTCATCATATCACAACCACACATTCCCCTCATATGCCAAATGCATTGTATTGATATTGTCCCTATAACTTTAATAGCTGTCCTATCTTCTGCAGGAACTTACCACAGTAGCTGGATATAAAAATGTCAAATGCTGCCATCCAGTTCTCCAATGTGGGTGGCACCTTAGGCCTCCATAGCTTTTCCTGTTTTACCACATCCTTGTCCCCCGCATCTGGTAATTCCCTATGCAAGAGCTCAAAGATTTCAGTGTACTCCCCTTTCCATATTTTTTCTTTCACAGTGGGTGTCAAGTGGGTGTCCATAGGGTCATCCATGCCCACATGAGCCCAATGGTCCTGCTCAGGTGTTGTCTGGGGCCCACTAGTACAAGATGAACCCAGCGCTGTTGTTGGGGCTGATGTAGCCCCCGCCGACAGCTGCTGCCCCATGCTGCTGGCTGCTGGTACTGCCAATGGGGGCTCCAGACCCCAGACTTGTCTCACCACTTGGTCTACCTGAGCTTGATTGGGTGCCTCATTCTGTTGGGCATTCTCTGTCCTCCCCCAATGGGTACTGGAGGTGCCCTGGGGTATTGCCCCATCGTTCACTTGTGAGCCACCCTCACCCATTTGTCTCCATGCCCCAGCTTGAACCACTGGTGGTGTGGACCCAAGTGACACTGCAACATTGTTCTCAACATTGCCCCACCCCCGAGGAACTTCTGTCCTCCCCATGGACCCCACGGCCAAGCCTGGAATGCTGTGGGTGGAGGACAAACTCCCACACCCCAGGCTCCAGCTGCCACTGGGCCTGCCCCCACAGGTGCCGTGCCTGGCAGGTACAAAGAGAACCATGGTATAGGCATCATCCACCAGCCTTGTGGCATATTACCCGATGGTCCTTGGCCCCCCAGAGTGCCATATTCTTGTGTCCGAGCCTCACCTGCCCATGCCTCCGGACATGGGAGCTGCCCCTGCCTTGTCTGCTAGCCCTCTTGAGTGCCTTCACATAAAGATGCCTCACCACCAAGGATGCTCCTTCCCCCATGGACTAGTCCTCTTGTACAACAGAGGGATTCCTTCTTTGCTAACCTTTCTTGACCCCTGGTTGCCAGATGAAATGCTGGCTATTATTTGCCCCTCTACCAGCTCATCCTCCATCCTTATAACTGCATACCAGGTCCCTCCATATCTCTGGCTGAACAGGTGTCCTCTGCTGGGCCACTCATTGGCTGCTCCACTCTCAATAAATCTTCACCCGCAGCTGGTACTTCCATCTGTTCTCATTGTTTTCTCACTGCTGTGGATGTCTACTGCCTGGCTTTGATCAACATGGCCTCAATCATTCATGTGGTAGGCTTCCTAGTACTTTTTGGAGCCTGTGATACACTGGGACCCACTGACTGCTGGTCTGGCGCTTCTTGAAACGTTACTTGGAACCAGTTAGGGCCACCCAGCTCCTACAGATGCTGGAGCGATTCCTTAAATTTCAGAGTGGGTGGGTCATTAGAGCCTAGGTTCAGTGAAGCCTGAGCCTCGTTGTGCCCCTGCCTTGCTGACTTGCCCTTGTTGCTCATAGCTACCTTCCTGTAAATGCAGAATCCTTGCAAGTCTGGGGAGAAACAGAAAGACTATAACTTTATTTACCATGTGAGCACACTGGCTTGCTGGACAGTCCCTTCTAACATGAATGGGTGTGGGGTAAAAGGTGGTTGTGGCATGAGCTGGGATAGTTTAACATCCCCCCCAATTGTGTCTCTCAAATCTGAGCCTGATGACTCCTATCCAATCCGTATCCCCAACTATCTTGTCCTGTGTGCCAATACTTCCAGACTTACTGGGCCTTTTCCTGTGACTGCAGTACACTTTCACTTTGCATTCTTGTAGACTACCTTATTTCCTATGGAAGTGAAATTTCTCTGTTTTTCTGTATAACCAATGCAAGTCTATGAGAACCATGTCTCTTTAGGTGGCTTCAAATCCCTGTAAAATACAGGAAGCCCTGTAGATCGGTTAGTTCTGGTGTGCTTCATGCATATTGGCCCTATGCACAAAGGGCCGGGTAATATGAGCCTGAAGCGTGTGCCCCGACCACACAGCTCCACACCCATGGGAGATCCATGGGTGGCCACATTCACAAACAGTGGCCACCGCTCATCTTCCGTATATGGCACTGCCCCCCTGGCGTGCAGGCCTGCTGGGGCGGTTGGGGCGGAGCTGCGGATCTGGGCAGGCAGTCAATCAGCTACCTGACCCAAACCCTTCAGTGGATCACCTGCGCCCATGTACACCAGGAGAGGAGTCATTAGCTAGGGTGCCACATGCGGTGTGGGGGCCAAGTGACTGGATGCCACCGTATTCCCTCCAGTGTGCCCCATATCCTGGGGCTTCCTCGGTAGGGGTGTGATTGACCCCGCCTCACAGCCGCAGCTCATGGCTGTCACACTTGGGGGGTCATGTAGCAGGCCCCTGCCTTTATGGTTGCCCCGACCTGGTGGAGGCGCCGACACCGGCGCCCAGCACTCCACACATACATGCAACGTGCAGAGTGCCGGAATGCCCCCTGCATAGCCCCTGGTCTGCCCCCTGCGTGTAGGCCCACATGCTGCCATGATCTGGCACAGAGGGTGGCAGATATCTGGTAGTGAATGCCGCACAGGGGGCACAGTAGTTCTGGGTGGGTGCAGAGTGGGCTATGCGCCAGGGATATGCAGCATGTACCCACTCCGCACCTTTGTGCGTAGGGCCCATTGTTCCTTTATTTATTATTCATTCATATTGCTAAATTAATTTCTATAATCTTTATTATATAATTATTTCTCACTTCTACTTTTTTTTTTTTTTTACTGTGGAGAATAGTAGGATTTCTGTCTGACCCATTTTTTCCCCTTTACTGTTCCCTGGCCCTAACTGGAGAATACATTGTTAACCTGTTTTTTTACAGGTGTAACCCCCTTACAAATGGGGGTTCCCAAAAATCTTCCAGGATCTTGCTGGGTGCTCCAAGTCTGGATGGAGTTCGGCGCTTAAGCCGTTTTAAATGGCACTGCAGCGAGTGCTTTTAGAGCCTCTGCGTACTGTCTGTTTGGGAGCTGCCTGCTTTGCAGACATAATTGGTTTTCGGGGGGGACTGTGTGTTTCCCCGCTCGAGTCTTGCTCAAGCTTCTGACCAGTTGCTCCGTTTCTGCCGTTACTAAGTGGGCAGAATGAGCATTATTGAAACATGTAACTAATTCTGGGGAGACATGCAGAGTATTAGTGAAAATGTAGTTT
This sequence comes from Neoceratodus forsteri, assembly GCA_016271365.2. Lineage (NCBI taxonomy): Eukaryota > Metazoa > Chordata > Ceratodontiformes > Ceratodontidae > Neoceratodus > Neoceratodus forsteri. Next base: position 184,082,806 of record CM057459.1, on the reverse strand, counting down.
TGTCTAACCTGCTTCTTTTGCAGCACGAACTGTTTCTGATCAGCTACCCCATTTTGGCCCCGAACTGCTGAATTGGGCCAATCAATATGTGGGGACTCTAAAATGGAGCTTACTTTGCACCAATGGGGACTGGGACTCTGTCTGGAGCCTACTAAAAGGGGGTTGTATAAAGGGTGCTTCTGGGTAATGTAGTCTTGGATCCTTGGCATCCTTTTTGCACCAATAGGGACAGACTTAAGTGACTGATATCTGCAGCCCACCAATGGGATCAGGTGGTGCCTGAATCGAGAGCCCTGCCCAAACTGCCAAGGGTAGAGACACTGTGGCAGTGAGCGGAAGAGCCTGGGCCCTCAAAAATCATTGAGCTGGCTGAAGCGCATGTGAAGGCCAGAAGTCAGCTTTAAACGCCAGCAAGTGTCAGACTAAATCCGCTAGGTAGTGGTCAGAGAAGGCTGTGCAAAAGCGCAGCTAACTACTAGGCTCACCCTGTAGAAGACTGGAGAATCTGCTTCAATCACGCTCGGTCTGTCAGGACATGTGAAGCTGTGTCGTTGGGCCCGGGTAGTGCAGTGAAAGCGATCGGGAGGTATACAGCAGCTGCCCTGTATGGTACCCCTCTGTCTTTCATATAAATGTGTGGAGAAGTGTTGAATTCCAGGCTTGGTCCTGCAAGTGGTGAGAGAGTGCTCTGCCTTCTGGAGTTGCGAGTACTGAATCAGGGTAGCTCCCTGTCAAATGTTCCTAGTGAGGGCAAGAGCTTCTGGTTTCTTTACTGGCTACACTAACTGAGCCTGCTGGCTCTATTTAATATTTGTAGGAATCACATGCTCATTTCTGTGTCAGGGCCCCAACCAGCTGCATCAAGAGGCTAGCCTTTATTGCCTGGGTACCCAGAGACAGTGACTTATAGGTTAGGCCTGTGCACAGTGCCCTAGATAGATACTTATATATTAGAGTGGTAAGCTAATTAACCTGATCACTCCCAGTCCTTGTTATTTCCCCCTAAATTAATCAGACTGTTTTGCAAAGGTATACTGGCTAACTGGTGTGTTTATGGTGAATTACTGTACAGTGATTAATGTGTAACAGCATCTTACTTTTCAGGGGGTCCCCAGAGCAAGCTGATTGGTTCAAGCCTGGGGGTCAGTGTATACAGTAAGGGTACTGTGATTGATTTGTGTGGGCCACTAGTGGGAAGAAAGGGAGGTTGCAGTGACCCAGAGGGCTGTGACCAAGTCATACCAGACTGTCTTAACCCCGACCTCTGGGTGGAGGCACCTGCCATCGGATCCAGGCCCCTCAACCTGTTAGTGGAAAATCGGGCAGGGGTAGTAGCCCTTGGGATAGCGCCCCCTGGGGGTTGCACTTATGCCAGCTAAAACCCTTCCTGATCCTTCAGTAAGATGTTGTTGCCTGAGGCCCCCGCGCTTCCCCCGATGACTTCCCTTTTGCCTGTTCAGTTAGTATTTGCAGTGACCCTGGGGCCTGAAAACTCCTGCTCCCTCTTTTATATTTATTATTGTTCTTTTTTTTTGTTGTTTTGTTGTGCCAGACAGCATATCGCAGTTGGCTGTGACCAAGCCCCATGCTGCCCATGCTGGCCCTCACCACCATGCACCCCCGTTCGGCAGCCGATTGACCTCCTCAAGATGGCTGCTGTTTCTCTCACAAAATGGCGGCCGCGTGCGCATGCGCATTTGAGTGCCACGCAGTCTCCCACTTCTCCCCGTATCATGGAAGACCACACTCCCAACCTTTGAAAAGAGTCTGGGATCCACTCCACATCAAAGCACCCAACTGCCTGAAAACAAGCCCCCACGCATGCTCACTCTGCCGCCCCCACAGTATCCAGTCTGCTAGACCCACTTTGTCCCTATTAGAGGCCGTTCAGCTCAGTGTGTACTGCTGCCCTAGCATGAACCCCTGTTTGGACTGAGGATTACCCCACTCCTGACCTGGAGCTGCACCCTCCCTCCTCTGGCTCTCTTACATCTAAGCCAAATGCCCCTAGGAGCCAGGATGTGTCTGTCCAATGGGAAGGTAAATGCTGTAGCCAAACTCTTAGTGCCTGCATTAAACTGAAAAACAAAAACTCCTGCTGTGTCTGATGGTTCTCCTCATTTCATTTTTTTATATAAATCTGGCCCAGCATGCATTAGCTGGTGTGCCGTGGGACAGTCCCAAACAGTGACTCCAGGAAAGGGGATGGGAACCACTCAGGCTCCCCTTACGCTGTTTCTCCAGTGTTTGGCCTAATGAGGTCATCACAAGCCCACTCCTGTAGAGCTGGAATTCCTTGGGCTACAGTGAATCCCCTTGTGATCAGGGTCAGGGATACCCCTCCTCTGTCCGTTTAGTACGCTCGCTGTCTCACAACTGAACATATGCCAGAGGATCCCAGGGTGCTCTCTCTCTGGTTGAGGGGGTGCAGAATACAGTTTTGAGTCTGTGAGAGAACCCTCTCAGCCACTGCACAATGAACCAGAAAGTCACAGGTGTGTATAGGCCTTCTGGGGATGCCCTATAACACCCTATATGTGTGTCTTTCCCCAGAAATGCAGAGACCGGTTCAAACACTCACAGACCCCTCCTGAGACCTTTTGTATTCTTCCCCTCCTTGTGTCCGCAGAGTCTCTTGTGGTACTTTACTTTGGTACCTTCTGGCCCATAAATCAGTCACATAGGCATATTATAGTTTAAACAACCCTTCCCAAGCAGCACACATAAAAGACACTGGCAGAATTATCTTAAAATAAGCCAAAGGCTTTACTAATTAATTAATAAATGCAGTAAATAAAGACAAATACTTTAAGACACTGGTTACAAGATATGAAAAAGAAAATGGAAATATACCATAAAAACTAAACAAATTCTAATCTGAAAGTTCTACCTTAAGTCCTTGGTCACTGGATTTGAAGTGTAAAGTGTCCTTAGAAAAGGTAGTTGAAAATCTTAGTTCTTGGTCCAAGATAATTCTTGAAAAAGAAAATGTCTCTGTTCTCTTAGCAGGACAGAGTCCCAAGTGCAAACAGTTCCTTGAATTGGCAACAGGCAAAAGAGACAGCAAGCAAACAGAGAAGGCTAAAAGGCACTGATAACCTTCTGTGCCCGTGTTTTAAGATTTCCAAAAGGGCAGGTCCAGTGGACCCTGGCTTGCCCTGTGGTTGGCTAGCATTCTGTCTCCATGGCTAAGTAACCAATCAGGGTTTAATATTTTATTTAAAAAAAAACCAAATGTTCATTTCTGGCAGGGAACAAAGGGCCAGAGGCAAACCAGTCTGAACCAACTTGAATACCAGGGGCAGATCCAGCCCCCCCCCCAAAAAATGGCTTCAATCAAGCTAAACTGAGCACAGCAATTTCCACAAATGCTAGTCCATTAAGCTGTAATTAGATTGCCTCAGAGAAGTCCTCTAAAAACAAAAGGTCCCCAGACATCCCAGCTCCTCTAGATGTTGTGGGCTATTCAGACACAAATAGATTCCTAGCCTTCCAGCCCTGCTTAATTACCCCTTTTTGTTTCCTTTTAAATGGTCTAATAAGGTTCTAGTTCCTGACTAGAAGCTAACAGTTTCTCAGCCTAGTAACAAGACATTACATAATTTTATGGCCGGTAGCTTTTTGTTTTGTACCAATGATCCCTTGCAAGTTACACTGGGCCACCATGGGTGTCTCTGATGCATTTCTCACATACAATGATATGAAATATGATTAGAGCAATAAGATGTAGCCTTATCTCACCATAGGGGTTACCTTGGGTCGGCTTTCACAGTGGCCACTCACTCATGACCGTCCCATTCTGCTGTCTTCTGGACCCTTTGCCTGCCTAAACCCTTGATTAAAAATCCCAGCAATGTCCCCTCCTTTCCCTTCCTTTATTCATTATCTTTTTGTTTTGTACCTTCAGCACCAGGTTTCTCCCCAAACCCTGGCCCAGACGACCCCATCGAAACCTCAGGTCTTACCTAAATTAGTCCTATCCTGGTGGGCCCTGTCATCTTGTTGCTGCTTCAGTGGTGTCTGGGCAGAAAGAGGCAGATCCTCTGCCCAGACCGCCAGTAGCAGCCTTTGCCCTTCCTGCTTGAGCTATTTCCTAGCCCTTCTCAGTTCAGGGCAAGGCCATTGGTCATGACCTTCCGGTCACTAGACATGGGAAAGCAGTGACCAGATATTGGCTCCTGGTCATTGGACATTTGCCCTCCCAGAAATTCTGGGAGGAACCATTCATTAAGTTCTGTAAAGTCTGTCTTGGAAAGGCCAGTTATTCAGTTGAGAATGGCACAAAGTGTTTCAAAAGGCCCCTCTCTCTCAGTCACTGTTGCATATCCTGAGCTGCTGTTTCATTAAATACTGTAAAGTTTATCTTGGAAAGGCCGGTTATTCAGTTCGGAATGCCACAGAGTGTTTCACAGGTCCTCCTCACTCTGTCACGGCTGCATCCTTGGTCTAGCATTCATTTGGCAGACATCACACAAAATTGCTCATAAGTTTGACCATTTCTGCTTAGTTTAACATGAAATTCCAGATTATAGTTCCCCAATGTGACCCTTAAATGTATCTGAATGAAAAACCTGTTGCATAAAGGGAAAAGTGTTTTTTGTTGAGTAATTTCATGTGATGGCTGCCAAAATGCAGGGTGAGATCTTAGGTCTCCTAGCCAGCATTTATTTGGCAGCCATCTCACAAAAATGGCTTATAACTTTGTCAATTCTGTTTACTTTAACCTGCAATTCCAGATTAATGTTCCCCAAGGTATCCCCTAAATACCGCATGAAGCACAAGCTGCTACACAAAGGGAAAATATGTTTTCCCGGGGATGATTTTATGTGATGGCTATGAAAAAGCAGGGTGACTTCTCAGGTCTCATAGCCAGCATTCATTTGGCAGCCATTAGACAAAATGATTTAGTGTTTTGGCTTACTTTCACATGAAATTTCAGATTAATGTTCCTCAAGGTGTCCCCTAACAACCTCTTTAAGCACAAGCTGCTACTCAAATGGAAAAGAGATGAGTTAGTTCTCATGGACAGAATGCAATTGTCAACCATCACACAAAATGGCTCATAACTTTGGCATTTTAGATTACTTTCACATGAAATGTCAGATTCATGTTCCCTAAGGTTTCCTCTATATACCACTGGAAGCTCAAGCTACTATACAAAGGAAATGAGGTTTCAGAGGGTGGGGGTGGGAGGGATTTTATGTGATGGCTGCCAAAAATCAGGACACGTTCTCAGGTCTCACAGAATGCAACTGGCTGCCATCACAATAAAATGGCTCATAACTTTGGCATTTTAGCTTACTTTCAAGTACAATTTCAGATTCTTGTTCCCCAATGTGTTCCCAAAATACCCTTAGAAGCTCAAGCTGCTACTTAAAAGGAAAAGTGGCTTTGGGGATTTTTTGTGATAGCTGCAAGTTTTATAGTGACACACCCATTTGAAGAAATGAATGCACTGCTAGGGCCACCAATGTGATGGAAATGAGACAGCATCTAGGTATCAGGATCTCCATAGCACAAGACAGGCGTTGCATTACTGGTTGATGCAATAGAAACATAGAAACTGTTGGCAGATAAGGATTGCTAGGCCCATCTAGTCTGCACGTAAGCCCCACACTAGTTTGTGGTCTCCGGCCCTACCTGGTCAATGGCTTTTCACCCCTCCTTCCAACTTCTCAGGTTTCCTTAGGCCTGTCCCAGGCATGTTCAAATCCCTCCACTGTGCTTGCTGCCACCACCTCCTGTGGTAGACTATTCCATGTGTCCACCACCCTCTCTGTGAAGAAAAACTTCCTTATATTTCCCCTTAATCCACCCCCTTCCAATTTCATATCATGCCCCTCGCTCTTGTACTCCTACTATATTGGACGAGATCTCCTTAACCTTGTTTATGCCCTTAAGGTATTTTGAATGTTTCTATCATGCCCCCCATCCCATCTCTCTCCTCCAGTGAATACATATTGAGGCCCTTTAATTTCTCCTTATATGTTTTCTGGTACAAGCCCTGTACTGTTTTAGTTGCCCTTCTCTGGACCACCTCCACCCTATCAATGTTCTTACAAAGGTGCAGCCTCAAGAATTGCACACAGTACTATAAGTGAGGCCTCACCAACGTTTTATACAATTGCATCACTACCTCCCACCTTCTGCTAGTGATACCTCTGCCTGTGCACCCCAGCATGCCACTGGCCTTCCTTGCAGCCTTTGTTCTCTGCTTAGATGCTTTTAGTCATCTGCAATGATAACCCCCAGGTCCCTTTTTGCCATGGTGATCATCAGCAACTCCCCCCCATCCTGTAGCTCTCCCCAGATTCCCCCATGACAGGTGCATTATTTTGCATTTCTTTGAATTGAACCTCAGTTGCCACACTTCAGACCATTTTTCAAGCTTCCCCAGGTCCCTCCTCATTCTCTCCACCCTGTCTGAAATACCCACCCTGTTGCAGATCTTGGTGTCATCTGGAAACAGGCATGCCTTTCCCTGTAGCCCTACTGCAATGTCACTAATGAAGACATTAAACTGGACTGGCCCAAGGACTGATCCTTGAGGTACCCCGCTGGTCACCCCGCTCTCCCCAGGTTGGATCCCATTTACCACCACCTTCTGCTTCCTGTCTATTAACCAGTTCCTAACCCAGTTTACTACCTTATGCCCCATGATCAGACTACCCAACTTGCTAACCAGCCTTTTATTTTATTTTATTTTTTATTTTATTAAGTATTCGGAAAGTACCTTTGAATCAAAGACTCTTTTTCAAAGGTTCCACGTCAGTACAGGTAGATACAGTAGGAGAAACAGTACAGATAAAAATCGAAAGCAGAGACACGAACAAGAAAGCACTGTTACTATACATACATTAGAACATCCGACATTTAGACGCTGGTATTAAATTTACTAGTCACAGATTCAGTACATTTGCAGAAGTAGCAATACAAATAGTAAAGTAGTGTACTGTAGTACATTAAATCAGCAGATATTTAGATCCCTGAGATCCTATGTGCTAGCCACTAAGTCAAGGGAGCATTTGAAAACTCCAGTGTGGGGCTACCAATGAGGGATCCTGGAATTTGTGCGACAGCTTATGTCCAGTCAGTGATGAATGGGAGTATGGCTGGTTAGGTGGCAATCACAGAAATTCATATCTTGTAGGTGGTGTCTAAGGTGGGTTTTGTAGGGGCCAAGTCTATTCAGGTTAGTGAGGGTGTTAGGCAGGCTGTTGACCCAGGATGGGGCTCGGTAACTGAAGGATCTTTGGAATTGGGAGGTGTGGCATCGGGGAACTATGAGGAGTTGTTTGCTAGTACTTCGGGTGTTCTGTTGGGGAGTGGCCCATTGTAGTATGGGGAGAGACCACTAGGGGCGAGACCAAGGGAAATCTTTTTGGCCATGAGGCAGGTGTGAAACCTGATTCTGTTATCTAGGTTAAGCCAGTTTGTAGCACTGTACAGGGAACATGAGTGGGTTAGATGATCACAACCCAGGGCGAGGCGGTAGGCTTTGTTGAGGGAAATCCGAAGTCTGGATAAGGCTGTGGGGGTTGTGTCAAAGGCCTTGCTGAAATTGAGGTAGATGATATCCACCACTCCCCCGATTTACTTCTTTTGTCACCCAGTCAAAAAACATTTATCAGATTCATCTGACATGACCTTCCTGCTGTGAATCCATGTTGCTTTTGATCCTGGACACTGTTGGATTCCAAGTGTGCCACCATTCTTTCTTTAAGCAGTGCCTCCATTATCTTACCCACTACTGAGGTGAGGATGACCGGACTATAGTTCTCTGTCTCCTCCCTACTACCACTTTTGTGTAGAGGGACTACATGTGCCCTCTTCCAGTCCTCTGGAACCACTCCTGTGTTGAGTGACTTGGTGAACATTGCTGTCAGAGGTGCTGCTAGCTCTCTTTGCAGTTCCCTTAATGTCCTCGGGTGAATGCCATCTGGCCTGTTGCTTTGTCCACCTTCATTTTTGTGAGCTCCTACAGGGCTCTTTCCACTGTGAATGGACTTTTATTTACCTCTCCCCCTTCATGTCTGTTACCCAACTGTGGTCCCTGACCTTCCCCCTATTTAGTGAATACTGAACAGAAGTATTTGTTCAGTATTTCCACCTTTTCCAAGTCTCCCTCCTTACACTTCCCTGTATCCCCTCTGAGCCTTACAATCCTCCCCCCGGCTTTCCTTTTTTCGCTGATGTACCTATAGAATGTCTTGTCCCCTTTCTTCACCGCCTGTGTTAATTTTACCTCAGTCTGTGCCTTTGCACTCCACACAGCCTTCCACACTTCCCTTAGATTCCTTAGGTACACCACCCTGTCTTCACCACTTTGAGTCTCCTTATATTTCTTGAAACCTGCCCTTTTTGCCCTTACCTTGTTTGTCACCTCTCGAGAATCATAGTGGTTTCCTCCTTCTCTTGCCTTTGTTTAACATCCTGATGCATTGGTTTGTCACCTTTTCTATGGCTTCATTCAGGTGTTCCCACTTCTCCTCAACTCCCCCTCCCATCACCCTCCTTGCCAGGGCCTCTTTGATGCAACTCCCCATTTTAGCAAAATCCGCCCTCTTAAAATCTAAGACCTTTGCCTTGGTGTGACTAGACTGTGCCTCTGTCCCTATGCTAAATCTCACTGTGTGGTGGTCATTGGATCCCAGTTGACCTTCCACCTGGAGTTCAGTGATTCTGTCCCCGTTGGTCAGTACTAGGTCCAGAATCACCTTGTCTCTGGTGGGATCAGTCACTAGCTGTCTGAGGCCTACCCTCTGTAGGGAATCCAGGATGTCTCAGCTCCTGGTTGAAGCAGCTGCTGGAATGAACGTCCGGGATATTGAAATCACCCAGCAGTAATACCTTGCCTTTTGTCATTATCTCATGAATTTGATCCCCTAGCTCCCTATTCACCTCCTCCCCCTGTGCTAGAGGCCTGTAGATCACCCCTGTGCAGATTGCTGTGCCACTGCCTGGCTCAAGGGTGACCCACAGTGTCTTGGCCTCCCCCTGTCTACCCTGTACCTCCATTGCCTTTATATCCTCTCTGACATTCGTGGCTACTCCCCCATTTTACTCCTCCTATTCCACCTGAATAGAGCATACCTAGGTATATTAATGTCCCAGTCATGATTAGCGGTGTAACAAGTCTCCGTTACTGTTGCTATGTCTAGGTCTCCCTCTACTAACAATGTCTCCAGGTCTGGGATTTTATTCCCCAGGCTGTGAGCATTTGTAATGGCTCTACCACTGCGGTTTACAAAAAAACACTGCGACCGTCAGTACAGTGCCAGGTTACATGTCAACTGTGAGTTGTGGTCAGCATGGAACCGCACACTTTGGAGTCTGTTTTTTCATCAGGGGGCATTTCCCCCCGAACCCCCCACAAGGCGGGGGGCTGCGTCCCCCTCACCACTCGAACTAAATGATTCTAACTTCAGGTCAGAGTTAGTTTGGGGAGGGGGTGCAGGTCAGGGGAAGTGGTTGCCCCCTTCCAGGGGCACTTCTACAGTGGCATGGTGCTGTTCTCGATATCAACGCATGTCGCCATAGAAATGTCGCTGTTAGGGTGGCATACCATTTGTAACCATGTTCCACTGCCTATCTATGCTCTACCTATACCTTTGCTCCAGTGCTTCTTTCCCTCCCCCCAAATTTCCTCCTCTATGCTGCCTTCCTTCTTCTGCCTTTCCCTCTATGTCTGGTTTAGGTATTGCTGTCAGCATCTTGCTTCCTGCCCTCATTTCTATATTCTCTATCTTGTGTGTGGGCCGCTAGAGTCTCCTGCTCCCGTATTGGCCCCCTTTCTTGGCTAAGGTTTAAGTGCTCTGTGCAAGCAAGCAATTAAACCACTTATTTAGGAATGCTTTCCCTTTCCTGGACAGATGCAGCCTGTCCCTTGAGTACAGTGCCACATCATTCCAGGTGGGTCCCTAGTCCCCAATGAAGTCATAACCCTTCTCACTGCACCAGCCCGTCAACTATGTGTTGAAGCTTCTGATACGGAGATTCACATCTTCCCCCCTGCTGTGGACTGGCAGCACCTCCAGAAACGTCATGGAGCTTGCTGCCTTCTCCAGCTGTCCTCCCAAAGCTTTGAAATCCTCCTGAACCTGCTTCACACTTGCCCTGTCCTTGGATAGATCATTCATTCCCAGGTGAACAATGACCTCCAGCCCCCTTCTGTTTGCCACTGCCTTAGCAATCCTCTGGATCAGCTCCCCCTCCCTCCAAGCTGTGCCTCCTGGGAAGCACTTAACCTCCCTTTCCTCCATGCTGTCCTTGCCCAGATCTATTCCCTGGACAATCGAGTCCCTCATCAGGAGTAACTTCTTCTTGTCATGGTCCTCTTTCTCCCCCCACTGGGTCTTTCTTCTGGAGGACACTCATATCCTCCCTGTTTGCAGCCTCGGGTTCCCATGCAGGACTTTCCTGCTCCTCCAAGACAGTGTAGGAGTTCTTAAGCTGTAATGGATGGGGGATGTGTCTCTGCCCCTTCCCCGAACCTCCTTGAGCCCACTGTAGTCTGTCCTGCCTTCTGCCTGGACAGCTTTTGTGTCAGTGGCTGGTGACATAGTGGCCTCTGTGTAGGGATGAAAGTTTCCAGTACTCCTGCCAGCTTGGTCTGGAGTCTGGCCACCTCCGCCCTCAGTCCAGCGAGGTGCCTGCATATGGGGCAGCACTGCAGTACCCAGAATGTCCTCCAGAAGACTGCTGCTCCACACCCAGTTCATTGCACCACTCCCTGCATCTTCTCCTATTGATCTGTCTGTATTCCCTCCTTTAATGCTATCTAAACCCTCTTGCTGCTATTGTTAGGTTCCCAATTTTATTTGTTATAGCTCCTTGTATTTTTTTATCTCTACTTCCTTATCCCTTTTGTCCCTCCCTCTCTCTCTCTCTCTCTCTCTCTCTCTATATATATATATATATATATATATATATTCTTCACCTCCCTCACACTCTGAGTCTGTCTTATCTTTTTGTGCCAGTTCCTGTTTCTGTGCAATGTCAGGAAGTATGACTCTGTGGAGTGCCTAGAAAGGTGGATGCACCCAGGAAGGGTGGGATGATCCTAGCTCCCTGTTCTGAAAACAATCAAAACCAAGCACCCCTCTGCTGCTTCTGGTGTCCCCTGTCCAGCACCTACAACAGTAAAAAATAAAACAATAATTACAGTTTCAACTCACCATAACACAGAGCTCCAGTAAGCAAGATTCCACTCTGCTATGCTGCGCTGCAACCTAGCAGACCTGCCCTCCGACTTGGCATTCCTATGAGGGAGATCTGCGCTGCCGAGACCGTTGGGGCTCCTCAAGTATCTGCAGTTCTTGGTGCCAAAACAAAGTATTCAAATGAGCCCTTTGTCTCCACGAACACCTTCCCCCAGGTATCCGCTTGCCACAGGCTTAAAAGTAACCTTTACAGAATAAAAATAAAGCTGCAATATACCGGAAAAAGATGTGCCATGTGAAATGGGTAAAAAAAATGATGTTTGGCTGTTCTTCAGCAATAACTGATGTCTAAATATAGATTTTCAATAACTTTCCTTCCCATGTTTTTAAAAGCATGTTGAAAAACATATGCACACTACTTTGAACTGACAAACAGTCCCTGGTGTCCAGTGGTACTCTTCGCCTTTACCCAACTCTATACAATGTAGTTCTTGCAACCCACTCAAAAGCCTCTTCCCTCCCCTTGTCCCTATGTCAAGCAGTTCTTGATATCCAGTGACATACCCTCCTACCACCCTGCACCATTCCAAGCAGTCCTTAGCATCCAGTGCCACCCCCTCTTTCATCCTGCCCCTGTACCAAAGTCTCACAACAGTTTCTGTTAAAAGGGATAGTTGAGAAGTATGCTCTAGTGATTCAAGCCCATTTTTCTTACCCTCTGTGTCCTTATCAAGTGATACCATATCAGATGCCTTACTTATAAACCTGAAAGTTTCACTTTGCAACTCTTTCCCATCTTCCCTTTTCTGTGTGTGAGAAAAAACTTCTTAAAAACTGTTACCAAAAAAATTCCGATATATACACTTACATTTTAAGCGATCATGTACCAATTTACAAATATACAATTACAGATTTCATTGTCTAGTTTCTACATAAATTTGCAATATCTTTTTAAAATAATTATATCCTTCAAATGTTAAAATATGTTGTTATAAAAAACATGAAACTCACTACCTCTCTGTAATTATCAAAGTAACTGTATGCTTTGAGTTATGACTTTTTACTATTTATTGTGAGCCAACAATGTCTTAAAACACTGTTATCACACTTAAAATACAGCGCATTTGATTTTTTTAATTCTTTGGTACCTGGGTAAGGCCCAGTAGATGGAAGTGCCTGTCTTCAGGGGTGACCTTGGAGCACTGGGGAGGTTAAGTGACTTGTTCAGAGTTACACAGTATGCAAGTGTAGGTTGTGGGAATCAAACCCAGATCTGCTGGATACCAAGTTCATTATCAGCTTAATACTCTAACCTCTAGGCTATACTTTTTATGATTTGGTGGTCACACAAAAGTTGCACAGTCACATTTTTGCTTCCTGTTTTTGAGATACAATTACATGCTATGTTAAATAATTACACCTTTATAATTTGAAACTATTTTGACCCCAAATGCATTACCTTTGTGACGCTGTTTAAACAATCTATAATTTTGAAGTTTTAACTCTTTGCCATTTTTTCCTCTTTTTTGTGAGTTCAAAAGCCTTAAAAACTATTACGCCACTTAAAATACAGTTATATTTTTAAGGTTTCATGCCAAGTTATAGATGTAAGATTACATTTTTACTTCCTGGTTTCCCAATTTAAACAATTATAATTTTTTGATTTTAAAGAAAATCAATCTCGGTGCTATCCATAAGCCCCCCACCACTAGCTGGCCTGCACCAGGGTTGAGCTATCATAAACTTAGGACTCAGAGTGGGTCCAAAGGTGGTAAACTGGCTATGAAGTTAGTTAAGAGATAGGTGACAGGGGGTGGTAGTAAATGGAGTTCACGCACAGGAATGGAGGGTGACCTTTGGGATGCCTTAGGTATCAGTGTTGGGACTGGTCTACAGTATTTAATGTCTTTATAAGTGACAATGCAGAGGAATTAGAAGGGAAGCTCTGTCTCTTTGTGGATGACACCAAACTCTGCAACAGAGTAGACACTCCATCGGGGGGTGGAAAGGATGAGCAGTAGCCTGAGAAAACGCAAGGCATGGTCAAGGGTATGGCAACAAGGTTTCAATGTGAAAAAGTGCTAAATAATACACTTGAGGCACAGAAACCCAGTCACAGAGTACAAAATGGGGGGTGGTACTGCTGACCACCAAGCAAGAAAGAAACCTGGGTGTGATCATATCAGAAGACCTGAAAGTGGTGAGGCAGTGTGACAAGGCAGTTAGGAGGGCACATGGGATGCTGGGATGCATAGGGAAGGGTATCAGCAACAGAAAGAGGGAGGTGGTGTTGCCCCTGTGCAGATCACTGGTAAGACCCCACCTAGAGTACTGGTTCCAGTTCTGGAGACCCCATCTCAGAATGGACATAGACAGAGTGGATCCAGTCCAAAGGAAGGCAACTATGATGGTCCAGGGCCTGCATCAGAAGCCCTATGAAAAGAGAGTAAAGGACCTAAATATGTATACGCTGGAAGAAAGGAGTGAGGGGGGATATGATAGAGACTTTTAAATACCTCACGGGGGTAAATAAGGTAGGAAAGGGAAGTATTTTTCAGAAAAAAGCGCTCAAGGACAAGGGGGCATGACAAGAAGCTGGAGGGGGTTACATTCAGGAGAGATGTGAAGAAGTACTTTTTCAAGGAAAGAGTGTGTATTCCTGGACCAGTCTTCCAGCGGAGTCGGTGGGCGCAAAAACTGTTGTAGGGTTCAAGAATGCATGTGATAGGCATAAGGAAACCCTATGGGAAAAGGAAGAGAGGGTGAATGGGCTGGAGATTAAGTAGAATCTATAGGGATACTATAGGCAGGGAAAAATTGGCAGAGCAGGTGGGCCAAGCAGTCCTTATCTGCCAGCAATGTCTATGTTTCTATATTTGAAACTTTTTTGATAGTCTGTGAAGGGGACGGGATCGTAAAATTGAGCTGCCCACTTAATTCCTTCCCCATCCTGGTTCCAGTCTAGATTAGTACCATCCCCATACTGCCCTTATGCTCCTACATTTTGTTATATAGGAGTCTGTAGATCATGGGAGTGTGCTCCATTGATAGCAATGGGAACATCGTTTTTACAAAGAAACAGAAACATAGAAGTTGACGACAGATAAGGACCGCAAGGCCCATCCAGTCTGCCCACTTCTTTTTCTACCTTATAAATGTGCCATCAGCCTTTGCTCTGTCAATGGCCTATCTATTCTTACTCATCTGTATTGCTCCCTTATACCTATCCCATGCATGTCTGAAGCCCTGCACTGTATTCATATCCACCACTTCTGAGGTAGGCCATTCCATGCATCCACCATTATTGGCCTCCCTCTAATTTCATGCTGTGTCCTCTTGTCCTGCTATTTTTCTTATATTGAAATGTTAGACCCTTTCACCTTGTTAATGCCCTTAAGGTGTTTGAATGTTTCGATCATATCACCTATCTCCCTCCTTTGCTCTAGGGCAACAGTTCTCAAACTTTATCACAGTGAACCTCCCCAAATCCATGGAAAAGATTTTGAGCCTCCCCCAAAAACTGAAATAATCTTGGGCCTCCCCAAAGAAAAATAACATACTGTACTTTGCGAAGTATACCATGAATAAATTGAAACCCTTTGAGTACTTGGCTCACATTCAGTTCTTTGTCTTATACTGACGTGGAACCTCTTTGAAAAGAGCTCCTGTGCTCATAGGTGTTATCTGAATAAATAAATAAAATAAACATATATTATTATTCAGCTTATTGTAACCCCCATGACAGTCTACTTGCTCCACTATTTTCATTCTTGAACCATTGTTACCCCTTGTTGCAGTACCTTCGTGGGTCAGACTATTTTCTCTGTTTCCTCTCTCTATATATGAAATAACCTTCCTACATACTTTCTCTCCCCCTCCATCCCTGCTCCTAAGCAACTTCTCGGGGATTGCTTTACTCCTTCCTGCTATTGATCTTAGCACTTCTATGCTCAACACCTGTATTTGGGTTGTTCTGCCATCAGTCTACAAATTGATTAACCACTCATTATTAGTTTATTGTTCATATTTGTTTACACTATTGCTCATTGTGTATTTCTTGATTGTTTTATAGTTACCTTTTGAAATATATTCACTCCCTACCCTTCCCTGGGTACACCTGAAATGAGCCTTGGCTCATTCGCCTTCCCTTGTCACCTGTTAGTACATAAATACATAAAATTCATTTACTGTTATCCTCTTTCAGTTTGCTTCATCTCTTCACACAAAATATATAAAACTCAAAATTTAAATAGAGTACTTTTTCAGACTTGCTTGAGCCTCCCCTGGAACAGGTTGGGCCTCCCAAGGGAGGCTGGTCTCACCATTTGAGAACCCCTACTCTTGGGTATACATATTGAGCTCCGTTAATCTGTCCTCATATGTTTTCTGATGCATTCTCTGCACCATTTTGGTTGACCTTCTCTGGACTGCCTCAACTTGGTTAATGTCCTTGTGAAGGTGTGGCCTCCAGTACTGCATGCAGTACTCCAGATGGGGCCTAACCAGTGTCTTGTAAAGAGGGATTATTACCTCCCTCTTTCATCTTGTGATACCCCCACTAATACACCCCAACATCCCCCTAGCCTTACCTACTGCTTTAGTGGTCCGCTTGGATGATTTCAGGTCATCGGTGATGATGTTGTCCAAGTCTCTTTCTTCCCTTGTGACTGCCAGCAACTCCCGTCCCAGACTATAGGTGGCTTCAGAGTTTCTCTTCCCTATGTGCATGATCTTGCACTTCTTTGCGTTAAACCCCAGTAGCCACTCTTCTGACCATTTTGCTAGTTTATCCAGATCTCTTCTCATTCTGCCCACCCCATCTGGATCATCTACTCTGTTGCAGATCTTGGTGTCATCTACAAACAGACAAACCTTACCCTCCAGTCCATCTGCAATGTCACTGATGAAGATATTGAAGAGGATTGGCCCCAGGACTGATCCCTGAGGTACCCCACTTGTGACTTGCATCTCTTCTGACTATATACCATTTACCACCACTCTCTGTTTTCTGCCCGTCAACCAGTTTGCCACCCAGTTGACCAATGTCTGACCCACCCTGAGCTTACCCATCTTATTAGTCAATCTTCTATGTGGAATAGTATTGAAAGCTTTGCTGAAGTCAAGGTAGGTGACATCAACTGCTCCCCCTTTGCCCACCATTCTGGTTACCCAGTCAAAGAAATCTATGAGATTAGTTTAACAGGACCTTCCTTTTGTTAACCCATGTTGTCTTGGATCCTGTGCTCCTATGGATTCCAGATGTTGCACTATCCTTTCCTAAAGGAGTGCCTCCATAATCTTGCCCACTACTGAGGTAAGACTGACTGGTCTGTAGTTCCCTGCCTCCTCCCTGCTACCACTCTTGTGGAACGGTATCACATGAGCCCTTCTCCAGTCTTCTGGGACCTCTCCTGTGCTCAGAGACTCACTAAACAGTTCTGATAATGGCTTTGCTAGTTCCACCCTTAGCTCCTTTAGTACCCAGGGATGTATGCCCAGATTTTAGAGGTCCACTGAGGGCAAATCAATGCCACAGCTCAACTGACAAGGGCTTTGTTAGTTGAGATGTGGCCTTGATTTGCCCTCAATACAACACTAAAATATAAAAATAGATTTTTATTGATGATCCTGTTGTTATTAGTGGAGCACATCCCAGTGCTCTACAAACTCTGACATTACAGGAGCGTGGGAGATGTATGGGTATGGTACTGGACTAGATTTGGACAAAGAAGGGTAAGGGATCATTTGGCCAGCTCAAATTTATGATCCCTTCCTCTTCACAGAATATCAAATGCAAAAGTGTAAACTATGAAGAATTAAACACTGGAAAGCTGCTGGTGGGGTGCTTATGGAATTAAAGTTAGATGAGCATGATTGGTGCTCTTTAAAATAGTTTGATCCCAAAATGCTAATGATCTGCAGAATTTTCACATTCTATCAGAAAGGAATTTAGTGGAAATCTGGAATACTCTGACTACTCCACAGAATTTCATTGGAAGTGAAATAGTAGATTTCCATAGCAAAACATATTGAAATTTCACTGTTTAGCCTTACAGTTCTGAAGTTTGGTCTTGTTATTCTTCAGGGCACATATTTACAACCATTAGATGCAAATTCTGTTAAAACAAGTGTCTGAATTTCATCAGAAATATGCCCACTTGCTTCCTGATGGCCCTCATTCACCTGCCCGTGGCTTCCATCTGATATTTTGATGTTCAGTTGTCTATTTAAAAGTTGTCCCAGAATTCTGCAGTTTTTTAATTTTTTATTTACAATTCTTTTTTCTGCACCGACACCCCAGGGAACTGTCTTAGGCATTCACCTGGTCTCAGCTCTGCCTTCAGGCCTGAAACTCCTCCATGGCTCCTGGCACCAGCCCAGCTATTCCCCTGGCTCTGAGCCCCCCGAGGTAGGGAAACCCTATCCTCCCAGGGCACTCTATCTAGAGTTCAGGCAGGGCTGGGCTCAGCCCAGGAGCGGAGTGAGTCCGGCCAGTGGAGTGTGGTCGAGGTAGGTGGTGCCGTCGCCTATCCCCAGGGCAGGGTTTTTTGCGTGCTTGGTTATGCCCTCGCCCCCATCCCCCAGGCAGACCCTGAATGTGCCATGATGCCAGGGGATGTCCGTCGTGGCTCTGCATTCCTGTATGCATGCCCTAAGCAAGGCAGTACCTCTGATCTCCACCAGAAGCCACTGCAGTGCTGAGCATACCCCTGGAACCCCCTGAGGGAGGAGAGCTGTCCTCCAGACGCTTGATCCTCCTTCTCCCCTGCTGACCCCCGATGGCCCAGGCTCGTTCCCGAACCCGGGTCTCTGGCATGGTGTGAGGTGTGGCATCCAGCACCTCAACCCCCAGCACCACCGGGTCAGTCCAGAATTCTGCAGTTTACATTGGCTCTTCAGTGTAAACCGTGAAAAATTATTCTTCCATTTTATTGCAAAGTGGTTTTATTTTCTGCTGATAAATAAGATATTGCATGGAGCAGGTCTTTTTTGCTGACAAATGTTCCATGGAAACTTTGCAGCACAAACATGTCTCTGAGACAGAATGTGTACCATCTGACTCCCTATGGGCCTTGCAGAACGTGTGAGGAATTTGAAGTAGAAGGATCTGCTCTCTGGAGCTACAGTTTTGCAAGATAGAGGTTTTACTGGTGGATACGTGTTTCCAGAGGGTAGCAGTAGTGGGGGGGGGGGTTATGACCAGGTTAAATCTGAATACTGCCCCTCCCATGGCCATGAATAAGTTTAAGAATCAGACCTTCATCATGGATTGTAAACTGACACTAGAACTTTGGGTGTCAGTGGTAATCAGTGGTGTTTTTTTTTTCATTTTAGGAACATTGTCCAGTTCAATTTCTATTTGGGTCTCGAGGACCTGAAACACTGAAGCATGCCTTTGTTATGTCTAGGCTGGATTATGTTAATACTCTGTACCTCAGGCTATCAGAAGGTTTAACACACTGCTTGCAGCTGGTGTAGAACATTGCAGCCAGATTAATTGCCGGAGTGCACCACTTTGAGCATATCTCCATGGTGTTGCAGACATTGCACTGACTGCTGGGAGGTTGTGTGTCACCTTCAAGATTGTTGTTTTTAATTACTTTACTTTGCTCCCAGCTGTGGCCTGTGTCCCCATCCACCAGTGTCCAACTTTTACTCAGAAAAAGCTTTGTGTTTTTCAGCTTTTTTTTTCCAGGTGGTCCGGACATCCATAGGATTTTAAAACTTTATAACTTAAGAAGAGTTAAATATTTCATTCTGAACCATGCAATAGCTCTGTTCTGGGCCAAGCTGTAACAAGTCTGTATTTCTGTAATCAAAACTTTGTAGTTTTTTTTTAGATATTTCTGGGTAAAAAAATGGAATTTGGTATAAGATTTCACTAATTAATATCTTTTGAACTACCAAAAGATTTTCACCAAACTTGCCCCCTAAAAATTAATCCCTAGGACTGAGATTAAGGACACCAAAGTTTGCAGTCCTAGGGGCTAATATAGCTGAGATATAAGCTGTCAAAAACATTTTTTACACAAAAACTAAGCCCTAACATACCCTGGACTGCCCCCTCAAACTCACCACTGCTCTCTATATACAACACCTCCATTGCCCCCTCCTTGATTCTAGATGCCTCACCCCCTGAACCTCCTTTGTATCCAAATGTTGGCTTGTTCCTCTCTCCCTACATTACCTCTCTCCTCTCCCTTCCCACATAGTTAGTTAGTTGGCTAGTTAGTTATTCAAATGCATTTACCGTGTAAGAAGCATCCTCATACACACTCCCCAACTCTGACTCATTCTCTTTACCTCTCACCTTGGAACTCTATTGCTTTCCTAGCTGCTTTCTCTTATTGTTTACCTGTCAGTTCTGGTCCTCTCTGCCCTGTTCATCTGCTCTGCTTCTTTCCCCTACTCCCTTCAGTTTCTCCTGTGCGACTTCACAACAGTTCTTAAGCTGCCGCCCACCACCCTCCAGCTATGGCTGGCTCAAACCCTGCTTTTCACTCTGGTTCACCCACCTTCCCTCTCCAACTCATGGTTTGTCCACTGCTCATGATCAATCGTAAATTTACTGTACCATAGTCACAGTGTTGTAATATATTACTCTGCACTAAACATTTTCTTGTTTGCACAACTGTTAATTTATTTTGACCTTAATTGCAACTTATTTTATTGTCTACTTTCTCACATACCCCTCCCCTAGGACACATCTAGAAATGAGCTGCTACCAGCTCGGTATATCTTTTCTAGTAGCATGTTTGAAATAAATAAATAAATAAACAAATAAATACCCGTGCTACCATGCCTATTATACTGGTGCTACATTAAGGTTGAGTGCAAATTTCTATGTTAAACCCAATCATTTGAACCTTAATAACTTTAGAGCCACTCAACAGATTTGCACGAAGTTTGGCCTGCGTAATCCCTAGGGGGGAAGGTCCCTTAACATGCAGAATTTTATGCAAATCTGTTATGTGGTTTGTGAGATGGAAATGGTCAAAAAATCCTAAATTTTCCATTTTTTTCACATTTCTTTATCCACCTGTATCTCAGAAATGCCTTTATGTTGTAGTCTAAAATTTTAAGGGTAGAATGACTTTGCGTCACAGATGTGCTTTTTGAAGGTATGGCAAAAAAATATAAATCTGTTCTAAAGTTATTACATTTTTAATTTCCCATTATTTTCTATGGAAAAATATATGTATAATGAAAGTGAAAGTACTTTTTGCACACTGGCATCCAGTTATGCATAATTTGCACCTTAATAATTTTGCAACCCTTTAATGAATTTACATGACATTTGGCATGCATAATTTCTGGGAACAGGTCTCCTGATGTTCCAGATTTTGTGTGAATCGGATATGTGGTTTTTGAGATACAGAGCATCAAACAATCCTACATTTACCAGGTTGTAAGTTACATGTCTTTGTCCACCTGTGTCTTAGAAATGGCTTTGGGTAGAGGACTGAACATTTCAGAGAGATAGCCTTTGCCTCACAGAGTTGCCTTTTGAAAGTTTAGTGAAAAAAATATTAATCCTTTCAAAAGTTATTAAACTTTTAATTTCCCATTATTTCCTATGGGAACATTTATATGTCAGGTACGAAAGTTGTAATTTGCATAAGTTACATAACTTTCATAAGATACTGTTGTATTTTGCACAGATTACATAATTTGCACAAAACACAACAGTATATTGCCAAGTTATGTAATTTACACAAATGGGAGTGCAGGGTCAGAAGGGCCCTGTGCTGCCAACGTAACATAAGGATGCTGTTATACAATCTCAATGGAGGATTGGACCCCTGCGGTCCCACTGTAACAAAAGGATAATGTTATACTGTCTCTATGGTGAGACAGTAGTGCAGGGTTCTTCCCACTGTAAAATAAGGACACTGTTATAGTGTCCAAAGGACCTTGTGCTCACACTGTAAAATAAGAATACTATTATACTACAGTATCTGAAAAAGTAAGGAAATTCATTGCAAAAAACTTTATTGATGCTTCATTAGGGTTGAAGTGTAAAAAGTAGGGAAATGCAATCTTAGGGTTCCACTGTAACAAAAGGATAATGTTATATTGTCTCTATGGTGAGATGGTAGCGCAGGGTTCTTCCCACTGTTAAATAGGGATACTGTTATAGTGTCCAAAGGACCCTGCGCTCACACTGTAAAATAAGAATGCTATTATACTATCTGAAAAAGTAAGGAAATTCATTGCAAAATACTTTGTTAATGCTTCATTAGGATTGAAGCTTAAAAAGTAGGGAAATGCAATCTTAGGGTTCCCAAGCATAAGACCCTGACCCCATCCTCGGCTTCCAGCACGAACACCCCACCCTCAACCTTGGCTTCCAACCCTAAGGCCCACCTCCACCCTACATGCAGGAACAGGTGTGAGGGGTGTGCCTTGGGGTTGTCAACCCTAATGCTCACCCCATTTCAACAGTTAATAACCTGACATAGGTACAGAATAAAACAATGGGGTGAGCTGTCAGCTGGGTCCATGCTCTCTCTCTCCAATCATCACCTACTATCCCCAACTATTGGAAGCCCCCCTCAGATTGTCCTTTTTGACGGGGCCAGGAGAGGGAGGTCTGCCCTTTCCCAGTACAACCAAATCCAGATCCACAATTGTGTGACAATGTGGACTGGAGAGGAGTGGGCCCAGCTTTATGAAGCCCATCCATGCCCTTTTCCTTTTTTCTGGTCCCTCACTCCCCATAGCTGGGGTAAACACGTTGGTGCATGCATGTGGAGGCATGCACAATCCACAAATGACCTGCAGCTCCCTCCATTGCTCCCAGGCATGCCCAGCTACCAGACTGCCAGGTGGTGGTAGTCACATGGAGGAGCCCAAAACTCTCTCTCCCCAGGAGGGGAGAGCAGTCCAGCAGATGCTCTATTATCTCCTCCTGCCAGCCCCCAGCAACCCGAGATCTCTCCTGATTCTGGGTCACTAATGTAATGGGTAGGAGTGCTACTGTCTCACTATGGGGCCTGCCAAGATTTAATTGTTTATATAATATTTTGTATTTTATGGTACTGTATTGAAGGATGTCAACAGCGTAGAAGTAGCGCATCAGAGTTGGTGCCAGTTACAGACTGGGTGAGTGATACAGTACTGTTAAGCTGATTGTGTGGTATGACAGCCACATGGTTTCAGTGTTGTGGCAGTAGTGTGCTCATTTCTTTTTTATATAGATTTCATTTTCAGAGTATACTTCTATTTAACATTTGTATTTTATGGTACTGTGGTGAAGGGTGGTACAGTATTGAACGATGTTGGCAGGGTAAAGCAGTGCATCAGACGTGGGCTGTCAGAGTCATTCATGGTCACTGACTGCAAGCATTCTTGGCTTCAGGTATCTATGAACAGGACTGGAGACTATTTTGTCAAACAAAACAGTATATATTATAACTTAACACACTATCAGTTCTCCGCTGACTTGTTTGTGGTTCATCCTGCAGTAGATCGATTCTGGACTGAAAAAAAAAGTAAATCAATACTTTTCTATCTTTATATTACATTGTTGTAACCTTGTGCACTTTCTTACTGGACTGAGTACTACATGGTCCTGGGTATGGAGATATTTAAATAAAAAGTAAAACACAAAATAAATTAAATAGATCTGACTGATCCAGACTTTAGGATGTTATAAAACTACAAAATAAAGTATGAGGTTAAATTTTGAATATGATTTTGTTTTTTCCATTGAACTCTAACAAAATTCTATGCTACTATACCATTATTTCTGCAAATAAAATAATCACTTTACTCCCATGTGGGGAAGGGGAGTGTAGAGGGGCTCCAAAAAGTTGAACACCACCACTGTATTGTAGTGTATGACCTGGCTGTATGCTGTGTAATTGGAGTGCATAAGTTCATGTTTCCATCCACTGAGTCCCTTACTTGCTTTCTATACTTCTCTTGCTGCAGCCTAATGTCATGGATTTGGCAAAGGGACTTGATATTCTAATGAAAGCTGTCAATAATCCAATACAGTATTGCACGTTTCCAAATAAAGTTAAGATCATTATGGTATTATTATGTTTTTTTAATTTTCATGTTTCGATGTTGGCACTGATATGGTGCCTGCTACCATCTCAAATCTGTCAGAAAGAATCATTAGATGGTTATAAGATAATCAGGATAATAACATTTAAACATAATCTTATTACTTTATTGTTACATAATGTAAAACATAAGCAATGGTGCAATGGAACACCTCAGTGCTGTCCCTGTTACTGTTTCTGCTGATGTCCAAAAACTGACATCTGACCTGTACTCTCCCAGTACTGTCCTGCCTGTCCCACTCCCTCCTGAACTAAATGAAAGCAGAATCCTGGAAGAAGGCTAAAAGTCCTGCTCCCTTCAGTGCTGTTGGGTAAACCTGTGAGAAAAAAAGAATGCTTCTGACCTCTGCTGTCTTGGTACTGCCTGCCAGTATGTCCTGCTCCCTCCTGTACTGTCTGGTAAACCTGAGGTGGGAAAAAAAACTGCATCTGACCTCTGCTCTCCCATTAATGCCTACTGGTATATCCCACTCCCTTCTGTGCTGACAAAACTCTTATTGCTTTGCCACTTCCTGAACTGACTGAGTGATCTGATAAACCTGTAATAAAAACACTTCTATGCTAAGAACTGGCTGAGGGTTGATATTGAATGCTACCCTGTTCCGTTTCCCACTGCTGCATATTGCTAATCTGATTATATCCCACCACATGAACCCATTACTGTTATGTAGCAGAAGAAGACAACCTAAATGGGAACCAAGTATAACCCAATTGCAAGTGTAACCCAATTGCATGTGTAACCCTGCTCTCTCAATAAGTCTGTTCTGTTGCAGGGGGTGCCAGAGGTGACAAACAAGAAATGGTAAAGTCAGTGCCATATGGGACAGGAGAGGTCATGCTGTTACGATCAAGAAGCCCTGTACCCTTTGTAGATTGTATGTACAGCTGCAGGAGTGTAAGCTTTGTAGGGACCAGTACTTCTATAACTATAAATATTGATATAATTTCAGTTTATTGCAGTTCTGAAACAGAAAGAAAATACATTGCAAAAACTGTATTAATGCACCAGTCAAGGTTTAGCTTAATGCCACAAAAGTAGAGAAATGTTGTGTTATGGTTTCCAACCCTAATGCCCCACCTCGAACAGCAAAAGGACAAGACCACACAAGCAACCACAGACAGTCATCATCAAGAAAGACAAACAACATACAACTGTTTCCAGATGTCATAAATGCAGTAGCACTGGTATGCTACCTTTATGGATTTGTGCAGCCAGAAGTGGGCGTGATTGTTTTACTGTGTATGAGTATCTGAGTTGCAAAATGGCCGGCTCCACAGGGGACTGTGCTTCTGCCGATGGAAGTAGTGTTGTAATTTGTGAAGTTTTGCTTTGTATCTGAGGCTGCATAAGCGCAAGCACCAGCCAGAAGTGGATGTGTATGTCTTACAGTGTACATGTGTACCTATGGCTGCATGGTGCTGGCCCCACAGAGGCCTGCATTTCTGCAGGCAGAAGTAGTGTTGCAATTTGGATAGCATGGACTTGTATTTGTTGCTGTGGGTATGTATGTCTTACAGTGTGTAGGTATATCTCTGGCTGAAGAAGTAATATTGTAATTTGGATAGCATGTATTTCTGTATGTGGCTGATGAAGTGCAAGCCCCACAGGAGCCTGTGCTTCTGTAGCCACCAGTGGGTGTGTATGTCTTACACTATTCATGTGTATCTGTGGCTGCAGAAGCATTGACCTTGCAGGGGCCTGTGCTACCACAGAAAGAAGAACTGTTGTAATGAGGGTATTGTGAATTTATATCTGTGGTTACAGAGGCCTGTGCTTTTGCAGACAGAAGTAGTGTTGTGATTTGAGTATTATGGATTTCTATCTGCAGCCAGAAGAGAGTGTGCATGCCTAGCACATCAGTTCTTTTGCATTTGTGTAACCTGGAAACAGTTGCATGTTGTTTGTCTTACATGATGATGGCTGCCAGTGGTTATTTGTTTGGTCTTGTCCCTTTGCTGCTTGGGGTGGGGAGTTAGGGTTTAAGTTAAACCCTAACTGGTGCATTAACTCAGTGTTTTGCAATGAAAATTTCTTTATTTATATATTGTGTTCTGAAGACCTTTGACCTCAACAGCCCTTTTTCAAGTCAAGCTAGGATACCTACAACAAGAGGTCACTAAAAGTAACAACTAGAGCTAACAAACATTGCCATAATGCAAAGGTTTGTATAGTACAATGTGCAGCAGCTAGTTTCAGCAGGCAGTAACAAATAACTCAGGTACTTGCAGTGTGATAGGCATCATGAGTGACAGTCCAAAGGGGCTGCAGATGGTAACAGCAAGGTCAGGGTGTGGATGTTAGGCAGGTCCACTAGGTGGGGAGCTAAAGCATGAGATGGACTAGGCACACTTGCTGTGGTGTTTCTGGAATAGATTGACTGTGACTTGACTCTTAAAAGGACAAAGGTTTTTTACTGAGTGCAAATCTGCAGACATGGTTGAAGGCAACAAAACTTCCATTGAGGACAGTTATTGGGAGCTGAGAACATTACTTCTCCACAGCCAATTACCGAGATGATGAGGCTGGAGACTAGGAGTTTTTTCACCTCGGTGGTAAGGTTGGTTCTTCTTCTCTAAAGTATGTCAAGGGATGGTGGGTATTTTTGACCAGGAAGTCAGCATGGGGAGAGGACAATGCTGAGTGCAGGTGTATATCTGTGGTCTTGCTCATTGAGATCCCTGGGTGGGGTTGTGATGGGGAGAGTGGGTCCATTCTTTAGAGTGTGGGTGCTACCAAACAGCAGAGTTTTAGTTTTGGCACTGATGATCACCCTGTTAGTGGTGAACCAGTTGCAGACCCTGCTGAAGTCAGATTGCAGGTTGTTTTCCAGAGTCTTCAGGTCACAGTGTGAGGTGAAGATTACAGTGTCATTAGCATACAACACGGATGTAAAGAAACATAGAAGCACAGAATGTGATGGCAGATAAGGACCACTTGGTCCACCTAGTCTGCCCATTTTCCTACCTAACAGATAAGCTGCAGATCCTAGTTAACCAACAGCTTACTTCCTCCTACCCCCCACTAGGACTGCTTTATGTCTGTCCCATGCATTCTTGAATTCCCCACTGTTCTTGACTCCACGACCTCCTCAGGAGGCTGTTCCATGCATCCACAACCTCTCTGTGAAAAATACTTCTCACGTTACCTCTGAGCCGCCCCTCTATCTTCAAATTGTGCCCCTTTGTTCTTGCACATCTTTTTTCTGAAAGATGCTACCCTCTTGGACTTTGTTGATTCCCTTGAGGTACTTGAAAGTTTCTATCATGTCCCCTCTCTCCCTTCTTTCCTCAAGGGTATACATATTAAGCTCCTTTAGTCTTTCTTCGTATGTCTTCTGGTGCAGACCCTGCACCATTTTGCTTGCCCTCCTCTGGACAGCCTCCACTCTGTCTATGTCTTTGCAGAGATGGGGTCTCCAGAACTGCACACAGTACTCCAGATGGGCTCTCACCAACTGTCTGTACAGAGAGATAACAACTTTCTGTTTTCTACTATTGATGCCTCTCCCTATGCATCCCAGTACCCCCCCAGCCTTCCTTACTGCCTTCTCACATTGCTTTCCCACCTTTAGGTCATCTGATATAATTACCCCCAGGTCCCTTTCCATTTTTACTGTTGTCAGTATCTCACCCCCATTGTGTACTCTTCCCTTGGGGTTTTGTTTCCCAGGTGTACACAAACCTCAGGGACTTTAGTGATGAAAAGGCAGAACATCACAGGTCCAAAGACTGAGCCTTGCAGTACCCCTATGGGAACAGAGAGTTGACTGGAGAGCACATACTCCACATTTGGGGCCCATATTCAAATTTGAGCAAAGTGAAGCGCAAATCTTTGCACTGCAAGCCAACCCAGTGGCACTGAGGGCTGAGGCACTTTATGCCTTACCTCTTCCATGCCGGGTGACCCATGTTTGGGAACAAGCACGGGTTGCTGGGAGTCATGGGGGGGAGCACCAGGAGACGGATCAAGCAGCTGACAGGCAGCTCTCCTCTCCTAGGTAGGGAAGTTGGCATTCCTGGTGCTTAGCTGCCATCAAGTGGAAGCTCAGTGGTACTGCCACACAAATGGAGGGTCAGGCACTAGACCAGGGGTAGGCAGAGTGGGGACCACTGGATCTGGCATGCATGCACACGACAGTGCTGCCACAGCCCTCAGGGAAGGTAAGGGGAGAAAATCTGGGGGAAAATGGCAGGGCAGGTGTTCATGAAGCCTGCCTGCTGACTCACCTGCTGCATCACTGGGACCCTTATCTGGAACTGGATTGTGCTTTGGGAGGGACAACAGCTCTCCTGTTCTGACCCTGCCATGGGGGGAGAGAATCAGTTGGGGTACTCCACCACAAGGTAAGTCCCTGGGAGATCCTGGATGGTGGGGAGTTAGTGCAACAACACTGAATGGGAGCCCAGCCTGTCCTGACCAAAGGTGGAAAAACAGAATATGAAAAATAAACATTTGTGCTGTGCCTTGCGATTGCCCATGTGCCCGAAGATGCAATATTTCAGTTGAACAGCACACCAACGCTATTTGACTGAGTACAGAGCCAAGTCAGCCCAGTGCTAAGTCACTAAGTGCTGCCCTGACAGGGTTCCTGAAGTACTCTACCAGAATGGATAGTGCCGGAGCGCTATTTGCAATATTCAAAGGGAACCCATGCAAATGAGTCCATTGTGCATGCAAGGCATTAAGGGGCTATTTGCATGCCCATTATGGGATCATTTGCATGGGTAGCAAG
Organism: Neoceratodus forsteri; assembly: GCA_016271365.2. Lineage (NCBI taxonomy): Eukaryota > Metazoa > Chordata > Ceratodontiformes > Ceratodontidae > Neoceratodus > Neoceratodus forsteri. The sequence goes on along the minus strand of CM057459.1, from coordinate 184,054,837 downwards.
ACAGGTTAGCATGGTGCCAACCTTGCCTGGTTCCAAATGTGTAGATATCCTTGGTGTTAGTGCCCCCCCCCCACTGCTTGTCAGCCTGTTCTGTAGAAAATAATGTTCCTGATGCTAGTAGCCCCCCTTACGTCTGCTCACCAGCCCCCACATATAAATAAGTATCCCTGGTGCTAGTGTTCCCCCCTCCCTCCAATCACCATCCCCGAAGTGTAGATAAGTGTCCCTGGTGCTAGTGGTCCTCCCTCCCTTCAATCGCCATCCCTGACATATAGATAAGTATCCCTGGTGCTAGTGGTCCCCCCTCCCTCTGATCACCAGCCCTGATTCTATAGATAAGTATCACTGTTGCTAGTGGTCCCCCTTCCCTCTGATCACCAGCTCCCATATATAGATAATTATCCCTGGTGCTAGTGTTTCTCCCCTCCCTCTGATCACCAGCTCCCACATATAGATAATTATCCCTGGTGCTAGTGTTTCTCCCCTCCCTCTGATCACCATCCCTGAAGTACAGATAAGTATCCTTCATGCTAGTGGTCCCCCTCTCCGATCACCAGTCCCGATGTATGGATAAGTATCACTGTTGTTAGTGGCCCCCCCCTCCCTCCGATTGCCAGTCCCAATGTATAGATAAATATCCTTGCTGCTAGTGGTCCCCCCTCCCTCCAGTCGCCAGCTTCAATGTATAGGTAAGTATTCCTGGTGCTAGTGGTCCCACCTCCCTCTGATCACCAGCTCTGACATATCGATAAGTTTGTTTGTTTGTTTGTTTATTTGTTTAACGAGTTAGCACATTGGAACATAAGTCCCATTTACAGGTGCGACTCACATAAAACACAATACAGATTAATACAAAATCATAAATCTTGGAACAACAAATTCCACGTCTGACAATATAATACATCATTTAAAACAATCACAATCAGATGATCCAATAAAGTGCAATAATAAAATTTGTGGAAAAGTTGCAACAGTTACTTGAATCCTAATATTAAGTGGAAGATTATTCCAAATACTTGGTCCACAGAAAAAGAAAGCCCTTTACTTACTAGAAGTTCTCATAAGAGGTACCATCGAGGTTTTATGTACCCTATGGCTAGAGTAGAAGCCCACGCTAAAGGGCTGAAGGTGTCCAGAAAGACTTAAAAGAATGCCAGATGCAATAATACTAAATGAGAATTTAGCCATTAAGTATTAAAAATTTAAGTGCACTGGTAACTAGCCCATTTGTTTTAAAATTAAACAGTGATGTGTAGATCGAGGAAGAGACAAGGCAAATTTACCAATAGTTTGTAATAATATGGATTTTTTGGCTATAACATTAGCTGATGCATCATCTGTCACTAAAGCTGCGTAATTAACTATTGGGGAAATACATTGTTTAGCAATTATCAATCTAGAATCAGGTGTGAGAAATGAACATATTCTATACAGTAACGATATTTTAGAGTGAACTTTTGAGGTAACTCTAGCAAGATGTGCATCATAGTTCAAATGAGAATCTAGTGTGACACCCAAATACTGAAAGGTGAGAACATGCTCATAAAATGACCCATCAAGATTTTTAACCGGTAAAAACTGCCCATCTTTCTTAATTCTAGCTCTAGTACCAAAAAATCATAGTCAACTCTGAAGAATACCCATTTCCACAGACAAAGTATTGCTCAAATCAGCAGCAGATGTACCATAAGAATATATAACTGCATCATCTGCATAAAGTGTAAGCCTAGCTTTCCCAAATATAGAACTAATTTTATCAAAAAATAATGAAGATAACACTGGACCCAGTATGGAGCCCTGTGGGACTCCATACTTGACCAGTGCAATTTCTGATATAGCCCCCCAAATTTAACTCTTTGGTACCTATCACTAAGATAGTTTTTAAAACAATTAAGCACAGGGTTTCCTACTCCAAGTAAGCCCAAAGAATGGACAAAGAGGTCATGATTGACCAAATCAAATGCCTCAGTCAAGTCTATGAATGCGGCCCTGGTTAAGCTGCCCTCTCTATACCCTCCAGGACCGTGCTCGTGAACGCGACCAAGGCTGTATGGTACCCCTACCCTTTCTAAACCTATGTTTCATATGTCATATCAGATGACCTAAAGGTGGGCAAGCAATGTGAGAGGGCAGCAAGGAGGGCTGGTGGGATACTGGGATGCATAGGGAGAGGCATCACCAGTAGAAAACAAGAAGTTATTATCCCTCTGTACAGACAGCTGGTGAGACCACTTCTGGAGTACTGCGTGCAGTTCTGGAGACCCAATCTCCGCAAAGACATAGACAGGATGGAAGCTGTCCAGAGGAGGGCAACTAAAATGGTGCAGGGTCTGCACCAGAAGACATATGAAGAGAGACTTAAGGAGCTTAATATGTATAGCCTTGAGGAAAGGAGAGAGAGGGGGGACATGATAGAAACTTTAGTACCTCAAGAGAATCAACAAAGTCCAAGAGGGTAGCATCTTTCAAAAAGAGTGCAAGAACAAGGGGCAATTTGAAGATAGAAGGGAGGTGGCTCAGAGGTAATTTAAGGAAGTATTTTTCACAGAGGGTTGTGGATGTAGGAACAGCCTTCCAGAGGAGAGTTGTGAAGTCAAAAACAGTGGTGGAATTCAAGCATGCATGGGACAGTCATAAGGCAATTCTAGGGGGTGGGGGTAGGAAGAAGTAGGCTGCTGGTTAACTAGGATCTGCAGCTTACCCATCAGGTAGGGAAATGGGCAGACTGGGTGGGCCAAGCGGTCCTTATCTGCCGTCAAATTCTATGTTTCTATGTTTCTATGTTGAGCCTGGGACAGGAGACCATTCTGTTCAATAAATGTAATAAACTGATGATACACAATTTTCTCCTGAACCTTAGCCAAAGCAGCTAAAATTAAAATAGGCCTATAATTCCCAAACTCAAGAGTTGAGCCGTATTTATGAATGGGTACAACCAAGGAATGTTTCCAAATATCAGGGACTTGACCTACAGAAAAAGACAAGTTAAAAATAATACTATCAGGGTATGCTAATTTACTGGCAGCATCTCTCAACAGATTAGGAATTAATCCATCAGCACCCCTGAGCTATCTTGTTTTATATTTAACAGTTTCTTCACTTCCTTTGGTGTAGTTATTTTTAAGTAAAACTTAGGCCCATGACCAGTCACAGCAAAAGACTCAGTTAAACTAGGATCAGAACCTTGCATTCAAAACCTATCAAGATCTGTGAATATCCTATTAAACTCATTTGCTATGTTTTGTGGACATGTAATCTCTGGTGCTAGTGGTCCCCCTCCCTCTGATCACCAGCCCCGATGTATCTATAAGACAGAGTGCATCACCCTGTACTATATATCACCATGTCCTATATATGAGTTATGCTCCTTTCCTGTACATACAGCGGCTGGCCAAGGAGGTGTGAACCGGTCTGTGCTGGTCACTGTATGCCCCTGCAGTATTGTGGATAATGCTAAGATGAGTGGGGGGGAAGTCTGCCCAGTGATGCAGAGGGAACCACTGGATGCCAGGAAGGTTTTTTTTGTACTTCTGGGATGGTAATCAGAGGGGCTACCACTAGCACCAGGGATACTTATCTATACATCAGGGCTGGTAATTGAAGGGAGAGGGTACCACTAGTACCAGGGGTACTTATCTATACATTGGGGCTGGAGATCAGAGGGAGGGGGGACCACTAGCACCAGGGACATTATTTCCTACAGGATGGGCCAACAATCAGTGGGAGGCTTCCAGAGACCACAGTGGGCAGTTGTGCTTCCCCAGCAGTCAATCGGCTAGGTGCCTGCATTACATCCAGCAGCCACTAGAGTTGGCCAGAATTAAGTTGGGGGTTTGTTTTGTCAGTATTTGCGCTGCACAAAAGACCTGTTCTAAACCCTTTTGTGTAGCACAAAGCCACTGAATATGGAGTAGTGCAGCTGTTCATGGTCATGCCCCTCCCCTTTGCCTGTACGCACTCATTATGTCTCGGACAGGTGCTAACCCTCTTTGCCTGTGCAACAGCCCTTTTGAATATGAGGATCCAGCACAAACCCTGGTTTGTGTGGACAAAGACCCATTTGCACCCTCACAAACTATTGAATATTGGGCCCCTGGTGTTTAGTGATCTACTGATTAGGTAGTCAGAGAACCATGCATTGGCCTCAGCTGACAGTCTCATTTCCTGCAGCTTTACAATGAGGAGGTCATGGCTTACCAAGTCAAAGGCTTTGGGAGAGATCAAGAAATGCTACACCAATGTATTTTCCTTTGTTTAAGGCAATGTGGATTTCCTCTGTTAGTTCTATTAGGGCTGTGGTAATGCTGAGCAGTTTCTGGAATCAGTAGTATTCAGCAGCTAGGAAATCATGGGCGAAGACGTAGTGTACCAGTTGTGCACAGATAATTTTCTCCAGGGCCTTAGAAAGTGAAGAGAGGATAGAAATGGGCCTGTAGTTTGAGATCAGCATGTTGTCCACAGATTTAAAGACTGGGACAACATTGTCTGGTTTCCCAGACTTTGGAGATGGAGCCAGATTAGAGGGAGAGGTTGACAGGTTTGGGAAGATAGGGTTAGTTCATCGATGGGCATTTTAAGTAGCTTCATAGCCACTTAATCAGCTCCATCTCTGGTTTTGGACACTGATCTTGGCAGATATTTTTTAACTGTGTTTGTGCTTACCGACTTGAAATTGAACTTTGGTCACAGGGTGCTGGGAGTGACATGAAGTACAGGGCAGATGAGCAACAGGTGGACAGGTCTTCGCCAACATTCATGAAGAAAGTGCTGAAGGTCTCAACTATGGCTTTAGGGTCAGTAGTGTTTGAACCATTAACATTTAGAAACTTGGGGGTAAAGCAGCTTTCCCAACCTAGGACTTCACTGATGCTTTCCCATGGTCTCCTGGGATTGTTACAGGGTTTTTGAAGCTTTGATTTGTAGAATTTGTTTTTAGCTTTCCTAAAAGCAGATTCTCACCAGTTTCTCAGTTCTAGTATTTCAGTAAGATTCACTCTGTCTACCACCTCTGCCATTGCCTAGTATGCAGTCAACGTAACTCAGAATCAAGCTGATGCCAAACAGGAAATCTTTTCTCTAAAGCAATATATCAGCAGGCACACTCCTCTACCGCTGTTTCCAACCCCCACTGCCACAAAGGAATAAACATAGCTGTGGATGGGAAGTGATGGAATGAAGGAGCAAAAGGAGCCATCCCAAGGCACACAGTACTCCACAGGTATTGAAGCCCATTCCTACCAGTAACAGGTACACTCCTCTGGAATCAGTATCTGAGGGAACTTTCACCGTAACAGCATCAACAAAACCCATGAATGTTGCACCACATATTAACAGTGATAGTGGTCGACCAGTTTTTGTGAAACCCAGATGCTCCTCTAATATCAGTATCCGCGGGAACTTTTACCAAAATTGAGACAACAAAAAACACAAATATCACCCAACAAACTAATAGTGAATGACCCACCTCAGGACTCTGAGCACAAACACACAGTCATACTAGGAAACTCGATGATTAGGGGTATTGACCCTCACTTGTCACACTACACCGACCATTCAGTTTTTGTCTGTTGTTTCCATGGCATGTCAGTCAGGAGACACACAAATTGCATCAAGGGAATCAGCAAATGTTGTGACTGACCCAATTTGGTTCTTCACATCAGCACAAATGATCTGGCAAGCCAGACTGTTCCTGTTATAAAAGAAAACTTTATAAAACTGGCAGATCTGTGCGAGCCCATGACATCCTCTCTTTCCTTTTCAGAAGTCCTCCCAGTTTGGAGAAAGAGGGGATGTAGTTCCACAGTCAGAGCAAAATAGATTAATGAATGTAATACTTTGCTCCACTCCTGTGATCAGGAGAAGGGATTCCACATCATAGTGCACTGGAAAGACTTCTGGGAGAGAAGGCTGTTCAAGAGTGATGGTTTTCATCTCACCAAAGAAGGTGAAAGCGCGCTTGGTCAGAAACTCGATGTGCACAATGTGGTGATTTGGCCACAGCGGTAATAATAATAATTGCAGACTTATTGCTGTTATATTATTTTTCTGTGATTTTTGTTTATGCTTTAAAAGGGTTACATGCAGAGGAACTTGGTTATGTTTCAGAGTTCCAAACAGGCCATAACTAAGGATTGTCAAAAGATGCCCATGTTTTTTTTAAAGGGTTACATGCAGAGGAAATTGGTATTCTGTTATCTGTGAAAGGCTTTCTTGCCTGAAAGCTGAAAATTACATTTCAAAGGCAGGGGTATTGTAAAGTGACAGGAATGGAAAAGCCATTTCCCCCTATCATAAACTTACACTTCAAAGGAAAAGTGCTTTAGGTTACAGGAACTGTCATGGTATAATTAAATTTTATCATGTGGCAGGAAGGAGAGAGATAGCTACACTGGAAGTCTAGTGTGAATACACTTCAGGTGTTCTAATTCATCTACATTTAGAAGTCAGGAAGGATGAGGGAAGATCAAAGGATAGTAGAACTGTAAGAGAGTCTAACTAATCAATAATATGGTTCACTTAAAAATCGTGGACAGAGCAAGAGAGAACCCTGCTGACCTAAAAAGATAGGCAAAGATTGCAGAAATCCAGCCTATATAAGCCCTTAGAACAGGGAATGTTGCACACTTTTTCATGAGACATCCTACCAGATACACCAAGCAAGACAGACCAAGGACCAGTGAATGCAAGAGAGAACTGGATCTTTGCAAACTCATTTATTTTCTGGACTTTGATCATCCATGAACCAGGTAGAAACTAGACAGTTAAAAGTTTACAGTGCGTTTTTGATGTATATTTTCCAACGTGTGTTTTATTATCTTGTAACCAAACGTCTGAATCTTTTGTATGATAATTATTTAAGTAATTTAGTAAAGCACTTTGCTTTTAAAGCTGCCTGTGAGTGATTTTGTGTGTGTCAAGGTAAGAGATTTATGCAATTCTGAGACCAGCCTGTTTAATTGCAAAGTGCTACCATTTGCTACTAAGACTAGGATCCTGAAAGGGAAATCAGGGTGCCAAAAGTAGGGGAGATACATAGGTCTCAGGAGGAGTCTGTAAGGGAGAACTAAGTCACTGTACCACCTGTGGGAGAAGACACCAATCAGGGTTACGAAAGGCCAGCCTGGAAGAGGTTGCAATGCCTTGAGTGTTCCCCTCAGTACAGCAACCAAGGAGGGTTCACCCCTGGCTACAGACTTGAGACTGTATTTTACCCGTACCCAGATTTTAAAGAGGAAACCCTGGGATCTTGTGGTGAGCATTCAGTTGTGAACACAGTGAGCACTATAGGAGGATATGAGGAGAGTATTCATGTTGCCCCCTGTCACAGATTATACTTGGGGTAGGCACTGTGAGCTCAGCGGACCTAGCCCCCAGGAGTGGGTTTGTGAAGTGGTGGGATCTGGAAGATATTAGTGGCATATGCATAGGTATTGGATTTGAGGCTAGTATATCAGATTGATAAACTGAAAACAATACACACAAAACAGGGCAGAGATTTGGAAAAAGTCAAATCTGGTTACAGTATAAAGTTCCCTACCCTGGTTTTTGCTTTTATTTTTTTCTTCCATGTAAGTGTAGCAGTAGTTAGGGAAGAAGATGGCTTCCAACTACAGTGACTATACTGTAGACCACCTAAGGCAGTTGTGTCAGGAAAGAGGAGTCCAGTACGAGGGGTGAACCAAAAAGAACCTTGTGGAGGCTCTTGTGGCAGAAGCTGAGCAAAGCGGTTGCCCCAAACCATAAGTCACAGCAAGTGACTGAAATGGACCAGATCTTGGGCATGGGGGTGTCAAGGGACCTCACAGTGTCCAGTCCCAGGGAAAAGGACAGTGAGACCAGAGGGAACCCAGAGAGACACAGCACCGGGAAAGGCCACTACAGAGCTGGAACTGGAAGGGATCAGTCTACAAATTGAGCTGAAGAATTTGGAGCTAGAGCAAAGAAAGTTTGAAGCCCAGCAGCAGAGGGAATTGAAGCAGAAGAGGTTTGAACTGGAGATGCAGAAAAAACAGCACCAGAGAGAGGCCAAGAAAAAAAAAACAGCACCAGAGAGAGGCCACAGCCACAGAAAAAGAAAGGCAGCTTCAGAGAGAGGCAGAGAAAAAAGAAAGGCAATGCCAGAGAGAGTTTCAACTGGAGAAACTAAGACTCCAGTGATCAGTGCCAGAGGAGGTAAGTGGCAGGGGTGAACCTGAAACTCCAGGGCTGGGGTATAAGTTAAATTCCAAATTAATAGCCAAATTTAAAGAGAGGAGGATATGGATGCAGTTTTGAATTTATTTGAAAAGGTCTGTATCCAGGTCAAAATACCCAGGGAGTCCTGGAGCTTCCAGTTATCCCTGCTACTTACTGGTAAAGGGTGTGAGGTGCTAGGCCATATAGACAATCAGGACAGCAGCGATTATGTGAAATTTAAAGCTGCTTTACTTAAAAAGTATGAATTAACTCCCTAGGCCTACAGGGTTAAGCTCCATAAACTTTGAAAAAGCCCTGTGAACTTTGAAGAACTCACTGCAAAGCAACATCACTTTTTAAAATGTTGGAGGTTGTACTTTTAGAGCAGTTCTTTTGGGCTTGCCCAGCACAGTTGAAAACCTGGCTAGAGGACCGAGATCCAAAAAGAGCACAGCACGCTGCTGAGCTCTTAGACGGCTATACCAGGAGCAGGCCCGCTCTGAAAGGAAGTGGGGAAGCAGGTGTGGCAGAGCAGAAAGGGAAAAGCATGCGTTCAGGGCAGTTAAAGCCCTCACTGCCTCCACCAAAAGGGAGAAGCCCCAAGTTACCAAAAAGGGATTTCTTGGATGAAAGAAATGATGACTGTTGGTTTTGTAAACAGCCAAGGCATATTGCTAGACAGTGTCCTAAAAAGGCACAGAGTGGCCAAAGTGGTTCTTGAACAGAGTTGGGTACACTATGTATCCCTGAGAGCATGTCTTTTAACATGATGGAGCACATAGACCCAGTTACTGTAAATGGGGTGCAGACCCATGGGCTAAGGGACATGGGGGTGTCTCTTACCTTAGTAAAAGGGGATTTGATTGAGCCTTAACAGCTTATACCTAATCAGTTTGTAACAGTGAGGAGATTCAATAGGGAGGAGAAAATCCTGCTACTAGCTAGTGTTTTCCTGGATTGGGGTGAGAACGGAGAGAGGGTGCAAAAAGTGGTAGTGGCAGACAACTTCACCCTGGATGTGATTATAGGGAATAATCAACAGCAGGGGGTGGTGCATGCAGCTACCCACAGTCAGACGGCTAAGGCCGCTTGTGATTTTCTGAACCCCACAGAAGCCCCAGTGCAAAATAAATTGAAGGCTGGTTCCCCAGCCTTTGTCTCCTGACCTGGAGAATAGTGAAAGGGAGGTAGCACTTCCCCAAGAAGCTATTCACAATACTGCTACAGAAGGTTATTCTGAGGAGGAAGGGGTAACACTTAATCAGAAGGTTAGGGATGGCAGTGACTCTGAATGCCCTGACACTAGAGCAATGGACCCCAGATTAGAAACTGAGGGGGGTGTGTCCCATGCTTTGATGCTTTGGGAAAATGTGAAGACTTTGCTGCTGTTCAGAGGACTGATCCTAGTTTGGAGAGGCTGAGGACATATGCAGAATGTGATGAGACACAGGGAGGTGACATGGGACATAGAGTATTTGGGGACCAAGGACTGCTCTATACACAGGACACGAGGACAGAGGGAGGAGTGATGGTCAGGCAATTTATTGTTCCCCAGGGGTATTGGGAGTGATTGCTCAAAGTCACTTATGACATCCCCATGTCCGAACATCTGGGCATCACACACACACCATGCAGTGATTGGCCTAGAATTTCTATTGGCTCAACTTCACCCAGCAGGTGAAGGAATACTGCAGGTTTTGTCACCGGTGCCAACAGATATGGAAATTGGGTAGTAAAACCAAAGATGCCCTAATTCCCTTGCCCATTGTGGAGGAGCCATTCCAGAGGGTAGGAATGGATATTGTGAGACCTTTGAGTAACCCAAGCTCCTCCGGGAAAAAGTTTATCTTGATGATGGTCGATTATGCCACCCAATACCCAGAGGTGATTACCCTCTCCTCGCTTAGGGCAGACAAAGTGGAAGATGCCTAGCTAGGATTTTCTCCCATGTCCGGTTTCCACTGGAGGTTATCTCTGATCAAGGGGGTAGCTCCATGTCAGACCTGATGAAGTTTTTGTGAGAGAAATGTGGGGTGGAGCAGAGATGCATGCTGCCATATCACTCACTAGCCAATGGGCTTGTGGAATGGTTTAATGATACCCTAAAATTGATGCTCCAAGCATTTGCTGAACAGTATGGGAGGGACTGGGAGAAATACCTTCCCCACCTGTTGTTCGCATATGGGGAGGTTCCCCAAGAGTCAACAGGGTTCTCCCCTTCGAACTGTTATATGGACATAGGGTGCATGGGCCCCTAGACTTGGTCTAGGAAGACTGGGAAGGCAAGCATGCCACCCAGAGAATTCTCATAGTGGAGTATGTCCTTAAGTTTAGGGAGAAGCTGAAGGAGCTTATGGGGTGGCCCAAAGCAACCTGTCAGTTGCCCAGCAGAAGTAAAAGTCTGGTACGACCACAGAGTCAGAGCTTGCTCGTATAGTGCAGGTCAAGACATCATGGTCCTAATTCCAGTCTGGAAGAACAAGCTGCAGGCCGAGTGGATGGGACCATATAAGGTAATCTGACAGGTGAATGATGTAAGACATACCCATAGGATGTACCATGTCAACCTGATAAAGCCATATGCAAATAGGGCTGACATGGTATTTACAGTGTGTAGTCCTGGGGAGGGGATGGACAAGGAAGACCCCCTCCTGGACTTACTAGAGGAAAGCAAGTGGGAGTCATCTGTGGAGGCAATCAAACTGTCACCCTAGTTGACCACAGAACAGTCCCAGAAAGTGAGGGAGGTTTTAGAGGACTTTGCCCCTTGTTTACGGGCAAGCCTGGATGAACCCCTTTAGCAACACATGATGTAGACATGGAGATGCAAGCACCCACATGGCGGACAGCCTACTGGGTGTCTGAGGCTGTCCTAAAGGACATTAGAAGGGAGGTGGAGGAAATGCTGGATTTAGGGGTAATCCAGAAATCCCACAGTCCCTGGGCCTTGCCTGTAATCCTCATTCCCAAGCTGGATGCCTCCATTCGCTTTTGTGTTGGCTATCGTGGACTCAAAGAAGTCACAAAGTCTGACGCCTACCTAATGCCATGGACAGATGAACTACTGGACAAATTGGGAGAGGCAACATACCTAACCACCATTGACTTGACAAAAGGGTACTGGCAGGTGGAGTTAACTGCCAGAGCTAGAGAGTAGTCAGTCTTCATCACTCCAATAGGATTATTCGAGTTCTGGGTAATACCATTTAGAATGAAGAATGCCCCTGCCATCTTCCAAAGGTTGGTCAACCAGGTGTTACATGGTATTGAAGAGTATGCAGTGGTGTATCTGGTTGATATTGCCATCTTCAGTACCAGCTGGAAGGAATGCTTATCCCACCTGAAGAAAGTGTTGGGCAGGATACAGAGAGCAGGGCTCACTGTCAAGGCTGAAAAGTGCCAGGTGGCTGTGGCGGAGGTGGCATACCTAGGCCATGTAGTGGTGCTGGGGCAGCTTTGTCTTAATCAAGCAAAGATCAAGGCAATAGAAGCGTGGCCCATGCCTGAAACCCAGAAGCAGGTTAGGAGCTTCCTAGGGGCTGCAGGGTACTACCAAAAGTTTGTCCCCAATTACAGTACCCTGGTGGTTCCCCTCTCTAGCTTGCTGAAGAAAAGACTGCCCAAAAGGGTAAAGTGGGAACCAGCCTGTGAACAAGCCTTTGCACAACTAAAAGAGGCACTGTGCAGTGCCCCTGTGTTGGCCAGTCCAGATTACACTAAGCAGTTTATAGTCCAGATAGATGCCTCGGATATGAGAATTGGAGTAGTCCTCAGCCAGACATTTAATCATGGGAAAACACCATCCAATAGTGTACCTTAGCAAGAAGTTACTTTCCCCAGAGCAGGCATACTCCACAGTTGAAAAGGAATGCCTTGCACTGGTATGGGCCCTGAAGAAATTAGAGCTGTACCTTTATGGGAGACGCTTCAAGGTACAGACCAATCACAACCTCTTGGTATAGTTAAATCAGATGGGTAAAACAAATGGAAAGCTACTCCGATGGAGTATTGCCCTACAGGCCTATGGCATGACAATTACGCACCAGGCTGGGTTGGCCAACGCAAATGCTGATGACCTATCTCACCAGTTAGAACAGTAAACAGAATTATGGAAACTCTACCATACTATAGGGGCATGTTCTCTTAAATGCAGTCTAAGGAGGGAGGAATGTTGCAATTTGGCCACTGCAGTAATAATAATAGCAGACATATTGCTGTTATTTTTTTCTGTGATTTTTGTTTATGCTTCAAAAGGGTTACATGCAGAGGAACTTGATTATGTTTCAAAGTTCCAAACAAGCCAGAACTAAGGGTTGCCAAAAGATGCACATGTGTTTTTAAAGGGTTACATGCAGAGGAAACTGGTATTCTGTGATCTGAGAAAGAGTTACTTGCCAGGAAGGTAAAATTACATTCCAAAGACAGGGGTATTATAAAGTGATAGAAATGAAAAAAACATCTCCCTCAATCATAAACTTACACTTCAAAGGAAAAGTGCTTTAGGTTCCAGGAACTGTCCTGGTATAATTTCATTTTATTAGGTGGCAGAAAGGAGAGCGATATCTACACTGGAAGTATAGTGTGAATACACTTCATGTGTTATAATTCTTATCCATTTAGAAAAAGTCAGGAAGGATGAGGGAAGAGCAAAGGATATTGGAACTGTAAGAGAATCTAACTAATCAATAATATGGGTCACTTAAAAATCATGGACAGAGCAAGGGAGACCCCTGCTGACCTAAAAAGATAGGCCACTGATTGCAGAAATCCAGCCTATATAAGCCCTCAGAACAGGGCATGTTGCACACTTTTTTATGGGACACTCTTCCTGATACACCGAGCAAGACAGACCAAGGACCAGTGAATGCAAGAGAGAACTGGGACTATACAAATTCATTTATTTTCTGGACTTTGATCATCCATGAACCAGGTAGAAACTAGACAGTTAAAAGTTTACAGTGTGTTTTTAATGTATATTTTCCAACTTTTGTTGTGTTATCTTGTAAACAAATTTCTGAATGTTTTGTATGATAATTAATTCAATAATTTAGTAAAGCACTTTGCTTTTAAAGCTGCCTGTGAATGATTTTGTGTGTAAAGGTAAGAGGTTTATGCAGGTCTGAACCAGCCTGTTTAATTGCTAAAGTGCTACCATTCACTACCAAGACTAGGATCCTGAAAGGGAAATCAGAGTGCCAAAAGTATGGGAAATACATAGGTCTCGGGAGGAGTCTGTAAGGGAGAACTAGGTTGCTGTACCACCTGTGGGAGAAGACACCAATCAGGGTTACAAAAGGCCATCCCTGAAGAGGTTGTAATGCTTTGGGTTTTCCCCCCAGTACAGCAACCAAGGAGAGTTCACCTCTAGCTACAGACCTGAGACTGTATTTTGCCCTTACCCAGATTTTAAAGAAGAAGCCCTGGAACCTCATGGCAAGTGTTAAGTTGTGATTACAGCAAACACTATAGGAGGACACGAGGAGGGTATTCCTGTTTCCCTCTGTCACAGATTGCACTTAGGGGTGGGCACTGTGAGCTCAGTGGACCTGGCCCCCAGGATTGGGTTTGTGACACACATTAGTAGTTTAAACTAGGGAACGGGGAGCAAGTGGCCAAACAATCCATCTCACCCACCCCATCAGGTGGATCCTTGGTCACAGCTCCCCTAGAAAAGAAAAACATATTGCATATCATATTATCCACAGAAAGACCTCCAGAACCTATCTGTACCAGAACACATGTGGCTAAGAAATCATTTTCACAATCCCCAAAGAGCGCAATGGATGCATGTAAGGTGCTTAGCCTTAACGCCAGAAGTTTGGGAAGCAAAATCAGTGAGCTCCAGGCACTGTTGGCCAAGTCCAATCTGGACATTCTTGCAATAACATAAACTTGGACCTTTGACTCCAATACAGGGAATCTCAACATGCCTGGTTACTCACTCTTTAGAGTGGACAGAAAGGTCTCAAAGGGTGTGGAGGGGTTGAGCTTTATGTAAAACAAGATTTAATGGCAACATCACTTGATAGTATAAAGAAAGAAGGCATTGAATCCCTATGGGTTCATACTGGCACACCCTTGGGAAAGAAAGTCTATATAGGAGTAATATATAGATCACCCAATTACTCTGAAGCCCTCGACAACCAACTTATTGAAGAAATCAAGGGGGTCACTTCCAAGGGAGACACTATAATAGTAAGGGACCTAAATATGCCAGACATTGGTCTGTCCCTGCTGCCATATCCACCAGGAACCAAAACATAGATGTTATACAGGACTGCCAACTTGCGCAGGTAGTAGGCGAGCCCACCAGGGTTAACACAATACTAGATGTAGTCCTTACTAATTCTGACCTAGTGGGCACTACATCTGTGAGGGAACCCCTAGCAAACAGTGACCACAACACTGTATGGTTCACTGTACATCTTGGAGCTTCTTATTACCAATCTCGGGCATCAGTAATCAGTTTCAAAAGGTCAAACTTTGCTAAGATGAGAGAATTCACTGACAAGAAACTAGATGCTATTATGCAATTTTCCAATGTCAACAGCCTCTTGATGGTAATCAAACAAATTATCACGGATACTACAACCACCTTTGCAAAGACAACAATCAAAAAGAACAAGCATAAAAACCCTATATGGTTTAACACAGAAATCAAGGCAGCTATCAGAGACATGAAACAAAACCATGAAACAAAACCTACCGATACTTCCTGGGAAGAATATCTGGAATTAAGCAAAAAAGCCAAAATCACCATAAGAGAAGTCAAGGCAAGTGCAGAGCTTAGCATAGCTGACAACGTCAGGAATGGGAACAAGCAGTTTTTAGATACATCCTGGAAAAAAGGAAGACTTCTCAAGGGGTGGTGAAACTAAAGGACAGTGAGACAATAGTCAAAGATAATACGCAAAAAGCAGAAATTCTCAACAAATTCTTTTGCTCAGTCTTTCCCAGGGAATGGGATGGGCCCATGCCAGTAAGTGGCATTTCGAGCAAACCGTACGTTATGGGAACTCAAGCTTTTACCACCAAAAGAGTCATGTAAGCTCTCAAAAGTCTAGATCAAGATAAATCACACGGCCCAGATGATATTCACCCCAGGGTCCTAAAAGAATTAGCCAAGGAACTAGCAGAACCATTGTCCAGACCTCTCTATCCAGACTGGGGTAATGTTGGAGGACTGGAAAACCACTGACATGACCCCCATGCTAAGAGTGGGAGCAAAGAGGAGCCTGGAAACTACAGGACCATTAGTCTGACCTCAGTGCTGTGCAAACTGATGGAAACACTGATTAAACAAGACATAGTTGATTACCTGGGCAAGAACAACCTCCAAGACACCAAGCAACATGGATTCATATCAGGAAGATCATGCCTGATGAATCTCATATCATTCTTCAAATGTGTACCCACCAAATTAGACATAGGGCACCCAGTGGACCAGTTTTATTTCAACTTCAGTAAAGCCTTTGACTCCATTCCACACAAACGTCTTCTAGCTAAACTCTAAAACACTGGTATTTCAGACCAGTTTCTCAACAGGATAAAAGAGTAGTTCCAAGGTACAGTAGTAGCTACACACATGGTCAGATATTTCCAGAGATTTTGCGAAATTTCTTAAGAGTTTCTCTCAGCTGCCCCTACTGAGTAAATGGAGAAAGGAGCAGATTTCTCTAGAAATGTCACAGAAATTTCAGGAAATATCTGGCTATATCTTTGGCTGTGACTGTAGAAGCCAAAGGGTAGTAATCAATGGAGTGGGTTCAAGGAAGGGAGATGTTATAAGTGGGGTTCCCCAGAGTTCTTTCCTTGGTCCTGTTCTTTTTAACATCTTCATTAGTGACATAGATAAGGACATAAATGGCAAATTAGCACTGTCTGCTGATGACACTAAATTGTGAGGAAGGGTGGATTCTGCAGAATCTATCAGCAAACTTCAAGCTGACCTAGAAAAAGTTGAGGCATAGTCCAACCAATGGCAACTCGGCTTTAATGTAATGAAATGTAAAGTGATGCATTTGGGCAAAAACAACCCTAGAATGGAATATTGGCTGAAGGGGATGCAATGTAATACCTCATCAGAGAAAAGGGACTTGGAGTGTTAATTCATGAGTCCCTTAAGCCAACCAATCAGTATAACTCTGCATGTAGCAAGGCCAACAAAATGTTGAGGTGCATCAGCAGAAGCGTTGACAGAAGGAGCAGAAACATTTTACTGCCTCCTTACAGATCCCTGGTGAGACCTCAGCTGGAGTACTGCATCCAGTTTTGAAGCCCAAACCTAAAGAAGGACATCAACAGACTGGAAACAGTCCAGAGAAGGGCAACAAAAATGATAACAGGACTACATGACCTGCCATATGAAGAACGCCTGAAAGAGCTGAAGTTATTCTCGCTGGAGGCCAAACAAGAGAGGGGAGTATGATCGAGACATTTAAGTACCTGAAAGGCATCAACAATGTGCCGTACTCAGAACTGTTTACTAGGTCCCACAACTCTAATACTAGAGGGCACAACTGGAAACTGAAAGGGGGGGTTCATATGTGATGTCAGAAAGTTCTTTTTCTCCGAGAAAAGTGGTGGCATCTTGGAATAGTTTACCCCCCAAGGTGGTAGAGGGCAAAACAATCACCTCATTCAAAGTTGGTTGGGACAGGACATATATGCAACACAGGGTCAAGGGTGGGGACTCATCTCAAGTAAGAGTTCAATGCTAGCAAGCATGGCCCAACAGGTGTCCATGCAAACAAATGGGCAGACTAGATGGACCTTTGGTCTCCTTCTGCTGTCACATTTCTGTGTCTCTATTCGGGAGAGCCATTTTCTTACAAAAAGCCCACTGATGTATATCTTCATACAGTGGTGTCCATTGTCACTTTCTTTCTTGTCTAGACATATTAACCATGATCTTCAGTTAAGCAGTAGCAAGAATGTACAGTGCCATCATTATATGTTTGCTTAATTGCCTAGTATTTTCAAACATTATTTTTGTGCAGATTTGTGGAACTCTATTTTACATTACTTAAGACCCCCTAATGGTAAAATCCACTTGGGTGATATAAAAAAAATGGTTCTACACATGGGTATCATGGAAGTCATTATGTTGTCCCATTTTGTATATTAGTTGATGTATTTTGCAAATGTCTGTATTGCTCTATCTTAGAATCCACATTTTGTGGACTTATTGTACAGAATATTTTGATATTTATATTCGTACTAATTGATGATTTATAGATGACTTTTCCTGATTATGTGAAGATCTCCAGTAATATTTATATTTGAATTGTGTTTTATGTTTCTTTGCTATTTATGTAATACTTTATGAAATGTCATTGATTTTGAGTAATCTTGTTTAAAGGACCTCATTGGAAATGAGCTTGCCTCAGCTGAGTCTCCTGTTCATTTAATATGAATACAATTTTACTACCACTACTGCATTATGACTGCAACCCCCAGAGGGTGCTACCCTTAGGGCTACTACCCCTGTCTGCCCCCAGAGGCAGGTTAAGGGGCCCAGATCCATTGTCGGGTGCCTCCACCCAGAGGTCGGGGTTAGCACAGTTAAGACTACCATGGTTACAGCCCTCTGAGCTACTGCAACCCCCCTTTCATCCCACTAGTGACTCACACTGGGTACCAACAATTTTGTTCACCAGTACACTTACCCCACGGAAAATATAATCCTGTCCCCTTTGGGGACCCCCCCTTGTAAAGTAAGGCACAGTTATGTTGCAATCACCAAGCAGCAGTTCACCATTAATGTACACAATAGCCAGGATGTAGCTGTACAAAAACAATCTGATTTATTCAGGGGGGAAACAACAAGGACGGGGGGAATCAAGTTAATTAGCTTATCACTAGACTTATCTACCTAGGGCTCTGTGCACAGGCCTATCCCTACAAGTTACTGTCCCTGGGTACCCAAGCCCTAGTGGCTAGTCCAAACCATGGCAGCTGGTAGGGGCCCTTTCACACAGAGAAAAGAAAAGGTTAGTTAAACAGTCAGCAGTACAGTAATTCCATTTGGATCCAATGTGGCAATTCAACAGGGAGCTACCCCGAATTAGTACTCACGACCTCCAGACAAGATAGGGTCCTTCAACGTCAGCAGGGCTACTCCTGAGCTCCTCGAGCCTCCTCACACATTTATATGGTAAACAGCAACCGGCAAAGTCCTTTAATGGCAGCAGAATCTAACCTGAGCTCCTCGAGCCTCCTCACCATTTATATGGTAAACAGCAACAGGCAAAGTCCTTTAATGGCAGCAGGATTTAACTTGAGCTCCTCGAGCCTCCTCACACATTTATATGGTAAACAGCAACAGGCAAAGTCCGTTAATGGCAGCAGGATTTAACTTGAGCTCCTCGAGCCTCCTCACACATTTATATGGTAAACAGCAACAGGCAAAGTCCTTTAATGGCAGCAGGATTTAACTTGAGCTTCTCGAGCCTCCTCACACATTTATATGGTAAACATCAACAGAGGGGTACCACACCAGGCAGCTGCTTCCAATGCTCCCACAAACTCACAGTCACTGAGATACTGCAACGGCAGCTTCCACTTGTCTTCGGACCGAGCGCGATTCAGCAATTTTCTCCAGTCCTCCTTCAGGTGAGACTGGTGGGTAACTGTACAGAGCACAGCCTCCTCTGACCGCCCACCGGCGGTTTAGATCGCTGGAGCGAAAAACAGCGGCTTCAGGCCTTCATGCGCTTCCCATGCGAACACTGTCAGCGAGAAGCACACAGCCTTCCTCCCTTCACCAACCACAACGCATCTGGCTCTCCACAGCTTGGGGCACTCCTCTCCACTCAGGCGTGACCCGATCCAATTGGCTGGTTGAACCTGCCAGTCACTTCCTCTGCCTCTCACTGGGGTGAAAAAAGCACCATGGCCCATAATACCTTTCCCAAAACCAAACAGCTCTTCTATTGGTCAGTCAACTCTGTGGGGTTCTAAGGTACTGATTGGTCCAATTCCACAGTTCAGGACCAAAATGGAGGAAGCAATCGAAACTCTCTGTGCTGCAAAGCAATGCAGGTTAGAACAATTATATTATCATCACTTCTACATGTTATTTCAGGCAACCATTCACATCCCCTATTAGGGCTCCCTCCTCACTACTAGCGGTGGCTGAAGGGAGCGCTTACTCTGCAGCCCGGGCAGGAGTCAAGCATGACCACACTCAAACCCCCTCCCATTTTAACTAATCCCGACTGCAACAGGCAGCCCTTAAAGGGACAGTATACGGAGGCCTGAAAAAAGCACTCCACGGACCCCCATTCTGACGGCTTTATGCCGATTACCAACCAGGCATAGGGCACATTAAGAACCCCCATTTGCCAGGGGGGTTACATGACTAGTCATCACTCAATACACTATGACAGTAGTGTCAAGAAAGTGGGGTCTCACCAGTGAGAAATACAGTGACAACATCACCATACTCCTCTTGCTGGAGATTCCCCTCCCTATGCACCCAGCACCCCACTAGCACTACCCAGTACCTCATCATACTTCCCTGCCACCTTGTGGTCTTGTGTTTGTTGGGGAGTGAACTCAAATGGTTTCAAAACATATTATCAAAGCATTGCTTTCAAATTGTGCTAGTTGGGATTAAACCCAAACTGTTTAAAAAAACGCAATTTTGTCTATGCTTTTCAACTGCCTTTATTTGTGAATGAGCCCATACTGTTAAGAAACCAATTTTGTTTCAACAACTACTGCTTTTAAATTGTGTTTGTGTGGGAGTGAACCTAAAGCATTTAGAATGCTGTTTTTATGAAAGCTGGTTGTTTTTAAAATGTGTTTGTGTGACAGGGGACTCAAACTGTTGAAAAATCTTTCTAATGACATTCTGGTTTTGAGGCTCAGGTAAGAAATTTATAAAGGTATCAGTAGCTGACACATACAGTAATTGATTAATTAATATGTCATAGAGTGAGTATTCATTACAGTATGTGAAAATAAACATGCACTTTTACTACAGGGAGAAAGGTAAATATAAACAGATAGATAGATACTGTAGATAGATAGATAAATGGATGGATGGATGGGTGGGGTAGATAGATAGATAGATAGATAGATAGATAGATAGATAGATAGATAGATAGATAGATAGATAGATAGATAGATGGATGGATGGATGGATAGGTGGGTGGGTGGGTAGGTAGGTAGATAGATAGATAGATAGATAGATAGATAGATAGATAGATAGATAGATAGATAGATAGATAGATAGATAGATAGATACAGTGGCGTGAAAAAGTATTTGCCCCCTTCCTGATTTTCTCTATTATTGCATATTTGTCACACTGGATGTTTTCAGGTCTTTAGAGAAAATGTAATATTAGATAAAGGGAACCTGAGTGAACAAATAACACTTGTTTTTTTTTTATTTCACTTATTTAATGAAAAAAAGTTAACCAACACCAACTGGCACTGTGTGAAAAAGTAATTGCCCCCTTACACTTAATAACTGGTTATGCCACATTTAGCTGCAATGACTGCAACCAAACACTTCCTATAATTCAATATCAGTCTTTCACATCGCTGTGGAGGAATTTTAACCCACTCTTCCTCGCAGAACTGCTTTAATTCAGTAACATTCGGTAGGTTTTCGAGCATGACCTGCTCGTTTCAGGTCCTGCCACAGCATCTCTATTGGGTTTAAGTCTGGACTTTGACTAGGCCACTCCAAAACTTTAATTTTACTTCTTTTTAGCCATTCTGATGTGGACTTGCTTTTGTGTTTTGGATCATTGTCTTGCTGCATGGCCCAACTATGCTCAGCTTCAGCTGACGGAAGGATGACGGACATTCTCCTTAAATTTTCTGGTACAGAGCAGAATTCATGGTTCCTTTAATTATGGCAAGTCATCCAGGTCCTTAGGCAGCAAAGCATCCCCACACCATCACACTACCACCACCATGTTTGACTGTTGGTATGGTGTTCTTACTGTGGAATGCTGTGTTTGCTTTACACGAGACATTATGGGATCCATGTCATCCAAAAGTTCCACTTTGACTCATCTGTCCATAGAACATTTTCCCAAAAGGCTTGTGGATCATCCAGGTGCTTCTTGGCAAATGAGAGACGAGCATTTATGTTCTTCTTGGTTAGCAGTGGTTTCGCCTTGCTATTCTCACATGAAGCCCATTTTGCCCAGTCTCTTTCTGATTGTGGAGTCGTGAACACTGACCTTAGCTGAGGCAAGAGAAGCCTGCAGTTCTTTGGATGTTGTTTTAGGATCCTTTGAGACTTCCTGAATGATTTCGCTGCACCCTTGGAGTAATTTTGGCAGGCCGCCCACTCCTGGGAAGATTCACTACTGTTCCAAGTGTTCTCCATTTGGAGATTATGGCTCTCACTGTGGTTCGATGGCGTCCCAGAGCCTTAGAAATAGCTTTGTAACCCTTTCCAGACTGATAAAG
This sequence comes from Neoceratodus forsteri, assembly GCA_016271365.2. Taxonomy (NCBI): domain Eukaryota; kingdom Metazoa; phylum Chordata; order Ceratodontiformes; family Ceratodontidae; genus Neoceratodus; species Neoceratodus forsteri. Next base: position 184,033,228 of record CM057459.1, on the reverse strand, counting down.
GGCAACAAATTTTTTTCTGATCTTTTCAGGAACTTCCTTTGATCATGGCATAATGTGCTTGTTGAATCTTTGCGCTGGCAACGTGACTCTGATGGTAAGGGTCAAAATAAGTGAGATTTATATTGAGCAGGGCTGGCTGTAATCAAGCCTGGCTGTGTTCAATCAGCTGACTCTAATTATCCCTTTAATTGGGTTGATTTAACTAGGGGGCAATTACTTTTTCACACAGTGCCTGTTGGTGTTGGTTAACTTTTTTCATTAAATAAATGAAATAAGTAAAAAAAAAAAGTGTTATTTGTTCACTCAGGTTCCCTTTATCTAATATTATATTTTGTCTAAAGACCTGAAAACATCCAGTGTGACAAATATGCAATAATAGAGAAAATCAGGAAGGGGGCAAATACTTTTTCACGCCACTGTAGATAGATAGGTAGATTGATTGATTGATTCATGTGTTCTTTCTCAGATCTTGTCTTCCCATGGTGGTTTGCACAGAGCAGATAATTCATGACATTGTGGCTACCCCAGATGCTGAACTTATCTGAGAGTACATTGTGTATAGTAGGATGTGTCAGCTAGAGGACCATCAGTGTATCAGGACTGGGACCTGTAACTTCAAGGCTACAATACATGAGTATTGGGGAACCACTCCCACTCTAGAACATTTCTACTTTGCCCTGTACTTTGGTCCAATATATGGAATGACTGGAGCATATGTCTGAGAGTCTAAGGAGTATATGGAAAGGAGGAAGGAAAGGAATTTGGTCTCATGTATCCCCTTCTGCACAAATTGTATCCAACATGCTTTATAATCTGAGAGAGAGAGAGAGCGACAGAGAGAGAGTGATTGTTGCTGCCATTTCAGGTGCACATGGAGATTTAAACAATGCAGAGACTGGTTAGCAATAAATGAGAGAGGGTTTGGGCACTGAGAGGTTAAGAGGTTAAGAGGGGTTCACCCAATGAGTACGTGACAGTTGTGGGATCCAGACACGGGTCTCCAACTTAACAGCTGTGCACTCTAAAAACCAGGTCAACCAGCCTCCCATAGCTATACATAGCTATAGCCAGCCATAGCTACTGCAATTGCAGTGTAGCCTCTTGCTCAGACCACTATTGCAAGTAAATGGGTATAGAGGCAGACTGAAAGATTATCACATGGCTGGGAGTCTGGTATAAATTTCAGCATTTCTAAAACATCCATGCCCCCAAATGATTGTAATTTCATCAAACCACAGTATGTTACAAATCATAAACAGCAAAAGGATTGTAAGATTTCTTTATGACATATTGCATAAGAACACATTTTTATGTGAGCCTGGTTAATTGTAAATTTATGCTAAACTTTCCCAGATATAAAATATAAAAATCCAAAATTAATTAATTAATTTAGTTAGTGAATTTCAAAGATTTTACTGGGGCAGAAGATAACAGGTGTAAAAATACAGAACATAAAAAACATGGAATGGAATAACAGAAATAAACACGACCACTATGTCTAAGGATAAATTGACAAAAAAGCACCAAGCAATAAATTGTGGAACATAAAATATAATTCTTTAAAATCATTAACAATGAATACAGTTACGGATGATCATTATTCTTCCCAGCCAGGCAATGTACCACAAATATATGCCATTTAATGAAATGATCTTGGGGTTTTATTTTGCTCTCAAATATAGTTTTTAACATTCAAAGTGTTGCATATGTGACCATTTAGAAACTGCTTCTGTGAAACATTATGCTTTCATTGCAACCTGCAGCATCATTGCTGTAACTATGGTATGATGTTATAGCAGACATTCTAATCATTTAAGACACAAGTGATAAGACCCAACAGGGTGTAGGGTGCTGGGGGATACTCACACACCCAGGTCATAGTGAGGCTCATCACCACAGGTGGAGGGCCATACAGTCCCTGGAAGTGCAGGTATCCCATAACACCCCACACACTGAATGGTTATACTGCACTTAAAAATGAGCTTTTGCAGTAATAATATTTAAAAAAAATTATTTTAAAACTTTTAAAGAACAGGGTTTATAAGTAAGATAGTCATTGTGCAGGGACAGTGCTGGTTGTAGAGGGCTCTGTTGCCTGATAAATTTATGCCTTGTGACAGCTGTCAGCCAATCACGTTCCAGGGTTTTTGTAACCCATTTTCTAAAGGTTTTAATGAGTAGAGCAGGGCATGAAATTGAAAACATCCTTTTGTGCATGTTAAATTTTATTAGGTGTGTCATATATTTTGGGGAAGTTATGCAGTTTGTAGAGCACTGTTTAGTTCACTTCTGAAATATATGATGCTGATGCCTCTGGAAGCTGTCAGATTCCAAGGTTTGAACTTATTTTACCTGCCCCTTGAAAACTGGTTTGAAAGGTTTTACATTTTAATGATAACTTTAAACAGTTTTATTGATAGTGGAAACCTAGCAATTTGTTATGTTCACCATTGTGCTTGCACAAAGTGAACATATTGTTATAAGAGTAGGTTTTGAGAGGTGTGTCACTGTGGTCGAGTGTAATGCAGTCTGCAAGGTACTCATCAGTGTCAGACCAATCATCAGCAAGGCTGATCCTGACACTGTTCTGGCTTGCTGGGCGGAAACTTGATGTAGTTCAAAGGAGAGAGTGTGTCCCAATCATAGCAGCTCTTCCCTTTCATCTGCATAACATCACCCACCAAGCACAGCTGATTATGTCATTATCAACCTGCTGTAGACCTCCCCCCACCTTAACTGAAAGAAAGGAAACTGTCCCTCAATCCCTCCCACCCCTTCCTTCTTAATTTTCTGACACCAGGATGCCCAATCCCTGGTGCCGGCTACTACCCCCCACCCTGCCTGTTTTTACTGTGCAACACCAATGAGCCCATCCCTGGTGCCGCCAAACATAACACATACACTAGGGTGCCCAACCCCCAGTGTTGGTACCTGAAATAAAGAAAGCCATCCCTTGTAGTTTTTTTTTTAATGCACCCTGTAAAACAGAAAAACATCCAGTGACGTCTGTTGCTGCAGCTGCTGTTACCTTCCCCCCACCTGACCCTCCCACTCAGCAACCATTAATTTTTTAACATCCAGGTGCCCAGTCACTGGTGCCAGCTGCCACATTCCCCACCCCGTCTGTTTCCATTGTGTGACACCAGGCAGCCCACCCCCAGTGCCGCAAAACAGCAAAACAGCACTGGGGTGCCCAATCCCATGTTGGTACCTTAAAAAAAAGAAAACTGTCCATTGTAGTTTTCCTTTTAAAATACATCCTGCAAAAAAGAAAACCATCCATTGATGTTTGTTGCCACCTCCGTTACTCTCCCCCCACACTCCTTACTTACCTACTTGGGGTTCTACACACACACACACACACATATGCACACATTAGTGCAAGGACTCTTGTTTTCCAAAATATCTCATCCCTATTTTCTGATTGGTTGGTTGCCAGTAAGAGTGACACATAGAATTCCCATCGCCTCCAGCAAATCTGCAGCTGAAAAAAAAAAACAATAAAAATTTTTAAATGTGAGTCCATAAATCTCCAACAGAGACAAAGGATTCAAACAACATCTTGTTTAAGAATGCACTTATTTTATTTTTTGAATACGAAGGCGAATAATTTATGACATGCAGGAAAGGGATTGGAGAAACACCAAATGAATCAGAAATAGAACTAAAATAATTTGTCACATGACAATCTATAAATCATGGGGACTAATTCACACCAATGCAGTTCTGGGATAAGGTGCAGCACCAGATGAATAACTCCATTATAATAATTTAGAAAATGGGTACTGGAAAACTTGCATCCTGATTGATTGAAACAGCCTGGCACCCAGGCTGTTATTTCTTAATGATGCCCTGTTAAAAACAAGTGTCACTTTGGAGTGCTCCATCTCTCACATTATCCTTGAGCACCAAAAATTTAAAAGCCACCAGTCTCCATTTTTAATGCTCGCTTAGTGAGCTACTTATGACCCCTGCTCTCCCAAAGGCCAGCGGATTTCTTAGATCCTGCAACCTGCCACCACTACAGTTAACCTATCAAACAAAAAAAAAAGCATTCTTTCTGGCAAAAAAAGACCATTTCAGCCTCAACAATGTGCCATGCTGTGAGACAGATACTCGCATTCCCCACTCCTACAAATGCAGGCTGATGTAGTAGGATGAGCGAGCCGGCAGCACGTCTCTGTATCTGGGCTGTGCATTCTATGAAACTGCTGGTGCCACTCCTTCACCGGATTCTGACAAAACCATCAAAATTAAAATTCTCCCCCTTGCTAATTAAAACTGCTCATAATCCACATCAAAACCAGGAAAGAAATAATAAATATACCTGTTTAAAATAAATACTTTCACTTTCTTGTGGTCGCTCACTCCATCTCCAAAGCCCTGTGAGTGTCTCAGGGAACAACCATGACAACCAGCAACCAAAAGTTAAAACTACTGGGGATCTACTAGGACAAACATCCCTAGTTTAAAAAAAAAAGCAGCAGTAACATGCAGGTGGAGGAACTATTTTATTATAGAAATAAATGAAACAGCTCAGACTTTGAACATTTAAAGAAAATTATTTTTCTCAAATATATAAAACACAGTTAAATGCAATAATACCCTCCACAGTGGGTGTTATGGGATATAACAGACCTTCCAGGGACTATAAGGCCCTCCTCCTTCTGTGGCATTGGGCCTCATTACACCCCTGTGTGGTTCGTTATATCCCAATAACGCCCACCTTATCGGGTATTATTACTTACATTTCTATGACCCTGCAGTTGCACTGATAAACCGATAAAGCCAAGCAGTAGTTTCCACCAGGACAGGTTTCATTTCTTTTCCATTTGGCTGAGACAAATAAAATGAATGAAAAAAGTCAGTTTGTGACATAAATATATATATATATATATATATATATATATATGATATACAGTGTGTATGTTTGTGTATGTGTGCCTAATCATATATATTAGATACAATAAGACAAGAAATTCAATCATGAAGTTAATTTCAGAGGTGATATAAACTGTCAGATATTTATGACTGCCTTGCAATAAATGGAATTGTTCAAAGCAATGTATGTTATTTTTCTTGCACTGCTTAGTTCCTGCACTGCTGTTTGATGCTTTATTCTAAAGGAAGTGTGCATGTATATGCCAATATTTATTAAAATATTCAGATCACTGTGTGCCTACAGTGTTTTTTATTTGGTTGCAAATGAAAAATGAATGAATTAAATGTATAGTTAGGTGGATAAGCATGACAGTAACAATTAAATACCATTTCAAAATCTGTTTTTTAGGATCCATGTAACATTTAAGTAAGCACCTTTTTATGTTGGCTTGCACATTCGCGGCCAACATATTGGGGTAGAAGCACATTTGGAGGTGTGGTCACTGTTGGGCGAATGCAAGGCACGCGTCAGTAGGTGTGTCCCTCATTCCCCAATCAGCCTGCATGCCAGCGCTACACCATGTGGGTGAGCACATCTAAGAAAAGGTCTGCTGCAATGCGAGCAAAGCTCATCACATGCAGTGGACCTCCCGACCTGCTTACCCTGCTGAGACAGAAAAAAAAACATGGCGGCACACTGCCAGCCATAATGCCGACTACGGGGGTGCCCAATCCCCCTGTCAGCATGCCCTACTCTCAATGTATGTGCTGATGGGGGAGCCCACTCCCTGTCAGCATAAAGCACCCCCCCCAATTTGTTATATGCCCGGGGGGTGCCCAATCCTCCCTCGGCTCTTGCCCCCCCGCTTTCCTTGTGTGCCAACAGGGGTGCCCAATCCCCCATTGGCTAAGGCATCCCCCCCAAAAAAAGCACTTAGGTGGCATGCTGGGAGCCCACCCCAGTGTGCCAAATCCTCTGAAAAATAAAACAGTCCGCAATGGTATTTTTTAAACTGTGAAAAATGAAACAGTCCCTCGCCATCTCCCTGCCCCCACCTGCAACCCATGCCCACCCCTGTGCACCCTGCCTCCCACACCCCTCACCCCATACTTACCTCCGAGTCCGCACAACGATCTTCGGTGGACCGAAAACACGTCTGCACTCTTCAAAGCTGACTGCGAACTGAAGAAATGTCGGTAAGCTGTATAATGGCATAAATAGGGTTTTTTTCAACTTTGGTGCATATCTTGGGCATTTTTTTGGAATTTTGGCACCAAATTTTCAACATGGGGTTATTGGGACCCCCTCCTCATGAATTCAGTCACTGTCGTGGTGTTAGTCAATCCAGAAAGGTGATTTCACGGTCACTGCACGGAATCACCTTTCGGGACTTAGTAATGAAATGACAGTGCCATTGTTCATGAGGGGGGCTCTCAAAAAGCCTATGTTGCAAATTTGGTGGAAAAATTCCCCAAACTGGCTGTTTTACGAGCATGCGTTGCGCTGTTTCCACGCACGCTCGTAACTTCGTTCATTTGTAATATTTTCACTTCAGATTTTCATAATTGGCATTTTTCCACAGCTCCTGATGAACAATACAGCTGTCATTTTACATATCCTGGCCGAATGTGTTTTCACATGTCCGGCGCAGAATAGCTCGGTCGCTGTGCGAAATCAGTTTTCAGGACAGTTTGAGGAAATGACGGTGACACTGTTCATGAGCAGAGGTCCAAAAATGCCTACGTTGAAAATTTGTTGCTGGAAGTCCTTAAAATGACTGTGTTACAAGTGTGCATTGCGCAGTTTCCACACACCCTTGTAACTTCGCAAATTTGCAATATTTCCATGCCAGGTTTTCAACACTGGCATTTTTTCACATCTCCTTATGAACAGTACAGCTGTCATTTTTGACATCCTGCTCAAAATGTGTTTCTGCACCTGTGGCGCACAATGGCGTGGTCACTGTGGGAAATCAACTTTTAGGACAGATTAACAAAATTACAGTGCCACTGTTCATGAAGGGAGGTCCCAAAATGCCTATGTTAAAAATGTGCCTAACAAACTCCCCCAAATAATTGGGTTATGGACGTGTGTTGCACAGTTTCTAAGCCTGCTCATGACTTCACCAGTTTTCCATTTTTTTACTCCTCCTCATGAACAATACAGTTGTCATTTTCCACATCCTGCCCAAAATGTGTTTTCATCCTTGTGTCGCCAAATTGCATAGCCACTGTGCAAAACCACCTTTCAGCTGACAAACTGATTGTGCCGCTTTTCATGAGGTGGGCTCACAAAAAGCCCATATTGGAAATTTGGAGTGAAAATACCAACACATGCGTATGGTGTTAGGGTTCCCAACTGTAGCACCCCACCTTGTAGAGACTGATAGGCATCAGGGGTGTGACTTGGGATCATCGACTGTAATGCTCACGCCATTCCAACCCCACCCCTACCCTGCAGCCAGTGACAGGCATCATGGTGTGCCTTGCACTGTTCAGCCACACAGTTCACCCCATTCTCCTATACTGCACCCACCTCAGCATATTTCCTTATGGAATGGAGTAAGTATAATGTTAAAAGACCCCAAAGCACACAACGACAATTGTCAGTGTCTACAGGGTAGGGTGAGGTACAATGGCATGAGCATTATAGCTGACGACCAAAAGGCACACCCCAATGCCTGTCAGTCTCTACAGGGTGGGGGTGGGGTTGGCATCACTTCAATACTTCACTGCAATTCCTATTATGCATCTCTGGCACTACCAATGCCAATGCTAACGATACAACATTCAGCATTGACAAATGCTTTTTTATATTGTTGTACAACTAACCCAATGTATTCTCTGGCACATGTGAGTAAAAGCAGTTATTGCATGAGTATTGTTCTCAGCTTTTATGAAATACTGTGTCTGTCTGTCTTCATACAAACCCATCCCAAAAAAATATAATTTATGCAATGTGAAAGTGAATAAATATTTGGAAATAAACCTATTTACTTGCAGTGATGATGCACCTGTGGTGTAAATAAATCATTTATTTACACTCCAAGGGCCAGATATTCAAATGTTTGCACTGGGCACAAACCATTTGTGTCAGGATTGCACCACAATTGAGCCAGAGTGCTATTGCACCTCACAGTGGGTGTTAGTGAGACATATAGTGTGACACAAAATACCGCAGATGAAAAGCTTGTCTTAACTCTGGGAAAACTAAGGATGAGGGGCATGGACACAGCAGCAACCTAAGCAGCATGGAACAACTGATGTAATACAACCTGGTGGTCTAGTGGCCCTTCCTCCCCAATCCATGATTCCCTCTCATTATATTAATATAAGCAATCCCCAATCACTGGTGCCACAGTGATTCCCCCCCAAAACCTGATGTCCCTGTTTTCATATCAAGAAAAGGAAGCCCATGTTATTGGTGGTCAAGTGGCCCCTCCCCCACCCCACATGTGCATACACTATACAGTACAGCACTCAGTGACAGTCCAGTTGACACCGGCTGCAGAGGTGTGAGGAGGGCTGTGCCGGTGCTGTCTCTGTCTCAGCATTGGGGAGAGAATGGGGTGGTGGCCACTACCTGCTGGGTTGGGGGGGCTCTCAACCACCAATGGTACAGGCTTTCTTTTCTTGATATGAAAAAGGGGACATCAGGGTTTGGGGAGGGGGGACCACTGCATCATCAATGACTGGGGAATGCTTTTAATGGTATGAAAATGGGGACATCAAGGTTTGGGGAGGGGGACCACTGTATCATCAATGATTGGGGAATGTATATATTGCTTAATAAGGGGCAACTGGGGATCAGGGATTGGAGGGGCCACTAGACCACCAGAAGATATTATGACATAATATTATAGTGGCATCAGAGGTTGGAGGGATACATCTGCTGGTGCACATTGGTGCACTGTGCCACCCTCTCCCTGAGGGATCTTTGTATATATCACTAGACCAGCCCTGGGTGGTCTAAGGGTACTTAGACATGCTCACTCTGAATGGGGTTTGGAATCCAACATTCAGGGATGTGGCAGCCTGCCTCTGCCATATGTCCCCTCGCACCATGCCACAGTCAATTTCCAGGTGCACGGGTGGTACAAGCCCCATTTAGGGCAGACAGTCAAAAATAATTAAGCACTGTGCTTCAAGCCAGGCAGGGTGCGAGTTAAGGGCTGCCAGCCCCAGTCAACACATGAAAAACAAGATAACTTGCACTCCAGAGCAAGGGGAGTGATACCCCAATAAAGAATATCCAAACTCCAAAGTTTTTTGAAGAATAAAATCCTTTTATTTTAAATGTAAGCTCATTCAAGACACAATGAGCATGTTCTGTGCTAGGTACCCTGATGCTTCACCAATTAAGGCTTCATCAGGGGGATAAACACCTGGTGTTGAACTTCCTTTTTATAGGCACACAATTATCTTTTACATCAGTTCAACCAATCAGATTATAGCATCTGTTTTGCAGTCTTTTTTTGCCTGTAAAAGGCATAAAATAAAAACCAAATGGAGTTTCATAAACATATCACAGTGCCTTACAAGAATAAAATTATCATTTAGAAAAACAATAAAAACTGTGAACCGACCAATCAGATTGCAGTATTCACAAATCTATGAAAAATCAATTTCTTACCATCTAATATTGTTCACCTTTGATTTGATACATATTTTGTTAACTGGCAATAGGACTATTACTTTAAAGGGACACTGTCAGCCTGGTTTATATCATATTATTTCTAGCTAAAATCCCATATTTTATGATTCCTTACCTTCTCCAAAATTCATTGATGCTGCTGTTTGTTTTGTCTGTCTGCTTCTTTAGTAGAACTGAAATGCATGCTAATGTATATTATAAACAACTTTGTTTTGTTTGAAATCCTGTAACTATTTTTATTGAATACCTCCTGAACATTAGAAACACCTCTAAACAGTGCAGTCATTCATGGCACAATAACCTCCTAAACTCCCACTGCATCATGAGTTGCTAGACTATGTTGGAGATTTTCACAAATCCAGGAAAGATGCAGTTGGAGCTGATCAAGGAATGTAAACAAACCTGTGTTTGTGTGGTAACACCAGTATGGTGAGCAAGCTGTTGTTCACTTTTTAAAAGAAAAAAAGAATCAGAATCAAACTACCAGCTGTATCAACAGTTTCTGTAGAATGTGAACAGTCATAAAATATGTTTTTTAAACTAGGGACACTTTGAGGCCTAAGGGGGTTGACAGTGTCCCTTTAAAGAATCAAAATATTTAGAAAACAAATTGCAAATTGTGAACCCGCCAATCAGATTCCAGTATATATAAATCAATAAAGGAATGTAATTTTTACCATCTAATTTTGTTCATCATTGGTTTGCTACTTTCTTTACTTATTGGCAAAGAAGCACTCACTATTAATAGATAAAGCAATTATACAGTTGGAGGCAAATTGTTAACCAACCAATGAAATTACACAGCATAGAAATCACTGTAAAATAAAATCTTTAGCCATTTGATGATGTTCACTTTGAATTATTCTTTAAATGTGAGTGAAAAATACTATTAATATATTGTAGAAACAAGATGATGTTCTTATGCAAAGATGTGAAAACATTTATTCTAAAGTCTTACAGTTTTCATATCTCAAATTAGATATAGTTATTAAGCCTGTGAATGTGAAACTAGAACCAATATGTAGCAACAAGAAACTACCCTAACAAACCTTAAAGTATTCTCCTGAATTAACTTACATGATATTAGACTGACTTGCAGTGCTATTTTAGCTAATAATCATTTATGATTTGTAAAGATAGAAGGCTGCAGAAATAAACAATGTTATCTGCATCACAATCTATATTCATACTGATTCAACACAATCCATACATGTTAAAGCCTATAAATCAAATGAACATTACAAGAAAATGAAGATTATTGAAAAATAAATTTGAAACAAATTTGTTTTGGCTAGTTTATAGTTAGTGAAGTCAGGAGCAAATACCACCACTTCCAGCTATCTCCATTACAGCCTGGTATCCTTGTGATCTAACAAAAAGTTCTGTGTTCTCATGATTCCCAGACTACAAGAAAATAAATGAGACAAAATTAATAGAAGAGCCATGCATTAATAACAAACAATTGAATATTTTAAGCTGAGAAAATTAAATAACCGTTTACTTCTTCTATTATATTTAAAAAAACTTTAGAAGGTGAGAGCTGGTAAACTAAGGCAACATTTGTGACAGACATAATTTCCTTCTGAGGACACTTATGTTGGGGGGGGGGGAGACATTAGGTGCAGTAATGAGATTTATAAGTATGGATTGGGATCCCATTCCTGGTTCATCTCATCAGGACTTAAAGCTCTTAAGACATAAATTTAACAGGTCTCTCTCTGTGAGAGCCTGTTTAATCTGTCTCCTCCTCTTCTACCAGTCTGGACCTGTTCAATACCTGAGAATTGTATGTTTCTGGGGTCACTGTTATGATGCTCCCAAAAGTGTCCTGCAACAGCACTGTTCATGTCTACATTCTTAATGTCCTCTAACAAGTTCCTGTATGCAGACCTTTAGTTGCCTTGTAGTTCTGCCAATATACAATTTGGTGCAGTTACATCATAGGGCATAGATTATAAAACTTGTCACATATGAGATCAATTGTCTCATGTTGACTACCCTCTTGTTAGTTGGTGAGTCATATGTTGCCCCTTGTTTACAATAAATGCAGATATTGCAGTTGCCACACTTATGTGACCCAGGAGGTCTAACCAGTAGTCATGTAGCATATATGGGTGTATTCCTGGAAAACTGACTGTGAACAAGAATGTCACCTAGGTTCTTACCTCTGCTAAATTATATTCTTGGTTTAGTTCCAATGTGTCATGATAAAGTAATATCACTTTGTAAAATGGGCTAATATTTGGTTACTATGTTGCCCACCTTCCCAGCTATGTCAGAAAATTCTGTTACAAAGCTGATCATACTGTTATTAGTGACTTCCTTCCATTTAGGTGTCTAAAGGGGGGTTATGTCTGGGGATTAAGCCTTATTCAATGTTTTAACTAACACTTCTTCCTCATAACCACTCTCTAAAAATCTTGTTTTGAGATCTTCTGCTTGTTGTAAAAATACATCAAAGTCACTGCAGTTATGATGGATTCTAAGAAACTGGCTGTAAAGAATAGAATTTTTAAGTGGTGTTGGGTGAAAACTTAATACCTGAAGCGGAGTATTGGTTGCAGTTGGTTTCCTGTGTCCTCTAGTGACAACCTGACCATCACCGTTACATGAGAGAACTATATCTAGGAATTCAATTTCCTGTTCACTGCTTCTGTGAGTAAAGTACATGTTTTTTTTTTATTTAGAATTCAGCCAAAGCATGAATTCTAGAATTTCTGATTTGGTTCCAGACCAGATACTCAGAATATCATCAATGAAGTGCATCCAGTTGATAATATTCTTGCTGAATCAAGTAGGGGTATGACCAGAAAGTACAGTGTTTTCCCAGTATCCCAAGAACAAATTTACAAAGGAGGGGGCCATAACTGCCCCCACTGCAGTGCCACATTTCTGCAAGTAAAATTTGCCATCAAATTCAAACTAATTTCTCTTTAGTGCAAAATCCAGTCCATTTAGTATTAAATTAACTGGTAATTGGTCACACAATGGAGCTTGCATTATGAAGAAATGATATGCCTGTAGTCCACCTTCATGCCTTATCGATGTGTAGAGTGACTCTACATCAATTGTGAGCCATCTCATTCCTGTTATCCATTTAAAGCCCTCAAGCTTCTCAAAGATATGCATTGTGTCTCTTACGTAAGAGGGTAAACAATGGACACTTCTTTCGATAAACAAATCAATGAATTCACACACATTATCAGTCAGTGACGTTATCCCTGAAACTATTGGGAGACTGGGGGATTCATCAAATGTTTGTGAATTTTGGGGAGTATGTACATTGTGGGTGTGATTGGGAACTGTGGAAGCAGAAAAGACAATTCATTTTCACTTATTTTTCCAGCATTTCTTGCTGTTTCTAAGAATGAAACCAATTCTATTTTGAATTTGCTCACAGGATCTGCGGTTAGTTCTTCATAGTTGTTGTTGTGAACCAATAATACTTCCAAAACCTTGGTTCTCTAAAACTCCCTGTCCATGATGACTAAGTCCCCTCCCATCAGCAGGTTTTATGACTACATTTGTTTCTTTCAATTTTTCCAATGCTGCATATTCCAATTGTGATAGAATGTTATGATAAGATGTGTTCCTGTCTTTACATAACGTCATAACCTCAGTAAATACAGTGTTTCTATATACATTTATACACTGATTGTTACTGTGAGGAAAGAAAGCAGATTTAGGCTTAAAAAGCTGTTTCCTAATTGTTTTCAGATTAACAGCATTAGTGTCATATAAATGCACATTCAAAAGGTCTTGGCTTGCATTACTTCCAAGTTGAAAGTTCTCTTGTATGAGCTCAAGACAAATGTTATCGTTTTCACAGTCCAATGCATCCATTTTGTGCTCATGATCATCTGAAACATTTGAAAAATCAAGGCGCGCTGCTGCATTCATGTTTTTCGATGTCAAGGCTACAAACTGTTCCCCATCAATATTGTCCAACCCCATTGTTCTAGTCACAATTGGATTCATGGCAAAATAATACTTCGGTTCAATTTTTCAAAATAATTTCTCTGAAGCAATTACAGTATCAAATTCATTTGGTCTTGAAACTGGCACAGATGATAATCCTTTTCGTCAAAGATTAAGTTGCTTCTCATCAGTGAACTGCTAGGCAGATTGATTATCTGCTGCTCCGTGTCTTTGGTTTGGTAGCAGGATCGCCCACTGCCCCTTCCCCCTCCTAGTCTTTTTCTATTTTCTGATGACTACTTCTGCAAGTTTCCTTGATTTTTACAGGCCACTGTCCCAGTAAATGTCACAGTGTTAGTGACATGGTACTGTGAGTCACTTTGAGTGGCTGCTTCAGATTCAGAGGTTCTTTGTATGTATTCATATTACAATCTGTTTTCTTATTTTGACCCTCTCTGTTGCAATTTCTTGTTCTCCTTGATTAGCCCCTAGGTCTGTATTTTGGTCTCGATTCTGACGTTGTTCTAGATGCTGACCTTTCTGTTTGGAACCGGAACCACTTAAAATGCCCCCCTTCCTTGTAATCCAATAAGTTTAATTTGTTTTGTTTTTGTTTAATCATTTCTAGCTCATGTGACTTCATTTTATTTTGCAAGGCCGAATCAAGTTTTTTAAAATCAGGATAATTTAAGTAATTATTCAGCTTCTGTTTAGTTTTCGTAAGTTCCTTATATAGAGTTTGATATTTGGCAGAATCGTGCTTAATAATTAATTTAATGAAGGTTAATGCGCATTCATTTGTGGCTTCTTCCCATTCTGCGGTCGAAAAGAAATCATCAAACCCTTCTGAAGGGTTGATTGTTACTCGTAAGCCTCTCAGAGCAATGTGGTTATCTAGATATTGCTGGAGATTACAAATATTGTATGTTAAGTTAATGTCTGTGAAAAGTTGATGCTCAAGAGTTGTAAAAAGAGATCTTTACTCACCAGCTTCAACACCCTCGACAGGTGTGACCAGTTTCTGCTTAACTGCAGCCAACCTTGTGTTGAGATCGTCCATGACAGAATTACAGACTGGCTCGGAAAAATCAGTTTCTCCATCAGATGAGTTATTCTCATTCTTTTTTTCTTTCTGTTACAGATAACATGATCCAAAGAAACTGATGCCTCGGAAGACTGATCTGTGTTGCATCCGTATCCAAACACCCTTCCTTCACCTCTAGCCACTCGTTTGAATGGCGCCCGAGTTGCAGTGCTAGTGGTAAATAGCACTCAAAAACAGTTAAGCACTGTGCTTCAAGCCATGCAGGGTGCAAGTTAGGGGCTGCCAGCCCCAGTCAAAACATGAAAAACAAGATAACTCGCACTCCAGAGCAAGGAGAGTGATACCCCAATGAAGGATGTCCAAACTTCAAAGTTTTTTGAAGAAAAAAGTCCTTTTATTTTAAATGCAGGCTCACTCAAGACACGTTTATTGGGGTGAACCAGAGATTATACTCCATCTGGAAGCTGACCCATATATATATTTTTTAAAACTAGTAGCTACATAACATTGCAAAGGTGGTCATCTCATGTTTCTCTTCTCTGCTCCTCACTTTGATTGAAAATAGCACTGTAAAGCTTTATCCTGGCCGTTGTCACCCACATATTGTCACCTGATAGTAAAGACAGATCAAACATTTGGAAATCAGCAATCAACCACCGGCCAACTCCCCCCTCTCCCCACCCCAACCCCCAGTATTTGTGAATTACGGTCAACATTTAAAAAAAAATTCTAATATTCCTCATGGGAGACCAAGACCACCCCTTGCATTGCAGGGCCTGCTTGCAACATGGCATGCGCAGAAGCTCATGCGAGAGCTGCCCAAGCCTCCTGGCAGTCCCCTGCCAGGACAGGCACAGGATGCACTGCTGCTCAGTAAGTGGCATACCGCTCGGCTCCACTCCTTAGTGCCACAGAGTCCTAAGCAAAGCCCCATAGAAGCCAGAAGGAGAGGTAGCCAACTCTGCTGCTTGCAACACTGACACTCCGTACCAGCATGCTTCTCTGCAGCTCTGTGGGGGAGGGGGAGGGCCACAGCAGGCTGATCATGACATGGTCAGCTGTGTTTCCTGGGCAGTGTTATACAGATCAAAGGAAAGAACCACCCTATGACTGGCCCAGATTTCTCCTTTGAACTACGTTAAGTTTCTGCCGTGCAAGCCAGAACAGTGTCATCATCAGCCTTGTTGATCATTGGTGTGATACTGACGAGCCCTTTGCAGACTGCCTTGCATTGGACCGACAGTGACACACCTCTCAAAACCCACTCTCATACATAGAAACATAGAAATATAGACTTTGATGGCAGATAAGGACTGCTTGGCCCACCTAGTCTGCCCATTTCTCTACCTACAGGATAAGCCGCAGATCCTAGTTAACCAACAGCCTATTTCTTCCTACCCCCCACAAGAATTGCCTTATGTCTGTCCCATGTATTCTTGAATTCTCCCACAGTTTTAGACCCCACAACCTCCTCAGGAAGGCTGTTCCACATATCCACTACCCTCTCTGTGAAAAAATACTTCCTCACATTGCTCCTGAACCACCCCCCCATCTTTAAATTGTGTCCCCTTGTTCTTGCATGTCTCTTTTTCAGAAAGATGCTACCCTCTTGGACTTTGTTGATTCCACTGAGGTACTTTAATGTTTCTATCATGTTCCCCCTCTCTCTCCTTTCCTCAAGGGTATACATATTAAGCTCTTTTAGTCTCTCCTCATATGGCTTCTCTTGCAGACCCTGCACCATTCTAGTTGCCCTCCTCTGGACTGCCTCTATCCTGTCTATGTCCTTGCAGAGATGGGGTCTCCAGAACTGGACGCCAGTACTCCAGATGGAGTCTCACCAACTGTCTGTACAGAGGATAACAACTTCCTGTTTTCTGCTGCTGATGCTTCTCCCTATGCATCCCGGCATACCCCCAGCCCTCCCTACTGCCTTCTCACATTGCTTGCTAACTTTAAGGTCATCTGATATGATTACCCCCAGGTCCCTTTCCTTTTTTGTTTTTGTTACTACCTCCCCCCCATTGTGTAATCTTCCCCTGGGTTTTTGTTTCCCAGGTGCATTATTTTGCACTTCTTTGCATTGAATCCTAGCTGCCATACTTCCGACCATTCCTCCAACCTTGCCAAGTCCCTTCTCATCCTTTCCACGCCTCCTTGTGTATCAACCCTGTTGCAGATCTTTGTGTCATCTGCAAAGAGGCATACTTTTCCTTCCAGTCCCTGTGCAATGTCACTTATAAAGACATTAAAAAGGACTGGACCCAGTAGTGAACCCTGCGGTACACCACCAGTAACTACTCTTTCTTCAGAGTGGACTCCATTTAAAATTACCTTCTGTGTCCTGTTGCCCAGCCAATGTTTTACCCAGGCCACCACTGGGACCCACTCCCAGGCTGGTTAATTTGACTATTAATCTTTTGTGTGAGACTATGTCAAATGCCTTATGGATACCCAGGGAATAAATGGATATTACCACTGAAAAGTGGCTGGTGGACAAGATGGATGTATAATCCCCTTCTGGTGCTAAACTTTGTGTGCTGAAGTGTATATAGAACTCATGTATCTTACTGTATTGTATTTAAGGTTGCACCTTTGGTGCTGTCTACTCCCTCATCCACCTCCACCCCCTCCCACACAGGACCAGCTCACTATGACTTTCGCAGTAAAAACATTCATTTACATAAATTACAGTAGACTGTTCCCTCAATTCTAGATTGTCTGCAGAATTTCTTTGGCACATTTCTTTCCATGGAGATGAACTTTCAACTGTTCCAACTTGCTCTGCTTCTCCCAACCTTAGATGCATTGCTGACTGAGGGTGTCAAAGAAGCACAGTGCCAGTAACAAATTAAGATTCTGTAAGCTCCTGAGGGTGGTAACTACTATTTCAGGCTGCAGCAATACAATATTTTAATATTCATTATCTCAAGCAGCTCTAGCCATTACATGAAAATCAGTGGTCTGAGTCCCTCTGCCCCCTAGCAGAGGTACTCAGTCACAGCAGGTGAAATCAGCATTCTACAGTGCAAATTCTGTATCACTAAGTATTTTTTCTTTTTGATCCCCTGCAAAAGGTAGCTGAAATTGTCCATTAACACCCCTACAATCACTCCAGGCAATGGCCACAATGCCCCCACATACAATGGTCACTATTTTGAAGCAGGCAGACTTTTGTAGCAATTAAAGAAAAAGTTCAAGTCCTGACTTATTTTGCCAAAACTTTGTGCTCTTTAGCTTTCAGTGTTAAATTCCACACAGGAGTGCATCAAATCCGGGGTAAACACATAGTAAAAATGTGTACAAGCAAGATATGGTACAATGGCAATGCAAGTGGCAAACATTCGGCATTGACAAATGCTTGTTACGGCTGCAGTAGGCATAGCCCTGCAGACATTTTGCTTTGAGAAAAGGACTCTGCATAAATTACCTACCAAACAACATGACAGAGTGTTAAAAATAGCATCCTCCTCTGAAGCTTCATTACTACGCTGCCTGTGTGTGTATGGCAGCTGGAGAGCACTATTTTTCCTCTGGCTTGAGAGAAGTTAATTGAGCCCTCCCCAGTACTGCCTTTTTTTGCAAGCTGAAACCTCCTCCATAGTGTTTTATGGACCTTTTCTTTGTTGGTTGAGTTTCAGTGCTTAAGTTGAGCCCGCCTCAGTACTGCCTTTTTTGCAAGCTGAAACCTCCTCCATAGTGTTATATGGGCCTTTCCTCTGACTTGAGAGAACGTAATTGAGCCCTCCCCAATACTGCCTTTTTTGCAAGTTGAAACCTCCTCCATAGTGTTTTATGGGTCTTTTCTTTCTTTGTTAAGTTTCAGTGCTTAATTTACATTTGCAAACTGAGAAACTTGTTTTGCTGGTATCCCTTCCCCCACTCATCCAGAGGTGTAAATTTCTTTGTTTCCTAACCATGCTGGTTGATTTTATTTGCTGTACCCATAGTAAGAATGTGAAACTAAACTTGTGTTATTTAAAATGATTGATAAAGTGACATGTCCAGTTTGCATCTCTTGGGGATGAAGCTGTATCCCTTTACCTGCTGTATATGGAGTAATTCACTTGCCACCAACTTTAAGACCTCAGCTATACAACACATCATGCATGTAAAGTGATATATGAAATCAAATTGCATTCCCTGAAAAACAGGTTAATTTATCTTCCCTACCTCTGCAGCCACACAAAGCCAACCCCCTATCTCTCTCTCGCTCTTTCTTTCTTTCATACCTACTGCTGGACAACACAGCTGTCTAAACAAACAAAGCTGTTTTTTCTTAAAAATTATGAGGGTTTTTTCTTGCTTGTTTTAAGTGCCTAGGTATGCCACAGGAAGACATTTCCACTGCCAGGGATGTATAAAGAGTCGCAAGATATCTATACAGAGAAGGGAGTACAACACTTTAATGGTTACAACTGCATTAGACTACAAATGCAGACCATGATGAAAGTTCTGATGAACTGATTCAACGTTAAAGTGATTGAGTTTATATTCTTTATGCTTCTCTTTTCTTGATGTTACTATGATATCTATTTGGTGTTGCAAAAATTTGTTCTGGAGGTCCCAGCCATCTCAGAAAAAATATAGATTTATAGATTGGGTGAAGGCACCTGGAACAGCCTGCCAGCAGAAGTAATGGGTACCAATACTATAATAGGTTTCAAACATGCATGGGATATGAATAAGGTGCCTTTGGTAACAGGGCTGGTGTGGGGGGGTTAAGGCTGGAGATCAGTTATAGTCCATGGCAGCACAGTCAGTAGGGACCTTAGGCAGACTAGGTGGGACAGGAAGTCCTTTTCTGCCAAGAGCTTCTATGTTCAACATTAAACTAATTGACTTTATATTCTTTATGCTTCTCTTTTCTTGATGTTACTGTGATCCCCATTTGCTGTTGCTGTTGCAGTCATTTGTTCTGGAGGTCCCAGCCATCTCAGAAAAGATATAGACTGGGTGTAGGCAGTACAGAGAAGGGCAACCCAAAATGGTGCATGGCCTGCATCAGAAGCACTATGGGGAAATACTCAGGGAGTTAAATATGTACTCTCTGGAGGAAAGGATGGAAAGGCGAGACACGACTGAAGCATTTAAATACCTCAAAGGTATCAATAAGGTACAGGAAGGTTCAGTTCTGCTGACAAAGAGATGTCCAAGGACAAGGGGGCATGATATGTAGCTGGAAGGGGGGAGAATTAGAGGGGGGTGTGAAGAAATACTTCTTTACAGAGAGGGCAGTGGACACCTGGAACAGCCTGCCAGCAGAGGTAATGGGTACTGAAATGGTAACAGGTTTCAAACATGCATGGAATACCCATAAGGTGACCTTGGTAACAGGGCTGGTGTGGGCTGTTAAGGCTGGAGATCAGTTATGGTCCATGGCAGCACAGTAGGTAGGGACCTTAGGGCAGACTAGGTGAGCCAGTAGGTCCTTTTCTGCCAACAGCTTCTCTGTTTCTATGTTAGTAAATAGCTGGTACATGAGCATTATACATTCATGTTGACATCAATTTTAAGATGTTAAATATAAAGCCTATGGTAACAGTAACACAATGCCATTAACAAGTACTGCTCAAATATTCAAAATCCATAGAACCAACCTATTGTCAATTTAAATCAAAAATATGTATCTCTATAGAAGTCAGGGTCGCACCTGGAAATGAACCTTGGTTCAGTGTGCCTTTCCTTCTCTGGGCTGAGGAAGGAGGTTGCTCATCTCCAGGCTGAGTTGCCCTGGATTTGGGGGACCACCTTTCCCACCCAGGGACCACCAGTGCCACTGCCGCTGCCTCAGAGGTTACCAAGAAAGAGGAGTGGTTGGCCCACAATGGGCTCAGGGAGGGTGAGGGTGGTGGAACATAGGTGC
This sequence comes from Neoceratodus forsteri, assembly GCA_016271365.2. NCBI lineage: Eukaryota > Metazoa > Chordata > Ceratodontiformes > Ceratodontidae > Neoceratodus > Neoceratodus forsteri. The sequence continues at coordinate 184,012,864 of CM057459.1, read as the reverse complement.
ATCCTTCCAGTTGTACCTCTCCACAATTCATATGCCATTCTGGCAGAGTGTGGTTCCTCTATGGAGGCACCTGTAGTGGAGACCAAGGAGGATGCTGGGAACTTCCACAAAGGAGACCCTAAGGAGGGTGGCATGGCACCCCACAGGGGAAGGAAACAATTCCTGATGAGGGACTCCATTGTTAGGATGGTAGAACTTGGGGAGGGAGGGGAGAGGGAGGTAAGATGCCTGACTGGTGCCATGGCTTGGAGGGACAGGGAGTAAATCCTCAAGATCACAAAAGCAGCTGCATGGGGGAGGGAGCTGGATGTCATTGTCCACCTATGAACAAATGATCTGGCTGGGAAAGGAATCAGAGCAGTGCAGGAGGAGTTTGTGGAGTTGGGGAGAGGCCTTCAACAAGTAGCATGCATGGTAACCATCTCGGAGGTGCTGCTCATCTATGGTATGGGTCAGGCTAGGGTACTCCACACCATGGGATTCAATCAGTGGTTAAAAAGCTGGTACAGAGCTCAGGGTTTTGGCATCACCGGGGACTGGGGGTCCACCTGGAGGGATGCAGGCCTATTCTGGCATGATGGTATGCATCTGTCCAGGAGGGGAACTGGGATCCTAGGTGATAGGTTTAAATGCTTCATTGGCAAGCATTTTAAACTATCCAAGGGGGAAGGCACTGAAAAGGAGAAGGGAAATCCTAGTCCCCCCAAAAAGTCAAGGTAGTTAGTGAGGTAAACACCGAGATAAAGAAGCCGATAGGTATAAGGGCAGGGGTAAATGGAGAAAAAGACTAAAGCAGTAAGGACAAGGACTGGGATAGGGCAAAAAGGGGTAAGGCCATCAGAAAATGGAGGGTAATGAGCAGGGTCAGACTGGCCTGCCCGGATACCCGGAAAATTCCAGGTGGGCCCCCCCCCGGTGAGTACATACAGTGTACAGCAGCTGTGTGTGTGGGGGGTAACAAACGCGTCACAGTGCTCACTCCCTGCCTGCTTGTCTCATTCTTATCCTGGTATAGTTCACTGCTCTGAGCCTTTCTGACCTCCCTCCACCCCACCAGGCCCGACACCCCCCGACACTCGTCTGGCCCACCCAAGCCTTTGTTTTGTACCTTGTTGTTTTGAGTAGCGGCAGCCAGGCAGTAGACAGTCATCTCTCTGAATCGATCTATTCTAATCTCTCCTCATTTGGGCCCCTTGATGTGCGTATAAGGCGCGCTGGGAGTCAGGATGGGGGCAGGGAGTTTAATTGTCTCAGCTGGCATCAACAAACATTGCCCCTCAGGCCCCGTGGCTGAACTAGAACTGGCTGGGCAAGTTTCGAACTGAGGGGGGCTCAGAAAGGCACCGCAACTCTGCGAGATGACTGAGCAATCCGATTGGTTGGGAGAGAAAGAGAGTTTGCAGGCTGCTGGGTTGTCGCTCATCGTGACGTCACATGGCGCGACAGTGCGGGCACTTTAAAGGGGCCACAGTGCAGCAGCTTCGGTCTCTTCCCTTCTTTTCTCTTCCTCAAGTTGCACTGCAGAGCCTGCAAAATAATCTATCCAACTTGTCGCTGGTGCCGTGTATCTTGTCCAGCAAAGCGAAAGCGATCGGTCGACTCTTCGGTGAACGGTGATTTTGAGTGGCGACTGGAGGAGTGTGTGAGCACGAGCCAGCTGGCCAGTGAGCCGAATACTTCAAGAGAGGTAGGTAACCAAAGAAAGCAGAACAGAAAACACGTGTTGTGTTGGTCATTTAAAGCAGAATAGCTCTCCAACTTGATCTTGTCATGTCAGCACCCTAGAATAAACAAAAAACCAAGCTCCTGTCCCCTCTCAGCCTCACACACATTAAGGGTCACCAGCTTTTCCCTCTAGTTTTTGTTTGCCACATGCTTGATCATTGTGGTGGCCTAGTGTTGTGCCTCTTGACAGCCTCAAGCTGTAGTATTCCAGGTGGGATCCATACCATGTGGGTGTATTAGTCCTGTTCTGAGATGTCAAAAATACTGAGACAGGCTATTCCATAACTTAGAGCTTCAAAAGTGAAGTAGTCTTCCTTCTATTAGTTAATACATGCTGATGGGATCTCAGGTTAGTTGGTCTAGCTACTGGAGTTAAATTAAACTGCTTTGTAAGTTTGTTTGTAAGTTCTTTGTATACCATCCAACAGTTGACAGAGTGACTGTGGATGCTTTTGAATCTCTACCCCTGCCAGCTTCAGTGAGTTTCCTCTAATCCCTGTATCTGAGCTCAAGGAGAAGAGCTCTTTGGCATCTACCTTGATTATCCCATGCAGTTGCTTGTATGTTTCTGTCATCACCTTTTCCCTTCTCTTCTCAAGAGTGCACGTGACCAAGTCCTGGAATCCTCCTCATATTAGTTCCTGGACCATTTGGTGCTCTGTGCTGACTGCTTCCACTTAGTTGAAGTCCTTCCTCAGGTGTGGTCTCCAGTACCTTGTGCAATACTCAAGATATGGTCTTACCAATGACCTGTACAGTGGGAGGATCAGCTGCTGACTTCTGCTTATTCTCCTCCCTAGAGATACCAACATCCTGTTTGCCATTCCCACAGGCCACAGCTCTGTTACAGTGTGCTGTGGATTTTAGGTTCTCTGATATCAGAACCCCTAGGTTTGTTTGCTCCATGGTGCTTTACAACAACACCCCCCTTTTGTACTTCGTAGAACCCAGAACCTCAGGGCCAATTGTACAGTATTCTGTCAGATGAGCTGGAAGAGAAGCAGCTATCACAGTTTAGCAGGAGGCTGACGTACTTCGCCCACTCTAAACAGTAAAGCATGTCCATAGGTTAGGTTATTGTCAGTTAATCTAACCCAAGGGGGTCATGAGTTGTGAGGCACAGCTGAGGGCCATGTGCCACAGGGCTAGATTAACAAAGATAACCTAACGGCTTGGAGCACTTTTATGCTATAATTAAACTAAAAAAATGAACGTTTTATGGATCAGATTCTAATTGTTGTACTGTACATAAAGGTTTCCAGCCATTAACCTAATCATTATAGAATGCCATCAGCCAATAAGAGTGCTCTATTTGTAACCATTGGTTTACTATACAAATTAATTTCTGTAGGATTTATGGCAATCAATGTCTGAGCTGGCCTGACGACCAATGGTTAAGAGGGATCCTGGTTTGATTCCAGGGCTCCACAAGCCTCTTTGGGTGTGGAGGAGTAATGCAGTGGTCTAGCACAGTCCTGGCATAAGGGATAGGTCCCCAGACAGAGGATGTAATCACTCTGAGTATGTGACTGCCCACTGGTGACCAAGGTGGAGTGGGGCATGTGATGTGGAAGTGCCTCCTTCCACTTCTGGAGTCATAGGGGACTGGCACTGTGCTGCATGGAAGGGTGCTAAATCCTGATTCCCTATTGACTAGTGGGAGGAGGTTGCCTAACAAAATCCCCTACTTTTACAGTCAGTGCTATGAGATCTTTCACATCCACAAAAAAAAGTCACAAAAGGTGAAGACTGTAGTTTAAAAACTCCGTTGACAGTCCTTAAGCAGGAAAGGGATCATGGGGTTATCATATGACCTCAAAGTGTCAGGGCAGTGTGAAACTATAGTGAGTAGGGCCATGGGATGCTGGGATGCATAGGGAGAGGTATGTCCAGCAGGAGGAGGAAGGTGGTATGGCCACTGTATGATTCACCGGTGAGATCCCTCCTGGAGTATTATATTCAGTTCTGGAGGCCATATCTCAGAAATGACATAGACAGTGTGGAGGTAATTGAGATGAGGGCAATGAAAATGGTGCAGGGGTTGCAGCAAATGTCCTACAGGGAAAGACTGAGGGATCACATAATGTACACCCTGGAAGACAGGACAGTGAGAAGGGGACATGATAGACACCTACAAGTACCTCACAGGTACAGGTGTGCAAAGTTGCTACAATTTGCTCTACAAATAAATCTGAAAGGGGAACTCTCTGCTCACCTGCAGCCATGCAACAAGACAATGAGGTTATCAAACAATGTTGCCAGCAGCATTTTTGCAAGGTAGCAGAGTTCCTCTTAAATCAATGGGACTAAAGCCTCCAAAATAGTTAGTCACTTTACCAGTAATTAAATGGCTTTCTTACAAATGGTAATACATGCTTATCTTATACTTGGCTAATGCATGTTGGGGTGTACCAGTCTGTAAATATTTGTCTAGTTTATACACTAGGGCATGCCTGTCATTGTGTGGTTGGTGCCAATGTCCTCCCATGACTTTGTTGCATGCCCCCCTCCCCAGGACCAGTGCCAAGGCCCCCCTGTGACTTTGTAGTGGGGGGCCCCCCGGGGGCCAGTACCAAGTCCCCCCAGACCCATTTCCAGCTGGGTCCTTTGCTTCCCAGTCCGACCCTGGTAATGAGTACCAATGCCCATAGTCTAAGTAACAAGCTCCCTGAACTGGTGGCCTTGATGGCAGAGAGATGCCTGGATATCATGGCAGTCACAGAAACATGGTACACAGAAAACCATGACTGGGATGTCAACATACCAGGGTACACAATCTACAGGAGGGACAGGGAGGGCAGAAGAGGAGGAGGAGGAGTAACTCTCTATGTAAGGGAAGGGATCAAAGCAACAGAATTAAAGGGTAGACAGGGAGGAAAGGAGGCACTGTGAGTCACCCTGGAGACTGGAAATGGCACCACAATCTGCACAGGAGTTGTATACAGACCCCCGTCTCAGGGGGAGGACATGGACAAGGAAATGATAGACTGCATCCTTAGGATGGCAAAGAAAGGGAAGAAATTGTTGATGGGGACCTGAATATGGCAGATGTTAACTGGAGCATCTTTGCTGCAGCCACATCCAAGAGCAGGGCCATTCTCAATGCCCTACAGAGGGCATGTCTCAGACAGTTAGTGCTGGAACTCACTCGGGAGAGAGCAGTCTTAGACCTGGTACTCTCAAATGGGGATGGAGAGAGGATCTCAGATCTAGAAGTGGGTAGCCATCTGGGAACAAGTGAACATCAAACAGTGTGGTTCATGATAAACTCATATGTAGAGTCAAGTCATACAAAAGTGAAGGTACTGGACTTTAGGAGGGCTGATTTTGCCAAAATGGGAGAGTACCTCAGAAAAGCACTAGCAAACAGGCAAGAAGGAGATGTGAAGCAACAATGGGGAAACATCAAAACTGCTATCACAGAGGCAACAAGCCTTTGTGTGAAGCAAATAAACAAATCAAAATGAAAGAAAAAAATCACTATGATTCTCAAAAGAGGTGGCGGGGAAGGTTAGGGAGAAAAAGACAGCATTCAGGAAGTATAAGGAAACACAGAAGGAGCAGGACAGAGAACTGTACCAGTTGAAGCAGAAGGAAGCAGGAAAGGCAGTCAGAATAGCAAATGCCCAAACTGAGGAAAAGATAGCCAACTCAGTTAAGAAGGGGATAAAACCTTTTATAGGTACATTAGGGAGTGAAGAAAGACAAAAGGAGGGATACTGAGGCTGAATAAAGAAGAGGGTGGGTGGGCAGAGAGGGACAGTGAAAAAGCAGGGATACTAATGAATACTTCTGCTCAGTATTCACAAAAGAAGAGGAGGGGGAGGTACATAATCCAGTCAATAAAAGCACTCTGGATTGGGGGGGGACAATATCAGTCCTTTCACAGAAGAAAGGGTTCTGAAAGAACTCCTAAAACTGAAGATGGACAAAGCAATGGGGCCTGATGAGATTCACCCCAGAATTCTAAAAGAACTAAGGGGAGAACTAGTAACACCACTGGCTACCGTTTTTAACAAATCACAGGAGGATAGTGTGGTACCTGAGGACCGGAGGAGGGTGGATATGATTCCCCTTCACAAAAGTGGGAGCAAGACAGAGGCAGAAAACCACAGACCTGTTAGTTTGACCTCAGTGGTAGGGAAAAGGATGGAATCACTTCTGAAGGAAAGAATTGTTGAGTACCTAGAGGCCAGTGGGGCGCAGGACCCAAGGCAGCATGGATTCACAGGGGGAAGGTCATGTCAGATGAATCTAGTTGATTTCTTTGACTGGGTGACCAAAGTAGTAGACCAGGGAGGGGCTGTAGACATGGCCTACCTAGACTTTAGCAAGGCATTTGACACAGTTCCACACAAAAGATTAATAAACAGATTACCCAGTCTGGGAGTGGGTTCCAGGGTGGTAGCCTGGGTAAAACATTGGCTGGACAAGCCTGGGTAAAACATTGGCTGGACAACAGGATGCAGAGGGTAATAGTAAACAGAGTCCACCATGAAGAAAGGGGGGTTACTGGTGGGGTACCACAGGGTTCAGTACTGGGTCAGGTCCTTTTTAATGTCTTTAGAAGTGAAATTGCAGAGGGACTGGAAGGAAAAGTATGTCTCTTTGCAGACAACATAAAGATCTGCAACAGGGTTGATACACAAGATGGGGTGGAAAGGATGAGAAGGGACTTGGCAAGGTTGGATGAATCGTCAAATGTATGGCAGCTTAGATTCAACACAAGGAAGTGCAAAGTAATGCACCTGGGAAACACAAACTCAGGGGAAGAGTACACAATGGGGGGTGAGATACTGACAACAACCAAAATGGAAAGGGACCTGGGGTAGTTGTATCAGATGACCTAAAGGTGGGCAAGCAATGGGAGAAGGCAGTAAGGAGGACTGGGGGGATAATGGGATGCATATGGAGAGGCATTAGCAGTAGAAAACAGGAAGTTGTTATCCCTCTGAACAGACAGTTGGTCAGACCCCATCTGGAGTACAGCATGCAATTCTGGAGATCCCACCTCTGCAAAGACATAGATAGGGTAGAGGCTGTTCAGAGGAGGGCAGCCAAAATGGTGCAGGGTCTGCACCAGAAGAGACACAAAAAGAGACTAAAGGAGCTTAATATGTATGCCCTCGAGGAAAGGAGGGGGGGCATGATAAAAACTTTGAAGTACCTCAAGGGAATCAACAAAGTCCAAGAGGGTAGCATCTTTCAGAAAAACAGATGTGCCAAAACAAGGGGGCACAATCTGAAAATAGAGGGGGGACGGCTCAGAGGTAATGTGAGGAAGTATTTTTTCATGGAGAGAGTTGTGGATGTATGGAACCACCTTCCTGAGGAGGTTGTACAGTCAAAAACAGTGGGGGAATTCAAGAATGCATGGGACAAACATAAGACAATTCTAATGGAGGGGTAGGAGAAAGTAGACTATTGGTTAACTAGGATCTGCAGCTTATCCATTAGGTAGGGAAATGGCAGACTAGGTGGGCCAAGTGGTCCTTATCTGCCATCAAATTGTATGCTCCTATGTTTCTATGTTTTAAATAAAGAAAGAAAAAGACAGAAAAAAGAATCAAATACAGAAGAAAAGTGTGCATAAAATATGCCAAATCAAGGGGGGGGGTAATATGTATAAAGCAAGTGAGCAGCACTGAAATGCATTTTTTATACTTGTGAAAGGATGAACGCTCAAGTAAAATATAGGTCCTAAATATAGAAAACGGCTGAAAAGGATAAAAAGGAAGGGAAAGGGTCCTAGATGCAGTAGAAATGAACAAAACAACCAAAAACTTAAAGAAACTGACTGGCATAAAACTTAAAACAACAAAACAGTGAATGACATTTGGCAGATTATAAAGGGCAGCATATTACCATTTGCAATAGTTACATTAAAATGATCAAGGAATATAACAATAAATGATGACAAGCAAGATGGCCAAATGAGGATGTGAAGAAAGTTACTCAACAAAAAAAAAACTGAACATGCAATAAAATATCTGAAAACAAAAGCCATGAGATAACCACATGGTCAGAATATTAAGCATTTTAAAAGAAACATAAAAGCAAAAGTAACCATTTCAAAAAGGAAATGGAACTCAAACTTGCAACAGATGCAGACAAAAGCAACAGCAAACAATTGTGCAGTTATATTAAAAGCCTAAAAAGAAGAAAAATACAAGTAATATTGGGTCAGCCTGTTGGAGCAGCGGTTGGATTTCCGCTTGCAATACCAGCGACCCGCATTCGGGAATGGACCCGGGACATCAGAGGGCCGGCCGGGGGGAGAAGGATGGAGCATCCCAAGGACTGCTCTCCATCTCTGAGAGGAGGCAAGGGAGTGCAACCGGTGCTTGACGGACCCCTGGCAGAGGCAGGGGGTACTGCAGCAACTGGCACCAGAACGTTCCAGGGGGTGGGGCGGATGACGCACATCATTGCACATCCCCAGTCCCAAGAAAAAACAAAGAAAATCTTCAGCTGCTGGCTGCCCTAGATGAAGCCTGCCTCAGCTTCAATTAGCCTCCTGACTGTCCCTCTGACCTATCCCATCACTTGCAGCTCTGTTAGGGGACTTGTGCTGCAACCCCGCCCTGGGGTGTAAGCCAGGGGGTATCAGAGGGTAGCGGCCAATTTGGAGGTGGAAGCCCAAGGTCTGTGACTGGGCTGAGGTTCCAGGCAGCTGGTGGCAGGGGGAAAAAGCATACTAAATAACAAAAAAAAAGAATATAAGTCATATTAATAGTAAAAGGGAAACAGTAAAAAATTCAGTGGAGATAGCAAACCAGTGTAATAAACCCAATCACAGCTCAGTCCCCTGCCCCTATACATTACTAGGAATGCCAACAGAATTAATATAAATATAGACAACATACTGCAAAAAATTCAGAATAAGAAAATCACAGTGCAAAGTTTCCACTAAAATGCTGAAATTAAATATTGGGATAATCCATAACCAGGCACCCACTCAAAATATGTTTTTAAAAATTAATAAATACAGGTTCTGGGGACAATTCTACAATCACTACATAAATATATAAGTTAGCCACATGTCTAACAGTGATTTCAATGACTGAGAGCTGCAGGGATTCACAAAGAGACAATCATATACCACAAATGTAATCTGTCTCTATGAAAACATGACCCAATTTTTGAATAACAGTACCTCATATACGTAATTTCTGTTGTACCTTTGCAAAACATCTGCCACTGTACCACATTTGGCAGCCATTGAAAAAATGTCTTCCCTAGCTTTCATCCTTGTATTATAAACAGTAGAACCCAAACCAGCCAAACCATATGAAGATGGAAAGTGATAGAGGGCATTCTCAAAATGGCTGAAAAAGGGAAAAAGGGGAGGTACTGTTGATGGGGAACCCGAATATGCCAGATGTTAACTGGGCGACATGGACTGCAGCCACATCCAAGAGCAGGGTCATTCTCGACGCCCTACAGAGGGCATGCCTTAGACAGCTAGTGGTGGAACCCACTCAGGAGGGAGCAATATTAGACCTGGTACTCTCAAATGGAGAGAGGATCACAAATTTAGAAGTCAGTAGACATCTGGGAACAAGCGACCACTGCACAATGTGCTTCACAATAAACACAACCATGGAGACAAGCCATATAAAGATAAGGATACTGGTCTTTAGAAGGGCTGGCTTTGGCATAATGGGTGAATACCTTAGGAATGCATTAGCAAATGGCCAGAAAGGAGGGGTGGAAGAACAATGGAAAAAAATCAAAACTGCCATCATGGAGGCAACAAGCCTTTGTGTGAAACAAATAAAGAAAACAAAGTGGAATAAAAAACCACTATGGTTCTCAAAAGAGATGTCAGGGAAGGTTAAGGAGAAAAAGGCTGCATTCAAAAAGTATAAGGAATCACAGACGGAGCACAACAGGGAACTGCATCAATTAAAGCAGAAAGAAGTGGGGAAGGCAGTCAGAAAAGCAAAGGCCCAAACCGAGGAAAAGATAGCCAACTCAGTTAAGAAGGGGGATAAAACCTTTTATAGGTACATTAGGGAGCATAGGAAGGTTAAGGGAGGGATAGTGAAGATTAATAAAGGAGAGGGGAGGTGGGCAGATGGAGACAGTGAAAAGGCAGAGATACTGAATGAATACTTTTGCTCAGTATTCACAAAAGAAGAAGAGGAGGAGTTACCTAAACCAAACAGTAGAAGCACTCTGGATAGTGGGGTTGACACCAGTCCATTTACAGAAGAAAGAGTACTGAAAGAACTCCTAAAACTCAAGGTGGACAAAGCAATGGGGCCTGATGGGATTCACCCTAGAATCCTAAAAGAGCTAAGGGAGGATCTAGTGACACCACTAACCACAGTTTTTAACAAATCTTGGGAAGATGGGGTGGTACCTGAGGACTGGAGATGGGCAGATGTGATTCACCTTCACAAAAGTGGGAGCAAGGCAGAAGCAGGAAACTACAGACCTGTTAGTTTGACCTCAGTGGTGGGGAAAATGATGGAATCACTTCTGAAAGAAAGAACTGTTGAGTACCTAGAGGCCAGCGGGCACAGGACCCAAAGCAGCATGGATTCACAGCAGGAAGGTCATGTCAGATGAATCTAATCATTTCTTTGATTGGGTGACCAAAGTAGTAGACCAGGGAGGGGCTGTGGATATGGCCTACCTAGACTTTGCAAGGCATTTGACACAGTCCTGCACAAAGATTAATAATCAAGTTAGCCAGCCTGGGAGTGGGTCCCAGGGTGGTAGCCTGAGTAACAAACTGGCTGCACAACAGGACACAGAAGGCAATAGTGAATGGAACACATTCTGAAGAAAGGGGGGTTACTAGTGGAGTACATCAGGGCTCAGTACTGGGTCCAGTCCTCTTTAACGTCTTTATAGGTGACATTGCAGAGGGTCTGGAAGGAAAGGTATGCCTCTTTGCAGATGACACAAAGATCTGTAATTGAGTTGACAAGGGGGGGTAGAAAGGATGAGAAGGGACTTGGCAAGGTTGGAGGAATGGTCAGACATATGGCAACTTAGATTCAATGCAAAGAAGTGCAAAGTAATGCACCTGGGAAATAAAAATCCAGGAGAAGAGTACACAACAGCAGGGGAGGTACTAACAACAACAGTAATGGAAAGGAATCTGGGCGTAGTCATATCAGATGACCTAAAGGTGGGTAAGCAATGTGAGAAGTCAGTAAGGAGAGCCAGGGGGATACTGGGATGCATAGGGAGGGACATCACAAGTAGAAAAAAGGAAGTGGTTATCCCTCTATACAGACAGTTGGTGAGACGCCATCTGGAGTACTGCGTACAGTTTTGGAGACCTCATCTACGCAAGGACATAGACAGGATGGAAGCAGTCCAGAGGAGGGCAACTAAAATGGTGCAGGGTCTACATCAGAAACCATATGAAGAGTGACTGAGAGAGCTTAATATGTATACCCTTGATGAAAGGAGGAAGGGGGACATGATAGAAACTTTTAAGTACCTCAAGGAATCAACAAAGTCCAGGAGGTAGCATCTTTCAGAAAAAGAGATGTGTAGAACAAGGGGCACAATTTAAAGTTAGAGGAAGCGGCTCAGGGGTAATGTGAGGAAATTCTTTTCACGGAGAGAGTGGTGGACGCATGGAACCGCCTTCCTGGAGAGGTTGTGGGGTCTAAAACAGTGGGGGAATTCAAACATGCATGGGACAGACATAAAGCAATTATAGTGGGGGGTTGCAGGAAGTAGGCTGTTGGTTAACTAGAATCTGCAGCTTATCCAATAGGTAGGGAAATTGGCAGACTGGGTCGGCCAAGTGGTCCTTATCTGCTGTCAAAGTCTATGTTTCTATGTTTCTAAGATTCATCACTGTAAGCCTTGTGTATTATGCAGACTGTGATACTTAACACTTGTAGGGTAAGTTAGTGCATCTGGACTTATATGCTACATTGCATCTCAATTGCTATGGGGTCCTGACCATGTTCACCCTTCCTCAAGCCAAGCTAGCTACAGTATATCTTACAACTCCTGGTAGGTGACATCACTTTAGCTTATGTATTACTGTGGCCTGAGAAGCAGCTTGTGCAGGTGAATCATTATGCTAGGCTAGTCCAGGTTGCATTCAGTTAGCCTAACCAGTGGGAGCTGAAGGGGAGAGGGATACAGATCTAAAATAGAACTGTTTTAACCCATTTGTGATTTAGTTACATGATGGAAATGTGGCCTCCTGAACTGGACACTGTATTTCAAATGAGGCCTCACTAGTGATCTGCACAGTGGTATCACCACGTTCTTCTTTCTGCTGGTGATACCTCTTTCTGTGCACCAAAGCATCCCACTGGCTCTCCCCATAGCCTTGGTATGTTGTTTAGCCACCTTTAGGTCATCCAATATGATTACTTTCATATCCCTTTCCTGTTTAGTGACCATCAGTTTCTCCCCCCCCCATAATTCTCCCCTGGTTTCCTGCAACCCAAATGCATGATTTTGCACTTATTTGCATTAAATCTCATCTGCAACACTTCAGACCATTCCTCCAGTTTACCTAGGTCCCTCCTCATTATTTCCACCTTTCCCAGAGTGTCCAACCTGTTGCAGATCTTAGTGTCATTCGCAAAGAGGCACACTTTCCCCTCCAGCCCCTCCGCAGTTTCACTTATGAAGACATTAAACAGGACTGGTCCCAGGACTGATCCCTGTGGAACCCTGCTGGTCACACTCCTTTCCTTAGATTGAGCACCATTTACCATGACTCTCTGTCTTCTATCATTCAGCTAGTTCCTAACCCAGTTTAGCACCTTGTGACCCACTCCCAGGCTGCTCAGCTTGTTCAAAAGTCAGTGTCAGTGGCTCAGTATGTAGCACACTTGCCTCTGAGGCTGGAGATCAGAGGGCTATGAGTTCAGTTCCCACATCTGGCACTTGGGTTAATATCCCAATACTGACACTGTAGTGCAGCATGGGGGGGGGGGTGCTGCACTTCTGAGGTGCCGTCTTTCAGATGAGATGTTAAACCAAGGTCTCATCTACCTGGATTGGTGGTAGTTCAGGTGGATGTTAAATATCCCATGGCACTTATCGAAAAGAGTAGAGGAATTTTGTTTTTATAACAAGTCAATAAACACCATTCAGAAAAAGAAAATATAGGCAAAAAAAAGGAGAAAAGCAAACAAACTAATACATCAGGTAACTGGAACATCAGAATTAGTAATCCATACAAGATTTCTCCAACAACTGTCCATAAATTGACTAGTTCAAACCCTAGATTCCAAAAAATAAATCTCTCGTAATTCTTTAGTAATTTTGCACAAAAGCTCATCATGAGACATGTCTTTTTGTTGTAATGTCAACAAACATCGAGCATTCCAAATAAACCATTTAATAACAGAAAAATAATATTCAATGTACCATGATACCAGTGATGCCTGTGAGAACCATAAACCCCATAAATCAATTCATCTTACGTAACCCCCTGAAAGACCGACACACCCCAATGAGAAGCCAAAAAGGACCAGAAAGGGACAGTATAAGAGCAGGTAAAAAATAAATGTCTAATAGTCTCATAAACAGCAATGCAATCAGGGTGAGCACAAATCCGCCCTTCCAAAGATTTATGCTTTTGATTAGCCTTAACATTTAATTTTTCATGACAGCAGAGCCATAAAACATCATGAAATTTCAGCGGAATCCTTTTATTTGCAATTAATTGAGTAACAGACCCTTCAAATTCCAATGGGTAAAGAGGGGAAAGTTCTGGGTTCTGAAAAATGAGATGCCAGAACCTTACTATACAATTGTTTTTTTAGTAAGGGAAAGAACATAAGCATGAGATATACTCCAACGAAGTAATTGGACAAAAACTTCCCAAAGATAAGGGAGAGGAGCAGAAGACACAGATTTAAAAGCCTTCTGAGTATTTGCCTACCAACCCGGATACCAAGAAAGTAATTTCTGCTCCAACAAGGGATTCCAGCGATGGTCAAACTTACAACATAAAGGCCGAATATTAATCTGCAAAACATGAAGGAAATAAAAACAAAGCAGGATTCACCATATTAATACCTCCATTTACAACAGGCAAATAGCGAATATTCCTTTTAATAGGGTTCAATCTACTACCCCAAATGACCAAAAAAAATTGACTTAAAATCTCAGTGTCCTGTTCCTTAGGAGGAGGAAACACAGAGCAAACATACAAAAAAAGAGGAAGAAGATACATTTTAACCAAATAAACCCTTTTCAATTTTCCCATAGATACTTTAGTCCATCTGTCCACCATGGCTTTCCCTTGTTGGGACTTAACATCCCAATTTTGCAAATCCTGACGATCACCTTCAAATAAAATACCTAAAATAGTAACAGGCGGAACAACAATTGGAATCCCTGCTATAGCGGCATGTGGACACAGAAATGTACCTAACATCATACCTTTACTCGTCTCCTTATTCACTTGAACCCCAGAAGCTGAGCCATACATAGAACAAAAATCTACAATGCAAGAAACAACAAGGTCATCCTTAAGAATCACCCATAAATCCTCAGCATAAGCAACAGACAAAGTAGGAAGTCTATAATCAGGTAATAATAAAGGTGTAAAAAAATGGACAACATTTAACAACTGCAGCAAAGGATCAATCGTAAATACATAAAGAAGGGGACTAAAGGGACAGCCCTGCCTGACTCCATGTTTAACAGAAATCAAAGGTCCCAAATAACCATTAACCAAAGGCTGTAGCACGGCCGTATGATATGCAGCCTTAATCCATAAAATAAAAGAAGAAGGTACCCCATAATGTTCTAAAACAATCCATAAAAAATCATGGCAGATAAAATCAAAAGCTTTTTTCTGATCCAATGAAAGAACATATCCGGGTACATTAAACAAGCGCCCAGATTCCACCACTTCCTGAAGCAACAGCAAGTGATCTGAAATAGATCTGCCCGGGATGCCACAAGTCTGTGCAATAGAAATAGCATAAGAAGCCGCCTTTAACAGCCGATTATGAAGAACTTTCATTAAAATTTTAAAAACGACATTAAGCAAACATATTATTTAAATCCCGCTTATCTCCCTTTTTAAAAATATAAGTGACAATGCCCATAGTCATATCAAGGAGAAAATGACCCATATGTAAAATAAAATTATAAACTGCAGTCAATTTCTTTGCAATCATAGGACATAATAACTGATTAAGCTCAGCCGGGATACCATCCTTCCCCGGGCCTTTTCCTTTCTTCAATGTGAGAATCACATATGTAACTTCCTCAACAGTCAAATCTTGAGAAATCTCATGCAAAATATCAGGGGGGCAATCAGGAATAGCAATCGTACTCAGAAACCGGAAAAAATAATCATCCTCACTAGGGAATTCTTGAAGCTGACCTCTCAAGTAAGAGGAAACCACATCCATAATAGCCTCCTGTGCAATATGAACAACCGCATAAGAATCCAAAACCTCAGAAAAATGCTTTTTCTGAATCCAATCAGCACAACTCAAAAAGGGACAAATAAAAGCCGACTTTCCTTGCATCCCAAAGGATTGCTGCATCACTAAAGAAGACAGCTGTCTAGCATGAAAATACCTAATTTCTTTCTGTATGGTAGAAATATGAGCAGTAAAGTCATGTTGGGTCATCTGCGCTAAACTCATAACATGCTGTAATTGTCGATGAAGTGTTTTATATCAAACATGGTCCATATCCCTATTTTGCTTACTCAAAGGCAATAACAAAGATCATAAATCTGCCTTCAAACTATCCCACCATAAGGAAGCATTATCAAACAAGTCAAATAATGTTTTTTTACTACCTATACAATGCAAGATTTGTTGTCGAAAACCATCAAAGCTTAGAAGTAACGTATTAACTTCCACAGGCCTGGCCCTAAAGTTCTATCGGGTTTACCAATGACCAGCAACAATTCCTTATGATCCGAATACTCAACAGCCTCCACCGACACCTTCTGAATCGTAAGATGACTGCTAATAAAAAAGAAATGAATACGAGTGGCAAAACGTCCACACTGAAAATTGGGACAACCCTTACCATGCAAACATTTGGAAGCATTGACCAAGGCCACTAACCGAACCATAGAGCCAAGAAAATGCATGTCACTAAAAATTTTAGTAGTCTGAGTAGTGCTACTTCTATCATCGCTCGATAAACCACAATTAAAGTCACCCCTGAGGATAACAGACTAAGCAGAAAAAAGATAAGAACGTATTACAGTAAACACCTCTACCCAGTTGGCCTTAGACTGGAGGGCATAGACATTTATCAGATGAAAATATTTAGAATTGCACTTAATATCTAGCAACAAAACACGCCCAGGCACCAACTCCAAAATTTTCAATACCTGAATAGAAATAGTAAATAAAATAGCAAAGCCCGTACACCGTTCTAGGCCCACAGACCAGTAGGAGGCCCCAGCAAACCATTCATTAGAGGCAAGCTGAGTATCCCTAGTAGCATGCAACCTGGTATCTTGGAGAAAAGTAACAGCCACGGGATTAGACTAAAAAAGAGAGAAAACAATCCTCCTCTTAGATGCAGTCTGAATGCTATTAACATTTACAGTGAGAAAGGACAAACAGGGCATAGAAGAATATAACAGGGAAACTACCCTCATTTTTTCCTAACATGCTTCCTAGGCAAGTCAGATCTACCCCTCGGTGTAGTATGTCATCTTGATTTACCTGGCACCTTTACCTCATCTCCCAGTTCACTCTACTCAGAGTCAGACATAGCACCTAAGGTGCTCTGAGTATCAGAGGAAACACCAGGTTCTGTATCCTGAAGATCAGGTAAATCCTGCAAAGGCCCATATTTATTAGAAAGGGGTGTTGCAGAAATTTTTGTACTTTAGACGCCGGCTGCTGCCAGGTCTGTTGGAGCCGGGTAACCCATTTCCCCACCTCAATAAAAGGGACAGGTGGGGGGGGTGGGAGTGGAAGCGGCATTGCAACACTCCCAGAGACAGGATCTTCAACCACAGGAGCCAAATCAGAAACAACAGGGAGATTTCAAGGAAGATCAACAAGAGGAAGCTCAGAAGGTACATTCTGATCCCCCTCCAAGTCAGGAACAGAACATGGGGGAAGGGAAGTGGTAGATACAAGAGGGGCCACCAAAGGCAGCTCCGTAGAGTGTCTCGCATGTTCCCTTTAGGCTACAGCAACCAGCAAATATTGCTCCTCTGAGTCACTAGACTCAGGCTGTTTATGAGCAGCATGTGTACAATCAGTAAAATAATAATAAATAATGACCACGAGCTCCACAAAGATTACATTGTGCTTCAGTAGTACATTGACCTTTACCATGACCCAGCAAACCACATAAAACACATTTGATTTGGTCACAAGCATTACTAATATGACCTGGAGCCCCATACCTATAACACGTTTTTGGTTGTCCTGGATAAAACAAGACACCCCTGTCACCCCCCAAAAAGAAGAAATTCGGCAAATGCTGCAGCACACCATCCATAACTTTCAAAGAAACAAGGACCTTCCACCCCCCGTCCAGATATTTTCAGCATCGAAAATTGCATCAGGATGTCCCAAAACAGTACATCTTTGATGTAACCAGAACAACAAGTCAGCAATACTAACTCCTTCATTACAAAAGAAAACAGTTATAGTCTTCTGAGTGGGTTTAGGAAGAGGGATAACCGCAAAGGGAGCCCACAGGGGAGAAGATTTCACTCTCTGGTATCGAATCCAAAATTGCTCAAGGCCATGTTGCATCTTGAAGCTAATTCAAAATTACTTTCCCCCGATACAAGGATCAAGGCATACAATTCTGCAGCATGAAATCATAAGGAATCTTTCAACAACACTCAACACACATAAGTCCTGTCCGGAATGGTGTCCAAACCACTTTTATACACCAAACGAATGGCATTATGCCATTTGGCAGGAAAGACACAGTGAAAAAAATGAAGCATAAGATTTAGAGTGTCTTTGTGTCCCACCCGACCCACTATGACCAGCGGCACCACTAGTATGATCATCAGAATCACTGGGCATGTCATGTGAGGAGGAATCATCAGGTCTAGCAGGGACAACAGGCTCAGAAGGGATCTTATGGGAGTCACTCAAAGGTAAAGTAGGAAAAGTCAGGGTAGGATTTGGGGTTTATTTCAATACAAGGGGAAGGTCTAA
The DNA here is from genome assembly GCA_016271365.2 of Neoceratodus forsteri. Classification (NCBI taxonomy): domain Eukaryota; kingdom Metazoa; phylum Chordata; order Ceratodontiformes; family Ceratodontidae; genus Neoceratodus; species Neoceratodus forsteri. Next base: position 183,995,018 of record CM057459.1, on the reverse strand, counting down.
ATCCGACACCGGAGCCACCGGAGAAACAGCAGGAACAGGGTCAGACTGTAAAGCAGGAGTAGCCGAAAGCGGTGAAGTCAAATGAACACCAGGAATTTTAAGAGGGGAAAAACCAGGCGTCCACTGGCGGGTAGTCGGCGATTGCACCCAAGCAGCCACCTTTAACGAGCTCTCAACCGACCAGGGACCAAGCGGAGCCGCCGAAACTTCAACCCAAGAAGTCTTAACAGAGACCTTTTTAAATATGTGATCAGGGGAAGAGGTGGCGCTAAAGGAGAACGCCGTATCATTCCCTTGATCTACAGCCGCAGATGAAACAAACACCAGGGCAAACGTCGCTGTAGCAGTCGTCATTACAGGAACCGCCGTATTACGGGATGGAGCTTGACAACTCCCGCCATCGGGCACTGAAACAGAGACAAGATCCTCAGAATGACCCAAAATAGATGCAGGATTCACAAGTTTCAAAGCAGTACATAAATCCTCTTACTGTTGCTGTTATCTCTCCTCCGTAGCATGCAATTCCAAAAGCAACTGATCAATACAGTCTGAGAAGTCTCACCCGATGCCGAATTCAGAGCCGATAAAGAACCATTTTTCCTCAAGATCTCCACTTCCTCAGCAATCTCGGGCACAACAGTAGAAGTAACAGGAGAAACAACTGCAGAATCCAAAACCAAGTCCCGTGGAGGAGACCCCTGCTCCTCAAACAGCCGCACCTCCGTCTCCATCACTGTTCAGAGGAGAAATGAGCCGAACATGCTCACAATGGTCCCCTACTGTCCAGTAGGGTAATTTCCCAGGTGTCCTGGCCAAATTTCTCCCATTCATTAAAAATACCACCAACAGCTTAATCTGGTTCAATTTCAGTTGCTTACCATCTGTATCCCCCCTACCACCGGTCGCCTCTGAAAAAGGGACTTCTAGGCCCAGTGAGCTTACCAGGTTAACAAAATTCAATAAATAAATAAATAAATATTGTGGAACGGTATTGTCGGCTTTACTATATGCAACTCATGTTTATGTTTAAGACCATGAAAAACTCTTATCTAGTTAATGGATTTGCAGTCATAGTGGCTCTGCCAGAGTTTGTTTCTGTTGTAGTAACAGCTTAATGAGATATGTTACTGTGACTGACATTTCATTGTTATCTTTTTCTTTGGGTTTTTTCACACTAGTGTGAGGCATTCAGAACAGGAAAAGAGTGTGCAGCCACCATTTTCCAGATGGCCATCATTTTTCATTTGATTTTCTCCTCAGAACCTTCCCACAAGCGCAAGAAGTGTCCAAAGATGTCCACACCCACACCAATATCCTGCAGAGCAGCAAGCTTCCTGACCCACCATATGTGTTACTGTGGCAGTGGACCTCAGTGTCAGTCCTGGGCTGACTGGAAGTGCTGCCACAAATCAGTGTCACTCTAGCCCCCATAGCCACTTGAGCCAGTCCCAGAATTCACTTCAAAACATGGTTTGTCAGCACAAAACCACAATGCGCTGTGACTAGGCCATCAGGCAGCCCCTTCAAGAGACATGGGGCCAGATATTCAAAGCTTTTCACCTGGCGCAAATCCATTGGACTGGAATAGTGCTGAATTTTCACTGGGCTGCAATATTCAAAAGCTCAATTAACGCCAGCGCTGTGTGATAGCGCTAATGCTAAAAGTTAGTGTATGCAAGGGAGGGAGTAAGGGGAGTGGCCATGAATGCAAGCACACTGGCATATTCAAAAGAATAGCGCTGCACTACAGGTTGTTGCACCACCTGTAGCGCTGTGCTGAATGCCACCAGCAAAAAGCATGCGGTAATGCAGCACAAGAGGCAGCAGATCTCCCGTGACGCCCCCACCTGCTTGCAGCACACTGTTGCCCCCCCCTCATCCCGATCTCCAACTCCCATTGTAATGCACACCAAACATTTCCCTGGTAGTCTAGTGGCTCCCCACCCCCCCATCATGATCCCTGACTCCTGATGTAAAATAAATCATCCAGTTCCCTGGTAGTCTAATGTCCCCCACACCCCATCACGACTCCCGACTCCCAATGTAAAATAAATCATCCAGTTCCCTGGTAGTCTAATGGCTCCAACACCCCATCATGACTCCCAATGTAAAATAAATCATGCAGTTCACTGGTAGTCTAGTGGCCCCTCAACAGACCCATCATGATCCTCGACTCTCAATATAAAATAAATCATCCAGTTCCCTGGTAGTCTAGTGGCCCCCCACCCCATCATGATCCCCAACTCCTGATGTAAAATAAATCATACAGTTCTCTAGTAGTATAGTGGTGCCCCACCTGCAGCAGTGCCGACCCCAGCTCCCCCAACCATCCCAGAATGGAGCCAGCGACTGGATCAACCCACTGCTCACCTCCGCAGCCAGCTGCCAACTGAGTGATGAAGGAGTGTGTACCTGACTGAGTTATGAATGGGAGTGTATGTACATGCTCATTCATAACTCAGTCAGGTACGCACTTATTCATCACTCAGTTGGTGGCTGGCCATAGAGATGAGTGGTGGGCTGAGCCAGTCACCGACTCCATTCCAGGATGTTTGTGGGGGAGCAGGGGATCAGCACTATGGGGGGGGGCCACTAGACTACCAGGGAACTGGATGATTTATTTTATATTGAGAGTCAAGGATCATGATGGGGCTGTTGAGGGGCCACTAGACTACCAGTGAACTGCATGATTTATTTTACATCGGGAGTTGGGGCTCGTGATGGGGGGCCACTAGGCTACCAGGGATAGGAACGCCATACACAGCCTTGTGTCAGAGAATGTGTGTGTGGGTGTGTGTGTGTGTGTGTGTGTGTGTGTGTGTGAGTGTAGGGGGCACTAGACTATACAGGAAAGACTGCTATGCACTCCAGTTGTATATACATGTTTAGCACTGTACACACCGTGGGTGTGCCTACATAGGGGGCCATCCCTCAATGCACTCCTCTCATTTGCACTGTCCCTCAGCATCCCACATGGACATGGTGCTGCACACACAGTGTGTGTACTGTACAACCTGTCATGCATACAAGGATGTATCCAATCCTGTGTTGCACCCTGTTACCCTCTGCACATGCACAGGTAATGGCAACCTTTGTGTTCTGAGTGTGTTCCTCCATGTTTGTGGATGTTCCCCTTATTATGGGGATCACTGTTCCCTAGTGTCCCATAGTCTGAGCATTTGTGTCCCTCATGTCAGTGCTGCATGGGTCAGGGATCTGCAGTGAGTAAGCCTACCAACATCCATTGCCTGCAGCTTCCAACCTGTCATTCCCATATGACATACAGGTGGAGCTGTGTGCAGACCCATCCTGCACTTATACTCCCAGGCTGACCTACAGGTGGAGCTGTGAACATCATGGAACATCACCGGGCAAACTATGTGGAAATGTATGCTAAGCAGCCCATAATGAAATGCAAATGTGGCTTTTTGCACACAGATTGCCTAAGTAGGCTCATTTACTTATCAGCTTTGAATATTGCAGACTTTAACCCCAGGCTAATGTGTTAGCCTGGGGCAAAATGCTAGCGGGCTAATGTATTTGCTCTGGCTTAACCTGTCACTTGCGCAGCACAGTTCTGCTGAGTGTGGCCTGCGTTGACTGTTGCTGTTGTTTTGCAACACTATTACTATCCCTCACATTGTCCTGATACTGCAGCTCTGCCTTCCTCCACCTCTGTGTCCACCGAGCTCCTGTTGCATTTTGGCCTTCTCTGTTGCTATATTCAGAGCTGTGTTATTTCCTGGACTATTTTAGCACTGCACTGCAAGTCCTCTTTGCACTGCTTCCTTTGCATGTTATATTCAATGGGTTAGCCCTAGGGCTATTCCTCTGAATATAGCAGGCTATTGGTTCTGGACTAATTTAGCACACCGGGCAGTGCTAATTTTGCCCCAGGGCAAAGTTTTGAATATCTGGCCCAAATGCTTAATGGAATGATGAAAACACTGTAATTTATTTATTGTTTGTTTGTTAGGAAGTACCTTTGAGCACAATAAGTACCCTTTTCTAAAGGTACCATGTAAATAATTTGATTACATGAAGACTATACATCATAGAATACAGAAAAACATACAAGATACAGATTATTTATCTACAATTACAGCAAATATTTTCAAAAAGTAAGGCATGAAATGCTCTTTTAAAGAGCCCCTTTCATGATGGTCCAAAAAGTTACATCTTGTAGTCATTATATGCAGTACTAGACCTGAAAGAGTGTGTACATTCATTCTTTTTTTTTTTGGCCAAGGTTAATTCTGCCTTCCATAATTTGGATTTGTTTTTGAGCCCTGCTTTAGTGCTGCTTCACTTGCCTTTGCTGTTCAGCTGCTGGACTGCTGGTTCCCAATGACATCACTATAGGACAGAGGAGTGATTCGCACTGTACAATGCAGTGCAGTCACAGCAGTTTTCCAAGGGAAAACTACCAGTACTCAATGTACATACTGTGTTTCCCCTTCTTCAAGATACCCTGTTAGTAATGCATTATTTACTTATTTCAAAGTTTTACCAGGAAGGCACACTGAGCAGAGTACTGTTCGATTCCAGGTGTGTCCTGGGGAAGGGGGAACATAACGACAGTTGAATACATACATAAGTATAAATATAGCAACACAGTATATGGAGAAATGTACAAAATATAGCTAAGCTAAAGTGCGTTAAATACATTAGTTGAATCATAGCAGCACTAGAGAAGGTAGTTACTGAAGACAAACCAGGAACAGGATCTGTGTCAGATTTAACTGTAGGCTGGTGTGATGTCTGGAGTGAATATAGCAAATTCGGGCACTTCTAGCCACATGCACATGGAGTGAAGAAGTATTCATTTATGAAGTGATTGAGGTTATGGGAGGGGGTCATTTGCTGGGTGCTTGCAGGGAGGGCATTCCATACTTTGGGCATGCGGTGTCTGAAAGCTACTTGTCCATGCATGGAACCTACAGGAGGTGGGTGTCGGCATTTCTCAGGGAGTATTTAGGAGGAGTACTGGTCGCAAGCACAGCCTTGAAGTACAGAGGTAAGGACTGGGACCAGTACTTTGCTGTGAGATTGGCACGGTGGGCCTGGTGGCAGTCGTGGAGTGAGGGCAGATTTAGGGACCGATAAAGGTCGCAGTGGTGTGAGGAGGGTGGGCTGTTGTTGGCGAATCTGAAGAAAGAGTGGAAAAGGGGACCCAGTCTGGCTAGGTTGGACTTGGGAGCAGAACAGTAAACTACATCCCCATAGTTGAAGATGGGGAGAGTCATTTTCTGTATGAGCGCCCTACAAGCTGGCAGGGGGAAGCAACCAAGACTGTGGTAGACAGCATCCAGTTTGGGGTGAAGTTTTTTGGTGGATGGCATCGATGTGTACAGAAAAGTCGAGATGCTGGTCCAGCCAGACCCCGAGATATCTAAAGGAGGGGCAAGCCTCCAGAATAGTCCCATCCAGGTTGTGGAAGGAGGGGATGGATTTAAGCCTAGAAAGCCTCTGCCGCATGCCGAAGGTCATAGAAACATGGCATTATGCCAAAATCTAAATGCCTTGTCCATATGTTTTTTTGTAAAATTGACTTACTTCTGCATCTATAAAAAAGCATGGGGATTGAGAGAAGATAGAGTTGCTGTCAGCACCCTTCCCAGTCCTTTTGACTTTCATGCATAAATTACTCCATTTTGTGAAAGACAGGACATGAAATTTACAAGAACAGGAGGCTGAGTTTCAACTGTTAGGAAAAGACGTCTTATAAAAGAAAGCAATGTTTTGCTGAGAGATAGAGAAAGATTGAGACTTAAAGAGCACCTTTCCCAGTCCTTTTGACTTTCATGCATAAATTACCCCTTCTTGCATTGATTTTGGATTTGCAGTTAGTTTTTGCATTCTGAGCTGCTAAAAATTCCAGGGTGTACCAGAGCTTCTGTAGCAAGCCTGGTGCTTCTGTGGATTCAGGGCTGTACTGCTCACATTACTATATGGCCAAGGAGTGGCTCACACATGTCAATTTTATAAAAAAACATACTGACAAGGTATTTGGATTTTGTCATAATGCATTGCTAACAGGGTGTCTTGAGGAAGGGGAACACAGTATTTTTTTATTTTTTATTTATTTAATTTTTGTTGGCCGGGTAAGTGCACTAGACAAATCCTGCCTATTTTCAGGCATGACCCGGGGAGGGGGATACAGATGAATGCCAACTGATCTTGAACCAGATTAAGCTGTTGGTGGTATTTTTAGTGAATGAGGGAAATTTGGCCAGGACACCGGGGAAATTCCCCTACTCATTTCGATAAGTGCCATGGGATCTTTAACATCCACCTGAACTACCACCAATCCAGGCAGATGGGACCTTGGCTTAACGTCTCATCCAAAAGACAGCACCTCAGAAGTGCAGCACCCCTCTCATGCTGCACTACAGTGTCAGTACTGGGATATTAACTCAAGTGCCAGATGTGGGAACTGAACCCACAGCCCTCTGATCTCCCGGCCTCAGAGGCAAGTGTGCTATCTACTGAGCCACTGACACTGCTAAATATTATGTACATTGAGTGCTGGTAGTTTTCCCTTGCAAAACTGCTGTGACTGCACTGTACTGCACAGTGGGAGTCATTCCTCTACCCTAACTTTTACTTGTCCCAACTTTGTTCGTGTGCCATTGTAAATATCAAAAGAGAAAATTGTTTTCTTCAGATGTGAATTGCAGAAAAGAATGGTCTTAGTTTTCTTATAATTACCTATCTATCAATGAAGAACTATTATTCCACTGCTTCAACATTTTGCTGGAGGGCTAGTGACAGGATGTCTTTACTGGAGTGCCTTGCAAAATCTACTGTGCCATCTGCATACAAAAAAAGTTGGCAGATAGGCCTCAGGCAACTGATTTATGAGCAGGCTGATTAATAATTTGCCCAAGACAGAGCTTTGAGGTACTCCAACAGAAACAGTCCTGTCCTCAGAGGTCAAACCCTCTATTTTAACCTTCTGAGTTTGTTTAGCTAAGTTAAGTAACTCTCACACCAAAATACAGTATCCATTGGCAGACCCATTTGTAGTAGCAGTTTTTCGTTTTTTATGGCTGCAGTAGGCAAAGCCTGCAGACGTTTTGTATGTACAAAAGGGCTGATGTCATGTTTTCTGTTCATGGAACTGGCTGAAGATGTAAATAGTCTCCTTCGCCTTACCCTCCTCTAAGAAATGCTTTCCGCCCTCAAATAAATACGCTTTCATGTTAGTCAGTGGTTACAGGACACTATTTTCTTTCTTAAATGGGAGGTACAAGAACTGGAACCTGAGTAATGAGAGGCAGCATTAGTTGTTTTTTTGGGGGGTAAGATCCACCCCACCTCCACCTGAGAAGCTCCTAAAGATCCACCCCCACCTTTTTGGAGGGGTTCATGTGGGAGGGGCATGAGGTGGATCTATCATGTTGGAACAACTATCAGAGCTGCCTGAGGCATCAGAGCTTAAGGTTCAGAAGGAAAGAAAAAGCAATTATGGAGTGCCTGAAACTGAATCTTTATACAGCAATTGTGAAACTGCATTCTGAAATTACAGCACTGGAGGAAAACAAGCACTTGCAACACAAGAATGACAATTAAGGTATAAGCCCACAAATGAATAAAATATGTCATCCAAAGAAGACTATCCCATATTGGATACTAGAATGTCTGCTTCTTAACAGCTTTTTAACCTCCCCCCCCCCCACACACACAGCTGAAGCATCCACCCAAATAGCTAGGAGAATCTCTACATTTTTATTTCTCTGGAACCTGAAGTTTAGCAGTAATGTGTAAAGAGAATAAAGTCTTGTGTTTTGTACATTAGAATAGGTTTAGTGCTTTGAAGTTAAAATATATAAATATATATACATAGTGTTATGGGCACCTGAAAAGGAAGGAGATAGTACTGAAATAAATGTTATTCTGATGATTTATTTATGTGTAAGATTTTAAGTGTAGTTCTGCCTAGGTCATAGACACATAAGCTATAAAAAGTACATTTAAGGATGGATGTATTAGACAAAGCTTGTAGTAGCAAAATAAAGCAAGAAAAATAATACATTGTGTTTTTTTTTCTTTCAATTGTTTAACCAGGAGTGACACACTAAGCTGAAAGCTTGTTTACAGGGGCAACCTGGGAGCACATGGAAGTTAAGTGACTTGCTCAGGGTCACCCAGTATGCAAGTGGGGGCTGTGGGATTCAAACTCAGATCTTCAGATTTGCTGCTCAGAGTCTTAAACCATTGTGCTATACTGTCTCCATGGTTATGGCAGTCATCTGTTTTATGGTTCATGATGTTGGTGTAGTAAGCAGCAGTACATTGCAGAGCCGGTGTAAAGTGTCAATAACTAGGTCATGCAATAGATATGCTGAGCAGTTACTGAAGCAAGAAATGTATTTAGGATAGTAAAATATTCCTGTTAGAAAACTGATAAATGTGTGACATTTGCATCTCAGTTTCAAGGAGGTCCTTGTGGGGTGTCATTGTACAATATAAAGTAGTTATAGCTTTCAAGTTGTCTGGGTAATTGCTTTGTACTACCACTGTTACTAAATTTAAATTATTCTATGAAGAAAATTAAGTTTATGTAACTGTCTGTAGATGTATTAAAAACATTTACTTGTCCTTATAATGTAATGCATTAAATTCTGTTGCTAGATTAAGAAGTCACATAACAATGCCCAGGGCATTAGGGTTTCTGACCATAACACCCTGCCCTGTAGGGACTGACAGGCATCAGGGGTGTGACTTGGGATTGTCAACAGCAAAGCTCATGCCATTCCACTCCCATCCCCACCCTGCAGCCAGTGAAAGATATCAAGGTGTGCCTTTGACTCTTAAGCCCCAAAGTTCACTCCATTTTCTTATATAGTACTGTGCCCATGTCAGCATATTTTCTTATAGAATGGGGTGGGTGTAAGGCTTGAACACCCCAAGGCACACCTCGACACTTGTCTGTGTCTGCAGGGTAGGGTGAGGTGAAATGGCATGAGTGTTATGGGCAATGACCCAAAGGCACACCCCAATGACTGTCCATGTATTAAAAACATTTACTTGTCTTTATAATGTAATGCATTAAATGCTGCTGCTAGGTTAAGAAGTCACATAATGCCCAGGGCATTAGGGTTTCTGACTATAACACCCTGCCCTGTAGGGACTGACAGGCATCAGGGGTGTGACTTGGGATTGTCAACAGTAAAGCTCATGCCATTCCACCCCCATCCCCACCCTGCAGCCAGTGACGGGTATCGAGGTGTGCCTTTGACTCTTCAGCCCCAAAGTTCACTCCATTTTCTTGTACAGTACTGTACCCATTTCAGCATATTTCCTTATGGAATGGGGTGAGTGTAAAGCTTGAACACCCCAAGGCACACCTGGACACTTGTCTGTGTCTGCAGGGTAGGGTGAGGTGAAATGGCGTGAGCATTATGGGCAACAAACCAAAGGCACACCCCAATGCCTGTCCATTTCTGAATGGTGAGGGTGGGGTTGGCATCACTTTAATACTTCACTGCCATTCCTATTCTGCCTGTCTGTCTGTCTGTCTGTCTGTCTCTCTCTCTCTTGCTATCTATCTATATGTCTATGTAATTATCTATCAATTGAATATATCGCTATTTTTACCTATTTCTAAAACAAACCTGCATATCACATTTGCCTGCACTCTGAGCACATACTTATGAAACTGTGTATATTTGTACTCCACTCCTGCACAAACCTCATACTTTCCTAATATTCCCATTGTCACAAGCATAACTACCTTACCCGTATCAAAAGTGCTCCCCTCTGAAAGTTACTATCACATTTTCTCTGCTAACAGTCCATCATTACACCTAACTTCCTGACATCAACACATTGCTTAAATACAACTTACATCACCTCATGGACAAAAACCCTGTTTCTCTCAAAAACAAACAAACAAAAAAAAAAGCTGTGTAAATAACCCCAAGGCTGAACATATGCCAGCCATTACTTTTTCATGCACTGCCACCTTCTGTACCATCATGGGGATTTGCATATATTTCCCATGATGCTTTGCATTATTGGGGTATGTGCAGTTGTGTTTTCTTTAAAATGTGGCTGTCCGGCCAATATCATCCAGGATAACACATACCTCAGTAGCATATGCTCTGGGGTTCTTTTGTAAACCTATATTGCTTCATATTTCTTCCATTAAAATGTACACCTCCACATAGTTTTCTAATAATGTGTATGCCTTCCTTAGAACAGAAACTAAAACCAATCTTACTACTTACAAATCATTGTTTTGTTTTTCCATACCTCTTTAACAATTCCACACAACTTCACTAACTTCATTATGCAGCTGTGGTGGATCTGACCAGATTTTGTTTTGTTAAGCAGACGTTTATGGTTGATGAGATCAAATGCCTTTGTCAGGTCAACGTAAATCACCCAAACCATATCTCTCCACTATCTAATGACTCACGAAGAAAGTTAGTGTACTCAACCAACGCAGTATTAGCATTATGTAATTTTCTGAACCAATGCAGTTGGACACATTGGACATTATGTTTTCTAAGTAGGAGATACGCTGGTCACTGGCTACCTTTTCAAGGACCTCGAAGAGTGGAGTGAGAATGGAGATCAGCCAATAAGTTGCCGCAGTGTCAGTGGCTCAGCAGGCAGCACACTTGTCTCTGAGGCCAGAAGATCAGAAGGCGGTGGGTTCTAGCCCCTCACTGAGAACATGGGATAAATCCCAATACTGACACTGTAGTGCATCAAGAGGGGGGTGCTGCACTCCTGAGGTGCCATCTTTCAGATGAGACATTAAACCAAGGTCCCATCTGCCTGTTCTGGTGGTTGTTCAGGTGAATGTTAAAGGTCCCATGGCACTTCTCAATACAGTAGGGGAAGTTTCCTGGTGTTCTGGCCAAATTCCCCCCATTCACTAAAAATACCACCAACAGCTTAATCTGATTCTGTAAGTCAGTTTACAACTGTACACATATTCTCCTTCCCTTGTCCCCAGGTCACACCTGGAAATGAGCCATGGCTCACTGTGCCTCTCCCTGTCACAAAACTTTAAAAAAAAAACATCTGTTCAGTCACCACTCTTAAAGTCAGGTGTTACCAGGTGTTATCAGTGCTGACTTCCATTTCTCAGGAAACTGAGAGTACCACAGAGAGAAGTTAAAAAATGTTGTGATAGTGTATGCTAGCTCATTTAAAATTCCAATGTTAACAACTTTGTGTTTCAATAGTATCACCCACCTTGTTTAAACTCTGCCAGAGCCAAATACTCACTGTCTGATCATGAATAAGTCACTCAGCATCCCAGTGTTCCAGATCAACCAGCAGCAAAACGTCCACAAGAAGCATCACATTTCAGGTGTGCTGTCCTGAGTAAACAACTTATAAAATAAAACTAAGGGAAAACTGTCAAAACATGACAACATATTATTGTGGCCCTTGGAGGAGCAAGCTCATAGCATTTGGCCCTAGCCAAAGGATATGTGTGTTTGTGTGTTGGGGGGGGCACTGTTCTAAGGGGACATGGCAGTCCTTTCTGCAGACTATTATATCCCACACTCACACACTCCCCTGGTCACCCGATCTAAGCCTGAAGTCTGGCTTGGCTCCCTCTCTACATGGAGCTCTGCACCTCTCCCCTGTATATATGCCTGAGCTGGCACAAGAGAGTAGCCACGGTGTGCATGTGTCACCCATGAGCCTAGCTTGTGATACAGCATGGGTGTAGAGCAACATGGGCTGACTATGTGGGATATCTCTTTTGCCACCATGATCTGCAAGTGACTCTCATATTTAGTGCTAGAATTAGGTGGTAATTAGAAACAGAAGGGAGGTTAAGAGCTCTGGGAGCTCCAAAAGGATTAAGTAGGTCTAGGTAGAAACAACCTGGCATATTGGATAGACTTTTATTCTTTATATGTCCTGTACCAACTATAGTATGTATATGTGTGTATATATATATATATATATATATATATATATATATATGTATTAAATAAAAAGATTGTATAAAAATAAGTATTCACATTAATAAAAGAAAGTATTAACTTAAATGAAAGGTCATCAGATAAAATGTTTCCAAGCTTTAGAATCAGCAATAATGTACTTTTTGGATTTATTTTACAGGGAGTTTTCCAGTAAGTCAGTATCCGTCCTTAATGACTGTTGAATATGGTAGCACAGCCTTCCTTGCTTGCACATTTGATCTGCTAGTGCAGCCTGATCAAGAACTTGACATCTATTGGATCACTGGCTCAGAGCAGACTGGAAAAACTGGAAGAAAAATATCCATTTCCACAAAGAAATTCCCCACCTTGAATACAACCAGTGTCCTTAACATTACCGAGGATAAATATACATTTATAGGCAATTTTAAAAGGGGCTTCATCATTTTGGAAATTAAAAACTTTCAGACCCAAGATGCTGGCTTATACACCTGTAAAGTAGCCCGTACCATACCTCCACCACACTGGGAAGGAACAGGAAAAGGAACCTACATTAATGGTAAGCTGAAAAGTGCCGCTGTTTTAATCTGTTCATCGCTAGATATGTATGGACCTTAGTTGCACATAGCAGGTAAAATATTATAATGTACTGCCAAAGTAAAAAATATTTCTATAACAAGTACAAATGTTATTTTTCATTTTATATATTGATTGATTGATTTGTTGCAATTTTACCAGGAGGGTGAACTCGGTCAAAATGACCCATTTTCAGCCACACCTGGGGATAAGGGTTACAACAGAAATACAATATTTTTTTTTCTTAGTTTTATTTTATTTTATTAAAAGTATTGGAATTGCAATCCCGTGAGTCATAGACTCCTTTACAAAAGCTCCATGTCATGTTGAGACAAGGTAAAAAAGACAGTGTGATACAGAGAATACAGTGATGTGCAGTCACTATACAGTGCAATAAATACACTCAGTGCAAATAGTTAGGTTAACTAGTGCAGTACAACAAATACAAACAGTGCATTATATATACAGTGCAAAATACTGTATATCCATTGAACATGGGGCATAAGACAGCAGCAGGCATATGTATAGAAGGGGGTGTGAGTCGGGACATAGGTCCGTTGTCAAAGGCTGAGGGGGGGTTGGGGGAGCTGGGCATGCTGAGTGCGATATGTGCAGTTGCAGGTGTGCAGAGAGTGGAGATAGCGTTGGAGTGAGGTCTTGAAAGGACTGAGTCTATTTTCAGTGGAGAAGGATGCGGGGATAGAGTTTATCCAAGCAGGGGCTTTATAGGAGAAGGACCTTTGGGCCAGTGAAGTCCTACCTCTGGGCACATGTAGGATGGTATGGGCAGTGCTGTGAGTTGGGGGGAGAGGTGCAGGTTGGAGTAAGGTGGACAGTCTAGGTGAGGCCAGTCCAACCATAATTTATTTGGCAAAGAGGCAGGACTGGTACTGGAGTCACTTCTCAAAGTTGAGAAGGTTGGCTAGGTCATATAGCGTGCAGGTGTGGGTGAGTCTGTTACAGACTGTAAGTAGGAGGCATGCTTTGTTTAGCAAGACTTTGATTCTTAGGAGGGTAGAGTTTGCTGCCGCCCCATAGGCTATGAGTCCATAGTCCATGAGAGAGAGAACAGAGGAGGTGATAGACAGCCTTAGAGCATCAGGGGAAGGCAGTCCCTGTGGTGGTAAAGTAGGCCAATACAGGTATTTATATTGGTGCAAAGGAAATGGACATGCTCATGGAAGGATAGTGCCATGTCAAAGGTAATGCTGAGATATTTAAAGCTAAGATCCTGTTCTATTGGGAGCAGTTTGCTAGGCGTACTGTTCAGAGGGGAGCCAGGGTGCATACTCTGATTGTGGGAGAAAAGCATGGATTTTATTCTTTTGTGGCTGAGTATGAGTCTGTGGTCAGTGAACCACGGCTCGGCCTGGCTGAAAGATTTCTGGAGGGTGGCTTGAAGGGAGTGAGGGTCAGGTTGGGAGTGAAAGAGTACTGTGTCATTAGCATAAAGGAGGATGCACTCAGAGTAGGCAGTGGGGATTGAGCTGAGGTACAGGCTAAAAAGCAGGGGACCCAGAATGGACCCTTAGGGAACCCCCAAAAGAACAGGTAAGCAGGCAGAGATGGTGTCATTTATCCTGACACATTGGGAGCATGAAGAGAGATAGTTGGAGAACCTGGAGGTGGCCACCTGGTAGAACACCAGCTGAGTAAGGGTGGCTAGGAGGAGAGGGTGGCTTACTGTGTGAAATGCCTTGGACAGATTTAAGAAGAGAGCCCTGAGCAAGTGTCCTTTGTCGAGGGTAGAGTGGAGGAAGCTAGAGAATTCCAATAAGGCAGTCGTAGTGCTATGACCTGAGAGGAAGTCATGTTGCTCTTCACAAAGGAGGCTGTGCATAGAGAGATATTCAGATAGCTGGTCCACAATGATTATTTCTAAGGCCTTGGGGGGGGTGGTGATCGGGCAACAGTTTCCTGGGGAGGTGCGGTCACCACTCATGCACCGGGGTAATGAATGCCACTTTCCAAGTGGAGGGAACTGGCCAAGACAAAGGGAGCAGTTTAGAAGGCAGGTGAGAGGGGTAAGCATTACATCAAAGACCTGAAGAAGCAGTCTGAGGTCCAGTGAGTCATTACTGTTACTGTGGCTATTTAGGACATTTAAGAGGTAGGGTATTGCCTCCTGCTCTGAGAGGGCATGGAAATAGAAGGGGTGGGTGAGGGGGCTGTTGGGGGTGGGGATGGGGTCAAAGAAATTTTGGGGGAGGACTGAGCTAAAGTCAGAGAAGGTGTAATTTAAAGTATCTGCAATGCAGTTAAGGTCCCAGGAAAGGGTGCCATTGACACTGATCTGGGAGGGTGGCAGGGATATGAACTTTCCGTTAAGCTCTTTGATGTTATCCCAGAATTTCCAGGTAGAGGCCCAGGAGCAGGCCAGTACTGATTTGTAGTGGTCAGCCTTTGCTTTTCAGATGACCCAGGTGCATTTGTTACAGGCCTCAGAGTTGTCTATCAGAAGCCTTTCCAGAGTTGAGGACTTTATGCCAAAGACTGTTCCAATGGCACATATGGTTGAGTAAAGTTTGGGTGACCCATGGGGTGTTAGACTTTTTTACCAGGTGTTTTGTGAAGGGGAGTGAAAAGGTCACAGGCTAAACTGAAGGAACAGCTAAGATACGATAGGGCTGCATCAATGTCAAGCACCTGGTTGATTGGAGACCAGTCCCAGTGGGATAGGTAGGTTTTTAGCTGTTAAAAATGCCCTGGATTGAGGTGGCACTGGAGGGTGGTTTTGAGAGGTGGTTTTTGTGACTTGCCATACCAGAAAAATAGTATAGGGGAGTGGTCACTGAGGGCATTTGGTAGGACTGTGGTACCAGTAATTGTGTGTGGTCAGTTGAAGAGGTTGATATCAAGAAGCAAGAAGGAGCCATTAGTAGGATTAGCATGGGTAGGCTGAGTTACCAGTTGCGTGAGGCCTAGGGCTATAATGGAATCTTTAGATTGGTCTGCCGAGCTGAAGAGACAGTTTATGTTTAAGTCCCCCAGGATGATTTGCTCGGCTTTGGGTGGGAGCTGGGAGAGATAGTCAATCAGGGAGTTGAGAGCAAGTTTCTAGTAGCGGGGGGGGGATAGGTGGTAGTGATAAATATTGGAGCCCTGGAGGGTTCAAGTAGGACTTTGATTGTGAGTACTTGGGCACCATGATCAAGCTGCACAGTAGGGAGGGCATGAGCACAGAGGGAGTCGCATATGTAGAAAGCGCATCCACCACCCCGTCTCCCTATGCTGTCTTCCTGGAGCAGGGTGTAACCACGGAGGGGGATGAAGGAGTCAGGTTTGGTTTTAGAGAGCCAGGTCTCCACAATAGCCAGGACATCAGGTTGATGCTGTACAGTTCTGCCCTGGAGCCCTGCTTTAGAAGGCTGCAGTTGTAGCTAGTAAGAAGTAATAATTCATTACTTTTTAACTTCTTCAGTTTTCCAAATGTAACTAAAATAACACACACTGCTCTTATTAAGGAATTCTAAAAACTAACTTTTGTTGAGACAAGATTTCCTAAAGAAGTAATTCATTCTCATGTCTTGTAAATGTTATTTGTTTTCTTGTCTAGCGTCAGCTCTTTTCCTGTAGTTGTTGGGGATATACATGTTTATTTTAATTTATAAAATGGAGAAAGGATTTCAAGCAATTTGATTGGCCAATAGGTGTGCATTAGTAGTGCCAATGCATGGCTAAAAGCTTGTCCTGCCAACCTGGATGCAGTATATGACCAAAATCCTTGTTCCAACATTAGAACTTATATATTTCAAATAGCAGCCATTTTCCCCCCACAGTACAGGCAGACTGAGAAAAAAATCTGTTTGGCTCCATGTGTTAATTTCTTCTGTTCTTTTTTTAATAAGAAGGGCTGTTATTTATTGTGTAAAACATTATGTTTGAATCCTACACCTGACCTCATTCACTCAATCTAGAGTCCCATTTCTGATCCCCCCCACCACCACCACAACTCACACACTGCTCATACAGGACACAGGAGTCTGGCTCAAAAGGCAGTTGAGCTCAAAAGGCTGAAGATTAAACAAAAACTGCATATTCGAAACTACTGTGAATTTTTTTTATATCTCTTACCAGCACTCTGAATGCTGCATTTGTGTCTTTCCTCTGACCTGCCCGTTCATCCAGTCTGCTCACCCCCCCAGTCTTTACGCACCATGATACTCACATGGGAAGCAAGAGTTCTTAAAAGGCAGTTGGGCTCAGAAGACTGCAGATTAAATAGATGCTGCAGATCGGGAGCTGGTGTAAGTATTTTTTGTTTTTCAAATCACTTACCAGCAACCTGAATGCTGCGAACACGTCTTTCCTCCTACCTGCCTGCTTGGCTGACCACCTGCCTGACCACTCACCTGCACCAGAGTCAGTAGATCTTGAAGTGAACGCTAAACTGTTTAGAGGGTGTCTGGTGAATTAGTCTGTTTTTGTTGTTTTTTTTTTTTTTTTTTTTTTGTTTGTTTGTTTTGTTAAAGACCCTATTTAACTCTATTTAGAGTGTGGAAGAGATGGGCATGGAAGCTGGGGAGCCAGAACTACAGTGGGGTGGCCACAGTAGGACAAACTCTCCCTGCCAAAAAAAAAAATCAGATCTAGCTAATGTAGTAGGAGGAATTATTTTATGTTAAACCCCATTGAAGATTAAATTAACTATTTAAACATACATATTTTATTTTTTATGTCCATGCAAAACATGCAGATTCATTTTATAAATGCAAGAAAACACTCTGGGGGTATACATTAGACATTTCTAATGAACAGCTATGGGCTGAAAGCACTCAACCTGCATCCTTCTGCCTCAATACATCCCTGGTCATGCATTAGAAATGTCTAATTCACACCCCCTTGTGTCTTATCTCAGGGAGAAGGCTGCAGGGAGGAACATACCCTCTCAGCTGTTTTGAACTGTAGACATGCTTTTGCATCCTGCCTGTCTACAGCCGAAAAAAGCTTTTTCATCCACTTTATGTGAAAAGTTTGCTTTGTTCTTCTCTGACAGAGTGTCAGCCATCCGGTCGGTAATTCTGCCAGTTAGGCTTTTGCCTAGCACTGGTTGACTGGGGGGAATAGAAGCACTCTGCCTGTCTGGGAAGAGTTTAGGCCAGTTGAGGTGTCTGATGTGACTACGGTGATCTTAGAGCTGTAGCACACTTTTTGTGAACTGGACCCATCCCTGACACAGTTCTTAATGGGATGTGTTGAGGCTGTTGGCCCGGTGTTCACCAGGATTGTCAGATGCTCAGTGGTGGAGGGGGTTCTCCTGGTTGTTTTGAAAGAGGCGCTAGTGAGGCCCCTCCTTAGGAAATCTTTCCTCGACCCTAATGTCCTGGCGAATTACCGTCCTAGCTCCAACTTGCCTTTTTTGAGCAAGGTTGTTGAGATGTTAGTGGCACAACAGCTCGAGGAACACCTGGTGTCCTCGGACATTTATGAACCATTTCAGTCAGGGTTTTGGGCTAGACACAGCACTTAAAAAGCTCTAGTGAGGTTGCATAATGATCTTCCAGAAAAAGAGATGTGTAAGAACAAGGGGGCACAATTTAAAGATAGAGGGGGGGACAGCTCAGGGGTAATGTGAGGAAATTTTTTTTCACAGAGAGAGTGGTGGATGCATGGAACTGCCTTCCTGGGGAGGTTGTTTGATCTAAAACAGTGGGGGAATTCAAACATGCGTGTGGAAGACATAAGGCAATTGTAGTGGGGGGTGGCAGAAAGTAGGCTGTTGGTTAACTAGAATCTGCAGCTTATCCAGTAGGTAGGGAAATGGGCAGACTGGGTGGGCCAAATGGTCCTTATCTGCCATCAAAGTCTATGTTTCTGTGTTTCTATCTGCTCAGGGCTAGAGATAGAGGAGACAGGTCAGTTCTTGTGCTCCTCAATTTCTCCTCAGCTTTTGACACTGTGGACCACGTCATGTTACTGGATCGGCTCTGTGAGTTTTGTGGATTCACCGGTACTGTCATCAGGTGGTTTGAGTTCTATCTCTCGGACAGGGTACAGCAGGTGGTGATGGGAAATTTCTCCTCCTCCCCAATGCCTCTCTCTTGTGGAGTTCCACAGGGCTCAATCCTGTCAACGATGTTGTTTGCAGTGTATATGCTGCCCCTGGGTGAGATCATTCAACAATACAGTGTGGAGTTTCACTGCTATGCAGATGATACCCGACTGTATTTGTCATCTGCTCCTGGAACATCAGGAATTGTGGATGTGCTTAACAACTGTCTGGCTAAAATCAATGACTGAATGGCTTCCAGCTGACTGAGACTCAACCTGGCCAAGACTGAGGTGCTGGTAATGGAATCTAGTCACAGGCATGATGGGTTGCTGCCTGGAGCTGATTCTGGTCTTGTACTGGGTTTTACCTCATTGATAGCTTCCCCAACGGTGTGAAATCTGGGAGTGATCCTTGACAGCAGATTGACTTTCAAAGAACAGGTGTCATCTGTAGTCAGCAGTGTTTTTTATCATCTACGGAACATTGCCTGGATTAAGCCCCTTGTTCTGCAAGAGGACATGCTGATGCTAGTGCACACCTTTGTTTCCTCCAGGCTCAACTACTGTAACACTCTTTACTTCAGGGTCATGGGAGGGACCATCTGCAGACTGCAGCTAGTGCAGAATGCAGCAGCTCGGGTATTGACTGGTCTTTCTAGGTCCAGTCATGTGACCCCTGTTCTGCATGCCTGCACTGGCTGCCGGTCAAGTGGAGGGTCCTTTTCAAGGTGGGACTCCTCACCTATAAGGCCCTAAATGGGCCCCAGCTATCTGTTAGAGCTCCTAACACTGGTCACCTCTGCTCACTCCCTCTGCGCCTCTTCGAGGGGCCTCCTGGATGTTCCCAGGGTTCAGTTCAAGACTTTTGGAGATCGTGCTTTTAGCATTTCTGGGCCATCCCTGTGAAACGCTCTTCTGACTGCAGTCTGGGAGGCCCCATTGGTAGAGGTGTTTAAGTGGCTGAAGGCACACCTCTTTGGCCAAGCTTATAATGAATATTGAATTTTAACATATTGCTCAGTCCCTGTTTATGGTATTTTATTAGTTTTAAATTGTTTCACATTTTAGTTATTTTAAACCACCTTAATGACATTTTAAATTGTTGTATTGTATGATTATTTATATTTCTGTGAGGAGCCCAGAGCTTCTGGGAGGAATGGGCACCATACAAATAAAATTAGCCTTGCCTTGCCTTAATGCCTACCTATTTTCACTATAAATACTAGTCCCCTCTGTCTACTCTGAGAGACTCTGTCTTTGGGTTGTTGAAATCTCATTGTTCCTAAGAGCTGCATTAGCATATGAGAACATGCTGGGTCAGCACCCTTTAGATTCCATAGTATACTTGAATGCTTACTTACAATTCAGCAAAACAAGTTGCAGCAAGGTGTGAAATACCATATTTACTTTCAATTAGTTCTGAAAACTGCATAAGAGTTACAATGAATTTCTTTTGAATTGTATTCAGTTTGTGTTTACATAGTTTTCAGGTTATCTGTACTTGCAGCGTAGAGATACATGGTGTAATTGTGTGCTGTGACATCATGTTCTCACTGCTAATGCAGATCTCAGGAACAGATAAGATTTCAACAATCTGAAAATTGAATCTCCAAGGATAGTTACAGGGGACTGCTACTACTAGAAAAAGTAAGTTAAAGCAGCAATTTATATCCATAACAGCTACAGGATTGGTGGCTACTAATGACAAGTAAACAGATACAATATGAGAGGGTATAGTGTTCCTTAAAATCATAATGACATAACAAAATAAAATGGCACTATGTTGTCTAAAGGGGAAATAACAGCATACTGCACCTTTATATAGCATTTGCTTTACTAGCCGGGAGGCCTTATTCCTTTCTCTTACAGTTTCTCTGCGTTGCTCCTAGACTTACAGTTGTTAAAAAAATTATTTATAGCAAACCCATCTTCCACGTGTAGAAAACTGAAAAAAGTTAAAAAGTAGAACTTATTTATTTCAGGGTGTTACTGGGTTGCTTTTAACTTTGGCAGCACACTATAATACTTTACCCACCATGTTATAGTAGGTTATTAATGTTGTTTAATTAATAGAAATGTGCATACTACTGTATGTGTCAGAACCTGGTTGGTCTGACTGGAAGAAAGTAAGACAACATTATATTTTAGGGTATTGGAGAAGCATATTTCACTTGGACAGTGCATTACTGTACTGTGCTTACTACGTAATATTATTATCAGTGTTGTTAAGCTCAAACTGAATATACTGTATCTTGTATGCCAGAATCTAGCTAGTTATGACACTATCAGATTAATAAATAACTGTTAAATATTTAATAATAGGAAACTTGACTCATGGGGATGGTTATTTGGAAGATTGTTTAAAATGATTCACTGCTGATGGATGCAAGGAGGTGACACATTTAGGTAGTGTTGTATCAGAAATTTGAAATGTTAGATCTTGATTGTGCATTTATTATTGTATTATACCTAACAGGAGGGAAAAGGACAATGGGGGAGAGGGGGATTTCATAACTGGATGTAGTTTTCTATTGCACAACTTTGGACATAAATCAAATTGCCCCATGTACAATTTTCAAAGGTAGGACATAACTAAATCCATTTTTCAAAACTCTGGTTTAGTTATGTCCACTTTTCAAGGTTTAGGTGTTTCTGTTTGTATCCTGCTTTGCAGCCAGGAGCTTTGGCTTACTTCCTGGAGTATTTTGCATGCATTGCTACAGAGTGGCAGCACCAGCTTGTTTCTCTGCATACCAAGTCAGTGGGGTGGATTTTCAGAAGTCATAAAATGGGCAAAACCCTTAGTTATATTGGGAGGGACATTTAAACACCATAAAAAAGGACACAACTCCTAGTTATAGTGGCTGGGATTTTCAGAAGTTATATAATGGATGCAACTCCAAGATGGGTCAATGTCAAAAACTACCCTGTTATGTCTAGACCATTCAAATGATAGACCAGGTTATATTCAGCCTGAAAATTTAGCTGAACTTGGCCACTCCCAAGAAGTGGAGTTTCATAATTCTAGCAGCAAGCCATTGGCTGCAGGACATGTAATGATTGTATGAGACCCTGGAAGAGCATGTACACTGTAGCAATGAGTAAGTTTAAGCCAGAAATTATCTTTATGACTGTGGGTGGAGCTGACAGCTATCTTGCCATCTGTAGCTGGAAAAATGGAGTATCATGGAGCACACATTTTGGAGTTTTCAATGTACCCCTCCACATCTACAAATCACTATGCTAATTGAAATAACATACTTCCTTCTTTCTGTTTAGAATGTTGTAGACATAACTTCAAGCTGTTTATCAGATGGCCATTGGGAAACCGAAACAGCTTTTAAATATTGGTTGCCTATTAAACTGGAGGTTTGTTTACACCCGTTGAAATGCAACAACTGGCACATTTAAATACTTGGCATTTAAACATGTTCTTCCCACAAGCTTCAGTTGAGCAGGTATTGTCTTTCAAGAAAGATGTATGCTTCATAAATGTCACCCTTTCCCAGCAAATCTAAAAAGATTTACATTTTTTTAACCTGTTAAGATACTATCTGATAAGTACTGTCTCAGACATATGCCAGCTCTTCTGTGAAGTATCCAGATGAAATATATATCAATCAGCAGGCATTTTTTACTATGCTTTTGGGAAAAAAATATATTGAGCTATAGCAAACACACACACACGTGCTTGCACACACACACACACACACTGTACACAGCATCCTCATTGCCACAACATTCAAAATAAATACTATAATCTAATACATTATAAAACAATAAAGAAACTGTTTGTTTATATCAGAGAACACAGTGAAGTTCAGTTTACATTTATTATGTCTTCTTTAGCAACTTCTATTATTAAAATGAATTAAATGTTTAGTTTACTAAATCTTGACCATAGGATAATTCTTGAATGATTCCTAAATAAATTTTAAGCCATTCCCCTTATGGGAGGTCAAGAGTCCTATGCAAAAGATCAAGTGTTATTTTTTCATATTTTTTTTTTACAAATTTCCATAGTAAAAGTGTGGAGAAATGCAAAAGTATGTACAACTAATCTCCTATGCATTTTCAACTCGGTCAGGTCTTCTGTGAAGTACCAAGGTGAAATATATAGTAATCAGCAGCCATTTTTACTATGCCTTTTGGGGAAAAAATATATTGAGATATAGCAAACACACACACATACACACACTCACAAAAACACACTGTACACACCATCCTCATGGCCACAACATTCTAAATAAATACTGCAATCTAATATGTTATAAAACAATAAAGAAACTGTTTATATCAGTGAACACAGTGAAGTGAATTTTACGTTTAGTATGTCCTCTTTGGAAACTTCTATTAAAACACATTCAATGTATAGTTTACTAAATCTTTAACCTTGGAATAACTCTTCAATGACTCCTAAATAAGTTTTAAGCCATTCCCTTTATGGGAGGACAAGATCTGTGCAAAAGGTCAAGTGTTATTTTTTCATTTTTTTTTTACAAATTTCCACAGTAAATGTGTGGAGAAATACAAAACTATGTACAACTAAAGTAGTATAAGGGGATATAATTTGTCAAATGTTAAATTTCAGCCAATCAGAGTGTGCCACGTCATGTGACAGACGGTTACCATGGCAACACCCCGCCCCTTTTCCAACCGGAAGTCCCGCCTTCCCTGCGCCATGGCAACGCCTTGCCCCCCCTTCGTGCCACAGGAAGTGAAGTGCATTTTGGTCCTCGAACCTGGAAGTCCTCCCCTTTTCTACACCGTAGGTGCCTCCTTCTTCTTCCCCATCTCTCACATCCGTGCCACAGACTCTCCCTCCCCTACATCGGAGTGCTAGCAGCTTCTCGAACCCCTCCCCTCGGACCCGGTTCAGTGTCCTAGCTTGCACTCGGGTCCCTCCCCTCACATCGCAACCCAGCTACACCATCCTAATTCACACCAGAGTCTCCCTCCTTGATCCACCACCACTTGCACCCGAGTCCCTCTTCCTCCACACCACCCTGCTCCCTCTCGCACCCCGGCTGAAACATCCTAGCTTGAACTCGAGTCCCTCTCCTCACCACACCCCTGCTCCCTCCTCCTCCCCCACCCTTTTGCACCCCTGCTCTCTCCTCCCTCTCCTCGATCCATCCACCTCTTGCACCCGAGTCCCTCTTCCTCCACACCACCCTTCCCCCTCCTCCACCCCTACCATCATGTTCTAGCTCAAACCTCGAGTCCCCCTCCTCCATTCCCTTCCCCTCAGACTCCTGCTCCCCTCCTTCTCCTCCTCCTCCCCATCGCACCTGAGTCCTAGCACCTTCATACACCCTACTCCCTCGCTATTCATTCGCACCCCTGTCGGTCCGAGGATATAAGGACAGGATGTGTGTAAATGCTTTGTGACTTGGAAATCTGTACAAGGAATGCATCATCAGTCAGGGGCCGTGACCACAGGGGCTATTTGGTGACAGTGATGTAAGCACACTTGTTTTGAGATAAGGTACATATTTTTTAAAGGTTTAGAAAAAAAGTATTCATGTAACCTATGAATGTCCTACCAAGAACACCTTGTAAATGTTCAACGTCATCTCAGACTGGCAAGGCAGCATTCATCATCAGTCTGCAAAGCAGTGTGAGTGTGTGTGTGTGTGTGTGTGTGTGTGGGCATCAACCAACTCTTAGGAAAAGAAAAAATCTATACAGGGCTTTAGATAGAAAAATAACTTTACAAATCTTACCTTGTTTGCAGTAAAAAATATATATTTCCTCCAAGTTTCCTGGGAATGTTGCAGAAAAAAATCATTTCTATTGAGGCTGATAACATTTTTAACACACAATGAAAAGATGATAATCCACAGAAAAAGTTCCCAACATTTGTCAAGGGTTGCCAAAGTGTATTTCCCATTTACTCTGGCGAGTCAGGAAAACAAATTTCCCTTTTAACACAGAATAAAAAGTATATAAAGTTCCCCAAAAGACCACATAAAATGTCTAACGGTGTTAAATCCACCCGTAGTCCTTGCTTTACTGGAAGTAAGTGACTAGAGTCTGAAGTCTTTGCTTACAGATAGATTCTCATCCTATTGCTAGTGTTCATGTGAAATGCTCTGAATACTGATAAGCTTGTCGTGAATTCTTAATGAATTAACTCTGGGAAAGTGATGAGATCATGGGCAAACATTTACATGTGAAAAGGTAGTATTGTTAAATCGTACAAGGGTTTGTTTTGTTAGCATGCTGGGAGATGCCAATGAGCTCATCTTTGAAGAATAGAACTTTTGTTAGCATGCTGGGAGACGCCAATGAGCTCATCTTTGAAGAATAGAACTTTGGTTAGCATGCTGGGAGATGCCAATGAGCTCATCTTTGAAGAGTAGAACGAGACACAGATTTACATGTGAAAGGAGACTTTTGTGAAAACATACACAGGGATCTTTTGTGAGCGATCTTGGAAAATAGTCATGTTAGTCACACTCGAGAGAGCGCCTCTGTTGAGAGCGTGGGAGCTTAAGGCTAACAGGGATAAAACAGTATGATATCATCGGATACACAATAGAAGGGGGCATACATTTACATAGTAGGTGTCTGGGAACAGGCATTCAGTATCTTACAAATGAAAGCATAATGATACAGGGAGGAGCCAGCCTTTTGAAAGTGGATCTCACAGTCTTATATAAACCCTGTGCTCGGGGCTTGATAGTACAGTTTCCCGAGACTCGAGGAATCTCTTTTATAGAATTTGTGCAGATTATTCAAAACATTCAAGAAGATGGCACAGCGCAGCGCTTCTAAATGTAGCCTCCCAGAAACAGGCCAGACTGTCACACCACCAAATAAGAAGAGAGAGGAGAAGATGTCTATTGGGGCACCCAAGCCCGCATTTGTGTATTACACAAGGTGTGACAAGGAATGCCCCACACAGACCTTGCTGAGTGGAAGGGTTGGTGATGTGAAAAGGAAGCTGGCTACACAGTTTGGTGAATCTGAAAAAGTTAAATCAGATACTACTGACCAAGAGCCACCACCACTGCCGGCCCTTGAAGAGCACCTAGAGAGTGAATCTGATACCGTGAAAATGGATACTGAAGAGAAAGTGACCTGGAGGAAGAGCACTGAGTGATACCGATACACAGCCAGAAGCAGCAACCAAACAAGAGTCAGATGATGGTGAAATTCCTACCACCAGCAAGCCCCAGGCTAAGAAGAAGAAGAAAAGGAAACAGAAAAGTCTTGTCCAGCAGAGGTAAATTCTTGTATGTTTTTAAACATTAATGAAAAAGTGTAGGTCGTGACAGAGACGCGCGTGCATAGTGTAACTGAACAGATGGGTTAGAGGTTGATCAAGAACCAATGCTGTTTTTTTTTTTATTTTAATAGAGTGATGAATTTGCGATAGAGCAGCAGTCATATTTGGACACCATGGATGCTCGAGTCTCCACAAACCTACTGTGTGACTGTTTGTGCTGCTTTAAAGATACAGATGTAGTTATTAATGAGCAGTGTGAGGGACAGTACGTTAGAAATACAGAGAGTGATAGAATGTGTCAAAAGAAGACAGAAAATACTGTAATTACTACACAACCAGAGCCGTCCTGTTCAACAGAGATTAGACAGGGACCCTCAAGTGAAAAAACAGATGTCAGTGTTAAGCCCCCTAAAACTGCCCACGACATGTATTGTAAGTATGTTATGTACCATGCCATTCGTGGCGTAATTGCCTCAGTGATACAGAGGGTGATACAGTGTGAATTGGTCAATTCCTGTCCAGGTTGTGAGATAGATAATCCAGGTCAGAAAAAACATTCATGTATCCTTGATGACTTGACGTCTAAAGAAGCATACAGAAATATTTCTGAGGCCATACATACAGGGCAGCTCATGCCGGTGATCTTGGCAATCACTATGAAGCATCAAAAAAATCTATAATAAAAGCTTCTATCTTCATAAAAAAAAATAGTATTTTATTATATTTGATTTAACCTGAAAATACAAAATAGCACCAAGGAAGTAAAATATTCAAGATGAGATTTGAGCGTTCTCCAACCATACATTAAAACTTAATTATACTTACTTACTTACTACTTAAAACCAAGCCATGATAAAGGCTTCTAGCTTCTTCAAAGCAATTATATTTTATTTTAATATATATATAATATTCTGTATCTAAGTAGACACTAGAAAAAATGTTTATTGGGTGTTTGAAAACAGGCAAACACAACCAGATACAGAAGGAAATCAAAAGGAGGCAGTATAGTGCAATGGTTCAAGGCTCTGAGCTGCAGACCTGGAGTCCTGGGTTTGAATCCCACAGCCCCACTTGCATACTGTTTGACCCTGAGAAAGTCACTTCATTTCCTTGTGCTCCCAGGTCACACCTGTAAACAAGATTTTAGCCTAGTGTGTCTCTCCTGGTTTAAAAAAAAAAGAGAGAGTATTGGTTGCGGGGGCTAGTAACAAGTCAAGGAGCTCACCTGACCACTCCAATGGGAGCCACCCACTGACATTACTAACTGTTGGTGGGTACTGGTAGCAGAGGAGGAGCTGGGCAAGTGCTGCAAGCAGTCAGTGTAGGAGGAGGAGGTGGATGGCAGGCTGCCTGCCATAGTCCAGCTCTTGTTTTAAATCCTTGGTGGTGCCTAAGTAGTTGTAGCAATCATCTGTGCAGCAGCCCTCCATCTGTAGGGATTAAGGGCACTCAGTTTAGCTGTTCTGTTGCATTCAGGCAGGCTCGAGCTCCATTACAGGAGCAGGACTGACTGGAGCCCTGGACCCCCAATTCTGCTACTTGTACAGGACTGACCACTTGAGAGTGAGAGATCCTCGCTGCTTGCAGAGGAAGTGGGAGGAGTTGCAGTTGGTGTCCATTTGTGTGCTGGAGTAGGCAGGAGGTCAGGCTGGGCTGGGAGGATTGCCTTTAAGTGTAAGCATTGCATGTATCTGAACTGTTGTGAATTGCATGGGTGTAGGCAGGGGGGTGTTCAGGGTGTTCAACCCCCTCTATTTTATTTTCAGGTGGCTCAGGCTCACCTGCTAAAAACCTCAGTGTCTCAACAGTCTCCCTAGTGGTTGGAGCTAGCTGCAACACAATGTGCATGCATGGGACCATTGATGGCTAGGGGAGATGTAGACATCATCAACAGAGAGAACAGGAGAAGCCTGATGAGACAGACTAGTGAACGTGCTGCTGTGCTGCATCATCTGTACAACACCGAGCAAGTTGTGGTGTCCTGTTTACTGTCATGGTGGTAGAGTGGGACTGTGTGCTGCTCTTCTCTAGCCTCAGTTGAACTGCGGGAGAACTTGAAGTATGGCCTACTAGAGAAAGAACTGATCCATCCAGTGCCAAGCTGCAAGTAACATGCTTCACATCATCATGACTGTGCTGGACACTGGCTGGACTGGTGGGGTGGTCCAAAGAGAAGACAGGAGAGGTAGAGGAAAAATCTGCCCTGGCCTAGTGGCCTATAGTCCTGTCTTGGGAGGAGAGAGACTGGTAAGACAAGCAAAAAGGAAGATAATCAACAGAAAAGTGGTGAGTGGAGAAAAGAATAAAGATTGATTCAGGGGGAATTCTCTCATTTAGAGAGGTGGTGAGGGGTATTGGCACCATTTCCCAGTGTGACCCACTCATTACATCTCAACCCCATCGATGTTCTGCCCAACTTGGAGCTTATCATGTGGAGTGGAAACAGGTATGGAAAGGTAGATGCCCGACTGATGTATTTGTCTCTAGCTGTTGCAGAGTGCTCCCATGTGCAAAGGTGGAATGAGGGTAGGAGTACTCTCTATATGCAGAGGTGGGATGGTGATAGAGGAGGAGTGATGCAAATGTGTGGAGGAGTCCCCATGTGTAGGAGTGGGATGGATGGGAGCAGTGCTCCCATGTAGAGGCAGTGGGGTGAAGGGATGGAGTGCTCCCCATGTACAGAGCTGATATGAAGTGGGAGGAAAGCTCCCCATGTGTGGAAGTTGAATGGAGGGGGAGGAGTGCTCCCTATGTGCAGGAGGTGGGATGTAGTGGGAGAAGCAATAGAGGGGTCAGGAGATGAGCGCTCACAATGTATGGAGGTGGGATGGAGGTAGCGCAATGATACCTATGTATGGAGATGGAATGGAGAGAAGATAAAATCCATTGAGCAAGCTCATTTGCAAGGAGGTCCCTTGTACAAGCAATGATAAAGACAATACATGGTGTGAGGTACAAAAAGTAAGAACACATAATATAAATTAAAATAAAGCAATTTTCTTTACATTAGTATATACAATATGTACAGTGTTGCATTCAACAAGGATTGAGACCAAATATCATTACATAACACACTACATATGTCCACTATGTGGAAGAGGGCTGGAGAAGGAGACTTGCTCCCAATATGCAAAGGAGACATGGAGGGAGAGGAGTGTTCTCTATATGTAAATGTGTAATCAAGGGGGAGGAGTACTCCCCATGTGTGGAGGTGGGATGAGGGGGACAGTCACTTAATGGCCACCATCCTAGGCCCCACTTCAGCCTGTATGTGAAACTTTTGGAATGGGCACAGTTTATGATGGGGCAGATGTGCAATCCACATCTCTTCTCTGGCTGCTGTAAAGTATTGGGCTGATAGGTGGTTGTGCAAGAGGGGGCACCAGACACTCAGAAGCAGCCACTGTATCCTACCCCCACCCACCCACTCAGCAGAGTGGGAACAGTTGTAGAGGGGCAGATACAAGATCCACATTTTTATATCTCAGTACCTCAGAATGCTCTCCATGGGTAGAGCACATTAGGTGGGAGAGCCTCTGGCTGAAACAGAGTGTTATGCAAGTGTAGAGGTGTGGCATAGGGTGAGGAAGTGCCAGTCACCCAAAGCCCACTCCAACCTTCATGCTAGCTCTGAAGGAGCAGGGACAGGTATGAAGGGGCAGATATGCAACTTGCATCTCTATCCCTGGCTGCTGCAGGGTGCTACCCTTGTGTGGAGGTGGGATGGGGGGATGGGGCATCATTCTCCCAGAGCCACCTGCCTGGAGCCCACCCAATGCCAGTACTAGCTTTCATGGAACTCAGATGGGTGAAGATGGACAGATGTGTGAACCACATCATTCATTGGCTCCAGCAGAGTGCTCCTAACATGCAGGATGTGAAATGGAAGAAGAAATGCTTCACATGTGCAGAAATGCAGAAAGATGTGTTGGGTGTCAATGGCCTCGGGCCACCCAGTGGATCTGGACTGCAACTTCATTTCCACCCACCTGGCACCCACCAGGCTAGATAGAAACAGGTGTGGCATGGCAAATGTGCAACTCACATTTCTGTCTCTGGCTGGGGCAGCAATGTGCAGTGGTGGGACAGTTGTGGAGGAGGGCAGCAATCATCAACTTCTGCCAGGCCACAGTCCACTATTTACCTTGGGATGCTAGCCTGGAGGTCACCTTGCCACTGTGCCAGCCTGTGTGGAGTGGGATGGGTATGGAGGGGAAAATGAGTAACCTACATCAGTCTGTGGCTACTGCAGACTGTTCCATATGTGCTGATGTGAGCTGGAGGTGTGGGGGGAAGCAACTAATCAGGGGTGCCCATCTGGTGCCCACCATACACTGTGCTATTCAATTTGAAGGGGCAGATATGTGACCCACATATTTGTCTCTGGCTCTGTCTGGGTACTCCTTTTGTGCAGTGGTGGAATAGATGCATCAAGTTTGTTTTACACTGTCTCTATTCTGGTCTTTCACTCTCTCTCTAACGTCTGCTCCTCCACTGTGAAAGGAAAACTCTGCAGCACTGCTCTCTGTCCCAGTCATGGCATTCTTACTGCCACTTTCTCTGCCTCTCTGTATGTGCTGTCTGCTTCCACTGAGCTCCATAAAGACAAATAGAGTCAGATTGACAGCAAGGTGCCGGAAGAATGAACAGAAATTAAATGGATGGCAACTGAGCTTGGGTGCACACTATACTCCACTTCTCTGTTTCGGGGGGGGGTTGACACCATATCCGATTGGAACAGATTGGACCTTCACATATATTCTACACTGGAAGTGGGTCTTGCTGTTGCTGTCTCTCTCTCGGGGTGGGGGTGGGAGGGTGGTGGAGTAGACACTGCTGGGGACAGGCCACCCATTAAATGAATGTTTGTTTAGATGCAGGTCTGGGAGCCACCAGTCATCGTGGATATGGTCACTACATTGCACTGCCCCCAATTTCACACTGCCAGTGTGGTGCTGCAATAGTGACAGCCTGTCACTTGGTGATCACTCTCATTCTGCTTACTTGCCAGATCTCAGCATGTTGCTGTCACTGTTTGGGGGCTCCCTCCCTGCTCTGTACCTGACACTGGTATCACTCACCACCTCTTTCGATCCTGTGCTCTCTTTTGGGGAGGGGGTGCTGCTGCTTCTCCTTCTTGGTGTCTATCCCTGCAGCCCATGTCTCTCTCCCCCTGCCATTCAGGGTTATGCTACAGCTTTGCAGGCAATGCTGCCTCCCTTCTCTGCGCTCTTGCTCATTATGTTGTGTGGCTGTGTGGCTGGCACACTGAGGCAGCATGGACACTAGGAGATCTACAGGGCAGATCAGTGTGTACCATCACAGAGAGCAATGCTCAGGCTGGGCATTGTGGCACACATGAAGCACTGGAGAGAGAGGAGCTCAGAGACAAGAACACGCACTGTCATTCACACAGAGACACAAACAAGTTCAAAGCGGACGTCTGTCTGGGGAAGGATAAATCATATTTATTTGTTCTTTACTGCTAGTAATACTGTTTATTGCTGATGGCACAGAGAGTGGGGGATGCAGTGTATGACTGGGTAACCAGACATCTGTAGGATGCATGGGGAGACAAACAGTAAGATCAGTAAGGGCACGAATGAAAGGAATGAAGCACTCTCATTTGAGCACTTTATTTCTTTCAACTAGAGAGTGGATTCCACCTGTGAAACTGTGACTAGTGTCACTGCCTGGTTGCATGCTCATTGGTCTGTCAGGGATGAGCCAACAGTAGATTGCTGTGCATTGTTCAGCATATGAGGGAAAAAATGAAGGAAGCTAGGCGCAGACAACAAATACTTTTAGAGCAACAAATTAAAGATTTACAAACTTTACATAGCCTCATTTTGGATCCCCAGGTTTTTAAGGATTTGACACAAAAATAAATTGAATATAATAAAGTATTATCTGAGCAGGCAGAAAAATTGATATTACAAACAAGAATTAATTATTATATATGTTCTGATAAGCCATTAAAATTATTATCCTGTCAACTAATTAAGCAAAAAGAACAGAACTCAATTTATATAATACAAAAAGAAGATGGTACATTAACAAGAGATCCAAAAGAGATTAATGCTCAATTCTTTGATTATTATAATAAATTATATCAATCTCAAACATGCTTAGACTCTGTAAAAGTGAAGGAATATATAGAGAATGTACCACTACAAACTATACCCGAACACTTTAGATATGTATTGAATACAGATTTTAAATTACGGGATATAATAGCTGCTATTAATCAGCTACCAAGGAATAAAACACCAGGACCTGATGGATTACCCATAGACTTCTACAAGAAATATTTAGATTTTATTTCACCAATACTGTTAAAATTATTTAACTCATTCAACAAAGTTCGGTCAATTCCAGAAACTTTTAATGAAGCCATAATTCATTTGATACACAAAAAGGAAAAGATTCACAGAAATCCCAATCATATCATCCAATATATCTACTTAATGTAGATTATAAAATATTTACAAAAATATTGGCTACTAGATAGCAAACAGTTTTGAAATATTTAGTACAAAATTACCAAAATGGTTTTATAAAAGGTCATAAAATTGATTATAATATTTGGAGAACCATTGATATAATTGATTTTTTTGAAATTTAAGTTTATTAGTTTCAAACAATACAGCCCACACAAAGAAGTAACAACAAACCAACCAGAAAACATAACAAAACCCATATCCCTTCCCCCATAAAACAGTTGTACAGGATATTCGGAAATGTTTAAAAGGTGAAGAAAAACATGAAATACATATCCTGCAACCAAGCCTCCAGAAAAACTATATGATCCCCACCACTCCACCCCAACCCCTCCCAATTAAAGTGCACCAGCAACAGACCATCAAACACAAAACCCTGAGCTCTGGATATCAGAATCTATTTACCTACTACTTTGTGATCTAGAACGATTTAACTTATTTAACCAGGAAAGGGGACAGGTCTAGAAACCACAGTAACATAAAAACTAGAAACACTATATGTACTATGTGAGGGCCAAGGGATCAGGTCAGCAGCTCCAAGCATTAGGACAAACAAAGGACTGCAGTTTACCCCATCTTTTGTGAAATAGATCCATACGATCCTTATAACTTGCAATCAAATTTTCGGATTGGAGATACAACATTACCTCCTTTAACCATTCAGCGTGTGATAAAACCAACGGTCCTTCCAATGTCTTAAAACCAGTTTCAGACCATACGATATCAAGGCCATGTGATATCTAAGCTCCACACTGTCTATATGAGAGAGGTCACCAGCACAAATTTTGGGATGGAAAAACCTACTCAGACCCAGAAGGGAATCCAGATTGTCTCGGATTGAAGACCACAATGGAGCAACTTTAGAACATTCCCAGAAAATGTGAATTAAGTTGCCTTCGGCCTGTGAACACCTGAAACAATCTGAGACGGAAATCAGTTTACGCTGAAAAAGTTTAACAGGAGTATAATAGAGGTTGTTAACAATATTGTATTGTACTAAATGAAATCTATCTTGGGTATGGTATTTATGTAAATTAGGCCAAAAATTTCTCCAGAGCGGAACCTCATCGGGAAGAAGACGTGTCCAGATCAAGGGACCCCCAACTTCCTCCTGTGAGTTAAAATCCAAGAGGTAAGAGTAAATCAGTGATATGGAATGAGGCTGAGAAGCCAGATTTATAATACTAGATAGAAAGGGGTGTACAATCGAGCTTCTGACCTCAGTGCCAAATTTATTACCCACCAAGTGCCGGAGCTGAAACACTTTGAAAATACTTTTGGTTGGTATATCACACCTGGTAAGAATATCATCTGAAGTAAGAAGTGAATCAAAACCAAACAAGTGTTCCACCCTAGAATCTTTGCGTTGTGGAAGCCAACTTGATCCTATCAAAGATTCCCCTACTCGAATATTGGGGTTGAGAACTATCGGCTGCCCTAGATCCGTGAGATTAGAGATCCGAAAAGACTTAAGACATTGTGCCCATGCTCTAAGAGAAACCGCCACCGTCTCATCAGAGACCAGCTGCAAGAGGATTTTTGGGGTCTGGTAGAATAAAGCGAACATATAAACTCTAATTTCAGAAAGAAAAGCCCTCTCTAATTGGAGCCAGATTGGGCAGAAGCTCTCAGTGTTCGTAGAAAACCATTTCCCTAACTTAGAGAAGTGGGCCGCCCAGTAATACAGGAGGAAGTTAGGAAGTCTCAGGCCCCCTTTCTCCTTAGGAATCGACAAGGTGGCATAGGAACATCGTACCCCTTTTCCCTGCCAGATAAAAGTAGAAAACAGTCGGTGCAGCTGTTGAAAAAAGGAAAGAGGGATCCAGAGATTAGTAAGGTTCAGCGGATAGAAAATCCGGGGGAGAACATTCATTTTGATAATATTTATTCTGCCCCACAGTGAGATAGGGAGAGCTGACCAACGCTGTAGGTCTTGGCTGAATCAGTCTCTAATTCTAATCAGATTTAATTTTTGAGAAGTGAGGGTCAGTGGAAAAGTGAATTCCCAAATATTTAATTGATTTGGGAGTCCACCTCATTCGAAAGGAAGGAAATCTTGTTTGAGCAATATAATTATTTAAGGGAAGATTTCACATTTGGAGATGTTTAATTTGTAACGAAAAGAACCAAATTGCCTAATAATATCTAGTGCTGCCTTTAAGGAATACACAGGTTCTATTAGATGGAGCAGGACATCATCTGCATAGGCAGACAAAACTAATTCCATGCCTAGAGCGTGATGCCTTTCACATAGGGAAAGGACTTGAGTTTAATCAGCAGGAGTTCCAAATATAGATTAAACAGCAGGGGAGAGAGGGGGCAACCCTGCCTGCTACCAGCAAAAAGACAGAAAGAGGGAGACAGGACCCCATTACAGTAAATTTTGGTGGAGGGCATCTATAAAATACCTGTATCGCATTCAAGAAGGAGGCCGAAAGCCCATTTCCCCATTACTATCCATAGGAAGGACCAGTCAACCCGGTCGAAAGCTTTCTCAGCATCAAGAGATATCAGAGCAGCAGAACTTGAGATAGACCGGGCATGCTGAAGATATGTGACAAGGTCCTCAAATGGTCAGCCGCTGACCTCCCGGGAACAAAACCAGTCTGCTCGAGGCTCAGAAGCTCCAACCATATCTTTTTAATCCTTTCAGAGAGTATTTTGGCTAGTATTTTAATATCATAGTTTTGAAGGGAAATAGGGCGGTAACTAGCCAGATCAGAGGGGTCCTTATCTGCCTTAGGAATTAAAACTATGGTAGCTTCAAATAAGGTGGGATCAAGTTCGGATGAGACCAAGAAGTAATTATATAACTTGAGAAAAATAGGTGTTAAATCCTTAACAAAAACTTTATAGAAATTTGCTGGGAATCCATCCGGGCCCGGCGCCTTATCAGGGGCCAGGGAAGCAATAGTACTTTTTATTTCTTCAGCTGAGATAGGGGCTAGCAGGGTCACTTGTTGGGATTCTAATATGCGTGGGACACCTATTTCTCTTATATATTCTTTGACATTCGCTATGGGGTGGGATGCCGGTGAGCGGCTATAGAGACCGGAAAAGTACTCCTTAAAGACACACGCAATGTCTCTGGGTGAAGAGACACTATTACCAGACAGGAGATCAGGAAGGGATAATCCTCGAACTCTCAGAGCCGGACAAAGCTAGTAACTTACTGGATTTTTCGCGAGATCCAGATATTTAGCCTGGGTTTTCAACAGGCAGTATTCTGTCTTATCTTTCAGGAGGTCTGAGTATTCGTTCTTAGCTGAAAGAAGCTCCCTAAGATCCGATGCCGAGGAAGTTGACAAATATCTAGTTTCCAAATCCCTGATCTTACCTACCAACTCCAACGACCTAGCTAAACGTGCCTTCTTTCTAAAGGAAGCCATTTTGATAAAGTCACCCCTAAGATAACATTTTAGAGCTCCCCATAATAATATAATTGATATGAGTGTTAATCTAAGCATATACTTTGTATCAACAGATGTGGAAAAGGCATTAGATAAAATGGAATGGAACTTTATGTTCCAGACACTAGAAAAAATGAAACTTGGTCAGAGCTTTGTTGATTAGGTTAAACTTATATATCATTCACCAAAAGCTAGAGTAAAAACAAATAATATTCTTTCGGAGGATTTCTTATTTACAAGAGGAACTCATCAGGATGCCCGTTGTCCCCTTTAATTTTTGCACTAGTTATGGAACCATTAGTTTGTTTAGTTAGAAATAATCAAGATATTAAAAGTATTGTTTGCTCAAATAAAGAACACAAGATTAGTTTGTATGCTGATGATTCCTTGTTTTATCTATCGGATGTTGAAAAGTCATGGGAAATATTAGATAAAATTATGGAATCTTTTGGTCAAGTATCAGGTTACACTGCTAATTGTCAAAAATCATATTTGATATCATCCAAACTAGCAAGTAAAAATAACTCTCCAATTTTTCACAAATGTAATGCTATACAGAATATTTCATATTTAGGAATAAATATTTCCTGTAATTTAAATGAAATAAATCAGCAGAATTATGACCTTTTGTTACTAAATATGGAAAAAGAACTAAAAAGATGGAATACCTTACCATTAACAAATCTTGGTCACACTAATGTTATAAAGATGAATGTTTTGCCTAAATTTTTATATTTATTCCAGAATATCCCATTGCATCTTTCAGAAATTTATTTTTCAAAGATTTGGAAGATAGTAACTAGATTTGTATGGTTAAATAAGCACCCAAGAGTTGCCTATAACATATTAACAAAGTCTAAAACTCAACTAGGAATGGTGCTCCCTGACTTTTATAAATATTATATAGCCAATCAATGCTCAATAATTTGGCAGTGGATGAAAGATTCTGAGAGATCAATTGCTACCAAAATGGAACAAGAATCTTGCAAGATAAAGCTTAAAAACACTTCATTCATTCCTGACAATAAGCGTATTAAAGAAGTAATTAACAAATACATAAAGAATCAATCTATAGCCACTGCAATTAATGCATGGTATAGTGCACACAGAATAATTAATCACAAAATAAGGATATCACAAAATACACTAATATATGGTAATCCATCACATGATATGTTCATAAGCGATAACACTTACAAAAAATTGTCTGAAAAAAGTTTAACACACTTTCATCATTTGTTTAATAAAGATAAAATGAAAACGTTTAATCAATTAAAGCAAGAATATCAGTTACAAGTGGGGAATTTGTTTCAGTATTTACAGCTTAAAACTTACTTGAAACATATAAATGGTACATGTACGCTATATGATAACTCATCTCTTTTTGATATGCTTTACAATAGGTTGAGTAACAAGAAATTAATTGCTGCATTTTATGGAATATTTAATAATTATATAGAAGACCTTATGAAGAAATAAAAAAATAAATGGCAACAAAAGTTAGAGATTAATATAACTGACACCTTGTGGTAAGAAATCCTAAAATCCCCATTTATTAATATAAAAACATCCAAAATGCAGCAGATACAATATAACACAATTCATAGAGTATATTTTACTCCATCAAAACTACATGCAATTAATTCTATAATTAGCTCTAGCTGTCCACGGTGTGGATTTACATCAGGTACTTTAATGCACTTAATTCACGCATGTCCCAACTTGTCAAACTTTTGGCCAGACATTTTTGAATGTTTGAACAGATGTAGTAAACAGAATGTGCAATTTACACCAATGGCAACTTTATTGTTGGTTTTTAATTTCTCAGATACTTCGACAAACTATCTGAGAATATTCTATACAATTGCAATGATCATTGCACGGAAATGTATCCTACTTAAGTGGAAAGACTCCATCTCCCCAATGGTATAGACATGGATTAATTTCATGAAGGATGCAATGGCACTGGAATATATATATATATATATTTATTTATTTAAAATTGTTGACCGGGAAAGGCACGCTGAGCCGAGGCTCATTTCCAGGTGCGACCCGGGTGCATAGTACATCAGGGAGACATAGATATAGAAGAAATATAGATATACAGAAATAATAACAATTTGCATAAGAAAATGGTACAATATTGTAAATACATGGAGATTTGTGGTATGGTTACACTTTTGAAGAGCATCAGAGGGAAATAACAAATTTATATTTTCATCTCAGACCATAAAATTTCCTAGACTGTCAGATATGAGTATAAATTTGTTTATTTACTGCAGAGGACTTCTCAAGAACTTGGGGTTTCACTAGGTCCAGGTGGGGGGGAATAGGGTGTACAGCTGAGGCAGGGAGTGGGAGGGAGGAGCCTGAGAAGCTGTTTGAAGACGGTTAGGGAGGGGGCCAGGTGGAGGTTGGGAGGGAGGTTGTTCCATAGGAGTGGGAGTCAGTAGGAAAAGGCAGCTTGCCCGGAGGCTGAGAGGGGACATGAGAGGTGGAAGGTACGAGCATGTCTGTGGCGAAGAGGGGTTGGCTTGAGAGAGGCGGGAGGAGAGGTAGAGGGGGAAGGAGCTGAGCCAATATTTCGCTATGAGTGAGGCGCAGTGTGTTTTCCGCCTATGTGAGAGTGGCATCAGTGATACAGTTGAGAGTAGTTGCAGTGATGAGTGAGTGGGGAGGCAGTGGTGAAGCGGATGAAGAAGTTTAGCAGGACACCAAGCAGCAAAAGGGAGGAAGAGCTGTGCCATAAATGACGTCCAGCGTGAGTCCAGTACCCGTAGGATGGTTTCGTGTATGAGTTCACTCCGAGTAGGGAGGGAGGCAGGCTTTGTGGCGGTGAGGATGGCAAGTTTGGGCCGGAGTTTGGTGCAGATGGCGTCGGCGTGGGTGGAGAAATTTAGGTTTGAGTCCAGCCAGACTCCCAGGTACCTAAACTGGGTATGGTTTCGGAGGTATTTCTTCCAGAGTGTAGATCGGAGGGGCAGGCAGGAGGTGAGTTTTGTCTTGTGCCGAAGACCATGGAGACAGTTTTTTGCATTTAGTTTAGCTGATTTTTCTGGGAGCCAGGTTTGTACTCGGTTGAAATCACTTTGGAGGTTAGAGGCGACGCTGCCATGGGAGGGCCTGAGGCATAGATTATGGTGTCATCAGCAATAGGTGCAGCTGGAGGTGATACAGGCTGAGGGAGGTCGTTTATAAAAAGGAGAAAGGATAGGACCAAGGATGGTGCCTTGGGGGCGCCACGAGAATGGGTCGGGGCTAGAGAGGTGTCCCGATTTGTACTTGCTGCATCCTGTTTTGGAGTGGAGGTGGAACCAGTTTATGGCCTGATTGCGAGGCTGAAGGAGCGAATTTGCCTAACAATAGAGGTGGGAGACTGAATCAAAGGCTTTGGCTAGGTCAATAAAAATGGTAGTAGTTGTGCCCTCGTCCATGGCGGATAATATGAGTCGGTGACTTGTAGTAAGCAAGGTGGTGGTGGAAATGAGATTTTCTGAATCCTGGCTGATAAGGGAGAGGAGCTGTTTGTAGAGAGAAAGGACAGCTTTGATAGCATGAGGGATTCTTGGAGTTTGGCAAGGGAGGGGAGGAGGAGAGATGGGCCTATAATTTCCAGGGAGGGAGGGGTCGCCACCTTTAAGGAGAGGTAGGATTTTGGCAAGTTTCCAGGTGAAGGGGACGGTGGCTGTGTCGATGGAAAGATTTAGTATGTGGGTAATAGGAGTGACTATGGCAGCTGCGGAGATGCTGAGCAGACTGGGATGCAAGCCATCTGGGCTGGACTTAGACGGGTTTAGGGAGGTGAGAGAAGTGTAAACTCCAGGGGTGTGAAAAGGGGAAAGTGGAAACCGTGGAGAGAGGGCGGAGGATTTTTGGAGGAGGTGGGG
Source organism: Neoceratodus forsteri (assembly GCA_016271365.2). NCBI lineage: Eukaryota > Metazoa > Chordata > Ceratodontiformes > Ceratodontidae > Neoceratodus > Neoceratodus forsteri. The sequence goes on along the minus strand of CM057459.1, from coordinate 183,955,502 downwards.
GGGTGAATCGGGCTTGCTACAGGAGATGAAGAACGAGTTGAAGAGTTCGGATACAATGGCCGGGTCGGTGGCTATATTACCATCAATGTTTAGGCTAGGGCTGGCTTGCTGAGTGCGTGGATTTATAAGAGAGTTTATCACTTTCCAGAAAGATGCCGGGGAGGCTTGGTGAGCGGTGAGTTGGGCCTTGAAATACTGGGCTTTTGATAGTCGAATAGCTTTTGCGCAGTTGTTTCTAAGAGTTTTGTAAGAAAGCAGGTCGCTGGTAGCTAAAGAGGATTTGTAACGCCTCCAGGCCTTATCTCTGACATGCCCCAGGGAGATTAGGTCGGCTGTGATCCATGGGTGGTGGTATTTCCCAACTCGGGCTTTCCTGAGGGGTGCATGGTGGTCCCATACACTTAGGAAGATGCTGCAGAAGTGGGAGAAGGTGGTGTCGACATCATGTGAGGCAAGGACCGGGAGCCAGTCTGTGCTTGACAGGTCATGTAGAAGGGTGGATTTGTCAAGTTGGTGTAAGGGGCGGGTAGTGATGAATTTGGGGCTGGAGTGAAGTGAATGGATTTTCTGGATACAGTAGGTTATACAGTGGTCACTAAGGGCATCCGAAAGGATACCTGAGGCAGTGATCCTATGGGGGTGGGAGGTTAGAATCCAGTCGAGTGAAGTGTGATTTTGAGATCGGTGATTTAGATGGGTGGGTTCCTGGATTAACTGAGTGAGATTTAGAGCTTCAATCCTCAGGGCTGATGGTTTTGTGGATGAGAAGAGCCAGTTTAGGTTGAAATTGCCTAATAGAATGAGTTCGCCATTTGAGGAGGTTGAAGAGATGGAGGAAATGGCTGAGATGAGGGAGTCATGTGAGGGTTTCGGAGGGGAATATAGAACACCTATATAAAGAGGGGTGGATGAGGGGAAGGATAGGTGAGCGACTAAGGATTCGTGGGAGGATGGACGTGATTCTTTGAAAATTACTGAGCACTTAATGGAGTGTCTGATATACAGTGCTACACCCCCGCCTCGCTTTCCACGGTCCTGTCGGAACAGGATATAGTTAGGTATGGCGAGTGAGAGGTTGGAGATTTTTCTTGACAGCCAAGTTTCTGTGATACAAAGTATGTCCGGATTGTACTGTGCTGACCAGACAGAGATGGTGTCAAGTTTGAGGAGGAGGCTTCTGACGTTTATGTGGAATATACAGAGGCCCTTTGGGAATGAGTTCGGTGAGAAACTGAGTTGGGGGACCGGTGATGCTGGGGGAAGATTTGTTGCTGTGGGGCCAGGGTTTGGATGTATATCTCCTGCCAGGAGTAGGAGTAGCAGGGGTAAGAGGAGGCGAGTGTACTTTTTGCATCTGCTATTTGTGTGCCTTGCGGGTGGAGCCTCGCAGATTTAGGCACCGGAGAAGAGCCTCGAGGTTCAGCATGTGTGAGTGGAGCAGGGAAGGGTGAAAGGTCGAGGATTTGAGTAGAGGTGATGTGCCGGGGAAGGTGGGGTGGGTATTACAGAGTGGAGGTTTGGGGGAGAGGGGAGGGTGGGTGTAAGGAGAGAGAGATAGGGGGTGGAGAGGTCGGAGCGCAAGGGGGGTGAGCGAGAAGGCGTCCAGGGGAGTAGAGCAAGAGCAATTAGTACCGGGAGTGACATGGTCAAATAGGGTTTTTTTTTTTTTTTGGAGACTATACAGTGGCCTCTAGTGGTGGAGCTAGCTGTCTTTCTAGCATTGGAGGATATTTAGTTGCAGTGGCCACTAGTGGAGGAAATTTATAGCTTGCAGATGGGAAAGTGGACTGATTGGTTTTCGAAGGTCATGTGTCACTAGCTATATAATGGAGAGCCGACCAAGGGTGGTGGTGGGGGCGGTGGGGAGCAGGAGCGCAGCGACGGGCGGGGCAGAACAGCGTCACGATCGAGATTCAGCCTTACCTGCACTTTCAGGGGGTGGGGAAGGGCGTCCTAAGCCCTCACAGACCCTGGAAATTCATCCGTCGCAGAGCTCGTCTGAGGAGGAAGCAGAGACAGGACAAGGTTAAATACATATATTATATATATATATATATATATTATACGAGAAATGACCAGAAAGATATATTTGATTTAATATGGTCCCCCTTTCAGGATGCTCTAAATTGTTGTAATATTTAGCAAATGAGAAGGAAAAATTGTCAATTAGTTTGTAACTTTTGGACCCTTAGGGAGGTAGGAAGGTATGTCGTATGATGATGGGTATTCAGCAAGTTCCATATCTTTGCCATTTATGGAAGATCCTAGCTGAAATAACCTCTACTGAGCCATACCTTAAAAAAGAAAAAAGAGATTGCTCTGCATTGGACTCATTCTTGACACACCTCTGAAGTGTCATTCTACCAAAAGATGTTTCTTGCACATGTGCAAGGAAACATACAAAATTATAAAGAATTTAGATTAGTGACTACACAAATGTAAAATAATGCACTTGGGGTTGTGAAATCCAGGGGCAGAGTACACATGGGTGGAGTGGTATTGACAACATTAAGAAAGCACACATTCAAAAAAAAAAAAAAGCTTTTACATACAGTTGATTACTATTTAACAATATTTTGCATCTATGGCTGCTACTGTACTTTCTGATGCAAACCCATAATGGCGTTCCTCATTGAAACAAAAAGAGGGGTGGAGGCCATAATTGACTCCTTGCTTTTGTGTTAAAGGGGTCAGTTTCTTTACAGCAAAAACAAGGAAAGGGGTCATTTCTGAAATATGCAGATGAGCATAGGGGCCACTTTTTTCCAGCGCATGTCACCAATGGCAACTACCACTTCAAGACTGCTACTACCCCCACCTAACACAATCTGGAGAAAACCAGAAGTAGTCTACCAGCACTGAGATCAATATTGTTAAGGCACATTTGCCAGAAATTACTGGTTAGAAAAGAATAAGAAAGTGACTGTGATGACGAGCAAGTCCCAGACCAGATCTTTTGTTTGTTAATAGACTCCTGAGTATGATTTGTACGGCTGCATGGGCCAGTCTCCACAGATATTATGCCATCATCATATTTGTATAACAGCAGTGTGGAAGCACATAACCAGACCGCTGTCTGATGTGCTGCCACGGTGCTCCAACATAGTTTCCAGTGATTCTGTTTATGCAGCCCTTCCCCTCCACGGGCCACATAAACATATCCACTTCCCTGTGCACTACTTTTCTGTTCTGCAACTGCTGTACTGATGGAAACTGTGTGCAACATGATGATGTTACTTAAACTGTGCATGCATGACTATCATGCATACATGGTTATGTCAGCATCACTATGTTGTGCAGGGCTGACTATGGGGCAGACTTCACATGTGCGAGTATCATGCATGCGCAGTACTGTAATTGCTGCAGTATTACTTATGGCTGACTCCGGTGCAGCGAAAGCACTGCATATTCTTTTCCACGCTCTTGCCACTCCTAAAAGCTCTCCACAGTCATATCGGCTCTGACCAGAACTTGTTTTAGTTAAGACTCAGCAAGCTAAACCTTGAGTACTTAACCACCATTCCTAATAAAGTGGCCTTGCACCATGAAGCGTACTGTTTAGGTGGAAGTGAATAAAGAAAAGATGTTTGGAATACAATCTGGAGTCAAGCTTTCATTTGTATATTATTCAGTTAAAATGTTTACCAGAGTGGAAATTAGAAGTGATATGTACTTGCTTAAATATACTATTTACTGAGCTCTGTATCCCCCTTTTGCTTCTTGTTTTTACCTGTTCTCTTTCATGTATTTATGGCTTAAGTGTGTGATGTGTATTAAGATATTTTTCTGCCTTTTTCTATGAAATACAGCCTTCAGGTCGTAATGTATCATGCTCCAGTTTTTTTAAATAAATGTAACTGAAGTACTGTATATAGAAACATAAAATGTAGGGACAAAAGATGACTTTAGAAAGCATATTGCTATACTATTGTGGGACATCTTTGCAAAATCACAGAAGCTCTGGTACCAGGAGGGAAGGGGAACCACCGGACACCAGGGAGAATGATTAATGGGTGCCAGGAAAGAGAGGAGTGCCATTGGATGCAAGGCAGATTGATTAACTGGTTCAGCTGAAGGTGAGGACTGTTACAGGATGCAAAAGAGCTGATGATAGTAATCAGTTTGAAGAATATAAAATAGCTACCACAGCCAGGACTAACAATAACAGCATAGCCCACTGTCAACTGCAGATATGAAAGTTACCACAATAATAAGGATTCATAAAATGCTAACCGGATTGTAAGTGGATTATAGTTCCCTAAATGTGGCTTGTAAGTATTGTAAGTCACCTATAGTTCCCTAAATGTTGAGGGAGGTCATTAATATTTTATATACAGTACTATACCAATATTGCAGTTTTGCACTTCATCCCTATGGTACTTGAGGCTCACAAACTGCCTAGTGTGGTGTGGTTCAGTGCATGTCGTGAAACATCTGCATTGTGCTAAGGGCAGCATTATGGCATTCTTTTAGAGTGTGCAAGCAGGAGCTATATAGGAACACTCTTTGCACACCCTAAAGGGTTAGTGTCATGAGATTTTCAATATTCCTCTTTTTGTGCCTCATGAAGATCAGCGTGAGCACACAGGCCCATTGCATGTTAATTTACGTGGGCTTCCAATATGCTACCCTTAGGCAACAAAATCAAATGAAATAAATAGTAAAACAACTTGGGCTGACACATGATGCTAAAACAACATTCTGGACTGCACATCAAATGCAAAAGTAACAACCTTTGACTATTACCAACTCTTGTTTTTCATGTAATGTAGTTCATTTGTAGCCATATGAGCTTTGAAACCTCTCAATACCACTGACTCTTTGATTTCAATTGGTTCCCATTTGCAGATGCTAAATCCAAACATTATCAAATATTTCTAAATATTTGTACCTCCAAATTCAAACCAAGGCCTGCATGCATATTATTAACCCAAATTCAAACCAAGCCCTGCATGCATATTAGTAACCCAAATTCAAACTGATCTACATGCATACTAGTACCCCAAATTCAAACCAAGACCTGCATGCATATTAGTACCCCAAATTCAAACCAAGACCTGCATGCATATCAGTACCCCACATTCAAATGAAAACCTGCATGCATATTAGCACCCCAAATTCAAACCAAGACCTGCATGCATATTAATACCCATAAATTAAAACCAAGACCTACATGTATATAAGTACCCCAAGCTCAAACCAAGACCTGCATGCATATTAGTATCCCACATTCAAACCAAGATCTGCATGCATATTAATACCCCTAAATTTAAACCAAGACTTTAATGCATAATAGTACCCCAAAATTCAAATAAAGACCTGCATGCATATTAGTACCCCAAATTCAAACCAAGACCTACATGTATATTAGTACCCCAAATTCAAACTTACCTGCATGCATATTAATAGCCTCAAATTCAAACCAAGACCTGCATGCATTTTAGTACCCCCAAATTCAAACCAAGACCTGCATGCATATTAGTACCCTAAATTCAAACTGACCTGCATGCATATTAGTACCCCATATTCAAACCAAGACTTCCATGCATATTACTACCCACAAATTCAAACCAAGGCCTACATGCATATTACTATCCTAAATTAAAACCAAGACCCGCATGCATATTAGTAACCCAAATTCAAACTGACCTGCATGCATGCTAGTACCCCAAATTCAAATCAAGACCTGCATGCATATTAGTACCCCAAATTCAAACCAAGACCTGCATGCATATTAGTACCCCACATTCAAACGAAGACCTGCATGCCTATTAGTACCCCCAAATTCAAACCAAGACCTGCATGCATATTAGGACCCCAAATTCAAACCAAGACCTGTATGCATATTAGTACCCCCAAATTCAAACCAAGATCTGCATGCATATTAGTACCCCAAAATTGAAACCAAGACCTGCATGCATATTAGTACCTCAAATTCAAACTGACCTGAATGCATATTAGTACCCCCACATTCAATCCAAGCCCTGCATGCATGTTAGTACCCCAAATTCAAACCAAGACCTGCATGCATATTAGTACCCCACATTCAAACCAAGACCTGTATGCATATTAATACCCCCAAATTTAAACCAAAACTTACATGCATATTAGTACCCCAAATTCAAATCAGGACCTGCATTCATATTAGTACCCCAAATTCAAACCAAGACCTGCATGCATGCATATTAGTACTCTACATTCAAAACCAACACCTGCAAGCATATTAATATCCCCAGATTTAAACCAAAACTTACATGCATATTAGCACCCTCAAATTCAAATCAAGACCTGCATGCATATTAGAACCCCAAGTTCAAACCAAGAGCTGCATGCATATTAGTACCCAAATTCAAACCACGACCTGCATGCATATTAGTACCCCAACATTCAAACCAAGACCTGCATACATATCAGAACCCCAAATTCAAACCAAGACCTGCATGCATATTAGTACCCCACATTCAAACTGATCTGCATCCATATTAGTACCCCCACATTCAATCCAAGCCCTGCATGCATGTTAGTACCCCAAATTCAAACCAAGACCTGCATGCATATTAGTACCCCAAATTCAAACCAAGACCTGCATGTATATTAGTACCCCATATTCAAACTGATCTGCATGCATATTAGTACCCCCACATTCAATCCAAGACCTGCATGCATATTAGTACCCCACATTCAAACCAAGGCCTGCATACATATTAGTACCCCACATTCAAACTGATCTGCATGCATATTAGTACCCCCACATTCAATCCAAGCCCTGCATGCATGTTAGTACCCCAAATTCAAACCAAGACCTGCATGCATATTAGTACCCCACATTCAAACCAAGACCTGTATGCATATTAATACCCCCAAATTTAAATCAAAACTTACATGCATATTAGTACCCCCAAATTCAAATCAAGACCTGCATGCATATTAGCACCTCAAATTCAAACCAAGACCTGCATGCCTATTAGTACCCCCAAATTCAAACTGACCTGCATGCATATTAGTACCCCAAATTCAAACCAGGACCTGCATTCATAATATTACCCCAAATTCAAACCAAGACCTGCATGCATATTAGTACTCTACATTCAAAACCAAGACCTGCATGCATATTAATACCCCAAATTTAAACCAAAACTTACATGCATATTAGTACCCCCAAATTCAAATCCAGACCTGCATGCATATTAGTACCCCAAGTTCAAACCAAGACCTGCATGCATATTAGTACCCCAAGTTCAAACCAAGACCTGCATGCATATTAGTAGCCCAAGTTCAAACCAAGACCTGCATGCATATTAGTACCACAAATTCAAACCAAGACATGCATGCATATTAGTACCACAAATTCAAACCAAGACATGCATGCATATTAGTACCCCGACATTCAAACCAAGACCTGCATGCACATTAGTACCCCAAATTCAAATCAAGATCTGCATGCACATTAGTACCCCAAATTCAAATCAAGACCTGCATGCATATTAGTACCCCAAGTTCAAACCAAGACCTGCATGCATATTAGTACCCCAAATTCAAACCAAGATATGCATGCATATTAGTACCCCAAATTCAAACCAAGACCTGCATGCATATTAATACCCCCAAATTTAAACCAAAACTTACATGCATATTAGAACCCTCAAATTCAAATCAAGACCTGCATGCATATTAGTACCCCAAATTCAAACCAAGACCTGCATGCATATTAGTACCACCACATTCAAACCAAGATCTGCATACATATTAGTACCCCAAATTCAAACCAAGACCTACATGCATATTAAACCCCCTAAATTTAAACCAAAACGTACATGCGTATTAGTACCCACATTCAAACCAAGACCTGATGCATATTAGTACCCCAAATTCAAACCAAGACCTGCATGCATATTAGTACCCCAAATTCAAACAAGATCTGCATGCATATTAGTACCCCAAAATTCAAACCAAGACCTGCATGCATATTAGTACCCCAAATTCAAACTAGACCTGCATGCATATTAGTACCCCAAATTCAAACCAAGACGCATGCATATTAGTACCCCAAATTCAAACAAGACCTGCATGCATATTAGTACCCCAAATTCAAACCAAGACCTGCATGCATTAGTACCCCAATTCAAACCAAGACCTGCATGCATATTAATACCCCAAATTTAAACCAAAACCTGTATGCATATTAGACCCCAAATTCAAATCAAGACCTGCATGCATATTAGTACCCCAAATTCAAACCAAGATCTGCATGCATATTAGTACCCCAAATTCAAACCAAGACCTGCATGCATATTAGTACCCCAAATTCAAACTGACCTGCATGCATATTAGTACCCCACATTCAATCCAAGCCCTGCATGCATGTTAGTACCCCAAATTCAAACCAAGACCTGCATGCATATTAGTACCCCACATTCAAACCAAGACCTGCATGCATATTATACCACAAAAATGCTACTCCCCAAATTTAAACCAAAACTTACTATGCATATTAGTACCCCAAATTCAAATCAGGACCTGCATGCATATTAGTACCCAAATTCAAACAAGACCTGCATTCATATTAGTACCCCAAATTCAAACCAAGACCTGCATGCATGCATATTAGTACTCTACATTCAAAACCAACACCTGCAAGCATATTAATATCCCCAGATTTAAACCAAAACTTACATGCATATTAGCACCCCCAAATTCAAATCAAGACCTGCATGCATATTAGAACCCCAAGTTCAAACCAAGACCTGCATGCATATTAGTACCACCACATTCAAACCAAGACCTGCATGCATATTAGTACCCCAAATTCAAACCAAGACCTGCATGCATATTAGTACCCCTAAATTCAAACCAAGACCTGCATGCATATTAGTACCCCAAATTCAAACCAAGACCTGCATGCATATTAGTACCCCAAATTCAAACCAAGACCTGCATGCATGCATATTAGTACCCCAATTACAAATTCAAACCAAGTCTGATATGCATAATACCAAATTCAAACCAAGACCTGCATACATATTAGTACCCCAAATTCAAACCAAGACCTGCATGCATATTAGTACCCCACATTCAAACGAAGACCTGCATGCCTATTAGTACCCCCAAATTCAAACCAAGACCTGTATGCATATTAGGACCCCAAATTCAAACCAAGACCTGTATGCATATTAGTACCCCAAATTCAAACCAAGATCTGCATGCATATTAGTACCCCAAAATGAAACCAAGACCTGCATGCATATTAGTACCTCAAATTCAAACTGACCTGAATGCATATTAGTACCCCCACATTCAATCCAAGCCCTGCATGCATGTTAGTACCCCAAATTCAAACCAAGACCTGCATGCATATTAGTACCCCACATTCAAACCAAGACCTGCATGCATATTAATACCCCCAAATTTAAACCAAAACTTACATGCATATTAGTACCCCAAATTCAAATCAGGACCTGCATGCATATTAGTACCCCAAATTCAAACAAGACCTGCATTCATATTAGTACCCCAAATTCAAACCAAGACCTGCATGCATGCATATTAGTACTCTACATTCAAAACCAACACCTGCAAGCATATTAGTACCCAAATTCAAACCACAACCTGCATGCATATTAGTACCCCAACATTCAAACCAAGACCTGCATACATATCAGTACCCCAAATTCAAACCAAGACCTGCATGCATATTAGTACCCCACATTCAAACTGAGCTGCATCCATATTAGTACCCCCACATTCAATCCAAGCCCTGCATGCATGTTAGTACCCCAAATTCAAACCAAGACCTGCATGCATATTAGTACCCCAAATTCAAACCAAGACCTGCATGCATATTAGTACCCACATTCAAACCGATCTGCATGCATATTAGTACCCCAAATTCAAACCAAGACCTGCATGCATATTAGTACCCCAAATTCAAACCAAGACCTGCATGCATATGTACCCCACAATTCAAACCAAGACCTGCATGCATATTAGTACCCCACATTCAAACTGATCTGCATGCATATTAGTACCCCACATTCAATCCAAGCCCTGCATGCATATTAGTACCCCAAATTCAAACCAAGACCTGCATGCATATTAGTACCCCACATTCAAACCAAGACCTGTATGCATATTAATACCCCCAAATTTAAATCAAAACTTACATGCATATTAGTACCCCCAAATTCAAATCAAGACCTGCATGCATATTAGTACCCCCAAATTCAAACCGACCTGCATGCATATTAGTACCCCAAATTCAAACCAGACCTGCATGCATATTAGTACCCCAAATTCAAACCAAGACCTGCATGCATATTAGTACCCCAAGTTCAAACCAAGACCTGCATGCATATTAGTACCACAAATTCAAACCAAGACATGCATGCATATTATACTCAATTCAAACCAAGACCTGCATGCATATTATACTAATTCAAATCAAGACCTGCATGCATATTAGTACCCCAAATTCAAACCAAGACCTGCATGCATATTAGTACCCCAAATTCAAACCAAGACCTGCATGCATATTAGTACCCCGACATTCAAACCAAGGCCTGCATACATATTAGTACCCCAAATTCAAACCAAGATATGCATGCATATTAGTACCCCAAATTCAAACCAAGACCTGCATGCATATTAGTACCCCAAATTCAAACCAAGACCTGCATGCATATTAGTACCCCAAATTCAAACCAAGACCTGCATGCATGCATATTAGTACCTACATTCAAAACCAACACCTGCATAGCATATTAGTACCCCACATTCAAACCAAGACCTGCATACATATTAGTACCCCCAAATTCAAACCAAGACCTGCATGCATATTAGTACCCCAAATTCAAACCAAGACCTGCATGCATATTAGTACCCCAAATTCAAACCAAGACCTACATGCATATTAAACCCTAAATTTAAACCAAAACCTGCATGCAATGGTACTCTAAATTCAAATCAAGACCTGCATGCATATTAGTACCCCAAATTCAAACCAAGACCTGCATGCATATTAGTACCCCAAAATTCAAACCAAGACCTGCATGCATATTAGTACCCCCAAATTCAAACCAAGATCTGGATACATATTAGTACCCCCAAATTCAAATCAAGCCCTGCATGCATATTAGTACCCCCAAATTCAAACCAAGACCTGCATACATATTACTACCCCCAAATTCAAACCAAGACCTGCATACATTTTAGTACCCCAAAATTCAAACCAAGACCTGAACGCATATTAGTTCCTCCACATTCAAACCAAGACCTGCATGCATATTAGTACCCACAATTCCAAACCAAGACCTGCATGCATATTAGTACCTCAAATTCAAACCAAGTCCTGCATGCATATTACTACCCCAAAATTTAAACCAAGACCTGAATGCATATTAGTACTCCCACATTCAAACCAAGACCTGCATGCATATTAGTACCCAAATTCAAACCAAGACCTGCATGCATATTAGTACCCCAAATTCAAACCAAGACCTGCATGCATATTAGTATCCTAAATTTAAACCAAGACCTGCATGCATATTAGTACCCGTAAATTCAAACCAAAACCTTCATGTATATTAGAACCCCAAATTCAAACCAAGACCTGCATGCATATTAGTACCCCACATTCAAACCAAGACCTGCATGCATATTAATACCCCCACATTTAAATCAAGACTTGCATGCATATTAGTACCCCCAAATTCAAATCCAGACCTGCATGCATATTCGTACCCCAAATTCAAACCAAGACTTGCATGCATATTAGTACCCCAAAATTAAACTTACCTGCATGCATATTAGTACCCCAAATTGAAACCAACCTGCATGCATATTAGTACCCCAAATTCAAACCAAGACTTGCATGCATATTAGCATCCCCAAATTCAAACCAAGACTTGCAAGCATATGACTACCCCAAATTCAAACCAAGAACTGCATACATATTAGTACCCCAAATTTAAACTAACCTGCATGCATATTAGTACCCTAAGTTCAAACCAAGACCTGCATGCATATCTGTACCCCAACTTCAAACCATGACCTGCATGCATATTTATACCCCACATTCAAACAAGACCTGTATACATATTAGTACCCCAAATTCAAACTGACCTGCATGCATATTAGTACCCCAAATTCAAACTAAGACTTGCATGCATATTAGTATCCCAAATTCAAACCAAGACTTGCATGCATATGACTACCCCAAATTCAAAGGAAGATCTGCATGCATATAAGTACCCCAAATTCAAACCAAGACCTACATGCATATCTGTACCCCAACTTCAAACCATGACCTGCATGCATATTACTACCCCACATTCAAACCAAGACCTGCATGCATATTAGTACCCCAAATTCAAATCAAGACCTGCATGCATATTAGTACCCCAAATTCAAACCAAGACCTGCATGCATATTAGTACCCCAAATGCAAACCAAGATCTGAATGCATATTAGTACCCCCAAATTCAAACCAAGACCTGCATGCATATTAGTATCTCAAATTCAAACCGACCTGCATGTATATTAGTACCCCAAACTCAAACCAAGTCCTGCATGCATATTAGTACCCCAAAATTCTAACCCAGGCCTGCATGCATATTAGTACTCCAATTTCAAACCAACCTGCATGCATATTAGTACCCCCACATTCAAACCAAGACCTGCATGCACATTAGTACCCCACATTCAAACCAAGACCTGCATGCATATTAGTACCCCAAATTCAAATCAAGACCTGCATGCATATTAGTACCCCAAATTCAAACCAAGACCTGCATGCATATTAGTACCCCAAATTCAAACCAAGACCTGCATGCATATTAGTACTCCAAATTCAAACCAAGACCTGCATGTATAGTAGTACCCCATATTCAAACCAACCTGCATGCATATTAGTACCCCCAATTGAAACCAAGATCTGCATGCATATTAATACCCCCAAATTCAAACCAAGACTTGCATGCATTTTAGCACCCCCAAATTCAAACCAAGACCTGCATTCATATTAATATCCCAAATTTTAACCAAGACTTTCATGCATATTAGCACCCCAAATTCGAGCCAAGACCTACATGCTGTGCCTATGAACCCCCATTTGCCCAGTTTATACAGAACTCTCATAGTAGAATCATTATGATGATCTACAGTACACTACAAACAAAGTCTTGAAAGATCTAATCAATAGCTACAGTGACAGTCAAGTTTGGAAATGTTGGATTTATCCTTCACAGCCTCTGTAATTGTACCAAGATAAGTCATCATGATGCCATGCCATGAAATAATAGATATTCAGCTGGATTGTTAGAAGGATCTGTTCAAGATTATACCATGTACCTTGGACAACAACCAATCACAGCAGCAGGCTGGCACTTTACCTCCATTGTAAATCCTGTGATAATCATTGCAAAAGGTGCCGGTCAGCCACATCTTTAAACAAAACACAATCCCATGCTGAAATCATGGAACTGCGACTGCCATCTTGTTTCCCTGCTAAGCGGAGACTATAAAACTGCAACTCCGTACATCAGGAAAACAAAACAAAATAAAAACACTGTTTTAATTCTGAGTGGCTTATTAAGCATTAAACCAAGTACTGCTTTTTTTAAAATAGTAAAAAAAGCAGTACTTAGTATAATCTCAATAAGCCACTGGGGGGGATCTGGGTTATCAGAGAATTTACCATGGCTGGTGCAGATTTACCCACTTGGCTGTGCCTTGTGGGCAAACCACTTCAGCCATGGTAAATCCCCTGATAACCCACACCCCCTCATGGCTTATTGCTTAAGTCACCTGCTACTGTTTCCAAATGGAATGCATCCAGACAGTTAAACATCTATCACACAGTCTAACAGCTTCCAAATTTGTGTCAGTGTGACTTGGTGTTGCAAATGGATGCATCTTATGAAAACAGCAGCTGGGCTGCTTGGACACAGCAGATATAGACACAGGCGCAACATGAATTTGTGTCCCTGTCTGTCCCATTTGAAAAGCCAGTCCACAGTGTATACAATGTACTATGCAACAAAAGGTCATTTAGAAATATAAACTGAATGAGTTTACAGCAACAGTGCAGGTTGCTGTGAAAATGTTGAACTTATTGATGTTTATGTAGTTTTAGATTACCCATTTTATCCTGACTGTATTGTGCCATTCTTTTATCATTTTGAGTCTGCTTTGCCACTTTTTAAAATGTAAAATTATTAATGGTAGCACTTCTTTTAATCTAGCTATCTCCAAGTTTCTCTCAGTATTTTCAGCTGTTTTTCAACACCCATTGTGTGACATGACTTTTCTTATGACTTGATGTTGAGGAAGACAGAAAATAATCTTTGATTCCTTAACAAAAATGTTGTGAATGGGGGAACAGTGAAAGCTGCTTAATGCTCTAAGACTTAGGAAACAGGAAGCAGATAGGTATGTCCCTTTTATTAAAATTATAGGAGTCCCACTGGAGTATGTTACACACCCAGTGCAGATTGTGTCAGAATTTCATAAAGTTTACATACAGCTGAGCCTCCTACTGCAACCCAAGAGGCAATTCAAGAAACTGTTTGGGATCTGAGGCTGCCACAGCTCTCTGGTGGGTAACAGGAGGAGCTAGAAAGGCCATTCTCAGCAGTTAACTTAGAAGTAGTGATTGAATCCAATAGCCCAGCAAAGGCACTGGGGCCAGAGGGCTTCGTAGCTGAATTTTACAAACTGTATAATGAGGAACTAACACAGATTTTGGCTCAGGCCTGTAACCTGGCTCATGAAGAGGAGGAAATCCCAGACACCTGGAGTGATGCCATTATTACGGTGTTGTCCAAGCTGGGAAAGGATACCACCCCATGTCACTATTAAATCAGGTTGCAAAATTTTTGTACAGGAGATAACCTCCCTTGATACACCCAGAGGAAAATGGCTTCAATCCAGGTTATCATATTCAAGATAATATAAGGAGAGTCCTGAACATGGTGTTGGCATGCCAAAACCTGCCTTGGGGGGGGTGGGGATAAGGTGGTGGTGATAAGTAGATGCAGAGAAAGCATTTGACCACTTTAATTGGCAGTTCATAGGTACAATGTTGCAGCAATTTAATATGGGTGCTAAATTCAGAAGCTGGATTGGAGCAATTTCCGTACAACCAGAAACCAGAATTAAGGGTAATGGTCTAATATCAGACACAATTATCATTCAAAGGGACACTACACAGGGGTGCCCTCTTTCGCTCCTATTATTCACACTGTTCTTGGAGCCCTTAGCAGAAAGCCTGCAGACCTTGGAGGGTATAGAGTTACTTAGATTAGCAGGAAACAAGATCAAGGTCTCGCTATTGCAGATGATAGTCTCTTTATATTAGCAACCCCACCATAAACATCCCTAGGGCTTTTTTAGTAATTTCTGCTTATGCCTCCATCACTCTGGCCTGTCCAATCCTTCAGGCATTGCAATCCTCCCTGGACACAGTCACCCACCTCCATGGAGCTCTGGCTTCATCCCCCTGGCTGGATCAGGGTGGGTTTTTTCCCCAAACTTGCACATTTTGGCAGGTGGGTGCCATGAACCAGAGAGAGGTGATGGTCTAGGGAGCACCCACGGGTCTTCATTGCAGTGGTGCCAGGGCCATTTGCCATGTTTTTCCCACCCCAGAAGATGTCGCACACATGAATGCAAGGTGACCCTGCCCATGCCAGGTGTGCATCTGGACGCCAGTGATATCTCCTCCATCCCTGCTGCCTTTCTGTCCACACTGCCACCTGTGGTCACCCATGTGGCAGTATTCTGGTGGAAGATGGCGTCCTTCCACACTGGAGGAGGAGAGCATCCTCTGAGATGCTCAATCCCCCCCCCGGCCAGCCCCTGACAACCCAAGCCTGTTCCTGAATCCAGGTTGCTGATGACACAGGTAGTATTACTACTACTGTCCCGATGGGCTGGGATATCCCTAGGGTTTTAAATATTCTTTTGACATTGAGAAAGCATCAGGCAACAAAATAAACAAGGATAAATCAGAGATTATGTTGCTCTGAGCTCCAATGCCAGTGCAATTACAAAACTGTAGCAAGTTAAAATGGGCCCAAAAAGACTTTAGGTCTAGGTAACCCTGGTGATCCCTAAATGTTTCTGTTTTAACTACCACAGACAAACTGAAGAAAAATAGAGGGACTGTCAGAGATGGAGAGAACTCCACTTCAGTGGGCAGAAGTGTGGAAAACATCCACATGAACGTGCTGTCGAGACTGAACTGAACCTCATGGTGAAAGCTCCTGCATAGGCATGGAAGCAATTACAAAAAAATATAGCTACCTTTGTCTTGGGGGGGGCAAGAAAATCAAGTGTGAAGTGGTCAATAATGATGGCCCCAAAAAAACAAAGGAGGACTTGCAGTCCCAACTTGAAAGCATATTATTGGGTCACTCAGCTCCAGAATGTAGTAAAAATGAATCTGAGATTCAGTGCCCCAAGCTGGACTCCTTTGGAGCAGCACTCAGCCACTGACTTTCAGGTGGCAGATACACCCTTCACTAAATGGGAAACTTTCTGGCCAACCATTCTGAAATCCATGTGCAAAAGCCACCGTACAAACCTGAGGTAGTGTATATAAGAACTGAGGATTAAGCACTGACATCAGTAAACTCACCTTCTCAGGGCATGCTCAGAACTCCACCCAGTTAGGCTGGATGGAGGGTATGAATGATGGAGAAGGTTGGGCTTGATTTTGCTTGGGCATTTTATGGAGTATCATTTTATGGAGCATCAGCTAAATTCTTCCCACAATTAGTGGCTGAATTTGGCCTGGGCAGACATGACCTGTTTCGGTTCATGCAGGTGAGGCATTTCCTTAACACTGAACCCCGACTATTGATGCTAAAATGAGAGGACTATCCCATTAGGTAGACTTTAAACAATCTAGCCACCTAGGTCCAACCAA
This sequence comes from Neoceratodus forsteri, assembly GCA_016271365.2. NCBI lineage: Eukaryota > Metazoa > Chordata > Ceratodontiformes > Ceratodontidae > Neoceratodus > Neoceratodus forsteri. The sequence continues at coordinate 183,938,578 of CM057459.1, read as the reverse complement.
AGAAGAGGATCTCCATTATTTATGGAGCCGTCAAATGGCTAGAGGGAGACCAGATATCACAGATCAAGGAATGGTGGGGAAAGAGGTCACTGATCCCATCTGAGATGAAGAGTGGGCTGGGATCTGGGATCAAGCCCACAAAACCACAGCATCACTGAACTGGAGGGAATTTAGCTGGAGCACATAATCGGATTTTTCAATTTCTACACTATCCAAACATTACAGTTCCCACAATTTGAACAGATGCTGGAGGGGTTGTGGAGGAAAAGGAACTCAAGGCACATCTTCTCAGCAGGCCCCATGTTGGAGCCTTTCTGGAAGGACATGGGCCAGACCATAGGAAGCATTCTGGGAATCCCCACACCCAACAAATTAAAGCAACTGGTACTGGGTCTGCATCCCAAGGAACTGAAGGGCAAGTACAGCAAATACTTGTATAATATAGTAGCAGTTACCACCAAGGCAATTACACAAAAAGGGTTGCTGGCTACCACACCAGAACTTTGGTAACTGGGTAAGGCCCACCAGGCACAAGTGTCTGTTTTCAGGGGTGATATCTAGATGTGTGGACACAGAACTGTAAACAGATACAAGAAATGGAGAAAATTATATCCCTCCTCAGACAGCAGAAGGCCACTCACAGGTAGATGACTCCCATTCATCGAGTATGTAGCTAGCCTAGGGGGATATACACCTTAGAAGCTCCAGCCAATCTAGCCTAAGTGAGTACCAGGCCAAGGCCTGACCCTATCAAATTCCTGGTGAGCTGATCCCAGTGAATCTATATACACCCTTCCTTTTGCCCTTGTAAAGAGTCTTCAGTGGCATATTAAAAAGTGATTGAAACAAAGATTTAACGTTACATGTGATAAACTTTAAAACCAAATAAAATACATCCTGAAGAAACTGTTTGCTGTTTAGGTTTTGGTCTTTACATGATTTATGTTTATGTTTCTTCTAGTTTGTGCTTAAAGGAGAACTAAAGGCAAAAACTGGAAAAACATATCTATTAGGTCATGTTCTGAGCTTCTGAACACTACTAATATGGCTGTAGTGGTATAAATGGTTTAAATTAAATTGTCATTGACTCTACCCCTGATTGTGAGGGTGGGGGCAGACACAATCACGTGACAATGCACCTTGATTCCCCATAAGATGAGGTCAGCTCGCCCTGTTTTTTCATTGTCTGTTTTCAGTATTGGGACAGAACTGTTTTGCCTTGTGTTCAGACAATCTTTCACTAGCCCTTGAGGTTAGTGATTTTTTTCCAGTACTGCCTTTGATTTTCTACAAGTCAAAACCTCCTGCTTAGTGTTGTATAGGCCTTTTCTTTGTTTGCGAAGTCTCAGTACTCCCCCCACTCAACCAGAGGTGTGAATTTCCTTTTGTTCTTTGTCTGCAGTGGCTAAACTGTCAGTTACTGATTTTACTTGCTTGGACCTCTTAAATATGACAGCTTCTACAGGGCACTACCTCATCTATAAATCAGCAGTTTTGATTGAAAAAATTGGGACCCTCATGTAAAAAAGTATGTACTGTAAAATTTCCCTTAGCATTAGGAAAATGTTACACTGAACTGATTGCCTTTCAAGACTTTTAATGTTGGTAAACCTGTTTTGCCTCCGAGCTGTTAAATGGGCAAGCAATTGTTTATGCTGTTTGCCCTGGATCAGTATCGGCCTCCACAGCCATCAGTGTATTAGTCTAGTTTCAAATTATAGCATTCCTTTTGGGGGGTGCCACCTATGCGAATTCAAAGGTGCATCATAAGGTACACTACTGCATTTTAAGTGGCATGTTTTGTTTTTAGTCACCCCCAAAGTCTACAGCAAAGTCAAAATGTTTCTGTACCTGCATAGAAACTGTCCCGTATGGTTTTAATTTTATAAAACAAAAAACACACACGTCATGGGCTGCATAAGTATAGTGTTCAGTAATGTTTCTATCCAGTTGTGTCAGGACATGCTTCAAAATTTTTGACAAAAATGGGTGAAGCTTTGAAGAGAAAGTGTGCACTCTAATGTAGAATCCTGACACTCTGAATTGTATATATAACCCTCAGTGCTGCTTCTTCGTGCATTAGTTCGGAGGAGCACCGGCGGGAGGAGGCGCTGCTTCCAGGCACTGTGATGACTTTAGTAGAGCCCAATCAAAAGCTGCCACATAAGGCAATTATATGCAACTATATGCAGTGTAGATGGCATGCAGCTCACTAACTGCTGATGTCATAGTCACCAAGACAGCTTTCAAGGGTACAGTCCCTAATTAAAGACTGTTGTAGTCTTGGGGTCAAATGTTTGTTCCAGACTGGTTATTAATGTATGCATGCTATGTAATGTTGCTAATTAGTGAGCTGCATGCCATGTGCACAGCATGTAGTTGCATATATTTAAACTAGAAGGGGGGGTGCTGCACCTGGCAGAAAGAGGATTCTCAGCCTAACTGGGCCAATCCGGCCTGCACTCTACCAGCACATGAGGCAAGGGACAGATTAAGGATGGGATACTATAAGGGTGGGGGAGCAGGATGGATGGAAATTCTAGCCAAATTGAGGAGCCTAGGGAACAAAATGGCAGACCCGGAGCTGGTGGTGGGGCTGGATGACCCAGACCTAATAGCAGTAATAGAAACATGGTGGATGGAAGGACATAGCTGGGAGGTGAAACTTCAAGGGTAGAACCTATTTAGAAGAGATGGGGTAAAAAAGGGGGGCATAGCCCTGTATGTGTGGGAGAGAGTTCAAACCAATGGAGTTCAATTCTAGAGGTCCCACCTACAAGGGGACAAGGATAGGCTGGAGTGAGTACAGAGAAGGGTGACCAAGATAATTCAGGGGATGCAGGGCATCTCTCAGACTGGGTGCAGTTTGGTGTAGGAGCCAACTGCGAGGGGATGGCTGGGTGGCTGTCAGACCAATAAATCACCAACACCCAATTTAGTATGTGGGAATAAGAAAGCCTTGTCCCGTTCATAGAATCTGAACCTGTGAAGCTGAAGGGTCCCAGCACTAATGTGCAGCCCTCTAATTTGCTTTAAGTAGGTGAATCATTTATCTATAAAATTCAGCGTGCACCAAGAGTCTACACTGCAATGCACACTTTCTCTTCAAAGCTTTGCACATTTTTGTCAATAATTTTGAAGCATGTCATGACACAATTGGATAGAAACACTCCTGAACACTACACTTATGCAGCCCATGATGCGTGTGTTTTTTGTTTTATAAAATTAAAACCATATAAGACAGTTTCTACACAGGTAGAGAAACATTTTGACTGTGCTGTAGATTGGGGGGCTGGGGTGGAGTGACAAAAAACAAAATCTACCTCTTAAAATGCAGTAGTGTGCCTTATGATGCACCTTTGTATTTGCATATGTGCCCCCCCCCAAAAGGAATACTATCATTTGAAACGCAAGTAATGCACTGATGGCTGTGGAGGCTGATACTGATCCAGGGCATACAGTATAAACATTTGCTTGCCCATTTAACAGCTCAGAGGCTAAACAGAGGTTTATCACCCCTAAATGTCTATAAAGACAATCAGTTCAGTGTAATATTTTCCTAATGCTAAGGGCAGTTTTACAGTACATACTTTTTCAGTCAAAACTACAGAAGTATAGACGAGCTAGTGCCCTGTAGAAGTTGTTACATGTGAGAGGAGCAAGCAAGTAAAATCAGTAACTGTCAGTTCAGCCACTGAAGACATCAACGTGGTAATGAAACAAGAGATTTACACCTCTGGTTGAATAGGGGGAGGGGTTACTAGCAAAACCAAAGTTTCTGAGTTTGCAAAAGGTAGTAAATTAAGTACTGAGACTTCACAAACAAAGAAAAGGCCTATAAAACACTAAGCAGGAGGTTTTGACTTGCAGAAAATCAAAGGCAGTAATGGAAAAAAGAAAAAAAACACTAACCTCAAGGGCTAGTGAAAGACTGACTGAACACAAGGCAAAACAGTTCTCTCTCAATACTGAAAACAGACTGAATGAAACGTAGAAACATAGACGTTGACTGCAAATAAGGACCGCAAGGCCCATCCAGTCTGCCCATTTCTTTTTCTACCTTATGAATGTGCCATCGGCTTTTGCTCTGTCGATGGCCTATCTATTCATACTCATCTGTATTGCTCCCTTAAGCCTATCCCATGCATGTTTGAAGCCCTGCACAGTACTCGTATCCACCACTTCCTGAGGTAGGCCATTCCATACATCCACCATCCTTTCTGTGAAAAAGAACTTCCTCACATTACCCCTTAATCGGCCTCCCTCTAATCGCATGCTGTGTCCTCTTGTCCTGCTATTTTTCTTATATTGAAACATGTCAGACTCTTTCACCTTGTTAATGCCCTTAAGGTGTTTGAATGTTTCAATCATATCACATTTCTCTCCCTCCTTTGCTCTAGGGTATATATATTGAGCTCCGTTAATCTGTCCTCATATGTTTTCTGATGCAGTCCCTGCCCCATTTTGGTTGCCCTTCTCTGGACTGCCTCAGTTTTGTTAATGCCCTTGTGAAGGTGTGGCCTCCAGTACTGCACGCAGTGTACTCCAGATGGGGCCTAACCAGTGTCTTGTAAAGAGGGATTATTACCTCCCTCTTACGACTTGTGGTACCCCTACTAATACATCTTAACATCCCCCTAGCCTTACCTACTGCTTTAGTGGTCTGCTTGGATGATTTCAGGTCATCGGTGATGATGTTGCCCAAGTCTCTTTCTTCCCTTGTGACTGCCAGCAACTCCCCTCCTAGCCTATAGGTGGCTTCAGGGTTTCTCTTCCCTATGTGCATGATCTTGCACTTCTTTGCATTAAACCCAGTTGCCACTCTTCCAACCATTTTGCTAGTTTATCCAGATCTCTTCTCATTCTGCCCACCCCATCTGTGTTGCAGATCTTGGTGTCATCTGCAAACAGACAAACCTTACCCTCCAGTCCATCTGCAATGTCACTGATGAAGATATTGAAGAGGACTGGCCCCAGAACTAATCACTGAGGTACCCCACTTGTGACTTGCACCTCTTCTGACTGTATACCGTTTACCACCAATCTCTGTTTTCTGCCCATTAACCAGTTTGTCACCCAGTTGACCAACTTCTGACCCACCACGAGCCTACCCAGCTTATTAATCAATCTTCTATGTGGAACAATATCGAAAGCTTTGCTGAAATCAAGGTAGGCGACATCAGCTGCTCCCTTTTGGTCCACCACTCTGGTCACCCAGTCAAAGAAATCTATGAGATTAGTTTAACAGGACTTTCCTTTTGTAAACCCATGCTGTCTTGGATCCTGTGCTCCTTTGGATTCCAGGTTGTTGCACTATCCTTTCCTTAAGGAGTGCCTCCATAATATTGCCCATTACTGAGGTAAGACTGACTGGTCTGTAGTTTCCTGCCTCTCCCCGTTACTGCTTTTGTGGAACAGGATCACATGAGCCCTTCTTCAGTCTTCTGGGACCTCTCCTGTGCTCAGAGTCTCACTAAACAGTTCTGATAATGGCTCTGCTAGTTCCACCCTTAGCTCCTTTAGTACCCTGGGATGTATGCCATCAGGTCCCATTGCCTTATCCACCCTGAGCTTATCAAGCTCTTGTAGGACCCTTTCTTTTGTGAAGGGACTAGTGCTCACCTCCCTCCTCCCTGTGTCCATGGTGCTGAGCTGTGGGTCCTGCCCTACCTTCTCTTCAGTAAATACTGAGCAGAAGTATCTATTTAGGATAGATGCTTTTACATGGTCCTCCTCCTCACATGCCCCTTATCTCCTTTGATCTTAACAATACCCCCTCTGGACTTTCTCCTTTCACTAATGTGTCTATAGAAAGTCTTGTCACTTTTACTGTTTGTGCTAGTGTTTCTCAGTTTGGGCCTTGCCTGCCTTACTGCCTTCCCTGCTTCCCTTAGGGAAGTTTGGTATGCCTCCCTATCTTCATCCCACTGTGTTCCCTTATATTTCCTGAAGGCCAGCCTTTTGACGTTGACCTTTTCTGCTACTGTTTTTGGGAACCAAAGTGGTTTCCTTCTTCTTTTGCACTTCCTTTTCTCTCTAACACAATGGGATGTTGCTTCAAGTATTGTATCCTTAATGCTTGCCCACTTTGCCTGTACCCCCTCACCTGTATTTTTTTTTGCCAGGGCTAGCTTAACGCTGTTGGCCATCTTATCAAAGTCAGCTCCTCTGAAGTCCCATATTTTTGCCTTGGAATGGGATGATTTAGTTGTAGTGGCCAAATTGAACCATACCATGTGATGGTCACTGGCACCCAGGTGACCTTCTACCTGGAGATCTGTTATCCTTTCCCTGTTAGTCATTACTAAAGGACAGGGCAAGCTGACCTCATCTTATGGGGACTCAAGGTGCATTGTGGGATAGGTAGGGCTGGACTGAAAGACAAAACCACATGAGCATGGCTGCCCCCAACCCACAATCAGGGGTAGAATCAATTAAAATTTAATTTAAACCATTTATACCACTACAGGCACATTAGTACTGTTCAGAAGCTCAGAACATGACTTAAAACATATGTTTTTTTTTCAGTTTTTACCTTTAGTTCTCCTTTAAAGCTCTGAAAGTGTTTTGGCATTGGTCAGTTCCCATTTTTCCAACTAGTTTTGCTGATCCCATAAATATAAAGCAAGTCAAATTAGACTACATTTTGGGCTGCAGAGCAGCAAGCCTTGATTTGTATAATGTGCAATGTATGTATTTTTTACTGCCTGAGACTTGAAAACCTTTAATAAAATACAATTTCAAAACCAAAAATTACCTAACATGCACTACTGCTGTAAACCAAGTTCACCCAATGCAAGAAGTTAAGAATCAGGAACTATTTTCTTTGGAAGATATTTTCTACCTGCACAGCTCATGTCTCGCTCGCATTACTGATTTAAAGAACATTAATAAGTATTGTGTTTTACTGTTTCTTTTTTCTCTTTTAGGAACTGAAAATGATAGTGAACTGAGACCCTGTAGCATCCCAGGAAAAATATTTTTTGTAGTTATTGGGATTCTGACAGCCTATAGTTTGACTGTGACAGTCATTATCATTACAGCCTGGGTAAGATGTTTTTCACCATTTTGTTTTTAATTTTCTAGACCAAGTGGTTTAAACTAAATGGTGTTGGACGTGAATAATGCTTGTCTGAGCTGTTCTCTGCAAGAGCCCTTTTCTCTGCTGCTTTCAACTGGTGCGCTGTGTGCCATTCTATAGCTTACATTAGACATCCATACAGCAGCCACGAACACCTGATCCAGTTCTCCAATCTCCACTGATGTTTCCAAAACTATATGTGCCTGTTTTTTGGCCAAGGAAGCCACAGATGGTATACCTTGTAGAAACCTTGCAGTTGCTGATCTGCGTTCCTCCAACCATGAGTGCCTGGGTGCCTCTAGACCTTGAAGATACTCCTGAGCCTCATCCCCAATCATTTGAAATTATCCACAGGGCTGGTGGCATACAGCAGTATTATTATTTTTAAGACTACAATAAATCATGCCTCCTTGTAGAGCGAATAATACAATTGCCGGTTTGTGCAGAGCCATGGATCTAGTAACCAGGTGACATGGGCTTTCTATTAAAAGTCTGATGTCTGACCATGCACTGCCCCTGGATGGCCTACCTGTGTCACCGTGGTGATCCATGCTCACAGGCAAGAACAAGTGGGGTTCTAAAAGCTTCACAGGAGCTGGTCTCATGGAATGGCACCAGAGAGGGGAGTGGTACAAGCTGACTGTGCGCTGATCATGTGAATCCTGGCCCAACTGTATTGGACCCAGAACGTTTCAGATTAGAAGGAGAAGTAAGATAATGTTGAAGGAAAAAATAAGTATCGGCAGAGAGACAAGCAATGTACAGCAAATATAGCAGAACTGACTGAATACTTTGAGGAGTTCTGGCAGAACCATAAATCACATGTGAAGCTCAAATGAGTTGTACAGTAAGCATTTCCAAAACACAGAGGTGGAATAACAGGCCTTACAATTTACCATTGGGCTAGTATTTATTTTATGTGTAAGAGAAAGTCAAACACTGTTTCTAGGATTTGAAGAGCCTCTGATGCCTGTGTGCTGACTGAAAAACAACATTTTATATGCCATTTGGCTTGTAATTCATACATATTTCCATAATAAGCATCCAATTTTCCTTAATGTTGTTAGTGTTCAACATGAAAACAGGATCTCTGCCCCATCATAATTCACTGTTTGAGGCATCATAATCCCTTCCAGAAAATTGATTTTTGTTTTTTGCTCTTTGCCCCTCAGCTGCCCCCATTGGCACAATTCTGGGCTCCCAGCTCCATCTACACCTTCTTTACCACTTACCCAGCCCTCTGTCAGCTTGGACTTTCCCCTCCAAGGTGGGGTGAGGGGAACTGGCCAGACACCTTTCAAACAACTCAGGTGCTAGACAATGGGTGGATAGTTGGTGTGTCAGTGCTCAGGAGTGCCAGTGTTGCCTCACCCTGCACACTGCTGGTGTTTCCCTCCTTGTGTGCCCTCCCCCACAGAGTTGCTAGGCTCAGAGAAAGGTGCATGTACACAAGGTGTGGCAGCATCCTGTTTAGCTAAGTGGCAGCTCCTCCCTGCATTTCTCACTTTCTGCCTGTACCTGCACCTACACCTGGCATCAACCAGGTGGCAGTTGAGTTATGGGACAGGCAGCCCTCCCTCACCTAGCAGGCGAGTATCCACTGGGATGCTCATCCTCCTCACCACCTGACCTGCCAGACTCTGGCTTGTTCCAGAACCCAGGTCACTGGCATCATGAGTGGTAGCAATACCGTTATGCTGACAGGCTATGCAGCAAGTGATTATAATGTCACATACAGGGCAGTGTGATGCCAGATGTAGACAAGCAGCCAAAGTAGATGAAGTCTTGGGGCTAGTAGTATGGCCTAGAGTTCAGAGTAAAGGGCTGTAAATAAGCTTCCTACATCTGGCAAACCTAGATTTGATTCCCACAACCACCTCTTGCATACTGTGTGACAGAGAAAATCACTTAACCTCCCCAGTGCTCCTAGGTTGCTCCTGAAAACAGGCACTTGTGCCTAGTGGGCCATACATGATTACCAAAGAATTAAAAATTAATAATCCTGTTTTATGTCAGTTATAAAGAAAAAAATGACAGATAAAGGAAATATCTGAAATAATGGCTGGAATATCTTAAAAGTATGTTTTTCAAAGTTCTACAAATGTCACTGGCTCTTTAAAGCTACCACAGATTAAGGGCTTTCTTCATCAGTAGAATGCACATCAAATAGGCATTGTTAACCTCTGAATAGTGTAGATTAGGTGGAATTTTCTGACATGATCAATGTCACAGACATTGTTAAAATAGCATAATTCACACTTCAGGTACCACAGCTGTAAATTACAACAAAGAAGTGTATGAGCTAGTACATATCAAGAGCTAAATCTATATAATTGAATAATAAGACATGAATGAAATAAATTATGGGTGGCAGCTGACAAACTGTATTCATTTTCTGAATTTATAAATGTATATAACTGGCCCACACAGTCTTGGGATAGTCACCTAATAACTGGTAAGTAAGCAAAAAGACACAACAGGGTGTGCATTATTATGTGATAACTGGCAGTGTAAGACACAAGGTGTTTACGTTGAGCGCCTTCAGCACCTGGAAGTGTGGTTATCCCATAACAACCCACACTCTGCTGTGTCTTATTGCGCTTATAAAATGGGTACACTAAGAAGCAACTTAAAATTAAAAAGCCATCATTTTTCAATTAAAACAGATATTTTTTATATTGTTAAAAAAACATACACACTGTTGTCTATATTTTTTTGTTACAGTATACTGTCATTCAATGTTTGATGAATAGTGTATCGTGTTAGTGATAGGGAACAGAAGACCCAGCACCAAGGGTGAGAAAAGTGCCAGAAGAGGAGGAGGAGGGGGCGGGGAGAATGGTGGATGTTCAAAAATAATCTGATTGTGGCTTGTTGGGAGAGGCTAACTTTTATCTGGGATGTGGGAGGAGTTAATTCTCTCTCATTGAATCAGGAGCAAAGCCACCCCCATTCAATGCTTGATGAATAGTGTATAGTGCGTATGTATACTTTGACTTTGGCCTTTCTCTATTCCCACCCTTGTAGAGGAGCCAGGCAGTGACAGGGAATAGAAGGCCCAAAAGAATAACCTCCTCCAACTCATGGAGCGTATGAACAGTAACATGCAGGACAGAAAAAAAAAACCTGTAGAGGAAACCTCTGAGGACCCATGTTTACTGTACTGCCTATCCTTTGGGTATACTAAGAGGAGATAATGACAACTGCTTGTCTGGTTTTATTCAGATAGGGATGGTTGGAATGGCATGAAGGAGTCAATCTTCCACGAGTCTTATCAGGAGCAGAGATGCTAGATGATGATGATGCTTGATCTGAAGGAATGTAGGAGAACTTAGTTTTAAGTCATGTGGGGTAGTTCTCAGATGTTGGATGACCAAGTGGAAAATATTGCTGCATCACTGAGAAGCTGAGAGGCTCAGAGCAATTGTGGTATGCACAGGTTACCAAAGCTGCAGGCATCAGAATTATGAAGCAGGAATATGAATTCAGGGCTCTTTTGAAGTCTGACAGACTCTGAAGTGGTATGCACCTTCCACAGCGAAACCTCCACAGTGACATATGTTGCTGCCAACAACAGCGCCAGATCACTGTAAAGGTTGTGCCCGGAACCAGGCAACCCTTTCCCCCATCCTGCACCCCCTCCCCAAACCAAATCCAACTCGGAGTTGGTATCTAAAATAACAGGGGGTGCGGGGGGCAGAGCCCCAGGGTTCAGGGCAAAGCCCCCCAAAGAAAAAGACAGTCCCTGCTGTGCATGTCTCCCTGCCAACTGCATCTCACAGTTGACAGGGAGCCTGGCACTGTGATGCCAGTTGACAAGTTAGTTGTCGACTCGGCATCATAGAGCCCCTTGAAGTTGGTGGACTAGAACAAGTATGAGGATTTCATAGAATAAGCTGATGCACAGAAGGTTCACCAATAAGCAGAAAGCTATCTAATGCTGACTATGAAGAGGTCTCAGAAGAGTGGAATATAGTCTACTGAGAACTTCAAATAAAGAGATGTAGTTGACTAAGATAGAAGACTTGAGTTTGGATGAATATTGCTTTATAGTCTCAAGTAATGCTTTCGAGGTTTAATGGCAGCAGAATGTAGGTACATGATCAGTGAAGATTGTACTCCTATGACTTGTGGATGGTGTTGAACAATAGTACTTCTTCCATGTAGTGATATGAGTTGCTTAGAAACAGGTGCACATGAAGATTTAGCTTCCTTTGAGAGCGAGGCTAAAATGTAAGTATGTGATATAGGAGGAACTCTTATGGATTACTTGGATGGCACTAATGAGGACTACTTCTTAATAGTGATGATATAGGTTAGTTGGAGCAGGCACTGGAACCTCAGTGTACTGATAATCGTAGGCTATGTCGTGATGAGATTGGCCGTTTGAGGATGAAAAGACACAATTGAGACTGTTGAGGGTAGATGTAATAAAGTTACTGGAATATGTAGATTTCTTCCAAGATTCTTGATGTAGTTTCAAGCCAGTAAGAATCTCCCATGACTTCAGACCAAGTTACTGAAACAGTTCTCAGATGGTGAAGGACTGTTTGGAAACCTTGCAGTATGATGGTGGAAGTGCAGGATGAAGAATATTGGATAGATTGTTAGAAGAACTCATGGCATCAGTAATGCAATGAACTCCTCTGCAGAGTCTGTCAGTCTTTGACATTGGATATAGTAGGATGGACTTATTTGTTTGATCTTCTAGTTTAGCAAGAGGCTGATAGATGACTTCTTGGGATAAAAAGCTGAACAATGGCTGATGAGACTGAGATGTTTGAGAAGATCCAAATGTGGGAGGATGTAGAATGTTCAAGGAGTTTCAAGTGAAGGTCCCCATTACACATTTTTGAATGATGGTTATATAGACTCATGAGATGATTTCAATGCTAGTTATGAAGACATTATCATTAGAGAAAAATCTTTAGGGGCATGAAGAGGAAATTTGTGTGATGATGAGAGTTGCTTGGCAGTAGTGCTAAGGTGGACTAGAGGAGGGTAGCTGGCTTTCAGTCAATGGGGAGGAGAGTCAGGATCTGAACCACTGCAATGAAGTGCATCAAGAGCAAGGCTTAGTTGCTTTGTTTGTGTAGTCAGGAGTAGGAAGCATAGCCCAGCAGTCCTCCCATGAACACAGTATGTAATTGTGCTAAAATCTGCTCTTAAATGACGTCCACATATGACTCACTGTTTGAAAAGTTGTAGATGCAGATGACCCCATAAAATGCAGAGCTTCAAATGATGGATTTTGAAGAGAGAAAATTGTATGAAGTCAGTAAGTGCTAATTCAGGATGCTCAGAATAGCAGGATATGCATGAACTCTAGATGTACTGGATCTGTAAATACTGGTTCCCAAGCAGGGAGAGTGGATGTCTAAGGCAGAATAATTCAGATGCATGGATTGAGAATTACTATCACCACAAACAGAGATGTGAAAAGCTAGAGCCAGTGTAGCTTTTGATAGTGGTTATTATGATTGGTTTACATTCTGCAGATTTAGAAATTAGCATCGTAAACTCAGCTGGGCAGAGGAGAAATTAGGATGAGGAAATTATGTCAGCTTGAATAGGAATGGATGAAGAGTTGCTCCAGCAGCTCTAACATTGGTTAAATAAGGAGAAAAGCTGGGTTGCAGGCAGGAGTATGCTCGCTGCTTACCATGATGATGACAACCTCTTTTGATCTAGGATGGTGCAACATGGCTATGTTGAGCTTAGGAAGGAGTGATAAAATAATAAAGATGTGTTCCTCCATACAGATTTTTAGAGTGACCCATAGGAATAGAAATCCAGATCTTTGAGCCTAAACCAGTTATGACAAGTTTGCAGCAGAAATTGGATGGAGTACAGATAGCAGTAAGTACTAGAGAGCAGAAGGGCTGGAGGCCAAATGGACAGCAGGTATGTAGAGTTGAACACTGAAAATTGTTGAGGAAACAGGTTTCAAGAAAAAACATATTAGGGTGTGTAGCTGATAGAATGAATGATATGGGCCATAAATTAATGGATTTTGAACAAGGAAATTGGATGCAAGGGCTCTGGTGAGCTTTGACTTCGCTGACATAGTTGAATGTGCCCACTTATGAATGAGCTAGAGGTAGAATACCAAAGTTTTCCAGGTGGCTGATACATAGGGTGGCCCAGGCTTATGAAGTGATTGTACAAAGTCTGAGAAAGACAGATGCATGCATGATGAAGTCCAAGAGGAACTCTGAGGACCTTCTTCAAAGTCATGAAGACATAAAGTTGTAATGGTGGAAGCTTCATAGAGTATGGATGAGAAGGACTGAAATAGAGATGTGAGTCAGAAAAAGTCTGAGGGGAACCCTGAGGACCTTCCTCAATCTGAAGCTGTATGGCTAGTATGAGTAGAGGATGCATGGATTATAACTGGCAGTCTTCGATCAGATGTAAGCATAATTGAGAAAGTCTAGGGAATCCTGTGGATCTTCTTCAGATTTGAAATTGCAGCATGAATAGACATAGAGAAGTCAGATGTGAGAAAGTGCTGTGATTGCACTTTGGAGGATTGAACTTTGGACAGAGATGAGCCACGAATGACCTTTGATGAAATAGGGAATGATATAGCCTCATGAAAATTCATGGAAAGGCATTTCCACTGGTGTCATCAATGAGGAGTTCTATTATGAGCAGCTGGGGACAAGAACTTAGTACTGATGAGGCAAAATATCTTCAGTGGGCTTTAATTGCTTGAGCTTTGCATGTTGCAAATCTATGCCTCCAGCAGGTGAAGTATATCCTTGATTCACTCAACTGAAGAGCTGCTGGAATGAAGAGATGTGAAATGAGCCTGACACATTGCTGATGGCATGAATGTTGTCAGCTGTAATACTGGTGAATGTAGTTGAGCCTCAGTAAGTTGCAGCGTAGCAAATTGACTGCAGTAGCTGGATGACATGATTGGTGGACAAATTGAACCCTATACTCATTGACTTCTTGAAGGTACAAGTTAGGGAGATGGAGTTTTGCAAGGCTGCTGGTGAAGGCTGAGAAAATCCTGGAAGGAAACTAGCTGTAGAAGTTGAAACGAAGGCAGAAGAGGAATGTAGTAGTTTGATTTATTGAGCTGAGAGGCTGATAGAAAGAGTAATGAGTGACAGGATGGAGAACAGAAAAAACTGCAAGGAAGCATGAGACGATTACGTGTAAATGAGATAAAAAGGGGATATCAGTTTGCAGGTTCAAAGAGGGGATGCGAGTATATGTGGTACTTGGGAAAGTTACTGGGATAGAGCGCTCTTGCTGCCTAGGGTTACAAAAGATCGGAGCTCAGACTTTGCACCGGGGAAGTGTCAGACACATCCTCACACAAGGATTTATGATTTAATGATGAAGGTGGAACATCTAGAAGAGGAATATGCTATATTTCCAAATGACAGCTTTATGTCTGAATTATGTATTGCTAAATTAAAGACTTGGTGCTTTGTTAAGGACCCCTGTAGAAAAGCATATTGGGGGATGGCTGGAGGAGGACTAATCAGTTTTGAAGCTTCAGTAAGGACTTAATTGCTCCTCTAGTTGTTTGATTTCAGGAGAATGATTGAGATGCATGGATAACTAGAAGTGGCATGGCAGTAATAGGGAATACTAGAATTAAAACAGCTTAATCAAAGACTGATAATTGATTGCTCAGTATGATTAGCCATAGGATTTGTATAATGACCCTTGAGAATAGAGGGATATACGGCTGGAAGGGGTGTTATGCCTTTAAATGAGGTGGAGACACAGGTGTGGGAATGCAACAGTAAGAGGAGGCTTGAGCGATGCTGACGAGGAGCAAGCAAGAGAGACAACCCCAAAGAAAAAAATGAGCAGGAGCAAAAAATGCCAACAACGGGACACAGAAGCCAGAGACAAGGTACGGGGAGGGAAGGAGGGGAACATGGACCAAGCACTGCAATAATAAGGCACATGGGAGGAGAAAAGCGGTGGTGCCAGGGAGAGGGCCAGCAGGGTAGCTAGCAAAAGGATGATAGATGGGAGAGAAAAAGGGAGGGGGAATGAGAAGACCAGCAGGGCAGGGAGAGGGGAAGATGCGATCTGGAAGGCAAGGAAAAAAGCAAACAGGAGAAGAGCAGAGCAAATGGAGGACCAGTTAGCCACTCAGGTGTTTGAAAACAATTTGAGTGTGGCTTGCTGGGCGAGGTTAGCTTTTATCTGGGATGTAAGGAGTTAATTCCCCCCACACTGCATCATGGGCAAAGCCCTGCCATTGTAAATTTAGACATGTGTGAAGTATGTTTAATCAGAACTAGTGTAGAGGTTTGTGTGTTTGTTTAGAAATAGTACTGTTTTTTTCTTATCATAGTACTGTGTCAGCAAAATAGGACCATCCTGGTCCATCTAGTCTTCCCATTTCCCACCTGCCCCTACTTGTCTCCACTTCCCAGGGATATTTTCCTCTGCCCAGTAGCCTTCCTCTTGTGTCTGTCCCATGCCCTCTTGAATTCCTCTTGAATGCCTCCACTGTTTCTGCACATACCACCTCATTAGGTACTCAGTTTCAGGGTTCCACCACCTTCTCAGTGAAATAACATCTCCTTACATTGCTCTTAAATTGTCCCCCTTCCAATCTTAAATGATGACCCTTGTTTTAACCCCTACTTTCCTTTTGAATAAGCTACCTTCATTCACTTTATTTATTCTCTTCATATACTTGAAAGTCTCTATCATGGCACCTCTATCTCTTCTAACCTCCAGCACGTATAGATTTAATTCACTCTATTTAGTCTTGTATGGCTTCTCTCGCATACCTTGCACCATCTTTGTTGCCCTTCTCTGAACCCTCTCTAACCCATCTATATCTTTTCTCAAATGAGGCCTCCAGAACTGTACCTTGTACCCTGTACTCCAGGTGTGGTCTGACCATGGTCTTATATAACGGCATCAACCCCTCCCTCTTCCTACTTGTTATACCCCTTCCTATGCACGCCATCATTCTATTACCTACTGCTTTACTACATTGGTCTCATACCATAAGGTTGCTTGAGATTATAATCTCCAGGTCCCTTTCCTGTTCTGCTTGTTTTATCAGTTCTCCCCCCAGTGAGTACTCAGCCAGTGGATTTTTATGCCCCACATGCATCACTGCACACTTCTTAGCATTGAACATTGTCCGACCACTTCTCTAGGGCTCTCAGATCTCTCCTCATGACTTCAACCCCTCCTGCTATGTCAACCCTATTATATAACTTTGCACCATCCACAGAAAGACATACTTTCCCTTCAAGTCCTACTGATATACCACTGATATATATGTTAAAAAGGATTGATCCCAGTACTGACCCATGAGGAACACTGCTCATCTGCCTCATTGTCCTAGAATGTACACCATTTACCACCAACCTCTGACTTTTATCCTTCAGCCACTTTTCCACACATCTAGTTATTTTCTGTCTCACCCCCAGGCTCTCTGTCTTATTTACTGGCCTATGGTGAGGAACAGAGTCAAAGGCCTTACTGAAGTCCAGGTAGGCCACATCAACTGCTCCCCCCTTCATCAACAACCTTTTTTACCCCATCAATAAATTCAGTCAGATTTGTCTGGCAAGATCTCCCACTAATGAAGCCATGTTGCATTTCACCTAATAGTTTATTGTCCTCTAAGAATTCTACCACTCTTTCCTTTATGGACACCTCCATCACTTACCCACCATTGATGTGAGGCTGGCAGGGTAGTAATTCCCTGCCTCCTCCCAGCAGCCCCCCCTTATAAATTGGTACGATGTTCACTGTCCTCCAGTCACTCAGACCCCCCCACCCGTATCCAGGGATAAACTAAATAACTTTGTCAGATGTGATGCCAGCTCATCCCTCAACTCTCTTAATAACTCTTAGATGCAAACCATCAAGCCCCATTGCCTTATCTACGTAAAATTTTCCATGTTCTTTCTTTACTCTGGCCTCACTTAATGGGTTTTGTTCCATTCTACATTATTCTCCTCCTTTCCTCTTTACCACAGTTCCCTTCTGTTCCCCTCCACTGTAAAACGAGAGCTAAATAGGTATTTAGAACCTCAGTTTTCGCCAAATCACTCTCAACATTTATACTCCTCTCAACTTCACAATCCTCTGTCTGGTTCTCCTCTTGTCTCCCACATATCCAAAAAAAGTTTTATCCCCTTTTTTGGCATGTTTAGCAATTCTCTCCTCTGTTTCTGCTTTTGTTCTCCTAATCAATTTCCCTGCCTGTCTCAGTTTCTCCTTATAATTAACTTTGTCTATCTTACTCTGAGTTTTCTTATAGTTTCTGAATGCTATCCTTCTATTCCCTTAATGCCCTAACAACATCCATGTTAAACCAAAAAAGGCATCCTTTTTATGTAGGGTCCTTTGTTAATGCATCCTTTTTCCCTCCCAATATTCACTTTTTGGGTCTGTGGGTGGAGCTTACAGCCATTTTGCAAGAGCTCTGTAGCTCTGAAAATGGCCAATTGCAGAACCCTTTCTGCTGGACTTTTGGAAGTATCCTTCCAAAAGCCCAATGCAGCTTAAACCCCTCCACCAAGATCAGCCTATGGAATAACAACCACACTATTTTGTCTGTTAGTTCCACATTCCAATGCGTGAACTGCACATGCGCACAACCTGTGCGCATGTGCAGAGTTGTGAGCATGCACAGTTGTGCGGTTGCCGCCATGTTGTGAATGGCAAAATACTGTTAAGTATTTTCTGTGCTCCCCTCCTCAAGTCATGCCTGACATCTCATGGCATACTGGGAGCCCACCCCAGTGTGCAGATTTTTTTTTTCTGTAAATGAGAAAACGATCCCTCATCACATTTCAGTTTTCCCTGGTGCCCCCCTGCCCAAGTCATGTCCGACATCGGAGTGCCCAATCCCCATGTCGTCATTCATGTGGCACACTGGGAGCCCACCCCAGTGTGCCAAAATATTTTTTATTTTACCGGAAGTTAGGAAACGGTCCCTCGTTGTTGGGTTTTTGTCCCTGTGAAACTGAAAATGGTCCCTCGTTGCCGCTGCAGTCCCCCTCCCCCCTCCCCACCCACCGACTGAGCACCCACCTCCCCACACACCCCCCTTACCCCATACTTACCTCTGGTTGTTGGCACTGTCATCTTCTCTGGATCGGGACACGTCTGCACTCTTCAAAGACCAACCGCGAACTGAAGAATTAAAGGTAAGCATGCTATATAGCTATTCAATGGGGGTTTCAACTTATGATGATATCGCAGCAATTGTTTTGAATTTTTGAGCCACAGTTTCAACATAGGGTTCTTGGAACCCCACCTTGTGAAAACTGTCACTGTCATTTTATTACTTGATCCCAAAAGGTGATTTCGTGGTCACTGCGTGGAATCACCTTTTAGGACTAATTCATGAAATGACAGTGCCACTGTTCATGAGGTGGGGTCCCAAAAAGCCCATGTTGCAAATTTGATGAAAAAAATTCCAAAAAATGACTGTGTTATGAGCATGCATTGTGAAGTTTCTACACAAGCTCCTAACATCGCCAGTTTGTAATATTTTCACTCCACATTTTTAACATTGCCATTTTTGCACACTTCCTTCAAAACAGTAAAGCTGTCATTTTCCGTAACCTACCCAAAATGTGTTTTCACACCTGTGGTGCAGAATAGCATGTTTGCTCTGTGCAATCACCTTTTGGGACAGTTGAACAAAATGACACTGGCACTGTTCATGAGGAGGGGTTCAAAAAAGATCATGTTGAAAATTTGGTGCAACACCTCCAAAAAATGGCAAAATTACACCTGGGTGTCGAATAATTTTTACGCACATGTGTAACTTTCATCACTTGGTAGCTCTTCACAGCCCTATCAGCTCTGGCTAGTTTGTTTAATTAGTTACCAGTTCCAGAACCCAGTGACATCAGATAAATGGAAGGCCTGCATGGAAAGCTTAACTAAAAACAGAAATAAACAAGCATTTGTCAATGCCAAATGTTTGATGTTTGGTAAGCAGTTTGATTTTTGCAATTTTGACCCCAAATTTTGAAGATACTTGTTTTAGGATTCACCTTATAGTCATGACATGTAGGCCCAGATATTCAAAAGGGTTGCGCCAGCGCAAGTCCAAAAATTTGCCATTCTGCAATATTCAGCGGAAGGCAGTTGCACCCCCCAAATCATGCTGAGCAACAGCGCAATGATAATGAATGTATGCTCAACTGAAGGGGAGGAACCATGCATACATGGCGCAGTGTGATATTCAACAACATGTGCCATGCGCAATAGAGGAGCAAGCGGAAGTTGCGCCATAGCGGAAATGAGCCAAAATAAAAAGGAACAAGGGAGAGGCGCAAGAACGCTACGGGGAAGCCACAAGTTGCTGAACTATAGCCAGCCACACAGGTAACACACACACACACACACACACACACACACACAGGGCAGGACAGTGAAAGGGCACCTGGAACCACAGGCCCAGGGGAAGGTGTGGGGAGCCACAGTGCAGAAGGGGGAAGTGCCACACAGCAGTGAGGCCAGCACAGTCAGGTGTTCCCGGTGCAGGGGAAGTAGCAGCCAGGACAGCAGGGGGAACACAGAAACAGCTGCTGGGGGGGTGAACGCAAGCCAGGGACATGGCCAGTGCCACCATCCAGATGGAGGCAGTAATGAGGGGGGTGGGAAGGCGGGCAGCAGGGGGACGCGGCCGTGGAAGGGCCCATCAGCGGTATGCCCCAACAGGCAGTACCGAGCCCACACCAGCTTCAAGCTGTATAGTGATACTGAGATCGTGGGCCAGTACTGCCTGAATCGGGCAATTCTGAGGTGGCTCTGTGAGCTGTGCAGTGATGTGATGCAGGCACCCACACGATGGAGCCATGTTCTGTCAGTGGAGACTAAAGTGATAACTTGCATGTGCTTGCTTGCCACGGGTACCTTCCAGAGATCAACAGGGGACACCACAAGCATAACCCAGTCGGCCGCGTCACGCCACCTCACCCAATTCCTCAGCACACTGCTGCCACATGCTGCTGAGTACATTAATTTCCCCAGCACACTGACGGAGTGCACAGCAAACATACAAGAGTTCCACAGGGTAGCACATATGCCTGGCATGCTAGAGGCAATAGACTGCACCCATATGGCATTCTGCACACCACCTGGCCCCGAGGGGGCTGCATACATGAATCACAAGGGCTATGCTAGCATCAACTGCCAGGTGGTGTGCGATGCCAGGGGCACATAATCAATGTCTGGCCATGCACCCTGGGGAGCACACGATGCCTTCATCTGGCACCAGTCGGCACTGTGCCACAGATTCAAGAGTGAGGATATCCCCACTGGCCACCTAGTGGGTGAGTATGCAAACCACAGGGACAAACATAGGGTTTGGGAGGGGCATGGTCAGAGGTGACATGGGTAGTGGCCTATATGGCCCAGAGCAGGGCGATGATGATCAGCAAACTAACCTCCACCCTCTACACACAGGTGACAGTGGATACCCACTCCGTCCCTGGCTACTCACACCATACCGGCAGCCCACGACCCCATCGCAGCAACACTACAATGAGGCACACGCCACCACATGTAATGTCATCGAGCGGGTGTTCAGGATGCTGAAGGCACATTTCCGTTGCCTGGACACCTCCGGTGGTGCCCTACAGTACAGCCCCTCAAGGCCTGCGGGCTATTCCTGGCCTGTTGCATCCTGCACAACATGGCCAACAAATGTGGGATAGCCATACAGGTTGAAGAGGGGGACAGCGATGGGGACGATGAGGATGCCGGTGACAATGGTAATGGGCAGCCCCCCCTTGGGTGATGGGACCCCCGACTGCTCCCACTGGCACAGCTGCACTGGGACACCATCACGGAGGAGCACTTCAGCCAACCCAGGTAAGTCATGGGGCCATGTACAACCACCAGTGGCTAAGGCACAACCCACAAACACGCATGGACACACACCAGGGGTGCATGCCGTCAAGGGAAGTGGCCGGGCATGGAACCACACACACCACCAGGGGTGGGTGAGGTCTAACATGGCACGCGGACAGACACACACACACACACACACACACACACACACACACACACTACGCACCAGACTTGCACAAAAGGTAGGAGGCACATCGACGCAGAACGCCACCCCTAGCCACACACATGTCCACAGACCACCACGCCCACTGCCTGTCATTGTGCATGTGTCAGATGCTGGGCAGCATTGTGCATTGGTGTACAGCGCAATGCAGGCATCATCATGCACACGCAACTGCGGACAGCAGCCGGGAGGGTGTGCAGATGGACTGTGTGTCTGCGTGCAGGGCCGGGTACCCACCCGTGCATTGCCCGCTGAATGACACAATGCACACAGGGCAGCATCAGACAGTAGCCACGTTGGGAGACAGGTCAGTCACGTGCCACAGTGCCCCGGCCACCATGGATGCATGGGTGGCCCGCTGAGACCGCCAGCACTGACAGGTTGACCACTGGCCTCATGGGGTGTACGGATGGTCCCCCAGGGGTTCCACTGCATGAACGCGACCGTGCTCGCACAGGGGTCTGCAGCACACCGAACATGCCTGCACCAGGCATGCTCGAGATGCCCACAACTGAACCCGGTGTCAACAAGGAGGGTGTCGCACGACACTGGGAATGGGGGGTGGACATTGCACTGCGTGGTGTCTGCACCACATGGGCTAATAACTGTGCGCCCCCTGTGGCCATGGCAGCTGTGATTGTATGTGTCAGCCTGTCAATGGCAGTGGTCACATCCTCCTGCATCCGGTCCATCCCTTCCAGGAGCAGAGCGGTTTCTCTGCTGCGATGCTCCTCTGCCGCTCCAGAGCCGCACTCAGTGCATCCACTGCCGTCACAAGCCGCATCTGCTGATTGACTGATGCTTGCAGTGTACGGGTGTGCTCATCCAAGAGGACATCTGCCTGATTGGTATTCTGTCCCTCAGGGTGTGCACGGCCCTGATGCTCAGCACCCCTTGAGGATGGGTGCTGCACACCAGGACCAGCCCTGGGCATGTCCACAGGTGGTGCACTGATGCCACCCCCAACACTGTACCCCCAAGCCCATTGGCCAACTGCTGATGCTGCCCCTCCGGCTGCTGCTCCCCAGGGCTCACTGGTGCCTCCGCAGTGGCTGCAACAGTCCCACTGTCCTGTACACACACCAGTGCTGCCCCACCAGTGCTGACAGGCACAGGCTGGGACTTTGATGACACGCAGGCCTCCATGGCGGCACCACCCACAGCCATGGCCACGATGTTACCTGCTGTGTGGCTATCCTGTGGCACACACATGTCACTGCCCATGACGTTAGCAACATCATCATCGGTGACGGACCCAGCACCAGCCTGAGTCACAGCATGCTGGCATCCGTGGATGCTGGGACATGGGCAGGGCCTCCTCCACACCTGCTCCAACAACATCAGTCTGGACATCCAGGCGGGCCCACTGTCGCATTGAACCATGTATTCCTGTGGAGGTGGATGGGCCCTCCTCCATCTCTATCTGACTTGGCCTCAGTGGAGAGGCCCACCACCACTGACCCATGCAGACATTCAGGAGCTGTAAAGGAAAACAAAGTCGCGTTACTGCATGTGACCTACCCTGTCCGCCCCCAATAGACAGACCATGACCTACCATGTAGTGATGGGCTACCACCTGTCTGGAATCCACCACCTGGAACACCCTCAATGGTGCAACACTGCATGCTGCCAGCAACCCTCTCCTCCTGTGGGGTCAGGCATAGCACCTCCGGCTGTCCCCCACCTGTCGCAGATCATGCTGCCCTGATGGCAGCCACCTTCTCCTTTATCCTCCTCCTCCTGTCTGTGCCCATCTTCTTCTTGCACTCCTGCATCTTCCACCTGCCAGCCTCAACCCAAAGCTTTCTGAGGTAACCCCCACCAATGCATACCCTTCACCCCCAGCCACCTGATCTGGGCTGCAAACAGTGGAAATGACAGGTTGACTGCTCTCTTCACTACCCACCAAATGAAGGAGTGTCCACATATCCATATGCTCATGGTGTCATCCTTGGAGCCTACAAGAGACAAGAATAATGTTACTGCAAGTACTGTCACACATAGCGCAAGAATGCCTGGGACTTCCACCACTCCAATGCCTGGATCTCCAAAACAGACAGGCCCAAACTCCTGGCATTCATTACTACTCCTATGTAAATGGAATGTGTATTGTATTCACGATCATTCAGCCTCACGTGCTGAATTGCCTTTTTTTAGTATAAACCTGACTTGGTGTGCTGTCACCAGCCTACCATCCTGATGACAAAAAAAAGGCTTCCTCCAACTCAGGGCAGGATGCCCAATAGTCACTGATCATATGCACCACCGGCCAACCAGACCCCGCTGGTGCCCTCACCTCATACCAGTACCCTGCCCCTCATGGCTCCATCTTTGACTTCTATAGTTGAATGTAAGCCTTCTTCACCACAGAGACTACATCATGTGCCAATAACCCAGGTAACCCCTTTACTACCTGTGGCCTATGTCAACTCCGATACCCTAAATGTCCCACAGAATGCCACCAGGAACAATGTCTCAAACAACCGGGCTTCATACTTATTCAAGCAGACCATGGCAGGGCCACCCAAATACTGGTAAGGATTGCCAGGGTAATGGGTCACCGTCATCTGGTGGGCTAGTTACTCTCCTACTTCAGACTTCCAAGAGCATTCACACCTTGAAATCTTGGCCCTTGAAAGCCATGACAAACCTGCCAGATGATGCCCCATTCTCCTGGCGAACATCCAACTTTCCTTCCTACCATGATGTATCTGTGCAATTGGTCTACTGGAATGGCCCATGCATCCACCCACCCCACAACTTCCTGTGTGGCAATATAATGTCCACCTCTGACAATAAGCCTCTTTAGTTCCTGTTGCAATGGAATTAACTATGCAGCTCCAAGTCTCCCAGTTACCACTTCCCACACGAATGATAGGACCCTTCTTGGCTGTTTTGTCTGCTGCTGGTGCTAACTCGAAGAATCTGCCATGGCAAAAGAGATAAAGCATTGGTAATACCATTGTCAACTCCTGGCACATGCACTGCTTTAAAATTAATGTTAAACAGCATACATTTCTACACAAAAACCCACATTAAGTCCCCTAGAGGGCCCTTCAGACCCAACTACTGATTGATAGTATGCACCACGTACATGCTGTCTAACCAAAAGTGTACCACTCTGTCCCTCAGCCTTAGGCCCCAGATGCAGAGTGCTACAACCACTGGAAAAAACTCCAGCAGCGTGATCTACTTCGGTTTCAATGCTAAGACGTGCAAGATAATTCACCTGGGACACAGAAACTCAGGAGAGGAATACAGGATGTGGGGGACAGGTTCTAGCCACTAAAAGTCAGGAGAGAGACCTAGGAGTTATCATACCCAATGACCTGAAGTCAGCCAAACGATGCAAAAAAGCAGTGGAGAAGGCAAACAGAATGCTGGGGCGCATAGAAAGGGGTATAACCAGTAGGAGGAGCGAAGTGGTGATGCCACTGTATAGATCACTGGTGAGGCCTCATCTGGAATACTGTGTCCAGTTCTGCAGACCACATCTCAGGAAGGACATAAACAGAATGGAAGTAGTCCAGAGAAGAGCAACACAAATGATACATGGACTGTACCACAAGCCTTGTGAGGAAAGACTCAAGGAGCTAAACATCTATTCACCGGAAGAGAGAAGGCAGAGAGGGGGGTATTATAGAGACTTTCAAATACCTTAGAGGAATAAACAGGGTACAGGAGGGGAGCATATTTCAGAGAAGAAAGTGCACAAGGACTAGGGCACATAACATGAAGCTGGAGGGAGGAAGGCTTGGGGGAATGCTATGAAGTATTTTTTCACAGAGAGGGTGGTGGATGCGTGGAACAGCCTACAAGTGGAGGTGGTGGAATCAAAAACAATACGGGGATTCAAAAGTGCATGGGATAAGTATGAAAGCACCCTGTTGTACAGAAGAGCGGGGAAAAGGCAGTCCAGATAAGAGTAGGGATTACCACACCAAGTAGGGAAATGGGCAGACTAGGTGGGCTGTATGGTCCTTATCTGCCGACAGATTCTTTGTTGCTATATTTCAGTTCTGCCATCAGCCACTCTGCTGGCCAATGTCCAGCAAACCATTCCCCCTGGAAATAGGCTCCAAATCCCAGACCTCCAATGGCATCAGTGTACAGCTCCAAGGGCTCTCCACCCCAGGGAACTTGCCATATAGCCACTCCATTGAAATGGTCCAGAAATATCCGCCAAACCTATATGTCCTCTCTGAACTTTTTTGTGACCCTTATCCTATGGTGAGGTTTAAAACACCCAAGCCCCCTCTTTGCCAGTTAGTACATGAATATCCTGCCTACAGGTATGACCAGTCATGCAAAGTTGAAATAACCCACCAACTGTTGTAACTCTCGAAGTGTGACTTTCTTCATGCTCTCTTCCTTGCATAGGAGACCCATAATGTTACTAATTTATCCTGCAGTAACCTACACAGTCAATCAACTGAATCAATTTCAATGCCCAAGAAGGTGAGCACCATCCTCGAGGGCTCTAACTTACCAGCCATAAATGGCACCCAGAAATCCTTGTACACCTGTTCAAAGGTCGCCACGGTTCCCCCACCAGCTGGAGACCCTGCTTGTCCCACAAACAGGAAATCTTCAATGCAGTGCGCTATGGCCTCACTATGCTCCTGTTGTGCAGTAACCCAATGCAAAAAGGTGCTAAAATGCTCAAAGACTGCACAGGCTACCGATGATCCCATTGGCATGCAATTGTTCACATAGTACTAGCCTTCAAATTTCTTGCCAAACAGAACCCTATTTTCAGGAAGAACTGGCAATAGTCTGAATGTGGACTCAATATCTGCTTTTGCTGTGAGAGCCCCAGGCCTTGATGCTTGCAACATTTCTGTGGCCTGGTCAGAGGACTGATAATGCACCGATGTATGCAGGGAATCAATATGATCATTCACCGAGCCCCTGTCTGGGTATAACAGGTGACTGATCATCACGAACACCCCCAATACCTTCTTGGGCACTAAGCCAATAGATAAAACATGCAAATTATCCTGGGGGGCTCCATGAACGGTTCGCTCACTCGCTCCAGACACCTCCCTTTCTCCAGTTTGTCCCGGATGACTTGTGGCCAATCCTTGGCTGACTTCAAGTTATTCACCTTGTACACCCTTCTGGGGCCCTAGTATGGAATCCTGAAGACAACCATGAACCCTCTACCCAATAAGTCGGCAGCTGCTGTGTCCGGGTACTGGTCGAGCCATATCTTAATCCTTTTTATCTGTACCAGGGTGGGAAGGCTTCCCACCCTGGGACTTGGGGAACTTACCCTGTGCTCCCCACTCATTCCCTTTTCCCCCTCATGCTGATGAGCACTGAAGAAAGAGATGCTGCTTTCCACAGGCCATGCATGCATGCCAAAACCTGCAGCTGGTGAGTGTGCATGTGCTTTAATTATAAGCATAGCACACCTGCTGGGCCATTCCCTCTGGCTTCCTCTGTCAGGACACCTTTATGGGAAAGCCATTATCCATGTGCTGCACTCCCACACATTGCATGACATCCACCAGCAAGGGCATGTCTATCTTTCCCTAGCCTAATACAGTATCCACCTGTCACCTGCAATGAAATTCCTCATCGTAGTCAAGCCAGGCCATCCCCCTTTTTAGGGCTGTGGGGGGAGTCTACAGCCCTTCTGTCATCAATCAGACTTTAGCTCTAAACTGGCTTTTCATGGAACTCCTTTTTTAGACATTTGGATGTATTTCTCCACAGTTGCAAAGTAGTACACTCCTCCACTGATTTTTCCTATTTGCTGCTGTATGTTAAAGGCATCTGAAGAGAGGAGAGATGCTACTGTATTGTGCCTCAGAACTTCTCCGGATATTAAAAAAAAAACAGCTTTTTAAACTGCTGTTTCCATCATCTGTCCAGCTCGGTGTAATAGATGTGTCTATTTCTTTCAGCAAATAATGGTTTGGAAAAATTGCCCTTCATAATGCAACAAGTGCCCTTGTTATCTTTGCCACCCCCACCTTTTACAGTCTTCCAGCACACCTGTGGGCACACACACACACACACACACACACACACACACACACACACAATACACATACACACACACACACACACACACACACACCACACACACACAGCAACATGTACTCTGACTAAATACATTTAAAAGGACTGAATTAGCAGCATGGCAGTTGTTGATAATTGTGACTAAACAGCACTATATGACACCAACAAAAAGTAACTCAGGTCATTTGGTAGCTCTTCACAGCCCTATCAGTTCTGACTAGAACCTGTTTCGTATGCATTGGAGATACAATGCATGTAATTGAGTAACTCCACCCCTTGCTTCTCATTCACTTGCAAAAGGACAGTGCCATATATAATAAATGCCACAATCCAATTGTCATGCAACTGTGGAACCTTAACCTTTTTATGCTCTTGTTCCTTCCCTTTTCCTTCTAGGCATCCATGGACGCCACTGGCCAATTCAAGAGGGAAAATATGTCCACATACTACCGGTTCCTAATCTGCTGTCTCACCTTCTCAGTCAAATGGATGCCCACTGGAGTATCAAGCCCCGCATAAGGGTTCTCCAGCAGAGGTGGTGCCAGTTTATCTGGTAACAATTTGTCCATACTTATGCCATCCCCTCCTGTCAGTCCCGGAACCATCTTGTTCTTGATTTCAGCCACAAAATCTGCCACCACCCTGACTAACTGCTTCAGCCGCTCATCTGCTGCTGCCTACAAGCTGGCCAGTACTCTTGGCTACTTACCACCTTCCCCTTTATCTTCCAAAGAGTCTGGTCCCAGTGGTGAATCACCGCCATCCATCACTAAAAACAAGCTGGATCCCAGAAGACAAAATGGTGCAAACAAGATGAGACAAGCAGGAAGAGTAGGACGCAGGATGAAGATCAGAGCTCTGTAGTGTCCAGAACCAGAAAAACAACAAACCGGCAGATGTGAGTACACACTGGTCACGTTGGACTCAACAGTCGGTGAATGATGAGGAGACAGACAAAGCTTCTTCCAGGAAGTTCCACTTCCAGGCTGACCAAACCACAAAGAAACCAGGAACCAGTTGTCATGAGTCATACAGGGTTGTGTCTGTTTTGACCGATGGTGGATGATAGGGAGGGTGTTGCTGTGAAGTTCTTCACTGGCTGGAGACTGCTTTAGTGAAGAATCAGCTGTGAACAACCCCACCAGGGGTGTTGTGGCAGAAGATTGAGTCCGTGCACATTCAAGTTGGCAATAGGAACACTGGTAAATACACTTTTCACTGCACCAAGGTGTTTGGTTGTTGCTAAAGCAATTTGCCAGGAACAGGGGCAAATTGCTAGAATCCAGGGCAATTGTTCATTGCAGGGGCAATTTGCCTGGAGCAGGGGCAAATCACCAAAATCTCAGGGTAACTCTTCATTGCAGTGGCAAATAACCACAATCCCAGTATAACACAGTTCTTGGTACTTCACAATCAACACATTTCAGATACTAGTCGATACACAATTTCATCAGATGACAGTCACTAGAGGGCAGTTGTGTGCTAAGCATCCTTTTCTTACTGATCCTTGACAATAGTATTACACTTGTGGGTTACTTATGGTACTAGGACCTGGCTATCCCTGAACACCCTGAGCATGATGCCCTCTTTTCCCCTGACCTCCCTTTCCATCTTTACCACTGGGCCCCACTATCTACTATGGGCCTTTCTGCTCTTGGCCCCTTTAATTACTTAGGGCCTTTGTTACCCTGCAAACCTTGAGTGGGCCTGACATTGCCTCTTTAACTGTGGGCATATTCTCCTGTGTCCCTTGAAACCATGTGATGCTGAGCCACTTCCCCTTTCGTGGGCATGCCTTGCTGGGCCCCTTTTAATAGTAAGGGACCTGTACTAGCCCTTTTAAGCCTGGGACCTATTTTGCCCCTTTTGCTGATATGGGCCTAGTTTGGCCCTTTGAAATACTGTGGGCAGGCTTTGTCCCTTTTAAATGGCAGTGGGCCTGATCAGGGCCCTGTCGCTCATGGGTTCAGCCCTGCCCTGTTCCGTTCACTTAATAAATATTGAAAGGGCCTCTATTAGGCCTATATCTTCTGGCCCCTCCCTGTGGATGTTGCTGCACCCAGAATAATTAGTTACCAAGCTTGGCCTCCCCTTGTCCGCCCTCACACTAGTGCTGTAGTGTTAGCTAAACTTCAAATTTTTTTTTAAATCTTAAGGTAGACAACACTCTTTATGCACTGCCTCCAACTAACTGGCCTGGGAAGAAGCACTGGAGAAGGAGAAGGGAGGTCTTCCACAGCCAGAGGGAATTATCAAGGAACTGGCAATGTGGGGAAAGCAGGGGGCCTCAGGAGGACCGGCCCGGATGTCTTCAGCAATGCGGCGTTTCACAGCCACCGATGAGGAACCGGAACACTTGGTCAGCACCAGAAAAAAATCAAATGGGGCAACAACAGCCCACACCAGAGCGTCAAGGAACAAAAGGAGTCTTCTTCTTCTTCTTTTCATGGTCACAACCACCAGACTGATGCTACTTCCAGGACAGGAGCATCGCAGACCTCTTCACTGGTCGGAGGAGAGACACCAGAGGAGTCAACAGGATCGCTTCACAAGCCAAGTTAAGCTAAGTTCCTCTCACACTCCCATGTCGTCTCTACTCCACAACCAGCCTGAACAATCACAGAAACACAGCTCTGCCCTACTTAAAATGTGCTTGGGGTTCTAGTTCTCGAACCCCGAGCCCATGCCCAAAACCAACGTCCAGGAATTCAAACAGGCACCATACGCCAGACAGGGACAATGGTCCCAGCAGGTGGGTGCCCACTCGCATGCTGCCTGCTCCAGAAGGGGGGAGAACAGAACAGAGTGAAGCAGGCAGAAAAGAATACAAAATATATTTTTCTTTTCATTCTTGGCCCTGCCTGGCCATAGAGAGGGGGGGCATGTACAAGAGCCCCTATACCTACCCCCTTTTTACCCCCTACTGACAATTAGGTACCCCAGGGCACATTATTTAATTACAGAAGTCCCCTATTTCTGTAGTGCCCCCATACTTCGGGGCATTACAGATTCGGGTGTGCCTAAAACTACATGTCCCCATGTATTCCCTCTTAACATTCTATAAAAAAAATTCTTAACATTTACTTCTATAGGTGTTTCTAACATTTAACACTTTAATGTTTCACTTAAATCTCTATGTAAGCTTACTTTAGTTAACAATCTCTTAAAACATCTATAACTTTCAGTAGAACTTTCGTAATTGTTAAACTAAGTGACCGTGTCATCTAATTACTCTTTTAGGGACCATCTATAAAAGAAAGGTGCTACTTGAAGGGCTTCCAGTATGAATTTCCTAGGAGGGATACCAAAAGTGGATCTCTGTGACCTGAAAAGCTACTGGTTCTACAGGAATACACTCTGGTTCTAAGGGACTACCTGCTGGTCCTGGTTAATTGGGAGGTTCTAGATTTACTACTGGTGCAGCTACAGGGTGACTAACTAAGCGTACATGGGAGGACGTAACCCATGGATCCATACACCATTTTGTTGGTGATTCTAGTTCCATCATTTTGTGGGTAGGGTTCTCCTGCCTCTCCTCTGGCAAAAAGTCCCTTTTATTTATTTATTTATTTATGACTTTGGTAACCAGGTAAGTGCACTGATCCCAGGGGCCATTTTCAGGTGCAACCCAGGCTACATACAATGGCACAGAAGTACAGTACGATGAGCAGTAAGCAAGAAACAATAGAACAAAACAAAAATACAATGTTATATAAGATACAAGGTTGCAAAATACAATACATTCAGATTTATAAATACAATAAATTTAGATTTACAGTAAATGGCAGAAATAACAAGCAATATTCCTAAAAGAAAACGTGGACCAATAGATAGGTGAGCAGTCGCCCTGGATGAGGAAGATCTCAACTGAAGCATTGTCTCTGAAGGTACAAGGTTTAAGAAGATGTCGATGCACTATTTCCGTGCCACTACCGGTTTCTTTTTGAATCTTGTACAGGGGTAAGTCAGGGTATGGGATTTCAACAATGAGGAAAGGTTCTGGTTCCCATCTGGTAGCTAACTTGTGACATTTCTGAGTCCTTCTTAGCAATACCCATTCTCCAATCCACAATGGGATCGCATTGGCTTTGGCATCATATGTCATCTTTTGCTTTTGGTGCACCTGATCCATGCATTGGCTTACAATCTGACCAGTTTCCTGCAATCTTTTGCTGTGTTCTGTAACAAGTGGTTCATCTGGTTGGACTCCAAGCACTAGATCCATGGGGAGCCTACCATGGTGACCAAACATCAGGTAGTGAGGAGTATATCCATTCGAACAGCGGACAGGGTTGTTGTAAAAGTAGGCAACTTCCGGAAGTAAGGATGGCTAATATGGAGGCTTGTATTCAGGTAGGGCTGTTAGCATACCCACGACTGGCTGATTTGTTCTTTCACATAGTCCATTGCACTCAGGGTGATAGGCAATGGTTTTTACTTTGTGACTGCCATACAGGGCACAGAGTTCTTTAAAGAGCAGTAATTCAAAACCACACCCCTTATCAGTCAAGGTCTTGGTTGAGTATCCATATGGGCAAACAAAGAGTTTCAAAAATGATTCAGCTGTGGTTCAAGCAGACAGATCTTGGACAGCACTGACAACCATGAATTTGGAGTAATGGTCCACCATTGTCGGGACATACGTTTGACCATTAACACTAGGTTCTAACTTGAGATGATCTAAAGTAACTAATGCCAGAGGTGCTTTGCTGACTATGGGATGGAGGGGAGCTTGCAGATAACTCTTGTCAACACATTTTAAACTGCAAGCTGGGCATGCTTCATACCATTGTATGACATCAGCTCTCATCCCAATCCAATAAAATCTCTTCTGAATGATGGCCTCTGCCTTTTTGTGACTGAAATGTCCAGAGTGATCATGATAGGCCTTAAGTACCACTGGCACACTTCCTCTGGGAACAATTGTCTGGGAGATCTCACAGTAGGTTGTCGGATCTCGGCTTAGTCGAATGAGTTGAGAGCTTTTCATGATCAGGTGGGTTCTGTGCCACCACAGCATCACTGCTTCAGGATCCATCCTTCTACATTCTTGGGGGGCCAGACTCTGTCCTGTTGAGACATATGTCTTTATCTGTTTGACCACTGGGACTTCGTCTTGTAAATCCACCTATAAATTGTTTTGTTCTGCAAATTTGTCAGAAAGTTCTGATTCGTGCTCCACCTCTATACACACAACTGCACTGGTCTGACAACAGGCTCGTACTATCTTTACCGGTACCCAAAGGAAAGGTGGCATCTCCACATTTTTGAAAAGTGTATCATTAGTCTCAATTTCTGTTTGGGTTGGTACTCTAGATAGTGCATCTGCATTGGCATTGGACAAGCCTGACCTATATTCTATGGAGAATTGGTAGTTGGACAACTTCAATGCCCATCTTTGTTCAAGAGCTCCCAGCCTTGCCGTGTTTACATGTGCCAACAGATTATTGTCTGTGCAAATGGTGAAGGAGAGGCTGCTAAGTAATGCCTGAATTTTTCAGTGACTGCCCAGACCAAGGCCATAAATTCCAATTTGAAAGAGCTGTAGCAGGCATCATTCTGTTCCGACCCTCGCAGACCACGACTTGCATATGCTATTACATGCTTGATGCCTTCTTGCTCTTGCAGCAACACTGTGCCCTGACCTTTGTTGCTCACATCCGTGTATAGCCGGAATGGTTTAGAATAGTTGGAGTATGCTAGTACAGGTGCTTGAATTAGAATCTGCCTCAACTTGTTGAAAGCCTCTTGCTGTTCTGCATCCCACATGACCAGCCAATTTTTGGGTATCCACCCTGCTTTTGTTCCTCAGAGAAGTTAATTTAATGGCAAAGTTATTTTGGAGAAATCTTTGACAAACCACCGATAGTATCCAATGAAACCTAGGAATCTTCTGATGTCCTGTACTGTTACAGGTACTGGCCATTCTCGCACGACTTCCAGCTTTGAGGGTCAGGCTGACACTATGTGGCCCAGATAATTCACTTGAGATTGCAGAAGATGGCACTAGGATGGTTTTACTTTCAGACCGTACTGGGTCAATTGAGCAAAGACTTCATATAAGTGCAACAGATGCTCTTGGTGGTTCTTAGAATATATAATTATGTCATCCAGGAATGGCAACAAAATGACAAAGTTTTGGTTTCCCAAACAGCGTTCCACTAGTCTTTGAAATGTTCCTGGGGCATTGAATAGGCCAAAGGGCATGCGGACGAATTCAAACAGGCCTATGGGTGTTATAAAGGCAGTTTTATCCTGATCCTCCAGAGCCATGGGCACTTGCCAACACCCACTTGTCAAGTTGAGAGTGGAGAATACTGTGGCAGACTGTAGGGCTGTAAGAGAAACCTCAATTCTGGGTAAAGGGTAGGTGTCTTTGTGAGTGATATTGTTCAGTTTTCTATAGTCTACACAGAACTGAATCTTGCCATCTTTCTTTTTGACCAGGAAAATGGGAGCAGCCCAAGGACTGTGACTTTCTTTAATGACTTTGGCTTTTTTCATCTCTCAGATCATCTCCTTCACAGGCTAGTACATTGCCAGGGGAATTGATCTGAATCTTTCTCTTATCAGTGAGTGCTGATTGGTAGGGATGTGGTGCTGCACCTCTCGAGCTAATCCAAAATCTAGTGGATGTCGACTGAAAGCATCTTGATTCTTTATCACTGCTTGGATGGCATCATCCTTTTGTTGTTCTGTAGTCTTGGGGGTACCCAGGTTGATCTCCTGTATCCATGCTGGTACACTGGGTTCACAGTTGTTCTCAGTCTCTTCCACCCTGATGGTTGGTGTTCTTTGATCCTTCTGGATCTGGTCTTCCATTTCCAAAATGTTCTGGAGGGACACAGTGTGTAACTGGGTGATTGGCTGGTTGCAATGGAGTTGCATGTCTTGATTCCCATAATTGATAACCCACACAGGGATCCTTCTCTTGACTTTGGCAACACTTCTGGCCACCAGAATGGGTTCTTATTTCTCACTGAGGTAGAACTTAACCAAGGCATCATAGTCCTGACCATGAGGGCCCACCTTGGCCTTGCACCACAAGGTGGTCTCTGTTCCCTGTTTCATAGAATAGGTTGGGGGTCAGACACTCAGACCTTTTCAGTCTCACCAGTTGTATTTGCAAAGCTTTGATGACACTAAAGAAGATGGATCATCTGCTGCAATGCTCATTTTTCTACACCAGGAGATCTTTTTGCTTGGGTCTACAGGATCTATACAAAATCCTCAAAGCAATGCTGGAGAAAGTTCATTCCGAGAATGAGTGGTGGCAAATTGTTGCTCTCCGTGTCACTGAGGTTGATTTCTTGACAGTCCTATGCATTCTTTACCAACTGGATGCTCACTTTTCAAATATCCTAGGTACAGAACCTCAGCTCCACTACTGGTGATCAAAGTAATCAAAGACTTTGGAGGTGGCTGCAGATCTTCCATTGTCCAGTGTTGCTAGAAATATCACCCTTGCATGGTCGTAACATGGGACCCTGTATCCAACAGTGCCATCAATTCTACTCCATATGCTCGGACTGAAATGGTCAGATTCCTGCTGATGAAACAAGATCAGTCCATTACTGTGGGTGGACCTGGTTGACCACTCTTCAAGAATTGGCACCCATCCCAAAGACTCCCTGTTTAACGTCACTGCGTGTTCTGAAGGCTGTTGTCATCTCTCTATATGACCACTGATACCACATCTTTGACAAACTGGCCTCCCTTGACTGTTGAACTGATTGGTTGGACGCCTTCCTTTTCCCTTTCTGGGTTGGGATTGGGGGTCATCAAACTGCCTCCCTCATTCGATCTGAATCCGGGGTGTGTCTCTCCTCCAATCTTCCTTAAGTCCTTTTATTTCTTGACAGACCTCTGTCATTTTCCATGTCAGGGTAGCTATGTGTTCCAGCAGTTCTGAGTTCAGGCTGGGGTTGGTTGCAGTGGAACAGACTGGTGCCTGAACCATCTAACCGCACAAGGATCAGGAGTCTGGGAGATAGCCCAGGTACCCACCCATCAATTCCTGACCATACACCCCTTTCTTCACTGGACAATCCCTCACTCAGAGGTCACTTGTGTCACAGGCCTTCTCATGCCAATCCTTCCACTGGATACCCTGGCAATGCTGCACCTAGAGGCGTCGCCATTTGGGGGTAGGTCACGATGCCTTCTCCCACTCGACCTGGTCCCAACACCTTGATGGCTTTCTCGTTAAAATCCGGGAAATCTGCTTCAGGATCCTGGAGCTGTAATATATGGAGCTCCTTCCTCAGGGCTTCACTATGCGCACCTTCCACAGATTTCTCGGTTAAGATGTGATCTGGATCTGTAATCTTTCTGGCATCCAGTCTCTTAATTTCCCTCAATAGTTCCTGAAGACTAAGTGCATACTTTTGGAGAGTCTCTTGAGGCCTCAGGGTACATTAGAAGAATTTTGTTTTCAAACTGGATACTGTGCTAGTATCGAATATCTGTTTTAACCTTTGCAGTATCTGATCGGCTGTGGTCTTTGCACCTGCGAGCCAAGACTGAACTTCTCTGTGGGCCACACCTTTAAGTTGTCCAATAAGTATTTCTGCTTTCTTTCTCTCTGGGATTTCATATAGCCGAAACAAGACTTACATCTTAGAGTGGAACTTGCCTAAGTTACTAGTCCCACTTCCATCCTTTTCTCCTACAAACTGGGGAAGTCAAGGTGCCCCAAAGTAGTACGGCATTGTCAGGGGTGGGGGGTATGTTCCCTTGGTCTTCCATCCCAGTCCCTATGGATTCTTTACCTATGGATGCAGTATACCCTCTGGACTATCCACTACTGCAACCCAGTACTGCTTTCATCTTACCTCAGAAGCTCCAGCTGTGGACTCTTTAAAATTTATCCTGCCAACTACACCCCCAATATTTTTTTTTAATGTGGTGAACTAACTGAGTGCTGACCATGAAGATTGCCTATCTCAGTTGCACCACCAGCATCATCTCAAGCAGGTGGACTGGTGAGACAACGCTGTGGTTCGAATGGGGTGTATGGATGGAGGCACCCGGTAAGGAGATGCAGGAGACAATCTGTAAGTTTGATGCCCAGTGGGCTTTATTCATACCGCAGGGAAAGGTAGACAAGGTTACAAGGGAAGAGGAGAACCAAACCAAACATGAACAGTATGTAATGTTCTATAATGTCCCTAAGAGGTGCACTTCAGGCTAAGGCCACTATTATTAAGTTCTATAATATGCTTACAATACACAATTTGGTAAACAGTTTCAGAACATCGATTACTATATAATGATATTAGACAAACACTGCAGTGAGCAAGGGAAATCAGTTGCAGACCCCAAGGGGCTGGGTGGAGTAACCACCTCTAAGAGCCTATTGGTGAAAGGAAGTCCAACTTTTTCCTGCCATCTTTGAGCAGTGAAAAGTGAAGAAGTAATGGGACAAAAGGGAGAATGGGGTTCCTACTTGGTACCAAGCTACACCTATGAGAAAACCTAGGAGAGGTTGGAGAGGATGTGAGAGATTTTTAAACAGACCCTGATTCTTTGGCCAACTCACTCTCAAAGGTTACCAGAATACTTTAGCACAAGAAAACTGGAATTTGCTGAACTCTTCCCTGGCACAAAACCTCAACCAGGGCTGCCAAGAATGAAGGAACAAAGACTTGGCATTGAATCCACTTGAAAGGATTGCCAAAGATAAAGATCTGCTGCAATTTCCCTGGCACAAACCCTCAATCAGGGCTGCCAAGGACAAAGAAACAAAGACTGGCTGAAGTTTCCCCTGCACAAACCCTCAGCCAGGGCTGCCAAGGATGAAGGAACAAGTACTTGGCATCAATCCACTTGCAAGGATTGCCAAGGATGAAGATCTGCTGCAGTTTCCCTGGCACAAACCCTCGACCAGTGCTGCCAAGGATGAAGACATGTTAAAGCTTCTTTGGTGAAGGATCCATTAGAGGATCACTAAGAACAAGTCAGATCCCAGAGGACAACATGGTGCAAACAGGATGAGACAAGCAGGAAGAGTAGGATGCAGGATGAAGATCAGAGCCCTGTAGTGTCCAGAACCAGAAAAACAACTAACCAGCAGATGTGGATACACACTGACCACATCACACTTGACTATTGGTAAACAATGGGGAGTGACTGACAAAGATTCTTTCAGGACTTTTCACTTCCAGGCTGACCAAACCACAAGGAGACCAGGAACAGGTGGTCACAAGTCACACAGGGTTGCATTGGTTTTGCCCAATGGCGGACGATAGGGAGGGTGTTGCTGTGAAGTTCTTCATTGGCTGGAGACTGCTTTGATGAAAAATCAACTGTGAACAACCCCACCAGGAGTATTGTGGCAGAAGATTGAGTCCATACACTTTCAGTTGGCACTACGAACACTGGTAAATACACTTTTCACTGCAGCAAGGTGTTTAGTTTTTGCTGGGGCAATTTGCCAGGATTAGGGGAACATTTCTAGAATCTGGGGCAATTGTTCATTGCATGGGCAATTTGTCTGGAGCATGGTCAAATTACCAAAGTCTAGGGCAATTTTTTGTTGCAGGGGCAATTTGCCTAGAGCAGGGTCAAGTTGCTGGAATCTAGGGCAATTGTTTATTGCAGGGGCAATGTGCCAGAAGCAGGAGCAAATCACCAAACTCTAGGGTAATTGTTCATTGCAGGGGCAATTTGCCAGTATCTGGGGCAATTTGCTGGAATCTGGGGCAATTATATGTTGCAGGAGAAATCTCAGGAGCAGGGGCAGATCACCAAAATCTAGGGCAATTGTTCATTGCAGGGGCAATTTTCTTGGAGAAGGGGCACATTGATGGAATCCAGGGCAATTGTTCATTGCAAGGGCAATTTGCAAAGAGCAGGGACAAATCACCAAAATCTCAGGGTAATTGTTAGTTGCAGGGGCAAATAACCAAAATCCCAGAATAACACAGTCCTTGGTACTTCTCAATCAACACATTTCAGATACTAGTCAATACACAGTGTCATCAGATGACAGTCATTAGATGGCAGTTGTGTGCTAAGCATGCTTTTCTTACTGACCCGTGACAATAGTATAACACTTGTGGGTTACTTATGGTACTAGGACCTGGCTACTTCTGAACACCCTGAGCATGATGCCTCTTTTCCCCTGACTGTCCTTGCCCTCTTTACCACCGGACCTCACTATCTACTATGGGCCATTCTGCTCTTGGCCTCTTTAATTACTTAGAGCCTTTGCTGCCCTTTGAACCTTGAGTGGACCTGACATTGCCTCTTTAACTGTGGGTCTATTCTTCTGGGCCCCTTCAAACCTTGCGATGCTGGGTCCCTTCCCTTTTTATACGCTTGTCTTGCTAGGCCCCTTTTAACAGTAAGGGACCTGTACTAGCCCTTTTAAGCCTGGGGTCTGTATTGCTCCTTTTACTGATGTGGGCCTAGTTTGCCCCTTTGAAATATTGTGGGCAGGCTTTTCCCCTTTTAAATGGCAGTGGGCCTGATCAGGGCCCTGTCGCTCATGGGTTCAGCCCTGCTCTGTTCCGCCCACTTAATGAATATTGAAAGGGCCTCCGTTAGGCCTATATCTTCTGGCTCCTCACTGTGGACATCACCTTGCCTAGAATAATAAATTATTGAGCCTGGCCTCCCCTTGCCTGCCCTCAAACTAGCACCATAGCGCTAACTAAACTTACATTTTTTTTTTAAATCTTCGGGCAGACTGCACTCTTTATGCTCTGCCACCAACTCACCACTCCAGCCCAGGGAGAAACTCTGGAGAAGGAGAAGGGAGGTCTTCCACAGCAGGAGGGAACCATCATGAAACTGGCAATGTGGGGACAGCAGGGGACCTCAGGAGGACCAGCCCAGATGTCTTCAGCAATGCGGAGCTTCACAGCCGCTGATGAAGGACCAGCACACTTGGGCAGCACCAGAAAAAAAACAAATGGGGCAACAACAGCCCCCACTGGCATGTCAAGGAGCCAGAGGAGTCTACTTCTTCTAGCAGCCATGACCACTCCCAGAACAGGAGTACCACAGCACTGCAGACCTCTTCATTAGTAGTGAGAGTTACATGTGATACATTATTATTATTAGTACTATATTCTGATTAATATACCACAGGCAAATCTCACTACTAATCTAGTTCAGGTCCTGCAGAAAGGTTTGACATTTGTACCAACAGTCCACGTAAACCCTTTTGAGCTGTATTTAGATCTAAAGCGCCTCTCGAGAACTTTAAATCTGAGTACCTTTTTCTACAAAACAGATATGGCAGGTGATACCATTAGTAATTCATGCTCACAGGCTGGTATGGGTGAGATGACTGAGGGTAAAACTGCATCTGGAATTGTGACCAGTGCACAGCTACAACCACCCTCCATATTTAACCCTCCATATGTGGATGTGGTCAAAATATTTGAGAGGGCATGTGAGAAGGATTTTGAAGCCCTATATAAAAATTACAATGGCCCCACCTTTGTGAACATGTCCAGAAGTGAAAGAACAGCATTTAAAAACTGCAGGACAATCCAATACTTGTTATTAAACCAGTGGACAAGTGTGGTGCTATAGTGGTTATGGATACAAAAAAGTACATTATGGAAATACAGCAACAACTGGGGGATTCTAATTTTTATAAGAAAATTAGTAGGTAATCCCATCAGTATCTTCAAGATCCAGATTGACTCTGTGCTAGATGAAGCCTTTTTAGATGGCATCATAAATCAGAAAGAACCTGCTTTTTTTACTGTACCATATCTGATTCACGCAACCTTCTATATACTCCCAAAGATCCATAAAAATTTGGAGGACCCACCTGGATGCTCCATTGTGGCAGGCATTGGGTAGGTGACAGAGTCCCTATCTTACTTTGTGGATTCCCATATTAAACATTATGTACCCGGTTTATGATCATATATAAAATATAGAACTGATACCCCGGGGATTCTTGGTGACATACTGTTGGAACCAGACTGCCCTTGGCTTCTATGGACATCAGTTCATTGTATACCAATATCACTCACCTACAGGGGTTGCAGGCACTCAGTCACTGGCTTGATCTAGATAATACCCTTGATGTATCAGAAACAGTTTGTTCTAGACTGTTCAGAAGTGATTTTGACCAAAAATGAATTTTTGTTTCAGGGTGAATATTATCTTCAGGTGAAAGGTATTGCAATGGGTGCTACTTTTTCACCGAACAATGCTAACCTTTATTTGGGCCTCTGGGAGACATCAGTGGTCTATGACACACAGATCAGTCCTTTTTACTGTAGGACTGACCTGTGGCATCATTATTGATGACATCTTTATGATCTGGAAGGGCACTGGGGACGAATTGAAAGACTTCATTATTTATTTGGAAAACAGTAATTCTAACCTCAAATTCAGTGCGCAGAGTGATCCAAATGTGGTTACTTTTTGGGATTTGGAGATTAAAATGGATGAAAATGATGGAATACAAACATCCCTTTTTCAAAAATTTACTGACATAAATTTTCTCTTATGCACCCCCAGACATATGATTAATAATATTCCCAGAGCACAATTGCTTAGAGTGTGAAGGAACTGCAGCACCAACAGTGATTTTCAAGTACATAGTCAGGAAATGTGTACCAGATTCGTAGACAGAGGTTACTCATCCAGAATGGTGGAAGAAACCATGAGAGAAGTATCTAGTTTGAGTACAGAGGAGGTCATGATTCCCAAGGCACAGGACACTAATACAAATAGAATACATTTTGTTAGTACATTCTGTAGACAATCTGGTGCTGTGGAGGGTATTATTAGGAACCATTGGACACTTTTGGGCTTGGATCCTTGCCTGAAAGGGGACACTACCAACCCCCATGCATGGTGTGTAGGAGGGGTAGAAACATCAAGGATATGGTTATGCATAGCTTCCAACATATACGCAAAGGAGGGGAAAGGTGGGGGTACCTTGTTACCAGCTAAACCCCTGGGTAAATTTACATATGGTAATTGAATATTGTACTGCCAGTCTAAAGAGCTATACTTTTACCACAGTTATTGCACAGAGAATCTACAGGATGGAATCATTCTTCAACTATGTACAGAGAATCTAGTGTATTTGGCCACATGTACATGTGGGGCCTTTTACATAAGGAAAACCACCCGTCCACTAAAGGTGAGGGTGGGAGAACACATTCGTAGTATAACAAATGAAGATGATAAAAATGCATTAGAAATCCACTATAAAAAACAAAGAGGTGATGGAAAACAGCATGTATTCAAATTCTGTGGAACTGAGGCAGTCAGGTTGGGACCTTGAGGGGATAATATAAATGATTTACTACTGCATTGGGAAGCCTACTGGATTTACACCCAAGGGGGTCTAAAACACCTCGTATTAAATGACAAGATGGATGCCATACCATTGATCAATAACAGAAAGAAAAAATAGGGTATTCTTATGTAATCTGGAAGCTGAAGATCTCAACAAGCCTTACTTCGGTCAACATTGCCCAACTGAGGAGACAACCCCATGCTACAACAACCAACGATATTTCTCCCAATGGGATAAGGCAACATATGTGATGGAATGCTGTCTTACCCCTTCCATTGCACAGGAAAGGATGGCTGGATGGGGTTGCTGGTCGAGCTGCCCTGGTGGCGTGGATGGGAATGCCACTAGTAGGTCTGCTGACATTCTGTGTGTGATCCAGGTTCTGGTCTGGGTCACGTTGTTTTATACACTGCACCCCCCCCCCCCCGTAACAACTTAAAATTTTAGTCCGGGGTCTGCTCCCCCTCTGAGTTAGATATTGAAGTTACAGGGAGTGTGGAAGGGTGTGGGGGGCAAAGCCCCCCATTGTTTATGCTTGTTTCCTGCATAATGCCTGAAATGTGCCTGTTGAGCATAGGATTCATTCAGGGTTGTGGATTTCAGGCAGTTTTACTCAGTATGCTGAGCGTCAGCATACCAAGTTTAGGGATATCATAATATATCCAAAAATAGATAGGATTAGGCTTCACATGTAACAAGTGCTTCTTGTGTGCTCTTCTTCTTTTTTCTATAAGTTGTGCTGTTAGTATTGATCCGGAAAACAATGGATTATAAGAATAATAGATTTAGCAATTATGCTGGTTGAAGGATGGATTTCCCCTTCATTAAGCTGACATTTTGCACTATATGATGGTATTTATTGCTTTTACTAGGAATTATACTAGGAAATATAGACATACAGGAAGCCAAGGCCCATATAAGTATGTCTCCAGCCAAGCTGGTATATTCTGTTTTTATCATAACAGTAGTGAATCAATTTTATGTTTGAAAATAACATGATCAACATTTTCAACTAACAAACTAGGAAGTCAATTCCACAACGGAATTATTCTTTGTGTATAATAAAATCTCCTTTTGTTAGTTTTAGGATATGTAAGAGATAATTAATATTTATGGCCTCTTAAGTTACAGCTGTGTTTATTATAAGACATACTTAATTGTGTAAGTAACTCTTCATCCTTGCGTATTTTATGCATAAAAAGGGCGTCCCCTCTTTTTCTTCTCTCCTCCAGGGAATACATCTCTAGCTCTTACAGTCTTCTATCATAACTCATACTGGATATATCATCCACCAATTTAGTTACTCTCCGCTGGACCCCCTCCATCCTGTTTATATCCCTTCTGAATTATGGGTTCCACAGAGGGGAACAATAGTCCAAATGTGGCCTCACATAGGCCCTGTACAATGGCATAATGCATTTTTTATCTCTAGAAGCAAAGTTCCTTTTTATACATCCTATTAGCCTATTAGTCTTGTTTATAATGTTG
Organism: Neoceratodus forsteri; assembly: GCA_016271365.2. Lineage (NCBI taxonomy): Eukaryota > Metazoa > Chordata > Ceratodontiformes > Ceratodontidae > Neoceratodus > Neoceratodus forsteri. The sequence goes on along the minus strand of CM057459.1, from coordinate 183,895,651 downwards.
TTATAGTGAGCTTGAAATGTAAGATCAGAATCTATTGTTACACCTAGATTGTTTTGCTGTATTTCAGATCTTATTACTTGCTCCTTTAATGTGTATTCATAATGCAAATTGTTTTTTCCAAAATGCATAACAACACACTTGTCAGTACTGAAGGTCATTTGATTTTTATCAGCCCATATTTCAATTTTTTTCAAGTCATTGACAAGTTTTTGATAGTCTGTCAAGGTATCGACCTGTGCTGTTAATTTGGTATCATCAGCAAATTTTATAGCTAAGCTATTTAGATTGGATGTCATGTCTGATATAAATATATCAAAAAGGATTGGTCCCAGAACTGATCCCTGAGGAATCCCACTTGTCACTGCCCTCATAGCAGATATATGTCCCCTTATATATATACGCATTGGGCACGATCGTTTTACCACTCTTCCACCCAGTTTATAATTGGGTTCTTAATTCCAAGCTTTCTCATTTTCTCTATTAGAAGTCCATGTGGCACTTTGTCAAATGCCTTACAGAGATCAAGAAATATTACATCCAACACTTTGTTATTTTCCATGCTATCACTTATATATTCATAAAATACCATATTACCTGATAAACAGGACTTATTTTTGTGGAAACCATGTTGTGATTTATCCTCTAATCCCCTGTCCCGCAAATCACTTTCAATCCTAGTTTTTAATATTGATTCAAAGATTTTACCAACTATACTAGTTAGACTAATAGGTCTATAGTTTTGAATATCTGATCGATTTCCTTTTTTGAAAATAGGTGTGACAAATGCTGTCTTCCAGTCACTTGGAACGTCACCAGTATTTAATGACATGTTAAAAAGTTTATATAAAGGGTTTACAAGCCATTCTTTGATTTCTTTCAATAGCCTTGAATGTAACCCATCTGGTCCAGGTGATTTGTTTATATTTAACTTATTTAAATTAGCCATTATCTCTTCTTTAGTTATCTCATTTACTAAATCCTTTTTTATTGTAATATTTGCTGATTGATTTAGAACTTTTGGCTTAGTGTTGAAAACTGAACAAAAATATTTATTAAGTTCTTCTGTGCTGTCCTGTAGCATTATTTCTTATTGTCTATGATTAGTGGACCTATATTTCTTGAATTTTTTTTATTATTATTTATATAAGAATAAAACTTTTCCCACCAACTTTAATATAAGCTAGGTTTGTTTCAAACTTTTTTTTCCAATTTAAATTTTAGTTTTACATTTTTTTAATGAGGTCTTATATTTCCAAATATTATATTCACTTGCATCTCTTTTCATGACTCTATAAAATCTCTGTTTTTGTTTAATTAACTTTATAACAGCTGGGGTTATCGATGATGGAATTTTACCTTTTTTAATATACACAGTTTGATTTGGGATATATTTATTTTCTAACTCTAAAATTTTGTTTTTAATTGTTATCCATAGAGCGTTGCATGATTTGGATTTGTTATCCCATTTCCAATTTAATAAAGCTTGTTTTAATTTTACAAAGTTTGCTCTGTTGTAATTTTTAACAATTGTTTTACCTACTACTGGTTTTAAATATGTAGAATTACTAAAAGTAACTACCATATGGTCACTATATATTAGTGGTGGTTTAATCATTATATTACTTATTTTGTCAGGCATGTCTGTTAATACTAGATCCAGTATGTTATTATTTCGAGTGGGTTTATACATTACTTGATATAGTCCATTTGTTATACATGTATCCAAGAACAAATTCTCATTATTGTTGCTACCTATATTATGTTTCCAGTTTATCCCTGGAAAATTAAAGTCCCCCATTAATATTGTTTCATTACAATTTGACTTTTTGTTTATGCTTTTTATAATTTCTTGATTTATTATTGAATATGAATCTGGCGGCCTATAACATAGACCAATGTGCAATTTAGGTAAATTGTCTCCCAATAGTTCAACCGATATAATTTCACATATTGTGCTGTTCGTTGGTTCCATAATTTGTTTTGATTTTATGTCCTCTTTTACAAATAAAGCCATTCCTCCTCCTTTTTTGTCCTTTCTGTTTTTGTAATGTGTTTTGTATCCCGGTATACTATTACACCATTCAGAATTTTCGTTCCACCATGTTTCAGTTATTGCCGCTATATCTATCTTTTCGTTGTTTAAAATAAATTGAAATTCAGACATTTTTGCACCATGTAGACTCCTTGTATTTGTTAATAAAAAGTTCAAACCTAATTTCCTTGTGCGTGTACTTTCTTTCTTTTTTACACGTTTGGATGTATTCAAATTTGGTTTCATAATTTTGTTATTTAATAAGTGTTCCCTGCTCCCCCTTTTTACTAGTTTTTTGGTATGTTGATTGCATTACGGATATTACACCCCAATAATCTTGAACCATGTCTATTTAAATGTAATCCATCATATCCATATAATCCATTTTTGTTTTCAAATTTCTCCCAGGTTTTGATACAGGTAATGTTATTTGTCAGGCACCACTTACGTAACCAGTTGTTAAAAGATTTAATATTTCTCGTTCTGTAGTAACTTGCCCTTGGTACTGGTAGAATTTTGGAAATTATGGGAGTTGCATTTTGATCTTGAATGCATTTGTCGGCTTTTCTCATGTCCGTAATAATTTCTTCTACTTCCTGTTTCCCAAAATTGTTTGTCCCAACATGTAATACTACAGTTTTGGGTCCACTCACATTTTCTAATACTCCTGGAATCAGGTTAGTAATGTCTTTTATTAATGACCCGCTGTAACTACAACTAGTAACATTTTCTTTGTTCTCCCTTGTTGTATATCTGTCCGTAAATCTTATATCGAATCCCTCAATATAAATATCTGTTCTGGGATCTCCTGTTCCTGATTTACTTCCATTTAGGTTTCTAGTAATGGCAGGCTTTCTAATGGAGCTATGGTTTCTGTATCTGTTATAGGGATACTGAGAGAAACAGTTTCAGTGGAATCTAGTACTGTCATCAAAAGAGAGGGAGTGGCCAAGGGATTATTTATCGGTAATTTATGACCAGGATTTGTTTTGACTTGGTATTCAGGTGATGAAAGACTCTCTGGGATAACTACAATTTCAGTATCTGGTAAAGTGGTTCTGTTTTGTGCCCCTTCAATAGTTTTTTGTACCATCGACGATTTCCATGTTAAGGGAAAATCCACATTACTCATGTTAACTGATTTATGATTTATTAAATCATTAGATGATGTGATGTCCCCATCAGTTATCAAACTCAATGGATCAAAACTATTTAACAATGGTAGTGTAAAACATTCAGCTTTCCTGCCTTTCTTTTTTTTAGTGGTCTTTTGATTTAAACTTCATACCATTCATTGTCTAGGTTGTCCTGAATATCCATTTCCCTTGGTCTTTTTTTAGATAGAGTGTTATTTAAACACTTATTTGATGGTATAGTAGAAGTTGTAATATATTGAGCTATTTGATGGCTTGACTCCATGTTATTAGATTCCTGTTCATTACCATCTTTAATAATAGTTATTTCAGTCTCACTAGATATTTTTCTGTTACATTCTTCATTTGCCATCTTGGTTATTAGTTTCTGTTGACTAAATTCCAAGGCCTTCAATCTTGTACTAAACAATGAGAGTTCAACACTCATTTCTGTATTCTTTTTACACTTCAGGCAGATAAATGGTAAGTCAAGTATTGGTATTTCAGAGAACAAATACATGTCACATTCATTACATTGTGTTCCTGCTTTGCCTCTAAATATTATTGTTTGATCCATTCCTGCACAGACTAATTTGCTAATATAACAAGACAGAGTTACCTCAGATTTACTCACAGGATTAATCAGGTTATAACACTGGGTCACACTGCAGAACACACAGATCTGATAGATCTGAATAACCTAATTAATGCTTCCAACAAATGCTCAAATGCTTAACATGCGTAACATGCGCCGACGCACGTGTCTCTGTGCGCATCTCCGTGTTAGCAATCGTGCATGCCCTGCTCACAGCAGGGGCGCTTAAAGCATTTTTTGTGACCCAGAAGTAGCTTCTGGGGTCACCGCTCACTCGCGATTTAAAAATCGCTTTTTAATTGCAAATAAATGCCCAACAGTACAACAGTGTTATTTAGATGCACACTTTAAATGTCCCAATGCACAATGTTTAATTTAAAAAGATTTGGGAGTGTAGTTAGCTGACCACCTCACTCGGACTACAACTCCCACTCTTCCTGGTCCTGATTTCAGCCTTAGACACAGGGCTCCAGTAAAAAAACAGACTTTAACTATTTAAAATATTCATTTCTTTGTGCAGGTATATTGTGGGCAGTCAAGGGTATATTTAGCAGCAGAATAGGTATATTTATTTCATTATTAATCTTTAATAGCACTGAATGGATCTCCAGTCCTTGAAAATAGAGATTCAATAATCATTAGCCAAAAGAAAGGACTGGCAGCCCTACTTGTATCCCTACTTGTACTGTATAAAGATACTTTTTGTACTGCTAGCTCTGGCTATTATTTAATTGTACTGAATGGATCTCTTTTTCCATAAAAATACAGAATAATTTTTTGGCAGCCAAATATTTTGGACTGGTAGCCCAGTTTGGAGAGTGATATTATTTGGGACTATTTTGTATTTTTGCTGCTTTGTATATTTATTAACCTTGAGATATAGGGCATTTTTATGTTTACACTGAGTTTTTAATTGCCTTGCCTTGTTATATGGTTTTATGCACACTGTAACTTTAAACAGCAGCTTTTCATGTGGTGTGGGCATATGGTGGATCATCCTCCTGAAGACACACATGATGTGCCAAACTGGTTGAAGTGATCCCTGAGCTGCAGGGCAGCTCCTTTATTGGGTGGAGCAATTTAAAATAAAGGATCTTCACGTTTTGCACAGTACCTTGTGGTGCCTTAGTTTTTTTTGATGTATCGAAGTTTTTTATTTGTGGTACACAAGGTGAGTGGAGCAGGGATTTCTAGACTTTGTCGTACTGTATATAATGGCCCCGATATTCAGAATTGTGCATGGCAATGGTGCAAGTGGTGGCGCAGCACAACAGAAATGTGCCGGTGCAACTATGAGATATATTCAAAGGAGATGAGCCATGGCACATCTCCTCTGAATATGGCAGGTCATGCGCACGGCACAAATAGGATGCTCTGACACATCTCCACCCAACAGGGATGAGTACCAGGAATGGGAACTGCACCAGTGCAACAGAGTTACGCTGTGTGCAAATTCCTGATATTCATCTGGCAGTATGCAAATGGGGCCATAATGTATGCAAGGTGCAAATGGAGCCATTTGCACATCATTATGGCCCCATTTGCATGAGTTGTGCAGGGCTGGCCAGAAAATTGCGCATGGTGCCCTGCATGGCATGTGGTGCAGCCAGAAGGGGTCTAGAGGTACCCCCTCACATCCCATAGCAGTGATCACTGTACAAATGTGTGACATAGTCCCTGGTAGTCTAGTGGCACCCCCCTGCCCATAGCGGTGATCACCAAACATATATGTAAAATATATCCCTGGTTGTCTAGTGGTACCCCCCCACCCCGAAGCCATGAGCACTGAAAATAAAGGTGAATTATATCCCTGGTAGTCTAGTGGAAACCCCCACCCCACCTGTAGCCACGATTGCTGGTAAACCGTATGTAACAACATCCCTGATGGTCCAGTGGCACCTCCCCACCCACACAGGACCCCCTGCTCACCCAGCTCCCTCCCCATCATCGGTGGGCAGCACAAATCCACCCACATACTGCCCAGCTGCCTGCCAAATGACAGCTTACAGTAGCAGCTGTAAGCCCATTGGTCCACACTGTGGACCAATGGGCTTGCAGTGCATACTGTAATAATCATTCACAAAACTTGAATGAAGTAATTCGTACATTCACGTTTTAGCAGACAATGTCCCCAATCGCACTGCAAGTTCATTGTAGTCCACATTGTGGATTCCAATAGGCTTCCAGCTGCTACTGTAAGCTGTCATTGGCTTGTCAGAGTGGTATGTGGGTGGTTGTGTGCTGCCCACCCGATGATGGGGAACTGGGTGGGCAGTGGGTCCTGTGGAGGTAGTTGGTGGGGTGCCACTGGACCACCAGGATGTTTTTTATAGGTTTACTGGTGATCACAGCACAAGGGTGGGAGGGGTACCACTAGACTACCAGGGATATATTGTACATATATGTTCGGTGATCATGGCTATTGGTGGGGGGGGTACCTGTTGACTACTAAGGACATCTGTGGGTGATTATGCATGATGTTGGGATGTTGGGGGAGTGTTTTCCACCCACGGCTGGTGGCTGCTGTGTTGCACATTGCAATATGGCAGCATGCCTATGGGTGGCTGGAACTTGAGCCTTTTATTTCACGCTCAACTTTGAGCCCAAGTATGTGGTGCACCTCAGGGTTGTGCTAGCGTGTGCTCCGTACATCCCAGGCTGAATATCAGGATGCACCGCATATGCATGGGCACGCCCCCGGAGATGCATTGCATACAATTATCATTCTCCCCCTGGCTCATCGGGACTTGTGCTGCGCAAGTCCCTCTTTTGAATATTGCACCGGGGTGCATTTCTGGGGTTGCACTGGCACAACTCAGTTGCACCAGGTGCAACCTCTGAATATCTGGGTCAATGTCTACAAAAGAATTACAGCTTTCTTTTAACCATAGCCCTCTTATTCTTTCTTCCAGATTAAGAAAAAGAAACCAGCAGAAAATTCAGACTCTATGATATACGAGGATATGGGCATAGGAAGCCATTTAACCAAAAAAGCACATGAAGAAAGAGTACAGTGAATCCAGCTTTGGAAAATGCCAGTTATAGAAAAAATCTGCTTTATGAGAAACTTTTTTTCAGACTTGAACCTTTCTATTTACCAGTCTGATATTCTGTCCTCCTAAGAAAACAGATGCCTTTGGTATAAGAAATCTCTGTTTATACATTCTGATTTTCAGCAACATGTTCTTATAATGTTCTGTTGTATATAATGTCCTACACCAGAACCTGGGCTTATCCGTATACTAAGAAACTACCTCCAGCCTCAGGCACTCAAATCATCGAGATGCACCCATAGATCCACCTTACACCTTTGCAGTCATAAGTGGAGCACATACGTTACATTCAAGTCCAAGTTTTTTGCTAGAATTAAAATTGTTATTTTAATTATAGGTTGCTAGTAGAAAATATTTAGAAAACTTACAATGCTGGACAGTCTTCGTGGTAATTTTCTTGTTTTTTACACTTGTAAATTCATAGGCAAGAGAACAACTACAACAAATTCTGCTTCACCAGTTGTATGAGATGTCAAATGTGCTCTAGTGCTCCAAGACTGAGGCAGGGACCATCAACCATGACTCAGTGCTTCACTGAAATGAAATTCATTAGTCCAACACATACTGTAAATAAAACAATTTCAACCCTAACAAAAAGTTTTGACTAGAGTGTATGTGTCTCACTTATGACTGTAAAAGCTCATATACAGTATATTCTCAATGCAGAAACTGCAGTTCAGTAATAAAGGAGATATGCCTTTTGCAGGTGTTGAGCTTACAATGAAACATTCAATAGAGTTTGCTTGTGTGCTTCTCTGCTAGTTGTACAGCTGGCAGCCAAATATCTTACACAACTATTCTGAAAGAATACAAGAATAACACTGAAGTTCGGGTCTAACCCACATCCCCAGTCTCAGTAAAACAGGCTGTAAGTAGTTGTTAATTGTGATTTTTGGTGTGCTGCTAAGTGTGAAATGGCTCCTCCAACTTTGCTGCACAAATCATTGTACTATCTGTATGCAACTCATTCTTTGTAAATTGTTTTGAGATGCTCAGTTATTATAAATAGAACACAGGGGAGTAGCTAGCTCGTAATTGTACACCAACTGGCCAATCAGTTGTCCCCCTCCAAAATGTCAGCAATCAATTCATAGACCCATTTTCATGGGTCATGCCTGAAAATAGTCATCTATATGGCTAGTGCACCTACCCTGTAAACGACAACTAAATAAATAGATACATTTTATATGCACAATAGCACATGATGGGTTGTGCATTACACAGTTCCCACCACACTTCTAGGGGTCTGTGCCCTCATGCCTTACTACGTCCAACTCCCTGGGCATGCAATTATAACTGTCTAATGCACACCCCGTGTTTTATGCTTATCTATTTAATACATAGGTACTATTTCAAATTGGGTGTCCATCATCAGCAAATGCAGTAAACACCACATTTGTTCAGCATTTATCACCCTCCAGACACCCCTGGGCAACAACAAGTATTGTCAAAATATAACCTTGTCAGCACTGTCAAAAGACAACCTTTTCCCCACACACACATTTGTCTGATTACAACACAACATCAAGGCAGCACATTGTTTTGAATTAAAAGATTATAGACTGCACCACTTCAAGACAACTCCTGCTGCCCAGACTTCAAAGTCACTCTTCCCTAAACTAGGTACATGCAAATAACTTATAATATAGTTCTTGGCAAAAAACATTGTTAATGCATCAGTTAGGGTTCCACCATCAAAAGTAGGAAAATGTGGCGTTAGGGTTTCCAACCCTAACAACCCACCACCCCACCCACCATGCACCAAGCGCCATCAGCAGTGTGCCTTGGGGTTCTCAGCCATAATGGTCACCCCATTCCATGTGTAAGGAATCTGAGATGTAACAGAAGACAGTAGAAGAAAAGACTGAGCGTAAGGGCTGAGAACTCCAATGCACACCTCCGACAGCTGTTGGTGCATGGATTTTGATTCAAATGTGTAAGGAGTTTGGATGGCCCTGTTGATTGCTCTTCCATGGCCTCTCATCCAACTTGGGCAGTGTTATGCAATGCCATGTCAATAAAGAACAAGACAGCGATTATTGCTGCTCTTGTTGAGACATCTGATCTGGCTTGCATCACTGAGACTTGGCTGGACGAGAATGCCAGTCCGGTATTGGAGTCAGCTGTCCCAGCTGGGTTTTCGGTGATACACTGCCCAAGACTGGATCATAGGGGCAGGAGTGTAGCCATCTGTTTTAAGATGGAACTGGGCCTAGTAGAGGTTCCAGTGGGGTCCACTAGGTCCTTTGAGTGTATCATGGGTGCAGGTGTAGGCAGTATGATTCTTCTCACCTACTGTCCACCCAGAGATGGGAAAGTGTTTCTGCAGGAAATTGCAGACTTCATGGTCGACAGGGTGTTGGAATCCTCCAGGTGGTTGGTCCTGGGGGATTTCAGTGCCTCGATCAACAACAAACTCTCGCACTTTGGTCAAAACCTCCTCTAACTGATGATTTAATTGTGGTTCACACAGGTGGTTACCACTGCAAGCCATATTCAGGGTTGCTTCCTGGACCTGGTGTTCCTCCTGGGGATGAAGCCGCTGACTTGGTGGTGGAACCAGTTGGATGTTCAGACCACCACTCTATAAGGTTTAGTTTCGCGGTTCCCCTTGTGAGACCCACCCCTTTGGAGATGGTCCGGTACTGCCCTTTGAGGAGTGTTACCCCGGAGGGTCTGATGGAGGTGCTGGACCTATTGAGCAGGCCATTGGAATGCTTAGTTCCCGGAGTCCTAGTATTGCACTATAATAGTGTGATATTGGGGGCCCTGGATTCCATAGCTCCTGTCCATGTTTGCCCCTTCCCTCTTTGCCCTCTGTCCCCCTGGTTTGATAGGATTTTGAGTGAATTAAGGAGAGTTGGGTGAAGGTTGGAACTTTGTTGGCAGAAATCTGGCCTGGAAGAGGACAGGCTTTGGTTGATCGCCCATTTTTCAGACTATCAATCAGAAATCTCCCATAAGAAGGCAGAGTTCCTGTCCAGGGAGATTGCTGCAGCAAGGAATCGACTGGCTCAGCTCTTTCAGACCGTGGATAGGCTGTGCAATCCAGCCTGCCTTCGGGGCTGAAGAGCCTTTTCACAATCTAAGTGTGATGAGTTTGCTCAATTCTTTGTAGATAAAGTGTTTTCTATCAGGTCGGAGATCTGTTTGACTCATTCAAATGAATATGGCAGTGGTTGATGCGAGGACACAGGAAACCAGCCTGTCTGGACAGATTTTGACCAGGCAGCAATCATGGATATTGTGAAGAATGTTTGGGGCCTGTGACCAGCTTGCTTTAGTTTGGATCCTGGTCCTACCTGTCTCCTTGTGGGGTGTATGGATGTTATCAGACCGATCCTTGCTGAGCTTGTCTGGTGCTTGCTGGACCTGGAGGTGTTTCCAGACCCCCTAAAGGAGGCAGTGATGATGCCCCTCTTAAAGAAATCTTCCTGCGACTCAGACTGTCTTGTGAACTACAGACTTGTCTCTAACCTGCCCTTTTTGGGCAAGGTTATTGGGAAGGTAGTCACATTGCTACTCTAGAACTTTCTTACCATCAATGAGGTCTATGATCCTCTCCAGTCCAGTTTCAGGAAGAGGCATAGTACTGAGACAGCATTGGTTCGAGTACTTAATGATCTCCTGATAGCGAGGGATCGGAGGAGTCATTCAGTCTTGGTCCTCCTTGAGCTCTCTGCAGCGTCTGACACCATGGACCATGGGGTATTGCTGGAATGCCTGTGACTACTCTGTGGACTGTCAGGAACAGTCCTCAGGTGGTTTCATTATTTCCTCACAGGCAGGACTCAGAGGGTGGTATTGTTTTTTTTTTTTCCTTGGCCCCCTTCTCCCTGCCTTGTGGGGTGCCACAGGATTCTGTGCTGTCCCCCATGGTGTTCATGGTGTACATGTTGCCATTAGGAAACATTATAAGGTGGTACGGGCTGAGTTTTCACTGCCTCGCAGATGACACTCAGCTGTACATGTCCTTTGTACCTGAACAGAACAGTGCAATCTCGGTCTTTAACAACTGCCTCACTGAGATTCAGGACTGGATGAGTGCTAACTGATTGAGACTAAATCCTGATAAGACTGAGGTGTTGGTGGTGGACCCAGGCCAGCAGGTAGAGAAGCTGACTCCTGGGCAGCCGTCTGGCCTTGTGCTAGGGGGCACTCAGTTGAGACCTTCTGAATGGGTTGTCAAGGCCTCATTCTATCATCTGAGGAACATCGCCAGGATAAAGCACCTTGTTCCGCCGGAAGACCTTCCTACACTGGTTCACGTCTTTGTGTCCCCTCTTCTTGACTGCTGCAATGCTTTATACCTAGGGTTACCGGGGGGTGGATCTCCATCACCTACAGCTGGCACAGAATGCTGCAGCCAGGTTGTTGACAGGACTGTCAACAACTAGCCATGTCACCCATGCACTGGTTGCCGGTGCGATGGAGGATCACCTTCAAGGTTGCATTGCTAACCTATAAGACCATACACAGACAGGGACCGGGCTACTTGCAAGACCTCCTCCAGCCCTACTTCCCCCTCTGCTCACTCTGCTCCACTGATGAGGGATTGCTGGAGGTTTCCAGGGTTTGTCTTCACACATCAGGTGCTAGAGCATTTTCTTTTGCAGGCCCGACCCTGTGGAACTCTTTACCTCATCGGATTACAGAGTACCTGTCCACTGATACTTTTAAGTCCTCATTAAAAACTTATTTATCTGATCTGGATTTTGGGGACAATGTTTAGTTTTATCTCTGCTGCCTTTTTATTTTTTGTGTCTTTTCTGTTCTGATTGAATGTTTGTTTTTATATTGTATATGCGCTTTGATTATTCTGAAAAGTGCTTTATAAATAAAATTTGCTACTGAAGGGGTTGATAACAGTGATCCATACTTAATCTGCCACAACTACATGCTGACGTACAAAGCCTTAAAAAAAACTAAACATGTCTGAAAACAAGCTAAGTATTCTTTTTTTCTTTAACCAGGTAAGACACACTAAGCTGAAAGCTTGTTTACAGGTGCAACCTGGGAGCACAGGGAAGTTAAGCAACTTGCTCAGGGTCACACAGTACACAAGTGGGGGTTGTGGGATTCGAACCCAGGTCTCCAGATTTGCAGCTCAGAGCCTTAAACCACTGTGCTCTACTGCCTCCCACCTGAGTAAAACAAAAGTGCCATGTATTAAAGACTATTGTATGATGTAGTGAAAAGCTATTTGTATGATTTAATACTTTTATCATATAATTTTAAAATGTTTGTATTTACAGTGCTGATTAAGGAGAGCAATTATGTTAACAAAATATACAGTTTTTGTCTTTACAGGAATGTTATTAGTCACACCAGTTATCTGTTTATTTATTTTTTCTTCCACCAAAGTAAGCAATTGTTAAATAGGCTTCATTATTTAAAATCTAGAAAACTAGCAAACTATGTTGTTTCAGGGTTTATTCAATACTGACTGACTGTGAATTATTAAATAAAATCTAGTTAGTACTGCATGAGTTAGATATCTTCAGATTTTAGAAGATATGCTACATAATTTCAAAAACACAAACCTTTCTTCCTATTGAAAGCTTATACAAGTGGCAATACATTTATCTAACAATTCATGTGATTGGTACATGCTGCAGCAAACAATAAAAGATGTATTGGGGACCACTGGAGATGTATCGTGAAGCCCCTCAATTTCTACAATAAATCTCCACATTTCTGGAAAAAATGTTCTGCAATTTTCTAGTGGCCCTGGTTATTATCCCACCTAATGTACCCTTTACAGAAAATTGTCATATCTCAGCCAATACTTAATTCCGCACAACTGCAGAGCCATTCCACACCACAGGTGCGAAAACACATTTTGACCAGCATTTGAAAAATGACAGCTGTGACATACATTTGCTGGGGTAATAACAAGTGTATGTTGAAAATTTGGTGTCAAAATATATTACAGTTACAAAGTTACAAGCATCCATATTAAAATTGCAAAGAATGGTCATAACTCAGTCATTTTTTGACATTTTGACACCAAAATGGCCTCATCATGGCCTTTTGGGGACCCCTCCTCATGAACAAAATGACTGTCATTATGCAAACCCTGCCTAAAAGGTGAATTCACCAAGTGACCATGAAATCACCATTCAGGCAGAAGTTACGTTATGACAGTCATATTGTTCATGAGGCGGTGTCCCCAAAAGGCCATGTTGAAAATCTGAGATCAAAATGTCCAAAAATGGCTAAGTGTTCCATAAAAGTTGAAAGCCCCATTGAAATACACTGAACTGCATTTATCTTAGTTTCTCATATTGCAGTCGCCTGTTCCACAGCAAGGCATTTCTTCGATCAGAAGAATGGACGTCAAACCTGGGACCTCCTCAGGTGAGTGAGGGTGTGTGGGGGCTGTTAAGGAGGATGTGAGGGAGGTGGGTGCACAGTGGAAGGTCTGATTGGGGGTGCGGGTGTGATCAGCAAGAGACCTTTTTTACAGGTTTAAAAAATTAAAAACAGACATTGAGGCATGGTTTTCTTATTTTCAGCATCAACCCAACATGGGGCGGGGGGGAGATGCCACTAGCCACCATCAAAATACTAACATATTAAAATGCCAGCAGAATAGGCCTAATGGTCTTTCATGTCTGCTCTTTCGGTCAACCCCCACCCTGGAAGCTGACCTTGCTGCTCCCCTTGCCCTCTCTGGCTTCTCCCTTCCCGGTCCTGGATATTCTCACTACACTGGACTTTGTTTCCAGAACCCTTCCCCAAAATGGGCATCAGAGATCAGGGAGAGAGGGCCACCAGACCATCAGGAAAATGTAGACTGAATAATAAATAAAAACTAAGTTGCGTCGGGAATGTGAGAGAGGTTACATATAGGGATGGGGGATTGAGGTGCAGGGGGGCACTGAAGCAGGGCTGTGTGGCCAACAGCACACTACTTTGCTGCAACCTGCGTCTTCCGCAGGTGGCAATGTTCATTCACAGATTGTTGCAAAACATTGAGGTTGCGCAGTACAGCCAAAAGCTGTTTTGCAATTTTGGGGGAAAAGATGATTGTTTCACGAAAAAAAGTGCTGCAATTTGTGGCAAAACAATGCCTCAGACAAAATAAACAAAATTTCTGGGCGTTGTTTTAAAAAGACGGACCCCATAATCCAATTACTCAAGCCCTGGTAGGTAAACATAACTGTTGGTGTTTACCAAGAGGCAGTATTTTTTTAAATATTTAAGTTTGTTTGCCTCGCTAACTGAAAACAAGATGGCAGCAGCATGAAAGAGCATTCCCAATTTGCAAAAGAGGATGACACTTTTGTAATCAAGAAATAGTCTTTCAGTCTTTCGCATGGTACATTTAACTCTGTCAGTGTCAGTGGCTCAGTAGGTAGCACACTCGCCTCTGAGGCCGGGAGATCAGAGGGCTGTGGGTTCAGTTCCCATATCTGGCACTTGGGTTAATATCCCAGTACTGACACTGCAGTGCAGCATGAGAGGGGTGCTGCACTTCTGAGGTGCTGTCTTTCGGATGAGACGTTAAACCGAGGTCCCATCTGCCTGGATTGGTGGTAGTTCAGATGGCTGTTAAAGATCCCATGGCATTTATTGAAAAGAGTAGGGGAATTTCCCCAGTGTCCTGGCCAAATTTCTCTCATTCACTAAAAATACCACCAACAGCTTAATCTGGTACAAAGTCAGTTGGCATTCATCTGTATCCCCCTCCCCCGGGTCGTGCCTGAAAATAGGCAGGATTTGTCTAGTGCACTTACCCGGTCAACAAAAGCTAAATAAAATAAATAACTTCTTACATGGGAAATTTTAAAATTTAATAACTTTTGAACAAATTTATATTTTTTCACTAAATCTTTGGAAGGCACATCTGCGACCCAAGCCCGATATACCCTAAAATTTCAGACCAAACCCAAGCCATTTCTGGAAATGGCATGACAAAGAATTTACAAAAAAATGGTAATTTTCAAATTTTTTGACACTCCACATCTCCAGAACCGCACATGCAACCAGAAAGAAACTTGTCAGATCAAAAGATCTTTGGTCCCCGATGGTGCATGCAAACGTTTACAGTATGCAAATGGGTTGAACAGTAGCAAAGTTATGAACATGTAAAATTTTGGCTTTAACATAGATGTGAACTCTGAACCCTAACTACTGTATAGGAGCATGACTGTGACCATATAATACACATTATCCATTAGCAGTCCCCCAACCACCACCACCACCACCACCACCTACAACAACACAATCATGACGTCAAGTAATATGCCATTTTTTCCAACATTTGTATCACACACCAGTCTATTTTTTCTGGTGCTCTCCAATCAAATAACATACTAAGAAAGCATGAAACACAGTGCCACAACTGCAAGGCAGTCCTGACTTACACAGAAATAAAACTGCTAAGTGTTGCTGTCCATTCCCCTCCTCCCACCTGGCAGACACTCATTAATGAACTAGAGACACCAAACTGTTACAAAATGCTGTCCATCCCATCCCTTGCACCGAATTTCAATGCCACAGTATGCACTCTTACTTCTTTCTACTATTACAGAAAATTTAAGGAAGAGCTACTGTCCAGTTACAAAGTAATACCTATGAAACTATTTTGCAGAGGAAAGAACTGGGTAAAACCAATGTCTTGGAAACATATTTTTCAGGATGATGATGTAAATGAATAGCTCAAATGAACTTTAGCATTTACACCTGTCCCAAGCCCAAACCTCGCTCCACATCTAGACAGCTAATCTGTGTTGAGGCAAAGTAAAATATCTTGAAAATTGTGGCTTCATCTTATGTAATTGGAACTGGAAATATTGACTAGTCGGCAATTGTCAGTGGAAATAAAATAACATTTTTAGGGCTGTGGGCGGAGCCTACAGCACTATTGCAATCACTCAATAGCTCTAAAAAATAGTCAATCGTGGAAACTTACATTGGACTTTTGGAAGTATCCTTCTGAAAGCCCAATGGAGCTTGAACCCCTCCACCATGACTGGCTGCTACAGAACAATAGCCACACTATCTCAGCTGTTACATCCATATTCCGTGGCATGAACTGCGCATGTGCGACTCACATGCATGCATAGTTCTGCTGGTGCTGTCATGTGACTGGCAAAATGCCATTCACCACAACTGCTTCCAAGGAGGCAGCCGGCTAGCGGCGTCCCAGCCCTTCAGAACACTGGTGACGGTAGCTCCAGTTCAAACCACAGGAGCGGTTCGAAGGGGGATTCAGCCCAATCAGGGCAAGCAGTGCCTTAGATCAATCATCGGTGAGTAAGATTCGAACCTCCAGTGTGGTTTGAACTAGGAGCAGAAGTTTTTTGTTGTTGCAGCTTGCACTGAGTGGCGCTTCCAGGAAAGCAGTTTGCTGGCAGTGTCCCAGCCTTTTACCAGCTGACATCGGGGTGCCCAGTCTCAGTGTCAGCATTATGTGTAACCCCCTCCCCACTCATGCAGCATACTGGGAGCCCACTTCAGTGTGCCTGTTTTTCTTCCACACACTGACATCGGTGTGCCCAATCCCCATGTCGGCATCATGTACAACCCCCCCCCATTTATGTGGTACATGGGAGCCCACCCCAGTGTGCTTAAATGTTTTTTTCTTTTTTTCTTCTGTGAAATAGAAAATGGTCCCTTGTAGTCGATGCAGTCCCCCTCCCCACCCTCAAACTGAGCACCCACCTCCCCACACACCCCTCTTACCCCATATTTACTTCTGGAGGTCACCACAGTCTTCGTCTCTGGAATGGGATGTGTCTGCACTCTTCAAAGCCCAACTGCAAACTGAAGAATCTATGGTAAGCATGTTCAAATGCCATGCAATTGGGTTATCAACTTATGCTGATAAATCAGCCACTGTTTGGAATTTTTGCCCCAAATTTTCAATATGGGATTCTTGGGACCCCACCTCATGAAAATTGTTACTGTCATTTTGTTACTCATTCTTGAAATGTGATTTTGCAGTCACTGCACAAAATCACCCTTTGGGACCAATTCATGAAGTGACAGTTCATGAGGTGAGGTCCCAAAAAGCACATGTTACAAATCTGGTGAAAAAGTTCCAAAAAATGACTGCATTATGAGTGTGCATTGTGCAGTTTCTATGCACTCTCCTAACGTCACCAATTTTTGATATTTTCACTCCAGATTTTCAACATTGCCATTTTTGCACACCTCCTTCAAAACAGTACAGCTGTCATTTTCCACAACCTTTCCAAAATGTGTTTCTTGCACCTGTGGTGCAGAATAGCACATTCACTCTGTGAAATCACCTTTCGTGACAACGGAACAAAATTACACTGACACTCTTCATGAGGAGGGTCCCAAAATGGCCTTGTTGAAAATTTGGTGTGCCACCTCCAAAAAATGGCCAAGTTATACCCGGGCATTGAATAATTCCTACTGTATGCACATGTGTAACTTTGGTCACTTGGTAGCTTTTCACAGCCCTATTGAGTCTGGCTACAGCTTGTTAGATTAGCTGCAATCAGATCTAACCTAACTACATTAGCAAAAATGATACCTAGTATTATACCCATTTATGTTTAGCAGTGACAGTAATACTAAATACAACTTTATTCTGAGCAGCTGTATGGAACATATAAGTGAAGCACACAATACATGCATTTAACTATAATCCCAGATTAAATATTTCCAGGATTACATTTAAATCAGCTCATCCAATTCCCTTTAATAAAAAAGTATCCTTAAATGCAAAAATTAGAGAAGGTTACCGAAATCTTATGTCAGAAGCTGGGGGACTGAACAGATTCAAGTCAGCGAATGGCATATTGAAACTAAAGTATGACATCATAATTCTGTAATATATCTATACCAGGTCAACTTGCAAAGTGCAGGTAAAATGTGGGACAGAGAGAGAGAGAGAGGTGAGAGTAGATCTTTACTGAGTGATAAGCCCTCAATTTGCCGCCAGTCGCACTCAGGCTGCATATCAAGTGGCTGCCAACAAGCCGCTGATCATAAAAGTTAAGGGCCACCACTGAACCAATCACTTCTTCGGTCTTTTTCCTCTCGAACTCTCCTGCAATCTTCAGTTGACTGCACTAGAGTCTGAGACAGGATTTAAACATGGCAGAGATTAACTAGCCACACACTCTTTCTATAATGCAGTCAAAAAATGAAGGTGCAGACCTAGCATAGCTCAGTGCTCTGCTCTGTTGCCATTCCACCCTCCCCCCAGCTTGAAGCAAGCAAACAAATCAGCCTGAGGAATAAGGAAAGAAAAAAATGCCAGGCAGCTGCTGGCTGGCTAGCTGAATTGTTTTCTTCCATAGTGGCATGATCATGTAAAGTGGTCCCCTTCCCCTTTTGGTTTTGTACACTGTAGTGTATTTAGTATATCCGTGGCTATGCCCTTGATAGCACCCTGTGAAACCCAGTTCTGTTCTATGTTGCTGTGCTCTGTGGGACATCCTTAAAGAGATTCACCAAGTAAAAATAAATGGATTTTGCACCTGCTGGATTGGCGCTTTACCCCTTAAGCTGCTACTGATGCAGTACATTTCTAAAATAAAAATACAGTCCTTAAAAAATGCTAGCCCTCATACAATTAGCCCCACTTGGACTTCCAGGTTTCTGAGGCCACCCACACTCCACCCTGTACTCACTAAAATTGTGATGTGATGCTAGGGAGAGTGCATCTATGAGGGGTACCTTTTGGATCATGTTTATGTATACTGTATATATATATATATATATATATATATATATATATATATATATAGTAATGGGCAGTTGGTGATGAAGCGTAGGCACTGGTTGACTAACAAGGGTGTTCTTAGTCAACCAGTGCCCACGTTTCATCTCAACTGCCCATTACAATATTAAAAATATGATCAAAAGGCACCCCCATAGACTATAACAGCACTCGATCCCCACTCTCTCCCTAGCATCATGCCACAATTTTAGTGAGCGCAGGAGCAGAGCATGGGCAGCCCCAGAAACCAGGAAGTCCAAGGGACCAATTGGGGCTAATTTTATGAGGGCTGACATTTTTTAAAGACTACATTATTTTAGATATATACTACATCAATAGCAGCTTAAGGGGTGTAAGGCACTGATCCAGCCAGTGCAACAGCTGAGACTGGTAAGTCTCTTTAAAGGCCATAACAGCAGTACTCCACCTCAGACAGTCCAAAATAAATATCTTTATTCTGATTTAAACTGCACTTTGTATACAGCACTCATGAGCTCCAAGACTACTGTATAACATGTTATCACAGCACACAGCATGTTATTTGCACTGGGTAGCATGTCATTTTATTGTGCAGCATGTGTTATTACACTGTAAAACAGGTTAAAGATGAATAAGACAAATCCTGCCCTGTGTGGGGAAGAATCCAGTCACATGACCATGTGTTAATAGGCGTAGTGCATACCCTACTGTGTGTTGTTGTGTACTTATCATGCTCTGTTAAATGCTGATAATATCAGCCCGGTGGCACTGAGGGCTGAGGCGCTGGTCGCCTTACCTCGCGCTATGCTGGTGACCCATGTTTGGGAACGAGCACGGGCCACTGGGGGACGGCAGAGGAGGAGAGAGATTGAGCGTCCGTAGGACTGCTCTCCTTTTCTGGGGAGGGGGGGATACAATCATTTGGTGCATGTCTGGCCCCTGGCAGAGGCTAGCGGCTGATGCACCAAAAGCTACAAAATGGGGGGAGATGAGGCAGATGCTCAGAGGAGCGCTACAGGAACATGTATGCTCGCTCCTTGCAGCATCATTGCACTCCTCACCTTAGGGACCAAAATTACAGGAGGAAAAAGGGTACTGGCACTGCACTAATGAGGGTTGGTCCCTGCAGGCGCCACCCCTGTGATGGGCAGTAATCTTTCCTGCACCAGATTTGTAGTTAGGCAGGTCAAGGGATCCCTGCCACCCTGCCATGGGGGTAAGCTGTGGGGCAGCTGGAAGGGTAGGTTGTGAGTGGGGGGGCTGGGCTGGGGGATCTGACAGGATGCATCACCACCAGGGACCAGGAGGATAAAATAACTAACTGTAAAAAAATGCTGTTAATATCACACTGCCCTAAGGGAACATTTGGGGAAATGTTTTTCTCTAAAATCCTGAATTTTAAAATGGTTTTCTCACATATTATGCCATGGCAAACTTGTTTGCAAATAGGGACCTCATCAAAATAAACACTGCATGTTTTAACATGAATATTGTGTAACCCCTATTTCAATATGGGGATTACTAAAAGGTCCTCC
The DNA here is from genome assembly GCA_016271365.2 of Neoceratodus forsteri. Lineage (NCBI taxonomy): Eukaryota > Metazoa > Chordata > Ceratodontiformes > Ceratodontidae > Neoceratodus > Neoceratodus forsteri. The sequence continues at coordinate 183,875,617 of CM057459.1, read as the reverse complement.
ACAGAAAGTGTTAAGATCTTGTGTATCATAAGTGCTTCAGTAAGAGGAGCTAGTCTTTAGCTAAGGGATAGGGGAGAGGGGCTAAATACCCAGCATGTCCCAGAGGAGAGAATTCTTTTTTTTTTTTTTTTTGTAATTTTACTGAAAAGTTTAATCAGGGATTTCAGCTTTTTTTTTTTTAATTTATTTCCCTCTGGTCGCGGCTCCATGGAACTCTCTCAGGCATCCTAGTCCTTGCTCTGCCCTGCCTGAAGCCACCCCAAGCTGTACTTCCTCTCTTTCCCACCACCCCACAGCCAGCACCTCTGGTTTAACCTGCTCGGTGTGCGTCGCCCCCTCTTCTTTGGGTGCTCTTACTAACCAGATTCTGGCTGCAGGGTAGGGCGCCCGGTGAAGGACCTGGAAGGTCAATCGGGGCTGGCCCAGTGTGGGGCATGGGGGACAGGTGCCGTCGCTTTTCCATGGTGCTGTTGTTTACCCCTGTTCTGTGCGCTGCCTCCCCCACTCCCTCCATGCATGGTGCACGTCAGCGCCCTGGTGCATGGCAACCCTGCCAGCATCAACCACACTAGGCTACATGCATGTCTGGCTAACTACAGTGCCCCGGGTCTCCACCGGGGGTCACTGGCACATCAGGACATCCCACCCCTTCTACCTGGGGAGGAGAACACCACAAGAGCACTCATCCTCAGCCCTCCCCAGCCGACCCCCGGTGGCCCGAGCTCACTCCCGAACCTGGGTCGCAGTACGGTGTGAGGTGTGGTGTCCAGCACCTCAACCCTCAGTGCCACTGGGCAGAGAGGGATTTCAGCTTTACATCTCATAGCTGTAAATATCACAAGTTGTAGATTAGAATCCTCTGACCAATTACGTCATGTTCTTGACATACTAAAGAACAAACAATAACAGAAAATGTATTAAAAATGTTATTCAAACAACAATGTCTGTGTTTCTTTTCCATATTGTCATATGCAATGGTAGCAATCTGATTTAGTTATAGTGAACATTATGTTGGTTAACACATTTTCCTCTTTAAGCAGGTCACTACTATAGGGCATCATTCCATGTCTTATATTGAATCTCCTTCCTTGTCTGACTGATTGGTTAGCACAGCACGTTGGTGCACATTCAATGGCCATGCTTCTAGGGTCTGCTGCAGCAGCATTTTTGAATGGTGCCAGCATGGTTTTATTTTTTAATGTAAGTTTCAATATCATCTATTTCTTTGGACCTGCACTTTATGACTATGGTTTTAAACACCTTTGTCATTTAATAAAGAAAGAATCAGCACACGATAAGCTGTCTGTACTTAATGTTACGAAGCCTAGTGCTCTTGGGTCTGTGCAATAACATATGTTTAGGTGTATTTTGATAGTCCTTCTCTCTCCTTCTTGTCTGGTGTTCTCCTGGAAGGTGAAATGTATGCCACTTAGTCCATCGATCATTAAATTGCTCTAGAGTAAGCCTAAGTGTGGCTGTGATGTGTTCCATTTTGTACTACTGTATCTACATGCTCCTTCCATTCTGTAATAGTAGGAACAGTCTGGGAGAGCCAGTGTAATGTAATTGTCCTTAATAGCTACCATACACATGATGTAAAAGGTTTGCTGGTACTTCCCAGGGCCTATTTCCTGTATTGGGAGACCCAAAACACAGTTTCTGAAATCTGCCTTATGTCTCGGCCCCAGACCCTACTCAGCTTTACTGAGTCTAGTACCATGTGATCATTGAACATCCACAAAATGTATGAGAATGATCTCCTTTATCTGGGCATTCCCTTCAGCACCCATCTGCCCCCCCCCACCAAGTAAACTACAATGGTCGGTGTGTGGAAAAATCTGACCTGAACTTTCTGCTGGTACTCATGCCACATGGGTGAGGATGTTACTTTTAACCTCTGTTTAAAATTATTTCCCACTCCTGGTCTGTGAGTTGTGTGCTCACTTCCGATTCCCATTTGTCCTGTAGCTTATCCAAAGAATGGCCCCTGATGCTATCAGTAATTTGTAAACCACTGATATGTATCTGTTTGTTTTTTCAAGTCTTGTAGCTCAGAAAAGCATGTCCTCCTAAGCAGTCATTTCCCTGGAGATGTGTGCCAGGTGATTACTAGAGCAAATGCACTGTCTAATTTGCAAAGATCTGTATAAGCCTCTGTTGGAGAGCTTGCACTCTGTTTTCATGTGCTCAAGAGATGCAGTGGGTCCCTACTACTAGCTGTGTGTATCTTGTGAGGACTTGCTGGATCCATTTCAGAAATGTGAATCCTTACACGTTTGGTGTAAATTCAGGACCCCCTGTTATAATAGTGAGTGTACCTATTTCATATGGTATGTTAGAGTTCTGATCTTTAGAGTGTGACTAGTCCAGGGATTCTGGATCTGATGTAGCAGTCTGGGGTAAGTTTTGCACTTGGAGTGGTATAATTCCCTTTAGTTCTGGATAGTGGAGGCTTGATGTCTGCTCTCAGGTCCCTGAAGCTCAGGACCTGTTTTTTGAGTCTGAAAGTCCAATCCACAGAGAGGGAGTGCTGATCTGGCAGCCATAATCAGTAGCTCCCAGGGGCTAATAAGGAGTGTCACTGTATGAGGTGGACCCTTGGAAAGCCAGCAAGAGAGGGAAGAAAGAGTCATCAGCCACACATATCCAGAGAGCCTGTGGAGGGGCCAACACAGAGGCTCTAAAGAGAGTAAGATACTTAGCATGGGATGGAGTCCCTTGCCAAGGCTTCCCTAATAGTGTACCAGAAAGAAATGAGGAGTAGAAGAGTTGGCTAGGAAAAAGAGGAAATTTGACTTACGGACCCCATAAGGGATCCTCCTAAACTGAAAGTTAGAATTATAAGCCCAGAGGGTTAAAATCTGTTTCCTTCCAAGGTGGAGTGAGGTTGTGCTGTAACGAGGCAATGTGGACATTTGGGGGTGGGGGCAGGAGAAATCCTCTATTTGCCTGGTGTTGAGGTCATACATGTATGCACATCTCTGACAAATAAAAAAGAAAGCCAAAAGATGAAGAACCTCAATACAAAAGCAGTGAAGTAAGGGTTACCCAGAAAGGGCATTAGCAAAGCCACTGTTTTTTGTTTTTTACCAGAAAACCCGGTAAAATTCTGAAATTTGGACTGCCTACACACTGGTAAAAACACAGAATTTCACAGAATTTGTCATTTTATACCAGATCAGTAAATCTACAGAACTTGTATTTTTCTTTAAACTTCTTCCTGTACTATTTTAATTTGCTCCATTCAACGCTTGGTATGGTATGGTATGGTATGGTATGGTATGGTATGGTATGGTGCGGTAAAATTTATTTTTAGACAGGCAATAATTTGTTAGGATATAAATCCTATTTACAACAAAGTCCTGTGCAAGTTACAAATACAAAAAACTAAACATAACAGACAATTAACAAAGCATTTACACAATTAAGAAAATCAATTAAAAGCATGTGCAATCATTTCTCAGCAAGAGGAAGGAGCTGCTGTTAGAACTTTACTACTCTGCTGGACTAAAGAACTAGAACTCTACTACTGGGAACTTCAATTTAGGGTAAAAACAACCAAAAAAAGAGTGTGTTTGTCTGAGTTGGGTGAAGGAATTGTTATCTTTGCAGTTAGCTAGGTGAAGAAAGAAACTGTGAATTAGGGGGAGTGGCTTAGAGAGGAGGAAGCCATGTGTTTGCATTTAAAAACTGACCTAGATAGCTTGTGGCAGAGAACAGCACGAGGAATAAGTTGTTGTTAGTACTTTACTGGGACTATATTGCACTCCATCCCTCCCCTCTACCTCCCCCCCACCCTTAGCTGGTTCTACTTTTATACAAACAGGATTTGACTGACAACAGGAACTTCCTTTTTGGGAGCAGGAAGGGAGTGATCACAGAGGCACAAAAGACTCACCATCCTAGAAGGAAAAGAGTAGCTCTCCATCTCCCCCAGCTGCAGGAGGTCTGACTCTGAGCAAGTAAGAAAGAGACTACTGAGGAATCTAGGGACTTACTGTCCCAGAACAGGAAGATCAGGAGCTTTAAGGGCATGGAGGCAGTAGAAAAGCAGGGAGAAGAAAAAAAATTATGTATAAAAAAAATAAAATAAAGAGAGAGAGGGGAAAGAGTAAGTATACAAAACAACAGTTAAGGGGCCACAAATAAGACACGATGGGAGTGGTGCAGTGTAGTGGCTGTGGAGCAGCAGTCTTCCGGGAGGCATTCTGGAGGATGCGGTGTTGTCCCATCTGCAGTCAACTCTCTAGGCTCAGAGAGGAGGTTACTCATCTCCAGGCTGAGTTGACCAGGATTTGGGGGCCTTCCTTTCCCACCCATGGACCATCAGGGTCACCGCAGCTGCCTCAGAGGTTGTTAAGAAAGAGAAGTGGTTGGACCACAGTGGGCTCAGGAAGGGTGAGGGTGGTGGATCAGAGGTGCATCCCTCCAGTTGTACCTCTCCACAATTTTTATGCCGTTCTGGCTGAGTGTGGTTCCTCTATGGAGGCACCCACTGTGGAGACCAAGGAGGATGCTGGGAACCTCCACAAAGGAGACCCTCAGGAGGGTGGCATGGGATCCCACAGGGGAAGAAAATAACTCCTGGTGGGGGACTTCATTGTTAGGAAGGTAGAACTGGGGAAGGGGAGGGGAGAGGGAGGTAAGGTGCCTCCCTGGCACCATGACTTGGAGGGACAGGGATTGAATCCTCGGAATTGCAGAAGAACCAGTATGGGGTAGGGAGCTGGATGTCATTGTCCATCTAGGGACAAATTACCTGGCTGGAAAAGGGATCAGAGCAGTACAGGAGGAGTTTGTGGAGTTCGGGCAGGGCTTTAGACAAGTAGCACATATGGTAACCTTCTTGGAGGTGCTGCCTGTCTATGGTATGGGTGAGGCTAGGGTGCTCTGCTCCATGGGATTCAATCAGTGGTTGAAAAACTGGTACAAAGCTCAGATTTTTAGCTTCATTGGGGACTGGGGGTCCACCTGGAGGGATGCAGGCCTATATTGGCATGATGGTCTGCATCTGTCCAGGAGGGAAACCAGGATCCTAGGTGATAGATTTAAATGCTTCATTGGCAAGAATTTAAACTAGCCAAGCAGGGAGGCACTGAAAAGGAGAAAGGAAATCCTAGCCCCTCCCAAAATAAATTAGGGTAGTTAGCGAGGAAAACACCAAGATAGAGATGTTGATGGGGAGAAGGACAGGGGTAAATGGAGAAAAAGATAAAGGTAGTAAGAACAGGGATGGGGCAAAGAGGGGTAAGGACATGAAAATATGGAGGGTAATGAGTACTATGCCCATAATCTAGGTAACAAGCTCCCTGAACTGGTGGCCTTGATGAAAGAGGGATGCCTGGCTATCATGGCAGTCACAGAAACATGGTGCACAGAGAACCATGACTGGGATGTCAACATACCAGGGTACACAATCAACAGGAGGGACAGGGAGGGCAGAAGAGGAGGTGGAGTAACTCTCTATGTAAGGGAAGGGATCAAAGCAACATAACTAAAGGGTAAACATGGAGGAGAGAAGGCACTGTGGGCCACCCTGAAGACTGGAAACAGCACAACAATCCGCAGAGGGGTTATATACAGACCCCCATCTCAGGGGGAGGAAATGGACAGTAAAATGATAGAAGGTATCCTTTGGATGGCAGAGAAAGGGGAGATATTGCAGATGGGGGACCTGAATATGCCAGATGTTAACTGGAGCACCTTTGATACAGCCACAACCAGGAGCAGGGCCATTCTCAATGGCCTACAGGGAGCATGCCACGCACAGCTAGTGTTGGAACCCACTCCAGAGGGAGCAGTCTTAGACCTGGTACTCTCAAATGGGGATGGAGAGAGGATCTCAGATCTAGAAGTGGGCAGTCATCTGGGAACATGTGACCACCAAACAGTGTGGTTCACGATAAACTCAACTGTAGAGTCAAACCATACAAAAGTGAAGGTAATGGACTTCAGGAGGGCTGATTTTGTCAAAATGGGAGAGTGCCTCAGAAAAGCACTAGCAAACAGGCAAGAAGGAGGGGTGGAGCAACAAAGGGAAAACATCAAAACTGCCATCACTGAGGCAACAAGCCTTTGTGTGAAGCAAATAAACAAATCAAAAGGAAAGAAAAAAACACTATGGTTCTCAAAAGAGGTGGCGGGGAAGGTTAGGGAGAAAAAATAGCATTCAGGAAGTATAAGGAAACACAGAAGGAGCAGGACAGAGAACTGCGTCAATTAAAGCAGAAGGAAGCAGGGAAGGCAGTCAGTATAGAAAAGGCCCAAACCAAGGAAAAGATAGCCAACTCAGTTAAGAAGAGGGATAAAACTTTTTATAAATACATTAGGGTGCGAAGAAAGACAAAGGGAGGAATACTGAGGCTGAATAAAGAGGAGGGTGGGTGGGCAGAGAGGGACAGTGAAAAAGCAGGGATACTGAACGAATACTTCTGCTCAGTAGCCACAAAGGAAGAGGAGGGGGACGTACCTAATACAGTCAATAGAAGCACTCTGGATAGGGGGTTGATATCAGTCCCTTCACAGAAGAAAGGGTTCTGAAAGAACTCCTAAAACTGAAGGTGGACAAAGCAATGGGGCCTGATGGGATTCGTCCCAGAATTCTAAAAGAACTAAGGGTAGAACTAGTAGCACCATTGACTACCCTTTTTAACAAATTATGAGAGGATAGTGTGGTACCTGAGGACTGGAGGAGAGTGGATGTGATTCCCCTTCACAAAAGTGGGAGCAAAACAGAAGCAGGAAACTACAAACCTGTCAGTTTGACCTCAGTGGTAGGGGAAAATGATGAAATCACTTCTGAAGGAAAGAATTGTTGAGTACCTAGAGGTCAGTGGGGCACAGGAACCAAGGCAGCATGGATTTACAGTGGGAAGGTCATGTCAGATGAATCTAATCGATTTTGTTTGACTGGGTGACCAAAGTAGTAGACCAGGAAGGGGCTGTGGACATGGCTTACTTAGACTTTAGCAAGGCATTTGACACAGTCTCACACAAAAGATTAATAAACAAATTAGTCATCCTGGGAGTGGGTCACAGGGTGGTAGCCTGGGTAAAACATTGGCTGGACAACAGGATGCAGAGCGTAATAGTAAACAGAGTCCACAGCGAAGAAAGAGGGGTTACTAGTGGGGTATCATACTGGGTCCGGTCCTTTTTAATGTCTTTATAAGTGACACTGCAGAGAGACTGGAAGGAAAAGTATGTCTCTTTGCAGATGACAAAGATTTGCAACAGGGCTGATACACAAGGTAGGGTGGAAAGGATGAGAAGGGATTTGGCAAAGTTGGAGAAATGATCAAATGTATGGCAGCTTATATTCAATGCAAAGAAGTGCAAAGTAATGCACCTGGGAAACAAAATCCAAGGGGAAGAGTACACAGTGGAGGCTGAGATACTGATAACAACAAAAATGAAAAGGGACCTGGGGTAGTTATATCATATGACCTAAAGGTGAGCAAGCAATGGGAGATGGCAGTAAGGAGAGCTGGGGGGTGGGGATACTGGGATGCATAAGGAGAGGCATCAGCAGTAGAAAACAGGAAGTTGTTATCTCTCTCTACAGAGAGTTGGTGAGACCCCATCTGGAGTACTGCGTGCAGTTCTGGAGACCCCATCTCCACAAAGACATAGACAGGGTAGAGGCTGTCCAGAGGAGGGCAACCAAAATGGTGCAGAGTCTGCACCAGAAGACATACGAAGAGAGTCTAATGAAGCTTAATATGTATACCCTCGAGGAAAGGCGGGAGAGGGAGGGAGGATATGATAGAAATGTTCAAGTACCTCGAGGAAATCAACAAAGTCCAAGAGGGTAGAATCTTGCAGAAAAAGAGATGTGCAAGAACAAGGCGGCACAATTTGAAGATAGAGGGAGGATGGCTCAGAGGTAATGTGAGAAAGTATTTTTTCATGGAGAGGGTTGTGAATGCACGGAACAGCCTTCCTGAGGAGGTCGTGGAGTCAAAAACAGTGGGGGGAATTCAAGAATGCATGGGACTGACGTAAGGCAATTCTAGTGGGGGGGGTAGGAGGAAGTAGGCTGTTGGTTAACTAGAATCTGCAGCTTATCCATTAGGTAGGGAAATGGGCAGACTAGGTGGGCTAAGCGGTCCTTATCTGCCATCAAATTCTGTTTCTATACTAAAAATGGTTAAGCTACTGATATGCTTCAGTTCATGTGCAGGTTGTTCCAATGGTTTGCTACACTGTTTTGTAATGTTAAATCTCCCATCTTGTTATAAGATCTGTGCATCAACATTCTACTATTTGCGGCTCTTGTAGTTACCATTGGGCCATTAAGGTGGACTCTTGGGATTAAATTCTGTAATGTTTACTTTTACTAAATAATATCTTAACGCATATGGTGAGGCAAATATATATTCTTTGCACTTCTGGATGAAGCCAATTCAAGTTATTATAAATTATGTAATACTCACAAGCTAACTGGCTTCAACTTGACAATAGAATTCAGTACTAAACCTGTGTGGTTGCTAAGAAAATACAGTTGGGAACTGCCCTCCCAGGGTCTGTTCACTCCTTCAAATGAAAACCAGCTCCAGAATTGCCAAGGGATCAAAGCCACAACTTTTCCATATCCCTCGCTGCCGCAGAGCCATTGGCCAGTGTTCATTTGCCTACAGGGCACCCACTTGGTTTAATGGTCTTGCCAATGATACTATTAATACCACTGGGCTAGGGCCTTCAAATCCAGGCTCGGTAACACCCAGCATCTGCAACTGTCATGGATAATGCCTATGCAATCTCCACTCCACTACTGCTCTTTCCTATATCTAGCCCCTTACATAATGCACTTGCCCTAGTTCGGCCTCCAGCCCAACACGCTCTACAGCTAAAGGCAATACCACCTTCCTGGCAGCTCCACCCCACCCCAGCCCCCACCCTTATCCTTACCTACCCCCACCTCTCTCTTCTCATTTTCTTACCTCCCGCTTGCCCCTTCCATTTCTTTCTTCCACCCCCCTATTGTCCTCTTCCTTTTTACCCTCTCCATCTGTTTGAAATTAATTTGATATTGTTTACCCTTATTTGTATAACAATTTTGTATATTGTCATGTGATACCTATGTCTTGACGTGGAACCTTTGTAAAAGAGCCCTGGGCTCAAAGGTAATTGTAATCCTAAAATTGAAATAAATAAAATAAATGCAATGATGTGTTTTAAATTTACTTCTTGTAGCAAATTTTCCTAGTCTATAATATGTTTGGTTTACTTTTTTCAACACTTTTTGTGTATTGAGCATATACAAAATGGAACCATACATCATTACGGAATCTATCAATCAGCAATCACTCGTAAGAAGTCAGAGTTCCTGTCTGCTGAGATTGCTGCCGCCCAGAATCGACCAGCTCAGCTCTTCCGAACTGTGAACAAGCTGTGCAACCCATCCTGTCTGCAGATCTGAAGTGCATTTTCACAAGTTAAGTGTGAGGAGTTTGCTTGATTCTTTGCGGATAAGGTGGCCAACATCAGGGCCGTGATCAGTCTGGCGCTCTCTATGAGGGTTGACAGTGGTCAGTGCTCGGTCACCTTCCCCTGGTTCTCTTAGATATCTTTCAACCAACTGGAGATTGTGAATATCATGCGGATTGCCCAGCATTTGCAGCCAACATGCTGTAGTTTGGATCTGGGCCCAACATGCCTGTTATTGGGGTGTATTGAGTCTATCAGCCTGATCCTTGCAAAAATTATGTGGTGCTCCTTAGAGTCGGGCGAGTTTCCTAGCTCCCTGAAGGAGGTGGTAGTGACACCGTTCCTTAAGAAAACTGCTCTGGACCTGAACTGATTTGCTAACTACAGGCCTATCTCTAACCTTCCCTTTGTCAGGAAGCTGACTGAGAAAGTAGTTGCACTACAACTGGAGAACCATCTTACCATCCACGATATCTACAATCTCCTCCAGTCTGGTTTCCAGAAGAGATATAGTACTGAGACCACCCTGGTTCGGGTGCTCAATGATCTTTGGATGGCAAGAGACCAGAAGTGCCGCTCCATCTTGGTGCTTCTTGATCTCTTTTCAGCATTTGACACTGTGGACCATGAGGTGCTGCTCAAGCACCTGAGGGTCATCTGTGGCATGGCTGGTACTGTCCTCAGAGGGTTTCAGTCTTTCCTCACCAACAGATCTCATAGGGTGGCGTTGTTTTTTTTTCCTCTAGTCCATTCTGTCTGCCCTGCGGGGTCCTTCATGGCTTGGTGCTGTCCCCTATGTTGTTCGTAGTGTCAATGCTGCCCCTCGGAGACATTGTAAGATGATATGGGCTGAGGTTTCACTGCTATGCAGATGACACCCAGCTCTATCTGTCTTTTTCTCCTGACCAGGATAGTGCAGTCTCAGTCTTTAACAGCTTTCTAGTGGAAATCCATAACTGGATGAAGTTCAGTTGGCTGAAATTGAATTCTGAGAAGACCAAGACATTGGTTGTGGATCTCGGTCACCGGATAGAGGTTTTTAGCAGGGCTACCTTCCAGCCTTTGGTTCAGGGGTGCCCAGCTGTCTTCCTCTGAATAGGTGTGTGATCTGGGGGTGGTTCTTGATGATGGGCTGACACTGCGTTCGCAGGTGTCAGCAGTCATCAAGTTTTCCTTCTACCGTCTTAGGAACATCACCAGGATTAAGCACCTTGTTCCATCTGGTGACCTGTCTACATTGATCCACGCCTTTGTGACTTCACGCTTAGACTGTTGCAGCTCCCTTTACCTGGGGCTACCTGGGGTTGATATTCATTGCTTGCAGCTGGTGCAGAATACTGTGACATGGTTGTTGATGGAGACTCCTTGTTTGAGCCACATCACTCCCGTGCTGCGTGAACTGCACTGGCTACCTGTACAGTGGAGGATCGCCTTCAAGGTCCGATTTCTGACCTATAAGGCCCTGCACCATCTGAGTCACAGCTATCTGCAAGAACTCCTGTTTCCCTGCAGCCCTGATCATCCTCTCCACTCAACTGATGAGGGGTTGTTAGAGATTCCCAGGGTCTGTCTGAAAATGTCTAGGGCCCGGGCTTTTATGCAAGGTGCCCCCACCCTGTGGAACTCTCTACCTCATCAGATTCTAGAGTGCAGGACCATGGAGAGCTTCAAGGCTGACCTAAAAACCCATTTATTTCAGCAAGCATTCAGTGATTAGTTTATTTAACTTATTTGCACTTTGTATTATCTGTATTTTATGGACTGACTGTCTGTCTGTTGTTTTATGTATTTTAATTATGTATCGTGCTTTGTTTTTTAGAATTATTCATTACAAATAAAGCTTATTATTATTATTATATTATTATTCAAGAACTGGAATTAATAACTGTCTGACCAACCTCTTTCTGATTTCAGGGGACAAGCAACTAGATGCCCTTCTTAGGGCTGCCAGTCTTTGGTTTACTTTCCTATCCTGTTTAGAAATATGTTCCACATAAGTCAAACCACAGTTCACCTGAACTCCCAAATACTTGTAACTGGCCGCACTTGCAATAACAGTACCATCTTGTAGTTGAGTCTGTGGTCCGGGTCCGCCCCTCTTGCATGTCTCCTCGCAAATGCCATGCATTTTTTTTTTTAATTGAGGAGCAGACCCGAACCACAGAGCCAGTGCTCCATATTTACTATATCTGCCTGCAACTGAAGTTCCATAGCTTCCTGACTTTCAGCTGATGACACTAATACAGTATCATCAGCATACATTCTAAGTTCTGTTAGTTTTATAACTTACACAAGACTATTAGCATAGACGTTCAACATCAGAGAGCCCAGTATCGAGCCTTGGGGAACCCCCCTTGTTACTTCTCTCAGGCTCAACACCAAGTCCCCCAGTGCAACACCCTTCTTACGTTCAGCCAGATAGGATTTAATCCACCATAGTGGCCCCTCCTGAAACCCCAAATCTCTAAAGCTTTGCTAAGGTCCATGAACATGCCCCTGTACTCCTTCCCTGATTTAGTGATGTTGTTACTAAGTTATTGAAGTCCAGGAGGGTGGTGTTCATAGATCTTCCTGCCCTGAAACCATGTTGGTTATTAGTCAACAGTCCATTTATTTTCAAGTACTGACTAAATTAATAGTGCACCTTTCTTTCTAGCACCTTCATTAAAATAGAAAGGAGGGCTATTGGCATATAATTAGAGGAGGCTGTGCTATCTCCCCCTTAAAAATAGGTATTACCTTTCCTTGTTTCCATATTCCTGGAACAGTAGCACTACATAAACTCCAACTAAAAAGGTTGATAATTATGGGAGCAAGGACATTAACCCCCAAACTCAAAAACCATTCATCCAATCTGTCCAAACCCCCTGCCTTAGCAATATCTAATTTTTGTAACTCATTTTCTACTTCCTTTATTTCTAATTGCCTAAAGTCAAAACTAGGTTTCAGCTTAGTATCCTGAGACTTCCCTATTTCTTGTAGTATTCCTGGTCTAGAGATATCAGCTGTTTTTTCTATGGATTTTGGCTCTTTTAGATCAGGAAGATCCAAGAAGTTAGAACTGAACAAGCCAGCCACCTCCAACTGATCTGTTATACGTTTCTCTCCTTCTTTAAGACCCATCATATTAGGTACTTTGGCTGGGTTCTTCCGTTCTGAGATGTATTTTCAAAATTTATTAGGATCTTACGCATTATTCCATTTATTTAAATGGCACTGTAATTTTGTTGATCTAACCTCTTTCTTACAGTTTGTTCTCCATGTTTTAAATTTCCCCCAGTCTTCAGAGTTTTTAGTTTTGCGTGCCTTCTTCCATACTGTGTCCCTTGTTCTTAAAAGTTTTTTAACCTATCAGTTATCCAGGGCATCACTCCCTTCTTTTCTCACTTCAATACTTCAGGGGCATGCTGTTGCATAATAATTTCCAATGAGTTCTTAAACTCGTGAACAGCTAAATCAATGTCTGGTATTAAGAATATCCTCTCCCAATTAAAATTTTTTAAATTAGTTACATAATTTGACTCACTGAGCTTTGTGAGATCTCTACCCATTATAATCTAGCCTTATTTTTATGGGGGGGCAGGGGGGCACGTATATTCATGCTACAGTTTATGGGATTGTGATATCCCAAGTTCAGAGGCAAAACTTCACAACTGTTAATCCCTACATCTTGAGAAATAAAGAACAAGTCCAGAAAAAAGCCTTTTCCCACTATTAGTGCATCTAGTGGGCTGTTGAATAATTTGTTCTAAACCCAGTACTGCAAAATTATTCCTTAGTCTTTGCCCACAGGTCTGAGACCGATTTGTATTAAAATTCCTAGTAATTATTGTCCAATAGTCTTTTATTATACTGTATCTGCTATTAAATCAGCGGAGTCAAAACTTTTATTTTTAGTCTTCAGAGGGGCGTAAAATACTCCTACCATCAACCTAATAGATAATATTTCCACTATCAAGCAATTGATCCCTTCATGGTTGGTTGACAAAACTGTTAGATAAGGGTCCAGGCATTCCCCAAGATAAAGCATAACCCCCTTACCCCTGTCTGTTCACTGTAAGATGTAGCCATTAAGTTGAATCTCATAATTTCCTACACCTTGGTGCAACCACGTTTCTGAAATAGAAAAACTATCTTGTTTAGATTGTGCTACCCATGCTCTAGATTCATCCATTTTATTAACAACACTTCTCACATTCTTGGGAGTTATGGAAATTCCAGTGTTTTTATTAGGTCCTGGATTTTTTCTATGTTCCCACTTTGTATAAGCAGGGTTGTGCACAACAAACCTCTAGCATCTAAATTATTCATTTTACAAGGGATTTGTAAAGGGGTCATCTGTAGGTAAAATCTTTTTCTCTCATTGGTAAATTGATTTCTACGATAAACTAAATAATAATTTTTTGAGCAATTGATCTTCCCAGTGCTAGAAGCCCTATTCCCTGGCTCACATGTTTATGTTCATCCCTAATACTTTTAAATGTTCCATACAAATACCCCTTATCAACAATACCCCCAGCATTAATTCCAGTTCTTTCCTCATTTTACCTTTAGTACAGCCTGGGGTTAACTAATTTTAACAAACACCTGTTTCTCCCCGAGTGGTGCTTGCACCATTTAGTCCACTTGTGCTATGGTGCTCACACCCGTGGGCATCGTGGGCCTTTGTAGAGCATTGCCCCCACTCCTCTCCAGTTTGGCCAATGACTCAGTCTGCCACTGGATCCGCTCCTGCGCCAAATGCTACAGTCTCAGTTATATGGCAGGTAGCAAGCAGCAGTGCAAAACGCAAAGTGCAGTCTGTGAACTCAGTCACTGTTGAAGCAGCAGGATGCAAAAAAACTCCTGTATATTAAACCTTCTTTTATTCTGATTATTTATACACATACTAAACGAATGACAGTAAAAACCTGGTAAAATCCAGAAATTAGACTTACAATCACTGGTGCAATTCCTTGAATTTCATTACTTTAATCACTGTGAATTAGTGGCCTTGGGCATGGCCAATAAAATTAATACAAACTTACATGTACCCCAATAATGCAAACCATAATGGGATGTTCTTTGCCTTTAGATTGCTTCCCTATTTTGGGCTCACCATGGCCCTAACCCATAAGACCACCAAAGGGCTGGTTGCTCCTTCCATCATGTTTATTTAATGTACTGCTTTTTGAGCCCTTCACAGTTTTATGGACCCCCCCCCACAATTAGGATTAATGATCTCTTCCACTACATATGATTGCCGACTATATTGTGTGATGTATTCTTCTTTCTACTTTTAACAGTCTCTATTCTTATCCTGTAGGAGAGCCAGATATTCACAATGGTGAGCAGATTCCCTCATTCTGTCTATCACATCACAGGAGCAGCCCCTCATCTTGAGTCGATTTGTCAGTTCTTGTGATCTATTTCAGAAAGGAGTTATCTGACGTGTAACTGTCCAATGACATAAAAATTGTGATTTGGAGATGTTCCTAAGGGTATAGTGGTGTGGCAACTGCTGGGCAATAACAGGCAATAAAAGTGTATTCTGGACAGTTGGTTTCTGGAATATGTTTGTAGCCAAGGACCATCTGATCATTTAAATAATTTCCAAATCCAGATAATGTATTATTGACTTATGTTTGTGTTCTGTAAAGCTCAACTCAGAACTTCCTGATAAATTTGTCACAAATTATTCCACATCTTCACTCCACAGCCACACAATGATAACATCATCTGTATAGAAGCTCCAGAGATCCAGTTGACTATCAAAATGATTTTTTTCTGGATTATATATAACAGTTTTCCCCATAATCTGTGTTTGCGGAATTGGGGGCTAATGTTGCCCTCATAGTGGTCCCATAGACCTGCAATTAAAAATGCTTAAGAAAAGAAAATTTATTGAATTCCAGTACAAATAATGTCAGCTTGATCTAGAACTTAGTTGACAGTTCCTGAGTGTCTTATTAATTAAAAAAATATCCAAGGGCCATAATGCCTCCCATGGGAAATATTTGAATAAAAGAATTCTATGTCAAATGTGACAAGCCACCATTCTTGTTCAATATGCATATCAGAAATAACCCTCAGGATATCAGTTGTACTCCTAATGAAATGCTGAAGCCTGGTTGTTATATCACATATCAAGATAGAGACCTATTAGACACCGTATACCAGACATAATGGGCCTTCCTGAGGATCCCCTAATCTCTTGTGGATCATGTATAATATGTAACAGTGGAATGTACAGAGAATTAGGTCATCAGATAATCCCTGACTTTCTCAGTTATTACCTCATCACCACATACATCATAAAGATAATTATCAATGATCTTTTCAAATAATAATAATAATAAGCTCATCACAAAAGATCATTCTCAAAAATTCCACTGGCATTCATATATGTGCTCTGTGTTGCACTTTAATCCTACTTTTTAGCATGGTTTAGCAACTTAAAAAACTGGAATTTGTAAATCTGGCCTTTTGCAAGAAGATTAATCCTTTTATGGGGAGAAGTGAGTGTTGCTTTACTGTATTTCAATTGCCTATATTTAAAGCAGGGCACCACTGAGCCAAGGAATGGTCCACTGCCTTTTTTAAGTTCATGGGGCTTTCGAGCATTACTTAGCCACTTTTTAGCATGTATGTTTGATTTTGTTTTTGAGCAGGGATCTTACTGCCTTCAGTACAACAGGTATTCATTATTTTACTACTCAAACAAAAAAGTAGCACAAAAAAATGTAACTAATTATAGGGCCATCCACAGCGCAGGTGCAAAAACACATTTTGGACAGGATTTGAAAAATGACAGCTATGTCATACATTAGGTGGTGTAATAAGAAGGCTATGGTGAAAATGTGGGCTCAAAATATTTAAAATGTCCAAAGTTACAAGCAAGCACAGTGAAATTGTGACAAATAGTCATAACTGTGCCATTTTTAATAATTCTGACCCCAAATTTTTAACATAGCCTTCTTATGATCTCACTGTATGCACCCAGTACAAACAATTGTCAAATCCCCACCACAACATAATTCTGCACAATTGCAACACCATTCTGTGCCACAAGTGCGAAAACACATTTTGGCCAGGATTTGAAAAATGGCAGCTCTCACATACATGAGGTGGGGTAATAACAAGGCTATATTGAAATATGGGGTGAAAATATTAAAAATGTCTAAAGTTACAAGCGTGCATGGCAAAATTGCAACAAATTCTCATCAGGCAGCCATTTTTTGAAATTTTGACCCCAAATCTTTAACATAGCCTTCTCATGACCCCACCTCATTAACAATATGGCTATTATTACACAGATCCCACCAGAAAGGTGATTTCTCCAACCAACCACAAAATCTTCTTTCTGGTGGAAGCTGCCTAATAACAGTCATATTGTTCATGAGGTGGGGTTCCTAAAAGGCCATGTTGAAAATCTGGGGTCAAAATGAAAAGAAATGGCTGAGTTATGCATAAATGTTGAACCCTTCCCATCAAAACACATTAAATCACATTTACCTTAGTTTCTTGTATTGCAGTTGATGGTTTCAGTAGCAGGATGTGCCTTCAATTGGCAGAGTGGGACTTGAACCTGGGACCTCCTCAGATGAGTGAGGGTCTGTGGTGGTGTTTTGCGGGGTGGGAAGGTGGGAGCACAGTGGGAGGTTGGGTGGCAGATATGAGTGTGATCGACGATAGACTTTGATTTTTCTTCACAGGTTAACAAAATCACAAAAGACATTGAGGAACTGTTTTCTTATTTCCATGTATAAAAACCTGAAAATGGAGGGTGGGGGGGGGACTATTAGCCACCAATGAAAAAAGTGGGCATTGGAGGGTGGGGAGGTGCCACTGGACACCAGGGATAAAGCCAGGAGCCATGTAAGGCCTCCCCCCCCAAAAAAAAATGAAGTACAGGGCTATAACAATTAATAAAAAATATATATGAAAATATATAAAAAAAGAAATGGAGAAAATTTTTAAAAAGTGTATTGGGATTGAGAGTGGGAGAGGTCCTACTAGACTCCAAGAATATTCAGGGGCCAAAGAGGAGCATATTCCTCTATTTTCCAGGACCAGATGGTCCAAAAAACATTTTCCACGATGAGATGGCCACAACAAAAATAATTTTTTGCCATCCTGTTTCCTTTTTCACCATGGCAAAAAAAGGAAATCGGCTGGTGAAAAAGGAGTTCCCCTTTTCCTGACCAGATGTCCCTTTTGATAACCAGATGGCCCTGCCAGTAATCTGTTTTTCACCAAATTAATTCCTTTTTTGTCATCCTTTTTCATTATGGTGAAAAATGAAATTGGCTGGTGAACAAGGATAACCAGCAGGGCCATCTGATCATCAAAATGGGCCATCTGTTCGGGAAATGAATAAATCCTTTTTTGCCAGCCAATTTCCTTTTTCACCATGATAAAAAAGTAATGTTAAGAAGGGAAGTTAGCGAGTGGAGAAAATGGATTAAAATTGATAAAAAAAAATTTTCTAGGGGCATACAAAGCTGGGAAACCACAGAGAACAGCTTATAAGCTCCCGATGAGCAAGAAATACACTTACATGTGTGTAACACACATCCCTGGGCAGAGTTATGACACTTTTTTCAGAACAAAACAAGAAGGCTGCTCATGAAAAATGATTTTTTTCTGGCAAACAAGGATTGGCCCCTCAAGAGAAAGGATCCTTGTTCATCAGGATTCCTCTATCCAAAACAGTGAACTATGCATGCTCAGAACTCAAACTTTTAAAATTATTTAACTTCAGAACAGATTAATATTTATTCACCAAACCAATGCAGACATGCTCTGTGGGGTAAGCCTTTTCTACCCTAGAAAATCTATTACCAAAATTCTAAACCATTTGGCTGCATCGCGATGACAAAAAAACTGTGAAAATAAGCAAATTTAAATGTTTTTTTCACTATGCGCAGCACAAAATTCGTCAATGCAAGTAACACACAACTTGGCACATCAAGAGATCTACCACTGGAGACCAGGCATGCAAACTTTTGTACGACTTCACTGGACAGTTGCAAAATTAGTAAAGTGCAAAGTCTGAGGTTGAACATTAAAGTGCCTACTCAGTCCTAAGTATAAAAATCTTAAACACCCCCATCTTCTCCAACATTACAAAACCCTCAGAAACAAATGCAGATCTGCTGTCAGATTTGCCAAATCCTCTTTTCTCTCTCTGATAAATAGCACAATGCTTCTGAAAACCCCAGACATACCCGGACCATCCTCAACAACCTTATTGGTAGGGGTCAATACAATGACCAAATCTGCCTGTCCTCGGATGGTTTCCCTGTCACCGATCCTCTCGAGGTAGCCACACTCTTCAATCACAATTTTCAAGACATAGACAAATACAAGCCAAACTCCCTCCAGCCCCAGGTCCCTTCCCCCTCCTTCCTCCAACCTTTCATTTCATTTCATTTTATTTTTTATACATTTATGCATAATGGACATATCTGCCCATTTTCATATGCAACAAGTGCACAAATAACAATACACATAAAAAATTACAAAAACAAGTTTCACAATACAATAGTAACATTCAGTCAATGAACCCCAGAGAATTACTATGTCACAAAACAATTACATTCGTCCTTATCATAAAGCCATCTCCATAAAAAATGTTTGAAAGTAGATAAAGTACACTTAACCAAATAGGATGGAAGAGAATAAAAAAATAAAGGGGCTGTAAATAAAAAGGACCTCTGAAAAACTGATTTCCTACATAGCGGAAATGAAAAGTTTAACTTATGCTGGGAATGAGTCTCACGATCATTTAATGACTTAGGAAATAATGAAAAAATGGAGTTTGAAAACAGACCCAAAATACCCTTAAATAAAAATTGGGAAGACTTAAAATGAACCCTATTGTGGAATGAAATACAGCCTAAGAGCCTAAGTAAATCACAAGAGTGTGTATGAAAGGCGGCATCTGTCAGAAATCTTAAAATTGAATTAAATGATAAATCTAGTCAACCCCAAATATTATCTGTAGTAGAGGTATAAATATTAATAGCGTAATCTAACAGACTAAAAAGAAAACTGTGGGTCAGGAGTTTTCTAGATCCATTAGTTAAGAAAGGACGTGCCCTGTATAACATTCCTAATCTTTGATGAAGGGACTTACTGTACATAAATAATTTATGTGGGATTCAAAAATCAAGTGAGAATCAAGATAAATACCCAAGTATTTAAATGTTTCAACTTTCTGTATGGTTGCACCCTTCGGATCTACCACAGGTCACAGGTGAAGGAGTTTCACCCTGGGCCCAGTGAAAACCATTAACTTTGTCTTTTTTGAATTGAGCACCATATGCCTAGAGATGAGCCATTTCTGAAAATGAGAGAAATCATGCTGAACATTCTTCAGTGCCAGGGCATAATCTTCATCAGTACAATATAATACTGCATCATCCTCATAAAGAGACATAGAAGAATGGGTGTAACTGTTAGGGGCCGAGTTAATAAAAAGTGAGAAAATCATTGGGCCCAGGATGGAACCCTGAGGAACTCCACATAAATTATCTTCAGGGCTTGAAGAGATTCCATCTATTATAGTACAGTGGTACTTTTTCCATAAATAATTTGAAAATCAACTAGTAATGTTTCAGAATATATTCAATTCAGAAAGAATTAAAGCTAATAAATCATGTTAAGTTAAATCAAATGCCTTGGTGAGGTCCACAACAATGGCAGAGACAGAGTATGCCTTGTCAAGGGTGCCCTGTATGCTGCAAGCGAATCCCTCCAAGGCTGTTTCAGTATTTGGTTTTTGTTTACCTTCACCACAAATTCTGTTTTCGATTCTCTCCCCTTCTGAATTTGTTAAACTTATAAAAACAAATGACCCCAGACCTTTCATTGGTCCCAACAACATTGACTACAGGGTACTTAAGCTAGTTTGTGAATCCCTGGCCATCCCTTTCACCAACATGTTTAACCATTCCCTCTGCTCCAGTTCCATCCCCTTCAAATGGAAAAGAGGTATCATCGAACTCCTTTACAAAACTGGTCCTAAAGATGACGTCTCCAGTTACAGACCTATCTCCCTCCTGGCTCCCCTTTCCAAGATCCTGGAAAAAAATTGTCCATAAACAAACCATTGATTATCTTTTAAAATGTAATCTACAGACTGATGCCCAACATGGTTTCAGGGCTGGCCATTACACTGAGACTACCCTCATAAAATTCACAAACTTTATTGACAGAGTTAATGATGAGGGCCTCTACTCTAGTTCAGTTTTTGTGGATCTCACCAAAGCATTTGACTTCATCAACCATAATGTATTACTCCACACCCTGTCCTGTCTTCATTTCTCACCTGGTGCCATAAGTCGGTTTCATAACTACCTCTCATCCTGGTCCCATCAAACTATTATGAATGGCTTCTTCTCCGATCCCGGCCCAATCAAATATGGTGTACCTCAGGGGTCCATCCTTGATCCCCTCTTTTTCTCCCTCATGGTCAACTCCCTTCCAGATATCTGTATGAATACAGAGATAATTTTCTATGCTGACTATGCTACTCTCTTTAGCAAAGATAAAAAAAAACCTCCTCTCTTCTTAAACTCCAGGCTGACTTTAAGAGACTTCATTCTTGGTTCACTTCTAAGTGCCTAGTTCTCAGTTTTAAAAACATGAAGGTCATGGTCTTCGCCAACTCTAGGAGACCTTTAGATTTTGATTACCCATTGAGTAAACTGCTTGAAAAAGTGGTAGTGAATCAAATTACCAAGTACCTAGAGAAATATTCTGTTCTCTGCCCAGAGCAGCCGACTTTCAGAGAAACCATGGAACAAAGACTGATTTGGTGAGGTTCTCGAGCACCGTCATCCAGGGCTTCGATAAGGGCCTGTTAACAGGGGCGATGTTTGTGGACCTGACCAAGGCATTCCAACCTTATTAATCATTCTTTACTTTGTTCAAAATTGAACTTTCTTGGTTTCTCCGAGAGTCCTTTGCTCTGGTGTAGAGGCTATTTATTCAATAGGTCCCAAGTTGTGGGAATAGGGTCAGTTACTTTGTCTGTTAGACCCATGAATTTAGGGGTACCTCAGGGGTCTATTTTGGGCCCTCTTTTATTTTCTTTGTTTGTTAATTCCTTCCCTTCTGGTTTTAAGGCCTGTAATTGTCTTCTTTAAGCAGATGATTTGATAATTTATTCTCAATCTAATTTAAGTTCTCAATTGGCATCTTTACTTCAATCTGATTTTTCTGAAGCCTGTACTTGGTTTACTAGTAACCGCATGGGTCTTAATGTCAACAAAATAAAATCAGTGCTGTTTGGAACCCCTCATATGTTGAAGAGGGATTCCTCCTTGTTGATTTATAATCTTGGTGGGTCTGTTGTAGAATATGTTAAAGAATTCAGATACCTCAGAGTCCTAGTGGATCCAGGTTTAACTTTTTCCTTGCAGGTAAGAACTATTTGTAAAAAGGTCAACTGTAAACTGAGTATGTTATTTAAAATGAACAAATATTTTTCTGAAGATATTAGAAAGTCTATTGCTATGAGAATACTCTTGCCCCACCTTGATTACATTGCAAGTCTTTATTTTAGACTTCCAGTTGCTGAGCTTAAGGCAGTAACTGTGGTCTACAATAACATTTGTTGGTTTGTTCTGGATTGTCCTTTCTGAACTCATCACTGCTTAATGTAGTCTAAGCTTGGCTGGCCAGCATTGAATAACAGGAATACATTTTACTTTGACTGCCAAATTTTTCAAATCTATTTTTCTAAAAATCATGTACCCGTTATCTGACTTTGTTGCAGTAAAGCCCCCTATCTGTAATTTGCATTCTAACAGTGGCATTCTTTTGAAAAATGCCTTGTCTTGGACTAAGGTTGGTGTGAGGTCATTCCCATTTGCAGCTCCTCAATTTTGGAATGCACTGCCTCTTGAAGTTCACTCTTCCGCTTCACATTTAAATTTTAAGTATAACTTGAGGTATTATTTGAATTCTGCTGAGTCTTGTACTTGTTTTGTTTAAATGTATTTGTACTGTTTGAAATCGTTTCATTTTTTCATTGGGTCAGACCTGAAAATGGGCTTGTCCCAGTGTCCTTACCCAGTAAACAAATAAAAAATGAAATGAAAAATGAAAATTTCTCCCTTCATGACAATGATGGGAATCTGATAGAGAGGGTTTATGAATTTAAATACCTTGGACTATTTCTTGACTGCCACCTCAAATTTGAAGCACATGTCAATCTGACTATTAAGAAAGCCCAACAAAGACTAGGCATGCTCCACAGGATAAAACCATACCTTAACAAAGACTCCAAGTCTCTCCTTGCCTGCAGTTTCCTTCTCCAGCTTTTTGACTATGGAGCTCTAGTCTACTTCCCACCCCTTTCTCAGAAAAATCTCAACAAGCTTCATTGCACCTACCACAACATCATCCGTTTTGTCTCCAGTCTCCTCAGATGTACTCATCACAGTGATCTATACCAATTTTCTAGCTGGCCCTCCCTCCCTTGAGAACCATCTCAACTGCAAAATTGTCACCTTTTTCCATAAACTTTCCCTTGGTCTTCTTCCGGATAGCATCATATCACTCTTTCCTAAATCTGTCCACACCAGGACCACTAGGAGGTCCTCCTTCCTCTCCTTTTCAGTCCCCTTCTGCCGTACCACCCAGGGCCAAAACACCCACTCTTTTAACAGTTCAAAACTCTTCAGATCTCTCCCCTCTGAGCTCCCCCAATGTCCATCTACCGCTTCCTTTAAGTACAACCTTATAAAGCTCCTCTCCTCTTCCTCCTCCTCCTCCTCCTCTTCCTGATGTCCCTTGCCCTAACTCTCTCCCTCTCCATCTTCTCCTCCCTCACTGACTGTCCCATCTGCACACTCTCTCAAATTAGGCGAAGGTACCTGGTCTCTCTGTAGTCTCCTAATCCAGTTAATATGAATCTTCCCAACATTTAGCACTTGCATCGCAGCTCTTATTGGCATAAACTTCCGCTGTCTAAATCCCTCCTGTTCACTTTATGTGTAAATTTTGTCATAAAAACATAGAAGTTGATGGCAGATAAGGACTGCAAGGCCCATCCAGTTTGCCCATTTTTTCTACCTTATGAATGTGTCATAGGCCTTTACTCTGTCAATGGCCTATCTATTCATACTCATCTGTATTGCTCCCTTATGCCTATGTCATGCCTGTTTGAAGCCCTGCACTGTATTCATATTCACCACTTCCTGAGGTAGACCATTCAATGCATCCACCACCCTTTCTGTGAAAAATAACTTCCTCACATTACCCCTTAATCGGCCTCCCTCTAATCTCATGCTGTGTTCTCTTGTCCTACTATTTTTCTTATATTGAAACATGTTAGACTCTTTCACCTAGTTAATGCCCTTAAGATGTTTGAATGTTTCAATCATATCACCTCTCTTCCCTCCTTTGCTCTAGGGTATACATGGTGAGCTCTGTCAATCTGTCCTCATATGTTTCCTGATGCAGTCCCTGCACCATTTTGGTTGCTCTTCTCTGAACTGCCTCCATTTTGTTAATGTCCTTGTGCAGGTGCGGCCCACATTACTGCACTCAGTACTCCAGATGGGGCCTAACCAGTGTCTTGTAAAGAGTGATTATTACCTCCCTCTTATGACTTATGATATCCTTATTAATACACCCCAACATCCCTCTAGCCTTACCTACTGTTTTAGCAGTCTGCTTGGATGATTTCAAGTCATCTGTGATGATGATGACCAAGTCTCTTTCTTCCCTTGTGATTGCCAGCAACTCCCCTCCCAACCTATAGGTGGCTTCAGGGTTTCTCTTCCCTATGTGCATGATCTTGCACTTTGTTGCGTTAAACCCCAGTTGCCACTCTTCTGACCATTTTTCCAGTTTATCCCGATCTCTTCTCATTCTGCCCATCCCAACTGGATCATTTACTCTGTTGCAGATCTTGGTGTCATCTGCAAACAGACAAACCTTACCCTCCAGTCCATCTGCAATGTTACTGATGAAGCTATAGAAGAGGACCAGCCCCAGGACTGATCCCTGAGGTACCCTACTTGTGATTCGCATCCCTTCTAACTGTATACCATTTACCACCACTCTCTGTGTTCTGCCGCGAACCAGTTTGCCACCCAGTTGACCAACTTCTGACCCACCTGAGCTTATTAATCGATCTTCTATGAGGAACAGTATCGAAAGCTTTGCTGAAGTCAATGTAGGTGACATCAACTGCACCCCTTCAATCCACCACTATGGTTACCCAGTCAAAGAAATCTATGAGATTTGCTTGACAGGACCTTCCTGTTGTAAACCCATGCTGTCTTGGATCCTGTGCTCCTGCAAGGACCTGCCCTGTATTGTTCCCCTAAGTACTCTGCAACTTGGATTGTTTGAGTGTTGTCTAACTCCTTATGTACTCTTTAACTTTGTTTGTGGTTGCTAAACTGGACGCTTGTGAAAATAGACAAATTTTCACTCACATGCCTTTTCCAGTATAACAAATAAAACTACAGTGGTACCACCGGACCACTATAATATATATCTATATCTATATCTATATATTATATGGGTGTGGTTGTGCCCCTATAGTTAGGGTTGAGTAAGCAGTTTAATGTTAAACCTCAATTTTTGCAAGTTAATAACTTTGCAATCGTTCAATGGATTTGCACACAATTTGGCATGTGTGGTCTGATATGGCAGATCTCTTGATTTACCAAGTTACATTTTGGTTGGACTTACAGTTTCTGTGCAGCAAAACACTAAAAAACATGTTTTTCACCACTTTTGACACATTTTTTGCCCATGGTGCTGCACCCACACCATGTGGTCTTTTGGTTTGAAGTTTGGAACATAGGAAGAGGATGGGACAAGGAACAATCCAGCATTGGTTTGGTAAAAACATATTAATCCGTTACAAAGTTATAACATTTTTTATTTTTGGGTTCTGAGCATGCTCAGTTCACCAAGATTTATATAGTTATTTTTCAGACAAAGATTGGGCTCACGGTGAAGGAGTTTGTAGCTCATGGACTAGGATCCTGGTCTCCCAGAAAAACTCCTCGTCCATGAGCTGCCATCTTGTTTTTCAGTTTTTCCCCAAAACAGAATGTTGTAGCTTTCTCCACGGGTGACTTTTGAGCCAAATGAGGCATGGGTTTTGTTCTGGATGACCCCCCCCCCCCCACTACAAAGCCATGCCTTTGGTTTGGCCCGTTTTGGTCAAAAATAGCTTTTTAAAAAGTAAAAAGTATTTGACCATGACTTGCTAACGATCCTAGTCTGCAAGCTGATAGAATCCTAGTCCGTGAGCTCATGGTCAAAGATTTTGCTACCTCACAGACTAGGATTTTAAACACTTTGCCATTGCATTGCTAATTAATGGTTTAGTCTTTTTGTTTGAAATTTTCAGGGTATTGAAGGGATGCCCTACAGGTGTGAACTATGCTGTTTAGGTGTTGGGTAATAAAGCGGTTTCATAGATATGCCATCACAAATTTGAGATTTTTACCATAGGATAACATTGTGGCACCCATTGTGCTTTTTTCGTGCTCATATCTCATAAACAATGCAAGGTATGGATTCAGTAGAGCAGTGCTCATTGTCATGATTACAATGACACTTGAATTGTATTTCTAGCTGCTGCAGTTCCCAAGATATTGGTAAATTAGTGTTACAAGGGTTCCTTGCCGTGTAGGACTGCTGTATGGCTCTGTAGCTATGTTTAAGTAGGAGTGCAGGGCCCAGAGGGCCCACGCTCCCACAGATGCATATTGTTATGCAGAAATGGGCAGCTTGGTGGGAGCGCAGGGCCCTTCCCACCAACACATGTTATTTACTAGTTATATTACATTTTTTCAAAACGTAAGGACATTCGTAGCAAAAATCTGCGTTTAATGCATCAGTTAGCGTTAAAGCAACATAAGTGAGGAAATGAGCCATTAGAGTTCAGACCCTACCCCCACCCTCCTTCCTACACAGACTGACAGATGCGGGGCATGCCATGGGTTCGTGAGGCCTAACTCAAATGTTGAAACTTGCCACAAGGATGGCTTTTCTAAAAACCAAGGCATAGGTTTTGGTTAGGGGGATGTCCTCTACCTGCCTAAGCCTTTGGTTTTCTTTTTATTTTTTTTACATCTAACACACCACCTTTTAACTATAAAATCCATTTTCACAATCCCTTTTCACCAGCCAATCCCTTTTCGCCAGTTCGGCTTGTGAAAAGGGATTGCAAAAAGGGATTTTTAAAGCTCCCTGCCATTTTCCCAGTGTCTAGTGGATCCCTGGCTCCTCCATAGAGTTCATTTGCTGGTGTCTAGTGACCACCACCCTCTGATCACCCTCCTTTGGTTCTTTTATTTAATTTCAGACACTGGGATGCTCACCCCCGGTGTTGGACAATCTCTGCCCACAGCCCATTATTTTTTTTAAAATGTGCCTACATCAGGGGGCCAAATCCCCACGTTGACATTTACCCCCTCAACCCCCCCAGTAGTACTGAACATTGGGGAGCCCGTCCCAGTGTCCCAAAATCTGTTTTATTTATTTAATCTTCCTGAAAAAGAGAAAACAGTCCCCCAATGTCTTGTTTTCATTATTCTATGCAGAATCTTCAATCCAACTGCTATTTTTGATGCAGGATCCTGCATCAAACTGCCCCTCTAAGCCCATTTTTTTCACCGACATCAGGGTGCCCAATCCCCATGTTGGTATTTATCCCCCCTTCACTGCTGTGGTCCACTGTGGAGCTCACACCCAGTGTGCTGACATAATCAAATATTTATTTAAATTATCTTTCTTACACCAGGATGCCCACCTCTGGTGTCGATGCTCCCCAAAGCCCATGTACATTGGCAACATCAGGGTGCCCAATCCCCACGTCAGCATTCTTAAGTAACACCCCCCCATAGTCAGGGACAGTATCCCAAAATAAGTTTTATGTTAGACCTGTTAAAAAAGAAAACTTTCCCCCAAGGTTTTTTTTTTTGGTTTGTTTTAATCTGAAGAATTAAGATAAGCGCTATATAATGGCTGTAAATGGGGCTTTCAACTTTTGTTGATATCTCAGCCAATTTTAGGAATTTTGTCGCCACATTTTGAACGTGGGTTTCTTGAGACCCCACTTCATGAACACTGGCACTGTCATTTTGTTACTTGGTCACGAAAGGTGATTTCATGGTTGTTGTGCGGAATCTCCTTCTGGGACTGATTAATGAAATGACAGTGACACTGCTCATGAAGGGAGGCCCAAAAAGCCCATGTTGAAAATTTGGCGCAAAAATTCAAAACAATGACTGCATTACAAGAGTGCTTTATGCAGTTTTTAAGCACGCTCATACAGTAAGTTTGCAATTTTTTATATTTTCACTCCAGATTTTCAACATTGCTATTTTTTCACCACTTCCTTATGAACAGTGCAGCAGTCATTTTTCACATCCTGCCTGAAACATGTTTTCACACCTATGGCGGAGAATGGTGCAATCACTGTGTAAAATCAACTTTCTGCATGGATTAATGAAATCCTAGTGCCAGTGTTCATAAGGAGAGATCCCCAAAAGGCCACGTTGACAATTTGGTGAACAAATTCCTGAAAATGCCTGAGTTACGTGTGTTCACTGAATTTATTCTACTCATATAACTGTGGTACTTTCAATATTTTGCTGCCAAATTTTCACCATAGCCATTTTGTCACGCCACCTCATGAGCAGCACAGCTGTCATTGTTTACATCCTGCTCAAAATGTGTTTTTTGCATCTGTGATGCAGAATGGCATTGCAGTTGTACATAATTATGTTTTGTCTTGCATTTCACAATTTCTCTGTACCGTGATACATGAGGTGGGATCACAAGATGTCTATGCTGAAAGTTTGGTCACTGCTGTTGGATACATGGAAGTGCATGCTTCCACACCTACATACATATGCACACTCCCATCCCCTTAATGACATTGTGATGGAGTGCCTGTGGATACTGTGCTGTGGGAACCCAGGTTCCAAAGGACCCTGGGCTTCCACCTCCGTCTTCATCTTAATGACATTGTGATGAAGTGCCTGTGGGTACTGTGGTGTTGGGGGTGACTTGTGGGATTGCAGGGTCCAAAAGACCCTGAACTCCCACCCCCTTAATGATGTTGTGACTGAGTGCCTGTAGGTACTGTGGTGTGTGGGTTGACATGCTGTGGGAGTGCAGGGTCCAAAGGACCCTGCACTCCCACCACCCTCCTCTTCATGTTAATGATGTTGTGACAGAGTGCCTGTAGGTACTGTGGTGTGTGGATTGACATGCTGTGGGAGTGCAGGGTCCAAAGGACCCTGCACTCCCACCACCCTCCTCTTCATGTTAATGATGTTGTGACTGAGTGCCTGTAGGTACTGTGGTGTGTGGGTTGACATGCTATGGGAATGCAGGGTCCAAAGGATCCTGCATTCCCACCACCCTCCTCTTCATGTTAATGATGCTGTGATGGCATGCCTGTGGGTACTGTGCTGTCGGGTGTGACTTGCTGTTCGGACCCTGCACTCCCACCCCCTTAATGGACAACACAATATAGAATAATGGGAGCACAGGGCCATAAGGGCACTACACTCCCACAAACATATATGAGTAGGTTTACACTTTCTCATGAAGTAAAGAAAATGCATTGCAAAAAAACTTTGTTAACGTATCAGTTATGGTTGAAGTGACAAAAGTAGGGAAATGAGATTTAGATTGAGTCTCTAACACCTTTCATCATCTCTTTTACTAGCTTCATACCACATCCACTCTCCACAGACTAATAGGCATCAGGGTGTACTTTGGGGCATCATTCCAACTCTCACTCCATCCTTCTATACTGTACCATGTTAACTTTCTTACACATGAAAAAGGGTGAGAGTTAGGCCCGACAACCTCAAAGCACATCCCAATGCCTGTTGGTCTGTGGAGGGTGGGTGTGGGGTGAGGCTGATGAGGTTTGGTGAGGGGTGTTAGGGACTAACTTTAATGTCTCATTTTTCTACTTTTGTTGCTTCAACCCTAACTGATGCATTAACAAAGTTGTTTGCAATTAATATATGTGTGTGTGTGCAGTGGTGCCTTGTTAATCTCAGGAAAGCCTAGAATACTTTTTTGTAGTAATACCTTTTATTAGACTAAATAATACTTTTTTCCCCCTTTCTCTTTATACCCCCCCCCCGGATATCGGAACTCCACTCTTCAGGAGTCGGTTATGCATGTACATCCCGCTCTACTACCTGACCATTCTGAGCAGTCTCATCTCCCACAGAGCCTTAGTTTACCCCCCAGGTGGGATCAAGGTGGGGCCCAGACACCCTGTCTTATTCCTGTCCCATCGGGATGCCTGTTCAGCAGCAGGTATGAGGCACTGGGGATCTGGGCTAGTCCTTCATCTACTGGAGATGCTGTGGCCATTTTCCCTGTTTTCTGTGCCCTGTGGTGTGCACCTGACATTGTGGCACATAGCACTGATGTCCATCACATGGCCCGCCTCTGTCTGGCTGGGCTCACTGTACCTTGGGTCTCCACCTGGGGTCAGTCAAGCACCAGTCCATTGTCCCCCTCCCTCCCAGAGAAAGCAAGCAGTCCCTAGGATGCTTGAGCCTTCTTCCCCTGGCCAACCCTCCAGCTGCCTGGGCTCATTCCTGAACCTGGGTCACTGACGTCACAAACGGTAGCTCTACTGCTCTGCCGGTGGGCCAGCCCTTAAATGATACATTTTTATGCAAGCGTTTGAGACATCTCAGGTTCCTTCATCAGGTACAGAGAAAACAAGCCAGCATTTCAAAATATATACAAGAGTTTGTGGGTCTCCAATTGCTCAACAAAGGTGAGGCTGTAAAGGAACCAGTTTAATACAATACAGGTGATTATGCAATAAATAGGCTTATGTCATTAAAAGGTGAGAAATCAGACATGCCAGAGAATTTCTTGTCCAGAGAAGCCATTGCCAAATTTATATTAGCAAAACCTGATCTTAATTCCTCTAACAATGAGGTGTTTCTGTACTACCAGATGCTCCCCGGTGAATTTCTTGTCACAGGGGGTGGGAGGGGCTGGGTCTAGCAGAATCTGCATCCTGTTTTTCCCCTTCATCTAACAACCCACCCTCTCCTTTATTAAATTCTCCGATATAGTTGAAAAGATGAATGAAGTTGTATTAAGAATAGACCAGGTTGAGCAGAGGGTGTCTAATGTGGAAGACATGATTCCTAAAATGACAACAGATTTGGTTACTGCAAATAAGGAATTGGCCATGCTAAAAGATAATGTTGAAGATTGGAGGCCAGGTCAAGGAGAGGGAATATCAAGATTAGTAGCTTGTTAGAGGGGGTGGAGGGGGAGTACTCTTTGTCTTACTGTGAACAAATGTTAACTTCAATAATGGGTTGTAAATATCCCTAGGATAAAATTGAGATATATAGAGCTCACAGAGCATTTGGGCAGCGAAGGCAGGATGGTAGGCCTAGATTTATGAATATCAAAATTTTGCGATTCCAAGACAGGGAGGAGATTTTTGCTAAAGCAAGGAAAGAAAAGGGTTTGGTGTATAAGGGAATGAAATTACAGGCATTTTCTGACCTCCCTCCCCCTCATTTTTTTAATAAATGTAAATCTTTTGATGGTATTATAGACCAGTTGAGGAAACGGGGTATTTCGTTTGCTCTTCTTCACCCTGCGAAACTCAGGATTTTCATAGAGGGTAAAGCCTTTTTTTTCAACACCTCAAGAGGAACAAACTTTTTTACATGATAAAGGATTTACAGAAATTACAGCTCCTTAATTTATGGGTTCATAAGGGCAAGGAGGGGGTATTCAGATAGTGATTAGATAGGAAATATATGTAATGGAAGGGAGAAGCAGAAGTTAACTCAAGATATGACATCTGTTCAAACAGTTTAAAGTAAGCTATCTTAGAGTTTGAGGTAGGGAGATGGCTTTTCTGTGGGTAGAAAAGCATGCAAGGGGGAATACGGTAAGGGGAGGGGGGACTATAAGAGTGGTTAATAAGGTGATTATTAAGAAAAAGGGATGTGTGGTAAAAATTTAAAATGTAGATCATTTAGGTGTGACTGAGAAAGGGGAATGGTTATTTGGGGATGTTTCCCTGCTGCCTGCATTAGGGGTTAAAATAAAATGGGAAATAGTTTTTCTTTTGTTATGTAATGACTCAGCTATTTAGGATATTGACTTGGAACATGAGGGGAGCCAGAGACAGGATTAAGCTCAAACAAATTGTTGATTATTTAAATAACAAAAAAGTTAATTGTGTCTTGTTACAGGAAACGCATTTTGGGAAAAAATATGTAGTGTATTTTTCTAACCTCTTCAATGCAGTAGGTATTTCTACTCTGTTTTCAGGTAATGCAAGAGGGGACGCTATTTTTATTAAAAAGTACCTAACCCCTAAAATTGAACATTCAGGGGTGGATACTGACAGACGTTGGGTGAGTGCATAAATTACTGTGGGGCAATCTTTTTTTTTTTTTTTTTTTATTAATACCTATGCTCCTAATGAGGAACATTTGTCCTTTTTTACTAATATTGTTCTACAGGCTACAGCCTCAGATGTTCTGGTGATAATAGGGGGAGATTTTAATGTAGCATTGACCCAGTTAGATAGGCTGTTTTCAAATGCAGAACGTAAAACAAAATTGGTACAGCTTATAAAGAACTATGCTAAGGATTTGGCTTTGATGGATCCCTTTCAGGTTTTGTATCAAGATCTGAAGAAATGTTCCTTTTTTTTCAAATGTCTATAGTTGTTTATTGAGGATTGATTATTTTCTCATATCAGGGTCTCTTTTGCAATCTGTGATGTTTGTAAGATATAATGCTATTTTGATTTCAGATCATGCTTCGTTACATGGAGCTAGATTTGTTAAAAAATTCATTTTCAGGGTCAAAGAGTTGGAGATTTAATAATATGCTATTACAGGATTTTCAGTTTGGGGTCTTTTTGATGAAAGAAATTGGGTCTTTTTTGGAGCATAACTCCCCCAATTGGGTTGGTATCTGGGAGGCCCTTAAGGCATACCTGAGAGGTTCTATTATAAGCTATGAAAGTATGGTTAAAACTAAGAATCAATGATATTTAGATCAATTGGAGCAAGAACTGATTTTAATAGAGGAATGTTATGCAGAATCAGAAACTGATCAAATTAAAATAGAAATGATGTTCTTAAAATAAAAACTGGAAAAAATTAGTTGGAAGAAGGTGGAAAAACAGATGTATAGATCCAGGGCAGAATATTATTTTTGTGCGGCTACACCATCCAAGTTATTGGCATATCAATTAAAAATACAGGATAATCAGAATAGAATTTAATTTGTTACTCGGGGGAGATGAAAAAAGATTTTTGATACAATTCAGATTAATGTTGAATTTCAAAAATGTTGTAAATATTTGTATAAAGAGGATGGGTTGGTGGATAATTTGGAGATTGAGGAATATAGAAAAGAGATTGATTTGTCTCAGATTGTGGAGTCAGAAGGGGATGGTCTGAATAGGGAAATATAGATGGCAGAGATCAATAATGTTATAATTAATATGTTAAATAATAAAACTCCAGGACCAGATGGGTACTCTTTGGAATTTTATAAATACTTCCAGAAAGATTTGGCTCCTTTATTATTTAATTTGTTTAAAAATGTTCAGTCACATAAGGATTTTCCACCAACTTTCAATCAAGCATCTATTATTTTGCTTTTGAAGAATTATGTGGTTCTTATAGACCTATTTCATTGTTGAACAATGATTACAAGATTTTTGCAAAAGATTTTGGCCAGTAGGTTTGCGTGTGTTATTCTAAAAATTATTCATTTGGATCAAAGTGGGTTTGTAATTGGTAGAAGATTAAATCATAGTGTAAAATGGGCAGTCAATTTATTGGCTCTAGCATTGGATATAAGATTGGCTGTTCTTTCCCTTGATGCCGAAAAGGCTTTTGATAGGATGAGGTGGGAATTTTTATTTTGTTTATTGCAGAGTTTCAGCATCAAGGGAAAATTTTTGGAATGGATAAAGTTGATTTACCATGTGCCTCTGGCTTCAATTAGGACAAATCAGAATTGTTCATGTTATTTTGACTTAGAGCGAGGCACTAAGTAGGGGTGTCCTCTGTCACTCCTGCTTTTTGCTTTATTTATAGAACCATTGGCTGTGTTGGTGAGGAATGACCCTCAGGTTAGGGGAGTTGAGATAGGAGGAAAGTTACATAAAATATCATTGTACATGGATGACATTTTGTTGTTTTTGACTGACCCAGTCAAAGATTTTGACCATATATTAGAAATATTTGCAAAATATAGTAAGTTTTCTGGATATAAAATTAATTGGGGTAAGACAGAGGCAGTGGTGAATCTACATGAAAGCGAATTACCTAGAGATCATTTATTATACACTTATAAATCACAAATGAAGTATTTGGGGGTTTATATATCTTCAGAGGTAAACACATTATATGAGAAAAATGTCATACTGGTACTTAAAATAATTGAACAGGATCTTATAAGGTGGCAAAATCTTCCCTTAGTTCTGACTGGGGGGGGGTTAACATTGTTAAGATGGACATTCTGCCAAGGGTGCTGTTCTTGTTTCAGATGGTTCCTATCATAGTTCCTAAAGTATTCTTTGATACTTTAAATAGGGCACTTAATAAATTTTTATGGAAACAGAAGACACCAAGAATTGCCTTTAAAAAGTTATTATCAAAGGAAAAGGGGTTGGTTTTGCCTAATTTTGAATATTACTATTTGGCAGCTCAATTGGAGTGTTTGGGATATTTGGTTCAGAATAGGGAGGAGATGCCAGCATGTTTTCAGATTGAGGCAGAGAAAGTTCAGTTTTCATCTTTAGGACATAGTTTAGGGGTAAATATAAATAATCCTCATTTTTATCTGCACTCTAAGGTCCTTCATTCAACCAAATCCACAAACTGGGCCTGGAGATTGTTGGGGGAAAATAATAAATTAATTTATAGGACACCTCTTGTTAATAATCATCACTTTCTCCCATCTATTGAAGGGGGATTAATACAAAAAGAATTGGGGGGAAAAGGTTTGCGTTCATTGCAGGATTTTTTGACTGTAGACAGATTTTACTCTTTTGATGAGTTAAGTGATAGGTATGATTTATCTGATAGAGCATTTTTTTGCATATCTTCAGGTAAGGAATTTGATATATGAGAATAATCAAAATTCATTAACAGTTTCCAAGGGAGGTTGAAGTTTTGTTTTTTTTTTGATAATTTGTATTCTTTAAAACATTTAATTAGTTAAATATATCGTTACTTGAGAGAAAAGGGTAGATCAGGGGTTCTCAAGTGGTGAGGCCAGCCTCCCTGGGGAGGCCCCAACCTGTTCCAAGGGAGGCTCAAACAAGTCTTGAAAAAATATTACATTTCAATTTTGAACTTTATAGACTTTGTGTGAAGGGATAAGGCAAACTGAAAGAGGATAATAGTAGGTGAATTTATGTATTTAGTCACAAGTCTGTGACCAGGGAAGGTACTGTACACTGAGCAATGGCTTATTTCAGGTGTACCCAGGGAAGGGTAGTGAGGGAATACAATTTAAAATGTAACTGCAAAACACTCAATAAAATACAAAATGAATAAAAGTACAAACAAATTAAGAGCAATAAACTAACAATGCGAGGAACAATTGATCAATTAGACTGGCAGCAGAACTGTCTAAATACAAGAGTTAACCATACAGGTACTAGGAATAAGAGCAGGAGGGAGCAAAATGATCCCTGAGAAGTTGCTTAAGAGCAGGGTGAGAGGGGGAGAGAGAGAGAGAGGTCAGCAGGAAGGTTATTCCAGTTAGAGGGGAAACAGAAAAAGCAGTCTGACCCATGAAGGTATGGCAGTAAGGGGTAAGGGGTAACAATGGTTCGAGAGTCAAAATATTGGAGAAAGTAGATTGTCCTGTTGGGGGGGGGGTTACAATAAGCTTAATAACATGAGAGCCAGCTATGCTAAGAGGTTTCAATTTATTCCTGGGGTACTGTAAAAATAGGCTATTTTTCTATGGGGAGGCCCAAAAATATTTCAGTATTTTGGGGGAGGCTCAAGATCTTTTCCATGGCTTAGGGGAGGATCACTATGACAAAGCTTGAGAACTGTTGGGGTAGATCGATCTCTCTGGGTAAACTCAAGCAAAGTTGAGAAAAAGAAAGGGGTCAATCTGTATCAGATACTAGGTGGGAGTCTTTGGTTAATTTGGAAGATTTGCCATTTAAGAACAATAGGTTAAAACAAATTTATATAAATATATTACATAGAACGTATCTGACACCGGTAAGGTTACATAAAGTAAGTGCTAATAATTTGGAATTATGTACAAGATGTGGGGAGGTTAGAGGTACATTGGACCATATGTTGTTTTCCTGTCACAAGTTGGAATCATTTTGGCAAAAAATATTTGGGTCACTTGGAAAACTTATTGGGCAGGATTTCCCATTTGATCTGGGTATTGCTCTGTTTGGGCCTGGAGGAGGTGTGTCGGCTTTGGGGGATGTCATGGAATTACTATATGTTCTATGGGTTTATTGTTGGCAAAAAAACTTATATTGGTACATTGGAAAGATACATCTCCTCCATCTTTTGTAGAGTGGGTTCAGGGAATGGTAGACCTACATAGAGTTGAAGAAATGCATTACAAAATGGAAAATCAATTTGGGCTGTATCTTTGGATCTGGCTCCTGTTCATGAGTCTTAGATCAAAGTTAAAGTAAAGTAGTATAGTTGTTAAATTGGGACACGGGCGGCAGGGAGGGTGTTTGATAAGGATGAGATGGGATGTCACAGAACGTTAAGATGATGATTATGATAACCATATTCTCTGAATCATTCACTTAAAATTAAAAAAGGGGAAAAAGGGGGAAAAAAGAGAAACCAGACATGCAAATGATGAGCTACAGCAAAGTGATACCACAATAAAAGGATCAATGGCTGAAAAAAGTGCCATTAAGTATGCAAGATGTGTAATGCTGCCAGTTCAGAACATTATTTAAGCAAAGTCTGCATAGATAGCTCTTTTAAGTCAATTATGTCCCAACAAGAGAAGAAGATTTAACATAAATAAATACATTTTATTTTATTTATTAGTTTTTGTTAACCGGGTAGGTGCACTAGCCAGCAGTGTGACTATTTTCAGGCATGACCCGGAACAGTACATAACATCATGAAAAATAGGTACAGAACATATCCAGCAATGAGAAACAAACATTACATATCAAGGAAGACAAATCCTTAACATAGCATGAATGGAGATTTGAGCACAAAACACAAGGGCAGTAGTATAATTAACAGGTACTGAGTAGGAGTTACACCCTATGGAGGAAGTACACAACATAGTAGTTAAACAAACATTGATAACGAATAGGTTACTAGAAAAGTATAAACATAGAATAGGGCAGTAAACAGGAAATCTAGGTGGTAATTAAACAATAGATGCTAGAATATAAGTGAGGGTAGAGGGAGCAGCCAAGGCAAGGAGACATGCTGTCTACCTGAGCCCGAAGATTAGTGGGGTTATGGATAAGTGTTTGGGGTACTGATACAAGGGACAGGAGATGGGGGGCTGACAGGAAGGAATTAGGGGGGGATCAAAACAAATGCAATGGTCAGCCTGCATAAGATAGTGACGGATCATAGTTTTGAAGTAAAGGTGGGTCCCTGTCTGTCTGACCTCCGAGGGAGAGAGTTCCAGAACTTAGGAGCCATGTGTCCAAAGGCACCTGTACCTTTTGAGGTAAGACATCTAGGGACTTTCAGTAGGGATTTTTCAACTCATCTCAGCTCATGAGGGGAGGTGAGAGGAAGGAACATCTCCACAAGTGTAGTTGGGGTTTTTACCCTGATAATAGAATCAACAAGACAGCCCAGGTAGTATTGTCTAGAAGCCATAGGGGAGAGCCAGCTCAGGTCATCATAAAGTTGACAGTGCCTAAGTAGAGGGGAAGAGGATGCATAGCGGCATACATTATTGTAAGTGACGTCCCACTTCTGTAGGGAGGTTTTATGGGCAGCACCAAGGAGGGGGGCACACTAGTTGGTCGGCAAAAGAATTCCCTCTTTCAATGGCCAGCTTAGCTGATGGTGTTAGCATGTAGCTAGTCTTGTACGTAGCACCCAATTTGTTATTTACTGTCTTGCGGGTAGTTTAAATATGCAGGTTGAGATCCAGGGATTGATCTAGCAGAACCCCCAGATAGTTGAAGGATGAGACAGATTATAGTTGAGATCCACCCATGTCGAGGACCGTCAGTGAAGAGGGACCAGTCCTGAGTTTAGGGACAGAGCTAAACAGCATTGACACTGTCATCTTTGCATTTAGAACCAGTTTATGATCATTGAGTCAGTTTTGGATGTTCTTAAAGTCATAGGAGAGGGCAGTGTTAAGGTCATCAACTTTGTTTGCATTGGTATAGATGACCAGATCGTCAGCATACAGGAGAGATGAGCAGTTTCTAAGGGCACAAGGAATATTATTAATAAAGAGTGAGAATAGGAGCGGTCCCAAGAAGGATCCTTGCGATACACCAACACTTATAGCTGCAGGGTCTGCTATACTAACATACTAAAATGCCAGCAGAATAGGCCTTTCATGTCTGCTCATTTGGTCAGCCCCCACCCTGGGTGCTGACCTTGCTGCCCCCCTCGCCTTCTCTGGCTTCTCCCTTCCCAGTTCCGGATATTCTTGCTGCATTGGATTTTGCTTCCAGAACCCTTCCCCTGTACCTGTCCCACCCCCTCTTGAACCCCTCCACCATCTCTGCCTCCACCAGCCCCCTAGGCAGCACATTCCATGGCTCCACCACCCTCTCAGTGAAGTAGCACCTCCTTCTTTCACCCCTGAATCTTCCCCCCTCCAGCTTCCACCCATGCCCTCTAGTGGCCCCTCCTCCTTCCTTCGAAGCACCCTGACTGTTCCTCCCCTATTTACCCTCTTCATGTACCTGAAGACCTCTATCATGTCCCCCCGGTCCCTTCTCTCTTCCAATGTGTACATATTTAGCTCTTTGAGCCTCTCCTCATAGGTCCTGTCCCTCAAGCCCCAAATCATTTTGGTTGCACTCCCTCTTGACCCTCTCCAGGAGTTTAAAGTCCCTCTATAGCCGAGTCAAATTTCACCATCTGATACCTGTTGGATAGGTAGCTATTAAAACATGTTACAACCAGAGTAGAGAAACCCAGGTTTGTGAGGCTTGATAGAAGCAAAGGATGGTCTACCAGGTCAAAGGTATTGGTTAGATTGATAAAAACAGCTCCTGTAAGGTGCCCTGTATCCATATTTGAGAGAATGTCAGAGGTAAGTTTCAGCATTGCCATTGACGTACTATGGTTCTTTCTAAAACCATGTTGAGCATCGGAAAGTAGGTTAAACTTAAAGAGATAGTCAAGTGTTTGTGTGGCAACAGCCTTTTCAAGAACTTTAGACAAGGCTGAGAGAATGGCAATGGGTCTATAGTTATTTAATTCTTTTTTCTCACCCTTTTTAAACAAGCATTTGTCAATGCCGGATGTTTGCTTGCTGGCATTGGCAGTGGTAGTATAGAAGTTACAGAGCTGCGTAATAGGAATGACAGTGAAGTATTGAACTCAAGCCAACCCCACCACCACCCTGCAGAGAGTGACAGGTATTGGGGTGTGCCTTTGAGTCGTCAGGCATAACGGCCACACCATTTCAGTACACCCCACCCTGCAGACACTGGCAAGTGTCACGGTGTTCCTTGGGGTCTTTGGTCCTTATGCTACACCCCATTCCATTAGGAAATACAGTGGATGAGTGTGATATAGAGAATGGGTGAACTTTGGGTCAAGAGTCCAAGGCATACCTCAATGCTTTTCACTGGCTGCAGGGTGTGGAATGGTATGAGCATTACAGGCAAGAATCCCAAGTCACACCCCTGATGCCTGTCATTCTCTACAGGGTTGGGCGTTATGGTTGGAAACCCTAATACCTCAGGCATTCATTGGTATTTTCACTCCAAATGTTCAACATGGTTTTTTTGTGACCCCACCTCATGAACAGGGGGAATATCAGTTTCTTAGCCGAAAGCTGTTTATGCACAGAGACTACGGCATTTAGCACCACAGGTGCAAAAACATTCCAAACAGGATGTAAAAAATGACAGCTGTACTGTTCATGGGGAGGTGTAAAAAAATGGCAATGTTGTAAATCTGCAGTAAAAATATGTAAAAAAATGGTGAAGTCATGAGCGTACATAGAAACTGTGCAACGCACACCCGTAATATAATTAGGTTGGGGATTTTTTTACAGCAGATTGTCAACTCAGGCATTTTGGTGCCTCCGATCATGAACAGTGTCACTGTGATTTTCTTCATCTGTCCTGAACAATGATTTCCCACAGCGACCACGCATCTCTGCGCTGAAAGTGTGAAAACACACTTCGGCCATGTTGAGAAAAATGACAGCTGTACTGTAGATAAGGCAGTGTGGAAAAATGCCACTGGTGAAAATCTGGACTTAAAATATTACAAAGTCATGAACTTACGAGGGTGCATGGAAACTGCACAATGCTCACTTGTAACACAGTCATTTTATGGACTTTTGTCACCAAATTTTCAACATAGCCATTTTAAGACCTCTGCTCATGAACAGTGTAACTATGATTTTCTTAATCTGTCCCAAACATTGCTTTCACACACTAACAGCACCATTGTGCGCTACATGTGCGAAAACACATTTTGGGTGGCATATGAAAAATGGCAGCTGTACTGTTCATAAGGAAGTGTAATAAAATGGCAATGTTGAAAATCTGGAGTAAAAACATTGAATTTGCAAACTTATGAGCATGCATAGGAACTGCGCAACGCATGCTCGTAAAACACTCATTTTTAGGAATGTTTTTTCCAAATTTTCAACATAGCCATTTTAAGACCTCTGCTCATGAACAGTGTCACTGTGATTTTCTTAATGTGTCCCATACATTGATTTCGCACATCGACTGCGCCATTGTGTGCTACATGGGCGAAACACATTTTGGGCAAGATGTGAAAAATGACAGCTGTACTGCTCATAAGGAGGTGTGGTAAAATGGCAATGTTGAAAATCTGGAGTGTAAATATTGAAAATTGAAACTTACGAGCATGGAGGACCTGCACAACGCACGTCAGAAAACAGTCATTTTTTGAATTTTTTCACCAAATTTTCAACATAGCCATTGTAAGACCTCTGCTCATGAACAGTGTCACTGTGATTTTCTTAATTTGTCCCGTACATTGATTTAGCACACCGACTGCGCCATTGTGCGCTACATGGGCGGAAACACGTTTTGGGTGAGATGTGAAAAATGACAGCTGTACTAGTTAGGTGTGGTAAAATGGCAATGCTGAAAATCTGGAATGAAAATATTGAAAATTTGCAAACTTACGAGCGTGCGTAGGAACTGTGCAATGCATGCTCGTAAAACAGTCGTTGTTTGAAATTTTTCCACCAAATTTTCAAAATAGGCTTCTTGGGAGCCCACCTTATGAACACTGGCAGTGTCATTTCATTAATCGGTCCCGAAAGGTGATTTCGCACAGTGACTGTGAAATCACCCTTCAGGCCCGAATAATGCCATGACAGTGACATCATTCATGAGAAGGGGTCCCAAAAACCCCATGTTGAAAATTTGGTGCAAAAATTCTAAAAAATGCTTGAGATATGCAACAAAGTTGAAAACCCCCTATCTAGCCCATTATACAGCTTACCGGCATTTCCTCAGTTCGTGGTCGGCTTTGAAGAGTGCAGACGTGTTCCCGGTCCACCAAAGATCGTCGCGCCGAGGTCCGGAGGTAAGTATGGGGTGAGGGGGTGGGGAGGCAGGTGCGCAGTGGGTGGGTGCGGGTTGTGGGAGGGGCCAGGAGACTATGTGGGACTGTTTTTCTTTACAAGTGTTCTTTTGTTTCCAATGATGATGGTGACGCTTGCCATGCTGGGGTGGGCTCCCAGCTGCAGTACAAGGATGGTTGGGGTGCATTTAGCCATGGGGATTGGGCACCCCATCGCCCAAAACATCGATTGCCACACTGGGGTGGCCTGCGTGGCACCCAGTACTTGGGGGAGGACAGTGAGCTGACGAGGATTGGGCACCCCCGCCATAGTCATGACTTGCCACGCTGGGGTGCGACCCAGCATGGCATTTGGAAAGCTTTGGGGGCTGGGGAGTGCAGGACAGCCGGCGGGGATTGGGCACCTGTTGGCTATACAGTGTGTCGCGT
Organism: Neoceratodus forsteri; assembly: GCA_016271365.2. Taxonomy (NCBI): domain Eukaryota; kingdom Metazoa; phylum Chordata; order Ceratodontiformes; family Ceratodontidae; genus Neoceratodus; species Neoceratodus forsteri. The sequence continues at coordinate 183,833,996 of CM057459.1, read as the reverse complement.
GCGTGTGGGGGGGCGGGCACGCATGTGTGTGTGGGGGAGCTCGCATGAGTAAGTCGATATCTTATCGCTGTTCACTGAAGCGTAGCTCCCCTTTTGAACTGTATGCCACTGCATTTTGGAGCTTGTCATAGACAGCTCCATCATGCATTGGCTTACAGGGGCCACGCCTGCAAACACAGTGACTGAATTGGAAGAGCAGGTGACACACTTCCGAAATCTCGGATGATGGCACTATGTTTCTTGCACATGCGTGCAAGCAAACATAACAAACATAAAAATGTATCTTAATTTTTGAAGACTGTTTTTTTTTTTTTGTGCGTGCATATGTGACATATGAATGAGGGATCCACTCACTGTAGATCAAGGGAGAATGTGAAATGGTGCAGGTACGTGGGGGGTGAACAAAGTGGTAGACAGTAAGCCCTACCAGAGCTTCAGGCTGATGTAGCACAGCTGGACTAAGGCAAGGGAGGATGTGAAATGGTACAGGTACATGGGGGGGTGAACAAAGTGGTAGACAGTAAGCCCTACCTGAGCTTCAGGCTGATGTTACACAGCTGGACTAAGGCACAAGCACCCACGGCATGTTCTTATAGTCCCCATTTATATGTCCATTTATGTTCTTACAGCGCTGATTGCCTAACTGAGCCAAAATGTAAAACAGATACTAAAATGTCAGGTTTATTTCAGGTGACCAGGATCGTAGTGGGGAGAGGGGGCAAGTGAAACAATGTCCTGAGAATGTGCTTAAACTTATTAACCATTGCTGTGCCACGGAGTGATACACCAGTCCAGAATCCCTATACGTTCAAATTATGTTTGCAGCCTAAAGGTGCTTAGATGGATTGGCATTTACATTACTCAGCGGCAAATCTTTTTCATACTTTCTGTGATCATCGGTTAAGATATAACCACTAAGTGATGAGACACTTGGGGGCATGAAACTGTGCTACCAGCAAAGTTGCATTTGCAAAGCCCTGAATATTTAGCTGTTGATAATGAAATGAAAACTGTCAGCTGATAACATTCAGCCACTGTCCATTGCACAGAATAGACATCTCACTGATAGATCTGGAGCAAAGGGACATGCACTTGCCAATAACACCACTACAGCTCCAGACACGGAAGAAAGAAGTTCATGCACTTTCATCACTGTTAACTTTTTCAGCATTTTAAAACAGTTACTTAGCATCTGCACTAAGATGTTACACGTCATTGAACTGAATTGTGACACCAGAATCCCTGCATCAACATTTGTCAGCAAAAGTGAATTGAAAAATCAATAGATGTATAAATGGTAAGTGACATGAGTCAATAACAACATATCTGCATGTAATACTTGGCTTAAAATTTGAGCACCACCATATTCCGCACCCACAGCGCCAAACAGGGTGCCATTTATAATTCAGCTAATGTCAAGCAGTTTTCGAGCCATAAAAAGTATTACTGTATCAGTATGGTGGCAGTAACGGGATCAGAAATTATGAAATAAATGCAACAGCACCCGCCGCCACATATGTTGTGCGGTGCAGGAGGCATGAGCACCCAGGGGTGGGCTGTTAGCGGCTTCAGATTCACTGGAGAAAAGGTGGATTTGATTGTGAGCTACGTTGAATTTGTGTTTTCTTCTATACCTACTTTTCGCTATTTTGTTAGTGCACATGTCCAACCCTAAGATGTTTAGGGTCACAAGGTGATGTGACTTCATTGAGCATCTGATTTGAGAAAGAGCTGTGTGATTCTATCTAAATGCCAGCTCACGGCAATTCAGAGAAAAAAAAATATTTTGAAGCTGCATTACCAGACTAAGTGTGCAGTTTAGTGAATTACCACACAGGGGTGTGTATATGACAGCAATAAAAGTGCATTAAAGTGCTTCAGTCATGAAAACCTCCCCCACTGGCTGCTGCTGAAATGCATAGCAGTATGTTCTCCTTTGTGCATTCTGGCAGTTATTTGCTTCAGCTGCAGGTAGTACAGTACGCTTAAGTTCGTTTGCATAGGTTTTAGCAGCGGGGAGTTCACATTGACAGAGTCTAGTAAGAGAAAACGCTTGGAATTACACATACAATGAAGTCTGAGTTTTCATATCAAATGCTGAGGTATTTTTTTTCTGGAGGATTAGAACTCATGGAGTCCATGAAGGTGTGCTTTGGAGAGCTGGCGTGTGTAAGGACTGTTAGGCACCCACACATTTTGGTGGTCTTGCTTTGGCAGGGAACAGTTTATTAAAGTAATGATGTGTGGCTTGTCTCTCTAAGCTAGACAAGACTACATCATCCTATCAGGCAACCAACACAGTTGATCTGTGTGTGTGTGTGGGGGGGGAGGAGCTGCTCACTGAAGCGTAGCTCCCTCTTTCAACTGTATGCCACTGCATTTTCAACTGTTGTCATAGACAGCTTCAGCAGTGATTGGAGAACTGTGACCACACCTGCAAACACACTGACTGAATTGGAAGATGCTGACACACCTCTGAAAAACTCAGATGATGGCACTATGTTTCTTGCACATGCGTGCAAGCAAACATAAAAATGGAGTTATCTGAGCTATTTTCCAGATGTCAGAGACAGTGCTGCCAGAGAGGGACAGGGTAAATATTTTAGCCAATGGTGAGGCAATATAGTAGGCCGCAAGCTTAAGAAGATGAGGCTCATGGTGGTTCGACCCAACACATGTATTCTCAGACATCGAGACAAGGAGTTTCAGGACCTCCGGGGCTGTTATAGCTTTGAAATAGAAGGGCAGATTTTGACCAGATTCTGGACAGAGGGTGATGGCATCTGACACTTTGATCAAACCCCCAGGGTGGTGCTGATTTGCCAGAGGTTTGAAGAAGGAGGTATATGGAGATAGATCAGAGAACATCCTGTTGAAAGCATTGGCAATTGTATTAGGGTCATTACAGTTCACCCCATTTAATAACATGTCTATGAATAGATAGGCCACTGACAGAGCAAAGGCCGATGGCACATTTATAAGGTAGAAAAAGAAATGGGCAGACTGGATGGGCCTTGCGGTCCTTATCTGCCGTCAACTTCTATGTTTCTATGTTTCTATGTCAGTTGGTGCATTGTGCTTACAGATCCCAAGGAAGGATTTCATATGTGCCCAGAATTTCTTGGGGTCACAAGCAGAGCTGGTAAGCAGATCCTTACAGTACTTGCTTTTAGTTATTCTTATTTTTCTCCTGCAGATATTTCTGTGGGTTCTATAGGTGTAGAAATCAGAAATAAGCCCAGAGTGTTTAAACTTCTTCCAGAGTTTGTCCCGTAAGAGTAGCTCGGCTAGTAGTTCCTTATGAAGTCACCTGGTTTGCTTTCCTCTGATTCTTCTGGTGACCTTAGGAGCATGCCTAGTTTGTACTTCATTGAAATTGGTAAGAAAGATGTTTAGCACATGTTCGACGCAGTTTGATTGATATATTTCTGACCAGTCGATGGTGGAAATGTCATGAAGAAAGGCACTTTCATTCAAATTAGCAAGGTTTGTGAATGTAATGTAGCGTGGAGGGGGAGATAGGGTAACTCCAGAGGCCCATATACCGAAAATTTGAGCATGGTCAGTAATGGCATTATAGAGGATTCTAGATATGGGTAGACGTTCCAGACAGTTTGTGAGTAACCAGTCTATCAGGGTACCCTTTTGCTCGGGATTTGGAGTCCTTGTAGGTTCATTTATTACCTGGTGCAGGTTATAGCTGCTGGCCATTGATATTATTGAACTATGGGTTGGTCCAAGCCAATTTAGGTTTATGTCACCAAGGATTAATGTCTCATTATTGTTAGCATTAGACAGAGTTATGTCAAGCAGTTCTTGCAAACCAGTGACACCCCCAGAGGGGGGTTGTATCCACAGATGATATGAAGTTTCTTAGACCCAAGTGAGACAGTAACATGTAAGGATTCACATAATAAAGGCGAGATCTGGTTGCGGATGACAGTAATGTTAAGAAGATCTTTGTACTAGATCGCAACACCACCTCCCCATTTGGCAGTAGGCCTATCCCTGCGGATGAAGGAGTAGTTTGCGATGGAGCACGTAGAGTCGAGTATCTTGGGTTTCAGCCACATCTCCGTGATACAAAGAATGCCGGGGTCTTAATCCTTCATCCAAGCCTTGAGCTCATCCTTGTGGCATGTGAGGCTTTGAATATTCATGTGCACAAAGAGAAGACCTTTCCTGGCTAGCCTAGTTACATCTCAGGCTGTGAAGTGGGCAGGTGGCCCAGGATTAGTTTCAATGTCATCTGACAGCAGGATTTTTAGCGAGGCTAAGAAATAAAGCCTAATACTGCAATAAGCTGGAGTGTTTACAATCCACCTCCTCCATCTTTCAAGAGCAAGCAGTACATAAAAGTAATAGCCCTTAAGGAGGAGAGGGGAGGAAATGGCCCTAGGGATATTGGCCACTGGATACGGACAAGCTGATCTGAGAAATAGAAATTTTGGATGTCAACTATCCCGCTCTGGTGGTCACAGGGGATAATGAGAGAGAAAAATGTTGATGCAAAGGAGCGCTAGTGGAATAAGGATCCCCCCCATACGGTAGCTAATCATAACTTAAGGTTTCAGGTAAGCTGTTGAGATAGTAGGCAAAATTAACCCTCCCAAAGCAGTCAGGCATACCTCTAAAAGGCAAACCGAAGCCGTCACAGTATCAAATGAGCACCCTAAACTATAAAGATCAGGGTCAAGAGAAAGTTTCAAGGCTAGTGGAGCAGAAGCAGGAATGGGTTTACTCTGGCTCCGATGGGTAGGCCATTACATGATCAGGAAACAGCATAGAGATTAGGGAACTATAGCTCTGTGAGAAATAGCAGGGAGCACTACAGCCAGCGAAACTAAGAGATGAAATTAGGTAGACCGCACTAAAGGATCAATTCTAATGGGAGCTTGGCACATCAGCCTCCTAGTGGCAGAATTATATAATGAGCCAATGGAAAATTAGACACTTAGTCACACGACACAGAGAAACAGAATATAAGTGAGAGCCCACCCAGGGTGGGTGAGGTGAGGGAAGGGCGGGATACCGGTTTACACTTTTTCTGCCCGCTGACCGAAAAATCAGCCAGGCTTGTGGTCCTCTGCACTGGGGTGATTCCTGTGATGTGGGACTCCTTCTATGAGGGAACGCCTCGGAGGAGTGGCAGCTTGACAGAGGTCTGGAGGAGCCACGCTGGAAGCAGGCTCACTAGAGGGACATTCTGGTGGGTCAGAAGCCCCAGTGGGCTTTGGAGGGACTTAGAGGGCACAGGAAGGGAGAGGGGTTAAATAGCAGCAGGTGGTGGGAGGGAGAGAGCTGAGACAAAGAAACTGGGTGGGCAAAGGGATAGGTGGGAGTAATCAGTCAGGGTGAGGAGAGAAACAGAGAGAGAGAGAGGAGAGAAAGAATATTTAGAGGAAAAAAACTTAAACGGTGAATTATCAACTAAAACTTCTCCTAAGGCAGTTTAAGCATTTCCAGAAATTACATATCTTAGCATGTTTAGCTTTATTAAATGAGAATGCAGTAAAAGCAGCAGCACAGAAAAGCCTAAAGGAGCTGTAATCACTTTAGGTGATATAGAGAGTCTTTTACAAAGGGGCACACGCAGTTTCTACAATTCCAGTAACTAAGAGGCCCAAAATATCCAAGTATACTGTAGTTCGCAAAAAGGCGCTCCAATCAGAAGGACAAGTCCAAAGGAAGGGACAGCCAACCTGGTGCAGGGCGCTCGTGTTTAAAATCAAGTGGGCGCCAGCCGAAGAGAGAACATACCTTGATGGCAGTTTACACTTTTTCTGCCTGCTGACCGAAAAATTAACTGGGCTCGTGGTCCTCTGCGCTGGGGTGATTCCTGTGGTGTGGGGCTCCTTCTATGAGTGAATGCCTTGGAGAAGCGGCGGCTTGGCGGAGGTCTGGAGGAGCCGCACTGGAAGCGGGCTCACTAGCGGGACTTTCCGGTGGGTCTGAAGCCCTGGTGGTCTTTGGAGGGACCTACACATACATACACACAAGGGTCAACCTTAACCTTTTTTTGCACTAGCAAGCAGCACAAGTCGATTCAAAATTGCACTAGCCCACAGATGGTTATACTAGCCCATAATTACAATGGTAAATTTTGATCATTTATACAGGAAACTTCCAAACTTGCAGAGGGAGCTGTATGCTACTGCAGGGTCGGGGGCTTATAGTCAGCAGCCTGAGGAGAAGTGGTGAACAGCTGCAAACAGAGGGCGTTTGGCTGTGGGGTCTCACAATCAGTAGCCCTAGCAAAGTCTGAGAGTGACAGTGGAAGGAGTAGAGCAGAGGAGGAGGATCCGGCAGACAACTGGGCTGCTGCAAAGAAGGGGACAGTATTTTCTTAGCTAGTTAAGGCCAGTGGTACAATTTTTGGAGTCTGCGGCCAGGCCATAAAAGATGCATAGCCGGGCTATACTCCAAACTTGCAGCGGGAGCTATGTGCTGGTGCAGGGTCAAGGGCTCGCAGTCAGCGACCCTAAGAGAAGTGACGAACTGCAAAGAAGAGGACAGGATTTTTATTCCACCGGCCCTCCCCAACCCTGACTGCTATTAAATTTGGGAGGTGGGTGGTGCCTACAGTCTACAGTCTACAGGCCTGTGATTAGTCCAAGGGAGGTGAACTTTTAACCAGGGAGTGTTTTAAGAAATCTATGAGAAAGTTGCATGAATCAGTGGACTTTTAACCAGGGAGGGTTATATGCAACCTGTAATGGACTTTTTAAACCATGCTTCCAGAGGGATATGACCTTTTAACAGGGGAGTGTAGTATATGAAAACTGGCATGGACTTTTAACTGTAGTTCAAGAGCTGTGAAAAGAGACATAAGGCATGGTGCTGGGAAGGAGCCCCCCCCCCCATTGTGAGAGAAGCGGCGGATCGGGGGAACCTTCCTGGCCACAAGGAGCGGGCCAGGGCAACCAGCCAGACAAGAAGGACAGTGGGTGCTACAAATCCAAAAGACTGAACTGGAGTCGGACTGGGGGAGAGGGGAGAGCCGTGATAGTGGGGTTGCAAGCTTTGGTGAAGCTGTGTTAGGGGTTGACTTTTACAGGGGGCCTGAATCTGTGCTTTGCTGTGTATGGGTAGTTTTATACCATGCCTATAAGGGCAGTCTTTATTTGGTGGCTAGCCCAACAGGCATAGGTGGGAGGTTCAGATGAGCTCAGGCACTGTTAGGTCAATTACGGGTTGGGAAAGCTGAATGGGAGAGGGTTGGGGAGAATCTACAGAGCACAAGAGCTGGTATCTTTGGTAGGGTGGTGGGATGCATAGGGTGTGGGTTGGCCATAGTGCTAACCCCGGCGTGGAGGATGGGGGGTTGTGTGGTGTGCCAGCAGTTGGCACATCTCAGGGAGGAGGTCATCAGACTAAAGTGGGAGTTGGGGGGGAAGGGGGGTGTAAAGGAGGGTGACTTTGAGGGGGTTGAGGTACGGCCAGTAGAGAGAAAAATGCTTAAAAGGTAGTGGACTCAGGTAAGGCACCCCAATTGGTGGAAAACAGACAGGAGAAGGATGGCATGAGTGCAGGGGACTGCACCACCAAAACAGGGGATGTGAGAGTGGACCCTGGTGGAAGGAGGGGAACATCAGGGGGTTGGGGTGACCCTGAGCAAAGTAAGGACCAGGGGGACCGCCAAAAGGTTAAGAGGAATAAGAAACAGGGGGTCTGGCAAGAGGACAGGATAAGGGCACTGGGGTATGGGCAAAAGAGAATGGATAGGCAGTGTGAGTCAGCAGAAGGAGGTCGAACAAATGGCATGGAGCATTAAAACAGATTCACACTCCTGACTCTGGCAAAGGAGGGAGGGGAATATGGGGAGGGGGAGGTTCCTCCGGAGGCAGGTAAGAGGGGGATGGTGATGAACTCAGAAGATATCCCCTGGAGGCAGGTAAGTGGGGGATGGTGATGAACTCAGAAGATAAGGAAGAAGGAGTCACAACTCCCAAGCATAAAGCCTCAGGGGGATACAGGATGTGGAGGTTGCACAAGCACTGGCAGGAGAAAAGGGAGTTGGGGCACAGGGGGAAAGGTAGAGGAAACACAGAGCAGGGAGGCCCGGGAGTACTTAGAAAAGAAAGTGGGTATAATACGGGGAGAAGAGGTTATGCAAGGAGGGAGAGGGAAGGAACAGAAGGGAGGGAAGGGGGCAATGCATTACCTGGGGGGCAGGGAAGGTCCCATGTTCCTAGGGGAAATACTCAGTTGGGTCTGGGAACAGTAAGAGGAGGGAAAGAGGTGGTGGGGGACAGGACTGGGTGGGAAAAGAGCAGGGGGCAGGGGTGCCATTGCTCCTGGGGGAGATACTGGGTTGGTCCTGGACACAGCCGGGAAAAGGAAAGCAGCTGAGGTGGACATGTCAGTGAGGAGGAAGACCTGAGGGCAGGGAGTGAGCAGGTCTAGGGAAAAGGAGGCAGTAAGAGTGTTGCTCCTTGGGGGACTCCATGATTAGAGGGATCAGGTGGAGAGGGAGGGGGGGACCTCCTGTGGTTTTAAGTCCAGGAGTATATCTGACTTGATGGTGCACCAGGCAAAACATCACATTTGTTCTCTAGCACAGAAGTGTGGTGGGACCCCTGACACATTAGTGCACCTGGGTACGAACTATATGGAGGGGAACAGTGAGCTGGAGATACAAGCTAGGTTTAGGGAGCTGGCCAGGGTCTGTCAGGATGTAGGGTGCTTGGTCTCCATTTTCAAAGATTCTACCGATGCCTAGAGCCAGTGTGGAAAATAAGCAAAAAGTAAGGGATGTAAATGTATGGCTCTGTAAATGGTGCGAGGCTGGGGGTAGGGGTGGGGGACTGGGGATCAAACTGGGAGGACAAGGAACTGTATACAAGGGTCAGGCTCCACTTTAGCCCACAGGGAAAAGAGGTCCTGCAGCTTAGACTAGCAAAGTTCATCCATTCTAGGTGGGGTTTAAACCTGTGAAGGGGGTAGGAAAAAGGCTCCCTGGCGGGCCAGGCCAGGAAGGCCCAGGCCTTCTTCCGCAGACGGAAGGAAGGGGGCACAGGGCAAGAGCACCTGACAGTGAACAGGGGGTTTCTGAGGACAGAGGGCAAGGTTGCCTCAGGGCAGGGGAAGGGGGGGGGCAAGGGGCAAGTTTGAGGGTGGTCCTGATAAAGTCTAGGAGCATGTGAAACAAGATGCCTGAGCTTCAGATGATGCTGGTTGGAGGGGGGTGGTGGATGTGGCAGCAGTCACAGGGACTTGGATCACTTCCAGACATGATTGGGACCTAAACATTTTAGGGTACACCACATGTAGAAGAGATAGGGTGGAGGCAAGGGGAGGGGGATAGCTTTTATCATTAGGGATAGCATAGGGATAAGAAAGGTGGATGAAGCAGGGGATCGGGTAGAGGCTGTTTGGGTCATCCTGCAGGCTCCTGGGGGAAAATAGGTGAAGATGGGGGTAGTATATAAACCACCCGGGCAGGAGGAGGAATAGGAGGAAGGCCTGGTGGCTAACCTTAGGGACCGCTGTGGTAGGGGAAAGGACAATACTGTGCTGCTGGGAGACCTGAATTTGCCTGGAGCAGATTGGTGAACTATGAAGTCCTCATGGAACAAGGAGCAGCGCCTGTTGAACACTTTCCAGGATGCATTCCTTGCCCAACTTATGACTGAGCTGAAGAGGGAGGGGCACATCCTGGATGTGGTCCTGTCAGACGGGGAGCTCATCAGGGACCTAGTTGTTGGGGACCCACTAGAAGAAAGTGACCATGCCATGGTTTGGATCTCCCTAGAACTAGGGGAGGGGTAGAGCACACAAGAATGACAGTGGTAGATTTTAGAGGCTCGGACTTTGGGGGGGATGGAGCGGATCCTTAGGGGCACCTAGAGGAGAGCAGACCAAGTATGGGCATGGAGGCCCAGTGGGAAATAATAAAAAAGGAGTTCTTGGAGGCTGCCAAGGCCTACACGAAGGAAAGACATAAGTGGAGTAAAGCTAGGAGGCCAAGCTGGTGGACAAGGGAGGCCCAGGATGCGGTGAGGGAGAAAAAGGCTGCTTATAGCTGATATAAATTTTCTCAGTGAGCTACATCCAAGGGGGAGTATGATGAGGCAGCCAGGAGGGTAACCAGGGTGGTGAGGTCAGCCAAGGCAGAGGCGGAGCTGACACTGGCATAGGGGATTAGTAGGAGAGGAAGGGTATAACAGGGAAAGAAGAAAAGGGAAGGGGATTAGTGGGTTTAGGCTGGGGGTGAGTGGGTGGGTGGGTGGAGGAGATGGCAGAGAAGGTGGAGATACTAAATGATTTTTTTGCCTCGGTCTTTACCAAAGAGGATGGGGGGGCTGGCACAGCTAGGAGAAGAGGTAGGGGGACTGGCAGATGAAGTGGGGGAAATGGATGTTGAAATACCCAGAGGGAGGGTGTAGGAAGCCCTCAAGGCCCTAGGGGATATAGCACTGGGCCCAGATGAGATTCATCTCAGGGTACTTAAAGAGTTGGCAGATACCTTGGCCGCACCCTTGGTGGACCTTTTCAACCCCCCTTGCAGTCGGGGTGGGTGCCTCAGGACTGGAAGATGGTCCATATCATGCCTATACACAAGGGTAGCTCACGAGAGGAGCTGGGTAACTATAGGTTGGTTGGCCTGATGTCAGCAGTGGGCAAAGTTATGGAGGTCATCCTGAAGGAGAGGTTGAAGGGGGTTTTGAAGGCACAGGTTTACCTTGATGATCATCAGCATAGCTTTGTTAGGGGCGGATCATGTCAGACCAATCTGGTAGAGTTCTATGAAGGGGCGACATGTGCACTGGGTCAGGGCAGGTCAGTGGATGTCCTCTTTCTGGACTTCAGCAGGGCATTTAACTTGGTGCCACATCATGGGCTACTGGGGAAGCTGGAGAATATGCAGGTGGGGGGGCAGATGGTCAGGTGGATAGGCAACTGGCTAGCGGGGTGTGTACAGAGGGTGAGGGTGAGGGTGGGGGGGTCTTATCCTCCAGAACAGTCACTAGTGGGGTCCCACAGGAGTTGATACTGAGACCACTCCTGTTTAAAGCCTATATTGCAAACATCAGAAAGGGTATCAGGAGTGAGATGAGCCTCTTTGCGGTTGACTCGAAGAGGTGGGCAGTTGTGGATGGGGTGGAGAGAAAGCTGGATCTCCAGGGGGACCTGAAGATTCTGGGGAGATGGTCACGAGCCTGGAAGCTAAAGTTTAGTACTGGAAAATGCAGGGTTCTGCTTCTAAAAAAGAAGAATCAGCATTTATATAGCACTTTTCATACACTGTGTATCCCAAAGCGCATTACAAGCAATGCTACTCTGGTAGTGAAGTGACTGAATGTGTGGTGGCAGCCATATCGCACATCAATCCCATACACAGCCTGGACAATTGCATGAACCAGTTTATGGGTAGGGGAATGTTGGCCAGGACACCGGGAATGTCCCCTATTCTTTGTGAAGAGTGCCCTGGGTTCTTTTACTTCCACCTGGACACCCACCAGGACAACAACAGGATGGGTAGAAGGAACCTCGGTTTAACATCTCATCCAAAGGACGGCACACCCCAGCAGTACAGCACCCCCCCAATACTGCACTCGGATGCCAGCATTTTAGGTGCAAGTCCAATCCAGGTGTGGGACGAGAACCCATGACCCTCTGTCCAGAGGCGGATGTCCTACCAACTAAGCCACGCTGACACCTGGGAGCCAAAAATCTGACACATGTATATATCTTGGGGGGGCACTGCAGGTTTCTAGGGGGGAGAAACACCTAGGGGTGGTGGTGGATGCCAAAATGAATAACTCAGAGCAGTGTAGAAGGGCTACGGCCCAAGCAAATACAATACTGGGGTGCATAGCAAGGAGAATAACCTCAAGGAGTTGATAGGTGCTCCTTCCTCTGTACAGTTGCCTCATTAGACCACACCTTTGAATTCTGAGTGCAGTTTTGGCATCCCTACTTAAAGAGGGGCATTACGTTACTGGAGAGGGTGCAATAGAGAGCAACCAGGATGATACTGGGGGTAGGGGAAAGGCTCTATGAGGAGAGACTGAGGGAGCTCAACCTGTACTCGCTGGAGGAGAGAAGGAATGGGGGGATAAGATAGAGTTCTTTAAGTATCTCAAGGGAATAAATAGGATAAGCCTTGAGGGGGTCTTTCAGCTGAAGGAGGTAAGGGCCACCAGGGGACACTTAATGAAGCTGGATGGGGGAGGCTGAGGGGGAAACAAGGAGGTGGTACTTCACTGAGAGGATGGTGGAGCCCTGGAATGCACTGCCGAGGGAGTTGGTGGCTGCTACTATTGTGGAGGAGTTCAAGAATGGATGGGATAGGTATAGAGGGAGGGTTCACTCCAGTGCCCCGATGGGAAATGAGGGACCTTGTAGGGAGGGAGGGGTGCTACAAACAGTGCCCTGGGAAGGCAATGACCATTGAGCATACTCGATAAACCATAGGGCCTAATCTGCTGGCTTCGTAATATGTTAGTATGTTAGTATATTAAAAATGCCAGCCAAGAAATGCTCTCATTATTGTACATTTATCCTGTACCCACATTGCTTCCTGCCCCAGAAAAAAAAGACAGTGCAATCACACACATGGCCCCCTCACTTCCTCTCTCTGTGCCCCCCCACCACCACAACTGGAGGATACCACAATAGCATATGTTCAGTCAAACAGTCCTAGCTCTGCACATACAATAGATGACATCATCGTTCACCTCACCACACTCTCACCCCCACCTGCAAGACAATGAACAGTCAGGCAGAGAAAGATACTCTCAGTACCAACCCTGTGATCAACCAGAGACCCGAACTTCTGGAGGTTTTCATATAGTGTCAAGTAAGCCAGGTGCAGATCTTGGATTTCTGTGGGAGGGAGCCACACAAACCTAGGGGCTTGGGATATGGAAAACTTTATAACAGTATTGATGCAACATGCATATTTTTTTTATCAGGCCAGGAGAAACAGTGCACAGACATGATGCTATACTACATCTGTTTCTATGTAGGAGGATCTATGCACCCCAGGAATGCCTATTTTAACCTTTCAAGATTTATATTTTATTAAGGTTTATTTTTGCACCACATGTGCTCCAACACATTGTTTTAGGATGAAAGGACATGCTGGATGGGATAAGGGTGGGACTGCATGGATGGCATTGACTGACGAAGTTCATTAGGAAGAGCTGTGTACCCCAACACCTCTCAATAATGGCAGCTATGGGTCTATGGATGATCATTTCAGAGTCTGGTCTGCAGTGGTGACAGTGAAAGTATAGACCTGAGAGACTGGGAGGGTAGAGGGAACAGCTGTGATGAGGCTGGGATAAAACCCATCACTTACAGGACACACCCTACGAACATACAAAATTGCCAGCAGATGCAGGCCATATGGTCTATCTAATCTGCTCGAGTGTGCAGCACTTCAGTCCACTAGACTTCAGCTGCCCCCCTCCCATTAACTCTTCCCCCCAACTGCCCCCCAGTATGTACTTTCCCCTTGAATTTGTCCCACCTCCTCTTGAAGTACTGCACAGTCTGCACTGATATGAGTTGTTCAGGCAGTGCATTCCACCTCGTTGCCACTCTTTCAGTGCCTCCTCCTTTCCCTCCTGAATCTGTCCCCCTTTAACTTCAGGGAGTGCCCTCTAGTATCTCTTCTATTCTAGAAAGTGAACCCATCTTGGAAGCCTACTCTGTTTATCCCCTTCAGGTACTTGAAGATCTCTATCATGTCCCCCTCTCTCTCTCTCTCTCTCTCTTCTATCTTCCAGGGTATACATGTTGAGCTCTTTTAGTCTTTCCTCATAAGTTCTATCCCCCAACTCCTGAATCATCTTTGTTGCTGTTCGCTACACTGCCTCCAGTAGTTTGATTCACTTTTCAATTACGGGCACCAGAACTGCATGCAGTACTCCAAGGGCGGCCTCACCAAGGACCTGTACAGGGGCTATATGACTTCACTACATCTGGATGTAATCCCCCTTGCTATGCACTCTAGCATCCTGTTAGCCTTCGCCACTGCCTTCCTACACTGAGCCGAGTGGTTTAGTTCCCCAGTCACCAGCACCCCCAGATCCTTCTCCTTCTTGAATGTGGACAGTTTGATACCATCCATCCAGTGGCTGTATCCAGGGGTTTTTGGCTGCAAAATGCATCACCTTGCACTTCTTGGCATTGAACCCAAGCTGCCAGGTGTGCGACCACTCCTCGAGTCTTGCCAAGTCCTCCTGCAGTAATTTGCCACCCTCCTCCCCATCCACCTCTGCACAGATCTTGGTGTCATCGTCGAAGAGGCTGATCTTATTCTTGATACCAACTGCTATGTCTGCACTGAAAATGTTAAACAGGACTGGTCCCAGTACTGATCCCTGTGGGACACCACTTGTCACTGCCCTGGTCTCCGATGCTTCTCCTCCTACAGCTACCCTCTGTTGCCTGTCCTCAGCCAGTTTTCTACCTATTGGGTTAGCTTCCACCCTATACCAAGACTCCTCAACTTGCAGGTCAACCTTCCATGTGGCACTGAATCGAAGGCCTTGCTGAAATCCAAGTAGACTACATCTACTGCATGGCCCTTGTCCAGTGCCTGTGTGATCGAGTGAAAAAAAATCAACCAAGTTAGTCTGACAAGATCTGCCAATGATGAACTCATGCTGTCTGTTATCTTGCAGATCATTATCCACAAGAAATTGCACCAGCCTTTCTCTGAGGATAGATTCCATCAGTTTCCCCACAATTGAGGTGAGGCTCACAGGCCTGAAGTTCCTTGGTTCGTCCTTGGGCCCACTTTTGTGGAGAGGTACCACATGTGCCTCCCTCCAATCTCTGGGCACACATCTCGTATTTAGTGAGGTGTTGAACAGATCTGCCAGTGGCTCTGCCAGGGCCTCTGCCAGCACCCTGGGATGTACCCTGTCTGGTCCAGGTGCCTTGTCTACAATCAGGCCCCTAAGGCCCTCCAGCACCCTTTACACCGTGATGACCCCATCTGTGGTTGTCTCACCCCCCCCATGCCTGTGCCCCCTTTCCCTGCAAGAATGGGCCCATCCCTCTCCCTTGTGAACACTGAACAGAAGTACTCATTAAGTACTTCTGCCTTCATGGCCCCCTTGTCTACCCACCCACTGCCGTTCCTGATCCTAACTATTTGCTACTTGCACTTCCTCTTTTCCCTGATATACCTGAAGAAATCCTTTTCTCCTCCTTCCTTAATCCCCTGTGCTAATTTCCTTTCCCTGGCTGCCTTTGCAGTCCTGACCACTCTGCTCACTTCCCTGGATTTCCTCACATAGTTCTCCCTATCCTTTGCCCTGTTGGTTCTATTGTAGGTTTGGAAGGCCCTTTTCTTATCCCTCAGCTTCTCCGTTACCTCACTGGTCATCCAACTTGGATGCTTAGTCCTTAATCTGCCTGAATTGTGGTAGTTCAGGAGGATGTTAAAAATCCCATGGCACTTATCGAAAAGGAATAGGGGAATTTTTTATTGAAATCGAAACAAATCATAACTACATTATACAAATCAATACTATATCATACATAATCATAATAAGGAAAAAAAAAACATAAATAAGTATTAATTCATACAAAACCCCTAAACATAAGAGAACCAGTATAAACCCACCCCTTCCCCTTCCCCACTATAAGAGTTGGGGAATTTTGTATTGTGTTTAACTCTTAATAGAGTATAAATTCGGTCAGTATTATGTCATACAGATCAGACAAAAAGAAAAAGAGAGAAAAGAAATCAAACATAAATAAGTATTACTTCATATTAACCCTAAAACATAAGAAAATGTAGACAATATCAATAACTTTGAAAATAAATCCCTTCCCCCATAACCTACCATAAAGGTAGGGAAAATTTACTAATTGAACCAACATCGGAAAAAGATTATCTGGAGATCAGTAATATACTGTACAGAAACCAGAAATAGGAAACATAAAAAAAAAATAACCAAATATTGCATTAGACAATAGACTCGTATTGACCATAAATTCCATTAAATGACAGCCGAATCTGAAATATAACTATTATAATAACTAGTAAATGTAAAACAGATTGAAGAAAACACCTTGGTAGAGGACAAACTTTTACAAAAAATCAAAATTTGCCCACCATGATTTAAATTTCATTTTATCTGTCCTTCTCAATTCTTCCTCTTTCCAGCGCCTTAAATCAGTACTAAACATTACAAACAATTCTTGACTTGATATTTGTTGTTGCTGTAATGCTAGCCGACAACGGCTAATCCATAGCCAATAAACTAAATAGGCACATAATACACGTAAAGTGCTGTAATTAAAACAGGTTTAGTCTCTGGTACAATGCCGAAAAACAGCAGAGACGGATCTTGAGATATTTATTTATTTATTTATTTGCTTTTGGTTACCGGGTGGGTGCACTAGACATAGCAATGCCTATTTTCAGGCACGACCCGGGAGTATACAAATGAAACACATGACCAGTACAATGTGACGCAGCACAAGGAAGAGGTAGACAGTAGGACAAATGCAAACAGTGTGAGACATGTAGATTGTTTAGCGTATTCAACAAATAGTGCCAGTTAAACTAGAGCAGTACAGCTACCCAGACCATATATACAATGTTAGTGCTAACAGGTTCAAAGTAAATAGCAAGTGCCATCAAGTGATGTAAGGTTTTGGGAGAGGAGCGATAAGGTAGAAGACAGGGGGTAGAGGGGGTAGGAGAGAGAGAGAGAGTAAGTAGGGTAGAAGGTAGAGGTGCTTGGAGTGGACTACGGTGGCTGGAAACATGTACAGGGGTTGGAAGCCAGAAGATGTTGATGGTGAAGATTCTTAAATTAGGCATGGGTGGGGGCTTGGCAAATATATTGTGGAATAGCGTTCCAGTTTTTTAGGTGCTAGGTAGGAGAAAGCTTGTGTACCCATAGAGGTTTTGCATCTGGGGATGAAGAGAGGGGTGTCGTCATTCGATCGGAGACCATAGGCAGAGGTTTGGGAGTACAGAAGTAAGGAGAGAGATCTAGGTAGACCTGAGCTGTAAATACCATGTAGTAGAGAGCCAAAGGCTAGGTGCTGATGGGCAGAGGGACTAGGCCATTTGAGGTCAGCATAAAGCTGACAGTGATGTTTGAAGCACGGCGCCCCGTCGGCATAGTGGCAGATGCTGTTGTAGGTGGTGTCCCATCTGAGGAGCAAGGATTTTGAAGCTCCTAGGAATGTGACTGAGTCATATGTCAGGGCTGGAAGCAGAACTCCTTGTGCCACAGTAAGCCTGGCAGATGGCGTGAAGGCATAGCTTGTACGATAGGCCCCACCAATTTTTGCATTGATGGACTTGCAAGTGACAAACCTTCTTTCCATCTATTTTTTACCACGTCCCAGAATGGAATGGTATAAGGGCATTGATAATATAAATGATTCATAGTTTCATTTGTCTCAAAACAACCTTCCCTAGGACAGTATCTATCAGTATTGGGCTTATGCTTGTGATTACTTCTGACATTGATCTTAGAATGGAGTTCTAACCAGACAGTATCCCATATATGTTCTGGAATTCTCTCATCTTTAATATAATGGGTAATATACATTTGATCTATCTGTATAAAACCTGAAAAGGGATGTTCTATAAAATGAACTGACAGGACCTCCTCATACAACAACCGTCGTGGTAAGTGAAGGACTGTTTTAAAACTGATTCCCCATTTTACAATGTTGTCAAAAACAACAATCCAACGTTTAGCCAAATGAGGACTTTGTTTATTTTTATGTTGAAAACAATTTTCTTTCCATTCTAATAACACCCCTTGAAGCAAATTCATACTCTTCTCATCCCAGCCTCAGGTCAACCTTTTCATAAGGGCAGCAAATTAGAATAAAGAAAAATAGTAATAAAAAATAATAAAGGGTTTAACATATTCATACCTGCTTCCCCTATTTCTGAATATAGGATATTCCTTTTTACAGGGTTCAATCTACTACCCCAAAAGCATGAAAAAAACCAACCCATCAAAGGTACCTCTAACTGCTTTGGGATATAAAATACCAAACTTATATATAAAAAAACAGGAATCAGTATAGTATGTATTAAATAAAGTCTTTTTTTTTACAGTTTCCAATGATTCCATTTACCTACCAGTTCCTTCCCCTTACAAAGTGCTTTTTCCCAGTTACAACTTGCCATATCCTCTCCCCCATAACAGATACCCAAAATTTTTATTAGTTCAACCGCTACAGGGATATCCCCTAAAACCTCATGGGTAGCTTCTATCCCTTGTAAATTTAAACATTTACATTTAACTATATTAAGATGTGCTCCAGTAACTATGCCCACCCCTTGCACTAAGTGATCTGCTCTCTCAAATGACTTATTATCTTTTATTATGAGACACAAATCATTTGCATAGGCAAGAATTTTACTTTCTAACATAAGCCCTCGTGTTAAACCAAAAATTAAGGGGGAACATTGTAAAATTCTCAGAACTGGGTCTATCATAAAAACATAGAGAAGGGGGCTTAGGGGACAACCCTGTCGAAGCCCACACTTTATACTACATTTTGAACCTTTATAGCCATTTTCATAAGGGAATACATAGGCAAGATTGTAACATAATTTGATCCAAACTATAAATTTCTCTGGCAAACCGTAAGCCACCAAACGATGCCATAAAAAAAGAGTGTGAAACACCGTTGAAAGCTTTAGCCTGATCTAAACTGACCAGAAAGCCAACATCATGCTGCCCCCTAGTGTTTTCTATCAATTCTGTAAGGAGAAGCAATACATCTGTAATCTTCCTACCCAGCACTGAACTATATTTCATTGGGCTAATGAGTTGCCCCATTGTACAGGCCAATCTATTTCCCAGCAATTTGGCAAACAGTTTAAAATCTGTATTTAGCAATGAAATCGGCCTCCAATTATTTATTTTTGCCGGATCTCCTGATTTAAAAAGAAAAATCACAAGCCCTTCAAACATAGAAGTGGGTAAAAAAAACTGCTTCAAGAAAAAAATTATAAACTGCCAATAGTTCTACTGGAAAGATATACCATAAAAGTTTATAAATTTCACCTGGTAGACCATCTGAACCTGGTGAAATTCCATTTGAAAGGCTTTGAATGGCCACAGCCATTTCCATACCTGTAAAAGGTTCTATCAGCCACCGTGCATCGCTCAAGGCTAATTTAGGGACTTCGGCTGCTTGTAACAAATGGTATGTAATTAGATTCAGCTACTGGTGTCCCAAACAAACCATCTACATGGGATTCTAATATCTCCATTATTTCATGGTTACTCATAGCCAAATTACCTTTAGTAGAAAGTGAACTTAAAAATTGCCTTTTTTCCCCTCCTCTTTTGGCTGCTTATGAAGGGGTTAACATCCATTGCCTTTTCTTGTGTTCCATAAGCTAGTTCCCTTTGCAAGGATTTAAGCCTGTCATATTGGAAATTCCTCATTTCATTTTTAATCCTATCAATCTCCGCATGTAGATCAATTCCTTCTGTACTTTGTCTGGAAAGCAACTGTCCCAATTCTCCCCTTAATTGTAAATAATTATTATAAGAAGATGCAGCCACCTCTTTCCCTTGCCGTTTCAAAAAATTAATCATTATCTCTCTTAAATCCTCCACCAATCCTCTATATTATCATAAAGAAAAAACATAGAAGCCTAATCAACAAGCAAAGTTTTAAGACATTGTAATATAGTTTGGTCTTCCAGTAGGGAGCAATTTAGTCTCCCAAAACCTTTGCCTGTCAATCTAGGAGGAGAACTAACTATATGTATACCTATAAGAAATGGTCCGACATTTCCATTGGTACAGAAAATGTCCATGCCACCGGGAGTATATGTTTGATAAAAATAAAATCTATACACAAAGATAAGCATCCCTTAAAAAAGGTAGAAGGTGCCCCATTTTTCCCCTCCCTCATATATGTCTTTTAACCCTGCACAATGAATTATCTGTTTGAAAAAAGTTTTATCACAGTACTGTTTAGTATTCTGTTTATTTAATTGAAAATGTATGTTAAAGTCGCCCCCCCCAAAAATTGTGTCTGCTTGTGTGTAGATAAGGTTGTACTTTTTTTGACAGTTCAATGCGTAAAGCTTTCATCTGGGATCCATAAATATTTATAGGTCTACACGAAAATGAATTAATCTGGACATCCATCATAAAAGCCCACCCTGGTTCTATAGCCATTAAAAACAGTACTTCAATTTCAGGAGAACGAAAACAAAATCCCAATCCACAACACAGATCTTCCCCTACTGACCAGAATGACTTGCCCCAACACCAATCTTTTCTGGCCTGGGCTATGTCGAATAAGGTGTGCAGTCTAACATCCTGCAAAAAGAATATATCAAACTCTGATTGCTGTAGAATACTAAAAGTAGTAATCTGTTTACAATCTGATTTAATACTGTTTACAATGATTCTTGCTATTTTTAACTGGTGTTGCTCAAGGAGGAGGTTTAAATACCCTAGTACTTGATCTTGTTATTCTTTTCCCAGTATCTTCTGTTTTTTGTTTCCCCTGGTTCCCCCATATCCACAAGAGGTGGAACAGGTTATAACATGGGCAATTCCTCCCCTTCTAAGGGTGTTTCCATATCAACTTGGTCTCCCCATGTTGGAAGAACTGAGTACCTGTTTAAAAGTGGCAAAGGGGATAAAGAAACAGGTGTATTCACTGACACAGGAGATGGTTCAACCTGCCTAGAAGACTGGGATGCTGGGGGGGGGGGGCTAAGTCTGGAGACATCCTTTGACTATGCAAGTTAAGTTGTACTTTTGAATGAGTTTCTTTGGGATCTGAGGATTGTTTTTCCTTATCTGGGTGTGGTATTTCATTATTTCTGATTTGTGAGACCCCCTCCAGGTCTATCTTTACATCAATATTGTGCAAGGGGGCCACCAGGATCCTATATTTTGTTCTTTTTGATTTCTATCCTCTGCTCTACTACCAGTAGAGTTACCATGACCCCTACCTCAATGTCTGGAAGGAAATGGGGGAGCCCCATCCATGCCTGAAGAATTTCTATCCATACGCCTAGCCTGTGAAAGAAAAAATTCATGATCAGAAATGTCTTCTGAATTATGTGCCGCCAAAGAACATTCTGGAAATGCATGATCCTCATCCCCACACAGATTACAAATTGGAGGGGCTGTACATTATATTGCAGAATGCCCATAAATTCCACACTGAAAACATTTTACACTATTACAATCGGTATTCAAGTGGGACAAGAAACCACACCTATAACAACTCTTGGGCTGGCCTGGATAAAACAATATACCCCATCTCATCCCCCCAAAAATGAGCTTGGTAAATGTTGAATTCCTTGTTCGATTTGTTTAAGCTGTATTCTGAAATTCCACCCCCCTGGTCCAAACCCCATTATCATCCATAAAGGGCATGGGGTGCTCAAAGATAGTACATTGCTTTTCTAACCAAAAGACAATGTTCGTCACATCCACACCTTTGTTTCAAAAAAGAACTGTTATTGTCTTAATTGTGGGCTTGGTAATAGGAATGGCAATAAACTCAGCCCAACAGTTAGTATCCTTAACTTCATCATAAAGTTTCCAAAATTTGTCCAAAAGATTAATAGAACAGAAGCTAATGTCGTATACCCGATCACCAGGTGCATGGATAAATGCATACATTTCTGATGGAGAAAAACCCATTGAATCTTTTATTACAGTTTTTCCTACCTATAGACTATCCAGGGGAATAGGTGCTAGCCCCTTGTATCTGAGTCTTACCAAAAAATGACGTTTTGCTGCTTCAGCCGGTTTATGAAACAACCCAGCATATGAAACTGGCCGGCGATCCTCAGAAGGAGGAATAACACGCTGAGATGGTGGAGAAGCTGGCTTAGTTAAGTGAGAAGCAGGCTCTCGTAGCAAAAGTGTGGGTGTGTTTGTAGGTGGCCCCCACCCTGAAACTTCAAGGTTATCTCTTGCCTTTTCTGGCAGAGTTACATAGGAAGACCCTGTCTTGCAGGATCCAGCCTTAGAGCTAAAGGTTTCCTTCTCACTTGAGAAAGGCTGTGCAGTCTTCTCCGTGTCTGTTGGACTGCCCTGAATTCTAGCCTCGTCTTCATCTTACGTGACTGCATCAGTGTCTGGGATCATAGGCAGTACCTGATCTTGTGTTACCATTGGGTGTGATTGTGATAAAGTTAAATCTTCTTGAGAAAAAAAAAAGCCGGATTACTAGAAGATCCGGGAATCGGTATCTTAGGGTTGGGGATCCGTTTTATTACGTTGTAATACCAACCAGCCTGTTGTAAAGCATTTGCGGGAGACCAGTTTTCTGGAGTAGCAGGTATCTGTCCTATCAATTTATCCTGAACCTCAACCTGTTCCCCACAGTTCTCATGACCATCACTTAGATCAGGTATCTGAATTAATGGTAAATGTTTACCTTGTCCTTGTAAGGGGCTAACACCAGTCTGTTTCCTTTTCTTCCTTTCTTCATCCAGTTTTGATTGACTTAGTTGAAATTCTTGCTCTGCAGCTGAAATCGTGTCCAAGAGTTTTCTTTTTTTCTCTTCCATGTCAAGCTGAAGCTTTAATTCCTCACTTTGAAAAATAAATTCCTCATCCATTAATTCTGCCAGAACCTCTAACTGTGAAGAACAACCTTCCTCAGCCTGCCTTGTTTCTCCACCAACATTTCCCTCGATATCTCCTGTAGGTAGTACTGGAGCTCCTGGAGACTGACTTCTCTCCTCACTGTCCTGGTGACTACTGAGACTCTCCATGCTCACCAGCAAGGGCCCCCCACTGAAGAGTAGGGAAGTTTCCCTGGTGTCCTGGCCAAATTTCTCCCATTCACTAAAAATACTACCAACAGCTTAATCTGGTTTCAATTTCAGTTGCTTACCATCTGTATCCGCCTCTACTGGTCGCTCCTGAAAAAGGGACTTCTAGGCCCAGTGGGCTTACCAGGTCAACAAAATTCAATAAATAAATAAATATTTTTTTTTGCTGGTACTTGACATAAGCTTTAGTGGATTCAATCAGCCCTAGTTTTATGATCTCCCATTTCTGCTCTGCGTCTATGTCAGGGTGGATGCCATCGATGTGTGTTCTCATTAATTGCTCCATCCTGCCAAAGTCTGCCTTTCTAAAGTCCAGGACCTTTGTTTTTGTATTGTGGATTTCTCTTCCCAAACTGATAGAGAACCACACTGTGTAGTGACCGCTCCAGCTAGTGGTTCTTCCATCCTTACATCTGTGACCTGTTCTCCATCCTCCAGCACCAAATCAAGAATATTTTCTTCCCTTGTTGGCACTGTCACACTTTGGGTCAGGAAGCCATCCTGGATTGATTCCAGGAGGATCTGCTCCCTGGCGCATGCAGTGGCTGGTATGCTCTAATTCACCCCTGTTAAATTAAATTCTCCCACCACCACAGTGCTCCCTTTGCCACAGAGTCTCCTTAGCTGCTCTCCTAGCTCCTGATCCATGTCCTCTTTCTGGGTTGAGGCCTATAAACAACCCCCCATCAGACCTTAGTCCCCTTTGGGGCATGGAGTTGTATCCAAATGACTTCTGACCTACCTTCCTCCCTCTCCTCCCTGACGTATCCCATCCCTTCCCCTACGTAAACAGCTACTTCCCCCTCTTGCCTTTTTCTGTGTCCCTCCTGAGTAATTTGAATCCTGGGATGGCCAAGTCCCAGTCATGGTTTTGGGTTGCCCACGTCTCAGCGATGGCTGCTATGTCCACCTCTCCTTCTGTCAGTAGTGCATGCAGCTCTGCCATCTTATTCCCTAGGCTCCTAGCATTTAGTGATACCACCCTCCACCCTGACTCTCTCCGAGCTTCCCCCTTACTCTCCCCCCAATCCTAGACAAAGTAGGCCCTATTATTGCTATGGGAGGAGGTCTCCTGGACCTCCTCTACTGATTCACTCCCCCTCCCCAGCCCCTCCAGCAAGTTTAAATTATATTTTGTGGTGATAAATTTCCTCAGTCTCTGCTTTAACACCCCCGAACCCTCCTTACTTAGATGTAGCCTGTCCCCTGAATATAGATCTGGGTTCTCCCATGTGTTGCCCACTCTCCCACCCAGCCATACCCCATGACCTCACACCATTCTCTCAGCCACTTGTTGAAGTCCGTGATTCTGCTTTTTCTGTCCATACTTGCCCTTGGCACTGGCAGCACTTCTAAGAATACCACTGTGCTTCCCTCCTCTCTGAACAGTTCCCCCACTTCTCTGAAGCTGTCCTGAACCTCTTCTATCTGCCTTCCTTCAAGATCATTTGTTTCCAGGTGAACAATGATGTGTAGTTTTCCCCCCACCTTCTGTACACATCTACCAATGTGCTGCTGTACCCTGTCTGCTGTCATGCCAGGCATGCACTCTACCCAGATGCTGCTTTTCCTGGCCTCCCTTCCTCGCCATCTAACCCCCTTAACTATAGAGTCCCCCAGAATTATGACCAACTCCTTTATGTTCTCCCTCTCTTTTTGTGGGCTGTTTCCCTTCCCCCCAAAATGCTCTCTTCCCCTATCCCCTCAACTATTTCCCCCTTCTGCCTCCTCCATTCTGTGTCCTAACTTCTCCCCCTTGCCAACTATGGCTGGTGCATCAACTTCACCTACTAGACCATTCCCTTTGTGCACCCCCTTGCCTTCCCCCCTGCTGTTTCCTCTGCCCCACATCCTGCAGCCCTCCCCACTATGGTTTTCCTGTGTTTTCCTTGAGTAGTGTGTGCCCCCTCCCCAAGGTTCCTTCCTCAGCCTTGTTCCATCCTTATCCTTGCTGCCTCCTGTTTCTAGCTTCTCTGCACCTCCCTGCTCCGTTGCCCCTGGATTTGCTTCCTTACCAACTTTCTGCTGCCCCTTGTCCCTAGGGCTATAGGTAGTGCCTGCCACTTCTGTGACATTTTCTTTCTCCCTAGTAGCAACCCCCCCCCAACCTTATCATTGATTACACTACCTTCCCCCTCCTGCTTCTCCCAGTTAGCCTTACCATTGACCTGATTTGCACTGGTGATCCTCATTCCCTGTTTTTTGTGGCCCCCTTTCCTGGGACTTATGACCTTGCACTGGCCCTGCTGTAGTCTTGTCTCCTCAACTACTCCAACCCCTGTCTCCATGTCTTGTATGTGACTACACTGGAGTTTGTAGCCCACCTGCTGATTCTTCTGGAATTTCCTTGTGCTGGCCTGCTGGTGGCTGTATTGTGCATCCCAACAGGTTCCCCTTAGGACCCCAATCTTCCCTACCTCTGCCTCCCCATGCATGCAGCTCCCTCCTCAGCCACCCAATTTCTTCACTTATTTGCCCCATCTGCCCACACACTAAGTATCCCCCAGCCCTCCATGCCACTGCCAGGAACATGGCTGCTCCACATCCTTGGCAACAAACCACCCTCCCCAGCCCTTGCTGGCTGCCAGTCCCCTTCTTCCCTTCCCACTGATTGGACCTTCTCCTGTCCTGGCCCTTCCCCCACACTGGCCTCCTCTCATCTATGTTGGTCATGCTTGCTCTTGTTACTCCCTGTAATTCCTATGTCATCTATTCCCCTTCAGCCTTCCATACACTATGTCCAGTCTGCTCCCCTTCCCAGTTGAACACTACTAGTACCTGATATTGCCTAGTTGAAAGTCCCCCCCACAATATCCACCTATTACACCAATTAGCAATTCATTGTGGATGCTGTACTCCCATTTGAGCCCAACCTATGCTTTTCCCGCCCCGTGACTGCACTATTGGATAGAACTACATAAGCTGCACCTGAAGTCCCTTCCTCCAATCACAGGGCAGGTGTTCCCCTTTAAATGTGCTGTGTGCAGGGAAGGGAGGAAATAGGGCCCACACCTAACTCTCATGAGAGAGAGTATCAACCCTGTGTCTGCCCCTTACTGCTCCTCCAATCACTGCAACGTCCTCGGGAGGAAGGTCCCACATACAAACACTGTATTAAACAAGTGAGCACTACTTACATAGATACATAGACAGTGTCAGCAGATAAGGGCCTATGGCCCACTCAGTCTGCCCATTTGAGCTTGTAAGTTCAGTTTATGTTTTCCTGGAAGTCTGTTACCCCTTACCCCTGACCTCCTGAAATTCCTTTATGTCTATCCCATGCACTCTTAAATCCTGTGATTGTTTCAGCCCCCACCACTTCCTCTGGCAGGGTGTTCCACTTGTCTACCACCCGTTCTGTGAAGAAATTCTTCCTCATGCTTCCTTTGAATCGTCCTCCCTCCAACTTCATCCCATGCTCTCTAGTCCTGGTACATCTTTTTCACTTAAAAATAGTGTATTCTTGCACCCTGTTCCTCCCTGTGAGATACTTGTATGTCTCTATCATATCCCCTCTCTCCCTCCTCTCCTCCAGGGAGTACATGTTCAGTTCCTTCAACCTGTCTTCATAGGACTTGTGATGCAATCCATGTACCATCTTTGTTGCCCTCCTCTGAACCTTCTCTACCCTGTCTATGTCTTACGTAGCTATGGTCTTCAGAACTGTACACTGTACTCCAGGTGGGGCCTCACTAGTGTCTTGTATGGTGGAATTATGACCTCCTTTTCCTGCTGGTGATGCCCTGCCTATACATCCCAGCATCCTATTTGCTACCTGCTGCCTTGTCACACTGTTTCCTGCCTTGAGGTCATCAGAGATGATAACCCCAAGATCCCTTTCCTGTTTGGTGCATGCTATATCCTCACCCCAACTGATATATTGTGCCAGGGTTTTGTGCCCCATATGCATTATCTTGCACTTCTTTGCATTGAATTTCAACTCCAAACCCTGACCATTCTTCAAGTTTCTGCAGGTCCCTTCTCATTCTGTCTACATCCTCTGGTGTGTCTACCTGTTACAGAGCTTTGTGTCATCAGCGAACAGTGAAATTCTGCCCTCTAGGTCCTGCACAATGTCACTGATGAAGATGTTGAATAGGACGGTCCCAGCACTGATCCCTGTGTACCCACTGGTCACTCTTCCCTCTATGGAGTGACAGCCATTTACCACCACCCCTGTGTCCTGCCACCCAGCCAGTTACCTACCCATCACACTACTGTCCTGCCCACACCCATATTCCAGTTTGTGTAGTAGTCTTCTATGTGGCACAGTGTCAAAGGCCTTGCTGAAGTCCAGATAGGCCATGTCCACTGCCCTCCCCTGATCCACCTCCCTAGTCACCCAGTCAAAATTCAACGAGGTTGGTCTGACATGACCTCCCCCTGGTGAAACCATGCTGCCTTGGATCCTGTAGTCCATTGACAACCAGATGTTCCACCAATCTCTCCTTCAGTAGTGCTTCCATGATCTTCCCCACTACAGAGGTGAGGCTGACTGGTCTGTAGTTCCCTGCTTCCTCTTTGTTCCTGCTTTCGAATAAGGGGACTACATCTGCTGTCCTCCAGTCTTTGGGTACCTCAAAGGGTACTAAAGGCAACAGACTCAAAAAGAATTTAAAGCTTATCCAGCAACTAAATCCTGCCCCTCAACTTCTCAGCAAAAGAAGGTTCAAACTGCCTCTGTCAAACCAAGTCTGCTTCTGCTCTACTGATGTGTGAGAAGCACTGGTATTATTTAAGCCCCTGTGAGCTGTAAATTGATCCTGGCTGAGGAGGCCAGAATCTTCCAGAAGCTGCTTACAATGCCTGTAGAAATGAAAGTTGAATATCCAACTCCCACACGCAAACACTGTATCAAACAAGTGAACACTACTGCCCTAAAGGCAACACTCAGACTCAAAAAGAATTTAAAGCTTACCCAGCAGCTAAATCTTTTCCTCCTACCTCTCAACTTCTCAGCAAAAGAAGGTTCAAACTACATCTATCAAACCAAGTCTGCTTCTGCTCTGTCCAGCCCTGTATACCTCTCAGCATTTTGTCACTGAAATGTTGGCTACAGACATGCACAATTTAGTGAAATGAAGCACACTGGTCTTAATAATGTGGGACAAATCATCAGACAAAGGTAAGTTCAGAAAACTGGAAGCTAGTGACTCAACAGCACTCTACCCTTGATCACAGCCTGCATACTACCTGAAAGTCCTAACAACTGAGTGATAATAACTCACACTGAGTCTTTTCTTGGATCTCCCTGTTGAACTGCCAGATAACTGCAGTTCTTAATGAGCTGTTAATCACACCAGACCATCTGGAACACTGAGAGAGAGATCACATGAGTACAGCCTACCAAAGTGGAGACTTTTATAACTTCGTTAACAGCTATGAAAAACCTACTTTAGTCAAAACAGACAAGTAGAGGGTTAACTGCATTAGTCCTGGTCATAGATTTACACAGAAATTGTTGGCAGATAAAGACCACTAGGCCCATCCAATCTGCCCATATGCCCTATACATGTATGTGTCCACTGACCCTTGGTGATCAATGGCTTCGCCACTTTCATCACTCCCTCCCCTCTCAAGGTTCCCCTGTGCCAGCTGGTCAATTAGCACTAGGTTCTGGGCTAGTAAAACAATATTAAAATCAACTCCTATACATACGTACGTACATACAATGGTGAGACTCAGAGCTGCAGTGGAACTATCAAAACTGAGTTCAGGATCTGATAATGTAGAAACATAGAAACATAGATGTTGACAGCAGATAAGGACCACTTGGCCCACCAAGTCTGCCCATTTCCCCTGCCTACTACATACAGTATATCTTGATGAGCTGTCTCTAAAGAATACAAGACAGCTGAAGATCACTGACTATTTTAATAAATGACATAGAAACATAGAATTTGACAGCAGATAAGGACTGCTTGGCCCACCCAGTCTGCCCATTTCCCTACCTACTGGATAAGCTGCAGATCCTAGTTAACCAGCAGCCTACTTCTTCCTACCCCCACCCCCTAGAATGGCCTTATGACTGTCCCTTGCATGCTTGAATTCCACCACTGATTTTGACTCCACAACCTCCTCGGGAAGGCTGTTCCATGCATTTACAACCTCTCTGTGAAAAAAATACTTCCTTAAATTACCTCCTGACCGCCCTTCTCTATCTTCAAATTGTGCCCTCTTGTTCTGCACACCTCTTTTTTGAAAGATGCTACCCTTGGACTTTGTTGATTCCCTTGAGGTACTTGAACGCTTCTATCATGTCCCCCTTTCCTCGAGGGTATTCATATTAAGCTCCTTTCGCCTCTCTTCATATGTCTTCCAGTGCAGACCCTGCACCATTTTAGTTGCCCTCCTCTGGACAGCTTCCATCTTGTCTATGTCTTTGCGGAGACTGGGTCTCCAGAACTGCAGCACAGTACTCAGATGGGGTCTCACCAACTGTCTGTACAGAGGATAATAACTTCCTGTTTTATACTGGTGATGCCTCTCCTATGCATCCCAGTATCCCCCAGCCCTCCTTGCTGCCCTCTCACATTGCTTGCCCACCTTTGGTCATCTGATATGACTACCCCAGGTCCCTTTCCATTTTGTTGTTGTACTCTTCCCTGGGTTTTGTTTCCCAGGTGCATTACCTTGCACTTCTTAGCATTGAATCTAAGCTGCCATAAATTTGACCATTCCTCTAACCTTGCCAAGTCCCTTCTCATCCTTTCCACCCCACCTCTGTGCATCAACTCTGTTGCAGATCTTTGTGTCATCTGCAAAGAGACATACTTTTCCTTCCAGTCCCTCTGCAATGTTGCTTATAAAGACACTGAAGAGGACCGTCCTAATACTGAACCCTGTGGTACCCACTAGTAACCCTCCTTTCTTCTGAGTGGACTCATTTACTATTACTCTCTGTGTCCTATTCTCCAGCCAATCCTTTACCCAGGCTGTCATCTTGGGACCCACTCCAGGCTGGCTAACTTGTATATTAATCTTTGTGTGGGACTGCGCCAAATGCCTTGCTAAAGTCTAGGTAGGCCACGTCCACAGCCCCTCCCTGATCTACTACTTTGGTCACCCAGTCAAACAAATCTATCAGATTCATCTGGCATGACCTTCCCGCTGTGAATTCATGCTGCCTAGGGTCCTGTGCCCCTCTGGCCTCTAGATACTCGACAATTCTTTCCTTCAGAAGTGATTCCATCATTTTCCCTATCACTGAGGTTAAGCTAACAGGCCTGTAGTTTCCTGCTTCTGCCTTGCTCCCACTTTTGTGAAGGGGAATTACATCTGCCCTCCTCCAGTCCTCAGGTACCACCCCATCCTCCCATGATTTGTTAAAAGGGTAGTCAGTGGTGTCACTAGTTTCTACCCTTAGTTCTTTAGAATTCTGCGATGAATCCCATCAGGCCTCATTGCTTTGTCCACCTTCAGTTTTAAGAGTTCTTTCAGAACCCTTTCTTCTGTAAATGGACTGGTATCAACTTCTGTATCCAGAGTGTTTCTACTGTTTGTTTTACGTACCTCCCCTTCATTTGTAAATACTGAGCAAAAATATTTGTTTAGTATCTCTGCCTTTTCACAGTCTCCCTCTGCCCACCCTCCTCCCCTCCCTTTATTAAGCCTCACTATCCCTCCCTTGGTCTTCCTTCGCTCCCTGATGTAACTATAAAAGGTTTTATTCCCCTTCTTAACTGAGTTGGCTATCTTTTCCTCGGTTTGGGCCTTTGCTGTTCTGACTGCCTTCCCAGCCTCCTTTTGCTTTAACTGATACAGTTCTCTGTCCTGCTCCTTCTGTTATTCCTTGTACTTCCTGAATGCTTTCTTTTTCTCTTGAACCTTCACTGCCATTTCCTTTGAGAACCATAGTGGTTTCTTACATCGTTTTGTTTTGTTTATTTGCTTCACACAAAGGCTCATTACCTCTGTGATGGCAGTTTTTATTATTCCCCATTGTTCTTCCACCCCTCCTTCCTGCCCATTTGCTAGTGCATTCCTTAGGCACTCACCCATTTTGGCAAAGTCAGCCCTCCTAAAGTCCAGTACTTTTGCCTCTGTATGGCTTGACTCTATTGCTGTGTTTATTGTGAACCATACTGTTCGATGGTCGCTAGTTCCCAGATGGCTACCCACTTCTACATCTGTGATCCTCTGTCCATCTCCATTTGAGAGAATGAGGTCTAATATTGCTCCCTCTCGAGTGGGCTCCAATACTAGTTGTCTAAGGCATGCCCTCTGTAGGGCATCTAGAATAACTCCACTCTTCGAAGTGGCTGCTGCAACTGCACTCCAGTTAACATCTGGCATATTCAGATCACCCATCAGCAATATCTCCTCTTTTTCTGCCATTCTAAGTATACTTTCTATAATTTCCTTGTCCATTTCCTCCCCTGAGAAGGATCTATACAACCCTGTGTGGATTGTGTGCCATTGCCTGTCTCCAAATTTACCCACAGTGCTTTCTTCTTCTCCTGTTTACCCTTTGTTCTGTTGCTTTTATTCTTCCCTATTAAAGAGCTACCTCCTCCTCTTTACCCTCCTGTCCCTCCTGTAGATAGTGTATCCTGGTATGTTTACGTCCCAGTCATGGTTTTGTGTGTACCATGTTTCTGTGACTGCCACGATATCCAGATGTTCCTCCTCCATCAAGGCCACTAATTCAGGAAGCTTGTTACCCAGACTATGGGCATTGGTACTCATTGCTCTCCATTTTTTGATGGCTTTACCTTCTGTTGCAGCATCCCCCGCTGACCTTTCTACCTCGGTCTTTTTCTCATTTAGTACCCTGTTTTGCAGGGAGAGGCTGGAATTTTCCTGCTGCTTATCAGTGCCTCCCCCTTTGACTAGTTTAAAAGCTTGCCAATGAAGCATTTAAACCGATTGCTCAAAACACTTGTTCTCTTCCTGGACAGATGCAGACCATCCTGCCAGTATAGGCTGGTGTCCCTCCAGGTGGATTCATGAGGTTTTTAGTATTTTTTTATCGCACCTTTCAGTCACTTTTGCATGTGTTTAATGTTTTTAATGGTTTTTAAGCATTTTAATGCCTTTATACAGTACAGTATTTTTATTAAATAACGTTTTCCAATATTAGAGCTAAAGCTTTTGTAGTTCTTAAAGTGGATTACTATGTATTAACTCGCATTATACGAGCTCCACCTGGTGGCCAGAATTGCAAATTGCTGGTGACTTGACATTTAAACAGGCAGTCCGTCTATAAGAACAACCCGCTTATAAGAGCATTTTTTGTGGCAAATGTGGGGGGGGTTCTTATAAGTAGGCTCCACTGTACAACACACTGTAGGAGGAAGCCTACATTTTTGTTCAGCCCATGTATATCTGTTTCAAAGAACCTCATGAATCTTGCCTCCCAAAGAAGTCTTGTATGAATGTCTTTGAAGTTTCTGCTTTTTATTTATTTATTTATTTATTTAGCTTTTGTTGACCGGGTAAGTGCACTAGACAAATCCTGCCTATTTTCAGGCACGACCCGGGGGAGGGGGATACAGATGAATACCAACTGACCTTGAACCAGATTAAGCTGTTGGTGGTATTTTCAGTGAATGAGGGAAATTTGGCCAGGACACCGGGGAAATTCCCCTACTCTTTTCGAGAAGTGCCATGAGATCTTTAACAACCACCTGAACTACCACCAATCCAGGCAGATGGGACCTCAGTTTAACGTCGCATCCGAAAGACGGCACCTCAGAAATGCAGCACCCCTCTCATGCTGCATGACAGTGTCAGTACTGGGATATTAACCCAAGTGCCAGATGTGGGAACTGAACCCACAGCCCTCTGATCTCCCGGCCTCAGAGGCAAGTGTGCTACCTACTGAGCCACTGACACTGCCACTGTAATATCCTTCAGAGAATGATTGTTTTTGCAGAAGTGCTCAGCCACTGCTGTCTGGTTGGAGTGTTTGATAGTGGATGGATCTGTGTCCATTCATGCATATACAGAGTGTTTGCCCTGTTTCACTCACATACCACTCATATGGACATTTTTTGGCATCTTATTAGATAAGCCAGATTGTTGGTGTTGCATGAGATATACCCTTTCATCTTGTATTCCTCTTTGGTAAATGGAGAGTAGACAGAGTAACATATGTCAGTCATGCTGCATGTTTTGTATTTGGGCTTATAGTACATTTCCTTGTGTGTCTGTTTGAATCATAGGGGTTGAATTCCTGACCAGTGTTCTTCCCAGATTCAGTGCTTGTCTGTATGATATTATAGGTGGTTTACTGAATATAGGTACAGTCTGTCATCGCTGTGCAGGACTGATCGCTGTTCTCTGCAGAATCATGCTTAACTTTTTTTTGCACTGGCCCAGCTGGGAAAGTGATAACGATTTGCACTGGCTCCAGGCTATAATGGGGATTACTGGGGGAAGGAAGGACCCCACCTCTTTCCAATTACTCCCTGTTTTCCAGTGGTACCCCCTCCTTCTCCTCTCTGCATAAGCCCTTATTCTTACCTAGTGGCACCATTCTTCCCTGTGAGTTCTCCTTGTTGTCCAGTGATAGCGCCACCTTCTCCATTTCCACATAAGTTCTTAGTGTCTAGTGGCACCCTCACCCCTTCCCCTATTTGTAATTGCTGTAGTCTGGATTCATATTGCTCCTGCTGCACTATTTTAGTGGCTGTCCTCTGTACAGCTACATCCTTTTTTTTGGTGCGGCTTCCAAAACTGTACGCTGTACTCGAGATGTGGCCTCACCAAGGACCTGTACAGAGGGTGTATGCAGCATGCCAACAGTTTCCATACGGGCGGTATATGAGTAAAATAGGACAAACACTCTGTACATGCATGACTTGAAAAAGATCCACTATCAAACACTCAGACAACCAGACACCAGTGGTCGAGTACTTCTGCCAGAACAGCTATTCTCTGGAGGATATTAAAGTGGCAGTTTTGAGAGGAAACTTCAAAGACATTCATACAAGTCTTCTCTGGGAGGCAAAATTCATGAGGATTTTTGAAGCAGATATACATATGCTGAACAAAAATATAGGTTTCTTCACACATTACTAGAGCCCAAACTGAGTTTGATGGTTTTACAATTTAGAATTTATTTACGTATGTTACATCTTCTTCTGTTGCTGTGACATAATTGACTTAAAAGAGCCGCCTATGCAGACACTGCTTAAATAACGTTCTGAACAGGCAGCATTGCACATTCTGCATTCTTTTTTGTATAAAACTGTTTTTACTGAGGATAACACACAAAGTGTAGACATAAATAGCATGAATGTATAAAAGCATAGGATAGCGAAACAAATAACAAATACAAAGTGCATAGAAAACTCTTTTGTATAACAAACATAGCTTTATCTAGTAAGCCGCATCCGGCATACTTAATAGCACCTTTTTCCAGCCACTGACCCTTTTGTTGTGGCATCATTTTGCTGTAGCTCATCACCTGCATGTCTGATTTCTCACCTTTTAATAATCCGAGCCTATTTACTGTGTACTTATATTGCTTCCTTTACATCTGGGACCCACAAATTCTGCTTGTTTTATCAGCATCCGATAAAGGGACCTGAGAGGTCTCGAAAGCTTGTGTAAAAATTCTTCATTGTGTGTGTGTGTGTTTGTAAGGCCACTGTAGGGTGAGCAACCTCAATGTTGTGGTGGCTCCTGTATTTGTTTTCTCCCGCAGTAGTTTTTTTTTGGGGGGGGGTGTTGTATCCAGTTAGCAGAAACAGCACAGTGCTTCTACCCAAGGAAAGATTTGACTGGGTCTGGTGACTAATCAGTACAACCCTCTGTGATGCTGTACTGTACCTGTCCACTTCCCCACTGTGGTCACCTGTCCTGCAGACCCCAAGTAAGTGGCAAACAGTTCCCCAAATCAGCATATGCTGCTTTTCAGGCAGACAATAATGAGCAATGACTTTAATAAAAATACAACTTTAATTAGAGATACACTCTAAGGAGGAAAATGGCTTAGGTGACAATATGCAAACACATATCTGGGCTAATTCTTCTACTGCCTTTTACAGGCTTTGCCCACAATTGTAATTGTTTATTGTTTGGAAAATACCTTTGAGCAAAAGCTCCTTTACAAAGGTTCCATGTCAAGAATACAATACAGAATTACTAGCTAGCCTGGCGGCGCTGAGGGTTGAGGTGCTGGATGCCACACCTCACTCCATGCCGGTGACCCGGGTTTGGAAATGAGCCTGGGTCATCAGGGGTCAGCAGGGGAGGCT
The DNA here is from genome assembly GCA_016271365.2 of Neoceratodus forsteri. NCBI lineage: Eukaryota > Metazoa > Chordata > Ceratodontiformes > Ceratodontidae > Neoceratodus > Neoceratodus forsteri. The sequence goes on along the minus strand of CM057459.1, from coordinate 183,799,010 downwards.
TAGGATTGAGCATCCAATGACAGCTCTCCTAGTCCTTGGGAGAAGGGGTGGATGCATACCATGCTCTGCTGGTACCTGGGGACGCCTGAAGGTACTGCAACTGTGCAGATGCTAGTGGAGGGGGAAGCATGGCAGACATCTGCATGCTAGTGCACTGACATCCTTGCACATCCATGCTTCCATTAGGGAAAGATAAAAAATGGGCAAAAAAGCAGCACAGGGTGCATTGCAGCTTGATAGCCACAGTTTCACTGGCCAACAATGCCCCGAAAGGCATGTGCCGGTAATGGTTTCCTAGCCGGGCGCGGGTGCTATAGTGGGGCCCCTTTTGCAGGTATAGTTGCATCTGACAGCTGGGCATGCGGTGCTTCGGGGTCAGCGGTGGAATGGAGGAGCAGTGGCTGGATGTAGAGTAGGACTGTGGCTACAGGTGGGAAAAAGTGTTAAATGATAAAAAAAAATACAGACATTACGTACAAATGAAAGAAGCAAGGTACATCACACTTTGAACAAACTAATCGTACTAACCTTATATCAATGGTCAATAAATTACAATGGAGTGGCCTTTTACCAATGGTCGGTAAATTAGCATGTCCTAAACAACAGGGTAAATAAGTGTAACAGGCAGCAGCCAAATAGATGGCCTTGTCATAAAAACTGGGGGGGTCAGTCTGGTCAGAGCAGGAAAGTCAGAAAGGCTTGAAAGCAGGGGCCACAGGATGCAGATTCAACCATGAACCAGGGAGTTCGCATCCAGAGGGTTAGTGCAACTATGAGTCAATGGAGGGGAGGAATTGAAGGACCAACCAGTGGTGGAGTTGAGGAGGTAGGTAGTGGGAGAGCAGACAGAGTGGAGGAGAAGGGCCAGGTGATCCTTTAGGGATCTGTTGATTCTTGGAGTCCATGGATGAGACTGACACAAGGTGTTAGACAAGGGTGGCATGGCAAGAGGGGCTTGGAGGTCAGCACCAGGCAGAGGGCTCTTTAATGACACTCCCAAGTGCTATTGCTAACTATGAGCTGTTTCAAATCAGATTTGAATGCCAGCAGGTTCACATAATTGGGTAAGGCCTCCGGGACCTTGTTTAGCCAAAGGGGGCTCTATAGGAGAAAGAACTTTGTCCAAGTGCTGTTCTCCGAAGTGGGACTCAGAGTGAGCTCAGTCTTTTGCTTCTGGTGCTGTACTTGTTTTCAGAAGGAGTAACATATCTGTGATGCAAGGGGGTGAATGTCCCAACAGGGCCTTCTTGCCAAGGAGGCAAGTTTGGAACTTGATTCTGTTTTCAAGGGTGAGCCAATTTGTTTGCTCATATAGTGTGCAGGTGTGGGCAAAATGATCTGCACCAAGGGTAAGCCTACAAGTCTTATTTAGGGCTATGACTACCCTTTTAAGAGCCATGCTGGAGGCTGTGCAATAAACTACCAGCCCATGATCTATGACAGATAGAACTGAGCTGGAGACTGAGAGCTGGAGTGTGGTGGGTGTGAGGCTATGCTGGTGTCTGTAAAGCACCCTAAGCTTGGTGTGATTTGCCTTCACCACCTGGTCGATATGCTGAGTATAAGAGAGGGTGTACTGTACTGTGAACTCTAGGTACTTGAGAGAAAACACCTGCTCAAGTGGGATAAGCTTGTCATTGGTGATAGTTAGAGAGGGGTGTCTCTTCTTAAGTTGTGGACTGGATATGAGCATGGCTTTCATTTTTTTTGTAATTAAGTAAGAGTTTTTGTGAACTGAACCACCCCTCCAGTTGGTGAAATGTGGACTGCAGCTCATACTCCAGTGGCCTGATCCCAGAGTTGCTGCTGAGGATGACAGCATCATCCGCATACAGGATAAGCTTGCTGTTGCAGGCCTCAGGGAGCTCCTTTAAGAAAAGGCTAAACAGCAGTGGTCCTAGTATTGAACCTTGGGGTACTCCTAAGGTGACTTGTTTGGAGTTGGAGACAGCTGAGCCTACTTTAACTCTCTGTGATCTGTTGGAAAGGTAATCTGTGAACCAGTGAATAGCACTTGTGGCTATTCCCAGGGATCGTAGCTGCTTCAGGAGGAGTGGATGGTTGACCATGTCATAGGCCTTTGTTAGGTCAATGAAGATCAAACCCACCATCTCATCTTCATCCAAAACTCAGTGCACATATTCAGTGAAGTCTACTAGGCCAGTAACAGTACTGTGATGTCTCCAAAATCCATGCTGTTGGTGACACTACAATTGGTATTTGTGAAGGTAGTCGATGATTTGATCTGCTACTATCTGTTTCAGTGCTTTGGAAAGGGCAGAGAGGATAGATATAGGCCAGTAGTTAGCAATGCAGGACCTGTCACCACTTCTGAGAACAGGGGTCACCATGGCTTGCTTCCAGATGCTGGGGAATACAGTCCGAGTGAGCAATTTATTAAAGATTTTGGAAATAGGGAAGATCAGTACGTTGATGGCCAGGGCAATCAGCTTCATGTCTAGGTTGTCACACCCTAACCACATTTTTTCCAGGACATTTTTGACATATGACATGGTCTCCTTAAGTGTTATTCATTTAAAATAGAAGTTAGGGTGCTCTATCATGCTGGATTTGCTGTGCTGGTAAAACTCAGTCTTCTTCAGGTAATCTGGAGGGAGAATTGAGCCTAGATTCATGAAAGCACTATTGAACGATTCAGCTATTGAGTGTGGATCTGCAGAGTAGGTACCATTGACATTGAGCATAGAGGTTAGATTCTTGACTGCTTTCCTGAGGAGATCCTTAATATTCTCCCAAAAATACCTCCCATCACCCCAGTTTCTATCTAGCTAATCCCTATAATAATTAGCCTTAGCAAGTCTAATGAGCCATATGCATTGGTTTCTGGCTGCCCTGTAGTTCTGGTAATCATAATTGACCCCTGTAGACCTGGCTGTTGACCAGAGGTTGTCCCTATCCCTCATGAGATCCAGAAGATCACTAGTTATCCACCCGTTATTATTGCTTCAGATCATACGTTTCCTGATTGGGGGAAAATTTGTCACAGACATTGTTAAATGTGTCAGTGAAAAATTTTAGTACCTGATCTATATTCTGCATAGCATCCATAGGTTACCAGTCAATTCGAGCAAGCGTTTCCTTGAAAAAGTTGAGTTTTCATTTTTTCAGAACTCTTCTCTGCGAGAATAGGCAGGGCTTTCTTAAATTTGATGGACCACCAGCACGTGACCAGGGAGTGGTCACTCATGGCATCAGCTAGGATACTGACCTCTGATGACCTATTAGGTGAGCTTGATAGGAGCCAGTCAAACAGCATGCTGTTTCCAGTATTGTAGTTCCTCCTAATAGGTTCTGTCACTAGTTGTGTTAAATGCAAGCAGGCCACTAAGTCCTTCTGGGGGGGTTGCATTATTGTTGAGCCAGTTTATATTAAAGTCACTGGTGATAATGAGTTCAAAATCCTTATTTAGACTGGCTATGGCTGCGAGGACTTTACTGAGTCCTTCAGCGGCCTTTTTTGGAATGAGGTAGACTGTCACAGTGAGCAGGGATTTGTGATTTGAACCAAAAAGGAGTTGTATCCCTAATAGTTTGTGGTCATTAGTTCTGCATGTAATGGGGAGGACAACACCTTGTAAAATATCCCTAATGTAGATAAGGCACTCACCCCCTGTTTTGGCTTTCCTATCACACCTGAAGGCTTGGTATCCAGCCATTGCAATCTCACTATCCTTTGTACGGGAGGATGACTAAGTCCCGGTGAGACAAATAATGTCCAGCAGTGTGAGGCCATCCAGGCCTGGAATTGTGCTTGCTTAGGGAGAAGATTGCATGTATTCAGGACTGCGAACATCCTGGAGAATGATGACTGCTACATGCCCTAAGTATGTCTGGCCAAAATACCTATTTCTTGGACTGCAACAAACAACCATTTCATTGTGCAACCAAAACAGATATTTCACTCCCACACCCCAGTACACAGTACAGTTTAAATCTGTTAACCTCCTGTACTTGAGGACACTACCTCCTCCCAGACACCAGCCAGTTATAGCATGGACATGATGAAAATACCAGTGAGGCATCCAGGACTGCTGAATAATTAGTTGCCATTAACAGTATAGTTCCACAAAGTTGGTGCGCCACAATGCCAGAAAAGGACTACCCCCCCTTAAGCAGTCATGGATCAATGGTGGTATAAGTCGTCCCCAGAGATAGGGTGACATGGGCAGAACCCCCCCCCCCTTTCCTCTAGCATTATGTCCTGGGAATCCATATCCAGGTTTGGTTAAAAAAAATTCTCACCTGACTGCCTGCTGTATTCTAGACACCGCCCAGCCACGAGCAGGTAGCGTGAGCCAAGGTGACCTTTGAAAATCTAGTTCATGCTGGACTGTTATGAGCCCCAGCATTGCCAGGGACACAGCATCCTGAATGTTGGGGGGGGTATGTTTAAGTATAGCCTAAAGTGGCCATTAGAGGAGACATAGTCAGGCAAGTGAAGAGCCCAGTCAAGAGTGTTTTTAGGTGCTCCACGAAGAAAAATTATGTCATGGCCTGAGAACAAGCAGGGACACACCTTACTTGTCATCCTTCTTCTGTCCTTGTGACAAGTGTTGGGTCCCAGCAGTGTGGCGGTCTACAATTGTCAGCAGGAGCTGTAGTCATGCCCATAGTGCCATCTCTTTATAGACCCATTTTTTTATTTTATCTAAGTTTAGAAAACAGATTATCTTCCAGTCCCTTTGCACAATCAAGGATGACGAAAGACATAAGATACCTGTAATGCAGATTCTTCAAGTATCCTGGTGACCCTACTTGATGGTCTGAGCTGACCTACTACTGATGTCCAGAGGGTCCTGTTGATCAGCAGTCTATCATGACTTTCTACTGATAATGAATTCCGTTAGTGCATCCAGCCTGGCGGTCTGGGATGACCTTTACCAGGCACCCTTCTTCCTTGTTGATCAGCCATCTAACATGGCCCTCCATGGATACAGAAGTTCACAAGTGCATCCAGATTGGTGGTCTGGGATGACCATTCCCAGTCTATTGATTTGTCAGTTGGGGATGAGGAGTCTCCTCTGCTGGTCCCTTCCTTGGAAACAAAGTGCTGTTTTTCTTCTCAGAAAATTGCATGCTTGGTCCTATCTTGGTGCATTTGTTTCCTGAAAGTCTCCATATAAATGCACCACTTTGCTAGCAGGTTCCTTTACAGCTGCAACAAGGATTAACCCAACAGTAATTTAGTAACCCCTGGCCAGAGTAGTAGAGTTTAGAATGCATTGATGCTCTAGAGATTTGAATTCACTGATGCTGCAGAGTTAAGAATGCATTGATGCTGCAGAGTTTAGAATTCATTGATGCTGTAGAGTTTAGAATGCATTGATGCCATAGGGCTAGATATTCAAAAGGGTTGCACCATGCGCAATAGGGTTGTGCCTGCGCAAGTATGAAATTGCTCCATTCTGTGATATTCAACAGGAGGCAGTTGTGCCACTGAAAACATGCTGAGCAACAGTGCAATGCAAAGGAATGCATGCTGAACTGGAGGGGGAGGAACCATGCATAAACTGCACAGCCTGATATTCAGCCAGGCTGTGCAGAGTCGTGCAGGCGCAACCCCCAACCTGCGCCTGCACAACTTTGAGCCAAAAAAAAACGACACAGGCCACTCACAGGTGAGCTGCTGCATTGCAGTGCACAACGCAGCAGCTGCCACCTGTGGCTGGCCCTCAACCCACTCTCTGTGCCCCCTGCAGCCCGATCGTGGGCAAATGAGTGTAAAATCCACCACCACCCCCACTGGCCCGATTATGGGCATAGCTTAATCTCCCCCACCAGCCCAATTGCAGGCAGCAAAATGTCTCCCCCAACATATCCCTGGTAGTCCAATGGACTGATAATCCGATTGCGGGATGCAGTAGTTAAACCCCCACCTCCCGAATATATCCCTGGTGGTCCAGTGGACCGATAATGCCAATCACGGGATGCAGTAGTTAAACCTCCCCACCTCCTGAATATATCCCGGTGGTCCAGTGGACCAATAATCCCGATCGGGATGGAGTTGTAAACCCCCCAACACATCCCTGGTGACCTAGTGTCCCCCACCCCACCTCACCCACGAAGCCCCACCACGCCTCCCCCTGCAGCTGGCGGGCAGCAGCATCCCACCCACCTGCCCTCAGCCGGCCGACTGACTGCCCAGTAGGCTTCACCTTGGTGCAGAGCAAGAGCCAATGAGCATGCAGCCCATATCTGTACAAGACAGTTCAGATTTGTGAATGAATGTATTCATTCACAAAATTGGACTGTCTGGTACGGTATGGGCTGCACGCCCATTGGCTCTTGCTTGCACCAATGGGTGTGCAGCCCACCAGGCAGTCAGTCGGCGGGTGGCGGGTGGCAGGCGGATGGGATGCTGCCACCCACTGGCTGAGGGGGGAGCAGAGTGGTGGGCTTCATGGGTGGGTGGGGGACACAGGTCACCAGGGATGTGTTGGGGGTTTACGACTCCATCCCGCGATCAGGATTATCGGTCCACTGGACCACCAGGGATATATTCGGGAGGTGGGGGTTTAACTACTGCATCCCGTGATTGGGATTATCGGTCCACTGGACCACCAGGGATATGTTCGAGTGAGACACTTGCTGCCCATGATCAGGCTGGTGGGGGGATTGCTATGCCCACAATCAGGCCAGTGGGGATGGTGGGGGATTGACACTCTTGCCTGTGATCGGGCTGCAGGGTATCGGTCCTCGATGCTGCTGCCTGGCAGGGTGCCAGGCATAAGTCCTCGGGGATCGGCGCACCTGCATGCTAATGGCATGCAAATGGGGCCATAATCGGATGCAAATGGCCCCTCCTGTGCCTAGCATGAATCATGGCCCCATTTGCATGTCACCTTTTGAATATCTGGATTTTGCACATGGCTCAATGGTACTTGTGCCACCGCAAGTTGAATGCTCCACTCTGACCACTTGCAGTGCTGCAAGTTCCACTGCACCATGTACAGTGGCTGTGTCCGGGGGGGGGTGATATTCAAAGGAGTTGCTCAAGGACACAACTCCTTTGCCACACCCCTACACAACTATTTTGTGCAGCGTAAGGGCTTGCTCCACAAAATAGCGCAGTTTGAATATCCGGCCCATAGAGTTTAGAATCCGTTGATGATAGAGCATTTAAAATGCATTGATGCTATAGAGTTTAGAATTCACTGATGATAGAGAGTTTAGAATGCATTGATGCTATAGAGTTTAAAATTAATTAATGCTGCACAGTTTAGAATACATTGATGCTATAGAGTTTAGAATGCATTGATGCTTTGGAGTTTAGAATTTGTGGATGACAGAGCATTTACAGTGCACTGATGCTATAGAGTTTAGATATCATTGATGAGAGTTTAGAATGCATTGATGCTATAGAGTTTTGAATCCATTGATGACAGAGAGTTTAAAATGCATTGATGCTATAGAGTTTAGAATTCATTGATTATAGTTTAAATTCATTGATGTTGTAGAGTTTAGAATTCATTGAGGACAGAATGTTTAGAATGCATTGATGCTATAGAGTTTAGATATCATTGATGAGAGTTTAGAATGCATTGATGCTATAGAGTTTTGAATCCATTGATGATAGAGACTTTAAAATGCAGTGATGCTAAAGAGTTTAGAATTCATTGATGATAGTTTAAATTCATTGATGCTATAGAGTTTAGAATTAATTGATGACAGAGCATTTAGAATGCATTGATGCTACAGAGTTTAGATATCATTGATCAGAATTTAGAATGCATTGATGCTATAGAGTTTTAAATCCATTGATGATAGTTTAAATTCATTAATGCTGTAGAGTTTAGAATTCATTGATGCTGTACAGTTTAGAATTCCTTGATGCTATACAGTTTAAAATGTATTGATGCTACAGAGTTTAGAATTCATTGATGATATAGATTTAGAATGCATTTATGCAGTAGAGTTTAGAATGCATTGATGCTACAAAGTTTAGAATTCATTGATGTAAAGAGTTTAGAATGCATTGATGCTATAGAGTTTAGAACTCATTGATGGCATAGAGTTTAGAAAGCATTGATGCTACAGAGTTTAGAATTCATTGATGTAAAGCATTTAAAATGCACTGATGCTACAGAGTTTAGGATTCATTGATGATAGAGAGTTTAGAATGCACTGATGCTATATAGTTTAGAATACATTGATGTTATAGGGTTTAGAATTCATTGATGATATAGATTTAGAATGCATTTATTTGCATTACTTTATATAAAGTATAAAATTATGATGCTGGAATATGAAATACAGAAGAAATACATTTCACCTCTGGTAAGAGCAACTTTGTTAAATCTTCAGCTACGTACATTAGGTGTTGAAAAGAATACTGAAAATGAAAAATGTACAGCATAAAATCACTTGGTCTATTTACAACTAAAGCGTACAGATCTCTCCAGTATTTAACAGGGCCTAGGAGTGATTCAGGAAGATGTTTTGAATTTTTTCAGATATGTAAGTGAAGAAACACCATTCATTTTGTAGAAAACTTTGTGCTGAACAAATGGCATGCTCACAGTACCATGCTATCTTTTCCATTTTAAAGTTATTTGCATTTGTTTGTTAAAAAAGTGCATAAAAATTGAATTTTTGGCTGCTTTTTGCTAATTATAAAAAAATCTAAAAGGTATCTATAAATGAAACACCACTCATTTGGTAGATATTTTTGTGCTAAATAACTTCTATGCTCACAGTACTATGCTATTGTTTTTTGTTTTAAAGTTATTTGCATTTGTTTGTCAAAAAAGTAAAAAAAATGAATTTTCTGCTGTTTTTTGCTAATATAATTATGAATACATCTATAAGGTATCTATAACTGAAACACAACTTACTTTGTGATAATTTTGTGCTGAGTAACTTTCATGCTCACAGTGCCATGCTATCATTTTTTGTTTGAAAGTTTTTTGCATTTGAATATGGTTAGTACTGGTACTGGGGCCTCACATTCTAAATGAGCTCTGGAGTGATTGTGACATAGCTACTATGGGCCAGATATTCAAAAGAGTTGAGCCATGTGCAATAGGGTTGCGTATGCACAAGTCCGAATTTGCGCCATTCTGCGATATTCAGCAGGAGGCAGTTGCGCCCCCGAAATCATGCTGAGCAACAACGCAATGATAATGAAGGCATGCACAACTGAAGGGGGAGGAACCAGGCATAAATGGCACAGTGTGATGTTCAAAGACTTGTGCAATGCACAACAGTGGAGCAAGCAGAAGTTGTGCCATAGCAGAAATGAGCCAAAATAAAAAGGAGCAAGGAAGAGGCACAAGAATGCTACAGGGAAGCCACATGCATCAGAGGCAGAGGCACAGACAGGGCAAGTGGCAGGAACAGGGCAGGCCAGGGAAAGACCACAGCAGCAGACAGGCACAGGGAAGGTGTGGGGAGCCACACAGCTCAGAGGCCAGCACAGGCAGGTGTACCTGGTGCAGGGGAGGTAGCAGCCAGGACAGTGGGGGGGAATAAAGTAACAGCTGCCAGGGGAATGCAAGCCAGGGATATGGCCAGTGCCACCTTCCTCATGGAGGCTGTAATGAGGGGGGCAAGAAGGTGTGCAGCAGGGGGACGTGGCTGTGGAAGCGCCCGTCAGTGGTATGCCTCCAACAGGCAGTACCGAGCCCACACCAGCTTTAAGCTGTACACAGATACTGAGATTGTGGGCTGGTACCATCAGAACTGGGCAATACTGAGGCGGCTCTGTGAGCTGTGCAGTGATGTGATGCAGGCACCCACACGACGGAGCCATGCCCTGTCAGTGGAGACCAAGAAAACAGCCTGCATGTGCTTGCTCACCACGGGTACCTTCCAGAGACCAACTGGGGACACCACAGGCATAACCCAGTTGGCCACATCATGCCACCTCACCCAATTCCTCAGCACACTGCTGCCACATGCTGAGGAGTACATCCATTTCCCCAGCACAGCGGCAGAGTGCACAGCAAACATACAGGAGTTCCACAGGGTAGCACATATGCCTGGCATGCTAGGGGCAATAGACTGCACCCATGTGGCCATACGCACACCACCTGGCCACGAGGGGGCTGCATACATGAATCGCAAGGGCTATTCCAGCATCAACTGCCAGGTGGTGTGTGATGCCAGAGGGTGCATCATCAATGTCTGTGCCACGCACCTTGGGGGAGCACACAATGTCTTCATCTGGCACCAGTCGGCACTGTGCCACAGATTTGAGAGTGGGGACATCCTCACTGGACACCTAGTGAGTGAGTATGCAAACCAAATGGACAAATCTAGGGCCTGAGGGGGCATGGCCAGAGGTTCCATGGGTAGTGGCCTACATGGCTTGGGGCAGTGCGATGCTGATCACCAAACTAACCTCCATCCTCTACACACAGGTGACAGTGGATACCCACTCTGTCTCTGGCTGCTCACACCCAACTGGTGGCCCATGACCCCATCACAGCAATGCTACAATGAGGCACATGCCACCACATGCAATGTCATCGAGCAGGTGTTCGGGATGCTGAAGGCACGTTTCCATTGCCTGGACACCTCTGGTGGTGCTCTTCAGTACAACCCCTCAAAGGCCTGTAGGATATTCCTGGCCTGTTGCATCCTGCAGAACATGATCAATGAATGTGGGATAGCTGTACAGGTCAAAGAGGGGGACAGCGATGGGAATGATGAGGACGCCAGTGACGATGGTGATGTGCAGCTCCCCCTTGGCCAATGGGATCCCTGACTGATCAGGCTGGCACAGCTGCACTGGGACACCATCACAGAGGAGCACTTCAGCCAACCCAGGTAAGTTATGGGGACATGTGCAACCACCAGTGGCTAAGGCACAACCCACAAACACACATGGACACACACCAGGGGTGCATGCCATCAAGGGATGTGGCAGGGCACAGAAGCACACATGCAACCAGGGATGGGTGAGGATTAACACGCCACGTGGATGGACACACACATCCGCACACACACAACACACCAAACATGCACAGAGGGCTGGATGCACACCGACCCAGAACGCCAACCCTAGCAACACACATGTCCACAGGTCACCACATACACATTGCCTGTCCATGTGCATGTGTCAGATGCTGGGCACCATTGCAATTTGGTGTACAGTGCAATGCAGACATCATCATGCACATGTAACTGTGGACAGCAGCTGGGAGGGTCTGCAGGTGGACTGTGTGTCCACGTACAGGGCCGGGTACCCACCTGTGCACTGCCCACCAAAACACAAAATGCAGCACCAGACAGTAGCCACGCTGGGAGACAGGTCAGTCTCGTGACACAGTGCCACAGCCACCACGGATGTGTGGGCGGCCCCGTTGAGACCCACCAGCACTGGCAGGCTGACCACTGGCCTCATGGGGTGGCACCGATGGTCTGCCAGGGGTTCCACTGTGTGAACGTGACTGTGCCCGTGCAGGGGTCTGCAGCACACCGAACATGCCTGCACCAGGAGTGCTCGGGATGCCCACAGCTGAACCCGGCGACGACAGGGTGGGAGTCGCACGATGCCGGGAACAGGGGATGGAGAGTGCACTGCATGGTGTGAGCAATGCATGGGCACCTGACTGTGTGCCCATGACAGCAACAAACACCTGTGCATGCCTGTCAATGGCAACAGTCACATCCTCCCGCAAACAGTCCATCCGTGCCAGGATCTTTTCGGTGTCCCTGCTGCAACACTCCTCTGCCTGCTCCAGAGCCACACACAGTGCTTCCACAGACATCGCAAGCCACATCTGCTGCTGGACCGATGCTCGCAGTAGGCGGGTGCGCTTGTCCAAGAGGTCATCAGCCTCCTTGGCATCCTGTCCCTCAGGATGTGCAAGGGCCAGATGTTCAGCACCCCTTGAGGGTGGGTACTACGCAGCGGGACCAGGTCTGGGCATGTCCACAGGTGGTGCACAGATGCCGCTGCTGAACTCTGTACCCCAAGCCCCGTGGGTGACTGCTGATACTGCCCCTCCGGCTGCCGCACACCAGGGCTTAGTGGTGCCATCACAGTGGCTGCAACAGTCCCACTGTCCTGAACAGACACCAGTGCTGCCCCACTGGTGCTGACAGGCACAGCCTGGGACTGTGCTGACACGCAGGCCCCCACGGCGGCACCAGCCACAGCCATGGGCACGAATTCCTCTACTGTGTGTCCATCCTGTGGCACACACATGTCACTGCCCATGATGGTCGTGTCATCATCACTGGTGCCAGACTCTGCCCCGGCCACAGCCACAATCTGCTGGCATCCATGGACGCCAGCACACTGAGACACAGGCAGGGCTTACCCCACACCTGTCTCAACGACATCAGTGTGGACAGCCAGGTGGCCCCACTGTCATACAGATCCACACATACCTGTGGAGGTGGATGGTCCCACCTCAGACTCCATCCCACTGTCTGCAGTGGACAGGCCCACCACCGCTGATCCATGCAGATGCTCAGGATCTGTAAGGGAAAGCAAAGTTGTGTTACTGCATGTTACCTACCCGGCCCCCCCGAGGCAAACCATGACTTATCATGCAGAGATGGGCCACCACTTGTCTGGAAGCCACTGCCCGGAACTCCCTCAATGGCACTTCGGTGCATGCTGGCAGCAAGCCTGTCCTTCACTGGGGTGAGCAGTACCACCTCCAGCTGTCCCCCACCTGTTGCAGCACATGCTGCCCTGATGGCAGCCACCTTCTCCTTTACCCTCCTCCTGTTTGTACCCATCTTCTTCTTACAGTCCTGCACGGAGTGCTGGTGGCTGCCATGCAGGTTCATGGCAAGTGCCACCTCTTCCCATGCAGCAGCATGGGCCTGAGGGGTGCCCCACCATCCACTGAGCAGTGGCTCCTGATCCAGGTAGGCCTCGAAAAGGGTCTTGGTTTCGGCCTTAGTAAAATTCGGCCTCCTCCTCCTCCCACCACTGTTGTCCTCCTCTCCAAGAATGTGCTTGGTCATTATTTAGCTTGTAAGGATGGCAGTTGTTATCTGTGACTGTGCAGTCCCATGCATGTCCCTGAATCCACAGTCCACACTCCCACACAGCATGCAACTCACCAATAAAGTGCAGCAACTGGCCATGGCCACTGCAGCACTTTGTCGCACCTTTATAGTGCAATCCATGCAAATTAGGTGAGGAGCAACCTTAATTAGATGCAAATCACGGTGCTGTGCCATTGAATGGCTGATGGGATGATTAGCATATGACGGCTGAATATCACGCTGTTGCGCTTTGCGCAATTGTGTTGAACGTGCTGAGCCAATGGCGCAATTCTGTGGCATGTGTAGTACACCTCACTGTGCATTCCCAGGTTGCTGACGCAAGTGTCTGCCACACTGATGATGTGCTGTGAGCGGTAGGCAATGCAGGGCACGGCCACCATTGTGCCAGTGGTGCTATAGCGAAGGTCACTACATGGCGCTGTGGCAATGGGCCTTCATAGGCGCAATTGCTCAACTGCCCGATAGTCCACTATGGCACTGACACACAGGCAGCCAATCGTGCTACATGCATTGTCGTCCAATGGCACTGTGTGTGGCCTTGCGCTAGGGACCCTTGACCCTGTGCCGGACCTTTGCCCCCTTGGCGCCATGTGTCAAGCATAGGTGCACCTCTATCACACTGTTTGGTAACAGTGCAATAGGGAATGGCAGCACTGTACCGCGCAGCATCTGCACGTGGGGTACCATGCTGCATAGTGCCATATTGCCTACTATAGCATACGCAATGGCGTGGAGAAGGGCTGCTCCCTGGTCTGCCATTGAGTTGGCCAATCTGGTGGCCACAGTGGAGCCACACCATGGGCCTCTCTTTGGGGAGGACCCCCGGATAGGCCTAGGTCCCAAGTGTGGCAAGAGGTGGCCACAGCTCTAGAGGCAGTGACTGGCAGGGGCAGGATGGCAGAACAGTGCAGGCACTGATATGGTGACCTGCAGAGGAGGGAGCCGGAGTTACTGGCCAGACTATGGTCATGTGCCAGGAGAGGCATGGTACATAGAGGTTCCATCAACACACTGTTATCATCCATATGAGTCACATTGTTGTTTGTGTCCAGCACATAGGGGAGGGACTGTATGGGGTTGGCCATGGCGGTGTTCACAGGGTGTGGGGTGGGTGGGTCTGGCTGGGGTGGGGGCACAACTTGGGCAGGGGCTTTGCTTCAGGACTGCACTGATGTTCTTCTCCCCTTTTTTGTCCCCACAGGCCCATAAGAGGTACACCACTTACGGGCAGAGCGGAGGGCGGTGGAAGCCACAGCCAGGCGGGCCGAGGGTCCACAACGGCCACCCGAACATCCCAATGAGGGTGAATGACAGACATCCATGATTAATATTGCATGCTGTGTGGCAAGGTGAGCAGCGGGGCATGGCCACCATTCATCGACATCCCTGCCATGCACGCCACTGGTTACGGTCAACACTGTCCAGTGGCAATGCATGCCTGGGTGTGCATCACTGGTGCTGCATGCGTGCACCAGGTGCATGGCTGTGCCACTGCCTTCGCACCACATAGCCATGTCACTAGATGGCCACGGTGGTGCTGTGCGTGACTTGGCTGCTGGGTGTGTGCAGTGTTCTGCATGGCTGTATGTGCCTGGGTGGGCATGTCCTGTGGATGTGATCACTGCAGCTGGTCACACACCATCACAGTGGTATGTCCCATGGCCGTATGCCATGCACAGTGGGCAGGCTGCTTGGGGCTGTGCATTCACATGTGTTGACTGTGCTCCCTTGTCCTAGGTGCAAGACATCTGAGGGAGATCAGAGACACCCTGAGGGAACTACTTGCCCTGGCACAGGAAACAGTGTCCATCCTTTGGAGGATCGACAAATCGGGGGTCCTAAGGAGGTACAGAGAGAGGGGGAGCCAGAGCCTGGACCAGCATGGCCAACATTAGTCCCTTGTCCCTGACCTCCCATCCCCCTCTGGACCCACCCTCACACCCCCCATCCCATCACATTTGTCCACCCCTTCCCCCTGCCCACCCCCACCTTTTTGTGTCCCCAACCACATGTATATAGTTGTTGTTCTTGTAAATAGTTGATTTGTTTATTTTTATAATACATTTGACTTTTCTATGATTACCATGGTGGTCTCTGATTTGCAGCGGGCTATACATGCTCAGCTGCAGTGGTGTGCATGGCATCAGGGGTGGTGCAGTCATGGGTATGTGTGTGTGTCCATGTGGAGGTGTCTATGGTGTGGGGGTAGATACCAATCAGTGTCTGTGTTGTGTGTGTTATTCCCCGTGCACTGGATGACTGTGTGCAGTGGTCCATGGCACATGCTCTGTGTCCATGGTGCACCCATCGGCCTGTCCATGGCCTGTGCAGCCGACACCCATGCCTGTCTGTGACCTGCATGATCTGCTGGCATGTCAGTGGTGGCATTCCCTACAGGGTGGACACTGTACCCGTTGCTTTGCTGGGTTGCTCATGTCACTGGTGTGGTGCTTGCCTGGCTCAGGTGGCACTGTGGGCAACACGGTCATTGTCCCACCTCCATGCTGTGGCTTGTGTGTGTTACAGGGGATGTGCCCCACTGTCTGTGGCTTGTGCTCCGGGTGACTCATTGCAGGGTATTGATCCATGGTGCCAGTGCAGGGTGGTTGGGACTCCAGTGCCTTGGTGGACTGCAGGTTGTGTGTACATGACTTACATGGGCCCACAGTGGGGGCTTGGTTGCCCCACCACTGTATCCCTGTGTTGTTGTGCCCTTGGGTATGGGTAGGTGTCTGTCCAGACCTTGTGTGACATCTGGTGTGGTGCATGCTTCCACACCACTGTGGGTGTCTGTGCTGTCTGTTGTGGCCATTGGTGGGCCGGAGTGTGTTACTGGAATACTGTGCAGAGCGCTGTACCACCGGGGAAGGTGTCACTTACATGACCATCCAATATGGGGTCACTCTTGTGCCAACGCATGGTCAGTATCTCAGCAGTATCTCTGGGGACTGTGCGTGGTGGCACTTTGTCTGCCATTGTTGCATTGCCGTGTGCTGCAACCTGCTGATGGGTGCTTATGGTGGGGCTGGCTTGCATGGTTCTGTGGTGCACAGGGTTGCATTGCCACTGTGGGGGTGGTGGCATGCATGGGGATTCCTACAGTGGTGGTCACTGCTCATGGGGGGTTGTCTTGGGGTCATGGTACAGAGTGTGCTGTGCACTGGGGGGATGGTGTGGCACAGGTTGGTCCACCCTCCTTGTGTGCCAGTCATAGCTTGCCGATAGGTGTGATGGGGCACCATGGCCAGGCTGTGGGTTGGTTGCTTGACTCCATGGACCAGTGGTTATTCCAGCCTTCCTCTGGTTGTTCAGTGCATGGGGTGTGGCGGGGCGATGTCTGTTCCACTGTGTGTTCCTGTGCCCATCTGTGGCATGGGTGGCGGGCCCTACCTCCCTGATTGTGCTGTTACATTGCTCTGCAGCTGGGGGGCTCCCTGCTTGTGCTATGGTGCCTCTGGACTGCTCAGTTGAACATCTCTTGTTGTGCCATAGCACATCATATCTGCTCAACTTCCCCTCCCTAGTTGTGCTATGGCGCAGGTTGTGCGATATTCAGACATTGGTTGTAGGCGCAATTTGGCCTGCTCCTTTTTTGAATATCGCATCTGTTGCACATGGGTGCAATAGACTTGCGCTTGTTCCTGCTATTGCGCACTTTTTTGGGGCGCAGTTTGAAGATCTGGGCCTATGTGTATAAATCTGTGATAATGTGTCTACTATGTATATAAATGTGAAATTTCACATTTATACACTTAGTAGCTCAGATACACAGATTTATCACATAGGATTTATGTCCATGCCTATTGCATAAATACTGCTGCAGCTGTATAAAGTTTAGAACTCATAAAGTCATAGAGCATAGAAATCTTGATGTTGCCACAGAGTATAGTTATCTCCAAGTAAAGTGCCTCCAGCATGCCAGTCACTGTCCTCCCAACAGCTGATCATGACTTCTGCACTTTTCCTTAAATAAAATCGATTGCTTCATCTGAAGTGTTGTCTGCCTCTCCTTACAATCCATTATATCCTCAGTTCTCAGAAGAACAGAAACATACCTGGAGTCCCTTGTAGGTGGTGAGAGGTCATGTCCCCACAACAGGAATCTTGATCTACATTTAGATGTTCACCAAATGATTCTTAGTGTAAAACTACACAACACTTCTGACACCAAGCAGCCCACCTGTAACTTAGCCCAAGTGCCCCAGCGCTTCACTCTGCCAAGATTCATTGGTGGCCTACCCTCTCTCACCTGGTACCAGTATTTCCCTTTGACATTTTAGGGAGCTCCCTGATTTGGTAGGTACCTAGTGTTGAAATGATGTAGTCCAGCTGGTGTTGCTACTGGTTGGCCAGTAGTGGTATGCTTTAAATTAAATGTAACCACCCAGTCCCCTGGGGTTACTAGAATCCTATCAATATTATTGTTAGGAAGGTAGCAGGCAGCTGGAAGGGAGCTCATTAGGGGCTTCTTAAATAATAACATCATTGTTTGCTCAGCTAGCCTGAAGAAAGAATGATTAGGTCATTCGGCACTCTCGCAGCAGCATAAGCCACACTGTGTAGACAGCTGCTCTGGGGAGCTTAGAATGCACAGTTGGCAGTTGGCAATTCAGTGAGGAGTGAGAGTGTCAGAGGGACTGCCAGTGGACTCTGAGGTGAGAGCTCAGGATTTCTCACCCTGCTGGAGTGTCATTTCCAGCTTCCAGTGAAGTGGTGGAAACCAGTGCTACAGCAGGATTTCCTGATTTCTACTCCCAGTGAAGTGAAACTGTTTGTTCTCAGTGGACTCAAGGGCCAATCCCCTGAAGGTTCTGTGTGTGTTTCAGTTGCCTTGGAAAGGACTTTGAGAGAATGATTGATTGGCTACACAGGAGAGTGCCTTTTCATGGCTGCATGGTGATGTCACCATACTGACGTATTGCTGCGAGTAGGGGAAAGGACTGACAGGATTGTGAGAGTGTGGTCTTCCACTTAGTAGTTTGGTTAGGCTGCATCACTCATATTACTCAGCTGTTCTCTTCATTTACTACAGTGGTATGTATGTGTCTGCAACCCTGTCGGCAGTAGATAGCACTAATTTCAAGAGCCTCTTTAATAATTGTGCCTGTTAAAAGAGCTCGAGGCAGTAATTCCTGTAATTCCTATTGAAACACATTCATCATTTTGAGGGCACATAAGATAAATAGCTTTGGAACAGTTAACTTCTGCTTCAGCTTGATTCAACAAAAGCATGCTCCTATTATGGCTTATATTTTTTTATTGCTGCATATTTACCTGATTCAGTGGTATATCTGTTGATTTCCTGCAAAATGTGTCTTTAAAACAAATATACTTATCATAGTTACATATAGTAGTTAATGAAGCTGTGTGCCTTTTCTAGTTGGCTTTGTTATGTTGGCTTGCACACTTACACAAGCAACATTTTATGCTAGTAGCACATTTCAGAGGCTTATCAGTGTTAGCAAATGCAAGGCATACTTTAGTAGGTGTGTCCCTCATTCCCCAATAAGCCAGCATGCTAGTGTTGACACAAGCATTATGTAAAGTGGACACAACTTGTAAGAAATGTGCTGCAGAGACAAGCTCGTCATGCTGTGGCACAGATAACATGCTTCCTGTGCCTTTTCTGTTGAAACATTGAAACAAACATTGCAGTGGCTGTCGCCATCTGCCAAACAATCTGCAGAGAGCCAACATTGGGGGGTGCCCAATCCCCCCTGATAGCATGTCCAACCTCCCCAAAGATTGTATGGCATACTAGGAGCCCACCCCAGTGTGCCTCCTTTTGAAAGCCAGCCATGTTGACATGTTCCTGCCCCTGCCTCACCCCCCATTTTGTGGCACACTAGGAGCCCACCCCAGTGTGGCCAACATCACCCCCCAGAAAGTCATGGGGTACATTGGGAGCCCACCCCAGTGTGACCAACATTTGTTTTGTTTCACCTGTACAGAAAGAAAACCATCCGTATTGGGTTTTTCTTATGTATCTGAAACAAAGAAAATGGTCCCTCACAGTTGGCAGCACCCCCTCACCCAACCCACACCAACACTCTGTGCACCCCACCTCACCACACCCCCCACACCCCATGCTTACCTCCGGAGGTCTTGTTGTGCTATGATCTTCGGTGGAGTGGGAACATGTCTGCACTCCTCAGAGCTGACCGTGAACTGAAGAAATGCCGATAAGTTGTATAATGGCATAAACGGAGGGGGAGGGTTCAACATAGGTGGATACTTCAGCCATTTTTTTGAATTTTGGCTCCAAATGTTCAGCATGGGGTTCCTGGGACCCCACCTCATGATCACATGCACTGTCATTTCATTATTCGGTCCCGAAAGGTCATTTCATGGTCACTGTGCAGAATCACCTTTCAGGACTGATTAATGAAATGACAGTGCCACTTTTCATGAGGTGGGCTCCCAAAAAGCCTATCTTGCAAATTTGGTGGAAAAATTCCTAAAAATTACTGTGTTATGAGTGTACATTGTACAGTTTCCATGCATGCTCGTAACTTTGACAATTTTTAATATTTTCACTCCAGATTTTCAATACTGCCATTTTCTCACACTTCCTTATGAACAGTACAGCTGTCATTTTTCACATCCTGCCAAAAATGTGTTTTCACACATGTGACGCACAATGGCGCAGTCGCTGTGTGAAATTAATGTTCAGGGCACATTAACAAAATCACAGTGACACTGTTCATGAGTGGAGCTCCTAAAATGCCTATGTTGAAAATCTGGTTAAAGAAATCCCCCAAATAATTGTGTTACGGGCATGTATTTTACAGTTTCTACTCACGTTCGTGACTTGATCAATTTTTCATATTTTCACTCCAGATTTTTAACATTGCCATTTTTTAACACCTCCTTAGGAACAATACAGTTGTCATTTTTCAGCTCCTGCCCGAAATGTGTTTTCACACATGTGGCGCACAATGGGACAGTCACTGTGGGAAATCAATGTTTGGGTCAGATTACCAAAATCACAGTGACACTGTTCATAAGCAGAGTTCCCAAAATGCCTATGTTGACAATTTGGTTAAAAAACATTCTAAAAATAATTGTGTTATGGGCATGCATTGCACAGTTTCTACGCACACTAGTGACCACCAATTTTTCAAATTTCCACTCTAGATTTTCAACAATGCCATTTGTTTACACCTCCTCATGAACAGTACAGCTGTCATTTTTCACATACTGCCCAAAATGTGTTTTTGCACCTGTGGCGCCAAATGGCAGAGTTGCTGTGCAAAATCACCTTTCTGCTAACGAACTCATAGTGCCACTATTCATGAGGTGGGATCAAAAAAAGCCCATGTTGAAAATTTGGAGTGAAAATACCAACAAACACCGGGGGCATTAGGGTTTCCAACTATAACACCCCACCCTGTAGAGGCTGACAGGCATCAAGGGTGTGACATGAGATTGCTGGCTGCAATGCTCATGACATTCCATCCCAACCCCCACCCTGCAGCCAGTGACAGGCATCAATGTTGTGCCTTGGACTCTTCCACCCCAAAGTTCACCCCATTCTCCTATACTGCACCCATCTCAGTGTATTTCCTTATAGAATGGGGTGGCATAAGGCCCGAAGACCCCAAGGCACACTATGACACTTGTCAGTGTCTGTGGGGTAGGGTGAGGTGAAATGGCATGAGCGTTATGGCCAATAACCCAAAGGCACACCCCAATGCTTGTCACTCTCTACAAGGTGGGGTTGGCATCAGTTCTCTACTTCACTGACATTCCTATTATGCATCTAACTCCTGCAGTACCAATGCCAGTGCCAGTAAGCCAACATTTGGCACTGACAAATGCTTGTTTTGTTTTATTTATTGCTTCTATCTCCTCTGCTCTTGGATTACCTTGAAAAACATTTGAGTCTTAATCTTTGATTATCTTGATCATTAATCTTCAGCCTTCTTGTGTGCTTTTAAAGGGGTCAGGAACTGTTTATATATGTGCAGCTGCTTGTAATGTCTCTATTTTCATAAATTATATACTGTACATACCTCTAAAGGATCCCTATTTAACTTTGCCTGAATAAAAGTTGAAACTGTCAATTGTATTTTATATCGTTTTCTTTGTATGGACAACATTCTGTGCAGTTCCTTTCATGGAACCAAAAATTTGGAGTTTTAACTATGTCACTTCATGGTTTCAGAAATGTGAGCATGAACTTATTAGTACAGTGCCCAGAGGCAAAATTTGTTGTCAATGTAGCCCTTCGTAAAAAAAAAACAAAAAAACAGTCAACCTGGGAAGTGTAAAGTATGGCAAATTAAAACCATCAGCAGATACTTAATCTAATCTTTTACCCTCTGCATCTCAAAAGCAGAACAGCAGCAAAGCTGGGCAAAAAGTCTGACCCTACTTTTTGTAACAGTAGAAGATTCAGTTGTCATCCACTTTTATTTGTTGGTAAACATTTTCATCTCTAAAAGAATGTAAGTATTATGAAATGTTTTAAATTATTTCTTATACAATAGTTGTTTCCTCCAGTAAAATGTATGTTCACTTCTTTTGGCTTCAAAATAGTATTGTGGACATGAAAAGGAACTGGATCCAGAAAAAAAATATAAAGTACACATTATAGGAAACAAGCAATTTGTTTATAATGTATAATTGTATGCTATTTGCAGTATTTTCCTGCCCTACCATGATGATATATAAAAATGAGATTTCTTTTATCTCTGTATGTTTACCTGGTAAAATTATTTCAGTAAATAAATAAATAAATAAATAGGGAAGAAAAACCCTGAAGTTACCTGTAGGTTGGGGGGGGGGGGGTTGCTGCAATCACAAGGGAAGAAAGAGACTTGGGCACCATCATCACAGATGATCTGAAATCATTCAAGCAGACCACTAAAGCAGGTAAGGCTAGAGGGTTGTTGGGATGTATCAGTAGGGGTATCACAAGTCATATGAGGCAAGTAATAATCCCTCTTTACAAGACACTGGTTATGGCCCATCTGGAATACTGCATGCAGTACCGGAGGTCACACCTGCACAAGGACATTAACAAAATGGAAGCAGTCCAGAGAAGGGCAACCAAAATGGTGCAGGAACTGCATCAGAAAACATATGAGGACAGATTAACAGAACTCAATATGTATACCCTACAGCAAAGGAGGGGGAGAAAGATGATATGATTGAAACATTCAAACACCTTAAGGGTATTAACAAGGTGAAAGTGTCTAACATGTTTCAATATAAGAAAAATAGCAGGACAAGAGGACATAGCATGAGATTAGAGGGAGGCTGATTAAGGGGTAATGTGAGGAAGTTCTTTTTCACAGAAAGGGTGGTGGATGCGTGGAACAGCCTACCTCAGGAAGCAGTTAATATGAATATTGTGCAGGACTTCAAAAAGGCATGGGATATGCATAAGGGAGCAATACAGATGAGTATGAATAGATAGGCCATTGACAGAGTAAAGGCCTATAGCACATTCATAAGGTAGAAAACAAGCATTTGTTAATGCTGAATGTTGTCTCGCTGGCATTGGCATTGGTAGTGCCAGAGTTAGAGATGCATAATAGGAATGGCAGTGAAGTATTGAAGTGATGCCAGCCCCACCCTGTAGAGACTGACAGGCATTGGGGTGTGCCTTTAGGTCATCAGCTATAACACTCATGCCATTGTACCTCACCCTACCCTGTAGACAATGACAAGTGTCGTGGTGTGCTTTGGAGTCTTTGGACATTATACAGTACTTACCTCATTCCATAAGAAAATACACTGAGGTGGGTGCAGTATAGGAAAATGGGGTGAACTTTGTGGCCGAACAGTGCAAGGCACACCACGATGCTTGTCACTGGCTGCAGGGTGGGGGTGGGGGTGGAATGGCATGAGCATTACAGCCAATGATCCCAAGTCACACCTCTAACGCCTGTCATTCTCTATAGGGTGGGGTTTTACAGTTGGAAACCCTAACACCGTAGGCGTGTGTTGGTATTTTCACTCCAAATTTTCAGCATGGGCTGTTTGTGAGCCCACCTCATAAAAAGCGGCACTATCAGTTTGTTAGCTGAAAGGTGGGTTTGCACAGCGGCTATGCCATTTGGCGATACAGGGACAAAAACACATGTTGGGCAGTATGTGGAAAATGACATCTGTATTGTTCATGAGGAGGCATAAATAATGGCAACGTTGAAAATCTGGAGTGAAAATATGAAACATTTGTGAAGTCATGAGCATGCATAGAAACTGCACAACACACATCCATAACCCAATTATTTTTCGGAGTTTTTAGCCACATTTTCAACATAGGCATTTTGGGACCTCCTCTCATGAACAGTGGCACTGTGATTTTATTAATCAGCCCCAAAAGTTGATTTCCCACAGTGACCACGCCATTGCGCACCACAGGTGCAGAAGCACAGTTTAGGCAGGCTGTGAAAAATGACATCTGTACTGTTGATAAGGAGGTGTGAAAAAACAAGTGTTGAAAATCTGGCATGAAAATATTGCAAATTTGTGAAGTTACAATGGTGCGTGGAAACTGCATAATGCACGTGTGTAACACAGTCATTTTATGGACTTTCTGCACCAAATTTTCAACAGAGGTATTTTAGGACCTCTGCTCATGAACAGTGTCATCGTCATTTTCTCAAACTGTCCCAAAAACTGATTTCGCACAGTGACAGCGTGTTCTGCGCAGACGTAGAAAACAATTTCGTCAGGATATCTAAAATGACAGCTGTACTGTTCATAAGGAGGTGGAAAAATGCCAGTTTTGAAAATCTGGAGTTAAAATATTACAAATTCATGAAGTTACACACGTGCTTGGAAACAGCGCAACGCACGCTTGTAAAACAGTCATTTTTGGGATTTTTTTCACCAAATTTGCAATATAGGCTTTTTGAAAGACCCCTCATGAACAGTGGCACTGTCATTTCGTTACTCAGTCCCAAAAGGTAATTCCACATAGTGACTGTGAAATAATTAACACCATGACAGTGACTGAATTCATGAGGAGGGATCTCAATAACGCCATGTTGAAAATTTGGTGCAAACATTCCAAAACATGGCTGAGATATGCACCAAAGTTGAAAAAAAACTCTATTTATGCCGTTATACAGCTTACCGGCATTTCTTCAGTTCATGGTCAGCTTTGAAGAGTGCAGACATGTTCCTGGCACTGAAGATCATCGTATAGACTCCGGAGTAAGTATGGGGTGAGGGAGGCAGGGGTGCCAGAGGTGGGTGTGGGTTGTGGGAGGGCAGAGAGACCATGAGGGACTGTTTTCTTGTTTCACTGGGGTAAAAAAAAAAACATTGGGGATGTTTTTTCTTTTTCAGGGGATTTTGCATGTTGGGGTGGGCTCCCAGAATGCCACTTAAGTGTTTTGGGAGGATGCTGTAGCCAATGGGGATTGGGCACCCCCGTCGGCACACAGCGAACGAGGGGGGGCAAGAGCTGAGGAGGATTGAGCATCCCCCTAGCACATAACAAATGGGAGGGTGCATGTTGCTGACAGGGAGTGGGCTCCCTCATCAGCACATACATTGTATCAGGGCATGCAGACAGGGGGGTTGGGTACCCCAAAGTCGGCATTATGGCAGGCAGTGTGCCGCCATGTTAAATTTTTTTTCACCAGGGAAAGCACAATGGTAGGTCCCACTGCATATGACAAGCTTTGCTCGCATTGCAGTGGACCTTTCATTTGATGTGCTCACCACATTATATATTCATGGCATGCAGGCTTACTGGGGAATGAGGGATGCACCTAGTGATGCATGCCCTGCATTCACCCAATAGTGACTGCACCTCCAAATCTGCTACTACTGCAATATTTTGGCTGCGCATGCATGAGCCAACATAAAAATGGACAGACTGGATGGGCCTTGCAGTTCTTATCTGCTGTCAACTTCTATGTTTCTATATAACCCAGAAAAGCAAATATAACAGGTACATCATGTTAACATTTCTGTTGAACTGCTGCCTTAAGTGTTGTCCTTTACTGTTCCATCAAAGTCTTCATTGATCTAACAAATGGCTTTTGAGGGGGAGCATTACACAATCAGTCATGAAACGGGGCGGGGCTAGGGGTGGAGTTTAGGGCGTGTTTTAGTGTCCATTTTTTGCCTTTTCCAAAGGTGACAGCCCTAGGTCCAACAGTCCTCAAATGGTTCACTGCCCCTCTGTGCATGCAGAGGTCCTGAAAAAGCTTGTAAGGTACTCTGGGTCCATCATGTCCAGCCCTTCACTGTAACATAATAATTTAACATTGCAAGGGACTCTGGGTCCATCATGTCCAACCCCTCACTGTAACATAATAATTTATTGTTGTAGGGGACTATCATGTCCAACCTTTCACTGTAACATAGTCATTTAATGTTGTAAGGGACACTAGGTCCATCATGTCCAGTCCCTCACTGTCACATAGCAATTTAATGTTATAAGGGACTCTGGATCCATTATGTCCAACCCCTCACTGTAACATAGTAATCTAATGTTGTAAGGGACACTAGGTCCATCATGTCCAAACCCTTACTGTAACATAGCAATTTTATGTTGTAAGGGACTCTGGGTCCTTCATGTCCAAACCCTTACTGTAACATAGCAATTTAATGTTGTAAGGGACTCTGGGTCCCTTATGTCCAACCCCTCACTGTAACATAGTAATCTAATGTTGTAAGGGACAGTAGGCCCATCATGTCCAGCCCCTCACTGTAACATATTAATTTAATGTTGTAAGGGACACTAGGTCCATCATGTCCACCCCCTCACTGTAACATAGTAATTTAATGTTATATGGGACGCTGGGTCCATTATGTCCAACCTCTCACTGTAACATAGTAATCTAATGTTGCAATGAACAAGAGGTCCTTCATGTCCAACCCTCACTGTAACAGTAATTTAATGTTGTAATGGACTCTAAGTCCTTCACGTCCAACCCCACACTGTAGCATATACATTTAATGTTATAAAGGACTCTAGGTCCATCATATCCAATCCCTCACTGTTTAACAAGAGGCATTGTAAGTCTCAGGAGGTATTTCTATTCCAAAAGAGATTTGTTACTTTACTTTAATTAACTGAAGAAAAGGTAATCCCCTCAGATACAGGGAGGTGATAGGATTACAATTTTATAAAACCAAACCCACATTTCACCTGGGGTCTGAGCAGTCACCCTCGGCTTGTTGCAGGGGACTGCTGACTAGGCTTCAACTATCCAGGAGTCCAGGGCATGCCACTTCCACTGAGAGGGCTGAGTGTGGGCACAGGAAATGGTGAGAGGCAAACACATATGAGGGCCTGTGGCAGCCAGGTGCAAGAAACATGCTGATTAGGGCACAGGTGGGGGATTTGTGACACAAACACATAGCAGTAGGAGGCATGTGTGTCTTGCTTGTGTTTGAAAACCTAAAACTGCCACTATCAATATAGCTAGGCAGTCACCAGGAGCCAAACCACTGTGCATCTCCCCCCCAATACTGGGTGCCCAATTCCTGGGCTGGACGGAAAGCTAAAATGACAAGTAAGTAGCCACTTGCTGTTTAACCATGTGCCACAGAACTCACCCCATTCTGACACCAAGTGCCCAATCCTGGAGACAGACAGTAAATGAAAAAAAGTAAATGGACAATGACAGCCAAACCCCAGTGCTGTGAACCCTCCATTCTGACACTAAGTGCCCAACCCCAGGTCCAAAAGTCAATGAAAACAAGCATTTCTCAATGCCAAATGATGACTTGCTGGCATTGGCATTGGTAGTGCATGAGTTAGAGGGATGTATTATAGGAAAGGCAGTGAAGTATTGAACTGATGTCAACCCCACCCCCACCTTGCAGAGACTGACAGGCATTGAGGAGTGCTTTTGGGTCATTGGCCATAACGCTTCATGCCATTTCACCTCACCCTACCCTGAAGACACCGACGAGTGTCGTGGTGTGCCTTGAGGTCTTCGGGTCTTACGCTCACCCCATTCCATAAAACAACATGCTGTGATGGGTGCAGTATAGGACAATGGGGTGAACTTTGGGGCAGAAGCATCAAAGGAACACCTCGATGCCTGTCATTGGCTGCAGGGTGGGGGAGGGGGTGGAATGGCATGAGCATTAAAGCTAACAATCCCAAGTCACACCCCGATGTCTGTCAGTGTCTACAGGGTGGGGCATTATGATTGGAAACCCTAATGCCCCAGGTGTTTGTTGATATTTTCACTCTAAATTTTCAGCATGGGCTTTTTGTGACCCCACCTCATGAACAGTGGCACTATCAGTTCATTAGCTGAGAGGTGATTTTGCACAACGAATGTGCCATTTGGCACCACAAGTGCAGAAACACATTTTGGTCAGGATGTCAAAAATCACAGCTGTATTGTTCATGAGAAGGTGTAAAAAAAATGAAATTGTTAAAAATCTGTAGTGAAAATATGAAAAATTGGTGACATCATGAGCGTGCGTAGAAACTACACAACACACACCCATAGCACACTTATTTTGTTTTTTTTTTACCAAATTTTCAACACAGGCATTTTGGGACCTCTGCTCACAAAATGTGGCACTATGATTTTGTTAATGTGTCTCAAAAGTTGATTTCCCACAGCGACTGTGCCATTGTGCGCCACATGTGCAAAAACACATTTCGGGCAGGATGTCAAAAATGACAGCTGTGCTGTTCATAAGGGTGTGTAAAAAATGACAATGTTGAAAATCTGAAGTGAAAACATTAAAAATTATCGAAGTTAAGAGCGTGCGTGGAAACGGTGCAATGCATGCTTGTAACACAGTCATTTTTTGGAATTTTTTCACCAGTTTTGCAAGATAGGTTTTTTGGGATCCCATCTCATGAACAGTGGCACTGTCATTTAATTTCTTGATCCTGAAAGGTGATTCCATCTAATGGTCACAAAATCATCTTTTGGGACTGAATAACAAGATGATAGTTCCCTTGTTCATGAAGTGGGGTCCCAAGAACTCCATGTTGAAAATGTGGAGCCAAAATTCAAAAAAATGGATGAGATATCCACCTAAATTGAAACACCCCCATTGATGCCATTATACAGCTTACCAGTATTTCTTAATTTTGCAGTTAGGCTTTGAAGAATCCAGATGTTTTCTTCCTCCATCGAAGATCACAGCACTGGACATCTGGAGGTAAGTATGGGGTGGGGGATGGTGAGGTGTGTGCAGAGGGTGGGAGCAGATTGGGGAAAGGGGCGCTGCTGATAATGGACCATTTTCTTTTTTCAGGTACAAAAAAACAGGACATTGAGCAGTGGAACAGTTTTCTTTCTTTACAAGTGAAATAAAACAAATGTTGGGCACAGTGGGGCGAGCTTCCAGTGTGCCTCATGACTTTTGGGGGGTGATGTAGGTCACACTGGGGTGGGCTCCCAGTGTGCAACACAATGGGTTTGGGGTGGGTGGAGGAACATGCTGACATGGTTGGCTTTCTGTGAGTGGAGGCACACTGGGGTGGGCTCCCAGTGTACCATACAATGTGGGTGTGTGTGAACATGCCAACACGGGGATTGCACCCCGATGTTGGAGCCGCAACCATGTTTATTGAAATGTTTCACCAGGAAAGGCATGTACGGAAGGTGTGTCATCTGTGCCGTTGCATGATGAGCTTGTCTCTCATTGCGGTGGCACATTTCTTACAATTTGTGGCCACTTTACATAATTCTTGTGTCAGAGCTAGCATGTGGGCTAATTGAGGAATGAGGAACGCAGCTACTAAAGCGTGCCCTGCATTTACCAACACTGACACACCTCTACATTTCTCCTACTACCACAAGATGTTGCTTGCGCAAGTGCAAGACAACATAAAAAAGTAAGCAGACAATGGTAGCCCAACTCCAGTGATGTTTTAGAAAGAAACAGTAGTTTTTTGCATTAATCTATTGTAGCATTGTTCCCTGTTATTCATTATACTATTGCCACTGTGTACTTGCCACATGTACATCAAGTAAAAAACAGCTTTATTCCATATTCAGCAGTAAAACTTTAACCAGCTTCATAAAAAACACATATGCAGATTCATAGGATGAACACTGAATACAACAAATGTGCAGTAAAAACCATCAATGTTTCACTCCAGAAGCAAAGCTTCATCAGAGTTAGTAACTTAATGCAGAAATGCCCTTATGTTATCCACCACCAGTGACGTGTACAAATTAAAACTGTAAAACAAAAAATGACACATCCTCAACATACTTGGAGGCACTTATAAAATTACAACCGACAATTAAGGTAATGAAAAGTATAATATCAAACCTGGTATAAACTACCCATAAGGCATATTTTCACAGTTGGTTAGTGCATGTAATTAGAAAAAAAGCTTTGCAAATGAACTTCAATATCAGGAAATATAAATGTATATAGAAATCCACTTCATGGATGGTGGAGTGAAGCACTGAGGATATAAAATGTACAGGTATTCATTTATATACCCCTTCTCTTGAAAGACATTTTCTTTAGGACTGTGGAACCAATGAACTCTGCAGTACAATGATTCCAAATGTCAGGAACCTATTCTAAAAAAACAGATAAAAAACAGGGTATTATTATATCAGATCCTCAGCCATACTGGATCGATACCTGGGGGGGGGTCGCTATAGCCCAAGTGTGAATGATTGCTTTGAACTTGTGCATTTTCTGTAATTTGTCTATATATGATTTTTATTTCCAGTATATAAAGATGGCACGCTTTGTAACAGAAGTGTTTTTTACTGTCTTATGACTAAATGGGCATCTGACATAATAATGTCCTGCTATTTATTGTTTTTTAGAATACATGCCTAACATTTGTAACTTACATAGAACCATAGAAACATATAATTTGATGGCAGATAAGGACCGCTTGGCCCACCCAGTCTGCCCATTTCCCTACCTAATGGATAAGCTGCAGATTCTAGTTAACCAGAAGCCTACTTCTTTCTGCCCCCACAGCCTAGAATTGCCTTATGACTGTCCCATGCATGCTCGAATTCCACCACTGTTTTTGACTTCACAACCTCCTCTGGAAGGCCATTCCATGCATCCACAACCCTTTCTGTGAAAAAATACTTCCTTAAATTACCTCTGAGCCGACCCCCCTCTATCTTTAAATTGTGTCCCCTTGTTATTGCACACCTCTTGTTTTGAAAAATGCTACCCTCTTGGGCTTTGTTGATTCCCTTGAGGTACTTAAAAGTTTCTATCATGTCCCCTCTCTCCCTCCTTTCCTCAAGGCTATACATATTAAGCTCCTTAAGTCTCTCTTCATATGTCTTCCAGTGCAGACCTTGCACCATTTTAGTTGCCCTCCTCTGGACAGCTTCCATCCTGTCTATGTCTTTGCGGAGACTGGGTCTCCAGAACTGCACACAATACTCCAGATGGGGTCTGACCAGCTGTCTGTACAGAGGGATAATAACTTCATGTTTTCTACTGGTGATGCCTCTCCCTATGCATCCCAGTATCCCCCAGCCCTCCTTGCTGCCCTCTCACATTGCTTGCCCACCTTTAGGTCATCTGATATGACTACCCCCAGGTCCCTTTCCATTTTTGTTGTTGTCAGTATCTCACCCCCCATTGTGTACTCTTCCCCTGGGTTTTTGTTTCCCAGGTGCATTACCTTACACTTCTTAGCATTGAATCTAAGCTGCCATACATTTGACCATTCCTCTAACCTTGCCAAGTCCCTTCTCATTCTTTCCACCCCACCTTGTGCATCAACTCTGTTGCAGATCTTTGTGTCATCTGCAAAGAGACATACTTTTCCTTCCAGTCCCTCTGCAATGTCGCTTATAAAGACATTGAAGAGGACTGGTCCTAATACTGAACCTTGCGGTACCCCACTAGTAACCCCCCTTTCTTCAGAGTGGACTCCATTTACTATTACTCTCTGTGTCCTATTCTCCAGCCAATTCTTTACCCAGGCTGTCATCTTGGGACCCACTCCCAGGCTGGCTAACTTGTATATTAATATTTTGTGTGGGACTGTGTCAAATGCCTTGCTAACGTCTAGGTAGGGCATGTCCACAGCCCCTCCCTGATCTACTACTTTGGTCACCCAGTCAAAGAAATCAATCAGATTTTTCTGGCATGACCTTCCCACTGTGAATCCATGCTGCCTTGGGTCCTGTGCCCCTCTGGCCTTTAGATACTCTACAGTTCTTTCCTTCAGAAGTGATTCCATCATTTTCCCTATCACTGAGGTTAAACTAACAGGTCTGTAGTTTCCTGCTTCTGCCCTGCTCCCACTTCTGTGAAGGGGAATCACATCTGCCCTCCCCCGGTCCTTGGGTACCACCCCATCCTCCCATGATTTGTTAAAGAGGGTAGTCAGTGGTGTCACTAGTTCTACCATTAGTTCTTTTAGAATTCTTGTATCACAGAGTTCATTGGATCTACAGTGCTAGAAAAATGTCACTCAAGAGAAGAATATATATAGTGGATGAGCACCTGACTATTTTATATCCTCAGTGCTTTACCCCAACATGTGCAAAATGGACTTCTATATAAATTTATATTTCCTGATATTGTGGTTTGTATATAAAGCATTTTTTCAATAATTACATCCTCTAACCAAATGTTGACAATATGCCTTGTGGGTAGTTAACACCAAGTTTGATGTTATACTTTTCACTACCTTTATTGCCAGTTGTAACTTTATGAGCCTCCTCGTTTCCTGAGGATGTGTCACATTAGTAACAGACTGCTAATTTATCTTTCATATATGACACTACATGCCATATTACATGTAATATGAAAAAATTTAAATAGAACATTTTACAACAAAACACTGCACTAATTCCTGATATCATAAACATTTGCTAAAATCATTTTGCAGCCGTCTTGGCTTTGACTAGATTTTGTTTCTTTTGCTGTTCCATGCCCAGTGGATGGGACAACCAGTAGTGAGTACTGTTCTAGGAGACCAGATCCCCACACAATTTAGGGGGATTGATAGTCTAGGGTGCATGCCCATAGATAAGGCTGGGTCGCACCTGTCAGTGCCCCTAGTTCACCCAAGTGAGTGAAGTTATGTTTAAACTGTTCATCCAAGAGATGCAGTTTGTTCTTTGGTCACCCCAGTGTGTGACTGCTAGCATTTCAGTAGGGAATGAAGGTTTCAGTGGTGTAACCCTGAAGAATGGCAGAGACTGTCGATTGGGGCCAGGGATGGGAGAAACACCATCTAAGTGTTTACAAGGCAGAGCTTCCTGGTTTGTAAAGGGCACCAGTTATACCCGAGCAAGGGCCAAGCTGCAGGTTAGGGTCTGTGACTGAGTTTCACTTATGTGCACCTATGTTCAAAGAGGAGTTCTGAGTGTGTGGCTTATAGTCACTAAATGACACTCACGGGAGGAAAATGTTCAGGTGCATAGCCAGGTGTCCACTAGATGCACCGTCTGGGAATTTGGGAAGGAGGTGTTTCTGTTGTGTGTTCATGAACTGTACTGCATGCAAGGAGAGTTCATGAAATGTGCCTGTCCTGCCTAGACCAACCCTTGGGGGTCCACGTCTGCTTTAATTTTCCATCTGTTGAATAAAGCCATACTGCACAATCCCAGTTACTGTTCTGGACATTCCGATTATTGCTTCTGGTTGTGTTGATTTACTGGGGTCCCCTCAGCAGGTTAGATCTAGCATATGTTACATTAAAGTGGTATGTGAGAGGAACATAAAAATCTTTACTCCAAATGTCATTTGCTTATTCAGTTTGCTTTATTGCTTGCCCTAACGTTTCGCACTGTAGTGTGCTTTTTCAAAGGGCCTTATTTTTCTGTAATATGAAATAATACATTGTTTTAAACATATTTTATGTCAGATTTTTGTTAGACATAGTAATTTTTCACTTTTTTACACCAGTGGAATATTACCATGTACTTCTGTTATTTTGGTTGCTTGTCTTCTCTTTTACTGAAACTTCAATAAATATTTGGCATTTTTACTCTTTAAATCTATAACGTGAACAAATTCATACTTTCACTGCCTTACTTTCCGGTACATAAACTTGCACATGTTTCTTAAAGTTTCACTTAATCAACTTAATTATGGAGCACTACAAAAGAAGGTTTTTGCAGACACCAATAGATGGCACATACTCCCCCTCACTTTTACGAATAGGATAGATTTTGTCAAGATGAATATATTGCCAAGATATTTATTCTTATTTACAAATCTAACCCTCCCATTCCCACAAAAGGATTGGAAGTAACTTAAACATAAGTTATCCAGATTTATTTGGCTGGGAGACGGCCAAGAAAAAGATGAGACCTTCACACAGAAACCAAAGATAAAGGGGGAATGGGGGTCCCGAACTTTTAGAATTATTACTCGGTGGCCCAGATTCTCCCAGTACTAAAGATGTTGAACCCTGAATATAGAGGAGGCTGATATTTGATGGAGAAGAAAGCACATCCCACAATGTCGCTTAATATATTACCATGGACTGCATTACAACCAGGTATTAAATTAATTAAAAACAGATGGCCCTAACAAACTATTAGGCTTTGGATTGATACATGACAATGGTGAGAAATTCCCATACTGGTGCGGAAATATATCCCTCTTCATCACCTCCCTAAATTTCCATCTAGCTGAGGAGATAACTGCTTCCACCAATGGCAAAGTAAGGGTTTGAACACTCTTGTTCAGTTCATTAGAGGTGATAATATTAAATCCTTCACAGAAATCCAGGAAGAATTTGGTTTACCTCAAATGGATTTTTTTAAATACCTTCAGTGTAGGGACTATATAACCACTACAGTGGGAATAGCGGCCTTGGAAGCTTGTCCATCCTCACCAGTAGTAATCACATATCAAAAATGTCATATGGCAAACCCTAAAGGGTACATATCGCTTATGTACAAAGCATTACAGGAGGACATAGGGAAGGTGCATGTGTCAAAAATAGAGAGAGAGAGACTGGCAGGTAGATCTTAACATCATCCTGTCAGAAACAGAATGGGACAGAATCTGGGGGGGGGATATCCAAAACCACAAGTTCACATAGATGGAGAGAATATAGATGGAAAGTGACTTCCAGGTATTTCATCACCCCAGTGATCTCTGCTCACTACACCAACCCGCCAATGGACTATTGCTGGAGGGGCTGTGGAGGCAGCGGGACGCATGCCCATATTTTTTGGAAATGTCAGCAGATAGCGATCTTTTGGCAGAGGGTTGGACTGGTACTGCAGTCTATTCTCCAATTACAAGAAACCCCCACAGTAGTGAATATCTTGTTGGCCCTGACACCCAGGGAAGTTAAAACTAACAGTCAAAAATATTTGTTTACTATATTGGTGATAGCAGCAATCAAACTGATTACCCAGCACTGGCTGCAATCTTGCACACTGACGCTAAGTATGTGGAGAACTAATATAACTAGCATAAAATATATGGAAGTGATTACAGCTCACTTAAAATTAAGTGTTGATCAATATAATGCAAAATGGCTTCCATATTATGATTATATTGAAAGCACTGTGGGAACTCAAGTATTGGAGCAGTTTTTACAGACTTGAAAGAGTTAGAAAGAGTGACAGATCTTATATTAAATATAAATAAATATGTGTAGCAGACCCAATAGTAAGCATAAGAAATTATGTAAGAAGGTTATGAAATGGAATATATTCTAGATGTTCGTCTTTAAATAAATTGGAGACAGCAGATCCACATTGAATAGATTATAGTTTGGTTACACTTTTATTGTTTTCATTGTACGTAACATAAAGTGTTGATCATTTTATTGAAATGGCACCAAATTAACGGTATAGTTTTATATATTAGAATAAGAAAAACTTTTAGAGGCAGATTTGTGAAACCCTTATTGAACATTCTTGTATAAAAGAAAGAAAGTTTAGATTCAATGCAGGGTTAGAAGATACAGTGGGAATGTGAAGATCGGATTCAAAGTTTGATAGGCTGATGATACATCTGTAAGAAAGAGAAAAGCAAACACTGTAAATATTTATACCCTCCAATTGTCTATGTACAACTTGCCTTCTATAATGTAAAACTGTCTAAGATGTATTGGAATTATAAACTATAAATAAAAATATATTCAAGTTCAAAAAAAAAGAAGGGAAATGCAAGGCTCTTAGGAGTTCTGAAGTTTAATTCATTTTTAGAATGGCATTTTGTTCAAAACCCAAAAGAAAGCAAATTTATTTGTACTGAACTGGATGTCCATAAACAGTATGATTGAACATAGCTGAGCTATAAAAAAATGGAAGTATTTGTAACTTCCTGGTCTAATGGCAAAATGCACAGAAAACAGCTCCCAAACAATAATTCACATACATTCCTTGCTCACAGGGACAAATCCTAATCACACTCCCAGTTCTAGCACCTGTCAAATCCTTCTTCGCAATGCAGAGCTTGGGGGGTTTCCATTCTCAGAAATCCCACTCCAACAGCTGTGCTGTCCCTCTGCTCTCTGGTTTTACTCACTCTCAGGTGACTGCTTTTCTGTCACCATCTGGAGGTTTGACTGTCCTCCATTGATCCAACCACTGCATGTCTGCACCAACCCCCACACCTCTGCACCCTCAGGATGATGGCAGCCTGACACTTGGATATTTTTATTTTTATTTATTTGGAAACAATCAGAATTACAACCCTTTGAGTCACAGACTCTTTTGCAAAGGCTCCACGTCAGTTACAAGGGTGGAGGGTAGACAAATACAGTTGAGAACATACATGTAACAGGCAGAATATACATAAAAAAAATCAAAGGAGCAGTCCAGTCAAACTTAGTGACTGTTGAGGAAGTTAGGCAGCAATCTTGGGATACCCAGGCGGGGATTATTGGTGAGATACGTGGGGCCTTGTGTGGCCCTGAGTCGAGCGTAGGGGAGGGAGGGCAGATTAACCGGGTGAGCTGAGTTAGCCGCAGCCACATATGGCTCTCTCAAGGAGGTGAGCTTTGAGGCCTGTTTTAAGTTGAAAGATGCTGTGGGTCTGTGAGAGGGAGTGTGGTAACACATTGAGCCAGAGTGGGGCCCGGTATCTGAAGGATCTTTGCCCAAGGGAAGTTCTACATTGAGGTACAAGGAAGGGGGAGCTTGCGGCAAGTCTTGTATTGCACGTGTGGGGTGCAGAACTGATTAGGGGGAGAAGTCCGACGGGGGCTAGGCGAGGTGTATTTTTTTTGCAAGGATGCAGGTGTGGAACTGTAATCGTTGTTGGAAGTTTAACCAACCAGATAACGCATAGAGATCACAGGTGTGGGTTAGCCGATCACAACCAGTGACTAGGCGGCAGGCTTTGTTCAGGAGAATGTTTATCCTGTTCAGGATATGGTGCTTGTTAGTGGACAAAGCAGCTGCCTGGCTGCAGCACCTTCTTGATCACTCTCTCTTTCTCTACACTGGCAGTTTACAGGGTCAGTCATCATGCTGGCTAGCACAAGAATGCCTCTCTAGTCTCTCTCCAAGCAATCAATTTTTATTCACACTTTGTCAGCTCACAGGCACACAGTCTGTCACAGCTCAACTTGGACTCTCCAGGACAATTGCCTTTTGTAATTTGAGATATCTCACATATGTGACTTGATGGTCAGGACATCTGAGAGATACAGCTCTAAAGAGTTCTCAGGACTGTCGATCCAACCAGGCTGGTCTGCAGGTCTGCATTCTAACAGCTGATTGGCTGACAAAAGGCCACCTGAATTAATCAGTCCTCTGGCAGTCCATGAGTCTCTGCTGTTCCCAGTCCAGACTTAGCAATCTGATAGGTTGTGGGGAGGGGGTCAAAGGGTGACAACATAGTGACATCCTTACTGGTGAATGACATTGGCTCTAAATGTCTATTTTCAAAAGGGATCCTAACAAGCCAGTAAGGAATTAGGATTTTCCCTACCCAATTTATAACTTTTGCTACTCAAATATGGTCCTGTTCACATTTTCTGAGTTTCATTTTTTTCTTCTATTTTCTTGTCAAAAATATCAATATCTCCAATGTTTGAGCCTGTAACATAGAATTTGATGGTAAATAAGGACCACTTGGTCCATCTAGTCTGCCCATTTCCCTACCTAATGGATAAGCTGCAGATCCTAGTTAACCAACAACCAACTTCCTCCTACTCCCCACTAGAATTGTCTTATCTCTATCCCATGCATTCTTGAATCCTCTCACTGTTTTTTACTCCACAACCTCCTCAGGAAGACTGTTCCATGCATCCATAACCCTCTCCATGAAAATATACTTTCTCATGTTACCTCTGATCTGTCCCCTCTCTGTCTTCAAATTGTGCCCCCTTGTTCTTGCACATCTCTTTTTCTGAAAGATGCTACCCTCTTGGACTTTGTTGATTCTCTTTGGGTACCTGAAAGTTTCTATCATGTCTCTCCTCTCCCTCCTTTCCTCAAGGGTATACATATTAAGCTGGGGAACAGGTGGCTAATAAACGTGGAGCTGGCACCAACTATTTAAAAATGGAACAAGACAGCAGCAACAAAATAGGGCAGCTCGGCACTGCAACTAAAAAGACCACAAATGTTTGGTCTAGTTGAAACTGTGTAATCAAAATAAACTAAACAAACAGTACATGGCAGTGTAACCTAAACACTCTTGGTGTGTAGGGTAAATAATAATAATACAGATCCTTATGTCTCAGAGTCTGCCAAGAAACATTCATAAACAAGCAAGGAGTACTAATAAAGTTTATTATACTACTTACGCCAAGCATGTAACAGAGAAAATCTCACCACTCTCCTGAAGAATGTACATAATCTCCAGAATTGTACATCTTAGGTTGTCTAAGATCTTGTTTGCTGTCCCCACACTACAGGTCTCTGCCATTCTTCAAGAGTACTAATCTTCTAGAGAAGCTACAGTAGGTTGGAGACAACTATATACTACAGATAACAGCATAGCAACAGAGATTACCTCATAGTTACAGATATGAGAAACAATATGTATTGGTCCTAAGTCATTCTCCATTGGAGAATGACTTAGGAGACAGAATTACTAATGAGTATCATATGAGACAGAATATGCTTCCATTAGCATTATAGAATGGACAAAAGAAATGCTGATGGGTTCAAACTACATGTGGTATTTCTTGCTTACATACAATATAAGACATTGAGACATAACAAAGGCTTTCTTTCTGTGCCAGCTTGCTTAGACAAAGAGAACTGCTGACAGGGTTCTATTACACATGGCATATCTGCCTGAGTGTAAAACACACACTACATATAATTATATGAGAATATAAGTATGCAATAATCACTGATGATCCCTCAGAGTCATCATATCAGTAATTAGATAGATTATATATGGAATATCTATGAAAGACAAACTAATCTAGATAAATGTATTATAGTGAGGTATAATGAATAATGCATGATCAGTATTAGCATATCTTAGCAGCAAAGCACATTCCTAGCACTCATGTTTATATGATGGGTGCCTATATCTATGTATTAGTGAAAAATAGCAGTATCACAGTACAATAGACCAGGAATACAGTGTGAGGTGTATGTGAGGTGTATGTGGGACGATAGGGGCATAACCCAGGCATAACAATCCCCTCTTTGTTGCCCTAATTGCAAAAGTGGCAACACAACAAAAAGATGGTGGTTAGGCACCATTCGTCTACAGGCCCAAGGCACGATCCCGATAGAGGAAGTTTAACTCGTCATGGTGGTGTATCAGGGATTTCTTTAAACAACATAATATAATTATGAGGGAAAATGTTGGTAAACCTTGTATTACTATAAACATTTGGAATAAAACTTCACAATGGGGCCTTCCAATATCAAAACAATCAGTAAATACTGATATGTATCAGGCGTGTATCTATCCTATTGGGAAGAAACTGAAGAGGCAAACTTAAGTTGCCTGTATGGATATTAAAATAAGTAAAAATCAAGATACAACATCAAGCTAGTTAGGACTAGACTTAATGGTATCTGGTTCCAGGATGGGAACAGGTGTGATTACTGTACAACCTATTACCTGTTTAGCGAATAAAAACAGAAGTTAGAAAAGTTCACTTTGCATAACTTTTAGTCCCTATCAGAAGAATGTATAGTTGGTCACCACACAATGTTCCACATCAGCAGAATACACCATCTTGAAGGATGGCATCTTTCAGTTGGTAAGTCAGACAGGACACAAAATGTCAATGTCCACAAGCCATAAACTATGAACAGTTCCAGGGATAAGTACAGGGTTTCTTCAAGTGTAAGATGAAGACTCGTTCAAATTCAATGCATTTAGATTTTTTTTCCGAAGGTTGATCCAAATGTTCAGGAGGCTGCATTATTTTCAGAGGCCACAGCAGGGGGTGCATTAAATACCACATTGAGTTTTACAATGGAATAACAACAGTGTTCAGTTGAAGGTAATCACACGGCTGCACAAAGAGTAAAAGTTTATAACAGTACTCAGTCCTCAGTCCGTATGAGGCGCCAGCCAGGCTTGGAAAACAAGTAGTGAAGAAAATAGATTTCTTGATTGTAGATCAAATGAAAAAGAGTCTTCTTGCTGAGTTGAGGGGTTGCCCCACCCCAGACTTGCTTCATAGTATGCATAACAATGAGCCTGATTGTAGAATCTTAATTGGCTGGACCGAATACAGTTTATTTGGGAGTTCACAAGTGGAAGCCCAATTTCAGTTATTAGACCAGTATTCACATGTTGGTAAGACAAGTTGGAAGATGTCACATCTGCTTCAAAGGTGATGTTCCTTTCAGGTACAACATTCAATGTTAAGAGTCAGTCATGATCCCAAGACCTCATGGTAAACAAGGAAAGGAGGTAGTTTCAACCTTTCACAATAAAAGTTTCCATCAAGATGATCAATAGAATGAACAGTTGCCAGACAATCAGAGATGGATGTTGCCAGATGAAAATGCGGCAATGACACTGTGAGAGTCACAAACATGGCTTCCTGGATTGTGCAGGAATAAGTTTCAAAACTTGGAGTAATACTCGTGTGTGTATGGTGACATATCCAAGGTTCCTTGCCATTGACAAGGGAATAGTGCTAGATTAAAATAAACATTTGTTAACACATGCAATAGAAGGCCACTGACCCATACGTCTGTCATGTATGAGATCAAGGATATATCCTAATTCCAGATCCCAGAAGAGATAACCAAAGGGTTGTAAGAACATAATAGTTGTAGGCAGTGCAAAGGACTTTCCTAGCTATGTGATGCTCATCTGCTTCCTTAATGTGAGCAGAAATTAATTCATTAACATGAACATTTGTCAGGTCAAACCTCTTCACAATATCCTTAATATTGAAAATGTAAATCACTCTTTATGAGCAAAATCATGTATACCATGCAATGGGGGGGTACAATATTATATGTCATACTATCATGACCCTTTAATATAGGTGCATGAATAATGGCTATATCAGCCCTATTTCAAATAGGTATGTCAGAGCCAAGTAGGCCTGAGTCTAGACCTGTGTATTTTTTTTTATAAAAATGAAAACAAAACACCTAGTGCATTTGGGTAGATTTACAGTCATCAGATGTACCACTAGCGGTCAGGATGTGAAAATCCTAAGTGTGTGTGTGGTACTATCAGTCCCTGTATAGGGGCCATTACAGAGTATCTGGTATGGTGCCAGGGTATCCAATCACATCATTAAAAACAAAAGTTGGAAATGTTTGCTGTGAAACATAAAACAAATCATTTCAAGCTTAAAAGGTGAGATTTAAAATCACTGGGGTGTGCATGAGCGGCACATTATTAACTAGGGTATTTGGTTGGGAAGTGGCTATTAGACCACTGGGTGGGCCCGAGTTCTATTTTGGGCACTCAGTATTAAGTGTCACAAATTACAGGGCATCATTGGGTAAAAACCTTAAGGTCTAATGACTTTTAATGCCATATAAATTAGGATGCAAAAATTCCTGATTATCAATAAAATGTAAACAGGAGTCCAGATCAAGTCTAGCTGCTAGAATTGATTCAACACAATGATCATAACATTCAGTAGGGCCTCACTACCCTTCTGGACAATGAAGAAGTTTTTTAGGACTTTAGTGTGTATTCCACAGGATGCAATTAAATCATGTGGGCTTGTGAGGTACTCTGCCTCAACAATCTGTTTAGGATTAGCTCACTGGTTCTTATCTGCAATAAAATGTGCAGTTTGGGCTTGTAAGAAGACCCATATTTCTAAAATAATAATAAACATAAAAGCAAGCATCTCTCTCTCTCTCTGGAACCTAAAAGGAAAGAGAAAAGAACAACATAGTTAATGTAATACTATTTCTCCCACTGGGGTATGGAAAAGTCATTTCATCTCCTTTAAACAGGTTCATTTGACTGGCATGTAGCCATTTATCAATGACTGTTATTGTGAGACAGTCTAACTTGGTAGACTGCTGAACTGAGTTTGCTTACAATTGGATAGGGCCTGTTGTTGGGCCTTGCCCATACATTGTGAAGCAAACATGTATACCTTTTGGATGTCTTGTTTGAGTTATTTAACATATTTATCTACTGAAGCTCCATCAGCAGTGGCAGTACACAGGACCAGAAGTAAATGTTCTGGGAGTCTCATGGACTGTCCGGTCATGATTTCCAAAATGGGGTACGCTGTGTACCTGCAGAGGGTGTCCCTCTTATTGCCATAAGGAGTAAAGGCAATAATGAATTCCAGTCCTTTGGGATTTTCTGAACAAGTTAATTATAACATAACTTTTATCTGCCTGTTAGCCCATTCCACCTGTCCTGATGACTGTGGGTGGTAAGGGATATAAAACTTTTTTCCTGCATTACTTTGGCTGTAAAGCTGGATCCCTGTAATCAGAATTTGCCTTTAGGGGTAAAACCCACCTGGTAAATAACTGGTTCATTTTCAGTCACTTTAACGGTGTTGCTCCGTTGAGGCAGTGATCACTAGTGAAAACTAGGTGTTCTTAGTGGTTGGCATAGGGCCAATGTAGACAATCTGGATATTGTTCCAGGGGCCTAATTGCCTCTGGGGTGACAGTGTATTTTTCCTAGCTGGTATAGGATTGTTCTGTGCACAGATCAAA
Source organism: Neoceratodus forsteri (assembly GCA_016271365.2). NCBI lineage: Eukaryota > Metazoa > Chordata > Ceratodontiformes > Ceratodontidae > Neoceratodus > Neoceratodus forsteri. The sequence continues at coordinate 183,757,050 of CM057459.1, read as the reverse complement.
CAGTTACTAATGTAGTGTTCTACATCATTTCTCATATGTGGCCACAAGACGGAGGATTTCAGTGTGTCTAGGGTTTTTACTGACTCACTGGTGTCCACCAGTTGGAGTATTATGTACTTGGTACAGTAGTTAAAATCTACTCTCAGGTGTTCAGGAATTACCCGTAACTTTTCATGAGTGTTACAGTAGTGATGTTCCAAATGAGTAGGACATCACTGGATAGGTGTATGTCATTTTCACTTTCTTATAAGAGCTTATTTCTGGAAGTTAATCCTCAGTTCCTTTATTAAGGAACATATACACTTCCCTCAAACGAGGGTCTTTCTTATAGAGCATAAGGTTCACATTTCACAATATGCTCGAACCTTATGAATGTACAGTATTTAAACTGGTTAAAGTTGTGATGTACACAAGCAAATCACTGTATTTCTCAGAGGTAATATCAGAGAATTGGAACAGAAGCTTGTTTTTCTTCCAAAGAAATTCAGTTTAGAGAGAAACAGACCCAATTAGAATCTATAATAAAAACATAGTATCTGCAGTGCTTTCTGTAATTATCTCAAGAACGTTTCTTGAAGCAGGCAGAACTTAACCCTTTCATGGAGTGCTGGTATCATTTTACGTAAGGAAATATCTTTTTATTCCTTTCTTAACACAAGCTGGGTCTTTCTCAAGGATGTTCCAGCTCTCTAAACCATCCACAAATATTTGTGGTAATTAGGAGACTCTCTGCTTTTCATTTTATTTGCCAGGTGTGTTTTAACATTGCCTGTGAATCGTACATATACAATGATGCAGTTACTAGCCATGCACACTCTGCCATCACCAGAATATAAAATAATTCCAAACTCTGCTATCTGACCCTCATTGGTATGTGTGGCTGAGTCATCAGTCAAACCATGACTCACAGTGGTGTTATTTACCCCTTTCTGAGGTTCTGTCAGAAAGGTCCCTGGGACAGGTAGGTCAGGGGGTTGGAGTGAACAATGATGGGTCTCTCCAGCAAACTGTAGGCCATGGGCCAACAAGGATGGAGTTTTTATAGGCAGGACAGTGATGTCATGATACTGTAACATGAGAGACCAGTGTGTAAGTCTGGCATTGGTTACAGAGTCATCTTTTACTCTGTCTGACAACAGAAAGTTAGTTGGCAAATGATTGGAATGCAGCACAGTGGGTGCATATCCAATGATGTACATAAAGTTTCTCACTGCCCAGTATATAGCCAAATGATTCATTTCACAAAGGTTATATTTCAGCTCCACTGGGGCAAGTATCTGGGATGCATAAGCAATGGGTCTGGTGTGTCCATTGTATGTTTGGGCTAAAACTGCTGAGATTGCTTTATCTAATGTGGCAGTTTCAAAATAATACCCTAAAACTGTGTTAAGATTAACCAATGCTGAGACCATGGTGAGTGATCCCAAAAGAAAAGACAATGATATTAGTATTAGGATACCTTGTACCTTCTTACCTATAGTGCCTGCTATTGCATGTGCTGGGAATAACCCAGACTGTTCCTGGCTTGTGTCTGCTATTGCAGCCACAGTATGGGATGATCCAAGCATCACTGATGGAGGGGGTTCTGCACCATGTGCAGGCAGTGCTGGCACTATCAGGGGTGTCTGCACAGTGGAGAAAAGTGGTGTGCAAGTTGCATGTAGTTCTCCAGCTATGGATTGTGGTTCAGTAGCCATCGGGGTAGAGAAAGTAATGCTGAAACAATTGTCAGCTCAGGTTCAGAAATCAAACCTGTAACCCCCCCCCATGTGGACTGTGATGCTGAAAATATCACAGCCACAGGGCTTTCAGAATCAGTTTTGTCCCCTCCCCCATCAAATGTAAAGTGGGTTTCCCCACCGGAATGTTGCTGAATGGTAGCAACATTGTTTTTAGTGTTACAGCTTAAGGTATTAATGCACTGCATAGGAAAAGCAGTATGTTCAGTCTTCTCAGGGAAAACTGATGTTAAATTGCATAGAAAAGAATCACAACATATCATGTAATTAACTGAAATGTGTTCTTTAAGCAAGGCCATTTGAATAAAATAAACATTGCTAGAAGCAGCTTCTTCTGCAGTGTCAGACACTGACTTCATGACAGATTGCATATCAGCCTTATTCAAAAGTACGTCAACATAATTTTTAATGAGAATCTTCTGTCCCTCAGAAACACTAGTGTTACTGATAACATTATTAATCATGCCAAAAATCTCCAGTTTGTTTTGTTTGGTTATCACAGCAATCACAGGTCCCTGTGACTGCAGGATTGAATCTCCGTGGTGTGGTGGTCGGCCATTTTGGATTACCTCATGGGCAACTTGGGTTACTGTGTCAAGGCCATCATCACATGACCATGAGCGGCCATCTTGGGGATGGTATGGGGATGCAACCTGATGACATGTGTGTTCACCATTTTGAGACTCTAACAATTCTCCATTTTGTGAATCACAGAAAAACAAGTGGCTAGCCTTTGCTCTAGTCCACCCCACAGCATACTGTGAGTGTTCAAAATCAAACTCTTCAACATGAAAAGAGGTAAGATCTTTGGGCATTAAGTTAGTATGCCCTACCAATACCTCTGGCTGACAGCACAAGTTCACCATATCTGACTTTTTACTCCTACATTCTTACTGCTCAGATACAGGAGTTAGCATGCTGTAAAGTGCATTGTTTTCAGATTGTAAGACAATCACATCTTGTAAAACTTGCTTTTTATCAACAGAACCTGTGTCATAGTTTATATTCAAAACCTTCATTTCAAGTCCGCTGTACTGAAAACATACTGAATCACACTGTTCAGTCAAAGTCTGGTGTTGAAATACTGTACCAGCACATTAACTCTTTCAGTAATTACTTCAGACTTATCACCTCTAAGTTCCTTGTTTTCAAAATGTAAGGAATCAGTGTTACAAGCCAGAACACCATTTATTTGAAAAACTTTTTTTCTAACAAGTTTTGCCTTTTTAGCGTTATCTGTTAAGGCATGCAGGTCTTTGCTGCTTCTCTCATTTTCTGGACGGAGAGACTGCAACAATTGAGACTGCAGTGTTTACGGTATTACAGTGTCCTATCATGGTCGCCATTTATGTAACCTAAACACTCTTGGTGTGTAGAGTAAATAATAATAATACAGATTCTTGTGTCTCAGAGTCTGCCAAGAAACATTCATAAACAAGCAAGGAGTACTAATAAAGTTTATTATACTACTTACGCCAAGCAAGTGACAGAGAAAATCACAAGGGTGATGGGTTTCTCACCACTCTCCTGAAGAATGTACATAATCTCCAGAATTGTACATCTTATGTTGTCTAAGATCTTGTTTGCTCTCCCTGCGCTCCAGGTCTCTGCCCTTCTTCAAGAGTACTAATCTTCTAGAGAAGCTACAGTAAGTTGGAGACAACTATGTACTACAGATAACAGCATAGCAACAGAGATTACCTCATAGTTATGGATATGAGAAACAAATATGTATTGGTCCTAAGTCACTCTCCATTGGATAATGACTTAGGAGACATAATTACTAATCAGTATCATATGAGACAGAATATGCTTCCATTAGCATTATAGCTTGGACAAAATAAATGCTGATGGGTGCAAACTACATGTGACATTTCTTGCTTACATACAGTATAAGACATAGAGACATAACAAAGGCTTTTTCTCTGTGTCAGCTTGCTTAGACAAAGAGAACTGCTGATAGGGTTCTGTTACACATGGCATATCTGCCTGAGTGTAAAATACACACTACATATAATTATATTAGAATATAAGTATACAGTAATCACTGATGATCCCTTAGAGTCATCATATCAGTAATTAGGTAGATTATATATGGAATATCTATGAAAGACAAACTAATCTAGATAAATGTATTGTAGTGAGGTATAATGAATCATGCATGATCAATATTATCATATTTTAGCAGCAAAGCACATTCCTAGCACTCATGCTTATATGATGGGTGCCTACATCTATATATTAGTACAAAATAGCAGTATCACAATACAATAGACCAGGAATACAGTGTGAGGTGTATGTGAGGTATATGTGGGACGATAGGGGCATAACCCAGGCATAACAGCAGCACCCCTCTCCTGCGTACACAGCTGACATTTTGTGTCACTCTGACACTTTTTCCAGGTGTGGCTTGTGTGCTTGTGACATCTTAATTTAAGGTGAACTCTTAAAGAGCCAGACATCAATTCATCAAATAACATAGCAAGCACAATATAAAAAGTTTACAGTGACAGCAAAATAGTATAAATAATTACACACCATAAAATAGCAATAGCTAAATACAAAAAAGATAAAAAATACACAGAATTCATAGTATTCATATCTACAAATAGCACATTATTTATATTTCAAAAATGACACTATACTGAAAATGGCATTTAAACCCTTGTTTGTATGGACACGTAGCTCATATTGCCATTTACTTTCAGTTTTCAAAAGTTGATTGTCCAAATTCCCCCTTGGGCATTTGGCAGCATTTTCTCTATGTCTTGAAATTTGAAAGTGTGTCCAGGTCCTGCGGTCAATACAATGTAAAGATAAAGTATTCTTTTTGTCCTTCTTCTTAATGCACCTTAAGTGCTCTGCAATCCTAGATTTAAAATGTCTCTTTGTTTTTCCTATGTAAAAATGTAAACAATTGCAGACAGCTACATAAACAAACAGTTCTGAAGAACATGTGACAAAGTGCTTATTATGATAGCTCCTACCTGTGGTTGGATGCTTAAAAGTGCTAACCATATTTAAGTGTCCACAATAAGAACAATGTCCACAAAGAAAAGTCCCATTTGGAAGTTTTACCTGGACATTCTGAGTTATATTAACCCTTGGTCATGCTAAGCACCTCACCCTTGGCTGTGTCTTTAACCCTCCTAAGACAGCTATCCAAGCCTTGGACTGTATTACAAAAACAATAGGAAAAGAAGTATCCACGGAACTCCTAATCCTGGTAGATTTCAACCTAAACTGGGCCTCAGACCCTAAAAAAAGTCCTCTTGGCTGCGACCCAGGAGGCAAACCTGGAACAGGTTATCTCAGAACCTGCCAGGCTTAATCACAAAACTGGGAACCACACCATCATGGACTGGGCTCTGGTATCTAATTCCCTCAACATCCAGAATGCAGACTTAATGGCCGACACTCTTAGTGACCACTCTCCTATATTGTGCATCTGGAAGAACAGAGCTGCTAAGGTTCCACCTAGGATACTCACTGTTCATGACTACTCAAATTTCATGATGGGACAATTTAATGGCTATCTAAGTAACATGGACTGGAGTCCAATCAGGCTTCTCCCGACCATGGAAGAGGCCTTGGAATTCTTCCAAGAGTCACTCTTCAAGGTGGCTTCCATCATTACCCCCTCAAGAAACTCCGAACAAAGGATAGCTGCTACAGGTGGATCTCCCAATCAGTAAAATCCATGACGAATAGCTGGGACAAGGTCTGGAAGAGGTTCTGGCAGTCTGCTCTCCTGGCAGACCTTCTGACTTACAAATCTCTAAGAAACATGTGTAAGAGATCCATTAAACTTGTGAAGAAGCAGTATGTTACGCACCTACAACGTACCAACCTAGGCAACCAAATCTTTTCTGGTTCCACATCAATGAACTACTCAGAGGCAACTCCAAGGAGGCACCTGGCCTAATAGAGATAAATGGACAGCCAGAGAGTGATAGCCAGACAATAGCCACAGAAATAAACAACCGCTTTACCAAACTTGATGACTACAAGGCTGGACTTCCTCCTTCTACACCAGCACTGATCTCAGAAGAACCCTCCTGCCTAAAAATACCCCAATTTCACCTGAGACTAGTCAAGACTAAAGAAGTCCTTCCTCTTCTCAAGGCTCTGAAAATCAAAGGTGCAGGAGGCCCTGATGGCATCAGCCCTAGGCTACTAATGGAAGGAGCCCAGTCCCTTGCCAGACCTCTGACCTGGCTCATTAATAGATCCCTATGGGAAGGAATTGTTCTTCTTCAGTGGAAGCAGGCGAATGTGGTCCCCATTCACAAGGGTTGTTCGAGGGAACTTTTTAGCAACTACAGGCCCATCTCCCTGCTATGCACTCTAGCAAAACTGCAGGAAAGGCTGGTTTATAGGCAGCTGAGGGACAACTTTGAGTCCCATCAACTCCTTGCCCGCTCTCAGTATGGCTTCCGAATGTATCATGGCACTGATACAGCTCTCACCCATCTCACAGTGGACATATTCAGTGCTATGGACACAGATAAGCTGACGGGTGCAATCTTTATTGACCTGTCCAGGGCTTTTGACCTTGTGGACCACAACCTGCTACCAACAAATCTTGACAAAATAGGTCTTGATCCCCATGCCCTGGGATGGTTCAAGAGCTACCTATCAGGTCGCTCTAAGAGGGTTATCTGGAAGGGTGAGAACTCAGATCCCCTACCTATCAAAGAAGGTGTACCTCAGGGATCAATTCTCAGTCTCCTCTTATTCTCTCTCTACACAAATGACCTTAACCTTCGCTGCGGGGACAGCTCTGTTGTTCCATATGCAGATGACACTGTAATCTACTGCTCTATGGAAAATCTGCTGGAACTAGGCCCTCTCCTCCAAGCCGATCTGAAGACTCTGGAGGCCTGGCTCACATCCAACAGAATGGTCCTCAATGCAGGTAAAATGAAAGCTATGCTGTTTGTTCCTACATCCTTAGGGTAGGATAGGTCCAGATTCCTACAACTTAACTCTCTAGCGGGAACAAACATAAATGTGGTGGACACCATAAAATACCTTGGGCTAATAATCAACCAAGGTCTCACCTTCAAGTCCCATGTCGACCAAGTAACCAGGACCATTCACTGTAAACTTGGCACATTGTACTGGCTAAAAGACCAGCTTATCCCTGGGGCTAGGCTTGCAATTGCCTCCAGTGTTTTACTCCCAACACTTACCTATGCTGCCCCAGTACTACAGTGTATGCCTAAGCAAGAGTTCAACCAGCTACAGGTACTGTACAACAAGGTTGCATGGTTTGCTACCCAAAATCACCCAAGAAGCCACCCCTGTGATTCTCTTGCCCAGCCGCAGTGGCCTTCCTTTGCTTCTTGACTTCAGTACCCCTTGGTCTGCCTCGCGTTCAAAATACTGAGTCCAGCATCTCCCCCAAGTCTAAAAGGGACTATCTCCCTTAAGCACAATTCTTGGAGTCTCAGAACCTCAGGTAGGTCTCTACTAGTAACCCCCAGAGTCAGGACAAATGCCGGTGGCAGATCCTTCTCCTTCACTGCCCCCTACCTGTGGAATAATCTTTCACTGTCAGTACATGAAGCCCCTTCCCTATCAAATTTTTGCACGAGGCTCAAGGCTCACATGTTTGAGACCAGTACTTGCCACTGTCAAGATATAGGGTAGTCTTCCCCCTGATCTGATAAAGAATACTACCGCTCTCTCCTTTCATCCAAATAGTCTGTTAGGTTTGGTGTTGTCTCATAAAATCACTGCTCGCATGTCAAATATGTTCTCTGACTTGCTTACTTACTGTGAATTACTGCCTTTACTGTGTTACTACCTTCACTGTAACCTGGTTAGGATTGTACTATCTCTGTAACATGTTGTACCCAACAACCTGTACCTAATAATCTCTTTTCTGTATCCCGGGTCACCTCTGAAAAAGGGACATTCGGGGCTCAGTGGGCTCACCCGGTAATCAAAATTTAGCAAATAAAAATATCTCTCCATTTTCAGTCAGTGCCACATATAAACTCTCAGTCACTTGGTCAGCAATGTTCCTGCCACGTTTATATACCAGTCTCTGAAGTTTTTTTGACACATCTTTCAATTTTGGTTCCAAATTCAAAATGTTCCAGTTCTTTTTAGGAATGTGCCTGATGATGCAACTTTGAGGATAATACTCTATAACACAATTTAAAACATTGTTAGTATCTTTCTTACCCTTAGGTTTTAAAAGATCATTTTTATCCATGTTTTTTACAATGTTTTGCCAATGTAACTTCATTTTCATCATAACCTCTATCTTTGAATTTATTGGCAAACATTTTAGCATCTGTTTCGAATTGTTCATGACTGGATGTGTTTCTTTTTAACCTCATCATCTGCCCTTTTGGAAAATTCTTTAAAATGTGTCTTGGGTGGCAGCTTTCATATGCCAGCAGAGCATTTCTAGATGTTTGCTTTCTATACAATTTCATACATATATTCCCTCTGCCATTTTTAGAAATCTCTAGGTCCAAGAATTGAATTTTGAGAGAGTCCATACTTTGGGAGAATCTTAGATTACAGTTTGTTGATTCTAAATAGGGAACCAAATTCAGGAAGTTTTCAGGGGGCCCCCTGCACACCAAAAATATGTCGTCAATGAAGCGCCCATTAAAATATAGGTGCTTCACATATGGTTTGGAATCTGATAACACAAACTGACGTTCCCAACATGCCAAATAAATGTTGGAATAATTTGGTGCAAAGGAGGCCCCCATTGCTGTACCCTTCATTTGTAAATAATGGACACTGTTGAAAATGAAACTATTGCAACAAAGAACCTTCTCTGTCAATCCAGATAAACACTCAATAAAGGCATGTGTATATCCTGTCTGAGTATATAAAGTACTACGCAATGCTTCAAGACCTTCTACATGTGGAATGTTTGTATATAATGAACTAACATCTAGGGTAACAAAAATATCATCATCCATCACTTGTAGGTTTTGCAGATTATTCAAAATATGCGTTGCATCCTTAATATGAGCTTGCCAAAGGGGGACCACAGGTTTAATAAAATAGTCTACAAACTGAGCCAATGGTTCAGTCACAGAACCAATACTTGCTACAATGGTCTTGCAGGGGGTTCCAAAAGATGTTTGTGTATCTTTGGAAGCCCATACAAAGCAACACGGACAGGATGTTCTACTGTCATAAAGTCATACATTTGTTTAGTAATTGTTCCCCCTATCCATAACTCATGCAAATATACATCAATCTGTTTTTTGAAATCTAGTGTTGGATCTCTAGACAATTTTTTTTCTTTTTATACTCCTCCCAGTCATCAACACTCCTCTCTTCGGGAGTCGCTTATGCCTTGTACATCCCTGCGTTCCTACCTGACCATCTGAGTGGTCTCAACCCCCATGGAGTCTTGGTTTACCCCCCAGGTGGAGTCGAGGTGGGGCCCTTACCCTGTGTTTACTTGTCTCATCAGGATGTCAGTTCAGTGGCAGGTAGGAGGCATTGGGGATCGGGGCTAGAGCTCCATCTACCGGAGATGCCGCTGCCATTTTTCCCATTTTTCTGTGGATGTCACATGATTCCCTGACGTCAGGGCGCATAGCACCGATGCCTGCGACATCCTCCCCTTGCAGTGTCTTGGCACATGCTGTGCCCCAGACCTCCGTCTGGGGCCAGTCTTGCACCGGGATGTTGACCCCCCCTCCCTGGAGAAGGCGAGCTGTCCTTGGGATGCTCAAGCCTTCTCCCAGGCCAGCCCTCCAGCTTCCTGGGCTCGTTCCTGAATCTGGGTCAATGGCATCGCAAGTGGAAATCCAACCACTGTGCCAGCAGGCCGGCACTCTAGAAAATTTTAAATAAAAATCAACATTCTGTAACTGATTATACATTTCAGATTCATACTTAACTTTGTCCATGATAACCACTGCACCACCCTTGTCGGCGCTTTTTATTTCAATTTGTGTATTATTTGCAAGTGCAGTTAATGCTTCACGTTCTCTTCGTGAACAATTATCATATTTTAAATTTGGTTTCTGTGCAAAAAACTGTAGAAGATCTCACTCACAAGCCTTTTGGAATGTTGCAACAGTGGGATTACTTTGAGGGACGAATGTAGATGGTTTCTTTAATGTATATAAAGGCTGCATATCCAGATTTTCTGTAGGTTCAGGTCGTTCTTTATTGAACATCACTTTCAAATCTAGTTTTCAAATAAACTTCTGTAGGTCTAACATCACATTAAATTCATTCATGTATGTGGTCGGTACAAAATTTAGACCTTTTGCCAATGCTCCTTTTTCAATGTCCGTTAATACGTAGCTAGAAATATTCACTACTAGTGTTTCATCTATCTGTTCCACTGGTTGTTCCCCCTGAAGTTCCACCCCCTCCCCCGATTCCATTGTCTGCCTGACTCTCGATTTTTTCCTTCTCCCCTCCCTCCCTCTGGTACCTCTCCTTGTTGGTCTCCTTCTACTTGAAATTGTACAAATCGTGGACTGCATCTCAGCACTTTCTGTGCTGGAATTTCGGGGAGATTCAGGTAACAGACTTTTTGTATTGCCCCCTGTTGTTCTTCCCACTTATGATGGGGGTGGGGGTGAGGAATCACGGGTGTTGGCACATCCAAAATGACCATCTGATATGATGTTCTGGCTTGTTCTCTCACTGTTAGTACTTGTATAGCCTGTTGATTGGGTGGGGGAGAGAGAGTTCAATTCCACCCCTCTCTGGCTAAAAAATGATGTCTCACTATAGCAGTGTTCCATCTTGAAGTTTCATCATCACCATGTGTTCCTTCTGATTCAGAACCTGAACCACTGGTATACATATCAGCCTGTAAATCTGTTTTCTTTAAAATAGATCTGGGGTTATGGTTAATATATTTGTTATGTTTTCCTTTTCCCCATTCAAAAATACATCCCTTGAGATAGTCTCTATGATCCCTTTCAAATTTACTTTCCTTAATTTTTTGAATTCTGGTATCATGTCTTTTTTTTGTATAATATGTTTATTGCGTGACAGTCAACATATCACAATACTCTGGTATATGCACTTTACATATGATTCCGTACATTGTATGGCATAGTTGTACACATTTATACATGGTGCTGCTTATAACAAGTAGAAAAAGAAAATGTCTATACCTTGGAGCATTCAGTCTTTATAAATTTCTTGTCTCTTACTGTCAATTTTCTATGTTAAAAAAGAAAAAGGGGAAAATCTGTCTAAAAACTAAACATGTATTAACAATAAAGTTAACTGTGCTGAGAAACCTTGGCGAAATTAATTAGGCTGTGTCTGTATTGATTTTAATCTGCTTATATTCTATTTATACTTTCTGACATATTCCCCTTTATTCACTCTGTCTCATTTTTCTTATATTTTGTATCTTAAATTGTATATCATAGTACTCCACTACCTGCCCATAAAGCCCCTGCACCCCCTCCCTATGTACCAAAGAAGCTTGTCCAGGCCCTTTCAAATCAGTCTTCTTGTCCCTTCAGGCTATATGTTAGCTTGTCTACTGTTAATACCTGTATTACCAGTCCTTTCCATTGCTCCAATGTGGGGCCCACATTGGTGGTCCGGACATTCTGAATTCCTTGTCTTGCAACCACCAAGAGAATTCTGATCCATCTAGGGTACAGCATCCACTCCTCATTTTCTGTACCCTCGATTCCCAGGAGCAATGACTTCGGGGAGAAGTCTACAGGTTGGCCTCTCATTAGTGCTATTTCCTTCGATACCCCTCTCCAGTGTTTCTCTGGGGCATCCCCAGTAGTAGTGAAGATACATTCCTTGTGCAGTCTTGCATTTGTTACATAGTGGGGATATCTCAGGGGAGAATTTCTGCACCATGTATGGTGGGTAATATAGGCATTGTATAAATTTAGATTGCACCTCCTTATATTTATTACAGACTAATAATCCTATGTGTGATTCTAACAGAATAGTCCAGTTACTTTCTGTTATGGCTTCCCCTATTTCTCTTTTCCACAATTTCTTAGCTCCTGCTCTGTTTGACTGCCCTCCCTTCAACCCTCTTTCTTTCTTTGCTGCACCTAGAATTTCTCTTTCTATCTCTCAGTGGAATCTGTTGCTCCTTATTTCCTGTCATTTTTTGTAATAATCTCTTACCTGAAAGTATTTATATAGATGTGTGGTGGGGAGGATTTAGTGCAGCCTGCATGTCTTGAAAGGAGCATATTATCTCCCTAGTCAAGTTGAGCTAGACATTTGATACCCCTTCTTTGCCAGAGGTGGAAGCCTCCATCTTCTAGTCCTGGGAGAAAGCAAGGGTTACCTGCAATGGGCACCAACAGAGTGCCTGTAGAGGTTATCTGTTGCCTCTTTCTAATATGAGTCCATGCCCTTAAGATAGCAATCACCATGGGGTTAGGCATTTTGAGTCTAGTATATGTCTTTAATCCTTCCCCCTCTAAATATCCTGATATTCAGCCCATTGCTCCTTCTTCTTCAAGCTCCAGCCAGCTTGCTACTTCATTACAGTTCTCCCAGTTTTGTATAAACCTGTATTGGGTTGCCAAATAATACCCTCTATCATCTGGGAAGTTAAGGCCTCCCTGTGCAGTGGGGGCTTTTAGTCTGTTAAGGCTTATCCGTGGTCTTTTACCTCTCCAAATAAAGAGGGAAAAGCCTTTCTCTAGCTTTTTAACATCATTTACAGTAGGGCCATAGGGCAACATCTGCTTGAGGTACAGGATTCGGGGCAGTACATTCATTTTTAACTGATTAATTTGGCCCATCCATGATATAGGTAATGCTTGCCATTGACTTAGGTCCCTTAGAATGTTTTTAACCCTAGGTCCATAATTTATCTCATACAGAGTGCTCATATCCCTACTGATTTCTACTCCTAAGTATGTAAAGGTACGGTTTACTACTTTTAGTCCCAAATCTTCAGCTCCCTTTCAGCAGTTCCCTCCTCCCAAGAACATTATTTCGGATTTTCCTAAATTTAATTTATAACCCATAAATTTAGCAAACTGCTTTACAACCATCAGGTACCGATTGCTCTGTGTTTGTAACATACAGTAGGATGTCATTTGCATACAGAGAAATAAAGTGTCTCCCCCTGGACCTCTCTGTTATACCCTCTATTCTGGGCTCATTCTGGATTTTAATTGCTAGGGGTTCTATTGACAGGGCAAATAACAATGGGGACAAAGGGCACCCCAATCTGGTGCCCTGCCTTAGGTGAAATTCTGGGGATGGGGTAATATTTACTAAGACCTGAGCTGTTGGGGTACTGTAAAAGACCTTCACCAGTTTTATAAACTCTTCCCCCAACCCAAACCTTCCTAATACGTGTAACAAATAGTCTCTCTGTATCCTGTCAAATGCATTTTGAGTGTCCATGGACATGATGCATGCTTTCCCTGGGTGACGGGAACCCCATCATATAACATTTAACAATCTTCTCCTATTATATGATTGCCTTCCCTGAACAAATCCCATTTGATCAGGGTTAACTAGAAGGGGTAAAACGTCCTCTAACCTTTTAGCTAGAATCTTTGTCATTGTTTTGCAGTCTTGATTTAGTGGGGATATGCATCTATAAGACCCGCATTCCTCTACATCCTTCCCTGATTTGGGGATCACTGTAATGAGAGCCTGACAGCAGGTTTGAGGGAGTATCTAATCGTTTCTTGCCTTCTCCAGAACTTTGCATAGGGATCCTGCTATTTTCTCCTTTAACAATTTATAATATTCTGCCCCAAGACCGTCAGGACCTGCTGCCTTACCATTTTTCAGTTGCCCAATTACCTTTCTCACCTCTTCTACTGTTATTTTAGCTCCTAGTTTCTTCTGTCTCTCCTCACAGAGCTTTGGAATTCATAGTCCTTGTAAGAAAGTCTCCCGTATAGTTTCAGTTCCCTGACACTCTGCTTGGTACAATGCTTCGTAGAACTCTTTAAATCTTTGTCTAATAGCTACTTCTTCCTTCAGCAGCCCTCCCTGTTTGTCTGTACGTTGTATTATACTGTACACTTATTACCTTTCCCTCCCTTCATAAGGCATACAAGGAATGGGCCCGGTTTGTATCCCCACTCATACAATTTCTGTTTATTTTTTATTTTTTTATTTTTTTATTTTTTTTTTCTTTATCCCCTGGCAGGACCACCGGGTACATTCTCTGCCCTGGTCACGGCCCCGGAGACCTCTACCACTGCCTATTGCTGCAGAGACTCAGACACCCAGCTTGCCCCCGGAGGGGGGCCCGCAGGCCACCGTGACCAGACTGTAACTGGTTGGGGTCTTGCAGTGGCGGTGGTGATGCGAGGCTCTCCAGGGAGGGCTTCATCTATCAGTGGTCCTGCCCCGCCATCTTTTTTCCTCCTTTTTCTCCCCAGAGGAGGCGGGGATGTGCAATGACGCCAGACTCCGCCCCGCCTCCTCCCCCCCACGTCAAGCCTCGGCTACGTGAGGACTCCCGGCCTCTGCAGGGAGTCTCTAACGCACCGAGTGCAACCCACACCCTCCCCCCGGAGAAGGAGAGCTGCCCAACAGACACTCGATCCTACTCCCCCTGGCCGGCCCTCCGATGACCTGGATCCGTTCCCGAACCTGGGTCGCCGGCGTCGCAAGCGGAAATCCCACCGCTGCACCGACGGGCCAGCCCTACAATTTCTGTTTAGTAAAGAGTATCTCACTGCTAACTTCAGACTCTAGATTCAAGTTCAGCAGTTCCCTAGCCAGTTTCAGTTCTTGGGCTTTTTCTTCTCCCCCTCCCTGTATCAGGTCTCTCTCCAGCTCTCCAACCTTAACCTCTAATTCCCTCTGTTTTTGCTGCTTGTCCTGCCTCAATGTGGCCGTATATCCAATAATTATTCCCTCATATACGCTTTGCTGGCCTCCCAGTAAGTGCCCTCTCTCTCTCCACTGTGCCCTGATTACATTTTTCAAATAACTTCCATTGTTCTTTGATGAACTCCCTAAACTCTTCTTTAGCTAGTAGGTATATGGGAAACTTCCAATTACCCCTCCTGCCTCCTGGCTGAGTCAAATTCAACTCCATTTCCACCATGGCATGGTCCAAGAGGAAGACTGGACTGTGTCCAATATTATTAGTATAGGTATATAGTTCCCTCTGAATATAAATATAATCAAGGCATGACCATGACCCATGGGGACTGGAGAAAAAAGTATATTCTTTAAGCCCGGGATTGGCTGTTCTCCAGCCATCCATGAGTCCCATTTCATTCAGTCCAAGTTGCCATTGCTGAACCGCCCTAACTTCCCTGTTTCTGGTCCTCCTATAGTCTAGGTTAGGGTCTGCCACACAGTTAAAATCCCCACCAAGAATTAGGTTTGGGAATTGTTCCCTGAAAAGAAGGTCTAGTATACTCTGGTAAAAGGATTTGTTATATACTGCCGGTGCATATATATTACCAAACGTGACCTTCTTTCCAAAAACCTCTCCCATGTCAAAGATGTACCTGCCCTTCCCGGGGTCCTTTACTTTTCTCTCAGCAGTGAACCAGAATTGTTTATTAAACAAAATGGCTACCCCTCTCTTATGTGAGTTATATGCCGCTGCGTGGCAGGCTCAACCCAGCCGGCCCAATAGTTTTTATGCTCCCCAATGGACAAATGTGTTTCCTGTAGAAGGGCTACTGTTGTGCCCTTTATTTTTAATGCTACTAAGACTTTTTTCGCTTTGCAGGTGAGGTGAAACCCTTTACATTCCACAATCTAACCTTACATGTCAGACATCCATTATTAGCCATCTTAGCCATTTCTCTCTATCCTGTTGCACATTTCATCTCCCCCACTTAGAAGCCATCTATTAACTGTCAGAAAAATCCGGTCACAGACCATATATAAACACAGTGAACAATAACAAATAACTATAATTGAACCCTTCCACGTCCCCACTCCTCCCTAACTCCAACGTCAACTGTTTCCCACATATTCCATTTCATATTTAAAAAATTCCTTTCAAATATTTATACCATCTGTAATAGTGTAACATATCAATGTATACATAAATATCCCCCACTATGCCATACTCCCACTCTGCACTTATCTTAAGCATGCTATCTGCAGTTCTTTTCCCATTTTCCTTTTGCCAAATCTTCAGGTTAAATTTTAATAACATCCCCAACCAGCATTATGCTTTCCCTTCTTCTTACTTAATTTTTGCTTCCATGCCCCCCCCCCCCGTGTCTTTATGACTGATCAGGCAGCCCTTAGTCTCATTCAGTTTTACTGCTATATTAAACCTGTAGTAAAGAACAGTATGTTGCCCCTCGTTTCAAGAAGGGTTTCATCAGGCCAGTGATTTAAAACATGCAGGGTGGCCTCCCGTGGTCACAGGGAGGGCTGAATTCACCATGCTCCTTCTATCCAGGTGGGCATTCCTGCACAACTGCCTGGCCTAAGGCCTGCATTACTCCTGTGGGCCACACAGCTTCCCCACCCTCAACAAGCACACAGATAGTGGGCAAATTTGGCCTCAATAACTTTTACCTCCCGGTGATAACCCAAATCAGGGACACAGTTCTGTCTGTAGTCTACACACGGGAGGTCAATGCTAAACAAAACAAGAACTTTGCCACCAATATTTCATAACAGATATTTGGTTGTTTGGGTTAACTTTTCAGTCCAGTAGTGAAAAAGCACTCTCATGGGCTGTTATTTAGCGGGTGGGTCTACTCGCTCAGTCAGTCCGTTAGTTCCAGACTGAGATCGAGGAGGGCAAGAGGTGTGTGACACCTCTATTCCTCTTACTATTTACTATTTAAAACATGTACCTGTGGTGTATAGAGAGCCTCTCCAGTTTGTGGCACCTGTTCTCCTGCTGCTCTCCACAAAAAAGAATAGTTCCAATCACCAGCCAATCCATGCTACAGTTCAGGTGTTTTTGTTCTTCCGATCCCACTCCTCAATGAACACTTGCAATTAATCAGGTTCCCAGAATGAAAATGTAGCCCCTTCTACCTTCACCTTCACAATTTGCCAGATAAACCATAAAGAAGTCTGATCCCCTTTTCCTGAGATTATCCATTTGAACGCTGAATTGCTGCCTCTTTCATTGGATTCTCATAGACATATCCAGATGCAATGTTAGTTTTTGGCCCTCATAATATAGCTCTTTTTTATCTCAAAATGCTGCCAGGAGAGCTTGTCTATCCTGATAATGGCACATGTGAAAAATTACTTGGTGCGGTGGCTGATTGAAGGGTGGTCTCGGCACAAGAGCTTTATGTGCCCTTTCAATTTTCATTTTATTTTTTGCCATTTCCATATCTAACAGTTTAGACAGAATTTCAAAAGGTTTCCATTTTCTGCCCCCTCCGGGAGCCCCCTGATTTGTAAGTTATTACACTTGCTATAGTTCTCTTGATAGTCAAGAACTTCCTTTAAATCCTCTATCTCCTTTTCCAATTTCTAGATTTTGTTGGGTGCCTCCTTAGTCGAGTCCTCTATGTCTGAGATCCACTGTTCTACCTCCCGAATTTGGCATGCATGCTGCTTCGTGTCTTGAGCCAGCCTCTTGAGAGTCTGTTCCAGGCTGTCCCACTGTGGTCTGAGGTCAGCCAATATCTGTTCAGATACCACACGGCTTATCGCAGCAACCTCTGTAGCCGATAGGGAAATCGGGCCTTGCCCTCCTGGTGTAGCTCCCTTGTGGTGCAGCATTTTTTGGGGGGTTTTCCCCATTTGGTGGGCCAGCTTGCCCGAGGTGATGTATTCATCCATTTCTTTGGTAGGTAAGCAAGTTTCTTAAGCAAAAATATCCCCGAGAAAATAACCTTTAAACACTTTTATTTCTGTTAAAAGTGTGGAGCTCTGGAGTAGTGCGACCAGTCTCTTAGCTGCTCATTAGTGCCCCCATCATGTCTTTTAATAGTATTCTCAAGCAGCTCTCTATATTTAGAGTATTCAGCATCATTTTTAAAATTCTGTATTTGTCTCTCTTTTTTCAACAATCTGTCGTTTTTACTTCAACTTCTTGTCCCTCTGCATCTTTTAAAATAATGTGTATTAGTCCAGCACTATAATCTAGACAATGTGTTTGCCAATCTGTTAAAAATTGCATTCTATCCAAGCCAAAAGCAGGCTGCTTGTTAAACCATAGACCTCACAGTGCTCTATTAACTTCTAAGTATGCAGTCAATGTAACACGTTGCCAATAGAGCCTAAGTGCTTTTAAGACTACCCTTTCCAATTGCACAAAAGCTTCTTTTATGGTTAAGGGCATATAATCCTCAGTTTTTATATTGATTGCATGACTAGAGTGTCTACTGGTTCCACTTTCTTTTAGCAATAACGGATTTACATCTCCTTGTTTGAAAAATAAAGACTCCACAAAGTCATTAGCAACAACATTTGGCATTTCTGTATACTGAGTCATAGTTAATATAGGACCCTGTGTTTGTATCTGTATTTGTGCTGGAACTTGTGGTTCTGTCACTAAAATATCTGCCTGTGTGTACTCAAGGAAAATAACAGGGGTGCTGCTCAATTCTGGCATTCTCAAACTTCCAGTTGCCATTTTAGGTAGACGAAGCAACGTTGCAATGCATATGAAGCCAAACCACAATACAAAATGTACAAAGCAGGGGAACAGGCAGCTAACAAATGTGGAGCTGGTGCCAACTATTTAAAAATGGAACAAGACAGCAGCAACAAAATAGGACAGCTCAGCACTGCAACGAAAAAGACCACAAACGTTTGGTCTAGTTGAAACTGTTTAATCAAAATAAACTAAACAAACGGGGACATTCTTAAAAAGAACTGGGACATTTTGAATGTGGAATCCAAATTGAAAGATGTGTCAAAAAACCTTCCGAGACTAGTATATAAACGTGGCAGGAACATTGCTGACCGAGTGACTAAGAGTTTATATGTGGCACCAACTGCAAATGGAGAGATATTAACTCAGAATGTCCAGGCAAAACTTCCAAATGGGACTTTTCATTGTGCAAATTGTTCTCACTGTGGACACTTAAATACGGTTAGCACTTTTAAGCATCCAACCACAGGTAGGATCTATCATGATAAGCACTTTGTCACATGGTCTTCAGAACTGGTTGTTTATGTAGCTGTCTGCAATTGTTTACATTTTTACACAGGAAAAACAAAGAGACATTTTAAATCTAGGATTGCAGACCACTTAAGGTGCATTAACAATAAGGACAAAAAGAATACTTCATCTGTACATTGTATGACCGCAGGACCTGGATACACTTTCAGATTTCAAGATGTAGAGTAAATGCTGCCAAATGCCCTGGGGGGGGGAGTTGGATAATCAACTTTTGGGAACTGAAAGTAAATGGCAATATGAGCTACGTGTCCATGCAAACAAGGGTTTAAATGCCATTTTCAGTATAGTGTCATTTTTGAAATATAAATAATGTGCTCTTTGTAGATATGAATACTATGAATTCTGTATATTTTTAACCTTTTTTGTATTTTGCTATTGTTATTGTATGGTGTGTAATTATTTATACTATTTTGCTGTCACTGTAAACTTTTTATATTATGCTTACTATGTTATTTGATGAATTGATGTCTGGCTCTTTAAGAGTTCACCTTAAATTAAGATGTCACAAGCACACAAGCTACGCCTGGAAAAAGCATCAGAGTGACATGAAACATCAGCTGGGTATGCAGAAGTGGGGTGCTGCTATGTACTGTTTGTTTAATTTATTTTGATTAAACAGTTTCAAGTAGACCAAACATTTGTGGTCTTTTTCGTTGCCATACATATTAAGCTCCTTTAGTCTCTCTTCGTATGTCTTCTGGTGCAGATCCTGCACCAATTTGGTTGCCCTCCTCTGGACAGCCTCCACCCTGTCTATGTCTTTGCAGAGATGGAATCTCCAGAACTACACACAGTAATTCAGTTAGGAGCTCTTTGTGTTTATTAAAATCTAGCCTACTGTATATATTTTTCAGATTTAAGTAGAATACAGTGGCATCCACCAGGATGAAACCCAATTCTGCAGCATTTGGCAGCACTCTGCAGAATAATGCAGCAGACCTACTGAAAAAAGCAATGTAATTTCAAAGGCAATTAGTCCCTTTTGTTATTCAGAAAAATGTGATACTGTCAGGATGAAGTGAATGCCACAGTTTCCTGCATGACAAAAGGGACTAATTGCCATTGAAATTACATTGCTTTATTCAGTAGGTCTGCTGTAACATACTGCAGAGTGCTTTAAAATTGGGTTTCATCCTGGGGGACGCCACTGTAAACCTTTCCTCTCACATCCTGTGATTTACAAACATTTAGGAGCATGTCTATAAGGGGTTTTGTAATGAACTTAATTCCTCTGTTAAATAAGGCCCTTTATAAAATGAGAAGGGAAAATCCTATCTCCTGATTGGCCAAGGCAGGCTGACACCAATACAGTTACCTCTGCCTAATACCCAGTAAAAAACTATCAGTGAGATTTGGGATTTGGGCAGTTCACCTACAACACTCATGACCCACTTCACTCATTCCTGAGTACCATCACAAACATAGCTGCCACCTTTACTGACAATCTTCAACAAGGCCCCTAAAAAGAAGCTCCCTCATACTGTAATACATAAATACACACACATATATGTACGTAAATAAATAAAAAAAAATAAGCAAGCATTCTTTCCAGTCTCATTTGGACCTCAGACATGCAGGTCATATTGCCCTCTTAGTTACCAAATTCTAGGCAAACAAACTCCCTGCCTATCTCAGCAACTTGCTTACCTTAAGCACTAACCTTGTCAACCTTTTGTTGTTAAACTTTTTATTGAAACTTTCAAAACAAACAGAACTAGGAAACACACAAGTAGTACATATCGGATAATGATGCACATACATGACTTGACAGCGATCACAGAATATGCAATCAAGGGTACAAAACAAAATCCATTGGGCTGGAGTCCATATGAAGTCAGGATATGAGAGGATTCCAAAAGTTTGGTTAAGCAGGACTATACCAGCTATTTGTGTAGGAGCAGGAGAGAATGATGCATGTTAGGGAGGAGGAATCTACTAACCCCATGTAATAGAGTGGATACTGCCAATAACTATAATCAGTGGTGCCAGTTGGTTAGGGAGGATTCGGTATAGTTGCTAAGTTGTGTCCTAGGGAGGGGTAAGAGGCTTTATCCTACAGGGTGGAAGGGAACTGTGACTTGAACACAGCAAGGGCAAATAGGGGGTATCAATCTCACCCTCATCTTGGCAGGGCCATGGGGGTGAGTGGTATTGGTGTCCTAGTCTGGAGATGGAGAAAGTTCAAAAAAGATTTCCAAATGTTCCATTAGGCTACCAGGGAGCCTAAGACAAGGTGGGATGGCTGCTCAAAGCTAGCTAACTGTATGAGGTTGGCCAAATATTCTGCAATACCCGAGAGCTCTGCTGTGTGCTAGTGATGAAAAACAAGGCATTTTGCTTCCACACTCACCAGCAGAACCCAGGACAACTAATATCTGGTCAGGAAAATAAGGTGATAACTGGCCAACATTGCTGGATCCTTGTCTTTTTTGGGAAGGACTGGGATGGTCACTATTGCTATCATGGAGGAAAGGAACTTGAGTTCTGGATCTCACCAGACAGTCTCAGTGACACTGGGCATACAGTGAGGGGGCAGGAGCTAATAGAATTCATCCATGAGGCCGTTGCCTCCAGGGGCCTTCCAGTGGCCAACAGCTTTCAGTGCCTTCTCCACCTCAGCTAGAGAGAATGGGAGATCTAGGGCAGCTGCATTTTTTTTAACGTTAAACTTTTTATTGAAGTATTTCTAGTACACTCAACATCAAGAACTAGGGTAGCTGCTTTTTCCACAGTGAGGCAGGGGAGCGGGACTTTGGATAGGAATCCCTCTGCAGCCACAGATTCTGGGGGGGTGTTGTTAAGCTGTAAAGCTGGGTGTGAAAGTCCTTCATCAGGGTGTTGATACCTCAGCCTTAGTGCAGAGATCAATTTGCTTGTTGCACAGCCCGGAGATATGTGTTTCGGCCTGTGGCTTCCTAAGCCTGTAAGCAAGTGGCTTTTCACACCTCCCCCTTCCCAGTAGTGGTTTCTAAGCCTGGGGATGGCCAGTTCTGCTTTTCTGACAGTGAGCATTGTCACAAATGCACTCCATGGGTGAGGCCGTCTGCTCCCACAGGCATTCTTTCTCCACTGTAGAATAAGCTTGCTCCCTGGGTAGTAACGTCTTACTGAGGTACACTATTGGGTGATCTTTCCCTTAGTTAGAAGTTTGACTAAGTACTGCCCCAGTACCCACATCTGAGGCATCGGTCTGGACTATAAAGTGTTTACTATAGTCTGGATTGGCTAATACAGGAGCACTGCACAGTTCCTCCTTTAGCCGTGTAAAGGCTTGTTCACAGGCTGGTTCCCGGTTAACCTTTTTAGGCATTCTTTTTTTTTTTTAGCAATTTACTACTCTTTTCTGGCTGTGCCCCCTAACCCCATGAATGGGCTCACCCTGGTCATGGTACCCGACCCTCACTATGGGAAACCCCCATGGAGTGGGGCCGCCAAAGCAGAACTGTCGTGGCTGAAGAGTCGGGCACCGTGCCCTGGCTCATATGCAGGGGCCAGAGATTTTCCTTAGTTGGAGTCCCCTTGGAGCTAGGACATGCAATTATGCAAGGGGAGTGCGTCTGTCCTAGCTCCAACCCACATTGAGGTGTGGCATGCTTTGTCCCCCAGCCTCTGCTAGAGTGCAACTGATGCCGACACTCTAGAGTCCCCCCACCCTAGAGAAGGAGAGCAGTCCTCTAGACACTCAATCCTTTTCCTCCCCTGCCAACCCCCAATGACCCATGCCTGTTCCCAAACAGCCAGCATGGTGCGAGGTGTGGCATCCAGTGCCTCAACCCTCAGCACCATCAGGCCAGGCTTTAGGCATTCTTTTCTTTAACAGCCCTGAAAGGGGAGCTGCCAGGGCACTGTAGTGTAATACAAATTTTCTATAGTACCCTGCAGTCCCTAGAAAACTCTGAACCTGCTTCTATGTTTCAGATCTGGGCCACACCCCCGGCCTACTACATGCCCGAGGTATGCCACCTCAGCCATGGCCACCTGGCACTGTTCAGCTTTTATAGTGAGCCCAGCCCTTTGTATCCTGCCCAGCAGTTCCCAAAGGTGGGACAGGTGTTCCTCCCAGCTGGCACCGAAGATGGCAATATACGTCCAGGTACACCATGGCATACTCTTTACCACCATTTAACACCTGGTTCACCAACCTTCTTCATTCTGAAAGGCATTACTTCAAACTCAAATAACCCTGTCGGAGTGATGAAGGCCGATCTGTCCCTTGCACTGGCAGTTAACTCTATCTGCCAATATCCTTTTGTCAGGTCAATAGTGGTAAGGTATGTCGCCCCTCCCAACTTGTCCAGTAGTTCATCCATCTGTGGCACTGGGTGGGCATCTGACTTTGTGACTGCATTGAGTCCACGATAGTCCATGCAAAAATCAGTAGAGCCATCTGGCTTGCAAACAAGGACTACGAGTAAGGCACAGGGGCTGTGGGATTTCTGGATTACCCCTAAATCCAGCATTTCCTCCACCTCCCTACTAATGTCCTTTTGAATGGCCTCTGACACCCGATATGGTGTCTGCCACATGGTCGCTTGCATCCCTGTCTCCACATTGTGCATCGCTAAGGGGGTTAGTCCAGGTTTGGCACTAAACAATGGGGCGAAGTCAGCTAAAACCTCCCTTACTTCCTGGATCTGGTCCAGGCTCAACTGTGGCAACATTTTAATTGCCTCCACAGAGAACTCCAGCTTGATTTCTTCCAGCAAGTTCAGAAGGGGGTCTTCTTTGTCTGTCCCCTCCCCAGGACTACACACTGCAAAGACCGTGTCAGCCCTATTTGCATAGGGCTTCATCATGTTGACATGGTACATTTTTTGGGTATGTCTCCTGTCAGGCAGTTCTATCATGTAATTTGCATCATTCACCCATTTGGCTACTTTGCATGGTCCTACTCACTTGGCCTGCAGCTTATCTTTCTGGACCGGGATTAGGACCATGACCTCCTGACCCAGAGTGTATGAGCAAGCTGTGGCTTTGCGGTCGTACCACACCTTTTGTTTTTGCTGGGCAGCTGTCAGGTTGCTCTGGGCTGTTCCCATAAGCTCCTTCAGCTTTTCCCTAAACTTATGGACATAATCCATAATGGGAGTTCCCTGGGTGGGGTGCTTGCCTTCCCAGTCCTTATGGATCAAGTCTAGGGGCCCATGTACCCTGCATCCATAAAAGAGCCCGATGGGGGAAAACCCGTGTCAACTCTTGGGGCACCTCTCTGTATGTGAACAACAGTTGGGGAAGGTATTTCTACCACTCCCTCGCATGCTGTTCAGCAAGTGCTTGGAGCATCGATTTAAGGGTACCATTGAATCTTTCCACAAGCCCATTGGCTTGCGGATGATAAGGTGTCACGTGCCTCTGCACCACTCCACACTTCTCTCACAAACATTTCATCAGGTGCGACATGAAAGAACCCCCTCAATTGAAGATAACCTCCTGCAGGAACCCAACATGGGAGAAAATCTCTAGCAAGGCATCTGCCACTTTGTCTGTCCTCAGTGAGGATAGAGCGACGGCCTTTGGGTACCTGGTGGCATAATCCACCACTGTTAGAATAAACCCCTTCCTGGAGGAGCTGGGGGTATTCAAAGGCCCCACAATATCCATTCCTGCCCTCTGGAATGGCTCGTCCATTATGGGCAAGGCAATTAGGGTGGCTTGGGGTTTCCTACCTGCCTTCCCTATTTCTTGGCACCGGTGACAAGACCTACAATACTCCTTCATTTGCTGGGTGAAGGAGTTGGGCCTATAGAAATTCTGGGCCAATTGCTGCATAGTGTGCATGATTTCCAGATGGCCAGACATGGGAATATCATGAGCAGTCTTGAGCAACTGCTCACTGTACCCCTGGGGAACGACAAGCTGCCTGCCCATCAACACCTCCTTCTGTCCTTCCATCTTGCATTTACTGTAGTCCATTCTCCCAGTAAACTCTGTTTCCCGTCACCTTCCAGTGCTACATCAGAGTCAGGGTCTTCATTTAGGGGTCGCCAGGGGCCGCATTCACGACTCCTATGAAAATTTTGTGACCCCTATGACAGGGCTTGCGACCCTTGCCTGCCCTTGCCTTGCCATGGCTTTAATGGACTCTTGGGATGGGTGCCACTCACTGACCGGCCAAATTAAAAAAAAAAAAAAAGTTTTTTTTTTTGCCTCCCCGAGTGTCCACCTCTGCCCCGCCCGCCGGCCGTAGGCACACTAAATGCACACTGGGACTGGGAAGCAACAAACAACAACAACAACACAGTGACTGCTCTTTTTAAAACTCCAAGTCCCAGTGTGCACAGCATTGAGTCAAGGAAGTTGGTACTACCGTGATTGGCTAGGAGGAAGACCAGTGGGTGGGACAAGTAGTCATGATGTGGTGCAGTGGGGTAGATGAGGAACATCACGAAAAGCGGGAGAAGTGAGCCTGTCTAAGTGCGAGCAGACAACACAGGCCAAGTATCCCTTTGGAGGCGGGCTGTGGGACAGGCGGGAAAGTAGTGCACTTCTTCGACTTCATTCATGTAACTAACTTGTTGGGGAAATTGAAATCTTAAATTCAACCAGCTTCAAAAACGTAAAGTAGTCGGCCACGCCGGTCACACGGGTCAGGCAGTCACCAGTGAGTCGGTCGGTCGGACGGTCGCAGACGCATCGCCGGTCAGAGGAGTCAACGAGTAGAAGGACTGAAGGAGAAGAACAAGACAGTACAAGCAGGTAGGCAAAGAAGGCAACAGTAATTTAGGAGGAGTACGGGGCACCTACAGTGTTTTAGGGCCAGGCAGGGAAGGAAGTGCACAGCCACACTGGGCCTATGTAACTGAACTCACAAGTCAGGTCACATAGCTGGAAATGTGCAGAAAAGCCAAAGGGCACTGTAGTCTGTGTTAAGTACTTCCTGATAAGAAGCAGAAGGCTTACCATTTTTGATTTTAGACATTCATGTCTGCCAGACTGCCCCTTCTGCATAACAGCTAGTCCCCAAACTGATTGCTGGGTTAATCTCAGCAGGCTAGTCAGCACTGCTCTTCCCAGTTCACGATCCACAAAGCAGAGTGGAGCGATTGCACCCCAGTGAAACCATGACAGTCTGTAAGTTTATCTTTGTTATTATTGCCGTGAACTATTCATTTATGAAGCCTGTGTATTAAAACGGGAAGGACTGCTGTCTGCTCTGCAAGCACTCCAACCATCTGCCATTGTGGTGATGGTAGTTAAGCAACATTCACTTCTGAAGTCATGTCTGGGTTTGTGTGTGTGTGTGTGTGTGTGTGTGTGTGTGTGTGTGAAGATTAAACTCCATTCAGTTTTAAGTGAAGTGACTCAGCAACTGCTGCAGTTTATTTTCCCAATTATCTTCTCTCTGCAGTCATAATATTTTAAAGGGCTCTTCCTTTTAAAGACAAGTTCAGGATTTGACACTTGTTGAAACACAAATATGTAGTTCCCATCTTAGTAAAGCTGCTTCTACAGAGGAATAAATGAAATATGTATTGGGTTGGTGGAACTGGCATGCTGTGGTCAGTTCAGCAGGCAGAGTGGCTTGGTTTTAGTGGACTCCACACTAACGCGACTGTGGTATCAGTCCAGTTCTAGCTGTAGTTCCTGGATTCCTGTTTATACAGTACATTTCTCTTATTCTTTATTACTCAGGAAATATGTATAGCAACATGAACCTTGTCACTGTGACTTTCATCAACTCGTGCTGCTTGTCTGCATGTGATGTCATAATCTCCTGTCTGTGGCATCATATTCGTCCACGGAACCATTTACGATTCATAAAGAAGATGATGACATTACGTGTAAGACAGGCAGCAGTAGTAGATGAAGTCTGAGGGACAGGGAATCCTATTTTCAAGCAGCTATCCTTAGTAATACAGAACATGTGGAAATAAAGTAATAGATAAAAATATGTAAAAAAAGCAGACTTGTTTAAAAACAATATGTTTTCAAACTTATCCTGAACATGTCACAGGCTTTTTGTTTCTGGATCAATTTACTCTGCAGGTAATGCTGTAATGGTTGTCCAAAATTATAGATGTGTCTGCTGTCAGGTGTGTTATATTTCAAACAAATATTCTACGAATTTAATCAAGCTCAGCTGTAAGACCAGTATTTGGTTTTGTGCATGGTTTCTTCGTAAGTCTGGTAAAAGTATAAAAAGCTAAATGTTGCAAGTAAAATGTTGTTTTGTTTACCTTGCCCCCAGTTCTTTATGACTAACCATCAAGACTCGACATGCGCTGCATGGAAACTGTAGTTTTCCATCTGGGGCCCTTTAATCTGATCTTTAAACTAGTTTATATGATAAACTACAACTTATAGCATGCAGTGTGTTAAACGCTTTGCTGTGCTAGTCCTTCTCTCCCCTCTCACAGCTGTATTCTCCATGGTAACAAGAGAGACTGCGAACAATACTTTACTATCCAATTCAAACCCATTTTTAAATTACTTGGTAACTAGCGCTATGTCACATTGACAAATGCCACCCTCGCTGGCCCCACCCAAACCTTGGCCCCACCCACATCATACCCCCCCACCTTGCTACCCCTATGATTTTGCTGAAATGATGCCCCTGATCAGAGTCTGCCCAAGCCCTCAGCCACTCTAAATTAGGGGCATTTTTCAGAGCAGCTGCAAAATCTTTACATATTCCCAAGGCACGGGATAGGTCCCCTCCAGTTTCTAAACTAGGATCCCTAGCTCTAGTGTCAGGGCATTCAGGGTCACTGCTATCCCTAACCCTCTGACAATTGGCTACCTTTCTTCCTCAGAGTAACCTTCTGTTACTGTTCTGTTAACTGCTACCTGGGGAATTTCTACCCCCTTTCACTATTCTCCATATCAGGAGACACAAGTTGGGGAACCAGCCTCCCAATGTTTCCCACAGGGGCTTCTATGGGAACCAAGGAACCACAACTGGTCTTTGCCATCTGACTGCGGGTAAGTGCACACATGACCCCCTTTTGGAGATTGTTCCTTATAGTCACATCCAGGGCAAGATTTTCTGCCACTGCAACTTTTTGCACAGTCTCTCCTGTCTCACCCCAGTCCAGGAGAACACTAGAAAGTGGCAGAGTTTTCTCCTCCCCAGTGAATCCCCATAGTGTAACAAACTGATTGGGTATAAGCTGTTCAGGCTCAACCAGACCCCCTTTTACCAGAGTAAGGGATGCCCTAATGTCTCTTAACTCATGGGTCTGCACCCCTTTAACAGTAACTGGGTATATGTGCTCCCTCATGTTTACTGGCATGCTTTCAGGGATACACAAAAAAATACTTCTTTCCCAGCACCACTTTGTGCATGCTCTGCCTTTTTAGGACACTGTCTTGCAAGATGCCCAGGTTATTTGCAAAACCAACATTCATTTCTTTTATCAAGCAAATCTTTTCTTTGCGACCTAGGGCTGCCCACTTTCGGTGGAGGCAGTGAGGGTTTTAGTTGCTCTGAAGGCACATTTTTCCCTTTCTGCGCTGTCACACCTGCCCCACTCCCTCTCAGAGCAGGTCTGCTCCTGGCATAGCAGTCCAAGAGCTTGGCAGCCTCCTGCACTGTTTTTGGATCTTGGTCCTCTAGTCAGGTTTTCAGCTCTGCTGGGCAAGCCCAAAAGAACTGTTCCAAAAGTACAACATTTTCGATTTTCTCTATAGAGTCTGCCTGTATCCCTTCCCGCCAATGTTTTAAAAATTGACATTGTTTAGTGGATAGCTCCTTGTAGCTCATATCAGGGATTCTCCTGAGCTTATGGAACTTAACTCTGTACGCTTCTGCTGTCAAGTCATATCTTTTTAACAAAGCAGCTTTAAGTTTGCCATAATCATTACTGTCCTGATTGGCCATTTGTCCCAATGCATCACAAGCTTTCCCAGTAAGCAGTGGGGATAGCTGGAAGCTCCAGGACTCTCTGGGAAATTTTGCCTGAATACATACTTTTTCAAATGAATTTAAAAATGCATCCATATCTTCCCCCTCTTTAAATTCGGCTATCAATTTAGAATTTAATTTGTAACCTAGTTCTGGAGTTCCAGGTTCACTCAAGCTACTTACCTGCTCTGGCGCTGGTCTTTGAAGTTGCAGCTTCTCAAGTTCAGATTTCCTCTGACACTCTCTCCTCTCACTCGGCCTCTTTCTGAAGCTGTTACTCTTCTTCCTCGGCCGCTGTCTTTTCTCACTTCTCTTCTCTTCTCTCTCTCTCTCTCTCTCTCTTTCTCTCCATCTCCATCTGGAACTTCTTCTGCTTGAATTCCAGCTCCATTTTCCACAACTCTATCTGCATTCTGATCCCTTCTGGCTCCAGAATGGTGGTGACCTTCCCCTGCTGCAGTGGCTCTTGGCTTACACTGGTCCCGCTGTTCTTTTCCCTGGGTCTAGACACTGCAATGGACCCTGGCACCTCCACACCCAAGGTTTGATTCTTTATAGTCACCGACTGTGACTCGAGGTCTTGGGTATCGGCTGCTACAAGAGCCTCCATGAGGTGCTGTGTGTTTCGCCCCTCACAATGGACTCCTCTCTCCTGGCACAACTGCCTCAGGTAGTCTGCAGTGTACTCGTTGTATTTGGAAGCCATCTTCTTCCCTAATCTATGGCTACACTAGCTTACACCCAAAAAAACAAAAACAGGTAGGGAACTTAGACTGTAACCACAATGATGTATTTCTTCATTTTTAAATCACTGCATTATTTTGTGTGTGAACTGTTACAGTTATCAATCTGACACACTGGACTGTTAATGCTCATGTTACCAAATAATTTCACAGTATGCAAACAAATCTTTTTGATTGCAGCACTGTAAACCAAATCTTTTAGATCGCACCACTGCCAACCAGATCTGTCACAAAACGTACTCCGGGGGTCAGGCCCTCTGCTCTCACAGTGCCAAACCTCAAAGTGCAATATGTGAACAGGAAACAGACAGGGTAACCCTACTGTCTGTTTTTGGTCTGAAACAACTACCAGTCTCTAGTTCTGGGGTCAAATATGAACCCTTTTTTGCTAGCACACCCAGTTAACAGCTTAAAATATCACACCCTTTTTGGGGAGCTGCAGTGCAGCACTTAACCCAGTGGGGACCCAACCTGGTTCACAGTCCCCCTTTTTGACTCAATTAAGGTCTAGGTACTTTTCTTACCTTAATGCATATGGTAACACACTGTAAGTGCTTAACAGTTCTGTCAGACTTATCAACACTGTTCCATCATTCACATTCAAAATGAGAAAAAGACTCAGGTAGGATTTCAAGGAAAACAAAGTTTACTAAAATTAAAAATAGTAAAGAAAATACAACACACGGAACATATAACATTTAGTTTACAGTCATGAAAATTAAATGGATAATTATACAACACCACCTTATTACTAAGTATTTACTCCTACCCTAGTTTTAATTAATAAATAGTGGTGATTATTTACCTAAAGTGCTCTGGAGAGTGTGTCTTGTCAGGAGTCCAGAATCAAAAAGCCCTATTTTGTTACAGCCATCTGGTAATATTCAGTTACAGTCCCAACCTCCCTGGGATGTCACAGCTCACAGTGATGCTGACTGTGAGGTCATTCAAACCTGGATATTGAATTAATTGCACAGTTATATGTCTCAGCACACTGCTAACCATTCCAATTATATAGAAACATAGAAACATAGACTTTGACAGCAGATAAGGACCACTTGGCCCACCCAGTCTGCCCATTTCCCTACCTACTGGATAAGCTGCAGATTCTAGTTAACCAACAGCCTATTTCCTGCCACCTCCCTCTACAATTGTCTTGTGTCTGTCCCATGCATGTTTGAATTCCCCCACTGTTTTAGCATCAACAACCTCCCCAGGAAGGCAGTTCCATGCATCCTCCACTCTCTCCATGAAAAAAGATTTCCTCACATTACCCCTGAGCCGTCCCCCCTCTAT
Organism: Neoceratodus forsteri; assembly: GCA_016271365.2. NCBI lineage: Eukaryota > Metazoa > Chordata > Ceratodontiformes > Ceratodontidae > Neoceratodus > Neoceratodus forsteri. The sequence continues at coordinate 183,726,369 of CM057459.1, read as the reverse complement.
CTTTAAATTGTGTCCCCTTGTTCTTATACACCTCTTTTTCTGAAAGATGCTACCCTTCTGGACTTTGTTGATTCCCTTGAGGTACTTGGACATTTCTATCATGTCCCCCCATTCCTTATTTCATCAAGGGTATACATATTAAGCTCTCTCAGTCTCTCTTCATATGATTTCTGATGCAGACCATGCACCATTTTAGTTGCCCTCCTCTGGACTGCTTCCATCCTGTCTATGTCCTTGCATAGATGAGGTCTCCAAAACTGCACACAGTACTCCAGATGGGGTCTCACCAACTGTCTGTACAGAGGGATAACCACTTCCCTTTTTCTACTTGTGATGCCCCTTCCTATGCATCCCAGTATCCCCCTGGCTCTCCTTACTGACTACTCACATTGCTTACCAACCTTTAGATAATCTGATATGACTACCCCCAAGCCCCATTCCAATTTGGTTGTTGTTCGTACCTCCCCTGCTATTGTGTACTCTTCTCCTGTGTTTTTGTTTCCCAGGTGCATTACTTTGCACTTCTTTGCATTGAATCTAAGTTGCCATATGTCTGACCATTCCTCCAACTTTGCCAAGTCCTTTCTCATCCTTTCTACCCCTGTGTGTATCAACTCTGTTACAGATCTTTGTATCATCTGCAAAGAGGCATACCTTTCCCTCCAGACCCTCTGCAATGTCACCTATAAAGATGTTAAAGAGCACTGGACCCAGTACTGAGCCCTGAGGTACTCCTCTAGTGACCCACCTTTCTTCGGAATGTGTTCCACTCACTATTACCTTCTGTGTCCTATTGTGCAGCCAGTTTGCAACCCAGGCTACCACCCTGGGACCCACTCCCAGGCTGGCTAACTTGATTATTAATCTTTTGTGTGGGACTGTGTCAAATGCCTTGCTAAAGTCTAGGTAGGACATATCCACAGTCCCTCCCTGGTCTATTACTTTGGTCACCCAGTCAAAGAAATCTATTAGATTCATCTAACATGACCTTTCTGCTGTAAATCCATGCTGCTTTGGGTCCTGTGCCCTGCTGGCCTCTAGGTATTCAACAATTCTTTCTTTCAGAAGTGATTCCATCATTTTCCCTATCACTGAGGTCAAACTTATATATATATATATAGTTTTCCTAGAGTTCACAGTAAGTGCATGTTTTACAATCTGTGACCACCTGGTATCATTATAGTCCCAGGAAGTCAGCTTTTCCATGCCAGATGTTACAACAAAGTCAGCAATTTTATTTTCCTTTAAAAAAAATCCAACATCTTCTGATGGCCTCTGCTGACTGCCATATTTTTCCAGCAGAAATTCACAGAAACATATAATTATATCACAAATATAATCATAACTAGTAGAGGGTTATTATGTCACAAGCATATTGATTTCTACTCAGAGTTTCAGGATTTCTTTGTGCAGTGGAGAGTACACTCTGCCTTGGGGTTGGCTTCGTAGCCAGATTATGTGCAGTTGGGGCTCCAGAGCTGCCAATTCTTGCTCCATTTCCTTCTGCCTGTTTGCCACAAAGCTGATGATTAGCCCATGGACTGTGGCATTAAAAGCCTCCCACAGGGTGCTGTGGAAGTGTCTCTGTGTCATTCATGTGGAAGAACTCCTCTTCTTTCTTCTTGATCCACAGGACACATTTGGGGTCATGCAGGAGAAGAGGGTCCAGTCTCCAGCCTGGAGAGAATCTTGGGGCAGGCCCCAGGAGCAGGTCAATTTGAACTGGGACATGGTCTAAAATGATCAGGAGCATTATGAAGGCCACCATAACCATAGGCATTAGCTGTTGGGAGGTGGGCCATAGGTATAAGTGGCTGTAGGAACCATGCATAGCCATATCGTATGTATAGTCTCAGGTCCAAGGATTAAGTAGGCACCAGGCATCTGTGAGTACTTGGTCTGCCATCCATATTCTGACTGCCTGGACTGATTTGACAAGAGGCTCGGGTTTGCCATGACTCCAGTCCCGAACAGGGTCCAGAGTGAGATTAAAATCACTTCCTATTAATGCAGGAGCCTGAATGGTGTTAAATTAGTTGAGGTTCTCTGCCAAGTTGTGGGGAAAAAGCTAGCACATCCTCACTGGGAGCATACAGGCTCACTACCATTAGTGAGCCTGAGGGGGTTTTGAACAGTGCTGAAAACCACCTGCTCTCATTATCCACTAGTGACCTGAGGAGTTTCCAGGAAAGGGATTTGTGGTTGAGGATACACACACACTCCTCTTTGTGGAGGCTACCGAGCTGTGGACTTCTGCCACCATGCACCCTCTCTTCAACTTTTGGACCTCTGTGTCTGAGACTTTGGTTTCCTGGAGTAGGACCAACTGCATCTTCAGGTGATGAAAGGGGGCCATCACCTGTTTATGTTTCACCAGGAGTTCAGACCCTGAACATTCCAACACTGGCAATGTAGGTCTGCCATCAGGGAGGATCAGATAGAGGAAGTTTGTGATCTAGTCAGCCATGTGACTTGCAAGCAGGAAAAAGCCCCATGGTGGATGGCTCAACCCTCTGTCTAGCTCCACACCCTGCTACCCAGAGGTCTGCTCAATACCCTCCAAGAACTGAGTGGTGGATACCTCAGGAGCATGAGTTTCCTACCCATTCTGTTCTACACTGGTATACCATTACTACAGTGACACTGGTACACTGAATCCCCCACAGTGAAAGCCCCAGCATGCCTATATCAGCAACAACAGGGGTTTTGCATTGAGACACTTTAGGATGACAAGTAGCAAATATCTAACTCCACTGTCTGTGTGATGTGGAGTTAGATATTTATAGTGAGGGAGGTTTGGGGCAAAGCCCCCCTGCATTGTGCGTCATGGTGTTGCTGGTCAGTTCAGGTCACATCGTGGTTGAGGGTGTCAACAGATTTCCAGCACTGTAGCGGACATCACAGTCGGGGTTGTCACACCAGTGTCATGGATCCTTCTACACCCATCCCCAGTAATCTGACACCACACTAACACAGTAACTTGAACAGACAAAAGCATATGTATACCTAATAGTGTAAAACCAACCATGCATATTAACCATATACATAACAAAAAACATAGTAGTCTTTGAAAGACAACAGGATTTGGGGTGGGTGGCAAGTATCACCCCAGGCCTTCTTCATGTACCTGAAGAACAGGGAGGCTGGGAAAAGACAGCTGAAATTTAGGAAAGACAGATACACTAGACCTCAGTCCCAGCTAGCCCAAACTGTATTTGGTTAGATTACTCATATTGGGGAAATAGCAATGAGATTCATGTGTATAACCCGGATGTCTCCTGCCAAGGAGCATAAGGAGCATGTGCTGCTTGGGTTTGGAACCTTATTTCACCCTGTCCATTACATCTTTCACCTGTGCCAACCCTTTTGGGGGGGTGAGGGGTTGGAGAGGAGGAGGAGGGGAAAAGAAGAGAAAGAGGGAAATTAGTAGGTATTGTAAGGGGGGGCATGGGGTACTCCAGAGTGCTTGTGCTAGGGAACATCTGCTCCAGTTGCACTGGATTGCTACTGCATGGTCTGGACCAGGGGTGAGATAGTCATCCAAGTCAACTGGGCCTTTAAGTTTGCTGGTAGTAATGGGCCATCGGTCCATACAGAGCACCTGTCACAGTCTGTGCTTCGACCCTTTGGATATACCCCCAAGATGAGGGTTCCAAAGGGGGCACTCACATCGATATTGTAAATCTGTTAGCCCTACTGTGGTTAGAAGACTATTTCCCAGCTGTAGCTGGCCCCCACTGATTGCTCAAAGTGAGCCAAGAGGGGTATCAGGCAGATAGGGGCTTGTACTCCTAAGTCAAGCCATGATGCTATGCTCCATAAGGCATTCATGGCAGCCAGCAAGAAAGATGAACTGTGTTGGAGGGCATGGAGCCCAGAGCACACTTCTGGAGTTAGGGAGAGCAGGGTGAGAGCAGAGAAGAGGGATGGAGGGGAGAGAGGTGAGGATTTTCCAGTCAGATGTTAGCACCTGTGGGGAGACAGCAAGGGTTATTCAGATCACCAAACCTTCACTTAGGTCACCAGTCATGCCTGCCATACAGTCTGGAAGCTGGGCTAGGCACAGACTGGTCTCTGAGACAACCTCCATAGGAGACTTAGAGGCCAGGAGTAGCACCCTGCCAGTGCTAGGGGGTTCTGTGCAAGGAAATCTATAAATCAATGAATAAAACAATTTCCCTCACTTACTAACCTAGCCCCCACCCCAATACTGCTGTAACAGTGAAGAAGAGTACACATTCGATTTAGCTACACAGATGTTGAAGCTTAACCCAGAGCATAAAGGATATATTGTATAAGTCCTTGTCCATTGTGAAATGGGTTCTGTTGCACAGGGTGTGTCAGAGGAAAGGGAACTGTTCGACACAAAACTCAGCTACAATTTTGGGCCCAGATGCAGGCTGTAGATCTGATTGGGGTGGGAAGGACATAAGAAGCACAAGACAGAGCTAGTCAAACACTGATGCAGCAAAAAAAATTTGAAATTGTAATCAAACATTACAGTCTTTTGCCTACTGCCACTCCACCCCATATCCCTGCCCTAGATCTAGTCACATGTTAGTGCACAACATGGAGCGCACTCTGCTTCATTGTAAAGTAATGGTCATCAGTCCTTCAGCCTGCTTCAATTCCAGGGAGGGAGCAGCCACACCAGCATCCTCTGTTCTGGAAGAGTCTGAGAAGGGCAGGGGAATCATGGTTGCTATGATGCTGGCCCAGAAGGTAGTTGGCTGAGGTTGTGCTGGGAAGGGATCTTGGCTAGGTGGTTATGAGGAGTCAGCTGGGGCATTATGGATGGGAGGTACTTGCCCAGAGTCCTTCTGTGGGGATAAAGGCTGCAATGGTGCATAGAAGTTAGAGGCCAAGGAGCCTAGTGGATCCTTGTCACCCTCTGCAGAGTCTGGGCTGTTATTATGGCTCTGTGACCAAAGCCACGGCTGATTTTCTCCTTGCAGGACCAGGTTTTGTTGTGGAGCCTCTGCTTAGATTTGGGTGGTAGCAGCTGTGACACTTGGACAGCTGGTTCTGATCACTGTATCATTTTTTGTAATATAAAAAATGGGTTATGGACTGTCACTCTTGAGAAATGCTGAAACAGCATGTGAGTATGACACACACACACACACACACACACACACATACACACACACACACAGGTTTTAGATACAAGGTGTTACCTGGAAGGCCCAAAACTAATTACAGACTTTAACTAAGTTAATTAAACCTGTAGTTGCTAAGAGGGAAAATCATAAACTTTGATAACACTTAGAGGAAAAAGAGCAGGTTGTGATGTTTTAGTGTAAAGTCATAAAAGATGCTTTCATGTCCTGGAAGGGGGTCGCTTATCATAAGATCAAAGAGAGTCATTTGAAGAACATGTGTTATACTGAGGTTGCAGAATTTAATACTTGGAAAAGACATCCTGTTTTTATATAGATTTATATATATATATATATATATATATATATATATATATATATATATATATATATACTATATTCTGAGAGGGAGGAGCTAGGTGACCTCATGCAAAATAGGTGGGGAAAACCAGCTTTTAAACATTATTTTGTTTTCCTTCAGAGACACTTCTATCTAGACTCTGACAAAAAAAATCTGTGAGCACTTCAAGCAGGTATTTAGAGAGAGAAGGACAAATCTAAGTACTGTAGTAGGAATTGCACTGTTAAAAATCTGTTTTGTTTAAGAGATTTGTATGTCTTGTGATATAATAGTTCTGTATTTTATGTGTTAAGTATTTTTATCTATTGTAGTAAAACTCTATTTTTAGAGTTTACTTGGTCTGTCTTTGATTTCTTTCCTTTACAAGTAAAGTATATATGGTTAAAGCAGACACTGTACATAAGCTTGAATGGTGATACCAAACTGGAAAAAGGTAAAAGTTTTAAATCTGAGGTCTTTTATTACAGTTTTTAAGGGTTCATTTCTGTACACCTGGTTAGATGCCCATAGGCAAAGATATCTGGCCCCCCGAAGACAGAATTATCTGAGCCTGTACATTGGGTACACTAACAAGAGGTTCAAAGTTTGAATCCTTCCAGAAATTGAGACCAAAGGTTGACTTGAATCCACAAAAACAGACAAGAGGGTTATCTTGTTCTGTTAACTGTTCACAAGACTGCACTCAGAGGTTGGTACTTTGGGAGTAGAGGGCTGACCTGTTGAGTGGGTTTGTGACAGATTGGTTGGCAGCAGTGTGGATAATTTTGGTATTACAAGCTTGTATTGCTCAGTGTGTCAGCTTGAGACCGTAAGCTCACTTGCAAAGAAAGAAAAAGGCAGTGATTTAATTTTAAAAAGGAAACAGAACTATATCACTTGGCATACAGTCAAGTTCCTACCTGTTTTATTTTTTTTCCAAAGTGCAAGTCAGAGTAGCAGTAGTGAAGGAAGAAGATGGCTTCTGACTACAGCAGGCACACTGTAGACTCCTTAAAGCAGTTGTGCGGGAGCAGAGGAGTCCCGTTTGTGGTGAAAGCCAGCAAGCAGAACCTCATAGATGACCTGATGGTAGTAGATACCCAAAGCAGCGAGTCACAGACTGTGACTGAAAAGGACCAAACCTCAAGTGTGGCAGGGCTAGCAGCCAGTGCAGTGTCCAGATCTGATAAGGAGGACAACAAGGCCACTGTCAGTGAAGGGCCACAGCAGCAGGGGAAGGTCACCAGTATCCTGGATCCAGAAGTGCTCAAGCTGCAAATTGAATTGTGCAGGATGGAGCCAGAGTTCCAGGAGAAAGAGAGAATGAGAGAGATGAGAGGCAGAGTAGGAACAGCAGGAAGCAAGCCATGAGGCAGAGCGAGAACACCGTGAGGCAGAGCGAGAATGCTGAGAGGCAGAGTGAGAACAGAGGGAGGCAGACCATGAGGAGCATGAGTGCCAGCGAGCTGCAGAGGAGAAGAGAGAGAGAAGTGCCAGAGGTAACATGAACTGGAGAAGCTACGACTCTGACCAGTGGCACCAGAGCAGGTAAGTGGCTTGGGTTTAACTGGGACTGCAGGACTGGGTTACAAATTGAATTCTAAATTAATAGCTGAGTTTAAAGAGGGGGGGAATATGGATGCCTTTTTAAATTCTTTTGAAAAAGGTTTTATTCAGGCCAAAATTCCTAGAGAGTCCTGGAGCTTCCAGCTATCCCCGCTACTTACCGGGAAAGCTCAAAATGCATTGGATCAAATGGACAATGGGTACAGTAATGATTATTGCAAGCTAAAATCTGCAATGTTAAAAAAGTTTGAATTAACTGCTGAATCATACAGAGCTAAATTCTGTAAGCTCAGGAGAAGCCCTGATATGAGCTACTAGGAGCTAGCCACGAAACAACGTCAGTTTTTAAAACGGTGGGAAGGAATTGAGGCAAACTCTGTTGATAAAATTGAAAATATGATTTTATTAGAACAGTTTTTTGGGGCGTGCCCAGCAGAGCTGAAAACCTGGCTGGAGGACCGAGATCCCAAAACAGTACAAGATGCTGCTGAACTCTTGGACTGCTATGCCAAGAGCAGACCTGTTCTGAGAGCAAATGGGGCAGAGGTGGCAGTGCAGAAAGGGAAAAGCGTGCCTTCAGGGCAGCTAAAACCCTCACTGCTTCCACTGAAACCAGTTAGCCCCAGATTTCCTAGAAAAGATTTCTCTGAAAAGAGAAGTGAATGTTGGTTATGTAAAGAAACTGGGCATATTGCCAGACAGTGTCCCAAAAAGGTGAGCAATAATATTCAGGGTGGTGCTAGAAAAGAAGTTGGTTGTTTGTGTGTCCCTGGAAGCATGCCAGTGAACATGAGGGAACACATGCACCCAGTAATGGTGAATGGTGTACAGACACAGGGGTTAAGGGACACAGGGGCATCCCTGACCTTGGTAAAGGAGGATCTGATACAGCCTGGTCAGCTTATACCCAATAAATACATCACTGTACAAGACTTCACTAATGAGGTGAAAACATTGCCCCTCACTTGTGTTCTCCTAGACTGGGGTGAAACAGGGGGAATTGTGCAACAGGTGGCTGTAGCCAAAACTTTAGCAGTGGATGTGATCCTGGGCAACAATTTCAAACAAGGGATGGTATGTTCAATTACCCATAGTCAAGTGGCATGGGAAAATTGCAGTTCCCTGAACCCCACAGAAGCCATTGTGGAAACCACCACTGAGAGGCTGGTTCCCCAGCCTGTGTCTCCAGATGGGGAGACTAATGAAAAGGGGGTATACATTTCCCCAGTAGCAAGTAACCACACAGCTACAGAGGGTTACTCTGAAGAGGGAGGGGTGACCCATTGTCAGGCGGTGGGGATAGACAGTGATCCTGAGTGCCCTGACGCTAGTGCTAGGGACCCTAGTTTAGCAACTGAAGGGGGACCTGTCCCATGCCTTGGGACTGTGTGAGGGGTTTGCAGCTGCTCAGAGTTTAGAGAAGCTGAGAGCTTGGGCAGACTTGGACGGTGCACAGGGAGGTGACGGCAGACATAAGGTTTATTGGGAAAATGGACTTATGTATACTCAGGCTGTGTAGATAGAGGGAGGGATGCTAGGCAGGCAGCTTATCATTCTCCAGGGGTATCTTGAGCAGTTGCTCAAAATTGCACATGATATTCCCTTGTCTGGTCATCTGGGAATTACATGCACTATGCAGCAGTTAGCCCAGAATTCCTACTGGCTAACTTCACCCAGCAGGTGAAGGAGTATTGCAGGTCTTGTCACTGGTGCCAAGAAATAGGGAAAGTGGGCAAGAAAACCCAAGCCGCCCTGATTTCATTGCCCATAGTGGAGAAGCCATTCCAGAGGGTGGGAATGGATATTATGGGGCCTTTAAATACCTCCAGCTCCTCAGGGAAGAGATTCATCCTGACTGTGGTGGATTATGCCACCCAGTACCCAGAGGCAGTCACCCTATCCTCACTAAGGACAGACAAAGTGGCAGATGCCTTACTTGGGATTTTCTCCCGTGTCGAGTTTCTGCAGGAGGCAATCACCGATTGAGGGGGTTCCTTCATGTCAGATGATGAAATGTTTATGGGAGAAGTGTGGGGTGGTGCAGAGGTGCACGACTCTGTATCACCACAAGCCAATGGACTTGTGGAGAGATTCAGTGGTACCCTAAAGTCAATGCTCCAGGCGTTTGCTGAACAGCATGGGAGGGACTGGGAGAAATACCTTCCCCACCTGTTGTTTGCATACAGGAAGGTGCCCCAGGAGTCAACAGGATTTTCCCCCTTCGAACTCTTATATGGACACCGGATACGTGGGCCCCTAGACTTGATCTGGGAGGACTGGGAAGGCAAGCACACCACCCAGGGAACTCCCATTGTGGATTACATCCTTAGGTTTAGGGAAAGTCTGAAGGAGCTTATGGGGACAGCCCAGAGCAACCTGGCAGCTGACCAACAGAAACAGAAAGTGTGGTACGACTGCAGAGCCAGAGCTCACTTGTACATGGTGGGTCAGGAAGTCATGGTACTTATTCCGGTCCAGAAAGACAAGCTGCAGGCTGAGTGGGCAGGACCGTACAAAGTGGTTAGGAAGGTAAATGATGTGAACTACATTGTGGAGTTACCTGACCAAAGACAGACAGAAAGGATGTACCATGTCAACATGATGAATCAGTGTGCAAATAGGGCTAACATGGTGTTTGCAGTGTGTAGTCCTGGGGAGGTGATGGATGAAGGAGACCCCCTTCTGGGCTTGCTGGAGGAAAGTAAGTGGGAGTCCTCTGTGGAGGCAGTAAAATTGTCTCCCCAGCTGGCCCTGGACCAGATCCAAAAAGTAAGGGTGGTTTTAGCAGACTTTGCCCCGTTGTTTAGCACCAAGCCTGGACTAACCCTCTTAGTGACACACAATGTGGAGACAGGGACACAGATGCCCATACGGTGGACAGCATATCGGGTGTCAGAGGCTGTCCATTAGGACATTAGGAGGGAAGTGGAGGAGATGCTGGATTTAGAGGTAATCCAGAGATCCCACAGCCCCTGGGCCTCACCCGCAGTCCTTGTACCTAAGCTAGATGGCTCTACTTGTTTTTGTGTGGACTGTCGTGGACTAAATGCAGTCATGAAGTCAGACGTCCACCTGATGCCCTGGACAGATGAACTCCTGAACAATTTGGGGGGGTGACCTACCTTATGATGATTGACCTGACAAAGGGGTATTGGCAAGTACAGTTGACAGACAGAGCTAGGGAGAGGTCAGCCTTCATCACTCCGATAGGCTTATTTGAGTTTAAAGTAATGCCTTTCATAATGAAGAAAGCCCCGGCCACTTTCCAAAGGTTGGTGAACCAGGTGTTAAATGCTGCTGAGGAATACACCGTGGTGTACCTGGATGACATTGCCATCTTCAGTACCAGCTGGGAAGGCCACCTATCCCACCTCAGGGAAGTGTTGGGCAGGATACAGAGGGCCGGGCTCACTGTCAAAGCCAAGAAGTGCCAGGTGGCCATGAGAGAAGTATCATACCTTGGGCATGTGATAGGCTGGGGACAGCTCCATCCTAACCAAATAAAGATAGAGGTAATCCAGGCATGGCCCAGACCAGAAACACAGAAGCAGGTCAGGAGTTTTCTAGGGACAGCAGGGTACTACTGAAAATTTGTACCCAATTACTGTGCCCTGGCTGCTCCACTATCTGACCTGACAAAGAAAAGGATGCCCAAGAAAATTACCTGGGGCCCAGCCTGTGAGAAAGCCTTTTCCAAACTAAAGGAGGCACTGTGCAGTGCTCCTGTTTTGACAAGTCCTGACTATAGCAAAACCTTTATAGTTCAGACTTGATGCCTCAGACATGGGTATTGGGGCAGTACTGAGTCAGACATCCAGCCAAGGGACAGATCACCCAGTAGTATACCTGAGTAGGTAGTTGCTTCCCTGGGAGCAAGCATACTCCACAGTGGAAAAGGAGTGTCTTGCCATAGTGTGGGCCCTTAAGAAATTAGAGCTATACTTATATGGGAAGCATTTTGTGGTGCAGACGGACCACAACCCCCTGGTTTGGCTGACGCAGATGAGAAAGAACAATGGTAGATTGCTAAGATGGAGTCTTGTTTTGGAAGGGTATGATATGACAATCATACATAGGGTTGGAGCCAAAAATCAGAACTCAGATGGGTTGTCTAGGGTCTATGAGGCGTGAACTGATTTGGGAAGCTCATCCCATGCAGGGGATAGAGCCCCCAAATTCAGTCTAGGTGGGGAGGAATTGTGACACTTGGACAGCTGGCTCTGATCACTGTATCATTTTTTGTAATGTAAAAAAAATGGGTTATGGACTGTCTCGCTTGAGAAATGCTGAAACAGCATGTGAGTATGACACACATACACACACAGGTTTTAGATACAAGGTGTTACCTGGAAGGCCCAAAGGTAATTACAGACTTTAACTAAGTTAATTATAGCTATAGTTGCTAAGAGGGAAAATTATAAATGTTGATAATGCTTAGAGGAAGAAGAGCAGGTTGTGACATTTTAGTGCAAAGTCATAAAAGATGCTTTCATGTCCTGGAAGGGGGAAGCTTATCATAAGATCAAAGAGAGTCATGAAGAACATGAGTTATGCTGAGATTGCAGAATTTTAGTACTTGGAAAAGACATCCTGTTTTTATATAAATATTTTTTTATATATATTCTGACAGGGAGGAGCTAGGTGACCTCATGCAAAATAGGTGGGGAAAACCAGCTTTTAAACATTATTTTGTTTTCCTTCAGAGACACTTCTATCTAGACTCTGACAAAGAAACATCTGTGAGCACTTTAAGCAGGTATTTAGAGAGAGAGACAAATTTAAGTACTGTAGTAGGAATTGCACTGTTAAAAACCTGTTTTGTTTAAGAGATTTGTATGTCTTGTGATATAATAGTTTTGTATGTTATGTGTTACATATTTTTTATCTATTGTAGTAAAACTCTATTTTTAGAGTTTACTTGGTCTGTCTTTGATTTCTTTCCTTTACAAGTAGAGTATATATGGTTAAAGCAGACACTGTACGTAAGCTTGAATGGTGATACCAAACTGGAAAAAGGTAAGCGTCTTAAATCTGAGGTCTTTCATTACAGTTTTTAAGGGTTCATTTCTGTACACCTGGTTAGGTGCCCATAGGCAAAGATATCTGGCCCCCCGAAGACAGAATTATCTGAGCCTGTACATTGGGTACGCTAACAAGAGGTTCACAGTTTGAATCCCTCCAAGACTTGAGACCAAAGGTTGATTTGAATCCACAAAAACAGACAAAAGGGTTACCTTGTTCTGTTAACTGTTCACAAGACTGCGCTTGGAGGTTGGCACTTTGGGAGTAGAGGGCTGACCTGCTGAGTGGGTTTGTGACAGCAGCCATTCATGTCTATCTGGGAGTTGTGGCAGGAAAGGCTCCAGGGCAGCCAGGGAGGTACAGAGGTGTCTATAGAGGTGTAAGATGGTTGCTTAAGAGCCTGGAGATGGTAAGTGTGGGGCCATGCCAAGAGCACAGCAGGATACATTTTCCCCACAAAGTCCATAACTACTTCTGGGGTACTGAATGTTAATGGAACCCCATTGCGAGTGAGTTTTAGGAGTGCAGGGTATCTGAGGGTAAAATGGATACCAGCTTTAAGAAGAACTTGGGGGACATCTGTAAAGGCTTGATGGTGGGTCATGAAATCTGAGGAGTAATCCTGGAAGCAACTGCCAGTCCAAAGAGCCCAGCTCCCTTGCATATCTTAAAATCTCTTCCTTTACTCAGAAGCATAGAAAGCAGGCCAACAGGAGCTGGGGTTTCTCTCCCAGCGTCAGCAGTGGGGTTAGATAGTAATGATCCCACTCTATTTCAAAGTAGTAGTCTGAAGGAAGTTTTATAAGGGCAGGTAAATACTTGACACAGAAACCCAATGGTATCCTTGATTTCCACTGTCTCTGGGAAGCCGACAAAATGAGGATTGTTCTGTCAGCCCCGTTCTCAAGGTCATCAACCTTGTCCTGCAGTACTAATATTTTTTTTTTTGCATGTGCTATTTCTTTTTCTTCCCCTACATGCTACTGCCTCAGCCACTCCTTCAGGCTGTGCCAAGGCAGTATCTGACCCATCTTGGTCCCGAGCCCCGACCCTCATATTGCAGTCATCCCCAAGGTAACCTGGACATACCCCTTCACTGTGTGGGTCCCCCTCCTCCAAGGGGGAAGGCACCAGAGGCAGGGCTAGCACAATACATGGCCCTGAGTAACTGCTGAGGGATCAGGAGCTCTGGGACATAGACAACCTCAGATCACCAGGTAGCCATGATCCAGCTGAACTTGGAGCCATTTTCTGTTTTTCTGGTGACGTTCCCTTGCGTTCCATCTGCACTTCCCCAGTTTCCACCGGAGGTCGCTGCAGAGCGATGCCTCCCCACTGCCCACCCCAGGAGAGGAGAGCAGTCTTACAGACACTCAATCCTCTCCTCCCCTGCCAGCCCCCGGCGTCCCGAGTCCGTTCCCAAACCCGGGTCGCCAGCATGACTAATATTTTTTTATAACTGGGGAGCAGTTTCTCCCATAGGGAAACTTGGTTATGATTTGCTGTTATAACCAACTGGTTATAATGGTAAACACACACTGGACTTCACTTGCTTCACACATGCCCACGCTGCCTCCCTTGTGCACCTCTCACATGCACTGTTTCAGCATAACCATACTGTTGAACTAGTGCTACCAGAACCACAGTCCATACTGTTTTCTATAATTGCTGGGTAGTGTTTTCAAGGTGAGAAAACACTATCCAACAATTACATAAAACAAAACATGGGGAGGTGTGCGAAACTTGAATTTTACACACACCCTTGGTGTAGGATACTTTTATATACCCCCAAACTTCAATCTTGGGGTTTATCTAGCATCCCCCACTTTGGATGTGTGTAAAATTCTCATTATACACACCTGCCCATGTATTATTCTGTATTTCTTGGTCTCTCATTATGGATCTCAAGTAGTGACAGGACCCCTCTGTGCTTGATTGCATTTGTTCAGTCAAGGCTAAGCATTTGTCTAGGAGAGCAATGTCTTGTGCATTTTTGGTGGTAACCCCTTTTATTTCTTTCATCTCTAGGAGAAACTATAACTGAGCAAACATTGCCTCAATATGATCTGAGGAAGGAGCAGTCACCATTGCAGTGCTGGGAACATGTGGGAGGAAGGCCGCCCTGACAGAAGAACTGAAGGGAACTGAGATACCTTAAGGTACTCCTGATTTCAAAAATAAAAACACCAGACTACAGCTAACAGTTGGAGCTATAAAGCTTTAGTGGTTTCAGTTGAGTATTCTAGTTAGCAATGACGAATGCAGGGATATTGGTGCCTATGTACAAACAGGCAGAAACTATGCTCCAAAGTTGCGTACCCTGCCCATGTAGCTCCACCCCTGCAGACAGGTGCAAACGTGCCTGTATGCACCAGTGCCAACCAACAGTCTGTCACCCCACCCCCTGGCACGTGGGAATCTGCAGGGTGGAAGGGGGCAGAACAGCAGACCCAGGCAGGCAGCCAATCGGTTGCCTGTCCTGGGTCCTGGAGTGGACCCATGCACATGAAGGTTTGGGTCCAGATACATTCATATCATGCAGGCACCTACAGAGGTGCAGATGGTCCCTGACATTCTGTTGTTTCCCCAGCCCAATTTCTGCCCCCATGGCACCACCAACTGCCCTGCGCACAGATGTACCTACCCTCAGCAGACCCCCTGCCCGGTCCCAGCATATGGTGTAGCCCCCCCAAACAACATAACCCCTGTCCTGGTCCCATTTTCCAGCCCACCCCATTCTTCCACTCACAGCAGCACCCCGTCCTGTCATGGTGATAGTGAAATCCCCCACCCCAACACACACAGCAGCGCCCCGTCCCATGATGTATAAAGGACCCCCCACTCACAGAGCAGAACCCCAGCCTGTCATGTGTAAAGGAAACTTGCCACTCTCACACATAGAGCAGCAACCCATCCCTGTAAATATAGACATGAGAGCCCCTCCAACATACATGGTAGCCCTGGCCCCGTTCACATAATGGAGAACCCCCCCCCACACCCAACCATAGCACTGTCCTGGCTGAGCCAGTCCTAAAATGCACCTTTCCAACCACCACCGACCCCCAATCCCAGAACCCCCGCCCCATCATTGGTGGCCAGTGGCCCCCCCCCGCAGCACTGACAACACCACCACCTCCCCTCCCCCTACCTGCAAGTCGGTGCCACCGCAGCACTGGGCCAGAAAATAGCTAACCACAATGACGTCAGCATGAACAGCATGGCAAATATGCCACTGATTTTATTTTTATGGGGGGCTCCACTGCCTGCATCCCCTGACACAAGGGGCTCTGCCCCCCGGGAGTGGCTGATGGGGCAAGTTAAATTTGTGGTGCTGTTGAATACTGTTTCCACAGCCCCTTGTAAAAAAAAAAAGACTGAATTTGAAGATAAATGTTTGGAGACTAGGATTAGAACCCTGGTCTCCACCGCCTCCCAGCCTAGCTCTTCCATGCCCCAGGCTTCCACACCACAGAAGCAGCTCAGCCAACACCCAATATTTTGCTGCCCTTGACCTGTGGCAGCACCACAGACAGCAACCAGGGGAGCGCATATCTCAAGCACTCTACATCCCTGCTTGCTGTCCGTGCTAGTGCTATAGGGACTAGTGTCTCTTGCCTGGCACTATTCCTGTAGTGCTAATCTAATCAAGTACTGCCACAGCAATGGACGGCCAGCAGCACATCACCCAGCACACCTCTGCAGCTGCCAGCCATCTAGCTGATGCTGGAAGTGAGCTATTTATAGCAGTGCGCTCCCAAAAGCAGTTGAATGGCCAGCAGCCACAGAGGTGTGCGGGGGGATGTGCAGCTGGCCATCCACAGCCACGACACTGACTTGCAGGTATGGGGGATGGGTGGTGGTGTTGTCAGTGCTGTGGGGGTGGGAGGGCCACTGGCCACCAATGAAGGCGCAGGGGTTCCAGGATCAGAGGTTGGGGTGATCTGAAAGGTGCATTTCAGGACTGGCTAACCCTGGAAGTGTCTATGGTTGGGTGTGGGAGGGTTCCATTATGTGAATGGAGCTGGGGCAACCGTGTGTATGTGTGGGGAGGACTCTCATTTATGTGCATGTGAATGAGGCACTGCTCTGTGTGTGGGGATGAGGGGTTTCACTATCACCATGACAGGATGGGGCACTGCTGAGAGTGGAGGGGGAGGTGAGCTGGTGAATGGGACTTGTGCATACCACGGTTATGGCAGGGTCCCTCCTGCTGTATCCAGTCCCCTCCTCCACCCCCTGTATACATCACTATGTTCCTTTGTGAATGGCGCGTAGTGTGGGCAGGCCCTGTCCCTTCCTCCAGACCACCCTGGCATGTTGCTGCCCACACAGTCAGGCACAGGTGTGCACCTGGTCAATGCACCTATGGTGAATACCACCAGGGATCCACAGGACCCCCGCTGTGGAGCATTCCCACATATCTGTGCCTACACACACTGTGTATGCAATGCATTGGCATACTGCATAAGGCCTATTGGTATTAGGAATAGTGGAGCTCATGGTCAAGGCAGCCATCTTGCTCAAGTGCTGGCCATGCCCCCCACACTGCCTACCTTTTACTATTAGAGCTAGATAAAAGGCTGCTTATGCATCAGAGGAAAAATAAATCTAAACTATATTTATTTAAACAGAACATCGTCTGCTGGCACCTCCTCTCAACCTCCCGAATAGGCTTCTAAACCGCCAAATATATTTTATTACCTGTGCTGGTTAGTATGTACTCCAATGTACCAGCAATGATACAGACACCTCTGTAGCTGTGCTGTGCCATTTCACATTCTCAGGGTGGCATTGCAGCACTCACTGTATCACTTTATACGGTGAGCAGCATAGCACTGTGCTGAGAATGTGAAATGGCATCACACAGGTTCAGGGATGTTTACGGTATCACTCCTACATCGGAGTGCATATTACCCAGCACAGGTGATTAAAAAATTACTTGGTGGGGCTTAAATGTCTAATTGGGGGGGTTGTGGTTTGGGGGTGGGATGTTGAGGGACAGGTGTTCTTTAATAATTTGGACATTGGTAACCAGGAAAGACATGCAGAGCCAAAGCTCATTTCCAGGTGCAACCAGTTGGGGGCAAGGTACAAAGTGAAAATAAACAAGTAACGGTACAAAAATGCTAAGATGAATAAGACAATGAGAATTGTAGGAACAAAGATTTATGAGTAAAAGGAGCTAAAGGAGGAACTAGCAGAGCCATTAGCAGAATTGTTTAGTGAGTCTCTGAGCACAGGAGAGGTCCCAGAAGACTGGAGAAGGGCTCATGTGATCCCGCTCCACAAGAGTGGTAGCAGGGAGGAGGCAGGGAACTACAGACCGGTCAGTCTTACCTCAGTAGTGGGCAAGATTATGGAGGCACTCCTTAAGGAAAGGATAGTGCAACACCTGGAATCCATAGGGGCACAGGATCCAAGACAGCATGGGTTTACAAAGGAAGGTCCTGTCAAACTAATCTCATAGATTTCTTTGACTGGGTAACCAGAGTGGTGGACCAAGGGAGAAGTTGATGTTGCCTACCTTGACTTCAGCAAAGCTTTTGACACTGTTCCACATAGAAGATTGATAAATAAGCTAGGTAGGCTCGGGTGGGTCGAAGTTGGTCAACTGGGTGGCAAACTGGTTGACTGGCAGAAAACAGAGAGTGGTGGTAAATGGTATACAGTCAGAAGAGATGCAAGTCACAAGTTGGGTACCTCAGGGATCAGTCCTGGGGCCAGTCCTATTCAACATCTTCATTAGTGACCTCGCAGATGGACTAGAGGGTAAGGCCTGTCTGTTTGCAGATGACACCAAGATCTGCAACAGAGTAGATGATCCAGATGGGGTGGGCAGAATGAGAAGAGATCTGGATAAACTAGCAGAATGGTCAGAAGAGTGGCAACTGGGATTTAATGCAAAGAAGTGCAAAATCATGCACATAGGGAAGAGAAACCCTGAAGCCACTTATAGGCTGGGAGGGGAGTTGCTAGCAGTCACAAAGGAAGAAAGAGACTTGGGCATCATCATCACTGATGACCTAAAATCATCATCAACAGACCTCTAAAGCAGTAGAGTAAGGCTAGGGGTGTTAGTGTGTATTAGTAGGGTATCACAAGTTGTAAGAGGGAGGTAATAATCCCTCTGTACAAGACATTGGTTAGGCCCCATCTGAGTACTGCGTGCAGTATTGAGGCCACACCTTCACAAGGACATTAACCAAATTGAGGCAGTCCAGAGAAGGGCAACCAAAATGGTGCAGGGACTGCATCAGAAGACATATATGAGGACAGATTAACGGAGCTCAATATGTATACCCTTGAGCAAAGGAGGGAGAGAGGTGATATGATCGAGACATTTAAACACCTTAAGGGCATAAACAAGGTGAAAGAGTCTAACATGTTTAAATATAAGAAAAATAACAGGACAAGAGGACACAGCATGAGATTAGAGGGAGGCCGATTAGGGGAATGAGGAAATTCTTTTCACAGAAAGGGTGGTAGATGCATGGAATGGCTTACCACAAGAAGTGGTGGCTATGAATACAGTGCAGGGCTTCAAACAGGCATGGGATAGGCATAAGGGAGCAATACAAATGACTATGAATAGATAGGTCACTGACAGAGCAAAGGCCGATGGCACATTTATAAGGTAGAAAAAGAAATGGGCAGACTGGATGGGCCTTGCGGTCCTTATCTGCCGTCAACTTCTATGTTTCTATGTTTCTATGTAAAATATACAAAATACTATATAGCAGTGCAGCCCTAGAGCATATAATTCCATACAGCGATAGCAAAGGGCAAAAACTGAGAACTGTGCATAAGGTGCAGGTCAGATTCAAATATCCAGTTAAATATTGAGTAGGGGAGCCCAGATGCCCTTAGTTTCCAGCTCCCCAAGCTCTGGAACACTCTGCCTCCTGGCTTAACTTAATCCCTCTCACTCCATGCTTCTAAACTTAAAATTAAGCAACACTTTAATTCCTTTTGTAAATACCCTACTTAATGGGTGTTAGTCTTACCATTTAACGTAACTTAAACTTCTTGAGTTGATTCAGAAAGACCCAGTTAGATCGGCGCAAGTTGCAGCAAACAGCAGCTTGCACTGATTTGCAGTATGCCAGGGACATTGCACCTGATTCACTATCAGGAGGGCACCTGATTCACTATCGAGAGGACTCTCAATGCTAAACTCCTGCAGGTTCTGGCACATGTTGCCATGTGCCAAAGGCAAGGCACACTGGAGAGTTTTGCCACAAGTTGCAGCAATATTGGACAGTGTGGCTAGTGGGGTCGTGTGGGCAGCACCGGGGCTGAGAATGGCAGGAGGGGAGAGATGGGTGGTGGGGTTGACAAGAGCTCCCTGATGGCCACTACCATGCCTGTGGCTTCCTGGGGGGGCCGCATGCTGGGCACCAGGGGGTGGCATTGCAGGCACAGCACCCTGGATGTCTCCAGGTGCTGTGAGGGCATGGGATACCACAAGCAGGTGGTGGCACAGGGTCCATCTCATACAGCGATGGTTCTGGGGGTGGTGCACTGGCCATTAGAATAAACCCAGGCTGGTATAACTGTCATGGCCTGTGCGATCTGTGTGGGGGGGTTATTGAATCCTTCTGAAGGGGATACTGCAGCTTGCAGCTGCCTCAAGCCCCCTAGTGCTGTTGTCCACCTCTAGATATGGTGCAGACTCTGCTTGCCACAAATGGACCCAACATTGCCTCAGCCTCCCTTCCTGAATCACAGGTGATGCAGTTTTTGATGCAAGGTACCACTTGTGTCAAAACTGATTGATGCAGGCACCTTGCATCAAATTTTTGGCTTTCTGAATCAGGACCCTTGAGTTCAATTTTTTGATGCTAGCTGATATTTGGACTGTTGTTATTGATGTCCATTTATTTTATTCCTGTATCCCTCCCTCTCCCATCTACCCTTCACCTCCTCCAGGTCAAACTGGTAGATGAGACTAATGTTCTCAGTACTGTGTACATAGTAGAACAATTTCAAATAAATAAATTCCCATCCTCACAGAGAAAGTAAACAATAAAGGCTATTTTTACAGCAAAAATATGACAATTTTGTAATATATAGGTGGTCTCTTTTTCCCATAGGGTATGTGACATCAAAAACTCTGACATCAGAATGTCAGATACCATCATAATATATTGTAAGCCTGTTTTTCTGGTGTTTTCTAAACCTTGTTCTTCATGTTTTGAAATACAGAACCAGTTGTTTTTAACATTTCTGAATGTGAAGAACAAAGTTTGATCAATCCACCAGTGGCAACAGGCTCCAATTTGGCATTACAGAAGGGCAAGCATACAGTTGAAAGGTTCACTCGCTGATTCAAAGCTGGCCATTTGAACCATACTAACACTCTTTATGGCCCAGAGCTGATCAATGGCTAACTTTACCATAAGTCAAAAGTACATACTTCTCTACCCTTGTTGCTACCTGTTCCCTTGTGCCCCTTCCATCTCTTGTTGCTTTTGCCCCTTCCCTTGTGCCCCTTTCTGAATGACCTCTCTTGTTGCACCGCAACAGGCTTGTGGCATATCCCTTTTGTAACCCTTTCTGCCCCTACCATAAGGATCATACCCTAGGCCACCTCCGGTGAGAAACGTTGCTCAGTGTGGGAAAGACTGTGGACATGCAGATAAGACTCACTAGCGAAAATCCATTATAAATTGTGAGAAGCAATGTCAAAAAACAAGCTAACATTATATTATACATAATAACATAACCCCACTTCAGTTGAGAACTCACTGATTCTCAACACCTCGTAAGATTGTTGACATCAGGGAGGCACTCGAGCTTCACTCTCGTGCCCCTGATATCTATGATCTAACTTGGTATTGAGAATGTGCTTGCTCTCAGTGAAGGGAGGGTAATTATTCTATATGTTGTGGTATCAGAAAGGAATCATGCCATTGTTCTGACATCAGAAAACCATAATACCATGCTCTGACATGAATTGAATGGTACCAAATAAGGGAGTGCTGGATTCTGACTCAAGTATATTTATGGCCACCAAACAGCAGTCCCTATACAGTATAAGTACTATCAAATGTATTTAAAACTCATGAGTTAGCCTAGGTAAAACTTGTTACTTTGCATCTGATTTACATGATTTAAAGGAGAAAGGCTGTATTCTTCAAGTAACATATTGACCCAGTACCCAGTGGAGTGATTCATTTTAGTTAAGCTATCTTAATTCAAGAATAGTTATAATAATTTGACAATTTAGGATGTCTTGATAAAGACTGCAGCACAATGTTTCAGTTTTGTTATAAGTATTTAAAAAAAAATCTAGGATAGAGTAGGATATGGCAAACGGAGGACCATGGGAAAGTGCCATGATTATGCACTTTTCAGCTGTCAACTAGCTACCCCAATTTTAACAAAGATAAGCACTTGAGAAACAGGAAAAGAATTTCTGTACTATAATTGGGTTTCTTCAGGTATCACTAAAATAGTTAGAAACTAGCAAAAAAAATGTTCAATAAAATAATTAGAACCATTAACAATGTTGTTCTTGGTGCTTTGTTATGTAACCATCTTTTAGAGTGCAGATGCCACAGCCTGGCTTGATACATCAATATGATTTGACCTGAGTTTTGTGATAGCATGTAACACAACCTTACGTATAGCTGCTAACCTAAGAGCATAAAATATGTGTGAGATGTTTCAATACCTCGTTGAAATGCATCATGAATCTCATTATTTGTGGAATGTCACTGCTTAAAGCAAAGGTCACAAACGTTTCAACATGCGTAATTGCCTCACAGATGTTTTAAGAACTGCAAGCAAAAACAAGCAAAGCAGTGACCTACATGTAAAACATACTGACTGGCAAACCATGGCAGGAAATAGAACACCCTGTCTCACAGCAGACCTCTTGCTCTGGAAATGAGGCAATAGTAGTAAGTAGCAAAGTTATTTTTTACAAATGTCTTTATGATTTTCTTTTTTCTAAACAATTAAAAAACAGTTTTTTTGCTTTTTTTTCATACATGTGAGAAACAGTTTTAACATTTGTTATGTTAGTTGGGTGGTCTATCGGTAGATTGCAATTTCTTTTTAAGTTTCAAAGGTGTTCATTTTAAGGTATTAGTTGTATTACTTTATAAACCACCTCTGTTTATATGTAGGAGTGGATAAAAATACAATGTTATCAGCATTTTGGACGTGAGTTTCCTTCACTGATTACCCTTTTTCTATAAGCGGACATGCCTGTATTGGTAAGTCAATGGTCCCCTCCACCAACATTGCACAGAGGATGTGGGTTTCTCAAGGGGAGGTTGAAATAAATTTCACATGCCAAACAATCATATCAAATACCAAAACTCTTTAGAAAAATGAGCTGTTGGTTTCCTGCCTGCAAAACTGCCTCAATCACTAATATTTTCCTGTAGGACTATATTGCATTTTTAGGGTTTCCCTCTCACCCACCAGCACTCTCCCCCCATGAAACTATATGTGGTTTGGGTAAGAGGTGCTTAAATAATTGCATGCTGTTTAAAGGGAACATAACCCTTGCTTTTGCATGATTTACTGTATTTGGGAATATTGCATTGCAGCAGTATTTCTTTCTTAATTATTCAAACCAGATATTTCAGTATATTAAAACAATAAAATGCACACAGACAATAACATAACAATACACAATACAGTTGAATAGGTAAATATTTTTTTCATTAAAAAGACCCAAAACACCATCATTTATTTCAGAAAACATTCATCAGGAGTTTGATTTATAACAGTCAATTGCTGGTTGTTAACTTCCTTTTTATGTCTGCTTGCATGTGTAGTGCAAAGTGAACATATTGTAGCTACTCGGTAGCACAGCAACTGTAGAGGTGTGTCACTGTAGCATCCTATGCACCTCGGGCTGCAAGAGGCTTGTCACTGACAGCCCAGTGAGCAGCAGGCTGATGGTGGCGCTGTTCAGCTGGCTGATGGACAGAAACTTTGTATAGTTCAAAGGAGCCGGCTGCTCCTATCAGAGTGCAGCTGCATCCTTTCATCTACAAAACGTTGCCCAGCAGCCAGCTGAGCAGCATCATTATCAGCCTGCTGGTCTTCCTCTTATCAGACCTGCTTAAAAACCAAAAAATGCCCTCCTATTACTACCCTCTGTGTGTGTATTACAGTACTACAATAACTGGTTTCCCTTTTTCCCATACGGAAACCTGTGGTGTAGTTTATTTATTATTTATTTACAAAATATTTTACCAGGAAAGACAACATGAGCTGAGGAAGAGCTCATTTCCAGAAGCATCCTGGGGGTAGGGGAGTACAAAGGCTGGAAGAGGAATTAAACACAATATAAGCTTAATACATTATTACATAATAACACAATACAGGAAACATTTTTCATAACAGAGTAGCAGACTTAGGTGAATAACCTCCAGGAAAACATATATGGTGCCACCCAGGATCGAAGACCAGGGGACCAGAGGGTGAAAAGGCAGAGAAGTGCTGTGAGGATTTGAAGCAAGCCTTTAGTAAGTGCTAGTAAAATCCTAGGGAATGAGTGAGGGGGAGCAAGGGGGGGAAAGAAAGCCTGGTCTAGGGAACCCCCATCAGGATGCATGGAAACTCTGCCAGGAAGGCAGGACCAGATGGGAAAATTGGAGGAGAGAGAGAAAGAGAGAGAGGGGGGAAGAGGAAGGAGGGGTGACATGGTGACTAATAATAAGGGAGTGCGAAGCTGGAGGGAGGGGTAAAGGTTAGGTTAGAAGGGGTAGGAGAGAGGAGAATGGTAAAATGGGATAGAGGGAGTAGGGTACAGGGGAAGGGGGAGGAGTGGATGGGGAAAAGTGCAGTGTAGGAGGAAATGAAGGAGCTTAGGGCTTGAGAGAGGGAAGAAGGGGGAGGAAATTCAGAAAAGGGATATCAAGATTTCTGGCTTAAGAGAGAGGAGAGTGATTTGCTGTTATAAGGCGCTTTGAGTTCTTTACCAACACTTTTACATTGGTAATATATACACCCCTCCCCACAAGAAACTGAGGATACAGGGTAAATGTCACAAATGGCTTAACCCTAGCCTCAAATGCAGCATGTTGCTTTGGGTCTGGGCCTGAGGTCATTTCAAATCCATGGGCTGGAAAAACGAATGGAAGAGGTATAGTGAACTGAGGAATCAGTGCAAGAAAGCTTCCAAGTTGTCTAAATCTAAATACCTATGAGATCTCCAGTCTAGGCATCTACGGGATCCAAAGAAATTCTGTGGCCAAATTAATCTGTTGTTAAAAGGTGCACCCAGTGCCCACGAGGGTGCACTCCTCATCGGTGACACCCTAACCAATGATCCCACCTTAATTGCTGAGGCATTTAATGCTGCTTTCTCCAATCCTGGAGGAACCAAACCCCACCTGCCCTCTGATGCCCCCAGCAACAGAGGCACTGCTTGGGAACACTCCAGACCCCAGTGTCATTTGAAGCTGGTCAAACCTGCCAAGGTACTTCCCCTTCTGCAATGTATAAACCTGGACTCCTCTCCAGGACATGATCTGCTTGAACCTAGACTCCTGCGGGCTGCTGCTCTGGCAATCTCCCACCCATGATCATCAACAGGTCCCTCCTTAAAGGAAAGGTCCCAGATAAATGGAAGGTGGCAACCATTATCTCCATTCACAAAAAAGGACCCCAGGACAATGCAGGACTACCTCAAAAGGCACCCACTCCTAGCTAACATTCAACATGTCTTTAGGAAAGGCCATGGCAATGATACAGCCCTTATCCGGCTCACATCGGACATCCTTGATGCAGTGGACCAAGGTTCCCCAACGGGGGTGCTATTCATTGATTTATCCAAGGCATTTGACTTGGTCAGCCATGAACTTCTCCTCACCAGACTTCACCTATTTGGACTGGATGGGCTCTCTGCTACATGGTTCGAGAGCTATTTGTTCAACCGAACCCAAAAGTCCTATGGAGGGGAGCCCAGTCTAGTGCTAAATTGGTAACCTCCAGGGTACCCAAGGGCTCGATCCTTGGTCCCCTGTTATTTACTCCCTTTGTCAATAATATAGAGGGGTGGGTGGGAAAAAAATTGTTCTCTATGCAGATAACACTGTCTACTGCAGTGATCCGCTTCCTAGTATAATCAATGCCAACCTCCAGGCCAGTCTAGCAGCACTGGAAGCCTGGTTCTCCTCCAACTCACTTGTAATGAATGAAGAAAAAACAAAGACAGTTCTGTTTGGGTCCAGATGCCTTGGTTCAGAGCGGCATGGCATCCTTCAGCTTCATACTGCCCAAGGGAAGAGAACAGAGGTCATGGACAAGATCAAGTACCTCAGGGTCCTGTTTGATCAGGTGATGACCTTCCAGCCTCACATTGACTCTGTTGTTAAGTCCACCCACCAGAAGTTAGGACTTCTCCATAGGCTGGGAGACTCTATTTCTCTCGAGGCTCGTTGTGCCATATCAAACTGCACCCTACTCACCTCCTTTCTTTATGGGGCTCCCCTGCTGCAGTCCCTAAGGGAGGATGAACAAAGAAAACTTACTACACTCTACCACAGGGCGGCTCATTTTACTACCAACTCCCCACCAAGAAGACACCACTGTGAGATCCTTGCTGATCTTCACTGGCCTTCTATGTGGCATAAACTGGCCTACTCCTCTTTGAGCCTGACCTTCAAATTTACCTCTGTTGGCCCTCCTCCTCACCTGTGTGGGCTGCTAAATCCCAAAGTCTGGGGCCAGGACCTGAGATCCTCCACTGGCCATCTCCTAAACATCCCTCATGTCCGAACTAACTACGGCAAGCACTCCTTTTGGCACGCTGCCCCACACTTATGGAACCTTCTCCCTGTGGACTTGGCCAACTGTAGTACTATTCAGGGTTTTAAGTCAGGCCTGAAAGTATACCTGTTAGAGCTTAGTCTCTGTGGCTGTAACTGCTTGCCTGGAACTTAGTCTCGGTGGTTGTACTTGCTTGTCCCATGGCAATCTGCACACTGGGTGGCTATATATATACTGCATATTGCTGGTGCCACCTCTCCCCTAAAGTATTGTTGGTTAAGATGTCATATGTCTGACTTAATCGTCATATTATATTTGTGTATGTAACTGACATGCTCTGTAATGTACCCTATACCCTATGCAATGTATGTTTAATTGTACTGTGTACTCCTGCCAATGTATGTAATCATTGTCTGTAAGTAATCTGGATCGCTCCTGAAAAAGGGACCTCCAGTCTCAGTGAGCTTACCCAGTTATGAAAATCTAAATAAATAAAGGAGTGTTTATAATGGCAAACACGTGCCAGGTTTCCCTGGCTCTGCACATGCACCCACCACAGCTTGTCCGTTCCTGACCGCTCAAGGCTTGCTTTCTCACCCAAAACTGCACTACCAGTTGGACTTGGTGGTAAGTTATTTTTTTTAAATGTTGGACATATTGGACACTTAAAAATGTTAGACATTGGAAATGTAGGGACCGGGCTAAAATCAAACTGGATCATGGCCACACCGGAACATCTGTTTTTTTATATAATTGCTGTTGAAAAAGTGAAATCCGGCAATTATATGAAATAAAATATGGTGTGGTCCAGACACTCAAATCTGACATACACACTCAGTGTTGGATGCCTAGATAAACCCCTCAAGCTTCGCTCTTCGGGGTTTATGTGGCATCCAATACCTTGGGTGTGTGTAACGCTCTTGTTACACACACACCACCCCATATATTATTCAATATATTGACCCATTTATGACTACACAACCAGAAAATGTGCTCTTCATAATGCAGCAGAAAATAAACAAGGTCAGAGATCTCCTCTAATGAATATTGCATCTCTAAAGGTCTTGTGTTCAGAAATTAACTGGTGGTACTGTGATGCACTCTAAGTCCCCCAACTCACTATCTCTGTTTACCTTACTTTCTGAAGTAAGGTGAGGCAAGTGAAGGCAGCAACAGCTCCTGCTCTCCTTTTCTTCATCTGAAACTCATGCAGCAGTACTGCTGTCCTGAGCAACTCCATGGTAATCTTGCCACAGATCTTCTGTGTTTTTAAAATATTTCAAGTATTTTCAGTCATTTGTACATCTAATACAAACATAACAGAATGAGAAAAGTTAGTTAGAATAAAATATGCCCTCTGAGCGGGAAAATAATGTGAATTGGCCAAGGCGAAATAGATGTTTACCTACGACTCGTGTAATAGTACTAAATATCATAGTCTTTGTATAGGAAAGTGGTTTAGTTTTAATCCTGTTTACAATAGTCCATGCTTTTCATCTTCAGAGTTGCTGAGCATTAAGCAAATGATTCAAATGAAAAAAAATGTTTTCCTGTGGCAGTAAATTCACGTTAATAGAATTTGAAAGGATCCATGACAGTCGGTTGACAAATTCATTGTCGACCAACGTTACAGTGACACCTTTATATTGACCACAATTGCAGTCAGCATAAAGCCGGTCACTTGAGACTAAGTTTTCTTTGGGGCTTTAACCCTGAACCCCTTCCGATGGGCTCTGCCTCACACACCCCTGCAACTAAAAATCAGCTCTGAGCCGGAGTTGATCGGGATGGGGTGCAAGACCCCCAGAAAGCAGTGCCAGGGTCCCATGCCAACACTACAGCGACCTGTCGCTGTTGTCGCTGTATTGTCGGTCACAGTAAAAGTGTCGCCATAGTGACAGCATACCAGTTTGAAAATACTGTATATAATTTATCTGTATATACACTTGCACACATTTTCAAATATTTTGAAGAACCATAGAAAATATCCAAGCATAGTCGAAATAACCTTATAAAATGGGTTTTAAAATGACACCAGAATCCATAAAATGTATTGGCTGAGAATGGGCACAAGACCATTCAGTAATGCTTTTCTTACCCCCATACTTAGAAGCCAGACTAAATATAGAACCAAAGGGAACATACATGCAAATGACTACACACGTTCCCTCCTAAAAATAAAAAAAAACTGCATCCTATTTAAAAACCCTGCTAAGTGAGGCAAAAATGACCGACGTGATGCCCGTGAATTTCAATATGTTTTAGCATACTTAGTGCCAGTGACTGGGTTGATATATTCTTTGGTCTAAACTTAAATGACCAGCCGAGCTTCAAACAGCCTAAGAAGAATGGCATTGAAAGGCAAGTTCAGACCAAGACCACAACAGAGATCAAAGCAGCTGAAACTGAAAGCCATTATGTCACACTGTCTGCTGCCAGTCTTGATGAGAGAGAGAAAAAAAAGAGGAAAGAAATACTAAAAGTAAAATGTGGGCTGTTAATGTCTTTTCAGATTGGTCAAAAAACAAATACTGAGATCAGTCTTAAAACAGTGCCTTCTGAATATCTGGTTACACTGCTGAAAGAATTGTATCCATCTGTCAGAAACTGTCAAAAAGAGCAGGATACCACCAGCAGCTTCATAGGGCAAAAAGCAGGCTTAACAGACACTTAAATAGTGTGGATGTTGGACGTGTCGTGAACCTCATCAGTGATCCAATTTTTACATCCTTCAATAATGTCTTTTCATCAGTATGCAAGCAATTTAGAAAAGCAGTCAAGGATAAATCAGTGCAACACCCCCATACCAGTGACACAGATCTGAAAAAACTCAGAGGGTCTGAAATGATGTCACCAGTTGGGGTCAAAAAGGTCAATTGCTAATTACATATCCTCAGGGAAAAAAGGTCACAATGCAAATCAAACAATACAGCAACATCAAAAATAAATCATGCAAATTAAAAATAAAAACACATGCCCCCCACAGGATGTAAAAATTGGATCACTGATGAGGTTCTGTGCCCTGCTTTCCCTAGCCACACAGTTCAGTTCTGGTAATCTACTAACTGCTGTGAGCTGCATTGCAGTTTACCTTAACTGCTCTCCCAGATTTTTCTTTTCTACCCTCCAAATTGTTGAGTCTCTAGCCTGCCCTAACTATTGTCCTGCAATCTGACTGCCACTAAAATTAATCTATCCCCTCCCAGGTATTCTTCTGCGTTTACCATCATCTTACTCCCTGCCTTGCCTTTGTTCAAAAAGATGCAGTGGCGCCAAAAGCCAGATGCCCCCCCAGGAGACTAGCTCCAACCCTCTCCAGGCAAATTTCCTTGTTCTGTTAATTGAAAGGCTCATGCCTGTGGTTATGTGGGGGAAGAGCTCCTCCCCCACTTCCTACTTAAGCTAAACAGGCAACCACTGCTCTGTTTCGAGTGAGTCGCACCTGCTTCAATGGTGCAGCTGGTCACCCCCCTCCCCCCTTCCCAGTGTCCTTGTTCTGCCCTGCCTAGCCATTGCCTTGCTGCCTCCTTCCCTTCCTCCTTGTGCTTTCTCCTGTTCCCATCCCTTTGTGTTTTCTGTTTTTCTTTTGGGGGGGAGCTTTTCAGCCAGCCGCTCCTCAGTTCATCTGTCTCTACCTCCGTGCCTTGCCGGTTGTCTTGACATACCTGCCTACAGCTACTGGACGCTGGATTCCTCCTCCTCGCCATCATTCTGCCTTTGTTTTGCCATAGCTTTCTCTGCCTGCGCCTGTGTTTCACTGACTGCTTCCTCCTACCTTCCCTGGATGCCTCCATTTTGGCTTGCAGCTTCCGCTGTCTTTTCGCTCTGCATCAGTCCTCCAGACCATAGCATCTGCTGTTGCCTGCACTTCAGGCTTTCCTCTGGCTATCCCTGTGCCCAGAACTGCCTACCTACTGTTGCTTATTGCTGTTCCTGAACTTTGGATCCATGCTTCCTGGACTTCCCCCTGGGAGAATGCCAAAATACAATAACTCTCACTGGCCGTCTCTGTGTTCAGTTAAAATGACTACTACAATAAAGAACCCATCTGTGTTACAGCCCATTTCCAACAGGGCTATGCAAGCATCATGCCTTCCATCTGACACCGGATCAACACTCAGCCATTTCCAATGGCATTCCATACTCAGTACAGAAAGCATTGTAGTCAGAAATGTCGCATCCGGCAAGCAAACCGTGAGCAACATGTCCGTGTCTGCTTAGATCGGATCTTTCAGCATGTCCCTACATACTTGCCCATGCCAGCTCCATATCGGGCATAGGGTCACTCACTGTGCTATAGGTTCGTGTTTTCTTTACCTAGTCTATACTGCTCCTGCTGCAAATCCAACTGGACTCCTACAGCATTCACTACTGCTCCCATTCTGAGCCTCCCTGATTGCTCACTAGATGGCACCATGGCTCCAAGGAATTCCTAGCTTCCCAGGGTCGCATTCCAGAACTACTTCCATGCCTTTGGTGACTTTAGGTCATCTCCCTACTGGACTTCAGCACTTGACATGGTTTCAGATCTCTTGCATTTTTACCAGTACCTTGTCCGTGATCTTAACCCCTGCTTGCGCCCTGTTTGATGATTGACATGTTACTTAGCGGTGCATTTGCCAGATTCTTAAACTTCACATGACTTCTTCCAGCTTCCGTTGGGATCCTCTCCTTACCCCACAACCGGGGCATGGTGGCATCTATCCGCATCCTCTCATGGCCTGGCTCACCTACTGCACCCTCCTAGGGCTTCTACTACCTACTTACACTTTCCTGCTTTGCCCCTTCTGGGCCTAAAGGTCTATTGAACTTTTATTGCCTTCCATGTGCGGGTCTACCATGACTCACTCTCTGCCTTTCTGCTTGGCCTATGCAGTCCACAATGACCTTGCCAGCCTGCTTCCCTGCTCCTTTGCCACCAAATGCATGGGTTGCAGTTCGCTAGCCTTCATGGGGCCTAGCTGCCACTCTTCTCCCTCCTTCGTCTGACCTATATGTGGTCCAGCCACTCATCTGACCCCATGTATGAGCCTTGTCTCTGGGTGCTCATTTTCCTGCCTGATGCTCTCTTGAGCACTGAATCTTAGCTCTGTGCAGTAGCTTGGATCTCCTTCTATGAACCTTTGCTTCAGTCATGTCTTCAGCTGTTCCCCTGCTGGATCTGGGCTGTTCCTGGATATTCCTTCATCTGCCTATTCCCTGTGCCTCTGCCATGTCTCCTTCTCAATGAACTGGAACTGGTCTGCTTCTGCTGCTCCTTGCCTGCCTCTTCGGATTGTTTTCCTCATTTGGGTACCTCACCAGATCTCTGTCTGCCGGAAGCCTTCATTCCATGGTACTTACTCATCTCCAGGATATTTCACATTCAGCCATACTACTCAAGTTCTGGACTCTACAGCTTGCCTTTACCTGCTCGCTCTTTCTACACTCATCAGGATCCTTCTACACTCCACCGTGGACTTCCATCTAACTACATCTCATGACGATTACAATCAATTCCTTGGATGTCTTGCCCTGTTGCTTCAATTCATTTCGATTTCTTACCACTCCCAAGTCCTGCCAGGATTCTCAGCTGAGCTCTATGCCATCAAGCCTTCCTTATCATGACTTAAGCCTCGAACCTACCTATTGCAGTGCCATATTGCAATTAACTGTAGTTCACATTGCCAGCTTGTCCGCCTTCATCTTTCTCTGCATTTTGCTATTTTTGATCATCAGGACTTTGTTTCTGCAGATCCATCGCTGCCCTGAAATTCAGAGCCTGGGTTTGACTGCCTTGTTCCGTGCTTCTCTGTGCTGGTCCCTTATTGACATTTTCTGATCTACGTGCAGGTTCAGACTTACCTGCAAACTCATTGTTCCTTGTTTCCATAGTTCATCACTTCATACCTACTGCTTCCAGCTTCAATCTCAGGAATACTCTAATTCTGGACTGCATTCAACCTTGCAAGTTTGGCTCTCACCGCCTATGTTGATCTCAGCATATCAGTGCTCATTTAGCTGCTTGCCTGTGTTTGGTCTTACACCTGCTTCGTCCCTGCATGAGGGCCTGGAGGTTCCACTATTACAACTCCACACCAGCCTCGCCCAATATCAGGGCCTGGAGGTTCAACTACTTCTACTCTATACCTGCCTCGCCCAACATCAGGGTCTGGAGGTTCGATTACTTACTCTACATCTGCCTCACCCAGCATTATACTTTGCATTCACCTGGATTTAATGACCTTCTATTGATAGTTTGCCCTGGACATTGATGGCTCGGACTGAGAATTTGCTCAGGATATGCTACCATCTTACAGCACCATCTATTATTTACTCATTTGCTACTAATTCTGCATTGTATGCAGGTCCATCAATTACTACTACTACTACTACTGCCAACCTACGTGCAGGTCTACTCTTGCTTATGCAATATTACTCATACCTACCACCATCCTCGGCTTTATCCTCTGGGATGATTACTGCATTTTCTACCTCTGCTCTGTGACCTGCCTTGCCCCACAGAGCTGGAGGTGTCACCGCACCACCCTTCGAATCACCTGCGGGGCTGGAGATGTTTCAAACTTCTATTACTAACGCATACCTGCTTTGCCCTCAAGGCCTGGAGGTTCCACGAGAGTATCATGCCTGTTCACAAGACCTGCTTCACCTGTCCGGGCCCGGAGGTCCTTTACCTCTCCGGCTACTCATATTTCAAGTTCTATTGCACATCTACTCTTATCTGCTTACCGCTCGGGACTGGAGGTTCCAACTGCTCTGCCCCAACCTCACAGCTTGCATCTAGCTTTCGTACTTCACAAAGGACCTTATCCTTGATAGCGTACCATCAAATCCAGGACCACAAATCCTACTATTCTGGATCACAGAGTCATTCGTTCAAGCTCAAATCCTCCTTGGAAACAATTCCTCACCTGCTGTATTGCTTTGACCGGTATGACCCAACCCTTTCAGTTTCATTTATGCTTGCCTATGGATTGAACTTACTCATATCATACTCTTCCCCAGACATAGATCTATAGGACTCAGAATTTGCTAGAAGGATGTACATAGATACATAGACAGTGTCGGCAGATAAGGGCCCATGGCCCACTCAGTCTGCCCATTTCAGCTTGTAAGTTCACTTTATGTTTTCCTAGAAGTCTGTTGCCCCTTACCCCTGACCTCCAGAATTCCTTTATGTCTATCCCATGCTGCTATCTCGATGGACTTTCATCTTCAGGACTCCGATTCCAACTTCCTGTTTGTATGGGATTTAGGATTTACATTGGACTTTGGATTAGCCGACAACCTAATATGCTTAATTTAGATTATTCTCCTTTAGTATGCCCAGAAGGATGGGCAGGTCAGTAGCCATGGTTCCTCTCCTGCATGCTACTGGCCATACTCTCCAGAGTTGGAGGAGATACTCATGTGATATCATTATTTCTTTTTGGGTTGTCTCATCCTATTCGACTAAGCGTCCTTCCTGCAGTGGGATACAGAGAAAGACCAAAACAACAAGTCATAACAAATTACACATCAGTCCAAGCATCTAAGCACCTTGTATATACTATCCAGTTCACATGTATCATAATCACTGTCTTGCTTATGTCCATGCTGAAGTACCTAAGCACTAGCCATTTCATATGACTAATACCTTGTAAGCATTGCCGTACGTACTGGTCTGGCCTCTGTATCCAAGCACAACCTACATCATTCAGCTACAGTATGTAGCACAAGCACGGAGCTATGAACCACACATAATTGAAAGGCTCATGCCTGTGGTTATGTGGGGGAAGAGCTCTTCCCCCATTTCCTACTTAAGCTAAACAGGGAACCACTGCTCTGTTTCAAGCTAGTCGCACTCACCCTCCACCCTCCCCTGACACTTCCTCCTTCTCCGGCACTCTTATTCCACTGGGGGGATCTCATCCTACTCAACTAAGCACCCTTTCTACAGTGGGATACAGAGAAAGGCCAAAACATCAAGACATAACAAGTTACTCATTAGTCCAAGCATCTAAACACCTTGTATATACTATCCAGTTCACATGTATTATAATCACTGACTTGCTCATGTCCATGCTGAAGTACCTAAGCACTTATCATTTCATATGACTAATACCTTGTAAGCATTACCCTAATTACTGGACTGTCCAGTGTATCCAAGCACAACCTACATCATTCAGCTACAGTACGTAGTGCAAGCATGAAGCCATGAACCACACATAACCTCTTCTTTTGTTTCAGTTAGCCCGCCCCATGATTGAGATAAGAACCATCCTGCAGGAAACTGTTTTTAGTGGCTTAACCTGTCTTTCTCTCCCTTTCAGATCAGCATCCCTGACACGGGCGCTATACATCAGCTGTGGCTCGGCCACACTCCTTGGCTGGACACGCTTACTCCAATGCCCACCAGGATCCAGAAGCAACTCAGGTACAGCTACAGGGATTGAAAAACTTGAATTCAATTGGCAGCTCCCTTCCATGACTTTCTCGGCCATTGGCTGCACTATTCCTGGGTCTCTTCTTATTGGTTGCATGCTATCTTTCAGCTTTTGAGGCTGGCTGCATGTTTTTTGAAACTGCTGCCCAACTCCTACCTGATTCTGCAGTGCTAAACCTTGGACTGAAAATCCTTTTTAACCTCATATTTTGTCCTGCCCTCCCACCCTGGCTCTGACCTCTATTAAATACTCTTGAGCCCCCTCCCAGTCCCTATTCCCAACAAGGTTTGGTCAGAGCTGATATGGCTGTGGAGAGCTTTTGGGATGCTTTTATCCATTATTTCCTAAGAATTTGCTCATTGCAGATCTGCCGAGAGGCAGTTTCAATGTGGTCGTCCTTTTACACATTTTTTGCGATGTGTTTTCCTAAACTATGCCTTCTGATTGCTATATGTTCAGTCTGGATAGTTCACAGAAGACATGACATCTTATTTTCAGTGGGGCTCTACATCTACACATTATTATGCTGCATTGTGTAACATCAGAACACACTGAAGGCAATATTTTACATCTGGAATAGGCTACCTGAATAAATACATTACAAAAATGGTAAAATCATGACCCCACTGAAAACAAGATATTGCATCTAATCTGGGACATCCTGAGTAAGTACAGTGCTAAAATGTGTAAAATGAAGATCACAATGACAATCTCCCCCCCAACGCTATCCAGGATACAAAATATGCGATAAGGAATATTTAAAGAGCTAGTGAAGCCAAAACAGGCAGACGGGAAAATAATACAAATTTTAAGTAGTAGTCAGTTGTAATTTTTAATTTCTGAAGTATTTTTCTTTT
This sequence comes from Neoceratodus forsteri, assembly GCA_016271365.2. Taxonomy (NCBI): domain Eukaryota; kingdom Metazoa; phylum Chordata; order Ceratodontiformes; family Ceratodontidae; genus Neoceratodus; species Neoceratodus forsteri. The sequence goes on along the minus strand of CM057459.1, from coordinate 183,691,322 downwards.
TCCTTTTGCTCATCAGAAAGTATTTGATGTGATAATATTGTGCTGGATGCATGGAACCGCTCTTAGCCTGGCGGCTGACATAGCTTTTTTCTATTGCCCCACACTACATCATCAGCATTGTGATCTCACTGACTGTGACATCACAGGTGAATGACCTGTCAGTCTCTCACTTGCTGTTCCTAAGTGGCAGTGATGTCACAGTCATTGAGGTCACAATGCTGATGATATAGTGTGGGGCAGTAGAGTAAGATATGTCAGCTGCCAGGCTAAGAGCTGTTCCATACATCACATCTACTAACATTGGATAAACAATCTTTTAATTAAAGGGAAAAGAAAAAGTACCTCAGAAATAAAAGGTAATGGCTGGCTACTTTTAAAATTAATATTAGTTTTAGGCAGTACACTAGCTCTTTAAAGGAAATCTACTTTAGAACTTCACTTTGTTCACTGACATAAACAGTTTCTTTATTGTTTTATAATAGTTTAGATTGCAGTATTTATTTTGAATATTGTGGCCATGAGGACGGTGTGTACAGTGTGTGTGTGTGTGTGTGTGTGTGTGTGTGTGTGTGTGTGTGTGTGTCAAAGTCAAAGTCAAACTTTATTTATATAAAAAAAAAACAAGGCTCTGCATCAGCATGTGGTCTAAAAGCAAAACAAAATAGTTATATTAAATGCATGCTGAAAATAGAAAATAGAGTTAAAAATCTACGTTTCGACCTTAGGTCTTCTTCAGGAAATATCGAAAGAAAAAAAACTTTTTTTTTTCTCTTTTAGACATTTCCTGAAGAAGACCTAAGGTCGAAACGTAGATTTTTTACTCTATTTTCTATTTTCAGCATGCATTTAATATAACCATTTTGTTTTATTTATATAAGACGCTTTTCAAAGCCAAAGTGCCTGTACATAATTAAAATCTAAAACAAGCTGTTCCGTTAAAAATTAATAATAAAATTCAGGATGGGTCAAGGTAAGCCAATTCAAATAAGTATGTTTTCAATGAAGATTTAAAAGACTCAGTGGACAGGCATGCTCTCATCTGATGAAGTAGAGATTTCCACAGGGTCGGGGCTGCAAACTCAAAAGCTCTGGCCCCCGAAGTCTTCGTGCAGACCCTGGGAACCTCCAGCAATCCCTCGCTGGTGGAACGGAGTGGTCAGAGAAGGTGACAGGGACATAGAAGATCTTGCAGATAGAGAGGTCCTTGTTCGTCTAGGGCCTCATAGGTCTGCAATGTGACCTTGAAGGTGATTCCCCACTGCACCAGCAGCCAGTGAAGTTCACAGAGCACAGGCGTAATATGACTGTCTCTTAATGAGCCAGTCAATAGCCTGGCTTCTGCATTCTGCACCAGTTGTAGGCAGTGGATCTCCAACCCCAGAAGACCTAGATATAGAGCATTGTAATAGTTGAGGCTGGAGGGCACAAAGGCATGGACAAGTATGGGAAGGGATTCAGGCAGAACAAGATGTTTTACCCGGGCGAGGTTCTTCAGGAGGAAAAATGAAGTCTTGACAACAGACGACACCTGAGTTTTAAGTGTCAGCTCTGAGTCAAGAACAATGCTCAGCTTGTTTACCTGTTCAGAGGCTGTCAACTAGTTGTCACCGAGTATAATACCGGAAGGACAACCAGGAGGAAGCCCCACTACCCGACGACCTGAGTCCACAGCCAACACCTCAGACTTCTCTAGGTTCAGTCTCAGCCAGCTGGCACTCATCCAGTCCTGGATCTCAGAAAGGTAGTTGTTAAAGACCGAGATAGACGGATGGCCCACCAGCGCAGTGATTGGATTTCTGCTTGCGACGCCAGTGACCCAGGTTTGGGAATGAGCTTGGGTCACTGGAGGGCCAGCCTGGGGAAGACAGTTTGAGCATCCCACAACTGCTCATTTTCTCCGGGAGGGAGGGAGGGGAGCCACAATCCGGTGTTGGGCAACCGCTGGTGGAGGCCAGGGGTAGGACGACATGTCAGGTTTACTATGTGGAGATCCGTGGCAGACGTCTGCTCTAACCTAGATATCCGGATGCCACGCACCATGGAAACCAAGGAAAAATCACTCCCATCTGGCCAGATGACAGCCTCTGGTCCTCTGCTGACTCTAAGGCCCCTGAAAAATAGCCTGCATGTACCTTTCTCCACAGCATCCGGGCCAATAATTGAGTGTGCTGGCCTGTCCCCAGTGGTGCCTTCTCCCCTGGAGGGGGGATCCATCCAGCGAAGAGAAATGCCAGGTTACCTGAGGGGCTGCAATATGGGGTTGAAGGCTGCAGTAGGGTGGCGGGAGTGGTAGGAGTGTGCCTAGGAGACCTGAAGGGCAGACCGAATGGGAGTTCGGGCAGGCGGACAAATAAATAACACACAAAAAAAAGACCAAGATAGCATCACTTTGCTCAGGTACAAAGGACATGAATAGCAGAGTGTCATTTGCATAGAAATGAAAACTCAGTCCATACTTTTTTATAATGCCTCCCAATGGCAGCATGTACAGCATAAACAACATGGGAGACAAAAATGGAGCCCTGCAGTACCCCACGTGAAAGGGGAAGAGGGACAGAGGAAACAATTCCTGACACCATTCTTTGGGATCTGCCTGTGAGGAAAGAGTGGAACCATCTGAGGACTGTTCCTGACAATCCATAGATCATCTGCAGGTGCTCCAATAGTACCCCTTGGTCCACGGTGTCAAATACTGCTGAGAGATCTAGGAGAACCAAGATCGAATGGCTCTTCCAATCTCTCACCATCAGGAGGTCATTTAGCACCTGAACTGGGGCCGTCTCAGTACTATGCCTCTTCTGGAATCCAGACTGGAGAGGATCATAGATTTTGTTTGTGGTAACATGGTCTTCAAGCTGCAGTGTGACTACCTTCTCAATAACCTTGCCTGAAAAAGGCAGGTTAGAGACTGGTCTGTAGTTAGCGAGACAGTCCAGGTCAAGGGAGGATTTTTTTAAAAGTGATGTCACCACTGCCTCCTTCAAGGAGTCAGGGAACACATCCTTCTCTGACGAACACCAGACAATCTCAGCGAGGACTGGGCTGATGACATCCAAGCACTCCACAAGGAGGTGAGTTGGACCCGGATCCAAACTACAGCAAGTGGCCGTAAGCCCTGGACAATCTTCATGATGTCAGTGATCACCAGCCGGTCGAAATTGGCCCAGGCAGACTGGATGTCTGTGCTCTCCCACTGAGAGTTGCAACACTCAACAGAAGGCACTGGTCAGCTCTCTACCTGATGGTAGCAATCTTATCAGCAAAGAATTGAGTGAACTCCTCACACTTCAACTATGAAAAAGCTCTCCAATTCTGCAGGGAGACTGGATTGCACAGCATGTCCACAGTACGGAAGAGCTGGGCAGGTTGATTCCTTGCTACAGAAATCTCTATGGACAGGAACTCTGTCTTCTTACTAGAGATTTCTGACTGATAGAACTGGTAATGAGCCATCAGTCTAAGCTTGTCCCCCTCAAGGCTGGATTTCCACCAGCACCTTTCTAACCTTCAACCCACTCGCCTCAACTCCCTCAGGCCCCAATCAAACCATGGGGGCAGAGGATGCAGAGTGAGTGGCCGAACACGAACAGGAGATATGGAATCCAGGGCTCCCGACACTGCACTATTATAGTGCTGTACAAGTTCCCCTGGACCCATGCATTCCCTCGGCCTACTCGATAAGTCCAGTACTGCCAGCAGACCATCAGAGGTCACCCTCCTTAAAGAGCAGTACTGGATCATCTCCAGGGGGGCAGGTCTATTGGGGGAAGCCATGAAACTGAACCTTATGGAGTGATGGTCAGACTATCCGATCAGTGCCACCACCAGATCGGAGATCTCCATCCCCAGGAGGAACACCAGATCCAAGGAGTGCCCCTGATTATGGGTTGCAGTGGTAACAACCTGTGTGTAGCCCAACAAAATCATTAGATGGTCTTGTCCAAACTGTGAGAGTTCATCGTCAACCCAGGCGTTGAAGTCCCCCAGTACCAACCACCTGGGGAACTCCAACACCATGTCGACCATGAAGTCTGCGACTTCCTGCAGAAATACTTTCCCATCCCCTGGTGGATGGTAGATGAGAAGTATCCAGCAGCCCATACCTGCACCCCTGATACACTCAAAAGATCTGGTGTTCCCCACTGGTATCTCCAGTGGACAGGTGTGTGTGTGTGTGTGTGTGTGTGTGTGTTTGCAGTAGTTCAATACATTTTTTTCCCCAAAAAAGTAAATGCCTGCTGATTGCTATATAATTAACCCAGATAGTTCACAGAAGACCTGGCATATGTCTCAGACATTATCAGACAGTGTCTTAAGAGGTTAAAAAAAACACTGTAAATCTGTTTACATTTGTTCCTGGGAAAGAGATATGAATCTTTCTTGAAAGATAATAGTTGCCCAGCTGAAGCTAGTAGCAAGAAAATGTTTAAATGCTAAGTATTTAAATGTGCAAGTTATTGCATTTTGAAGGGGGTAAACAAATCTCCAGGTTAATAGGCAACCAATATTTAACAGGCTGTTTCAGTTTCCTAAAGGCCATCTGATAAGCAGCTTTAGTGCTGTTTCCAACATTCTAAACAGAAAGAAAGCTGTTTCAGTTTCCTAATGGCCATCTGATAAGCAGCTTTAGTACTGTCTCCTACTTTCTAAACAGAAAGAAGAGAGTATTTTATTTCATTTGGCATAGTGATTTATAGTTATGGAAGGATACATTGAAATGTCTAAAAATGTGTTCCACGTTCCTCCATTTTCAAGCTACAGACAGCAAGACGGCTGTAGGCTCCACCCACAGCCATAATAACATTGGTTATAGACTGAGCCATCCACATTCCCTGCTCACACTACCATTGGCTGTTGTTGCTGAATCCAACTCCCAGCATGATTAGACCACTTAGTCTATTCAGCCCTACACCCTGATATCTACTTAAGCCTAGCTGAGTCTGTTGGCATGTCACCAGACTGAGAGCATTATTAACAATATCATGCCACGTCCTGCTCCCTACCTGTCTTTGTTCTCCACTGCTGAACTATTCTTCCTCTTTTCCTTACTTTCCCTCACCCACAACCCTGACCACCCTGCTCAGCCACTAAACCTAGATTCCCCTTCCACCAGCCACAATTTCACCCACAAAACAGTTGCAACAGGACACTTTCTTTGCCCTTATCCTCTTCATCAACCCCCCCCCCGCACATTAACCTCCTCTGGGACTATGACACATTTGCATTAGCAATACTTCTTACAGCCTCACACTCTTGACCCATTCAAGCAACTCTGATCTACTATTCACTATTTCCATCCTACCAGAACTATCGTGGCACCTAATCACGGTATATCTACTCCCTCAACGGAAGCGCATAAACTCGACATCAAGACTAAGATGCTCTGAGATGGTTTGTGTTAATAATTTTTTATTGCTAATATGTGCAGGTAATGTGAAGTTAAACCCTGGCTCACCTCAGGCTATATCATCGCCAACAGACTTCTCTACCATCAAGGGGTTAAAGTGCCTGCACATTAATGTGTGCAGCTTACTTAAAAAGTTAGATCTCACCCAAGCCTGGATCTCACACACAGACTCAGATATCCTGGTCCTAACAGAAAGTTGGCTGAAACAATTCACATCTGACACCTCAATATCCTTTCCTTCCTACAACCTCTTTCACAGTGACAGGCCAGCCAGATGGGAAACACAGTTTATGTCAATGACTGATACACGGTATCAGATATTGCCTCAGTCAGCACACCAAAGGAATACAAAGCCCTGATGCTGAACCTGTCATTATCCCCCATAGAAACAATCACAGTGATAGGTTGCTACAGGCCACCTTCTGGGGGTCTGGAGCTTTTGAATTACCTGCATACAGTATCAGATGCAAGACAGAATGAAATTATCATCCTTAGGGATATGAACCTGGAATGGTTAAATAACAACTGCCTGCTGCTCAAAGAGTACTGCGATGATGCCAGGTTCACTCAACTAGTCCCTGAAATTACACACCCAAATCCCCAAAATCCCTCAAATGGAACACTGATCGATCTAATCCTCTCTAATAGACCCCACAAATTTACCCACACAGCTGTCTTTCACAATGATGTCAGTGATCATTGCACCAAGGTCTGCATTAGAGGACAGGCCCCACCAAAACCGACAAGTAGGTTGATTTGGAAAAGGAGCTTCTGCAAATTTGAATTATCCCAATACCTATCAGATCTCAGAGACATAGACTGGACTGACCTTTACTTGGCCCTGAGTATTAATGCTGCAGCCTCCTTTTTCAATAAGACATTAAGTAACATTATCAACAGACATGCCCCCTTTATTAAATACAGAACACAGAAGGTCTCCTGCCCCTGGTTCACACCTGAACTAAAAGCTGAACTAATCATGAAGGACTGGCTCTGGGTGACAGCCAGGCAAACCCAATTTCATAAAACTTTCAGAGCTTGCCGGAATGACTGCACAAAAAATGTCAGAACATTGAAAGTAAACCACTATCTGCCTTTGACTCCGCAAAGGGTAATTCCCCCAAATTCTGGCAAATCATTTAATCACCTGAAGGCAACAAACTGTTTTTATTGCTACCCAGCAAGATCTTATTTAGGGTAATGCCCTCTTAAACAAGGTCTGATATTCTGCATAGTTTCAACGGTCACTTTTCGACTGCAGGCATGGCATTCAATACCTCTAAAATGGCCACACTTTTAACCAACTTAGATGGGATCCACCCAGCACCATCCAAACACATTTTCTCCTTTGTACCCTTCCAATGTAAAGACATCGAGGACCTCCTTCTCCACCTAAACGTAAGTGAAGACACAGGTGCTGATGGAATAGGACTGTACTTCCCTAAGGCAAGCTACCGATACCTAACAACCCCCTGCAGCACCTGTTCAATCTGTCCATCAGCTCTGGTTCTGTCCCTGAGGCATGGAAGATTGTTCAGGTCCTACCACTGTTCAAATCGTGTGACCCCATGGACCTGAACAATTACCACCCCATATCTATTCTACCCCTCCTCTCAAAACTCCTTGAAAGTTGATAAATACCCAGTTAAGAGATTACCTCAGCAAAAACAACTTAATAAACCCTGCCCAATCTGGTTTCAGGCCAGCCCACAGCATTACCTCAGCCTTAGCCAAAGTCACTAACCACTGGCTCCGCGTCATGGATAAAAAAGGTTCTATGTCATAAGGGCGATTGTCAAATGGCGATCGTCCTTATGGAGAGTGTACATCACTGAAATTCAGTTTTAGTGATGTGCAACTCCAGCACCAGTGAAAGCGGTGCAAAAACTTGTTTTTTTTTTATACTTTTATGTGAGGGGGGGGGCTGTGCCCCCCACACCCTCCCTACTATAGATTCTCAACTCCAGGAAGTGCAACAGTGGGGAAAAAAAAATGAAATCCCTACTCAAGCCGGGTGCAACAAAATATATCTGCACCCGGACCTGAACCCTGCACTGTATCCACCCCATGCGAGTGCCCACCCCACCATGTCACAGTGCCAGCTCGGCGGCAGTCCATGGCACCACCCCTCACTAACTCTCCCACCCCTCGAGCGGCATGCTCACTCCCCCTCCCATGTGCGCATAGCTATAGTGACATCCCATTGCCGTTCGCGAACCCTCCCCATCTGGTCGCCCTCCCTTACCGTGTGGGTACTCACCATGAGTTGGTCACCATTTCAGTAGGCACCCAATTGCGACGTGCCCACAACACAGGATACCGATAAAAAACAAGTGACAGGTGCTGCCTTTACTGATCCAGTAAAGCTTTCAACACTGTCGATTATGCTTTACTCCTCGACACTCTACACTGCCATGACATCTCTGGCCCTGCATTACCCTGGTTCAACAGCTATCTGGCAGGCAGACTTCGACAAGTGAAAGCTAATGGTTCACTCTCCCTGCTCCTCCCTAACACAAGAGGTGTTCTACGAGGCTCGATCCTTGGACCCCTGCTGTTCATGCTATACACCAACACTGTTGGAAATAATATCACCAAAGCAAAACTTCATCTGTTCTCAGATGACATGGTATTATTTATATATATATATATATCTCCAGACCCTCAGTAACCGAAACCCAAACTGAGCTACAATCCGAATTTGATCTCCTACAATGCAGCCTGGCTCAATCAAAACTTCTCTTAAATGCCAAAAAAACTAAAGTCATGTACTTCAACTCCAACCAGCTCACTTCCACCACAAACATGCTAGCATCTCTACCCCCCCATCAGAACCCTACTTGACAATGACCTTGAGGTTGCTCACAACTTTAGATACCTAGGTTGCGATTTAGACCAACACCTAACCTTCTCAGGCCATATTGCTTCTCTTGTGAAAAAACTATGCCAGTGTATTAACTTCTTCAGGAAAATATCCCTATTCACTACTAAGGCCTAACTATGGTTAGTCCAGACTACTTTCATGCCACTCCTCAACTACGCTGACGTAGTCTATGGCCAATGCTCAGACTCCCTGCTTCATGAATTAGATGTTCTCTACCACAGAGCGATCTGACTCATTTCAAATGCCCACCAACGCACGCTTCACTGTGATCTATATGCCGACTTGGGCTGGACTTCTTTACCGACTCATCGACTAATCCACTCACTCACTTGGCTCTACAAAGCACATCTTTCAAAATTCCCCTTCTACATTTCCTCGTTATTTCGGTGTACTGCATGCCTGTAGACATTACGCAGCAATGATTACATCATGCTTGAAGTCCCATATGCCCGATCCCGGTTTGGTGCAATGGTGATAAGCTGTGCTCTGCCAGCAACCTGGAATAAAGCCCAACCTAGACTCAAGCTCCAAAACCTAATACCACTACACAGGTTCAAAAAACTGATCACCAGCAAAATTAGTAATTCTTGTACATGTCACTGACTAAATTACCCCTTTTTACCTCTTTCATACTCCTTTAATCATCTCTTCTCACCCTTCCCCACTTCTCATTCCACCCCTTCTACCCTCACTTCATACCCTTCCCCTTCCACCACCTCCCCTCCTCCTCCAAATCCCCTATGTCCCCCTCCCCTACTCCTCCCTCATGATCTCCCCCACTATCCCCCTGCCAAAGCAGTATAGTGCAGTGGTTTAAGGGTCTGAGCTGCAAATCTGGTGACATCCAGCAGACCAGACCTGGGTTTGAATCCCACAGCTTCCACTTGCATACTGTGTGACCCTGAGCAAGTCACTTAACTTCCCTGTGCTCCCAGGTCGCTCCTGTAAAAAAGGTTTCAGCTTAGTGTGCTACTCCTGGTTAAACAACTAAATAAAAAAAAAATCTCCTTCCCCCACTATCCTCATCCATTGCCCCAACTCTTCTCTCAAGACCTCCCTCCCTCACTATCCCCCTGCCAAGTCTCCTTCCCTCACTAACCTCTTCCATAGCCTAACCTCTCCAACTTTGCCACAGAATCTCCTCCCACTTGATTAATGTTGTAATCTTGTATACACAAAGCTTTACAATGCATACCAAAGGTAATTAATGAATGCCTAACCTCACTGCTTCCCAGCACTTGAGGACTGCTGTATTTATCCTGCTTGTATAGAATTCTGTACACTTTTTTTCTTTTTATCCATGTTTATATTATGTTTTGCCTCTGTTATACCCTGTGTTGTTTTTGTACCTAATATGTTTGTGTTCATGACTGTATGATTGTATGCACAGAACCTCCTTGTAAATGAGACAGCTCAATGGAGTATTTCCTGCTAATAAACTTGAACTTGAACAACATTGCTCATGAACCACAAACTATAAAGGAAATCCATCCAACAACTTCAAAAAAAAACATACAGTACTTCCTGCTCACACATCCAACCCCAAGAAACCTCAGTGCTACACATACAAGAAATACATTTTAATCACCTAATAAAAATACAAAATATATTTCAAAACTACATGATTTTACACTACAGCAGAAACATGCTTACATACATCACTAAACCATCAGCAGAACTTCTATAAACATTGCCCTAAAAGCTAATAAAATATAACGTATAGTAGAGCGTTGTTCTATATAAAAACCCATTCTTTTCAAAATGCTATTGTACCGCAGTTCAAAGGTCATGGAACGTGATTGTACTCTTTTGTGGTAGAACAGCATTCTAGAACCTCAAGACACTGCACAAGTCAGTTACATTGTGAAGGAGGGAAAAACACAATCTAGCCATGTCACATAATACTGCACACAACAATAAATAGAGGATCTTTATGCATAACCAGTGTGTTCTGCAACCTCAGGGTTCTGACTCCCACTGACCTCTCGAGCTTCACTCTTGAGGTCAGAGGGAATCAGAATCTCTCTGTGGTGGAAAACACTGGTTATGCATAGTTGCCCATCCAGTATTCTCTAGATCTACAGTACATACCTAGAAACAAATGACAGCTCAAACTTTCTGCTTGAATATCAAGTGTCCAGTAGTGTACCTGAATGAGGTCACAAGACATCTAGTCAATAGCCTAGGCTACCAGGTCTGACTCAGATCACATGGAAAGAACAGGAAGCACAGCCCAAGCTTCTAGCTTAGCCTTGCTGATCACTTGAGAAGTACAGGAAATTAAAAATCAGAAATATAACAAAATAACCCAATCCCTTGCAATGCAACAGCACCCATTTAGTGCAGCAAACCAACTGCAACCTAACTCCTGCTGCATATCTAATTATGCTAATGCCCTGAAGCTTAGCCATTTAAGACTACAGCACCAAATTACAATGCTACTACACTGATAAAAAAACTCATATTACTAAACATTTTATAAGTTGAATATGGCAATTCCATGGGGGGGGATTATGCTATGTAAATGTGCTTCATGTTTGTTGAAGTCCGTCAGCCTTCTGGCTTGGGTCTCCAACTCACTCCTTCGTACGTTAACATAGCATAATCCCCCCTCTGCCATGCTTTATTCCTTATATTAATGGAGCTAATTGGACTCAGTTAACACTCTTTCATTCTCTGAATTAAGACATTTTAGGTGACCCAATATTGTGTTGGCTTTCATAGTCCCTTTATAAATGGATTTGGTAATGGTCACAAATCCAGAACTGCACTGGCCCAAACACAGACCAGCAAGTCTGGCATCGCTGTATTACTTTGTTTTATATGAGTTATGTTTATCCAGTTTATGGTAGTGAAAAGAATAATACTGTTCTGGTTGTACTGCAGCCATGTTGTTTGTGTGTCAGTTGAAAGCTAAAATGATTGAGCAGTTTCCAACAAGAAATTTTGATTACATCAAAGATGGATTCAAATCTCATGACATTCATCAAAAATCTGAATTTCAGGACTTTACATTCTCTGTTACTAAAGACATTTCCATGATAGCAGGCTCTTTGGCATGTAAACTTCATCAATTCCTGCTGCACTTCTGCCCTTTAATCCCAGTCCTCTGCTTCTGACATGATGATTTCTATGATATGTTGTGATGTCATAAGAAGATGATTGTAGCTTTGCAGCAGGAATAAGCAACTTGAAAGATGAAGTTTAATGAGGGAATCATATAGTTTCAATTAAAACATCCTAAGTAATAAAATAATAAAGGTACTGAGATTCTAAATGAAGTATTTTATATAACTGAATTCTGTTAATATCAGCTGTGAATTATTACTGAAAATCAGAACATATCTTCAAGTTCCATGTTTTTTATGGTGGTGAAAGCATTATTGGAGATTAAGGGCATTGTACATTTTCTACACCTATATTTTATTATTTTTAGGAAAAACCACGTCAAGGCAATATACAACATATAGGACAGCAACATTTTGTCCATAACATTTTAGCTTACAGTACATGGCGTTCCATATACCTATGATATAGTATGGGGGGGGGGGATCTGATTAATTATTACTTGTAGAGCCATTTAGTGAATATGCTAACCTCGCTAATGCATTTGGACACTTTCAGTGCCAACTTCTCTAATGCATTTAGACACTTTTGATGTGTTAACATTTATAATAGTAAATAGCAGCAACCCTGCCGTTTTTTCCCAATACAATAACATATTCCATAGATCCATGGACTCCCACTCTCTTGCCCTTCTGCCCCATGGTTAGGCAATTATTTATAACACTACCAGTATTTTGTTATCACATTTTCAAACTATAGCAAAACTTGTGTACTGGCAACTAATAAAAGCTCCAATCTTAGAAAAACAAAACTGTTCTTTCACTTGCAGCGTGTGAGAGTAGGAAAAAAACACTGCCCACCACCTCATAGAGTCATGTCTACTCTGCACTGTGCCACATGAAACTTGAGCAGCATGAGGAGAGGAAAAACCTTTTTGCAGCACCACCTTTACAAAATGTAATCTCAGAGTGCATCTTTTAAATCACTGTGCAGTTAATAAAACACACAACAGTTAATTATATAGCTCAAGTCTTTGGGAGTAAACCTCAGCAACTGTTGAGTGAGGTATTTACAGTCTCAAGTCCTTATGATGAGAGGCTGAAGTCCCAAACCATACTGTTATTCACTCCTTACCTTTTGAGGGCTCCTCCAGTTCCCTTCTGCCTCCATGAAGCTCCTCTGCAGTTTTACCAACCATGCCCTGGTATATTTAAGGTTAGAGAACTGGAATTGCTTCCACCTCACATACAATGCACAGTCTTACTGGGGTGAGAAGGGAATGAGTAATGCTGAGACCCCACAATTGCTTTTGGACAGTGTCAAATTGTTTGTGCCTATTCCTCGTGGCAAAGGACCATCAGGAATGAAGCACACTGTAGCAGAGTCATACTCTAAATCCTCTACCTGCTGAGCTGACTCTAAGCGGGAATCTCTGGTATCATCATTAGAAGTGATTCAGAGGATAGCCCTGGGTTCATTTGGAGTGACTTGAGGGTGGCAAAAGTAATTACCCTGAAAGTAGGAATGACTTTTGAGTCCCAATTCTCCCCAACTGGCAGATGTTCTGAAACCCAGGTACAAGTGAAAGCCAAAAGTCCTTCTCCATCCACATCTTCTGGCAATCCAATGACATGTACATTGTTCTCTCAGTTGTTATTTTCAAGCACTTCAAGACTGTGCTTCAGCTTCATATTTTCTGTTATGAGCTGGGTCACAGTGGATAAAGTCTTTTGCGAACAATCTTCTATATCCTTTATGGTCATGACCGCCACCCCTATTTTTGAATCTCAGGAGGCCATCCTTTCAAGGATTTGCTCAATGTTGTGATCCATATCCTGGACCACATTTAAAATATTTTTTTCAAGGTTGTGTGCCTCCTGCTCTCTTGGATTTCCCAACTCCCGTGCTTCCCAAGTCCTCTGGCAGGCCTTGCTGATGTTTCTGAGCACACCCACCCACTTATAGTTCCTTTAAGGTGTCTCATGGTCAACTTTTAGTGCGATTCTGGCCAAAAATGTTATCAGTATGTCCAGTACCTCTTTTGTTCTTCAAAGGCATCAAGTCTTACACAAAATTAGCAAGTATAGTTTGCTATATATAGATTTTATGCAGCATAGCTGGAGGGCCGATGTGAAATGTGACCAGTTGCTAGCGTAACCTTTTTTGCACCTCCAACACTGTATATTCTTTACCTATCTGAGCACCAGTTTTTCCTGTGAGTGAAATAGTTCAAGACTGGATCAGGCACATTAGTCCTGTTGCAAGGAAGTCGACACACATGCAGGCACAATCATTGGAATATAAACAATACTCACAAAAGGCATCAGTGGCTTTACAGACCACCTAAGACCAGTGGAACGTCAAGGTACAACTTAGCCTTAACTGATCCAAGTAAAAACTTGCTTGCAGAAGAGGCAGTTCATAAAAACAGCATATAAATTCATACAGCCACATAATCTTCATGATGTGATGCCCAGAGAAATCTCCAAAAAACAGATCCCCACAAACAGAGAGCGCCTGTCTCTAATGTGTTTCACTCAAGTATGAGCTTTATCAAAGGATAACTGGCAACCCTAGAGGCACACTATATAAATACCCCATTTAAAGGCACAGTACAAAAAAAAAAAACAATGTGCAATGAGTTCAGTATTCAGTGATCCAAATTTACAAATACAATGTATACATACAGAAAATTAAAAACATACTGAGCACCAAAAATGAAAATGTTAAAGTGCATCGGCAATTTTCATGACTTCAGATCGATATTTCAGTATGCACAATAACTAAAAGCTAAATATTGCCCATTTTGAAACATTTCTTGAATGCTTCAATATTTATGTATAATGCTTCAACTTCATAAAGGAATAATAAAGTGAACTCCCAAGAATTGGGCCAGTCAAGCTGTGCAAAATCTGTAAGAGGTCAGAAGACAGTGATCACATAAGGCAAGCAGTAGGAAAAATGGTACCCCCCCCCCATCCCAAGAAAACAGCTGCAAAATGCATGGTTACTGAATGACAGATTATTCAGGCATCCTTCTATTTCTTCAGGAATTTCTATTTTCTCATCCAACCCCTTATTCTCCATAGCACAGAGCAAGAACATCCAATATTGTCCCCCTTTCAATAACAGATTATCGTAATCACCACCCCTTTTTAAAAGAATGGGGTTTCCAATGCCCAAAAATGTAAAGGAGTGTTGTAAGCCAGCCATAGATTTTGAAATGTGCATTGCAAGGGCATTCCTCATGTTTCTCCCTCAATGGCTCAAAGATGCTCACCAACTCTGAGCTTAAAGCTCTGTTTTGTCTTGCCTAAATAAAAATGCCCACAATTACATTGAGCTAAATAAATAAACCCACTAGTAGAACATGTTATAAAATCTCTAACAGAGGCATCCCTCCCTTTAGCAGGGTTCTGAAAGTGGTCAGCAACCTTAACAAAGGAGCAAAACATGCAGTTACCACATCTATGACAACTGTTTTTATTTATTTTTGGGAGCCACATCCTAACTGTTTCTTGTATAGGTTGAACAGTATGGAAAAGTGTGTCAATTGGACTCTTCCCCCTCTTAAACACCATTTTGGGGCTCTCCAATTCTAAATTTTTCAACCCTATGTCTTTTTTAACCATATGCCAGTGTTTTCTTAAATATCCAACACATGTTTAGACATAGGGTTATAGGTGGAGACAAAAGATACATGGGGATTAAGATTCTGGGACTTCTTTTTTTCAATTAATAAGTCCTCCCTAGGTATTAGATCAACTTTATGTTTAGCTTGAGTAACAAGTTCCCTCTCATACCCCCTCTCAGTGAGCCTTGATTCCAATTCACAGGCCCTTTTTTCATATAATTTTGTTGTACCACAATTATGTTTTGTACATATGAATTGGCCTTTGGCTATTGCCTTAATAAAATGGCATGGATGGCTATTTATTGCCCAAAGGAGAGTATTTATATATGTTCCTTTACTATATGTCTGTCACAATGCCCCCTTCCTGTCCTTCTTTACAATGAGGTATAAAACATTTATTTGTGTTTGATTAAATGAGATACTAAATCTCAAATTTGGATTAGTTTGTGCCAAGAATTTCGGAAATTGGAACAACTCATATTTCGTGCCCTTCCAGATGAGGATGACATCATCAATAAAATGCCTCCAAAGATTGATTTTCCCAAGGTAAGGGTTCACCTCCTCATTTCTGATGATGTCATCCTCCCATTTGCCCATATACAGATTTTCATAATTGGGCACACACTTTGTGCCCATCGTAGCCCCTTTCTTTTTTGCAGAAAAAAGTAATTCTTATAGCAAAAGGTGCTACACTCCAAAACAAATTCAGACAGCTTCAATAAAACCTCATTGGTGGGCTCAGTGATAGTACATTTATCCAATAAATCCCTCATAGCCTGTAGCCAATCTTTATCTGGGATATATCAATATGAGGAGGTAACATCCAAAGTTGCCAGCCAACTGTTGTTGTGTATGGCCACATCCTCCAAGACACATAACAGTTCCCCCATGTCTTTAACATAGGAGGTTAAATCTTTGACCAAATTCACCAAGTAAAAATAAACAAATTCGACCAAAGGCTCCATGAAGGAATTAATCTTTGAGACAATCAGTCTCCCTGGTGGATTAACTAAGTCCTTATGGATTTTGGGGAAACAATAATAACTGGGTCTTTAACAGTGAGGTATTCTACAACCTGATCTTGTAACCATTGTTCTTCCTTTCACATCAGCAAGATACTTATCAGTCATACATTTGGAAACATTAATTTTGTCACATTTCAGTTTTTAATAGTACTCCCCATTACTAAGTTCTCTAAGTACTTCACATTCATATTTTTCACTATCCTAGATCACCACTGCACCACTCTTGTCTGCAGATTAATGGCAATATTAGTGTTCTCACCCAAACCCTTTAACGCTTGTCTCTCCTGATTATTCAAATTTGAATATACCCTATTTGCAGTGGCAGTTCCCAACTCTTTTACATCATCATCATCACAGCATTTGAGAAACATTTGGAGAGCTGCAGACAAGGGTGGCCAGAATTTAAATCCAGGTTTAAACCTATTACCAGTATATATTGTTATACCATCAGTCTCATTAACATCAGGTGTTACCTCAATGTCTCTGTTGTCTTATCTGACAAAGAAGGATTTTAAACGTAAGTTACTGTATGTACCATTTTGTGTAGGTCAGTTATGGTTCCAAAAGTTTTGAAGTGACCTGTGGGGGTGAATGAAAGGCCATGGTTCAATACTGAAATCTCAGTGTCATTCAAAGAGTAACTAGATAGATTAATAACATTTAGTTGGGGTGTTGATTCCTTCCCTTCCATCACCACCTCGAACTCCAGAATCTTCTACGGGTTGTTCCTACTGTTGCGATAATGTTTCTTGCCTCCTGCTGAATCAGGCACATACTTTTTTTAGGAGAAGATGAGGGGGTGGAGACACCACCCCGTATACCCCCAACTCCACAGAGAAGCCAGAGAGTGAACAGATATATATTCAGTGTAGAAAATGAACATGCCAAGTAGCAGGAAATGTTATTGCAAGTGGAGGAACAACACATAGAAGATTTTGGAGATGGAGGGGACATAAAGTTGATCTAATACCTAGGTAGGGTTTAATAATTGAGAAAAAGAAGTCCCAGAATCTTGATCCCCATGTATCTATAAAAAATTATTGACTCAAAAGGGCAAATATAGCCCAGGTCCTAATAATATACTGGGCCATTTGTTATTTTTGTTGGCTGATATTCTAGTAGAGCTGTTAAAAATAATGTTTAATTACTTTCTTGTTGAATGCTATGTTCCACAAGATTGGAAAGAAGCCAATGTCATTCCAATTTACAAAAAAGGGCCAAAAAACATGTGGAAAAATTATCAGCCCATAAGTCTGACATCTTCAGTTTGCAAGATTCTTGATAGTCTTATAAAAGATATGATTATACCAACTCTTAATCAATACGATTCTAAGCAACATGGTTTTAAAAGTGGTCAAAGTTGTATTACAAACCTAATGTGTTTCTATGAGAACATTAGCTTCTTTTTGTATAAGAGAATACCTTGTGCCATCATATTTATAGACTTTAGCAAAGCTTTTGATATCATGCCACACTGGGCTTTAACTCAAAAACTTTGCAAACTGTATATCAATCATTTTATTGTTAATTAGATATCCAACTGGATATGTAATAGGACCCATCAAGTTATCATCAATGGTTGCAAATCAGAAGACTGTTCAGTATCAAGCGGTGTGCCACAAGGATCCATTTTGGGGCCTTGTCTTTTTCAATTATTTATTGCTGATCTAACAAAGGAATGTTTATCTATTACTACAAAGTATGCAGATGATATTAAAATTGGAGGTTCTTGTGCATCGGTTTCAGAAGCATTAATCATCCAGAGAGACTTAGATCATATTACAGCATGGGTAAATAAATGGGGCATGAAATTGAACATTTCTAAGTGTAAAGTTATGCATTTGGGTCTTACTAATATACACTATCAATATTCATTGGCCGGTGCCATGCTTGTCCAAACATCGGATGAAAAGGATCTGGACATCACAATTTCTGATAAGCTATTGCATAATAGACATGTGCATGATATCATTAATAAATCAAATAAGGAAATTTGGTCAATTCTTTGTAACATTGGATCTAGAAATCAAGAAGCACTGCTACCTTTGTTTAGAGCATATGTCAGACCTCACCTGGAATATGCTTCACAGCTTTGGAACTCTTATAAAAAATTGGAAGGCACCTGTTAGAAGGTGTTCAAAGGAAATTTACTAAAATAATATCTGGGTTTGAAAAGGTGCCATATGGTGACAGGTTAGACTCCCTAAAATTTATGCCCCTTTCCACCCGTCATCTTAGAGGTGACCTCATGCTTCTGTATGATATTGTTCAAGATCCATACCTTATGTGTGAATTGGATCTGGAATTTAAAAACCATTTCCATGAGATTAGGGGTCACCCACTGCAACTAATAAGGAAATCATTTAATCACACTAATAGGAAATACTTTTACATTATTAGAGTGATTGGCCCTTGGAATAAACTGCCACTTCATGTGGCCATTAGTGAGTCCAAAAACATATTTAAGTATCGACTTGATGCATTAATAAGTGCTGTTTACAATTTGTCCTATTTTCCTTTGGCTTAGTATAGGAGCAATATGGGCCTTGGCCTTCTCACTCTTGAACCCACCTTAGTATGAACCTTAGTATGCATCTTTTGTCTCCACCTATAACCCTATGTCTAAACATATGTTGTATATACTGAGAAAACACTGGCATATGGTAAAACAAAAGACCCAGGGTTGAAGGATTTAGAATAGAAAAGCCCCAAAATGGTATTTAGGAGGGGGAAGAATCCAAGGGACACACTTGTCCATACTGTCCAATCTATACAAGAAACACCTAGGATATGGCTCCTAAAAACACAAAACAGTTCTCACAGATGTGGTAACTGCAAGCTTTGCTCCTTTGTTAAGGTTGTTGACCACTTTTATAACCCTGCTTCAGAGACGGGTGCCTCTGTTAGAGGTTTTATAACACGTTCTACTAGTAGGATTATTTGCACTATTTAGCTCAATGTACTGTAATTGTGGTCATTTTTATATAGGTAAGACTAAACAGATCTTTAAGCTCACAATTGGTAAGCATCTTCGAGCCATTGTGGGAGAGAAACATGAGGAAAGCCCTTGCAATGCACATTTTGAAATCTAGGGATGGCTTACAACACTCTTTTATATTTCTGAGCATTGAAAAAAAAATATGTTAAGAAGGGGTGGTGATTACAATACTCTGTTATTGAAGAGAGAACAATATTGGGTTTTCACAATCTGTGCTATGGAGAATAAGGGGTTGAATGAGAAAATAGAAAAAAAGTAAATTTCTGAAGAAATAGAAAGTATGCCTGAATAATCTGTCCTTCAGTAATCATGCATTTTGCAGCTGTTTTCTTGGGATGGGAGATACCATTTTTGCTGCTGCTTGACTTATGTAATCACTGTCTTCTGATCTCTTACAGATTTTTCACAGCGTGACTGACCCAATTCTTGGGAGTTCATTTTGTTATTCCTTTATGAATTTGAAGCATTATACATAAATATCGATGCATTCAAAAAATGTTTCAATGTGGGTGATATTTGGTTTTTTGTTACTGTGCGTACTGAAATATTGATCTGAAGTCATAAAAATTGCCAATACACTTTAAAATTTGAAATTTCTGGTGCTTAGTATGTTTTTAGCATTCTGTATATATATGTTGTATTTGTAAATTTGAATCACTGAGTACTGAACTCATTGCAACTATTTTTTTTTGCACTGTGTCTTTAAATTGGGTAGTCATATAGTGTGCCTCTAGGGGTGCCTGTTATCCTTTGATAAAGCTCAGAACTGAGTGAAACGCATTAGGGACAGCTGCTCTACTGTTTATGGGAAGCTGTTTTTGTAGTTTTCTCTGGGCATCACATCATGAAGATTATGTGGCTGTATGAATTTATATACTGTTTTTTTATGAACTGCCTATTCTGCAAGCAAGTTTTTTACTTGGATCAATTAAGGGTCAGTTTTATCTTGAAGTTCCAATAGTCTTAAGTAGCTTGTACAGCCATCAATGCCTTTTGCAAGGATTGTTAATAGTTCAAAGACTGTGCCTGCAGGTGCTGGATTCCTTGCTCCAGAACACTTTGGGCCTGATTCACAAAGCCTCTGGCATGGTGCAAGGTGCTTGCACCACAAAGAATGGTGCAAGGTGTACCTTGTGCTGACAGATATGCCAGAAGCAATTCTCAAAAGGCAGCCTGTGCCAACCGCAGGCTGCCTGCCCCAAACGGGGCTTGCGTCACCTCTGGGCCCAGACATGGGCTGCAACATGGTGCATGTGGCTTGCATCAGAGGCAGGCTGCCAGTGCACCACAACTGGGATTCACAAAGCACACCCAGAGGGCAGATTTCTAAGTACCCTTAGACCAGCCAGGGCCGGTGTAAGGGTTCTTTGAAAATCAACATCTGGTTGTGCTGAGCAATGTATACATGTGCCACAGATGAGCCCCTGCCCCTATCCCCCTTCTTTGCACCACTGCCCCCTGCCCTATATTATCACCCATTACTGTCATGTACAATAGTGTTCCTGACCTGGTGGTCTGGTGGTACCCCTTCCCTGAACCCCTGATATCACCCAGTATTGTACTATTGTCCCCAACCTGGTGGTCTAGTGGTCCCCAATCCCCCGATAGCGCCCATTTACATAATAGTCATCCTAGTCCTGGTGGTCTAGTGGCCCTCACCCCACCCACCCTAGCAGGTAGTACCCACCACCCTGATCCCCCCAACCTGTACCCCGAGCTGACACCGGCACACCCCTTCTCTCATCACTGCAGCTGGCACCGACTGAACTGAGTGCACAGGAGCTTCCACTGAACCTCTCCCATGCACCGAGTATTTGTCACACAGGTGAGGTTGCCGTAAGTGTGGGCACTTAAGTGCCGGGACCCATCCTGTACCAGAATCTGCTGCAGGATCCCTGGCACAGGGGGCTTTGGCACAAGCTGCTGTTTGCCACAGCTTGCGCCAGATGCAGCCCCCTTTGAGAATCAGGCCACTTAACTTTTCAGTCTTGGCACTGCATGTCCCAGGCTGTGATTCAGCCCTTTCATATTCACAGGTCCTGTTGCCTCATAAGTGAACTCACAAACTCCAAAAAGTCTGTTCACTCTGCTTGAAAAAGTAAATGCTTTTATTAAAGTGCAGACAACGATTCAGACAGTGCAAAAACTAGTTGTAGTTTTCGCACTGTCTGAATCTTTGTCTGCACTTTAATAAATGCATAAACTTTTTCAAGCAGAGTGACCAGACTTTTTTGGGAGTTTATGAATTCAGGTGATACTTTTATTCCTGTATCTACTTTCTGCAGGGTTCTGGCAATCCCACATCACCAGCACTCACCCAGCACCACTGGAATCACAATTTCTTAACCATTTTGGTGCCATATAAGTGATAATGAGTGTAGTACACCACAAAAATGGAATTTAGAAATTTTTTTTTTTTAAACTTGCGGTGAAGTATAGTAAAAGGGTCATCAAAAGCACTCTGATGGTTATAAGAGGGATCTGCTTTACATCTTTATTGTGTGAGAAGTGTGAACTGAAGCTCAATGAATTTGTACAACAGAAAGTCATTAATGCACAACAGGCAATTGAATCTCCCTCTGCTGCAGTCCTCCTCTGATGGCAGCTGCAGGGGATTCTGGAATTTATAGTTACAGAAAATGTCAGCCTGGAAGTAAAAAAATTTAGTCTGATAGAATCTACTATACTACAGTAAACAGTAAGTAAAAAATATGTTTTGGACACAAAGTGCACTTTAGAAAGAGCTCCACACTTGGTGCGGAGCTCTTAGTGCTGACTGTTCCCCTTTAACAGCCATTACCTACATAATTAATAGATGAACACAACTACCTGGGACAACATTTTTCATTAAATAGTACATGGACAAAACATATCAATAAACTGCAGATTGAATTAAAACAAACTTTCAATTCTTGTAATTTATTTAATAAAAAATATGGTGGTAACACAATTAAAGCACTACTAGTAGCAACTAAATCAAAATATAATTCCCAGGCTCTTTATAACATTGAGGTATGGGCTGTTAAGCAATACGAACCACTGGAAGTTCCACTTATGAAGTTGTTAAGATCTGGGTTGAGACCATACCAGCATCTTTGGTTAGGGTAGAACTTGGTATAACAGGGTTTACTGTCCTTGTACAAGCTAGGAAAGTCAACTATTGGATAAAACTACTTCAACTAGATAAAAATCGCATTCCATATCTGTGTCTGAGGGAAAAATATTTTTGGAATGACTGTAACATCCTACAATCAAGTTGGCTAAAAAGTTTCTTTTCTTCTAAAAGAAAATAACCTGGATTTTCTGGAAAACTATGTTGCCAAGGGAATTGGTGTAAGCCTTAAGTATCAGAAGTTTGTTACCAAAATAATCTCAGAAAATCACAATGCAAAAGACTTTAGGGGTATTCAAAAACTATCTATTTCTCACTGGCTAGAACAGAATGTTGTGAATCACTACTACAGGTATTATCTAGATGTTTTGACTGATACCAGTCAAAGGAACCTTTATGCTAAATACCATTTGGAACTGTTTCCAAGTAAAGTCATACATGCTAGGTACAATAAGTGTACTGATATGCATGCAAGGTACTGTGCTTGTAACAATAATGATGTGGTGGATTTGAAGCATGTCATGTTTGACTGCTGTTGGTATGCCAAACCAAGGCTAAAATGGCTTGTACCACTTTTGCACAATATACAGTCTAACGACTACCACCTACTCTTAAAAATATTATTTACCACTAATGATGATTTAATCATCAAAACTACTGCCGCCTATCTAGAAGCCATCTCCAGAATCCACATCATGAAAGGATTATAACAAACTGAGCTGAATTTGTTCATTACACCTGTGTTTGGCGCATGTATAACTTGTAACTCTGCACATGTTCAGTGTATGTATTTATTTATAAACATTGTCTTATGAGATGTATATCTGAGATTTTGGCTACTGTCCATCAAGTGTGGAGCAGTTTTTGTACATTTTAAGCTTGTAATGGTCTTTGATCGAACAATAAACTTGAAACATAATGTCACATAAATAAATAGGTGAGATGATTTTTGAAAGAGCAAGATTCTAAAAACTCTAAATGTACTGTATGTTTTAGTATTAAATAATTAGGAAGAATAACAAGATTGCTTTGGCAGTAACTTATTTATGTTTGTCCTAAACATGGCTTATGTTAAGTCATGTTGCTATTTGGTAATACAATGTAGAGTGTATTTCAATTAGTCAGTCTCTTACATTACTGTAGTTATGACTGTTGTCAGACTCGGGTAAATCCAGACTCTAGCTGGTGGTGTACTGGTTCCACCTCACAGTGCTTTCCTTACAAAAATCTTTCTTCCATTTATTAAAAAAAAAACACAATTCCCTCTCCCATTTGCCAAATACCTATTCTGAATCTCACAGTGACAAAAAATATTTTTTAATGTATTTTTTCTTCCCACCTGTTGCCTGCAGTTGTACACTCTCTCACATAGTGATTCAAGTGTGCGTGTGTATACTTGTAGCATGAGAAAGTGAGCACAGGAGCAGTCTGGTTCCAGAGCATGCTTGAGGTATCCTTTGTGTGGGCTGCAGTTGCAGTGGTGAAATTCAGTTCTTGAGCAGGTCAGGCACTCTTAGTGTTGAAAACAGTGTGCAACGTGGCAGTTCACACATTCGAGCAGGCAGCAGATTGCAGTTCCTCACTTCTGTGGTCCTACCACAGACTGCAGTCCTGGGAGCCAGAGTGAGCATTCAACAGGCAGGCATTCTAGGTCAGGCAGTGATGAGGCAAACAGGTAATCCACCACAAAGAGGAGTGGGGGTTATATTTGAAATGTGTAAACACACACAAAAAAAATCTATGAAACACTTTTGGTTCATCTTTTCTAAGTGCTTATGTATATTAATATACTGTATAACAGGATACATTTGCTGTCTTTTTATTTTCATTATATTCACTGGTTCCATATTAGAGTGAAAATAAAAGGCCCTTCCTACCATCTGTGCACTAGCGACAGTGTGCCCATCATTAGGGCACCACAATGTGGAATTTTCTGCCCCTTCCCCAAGGTCTGCCCCCCAGGAGTTATAATATTTAGAAAGAGGGGTGTCAGGGGCACAGTCCCCTGCAAAAAGAGGGGACAGCAACATTGGGACGTGGCACCCTAATGACTGGGCGCACTGCCGCCGGCACCCTGTATAGGTGGAACCAATAAAAAGACAGTGAATATTAGGTAGATCACTATAGCAGTGTCAGTGGCTCAGTAGGTAGCACACTTGCCTCTGAGGCTGGGAGATCAAAGGGCTGTGGGTTCAGTTCCCACATCTGGCACTTGGGTTAATATCCCAGTACTGACACTGTAGTGCAGCATGAGAGGGGTGCTGCACTTCTGAGGTGCCGTCTTTCAGATGAGACATTAAACCGAGGTCCCATCTGCCTGGACTGGTGGTAGTTCAGGTGGATGTTAAAGATCCCATGGCACTTATCGAAAAGAGTAGGGGAATTTCCCCGGTGTCCTGGCCAAATTTCCCTCATTCATTAAAAATACCACCAACAGCTTATTCTGGTTCAAGGTCAGTTGCCATTCATCTGTATCCCCCTCCTCCGGGTCGTGCCTGAAAATAGGCAGGATTTATCAAGTGCACTTACCCAGTCAACAAAAACTAAATAAATAAAAATAAAATACATAACAGCACTAGTGTTCCACCAATGAAAATAAGAGGAAGTGGACATGTGGGGGTGTGCTTGGAGTGCTAAATATAACGGGCATGAATATAAAGGTGGGCGCATGGGGAAGAGCACTGTCCATAATGGTGACTCCTTCATGGCACAATCCCACACAGCAATGGGAGGGCAGGGTGACCGGATGAGAGGGTGGGTGAACTGGGTGACAGGATGTTGCTATGTGTAGGCATGGGAGGTAGCGAGCACAGTGAGTGTGGGCTGAGAGGGAGCAGAGGAGCTATGGGGGTGGTGCTGTGGTGGATTGCTGAGCTGCATCATGGCATCGAGGGTTGGCTGGTGGTTGGGGTGGGTGAGGTACCAGGTTCAGGTCCGGGTGCTGGTGTGATTTTATTATGACTGACTCAAATGTTTATTTTTTAATGCTTTCACCCCCCCAACATGCACCCCCCTCCAGAGTTGAGAATCCTTTAGTAGGGAGGGTGGGGGGCAAAGCCCCCCACACAAAGCATTAAAATACATGTCCCGGCGCTGTTGTCCTGTGCGCTGAGGATGTCAGAGTGCCAAAAATATTTTTGGCACTCTGACTGCACAATAATGGTGATTGCCTTTAGGCTTTCACCATTATCACATAGAACCATGGCCAACTAGTCAACTGCCAGTCATTATTTGAAGATATAATTCTGTTATATACATTTTTACTGAGATTTTGTGTATATGTGCATGCCACAAAAATGCCGGTGTTAATGCAATGGTACATGGACAGAGAGAGAGACTGGATTTCTTTTAAAAATGTTTGACTTTCCTCTGACCTGAGGGGCAGTTGCTTGCCAGGAAGCTAAGGTTGCATTTCTAGATCCCTTAACAAATATATGCCAAAATCCATTTACCTGTCATAAACCATGCACTTCAGAGACAGGATGCTCTGATTCCAGGAAACTGTTATAGTGCGTTGCATCTTATGAGGTGAGAGGACCAGAAACATCCTTTCTGGCAGACTTGTGTGAATTCTGTTACAGGTGTCATAATTGTCAGGGAAGAGACATCAAAGGCCACTGGGAAAATGAGATTGTGGGAAAAGAGCAAGAATGACATCTACTGGCCTAAAAGAGAAGGCCCCTTTAAGATTAGACAGTTTTTTTTCTTCAGGCTTCCTTCAGCTATTTAAGGAGCTGACACAAAGCAAACGCTCTCATTTTTACTGAGCATCTACAAGGGACACTCTTCTCCTGACAATACAAGAAGCAAGACTGCCAGTACTAAGGAAACTGAATCTTTCATTTACTTACTTTGGACTTCAGTTCACTATGGACTTAAGGTAGACTTTAGATAACAGTTATAGGGCATTTTTTATGTATACTTTCCACTTTTGTTTTTGTTAGTCTGTGACCAAATTAGTGAATCTTTTATTTGTAACTGTATGATTATTATTTGAGTATTTTATTAAAAACGTTTGTTTTTAAGAAATCTGCCTTAGCAAGATTTTTTTTTAATCTTGTGTGAATTGTGGGACAGTTATTAATAATCTGTAACAAACTGTTATTCCTAATGGGTGCCTCCATAAGCAACCAGTTGAGCAAGGGTCTGTAAGGGATATTTGGGTAGAGATAGGGAGAATACCAACATCTCAAAGAAGAGTCTGTAGGGATTTTGAACTGGGTTGTTGCATGTCCTGTTGGGGAAGACCAGATCAGGAGCACACTGCTATCCCAAAGAGAGTGTGATGCCTGGATCTTCCTCATTTGTGTAACAACCAAGAAGAGTTCATATTTGGCTATAAGACTCGAGACTGGTATTGTGCTCTTATCCAGAGTTTAAGGGGATGCCCTGGGTCCTTGTGGCAGGTGTTCAGTCATGATCTCGGCAAGCATTCTAAAAGAACATAAGGAAGGTATCCCTGTTCCTCTCCGCTGTCATGGATTGCACTTAGGGGTGAGTACTGTGAGTTCAGTGGACCTGACCCTCAGGAGTGGGTTTGTGACAGTAACCACCCCAAAGATTCATGTAAGGTGCAGTGGTGAGTTCGATATGGGGCCATTGACACAAACCTGCATATTGCATTTAAGGTAGTATTTAAAAGAGCTAGATCAGCTTTTGTTACTTTCTTAAACAAAAAGGAATTGTAGCTCAGTGTTGACAAAAGAACACTTTTACCAAGTGCAGTCCTGGCATATTAAAAGGAAAATGCAAAAATGAAAGGGCAGAGTACATTCCATGACACCATCCAAGGAGTAAAATTAACCTATGAAATCATGCAGTAAAAGTATTACCCCTTAATCATATGGGGGCCTATTCACATATGTGCAGAGTGCCTACATGCCATGTATCCATGGCAAGTAGCCACCCCACACCCATTGCATCCCCCACGTGGGATGCAAAAACCAGGGCATACAGCCCTATGCACCTGATCCCCTGGCTGTGTGGACCACAATGTGATGGGGCAGGTGGGGGGAGCCAGCACTATGTGACATGTACAAAGGAGCATAGTGCTGCCCATGGGGGTGTGGAGAAGGACATATGGTATGCCAAGAGGGACCCTGCCATATCCACACTATGCACCCTGACCGCACAGTGGCCCCAGCAGCATTCAGGCAGCCCCCCACACATACTGCAGACCCCCTCCCTTGGGTATGGACAGCACTCCCCCACAAGCTTGGTGGCACTGCATGTGTCACTCCCCTCCATGCAGACACCATAGACCTATGTACCTGCCCACCCCCCAGATCGTGGTTATGCCTGGTGGCTATATTAGAGTCACTGAGGTGGGCAACCACACACAAGAAGCTGATTGGTGGTGGAACTGTCAGGTCTGGGCTGGTGGCCATCACCTGCTGTAGTCCATGGAGGGGTATATTGACCATGGAGGACCTGCACACATGCAGTCTTGTCAGGGGTGGTGACACATAGTTCCTGCGGGCTACTGCTCACCATACCCCCAGCTGTTCCCAGTTCCTAGAACATTGCCAATGCCACCACACACTGCCTGGCTACCCCTAAGCCCCAGACACATGCCCCCCACCCTCTCATTGGTGGACAGTGTTTGCCCAACCCCCAGGGTACCATCCCCCCACAGCGATCACATACCTGCCCATCAGTGCTGTGGCTTAGACCAACCAGCAGCACAGCCCTGTTCATGCCTCTCTGGACACTGGCTGTCCAATTGATGCTGGGAGCACACCCCATATATGGTGGTGCATGCCCAACAGCACTTGGATAGCCAGCGGCTGAGGTGGTGTGAGGAGGGCTGTGCCACTGGCTGATCTGAATTGCTGTACCACTGGGAGGGTATGAAACCTGGGTGGGGTGTCATCGGTGCTGTGTTGGGGAGGCTTGGGGTCTCCTGGCCCCCTGTGGTGCAGCAGGGGTACCGGGATGGGGTCAGGATCCAGCTGCAAGGGTTACTCTGTGTGTGGGGGATCAAGTACATCACTGGGCACCAGGGTACATGTGTGTGTGAGGCGGGGTTGACAGGTACACCATCGGAACTGGGACTGGGGCAGACAAGTGCTGGTAGTGGGGAGATACAGACTCCATACTGAGATAGGGCACAATTGTGTGGGGGATCTGCCAGTACAGGGCACAGCTGTGTGTGTGTGGGGGGGGTTACTGTACCCTGTGAGGGGCTGTGGCCATGCAGGGTCATGTTTGTACACTGCTGGACTCGGGACATGGTCGCGTGGCTCCGGGTGCCTGTGGGGCTATTTATGCACCCAGATCTGCACTGTGCAAGGGATACACTCAGGGACCTTGGCAGGCATCTGATTTGATGCCTTCCTGGGTCCACATCCCCAGGCCACCCTATGGAGTCTTGCACACCGGGGGGGTCAGGTGGTGGCTGATGGTGAATACTGGCCATTGCGCACCTGTCTGCAGGTGCAGTGCTATGCAGGTGGGATATGCACCTCTGGCATAGGCCCCCATGAGGCAGTATTCCTTTCTCAGTTAAGTACTCTAAAGGGTGTATATAAAGAGTGTAATTTGCTCCATCTTTTCTCATGTGATTTCATTCTATTGTGGATGCTTGCTATCATTTTCTCAAGCCTTAAGTTAAATAACAGTTCCTGAAGCCACTCATTATACGAGATCACCTCTTGATCTAGCCAGTGACATAACACTAGATATTAGACTATGACTTACATCTTAGCCATACTATATTTCCATTCTGTTACAGATATTCTGTTGAAATCCTCAATTAGACAGATTTCTGGAGTGAAGAGATCTTCAATACCTAGAAGAGCATCTGCTTTATCCTTAATGGTTTCCCACAAAATTAAAATTTTATGACAATTCCACATAATGTGAAAAAAAGTACCATCTTCTACTCCACATCTAGTGCATGTACTTGTTGGCAGTTTGCCAATTCTGGCCAACTTGTGGGGTGTCTCATAAATATTGTTGAGAATCTGAAATTGTGTAATTTGTAGCTTGTCATTGATAATAAAGGTGTATACATTTGACTGTATTTTACCCCAGCTTAAATGACAATCAGGTAATGTCTATTCCCAGTAGGGGCAAATCCTATTTAGTTTGGGAAATAATTTGTTGAATGAGAGATAATAACATTGTGTAACTGCATAAGGTTGCATCACCAGCTCAGTCAATGATTGAAAAAGAAGATCATTTGCTTTTGCCCACAGGGCAGAACCCATATGGGTAGCAACTGAATGAGAGAGTTGTAGGAATTTAAAGATATGCATATTGTCACAATTATACTGTAGGTTCACTGCAGTGATTAATGTGGCAACAAGCGGCCTTCTAGGAGCATATCAAAAACATGAGATACATCCAAGTTCGGCAACCAGTCTTTGGGGATAGCACTGTTAGCAGCTTTAAAATTAGGGTTCCCAAGACTGGTTGTTTAACATCTTTAGCCAGTTTAAGGTGAAGCACTCTACCCAATTACATATGAACCCTAAGAGAAGTACCAATAACAGCTTTTTGAAGCATTTGGGGCAGTGGGGAGGGATTAGTGTACATTAGGATATGGATGGACAAACCGTACTGCTGAATCAGTTCTCACTCAATGTGAAGCCATATAGGGACATGTCTGGAGTCTGGCGGCATGAGTTCAGGTGTTAAGCTTTGTAAGTATTTGCTAGCATTGCTAGCCCAGTAATATATAGTTTTTAACCTTATCCTCCCAGGATGAGGTTAAAAACAGCTGGCAACAGAGCATTTGGTGTCGCCGCCCTATCCTGTAGACTTCATTGTCTCCAGCTGTAAGGGAGGCCCCTTCTGTTGAGGTTTTCAAAGTCCACCTCAAGGCCTTCCTGTATAATCAGGCCTTCCCGGACTTTGACTTATAATCTTTTATCTGTTATTTAACTTACTATCTATGTTTGTCGCCAGCAATATAATTAGTCTTGATTATTTATTACTGAGCATAGCATTTATTTAGAGAATTTATTACATTTTGTAATAGTGAGTTTCAGTATAGAATATTTATTATTAGATTTTATATTGTACTGTTATTTTATTTATTTTTTACTGTTGGTGTTACTGTATGCAATGTTAATTGTTCAGCATCCAGAGCCTCCGGGATGGGTGTCTTTTTAAATAAAATTTGCCTTGCCTTGCCAAGTGTGGTAAATGGAGTCTGCCCATTAGTTTAGCAGTGGCAAGTTTGTATTATGCCCTCTGATTGGCTTTTCCAGCTCAGATGAAGGCAAATATCATGTTGTGTACTTTCTTAAACCAAGACAGTGGGAGAACGATGTTCATTTGCAAGTGGTAGAATAGTGGGGTAGCAAATTCATTTTAATAATATTTATTCCTCCCCATAGATTAAAATGGAGAGTTTTCCATCTTTCCTAGTTCATTTTAATCGCTGAGATTATTTTATCAAAGTTGAATTTCTTAGGAGTTTTGGGTCCCTGCTTAGTTCAGTGCCTAGATAGTGTTAACACTTGAGGGACCAAACTAATCCTATTTCAAGGATGTCTGGTTTAGACACTCAACTGTTAAGAGGCACCACTAAAGTTTTGTGAGTGTTAAGTTTATAATTAGATGGCACCAAATTCATGTATGGTGTCCAGAGTTGCAGGAAAAGAAGTGTTGGGGTAGATTATAGTCAATAGTATATTATATGTATGTACTGACAACTGCAACTGTTTGCCTCCTATTGGTATCCCCATGATGAGAGGATTTAATTAAATTTTTTGAAGCAAAGGATCTAAATATAAACTAAATAAAAGGGGTGACAAGGGATAGCCCTTTCGGGTGCCTCTGTATAGTGAGAAGGGGGCCGATAGAAACCACATAGCAATAGATTTTTGCACTGGGCTTTGAATAAATGGTTCTTATCTGTGTAATGAATTCTGTAGGGAAACAAAACTTGTCCAGTGTGGCAAATAAGCATGGCCAGGGCACTCTATCAAAAGATTTTTCTGTGTTAACAGACATCAGAGTTGCTGGGTCTCGGGGTTCCCAGACACAGAAAATATGTAGACCAATTTATGAAGGTGGTCAGCAGACACTCTAGTTGGCATAAAGTCTACTTGTTCATTTCCTATCAGCCTGCCCCTAACTTTATTGCCCCAAGTAGCCAGTATTTTAGCTAATATTTTATGACCTTGGTTCTTTAAGGAGATAGGTTGGTAGTTCCCTACATGCTCCAGGTCTTTCCCAGGCTTTGGAAGAAGTATAATCAGAGTTTCAGACAGAGTGCTATCTGAAATGCCCTCTCTAAAAATGTCCATGAATACTTAAGTTAAAAGGGAGGGTCAACTCAAATACAAATGTTTTCTAGAAATTAGAGGTGAACTCATCAGGTCCCGGGGCCTTATTAGATGAGAGAGATTTAATTGCTGCTAAAACCTCAGCCTGGGAGATAGCGTGGGCTAACTCCTCTTGTTGGGATTATGACAGGTATGGCAAGTTTATTGTGGCCAAGTAGTTTGTTATTGTTTGTGGGGAGGGTGAGTCTGCACACAGACCATACAATAAGCTATATAAATCATGGAATTCTTTAACAATCTCCCTAGGGGAAGTCTTGACTGAATTATCTGATTC
Source organism: Neoceratodus forsteri (assembly GCA_016271365.2). NCBI lineage: Eukaryota > Metazoa > Chordata > Ceratodontiformes > Ceratodontidae > Neoceratodus > Neoceratodus forsteri. The sequence goes on along the minus strand of CM057459.1, from coordinate 183,659,623 downwards.
TGGTTGGAAAAGAGGAATGAGCCAGGATGCCTCCTGCTTTTTGAGATGCAATGCCATTAGATTTACTGGATTAGGTAGGACAAAAGAAGGCTCATACCCATCATGATTGTCCCCACAGATGTGGGTTATTAACTTGTTTATTAGTGTTGAGTTAGCCATTTGTCAAGATTTAATTTGTAGGTGTCGAAGTTAATAAGATCAGCCAGTTCCTGTGGTAGTAAATTTCACTGCTTAGCTGCTCTAATGTACTGTAGAAGACGTTATCCTGTTTATTGGTGTTAGCCCAGTCAACTGATAGTTGTTTGTTATGCAATCTGCCAACTATACATTTGTTGGCAAATGAAAGTCCACATTGTTCCATTAAAGTGGGTGATTTTACTATTTTGAATGTGAATAGAATGTCGCCCCCTGAGCCTTCTGAGTTGCAGGGGATACAGTCCTGTTGCATTCAGTCTAGTATCAATCTTTTGTTGTAAGTCTAGGTATCATTTTAGTGAGTCTCCTCTGAATCTGCTCTAAATGGTTAATGTCACCCTTGAGATATGGGCTCCAAAATGGGGAACCGTAATCTGTATGGGGTCTAATATATGCCCTGTACAATGGTACTAGGCAATGCTCAGATTTACTGATAAAGGTTTTCTTTACTTGTTTTAGGATGAAATTAGCTGCTTGTACAACTTTATTGCAATGATTAGAGGAAGTCAGTTTATTATTCATCAAGATACCTAGGTCTCGTTCACAAGTAGATGATCGAAGCAAGGAATTGTTTAAATAATAGTTGTTATGGGGACTATTTTTCTCGAAATGAAGAACTATACATTTCTTAACATTAAAGGTCATGGAATTTAATATTGCCCAATGTTCAATAGATCTGAGATCGTGTTCTAGTGACAATACATTGGATGAATAATCAATTCTGCCACCAAGTTTTGTGTCATCCACAAATTTGGAGATGTAGCTACTGGAGCTAATTTTCATGTCACTAATAAAGATGTTAAAAAGTGTTGGCCCAAGCACTGAACCCTGTGGTACACCACTAGTGACTCAGACAGTTTTTGACTTTACTCCATTAATTCTCATTACTTGGGTTCTGTTTGTAAGCCTCTTGGTTACCCAGTTAACTAAGTCAGAGGTGAAACTGAGGGTATAGAGTTTATTTATTAATAGAGTATGCAACACTTTGTCAAAGGCTTTGCTATAATCTAACAGGATAACATCTGAGGAACTATTGTTATCCAGACACCTACTAATATTATTATTAAAGGATATAAGGTTAGTTGTACATGAGTGACCAGGTCTAAACCCATGTTGGGAGATGTCATGGATACCAAGCCTTGAAATTTCCTGTTCTAACAATACTTTGATAAAAACGTTCCATAACTTTCCCTATAATAGATGTTAAGCTGATCCACATAAGTGGAAAGTGTCTTAGAAATTGTATGTTCAGCTTTTTCACATAGTAATTCTGCATATTTATCCCTGAGAGCGTTAAGTTCTGTTCTAATTACAGTATGTCCGGGGAGGATGGTTTCATTTGGGCTTCTAATTGCCTAATTTTCTGTAGTAAGGAATTTATTTATTTATTTGCTTTTGTTTACCGGGTAAGTCACACTAGACATCCAAGTGCCTATTTTCAGGTGCAACCCGGGAGAGTTACAGACTTGAGTTTTACAGGTACAGTGACTAATACAACTTTTACATACAGTGAAGTGGCTAATACAACTTTTGCGTACAGTGAAATATCATAATACATAGAGTAGTGACATTCAGTAAAGAACACATGAGCCCCAGGGTGGTTACAGATGACCCGGGAGAGATAAGAGCTAGGGCATACATAGACAGTGGGTGAGTCAAGTTTGCCTGCAAAGGGAGAGCAGACGATACCAGTAAAAGTAATCCAGTTTGTCAAAGTTTGTGCTGTGTGTTCTTTTTTCCTTTTGGAGACAAGCCTGATAAATTCGCCCTGTAAAGCACATTTACAGGCAACCCACTCCATATCCTTCCAGGCTACAGTGCCCGCATTATGAAAAAGAAAGTGCCAATCATTTTCTGTATCTTTGCCACTGTCATTTAGTCTTTGAGTACTGTAATTGGTTATTAAGTTTCCAAATAGTATCTCATTCTACAACTAAGGTGAATGCATGTTGCAGCCAAACCAGGGAGTGGTTGGATAGTACTCTCGGGGCAATGCCACATGCATGCATGCCGTGGAGCATTGTTTGGCTCAGAAGTAGATCGTTCAAGAGTAGGAGTTGTGGATGGAGAAGGAAAAGATATACTCTCTAGCCTTAGAATTCAGTAATCCCCATGGGTCACACAGCCCCAGACAGTCCATCATATCTCAGTGAGAGCATTTTGCTGGAGAAAGTCAAGCCTGTGTCCTACCTATTCTGCCAAGGTCCAGAGTAAATGTTAAGTTCCAGCCACCTCCCTGAATAATAGGACGTGGCAGAAATGGGGCAATGATTTGAGCAAGATGCATGAAAAAGGTTGGTGACTCACCATTGGGCCCATAAATACTTCCCAATAGTAACTCTGTATTCTCTAAACAGTCTGTAAATAATATGTATCTGCCTTCTGGATCTTGAATTTGTTGGTTGAGATAGAATCTCACAGCTCTATTGCTCAATATATCAATCAATTGGGGCTATACCAGACAATATGCACATCAGATACCAGGGTCCTAGTATTAACATAGATTGAGTCATGGCCCATTAAAGAATTTCAGAATATTCTGAAAAATTACACAAAATTCTGCAAAAATCCGCAGATTCAGAAATTGCTAATTTTGACCACCTCTATTGTGTACAGTATCTCACCATTCCACATCTTATATTTGTATGTGGTGTTTATTGACTTTTCAGCAGCCTTTGGTACTGTATCTAGGAAGATCCTATGGATACAAATGCTCAACAGAGAGTTAGCTCCAGCTTTAGTACAATTTATTTATCTTTATAAGTATACTTGGGCTCACATAAGATGTGGAATGGTGGGTCAATACTCAAAAACCATTGCCACTGATGGGGTGTCACACAAGACTGTGTTCTGGCCCCTACATTATTCTACCTTTATATAGGTCAGCTTCTAAGGGATTTGGAAGGTCTAGATTTTCATTCACCCAATATTAATGGTTAGAAATGTCCCACATTGGCATACATTGATCACCTTGTTTTGATAGCTCTAACAAAAAATGGACTACAAAATGAATTAGATCTTATAGAAGCCAGAGTCAAATAACTGAAACTCTCAATTAACTTTGAAAAAAACTAAAATAATGATATTTGGCACAAGACAGTATAAAGGGCATTGTTTTGGGGGGTATGCATATTCTATCAGCTGCATCAAATTGTGTGTATCTAGGGGTGAGCTATGCTTCTAGTGGGTGCTGGACTACCCATGTTTTAAACACTATTGCTAAAACTAAGAAAACAATTCTGGGCTTAAAAACAAATAACACTACATATGGGGGATTCTCATTAAAACCACTCATAAAAGTTATCAAAGCAAAATATCATTCCCAACTGGTTTATGGAGCAGAAATTTAGGATTTTCAGAAAAGAGACTTACTAACTGTCCAGAAATGTAAGTGTCTTCACAGTATTTTTGGCCAGATACATTTTTGTCCAGCATCCTACATAAGATCAGAGTTGGGTCTTGACAATATGAATGCTATCATTGATACAAAAAAGTGAATATTTGGTTGTTATTATTATCAAGAATGTCTGTGGATCATCTACCCCTTAACTGTCTAATGGAAAAAAAAGAAATGTATTTCTACGGGTTACTTGGAATCTGGTTAGTATAACAACATACAGCAATGTATTAGAAATTATGATTTGGTAGTCTTAGAATGCTATGTTAAAAAACATCACATTAAGTCTTAAACCAAAGAAGTATATTAAAAATATTAGCTCATTTTTGGGCAAACCAGGACCTAGAAGCCATAACTAACATCAGATTCACACAGTGGTTTGCAGCAAATAATTTGTATTTTGGTTTTAAAAGTTACTTAGACATTCTTTCTGACCCAACTCTAAGAAAAGTCTTTATCAGATATAAATTCAGACAATTCAATAGTAATGCTCTTACAGCCATATAAGATAAAACCAAGTCGACCGATCCAAAATGTTTTTGTAACACTGGATCTGTCAAAGATGGAAGGGTTAGAGCCCAATGGGTGGAATCATATTATAGTATGTGGAAAGATATAGATACATTTGAATTAACAGCTATCTTCATTCATACTGAAGATGAACTTATCATTATCAACCTAGCAAAGTTTTTCAATTCAGCCCAAATAATAAGGAGAAGTATGCTGAATAAAATTATGTGTAGGCCTAGCAGCAATCAATCATGAGACGAGTTAGGACACAACAGAATAGTGGTGCATTTTAAAGGTGTTTTTAATATTTCCTGATTATTGTATCTTTTGTACTGTGTATCCTTTGAATTTTGTATTTTTGTATATTTTTAGATATTGTAAAGACTCTTTAGTCAAACAATAAAATATTGAACTTATATAGTATCTGAGGGGGGGAAAAATTATCTATGAATCAAAGTAATATCATAGACTCAAAGTATTACTGAGTAATTAAAAAAGTAAAAATTATTGTAATACTTTAGTATTTTGTTTCCTTATTTTATTCTTTCCATTTATTCCAGTTTGGGATTAATACCTTTGAGTAAAGGACTCGTTTTCAAAGGTTCCGCATCAATTATTAAAAACAGACATAACAGTATAAAATACAGAGTTAATAGTAAAAGGAACACTTAATCATATACACAACCAGTAATAGAACAAGTCTGAGGTTTTACACATCAATTTAGTACTTAATTACACAAGCTTGATTCAAGGAAAGAGAAGGGGGGTGGGGGGGTCAGCCAAAAGGTGGCATCATCAGAGTGGGGGGAGTGTTCAGCCATAAGGAGACATCATTAGTTACAAGGGGATAGGGTAAGAGGGGTCCTGGGGAAGGTGATATTCAGTGGAGTGATAATTGAGGAAAGGGGTAGGTACTGGGAGACTGTCGGCTGAGTTATTATCACATTAGCACTGACAGGTACAGGTCATTTTTTGAGCCAAGGAAGGCTCTGAGCCCAGTTTTGAAAGTACTAATCTTGGGTGTCTCAGAGAGGTCAGTTGGTAGTTCATTGTACCACTTCAGTCCCTGATACAGGATGGAGTTTTGGGCAAGTTTTGTCCTTTTGAAGGGAATCATCATCCTGTCAGTGGCCGTACTTTGGGTCGATTTCGTAGGGACAGCCAACCTAAAGTGGCCTCCCAGTGTGGAAGATGACAGACCCAGCAGCACCTTTTTTAGAAGCAGGCAGGTTTGATATTGCCCTCAAAGGCTGAGTGGGAACCACCCAGTGTCTTTGTAGAGCATGCAGGTATGGGTGTCAATGGTAGCCCCCAGAGTGAAGCGGCAGACTTCATTGAGGAGTGTGCTGATCCTGTTTAGGGCTGTTTTTGTGCCCGTCCTATAAATAGGCAAACCATAGTCTATGGTAGACAGTATTGAACTACTAGTGGCTAGTTTGAGAGCATCAGGAGTCATTGAGTGTCTATGATGGTAAAGCACACCCAGCTTTGCATTTGCGGTCTTGATAATTGAGTCTATGTGGCTTGAGAAGGTGAGGGTGTCATCAAACGTGATGCCGAGATATTTGAACTTGGTGACTTGGTCTAGAAGCTCACCCTTTTGGTTATGTATCAGCAGTGGTAGGTATTTATTTTTGCTTTGAGAGGGGGTGAAGAGCATACTCTTAGTTTTTTTGACATTTAACAGTAGTTTGTTTTCTGTGAACCACGATTCAAGTTTAAGGAAGCTGCTTTGGAGATCTGTTGTGATGGAGTGGAGGTCTTTATCAATGACTGATATTACTGTGTCATCAGCATAGAGAACTGTGCTTGCTGAGCATGCTGTAGGGGTGGAGTTGATGAAAATGCTAAAGAGTAGAGGACCAAGGATTGACCCCTGTGGGACCCCAAGGGTCACCTCATTAGCTGCAGATAGGGTATCACCTATTTTGTCTCATTGTGTCCTGTTGGTGAGGTAGCTGCCAAGCCAATTTACCGTCTCAGGGGACAGACCTGTGGATAGAAGGCAGCTTAGGAGGAGGTTGTGATTTACAGAGTCAAAGGCCTTGGTAAGGTCGATGAAGACTGAACAACTGTATGCCCATTGTTCAATGCGTTGTATAAGTGGGATGAGTAGTCCACTACTGCGGTGAGTGTGGAGTGCTTTATTCGGTAGCCATGCTGCTGTGCGCAGAGTAGATTATGTTTATCTAGGTATTCCGTAAGTTGCTCTGAGACCATTCTTTCGAGTACTTTAGATGAGGGGGAGGATGGAGATGGGTCTGTAGTTGGATGTTTGTGTCTTGTCTCCTGCTTTAAAGACAGGTGTAATGTTTGCGGACTTTCATAAATCTGGGAACACTCCCGATTTAAGAGAGGTACTGAAAACCATGGTAAGAGGACCAGAGAGTTCATTGAGGAGAAGACCAACCAGCTTCATGTCAAGCATATCCACTCCCATCCTGGTCTTGCCAAGGACCCCTTTAGATTGTTTACTTGTTTCAGCCATGGTGACACATTTAAAATGAAATGGTGGTACCTCTTTTCTTAATGGGTCATGAGGGGCAGTTTGTCATTGTTGTCCTTGCGTATCCATGAAATAGTCACTGGGGAGTACACTTGAGAGGTCTGTGAAGGCGTTGTTGAGCTCATTGGCAATGTTGATGGGTTCCTGCAAGGACCCCTTTGTGGTAACAAGAAAGTCAGGGGGAGCCTTAGTGGCCTTGCCCAGCAGGGATTTCAAGGCCCTCCAAAAGTCTCTGCCAGAGCCCCATGTTTTGTTAAGTAGATCCTTGTAGTAGAAGGCTTTGGCCTGTCAGATGAGTTTGTTGCAAGCATTTCTGGCTTGTAGGTGTTTATTGCAGCAGGTGTTCCAGTTGCCTTTGCTATATGCCAAAGATTGTCTCTGTTCCACATGAGTCCAATTAGGGCTTTGGAAAGCTAAGGATTGGTGGTTCCCCTAATTGTTTTAATTCTATATGTTGCAAAAATATCACAAGCTCGATTGAAGACCATTATGAAGTAGTTAAGAGCCTCATTGCCATCAATATCCCCTGCCAATGGAGACCAATCCATATGTGTCACATACAGTTTAACACACTCGAGTAGCCCTGGCCTCAAACATCAGTTTTTGCATTCCTTGGATAGGCTTTTTGTGAAGTTGTTTAACCAGGTACACTTCACAGGGGAGTGGTCACTGAGGCTGTCAAGCAGGACAGCAACATCGGTTATATGCTCCGGGTGAGTGGACAGGAGCCAGTCTATGAGAGAACTGCTCCCTGTTTTGTAGTTCATCCTGGTGTCAGTAGTGACCATCTGTGTTAGGAAAAGGCTGGTTATTAAATCCTTGAGTTTGGCATCTTTCTGTGAGTGCCAGTTAATGCTGAAATCACCTACAATGATCTTCTCCCAGTGGTTGCCTAATTGCTCTTGGCTTGCGATGACATGGTTTAGCCCAGCAGGTTGGTGCCCTGGAGGTATATATACTGTGGAGACCAGCAGGACTTTATTCTGTGTCCCTATGTTTAATTTGAGGTTCAGAATGTGGGCCTCTTTTGTATTAAGACTGTTATCAAGGGCCTGCACCTTTATTCCAGACCTGACACTTACTAGGCACCCACCTCCGCGTTTAGCAATCCTATCTTGTCAGAACGAGTTGTAGCTATCAAGTGAGATAGATGCATCTGGTGTCTTGGGGGAAGACCAGGTTTGAGTGAGTGCTATAATGTCTGGGTTAATCACTTGTACCCATGCCTGGAATTGTTCAAACTTGGCGAGGAGATTGTTAATATTCAATGATACTATAGTAAGTTGACCTTTAAACTTAGTCATTTTAGAGTGAGGGGTTCCAGAGTTTGGGTGAAATATTCCCTGATTGTAGCAGGAGCAGCAGGATTAGAGAGCAGAGAAAATGACAAAGTACATGTAAAGTTGATTTAAAAGGAAAATGCTGATGGTCAATTACATCCAGAGGAAATTATGAACTGTTGAGATCCAGGGTCACATAATATGTTAAGATTCCTGAAACGTGATAAACTGTGGCCTGGGCATATGCAAGGTGTGAAATCCTTTTGTCTGTATGTTTTCTTTGATCTTTAAAGTCCTCAGAGACAAGTACAATACCTTTGGTAGCAGGTCAGACAAAAATGTTGATTCAGTCACAAAGTCCACAAGTACAGCTGCTTTAGGAGTGGTCAGATGGAAATGTTGATTCAGTTGTAGGACCCAGCATCACCACGTTTGTCAGATTAGTTGCAAGACATATACTTCATTGGGAAGGCTTCAAGAAAGTTGATTTAAAATTAAAAAGCTGGTACCTGATGATGATGTTTTGCAGAAATTCAGTCTAGAAGACTTTCACGGATGTTGTGTGCAAGAATGGTGCAGGTATTCCGAGCAGAAAAACATGTAAATTAGCAACAATTAACCTACAAACATAGATAAGACACAAATAAGCACACACAACCCTCCACCCTCCACCTTCCACAAGTTATTCTTTCATAAGTAAGCAAATATTACCTATTACAGAAAAAAATTAAACAGGTCATGATAAGTCTGGTTCAACCATCAAAACAACACTCTCAGTTTTTTGTGCCTGAAATGTGGGACAACAAGATTCTCAATGTGTTAAATAATCCTGATGGCCAGCATCCCACAATTATCAGGCGACACTGGCCATCAGAAGCCCTGATATTCAAAAAACAGCAAGCATGGCACAGGTGTTTATGCTATGCTTGCCCATGCGCTCCCCCCAGCTCCTGCAATATTCTGATGGACAGCACATGTTGTTGGAGGGCACTATCTGATTGAATACCACTTCATGTTGGCACAGTGCTAAGTGAATCTATACTGCCCTGACATGGACAAGGGCTACACACAGCCCACAGGGGATAGCGCTGTCTGAAACTGAATAACACTAAGTCCCCTGCTGGCCATATTCAGCCTGAGTATGCAAATGAGTCCACTAGGCATACAAGGCAATAAGGAGCTATTTGCCTGCCCATCATAGGCTCATTTACATGGTGCCCAGCAGCCCCTTAGTGCCCTTTCGTCCATTAAAGAACAGCCCTGGTGGTCCACTGGTTCCCCACACATTGCAGAAACAGCTGTTTCAACAGTATACTGACAGCTCATATGGTGGCTGGCAGTGGAGCTGAGAGTATGGCTGTGCCAGTCACTATACTATGCCTGCGAGTGCCTGACAGGGTGAGGGAGTGTGGGAAGGTGGGATGTGAATGAGCAGGTCGGGTGGGGGGTGTAAGTCCATTGGCAGAGTGGGAATCCACTAAACACTAGGAAGTTCTCAATTAAATATATTGGAGTGGGGGATGGGGTGGGGGGAAACCACTGAACACCATGGGAGTTCTCTACTGTTAATATACTGGTGGATGGAGGGGGGAGGGAATCCATCAGACACCAGGGAACTGTCTACATAAAATATACCAAGAGATTGGGAGGTGGGGGGACATGCTAGACAACAGGAAGTTCTCTACAAATAATATATTGTGGATTGGTGTGGGGGGATCCACTGGACATCAGAGAGTTATCAATAAAATATACCAGGGGTAGGGGAACCCCAGTTCAGGCAGCAATGGTGAACATTTTGGGACTGTACAAAAATCACCACTCTTGGCTGTATCCCTCCCTCTTGTGCATCCCCTGCCTAGTCTTATATAGTGTGTGATGGCTATTGCTGGGTAGTGCAAAAATGACAGCCTGGGCATGGGGGAATCATTTGAACTGGGGTCTGGGTGGTCAGCTGCATCACTTATCATTGTGCCTTTAGTCAACCAATTTTATTACATTCTACTGGATTTTTATGCCTGCAGAATCTGTTCACTGTCCCCTTAAAATGAGTCCTTCTGCTGGTGAACAATGACCTCGTTATGAGTGTCTGATAGTAAACACATCACTGCAGGCTAAATTCAAACAAAGTGAGTTCTGAGGGCTCATAGTGAGGTAAGTCCTAGGGGTCCCCACCCACTCTGTTCCTCCCTCTGATGCACCTTGTGTGCTTTTCCAGGACACAGCTGATGCAGTGCCCCAGATGGTTATAGTGACCAGCAATGTTATCTGTTATAAAAGAAGAGCTTTATAATGAGGATGGAGGTAATATTTCATGCTGTTGGAAGTGAGGTCTCTCTATTAGTCTTATGTCCTTGAGTGTTGTAATAGGCATCTATCTACCTATGGGGTAGGTGTTGGGGGCAGGGAGGAGTTCTATGGGATCCTGCCTCTCTCAGATGTGACTCACTGGCAACTGTCCGTGGCAGCATTGCCATCCTATTCAGACATGGTCTGACTATGTCATGCTAGTTATTTTAATCCCATTCCAAACTGACAGCCTCGTTCTTAAATCCACTCACCCACATAGTTGCCTGGGCCACTACCCCATTTGCTAAGTTGTCATTTTGGCATACACATAAATGCACACAGTTGGTGCACAGTATTGCACAGTATTATTGTCAGTACCACTGCACAGATGTCCAGCACACCCAAGGCAAGCTACAGGCTCAAATAGTAGCCTGAGGCAGGCAGAATGGCCCCATCTCCAACCCGTGCCCACCAACCCTCACCGAGACCATGAACCATCTAATCTGCCCTGACCCTCTGCCTGAGCAAAATAACGAAACAAATTTGATGGGCAGTGCTCATGTCAATTTTGAGCTACCCTCCTTTAGTGATATGGGAAAATTGAGAGATGAGGAGATTGCCTACCCTGCCAGATCCCTAGTGACCCCAGACACAAGTTACTTCTGGCCAGTCTCTGAGAAGCTGAATAATCCAGTATTTGGTGTAGGTAAGCATCCTCACTGTACCATTTTCCCAAGTTACTTATGGTAGTGAGGGACCTATGGGATTAACTCAACTGACATGAGAAGCATGCACAATGCTGGTCTGCCCTTTAATTCCTTTTACTGGTTTTGCTCTGGCAATGGATGTGGAGAGGTTTTAGATGCAGATGAGGTTGTAATAGGATACTGATTCCATTTTCTGACATCTGGACTTGGTCCTTCAATACTGAAATTTCAGATTCTGATAAAAGACCTGGGATCTGATGAATCCGATTCCATTTCATGCAACCCTTGTCAAAACCCTTCTCCTGACCACACTCTATCAACCATGCCTGCCTCCCTCTATATCCATTCCCTTCTCACAGAACCTTAATACCACTTGACAGGCTCGTCTACCTACGATAGAGAAAACAATCTGGTAAACACACAAAGGGATATATTTGGAAATGTGACTTGCAGACACATCTACTTCTTATTATACAATGGCAAGAAAATTTCCTGGACTCTGATTGGTCAGTGTGTGCTGGAGACAGTGATGTTATTACACAATAACATCACTGTATGGATTTTGAAGAGGATGTCCTCTTATATTTTTCAGAAACAAAGATATATTGCCACACTAAAAATCTACTAAAACATGTTTAAAATATTTTATTTATTTTGTATAGCATCGAGCCATTGTATAATTGCAATAAGGCACTCCAAGGTGTGTGTTATAAGTGTAATAACATCACTCCTGGGGTGGTGGAAAGCGCAAGCTTCACCTCGTTGCTCAACCCACCCCAGGAGTAACGTTATTACACAATAACACACACCTTGTTGTGCCTTATTGCTTAATTGTGTGAGCATTACACAGAGGTAAATTTGTGGTTGCTAGTCTGTCTTGATCCAAAACCATTATGTTACCCACACATTTCATATTTAAGCAATAAGAACTGACAGGGTGCCAGTTGTAGTGTCACAAATGCATGCCCAGGCAGAGTTTTTTATGCCTTAGGACCTCTGTACAATTGTGTCCTTCATAACTGTAGTTTTTAATAGTGCAGACTATAGTTCTCGGCATGTTGGCACCCTTCCAACCAGTTGTCAGTCTCCAGCATGAGAAAAGAGTTGACTGTTGAATTAATAGCTGTTCTTTCATTTTTATAATAATTTTTTTTAATGGTGCTCAAATATCTTGGTGTGTATCCGTTTCTGTACGCTTCTGGTGTTCCACTCGTAGCTTCCTCGAGATTGCATGCAGTCTGCTTTGGATGTTTGTGCAGGACTGGCCAGAGCAATGTTCATTTGGGAAATCCTATGGCCATTGAGACCTGATCATGAAAACCAGAGGAATATGTCAAACTGACACAGAAATTGGCAATGAGTAAATGAGTTGGTGTGGGCAGTGGGGAGCTGGCAACCAGTTTGTGGGTTTGTTATAAAAATAAATCAAACTAAACATCTTCTGCCTTTGCACTACAACTCTGATATACATCAGTTCTGCTTTTCTGTATACCCAGATCTGTTGTTTGCTATAATCTGCTGGTTAGTTGTTTTTGCTTTGGTGTTTTGTACCTTTTATGAAAATGTTTTAAATGAAGAAATGATCTGACTAAAACAAAAACAGATGTAGTGATGTAGGAGATGTTGGAAAGCATTGTTGTCTGGACCAATTTAACATATGGCAAGTGAACATTCAAATTGCCTTGTTTAAATCCCGATATAGTCTCTCAACTGTCTGACCCTTGTCCACCGCCTTCATTACCCAGTGAAAGCAATTGATTAGGTTGGTGCGGCAGGACCTCCCTGACATGAACCAATGCTGTCTCTTATCCTGTAGCCTGTTGGCGTCAAGGAAGTCAACTATCCTTTCCTTCAGATAGGTCACAATCAGTTTACCCACAATGGAGGTCAGACTGACCAGCTTATAGTTTCCAGGATCATACCTAGGCGCACTCTTGTGTAGTGGTGATATATATGTAGTTCTCGACTCCTGTGATACCACCCCAATAGCTAAAGAGCTGTTATACAGATCTGCTAGCAGACCCACCAGCTTCACCGTCAATTCCCTCAACATTCTTGTGTGCATGCTGTCAGGACCTTGGAACTTGTTCACATTTAGTGTCATGAGCCCTTTCCTAACCCTGTCTTCTGTTAACCTAGTCTCAGCCACATTTCCCCCTCCTCCGTCCCTCCCTCCCTCCTCACCTGTGGCATTTGTCCATTCATTTCTTTAGTAAAGACAGAGCAGAAGTACTTTACTTTCATGACTGCATCATTATAATTTTCTCCTGAATTAACATGCCTGACAACAGGTACACTTAATTTTCCATTCAGTTTCTGGTGGGTTTAGTATACTCCATCTTTCTCTTCTGAGTGTCTCGCCTCATGATATCTTTCTAACCAGTTTTGATGATAACTGCATAACACCACGGAGTCAGTTCTTCTGGTGTGCAGGATGCGGCACTGCTGTATGGATGTTAAATCATGCACTGTTTGGCTAGTGGCTATCCCAACTCAAGGTACCTCACCACAACCAGTTCCTTACTGTGACAAGATGGCATGCTGGACACCAGCTGCACACACCCCAGTCTGCCCTCCGTAAGTGACTTGGTGGGTGAACTGAGGCAAGGGTGTTCCAAAGGCCTGCATGTACTGTACCCACATACTGTATCACTCTGCCATCATAACACATTCTCCAGTACCCAACAAATGACTTTATAAGCTCAGAGGTAGGCAACAGTAGCAGGCAGAAACAAGAAGAAATCAACACTGGAACATTTGTGGACTTTCACAGTAAATAACACTAAAACAATTTAAAAAATATGGAAATGGGGATTAAATATTTACAGTATTTAACACAGTGGCTGTATGTAGAGTGGGATGGGGTTTTTACAATTTATGTAAAATAGGCTGCCGGGGGGGGGGGGGTTACCTATATTAAAATGTCTGCCATAAGTGTTTAAATAATATGCGGGAGATGGTAATAAGTGAGTATCCAGCATCTCCATTATTGGAAGAAGAGCAAAATCATTGGTTCTCTGTCTGGTAAGCAGTGACTTTGGAATCTACACTGCCAATTGTTATGCATGCCATTCTCTATCACATGTTTTATATTACTTCTGTATAAATAAAAAACATTATTCAAATATTAATGCAAATGTTTTGCAGCATCTGCTCATTTTCAGGACCGCAGGCATTAAACAAGAAAGATGCACTATGTCCAAGTGAAATTCTTTTTTTTTATGATCAAAGTGCAGACCTACCAACCAGTTAATGATTACAACTAATCACTGAGGAGTTCATAGTCCTGTACAGGCTGACATACAGTAATCACAAAGAAGTGGACAGAAACACTGATCACTCAGTCCCTGATGGGTTGGATATGGGAACTTTGGGCAAGGTTATTACAAATGAGCAGAAGCTAAGGCTGCTTGAAAACAAATGGCAAGTCCCATATAGTTATGTATTTCCCTCCCACATGATTGACAAGAAAAACAGAAAATGTAATCAAAATTGGTTATAAATACAGAAACATAAAAATGATGGCAGAAAATGACTAAAGGTCCATCTAGCTTCTTGAGTTCCTTATTTATCACTGGTGCCTACTGTTCCTCCAGGGTCCAAGGCCTCCCTACTCCCCCTCCATTCTCTTCCCTGACTCTGATACCCTTCATTCTGTTTCAGCTATGCTTAAAGGGACACTGTCAGCCAGACTGTCAGCTTATAGCTGATTTATCAAGCCCCAGTGAAAAACGGAGCCAGCATATTTAATTATCTTACATACAGTAGTCACAGACTCTGCTTATCTCAAAATGCACACGTACATGTTTTTTCCAATTTTCTTGCCAACTGAAATCATGGCTGGTCCCCACCAGATCCACACGTACACTTATAAATACAAACATGAACAAGTTTTGATTTGGTTAAAGTCATTCAAGTTAACCCTTAGGCTGCCAACAAAATTAGAACATATAGGAATTCTAGACTAATATATCAGTCCATGGCACAGCAAGGGTTAAACTGGTATTTCAGTATGGAACACTACCCTGGGATTTATAAAGTTATTGCACTTCTGAAACAAGTGCTATAACATATTTAAATCAATAGTTGAAATATACATCTGTGATGCCAGGCATGTGCATTGACTGTCTGGCTCTTCTTCATACTCATAAGGACATGGGCATTGATAGCAATAAGAATTTTCATGAATTTGATGCAACTAGGAAGCTGTGTTTAACTTTGGGAAACTGCGTGGCTAAGTCTTACTTGCACAGAGTAAAGGAAACTTTTACAGACATATTATGACTATATTATTCCTTGCGGTAAGATGTTTTGCAATACACAGCTTATCACAAATGACATTGACAGCAGTTTAGTTTTTTGTTCTTTATTGATCTGATCTAATAAGAAGTTATAATCTTTAATTGCGATGTATTCATTTCCACCACATCTTAAAGTTGCATGTGTGCGGTATTCATCACAGTGTAATTCTTTCTGCAGTGACTGAAAAAAACAATTAAAATCTGAAAAGGAATAAAATAGCCACATTCAAAGATTAATTACTTGAGTTTTGAAGTGAGAATCAGACAGTCTAGATGAATACCAAATAGAGAACAGTTTTTATGATGACGATGCTCATGCTCTAATAAATCCACATGTACAATACATTATTGAGTATCAGTGCAATAAAAAACATGAATTGAATAGCACATGCTATAATCGTGTCCAATTTATAATTTTCTTCAGTGAAATATTTACACTGAAAAAGAAACACAGACAGAAGTCTAATTTTAATAAGTTGTTACATGAATCTAAGATAATTATGTATGTAATGAAATGCAACATTATGTCCATTGCATTGAGGATGTAATCACTTGTTGGTCAGTTTGAGCAGTTTATTAGTGAAATATTACAAATGTCCTGATACACAAATAAGATGGCATTAAAGTGTATGCTACTGTTATCTCACATAACTCTTTTTACAATTGACCTAATCAGCTTAACACACATATTTAAAATGCATTAAAAAGACCTGGGTCTTATTAAAACAATACTGCTAAAATATGGTATCCTGTGATGATAGCAACTGAAAATGAGCGATTGCTAAAACAGCGACTCATTTTCAGAGATATCATCAAGGGCTACCCTGCAAGGTTAGTGACCCTACAGTGAAAACAACTGTAGGGAGAGCAACCAGAAGAGGTGGATAGCGAAGGGAAGGGGAGGGATAGGGAAAGGATCTGCAGGGGACTGCTGCACCTGCTCCAGCTGAGCTAGCCCTGTGGCATGGTGGTGAGGGTGGCTAGCTCTGGCTGAGCAGGTACGAGGTTTGGGGCTGGGGACAAGGAGGGTTACAATTTTGCCACTGCCTGTGGGTGCAGCACTTAATTTTTCCCGCAAATGTAGGCTGTGCTCATACCCCAACATGCACCCCTTGCAGTTAATCTTTATTCAGGGGGCGAGGGGGAAAAGCCCCCTGTGAGAAGCCCCACAAAAACACTTTTTCTTTTGCCGGATGACGGGTCACCGGCAAGTGTATATCGCTGATTTGCTTTTCAGCAATATACACTTGCCATAATAGCGATTATTATTTTGTGATCACTATTATGACATGGAACCCTCAAATATAAATGTCATTGTTCAGGCATTAGTTACATCATCTGCAGTGCATATTCTGATATTAATTTTCATTCCAGAAGGAGACAGTGGTAAACTTTATGATATAGTACACATGCCCTTTACAGTTTGCAAGTTGGGTCTTTCTTTGTGTTTTGAGGGAAAATATAAAACTTTTCCATATAATCCCTGTATTCAAGAAAGGTAACATTAAACTAGTCAATAATTACAGGTTAATTGCAATTCTCCCGGTTCTCAACAAAATACTGGAAAAAATAGTTGCCTCACAGTTAAGCGATTACCTATCCAAGTACAACCTCATGTCTCTGGCACAGCATAGGTTACATAAAGGACACCATACCACCACTGCCCTCCTGTATGTCAACTCAAATGTTGTCATGCCATAGATGGGGTGACATCACAGGAGCCATTTTTATCAACCTTAAATAGGCCTTTGATTTGGTTGACCACCATCTACTGTGTACCAAGTTAGGCAACACTGGGGTATTCCCTTCTGCTCTAACTTGATTTAGTAACTACCTGGATAGTAGGCATCAGTGGGTGAGGTTCAGAACCTTCTTCTTGGACCACGCCCTACACTGGTTGGAGTACCAAAGGCATCCATCCTCGGCCTCTCCTTTTTCTCTTCACATAAATGACATACACCTGGCCCTAGCACTCAGCACTCCCTTCCTCTATGTGGATGATCTGCTGCTATACATGTCTCTTGAGGTCAATAAAAGGCTGTCCACAGATCTCCAGGGAATGCAAGAATGGCTCCTTGCAAACAACCTGCTTTTAAACACAACAAAATCCCAGGCAATGCTGGCTGGCACAGCTCCCAAACTTAAAAGATGTCAGGCACTCTTAAGTGTTGTGTGCTATGATGGAACTCCTCTTGCATGATTTTCCTCATTCAAGTACCTAGGTGTGACACTGGACTAATCCCTGGACTTCTCGCTGCAAGCCACGGGTATCTGTAAATCAATTAACACAAAACTGTGGCTGGTGTGTAGGGTCATGCATAATCTCCCCTGTCTGCTCATTTAGCCATAGCCCAAGGAGTTGTACCCCCTAAACTTACCTATGGGTGTCTGTAACATAGAAACATAGAAAGTGACAACAGAAGGGGACCATAAGATCCATCTAGTCTGCTTATGTCCCTACCCTGCTCCCTTAACTGCTACTCAGTGTTATGATGACTTTGTACTTATCCCAAGCATTTTTAAAGGCCCAAACCATTTTCACCTCCACCACACATTGGGGCGAATGTTCCATGCGTTGACCTCCCTCTCCATGAAAAATAACTTACGTGTGTTACTCCTGAACTTGCCCCTCCCAGTTTTATATCATGACTTCTAGTTCTCATATAACTCTTGACCTCAAATAGGTCCTGAACCTGTACCTTATTTATTCTCTTCATGGATTTGAAGGTTTCAGTCATGTCTCCCCTCTCCCTTCGCTGTTCCAGGGTATACATGTTGAGATCCATCAACCGTTCCTGGTATGATTTCAGATGCAGTTCCTGTACTATCTTTTTAGCTCTCCTTTGCACCACCTCCAATCTATCCATGACCCTTCTAAGATGAGGGTGTCAGAACTGTGTGGAGTATTCAAGGTGCAATCTTAACCAGTGATCCATAGAGTGGCACCACTGCTTCCCTTTTTCTATTGGTAATTCCCCTTCCTATGCATCCCAGCATACCGTTTGTCTTTTGTGCCACCTTCTCGCACTACCTGGTCTTTTTGTGGTCATAGAAATATAGAAACATAGAAATTGATGGCAAATAAGGACCGCTAGGCCCATCTAGTCTGCCCATTTTCTCTGTCTACTGTAAAAGCCGCAGACCCTACCTGATCTCTGGCTTTACCTCCTCATTTCTGTTGCTAGGGTTCCCCTATGCCTGTCCCATGCATTCTTGAATTCCCCCCCCCACTGTGTTTGCCCCTACTACCTCCACTGGGAGTCTATTCCATGCATCCACCATCTTTTCTGTGAAGAAATACTTCCCTATGTTACCCCTTATTCTACCCCCTTCCAACCTCATGTCATGCCTCCTTGTTTCTGGACATCTCCTTTTCTGGAAGATGCTACCCTCTGGTATCCTACTTATGCCTTTTAGATATTTGTAAGTTTCTATCATATTTCCCCTGTCTCTTCTCTCCTCTCCTCCAGGATATACATATTGAGGTGTCCCAGTCTCTCCTCATATGACTTCTGGTGCAGGCCCTGCACCATCTTTGTTGCCCTTCTTTGAACTGCCTCCACCCTGTCTACATCCTTATGGAGATGTGGCCTCCAGAACTGGACACCGTTTTCCAAATGAGGCCTCACTAATGATCTGTAGAATGGCATCACTATCTCCATTATAATCACCCCCAGATCTCTGTTTTGCTTTGTGGCCTCTAATTTCATGCTCCCCATGTGGTATTCTTCCCTTGGGTTGCCCTTCCCTAGGTGCATGACCTTACACTTCTTTGCGTTTGATTGTAGTTACCATGTGTTTGGCCATAATTCCAACTTTCTGAGATACGCCCTCATCCTATCCACCCCCCAGGATGTTGACCCAATTGCATATCTTCGTGTCATCAGTGAACAGGCTCACCCTGCCTTCCAAGCCCTTAGATATGTCTTTAATGAAGATATTAAACAGGATGGGTCCCAGTACCAACCGACTCCTGCGGCATGCCACTAGTCACCATCCTTTCTTCTGTTAAGGTTCCATTTACCAGTACCCTCTGGATCCTTCTACTCAGCCAGCTCCCTGTCCAGTTTACCACTTTCTGGCCCACTCCCATGTTGGTGAGCTTGTTTAGCAGCCTTCTGTCCAGAACAGAGTCAAAGACTTTCCTGAAGTCCAGATATATATCACATCCACAGCACAGCCTTCATCCACAGTTTTGGTTATCTAATTGAAGAAGTCTATTAGATTTGTCTGGCATGATCTTCCTGTGGTAAAACCATGCTGTTTTGGGTCGACGTTACCCCTTTCCATTTAAGGAGGTTAGAATTGTTTCCTTGAATAGGGTTTCCATTGTTTTGCCTACAATCAAGGTGAGGCTGACTGGGTGATAGTTGCCCACTATTTCCCTACTCCCATTCTCACGGAGAGGGAAAACATTGACCCTCCTCCAATCCCTCAGGACCTTGCCTAGTTCAAGTGATAGGTGAAATAGTTCAGCCAGAGGTGCTGCCAGCTCCTCCCTTAGCTCCCTAAGAATCCTAGGCCTTGTCCACCTTGAGTTTCCCCAATGCTTCAAGGACTCTTTCCTTTGTGAATGTTCTTGAATTGACTTCGGAATTGATGGTACAACTTCCACTCAGGGTGGGTCCACAACTATCACCTTCCTTGGTAAAAATGGAGCAGAAGTATCTGTTGAGGATCTCTGCTTTGTCCTTGTCATCCTCCACATGCTCCCCTTCATCGCTTGCGATTATGGCTGAACCCCGGCCCCGTCTTCCTTTTCTCTGTGATACAGCTAAAGAAGGTCTTGTCACCCCGTTTGACTTCCTGGGCTAACCTTTCTTCTGTCATGTCCTTTGCCACCCTCATTGTCTTGCTTACTTCCTTCAGTTTCTCCTTGTATGTGTCTCTGTCATTGTCTCATCCAGTTTCCTTGTATCTCGTGAAAGCAGTTTTTTTCCCTTACCCTGGTAGCAGCCTCCATAGAGAACCAGAGCAGTTTTCCTCTCTTCTTTGCTTTACTCACCTGTCTTAGACATTGATTTGATTTGATGCTTCTGCTATAGCCCTCTTTAGATGTGCCCAGTACTCTTCAACCCCCCACCTTCCTGCATTATTTACTAGGATATTTTTTAGTTGCTCCTTCATTTTGGCAAAATCTGCTCTTCTAAAATCTAGTACTTTAGTATTTGAGTGTCTGGTTTCCACTGCCGAATTTACCTGGAACCACAGCATGTGGTGCTCACTGTCCCAAGGTGGCTGTCAACCTCTACTGCTGAGACGTTGTCCCCATTAGTGAGTAATAGGTCAAGGACAGTTTCCCCCCTTGTTGGGTCTCTCACAAGCTGCCTTAGGCCTGATCCCCACAGAGCTTCTAGGAAGTCTTTGCCCCCTGTTGATACTGCTGTGCAGGTACTCCAATTTATGTCAGTCAAATTGTAGTCACCTACCACTATTACCTCCCTCTTGTCAGTCATCCTGTATATGGTTTTGACAATCTCCTTGTCTCCCTCCAAACCTTGCGCCGGGGATCTGTAGATTATTTCTACCTGAGTCACCGCACCATTTTCAGCCTTGAGTGTCTCCCAAAGTGCTTCAGATTCAGTCTGATAATTCTGGATCACTGTAGCATTTATTCCCTCCCTCATGTACATCACCACCCACCCTTCTTTCCTTTCCTGTCCCTCCAAAAGAGGCTAAAACCCGGGATCATTATTTCCTAGTTGTGGTTGTCATTGTGCCAGGTTTCAGTGATGGCAACCCAGTCTAGATCTGCCTCTGCAATGATTGCAATAAGGTCAGCTACCTTGTTTGCTAGACTCCATATGTTGGTATACATGGCTTTCCAAACCTGACTTTTTTAGCATTATGTCGTTCCTTTGGACCCTTTTTTCCAGTACCTTTTAATCCCTCATTTATTAGACGCTTCTTTCGTTTTGTTTTATTATTTCACAAAAAATCTGGGTTTTGGGGAGGGCAACCGGGCCTGCTGCAGGTGGTGCTGCTGCCCTCTCCCCTGTGCCTAGCTTAAACATCTCATGACAATGTCAGACTTTTGTCCTAGTGCTCTTACACCTTCCTTACTCAGTTGCAGTACATTGTGCCTGAAGAGACCCCTGTCCCAGAAGTCCCTCCAGTTTCCGATGAAAAGTTGACCCCTCTCCAGGCACCAGCCCTGAAGCCATGCGTTTAGATCCTCTATCTCATTTTTGCTGATTCTTTGCATACCACCTCCTACCTCCCAGACTTGGAGGACCTCAGAGAAGGCAATGACAGGCGAGTTGGGGGGGGCATTTTGTCACCTAAGCTTGTTAGGTGCATTTTGGTCTCCTCTACCATTTGATCAGCAAGATCATTTGTTCCTAGATGGACAAAAACACCTGTGCATTTTCCCTCCTTGTGAAGTATCCTATTTATATTTTTTGCCTTTGTTACCCCCCTCCACACTCATCATTGTGATCGCTTCCACGCCCTATCCTTCCCTTCCCTGACAAACCAACATCTCTCTCACTGCTCAAAGTTCACCTCCAAGCACTGGCTGGGTAAACTTCCTTCCTATCTCTCCCCTGCCTTTACAACTGCCCCCCATCTACCAACTCACGAACCCTGGTGGTCCCACACCACTCCACCCTTATTGGCCAATCAGGTTATTCTTATCGCCTCCCAAAAATCTGGAATTCACTTCCCCCTCAAATTTTCCACTCATCCTCTTGCTACTCTATTTACTTTTCCCTCAAGAACTTCCTTGCCCCTTCCTGTACCTGCCATGACCCTCCCTAATCCCCCCTGCCATCTCCCCAATGCCCATATTACTATATGCCTACTCCCCACTACTCCTATTTCCCTCTGATCGTGCTCTTCCTTGTCCCTTACTCTCCCTCCTCCTAAATTGTTCCTCCTCTTCTTTCTCTACCCTTAATCTATCCCCCTCCGGTGAGCTTGATCACTGCCTTGTGCAGCAGGATCCATAGCTCACAGTAGGCAACAACTTTACCCCCTTTCCCCTATTTCTCAACCCCCTCTGTCACTGCTAGATCACTGCCTTGTGCAGGCTGGGTCACCCAGTACACTGGTAGGGTACTACCCCCCATACTATAGTTGACCTCTGCTACCCCCTCCCACAACATCCCTCACCCAACACCCCCCTCTTTCACATCACTATATATAAATAACTCTCATCACCTATAACTGGTGTCCTACCAGTAGGGCTGTCCATCACCCTACCCAGATAGGGATAACAGGACACTGTTGAATTTCAACTCTCCCCCTTCCCCCTTGGATACCCACCACCTACAATACCTCTCTCTCCTCAGCCTGCCACACTCTATCTCTCTTCTCCTCCTACCCCTCTTCTGGTTAACATAGCATAACACTGGCCTACCCCTACACTCAATTAAGCATTAATAATCTACCCCTATACCCCTCTTAGATGCACTTTAGTCCACCCTGTCATCTCTGTTTGCCTCGAAAATCGTGTTCTGTCTGCATCTCTCCATAAATTTAATTTCCCTTCTTCCTTCTACCCTCCACAATTTTTCATTCCCTCCTTCCACTCTTCCTCTGTTTACTCCAATCACTGTAAATCTTGAATATCTATGTTACACTAATGGCTACCAATTACTATTGGGTCATCTTACTATCTAGTGCTACATACCGTTGTCAAGTTATTATATGTGTTCCAGTGTTACCAACTGTCACCAACTGTTTTCCAATTTGCTATGTGTCTTCATATCCACCTGTACTCCCTCCTGCTGTCATTGCATGCAAGTAAACAAATTGTATACCAACATTGTAACATTTCTCTGTATTCTATCCCATTGTTCCTACCCCAAAGTAGCACGGAGACAAGCAACTTGTTGCTCAGCTTGCCTTCCTGGTGAAACATTTCAATAAACAAATAAATAAATATATGGTGCATATCCCTTTTAGCAGAAGGCCCAGGTAGTCACCTGCCCACCACATCTGTACCAGCGCCCTGACCTAGTTGGGATTCCATGTGTATTCTATGCTTCAGCCAAACCTACTTTGCAGAAGTAGGATGTAACATATAACAACATCTGTCACTTTGTCTTGTCATCGAACTGCCATACTCATCACTATACATTACACTCTAGACTGGGATGGCTTCCCCCTGCAGCCCTGCAGGGTATAACATTAGATGCAGTAATTTGTAACATATTGCACAATCAGCCTCCATCATCTCAAGGCTTCTCCAGCCCCCTTACGGAACCTGTCCACTATGGTCCTAATCTAGACCTGCTATCCATACCTAGAACCAGAACGAGACTGGGGGATATTGCCTCCTCCATTGTTGATCTGCATTTATGGAACTCCATCTGGGCAGACCTCTATCATTACGTTAGATTCTGGTTGTGTGTAATTCAAGTTCAGTTTACTTTTTGTGTCAAAACTGTGTTAGTGCCTTGTCAAAGGAGCTATTAATGTCATGTATTATGCATATCTGTTAGCATGATCTATAATGTTATGTTTTCTATGTGTATATTTTGCTTATTCCCCATCTGTTACATATGCCTTTTGTATTGTTCATTCTCCTGGTTGACTTCAATTTTTAATAACCTCCTGGATCATGCCTGAAAATAGACATTTATTTGCCTCATGCACTTACCCGGTTAACAAAAACTACATAAATCAATCAATAAATAACTCAATAAATAACATTGCTGTTTTCTCTTAGTATTGAGTACTTTGTCATAATAATCTTTTTGTTTTATAGCAACTGAGTCCTCTATAGAAACATGACACTATATTCCCATCCAGCCTTCTGAAGTTTCAGAGAGGGGAACTATTCAAATGCATCATGTTAGCAAATGATACCATAATTTGAAAGAAATAACAATGTTGTTTAGTATAGGGGATTCTGCTGTTAAAATGATATTTTGCATAACAAAAACCATAAGCCCCATCCTAACTACTAATAAAAAATATCCTCGTTTTGCTTATTCCCATATTAACAATGAAAACTGATCTGACACACCATGTATATGCTTAAACTGCAAAAGTTTCTCAGGCCCTGGGTGGCCCCAAGGTCCAGCCTACCCCAACCCCACCCTCACACCTTCAATTTTTTACAGTCTGGCTACTCCCCTGTTTTTAGCCTTACTATGCAATCTTTCTTACCCTTTTTTCACTAATGAAAAAGGCTTTTTGCCCTCTTTGAATCCATTCTACTAGCTACAGTTCCTTCTTGACTTTGGTCAACTGGACTGATTTCCCTGCCTCTTTGGCTTTACTCTGTGGTACTCCTCCTTGTCCTCATCCCTCTAAACCCTCCGGAAATTCCTGTAGGTGGTCCTCTTGCCCCTGACTGCCTGGGCTACCTCACAGCTAAACTGTCTTAGTGCTGTTTTTCAGTGTGATTTCATCTATACTCCTGGTCACCACTAGACTCGATCCCTATGTCCCCCCCACCCCGCCACACACACACACACACACACACCTTTGTGTCCTTTGATTTATTTCCATTTGTATTTTGGCATTTAATTGACATTTGCCTGATAACTGAATATTACAATTTTACTATTTTTGGATGAAATATAAGACCCAAATGGGGAATGTTTGCATTGCCTGAAGCCTGTAGTCTATGGCCATTTGTTTTCTGTGATGTTTCTGCATCTATTTCTTTGCAGTGTATCTTACTTACATAAAAGTGTAACATCACATAGTTACTGATTACTGATTGTAGAGATACATATTCGAGTATATGTATGGACTTTTTCCCGCAGACCTTTTTGTTATATTTTTATCAAGCATGCATGTAATGAGATTTCACTTTAAGAATGTTACATAAATTGTGGTCTGTTACACTGTTCTGACACACCCCCTGAAGAAGACCTAATGGTCGAAGTGCTGGGGCTGTCAGTCAGAGCTGTCTTTGTTGACTCCTGAATAAATTCATCATTGCTACAACATAAGTCATTTTTGCTCACCGGAGTGCACACTTTTCTTTTCTGTGTTGTATAACTTCTACACTAATCTGTCCAGTCTACTTACAGACCAATGTATGAGCCACCAATTACAGTCAGGAGTAGCATTCATAAGAAACAGCATATAAAAGGCAGTTTAGAACACAGCAGTATGGAAGATGAGTACATTTTACAAGGAAACAGTTTTCAATTTGTTTGGTTTAGTAATCCACACGCATGCATTCTAAATCCAAAACCCAGATCAAAGCATTATGGGTAACCAAATCTGACTGGTGGGGACACTGTATAGGAAATATCTCAAAAGATATTACATTATACTGAATGTATTACTACATTAACTATACCACATCTGGTCACGCATATTAAAAAGTAACATTAATCTTTCAAACATGCACAAAAGAGTAGGCAAGATGTCAAGATACTAACAGCAGATCACCATCCTCCCAGCTAGACACATGTCACAGACCTAGACACCCAGCTCTGAACACACACACACACACACACACACAGAGCTCTGCCATTGCAGAAAAGGGAAAATAAATGCAACTTCAGTGTTATCACAACAGATCACAGTCAGTAGACCCTTTAAAGAAAGACACAATTAATACTTAATAATGCAACAGCAGACCCTAAACTCCCAGCTAAATGCACACACATCATGCGCCCACTCTCTCAGTTTTACACATGTACACCCTGCCAGCCTCCCATGTCCCCACCTCCCACCCTGCCTCCTAACTCTGCACACACAACCCAGCTCTAGACCCATAACCAGCTCTGCATAAATAAAAAAGAAATATGTTATTCAGGCATGCACATTATCAAACACAATTAGACTAGAAATGACACTCAGCAGATGTAAACTCAGCATCTAGTCTGCAGTTCTGCTCTTTACTGGGTTACCTGGTGGGCAGCAGTGCAATCAAAAGCTCTTATTGAGCCTCCAAATGATTCAACCACTCACTCCTTTATTACCCCACACTTACAACTCCTACACAGATTCCATGCATGGGAGGGCACTAACATTTTCAGCTGATATAAGTCTCCTCAGCCATTGTGCAAATGTGTAGGGTCACCACTGCTTTCTTGATCAACCATTGCTGTTGCTCCCAGATTACTACTACTGCTGCCACACCAAAGGTCATGGCTGCTGTATCTCTGCTCCAGTGACCCTGTATCTCCTCATAAAAATAGTTGGTTCTGTGTCCTAACAAGTCCTACCCAGGATCTATGTGTAGGAGTGAGGTATCTTGCTGCATCACCAAGCTGAAACTGGCACACCTAACCTCAGTTTACTATATGAGTGCCCCAACTGTCATTCGACAGTGTCTCGGCCACTGCTTCAGGGATCATCACTGCTGCTGCCACTCCAGTATAGTGACCACTGATGTAACAACTATATCAGTCACCTCCATCACTCTGTAGGACCCTCATGCCATTCTAGGGTCCCTACTGATACTAACTCTTCAAGGGTTGCTACTGCTAATGCTAACACAGTGCCTTAGGCTCAAGGAAGTAACTCTTCTTAATGATCATCAGATCAGTAGTAAGGTCAGGGGTTCTCATGTGTTCAAAATAAGAACAGAGGTTATGTACAACTGGAAATAAATAGTTGCTAACCTCAGTGGTGCCCTGATGACCTTTGTGCAATTATGGATTTTTTATGTTTTGCTTTTTTGTTTTTTAGCAGAACTTGCTCCTACCATGATTTTGTTTCTGTTTCCCTGGAGTATGAGCGTTTCAGTGTTTTTCTGACATTCTCTGTTCATCTTGGGGCAATCTCAGCTCCCAGTTCCTTGACTGCAATCTTGGTTCTAAATATCCTGACAGCAGTCTCTGTTCCACATTCTCCAGTGGCATCTTGGCTCCTACTTTACTGATGGCAGTCTCGACTGCCTGCCCTCCAGTAGCAGTCTCTAAGTGTAGAATGGCTTATGGTCCTCTGATTGCAGTCTTAATTCTAGGTCTTCATTATAGTTCCAGTCATAACAGCACACCCATAGAGACTGCATATAAGTCCTCCTTCCATACAGTCTACATGATGTAGTAATGTTCTGCCTTTGTGGATTTGACTACCCTCTTTTGGATATTGCTGGTATCTGCCTCCAAATTTAACAGTGATAACCAAAGTTGGATTTTGTACCTATAGTTGGATAGTTGTGGTATTCAAAGTCAGACCTATTGTAGCCAGCCTCACATAGTTGGATTCAAGGGTCAGATCCATCAGATACTGGTCGGATCCATAGATACATTGAATACTTGCTGTGGATCCCAGGCAGTCAGATCCTTGGTCAGATGTCTATGCCATCAGAGGCGTTCCAAAATCCAGCAAAAATGATGGCATCTAATCGTATCAGACCCGGTACTTTACAATCCTAGCAATGCTATGATGAAGATATCCTCAGGCAGGCAGGCTTAGTCAGAGATACACTCAAATGTAGTCCATCAGAGGATGTATAGATTTAGAGTTGCTACTTACAATCAGACCCATACTCCTGTGATCCCAATAACTTTAAGTCTGCTGGCTTACACCAAGCAGCCTTAAAAAGAGTTCAGCTTGTACAGTGTAATATACCTGATAAAATGGAACAGAGGCCTTGGAAGCTTATACTGTAGCTAAAGCTTAAAGAACAGCTGACACGTTCGGGAGAGCTTTACCAAAACATAATATTTAGACACAGCCTAGCTTGTATTTCACATTAGTTCTGTATTCCACCACCCCATTATTTATCACTAAGGTCATCTGAATGAAAACAGGATCTTTGCTCCTGAAGAGTTCATCTGTTTTGCTGCTGTCTCCCTACCTGAGGTAATAGTGTATTGCTTGTGACATCACCGTTACTCCTATGGCAACAGACTATGATGTCACAACACAGGATTATGACTTGAAGTAGGGAGTCAGCTACAGAGGCAGATTAACCCTGAGGGATAAAGATCATATCTT
The DNA here is from genome assembly GCA_016271365.2 of Neoceratodus forsteri. NCBI lineage: Eukaryota > Metazoa > Chordata > Ceratodontiformes > Ceratodontidae > Neoceratodus > Neoceratodus forsteri. The sequence goes on along the minus strand of CM057459.1, from coordinate 183,631,577 downwards.
TTTTTAAATGTTCTTTAGTAATAAATGCTGGGGAGGAGGAATCTTTAGCATAAATATGGATCACAAGCTGAATTGCACCTAATTATTATGTTATTCAAAGTTTTCCTTGAGGTGTCAGCAGCTTTTTAACAAAGGTATTATATCTATCTTACAAAAATTCTACTTTTGTTATTCTCGTAGCATTGTCAGAAAAAGTTGGCATAATCAAAGGAAAAACATAGGCATCAGTAGCACTATATAGTGTTTTACATGGGTCAGTGTTTTTGTGTATGAAAATCCATACACTTCCAGATGCAGTTGTACCACAGTTGTGATGTCAGAATTCTGTTGTACCGCAGTAGCTATGTCACTGCAGTGTTACAACAGCATGGAATCCCATATCTGTTAAGATTGTTTATGCTTACCTACAGTACACTTCAGATTCCTTCATAATGAAGATATCAGCAAGACTGAAAACACTCAAGTGAATTGTGTAGCTGAAAGATGAACTACTAAATATGTTGCCAGTTCATGTAGCTATTACTTGAATCAATTGAATGTTTTTAATTTTGTCATGTTTGCTGTTTTCTGTTTATTTGACCACAGCTCAAGATACAGTTACAAAGAAGGTAAATTAATTAAAAAAGACATGTACTATACAAAATGATGTATGCACAAACACACACAACAAACATAGAAACATAGAAATTGATAGCAGATAAGGGATGCCAGGCCCACCCACTCTGCCCATTTTCTCTACATGCTACAGAAAACATAGACCCTGCTTATCTCTGGCTTTGATATTTTTCCTCTCACTAGGGTTCTCCTATGCCTATCCCAAGACTTTTTGAATTTCCCTACCAAATTTGCCCTCACCACCTCTGCTGGGAGGCTGTTCCATGCACTTACCACCCTTTCTGTGAAGAAATACTGTATGCCTTCATGTTGCCCCTTAGTCTATCCCTTCCAGCCTCATGTCATAACCCCTTGTTCTAGATCATCTCTTTTTCCAAATTATGCTACCCTCCTCTACCTTATTTACACCCTTGAGATACTTGAAGGTCTCTATCATAGCCCCCCTCTCCCTTCTTTCCTCCAGGGTATACATATTGAAGTCCTCCAGTTTCCCCCTCATATGACTTATGGTGCAGGCTCTGCACCCTTTTTGTTGCCCTCCTCCGAACTGCCTCTACCCTGTCTATGTCCTTACAAAGATGCGGCCTCCAGAACTGGACATAGTACTCCAAATGAGGTCTCACTAATGATTTGTAAAGAGGCATCACCACCTCCATCCTCCTGCTGGTGATACTTCTCCCTGTGTACCCTACCCCACTGTCTCTCCCCACTGATCTGGCACATTGTTTGGCCACAACAAGGCTGATATTGCTATCCTGGGCTGAGATTACATCATAGACACCTCTCAAGCTGTGGTTATCATTGGGCAGAAGCCCACCAGAGCTCAGTTCCACCACCTCTTGCAAAACTGTATGAGAGTTCCTGCACTTCTGTCATCATTCTTATTTGAATACTATAGAAAAGTTCCATCACATTCAAATGACGGTTCCCCAGCCTAAACATCTAGATGTGAGAGCTCCCTTAGCTAAACATTTCCAGTTTAACCACTGCCTCTTGAGGTCTATGATATCAGCTCACCACTTGATGGAAACACAGCCTTGTGTATGGTTGGTTGCCCATATTTTATTATATATGTACTGGGTAGAGTGCAGTGGTATGGCAGCAAAATAAAGGGAGACAAACTCCCCCCAGGACATTTAGATTTTGACTGCACTATGGACCCCTATGGACCTGATTCCTTGTTGCTGGGGACAGACGGGGCTGGGAGGTCACTGGTGAATCAGCCTGAGGACTGGGCATACAGTATCAGAAGGATAAATAGCTACAGTATATGGAAAATAATTTTTCCAGTGAAAATTTTTTTTTACAACACATAGGACCAAACAAGAGGAACCACTGGCAGGAGGGGTGTGTGTGGACAGTAGCATACCTCACCGGGCAATGAACATCACCTAGCAGAACCACAGTTAGGATCATGAATAGGCAGGATCTGATAGCAGCAAGTGAGATAAAAGAGCAATGGGAGCTGGCATGGTGAAGCACTTAGTACAGATTTGGGCAGTGTCCAGTGCTCTGGGAACAAACCAAGCCAAAGCAGAGCTCATTAAAAAAATGAAAGGCAACCCATTAAAAACAAGTAGCTACAAATTCAGCACAAAACCACAGCATCTCCTGCTGGAGAAAATCACAAACCTACTGCACAACTTTTTCACGTTTATAATAGAAATGTATTTATTTACCTTTTATTTGCTGGGTAGGTGTACCAAACAAAACAATGCCTGTTTTCAGGCATTACCTGGGAGAGTACAAAAGGAGCCATAACAGTTAAATGTAATGCAGAATTTTAAGCAACCATTACAATAAGCATGTGGCAAAGATACAAACACAAGGTAACAAATATTGTCGGGAAACCATAAAGAATATTTCTATATCAAAGTAAGGTATAAGCAATAGGTACCAAAAAATTAGATAGACAAGCATAGTTGATAAGAAATATTTGTATGCTCCATGCACAAACACATTTATTTATGTAATAACTGGTGACCCTCTTCATCTCATGATTTACAGACCTCTTTCAAATGCTGTAATAACCAGAAAACCAGTTATTATGGCCTTCTCAAAACATTCTTTCAATGGCAGTGTCTTTGAGCATGTCACTCATTCATAGCATGCCACCTCTTTGAGGTTACTCTCTGTGTGGGCGCGCCAAACAGCTTAAGAAACATAGTGGCTCCATTTTCCTGTTATGGAGGAACCACACCCATCCTTCTCCTTTCACAGTGATAGCAGGTAAATGTTTAATGTTTTTTAATATGTATCCAGTTGATCCTGCCTTCACAACTTTAAATATATATCTCGTTGATCCTGCCATTTGTACCCTTTGATCAAGACATCAGGAAGGGACCATGGCAAACTACTCCAACTGCAGGTGACACCCGAGAAAGTGCCGAAAAAGCCACAAGCCCAGCCTCCAGCAACAGGTCGTATTTCTGTAGCTGCAACATCATCTCCTGCCATCGCTGACCTGATGCCTCTGACTCTAGAGAGATTTTTAATGGAATTTTAAGCCTTTAAGGAAGAAGTTTGCTCGTTGATGTCAGACATGAAGGCATTATCTGACACAGTGGGAGATGTTACAAGGAAGGTGTCAGACACTGAGGCCCATGTAATCTTGGCAGAGAAGCACCTAGATAAAACAGATTCCCTGATCATGGTCAATAGGCAAACCCTAAAACGACTGGAATCCAAGATAGAAGATCACGAGTGCAGAAGTAGGTGCAACCACGTTGTGGTGATCAGTCTGCCAGAGAAGGAAGAAGGGGCTGATGCTATAACATTTGTTCAGAAGTTCATAACTAAAATAGTAGGGCCTAGTCCTTATGGTGCTGCTTACATTATTGAAAGGGCCCATTGGGCACTCCGCCCAATCCCACCTCAAGTGCCTAGCCCAGACCTCTTATTTTCTGCTTTTTAAACTTTCAGGAGAAGCAGCGCATTCTAATGAAATTAAGGGAAATCCAGGATGTGCTCTGGGAAGGGAGAAAAATATGAATCACACAGGATCTTCGAGCCACGGTGCATACTGCAGGTCTGCCTTTCATCCTATTGTGTCGAAGTGCATTGCCTCTGGGATCAAATTTCAAATGTCCTATCCTGCTAAACTGCAGATACTATTAGATAGCATCTGGACATCATTTGAGGAAGTGGAACCTGCTTTAGATTTCTGCAAACAGAAGTACCCAGCCTTGTTTTCAGACCACTGAGAAACTCTCAAGAAGACAGGGGATAAAGTCTGGGTCATGTACATATAAATGATGCGGTGGATTTGAGTTCACCTTTGATTTGTGCTTCTTAATGTTATGTGAAAGTATCCACATTTAGACTGGAGGCAAAAGCAGGTAATAATGAGTCTCCAAGCTGAACTACAAGACACTGTAATTATATTATGCAATTGCACACCTTGGCCTGTGACAAGGCCAAATGTATCTAAGGCTCAACACAATCGGATGCCTGCCACCAATAGGCCAGAACTTTTTGGACAGTATGTCTCGTATACCATAACATCTCAATGCAAAAAGCAAAGGACCCAATATCTCAAGATTGGTGATGTACATATAAATGGTGCCAAGAGGTAAAAGTTAATTTTACTGCACTTGCTGGGGGAGATTCTTAAGGTTTGGAGGATTTGTGGCATCCACTAGTGAAGAGGGTTCAGTCAATTTATAGTTACCTGAGTGTTAAGTATTACGGTTTTGTATACATTACTTGTAGGGAAATCTTTTTTTTTTTTTTTTAGGTTAAAGAAGTGGTCGGGTGAGGGGGGGGACGGAGGATCATCAGAGAGCTAATCACCACGGGCCAGTTGTTAAGGGGGGTGGTTAGTTCTTACATTTGTAGACTTCAGACATCTGGCTACAGTTCAAGATACACGACTAGTTTTGCATGTTCTGTTATCTCGGATAAGAAATACAGAGGAGGGGGGATCTTGGGACATTTTCATGGGTACAAGAAGGGGTAATGTTGTGGGAAGGTCAAATTTATTAAGGGGGTGAGGGATTAGGGGGTGCCTTTTATATCTGGAAACAGGGTGGAAAGGTAAGGGTTTGGCTCCTTGTTTTGTTCTGTCTCCCACTGAGTTACATAAACATAATGGCTCAACTGTTTGAATTATGGTCATGGAATGTTAAAGGGGTGAGACACCCCCTGAAGTGGATGAAGATTTTAAAGCATTTAGCGTCTTTACACTACGATGTCGTAATGTTGCAAGAAACTCACCTGTTAGAAATAGAGGGCAATTTGCTCAGGAGACAACATGTGGGCCAAGTTCGTGCTGCAGGAGACAGTAGAAATAAGAGAGATGTAGCGATACTCTTCTCCAAAAATTTTCTATTTGTTTGTGAGAATTGCATCGTAGATAAGCAAGGTTAATATGTTTTTGTTAAGGGGAAAGTGCACTCACTTGAAATACTGTTTGGCTCTATCTATGGGCCAAACTTGGACTCCCCCACTTTTTTCGTGGAGCTTCTCTCCTTGCTGATTCCCTACCTTAGTATCCCTATTATTTTGGGGGGGGGCTGGAATATGCCTTTTGATCCTCTTTTAGATAAATCTGGGAGTGCTCACTCCAAGGGTCTTTCACCAGCATAGAGAGTTATTAGGGAACTGGTAGACCATTTGAATTTATGCGACCCTTGGAGACTGTTACATCCCCAGTATAAGAAATTTACCTTTTGTTCTTCTGTCCATGGGTCAGCTTCTAGAATAGACTATTTCTGGCTCAGTAAATCCCTGGTCAATGGCCTATTGGATAGCTCAATAGACTCCGGGGTGGACTCAGATCACTCCCCTGTATCCTGTCGAATCTCATTGTCTCTTAATTGGGGTACTGATAAAATATGGAAACTGAATACTCAATTATTGAAGGACAAAAATATTACAGACACCATCTCTGCCTCTATTGGACAGTTTAAAAAAGATAACTGGGGATCCACGTGGTCTTCATCCATTGAATGGAGTGCTCTCAAATGCTTTATCCGGGGTGAATTTATTAAACTGGCATCACATAAAAAAGCAGAAAGAGGAACAAGAACACAAAATGCTCCTGACCCAGATTAGAGAAAAAAGAAAAGAATATGTCGGAGTGATAAACATAATGTTAATACAATTAAAAGATAAATATCCAGAGTTACTGCAGGAGAAAGTGGAGTGGGCAATATTAAAAACCAAGGCTAAATATACGGTAACAAGGAGAGAAAGTTGGAAGGCTGCTGGCCCTTACACTTAAAAAAGAAGAGGAATCAGGATGTATAGCAGCCCTACAGCCTGACTCTTAAGGTCCTCTTATATCGCATCCTAAGGAGATCTTGGCAGAATTTGAGCAGTACCATAAGGCTGTATATTCTCAAATGCAACATAGGCTGGCTTAGACTGTTGTAGCTCAATTTCTAGAGAACATTCTTCTTCCCACACTTACTGCAGAGCAAGCTGTAGAGTTGCTCACTCCAACTACGGAAGAAGAAATACTAAGGATTATTAATGGGCTCCCCTTAGACAAAGCTCCTGGCCCAGATGGCTACTAGGCCAGTTTTTACAAAAGAATTTGCCAAGCAGCTTGGCCCATGGCTGATAAGAGTGTACTCCTCTATGTTAAATGGGGATAGCTTTGATCGCAGATTGTTACAGGCCACTGCAGTGGTCCTCCCCAAGATGGATAGAGACCCAACCATGGTATCAAGTTGCCGCTTGATATCCCTTCTTAACTGCGATATAAAGATACTTGCCAAAATACTGGCCTGCAGACTGAACAAGGTTCTTCCTCCCTTGATTGGCAGAGACCAAGTTGGCTTCATGAAGGGTAGGTAATCGACACACCATTTTTGCAGACTGTCTCATATTTTTTCCGTCTACAGAGACTCCCAGCAGGCCATGGCTCTGGTTTCCCTGGACGTGGAAAAAGCATTCGACTGAGTTGACTGGCAATTCTTGTTTAGAGCACTTGCTAGATTTGGCTTTACTAGTAAATTTATTTCTTGGATACAAATCCTAAACTCCTATCCCTCTGCCTGGATATTCTGCAACAGGAATCTATCCCCTTGTTTTGACCTGCAGGCTGGCATGAGGCAGAAATGCCCTCTATCATTGCTGTTATTTAACTTATATCTGGAACCCTTAATAAGAGCTATCCAAATTTCTCCAGAGATTAAGGGCATCCAGTTGGGATCCAAAGAAGAAAACGTTGCAGACTATGTGGGTGATATATTGCGCCATATTACCAACATCACTGCGTCAATTAAGGGTCTCATAAAGCTGATAAAAGAATATAGTGCACTCTCGAATTATAAGCTAAATACTGATAAAACAGTTGTCTTCCCACTAAACAATAAAGCAAAGAGACAGGATATCATAGATCTGGGCCTCACATGGTCCGCCAAGACCCTCAGATACTTAGGTTTGCACCTCTCCACTAATACAACCTGTATGCATAAGTTGAATGTAGATGGCTTAAATACCCACATCCAGCAGGACGTAAAACAGTGGAATGATCTTCCTTTAACTTTGTGGGGCAGAGTGAATATAATCAAGATGAATGTCCTCCCATGACTCTTTTACCCCTTAATTTGCTAATGTATGGCTACCAAAGAGTTGGTTCAAAGACATTCACTCTTTCCTTTCAAACTTTATCTGGAAGGGAAAAGTGCCGAGGAGAGCTTTTAACAAGTTAGCCGCCCCTAAAAGACTTGGAGGACTGCATCTTCCACACTTTGTATTATACTACTGGTCCAGTCACCTTAGTAAATATCTGAAATGGCAATTTCCGCTGGGCTCAATGGAGTGGGGAGATTATACACCAACATGTGTAAGAATTGAGCAAAAATTGATCATCTCTGCAGGTGTTAACCCCCTCTCAATGCACTTTCTTAAGCCCAACAAACTTCCTCCTTCCCTACATCACACACCCTTAGCACAATCTCTTCATATTCACTCACAACTAAGTAACACTTTGAATTATGTTAACACAAAGGACCTAAACCAGCCGATTTTCCAAAATCCTAACTTTCTATTAGAGGGACGTATGATTCCCGATAATTGGATCCCACTGAACCAAGAAAGTTTTGCTAGACAGTTCTGTACCCAAGGTTCGGGTTGGCTGAACACGCAAGAAATTCTTGCCAAATTTGAGTTACCCCTAAATGGGCTTTCAAGATTTATCAACTCTGGCACATGTTGGTGTCCCACTTTAGACCTAACTATATTAGTATAAATCAGGGAGATTGGATGGGCACCTGCAGAAACTTAATCTTGGCTCCACATGCTGTCTCATCAATATATGCTCTGCTTTACTCTCAGGTTTTTCCACAAGTTACAGGCATATCCAGGTACTGGACCAACAAATTCCCTAATTCTGAATCTAGGTGGCCACAAATTTGGGAGAACTGCCACAAGTACATTACTCAAGACAGACTACGAGTAATGCAGTTGCAAATTTTAAATAACATGTACCTAACACCGTATAGGCTATATAAAATGGGAAGGGCTGCAACACCAACCTGTAATAGGTATATGCAGGAAGATGGTAGCTTACACCATCTATTTTGGGAATGTTCAAAGATTGCACCATTCTGGGACCTGATACAAGCAAGGTCTGCCCCTTTACTGGGACTTCAAGACTATTTCACCCCGAAGTATGTATTCTGAGGGACTTTACTGGTTATCCGAGAATGGATCGTCAATACCATATTATGATGATTGTAGCAGCTGTTAAAAAAATTGCATTAAAACATTGGAAAGACTCACTGTAGCCTTCCTATACAGAATGGTTGAATGAGTAGCTCCATAATCTAAGGGTAGAAAAAACATGTCTAGTATCTTTAATCATATGGGTGTCTTTAAAAAAAGATGGAAGAAACTTTGAGTTCTTTACACCATGGGTTAAAAGGAACCATGCCAATGTAAAAAAAATATATCATTTGTGTCCACCTGTTTTATTTGTCTGCAGAGTTCTAGGCATCTGGGGGTAATTGGGAGGGCATAGTGGTATAGGGAACAAGGGGGTGGCTGAAGGTGAGGAATGGGAAGGAGGGGGAAGGGGAGGGGGCAGGGAGGAAGGTTACTTTATGTTTTCCTGTCATATTGTCATTATATTTGTATGTGTATCTTCTATTGTAATATTGAAAACTTAATAAACTTTAAATAAAAAAAAAGAAGTGAAAAAACTCTTTACGTTACCTGAGATGGAGCAAAGATAATTGGTTGCAATTGGGGGCCAGCTTAGAAGCTCTGAATTTGAACAAGGCACTGGAATGCCCCGGCTGACCACAAGTAAAACTTCCTCTCTGGATATGCAGGAAAGCGAAGAGAGGCCAGCTGAAACAGAACTAAGCAGTTGGGACTAAACAACGACTAGTCATTAGAGGAACAAGAACAAAATCAGCGGGAGGAGGAGAAGAACAAGGAACCAGTGGGGGTAAGCAATTTCATTTCCTGCTTACATAGAAATGAACCTTCAAATAATTTAGATAATGGTGATGGAACAAATATTAAAGGAAATGTTAGTGATGGTATGAGCTCCACTGCATTTCCCAGTACAGCAAATGTAACTGTTGAGCAGGGCAGCAACACAGTAATGAATGAAATAAAATAAAAAAGTTCCCAGAAAGTAACTGTGCAACAATGTAGCAAAAATTACCCACTTCAAACTACAAAGACTGTTAGTTTTAAGGAAGTGCAAGTTCCATTAATCTCTGCCAACGATTCTGGGTCAGCTGTAGGGAAAAAGAAACCAAACCCTAAAAGTCAGTTGTTAAATGATGAAGAACTAAGTTCTGAGCAGGAATATTGTTCTGATGAGTCTGAGGAAACAGAGAAAACACACTCAGATGACCAATCAATATGGGCTAAAAATCTCTTTTCTCAAATGTCTATGATATCTGACAAAATGTAAAACATTTTAAATATCCAAGAGAAATTAGATAACTATTTTTCCTTAACCCAGAATCTGATAAAAGAGAATATGGAGTTAAAAACAGAAATGGCCTCAATTAAAGATGCTCGTGATACTTCCAGAAGAATAAACACCTGTTCAGAAAAAAGTAAAAGAAGTTGAGCAAGTTAATATGGACTGTAAAAATAAACTTACTGATTTTGAACCGAGAGCAAGAAGGAAGAACACATGTATTTTGGGGTGCCAGAAGCAAGGGACTCTCATAGGAGCCTTTCTGATATATTCAAACAGATTGCAGCAGAATTATTGGATACAGAGCCAACTAAAATTAATCTTGAAGTGGACAGAATACATAGCTCTTTAAGATCAAAACCAGAGGTCTCTGAACCACCTAGGCCCATCACAATGACATTTTTAAAATCCCAAGATAAAGACTTAGTCATGTCTGCAGTTTACAAGAAAAAGAGAACAAAACTGATGGGCACCTCTATTTCAATTTATAATGACTGTCCACCTGAAATTGTGCAACAAAGGACAACGTATGATTGGTTAAGAAATAAGCTTTAAAGGGTTTAAAGCTACTATAATTTTTCCAGCCAAATTAAAAGTAATTATTGAGGAAAAAAGATATACATATGAACCATTGGAGGATGCAATTAAAGAGCTGAAAGTTAAAAGTGCTGAACGTGTTTGAATAATTATCTTATTTGATTGTTAATTGGTTATGATTTAAATTGAGCTGAAAGGGGGTTCTGCAATGGTTTACAAGATACGAGAGCTGCTCTTTTTGTTTATTCTGTGATTAACAATAACTGATTAGCCTCTCATGTGTGGCTGTTATGTGTTTTAGTATAAGGACAGGGATGGATATTGTTAAAGAGAATCTCATTATAAGAGCAGTTAGATATATGTATAACAAAACAGATTTAGCAGTAAACAGAATCTTTTTGTATAAAGACTAATGATTTTCAAGCTCTGGTTGCTGCTATATTATTTGATGCTTTTAGATGGAGGACAAAATATCCCCTTTGTACTAAGTTTAATGTCTTTTCCTGGGTAGTAAGAATTTTTGAATTAAAAATGGTATAATGCATAAAAACAATAAAATAAAAGTTATATCCCTAAATATAATTGTATTAAACTCTCCAGTTAAAAGGTCTAAGTTGTTGAATGTCATGAAAAAATCGAGTGCAAATATTATCTGCTTGCAAGAAACTCATCTGGAAGAAAAAGAAATAAACAAATTAAAAACTAAATGGATAAGTCATGTCCTGTTTAGTGTGGGTACAAAAAAGAGTAGGGAAGTAGCAATTTTAATAAAAAAAAAGGATTGGAAGTAAAAATTATTGACCAATTTAGTGATTCAGAGGGCAAAATAATAATGGCCAAACTATTAATTAAGGATACTGATTTAATATGTGGCTTGGTGTATGTCCCTTTTACTCATTAGTCAATGTTTTTTGTATAACCCCTAGGTAGTGCTATCCCAAGGGCTACTACCCCTGCCTGCTTGGCTAGTTGCAGGTTAAGGGACCTGGGTACTAAAACAGGTGCCTCCACCTGAAGAATAGGGTTGTTAGTAGCAAGGCTAACCTGGGTACGGCCCTCCGGGACACTTTTACCCCCCTCTTTCCCCTCTAGTGGTCTAGACAGTATACAACCAATACTTTCACAATAGCACCTAGGCAGCATACAAGTCCCCCCTCAATATTTCACTTACCACCAGGGTTGGTTCCACTAGCTCGACCCTGGAGACCCCCTATAAAACAAGGTTATGCACAGTAAATAACAACAGTACAGTGCTTTGGGTACAAACTGGAACCTCAGCAAGATTAAATGCAAAAAGAGTTAGATCTGATTTATTTAGGGGACTTGAACAAGGGAAGGGCATAATCAGGGTGATTGGCTTAAAGGCTAAATCAATCGGGCAATTATGCATGCACTTCAGAGTCCCTGCACAGTCACACACTCTGGGTACCCAGGTGGAAGGAAAATGGACTAGCCTGGTACTTTTCCCGGGGTAGGCTGGCATTGCAGGTGGTTGGGGCCCTGTTATGGAAAGAAAAGGCATGCACAACCAACACAATTTGTAATCCAGAGCTGGAAGGTTCAGTTCATGACAAGGAAACAACAATTGAATCAGATGACAACACTTCTGATTTAGTTGATGTTGCAGGGAGCTACCCAGGTGTTTACTCATGCTACCCAGTACAGGACACAGGAGGGACAGAATGGAGACTGCAAGGTGATGAGCTGGTATGCCAGGAGAAGTAGGGCCCACAGGAATTACCGAGGCGTCATTCCTGTTTGAGGTGTTGAGCAAGGGGCTGATCCACAGGCAGGTCTCCCGTTGATGGTCTTCTCTATGGCATGAGTAACTGGCTGGGCTAAGGTGGCAGGGCCCAGGCCAAGTGGAGATGAATACAGATTCAGTCTGGTAGAAGCTGGATGCAGCCTCCACCAAGTGTGGCACAGTTCGACAGTGGGGAACCAAATCTCAACCCACTCAGAGCACACAGCACATTTATAGTAAACAAAAGCAATACCACAGATTCGGATGACAGTTCAGTAGCCATCACAGTGTCTCTGTGCAAACCATGCTCTCTGTGGTGGTTTCAGATGTCCTGACAGGCCGATCGCGTGCAGCAAATCTTCGATCTTCTTCAGGCTTAGGTCTGGTCACAATTCAGTGGCTTTAATCTCTCTCACAAAGTTGGATGCAGTCCAATTCTTTTAAAGTCCCCTCACAAGGGACAGCAGGCAGACGGGCCAAAACTCAGCCCTTCCACCATTCTCCCACGTGAACTATGTGGTAGAAGCTGCTCGACTATCTCGAGCTGTTCACCCTTTCAATTCCCAACTCAGACTGACTCACTCTGCAGGCATCTTTTTTGACTTTCCCCAAGATCCAAAATGTTTGGTTGGCTGATCCATCTGTCTGTCAAAACAAGGGCTTCCCCTCCAGGTCCATTTAGGCACCAAAGTCTCAAAACTACAATTCCTACAGAATTTCACTCCCACAAGACCCCTGGGGACAGACACCATTTTAGGGTCTCCAAAGGTACTGATTGGTACAAACTTCTAGTCTCAAACCAAGATGGTGGTGCAATACAGAAATGTCCATGCTGCAAAGAAGGCAGGTTAGACAAACTTCAATAACGTTACTGTTATAATAGATACACAGCAAATAAGTACAGCTTCTAACAAAGCTCCCTCTGCACAATTAGTGATGGCAGAACAGGGTGATTATCTGGCAGCCCAGGCGGTACTCGAGCATAGAAACACTCAGCCCTCACCCAGATTAATTATACACTGTGATATAGGCAGCTCTTAAAGAGACAGTACACAGAGGCTATAAAGGCACTCACAGGCAATAGTGTTTAAACAGTTAAGACACAGAACACCAGCCTGGCAGTAGGCATTTAGGTACACCCAAGGAAGACTTTTCAGGAACCCCTATTTGTAGGGGGGGGTTACACTTGCAAAACTGGTTGAGGGGTTTCAAAAACTGCAATCAAAGAATATAGTATTGTCAGGAGATTTTAATAACATGTTGAATCCATATATGGCTAAATCTATTAACCCAAATAAGGCTAATTTGAGTGATTCAAAAAATTAATTGATTTCATGTCTTTAGAATCACTTGAAGGTACCCATGGAGGTTAAAAAACCCAAATGAACGAAATTATACACATCCTGACATAAAAACTAAAATATTTACTAGACTAGATTACATATTAGCATCTAAACACTTAATAAAGCAATTAAGGTTGGGATGGATTCAATTTATTTGTCAGATTATTCAACAACTTACTTAGAACTGTTAATACCTGATAAAAATAGAGAGTATTCAAAACAGTGGAGATTCAATAATGATTTATTGAAGGATGAGGGATGTTGTACCCTAATAAAAAATACTATTAATGAATATTGTTTTTTAATTTTGATGGTCAATTACTAGATTTTAAATTATGGGATGCTTTTAAAGCAACAATTATGGGAGTTGTGATACTGTAACAAATAAAAGCAAACAGAATTAAAAAAGGAAGCATCTTCAACTGAAACTAAATTAAAACAGTTGGATAAATTAATCTTAGAAGACTATAATAAATACAAGGATGAATGGGAATCATATAAAAGACAAAAACAAGATTTAGTGTATCAGGAATAGTTAAAAATAATAAAAACAATTAGGAATATAAAATATCTCCACGCAGACAAATCTGGAAAATCTTGGCTACTTTATTAAAACAAGAACACCAAAGAAATTTGATAACATCTATTTGTAATCAACAAAATGAGGTAGTTAATTCAGATAAACAAATAGCTGAAGTATTTATTGAGTATTATAAAGGAATATATAATAACAAATTTTGCCCTAATTTAGAGAATGGCCCAGATATTCAAAAGGGTTTCACATGGCGCAACAGTGTTGCACCATGCACAACCCACTGATGCACCCCAGCGTGATATTCAAAAGAGAAAAGTGTGCGGCACAAATCCCGATGCGCCGGAGCGCATCAGTAATGTATGCAGGAGCAGTTGGGGGGGGGGGCGTGCCTGGCATACCCCTGCACAGCCCGATATTCAGCCCGAATGTGCAGAGCCATGCATGCGCAACCCCTACCTGTGCCAGCACAAAGTTGATCCAAAAAAAAAAAAGGAACAACTGATGGCCACCCACATGTGAGCTGCCACACTGCAGGGCGCAACATGGCAGCTGCCACCTGTGGGTGGCCACCCGAGTTCTGGCTGCATCTGGTGGCGCCCCCCATGCCTGATTGTGGGCATTTGTAATAAAAAGATGAATTCCCCAAATATCCCTGGGTCCAGTGATCATCATCTGTTTAATCGCTGGCATAGCGAGCAATTAGCCCCATTATCTTTCAGGAACTAGTGGACTGCTGTTCTCAGAATCGCCGGGCATCAGAGCAGCAATTATTGATTCGGTGGTCTAGGGGCACTTCTCCCACCCGCCCACTGAGTTTCCTCACCACCAACTAGCCTCTGGTCAGCCGGGCGGATTTGTAGCACCCTTACCTGCTGCCACCCCTTATCAGCTGGCCGATCAGATACCAGTACAGACACCATTGGTTCACAGTGTGAACCAATGGGCATGCAGCCTCCCAACGGTGTCAGTCAGTGCGGGCGCGGCAGGCCGGTGGTGCTACCACCCGCCGCTGACCGGTGGAGGCGGCCCAGTGGGTGGTGGGGGTATCCCTAGACCACCAGGGATATTGGAACTTTAATTTTTATACATATGCCCGCAATCGGGCAGATATCAGTCCACTGGATCACAAGGGATATTGGATTTATTTATTTCTACAGATGCCCGTGATCAGGCAGATAGCAGTCCACTGGACCACCAGGGATATAGGACGAATTCTGCTTTTATTTATACAGATGCCCGCGATCGGGCACATAGCAGTCCACTGGACCACCAGGGATATTGGAAATAGTTATTTGATTTAATACAAATGCCCACAATCGGGCAGTCAGCGGTCTACTGGACCACCAGGGATATTGGACGGAATAGTTATTTTTTTTTACTATAAATGCCCGCGATCGGGCTTCAGGGGGCATCAGTTCCCGACGGCTGCTGCCTGGCAGGGCGTCAGGTGCAAGTCATTGGGGATCGGTGCACCTGCATGCAAATGGGGCCATAATGACATGCAAATGGCCCCATGTGCATCTTGCATACATTATGGCCCCATTTCCATGTTAACTTTTGAATATCGCGGTTGCTGTGCATGGCGCAATGAAACTTGCACTAGCACATCCCCATGCTCCACTCTGGCCACTTGCGCTGGCACAGTGCCACTGCCCCATGCACACTGGGGGTGGCCAGGGTGCGATATTCAATGATGCTGAGCCATGGCACAGCTCCGTTGAATATCGCCCAGTCCACACCCCTGCACAGCCAAGTTGAGCTGTGCCCAAGCTTGCGCCACAGCCTGGCACAGTTTGAATATCTGGGCCAACATGAATACATTTATTGAAGAGGCCCAGCTTCAAGAATTTTCATTTAAGTATGAACCCATAACTTAAGAAGAAATAAAAGATAATAACACAGCTCTACCCCATAATAAAACTCCTAGTATGAATGGGTTAAATAATGAGTTCTATCAAGCTTTTGTAAATGAAATACCACCTTGGTTAAAAATAATTATATATGATGTAGTAAATTATTTGGGAATACAGGAACTTCCAGAATCCATGCAGTTAGCTAAACTAATTCTTATACTTAAACCAGAGAAACCAGCAAATCAGCCAGAAAGCTATAGACCCATATCAATTTTGATTATAAAATTATAGCAAAGATTGTAAACAGCAGGACTCAAAAATATATTCATGAAAATAGTCATATGAATCAATATGGGTTTATACCTGGAAGAACCATATCTCCAGCTAACAGTAAATTACAAGAAGTAATCAATCTAATTAACAGGAGTAATAAATATACTAATAAATTTATTATGTGGTGGCATTGGATGCTACTAAAACATTTGATCTGATTAATTGTCACATAATAAATGATTGCTGGCACTTTATTAACTCAATTATATCAACATGGTTGGGCAAATCTTTACTGGCCCAGGTATTCAAAAGGGTTGCGCATGGCGCAACACTGCGCCATGCGCAAACCCACTGATGCGCCCTGGTGTGATATTCAAAAGGGAAAAGTGCGCGGCACAAATCCTGAGTCACCGGAGCGCATCAGTAATGAATGCAGGCACAGGTGGGGAGGGTGTACCCATGCATAACCTGCACAGCCCGATATTCAGCCCGGGATGTGCAGAGCCATGCATGCACTACCCTTACCTGTGCCAGCACAAAGTTAAACCAAAAAAAAAGAAACAACTGATGGCCACCCACAGGTGAGCTGCCGCATAGCAGGGCACAACACGGCAGCTGCCACCTGTGGGTGGCCACTAGAGCTCCAGCTGCACCAAGCGGCGCCACCCCATGCCTGATCACTGGCATCCGTGTAAAATCAGAATTCGTCCTATATCCCTGGTGGTCCAGTGGACCGCTACGTGCCCGATCGCGGGCATCTGTCCAAAAATAGAGAAAACCTTCCTATATCCCTGGTGGGCCAGTGGACTGCTTTCTGCCTGATCGTGGGCATCTGTATTACTAAAATACCCCGTCCAATATCCCTGGTGGTCCAGTGGACCCTTTCTGCCCGATTCACGGGCATCTGTATTACTAAAATACCCCGTCAATATCCCTGGTGGTCTAGTGGTACTCCACCCACCCACTGAGCCCCACTCACCCCGCCTCCCTCGTCAGCCGGTGGGCGGCAGTACCTCACCTACCTGCCGTCCCGCTGCTCCCCGGATCAATGACACCATGACGCACGCCCATTGCCTCACAGTGAGCCAATGGGCGGTAGCCCATATTGTCATTAGAGCATTCCAGATATGTGAATGATCTATTCACATATCTGAATGTGTAGATGGTAGGCTGTTGCCCATTGGATCACGCTAGAACCAATGGGCATGCAGCCCTACCGAGGTGTTAATCCGGCAGGCGGCAGGGGAGGCACGCTGGTGAGTGCTGCCGCCCACCGGCTGACCAGGGGGGGAGCGGAGTGGTGGAGCTCAGTGGGCAGGTGGTGGGGTAAAACTGGACCACCAGGGATATTGGACAGGGTATTTTAGTAATACAGATGCCCGCGATCGGGCAGAAAGGGTCCACTGGACCACCAGGGATATTGGACAGGTTATTTTAGTAATACAGATGCCTGCGATTGGGCAGAAAGGGTCCACTGGACCACCAGGGATATAGGAAGGTTTTCTCTATCTTTACACAGATGCCCGCAATCGGGCTGCAGGGGGCGTCGGTCCCTGATGGCCGCTGCTTCGGCAGGGCGCCCAGGCTAGTCATCGGGATCGGCGCACCTGCATGCAAATGGGTTAAATGACATACAAATGGCCCCATGTGCACTTTGCATAAATTATGGCCCCATTTGCATGTCAACTTTTGAATTTCGCGGGTGCTGTGCATGGCACAATGGAACTTGCACTAGTGCATCTCCATGCTCCACTCTGGCCACTTGCGCTGGTGCAGTGCCACTGCCCCATGCACACTGGGGGTGGCCAGGGTGCGATATTCCTAGCTGCTGAGCCATGGCACAGCTCCTTTGAATATCGTTTAGTCCACACCCCTGCACAGCCAAGTTGAGCTGCACCCAAGCTTGCGCCACAGCCTGGTGCAGTTTGAATATCTGGGCCACTGTGTATTCTGGAAATATATTTATTTAATGAATTCTCACAATTAATTTTTTTTTTTTTTTAATTTAGTATACTTTTTCATCCCAGCCTGTGTCGGGACTTTCAGCCCTGGTCACGGCCCTCACCGCACCCTGCTCCCATGTGAGCCACGCTCCCCCCATGCCACCTGGCTTACCCCCCAGGGTGCGGTCACAACACCGGCAGGGTGTCGCGAATGCCAGTTCAGGTCGGGGGAGCCAGCCTAAGAGCATATGAGAGGAGGCGAGGAGAGCGTCATGGAGGCACTGGCTGGGGATTTTTTATGTCCCCAAAAAGACATTTTGTCCTCGGGGGTGGGGACGTGCAATGACATCCCATGTCTGCCCCACCCCTCTGGACATTGAGATGCCGGTTGCTATGGATCCCCTGGCCTCCGACAGGGGTCCGTAGTGCACTGGACATTTGTATCCCCTCCCCCCAGAAAAGAGAGCACTCCAGGGAATGCTCCATCCTTCTCCCTCCTCGGCTGGCCCTCCAGTGACCCAGGTCCGTTCCCAAACCCGGGTCGCTGGCGTCACAAGCGGAAATAGAACCACTGCACTGATGGGCCAGCCACAATTAAATTGAACTCCTTTTCAAGGTAAAATAGTGGCTCTAGCCTCTATGGCTTGAAAAAGAATAATATTAAGTAATTGGAAATCTGATCAAATCCAAAATTTTCAGATGCAACAGTGGTGGTCTATTTTCTATGATACTTTATTAATTGAAAGAATCATATATGATGTAGATGAATGCATTGATGCCATCTATGGTACCAGTTGGAAATAAATGTTGATGAATTTACCAGCTCTCGTGAGGTTATGATTATGCAGTATATCATGTATTTATAATATGTAATATTTAATTAGTGGAGGGTAGAGGGATGGGAAATATTTGTGGATTTGTGTTTTTTATTTGCTAGATAATAATTGTTGGCTGTGGAATGCAGAGATGTATGTATGTTATTTTTGGAATAAATATCATTTTTGAAAAAAAAACTTACCTTAATATCTGGGCTGCTGCTCAGTGATCCGGTCATGGAGGATCCTCCCAACTCCTGTCTCTCAGACCCAAATACAACTCAGCAAGTAGTACTTGAGTCCCGCGTTTGACTCCAAAATATTAAATGAACCCATCACTGCTCAGATAAAGCCTAATCTGTGTACCTTGAGAGACCTGGTATCAATTAAGTAGGCAAAGATGTGGCCAGACTCCTCAAGTATGGAATCAGGATGGACTGGAGTACCTGAGCTGGGCCTGGGATTTATACTTTAGCTGTAAACCTGGAGATCTAGGTTTGAATCCTGTCAGCCCGCACTTGCATACTGTGTGACCCTGAGCAAGTCATTTAACTTCCTTGCACTCCCAGGTAGCACCTGGAAACAAGTTCCAGCTTAGTGTGTCTTTTCTGGTTAATCAATTTCCCCTTCCCTCCCCTTATATGAATGTAATCCAGGACTGGAATGGCTTGCTACTATTGGGGGCAACTGATGTATGGTGTCGGGTTGCTGAGGTGGGAGTATTCCAGTGCACCAAGGACTTGTTGGAATTAATCTATGGATGGTTGGACCCCCAGGTACCAGAATCAGTGTCACCCACCTATCTTCCATATAGCCGAAGAAAGTAGGATCAGTTATGACCTGGCCATTCAGCAGCAGTCCAAATAGTAAGGTAAATCACAAGTGTGAAGAAGTCTGCCTGGGAGAGACACAGGGGAGGGGAGGGAAGGGGGAGGTATTTCTTGAAGCTAGGAGTCTTTTTATTGTGAACAAGGTGGGGCAGTTTTTAACATGTAGTCAGATTCAGTATCAGAAATTCCAATTCAGACTCTGATACAGATTCCTATGCCAGTATCAGAATGGCATTGGATTTAGAATCTGAATTCCAATAACATGACAGATGGTCAACAGGACGGAATCATCAGATTCCAAGCATCCCTAGTGTATACCAAATATACAACACTACAAGATTTATATTTGCATGAGCCAGCATGCCCATGTACTACAGCATAGCAAGGTTTGCATATGCAATACATGAGGCAGCATATCAGCACAATAAAATAACAAGCATTTGTCAATGCTGAATGTTTGCTTGCTGGCATTAGCAGTGGAAGTGCAGGAGTTAGACAGATGCAGTATAGGAATGGCAGTGATGTATTGAACTGATGCCAACTCCACCCCCACCCTGCAGAGATAGACAGGCATTGGGGTATGCCTTTGGGTCATCACCCATAACGGTCATGACATTTCACCTCACTCTACCCTTCAGACACTGACAAGTGTCAAGGTGTGTCTTGGGGTGTTTGGGCTTTACACTCACCTCATTCCATAAATAAATATGCTGAAATGGGTGCAGTATAGGAGAATGGTGTGAACTCTGTGGCCAAAGAGTCCAAGGTGCACCTTGATGCTTGTCACTGGCTGCAGGGTGGGGATGGGGGTGGAATGGCGTGAGCATTACTGTCGACAATCCCAAGTCACACCCCTGACACCTGTCAGTCCCTACAGGGTAGGGCAGATGCCTGTCAGACCCTACAGGGTAGGGCATTATGGTCAGAAACCCTAAGGCCCTGGGCATGCCTTGGTATTTTTACTCTAAGTTTTCAACATGGACTTTTTGTGACTCCACCGCATGAACAGTGACACTATCAATTTGTTAGCTGGAAGGTGATTTTGCACAGTGACTGCGCCATTTAGCGCCTCAGGTGTGAAAACACATTTCCAACATGATGGGAAAAATGACAGCTGTATTGTTCATGAAGAGGTATAAAAAAATAGTAATGTTAAAAATCTGGAGTGAAAATATAAAAAAAAAAAAATGGTGGTCATGAACATGCATAGAAACTGCGCAATGCACATCTGTAATGCAATTATTTAGGGAATTTTTTGCACCAGACTTTCAATAAAGGCATTTTGGGAGCTTCACTCATGAACAGTGTTACTGTGATTTTCTTAATCTGTCCCAAACACTAATTTCCCACGGTGACTGCTCTATTCTGCGCTGGAAGTGCGAAAACACATTTCAGCCAAGATGGGAAAAATGACAGCTGCATTGTTCATAACGATGTGTGGAAAAATGGCAATGTTGAAAATCTGGAGTGAAAATAATACAAATTCAAGAATTTTCGAGTGCGCATGGAAACTGCACAATGCACGCTCATAACACAGTCATTTTGGGGAATTTTTTCACCAAATTTGCAACATAGACTTTTTGAGAGCCTGCCTCATGAACAGTGACACTGTCATTTTGTTACTCGGTCCTAAAAGGTGATTCCGTGCAGTGACCATGAAATCACCTTTTGGGACCGAATAACCAAAAGACAGTCACTGAATTTATGAGTTGGGGTCCCAAGATCCCCATGTTGAAAATGTAGTTCAAAAATTCAAAAAAATGAGCAAGATATGCACCAAAGTTGAAAAACCCTATTTATGCCATTATACAGGTTACCGGCATTTCTTCAGTTCACGGTCGGCTTTGAAGAGTGCAGACGTGTTCCAGCTCCACCGAAGATCATTGCGCCAGCTTCCAGAGGTAAGTATGGGGTGAGGGTTGTGTGGAGAGGTGGGGTACGCAGAGGGTGAGTGTGGGTTAGGGGTGCAAGAGAGTCAACGAGGAACCATTTTCTTTTGTTACAGGTTTTTTTTTTATTTGACATAGATGACGTGGGACATTTGCCTTGCTGGGGTGGGCTCTCAGCATGGCAACTGGAAGTTTTGGGGGGCAGTGAAGCCATTGGGGGATTGGGCACCCCCATTGGCCATACAGTGTTGGAGGGAACCATGAGGATGCTGGACTTATGCAATGCTGGGGTGGGCTCCTAGCGTGACACCTGGAAGTTTTTTTTTGGGGGGCACTGGAGCCGACGGGGATTGGGCACCCCCATCGGACATACAGTGTGCTTGGGAGGGGTGTATGAGCCAAGGAAGATTGGGCACTCCCTCAGCACACAACAAATGGGGACAGGGCATGCATACAACCACTGCTACAATCAGTGGTGGTGACTTGTAGGTAAATTTGTATACTGCTGATGGCACAGCAGTATGCAAATTGCCTACACGTAACCACCACTGATTGTAGCGGTCGTTTGCTTTCAGCTATATGCCATATATTTGAACTGCTATCATAGACAGCTGGGACATCCATTGGTGTGGTGGGGCTGCTCCTGCAAAAACTCTCAGGGCACTGGAAGCGGGGGTGCCACATCTACGAAAACTCGTATGGTGGCACTATGTTTCTTGTACATGCATGCAAGCAAACATAAAAACAAGTCACATAACATTATGCTTAATATAGAAGTACTAACACAATTTGCATTTATGTTATCAAGCACAGTTACTTGTTTAACACAGTGGGCTCAAATTTCAAAGTCCCTGATTGCCACAAACCCCGAGTACACCAAAGGTATGGCGCATGAGCCTTGCGGCAGTCACTCAGCCGGGGATTGGGAGTTTCAATCCTGTGCACCAGATGCTGCAAGTTAGACCAACTTTTTCTGGCCTAGCTTGTAGCATTCCCAGGGGCGTTTCTATGGAGCTTGCACCAGATATGTGGCACAAGCTGCTGTAAAATGTAGAAACTGTCGCAACTGTGCTCAAAATTCAAGAATCGGATGCAATTGTGGCAAAGTAGTTTGGTGCACCTCCAGAACCTAAGTGTCATGGTGGTGCAGGGGTTGATGCAAGCCCTGTGCCGTGCTTTGAGAATTGAGCCCAGGGAGTATAGGCCTCCAGGTGAGTGCTTTGTGTGGCACTATATTTGTTGTGCTGCACTATATTCAAACCGCTGCACCAGGCAGGTCCAACAGGCAAAGGCAGATTACTACAGAGCAGCCCTCACCATCTCCTGGGGGAAGGGGCGCAATTTCTGGGACTTCCTCAAAGATCTCAGTGGCAAAATCTCTAATGCCCCCCCTCCCGGATACTGGTAAATGGTGGTATCTCCGCAGACTCTGACACAATCGCAAATGCACTGAACTCCTCGTTCTCAGACCTCAGCAGCGTGCTCCCTGACAACTTTTTTGAACCCACTCCCACCATCACATTCACACCCACCCAAGTATCGACTTTCCGCTTCAAGGTCATCTCCCAGCGTGATGCTGCCCTCCTTCTGCTAAAGGCACTCAGCAAATCCCAGTTCAGCAGGACACTCTCGATCTTAAAATACTAAGGATCACTCTCCCTGAAGTACTCTACCCCCTCACTGCCATGCTAAACCACTCCCTTGCCCTAGGTCAATTCCCCTCCATGTGGAAAACTGCCCTCATCACTCCTCTCCTGAAGAGTGGTAACTGAACCCAGCCTAGTAATTATCAACCCATCTCGATTATACCTCCTTTCTCCAAGGTTCTTGAAAAGGTAGTCACCACCCAAGTCACAGACTACCTTGCTCAACACAGTCTCCTCTGCCTCAAACAGCATGGTTTCCGAAAAAACCATAGCACCACAACCATGCTTTTGGAATATACCAACACTATCCATGCAACCCTGGATGCAGGCCAGATTGCTGGTGCTGTCTATATAGATTTTTCCAAAGCATTTGACACTGTCCACCACTCACTTCTCCTAACTTTGCTAACCCAAATAGGTTTCTCACAGGATACCACCACTTGGTTCTCAAACTACCTGTCTGATAGAACCCAGAGAGTCAGACTAGGGCAAACCTTATCATCCCCCCTCAGAGTTACATCTGGGGTCCCCCAAGGGTCAATCTTTGGCCCCCTACTTTTCCCTCTATTCCTTAACTCCCTGTCCAAGGCCTGTTCTGGGAATCTCGTACTATACGCAGATGATGCGGTTTTATTCAGCACCCACACCAACCCTGCCACCCTCCAAGTAGCCCTCCAAGGGTCGTTTAATGAGGCCAAATCCTGGTTTACTGATCATAGGGTTGTTCCAAACTATAACTAAACAAAGGCCATGCTGTTTGCAATGCCCAAAACAAATTCAGTAACCACCCTCTGCTCATCCATAACTCCCATAACGAGACCCTGGAACAAGTTTCTACCTTTAAATATTTAGGGGTTACCCTAGACTCAGGGCTAACCTACCATGAACATATCTGCTGACTTAATATGGCTGTAAATGTGCGCATTGGTCTGCTCCACCACTACAAGCACTGTCTCTCCCCTGAAGCCCTACAGCAAGCCATCTCCTCCTCCATCCTGTCACTCAATGATTACAGGATTATCTTCTATGGTGCTGCCGACAACACCTCCTTCAACAAAATTAGGGTTTCCCTAAATAAAGCCTGTAGACTGGTCACAGGATGTGACCAGCTTATGCACACCTGTACGTTTAATGCCAGTACAAACTAGCTTAATTTCAATGATCACCTAAAGTACCAGACCTGTCTCCTTGCCAAGAAAATCATGACTGGCCACATGCCCCTGCTCTTGTGGTGCTGCTCCCACCCCTCCCAACAGCACCAGATGCACACATCACACTGAGAAATTGCCCTACCAGATTCCCCGCTGTAAAATCTCCATGGGGCAAAGAACTTTCAGATACCGCGCCCCCAATTGGCTGAATCCACAGCCCATACCAGTCCTCCTGGCTCCTACCCTGGGACTGTTCCAATCCCTTCTCTGTAGCAATATCTTGTGTGACTCCACCTGTGACTGTACCTGACCTACCCATGACCTAAAACTACCATGACAATGGATCCACTTGGTCCTGCTTCTAGAGTGCCTGTCCCTGGTTCGGTCTTACTTGAGCCTCAGACTAGCTGACACTCACTGGGCTGCGCTGCTTGCGCAATCCAGTCATAAATACTTCTCTACAACAACTACTGTACTGTATGATTGCCCCGTAGATACTTTATTTATTGTATTTTGCCACTGTACTGCATTATCTGTGATGTTTGTTCACTGTATGCTCTGTATTGTTTTCTATGACGTGAAGCCTTTGTAAAGGAGTCTCTGACTCAAATGTATTAATTCCGATTGTATTCAATAAACAATAAATAAAATAAAAATAAATATTCAGGACAGATTTCGCATGCACACATTATGGGTGCATTACAGTTGTCTGAAGATGGAACTGTCTTCTCCAAGTTCAGTCAGGAGTTAGGTCCGTTGCTTAAGAAGTCTACATCAGAAGATTGATAAATCCATGGCACTGGAGCATCTAGGGAGCTGGAAACATTTTCCCCTTGATGCTCAGACTCAGAGTGCATATTCAAACAATTGTAAAAGGGTTATTAGAGTAGCTTCCTGACCAAAATATGCAATTACAAAAGTCGGCAGGGAAAACAAACAAAATTCAGATGGCACTCACAACCAGTGACCTCCCAACTGTCAGCAGTCCAACGACACCTGCACACACAGAAACAATGTATCTGGTGCAAAAAAAAAACTTTTATTGCAGGTATAGAAATTTACAGCTTATAAGGCCACTTCACGTAACCCAACATAACATAAATATTTTGGCATACATAAACACGCCTTCTTTGGGCTGAATTTATGATGTAGCCAAAAGCTGTAAATTTCTTTCCCTGCATTAAAAAAAAACTATTTGCACCAGAGACTTTTTATTCCAGAAATGCAAGAGGTGTTAGACTGCTGAAAATTGTGGACCACTGGCTATGGTTAGTCACAAAATGCCATGGTACAGTGAAAGCCCTTCTGAACTTTAATTGTAACAGGGATGTTACAGTAATTCAATAACTGGGGAGATTATCCTTCCAGTATTGGACAAAAAAGAATACCCCATGGGAGAGTTGCTGGGTATTTAGGTAGTACCAACCTAATTTGCCATACAGGTCATAGGGATACGCTCGTGGGTGGCAGAATACAGCAAACGTGCAGAAGACATTTTACATTGTATCAGGCCTAGATATGGTAGGAGGCCGATGCTGACTCATATATAATGCCCCCATAGTCAATGATAGGTAGAATAATTTTGGACACAGTTTCACTCTTACTGCATTATAGGCAGCAAATTTGGTTACCATTAGCGTCACCCAATTTAGTGTGGTTTTTGGTCACAAAGTGGGGTGTCCTTCAGAGTCGGGACCCTAAACTCAAAGATGACTAGTTCCTGTTGTTTTTGCATGCCCAAATGTATAGCCATTGCCTTTCTGATATCTAGGGCCAGACTTCTAGCCTAGGATCATGCACAGTTAAGTCCCATTGCAGGAGGGGTTCTACAATTTTGGGACTGGGTCCACTAGCAAACAAAAAATTGTCTTTCATGTACATGTGTATTTTTGCTGAAAGACAGGCCTGGGCAGGTTGTTTAAGAATGTGGAGAACAGGAGGTGACCAAGCAAAGAGTCATGGGGGACACCTGTGCCAATGAATTATTTCAAATATACAATAAGCATGCTCCAGTCAGAACATACAAGGTCAAGGTCAGTCACTACTGTATTTCTGTATCTCAAAGCAGATTATTGAATTATTCTCACACAGGGATGCCTCCTAGGACAGATTTCAGAAAACCAGATCTATCAGTGACATATATACTATAGACATATGTAGAACCCAAGAAAATATCCAGTAGTAAAATCCAAGGCTAACGACTATCACAGTTACTGTGAGGAAACCAAGCATCTTTCCAGTAAATTCTGGTCTGGGGTTAGAAATCTGTATGAGAAAGCTGATCAAAAGTAAATCAATCAGAGCAGGAAACCCTCTGGGATCTTTTTGATTTTTCTTCCCAATATTGTTAATTTGTTTAGTGCATACTTCTCAAAACTAAATATTGTCTGTACGCTCATAGGCCTCTCTGTCCCTCTGCTAGATATCTGCACATCAGAAACTTCAGAGTCTGCTATGTCTATCACCTTTTATCTTCAAACATATCACTCCACAGAAGTCCACAAAGTACTGACTGGCCTGAGGCCAAGCACAAGTAATGGTACAGATTCCCAGAATCCAAAGCTTGTTTGTCTCACTACACATCATATGTGCATTGCTGCACTGTTAAACCTATCCTTCCTTTTAGATGGGGCACTATCTGTCTGGCAGCTTGAAAAAGTTATTCCTCTGCATAAAAGGGGTAGCAGCAAGAATGACCAAAAGCTGATATAGACCCATATCGATCTTTCCTGCTCTCTGCAAGGTTCTTGAAAAGTTTGTCTACTCACAGCTTACTGACGATCTCATTCAGCACCACCTCATGTTATCCTTGCAATCCAATCTCAGGAAGAAACATTCCACCATCTCTGCCCTGCTCAGTGTCACCAAGGATCTGCACTTAAACATGGATAATGGTCTCCTCACAGAGGCCATTTTCATAGGACTAACCAAGGCTTCTGAGTTGTGTATCATGTACTTTTCTCACTGAATCTAGGTTTCAGACTAACATCCATAATGTGGTTTGAGAACTGCCTGAGCAGCCATACCTAACAACTGTTCATACAAGGTACTAACTTGAATCTAACTGATAGTAAGCTAGGAGTACTCAGCCCTCTGCTATTCTCCATTTTTGTAAATGATTCCCTGAGGCATAGAGGGAGATGCCATCTTAACATGAATGTAGACAATACCATCCTTTACTACAGTGCACTGTCCATGTCTCAAGTCAAGGCCGTTCTCCAATCTGTCTTTTATATGCTCTCCTATTGGTTCTTAAACAATGTTCTCAATCTTAAATGCAATCAAAACTAAGGTAATGGCATTTGGCTCTGAGCATGCTGAGAACCTTTTGCTATTAAAATACTAGACAGCAGCCTCAGCAATGGCCCAGCAGCAGGGGATTGTCTTGCCATGCAGAGAAGTTAAGTTGAGGAGCAGACTTACATTGTCAGATTGAGGGGTAGACCAGGCCAAGATAGCTTCCACATAGCAGTGTGTCTCAGCCAGGGAGGGCTGGCAGAGGGTTCTGGTACCACAACAATTCATTTAACTAGGCCAGGAAGCTTGCTCCTGTCACAGGGGCATAATGTGCATGTACAAGGCTAAAAAAGCTGTGCCCATGCCTGGGGATATGGGAGGAGATGGTGAGGAAAGCAAGAGAGAAAATCCTAGGCTTCATCATAGATGACTGCTGCCAGCATGCTCAGGTCCTACACTATGCAGCCCCACCACCTGCAACTGGATCCAGAACTGGGCTGTGGGGCAGATGGCCTTTCCTGGCCCCCCTATCATGAACAGCAGAACCTTCAGGGAATCTGTATTTTGTGGAGTTAGTGGGTGATGGAGTTAGGCAAAAGCTTGAGGCAGCCTGATGGCAAGGTTTATTTATTTATTTATTGAGATCTTGGATTAACACCTTTGAGCAGAAAGCTCTTTCATAGGTTCCACATCAAGTATGACACAATCAAGACTATAGATGTGTTCCACAGATGCAGATACAGCATGAAACAATTGAAAACTGTCTCCAGGCATAAATGTGGTGACAGCCGGAGTGGGTAAAAACTTCCATGGAAAACAAGACAGCAACCCTAAGGTAAACAAGACAGCAACCTACTCTGAGCAAATTAATGGTTTTTAAATTTCTGGGGATATGGCTAGATGTGTCACTCTCATACATCAAACACACAGATCTCATGCTAGCCACTTTTGGGACCAAGATCAGGTTTCTCTACATGACTAAATGTTGCCTCATTGTGCATATGAGGAAGCAAGTGGTCTCCCACTTCTGCTCCTGACCATTGACTATGACATTACAGGGGGTACTGAGCTTGCAGCTGCAGCTGGCCAACTGTGCAACTGCAGTGAGGTATAAATTTCTCACAGGGATAAGTGGTCCCAAAGCATGAGCCACCCCAAAGCATAAGGATCACGAAGAAGGAGATTGGCATCTGCAGGGGCATCCACAGGGAATCTACAGTTCTTCAGGACTCTGTCAGTGGGATGAGAATGTCACTTAGGTAGCTGAGATAAGTGCAGCTTATAGGGGGAAGGGAGCCCTAAAAACAGAAGGGTGCGAACAAGGCCTGCAAACTGATCAGATAGAGAAAAGAAGCACCAGCCACAACACCCTATCTAGGGTATCTCACCGAAACAACTAAAGGAGAGGAAAAATTACAGGAAGTTGCAACACCCTATCCAGAGTAGGTCAACAAAGCAATTTAAGTAGGAGAGAGTTGTAGGAGGCTGTAAAAACCATATCTGGGGGTTATTCAGTAAAGAGTAATTAAAAAGCAAAAGGCAAGGAATAATTTAAGGAAGGGGATGGTCCAAAGCAATTGGCTAATGGTACAATAGCACTTAGGGAGAAATCTGCTTCCATATGGACTGGTCCTTCCTTAAGTGGCAGGGAGTCAGACATCCCCTAGTGGAACACTAAAGTTACGAAGGGAAATACTATAGAAGGCTGCAATGCCCTTTCTAGGACAGGATGTATCAGCAAATAAGGGATGTACTTGTAGCACTGGACAACAGCAATGAATGGGTAGAAAGGGGGTCAAAAGCTGCAGGGTGTTAGACATGGTAGTCTTTCTGGGATGTCTCTGGGAGATGGGAAGCTGCCTGATCTGTAAGAGACTGGGGTTCCTGATAGAAGAGGTGAGCCTGCTCAAGGCTGAATATTGCAGGCTAAGAGGTGCACAAAGAAATCTGGCCACGGAGGCCCCAAAGGGCTACTAGTGTTGGATGGCACATGGTGGGGGCATGGCAAGGGGGGTATGGATCAACACATCCCTAGGGTTAGCAATCCAGAAATTCTACCAGGTTCTTGGGTCTCCAGAAAGGGTCAATACTCAGGGGCACCAGGAACACATGGCAATGAAGATAGGTGCAGTATAGTGGTGCGGGTACTTCCCAGATAGAGAAGGATAACAAAGGTCAGGCCTATGGTATCCAGGGACAAACGGCAGGAGACAGCGTTTGACAATGGTCAGAGGGGGAGCAAGGTGACTGGGTGGTAGGAAAGAGGATAGAGGAAAACCATGCTAATGGTTGCTGTGTGTTTATTCCAGAGAGGGGTACAGACAAATGCAAGGGCAAGACAGGAGGCAGTCAAAGTGGAGGTAGGAAGTCTGGCAGCCAAGGGAAAAACATCAGGGAACATGTGTGGGTTGAAGGATCAGTCAGAAGATGCCACTAAGGGGTCCCAAGTTAGGCAGAGGGGGAATCCTGGGGGCAGTAAGCAAAAAGGGGGACAGTACACCCAGAAAGTAATGATAAAGAGAGCAAGCAGGCAAAGCCATACCCAACTGGAAGTGGAAACAAGGGATAAGGGTAGTGAGGGAAGCAATGTGTAGTTGAAAAAGCCAGGGGGGAGAAGAATAGGTATCCAGTCAGATAGGTATGATCAGGCCAGGGGCAGAATAGGTGCAAGTAAGAGGGAAGGTAATAGAGTCCTAGCTCTAGATGACTCTATAGTCAGGGACAAAGAGGCTGACAGGGGGGAAGGAACACACAGGAAGAGTGTAGTGTGCCTCAGGGAATGACAGGAGAAAAGATCCTACCCATGCTGCAATCCCTAAGAAAAAAGGATGAAGCCCCATGTGTTGGTTCACTTAGGTATAAATGATCTGCAAGAATGTAGGGTGAAGGTGGTTCAGGCCAGATTTAGGGTGCTAGGGGAGCAACTAAGGGAATAAGCAAGGATGGTAGCATTCTTAGAAATGCTACCAATACCGAGGGCCAGTATGGTAGGGCAGTTGAGAACAGCAGACTTTAACAAATGTCTGAAGGAGTGGTGCAGGGAGGAAAGGCTTTGGCCACATAGGGGACTGGGGAGGAGACTAGGAGGGAAAAAAACTGTATGCCACAGACAGGTTACATCTAAGTAGGGGGACTAGGGCCTTAAGGGATGAACTGGGGGTGGGCATGATAAAACTTTAAACTACAGGGAGGAGCTTCAACAGGGCACAACATGAAAACATGAACTTTCTCAAGGTGGGGGATTTAATACCTTCCCCTCAGATTGTTGCTATAGAGGTAGAGGGCTCTTTGGGAAATAAGAGTGAAGGTAGAGGGTGAGGGGGGGATTGGGTCAGGTCAGGGGAAAATAGATGGGGAGAGAAAGGAGGAAGGGGAGGGAGGCGTGAGATTAGGTGACAGAGTGGGGATGTCCAGGCATTCCTGGTACACAGCAAATTTGGCCAGCAGTCAAGGAGGAGGGAACCCACAGGAGAGGGAGATGAAGGAAGGACAACAGAGGGAGATGGGGAGGGAGGGAGGTGGAGGACAACAGGCAGCTTGAGAGCAGTTCTCATCAGTGCCAGGAGCCAGGGAAATAAGATGGAGGACCACCAGGCCCTGGTGACAGAGGGTCACTCAGATCTGGTGGCAGTCACAGAGATCTGGGCACCCCAACTGGGATCTCACCATATGTGGTTCACTTTCTATAGAAAGGATAAATTGGGAGAAGGAGAGGGTTGGCCCTACACATAGGGGAGGGGATAATGGACATGAGGGCAGAAATGGGTAATGAGAGCACAGCATCACTCTGGGCTCAGATCCAAAGAGAGGCAGGAAGGAAGACAAAATTGGGGGTGGTCTAAAGACTGCTGAACCAAAACAAGAGAATTGACAGACAACTGGAGAGTTAGATCAGGAAGGTGTCTTTGCAAGGGGAGGTGATGACAGTTGGTGATTTCAATTCTACTTGACATAGACTGGAGCAACCCAAAAGTCAGCTGCAGAAGTCAGTTACTCCTGGATGCAGCCTAGGATGGTTTCCTTATACAGGAAGTTAGAAAGCCAACAAGCGATCGGGCAATCTTGGATCTGGTGCTGTCGAATTGCAATTATGTCAGGAACATCAATAAAGCAGAGCAACTGGGTGTGATCACCACACAGTATAATTTCAGTTATATACAGTATGGGTAAGGCAATCCTAGACACCAAAATATGTATTCTTAATTTCAGGAAGGCAGACTTCAGGACAGTTTGATTAAGATTAGGTGTATATCTGGCTGATCTTAAGGGAGCAAAGGAAAAGGAAATAAAATTGTCCATCACAAAATATGGTCTCCAGGTAGTCACAAGCAGCTGTCTGAACCAGATAGGGAAGAGAAAGAAGCACAAGAAACCAATTAGGTACACAGGGGAGGTATTGAGAGTGGTGAGGGACAAAAGAGTTCCCTTTAAGAAGTATAGGTGGACTCAGAAGAAGGAGGAGAGAGAGAGAGAGAGTGGATTACTTGGAAAAGCTCAAAACAGCAAGCTGGAAAGTGAGGAGGGCCAAAGCGGGTAGTGAACTGAATGTAGCAGGAGTCAAGGAGGAAATAAGAACTCCTTTTGATACACCAGGACAAAATGGCAAATAAAAGAAGGAATAATCAAACTGTGGCAGGGGACAAAGTTGGTGGAATATAGCAAAGGAAAAGCAGAAGTATTTAATGAATACTTTTGTTCAGTATTTACCAAAGGAAATGAAGGATCAATACCACACGGGAAGGCAGACAAGGGGAGGGTGGGGGCAACAAGGCTGTATACAGAGCTAATTGCCGCAGACTGGATTCTAAAGGGGGATGCTATCCCAGAAGGTGAATACATCTCTAGAGCAAGATGGACTGAACCAAAGGGCACTGAGAGAGCTGACATATATCTGGTGGTTTCATTAACTGACCTGTATAACAGGGGAGGTGCGTCATTAGTGGAGAGCTGTAGATGCAGTGCCTGTACGTAAGAGTGGGGCTTGAGCCGGACCATCAGTGCAGTGGTTGGATTTCCGCTTGAGATACCAGTGACCAGGGTTCGGGAATGGACTCAGGGCATTGGAGGGCTGGCCAGGGGAAGAAGGATGGAGCATCCTGCGGATTGCTCCCCTTCTCCAGGGGGAGGGTGGGGAGTGCATCTGGCACATGACGGACCCCTGGTGGAGGCCGGGGGTACCACAAGTGACCAGCCCCAATATGTTCAGGGGGTGGGACGGATGCAGGTGGTCATTGCATGTTCCTGCCCCCTTACAGTGGGAAGAATACCGCTGTCCCGCAGCCTTGATGATGTCTGCCCTGCCACCTTCATCACCCCCAGGCCGACTCCCGACCTATCCTGTCGTTCATGGCACCATGAGCCAGGTGCCATGTCCCCACCCTGGGGGGAAAGCCAGGGGGTATCGGAAGTGTGGCTCATGTGGGGTGAGGCGTAGGGTCTGTGACTGACCGAGGGTTCCGAAAGCATGGCCAAAAAGAGGAAAAATAAAAATAAAAAAAAGTGGGGCTTGAGATGAATGAGGATACTACAGGCCAGTCAGTTTGACACTGATTATCAGAAAGCTAATGGAAACCATTTATAAGAAAAGGCTGGTAGAGTTAATAGTGGTTAATGGACTACAGGAGTGTAGATAACATGTTTATATGGCAGGGAGGTTATGTCAAATAAATTTGATAGGCTTTTTTGACTGGGTCACCAAAGCTGCAGATGGTGGCCAGGTAGTAGACATATAGTGAAGCCTGTCAGGATGCAACTCAGTACTGTACAGTTCTACCACAGAGTTACTGCTGGAAGCAAGGCAATTTCAATGGCAGCTAATCCTTTTAGTAATGTAGGGATCTGTGACAGTGCCTTGCATTCTGGCAGACTCTGCTATACTGTACCTTGACTTCAACAAAACCATTTATTGAGTTTCTCCACAAAATATTAATCAAGAAGTTACATAACCTGGTATGACTGGAAAGATGACCAGGTAACCAGGTGGATAGGTAATTGGTTAAGGGGGAGAACGCAGAGAGTTGTGGTCTATGCAGAACATTCAGGAATGAGGGACAGTACCACACCGGTCAGTGTCTGGGCCAGTTCTGTTCAACATGTTCATAAACAACATTGGGAACAGCATAAAGGGCATAATTTGCCTTTATGCAGACACTGTGAAGCTCTGCAAAAGGGTTGCCACAGAAGTGGGGATTAGGGACATAAGAGAGGACCTGGAGAGACTAAAGTGGTGGTCTGGAATATGACAGCTGGGGATCAATGCCAAGCTGTACAAGATCATGCATATTGGTAAGTTGAACCCAGGGGAGTACAGGTTGGGGTGAGTGATAATCCCAATGACAGAAGAAGATAAACAGCTAGGGGTCACAGTTTCAACAACCTGAAGCCTTCTACACAATCTCCTGTAGTAAACTCGTTGGTAGGGCAAAGAGGATGCTGGCTTGCATAAGGAGGGGATTCATGAGCAGAAGGAAGATTATACATCCTCTCTATAGATCCCTGGTGCAATTGCACCTGGAATACCGTATCCAGTTCTGGAACCCCTAGCACAGGAAGGATATAAGCTAGTCAGAGACAGTGCAAAAAAGGGCCACCATGTTGAATCAGGGGCAGCAGGGGTACTTATATTAACAGAGGCTGGAGAGCCTGAAAGTGTACTTACTAGAGAGTGTGGAGGGTGGGAGACATGAACAAGACTTTTAACTGCTTGATGGTAATCACTAGGGTGGACCCAGTTAATTATTCTGACTAGATGATAACACAGTTCTTGGGGGGGAGGTTGCAAATTGGCAGGTGAAAAATTATGGAACAACGACAGGAGATACTACTTTTACAGAGACAGTGGTAGAAGGGAGTAACAAATTGCTGGATGAGATTGTTAGTGCTGAATCCTGAGACGCTCCAAGATGGGGTGGAATAAGGTAATTGGGCTGGTTTGGGTGACTGGGAAAGGTGGGGTGGAGCGACATATAAACATAAGGTGCATATAACTCCTCATCAAGCAGACTTGCTAGACCATAAGGCCATCTTCTGCTGTCAAATTTCTGTGTTTCTATGACACCTTATACTTTTAGTTGATGTATGGAAATATCTGTAGTGTCATTCTTAATGTATGTCTCAGAATTGATTGATGGACACCAATAGAAATGAGGGTTGCTGATTGAGTCTCCTAACAAATCCTATCTTCTGGGCCTAAACCATCTATATAACAAACTATGCAGGTTTATACTCTCATGTGACTTGACCACTTGTCACTGTACTCTCTTTAAGATGCACAACTGGTGGTTCTAATTGCTTATTTCCTACATATCCTGGATTGTCTACTGTTGGAAATGGTCTGCCAGAAAACACCAACCTGTGTCCTCTATTCCTGATGACTGGTCACTGTTCTGTATGTAGTTTCTTTTCCGGTATTTTAGTTTTAATTACTTCTGAGATAACACAAAAATAACTGTTTCATATACAGAATACAGAGGAATTTCATGGTTATTAGGCTACAGATATAGCAAGTTATCTCGGCATTTTTGACATGTTTGGGATTTTGTAGAAGCATCATATGACAATAGGTTGACAGCAGTATTGAAATACAGCGCTCTTACTTGTGCAACACAGGTATCAGTCAGTCAACTGGGGTTGACAGTACCGTTTGACTTAAGAAAACACACTTCATCACTAGTCTGTCTTCAAAGCAAGTTGTAAAACAGGGACAGAAGGAACAGCAGGGGATGCATATTCAAACTTTTGCCCAGTGGGTAAAGTGATTGTGCCCTGTTTGCCCAAGGGTTTGCTCCAGAGTGCAAGATTCAGAGAGGGCTGTGGTGTATGCTAAAAGGGTTAGCACACACGCAAAAAAATAATGTATGCAGACTGCGGTGGGCAAAGGGAGGAGTGAGAACAGGAATCCTGGCACAGTGCAATATTCGGTGTGGTAGAACTGTGAAAAGGGAACAGTGTAGGCCACCATGTGCTGCACAGTTACTGCTGTGAAGAAGCCCTACTTACTCCAGGCAAACCTAGTGGCTGGCAGAGCCTCTGTAGCCAACAACCATGTTCGTGCTGGGGGGAGCACACCTGCTCCCTGTTGTCCAGTGGTCCCCCCACCCTCTGATCCCAGGCCCTGTGAAGATAAATGTATTCCCTGACATCTAGTGGTTGCCCCACCCTCTGATCCCTAGCACTGTGAAGTTAAACATATTTGCTGGTGTCTAGTGGCTCCCGCACCCTCCAACTGCTGACCCTGCTACTGGTGTACCAGTTCCTGGTGTCTAGTTGTTCCCCCACCCTCTGAACATTGGGCTCAGTAGGATACAAGATATCCATGGTGGCCAGTTCCCCCCCCACCTTTCAATTGCCTGCTACTAGTGTTCCAGTCACTGGTGTCTAGTGGTCCCCCAACCCTCTGATCACTGGCGTTAGTATGATACAAGATATCCCTGGTATCCAGTGGTCCCTCCTGCCCTCTGATGCCTGGAACCATAATATATCAATTATTCCCTAGTGTCTGGTGGGACCCCCCCCCCGGACTTATTCCCATCCCTGTTCCAAAGTAAGCTGTCCATGGTATCTAGTGGCCCCCTGCACTGGGGAGGGGGCAGGACCTCTGGACACCAGGGATATTTCTTTGTCATACCAGGACCGGTGATCAGAGGGTGGAGGGGACCACTGGACACCAGAGATATCTTTTATCGTGCCAGGGCCAGTGATCGGAAGACAGGGGCAACTGCTGGATACCAGGGACATTTTTTACATTATGAAGGATGGCAATTGGAGGGCGGGGGGGTACCATTGGACACCAGGGAATACTTGACTCTTACAGGACTGGGCAATTAGGGTGGGGGCAGGGCTGGTCGCAGGGGCACAAACTGCTGCTTCCCATGCAAATGTTTCCATAATAGGCATGCAATTGGGCCTTACTGCCTTGCATGCCCAATGGGCTCATTTGCATGGTGGTGTCTGAATATCGTGCCAGGAGCTACTGGTGCTATTGGGTCTGGGGGTGCAGTTCACTGCCCTGCCAGGATCCATGTTGGGGCAGCACTACACAACTTAGCACTGCACCAACATGCCTCTATATTCAGTCAGATAGTGTCATAGTGCCAGGGCACTATCTGACTGAATATAGCATCCTGGGTGTCGTAGGCAACGGGCAAGCACAGCGCAATCCTTTACACTCCGCTTTGCCCATTCTTGAATATGAGGCCCCAGTTGTTAAGACAGAGTACTAGGAATACAGTTAGCTTATATAGGAGAGAAGTCAGATGTAGAAGAGAAAATATAAAAGGGAGGCGTTCATCAGGAAACAAAGTCTGGACAGGTGCCAAGTTGATGAAGCACCCATTTTCCCATCTGGTTTCAAAAAGAGGCAATTTATTATTGAGGGTTTAGGTTAGTCTCTCTAACGCGTAAATCTCTGATACTGTTTTTCACCAGCCATCTACAGAAAGGAGAGCAGTGGTAAGCCATACCGTAGTTATTGCTTTTTTACTTTTAGAATCAGGATCAATAGCAGCTTGAGAGTCTAACCCCATAGGGAGCTACCCTCAGGGAGAGTGACCAGTAAGATCAATGAGGGTGTGATGGCCCCCGGGCTATCAAAGATGCTTCAAGGTCTTGGATCACATCTTGCAAGAAAATTCAGATAAGGGGACATCCCCATTAGATATGAGTGTGATCTGCAGGGGTCTGTCCACATCCTCTCCAACAACTTGTGTATTCTAAAAAAAAAAAATTGTTTTGGTTTTCAGGATGGATGTGGTTAGTTGCAGGGGATGCAGGGCACTCTTCTTCAGGAGTCTGCTCTGGAGGATGGGTCAGTGTACTACTTGCAAGAGTCTGAATGACCTTCATGCTCATCTGGAAGCAGCGGGGAGGGAGAGAGCCAGCCTGCATCACCAGCTAATCTTGAGTTCAAGTCAACCACGTCCTCTACCCAAGAGACCCACTGGCCCTGGGGATTGGAGGGTAGTGGGTCAGGGAAGGGGGAAGAGTTCAAGGATGGACCACACAGGATCTGTTTGGACTAATACCATTCCAATGGAGAACCATTTTTCACCACTTGGGAAGATGAAGGATCTTGACTCAGTGAGAGGTGACCCTGAGTTTGTGGAGGGGACCAGGTATAGCGGAGAGAGACAGCATCCAGATGCAACAATAAAATGTATGGTGGATCCAGGAGTAAGCAATGTTTTGTTCTGGGGGACTCAATGAACAGGGGAGTTTAGTCCCACCTGAGTAAAGGTACACAGCCTAAGGTGACAGTTAAATGCCTCCCTGGATTTTCAGCTCAGCATGACATTGAATGCATTGGGAAGTTGGTAGACAAAGTGGAGAAAGGAACTTATGGTTCATCTCAGTATGAACAACCTGTCTGTTTGAACAGTGGAAGAAACGAAGCAAAATTTCATTAAACTGGGGAATGGCTGGAGGCTAGATGGACCATCCTGACATTCTTGGAGATCCTTCCAGTGTGGGGCAAAGGGGATTGTAAAGACAAAATCAGAAATAAGGACATCAAGGAATTCAATGCTTGGTTACATGAATGGTGTCGTGAGAAAGGATATCACGTCATAGGCTCATGGGGGAGCTTCTGGAAGAGGAAGCTATTCAGGTTGGATGGACTTCACCTAACAAAAGAAGGAGTGAGTGTGCTTGGGCAGAAATTTGACGTCCATCTTGACCATTTAAACTAGGTAAGGGGGAGTCTAACATTAGGGAACCTATCAGAAAATACACTTCTGATATGAATTTAGTCATCACTCCCCCACAAGCAGGAATTTCTCTCCCATGACCTAAGAAAACATGTAGAAAACAGTTGGAAACTATCAGGAACCAAACACAGGGCCACGCATCCATAGGCCCAAGAGCAGAACCAATAGTAGTGAGTAACAACAGGTGTACCAGACTATGGAAAGGGGCATGCTGCTTTATGCATCACTGCCAGATGCCTGGGAAACAAAATAAGTGACCTACAGGCAATGATGACGGATTCCTGAGTGGACCTAGTGGCCGTCATGGAGACTTGGGCCTCAGAGAAAAATGACTGGGACCTTTTGGTCCCAGGCTATGCCGTGTTCAGACAGGATAGAAGGGTGGGCAGGGGAGGGGGTAGCATTATATGTAAAGGACAGGATAAATGTCATCTCAGTAGATAGCATCAAAAAGGAGGTTGTAGAATCCCTGTGGATGCTACTCAGCTTGGCAACAGGGGAGAGGATCCACATAGGTATAGAATAACGGCCTCCAGGGCAGACTGAGGGTGGGGGCGAAGAGCTCCCAGAGGAGATCAGAGGTGTAGCACAAAAAGGGGATACAGTGGTGGTAGGAGACCTGAATGTGCCTGAAGTTAACTGGAGCATCCCAGTGGCAGGTTCTATTAGGAGTCAAAAGGTGGTTGATGCCCTACAAGACTGCCTACTTACACAACTAGTTAGTGCCCTGACTAGGTTGGACACCATCCTGGATGTGGCTCTCACTAACTTGAAGGTAGTAAGGGCTACAGGGACTGGGAAGCCACTGGCCAACGGCATCCACAACTCTGTGTGGTTTGAGTTAGTCCTAGCGGTAGAACCTGGTTAGAACAGCGTTACAATAATAGCGCAACACAGAACAGCACGGTCTCTACAGCGCTACCACAGACAGTGATAGGGGAATAGCAGCACTATGTAGTAAGTGCTCCCCAGGTTGCTGTCTGTGGTGCTAGCAGGGACCACAAAGGGGAAAGGAAATCAGGAAGCTGGCCAAGCTGCTCCCATAGTGTAGAGTGCTAAATTGTGAGCAGCTCCGCTGGAACGGTGGAGGAGACCGGGGTTCTAATCCTTGTCTCTCAAACTTTATTTTTTCCTCTGTAATCCAACTGTGACTCGGAGCTGATTAGTTTAATTATGGGTGTGTGTGGGGAACAGAGCCCCTTCCCCCACCGCAAAAATACAGTTTAGGAGTGGTAGCAATCGCAAACCAGACTTGTGATCACTACTAGTGGTGCTGTCCTTGCTAGCAGCATTTGTTTCTGCCACTTTTCTGATCAGCGCTGTTTGGATGATGCTGTTAGTGACAGCACTGTTCATGCAGTCGCTGTTTGGAACTAGTGCCAAAAAATCGCAATCCAAGACAGAGGTTTTAAACTTTAGAGAAACCAGTTTTGACAAAACGAAGGATGTAGTCAGAAGCAACTGTTAAGGATCCAGGAGCATTAAGATGTGGAAAAAATATGGGGGCTGGCTTAGTTAGCCATTTGAAAGGCTACCAGGATATGTGTAAGAACAGTGACCAAAATGAACAAACACACAAAAAAATATGGTTCAGTAACCAGGTAAAGACTACAATCAGAACCAAAAGGGGGGGGGCGCTATTGGAACTATAAAAGAATTCAGGAAGACAGGGCATGGGAAGCTTATGTTCAGAAGAAAAAAGAAACACAGAGTATGGTGAAATCAGCTAAGGCTGCAAGGGGGCTTCGGCTTGCAGAAGGGGTTAAAGAAAGGAACAAACACTTTTTTCAATATATGCAAGAAAAAATAAGGAAAAGGGGGAAGAATAGTTAAACTCAAATACACGGACAGAGTAGTGGAGGAGGATAGGCAGAAGGCC
The DNA here is from genome assembly GCA_016271365.2 of Neoceratodus forsteri. Lineage (NCBI taxonomy): Eukaryota > Metazoa > Chordata > Ceratodontiformes > Ceratodontidae > Neoceratodus > Neoceratodus forsteri. Next base: position 183,591,691 of record CM057459.1, on the reverse strand, counting down.
ACTGTTCTGAGCAACTTTTTTTGCTCAGTGTTCACCGAGGAACACAAAGGCCCAGTACCAGACAACGACATCAAGGCTACCGACAAAGGAGTTCCACAAATGGAAGCACCTTCAGTCACCAACAGTAAGGTTAGAGAGGCCCTGGATCAATTCAGGGAACACAAGTCACCAGGGCTTAATAGAATACACCCAAGGGTGCCAACAGAGTTAGCAAGTGAATCATCAGGTCCCTTAGCACATTTATTCAGCAGATCACTTGAGACGGGGTAGTTGCCTGGAGACTGGAGAACAGCTAATGTGGTACCTCTCCACAAGGGCGGGAGTTGGGAGGAAGCAGGCAACTACTGACAGTCAGCCTTACATTGGTGGTGGGGAAACTGATGGAAACCTTAATAAAACAAGACTTGGTAGAGTACATAGATAAGAACAGTCTGCAGGATGACATGCAACATGGGTTCATGGTGGGATGATCATGCCAAATGAACCTAATCCCATTTTTTACCTGGGTCACTAGGGGACCAGAGAGAGGCCACCTAGTGGACCTCCACTACTTCAGTTTCAGTAAGGCCTATGATTAGGTGCCACACAAACACCTACTGAAAAAAGTGAAGGACCTGGGTGCAGCCAAGTACATAGTCAGTTAGGTAGGTAATTGGCTTAGGGACAGAAAACAGAGAGCAGTGGTCAATGGAGTGAGGTCTGATGAAGGCATGGTTGCTAGTGGTGTGCCCCAAGGCTTAGTGTTGGGGCCAGTCCTGTTTAATGTCTTTATCAGTGACATCAGCATAGGTATTTAGGGCAAAACTGCCCTATTCACAGAAGATACCAAGCTAGGAGGAATGGTTGACAGTAAGGAGGCAGTTAAGGACCTAAAAAAAAGACCTACAGAGGCTGGAAAGATGGTCTAATGTCTGGCAGCTGAAGTTCAGTGCAAAAAAATGTAAGGTGATGCGTTTGGGTAAAGGGAACCCAAGGGCAGAGTACCACCTGAACGGAGTCCAGCTCAGTGCCACGCGGGAAGAACGGGGTAAGGTAGAAGGTAAGGTGGAAGGTGGAAGGGTCAGGGATGCTTATGGGGAAGGCGATAGGGGCAGATTAGATGGGCTGATAGGTCCTTTTCTGAGGACAGATTTCTATGTTTATATGTTTCTGTGACCTAGGTGTCATCATAAGCAGCACCCTTAAACAGACAAGCCAATGCAACAAAGCTTATAGCAAGGCCAACAAAATCTTGGGGTGCATAGGGAAGGGATTTGACAGCAGGCAAAAGGAGATAATACTGCTACTCTACAGGGCCCTGGTAAGGCCCCATCTGGAATACTGTGTCCAGTTTTGGAGTCCACATCTGAAAAAGGATATAAACATGTTGTAGGCTATTCAGAGAAGAGCGACCAAATTGATGCAGGGCCTTCAAGGGCACTCATATGAGGAGCATCTGAAGGCATTAAAAATGTTTTCACTGGAGACAAGGAGGGATAGGGGAGATATGATCGAAACATACAAGTTCCTGAGAGGAATAAATAAGGTACCATCCTCGGACATGTTCAACAGAATTTCCGACTCTAACACCAGAGGGCACAAGTGGAAGTTCGGGGGAGGGGGTTGAGCTTAGGATGCACTATTTTACAGAAAGAGTCATGAAGTCATAGAATAAACTGCCAGCTAAGGTAGTGGAAGCAAAGTCTGTGACATCATACAAGCTGGGGTGGGACAAGGCTAAAGCATGATCAAAAGCAACAGGAGCAGTAGGAGGCATTAGGCAGAAGGGGGATTAGGTTCTGGGATCTGAGAAGGTCCAAGGAACACATGAGCAGACTAGATGGACCCTTGGTCTCCTTCTGCCATCTTTTCTTTTCTATCTTTCCATGTTTCTAACTTGCTTGTTGTTCTCCGATGTATTTGGCAACCATATCAAGAGTCTAAATAATCTATATCAGCATTTCCAGGAAAATTCTCAACAACTTGTGACTGAAGCTAGTCGATAAGCCAGGAGGACAAATTTATGCCAGATGCCAAGGGAATGTTGTTCATTAACTTCTGCATTCTAACAGTTAAAGATAGATTCTGCAGTGTCTGGATGTGTGGCTTGGACAGCTTTAGTAACATGCCCAGTAAGGTAGGACCAAGTATCCCCCCACAAGGTGAGACACTAAGATCTGCAAAACTGGAGGCAGTTTATCCAGTAAGCATGAAACTGAATCACTCTTGCTCAGGAGGTAGAAGCGAATTTGCAAGTAGATACGAACATACGAACATACAAAACTGCCAGCAGATACAGGCCATATGGGCTATCAAGTCTGCTCGAGTCTGCAGCTAGCAATCCATCTACATTGCAGCTGTCCCTCCCTCCCCTTCCCCCTTAATGGTGCCCCTCCCGCTCACTTTGTCCCATCCCCTTTTAAAACTGCTCTCCTTCTTACAGGACAACCCTCCTCACGCAGCAAGTTCCACATAGACACCACCTTTTCTGTGAAAACTGCCTCCTCATTTCTCTTCTGAATTGTCCACCCTCCAATCTCAGATCATGCCCCCTCATGTCTCTCCCTCCCCTCAGCTTAAAAATCCCCTCTGTACCAGTCTTGTATATACCCTTCATATACTTAAAGGTCTCAGTAATATGCCCCTATCCCTGCTCTCCTCCAAGGAGTACATGTGAAGATCCCTTAGCCTCTCCTAGTAGGGTTTGACTTCCAATCCCAGGATCATCCTTCTTGCTCTGCACTGGACCCCTCCAGCAATTTAACATCTTTCTTTAAGTATGGGTGCCAGAACTGCATGCAGTACTCCAGGTGCGGCCTTACCAATGATCTGTACAGAGGCAGGAGCACCTCCCCCCTCCTGGAGGTGATTCCTCTAGCAATACACCCCAGCATCTTATTGGCTTTAGCTGCTGCTTTCCTGCACTGTGCTGAATGGTTCATTTGCCCGGTATGAACAATGAGAGTTTATAATCTTTCTATAATGGTCAAAATGAGGGATTTGATAGGTAGATTGCAGGGTTGCAAAAGGGAGGATCCTCCCTCATATCTAACAGTCGATAATAAAACTATAACCCAGTCTGTTCCATCTCTTAGTTGTCAGGTTAAGGTAGCTCAGCGGGTAGGCTGCATAGTATATAATAGCACTCAGCTGGAATTGTTGTGAGGGGAGCAAAATACGTGTTACAATTTTTATCCATTGATGAGAGGACTGTGCTGTGTACTGAGCAAATGTAGTTAGTGGCTTACAGCCAATCAGGTTTCCAAATAAATAGTAGGGAAGATTAACTATGTCATTGAGAATAAACATAATTTGCTTCCAGTACGGCACCTACTGAAGGCCTTTGTGAATCAGATGCACAAGATTCTCAGTGGTCAACTTGTGTGTACCATCTAAGGTTCAGGAGGATAACACCTTACTTACCCCTAGGTAGGTGCAGAAGAGAGAAATTAATATGGGGTGGGGGCCCCTGCCATAAGAAGTGGGAAAGTACTGTATCTTATTCCAGGAATTTAAATAGCTCTGATCTACATGAGTGGTAGAGTTTGTAGAAAACAGAGAATCCTAGGGAGGTAGCTTTGATGAAGGACCTTTATACAATTAAAAAAAAACTTAGATGTAACTGCATCCATTTGGAAAGGTCTGCAGTCATTTGTTGAGTTAGAGTCTCATAGTTGAGAAGTTCTATATGCTCAATATGTTTGGTCAATTGAATCCCCAGGTATTGTAAAGCTCCCTATATGACATTAAAAGGGAACATTTAGCTTTAATGTTGTAGATGGAGTATAATTTTAAAGGACTTCTGTTTGTTGGGTGTTTAATGTATAGCCTGCTTTGTCTCTAAACCTCTGCAGAGTACACAAGAGCACCTTGACTGATTCCTCTGGGGAAGTCAAGGTTAGCACAATGTCATCCATGTGCAGGGAGAATTTATATTCTTTCCCCCCAGTCCGGGTCAGATTAAGGCATAGGCAACATAGGCATAGGCCTAGGGCTCCTGCCTGCTAGGGGCCCCCAACAGTTCCCAACACATATTTTCAGTATATCTTTTTCTTCCTGCCTGAGCTGCATTTTTTTTGTAAAGGACCAAGTCACTAAGTAATCTGAACAACGAAGGGGCAGAATTCTGACATAAAAAAACAGATGTCGACACTGCCCTAGAATGCTTTATAAGCAAATTTAATGACATGTGCAATGTCTATGCCCCCTACACCAAAAGAAAGATCCGTGACTATGACAGCCCCTGGATCATGACACAGCTACTAGCCCTCATGAAAAATAGAGATGACTTGTGGTACAAAGCAAGAAACTCTGGTACCCAGACAGACTACCAGAACTGTAGAGCTGCATGGAATAAATGCACTTGGGCTATTCGCAAGGCCAAAAACACTCACTTTAAAAATTAGCTGACAAACTCATGGGGTGACAGTAGGTGGTTCTGGGAGAACATCATGTCCCTAACCGGTAAACCTAATAAAACTCCCCCCCACCTTCCTGAACATTGAGGGCCAACCTATGCAGGATCACAGTCACATAGCAAATGTCTTCAACGAAGCTTTTACTGACCTCAGTGGAGTGTTGCCCCCTTACTTCCTTCAACACCAATCAGATACTTGCACCGAACGAAACCCGGGGACCCAATTAAACTCCCATCTGCCTTTCTACTTCAGAGCAATTACCTTTATGGAAGCAAAAAAGTGCATCCTACAAGCACTAGGTAATTCCAGAACTAGCTCTGATTAACTGGACCTAAAACTAGTAAGGCTCACCCTGGAGATAACTCTCAAACCCCTCACCAAAATTTTAAATCTCTCCTTGGTATCAGGAGAATTTCCACAGATCTGGAAGGTGGAAGTGGTTACCCCTGTTTACAAAAGTGGTGACTCAGAAGACTACCAGAATTGAGGGAAGGAGGAGGTCTCTGAACCACTTGCAAAATTCAGGGGGTATCTATCAGGGCCCTGGCATATATATATTTTTTTCATCATTGCTGTTTTTGACCACTGGCACTCCTAGCCAACGTGAATGGGCTCACCGTGGGCTTCATGACCTATACCCTCACCTGGGGATGCCCCCTTTGAGTGGGGCTGCCAAGGCAGAACTGAAAGTGGCTGTAGGGTCAGGCTACTGGAGCCCCGGCTCATACATGGAGGCTAGTGGATTTTTGCTGTGTAGGATTTCCCCCTGGAGCTGGGAATGTTCAATGACTTTGACACCAAAGCAAGCATCCATCCCAGCTCCACCCACGATGTGGCACAATGCCATGCCTCCCAGCTTATGCCAAGGGGTGAGCGACGCCAGACCCAACTCCCCTACCCTCCCCAGAGAAGGACAGCAGTCCTCTGGATGCTCAATCCTTCCCCTCTCCTGTCGACCCCCAGCAGCCCATGCCCATTCCCGAACACAGGTCACTGGTGTGGCGTGACGCATGGCATCCAGCGCCTCAACTCTCAGCACCACCAGGCCAGTCTGGCCCTGCAATTTTTGAGTTTTTGAGTCCTTAAGAACAAAAAGAATTTCTTCAGGTGAGATAGGAGTCAGGAGTCTTTGGGAAACTTTTGGGGTCAATGCAGGAAGCAGAAGTTGCTGTAGATAAGTCTGGATTTGCTCTGGTTAGGCTTACCCTTCTGCAGTAAAAAGGGAACGGTAGTAGAAAGAAAGAATGCCTCGTATAATGCTAGGCTGCCCTGAGAGAGTTGTTGAGCTTTGGTCATAAAGCTGCAAAATGCATGTATGTGTTCTATGAGCTGCCAGCCTGTGTGTCAGGTTTTGGACACCTCTGGCCTCTTCCTCATAAAATGACTGCTTTAAGTAAAACAAAGCCTGTTCTACTTGGGCATTTATAACTTGTTGTAAATCCTGTTTCACTTTGATGAGCTGAGGAATAACTGGACTGTCCCCTTGATGGACAAAGGCCTGTGTTGTCCAAAGAGCCTGATAAAGCTCAAGATAATGAGCATCATGCAACTTTTTTTCCTTGCAGAATACGCAATCAGCTCTCCTCAGAGGACTGTTTTGGTAATATACCGAAGGATAGGGGTACATATGCCCAGATCTAAGTTTTCTTGGATAAGCTGGGGTGTGCAGTCCTTCAGAGTAATAAGGAACTCAGCATCACTAAGGCAGGCAAGACTGAACCTTCAGTGCATTGTTCAGGCTGGTTTACCAAGCAAGTTGTCCAAAGGAGGGCAACTAAAGTGGTGCAGGGTCTGCACCAGATGGCATATGAAGAGAGATTAAAGAAGCTTAATATGTATACACTCGAGGAGAGGAGAGGAGGGGGGGGGGGGACATGATAGAAACTTTCAAGTACATCAAGAGAATCAACAGAGTCCAAGATGGTAGCATCTTTCAGAAAAAGAGATGTGCAAGAACAAGGGGGCACAATTTGAAGATAGAGGGGGACAGCTCAGAGATAATGTGAGGAAGTATTCTTTCATGGAGAGGTTTGTGGATGCATGGAACAGCATTTCTGAGGAGGTAGTGGAGTCAAAAACAGTGGGAGAATTCAAGAATGCATGGGACAGACATAAAGCAGTTCTAGTGGGGGGTAGGAGAAAGTAGGCTATTGGTTAACTAGAATCTTCAGTCTATACATTAGGTAGGGAAATGGGCAGACTAGGTGGGCCAAGCGGTCCTTATCTGCCATCAAATTCTATATTTCTATGTTTCTATAAGAACTTGGCATGTACTGCTGTATGGTCTGAGAGCAAAGTGGCATCATGAAATACTTCTTGTACTCAGTCAAAATGTTCAGCCATTTTAAATAAGTAGTCTTACATTGCCAATGTCTGTGTCATGTGGGAATAACGCGTAGACTCTTGTACCGAAGGGCAAGTGTGTCTCCAGAGGTCAATCAGACCTAAGTGGGCGACACCGTGGCAGTGATATTTCTGGAGTGGTGTAGCCCTGTAGGCCCAGGGACTGTTTGCATCTAAGACTGGGTTTAGGGAAAATTAAGGTCTCCCACCATTACTAGTTGCCCCTGGAGCATAGGAAGTAGTTTTCTGAAGACAGTCTGAGCTATTAATTGTTCAGAGTCCAGACTAAAGTACACTCTAACAGTGGTGACAGGAGCCTCGTAGAGAGTACCTGCAAGAATCATGAATCGTCTTGCTGGGTTGATTACTTGATCCTTGAGCTGAAAGGGAACTCCCCAAGGGATTAGTATAATCACTCCTCGTCCTTGCCTACATCTTGATTTATGGGAGGAGGAGGAGACCACAACTGAGAACCCCATATTTACAAATTAAGTATGTTTTATCACAGGTAGATGGGTCTCTTGGAGCAATATGATCTCAGGTCACCCCTGTTTTAAGTACTGTAAAATTCGATACCATTTAATTGGGCTGTGAATGCCACTTAAATTAAATGATACTACTTTTGTGTGATTAGCCATAGTCATTATCAGCCATGAAATGGTCAGATGGTGAGGCAATGTGTTCACCCCCCCCCCCCCAACAAGTAAGAAGAATCAGTGAGGAACAGAAGTAGGAAAGCATTGCAGAAGATCTAGGGGGGCATAACAGAAACAAGTAACAATGAACAACTAAGAACATGGAAACTAACACTATAAACTAATGTCGCATACTGCAGTCCAAACACTGTACAGATATTGCAGGTTGGTGACAGAGGGGGCCAACCAAGCATTTTTCCCTGTGCTGATTGTACAGGAATAATCTTCCCAAGGTGTTTCCAAGGTAGGGAAAGCTTTATACCTCTCCTGTCTAGGAACAGATGTTAGTTCCTAGAGGGAAGGTCGAAAGCGTGAGTGCTGTAAGCCCTCATGACAGGAAACCTATCACTCTAATGGGTTATATGTGAGTCCAACTAGGTCTGTATATAGCCTAAGTAGGTTGCAGAGACTGAAGTGCCAGTGGTTTAATGGTTTGTCTGGACAACACATACCGAGAATGTGTAATACTAATTGTCAGCAGATTAGGCCTTACAGTCAATCGAGTCTGCTTGAACCTCAGATCCCTAGTTGGGTACCGAGGCCCCCCCCCTTGTGTTCCAGAAACCCCTATCATCCATCCCCGCCCCCCTGGGCCAGGCCATCATCTGGTACATCTGCTTTCTGTGTCTGTCCCACCCTCTCTTGAAGCCTTCCACTGTGGATCTCTGAACCAGCTCACCAGGCAGCATGTTCCAAGGATCCACCACCCTCTCAGTGAAAAACCTCCTCCTTCCCCTTTCCCCCCCTCACCCTTCCACCTTCCAACTTCAAACCATGCCCTCTGGTGATACCTCCCTGCTTTAGTCTAAAGATCCCATCCATGTTTACCCTATTTGTTCCCTTGAGGTACTTGAAGACCTAAATCATGTCCCCCGTGTCTCTCCTCTCCTCCAATGAAAACAGGCAGAGCTCCTCAAGTCTGTCTTCATACGTCAAATCCCCTAGTCCTTGTATCATCTTAGTTGACCTCCTCTGTACCCACTCCAGGAGCTGTACGTCCCTCTTCAAGTGTGGTCTCCAGTACTTACACAGTACTCAAGGTGTGGTCTAACCAATCCATTGTACAGCAGCAGAATCACTTCCCTGCTCCTAGAGGTGATCCCCCTTACGATGCATCCCAAAATCCTGTTTGCTTTGCTAGCCACTCTCCTGCACTGCTCAGAGTTATTCATACATGCATCCACCATGACCCCTAGGTCTTTTTCCCCTGTTGAGGCCTCCAGCGCCTCCCCTCCCAGGGTGTACCTGTGTTTAGGGTTTCCCTGCCCAAGATGTAAATATAAAATATAATATGAAACAAGTTTTTTACTGGTCTCCATATTTTATTTATATTATTTCTGGTTTAAAATGTTTACTGAGGGTGAAGCCACCCCCTCCCTATATCAGAAAACATATCCACGTTTACACTGTAGCTTAAAGCCCCTACTTACCAAAGCTGTTGATTCCCTGCAATGCTAGAAGTCTGTATATTATGAACATACTGTATGAACATATGAAAGAGCCAGCAGAAGAAGGTCAAATTGGTCTGTTGAGACTGCTCATTAGTAATGCTGTGTCCCTAGCATACGCCATTGACCCTGCACCCCCTCTCCCCACCCCTGTCTATCTCTCCTCTGCAACCCCTCCCCCCATGGGGAGTATTATTTTGATAAAAATGACTTATATGGTTGTTCTTGCTATTTGTTTGTATTACCACAGATGAGGAGATAGTTTTGCTTGCCAGTTTACTTCCACCGGTTGAGTGCAGCCAATAGGAGTAAAGTGCCCAGCAGGTATATTTTTGTCTGCAGTAATAATCACAAATGTCAGGATAACCAGCTAACTTTTTTAATCAAAGGAATATACAGACATCTATCACTGCAGCAAATTAACAGCTAAATTGGTATTTTTAAGCTGCATTGTAAATCTGACATTTTTTCTGAAAATGGGGGAGATTAGATGGCTTCAGGCTGTGTCTTGAGTGTGGCATATGCTAGGTTATACACACGCTGTTATGCATAAATGTGCATAATGACGATTTAAGCACACTGGTTTTGGGATACTAGTAATTATATTGGCATTTCAGCCAATGTATTGGGCAGTGGAGGTTCCATACCATTTCTATACTTGGAAATATCTGCCCAGATTGAGTGAAATTAGTAGTTGTGATGCCTTTGCAGTTTTTAGTTCCACTCATATGTTTGTAATGTGGTTGGTGCTGAGTGCGCTGTCTGACACTCAGATATTATTGAAACTGGCAGAGTTCTTGAGCTATGTCATTGGCCTTGCAGGAGCAGGACTTGTTAAAAGCTAATCTGTCTTGTGTAAACTCTCCTGTGTTCTTTCACGTCCCAGTCACTTACAAGCCTTGAAACCACGAATACTGTACATCAAACCTCTTTCTTTACTATTGGGGAAGCAGTTAAACAGTTAAAGAAAAATGCTGCTATGATGGTACAAACTTCTCAGAAGTAGATAACATTGTTAGCACTCAATACTGGAAGATGCAATCTGCAACAATAGTTGCTTTGTGGCACACAGGAAATGCTTACTCTGTATCTTTTTGAACTCATCTGATTGGCAATACATCTTTATAGCTATTAAATGCAAACTCAGTATGAACATGAAGCAGCTGGCTACTTGCTTTCTTATATATTGCTTTTACATTTCTTCTATGTTAATTCCAGGAGGTATGCACAGCTTCAAGATCATTAATTTATTATATGGCACCTGAATAGGTTACTTTCCACTATGTTTCACTAAAAGTGTCTTCTATGCTGCAATTTTTAAATCTGAGTTTTGATATAAAAATAGAAAATGTTATCTGATTTAAATGTAACAACAACTGTATTTCATATGTTTTCAGGGACTGATGTTGCTCAGTGTCCACAAGATGTCACAGTTTACCCTGGAAGCCAAGCTGTAATGTTTTGTGTGTTTGACAGCGGTAGCCAGTCGGGACGAGAAATCATGGTTGATTGGATTCAGTACCCTGAGTCTTTCAGCAACGGGATGCCATCTGCAGGGCTTTATGTAAAAAATGCATCTGGAATTTCCCTTGAGTTCAAAACCCGGTTCAGTGTGACTGAGAACCTTTCCAGGGGAGTAAGCATGTTAACAGTAAGTGAAGTGAAGGAAAGTGATGCCGGGATATACATCTGCAAAGTTACCCAAAGGCAACAACCTGAATCATACGGAAGAGGAACCAAATTACTTTGTCATGGTAAGAACAGCATTTTATATAAATATATATTTACATCACATCAAGTGTTGTATGTTTATGCAGGTGTATCCAAAACTCTTCAAAATCAAGTCTTTTTTTTTTATATTTAGTCTACTTTTTGCCCCTCACCTGCTGCCGTGTCTCTGCCCTAGTCATGACATCCCTGTGGCTTCCACCTCCTACTAAGCTCCCCATGCTCCCCCGGTTACCCCTGGCTTACCCCTTGGGGGCGGGGTCATGGCACCATGAAGGGCACCAGTACTGTGACACCAGTATCTATTGGGAGAGCTTGGGGCCAGGAGGCTAATCTAAGCCCAGAGACAGGGCTTCATCTAGGTGGCAGGCGTGGAAGATTTTTTGTTCCCTGTAAGCTGGGGCGGAGACGAGCAATGATGCCAGCATCTGTCCTGCCCCAGAGATCTTCGACCTTGCATTGGTTCAAGGCGACAAACCCAGCCTCCACCAGGTGTCGCTCCTGTGCCGAGCGCATAGCTCCCCCTCCCCCCGGAGAAGGAGAGCTGTCCTAGGGACACTCAGTCCTTCTCCTCCCGGCTGGCCCTCCAACTACCTGGATCTGTTCCCAAACCCAGGTCGCCTGCATCACAAGTGGAAATCCAACCGCTGCACTGGCGGGCTACCTCTTCAAAATCAAGTCTACCATTTTGTATTATTATGAGATTATTAATAATAAAGTATGTGGTTAGGCAAACTTTTTATGTCTTTGTCCTTTATAGAAATATCTGGCACAGGTTTAATTAAATCTAATTTCATGACAAAAACAAATATTATGTTTATTGGTGCAGTAAATAAAACAAGTAAGGTAATTAACACTGTGATTTGGATTCAACCAGACTAGCTGGGACTCCAAGAACATTTTCAGAATTTCAAATATTTAGTTATGGTTTTACACCAAGGACTTGCTTTTTCAGATCAAGTTGATCACACAGTGAAAGCTGTTAACATATTCTAACCCCTCATTCAAAGTGCACAATGTCTCCTAATGCTCCTTCTTGACTATGCCAGTGTTCTATACAACACTGCTTCTGAAACAGGTTAAAGTAAAATACAAAGGTCCCAATAATCAGAAAAGTACACTAGTGATGTAATTGTGCTGCACTTGTGCTAGCGCATGCACTAGTCCCCCTAGACATTGCTGCACCACTTTATTATTGACAACCATGATTTCTCTCCCCGATGGGCTACTGCTGTCAAACACACAAAACATTACAGCATGGCTTCCAGGGTAAACTGTGACATCTTGTGGACACTGAGCAACATCAGTCCCTGAAAACATATGAAATACAGTTGTTGTTACATTTAAATCAGATAACACTTTCTATTTTTATATCAAAACTCAGATTTATTTAATTAAACCTGTGATATATTCAAAGGCATTATGCTGCCACTATGGCCTATGAATACTGTATAGGGCTAACTGCACACCGTGAAATTGAAATGTACTGGCGCAGTGCACAACAATAGTGCAGCTCTGAAAATAGCGCCAAGGATTGCATTGAACACAAGGCAGCAGTGAGTGTAAGGAGAGCACCAATTAAAGACACACAATGCAGCAGCATAGGTATCAAAAATAAATGTCAGTGTACAAAAATGGTAATAGGTCTTAAACAAATACAACCACAGGAACAATAGCAGCAACTACTACTACAGCTACTACTATTACAAAAACAATAACATCAAGGGGTAAGGGAACTGCCCTTGGGGGAAAAAAATACTAAGGGCAACTGCCCATGGGGTGGACAAAATACAAAGGGCAACCACCCATGGGGGGGAGGAGAAACAAAATACAAAGGGCAACCACCCATGGGAGGGAGGAGAAACAAAATGCAAAGGGAAACCACCCATGGGTGGGGAGGAGAAACAAAACGCACAGGGAAACCACCCATGGGGAGAAGGAGAAACAAAATGCAAAGGGCAACAACCCATGGGGAGAAGGAGAAACAAAATACAAAGGGCAACCACCCTTGGGGAGAAGGAGAAACAAAGTACAAAGGGAAACCACCCATGGGGAGAAGAAGAAACCAAATACAAAGGGCAACCACCCTTGGGGGGAACAAAAAATGAAGGGCAACTGCCCATGGGAGGACAAAATACAAAGGGCAACTGCCCATGGTGAGAAACAAAATACAAGGGGTAACTGTCCATGGGGAGAAACAAAATACAAAGGGCAACCACCCATGGGGGGGGAGGAGAAACCAAATACAAAGGGCAACCACCCATGGGGAGAAGGAGAAACAAAATACAAAGGACAACTACCTATGGAAGGGGGGTACAAAATACAAAGGGAAACTGCCTATGATGGGAACAACATAAAAAGGAAACCACTCATCAGGGGGAGAAATAAAATACAAAGTGCAGTTTCCCACTGGGGAAAGGAGAAACAAAATACAAAGGGCAACTGCCCATGGCGGTGGCCAAAATACAAAGGGCATCCACCCATGGGGGGGAGGAGAAACAAAATACAAAGGGCAACCACCCATGGGGGAGAGGAGAAACAAAATACAAAGGCAACCACTCATGGGGGGGAGGAGAAACACAATACAAAGAGCAATCACCCATGGGGAGAAGGAGAAATAAAATACAAAGGGCAACCACCCATGAGGAGAAGGAGAAATAAAATGCAAAGGGGAACCACCCAGGGCCATGGGGAGAAGGAGAAACAAAATACAAAGGGAAACCCCCCATGTGGAGAAGGAGAAATAAAATGTAAAGGGCAACCACCCATGGGGAGAAGAAGAAACAAAATACAAAGGGCAACCACCCTTGGGGGCAAGGAGAAAAAAATACAAAGGGCAACCACCCATGAGGAGAAGTAGAAACCAAATACAAAGGGCAACCACCCATGAGGAGAAGTAGAAACAAAATACAAAGGGCAAGCACCCATGAGGAGAAGTAGAAACAAAATACAAAGGGCAACCACCCTTGGGGGGGGGAGGAGAAACAAAATACAAAGAGCAACCACCCATGGGGAGAAGAAGAAATAAAATGCAAAGGGCAACCACCCATGGGGAGAAGGAGAAACAAAATACAAAGGGAAACCACCCATGGGGAGAAGGAAAAACAAAATACAAAGGGCAACCACCCTTGGGGAGAAGAAGAAACAAAATACGAAGGACAACCACCCTTGAAGGGAAGGAGAAACAAAATACAAAGTGCAACTGCCCATGAGGAGAAGAAGAAACAAGGACAACCACCCATGGGGAGAAGGAGAAACAAAATACAAAGGGCAACTGCCCGTAGGAGCGGAAGGGAACAAAATACAAAGGCAACTGCCCATTGGGGGAAACAAAATACAAAGGGAAACAGCCTGTGATGGGAACAAAATAAAAAGGGAACCACTCATCTGGGGGAGAAATAAAATACAAAGAACACTTATTCACAGAGGGGAAGGAAAAAAAATACAAAGTGCGGTCACCCACGGGGGGAAGGAGAAACAAAATACAAAGTGCAACTGCCCATGGGGGGAGACAAAATACAAAGGGCAACTGCCCATGGGGAGGACAAAATACAAAGGGCAACTGCCCATGGGGGAACAAAATACAAAGGGCAACTACCCATGGGGAGGACAAAATACAAAGGGCAACTGCCCATGGGGGAACAAAATACAAAGGGCAACTACCCATGGGGGAATACAAAGGGCAAATGCCCATCAACTGCCATTAATAATGAAAAGGCACTCGCCCATTACAAAACAAACAGAATGTCCAATACCCCATCAAGGAGCTGCAGATGGGGGGGGGGTGGCTGCTGCTGGCACAGTTGCTGAATTGCGGGTGTAGACCTAGACCACGCATGTGCAGTCCCTCACATGCTGTGCTATAAAATGGGCAGCTGGACCGGCTGTCATGGTAGGTTGTCCCCCCCCCAAAGTTAGGGCTACATCCCACTGACCACTGCATTCTTCTGTCACCCTTTGGGTACCTGTGGAAAGGAAATACACTGAACTCAGCCAGCTGTGCACATATGGTGAGGGACACAGTGTGGCATAATGTGCATGACAGAAATATAGCCGGCAGACAAATGGAACACCACACCACACATAGGTGGACGGCGGCAAACTGCTGCAACATAATATGCATGGCATACCAGAGACAGCATTGTTGACCTGAACAGTAAAGAACTGCACATACAAAGAGTATGCGATGCTACTATGGAGCATGGTCAAGACATGCAAGGGACACATGACAATGGCAGCCATACCAGATATGAGAACACAGCACACGTATCTCAGTGCGAAGCCAGAGACTGAGAGGCTGTGTGATGGGCCACATGGCTTAGAGCCACACACATACCCCCAGTGCCAAGAGGTGTTAAAGCCAACCAGTATCCATAAGGCACCCCTGGCAGCTGCAGGGGTTCACACAACACAGCAATAGATGGATGGGACTATCATGCAACATTGTGTGCAACTAGTGTAACACACGTGTGCAGTGGTGAGTATGTGCACTGCACACTGCACCACTTCTGCAAACAATGGCAGTGTGGCACATACGGCCACCTAGTAGACCACCCCCCCGCCCAGCAGCTCTTGATCATACCCTAGAAACAGGGTTTCCACCCATGCAGATCAAGTGCAGAACAGTGGGACCTGCAAAGACACAGTTGGGTCCACATGTATGCATGACAAATCCTGTGCGCAGTGGAATATACATACACAGATCATCACTATAATAGACAAAACCAACCATGCATCACAATGTTGGTCATATATGGTGCAGAACATTTGATGCCAGAAATGCCCACCCTTTTACTGACCCCATGGCCCATATGCCCAGCTCTGTTGCTCTGCAATGATGTGACATCCAACGCACATGGTACTAGAGATGGAACCACTGCAGGCAGACTACCATGGGTGCTGTATGATGCACACAGCTTGACACAGTGGTGTACTGGTACTATATTGGCCTATGCGCATCCCTGGTGACATATACATATACATAGTCCTGAGCATGTGGCACAGCACACCTGACTGACAAGGAGGGGTGTAACAAATGGGTCTGTGAGCATTACAGCAAAGTCCCGGGTGCACTGGGTTGGTGACACAGGAGACACTCTACTGCATGATGGAAGGCATGCCACAGCATTGTATACACACACAGACCAGCATGCCTGCCACAAGTTTACAACAGTAGACTGCACAGACCATGATACACCACAGTGTCAGCAGTGTGGCAATGCATCTAGCGCAGGGTGAGTGTCCCCAACCACAACTGCATAGCTGATGCCCAAACAGGCATGTTGATAGCATGGAGGGTCACATGTGGACATCTGTTTTCAACAGCAGACATATGTAGCATAGTACAGACATGCAACACCGAGTGTGAAACACACAATGCAGGTTACTTACAGTACATGGATGCCTGACTTGGAAACGGCTCTGCCTCTGCTGGGCCCCATCATGGCATGGTGAATCCTTGTGCAGGACCTCCCTGCACTCCTGATGTATCTGGGCCCTGGCCTGGCCCTGCTGTCTGTTGAGGTCTTAGAGGAGGAAAAGGGAGATGTGATCAAAATAATGCAGTGTAACACATTGCACTGTACTGTACACCCCACACAATATACATTGAAGCTCGCCACAATGAAATCCAATTCTGCAGGATGCTGCCAGAGTTACTGCAGTAAACAATGCAATTTCAATGGGAATTAGTCCCTTTTGTCACGCAGGAAACCGTGACACTGCACTTCATCCTGGTGGGCTTCAAATAGCCATATCCAGTTCTGTGCACCAATTGCTACATGTGCATGTTGTGGATGGACAGGTACAGACAGGGCCACATTGTACAATTGTGAACAGCTGTGGCACCACACACAGGTGTGCCATGGCCATAGATGTGCACAGGGGGGCCCACACATAGACATGTGTGGGGGAGGTCCACCCTGACCCCGGCACCCCCTGGCTCCGGCACCCCCTAGCCCCAGCACCCTCTGGCCCCAGCACCCTCTGTTAAAAATCATCCTCCAACTAAATTATAATATAATTATATATGCCCCCAGGCCATCCTATCTTTGTGGTGATTCTGGCCCCCCTAAATCACCGACTCTGTGCACTCCTCTGGCCATGGCCCAGGTGCAGCAGGAATGTTACATACCATTGTGGTAGGTATGGCCTTGCACAGTACATGCTGGCTCATGTAGTGTCTGCTCATGTAGTGTCCCTTTTAGTAGGGTGTGTGGATGTGATCAGCCCTGTTCTAGCGGAGAAAATCTGGTGTTCACTGGAGTCGGGGAGTTTCCCAGTTCCCTGAAGGAGGCTGTGGTTACCCCCCTTCTCAAGAAGCCATCTCTTGACCCAGATTACCCTGCAAACTAAAGGCCGATCTTTAACCTCCCCTTCATAGGGAAGGTTATTGAGAATGTAGTCACACAACAGTTGGAGAACCATCTTATCATCCATGCTATCTACGATCTTCTCCAGTTTGGTTTCCATAAGAGACATAGCGATACTGCTCTGGTTCAGGTACTCAATGATCTCCTGATGGCTAGAGACCAGAAGCACCGTTCCATCTTGGTCCTTCTGGATCTCTTGTCAGCTTTTGACACCGTGGATCATGGGGTGCTTCTTGATCACCTGCAGGTCATCTGTGGCCTGTCTGGCACAGTCCTCAGATGGTTCCATTATTTCTCACTGGCAGGTCGCAGAGGGTTGTCTCAGGGATCTTCTCCTCTGACTCTTTCTCCCTGCCATGTGGGGTCCCACAGTGTTCAGTGTTGTCCCTCATGTTGTTTGCGGTGTACATGTCTCCATTAGGAGACATTGTAAGATGGTATGGGCTGAGTTTTCACTGTTATGCAGATGACACTCCGCTGTACCTGTCTTTTGTGCCCAACCAGGATCGCATGCTCTCAGTCTTTTACAACTGTCTCATAAAAATCCAAGACTGGATGAATTCCAGTTGATTAAGGTTAAACTCTGACAAGACGGAGGTGTTAGTTGTGGAACCGAGATGCTGGATAAAGGGGTCGGTTGCTAGGTGGCCTTCTGGGCTTTGGCTTGGGGGCTCTCAGCTCTTGACCTGTGAATGGGTACAGAACCTGGGGGTGATATTTGATGACTGGCTGACATTTCATTCACAGGTGTCAGCTGAGGTCAAGTCCTCTTTTTACCATCTGAGGAATATCGCTTGCATTAAGCACCTTGTTTTGTCCAGCGATCTTCCAACTCTGGTCAATGCTTTTGTGACCTCGTGCCTTGACTACTGTAACTCCCTGTACCTAAACCTGTACCTAAACAAATACCACCAACAGCTTTGGTTCAATTTCAGTTGCTTGCCATCTGTATCCCCTTCCCAGGTCGCCCCTGAAAAAGGGACTTCTAGTCCCAGTGGGCCTACCGGGTCAACAAAATTCAACAACAACAACCTAGGGCTTCCAGGTGTTGATATCTGCTGCTTGCAGCTAGTGCAGAATGCTGTGGCCAGGTTATTGTCTGGGTCAACCAGAACCAGCCATATTTCACCTGTGCTGCATGCTCTGCACTGGCTGGTTCAGTGGCAGATTACCTTTAAAGTTGGTTTACTGACTTTCAGAGCCCTACACGGTCTGGGTCCAAGTTACCTAGAAGAGCTTCTGAGTCCCTACTGCCTCCTATGACCACTCTGCTCAACTGATGAGGAATTACTAGAGATTCCCAGGGTGCATTTGAAGACTTCAGTAGTCCTGGGCTTTTGTTTTTGCTGCTCCCTCCATGTGGAATTCTCTACCACATCGGATACAAGAGTGCCAGAAAGTGGAGAGCTTTAAAACTGCTCTAAAAACCTATTTATACTCATGTGCTTTTCCTGATTTTTATGTTTGCTTGCACACATGTGCAAGAAACATAATGCCATCATCTGAGTTTTCGGAGGTGTGTCACCCCCTCTTCCAATTCAGTCAGTGTGTTGGCAGGCTCGGCCCCAGTCCTCCAATGCATGCTGGAGCTGTCTATGACAGCTTCAAAATGCAGTGGCATACAGTTGAAAGGGGAGCTACGCTTCAGTGAGCAGCGATCAGATATCGCCTGCTCATGTCCGCCTTCCCCTCACACCACACACACACACACACTGCGCACGCATACTGCGTGCTGCCCCCACGCACACTGCTGCCAGCGGCGGGGTGCCCAGTCACTGTGGGCTGTGCTACGCTCCCCAAAGCCTTCTACATGCCACGCTGGGTGCCCACCCCAGCATGGCAAGTCATCAACCATAGCCATTGAAATTGCCCAATCCCGTCGGCTCCACTATCCTCCCCCAGAGTACAGGGTGCCACTGGGAGCCCACCCCAGCATGGCAACTGATGCTATGGCCGACGAGGTGCCCAATCCCGTCGGCTCACATCCCCCCAACCAGCCGTCCTTGTGCCGCTGGGAGCTCACTGGCGTGGCAAACTCCCGCATCATCATTTGTTAAAAAAAACTGAAAATTAAAAACTGTCCCTGGCTTCTCCTGCCCCTCCTCCCACAGCCGCACTCACCCACTGCGCACCCTACCTCCCACCACCTCACCCCATACTTACCTCCGGACCTTGGCGCGACAATCTTCGGTGGACCGGGAACACGTCTGCACTCTTCAAAGCTGACTGCGAACTGAGAAAATGCCGGTAAGCTGTATAATGGAATAGATAGGGTTTCTTCAACTTTGTTGCATATCTCAGGCAATTTTTGGAATTTTTGCACCAAATTTTCAACATGGGGTTTTTGGGACCCCTTCTCATGAATGATGTCACTGTCATGGCGTTATTCGGGCCCAAAGGGTGATTTCGGTCACTGCATGAAATCACCCTTTGGGCCCGATTATGGAAACAACACTGCCAGCTTTTCATGGTGGGCTCTCAAAGCCTATTTTGAAAATTTGGTGAAAATTCAAAAATGACTATTTCTACAACATGCATTGCGCTAGTTCCTATGCAGCATAAGTTCACGAATTTCAATATTTTCACTCCAGATTTTCAACATTGCTATTTTACCACACCTTCTTATGAGGTAGTACAGCTGTCATTTTTCACATCTCACCCAAAACGTGTTTCCGCCCATGTAGCGCACAATGGCACAGTCGGTGTGCAAAATCAATGTATGGAACAAATTAAGAAAATCACAGTGACACTGTTCATGAGCAGAGGTCTTAAAATGGCTATGTTGAAAATTTGGTGAAAGATTCCTAAAATGACTGTTTCTGAGCATGCGTTGCATGAGTTCCTCGCACCCTCGTAAGTTCGCAAATTTTCAATATTTTCACTCCAGATTTTTAACATTTGCCATTTTACCACACCTTCTTATGAGGTAGTACAGCTGTCATTTTCACATCTCACCCCAAAGCGTGTTTCCACCCATGTAGCGCACAATGGCGCGGTCGGTGTCAGAAATCAATGTACAGAACAAATTAAGAAAATCACAGTGACACTGTTCATAAGCAGAGGTCTTAAAATGGCTATATTGAAAATTTGGTGAAAAATATCCCTAAAAATTACTGTTTTACGCGTGTGTTTGCGCGGTTCCTCATGCGCGTTAAGTAAGTTCGCGAAGTTTCAATATTTTCACTCCAGATTTTCAACATTGCCATTTTACCACACCTCCTTATGAGCAGTATAGCTGTCATTTTTCACATCTTGCCCAAAATGTGTTTCTGCCCATGTAGCGCACAATGGCACAGTCGGTGTGCGAAATCAATGTATGGGACACATTAAGAAAATCACAGTGACACTGTTCATGAGCAGAGGTCTTAAAATGGCTATGTTGAAAATTTGGTGAAAAAATTCCTAAAAATTACTGTTTCTGATAGTTGCGCGGTTCCCCTACGCTGCGCTCGTAAGTTTACAGGTACTAATATTTTCAATCCAGATTTTCAACATTGCCATTTTATCACACTTCCTTATGAGCAGTACAGCTGTCATTTGTCACATCTTGCCAAAACATGTTTCCTCCCATGTAGCGTACAATGGCGCAGTCGGTTTTGAAATCAATGTATGGGACACATTAAGAAAATCACAGTGACACTGTTCATGAGCAGAGGTCTTAAAATGGCTATGTTGAAAATTTGGTGAAAAATTCCAAAATGACTGTTTTACGAGGCATGCGCTAGGTTCCTATGCACGCCGTAAGTTTGCGAATTTTCAATATTTTCACTCCAGATTTTCAACATTGCCATTTTATAACACTTCCTTATGAACAGTACAGCTGCCATTTTTCACAACATGGCGAAATGTGTTTTCACACTTTCAGCGCAGAGATGCGTGGTCACTGTGGGAAATCATTGTATGGGACACATTAAGAAAATCACAGTGACACTGTTCATGAGCAGAGGTCTTAAAATGGCTATGTTGAAAATTTGGTGAAAAATTCCTAAAATGACTTTGTTCAGCATGTAGTGCACAATGGTGCAGTCAGTGTGGGAAGCAATGTTTGGGACAGATTAAGAAAATCACAGTTACACTGTTCATGAGCAGAGGTCTTAAAATGGCTATGTTGAAAATTTGATGACAAAAGTCCATAAAATGACTGTGTTACTAATGATCATTGCGCAGTTTCCACCCACCTTCGTAAGTTCATGACTTTGTAATATTTTCAGTCCAGATTTTCACCAGTGGCATTTTCCACACTTCCTTATGAACAGTACAGCTGTCATTTTTCACAACATGGCCAAATGTGTTTTCACACTTTCAGCGAGAATCGTGGTCACTGTGGAAATCATTGTTCGGGACAGATAAAGAAAATCACAGTGACACTGTTCATGATCGGAGGTCCCAAAATGCCTCTGTTGACAATCTGCTGTAAAAAATCCCCAAACTAATTACATTACGGGTTTGCGTTGCATAGTTTCTATGCACGCTTGTGACTTCACCAGTTTTTTTAATATTTTTACTACAGATTTGCAACATTGCCATTTTTTACACCTCCCCATGAACAGTACAGCTGTCATTTTTTACATCCTGTTCGGAATGTGTTTGCACCTGTGGTGCTAAATGCTGTAACGCTGTGCATAAGCAGCTTCTGCTAACAAACTGATATTGCCACTGTTCATGAGGTGGGGTCACAAAAACATGTTGAAAATTTTGAGTGAAAATACCAATGAATGCCTGAGGTATTATGGTTTCCAACCATAGCGCCCAACCCGTAGAGAATGACAGGGCATCAGGGATGTGACTTGGGATTCTTGCCTGCAATGCTCATACCATTCCACCCTGCAGCCAGTGAGAGGCATCGAGGTATGCCTTGGACTCTTTGGCCCCAAAGTTCACCCCATTCTCCTATACGCACCCATCTCACCGTATTTCCTGATGGAATGGAATGCGCATAAGGGCCAAAGACCCCAAGGCACACAGTGACACTTGTCAGTGTCTGCAGGGTGGGGTGTGGTGAAATGGCATGGCTGTTATGCCTGACGACCCAAAGGCACACCCCAATGCCTGTCACTCTCTGCAGGGTGGTGGTGGGGTTGACTTCAGTTCAATACTTCACTGCCATTCCTATTACGCAGCTCTGTAACTTCTACACTACCACTGCCAATGCCAGCAAACAAACATTCGGCATTGACAAATGCTTGTTAACATAGAAACATACAATTTGATGGCAGATGAGGACCGGTTGGCCCACCTAGTCTACCCATATTCCTACCTAACAGATAAGCTGCAGATCCTAGTTAACCAACAGCCTACTTCCTCCTACCCCCCACTAGAATTGCCTTATATCTGCCCCATGGATTCTTGAATTCCCCCACTGTTTTTGACTCTATGACCTCCTCAGGAAGGCTGTCCCATGCATCTACAACCCTCTCTGTGAAGAAATACTTCCTTACATTACCTCTGAGCCATCCGCCCTCTATCTTCAAGTTGTGCCCCCTTGTTCTTGCACATCTCTTTTTTTGAAAGATGCTACCCTCTTGGACTTTGTTGATTCCCTTGAGGTATTTGAAAGTTTCTGTCGTGACCCCCCTCTCCTTCCTTTCCTCAAGGCTATACATCTTAAGCTCCTTTAGTCTTTGTTCATATTTTTTCTGGTGCAGACCCTGCACCATTTTGGTTGCCCTCCTCTGGACAGCCTCCACCCTGTCTATGTCTTTGCGGAGATGGGGTCTCCAGAACTGTACACAGTATTCCAGATGTGGTCTTACCAACTGTCTGTACAGAGGGACTACTTCCTGTTTTCTACTGGTGATGCCTCTCCATATGCATCCCAGTATCCCCTCAGCCCTCCTCCTTACTGCCTTCTCACATTGCTGTCCCACCTTTAGGTCATCTGATATGACTATCCCCAGGTCCCTTTCCATTTCTTGTTGTTGTCAGTATCTCACCCCCCACTGTGTACTCTTGCGCTGGGTTTTTATTTCCCAGGTGCATTATTTTGCACTTCTTTGTGTTGAATCTAAGCTGCCGTACATTTGACCATTCCTCCAACCTTGCCAAGTCCCTTTTCATCCTTTCCACCCCACCTTGCATATCAACCCTGTTGCAGATCTTTGTGTCATCTGCAAAGAGACATACCTTCCCATCCAGTCCCTCCGCAATGTCACTTATAAAGACATTAAAAAGGACCGGCCCCAGTACTGAACCATGCGGTACCTCACTATAGAAACATAGAATTTGACGGCAAATAAGGACCACTTGGCCCACCCAGTCTGCCCATTTCCCTACCTAATGGATAAGCTGCAGATCCTAATTAACCAGCGGCCTACTTCTTCCTACCCCCACCCCCTAGAATTGCCTTATGACTGTCCCATGCATGCTTGAATTCCACCACTGTTTTGACTCCACAACCTCCTCCGGAAGGCCGTTCCATGCATCCACAACCCTCTCTGTGAAAGAATACTTCCTTAAATTAGCTCTGAGCCGCCCCCCCCCATCTTCAAATAGTGTCCCCTTGTTCTTGCACACCTCTTTTTTTGAAAGATGCTACCCTCTTGGACTTTGTTGATTCCCTTGAGGTACTTGAAAGTTTCTATCATGTCCCCCCTCTCCCTCCTTTCCTCAAGGCTATACATATTAAGCTCCTTTAGTCTCTCTTCATATGCCTTCTGGTGCAGACCCTGCACCATTTTAGTGCCCCTCCTCTGGACAGCTTCCATCCTGTCTATGTCTTTGTGGAGATTGGGTCTCCAGAACTGCATGAGTACTCCAGATGGGGTCTCACCAGCTGTCTGTACAGAGGATAATAACTTTCTGTTTTCTACTGGTGATGCCTCTCCCTATGCATCCCAGTATCCCCCAGCCCTCCTTGCTGCCCTCTCACATTGATTGCCCACCTTTGGGTCATCGATATGACTACCCCAGGTCCCTTTCCATTTTGTTGTTGTAAGTATCTCACCCCATTGTGTACTCCTCCCTGGGTTTTGTTTCCCAGGTGCATTACACTTGCATAGCATTGAATCTAAGCTGCCATACATTTGACCATTCCTCTAACCTTGCCAAGTCCCTTCTCATCCTTTCCACCCCACCTTGTGCATCAACTCTGTTGCAGATCTTGTGTCATCTGCAAAGAGACATGCTTTCCTTCCAGTCCCTCTGCAATGTTGCTTATAAAGACATTGAAGAGGACCAGTCTATCTGAACCCTGCGGTACCCACTAGTAACCCCTCTTTCTTCAGCGTGGACTCCATTTACTATTACTCTCTGTGTCCTATTCTTTAGCCAATTCTTTACCCATGCTGTCATCTTGGGACCCACTCCCAGGCTGGCTAACTTGTATATTAATCTTTTGTGTGGGACTGTGTCAGATGCCTTGCTAAAGTCTAGGTAGGCCATGTCCACAGCCCATCCCTGATCTACTACTTTGGTCACCCAGTCAAAGAAATCTATCAGATTCATCTGGCATGACCTTCCTGCTGTGAATCCATGCTGCCTTGGGTCCTGTACCCCTCTGGCCTCTAGATACTCGACAGTTCTTTCCTTTAGAAGTGATTCTATCATTTTCCCTATCACTGAAGTTAAACTAACAGGTCTGTAGTTTCCTGCTTCTGTCTTGCTCCCACTTTTGTGAAGGGGAATCACATCTGCCCTCCTCCAGTCCTCGAGCACCACCCCATCCTCCCATGATTTGTTAAAGAGGGTAGTCAGTAGTGTCACTAGTTCTACCCTTAGTTCTTTTAGAATTCTGGGATGAATCCCATCAGGCCCCGTTGCTTTGTCCACCTTCAGTTTTAAGAGTTCTTTCAGAACCCTTTCTTCTGTAAATGGGCTGGTATCAACTTCTGTATCCAGAGTGTTTCTATTGTTTGTTTTAGGTACCTCCCACTCTTCATTTGTAAATACTGAGCAAAAATATTTGTTTAGTATCTCTGTCTTTTCACAGTCACCCTCTGTCCACCCCCCCACCCCCTTATTAAGCTTCACTATCCCTCCCTTGGTCTTTCTTCGCTCCCTGATGTACCTATAAAAGGTTTTATCCCCCTTCTTAACTGCGTTGGCTATCTTTTCCTCGGTTTGGGCATTTGCTGTTCTGACTGCCTTCCCAGCTACCTTTTGCTTTAATTGATACAGTTCTCTGTCCAGCTCCTTCTGTGATTCCTTGTACTTCCTGAATGCTTTCTTTTTCTCTTGAACCTTCACTGCCACTTTTTTTGAGAACCATAGTGGTTTCTTACATCGTTTTGTTTTGTTTATTTGCTCCACACAAAGGCTTGTTACCTCTGTGATGGCAGTTTTTATTATTCCCCATTGTTCTTCCACCCCTCCTTCCTGCCCATTTGCTAGTGCATTCCTTAGGCACTCACCCATTTTGGCAAAGTCAGCCCTCCTAAAGTCCAGTACTTTTGCCTTTGTATGGCTTGACTCTATTGCTGTGTTTATTGTGAACCATACTGTTTGATGGTCGCTAGTTCCCAGATGGCTTCCCACTTCTACATCTGTGATCCTCTCTCCATCTCCATTTGAGAGAACCAGGTCTAAGATTGCTCCCTCTTGAGTGGGTTCCAATACTAGTTGTCTAAGGCATGCCCCCTGTAAGGCATCTAGAATAACCCCACTCTTCAGTGCTGCTACAACTGCACTCCAGTTAACATCTGGCATATTCAGATCACCCATCAGCAATATCTCTCCTTTTTCTGCCATTCTAAGTATACTTTCTATCATTTCCTTGTCCATTTCCTCCCCCTGAGAGGGTCTGTATACAACCCCTGTGCGGATTGTGGTGCCATTGCCTGTCTCCAAATTGACCCACAGTGCTTCTTCTCCTCCTCCCTGTTTACCCTTTTGTTCTGTTGCTTTGCTTCCTTCCCTTATGTAAAGAGCTCTTCATCCTGCTCCTCTTTTACCCTCCCTGTCCCTCCTGTAGATAGTGTATCCTGGTATGTTTACGTCCCAGTCATGGTTTTGTGTGTACCATGTTTCTGTGACTGGCATGATATCCAGATGTTCCTCCTCCATCAAGGCCACTAATTCAGGAAGCTTGTTACCCAGGCTATGGGCATTGGTACTCATTGCTCTCCATTTTTTGATGGCTTTACCTTCTGCTGCAGCATCCCCAACTGACCTTTCTACCTCAGTCTTTTTCTCATTTAGTACCCTGTTTTGTAGGGAGAGGCTGGGATTTTCCTGTTGCTTATCAGTGCTTCCCCTTGACTAGTTTAAAAGCTTGCCAATGAAGCATTTAAACCGATTGCTCAAAAGACTTGTTCTCTTCCTGGACAGATGCAGACCATCCTGCCAGTATAGCTGGTGTCCCTCCAGGTGGAACCCCAGTCCCCAATGAAGCCAAACCACTGTGCTCCACACCATTTTTTCAACCATTCATTAAACTGCGTGGTGCAAAGTACCCTCGCCTCACCCATGCCATTGACAGGCAGCACCTCTGAGAAGGATACTGTGTGTGCTACTTGTCTTAGGCCCCTCCCCAACTTTACAAAGTCCTCCTGCACTGCTCTAATCTCATGATGAGCCAAGTCATTTGTTTCTAGGTGGACAACGACATCCAGCTCAGATTCCCGTGCAGCTGTTCTCGTGATCCTGAGGATGTGCTTCCTGTCCTTCCAAGCCATGGTACCAGGCAGGCACCGTACTTCAGTTTTCCCTGCTCCCCCCAGTTCTATCCCCCTAATAATTGAGTCCCCCACCAAGAATTGCTTCCTTTCCCTGTGGTGTCCTCTGGCGCCTTCCTGTGGGCCTCCCTTGTGACAGTTGTCCTCAGACTCCTTAGTCTCCTCTGCGGGTGCATCCATAGGGGAACTATGCTCCCCCAGAATGGTGTATGGATTGTGGAGTGGAACGACTGACTGAGTGTGCCTCTGTTCCACCATCCTCACCCTCCCTGAGCCCATTGTGGTCCAACTGCTGTGCTTTCTTCGCAACCTCTGAGGTAGTGGTGGTGGCTCTGGTGTTCCCTGGAGGGGGGAGGTTCCCTTCCTACTCTTCAGTGTGGCCTGGGGGAAGGTTCCCTTACTACTGTCCAGTGTGGCCTGAAGACGGGCAACTTCCTCCCTCAGGGCAGAGAGTTGTCTGCAAATAGGGCAGCATCTCAGCCTCCAGAAAGACTCCCAGAAGACTGCTGCCCCACAGCCATTACATTGCACTACTCCCCACATGTTTATCTACTTTTTGTGTGTGTGTGTGTGTGTGTGTGTGTGTGTGTGTGTGTGTGTGATTGGTTTGTTATATAGAAATATATATATTATACAATGTGTATGCTTATATTGTCAGTGCAGTGTGCTAGAGGGATATGACAGTGATATGCACCTTGCACTCTTGAGGAAATGATGTCAGAACCCCAGGTATAAAGGGAACTATTTCCAGGGTGGGAGGGGTGAGGGGTGGGCAGGGGTTTGGCCTAAACTGTGCCCTCATGAAACAATCAGCTAAAAGCTCTGACAGACCACTGCGATGAGTGCCTTCCTGTCAGCAAGATGCCCTACACAACAATTTGACAGAGAAAATACCCTGCTAATCAAACAGAGAAAAATCCAGACATCCAAGTCAGACACAGGTAAACCTCTCCAGCCCCAAAACAGCCTGGTGATGTGTGCTCTGAAAGCAGTCAGCCCCAAAATAAGTCAGCTGTGCACCAGGACAGACACAGTAAACAGTATTCCGTCCCTTAGGGTTAAAACTCTTCCTGCACTGAAAATCTAAACAATTGTAACAAAAGTAAAGCAAGATCCACCTCCCTCTGTTGCTTGAAAGACTGTCTTTCCTGATAATTCTAAGTTCCTTATTTCACCTTTCAGTTAGAAGTAGCCTCCACCTGCAGAATATCTGCTACAAACCAAAGACAATTGTAAGGTTCACTTCCCTCTGTTGTGAGCACAACTCGCTTTCTTGAAAATCCTATGTTTAGTATTGCAGCTTCCAGCCAGAGGTAGCTTCACCTGAAGAATATTAGCTGTTCACCTTTCATCACTGTGCACTCCATTTACTATTACCTTCTGTGTCCTGTTGTCCAGCCAGTGTTTTACCCAGGCTACCACCCTGGGACCCACAGGCTGGCTAATTTGTTTACTAATCTTTTGTGCGGGGCTGTGTCAAATGCCTTGCTAAAGTCTAGGTAGACCACGTCCACAGCCCCTCCCTGGTCTACTATTTTAGTCACCCAGTCAAAGAAATCAATTAGATTTGTCTGACAAGGCCTTTCTGCTGTGAATCCATGCTGCCTTGGGTCCTGTGCCCCACTGGCCTCTAGGTACTCAACAATTCTTTCCTTCAGAATTGATTCCATCATTTTCCCTTCCACTGAGGTTAAACTGACAGGTCTGTAGTTTTCTGCCTCTGTCTTGCTCCCACTTTTGTGAAGGGGAATCACATCCGCCCTTCTCCAGTCCTCAGGTACCACACCATCCTCCCATGATTTATTAAAAAGAGTAGTCAGTGGTGCTACTAGTTCTTCCCTTAGTTCTTTTAGAATTCTGGGTGAATCCCATCAGGCCCCATTGCTTTATCCACCTTCAGTTTTAAGAGTTCTTTCAGAACCTTTTCTTCTGTGAAAGGACTAATATCAACCCCCCTATCCAGATTGCTTCTATTGACTGGATTAGGTCTCTCCCCCTGCTTTTCCATTGTGAATACTAAGCAGAAATATTCGTTCAGTATCCCTGCTTTTTCACTGTCGCTGTCTGCCCAACCACCTTCCTCTTTATTCAGCCTCAATATCCCTGCCTTCATCTTTCTTTGCTCCCTAATGTACCTATAAAAGATTTTATCCCCCTTCTTAACCAAGTTGGCTATCTTTTCCTCAGTTTGGGCCTTTGCTATTCTGACTGCCTTCCCCGCTTCCTTCTGCTTTAACTGGTACAGTTCTCTGTCCTGCTCCTTCTGTGTTTCCTCATACTTCCTGAATGCTATCTTTTTCTCCCTTACCTTCCCCGCCACTTCTTTTGAGAACCATAGTGGTTTTTCTTTCATTTTGATTTATTTGCTTCACACAAAGACTTGTTGCCTCTGTGATGGCAGTTTTATTATTCCCATTGTTGCTCCACCACCTTCTTGCCTGTTTGCTAGTGCTTTTCTGAGGTACTCTCCCATTTTGACAAAATCAGCCCTCCTGAAGTCCAGTACCTTCACTTTTGTGTGGCTTGACTCTACAGCTAAGTTTATCATGAACCACACTATTTGGTGGTCGCTTGTTCACAGATGGCTACCCACTTCAAGATCTGAGATCCTCTCTCCATCCCCATTTGAGAGTACCAGGTCTAAGACTGCTCCCTCTTGAGTGGGTTCCAAAACCAGTTGTCTAAGGCATGCCCCCGTAGGGCATCGAGAATGGCCCTGCTCTTGGATGTGTAACTATGGATATTTGTTTGATATATTTTATGGATATTTTATTACTTTTAATTTTATCTGTGATTTGATTGTTTTAGAGACTGCGTATATTGTACAGCGCTTTGATACCTGTTGAATTGCATGCAAGAAAAAAATATTATTTATTATTATTATTATTATCCTGTCCTCCTCCCAGCCCCTGTACAACATCATACCTGTCAGCTACAGGTCCTGTACACCTCATAGTAAGCATTTGTATGCATGGAGCACCAGGTCACATACAACAGGGACAGAAGGGGGCATACCAATACAATGGTAGGGGAGGGCAGTGTACCTCAGGTGTAGCCCTTCACAGTGGCTGGTACATGGCTGGCACACCCTGTGCAATAAAATAGTACCACATGCACTACCTGGCATATGCATACCAGCATGCATGCGGCATGACATAGACAATGTGCATGACAGATGGTGGCCACACCCACATGCTGTTAGGTACACCTACTAGCAGAGTCACATGTAGAATACATGTGACATCCTCCTGGGTCATACCTGACAATAGGCAGTAACATGTCCTGTTTACTGTACTTGCTAAATAAATCCTGAATGACATTCAATGAAACTATACATTTCCCTGTCATCCACCATGACACTGCTGCCGTGCCACTGTGATAGCATACAACTGTGCTGAAATGGCAAGTCACCCCACAGAGAACCACAGCAGGTCCTATAATGTACAGGGCTAAGGGGATGTCAGTTGGGATGGGGGCCCATACACCTGTATACGTACTATCAGGTTATGCAGTGAAGCATGTCCCATATGACAAGGGGACACAACAGGGACACACAGATACAGTACACATTCCCTCAGAGACAGTACCCCAGATGTATATTATCATAAAACAGGACTTCACACCCGGACACTACCCAAACCATACATACAGCCTTCTGTACTCATCTGGCCTTGGCACAGTGCCACTCTTCACCATCGCCCATAGTTGTTGCAGGTGGCATGCCTCCCACCTGTGCAGGTCATTATACCTGTGCTGACAGTGGTCACTGGTGCTTGTGACCACTGTGCATCTTGTGAAACTCCAGCCCACAGATGCCCACAACTCGCTCCTTGGCCTGTTAGACCCCACCCCCTCACCCAATAGCTGGTTCTCTCTGGCCACCACCAGCCAAATCAGACTGGCTAGCTCTATGGCAGACTACCTGTGGTCCCATTGCAGCACAACCCTTCTCCGTCTGCCTGACATGTTGCTCTGCTGCCTAGGCTTTGCCCTCACACCAAGCTGTTGCAAGTTTCAAGGCTGTATGGGTGTATCTAGTCCATTTGCGCAACATGTTCTGTGGTAACACCATGCTAACATCAAGTTGCACAGTGTAATGTGCATATCTGGTTGGGGTTTGGTCCTTGAGCACACACCAGGCATGGGGTGGCGCATGTGCAGCCTTGTGTACCAACACTGCACAATGGCATGGTGTGTATGGCCTTGCTGTGTGATGGCATCATCTGTAGCATGTGATGTCATGTCTGTGCCACATACCAATGTTGTATTAGTGCAGGCACAGCACAAGTGCACATGTTACTGCAACTACACTAGTGCATGGGACAAGCCTGCAATATTCAACCAGTGTATGCAAATGAGCAAATTTCACAGTCCAAGGCAAACGCCCACATTAGTATGTCATTACTGGACTGTATGCATACATTATCATGCCTACTGTAATTGTGTCTGGAGCATATAAAAGGAGCAATGTGCACCATCTAGATTCCAGAGCAGAACTGCATGCGACTAGAGATAAGTGTCTTGTGGAATGGCCTAGAAAGGGACAAGGGTGATCAGTGTGTGTGTGTGTGTGTGTGTGTGTGTGTGTGTGTGCTATATGCAGTGGTACTCTGGAAATGCTGAGGTGGCGGAACTCTCACATCTACATCTATTGGAGGTTGTGGTGTCATGTCCAGGTGAAGAATTTCTCCTATAGTAGTCAATGGAGAAAGAAGATAGAGGCTGTGGTGCTCCCACATACTTGTTTAGGAGGTGGTGGACTTGAGTTCCTTTGAGCTCCTTACCATTTCAACCCCTCTATGATAGTGTCATTGTCTATCACTGTATCTGCACATAGGCGGGCCTGTGTCAGGCAGGCCACTGGTTGTGTTAGGACATGCGTTGCTGGGACACCTATGTTTTCCTGATAGGGACAGCAAGGGCATCACTCCATTGTACTTTTCATTTATCTTGCTCTGTGTGTATCCCCTGCTCACCTGTATTCAGCTCCCATGTCCGGCAGGTAACATGGATGACAAATACAGATTATGGTCTCTCTGCTTCTCTAAGGAGGAGTTGTAGGCATTGGCACAGGTCTACATGGCCTGAAAGGGAGATCCTGTCTTAGAGGTGGCACAGGGTCATTATGTTGCATGCAAAAACAGTGCAGCTAAAAATGCTGCAGGTAAAGAGTGCCAAACACAAACTGAGTCAGGCAAAACACCGACCTGTCGGGAATAGCATGCTGATTGACAACAGTGGGACTGTATTTTATTTTGTGTGGGAGGGGGGTAGCCCCTTGCACACCCAGAACTTAAACAACTAACTCTGGGGAGGGGGAACTTTGGGGATAGGGAGAAATTTGGGGGGATGGGCTTTTTTTTTAATACACCAAAAAAGTAGTAGCAGGGGAGACCTGGGGGGAACCAAACCATGGGCCCGGTCTCCCAATTACACCGTGCGCTGGTGCCCTAGACACTCCACCACAGGTGTGGCTCAAACAGGCCCCCAGCACTTGGCTACTTAACTGCACCTGAATTACATACAGAATGACAGGGGGTAGCAGTTATTTCCATTTCGCTGTCATATCCCTGTTGCTCTACATGCTCTCGAGGGCCAAGCTTGTGCGGTTATTGCTGTGCTATTCCAGGTGCGACATATTGACCTGGTACTTTTGAAGGCAGAGCACAAATGCCCAGGTATGGCAGGCCTGGGGTGAAATCACAGACATGGTCAATGCCACCAATGGCCAGAACAAGCCTATGGAGGTGGTGCATAAGCGCTTAAGGGACATGAGGAGGTGGACAAAAGAGGTTCTGTCAACTAAACACAGGAAGATGCATTGAACTGGCAGGGGCACACAGGCATTAGTGGCTGCACGTACCCTACACCCTTAGCCTCCACTATACATCCCCTGAAGGTGATGGGAGTGCCAAGAGGCAGCTATGTGAGCAAAGTGGTGCCTGCTAAGCCATGTGAGTGAGTGACTGCTCTGTGCATATGTGTGTGTGTGTGTGTGTGTGTGTGTGTGTGTGTGTGTATATATATATATATATGTATATATATATAGATAGATATATATGTGTGTGTGTGTATATAAGGGTGCATGCAGACACCAGTGCTGTGTGACATATTGGGTATAGGCTGCACAACTGTTTCCATGTCTCCTGGTGTGTAGCCATCTGCGTGGAACTCCTCTACCTCGTCCCATGTGTTGTCACCATTGTGCACACTGGTGCTGTAACGTTTGTTATCTGTTGCTGGGGTGTGTGTTCACTGGTGCTAGTGTGTGTGCTGACTGGTGCTGGGTTGTGTGCTCACTGGTGATGGGGTGTGTGCTCACTAGTGCTGGGATATGAGCTCACTGGTGCTGGGATGTGTGCTCACTAGTATAGGGGTGTGTTGTGTGTATGGCCATCCGGGTATGGGCGGTGCACCACACAAACTGCAAGGGTGTTGTATCACTGTACACTGGGCGTGTATGCTGCCTCGGCTGACACACAGGTATGTATGGTAAGCTGTTATCAGTCTTTCATCTGCTGTCTCAACAGCTCACCCTCTGATACCAAACACAGTAGAAGACACTCCCAGTCCATCTTGGTGGCAGCTGCCCCTGCTGGCCACCCGTGTGCACCAACAAAAACTGGTGTGGAGCTCAGGGATTTGGCTTCATTGGGGACTGGGGGTCCACCTGGAGTGATGCAAGCCTATACTGGCATGATGGGCTGCATTTGTCCGGGAGGGGAACCAGGATCCTAGGTGATAGGTTTAAATGCTTCATTGGCAAGCTTTTAAACTAGCCAAGGGGGGAGGCACTGGAAAGGAGCAGGAAAATCCTAGCCCCCCAAATAATCACGGTAGTAAGTGCGGCAAGCACCAACATAGAGGTGTCGATAGGGAGAAGAGCAGGGGTAAATGGAGAAAGTGACAAAGGCAAGAAGGACAGGGATGGGGCAAAAGGGAGTAAGGCCATCAGGAAATGGAGGGTAATGAGTACCAATGCCCGTGGTCTGGGCAACAAGCTCCCTGAGCTGATGGCCTTAATGGAAGAGGGATGCC
This sequence comes from Neoceratodus forsteri, assembly GCA_016271365.2. Lineage (NCBI taxonomy): Eukaryota > Metazoa > Chordata > Ceratodontiformes > Ceratodontidae > Neoceratodus > Neoceratodus forsteri. The sequence goes on along the minus strand of CM057459.1, from coordinate 183,558,060 downwards.
TGGATATCATAGCAGTCACAGAAACATGGTACACAGAGAACCATGACTGGGATGTTAACATACCAGGGTACATAACCTACAGGAGAGACAGGCAGGGGAGAAGAGGGGGAGGAGTAGCTCTCTATGTAAAGGAAGGGATAAAAGCAACTGAACAAAAGAGTAAACAGGGAGGAGAGGAGGCACTGTGGGTCACCTTGGAGACCGGAAAGGGCACCACAATCCGCACAGGGGTTGTGTACAGACCCCCATGTCAGGGGGAAGGAAGGGACAAGGATATGATAGAAGGCATTCTTAGAATGGCAGAGAAAGGGGAGATACTGTTGATGGGAGACCTGAATATGCCAGATGTTAACTGGAGCACATTTGCTGCAGCCACATCCAAGAGCAGGGCCCATTCTTGGTGCCCTACAGGTGGCAGGCATTAGACAGCTAGTTTCAGAACCCACTCGTGAGGGAGCAATCTTAGACCTCGTACTCTCAAACGGGGGCAGTGAGAGGATCTCAGATCTAGAAGTGGGTTGCCATCTGGGGACAAGTGACCATCAAACAGTGTGGTTCACATTAAACTCAGCTACAGAGTCAAGCCACTACAAAAGTGAGGGTACTGGACTTTAGGAGGGCTGACTTTGGCAAGATGGGAGAGTGCCTCAGAAAAGCATTAGCAAACAGGCTAGAAGGAGGTATGGAGCAACAATGGGGAATTATCAAAACTGCCATCACAGAGGCAACAAGCCTTTGTATGAAGCAAATAAACAAATCAAAATGAAAGAAAAAGCCACTATGGTTCTCAAAAGAGGTGGCTGTGAAAGTTAGGAAGAAAAAGATAGCATTCCGGAAGTATAAGGAAACATAGAAGGAGCAGGACAGAGAGCTGTACCAGTTAAGGCAGAAGGAAGCAGGGAGGGAAGTCAGAATAGCTAAGGCCCAAACTGAGGAAAAGATAGCCAACTCAGTTAAGAAGGGGGATAAAACCTTTTATAGGTACATCAGCGAGCGTAGAAAGACAAAGGGAGGGATAGTGAGGCTGAATAGAATGAACGGTGGGTGGGCAGAGGGGGACAATGAAAAAGCAGGAATACTGAACGAATATTTCTGCTCAGTATTCACAAAAGAGGAGGGGGAAGTGCCTAATCCAATTAACAGAAGCACTTTTGATAGGGGGTCGATCCCAGTCCTGTCACAGAAGAAAGGGTTCTGCAAGAACTCCTAAAACTGAAGGTGGACAAAGCAATGGGTCCTGATGGAATTCACCCCAGAATTCTAAAAAGAATTAAGGAGGAACTAGTGAAACCACTGGCTACTCTTTTAATAAATCATGGGAGGATGGTGTGGTACTTGAGGACTGGAGGAAGGCGGATGTGATTCCCTTCACAAAGTGGGTCCAAGACAGAGGCAGGAAACTACAGACCTGTCAGTCTGACCTCTGTGGTAGGGAAAGATGAAGTCACTTCTGAAGGAAAGAATAGTCAGTACCTAGAGGCCAGTGGAGCACAGGACCCAAGGCAGCATGGGTTCACAGTGGAAGGTCATGTCAGACCGAATCTAATAGATTTTTGACTGGGTGACCAAAGTAGTAGACCAGGGAGGGGCTATGGACATGGCATACCTAGACTTTAGTAAGGCATTTGACACAGTCCCACACAAAGATTAATAGTCAAATTAACCAGCCTGGGAGTGGGACCCAGGGTGGTAGCCTGGGTAAACATTGGCTGGACAACAGGACACAGAAGGTAATTGTAAATGGAGTCCACTCTGAAGAAAGGGGGTTACTAGTGGGCACCGCAGGGTTCAGATGGGTCCAGTCCTTTTAATGTCTTCATCAGTGACATTGCAGAGGGACTGGAAGGAAGGATGCTTTTTGCAGATGACACAAAGATCTGCAACAGGGTTGATACACAAGGAGGCGTGGAAAGGATGAAAAGGGACTTGGCAAGGTTGGAGGAATGGTCAGAAGTATGGCAGCTAGGATTCAATGCAAAGAAGTGCAAAATAATGCACCTGGGAAACAAGAACCAGGGAAGAATACACAATGTGTGGGGAGGTAGTACAACAACAAACAAGGAAAGGGACCTGGGGTAATCATATCAGATGACCCTCAAGGTTAGCAAGCAATGTGAGAAGGCAGTAGGGAGGGCTGGGGTATACTGGGATGTATAGGGAGAGGCATCAGCAGAGAAAACAGGAAGTTGTTATCCTCTGTACAGACAGTTGGTGAGACCCCATCTGGAGCATTGTGTCCAGTTCTGGAGACCCCATCTCTGCAAGAACATAGACAGGATAGAGGCAGTCCAGAGAGGCAACTAAATGGTGCAGGGTCTGCAAGAGAAGCTGTATGAGGAGAGACTAAAGTAGCTTAATATGTATACCCTTGAGGAAAGAAGGAGAGGGGGACATGATAGAAACTTTTAAGTACCTCAGTGGAATCAACAAAGTCCAAGAGGGTAGCATCTTTCAGAAAAAGAGACGTGCAAGAACAAGAGGACACAATTTAAAGATAGAAGGGGGGTGGTTCAGGGGCAATGTGAGGAAGTATTATTCACAGAGGGTAGTGGATGCATGGAACAGCCTTCCTGAGGAGGTGTTGGGGTCTAAAACTGTGGGAGAATTCAAGAATGCATGGGACAGACATAAGGCAATTCTTGTGGGGAGTAGGAAGAAATAGGCTGTTGGTTAACTAGGATCTGTGGCCTATCCTGTAGGTAGGGAAATGGGCAGACCAGATGGGCCTAGTGGTCCTTATCTGCCGTCAAAGTCTATGTTTCTATGTTTCTAATTGGCTGACACCAGTGAAAAGGGTGACATGGAGCCAGCCCACCAGCACAACAGCAGGATATCCACTTGCGACACCAATGCCCTGGGTTAGGTAAGGACCCGAGGAGTTGGAGGGGTGGCTGGTGGGAGAAAGATTGAGCATCCCATGGACCACTCTCACCCTCCTCTGGGGGATGGTCTGGGTGAGTGTTCAGCACCTGATCAGCCTCTAGCAGTAGATAGGGGAAGAGCAGCTGCCAAAGCCAAAATGATGGGGAGGAGTGCTGGACGTCAGCACTTTGATGCACCATGTCACTGCATGCCATGCCTCCAAGGGGATTACAGCAGCAAAAAATGTTGACCCCACTAATGACACCCTGCTCCTCTAGCCCCGCTGTGCCCACCTGTGATGCCCTGCCAGTATCCTTGTTCAGTCCTCTGTCGGGACAGCCTGACCCTGCAGTCCAGCCCTTGGGGGCATGCCAGGGAGGCATAATGGTAGTGAATCCCTACTGGGGACTGATTTCAGTCTCCATCATGGGACATACTTACTCAGCAGCCCCTTCTAGAGGGAAAGTCTGGGAGGCAATATCAGTGAACAGGTATGCCCCAGAGGATGAGTGGGGTCAGGAGGGAGCGGGAGCTGACCTCCCGGGGGCTGATGCCAAAAACTGAAACAAAAAACCAAAAAGAGTGACATGGATGATGATGAAGAGACCTCCATCAAGAACTGGGGACAACAGGGGTCCACTCCAGACCAGAGGGTTTATCCACCCCTGTCTGCCCCCAGCCACTGCCCCCACATGGCACTGCAGTCACAGCATGCAGCCCCCCACAGCCCCTGGCACAGCCACCACTGTACCACCCCACAACCCTATCTCCAGTGTGGCCATCACCCTGCTGCCCCAGGCCAATCTCACAGGGCCAACAAACTAGAAAACACAAAAGTTAAAACCTACAGTAACTGACAGAAATCTATGTTATTAAACTTGTTTCTATAGTGGCAAGCTGCTCTTTAAAAGTATTTGTTAAAAAAAAAAAATCTGAAATTGCCCAAAATTGCATGTTTCACAAAACGTTATGGCAAAACATAATTTTCCGGTTTCACACAGCTCCACTGATGACATTGCAGTAATCAGGGATGATCTCAAAGAAATCCAGCACATGAAGAACTGAGACATATGTTTAAATTATTTTCCCAAAAGAAAACTTTATAGCTGAAATATTGATGGGATAAAGTCAACTGGAAAAATACTGAAAAATATTTTATGGATTGCGAACAAGCTGCTGTAAGCATTTCTTGTTAAGTTGTAGCCAAAGTCTGAGTTCTAGGATGCTGGAGAGTGTAGTGGGTAGTATTCCTAGGTAAACCATGACTACCATTTTGGCTAGATAATTCTGTTGCCAACACTGCTAACAAAATTGTTTAACAGTCTTCAATACACAAATGAGAGTGACAGTATGTTGTAGCTGAAGGCACAGAGCACAATTTGCAGAGACATCTGCTCCTTCTGGGTCTGTAAGTGTTTCAAAGCACAACCCTTCACTACCTCACAAAATAGGTAGGCAATGCTCAGCTTCCTGACTGGGTGACAACAGTATATTCTCACCCCTTTTGCTGCCTTTCTGGTTAAAAAAATCTACTGGACTTACAAGCTAATATAATAGTGCCAATACACAAACAAGCATTTGTCAATGCCGAATGTTTCCTTGCATGGTGTGTGTGATGGTGCCGGTGTCTTTCCTTTGCATTCTCAGTGAAGTCTGCTCAGTCAGTTTGCTGATGATCTGCTTTTTCATAAACAAAAATTTGCCTGCAGTCCAATAAGTGTCTGTGCACCCTTGATACATATTCAAAAGTACACTGCTGAAATCTGCAAAAAAATAAATAACAAGCCTTAATACAGCTTAAGTGTAGTGTGTCATGAGCTGATTCATTCAGGCTCACAGCTGACTGAGAACTGCAATTTGCAATACAACATACATGGAAAATGTGTTAGTCAAATCAAATGTAGCTATTCTAGTACTAGCGATGTACAGAAATACGTGCAATTCAGGTATAACACACCTCCATTACCACCCCAAATATTTAAAGTGCCATCAGTAGCCGATTTAACAGATTTTCTTTGCTTGCATTATAAATTGCACTTCTCAGACATTTATGCATCTGAATGCAGCAGCTCACAGTATACAGCAGTGTGCTACTGAATGGATATCTAAGGTGTACCACACATTAGTTGAAAGTGTGGGGAAATTTTAATTTACAGAGAAGTTGTTTCACTATTTAAAACAGGCATTTGTCAATGTTGAATGTTTGCTTGCTGGCATTGGCATTGGTGGGGTGTGCCTTTGGATCATCAGGCATAATGTCCATGCCATTTCTCTACACCCTACCCTGCAGACACCGACAAGTGTCACGGTGTGCCTTGGTGTCTTTGGCACTTATGCTCACCTCATTCTATCAGAAAATACAGTGAGGTGGATGCAGTATAGGAGAATGGGGTGAACTTTGGAGGTGAAGAGTCCAAGGCACACCTCGATGCCTCTCACTGACTGCAGGGTGTGGAATGGTATGAGCATTACAGGCAAGAATCCCAAGTCACGCCCATGATGCCTGTCAGTGTCTACAGGGTGGGGCATTATGGTCGGAAACCCTAATGCCTCAGGCATTCGTTGGTATTTTCACTCAAAATTTTCAACATGGGATTTTTGTGACCCCCACCTTATGAACAGTGGTAATATCAGTTTCTTAGCCAAAAGCTGCTTTTGCACAGGGACTACAGCATTTGACACCACAGGTCCGAAAACACATTTCAAACAGGATGTGAAAAATGACAGTTGTACAGTTCATGGTGAGGTGTAAAAAAGTGACAATGTTGAAAATCTGCAATGAAAATAGTAAAAAAACTGGTGAAGTCACAAGCGTGTGTAGAAACTGTGCAATACACACCCTTTATGTAATTACTTTGGGAATTTTTTACAGCAGATTGTCAACACAGGCATTTTGAGACTTCCGCTCATGAACAGTGTCACTGTCATTTTCTTAATCTGTTCCGAACAGTGATTTCCCACAGTGACCACATATTTCTGTGCAGAAAGTGTGAAAACACATTTTGACCAAGTTGTGAAAAATTACAGCTGCACTGTTTATAAGGAAATGTGGAAAAATGCCAGTAGTGAAAATCTGGACTGAAAATATTACAAATTCATGAACTAACGAGGGTGCGTGGAAACAGCACAATGCTTGCTCGTAACACAGTAATTTTATGGACTTATGTCACCAAATTTTCAACATAGCCATTTTAAGACCTCTGCTCATGAACAGTGTTACTGTGATTTTCTTAATCTGTCCCAAACATTGATTTCGCACACCTACTGCGCCCTGTGCGCTACATGCACGAAAACACATTTTGGGGAAGATGTGAAAAATGATAGCTATACTGCTCATAAGGAGGTGTTAAAATGGCAATGTTAATCTGGGTACAAATTTTAAAATTCTCAAACTTCGCGTGCATAAGAACTGCACACAGCATGCATTTCGTAAAACAGTCATTTTTGGGAATTTTTTCACCAAATTTTCAACATAGCCATTTTAAGACCTCTGCTCATGAATAATGTCACTGTGATTTTCTTAATGTGTCCCAAACATTGATTTCACACACCGACTGTGCCATTGTGTGCTACATGCGTGGAAACACATTTTGGGTGAGGTGAAGAATGACAGCTGTACTGCTCATAAGGAGGTGTGGTAAAATGGCAATGTTGAAAATCTGGAATGCAAATATTAAAAATATGTGAACTTATGAGCATGCATAGGAACTGCGCAACGCATGCTGGTAAAACAGTCATTTTTGGGAATTTTTTCCTCAAATTTTCAACATGGGTTTTTGGGGGCCTACCTCATGAACTTTGAAACTGTCATTTCGTACATCGGTCCCGAAAAGTGGTTTCATGCAGTGACCTCGAAATCACCTTTCAGGACCAAATAACAAAATGACAGTGCAAGAATTCATGAGGTGGGGTCCCAAAAACCCCATGTTGAAAATTTGATAAAAAAATTCCCCAAAATGCCTGAGATATGCATCAAAGTTGAAAAAACCCTATTCATTCCATTATACAGCTTACCGGCACTCCCTCAGTTCGTGGTCGGCTTTGAAGAGTGCAGACGTATTCCCAGTCCACTGAAGATCATCATGCCAGACTCCGGAGGTAAGTATGAGGTGAGGGGGGGTTGTGGGGAGGCAGGCTGTGCAGAGGGTGGGTGTGGGTGGGAAGGAGGTCAAGACAGTCAGTGAGGAACATTTTTTCTTTGTAGGTTTTTCTTTTCTTTTAGGAAGACAACGCGGGACATTTGCCACACTGGGGTGGGCTCCCAGCGTGGCAGCAGGAAGTTTTTTTTGGGAGACAGCACAGCTGATGAGGGATTGAGCACCCCTGTTGGCCATAGAGAGGTTTACCATGCTGGAGTGGGCTCCCAGCATGGCACCTGGAAGTGTGTTGGGGGCAGCAGATGGATGTTTGCCATGCTGGGGTGGGCTCCCAGCATGGCACCTGGTAAGCTGTTGGGGGGTGCAGGAGCAGCCAACAGGGATTAGGCACCCCAGTCAGATATACTGTGTGTGTGTGGGGGAGCTTGTGTACTGCAGCTGGGGTGGGCTCCCAGCGTGTTATTTGTTTGGGGGAGGCTGTGCATGCAGCTCTTTTAGTCTGATGCTGATGTGTAGGCACTTTGCATACTGCAGATGCAGTATGTGAATTGCCCACATGCTGCAGTGCCTTTCTTTGAACTGTACGCCGCTGCTTTTGCAAAAGCTGTCACAGACAGCTCCTACATTCATTGGCACGGTGGGGCCCAGCCTGCAAAAGGCAGCAGGGCATTGGAAGTAGGGAGGCACACCTACGAATTCTAGTATGGTGGCACTATGTTTCTTGCACATGCATGCAAGCAAACATAAACATGCGTGCAAGCAAACATAATGATGAAAATAAATGTTGCTTGATTCATACAAGACTTTATTGTGAGGCTCGAGAATGAATCAGGAGCATATTTAAATGCAAATACATACATATGTATATATATATATATATATATATATATATATATATATATCTCAGTCTGCAAAGAAACTAAAACCTTTACATTTTCCATTGGCGAGAAACTATGATTGCTACATGGAATGGCTTAGTTTATAGTTTTTTTCCTTTTTTACATAATGATTTGCAAGATTTTCTTTGTAACATGTTACTGCTGAATTTGTTTCCTTCCCCTATTTTGTGTTTACTCCAAGGACACGACTGGAAACAAATTATTTTTTAAGTCAACTGGCCTTTCTAGTAAAAAAAAAAATTGGACTGAACTGCCATTTCCATTTTTCAACTATACATTTCAGAGTTGTATTTGTTGTTACATCTATTTAGTTTTTTAACCAGGTAAATTACTAACATACTAATTGCCAGCAGATTAGGCCTTATAGTCTATCGAGTTTGCTCGGACCTCAGATCCCTAGTTGGGTGACAAGGCCCTCCCCCCTCCTTGTGTTCCAGAAACTCCTATCATCCATCCCCACCCCCCCTTGGCCAGGCCATCATCTGATACACCCGCTTTCTGTGTCTGTCCCACCCTCTCTTGAAGCCCTCCACTGTGGATCTCTGAACCAGCTCGTCAGACAGCACATTCCAAGGGTCCACCACCCTCTCAGTGAAAAACCTCCTCCTCCTCCTCTTTTTCCCCCCTCACCCTTCCACCTTCCAACTTTAAACCATGCCTTCTGGTGATACCTCCCTGCTTTAGTCTAAAGATTCCCTCCATGTTTACCCTATTTATTCCCTTGAGGTACTTGAAGACCTCAATCATGTCCCCGCGTCTCTCCTCTCCTCCAATGAAAACAGGCACAGCTCCTCAAGTCTGTCCTCATACATCAAATCCCCTAGTTCTCGTATCATCTTAGTTGCCCTCCTCTGTACCCTCTCCAGGAGCTGTATGTCCCTCTTCAAGTGTGGTCTCCAGTACTGTACACAGTACTCATGGTGTGGTCTAACCAGTTCATTGTACAGCAGCAGAATCACTTCCCTGCTCCTAGAGGTGATCCCCCATACAATGCATCCCAACATCCTGTTTGCCTTGCTAGCTGCTCTCCTGCACTGCTCAGAGTTATTGATACATGCATCCACCATGACCCCTAGGTCTTTTTCCCCTGTTGAGGCCTCCAGCACCTCCCCTCCCAGGGTGTACCTGTGTTTAGGGTTTCCCAGCCCAAGATGTAACACCTTGCATTTGGTGATATTGAAATTTAATTTCCATGTGTGAGCCCAGCTTTCCAGGGTGTCCAGGTCCCCTTGCAGTGCCAACCTCACCTCTTCCCCCTCAACTACTGCTCCCATCTTGGAGTCATCAGCGAAGAGACTCATTTCACACCCTATACCCTCCATGATGTCTGATATGTATGCATTAAACAGGATCAGACCCAGGACCAAGCCCTGCAGTACCCCACTACCAAATTCTCTAGGGTTTGAGAGCTCCCCACTGACCACTACTCTCTGGGTGTGTCCAGCTAGCCAGTTTTCAATCCATCTGACCATCAAAGGGCCTACTCCCAAACTGCAAGCCATTTTTACAGTGTTCTACATCACTACGTGGTACTGTGTAGAGCTCAGCAGCTGGTTTCCAAGTTGTTACACAGCTCCTTAATAAGCGGGTAACCAGCTATTATCAGTAAATGGCAATGCTGTGTTTTCATTTGTGCACACAAAAAAACTATCAGAACATGAATTACTATTTTTTCATGAAAACGATTAGATTTAGTTCTCAAATCATTGCAGCTGTCATGTTCTTGCTCAGTGCAGCTCCCCCCCCCTCCCACACTTGAGGCAGCATGACACTGCAGCTCATTACCTGGAACTCACAGCTGAGGCATTCAACCATCGATCAAGGAATTCTGTCATTGTTTCTTTTGATGCCCTATGAAAACAGCTACACAACTAGGAAGCCAAACAAAATCATGACTAACTTTTCAACAGACTGTTGATTTTGCAAATGCTCTGTTTATGCCATCTTGCTATTGCTGTTGCTGTTTGCATGCAATGTCTCTGAACTGCCGACTCCATGACTATTAATCCTGTACAGACCCCAGCTCCACTAGAACTGCAGGCCAGTGATAAGTATGGCAGAGTAAATGTTTACCTGTTTTAAAAAGTTGTGTTAAATAAATAACCCTCTGTTCTTTTCACCTCTTTTCCTCTGTTCCCTAATAGTAGGGCATCTGAAGAAGTATACACAGGTTGATAAACACTGCTATCAGTAATTATAAAAAAATATGTACAGGTTAAATAAACTGTACCTTTTTATGACTGTGGGCGGAGCCTACAGCCATATTGCTTTAGCTTGAAAAGGGGTTTCCATGGAACACATATTTTAGTAGTTTTCAGTGTATCCTTCCAAAACACTGCAAATCCCTACAGCAGTTTAAAAATACTCCCTTCTTTCTTTTTAGAATGATGGACACAGAACTCCAAGCTGCTTCTCTGAGAGCAAACTAAGGTCAAATTTCACTGACTTGAAAGTTCACTCACTGAGAAAAGCTATAAAAATAACTGGAGCTTCATTTTAAAACAATATGTGTGTGTCTGTGCTAGAATTAGTAAATGACAGTGATTAAAAACACAAGGAAAAATAAGCTTAAAGAGCCACTGGCACCTCCAGGAGAACTTTAACAAAACATACTTAGATAAAGTTCAGCTTGTATTTCACATTAGTTCTTTATTCCTCATCCCCATTATTTCTAAACCAGACCACCGTGTTCATCTCTTGTCAGGCCTACTGTAAGTTAAAGTGGACAGGAATTGATTACGTATGTGCAGCTGTTTGAAATGTCTTTGTTTTCATAAATTACATTTATACCTCTAAAGGATCCTTATTTAACTGTGCCTGAATAAAAGCTGAAGCTGTCATTAGTGTTTTGTATTGTTTTCTTTGTGTGGACAACATTCTGTGAAGTTCCTTTCATGGATCCAAGAATTTGGAGTTTTGACTATGCTACTTCATGGTTTCAGAACCGTGGGCACTGTACTGATAAGTCCATGCTGACATTTCTGAAACCGTGAAGCCACAGAAAAACTTGTTTGGTCCGTGTAACACAAGATCCACACAAACAGATGATTTGATACCTTTTATTGGACCAACATAGTTGTTACAAAAGAACACAGGTGCTTTTAGCATTTGGATTACACAGAATCCTTCATCAGAAAACACTGGCAGTTGTTTTAGAAGAACATACTTTCTCAAAACCCAGATCATACAAAAACAAGCATTTGTCAATGCCGAATGTTGGCTTGCTGACATTGCCATTGGTAGTGCAGGAGTTAGAGAGATGCATAATAGGAATGGCAGTGAAGTATGGAAGTGGCGCCAACCCCACACCACCCTGTAGAGACTGACAGGCACTGAGGTGTGCCTTTGGGTCGTCGGCCATAAAATGCATGCCATTTCACCTCACCCTCCCCTGCAGACTCCAACAAGTATTCCATTGTGCCTTGGGGTCCTTGGATCTTATGCTCACCCCATTCCAGAAGGAAATACACTGAGATGGGTGCAATATAGAAGAATGGGGTGAACTTTGGGGCTAAAGAGTCCAAGGTACACCTTGATGCCTGTCAGTGGCTGCAGAGTGGAGGTGGGACTAGAATGGCGTGAGCATTACAGCCGACAATCCAAAGTCACACCCCTGACACCAGTCAGTCTCTATAGGGTGGGACATTATTGTTAGAAATCCTAATGCCCCAAGTGTTTGTTGGTAGTTGCACTCCAAATTTTCAACATGGGCTTTTCGTGACCCCACCTCATGAAATCACTTGGGACCTCTGCTCATGAACATTGGTACTGTGATTTTGTTAATCTGTCATGAATGTTGATGTCCCACAGTGACCATGCCGTTCTGTGCCAGATGTGTGAAACCACATTTCAGGCAGGATGTGAAAAATGGCAGCTGTACTGTTCATAAGGAGGTGTGAAGAAATGGCAATGTTGAAAATCTGTAGTGAAAATATTAAAAATTCTCAAAGTTACGAGCATGCGTGGAAACTGCACAACGCACACTCATAACACAGTCATTATGTGGAATTTTGTCACCAAATTTTCAGCATAGGCATTTTGAGACCTCCAATCATAAACAGTGTCACTGCGATTTTCTTAATCTGTCCCAAACGTTGATTTCCCACAGCAACCATGCCATTGTGTGCCACAGGTACGAAAACACATTTCAAGCAGGATGTGAAAAATGGTAGCAGGACTGTTTATGAGGAGGTGTGAAAAAATGGCAATGCTGAAAATCTGGAGTGAAAACATAAAAAATTCTCAAAGTTATTAGTGTGCGTGGAAATTGTGCAATGCATGCTTGTAACACAGTCATTTTTGGGGGAATTTTGTCACCAAATTTGCATCATAGGCTATTTAGGAGCCCACCTCATGAACACTGACACTGTTATTTCATTAATCAGTCCCAAAAGGTGATTCTGCGCAGTGACTGAGAAATCACCTTTCGGGACCAGATAATGAAAGAACAGTGACTGAGTTCATGAGGTTGGGTCCCAAGACCCCATGTTGAAAATTTGGAGCCAAAAGTCCCAAAAATGGCTGAGATATCCACCTAAGTTGACCCCCTCCCCATTTATGCCATTATACTGCTTACCAGCATTTCTTCAGTTAGCGGTCAGCTTTGAAGAATGCTGTCATATTCCCACTCCACCGAAGATCATCACACCAGACTCCAGAGATAAGTATGGGGTGAGGGGGGTGTGGGGTGCCCAGAGGGTGGGTGCAGGTTGGAGGAGAGGACCCGACAGCGAGGGACCATTTTCTTTGTTTCAGGTTACTAAAAAAATAAAATAAAATAATCACTGCAGACTGTTTTCTTTTTTAACAGGTGTTGGGCACACTGGTGTAGGCTCCCAATATGGCACACAATTGGGGTGAGGCAGGAAAATGTCGACACAAAGGGAGGGCTAAATATGCCAACAGAGGAATTGGGCCTCCTGTCGGCAAGTGTGTCTGTGTTACTTTGGGTGGATGATGCCGAGGGGGATTGGGCACCCCCTCAGCAGACAAAAACAGTAAAGGGGGCACATTTGCCAACAGGATTGCACACCCCAGAAGTAAGCTTCAAGGGGACTGTGACAGGCAGACAGTGACAGCCACCACCTGCCATGTTTATTGAAATGTTATACCAGGCAAGGCATGCCCTGCAATGATGGGTTGCTCCCTCAATGCAGCAGTGAAATTGTTTCAAGTTGGTGACATGCTTTTCAACTTCTTTCATAGACTGCATGTAATTTCATTTGTGCCACAGAGCCCAGCCAAAAAAAACAGTGGCGCTGTTGGCCACAACACGACCACACCTCCAGAACCTGCTATTCCAAGCTACCACAATATGTTGTTTGCATGTGTGCAAGACACATAAAAAACTGATGAAAAGTTGGTAAGGACGCCATTGGTTAAAACTGCGTTCAAAAACAACGTACCCATATAACGACAACAAAAGTTCCATCAAAAGAGAGCTTTCCCAAGGTCAAATGACACTGACTTGAAAGTTCACTCCCTGAAAAAAGCTATAAACCAAATGAAGCTTCATTTTAAAACCCTCTGTGTGTGTCTGTGCTAGCATTAGTAAATGACAATAATTAAAAACCACAAGGAAAAATAAGTTTAAAGAGCAGCTGACAACTCCAGGAGAACTTTAACACAACATAATATTTAGATAAAGTGCAACTTGTATTTCACATTAGTTCTGTATTCCTCCTCCCCATAATTTATTGCTGAGGTCAGTTGCATGAAAACAGGATTTTTGCTCCTGAAGAGTTCATTTATCACTGTCAGTGGCTCAGCAGGTTGCACACTCACCTCTGAAGCCGGGAGATCAGAAAGCTGTCGGCTCTATCCCCACACCAGGCACTTGGGTTAATATCACAATACTGACACTGTAGTGCAGCATGAGGGGGGTGCTGCACTCTTGAGGTGTCGTCTTTCAGATGAGACATTAAACCAAGGTCCCATCTGCCTGTTCAGGTGGATGTTAAAGATCCCATGGCACTTCTCAAAAAGAGTAGAGGAAATTTTTATTGCAGTACAAAAACAACAGAAGCAAACAATAAGTTGATGTTCCAGAAAACAATGAAAAAGAAAAGAATTCTGAACTCATAGATGCAGATTTTTGCACTATCAGCAGTCCTTAAAATAACAAAACACAATACACCCTTTCCTTCAGGGGATATAAAAAAAACAAATAACTCAAAATACAATACTTATATTCTATAAGAGGGGAAAAAAAGAACTCAGTATTGGCACAGATCAGTTCCAGGTGTACTATCTACTAAACTGGCATCTGTAGAAAAGGATAAGTAAAGAAGTGGGAGTCAAAAAAGGTCTAAACTTCTCTGACCCATCCAAGCAGGTTAGTCCTCAATGCATTTTCCACCCCCCTCCCTGGCACATCAGCTCACCCAATCAATCTCTTTCCATAGTGAAGTACATACAGTCCGTCCCAAACAGTATTTCTCATATGCATACACTTTATCCAATTCTCCCTGTATTAAAAATATCAAATGTTGCTGTGTCACCACTTCCTGTCTTAAGCATTGCTTACATCTAATTTGCCGAATGGCCCACTTTATCATTGCAAAAACAACATACTGTAGATGGTAGTTTTCTTCCATTTACCCCAACAGTGTGGCGGAGTCCCATACAATAGTACTCTATATGTCATTGTACTAAATGCTGGTTCATTCCAATGTCTTGCTATGGTGTCCCAAGACCCTTGTATAGATGTGCAATTGAAAAATTAAGTGTTGCATGGTTTCCACTTTCCCCACACAGGTTGCTACTAAACACATCCATTCCTCTATTCTTATATGTTTGTGGTTATACCCAACGTTTAGCTTCCCGTGTCCACGTAGCCAAATTGTGTCTTGCATTTTAAGCAGAATTCTAGCCTCAGTCATACATGCCAATCTGGACTCTTCTGCTACATCAGTATCAATATATAAGACTGATTCCAGAAAATAACATTTTTCAACCAGTTCTGCATAAAATTTCTTTTTCTTCTTGTTAATAACCCAGTTGAAATCAACTTTCCATATTCTCAAATATTTAAGGGTGGTCTGTATATAACAAGGCAGCTGTTTCTCCTTCACATTCCATTTCCCTTTTCCCTAGGCTGTGGTAAAAGCTTCCTCCCATAAGCTCATACTTACCATACTCATATTAGTGTTGCCCAATATCAGAGGTTTAATGTTGGTGAAAAAAAATTCCCAAAAAGGAAAATCAATGGTCGTAGCATACTCAATCCTCCCTCCTTCCACCCTTGGTATGTGTGGGCACGCTTAACTGGATTTAGACGACTCCCCCAGACCAAAGTAAAAAATGATCCCATGATCTTTGTATGCATTGCAAACGGTAGAGGATAAAAATGTGACACATGTAAAAACAATGGCATAATGTATGATCTTAACAAAACTATCATTTTATTCCTAGTCATCTTCCAATTACACCATTTTTTGTATCTTTTGGTTGGCTGTGTCAAATGCCATCCCCCAATTTTCTTCTATCCAATCCCGTGCTCCAAACAAGATCCCTAGTAGTTTAATAGGTTCAGTTGTGGCAGGAAGTGGGGCATCCCGGTGTCCGGAGCTGTGCCTAAAAAAAAAAAGTCTACTTTTTTGTTGATTAATACGCATCCCAGTGCATGGTCCTACCTTAAAAAAAGATCAAAAGCCCTTTCCTCAGATTCTTGGTCTGCTGCTGTAAGTACACAATTATCTGCATATGCCGTAGCTTTGGGGTACTCTGTTCCCAGGTGATTAATCAGTGGTTTTATCTTTGCCATATGTTCTATCTGTCTCAGGATTGGGTCCAAACTGAATACATACAGCAGCAGACTTAGGGGACACCCCTTCCTAACTCCATTCTTAAGATACAGCAGGATCCCTAAATGCCCATTCACTAATGGTGTGACTTGGGCATCCTTGTACAACAGTCTAATCCATTCTATCAACTTCAAAAGTATATGATAGTGTTCCAATACCATTTGCAGGTAGTCACTCTGTACTGCAACAAAGGCAGTTTGTTGATCCAAGGACAGCAGACAACCTCTTACTTCTCCCTTGTGACTTTGGTCAAACACCTGTCTGAGAAAGCTCAGGGTTTTGTGGATGGTTCTGTTAGGCACTGCACAAGATTGCAAAGCCAAAATAACTATTTCTGCAACTTTAGCCAAATGATTTGTTAGTATCTTCCCCAAAATGTTCTAATCTGTATTAAGGAGCGTAAGCGGTCTCCAGTTATTAATCAGTTTTGGGTCCCCTTTTTTGTAAATTAAGAACATCACCCCTTCCGTCATGCTCATTCTCAATCTCTGCTCCCGATATGCTGTCAGATATACCATGTGTAGCATCAGAGCCAATTTCTCTATGTATTGCTTGTAAAAGTCATTTGGGATCCCATCCTTACCAGGTGAGGTATGTGCTGAAAATTTTGTTATGGCCTCTTGTTCTTCTATTAGTGAGATGTCCTTGTTTAATTCATTTTGCTGTTCTAGTGTGAGGTTAGGGATCTCCAGCTGGGACAAAAGGGGGTGCGGTCTTCCTCACCCACCTGAAAAGTGTTCTTAACATGTTCCTGCACCACTTGTTGGACAGAACCTTGGGTATCCACTTGTTGCCCATTCCGGGTACAAGCACACATATGGTTCTTTGTTTTAGTCCCACCTGATCCCAGTCATATGGGTTAACCTGTTCCTTAGAATCCCTAGTGGTGAATTGTTGCTTTTTTGCTAAGTCTTTCACCGTGTCCTTCTGGTAAGTCATAATTTGTGCCTTAATATTCTTCAATTGGACTCTCCTATCAGCGTTTGCCCTTCCCGTGCGTGAAATTATCTGCATGTATTTTGCCCATAAACACAGATAATGGGTATAATTGTCTCGTGCGGTTCTTAGGGATCTGTTTTATGTAAATTCTTTTATGACTCTTTTGTTATCCTCCCACCACTCCAGGGGGCTGTCATTTAAAAACTCAATATCCTGCCTTGCCCCAAGGAGGGTCTTTATTCCCACTTCATACTGCTCGTCCCGTAGTGCCAGCATATTCATTTTCCAATAGCTCCTGCCCAGTGCAAGTTGCTGAAAGGAGCCTATCATCATCCATAAAGCCAAATGGTCTGATGTTTCTAGGGGCACCAATTGTACCGCCTGTCCCACCAACCCCTCAGAAATGAACCTCAAGTCAATTCTAGTTGACAGTTTACCTTTATGAAAGGTATGACGTGGTTCTATATGCAATTTCTCATATATGTCACTCAACATATTACTCTGAAATATCGTTTGCAAAGCATTAGTGTCACAATATACTTTATCAGTTTTCCTCCCCCAGTCCCTGTGTATAAGGCCACAATTAAGATCCCCACCCCAAAAAATAAATTTTGATGTATATAAGTATGGATCTATTACCTAGAAGACAGTAACTCACTCTGCTTTTGACTGTGGGGTATATATGTTAATAACTCTATAGGCTACCTTATTCAACAATAGATCCAGAATCATGCTTCTCCCCAGGTGTAAGTCAACAATTTTCAAAAACTTAACCTGCATTTCTAACAAAACCCTAAGCCTGTACAAGTATCTTCCCAAATTGTCCAAAGGGATGAGCCCCATCTCCAATCCTCCTGTGCCTGAGATATTTCAGCCACTGAGTGTAATCGAGTATCCGGTAAGAGAAAAACATTTCCACCCCCTCCTGACAAACTAGAAAAGGTAATCAATCTTTTCTCCTGAGATTTTATGCTGTTGACATTTGCTGTAATAAGATTGATGTCTATATCCATTTATTTAATAAGTAAGGGAGAAAAAAAATAAGACAGCATGCACTCATTTCCTTTTTTTCCTTTTCTTTGGCTTAGGCTTGTGACCCATAGACCCGTCTCCTACAGTGTCCTGTAAAGAAGAAGAAGTTACTGAAGATACATCCAAGTTTCCTCCCATCTCCTCCCCTTCAACATCCATTAATAACCCATAGGAGTTTGTAGATATCAGTCCTTCTTCGCTGTTGGAGGGTATAAGTGGTTGTAAGATCTTCTGCCCAGATTTTGACCTTGTCACTCTTTGGAAGAGTAGAGCCAAGGTTTGTTCCAGAGGGGGCATATCCTAAAGCACTCCCTCATCCTCCCTATGTGCTCCTCTACTTTCTGTAGCCGGATCTGGAATTCTTGTTGGCCCTGTGTCCTGTGCACAATTGATAGAAGAAGGGTCTTGTGGTCCTGGCAATGGAGAAACACCCACCGGCTCATTCGATGGCTGTATATTAGTGTCTAGGGCAAGATTAGGGGTAACCATCTCAACAGGGGGAGGGGATGTCTGTACCACCCTTTGAGACTCAATCCTTGCTTTTTTTATCCTCTGTGGTTTGAAATCCATATCGTTAGTCTCCATGACTAGATCCTGGAGCCACATTTCTTCTTTCTGGGCCGTAGCCACATACACATCCTGTTCTTCCCTTATGGTTTTATCTGTGCTGTTTTGGGAGGCTCATTCACAATCCTGGAAAGTGTGCCCCATACCTTCACACAGGTTGCACCTCGTAGGTTGCTCACAATCTGCTCCAATATGATCCACTTCCCCACATAATTCATATTTCTTTTTGTTGCAGACATTACTAAGGTTCCCCACCTCCTGACACTTGTAGCAAGCTCATGGTTGTCCTGCATAAAAGATCAGCCCCCTGTCCTGCCCCCCAAAAAAAGCAGTTCGGCAGGTGTAGAGGTGACCCTGCTTCCTGGTGCAATGTCACTTGGTATCTCCAACCACCGGCCAGTCCACAGATGCTCCTCATCCAATATCGGCTCTGGGTGGCCCTTCACTGTACAATGTTGATTCATCCAGTATGTAATGTATGCCACGTTGACCCCTTCGTTTTGGAAGATTACCGTAACTCCGTTAAAAAGAGGCTTTGTTAAGAGGATCACCAAAAAGGGTCTCCACAACATTGTAGCCTTAAGCTGTTGATACTGCTTCCAAAAACTATCCAAGTCTGCGGGGTGTTTAAAACTGATATCAAATATAGAATCACCCGTCATGTGTATCAGTGTGTAGATTTTGTAGGCATAATATTTCATGCTATTTTTTAAGCAGTGCATGCCCTACGAAGATGTGGTTGGGGACATCATTTATGTCTCCCCTGAATTTTAGGTGGATGGCATTTCACCTTGCAGCTGGTTCTAGTGTGGACCTAGTGCGTTCTGGAAACAAATGTTCCCAAACATTGGCCAACCAAACATTCTGTCTTACCCCTGAATTACATTGTGGACTCCTTGGTTCTTCTGCTGACTGATCCTGATCCCCGGTGGCACTATCCCTCACTCTTAATGGGGGGGACTTGCCCATCTTTTCTCTCCTAAAGGAGAAGATGGAGGTGGGGGGGTATTTCAGGCATTTCTGTACTTTGTTCCAGCCTTTTAATGCACCCTAATAGGCCATTTTCCTCACTTTTTTCCTCACCTACATCTGTTGTTATTATTACAGTCTTCAGACTACCCTGCCCGGGGGGGGGGGTTGATGAACTGCATTGGAAACTGGGGTTGCATCCATTACTTCAACTGCTCTCACACCACCCAAATCCCTGGGTAAATTAGCATCCCATCCATGTCCATCCAATTTTCACACCCATCCTGCTTTCTGCAGGGAGTCCACCACCCAGTCAGGATTGTCAGGGGGACTATCAGCTACCACGGTTGTAAAATCATGTTTGCTTTGTTCTTTTTGAAGGAGCCCCTCCTCCTGTGATACATTTCTCCCCTTCTTTCCTTTCAGTACTGTCTCTTTATTCACAGCCTTTTTCTCTGTACCTCCCAGGTTAGTGCCAATCATAAAGTTGTACTTTTCTGTTGTAAAATTGAAAACTTTTCTTTTTCTTTGCCACTAGCAGCAAAAACTATTTCTTTATGTACCGTATTTACTTCGGTCTGCAGGCCCTTCATTTCCTGCAGCACATATTTTTCTACACACATATCCCAGCTCCCATCCAAAAGCAATACAGGGTTGTTATTCACTACCTGATCATGTGGAGAGCTCTTATAGGGGTCATCCATGTGCGTTCCGACTGTAGACTCCACTAGAATGCTCAGCATGATCAGGCCTGATACTCCTGCTTGCACATCCTGAACTCCTCGTTCCTGTGTCCTCTCATGTAAGTGGAGAGCCTCTTCCAATTCATTCCTGCAGCGCAAAAAGCAGCGTTCTTCCTCCTGAATCAGGCATTGAAATTCCTCAGCTCCAGGAGTTGCTGATCTTTGTTCTGCATGCTCCGTTATTATTTTTCCAGTTCCCAGTTGCTCTGTCTCCATACTGAGAGGTAAGGCTGCCTCTGGTACTTCCATTGGGTCAGAAACCAAACCCAAATTGGTCTCCACATTAGAAAAGACTGAGGAGGAGACAAACTCCTTGGCCTTGCTGACATCCATTCTCTGTAGTGACTCAGGTGGACTGGCCATCTCAGCACCAGTCACAGCGCCTTCTAGTGACCAGAGTAAGGGAATTTCCCTGATGCCCTGGCCAAATTTCCCCATTCACTAAAAATACCACCAACAGCTTAATCTGATTCAAGGATAGTTGACATTCATCTGCATCCCCCTCCCCTAGGTTGTGCCTGAAAATAGGCAGAATTTGTCTAGTGCACTTACCCAGTCAACAAAAACTAAATAAATACATAAAAATGTATTTCTGTTGCTGTCTCACTACCTGAGGTCATAATGCACTGCTTGTGACATCACAGTTAGTCTCATGGTAACAGACTGTGGTGTCAGAACAGAGCATTATGACTTGAAGCAGGGAGTAAGCTATAGAGGCAGATTAACTTTAAAGTAACTGTAAGGGATAAAAACCATGTATTCATGCACATTTCCTCAATAGTAAATAATGGGGAGGAGAAATCTAGAATATATATGGAACACAAGCAGAATTTTACCTACTTATTATGTTTTCCAAAGTTTTTTCAGGCATCAGTAGCTCTTTCAGCAACACATAGTAAATAATGTTAAAAGTCTTATACATAAAGATATCTGTGTGTTAAGTAAAAAATAGGTTAGACAACAACCTGCCCTAGTGTAAATTAAGCATTCACCAGCTGTTTCACACAGTGGTGTCAATCAAATTTTACACAGTGTACTGTTCCGATACATTTTTCTTAAACTCTGTGTATGGTAAATATTACTCATGAATAGTCAAACTTATACTGTCCTAAACATGATATATCTGTAATTGTGTAACAAGTGACTAGTGAATGTATATATTCAAAACCCAAACCTAACATAGACCCCCTTGTAGCTGAGATATTATTATCCTAATATGTCCATGTATCAAAATGTGTCCATGTGTATCTAATCTACTGTTGTATTAAATAACAGTTCTATAAATCTAAAAACAAAACGAAACACAACTGACAGCTTCAGCTTTTAATCAGGAACAGTTAACTAGGGATCCTTTAGAGGTATGAAAATAGAGACATTTCAGACACCTGCACATAAGCTATCAATTCCTATCCCCTTTAACTCATTCAGACCCATTGTGTGTTTAGAATGTTGGAGACAGAACTCCAAACTGCTTTTCACTGAGAATCTTCCTAAGGCACTGTGCAGAATTCTTAGCAAATGTGTATACATTCCAAACAAATCTAAATATCTTTAAAACTATTCCAGGTGCACAAAAACAACCAGTGTGAAAGTTGTTCAGGATAAAAAGACCTTTCAAATGAGGGTAGTCACTAATCTGTATTCCTTATATTTTGTAAAATATGGTCATCTTATTTCCTGTATTTCCAATTTTGTTTTTACAAAATTCGCATTTCTGATGGCAATTTAAAAAAAACAACTATAAATAATTTAGATTAGTGACTATCCTAATTTGAAAAGGCATTTTGTCCTGAACACAAAAATGTAAAATAATGCACTTGGGGAACAGAAATCCAAGGGGAGAGCACAAAATGGGTGGACTGATATTGACAAGATTAAGAAAGCACACATTCAAAAAAAAAAAAACTTTTACATACAGTTGATTTAAGCAATAAGGCATGACCAGGAGTTTGATTAACAGTCAGTTAATCACCCCCTATGGGTGTAATGTGTCACAAGGTGCAGCCGAGTGCCATATTGCCCCTAGGGGGTGATTAACTGACTGTTACTCTAATTCCTGGGAGTGTCTTATTGCTATTATAAAAAAATTGTTCCAAAAGGAGAGCATTAAAAGTATATTTTTTAATGTTTTCCTCATTTAGAGGGAGATTTTTAATAAAATAGTTCTTCCACCAACAGTTTAAGAATGCTGGTTCAGAATCAGAATACATCATTCCAGTCATTCAGCAGTGCTAGAGGATGGAATGCTGATAGGAAGAATCCATATGCCAGTGTGATCAGTCTGTACATGACAGTGTAACATGGATTAATGTAAGACTGTTGAAATCCTAACAGCCAATCAGATTGCAGCATTTCTGAGAACCTTTTTATAATACTGTTTAACAATATTATGCATCTATGGCTGCCATTGTACATCTGATGCAAACCCATAATCACGTTCCTCATTTGAAGCAAAAAGTGGTGGGGGTGGAGGCCATAACTGACTCCTTGTTTTTGTGTTAAAGGTGTCAGTTTTTTTACAGCAAAAACAAGGAAAGGGGTCATTTCTAAAATGTGCAGACAAGCATAGGGACCACCTTTTTTCAGAGCATGCCACAACCGGCAGCTAACACTGCAAGACTGCTACTACCCCAACTAATACAATCAGGGGAAAACCAGAAGTAATCCACCAGCACTGAGATCAATATGGGATATGGGGATATGAACAGCCTAGAATATAAAGCAAGGCTACAAGCATTGGACCTCTGCTGTATAGAGTACAGACAACAATGTGGCGATCTCTGCTTGATATACAAAGCAATTTATGATCTGCTTCTTTTTGAAACATTGGGCTTAATAAGGAATAGTTCTAACACCAACACTAGAACACATAGCCTTAAATTAAGAGGAGATAATTGTAAAACCCACAAAAGATGCCTCTGGTTCACCCAGTAGGTGGTGTCTCAGTGGAATGCTTTACCAACAGAAATAGTTGAGAGTGATACCATGGATCTATTTAAAATACAATTAGATATTTATATGGGCAGCAAAAAAAATCTTACCTATGATGTAACTCCAATCCACCATATTGGTGGTGAGCTCTACAAGGGCATCTTGCCTTCTGAGCCCATTACATCCTATGAATCCTATGAATATGGTTAAGGTACATTTACCAGAAATTACAGCTTAGAAAAGAATGAGAAAGTGACTTTGATGATGAGCAAATCCCAGACCAGATCTCCAGTTTGTTAATAGTCTCCTCCTGAGTCTAATTTTCCCGACTGTGTGAGCCAAGCTCCACAGATGTCATGCCATCATCAGATTTGTATAAGAGCACTGTGGAAGCACGTAACTGGACTGCTGTCTGATGTTCTTCCACAGTGCTCCAGCATAGTTTCCAGAGTTTTTGTTTATGTAGGCCCTCCCCCTCTGCAGCCAAATAAACATACCCACTTCCTGCCGCACTACTTTTCCTTTCCACAACTGCGGAAGTGATGGTCGCTGTGTGCAACATGGTGGCACTGACTTAAAGTGTACATGCATGAGTATCGTGCATACATATGTAACCCACACACCACCTTTTACTAGCTGGAACACCCCTAAAAAGAACTACTGCCAACTACATGGCATACAATTTTCTTTTGGCCAAACTACACTCATGGTTCCACCTCTAGTGTTGGAGTGTCTACCAGGCTCATTATCTAGAGGAATGGGGTTGGGGGTACATACTAAAATGAACCATTTTATTTACAGCCAGGTCCAGGGGAGAGGATGTTAGGCATATGCTAGACCTAACTGCTGAAGGGCCCCAATAACGTTCACACTAGAAACAACAAGTGGAATGTCCAAAGCAGTAACTGGGATTTTGCAGTATGGCTTTAGTTACAGATGTTACTTAAAGCAAGGGTGGTCCCCCAAAGGTTTGCCATTGCAATACAGGCATACTCTCTTTTGCAGGACACTTTGCTAGGCAGTACTGTTTTCCACAAAAACATATCTATCTCTCTTCATAAGTGTATATCTGTGGGATGTGCCATACACTAAACATTTTCCACACATTTCCATTTCCAAAGTGTATATCTGTGGGATCTGCCACATACTTTAAAATCCTCCTGGTGCATGGTCTTTGTCCAGGGAACAGTGGTGCCCATCCAGGAGCCACTTAGCCATGTCTGAAACTCAAGATGGCGTTCCTCCCACCCTTTGCCCCAAACAGTCTCTGCCATTCCTTCAGGGTTACACCAACTGAGTCTCCAATCCTCAATGAACTGATAAAGTTTCCCAACTTTAACTTTAAACTCAGCACAGTTGTGGTGAAAGGGGTCCTGACTGGTGTGATCTAGCCTTATCTACAGCATACACACCTCAAACAACTCCCTCAGAGAACAGTCTCAAATTCTGTACTCAAAGAGTAGTTGCTCCTTCCTCCTGCTCATGGAAAGACGAAAATACACCTTTCTTTCTCTGGTAGCTGTCAGATTCTACTAATTGTTCTTCAAGGCAGCTGTGAACTTCAAGAACTTCAGGGGATTGCCCCTTGGATTCACAAGAACTGCAGTCCATCTCACTCCCCCTGGAGTGAAACTAAAGAGTCCTGCAAGCAAACTGAAAATTTTACAAAACTAGGGTGAGAAATACAAGGGCTCCCTTTGACAGAGCCCCAATGGCAGACCTACTGCCATTCTGACTGCACACTTGGACTTACTGATGAACATTCTAAGCTCCCTGAGAGCAGCTGACTCTAAAATGGTTATGCTGCTGTGAGAGTTCTAAATGACATAATCATCCTTCTCTTAGGCTAGTTAAGTAAACCATGATGTCATTATGTAGAAAGCCCATAATGAGCTCCCCACCAGATGCCTTTTCCTACCTGCCTAAGACTAGTACAAATGGGATTCTAGTAACCCAAGGGGACTGGGTTCTTACACGTTGTTAAGTCAGCACTGCTATATTGCGCAAGGCTGACTCCACACAAAACTGCACATGTATGAGTATCATGCATGCACAGTACTGTAATCACTGCAGTATAATGGCTGACTCCAGTGCAGTGAAAGCACTGCATATTTTTTTCACCACTCTTGTCACTCATAAAAGCTCTCCACAGCCATATTGGCTCTGACCAGAACTTTTTTTTTTTACTGTAAAGGCTACCACTGATGAATGGGTAGTAAACTTTGGTTTGTGCTCATTGTAACATGTACTTCTTAACTGCATTACATTCTTGACTTTGAAAATTAGCCTTTTACAAGATGATCACCTGTGTACAATCTGCATAACATTATGTGTGGTTTATGTTAGGAGGCTCAAACATGAATCATGAAGACACTCCTTGCAACCTTCATATGAAGCTCATTGTGCTGGCTATCTACTTGATCTATGCAGCTGTAACAACTGCTTCTTTAATAGCCTTCAAGGTCTTTAAGGTAAGAAAGTTATCTGACTGTTGTCCAATAACTGATGAGTGTATTTTAGGATATCACTCATTTGGTAGGGAGTAATGCTACTACTGAACTGTTTGACCAAGTGATGTAGCCAGCTATATGAGAGATTAGCTAGTCCATTATATTGATAGAACAATACAAAAATAGAAAATTATCCTAGTCTGATCCCGTCAGGCCTCAGAAGCTAAGCAGGTTCAGTCCTGGTCTGTCGTCTGATGGGAGACATCCAACAAACACCAAGTGCTTCAGGAAATGGTGTTGATATCATTGCAGGGGCACCCACCCTTTGGTTATAAGTAACCATACTGATGCCCTAGCATAGTGTTAGGGGAATAAATGTGGTGTCATGTGGTGCTGTCTTTCAATTCCAGACATGGATAACTCACAACTGGCTTAAACTTAACCCAGACAAGACTGAGGTACTGGGTGGTGGAGCTGGGCTGTCATGGAGGAGGGGGGATGAGGGGCTGCCTCCCACCCTACTGTTGGGTGGTGTTCCCCTTGTCCCCTCTAGACAGATTAAAGATTTGGGTGTGATCCTAGAAGATGGACTGATGCTTGATGCCCAGGTGTCAGCTGTGGTCAAAAGAGGATTTTACCATCTTAGGAATGTTGCCAAAATCTGAACCCTGATCCCTCTTGATGACCTGACCTCACTGGTGCATGTGTTCATCACTTCCAGACTGGACTACTCTAATGCCCTGTACCTTGGGTTATCTGGAGGCAACCTCTGCAGACTGCAGCTAGTGCAGAATGTGATAGCAAGACTTTTGACTGGGGTAAGGAGATGTGAACATATTACCCCAGTCCTCCATGAACTGCATTGGCTGCCAGTCACATGGAGGATTGTCTTCAAGACGGGGCTCCTTACCTATAAGACCCTGCATGGAAGGGGTCTTGTTTATTTACAAGATCTCCTTGTGCCTTATTGTCTGGCTCAGGCACTCCATTCTGCTGAGGGAAGCCTGCTTGGGGTTCCCAGAGCTAGGTTGCAGCATTTTGGGGATAGGGCATTTGCGGTGGCTGCACCTAGCCTGTGGAATTCCCTACCAGAGTATTTGAGAAGGGCTCCCTCAGTAGAAGTCTTTAAAAAGAGATTAAAAACATATCTGTTCCAACAGGTGTTCTATTGACTGATCAGTGATCAGGAAGTATAGATAGAAGAAGGATTTATATTTATAAGGATTTTATACATTTTATATGTGTGATTTTCTCTGTATGATTTTAATGTGGTGTATTGTACTGTTGTTTTATTGTACAACACTCAGAGTCCCATGAATTGGGTGCTATATAAATAAAATATCTATCTATCTATCTATCTATCTATCTATCTATCTATCTATCTATCTGTCTGTCTGTCTGTCTGTCTGTCTGTCTGTCTGTCTGTCTGCTTATCTAGCTAGCTTTCTAAATGACATGTTGAATCGATGTTCAGTCTAACTTTTCTGGTGGTTGTTCAGGTAGATGTTAAAGATCCCATGACACTTCCTGAAACAGAGTAGGAGAATTTCCCCATGCCCTGGCCAAATTTCACCTGTTTGCTAAAGTGACCAACAAATGAACCTGGTTCAATAGCAATCAGCAGTTGCTGTAAAATCCCCCTACCCCTGGGGCGAGGCTGAAAACAGGAACATATTTCCTAGCCCTCCTTTCATGGTCAACAACAAATAAAGAAAATAAATAAAATGAGAGTCTAAAGTGGGGTGGCATATTGTTTTTGTTATAGGATTCACATTGTTATGCACCCCCACTTCCCCCCGCTTCCATCCTCCCCGTTCTCTTTTTTGTTCATCTCTTTAGCTGCTACATTATCCATTCAACCCTAAATGTCTTCACCTCTCTACTCCTGCCATTGCAGTCCTATCTCCTTCTGTCTTTTAACCCTCTCCTTCAACCTCAGCAAAGTTCCCCATGACATGGAAACATTACAAATTTCACCTCCACTAAGGGAGTGTCCCTACTACTCCATCTTTCTGCTCCCTGCTCTAACCAAAGTCCAGTAAAAAAAAGCAGTGCTCCCTTAGCTCTTCTATGTTCTGGATTCCTTCTCCTTTTCAGTCTAGCTTCTGGAAATCCCATTCCATAGTCTTGTCACTCCTGCAACTCACTAATCATGTGCTGAAGGGGATGGACCACAGGCTGCTCACTTCTGTCATCATTGTTGACCTAGCCAATGCCTTCAACACTGTTTCATATCCCCTTCTACTCAACAAAATCATAGGTGTAGGTTGTTCTGACCTCTCAGTCAGCTGGTTTCAAGAGTAACTCTTTGACTAGCATAAGTCAATTGAAGTAGGTGAAAAGTAGGTGGTGCCCTGTCACCTCCCTCATCACCTCAGGAGTTCTCCAGGCCTCAATCCTGAGCCTCATCCTGTTTCCCATTGGTCTGTATCTCTCTGTACAGCTACAGGTTTGTGGATCACACTGAACCATTTACTTCTAGCAGCTTAACCCCCAAGTCAGAAGCAGCTGTGCAGTATAAATTTGATAACATAAGTAGGCAGGAAGAATCTAACTGCCACCCCTAACAGGATGAAGCAGTCAATAGGGAGGACCCTAAGGTTGGGAAATCACCAAAACACCTGAAACTGGAATACGTAGAATGGAAGAAGTAAGGGAGAATGAGAGTAAAAACAGGAGGAGAATAGAGGAGAGACATGAGGATAGGAGGGGTGCTATTAGGAGGGGAGGTAGCAAAACTTGGAAGGCCATGTGCACGAATGTCCACAGCCTGGGAAACAAAATCCTGGACCTAGTGGCCTTAATGGCTGAGGCAGATCTGGACATCATAGCTCTAATTGAGACATGGTACACGGGGAACTATGACTGGGATATAGCAATACCAGGTTACACTCCATTCAGGAAAGACAGGGTGGGAACAAATAGAGAAGGAGTGGGTATCTACATTAAGGATAGAAATAAAGCAACTGAGGTATATGAAATGCAGGAAGGGGCGGAGGTAATGAGGGTCATCCTCGAGACAAGAAATGACACCTCCATATGCACTCATATGATTTACAGACCTCCAGCACAAGGGAAATAGATGGGCAGGGTACTAGTGGAAGCCATCCACAAGATGGCAGCTAAAGGGGAAGTGCTTCTGATGGGAGACTTCAACTTGCCAGATATTGATTGATGTACCCATGCTACAACCACAGCCAGGAGTAGGAGACATACTGGATGCCCTGCAGGGGGTGTGCTTCAGACAACTAGTGGTTGAGCCCATCCAAGAGGGAGCGGTATTGGGCCTGGTACTCACCAGTGGGGACAGAGTCACAGATGTAATGGTGGGCAGCCACCTGGGGTCGAGTGATCAGCGTACAGTGTGGTTCAATGTAAGAACAGTAGAGGAGATAAAATACACAAAAGGAAAGGATAGTGACATATTTGGAATCCAGCAGAGCACAGGATCTGAGGCAGCATAGATTTACAGTGGGATGGTCATATTAATCAAATCTTATAGATTTCTGTGACTGGATGGCCAGGGAAGTAGATCAGGGAGGGGCTGTGGATGTGGCCTACCTAGATTTCAATAAGGCCTTTCACACTGTCCCACATAGGAAGCTTGTAAACAAGTTAGGCAGCCTGGGAATGTATTCCAGGGTGGTAAACTGGGTCAGAAATTGGTTGAGCAATAGGACACAGAGGATGGTGGTAAATGGAGTTTATTCTGAAGAGAGGGGGATGACACCAGTCCTCAATGAAGCCAAAACCCTGAGCTCTGCACCAGTTTTTCAGCCATTCATTGAATCCCATTGTGTGGAGTACCCTAGCCACACCCATGCCATAGACAGGTAGAACCTCTGAGAAGGTTACTGTGTGTGCTATTTGTCTAAGGTCCCTCTCCAACTCCACAAACTCCTCCTGCACTGCTCTGATCCCATTCCCAGCCAGGTCATTTGTCTCTAGATGGACAATGATGTCCATCTCCCTCTCCCATGCAGCTGCTTCCATGATCCTGAAGAGTCACTTCCTGTTCCTCCAAGCCATGGCACCAGGCAGTCACCTTAACTCCCTCTCAGCTCAATCCCCCAATTCTACCCCCAAATGACTGAGTCCCCCATCAGGAGTTGTTTTCTTCTCCTCTGGGGTCCTGTGCCACCCCTGTGAGTCTCCTTTGTGGAGGTTTCTAGCATCCTTCTTGGTCTCCACTGCAGGTGCCTCCATAGAGGAACCACGGTCAGCCAGAATGGCATATGAATTGTGGAGAGGTACATCTGGAGGGATGTGCCTCTGTTCCACCACCCTTACCCTCCATGAGTCCACTGTGGTCCAACCACTCCTCTTTCTCTGCAACTTCTGAGGCAACGGTGGCAGCCCTGGTTGTCTCCGGGTGGGGCAGGAGGTTTCCTGAATCCTCGCCATGTCAGCCTGGAAATGGGCAATCTCCTCCCTCAGACCAGAGAAGTGCCTGCAAATAGGGCAGCAGCATCATAGCCTACGGAATATCTCCTGAAAGACTGCCGCCCCACAGCCAGTGCATTGCATCACTCCCCACATGTCTCTCTCCCTTCCTGTTTACATTTGTTTTCTTTTTTGTTAGTGTGTGCGAGTGTGTGCATGCGTTTACCCCCATGAGGCATGCTGTGCTCCTAAGGATATGACAGACATATGTCCTTTGTCCTTTTGGGCAAGTGATGTCAGAACCCCTGGTATAAAGGAAATTGCACACTTGGGGTGGGCAGGGTTAAGGGCAGGGTGGGTGGGACCAAGCCCGTACCCTCCAAAAACAATCAGCTACAGCTCTGACTCACCATCCCAGTGAGTGCTTTCCTTCCTTTCAGCAAGACAACCTGCACAGCAATATAACAGAAACTATATCCAGCAAAAAACAATGTCAGTCAGAGATTCACTTGCACAAACCTTGCAAGTTTGAAATGAAAACAATAAATAAAATAAATCACCTCTGCACTGTAGTTCTTTTCAGCTCTTCTAGTGTTGATTCCCTCAAGATTGCTGATAGATTTGGCACAATGTGCATGGTACCCCAATTTATTTATTTATTAAAGTTTCAGAATTACAACCTTTGAGTCAGAGACTCCTTTGCAAAGGCTCCACGTCTGGACAAACATACAGATTTATGAGAACACAAACATACAGATTTATGAGAACATGCTTCTTTGCTTAGTGTTACACAGTGGTGCTTACATATTGACAACATACATATACAGATATAAAAGTTACAATAGGGTTTGTCTTGCAGTCCTGGATCTGTTGAACATGCCACAAATGGTGGAATGTTAGTCTTTTCCTTTGTCTGTAGCTACATTTGTAGTTCTAGGTAGATTCTAGGGGTTGAATTTCAACCCTGCGTCGAGGTGGAGTCATGTGCTCCGTTGCAGCTACACTTCTCTGAGTCAATGAGGTGTCTCTTGATTTTGGTTTTAAACTGGCCTAAACTTGGGACCTGTGCTATAGTAGGAGGGAGTTCATTGAGCCAGGTGGGTGCACGATAACTAAAGGACCTTTGGCCTAACGCTGTCCTCCAGTAGAGGACACGGATGGGCATATTTGCTAGGTGCCTTGGGGTGCTCCTGTGGGTGTTAGCTTGTATTAGGGAGTGAAGGCCCATGGGTGCAATTTTCAGTAGGATTTTCTTTGCTTGGAGGCAGATATGGTATTTTAGCCTTCCTTTAAAGGTCAGCCAGTCAGCTATTTTGTAAAGATCGCAGGTGTGGGTTACATGGTCACTTTCTGTGACCAGCCGGCTGGCTTTTTTGAGGGCCAGGTTGATACATTTCAGGGCTGTGGGGTCAGCCATCCCATAATATTATTATTCCATAGTCTACCAAAGATATGAGCGAGCTGGTCACTGCCAATTATAGGGCCTGTGGTGGGAGGCATTGTCTATGCCTGTAGATGATCCCTAGTCTAGTGTTTACTGAGGAGGACAGTTGGTTGATGTGTGTGTGATAGGTGAGAGATGTGTCTAATGTGATGCCAAGGTATTTGAAGTCTGTGACCTGGTCAATTTTGGTGGCCTGGTAGTTGGAGATGTTAAGTTGGGAGCTTTTATAGGGGCTTTGTCGGTGCGCAAAGATCATGGATTTTGTTTTGGTATAGTTTAGTATTAGCCTGTGCTTTGTGAACCAGTCTTCTAGTTCATGGAAGTAGATTTGAAGCTTGTGTTGGAGGGAGTTGAGGGTGTTGTCTTTCCAGTAGACTACTGCGTCATCTGCATAGAGCAGAAGTTTCCCATTGCATGCTCTAGGGATGGAGTTCAGGAAGAGGGTGAATAATAGGGGGCCTAGGATTGATCCTCGAAGTACACCTAATTGAACTGGGTTTTTGGTGGATAGGGTGGTGTTGATTTTAACTTCTTGTGTTCGACCTGTGAGGTAGTTCTTAAACCAGCATATTGTGTCTGGTGCTAGGTTGAGGAAGGGGAGTAGATGTAACAGTAGGTCATGACTGACGGTGTCAAATGCTTTGGTTAGATCGATGAAGATTGCTCCTGCTATTTCACCCCCGTCAAGCGCCTCATGTACGTATGATGTGAGTTCAAGGAGTGCTGTGGTGGTACTGTGTCCTGATCTGAAGCCATGTTGCTCTTGACAGAGCAGGGAATGACTAGTCAGGTACTCTGTGAGTTGGTCTGAAACTATTCTTTCAAGAGCTTTTGAGAGTGGGGGGGGAGCATTGTAATAGGCCTGTAGTTGCCGGGGTCAGTTGGGTTACCCTTTTTTAAGATTGGTGTAATAATTCCACTTTTCCACAAAGTGGGGAATTGCCCTAGATGTAGTGATAGGTTGAAAATTCTGGTGATGTGTGGGAGGGTCATGTCTAGTGTTAGCCGGAGGATCTTGAGATCTATAGAGTCACTGCTATACCTTTTATTCCGTAAGGCATTTGCCAGGTAGAGTTTGGCCTTACTGCAGGAGATTGTTTTGAGCCGGAATGGTGGGAGGGTATGCCTGGGGATGGAGTTAGGTGGGACACTGGGGGGTGGGTCGAAGAAATTTGATGGGAGAATGTGGCTGAGGTCTGTGAAGGAATTATTCAGGACATTGGCTATTATGGTGGGGTTATGTGAGAAGGCACCATTATTGATTATCTGGGTTGGTGATTGGTTAACGGTTTTCCCACAAAGCTCTTTGACATTGCTCCAAAACTTGCTCCCTGAGCCCCAGGTTGAGGTGAGGACTTGTTTGTAGTGGTTGGCCTTGGCTAGCCAAATGGCCCTGGTGCATTTGTTTCTTGCCTCTCTGTAGAGTTGTCTGTCATGGGGTACCTTGGAGTTGAGTGCCTTGTACCAAAGATTGTCTCTATAGTGCATCTGGTCAAGCAGGGACTGTGTAATCCATGGGGTGTCCCTTGTTTTTAGGATCTTTTTTAAGAGTGGGGCTTATTTGTCACAAGCTGTGTTGAAGATTTTGATGAAGGAGGTAAGGACCTCATCCGCGGATTGTGTGGAATGGACAGCTGTCCAAGCACTGGTGGAGAGAGAGTGAATTATCTTGGTTATCGCGCCTTGTTTGATGTGCCTTTGGTGCAATATTTTGGGTTGTGCTGGTGGACTCTTGTTTGACCAGAGGCAGGAGAGGGAAGAGTGGTCACTAAGGATGTCTGAGAGGACTTTGACATTAGAGAGGTGATTGGGGGAGTTTGTCAAAATGAGGTCCAGGAGGGTGTGAGTTCCTGTCCTGGGGTCTTGCCGTGTGGGGGTCAGGACAACTTGGGTCAGGTCATGCGCTGTTGCAGCGTCTTTGAAGGGGTCTGCTGTGGTAGATAGCCAGTTTATATTGAAATCTCCAATTATTATGAGCTTACTTCTGGGGGAAAGCAGCGCTATCTTGGCCAGTATGGAGTCAAAGGCTAATTTTTGGTTGTTGGGTATGTAGACGGCCATTATGTATAGTGGTTTCCCTTGGTAGCCGACCATTATTTTGACTGTGATGGCTTGTGCCCCATGAGCCAGTGGTAGTAGGGGGATGAGTAGTGGTTGAGATTGCGGTCTGGCGTAAATAGCACAACCTCCTCCCCTCTTGCCCACTCTGTCATCTCTGAAGATTGTGTAGTTGTTTAGAGCAACTGCTGAGTTTGGGACATTTCTAGTATGCCTTGTTTCGGATAGAGCAAGAATGTCTGGTGAGTGCTGTGCAACCCATCCTTGGAGTAGTGTTAGTTTTTTTGGAAGGCTGTGGATATTTAAGAAGGACAGTAGAAGACCAGCGTTACCCCGTCTTTTTTTTCTTCTGTCCAGGACTGGCCCTGGGTTGGGGTGTATGTCTCCGGCCAATAGTAATAGGAGTAGGAGTGCATGTCTGAGTGCTGCAAGGTGTAGCCGTTTATAAATGTTTTTGGTGTGACGTGCGCTGAAAAAGTTATTTAGTGGTCTGCTTGGTATGAGGGATTGATTGGGTCACTTGGGCTATTTGTGCTTGCAGTAAGAGGGGGTTGTGTGTGTTCAGGAGGCGAGTAGTGGGCTGGGGTAA
Source organism: Neoceratodus forsteri (assembly GCA_016271365.2). Taxonomy (NCBI): domain Eukaryota; kingdom Metazoa; phylum Chordata; order Ceratodontiformes; family Ceratodontidae; genus Neoceratodus; species Neoceratodus forsteri. Next base: position 183,524,292 of record CM057459.1, on the reverse strand, counting down.
TTGCTTTGCCTGTGCAGGTCCACTTTTGGTGCAGCTTAGGAACTTAGTTAAATTGGAATAAGGGTAGTGGGAGTTAAGGAGATTCGTTGGGTAATTGTTGCTGTGTTCTGTAAGAGGGAGTGAGTGAGAAGCAAGTGCAATGATTAGCATGGATTGTAATACTGTCATATGGCAGCTTAACATGTTGTTTGTTAATTGAGAAGCATTTATTTCTGGGTGAGCCTTCTAGTGTTAGCTCCATATAACCAACTAATGGGAAAGTGAGCTGATAGGTTTTTGTGATCACTCCTATAAAGCACAGTGTCTACCAAGGGTGGTGGTGGGGGCGGTGGGGAGCCAGCGTGCAGTGCTGGCAGGGTCAAAATCTTGTTGAGAAAGGAGCAATCCCGAGGTGAGCAAAACGGTCTCCTGCAGGAACTTACTTTAAATCGGGGCTGGGAGGGTTATCAGTCCCTCGCGATCTGGCTTGGAGGAGGGCTGCTGAAAACTGCCCCTTATGACCTCCTGGGTCCCGGCCCTGGTCTGTAGACAAGGAAAAGGGTGAGTGAGCACACTTAAATACTGTAGGGCTGGGCGTTTCTATGAGGGGAAGGGCTGTTATTTCAATTAACTATCCTTTTACTTTTTAGACATTGCTTATCTCTGGAAAGATGTCAGTCTGTCTAAAAATCTATCTAATGTGTTCCTTTATTAAAGGCAAACTGCATGTGCTGTAACATGTGTGGCAGTTCTGCCCCTATAAATTATGGGTTTGTCTTTGTTTGTTTTTTTGTCCCAGTATCTCGAGGCATTCCACCTTTTCTATGCCCTATACTCTTTATTAAATCTGCTGCAGCAGTCTTCCTTTTCTATTATACTTCCCCTTTTCCCACTGTAATAGGGTGGCCTCCTATTATAGCTCCTTACTGTTCTTTCCCTGCTGTTTCTTTTCCTGCCTCGCGATATAGTTTTCTCAGAAATGGGGGACATGCCGTTCAGCTTCATCTGAAAATTACCCATTAAAAGAAAGTAATAAGTTCCTTTCAAAACTCCCCTTTAGCAAATAAGCAGTCTTATGCTGAAATATGTAGTATTAGTAGGCTAAATATAGCCTTTACAGATGAAAGTGCTAGGTCACGCTGTAAAGGGGAAAATGAAAGCGCTAATCCTTCACTTTACAGTGAAACTGCCTTTTCCCTGATACATAAAACAAGAGGACCCGCTTCTTCTCTTGCCCCTTCTTTGTTGTTTAATTGTTAAATGAAGTCAAACATACTTCGGTAATGGCAGTGGCAGCAGTCAGCTAGCCAGTCTGCTGTTCAGTTTCAGCCATTCTCCCTGCATCTTCTCTCTAGGTTTAAATGGGGAGTCGGCTGTAGAACAAGCATAACTCTGCATTTCACAATTTCTCTGGAGAAAACATGTTTTATATTTACATTTATTTGTGCCACATCAATCAGGGTAGTTAAAGCAAACTATTAGGTCTTTTAAGAAGTAAGAATAAGTGATGTATGTAACAAAATCATTTTGCTGCTTACCTAAAGCTTGGTTTTGTGCCTTAAATGGATAGGTTCCTACTAGGGGAACAACAGCCCAACATGAGGCTTATTTATAGGACAGAATACTAAACTAGCTCCTCCTTATAGGGAGAAACTTTTGTTCTAATGAGCCATTAGATATGCAACCTTGTTTTTTGTCTTTTCTATTAACATATTCTGGAAATTGAAATACTTTATGATGCAATCATATCTTTATGCAAAGTATAATTAGGATTTAGCAGCTTCTTGAGTTGTTTATACCCACACGCCACAAAGTAGTACCAGGAGTGGGGTGTTTGTGAGCGTATGGGTATAAACAACTCAAAAAGCAGAGACTGGAGACAGTACTTCAGGTTAAACACACATTTATTTCATGTGTGTTGTTTATTGAAGAATCAAAACAAACTAAGTAAAAGGAAAAATAACACTGTTTTGGATGAAAAAATTACAAATCAAAGCCTGGCTCACCAAGAGCGTTTCAGCTACATCAGAATAAAACTTACACCATAGAGTGGAAGTTGCTAAAAGGTCCCACTACATCTATGGTACTTCCCTGGAAGAAAGGAGATCTGCTCTCTCCCATCAATCTGTTCTAACTGTGCACTAGAGCTCCTTATATACCTCTATGGAGCAGAGAACAACAGATCACATGATTGTGTAGATCCTCCCCTATTTTTATTATTAACAATTCCTTCCTTTATACAAATTATAGGAATATCAAATCCTAAGTATACTTTGCATAAATATATGATTGCATCATAAAGTATTCCAAGGACCAAGCTTTAGGTAAGCAGCAAAATGATTTTGTTACATACATCACTTATTCTTACTTCTTAAAAGACCTAATAGTTTGCTTTAACTACCCTGATTGATGTGGCACAAATAAATGTAAATATAAAACATGTTTTCTCCAGAGAAATTGTGAAATGCAGAGTTTTGCTTGTTCTACAGCCGACTCCCCATTTAAACCTAGAGAGAAGTTGCAGGGAGAATGGCTGAAACTGAACAGCAGACTGGCTAGCTGACTGCTGCCACTGCCATTACCGAAGTGTGTTTGACTTCATTTAACAATTAAACAACAAAGAAGAGGCAAGAGAAGAAGCGGGTCCTCTTGTTTTATGTATCAGGGAAAAGGCAGTTTCACTGTAAAGTGCAGGATTAGCGCTTTCATTTTTCCCTTTACAGCGCAACCTTTCATCTGCAAAGGCTATATTTAGCCTACTAATACTACATATTTCAGCATAATAAATTTGCTAAAGGGGGGTTTTGAAAGAAACGTATTACTTTCTTATAAAGGGGCATTTTCAGATGAAGCTAAATGACACCCCCCTCCCCATTTCTGAGGGAACTATATCCCAAGGCAGGAAAAGAAAAACAGCGGGGAAAGAACAGTAAGAAACTATAATAGGAGGCCACCCTATTACAGTGGGAAAAGGGGAAGTATAATAGAAAAGGAAGACTGTTGCAGCAGATTTAATAAAGAGTATAGGGCATAGAAAAGGGGGAATGCCTCGAGATACTGGGACAAAAAAACAAACAAAGACAAACCCATAATTTATAGGGGCAGAACTGCCACAACATACAAGCCTGTATTTTCTGTAGAAGATGTTTTTCACACTCCAGTCTTGTTCAATCTTTACTGGCCTTTTTGAAAACTCATCTGCTGGGGACAGTGAGAAGGTGCAATACCATGCACAAACACATTCACGTATTGCACCCTCTCACTCTATTACACTGCGCTGTTGCAGTTTTGGGGAAATGTCGTACGCTATTAAGCATGTGACATTTTGACCCAGTAGGTTGCCACAGTGCAGCTGTGTTCTCCTATAGAGCTCTGTGGCTGAAGGGGATATAAACTACATCACATACAGCAGTGCCAGCCAGGATGCAATGCAGTAATGCTGCAGTATCACAGAATGATGCAGTATACTGCAAGAAACAGTGTAATACAATGAAAATTAAGCTAATTTGGTATGCAGTATTTTTTGACATCACTTACTGCAAGTTACTGCATTGCATCCCGGCTGGCTCCTCTGTAGTTCTAAAAATGGCACTTACCACCAGTATGTGAAACAGAAACCCCCACTAATTTTAGTAAAAAGTCAGGCTGGTCGGTAAAGGCTGAACAATAATATTATGAATTCCAGTATTCACAACACAGCTTCTGTAGGGAACAAGCATTTGTCAATGCCGAATGTTGTCTTGCTGACATTGGCATCGGTAGTGCAAGAATTGAACAGATGCATAATAGAAATGACAGCGAAGTATGAAAGTGACATCAACCCCACATCACCTTACAGAGACTGACAGGCACTGAGGTGTGCCTTTGGGCATGTGGGCATAACATTCATGGCATTTCAGCTCACCCTACCCTGCAGTGCAACAATTATCGCATTGTGCCTTGGGGTCCTCAGGCCTTACGCTCACCCCATTCGGCCATAACACTCATGGCATTTTAACTCACCCTATCCTGCAGACACTGACAAGTGCTGAAGTGTGCCTTGGGGTGTTCAACTTTACAGTCACCCCATTTCATAAGGACATATGTTGAAATGGGTGCAGCATAGGAGAATGGGGTGAATTGTGGGGCCGAAGAGTCCAAGGCACACCTCGATGCCTGTCAGTGGCTTGAGGGGGGATGGTATGGCATGAGAATGACAACTGGCAATGCAAAGGCACACCCCTGATACCTGTCAGTCTGTACAGGGTGGAATGTTATGGTTAGAAACCCTAATGCCCCAGCCATTTGTTGGAATTTGGACTACAAATTTGCAACACAGCATTTTTGTGACCCCCACCTCATGAAAGTGTTTGGGACCTCTGCTTATGAATAGTGGCACTGTGATTTTGTTAATCTGTCCCGAACGTTGATTTCTCTCAGTGACTGCGCCATTCTGCGCCAGATGTGGGAAAACACCATTCAGGCAGGATGCGAAAAATTACAGCTGTACCATTCATAGGTAGGTGTGAAGAGATTGCAGTGTTGTAAATCTTGAGCGAAAATATTAAAAATGCTCAAATTTACAAGCACACGTAGAAACTGCACAATGCACATTCGTAACACAGTCATTTAGTGGAATTATTTCACCAAATTTTCAACATAGGCATTTTAGGACCTCTGCTCATGAACACCATCACTATGATTTTCTTCATCTGTCCTGATCATTGATTTCCCATAGCGACTGCGCCATTGTGCACCAGTTGTGCGAAAACACATTTCAGGCAGGATGTGAAAAATGACAGCTGTACTGTTCATAAGGAGGTGTGCAAAACTGACAATGTTGAAAATGTTGAGTGAAAATATTACAAAATGTCGAAGTTACGAATGCACGTGGAAACTGCGCAATGCACGCTTGTAACATACTCATTCTGTGGACTTTTGTCACCAAATTTTCAACATAGGCATTTTAGGACCTCTACTCATGAACACTATCACTGTGATTTTCTTAATCTGTCCTGAACACTGATTTCCCACAGTGACCTTGCTATTCTGTGCTGGTAGTGTGAAAACACATTTCGGATAGAATGTGAAAAATGACAGATGTACTGTTCATAAGGAGGTGTGTAAAAATGCCAATGTTGAAAATCTGGAGTGAAAATATTACAGATTTGTGACATTACATTACGCAGACAGCGAGGGACTGTTTTCTACTTTACAGAGTTTTAAAAACAGTAATAGACATCGTGGGAAGGTTTTTCCTTTTACCAGGTACTTTTGGCACACTGGAATGGGCTCCCAGCATGCTACCTGCATGTTTTGAGGTGGGAGGACTGGGATGGGGATTATGCACCCCGCTGGCACATACGGAGTGGGAGGGGATCGTGGAGCCAAGGGGGATTGAGCACCCCCTCTGCCCACAAGAATGGGGGGGAACATTATGCTGACAGGGGGATTGGCCACCCCTGTCAGCTTTCTGAGGGACTGTGAGAGGTGGCAGCTGTCCCTTGGCTTCCCTGTCACTGCCACCATGTTGCTTGACAGGGGACAGCAAACGAGGCAAGCAGCAATTGGCTGCTGCAATCAGGGACCATCCAGTGGTGCTCCCTGATTGCAGCAGTTAATTCCTTTTAAGGTGGTGGCACGCTTTTCAACTGCTGTGATAGACAGAGTGCTATGCCATTGGTGCCGCATAACCCAGCCACAAAAAGCAGTGGTACCATTGGCTGCAGCAGGACCACACCTCCGAAACCTGCTTCTCCACTGAAGCAACCACAATATGTTGTCTGCGCTGCATGTGCAAGACAACTTAAAAATGACTTACAGATTCATCAAAGTTCTCTGTTCAATAAATCTGGCATTGATTCTACCCACTTCCCTGTTTTTATGATCATGATGAATGAACCATGGTGAACATGGTTAGACCTATGTTGATACATGGTCAGCAGCCATAGCCATTCATGGTCCATCTATGTGTAGCTCCCCTACCACCAGGGGAGTGGACACTGTGCTGTCTGCAGTTTTCCATGTAGTTTGGACACCCATGGGTTCATTATCAGGTAGCAATAGCTCCTGAACCAATTAACTGCTTCCAGTGCTATAAGTAGGAGCTTGGCAACATTTTAGGAGGTGGGGAGTGAGAGTGGAGTTATAGAGAAAAAGGAGTGGGAATACCTCTACATTGGGATCCAGGGTAAATTCCTGTGGGCCTGAGATTATTCTGGAAGAAGGAGAAAGAAAAGGAGGTAGGTACACTGCATTCCAGTCTGCTGGAAAAACCTGGAGTTGGGTTGAAGAAGCACCAACCTATCAGCACTGAGAGGGCCCCAACTTCAGTTGGGTAGAAGGACCCCATATTAAGGCATTGCTAGAACTGTAGTAATGCATCTGTCTAGGGCATATGGTCCACCAAGATGCTGGCCCCATTACTCACGAGGTATTACTGTTCAAAATGTTAAGGTAACAGGGTGCTGGGGAAGGGTCATCTGACTGGGGCCCTCATGTAGAGTTGGGTGAAGTGGCACCAATTCGCTCCGCGAAGTGAATCGTGAAGCGAAAGTGAATTCGTGGAGTGCTCCAAAACGCAAAGCAGAGTACTTCACATTATAATGCGTAAAGCAAAGTCCATTGAAAACAATGACTTTGCGTTACTCCACCTTCCCGAACCACTACTCCACCAATACTTAAGGCAAAGTACATTGAAAATAATGTACTTCACCTCACTTTGCCTTGTTTTTAAGCTCCAAAGGTGAATTTTTGCAGTAATTCATGGGATTTCAGGTCACATGGGCTCTAGATTGTTCTGCATAGCCTCAGTTCGGGGTAGTGTTTGTAGGAAGCTATAGGAGACAGTCTGCTCTGAGAGCTCTCTGTGATTCAAACCTTCTAAAAGCTATTAAAAAAGCCTTTTTGAGAAATTTGTTTTTTGATGAAACTTTAGTTCATTAATTGTAGGAAACCCTCCTGTGCTCATGTCATCAAACGTTTATTGTTTGTGTATGGATTTTGAATGTTAATGTACAACGTTCAGTCTGTGTACTGAGAGACAGTGGAAGTGTGCTTTGGAGGAGGGGTCTATCTGTGGTGTAGGTAGATTAACTTGGAGAAAAAGACAGTTCTTTCTGTTTTGGTGATATTTTTCTTGTATAACTGTGTTAATGTACTACACACAGTAATATTTTCAATAATTCTTGCCATTTTTTTGCTGATTATTGTGGTGCAGAGTGCATAATTTTAGTTTGTTTAAAATATGTGGTTATATTACTAAAGTTTTCAATGTACTATGCATTACTTAGTGTGAGTGTGTGTGAGTATGTGTGTGACGCGTGTCATCAAATCAGACACCTTTTATTGTGCATAGTAATTTCAGCAATGTGAACCTGCTATCCACTGCAGCTGTGTGATTTCTGTACTTCTTTGTGATATCCTTACTGGTACTAGTGATAGAGACTGTTACTGCAGCAGTGGAGTACAGTGCCCCCACGGCCTGCCCCAACCGGCAAAGATATTCTTTTCCAGATTTGAATTTCTGATGGTGAGCCCTGGTTAGGTGTTGTGCCTTTGCATCTGCATCTCTTCAGTGCGCAGCGCAATCTTAATCTGTCTGTGCATTTGCATGTCTTTAGGGCCAGTCTACATCTGTAACTTAAGTCACAGTTGTTTCTTTGGCTTCTGTTCAGAGTACTGAACTGGTGTGGTGCATAATTCTGCATGAACCTTGTACTCATTAATATGTGTTTTTAAATCAGGACCATCATCATGAGTCACTCGTGATACAAATCACGTTCTTCATCATCACGGTCACAAATGCAGTCACAAATCACGATTCACAATCATGTCACGAATCACAACATTAATTTTTTTACTAGTTACTTGGATGTATTGTAAACCTATTTTGTAGTATATCTCCAGGCTTCACTACCCCACCATCGTACTCACTGATACGTGTTTTTAAGTCAGGGAGTTTTGTGCTACAGCTCATCGGGGAAGTACAGCTGTAGGCATTCGCGTTCCCAATACAATTCCAATATTGGTTATCTCTCACATCATCGACACTGAATCACGTTCTTCATCATCATGGTCACAAATGTAGTCACAAATCATGATTCACGATCACGTCATGAATCACAACATTAATGTTTTTACTAGTTACTTGGGTTACTTGCATGTACTGTAAGCCTGTTTGATAGTATCTGTCCAGGCTTCACCACCCTACCATTGTACTCATTAATAAGAGTTTTTAAATTGGGGAGTTTTATGATATAGGCTCAGCTCATCAGGGAAGTACAGCCATAGGCATTTGCGTTCCTTTCTGTACAGCATTTTAGTTATATTACTGTAAGTAGTGGTGGGCAAAGTGACCCCAATTCGCTCCGCGAAGTGATTCATGGAGTAACGCAGAGTCCGCGGAGTACTCCACGATGTGAAGCAGAGTACTTCGTTTCATAATGAGAAACGTGAAGTCCACTGAAACCAATGACTTTGCATTATGCCACCTTCCCCAAACCACCTCTCCACCAATTTTATGACAAAGTACATTGAAATCAATGTAACTCACCTCACTTCGCCTTATAATTGAGCTCTAAATGAAATTCAGCAGAGATTCATAGGATTGCCGGTCACATGGGCTCTAGATTGTTCTGTGCAGCCTCAGTTCTGGCCTGGGTAGTGTGTGTGTGTAGTGGTAGCTGGAGACAATTTGCTGTCAGAGCTCTGCAATTCAAAACCTCTAAATGCTATTTAAAATGCCTTTTTGGGTAATTTTTTTTTTTTGCTCAAAATGTAGTAGATCGATTGTAGGAAACCCTTCTGTGCTCATATCATTGAGTGTTTATTGTATGTGGATTCTGAATGTTAATTTAGAACAGTCAGTCTGTGTACTGTGAAGTGTGCTTTGGGGAAGGGGCGTATTTGTGGTGTAGGTACATTAACTGGGAGAAAAAGGCAGTCTTTCTGTTTTGGTTATATTTTTCTTGTATAACTGTGTTAATGTACGCACAGTAATATTTTCAGTAATTCTTGACATTTTTTTTGTTGATTGTTGTGGTGCAGCAGTGTACAATTTGTCTGTTTAAAACATTGGGTTATATTACTAAAGGTTTTCAATTTGCTACTCATTACTTGTAGAGCATGTGTGTGATGCGTGCCATTAAATCAGACACCTTTTATTGTGCCACAGAGTAATTGCAGCAGTGTGAACCTGCTAGCCACCACACCTGCATGAATTTTTTATACTGCTTTGTGGTATCTTTACTGGTAGTGGACTGTTACTGCCGTGCACTAGTCCCCCAGCTGGCAAAATGTATTCCTTTCCAGATTTGGATTTGTGACTTGTGAGCACTGGTTAGATGTTGTTGTGCCTTTTCGTATGCATCCCTTGAGTGCGCAGCACAATCTTAATCTTCTGTGTGTTTGCAGTGCACCATTAATTCTGAGAGACTGCATTTCTTATTACACTCTTATTTCACTTCATCAGCACTGGGGAATTTTCTGGACATAAGACAGTAGCATTTCGTCAGCACTGGGGAATTTTCTGGCCACAAGACAGTAGCATTTTGGGGATGCACATTAATTCTGGTGACTCTGTGTGTGACGTGATGACCACTGCGCGCATGACTGAGTTCGCCATTAATTCTGTGAGACTTTGCATTTCTTGTTACATTCTCATTTCACTTCATCAGCTCAGCACTGGGGAGTTTTCTGGACACAAGACAGTAGCACTTTGGGGATGCACATTAATTCTGGTGACTGTGTGGGTGGGGTGCTGCCAATATTGCTGTCACTCTGCCTTACTTTGCATTTAAGGTGGAATGACAACATGAAGTAATAATAACGAGGCAAAGTGAGCCTTTCCTATGGGGTACTCCGTGTAGTGAAGTGCCAATGTGAAGTGGCCACTTTGCCTTCACTTCGCCGGCAGATTTTAAATTTGCTGCTTTTCTACCCTCATGTGATCCCATAAGCAGGTCTCACCTGTCTGGCTAACAGTCTTGGATCCTAAGTCTCTATGGCCCCTTAAAATAAGGGGCCACATGGAGGACAGTATGAGAGGGAAGTGGAGGTGCTATTATCCTTGTGTCTACAGTCTGTTTCAGAGGGGCTGGTTATGAGAAGAGGCACCAGTATGTATCATTTACTATCTGGAGACTAGGAAAAGCACACCAGTAGGTAGAAGAAAGTGTTAGTTCCAAGTGTTAGTCTTGAGAATCCTGCTTTAGAGTCCATAAGTAGGCTGCTTAGTAAAATCTGGAAACAGCCCAAAAAAGTGTTTTCGTCAAATGGTTGATGTCAGTAATAACACCAAATGTCTGAATTGGACTGGTAATATACCTCTGACAGTTTTTCTGATCTGTATTGAAGCAGTAAATTAAGGCAGTGTGGTGTAGTGTTAGAGCACTGGCATGAGAACTGGGAGACTGCAAGTTCAAACCCCCACAAGAGACAGTTATCTGCTGTGTGACCCTGGGAAATTCACATTATCTGTTAGTGCTCTGTTCCATCCAGCTATGGAACTGCATAGAAGCATGGCCCCACTGGACATGAGATATTACATCTCATTTGGGCTATCAGGGGTAATTAAATTAAGTAAAGAAAATAAAAATAAAACATTGCTGCACTGCTTTCACAATAACTTCAAGTTACAGACAAGGAATGTTGCTACTTTACTGTCATAAGAGTTTTTAAGTGAGAGACAGCATCTCTACCCAGAGTAAGAATGATTCCTGGACTTGAACCTGTTCTCAGCCTGTCTCATTGCAAGTTAGGAGGATAGTCCCCACTGGAGAAGAGGCTACAAAATGACACCTGCATTGGGACTCAGGATAATGGGCAAACATTTAGGTGAAGAAAGATCTGAAAAAAATGGCTATCATTATAGCATGAAAACATTTATGGAATGCAGACTCCCCAAGACAGAAACAGCCAAAGCAGGCACATGAGGAAAAAAACATGACGCTGGGCCTGAGGGTTGGGATAGCACCATAAAAAACTAAAACTTGCATGCTTCCCGTAGATTGGATGCAAAGCGCCAAGGGGCTGGATGGAGTTTGTTTTGGGGTGGGCCCACATCTAAGTGGAGGAGAAGAGCACATCCAGAAAGTGCTGCACAACAACATTTTTACTTTGTCTTGTGCATGCGCAAGCAACATCTTGCAGTAGTAGCACATTCAGAGGTGTGTCAGTGTTGACGAATGCAGGGAATGCTTTAGTGGGTGTGCCCCTCAGCCAGCAATTAGCGAACATCCTAGCAATGTGAAACTTCAAAGAGAGCTAAAACCTTGAAAGAAATATGCCGCTCCAATGAGGTGCAGTTTCCTCATTGGCATGTCGGATGGCAATACTCTGTTACGTGCCTTTCCTGGTGAAACATTCCAATTAATATGATGGCTCCTGCTACCTGCACACAATCCCCACAAAGTGGACATCGGGGATCCCCAATCCCCATGTTGGCATGCCCCCCAGTTCAATTTGTTTGCCGACAGGGTGCCCAATCCCCATCGGCATTATGTCCCCCCCAACACACACACACACATATACACACACACTTTCTTTGCCAACCAGGGGTGCCCAATCCCCATTGGCATCATGTCCCCCCCAAATTCACGGCACACTGGGAGCCCACCCCAGTTTGCCCCAAATAATTTTGTTTTACCTGTAAATAAAGAAAACCGTCCCCCGAAATCAGGTTCCTTTTTTTTTACCTGTAAAAACAAAAAGGTCCCCTTGTCATCCAGCAGCACCCTCTCCCCAACCCCACCCACCTCTCAGCACCCTACCTTCCTGCACACCCTCACCCCATACTTACCTCTGAGGGCTCGCCATGTGATCTTCTGTGGAGTGGAAACACGTCCGAACTCTTCAAAAGCCGACCGGGAACTGAACAAAATGCTGTTAAGTTTTATAATGGCAGGCAATGGGGGGGGGTTCAACTTTGGTGGATATCTAAGCCATTTTGGGGAATTTTGGTACCAGATTTTCAACATAGGGTTCTTGGGACCCCACCTCATGAACACATGCACTGTCATCTCATTACTCGGTCCCAAAAGGTGATTTTACAGTCACTGCATGGAATCGCCTTTCAGGAATGATTAATGAAACAACAGTCCACCATTCATGAGGTAGGGTTCCAAAAAGCACATGTTGCAAATTTGGTGAAAAAATTCCAAAACATGACTGCGTTACGAGCATGCATTGTGCAGTTTCCACGCATGCTTGTAACTTCAACAGTTTTTAATATTTTGACTCCAGATTTGCAACATTGCCATTTTTTCACACCTCTTCATGAACAGTACAGCTGTCATTTTTCACATCCTGCCCGAAATGTGTTTTTGCACCTGTGGCTCACAATGGCAAACGCTCGTGACTTCACTGATTTTTCATATTTTCGCTCCAGATTTTCAACAGTGCCATTTTTTACACCTTCTCATGAACAGTACAGCTGTAATTTTTTTTCACATCCTGCCCAAAATGTGTTTTCGCACCTGTGGCGCCAACGCAGTTGCTGTGCACAATCACCTTTTGGCGAATGAACTGATAGTGCCATTGTTCATGAGGTGGGGTCACAAAAAGCCCATGCTGAAAATTTGAACTGAAAATATCAACAAACGCCTGGTACATTAGGGTTTCCAACCGTGATGCCCCACCCTGTAGAAACTGACAGGCATCAGGGATGTGACTTGGGGTCGTCGGCTGTAATGATCATGCCATTCCACCCCCACCCCCAGCCTGCAGCTGGTGACAGGCATTGAGGTGTGCCTTGGAGTCTTCGGCCCCAAAGTTCACCCCATTCTCCTATACTGCACCCATCTCAATGTATTTTCTTATGGAATGAGGTGAGCGTAAGACCCAAAGACCCCAAGGCACACTGTGACACTTGTCAGTGTCTGCAGGGTAGGGTGAGGTGAAATGGTGTGAGCGTTATGGACGATGACCCAAAGGCACACCCCAATGCCTGTCAGTCTCTGCAGGGTGGGGGGTGAGGTTGCCGTCAGTTCAATACTTCACTGCCATTCCTATTATGTGTAACCCCCTACAAATGGATATTCCCAAAAAGTCTTCCTTGAGCTTGCCTAAATGCTCACTGCCAGGCTGGTGTCCTGCATTTTAGCAGTTTAAATGTGATTGCCAGAGAATGCCTGTATAGCCTCTGTGTACTGTCTCTTTAAGAGCTACCTGGATTGCAGTCATAATTAATCTGAAAGGGAGTTCTGTTAGAAGATGTACTTGTTTGCTGATCATTTGTTAGAGTAGTAATAATATTGCAATTTGTTTTAACCTGCCTTCTTTGCAGCATAGACAGTTTTATTTGTTTCCATCATCTTGGTCCTGGACTGCAGAATTGGCCAATCAGTACATTTGGAACTCTAAAATGGAGCCTGCCTACAGGGGCTTGGTGGTGCCAAAACTTGTAGTAATTGTAGTTTTGGGGCTTTTGGCACCTAAAATAACCTGGAGGGGGAGCCCTTGTTGTGACAGACAGACAGGTCAGCCAACCGAACCTATTGGATCTTGGGGAAAGTCCCACATTGCTTGCAGTTTCAGTTAGATATGAGTTGGGAAGTGAAGAAGTAACAGTTCAAGATAGTTCAAGCAGCAATCCATAGTGGATTCATGCGGGAGAACTGTGGCAAGGCCTGAGTTTGGCCTGCATGCCTGCCTGCTGTTCCTGAGAGGGAACTTGAGGAGGTTTTTTCGGACTGAATCCGAACTTGGAGAGCGAATTAAGCCACTGAATTGTGACCAGGCTTTAACCTGAAGAAGGCCAAAGATTTGTTGAATGGGATCAGCGTGTCAGGACTTCCAGCTACCTCTAAACTCCCGGATGGTGCATAGACTCTGTGATACGGCTCTCAGACTCCCTGATCCTGACCCTTTACTAGTACCAACACTCCCCTGTAACCTCCTTGTACTGTACTGTTTGCTCATTGCCTAGACTAGCCTACATCATGTTAGCCTAGCTGAAATTGCCTCTGTATATGTAATGAATGTACTCTGTACTGATTGCCTCAATTGTAATGTTACTTCTTTGTGTTATCCTGTATTGTACTCTCCCGGGTCGTGCCTGAAAATAGTCACCTGCTGGCTAGCACACCTACCCGGTAAACAAAAGCTAAATAAAAATAAATTGTGACCGGAGAGCCATTTGCCTGGTACAGTGGAATTTCCTTACATGTGCATGTGCTGTGTGCTTATAGTGGGTCATGATTTGGTTCCTCCCTGTGTGTCTGAACTGTGTTTTGCTTGCTGGAGGCTATATCCAGCTCCATGGACTGAATCCGTATCCATTTCCATTTGTCTGGGCCCTGCTACACTGGCCCAGCCAGAATACCTGCTATGCAGAGAAAGTCATCAACGAGAGACCAGCCTGGGGATCAGCCCCCTGCTCAATGCCTTGAACAGGAACAATGCCTCGGTGATTCGTGTGGGCCCTGCTTCTCTGGGCACTCCAGCTTAACAGCCTGCAGTCTCGATTTTGTCCTGCCTGTGTCCAGTATTGGGTATCGTGAGTAAACATCAGGGTAGCTCCCTGCAACAACAGCTAAATCTAAAAGTATTGTCATCTGATTGTCTTGTTGCCTTTTCTTTCAGGAACTGAGCCCTCCAACTCCGGATTACAAATAGTGTGTGTTGTGCATGTTGCTTTCTTCCATCACAGGGCCCCAACCAGCTGCAATGTTCCTGGTTAGCCCACCGGTTTCCTACCTGGGTACCCAGAGTGTGTGACTGTGTAGGGACTCTGAACTGCATGCATAACTGTCTGATTAAAGGAGAGGACTCCTGTATATTTATGATTTGGAGATGTCTGATGCATTTATCATACATTACATCAATTACTGTACATATGTCAATAAAAGATCAGTCATTTCTTCTGTTGCAACACATATCTAGAGTCTGAGGCTCTGACACAAGGTAGTAAAGTGTCAAGCAAGCCTTCATTTACATACATCCCTTCCCATTCCCTGATGTCACTGCAGCAACAGTTTAGAAGAAAACATAAGGGTATCAATGCTGTCTATCCTGATTTTAGTTTAAGTTTGCAATGGCTTAAGGCAGTTCTGTCATGCAACTCACACAGAGAGTAGTACTTGTAGCCTTAATGCTGAATGTGTAGAGCAAATAATACATCTAATAGTATTTCATTCACAGGAAACAGAATCTGTTTCTGTGTACTGCTCATTTATCTCTGTGAGATAGTTGCAACATGTTGTGGAAAGCAGTAGACTGAATCAGTCAGTCAATTAGACAATCAAGCAGTCAATCAGTCAATCTGTATTGAACCAGGTGAACACCATTGAGAAGATTCATTTACAAGTTAGGCCTGGACAGTTTTCCAAAGGATCACACAAGACTGAATTCCTCCTTTGCACAAATGATACACCCCCATTTCAGCACCCTGAAAGTGGAGAGCTAGATCACTTACTATATAAAGTGTATTGTTTTACATTTCAAATGCTCTATAAATCTGAGTTTCCAACTGGAAATACCAAGATTCAGAATGCATATGGCATGGGAGGAATGAGCTAAGAAAATACAGTGCACTACAAACACTGAGACTGATTAGTTTCTTTACATACAACAGCTGAAGTGTAGCATCTAATTTGTGAGGGACATCTTACTTCAAATGCTGGCATTACAAATTGGGAGGGGGCTGCCACAGCTTGTCCTCAGTACCTTCAAAGTGAAGTGATGTAGCTCTCACATCACTGCTAATGATTTATAATGGAAATGGGGGCACTTCTAAAGTCATGGACCTGAGGGGCAATCACAGTTCCCAAGGAGGTTAGGGGAACTTAAGGGTTAGAGAGTAAGGGACTTTAGCAGGATTTGAACTAGAGTCTCCCAGTTCTTGTGCCTGTGCTTTAACCACTGAATTGCCCGTCTTCCATATGCTGCAGCTGATGCTGTCCTGCTAACCTATTCCTTGTTATAGCTGAACTCTTTATTGCCTTACAGCAGCCATCCAATCACTGACTGCCTAGTTACAAAGGAAAAGGGGCATATTTGCAAGATTGTTTCTCACTGCTGGTGTCAATCAAAACAGAGAATGCTAACACACACAGAACATAATATAACAGCAGTATAATACCACTTAAAACTCTTGCTGTACCCAGAGTAATTTATTGAGTAAACTGTTTTTGCTAACAAAAACAGTAACACGACACATGCAGGCACTTCCTTATATGAATACTGCATATACCTCAAATCAGTGCTGCATCACACTCACATGGTCCTAGTCCCTATTAGAACTGCACTTCAGGATGTGCACAACGTTTAAAGGGTTCCATCATTACTCAAGTGGGGAACCAAACATTGTGGATTTGGTTTACTGGTGGACTGCATTTAGTGCAGCACCATTATCTGTTGCTTTGATGACATCATCCTTCAGCAGCATTGATGGTAAAATGGAGGACAAACACACTGATAACTTTTTGGGGCTGTATATTTTTATTTATAATCTAGATTTGAACAGCAATAAGTCTGCTGGCAACTGGAGGAGGCACACAACAGTTACACATAAGGAGCTGGGAAAATATTGGTGTGAAACTATGGGAGACTTCCCCTTTAATATAGCTTTTAAGTATATAAACCTGATTACGCCCTTCCCTTGTTCAAGTCCCCTGAATAAATCAGATTTAACTTTGTTTTTATTTATTTATTCAGTTTTTGTTGACCGGGTAAGTGTACTAGACAAATCTTGCCTATTTTCAGGCACGACCCAGGGGAGGGGATACAGATGAATGCCAACTGACCTTGAACCAGATTAAGCTGTTGGTGGTATTTTTAGTGAATGAGGGAAATTTGGCCAGGACACCGGGGAAATTCCCCTACTGTGCTGTAGGGAGCCTTGCTGGCTGTGAGCATGGCCAGTTCAGTGAGCCCTGTGGTGTGGATGGAGGTAGAGGTGGGAGAGAGGGCCTCCTCTCCTGCCTTGAATATGCCAGAGGCCACAACCTTGGAAAATACTAATGATATGGGTTTTGATATGGATCCTGATCTGCAGGAAATTTTCGTATCGACCGAGGACTTAAGCCAGAATCAAGTAACAGCTACTTCTGCTGAGGTTAACCCTGAAGAAACTATATTGCTAAATACGCAAGTTCTACAGGAGAAATTACAAGAAGAGAGGCATTTTTGTGAGATACAACACAAACTACGGGGGGAAATAGCTAAGCTTCATGTTTGTTCAGCAATTATCCTCAACACAGGACGGTCTGTCAGTACTCCCTCTGACGTAGCAGCATCAAAGTGCCGAGGCCAGCTGAGTGAGTTGTCTCATGACTCTGATACTTTGACAATACATTCCAATGTCAGTGAGGCCTTGCTGACTGAAAAGCTACACACTGAAATGCAAACTAATTCTGAATCTGCAGTGCACTGTAAGGAAAATGAGACTGCTGCGAGCTGTATAGAGACAGTTAAAGATAAGAAAACAAGTGAGTGCTTAAAAACAAAAGTCACTACCCATACAGATTTAAAAAGCCACAGCTCGGCTACTCAGTTTGCACAACATTCAGGATCTGTAGCAAAACTTATAGACCGGTCCAATGAGATTTTTTTACAATCCTCACAGCAAGTACTCTTTCAGAAAGATGATGGGCAACAGGAGTCCGTATCTGTTTTTTCATTCGCTAGAAAGCAGTACTCAAGTATGGGGAACAAAGAAGATGGGAAAGACAAGCGGATGGCCTGGACTTTTGCAAATAGGAAACTCCAAGACAGTTCTAATATTATTCCACAAGGGAGAGCTTTAGATCTACAACCAAGTTCTTCTGCTTTACTGCAGAGTGGTTTGTTTGATGAAACCTGAAAGCCTCAGACAGCACTAAAAGATGCTGGATGGAAACAAACCCAGACTGTGGAGTGGATGCCAGATCCCAATTGGGATCCAACTTTAAACATTTCTCAAACATCACCCGAATGGAAGCCTGTAGTGTCGAACAAGGACAATGTAATACTACCAACACAAAATACATCAGAGACATCTAAAACTGTTCCTACTACTAAAACCCAATGTGTGCCCATCACCACTTTAACACATCCAGATCCTGCTCTGCATACTGAGTCATGACAAAATAATAGTGGAGGCACATCTACTCTGGACATTGATACTGATATTTCCAAAGATGATGCCACTGCTCCACCTCCCAAACCACTGTTATCTGAATTATTTACGAAAACAAGGAAAGAGGTAGCCCCACGTAGGAATGCAGTTCGAATTCACTATAAAGGAGGTCTAGAAGAGAGACCAGATCATCTGTATGTAGGAAAGCACTTGTTGAAGGAATCTTTAAAATTTTCCCTGAGAGAGGTGTACGCCTTTATTAACATTTTTGGGGACGATAACTACGACATCAGTTTTAGATCCTCTTATGCACTGGACTTATTCTGGGACAAATATAGTCAAGTAAAATTTTTACCCACATGGACCCCCTTCCTTGTCAATCCCCTTACAAAACCCTTAATTAAACATGTTACCATTATGTTTCGGAATGAAGGGGTCCATGTGGATGCTATTACGTATTGGTTGTCTCAAAAATGTGACATACTGAGTGAACCTGAAGCAATTTTAGATTCCGAATTGTTTTGGACCGGAGGGTGGAAGTTTAAAGTTAAACTTAGACAAACTGATGCTGGAATCAGCCACATACCTAATTTCTTCATGCTGGGTAGAGATAGAGGGGTATGTTTTTATTCAGGACAACCTAGGACCTGTTACCATTGTGGAGCTAGAACACATCTCTCTAGCACATGTGACAAACCATGATGTGACAATTGTGGAGAAATAGGACACATTATATTGCAGTGTGCAAACCACACTAGATGTGACCTTTGTGAAGTGTGTGATCAAGTTTTTTCAGAATGCCCCTGGGCTGCAAAGAATAAAGATACTTGCAGTAGTACCAAGCTACTTATCCAACATGCCCAAAATCAGGTATCTGAACCAACCACACCTGAAGTCATACCCACGTGTCCCCTTGCTAAACCTACTCCTGTTTCTGACCCTATTGTAGTATTGGATGAAGAAACCCAGCCAGGACAGAAAAAGGTTGCTGCCACAGAACCTGCTCCCATCTGTAAAAAAAGGAGTCAGAGTTTGTAGCAGTGACCATGAGACCAGTTTATTACACTGATCTTGACAGTAAACACGCTGACCCCCCCCTTCTGTCCGTAGATCTATGAGGAATATAAAAAAAAACTCCCCTTCCCCCAACCAGTGAGATTGCATGTGAGAATTCATATGCTGCTCTGTTTACACAAGAAAATGATTCAGACATGGAACAAGATGATGTAGCTTCTCAGTCCACCATCTCTGATCATGTAATACCTGATCAGGAAATGGTGGGTTATAAAGGAAAGAAAAAAAAAAAGGCAGAAACTTCGTAAATGATTTAAAGTTAAGCTGACTTCTTTAACTGTATGATCTTTAAACATTCACAGCATATTGAATGCAGTGAGATGGTTTATGATTTTCAATTACCTGTATTCTCGTGGTTTTGATATATGTTTTGTTCAAGAATCTTGGATGCGCACCTGTGAACAGGTTTGTTCCTTTAAATCAGATTGGTGGTGGGGGCCTTCTTACTGGTCCTTCCAGATGGATTGTGTAGACAGCATTGGGATTCTATTCTCTGCATATCAGCTTACTTTGATGAAACTAATTGACTTAATACCTGGCAGGATCATGGTTTTAGATGGAAAATGGGGTAATGATAGATATAGATTTATTAATATTTACAGCCCACAAACCAAAGCAGAAAGAGTTAAAATGTTTGCACTTATTCAACCATATTTGGTATCTTCATATAAAATAATCCTAGGAGGTGATTTCAATTGTGACATAATTATAAAGGGTAAAGAGTCCGAATCACAAAAAAAATTTATTGTGACTCAGTCATACTTGCAAAACTTGCAGATACTGCAGAAATTATAAACTACGGATCATATCTCTCTAAAGGTTCTAAAGCTACCTATAAGAAAGGGAAATATACAACTACTATTGACCATTTTTTTATTTCACATAACATTTCCAAATTTCAGTTTTTTATTGAACCAGTTCAATTTTCTGATCATTCTGTCCTAGTTTTGCAATTTTCTGATATACAACACAGTCCCAAAAGTATGGATAGGTGGAAATTAAATGTTTCTGCTTTAAATAATCCTAATGTACAGTTGGGAGTAAAATCTTTAATTAAAGCTCATGCTTCTGTCATGTGTTTATATAACAGTAAAGGGGAATGGTGGGAGGACTCTAAAACTGATTTTAAAAAATGGTTTATAAAATTGGGGAAAGATACAGAAAATGAAACATTTTTAAAGTACTTGTCATTACGTACTCAATTACAAAGACTATATTCCATGGCTACTACCTCCAGGGCAGATTACTCATCTCAAATAAAACTTTTGCAAGATGAAATGTTTATTTACCAATATGATAGGGCTAAAACAATTAACATTATATTGCAATCAGGTACATAAAAACCCCAGTAGGAGATCCATATGTTGCATGCAAAGAGATAAAACATGCGATGTCTATTAATTCATTAATCAACTCTATGGGATCAATAGCAGATACACCAGACAAAATTTGTGAAGTTATTAAAAACCATATGGAATCACTTAATCCAGAGACACACATGACACCGGAAGCAGTGCAAACATTTCTGCAGACCATACGACTCCCAACAATTCCTATACAAGGCTCTATAATAGAAACAGAAATTACTAAAGCTGAAGTCTTAATGGCCATCAAGTCTTTAAAATCTGGAACATCACCTGGGCTAGATGGGTTACCCAGTGACTTTTACAAAATCTTTGCTGATATCTTAGAGGATACTTTAACACAAGTATTTCAGTATTTCTTAACCTATAATGAGATTAGGCCATCCTTTTCTGAAGGTATTATTGTCTTTTTATATAAAACAGGAGATAAAACTAACATTACAAATTGGAGACCAATTACACTTTTAAATACTGACTATAACATCGTAGCCAGTATTATTAATAATAGGATTAAAGAGTATTCTAGTTTTCTCTTATTACCCCACCAGTATTGTGGCATTATGGGGAGATAGATTCAAAATGCCGTAATGATGATCAGGGATTTAATTGAATTTTTATCTCCAAATGGATTAGATGGTACCATCATTTCATTAGACCAGGCTAAGGCTTTTGACAGGGTATCCCACAGTTATTTGTTTGCCACATTGCAGTATAATGGGATTCTACATATGCTTAGACAGTATATTGAACTAATGTACAAAAATGCTGTGGTCTCCCCAATAATGCACAGACAGGTTATGAAAGGGTTTTACATTTCTACAGGTGTACGTCAGGGGTGCCCATTAAGTCCCTTGTTTTACCTATATTCACTAGATCCTCTTTTAAGACCAATAACCCAGTCACATGTGTGGACTGGTTTGAAATGGGTAGGGGCAGAGGAAAGTCTTAAAATACAAGCATATGCAGATGATATTTGCCTTTTTTCCCCAACAAGTGGGAATTACCCAGTTTTTTTGAATACTGGAGAAATGTGCTATACTTTCAAATGCAAAACTCAATCTACGGAAAAATAAGGGTCAATTTATTGGGGCCAGTAATGAATTATCAATAAATATAGAAGGTATTCAGATTTCATCCCAATTTATCAAAATATTGGGGATCTTGTTCAGGTCACAGAATATCCCAAGGCAAAACTGGGAAGTGGGAATAGCATAGGTCAAAACTAATATTATCAGATGGAGGCACTGGAAATTGATTAAATACAAACAGATACAGATTCTAAAAAAGTTAATTATATCAAAACTACAATATATTGCTATAATTTTTCCTCCTCCAACTATATTGCAAACTAAATTATATGGATTATGTTTTCAGTTATTACGGGGTAACAAATTAAACCCCATTAAATGATTTTATACTTACCTATCAAAGGAGAAAGGAGGTCTGGGGATGCTGGACCCGATTGTATTTTTACAGGTTTTATTTATAATACAGACTGTAAAGTGCGGATTATTAGATATTAATGATTTACATCACAAATGGATAGAAAAAATACTAGCTCCATACTTTAGAGTATGGACGGTGGTGCCACCTAAATTGGGTAATCATTTGTCAGTTCCAGTTTATTTTAATCCACGGTGGAAAAATTATACAAATGGGGATTAACAAAACAACAAATTAAACAGAGTACTGTTCCATCGTTATATAAACTCATTATGTCTTTAACTTACCCACAAATACCTTGTTTTAAAAAATGTCCGGTCAATAATACTTTCAGAGTTCTAGCTCAATTAAACAACTATAGACTTCCAGGGTTTACAGTATGTGGGAAACAATTTGGTTAGCAATGTATGGTAGGCTTAATGTGAGGGGCAGTGCCAAACACAAGGTTACTGAATAAAGGAATTGTCCATATCTAGAGTGTATTAATATAACTGAAACGATAGAACATTTTTTTAGATCGTTCCTATGCTAAACATTTATGGGAATTTTTGGCAAGTAAGTGGAATATGAAATGGTTATCTAACATGACGCATGACATTTTAGTACTAGGTAACAGTCCTTTAGGAAGATGGTCTTATGATATTAATATTCTAAACCTGTTTAAATGTTGCCTTATGTTTTACTTATGGCAAGCAAGATGCCAATGGGTACTTCAACAAAAAAGTATGCCGTATTATGTAATTTGTACTTTGATAGAACAACATATGAAGAAAGCATCATCTCCCGGATGTTTTAATACACTCTACAGTTCAAGTACAGAGGTGGAGGGAAGGTTTTAACATTTTTATAAAGTATAAATAAGAGATTAGGAAAGTCTTTTTCTTTGAAAAATTTTTATAAACAGGATATTGTTTTCAAATTGTCTTTGTTGTAAGATCCAATTTCTCCGTTATGATTTGCATGTTATTATTATACCATGTATTTTTTCAATAAAAACTCCCCTACTCTTTTCAATAAGTGCCATGGGATCTTTAACATTCACCTGAACTACCACCAATCCAGGCAGATGGGACCTCGGTTTAACGTCTCATCCAACATATGGCACCTCAGAAGTGCAGCACCCCTCTCATGCTGCACTACAGTGTCAGTACTGGGATATTAACCCAGGTGCCAGATGCGGGAACTGAACCCACAGCATTTTTTGCATTTTGCATAGCAGTTTGCATTTAACCTGACTGTCTTTCCAGTTTGTGCCAAGAGTATTGTACTGTTATTTGCTGTGCTTAACCTTGTTTTACAGGGGGTCCCCAGGGTCAAGCTAGAGGAACAAGCCCTGGTGGTAAGTGCAAACAGTGTAGGTAATTGCCTGGTGAATAAGGGTCATTCTGAAAGTGATTATTGTGTACTGTTCAGGCCACTAGAAGGAGAAAAGGGGGGTTACAGTGTCCCACAGGGCTGTGCCCAGGTCGGCTTGACCACTACCAACCCTGAACTCTGGGTGGAGGCACCGTATCAGAACCTTGGCCCCTTAACCTGCAACTAGCAAAGCAGGCAGAGGTAGTAGCCCTTGGGATAGTGCCACCTAGGGGTTACATATGCATCTCTCTAACTCCTGCACTATCAGTGCAAATGCTAGCAAGACAACATTTGGCATTGACAAATGCTTGTGTATCTTGAGTTGGACAGAGAGAGAAGCAGCAGGGTGTTAAGTTGAGCTCAAAAGGCAAAAGGTTTTGAACTGTTTGAGCTGCTTTCAGTCTAGCCAAAATGGATTTGCAAGAACAGCAGTTGGCCCACATTCTCCAGTTGGTGCTGAACTAGCAAAAATTGGTATCAAGACTGAGGGCTATCAGAATTAATTCTAAAAAGATTAGAACCCTTTTAGAATCCAGGGGTTCGAGTTTTAATTTAGAACTAGAATACCCATGAGTTCTAAGTGTCATGGGTTCTAAATACTAAACAAAATGCTTTCTTTGTTCATACATATCAAAAACTGGAGATGCTAGTCTGGAAAACAAACTAATGATTGGGAATAATGTCCTAAAATGGTTTAGCAAGAGACTGTGTGAGAATGTGCTGCTCATATGAAGATGTGCCACAAGGCATGGTATTGTGACATTTAACATTTGAATTTTGAAAGGCACATTGTGCTTCTCTTTTCCTCAAATGTAGTAAAACAATATTATTGCTATGATTAGAGTGCAGGGGCTGGATTTTAAAAGGGTGGCGCAAGGCTTACATCCAGTCCTGTGCCACCACACTTAGGTTTTGGCGGTACACCCGACCCTTTCACCACAACTGCATCTGATTTTACAACCTTGGGTGCAGATGCAACAGTTTATTCCATTTATGGCAGCTTGCACCATGTATCTGGTGCAAGCTCCATAAACTTGTGTGTAATATTACGTATGCTTAAGTATGTTTTGTAACTTGTCGCTGGTGAAAACGGGCAGTTTTGCTCATCCTGCTTACAAGTATAACAAATAAAAAATGAAAAAAACATAGCCCTCCAGATTGCCACAAATTAGATCACAAAAAGGTGGTCTTCTTTGCAGCAATTCAGCACATGGGATAGAAAATCCTGAACCCTGCCAGGAGAATGCCGCAGTCCCTGTGCACCATATATTTTGTACACCATGGACTTCTGACATTCTCGGACATTCAAAAATCTGGCCCCAAGTCTTTTATTATTTTTTCTCCTCTCAATATATGTATCTGTTCTATCACTCCAGTTGTATATACAAAAGAGTCTGAGTTCTAAGAAGACTAGAACTCTACAACCATTTGCACAGTTCTAAACCAGAACCAGAGCCCAGAACATCAGTGGGTTCTGACAACCCTAATCAAGACAGAGACCTTGGAAGCAAGCATTGGGAGTGCCTCTGTGATGTGAGAGACTGAACTGTAATCCCCATTCAAAAATTGTGGCTGGGGGGGCATGTGGCAATAAGCTATATTTGCAGCCTCTGCAGTGGTTCATACCCACCCTGGGATGGCCCATGTCTGCCAGTCAGCTGCCTGTCATTGCATCATACTGCAGGACATCTTTCCTCCTGAATCAAGAGGAAGAGAGTACAGTCTCATGCCCTATACATCACCCAGTTAGATGAGGATCCAAAAATGTGATGACACCTGATGACGTCTCAGAACTGAGATGGCCGGTAGTATTGAGTGTGAGTGCACCTGAGGACCTGATTAGTGAGTGAACACAAGACAGCAATTCCAATAACATAGCACTGGACAGTATAATTATAAAAAAAAAAAACATATTGCAGGAGTAAAGACTGTATCCACATCTGATGCTACCAAGGTCACACAGACAAGTGCCATTAATCAGAGCAGGTCCGTACCTTTGGACATTACTCTGATGCCTGCACCAAGCAGGGACTCCTTCCTCACCCCTCCAAAATTCTTGATCCCTCAGGCCACAGAGTCTTTTACCAAACAAATGGCTGGAGCTGCAGCACCTCCAGTCAAGATGAGAGCCCTGTCCAGAAGAAGACCCCTGAACCTGATCCAGGCAACTGCTCTGAATTAAATATCAGTATGAAGCTGTGGGAGGACAAATATGGCTTGAGAGAGGGGCCACTGGAGAAAAGCATGTTAATAAGCTCTGCAGTGCCAACCGTGTAATCCAAAACAGTGGAGACCACATGGGGTTACTAGTACCAATATCTGCCTAGGTGGGACTGGAAGGAAATAGAGGAAAATCACATGAATGGCTGTAGAAGGTGGTGATACAAAAAGTGTTGCGAGAGCCCTTCTCCAGGAACCAGGAGAAATATCAGGACTCTCTTCCGTCTTCCCATCAGCAGAAGTATAGCATTATGGATGACTAGACACAGCATTAGGTAGCCTACATGGATGTCCAGGGAAAGAATAAAGTCTATCACATGTGGGTGCATGGCCAGATGGAAAAGTTGATCTACAAGCCACATTCTGAGCACTACTGGTGAATGAGAAGATCATTGAGACCCTAAAGTGGAGTGCCAGATGCCACTCCAGGAGCAGAAGCACCATTATGTTGTGTTTACCGCATGCTGGAAGCAAAGGAGGTTAACAGTGGAGACTGAAAGTGAGAGTTCAGGTGGAAGAGGAGAAATGAAGAGATGCCAAGCAACTTTCCCCAATGTTTACTTTGTAAGGTTCCCATTTCCTGATCCCTTTAGTCGCCAATCCATGCAGTGAGGGACAGTGGACAAATAAATCTTCTCTTGAGGTATACAATGGTGAATACAACCTGACCCATGGACAGGGTAAAGAATCTCAAGACTTTTGCCCACCACTGATTAATCCAGATGCTTTGCCACAAGCTGTCATGATACAGTATGTACAAGATGATGCACTCCAACAAGGGACAGGTACTAAGAACATTTTAAATCAGGTAGTCTGCTTAAATAAATTAGATCAGTCAGCCATATTCAGTACTAAAGAGCACCATGATAACCCCAGCACTTTGAGGCTCTGAGCTGCATTTTCAGACTCATGCCTTGATTTCAGCACAATTTTGCTGGTTGTGACATAATTAGGGGGCTTGCCTTCAGTTCAGTCCAAACGCTGGCCAAACATTATCCTCTGCATTAATTTCTCCCAGCATTCAGTCCTTACCTGCCCTAGCTGTTTCACTCCTCTATCCTCCCCTCCTCCTCCTCCTCCTCCTCGGGTGCTTTTGAGAGAGACAGAGAGCAAGGCCAAAGTTGCATCTTAAAGCACTTACAGACAACCACATACTTAACATCTTAAAGTACTTACAGACAACCACATACTTAACATCTTAAAGTACTTACACACAACCATATACAAAATTTGAAATGTCTCAAAGCACTACACAAACTAGTTAATGAAAGTACTCAATGTCTTAGAGCAATTGCACACAACCACATACAGTACCTAATGTCTCAAAGCACTTACACACAACCACATACAGTACCTAATGTCTCAGAGCAATTGCACACAACCACATACAGTACCTAATGTCTCAAAGCAATTGCACACAACCACATACATAACCTAATGTCTCAGAGCACTTACACACAACCACATACTTAACATCTCAAAGCACTTACACACAACCACATACAGCACCTAATGTCTCAAAGCACTTAAAGATGACCACATACTTAACATCTCAAAGCACTTACACACAACCACATACAGTACCTAATGTCTCAGAGCACTTATACACAACCGCATACAGTACCTAATGTCTCAAAGCAATTGCACACAACCACATACAGTACCTAATGTCTCAAAGCACTTACACACAACCACATACTTAACATCTCAAGGCACTTACACACAGCCACATACAGTACCTAATGTCTCAAAGCACTTACAGACAACCACATACTTAACGTCTCAAAGCACTTACACACAACCACATACAGTACCTAATGTCTCAAAGCACTTACACACAACCACATGCAGTACCTAATGTCTCAAAGCACTTATAGATGACCACATACTTTACATCTCAAAGCACTTACACACAACCACATATAGTACCTAATGTCTCAAAGCACTTACACACAATCACATACCTAATGTCTCAAAGCACTTACACACAACCACATACTTAATTTCTCAAAGCACTTACACACAACCACATACAGTACCTAAAATCCCAAAGCACTTACACACAACCACATACTTAAGGTCTCAAAGCACTTACACACAACCACATACTTTATATCTCAAAGCACTTACACACAACCACATACTTAATATCTCAAAGCACTTACACACAACCACACACTTAACATCTCAATGCACTTACAAACAACCACATACTTAATGTCTCAAAACACTTATAGGCAACCACATACTTATCATGTCAAAGCACTTATACGCAGCCACGTACCATCCATGGCCAATCACCAAAGTGAACTGTTAGATGACAAAAAGGTGGTCTAGCATTTTGCTGCAAGGGTAGCAAGTCATACAAAAAAACAAGGCATGAGTCAAAATGATGAGGCATGTGTCCTTTTTTTTGCCATAGAGTGTGAAATTTGGCACAAATGTGTCAAAACATTTGAAACCTGCCAACATTTTGCCACATTTGGCATGACACAGGTTGCACCCAGAATTGGGGAGAATGTGTTATGTGTTTTAGAAATCCAGCCCTATGTCGCTTCATTAGGGGACTGGCATGGGTTTCTGTAAAAGTCATCTAATGTAAAAGTCTTCCTTAAACCCCATACATACATACTTCTCTCCGTAGCTTATGAGTTCCTTTATATGCTACCCCTTCTGGGTAATTCTAAGAAAATTAATTTAGTCTGTTCCTATAGCGCCCACCAGTGGAGTAAATTGGCCTTAGCTATCTCCTTGACAATATTAGTAAAAAGGTAGGCTCCAATGAGTGGCTGATGCTAGGTTACTTTAACCTAAACTGGACAGGGATAAATGCTAAGCAATGTGAGCCCCTGTTGGCTGGTCTTGGCCTTAAGCAGCTTATTTCTGACCCTGCCAGACCTTGCACTTCCAGTGGCCAGCATAAACTCCTGGACTGGAACTTGACAAACAGGGCTGAGAGGGACTGAAACAGAGACCCTCCCTGATTCTATCTCTGACCATACTCCCACTTATTGTATTTGGAGGATCACAACAAATAGCCTCCTTAGAGCTCTATCCAAAGTAGATCTTGAGTTCTTTCATTGGGACTTTGCACTCTCTGACTGGTCCTCTGTCTTATCTGTTGAAGATACCTCTGTTTCCCTAAATAGGTTCTTAAATATTTTCTCTCTTCAAGATAAGCATGCCTGACTTATAAAGGAGAGTTAGAGGCACTGTTACCAAATGGCTCCACAGTGACCTGCAATCATTCATGAAGTCTAGGGATAAATGCTGGGCAAGGTTTAAGGCAACCAAAGCTTTATCTGACTTTTATGAGTATAGACGATTCCATAAAGTCTGTAAAAAAGCAATACATTAAGCTGAGAGTAAATTTTGCAAATCTATCTTATTAGCTTCTGTTGGGGATCTCAGATGCTTCTGGTGTAATATTAAAAGTGAAGTGGGTTGCTGTCTCAAATATCAAACTGTTGACATGCTTATTGGTGGGGTAAACTGTAACGATGCTAAAACAATTGCAAAAGCATTTAGTAGTCAGTTTCTGACCTGTCGGTCCTTACCTCCTTGTTTGACAATTCTAACTCATGTGATGACTTAGATATATTGTCAGCATGGGCAACCAAAATTAACATGTGATTCAATTTGGACAAATGTAAAGTTATGCATTTGGATTCAAATAACATGAAATACAATTATACTTTCTGTGGCACACATTTCGCAATAGCAAATGCAGAAAAAGGCTTGGGAATATTTGTCTCCAGTGATTTTTCTAGCAAAGGTCAAATCGACAACATTATTGGCAAGGCAAATAAAATCATTTGGTCAATTTGTAATCACATTAGCTGAAGAACATCAAGTGTGTTGTTATCTCTTTTCAGGTCTTACGTCTTACCCAATCTGGATTATGGATCCCAACTCTGGTGTCCTTACTTAAAACAGAAAATTAACCAAATCAAAAGGATATAAAGAAAATACACAAAACTTATTAATGGAATGCAAGACATGAGTTATAACAAAAGATTAAGAAATGTAAATTTGATGCCTTTGGAAAAAAGATTATGAGGCAGCTTGCTTTTCATGAGAGATATTGTGAATGATACATATTCATTAAATGAGTTGGGTTTCGAATTTAAACAGAATATAGTTGAAACTAGGGGTCATCCTGTACAACATAGATGTCTGAAACAGAATTCCAACAGAAAAAAAAAATTTTTTCACACAGAATAATTAAAGTCTGGAATGCTTTGCCATTGGATGTGATAATATCAAGTAATAATAAAATTACATCCAAAACTAAATTAGGCAGATGGATTATGCACGCGGATTTACCTATGTGTTAAAGGTTATGTGAAGGGATCTTTAATGGACATTCTGCCTTTTTGTTCCCAATGCCACCATAGTATACTATGAACCATAGAATGATGAGTTTGTGGCCCTCCATCTGCCCCTCATCTTATCCCCCCATTTACATCAAGACTGTGTCAGTGGGTGAGATCTGCAGACTCTTGGCTAGTACCTTGCCCTTTACTAGTGCTGGCCATGATAATATGGTAGCAAAGCTTATCCACTTATGTGCCCCTTTCCTTGGTTTGTCTATCTCCCACATCTGCAGTACATCCCTGCTTGCTGGAGTTGTTCCTGACCCACGGATGATTTCTAGAGTTGTCCTGGTATTCAAGCAAGGGAATCCAAAATGTACTGAAAATGATCATCCCATATCTATACTGTCTGCCATCAGCAAATTACTTGATAAAGTTGTGGTATCTCAGTTAATGGAGTACCTCCACAAATATGATCTACTGTTCTTGGTACAAGATGGCTTCCAAAAGGGGCACAGTACCTCTACCACCTTGGCTAAAGTTACCTCTGAGGTCAGGGTCGGCATGGATCACAGTAAGCTTACTGAAGTGATCTTTGTAGATTTCTCCAAAGCTTTCAACCTGGTTGACCATAACCTATTCCATTCCAAGCAACATTCTTTTGAGCTGTCTGACCCTGCTCTAGCCTAGTTTTCAAATTATCTGCAGCGTAGACAGCAACCAGTAAGGTACAACAGGATGATCTCTGAGCTTACTCCTCTTGTGCTTGGTGTCCATCAAGGCTCCATTCTGGAGCCCCATCTTATTTTCCCTGTTTATAAATGACTTACTCCAGGTATCTGCTCACTGTAGTTCCATCCTTTTTTTTCACTGATGACTTGGTGTTACAGCTCCCAAGATATCCAAGTCATCAAAAAAAAGGGAAAAGGGGGACGCTCTTTTGGGAAAGAAAAAGGAGGGTAGTAAACATAGGGATAGGGGTAGGGGTAGAAAGGGTAAACCTTAAAGGGGGGTAGACAGGGTGCTCAGGTTCAAAAGGGCTAGGGCTAGACATAGTTGGGAAAGGGAAAAGTTCTCAGGGGAATTCAAGCAGGGCATGGCTAGGGGCAGATCAAAGGGGAAGGAAAAAGCTCGAGGATGATGGGCCAGAGGCAGGCAGCCTAGCAGTAAATGCCTACAGGGGGCATGGGTCTAGGGGAGTGCAGGGGGAAGACAGTACACCGGGAGATGAAACAGTCAAAGAGGATAGTGAGAATAGGGTGGGAAATGAAATGGAAGGGGCTGAGAGAAGGGTAGAAGGGAAATGTAAACAGAAGGTGATGGAGAACAGGGCCCTACTTGTTGGGGACTCTATAATAAAAGGAATTAGATGGGGTATGGGGGGGCAGGAGTAGCACAGTATGGGTTGAGTGACAGTGGCGAAGGTCATTCACTATATCCCCTCAAGGGGGAAACAGCAGGATGAGAAAACACACTGATGCTCCACCTGGGAACAAACAACCTGGTGAGTAAAAGTTTGTTGGAGGTGTAGGCAAGATTTAGAGCACTTGCGAGATACTGCATAAATCTGGGGTTCAAATCAGTGACTTTTTCTGAGGTGTTGCCAGTACCAAAGGCAAGTACTGATAGGAGGATGAGGATTAAGGAATTCAATGAGTGGCTGGTGGGGTGGTGCAAGCAAATGGGGTATGGGTTAGTAGGGGACTGGGGGTCCACGTGGGGGGATGAGAGCCTATTTGCTCCAGACAGAGTGCTCTTGTATAGGGAGGGTGCAGCAGTACTACTAAGTAAATTAGGAGAGTTAATAGAAGAAACCTACAATTTAAACTAGATTGGGGGGAGGGGGAATCTGCACCACAAAGCCAGAGAAATGGGGGTCTACTAGCCTCCTCCCCAGGATAGTTCTAAAATACTGGGCATGAGGGAGAATAGTGAAGGGGGGATGGAGAGGGAACCTGATGGAAGGGCTTGGCAGCCAATGCCAGAAGCTTAGCAAATAAGATGGTGGACTTGGAGGCCATTATGGGGACGAAGGACTAGATATAGTAGCTATAAGTGAGACCTGGTGGACAGAGCTGCACACCTGGAAAATGACAATCCCAGGTTACAGACTGTTCAGAAGGGATAGGGAGGTTAAGGGAGGGGTTGCTTTATAGATCAGGGAAGGCATAAGTGTAACTGAAGGACAAGAGGAGGACGGGGAGACCGAGCCACTGTAGATAACGCAAGGCAGGAGGACGGCAGAATCCTTGCAACTGGGGGTGCTATACAGGCCACCTTCACATGGGGAGGAGGGTGATCAACAGTTAATTCAGGCAGTCACAAGACTGGTCCTAAAAGAAGAACTACTGCTGATAGGGGACCTAAACCTCCCAGATGTAGACTGGGAAATCCCGGAGACAGTGTTGTCAAGCAGCAGGGAGATACTAGCTGTGTTGCAGGGGGTATTCCTTCAACAGCTAGTCAGGGAGCCGACAAGGGGCAACAACCTGTTGGATGTGGTCCTGACAAATGGGGGGAGTGTGGAGGAGGTGCAGGCGGGAGAAGCCTTGGGCAACAGCGACCTCAGCACGTTAAGGTTCAGGGTCAGGGCAGGGAGGGAGACAGCTAAAACCAGTACTACAGTCATGGACTTTAGAGGCACAAACATTGACAAGATGAGGATAGTAAGGGAGACAATGGAGGGTATGGAGAATATAGGGGCAGTGGAGGAGTTATGGCAAGCTATCAAGGGAGGGGTACTGAAATCTGCAGAAATGTGCATAAAAAAGGTTAGGAAGAGCAAAAGGGGGATGAGACCGCTTTGGTTTACAAAGGAGGATGCGGGGGCAGTCAGGGAAAGGAGGAGGAGGAGGGCTTTCAGAAAATTTAAGAAGACACTCAGCAAGGAGGATAAGGAAGATTATGAGGAAAAGAGGAGTATGGCAGGGAAGAAGATCAGAAGGACAAAAGCAGATACTGAGGACAAAATAGTAAAAAAGGCCAAAATGGGGGATAAAACCTTTTTCAGATAGGTGAGGGAGAGGATAAGGGCAAGGCAGGGGATTACTAGGTTAAGGGCAGAGGGAGGAATAAAATTGGAAATGGACTGTAAAAAAGCAGTGTTATTAAATAAGTACTTTATGGCTGGCCCAGTGGTGCTCAGGGCTGAGGCGCTGGACACCTTACCTCGAGCGGCACCAGTAACCTGTGTTCGTGAGCGATCACAGGCTGTTGGGGGTCAGCAGGGGAGGAGAGGGATCGAGTGTCTAAGGGACTGCTGTCCTTCTCCGGGAAGGGGGGACTTCAGTGGTCGCTGCATTACTGGCCCCTAGCAGAGGCTGGGGCACGCACCAATGTTGTGCACTAAAGGGGCCTGACGTGGGGCAGGCACCAGGAGGAGCACGTGTGGATGTGTGCATACTCCTTCCACTGGCGTCATTGCATACCCCACTCACACATGGAAGAAAAGTGGAAAACAGGCATCCTGGTCATGGCGGCTTGATGGCCATCCAACGGATGCTGCCAAGGAAAAGGATGTGAGTGGGTGCCCTTTGTATAAAGTAGTCCAAATGTTCCGATTGGGGGCTGGTTGAATGGTTGACTTCAATACTTACTAACATACTAACATACTAAAATGCCAGCAGAATAGGCCTAATGGTCTTTCGTGTCTGCTCGTTTGGTCAGCCCCCACCCAGGGTGCTGACCTTGCTGTCCCCCTCGCCTTCTCTGGCTTCTCCCTTCCCAGTTCTGGATATTCTTGCTGCATTGGATTTTGCTTCCTGAACCCTTCCCCTGTACCTGTCCCACCCCTCTTGAACCCCTCCACTGTCTCTGCCTCTACCAGCCCCCTAGGTAGTGCATTCCATGGCTCTACCACCCTCTCAGTGAAGTAGCACCTCCTCCTTTCTCCCTTGAATCTTCCCCCCTCCAGCTTCCACCCATGCCCTCAGTGGTGCCCTCCTCCTTCCTTCAAGCACCCTCACTGTTCCTCTATTTACCCTCTTCATGTACCTGAAGACCTCTATCATGTCCCCGGTCCCTTCTCTCTTCCAAAGTGTACATATTTAGCTCTTCGAGCCTCTCCTCATAGGTCCTGTCCCCAAGCCCCAAATCATTTTGGTTGCCCTCCTCTGGACCCTCTCCAGGAGGTTAATGTCCCTCTTGCGCGGCTCCAAAACTGCACGCAGTACTCCAGGTGCGGCTCACCAAGCAGTTATACAGAGGAGTATCACTTCCTCCTTCTGGAGGTGATCCCCAGCGATGCATCCCAGCATCCTGTTGGCCTTGCTGCTGCCCTCCTACAAGTCTCAGAGTTGTTCATCTTGACATCCACCACCACCCCAGGTCCCTCTCAGCCATTGAGACTTGTAGTATTTCCCCCAGGGTGTGCACTTGGCCTGGGTTTCTGGCTGGGTGGAGTACCTTGCATTTCCTGCATTAAACCTCAGCTTCCACTTTCTAGACCATCTTTCCAGAGCCTCCAGGTCCCTCAGGGCCACCCTCCCTCCTCCCCATCCACCACCGCCCCCAGTTTCGAGTCATCTGCAAAGAGACTCATCTCACTCCTGATTCCTGTCCTTATGTCAGATACGTAGGCGTTGAACAGAAGGGGCCCAAGGACTGATCCCTGTGGGACCCCACTAATGACCCTCCTTGGGGAAGAGACTATCCCACAACTACGACCCTCTGGGTCCGGTCCTGAGCCACTTGCCATCCATCGGATCATCTGGTTTCCCACCCCCATTTCTCCTAGTTTATCCAACAGGCCCACGTGAGGAACAGAGTCAAATGCCTTGCTGAAGTCTAGAAAGAGGACATCCACTGGTCTACCCAGGTCCAAGGCACTTGTCACCCAGTCATAGAACTCCACCAGGTTTGTCTGACACGATTTCCCCGGGATGAATCCATGCTGTCTATCGTCCAGGCACCCTGACTTATCCAGGTTCCCCCTAGCCTCTCCTTGACAATGCCCTCCATCACCTTGCCCACCACTGATGTCAGGCTGACAGGCCTGTAGTCTCTGCCACCCTTTGATCCCCCTTGTGGATAGGCATCACATGCGCCACCTTCCAGTCTTGGGGCACCCACCCTGTCCTCAGAGAGATGGTGAAAAGCTCTGCCAGGGTTTCTCGCCAGGACATCTGCAAGTTCCTTCAGCACTCTAGGATGTAATTTATCCAGCCCCGTGCTTTCTCCGTCTTAAGGGAGCTGAGGGCTTCTCTCACTTCTCTGCTGTGATTTCCACTTCCAGTACCTCTTCTCCCTGCTTAGCCCTCCCCCCACCTGCCAGTGATGCCCCCCTTCTCCCCAGACCTGCCGATTGGTAAGGGGCCCCCCCTCCTCATTATCTCTATCTCCTCCCATGTATGATGCAGCAATGTAGAAGAGAAATGTATCTGGAGACCAGCCGCTCAGTTCATCATAAGAAATGTAGTTTTATTGTAACATTTTCTTAGAACACCATGTTCCCCTAGGTATGCCAGATACTTTTCCTCTTCTATGTCCAACAGATACCCCAGTTACAGGGGCATCACTGTACTGGATCCGGGCCGGTGGGAGAGTTGGGAGCTCCACACCATCCTGCTACGGGGGGCGTAAGTCACAGGAGAATAGCGAAGGGCCTAACAGAGCTGAAGGCAGATTGGACGGTGGCCAGAAATAGGGGAAGCACAGACGATGTGGCCAACCAGGACCCAGGGTAGAAAAAGTAAGCAAAAGGAAAAAGAAAAGTACCTTAGCTCGGTATCCATGTTATTCTTGCAGGAGGAAGATAGCAGGGGACCTGAGCTAATGTCGAAGGGGAAGGACGGCAAATGGGTAGATCTGAACCCATTCACTGTGGATAGGGTTAGGGCAGAGCTAGATAGATTGATGATGAACAAGGCAATGGGGCCTGACAGGTTACACCCCAGGGTGATCAGGGAAGGTAGGAGGAGTTGACTGTACCCTTGACAAGGCTCTTCAATGTGTTCCTTGATACAGGTAGAGTGCCGGAGGACTGGAAGAGGGCA
Source organism: Neoceratodus forsteri (assembly GCA_016271365.2). NCBI lineage: Eukaryota > Metazoa > Chordata > Ceratodontiformes > Ceratodontidae > Neoceratodus > Neoceratodus forsteri. Next base: position 183,488,510 of record CM057459.1, on the reverse strand, counting down.
GATGTAGTGCCTTTACACAAGAGAGGTAGTAAGGAGGTGAAGGGGAACTACCGACTTCAACCTGTCAGCCTCACGTCAGTGGTGGAGAAGGTAATGGAGGCATTAGTCAAGGAGAGGGTGGTGGATTACCTGGAGAAAAGTGGCTTGCAGGACAGCAGACAGCATGGCTTCATGAAGGGGAAGTCTTGACAGACAAGCCTAATTCAGTTCTTTGATTGGGTGACTCAGGTGATTGACCGGGGGGCGGTGGACCTGGCCTACCTGGACATCAGTAAGGCCTTTGACACCATCCCCATAGGAGGCTGGCAAGCAAGATGGAAAGCCTGGGGCTGGGTGGGGAAATAACAAGCTAGGTGGAGGCTTGGCTGGCAGGAAGAACTCAGAGGGTAGTACTAAATGGGATGCACTCCAGGACAGTGAGGGTGAAGAGTAGAGTGCTACAGGGGTGAGTTTTGGGTCCGCTTCTCTTCAACATCTACATCAGTGATATTGCGGAGGGTTTGAGGGGGATGGTGTGCCTATTTGCTGATAATACGAAAATATGCAATAGGGTGGACACCACCCAGAGGAGTGGAGTACATGTGGGAACACTTAAAGATGCTTGAAAATGGTCTGGGACGCGGCAGCTGAAATTTAATGCCAAGAAGTGCACTGTGATGCACTTGGGGAGTAGGAACAGAAGAGCAGGGTACACCCTAGGTGGGGAGGAAATCAAAGTAACAGAACAGGAGAGAGTTCTGAGGATCATAGTCTCCTTGAACCTTAAGGTAGGAATCCAATGTAGCAGGGCAGCGGGAAAGGCCAGTGGAATGCTGGTATGCATAGGCAGGGGCATTACTAGCAGAAGGAGGGAGGTAATAATGCCTCTTTACAAAGCCATGGTGAGGCCACACCTGGAGTATTTATTTACTTACTGAAATGTTTCACCAGGAAAGGCACACTGAGCAAAAAGATGCTCATCTCACGGTGAGACCTGGGGGGGGTGTTACAGAGGAGAGCAGATGAGAACATTGATACAGTAGCAGCCACAAACAATGCCAGCTATTTCCCAAAATTTCTGTGATATTTCCAGATATATCTAATGCTTTCTCCATTTCTACAGTAGGGGCAGCAGAGAGAAACTCTTTAGAAATTTCACAAAATAGCTGGAAATAGCTGGCAATGTCTGTGGCTACTACTGTACATGGAATTGAGTTACACATTGGAACAAGAAGTAAGAGTAACATTGCATACATTGCACATGGGATTTGAGTTACACATTGTTACATGGATTGAGAGTAATATTGTACAAGGATTTACAACGACATAAGGGTAAGGTGGGTTACATTCAAGGGGGGAAGCTACATTAAAAGTGATACAATGCTATGTTGTCAGCTATGGTAGAACATGGAATTAGGTTTACGACCTGGATTATGTTACACAATACAATATTGACAGCCACTAATCTAGGGGAATACTTTAGACAGAGAGACAAGGCAGAGAAACAAGGCCAGAAGTGCAGTAGAGGGTAAGTGCAAAAGTTGGTGGATATATGCCAGCATTTAAGCCGCAGCTAAAGCCACTGGTCAGGCCGCATGGGATCTAGGAGGAGGCAGTGGAGGGGTAAGGGAAAGTGTAGGGGGAAGGAGTAGGTCAGATACATGAACAATTTACCACATAGAAGTTTGTCAGGGCAGAGGATAGGAAGTGTCTAGAGGAGGAGTGACAGATTTGGACTGGCTGGTCATTCCAAAGCTTTGGGAGGTGGTAGTAGAAGGCCTGTTGGCCAGCAGTGGTCCAGCGGTGAGGGATTACCAACAGCTGGGAGTCAGTAGACCTGAGGACATGAGAAGGGGTTGGAGGAGATGATAAAGAGGAAGCGAGGTAGGGTGGAAGGGACCCGAGCCAGAAGTTAGAATCAAATTTAGCACAATGGAGCAGGCGCCAGCTGTCAAGAGAGGGGAAGGCCAGTGAATAGTAAAGCTTGCAGTGGTGGGTGCAAGGGGGGGGCATCGAGGGCAAAACGACAGAAAGCATTGAAGAGAGGATCCAGTCTGGGATAGGGTAGAATTGGTAGCAGCGCTGTAGACTACGCCACAGTAGTTGAAGGTAGGTAATATAATTTTCTGCACAATTTCACATTTCACAGGTAGTAGGAGGCTACTGTGGTTCCTGTAGAGAGCGCCGAGCATTGGGAGCAGTTTTTTCAGGATAGCGTCCACATGGACGGAGAAGGATAGGTGTCAGTCAAGCCAGACACTTAGGTACCTAAAAGTAGACACGTCCTCAAGAACTGTCCCGTCAAGGGTGTGGAAGCTCAGAGGTGCGGTAAGTCTAGATAGTCTCTGCCTAAAGCTGAAGGTCATGCAGACTGTCTTCTTGGCATTAAGGGAGAGTTAGTGGGAGCTAAACCAGAGCTGAACTATATTGAAGTCAGTCTGTAGACTGGTAGCAACCTCCTCAGGGATCCGGCCAGAGGTAAAGAGGACTGTGTCATCTGCATACATGTGAATAGAGGTAGATGAACAAATTTGTGTCATGTCATTTAGCAGGATGGAAAAGAAAATGGGGCTGAGTACTGAGTCCTGGGGGACACTGGTATCTATCTGGAGTGGAAGTGAGGTGGAATCAGCAGTTCCTACTGACTGAGTTATGCCTTGCAGGTAGGCCCTGAACCAGTCGGTGGCAGTCACAGATAAACCAGTTTCAGAGAGACAGGTTAGCAACAGGAGGTGAGAAACAGTGTTGAAAGCTTTGCCTAAGTCGACAAAGATGGCTGATGTAATAAGACCTTTGTCCATTCCCGAAAGGATGGTGTCAGAGAGTCTTAGGAGGGAAGTAGCGATAGAGTGGTTCTTCCTAAATCCAGACTTGAAGGGAGTGAAGAAGTTGGATTCTGAAAGGAAGTTGGAAAATTGTGAGAGCACGAGGTGCTCCTAAAGTTTCGCAAGGGTGGGGAGGAGGGAGATGGGGCCATAATTGGCTACGGTGGTGGGGTCCCCTCCTTTTGGAAGTGGTAGGACTGTGACATGCTTCCACTCAGTAGGAACTGATTCAGAGGCAAATGATAGGTTTAGAAGGGCGGCAGGTGGAGATGCAATGGCCGGGGCAGATGGGTAGAGGAGTCTGGTGTCCATTTCATCAGGTGACTTTCCCTTGGAGGGGTTAAGGGAGAGTAGGGCATCTAGAGCTTCCATAGAAGAGATGTTCCCGAAGTAGAAGGTGTTCAGTCCAAGGGGTTTGGTAGCTTCAGCATGGTGGGTGAGTGGAGTTACAGCTGGAAGGGAGGCTAGGAGAGTAGTAGCACATGTGGTGAAGTATGAGTTGATCTCAGAGGCAACCGCGAGTGGGTCTGAGAGAAGAGTACCATTTGAGAACAGTAGGGGGGTGAGATTTGTTGATGGGGGGAAAAAAGGGAGTGGATAACTTTCCAAAATGTTGATGGCCTACACGGATTGGCCTTGAAGGTGTAGCTAAAGTATTCGGCTTTGGCTATTTGAATGGCCTTGTTGCACTTGGTAAGGAGCATGCGGTAGGTGATGTTATCACCTGGGAGGAGTGTAGACTTGTACATGTTCCATGCCTTGTCCCGGACATTCTGGCACTCTATTAGTTCAGGGGAAATCCAGGGAAGGTGTGTCCCCCGGACCCTGATGCATCACATGGGGGCATGATTATCCCAGATGCTGAGGAAGGTGTTCCAGAAATGTGTAAGGGCATCATCCATGTTATAATTACTATGGTGATGACCCCAGTTTGCATGAGCTAGTTCTTCCAGAAGAGGGGTAAGGTTTAATGATTTATATGACTGTTGTATTAGAAATTTGGGAGGGGATTTAAGGTGATGGATTTTGTGGACTATGTAAGTAATGTGATGGTCGCTTATAGAGTCTGGTAGTAGGCCGGCTTTGATGACACAGTGAGGGTGGGAAGTGAGAGCCCAGTCAATTAGGGAGTGATGGACAGTCTTGTGGTTTGTACGTGTCGGTTCCGAGATGATCTGGGTAAGATTGAGGGCTGTAATCTCAGAGTGAGCTTTGTTAAAAGAGGGAGATGGCCAGTTGTGATTAAAATCCCCCATAATATAAAGTTCTCCAGATGGGGCTAGGGAGGCTAGGTGACTTAGAAGGTCAGTGACAGTTGTTGCAGAGGTTCCAGGGCGGCAGTATACACCAGCAACATAAATAGGGAGAAAAAAAGGGAGGGACAGTTGGAGCATGAGCAGTTCAAAGGCTTGGGGCTCTATTTTAGCAAGTGTAACAGAGAAATGTAAGTCTGAGGTGGTGTAGATTGCAACTCCTCCGCCTCTGGTGGTGCGGTCTTGATGAGTGACATTGAAACCTGGGATGGCAATGGATGGGTCCTGGAAGTTAGGGTTTAACCAGGTTTCTGATAAGATGATAGTGTCAGAAGCATGTTGGACAGCTAGCACATGGAGCAGACTAAGCTTGGGGGCTAAGCTACGAATGTTTAGGTGAAGTACGTGTAGCTTACGGGGGAGGGATCCAATATGAGTAGCTGTGGTGGCCATTGCAGAGGAGTTGATCACTGAGCTTGAAGGGTTGCGGGCCGGTGCTGGGCCAGAGTTGGGGTGTATGTCGCCCGCTGCAAGGAGTAGTAAGGCGAAGGTTAAATAGTGAGAAAGTATATGATAGCACCATGTTGTGGGCGAGCACCACCTAGGAGATGCTTTAGGGCAGTCATCATGAGATGTGCAGGAAGTAAATAGGTGTAGGGCTGACCAAAGTGTGGCCTAGGGGTAGAGAGAGGAGGGGCTAATAGGACAGTGGGACCAAGTAGTGGCTGATAGAGATAGAGATAGAGTAGCAGTGGGGGGGGGGGAATGAGCAGGATGAGGTAGTTTGGCTGTGAAGGGGAGGTGGGGATCAGGGTATAAAAGTGTGAGAGGTATAAGGGGAGGTTGGCAGAATGTGATGGTGGAGATTAGGAGTAGATTCCAATCTGTTAGCGCCACAGTTGCCAGTGCATGGAGACAGTAATCCAATTTTACTTGTAGTTAGTAGGAGAGAAGAGGAGCAGCCACGCAGACCATTTTGATGACAGAATTAGGCTGGCAGGGCAAGGAGGGCGGAAGACAGAAGGACTGTGGGCACAAACGGTGTTTGAGCAGGCCTTGAAGCCGGGGCACATAGTGGATTTAATAGGAGGCCTTGGTGGGGGTGGGAGAAAAAACCCTGCAGTTACAGTCCAAAAAGCCATAAATTAGCTTGACGAGCCCAGGTAAAAATCTGGCTTTGAGATGTACCAATCGGGAGCTTAGCACTACCCGCCGGTCCAGTCAGGAGCCACTGAGTCAGCAGGTGCACCAATCAGAGAGTCGCTGAAAGCTGGAAGGCTCTGGGAGTTCTACCGGGGTGTAGAGGCTCCACTCGGGCGTGGGTGGGATCTGTGTGGCTGGTCCAGGAAGTAGGACCAGTAGGGAGGGCTGGATTCTTCTGTTCTGTCAGACGCAGTGGCCAATGGTGCTGCAGGGGTGCAGAGGCGCTGCTCGGGCGTGGATGAGAACTGTGTGGCTGGTCCGAGAAGCGGGACCAGTAGGGTGGGCTGGATTCTTCTGTTCGGTCGGAGGTGGCGGCTGATGGTGTCGCCGGGATGCAGAGGTGCTGCTTGGGCACTGATGGGATCTGTGTGAGTAAAGAGGGCACAGTGTCAGTTATAAAGAGATACAGACAGAGAACATGAGAGGGGCAGGAGGCTGGCGGCAGGTCATCAGTGGGGTTGGGGTGCTATAGAGAACAAAAGGGAAAATTAGCAATGCAGGATTGGAGAGGGTGAGGGTTAAGGGGGACAAAGGAAGGGAATTATGAGCAGTTAGTGTCAAAATTAGCTGGGGGTGAAGACGTGGGGCGTGGGAGCAGGCTGCAGAGAGATTGCTGGATACAGAAGTTAGAAAAGGTGCAAGTGGGTCAGGGAAGATGGTGCTGGAGGAGCGGAGTTAGAGGAGAGATGGAAACAGGCAGTGGGAGGAAGGCAGGGCAAGGAGGAGACCCTGGGCAGGAAAGTTGGCAGAAGGCAACGCAGGAGTTATTACTGAGCTCAACCTCTAAAAGTGGAGATTTCAGAAGCAATTTAAAGGCATGCAGCTGTCTAGAATTTCATCAGAGACTTTAAAATGACACGACAGAGCTGCTAGTCACTGTAGTTCAACGCAATTTCTGTAGCAGTGTGATGACATGCGGCAGACTGAAATTTCAGCCGATACTTTAAATTTATACATCAGGGCTGCTATAATTTAAGTCCTGTGCTAAAACATACACAAGCTGAACTTTGCAGAACCTTGTTGATGGTACTTAACATTAACTCTAACAGGGCTGGTAGTCACTTAGATCTCCTCAGCTGCAAACAACAGTTAAACTTCGAAAAAACCCTGTAGTTATAGTCCAAAAAGCTGTAAATTAGCTTAACGAGCCCAGGAAAAAGCAGGCTTTGAGGCACATCAATTGGGAGCTTAGCACTACCCGCCGGTCCAATCAGGAGCCACTGAGTCAGCAGGTGCACCAATCAGAGAGCTGCCGAAAGCTGGACGGCTCTGGGAGTTCTACCAGGGTGCAGAGGCACCACTCGGGCATGGGTGGGATCTTTGTGGCTGGTCCAGGAAGTAGGACCAGAAGGGTGGGCTGGATTCTTCTATTCAGTCGGCGGCAGCGGCCAATGGTGCCGCTAGGGTGCAGAGGCGCTGCTCAGGTGTGGGTGGGATCTGTGTGAGTAAAGAGGGCACAGTGTCAGTTATAAAGAGATACAGGCAGAGAACAGGAGAGGAGCGGGAGGCTGGTGGCAGGTCATCAGTGGGGGTGGGGGTGCTATCAAGAACAAAAGGGAAAATTAGCAATGCAGGATTGGAGAGGGTGAGGGTTAAGGGGGACAAAGGAAGGAGATTGTGAGCAGACATTTTCCAAAATTAGCCAGGGGGGGTGAAGACGTGGGGCGCGGGAGCAGGCTGCAGAGAGATTGCTGGATATAGAAGTTAGAAAAGGTGCAAGTGGGTCAGGGAAGATGGCGCTGGAGGAGCGGAGTTAGAGGAGAGATGGAAACAGACAGTGGGAGGAAGGCAGGGCAAGGAGGAGACCCTGGACAGGAAAGTTGGTAGAAGGCAACGCAGGAGTTATTACTGAGCTCAACCTCTAAAAGTGGAGATTTCAGAAGCAATTTAAAGGCATGCAGCTGTCTAGAATTTCATCACAGACTTTAAAATGACACAATAGTGTTGCTAGTCACAGTAGTTCAACACAATTTCTGTAGCAGTGTGATGACATGCGGCAGACTGAAATTTCAGCCAATACTTTAAATTTATACATCAGGGCTGCTATAATTGAAGTCCTGCGCTAAGACATACACAAGCTAAACTTCGCAGAACCTTGTTGATGGTACTTAAAGCAGCAGTACTACAAAAAAAAAATTGTGCTTTTTTGACAGTTTATTCCCTGTGCCCTGCTAATCATATACCTGGTACTCTTTCTCGCCGGCATTGTACTATCGCCGAGTAATTTGCTCAGTTATTCTCTGCTTTTTTTTACATGTCTGCCACCCAGCATGTTGCACTGGAACCCCCTCTGCTGTCAACTGCACATGTGAATGACTTGCAGGGACATCGGGAATGGTCAGCAAAGGGTCCCTCTGCTGTTTTCAAAAGACGTGATGTGACCTGAAGAAAAAGCGCAGCTGAAATTAATCAGCCGCCATATTTGTTGTAGTGCTACAACACTTCAAATAAATTGCAAATATCTAAAAAACTAAAGACGACTGGAAAAAAATATTTACAGGTATGGAAACTGGATCTTTGGCTGCATGCTTACAGCTGAAAAGCAGAATTTTGATTGGTCACTTCCTGATTTCGTAGTACTGCTGCTTTAACATTAACTCTAACAGGGCTGGTAGCCACTTAGATCTGCTCAGTTGCAAACAACAGTTAAACTTTGAAAAAACCCTGCAGTTACAGTCCAAAAAGCCGTAAATTAGCTTGACAAGCCCAGGTAAAAAGCAGGCCTTGAGGAGTACCAATTGGGAGCTTAGCACTACCCGCCAATCCAATTAGGAGCCACTGAATCAGGAGGTGCACCAATCAGAGAGCCGTTGAAAGCTGGACGGCTCTGGGAGTTCTACAGGTGTGCAGAGGCACCACTCGGACGTGGGTGGGATCTGTATGGCTGGTCCGGGAAGTAGGACCAGAAGAGCAGGCTGGATTCTTCCGTTCTGTTGGAGGCGGCAGCCGATGGTGCCTCTGGGGTGCAGAGGCACCACTCGGGCATGGGTGAGATCTGTGTGGCTGGTCCAGGAAGCAGGACCAGAAGAACGGGCTGAATTCTTCTGTTTGGTCGGAGGCAGCGGCTGATGCTGCCTCCAGGGTGCAGAGGCGCTGCTCAGGCGTGGGTGGGATCTGTGTGGCTGGTCCAGGAAGCAGAACCAGAAGGGCGGTCTGGATTCTTCTGTTCGTTGGGAGGCGGCAGCCGATGGTGCCACCAGGGTAGAGAGGCGCCTCTCCGGCGGGGTTCAGTTCTGGAGGCCACATCTCTGTAAGGATATAGATGTAATACAGTAATGTACATTGAACGTGTGCTCCATGTGTTCCCATTTGTTGGCCAGCTGAAGTGGTGAGAGGTGGGCTGTGCTGGTTGCCATATGGTCTTCCGCCATACCCGCTCTTTAGGTAAGGGTGGGTTGATCGCCAATTCAACCCATGTTTTAAACCCCCTAGTGCTGTCACTGGCTGATTGCTCCACCTTATTGTGTTTAAAGCAGCAGTTACTGCTGCTTTAAACATATTCAGGAAGTAGAAACAGCTACACCTACACAGGGCAGTTTTTTTTTTTTTTTTGGCAAAACAAAAATGAAATACCCCCACCTTTCAAGTCCTCCTACAGTGTCCACACCACTTCATCCACAGTCTACCCTCTTGCAGGGTTTGATTTTTTTTTTAATTGCTTTAACTCTGGTAGCATAACACAGAATAAAACAGTGGAGTTGAACATTAGGCTTACCATATAACTGCCCGGCTCCCTCCCCAACACCCACCTAGCCAGCACAGCAGCCCCTACCAAAGCAGACATAATCAAGCTCAGTTGGATGTACCAAGCCACTTCGACAACAAAGTCTTGACAGAAGGACTTGACAGTGACAACACTTTGCAGATGGCAATCACATCACTGTGGCAAAGTTTCAAGGACTGGAGCAGCATGACATGGGATTTACTGTTTGCAGGGGGCCACCCGCACCCCCGGAATTATAGATTCTCAACTCCAGGGGGAGCAGATGTTGTGGGAGAGTGGCAAACACCAGCAGTTGGCATCTCAGACCTTCATTTCAACAACCTGTTCGAGACTGTGGTTGTTGAATGGGTTGTGTCGCTGTGGGGGGTTCATTGTAACAGCATCACTGTTACAACAGTACACCGGCTCAGTCAGAGTCAGGTGGCACACAGGGGAGATGCTAGACAGCACAGCACAGCATTGACTGACTACAGACACAAGACAGGACCAACACAACACCACAGAGTAGACCACTAATAAACATAAGGCAGACAGGAGGGAAGGGATGCACCAAACATGTCAGCACCATGGTCTCGATGCCAGCTCATCCTGACTCCTCACTCGCTGTTGGCAGCGGTGCATGTTTACACTATTTCCACTACTACTTACCTTCTCAGGAGCATGGAGGCCTTGGGCCTGGTACAAAATGTAACATCAGTGATGCACTCTAGTGATCACACGCTATACTTGTTTTTTTCAGTAGGTTTAGATATTTTAGACCTCAGTATTGATCCGGTGGTTTGGTCAGATCACAGCACTATGGGGTTCATGTTTAGGGCCCCCCAGATGGTCCTGGCCCTGTGGAGATGGTCCAGTACTGCCTGTTAAGAGGAGTTTCCTCTATGGGACTATTGGCGGTGCTAGATCTATCAGTTGTTGAGGTGACTAGTGTGATTGGGCCAGAAGCAGCAGTGGCAGCCTATAATGGGGCAGTTTCTTCGACATTTGACTCAATCGCACCCATCCTTGTCTGCTCCTTGTGTTCTCGCCAGAGAACTCCTTGGCTTGATGAGGATCTCCAGAGTTTAAAGACTAAGGGGTGAAGGTTAGAGATATACTGGAGGAGGTCTGGCTCTGAGGAGGACAAATTGGCCTTGGGGTCACTTTATGTTGACTACCAGGAGGTGATCTCCCAAACACAGGCAGAATTTCTGTCCCGGGAGATTGCTGTGGAGAGAAGCAGACCAGCTCAACTCTTCCACATGGTAGAGAGGATTTTACATCCTGTCTGTCTCCATGTCTGGGAAGTAGTTTCTAGCATTAGATGCAAGGAGCTGGATCTGTTCTTCACCGACAAGGTGTCCGCTATTAGGGTTGAGGTCTTCTTGAGTATCTCTCGAAAGGGATGCAGTTCCCGACCTGAATTGTACCTGAACACTCCTCCTGTCTGGGATGAGTCTGAGCTAGTTGGGGTAGAGGAGGTAGTGGTGGAGATAATCTAAAAGCTGCGGCTGACACAGTGTGATCTAGACCCAGGTCCAACCTGTCTTTTGGTTGGATATCTGGACCTGATTGATCCTGTGGTTGCTGAGATTGTCTGGAGTTCCTTGAGGAGTGGGGTCTTCCTCTGTCCTTGAAAGAGGTGGTGGTTAGGCCCCTTTTTAAGAAGCCCTCATTGGACCCAGACTGCCTCAGCAATGACAGGCTGGTCTCAAAACTCCCATTTTTAGGGAAGGTTATTGAAAACGTGGTGGCTGTGCAGCTTGAGAGACACCTTGCCTCTTCCTCTGCCTATGAGTCTTTCCAATCTGGGTTCCGGGTGGGGCATAGTATGGAGACGGCACTGTAAGGGTGCTTAATGATCTCCTGTTGGCGAGGGACAGGAGAGCCCATGCCATCTTGGTTCTCATGGACCTCTTGGTGGCATTTGACATCATGGACCATGAGGTGCTGCTTAACCACCTGCGGTTCTAGTGTGGCCAGACCGATATTGTTATCCACTGGTTCAAGTCATACCTGACAGAGTACAGAGGGTGAAAATAGGACTTGTCTCATTGAACCCAAAGCCTCTGTGCTGTGGGGTTCCTCAGGGTTCAGTCTTGTTGCCCTTATGTATTCATGGTATACATGCTCCCACTGGAGAACATTATCAGGCAGTACAGGCTGGGTTTTCACTGCTTTGCAGATGATACCCAGCTGTACCTGTCCTATGCACCCAAAAATCAGTTGTTGAATTCTGTATTTAAAAGCTGCCTTGAGGAAATCCAATCCTGGATGACCCACAACTGGCTTAAGCTTAACTCAGACAAAGCTGAGGTACTGGTTGTGGATCTGGGTCACCAGGGAGGTGGGGGGGTCACCCCCGGCTTAGTGTTGGAGGGTGTTCCCCGTGTCCCTGCTAGTTAGGTGAAGAATTTGAGAGTGATCCTAGATGATGGCCTGACAGTTGATACTCAGGTGTCGGCCATGGTCAAAAGTGGTTTCTATCATCTTAGGAACATTGCCTGAATCCAAGCCCTGATTCTCCCTGAGGACCTGACCATGCTGGTGCATGCTTTAGTCACTACCCTGTTGGACTACTGCAATGCCCTGTACCTTGGGTTATCTTGGGGCAACCATTGCTGGCTGTAGTTGGTGCAGAATGCTTTGGCAAGACTTCTGACTAGGGTGAGGAGATGTAAACATATCGCCCTGGTCCTCCGCAGACTGCACTGGCTGTTTGTCAGGAGGAGGAGGGTTGTCTTCAAGCCACAGTCTCAAGCTCCGGTCATGGGTCATAAGGGTTGCCCTCCCTGGAGCACTGCCAGGATCCCCAAGCAAGCTGCAGACTCAAGCTCCCCTCGTGGCCCAGGAGGGTCACCCTCCCAAGAACATCACCAGGATCTCCAAGCAAGCCACAGTCTCTAGCTCCCCTCATGGGTTGCGAGGGTCGCCTTCCTCAGAACACTGCCAGGATCCCCAAGCAAGGTATGAAATCACTAGGATCGAAGGCAGTTTCACACAGGTGGATTAGGAAGGAGTTTTGGTGCCAATTTCAAATTAACGACTGCTCAGCACCAACCCTGTCTTGGCCTTAATAGTCAGCGTACAAATTCAGATCATTTTTCTGAGCCTGATTCTGCTAAAATAAGCTAATTTTAACTAGTTGCCTGTCCCCCTGACCAATTTGCGTACACGGTGCACCTGACCGAGTTTTATTTAATACTGTCCATGACCATCCATCCTGAGTGTGCTAAAATACATTCTGTGCTAAGATGTATTTCTGTTTTACTTGTTTTACTTGTATATGACCTGTTTTCTCTTCCCACTGTACTTTCATATGATATTGTGCTGTAATGTTGTAATCTGTGATTTCCTGAATCTCCCTGTACCTCACTGTTGTAATCTCCCGGGTCGATCCTGAAAATAGGCATATTATTTGTCTAGTGTACTTACCCAGTCATCAAAAGCTAAATAAATAAATAGTTCTGCTGGGGGCTTTAACAGTATTTTAACTCTCTGCAGTACTGGACAGATTTAAAGTTAAACAATTACAAACTGTGCTCCAGCCCAGGGTGTTGTGTGTCAAATCATAATGGGCTTCTTGTGCCAAGTTAATCCATGCTTTCTTAGCCTTAAATGTACTGTGCAATTTTGAGCTAGATTGTTTTAAGTTTAAGTAACTTTATGGAATATTTACAACCCAGTTCCCTGTACTTAAGTCTCTCTGCTAACTGCAGCATAGATTAAATTAATGCTGTACAGAGCTAGGTAATCAAATGTGTGGCAGATGCAGTCCTTTCAATTCTAGGCTGAACATTTTAATTTAATAGTGTTCCGCATCAAATCTCACAGCCTGTAAACTGCTAGTAATTGTTTAGTTATGAGGCTTCTGTCCTTGGTCCAACTGTAGTCCCCCCACCACCACCCTCTCCCACCCTCCTTCCCCTTTTTTTATTTTTTATTTATTCTTTATTCATAGAGACACAAAATCATACTTCAGTTTGTACAGTACAGGTACATCCATTAGAGGCAGGCCATAACCTAGCCCAGTAAGGGCCTAGTACATCAAACATGTATAGACAAGTGAAGAGCTAAGTAGCACTTTACAATTGTAGGGAAAGAAGTAGAAAAGGGAAGGAGAAATAAAACAGTTATTAGAATTACTTGCAGATTATAAGGAGGCAGGAGTACAGTATGTAGACCTTTAATGAGTTCTAGGGTGCATACTGGGGGTCAGGGCACAAATTCTGGGTAGTGAGCTGAATGGTGGATAAGCCATTTCCACCAGCAGAGTTCAAACATTTCTTTTTGGTCTAACAAACTAACTGAAAGACGTTCTTCTTTCCCGAACAGTTCTCACCCAGGACATCTTGGTAGGGATGGTAGTGGTCAGTCACAAGCAGGTTATTGCTTTATGAGCAGCAGCCACTAACAGGACCATTTGCTTATAAGTGACCCGATCAACCTTTGTTCCCTGAGGAAGGGTGAATGTTAACAAGAACACAGGGTGAGCTAAAGCTCCCATATCATAGATATCCTGTAATTCTGCTATTATCTCTTTCCAAACACCCTGGAGCAGGGAGCAAGACCACAACACATGGGTCTGTCCCACAAAACTGGACCCACAGCCCCACCAACATGACCCCAATGGGTCCTCCCCCCCATATTTGGAACCACAGCAATGGTGGCATATTGCCAAGGGGGCTTTTCTCCCTGTTGGATTGCTTGTAAGGCTGGTAGTCGGATAGGGGTCAGGGTGTCCCCATAAGCCTTATAGAATTTGTCTGGGTAGCCATCTGGTCCAGGAGCTTTCATTGTGTTTGCCTCTAAAATAACCCGATCCACCTCTGCTCTGGAGATAGGCCTATTGACCATCTGGGCCTGGTGAGAAGTAAGTCGAGGGAGGGTGAGGGAATGCAAATAAGCTGAAGCCTCCTCTGAAGAGGGGAGACCGGCCTGGGCATATAAATGCTGATAAAAATCAGCAAAGCTTTGTCTAATCTTGGAGGGCTGGGTATGCAAAACCCTGGTATTAGGATCTTATAGAGAGGAGACTGTGGTTCTAGCTTTTTGTTCTCTAAGATTTCTGGCCAATTTTCTGGCTCCTCTTGGGCCAGCCTCATAATGTTAATGTTTGAGATAAAATAATTGCTGCTCAATCTTTTGATCCAGGCACTTTTGGATTTGCTGCTTAACTCGCAGGAGGGCAGGTTTAACAGAGAAGTCCCCCTGGTCCCACATCATATGTAAAGTGTTTAACTCATTTTGTAACTCTGCATATTTCCTGTCCCTCTCCTTTTTCTTCTTAGAGGAGATTTTAATTATCAGTCCCCAAAGGACCTCCTTAAGGTTATCCCAGAGAATCCCCAGGGAAGTTTTCTGGCTCTGGTTATCTCTAATGCTATCTGGTATCAAATCAAGTATTTTCTGCCTGAATTCTGGGTTCCGTAGATGCTGGACATTGAGAAGCCAGTAATTAAATTTTGGCACATTACCCAAGTACACTTTTAAGTAAACTGGGGAATGATCTGACAACAGGGGAGACACATGCCAGAAATCTGAAACTAAATCACAATGCTCAATGGTTGTGTACACATAGTCTAGTCTGGCAGTTACCCCCATAGTGGGGGATACATGTGTGTAACTTCTAGTGGTGGGGAAGGTGTGTCTCCAAATATCCACAAAGCCCAGATTTACCATGGTAATCTTGAAGTATTTTTGTAGGGGGTAGCCCTGTAAGCAAGGCACCTAGAGACATCCAAAGCACGGTCTGAAACAGTATATTGAGGTCTCTCCCCATAATTAACTGGCTTTTATATATAGACAGCAAATCCGATAAGAATCCCTGGGCCACAGATGTAGGGGAGCCCAGGGTAAAATACATGGAGGCAAGGGTCACTTCTATTATTTAAAAGACCCAAAACTATGGCATATCAACCCCAGTATCCTCAAATATGTCTGTTTCCACCCAGTTTGCTGTTTTAGTAATTAATAATGCAACCCCCTTTTCCTCCCAGAGCTATGTGAGGGTGAAGCCAAAAGAGCATATCTCTGATTTTGTAATTTCAAATGCTCTGTTTGAGGCAGGTGAGTTTCCTGTAAGGCAACTATCTCTGGTTTCTCACGCTGCAAAAACTGACGCAGGCAGTATCTCTTTATTGGTGAGTGAATCCCATTAATGTTGAGGGAAAGTATTAAGGATGTCTTATTCGTTTTTGGGAAGTTTTAAAGGGATCTTATTCTGCCCTTCTGCCTCCCACTCTGATGTGATAGGTGCTCTTTCTCACCTCCTCCGCCCAATGTCTCCAAGTGCCCTCTCAGTTGCCCATTCTCTCCACCAATCACAATTGGTTGCAAAGAAAGCTTATCACTTACTTTCCACTTATTTGACTGCCTAAGTACAAAGCTGATGTCATGTCCATTTTTATACCAAGAATTAAAAATAAATAAAAAAACAAGCACTTCCACCACAGGATATGGGGGTAGTAGATGCTAGGAGTAGTGGGTCTATCTGTTCCAACCAATTAACAAATGTAAACAGGTGTCGGATCTCCAACTGGGCGATCCAGGTATGGACCAGCATTACAGCAGGTGAACTATTTACAAAAGGTTTCTTGACTTCCAAGGATAGTGAAAGATAAATAAGCTCTCTTCTGTCCTGTGCGGTATCACATTTGACCGCTAGTGGGGGATGTAGACCAGCTAGCTGAACCAGACAGGCCTCCCAGGGGCTAGATTCACACCCAAAATTAGGAGAAATAAAATAAGGGGGATTCAGGGAGGGTCTGTCCGCTATCAGCTCATAGAGAAAACTAGTGCTGAGCACACTGTGGAATAACAACCAAATTAGTGGGTAAAGGGGTAAGAAATGTGTTAGGTTGTTGCCAAACATAGTTGCAAGGCCCAAGACGACATTGCATCTCAGTAGTAACAACAGGAAAGAGGAATATCCACTCTGGTAACTAATGCTTGTTACTCTGGGGGGCCAGCTATGGATCCCCCGATTTAACCCGGGAGAAGAAACGGAGGGGTAGCCCAAACCAGCTGACAATTGTACCAAGGGATCTTAGTGCTGTTCAGACGTCTTCTGTAACAAAAGGTCATGCCCCTAATAAATATATAGAGCTAACTACAAAGGAACAAGAACCCCCTGGAACATTTAGGCTATTATATAATGATTCCCCTTAAACTGTACATTACTCAGTCATGCTTAGTTGTCCTTCAATAAATTGCTCATTTCTGGTCTCTGTCCCCAGTTCTGATTCTGCCGTAACCATCAAGTTTGGTTGTTGTTGATCCCGTTAAGCCAGTAAGAATTCCTGCATGAAGAGAGCCCAAAAGAAACTGAAAGGGAGAAGATACAACACAGTGTTAATAGGGGGGTTCTCCTCATTTGTCTTGGTGTAAGAATGTTCTAAAGCTATACATAGATACATAGACAGTGTCGGCAGATAAGGGCCTATGGCCCACCCAGTCTGCCCATTTGAGCTTGTAAATTCAGTTTGTTTTCCTAGAAGTCTGTTGCCCCTTAACCCTGACCTCCAGAATTCCTTTATGTCTATCCCATGCATTCTTAAATCCTGTGATTGTTTCAGCCCCCACCACTTCCTCTGGCAGGGTGTTCCACTTGTCCACCACCCGTTCTATGAAGAAATTCTTTCTCATGTTTCCTCTGAATCGTCCTCCCTCCAACTTCATCCCATTCCCTCTAGTCCTTGAACATCTTTTTCGCTTAAAAATAGTGTTTTCCTGCACCCTGTTCCTCCCTGTAAGATACTTGTATGTCTCTATCATATCCCCTCTCTCCCTCCTCTCCTCCAGGGAGTACATGTTCAGTTCCTTCAACCTGTCTTCATAGGACTTGTGATGCAATCTGTGCACCATCTTTGTTGCCCTCCTCTGAACCTTCTCTACCCTGTCTATGTCCTTACGTAGGTATGGTCTCCAGAACTGTACACTGTACTCCAGGTGGGGCCTCACTAGTGTCTTGTATAGCGGAATTATGACCTCCCTTTTCCTGCTGGTGATGCCCCTGCCTATACATCCCAGCATTCTATTTGCTTTACCTGCTGCCTGTCACACTGTTTCTCACCTTGAGGTCATCAGAGATGACAACCCCAAGATCCCTTCCTGCTTGTGCATGCTATATCCTCACCCCCAACTGATATATATGTGCCAGGGTTTTGTGCCCCATGCATTATCTTGCACTTCTTTGCATTGAATTTCAACTGCCAAACCCCTGACCATTCTTCAAGTTTCTACAGGTCGCTTCTCATTCTGTCTACACCCTCTGGTGTGTCTACTCTGTTACAGAGCTTTGTGTCATCAGCGAACAGTGAAATTCTGCCTTCTAGGTCCCAGCAATGTCACTGATGAAGATGTTGAATAGGACCGGTCCCAGCACTGATCCCTGTGGTACCCCACTGGTCACTCTTCCCTCTGTGGAGTGACAGCCATTTACCACCACCCTCTGTGTCCTGCCGCACAGCCAGTCTACCCACTACACTACTGTCCTGCCCACACCCATATTCCCAGTTTGTGTAATAGTCTCTATGTGACACAGTGTCACAGGCCTTGCTGAAGTCCAGATAGGCCATGTCCACTGCCCTCCCCTGATCCACCTCCCTAGTCACCCAGTCAAAAAATTCAACGAGATTGGTCTGACATGACCTCCCCCTGGTGAAACCATGCTGCCTTGCGTCCTGTAGTCCATTGACAACCAGATCTTCCACCAATCTCTCCTTCAGTAGTGCTTCCACGATCTTCCCCACTACCAAGGTGAGGCTGACTGGTCTGTAGTTCCCTGCTTCCTCTTTGTTCCCACTTTTGTATAAGGGGACTACATCTGCTGTCCTCCAGTCTTTGGGTACCTCCCCTGTTTCCAATGAAATTCTGCGCCATGGCATACAACTTCAGGAGAGAACCCCGGACCTGCCTAACTCGCTCAGAGTGGAGACATGGCGAGAGGCGGCACAAACCAGAAATAAGAAAGTGGAAACAAAGATTCTCCCCAACAGTGCTCTGCAGTGTTTTACTGTAAGGAGAGGAACACCAAACTGATAGCGACTCCACGGTTTGCAGACTGGCTGTTCTAAATAAATCCACAGATCAGAAGATTTCCCATGCCATCGACAGCCACACTACAAGAACAGTTACAAAGTAAGGCAAACTTGGTTACAAGGCAAGGCCCACCATAGAATACTTTGAGAGTTCCCCAGTGTTCTCAGGTAGTCACCACAGTACGATGAAACAAAGCCAAAGTTTTGACCAAGGCATTGGGGAGAATCTTTGTTTCCACTTTCTTATTTCTGGTTTGTGCCGCCTCTCGCCATGTCTCCGCTCTGAGCGAGTTAGGCAGGTCCGGGGTTCTCTCCGGAAGTCGTATGCCATGGCTCAGAATTTCAGCTCAAACTTCCTCTGGGGACTCAAATTATTTTTTGCCTTCAGGGAATTGTATAATCATCCTACATATTACTGGAATTTCCTAAGCCTCAGTCTCTTACTTCTTGTTATTGTGTAACTATGTATTATTATGTTGACCTTTGTATGTATGTATACCCCCCATTCCTTCGACGTGGAACCTTTGTAAACTAGCAGTTCCTGCTCAAAAGTATTTGTTATTCTAGATTTCAATAAAATAAAAATAAAATAAAAAAAATCCTGTAAGGGTAAGGAGTGGTGAACTTGATTTTGTTCTCTTTGAGAGGGGCAAAGAAAGGCTGATATTCTCTGTGGGCCCATAGGGTGTCTGGGGCATAATTGTTGTCGATATATATTCGGTCCTGACCATAGAAAATTTTTTATTTTCTCCAAGCCACAAGAAGGACTCATTCTTTGATTGTGTACTGAAGGAAACGTGCTATGATACATCGTGGGCACGCATCTGGTTTGTTTGATTTCGGGCCTAGGACCCTGTGCACCCTCTCAAATTCTAAGTCCATATCATTGGGGAGTTTGAGAGCCGTATGCAGCACCATAGACAAAAACTCTGTAATATTCTGTCCCTCTGCCCCTTTTTATATTCCATTCACCCTTATATTTTTTTCTTCAGGCATGATTTTCTAAGTCTTCCTGCCGTTGTTGTATTTGAAGTTGAGTCTCTTGTATGGTTTGAATTGCCTGTTCCAGATTGTCCAGTCTATGCTCAGCAACAGTTATTTGTCTTTTGGAATTGTCTACCCTTTGTTCAAGTAACTCTACAACTTTCTTAAGTTCTCCATACAATTGCTTCATTTCTGCTCGAAAACTTAGCAGCTCAGTGTATATGGTATCTAGTTTGACTCGCTTTCTAGGAGTTTGCATATTGCTCAGAGTTTGAGATGTGGAATCCTGGTGGTTAGTATTGGCTGAGGCCTGTGAGAGTTCAGAATCCGAGGCCACAGATCACAATCCATCTCCCTCTGGCTCCATCTCCGCAAATTTTTCCATTTGTGTGCGGCCTCTGTGTCTATTCCCCTTTGGCATTAGTGTTTTAAATCATATTTGCCAACAATTGCTGAATTTTACAAGGGTGGTTGTCGTCTTGGGCACAGAGCTTGCAGTTCAAGCTACCATGTAGATTGATGACGCAACCGGAAGTCCCCACCCTCCTCCCTTTACCTGTTTTAAATTCATCTCGTGGATTGTAAGGGTTGCCCTCCCCAGAGCACCACCAGGACCCCCAAGCAAGGTACAAAATCACTAGGCTCGAACATGGTTGCACACAGATGGATTAGGAAGGCCCCACCGATGCACGCATCGGCTGCCCCACCACCACCACCACCCTTGGTGATCTTGCACTTATATAGGAGTGGTCACGTGGTTCCCAGAACCAATCAGTGGACTTTACCATCTACAGGTTATCTGAACCTGCCACTAGGCAGTCTGCCCTCTCCCTTAACTGCTACAACTAACTACTCTTTGAAAAGTTCTCAACAATGCTGCTTCACCTTGCAATTTTCTCTTTTTTGGTGCCCCCCCACTGTCTCTCCCACCCTCCTCTCAGCCAGTTATGCAGGAGTGCCTGCAAACACTACTTTCTATGGCCGCATGCCCTCATGCTTCTGGTACCTGCCCTGATGGCAAATTCCCTGCAAACTATCTACTGAAACCATTTGTGGCCCCTCCCATCCTTCCACCCAGGCCACTTAGCCCTATACCCCACCGCTCAAGCATCCTTTATGGGCATCAAGCTTTCTCCTGACCCTCTCTGTAAGCCCCTGTGGACACAGCCCCTAACTAAACTGCGGATTATCTTCCTACTGATGCTATTCATGAATGTAGAACCACACCCTGGACCTCTCCGTCCCCAAGATCCAGTCCCTGCCTCACTCTCTCAACTTCCCATAGGTCTGAAACTGGTCCATCTGAGCCTCCTGACCAAATTACCCCTGCTGCAACCAACTGTACTCTCACTTCACCCAGACATCCTTATTATCTCAGAGTCATGGCTAAAGCCACACAATAAAGATTCTGAAATTGCCATCCCCAGTTACACAGTCATCTAACACGACCAGCCCAACTGCAAACGTGGTGGTGGCTTTGCCATGTATATTGCTTCCATGTTGCAGTTCACAAATATCCCCCTTTCTCTTCTTATGCATGCCATTGATGCTCTACTTATAAAACTTGCCCCACCCGACATGACACCTGTATTCATTGCATGCACTTACTGTCCCACTGCTTGCAATCTTGGACCACCTCAGTGATCTAAAAACACTGGCTGCAGGGGGCAAACTCCACATCGTAGGAGATTTTAATCAAAACTGGCTCTCTCATGCAAACTCCAAACTCCTGGATAAAGTCGGTGCCCTAAAGTTTTTTCAAATGATCAGTGAGCCCACTCGTTTAAACCTCAAAATGCTTAATCGCCTCTCCTTGACTTGTCACTTACCTCCCACCCACACAGGATACTAGCTGCAGGCCTGCTCCCTGACTCTCTTAGCCACCACCACCACCACATGACCTACATGGTCAGAAAAATCTTCTAGCCCAAGGCATCCCCCCCGAACATCCTGCTGACCAGGTCCTCACCTCTCTCCTACATGACCTGTCCATTACTGACTGGTCCTTCATACACTGAGCTTTGTCCACTGAAGCCACTCTGAAGGGCTTCAAAACTAGGTTCCTTGCCATCTGGAACCACTATGTCCCACTTAGACTGTCTAGGGTGCGTGATGCGTGGTGCCCCCCCCACCCCTGGATTACAGCCTACGTCATTGCCAGTCTCAAAGCAAGAGACATGGCCTGGATAGCGTCTAATGAATCAGGCTTACCACAAGCTGACCTAAAATACCATCTCTGCGCAACACGTGCACCAGGCTAATTCACCAGACAAAAGCCATATACTTCAATACTGCCTCCCACACAAACATAAACCATCCAGCCAAATTCTGGAAGGCCCGCAAATCTCTTTTTGCTCCCCCCTCCCAGCCTCCAATGCCCACCCTAAACACAGGCACATTCACGGTTACCGACCCTCCAGCAGTAGCCACTGCTTTCAATTCCTACTTCACTAACTGCACTGCTGCACTGTTATCCTCTCTCCTTGCCCCCACCCCACCCTCCTCCCATCAGTCCTTACCAAACCCCGCCACCCAACCACTCCTTCTCCTTCCATCCAGTTACATCACTTGAATTGTACCACGCCTTACTTGCCCTCTATCCAACCAAGGGCAAATGCCCCTCCTCCCTCAATGCTAAAATACTGTACCTATCAGCCCCTGACGTTGCCTCCCCCTGGCAGCTATTTTCAACTTGTGCTTCTCCCTAGCCTCAGTACTGGATGAGTGGAAGCACGCCACAGTCATCCTGCTACCCAAAGGAGTTGATCCCTCTGTCCCAGGTAACTACTGCCCCATTTTCCTTCTTCCCATACTGGCTAAAATCCAAGAAAAAATTGTATTCTCTCAACTCGCCTCCTTCCTCGACTCCTCTTCCTTTTACACCCCTTACCAGTCTGGCTTCGGGAAGTCCCATTCTACCACCACCTTCCTGTTGAGGCTCACGGATTCCATCCTCTCTGC
This sequence comes from Neoceratodus forsteri, assembly GCA_016271365.2. Classification (NCBI taxonomy): domain Eukaryota; kingdom Metazoa; phylum Chordata; order Ceratodontiformes; family Ceratodontidae; genus Neoceratodus; species Neoceratodus forsteri. The sequence continues at coordinate 183,466,561 of CM057459.1, read as the reverse complement.
CATGGATAAGGGGCACATCACCTCAGCCATCTTTGTCGACCTAGCAAAAGCGTTCAACACAGTATCCCACTGCCGCCTCCTAAGATCACCAGTGCAGGGTTCTGTAGTTCAGCCACCAACTGGCTCCAGTCATACCTGATTGACCCAATGCAGTCTGTCAAGATTGGTAACTCCACTTCTAATCCTCTCCCTGTCTCATCAGGGCTGCCATAGGGCTCAGTCCTGGGGCCACTTCTGTTCTCTCGCTTCCTAAATGACCTGCCTACATACCTCCATTCACATGAATGTAGATGACATGGTACTATATACATCCGGCTCCTCCTCTACTGATGTGGCTACTACTTTGCAGCAGGACTTCAATAGTGTTCAGCTTTGGTTTCACTCCAGTCAGCGTCCCCTTAATGCCAAGAAGACAGTCTCCATGATCTTCAGTGCAAGACAGAGAATGTCACGGCTTCCTCCCTCCCTGACCTACCACACCCTGGAGGGAACTTCACTGGAGGCCTGCACCTCCTTCAGATACATTGAGGTCCGGCTGGATGAGTACCATGACTTTTCTGTACACATTGATGACATCCACAAAAAACTCCACCCCAGACTGGGTGCACTTTACCATAACCGTGGTCACACCCCACTGCCGGCCCATTGAGCAATTGTACAGAAAATGATTCTACCAATTTTTGACTACAGAGATGTGGTCTACAGTGCTGTCCCAAGTCCACCTGGACTCCCTCTTCCATTTCTTCTGTCATTTCACCCTTAACTGTCTTTACTCCACCCATCACTGTACCCTCTACCAGTCCATGGGACTACCCTCCCTTCAGGATGGCAGATCATCTCACTGTGCACACCTCGTTGCCATGTTCTGGCATCAGTCCTTGCCCTCCTACCTCTCCACTGTCCTGTCCACCTACTCTCCCCAGCCTATGGACTTAGGCAAAATGACTCATGTCTGCTACATACTCCATACAGGTCCACCTTGACAGGCCAAGCAGCTTTCAGCTACTGTATGCCCAAACTATGGAACTCAATCCCTCCAGACATGTAGCTAACCTCCCCATTCCAGCACATAGAAACATAGAATTTGATGGCAGATAAGGACCACTTAGCCCACCTAGTCTGCCCATTTCTCTACCTAATGGATAAGCTGCACATCCTAGTTAACCAACAGCCTACTTCCTCCTACCTCCTCACTAGAATTGTCTTATGTCTGTCCGATGCATTCTTGAATTCCCCCACCTTTTTTGACTCCACGACTTCCTCAGGCAGGCTGTTCCATGCATCTACACCCTCTCTGTAAAGAAATACTCCCTCACATTACCTCTGAGCTGTCTCCCCTCTATCTTCAAATTGTGTCCCCTTGTTCTTGCACATCTCTTTTTCTGAAAGAAGCTACCCTCTTGGATTTCATTGATTCCCTTGAGGTACTTGAAAGTTTCTATCATGTCCCTCCACTCCCTCCTTTTCTCAAGACTATACATATTAAGCCCTCTTAGTCTTTCTTCATTTGTTTTCTGGTGCAGACCCTGCACCATTCTGGTTGCCCTCCTTTGGACAGCCTCCATCCTCTCTATGTCTTTGTGGAGATGGGGTCTCCAGAACTGCACGCAGTAATTCAGATGTGGTCTTACCAGCCGTCTGCACAAAGGGACAACTTCATGGTTTCTAATGGTGATACCTCTACCTATGTTCCCAGTATCCCCTCAGCCCTCCTTACTGCCTTCTCACATTGCTTTCCCACCTTTAGGTCATCTGATATGACTACCCCAGGACCCTTTCCATTTTTATGTTTGCTTGCATGCATGTGCAAGAAACATAGTGCCACCATACGAATTTTCATAGGTGTGTCACCCACTTCCAGTGCTCTGCTCCTTCTTGCAGGCGTGGCCTCACCGCAGCAATAAATGTCCGAGCTGTCTATGATAGCAGTTCAGATGCAGTGGCATACAGGTCAAAGCAAAAGACTGCCACAATCGGCAGTGGTAATGTGTATGCAAAGTGCCTACACATCAGCACTGCATCTGAACAGCTACCATAGACAGCTCAGTTTTTTTCTTGGTTCCCACTCCCCCCCCAACAAACACCCAAGAAGCACGCTGGGCCACCCCAGCATGCTCATGCGCTCCCACACCCTGTATAGCAGACAGGGATGCCCAATCCTCCGTTGGCTCCACTGCCTCCCAAATAGACTTCCAGGTGCCACGCTGGGAGCCCACCCCAGCATGGCAAAAGTCTGTATGGCCGAAGGGGGTGCCCAAACCCCCGTTGGCTCCACTCTCCCCCCCAAAAAAACATAATTCCTGGTGCCACACTAGGAGCCTACCCCAGCATGACAAATGTACGTATGGACAACGGGACTGCCTAATCCCCCGTTGGCTCCACTGCCCCCCAACAGACTTCCAGGTGCCATGCTGGGAGCCCACCCCAGTGTGGCAAAGGTTTGTATGGCCAATGGGGGTGCCCAATCCCCCTTCGGCTCCACTGCCCCCCCAGACAAACTTCCAGTTGCCATGCTGAGAGCCCACCCCAGTGTGACACAAGTCTGCGTCGTCCTCCTAAAAAAAAAAACACCTATAAGAAAAAACGGTCCCTCGTTGACTATGTTGCCCCCCTCCCAACTCATACCCACCCTCTGTGTACCCCACCTCCCCACAACCTCACCTCACTCCATACTTTTTTTTTTTGGTACTTTTTTCCCCCTGGCAACCAGTCTGCTTACCTCACAATTCCAGGCATCCTCCTGAGGTTTCCGGCCACTGTCCCAAGGACATATTCTGGCCCACGGCATACCCCCGTGGCTTGCCCCCTGTGGTGGGGAGGTGGGGAGCTCCCCTCGCACTCTCACACCAGGACCGGATCCAGTAGAGCCGCGCACCTTCGGCGCTGAGCGAGTCCCCTGCGGAGACGGCCATCGAGCCGCGGCAACTGGTGCCCATATTTTCCATTTTTCTCTCCCTTGGACATCTATGGCATGCAATGATGCCAAGGGACAGGATCACGCATGCTACCACACACACCCCTTCCCAGCATCTGCCACAGCATGTCCCCCAGTTTGCCCATGGCCTGCTGTCACCTCCAGCCGCTGCTAGAGGCCACTAGGCCACCGAGGCATCCTGCCCTCCTCCCCAGAGAAGGAGAGCAATCCTGCAGATGCTCGATCCTTCTCCTCCCCTGCCGACCCCCAGCAACCCAGGCTCGTTCCCAAACCCAGGTCGCCGGCGTGGTGTGAGGTGTGGCATCCAGCACCTCAACCCTGAGCACCACTGGGCTCAGCCTCACCCCATACTTACCTCCGGAGGTCAGCGCGACGATCTTCGGTGGTACGGTAACACATCTGCACTCTTCAAAGCCAACCGCAAACTGAAGAAATGCCGGTAAGCTGTATAATGGCATAAATGTGTTTTTATTAAAACTTTGGTGCATATCTTAGCCATTTTGGGGATTTATTTCACCAAATTTTCAACATGGGGTTCTTGGGACCCCACCTCATGAACCCAGTCACTGTCATTTTGTTATTCGATTCCAAAAGGTGATTTTGTGGTCACTGCATGGAACCACCTTCCGGGGCTGATTAATGAAATGACAGTCTCACAGTTCATGAGGTAGGCTCCCAAAAACCCTATGTTGAAAATTTAGTGAAAAAATTCCCAAAAATGACTGTTTTATGAGCATGTGTTGCGTAGTTCCTATGCACGCTCGTAATTTTGAGAATTTTTTATATTTTCACTCCAGATTTTCAACATTACCATTTTATCACACCTCCTTATGAACCGTATAGCTGTCATTTTTCACATCTTGCCCAAAATGTGTTTTCGCACATGTAGCACACATTGGCGCGGTCGGTGTGCGAAATCAATGTTCTGGACACGTTAAGAAAATCACAGTGACACTGTTCATGAGCAGAGGTGCTAAAATGGCTATGTTGAAAATTTGGTGACAAAAGACGATAAAATGACTGTGTTGTGAGCGTGCATCATGCAATTTCCACACACACTTGTAAGTTTACGAATTTGTAATATTTTCAGTCCAGATTTTCAACATTGCCATTTCTACACACCTCCTTTGAACAGTACAGCTGTCATTTTTTACACCCTGGCCAAAATGTGTTTTCGCACTTCCGGCATAGAATAGTGTGGTCGCTGTGGGAAATTAGTGTTTGGGGCAGATAAAGAAAATCACAGTGACACTGTTCATGAGCGGAGGTCCCAAAATGCTTATGTTGAAAATCTGCTGTAAAAAATCCCCAAACTAATTACATTAAAGGTGTACATTGCGCAGTTTCTACGCACGCTTGTGACTTCACCAATTTTTTTATATTTTCACTCCAGATTTTCAACAATGCCATTTTTTACACCTCCTTATGAACAGTACACCTGTCAATTTTCACATCCTGTTTGAAATGTGTTTTCACACCTGTGGCGCCAAATGATGCAGTCACTATGCAAAATCACCTTTCACCTAACAAACTGATTGTGTCACTGTTCATGTGGTGGGGTCACAAAAAGCATATGTGGAAAACTTGGAGTAAAAATACCAAGAAACACCCAGAGTGTTAGGGATTTCGGCCATAATGCCCTACCCTGTAGGGACTGACAGGCATCAGTGATGTGACTTGGGATTGTCGACAGTAATGCTCAAGCCTTTTCACCCCCACCCTCCAGCCAGTGACAGACATCGAGGTGTGCCTTGGGCCCTTTGCTCCCAGAGTTCACCCCATTCTCCTATACAGCACTCATTTCAGCATATTTCCTTATGGAATGAAGTGAATGTAAAGCCCAAACATCCCAAGGCACACTTTGACACTTATCAGTGTCTGAAGGGTAGGGTGAGGTGAAATAACATGTCCGTCATGGGCGATGACTCAAAGGCACACCCCAATGCCTGTCCATCTCTGCAGGGTGAGGGTGGAGTTGGCATCAGTTCAGTACTTCAATGCCATTCCTATATTGCATCTGTCTAACTCCTGCACTTCCACTGCTAATGCCAGCAAGCAAACATTCAGCATTGACAAATGCTTATTGTTGTCAGTATCCCCCCCCCCCACCATTGTGTACTCTTCCTCAGGTTTTTGTTTCCCAGGTGCATTACTTTGCACTTCTTTGCATTCAATCTAAGCTGCAATACATTTGATCATTCCTCCAACCTTGCCAAATCCCTTCTCATCCTTTCCACCCCCACCTTGTGTATCAACCCTGTTACAGATCTTTGTGTCATCTGCAAAGAGACATACTTTTCCTTCCACTCCCTCTGCAATGTCACTTATAAAGAGATTAAAAAGGACTGGCCCCAGTACTGAACTCTGCGGTACCCCACTAGTAATGCCCCTTTCTTCACTGTGGACTCCATTTACTGTTACCCTCTGTGTCCTGTTGTCCAGCCAACATTTTACCCAGGCTACCACCCTGGGACCCACTCCCAGGCTGGCTAATTTGTTTATTAATCTTTTGTGTGAGACTGTGTCAAATGTTTTGCTAAAGTCTAGGTAGGCCATGTCCACAGCCCCTCAGTGGTCTACTACTTTGGTCACCCGGTCAAAGAAATCAATTAGATTAATCTGACATGACCTTCCTGCTGTGAATCCATGCTGCCTTGGGTCCTGTGCCCTACTGCCCTATAGGTACTCAACAGTTCTTTCCTTCAGAAGTGAGTCCATCATTTTCCCTACCACTGAGGTCAAACTGACATGTCTGTAGTTTTCTGCCTCTGTCTTGATCCCACTTTTGTGACGGGGAATCACATCCACCCTCCTCCAGTCCTCAGGTACCACACTATCCTCCCATGATTTATTAAAAAGGGTAGTCAGTGGTGTTACTTGTTATCCCCTTAGTTCTTTTAGAATTCTGGGGGTGAATCCCAGCAGGCCCCATTGCTTTATCCACCTTCAGTTTTAGGAGTTCTTTAAGAACCCTTTCTTCTGTGAAAGGATTAATATCAACCCCCCTATCCAGAGTGCTTCTATTAACTGGTTTAGGTATCTCCCTCTTCTCTTCATTTGTGAATACTGAGCAGAAGTATTCATTCAGTATCCCTGCTTTTTCACTGTTGCTCTCTGCCCAACCACCCTCCTCTTTATTCAGCCTCAGTATCCCTGCCTTAGTCTTTCTTTGCTCCCTAATGTACCTATAAAAGGTTTTATCCCCCTTCTTAACCGAGTTGGCAATCTTTTCCTTGGTTTGGGCCTTTGCTATTCTTACTGCCTTCCCTGCTTCCTTCTGCTTTAATTGATACAATTTTCTGTCCTGCTCCCTCTGTGTTTCCTTATACTTCCTGAATGCTATCTTTTTCTCCCTAACCTTCCCTGCCACTTCTTTTGAGAACCGTAGTATTTTTTCCTTTCATTTTGATTTGTTTATTTGCTTCACAAAAAGGCTTGTTGCCTCTGTGATGGCAGTTTTGATGTTTCCCCATTGTTGCTCCATCCCATCTTTTTGCCGGTTTGCTAATGCTTTTCTGAGGCACTCTCCCATTTTGTCAGAATCAGCCCTCCTAATGTCCAGTACCTTCACTTTTGTATGGCTTGACTCTACAGCTAAGTTTATCGTGAACCATACTGTTTGGTGTTCACTTGTTCCCAGATGGCTACCTTCTTCTAGATCTGAGATCCTCTCTCTGTCCCCATTTGAGAGTACCTAAGATTGCTCCTTCGCAAGTGGGTTGCAACACTAGCTGTCTGAGGCATGCCCCCTGTAGGGCATGCCCTGCTGTTGGATGTGGCTGCAGCAAAGGTGCTCCACTTAACATCTGGCATATTTAGGTCCCCCATCAACAATATCTCCCCTTTCTCTGCCATCCTAAGGATGCCTTCTGTAATTTCCTTGTCCATTTCCTACCCTGAGACGGGGGTCTGTATACAACCCCTGTGTGGATTGTGGTGCCATTTCCAGTCTCTGACCCACAGTGTCTTCTCTCCTCCCTGTTTACCCTTTAGTTCTGTTGCTTTGATCCCTTCCCTTACATAGAGAGCTACTCCTCCTCCTCCTCTTCTACCCTCTCTGTCCCTCCTGTAGATTGTGTACCCTGGTATGTTGACATCCCAGTCATGGTTCTCTGTGTACCATGTTTCTGTGACTGCCACAATATCCAGGCATCCCTCTTCCATCAAGGCCACCAGTTCAGGGAGCTTGTTACCTAGACTATGGGCATTGGTACTCATTACCCTCCATTTTTTATGGCCCTATTCCTTTTTGCTCCATCCCTGTCCTGACTGCTTTTGTCTTTTTCACCATTTACCCCTGCCCTTCTCCCTATCAACTGCTCTATCTTGGTGTTTACCTGACTAACTACCCTGATTTTTTTTGGGGGGGGCTAGGATTTCCCTTCACCTTTTCAGTGCCTCCCTCCTTGGCTAGTTTAAATGCTTGCCAATGAAGCATTTAAACCTATCACCTAGGATCCTGGTTCCCTCCTGGACAGATGCAGACCATCGTGCCAGTGTAGGTCTGCACCCCTCCAGGTGGAGCGCCAGTCCCCAATGAAGCCAAATCCCTGAGCTCTGCACCAGTTTTTCAACCAGTCATTGAATCCCGTGGTGCAGAGTACCCTAGCCTCATCCATGCCATAGACAGGTAGCACTTGCAAGAAAACCCATGTCCTCCAGAAACAATCAAGTATAACTCTGACCTTCCACCCCGGGGAGTGCCTTCCTTCCTTTCAGACACCTATTTTACAGAGATTAAGTAACAGGTCTAGTCACAAATGACTGCAAATATCTACCAGCTAGATTTCCTCCCTGGCAAATAAAAGTTAAACTAAGAAAAGTCAACCCCAAAAACAGAGAATCAAAACACTGACTCCTACTTATTTACACAGGCCCAAAAATTAATAATTCACCTCAGTGGTCTTCTCTCAGAGCATTTCTCATCCTCCTGCTCATGCACATAATCACATCCTCAGCTAGGCCAATTACCCCCCTGACTTACTCTATGCCACTCTTTATACCAACCTTTTACCAGTCTTATGATGTCAAGCACTTGTCTCATGTCTCACTCCCCTATGCTAGGACGTCATTGTTAATGCTGAGCTATTTGCTTGTATAATAATTAAGCAATAAGCCACGAGGGGGTGTGGGTTACCCACGAGGCGCAGCTGTGGGTTAATCCACAGAAGCCGTAACTGATAACCCACACCCCGAGTGGCTTATTGCGATTATACTATGGGAGGAAGTAAAATATTAAAAAATGATATTAAAAAAGTAAAAAAAAATGTTTTTTATTGATTTTAATGTGAGGTATTCTTACTCTATAGTAAATAGTTCCTTGTTGCTAGGCAGAAGATGTGCTGTGCAGCTTGTAATGCAGCTTCGCCCCCACCGCCCCCCTTCAGGCACTGCACAGTTTCTAATACAGGCTCTCTCTCCCCTGTACAAAACTAGGTAGCATGCCATTATGTGCTGTTTGGTTTTTTGCTTATAGTTTGTGTTGGAGGCAGCGCGATATTAGGTAGGAGCAGGCAGTTTGTGTGGTGCTCGCGTGAGAGCTAACGCTAAGAGCTGCCGTGTTTGAACTGCTGCCTCAGGGTACAAGCTTCTAGCAAGAAAAAAAAAACCTTGTGACACGTAGAATTTTCATTTTTGTTATGTGGGAATATGGAATTTTATAACTAACACTGTGAAGGTGAAGGTGGTCTGGACTTGGCACTGCGGCGGGTAGCAGGTATATGCGAGGATCTAGGAGACCGGAAGCAGCGAGAGCGATGGAATTTGGAGGGAGCGAGCGAGCATTACAAGGACATATATCAAAAGGTTTGCCACATGTTTCTTAAGCTGCCGTTACTTTTTTGAAGAAATGCGAGAGTGGAATTTGTGTTTATGCCAGGCAGTTTTTTTTAATGTTTCGTGAGCTATGGGAGAAGGCTGGGGGGGGGCTGTGCTCATTTGCGTTTAGCGAGGAAACGAAGATGGCGGCTCGGAATGATTTAAAAAATTTTTTTGTAGTTGTTATTGAGATACGGCTGGCTGGCACCTTTTGCGGTGATTATCAGAGGATTTACAACGGAGGTAAGGTGCCAGCCTGCCGTTTTCATTGGTCGGTGTCCGAGGTCCATGGTATAATTGCGATTATACCATCATATCTTGTCATGGATGAAAGTTTAAATTGTTTAATTTTCTTTTTTTCCTGTGGAAAAAAAATATTTTATTAAGAGATATCCTTCCATGAAAAAAAATAGTCCTTGGTTTTTAATGCAATTCTTTATTTAAGCTTTGTGAAGTGAGTGATAATAACAGATAGTGAGGTTTTCAGTGACATGAATTGAGGGCTTTAAGTTGTTAACCAGTAGTAAATTGTTAAAATAGATCATGATATTACGAGTCTGAGAAGCGTTTTTTTTTTTTTTTAAATACAGACAGGAGCAAGAGAAGGAAAGGAAGCGTGACAGCAGTGTTTTTTTTTTATCAAACTGTGTGGTTTAGTAACTGTGTGGTTTAGTTTTTGTCACTGAGAAGTGAGCTGTGAATTTGAGCGAGTGAGGCAAATGAATAGACGAAAAAAAAAAGTGTTGCCCATTCCATTTGTCAGCTTTTTATTCTCTGACAGTCTTACTTGTGGTGTTTTTATCTGTGGAAAAGGGGTATGGTGCCAAAGGGGGTCAGCTGCCCAGGATACGGAGAGGATGGAGATCGTGAACAGCGCAAATGAAAGAAGGAAGTGGGAGGAGAGAGATACAAAAGTTAAACTGGGAAACAGGAGAAAGCGTGAGAGCGAGCAACCGCTAAAGCAGTGTTCTTTTTTTAAAACAGAGTTCTGTCTCTTTCTCTCTCTCTCTCGCTAGTGATGGGTGCTAAGGATCTCACACAAACAGAGGAAGAAGTCAACCGAAAGCCTTAGACAGTTTCTCAGGAAACCGAGACAGGAAGCGTGAGTGCTGTGTGTGTGTGTGTGTGTGTGTGTGAGAGAGAGAGAGAGGCGTAACACAGCCAGTTTTAAAGCAGTGTTTTTTCTTCTTTGGAAAAATGCAGCTGTTGAGAGTGAGTCATTACATTTGAAAAACTGTCATGTCCGCGAGTTTATACTGATTTCATATTCGGGGTGTTGGAGTGATTTTGGTGTGTCAGATGCGGCTGGCTGGCACCTTTTTCGGTGATTATCACAGGATTTACAACGGAGGTAAGGTGCCAGCCTGCCGTTCTCATTGGTCGGTGTCCGAGGTCCATGGTATAATGCCTAATTTACACTGCCTTAGTGCATTATCGTCAGAGTGTTTTTACCATTTTTGTACTATTGTATCTTTATTGTTGTCCTCCTTATTCTCATGTAATGTCCCCAGGACGCATCTGGAATTGAGCAGTACTCTGCTCAGCATGCCTTCCTGCTAAAACTCTTAAATAAATAAATAAATAAATACATAAATAAAGATGGGTCTCCTTACCTATAAGACCCTACACGAAAGGGGACCCGTTTATCTGCAAGATCTCTTTGTTCCTTGCAAACTGGTCTGAGCACTCCGTTCTGCTGAGGGAGGCCTCCTTGGGGTTCCCAGGGTGAGGTTGCAGAATTTAGGAGATAGGGTGTTTGCAATGGCTGCGCCTACCCTGTGGTACTCCTTACCTGGCAATCTAAAAAAGGCTCACTCTGTAGAAGCCTTTAAAAAAGAATTAAAAACGTGCCTTTTCCATCAGGCTTTTATCGACTGAATCATATATATGAATTTCAAATTGGTTTGTGTATTTGTGTTTCAGATGGTTTTATTATTGTACTGTTTTGATGTACAGCACTCAGAGTCCCAGGAATTGGGCACCTTATAAATAAAAATATCTATCTATCTATCTTATGGGTGCAGTGACTGCAATCTGTCACTTTCTCCCTTCCTACTGCAACTCAGTCCTTCTCCTCCCAGTTCTGATCAGGCCAGTTTGTGAAATAATGTCCCCCCCCTTACCACTGTGTCTGTCACCCTCACTTGCCACTCTGTCTGTCACTCTCTCGTGGCTGTCACCAGTGAAACCAGATGCCCCCCCTTCCCTCCTATCCTACAGCAGGCAGCAGCAGCAAGGTGAGAGGCTGAATGTTGGGGGTAACAGATATGATCACCCAAATTGTTGGGGGACTTGTGCCCCACTGTCTCCCCCTATAATTATACCCCTGACCAAGATGGTGCAGGGTATGCAGGGAAAGCCATACGAGCAGAGGTGTAAGGAGCTGGATCTGTACTCGCTGGAGACAAGGAGGGAAAGGGGAGACATGATTGAAACTTGTAAATATGTAAAGGGGCTCAATAAAGTGGGAGAAGAGGGTTTACTTAAGAGGAAGGAGGGGGTTAGAACTAAAGGGCACAGCCTCAGACTGCAAGGAAAAAGATACAGAGGCAATGTGAGAGGGCACTTCTTCATGGACAGGGTGGTGGAGCCCTGGAACAGATTACCAAACGGAGTGGTGAGGGCTAGATTGGTGGAAGAATTCAAGAGGGCATGGGACAAGCATATGGGGCTGAGTATCGGGGAGGGAGGGCGGGGCTGGCAGGAGGGGAGGTGTAGGGGAAAAAGGGCAGATGAGATGGGTTAGCATGGTCCTTTTCTGCCGTCAAACATCTGTGATTCTATGATCAACTCACGACTAAAGGCCAACCTCTGCAAATCCATTCCTGGCTTATGACGAATAGTTTTTAATCTTAAGAAAAATGCATGCTATGCTTTTTGGCTTTTGGGTCATAACCACAGCATATTCTGAACCACTGGATGTTGCTAGTGGTGATGTCTCTTCTATTACTACTGCTGACTCCTTCAAATATTTGTGAGGCACCCTTGACCCACAGCTATATCTCTCCTTGCACATCACTAATATATGTAAGGCAGTGAAGAACAAGTTTGGTCTGGCTTACCAGGTTAAATGCATCCTCACTCCTGCTATGCATCTTGCCCTTGCTAGCGGACGGCTCCTTCCTAACCTTAATTATCATCCTTTACTCAGACTGCTAAGTCCACTTTATCTAAGTGGGATGTAGCCTATAGCAATTTATGTTGCCCTCTCAGCTGCTCATCCTACACATCACTACAAGATCTATCAGAGACTAGAATGCTTGTCTCTGGGAACTATTATACCTTCGCCTTGGGTTGCTTTATTGACAAAGTGATTGTGACAAATAGTTGTTTCTTTATGCATCCTTACTGTTTTGTTACCTATCGTGTTTGATATTGTTTGTTTATGATTGTGAACTTCCCGAGGCCCACCTTGCAAATGAGCTCTTGCTCAAAGGTGCTTCACCTGGTTAAAGGATTGATTGATTGGTTGATTGATTGATTGATTGATTGAGAATGGCCATCCCTCCCATCTTGGAGAAGCAACTAAAGACTCCTAACTCAAGTTACTGTCTCAGATCTAGTGACTTGTCTCTGCTCTCTGTTGCAGAAACCCACACAGCCATGGGAGACCAGGCTTTTGTTGTGTCTGCACCCAGGCTATGGAACTCCCTCCCATTGCTTGTTTGCAGTGTCACCTCCCAGCACCTCTTTAGAAGGGCTCTGTGGGATCTCCTGAAATCTAATTCAGCTTGTAATTGCACTTAGTCCTGGTATCCTCTCTCTCTCGTATGATCGGTGGGCTCTAGTTCTTGGCGTAGTCTGCCCAGGACCATGATTGTATACATTTGTATCACATGTACTGTATATACTGTTTAATGTTGTGACCTTTACTTTACTGTTACTTTATCCATGTGTTGTTGTCTTTTCACTGTTAAAATTGTATGCCTGCTTATCTTGTAACATCCTGGATCTTACCTGAAAATAGGCATTTATCTGTCTAGTGTGCTTACCTGGTCAATAAAAAACAAACAAATAAAAGGGAAAAGCTGTACCATGGTAGTGATGTAGCTAGAATGGTAAATTACTTTTTTGACCTTTGAACTCTGGTACAACAGCATTTTTGAGTGTATGGATTCCCATACAAAGCAGTTCTTACTTCCTAACCATATACTATAACTTAACTTGTTACCTCCAATCGCTCCATATGAAGTCCGAACTATCCATTGTTTACCTGACACAAAATGGCCACCCAGGAGGTAATGAGTAGTGCCTTGAAGGGATGTTTTGCTGATAAAGGATGCACCATTGTAGGCTATGGTGTGCAGAGCAGACCTAAATTCTCTCTAGATGCAAGATTAAAGTTTTTATTGGTAATTATTTTTCAGATTTGATCTTATTTATTTATATTATTTTTATTTATATGTTGATGACCGGGCAGGCCCACTGATCTTAAGGCACTCAAGACTGTTTAACTGAACTGTCATATGACAGGCCACTGTACTGAGGAGTACTAACATAGAAACATAGCAATTGTCAGCAGATACTGTAAGGACCGCCTGGCCCATCTAGTCTGCCCATAAGCCTTTGTACTGGATTACTGCTTCCGATCCACTCGCAGCTGTACCTCTATGGTTCCCCTATGCCTGTCCCAAGCATGCTTGAATCCATACGCAGTGCTCGCTCTCACCACCTCCAGAGGCAGACCATTCCATCATTCCACCACCCTCTCTGTGAAGAAGAACTTCCTCATATTCCCTCTTAACCTCCCACCTTCCAATTTCATGTTATGCCTCCTTGTTCCTGTGCTCCTCCTGTGATGGAAAATGTCTCCCCCCTGCACCTTGTTTATACCCTTTAGGTACTTGAATGTTTTTATCATGTCCCCTCTTTTCCTCCTCTCTTCCAGTGAGAACATATTAAGGTTACTTAATCTTTCCTCATAAGTCTTGTGTTGCAAGCCCTGTACCATGTTAGTCGCCCTTCTCTGGACCTTCTCAAGCCTGTTCATGTCCTTATGAAGGTGCGGCTTCCAGAACTGCACACAGTACAGTACTCCATGTGAGGCCTGACCATGGTTTTATATAATGCCATCACTACCTCCACCCTTCTGCTGGTGATACTCCTGCCTATGCACCCCAGCATACCACTGGCTCTTCCAGCTGCCTTAGTACTCTGCTTTGACAGTTTCAGGTCATCTGAAATATGAATGTGCCAGCAGAAACAGACCACCCGGTCTATCTAAATCTGCTTGAATGTGCAGCTAGCACCCCCAGTTTGCAGCTGCCCCATCCCCTCCTCTTTGTCATCCCAATGCGGCCCCTACCTCCCCCACCCTTACTCTCTCCTGTGCCCTCTCCCGTGCCCTTTTAAAGCTGTTCACAGATTAACATGATACCACCCATTCTGGTAGTGTGTTCCATTTTGCTACCACCCTCTCCATGAAATAGTGTCTCCTCATTTCCCTCCTACATCTTCCCCCCTCTATTCTTAGCCCATGCCTCCTGATTTTCCTCCTCCTCCTTAGCTTAAAGACCCCATCTGCCCCGTCCATACTGATTCCCCTCAGATACTTGAATGTCTCTATCATGACCCCCCTTCTATCCTCCAGGGTGTACATATTCAGGTCTCCCAACCTGCTCTCATAGTCTCTACCCCCTCCATTCCACATATTGTCTTCATTGCCCTCCTTTGCACCCCCTCCAGTAGCCTAATATCACACTTCAGGTATGGTCTCCAAAACTGCACACAATACTCCAAGTGTGGCCTTATTTGTGATCTGTAGAGGTGCAAGATCACCGTTCTTCACCTGGACTAATCCCCCCCCCCCCCACTATGCACCCCAGCATTTTGTTCACTTTTGCAGCCACTCTTCTGCGCTGGACAGTGTTGTTCATGACCCCTTTTACCATTACTCATAGGTCCGTCTCCTCAGTGATCCCCAGCTTAACCTCCCACCCCACCAGCCAGAATTATCTCCTTGGGTTCTTCAGCCCAAAGTGCATAATCTTACACTTTTTTGCATTGAATCCCAGCTGCCAGCTCTTTGACCACTCTTCTAGCTTACTTAGGTCCCCCTGCAGCTGCTTCTATCCCTCCCCTCCATCCACCACTGCTCCCATTTTAGTGTTTTCTGCATACAGACTTACCTTGCTCACCACCCCATGCACAATGTCTGATATGAAGAGCCCAAATAATACTGGTCTCAGCACAGAGCCCTGTGGCATATGGCTCATCACCAGCTTCAGAGCTGAGAGCTCTCCTCCCACCACCACCCATTGCAACCTCCCACTCAGCCATCTTGTAATCCAGGTTGTCATTTTTTCCCTACCCCTACACCAATTAGCTTCCCCCCAAGCCACTCATGAGGCACTGAATCGAAGGCCTTGCTGAAGTCCAAGTAAAGAATATCCACCGCATGACCCTTATCCAGCTTGTCTGTCATCCAATCATAATATTGTATCAGGCTGGTTTGGCAAGACTTTCCTGAAACAAACCCATGTTGCCCCACATCCTGGAGGCCGTTGTCCTCCAGGTACGATACCAGTCTTTCCTTTAGTATTGTTTCCATGAGTTTGCACACTATGGAGGAAAACAATAACCCCCAGGTCCCTTTCGTTTTTTGTGACAGCCAGCAACTCCTCCACCACCCCAGCCCCCCATCCCATCCACTACAGTCAGAATTTGCAAAAAACTTATGTTCTGCAGGTTGTTTTGACTTGTGTGCCTGTAGTACTAGTGTGTCCTTCCTTGCTTGCTAGTTTTTTTATGGTAGTTTTATGGGCCCTGGGGATCTCCATCTAAGCAAGATTTGTTGCTCTTCTTTTTCCTGCAAGGCCCTCTTGCCTTATGTGACAGTGATGTATCTGGGACCATAGATTCAACAAGTACTAATTTAACAGTCAATTATACAACAGTAGATGTATGAGGTTTCCTTATCCAGGTAACACTGAAGGCCATATTTACAGTATAGTTTAGCAAACACCTGAAGTCTAATTGAGTGGGTTATTCTGTAAGAAAACAGTGTTTAGCCATGTTTGCACACCTGACCTTGGTTCTTTAGTGGACCGTTGCAGAGCTGTCTCTACTCAAAAGATGCTTGTCTCACATGTCTACACAGCTCCCCTCAGCGCTGATGTAAGACTTGCTGGAGAGGGGCTGGGAGTCAGGGCAATTGGCTGATGGAAGCACCCATAATAAGGTCTTTCATGTGGGACTGAGCAGTGCAGTCTGTCCACAAGGCCACTTAAGCGCTTGCTCCTGAATGCATCCCCAGACTTTCTGGGACTTCGTAGCAGAGCTGAGAGTGGCTGACCGTGATTCGGTAAGTGTCCACATGGCGGCATTTGCACCACAGCAACCCAAGTACTCAGATTGCTATGGTGCAAATGCTGCTGTGTAAACACAGCTTTTACTAACTATAGCATTGATGATCTGGGGTGATTTGTGTACATTTTATGGTTGTATATAGTTTGATGAAATGAAGAGTTTTAAAAGCAAATATTTACTCCTGCTGGCTAGACCTGACACACACATACACACACACACACACACAGAAACAGAAATATTAAATTAAGAGTTATTTAGTGGAGGCCAGAACATCACACATATCTCAAGTTTTTGCTGAGTCAGCAGTCTCAGACACATCACTGCCATCTGAGACAGGACACATTGTAAGAAAAAGAAGAGCAATAACCCATGCTAATGTGGAGATCCTCAGGGGCCATAAAACTAGCAGGCTAATTTAGAAAAAACACTCCAAATAGCAAACAAAGGAAAGGACACACCGAGACAACACATGCAAATAAAAAAACTCTGCAGAACATGTTCTTTTGCAAATTTTGACTGTAGTATTCCTTCAAGATTTTCTACAAAAATCATATGAAACATTCCTTTTTTGTAAAACCTGTATGGGACAGCACTCTTTTGAATCTGTGGCACCAACGGTTTGGGATTCATTGACAGTACATATATGCGAAATAAAAACAGTATGTACTTTTAACAAGCATTTGTCAATGCCGAATGTTTGCTTGCTGGCATTGGCATTGGTAGTGTAGGAGATAGAGAGATGCATAATAGGAATGGCAGTGAAGTATCGAACTGAAGCCAACCCCACCACCACCCTGCAGAGACTGACAGGCAGTGGGGTGTGCCTTTGGGTCATCAGGCATAATGGCCACGCCATTTCACCACACCCTACTCTGCAAACACCGATAAGTGTCAAGGTGTGACTTGGGGTCTTTGGGCCTTATGCTCACCCCATTCCATAAGAAGATATGGTTAGATTGGTGCAGTATAGGAGAATGGAGTGAACTTTGGGGCCGAAGAGTCCCAGGCACACCTCGATGCCTGTCACTGGCTGCAGGGTGTGGGTGAGGGTGGAATGGCATGAGCATCACAGGCTACAATCCCAAGTCACACCCCTGATGCCTGTCAGTTTCTACAGGGTAGGGCGTTATGGGTGAAAACCCTAATGCCCCAGGTGTTCATTAGTATTTTCTCTCCAAATTTTCAACATTTTTTTTGTGACTCCCACCTCATAAACAGTGGCAATATCAGTTTGTTAGCGGAAAGCTGATTTTGCACAGCGACTATGCCATTCGGCATCACAGGTGCGAAAACACATTTCAAACAGGATGTGAAAAATGAGAACAGTATTGTTCATAAGGAGGTGTAAAAAATGTCAATGTTAGGGGCGGAGCCTGGCAGCCAACATGGTGGCACACTAACTCTTGCAGGAGACACCCTGTGAACACCTAGCAGCCCATCCGCGATGTCCAGTCAGGAGACCAGTGCTTCTAAAACCTTGCTTTCAATGTTGGATTACCAGATCTTCTAAATAAGCAATTTTTTGTTGAAATCGGAGGCAGATTCACAAATCTACGCCGTGTTTAACAACCCAGACCTAGCTGCATCTGACGCTCTTTACAGGCCAAGATTTAAGCACCACCTGAGTTTCGGAGCTCCCAACCTGACTCATGGTGAACAGGTAACAATCCAGAGACAGCAGGGAGAGCAATGGCCTCCTCCACCACCTCCGAGAGCATGGCCAAAGACATTGCAAATATGACGACGATGTTAAGCAAAGTTTTACAAGACACTATGGAACTAAAGCAGGCATCTACTCAAATAAATGAGGAGTTACGAGTGTTAGCTCTTTGGGTGGAGGGCGCTGAAAAGGTTATAAAGCAGCAAGTTGAGCAAATCTCACAACACGATGGACACCTGAGGGAACATCATGGCCAGATGCAGTACTTACTCTCCAAAGTTAATGACATGGAAAATAGAGCTTGGAAATGGAACATCAGAATTGTGGGCATTCCAGAAGGAATGGAGGGCAGGGACATGATATCCTTTCTGGAGAATGCTTTGCCAGTGATGCTAGGGCTGGAGGTCAAGGCCCTGCCAGAGATTGTGCGAGCTCACCGCACACTTGCTCTCAAATCCAAGTCAGGAGAATGCCCTCGTCCTATATTGTGCAAATTTCTATGATACCCGGTGAAGGAGCTCTACCTCCACCTAACCAAAGAACTAAAAACCCTGACATGGCAACGATGCTCCATCCAGCTTTACCAAGATTTCTCTCAGGAGCTAGCAAGGTGGAGAAGAGCATACGCAGAGGTGAAACAGCAACTTTACCAGTTAGGTATTCCCACCTCGCTCAGATATCCAGTGCAGCTAAGAATCCAGTATCATGGTGTCTTTCACATATTTAGCAACCCTGGAGATGTGGAACACTTTCTGAAAAACATACAATTTTCGGGCAGGAGCATGATCAAATCCCCACAACTTTCAAGTAGCACTAATAGACCGCACAGGGAGAACTCCTCAATATCCATGGATATAGCAACCAGCACTGCGCCGAAAGACACAGAACTAGGGGAGGCCTGGCAGAGAGCTCAATGGGGTCATTCAAGGAAGCCTGGAAGGGATACACCAAGTAAAAAATCAATGGCCAAAAAGAACAGATCAAGGAGACACCAGAGATTGCTAATCCTGTTGGATGATAGCACGATATCCCCAGCAGCTATGCCAATTAAGGTGTCCAACAGATACAAACCTTTGGGGGACCATATGCCTCAAGCCCTGGATTTAACAAAGAATTCGGATTGCCCACGCCAGAAGATCTTACGGACCAGAGTCTGCTCACAGACTGGGCCCCACATTGTACAGACTGGGCCGAATGCAAGGGGGAGCTGCTGACCGAGCAACAACCATCAAGATGACTGAGGGGTTCTAAACATTTCTTTTTCCTGCCCAGCACGCTGGGTTTCGAAGAGCTGTGGAGGTGTTGAGCTATTCTCCCCATCCCTGCCTCTTGCCAGTAAACATACAGGGGCTTGGTCTCCATGTTAGGCTGGCACCCGACCAGGGAATTTTGTGTTTGGCCGGTTATGGCCTGGAGGCAATATTTGGGGCCTGCCCGGCTTCCTATGCCAGATGGCCTATGGCCTAAAGCTTGCCATAGTGTTTTGATGAACCATGACAGGTGGTTTCTAAATGCAGGAGAGAGTTAGTGCAAAGTTTTTTTTTTATTTCTTCTGTTTTGCACAGCACTTTCAAGGCTCACTCCGCTAGAGAGAGCACACCCCCCCAGTGGTTATAAAGGGGAACTATCTCTGATCTGGAATGTCTTATTTGTTTAAGCATGTTGTCAGTTTCTCAGTTTTAAGGTTCAAGGATTGCTGCTTTATAATCTGATGTCCCTGCACTGTTAGTTTAGCGGGGGTTCACAGGGCCCTATTTCGGGTCAAGTAGCAGAGTTGGTTGCACTATTTGATGATAGCCAAATTGGCGGTTCCTGGTAAATTACCAGACCCCATGCTCAGGAGGGGTTCTCTTGATCATGGACTATATCCATCTGTAATGGTCAGGTCATATAAGGAGAGCCTCTTAGGCGAAGGTATGGTACAAGGAGAATGGTATGGAAAGGTAAAAACAAAAGTTGTTATAGGGACTAGAGAGTCAATATGTGAACTGATCCGTAGTTTATGTGGGGACTGCAGAATTACAAGGGAAAGACAGGGGAAGGGATTAAGGGTTGATTTGAAGGACAAGCTTCCTGTATATAAACTTCTTGGTTTCCTGGCAATTAGGTGGGGACCTCAGATATTACTGACCGACATAACTCATGGCAGGTAAAGATATGGTGACGGCTACCTCTTGGAATGTGAGGGGCCTGAACTCACCCATTAAACATAAGAAAGTACTTGCCAGACTTAAATCCCTGAGAACTCAGATAGCCTTCTTACAGGAAACTAAGCTAAGTCATATGGAAGCTCAAAAACTAACTCGGGGGGTCCATAGTGTGGCCAACAAAACCAAAGGTGGGGCATTTATATTGTGTCATAAAAACTTAAAATGGACTTTGCAGAAACAAAGGGCTGACAAAAGGGGGGGGAGATGGGTATTAGCCAAAGTATGCACCCCCACAGGGAATATAGTATTAGCTAACATTTATGCCTCAAATGAGGACACCCCTGATTTCTTTCACAAACTCTCACAAGATTTATTTGAGTTGGCAGCAGGGGAGATTGACATTCTTCTTGGGGGAATTTTTATTTGACAATGGACTCCCTCCTGGATAGATCTAACTCCAAGCCAGATGCACCTCCCCGATCTATTAGGGCTTTAAAGGATATGCTATCCCTACACAATCTTCAAGACATATGGAGAGTAGCCCATCCAGTTGAGAGGGACTATACCTATTTCTCTGATGCTAAACAAGTTGCAAGTAGGTTAGACTATTGGTTTATCTCCCCAAACATTATAAATAAGGTACTGGATGTTACAATAGCCCCCTTATACATCTCAGACCACGCCCCATTGACATTAGCTTTGGGACCCTTTGTCCCCTCTACTAGGTCAGTTAGATGGAGGCTAGACCCTTTATAGTTGCAAGAGACAGACTTTAAAGAGTGGCTTAAAGGGGAGGTTAAAACCTTTTTCTATGACAATCCGCGTGGGTCTGCAACTGCAGCAGCCATCTGGGAGGCTTTTAAAGCCACGATCAGAGGTCACATTTGTTAGCTATGCCGCCTATCATAGGAAGCAAAGAGAAAATGAAGCTAGGGAACTGGAGAGGATATTGGGAATGAAAGAAGGCCTGTACAAGAAGGACCCCACTAAACTCCAAAACCCAGACCTGCTGCATGACCTCCTGGCCCTATGAATGAAATTGAATATGCTAGCATCTAGAAAAATGGAACTACAAATTTTAAGATTAAAACACAAATACTGGGCAGAGGGAGAAAAAGCTGGGAAACTCCTAGCATTCCGGCTAAAAACACAACAAGCCGAGAGGCACATAGCCCAACTACGGGACAATAAAGGGGGAAAACATAGTAAACCAGAGGTCATTAACCAACTCATGCTGTCTTTCTACAAAACCTTGTACAGCTCCCATACTACCTGGGATGAGTCAAAATTTGAGGAGTTTATTGCAGGTACACAGCTTCCTAGGCTTACAGAGGCCCAGAGAGACCAACTAGAGATGCCCATTGAGATACAAGAAATAAGAGAGGCAATTCAAAAGATGACACCTAAAAAAGCACCAGCGGGATATGGGTTTGCTGTTGATTTTTATAAGGTAATACCAGAGATAGTATCTCATCCCCTGAGGGATATGTTACAAGAAGCTTGGGCTCAGGAGATTCTCCCTGCCACCCTCAGGGAGGCGATTATCACAGTCCTTTCTAAAGAAGGTAAAGACCACACTCTACCTACAAGCTATAGGCCTATTTTGTTGATTAACGCGGACATCAAAATTTTTGCTGAGGTATTAGCAGCTAGATTGGAGAAAATCCTTCCCCATTTGATTCACACTTCCCAAGTGGGCTTTGTGAAGGGTCGTGCCAGTTCAGATCACATTAGATCCTTAATCTCCCTTGTACAGAAGGCAGAGATGGCCCCCACTCCAGCAGCCACTATTTCAGTAGATTTCGAGAAGGCCTTTGATTCAGTAGAGTGGGATTTTCTCCATAAGATGCTGCAGCACTACAACTTTGGGGATATGTTCAGGGGCTGGGTCAAAACACTTTACACGTCTCCTGTGGCCAGACTGCTAACTAATAATATACTCTCAGAACCATTTGAATTGCATAGGGGCACTGGGCAGGATGTCCCCTCTCCAGTGAACATGCTAGTCTTCAAAGCTGGTACTCCTGAGGAATCAATACTAAAGGTAGAGTACGTCTGGGTCATATCATGCTGTTATATGTGATGTCTCATTCCTAACTAATGACTTTCAATCAGCGCTGAACATGTCGCAGAGTTATTGCATCTCAGGCCTTAGGATTACTAACAAAACAGTCCTCCCCCTAAATAAGCAGCTTTCATCTGAAGATATCTCGGCAGTGGGCTTAGTTAGGGCTAAGGTGGGTATTAAGTATCTAGGCATTAAGGTAAATGCCAATGTGTCTTCCCTACCGGAGACTAACTTCTCTCCATTAATTGATAGACTCAAGGTAGAAACTCAAAGGTGGAAACAGTTGAACCTCTCTCTCCCCGGGAAAGTGGCGGCAATTTTATACGTAACAAAGACATTTTTGTCTGCAATTTGCTGCATTGTATATGTATGTTTGATTATGTATTGTCTGTATGCAATATATGTGGGTCGCACCTGTAAAAGGAACTTGTTTCCAGTGTGCTTACCCGTTAAGCGAATAAACAAACAAACAATTAAAATGATGATTGCTCCGAGGGTGTTCTACATGCTATCCCACCTTCCAATTGAGATCCCCAAGAAATGGTTTCAATTACTGGACAATCTAATATGGACTTTCATGTGGGACAATAAAACCCCGAGGTATGTTAGAGCCAAACTCCGAGCTCCGTGGAACAAGGGTGGGTGGTGCCTTCCACATTTTCAACACTATGCATATGCATTCTCAGCAGCAGCCACATGTAGATGGCTTCAGAGAAATACTTCCGACTTACCAGCCTGGGACTCAATAGGAATGCCCTGCCATCTGGTTGGATATATGGGTAACCCCCTCCCTTCCAAATTTCATTTTTGGCTCACAATAAAAGCAGCTCACAAGGTCTGGCAACAAGTGGGGGCCATAAGTAAGTCCTGTTTGAACCTGGGGAAACACCTCCCTTTATGGAATAACCCTGGCTGGACCATTGACCATAAACCCCTTTACTGGGAGAGCTGGAAGGGGAAGCAGATCAACACTTTACAAGGTATACTAATGGGGATGGCCATACCATAGATAGTTTTACTTTTCTGAAAGGGAGGTACAACTTGGGTCCCGGTGATTTTTGGAGATATCTTCAAATGAGACATGTTTATTCATCCTGGTTGAAAAGAGGGTGCACGTGTACAATATGCCAAAGTAATGGCAAAGCCAGGTAAAACAAATTGCCTTTAGATAGCTGGTTATAATCACAGAAAGGCCTGGCAGGCCGTATTTATAGGTTCATGAGGGGTTCCTTATCAGACCCATCCCTACCCACCAAAGCAAGATGGCAGCGTATGTTGAACCTTCCCTTTAGTGAAGATGCCTGGCAAAGTGGCTGGTTACTAGCAAAAAAAGTCTATGGGGACCCCAGAAGTTTCATTATCCAAAATAAAATAAGACACCTCTGGTACCGTACTCCAGTAGTACTAAAGAAAATGAATTTACTTACGAACGATATGTGCTGGAGATGTTATGTGGCTGGAGCAGACTTACTTCATATATTGCAGCAATGTGACCCCATTCATCCTTTCTGGTCTGAAATACTTACATGTTGTTCCCAGATATTGGGACAAAAGGTCCCTACCTCCCCTAGTTTTTGGACCCTGGGGCTCTCGCCCACTGAACTCAGACCATCGAGCCGTCATCTGACATGGCTTATACAAGCCTCAGTGGAAGCCAAACAGCTACTTTTATATAGATGGAGGACTAGAGAAGTACCTTCACTCACGGCTTGGTTAGTAGCCATGGTTAATTTGGCCAGTTTTTCTAAGCTGACTCATTTGGTTACAGCATCTCTGCGAGCCTTCTCAGACAAATGGGCTCCATTTATGCAGTATCTTCAGTATATACCATCTCATTCCATAAACTCTTTGAATAAAGATATGTTAAAGCCACCTTGAGTGGTCCAGGTGTCATATCTTCCCACCCTCTGTTGATAATAGTGTACAGAGTAGGAGACCCCCCCCATTACCCCACCATGTAAGTATCAACCCAGTCCCATGTCATGTCCGTGATTTCTTTCACTCCCTTCTAAGTATTGTGAAATAACTGTGAATATCTTACTACGATACAGTATGTAAAGTCTGAATGGAATGTAATGCTCATATATGCACTGTGATATATGCCTTGTCTCTATAACACAATAAAAAATCTAACTGCAAAAAAAATGGCAATGTTGAAAATCTGGAGTGAAAATATAAAAAAACTGGTGAAGTCATGAGTGTGCATAGAAACTGCACAATGCACAACCATAATGTAATTAGTCTGGGGATTGTTTACAGCAGGTTGTCAACACAGGCATTTTGGGACCTCCGCTCATGAGCAGTGTCACTGTGATTTTCTTAATCTGTCCCGAACACTGATTTCCCACAGCAACCATGCATTTCTGCTCCGGAAGTACGAAAACACATTTCGGCCAGGGTGTGAAAAATGACAGCTGTATTGTTCATAAGGAGGTGTGGAAGAATGCCAGTGTAGAAAATCTGGACTGAAAATATTACAAATTCGTGAACTTCCGAGGGTGCATGGAAACTGCGCAATGCACGCTCATAACACAGTCATTTTGTGGACTTTTGTCACCAAATTTTCAACATAGCCATTTTAAGACCTCTGATCATGAACAGTGTCACTGTGATTTTCTTAATCTGTCCCAAACATTGATTTTGCACACCGACCGTGCCATTGTGCACAACGTGCATGAAAACACATTTTGGGTGAGATATGAAAAATGACAGCTGTACTGCTCATAAGGAGGTGTTGTAAAATGGCAATGTTGAAAATCTGGAGTGAAAATATAAAAAATTCGCAAAGTTACGAGCGTGCATAGGAACCTGCGCTCATAAAACAGTCATTTTGGGATTTTTCATAAATTTTAAACATAGGGTTTTGGGGCCTACCTAATGAACTGTGACACTGTCATTTTGTTATTCAGCCCCAAAACGTGTTCCACACAGTGACCACAAAATCACTTTTTTGGGACCGAATAACAAAATGACAGTGACTGAGTTCATGAGGTGGGGCTCCAAGAACCCCATGTTGAAAATTTGGTGACAAAATTCCCCAAAATGGCCAAGATATGCACCAAAGTTGAAAAAAAACATCTATGCCATTATACAGCTTACGGCATTTCTTCAGTTTGCGGTCGACTTTGAAGAGTGCAGACGTGTTCCGGTCCACCAAGATCATCACGCCTGGAGGTAAGTATGGGGGGAGGGTGTGCAAAGGGTGGACACGGGTTGGGGGAGGGGGGCAAGACAGTCAATGAGGGGCCATTTTTTCTTTTACAGGTGTGTTTTTTCCTTTTTAGATGATGACGCAGGACTTTTGCCATGCTGAGGTGGGCTCCCAGTGTGGCAGCTGAAAGTTTATTTTTGGGGGGGGTACAATGGATTGGGCACCCCCATCGCCATATGGACTTTTGCCATGCTTGGGTGGGCTCCCAGCGTGGCACCTGGAAGTCTGTTTGTGGGGGGCAGGGGAGCCAATGGGGGATTGGGCACCTCATTAGCCGTACAGTGTGCAGGGGGGGAAGCACATGAACATGCTGGGGTGGGTTCCCAGCATGCTGCATAGGTGTTTTTTTGGGGGGGGAATGAACCGTCTATGACAGTTCAGATGCAGTGCTGACGTGTAGGCAATTTGCATACTGCCGACATTACCAACGCTGATTGTGGTGGTGTTTTCCTCAGAACTGTATGCCACTGCATCTGAATGGCTGTCATAGACAGCTCGGACATTCATTGGCGCGGTGCAGCTGCGCCTGCAAAATGGAGCAGGGTATTGGAAGTGGAGGAGGCACACCTATGAAAACTCATATGGTGACACTATGTTTCTTGCACATGCATGCAAGCAAACATAAAAATCACCTATTGGAGCAGTCCAAATTTAATTTTATAGGAGAGTCATCTTATGGGGTTTGGACAAGACGATCATGAAGTGAAATTGAGCAGTTCTGGCTGTGAAAGCTCATGAGATGACTCTGATACAATAAATGACATCCCTCAGTGGCTCTACTGTATTATTATAAATCATTTAAGAACAGCCAGAGTGATTTACAATAAGTTGTAATTCCATCTAATGCTTCTCCCCCACGTCTGAGTTGGAACACTCCACTTTTAATGTTGCCAAAGGAGACAACTACATGCAGGATAGCAGGTCCCGTGCTTCTGAGTTCTTATTGAAATCACATGATTTATAATACCTTCAATGAGTCCCATGGCGTGCTTTCACCTCTTGGATGTCATCACATAGTTCTTCAGGCATCATCTTAGGAGGAGATCACAGTATGATTTTTTAAAACCAGTGCCTAATTGTTACAAGTTTAAAAAGCTACGAAATGGCATTAAACATTGTTTTTAGTAAAATGACTATTTATCTAAAAGGACAGCATTTCACCTGCCACCTTCTCATATTCATTACTGAAATGGCATACTGTCATTTTTAAAAGTGAAGGTATCCTTTAAGGGTTCTGTTCTCAAATTCCTGTACTCCCTATCACAACACAGACAGAAGATGTATTCTACTTTGCCACTCTTGGGTGCAGTACAGTATTTACAGCAATGTCATTCTCAAATGCTATACGGCACATTGAGCTCCATAGAATCGCAGCACAGCCATCAGGGGACCAAAACAAGAGACTGGTGCTAGTCTGCTGCTTTACACAGTGCTTCTTTGATTCACACAGGTCCCTCGCAGCTGTCACAGAGCACCTTTAGGCAATTGTTACTCTCGTGCCTCCTTGGGAGGAGATGTAACATAATTCATCCTTCCCAGATTACACGGCAACCATCTATTATAGAAAACTGACCTCAACAATGCACGTCCATCAGGAGCTAGAAAGGTGTTATTTTATTAAAGCAGCAGTATTTGTACTTAGTTGTCAACGTATTTCTTCATATTGTTTTTAGCAATAATTAATTTGTGATATGGTCAGGTATTTAAAAAAAAAACTGCTTTTGTTACTAGTTTTTCATTTAATGACTCAAGTTAATAAATATGACTGCTACTGGCAATGTTTAATAATCTGTCACAGTTACTTTTTGATTGCACAGACTAGGTTCATACTGTAGTGATACTGGGCAGTGAACCCACCATTGATGAATCTGGATGCTTTGCTACCAGCTGTAATGATATCAGGATGATGCTAGAACATGTTTCTGATAGTATATATAGGGGGTATGTGATGGGTTGTTGTTGGATATCATTTATTTGAACGAGCAGTGTGTGACCTCGGTTGACCTCATGAGTGGCAGAGCCACAAGTGAGGTCCCAAGGTCACACACTGAGAGTTCAAATAAATGATATATCCAACAACAACCCATCACATGTGCGATTTATGCAATAGGTTCCTTATAGTTTAAAAAACAGGAAGGGATGGATTTTTGTTATTAATTTTTTGTGGAGTTTGTTTTTTATTTGTATAATTTTAGTGGTGTTATTTAATGTATTCTTCTTCAAGAGTGGTGTGTTTTTTGTGGTCGGTCCTTCTGTTGTCATGCAGGAGACATTTTTATTGGTTGGATTCAACACATAGGCGGGACTGGGAGTTTTAAAAAATTGGCGGTGCCATTTCTTGCTTAGCGAGAGTGTCATAGAGCAGTTGTGGTGATGCTATGTTGTGGTTTTATTTAGTTATTTTTTTGCACAGTAATAATTTGTGGTTGAGCCTGTTTTCACTGATAGCAGAGAGGAGAAGCAAGTCTATGGGGAGACTGGAGGAGCAACTCTGACAAAAGCAGGGATGACATGGAAAGGAGCTGACAGTGGCTGGCTGGCGGTTGTAATAGTAATGTTATTTAGATAATATTTTGATATGTCATCGATTTTCTATTTAATTTGTGCAGGAGTAGTGTGTATGTGTCGGGTGTGTTCCAGGGATCGAGTTACTGGGACTGCCTTCGAGTAGGAGAAGCATCGGGTTGGTGTTGGGGTAATTGCGGTTGAGGAAAGAGCATCTGAGCTTTACAGGATCACTGTTTGTTTTTGGACAGTAGTCTTTTGAATATAACAACTAAAATGCTGGAATGGAGAGTTTTCTTTTATCTTTGGTGCTTGTGCAGGGTAAGGGAACAGGGCCGGGGATCAGAAATAAAATGGTGAAGGTTGCAAGGTGTATCATCGGGTGTAGTGAGGAGGAATGTACACAAACAAAAAAAAGTTTTGTATTTTAAAAGGGAAAACACTTTGTTAAAATAACTGGACTTGTTGAAGTGATGGATTCTTATGTTGCTAGTATGTAAATTGCTGCAGAGGGAGTTGCTGAGGGAATGAGTTGGGGAGGGGTGTAACAGACTAAATGAAAGTAACTGTAAGTAGTGCCAGCAGGAGGGGGTGATGATTGATGGCAGAGTGTTGGATAAACGGTGGTTGATTGATGGCAGGGTGTGGGATAAATGTTAGAACCACCGTTTATCCAACAGTAGTGAGAATAAATTAATTTATTCCACTGTTTATCTGTCCACACCTATTGCATAAATAACAGCACTTTACCAAGCTGTTACTTTTTTCATGGTGGGTGTGGCAAGGAGCAGGAACTTCTATAAAATTCAAAAACCACATACAGTATCTCTCAGTTCAAGAATGCGAGGAAATGGAAAGGAAAATGTACATACTGATGTTTGTGCCAGGAATACTAGACATTATTACTTAACATTCTATATGGCATTGTGTTGATTAACATATTGTACATTGCTGCTTTAATGTTGAAACAATTTACAATGTCACCATTGTAAAGATATTATGATATATGACTTGGTTTCCCCTCATAAAGTTTTGAGCAAGGTCAGAAAGGGGAGGGTGCATTATCTTACCCACATTGTAGTGATCCAGTGTAAGAGAATGAAGGGCTTCCTAGATGAAGCATTGCTAAAGGTCTGACAAGCTCAGCCTTGGCCAATACACAAAAATGTTATCGCATTTCATATGCACCTTCCTTACATTTTTTAAATGGTTACAGGAGTGCACCTGGTGTGGCCAAAAGCAAAAGAAAAAGCTAGTGCCTCAACCCCACCCCACCAAAAAAAAGCTGCTTAAAAGCCAGCAATTAATTTAAATCAATAACATTTTCTTACTTGGTTTTCATGCCATCATTTTAACATTTAGAGGGGTTCTTGGCCTCAACATTCTGTCAAATCATTATCAGCCTGACCCCTGACAATGAGGTGACCCACCCATCAGTCAGGAAACTACACTTTAAATGTTCACATGCCAATGTGAGCCATGGTGCACTGCTCTCTTTCTTGTGTGGAAACCACTCTCTGGTGTCATCTTTTAACTTTAAATTTTACCATGCCAATATTAGCTGCGGTCCCATTGCTTTCTCTCTCTTTGTGTTTCCTGACCAATGAGTGGGTCACCTTGCCACTGGTGGTCAGGCTGGTCATGACCTGGCTGAAGCATTAGACTCGAGATATTGAGATATTGAAAGAGTCGTTAGACTAGAGAATGATGAGACCAAGAACCTCTCTAAATGTTAAAATGATGAAATGAAGATCAAGTATGAAAACTGAGTTTATTTGAATGAATTGTAGGCTTTTATGCCGCTTTTTGGGTGCATTGGTGTTATGACTATCTGATTTTGATTTTGGCCAACACCAGGTGTACCCCGTAAACATTTAAGAATGATGCATAAGAAATGTGATTAAATCTTTGTATATTGGCCAGGGCTGAGCTTGCTAAACCTTTAACACTGCATTGCAAACAGTAGAGGTGTGACCTTCTAATTGTTGAGCTCCCCAGTGCTCACCTGTGAGCCTCTTAGGGGCCAGAACATACTTTATAACAAGCATTTGTCAATGCCGAATGTTGATTGCGTTGGTCTGTTGAGCTCGCTCAGTGGCCCTCTGTCACTGGCACAGTCTGTTTGTCCCGGTGCTGCAGGCTGGTCTTTTGTAGTGGGCTGCTGCCTGCATTGGCACCTTGTTCTGCTGAGGAAGAAATACGCAGCTGTCCCGACAGAGCTCCATTGAGGTGGCTCACTCCCCCTCTCTGACTCACTCATTCTGTTTCTCCTGGCACTGCAGACTGCCTTTTGTACTGGGCTCCTGCCTGTATTGGTGGCTTTTTCTACCCAGAAAGAAATCCACAGCTGTCCCGACAGAGCTTTGCTGAGGTCACTCACTCCGCCTGTCTCACTCACTCATTCTGGTTCTCCTGGTGCTGCAGGTTGCCCTTTTGTACTGGGCTCCTGTCTCTGTTGGCGCCTTTTTCTGCCCACAAAGAAATGTGCAGCAGTCCTGACAAAGCTCCGCTGAGCTCGCTCACTCCCCTTCTCTCACTCGCTCTTTCTGTTCTGCTGGCGCTGCAGGCTGCCCTTTTCTACTGGGCTCCTGCCTGCATTGCTGCCTTCTTATGCCCACAAATAAATTTGCAGCAGTTACAATACAGCTCTGTTGAGCTTACTCACTTGCTCATTCTGGTTTTCCTGCCACTGCAGGCTGCCCTTTTGTACTGGGCCCCTGCATGCATTGCTGCCTTTTTCTGCCCACAAACAAATCTGCAGCAGTCCCAACAAAGCCCCGTTGAGCTCACTGACTCCCCCTCCCTCACGCACTCATTCTGTGTCTCCTGGTGCTGCAGGCTGCCCTTTTGTACTGGGCTCCTGCCTGCATTGGCAGCTTTTTCTGGCCAGAAAGAAATCTGAAGCAGTCACACTAGAGCTCCACTGAGCTCGCTCACTCCCCTTCTGTCACTCTCGCATTCCGTTTCTGCCGGCGCTGCAAGCTGGCCATTTGTACTGGGCTCCTGCCTGCGTTGCCACATTTTCTGCCCACAAAGAAATCTGCAGCAGTCACACTAGAACTCTGTTGAGCTCACTCACTACCACTCTGTCACTCGCTCGTTCTGTTTCTCTTGGCGCCGCAGACTGCGCTTTTGTATGGGGCTCCTGGCTGCATTGGCACCTTTGTCTGTCCACAAAGAAATCCACAGCTGTCCTGACAGAGCTCTGTTGAGGTTTCACAGTCTCCCTCTCTCATCGCTCATTCGGTTTGTCCTGGCGCAGCAAGCTGCCCTTTTGTACGAGGCTCCTGCCTGCATTGGTGCCTTTTTCTGCCCACAAAGAAATCCCAGCAGTCCTGATAGAGCTTCGCTAAGCTGACTAAGTCCCCTTGTCTCACTCGCTCATACTGTTTCTCTCACCGCTGCAGGCTGGCCTGTTGTACTGGGCCCCTGCCTGTATTTACGCCTTGTTCTGAACACAGTGAAATCCACAGCAGTCCTGACAGCGCTTCGGTGAGTTCGCTCACTTCCCCTCCCTCACTTGCTCTCTCATTCTGTTTCTCCCAGTGCTGCAGGCTGCCCTTTTGTACTGGGCTCTTGTGTTGGGGCCTTTGTCTGCCCACAAACAAATCCGCAGCAGTTCTAACAAAGCTTAGTTGAGCTCGGTCACTCCCCCTTCTCACTCGGTCGATCTTAATCTGTCCCAGACACTGATTTCCCAGAGTGACCGTGCTATTGTCTGGCAGGAGTGCAAAAACATACTGTAGCCAGGATGTGAAAAATGACAGCTGTAGTGTTCATGAGTTGTGGAAAAATGCCACTGTTGAAAATGAGGCGTGACAGTATTACAAATTTGTGAAGTTACAAGGGTGCGTGGAAACAGTTCATTGCATGCTGGTAACACAGTCATGTTATGGCAGTCCCGACAAAGCTCCATTGAGCTCGCTCACTCCCCTTCTCTCACTCGCTCATTCTGTTCTGCCACTGCAGGCTGCCCTTTTGTACTGGGCCCGTGCATGCATTGCTGCCTTTTTCTGCCCACAAACAAATCTTCAGCAGTCCCAATAAAGCCCCGTTGAGCTCACTGACTCCCCCTCCCTCACTCGCTCGTTCTGTGTCTCCTGGCACTGCAGGCTGCCCTTTTGTACTGGGCTTTTCTGGCCAGAAAGAAATCTGAAGCAGTCCCAACACAGCTCCACTGAGCTTGATCACTCCCCCTCTGTCACTCTCGCATTCCGTTTCTGCCGGCACTGCAAGCTGGCCATTTGTACTGGGTTCCTGCCTGTGTTGCCGCATTTTCTGCCCACAAAGAAATCTGCAGCAGTCACACTAGAGCTCCATTGAGCTCGCTCACTACCGCTCTGTCACTCACTCATTCTGTTTCTCTTGGCGCCACAGACTGCGCTTTTGTATGGGGCTCCTGGCTGCATTGGCACCTTTGCCTGTCCACAAAGAACTCAGCAACTGTCCCAACAGAGCTCCATTGAGGTCGCGCAGTCTCCCTCTCTCATCGCTCATTCTGTTTGTCCTGGCACTGCAAGCTGCCCTTTTGTACGGGGCTCCTGCCTGCATTGGCACCTTTTTCTGCCCACAGAGAAATCCCAGCAGTCCTGATAGAGCTCCGTTGAGCTCACTAAGTCCCTTGTCTCACCTCGCCATACTGTTTCTCCCACCACTACAGGCTGGCCTTTTGTACTGGGCCCCGCCTGTATTGAGCCTTTTCTGCTCACAAAGAACCGAGCAGTCCTGACAGCACTGTGAGTTCGCTCACTCCCCCTCCCTCACTCACTCTCTCATTCTGTTTCTCCCAGTGCTGCAGGCTGCCCTTTTGTACTGGGCTCTTGTGTTGAGGCCTCTGTCTGCCCACAAACAAATCAGCAGCAGTCCCAACAGAGCCCTCTCACTCGGTCGATCTTAATCTGTCCCAAATACTGATTTCCCAGAGTGACCGTGCTATTGTCCGGCAGGAGTGCAAAAACATATTTTAGCCCAGGATGTGAAAAATGACAGCTGTAGTGTTCATAAGGAGTTGTGGAAAAATGTCACTGTTGAAAACGTGGCGTGACAGTATTACAAATTTGCGAAGTTACAAGGGTGCGTGGAAACAGTTCAACACACGCTTGTAACACAGTCATGTGATGGAGTTTCGTCACCAAATTTTCAACATAGGGATTTTAGGACCTCTGTTCATGAACAGTGCCACTGTCAGTTTCTTAATCTGTCCCGAACACTGACTTCCCATAGTAACCATGTTATTCAGCGCCGGAACTGTGAAAACACATTTTGGTCAGGATGTGAAAATGACAGCTGTACTGCTTATAAGAAGGTGTGAAAAAATGGCACTGTTGAAAATCTGGTGTGACAATATCTGCACAGTTACAGGGGTGCGTGGAAAGTGTGCAATGCACACTTGTAACACAGTCAATTGATGGG
Organism: Neoceratodus forsteri; assembly: GCA_016271365.2. Lineage (NCBI taxonomy): Eukaryota > Metazoa > Chordata > Ceratodontiformes > Ceratodontidae > Neoceratodus > Neoceratodus forsteri. Next base: position 183,433,495 of record CM057459.1, on the reverse strand, counting down.
CTATCATCATCAAATTTTCAACATAGGCATTTTAGGACCTCTGCTCAAGAACACTATCATTGTCATTTTCTTAATCTGTCCCAGACAGTGATTTCCCACACCGACCACTCTATTCTGGGCTGGAAGTGCGAAAACACATTTCGGCCAGGATGGGAAAAATTACAGCTGCACTGTTTATAAGTAGGTGTGGGAAAATGGCAATGTTGAAAATCTGGAGTGAAAATATTATAAATTTGGTGAGTTATTAGCGTATGCGTCATGCAACACACGCCAGAATATTAAAGCCATTTTATGGAGAGTCACATTAAATTTTCAACATAGGCATTTTAGGACTTCTACTCATGAACAGTGTCACTGTCATTTTCTTAATCTGTCCTGAACACTGATTTCCCGCAGCAACCGTGCCATTCTGCGCCAGAACTACGAAAACACATTTCGGCCAGGATGTGATTAACCCCATGACAGTTCAAGAATTCATGAGGAGGGGTCCCAAAAACCCCATGTTGAAAATTTGGTGGAAAAATTCCCAAAAATGCCCGAGATATGCACTAAAGTTGAAAAAACCCTGTGTATTGCATTATACAGCTTACCGGCATTTCCTCAGTTTGCAGCCGGCTTTGAAGAGTGCAGACGTGTTCTCGGTCCACCGAAGATCATCGCACTGAGCTCCGGAGGTAAGTATGGTGTGAGGGTGTGGGGAGGTAGGGTGTGCAGTGGGCGAGGTCTGCGGATTGTGGGAGGGCAGGAGACTACGAGGCGTTCCATTTTCAGGTAATAAAAGAAAAAACATGCAGGACCGTTTTAGCTTTACAGGGGCATGTGGCATGCTGGGGTGGGCTCCCAGCGTGCCACTGGACTCATTTTTTGGGGGGCGGGCAGTTGTAGCCAACAGGGGATTGGGCACCCCCATCGGCAAACAACAACAGGGTTGGGAATTATTTTCTGCGGACGGGGATTGGGCACCCCCGTTGGCAAACAGCAAAAGGGGAGGGATTCCTTTGTGTCGATGGGGATTGGGCACCCCATCAGCAAACAACAAAGGGGAATTCCTTTCTGCCGACAGGGATTGGGCACCCCATCGGCGAACAGCCATGAGGGGTACATTATGCCGACGGGGAGTGGCTCCACCGTTTTGGCAAATAAACATGGGGGAGGGTGTAAAATATTGTTTGTGAATATGGCGGCAAGCCGCCGCCATGTTCACAAACAATATCAGGGGTCCTACATCCCGCTCTGTAATGACGGGTCGCTCCCTCATTGCAGCCGATGGCTGACGCTGCAATGACGAGCTGGCCCCTGATTGCAGCAGCTGATTTTTTAGAAAGTTGTGGCACGCTGGATGAACTAGTGTCAGCAGCAGCGTGCCACGGTATTGGGGGACGGCGGACAAGCCTTGCAGGCTGTGGGGTGTTGGGCACAACAGTGGCATGCCTCAGCAACCTGCTTCTGGAGAAATCTGCTGCAACATGTTTCTTGCGCATGCGCACAATCAACATAAAAACTGAAGCCAGAGACTGGTTTCTCTGCAAGAAAGAGAGAAAGCAGGGGAACCTCAGCTGGATAAGTGTGTCACCCTGCTGTCACTGGTCAGGCTGATCATGATTCAGCTGAATGGTGAGACCAAGAACCCCTCTAAGTGTTAAAATGATGGAATGAAAATCAAGTAAGAAAACTGAATTGATTTTAATGAATTGCAGGTATCACAAGTCGTAAGAGGGAGGTAATAATCCCTCTTTACAAGACACTGGCTAGGCCCCATCTGGAATACTGTATGCAGTACTGGAGGCCACACCTGCACCATTAACAAAATGGAGGCAGTCCAGAGGTGGGTAGCCAAAATGGTGCAGGGACTGCATCAGAAAACATATGAGGACAGATGGATGGAGCTCACCATGTATACCTTACAGCAAAGAGAGGAGAGAGGTGATATGATCAAAACATTCAAACATCTTAAGGGCGTTAACAATGAGAAAGAGTCTAACATGTTTCAATATAAGAAAAATAGCAGGACAAGAGGACACAGCATGAGATTAGAGGGAGGCTGACTAAGGGGTAATGTGAAGAAGTTCTTTTCCACAGAAAGGGTGGTGGATGCATGAAACGGCCTACCTCAGGAAGTGGTGGATATGAACACAGTGCAGGGCTTCAAACAGGCATGGGATAGGCATAAGGGAGCAATACAGATGAGTATGACTAGATAGGCCACTATCGGAGTAAAGGCCTATGGCACATTCATAAGGTAGAAAAGATGGGCAGACTAGATGGGCTTTGTGGTCCTTATCTGCTGTCAGCGTCTATGTTTCTATGTTTCAAGCAGTTTTTTTTGGGGGGGAGCACTCATGCTATAACTATTTGCTTCCTAACTGAAGCACCATTTACTGAAACTGCGCTCCATCTCTTATGGTGTGTACGCGATTCCTTGGCCATGCAGAGTTGCAAACACACAAGTCTGCAAGCACATTTTGAGGTCATTTAAACGTGGGTTGCAAAAGATAGCACAAGGCTGAGAACATAACCTTTATATGCTATACGAATCAAGAAAACTAATGTATCAGTAAAGAGTGACTGGGCAAAGAAATGTATTGTTAATCTTACGAGTTACAATGTTTTATTTACTTTACTTTGACTCATTTACAGATGAAGAAACCTGACCATTCATCATCGGAAATTTATATGAATATAATGCCCTTAAAGAAATGATCACAGAAAATTCTTCACTGAATACAGAAACTTATGGAAAGATTATAGTCCACTTTGCATTTAAAGTGAACAGAATGTAGAAGGATACTATTCTCAGGCTTTTGATACTGAGATTATTCTGACATTGCTGGGAAATTTCTTCACATTTTAAAACATCATTCACGTTTGACCATTTCTTGCCTCCTGTACTTTTTTGTTATTCTGTGGGCCTGGGATTAAAAGCTCCAGTTTTTGCTGGCACAAACAAGGTGCATGAATAGTCTGGATTTCGGTGCGATTTCAAAATATGGAGACATGGAAAAGTTCTTAGATTCCTGCCAAACACACCCCTGGATTTGGAGAACACCCCGCATTAACTGGAAGAGCTGAAATGAATCATTCAACTGACTAAGGGACCTCTGTGGTTACAACATACATGAGTCTAATAACTTGCATGACTGTCAAATGAAAGGTATGAAGTCACTAATTGCTGGGCCATGCAAATAGCTGATAAAGACTTCCATGAATAAGACAAAAATCCACAGCCATTGTGGCTGAACAGAAATGTCCCCTATATGCTGTTACTTTTAAATATCTACAGTAGAGTTGGATTCTCAATAGGGTCAGATGCAGGTGCAAATGCATGTTCCGCTTGCATCTGCACCTGCCCTAAAGCCCTATTACAACTATAATGTGGTGCTGTGTTTCATTGGTAAAGGTAACCTACAGATTTCAACATAATTAATGATTTGTGGCACTTTGTATCAAACCAAATACTGCATGCACTGATGCAAAAGCTGTTTGCATTCAGCTGTGCCTGACGTACCTCACAACCTGTCAGCATTAAGATGCCTATAGCACTGGCCTTTGAAATCTGAAGCAAATCACCAGAGTGTACATTTTCACTTGAAGAATAGTGGGGATCATATGTTTAGTGCTAAGGAATGTTTCAATCAAATTAGTTTAAAGCGCTAGTATACTGCCTAAAACTAATATCAGATTTTAAAAGCAGCCAACAGTACTTTTTATTTTCCCTTTGGTTAATTAGAAGGTTGTTTACCTGTTGTTAGTAGGTGTGACATGTAGAACAGCTCTTAGCCTGGCAGCTGACATATCTTGCTCTACTGCCCCACACTACATCAACAGCATTGTTATCTCACTGACTGTGACATCACTGCTACTTAGAAACAGCAAGTGAATGACTGTCAGGTCATTCACCTGTGATGTCACTGTCAGTGAGATCATAATGCTGATGATGTAGTGTAGGGCAGTAGAGTTAGATATGTCATCTGCCAGGCTAAGAGCTGTTCCACAGATCCAGCACAATGGGTTCTATGCACTAATGGGATGGGGTACACGGAATCCGCGCATACCCCAACCCGTGTAGCTGCACACCCATGGACAGGTGCACACTGGTGGTATTCACAACTGCCAGTCACCTGTCTGCAGCCCCACCCCCTCAGCACATGGGACTGCAGTGGAAAGATACATGGACCAGGCAGGCATCCAATGGGATGCCCAATCCAGTCAGCCAGTGGATCCCTTGCACCTGCGGGCACAGAGATATAGCTGCCACCAGGCAGTGCACAGCATCAAAGAATCGGGCCGGTGCCTGGTCGGCCGTCCCTAGACCACCATTCACTGTTCGTGGTCTGGGATGGCATGATGTGAGGGGCGGCAGTCCCCACCTGTATGTTGGTGGCTGGGAGGCTGGTATCCCCGGGGGGGCACATGGACCTTATGGTAGGGGTTCCCCCTGTATACTGTGTGCCTCCCGTGCCCAGCGCTCCATGACTCTGTGAATGTCGTGGAGTGCGGGCACAGCCCTGGCATGCCCCCTTTGCTCCCCGACTGCATTGCTCACCATGCGGTCTGGCAGTGGGGTAACATGCCCCGTTGGTGAATTCCACAGCTGGCCACATGGGTGGCGCACTGGGCATGGAGTGGCTATGCACCCTAGATGCATGGTGCATAGCCCCTCCACCCCTTCATGCATAGAGCCCAATATTATCACATAGATTACTGTCTGATGAGCAAAAGGAAAAAGGAAAAATACTTCAGAAATAAAAAGTTACAGCTGTCTATTACTTAAATATTATTTTCCTGTCTCCCTGTTTTCGCTCCACTAGCTCTTTAATTTTTTAATTTTTTATTAGTTTTTTTTTTAATTGCTTTTCATTGTGCTTACTTCTAGTGGTGTTCTCAGCTGCTGTCCCATCTGATACTCTGCTACTGGGACTGGAGCCTCCTCTGATACAGGCACCAACCTCAGATTCAGTCATATGATCTCGGTTTACACCCTAAGGCAGTGTCCTTCTGTTCCAATCTGGCAGACTTTGGCATACTGGGAAGGTGAGAATGGATCACAACAGCTAGTCCATTATAGAGGGAGGGAGGGGACAGCCTGTTCACATGCTGTGAAAGCATGGGCAGCTGTATGCTATACCTGTCATGCTACCACCAGTGAAGGAGGGTTTTTCCCCTAATTTGCCATGAGTCCTTACACCATTCTCTTAAGAATGAGCTCACAAATAATGGCCATGAGCAGAAATACCTGGTGACTCAAGATCACCCACGTCCCCAGAGGTATAACACCATGCCACCTTAATGTGTTGCTCCAAGAGTGGAGCAGCACAACAACTCACCCCTGGAGGACAGTGTCCAGCCAGATGCTCTTTGGCTTCCTTGCCAGCTACCCCTCCCGATGTCTTGGGCTTATGGCATGAACCCAGGTGAAAAGCATGCCAGAGCAGTCCCCTGCCACTCAGCATCATGGTACAGCTTAGTTTTGTTTTTCAGTAGTGCACATGTCTAGAAATAGCTTTATCATTATGAGGCACATCAGTATATCTTTCTGAAACAAGGGTAAAAATATATGTAAAATAAATGGCATTTTTGGGAAATGCATTGCAACTGAGAAGTATGGCGTCCAGACTTCAGATACAGTTATAGCAACTCTTAAGCTGTCTGCCAGATCCAAAATTTCAGATGCAGTCCAATCCCAAATGGTATGGAACTCTTTGACAATCTGGCTCCTGATGTGGCAAATAAATATTTTCCTTATTTGGTACACTATACCTGCAGTGCTTTACCAAACTTTCAAATGCTTGACATGTCCTCTGGCTCAGTTCAAACACATTTTATATAGTTTTGTAAGGGTCTGTGTAATTGTTTTCAAGTTATTATGGTACTACTTCAGTTTCTGCAATTTGATGTTGTTATGGTGTTGCCCCCAAAGCCCTGAGCAAAGGAGATGCTCATCCGGATTTTTTTTGTCCTTGCTAAAATAGACTAAAATATTGGTGTTAATAAAATAAAAAAGGTATGCAACGCAAGCATTTCCTTTAACCAGATGGTCCCCAATAACAGGGTGCCAGACTTCTACTTCACTATTACCCCACCTACTAAACTCCTAAATAAAATAATTGGACGTGTGTTTAATTTGTAGAGAGAAATCTACTGATCAATAATTCTGCTAAGAGATTAAAAAATCAAAGCTGGCATGGCTACACATTTGGGAACCAAAAGCACAAGAGTACATCTACAACAGTCTCTAGTCACAACAAAAACCCAAAATCTTGGTAAAAAATTTATGTAGAAAGATTTATTCAGCTTAAAATAGCAGCACTCACCCCAAACCCATTGCCAACATTTCACATAGCCTTAGTGTGCTTTATCACCGCATGCTGTAGACAGCCGCAGAAGAATGTGCTGTGCTCCTGAGCACATTCTCTTACATTGGGATGCTCGAGGGATGGCAGCAGCAACCTAGTGAAAGGCACGCAGGAATGCATTTTACCCATACCACCTCAGCTATCCATCATCTAAATGAATGTGAGTGCAAACACGCACATGGTATTTGAATTAAGTGCCATTTTATCCTTTCAGACAGTAGCCAGCTGAGGTGGGCTATGCCATTGCTATCCATGGATCCTCTGCCATACCCTTTTTCATCTAGGTCAGCACATCCATGGGGGGAGAGGGAGGAGGGGGTGGGGTACTAAGTGAGTTGGAGGAAAGTTTTTTTCCCCTATTACTGGGACCATGGGGAAGGGAGTGGCAGGTGGTTGGCTTGACTTGGTGCTATGAGAGTGAAGGAAAGTGGGTTGCATTAAAGAAAAACTTTACTGGAACAGTTGGAGGGGTGGAGAGTGAGAATGGAGGTGCTAAGTAGGTTGGGGAAAGTGGGCATTTTTTTAATACCATTGGGACTTGAATGGTTGATGGGATGCTACAAGAGTGAGAGGAGTTTGAAAGTGGGTCCTGCAAGAGAATTGAAATAATACTTTGCTAGTAAAGGGAAATTCTCCTCTGCACAGAAGTTTTTTTGTGACTTGCCCTGTTTTGTCAGCACTTCACCAGACCTGTGTGAAGGAAGAAGTTTGTCACTTTGCCACATCTTTGCCAGCAAAGTATTCCTTTGCAGCATCCTTACTATGTCACAAGTGGGCGGAGTGAGTAGCACTTCTGCTTTCCCTGAAGTCACTTGTTAAAATTCAGGCCCAGATGAACTATATTAGGACAGATATGCACTGCAATCAGTGATAGCATGGAAGGCAAACACGTCGAAAGGGTAAAATATGTAGGCAAGCATACTGACTGCTGGTACAATGATATAAACAAATAACTCTGCAGGTGCAGTATAACAACTTCACCAGAGCAAACTGTAGCAAGAAATAAGTATAAAAAAGGCTTTCACCAATATTTTATGTGTGTTCTGTATGCTGCCTTTGTAAAATAATAGGGACACAGGTGTGTAATGAGTACTACATCATTATTGGATAAAAGTTGTAATGCCACCTCCCTTCCACTAGAGGGAGGATGCCATTATCAAACTCTCAGTGTTGTAGATAGCTAATACAGTAGTGTAGCTAGTGTGTAGTAAGAAAAAGGGTTATGGTCTCAGTATGGTTGTGAGAGGAATTTAGTACTATAAAAAGGGGAGTAGCTGCTGTTTGGTGGTTGGTCCCTAGGGAGTCTAATGAAAGAAGGTTCCCAGTGGGGTGGCCATGGACTCAAGGACCAAGGAGCTGAGTGCTTGTACCCTTTCAGGTCAACCTCAGAGTGAGCCTCTAGGTTGCAGAGAAGTGAAGAAGTTAAAGTTCAACTCCAGTGTGGCAAAGAATGATAAGACCATGGAGTCTTCAGAATAAGAACATAAGAATCTTCAGACAGAGGCAGACAGCTACCCATCAAGCCAGTCTTCTCCCTATCAGTGGTTTTATTCATTTTTATAATACTAATTCATAAGTTCATGTTCACTCCTTTCTGGAGGAACATGTTGGGGACTGGGAGCAGCAATTTTTTTTGCCCCCCCACCCAGTATTTAGGATTACAAACTCTGCTGCGGGCAAAATTGAAGTTTCGGGCAAGCAGGTGTCGGGATTGTGGTTTCAGGATGTTGGGTGTCAGGTAAATGACTGTCGGGATATAGTATTACTCCCATTGTCACCTACTCTCATGGAAACACTTGGGCCAAGCTTTGTCCAAATGAGGAAAAGATCATTTCCAAGTGGGGATGCTTGAAGTATGACAGAACTTTATTTCAATGCTGGAAGGCCTAGTTAAGTGTGAGTGAAGAGCTGTTTGCCCAATAAGTAAAGTAACTTAACCATGTATATGGAGATGGGTGCCATTGCACCACAAAGTGTCTGTGTGTGAAAGGCAAGAGAGCAATAAAGAGTAAAAGTTATGCTTGATGCACCACAACCATGACTCCAGCTTGTTGTGTGAATGCCAACCCTGTTTGCTCCAAATAGTGGAGATGAGTAGAGAAGGTGATTCATAGAAACATACAAGCTTGTGGCAGATAAAGGCAAAGAAGTCCATCCAGTTTGTCACAGCCTGTCTAATTTTGGCACTGTGCCCATACAAGTCCTCACTACCCCACATGTCTGCAATGGTACATGCACACTATTTCCATGTGCCTCTACCAGTCCCATTTGAACCCTCCCACTGACTTCCTTCATACCTTTTTTCCAGTTTATCACCACTATTTCTGTAAAAAAGCACTTCCTGACATCTGTCTTGAGTCCTCCCTGACAGTTTCACTGAGTTTCTTCTGATAGCTGTGTTACCACTCACCGTGAACTGTTCACTGCTATACACCTTGTTGATTTTGAGTTTGATGATTATTTGGGGACCAAATAGATGCCAAACATTCCATGTAGAGACTAGGCAGGAGCCTGTGAGGAATCAAGTTCCTGAGGAGGCTGAACCCAGGCTGAAGCATAGCACTTGGTATGTCCCTTCATTCTTTAGACCCACTGATACTGAAATGCAAATTATCATGTTATGCAGTTATCCCTGGCAGTCATGAACCATTCCCAGAAATCCCCTAGACCAGTGAAGACCTTACATAGTCCTAAATATCCAGGCCTCTACCTTATGTCTACCAGTCTAGTCTACCCCTGCAGGCATTATTTAATAACACCCAAACTCAGCAATGGCTTAAAGGAAAATGACAATTCATCAATATTTTTGATAGAAAATGGTTGTTAATGTGACGCTTGGCCAGTTGGTTATGATTATTGTATGATATTGGTATTATAAATAAATGGTCAGTGTATGAAATGTCAGTCTGTGAGATTTGGCCCTTTTAAATTACAAGGTGTCAGCAGCTGAAATCACAGGATGTATAACACTGACCAGGAGATCTCTGTAATGTAATTAACTTCCTTGAGAAATTGCATTTTATGGCCTTTTTATGACCTCATGCTTTTGAAGTTGGAAACTAAATATACATTTTATTACATCAGAAAAGGACATAATTTAGCTGATTCCTGTTGGCTATCTCACACCTGGGTGATGGACTGCAAGGTTGTAAACCTCAAAGGAACTAGTTGATCAAAGACTCATAATTTGGGAAATGGGTTTTTGCTGATGTTAACATTATTTAACATACCTCCTGGTAGGAAAATCATGTTTGAAATCTTATATTCTAAAATGAGAAACTAGATGACTCACAGAAGGGGTGTGGAGACACAGAGTTTAAACTGATATTTGTGTTTGAAATGTAGGTCATATCATCTTGGGACTCTACAGAGACATAGCTCTCTGATCTAACTTTAAAACATACTTCCAGAGGTAATACTGGATATAGAGTTATCACAAAGCTTGCAGATTATGTTGGACTTAATGCTGGAGCAGGCAGTACAGATAATGCATCAGTCTAAGATGGTGAAGGGCAAGGTGGTACACCAAGAAGCCGTAAAGGGCCCAGAAGAGGACAGGAAACAGCAGTAGCTAAGACTGTGGTTAAGCAGCAGAAAAAAGTGCCACCCTTGAGTCCTGGAGGACCCAAGAGAAAATGTTACAGATGAGAGCATGACAGGCATGAGGAAGGTGAGATATGCCCAGCTAGGAATGACCAGTGCAAAAGAGTAGGAAAAAGTGACATAACACTCACAGAGAGTGTGCCACAACAAAAATATAAGTGAAGTGGTGGGAGCCAGCCTTGAAGGATCCTACTTTTTGGGCTCAGTGTCCTGCATTGCAGGAACAGAACAAGTATGGATTGTGCACCTGATAATTTGTGGTAAGAGTGTTGCCTTTAAAACAGATTCAGGGACAGTTATATAATAATTTTTGAGGAGACCTACAAAGAATTCAACCAGTATCCTCAGCACCTGAAAGCTGGAATCTAAAAGGGCAGTCTGGGAGGTCAGATAGACTGTATTGTGTCAGGTCATCATTAACACTACCTACAAGGGAGGGCAAGGACTACTCGTTCCAAGGTTTTGTAGTAAAGAGGTCTTGTACTAGTAATCTACTGGGTCACAGTATAACCATGAATATAGGATTTATTAATACACCTGGTGAAGTAGGCCTTCTATGTGGGGATCCAGTAAAAATGGTGCGGAAAGACTGAGCCATACTTTATGGGGTTAGTACAGTCCATAGCATTCTGATCCCTTTGTTCCCAAAAGTTCAAGAGGAACTGAGATGAATGGAAGATAACGGAATAATAGAGAAAAATATCTGATCCTACAGAATGGTGCTCTGCCATGGTACCAGTTCTTAAAAACAGTGGTCTGATTTGTAGATTTGTGGTTTTAAAAAACTGAATGAAGCAGTGAAAAGGGAGAGATACATTCTACCAACCCTAGAGGATATTATCTCAAAACTTCCAAGGGCTAAAGTGTTTTCATCACTGGATGCTGCTAGTGGGTTTTGGCAAGTTCTCCCACACCAAGATAGCTAAGCTGATGAGATTTATAACACCATTTGGAACATATTGTTTTCATAGTCTTCCTTTTGGAATGACCAGTGCACTGGAAATCTTTCAGCAGAAGATGACAGAGACCCTCCAATCATTGGAAAGAGTGGCCATATACACGGACGATATTCTGATGTATGGAAAATTGAAAGGGGAATGTGATGCAAGACTGGAAAGAGTGACTTCAGAGACCTGGAAAGTTTAAGGTTGCCTAAATCTAATGTACACTTTGATATCAATAATTCCTCTCTGTCTGATTCTGACACTTCTAAATTTACACTTCACAAAGTGACCCCAGAGATTGTTAAAGATTACATACTTAGTAACGATTTCAGACCCTAGTTGTCAGCTGATTGTACTGATATTCAAATTCTAAAACTGGGTATTGATACATTCTCTTATCCTCTAACCATTATATTAAATTTCTCAATTCTTCACAGTGAATTTCTGAAGCTTTGAAAGCATGCAGTAATCAGACCCATGCACAAAGCTGGAAACCCATCATTAGTTTCTAATTATTGACCAGTTTCTCTTCTTCCACCATTGTCCAAGATTCTAGAAAGAATTATATTAGATCAGACCTTAGAGCATCTTAACAAGTATAGTTTGTTAACCACCTCTTAGCATGATTTCAAGGCACGGCATAACACTGAAACGGCCTTGGTGAGGTTCACTGGTGGCATCCAGAGTGCCCTTGATATGGGCACTCAGTTGTTGCCCTTTTTATGGACCTCACCAAGGTCTTTGACCTTATGGAGCATAACTTGCTTCCTTGTAAATTGAGCAAGTTGCAATTCTCCTGTGAAGCTATTAAATGGTTTTCCCAATACCTTGTGAACCGGGCACATGTAACAATCATAGATGATCATTTTTCTTCTTCTAAAATAATCAAATGTGGTGTTCCACAGGGATCCATCCTGAGCCCACTTATGTTTCCCCTTTTCATGAATGGTGCCCCAAACTCACGTTCATCTACTGTAGCTCTATTATAATGTCCTCAGATGATGCTGTTATTTACAAGGTTAGTATAACACCAAATGAGGCTGTTCATAAGCTCCAGGTTGATTTTGATTATTTTCAGAATTGGTTGTTTTCCAACTCTCTTGTGCTTAATTCAGCTAAAACCAAAATTATGCTGTTCTCCAACAGAAAGAACAGCATGTCTGACCTATTACCTGTTCGCGATGTAAAGGGAACCACCACTGAATTAGCTGACAAGTTTAAATATTTAGGGCTTGAATTTGATACTAATCTCACTTTTAAATGTCATGTTGCATCTACTATTAACAGATTTCATCAAAGACTTGGTTGTTTATATAGAGCTAAGCCATTCTTAACAGTTGAATCCAGGAAGCTCCTGGCACATAGTTTTCTCTTCAGTGTCTTGGACTATGGGTTGGTGGTTTATGCTGCCATGAACTGTAAATTCTTAGGAATATTGACTGTCACATTTAATTCAGTCTTCAGATTTATGCTGGGTGCCCTAGTCAGAACTTACCGCTGTCTTCTGCTCAAATCTTCCAACTGTCTTTCTCTTACTAACAGAATTCAGCTTAAGATGTGTTGTTTTTATTTAAAATTAAATCTGGCCTTTTACCTAATTCAGTAAGTACATATTTTTCTAGGTATGTTAATTCCAATTGTACCAGAACCCAATCTAAATTTACATTTACTGTCCCATTTTGTAAGAAATCACCAGGACAACATTCTTTGTTCTATAGGGGACCATGTTTCTTTAATTCCCTCCCATATGATATGTTGAACTGTAACTCATTACTGTCTTTCAAGTCAAAGCTAAAAAGGCATCTACAACTTTCCCAGGAATGTACTTGCTGATGTAGAATTGTATATTGTCACAATGTCTTGCATTTGTCACTGTAGTCCTTTTATGTATTGCTTGTCATCTGTGAAAATGAGCAATTTGCTCATCAGACTTACAAGGATAAAAAATAAAATGAAATGAAATGAATGCACTTAGGGACAAGAAACCTATGGCATTTTGGTGTCAAACTCTTATGGAATCAGAAACCTACCATTCTCAAATAAATAAAGAGTGCCCAGAGTCTGGACTTGTGAATTGTTCAGCTGATACATTTCTGGTTTAGACACTTTAAGGCTGCTTACAGGCCACAAACCCCTTGCCTCTGATCAATAGCAAAGGTCTGGATAATGTTCCTTTGAAGTGCCAGGGATTTTTGTTGTGCTTAATATGGTTTAAAGCACGTGCAGAATATGTGCCCTGGAAATCATTCATTATTGCAGATGCTCTGTCCAGACACCCATTGGCAGATGAGTTTACTTCAGAAACTGAAAATAATTTTGCGGTACATGTCAGGGCTATTGAAGCTAATTATCCTCTGTCCAACAGCAAACTGGCTCACTTGCAGGAGGAGACTAAAACTGATGAATTGATGCAAGCGGTTTCAGCATTCATCAAGGAAGGTTTGTCTAAATATGTAAATGGTGCTTCAACCAATATTCTTGACTTTTGTGAAGTGCATGATTACTTTCCCAGAGCTATGATCACATATGATCACCACATAGTCATCCCTCCATCCAAGAGTGAAGAGATCCTTTGCCGTACACATGACGGTCACCAGGGGCTTAACAAAAGTAGAGAACATGTTAAATTTTCCATATAGTGGCCTAGAATTGGGACTAATATCAAAACAAAAGTAGGTTTCCGTAACTTCTGTCAGACCACCAGAGCTGCCCAATGAAAGAACCATTACTGGCAACAGACATTCCTGAGGGGCTATGTCAAAGAACTGCAACAGATTCCTGTGAAGTGAAGAGAAGAGGCATAGCTACCTGGTCATCTCTGATTATTTTTTCAAGCTATCTGGAGATCATTCTTTTATTTATTTATTTATTTTTATTTAAAATTTGGTGACCGGGTAGGCCCACTGAGCCCCGAAGGTCCCTTTTTCAGGGGCGACCTGGGATAACAATACATATTTTCATACAGAGAAAGACTGGGTTACAGAATAGTTTCAGGTGTGTGAGCAGGTTACAGCCATGGTTATCATCATGCATCAGTCCTTACAAATATGTTGACAGTAGAATTAACAAAAGGTACAGAAGAAATGCAATTTTACATGGTAAGCTCATTGTTTATTACTGGCATGGTTCAGTGGAAAGTTAGCTGTGGTTCTATACCTAGAGGGAAGCACCAAGGAACCTGATAAGGTGCTTGGAGGATCTGGATATTAGGAGGATAGAAGCAAGTGGGGGGGTCATGAGCAGTGGCAATGACAAGAGCTAGTATCAGACATATAGGCTTTGAGTCTGGTGTGGAAGTTCATCAGTGAGGAGGCTTCCTGCACTAGGGGTGGAAGTTTGTTCCACAGGTAGGGGGCTGAGTAGGAGAATGACCTGCCACCAGCGTGAGTCCTGACTCTGGGAACTTCAAGCAGTGTATGTCCAGATGTCCGTAGGCTCCTGGGGTTATGTTTGAGTGCGATAGTTCCAGCGATGCTGGGTGGAGCTGAAGGGCTGAGTAGCTTGAAGGTCAAGCAGAGCAGGGGGTGGTGGAGATGAGAGGTCAGCGAGGGTCAGTGTAGCTGGGCAAGTGTGTCACAATGGTGCCTTTGTGAGTGGTCCTGGGTAGAAAACTGGGCTAGCTTGTTATACAGGATTTGCATCTTGGTGACCTCCTGCTTGGCCATGACCTGTAAGATCGGGGCAGCGTAAGTCAGGGTGGGGAAGAGGACACTTGTGGCGATTGAGGTCCTGGCCTCAGGGGTGAGCTGGTCTTTTAGCTGGTACAGAGTACCAAGTTTGTGGTGTATGGTCTTGGTGACCTGATCCATGTGGTACTTGAAGGTAAGGCAATGATCCAATGTTAGACCTAAGTATTTTAATGAGGGCACAACCTCGATGTAATTTCCTGAGAGAGCAGTGAGTTGCAGAGATTTAGTCCTGTCGTGTCCAAGGGTGTTGCGTCCAAATAGCATCGCCTTAGTTTTGCCTGCATTTAGGACCATTCTATTTGCTGTCAGCCAGGCCTCAATAGATGCTAGGTCAGCTTGGAGAAGGGGATCTAGAGCTGCAATGTTATCCAGGGATCGGTAGATGATGGTGTCATCCGCGTACTGAATGACCGAGCTTCCCCCACAGTGGAGGCTTAGGTTGTTAATAAATATGGAGAAAAGGAGTGGGCCTAGGATCGAGCCCTGAGGTACTCCCTCTGTAAGGGGTAGAGGACCCAAGGCAGCACCCTTCCAGATGACTTCTGGGATTGGCCCGATAGGTAACTCCCAAACCATTTGAGGGTGATGGGATCTAGGCCAATTTTATCCAGTTTTAGTAGCAGGAGTTTGTGTTCCACAAGGTCAAAAGCCTTGGACAGGTCTATAAAGACGGCGCCAGTGGGTGTTCCATTATCCATTGCTCTAAGCAAGTCATTCGAGAGATGGATGAGTGCTGTGTCAGTCCCAAGGTTAGTTTTAAAACCATACTGTGAACATGCAATTAGCTGATGGGACTCCAGGTAGTCATGGAGTTCACCATAGACTAACCTTTCCTGTAGCTTTGCAAGTGTACTGAGCAGAGAAATAGGCCTGTAATTGCTTATGTTGTCCCTGGAGCCACAGTTGTGAATAGGGACCACATTGGCCTGTTTCCACTGGTCCAGAACAGTCCCTTCAAGTAGGGATCTGTTTATGAGCCAGGTCAGGGGCCTGGTGAGGGATGGAGCACCAGTCTTAAGTAGCTGAGGGTTTATCCCATCAGGACCTCCTGAGCCTTTGTGTTTCAGAGCCCTTAGGAGGGACTGGACCTCTTTTGCCTTCACCAGTCTTAGATGGAAGAAGGGACAGTCAAGGCGAGTAGGCTCGATAACATTAGGAGCCGAGGTCAGCGAGGGCAGGCCGACCTTGTAGGCATCGAGGTTACCAAAGTGATTGTTGAGGGCAGTAGCAATTTCAAGGGAGTTACTCACTGGCTGACCATTGACCTCAACAGGGCCAGGATCAGTCCTAGTGTTACCCCTGATCAGGTTGTTGACATGATACGGGAATTGTTTAGGGTTGCCCAAATAGTTTTTTTGTAGGTGAGTGACGTACTCCCTTTTTACAAGTTTGATGGTTCTCTTGCATTTGTTTCTTAAGACCTTGTATGACACGAGGTCAGCAGGAAGGGAAGGGAAGAGAGCTTGAACTTCTTCCAGGCCTTGTCTCAACTGACCTTAAGGGTTTTTAAGGATGGAGAGATCCACTTGTAGCAGCTACCCTTTGTTCTACATTTTTTCAAGGGGGCAAAGAAGTTAGCTGCTGTACATACTGCACTGTGGAAATGCTCCAGACCCTCAGTCAAGGTAGGGAGGAGCTTAACTGGGCTCCAGTCCAGATTGTGTAGGTAGTCATTAAACTGCACTGCTGAGAAGTTTGTGTAGTCATGAGCAGTGAGTATTCTGGGTTGGATCTTAGGTGCTCTGTTCTTTCAGATGCAGAATATGGGGGAGTGGTCACTTAAGGAGACCATCATTATGCCGGCTTTCTGGATGTTGATGGGATTGGACACCAGAGCCCAATCAAGGGTGGTGTGGTTCCCCAATTTGTAGTGAAGTCTGGTTGGTTCTAAGATGACCTGTACCAGGTTTGCTTCTTGGGTCAGTGCCATAAGGGTGTTGTTAGGGTCCTGTGCCCAGTTTAGGTTGAAGTCACCCAGAATAAGGAGCTCCAAAGAAACAACTTGGGCGGTGATTTTTGCTATTGCTTCTAAGGATTGAAGAGCCGATTTGGGTGGGTGGTAAACGCAGCCAGTAGCGAGTTGCTTGTTGTGCCCTAGGGTGACTTGGATGAATATAGATTCACCATCAGGGGAGGAGTGTTGCTGCAAGGTGAGGAGCGATACGGTTAGGGCTACATTGGCATAAATGAGTACACCGCCCCCTCTTTTGGTCAACATGTCCTTATGATACATACTATAACCTTGGGCCAGTATCTCGTGATAGGGGATGTGTGCCTTAAGCCATGTCTCTGAGATGGCAAGGATATCAGGCTTGTAGAGATCAAGCCAGGCTTGTACCTCTTGATTTTTGATCTGAGGCTGCATACATTCATATGCGCTATTTTTAGCCCCTTTGTGGATGCCCAGTGGTGGTCATGAGGGGATGTTATTGAGAGGTTGGTGGTGTTACGGCCAGGGTTAAGTTGTATGTCACCTGCCAGGAGTAGTAACGCAGCTAGAAGGCAGAGTAATTTTAGACTGGCCAATGGGATTCGGTTGCCTTGGCACATCCTGCTTGCAAAGTGGACGATATCGTGGCATATCTCGTTTCTTATGAGCTCATGGGCTGAGGAGAGGGCAAGTAAGCTGGAGCAGGGCATTCCATTGTAGATGCTGACAGGAGAGGTGTCATTGTACCTTTGTCCCCTTATTTCTGGATGCCCTAGGCCTATGAGCCTGTCCGCCCAGGGAAGGGACAGTATATAGACTGTCATCAGTAGTACTCCTCTATTGGAGAGAGGGGCCCAAGGGTTGTGTGCCCCTTATCTTGGCAGATATCACCAGTAAACAGTTTTGACTAAATTAAAAGCTGTTTTTGCTCATTTTGGCATTATAGAGATACTTGTGACCAATAATGGGCCACAGTTTGTAACTGCTGGATTTTATCAGTTTGTGATGAAGTATGACTTTAAATTCATCACAATAAACCCTCATTTTCCACAAGCTAAAGGAAAGGCAGAACATGCTGTGCAGCTAGCCAAGTGCAACCTGTAATGGAAGGATCCTCTATTTTTTTTTTTTTTTATTTAAAACTTTGTTAACTGGGTAAAAAAAAGCACTGGGCCACATGGCCCTTTTACAGGCTTGATCTGAAAAAAATCAAATCAAACATTTGATATCACAATTAAACAGACAGGCACAAATAGAAATCAGCAATGTGACAAATATAAAATAAAAAACATAAACAAGACTATATAGCAACCATAGTGCATTTGTAACTGATAGTGCCATGAAACTACTTTATGTACATTTACAAATAGTCACTGAGTATAAATATCTTTGTAACAATATTTTAAAAGACTTGAACATTACAATACTCTGAAATTAATCAGGCAATTTATTCCAACTTATTACTGCACTATACTTGAAAGATTTTTGATTTTTGAAGTTTTACAGAATGGAATTTCCAAAGAAACAGAAGTATGGGATCTAAGCTGTTTAGGGATCTTTGTTTAAAAAAAAAATAGTTGTATTATACAAAGTACTGTGAAGTGGTTTGTACACAAAGCATGACATCTGTAGGTTGTCTCTTTGATATATGGGTAACCAATCCAACCTATTATATAGGCTGCTGTGGTGATCTATGGCTCATCTATTAGCACTGATGAGCTATAGGTCAACACCCCTTCCAGCAATTGGGGTGAGCCCAGCACAACTGTTAATGGGGAGGCACATTAGGACAATTTTACCCACGCTGAAGAACAATCTGACTCTACAATAGCCTAATCTGAAGAAAGTGAAAGAGCAGGATTACATGGCTAAGAAGTCCTAGGCTTTCCATTACAACAGACACCATCATGCTCAAGATCTTCCCAAGATGAAACACGGTGACTGTGTTCAGCTTAAGTTAGATGGGGCGAAACTCAAGAAAGTGCCTACAGCACTGGCAGGAGACAGGGCTACCCCCACAATCCTATCTAGTGTGCATGGAACAGGATGCAACCTTATGAAGGAATAGGCATCACATGCAGCTGCTGGCCACCCCTGCAGAGGGATCAGTTGCAAATAGTACAAATGCAAGCAGCACCAATCCTGCAGATCAAGGCAAAGATCCTTTGAATCTTGAACTAGATCTTGGGCCTACACGCAATGCAGACACTGAACAAACCCATACTAAAGACTCCGATGTTGAGTCCATCACAGCAATCCAGCTAACTTCATCAAGCCATTGACTATAGGTTACTCACTGGGATTGTAATGTGAAACCAGATTTATGAAGCCTGATAAGAGAAACTGTTTTGGAAAAAAAGGAGGAATGAAAAGAAATGTGTTTTTTACGGTAACAGTTAAATGCTGGGAATGTATTTACATAAACATGTTAAGCCATAGGTACCAAATAAGTTAGCATGTAATATAATTTCTTAATTAATAATAAACAGAAAATAGAAAGGAAAGAGTTAACTAGATATTGTCATTCCTGTTATAAGGAGAGGCACCACATGGCAGAACTCTTGTAACTTGCTCTATT
This sequence comes from Neoceratodus forsteri, assembly GCA_016271365.2. Taxonomy (NCBI): domain Eukaryota; kingdom Metazoa; phylum Chordata; order Ceratodontiformes; family Ceratodontidae; genus Neoceratodus; species Neoceratodus forsteri. Next base: position 183,414,398 of record CM057459.1, on the reverse strand, counting down.
TATTCTGACTGGCTAAGTAACTCACCAGACGTTTCTAGAGACATCTCTAAAAGGAGCTAACTGTATGTTCTCCTTAGTTCAGTGTTGAAGAAATTAAAGAGTTTTTCTGGTAAACCCTGCCAGCAGTCTGTTTAATTGACGTGCGTGACAACTGCAGTACATTGCTTCAAAATAGTCTTTTGTTCTCCATATTTACTGTCCCTTGTTAATGTGCATTTTTGCACACAATAGAGTTCCAGGTTGCCTGGTATCTATGATCAGTTATTTCCTGACTGAATTTAATAAAGTCATAGATATACAGATGTGTCAAGTCAGTATGAAGCACAGAAATGCTGCAGAATATCACAGAGTAATGCAGTTTACTGAAGGGGCCATTGTACGTCAATGGCAATTAAGCCCTTTTGTCATGCAGGATTTTGTGACATGTCATTGCTGCACGTTGCTGTGCTTCATCGTAGCTGACGCATCTGTATATACTCTATTTGTGAAATGGTTTATTAAAATAATACAGGGGTTAAGTGTCTCACTGGTGAGGTTTTCCCTTTAATAAAAGCTTGTGATAAATCTTGGGAAGTTTAAAAAAACAGGGTTTATGTCTGACTGGATTAACTATAGACAGCTGAGAATCATGTATTTATTTAGTTTTCTTGTTAACCAGATCAGTACTCTGGCAAACTATGCCTATGTTCAGGTATGTCCTGGGAGATTACATATAAAATTACATATAAGGTAATACATACAGTTGGATACAATGCAAAACAGCGAACAGTGAAAAGAGGAAACATGATATCAAAGCATTACATCATTGTAGGGGAAAGTTCCAATAAGCTTGTCAACATACAGCTACCCAGAGGATGTGTAAGATCCCTGATATTAGATCAGCACTGAATATACAATATGTTACCATATAGAAACTGTACAGGTTCAGTGGCACAAGCAGCGTGCCAAGTTTAAAAGATGTTTACGTACCTAAGATGAAACAGAGGCACTGCACAGATGAATTTCAGATGGTATGGAGTTCCATATCCTTGGGACTGCACAGGCGAAGAACTAGCAATTAGCCCTAGTTTTAAACTTAGGGGCAGCCAGTAAGGCAGTATCATTATTCCTCAGAGAGCAGGCACTGTTCACAGGTTTGAGAAGTGAGATAAGGGGATGGGGCTGATGATTATGAATAATGCTAAAGATCACACCCCCAAAACTGTGATCTTGAAGTGAGGATGCATCATGAAGCATTGCCAAAAATATTTTTTTCAGGGAACAACAGATTGATATCTATAGTGATCCTAAAAGCTTTTGAAAACATGTAATCAGAAACTAAAGGGGTTGAATATATCTAAAAAGGTCACCATTGAAATTGGTGATACTGTTTGCACTGACCCATTAGCCATGGCCAGTTTCTTTAACCATCTTTTTACTGATTTGAGTGCCTATAGAAACACTGCCCCAGATCTCCCTGTACAATCTGGTACTGATGTTGTTAAAATGGCACTGGTACTTCCTGATTTAGAGAAGCGGGCATTTGATTTGTCTAATAAAGTCAAGGTTGACATGTCCACTGGATGCAATGGACTGTAACCAAGGCCAATGAAGTGTGCTGTTCCAGTAATGCTGCCTCCTGTGGCCAGTTTAATTTATCTTTCCTTAGTTGATGTGTCCCCACTGCTGGAAAAAAATCAATGGTGACACCAGTTTATAAATGAGGACCAGAGTCCTTGGTCATAAATTATCACCCTACACTATATACATTCTGCTTATTTGGGGCAAATGCCAAGAGAAAATTGTATATACTCAGTCATTGGCATCTGGAGTTGCAATGGATCACTACAGGGTAACCAGCATGGTTTTAGAAAGGAATCGTATGTGAGGTCTTGGTCAAATTCATACAAGATTATATTTTGCTGGCCAGAAGAATGAGCTGGTGACAAGAGCAAATGTTTGTATACTTGACTAACATATTCAATATAATAGACCATGGGCAAGGCCACTGCTTTATGATGATTAAAGCAATGAATTCCATTTGCATGACTTGAAATTCCATAAATTGCACTCGTGATTGTTAGTCTAGTTTCTGGATTTTACTGGGATTCTAATGACATTCTTTTAGTATGTACAGAAATAATCCGAATAAAAGAAGGCTTAATATACAGAGCATTAAAGAAAATACAGTAATACAGTAAACAATGCAAGAAAAATACAAGTTCCGTAGACTAACTGATCTGGTATAAAATGCAACATTCTGTGAAACTGTTTGATTCTAATGGTGTGCAGGCAGTCCAAATTCCAGAATTTTGCCAGGTTCTCCAGTAAGAATTAAAAAACAGTGGTCTTGATCATGGGATCACAGGCAGGGTGAACTGATTGTGGACAATGTATCAGTAATTTTTGTTAGCAGCTATTTGAGTACCAGATCTTAGATTAATACATTTATTAGGATGATATTGTGCATTTTAGAAGTTTTGAGTAAGTTACCCTGGGGTCTATATGGGACCTGCTTTCATTCTCTTATTTGCTGGCCAACTACTATGCTATTGTGGTAAACAGAATTTCATTTTGTATGATGACACCATTATTTGGACTATATAGGACTGCAGGTAATATTTAGGCTCCTGATCAAGGTTTAGTCATGGTTTTGCACTTTTAGAGTGATGGTTTGCTCAGAATTAATCGTCATTAAGCAGAAAATAAACATATGCTTTTCAGTTAACAGTCAGTTTGGATGATTTAAATAATTCTTTTAAAATCTTGATTCTAGAGGGCTCCAATTTGGAAGATGTTAGTAATTTTAATACATGGGGATATATCTGGATCATTATTTGTCATATCAGGATCATTTTGACTGTTTAATGGTACAAATGAATTAAAATATTTAGATTGCTTTTCAAGATTATACGGTGTTTATATTGGGAGGCTTGACTAGCCATCATTAAGTTTAAACTTCTTTCTCTAGTCTTTAATGGTTCAGTGTTGCTCATTTCATTAGCTCATAAAGAACTATATTGGCTGCCCAGCCAATGCAGTGGTAGCACTACTGCCTGTGGCACTGATGACCCATGTTCGGAAGCAAATGCGGTGCATCAGTGGATCAGCCCGGCAGAGGTAGGATGAGGTTCCCATTAACAGCTCTCTCTCCCTCAGGGGGAGGAGTGTTGTGGCACCCCATCAAGTCAGCAACACCCAGTGGAGGCCGGGTGTGCAACATCTGGGGCCATGCTTCTGTGGGGAGGTGTCAGCGCATGTCTGCAGGTCAGATGCAGGAGGGTGCCTGATCCACACAGATGTCATTGCACATCCATGTCTCTGGGGAACCTACACAGAAAACTCCTGGGCCGGCAGCACAGTGATGCCCCCAGACTTCAGCCTGAATGATGTCCTGGGCACAAACCTTGGCTGGGGCTGCTGGTAAATCTGAGTCTCTCCCCGAGGGTGGAGCCCCACCACAGTGGGGAAAGCTGCGGGCCTCCCCAATCCAGGCAGCCTTGGGAGGATGCCGGGTGTGCAGTCTGGGAGCTGAGAGGGGGTAAATCCCCTGCCCATACCCAGGAGCAAAAAGAGAGTTACAAAAAATCTAGACTTCGAGTATTGTATAATTAGAGTGCATATTTTGTTTTGCCCTTTTTGCTAATGTAATAATCAACCACTGCAGACTCATTACAAAGCAGACTTAAATAGTCTCCCTCTAAATGCAAGATTAAGATCAAGCTTTTGTTGGTAAATTTTTTTAGAATCTCAGCTTAACGCTCTCCAGATTGTTTAAGTGTAGTGTTAAAGTTATAGGGCATGCTTCCGTATGTAAGATCTTCTACAAGCCTGTATGGGACAGCACTCCTTTGAATTTATGGCAACAAAGGTTTGGAATTTGTAATTGCCAATGCTTATATGAGAAACAAAGACACTACGGACTTTTAAAAAATGGACAAAAAGTCATCTATTGGAGCAGTGCACATGTAATTGTTACAACTGAATCCATTTGTTTTATGGTATGTGTTTAATGCCTGAGTCATAGATTGGTTCCTTCCCAGAACTCAGCCTGTACTGTTTTCTAGTTTTCACAAGCCTTTAGATGCCTGAAAGGGTTATCTTGGCATGCTGTCATCAGTCAGCCACTACCTCACTTGGGGTACCTCTAGATCTGAATCCCACCACAGCCACTGCCCATGCAGTACAGTGCTCCTTACCCAAAGGGCAAACGACCCACCCCTTTTGACACAGCTGAGAACACTGCCTCAGTTATGGTAACCGTGGCCTGCCTCTTCAGAAATGGATCAGAGATTTGCCAATTTACCTCTGGTTATCTGTACATGAAATGACTCGTTCACAGAAAGCATAAGGTATATACAAACAACATTTCATACTTCATGATAATTACATATGTTACAGGATGACACATTCTAAAGACTATGGGGAAAACATTATTTGTGAGAGACAAAAATAAACATATTTGAAAAGACAGAGATCACACAGAAGAAACTTAACTCAAAACTATATAAATTCAACATAGAGTAGAAGAAGCATATTCCTAACTGGGAACTTGGAGAGTTATGGCAGACTCAAACCCATGATGTTGCTAGCTCAAAGACTCAAAACATTACTGACTTTAATAGAAACATGCACTGAGAAAAGCATTTGGCTGGCTGGCCTTCTATGCCCACATCATTATAATGCCTCTCTGACATCACAGCCTGGACCATTTCTTCGCTCTCTGGAAACAACAGTTTTTGAGACAAGGTCCAAACTGGTTTTGTGGATTGCCTTGTGTTATCCTGGCTGGCTACCTAGCAGGAAATCGTATCCTCTGCCTTGGCCCTGTTTACACTCAAAACATATTCTTTTTCTTGTAAAGAGACTCAGCTCTTTGAAGTTTAACCAAAACAAAAAACATTTAAAGGGCAAGAACTGGATTGCTTACACAATGGTTACTCCTAGCAGTTTCCCCAGGTATGGGCTACAATATGGGGCAAATTTCAGTTCTCCCCATACATCCCTCAGCTAAAATAGTTTACAGGCAATATAACTAGTAAGATAAAAATAAAAAATAAAATCCTGGGTGGTACATCTGTTACATCTCCATCACTATACACAAAATATTGCACTCACCTAGGAGCAACTGGGTACACATAGAAAAACAAAACTCAGAATGTGATACTGACAGAAAGCTTATTGGAATTCCATTGGAAATCCAGATACACAGACAATACAGGACACAGTGCAATCATTCAAGCTTTGTCGGAGGTCTGGCTAGTGGTTTGTTAATTTCTTCTTTCTATACTACTAAAACGTTTAAATTTTAGGCTCTTTATTCCACACAAAATCAAACTCAGCAACTGAAATTTGGGCTGTGCATCTCCCCCACTCTAACAATTCCAAAGTTTTTTTCTTGAAGACATGGGTGTGGTCAGACGGTAATACTCTATAGTTAAATTCATCATTTAAAAGTTACAGTGTGATCAATCTATCTTATTTAGTATTTTTACTTGAATTGTGATGCATTTTGGTACATGGCTGCATTGATACATATGTGAGATGCACTTTATCTCTCTTTATTTCTGAGTATTTTCTGTAATAAGTAATAAGCTCCCCAATACATAGTTGACTCAAATAGTGCCATGACTTTCAAAAATAATTTTGGATAAACACTTTTTGGGACTAACTTAAACTTGTCCACAAGGGAGGGTAGTCTCAATGGGCCTTGAACCTTCTTCTACCTTATGTTACCGAGTATTACCGAGTATAAGTGTAAGTCAGTTCATGTTTTCAATATGATACCAGGATATGGGAATATTTGCAAAAATATTTCACTTTAAAACTCTCACAGAAAGATAGAAACATAGACTTTCATGATAGATAAGGACCACTTGGCCCACCCAGTCTGCCCATTTCCCTACCTACTGGATAAGCTACAGATCCTAGTTAACCAATAGCCTACTTCTTCCTAACCCTCACCAGAATTGCCTTATGTCTGTCCCATTCATTCTTGAATTCCCCACTGTTTTTGACCCCACAACCTCCTCAGGAAGGCCATTCCATGTGTCCACCACCCTCTCTGTGAAAAACTACTTCCTCATGTTGCCCTTGAGCCATCCCTCTCTATCTTCAAACTGTGCCCCCTTGTTCTTGCACATCTCTTTTTCTGAAAGATGCTACCCTGTAGGACTTTGTTGATTCCCTTGAGGTATTTTAAAGTTTCTATCATGTCCCCCTCTCCCTCCTTTCCTCAAGGGTATACATATTAAGCTGCTTTAGCCTCTCTTCATATGGCTTCTAGTACAGACCCTGCACTATTTCAGTGGATCTCCTCTGGACTGTCTCCATCCTATGTCCTCGCAGAGATGGGGTCTCCAGAACTGCACATAATACTCCAGATGAGGTCTCAGCAACTGTCTGTACAGAGTGATAACAACTTTCTGTTTTCTATTGGTGATGCCTCTTCTTATACATATCAGTTTCCACCCAGCCCTCCTTGCTGCCTTCTCACATGGCTTGCTTACCTTCAGGTCATCTGATATGACTACCCCAGGTTCATTTTTGTTGTTGTTAGTACCTCCCCCATTATATACTCTTCCCCTGGGTTTTTGTTTCAGTTAGAGGGAAAGGGGGAAGAAGCTTCTAGCTGGATGCTGGGAGAGTAAGGAGACTTGAAAGATTTTCTTAGCTGGTTTTCTGTGTGTTTCCAGCAGACAATTTGGTGTTTGTGTGTGTTTAGAAGCTGGAGGCTGGGAGGGTAAGTAGACTTGAAAGATTTTCTTAGCTGTTTTTTTGTGTGTTTCTAGCAGACTATTTGGTGTTTGTGGGGGTTTAAAAGTTGTTATCTGCCCTGTAAGTGTAGGCATCATATTACAGGGGATTAGTACTGTATGAAAGTAAGATGGGGCTCCCAACTCAGTCAGTCTTCAATTAGAGGGGAAGGGGGAAGAAGCTTCTAGTTGGATGCTGGGAGAGTAAGGAGACTTGAAAGATTTTCTTAATTGGTAGTGCTTGGAGGTGCAGTGAGGGGCAGACACAGGGCTGATACACTCTCGTGAGAGTCAGGTGTAGGCCCTATTCCCACCCTCCCCAGAGCTCGGCTCCTTTATAGGGGAACACCTGCCCTGCAATTGAAGGAAAAGGCTTCAGGTGCAGCTCATGTAGTTCTATCTACTGGGGGTTGGGTTTAAGGGTTGGGAGAGAGGAGCTTAGAGAGTTGTACACTTCCCCTAAATGTTCACCGTATAGTACTGCACCTAGTAATAGGGGTACCTGTTTACTGTGGGACTGTATCTAGGATTAGTGGGTGACCTGATTATTGGGTAGGGGTGTATCTTGGACTAGGGAGAACCTGGTGGTTCACCCAAGGAATCCTACTTGAAGGGGGATGAGACCACACATCATTAGGGCCGGCATCTTTGGTAGGGTGGTGGGGTGCACAGGGTGTGGCGCGGCCATGATACTGGACTGGGCTTGGAAGTTTGGTGGTTGCCCAGTGTGCTACCAGCTGGCACAGCTTAGGGAGGAGGTTGAGGGATTAGGAGACAGCTGGAGGAGGAGTATGGTTGGAGAATAGGGCAGGGATCTCCGTGGGGTTGCACCAAGCACTAGGGGGCGGGGCATAGGGAAAGGAGTGCAGGAGAGTACTCTGGGGTCACATAGGGACCCTGACAGAGGGGGCCCAAAAGGAGGACACTACCAAGGAAGCAGGCAGGTATCTGGGGACCCTCACAGAGGGGGGCCAAAGGGAGGACATTCTCAGGAAAGTAGGCAGATGGCTGTGACTGGACAGATGGAAGCAAGGAGGAGAGGTGGATCAGACCTTAAGCTCAGTAACCACTTCAATTCTCTTCTTCTGCTTGAGGATGAAGGTGGTGATGTAGCCATGACGGGGCGGTTAGAGATGGAAAGGGAGTGGGGGGCAGGAGGCAGGGGCCGGATAGCAGGAAGAACAGGGGGAACTTGGAATGTGGGAAAATGTGGGAGCAGTGGATCAGAGCATGAGGAGGGGGGGTAGAGGGAGGAAAGCGTAAGGAGAAGGACCAGTTGGGAGGAAAGGGCAAGGAGAGGGACCAGAAATACAAGGAGAATACAGTAAAGGCAGCTGAAGGTTTATTCCAGGGGAGCACGACAGGCAAGGAGGGGCTATATGGAGATGGGAAAGAAGGGAGGATGAGCCAGGCAAGTTTACCAGATGGGGGAAGGGCCAGTTGTGAGCAGCGATGGGGGGATAGCGGGGTACAAAAGGATACTAGGGAGGAGGAGAGGCATGGGATCAGAGAGGAGAGGGTGGCCAGGGTAAATAAGGAGGGGCCAGCAGGGGGCACCCAGATAGGGGGAGGAGCAAGGAGCCGGCTGGGGGGAGGGGCCAGTAGAAAGGATGAGGGACATGGAAGGGAGGAATGGAGGAAAAGGGGTGGTCAGAGTGCTCCTGTTGGGTGATTCCGTGATCAGGGGTATCAAATGAGATAGGGAGGGGAAGTCTGCCCATTTAGAACAAAATGCTTCCCTGGACTAGCGGTACACAGGGCCAAGCATGAGGTATATCAGCTGGCAAAGGATTGTGGAGGTTCCCCGGACATACTGGTCCACCTGGGTACCAATGACATTGAGGGAAATAGTGAGCTAGAGATACAGGCAAGGTTCAAGCTTGCCAGAGTCTGTCATGACATAGGATGCTTGATTTCCTTCTCAGAAATCCTGCCGGTGCCAAGGGCTAGTGGGGAACACAAGAGGAAGATTAGGGAGATAAACCAGTGGCTCAGGGAGTGGTGTGGGGCCAGAGGGTATGGGTTGATGGGGATTGGGGGGAGACCTGGGAGGATAAGGGTCTGTATGCTAGAGATAGGCTCCATCTCAATTTGGAGGGAAGGGAAATCCTTAAGTTGAAAATAGAGGGGTTCATTGGTGAAAGGTGGGGTTTAAACTTGTGAAGGGGGAGGGATGGGAGAAAAGGCTGTTGAGGGCGGTCCAATAAAGGAGGGACTCTGTCTCCACCTCCCTGGGTAGCTGGAGGAATGCAGGAAAAGGCCGACTGGTAAGGTGCTGACTGGGGGAAGACAGAATCCCCATGGGAACGTGAGTAGGGGAAATGGAAGTATATGGAAAGGGTGGAAGGTAGTCCTGCTAAATGCCAGGAGCATGGGCAATAAAATGCCTGAGCTCCAGGCAATGCTAACTGAGGGACAGGTGGATGTGGCAGCAGTCACTGAGACCTGGGCCACCGCAGGGCATGACTGGGACCTGAGCCTGGAGGGTTACACCATGTTCAGAAGGACAGGGGGGAGGGAAGAGGAGGAGGGGTAGCAATAATAGTCAAAAACTGCATTGGCAAATGAGGAGTGGAGGAGGCGGAGGGAACTGTGGAGGCAATTTGGGTCACCTTGATAACAAGGGGGGGCAAGAGAGTAAAAATAGGAGTGGTGTATAGACCCCCTGCACTGGCGGAGGAGCTGGAGGAGAGCCTGGTGGCAGATGTTGGGAGATACTGCAGATTGGGTAGGGAAAGGGTAGTGGTGTTGGGGGACTTAAACATGCCAGGAATGGACTGGGAGACTATGACATCCTTGATGGCCAGGGAACAGAGGTTGTTGGAAGTCTTTCAGGACACGTTCCTAGCTCAGCAGGTGGGGGAACCGACCAGGGAGGCACGGATACTGGATGTGGTCCTGACAGACAGTGACCCGATTGGGGGCCTGGAGGTAAGGGACCCATTGGTGGGGAGCAACCATGCCACAGTCTGGTTCTGCCTGGACCTAGGAAGGGTAGAAGGCTGCACAAAGATGGAGGTAACTGACTTCAGGGGCAGATTTCAAGGAAATGGGAAGGATCCTTAAGAAGCATTTGGATGGGATTGGGCCAGACATGGATGCTGACAGTAGATGGGAAATCATCGGGTGGGGGGGTGCAGGATGCTACCAACACCTGTGCAAGAGTAAGACAAAAATGTGGTAGGGCCCGTAAACCCTGCTGGTGGACCAAGGAGGTTTAGGAGGTGGTGAGGGGAAAGAAAGTGGCTTGTAGGCATTTCAAGTGCTCAAGGAGTGAAAGGGATAGAGGGGAGTATGAGCTGATGGCGAGCAGGGCCACTAGGGTGGTGAGGGTGGCTAAGGCAAGGAAGGAGCAGAACCTGGTCAGGGAAATTAGGAGAGGGAACAAGGGGTTCTTTAGATACACTGGGGAAAAATGAAGGGTGAAGGGGCAGATTAGCAGGATTAAATCGGGGGGGATGGGCACAAGACCCGGGGGAGCAGGCTGAGGTACTAAATGAGTACCTTGTCTCAGTTTTCACCAAGGAAAATGGGGGCTGCATCATACATGGGAGGAGATGGTGAAACTGAAGAGGGGGGACCCTTGCTGATCGGCAGGTCTGGGGAGAGGAGGGGCCATCACTGGCAGGAGGGGGGGAAGGCAAAGCAGGGGGACGAGGTAGCAGAGGTGGAAATCATGGCACAGAGAGTGAGGGAAACCCTCAGGTCCCTTCAGATGAAGAAAGCACCATGGCCAGATAAATTACATCCCAGAGTGCTGAAGGAACTGGCGGATGTCCTGGCGAAACCCCTGGTGGAGCTTTTCAGCATCTCTCTGAGGACAGGGTGGGTGCCCTAGGGCTGGAAGGTGGTGAATATAGTGCCTATCCACAAGGGGGATCAAGGGAGGTGGCAGGGAATTACAGGCCCGTCAGCTTGACATCAGTGGTGGGCAAGGTGATGGAGGGCATTGTCAAGGAAAGGCTGAGGGGGGACCTGGAAAAGTCAGGGTGCCTGGATGATAGACAGCATGGATTCGTTCTGGGGAAATCGTGTCAGACAAACCTTGTGGAGTTCTATGACTGGGTGACGAGTGCCTTGGATCTGGGTAGACTGGTGGACCTCCTCTATCTTGACTTCAGCAAGGCATTTGACTCTGTTCCTCATGGGGGTCTGTTGAATAAGCTGGGAGAAATGGGGGTGGGTAACCAGATGATCAGATGGATAGGCAATTGGTTCCAGAACTGGACCCAGAGGGTCATGGTTGGCGGGATAGTCTCATCCCCAAGGAGGGTCATTAGTGGGGTCCCTCGGGGATCAGTCCTTGGGCCCCTCCTGTTAAACACCTATGTCTCTGACATAAGGAAGGGTATCAGGAGTGAGATGGGTCTCTTTGTGGATGACTCAAAACTGGAGGAGGTGGTGGATGGGAAGGAGGGAAGGGAGGCCCTACAGGGGGACCTGGAGGCCCTGGAAATGTGGTCTAGAAAGTAAAAGCTGAGGTTCAATGCAGGGAAATGCAAGGTACTGCATCTGGGAGCCAGAAACCTGGGCCAAGTGTACACCCTGGGGGGGAGGGTGCTACAAGTCTCAATGTCTGAGAGGGACCTGGGGGTGGTGGTGGATGTCAAGATGAACAACTCTGAGACTTGTAGGAGGGCAGTGGCCAAAGCCAACAGGATGCTGGGATGCAGCACTAGGGGGATCACCTCCAGAAGGAGGAAAGTGATACGCCCTCTGTATTTCTGCTTGGTGAGGCTGCACTTCGAGTACTGCATGCAGTTTTGGAGGCCACACTTAAAGAAGGACATTGAACTCCTGTAGAGGGTCCAGAGGAGGGCAACCAAAATGATCTGGGGCCTGGGGGACAAACCCTATGGGGAGAGGCTCGAAGAGCTAAATATGTACACATTGGAAGAGAGAAGGGACCGGGGGGATATGATAGAGGTCTTCAGGTACATGAAGGAGCTCCCAGGGTGGGTGCTGACCAAACGAGCAGAAACGAAAGATCATTAGGCCTATTCTGCTGGCATTTTAGTATGTTAGTATGTTAGTAAGTGCATTACTTTGCACTACTTTGCATTGAATCTAAGTTGCCATACTTTTGACCATTCCTCTGACCTTGCCAGGTCCCTTCTCATCCTTTCTACCCCATCTTGTATATCAGCCCAGTTGCAGATCTTTGTGTCATCTGCAAAGAGGCATACTTTTCCTTCCAGTCCCTCTGCAATGTCACGTATAAAGACATTAAAAAGGACTGGACCCAGTACTGAACTCTGCGGTACCCCACTAGCAAGCCCCCTCTCTACGGAGAGGACTCCATTTACTATTACCCTCTCACCACTCATTGTTGTTAAGTTCAAATCCCTGCACAACCACCTGGCTCTGACCTATAGAATCTTTTCACTACTCCACTATCTGATTGGTCCAGTTGGCTTTATGATTGGTATATAAAGGAGGAGTTAACAGACCACTAACCAGCCTCCTGACGAAGCTCGCAGGAGTGGAGTGAAGTCCCGAGGCTACTGGCCTGCACTGCACTGGGGTCCTATCTTGTCACCTGTGCACCTGGATTTACAATGGATTTCCAATAAATATTCTGTCAGCATCACAAAGTGAGCTTCATTCTTCTAGGTGCACCCATCTGCTGCTAGATGAATGCAATACTTTGTGTCTTGAGTTTCGACTGATCATATGTTTGGTAAACCCTGTACTGGCCCTCCCCCACCCAGCACCACAGAGCGTGGATCTTTCTGTGTCTGTCTTTTACATCTCTACCCCCTGGAAAAATGATAATGATGATAGTGTCTTATGTTAGCAGGTTTGTTCTAACTGCTATGCTGTAATTTTTCTCTGTTTTAACAATTCAGTAATTCTATAAAGCACCTCCCTTTCTGTTCTGTGCCACCAGTTATTGCCTTGACAGACCATCTGCATTGCCATGCTGTGAATGACTGCGGTACTGGATGTCCATGTTATAGAACTATAGCACCAAACTTCATCTTTTCAGTTTGGAAGTGTTGCCTGCTGGTCCTTTGAAGTCATGTGAGAGAGGTGTGGTCCATACCAGTGTGAACACACTCCCATACAAATATGGTTACATCTTCTGCAAAGTCCAGATGATACCAAGACACTCATTCTTAGTTATGTAATAGACCTCCTGTCTGGGCAGCATCTTCCTGTTCAGGTACACAACTGGGTGTTCCTCCATTGTGTGCATGACCTGACTCAGAACTGTGTCTAGCCCATGGTCAGATATATCCAAGTGCACAATGAATTTCAGTGAATAGTCAGGGCCTGTGTACACGGGTGGCTGATACAATGCCTCCTTCAACTGGTAGAAGAACAGGAACACAGAAATGCCATGTGCTCACTGGTGAGAGGGTGCCAGCCGTATATAAACTATAACAGAAAAGGCACAATAACGGCTGCATGCAAGCAGAAAAATAACAAATAGTCAAGTAATTATCTTTTCTTCCCCTTCCCCTTTCTGCCCCAGGCTGCTTCCCTTCTGACCGACCCCCCAGCCCCATCACTCTGGATCCTCCTGGACTTACCTTCACCTGCACCCTCTTCCACAGGGCTATGGTGGTGCCTGGACACTGGATGCAGGGGCCTGCAGAGAGTCGGTTGTCACTCACAGCTCAGGGTTTCTTTCCTCCATTTTCTCCCTTCCTAGTCCTGGGACCCCAGGCCAACTGCATCCATGCCAAGATACCCAGTGATGACCACTTCCCCTCACCTGACCTAGCACTGCCACCAAGCCTCCACTGAGTCAGTCAAGAGCTGAGGAGAAGTTGTCTCCCTCCTCGGGAAAGGAGAGCTGCCTGATGGCTGCTCATCCAAGCTCCCTCCCTCCCTCGCCCCCCCCAGTGGTCCAGGCTCACTTCCTGAACCCGGGTTGCTGGCATGGCATGAGGTGTGGCATCCAGCACCTCAACCCTCAGCACCACTGGGCTGACCAAGTGTTAAATCAGCATAGAAATTAGCTATGGAGAGAGAGAGAGAGAGAGAGAGAGAGAGAGAGAGAGGAAATTGAGTTCTGCCTGCTGCCTATAGTGTAAAGGCCATCATGGCCCAAATTTAATGCTGCCTGTACAGTAATGTGGCTACCCAGCCCAGGAAGAAGCTGTCCATAGTTAGTGGGGCCATAGCGGCCACAAGGGACACTAACAATTTTCAATTACCCCAGGTCAGGACCTCAAATCAAATTATTGTTATTAATTAAATGGAACCCTCCATTGCTTTACTTCTGTGTGGATGTCGATCTTTTTATTGAACTGTTGTGTGGCTACTAATTAAGATTTATTGCAGCCCAGCACCAGAAGAAGCATGCGGCTCTGCCCAGTTGACCTCATATTAGCACCAGCCATTACGGTAAGAAATAACTGTGGTTTCTGCTGTGAGTGCCCCCTCCCCACCTATGTATCACCTGGCATACCCCTATACACTGGGAAGGGGGCTTACAGAAAGAAATGAATTAAATTAAAACTATAGTAATTAAGGGAGGAAGATAACCATTACAAGCAGTTGGCTGGTAGCAGAACATCACATGACTGAATAGTTGATAAAGTAACCACCTAACTATATATGGTCAAGTGAGTTGCAGATGCCCACTAGAAGGTGAAGCAAGATATCATGACTATTAATTATATACTAAAAGGATGTAATGTCTAGATTATGTGTCTGTTGTCTCTTGAGCACAATGATTGTAATGTTTTTATCTTCTGAGTTAGAGCTAATTTAGACATAATTTTAGGTGTTTCAAAAGAAACATTATTATATCTTTGCTGTTACACCTACTCCCCCCCCCAAAAAAAAACACAAATGAAAGGGGCCACTTCCAACCTCCATGGACACTGGTGCTCAGAACACTGAAATGTCAATAAAGAATGCAGAAGCTGGCACTCCATAATGGTGTAATATCAAATCATGCTACTACTCAAACTGTACCATCCACAACAACTTTGCATGCATATTTCAGTAACGCATGTACGGTTATGAACTCTGAAGGTAGCTCTGATTGATCATCTTTTCCCATAGCTGCCAACTAAGAAAGGAAAATCAGTTACTTATAGCATTCATTCGTGTTTATTTTCTCACGATCTCTATGAGCTAGAAAACAAATGTTATAGTGATGGAAATCTGAGAATGTCAGCGTTTTGAGGGCTATATACTGTAACATTTGTTCACTAATTTATATGGATGGGGAAGAGATGGACTGTGAATGTACACTTTTTACCTGAATAAGTTGTAATGGTAAAGGTTAATCCAGTCTGAGTGCCACTGAAGAAGGCACAGTGAAAAAGTAAGCACAAACACTGTTCAAGTGTATGGAAGTGGTGGTAAGGTACCAAAGGGTGACACAAAGCCTGGGGAAGGGCTGTGAGATGGTGAGGTAAAGTATGATTCTGTTGGATGTTGGGGGTGTGGCTGCAGAAGCCAAAGGGTAATTGGGTGTCAGGGATGAGGCTGTGGAGGAAGAGGGGTGGCATTTTTATGGCTTCAGGGGATGGAGCCCTACAGATGTCTTGCTATCACTTGAGAAAAAAGGCACTTCAGATTCCCATCAAAGCATAATTTTGGAGTTGCAGTATGCAGTACAAAATTAACGAAGAGTTAGTGACCAGCTCCTATCTACCTGGGGCAAAATTAGGGGATGTTGCTAATTTGTTACCAAAAATGGTTACAAATAAATATGACAAACCTATAATTTAGATTCACACAGGGACAAATGATTTAAGAACCACAAGAGAAGACCTACTGTATTTGGAGTTACTGAATATTGCTAATACAATAAAAAGGGTAAATGGCTGTGCAATTTTTTTTTAAATCCTTCCAGTGCCCGGGGCCGGTGATAAAACCAATCAAAAAATCATTAGGATTAATAACTGGATCAGAAGGTGGTGTTTGTCCCAGGGATTTCATTGTATCAGATCATGGGAGATATTCAAGGTTAATTTAACATACTACAGTAAGGATAGGTTACATTTAAATTGAAAAAGGAGTAGTAAACTAGGTTATATATTCAAGAACAAGACTGATGAGCCTTTAAATGGATTTCTGGGGGGAGGGGTCATAGCTGCATGTGAGTATTATCATGGATATTAACAACCATGTTACTAAGGAGGAGAAAGGAATAAATGTGGTTTCTAGCACAAATACACAAGTATGACAGGAAAAAAACAAATAGAAAACATGTTCCTGGATATATGCATGAACAGGGATCTAGACTGATTAGTGACCACAGGTACACAAGGAGAACTAATATTAGACCTGGTGTTAACAAACATGGAAGAGATGGTTTAGGATAGAAACATTGAAACATAGACTTTGATGGCAGATAAGGACCACTTGGCCCACCCAGTCTGCCCATTTCCCTACCAACTGGATAAGCTGCAGATTCTAGTTAACCAACAGCCTACTTCCTGCCACCCCCACTACAATTGCCTTGTGTCTGTCTCATGCATGTTTGAATTCCCCCACTGTTTTAGCCCCAATAACCTCCCCAGGAAGGTAGTTCCATGCATCCACCACTCTCTCCGTGAAAAAAAAATGTCCTCACATTACCCCTGAGCCGTCCCCTTCTATCTTTAAATTGTGTCCCATTGTTCTTACACATCTCTTTTTCTGAAAGATGCTACCCTCCTGGACTTTGTTGATTCCCTTGAGGTACTTGAACATTTCTATCATGTCCCCTGTCCCTCCTTTCATCAAGGGTATACATATTAAGCTCTCTCAGTCTCTCTTCACATGATTTCTGATGCAGACCCAGCACCATTTTAGTTGCCCTCTTCTGGACTGCTTCCATCCTGTCTATGTCCTTGCATAGATGAGGTCTCCAAAACTGCACACAGTACTCCAGATGGGGTCTCACCAACTGTCTGTACAGAGGGATAACCACTTCTCTTTTTCTACTTGTGGTGCCCCTTCCTATGCATCCCAGTACCCTCCTGGCTCTCCTTACTGACTTCTCACATTGCTTACCAGCCTTTAGATCATCTGATATGACTACCCCCAAGTCCCGTTCCATTTTTGTTGTTGTTAGTACCTCCCCTGCTATTGTGTACTCTTCTCCTGGGTTTTTGTTTCCCAGGTGCATTACTTTGCACTTCTTTGCATTGAATCTAAGTTGCCATATGTCTGACCATTCCTCCAACCTTGCCAAGTCCTTCTCATCCTTTCTACCCCTTGTATCAACTCTGTTACAGATCTTTGTATCATCTGCAAAGAAGCATACCTTTCCCTCCAGACCCTCTGCAATGTCACCTATAAAGATGTTAAAGAGGACTGGACCCAGTACTGAGCCCTGAGGTACTCCACTAATGACCCCCTTTCTTTGGAATGTGTTCACTCACTATTACCTTCTGTGTCTTGTTGTGCAGCCAGTTTGCAACCCAGGCTACCACCATGAGACCCTCTCCCAGGCTGGCTAACTTGATTATTAATCTTTTGTGCGGGACTGTGTCAAATGCTTTGCTAAAGTCTAGGTAGGCCATATCCACAGCCCCTCCCTGGTCTATTACTTTGGTCACCCAGTCAAAGAAATCTAAGACTTACTATGCTAACCAGCTAGAAATGAACTCTGCAGTCATCATGGCTGCTCATGACATATTTAGGGCACCCTAGACTTATGAGTATCCTGCTGCCAGATAAAAGAGTTTAGGCGTATGGACATGATAGCGCACTTAAGGTCTCTGCCTCACTTGGCCTTTGGATTGCAAATTATCAGGCCCATATGGTTATATAGTTAAACAGCCTGTGGAAAGTTGTCAAGACTGCAGCTCAGGTTTTGCCTGAAGGCTCGACCAAGAATGAGATGCTTAAAACTTTAACTCTGGGTGCTGAGATTGCCAAAAATTCAGTATATGATGTCTCAGATGTCTCTACCAGGACTGCAGCTTCTGATATTTGTCTGAGAAGATATTCTTGGATCAGAGTAGCAGAATTTGCCACGGATGTACAGCAGGCCATTTTGAATTACCTTTTTGGATATGATGTTGCAGAAGCCCTTAGAGGCCTTCAAACATCCAAGATAACTTGTCAGCCTGCTGCCAGAGGTGGCTGTGGTTTCAGCCCACAAGGCCAAGGTAATGGAGCTGGACCCCTGCCAGGTCCCCTCCCCCGAGGTGCCCATACAAAAGCACCCACAGCAGGTGCCCGGTGGTAATGCCCCCACTGGCTCCACTTGACTCATACGTGGACCCACCCCCACTTTCATGAATGCCTCCAGGTTGTTTGTTTGGGGGGGAGTGGAAGGAGGACTCTCATTGCATCTGGAATGATGGAGGAAGATTACAACAGACAAGTGGGTCCTGGAGATAACTACAAGGGAGCATGCTCTGGAACTAACAGACACCCCTCCAGATTATCCTCCACCTTCTTCTTGTTATCCTCCAGAACAGTTGTTGGGGGTGGGGAAGGACTCTCCTTGCATCTGGAATAATGGAGGAAGATTACAACAGACAAGTGGGTCCTGGAGATAACTACAAGGGCTCATGCTCTGGAACTAACAGACACCCTTCCAGATTATCCTCCACCTCCTTCTTATCCTCTGGGACATCTGTACCTTCTGAAGGAATTAGTGTAGTCCTTATTACAAGAACATGTTACAGAACTAGTTAGTCCATCACAGAGGAAAGTACAGTTACATAAGAACTTACCATAACAGCAGATCTTCGAGAGGGGCTCCTGCAGTAGGTAATTACCTTGAGGACTGCACCCCCCCTGGTGTCAGGACCACACGGAAACTTTAGCTAACAGTGTCTGACAGGGGACCGCCTACCCGTCACATGATGGATATCAGCATAACCCTATATAGTGGGCAATCCCCACGCCTGCCTTTCAGTTCTCCCGGAGACCTCCAAGGAGGAGTGACAGGAGAATGGGAAAAGAGGCTCCTGGAGCCCAAAATGAGCTCATGGAAAAAGGGCAAAAAAAAAAAAAACACTAAGGGGGTGGAGGAAGGGAAAAAGGTTACCTATTGCAAGAGCCTCTCTCGAAGATCTACTGTTATGGTTAAGTTCTTATGTAACTGTACTATCTTACTTCAAGAGGGCTCTTGCAGTAGGTAATTACCTGGAGGACTGAGTCCCAAGCAGTGTGAATCAGAGGAAAAACTGAAACACGGGAGGCAGGAATGAATCTGCAGAGGGCTGAAAAAATCAGCACAGGGGACCCTGGAGTACAGCTAGGCCAAAGCCTGCCCTGTGCCTAGAGGCAATGTCCAGACTATAATGCTTTGTGAAAGTGTGGATGGAACCCAAGTAGCCTCGGCACAGATGTCAGTGGCTGACACATTTCTGAAACAAGCAGCAGAGGCAGCCATGCTTCTGGCGGAATGCCTCTTAACCT
Organism: Neoceratodus forsteri; assembly: GCA_016271365.2. Lineage (NCBI taxonomy): Eukaryota > Metazoa > Chordata > Ceratodontiformes > Ceratodontidae > Neoceratodus > Neoceratodus forsteri. Next base: position 183,395,331 of record CM057459.1, on the reverse strand, counting down.
CCCACGGGAGTGCTTTTCCATGCTTCAGATAACAGAAAACAATGCAGTCTGCCAACCATTTGGATAAACATTGTTTGGAAACTGCGGCACCTTCTGTCTTCAGTGCAAAAGAAAGAAAAAGTTGGTCCGATTTTTGGACAGACTTGGCCCTGTTAGTATAACAACGCAGGATTCTGTGAACATCCAATGTATGCAAAATTGCCGCCCCAATTGGAATGTTCGGGGTAGTACACTGACAGCTGAACTGACTGGTTCAACGTAAATTCAGAAAAACACTTTAGGTAAGAACTGAGGGTTGGTATGAAGAACCACCCAGGCTCTATGAAGCATTAAATAAGGCTCCTTACACATCAGGGCCTGAAGCTCGGAAATTCTTTGAGCAGAAGTAACTGCCACTAAAAGAACAGGTTACTCAACTGTAACAGTAGTTCTAGGAGTGGTATATGTTGTTCATCCACACTTATTGGCATGTCCCTTTCCCCTTTAAGAATCGCCGGAAGTCTTCAAGCTGGCTCCTCCCACCCACCCCGGTGGTATATACCTCGGCTCCACCGCGTAATGCCAGATCTGAGCCCGCTGGAAGCCAGGTGTTGTGCATCCACAGCCAGGGAGGTCGGGTGGGTCCGTGTGGATGAACAACATATGCCACTCCTAGAACTACTGTTACAGCTGAGTAACCTGTTCTTCTAGGATCATGGATACATTGTTCACCCACACTTACAGGCAGACTCCTAGCAGTTCTCCGGGAGGAGGGAGGTAAGGTGCACAACCTCTACTTAGGGAACAGAGATTGGAGAACTGAAGCTCCAAAACCAGCATCCCGGCGTGACTCAAGGTTGACATGGTAGTGGGTGATAAAGGTGTTTGCTGACTTCCAGCTAGCAGCCAGACAGATTTCTTAGATAGGGATCTCCCTGGAAGCAGCTACCGATGCAGCAGTATGGTGGGTAGAATGAGCTCTTGTCCCTCTGGGAGGCTCCTTGCCTGACACCTCATGGCATAGACCTATGCATGACGTAATCCATCTTGCAACAGTCTGCTTCACTGCTGGACTGCCAGAAGCGGCTTCAGCATAGGTGACAAACAGCTGGCAAACTTCTCCCCGAATTTCCGCTGTCCTCTCCTTATAATAGGAGAGGGCCCTTTCTCAGGTCCAAAGTATGGAGCCTGTATTTGGCCTCCGAGGTGCAATTAGGGTAGTATACTGGCAGAGTCAACACCTGGTTAAGATGAAACTCTGACACCACCCTTGGAAGGAATTTCAGGCGGGGGCACAGGACAACTTTGTTCCTGTGGAAGACCAGATAAGGGGAGTCCACTGAAAGCGCCTGGAGCTCCCCGTCCTTCTGGGCTGCCATAATAGCCACCAGGACGGCAGTCTTCCACGACAAGTGTGACAACTCACACTTGTGCATGGGTTTGAATGGCTTGCCCATGAGCTTTGCCAGTACCAGCAATAAATCCCACGGAGGTGGAGGTTCACACACAGGAGGGGATATGGGATCCAGGCCTTTAAAAAAGCACCCGACCACCATCTTCTGCACCGTTGGCTGACCAGCCTGCTCCCGGTAAGCAGAGATGGCTGCCAGGTGCACCCTAAGGGTTAATTACCATAGACCCCCTTTGGAGAGAGACCAAAGGTAGTTGAGAACATTAGCCATGGGACAGGACAGAGGGTCCAGGCTCTTGTCCTGACACCAAATGGAAAACCACTTCCATTTGAAGGCATAACACTTCCTGGTTGATTCCTTTCTAGATGCCTCCACCACAGTGTAGACATCTTCAGAAAGACCCAAAGCCTGGAACTCTAGCCACTCAGGAACCAAGCTGTGAGGTGCAGGGATTGAAGGTCCGGATGGTATACCTTCTCCTGATTGAGTGATATCAGGTCTGGGCATGTACAAAGCCGCTCCGGGGGCCTGCAGCTGAAGGTAGGAAATCTGGGTACCAGAACTGGCGTGGCCAGTCTGGTGCTACCAGGATCACCTTCACCTTGTCCCTCCTCAACTTGAGGGCACACGGTGGATCAAGGGAAATGGAGGGAAGGTGTAGATGAGGTCTGGGGTTCACGGCCTCGAGAAGGCATCCCCCTGCAGCAAGCCCTGCTGGGGGGATCAGGCATGAAACAGCCTCAGCTTGTTGTTTTCCCTGGAGGCAAACAGGTCCACCATCAGTTTGCCCCAATGGGAGAACAGACTGTAAGCTACCTCTGGATGAAGAAACCACTCATGGGATGTCTGGCCTAGATGGTTGAGAACATCCGCCAGATGGTTCGAGGCTCCTGCCACATGGATGGCTAGGAGATCCACCTCCATCCGGCCCACGAGGGTCCAGATGCGGAGTGCCTCTTTGCATAGCAGACAGGAGTGTGTGCCACCCTGTTTGTTGAGGTAGTACATGGTTGTGGTATTGTCCGTCTGAACTTGATCCAGCCAGCAAGTCAGCAAGATCCCCAAACTGAGCTCCCTCCTGGAGCAACTGCAACACGCGGGTGCCTGAGAGGTAATTAAACTACCTCCAACAAGCAGCACCCTTGTGAGGGGTTAGCCCATCGACACACTGCCCCACCCCACCCTCGGCATTTCCTTTATAGGCACTGCCTAATGACATCACTTCCTCTCCTTCATTGTTTTAAGTCCCTACTTTCCCATTTGCAGGTTATACCTGCTTGCCACTAGAGGGACCCTCTGACCTTCCACCTCAGACTCCCCACCAGAATCCCCTCCTGCTTCCTGTAGCCTGTCTACCTGTTTGGCTTCTCCTTTCCCTACTCCCACCCCTGCCTCTGCCCACGCTGCACCCTTGCCCTGCCACCTGGCTAGCTCTACTCATAAACCCCTGCCCTATCGTCCGACCCACACCCAACCTGTTACTAACCCTATTGACCACTAGGAGTCACTATTTCAACCCTGTTTTCTGGCCAAAACCCAGCCCGTTTTAAGTCAACTAGAACCTGGATCCCTGCTCTCAGCCAGGTCCTATCCCAACTGCCCTGACAGGGCCTTGAACCTTGTCCACCAGAGTCTGTGACAGTACCACTACTCCAAAGTGGTATCTACGCTTTCTGAGGGGCAACCAGGATATCTGAAACCCACCACCCTGCTACTAACAGGCACTATGCCAGGGCACCTCTTCCCCAAATCTGGTAAAATGCCCCCACCAACAAGCCTTGTACTTCTGTTCTCCCCCCATTTTACTGTCCCTTCCCATCTTAATTCCCCCTCTAAGCTGCTTCCCAGCACCCCCCCACACCAGTTACTCTGTCCCATCCTATAGTGTACCTTTAAATCCTCTTCATCCCTCCCAGCTATCTCCTGGTCCCATTTCCCCTCACCACTCTCCTCCTCAGTCTTTTCCTTCGGCTGCCCTCTGGCCTCTCTCACCCACTCCAGTACTCTCTCCTCCCACTCAGCACACCCTACTGACACCCCCAGCCAGAGCACGGTAAAATCCTGGTCTCTCCGGGTTCTACGCTGCCACCTAACCATTGCCCTACTCCTTCTGGCTGCAGGGGATATACACCCTAACCCCGGCCCAACCCTAACCTCAGGCCCAGCCCACCCCATACCTAACCCCTCAGCCAAAGCCATCACCGACACTTGACCAGACTACCTCCCCCGAGGCTTATGCCTTCTCCATCTAAATATTCATAGCCTAGCCCCTAAGCTCGATCAGCTTCAGGTCCTAGCCACCCACCATGCCCCTGACATAACCATCCTATCTGAGACCTGGCTAGACGCCAGCCTACCAGATAATACCATTGCTATTCCTGGTTTCACTATCACAAGGCAAGATCGGCCCACCAGAGGCAGAGGGGTGGCTATCTACATCAGATCAGCCCTACACTTCACTGTCTTGCTCACAAAAGCTGAACCCAAAGCTTACGAGCTTCTTATGGTAAAGCTGTCCCTTCCCTCCTCATTACCTATCTTCGTAGCGGGTATTTATTGCTGTCCAGGCACAGCAACCACAATAATCACCGACTTACTGTGCCAACTCTCATCCCTTGCCCAGTCGGGTGAACTTTATGCCATGGGTGACTTTAACCACAACTGGCTAGCACCCACTTTTAACAAAACCCAAACAGAGGTAACCGCTCTCAACCTTACCCAAACCATTACGGAACCCACCCGCTCAAACTATAAGTCCGGTAATCACTCGCTACTAGATTGGGCACTTACATCCCACCCGCACCGCGTCATCAGTTCAGGCCTCCTCCCTGATTCCATTAGCGACCACCACCTAATCTACATGGTCTGCAAAATCCACAGAGTTACTGTAAATCGCCCCCTAAATTTATATTCCAACGCTCATACAAATCCCTCAACCTCTCCCCCCTCCTGGAAGATCTATCTCACTCAAATTGGGTCCCGAGCTCATACTGCTCTAACATGGATTCGACCTTTACACATTTTCAGAACACCTTCCTCACCGCCTGGTACAAACATGCCCCCTTGCGCTGGGCTAGAGTCTGCGGGTCTCACCTACCCTGGATATCCCCTGAGTTGATAGCTTGCCAACAAGCCTGTGACAAGGCCTGGCGTAACTACAAATCTACGCTCCTCCCAAGCAACCTTGTCACATACCGCATGCTCCGCAACAAATGCACAAAGGCCATCTGCTTAGCCAAGGCTGAATATTTCAACAACACCCTAAATGCAAATCTGGAGAGACCTTCCAAATTCTGGAAAGTCATTAACTCCCTTTTCTCCCCCCAAACAGCATGCCCCCCCATCCTCCTCGTCCAAGGGACTCTCCTCTCCTCACCGACCCCCTGAAGGTAGCCTCCGAGTTTAATTCCTATTTCACTACCTGCGCCCTAGCACTCCTCGACTCCCTACCTCCACCAACCACACCCACCCCCCATACATCTATAACCACATCTGCCCCTCAGTCATCTATCCCCCTACCAACTGGTAGGAATCCCTTTTCCTTCAGACCCATCTCCCCCACCAAAACCTTAGATGCCCTTCACTCCCTGAACCCCTCCAAAGGCAAATCCCCTGATGGTCTCGATAACAAACTCCTCTTCCTTTCTGCCTCCGCCATTGCTACTCCCCTCTCCGCCCTACCAAATCTATCTTTCACCACCGAGTCACTCCCCTCCATATGGAAGAATGCCACTGTCCTACCCCTTCCAAAAGGTGATGATCCTTCCTCCACTACTAATTAGCATCCCATCTCCCTCCTCCTCACCCTCGCCAAACTCCAGGAACACCTAGTTCTATCCCAGCTCTCCCACTTTCTCTCAGAAACTAACTTCTTCACCCCATTTCAGTCCGGCTTCAGAAAACACCACTCTATCTCCTCCTCTCTACTAAGACTCACGGACTCCATCCTCACTGGGATGGATAAAGGGCTAATCATGGCCGCCATTTCCATTGACCTAGCAAAAGCTTTCGACACATTATCCCACTCTCTCCTACTTTCCCGCCTATCAGGGGCTGGGTTGGCAGCGTCTGCCACAAACTGGTTCAGTGCCTACCTACTTAATAGAACACAATCCACTAAAATAGCTGACCACATCTCCCCCCCTCTCCCTATCACCACCGGCATTCCCCAAGGATCAGTTATTGGCCCCATCCTCTTCTCCATCCTTCTAAATGATCTGCCTAATTCTTGCTCCTCCACCTCGATCCACATGTATGCAGACGACACAGTCCTTTTTACATCTGGCCAGACCCACGAAGAACTCACTTCCAAACTTCAAACTGACTTCAACAAAATCCAACACTGGTTCAATAGCAACCAACTCTCCCTAAATGCCAAGAAAACTGTCTCTATGTCTTTCGGCACAAGACAGCGTCTATCCAAACTCACCCCCCCGAACTTCCATACCCTAAACAACACCATCCTTGATGAAGTGCCCTCCTTCAGGTATCTAGGGGTTTGGCTCGATCACCACCTCTCCTTTTCCATACACGTAGATGCCATCATTTCAAAACTGCACCCTAAACTTGACACCCTCTACAGGAACCGCACCTGTCTCCTGCTACCAGTCAGACATGATTTAGTCCTGAAAATTATTCTACCCACCTTCTACTACTGTGATGTAGTCTACAGCTCTGCCTCAAAGACCACCCTAACCAGACTTGAACCCCTTTTTAATGTGTTCTGCCACTTTGCCCTCGATGGCCCCCCCATTCACATCACTGTGAGCTCTACCGCTCATGGGCCCTGCCATCCCTGAGCAACCGGCGACTAATTCATAGTGTTAAATTCACTTCCAACCTCTGGCTTGGCTCCCTCCCACCCTACCTCGCATCCTCCCCATCTTCCCCACCTACACCCACGCCCTCAGGTCCACTGACACTAGGCTATTAGCCATCCCCCACTGAAGGACCACCGCCGGCCAATCGGCCTTCTCTTACCTCTTCCCAAAACTCTGGAACAGCCTGCCAGCCCAGATCCGCCATTCTTCGTCCAAATACTCCTTATCCACTGCCCCCTCTAACTTCCTCACACCAAATTGCAACCGCCCCTGACCTCCCCCCCTTCTTGATAGCTTCTCTCCCCCCGTTGCCCCCAAGTGCCTGACCAGCAGCCTGGCCATAGCCCTAGTGTCTGGCTTATGCTGCCCCTACGCTTGCACTCACCCTTACTCCCTCTTCTCACCACTAACATCTCCTTCTCTCCCTTCCTATCTAACATACGCTCTTCTGCCCTACCCACAGCTACCAACACCATTCCCCCTCCCTTCCTCCCACCTCACCTAAACCTACTCCCCAACGCACCTAATGCTTAATAGTCCACTCTTCCTCTACCCCCCCTTCTTCGCTCTCCAACTTCTACTGCCAACCTGGTGCATCCCACTGCAGCTCAAGTTGTTACCGGCACTCAAGTTCTGTTCTGGTACACTAGTTCTGCTACTGGCACTTAAGTAATTCATATATTGCCTCATTGTGTACCCATGATATGTTACCCTGTCCCTGATGTGATGCTCTGTATTGTCCTTACCTTGCCCTATACCCATGATATGTATACCCTGTTGATGATCACTGTTTTATACTGTTCTCCTTATGTAACAAGTTCAAATGTAATCCCTCCAAACCATGTACTTTATCTGTATTGCACTACTGCTAAACTCAACTATTGTATGTATACCTACCTCCTCTGTAACCCCTCCTCCCAGGTCGCACCATGAGATGAGCATCTTTTTGCTCAGCGTGCCTTTCCTGGTGAAACATTTTCAATAAATAAATAGCCACTTGACCCCGGAGCTGAGGAGTGAAAGCAGACAGCACCAGTCTGACTGCTCTGAGCCCGTGGGCCCTTTTGTCCCCCATGTGGGCTCCCCAGCCCATGAGAGAGGCATCAGTCATGAGGACAACTGTTGGCTTGAGGCAGACAAATGGGATCCCTTCCTGCAACTGGTCTTGGGTGGTCCACCACTGGAGAGCATCCCACATCTTCTGGGTTACCGTGACCAGCTGGTCGAATTGACCGTGGTGCTGAGTCCACTGGGTTGCCAGCTCCCACTGAAGGGGGCGCATGTGCCACCAGGCCCAACGGACCACCAAGGTGCATGCCGCCATGTAATCCAGAAGGCGCAGAAAGTCCCCGGCAGGGCGCAACTACCCAACCAGAAATGATTGGGCAAAGGAGGAAACAAGCTTCGCCCTGTCTGCCAGGAGCTGAGCTCTGGCTTGACAAGAGTCAAGCTCTGCAGCAATGAAGCCCATCACCTGAGAAGGCACGAATTCTGACTTGGCCTCATTGATTAGGAGACTGAGTTGGGAGCAGGTCTGGAGGGCCAGATCTCTGGATCTCTCCACCTCCTGTAAGGAGTGACCTGCTAGAAGCCAGTCATTGAGGTAGGGGTAAATTCTGACTCCCCCCAATGTGGTAGATGGGCCCGTCACCACTGCAATGCATTTGGTGAAGACCCGTGGTGCAGATGACAGGCCAAACGGCATGGCTCAGAATTCATACAGGGTCCCCTCAACCCTGAAGTGGAGGAACCTCTGTTGGGATGGATGGATTGGGACATGAAAGAACACGTCCTGCAGATCCAGTGAACAAAACCACATGTTTCGCTCCAAGGATGGTATGATCTGGGACGGAGTGACCATCCGAAAGGTGCGAGACCTGAGATATTGATTCAGGTTGGGGAGATCTACAATGGGGCGCCAGCCCCCTGTCCACTTGGCCACCAGGAAGTACCTGGAGACAATGTCTGGGTCTGCTGGAGGATCTGCCATGGGAGCTATTGCCTCCTTGAGGAGGAGCTGAGCAATGTTGTCTCAAAGAGCCGACTGGGTGTGAGTGGATATCCGTTCCTCCTGAGGGGCGTGGGCTCAGCTGGGAGGGTACTGCTCAAACTTTAGAGGTAGTCCCTGACCGAAGTGACAGCAGACCAGGCAGAAAGGAAGTGGTGGAGCTGGCCCCCCACGAGGACCCATAGTTGTCGTGACGGGAGAAGGGGTGGCAGCCCCCACCCCATCACTGAGCAGGCTTGGAGGAGGAGGAGACTCCAGGACCTGAGCCTCTGCTTCCTTCATGGGCTTGTTGGGGTCCAGGCTTGGGCCAAGGGTGCCAAGTTTGAGCCTGCTGCTGATGCTGCTGTCCCCCTTGGAAGGAGGACTGCTGAACCACAGGGGAAGAGTGCTGAAAGGGCTTCTTCTTCTGGTTCTTGCCTGAAGAACTCTTAGCAGAAGTAGTGTCCAAGGTGGCATTGGACAGTTCTATGCACTGGAAGTGACCAGCCACTCCTGGGCTGAACAAGTCATTCCCAAGGAAGGGCACATCAGCTAACTTGTGCTAAGTATCTGCCAGGAAGGAGGAGAGCCTCAGCCAAGTCCTGAGCCTTAGGCAACTGTGGCAGCCATCAAGCGGGCACAAGAGTCCCCAGTGTCCAGGGCCATCTGGAGCTGCTGCTTAGCCACAGCTCGGCCCTGGTCTCGGACCTGCTTGACCGTGGTCTGCATGTCCACGGGGTGGTGTGGGAGGACTTCTTTCACACCCTTCTCAGATCATTAGACGAAGTGTGCCATGATGACTGCTGAACATGCCTGACGAAGGCCCAAGGAGGAAGCCGCATAGACCTTCCTTGCCGAATGATCCAAGAGCTTGGACTTTTTGTCAGGAAGTCGGTCAGTGTCGGCAGAACTGCCAGTACACCTGAACACAGAGGCAGTCACCAGGCTCTCAGCCGAAGGGTGCTCTATGAACCCCCGCAAGGGACCCCATGGGAACCGCGTACTTGCGGGCCATGCAGGCAGACTGTGCTGGACAAGAGGCAGGACGCTGCCAAAGTTCAAGTATCATACCAACAATGGCCTCTGCCACAGGAAAGGCCTCCATCAGGGTGTCCCCTCTTTTAAGGATGTCCATAAAAGGGTACTCCACCTTTTTTTGACTGGGTTCCAGGGGCATCCCTGTGGACTCAGATGAGGCAAAGGATCCCTTGAAAGGAGGAAGGACCTTCCTCCATTCCTAGGCCAACAGTCGAATAATCATCTCCAGGATGAGAGTGAAGCCCAGTGATGTCCGAATCTGAAGAGTCAGGATACAGCAGAAATCACCCTCGACACGCCGAAGGCAGTCTGGGGTGACTGTGACCGACAAACGCCGGGGAGGTCCGGTGTCTGGTCAGTCTTGTTTGGAAGAAGCCCCTCCCACAGGCTGTTTAGGTGGTGGTTCCACCACGATGGGTGGAGAAACCGGTTTAGACCGAACAAGTAGTGGCGCCAGCCCTGCAGGCGGAGGAACGGAAGGTTTCAGCTCCAGAGGAGTTGGCTTCAGCCTAGGAGGCAAAAGCCAAGTAATGGCCGGGGTAGGAGTTGAAGTCAGCTTGTGCCCCGACAAGATCAGCTGTTGCCACGTGAGGTCCAATTAGCGCCGGACTTTCCACCGGAGCCTCTTCTCATCTGAGGACAACCGATGGCGTCGCCTCTTTTTGGAGTGCTTATGGCTCTTCCTCGGCCTTCCAGATAAAGAGGTTCTAGACCTTGACAGAGATTGGGCAGGCCAACTCGGTCACTTAGGAGACACCACCGGGGCCGGTGACTTCCGGGGGTCTGGAACCAGGTCCTCGATGGGGACACCAGCGGGCTGGATCTCCTCATTGGGGAAGATAAGGACTGGAGTCCTCTCAAAGGAGTTGTCAATGGGGGTCAGCAACAGCGGGTCGATTGGGTCGAAAACAATCTCAACCTCATTGGCTGCATCTTCAGAAGGCTGGCCCGATGGAAGGTCCATGAAGCCAGCAGCTGAAGAAGCGATCTCAAACGAGGTCGAGATTGCATGCTCCTGGGACTGAGACCTCTCTTGGTCCCAAGAGTGCCTTTGCCAAGACGAAGACTTGTTCAATTCCTTCTCCCACTTATGGGATCGGGAGGAGTGCGAGCCCATGGGCGCCTCTCCCTGGGTGGGAAGAGGCTGGCACAACTCCTTGAAGGAGCCCAAGAAGGTGGAGCCCAGGTTGAGTGGAACGAAGAAGCTTCAAGTGTCCGCAGCACGAGTGGCTTCTTTCTCGAACACTTGCATGCGTTCCAATTGCTCGGCAGATCCCACAGCCACAGAAACCACCCACCTAGCCTCTTTGGACTTCAACGGAAGGTTGCTCTTCTCCGGTCTCCCCAGTTTCAATCATGCAAGATGGTCGTCCAGGACATTGGGATGGAAGGCCAAGCAGAAGCTGCAGGACAAGGTGTCATGGCTGATACCGAGGCAGAAGATGCATGTGAGGTGGGGATCGATGTGTGACATCTTCTGGCTGCAAGGACACCGGCGAAATCTGGGGGAAGATTTTTCTTTCATGATCGAAGACGTAAAAGCGCAATTGCCAACTGGAACAATTTTTAATCTCAGTAAAGACGAAGTTTTGAAAGCCAGCGCCTACGAAATGTGTGAGCACGAAGGCGGCAACCTGAATCTTCCAGTGGAAAGGAAGATCTGGTGTCATGGGACGAAGCCGAGGTATATACCACCCGGGTGGGTGGGAGGAGCCAGCTTGAAGACTTCCGGCGATTCTTAAAGGGGAAAAAGGACATGCCAATAAGTGTGGATGAACAACATGTCCACAATCCTAAAAAAAGTGCTTTCCAGGACAAGTAGTGCATATCACAAGAACCAGATGGTTTGAACAGAGGCGGAGTTAATTTTTAAAAAATAAAATTAAGATCCCAAGGTGGCATGCACACTGGGGGTTTTAGATGGAGGATTCCTTTCAGGAAGGTTTTGGAAACCTCCAGTTGAGCTACTGTCTTACCTTCCACCAAAGTGTGGTAGGCAGATACAACCGACAGGTGGAACTTCAGTGATGAGTAGCTCAGGCCTAAGTCATATAGGTGCAAAAGATACTCCATGACTTGAGGAATGGGATATGAAAAGGGGTCCCAGTCATTTGCAGTGGCCCAAATGGAGAAATGCTTCCATTTCATGGCATACATCATCCTCGTAGAAAGCTTTCCAGCCTCTACCAGAACCTGTGCCACTCTGGAGGAAACTCCAAAATGGGAAGCAGCTATGTCGTGAGGTGCCATGCGCAAAGATGAAGGGATTTCAGCCCTGGATGGACCAGCGTGCCTCTCTCCTGAGTCAGGAGATCATGGCAGAGGAATTAGAGGTTCCACTGCTAGTTGCTGAAGAAGCGGAAACCAATCTTGGCGAGGCAAAAAAGGGGCAATCAGAACCACGTGGGCCCCTTCCGCTTGAAGCTTGAGCAGCACCCTCTGCAGAACCAGAAAGGGAGGGAAGGCATACAAAAACCTCCCTGTCCAGCAAAGAGATAGTACATCTTGCCCAAAAACAGCACGCCCGGGAGTGAGCGAGCAAAACCTGGGTAGTTTTGCACTGTATGGGGAGGCAAACAGATCCAAGTTTGGACGACTCCATAGGTCAAAAATGTGGTAGACTGCCTCTTGCTTGAGCTCCCACTCATGGGCTCTTACTCTGGTGTGGCTGAGACTGTCTGCTAGGATGTTTTGGATGCCCAGAATGTGAACTGCTGTGAGATGAATCTGGTGCAGGACTGCCCAGTTCCACACTTACACTGCCTTCCTGCAGAGGGGATATGAGCGGGTGCCTCCTTGCTTGTTGAGGTACCAGATTACACACATATTGTCCGAATGGACTAAGAGTGCCCTGGTGGAACAGGTGCTGGAAAGCCTGGAGAGCATACAGAACTGCTCTCATCTCCAATGCACTGATGTGTAGATTGAGTTCTGACTGGGTCCACAGACCTTGAGTTTTGTGGTTCCCCAGGTGAACACCCCAAGCCATCCCTGATGCATCTGTAGTCATAGTCTAGGTGGGAAGAGGGGACTAGAAGGAGACACCACTTTGGTGAGATCTGTGAGATCCTGCCATCACAAGAGATCCCGCTGCATCAAATTGGAGACCATGACCACATGGTGCAGATCGTCCAGCATCTGATTCCACTCAACCCTGAGCATCCACTGCTGAGATTCGCTCGTGGAGCCTGGCTAAAGGAACAGTGGGGATGGCCGCTGCCATGTCTAGTTTAAAAGCTTGCCAAGGAAGCATTTAAACCTGTCACTTAGGATCTTGGTTCCCTTTATGGACAGATGCAGACCATTGTGCCAGTATAGACCTTCATCTCTCCAGGTGTACCCCAGTCCCCAATGAAGCCAAAGCCCTGTGCTCTGCACCAGTTTTGCAACCATTCATTAAACTGCATGGTGTTTAGTACCCTAGCCTCACCCCTGCCATGGACTGGCAGCACCTCTGAGAAGGTAACCGTGCTTTCTACCTGTCTGAGACCCCTCCCCAACTCCACAATTTCATCCTGCATTGCACTGATCCCATGCCTAGCTAGGTCATTTGTCCCAAGGTGGACAATGATATCTAGTTCAGCTCCTGTGATGCTGCTTCTGCAATCCTGAGGATTCACTTCTTGTCCCTCCAAGCCATAGCACCAGGCAGGCACCTTACTTCCCTCTCCTCTCCCTTCCCCAGGTCTACCCCTCTAACAATTGAGTCCCCTATCAGAAGCTGTTTCCTTCCCCTGTGGTGTCCCTTGCCACCTTTTTGTGGGTCTCCCTTGTGGGTGTCCTCAGCATTCTTCTTGGTCTCCACTGAGGGTGCCATTATAGAGGAACCTTGCTCTGCCAAACTGGCATATGGTTTGTGCAGAGTTACAACTAGGGGGCTTCACCTCTGTTCCACCACCCGCACCCTCCCAGAACCCACTGTAGTCCAACTGCTCTTCATACTTGGCAGCCTCTGTGGCAGTGGCGTTCTTTGGGTGGGGGAAGCCTCCTTAGTCCTTGCCAGTTCAGACTGGAGGTGGGCAACCTCCCCCCTCAGAGCTGACAGTTGCCTGCAGATAGGACAGCAACGCAGTTTCCAGAATGTCTCCCGGAAAACTGCTGCCTCACAGTCAGTGCATTGCATCACTCCCCACATGTCCCTCTCCCTTATAATATACAATATGTAATATATATAAATATATATTTTTTTCTTCCTTTTTGTGGTGTACTTATCCTTTATGCACTGTGCTGGGTTATTAAGAATATGGCAGTTTCTGCCCCAAGACCTGTTGAGGAAGTGATGTGCAGAACCTTGGCTATAAAGACCTCACACACTTGGGGGTGAGGTGTGGGGAAGGTGGGTGGGTTGGTAGTCCACAACCACTGGTGACTGTTAGAAACAATCAAATACACCCCTGCTCCACCACCCTGGTGAATACTGCCTTTTATAGTAATTTAGCTACCTTCCAGTAACTGATTTGTCAACTATTTTAAAGTAATTTGATGCAAACTGTTACAGAATACTAGTAGACAGTCCAGTTACCCACAAAGGAAAATCAAATATGCAGTTATTTCAACCCTTCTGAAGTTGCTCACAAGATAAGCAGTTTTGAAAACCCCCTTCCTGATTTAAAAATGAAAATAATTAAACACAAAGCAATACCAATGTAAGATTGTAAAGTAAGAAAACTTCCTCAGATGTAAGTAAGAGTTAGATTTGCAGATTTCTAGTCCAACATAGTATATCACATGAGTTTCTCAGTTGCTTCAAAGCACACCCTGTTACACAACTTGAAGAGATGGGCTTCTGTCTGAAACAGGATCACACCAGTAGTTTATAGTAATTGATCAATGCTGGAATGTTCCTCCACCCAAAACAATTGGCTATGATGCAAGGTCTCCCTGACTAGTGAAGACAATTTCCCCCACCTGAGGCTGTGCCTGGCATCAAATTACAAACTGCAGCCTTTGCTATTCAAAGTACACAGCCACTACCAGTAAATTATTTCAAAATATATTGATGCAAACTGTCACAGAATACTAGTAGACAGTCCAGTTACCCACAAAGGAAAATCAAATATGCAGTTATTTTGACCCTTCTGAAGTTGCTCACAAGATAAGCAGTTTTGAAAACCCCCTTCCTGATTTAAAAATGACAATAATTAAACACAAAGCAATACCAATGTAAGACTGTAAAGTAAGGAAAACTTCCCTCAGATGTATGTAAGAGATTTGTTGCAGATTTCTAGTCCAATATAGTATATCCCATGCAGCTTCTCAGTTGTTTCAAAGCACACCCTGTTAAGGATGTTCAGGTTATTCAGCCCCTGGGAACAAGCGACCACAATATGGTGAAATTCCTAATCACAGGGATCAAAACTAGCTGTAAAGGTAAAACAAAAATAAAAATACTTAATAGGGCTGACTACCTGAATATAAAACAGGTTCTATCCTCCATTGATTGGAAGAAGGAGTTGGGGGGTTTCTCCCCACAGGAGACTTGGAATAGGCTAAATGATACCATCCAACACTGTATTTCCAAATATGTGCCTGAAAGGAATAAATATAACAACAGAGGTAGAATACCCAAGTGGTTTAATAAGCAGATTAAGGTGCCAATCAGAAAGAAAAATAAGGCATATAAGAAGTTAAAGAGCCACCCAACACGAAAGAGCATGATAAGGCACAAGAAATTATCACCTTTGTGTAAAAAGGCCAAAAGGAAAGCTAGGGCCGGTGTTGAATTTCAGCTAGCAATGACCAAAACCGCAAATTGAAAACATTTCTACAACTATGTAGGAAGTCTAAGAAAGTCAAATAGTTCAATGACAAATGCTAAGGTTGGAAATGAAGTAGTGAAGTAATAGTTATTTTATGAGTCTTTATCAAAATAAGGATATGGTAAACTTATTAGACATGGGAAAGGGAGGAAATGCCTCTGTAATTCCTATTATAACAACAGAACAGGCATATAACAGTCAAAAACCTGAATAAATACAAATCAGTATAGAGCCGGATGGTATACACCCACAGTTCTTGATAAACACAGCAGACAAACTAGCAGAACCTATAGCGACCTTGTTTAACAGGTCATTGAATGAGGGCAAAATGATAGAAGAGTAGAAGGTAGCCATCACCCCAATTTATAAAAAAGGAGACAGATCCCAAGGCGAGAACTACAGGCCTATTAGCATTACATCCATTACAGGGAAACTATTAGAGGGTTATGTCAAAATGTATCTAGAAGACAATTTAAAGCCGTTGGACCTGATAGACATTGCCCAGCATGGTTTTTCTAGAGGGAGATCATGCACTAGTAATTTAATGCACTTTTTTGAACCAGTGAGCTTGGCCTTGGACCAGGTTCTTCCTGTGGATGTGGTCTATCTTGACTATGCCAAGGCCTTTTATTCTATTTCCCATGGGACATTGATGCAGGTTCTGCAGGAATATGAAATAAACCAGAACCTATGTAATTGGATAGGTTCAAGGTTGGAAAACAGGGCACAGAGAGCTCAGATAAGGGGTTATTTGTCAGAATGGGTTGATGCAGCAAGTGGGGTTCCCCAGGAGTCAGTTCTGGAGCCCCTATTATTCAATATACTGGTTAATTCAATGCAGGTGGCAGGAGGTGCTTGGATACGTAAATATGCTGACGACACGAAAATAGGGATGGTAGTAAATGATGTAGAGTCAGCTAACACTTTGCAGTTTCAGCTATTGGTACTGGAATCATGGGCTAAGACATACAAACTAAAATTTAACGAATCAAAATGTAGAGTGATGCATTTTGGCAGAAACAACATAATGCACCAATACAGCCTAAATGATAAACCGTCACAAGAAACAGCGAACTAGATATGTGAGTATATATATATATATATATATATATACAGTGGTGTGAAAA
Organism: Neoceratodus forsteri; assembly: GCA_016271365.2. Taxonomy (NCBI): domain Eukaryota; kingdom Metazoa; phylum Chordata; order Ceratodontiformes; family Ceratodontidae; genus Neoceratodus; species Neoceratodus forsteri. The sequence goes on along the minus strand of CM057459.1, from coordinate 183,379,209 downwards.
AGTATTTGCCCCTTCCTGATTTTCTATTATTGCATATTTGTCACACTGGATGTTTTCAGGTCTTTAGACAAAATGTAATATTAGATAAAGGAACCTGAGTGAACAAATAACACTTGTTTTTTTTTTATTTCACTTATTTAATGAAAAAAGTTAACCAACACCAATTGGCACTGTGTGAAAAAGTAATTGCCCCTTACACTTAATAACTGGTTACTGCACATTTAGCTGCAATGACTGCAACCAAACACTTCCTATAATTCAATATCAGTCTTTCACATCGCTGTGGAGGAATTTTAACCCACTCTTCCTCGAGAACTGCTTTAATTCAGTAACATTTGGTAGGTTTTGAGCATGAACTGCTTGTTTCAGGTCCTGCCACAGCATCTCTATTGGGTTTAAGTCTGGACTTTGACTAGGCCACTCCAAAACTTTAATTTTACTTCTTTTTCACCATTCTGATGTGGACTTGCTTTAGTGTTTTGGATCATTGTCTTGCTGCATGACCCAACTACGCTTCAGCTTCAGCTGACGGAAGGATGACTGGACATTCTCCTTGAGAATTTTCTGGTACAGAGCAGAATTCATGGTTCCTTTAATAATGGCAAGTCATCCAGGTCCTTAGGCAGCAAAGCATCCCCACACCATCACACTACCACCACCATGTTTGACTGTTGGTATGATGTTCTTATTGTGGAATGCTGTGTTTGCTTTACGCGAGACATTATGGGATCCATGTTGTCCAAAAAGTTCCACTTTGGACTCATCTGTCCATAGAACATTTTCCCAAAAGGCTTGTGGATCATCCAGGTGCTTCTTGGCAAATGAGAGACGAGCATTTATGTTCTTCTTGGTTAGCAGTGGTTTCCGCTTCTACTCTCACATGAAGCCCATTTTTGCCCAGTCTCTTTCTGATTGTGGAGTCATGAACACTGACCTTAGCTGAGGCAACAGAAGCCTGCAGTTCTTTGGATGTTGTTTTAGGATCCTTTGAGACTTCTTGGATGATTTTACACTGCGCCCTTGGAGTAATTTTGGCAGGCTGCCCACTCCTGGGAAGGTTCACTACTGTTCCAAGTGTTCTCCATTTGGAGATTATGGCTCTCACTGTGGTTCGATGGAGTCCCAGAGCCTTAGAAATAGCTTTGTAACCCTTTCCAGACTGATAGAGGGCAACAAAATGTTTTTCTGATCTTTTCAGGAACTTCCTTTGATCATGGCATAATGTGCTCATGTGAATCTTTGTGCTGGCAATGTGACTCTGATGGTAGAGCCAAAATAAGTGAGGTTTATATTGAGCAGGGCTGGCTGTAATCAAGCCTGGCTGTGTTCAATCAGCTGACTCTAATTATCCCTTTAATTGGGTTGATTTAACTGAGGGCAATTACTTTTCACACAGTGCCAGTTGGTGTTGGTTAACTTTTTCATTAAATAAATGAAATAAGTAAAAAAAAAAAGTGTTATTTGTCCACTCAGGTTCCCTTTATCTAATATATATTTTTGTCTAAAGACCTGAAACATCCAGTGTGACAAATATGCAATAATAGAGAAAATCAGAAGGGGCAAATACTTTTTCACGCACTGTATATATATATATATATAAATATATCTAACACCCTCACTTTCAACAAACACAATGTGGAGGCAGTAAACAAAAGTAATAAGGTTAAGTGGAATATACTTAGGAATATAAAAAGTAGAAGGGAGGAAGTATTGGTGCCATTGTATACAGCCTTGATTAGACCCATACTTGAATATGGGGCCCCATTTTCAGCACCACAGACAGTAGGTGTGATAAACAGGGTGGAGCAGGTACAAAGGAGATTTACAAGAAAAATAAAAAATATACATAGACAATGTTGGCAGATAAGGGCCTATGGCCCACCCAGTCTACCCATTTGAGCTTGTAAGTTCACTTTATGTTTTCCCAGAAGTCTATTGCTTCTGACCCGTGACTTCCAGAATTCCCTTATGTCTATCCCATGCATTCATAAATGCTGTGATTGTTTCAGCCCTCATATTTCCTCTGGCAAAGTGTTCCACTTGTCCACCACCCATTCTGTGAAGAAATTCTTCCTCGCATTTCCTCTGAATCACCCTCCCTCCAACTTCATCCCATGCCCTCTAGTCCAGGAACATCTTTTTCGCTGAAAAATAGTGTATTCCTGCAACCTGTTACTCCCTGTAAGATACTCGTATGTCTCCATCATATCCCCCCTCTCTCCCTCCATTCCTCCAGGGAGTGCATATTCAAGTTCTTCAACATGTCCTCATAGGACTTGTGATCCAATCCATGTACCATCTTTGCTGCCCTCCTCTGAACCTTATCTAACCTGTCTATGTCCTTACATAGGTAAGATCTCCAGAATCATACACTGTACTCCAGGTGGAGCCTCACTAGTGTCTTGTATAGTGGAATTATGACCTCCCTTTTCCTGTTGGTGATGCCCCTGCCTATGCATCCCAGTGTCCTATTTGTTTTACCTGCTGCCTTGTCTCACTGTTTCCCTACCTTGAGGTCATCAGAGATGATAACCCCAAGATCCCTTTCCTGCTTGGTGTATGCTATATCCTCACCCCCCAACTGATACGTTGTTCCAGGGTTTTTGTGACCCATATGCATTATCTTGCACTTCTTTGCATTGAATTTCAACTGCCAAACCCCTGACCATTCTTCAAGTTTCTACAGGTCCCTCATTCTGTCCACACCCTGGTGCATGTCCATTCTATTACAGAGCTTTGTGTCATCAGCAAATAGGTAGATTCTGCCTTCTAGATCCTGCACAATGTCACTGATGAAGCACTGATCCCTGTGGTACCCCACTGGTCACTCTTCCCTCTGTGCAGTGACAGCCATTTTCCACCACCTTCTGTGTCCTGCTGCCTAGCCAGTTACCTACCCACCACACTACTGTCCTGCCCATTCCCATATTCCCAAGATTGTTTAATAGTCTTCTATGCGGAACAATGCCAAAGGCCTTCATGAAGTCCAGATAAGCCATGTCCACTGCCCTCCCCTGATCCACCTCCCTTGTCACCCAGTTGAAAAATTCAATGAGGTTGGTCTGACATGACCTCCCCCTGGTGAAACCATGCTGCCTTGGATCTTGTAGTCCATTGGCAACCAGATGTTCCACCAATCTCTGCTTCAGTAGCACCTCCATGATCTTCCCCACTACTGTGGTGAGGCTAAGTGGTCTGTAGTCCCCTGCTTCCTCTTTGTTCCCACTTTTGTATAAGGGAACTACATTTGCTGTCCTCCAGTCTTTGGGTACCTCCCCTGTTTCCAGTGACTGGCTAAATGGGATTGCCAGAGGTTCAGCCACCACCTCTCTTAGTTCTTTTAGGATGCTGTGGTGCACCCCATCTGGCCCCATTGCTTTATCAACTCTTATTCCTTCTAGTTCTTTCAGGACCCTTTCTTGTGTAAAGGGTCTTGTGTCCATTTCTGTGCCATTCCCACCACTTGTACTCCCTTAAGGCCCATTATCCTCCTCTTCCTCAGTAAAGACTGAGCAAAAGTACCTGTTCAATATGCCAGTATTACTGTTGTCATCCTCCACACAGCCTCCATCCTCCCCCTTCAGTTTCACTATCCCTCCCTTTGCCTTTCTTTTTTTACTTATGTACCTGCAAAAGGTTTTGTCCCCTCTACCCACTGATTTTGCAATGCGCTGTTCTGTCTGAGCTTTGGCTTCCCTTACTGACCTCCCTGCCTCCCTTTCCTTCTCTTGGTACTTCTCCCGATACCCTTCTGCCTGAGTCTTTTTGTATTGCCTGAATGCAATCTTTCTGGCTTTCACTTTCTCCACTACCTCCTTGGAAAACCACAATGGCTTCCTCTTCCTTTTCCCCTTGCTAACCTGCTTAATGCACAATTCTATTGCTCTTGTAATCCCTGTTTTAAATATTGCCTACTGTTCCTCAACCCCTGATTCCCACCTCATTCCCATTAATGCCTCTTTCAAGTATCTCCCCATTTTCCAAAAGCCTGCCCCCCTAAAATCCAGGATATGTGTGTTTTTGTGTAGTTTGGTTCTACTCCTTCTGTGATTTCAAACCACAGTGACTGGTGGTCACTGTTCCCCAGGAGCTCCCTACTGTTACCCCATCACACTGTCCACGATTATGAGCACAAGGTCCAGTATTGCCTTCTGCCAAGTTGGTTCCATGATCAGTTGCTTAAGGAAGGCACCTTGAAGGGAGTCCAGGATAAACTGGCTCCTGGTCAATGCTGGTGCTGGGAGGCTCCAGACCACATCTGAAATATTTAGATCTCCAATCAGCACCACTTCACCCTTGTCTGCCATCCTTTGGATGTCTAGCACCAGCTCCCTGCCTGTTTCTTCCTCCTGGGCTGATGGTCTATAGATCACCCCTGTGTGGATGGCTGGCCCTATTTTCCTTTCCAGCTTAACCCACAGTATCTCTCACCCATTTTGTTCCTCCAAGATCTCTGTGGCCTTTATGCAGGCTTTCACGTAAAGTGCCATTCCTCCTCCCTTCCTACCTGCTCTGTCTCTTCTGCATATGTTGTAGCCAGGTATGGCGATTTCCCAGTCATGGTTATCATTACACCAGGTCTCTATGATGGCCACAATGTCCAGGTCTGACTGCACCATGACAGCCTCCAGATCCTTCATCTTGTTGCTAAGGCTTCTAGCATTGGCACACATGGCTTTCTATGATTTGAACTCCCTGGACTGTTTAGCTGTTCTACTCCAGCCCCCTCCCTGGTTTTCCTTTATCCCTGGTTCTCCATGCTGTCTGCCCTTCTGTTGAATTTTGTCCCCTTTCTGCCTATCCACCTTTTGGGTGTTTATCTCCATCTTTTGCACACTGCTTTGTAGAGATATCCATTCCACCTGTTCACTGGTTCCACTGCTAGCCGTGGGACATGGGAAATGAGGTACCCTCCTTGCTGGCCTGCCACCCCCCTGGCTAGTTTAAATGCTTGGCCATGTAGCATTTAAACCTATCATTGAGTGCTCTGACTCCCCTCCAGGATGGATGCAGGCCATCAGGCTTGAACAAGTCACCATCCCTCCAGGACCCCAGTCACCAATGAATCCAAACCCTTCCTCACAGCACAAAGTTCTTCAACCATGAGTTAAAGTTCCTAGACCATGTGCCCCTACACTCACCCATGCCTCTTACAGGTAGTACTTCTGAGAAGGTGACAGAAGTAGCTACTTGTTTGAGACCCATCCCCAATTTCTTAAACCCTTCCTGAATTTCCTTAGGCTCTCAATTTGTCAGGTCATTACTACCTAGGTGGATAATGACATCCAGCTCACCCTCCCATCTTGCCTTCCCAGTGATCCCCAGGATCTTCCTTCCATCCCTCCATGCCTTGGCACCTGGTAGATACCTCACCTCTCTGTCCTTCCTCTCCTGTGTTTCTAGCTGAATCCCTCTTATGATACAGTCCTCCACCAGGATTCACTTCCTCCTTCTCCTCTGGGGTCCACTGCTCTCCCCACTGAGGTCACCTCCTTGGTTGACCTCCACATCCCTCTCTTCTACTTCTCTGCATTCCTCTGTTTGGTTGTCTCCTTTTGCCAGTGTGGCATATGAGCTCTGGAGTGGAATAGGATCTGGGATGTGCCTCTGCCTGATCACCCTATCCCTCCTTGAGCCCACTGTCATCCAAGTGCTCCTTGTTCTTGGCATCCTTTGAGGCAGTGGTGTTGGACTGGGTGGTCTCTGGATAGGGGTGAAGGTACTCCTGACCCAGTTTACTTCCACTCTGAGTCTGGCTACCTCATCCCACAGTCCAGAGAGATGCATGCAGATAGGACAGCACCTCAACATCTAAAAGGTTTGCCTGAATATGGCTGCCCCGCAGCCACTGCATTGCACCACTCCCTACATTATACTGCACTTATACTGCTATTCCTGTACTTGTCTGTTACTGAAGCTCTCCTAGTTCTCTTTTTATTAATTTACTGTCCTAAAAATCCTGCCACTGATCCTCAGATACTTTTCTTTACAGAAGGAAAACAAAACAAAATAAACTAAACAAATGAGTCAAAACACTTGTGCCAAGGGTGGGATTCCTCGCCCTTATGCCCCTCCTACTCCACAACCCCTGCTATTTCCAGTGCTTAGTCCCTGTCAATCAGATTTAACAGATATATCATTAAGAGTCGGAGTGGGTGGGGAGGGAGGATGGGTGAAAATTTTCAGCAGTTTTAGACAGCAAAGGAATACAACACCACTACAAGCACACCAAACACTAGGTTTTAAATTTTCAACAGCCCCAAAACAATTCTAAGTAAATACAGCAAACGAACAGCAATGACACTAAAAGCCCATAAATCTAAGTTTAAAACAAAACAGCAATGAGCAGTTACTGCAAAGCACTGAAATGAATTTGGATCTTTCCCCTGCTGGCTTCTTGTGAGAAAACAAAAATTAACTTGTTACCTCAAATCTATCTTAGCCCCTCCTCCAGAGCTGAGGTCTGAGATCAGACAATTAGCATCCCTAATCCAAACAACAGGGCAAACCAGACAAGACTAAATTTGCAGCAGTTAAAGACAGCAAAGGAATATACCATCACTACAAGCACACCAAACTAGGTTTTAAATTTTCAACAGACCCAAATCAATTCTAAGTAAACTTAGCAAAGAAATAGCAATGCCACTAAAAGCCCACAAATCTAAGTTTAAAACAAAACAGAAATGAGCAGTTACTATTATAAGGACAGGCTGAAAAGGGATACCTTTTACTCAGTGCCCTACCATACATTAAGGGGGGATCTGAGCTTTGTTTACAAAGCTTTTAAGGATGCAGTTATATGGGAGACAAGGGCATTTAATAGAAAAGAAAAAATAGTATATGCAACAAGATCACACACAAAGCAATTATTGTGAGAAAGGTATAATGCCACAAAGAGAGCAAGGTGGTTTAACCAATGGGTTATAAATGCATGGAAAACACTCCATTAGAGGTAGTCAATGTAGGCAGAATGGCTTGTTTTAAAAAAATACTGGACCCATATATGGACCCCAAAAAATGGGATATTTGATCACTACGGTGGCAGGTTCTGTTTTTGGTTCTGGTAGCTATTTGGACCTGAAAACATCACCTATGCACCTATGTACATAATCAAATGAATGGTGTAATAAAAAAAAAAGAAATAAAGATCTTCTTGTTTAATTCGAAGAGTATAAGAAGTAAATGTGATGAACTGAAACACATATTTTTAACATAAAATATTGATATCTGTGGTGTCACAGAAACTTGGTTAAAAGCAGGGGATTGGAACAAACAAATACATGCCTATGGCTTCTTCCATAAAGCTAGAGATGGAAGCGATGGAGGTGGCGTAGGAGTATATATTGCATCACAACTTAAGGCTCAGGAAGTTGGTATCATGGAAGAGACTACTCCTAAGATAGAGCAATTATGGCTTAAGTTCAAAACAAGAAACAAAGTAATACCATTGGGTGTGTGTTACAGATCTCCTAGTCTGACTGAAGAAGAAAATGTGGCATTCATGAACCAATAGAAAGCTATGGATATGACAAAAAATTGTATTTTAATAGGGGGGTTTCAATTTTCCAAAAATTGACTGGAGTAGAGCTCAAGGTACAAGCCAATTAGAAAATAGGTTTATTGAGATATGTCCTAATAACAACCTGGAACAGCTTGTACAGGAGTGCACTAGACATAAGAACACCCTTGATTTAATACTAAGCAATACTGACGGAGGGATACATAATACAAAAGTTATACAACCCCTGGGATCGAGCGATCACATCATAGTAACTTGTACACTGGCTGAGGAGGCAACTAGAATCAAAGGTAGGAACAGGATACAAAGTTATGCTACAGCTGATAAAAGTATTAGTAAGGTCCTTAAACATTGTAAATGGAAGAAAGAACTGGAAAATAAGACATTAGTTGAAATATGGATAAAAATAAGTGATAAGATATATTATTGTATTGACAGTTATGTCCCACTTACAGATAAATATAATGGACGGGGTAGAATACCAAAGTGGCTCCCAAAAAAGATATATAAACTGATAAAGTCTAAAAAAAAGGTATATAAAAAACTTAGAGCCAAGCCATCACAAGTAAGAGAAAATATATACAAATAACTAGCAAACAATACAAAGGGGCAATAAAAAAGCTAAGGCAAGAGTACAATTAAATTTAGTGAGAAATAAAAAGGACAACAGGAAACAGTTTTATAATTATATAAGTAGTTTGAGAGGTGGGAATAAACAAATTAACAACTTGAAAGAGGGCAATAAAGTGATAGAAAATGAAACAGAGGTGGCTATTAAAGTTAACACATGTTTTCAGAGTGTTTTCAAAGACCAGGATGAAGAAGCACAAAAACTGAGTAATGTAGTACAAGCTGGGGGCAAAGGATATGCTATTTCAGAAAAACAGGTGTATAACAAATTAACCCTTGCTGTACCGCAGATTGATATATCAGTCCAAAATTCCTATATGTTCTAATTCTGTCAGCAGCCTAAGGGTTAAAAAATCTGGACATACACAAATCTAGTGGTCCTGATGGAATTCACCCAAATTTGCTCAAAACGTGGCTGAAGAATTGGCTGATCCCTTAGCTCTATTATTTAATAGGTCCCTAGAAACCTGAGAAATACTTAAAGAGTGGAGAGTTGCCCACATAACCCAATTCGTAAGACAGGAGATAAATCATTGGTGGAAAACTATCATCCCTAAGTATCACCTCTATCGTGGGTAAAATTATGGAGAGTTTTGTTAAAGCTTACTTAGAAAAAAATCTGAGACAGCTTGGGTTAGTGGATATTTCACAGCATGGTTTTGTATAGGAGAGATCCTGTATTAGTAACCTCTTAGAAATGTTTCAGCCAGTCAGTCAGGCCTTGAACCAAGAATTGCCAGTAGACATGGTGTATTTGGATAATTCTAAAGTATTTGATTCAATGTCTCATAAGAGTTTAATAGAAGTGCTACTGGAAATACTGTAGGTGCTGATGAAGGGCTGGTCAGATGGGTTAAATCATGGTTAATGGATAGGCATCAAAGAGTGCAAATAAGGGACACTTTTCCGGATGGGGTAGGGTAACAAGTAGGGTCCCTCAGGGATAATTTTTGGGACCTCTTTTATTCACTACCTTGGTGTCAAGCATGCAGGTATCTGGTAGTGCTTGGTTAAGATAGTATGCTGATGATACCAGGGTAGGTGCAATCATTAACAGTACAGAATCAATCAATGGTTTTAGAAATCAGTTGAAACATGTGGAACTATGGGCACAGAAACACAGTTTGAGAGTTAATAAAAGTAAGTGCAAAGTTATGCACTTTGGTTCTAATAATCCATGTGCAGAATATACAGTGAGCAATAAAATAATATCTTGCACTGAAAAGGAAAGGGATTTAGGAGTCATAATTACTAATAGTTTGACATTTGACACACATAATGGGGAAGCAATAAAGAAAGTTAATAGAATTATAGGTAATATCCTTAGGAATATAAAAATAGACACGAAGATGTGCTGGTACCCTGTATAAGTCCTTAGTAAGACCAGTTTTGGAGTATGGAGCCGCTTTGACTACCCCCAGAATGTGGGCACTACAAGACAGATAGAAAGTGTGCAGAGAAGATTTACCAAGAAAATAAAAGGACTAAAGCACAAAACATACTGCACTGGATTACAGCAACTGGGTATATATTCACTAACATATAGAAAAATTAGAGGGGACCTGTGTTTAGTGTACAAGGCCTATAATAATAAAATCCTTTGGGAATCTGTAGGCTTTGTACAAAAACCGGAAATAGGTAACAAGACTATCTTTCATGTTTAAAGTGTTAAAGATCCGTCTTTTGGATGAGACATTAAACCGAGGTCCCATCTGTCTGTTCTGGTGGTAGTTCAGGTGGATGTTAAAGATCCCATGGCACTTCTCGGAAAGAGTAGGGAATTTTTTATTAGAAAAATAAAGCAAAAAGAAATTATACAATAACAGTGTTAACCACACATAATCCTTACATCAAAAACTAGTACTATAATAAAAATAAACAAAAGAAATATACACATAAAAAAGAAGAACGAAGAACAAATCAAGGGAAGGGGGGAAGGTAAATACAATCCAAGTATACTCCTATTGCATATCTAAAATGAACACATGCTCTGCATCGTTTATTTAAATTTAATCAATCTAGAAAAACCCTTCCACCATCTCAAGACTTTAGGTGCTGTATGTATACTTTTGTCTTTTAAATACACTTCTTCCAATGCCTGAATAACTAATATTAAAACTGTATCATAAGATGTCCTTTTCTGATACATTGTTCATTGGCATCTAGCCTGCCATAAATAACATTTTAAACAACAGAAAAAAAAACAGTAATGTATTTCTATGATATGTGCTTTTCAATATGGTAGTCTGTCCCAGCATGAAAGTGTTATACGAAAGTGATGTCAACCAATTCATTCACCAAGTTACAGCCAAAAAAGCCCATCAATTCTTGGTATAGGAACAGGTAAAAAGAAAATGATCCATAGTTTCTTCAAGATGAATACACTCATTGTATGGGCAAGTTCTCTCCTCCAAGGCCTTATGTTTTTAAGTACCTCAACTGTTAAGCCTTCCAGAAACAGATAACCACAGAGTTTCCCACATATGAAGGAGGACTCTTTCATTTTTCAACTGTCTATACACTGAATTATTTAAAGCTTCTGGACAGTTTTTAAATATTGGTGTTGTCATGTAAATTTTTGCCAAAACCAGAGTATAATTATGTACCCTTGTTTTGTATAATGTTGTGTTTAGTCAGTCCCCAGGTATATAATTTCTGTGCTGCTGCCTTAAAATACCCTGGGACTGAAAGATATTTTGATGATTTGGGTGGGATCACCATCCAAGCTCGTAAATATCTAGCCAAATTGTGGGCCACCCACTTCTGTTGTATCATAGTAAATTGTAGAATGCCACATTTTACTGTTTGTGAGAGAAATAAGGTATGAAAAAACACCACTGGATCTATCATTCCTAGGCCCCCCTTATCCCTTGCAAGATAAGTATAACAATGATTTCCCCACAGCATCTGGAAAAATAAACAATATAGTCTGGTATCTAGCTGAGACTTAGGAGGAAAAACCATAGCCACATACAACAAGCTAGGAATCAGAAACTGCTTCATAATCTGAATCCTTTTTAACTTAAACAATTTCCAGTGCTTCCATCATTGTACTTTAATGTCCACTCTTTGCAATTAACCAAAGGCAAGTTCTGTGGCCCAAATTCCAGGCCCAAGATTTTCAGGGGGTCGGTAGAAATAGAGATACCTGCAGCATGAAGTGTGTGAAAGGGACTGGAGCCTGCCCACAGGCCTTTACTTTTCTCTGCATTCATTTTAGAGTTGGACGCCAAAGAGTATTGTCCCATGGTCTCCAAAAAGGACCCAAATTGCTGATGATTTGAAAAAAATAAACAAATATCAGCATGCGGCTGTGCATATACAGTCAGATCATTGTTGTCCCCCAGAATGCCTTGCCATTTAGGGAACTCATTTAAAGCCTGAAGTAGTGGGACTAAAGAAAAGATATACTGCAGGGGACTTAGAGGGCATCCCTGCTGTACCCCGATGGTGATGGAAATACTGTCATTCACCTGTGACTGTAAAATAGGCTTTACTGAGGCAGAATCATAGAGCGATTGTACCCAAGTAATAAACTGTGGGGGGATGCCATATGCCCTTAGTATGGCAAACAAAAAGGGTGATACACCCTATCTAAGGCCTTTTATTTGTCCACTAAGATGATACACCCATTCAGACCATTCAGTGAGAGATGATCAATTAGATCCCTAATGATCATCAAGGCGTTCTGAACTTTTCTATTGGGATACCACAGTATTGGTGTGGAGAAATAACTAGAGCCGCATATCACTTCAATCTGTTATTTAACAGATGAGTTAGGATTTTAAAATCTGAGTTTAAAAGCATTATAGGTCTCCAATTTTGTATTAGTGATTTGACTCCCAATTTGTGAAGAAAAATTAACAAGTTTTCCGAGAAGGATGAAGGGATTACATGGCCTTGTAAAAAAAACTGAAAAATGATGAGCAAGCACTTTGCTAAGTCGTGAGCAAAAGTTTTGAAAAAGTCATTCAACAGGCCATCAAGCCAAGATGACACCCCAGTTTTCAGGGACGTAATAACTGACTCAATTTCTGAGGCAGTGGTGGATGCCAAAAGTTCTCTTGCATTCTCCGGATAGGGTTGTACATGAACACCCTGCAGATAAGACTGGATTGCAACCATGGGGTGGGAGAAGGGGCATGTGTGTTATTAAATTATCTAGTGCAGTCATGAAGGCCCTCTATAGTATCTATTTCAGCCCCAGCATCATTCACTAAAGAGTGTAATGATGTAGCCTCTTTCCTGGATTTACAAAATTCAAAGGGGTCTCCATTCGGGGATTTCCTGTTACCAGATTGCAGAAGAGCTTGCTTGGTATCAGCTCTGCTGTATTAAAATGACTTCATCTCTGCCTGTAATGCATGCATTTGGGATGAATAATCATTTTTAGTAGTATAAGAGAGGGTAAAAGCCATCTGAAGTTGTTTCCAGAGTTTTGGATAGGTCAAAAAATTGTTTACTTTTTGTTTTCCATATCTTTGTAGCCACCATTTAAAATCTTTTTTTGACTCCTCCCACCAGTCCCACAGATTATCATACAGGAAACTTACAGAAAGTCTTGCTCTTATCAGACTCTGAATGCCTATTTGCACATCAGACTCTGTTAACATAGTAGAATTTACTTTCCATTGGTTATTAGGTCTCAGTGGCCACAGTGTCTCCTGAAAGGAAACTGTCAACAACAGGTGATCTGAGAATTCCGTTGGAAGGGTTCGAAATTGTGCAGCTGGCATATGGGGAGAAACAAAAATATGGTCTAGTGTTGATGTCAGTTTGCCCTTCTTAAAAGTGATGGGAGGGCCATTCACCTGAAAATCTCTACAGTCAACCAAACCAGCGATTTCTATTAATTTAGTGAGGGCATTGGAGTCACAGTAGATTTTCCTCTGTGTCCCCTGTTACTGTACTAGCTGAAATCTAGTAGTGCAATTAAAATCTCCACCAAAGAATATTTTCTTTGCAGTTACTAAATACAGCTGAATGGCTCGGAATGAGGCTACTCTATCCACTTTCGTTTGGGGCGATATATATTAATAATTCTACAATGGATGTCTCACCAGATTCCATCTAGAATAAGCACCTACCAGCATCGGATCTATCAACTTGTTTAAAATAAAATAAAAGGAGTTAAAAAAATACCCACCCCATCTGCACAATCTGGCCCAAAGGACCAGTAAGATGGGCCCCATTTCCAGTCTTCCTGAAAAGTACGGAGTTGGGCTAAGGAAAACATCCATGTTTCCTGTAGTAAGCCAATATCAATGTTGCAAGTGTGGATGTGGTTATAAAAAGCATGCTTCTTGGTAATGTTAAGCAAACTGTGGACATTAAAAGTACCGATGGTAAGCTTAGAAGCAAGCTTTATTTAGGAAAGTTTCTTTCTCTTGTTTTCCTTTTTTCCCCTTATAACCTACTAGTTCTAAGAAGGGGGATGAGGGTTCTTGACCCGCTCTTTGTGAGCCCATGTACCCCTGATCCATCTCAGAGTCACCCCAGTTTGGGGCTAAAACAGCAAAGGGGTTCTCAGACTCAATTCCACCCCCCCCATCTGAGAAAGTCCTGTTCTGAGGATGCAAGAGGACCTTCTTTTTGGAAGTGAAGGAGGGGCCGTGGAGGAGGGACCCACCTCTTGGTTCACTTCATCTGCAGGGTCACTATAGCAGACTGGGAGTAGGTTTATCACGACGGGGTCTTGGTGCGGGGGGTACTTGTTTCAGTTTAGTATCATGTTCCTCCATATGCACCACCCCAGTTGGGAAGGGGCCTATGGGTATGGTTTCTAGGGGGCAGGTATGGGGGGGGTGGAAGATCCTTATCTCCAGCGGAAGCCAAATCCTGAACCTGTTGTGTCAGTAATTTGGGACTCATCCATGAAGCTTTGTTCCTAACACAACAGGAACATTCCACAAAGGTGTGATCATACTCTTCACATAAATCACACTTTGTGTGGTTTGCACATTGCATAGCTATATGGACAGTTTCCCCACAGTTGTCACATTGGGGTTTATCACATGATCCTGACAAATGAATACAAGAACCACAGCGGTAACAAGCCTGGGGCTGGCCCACATAAAAACACACACCCCTATCCTGACCCAATAGAAAAGCATTAGGGAAGTGTTCTATTCCTGTGTCAGTTTGATGCAACTTCACCTTATATTCCCCCCCATCCAAAACCTTTCAGAATCCAAAATTGCTTCAGGAGGAGAAAGCACATTATGTTTCTGCAACAGCCAGAAAGTTATGTCCTCTTCATGGATCCCCTCATTCCTGAACATTACAGTAATAAATGTTGTTAAGGGTTTTGATAATGGTATAACAAAAAAGGGGGTCCATATGGGGGAATACTTCACCTGGTTGTAGTGTTCCCAGAATAAATCCAAAGCATGTGCAGCCCGAAAACTGCCATCAGAATTATCTTCTCCTAATATGTTTATGAAGGCAAAAACATAATTCAGGGAAAAATGCAATGAGTCCTTCAATAGTAGTTTTCCAATGTAATGTCTATCAGGCCAAGTCTCCAGTCCTCCCTTATAATGGATGCAGACTGCAGTCCAACGTGGGGCTGCTTCTTTTTTTGATTTGGTGAAGAGTTCCAAAAGAAGGGGTTTAGAAGGCCTGGATGGTACCTGAGAATCCTCTGTGGGCTGCAGTAGGGTCTATGGTGTGGAGGCCACACATGGTTGCACCCTTATGGGCAGAGAAGCAACGCTTTCCAATGTCATCTGTACGATCTGACCAACCTTTTCTAAGGGAACCTCCTTTGTATTATCAGGTGACTCTGGATTCTCAACCATCTCTGGGAGGGTCTCCAAAGCAATAGAAGTGGAACACCAGTCTGGCAAGACTTGCATAAGTCCTGTAGTCAAATCCCATTCAGGGTCGGGCAACCAAGCCCCACTGGGTACCCGTTTCCACCCAGCCTCAAGCAAGGCTTTCTGCGGTGACCCACAGGAGAAAGAAGGGGCTGTACCACAAAAGCCTGCTGAATGGCTACTGAAGTAGTAACAGTTTGTGGCGTTACAGTGTTAGGGAGTAGTACTTTCCCCTGCATGGATCCCAAAACTGGAGCAGTAATATGTCTTTTTGCCAAAGTAATAGCATTTCTTTTTTCTTTCCTATCCTCTCTTACACCTTGTTTGGTGCTAAGTGATCGTGCTTTAAAGGAAAACACTGTACTGCCATCTTGCAAGGTATTGTCAATTTGGTACCGGACACCAGTACACATAGAAACGGGATGGGCATTATCCAGGTCCTCAGAAGTAAGTTTAAAAATGAACCCAGCCATTTTAGATAAGTGAACTGCAGAAGGAGAAGGTGTAGCCCCTGCCTTCACAGGGGTAGTGGGGGGATTTTGTTTTACCAGTGCACAATCGCGCTCCTCTAAGTCAGTGCTTGCAACAAGTGGTGTCTCAGGGGCAACATGTATTGGTAAGGAAGGGACTGTCCGTGGCTGTTGGCACTCATTATCTATCATGATCATACTGCCAGCCAAAATTGGTTTAAATGCCAAAGGTTCTTCAGAAATGTCAAAAGTTAATAACTCACCATGGTCTGAAGCAGTTTCAGGTTTCCCTATGACAAATGCCAGAGGGCCTCATTTGACAGTGCTGTCAAGTTATCTGACCACCAGTTCCTCGTTCTTTAGCTGAGCTAAGTGCTCCTTCAGCTTCTGCTGTTTCAAAAGATGTTGTTCATTCTCAAAGTCAATTAATGTTAACAAAGCGTTACATTCCAATTGAGGTAATTCTGAATCATTTCCATTGTTCAGATCTATAAGTTTGCTGACATCCTCAGTAGAAAACAATATTTCAGGACCGGAGTCGTCAGTTATTTTCCTTCTCCTACTCCTTGCTGAAACACATCAACCTCTAGGCCAGCAGAGGCAGCAGAGGAGGTTATCTCCCCCCTACCTCAGACACATCCATGTCCTCCAGGTTCAGAGACAATTTTGGAATAGCCAGCAATTCCCCTAGAGGCGAATAGGGGAATTTCCCCAGTGCCCTGGCCAAATTTCCCCCCATTCACTAAAAATACCACCAAAAGCTTAATCTGGTTCAAGGTCAGTTGGCATTCATCTGTATCCCCTTCCCCCTGGGTCGTACCTGAAAATAAGCAAGAATTTGTCCAGTGTACTTACCTGGTCAACAAAAGCCAAAATAAAGACTAGATCCCACAATAAGCAATTAAAAGGTGAACTATATAAAACCATGAAAAAAAGGGGGTCCGTGATTTAACCAAAGAGTGGCTGAGGTTTGGAATGCATTACCAACTTCAGTAGTTGAAGCACCGAGTTTGACTGTATTCAAAAATTTATTGGATAAGTACATGGGTAAAAAAATAAGAGATTACCACCACTGATAAGTGACAAGTCAAAAATGGCTCTAGTGGCTGCTCGACTTGAACAAATTACCTATGAACCTGTCCCTTCACTATCTGAAATCACTATGCTGGGGAGAGTTCCTTTCATTCATGCAGCATGCTCATACCAGCTCAAACTGCTATCAGTGGATATGCTCATTGTTAAATTCAATTCACAGTTAACTGGTCTCCTTTCAATCACCCTATCTATTAACTTCATTTCTAGTTACAAGACAGAAAACCAAAGAAACAATGTAAAACTGCATTCATATTCTGTTTGCTGTTCCCGTTTGCTAGAAGATTTTTTTCTCAGTTTATAGTTTTGAGCCACATTACTGAAGTTAAAAAAATAATATATATAGAGGCCCCTAACTGAACATCAGAGAACCACTGGTCAGGGTCACAGAGTCCCTGTAAGGGCAATACTGAAGATTTTAACTCTGATGTGACTGGAATACTGGAATACTTGAATAATGAAACTGAGCAACCCTGCAAAATAAACAGCATATTGTTTTACTTAAGCCTGTACATTCTATAAACAGCTCCAGTGGCACTGGTTTGTAGCCACATGTAACTTGATATACTCAAACAATGATGGCAGTATACACCCCAGTTCACAATTACCTTCCTACCCGTGCTTTATTTTTGAGCCCTGCTTATCCCTACTAATTGAATATCTGCACACTGCGCTCTAAATTTCTTATTTTCTTAGTGCATTTCTCACTGATGTTACAGGCTTGAGCTGTATAGCAATAAGCTGAGCATAACTGAGTGGAAGGGAGGTACAGTACACCCCCAAAAAAAAAACAGCAATAGTGCGAAAACCACTCTCAGTTATTTAACTACTCCAAGACTTGTATTTATAGTGGTGCTATTGATCTTCAGTTCTAGTTTCCAATGTATTTACCTACAACATCTCATTTCCAGTGGGGTCCTGCTCTTACCCATGTTTTCCAAATTATTTACCCACAGCATTTCATTTCCAGTGGGGTCCTGCTTTTACCCATCTTTTTCCAGTGTGCTTACCCACGACAGCTCATTTCCAGTGAGGTTCTGCTTTTACCCATATTTCAAATGTATTTACCTACAGCATCTAATTTCCAGAGGTGTCCTGCATTTACCAATTTTTTCAACATATTTGCCTACCACCAGTAAGATCTTGCTTTTACCCATTTTTTCCAATATACTTACTTACAACATCTCATGTCCAGTGGGGTCCTGTGCTTAACCATTTTTTTCAGTGTATTAACCTACAGCATCTCATTTCCAATGGGGTCCTGCATTTATCCACTTTTTCAATGTATTTACATCAGGAATCAACAAAGCTGATAGCCTGATATCTGGGGCTCTCACTGCAGAGTTAGGGACAAGCAGATTCTATACTGCCAGTTTTTAGTTGGTCAGGTTGATCAGTTTTTACTTGTTCTTCGGCCAGTTCCACAACGTGTTGCTGGTGAATTATTTTTGTCAGTTTATTCTTAGGCATGATTGTCTGCTTTCTTTTTATAATACATATTCTATTTCTATGTATTATATTCTGTATTTATGTATCTGTTATTGTTTCCCTGCCCCTTTTCCCCAGGATGCATCTGAAAATGAGTTGCAGTGATATCAGAGAAAATACAGAAGTCCTATGCCAGTCAAAATATCATCCAGACCATGCCATCATAACATTTAAAAAATAACAAAATCCATGCTAAAAAATAAATATATATGCTTATTGAAACCTGAAACTGGAGACATGCTGGCTGTGGATATATATATATATATATATATGTATATATATATACACACACACACACACACACAAGTATATGTGTGTGTGTGTATATCCATATATATATAGATATATACAAACACACACACACACACGTTTCAGGTTGCAATAAGCAAACACATTTTTTTTTCTCGATCATGGATTTTATTTTAAAAAATTATCATGGAAAGGTCATGATTGTATGGTCTGGATGATATTTTGATTAGCATAGGATTTTGGTATTTTCTCATGTTTTCCACTTTTTTTGTATTTCTGTACATATATAAATTTATTTTCTAATTAAAGTCATGTTTATTCATGAGATGCTTATATAAATTGGCATCACTTCTGTCCTGCTAACTATGCTCCCTGATGAAGGGTTTCATACCCAAAGTGCCAGGGCAATTAGTGGCTAGTGGATATACTGTATTTATTCACTTTCATTTGTTATATTTCTGCAATAAATCCTTTACAACTGATAAAAAGTTAGTGCCTTGGTTGTCTTCGAGTGCAGGTTTTCTTTAACTTAAGGCCTTGTACACACTGGCCCAGATATTCAAAAGGGTTGCGCCACGCGCAATAGGGTTGCTCTAGCACAAGTCAGAAAATGTGCCATTCTGCGATATTCAGCGGGAGGCAGATGCGCCCCCCAAATCGCGCTGAGCAATAGTGCAATGATAATGAATGTATGCACAACTGAAGGGGGAGGAACCATGCATAAATGGTGCAGTGCGATATTCAACAACATGTGCCATGAGCAATAGGGGAGCAAGCGGAAGTTGCGTTATAGAGGAAATGAGCCAAAATAAAAAGGAACAAGGGAGAGGCACAAGAACGCTACAAGGAAGGCACATGAGGCTAAACCATAGCAAGTCAAACTGAGCAGGAGGGACACACAGGGCAGGCTAGGGAAAGGGCACCCTGAACAGAGAGGCACAGGGAAGGTGTGTAGAGACACAGCCAGTGCAGAAGGGGGAAGTGCTACACAGCACAGAGGCCACCACATTTAGGTGTTCCCGGTGCAGGGGAAGAAGCAGCCAGGACAGCGGGGGGAACACAGAGACAGCTGCTGGGGGGGGTGAACATAAGCCAGGGATATGGCCAGTGCCACCATCCAGATGGAGGCACTAATGAGGGGGGTGAGAAGGTGGGCAGCAGGGGGGCATGGCCGTGGAAGGGCCCGTCAGCAGTATGCCCCCAACATACAGTACCGCACCCACACCAGCTTCGAGCTGTACAGCGATACTGAGATCGTGGGCTGGTACTGCCTGAATTGGGCAATTCTGAGGCAGCTCTGTGAGCTGTGCAGTGATGTGATGCAGGCACCCACACGACGGAGCCATGCTCTGTCAGTGGAGACTAAAGTGACAGCTTGCATGTGCTTGCTGGCCATGGGTACCTTCCAGAGACCAACAGGGGACACCACAGGCATAACCCAGTCGGCCATGTCACGCCACCTCACCCAATTCCTCAGCGCACTGCTGCGGAGTACATCCATTTCCCCAGCACACCGGCAGAGTGCACAGCAAACATACAGGAGTTTCACAGGGTAGCACGTATGCCTGGCATGCTAGGGGCAATAGATTGCACCCCTGTGGCCATCCACACACCACCTGGCCCTGATTGGGCTGCATATATTAATCAGAAGGACTATGCTAGCATCAACTGCCAGGTGGTGTGCGATGCCAGGGGGCGCATAATCAATGTCTGTGCCACGCACCCTGGGGGAGCACACGATGCCTTCATCTGGCACCAGTTGGCACTGTGCCACAGATTTGAGAATGGGGACATCCCCACTGGCCACTTAGTGGGTCAGTATGCAAACCACATGGACAAACATAGGGCTTGGGAGGGGCATGGTCAGAGGTGACATAGGTAGTGGCCTACATGTCCCGGGGCAGGGTGATGCTGATCACCAAGCTAACCTCCACCATCTACACACAGGTGACAGTGGATACCCACTCCATCCCTGGCTGCTCACACCATACCGATGGCCCGCAACCCCATCACAGCAATGCTACAATGAGGCATATGCCACCACATGTAATGTCATCGAGCAGGTGTTCGGTATGCTGAAGGCACATTTTCGTTGCCTGGACACCTCTAGTGGTGCCCTACAGTACAGCTCCTCAAAGGCCTGCGGGCTATTCCTGGCCTGTTGCATCCTGGACAACATGGCCAATGAATGTGGGATAGCTGTACAGGTCGAAGAGGGGGACAGCAATGGGGACGATGAGGACGCCGGAGACAATGGTGATGGGCAGCCCCCCCCCTTGGGCGATGGGACCCCTGACTGCTCCGGCTGGCACAGCTGCACCGGGACACCATCACGGAGGAGCACTTCAGCCAACCCAGGTAAGTCATGGGGCCATGTGCAACCACCAGTGGCAGAGGCACAACCCACAAACATGCATGGACACACACCAGGGGTGCATGCCATCAAGGGAAGTGGCTGGGCATGGAACCACACATACTGCCAGGGATGGGCGAGGTCTAACATGGCACGCAGTCAGACACACACACACACACACACACAACTCACCAGACATGCACAAAGGGTAGGAGGCATGCCGACCCAGAACACCACCCCTAGCCACACACATGTCCACAGACCACCACGCCCACTGCCTATCATTGTGCGTGTGTCAGACACTGGGCACCATTGCACAGTGGCGTACAGTGCAATGCAGGCATCATCATGCACTCGCAACTGCGAACAGCAGCTGGGAGGGTGTGCAAATGGACTGTGTGTGTGTGTGAAGGGCCGGGTACCCACCCATGCATTGCCCGCTGAATGACACAATGCACACAGGGCAGCATCAGACAGTAGCCACCCTGGGAGACAGGTCAGTCACACGCCACAGTGCCACAGCCACCACAGATGCATGGGCGGCCCGGCCGAGACCCACCAGCAGTGACAGGCTGACCACTGGCCTCATGGGGTGGCACCGACGGTCCCCCATTGGTTCCACTGCGTGGACGCGACCATGCTCACGCAGGGGTCTGTAGCACACCGAACATGCCTCCGCGAGGCGTGCTCGGGATGCCCACAGCTGAACCCAGTGTTGACAAAGATGGTGTCGCACGACGCCAGGAACGGGAGGTGGACAGTGCACTGCGTGGTGTCTGCGATGAATGGGCAAATAACTGTGTGTCCATTGTGGCCATGACAGCAGTGAATGTCTGTGTCTGCCTGTCAATGGCAGCGGTCACATCATCCCGCAACCAGTCCATCCCTGCCAGGAGCAGAGCGGTGTCTCTGCTGCGA
This sequence comes from Neoceratodus forsteri, assembly GCA_016271365.2. NCBI lineage: Eukaryota > Metazoa > Chordata > Ceratodontiformes > Ceratodontidae > Neoceratodus > Neoceratodus forsteri. Next base: position 183,357,672 of record CM057459.1, on the reverse strand, counting down.
CGCTCCTCTGCCTGGTGCAGAGCCATACTCAGTGCATCCACTGCCATCACAAGCTGCATCTGCTGATTGACTGATGCTTGCAGTATGCTGGTGTGCTCATCCAAGAGGTCATCTGCCTGATCGGCATGCTGTCCCTCAGGGTGTTCGCGGCCCTGATGCTCATCACCCCTTGAGGGTGGGTGCTGCACACCAGGGCCAGGCCTGGGCATGTCCACAGGTGGTGCACTGATGCCGCTCCCTGACACTGTACCCCATGCCCATTGGCCAACTGCTGATGCTGCCCCTCCGGCTGCCACTCCCCGGGGCTCAATGGTGCCACCGCAGTGGCCGCAACAGTCCCACTGTCCTATACACACACCAGTGCTGCCCCACTGGTGTTGACAGGCACAGGCTGGGACTGTGATGACACGCAGGCCTCCACGGCAGCACCACCCACAGCCATGGCCGTGATGTAACCTGCTGTGTGGTCATCCTATGGCACACACGTGTCACTGCCCATGACGTTAGCAACACCATCATCGGTGACAGATCCGGCACCAGCCCGAGTCTCAGCATGCCAGCATCCATGGACGCTGGCATGCTGGGACACGTGCAGGGCCTCCTCCACACCTGCTCCACCAACATCAGTCCAGACATCCAGGCGGACCCACTGTCGCTCTGACCCACGTATTCCTGTGGAGGTGGATGGACCCTCCTCCATCTCCATGTGACTGGCCTCAGTGGAGAAGCCCACCACCATGGACCCATGCAGATGCTCAGGAGCTGTAAGGGAAAACAAAGTCGCGTTACTGCATGTGACCTACCCTGTCCCCCCCAATAGACAGACCATGACCTACCATGCAGTGACGGGCTACCACCCATCTGGAATCCACCACCCAGAACACCCTCAATGGCGCAACACTGCATGCTTCCAGCAACCCGCTCCTCCTGTGGGGTCAGGCGTAGCACCTCCGGCTGTCCCCCACCTGTCGCAGACCATGCTGTCCTGATGGCAGCCACCTTCTCCTTAATCCTATACCTGTCTGTGCCCATCTTCTTCTTGCACTCCTGCATGGAGTGCTGGTGGCTGCCATGCAGGTTTACAGCATGCGCCACCTCCTTTCATGCAGCAGCACGGGCCTGTGGTGTTCCCTGGCATCCACTGAGAAGCGGCTCCTGGTCTAGGTAGGTCTCGAACAGGGCATCTGTCTCGGCCTTAGTGAAATTCAGCCTCCTCTTCCTCTCACGACTCTGTTCCTCTTCCTCCACAACACATTCGATCATGATTCAGCCTGTGAGAATGACAGGTGTTACCTGTGACTGCAGTCCTATGCATGTCCCAAAATCCACAGTCCACACTCCCAAATAGCATGGAACTCACCGCAATGGACTGCAGTACCCGACTATGGCCAGTGCAGCCCAATGTCACACTTTAATAGCGCAACCCATGCAAATGAGGTGAAGCGCATCCTTAAGTGGATGCAAATGCAGTGACTGCACCACTGAATGGCTGATTAGCTGATTTGCATATGCCGGCTGAATATCGCGCTGTTGCGCTTTGCGCAATTGTGTTGAACGTGCTGAGCCAAGGGTGCAGTTCTGTGACATGTGCAGTACAACCCTAACTGCGCATGCCCAGGTTGATGATGCAGGCACGTGCCGCGCTGCTGACGTGCTGTGGGTGGGAGGCAATGCAGGGTATGGCACCATTGTGCCAGTGGTGCTACAGTGCTGTTCACCTATATGGCGCTGTGGCACTGGGGCGTCATAGGCACACTGGGGCAACAGCGCAGTAGGCTGCTACAGGAGGTGGCACACAGGCACCCAATCATGCTACATGCATTGGGTTCCAATCGCACTGTGGCTGTCCATGTGCCAGAGACCCTTGACCCTGTGCCTGACCTTTGCCCCCTAGGTGCCATGCGTCAGGCATGGTGCACCACTATCGTGCTGTTCGGTGACAGTGCAATAGGGAATGGCAGCGCTGTACCATGCAGCATCTGCACGTGGCAGGATCATGCTGCAGAGTGCCATTTTGACTGAACTGAGCAGCTGAGATGGCACAGAGGCGTGCTGTGCAGTGGAGCCAGGTCGAGCTGGCAAACCTTGTGGCCATAGTGGAGCCACATGTTGGGCCTTTGTTTGGGGAGGCACCCCTGGACAGGGCCAGGAGTCAGGTGTGGCAGGAGGTGGCCAGCACCCTGGAGGAGGCCACCGGTATGGGCTGGACAGCAGAGCAGTGCTGCCACTGATATGGGGACCTGAGGCACAGGGACCCGGACCTGCTTGCCCGCCTGTGGGCACGTGCCAGGAGGGGCACAGTGCCACGGCCAGGTAGGTGCAACATCCATACACTTTTATCGTCCATACGGGTATCATGGTTGCATGTGTCTGGCACATGGGGGCCATCGGTGTTGGCCGTGGTGGTGGTATCGGGTGGGGTGGGTGGGTCTGGCTGTATGGGATTGCACACACATGGGGGTGGGGGAAATTGCTACAGGATTGTACTGATGTTCCTCTATCCATGTTTTGCACCTAAAGGCCCGCAGAACACCAGCAGGCCAGAGACCAGAGGTGCCACCTGGAGGAGCAGCAGGCCAGGAGGGGTAATGGTGGTCAGCGGTGCATGGACTACCCTGATGATGGTGAGTGCCTTACATCCATGATTACTATTGCATGCTGTATAATTGGGTGGGCAGCGGGGCATGGCCACCATCCATTGACACCACTGCCATGCACGCAACTTGTTACAATCAGCACTGTCCAGTGGCACTGCATGTCCGGGAGTGCATCAATGGTGGTCCATGCATGCACCGGGCACATGGCTGTGGCACTGTCTTCACACCACATAGCCAAGTCACTGTACAGCCATGGTGGTGCTGTGCAGGACATGGGCAGTGGGTGTGTGCAGTGGTCCACATGGCTGTGACTGCCTGGGTAGGCAGGTCTTGTAGACACGGTCACTGTGGGTGGTTGCACACCATCACAAGGGCGTGGCACATGGCTGCATGCCATGCACAATGGGTGGGCTGCAGGGGGCTGGACAGTAACACTTATTGACTCTGTTCCCTCGTCCTAGGTGGACGGTGACTCCAGGCACTGGAGAGGAATGTGAGGGAGCTGCTGCAGGTGGTGAGGGCAACACTGAAGCTGTTAGAGCGCATCCACCGCCACGGGGTGAGAAGCAGGAGGAGCGGCAGACATAGGCGCCACGTGGAGGAGGACCGGGGCACACACTGAGCACTCCATGCCCCTACTACCACATTCCCCACTTTGACCCACCCTCACACCTTCTTCCCTCTCATATGTTCACCCCTGCCCTTACCCCCCCACCTGTTATGTGTCCCTTCCCCTTGTAAATATTTGTATATGTTTTGTTACCTCTTTTAAATATAAGCATTTTGTTATAACAACTGTGATGGTCTCTGATTTGCAGCGTGCTACAGGTGCTCAGCTGCAGTGGTGTACATGGCATCAGGGGTGGTTCACTCATGGGGCGGTGTGTGTGTGTGTGTGTGTGTGTGTGTGTGTGCCGAAGTGAACCACCTATGGTGTGGGCAGGGGGATCAGTCACTGTCTGTGGTTTGTGTGTTGTACTTTGTGCACTGGATGCCTGTGTGCAGTGGTCCCTGGGGCCTGCACTGTGTGCATGGCACCCCTGTCAGACCGTCCATGGCCTGTGCAGCTGACACCATTGCATGTCTGTGATATGCACGGTCTGCTGGCATGTCAGTGGTGGCTGCTGTGGCCAGTGCTGGGGCGGGATGTGTCCTTGGGAGGGTGTGCAGAGTTCTGTACTGCTGGAGGTGGGGTCCGGGGCATGCCTTGCCGCATGTGGGGTACTTCGTGTGCTGACGCATGGTTGGTCTCTCAGCTGTACCTCGGGGAGGACGTGCAGGGTGGCACTGTATATGCATCTGTTGCATCACTGCCTGCTGCCACCCACTGCAGGGTGCCCATGGTGGGGCTGCCTTGCATGGCTCCAAGGTGCACAGGGTTGCATTGTCACAGTGGGGGTGGTGGCATGCATGGGGTGTCCTGCACTGTTGGATGCTACTCCTGGGCAGGGTGTATGGGGATCATGGTGCAGGGTGTGCTCTGCATTGGTGGGATGGTGTGGTACGGGGTGGTCAGCCATCCTTGTGTGCCAGTCACAGCTTGCCAGGGGGTGTGATGGGGCATCATGGCCCGGCTGTGGGTTGGTTGCTGGTATCCATGGGCCGGTGGTTATTCCAGCTCTCCCCCAGTTGTGCAATGCATGGGGTGTGGGGGGGACGATGTCTGTTCTGCTGTGTGTTCCTCTGCCCATCTGTGGCATGGGTGGTGGGTCCCTGCATCCCTTGTTGTGCTGTTGCATTGCTGCCCTGCTGCTGAGGGCATCCCTGGTTGTGCTATGGCACATCTGGACTGCTCAGTTGAACATCCCTTGTTGCGCTATGGTGCATCAGATATGCTCAGCTTCACCTCCCTAGTTGCGCTATGGCGCAGGTGGTGCGATATTCAGTTGTCGGCCGTAGGCGCGTCTTGGCCTGTGCAGTTTTTGAATATCGCTCTTCTTGCGCATGGGTGCAGTGGACTTGCGCTTGCTCCTGCTGTTGAGCACTTTTTGGGCGCAGTTTGAATATCTGGGCCACTATGCTTTTTAAAATGTTTTAAGCAGTGTAAAATGTTTTAAAAAGCCAAAATGCAGTGTGTGTCCACATCTAACATGGTTTGAAACTGTGTTTAAAACCGTACTTAAACCCTGCAAAGGACCTAGACTTAACACCAGTTTTAAACATGGTTTCAAACAAAAAACATTTTATTTTGTGGTGAGGATGGGCAATCGCATGCCAGTGAATGAAAACCATGCCACAATGCCGCTGTGGCTCTGTACTAAAAAACATTGCCGACTATGACATCCAAACGCAATTTAACCATGCTACAACACAGTGATTGGCAGTGCAGACAGGCGATCATGATGAGTTTAAAAACCTTTCTAAAACATTTTTCAAAAACATTACTATAATGTGTACAGGGCCTTTGTGTGTTTTGGGCCACCTCTTACCTGCACATCCCTGTCCTGAGGATTCAAAGTCCACCACTGGAAGTGAAAATGAGCTACTACCAGCTCAGTATGTCTTTCCTGGTAAAACCTTTGAAATACATACATGCAGACAGACAGACAGACATAAATAAATATCTTATCATATTAATGTATTAGTAACCATTGTGGTTCTGACCAGAGTTTGTTTGTGACTGGGGAAACTGTGAGAGAGTAAGGGTGACTGGTGATGGATAATGACTGAGACAGCAAGGTTGATAGGGTGCTAGGAATTTGGGGTCTGTAAGAGTAAAAGGGATGACCATTTGCACACCAGGTGCAGAGGCTATATGAGACAGAAGGATTACTTGCTGGGTGCCAAGGAACACGAGGTCTGTGAAATCCATAATTTGACTGTTTAGGTGCTTGGGATGTGCAAAGGTGTGGAATGCCACTTTTATGTTCCAGGTAGGACTATAAGACAGTAAGGAGTGAATATTTGGCTGTCAGGAAGGAGCAGTGAGATGATGAGTGGTGACTCTTGATAGCAGAGGGATTGTGACAGTAAAAGGGTTTACTCTAGTTGGGTGTCGGTGATGTAGGAGGGTAACAAGTGACTCTGTTAAGGTGCAGGAGGGGGTCTATGAGTGAAAGGAAGGTGATCCACCAAACTCCACAGATTGGTTAAACCCAGAGAGCCCATTCCCAGTGCCAGCAAACACATCCCATCATTGGTTTCTCATGTGTGCACCCCCAATGTGTGCACCCTCTCCAAAGATGTGGAGTAAGGCCCCAGCTGGAATCAGCAACAAGGAAAGGTTGTGTACGACATGTACTGTAGTATCTGTGTGTGTGTGGTCAGGTTAAAGAAATTATTCAGTGTTGCTGTCCCCTCCCAAGAGACACGCATGTCTCTCATGTGGTGATTACGGCCTTACTTTGGTCCCCCAAATTGTCACTCTTATTTACTTGTTTAGATCACCACTTTTAAAAAAAAAAAATCAAATAATATATAAATAGGATAGCTGAGTGGCACAGTGACTTGAATTGCCATCTGGGGTGCCAGAGTTTGTGCAAGTTCCCTAGGATCCAACACATTAATCAGCTGGGCTTGGTTATTTGGCTCCTGGACAGGGAGGATGCCTGCCACTGGCATTCATACCCCGCTTGTCAGATGACTATGGAATGGCATTGGCTTGAAGGAAGTCATTTACCCACCATCCTGGTTGGAAGAAGGTGCAGCTCAGGGGCTGTGCTCATGAAAGTTAAGAACGAGGGGACACAACATGGAGTCAGGTAGGGGATGGAGGGTTGTCTTGTGGTATGGGAGGTTGTGTGTGTAGGTGGGGGATGGAATAACTGTATATGTGTGTTGGGGTATGAGGATGGTATGTTGCTTTTTGTACGGAGTGAGGTTTGTGTGGGGGAGGGAGTGGGGAAATTAAGTGGGGGGTTGGGGTTGCGGCTATATTGAGGAAAGGCATATATCCAGGTGCATGTGTGTTAGGGCTCTGTTTCTCATTCATAGTGAGTATATATTTATTTCTACTAGTTATCTTTTCCTGGGGGGGTAATTCCGTTGGGTTTTGTTTCAGATTCCAAAGACTGTTATTGTACATATAGTAATTTGATTATATTCTAATACATTATTGAACTCTGAACATTTTAGAATACATGAACTCATTTTCTAGGGAGTCCTTGAGAGATTTTTTATGTTTGCTTGTGTGCATGCGCAAGAAACATTTAGTCACAGCTTAGGAGAGAAGAGGGGTTTTGGAGGTGCGGCACTGTGGGGGCCAATGGCTCCAGTGCCTTTTGAGGCTTGGCTTGCTTTCCCCAATGCAGTGGCATGCTGCTGCTGACATTAGTTCAGCCAGTGTGCCACCACCTTGAAATGAATCCACCACTGCAATGAGGGAGTGACCAGTCATTGCAAGGCTGTACCTTGCCGTCCCCAACCCAGTTCATTTGCTGACGGGGGAGCCCACTCCCTGTTGGCATACTGTAACCCCCTCCCCATTTGTTGTATGCTGAGTGGGTGCCCAATCCCCTCAGCATCATGCACCCCCCAACAGTCTTTCTTTGCCGACGGGGGGCCCAATCCCCGTCGGCTTCAGTCCCCCCTTCCCAGTTCAATTTGCCAATGGTAAGCCCACTCCCCGTCGGCCTAATGTCCCCCCAATTTGTTGTGTGTCGACAGGGGTGCCCAATCCCCTGTCAGCTACAGCCTCCCCCAAAAAAAACACTCAGGCGGCACACTGGGAGCCCACCCCAACATGCCAAATGTCCCTGTAAAAAAAAAAAAAAGTCCTGCGATGTTTTTTTTTTAACCCTGTAAAACAGAAAACAGTCCCTCATTGAGTTCCATGGCCCATCCCCACCCCACCCACCCTCTCGCACCCTGCCTCCACCACACACCACCCCATACTTACCTCCAGAGCCAAGCGCAGTGATCTTGATGGACCAGGAACACATCTGCACTCTTCAAAGCTGATCATGAACTGAAGAAATGCCGGTAAGCTGTATAATGGCATAAATAGGGTTTTTTCAGCTTTGGTGCATATCTCAGGCATTTGGAGAATTTTGGCACCAAATTTTCAACATGGGGTTATTGGGACCCCTCATGAATTTAACCACTGTCATGATGTTATTCAGTTCCGAAAGGTGATTTCATGGTCATTGCGCGGAATCACCTTTCAGGACTGAGTAATGAAATGATAGTGCCAGTGTTCATGAGGTGTGCTCTCAAAAAGCCTAGGTTGCAAATTTAGTGGAAAAAATCCAAAAACTGACAGTTTTACGAGCGTGCATTACGCAGTTTCCATGCATGCTTGTACCTTCACAAATTTGTAATATTTTCACTCCAGATTTTCAACATTGGCATGTTTCAACGCCTCCTTATAAACATCCTGACCAAAATGTGTTTTCGCATTTCCGGCACAGAATAGAGCATTCACTGTGGGAAATCAGTGTTTGGGACATATTAAGAAAATTACAGTGACACTGTTCATGAGCAGAGAACCCAAAATGCCTATGTTGAAAATTTGGTGACAGAAGTCCTTAAAATGACTGTGTTACAAGTGTGTGTTGTGCAGTTTCCATGTATGCTAGGAAGTGCGCAAATCTGTAATATTTTCACTCCAGATTTTCAACATTGGCATTTTGCCACATCTCCTTATGAACAGTCCAGCTGTCATTTTTCATATCCTGCCCTAAATATGCGTTTGCACATCTGACACACAATGGCGTGGTTGCTGTGGGGAATTAATGCTTCTGGCAGATTAATAAAATCATAGAGACAGTGTTCATAAGCAGAGATCACAAAATGCCTAAGCTGAAAATTTGATGAAATAATTCCACTAAATGACTGCGGTACAGCATGTATTGTGCAGTTTCCATGTATGCTCGGAATGTCAAGCATTTTTAATATTTTCACTACAGATTTTCAACATTGCCATCTCTTCACACCTCCCTATGGATGGTACAGCTGTCATTCTTCATATCCTGCCTGATCTGTGTTTTCACACATCTGGTGCAGAATGGCACAGTTGCTGTGACAACTCAGAGTTCAGGACACTTTAACAAAATCACACTGCCACTGTTCATGAGAAGAAGTCCCAAATGCTTTCAAGAGGTGGGGGTCACAAAAAGGCCACGTTGAAAATCTGCAGTGCAAATACCAACACCCCACCGGGGCGTTAGGGTTTCTAACCATAATGTCACACCCTGTACAGACTGACAGGCATCAGAGGTGTAGCTTTGGATCACCGGCTGTAATGCTTATGCTATCCCACCCCCACCCTGAAGCCAGTGACAGTTATCGAGGTGTGCCTTGCGCTGTTCAGCCCCAGACTTCACTCCATTCTCCTGTACTACACCCATTTCAGCGTATGTCCTCATGAAATGGGGTGACTGTGAAGCCAAACACCCCCAAGACACACCTCAACACTTGTCGGTGTCTACAGGGCAGAGTGAGGTGAAATGCCATGAGAATTATGGGCAATGACCCACAGGCACACCCCAATGCCTGTCCATCTCTGCAGGATGGAGGTGAGATTGGTGTGAGTTCAATACTTCACTACCACTCCTATTCTGCGTCTGTCTAACTCCTGCATGTCCAATGCTAATATCAGCAAGCAAACATTCGGCATTGGCAAATGCTTGTTTTATTTGGCATGAATTCTGATAACTGATATAATCTTATAAAAAATATTGTTACAGCACTGATGGTTCTAATGTTTATGCAGTTTGTTAATTGATTGAGAGTATAGTTTAGAAAATATCTCCAGATAGGTTTAATACTGTATAAAGTGTGAAACAGTTATCAATACTAGGGAATATTTCTTTATACCCGCATATGTCCACATATAGAATATTTCTGGTTTATAGTTTTGTAACATACAGTACTATCATATATTAACATACACTTACATGGGTCTTAAATCTAAAGGTCTTCTTTTGAATTCGAATGTATTCACATAACACACTCATTCATTCATTATTTTAGATAGAGGGACTTTCTGCTCAAGTATGCATGTTATCTGCTTCTGCTGACATTTGACCTTGACAGGTTCCTCAGTAGTAGCAGACTGGTAGAATCCAGTTTCTTCATTTCAATGTCTGTTGTTTTTTAAAAAAAAGGGATTTTAAACCAATGAGAATTCTTTCTTAGTTTTTTCATAAATGGTCTTGGTGTTAATAGAATGTGATTCTCTAAAGAACTGGCATATGCTTCTGAGGAAGGACTTGGATGGTTCGAAACCTTAGGCACTGTTTTCTTTTTGTAACATCTATGTTGATCCAATAAAAGGTATCAAACCATTTGCTTCTGGATCTGTTCTTGCAAGGACCAGTATGGCAACTAAACTAATTTTGTATATCAGCAGAAAGCTTGGGAAACTTGAGGAGTGATCAAAAGCATGGCAGTTAGGATTCAGTACCAATAAGTGCAAAATCATGCATCTAAGGCAGAAGAATCCAGAAACAGAGGATAGGATGGGGGAAGTTACTGACACTGAATTTCCCTGTCTGTGTTGAAAATTTTTCTTTAATCTCTTAGTGCTGTTTGAATTTCCCTACATGCTAAAAACTGTAGCAATGTTCTGTCTCTCTCTCTTTTTTCCTGGTTATGCAGCATAAATGCCCACTCCAGCACTTACACAGTGCTTCCACTCATTAGACATTGCAAAATCTGGTCCCACCACCAGGAAAACATCCATTCAACAATTTTAGTGTAGCAAGTAGTCAACTACTGTGGTATAAAAACTAATTGGAGTAGGAGTGGGAAACTTATGTGCTGCATTTTGCATGTAAGCTTTTGTGAACTTGCTGTGCAAACACTTTGGGGTGAAATTCGATGTGTAGCTTGCAATTTGCTGTACATAAACAATTTTATACAGCAGTTAATGAAAATTGTGTAGTTTTTTGCTATGTGATAACTGGTAAAATATTCCCTGAATAACAGTTATACAGGATTCATAACTGGCAGTGAAAGGACCAGACTTTTCAGCCTGGTGTCACTGAAATGTGGGATATTGACACTCAGAATGTGGGTCACCAGCCTTTCTGCTGTGGACACATCATCAAACAGGGATATGCAAGTGAAAAACATTCTGAATCGCTGAACTTGCTGAATACCGATTCCAGGGCAGCGGACCATTTTGTGTTATCCACAAAGGCAGGATTCTTCAAACTCCTCTCCATTAAATTTGGTCCTGAATGTGTTACTCATGACTGGATAAAAGGTGTCCTGCTGGAGCCTGGATTGAGCATGGGTGGCAGAGCATCATTCTACAACACAGTAACATTTTTTCCCTGTTTTTCTCCCTTCCCTGAGAGCATGCATTGTGATCACAGATACCTGCATCTGCATGCTGTCCTCCCCCTATGCTCCTATTTTCCTCTACCACCTGTCATCACATAGGTGGTGGTAATACGGCAAGAGCAAAACTCACGTTCCCCTTTGGATACCTGATTTTCATCCCCATATCAGCCTTTTAATAACCCACCTGGATCACCAGCTTGTGTGTGGCAAAGTAGGCCCTGCACTGAAGGGCCATTAGTTTAGAGAAGGTCAGACAAAATTGTAATTAAATTTGGAAAAATATCAAAACAAAGTCAGCCTGATGATGCATCAAAGGTGATCGTGTGCCCCCCCTGGGAACTTGTCCTTCATATTAGATGTTGCAGGGGGGGAATGAAAGCTTTGCCTGAACAGTGGCTTGACCACTGCTTACTGGGTGCGGTTGTTTAACATAGCTGGTGCTTGAGCTGGCAATGTGAAGTGAGGTTCAGAAAAAAGTGCAGGTTGCTTTAAATGGTTGAGGGATGACTTTTGTAGATGGCACATTGTTGACTGTAAGATGCTTGGGCTATGTAGTGTATCCGTGTGTGTGTGTGTGTGTGTGTGTGTGTGTGTGTGTGTGTGTGTGTGTGCATTTTTTGACCAACCCATTCCTCAGGTGCTGTACAGCTCAGGTAGCCACTGAAATGTACCTCTTTCCCTCGCAGCACCCAACCCCACTCTTCCCCAAAGCCCTGGCCCATAAAATGGGAAAAACTCCCCCCATAACCATAGCATTCATTCTACCTTCGCCCTATGCCAGTGAGTATAAAACTTGAAAAATTTCAGACAGCAACGGGCTCAAACCCTCCTCTGCTATCTTAGCTGCCTGCCATCTGAACAAATAAGCACACACTGAGTAATGGCATTTTATGCACACTGCCCTCTCATTCATTCAGATGTTGACCAGCCAAGGTGGTGAGAAGAGGGTTTGTGCTGTTGACATCTCTAATTTCTTCAAGTTTTACTCTTGCTGGTATTGGGGGAGGTGATGGTTGTTACACATGTGGGAGGAAAGAGGGTTTCTTTTTTACTTGCCACAGCTACGGGGAGGAGGGTGTGATGAGGGTAGAGGAATGGCTGATTTTGTTGTGAGACTTGGTACAACAGAGCTCGGGGAATGTTTTTATTCTGTTTTACTGACTTTTGCTGGAGATGGGTGTGTAACCCCCCCCCCAACATGTGGGGGGGTTTACCTGACTCCATAGAGCTCATAAGCTGCTGTTGCTGTAGCGCATGTGTACCCAGGACTGTCAATGAGGACTGGGAGAGAAAAGAAGTGGCCTTTCTTCAGTGCCAACAGTGCCATTTATCTTTGCAGCTCAAGCCACATTGCAAAGTCCTTTCCCTACCATTAATGATACAAAACACTGCAGCTGTCATGATAACCGGGGAAATCCCTTGATGAGCAACAAAACTGGAAAACTACTGCAACCGCACAGGATATATTTTGGGGGTACAGTAATGTTTTAAAGGCAAAAGGCATTGTAGAAATTAAGACTTTGGGGGCTCACAAGAACTACAGAAAGCAGACGTGTTAGCTACCTCTGACCCCTGGGAGATACAGCAATGGGATCGGGGACAACGACATAACTATTCCTGGTGAAATGCTTAAGTAAATAAAAATATTTATGTTCCAAAGCCTGCCAGGAAATCACAGAGGGATACTGGGATACAGGAGGACATTATTTTGCCAGGGAATGAGGTTACCAATCCACCACAGAGGAGCAACCAAGCAAACCTTCCCTGACAGACAGGTTGATTCAACCAACAGGAGAGCTACATCCATCATCAAGCAGCAGAAGCTGTTCCAGAACTTCCCAGTCTGCCTGAGTTCTGTGTCAGAGGCATACCTGAGTTCTGTGTCAGAGGCAGAGCTGCTGTCTGAGCATGCCTGCATTTGGAGGCATGTGTGAAGTTTCCACAGCCCAGAGACAGAAGGAATTTGCTAGGCTTCAACAGCCACTGGCTGCAGGAGACTGCTACATGAAGGAGGAGGAGTGATATCCTATGCTGTTTCTGTTTGCAATAAATGGCCAAAACATGAGCTTTTGATTGCAGAAAGATTATTTATTCCTAAGGAGCTCCCACACAGCATGTGCAGCCAAATGCTTCAGTCATTAGCACAGGAAGGAAGCTACTACATGGCTTCCTAGATTAACTATCTCTGGATGAGTCATTAAACTGGATAGAGTTTACCAAATACAGAGTTAGAGCCCCCCTAGTGTATTAGAAGCGATATATCGTAACATCCCCCTTTCCATATGTGATTAAGCTAGGATGCTTTTTTAAGGCAAATATTAAATCTAATCACTAGAAACAAACAAATATAGCATCAGTAAGAATACTACTCTAGTGTTTTAAACTTATCCCAGCTACCATTAATAAAGGTCCAATTTTTTAAGTAATAACGTTTTTAGAGTATCTCACAGGAGGTGTTATGTCAGTCCTGGTGCAAGTGCTTTTAAGGATCTTTGGTGTGTCTTTTGGCATTGCTCTCTCCATCACTGCTGGTTTCATTTTAGTTTGAGAATCATCACTGCTTGTACTGAGGTACTCTCCAATTTGGTTGTGGGGTCTTCTGTGCAGGCTTGCTCATCCTGATGTCATGCAGTGTCATCCGGTTGGTGGTCCGGTGGTTGTTTGCTCTCTGCATGAATGTACTTGCGATTCCTATGGTACAGTTGTCCATATTTCCACCGCATACGATTGGGGACTGATTTTCTGTGTGCATGTTCCAAGTTCTCATTTGCATGTCTTGTCATTTGGGAATTACTTAACACGTATTGGTTCACCCACATTCAGCATAGGTAGGTCCTTAGCCTGCCAGTCATAGTAGAGTTTAACCTTTTTGTAGCGCAGTTCCATTCTCTCAGCAACTCCATCAACTACTGTACTTCTGGCATCAGTAGTTTGCTGGCAGTTGGTAACAGTGCTCGCGTGCGCCTTGACATCAGATGCTGTGCTGGACTGCTGTTCATGCCTTCTGTTGGCATGCTTCTCCAGTCAAGTACAGCTTTCCGTAAGTCTTAGTTATCAGCATTTTTTTTTTTTTTTTTTTATGAGAAGCTTTGCTGTCTTATAGAGCCCCTGACAGCATTAGGAAAACTTTGAGAAAAGTAAGGTTGATATTCAACTCCATCTCATTTTTTTTATTACTTCATATATTTTCAGTAATTAATTCCCCATTTTCGTTATTACTGAAGACAGTTGCATGAAAACAATGTCCCCATCCCCAAGATTATACTTAAAATCTGGTTGCTTCTCTGCATGTGACATCACAATCCCCTATTATGACATCATCATTATCTCCACAGCAGCATATTTTGATGTCACAAACAGAACTATGATGTCAGGTATAAGCAGGCAGCCAGAGCTGAAAGGGCAGAGATACTGTATTCATGCAAATACTCTTAGTAATAAGGAAATAAAGGTGAGAATTACAGAATAAGATATGAAATATAAGATACATTTAGGCCTGAATATTACATTTTTTTAAAGTTGTCTCAACTGTGTCAAGAGCTCTTTAACAGTTGATTCAGCCTTGCTGTTGGACTGGCTGTGATAAGAAGAAGATGTGACATGTTCAAACTCTTAGTCCTCAGAGAATTGTTTAAAGTCACTGCTTATAAATTGAGGTCCATTGTCTGATACAACAGTATTTGGTATGCCATGTCTGTTGAAATGTCTCTTGCAACACTGAATAACTGTGGTTGCAGCAGGGTCCTGTATTTCATCTGTTTCCCAAAAACCTGAGTAGTAGTCCACAGTGATGAGGTAAACATTGACAGTGAAGAGGTCTGTGCCAACCTTGCTTCAGGGTCTCCCTGGAATTTGGTGAGTCATTAGTGTTTCTTTTTGCTGTTTGCATTGGTGTTCATTGCATGTGCTGCATTTGCTGACAAGGTCTCAGATCTCATGTGTCTTGTTTGGCCAGTGTACAACATCTCTGGCTTTCCTGAAACAGGATTCAATACCTGAGTGGCTAGAAAGAATGCATGATAGCATTTCCATTCTAATTGCCTTGGGTATTATGACTTTAGATCATTAGTAGATGATGCCATTCTGTGTGACTAGTTCATCTTGATAGGTCCAGTACTCACAGATGATGACAGGTGTTTCCTCTTTTGTATCTGGCCATCCTGCTAGAATAGCTGATTTCAGAGTTTGGAGAGCTACGCCTTGTGTGAGTTTCTTATCTTTTTCAAGCCCTTGCATAGAGATAACTGTAGTACTGGCTTGATTTATGTTTTCTAGTTCTGCTTGGAGCATACTAGAGTTTACATTGTATACAAACTCAGAGTCCGTTGTTTCAGATGTTTGTTTTGTGGGTAGTGAAGCACGTGACAAAAAATCAGCTATGTACATCTTGGGTCCTCTTTTGTATTTGACATCTAGGTGGCATCACTGTAGTCTGAGTAGCATGCATTGCAGACACTTAGGTGCTGCAAATAAGTTTTTTTTTTTTTTTAAATATACTTTTCAGTGATTTGTGGTCACTTTCCATGTGAATGACTTCTCGGCCATGAACATATTGGTCACATTTCTCACAGGTGTGGCATTTTGGTATTTGGTCTGCCACTAGGACCGCTTACCTCCTGGTATTCTGCTTTCCCATCTGGTGCTTCTGCTGCAGGAGTCACTAGGTACTGAACGAACTGAGTCGGACACATAAAATGATGAACAAGATAAGGTTTATTTAGGAGCTTAGGAAGGCACATCTCATCAGCACAGGGAACATCCTAGACTGACCAGAGGACAAAGGAATTTGCCCTTCCCTAGCCCCAGCTGGACACTAATTAGCATAACATGTGACCATAGCTGGCTGCCCATTACTGTTCCTAGTTAAAGGGGTGGCAGCTAATATTTAGACCCATGCTCAACTCTGTACTCCACATCACCCCGGGTATTGTAAATGTGAGTACCACTTGAACAAGTAAAGACATCATTATGCATGAACGACAATAGAAAGTAGCAAAACCTTAGCAACAGTAAGTGAAAATTTAACAGTATTGTGGAGACATTACTAGAAGACAATTGATTAGTTGATTGATTGAAAATGCTAATATTTAGAAGAGAAAAAAAATTAAGATTCCTTGGGCCCCTTCTGTTCAACGCCTACGTATCTGACATAAGGACAGGAATCAGGAGTGAGATGAGTCTCTTTGCAGATGACTTGAAACTGGGGGCGGTGGTGGATGGGGAGGAGGGGAGGGTGGCCCTACAGGGGGACCTGGAGGCTCTGGAAAGATGGTCTAGAAAGTGGAAGCTGAGGTTCAATGCAGGGAAATGCAAGGTACTCCACCTGGGGGCCAGAAACCCAGGCCAAGTGTACACCCTGGGGAATGCTACAAGTCTCGATGGCTGAGAGGGACCTGGGGGTGGTGGTGGATGTCAAGATGAACAACTCTGAGACTTGTAGGAGGCAGCAGCCAAGGCCAACAGGATGCTGGGATGCATCACTAGGGGATCACCTCCAGAAGGAGGGAAGTGATACTCCCTCTGTATAACTGCTTGGTGAGGCCACACCTTGAGTACTGCGTGCAGTTTTGGAGGCCACACTTAAAGAGGGACATTAACCTCTTGGAGAGGGTCCAGAGGAGGGCAACCAAAATGATTTGGGGCTTGGGGGACAGGACCTATGAGGATAGGCTCAAAGAGCTAAATATGTACACATTGGAAGAGAGAAGGGACCGGGGGGACATGATAGAGGTCTTCAGGTACATGAAGAGGGTAAATAGGGGAGGAACAGTCAGGGTGCTCTGAAGGAAGGAGGAAGGGGCCACTAGAGGGCATGGGTGGAAGCTGGAGGGGGGAAGATTCAGGGGAGAAAGGAGGAGGTGCTACTTCACTGAGAGGGTGGTGGAGCCATGGAATGCACTGCCTAGGGGGCTGGTGGAGGCAGAGACAGTGGAGGAGTTCAAGAGGGGGTGGGACAGGTACAGGGGAAGGGTTCTGGAAGCAAAATCCAATGCAGCAAGAATATCCGGAACTGAGAAGGGAGAAGCCAGAGAAGGCGAGGGGGACAGCAAGGTCAGCACCCAGGGTGGGGGCTGACCAAACGAGCAGACACGAAAGACCGTTAGGCCTATTCTGCTGGCATTTTAGTATGTTAGTAAGATCATACAGCAATTGAGGAGCAATTTGCAGATTAAGACAAAGAATTAACAGAATCACTGCACTGAGTCCAAATAATAAGTTCACTGGATTCTGTGGCTTTTACAGTCAGTTGGAATTGCTGAGTGGGTGGCTTGAACTAGTTCTTAACAGGATGTGGTCAAGTCAGAAAAGGGGACCCATGAATTTTGACCACTGGTATACCCACACCATTTAACACGGTATGACCAAGATCCACTGATGTACCTTTTGCTCAAAATCTTCTCGATCTGATATACTGTTTGGGGTATAAGAGAGTCCTGAGAAGACGCAAGAGGCTGAGAAGTTCCAGAAAGTTCATCTGGTTGAGCAGGAAGAACGGGATCTGGCTGATAAGTGTCAGTACCATGAGGTGCTGGTGGAACAGTTGTCAAGTTGTCAGCAGGAAGTTCAGTTTCTGAAAGGATTGCAGGTTCCAAAGAAGCTTCATTACTTGGGGGACTGGGATCATCAGGGAAGGAATCGTGCAAGTACCCATGCTTCAACCTGTTAATATGAATTTTATTGTGTACCAGCTTCCCATCTGACTTTCGGCATAAGCGAACATGAACTGGGGGAAGCTTTTGCACAATATAAAATGGCCCAGTCCAGGGCGAAGCAGTTTTCTGGTGGCACCTGGAACAAGGATAGGTCAATACAAATATACGATGTCCCCCAAAGAAAATGAAGGATCATGACACTTGGCTGCAGACATTCTCTGCATTGCCATTTTTTTCTGTCCCAGGGTGTCAATAGCAACCCGTCTCACAAGTTCAAGCTGTTCCAACATTGGGATGTTGAAGGGGGAAGCTGACTTTGGGACCTCTAGCAATGTGAGATCTTTGTCCAGAGGTGTTTTTGGCTAACGTCCATGGACTAGGAAAAACGGGGTGTACTCTGTGCTGTCGACACAAGGTCTGGAGTTGTATGCACACTGAATGAAGGGAACAAAATGATCCCAAGTGCTGTGAGTCTCATCCAGGTACTTGGATAGTGTGTTAAGAATGGTCGACATCATTCTCTCACTTTGTCCATTGCACTGTGGATGGTAACTAGTTGTATGAGTCTTTTTTTTTTTACCTCCCCTCCTCCTCGTGACCCCGTTCTCTTCGGGAGACACTCTACTGCCTTTTCAGTCCTCGCTCACCTACCTGGTGACCAGTGTAGTCCATCCCCCATGGAGCCGTGGTTATCCCCCCAGGCGGGGTACGGGGTGGGGGCCCATGCACCCCGAGATGTCTATCTTTCATCGGGATGCTGTCTCTGAGCAGGTAGAGGCATTGAGGGTTGGGGCCTGGTGCTCCGTCTACCAGGAGGCTGCTAGGTGTTTTTCCGGTGTTCTCTCATGATGTGCCGTGTCCCCTGACGTCAAGGTGCTAAGCGCCGACGTCTGGCACATCACCCCCCCTTGTTAGGCATCGGTCTTGTTACACCTTGGGTCTCCACCCAAGGTCAGACAAGAGCTGAGCTCTGGTTCCCCCTTCCCTCCGGAAAGGACGAGCAGTCCCTGGGACACTCAAGCCCTCTCCCCGACCGCCCTCCAGCTTCCCGGCTCATTCCTAAACCCGGATCATGCCAGGCGAAAATCCAATCACCAGCGTCATGGGCCGTGTATGAGTCTTTTGATGTCAAGAAGTTTTCAGGTTTCTCACACAATAGATGAGAGGTAGTTTGTGCCTCTGTCTGAATGCAGGTATGCTAGGGTACTGTGATGGCAAATGATTGTATTGAGGGAGGCACTTGCCACTGTAGCAGCTTTAATGTCTTTTAATGGGATCAGTTCCAAGTATTTAGTTAGTTAGTCCACAAAGACTAGAATGTACTTGTCGCTGGAGTCAGGGCAGGTAGGCAGGGGCCCAAGAATATCTGTGCTGACTCTTTGGAA
This sequence comes from Neoceratodus forsteri, assembly GCA_016271365.2. Classification (NCBI taxonomy): domain Eukaryota; kingdom Metazoa; phylum Chordata; order Ceratodontiformes; family Ceratodontidae; genus Neoceratodus; species Neoceratodus forsteri. The sequence continues at coordinate 183,338,808 of CM057459.1, read as the reverse complement.
GGGTTCTGTGGCTACAGGCATTGGATTGATGTGTGCCTTGGTTGGTTTGGTGGGAGGCTTTCTTTGGGAACAGGGCTGGCAGGATTTTACAAAATGGACAATGTCCTTGTTCATGTGAGGCCAGAAGAAGTGGAGCCTTGTCTTTTCGAGAGTTCTGTGAATACCCATATGACCTCCACAAAGTAAAGAGGCATGAGTGGATTGAAGAACTTCAGAGACTAGAGAGACTGGCACAGCTAACTGCTCATGAGTTCTGTCTGTGCAATGGCCCTTCCTCTCCTTGGTCCAAATGTGAAAAAGTACTCCATCATTGAGAAAGTACTGTGACACAAAGAACTGTACATCCTGGCAGTGTTTCTTTTGTTGCAGTAAAGTTCCAGACTCAATATAAGTGATGATGTCTGTAAACTGAGGATCAGTTCTTTGTTGAAGTTTAATCGTGGCCAGGGCGATATCGGTGCTGGAGGTTGTAAGAAGCTCTTCAGCTGCTTGCAATAGTTGAGGATTGGTACTTTTTTCTGTAGAAGCATTTGGGAGCAGCAAAGTGACTTGAGGTGCTGTAGGAGTATCCACAGGGAGCTCATCTGTGGAGCAGAAGGGGAGAGCTTGTAGGCAGGCTTCTTCATCAGGAGAGGTTGCTACAGAGGGATACCATCTCCAGCTTACAGCATTGGCATTGGAGTGAACTCGACCTGGTCGATATTGGATTTCAAAATTGTAGCCTTGCAGTATGGCAACCCATCAGGCAAACTTTCTTACTGGTTCCTTCATTTCCGAACAACGATCTGAGGGCTGAGTGATCCATGATGGCTGTGAAGAAGGAGTAGCGAAGGTAGCAGTCAAACTTCTTTACAGCAAAGACCATGGCTAGGCATTCTTTTTCTGTGATGCCGTAGTTTTGCTCAGCTAAAGAAAGAGAGAGAGCACCCTGCATAGGAAACAACTCGTTCTGTTCCATCTTGGATTTCACACAACACAGCGCCCACTGCAAAGGAGCTAGCATCTGTGTAAAGTCTGAATGGCTGGTCGAAGTGGGGACAGGCCAATACTGGGGAAGAAATAAGTATGTCTTTCAAGGTTTCAAAGGTCTCTTTGCAATCAGAAGTCCATATGTAGTCGCATTCCCTTTTTTGTGAGAGCATAGAAGGGAGCTGCAATGTTAGCATAGTTGCAAATGAATTTTCTGTAGTAGCCAGACAAACCTAGGAAAGATCTAAGGTCTTTGAGGTTTGTGGGTTCTGGATAGTCTTTTACTGCAGAAAGCTTATCTGGGTCTGGCGAGATGCCATGCAAACTGACCACATATCCCAGGTAATGGATTTGATGTTGAGCAAGGCAACATTTCTCTGGACGGAGTTTGAGGTTGGCTTGCCTGAGACGTTCGAACACCTCTTTGAGATGCTGGAGGTGTTCTTGGAAAGGTCTGCTGAAGACAATAACATCATTGAGATACACTAGGCAAGATTTCCAAGACAATCCACTCAACACAGCCTCCATGATGCGTTGAAAGGTGGCTGGGCTGTTCTGAGGTCCCATATGCAGACGTTTGAACTGGAAAAGCCCAAAGTGGCAGCACCAGGCTGTGTAGGGATGTGAAGCTGGATCAATAGTAACTTGGTAGAATCCACTCTGGAGATCTAGAGTGGTGAAGTAGGCTGGGCTGGCTGCACCAAGACTCTCTAAGGCATCCTCTGTGGTGGATAAGGTATGGGCATCCTGTACCATGAGGGCATTGAGCTTTCTGTAGTCCACCACAAACTTTGTTCTTCTTGACTACCAGAAAGCAAGGTGCACCCCAGGGACTGGTGGATTCCTCAATAATGTCCCGTTCAAGCATGTCCGTGATTAAGTTCTCTAGGATTTGCTTTTGTTTGTGTCCCACTTTGTAGGCTCGCTGACGAATTGGCTTTTGATTGGGCTGCACCTCAATGGTGTGTTGCAGGGTATCGCAGCATCCAAGCTTATTATCAGGGCTGACAAAGACATCTGAGTAGGTTTCCAGGAACTTCAGAAGTTACTGTTTCTCTGTGAGACAGGCTGGGAGCTTTGAGGCAGAGAGACGCTGGCTGAAGGGCATGTGCATTTCTTGTGAAGTGGGGGTGGTTGCAATGCTACTGACAGGATGACTGTTAATGGAACCAGGCTGAGGTTCGGGTAGAAGCTGAAGCTGATCCCCTGAAGATAGACAAACAAACTTCCCAATACTGACACCCTTGGAGGTGACCACTGGTTTATTCATGAAGTTGCAGCACTTTTGGAATACTGAATCACCGTACACAGCAGACAGGGTGTTCCCTGGAAGGAGACCTGAAGAGTGCAAAGCTGGGGATCCCATAACTATGCCAACAGCACCTTGGAGAAGGGAGTCACCTTGAATCTTGGCAATCAAAACCATCTCTGACTTAGGAGGTACAGTGACTGAGTCTATAGCTGCGAGTTGCCTCCGAGGATCTAGTGACAGTTTGTTTCAGGCAAAGTCCAGTATGACTTTGTGTGTCTTGAGAAAGTCCAGGCCAAGGATCACGTCTGTTTGAAGTTCAGGCACTAAGTAGAATTTAACCGTAGCTTGCTGTGAGCCAAAGTGGAGCTTGAGATGGACCATGCCGGTGATTGGTATGGTAGCAATGCTTGCAGTGATGATGTATTTTAGGTCAACTGGAGCAACAGTAGATACATGGCAAATAGCTGGATTGTCTAGGATACTGCTGTGGATCACACAGATTTCTGCTCCAGAGTCAACCAAGGCATGCGTGGACCAATTGCCAATAGTGATGGGGCATAGTTTGCAAGGAGGGGTGATCTGATGACAGGAATCTTGGCTCCTTTAGGCAAGATTGTGCCTGACTTAGCAGCTAGAGGGTGCTGTTTGCTTGTGTTATGCGAGTCAGTTGCTTCATTTTCCTGCCCAACAAGAGCCCCTAGTTTGTTGGGTGGTGCTCGTTTCCCCTGGTCCTGTGAGCAGTTGCTAGCATATTGCTGATTGCGCTGCAGCAGATGCCTGTGGCTGTCTTGAGTCCTATGAAAGTTTTGCAGTTTGTAGCAGACTGCAGAAGTGTGACCCCTGAACCCGCACCACTGACCGGTCACTGGCTCCTGTGAAGATGGAGGTGGCTCAGGTCGCTGTGGAGGTGGCTGTAGGGCATTAACAGGCATTGCAGTGGGAGCTGCAGTGGGGTGGTGTATGCTGCTGGCAGTTGAAATGAGCTGGTCATTCATTTTTTGTTGCTGTTGGACACAAGTAGCAAGTGTAGCCAACTGTGAGGACTGTGGGTCCTGAACAGTGGTAAGCCGAAGCATGGAAATAGACTCTTGGGCTAACCGGGCTGCTTGGATCGTGTCTAGCCAGGTGGTTGGCTTTTGTTGGATAACGTAGGTATGAAATTGTGGAGGCAGGCCATGGACAAATGCTGTAATCTGGTCTTATTCTGATTTTTGTAGATGTCTGCACCATGATTCAATGTCCACTATAAATGCTTCCATTGATTCAGAGGGTTGCATAGTGCACTCCCATAGTTGCTGTTCTAACAACCAGAGTGGATGAGCTTGTAAGAAATAGTCCTTGAAGGTGGAATACAGGGTGACATTGTTCCCGCTCATCTGGTCTGGAAGGGCATTGAACCACTATATGGCCATCCCTCTCAGGAGCAAGCACATAGCATTGGAAATTCACAAGGGATCCATCCAACCATTGAAGGAGATCCAAAGCTGAAATTGCTCAAGCCAGGCGACAGCATCTTCATGAGGTAGTGCTGAGAATGGTACTGGTTGCAAGCTGGAGTGGACCGTTGAGTGTATGGAAATAGCTTTAAGGTAGGCGAGGTCATCTTGGATGGCCTGTATAGTGGGTGTCCCTTGGGCTGGAATGGATGACAGGATGTCATGCAGCATAGTTTTAATCTTGAGACCCCATGCTCTTGAGGTAGGTGAAGGTGGAGCCCCAGAGCTGACGGTGCTTGGGGCGTTGGTGTCCTCGGAAGACATGGTTGGAGAGGGGCTGCTTGGCCCTGAACGAAGGTCATAGGGATGAGTAGGAGTGGTTGTCATGGAGAGAAGGAGATGCCTTGGAAGAAATGATTCATTGAGAGAATAAAAAGTTTTTTTGTTTTTTTTTTGTAGACAAGTACAGTTATATGTAAGCAATTTTCAGCAAGGGATGCCTCAATAAACAACTGCCACTCTAGTTTGGTGTTGTCTGTTATTGAAATAAACTTTTCTTTTGGAATATGCAGCTATTTGTTGCAGTGTCCATTCATTTCAATGGGTGCCCCTCAAAACCATGGCCGCCATTACTTAAAGCCTCTCAAATAACAACTTTTGTTCCCTCCTACTTCCCTGTATCTATAGACTGTTCACCCTCACTCTTTCTCCCTTAGCCTCGGCTACAGGTGGGTGCACCTCTGCCCTGGAGCTCCCCCACCAACCATTTTGAGGCTCCTCATCCTAAAGGTAATTTCTCGCCAACCGAGCTGCACCTCACAGCCTTGCTTTCCTTTGTCTTGACTGTTTGAATTTGGAGCTGTTTTCTTTTGGACTTCTGCCCGGTTTCTCAAACTGCCGAAATGACTGCCAGAACTCACAGAGCCACTCCAGTTGTTGTTTAATTGAATCAGTGAAATTTGTGCTTAATAGGTGATGAGCATGGACTTTAAATTTTGTGCATCAGCTAGGGCACTGTATTAGAAAGTGGCGCAAAAACCTAGTTTGAATTCCTCCTCTAATTAGGCTGATATACACACAGATTTAATCGTCTGAAGTGCCCCTACTAATATAATATATATTTAGCTGCTGATTGGCGGTGTAGCCCAGGATAATTTTCAAACTGCATTTTTGCAAAGCTCGGTCCTGTAAACCTGTGCTGCAAATACGAATCTGAACCCCTAACCTGCCTATCGGCCACTAAATTGTAAAGGAAGCAACTACAAATAAAGTTCATGCAGTTGTAAGGGAATCACTGAGCCAGCAGCTAGGAGTGTAGTCTGAGTTGCTTCTCTGGTATCGGGCTCTTGTGAACATACATTTATTATTTTTTCCCCCTTCTGAAACTCTGTAGTAGAGTTGCTTCTCTCGCTGTGCAAATATAATTTAAGCAGCTGCTGCAATTGAATTCATTTACATCGTAAACAGCTGAGAAGGGAGACTGCAATTTAATTGATAAAACTGCTCCCACAAACGTACAGCTTCTCAATTCCTGCAACTCAGGAGGGAGACTTGATTTCAGCTAAAAGAGCTACTCCGAGCTTGCCGGCTGCCAAGTAAAATAGAGCACATACAGACAATAGCATCTGAGTAACGAAACAACTGCATCTAAATAGAGATGGCACAGTCCTGCTTTCCCCGCAGTCGCTTTGTGACTGCTCCCCACCCGCTCCCCACCACTCCCACCCTTAGCCGGCTCCCGCTATATAGCGAGAGAAATACTGTAAACCATGCCCACCAGCAGAAAATTAACTATCTCCTCACTTTACCGTTAGCAGGCTAAATTTCCTGGCAGCTAGAGGGCACCTAATATTGGTTCCATTTCACTCTAACTCCCAGATCAAAACCCTGCTAGCTAGATAAGTCCTGTATTTTTCACTTTGAGACCTTTTTTCCCAAACATGCCACTTCAAATTACACTCTCAATAAATTTCAATATGGCCATAAATCCATGTGCTACATTACTACTAGTCTCTATTCTTTGCAACCTATTATGGCTTCCTATTTTATACTACCCTCCAAGCAGGAACCATCGTTGCACCCACCCTGATGATTTCAAGCTCTCCACTATGCGTATGCCACCATACTTGCTACGTGACACCTCCCCACTTCTCATCTCTCATAAGCTCATCTACCACCTAGCCTACATTCTGCATAAATCCCAGGCGCTTAACATCACCCTGCCTACCCCGTTCATCCATCATAAGTTATGGTACCTTTTACTCTTAACCTTAAAGTTAGCTGGGGATATTGAGCTAAACTAGGGGCCCATAAGTAACCTACCTCAAAATAATACAGCCTGGAATGACACCAAGGGACTCCGCATTGTACACATGAATATTTGGAGCCTCCTTCATAATATAACTGAACTTGAGGCATGGGTTGCTCAAAATCACCCTGATATCCTTTGTCTATCTGAAACATGGCTAAAACCCTCCACCTCTGATCCCCTCTGCTCACTGCCCAACTACAATCTCATCAGACAAGACAGGCCCTCATCAAAATATGGAGGCGGTGTTGCCATCTTCTATAAACATCACCTGTTGCTATCCCATAATGTCCTGCCTACCCTATCTCACTGTGAAGTGCTCCATGCAGCATTACAACTAGGCTCAAAGAAATTACACATAGTTTGCACCTATAACCCTCCTGTTGGTGGTAGCAAGGGTCTTGAAGAACTCCTCTCCCAAGCAGACAGCACCATCGGCCATATTGAAGTCCTTATACTGGGAGACCTAAACCTAAACTGGACTAGTAAATCAAACCAGTCCTCTCACACCTTGGTAGAAGGCCACAACCTTCACCAACTGATCAAAGACCCAACTAGGGTCATGGCTCCCCCTCGGACTAGTACTGTTATTGACTGGATCCTTACAAACTGCCCTGACGGCATAATAGGTGCAGGTATCCTTGCGGATGCAATTAGTGATCACTCCCCAATCTACTGCATCTGCCGCTCTACCAGTAAACCATGTCCACCTCCTAAACTCATTACCTTCTGCAATTTGTCCAATTTCAACTTAACACAGTTTACACATGATCTCTCATTGATTGATTGGGCTCCCATCTACACCTCAACTAATGCCCAGTTGGCTCTAGACTGCTTCCTGGCCCACTTTGGTCTGCTCCAAGACACCTATGCTCCCCGTGTCACTTGCCGTATGCATGGAACCCAGACTAAGTGGTTAACCAAAGACCTACTTACCCAAATAAGGGCCAGGGACAAAGCATGGCGATGTTTCAAAACCACTGGGATGCCGACCGACTATAACCACTGCCGTTCTCTGAGAAACACATGCAAAAGAAACATTCGCATAGCCAAAAGCTCATTCTGCAGGGACCTGCTAATAAAAGCCTCAGGGGACTCTAAGAAATTCTGGTCCACCATAAAAACACTCCTTGGAGCTAATCACAGGGCCCACACATGTGATATGCTGCTAAATGGCATACACTGCAACAATTCAGTGACTATAGCCAACTCTTTCAATCACCATTTCTCAGATCTAACAAATTACCTGACCTCTTTCCCTTCTGCACACACCGCTTCACCCCCTAGCAATACTAAACCTCCACTCATGCACCCCCTCTTTAGGTTTCGGAGCATTACAAGAGGAGAAGTGCTAAAACTGCTACTCTCCATTCCTGACAGTGCCAGCTCGGGGTCTGATGGTCTGGAACCTAGGCTCCTGAAAGCTGCTGCCCCACTCATAGCCTCTCCTCTAACCAAAATCTTTAACCTGTATCTATGCCGTGGTATAGTTCTTAATATCTGGAAAATAGCTAAAGTCACCCCAATTCCTAAAAAGGGTGATCCTAAAGAAATTAAGAACTACTGTCCCATAGCAATTCTCTCTGTGCTTAGCAAAATCTTGGAAAAACTAGTGGCCACCCAATCCATAGAATATCTCCAGAAATACAACCTTCTTTCTAGCTCACAGCATGGCTTCCACAAAGGATACAGCACTTCCACTGCCCTCCTCAAACTAACAAATGACATCTATGCCTCCATGGACTTGGGCCTCCTGACAGGTGCAGTTTTCATCGACTTAACTAAGGCATTCGACCTGATCAACCATACCCTTCTTTTTACAAAAATACGCTCCCTAGGTTTCTCCTCTGATGCACTGGCCTGGTTCGAAAGCTACCTGTCTGACAGAAAACAGGCTGTAGTTTTCAACTCAGCCATATCAGATCTTTCATCTATTCATGTTGGAGTGCCCCAGGGCTCTATACTTGACCCCTTGCTTTTCTCTATCTTCATTAATGACATCCCATTCCTTGCACCTAACTGCTCATCTCTGCTCTACGCTGATGACCTAGTTATCTACCACAGTGCTAGAACTGTCGCAGACTTAAACCACCCTCTTGCCTCAGACTTTGCAAGTATTCAATCTTGGCTCACTGAGAACAAACTTGTTCTCAACTCTAGCAAGACATACTCCATGCTCTTTGGTTCGTCTGCTAGACTTAAAGTGAATCATAATGCCCTTATAATCTCATGTGCAGATGGCTCCCCACTGATTAGCACCAAATCCTTTAAATATCTAGGTGTTACTCTCGATGAATCTCTAGACTTTGATCTACACATTACAACCACCTGTAAATCTGTCAATGCCAAGATAGGAAGTGCCTACAATATTAGCTATGCCCTCACCCCTTCAGCCAGACTAGCTGTGGCACTAGGCTTTCTTCTCCCAGCCCTAGCATATGGCTCAGTCACTTACCTGTCAGCCTCAAAATCCTCCCTCCATAAATGGGACACCACCTATAATAGCATCTGCCACTATGCCTCTGCATCACCACGTTACAAACACCATTGCCAGCTCTATGCTGGCTTGCAATGGCCGTGCCCCTCCGCCCACTGACTCCAGTCTTTTGGCTCACTAATTGACTGTGTTGCCAGATCAGGCCTCCCATATCCCTTGCCTCCCTACTGGACTCACAACCCCTCTCCTATGGGCTACAATCGACTGATCAGGCCCTTTTTCACATTCCCAGATGCAGAACCAATATGGGTGCATGTGCTTTCTCATTCACGGCTCCAAAATACTGGAACTCCATACCTCATACTATTCGTCGAGCGACCACCCATGCTAGCTTTAAGAAATTTCACCATGAGCATCTGCGTGATACTAACCCCTGCACTTGCTTAATCCACCTTAGACCATTTCTTACTCCCTGCCCTCTATTTTTCTCTAGGTAATCCACTTCTCTGACACCTCTTCCCTGCCTCTCTTAATACCCTCTTTTATTTCCTCTCTCTCATCCTCACCCTCTCTTTCTCTCCTTCCTATCACTCTCCCTTCCTCTCCCCTGTTCATTAACCACTCAATTGGCACTTATTGTATTGTTTTTTATGTATGTTCTCTCTTGCAATGCCTGTTTTCTCACATTGTTTTGATCTTGTGTTTACTTGTCCAATCTGTATTGCAACTGCATAATACCGTAACATTTTTTCACTTGGCTTGTTGAAGCAATGCCTCTCCATAAACCAAGTTTTGATTCCCTCCAAACTGTGCTGCTTTTCATGTGCTGCATCACATGTATATTTTATGTATGTTAAGCTGTTTTCTCCTAGGTCGTGCCTGAAAATAGGCATTCCTATGCCTAGTGCACTTACCCGGTTACCAAAAGCAAATAAATAACTAAATAAATTACTTCCCGTGGAGTGAGGTCATTTTGAACAAGCTGATGCCCCTCACAAAGATGGCCACTGGACCTGTAACATAGGCTTCTTGGCTAATTTGACATTCCCAATATGGCTGCCAACAGGGGGGAAGGATTGCTTCCTGTTTTGTAGTTGTAGGCAGTGGCTTATCTCAGGGCAAATGAAAGAATGCAAGATGGCCACTCTGCAGTCTGATCAAAAGATAAATGGCAGGCTTTGGTTTGGCTGAGTGACTTGCACCCAGGCTATCTAAAGTATTTGTGTTGAGAGATTTATTGCTCTCTTCAAGGTTTAGAAGCCTCGGATACTTTCTTCAGGCAGAACTGGCAAAACAAATGTCTGTGTATTGGAAGGCACCTTGACTTAAAATAACAGAAAGCCATATGTCTCTGGTTTAAGAGTTAATGAACAGGCAGTCCCCAGCCCATGGTGCTCAGGCTAGCATGATTGTAATTTACAGTTCATTCAGTTAGCAGGCTGGTAATATACAGCACACACATTTTTTTTCATAGCCTACAATGTTAGAGAAGGGCTGAAGGCTGCTAGTTAGCAGGGTTAGTATGGAATTTGCATTTGCTGGAGCTACAATCCAGAGACAGCATCTGGAAAAATACTTTAACATTTTGTTGCTGCTTTGCTGGTTTTATAGTTTGGTGGCTGATCCCTGCAGCAGAGGGCAGTTGGGCAGAGATTGCAGTGTATATTCTGTGCTTTCACTGGCTGAGAGCTGAGTTTTAGATTTTGGTGTGCTTTCTAGACATGGAGTTTGCAGAAGCCTGCCAAGGTTTGTAGCATGCAGTTCCATGGGGATGGTGGAGCCATAAAAGAACATTGTACCTTAGTTGCACAGACAGTGTCCTAATTTGGAGCACAGTTATATGCAAGGAGACTTATATATGCTGAGGCAGAATGCAGGAGGCTTACTTTAACAGAGAACAGTTCAGTTTTAATTTTCCTTTCTGCTGCCAAGTTTATTCTTTCTGAGCATGCATACAGTTCAAGCACACTTGGGTGATGACTTTGGGGTACCCAACGATGCAGAGCACATGAGATGGGGGTCTGGGCAGAAGAGGAAGGGCCACATTCTTCACCATGTGTGGTGTTTTGGTATTTGGTCTGCCACTTGGACCGTTTACCTCCTGGTATTCTGCTTTCCCATCTGGTGCTTCTGCTGCAGGAGTCACTAGGAAACGAACAAACTGAGTCAGATGCATAAAATGATGAACAAGATAAGGTTTATTTAGGAGCTTAGGAAGGCACATCTCATCAGCACAGGGAACATCCTAGACTGACCAGAAGACAAAGGAATTTGCCCTTCCCTAGCCCCAGCTGGACACTAATTAGCATAACATGTGACCATAGCTGGCTGCCCATTACTGTTCCTAGATAAAGGGGTGGCAGCTAATCTTTAGCCCCATGCTCAACTCAGTACTCCACACAGGCAAAGACTATTGCCAGGCACTCTTTTTCTATCTGGGCATATCTTTGTTCCATAGGTGACAGTGTCCGTGAGGTGAATGCTTCTGGCTGTCCTTGCTGGAGAAGTGTTGCACCGAGTCCAGTTTCACTTGCGTCACATTGTATGGTGACTTCATCATTCACATCATAGTACTTCAGTACTGGGTGATTAGTCACAAGATGTTAAATGCATTTAATTGCTGCATCGTGCTGTGATAGCCATGCCCATGTTGTATCTTTGCCGGGTGTCTCAGAGGTTCACAGATATCACATAAATGTGGAAGAAACTTTGTCAAGCAGTTTGCAAAACCTAGTAGCCACTGCAATGACTTTTTGTCTGTTGGTTTAGGTATATCTTGTTTGGCTTTGACTTTTATTGGGGGGTTAACACAAACCATTGGCAGTGAGAAGATGTCCCGTATGTGCTACACAGTTGTGAGACAGTTGAAGTCTCATTGTTTTCTTGTTTAGTTTAAGATTGACTTTTCTGGCCCTGTCTAGTTGGTTGATAAGATTGTGATCATGGTGGGCCATTGCTTGTTCGATGTTGTCTCTGCAGCCATAAATTAGAATATAATTTGCTATAATACTGACTCCATTAAGCCCTTTGAATGCATCTTGCTGTCTGCACTGATATTTTTCTGTTGTAGGTTTAATACCAAAGGGCATCCTTAACCATCAATAGCAGCCTGCCGGTGTTCAGAAAGTAGGAGGGAGCTGCTTTCTTCATCCAGATGTATCTACCAATAACCATCTTTTGCATCAAGTACAGAAAATATTTTTGCTTTAGCTAGCTGAGTTAGAATTTCTTCTATTGTAGTCATCTGACAGTGTGCTTTCTTTAACACTTTGTTTAGATTTCTTGGATCTATACATGTGCGGAGTTTGCCTATTTTTTTTCTACTGCAACAATATTGCTGATCCAGTTAAGCTGTGTTACTTTGGCAATGATTCCCTTTTTTTCCATCTTTTCAACTGCTGCCATTACTTGTTTCTTGAGCAGAATGGGCACTCTGCAGGGTAAGTGTTGTACAGGTGTGACTGTCTTGTCAAGTTCGAGATGAAGTGTACCAGAAAGATAACCTAGACCTTCAAACACATCTTTATAGTGTTTCAGAATTTGTGGTACTAAAGTGCCTCTTTCTGTGTTTTGGCTTTCAGAATGTGTTTTTTTTCTTTTCTGAATCCACTTGGTGGACTGGTTGCTCCAGGTTCACTTTCACAAGATCCATCTGTTTACAGGTGGTAGCTGAAAGTAATGGTTTCTGTGTGGTTTCCATGATTTGAAATTCTAGCAGATACTTGTAACCAAGGTGCTCTGCTTGCATTTTGCATTGTCCAAGGGGCTTTATCATGGTGCCATGGTATAGCTTTAGCTTTACTCTGCTTGGCTGTAGCTTTGCTGCTCCATCTTGCATGATGGTAAGAAAATTTTTATGGCTTATCACATTTATAGATGGCCCACAGTCTAGCTGGCATTCAATCTCGTGTGTCAGGTTATAGCTATACCAGTCATTTTCTTCTGGAGTGAGCGTTAGGTTCGCTAGCCACTTGTCTGCTCCACACTGCACAGACTTTACATCTGATATGCAGAAATGTTTGGGGTCAGGGTTGTTGCTAGCTTCAGCCACCAAATGCATTGGCTTGCCTCACTGCTTTTGACTGCACACTTTTGCAAAGTGATTTCTTTGGCCACAATTCTTACATGTAGCTCCATACGCAGGACATTTTGACTTGGCATGCTGTGTGTCACAATATTTACGTGACTTTTGTGGTGGCTGTCTTGCTTTGTTGTGCACAGAGTAGTGCTGATGCTTTGTGTTGCTTTTGGCACCTTTTGTCTTTGATTCCCATGCTTCATGTGTGTGACATGATGGACTGTTTTAGTTTCTACTGCGATTAGCTTTTTTAGTTGAATTTGTGCTTATTCACTGGTCTTGCACATTTCTATGGTTTTTGTCAATGTTAGTTTTGGTTCACACAGCATTCTGGCTCTGGCTCCACTATCTTTTGTACCAATAACAATTCTATCATATATCAGATCATCTTTCTAAGCTCCGTAATTGCATGAGTCTGCCATTTTGCACAGTCTTGCGATATACTAATCTGCAGTTTCTGTTTGACTTTGCTCACATGTGTTAAACAGATATCTTTCATAACTCACATTCTCAGTAGGCTCACAATGCTTCTGCAGCACATCTAGAATTTTGTTAGGATCCTTTCTGTCCTGCTCAGCCATATCTAAGTGCCTCTGCAGCATGTGGCATCCTTTCTGCATTACCGTCAGTAAGGTCGCTACACTAATCTTTGCATCTTTTTCATTAAGACTTGTGGCTATTTCGTAATATTCCCTCGGAGACCTAAAAAATGTCCAGTTATTATGTGTCGCCCTTCACGTCCATAGGAGCTGGCACTGGAATCTGACTAGAAGCCATCATGTGCAGTCACTTTTTGCTGATTGCTAACTTTTAACTTTATGTTCTTGAATCAGCTGTAGCTTTGCTTGCTTTCACTTTCTTTATCAGTGTATTTTAGTAACAAGGCATTTTCTCCTACCTGCGCAAATTCAGGACATCTGACACCATGTTTCTGTTTGCGATAAATGGCCAAAACAGGAACTTTTGATTTTAGAAAGATTCTTTATTCTTAAGGCGCTCACACACAGCATGTGCAGCTAAACACTTCGGTCATTAGCACAGGAAGGAAGATACTATCTGACTTCCTAGATTAATTATCTCTGGATGAGTCATTAAACTGGATAGGGTTAACCAAATACAGACCTAGACCTCCCCCTAGTGGCTTGTAAATCATATATCATAACATACGCCACCAGCTGAAGGGACCAGTCTGTGAGGAAAACTATTCTGTGGTTGTTGCCCCTGGGTATCAGAGAAAGAGACTTTCTTGTAGCAGAGTCGGCAAGGACTGAAAGATACTCTGCTGGCCAGCACAGCAGGGTGCCAATCTGTAGTGACAGTTTCCTAGGCAGTGCAGAAGGTGAGCTTGCCAGCCCTGCATTCATCTGACCTCCCAGAGAGAGTGAGTGAGTGACCAGCAGAGGAAGAGCCTAGCTGACCTGCGACGTGCCAGAGGGAGCTTAGCAGAAAGAAGAGTAGGGAGATGTTGGATGTTAGCTAGAATCTGCGAGCAAGAGCCAGTAAAATGAGGCAGGGCTGCAGACACTAGGTGTAGGCTGCTGCCAAGAGGATAACCCATGTGAGTAATCCATCAGGGCTTTTGGGTTCTGCACCACCACCACATCTTGTAGATAGTTTGGATAGGGACCAGAGGTGAACCACAGTTAATGGACTGTGCCATCTACACAGTGAGTAAAAATATTGGTTTGAAATAAATATTTATGTTCAACAGTGCCTGCCAGCCATGTGCAAATGTTGTCTGCCTTCAGAACCTAGGTACCCAGACTTCCTCAGGAGCTCTCTTGGACTAAAGGTAACACTGGTATGAATGGGGAATGGTAGTGTTCAACAGTGCAGTCATGCAGGGTAGTGTGTTGGTGGTTGGCTGTGCCTAGAAGGGCTCAGAAGACAGCCAAACACGTGACAACTGTTGAACCTGTGCATACATTTACTTGTTCTAACCTTTTCCTTTCCCAGAACCTGGATCCCGATTACCAGTTGTTATTTGTTGCATATATAGTATGTATCTTGATCTTTCATTAGGGCTGGTCTACATAGCAGCACCGGTACCTATTGTCATTATATTCCAGAAAGGATTTTGGGGTGTCCATAGGAATGCGTTGAGAGGCAGAGCTTGAGGATTTTTATGACTGTGAATGAATAAATAGTGTTGCTTACTATTACTCATTACTGCAGTTCCAACTGTTTCTGGTGATTTCATTGGGTGCTTACTTGAACTGTGCACAACAGCCAGCTGTACAAGTAATAAGAGTCTTGATATAGTTATCAAGATGCTCTGCTCTTGGGAATATGCAGCTGACCACAGGATTCCCTCTTCAAGCCACATTGTCTGTCTAGTGGCCAGGAAACACTTTAATATGTGCAAGTGGGCATTTCTGCCACTTTGTCTCAGCTCCACTGCCTGTCCTGGAGCCCAAGACCTGTTGGGGGTACAATTTTCTCTTATTTACCTCACTGCCTGTGCTGAGGCTGGGAACACTCTTCCTATACTAGACGATGCTGGATTCTTTTTTCCTGACCTCCCTGTCCTGGATCTGGGTAACCAGTACATTTATTGCCACAAAGTTCAGGGGGGTCAGGTTCAACTCCCTTCCAGGACTTCTGCTGCTATGTAAATGATCTTGGCCAATGGCTCCTCTCCTTCTGACACCACTGCCTGTTCTGGGGAGCAATGGCACACCAGCTGTGACTGCCTGGGGCAAGTACCTCAGAGAGTGGGGACACTGTGCCATCGCCTCGGAGACGATAACTGACTTTATCTCACTTCGCTACTCAGCTTCTGAGGGCAAAATAACTTTTAAATGTCAGAGTTCAGTAAAAAAAGGACAGGTTTGACTGAAGCTTGAGTTTTATCAGTGGTTGCAGCCCTGGAAGGTAAATACTGTATGCCTCCGTTCCCCCGAGATAGTTTATTTTCAGTCTGTGCTTATTTATATGTCTCAGTAATTTACTGAAGTCTGCTCTTGACCATTTTTCCATTCCGTTTGCTTAATTTATCTGCTCCCAAGCCCAGCCCATTTCCACCACTCCATCATTTACAACAGGAATCTTAATGTACTGCTGTGTGTCCCCTGCGCTTAATAGCTGCCAGAATGTAGATGTCTGATATTTGCCTTCCTCTGTGTGTGTGAGTCATGTTTATCGTACTGCAGAAAATACCATGTAGCCAATCAGAATGCAGAGCTTCGGTCTCATTACTAAGCCATAACTGGACAGTGGGTTGAACAATGGGAATGTATGCTGATGCATCATTCTGATTAGTCAGCACTCAAGAAGCTGCTGTTAACTGTTAACATTCCATCACTCACCATCACTGAGGCCTCAGTGTGTTTATTGGCATTCCAGTACAGTTATTCCCCTTTATAAAATAGGGAGAGAAAATCCTGCTTTCTGATTGCTTATTACCTGTGCATGAAATCTGTTCCATACACAGGTAAAAACAAGTTCCTAAAAGTGAGAAAAAAAAAGAAATCAATGTGCAGTTAGAACATTCAATTTTGAAATGCCGCTATTATTTTTTCTCGGTAATGTGGCTGATCCTGGACTTTGAAAACCTTGCTCTCTCCCATCACTTTTCAAAACAGGGCAAAACTACCACCTATATAATGTGAAATCACACTGAATAACTGCTCAGTTCTAAAAGTATCACTGGCAATACATCATAGTATCAGTGGTAACTACTGTGAGACACAAATGCACTCACTCTTAGTTTCAGTCTCTTGTGGGGATCACAGTCCTGTTCCCCAATCCCCTATCTGCTGCCCACATGCAGCAGTTTGTTTCAAAGTGCTGTTCCACTGACTCATCTGCACTTCAGAGATCAGTAGCTCGTAGGCAGAGTTTTTTTCTTCTTTTCCTTTTCAGAAATGCTGCTGCTTACCTGTATTGCACTCATGCATTTCATCTTGGACACCCTCTCACTACCTGCTCACATCTTTAGCCAATTTAAAAAAAATATAAAGGAATGTCAAAAGAAGTGCACAAAAGAAAAGATTTATTGAGCCATCAGTCTTCAAGTGGATAGCTGTAACCATGACAACCATAACAGTTATCTTCAACTATGGTGGCTCCAGTAATACAGACTTCTAAAATGCAGTCAGTAAATGCAGTAATGTAGTGTGGTGGAAGGAACAATTGTATGACAAAATACATAAAAGTTGTTTTAACCAACATAACAATTTTGTATCTCACATTAGTGTAACATACAGAGGCCCATTTTATAAGCATAATAAGACACTCCAGGGGTGTGCATTAAACAGATTTTACTGCACTTCCATAGGCTGGAGGCATGAGGCCACTACGTCCTTGGGCATGTGGTAAAATCTGTTCAATGCACACACTATCGTGTCTTATTGCTTACATAAACCCAGCTCACTGTACCATTGTTGCTTAATTATGTCGGAAAAGATCAATTTCAGCCAATCTAACTGCAGAGAGACTACGCTGTTAATCTACCATGGCCAGACAGTAGACCGAATAAGGGCACAGTGGCTCTGCATTCTGATTGGCTAAGTACAACACACAGCAGCCAATCACAGAAAGTCATCAGGGAGATGTCCAATGGGGAGTAATACTGATGCGAGAGTTCAACTTGCCTGATGTTGACTGGAGCATCCCAGTGGCATCATCTAATAGGAGTAGTGAGGTCCTGGAAGAGCTGCAGGAGGCATTGTTAAGAAAAGCTCATAGAGAAACCTACATAGGAGGGGCCACACTGGACCTGATACTGTCAAACAGAGACATTGTGACCAGAGTCACAGTGGGGAACCCCCTTGGGGTGAGTGATCACAAAACAATACAATCACACAGGAGTGCAGTGTGCATATTTATGCAACACTTACAAACATAGGTGAGAAAGAAGTAAGTGCCTCAGCTGAGACTTGAACCGAGACCACCTGGAATACTGTTCCAATTGCACTAACCAGCTGCACCACTGAGATAACTGGAACCTGGGTTCTCCCCAAGCACATTACTCTTTCTCAAATGCACAACCCAATGGCAACACAAATATTTACTAGTAACAATCACACAGGAGTGCGGTGTGCATAATTATGGAACACATACAAACAGAGGTGAGAAAGAAGTAAGTGCCTCAGCTGGGACTTTAACCCAGGCTGCCCAGAATACCATTCAGATTGCACAAACCAACTGCACCACTGGGACAACTGGAACCTGGGCTGTCTCCAAGCACGTTACTCTTTCTCAAATGCACAACCCAATGGCAACACATGTGTTTCATAAATATGCACACCACACGCCTGTGTGATTCTTAATAGTAAATAACTGTGCTGCCATTGGGTTGGGTATTTGAGAAAGAGTAATGTGCTCAGGGACAACTCAGGTTACAGTCATCTCAGTGGCTCAGTTGGTTAGTGCAATTGTATGGTGTCCTGGGTGGCTTGGGTTCAAGTCCCAGCTGAGGCACATACTTCTGTCTCACCTCTGTATGTGTTCATAAAAATTCACACTGCACTACTGTGTGATTGTTATTAGTAAATATTTGTGTTGCCATTGCGTTGTACATTTGAGAAAAAGTAATGTGCTCAGGGACAGCCCAGGTCCTAGTTGTCTCAGTGGTGCAGCTGGTTAGCACAATCAGAATGGTATTCCAGGTGGCCTGGGTTCAAGTCCCAGCTGTAGCACTTACTTCTTTCTCACCTCTGTTTGTATGTGTTCCATAAATATACAGACCACACTCCTATGTGATTGTTACTAGTAAATATTTGTGTTGCCATTGGGTTGTGCATTTGAGAAAGAGTAATGTGCTTGGGGACAGCCCAGGTTCCAGTTATCTCATTGGCACAGCTGGTTAGCATAATCGGAACAGTATTCCAGGCAGCCTGAGTTCTAGTCCCGGCTGAGACACAAAACAATACCCTGTGATAAATATTGGGCAACAAGCATTCCACACCAAAACAAAGGTCCTAGATTTCAGGAGTGTATACTTTAGGGAAATGGGGAGAGAGTTAGCAGGGCTCCGGCAAGAACACAAAATGGGGAGGGTCGACAAAAATTAAGGAGGCCTTAGAAGAAGTGGTGAGCTTATGTATTAGACAGGTATCGAAAAATAAGAGGAGGAGGAGACCACTTTGGTTCTCACAAAAAGTACCAGAGGTAGTTGGGGCAAAAAGAATAGCCTTCAAAAAGTACAGGAGGAATAGGATAGGGAGGAATATAGGAGCAAAAGAAAAGAAGAAGCAAATGGGGATTAGGGAAGCAAAGGCTCTCACAAATGAGAACATAATAAAGTCAGTAACAAGAGGGGAAAATCATTTTACAGATATATCAGTGAAAGAAGTAAAAACAAGGCAGGGATAGTGAGAATCAAGGGGGAGAGGGGAGAGAAGTTAAGGTGGAGAACCAGAAGAAGGCAGACATACTGAACAAGTATTTCTGCTCAGTATTCTCAAAGGAAGGGGAGGGAAATGGTCCACAGATAATGGAGAAAGTAAGGAACACTGCGGGGTGGGGGTGGACACAAGCCACTTTACAGAAAAGAGGGTACTTAAAGAACGGGAGAAATTAAGAGTGGACAAGGCTATGGGACCTGACAGGGTGCACCCAAGGTTACTAATAGAACTGAGAAAAGATCTGGCTGTACCCTTGTAGCTCTGTTCACTCTATGCTTGGATACAAGGATAGTACCTGGTGATTGGAGAAGGGCAGATGCGGTGCCAATCCAGAAGAGTGAGAGCAGGAATGAAGCAGGGAACTATAGGCCAGTAAGCTTGGTGACAGTGGTGGAGAAGGCAATGGAGAGATTAATAAAGGAGAGGATGGTGGAGTACTTGACCTATAACAAACTGCAGAATCCAAGACTGCATGGGTTCACAGGGGGAGATCATGCCACACTAACCTAATTGAGTTTTTCAACTAGGTGACAAGAGTCATGGACCAGGTGGGAGAAGTGGATGTGGCCTACTTGGATTCAGGAAGGCCTTTGATACTGTCCCACACAGGAAATTAGTTAACAAGTTGAACATTCTAGGGGTGGGGACAAAGGTGATGGGGAGGGTGCAAAACTGGCTAAGCAACAGGAACCAGAGGGTAGTAGTGAATGGGAGAGGTGACAAGGGGGGTACCACAGGGGTCACTCCGGGGACCTTTACTATTCAACATTTTCACTGGGGATATTGCAGAAGGACTGGAAGGGAAAGTATGACTGTTTGCAGATGACACCAAGATCTACAACAGGGTTGACATGCAAGAGGGAGTGGATAGGATGAGAAGGGACTTTAGCTGGAGGAATGGTCAAAGGTATTTCAGCTCTTATAGCCTTCCTTTCCTCCAGCTGCCTTACCCTTCCCCGTCATCACTCTTGAATTGCCACCCTACTGCACTTCATTCAGCCAATAAATTGCAAATCTTCTGTCTCCTAATTGTATCTCAATCCTGCAAGGAGTTGGCTACACGACTGCATTAAAACTATGAATTATGATTCCTCAGGTATGCAAATTGTATATATACACCACAGGTATATCTTATTTAACTGATTATGTTAAAAATGCATTTGTATGTGAAATGTAAACTGTATGTTAATTCAATCTCCAGTTGTACTCCCCCCCCCCCCAATTGGACAGAGAGATGACCAACTTGTTGTTCAGTGTGCCTTCCTGGTGAAAAATGTCAATAAATAAAAAAATAAATAATCTGGGATTTAATGCTAAAAAGTGTAAGGTTTTGCACATGGGGAGGAAGAACCCAGAGGCAACATACCAACTAGGAGGGGAGGTAATGGTGACAACTAACCAGGAAAGGGACCTAGGAGTTATTATAACAGATGATCTTAAGGTGACTAGTCAGTGTGGAAAAGCAGTGGATAAGACAAGCAGGATGCATTGGGAGAGGAATAACAAGTAGAAAGAGGGAGGTCATATTGCCCCCTATAGGTCACTGGTGAGGCCCCACCTTGAGTACTGTGTCCAGTTCTGGAGGCCCCATCTCAGAAAAGGTATCAACCAGCTGGAGACAGTGCAGAGAAGAACTACCTAAATGATTAAGGGCATACATCATGAAAACTATGAGGAAAGGCTCAGAGAACTAAATATATACTCACCGGATAAGAAAGGACAGGGTGGACATGACAGAAACATTTCAGTATGCCAGAGGGATAAATAAGGTAGGCGAGACCAGCTGTCTGCAGAAAAGGATGAGCTCTAGGGCTAGTGGTCACAATATGATGCTAGAAGGGAGGAGACTCAGAGGCAATGTGAGGAAGTACTTCTTCACAGAGAGGGCAGTTGAACCCTGGACCAGACTGCCAGAGTAGATGGTGGGTGCAGACACCATAGAGGCATTCAAAAAGCATACATGGAATAGACACAATGTACTAGTGAGACCAGGACACAGGGGAAGTATGAAATAGGTCCAGCAAAATCTGATGTAAGGAAGTAAGAACTTTCTTAAAACTAAACCAGGGCAGACTAGATGGATCTGGAGGTCCTTTTCTGCTGACGACTACTGTGTAACTATGTAAGAGACAGCAAGCCTCATCTTAACCATTCATCTTAAAGAAAGTCTGTTCTGTTTTTACCCAAATCACAAGAGTCAGAAACAGAAACCGTAAGTGGTCATATTCTCTCTCAAACTGTTGAAAAGGCCTTTCTTTGTATAACTCTGCACATCTGCATAATTCTCTTTTATAAATTGTTGCATAAACAGTTTAAAGTAAAGCAGCTTGGAAACTGAAACCTGACTCTGCTCCTCTTTTAAACAGAAACCACAACTGCAGCATATGGTTGTTTAGAACTGCAGCTCATTCTGGCAATCGAAAAATCAATAGTTGCAACAACTTTTCCAATTTTTCAAGTAAAATGGCAATAACACCAAAGTGGTTGGAGTTTCCTCAATAATAACTGGACCAAGGGGGTTAATAAACACCTCATCCTTTAGCCTTGGTGTTTATTACCCCCTCGTCCGGTTAAATATAAAATGTTTGTAATAAATAAAATAAACATTTTCATAAATGACATATGGAGGGGTATAAGTGGCAAGATCTGTCTCTTAGTGTATGACTCCAAAGTCTGTGGGAGGGTGAATGCTGATGAAGAACTGAAGGGACCTTGCAAGGTTAGAAATATGGTCTCATATATGGCAACTATGGATCAGTGTGAAGAAGTGCAAAGTAATGTATATTGGTAGCAAGGACCTGAGAGCTGAATACATGCTGGGTGGAGTATAGGTTACAGTAACAGGAGGAAAAAGATCTGAGAAAAGTTATAAACAGCATCCTTAAGCAGACCTCACAATATAAAAGAGTGGCAACCAAGGCAAACAGGATGCTGGGATGCATGGCTTGAGTTCTCACTAGCTGAAGGAAGGAGGCAATCCTTTTGCTGTACAGATCTATGATGAGACCTCTGTGTGCAGTATTGGTGTCCCTTTTTAAATCATCTTGAGGTGGTACAGAGAAGGACCACGAAAATTATTCATGGCCAGCAGGGCAAACTATATGAGGACAGGTTGAGGAGCCTTAATATGTATTCACTGGAGGAAAAAAAGAAGGGGGCGGTGACGGGAATCTTCAAATACCTGAGGGTATAAGCAGGGTAGCTCTAGAGAGCCCTTTAGTATGACTGAGAACAGGAACACAAGGTGGAGGAAGGTGCAAGAAGGAGATCCGAAAATATTTTGTTGAGAGCATTTGGTGTCAAGGTGGAACGAACTGCCAGTAGAGATCGTCAGCTGTAAGATGGTCAGTGGATTCAAGAGGGGTGGGAAAGATGCATGGGGAGTGTGGCAGTTAAGGAGGAGGAGAAACAGGCCTCACTGCAAACATTTGTACAATGGGACCATATCGGGCAGACTTGATGAAACCATATGGCTTTCTTCTGACGGCAGTTTCGAGTATTTCTATGTTATTACCTCATAAACCCCTTCCACTATGGTATCATCACTATATTAAATACTTAAATCAGATCTTGCTGCAATTTTTATTTGTTTCCACAATTCAGAGAATGCATATATTCAGGCTGTGGATAATGAACGGTTTTTCACCCAAATCATTTTATTTCTCAGTAGACCGTACAATGTTTCAATGTTTTAAATATGATGACAGAGCCAAACAACTCCACGCCACTGCCTACATCCAAAATCTCACTGCTTCCATATTGAAAATGGCGGCTCTCCCGAGAACAGTGCTTAGTTCTGTCACAAAGCTCCAAGGGCGCCACCTGGGAGTTGGAGGGGCACAATCAAGACAGGGCACCAAGTATTTCTGACCTGAGCAATGCCCAGTTGTTTGACACTCCAGGGGGTGTTTGGGGGCCATGCCACAGTTAGCAGCAGAGAATTCTCGTGGGGTGCCCCAGTCTCATGAGATCATCCCATTTTGTCCCTCAGTGTTCCTGCATGGTCTTACAGGCATGGCTGCCATCTTGGTGCAGTTCCAGGAAGGAGGCCATCTTGGGCAGGTATAGAGGCCCACGTAATCCCAAGAGAGTTGAGATTTGGCAGTGGCTGCCTGACATCATCTGGCAGCCATCTTGTGTGGGTCTCAGAATCTGGAAATGTTTACTTAAAAAAAAAATTTACAAAGAGATTGACCCCTATGTTATTCCCACCTCATATGACCTGTCTTATCTGTACCGCCTCTCTACATTGTAACATGGCTGCTCTTTGAAGAGGGACATGTTTGTAACACAGTTTTTTCTCTGCCCCCTATAAATTCCTGAGTGACTAACAACTCCCTGCCATGTCTGCTTGCATTAAATGTGGTACCAGGTTGTGGGAGACTCATGTGTAGGATGCGCTGCATGCAGTATGCACCATCTCAGAGGTCAGAGCATCACAACCCCTGATTTCATCTTAGTGACCACCCAGGAGGACCCATCGCCTTCCACAGCATCGATTACACTGAATGCCACACTAGCTCACCTTTTGTTTTAACTGCTAGAAAAGTTGCAAATCCAGCAGCCACAGAGTTCCAAGCCGGCTTCCACCAGCAAGCAACTGGAGAAACCCCAGTCAACACAACTACTGAAGAAAAGGCACAGGCAGGCGGAAGAGGCAATCGACTCCTCTGAATATGATGAATCAGACCAGGACCCGAAGTATTCTTCTGATAGGCTGTGTCCCAGACAGGATGTGGCCAAACTGGTAAAGATGATAAGGGAGGCTCTTCAGATCCCAGAGGAACTGGAGATACCCCACTCCATGACAGATCTCCTACTATCCTTGTCCCCGAGCCAGTTAAGCAATTTTTCCCCATCTGAATTCTTACCAAAGAACACGAGGCAGCTTTGCCCACAAGGATCCCACAGAAGCAGGTCATGCAAAAGACATACCCTCTCTCAGAGGCTCATAAGATGGCCTGGTTTTAAGGTGGACACCCTGGTTTCAGCCCTCGCAAGGCATACAGTCATCCCAGTGGAGAGCTCAGGAGCATTAAAAGACCCTATGGACAAGAAGTTAGTGAAGTCCCTGAAAAGGCTTCATGAGGTTACAGGGATGGATCTAGCAGTGAACACGGCTGTGTAGTACACCAGCAAAGCCTTGTCGAGATGGGTGGAATCCATAGTAGACACCATTCCAAACTCCTTTCTGCCTTCAGGGAACACTGACTGTGCATTACAGGCCACAATCTACGTGGTAAATGCCTCCTCAGACTTCATGAAGTTTGGTGCCAGAGCCACAGTCATCACCAATTGGGTCAGGCAAGCCCTGTCGCTAAAGCTGTGGCAGGCAGATGGGGAGTCCAAGACCATGCTTCTCGAGCTCTTATTTAAAGGGGGCCACCTTTTTGGAGATTCACTCACACGTTTCCTCAGAGACTGGGTGGGGGCCAAACAGATGATGGAAAAGAAAGACCTTTACCTCCCCTCAGCACAGTCCTTTTATCCCAAGTTCAAGAACTCACAAGGCCAAACAAAATTGTCCAAAACGAATTGCCTTGAGGCGGGGCCTCAAAACCCCAGTTATTGTCTCGAATGGGACAGTTCCAAAGCAAGGGCAATGCTGGCAGAAAGGCCAACACTGGTGGCAACAAAGAGGGTTCCACCAGCAAGAAACAATGAAATGTGGCAGGCCCAGGAGGACATCCTTCTGGTGGGGAGCAGACGTTAACTGTTCATTGAACCATGGGCCTAGATCACAACAGACAAGTGGCTCTGTGAGATCGTGTTCCACGGCTATACCATAGAACTCAAACAAAAGACAATTCCACATAGACCAATGATGTCTTTGATGCCTCTGGAATGTAGTAAAGTCAAGGCTGTCCACAGGACATGCTCAATTTCTCCAGGAACCACACCATTGTACCCTGTGCTGCAACCAGAGCGGGACATGGGAGTGTACTCTTTGTTTGTCATGGTCCCTGAGAAAACAGGCAGTTTCCACCCTGTACTGGATCTCAAGTCCTTAACAAGTTCATGGCTTACAAGAAATTCATGATGGAGACACTGAAGTCAACCTTGTTGGCCATTCAATCAAGTGATTTTCCCACATCAATAGACTTGAAGGATGCCTATCTCCACATTCCAAATTGTCCCAGTTACCAAAGGTTCCATAGATTCGATGTCAGTGACGAAAACTTTCAATATACATATTCTACATTTGGGCTTGCCTCTGCCCTGAGGGTATTCACAAAGACAATAATGATGATTGTCATGACCCTCCACAAGACAGGGGTTCACATCATTCCATATCTGGATGATTGGCTGATATGAGCAAGGTCCCCAACTCAGGCACAAAAGGACACAGACTCTGTAATTCACTGCCTACAACAGCATGGCTGGATCATAAACTGGGACAAGAGCCAGCTAAACCCCACCAAATACATAACACACCTTGCTGTGAAGATTAACATGGGAGTGGGCTTTGTAACCCCAATAGAAGGGAAAGTCAGTAACATAGTCCCACTCATTGGGTCAACACAAATGTATCCCAACAGACCAGTGTGCATGTACCTGCAGCTGTTGGGGCTCATGACATCGATGATAGCCATGGTGCCATGGGCTCAAATGCACATGCACCCATTCCAGAGATATGTGCTGGATGCATGGGACCAGTTAGCTTAGAATTTTGAGTAACAGATCCACCCAGGCACAGACGTTCTGCACAGCATCAGGTGGTGGGCAAACAGAGAAAACCTGATCATGGACATGCCACTGTCTGTGGAGCAAACAGCAACAATTACAACAGATGCAAGTCTCCTCGGATGGGGGGCCATGCTAGGCCTGTATGTCACCCAGGGCAGATGGTCCCCATCAGAAGCTCATCTGCCCAGCAGTGTGCTGGAGATGAGAGCAGTGCACAGAGCACTGTTATTTTTTGTCCCAAAGATTGCAGGGCAAGTGGTACTTATCAGGACTGACAACCAGGTCACCATGGCATACATAAAACAAGCAAGAGAGAACTCAAAGCTGGGCAATGCCCAGGGAAGCATTGAAAACATTAAGATGCGTGGAACAGAATCTGATAGCCATTTCAGCCACCCACCTGGTGGGCAAGCCGAACTCGCAGGCGGACTGGCTCAGTCAAGTGAAACTTGACCAGGCAGAATGGCACTACAGCCACAGGTGTTCCAGCTCCTCAACAACAGATGGGGACCTTTTCAAGTGGACTGGATGACATGCCACCACAGCATTCAACTACCTCGCTTCCTTACTTGCTTCCCAGACAATAAGGCTGAAGAAGTCAACATGATGGCAGCGCAGTAGAATTTCAAGCAAAGCCTACATTTGTCTACCCATTCCAATGATTGCAAAAGTACTTCTCGAAATCAGGTCTCTAAAAGTTGCAGTGTTGATGACAGCTCCAGATTGGCAATGGAGGACATGGTACTCCCTGCTTAGATCAGTGTTGATTGACACCCCGTGGAGTCTTCCACATCGCCCAGATCTCCTCAGCCAGAGACCAATCATGCACCACAACCCTGAAGCACTCAGACTGAAGGCATGGATGCTGAAATGCAAAGACTGTTAAGCGAGGGGTACCCCCCCAAGTGGTCAAGCAACTTTTGCAATCCAGAAGATAATCGACAAAGTTTACCAGAGACATTGGCAGATCTTCTGTGAGTGGTGCACAGCAAAGGGCTTGTCCCCCTCGGTGGTGGGCCTTCCCCAAATCCTAGACATTCTCAATGATGGGGCAGACAAAGGCCTCATTTACGTCCCCTTGACAGTACAGGTTTTGGCTATCTCCACAAAACAAGGTCCCCTTCCTGAGGTAGGAAAGATAGGTGCACATCCTGATGTCATCAGGTTGCTGCGGGCATTACAGGTTGTATCTCCCCATAGTAGGCCCACATACCCTCCATGGCAACTTAATTTGGTACTGGATGACCTTTGTAAGCCTCCTTTCATTCCAGAGTTTCCCTACTGGATTGCCTTTAGAATGTTTTTTCTCATGGCTATGTGCTCTGCCAGGTGGGTGGGTGAGCGGGCTGCAGGCACTGTCGTGTCATAAGCCATTCCTGAATTTCCATAATGACAGAGTTCCTCAAAACAGTTCCATCTTTTACTCCTAAGGCTTTGTCACCATTCCATATGGAACAGGACATTCACCTGCTGGCCATGCTCACAGATCCAGGTGGCCCTGATGCGGTTCTCCATCCGCTCAACATGGTTTCCCTGATAAAGGTGTATCTAGCTATGTTAGAAAGTTTCCGTAAGTCAGTCAGGTTGTTTGTCTTCTTTTCAGGATGAAAGGCAGATCAGGCTGCATCTAAAGAAGCACTTGCTAGGTGAATAAGGGCAGCGATAATGGCCACCTACCACAGTGCAGACCTGGACCCTCCTGTGGGCCTTAGAGCACATTCTACTAGGGGAATTTCAACATTTTGGGCAGAGAGAGGGGGAGGCTCAGTTCAGGCTATCTGCACTGCAATGATCTGGTCCTTTGTGCATACCTTTGTCTGTCATTACCGATTAGACATTGCTTCAACAAGCAGAGCCACATTTGGAAGAGCAGTGCTTCAAGCTGCTTCGGGTAGAGTGTAACATAATGGTTGTCCTCCCATCTGGGAGTATTCCTGATACTGCTATGAAAGTCCCACTTGTGAGGAATGTCTGAGCACTAGAAAGGTTGCAGGGGATAATGGTATTTACTCACCTGGTGAAGGTGATTATACCTGCAACCTTTATAGTGCTCAGAGTGAGTCCCTCCCGCTTCTGGATGAACATGGACCCAGAGCAGCCAGAACCATGTGGGGATATTTGGTAGTCTATTTAGATCGAGCTCAGGCTTGGAATTTTATTATGTTATGGTACTACTTATATTATTCAATGACATTATATATATGTAGTCGATGTCATCAATATTATTCTTGATGATAATTGCAAGCCCCCCAACTATGGCTTACTTTTTTATATAGCTGTAGTGCGCTTTGCCCACCAGGATGGTCAGGGGTCCTAGGCCTGATTTGGACCTGCTGTCCCCATTTGTGTGACTCCAGTTCTCTGGTTCCTGGTGCTCGGTCTGTGGCAGGTGAGCCGAGCACCAGATGTGTGGTATTGTGCCTCTGGGCACTGTTTTGAGAATCTGGGGTCCAGAAAAAAAAAGAGAAGGGGATAAACATAATAAATACATTTTCAGCAGCCCGGGCCTACTGAATATGTGTGACCACTGACTAGACAGAGAATGAGTGGAATGGTTGCTCCATATCCTGAATCCATTTTTCCAGGGCTGACTGGTCTCGGGACCTCTGGGGGGGGGATAAATCCAGGAGACAGGAAAAGGAAAAAGAATTGTAAATAAGTTTTCAGGGGTCCATGCCTACGGAGCATGAGCAGCCACCAGTTCTACAAGTTTAAAGGAGCAGTGGCTCAAAATCAAGTCAGCAGTTCGGTGCTGGCTGGCACTGTAGGATGTATCTGTAAATAATTGGTTCAGGAATTACAGGTCCTATAGGTCTTAGTAGCACCGGGTGGATTGGGCACCTGATCTTTGAGTTAGGAACTTGGACTCCTGAGTTTGGTGGGTGGTTTTTGCCACATGGGGGACTAAATAAAAGAGGCTGTTTAGTGCCAATTAAAATAGATCACTCTGAAGAGTGGAAGAGGAGAGAGCAGGGGTGGTTGCCTGCTCAGTGAGGTATACTGTGTCATGTGTTTTCCTAGGTAATAGCTGTGTAGGACCAGTAGAAGCAGTAACATAGCAGTGACCGTCGGTGCTAGTGCCCATCATCGGGGCTTGATTCAGGAACTGGCCACTTATTCTGCACCTGGATGGGAAAGGACAGTGGGGGAGAGAAGGAGTTGGGGATGGGGTTTATTGGGAACCAGATTTCCAGAGCCTTTCCTGGTCCCATGCTGCCCTGTCATGTGGCTGTGGTGTACAGGGTTCAGTGCCTCAAGCTGAGCCTGTTTCTAGGGTGGCTGTGGGATGAGCAGCCGTCCCTCCAAAAGACTGGGGTTCTGATATGAGGAAGTGCTGGAGAGGAGTGAGAGAGAGTTGCTGCCTAAGATTAGGGGCCTGGTTCAGCCACAAGTTGAGATGGCTGTGTGTGGACTGTTTGGCTGCTTAGGAAATAGGTAGTGATCTGGACTTTATACTCAAATGTGACCTTCTCGATCTAGAGTGAACCCAAGTTAATAATGTGACCCCTCGATCAAGAAATATTGCATTGTGTTTTTCTGCTCTGTGGAGTGACTGTTCCTGTTCATTAACTGTTCATTAAATAGGATCCTCTCATTCCTGCAGTTCTATTGTTTGTCTTGTTTATTTGGAAGAACTGATGTCTGCTAACAAGAAGCTTGCCTCCACAGCCAGGCTTCAGCTTGTGTGTTCTAGGGTGTATGGTGAGAGGACCAGGGGATCAGCCAGAAGATGTCAAGATGCCTGCCTGGTGAAGACCACCCACAAAGGCCTATAAGGTGAAGATGGCAAGGCCAGATAGGTGAAAACCATCAGCTTCAGCTCTCTCCAGCCTCCCCGGTGGTCTGAAGGTGCCCCGCTTCATCGGGTCTAGTAAGCCAGGCCGACCAGGTATGTAGACCTTTTATGTTGCTTAGTTGTCCCTTCCACAGAACATTCACCATCATACTCCTAGATGGGGAGGCTTACATAATTTTTAGGGCTGCATGTAGGCAGAGCCTGCAGCCTTACTGCATCAGCTGTAACAAGCATTTGTCAATGCTGAATGTTTGCTTGATGGCATTAGCAGTGGAAGTGCAGGAGTTAGACAGATGCAGTATAGGAATGGCAGTCACGTATTGAACTGACGCCAACTCCACCCCCACCCTGCAGAGATGGACAGGCATTGGGGTGTGCCTTTGGGTTGTTGCCCATGACGGTCATGGCATTTCACCTCACCCAACCCCGCAAACGCTGACAAGTGTCAAGGTGTGCCTTGGAGTGTTTGGGCTTTACTTTCACCTCATTCCATAAGGAAACACGCTGAAATGAGTGAAATATAGGAGAATGAGGTGAACTCTGGGGCCAGGGGGTCAAAGACGCACCTAGATGCCTGTCACTGGCTGCAGGGTGGGGTTGGGGATGGAATGGCATTAGCATTACTGTCAACAGTCCCAAGTCACACCCCTGATGCCTGTCAGTCCCTACAGGGTAGGGCGTTATGGTCAAAAACCCTAACACCCTGGGCGGTTCTTGGTATTTTTACTCCAATTTTTCAACATGGGCTTTTTGTGACCCCTCCACGTGAACAGTGACACTATAGTTCATTAGCGGAAAGGTGATTTTGCACAGTGACTGCACCATTTGGTGCCACAGGTGCGAAAACACATTTCGAACAGGATGTAAAAAATGATAGCTGTACTGTTCATGAGGAGGTGTAAAAAATGGTAATGTTGAAAACTTGGAGTGAAAATATAAAAAACTGGTGAAGTCACGAGCGTGTGTAGAAACTGCACGACGCACACCCGTAATGTAATTAGTTTGGGAATTTTTTACAGCAGATTTTCAACACAGGCATTTTGGGAAGCTCTGCTCATGAACAGTGTCACTGTAATTTTCTTAATCTTCCCCTAACACTGATTTCCCACAGCGACCACGCATTTCTGTGCTGGAAGTGTGAAAACACCTTTAGGCCAGGGTGTGGAAAATGACAGCTGTACTGTTCATAAGGAGGTGTGGAAAACTGCCAATGTTGAAAATCTTGGCTGAAAATATTACAGATTTGTGAACTTAGGAGGGTGCTTGGAAACTGCGCAATGCAGACTTGTAACGCAGTCATTTTATGGACTTTTGTCACCAAATTTTCAACATAGCCATTTTAAGACCTCTGTTCATGAACAGTGTCACTGTAATTTTCTTAATCTGTCCCAGACATTGATTTTGCACACTGACCACGCCATTGTGCGCTACATGTGCAAAAACACATTTTGGGCAAGATGTAAAAAATGACAGCTGTACTGTTCATAAGGAGGTGTAGTAAAAAGGCAATGTTGAAAATCTAGAGTGAAAATAGTAAATATTCTTGTAGTTATGAGCATACGTAGGAACTGTGCAATGCACACTCATAACACAGTCATTTTTGGGATTTTTTTCATCAAATTTGCAACATAGGCTTAGGGCATCCAAGCAATGGAATTTACTACCTCAGGATTTAATTAATGCGAATAACTTTGAAATGTCCAAATCAAAGTTGTATATTTGGTTAAATCAACATAAATAATAAATGATCCACTATTGCGGGGAACAATCTCGATGGGCCTTGGCCTTCTTTAGTCCCACATTAATCCATAAAATAGCCTTTTTGAGAGCCCACCTCATGAACAGTGACACTGTTGTTTCGTTAATCAGTCCCAAAAGGTGATTCCGCACAGTGATCGTGAAATCACCTTTCTGGACCAAATAACCAAATGACAGTCACTGAATTCATGAGACGGAGTCCCAAGAACTCCATGTGGAAAATTTGGTGCAAAAATTCAAAAAAATGACTGAGATACGCACCAAAGTGGGAAAAACCTTATTTATGCCTTTATACAGCTTACCAGCATTTCTTCAGTTTGCGGCCGGTTTTGAAGCGTGCAGACGTGTTCCTGTTCCACCAAAGATCATTGTGCCAACCTCCAGAGGGAAGTATTGGGTGAGGAGGGTATGGGGAGATGGGGTATGCAGAGGTTGGGCGGGGTTGCAGGAGGGGATCAAGAGAGTCAACGAGGGACCGTTTTCTTTTGTTACAAGTTTTTTCTTTTTTTTATTGTACATGGATGATGTGGGACTTTTGTCACACTGGAGTGGGCTCCCAGCATGGTGCCTGGAAGGTTTGGGGGGCAGTGGAGCCAACGTGGGATTGGGCACCCCCATAGGCCTTACAGTATTGGGGGGGACACATGAGGATGCTGGACTTCTGCCACCCAGAGGAGGGCTGCCAGTGTGACACCTGGAAGTTTGTTTTTGGGGGGAGGGGGCACTGGAGCTGACAGGGATTGGGCACCCCATCAGACATACAGTGTGCTTGGGGGGGAGTGGGCATGAGCCGAGGGGGATTGGGCACCCCCTCAGTACACAACAAAGGGTTGGCACGTGCATACAACCACTGCTACAATCAGCGGTAGTGACATGGAGGCAATATGCATACTGCTGATAGCAGGGCAGTATGCAAATTGCCTACACATTACCACCGCTGACTGTAGTGGTAGTTTGCTTTCAACTGTACACCACTGCAATCTGAACTGCTGTCATAGACAGCTGGGACATTCATTAGTGCAGTGCGGCTGCACCTGCAAAACCTCTGAGGGCATTGGAAGCGAGGGCGCCACACCTATGAAAACTCATATGGTGGCACTATGTTTCTTGCACATGCATGCAAGCAAACATAACAAGCATTTGTCAATGCTGAATGTTTGCTTGCTGGCATTGGCATTGGTAGTGTAGAAGTTTCAGAGCTGCATAATAGGAATGGCAGTGAAGTATTGAACTGAAGCAAACCCCACCACCACCCAGCAGAGACTGACAGGCATTGGGGTGTGTCTTTGGATCATCAGGCATAATGGCCACACCATTTCACCACACCCTACCCTGCAGACATCGACAAGTGTTGCGGTGTGCCTTGGGGTCTTTGGCCCTTATGCGCACCCCATTCCATCAGGAAATATGGTGAGATGGGTGCAGTATAGGAGAATGGGGTGAACTTTGGGGCCAAAGAGTCCAAGGCATACCTTGATGCCTCTCACTGGCTGCAGGGTGTGGAATTGTATCAGCATTACAGGCAAGAATCCCAAGTCACACCCCGATGCCTGTCATTCTCTACAGGGTGGGGCATTATGGTCAGAAATCCTAATGCCTCAGGCATTCATTGGTATTTTCACTCCAAATTTTCAACATGGTTTTTTTGTGACCCCCACCTCATGACCAGTGGCAATATCAGTGTGTTAGCCGAAAGCTGCTTTTGCACAGTGACTACTGCATTTAGCACCACAGGTGCAAAAACACATTCCAAACAGGATGTGAAAAATGACAGCTGTACTATTCATGGGGAGGTGTAAAAAATGGCAATGTTGAAAATCTGCAGTGAAAATATTAAAAAAAACTGAAGTCACGAGTATGTGTAGAAGCTGTGCAAAGCACACCAATAATGTAATTAGTTTGGGGATTTTTGACAGCACATTGTCAACACAGGTATTTTGGGACCTCCGATAATGAACAGTGTCACTGTGATTTTCTTTATCTGTCCCGAACAATGATTTCCCACAGCGACCATGCAATTCTGCACTAAAGCTATAAAAACACATTTCAGCCATGTTGTGAAAAATGACAGCTGTACTGTGCATAAGGAAGTGTGGAAAAATGCCATTGGTGAAAATCTGGGCTGAAAATATTACAAATTCATGAGCTTATGAGGGTGCATGGAAACTGCGCAATGCTCACTCGTAACACAGTCATTTTATGAACTTTTGTCACCACATTTTCAACATAGCTATTTTAAGACCTCTGCTCATGAACAGTATCACTGTGATTTTCTTAATCTGTCCCAAACATTGCTTTCACACACCGAAACAATTTATGGAAGTTACCATGGAGTTGGGATTGAAACAACTAATTAATTCTCCAACATGGTATACTAAAACATCTGCCTTAGGTTCTATTCTGGATTTATTGTTTATTTCTTTTCATTTGCAAGTTGAAGCCTCAGGAACTCTGCCCCCACACTTTGGTGATCACAATCCCATTTGGTTAATCCTGAATACCTCACAATTAGAGGCACATTAGAGGCAGTATGGCGCAGTGATTTAAGGCTCTGAGCTGCAAATCTGGAGATCTGGGTTTGAGTTCAACAGCCCCCACTTGCATACTGTGTGACCCTGAGCAAGTCACTTAACTTCCTCATGCTCCCAGGTTGCACCTGCAAACAAGCTTTCAGCTTAGTGTGTCTCACCTGGTAAAATAATTGGTAAAAAAAAAAATGTATTTCTTCCCAAAAACATCTAAAACAGAGTTGGTAGAGGGATATGCGAAAAGTTTCTGAGCCTAAATTTCTGTGAAGTGTGAATGCCGAAAAATGGGAATGTTGTAAACTAATTCCTGATCTTGAACAGGCTATCAAGTATTTCACTGAAACCTTTCAAAGTATATGTGATTTTCATGCCCCAAAAGTAAACAAGAAAAATAATAAGCTCCCCAGATTTCCATGGATAACAGAATCATTATTTAAAAAGATAAGGATTAAAAATAGGGTTTAGAAAAAAAGCATTAAAATCAACATTGGACGTAGATTGGGAAGTGTTTAAAATCAAAAGAAATGAATGTAGAAAATTAACAAAAAGGACAAAAATGAAATACTACAGAAATAAAATGGATCAGAATTTGGACCCCAAAAAGTTTTGGGCTATTATTAAGCAGCTAACAAATGCAGGGGGTAGTGGTAAACAAAAAGCCCTGACTCTTAAAATTGGAAATACTCTAACAGATTCTCCTGAAGTGACTTCAGATTTCTTAAATATTTTTTCTCTGTCCTTCCAGGCATTGGGAATTCTACTAGTATGGGCTTGAAAAGTTTGATAAATGATAAGAGGTCACTTGCCAAAAAATGTCCACCATTTAGATTTAAGATTCTAACTATTTCAGAGGTTAAGAAAGAACTGTCAAAAATAAATATTTATAAATCACATGGGTTGGATGGTTTGGAGGGAAGATTTTTAAAATTAGCAGCTAATAATATAGCTTCAACAGTCATGTATATTTTCAATCAGAGCCTCCAACAAGGTTATTTCCCAAAGATGTAGAGGGGGAGTAACATTGTGCCTATTTATAAGGGTGGGGACCTGGCAGAGGCAGGAAATTATCGCCCAATATCCATTCTACCAGTTTTGTCAAAATGTTTAGAAAGTTGGTAAACAGACAAATATGTGATTAACTAACCCAAGACAAGCTGTTAACACTATATCAATCAGGTTTCCGCAGGGGTTATTCTACAACAACGGCCCTCCAGGAGTTTAATCACCTCATTTGTACCTCCCTGAATTTAGGAAGGGAAAAGCCTGCTGTTTTTATAGATTTATCTAAAGCCTTTGACCTGGTGGACCACTCCCTCCTACTTGAGAGATTGCAGAACATGGGCTTTGCCGAAGGCCTTTTACATTGG
This sequence comes from Neoceratodus forsteri, assembly GCA_016271365.2. Classification (NCBI taxonomy): domain Eukaryota; kingdom Metazoa; phylum Chordata; order Ceratodontiformes; family Ceratodontidae; genus Neoceratodus; species Neoceratodus forsteri. Next base: position 183,303,842 of record CM057459.1, on the reverse strand, counting down.
TTTAACTCTTACCTAAATGAAAGTACCAAGATGGTTACAATACAGTATCATTTGTCTAAGTCTACTACTGCATCTAGAGGGGTTCCCCAGGGATCCATCCTTGGACCACTTTTGATTTTTGTTAATGATCTGCCTTCTGTGGTACAGCAGTCAGATATAAGACTATATGCAGATGATGTAATTTTGATTGCCTCAGGGGTAGATGAGTTGAACCTTCGGACAAGGCTCCAGGCTGATTTTAGTAGAGTGAAGGAGTGGTTCACCAGGTCACAGTTGCTTGTAAATATAGGGAAAACTAAATTGATGCATTTTGTTCCTAAAAATAAAAAATACATACCACACTTGCAGATCTTTACAAGCTCTCTTATCGAAATTGAATTAGCATCTAGATACTGCTATCTTGGAGTACTCATTGACTCATTTTTGACTTATGAAGATCATATCTTAACATTAATATCAAGAACTACTAGGAAACTTGAAGCTTTGAGGAGAACCACCAGAGGTTTAAAAATCTAAGATAGAAAAAAAAATAGCAGAAAAACTTATTTTGCCCACCTTGAAATATGGGGAATCAAAAATTTGTTGGACAGGATAGATAAATTATATTACAATACAGCAAGGTACATTTTGCAGTGTAATTACATGACGCACCATTGCTTTATGTTGGAGAGTCTGGGGTGGCAACCTCTCAACACTGAGTTCTCTAGAACTTGGACAAAGTTTATCTTTAAATACAAAATATATTACCCTGAGCATAATATTACATGTAAACATTTTCCTGATGTACCTAATCTGAGGAAAGAACTAACAAGATCTGTACATTTGAACAAAATTTACCAAGGAAGATGTTTAAACAGATATGGTGATTGAACTCTTATTTCTAGAGCTACTGTATAGTGAAAAGAGCTTCCCTTTAAAATTCATGTTGAAACAAACTTACAAGCTTTTATTAAAGCAGTAAACATTTTCTTTGTTCATAATTGTACTTGCATATAATATTGTACTTTTCCTACTTAAATATTAACTCATTCTGGTTTTTATTAAAGGAATAATGCCTGACAGGGTGGGTGTTGTGCTGGGATAACACCCCACCTCAGGTGGTTGGGCCCGAGGCCAGTAGCCGAGGGATTCCAACACCCAAAAAGGGATGTTATCCCAGCATAACACCCACTCTGGAGGGTGTTATTCCTGTTATACAATGGTTCTTTGTTATATATAAAATAAAAAAATAATTTTAAAGAATGCTTTTTAGTGTGGAAAAATATTTTTGTTTCTTAAGAGGAGATGCAAAAAAAGGGATCATGAAGAGTGTCCATAATGATGAGAGTAGAGCTGTGAACAGCAGAGATGTTATGCCAGGATAACATCCCTGCTGTGATGGTCAACTGAACAATCAGAGCCCAGGATTCTTTCTTGCCATTGTATAATATATAATACATGTTCTGATGTAAGTTTTGTCTACTGTTTATTGTATTGTTACATGTGAAACACTAGAGAATACTGTACAGGACTGTCTTGTAAACTGGGCTTCACAGCCCAAATGACATGTTTCTTTCCTGTCTAAAAATACATTTTTACTACTACTTTACTATTACTTTGTCAAATGCTTTTTTGAAATCTATCAATAGAACATCCACTGGTTTTCTTCTGTCAAGATGGCTACTTACTTGTTCATAAAATCTAATAAGACTAGTGGTGCAAGACCTACCTGACTTAAAGCCATGTCATTTTATGTTCTTTAGATTATTATTTTCCAAATAAAGCTCTGACATATTTTTAAGAATTCTTTCCATAACTTAACAGTTAACCAAGGTCACGCTTATAGGGCAATAATTGTTTGTGACCATTTTGCTACCAGTTTTATGAATTGGTTTCACTATGGCTTCCCTCCATTCTTCTGAAATAGAACCTGTCTGGAGCAAGAGGTTATAAATTAGTGTTAACAGAAATGCTACTGTTGTAAGAGTTCTTTTTAAGGTTTTTAAGGTTCAGGCTAAAGTCTCCTAATATTAGCAGCTCGGAGAGGGTGCTATAAGCCAATGACTTGTTTGGTTCCTCCAGGGCTTGGGGGGATAATCTTTGGAGGGTTGTACAGAGCCCACTGTTAGGTGCTTGGCAAGGTGAGGGTAACCCTAATGAATAATGACTCGCATCCAGTACAACCAATGTTAAAGAGGGAGGCTAGAGATGCATCTAGGCAGTCCTTGACATAAATAAGTACCGAGCACTCTTTTTTGTCATCTCTGTCCTTCCTGAAGGCATTGTACCTAATAAGTTTGATTTCATGTCTGGGGGGAGGGACCTGTAGACACCAGGGTATATGATTCTAAACATCAGTCCCTCCCTCCACCCACTAGTGGCTCCACCCCACCAGCACCCATTTCCGATGTTTAGAATCATATACACTGGTGTCTAGATGTCCCTCCCACCTGACACCCTTCTCAATAGTAAGTAACCACATCCATAGTGTCTAGTGGTCCCTCACCCCGATGCAATGCCCTTCCAATAGTAAAGAACCACATCCCTGGTGCCCAGTGGTCCCTCTTCCCAACTCAGTGCCCTTCTTGGCACCAATGAAAGCTCCTAGTTTGTTAGTACTCCCCCCACGGTGGCAGCTGTCCCACCACTGCTGCGTGACAGGCCATTTGAGAGTAATTGCCCTATAAATAAGCAGCATGCTCCCTGCTCTTGTCAGATGGTGGGCAGCCTGTGACAGCATTGAATAGAACCATGTCCCAGCTGTTATGGAGAGTTTGAATGCAGGGATCTGTTCTGTTCTTTCCTTTCCTGTCTCTTGGCTGTCTCGTTGCGCAACCAAATTTTCCTGTGATATCTAGGATTTGATCACCCTGACAGTCTCGCAGTTCTTTACCTCTCACTCTTCCCTTGCTGTCTGTCCTTTCCTCCCTTGTATATCAGCTGGTATAAAAATATATGCAAATCATTATGTGGAAATGTAACTGATATTGGGATCCCTTTGTTTAGAAATTATGGAGTGTTACTGTTGAAATGTATATAACTATAGTTTAACATGATTGCAAAAAGCTATTGGAAACTCAAGGGGTTAACCTAAGAAAATTTTTTAAGCCTTTTGCAGAAGCTGTGGAGAAGGGGCCTCAGTTCTGAAACATTGTGTTCCTGTCTGCAACTGCCTGAAATATACAAGAACATTTTAGAAAAATACTGGATTCTTGTTAAGAAGGGGGGTTGCAAGAACGTATAAAAACAAAGCTGCAATTTCTTGCAAGACACAGAGATTGAAAGAAAACTCAGATGCTTCTTCTGTTTATTCTGCCTTTGTAAATAGTTATCCTGAAAAATGTTTGTTTTTTATTTTATTTTTATTCATAATATTTTTAGTTTTTTATTTTATTGTTATTCATAATAAAACTCCTGTTGCAAATTTTACAACTGCTCCTGGTTTTTCCTATGCTTCCTGACCTGTGCCTTGATGACAGATGGTGCCAGAAATGGGATTTGAACCCACACCTCCAATTGGAGACCAGAAAGTGGAGAAAAGGCTGTTTCTTTGGCCAAGGACTACTAAATGGCCAGACAGATGCCACAGCAATGAGGTAACAGCCAAACACCGGTATGACATTCTTTTTCCCATTTAAACTCCAAGTCTGATAAGAACTCTGGTGGGGGTAACAAATCTCTGCCCAAAGACGTTATTTGCTATGACTGTAATAAGCCAGGTCATATTGTAAGAAATTGCCATAAGAAGAGTGACACTGGAGCAAAACTGTCCTTAGCAAATTGGGGCAAGTACTTAACAGATGTGAAGGTGGGGGATAAGACTGTAAAGGGACTCATTGATTCAGGAAGCAGACAGACCCTAGTGAATGTTGAGGTACTGGGATAACACTATGCAAAAGGACCAGATACTGGTGTCATCTGCATCCATGGGGACACTCGATACTATCCCACCACTCAAGTGACTGACCGTTAAGGGTGTGTTGCACCAAATGAAAGTGGGGGTAGTACCTAAGTTACCTGTATCTGTGATTATTGAAAAAGACTTTCCAGGATTTACTAGGTTAATTTCAGAGGAACTGAACCCTGCAGTTTCAGCAGCAGTGGTAACAAGCACTCAGGCAAAGAAAATCTCAAACGGTGGGGACATTTTTCCTTTCGGTGACTTTGATTCGAACTTGTTTGAGCACAGCTCCAAGATCCAGAAATCTAGGAAAGAAAGACAATGCCTGAAGAAACTCTGGTAACAAATGACTGATGGACATAAGGGATTAACATATGAAAATGCTGAAACTAAACTGATCACTGATTGTAATTTTCTTTCACAGCAAGCTAACAATGTTTTTCTCCAGGGTTATTTTAAGCAGCTAGGGTGAAACCAAAACAGGGTGGACCAATGTTTAAAAAATGTAATCGGTTACTGTACATAGTCTGGGTTAAACCTCAGACACAGGAACAGACAGAACAATTGGTTATACCACAGAAGTATAGAACAGAGTTATTACAGGTAGCACATGATAGTCCTATGGCTGGTCACTCAGGGAGGGATCGCACCCTTGCCAGATTACTGTACAGATTTTACTGGCCTGGAATTTATGAAGATGTTGCTACCTACTGTAATTCCTGTGTTGAGTGTCAGAAAGTAGCCCCAGTCACTAGAAAGTCAAGGTGCCCCTGGTGCCCCTACCCTTGATAGATGTGTCTTTTGAGAGAATTGCAATGGATGTGGTTGGTCCTTTAGACAAAAGTAAAAAAGGATAATAGATTTATCCTGGTAGGATGGGACTATGCTACTAGAAACCCAGCAGCAGTTCCAATGCGTACTGTCACAGCTTCAAAAGTGGCAGCAGAGCTTGCAAAAATTTTCAGCAGAGTGGGCATACCAAAATAGATTATCACTGGTCAGGGTAGTAATTTTGGGGCTGCATTACTTAAGGAGCTGTACAGACTACTAGGTATCACTGCCATAAGAATCTTCCCCTATCACCCCAGACAGACGATCTTGTTGAATGTTTTAACCAAACCCTAAAACGCATGTTAAAAAGGTTTGTAAAGGGGGAAGGGAAAGATTGGGACCAGTACTTGTCTTACCTACTTTTTGCTTACAGAGAAGTGCCACAGGCATCAGCAGGGTTTCCACCATTTGAAATGCTATACGGTAGGTAGCCAAGAGGGCCACTGGATGTGATAAAAGAAACGTGGGAAGATAACCCCACTCAGAAACAATCTATAACATCTTATATATGTGCCCTTATAAAGACTCTGTAATCAGAAAGAAGTCCAAAACCAGCAGAAGGTATATTATGACCACGGGGTAAAAGAAAAAGTTTTTGAGACAGGTGAAAAGATTTTGCTACTGTTAGCCACAGCAGAAAATAAACTGTTACTGAAGTGGCAAGGGCCTTATAGAGTACTTAGATGTACTGGTACTGTTAACTATGAGATTGAGACCCCTGACAGAATAAATCTGGCTAAGATACACCATGCTAACCTCCTCAAGAAATGGGTTGAAAAAATACCAAAAGCTGCTTTGCTAGTTTAACCAGAAACTGATAAAGAAGATACTGATGTAACTTATGATAGACTGGAACGAACTGTAACTGCTGATGTAAAGGTGAATGTTTCCTTAACCTCAGAACAAGCTGCAGAAATTCTTAATATGCTGAAGACATTTAACAGTACGTTTACCACAGTACCAGGCCAAGCAAAAGGGGATGAGCATGTAATAGTGCCAAGGAATGCTTACCCTATTAGACAAAAGACGTGCAGGTTACCAGAGCAGTTAAGAGCTGACATGGTTAAGGAAATATAAAAAATGAAAGAATTGAGTATTATAGGAGAGTTGAGGAGTGCATGGTCATCTCCCATGGTAACTGTAAACATACAAACAAACAAACAAACATACGAATCTGCCAGCAGAGCAGACCAATTGGTCTATCAAAGTCTACCAAAGTGTGCAGCTAACACCCCAGATTGCAGCTGCTCCAGCCTCCTCCCCCACCATTCCTCCTATACCTGCCACAGCCCCTGCCCCCCAGACCCTTCTTCTTGCTTTGTTCCATTCCCTCTTAAAGCTTCTGACTGTCCTACATGTTGCCATCCCTGCTGGTAGCACATTCCAGTTAGACACCACCCTCTTAGTGAAGTAGAGCCTCCTCATCTCTTTCTTAAATCATCCCCCCTCTAACCTTAGGCATGCCCCTTGTCTCCCTACCGTTCCTCAGTTTAAACAGCCCCTTGGTGCTAGGTTTATTAACCCCCCTCAAGTATCTGAATGTTTCAATCATATCCCTCTGTTCCTCCTCTCCTCCAGTGTACACATGTTCAGCTCCTGCGCCTGACTTCATAGTCCTTTCCTTCCATCCCCTTTAACATTTTTGTTGCCCTCCTTTTCATCCCCTCCAGTAGTTTTATATCTCTTCTCAGCTATGGTCTCCAGTATTGCACACAGTACTCCAAATGCGGTCTAACCAAGGACCTATAGAGAGACAGGTTCACATCCCTGCTTTCCTGCACTGGGCCGAGTTGTTCACTCTCCGTTACCAACACCCCAAGGTCGTTGTCCTCAGTGATCGCTAGCCTCACCCCTCCCAACCAGTAGTGCCCTCACCCCCTGCAGTACTTCACTGTTCATCTAGCATGGTTTTCTGGCTCTGCCCTTCTTATTCTTAGCCCTGGTGCAGGCTACTGTGGCCTCTATTAGCCCAGCTTTAATAACTTCCCACTTTTGCTCTGCATCCATCCCCAGCCTTATATACTGGAGTCTCCCTTGCAATATTTGACCCATCCTCCCAAAGTCCATTCTCCTAAAGTCTACCACTTTAGTGCCCATGCTTCTAGTCTCCCTCACCTACTTGAGAATGAACCACACTGTTTGGTGGTCACTACCAGCTAGTGGGTTCTCAACCCTTATGTCCCTCACTGCCTCCCAATTTGCCAATACGAGGTTTAGTGTGTTACCAAGCCTTGTAGGCCCACTTACCATTTGTGTCAGGAGGCCATCCTGGACTGCATCCAGGAGCACCTGCTCCCTGGTGCTGTTGGTGGCAGGGGTGCTCCAATCAACCTCTGGCAGGTTAAAATCCCCCACTATCACCACACTCCCCCTTCTACACACCCTCCTTATCTACTCTGCCAACTCCCCAGCCAGTTCCCCCGATTGGGATGGTGGTCTTTACACCACTCCCAGCCTCAGCTTTCTACCCTTGGAGTCCAGAAGCTACACCAAAACACCTCCATCCTCCTCTCCTCCCCTTGTCTCTCGTGCAATTTATCCCCTCTGTCATATATAGTGCTACCACCCCCAACTTACCAGTCCCTCCTGTATATGTTGTACCTTGGGATTGCCAGATCCCAGTCATGGAACTCTGTGGCCCAAGTCTCTGTTACTGCAGCAATGTCCACCTTCCCCTTTGAAAGTAGTGCCTGAAGTTTCGCAATTTTGTTTCTCTGGCTTTTTGCATTTAGGGAGACCACCTTCCATCCATATCCCTCCTCCCCCCCCCCTTTTCTTGGTCTGCTCCCCTCTCGGTAGTCCACCCTTTTATCCACCTTGTGGATATTGGGTGGTGGTGCTTTCTGCACTAGCTGGCTACCCTGCATGCCCCTTCCCTGAGTTGCTTCACCTCTGCCTTTACCCATATCAAGGGGGTGGGCTCATTATGCTCCCCTGTCAATACCTGTTTACTAACCTCAGCCCTTTTGCCACCCCCCCCAGTTTAAATCTACCTTAGTTGATATATACCCCTCTATTCCACCCTTTAGTACTCCCCTCCCCTCTCCTCTCCGCTCAAGTGTAGCCTATCACCTGTGCACAAGTCACTATTCCCCCAGATCCTACCCCAGTTTGTCACTAAACCATACTTCTTGGTGTGGCACCATTCCCTCAGCCACTCGTTGAACACCTCTATCCTTCCCCTCCTTCCTGTGCTGGCACATGGTACCGGGAGTACCTCCAAGAATACCACTGACTCCCCAGTCCCCTCACACTGCCTGCCCAACTCCTCAAACCTCCCCTTCACCACTTCAGCAGTCTCTCCTGCCAAATCATTGGTAGCCACATGCAACACCAAGTGAGGTTGCTTCCTCCCCTTAGATGTGCATTTGAGCAGTGCCTGCCCTGCCCTTCCCATGATCAACCCGAGAATAGCTTCAACCCAAATACGGCTGTGCCTTTTCCCCCTTCCTCCCCACCTGACCCCTTTCAGTATAGAATCCCCCTGTATAAGTATCCCCCATTTATGTCTCATACCCCCTTCCTCTCTCTCTTACCCTTTCCTCCTCTTCAGAGTTCATACAGCCTTGCCCCACACACACTCCAACTGCACCGTCTGTGTCTCCTGCAATTGCCCCCTCTGTTTCCTCCTCACTTCCTGTCTCTGCCCTGCTCCTCCCATCCCCTTAATCTCCTTACCAGCCTGACTTCTGCCTACTGGGCTTCCCCTATCGATCCCCCCCCTCCACTCCTGCTGATCACCAACCCCTCCCCTACTCCCTCCATTGCTGATTTTGAGCACCCATTACACTCGACTCCCTTAGCGGTGTTCCTCCCATCCTTCTCCCTGCCCCTTGTTTTCTCCCCTCCTGTACCACCCCTTCTTACTAGCCCCTTCAACCCTTCCGTCACGCTTTTCTACTCTTACCCTTTGCTCAGCCCACTTCTCCCCAGCTTGTCCTCCCCATTAGTATTATCCTCCTCCTCCTCCTCCCTCCCCAATAGCAGAGGCATGAATCTGTTCTTAGTCAATACCCCCAACTTCTTGCCCCCTTTGGGTTCCCCTCCTACTTGCTCCTCTCTCTGAGTCACTTCGGCCTTCTTCTCCAGTAGCCATCTGCCAGCTCCTGATCCTCCTTGCGGTCTCTTCCTTGCCCCAGGCCCCCTTCACCTCATGCACCCCCTCCTCCTCCCAGTTCTGTCTGTGCCTCTGGTACTGGGTTCAGTTTCAGGCCCTAGTTGTTCTGTCCCCATTCCTCCCTTCCATCCCTATTCACCTCCCCCCCCACTGTCAGGATGCCTACCATTCTCAACTGCCCTGCCACCTAGGCTCCTCCCTAACCTTCACAGCACCTCCTTCAAACTAGCCAGTTGGCTACAGACCATACACCCCCCCATCCAAGCCCAGTCCAGAATCATGGCAGACCCACACCCCGTGCACCCCACCACCCTTCCAAAGATGCCTGCCCTAGTGATGTGCGGCACCTGCCCTATTTCCCCCCCCCATCCTTTGGTTCAGTCCTTACTCTCGGATATGTACCCTGCCCAACTGATATGCCCTCTTCCTACTCAATTTTGGTTTTCTCCACAACTGCTGCCTTCCTGTTGAAAAGGGTACTGCAGATTTAAATTATACCAGTTAGATAGTGCAGTATCTTGTAGCAATCATACAGTATAGCTTAGCACTTTATCACCCCTCAGTTACTGTATTATTATTCTGTAGCAATCATATAGTATAGCCTAGCACAGTTTCACCCATCCTATGCCTGTAGTATCACAGACTCACTTGCATGCACAGGTTTTCCCTTACTAGACCAAGGAGAACACAGCTATGAAAGTATTAGTCTAAGCCCATGATTGGTCAACCTCCAGAAAACTCCTCCCTAGGCCAGTCCATATAATAAGGCAATACACCCAGGTGGGTCGGTGGGCAAAGTTCTAAAAGTCCCCAAAGTTTCTGATATTCATCCCGAGCTCCGTTGAGCTCTCCTGACTCGTGGCACTGCTCAGGCTGCCCTTTAAATAGGGTTGTAGCCTGGACTGGCATCTTTTTCAATTTCAAAAGTCCCCAAAGTCTCCGATATTCATCCCGAGCTCCACTGAGCTCTCCCAACTCACGGCGCTGCTCAGGCTGCCCTTTAAACAGTGCTGCAGCTTGGATTGGTTCCTTTTTCAATTTCAAAAGTCCCCTAAACACAAAAGAAGGGGGAGTTAGAATCTGCCTTGATTTTAGGAAACATAATCAAGTGTCAGAATTTGACAGTTATCCTATTCCCAGAATAAAAGATTTGGTGGACAGACTGGGGAGTGCAAAGTATATCAGTACCCTCGATCTTAACAAGAGTTACTGGCAAATCTTTTTAACTAAAGAATCCAGAGACAAAACTGCATTTGCCACTCCTGTTGGATACTATCAGTTCACCACCATGCCGTTTGGGTTACATGGTGTGCCAGCTATATTCCAACAGCACATGGATGTAATTTTATCACCTCACACTGGTTATTGTGCTCAGTACCTGGATGATGTAGCGGTAGTGGTGTACAGTCCAGACTGAAAAAGCCACCTAGAACACCAACGAGTAGTTATCCAAGCTATCAAAAATGCAGGTCTGACCATTAATCCTACCAAGTGTGCATTGGGTATGCAGGAAATCAGATATTTGGGCTATGTGTTGGGAAATTGAGAAGTTAAGCCATAAATTTCTAAGACAGAAGCTGTAGCTAACAGACCTGTCCCTACAACAAAGAAACATGCCAGGTAATTTTTAGGGCTGGATGGTTATTATCAGAGATTTGTTCCCAGCTTTGCTGAGTTAGCTACTCCCCTCTCTGAACTCATGAAAAAACAGTACTCAAATAATATGAAATGGATCTCAGAGTGTGATGAAGATTTTCAAGCCATTAAGGCTGCATTATATTCAGCCCCTGTTTTGAGAAGCCCAGACTTTGAGAAACCATTTTTGTTACAAACAGATGCATCAGAGGTAGGCCTATGTGTAGTTCTGAGTCAAAATATAGATGGGATGGAACATCCTATTCTGTACATAAGTAGGAAGTTGCATGACAGAGAGAAAAGGTACTCCACCACTGAAAAGGAATGTTTAGCAGCAAAGTGGGCCATGGAGTCCCATAAGTTTTATTTGCTTGGAACTGACTTTGTACTTATAACAGATTGCAATCCTCTCTTTTGGCTTAACCAAATGAAAGATAACAGTTCCAGAATCACAAGGTGGTACCTGGCACTACAGCCATTAAAACTCAAGATGATACACATATCTGGTAAAGAGAATAGCAATGCTGATTTTCTGTCAAGATATGGATCAGGAATTGAGGGTTCTGATGGCTGAAAAACAAATGAATGAGTTTAAACTTTACTGTTTGCTGTACTGTTATAGAAGAAAGGATACTGCACGTGTGCTTAATTTCTGAAAGTTAAAAGTCTAGATTTAGTATTTGCTGTATTGGTCCTTGTAAGAACAGATCCAGAAGCAAATGATTTGATACCTTCTAATTGACCAACATACATGTAACAACAAGAACAAAGTGCTCTAGCTTTTGGACCAACCAGACCTTCTTCAAAAGCATAATATTATAAATGTAAAGTTTACGCTTCTGAAGGACTGTTGGTCCGAAAGCTAGAGCACTTTGTTCTTGTTGTTACATCTATGTTGATCCATTAAAGGTAGCAAATCATTTGCTTCTGGATCTGAAAGTTAGAAGCTAATGCTAGTACAGAATTAACAGAAAGTTCTGGAAACCTGTTTGATAAAACAGGTTCCCTCTTAAGGAGGGGGTGTTTGTGATAGGGTTGAATAGGACCCTGTCCCAGTTGTTATGGAGAGTTTGAAAGCTGGGATCTGTTCTGTTCTTTCCTTTCCTGTCTCTTGGCTGTGTGGTTGCGCAACCAAATTTTCCTGTGAGACCTAAGATTTGATTACCCCAACAGTCTCGCAGTTCTTTGCCTCTCACTGTCTCTCAGTCTTCCCTTGATGTCTGTCCTTTCCTCTCTCACATATCTGCTGGTGTAAAAATATATGCAAATCATTATGTGGAAATGTAACTGATATTAGGATCCCTTTGTTTAGAAATGATATAGTGTTACTGTTGAAATGTATATAATCATAGCTTAAGATGACTGCAGAAAGCTATTGGAAACTCAAGGGGTTAACCTGAGAGCAATTTTTAAGCCTTTTGCAGAAGTTGTGAAGAAGGGGCCTCCGTTCTGGGACATTGTGTTCCTACCTGCACCTGTCTGAAATATACAAGAACATTTTAGAAAAAACTGGATGCTTTTTAAGAAGGGGGTTGCAAGGACTTATAAAAACAAAGCTGCAATTTCTTGCAAGACAGAGACTGAAGGAAAACTCAGATGCATCTTCCATTTATTCTGCCTTTGTAAATAGTTATACTGAAAAATGTTAGTTTTTTTATTTTATTGTTATTCACAATAAAACTCTTGTTGCAAATTTTACAACTGCTCCTGGTTTTTCCTTTGCTTCCTGACCTGTGCCTCGATGACACAGCTGAGATGGTGTGTGTGGAGGGCTGTGTCTCTCATGATCGATTCACCATGGCACCAACAGGCAGATGAGGGGTGCATTGTCAGTGCTGTGGGTGGGTGGGTGGGGCCACTAACTACCACCAAGGGAGGGGCTGGGGGTGCAGATCAATATTTGTGAAGAGGGACAGGGCTTTGTTGATGTGAGGGATACTTGCAGATGGGCTGCCACACAGCAGTGGCAGGCCGGCTGTCACCAAGGAGGAGGGGAGTACTGACAAAGCTGGGGGGTCTTCATCACTTCATCAGTGCCAGGAGAGGGATCAGGTGGGGGGAGGGACCATTGGACATCAGGGATGTGGTTATTTAGTCTTGGGAAGGGCATGGAGGGGACACTAGGCACCAGGGATGTGGTTATTTACTATCGGGAAAGGCACTGGGAGAGGGGCCACTAGACACCAATGATGTGGTTATTTGCTATTGGGAAGGGTGTCTGGGGGACCACTAGACACCAGGGATGTAGCTATTTGCTATTGGGAAGGGTGTCAGGAGGCGGTGCCACTAGACATTATGGATGTGGTTATTTACTGTCAGAAAGGGCATCGGGGGAGGTACTACTAGACACAAGGGGTGTGGTTATTAACTATCAGGAATGGCATCGGGGAAGCACTACTAGACACCAAGGATGTGGTTATTTGCTATTGGGAAGGATGCCAGAGGGGAGGGACCACTAGACATCAGGGTATATGATTCTAAACGTTGGGCATGATGAGGGTGGGGGAGGGACCACTAGACACCAGGGATTACTGTGTTGAGGTTGGGGTAGGGAGGGACCCCACACTTCCTCCCCCAACCACTAGGGTTGTGTGGGAATAAGTCATGATTTAGGTTGGTGGTATTTGTGCCATACAACGGGACCATGCAAAATGGCCTTGCACGATGCAAATACTCTGAATATCAGACTGTGCCAATATTCAAGTCCCAGCCCTTCCATTTGCATTGCACCCCCTCCACAGTTTGCCCAGGTGCAAACCCTGTTTGCCCATGCTAACTGGGTTTTCAAATATAGGAAATCCACGCAAAAGGGTGAGTAAACTAGTATTTGTGTCCAGGCAAACTTATGAATATCGGGCCACAGATGTTTTCTGAGTCTAATTTTCTTCAAGGGCTAAGTACAGTCCTCTGTGACTGTAATTAGCCCAGTGAGGACAGATGGATCAGTAAACAAAAAATCAGAGCTTCTATAAACTCCAGCTTGCACTGCAGGCTCTTGAATCTTCTTCCTCTGCTGCCTTCAGCTCCGATGTCAGCTGCAAAGAGTTCTGGAATTTGTAGTAACAGAAGATGTCAGCTTAGAACTAAGCAAAATTGGTCTGGTGCAATCCATAGTACTGCAGTAAATAGTGTAATGTATTCATGAGCCAGCACGCACATTTTGGGGAGCTAAGAATGCACTTAACTCACTCTGGTTAATACTGTCACTGTAGGGATGCAATACACACTGAGGAACACAGGGTGGCACTATAACTACAGCATTAATATACTTACTGTTACAACTTCCTTTTTAATTTTAAAAGGAGCAAAACTGGACCGCTTAAAATGGAACTAGCAAGGAAGCACACATCACTGGAGCTTGACCATTCCTGGCTTCTTTGCTCCAAATGCTTCATCCATAATCGCAGTCAGCTGTCTATAATGCAGTCAAGTAAATAATATCAAAATACGTTAACATTAACTAGGTTTTATACCATAAACGTTTACTCAACATACTTATGCCAAAAACACACTGTTCAGTGAGTGTTTTAGAGGTCCTCTCCTTTATTTCTGGATCAGCGCTCCTGCCTGTGGCCTGTGCAGAGCCCAGTGTTAGCTGCAGAGGTCGACATCACTGGGGAGGGCTGCACAGAGTGGCGGGCTACCATCATAGCAGCTACAGAGTGAAAGACTCCGGAAAGGAAATTTGTGAAGGAGATACTAGCAGTTTCACAGCAAGATCCATTGGAAGGACTCAGAATTCGATCTTCTGCTGGTCAGACTTTTCTTGGGCTTGGTTTATTACATATTCTTTAGGCAGTGAGAGTGACTACAAATATTATTAGTTTCAAGATGATTCTGTTTGCTCACTATTAAAGTTTAAGTGAGAGTTAAACTTTTAGCTCTTAAGCATTTTGGGGGTTTCATTGGCCTAAAGAAGTGAGAGCTCTGATGGACCCTTATTAAAACTGTTTAAGAAAATTCACAACTCTCATAAATCTGTGGAAAGACACAAACTGCCAATAGAATTTTATTTTATTTTACATTTATTGTTTGTTTAGGTGTTTTATTTAGTGTATTGGGTTTAGTGTGGGGTTATTGTTTTGGGGGAGGGTTAAGCTGTTGTTGGATTTCTTGGGGGATTGTGGTGTTAATTTAGGGGACTGGATGGTGTATGGTTGAGTGAGTGTGTATGATATATAGTTGTATGATTATTGCTTGCTGTTTGGCTGCCGTTAGTTCAAGATGTGTTGGCAGAGAGCACAGACGGTCAAGCACTGCTCTCCCACCAGGCTCAGGGAACTCCATCCTTTTAGCTGTCCTCCTTTATTAGCTGAGGTATATAAGCATTGTCACGTCTTGGGGATAGCCAGAAGGAGAAGGAATGGGGAGGTGGAAATGGTCCTGGTGGGGGAGTGGAGGGGAGCAGACAGATTGGAGTTGTGGTGACAAGGAGACACCCTGAGGCAAAATGGGATCAGGATAGGGGTGTGTTGCCTACCTGGCTTCCATACCCAGTGGCTCTACTTCATGTAGGCAAGTAGCACAGTCTTCCTTGACTGCCCATCCTACTCGGGGGGTATTGTGCAATGGCAGGTCTATAAAAATCAAGACTGCTATGATTGTGGCTCTTGTTGGTACAGCTGACCTGGCTTGCATCAGTGAGACCTGGCTGAATGAAAATGCTGGTCCAGTATTGGCATCAGTAGTTCCAGCCAGGTACTCAGTGATACACTGCCAGAGGGTGGATCATAGGGGTGGGGGTGTAGCCATTTGTTTTAAATTGGAACTGGACTTGTGGATGCTTCAAGAGGGATGACCAGATCCTTTAAGTGTATCATGGGTGCAGGTGTAGGGTGCAGGATACTTCACATTTACCATCCAATCGGTGATGGGAAGGAATTCCTGCAGGAAGTCATGGACTTCATCATCGACGTGGTGTTGGAGGAGTCCACTAGATGGTTAATTATGGAGAAATTCAAATGCCTGGGTCGACGATGAACTCTTGCAATTTGGTCAAGATTTTCTCCAACTGATGACTTTGTTGGGTCTCACACAGGTAATTACCTCTGCATCCCACAATCATGGTCACTCATTGGATCTGGTGTTCCTTCTGGGGATGGAGATCTCTGACTTGGTGGAACCAGGCAGATGGTCAGACCATCACACCATAGGGTTCAGTTTTATAGCTCCCCCAATAGACCTGCCCCTACAGAGATGGTCCAGTACTGCCCTTTATGGTGTGTGACCCCAGATGGTCTAATGGCGGTGCTTGACCTATCGGGAATGCCGAGTGAATGTTTGGATCCAGGGGATTTAGTACATGCCTATAATAAGGCAGTGACAGTGTCCCTGGATTCTATAGGTACTGTCCATGTTTGTCCCCTCACTCTTTGCCCAAGGTCCCCCTGATCTGACAGGACCTTGAAGGAGTTGAGGAGAGTGGGGCAAAGGTTAGAGAGGTGCTTGCTGAAATCAGGTCTGGTTGATGACAAACTTAGATTAATGAATCATTTATCATCAATCTCCCATAAGAAGGCAGAGTTCCTGTGCAGGGAGATTGCCACTGCGTGATAACAACCAGCTCAGCTGTTCCTGACTGTCAACAGATTGTGCAGTTCAATCTGTCTTCAGTCTGGAGGGGCATTTTCACAAGATAAGTGTGATGAGTTTGCTTGCATTTTCGCAGATAAGGTTGCCACCATCAGCTCTGGAATCTGTCCAGCCCCCTCTATTAGTTGTTGCAGAGGTCAGCAGGAGGCTGCAAGCACCCGGTTTACTTGGTCTGACTTCGGCTAGCCAGTGATCACTGACATCATGAGGGTTATCCAGACCTTGAGACCAACCTACTATAGTTTGGACCCAGGCCCAACATGCCTCCTTGTGGGGTGTATTGAGGTTATTGGTCCAGTCCTAGCTGAGATAGTCTGGAGGTCATTGGAGATGAGGGGTGTTTCCTGATCCCCCTGAAGGAGGTGGTTATAAGACCTCTCCTTAAAAAACTCCCTTGACCAGGATTGTCTGGCTAACTACAAGCCCTTCTCTAACCTGCCCTTTGTGGGTAAGGTTATTGAGAAGATGGTTGTGTTACAGCTGGATGACCATTTGACCACCCATGATGTCTATGATCCTCTTCAGTCCACATTCAGGAAGAGGCATGGCACCAAGATGACACTTGTTCGGGTACGTAATGATCTCCTAATAGCGAAGGATCAGAGGACTCTTTCGATCTTTGTCCACCTTGATCTCTCTACAGCATTTGACACTGTGGATCATGGTGTGTTGTTTGAGCACCTGCGGCTGGTCTGTGGACTGTCTTATACAGTCCTTAGCTGGTTTCAATCTTTCCTCACGGTAGTACTCAGAGATTGGTGTCAGGGATTTATTCCTCGGCCCCTCTCCCCCTATCCTGTGGGGTGCCACATGGCTCCATCTTGTCACCCATGTTGTTCACAGTCTATATGCTGCCATTGGGAGACATTATTAAGCTGTATGGGCTTAGTTTTCAGTGCTATGCAGATGATACTCGGCCATACATGTCCTTTGTGCCCAAACAGGGTGGCACCATCTCGGTCTTTAACAGCTGCTTTGCCAAGATCCAGGATTGGATGAGTGCCAACTGGCTGTGGTTGAGCCTGGATAAAAATGAGGTATTGGTGGTCATCAGGGTATGGGATTGCCGGTGAAACAGCCCTCCAGGCTCTGGCTCAGGGGCATCCAACTGATGACCTCTGGCCAGGTGCAGAATCTGGGAGTTATTTTTTGATGATGGCCTGATGCATAAATCTCAGGTGTCGGCCATTGTCAAGACCTAATTTTACCATCTGAGGAATATCGCCCGTATACATTCTGGTCCCACCTGATGATCTTTCAACTCTGGTCCATGCCTTCATGACCTCCTGCCTTGACTACTGCATTACCCTTTACCTAGGGCTTCCGGGGGTTGATATCTGCCGCTTGCAGCTGGTGCAGAATGTGGTGGCCAGGCTGTTGACTGGCTCTTCAAGATCTTGCCATATCACACCTGTGTCCTGTGGACTACACTGGCTGTCATTACAGTGGAGGACCACCTTCAAGGTTGGATTATTAACCTATAAAGCCCTACGCAGGCGAGGACCTCAGTACTTGCAAGATCTCCTTTGTCCCTTCCACCAGCTCTGGTCCTCTGACGAGAGATTGCTAGAGGTTCCCAGGGTTTGACTTAATACCTCAGGGGCCCATTATTTTGCCTTTGTGGCCCCTACCTGTGGAACTCTCTACTTAGTCGGGTGAGAGAGTGCCTGACTGTCCAGAGCTTTAAGACCACTCTTAAAATGTATTTATTCAGTTTGACCTTCCCTGATTATTTCTAGATCTTCTGAGATGGTTTTAATAACTGTGATCAGATGCATATTTTTGATGACTAAAGTCTTTTTGAAACTTTTTAGATCATATGCTATTGGTTTTAAAAATGGTATAGTTTTAATTTTGTTTGTGTTTTATGGCTAAGTTGTACAAGCACTTTGAACAATTCTGGAATAGCACTTTTTATAAAAAGTGATTTGATTTACTGCAGGCACAAAGAGTCGCCCGTGTAACTAGTTAGTGTAGGGACCAGAGGTTACTAGCATATAGCCCACAAGTGGAGCATGATCTTTACCACCAGCTCATAACACATAGTCCTTGTATCTGGATGACATTCTCTCCTTCTTCCCTCCAGATGTTACCTCGCTGCTGTTGCTCTGTAGCAACATATTCAGATCTTGTTGACCATGTGCAGTGCCAGACAAATGAACAGTACAGCAAGTAAACCAAAATGTTTTTGCACACAACACTATGAAACGGGAATCCCTTAATTTCAAACCTTAAAAATCCCTTAATTTTACCATTTATGGCCCTATTGAATTTTAAGGGAATTATTAAGTTGTTTTCATCTTTAATTTCTGTTGAATTCAGCCTTAATCAGAGCACACAATTTAAACCTTTTTTCCTTAAGTTTTTAAGATCAATGATGTTTTTCTTCTTACCTGCATGCTTAATGTTTACCCTTATTTTTTTAAGTAAACATGAATATCTCATTGATTTTATACTTAATGGGCACCCCTTAATTCTTAAAATTAAATATACTTACATTCTTAATTTTACACTTAATTTTAATCCCTTATAACCTAAATTAAATATATTTTATTACATAATTTAACAATTACTCTGTGGATTCTTTCATCCTTAAATTCTGCTTAATTCTTCCTTAATCAGGGCGAACAGTTGAAACCATTTTTCTGCTTAATTTTTTTAAGATAAATGACATTTTTCTTCTTACTGCTATGCTTAATTTATACCCCTTAATTCCTCAAAGTAAGCATGAATTTCTAATTGATTGTATATTTAAGTCCGGATATTCAGACTGCTCCAGGCAGTGGCGAAAGCCTGGGCGTAGCACAACTGAGATGCGCCGGGGCCAGGGTCAGGTGATATTCAATGGTGATGCGCCATGGTGCAGCACTGTTGAATATGGCACAGACAGCACACTCACTGCACATGGCACAGTGGCACTTCGCTGGCACAAGCCACAGATAGGGAGAACGGAGATGCACCAGCACAAATGCAGTTGCATTGGGTGCACCACCCGAGGATATCCAGCAGCGGGCATGCAAATGAGGCCATAACATATGCAAGACACAAAGGGGGCCATTTACATGTCATTATGACCCCATTTGTATGCCTTGCGCAGGGCAGCCCGGTGACTTGCACCTGGCATCCTGCACAGCATGACGTGTGCAGTGGGGATCCCGGGGCATCCCTTGCCCCTTAGCCCGTGATCATGGTAAATGTAAAACAAAACATTCCCTGATAGTCTAGTGGACCCCTTCCCTCCCAAGTCCCCAACTCCATGATATATATAATATACGACCTTCCCTGGTAGTCCAGTGGTCCCCCTTCCCTCCCGGGTCCCCGATTCCCCAATAAATGTACGAGCTGGCCTTCCCTGGTAGTCCAGTGGCACCCCCTCCCTCCCATGTCCCAGATCACTGTAAAATACTGTAGCAATATTCTCTGGTAGTCTAGTGGCCCCCCTCCCTCCTGTGTCCCCGATCGCCGTAAACTACTGGAGAGGTCAGCCCTGGTAGTCTAGTGGTACCCCCACCAATTGCGAAATCACGGTACATCTCCATATATAATTTCCCTGGTGATCCAGTGGCACCCCCACCCTCCACCCACACAGCACCCTTGCCCACCCCTCCCCGTCATTTGGTGAGCAGCTGCAACCTGTCCACATACCACCCGTCTGCCTGCCAAATGACAGGTACAGTATGAGCTGCAAGCCCATTGGTCCACAATGTGGACCAATGGACTTGCAGGGCATACCATACTAGACAATCCCAAATATGTGCATGAAGTCATTCACATATCTGGGACTGTCCAGTACAGTATGCCCTGCAATCCCATTAGTCCACACTGTGGACCAATGGGCTTGCAGCCCATACTGTACCTGTCATTTGGTGGCTGGCTAGGTGGTATGTGGGCAGGTTGCAGCCACCCACTGATGAGGGGAGTGGGAGTGGGGTGGTGGGGTTGCCACTGGAGTACCAGGGAAATTATATACAAAGATGTGTTGCTATCACTGCAATGGGCAGGGGGGGTACCACTAGACTACCAGGGTATGTATATTTCACTTTTTACCAGTGATCAGGGGATTGGGAGGGTGGGGGGTCCACTAGACTACCAGAGACTGTTTATTTCACCATTTCCCGGCACTTGGGCACTCGGGAGGGAGTGGGGTCCACTAGCCCACCAGGGAAAGCTGTATTCTATGTTTACTGGTGATCGGGAGGATGGGGGGTACCATTTGACCACCAGGGAGATGTGGGTGTTTGTGGATGGTGTTCTGGGTGGGTGGGTGGCCACCCGCGGCTGGCAGCTGCTGTGTTGCGCCCTGCAATACAGCAGCCTGCCTGTGGGTGGCCAGGAGTTGTTCCACCTTTTCACGGGCTCAACTTTGAGCCCCCCTATGTGGCGCAATGCAGGGTTGTGCCAGTATATGCATCGTACATCCCAGGCTGAATATCGGGATGTGCCGCATATGCATGGGCATGCCCCCTGCATCTGCGCTGCACACATTATCATTGTGCCCTAGGGCATCAGGATTTGCGCTGCACCAGGCAGCCTTCTCAATATCCTACTGGGTCACAATGGGCTTGCGCCGGTGCAACACTGTTGCTGAAACCTTTGAATATCCAGACTTAATCTGCACCCCATAATTTTTTTCAACTAAATATATGTAAACTCTTAATTTCACTTTAACAGTAATCCCTTAATACATAAATTTAAATATTTTTTACCAATTAATTTAAGAATTAATCTCGATTAACACCTGAAATAAAAAATAAACATTTGGTACTTAATTTTACACTTAATCGTACTATAAATAAATATATTTTGATACTTATTTTTTTACTGAATTTACCAGAAGTAAATCCTTAAATATACAGTAATTGTATCATTAACTGATTATTGCATTAAGGGGTCCCTTACAAAAAAGTAGCATATTATTAGTATATCTAAGTGTACTTCAATATTTAGTATAATAAATGTATAAGTATGCAAGTATAGTTCAATTTTTAGTTAATAAATATACTTGAAATAAATAATGTCTGAAAATACCAAGTATATTAAAAGCATAAATTACCATTGCACTTTCTATTATGGCCCAGTTTAGTATTTAAATATACTAAGCAGTGTATTATTAATGTGCTGAAGTATAATATCAGCATAGGAAATACTGTATTACAAATGTACTACTATATGAGGACTGTACTGACAGTATACGATTGCTGTACTGAAAACATACCATCATTCTGGGATTATTGTACTGATAGAATGCCATCAGCATTTGATTACTGTAGTGATAGTATTCCATTGGTACATGATCAATTTACTGAAAGCATAGCATCAACATTGCACTGAAAATATACTGTATTGAATATGTGGTTGTACTGAAAGTATACTTATAGTATCACACACACACATTTGTATGCTATGCATGGACTACATTCAATGATAATTAAATGCCAAAAGCATTTTTGAACTTAAAACAACTTTATTTTTTCATTCTAAAAGTAAAAAATAAAACAGTTTCATTAGTAATAAATTAGAATGCCCAGCATTTATGGCCCCCCACCTCAGGTGTGTGGCTGCCAAATTTTGATTTGTACTGGGTGCATGAAGAGTTTTTTTTTACTCACTTCCCAGCTGAAATTACACTTCTATCTGGTTGGTCTGACATGACCCACGTCATCATATCAACAAAGTCGCTCCAGCAGCACCCAAGAACCTCCTGCAGATACGACCACACTGTTGGTCAGTTATGGGAGAATAAATCAGCTACAATAAGTCCTGGCACTATTTAGTTCTCCTAACACACAGATGTAAGCTGGCCTTGTACTGAGGTTAAGTACAAGTTCTGTAAAAACCAAAGTAATATCTGTTGTACAAGTCCCATAATAACCAAAGTAATATCTGTTGTCAATCAGTCTACAGCTTTGTTACAGATGGTTTCAGAATGCCCAGTCTTGCATTTATCTGGGCTCATATTTCATTTGTGTACATCAAAGTTAGGAAATCTGCAAAAGGATAAAAACAAAATATTAAGCTAAATTTCAGAGTCAGTTAGAGAAATAGTAACTTGAAATTATAACTTGGTTTATAGATTTCAAAAGGACTATTCAAACTGAAATAATTTGGGAGACAATATAGATGCCATGGAGCTAGCACCACTGGTGGTCTCATTAGCCTATTTAAATTATTCAGTTGGTAGGATCCACCTGGTCATGAGTCCTCTGATGTCAGGAACAATCCTACCACCCTCCAATTCAGTGGCCCACAGTGCAGGCTCAAATCCATCCTTTCTTCACCTATATCTGGTTACTCTGTGCAGCAGCTCAGGCCAATCACAGATGAAAAGATAGAAACAGAACTTGATGACAGATAAGGACCACTTGCCGCACCTAGTCTGCCATTTTCGCTACCTACTGTAATAAGGCAGACCCTACTTGATCTATGGCTCCCCCTGCCTTTACTTACCACTATGGTTCCCATATTCCTATCCCTTGCCATCTTGAATCACACTACAGTTTTGGCCCCCACAATTTCTGCTAGGAGGCTGTTCCAAGCATCCGCTACTCTTTCTGTGAAGAAGTACTTCCTCATATCAACCCTGAGACTTCACCCCCCAGCTTCATGGAATGACCCTAGCATCCCACTGGCTATCCCCACTGCCTTGTCAAACTGTTTAGCCACCTTTAGGTCATCTGATATGACTATCCCAGGTCTCTTTCCTATTTGGAGGGTGCCACTACCACTCCTTCCATTTTGTACTACGCCCCTAGATTTCAGTGCCTCACATGCATGATTTTGTAGCTTTCACATTAAAACTTAGTTGTCACACTGTTGATCACCCCAAAGCTTTCTTAGATCTTCTTAATACCCCCCCCCGAGTGTCTACCCTGTTGGAGATCTTAGTGCCATCAGCAAGAAAGGCATACTTTCCCTTCTAGACCATCTGCAATGTTGCCAATAAATACATTAAAGAAGACTGGTCCCAGTACTGATCCTTGTGGCACCCTATTGGTCACTCTTTCTTCCTCTGAGTGAACTCTATTTATCATCACCCTGTCGCCTATCCTCCAAACAAATTCTTACCCAGTTTACCATCTTTGGACCAGCTCCTAGGTTACCCAGCTTGTTTATGAGTTTCCTATGTGGAACAGTGTTGAAGGCCTTACTGAAATCTAGGTAGGCCACATCCACCACTCCACCCAGATCTAATTCTCTGGTCACCCGGTCAAAGAACTCAATCAGATTTGTTTGACATGACATAACCCCAATGTATCTATGCTGTCTCAGATCTTGTAAGCCACTGGATTCAAGATATTCCACAATCCCTTCCTTCAGTAGTGATTCCATTAATTTCTCCACCATCAAAGTCAGGCTGACTGGCCTGTAATTGCCAGAGTCCTTCCTGCTTTCACTTTTGTGAGGTGGGGCTATAGTTGCTCTCCTCCAGTCTTCAGGACCACTCCAGTCTCCAGTGAGTGACTAACAGAGATGTAGCCAGTACCTCTCTGAGCTCCCTCAATATCCTTGGATGTACCCCATCTGGTCCCATAGCCTCATCCACTTTCACATTTGCAAGTGCCTTCAAGACACCTTTCTGTGTAAATGAAGTAGTATCCACATTCCTTCCTTCAATGCCCCTGACATTTATCTGTGGCCCTCCCCTTCCCTTTTCTTTATGAATATTGAACAAAAGTATTCATTCAGGATTTTCCTTGTCCTCTTCCACACACTCCCCCTTCCAACCTTAGGCATATAATCCTTCCCCTGGTCTTTCTCCTTTTAATTACATTCCTGAAAATGTCTTGTCCCCTTTCTTTACTGCTTCAGCTATTTTTCCTCTGTTTGCACCTCTGCACTTATGACCGCATTCTCTTCCTCCCTCTGCTTCTCCTGATACACCTTCCTATCCTCCTCCCTCTGTGTCTCCCTATACCTTCAGAATGCTACCTATTTTGCACTTATCTTCCCAGCAACTTCATTTGAGAACTATAGCAGTAGCAGTCTTTTTCACTTCTTGCTTTTGCTTACTAGCTTGACACAGAGGTTTGTTGCCTTCACTATCAGCACTTTGAGTTCTGCCCACTGTTCCTCCACTC
This sequence comes from Neoceratodus forsteri, assembly GCA_016271365.2. Classification (NCBI taxonomy): domain Eukaryota; kingdom Metazoa; phylum Chordata; order Ceratodontiformes; family Ceratodontidae; genus Neoceratodus; species Neoceratodus forsteri. The sequence goes on along the minus strand of CM057459.1, from coordinate 183,279,709 downwards.
CACACAAGTTCTATCCCCCATCAGGGCATCCTGGAGGCATTCCCCCATCTTTGTAAAATCGGCCCTTCCAAAGTCCTGGATCCTCACCTTTGTGTGGTTCACTTCTGCCAAGGTTCTTATATTGAACCCCACCATACGGTGATCATTGGTCCCCAGATGGCCACTCACTGTGATGTCTTCAACACTGTCCCCATGGTAAGTACAAGGTTCACTATTACTCCCTCACAAGTGGACTCCTTTACTAGTTGCCTGAGGAATGCCCCCTGCAGGGAGTCTAGGAAGGAAAATGGAGTGTCCACCACATAGCGAGATTTAACATGGGGACAGGGATGCAAACTAGTCGCACTAAGGCAAGAGTCTTGGATTTCAGGAAGGTATATTTTGCTAGCATGGGGAAGGGCATCAAAGAAGCTCTGGCAAGGAAGGAGTTAGAAGGGGAGGTTGAGAAGCAGTGGGAACACCTGAAGAGGTAGTTGTAGTTGAGTAGTTAAAGCGATGGATTTGAAATCCATTAGGGTTTGAATCCTGTCAACTATGAAAATCCTGGTGTCTTTCACAATTTGAAGATAGAGGGGGGATAGCTCAGGGGCAATGGCCTTCCTGAGGAGGTTGTGGGGTCAAAAACAGTGGGGGGAATTCAAGAATGCATGGGACAGAAATAAGGCAATTCTGGTGGGGGTTAGGAAGAAGTAGGCTGTTGGTTAACTAGGATCTGCAACTTATCCAATAGATAGGGAAATGGGCCGACTAGGTGGACCAAGAGGTCCTTATCTGCCATCAAAGTCTATGTTTCTATGAGCCATACAGGATGTTATGAACCAGTATATTGAGGTGGTAAGCAAAGGCAAGAAAAGGAGGAAACTGCTATGATTCTCAAGGGAAGTGACAGGCAAGGTAAGAGCCAAAAAGGTGAGTGTCAGGAAATATAAAGACTCATATGGAGGAAGACAGGGAGGTGTACCTAAAGAATCTAAAAGGAAGAAGTAAAGGCTATGAGGAGAGCAAAGGCACAAACTGAAGAAAGGTAAGCACAGACAGAGAAGAAAGGAGGCAAGGCATTCTTTAGGTATATCATAGAAAGGAGGAAAAGTGGGGGATGGGATTGTAAGGCTCAGAGAGGAAGCAGGGGAATGTCAAGATGGGAGACCTGGAAAAGGCAGAATTACTGAACAATTCTGCTCAGTATTTCCTGAAGGGGGGAGGGTTACAGACCACAGATGAGTAGCGAAATGAAGGTGGGGGAAGTAGACACTAGTCCATTCACAGAGGAGAGAGTCCTGGAGGAACTAACAAAACTAAGGGGGACAAAGCAATGGGGCCAGATGGCATACATCCAAGGATATTAAGGGAACTGTGAGGGAGTTAGCAGTGTCCCTGGCAGCCATGTTCACTGAGTCACCCAACACAGGAGTGGTTCCAGGGGACTGGAAGAGGGCACATGTAGTCCTTCTACAGAAAAGTGGCGGCAGGGAGGATGCAGGGAACTATAGTCTGGTCAGCCTCACCTCAGTGGTGGAGAAGATCATGGAGGCTCTGCTGAAAGAAAGAACAGTGACATACTTTAAGTCCATTGGTGCCCAGGATCCAAGGCAGCATGGATTCACAGTGGGAATGTCATGTCAGATGAATCTGATACATTTTTTTTGACTGAGTGATGAAGGAATTAAATCAGGGAGGGGCAGTGGATGTAGCCTACCTCAGTTTCAGTAAGGCCTTCAACACTGTTCCACAGAAAAAGCTGGTAAACAAGATGGGAAGTCTGGGCATGGGACACAAGGTGGTAAACTAGGTTAGGTACTGGTTAACAGACAGAAAACAGAGGGTGATGGTTGTAAATGGGATCGAGTCCGAGGAGAGTGGGTGACCAGAGGGGTGCCACAGGTTTCAGTCCTTGGGCCAGTCCTGTTTAATGTCTTCATTAGCAACATTGCAGTAGGGCTGGAGGGAAAGATCTGCCTGTTTGTGGATGACATCAAAATCTGCAACAGGGTGAATACTCCAGATGAGATGGAGAGAATGAAGAAGGACCTGGGAAAGCTTGAAAAATGGTCAGAGAAGTGGCAACTGAAGTTCAATTCCAAGAAATGCTAAATAATTCACCTGGGACAAGAGAACCCAGGAGAGAGCTATAGGATGGAAGAGGAGTTACTAACAATCACAAAGGAAGAAAGGGCCTGGAGGGTTATCATTTTAGATGACCTAAATGTGTCTAAACAGAGTGCAGAGGCTGCAGAGAAGGCTAGTGGCATGCTGGGGTTGCATAGGCAGAGGTATCGCAAGCAGATGACAGGAGGTGGTGATGCTGTTGTATAAAACACTAGTGAGGCCTCACCTGGAGCACTTGTACAATTCTGTAAGCTGTACCCTGATAAGGACATTGACCGGGTGGAGGTGGTCCAGAGAAGGGAAACTAAGATGGTACAGGGCTTGCACCAGAAAACTTATGATGAGAGATTAAAGGACCTCAATATGCACTCACTGGAGGAGAGGAGGGAGTGGGGTGACATAATAGAAACATTCAAATACCTTAAGGGCATAAACAAAGTGTAGGGGAAGACATCTTCCAGCACAGGAGAAGTACAATAATGATGAGACATGATATGAAATTGGAAGGTGGCAGGTTAAGGGGAAATGTGAGGATGTTTTTATTCATGGAAAGGGTGGTGGACTCATGAAATAGACTGTCACAGGAGGTGGTGGAAGCAAGCATAGTGGAGGCATAGGGTAACTTTAGAGGTGGGAAGGAGGGGTGAAAAGCCAATGACCAGGTAGGGTTGGAGGCTACAGACTAGTGTAGGACTTATGGGCAAGCTGGATGGGCCTGGTGGTCCTTATCTGTTGACAATTTTTCTATGTTTCTATGTCCCTGCTCTTAGCTGATGCTGCAGCTAGGACACTCTAATCTACATCAGGCAGATTGAAGTCCCCCACCAGCAGCACTCCCCCTTATTTACTATCTTTTGGATGACTTCCACCAGAACTTTATCCATTTTTCCCTGCACTGGAGGTCTGTAGATTACACCAGTGTGAATAGCGTCTCCATTCGCCATCTCTGCGGTGACCCACAGTACCTCCACCCCTCCCTGTGTTCCCTGTATCTCTGTTGCTTTTTGTACTATCCCTCACATAAACAGCCACTGCTCCCCCTTTCTTACTTTTGGGGTTTTGGGGGACCCCTCTTAAAGATCAGAGCGGTGGCTAGCATCAAAACAACCAAGGACACACAGTAACTGTTTTAAAGCAAAGTTTTACTTTGGTGTTACAAGTTACAAATGTGTACTGTACATAAATTTCTAATGTTACTATGCAAGTTACAGGTTTGACAGAGCAGATTAATAGTCTAATGCTATTATAACTATAGGATACAGAAAAAACAGAGAAGATATTACCCCTGTATTTCTGGGAGCTTGGGCGACCAATCAGGCAGCAGGTTACTTGTTCTTTTTCCTTCCTCCCAAGACACAAAAACCTAGCACACAGGTGTGGGTTTTTACACTGTAGCTGACTTCACTGTTTGAATGATCACTGGGTTTTTAGGCCAGTCAGAATGTTGGGTCTCATGGCCAATCAGAGGCTGCATGCTCAGTGCATGGACAGAAGCCTGCAGCCAATGACAGTCTTCCAGTCTTCAAGGCCAGTGTATGGACAGTGGGTTGGTGAGTGATTAATCAGTACAGTTAATACATACATTTGGCCACTCGATGACAGTAGTGTTCCATTTACAATGTAATGGTAACTGGGTCTGGGTTTGATAAGGTTTTAATAGCTTTTTTATAGCCCTATTTAAAACAGAACTGTAAGGTTTTTATATGGTTTAAAGCTGCCACTGTTTTAAGTTCTATGTGTCTTTTAAACATACACATGCTAGAGCTCCCAGATCAACAAGGACTTCTGTATTTTACAGGTAAATAAAGCTATTTACAGAAAAAATTTTCCCATAGACTTGCATTGGTTATATGGGGAAACAGAGCAATTTGGCTTCCATAGGATATAATGTAATTTACATAAAACACAGGAAATCACCTTGGAGGTGCAGGGAACATGTCAAATCCCTCTGGGAGTACTGCAACATACAGGCATATTACAAGTCATACAGAGAGGTAAAGAGTTTAAACCGGCATAGTAACTCTGACCTTTTGGAAACCTTTACAAGACTGAAAACTGGTCTGACTGTCCTGTTTAATTAGTAACAGTTACTGATATCCTGAGGGAGACTGGACAATGCATCACAGTTTACTCAACAACAGTTATTGATTTAAGCTGTTTATCCTGAGGGACACTGGACAGTGCAATGCAGTTTTAGTTGAGGTGACCTTTAAGATATGGTGGGCTCACCAGCTGTTCACTGTTTACCACACAGAAACAAAACAAAACAAAGGACCAGAACCCATAAAATCCACAATCTGTGGCTACCTTCAAAAGCATGCCAGAGACATTATTCCACCCTGTTGTCATTTGCTTTACATTCACATACCTTTCTCAACCTGCAAATTCCTGTTTCAGTTATACAAATCTTTCCTTTTATTTCCTTCTTACTTTTATACTCCTTCAGTATTCTTCTGTTAACCCTTCAACTGCTTTTACACCATAATTATAATCCTTTATTATTCTACAGTCCCCACCTTGAGGTGGAGGGAGACCCGTAGGGGGCTCCTGACTCCTCACCTTACATGAATGTGTACCACATGAGCTATGGGTTAAATAAGTGTTCTCATTTTATAGCCAAAATGTCTCTACAATATGTGTGGATTAAACATTTTAAATAACAATACATTACAATTTGCATAAGACCCACTAGTAATAATAGAGCACTAGTTGTTTTAAAGATAATATCCCACCAGGAGAGGGAAAAATTAATTTCCATATTTCTTTTACCTATGAGTTGCTCGGCCTCTACTTTTATTTGGTGTAACTGCACCCTGGCTTGGATAAGTATTGAAACATCTCATTGTATAATGGACTGCAATGTCTCCCTGAGGCCCTCGAACCCTTGTTGGTCTAGGGCCTCAAATTCAAGCCCGGACTGATCCTGGTGATCAATGTACAGGTTGTTTGGAGGAAAAATGGTCTGGCCTCCTATGAGAATGGGGGATGTTACATTAAGGCAGAATGTAGATTCCACTATGGGACATGTGTCGAGTTAAAGCCAAATTACAAAATGGGTTAGGTTGGTGGAGATGCACCAGTATCCAGTATTATCCTGGCCGTACATTAAATATTTTATGGGGACAGGTGTTACATCTATAAGGTGAGTTACATTAGTAATATTGTTAGAGATGTAAAAAAGGTTATTTTGGGTGACTACCTCCGAACACAAATACGCCCAGTCTACATGGTAACATTTATTAAGTTCTGTAACCATTCTTAGGTAGCCCTGGGAATCCTTGGAAACCATGGCTGGTGCATGTAATACCCTTAGAAGGTGACTATGGTCAAAAATAGTCCGAATATTTTGTACCATTTGAATCTTACTATACTTATTGTTTTGTGAAAATCAGGGGTTATTAGATTGAGATGCAAAATTGGGGTGGTTTCACCTATATGTGTGACCACCACTCAACTGAAGGCTACAATGTCCTTATAGGGGATGCTAATGTCTTGACATATCAGCCTATCCCAGCTATTACAGACACAATTATTGTCTGCTTGGTCTGAGGCCCAAGCTTGGTGGGCGCGGTTTTCCCTCATGTAGATAACAGCAATATTGTTATGGGTTATGGGGTGACACATGTTATAAATTAATTTAAGGGTCTCTTCCAGTGTTTGGGCCAGTTGCCACCCTGACATACCTACACTGGCACAGTGGTTGATTGTAGGGCCAACCTTTTTCATGTTGACTCCCATTCGTTCACACTTTGTTAAATTTCTCTTCCACTCCTCCCCAGGGTTACAAGCTGGGTCAAATGCCTGCTTGAGGTCTAAATAACTGATAATGTGTCTAGGGAATCTGTTACTGAGCAGGTAATTTACAGCATCTTGCCATTGCGCCACTAAATGAAGCCCATACAATCTATATGATTTTGCTCTTTCCTGCCTGCTTATTAAAAAATCTAAAATTTCAGCAACCTGTGAAAGTCCTTGTATTGTAAGAATGTCCTGAGTTATAACAGTTTGTTCAGTTTATTCTTGGCACATAATAAGACCAGCCAAGTGGTCTTTCAAGTCTCCAACACAGTGGTCAGTATCATCCAGGTGGTATGAATTTAGGGCAGAGTTACCTGCTCTGATAAATATGCAGCCAGGTCATGTCCAATATCCCTCTTTCAGCATTGTGTTGATTGACCAGAATCTTTAAATGTCTTAGTATTAAACCTCAGTCTTAATTCTGTTAGTTCATCCTGAAACCAATAGTCTTGTACCACATAGTCACTAGAGTTTCTACACATATGGCAAAAATGCCAAATACCAGTTTGTGAGGTTTACCGTGACAGGTAACACAATCCATGTGATGTTTTCAATTGGGTACTCTCCTGTGGGAGTACGCACAAGTCCATCTTTGGGTCCAGGGAGTTGTGGGGGGCATGCAGCAGCAACAGACACTGTAACAATGCTATCAGAATCAATATTAATACCTTAATTTTGAATTAAATACAGTATCTACACAAAAGAAAAAAGAAAAAGATCCAGGTTAGTAACTGCTCTTATAAGATCCCTCCTGCTGCTTACATGTTGTGCCCTTTTAACTGATTAATATGATACCATTTTAATATAGTTTTATTTTTCTTTGCGGGCATTTTTAACATACATACAGCAGAGCTTGCTTTATCTATGATCAGGATCGGTCCTTTCCATGATGGCACAAATGAGTGTTCCTTTTTACTAAAATCTTTTACCATCACCAACTCTCCAATTTGGTATTCTAGTGGATTAACCTTTTTATTAAAGTAGTTTCTCATTTGTTTTTTTGATTTGCCAATATTTTGTGCCACAAATTTATTTACCTCAATAATATGTTCCCCCATCTGTTTCACCCAATTTTCAGTTACAGTCCCCTGCAACACAGAGGTGGCTGTGGGCACCAGGAGATGCCTTGGAGTTTGTATTAGTCTTCCTATCATTGCCTGATAAGGGCTTACTCCTGTGGTAGCATGGGGGGGGTCAGTCTCATTACCATTAAGCATAGAGGTAACAGTTTGGCCCATTGGGTTGGTCGGTCAGAACAGAATTTAGTTAAAATGTTTTTTAAAGTGCGATTTCCCCTTCCCCCACCCCTGAAGATTGGGTGTGGAAAGCCACATGCAGCTCTTGTTTAATGTCTAGCAGTTGTTGTAACTGCTGAAATATTTTCCCAGTAAAGGATGGCTTCCTATCTGATGATACCACCATGGGCAGTCCCCACCTGGAAAACAATTCAAAAAGTTAGATTTTGGCTGCCGTGTGGGCTTCTTGGTTCTTTGTTGGGAAAACCTCAATACATTTTGTAAAGAGATCAACTACTACCAGATAATGAGCAAAGTTTCCTGGAGTACGGGGTAGTGGACCAATAAAATCTACCTGGATATGTGTCCAGGGGCCTTCGGGGGGCCTTTATTGAAAATAAATATGCCCGATTGCTGGATGAGGGTGGGTTGGTTTGTAAACAGGGAAGGCACCTTGCACAGAGTATCAATATCTTGTTTTAAAGATGGCTGCCACACTGTGGAGGCAACCTTTTGTAAGGTTTTGCCAGAGGAATAATGTCCTCCAACAGGGTGGGAGTGAAAGATATGAAATACCTCGTTAGCCATGTCTGGAGGAACGCACACCACTGGAAATGCTTGTGTTTTGGGTTGATACATTAATATAGTACGGGAACATTCTTACGGTGACAGCATAGTGTCAGGAACCCAAGAGGTAGGATCAGGGAGTGGCTTTCCCTGCTTGTGCCAGACGCGCACACACTGGTAAGGTAAATAAGTATCCTGGAATGACTTAAGGTCTGGATTGGTTTGGGGGGTTAAGGCTTGTACAGGGGTCACTGGAACATACATCCAGGGCTCAGAAGACAGAGCAGCTGCTTGAGCAGCATGATGAGCTCGGTTGTTACCATCATTGTGAATAGTGCCTGAGGAGTGCCCCTTAGTTTTATGTATTGACACAGGGTGGTGTCTATTAACTAACAGTGACCAAACATATGGCAGAAAACTTGCATGAGACAATGGTTTACCATTAGAAGCAGTAAAATTATTAGTAACATACAGTGGTAACATAGTTACAGTATTGACCACATATGAACTGTCACTATAAATATTGACAGCATATTCAACAGACTGTTCTAGGAAGCCTGTCTTCCAAGCTATAAACTTGATATGAGCAGTTGACGTAGGCTTGAAGGGTGGCTTCATGAGCCTGTCTGTGCAAAGGATAGGTCTCCAGGGAGGAACAGGCTCCTGTATTGGAGGCTAGGGGTGGAAGAGGCCTTTTAAAAACTGTTTAACTGTGACAGGGAAAGAACTGATTTTTTCTTTCCCATCAAAAGGTAGGCTGAAATTGCCACCAGGTGTAGCTTGAGGGAAGATGGCTTCAAGCCTGATGCCTGCAAGAGTACTTGGCAATCCAGCAGCTGAGGCTCTGAAACCGAATGGGATTCAACCTTTTTGCTCTTGCACCAGAGGGAAAACCTTTACATTTGGCTGCATAAGTCTTCTTAGTGTTTGATTTTTTAACAACCCTCAGTATCATAAGGACCTGTTAAGAGTACTGTAAGGATGCAGACTCTAATTGTTCCAGAACCAGGCCTTGAGGTGGTTGGAGTGTTTGCCTGGATACTGCACTCCTGTCTGAGGAAGGGTCAGCAGGGAGTGAGTTGGAGGTAGGCAAATGGACTGCTGCAGGGCATCGAGAAGGAGAGGGTACCAGGCTTGCTTGGGCCAGTCCGGAGCCACCAGAATCCTAGATGCAGGCTGTTGTAAGAGTTTCAGAAATACCCTGAGAATCAGGGGAAAAGGAGGGAATGCATATAAGATCCTCCCTGACCAGACCAGGATTAAGGCATCCAGAGGAGACAATCCCGGGACTGGAGCCTGCAACAGAACTGAGAAAACTGGAAGCTGAGGGGAGAGGCAAACAAATTCACTACTGGGTGCCCAACCACCTGAACACTGTGGCTAGTACTTGTTTGTTCAGAGTCCATTACTCTGGCCCTGACTGATGCAACTAGAGCCTCTGCCAGAGTACTGTATTTGCCCTTGGGGTAAATTGCTGAAAGCTGACTCCCAGGTAGAGGGCAAGAGACCAATGTTTATAGTGCCTGCGAACAGAGTACTTCTGATCTGGCCATTGCAGTAGTGTCTGTTCAACTCTGTAAGTCTGCCCTTTTATGACAGGACTAAATGCTTTGAGGTAGAAAGATTTCTCCGAGTTCCAAAAAAAATATGATTAACCGTGACTCTTGGAGAGTCTAGGTGCCACTTACTGAGGCACTGTCCAGATACGCTTTCCACCACAGGGGGAAGGTGTCTGTGGAACTGCTCTGTCAGAGTTTCCAGCTTTGAAAATTGTTGCTTTCTGAGACCAGCAAATTACAAGGAGACTTGCGGGTGACGCCTCCTGTATCTGAACCTTGGGACCATTGCAGGCACTGAAGTCATGTCTCCCAATAGCCTGAGGAAATGTCAAAGTTTAGTGATTTGCTCAGGACCATATCATATACTGAACCAGTGAGGTTTAATGATTCAAACCCAGTCAAGCACTTGCTGGCTGATCTCACTGTCCCTGGATGAAGAAAAGTTCCAATGAGGGACATCTTGAATTTTTGCCTGCAGAAGAAAGGCATATCCTTTCTGGATGCTGGGAGGGTTCCAGGTGAGACTTTGTTTAGACTTACCCAGGAATACCGAGATTACAGATAGAGCCATGTAAGAGGAAAAAAAAGGGACTCTTTGACCTAACAAGGAGACTTTGGCAGGCTGATCGGCAACTTATGTGTAGCTAGAGATGCCCAGATTCCTGAGGCATGCTGCTACCACTGCCCAGCACTTTGTAAGACTCTTGGGGCTAAGGAAGGCTGAAGGGATACAGTGAGCCCATCGTTGTGTGTGTCCTCATTAAAGGTATATGGAAAAAAGGATGGGGCCCATTTTACTATCTGTAGCTTGAAAATGGAGTTTCATAGAACACATTTTTTTGACTTTTCAATGTATCCTTTCACATCTACAAATCACTATGACAACTAAAATAAAATAATCCCTTCTTTCTGTTTAGAATGTTGGAGATATAACACCAAGCTGCTTATCTGATGGCCATTAGAAAACTGAAACAGCTTGTTCAATATTGGTTCCCTATTAAACTGGAGTTGTGATTACTCCCTTCGAAATGCAACTGCTTGCACATTTAAATGATTAGCATTTAAACAGTTTTTGCTACTAACTTTAGTTGGGGATGAATATATTTCAAGAAAGATTCTTACTTCATAAATGTTACCCTTTCCTAGAAAATTTTGTAAAGATTTACACTGTTTTTAACCTCTCAGGACCTATCTGATAAAATGCCAGGTCTTCAGTGAACTGCCCAGACTAAATACATAAATTTATTTTTGACAGAAAAGGACAGTAGCCTGTTGCCCAAACATAACAGATAAGAGCTACTAATATCACTTTTAGTAAGACAGACACAGAGAGAGAGAGAGATGTGTGTGTGTGTTTAGGGGAGGGATAGAGAAACAGTCAAACTCTGGCAACGGAGACCTCATCTAATAAATTAACTGCTGACAAACCACGAGTGATACAGAAGCAAATGATTTGATACCTTTTATTGGACAAACATAGATGTAACAAAAATAAATGTTACCATTTATGAAATTCCTGATCAAACAACTGCAAACAGAAGACTGTTTATTGTCATTTTATAATATGGTATACTGAGAGTGTATTTACTGAGTTGCTGGATCAGAGCCTTGATAAAACAATATGTACCAGGCTGGACAGAAAGCAGTCTATAAGAATTTGTCTGAAAACTAACAACTATAAGATGCAAAAATTGCATGTGTGTGTGTGTGTATATATATATATATATATATATATATATATATATATATATATATAAAAGACAAAGAACCTCTGTGTGCAAACACTGAGGCAAGGGTCACCCAAAGGGCATTTGGCAGGAAGCCAAGTTTCAAGAAAATACAAAATCACTCATGCCCCCACATTGCAAAGCATCATGGGCTGCATATGCAAATCACCACAGAATGTTATGCTGGTCCAACTTTAAGCAGAATTGCATGGTGCCAAAAGGCCTCTCACACAGTTTGCAAAGGGTGCTAACAGAAGACATAGACACGTGTTTCATCCTACCAAGACTCATCAGTATGCCTCGTCTGTTTGGCACCCCAGTGGAATGGACCAGCTACCCTTAAGGCCGTGTGCCTTGGATATATTGTGGTGAACCCATTAAATTAAAAAACTGTTTAAAAGACAAAGAACCTCTGTGCGCAACCACTGAGGCAAGGGTTACCCCAAAGGGCATTTGGCTGGGAAGCCAAGTTTCAAGAAAATACAAAATCACACATGCCCCCACATTGCAAAGCATCATGGGCTGCATATGCAAATCACCACAGAATGTTATGCTGGTCCAACTTTAAGCAGAATTGCATGATGCGGAAAGGCCTCTCACACAGTTTGCAAAGGGTGCTAACAGAAGACATAGGCATGTGTTTCGTCCTACCAGGACTCATCAGTATGCCTCATCTGTTTGGCACCCCAGTGGAATGGGCCAGCTACCCTTAAGGCAGTGTGCCTTGGATATATTGTGGTGAACCCATTAAAATAAAAACTATTTAAAGACAAAGAACCTCCTAGCGCAAACACTGAGGCAAGGGTTATCCTAAAGGGCATTTGGCTGGGAAGCCAAGTTTCAAGAAAATACAAAATCACACATGCCCCACATTGCAAAGCATCATGGGCTGCATATGCATATATATATATATATATATATATATATATATATATATATATGTGTGTCTCTATTTGCAATAAATTTGTTTACAGGCATTACTAGTATCATTTGAAAGATTGTCCGTATCAAAGAAAGTGAAAGCCAAAACGATTGCATTCAGGCAATACAAAAAGACACAGGCAGAAGGGGATAGGGAGAAGTACCAGGAGAAGCAAAGGGAGGCAGGGAGGTCAGTAAGGGAAGCCAAAGCTCAGACAGAAGAACACATTGCAAAATCAGTGGGTAGAGGGGACAAAACCTTTTACAGGTACATAAGTGAAAAAGAAAGACAAAGGGAGGGATAGTGAGACTGAAGGGGGAGGATGGGGGCCACGTGGAGGATGACAACAGTAAAGCTGACATATTGAACAGGTATTTCTGCTCAGTCTTTACTGAGGAAGAGGAGGGTAATGGGTCTGAAGGGAGTACAAGGGGTGAGAATGGTGCAGAAATGGACACAAGTCCATTTACACGAGAAAGGGTCCTGAAGGAACTGGAAGTAATAAGAGTTGGTAAAGCAATGGGCCAGACGGGGTGCACCCCAGGGTCCTTAAAGAACTAAGAGAGGTGGTGGCTGAACCTCTGGCTATCCTGTTTAGCCGATCACTGGAAACAGGGGAGGTACCCAAAGACTGGAGGATAGCAGATGTAGTCCCCTTATACAAAAGTGGGAACAAAGAGGAAGCAAGGAACTACAGACCAGTCAGCCTCACCTCGGTAGTGGGGAAGATCATGGAAGCACTACTGAAGGAGAGATTGGTGGAACATCTGGTTATCAATGGACTACAGGACCCAAGGCAGCATGGTTTCACCAGGGGGAGGTCATGTCAGACCAACCTCGCTGAATTTTTTGACTGGGTGACTAGGGAGGTGGATCAGGGGAGGGCAGTGGACATGGCCTATCTGGACTTCAGCAAGGCCTTTGACACTGTGCCACATAGAAGACTATTACACAAACTGGGGAATATGGGTGTGGGCAGGACAGTAGTGTGGTGGGTAGGTAACTGGCTGGGTGGCAGGACACAGAGGGTGGTGGTAAATGGCTGTCACTCCACAGAGGGAAGAGTGACCAGTGGGGTACCACAGGGATCAGTGCTGGGACCGGTCCTATTCAACATCTTCATCAGTGACATTGCACAGGACCTAGAAGGCAGAATTTCACTGTTCGCTGATGACACAAAGCTCTGTAAAGAGTAGACACACCAGAGGGTGTAGACAGAATGAGAAGCGACCTGCAGAAACTTGAAGAATGGTCAGGGTTTGGCAGTTGAAATTCAATGCAAAGAAGTGCAAGATAATGCATATGGGGCACAAAACCCTGGCACAATATATCAGTTGGGAGGTGAGGATATAGCATGCACCAAGCAGGAAAGGGATCTTGGGGTTGTCATCTCTGATGACCTCAAGGTAGGGAAACAGTGTGACAAGGCAGCGGGTAAAGCAAATAGGATGCTGGGATGTATAGGCAGGGCATCACCAGCAGGAAAAGGAGGTCATAATTCCGCCTATACAAGATACTAGTGAGGCCCCACCTGGAGTACAAGTGTACAGTTCTGGAGACCATACCATGTAAGGACATAGACAGGGTAGAGAAGGTTCAGAGGAGGGCAACAAAGATGGTGCATGGATTGCATCACAAGTCCTATGAAGACAGGTTGAAGGAACTGAACATGTACTCCCTGGAGGAGAGGAGGGAGAGGGGATATGATAGAGACATACAAGTATCTTACAGGGAAGAACAGGGTGCAGGAAAACACTTTTTAAGCGAAAAAGATGTTCCAGGACTAGAGGGCATGGGATGAAGTTGGAGGGAGGACGATTAGAGGAAACATGAGAAAGAATTTCTTCACAGAACAGGTGGTGGACAAGTGGAACACCCTGCCAGAGGAAGTGGTGGGGGCTGAAACAATCACGGGATTTAAGAATGCATGGGATAGACATAAAGGAATTCTAGAGGTCAGGGGTAAGGGGCAACAGACTTCTAGGAAAACAAACTGAACTTACAAGCTCAAATGGGCAGACTGGGTGGGCCATAGGCCCTTAACTGCCGACACTGTCTATGTATCTATGTATGTATCTATGTCTGACTTGTGATTACTAATTTTGAGTATAGTTAATGAAATAATGAGCTTAATATTTGTTATTTCATATAGTCCCCCATTATGCCTTATGCATAGCATATAAATCCAAATCATTCCAAGGCCATTGTGACATATAATATTAATACTGAGCAGCAAATCAGAGCTCTTTTCCTAATAAAAGGCTGCTGATATAATAAATAAAGAACAAAGTCATAAAAAAGGAAAAGTGACTTGTGGAAAAATGTACAGGGATTTGATTCTGCCTTTGTGGGAAAAACACAGGGAAAATGAGGGTTTCTTACAGAGTAATAGTTATTTGGATCTAGGAGCACTGAATATTTCTTATCCTATATTTTGAATCCTGGATAGTGCAGTGGAGATTACTACATCTCATTGTCACAGGGATTGCACTGTATTTACTCAGGCTGTCCCAGATTAGATGCAATATCTTGTTTTCAGTGGGGTCATGATTTTACCATTTTTATAATGTATTCAGGCTACCTAGTCCAGGGCCCCCATAGTCAAAGGACATATGCAGTTCATCCCAGTGGAAAAGGGAGATGTACCACACAACTCCAATAATGCACAGCAGCATGATATTCAAATGTGCGGGATGTGCCGGTCACAAGGGAAAGGGCCAGAGCACACACAAATGGTATGCTGTTCAAGTCAAGGGGGCAATCCCATGCATATGCTGTGCTGCACCATATTCAGTGGGAATGTGCCCCCTCACAATCCAGAGCACCGTGGCCCAGTTAGGCCATGAAAAGCTGGCCTTATCCAGCCAGCCACCCACAGGCAGTCTGCAGATGTGCACCCAGGTGCACAGCAGCCTGGCAGCCCTCGTGGACTAGCGGTACCCCCTTTCCATCCCCAATCTAGCCAACTCCATCCCTGAAGAGCTCCATAGTGTAGGGACCTCCACAAACCCAACTGCACCAGAGGAAACCATGGTCCATAGCCATAGTTTAAAGAACTCCCATCTACCACCCCCATACATAGACACCCTCGCTCCCCCCATACCCAACCTGTTACAAAGACTGGCACTGCCCTCCACATCCTGCCATGGCCAGCCATCGACTGCACTGAACCCGTCTGGGAACCTGCACTCTGGAATGACCCAACTAGCTGTAACAATCATTGGGGCACCATGCCGGCTGCGGATCCATCAGTGTATGAAGCTGTGTGTACATCCCTGGCAAACTGAGGAGGGAATTTACATACCTTCAATGCATGCCTTGTCAATACTGTGTCTTCCTGCTGTTATACACCACTGCAAGTCCACACTCTCCCGTTTCCCTGTGTAACATGCCACCCTCCAGACTGTGGAAGTATCCCAGCTGCCATGGGGTGCAGTATCCTGCAATGCCATTTGCAGTGTATGCTTCAGGCTATAGAGCGCTCATCCGCCGTTCCCCAATTATACAAATGAATGGGAGGTCAGCTATAACATGCCTGTTTTGGAACTTGTGTGAGTGGTAACAGCATCAGCTGTCACCCACACTGAGCAGTGCAATGGCACCGGTATGATGGATCTGCATGCCAGTGCCTGAGGAGTATGGCCACTGGGTGTTATCACCCACACACAGCTCATGACTACGTATAACACATTCCAGCATCCTACTGTGAGTGGTCCACCACCCATTGATATAGTGATATGATCCCATTACAGAGTCAGTCATTGCAATGGGATGGGCAGGAGGGCAGGGGGGTGTCTGTGCACCATTGAGGGGGAGCAGGGGCCACTACAATACACTATGGACATGGACTGTAGTTGTATTCAGGTGCAGTTAGGGATGGCATTGGGGTCCTTACAATATGGAACCAATAGAGCCTGGACTCTGATAGAGTCAGGATTGATGGAATGGGTGGGGGGATGCCACTATACCACCAGAAACTTCAGGGCATGTCTCACATGGGAGCGATCAGGGTCAGGGTTTGGGGGTGAGAGCTGCTCCAGCACATTCATCCCCATGCCAACATGCAAATGGGCTGGTAATGAGCAGCATAAGGCCCCTTTGTACCCTGCATGCTCAATTAGTTCATTTGCATTCCTGGGCTGAATATCGCCCATGGGGGCTGCAGTGCATACCAGTATGTGCCACGCATTCCCCCTGGAAGGTATTCAGTTGGGGTCACCCTGGATACACCTGACTTGGTGGCTGCTTGCACTGTGACTCCCATCCAGGGTCACATTTTCAACAGGAGCGATGAAGCCTGCCAGGATGAAGCACAGTGCCACAGATTTACTGCATAACATAAGGGATTAACTCCCTTTAAAACTGCATTGTTTGCTGCAGTAACTCTACTGTAGAATTCTGCAGTGCTGTGCTTCATCCTAGTGGGCTTCACTGTATGCACACCATGTACCGGTGACACATTCTTTTTGAATATTGTATCAGTGCTGACCAGCACACCCTCTTTGTGCAATGCATCTCTCTGCTCATTCATTAATCCGGCACATAATATATCCTCCCACATGTAAAAATATCGTTTTTAGTGTGTTTTGATTTTAAACAATGCAGCATAATATTCTGTAGATGCAGCGCCCCACTGAAAATAAGATGCTTTTACTTCTGTGAACTATCCAGTCTAAATATAGAGCAATCAGCGAACATATTCCAGGAAAACACATTGTAAAAATGTGTAAAAGGAGGACCACATTGAAACTGCCTCTCCACAGATCTGTATTGAGCAATTCATTAGAAATAATGGGTAAAAGCATCCCAAAAGCTCTTCACAGTCATATCAGCTCTGACGAGAGTTTCCTTGTACCAGGGAGGCTAGCAGGTCTCCCTACAGTAAGGGCCATTTGAATAGTAACAGAGTGACCATCTTGAATTTGGATTTTAACAGCAAGATGGGAAGCCACTCCCCAGTTGTCTTTTGTTGTGTCAGAAATTATGTGGAGTAAAGGTCTTTTCTTCTTTTCATGGCTAGGGACCATCTCCATCATTTGCAAAGCTAGAATGATTTTTAGCCTCCTGCTGCAACAGAAATCTCTGTGCTGGGGAAGAGGTTTAGACACCTAGGTACACATGAGGTCTGCCTACACAAAACACCTTTGCACTGAGAGTAGGCTGGACAATCCTCTGCCCCAATGCCCTTGGGAGGAAGTTCTGTGGGGCAGGGGGCCTTGTTTGAGATGTTCAGGAATTGAACAGTATGTTTTGATCACCAGAAAAGTCCATGGCTTTAAACTGGAAGTCTAATGGTAGACTAGTAGTTCTACGCCAGACAAGGTAACTCAGAAAGATGGCATAGGCCTTAACTCTGGAGGCAGCATCCTTGTTGTAGTCCTGTGGAATGCGTATTACATAGCTTCCAGAGCAGACTAGTCATATCCACCAGCTCCTGCACCAAGAACAGGACAGAGTTCTCCAGTGCTTTTTTTTTGATATGTGGCGGAAAAGCCAAGTAAGTAAAATGTTGACAAGCATGCGTGGGTAACTAAGAAATCTATTTTCTGGAGTCCTTATCTGGGGTGTAAGGAGGAAAAGGAGACTCCAGCTTTCTAGCAAGCTGCCTGATGCACTAGACTCACATGGCTGGGATGTACAGACAGGCAATCAGTATTGTTAAACAATTGATACATGTATGCACTTATTTATTACCACGTCCAGACCGCTTGTAAACCTTTGCCACAGAAGTGGGGGTTTGAAGCAGTTTTGTGGTATTGTATTTATAATTTTCATTATAAGCAGGGCTTTTTAGGAGGTGGAACCTTTCATCTCCTTATAATCTTTTATTTTCTTATCCTTATCCTCACCTTGGAAGGACTCCTGAGATGAGAGGTCCAGGGTGCCAATATATTTTGGAAAGACAAAGGCAAGGAGGGAGAACCTCCTTGGATACATAGAGTGCTAGACCCTCCACATCATAAAAATCCTCATATCCTCTGTATCACCCTCACAGTCTCTGGGACAAGAACTGTGGAAGAGTGATAGCAGCCCCTGTTTGCAGGGGCAGCATAAATTATTTACCATCCACTGTATCACCCTCACAGTCTTTGGTGTGAGAACTGTGGAAGAGTGTGAGCAGCCTCTGTAGGCAGGGGCATTATAAAATTAGTTATCATCATTTGTATCACCCTCACAATCTATGGGAAGGAGAACTGTGGAAGAGCGTTTGCCAGCCCCGTAAAGAAAGGACCCATTTATTTTGTAGGGTCTGAAACCGTTGTCATGCTTTTTCCATATTTTGCACAGATGGAGTACTGCATATTTTTTCTGTATGCTTTAAGCTGCCTGTTGTCTTGCTATTGGCTTTCCCAGGAGCAACAGGAGCTTTTACGTCTAGACAGAGTTTCATTTTAGCCACTTCATCAGTGGCTTGTTCAAGCTCCCTTCCTTTGCCCCTTCTATTATTTTTTAAATTATGAGGCACTTCATAATTTGGAAGTTAAATTTTTGGCTGGGATCTGGAGGGTTCCTTAGCACCTCCTTACATTTTAGTACTTTTGAATGGCCCCTATTCAGAAGCCTTTGATATGTCCTCAGTCATAAAATTCAAAACTTTGTCTGCTATGTTTTGTCCAATTTAAGCAAACCAAACCAGCCCTGGACCTTACGAACTGAGGGCAGGTTTCATTGAAAAGCCACCGCCTAGTCCTGCCCCAGTTAATAAGCTCTGTCTACTGCCAGTGCCTTTTTTTTTTGTAGTTGTAGAACTGGGATCTATACCAGTGCCAATCTTAATAGAGAACCCAGCAATACTTGTCAAATGCCACAGTGGGCTGCTGGTCCCTTACCAACAGTCCTGCGACAGATGGTACCACCAACAGTCCTGCGACAGATGGTACCTAGATCCAGTTCCTTTATATATAAGCAGAATGTATAGAAGGGTTTCTCTTAATTTGCCAATCCTGAGAGAACCCCCCAGGCACTGTTAATATCTGAATTCCAATGGGGTGTCTTGTAGTAAAACCCATGAGATCTGAGATAAAAAAACAAAGCAACTGTCCCTAATTCGACGGTTCCCACAAGAATTGGTAAGAAAAGAGAGGAACCACAGAAATGAAACACCCATGACAAATTTAACATTCAAAATAAGCAATCGTGGTAAAAATAAAGTCAAAATAGTGTGGTTGCACTAAAAATAAACAAACTCTGGCCAGAGCCAATAGGGCTGCAGGAGAGGAATCTGGGTTTAAAATATTGAAAATGTTTTTTTGAATATTTGTACACCACATTTTCGACACAGCCTTGAGATGAACCTGCCTCATAAAGAAGGGCAGAGAAAATGTTTAACTTCTGGCATAATGGTGATGTTCTGCATGGACTGCAAAATCAAATTTTGGGCTGCAAACACACATATTGGGTAGGAGTTGAAAAATGACAGCTGTCACATTCATAAGTCGCTGTTTCAAAATGGCTATCTTGAAATGTTGTGGTAAAAATAATGAATGTTACAAAAGTTATGAGCCCACATTTGCAAAATCAACATAGCCTCATAAATTAATAGGTGAACATACAAGAATCAAAGAATACAAGAATGAGCAAAGTATAATACCACCCCATATTACATTTATTCAAAGCCATGAATGCATTGCTAGTCTTTTTATGGCATTGAAAAAGTTTAACTTGGTCCATGGGGAGGAACTTTGGAAACAGCTTGACTTAATCAAGCCCTAAATATCATGATATTGGGGCAGAAAGTGCATCAGGGTGCATTCAGATGAAAGTGAGGCTAAGGTAAAGAAAGTTTATTGTGGTAGTGTACTCTATAAAGGCCCTGCTGAAAGAATGCAGCATAGAGCTTGGCACAGATGAAAAAGTTACTCACCATAGTAATGTTGTTTCTTCTAATGAAGTCATGCTTTATTCTGACAATATGCAGTTAGCTCCAGCACTCAAACTGCCCTGGAGAGGAAAGAGTTAACTCTATGCAGAAGCATAGAACATTGAGCTCGAGCTCAGTTTTCAAACCTCTGTCTCTGGCACTTACCAGTGTAACCATCAGATTCTTACAAGCAAACTAACTAACTAGTACACAAAGTGGAAATTGTTTACTAAAAGCCAAAGGCAACAATTTAGGTCCAAAAGGACTCAAGTCACGAACCCAAGAAAAAAGGTAGAGACTATATATATATATATATATATATATACACACAAATAACAACAATAAAACAACTACCTCACCCTAAGAAGGGAGGGTACAAGGTACACCCCTGAGGTGCAACATTGTACCTGCCAGACCACTTTCCAAAAACTAGGTTCTGAGAAGGGAGGGAGGTCAGAATACAGCATGACTCCATTAGAAGAATCAACATTACTATGGTGAGTAATTTTTTTCTTCAAACAACATGAAGTCTTGCTGTATTCTGACAATATGCAGACTACCAAGCAGTTCCCCCAGGTGAACAGAGTGCAGAACCTACTTTGGGAACAGGCTCTGCAGTACTGCTGTGCCAAACCTAGGATCACTCCTAGCCTGGATGTCCAGAGAGTAATGCTTGGTGAATGTATGAACTGTTTTCCAGGTGGCTGCTTTACAGATTTCTAGTAAGGGTATATATATGGCAGCAGCCAGAGTGGCAGCTCTACCCCTAGTCGAGTGAGCCCTCAGGCCTGGAGGGAGTGTTTTGCCCAATTTGTCATAGCAGAATTGTATACAAAAGACAATCCACCTGGCAATAGTCTTTTTAGTAGCAGGTTTACCTTTTCCCACTTCACCATAAGTGAGAAACAATTGAAGAGAATCATGCCTGTGTGCTCTGTATAGTAGCTAAGAGCCCTTTTACATCCAAACTGTGTAACCTTCTTTCCCCTGAAGAAGAATGGTCAGTGAAAAATACAGGAAGAGACATGGACTGGTTCAGATGAAAATCTGACACCACTTTAGATAAGAACATCCTGTAGGTTCTTAGGACCACCTTATCCTTATGGAAGGAAATGAAGTCAGGTTCAACTGACAGGTCCTGTAATTTACTAAACTGCCTGGCAGAAGTAATAGCTATCAGGAACACAGTTTCCCAGTTTTAAGCTCAGCTGAAGCCAGAGGTTCGAAGGGTGGCTACATAAGCTGAGCAATGCAGACATTAAGATCCCAAGCCAGAGTAGGCTCTCAAAAGGAAGGGTTGATATGAACCAGACCCTTGAAGAACTTACTAAAAACAGGGTGAGATGCCAGGGAAGAGCCCTTCCCTGCTGAAAGGAATGCAGAGACAGCTGCTAAGTGAACCTTCAGGGTTGTAGGCCTAAGACCCAGACTATTAAAGTGAACCAGATAGTCCAAAGCTGCAGCAATATTTGCAGAATCAGGCAAAATGCCTTTCTGAGAACACCAAATGAGGAATATTTTCCATTTGGAATTATAAGTTTTTCTAGTGGAGGATTTCCTAGAAACCGTCAAGATATCTAGAACTCCTTGAGAAATATGCAGGCCTGCATTTTCTAACTCTTCAAAAGCCAGGCCTTGAGGTTGAGAGACTGGAGATTGGGGTACCAGATCCTCCCCTGAGAGGAGGTGAGGAGATTATATCTCTTGGGGAGAGACAGGGGACATGACACTGCCAGAAATAGCAGCAGGGGATACCAAGGCTGTGTGGTCCAATCTGGAGCCACCAGAATCACCGTGCAGGGTTGAGATCTGATTTTGATCAAGACTCTGAACAATAGAGGGAAGAGAGGGAAGGCATAAAGAAACCTGCCCTTCTAGTCCAGAATGAGAGCATCCAGAAGAACAGTCCCCAGGACTGGAGGTCTGCAGCAAAACAGAGGAAGTTTGTGATCATCTGGTGCTGCAAAGAGATCTATCTTTTGAATGCCCCATCTGGTGAAGATTACTTGTAGGATGTGAAGGCGCAGAGACCATTCGTGATGTCCCTGGGAGATTCTGCTCAGAGCATCTGCCAGTACATTGTCCTTTCCTGGGAGATGAATTGCTATCAGGGAAGTTTGAAGGGAGTAGGCTAGAGACCACAGTTTCATGGCCTCTGTGCACAAGGCCATGGACCAAATGCCTCCCTACTTGTTGATGTACCATTATTGTGGTGGTGTTGTCTGTCCTGACCGGCACCACCTTGCCCCTGACTGATTCTGAGAAGACCTGATAGGCCAGGTAAACTGTCCTGAGTTCTAGAAGATTGATATGAAGAAGAGACTCTTGAGGGGTCCAGACCCCCTGAGCCATGAGGGCTCCCAAATGGGCTCCCCAGCCTAGGAGAGAAGCATCTGTAGTTAGGACTACTGAGGGGACTTGAGAAAGAAATGGAACACCCTGTCTGAGGTTGTCCTGGTTCAGCCACCACTGAGAGCTTGGACCAGAGTCTGAGTCACTAGAATCTATTTTGTGAGAGAGTCTCTTTTCTGAGACCAAAAGGACCTTAGGAGGAACTGAATGTCCCTCATCTGAAATCTGGCTCCTTGCACCACTGCAGTGGAAGCTGCCATGTTGCCCAGGAGTTGAAGAAACTGCTTTGCTGTATGAGAGATCAGAGGTCAAAAAGATGAAGCAAGATCTGTGAGGGCCTTCACCCTTGCCAGAGGGAGGAAGGAAGACCTTTGCTTGGATAGAATCCAATTCTATTCCTATGAAAGTATGACGTTGTACTGGTTCAAGAACAGACTTTGGGAGATTGAGACGAGACCCCAGAAAATTGAACAAGTCTTGAGTGATTTGCAGAACTGACTTGACCTGGTCAGAAGACTGACCTACAATTAGCCAGTCATCCAGATATGGGAAGATAGAAATACCCTGCCTTCTGAGAAAGGCAACCACTACTGCAAGGCACTTTGTGAACACCCTTAGAGCTGATGTTAGGCCGAAGGGCATGGATCTGAACTGATAATGGCCTGAAGGCAACTCAAACCTGAGGTGGGATCACCTGATAAGAATATGGAAATAGGCATCCTTGAGATCCAGGGATGCTAGCTAATCCCCCTGGCCTTAGAGAAGGAAGAATCATTCCCAGAGTCACCATTTTGAATTTTGGTTTTGTGATGTGTTTGTTCAAATACCTTAGGTCTAGGATGGGTCATCAGTCCCCTATCTTTTTTGGGGTACCTGGAGTATAGGCCTTTGCCCCTGTGCTGAGCAGGAACTACCTCTATGGCTCTGAGAGCCAGATGAGAAGAAACCTCTGCCTCTAGAGCAAGGGCTGTGAGATGGATGCAGGTGGAAAGGACCTGGCCCTCAGTTTTTGAAACCTTTTGAAGTTGAGGGACAGTCCCTGGCTTACTACCTCCAGTATCCACTTGTCTGAGGTAACAGACTTCCAGGCCTGAAAGTAGTAAGCCAGTCTGCCTCCTACTGGAATGGGGTAGTTGACCCGGGCTGATTTATCAGGGTGTCTGCTTGGCAGGAGCCTTGGACTGTGAAGAGGCTGCAGCCCTGCTCATCCGCCTCCTGCCTCTCCCTCGAAAGAACCCCCTCTGTGGGAAAGGAGAGGCAGCCTGAGCTTGGTAGAAAAGCCTGTGGAAAGGCCTGCCCCTGCCCCTAGACTGCTGCTTCTGAGGAGTGGCTTGCCTCTCTTTGGCCTGAGCAGTCCTGTAGGTGGTTCTGTACTCATCCATTTTTTTCATGTAAGCCTCTGTCTGCTCCCCAAACAGAGAGTTACCCACTGCAGGAAAATCCATAGCCTTAGCCTGGGTCTCCTGCAAAAGGCTAGTACATCTGAGCCAAGCATTTCTCCTGAGAGACAAAGATGTAGCCATGACTCTTGATGCCACATCATTGGAGTCCACAACAGCATGGAGTTGTACCTTGGATACCTCTATTCAATCAGCAGCCACCTCCACCAGCTCTCTGGCTAGCTGGGAGGGAGGTCTGTTTAGCCAGTTCCAGAAATGTATCCCACCTGGACTTCTGGTACCTGGCTGCGTAGGCCATATAGTTAGCCTGCCTGAGTCCCAAAGAAGATGCCAAATACTGCTTTTTACCCATGGTATCGACCTTCCTGGAGTCTTTGCCTGGGGGGTGTGAAGCCAAAGGAATGTTAGCCCTGTCAAAGGCTACAGCCTGCACTACCCCAACATGGCTGCAATGATTGTATAACAACTCGATACCTGAGCCTGATAGCATGTACCTCCTGTCCATTCTCTTATCCACAGGAGGTAGGGAGTTAGGAGTCTGTAAAACCTTTTTTGTCTGTTTCCCCAAGGACTTGTGAAGGGGGATAGACAATCTCATGGACTCTGGGATGTCCATCATCTCGATAAAGTCAGGCTCTTCCTCCTCCTTGGCAGCTTCAACCATTGGGAGCTAGAGGGTTTCAGCTACCTTCTTGTAAAACAAGAAATGTGAAGAGGACTCAGAAAGCCTGGGAGGGGAGACATTGAAGGGTCTGTCTGGGGAGATGTCCGGTTCAATGGGCACATCCAGTTCTTTAAAGCTATTATCTTCATCCTCATCATCGGGATACTCTATGTCTCCCTCCCACTCCTCATGAAAAGCATCCGGATCGTAATCTGATGGAGTTGGATCTGACTGAACGGACTGCCTAACCGACGGTACCAGTTCGGACAGAACCAGGTGAAGCGTTTGAACTATGCAAATCGCTTTTGCTATCTTGTCAGCGGTTGGAGTATGCGGTGCTGGATCCAAACCGGCTGACTTACGTTTTCATTTTGACAGAACTGACCCTTGGAGTTGGACCTCCTTTTGCCCGAGGAGGTATCGCCTAGGTCAGTAGGTAGCTCCTCAGGTTCGGCCGCAACCAAACCAGGCTGGCCATCTGGTTCTATGGACTTCTCAGCCTCCCTTTCCTTCAGCCTATTCAATCTTTTACCCAGAGTGGCTTTAGGAAAATTCTTACAAATGTGGCAGTCTGTTTTGAGGTGGTCAAACCCCTGACAGTAAACGCAGATAAGGTGGGGGTCAGCCTTAGCAAAGGCCTCCCCACACTCAGTACAGTGTTGAAACCCAGTGGGACCATTTTTTTTCTTGGGTTTCACAGACATGGCCAATCTAAACAATTACCCTTAAAGCTTTCAAGCCAGGTAATAACCAACCAATTGGTTACAAACCGTGTTACGGGTTCTGTAAAAGAACCAGAAAAAGTCTAGTTCTTTTGAAACTGATTGGCACTGGAACACCACACTAAATCCCAGAAAAAATGAAATCAATAGAAAACTTTGAAAAAAGGTTGGTTCCTAACCGGACCGACTGATGAGAAACTGAGATAAAAAACAATTTCCACTGAATTAAATAAAATACCAGTCACTACCTATCTACCACACTACCTGTACCACAGACAGAGGCTGGAAATCTGAAAAAATAATAAATCGGTTAGACAAACTGAACGCTGATTCAAACTCTACCAAACCAAGAAGAGGAGAAATCTCCAAAGCAACTTTACTGTTAGACGGAGTAAAGAATCTGATGGTTATGCTGGTAAGTACCAGAGACAGAAGTTTGAAAACCAAGCTCACGTTCAACATTCTATGCTTCTGCATAGAGTTAACTCTTTCGTCTCTGGGGCAGTTCAAGTGCTGGGGCTAACTGCATATTGTCAGAATACAGCAGTACTTCATGTTGTTTGAAGCTAAATTCTTTGGTGCGGTCCTATAGTGCAGCAAGTTGGTGGCGGTAGTCTTTCTTTGGTGGGCGATTGTGAAAAATGTTGGATAGTTGTCAATTCCAATCCACTTTTTTTCTTCTTTGATGACAAAATCGCTGTGTTAAGAAAAGGGGCTATATAGATCATTATGAGCCATCATATTTTCAATAACCTCAACTTTTTACACCCTCTGGGTCACTCTCCCACATACGAAAACTGATCTTCTTGCTCCTCTCTGAGTGCAAACCAAGCCTCCTTTTGTGTTGACAAATCCAACCCCCACACACACACACACCACCACCACCAACTGCCACTTATTTGTTTGTGAATTTATGTAGCATTTTTAGTTCTGCATATTTATGCAGTCCCATACAGTAAAATGCCAACTGACACCCTTTGTAAGCTTCCCTCTATCAGTTTCTTCATATTTCCTCCAGTGCTTACATTTACTGCAGCAGTAAAGAGAACGTGTTCAGTACTAAAAGGAAAAAGAAATGTGCTGGTGGGCTTTCTGTTTGGATACCTTTGTTAAAGGGAAGCTGAATTTTCAAAACAGCAATACCTGGAAGGGTCTAACAGATAATAACCACTTTCATGTTTTTTTTCTAGTAGTTATTACTGCCCTCTCCATGTGGAACGAAGCAAAATGGATCTGGAGCAGCTGAACAAGTAATATGGTGCTCAGCAATGAAGAAATTGAAACAAGCAAAAGGACGAGGAGTACCCACATATGCAAAAAGCACTAGGATCACAAAAATATTCAGAGTTCTTTGTTTAAGTAAAATGCATAGTGCACCCACACATAGTGAGCATAAAAAAGTGATGTCTGAGCCACTCTGAAAGTAATGCTTCTCCCGGCCCCTGCCAGGCATCATCAGAGTGCATCACTCTGATGATGCCTGGCAAGAGTCAGGAGAAAAGATAGTTGCAGAAGGGCTCAGCCACCACTTTATTATGCTCACTACGTGTGGGTGCACTATGCACTTTAGTCAAATAAAGGACTTTGTATAATATTTTTGTGATCCTGGGGCTTCCTGCATATGTGGGTGCTCCTCATCCTTTTGCTTATCCCTGTGAAATAGTAGACTGAGATGGGACATGAGCTCAGCCTTCCCAATCTCAGGAATATTGATAGTACTGAACATATGGATATGTTCTCCAGCAGGACACAGGGACATGCTCTGAAGGTAACAGATGGCAAGTTTAGGGGTAACAATAGGAAGCATATTTTGTTCCAGAAGGTGGTGGCCTTCTAAAATGACCTGCCAATAGAGCCGGTGGACATGAAGACAGCTGAGTGGTCTGCAGCGTTACCCATCCATTAGCCTTTGCCAGCATTGAGCCATTACAGCTATGGAGAGCTTTTAGGAGTGGCAAGAGTGTTGAAAAGAATATGCCGTGCTCTTGCCACACCAGAGTCAGATGTAACTGATACTGCTGTGATTACAGAACTGCACATGATTGATATTCACACATGTGCAGTTTGCTCCAGAGTCAGCTGTATCATGGCAGCACTGACATGACTACATGTGGGTAATACTTACATATGCATAGTTTAAGTCAGCACCACCATGTTGCACACAGTGGCCATTAGTATCTCAGCAAATCTGTCCTGTGTCAGTACATTGCATGTAGCTGTAAACATAAGTAAAAGTAAGACCCCACTGAAAATGAGATACTGCATCTCAGCCAGGCTAAGCAGTATCACTACTTGCAAACATGGGTAAAATTAGGGCCCCCTGAAAATGAAATACTGCATCTCAACAAACCTGACCTGTGCCAGTTCTATGCCAGAATGGATAAAAGTATGAGCCCACTGAATATGACATACTGCATCTCAGCCAGGCTGTCTTATTTCAGTACATTGTAACAGGGCTAAAGAGCACATAACACAGCCTTAACATTTGTTACAGCAATTTTACTGACAAGCATAATGAAGTTAGTTGCATGCATGTATTGATTTGAGCATACAGGAAAATGTATAGGAGTTTTGTCCCAGATTTACATGGAAAACACATGGAAAGTGAGGTTGCCCTACAGTGAAATGCTTTGTTCAGTCTGGGAACACTGCAGTTGACACCCCGATGATTTATTTGCAATCCCCTCTAATGCAACCTTTGAAACCCCCTAAAACATTTGCTGCCTAGCATTTACCCTTCCTACAAATATAAAACCTTAAAGAGTTCCAATGCCACTAATTAGCTAGGTCCCTGAAAGGGTTAACATAAATCAGCTCTTCAGAGAAAATACTTTAAATCATTGCTACACACATGCACACATTGGGAGAGATGGCCAATGATATAATTTGGAACTGCTCTGCAGTTAGATGCTGTATCCTCTGTTGGAACTCAAACATGGGTAAAACTAAGACCCCACTGAAAATGAGATACTGCATATTGGCCAGGCTAATCTGTACCAGTACATTGTAGAAATGGGTAAAATTAGGACCCCTCTCAAAATGAGAGCCTGCATCTCATCAATGATATCCTGTGTCAGTACATTGCCAAAATGGATAAAAGTATGACCCCACTGAATATGACATACTGCATCTCAGCCAGGCTATCCAACTGTGCCACTATATTGCAACCATGCTATAATACTATCAAGAGGTTCTGGAGATATAAGAACATTTGGGAGCAAAGCTTGAAAGATTCCAAGTTTTACATGGAAAATACAGGGAAAAGGAGGCTGCCTTACAGGGAAATGCTTTGCTCAATCTGGGAGCACTGCAGTTGACACTGCTATGACCCATTGTAATCCCCTAGGATGCCCCTTGCAACCTCAGAAAATGCCTAAAACATTAGCTGCCTAGCATTTATTTACCCTTCCAAGTATAAAACTATTATAGTTCCAATACCATTAATTACATAGGTCCAGAAAAGGTTACTATAAATCAACTCTTTAATTCTTTCGGGTAAATATTGCAAAGATTGGTGTGAATGATGATGTATTAGGACTCATGTACATATATCTCATTCCTACTAGTTACCTTTCCCAAGGAAGGGGGGGGGGTTTATGCCTATGAGTTTTCATTTAGATTCCTTAGACTGGTTTTGTACGTTTGTTATACATTGACACTGTATTGAAATCTGTACATATCAGGCTCATGATCTCATTTTCTTGGGGGTCCTTGACAAGTAGTTTTTTTATTTTTTTTATTCAGCACTTATACTTACAATTTATATTATCATGTATTAAATGCTGTTATAACACCGAAGGCTTTAAAGTTTATGTTGTGCATTAATGGGTTGAGAGTATAGTTGAGAAAATGTCTCAAGCTAAGTTCTGTATTATATTTTGTGTGAAACATTTGCTCACTTTGTGTAAACTTCACTTTAAACCCTCTGTATGCCATATGTGTATGTGTGTATATATGTCTGTGTGCGTATATGTGTGTGTGTGTGTGTGTGTGTGTGTGTGTGTGTGTGTGTGTGTGTATATATATATATATATGTAACCCCTAGGGGGTGCTACCTCAAGGGCTACTACACCTGCCTGCTGGGCAACCAGTAGGTTAAGGGGCCTGAGTTCTGAAATGGGTGCCTCCACCCAGAGGTCAGGGTTATTAGTGGTTAAACTAGCCTGGGCACAGCCCTCTGGGACACTGTAGTCCCCCTCAATTCCTGTAAGTGGCCCACACAGAATGCAACAATTACCTTCACAGTACTCCCAATATGCTTTAACTGTATCCAAACATTTGGCACTTACCACCAGGGCTGGTTTCTCTGGTTCAACCCTGGGGATCCCCTGTAAAACAAGGTTAGACAGAGCAAATGGCAGCAGCACAATACTTCAAACATAAGCAGGATCCACAGACTGTTTGAAATGCAGAAAAAGTAGATCTGATTTACTCAGGGGGGCTGGAACAAGGAAGGGGGCAATCAGGTTAATTAGCTTACTTTCTCTATAGTTCTCACTACTGTGCATGCATTTAGAGTCCCGATTACAGCCACACTCTCTGGGTACCCAGGTGGAGGGAAGGTGAGCTAGCCAGGACCATTGCCCGGGGTAGGCCGGCATTGCAGCTGGTCGGGGCCCTGTGAGGAAAGAAACAAACATGCACCACACTCTAATTGTAATCCTGAGCTGGAGTGGGGGGCTCAGTTGGTGAAAGAAAAAGAACAAAACAATCAGGTGGCACACATTTGATTTAGCTATATGTTGCAGGGAGCTACCCTGGTGACTACTTACAATACCCAGGACTGAAACACAGGCTGGACGAGGATGCAGACAGCAGATGAAGTCTCTGGATGGCCAGGAGAAGCAGGGCCCACATGATTCGCAAGGTGTCATTCCCGTTCAGGCATTGAGCAAGGGGCTGATCCCCGGGCAGGCCTCTCATCAATGGTTCTTCTCTGTGCAGCAGGGTGGGATGGCGTGGCCCTCGTGGCAAGGCCCAGCCACATGGAGCTATTGACAGAATCAGTCCGTTGGTGCTGGACACACTTCCAGCAATCAGCACACACTTCACACAAAAGGGGAACTAAATCGCAAACCCCCATTCAGTACACAGCACATTTATATGTAAGGAAGAATTACTATACCAGGCAAACTGCTCCCCGATCACGATTGCAAAGTCACTGCTCAAACTGGGAGCTCAGAAGTAGCTGAAGTTCCTGACAGGCTGATCACATTTAGCAAAATCTTTGGTCTTCTACAGGTTGAATCTGGTTACACCTCAGTGGCTTCTTAGCTCTCACAAAGTTGGAATTAGCCTGAAAATACTCTCCTCTCTCTCTCTCTCTCTCTCTCAATGAGATGACTTGCAGGCTGCTATTTGGGCCTTCGTAAAGTTCTCCAGCTGGAAACTATGCAACGCTTGCTCAGCTGTCACAAGCTAGTTCTCTCTCAACGTCCCTGCTTAGATCTGGCTCTCCAGCAGACAGCTCACGGTATTTCCCCTCAGATCCAAATGGTTCGATTGGTCAGCACAACTGTCAATCACACAAGAACTCCCCTTTCAGTAGCAAAATGTGCCAATAGTCCAAAACCACAATTCCCACAGGTTTGGGTCCATACAGTCCCTATGAGCAGGCTCCATTTTAGAGTCCGCTATTACTGATTGATCCAATTTGGCAGTTTGGGACCAAAATGGTGGAGCCAATCAGAACAGTCCTTGCTGCAAAGAAGGCAGGTTAGAATAAATTACATTATCATTACTACTCTAAATGATTAATAGCAATTAGTTACATCTTTCAACAGGGCTCCCTCTGCACAATTAGTGATGGCAGAAACGGAGCAATTAGCAGGCAGCCCGGGCAGGACCTAAGCATGGAAACACTCAGTCCCCCTCCCAGATTAATTATTACTACACACGGGCAGCCCTTAAAGCGACAGTACATGGAGGCCACACAGGCACTCACTGGCAATACATTTAAATGACTACGGCGTCGAGCACCAGCCAGGCAGCGAGCAATTTGGCAAGCTCGTGGAAGACTTTTCAGGAACCTCCATTGATAGGGGATACTCACTTCCTTTCCTGGAAAAACTTGGCATCCGCATCAAGTGGGTACCATCACAGTAATTGAAATAGCAATTTATACCATACATCTACATCATTAGCAGACTAGGCATGTAGTTTCTAGGACATCAGTCAACATATTCAACCTTTTCTATACACATTCTCTACATTTCACAGTACATCATCTATCCTTAATTACATCATGCACATGTCACACAGGTGATTTTACACACACTGCTGTACAGAATCAAGTAATTACTTCCTGCACATTGAACAATGAGAGAGGGGGCCCTTCCGTATCAGATGACTTGGGGCTAGACAGGGCAGGGGCACCATACCTAGAGGGCAGAACAATCAACCTGGAATTTGCACCTAGGCTCAGTTTGAGCAGTGAACTCTGAGACACATAAACCCACTGTGGATCTCATTGAGGGGCAAATCTACTGGTCTTCCAGGAGAATCATAACTGAAGTGCACTATTGGTTTGATGGCTCGGCCAGTCTTCCTTGGGGGAACAACCACAGTCTCTGCACTTTTAGCTTCAGTCTCTGTGCGTTCACTACTGGTAAGGGGTCACTCTATCAGTCACTCCAGGGTGCTTGTTACTGGGCAACACTGCAGTGTCTGCACAGTGTACAATAGCTAAGGTGCAGCCTCTGTTCAGCTGAATCTCCCGATCTGAAACATTGTGGACCTGGACCATCACTCATCATGCATAGGCATGAGCACGAGCAGGCAAGATGCTGGGTCTGACCAACAATCCTTCTCGCAATTTTCCATCGCCGGGTGCATCCAGCATCAGTATCCTATTCTTGACATCTTTCTGTAAGTGGATCTCCCTTTGTAGAGTGCACTGGGCTTTGGGGGCTCGCACCAGTGACTCCGGATCCTTCTTCCATACAACCCCGACCAGTTCTTCCAGATCCACCTCCTTGGCATTCTGCCATAACTCATAGGCCTTCTTAATCAATGCAGGAATTCTCAGGGCCCTGCCTGTCTGGTGCCCCTGTTTCTCGTAGCATAATTGTGCCAGTCTCCCGAACATATGAGCATTGGTCCCAATTAATAGGGGGACCCCATCATACAGTCCAGTAGGGGGACACACCAAGGCCAAGGTCTCTACTTGTTCCGCCACTCCAGCCACCGAAGTAGGGAAAGACAGCCAGATCCGGATATACCCAGAGTATGGATACAACTTTTCACTCAACCCCCAGACATGCAAACCTTCCAAGGGTGGTAAGGGTACATCACACAAGTGCTTCCGATACCAATCTTGAAACATTATAGTCACTTGAGAGCCACTGTCAAGCACAGCCCGGGTGGACACTCTATTCACCTTTACTGTTGTCTCCATAGATGGACCCACCACCTTGGACCACTCGGGTGGTGCAGACATAGGTGTCAATCTGGCAGTGGCCTTTGAAGAGTAACTTTTCCAAGCAGTCCCCCGTGGCCGGTTGTTATTTCATCGAATTACAGCTAGTAATCTGGTAGTGACCCTCCTCAAATTTTCTGGTGAGTAGCAGAAGAAGTGGGAGTGTCCATCCTCCCCACAATGATAGCAAAATGTAGGTTTTCTGGGGTCTCTGGGAGTTTGCAGGTCATCCCCGGTTTGGGCACACCAGGGGAATTTGGCAATTCAGTTTGGACTCATGCTTTGGGTTCAGGATCCTCTGGACTTCCACCAGATTTGAGGGTTTGTGTGGTGCACAGCAAGTCCCCCACTAGGGCTCTCAACTCTGGTACTTCTTCCAATACGTTACCCTCAGTCCGGGGTTCTGATGAAACAACATGCACCCCCACTCCACTCTTAGTCTCTGGGGGTGCCTGATATAGGTCAGGTTCTCTGGCCACCTCTGTCAATTCTTTAATCAGCTCTCTCAACCACTGCACCTCATCTGGGTCACTTCTCTCTGGGGTCTGGCAGGTACCCACAACCCCAGCATACAGCTGCCAGCCCTCTTCATCAATCTCTGCCTCGTGAATCTCTTTCATAAGGTGACAGTACTCAGGAGGATTAGTCTTCCTGTCTTGTAACTTCACACTGGAACATCTGGCTGACCTTAAAATATGGTCCAATCTGACCCGGTTCAGTTCCTTAGCTGGCACTCCTCCTTTCCTGTGGGCCCTCTGCAGAGCCGTCTCGATTCTAGTCACAAATTAGGACAACTTCTTGTTTTTCCATTGCCTAGCAGATTTGAATTTCCACAGTAAATCATCCAATGTCTCGGTGCTTCCAAACACTCCTTCCAGTACAGAGAAGTATTCAGCTGCAGTAGCCTCTGGGCTTGTGGGTCGCAAAAAATGGATGGCCTCCAGTGCTGGGCCTCTTAAGCTCTCCATCAGCCTCTTTCTCTTTTCCCCCTCAGAGCACTGCCATTCCTGTACTAAGGGGGAAGCATAGTCCATCCATGTTTCCTGGTCATCCTCCCCCATAGGCACTGGGACTGTTCTGGAGATGAATCTGAGTTTACGGTACGAGTCCAACTGTACAGATGGAATTATTATGGGGGAGGGAACTACAGGGGAGCTCTTAGGGGAAGCAGGAGATGTGGCGGGGGACTGCGGTGACGTGGGTTCCTTGGAAAGTCTGGCACCTTTACTAGCTCTTGAGCTGTTTGTCCTTCAGTTGCTAATAACTTGAGCAACTTGTCCTTAAACCCCCTCTATACTAGGGGACCCACCCGGGGTAGCCGGATCACTATGCACATGAATGACCCTTTACCCCTTCTGGACCCCTTCGGACAGGATAACATGGGGTACCTTCTCTGGATCTATGGGAGAACTGCAAGAGAGTAAAACTATCATAGTCTGCTCAAACAGGTCTGAATCCCTCCCCTCACTTCAACTTTGCTCAAACCTTTAATCTGTTACACACCTTCTATAATATCACCATTAGTAGTCCCTAGGGGGACATCTGGTAACAGGAGGGTCTGTTGGGGATCTAACCCCTCCACCTCGCTCCACCCCATCATTCAGTGCACCAACAGCTTGTGGGGGGGGGATTTTGAGCTTGTGCATAGCAAGAACCTCCATTTTCTCTCCAAAGCTGAACATATTGGGGTAATTCCCTTCTTTGGCCACTACAGGATGCAAGTCCCAGTTGTGCCTCCAAGATGTAACCCCTAGGGGGCGCTACCTCAAGGACTACTACCCCTGCCTGCTGGGCAACCAGTAGGTTAAGGGGCCTGAGTTCTGAAACGGGTGCCTCCACCCAGAGGTCAGGGTTATTAGTGGTCAAACTAGCCTGGGCACAGCCTCCAGGACACTGTAACCCCCCTCAATTCCTGTAAGTGACCCACACAGAATGCAACAATTACCTTCACAGTACCCCCAATATGCTTTACCCATATCCAAACATTTGGCACTTACCACCAGGGCTGGTTTCTCCGGTTCAACCCTGGGGACCCCCTGTAAAACAAGGTTAGACAGAGCAAAGGCAGCAGCACAATACTTCAAACATAAGTAAGATCCACAGACTGTTTGAAATGCAGAAAAAAGTAGATCTGATTTACTCAGGGGGGCTGGAACAAGGAAGGGGGCAATCAGATTAATTAGCTTACTTTCTCTATAGTTCTCACTACTGTGCACGCATTTAGAGTCCGATTACAGACACATTCTCTGGGTACCCAGGTGGGGGGAAGGTGGGCTAGCCAGGACCGTTGCTCTGGGTAGGCCAGTGTTGCAGCTGGTCGGGGCCCTGTGAGGAAAGAAACAAACATGCACCACACTCTAATTGTAATCCTGAGCCGGGGGGGGGGGGAGGCTCAGTTGGTGAAGGAAAAAGAACAAAACAATCAGGTGACACATTTTTTGATTTAGCTATATGTTGCAGGGAGCTACCCTGGTGACTACTCACAATATCCAGGACTGAAACACAGGCTGGACGAGGATGCAGACAGCAGATGAAGCCTCTGGATGGCCAGGAGAAGCAGGGCCCACATGATTCACGAGGTGTTGTTCCCGTTCAGGCATTGAGCAAGGGGCTGATCCCTGGGCAGGCCTCTCATTGATGGCTTTCTCTGTGCAGCAGGGCGGGATGGCATGGCCCTCGTGGCAAGGCCCAGCCACATGGAGCTATTGACAGAATCAGTCCGTTGGTGCTGGACACACTTCCAGCAATCAGCACACACTTCACACAAAAGGGGAACTAAAATCGCAACCCCCCATTCAGTACACAGCATATTTATACGTAAGGAAGAATTACTGTACCAGGCAAACTGCTCCCTGATCACGATCGCAAAGTCACTGCTCAAACTGGGAGCTCAGAAGTAGCTGAAGTTCCTGACAGGCTGATCACATTTAGCAAAATCTTCGGTCTTCTACAGGTTGAGTCTGGTTACACCTCAGTGGCTTCTTAGCTCTCACAAAATCATAATTAGTCTAAAAACTACTCTTCCTCTCTCTCTCTCTCTCTCAGTGAGCTGACTTGCAGACCACTATTTGGGCCTTCACACAGTTCTCCCACTCAAAACTATGCAACGCTTGGTCAGCTATCAAGAGCTGTTTCTCTCTCGACATCCCTGCTTAGATCTGGCTCACCAGCAGACAGCTGATGGTATTTCCCCCAGATCCAAACAGTTCAATTAGTCAGCACAACTGTCAATCACACAAGAGTTCCCCTTTCAGTAGCAAAAGGTGCCAGCAATCCAAAACTACAATTCCTATGGGTTTGGGTCCATACAGTCCCTATGAGCAGGCTCCATTTTAGCGTCCCCTATTACTGGTTGGTCTACTTCGGCAGTTAGAGACCAAAATGGTGGAGCCAAGAAGAACAGTCCTTGCTGCAAAGAAGGCACGATAGAACAAATTACGTTATCATTACTACTCTAAATGATTACCAGCAATTAGTTACATTTTTCAACAGGGCTCCCTCTGCACAATTAGCGATGGCAAAAACGGAGCAATTAGCAGGCAGCCCGGGTGGGACCCGAGCATGGAAACACTCAGTCCCCCTCCCAGATTAATTATTACTGCACACGGGCAATCCTTAAAGCGACAGTACACGGAGGCCACACAGGCACTCACTGGCAATACATTTAAACGACTATGGCACCGAGCACCAGCCAGGCAGAGAGCGATTTGGCAAGCTCGTGGAAGACTTTTCGGGAACCCCATTGATGGGGTATATATTATACATATATATATATATATATATTAGATAACCCACTCTGAGGTGTGCAGTCGCTCTGATATCGCCGCCTTGGTGTGCATTGTTACGCATGAAGACGCAGGCTGGTCGTCAACCTGGGTGTGCATATATCAGAGAGCGACCGCACACCTCAAAGTGGGTTATCTATCTTATAAAATGGCAACATTGTTATGGAGGGGGGTAAAAGTGCAGGAGTGCGGTTGCGCTCTGATATACTCACAGTCATGTGATGCTGTTCAGCAAATAAAATAGCTACAGTTTCCCTACCCATTTTATAAGTATATATATAAAATGGCAAGAAGAAATCTAGAAATCTCATTGGCCAAGAGACATCAGCTGACTGTACATTAAATCTCTATATAAGCACAATCATCCTGGTCCCAAACCACATCACACAATGAGCTAATCAGTCCTCCTGTAACCAGAACTATCTTCTATCAATTCCCCTGCAACCAGAACTGATCTTCCATCACTAACATGGCTGCTACCTTTACACTGTAAAAGCCTTCAACTGGGCCCTAAAAAAAATAGCTTAAATAAAAAATAAAACAAATTAATTAAATTAGTGCTTCCAGGTCACCCCTGAAAACAGGCACTTGTGCCTAGTGGGCCTTATCCAGTTACCAAAGACTAAAATAAAATAAAAAATAAATAAATAAAAAATTTTGTTAACCTGATCATCACACTCTCCTTGCACATATAAACAAATTAGAAACATTAAATACTGTTTATAGTTTTCATTACAACTGTTTCTTTACTGACAGTGAAAAATTCCCTTTCTATCTTTACCTGCGAATCAGGGAAATCTCTTTTGCTTACACTGACAGTGAGATAATTGAGTCACTGGCTCTAAAACAGGCCTTTGTTGTCTGTGTGTACAGTATGTTAGGAGAGTAACATTCTACCAGTTGAACTGAGCAGAATTTTGAATCCCTGTATTCCATGATAAACATTCTGTGTCTTGAATGTGGGGAAAAACAGAAAAAAAAACAGGATGAAGAAAGTAGGCAATATAGTAATACTTTATAAACAAAGAGAAAAGGTGGGAAAACAAAATGACATAGGCAGAAGCAGATCCAAACTGCTCAACTACATTGCTGATGTTTATAAAAGCACATGCATTTTAATCATATATATACAGTAGGTGTTTTCAGGTGAACTCTACCCCCACCACCATCACCACCACCACCAAAAAAGGCAACTTGGCAGGTCTTAAGTTGTTTTTCTTATTAACCTTTCACCTCAATCCTATAGCAGTTTTCCTTGTATGCACTAGACCACAATACATAAGTAAAAAAACTAAAATAAAGAGAAGGTTGCCTTCAGCCAGCCCGCCAGCACAGCGGTAGGATTTCCACTTGTGATGCCAGCGACCCTGGTTCGGGAACGGACCCGGGGAACTGGAGGGCCAGCTGGGGGAGAAGGATTAAGCGCCCTCAGAGCTGCTCTCCTTCTCTGGGTGGAGGGCTGGGGTGAATGCCCGGTGAGCATAGGACTCTTGGCAGAGGCTGGGAGGAATCGCAAGCACTGGCATCTGGAACCATTGAGGGGTGGAGCAGACACAGGCCATCATTGCATGTCCCCAACCCTGGGGATGTAAGGAAAAATCCTCACTCGCAGCTGCCACGAGCAATGCCTGCCCCTGGCCCCAATCAGCTTCCAGGCTGGCTCTTGAACTGGTCCCATGATTGTGGCACTGAGCTCAGGTGCTGCAACCCCACCATGAAAGCCAAGGGTATCGGGAGACGTGGCCAATTTGGAAGTGGGGGTTCAGGGGTTATCCGTAACCAGGTTAATGTGCTACAGGTAGCAAAAAGTGTAAATTAAAAAAAAAATGAGAGAGAGAAGGTTGCCTTCAAAGAAAGTATATATAAGTACAGTGTAATGAAAACTAAGTTTTAAACACTACTTATGTTTTACAAATCTACAGATGTTACAGTGCATTTAAATGATAATTTACATTTGACAGAGAAAATATTTATTTTCAACCAATTCTACTAATAAATACTTTTACTGCAAAGTACTGTACTAGTTAACATATTGCTGAGATATGCTATTTTATTCATTAATAGGGACTACTTTTTTCAGATTTTAGATGTTGTAGAGGTAATGTATCATACACTGCTTTGAAAATAGTAAATACATATTAATCCCTATCAGAGTAAATCAAGCTAATTCTTTTACGATAGTGGCCTATTTTATAAGTGTGATAAGCCACTTCAGGGTGTACATTAAAGGATTTTAATGCACTTCCCAGGGGTGTAAGGGCACTCGGCCTTAATCCTTTAATGCACACCCTGTTGTGGCTTATTACTTACATATACGTATATGTATATATGTGTGTTTGTGTGTGTGTGTGTGTGTATATATATATATATATATATATATATAAATAGAGGATACATGATGGGCAGGAGAGGGATATGGAAAATATTCTCACTCCTACAGATTGAGCTGTGTATTCTCATGCATGCCGAAGGCTCAAGTGGAAATACACAGCTCAATCTACAGGAGTGACAATATTTTCCATATCCCATGATCTGCCCATCATGTGTGTGATTTATACCACAGGGGTGAGACCTTTAGGAACATTTTTTCTGATTCTGTGTGTTTCCTGCTCATTCTGTGTGTGCTGTCAGTGTGTGTGTGTGCTTGTGTGTGTGTGTGTTCTGAATGGATTGGGAGTGAGAAACACAGCTGACTGTTTTGCTAAGCTAATTGAGTGAGTCAGAGGCTCACTGAGAAAGACAAACTGCTGCAGGTAGCACTGAGAAACAGAAATTCCTTTGTAAAACAGTTTTATTTAGAATTCAGGTTATTTTGAAGCTGAGATCAGCACAGTAATGGGCTAGGAAAGTCAGAAACACAATGGGATACAGATGAAAGTCATTTGCAAAGCTAATTGAGTAAGTCAGAGGCTCACTGAGAAAGACAAATTGCTGCAGGTAGCACTGAGAAACAGAAAATGCTTTGTAAAAGAGTTTTATTTAGAATACAGGTTAATTTGAAGCTGAGATCAGCACAGTAATGGTCTCTAGGAAAGTTAGAAACACAATGGGACACAGGTAAGAGTCTTTTGCAAGCTAATTGAGTAAGTTGCAGCGTCAGTGAGAAAGATAAACTATTTTCTGAAGCAGTTTCCTTTAGAATGCAAGCTGCAGTGCATTTATCCTCACTCTGGTGACATCAGCAGAGTATGGATGAATGTCGATATCCTCACTCCGCTAATGTCATCAGGATTTATCCTCCGTGCAATGGAAATAACACTGGATATACTACTGAGAAAGCTCTCCCCTCCTGATATAAAAATATATATATATATATATTTATACCACAGGGGTGAGAGCTTAATCAGTAGGATATCCTGTGTTATTTCCACTGCAGTGAGGATAAATCCTGATGATATTAGTGGAGTGAGGATATCGACATTCATCCATACTCTGCTGATGTCACCAGAGTGAGGATAACTGCATTGCAGCTTGCATTCTAAAGGAAACTGTTCAGAAAACAGTTTATCTTTCACCAGGAGGCTAGAGACACACTAAGCTGAAAGCTGGTTTACAGGTGTAACCTGGGAGCTCAAGAAAGTTAAGTGACTTGCT